>OU015526.1:78511682-83320075 GCA_907165065.1 Caprimulgus europaeus
GTTCCAGCTCTGACTGGGGCCTGCAACACAAAGTGCCAAACTCAGAGCTGCAGGAGACTTGGCCCCTCACCTTCTGACAGCAGAGCAGAGCGAGCTTACCTCCACCTCTTCCTCGAGCTCTTCCGACAAACCCTCCTCGACTCCCCCACTGCTGCTGCTGCTGGTACTGTTCCTTCGACATGGCTACTTTGATTTCACACTGGAAACGGAAAGTTAAAAGTCAGATGCAATTAGCAAAGGCAAACCCCAGAAACCATTCTTAAACTTAGAGAGCACTAAGCTGAAAATAGGATTTGGCCACCCTGGTGCTCTCCTTGAAAAGAGAGAGCTTACACTCTCCAACTTGAAAGCAGCTGTAAGACACTGGTGCTATAAAAACATTTCAAGTTTCCTAATTTCTGCCAGTAGAACCAGTTCTGAAAAGAATGCTTGTTTCTTTGTATGACCTTCTGTTTTCCCTTTGGAATAGTCCTCTGAGGTCTATTTATCTGGGAAAAGTGAAATAAAATCTGAATTACAAAAATATGGTCAACATCTTTACTCAGCTCTGCTCTGAAGCTTCCACTGAATATTCATCCAGTGAAATAGAGGCCAGCTACAGTCTGAGTTTTTGTTACTATGCTGAATTTCAGCCAGGTTTCTGAAAGGAACATAACTTCCAACAGGAAAGCCTAACTTCCCATTTCATCTCAGATAAACTGATATTTTGTTTAAACAACAAAATATTTCCATTTTAAATACACAAATATCCGGGTGCCAGGAAAACAGGATGCAGCCTGATACAGCAGATCAGTGACCCAGCACTCTGACCACAAAACCAGAGAACCTGGGAGCTTCACCACGAACAAATACGCTGTGGCCCAGCCCTCTCCCCACAGAGAGTGCAGGACAAAACCTCCTCAGCTCAGGAGTTCAGATTACACCAACCTATTCCCAGCACCTTCAAAGGCCTAATGCCTCTGTGTGAGAAACAATGCTTACAGGTATGTTCAGACTATTATCCCCAGACAGATGCAGCTGATGAGGTAATTCCCTCTATTCTCATTGCTCAGTTTCTCTAGGAAAAACTCCACCTACTTTACTGAGCCCAACATTGTGGTATTTCTTTTCCATTATCTTCTTCACTGGTTCCTCTTCCTTGAAAGTAATGAAGCAAAATCCACGCCTCTTGTTAGTTTTGTTGTCCATAGGGAGCTCTATCGATTCAACCTGGTAGAAGACAACGATTTAACCTTTTATCCTGCCATTCATACCACTTAAAAATGTTTCTAACTGGTTTTATTGGTTAACTGAAATTATTTAGACTTGAATATGATAATATGCTTCCTTTGTAGGGCTTTACATCACTAGAAATCATCACCACCACCATCACAAACATCACCTTCACTGGAAACAGTGTTCATAACTGTGTAAAAGACTCTTTCCCCTAACGCACAGTATCATGTGTGCACTCAGGAACTCGTACAAAACACAGCGCACAAAGAACATTTCAGCTGTGCTGGATAAATAGTCTGTTTGCCTTTCAGTTTTAACTCACTTAAGACTGAAGTAACTGGGTGTTTCAAACCCTGAGCAGACCTAAACCTTCAAGTTTCATATGAAAAAGATGCAGCTTTGTGCAAGTGCACAGGTCTGTTCATCCACAATCCACACACAGATTCTGACTACTAAGACACAGGAAACTACACTGGCCACCAAGCTCACAGCAGTGCCCACGCAGGCTGCACTTGGGGGCTGCTTTTTATTACTAAATTTGTGAAGACAGAATGAAGTTTTACAAGTACAAGCAGTTTATTTTTTATTTCACCACATACCTCACCAAAACCTCCAAAATATTCCCTTATTTTCTCCTCAGGCGTGTCTGGAGATAGGCCCCCAACAAAAATCTTTTTAACGGGTTCTTTTGTTTTCATGGCTTTAGCTCTTTTTGGATCAATGACTTTTCCATTCAGCTTGTGTTCTTTCTGGTCCATGACCTGTGGAAAATTAAAAACACAATCTTAGGGTTCAAGCTAAATGTTTCGCTGATGTTTTGAGCAAGGCCCAGCTATTTTATACTCAGTTTTTGTTAATGCTATCACTTCCATTTCAATACTTTGATTACAGCAATAATTTGTTAAACAAAACCCAACAGTTCCATGATTTTGATCACTATCCACTGACACAGTTATGACAAAGCCTTTCAAGAGTCATGGGGAGCCAGGTGTCACCCAAGGTTATGTAAGAGGAAGTACTCAGGAAGTAAATTGTAAAGTTACAATCCCATCCTCAAATCTCATGAATTAAAGAATCTGTACTTTAGATATCACCCAAGGTGAATACTTTCCAGTGTGCTGTGTCAACAGCATTTTAGAAAGGTTAACAGCTAATTTTTGCTTGGATAAAGCCCAACTGCATCAAAGCCACTGGCTCTGCTCTAGGGGTTCATGTAGCAGCTCTGGAATGCAAGGATTTGAAGGTCTCTGTAAATTACTGCTTTCACAGGAGTAGCAGCAGACATTTACACACAGTATTTTTACAATGCTCGAGTCCAGTGGCTGGCTGCACACCCCCCTCTAAGCACCTAAAGCCACACTTTGGGAATCACTGCTGGTCCTGGCCACTGCATCACAAGTAAGATGGTTTAGGAATAAAACATTTCAATAACCACCTTAAACACACTGTATCCCAGAATCACCTTTACCAGGTCAGCACAAACAGCTATGGGCACAATCACCTGAGTGCTGTGTCTCTGCTCCCTCACACTGAACGTGCTGTTTCAGCACGTGAACTCTACCTTATCCACACTCTCCGACTCTTTGAAGAGGACGAAGCCGAAGCCTCTCGACCGCCCCGTGATGGGATCTAACTTCAGAGTGCAGTCCACAACTTCACCAAATTTAGAGAAATAGTCCTTCAGATCCTTCTTTGTGGTGTCCCAGCTCAGGCCGCCGATAAACATCTTCCTGTCAAGACAAGATGGTTAAGCTGTTCATGTGCCTTACCAAAATCCTGTACTGTCAAGCTTTATGAGCTCAGGGACCTCATGGAAGGAACAGCAAAATTTTACCAATGACACTACAAACACAGGCCTGCACTTTTTGACAACTTTCTTAAATGATCCTGGCCAGATTAGATAAAGACTTACACCCACGCACAAGTTTTGCACCATCTTTCACTGCAGTTGCTTCTTTTGCTATTCCAAGAAACTACAAAGAGTAAAAAAGCTATTTTACTACTTCCTTGCATCCCCACCACTACTGACCCACCAGAGGGGCTTAATTCTGCCCAGTTATCTGCAGAGCCTCCACGCAACTGCTTATGAAACAAGCACAGAGCAGATTTATAAGGCAGTGCAGTCAAACAGAAACATTAATATGTAAGTCTGGATTGGACATATGCCAGTATGAGTAAACTAAAACAAATAAAGCAGTACAAAAGCAAAGTATTAGATGATCAAAACTTATCTTTCCTCACAAAACCATGATATAAACACCTGGCATAATCCAATACAGTCACGAGAACATCTTCCCAAAGTATTGCCTACAGGACCAGTGTTGCTGAGCAAATGTGTACAGCAGATAACTCTGATCATGACCTGTGTTTTCAAAAGCCCACTGGAAGCTTGGAATCAAATCATGACCATCCCATTATATTAGCAAGCCCCCACCCCCCAAAAAAGGAAAAAAAGAAAAAAAATCAAGAACCATTGTGTCTCAAGAGGAAACACTTCATGACCTGCATCAATCAAAAATCAGGCCAATATGCACACAAATGAAACATTCCTAGTTATTAGGCACAGGGCTTATGCACTCATTCAAAAGAGGATTTGATTTGAGATTATCTCTTCTAATACCGATAAAGAAGATTTTACAGCGGGCTCAAAACAAAAAGTATGATCCATTATGATCTATAAAAACGCTTTTACAAAGCTTTGTCCATTTTCTCCGTACCAACTCACTCCACAATCACACACACTTATCAGAAAACCTGGAAAACCACTGTGATCCGTTTCCAGCTCCTCCACTTTCCACACAGGTACAAATACTTCTGCCCATCGTCTACAATCGTGTTGTACTTCCAAAAGTCAGGCTCTCCCAAGTGGAAAGCTGCTCATGTGAACTAACTCTGTTGAATCCGTTGTGCTTTTACAGAATTAACAAGAGCATTCAGCTTCTGACAAACATAACCAACCTCCATACAGATGAGGGGGTTCAGGACCTTCCTATGTTTCTACAAAAAGCCTTAAAGTCTATAAGTAGGAGCACTGATTCCCCATTCCTTTTTCTACTTTTCTCATTATCTCCAGATCCCTCTTCACAGAACACCAAAAGCCCTTTCTACTCTGAGACCTTACTGTCTTCAGGACCAAAAGGGAATAATGGTCCACAATGGTAAACCAGCAGCCTGATACCAGTAAGGACAGTAATTCAAAACACGCTGTGTGTCCTTGTGCTGATCCATCCTTAAGGTTTTTGGTTGTTTGGTGGGGTTTTCTAAAAGCAGCAAAACAGAACAGAGAGAATGCAGCGTGGTATTTCTGACACATGGGGGACAGTGATACTCCAGCAGTTACTACCAAACATGCACTTACTATGTGACATACAAAACACCTGTTTTACAGTTATCAACAAGCCATTAACATACAAAACCTGGTTTATAGTTATTAACAATCAACATTAACATATAAAGCCCTGCTTTGTATCACTAAGCACCTGACAGACCAAGAGCACAAGTTTGAAACTGGCAGCCCTCTGAAGGATTTTCTTCCCACTGCCCAGTAACTCTGCCTGTGAGTCCAGTTCCAGAAGGGCAAAACAACTGCCTCAGCCTGCCACTACACAAACTGACAAACCACGGTTCTACCACAAAGCTGAGGTCAGATCAAGGCTACAACACCAAAACAGGCACAACAAACACTCCAGGTGCAATCTCACAGTTGTCTGAAGCTTGTAAAATATGTACATATCCCCAAACCACAGTCTGGCTGGTGTCAGTCACATCAGCACACAGAGTTTTCCAAAATAAGTTATGAGAAGCGTACTGGGAAAGCTTTCAAACTTCAGACTTGGCTAAACACAACACAGACGTCACCACGAGTAGTGGCTTTGGCCTCCCTCCAGCAGGCTACTCAGGAAGTTGCCTGGCAGTTGCCAACACGGGGATTTCTCAAGTCCACAGTTCTCTCTGAGTTGTGAAGGTACGAGAAGCTGCACACAGTTTCCTCCTGGAGACACTGTCTCTAATTCTTAACACAAAGGAAATATCAATGTACTCCCATCCAGTGGCTACCAAGGACGTGCTGTTTTCCCTCTGCTACCAAGAGAGCTGTCAAAACACTTCATTTCCTGCCAAAACACTTTCATTCCTCCTCAGCATCACCTATAAAAACTGACAGGTCAAAACAAGGATTGAACTGAACTAGAAGTCAATGTATGCTACATGCAAAGTTCTCGCTAACCCTAGCAAAACACTCAGAAAAGGTTCCTGTTCTCTCTCCCTGCTCTCAGCAACAACCTGGGATATTACAGATGGAGAAAGACACTCGGGAAGGTTTTGCAGCAAGTCTATACATGACACAGTAGCTAGTGTGCCTTTATTCAGTTTATCTTCTGCCTTGATCAAAACCAGACCTACAGCTTGAGTTTCTTACTGGCCTGACAGGAGACAGCATGCAGGAGCAGCCTGTCCTGTAACTGGACTTCTTAGACATGAATTTCACCTGCTATATGAAAGCGACACTGCCCCATGCCAAGCATCAGGCAGAGACCCTTGGAAGATTAAAAAAATGCCTTGATTCTTAAGCTATCACCTCCTAAAGCAATCTTTTTCACACCAAGTTTAATGAGAAGAGGAGGAATGGTTTAGGGTGAGAAGTCACAGTGCCTCACACTTCTCAGAGACATGCAACTGACTTACAACACTTAAGTGACTGGGTTAGTCCCTAACACATTCACCAGACATTAACTTTTAGAAAACATGCCCCCATAATAATAATAATAATAATAATAATAATAATAATAATAATAATAATAATAATAATAATAATAATAATAATAATGTTTGCAGTTTAGCACATATCACACTGGATGTACGCCTCAAGACTGGTCACCACCAACTGCCCCAGGGGTTTGGGTTGACAGTGGGATGAAAGTTGACAGTAGCATTTGGAAGTCTGTGACAGCACTGCTCTGGCTCATTCAGTTGCACCAGGGAAAGTTGAGATTGGATGTGAGGAAGAATTTCTTTCCTGAAAGGGTTCTCAGGCATTGGCAGGGGTTGCCCAGGGCAGTGGTGGAGTCCCCATCCCTGGAGGGACTGAAGAGTCGTGTAGACACAGTGCTGAGGGACAGGGGTTAGTGGGGCACTTGTCAGTGTGAGGTTAACGATTGGACTCGATGATCTTACAGGGCTCTTCCAATCGAGGCAATTCAGGGATTCCCTGGTTTGGAAACCCGCTCAGAGGACGCTGTGCTGTTCCCGCCAATCCCCACCACGCCAAAAGCCGAAACAGCTACCGACCCGCCTGAGCTTCCCAAGCGCACGCCAGGCCCCCGGGGCACGTTTGGGGCTCTGCAGCCTCCCGGTGAGCAGCCAGCTACCGCCTGAGCCACCCCACTCCGGGGCGAGCAGCGGCCCGTTCCCCCGCAGCCGCCGCCGGAGCGCGGGCCGCCTCGCCGCGGGCGCCTCTCCCTGCTCCTCAGGCCCCGGCAGGCAGCGGTGCCCCGCCAGCGGCCCGCCCCCACCGGCACGGCCCGGTACGTGACGTCGCCGCGGCGCCAAGTAAACAAACGGGGGCGGCAAGTGGGGCCGCGCCGAGCCGGGCCGAGCCATGGGGGGGCCGGACCCCACCGCCCAGGAAACAAAAGCCGCGGGGCGCCCGCGCCGCTCACCCCTCATCCTCCTCGTTCTTGCTGGCGTCGATCTTGGCTCCCTCCGACTCGATCCCACCGCCTCCTCCTCCTCCGCCTCCTCCCCCGTCGCTGCCCGCCGCCCCAGCCCCCGTCAGCCCCTCAGGCTGCTCCGCCACCTCCGCCGAGCTGCCTCCGGCGCCCACCGCCGCCGCCGTGTCCATGGCGAACTGCTGCTCCGACATGGCGCCGCCGCTGACCCGCGCCGGCAGGCCGGCGACCGCCCGCCGCCGCCCCCCCGGCCCCGCTGGCGCTTCCTCCGCCGAGGCCCCGGCTTCGCTGGCGGCCCCGGCGACGGCACAAGCGGCCCGAGCCTCTCTCCTTTCCGCCCGCTTTTTTTAATGGCGCCGCCACCGACCCAACCTAAAATGGCGGACGGAAGGAGGGCGGCGGGCGCGGTCACGTGACCCCGCCGCCGCTGAGGGAGAGGGCGCGCGCGGCTGCCGGTTTGCTGAGCGGTGCCCGTCAGCGCCGGGGGCCTCCCCAAGCCTCCCGGGGAGCCCGGCCCCGGGGCACCCGGTACCGCGAGGGACCGAAACGAAGCTTTTCCCACAAAAAACAAGTCAAAACAAACAACTCCTTACTTTCAAACTGCTACAAGTTGCAGTAAAATCTTGGGGTCTGAAAAATATATTTTAATATATTGAATAGAATATACATAATGTATCACATTTATATGCTTTTATATAAATATATCTATTTTTATATAAGCAAGTGCAATAGCAATGCCAGTTTGTTGGTTTTCTGTTATATATTTGGTATAATATATATAATAATTTTTAATATTTATATTTTTATATAAATATATCTATTAATTTTTATATAAACACATGTAACAGCAAAAGTGAGGCAGGGAGGTGTCACCGGTAAGGACAGCTTCTGCAGCCAGCTGAGGGGAGGGTAGAGTCACCTACCACCACGAGCTATTCCTTCAGGCTGTAGGTGGTGGTTCCAGCCAATCTTCTCCCTGCTACCATGACAGGAACCTCCCCAGATCTAGCAACTGCTTAACCCACAGCAGTTACCATCTGCAGCTCTTCTGGATGAGGAGGAAAAAACAATACATAAAAATATAAATAAATATAAATAAAATACCTATCTGCCTGAGAGAGAAATAAACACCAGAATGAGGAACTGCAACCTTAGAAACTTTTAGAAATCTCTACCCAGATTACTCCCTTTAAAAGTTTGCCAGACAAGTCTTGCCTGTGAATGAGCTACTCCCATTTCACTTCACTCTTTAACAAGCAAGGTTCATTTTTGATGCATGACTTCATACGTGTGCTGAGAAGAAAAAAAAACCAAACAAAACCTTACGACAGATTACTGCAATCCTTTGTCCTCGGGGAGAACGTGTTTGCTCACTTACCCGCCTCAGCTGTTCTAGTCCAGAAACAATGTGCTAGGTGAAGCAGTTTCCCTTCTCCAGCAATCATTCCGTCAGGCTTTTATGGTGCTTCCTAGTTTGCACAAGATGGAAAACATGTTTTCTGATCCAGTTGAGAAGGGTCCAGTACCAGATCTAACTTGAAGGAACTGATCCCAACTTGTACAGGAACCAGTTGCTGACCCTGAAGTTCAAGAACTTGTCATCTGCTTGGAACTGGAATAGACAAGGAGCAATTGCTCCAAGGAAGTCATTAAGTGATAGCCTTGAGTGTTCTGGAACATAAATGCTTGAAAAACCTTGAGAGGTGATACAGATCTCACCACCCTCCTACCCCTCAAGCAGTGCTATCAGCATAAAAAAAGGTGCTGCTGTAGTTCTAGATCCCTCCCTTGGGACATATCAAAGTATGAGATCCGTAGTGTTGTGCCAGAGACCACTCATTTCTGCAGCTGAAAGGAGACAACTGCAGTTTTCCACGGTGATGCCAACACAGGCACTATGGTGCCCTCAGGACAGCTCAGGAAAAGGAGTTGGTTTAACTGGGCTGTATAGACAATAACCTTGTCTTGAGCCATCTGTGATCTTCAGAAAGGTACCTGCCCTCCTCTACAAGTACACTTAGATCACTGTAAGCTGACAGCCAACAGCAAGACGACACATTCACTTTAGTAAGCATTTATTAGAGAATCCTTTAACATGAAATTATACAAATAAAGGTTGTATAAACACAAGTCCACATTGTGTCGTAACATGAATGGCAAAAAGAAAAGTAAAAACCATAAAAGAAAACTAGTGGGCCGCTATGTACAGTTGGACACAGTCGTGTCGTACTCTAAAAGTCTTTTACAAAATAGTCATTTCCTCTGACGAAGACCATCCTCCGTTCACTCACGGTGCGCTCCAAGATGGCTTTGTTGCAGTATCTCTACCTAAAAACCAAGATAAAATGTATGTCAGACCTGTGCAAGTTACTACAAGAATCCTTAAAAGGTCCATTTTCATGAACTGCTTTAAGTCTTCTATATATTCCTTTCTTCACTGTTAAAGATCATATGCATATTCATTAAGGTAACACAAGAGGTTTTGTTACCCTTCAGTAATTTATCTCCCCAAATACAACCATTCAGCCCATTTAGGAAGCTGCTCCAGAACACCACACATCCAATTTAGACTATTAATCAGGCTCTGGATCAGTTGTCTGTTTGTTGTTTGTTTTTTTTCCCCCCATGGAAACACTGCCAAAAAGGTTTCCAATTATTTGTTTATGCATCTAAACAACTGCTGTGCAAACACAAGTCGGGTCAATTTAGTTCAAACAGTCCACGTGCATATGATCTTTAATGTTTTTCCAGATTTAAAAGTTCGTTTTGGTTTGCAGATTTCACTATTAGCTATAAAAAGAAAAAAAGCAAGCATTAAATCTTAAAGAATGCACACTTAAAATGAGGTTCCACAATTGAAATACAACACTAAACAGAAGACCAAATGATTAAGCTGTAAAGGCATTTATGTACTTTAAACTCCTGTAAAAAACCATTTAAGTTAAAAGACACTTAATCTCCAAAAAGATTAAAAAAAAGAAGCCAAAGTCTGAAGTTTTCCACTTTAATCTTTACGCTGGTACATGAAGTTGGAAGAGACCATACCACAGGACAGCGTTTTCTGGTGTATGCCTTGCGCTCTGCCTGCAACGTGCGACCCCAGAGATAGACGTGGTCAGGGTGACACACGGCCTGCAATGAAGTTCCCGCTGGCGGGTACAAACAAGGTATAATGTCAGAGTTAGAAGACAACATTCTTGTTTTCCTTAAGTTGTACCCATTTCAGTACTTTACCTGTTAATACTTCTAATAAGTTTAATTATTCCTCTAGACCACCTGGTACACAACGCAAAACAGAAAAACTCTTATGTTTTTCTGAAGTACTAAAGAAGATAAAGTCACATTTTTACAAAGTTAAAGATCTATAGACACCGCAGACAAAGCTGGTTTTAAAAAAAAAGTATTGTTTTGTTTTAAGTTAACAAAAGCTTAATTAAAGGAAAAGGCACGCTACACAAGTTTTTACTCTTTGTCTATTGATCTTTAAATTAGATTAGACATACTCAGAGTGGACCTTGCACTCATGTACACACCTGCTTCCCCAAGTACTAGGTACTGCTTTCAGTACGGCTGGTAGTTGTTTTGGTGATTGCCGCCACCTCGGGATGCCTTGCCATATGTGCTTTGTTGACCTGCAGATAACATGGGGCGGAGAGGAACACAACAGGAACATCAAGATTAACACCTGGCACTCTGAAGGAGAGGCCCCTGTTTAAAGGCACACTCTATTATGATCTGGAATGAGATCCAAACCACTTACCACTGTAATCTGTGTATCCCGGCCCGTATCCGTAATTGGGATAGTTGTACCCAGAATAGTCGTATCCCCCATAGCCACTGTAGCTCTGATCACTGTAAGCGCTGTTGTAGTTTCCATATCCTTGATCATAGTAGTTATTAAACCCCTGATTCCAGTTTTGTCCCTGACCTGAAACCAAATACAGCATTGATTAAGTTACAGAACTTACTATTTCACTCCTTTCTACGCCACTCCATCTAACTTTCTAGGGCAATCTTTCTATGCCAGAACTATTACCTGGAAAAATCCTCTTACCTTCCCAAGAAAAACAATTTTCTATCAATAACTGAGGCATCTCATTTGGCTACGAGAGATGGATCATAAGATCTTACCACCCAAGACAATGTTAGAGAGAGATAGCAGGTAGTCTCACTCATGGAACAACCAAGAAAACAAAACAGTGAAGGCATGCACTACAGCAGCTCCTGCAGTTTTAAATCCCATTCTGGATCATTAATTGCCTGAACATCAAGTTCTACTACAGGACCAGCTTTAATGAACTGTGTTGTTTTCACCACTTTACTTTTTAAGCCCAAGCTGCATTAACCTGTAACACAACAGCTGATCGCTTCTCATCTATTTGCAAGGTGCAGCAAAATGATTATCTTCCTCTTTAACAATCAGCTCAGAGTTTCTCTCCCATGAGCCAACTAACAGCATATCCCTTCACGTGACACGGTAACTGTGCTATCCATTTAGCTACACCATCAACTGTGGGTGTACAAAAGCACCCTACAGCCAGCTTCCCACTTCACTGCTTGAATGCAAGAGAAGCAAGAACTGACTCTTCAGCTGCCACAAGCTATCACAACCACCAAAATACCATTTACCATCAGGCTATTTGCCACAGTCAATTTCAAAACTCATCTACATACAGCCCCAAAGGTGGAATATTTACAAACACCTTAGTGTGATACACACACTGGAGTACTGACATTAATTTCAGCATCCACAACACTCACCCCGTCCACGCCCCCTTCCACCTCCTCGTCCACCAGCCGCATTGCTTTTTCCTCCTTTCTGCTGCTGCTGCTGTTGCCTGTACACCTCTTTGGGCTGTGCTACTTTGATCTCACACTGTAAAGACAGAAATTCTTTAACTCATCAAGAGTTTCAAGACCAATTTGTAAGTTGCTTTCGGGGATGCCTATGGAAATGATCTATTTCACATGCTAAGAACAAGAGCTTCCATACCTTGCCTGAACCAATTTGATGGTATCTGCTTTCTAGTAACTTCTTTACTGGCTCTTCGTCTGTGTACGTGATAAAACAAAAGCCCCTCCTTTCATTTGTTTTTGTGTCCATGGGAAGCTCAATGTTTTCAATCTGAAATCAGAAGTACCTATCAATAATGCATGAAATCTACAAGCAACTTTTTACCATACCAGAACCATTCAGCAGTCCAATGTCTACACCAACTGCTTTTGACAGCTATAAATCAGTCCATCACCACACTACAGAATCATTAACACACATATAGTTTTAACAGTCCATAGTTTTATGGAAGCATGAGCCAGCTGCCTCCTCACAAATTCTTCTGTCTTAAGACAGAGGCAATACTGCACTTGAAAACCAAAGTTCTTTTTGTACTTCATTATACTGTACCTCGCCAAAAGCACCAAAGTACTCCTTAATCTGTTCTTCAGATGTATCTGGACTCAGCCCACCAACAAATACTTTTTTTGGTGGCTCTTTCCCTTTTAGGGCTTTTGCCCTTTTGGGATCTATTAACTTCCCATCCAGTTTATGTTCTTTCAGTTCCAACACCTAAGAAGCACACAAGGAAACAAAGCCTCAAATCACTACAGTGACACAAGCAGGTTTCATGCCATTAATCCACCAGAAATCCACCCACCTTCTCCACGCTGGCAGCGTCCTTGAATAGCACGAACCCGAACCCCCTCGACCTCCCAGTGACGGGATCTGTTTTGATCGTACAATCCACAACCTCGCCAAACCGAGAGAGATACTCTGTCAAGTCTTTCTTGCTGGTGTCCCAGCTGAGGCCTCCGATAAACATTTTCCTGAAACGCAATGAGTACACATGAACACACGCGTGTGCACACACAGATGGGTGCAAGGCGCACGGAGCAGGCGCGGCCGTGGCCACCACAAGCCAAAGACAAGCAGGGAGCCATCGCTACCCGGCCCTGCTTGGCTCGGCTCAGTTCGCGGGGCCCGATAGCCGAGCCCGCCGCTCCAGGCCGCAGGGGCAGCGCCGGGGGGAGACGCAGCGGCTGGCCCGGCCCGGCCCAGCCCAGCCTCGCCCTTACACGTCGCCCGGGTCTACGTGTCCCCCGCTCCCACCCCGCCCCGAGCCCGCCAGCAACGCACGGCCCCATAGGCTGCCGGTGACGTCACGCGCGACCACGTGACGTCACCGTGATTGGCAGGGCCACCCCCGCCCCGCGCTCCTCCCTGCCCCGCGGAAACTGGGCCACCAGCTCGGGACACAAAGGCGGGCGCGGCCATCGGTGCGGGGAGGGGGCAGGTCCCGTCCCGCCCCGCCCCCCCCCGTCATTCCCGCGCGGCCCAGAGGGACGGGTGAGGGAAATAAAGGCGCGACCCCCCTCCCCGGCCTTACCCGTCATCCTGCTGGTTCTTGCTCGCGTTGATCTTGGAGCCCTCGGCGAACTCCTCTGCGCCACCGCTCATCTCGGTTGAGTCCTCCATGGCGGGGCGAGGGCGGTGGGGGCTGCTCAGGCGAGCGGCAGAAAGAGCGGAGACCTGCGCGGCCGAGAAAATGGCGGCGGAAGAGATCCGGGCACCGCCTGCGCCGCCCTTATATACCCGCGCCGGCAGCCAATCAGCGCAGCCCTCCGGCTCGGTGCCGCAGCGCCCCTAGCGGTTGCCGCCCGTACAGCTGTGCCCGGAGCGCTGCCTGCAGCCGCCGTTCCCGCCCGCCGCGCGCTCGGTGCTTCCCGCGCCCTTCCCGCCGCGGGGCCTGGGCGGGCGCCGGGACAGGGACAACCGAACTCCGGCGCCGGGGCTGGCGGGGAAAGCGGGGGTGGGGGGGCGAGGATAATATGTCACCCAGCAACCCCGTTGAGGAGGCGGCGGGGCGGGGCAGGCGCTCCGGGGGCGGGCACAGCCGGCGCGGCACTCCCCGCCGTCCCGCCGTTGCCGCACTCACCTCCCGTGATCCGCACCGGCCCGGCCCGGCGCCTCGCGCAGCCGCAGGGCGCAGCGCCCGCCTCCGCCGCGCTGCTGCTGTGCGTCCGGTGCCCCACGTGCCGCCGCCGCTGCCGCCGCCATGGGCGTGGTGCCGGTACCGGCGGAGGTCCGCGCCATCCTGCTGGACATCGAGGGCACCACCACCCCCATCGCCTTCGTCCAGGTGAGACCCGGCGGGGCGGGCGGCAGCGGCCTCCCCGGGGTGTGGGGGAAGACACACGCTCCGTTGGCATCGCCGTTATTATTCAGTGTGTGTCCCCGCCAGCCCCGGGGCGGGGGGGGACGATGCCCCAGTCGGGTTTCTGTCACAGCGGGTCCCCTCGGCTGCCACGGTCCCCCGGCGAGGGGAGGGGAGCGGCGGTCCCGGGGCCGCAGCCCTGCGGAGGGCAGGCCCGAGTCTCCTTCAGAACTGTCACACCGGGGCACGTTTTCGGTGTTTTTCTGAAAAAATACCAGAAAATACGTCTGGTTTTTACCGATCGCCTCTTTGTGGGCAGGGGACGAGGGAATTCCGGTCCAGGGCAGTTCCCGGAATTATTTTTCTCATGGACAGAGGGCAGCCGGAGCGTTCCCAGCCCCACTGAGGATGAGCCCTGGGGCACGGCTCTTGCTCAGCTGGCTGGAGCGGCAGCACCTCGCCCGAGTTTGCAGAGAGCCCGAAGCTCTGGCTGGGGTTATCCTGCCTTTTCCCTTCCAGAAGGCAGTACAGATGCCTCCAGTGTCACCAGGGATGGATGTTGTTCCTCCAGCATGCACAGGACCAGGACAGGGGGAGGAGAGCAAAGAGAGCACATCCAGTGTATAGGGGGACGATGGCTCTAACGTGTATGAGCGGCTTCCCTTGCCTGGGAGATGGCTTCAAACTGCTCATAGAACCACAGACTGGTTTGGGCTGGAAGGGACCTTTCAACCTGCAACCCCCCTGCAGTGAGCAGGGACATCTTCAACCAGATCAGGCAGCTCAGAGCCCCCTCCAACCTGACCTTGAATGTTTCCAGGGATGGGGCTTCTACCACCTCTCTGGGCAACCTGGGCCAGGGTTTCACCACCCTCAGTGTAAAAACATCTTCCTTACATCTAGTCTGAATCTCCCTTCTTTTAGTTTGAAACCATCACCCCCTTGTCCTATCGCTACAGGCCCTGCTAAAAAGTCTGTCCCCATCAAGTAGGGCCCCCTTTAAGTATTGAAATGCTGCTAGATCTCCCTGGAGCCTTCTCTTCTCCAGGCTGAACAGCCCCAGCTCTCTCAGACTGTCCTCACAGCAGAGCTGTTCCAGCCCTCTGATCATTTCTGTGGCCTCTTCTGGACTCACTCCTGTGCTGGGAATGTTGGTTTAGGTGCAGAAGCCAAGGGACTGGGCACTCAGCGAGGCCAGCAGGAAGCATCAGGACAAATGCTGTAAATATCAACATTTGCCATTCTCTAACTGCTGCAGGTCTCTCCTTGCTGGGAGGTTGTGGTCCCTAACCAGGCTTGTGTGCTTCACAGGAGGGAGCACTTCACTTGTATTTAAGCCACAGAACTGAATTATCCCTTCTCCTGCCATTAACCTGTCTTTCTCCACGAGACATTATAGCTTTTGGTGGATCTTTAGTGCTGGTAGTTTACAAAGGTGCTTTGTGACCTCCATGATGCACAGAGGGGTGAAAGCTCCTGCCAGGCTTTCTAGGTGGTTCTGCTAATGCAGTTTAACAGATGAACGTGACCTACATCTTTCCTGTCTGTGTTCTTCCAGTGCTCTTGAAACTTCAATTCTAGATGGCATTACAGCTGCCTCCCTCCCCGTGATATCTTTCAAATTAAACAGTTTGAACAGCTCAGATTTCTTACCAAACATCTAACAGAGCAACAAGGTTGGTTATATCCACCTTGAATCCATTTTGCTGTCGTGAAAATAACATGCAACACGCCTGAGATGGTTTCCTACCCAAAGGCTTTCTGTAGCAGGGAGGTGAAATGAGTTGTGGTTCTCAATAAAACTCAGTTTGCTGGAAATCCTGAAAATGCTTGAAGCAAAATAATTCATTTGGATTTTCAGTTAACTCCATAATTGCTATTTCCCTTTAAAAGCTCCACTGCTGGTTCTGCAGGCATTTTATTCTTTAACATTAAATAATTTAATTTAATCTTTAGTATTAGAATTACTGAATTTACGAAGTATGGAAACAGAATGAGCTGGCTGATGAGTGGATTAAGGAAAGATAGCAAAAAACCAGAATATTTGGTGGCTCATAGTTAGAAGTCACCAAGTGTGGTGGTTTCATTTGGCTGGCAGCCACACACAGCCACTCACTCACTCTCACCCCCAACACAGGGAAATAGAGGACAGAATTGGAGGGGTGAGGGTAAGGAGACTGGTAGGTTGAAATACGAACAATTTAAGAATTGAAATAAAACTTAAAATAATAATGATACTAAAATGATTATGATAATAATAATAATAAAATATGTAAATGAGTGATACACAGTGCAATTGCTCATCACCTGCTGACCAAGCCCAGCTCATTCTCAGATAATGATCCTGGAGGACCAACAATTCCAAAACTGAAACTGAATCCCAGAAGAGCGAGAGCCAGAGAGAGCCCCCAAGCAAGAGAGAGCCCCTCATTAATATACTGAACATGACATTATATGATATGGAATATCCCATTGGCATAGCCAAATGCCAGCTTATCTTATTAATTTAAATATTCCTTGCCCCTCCCAGACCTTGAACCTGCAGACCAGCAAAACACAAAGTCCTTTGACTTCCGTGACAACTGAAAACATGGGTGTGTTAGCAACGTTCTTCTCACAACAAATCCCAGCTGAAACCAAACCCCAGCGCTGTTCTAGCTGCTAAAAAGAACCCAGCTCTGTCCCAGCTAAAAACCAGGACACCAAGTTTTCTGTTTTGCTAGGTCCACTGTGTGGCAGAGAAGGGTAGATGGCAGAAGACAGATGTAATTTGATAAGCTGCATCCCCTGGGATATGCCAGATCTCCTGTAAAAGGGCAGATTGTCACTGAACTTTGTGACAGTTTGTATGGGCATTGAGAGGAAAATTGACCCTGGCTGCTTGAAATCCTACAAGCGCTAATTGCAGTGTGCTGCGTGGGTGTCTACTGATGGTAAAAATACCTCCTCTTCCATCCTGGGTTTAATGTTCCTGTGAGCAGCTACAAAGGCTTAGGAGGGCTGGTTCTCCATCCTGCCAAGCTGCGTTGGGGCAGCCACACCAGGAGCTGGATGTCACCAAGGAGCCCGGCTGGCCGTCCAGCAATGCGGTGGGGTGACAGCACCCATCTCCCTGGCAGGCACAGGAGGTGGATGGAGCAATGGGAGCTGTGCACAAGCAGGCTCAGGTCTGCCTGCCAATATGAAAGAGAAGGGGGTGAGCTTAGAAAGGACAGTAACAGCCCCAGTTAAACCCATTCAAGAGTTGGCAGCCGCCAACTTCTGCTGAAAGCTGAAGTCTCGGAAGTGGAGGTATTTCCTTGCAGGATGCAAGGAGTCTTTCTTCCACACAAACTCATGGCCTTTTCAACTTGGGATGTCATTGTCTGGGATCACTCCTGACACCCAGAAACTGTCTGTCCCACTGGCTGTCCATCACACCAACTGTCACATGGGTGTCCTCTCTTGGACCACAGACATTTGCCAATGGGCCAAGGCTTTTACCCTTTTAAAACCCACAGAATCGTGGAATATACTGTGCTTTTGGAGCCTGTTGGGAAGTTTTTCTTTGCCATCACAAGAGCACTAAACACTGCTTTGGGAAAAGCAATTGGGACTTTTTGACATCAGAGTTGTAAGGGAAGAACCCAGTCAGTGGGTCGTTGCGTTTCCCAGCAGATACTCTTCAATTCCCTCCATGATTTAAAAGATAGTTTG
The DNA here is from genome assembly GCA_907165065.1 of Caprimulgus europaeus. Next base: position 78,529,411 of record OU015526.1, read on the forward strand.
AAAGCAGCTAAGCTCAGATAAAGGAAATGAGAGAATAACTGAGAGTATTAGAAGGCTGTTGATTTCCCTAGACAACTTTGTGGTAATTTTTTAGGCATTTAAGAGATTTTTCTTTCCCTTAAATTTACATTGCATTTAAAATATACAGCGTGGAAAACGCAATATTAGAGTAATAGAAAACCCTGCAGTTCTGCCAACTCATCACACTCTCAGGACCACTGTTTGCTTAATTCAGTAACAAGTTAAAGGTGACAGTACAGAGAGGAGAAAAATATCACTGGCCACTTTCTGAGGAGAGATGAGCTCAGGTTAGTTTCCTGCCATCTCCTGCTCATCTCAAATTTTTCCCAGTTAAGAAAAGCTCAGTTCTGTACCCAAGGAAGGAGCTCCCTGCCCTTCCCCTTGTCCTGAGGCTCTTCCTGCACCCAGAGATGCTGTCACGGTGACTGCTTGTGGCTTCTCAGTTGTGAACCACCACTAATGAGAGTAATTTGTAATTATTTCTGATTGCCCTTGGGATTTCCGGGAAGGTTTGTAATTCTCCTGTGGCACTTTTCCCTAACCTCCTTTCATTTCATTTGTAAGACTGTCCTATGGAGCTCAGCATCACTGGACTGGACTTCTCTTTTTAAAAAGGTCCTCTAGCTCTGGTGAGAAGTTGAGATGTGTTTTCAGAATGACCTTCATTTGGACAAGCACCCCTCACCAGCTACAGCACTGTCGGGGAAGCTCAAGCAGGAAAATAACCGTACACACCACTGTGTGCTTTAACAGTTGCTTTAAAACAAGATGGCCTTACCTCTACCCTGTTAAAGGAGCTGCCTGTTTTTCTTGTCTGCTGCCAGGAGACCTTGTTCCCTTACATCAGAGCCAATGTGAAGGAATATCTGCGTGCTCACTGGGAGGAGGAGGAGTGCCAGCGGGACGTCGGACTTCTGAGGAAACAGGTTGGGTAACGGAGCTACACCGTGTCTCCCGGGCCTTTCACAGCATGCCTGAGACTTCAGGTCACTGAGACTTCCCCAGTCACCCAACACGAGCTGATCCCTCTCTTTGACCCCCACAGAGGCTGGTTGCCTTGATGGGCTGATTGTCCCCCACCCAAAGCCTGGGGTTGTGCTTGGGGAAGGGCTGTTGCTTGGTAGGCAGCAGCTCAGCTTCTTCCCTAAACTCACCTTGGTCTTCACGGCCACTGAGCAGACATCAAACCCCAGCTTTCTAGCTTTGTGCCTGCACTGTGCCCTTCTCTTGCTGAATCCACCACTTGCAGCTTCCAGGCACCTGTTTGGGAAGCAGCGTGGAGGGGTGGCAGAGTGCTTGTCCCACACAGGGCAGCGTCTCCTGCCTCTGTACAGGGACACAGCATCAATCTGAGACCTGTGGCTGGCTGAAACTGACAGATGCATTTGCTTCTTTGCCTTAATATCAGTAATTAAACCCTTAAGCAAGCATAGTTGTCATTAGAGTATTTGCAATACAGCTACAGTAGTGGTAATTGTTGGGTTTGGGAAGTACAATCCAAGCAAATGTTTCTAGACACTACTGAAGTCTGGATTTCCCATTGAGAAAAGCATTCAGACAATGCTGTAACCCTTCATGTGAAGAGCAGGGTCCTGCACAGAGGTACATTGATGCAGGTGTTAGGTTAGTTAGACCCCTTTCCTAAACTGAGACTGCTCCATCTCTTCCCTCACCTCTTTTTTATTGTGGCTGATTTCCAGGCTCAGGAAGACTCCAGCTTGGATGGGGCCGTGCCAATCCCTTTGGAGAGTGGAAGCGGGGAGGAGGAGCTGGAGCGGGTCATCCAGGCGGTCGTAGACAACGTGCACTGGCAGATGTCTCTGGACAGGAAGACCACAGCACTGAAGCAGCTGCAGGGTCACATGTGGAGAGCAGCCTATGCAACCGGGCACGTCAAAGGAGAGTGAGTAATTGTGTATGTGTGAGTAATTGCCTGCCCTCTCCCTGGGGCAGGAATGGGGTGCATCCTTCCCAGCCATCTGTTAGCAGAATAGCTGCATAAGGTATTCCTGGAAACAGCCCTACAGATGCAAATGGGATTACTACCTCCTGGAGAAGCCAGGAGGAGAAGTGGAGAAGCCAATACCTTTATGCCAGGCCACTGCTGTCATGGAACCCACTGCAGACACCTCGTATCAAACTTGATCATGCAGTGAAACACAAATCCATTGAGCTTCATCTTTGGATCTAGGGAACCAAAAGCTTGTGGTAATCTCGGGACTGACAAAAGCTGTCTCAGTTCCCACTGGGAAGACAGCAAGTGGGCGAGAGTGTTTCTCCTGAAGAAGAGTGGGTACATGCTGGGGAACAGTCAGTTCTCCAGCCACCTGGGCAGGGTCTGTAAAGATGAAGTCTGAGAAACAGAAGGCATGACACAGGGCAACTGTGCTCCCACGACTGGCAGAACATTCATCTGGGACAGCTCTTTTCTGCATTAAAAATTCAGAAAATAGCTCAATATTTCTCTACAGAGATTTCTTGGTTAACCAAGAGACTGAGGCACAAGTAGGAATTTCTTACAGTTCGCCATCTTGCCTTTTTTTATCCCTGAATTGCACTCACATCTGGAACAAGCCTAAACAAGCCAGGGTTGCAGGGTCAGGTCCTTTCTCTGCTTTGTCTCTTACCTGAGTGTTTCCTGCCTTTTCACTTCTTTTTGTCTTCAGGCTCCCCTTTTATGTTTCACCCACAACACAAGGGTGCATAAGTAAGGACAACTGGAGTTAAGCCTGATCTTATTTAGCTTGAGAGATACTTGGTTAAACTATGCATTTCAGGTTCCTAAGGAAGTAAAACAAACCTTTAAGTTCACAAAGTGTTTTGCCAAAGGAAGAATGAGGAAGTAGAAAAAGAGTTTACAGAAGAATGTAAACATCTACCAGAGAAAGCAACAAAACCCAAAAGCTAGTCAAGAGGGACAGCCATCCTGTTGGTTTTCTTTTTAAAAGAAAACCTTATTGAACCTCATGAAAGCCTTGTTGAACGTCATGAGGTTTGCATGGGCCCATCTCTCCAGCCTGTCCAGGTCCCTCTGGATGGCATCCCTTCGCTCCAGCGTGTCCATCTGTCCAGTCCATGTCTCTCCAACTTACAGACAAGGATGTTGTGTGGGACAGTATCAAATGCTTTCCATGAGCCCATGTATTATTGAGGGACTTATTGTCAGTCTCACTTTGTCCCTCTTGAGCATTCTCTGGCCTTAATTTTCTCCCAGTACATTGGTCATTTTGTAAATGTCCTTTGCATACAAAGAGCTTTTATATACATGTAAGTACAGCACTGGAGAGGTCTCATTGAGAAGGGCATGAGGGAGCTGACAGACATGTCCATTAGCAGTTATGCAGCAGTTGCCTTGGCTTTGGTCATCCTTCCCTTTCTCACAGCTTTGCTCCCCACTGCTGGGCTGCTACCCAGGAATTAGACAGAATTCACATTTTGAGACTCATCAGCCCATTGCTAGACCAATACCAAACACTCTACAAGGCCAGAAGAATAAGGGGAGGGATGCTGCTGCCTGGTGAACGGGAGCTGGTTCACCCTCTGTGGTGCAGTTAAGCCAGGGACATCTCTGGCTCATGGTTAGTACTGCTCAACCTGACCAAGTTGCCAAATAGAGTAGCTCTGACCTCAGCCCCTTAGGGGATACTCCTTTCCTAGGCTGTCTGGCTTCAAACAGTTTCTACAGCGCCACTCATTTAGCTCCTGCAGCTGCAACTTCCTCACAGCTCCTCCCTACACACAGTCAGAGCCTGGACCTGTGGGTTTGCCCCATATGGATGCAGCTGACAGCCACAGTTCCCCAACAGGGAAACCATCGTAGCTTGCACGGCAGGTGGGACTCAGGATCCAAGAGCCTGTCTCCTCTGTCCTCCCCCTTATTCCTCCCTTGCAGTGAAAAGTGATGGAATGCTATTTTCCCCAACCTTTCCTCCCCTCTCCAAATTAAAGGTGCTGGAGAAACTCCTGCCCAATGTCTGAAAGAGCTCCTCAGAGCTGCTGTGTGCCCAGCAGTCAGTGGCTGGAGCTAGGATATAATCACCTGCTGCTCAAACAGGCTCCCCGGCTGCAGAAGCCCTCGAGGCTCAAGTCCCCTTGCAAACTAAGGGGACAGTTGTTGCAGTGCCTTGCTAAAGGTGTCCCTCCAGGTGCCTCTGGATTTGCCCTTACCTGCTGCTCTGTTTTGCTCCAGGATCTTTGAGGACGTGGTTCCAGCCATCCGGAAGTGGCGGGAAGCGGGGATGAAGATCTATATCTACTCCTCAGGCAGCATTGAAGCCCAGAAGCTTCTGTTTGGATACTCTACAGAAGGTGATATCCTAGAGGTAGATAACCTTATCACCTTCCTTAGAGCTTTCTCCCTCTGCAGAGCCCTTCCCTCCTGCAGCTGCCCTTGCCATAACACTCTGTGAACAGAGTCTGGGGCAGTGGGTTTGACCCATGGGAGTTAAGCTCAGCTAGTCAACTATGCTAGCATGGCTGCACTGGCCCTCTGTTACGGGGGTAGAAAGGCAAGAGGACATCTGTCACGGATGGAGTGTGAGGTGCACTTCACTCATAAGAGAGAATCAACAATATGCTTTGTTGATACAAAAGAGTGAGTTAACAAAGGTCAATAGTAAATGTGACAGTGGTTTAACAAGATTGGATGGCAAGGCACACTTGGATTACTTACTGCATAGAGGACAGAGCCAGACAAAACTGTCAGGGAGACCCTCTCATTGAGTCATGAGGTTCTGAAAGGACCCCCTTGCCTTCTAAACTCCTTCAGAGAGAAGTCTAGGTGTGGCTAGATCCAATCTCAGTCCCAGACTTAGTTAATGGTTTAAAGGATTATATATGCACAATCAATTCTTTAGCTTGCTTAGTTGAGGTTTCAAAGTTTAGCATGCTATTAGTCACTTACTGAGAATCTGTTGTGGTAAGGAATCTCTCAACCTCAATGAGTAACCTTGAGATGTGTCCCTACTCAAGGGGAGATCCTGGCATGCAGCCCACTGTCATTTCAGGAGAACCCAATGGGCCCTGGGCTGTCCACTGCTGATAGAATAAGATGATTAACTTATAGTCAGATTTGTGTACCAGTGAGACATCTGGGTCTCTGTTCCAGACAGCCCTTGGCTACCATATTGCCATCTGTCCCCAAACTCCATCGTAAGTGGGGTGCAGCCATCACAGCCCCCACTGGTGATTGTGGCTTAAGCTGGGGAGGGGAAGGCACAGCACCATAACATCTTGCTCAGGAACGAGGTTTAGCCCTGCTCTTTGGGTGGCACTCAGCAACTGTCTTTGCTTTTCTCTCTCTTCCAGCTCTTTGACGGCCACTTTGATACCAAAATAGGCCCCAAGGTAGAAAGTGAGAGCTACAGAAGGATTGCTGCCAGCATTGGGTGCGCCACCAACAACATCCTCTTCCTGACGGATGTCCCTCGAGGTAGGTGCTCTGACAGTCCTGCTGGCTCTCACCTGTCCAAGGGAGACAGGTGTTCTTGAAGTGCATGCTGCTGACTTGTCACAAGCACCCCAGAAACGCTGCAGACCACTTTGCTTCGGTGGCACCCCCTTAGCTGCTGCCACGCTCCTTCCTTACACATCCAGGCTCTCACGCAGCAGTGGGATATCTGTGAGCTGTGCTGCTGTGAGGGAAAATAGGTCAAGTAGAAAACCTGCCCTTGTGACAGCAAGCAAGGAAAGACTGTTAAAGCAGAGCAAAGCACTTGCTGAAGTGGTTGGTGTGCTGCATTTGCAAACAGGGTCAGTGATTTTTGTGACCCGTGCTCAGGAGAATAGATGATGTCTGCTGTGCTGCTGCGTGGCATGTGTGGTGGCTGTTTCTTTGTGCCACTTACCATGAGGTTGTGTTCAGCACAGGAAAGCATTGCATTGGTCACAAAGACTTGAACCTTGGAAAGCCAGGCTTGGGAGGCTAATTGATTTCTTGTCTTTGCTGGAAACATCTTTCTGGTAGAAATGGCACTAGGTTGTGCTCTCAGTCTAAGCCAGCTCAGTTCCCAGGAGTTAGCCCTTACCTCCTCCACAGCCCTGGCAGCAGAGCTGGTGGGAGCTTGCAGTTACCTCCTTTTCCCCGTTATTGTCTTCCTGTGGCCTCTTGCTGTGCTTGCTCAGGGGTACTGGACTCGGCTAATGCCACAGCCCCACTACAGCCCAGCTTCCTTGTGACTGGAATCGAGCTGCCTGCACGGTGCCTTGGAGAGCCATCAGCTGGGAGAGGGGAGGAGAAGGCAAGGCAGCCAGCTCCAGATCTGCCGGGAGCTGGTCCCTCTTGGAGCCCTGCAGCACCATGTGCAAATCCTGCTCTCTCAGTCTCATTCTTTAAAAGCACCTCAATGTTTTGGGGCATCTTCAAGCCTGAAAGATCCTCACATGGAGAGGTTGGTAAGCACATCTCATCTTCACTCTTCCCACCTCTGTTTCAGAAGCCAACGCAGCTGAGGAAGCAGATACTCACGTGGCTGTGGTGATCAGGCCGGGCAACGCAGGACTGACGGACGATGAGAAATCGTATTACAGCCTCATCTCCTCTTTCACCGAACTCTTCCTGCCTTCCTCCACTTAGGGAGAGCAGTGCATGCACAAAAGACTGTGCTTCACCTCAATTGTCCTTGTGTAATGTTAGGTAATTTTGTCCATGATCAGAATTGAAAACCAAACCCACATCATGTCTTGGACCCATGACTAGTGTAGGCAGGTATGGATGAAGAGTACGGTGTGGGGTCCCTTCTGCAGTAGGACAGAGGCCAGCAACAGCCAGCTGGAGCTGGGAATAGAGTCAGGAGCAGCAACCATGAGCCCTGCTGTTCCTCCCCTTTCCCAGCTAACACTTAGCTCAGGGGATGCTTCCTTCAGACTCACCCATTGAAATCTGTTGCTGAAATAGCCCACCACAAGCTCCATCGTTTTTAGAAACAGTCTGCAAAGAAGGTGTGTGTTCCCCTGTCCCAAAGGGACCTCCAGGAACCAGGAGAGGATATGAGCTTCTCCCTGCAGATGGGGTTGCTGGCTAAGTCAAAAATTTCAATGTTAGGGGGGTTAGGATGCCCAAAGGAAAATGCCAAATGTGGGCTGCAATACAGTAGGTTTGGGCTGCCAAAGAAAAAGCTGGCCCTTGCTGCAAGCAAAGCTCTTTAGACCAGGAAAAACTTACATCTTGGCTATATCCACAGCAGGTCTAGGTACAAAACAGTACAACTTGCATAGGGGAGCTACTTAGAGCTACACAGCCAGAATTAAGTAGAATATTTATAAATACAGATTAAAAATTACATTCTAGACCCACCTCACTGTTGCATCGTGATGCTGGGCAATGGGATCCAACTGGCTGAATGCAAAAGTCAGCTTGACTGTCTTTCTGAAGTATCTCTCTTAGCACTAAGCTGTGGAGGTCCTTCTCGGTAGCCAACATCACCCTGTCAGATGTTCATGGCACTGATCATCAGCTGTGAGCAAACTCTGACAAACAAGTGCTCCTGAGGGACACATCCTGCTGCATTTAATGAGAATTAAACCCTGACCTTTTTACCCAACCCACCTAAATTGTGCCAATCTCTACCAGATAGTCATGGAGCTTTTCCTAATACAGTATATAAAAACACAAATTTGCTTTCATTGTGTTCACTCCCTCCCAGAATTTAGCCTTTATGTCTATCACCAGTGATCCCAGCACCAAAAGGCAAATCTTTTGTTAAAAAAAACCAAACAAACATGTAAATAGTAGGTTTTCCTGCTTTTGTCATCCCTGGTCCTTTCTTTAAGGCAGACAACCCTGTCCTGCCAAGGAAGCTGTATGACCTCCCTGACCATCTTACGCTTTCAGTGGGAATGCAAGAGGGAGAGCCACAGCTAGGTTATACCTAGGAACAGTGGAGGCAGAGGCAGTTTGAAACCACCATTCCCTGCTGCTGGCACTTTGTGTGTGGGTGTCACTTGCTACTTACTCATTTCCGTGTGGCTGCGCTTGAGCTTGCCCTCGTGGATGGCCAAAATAGAGTATTAGTGCCCGTGTTGCCTTCCTGAGCTCTGATCTACACCTGTGGCTGTCCCTGTTGAAGGAGGCTGCTGTGTAGAGAACAAGCAAGAGACAGGTATTTTAGGAGGAAACCACATCATTCATTGCCCTTCTAAAATTTGGATGGTAGCAGGTAAGGCTGTGAGGCAGCGAGTCCGGATGCCTTCCTGGCCTGTGTAATGAGTGTTACCCCCCTCCTAGAAAGCCTGCTAATTAGCACTTTTAAGTGAATCTGCATGGCTGAATAGTCCCTGGCTTCCTTTAAGTGTTATATTTTTAATCATGACCCTGTAAATACTCACCTTTTGTTTTGCCTTTGCCATCAGAGAGCTATGCATGGGGTAGGGGACAAAAATAAAACTCACTTTCTCCATAAAAGCACTTTATTTAGTGGTCATGTATCAGTTGTCATTTAGTAGTACTGAAATGTGCTGTTAGAAATACTCTACCAAATGTAGAGTTATCATCACCAAAAACCTGAAGTTCAGTTTGGATTGCATACAGGAAAAAGAGAAAGAACAAAAAATAAATCACAAACAATCTTTTTTTTTTTTCCTTTGATAAAATTACAAAATACAAAATGATAAACTGAAAGTATTAATTGATTTAAAAAAAAAGTCACAGTGGACTATTTACAGGAAAATACACTTAAAACTAATCACTACTTTGTGCTCCATATGCATTGAGTGTGTCTGCACGTGTGAGAGGATCTCCACCTGCTTCTTCTCCAGGCTGTCCCCTCCTGCCCTCGCCCAGGAGGAGCTTCCCCAGATGAGCTGCTGTGCCCTTGGGCCCCCCTGGGGAGCCCTGTGCCTTACACTGCTGCACCCTTGGGCCACCCTCAGCACCTCCCTCCAGGAAAGCTTCCTGCTAATGACACAGCTACAAGGAAGAGACCTTCAGCAGTCCAACGACAACCCTCTGTTGGCTGGAGATGCTCTGGATTTATAACACAGCTGCCCAAGAACAACTTTTGGCCCATGGAAGATTAAAGGGCTGGCTGAAAGCTTTCTACTTATACTGGTTTTGACAGAAGTTTTTCTCTACTGTTTCTCCTTTCAGGAGGGGCCCCTGACCTTTTCAGAAGGCTGAACGCCCCCGTGCCTTTTCTCTCTCTGTCAGGAATGCCACGGTGTGGTATGAGTTCCCCTTCAAATGCCTTTTGCCACCATTTTAATTTCTGCTTATTTTCCTGCAGCTCAGACAAGATGCAAACCTAAGCTGAGCATGACTCGTGGAGGAGAAAAGGAACAAACTCAAACCCTATGCCCAGAACCACCTCTGCAACGATTCTGTTCTCATTGCAAGCAAGCCCAGTGTCTCTAACAAAATGTTTCCCTACTCAGTGAACAAAAAAACCCAAACCAAACCAAAGCTTTGAAATATTACAGGATATGTGGTGGGAGCACTAGACACAAAGAGCAGGCTTTTATCCATCATCTGGCATTTCCATCTTAACTCAGCACCTCGCATCACCCCACTGTGCCATCTCCTCTGGCTTGGGACGATCTGCTGAGCTACAAGGCAGCACCAGCCAAGGCTCGCTTCCTGATCACACTTTCTCCCAAACCTGGCTTTACCATCAGCTGCTTTCCAGGCTGGAAGAAATGCCTGCTTTCTCACCACAAAAGCCAGTCAGTTGGGGTCTTCCATTGCCCAATTCCAAGTCCAGAAGAAACAGCCACTCTTTCTCACCCTACCAAGTTACTACCAAGTTGGCAGCAGAGAAAACAATGCATGAAATGTCCAAAAGATAGTCTGGTGACTCGGGAACCGGCAACTCCTGAAGATTTTTGGTGCCTGGAGAAGTCAGTTTCCTTCATCTCCTCCTCTGCAGAACAGGCTGAGGAGTGCCTGTCTCAGAGGGGCATCGTGTGGACTGGCTGTTGAACATGTTGAACGACAGGAGCGTGACAGAGCGACTCAGAAAGAGTCAATGGTTGCACAAACGAAACAGCTTGTGCTCTCTCATGCTGCTGCTGAGAAGGATCCACCCCTCTGCCAGCAGACAGCTCTTTTTGTTTGGCTCTTAATGAGACAGCCACCCTCTGAGCCCTTTGGCAATACCATCATGATTGCACATGAAAACAAACTCACCAAAAAAGTGTAAATGAGGTTATGTTTAACCCATGAGACCACACCTGCCCCCCTCCCCCCTGCCAGAGGACAGGCTACACCTGATCTGTCTGGTACTCGGAGGCTTCCGATAAGCTTTCGGAAAAGCTCAGAAAGTTTTCCTGGTACTCAGAGCAAACAATCTCAAATCTGTAGTGCCTGAACTCCACTGCAAAGGTGCCAAAGTAGCAGAGGAAGCACATCACCAGGCCCCACTGGATCCTGGAAGCATACATGTGGATGCCCTGTGCCATGAGGATGAAATCTGGAAGAGGAAAGTCAAGGAGAACGAGTGGGAGCAGAGACACTGATCAGCATGAGAGAAAGCCAACAGGGAAGACAATAAAATATTAACAATCAAAGCCACCCAGCTGACACTAAACCCAGCCAGCCATTATCAGGAGAGCGTGAATGTGGTGCCATGTCCAGTGTCCAACAATGCCCATGGAGCGCAGCAGCTCTCCTATATGGACCAGGGCTTCCTGATCCCAACTCAGGCTGAGAAACATTTACAGAGGGAAAGACTTAGGTGCAGAGAAGTCAATGACTTGCTTGAACATCCAACTAGCCAGTGACAGAGCCAGCAAGCTGGGGATCTGGGTGTGGGGTGTTCTTGCCAGGAGCCTCCCAGCAGAAACTGGATCAGATCTCTGCACTGCAGACAATGGGAACACCTTTCAACCTACACTCTGCAATCTTCCAGTCTCTTTAGATCACCTGCAAAATCATCCCTTTCTGTGTGGAGAATGGCTGGAGAGCAGCCCTGAGGAGAAGGACTTGGGGTGGACAAGAAGCTCAACACGAGCCGGCACCGTGCACTCACAGCCCAGAGGCCAATAACCGTGTCCTGGGCTGCACCCAGAGCAGCGTGGGCAGCAGGGCCAGGGAGGGGATTCTGCCCCTCTGCTCTCCCGAGACCCCACCTGCAGGGCTGCCTCCAGTTCTGGGGCCCTCAACATCAGAAGGGCATAGACCAGTTAGAATGAGTCCAGAGAAGGCCACAAGGATGATCCAAGGGCTGGAGCACCTCTGCTGTGAGGACAGGCTGAGAGAGTTGGACTGAGAGACATGGTGTTCAGCCTGGAGAAGAGAAGGCTCCAGGGAGACCTTCTAGCGGCCTTCCAGTACCTGAAGGGGCTACAGGAAGGGTGGGGAGGGAGTTTTGACAAGGGCAGGGAGTGACGGAACAAAGGATGATGACTATAAAGTGGATGAGAGTAGATTTAGATGAGATATGAGGCAGAAATTCTTTCCCATGAGGGTGGTGAGACACTGGCCCAGGTTGCCCACAGAAGCTGTGGCTGCCCCCTTCCTGGAAGTGTTCAAGGCCAGGTTGGATGAGGCTTTGAGCAACCTGCTCTAGTGGAAGGTGTCCCTGCTGATGGCAGGGGGGTTGGAACTGAATGAGCTTTAAGGTCCCTTCCAACCCAAACCAGTCTATGATTCTAAGAAAGCCAGAAGCATCAGTCTGTATACACAGTGACACCTTACACTGAGAGGAAAAATAACACTGTCAGAGACAGAAACTGTGCTGCAGGGTCATGCACCCATGTGCTTGGACCATGTATTGCCTGGCATCAGAGTCTCACTGCTGTGCCTTGGGTTGTGCTTAAGTACTCCAGACAATCAGTTCTCAGCTTTCCCAGCTCCCCTAAAGCAGAGGATGCCTTTCTGAGCTGGGGACCTGCCCTAGCCTAAAGCACATCTCCTCTAAACCTGCTGGCTCTCCCGTCTCTCGGGATTTCCTCAGCACTCCAAGAATGCAGGATCACACATCTTCCCAGGTAAACAAACAAACAAACAAGCAGGCTCTCCCATGACTTAACTGCACAAAGCAGATAATCTGAGACTTCATCTTGGGCTCAGTGTAAGCAACCAAAGCTCCATTTCAGCAAACAGCATTCTGTGTCTGCTTTAAGGATCTTCTCCTTTCCCTGTAACGCAAGGGTAATGCACAAGCTGCATGGGATGGGGAGCCAGCCTCAAGCCTTTGCAAAGCCAGTGTGGGGTGGGGTTGGGGAAGATAACTTCTGCCTCAGCCTGCCCCACTCCACAGAGGGCCCAAGGCTTTCAGTGCCAAGGGCTGGGCTGGGAGCACCCAGCATGTCAGTACAGGAACACCTACACCCTGCCTTACCCACCTGCTCCTGCTCCCAGCCTGGCAGAAGCCTCCAAAGACGGCAGCAGCGCAGCGGGAGCCCAGGCAGCTCCTTGCATGGAGTCCTACCCCAGACACACCCTGAGGAGCAATGGGCTTGGGGCAAGGGGAGGAGGGGAGCACCACAAGAACTGGGCAAACTCCCATGTTATGTACACCACAGCATGGTGCTCAGCTGCAAATTCTTCCAAGGCAGCTTAAGAGGTGGCTGGTGGTTCATCTTCACACCAATCTGCTGTTCCTCTGGACAGCAGCTTGAAATGTCCAGAATCAGCCAAGTGACTCAGGAATTGTTTTAAGAACAGGCTGTTCCCTCAAGAAGGGGATTAGTTTATTCCTCACCATTTATTCCTGCCCTCTTGCTTATCCCAGCACTAACGCTGATGCAGCTATGCAGTGAATGGATCCCTCCTAAACAAACACCCAGGGCACACGAGTGCCGGTGTGAGCAGAAGGGCTGGAGTGAGTCTGACAGGCACAAGGTGGAGAAGAAGCCACAAGCACATCCAGTCTGAGTTACCACAGAGCCCACAGCCCAAATCCCACTTGTAAAGCACCAAGTCTTACCCAAAGTCCACGTGACCCAGCAGCTTTTGACTGTGATAATTGTTTTAAAAGTCAGAGCTGGATGTAGAAACCCCAGAACATTTCAACAAACACATCAAAATCTTCTCAGCTCAGAAACCTGATTTCTTCCCTTGTTCCTTTGTTCTCCTGAGAATTTTTATCTCAATATTTTGCATAATCCTAAATGCTACTGTGTAGGTAAGCAGCAGTGTGATGAAACTGCACTGATACCATTCAATATTATAGCTGCTTTGGGTATCACTAAGCTTTAGAAATATTTTTGAAGGAAGTGAAACCACATCCGGGTAAAACACAAGTAGCAAAATGATCATGCCATGAAGAAAAGCTGAGGAGCATTCCTAAATGCTTTGAGATCCTAGGATGGATGTGAGAAGAGCCAACATTCCCTGCTGCAGAGTGCTGGACACGTACGATACCTGGCTTCCCAGGGAGTGGGACAAAAGGATACAGAGCACCACGCAGAGGGTGATGCTGGCTGACAGGACGACTCGTGGAATCCCAACTTTCCGTCCCTCGTTCTTCAGGTTGATCTTGAGGGTGAGGGCAGACTGGATCCAGCATGCCAAGGTCCCAAACCCAAAGGTCAGTGATGTGCCCACATTGTGGATCTCCTCATCGTTGGAAAGCTAAGAACAAACAAAATGGTGATGGTTTGGGTGCAACAGGAATTATCTGCCAGCAACCTTGGATTGCAGCTGGGCTGGGAGAGAGAGTGGGAATCACTGGGGTGGGGGATAGAGATGCTGTATCATTTCTTCTGGCAGGGGTGTAAGCTATAACATAACCAAGATGAGTTACAGCTGTCACTGTCACCGCTCAAACCCCAAGCACAACGGAAAATGCAGTTGCTTGGGGACTGCCTCCACATCTCTCTGACAAAACTCACCAACGTAGAGCTCACAAATAAATACTTCCCTGGTTCAATGTGATGGCCAGGGCAGGCAAGGACAACCTGCTGGGGTCTTGTACAGCTCCCTGCAATGGAAGCAAACTATGCAACCTCCAGGGGCAGAGTGTAGTCAGAACCCTGACACCTCCATTGAGCTAATGGAGCCAAAACAGAGACATATGCTCCTGGTTTGGCAAGTTTCTCCCAACAAAAAGCTTGACTGCCTGTTCCCTCTCCTGCCCATCCTTGACCATTGGGCTCTGAGGCAATATGCACCCGACCTCTCTGGAACACAAGTGCTTCTCTGTTTCTGAGCTCCTGTGTCTCACGGGGCTCAGTGACTGTGCAATACCACAAGGAAAAAGGACAGCCAGGTTCAAGGAGCAAGAATCTGCAAAGAGATCCCTAGAGACTGCAAATTCATTCAGAAAACTCAGCATGGTCAAGACTTAAGCCAAACATTTCCCTTTTCCCTCTGTCTGTGAGGCTTTTCTAGAAAAGAAATCAGCAGTTTGCAATTCCTTCCTGCAGCCTTGATTCCTTGTCATAGTTCAACTTGGCTGGCAGCCAAACACCACACAGCCGCTCGCTCGCTCACTCCCCCCACCCCAGGGAATAGGGGAGAGAATTGGAGGGGCAAAGGTAAGGAGACTCGTAGGTTGAGATAAGAACAACTTAATAATTTAAATAAAACTTAAAACAATAATGACAATAATAATCATAGAACATACAAATGAGTGATGCACATGGCAACTGCTCACCACCCACCAACCAATGCCACGCTCATTCCTGGCTAGTGATCATGGAGGAGCGAAAATCCTGAAAACCAAAATAGCAATCCCAGAAAGAGAGACAGCATTCCAGTCAACCCTCACTGATATACTGAACATGGTGTTATATGATACAGAATATCCCACTGCCATATCCAGATGCCAGTTTGGGTCTGCAACACTATGCCCCCTGGCCCCAGTTGCTTCTGCACCTGCAGACTAACAAAACAAGGGGAAGTTGGAAAGGCCTTGATCTTCCAGCAACAACTGAAAACATTAGCATATCAACATTCTTCCATACTGAATCCAAACCACAGTGCTATTCTAACTACTGAGAGAAGAAAAGTAGCTCTGTCCCAGCCGAAACCAGGACACTCCTGTTCATTGATTTAACAAACTCCCATCAAAAAAGATGCAAAGATAACAGTCTAGTTACTGTGCCTCCACTGATCTCCCCCCTCTCCTTCCTACCTTGAGTTTTTTGCCAAGAGTAGGTCCAAATTATAGTACAGGCAAAAATGGGATTGAGCTGCCTTTCCCAAAGTAGCCTGCACTGCAAGAGACTCACAGCTATAATATCCCTCTAACACACCCAATCTGTAATTTTCCAGAAATACGATTTAATGCCATATTCAGCTTAACAGTTGGGCAGGGAAAAGCATGGACTAAGGTCTTATTACCATGTGTTTTCATGGGTTGGCAAAAGATCTAAGGAAGGACACAGGTAATAACAAGGAGAGGATATCTCAGAATTTATAACCAGGCATGATTCGAAGTATCCCCTTTTAAATAGCAATCATTTGCTCCAAGGAGTCAAAAAAAGGAAGGAGAGGTTGAAACTGTTTCCCAGTGCCTGCCCTGTACTAGAAATGTTCTTTTCACATCTGAACAAGGGTGTTACAAAAGCCTTGTAGTTCCTAGCTGGGAAGCTCTTGTGAAAAAAACAAGACTCCAAGTTTTTGGCTTGTGCTGTGGACTTAGGTCTAAAATGGTCAAATTATCTCACAACTCATCTAAAAAAAACCAAACCAACAAACAACAACAAAAACCAAACCACCACCAACAAAAACCCCAAACAAACGACTGTAAAGGACACAAAGTTCCTACAATTGCTCCACAACCCAAACAGGTTCTTATCCTTCACAAAACAAGTATCTTTTCTGTACTGGCAGGAAAAAAAGCTCCCTGCCCACAAAGCCAGGAAAGAAGCCAGCTGACACTGACCTTTCTCAGTTCCTGCCATTATTGGGGGCCATTACTTGCACCCCAGTGAGAGGCAGAGCATCAGAGAGAGCAAAGGAATTGGGGAAACCCAAGTGCCACTGACTCTAATGTCTTGATTTTCACTGCTGACCTAACAGACACACTTGTGATCACAATGGACACCCAACCCTAGAGAGCAAGGCTGTGGCACTGACAGCTTATTTCTTTGTTTGTATAATCTTGCAGAATAGATTGAGAATTGCAGGTACCTCATCCAGGCACTCCTCACACTAGGAGAAGTTGTAGCACTGCTCTGCTGTGTCCCTCTCCTGGCCAGTCTGAGAACAAGCAGGAAGTAGATTTAAACAACATATGTTTTCAATGGAGGACACTCAATTGTCTGCTAAATCTCTATGAGCAGCTGTGTAGCTGTTCACACAGATGAATACCTAAACTTCCAGCTCCATCTGTGGCAACCCCCAGGGCTCAAGAGATTCAACAGGTTCTGCTCTGGCTCTTGTAGGTAAACTGTAAGCATGGAGGTGCAAACCCTGCTGGGAATATGTGTGTCCTGGTTTGTAGCTGGGACAGAGATGGGTTTCTTTTTAGCAGCTGGAACAGCGCTGGGGTTTGGTTTCAGCTGGGATTTGTCATAAGAAGAACGTTGATAACTCACCCATGTTTTCAGTTTTCACTGGAAGTCAAAGGACTTTGTGTTTTGCTGGTCTGCAGGTGCAGAGTCTAGGTTGGGGAAAGGAATACTGAAATTAATAAGCTAGACTGGCATTTGGATATGCCAGTGGGATATTCCATATCATGTAATGTCATGCTCAGTGTACTAATGAGGGGCTCTCTCTTGTGGGGTTTACGCTCTCTTTCACTTGGGCTCTCACTTTTCTGGGACTGTGGTTTCAGTTTCAGGATTGTTGCTCCTCTGGGAACAGGCCAGGCTTGGTCAGCGGGTGCTGAGCAATTGCACTGTGCATCACTCATTTGCATATGTTATTATTACTATTATTATTTCAACATCAACAATATTTTAAGTTGTATTTTATTTAAATTCTTACATTGTTCTTATCCCAACCTACAAGTCTCCTTCCCCTCACCCCTCCAGTTCTTTGCCCTGTTCCCCTGTGGGAAGAGGAGGGGAGTGAGCGAGCAGCTGTGTTTGGCTTCCAGTCAAGTGCTGGCAAAGTGAAACCACCACCACAACGTGAAAAAATGATTGTGGCCCTTCATCTCAGCGTGTCACTGGAGCGATGTAAGGGGCAAGCAGAGGTGGCAGAGCAGGTGTAAGGAGGGCTGGGGCATAGCCTGACATGTTATCTCCTGAGCTCACATCACAGGTAGTTCAGATACCAAAGCAGATCTGCTAGAGAAGCAGGAACTTCACAGCAGGGACACAGCGGTCCAAGCCTGGAGTACAGTACCTGAAAGTTGCCGAGTAGGGTCATCCCAAATGAGGCCAAGCATAATGCCACCAGGCCACTGATGTTCAGCCAAGGGTTTAGCACCTTTGGCTTCAGCTGAATGAAGCGCAGGACAGCCATGACAAGCGCTGAGAAGGAAACAAAATGCAAGGTGCATCATTAGGTGCAATGTTCTGCTAGGGGGAGAACACCTAGTCACCACCTGGCTAGGGGCTCACAGACCCCTCACCCTCTTTCCACCCAGAGGGGAGATCTCACTGCAGGCCAGCTAGCACAGTGCTGCTGCATAGCCCCCTCCTGCTTAGCCAGGGACAAGACTACGCACAGGAAGCATTTCTCTTGTAATCCAGTTACGCTGAGCTCCCATGCTTCCTTTTCTCATGATGTTTTGTCTAGGAGCTGGCTTGCAGGTTTTCTGGGGAAAAGAAGAGCACCTTCCTATTTGCCTGCAAAGCTCCCAGCGCACACATCACGTACACACCACGCATTCACACCGCCGCAGCTGGGCGTGCGTCGAGGCTCACTCACGAGCACTGAGCTCTCTTGGAGGAGGGACATCAAACCCCACCTGTATTAGGAAATGTGAGAATGGCACATACATATTTCTGCAGGCTTGACCATAATGCCCACTGCTTCATCTCTTCCTCTAGAACAAGTTGCTGGTGCCACAAACATAAGGCAAAATATTGCACTACTTTTCTGCAAAGACTGGAAGAGCAGTCCCTCAGGGGACCAGCTGAGTCAGGGGCAGCCTGAGATCTATCAGTGTTACCAAAGACTGAGGCAAAACCAGCACTGAGTGCCTCTGCTTGTTCTTAATCTACATTAGTCAGGTGATCATCTTCAACAAGTATCAGTCCAAGGTTTTCTTTAGACCTTCTTTTGCTATCGACACACTTAAAAAAGCTCCTCTTCTTGTCTGACACAACACTGGCAGTTTCAACTCTAACTGAGCTTTGTCCTTTCATGTCTTCTCCATGAATATACAAGCCACAGCTCTGGAATCTTCCTGCAAAGCCTGACCTCGCTCCCAAAGATCATACAATTTCTCTTTCCTCTTGATCTCCATGAGGAGTTCCCTGTTCAGCCAAGCTGGTCTCCTGCCCCACTTGCTTGACTCACAACACAGAGGGATTCCCTGCTCCTGTGCTTCTCAAAGGTGGTTCTTAAAGAGGGACCAGCAATCATGGACTCCTAAGTCCTCAAAAGTAGATTCCCAGGGTACTCTGATAAGTAGCTCCCTGAACAGCTTTAAGTTTGCCTTCTTGAAATCCAGCACAGCAACTCTGCTGCCCTTTTTCCTCATTACACCAAAAATTTTAAACTCAACCATTTTAGGATCACCATGGCCAAAACAGCCACCTACCATCACATCTCCCATGACACAGGTGCAGTCTGGAGGCTCCCTGGTTATAGTTCTTCTTGCAATGTGAAGAAGCAGCAACGAAAGCATACAGTGCAGCTTAGCTTCAAAAAGCTGCATGTGCCTTACTCATGCACATACAGCTCTGGATTAATTTCAAAGCTCAACTCAACTGAATTATTTCCCAGGTTTCTGAAAAGAAACATCTTGCCTTTCACAGGCAGCAGGGGTGGAACCCACACTTCAAGAGAACAGTTCAGAGCAAAACTGAAAGTACAATAAATCACCCCATATAGAAATGCAAGTACTACTAAAGAAGAGCAAATCAAGGTTAAAATAATGAATTATTTGCCATTTAAGCTTGAGATAATCTGTTCAAAATATGTATAGGTGAAGATAACATACAGTTTTAAGAACCAAACACAGGCATTTTTCAAGTACTTTTCAGCTATTTCTCCTCTTTGTGGTGTTTCCCTCCTACTTCCATTGCTGGAAAGTGCCAGTAAACTTCCACAGATTTAGTAATGGAATTTAGAGGGGACTTCAGCACATATGATAATTTGCATAATCAGTTGCTGCATTTGCCAGTATTCCCATGCAATTATGTCACATTCACAGCATACAACAAAAACTCAATGTACAATGAAAAAAGGTCACACAGATTCAAGGCTAAGATAAGACAATTAAAAACATAAGAATAAAACAAAAACCAATAAAGTTTCAAATGCATCCAGCTTCATTCTGTCTTTCTACAAATGAAGACAAAATAATACTTAATCTTCATCAGTAGTAATTGCAGTTTAAACCATTTCACATCAATATGTATGAGATATTACTTATGTTTCGGTGACTTCTTAAAACAAATTGTGAGAAAGAAAGAAAGAAAAACTTCCCCTGTGGTTCCTACCTAGAAATGCTGCCATGTTCATGACTTGGCTGAACACACAGCTCGCAGGAGGCGCGTCACCTGCAATGCTTGGAAAACAGAAAGCGTGTCACTGTAACTCCAGGATGGCAAAGACACATAAATAACAACCACTAGTCACAACAGTAGTGGGAATCAGATAATTCACTTACCTTATATAAGGTGGTCTTTTGGAACCAGGTTTCCTAAGAGACATAAATGCATGTGACCAAAGATTCAAGATTTTCTTTCCCATTTACCTTTCAATATTTTACTATTTACCTTTTTACCTTTCAATGTTTTACTATTTTAAAGAAGCAAGTGATTAAATATAAAGCCCACAACCACCTCTTACCTATCTGGGACAGTTAGTGGGAGAATTTTGCTGTCTTCCACTGCTATAAAGTACCTGTCAAAAAAAGAAAAAGAAAAATAATTAAAAATATATTTTAAAAGTGTAAAACCTCATCCTACCTTCAATTCCAGGTATCACTCAAACAACACATTAAGGGACTCAAAACCCACTAGCAGGATCTGCTGGAGTCAGCCTGTGTTTCTCTCTGCTCAGGGAAGCAGTTTTGCTCACTTCCCAGCCTAACTATGTACCTTCCTTTGTGTTGTACGTGTTTTCCATGGTCAGGTGGACAAACAGGGTCACTAAACTTGAGCTGCCTTAAAAATAACCAACCAGGAGAATGTTTTCATTTTTAATTTGAATCATTTGATTCATCTGGTTTACCGTGGTCCTCCCTCCACAAAAGCTGTTTTAATACAGAAGGGATGGGACAAGAACAAGCAACAGGGGTCAGACAATGGCTTAAGCTGCCTCTGTTGCTGAAAAGCAACATCCAAGGCCATATCCTACAATATAACTGCTTCTCAGGCTGAGCATAGCTGCTGATCACACATTTACTGCTCCCAAATTCATGCTGCAGTCATCTGCCTGCATGCTTGGAGAGAGCCCAGCTCAGGGAAATGCATGTCTCCTGTGCAGTTTAGTAAGAACTGCTAGTGAGCAAGTGAGGTGTCAGCACTAAGCTGGTGGCAGGTTGTCAGGGCAGTGCTAGATGCTGTGGATTTTGAGTTTACGCCCCAAAGTGCTTCTCCAAGAGCTCTGCTGAGTCATTCAAAGAACATATGAAGGGGAATTTTTGTATTTTTGTCTCTCTCTTTTCAGGCAGCTCCCAGTAACATGTGCCAGGAAGAAGGCAAGATCAGAAACTTGGCCTGGGGAGCACAGAAACTCAGGGACAAAAAGGTGATCCTCCAAGCCATGAACTGGCACAAATTGGCCCCTGCCTCTATAACGTGCCTTCCCAGCCCCACACTAACTCAAGGACAGAGCATCCCCAGAAGACCCTCTGTACTGAGACGCAGCCCACCCCACAGCAGGACTTCTGATTGCCCCAGCCTAACTTGCTCTCCCAAATAACCAGCAGGAGACAACTTACACTATCCATAATCCAGCTGACGTAAACAGGGTAAACACAAGAGGTAAAAACATCCACACGCTGCATTTCTTCCCATCCATACCTGCTAGAAACAAAGAACAAAGTAAGAACAGAAGAAAGAAGGCAGAGGTATCCACCCACCTCGGTCCCCCTCTTTTGAAAGCAGGAAGAGCATCCACACAGCAGGTTCTGAAGCATCCCAAGATCACCCTCCCAATGGCCAGGCACCAGGCACTGCAAACCTTTCACACTGGTATTATTGGCATGAGGGGTTAAGCTGCTGTATACAGGCAGCATCATCCACACTGTGCATAAATACCAAGGCACAGAGAGCCTGGAGTTGTGGAGAGGAGACTTTTCAGACACACTGACAGAATTTGAGCAGTTTTCAAAGTCTTTTTCTTAGGCATTTTGCACAAGGTGGCACCACAAGGCTCACAGCCCTAATTCCCCGTTACTTCCCATAAGCACAAGGCAAGGCAGCCTCCTTCCCGGGATCATTACCAATTCCACACACGCTGCCTCAGCAAAAACTGCAGTGTGAAGGGAGAAGGATGCATGTGCTGTCTGCTCATCTCCACAAAGCACACGACCAGCTCCCATCCTGGCTGCAGCAATCAGCTAAAAATAGCCTCTGGCTGCACCCCCAGCAGAGCCAAGCTCGAGTGCCAGCACCCAGAGCACTGTCAGGATGAGGTGTTACAAACAGGATCAGCTCTGGGCATGTAGGCACTGTGCAATCCTGCACAGGGTGCAAGGATGCTGTGTGCACCACCTCCTGAGAAAGAATTTGTCCTCCAGGCAAGATCATGCTGGATGAGCATCTGAGATGCCGGGGCTGTTCCTGTAACGTGTGCAATTCAGAAACGCCGTTGTGCTGCAGACACAGAGAGCCCTCAGTCTCCCTGTGAGTCCTCTGACAACAGATCAAATATTTCCTCGTGCTCTATCCTCCTCCAAAAATGTTCCTCCAGGCACTGGCACAGCCAAGAGACACAAACAGAGAGCGAACAACACGAGGCTCCAGTGTCTGCTTTACTCTCAGCAGGGCAGCAGCACCCACGCCCTGCCTCCTCCTCCTTCTTACAGCCTGCTGCAGGGCAGGCATTTCCTGGGGTCACCGAGGTCCTTGGGGTGCCAGGGTGGCTTGGACATGATGGCTTTTCACTAGAGCCTGCTTGTATTTGCAGCTCAGCTACCTCACCCAGGTCCTTAAAGCAATGACTCCTCCCTTTGCTCCAGAGAAGAAAGCACCCACATTGTCATCCTCCTCCTCTCAGCATCTCTGGCCTTCCTACATCAGCAGCACAGCAGTGATGGTCTCTGGGCTGCTGCCCTGCTCAGAAGGGAGCAAGCACCTCACCCAGTCACAGCCAGCCCCCAGCTCACTGCTCCCACAAGACAGCCCTGGGCTGCAAAGGCAATGCTGGCCAGACACTGTATGGGGCCCCAGCCACCAACCCCTGCCCTGCCCCACGGCAGCAGAGGCTGAAGGAGTTGAGGTGAGGCTCCTCAGGTCCCACAGAAAGCATGGTAGCCACACACCTGTCCCTGTGGGTCAGCTCTCCTGTCTTCTCTGCACATGGCCTGGCAGGGGTACAAAAGAACACCCTGGCAGCACCCCAAGGCACACCACACTTGCACAAAACCACAAAGCTGTGATTTGAAGGGGAGCAGGCAGGTAATGTCACCTCCTGTTACAGCCCCTGTGTTTCCTCCTCAAGGTAATGTCTGCTAATGCAGTGCTCGACTCCCCTCTTTTCTCGGGTGGTAGCTGGACCAAGACAAGGTAACACAATCCTTTCAGGTCAGAGGATGACAGATCTTACTCTTTACCCTTCCCCTTTGGAAGGGGTAAGATTTTAAACTAAAAGAGAGGAGATTCAGACTAGATGTAAGGAAGAGATTTTTTACACTGAGGGTGGTGAAACCCTGGCCCAGGTTGCCCAGAGAGGTGGTAGAAGCCCCATCCCTGGAAACATTCAAGATCAGGTTGGACGGGGCTCTGAGCAACCTGATCTGGTTGAAGATGTCCCTGCTCACTGCAGGGGGGTTGGACTGGATGGGCTTGAAAGGTCCCTTCCAACCCAAACCCTTCTGTGATTCTATGACAGCATGAGCAAGTACTCTGGCACACCCCTGGAAGGAGAGCAGGGGGGCAATGGCTGGACCAGCAGTGTTGCTGGTCTCTGTCAGCCCACAAAGAAGGAGAGGCACCTGCGTCTGACACATCAAATACCAAAAGGAGGAGAGAAGGGCCCCTTTCCCCCATGTCCCCAGATGGCAACACCTTTTAATGCTGTCCACTGGCACACCCCACACTTTCTTGAAGATGTCTCAATACCTCCATGTGGGAAGAGGATGGTTTAAAATCAGGACTCTTCACATTTCTCACTCACTCCCTGCTGTGTTATTTGGGTGCCACAAACAAAATTACCTGCAACCTCACTTCCTTCCACAGGAGAAACCCCAAGCACGTGCCAAACCTGCCTAGCTTTGCACTAGTGTTCAGCAGGTATCCTTCTCAGCAGTTGCCTTTGGGTCAACCTGTCCTCTCCAAGGATGGCCCTGATGTTCATGTCTTCAAGCTGGGAGAGCTCTGTGCACGCTAAGACCAGCACCTCTAACACCAGCCAGGAACAAGAGAATGAGGAATTCAAACGACAGCCTCCCCTGCAGCACCACAGCAGTTTAACCAAAATAAAATGCCGAGAGTGATAGGAAAAATAACCTAAATTATCTGTGGGAAATGTAGAAACAATTTCTTTGACAGCTAGTTGCTTCACAGAGATGACACAAAGCCAACCTTCCTCTCCACAGCTCTCTTCTGCATTGCTGCCATGACCAGCGACGCCAAATCTGAGCAGTCAACTCCAGCTGGCAACAACAGCCATCTCCACTGGCCTGTGTTTTCCCAAATAAACACACACCATCCAGCAGGCAGTTGGTAACTGCACACACTCGTTTCTCTTCCATTTTTAAGGCTTGCACAGGAAGGTCTTCAGCGACAGAAAGCCCTTGTGGTGCAATGGATTTACACAGCTAATAAAAATGGGACTGCAGCTTCGCAGCTAACCCCAGCTGGAGTCAGCCCACCTTCCCACAAGCACACCCTGTGGCTTTCCAGTCCCTCTTGACTCACAGTCTCACTCTAGTATTGCAAAAACCCCGCCAAGCTGCACTCCTGCTGCCAGCTATCATGGGTCAGGATGCAGAATGCAAAGGGTTTTGTGTCAGTGCTGCCACAGGGTGTGACTTGAGAATTTCTCTCAATGAAGGCTTACTCCCTTACCTCCATTCCCATCTTTATGTCTAAATCTGCTCAGACTGTCAGCTGTTTGCTCTGCTTTTATTACCACTGACCCACTACACCCCCTCAAACCAATTAAGCTCCCATTCTTCTAATGTACACGGTTCAATTACAGCAGGCAGCTCACCAAACATATACTGCTGCTCCATCAAGGTTCATTTAACATGAGCATCTTAATTTCATCTGCCAAGCAAAGTTATAGGCTCTTCCTGAAGCTGCTTTTGCCAGAGAACATGAATGTAAGGAAGGACAAAATTACCATGTTAACAGAGCCATACATCTTTTTTAAGACTAGAGCATGCAGATGCATTTCAAGGGCCCATATACAAGCTATGTAATAAGCCAGAGCAATGCTCCTGCATCTCACAGCAGTAGGCCACCGAGGAATTTCAGAGGAAAGGTACAGAGCCAGAAACACTGGGATAAGCAGGACATGGTTAAAAACATATGGCAAGTCATAAAGGATTGCTGATGATCAGCAACAACCAAAGAGGAACAAACACACTCTGGCTTTTGGGGTGTCCTGGTTTTGCTAGGAGAGAGTTAATTTTCTTCTTAGTACCTAGAACAGCGCTGTGTTTTGGTTTCAGTGTGGGATTGGCTATGAGAACAATGTTGATAACATACAAGGACATGGTGTTTGGGTAGTTTGCAAGTGCAAAGGACAGAGAGGGGGGTAGTGTAGTAATTAGCAAACCCCAGAACTGGCATTTGGCTATGCCAGTGGGATATTCCATATCATATAATGTCATATTCAGTCTATTAATGAGGGTTGACCAGAAAGTGGGGGGATTCTCTTAGGAATTGCTCAGGCTCGCTCTTCCGGGATTGTGGTTTTGGGTTCACTCCTCTGGGGTCACTACTAGCACAGGACAATCCCATGATTCAGACCATGTGCCTGAGGGTCTTATCCAAATGCTTCTTGAATGTTGTCAGGCTGTGCATCACTCTTATTTATTTATTTATTATTTATTATTACTATTTTAATTTTATTTTACATTATTATTAAATCATTCTTATCTTAACCTACAAGTCTCCTTACCTTTACACCTCCAATTTTCTTCCCTGTTCCCTGGGATGGGTGGAGGGAGGGTACAAGCAGCTGTGTGGTGTTTGGCTACCAGTCAAGTTAAAATACCACATGGGGGAACCCACTATAGCTCTCTGTTGCTTTTAAAAGCAAGAATAACCCCAGTCACTCGATACCTAACCACTGTCACCAGCGGTACAAACCAGCACATTACATAACCCGCCACCCAGAAGCCACAAATGCCAACGGAACCAAGCAGAGTGTTTTCAGGTTTATCTCAAAGTTCCCAGCCTGAGTACACAATGAGAGAGATAAGGCATGCCAGAGACTTGTAAATATACAAAAAAATAGTGGGGTAACAGGAAAAGAAGTGATTCCCTCAGTCAGTCCGATTCTCTGCTTGCTCTGGGTACCCACCTACCATCTCAAGGGTGTGCAGAAATGCCATTCTCATTTATTTATATAAGGGAGGAACGGGAAAAGGTAAAGACATCTCCAGGTTGTGCATGGGGGATGCTGGAGATGCTTCAGTAATCCTGCCCACCATGTTGAGAGGCAATGCTTTCACTCACAGAAACATCCATAGGTATTTGTTGTCTCATTTCACACACTGTAAACGCATCCAGCGTGCTAACGAAGTGCTCTGGCCGACACAAACCTAGTGCCTCAAAGGAATGAAACCTCCTGGCCACCAAAACACAGGCCAGGGGTAGAAAAGGCATTATTATATTAGAAAAGGCTGTATTAGCATCCACTGGCCCACACTGTCCCTTCAGATTTCCCCGGGAAGCTGTCTCCTGGGGTTGTGTAAAGTTAATTTGTTATCAATTCTGTAAATACATATAAACTCCTATGTTGTGTATGAGTCATGTGTGAGTGCCTGGGTGAGAAGAGCATGCGATTGACAGTGTGTCCCTGTATTTGTGCCCGTGGTTTGTGGCTCCCTGCTGCTGCCCAGCCTTCCCCCTCAGTCACACACAAGTACTTACAGGCCATTTAGGAACCGGTGTTGAGCTGCTGTGTTACAGCCAGAGATGTCGACTGCAAACTGTTCTGGGCTGAGTCTGCCTTCCTTGCATTTGGTGTTGCACAAACCAAGCGTGTCCTGCTTCAAGACCAGGCTCCTGGATGTTAAAACAGAAAAAAATTAATAAAATTTGCCACTTGAGGACTAAAGGGGTGTTTTGCAGGCTTTGACAGTGCTGTGCTCTGACCTGTGCTCCTACATCAGCACGTGCTGACCACCATGAGCAGGGTTTGGGCGGTCATGACCCCCAGCCTGCAATAGCCAAAGGAGGCAGAGGCAGGAGCTGGCTAAGGCAGAAGGTACACAGCCAGTTCAGGCAGAAAGAGCCTGGGGCCACTTTAGCAAGACCTCTCCTGAGATGCAAGGAGAGTGTCTAGCAGAGAGTCTCAACACAGACCCAACCCCACAGACCCATACCATCGTCACGAAGGCATCTTCCTTGCATGTTCCACCCCTCACCATGGCAGCACACCTTGCATTTCCCCTTGCATCATGAGCCAACCCTTTGGTTTGGGATGGTTGTGAGAACAGCACCTACCCTGAAGTCCCAGCCAAATCCCAAAGTGAAGAGTTGCTGGAAAATGAGGAGGGCTATTTATCTCCTCAAAAAAAAGAGGAGCAAAAGACAGCAAAGCTCTCCCTACTTCAGCTATGCTGTGAGGAAAGAATCTCTGAAGCCATCTCCTTGCTCTGCAAGTAACACACAAATGCAGGCTGATGTGGCAAAGAGCAGAAAGTCTGAGGCACTGTGCAGCCAGGCTGTCCAGTGATCATCCTCCACCTTAACCACCCCAATCTAACGACTGCTGCCTGAACCAGCAACAAGTAGAACGGGGGTTTCTCCTCCCATAAGGTACAGTGATCCTGACAGTGTGTTAACAGACTGATAGAGGTCTGAGGAGGTGTTTTATTTGCTCCTCAATTCCAGAAACACTAATGCT
The DNA here is from genome assembly GCA_907165065.1 of Caprimulgus europaeus. The sequence goes on from OU015526.1 coordinate 78,556,634, forward strand.
CTCGAGAATTTCCAATGTGTGTGAGCAAGCAAAGCCAAGACACACATTACAACAGAAAGGGGTAGGAAGCCTTGCCCAAAAGGTTTGTCCCATTATTGGGAAAATAAGGTAAGAGTTAGGAGTGGCCAAGAACATGCAACAGGGAGGTGAAAACCTGGTGAAGAACGAGACAGATACATCATGGCAACTTACAGATTGAAGGTAAGGAAAGACAAAGCCCAGCAGAGCAGACTTTGCAGAGCAGTTATTCTTGGTTGTCTCCTTCTCCTATAGTTTATGGATAAGAGAGTGCATGCCCTGGGAGGTCAGAACAGCTCCAGGTTTCTCTCCCTTTGCCACTCTGACACTGTTATTATTTTTCCCCAACAAACACAAAACACATACTCAAGCTACAGAGCTTCCCATGCAGTGTGAGCAGGGCATTTCCCACCTATTCACCTCATCTCTCGCCTCTCTTGTCCCTTCTACCCCTCTTTTATCCACTGTTTGGAAGCACAAGCTCCTTTCCTCATGGCACTGTGCAGCTCTGTGCCTTTGAAGAGACGTGCACTGTCCCCAAAGCAACGTTTCCTTCGGTTACACCAGCAGGAACCACCAGCAGAAGCGTAAATACCAAGCAGCCTGCACTTGTCAGCCATGGAGAAAACACCCAAGGCCTGTGAGCTTTTAGGGAGTGTGGCACAGCACACCAAGCTTTCTTAGGATAGTTTTCCCTCACCAACTTTTTCAGCCTGAGGACTCATGCCTTCTCCACCACTCACATGGCAAACTGAGGTCCTCTTCCCCTTGTATTAACCACCAAAAGCCCAGAGAAGCAGCAACAAGATGATGGGCTGGAAGGTCAGCTACAAAGAATGGATGTGCAGTACCCATGCAGTACCCATGACCTGGTTTTTGTCATTACTGTAAGGTAGCCCACTGTGGCACACAGATTGTCAAGGGTACAAACTACCAGGTCAGTCTTTTAGCTCTGTTTACACCTGTAGAAATCATCTCCCCCAAGACAAGTACAAGGTAAGCTGTCACACACAGGCATTTCTGTGGTGTTCATCACTGCCTCGCCAGCATTCCTTATTTGTAAGAATTAGTTATGTTTATTTACCAGTCTTCCAAGCTGCTACAACCTTAAATTGCTGTTTGGAGGGCACTCTGGTGAGCTGCAGGAGGAAGGTGCCATAAAACATTTCACTTCATGCAAACCTGTTGCAAACATGATGGACAGAAGGAACCAGGGAAGAGCCTCCACCAGTTAAACAGGGGCCAAGCCTACTGTGACCAGCCACTCCATCACATCTAGAGGGCTTCAAACCTCTGCTGAGGTTTGAAAAGAGAGAAAATTTTCAGAGACAGGCTTTGCCAAAGCACAAGAGACCACAATAAACCACCCCTAAGAGCATTCAACTGGGCCAAGACCACACTGGGGAGGCTTTCCCTGATGAAGCCATGGCCATCTCCGGTGGCTTGGCCAGGCAAAGTCCACTCCTGCAGTCCTGTGGTGCCAAAACTGATGGGCCCTTGGCTCTTCTGGCTCAGGCAGCCACCACTACTAATCCCAGCAGTTCCTCACAGGGAGCAGGAAATAAGGCAGGGAGAACAGTTCTCACTCCAACCACCTGGCTCTGCCCCAGCTCAGGAAACCAAGAGGAAGACGCCGAGCGCTCCCTCCACCATTGCAGCAGACCGGCCCAAGTCCCCCAGGCTTTTCCTCCCGTCCCACTGCTTCCCGTGGGAGAAGCAGCCTGGACCTCTCCTCATGGACTCCTCTCCCATCAGACTTGCTGAACACGATGCCTGTTACCCAGGGGAGCACAGCTCAGCAGCTCTGGGGTGCTGGGGAGGAGGCCTCTGTTCTTCTGCACCGTGGGGAGGGTGGAGAGCGGGCTTCCCTCTGGTCTCACACACGGGACCGGCCCTTCCTGAGGGAGCCAGGAGAAGGCAAACACTTCTCGACTGAGCAAACAGCGCTCTTACAGACTGCTGCTCTGGCAGGCACCCGACCTCGCAGGCACCACCATCCAGAGGCAACCTCAGCATTACAAAATCTGCATTAAACCCCATGCAAGGTAATCTATAGCTGTTTTGAAGCTTCATCAGTCTTCTTTTCCTCTTCTCCCTCCTCCAGTTCACTCCACCCTTCTCTCTCCACCTGTTACCAATGTGCTTTCCTTCCCTTTCAACCCCTCTCAGCCCTCCTTCATCCCTTGCACCTCGGGTGACGGCTTCTGCAACCTGCAGGGACCCAAAGCTAGGGGAGCCAGGCACCTAGAGGCCTTTGCAAGTCTTCTTGAGATAGCAAAAAAATATCATTATTCCCACTTTAGACAACAGGGCCAGTGATTTGCTTGCCAAGAAGTCACACAGGAGATCAGTGGCACAGAGGAGCACGCATTCAGAGTGGTCCAAGCTCTCTACTGCAACAGCAGCCTCCTCACCTGCCAGCCATCGCCCCTCATGGTTCATTCTTCCCAATATTTTGCTTAGGAACACCTCTACTCATTTCCCACAGACCTTTTTCTGCTTCTTTGCTCCCATTCATCCTGCAATCATTGTTTCAGCTTGGGTTGCTGGATCAGGACCATAAAGTGTCTCTGTTGGGCCAAACTGCAATCTTGCAGGCTGCCCGGAAATGGCGGGGGGCGAGGGGGGAGGAGAGGAAATCGTGGACATGACATTTCATCCAAGGAAAAACAATTGAAAACGTTGATGTTCATACAAGCTCACGTTCCTGCTCTGCATCTAAAAAGCAAACACTGCACCACAAAGAATCTTAAAAAGGGAAATGAAACGACTGCATAGACTTCCACTATCCAGGCTCAGAAAATGCTGACAGCTAGGCACGAAAAAAAGAACAAGAAAATAATTTCACTTTTAACAGTACAACAGTGAAAACGGGAGCCAGATGTTTGTCAAGCAAATATGAGTCCCCATTCTTCACCCTGTTACCCGAAGGCAGAAAGTCAGCAAGAATCAAGTCTCCTTCTTTTAGGCAGTTCTATCTATTTGAGCAAGACACAAGGGGCAGTCCGTGTGCTGGGATACACCTTTCACACATTTCCCTCCTCCATATTGAGTGGCTATTCATAATTAACCACTGATGTGTGCATTGCTATGGCACAATGTTGATCAGACAATCCTTAAGGTCACTTTCCGGAGAAGCTTTGTTCAAAAAGAAAAAAAAAAAGGAGAAAATAAAAAACAGAGGGGAAGATTCACTCATAATTTCTCCAACCTTTATAGCCCAAGGGCTCTGAATCAAAGGTCTGGCACTTAGAATCATAGAATCATAGACTGGTTTGGGTTGGAAGGGACCTTAAAGCTCATCCAGTTCCAACCCCCTGCCATCAGCAGGGACACCTCCACTAGACCAGGTTGCTCAAAGCCTCATCCAACCTGGCCTGGAACACTTCCAGGGAGGAGCAGCCACAGCTTCTCTGGGCAACCTGGGCCAGTGTCTCACCACCCTCACAGGAAAGGATTTCTTCCTCAGATCTCATCTCAATCCCCCCTTTTCCAGTTTAAAACCATTTCCCCCATGCTGTCACTCCCTGTCCTTGTCCAAAGGTCACACTGCTGTAAGAAAAGGCCAAGACCGGGGTCCCAAGCGACCCCATCATCACCCTGGGACATGAGCACCCAGTGCCGGCTTGTCTCCTTCTGTCCCTCAGGGGCAGAATCTCGCCCTTCCCTCCCTGAAGGACCACGGGGAGAGCCCAATGGCCTTTCCCAAAACCTCCTGGGGATTTCACGGGACATAGCCTGCAGCTCAGGCAGCCCGGCGGGGTCCGGGGAAGGCAGAACCTGTCCCACCCCGCAGCCTCAGCCCAGCTCAGCTTCTCCACAGAGCGCTGGGCGAGCAGGTGCTGGCAGCGGGCTGGCAGACGGCCCCGCCGACCACCCCTCAGCCCCAGAGCGGTACCATGGAGGGGCCACAGAGACCCCCGATCGTCACCTCCCGCCCGGGGCACCCAGATGGCGACCGGGGAGGGGAGTGACTGGGCCGGTGGAGGGACGACTCGCGGGGCGGTCGGGGCGCGACAGGAGGGGACAGGGGGGGTCCCGCGCTCCCAAGGGCCGTCCCTACCCGCTGCTGAAGCGGCTCCTACCTGCGATCAGCTCCTGTGGCGCCTCTGGCCCCGTGGCGAGCGGGGGGCCGGGCTGGAGCCGGGGAGGTGGCCCGGCATCGCCGCCGCCCCGCCCCGGACGGGCGGGCACTGCCGTCGCCGTCATGGCGGCTGTGAGGGGGAGCGGCTGTGAGGGGGAGCGGCTGTGAGGGGGAGCGGCTGTGGGCGGGCCGGGGCGCCGCGGGTCTGGTTGGCGGTAAAGCCGCCCTGATGGCCGGTGTTTGGATGGTGGGCGCGACCGCAGCCCCTCCTGGAGCCTCAGAGCCCCCACCGGACACGGCTGGCCCTTGGCAGCACAGTCAGTGCCATAACCAGGCTCCGTGCTCAGCCCCCGCACCGTGCCCGGGCCCTCGGGCTGCAGGCGTGCAGGGATCGCTTCACCGTCAGATCTTCGTGGGATTAAGTCAGCATGAAGGCCACCACGCTTTTCTCCTCTCCCTCCCTTCTCTCTCTGTCAGGCTGCAGTATGTCTGACGTTATTTACTGACTGTCTTGTTTCCTCTCCTAAAACCCCAATAAGGTGGCACTTATTCAAAGCTTTGCCCTGGTGCTATCACTTATGAACCAACACAAGACAGCCAGCTGCCTAAATCCACGCCAGCCCCCAAAAATGAGCCAAGCTATACAGCAGCAATTTCTTTTATATACTGTCTTTATAGCAGCCAAGCAACACTCCTTCACCCTGCAGCTTTGGCCCTCATGGCATAGCCACCCTGAAGGGATTTCATCTCTTTGATCCCTGAGGATTATGAATAACACGCACCTGATGTCACTGCCACGCTAAGGAGCTGCAGGCCACGACAAGTGACTGCCAAGCATGGCTTTCCTTGGGCAAGGAGGTGCTATTGCCCCCACATTGCCAGGACAGGCCCCAAAATCAGGTGCCTGGAAAAAAAAAGTATGCTTGAAGAATCAGCATTAACCACATCCCAGACTGCAAGGCTTCCTGCAATAGCTAAAGTCAAGCAAGCTCACTTTAAAAGTAACGGAGGACAGGTCTTTGAGTTCAATAACCTCTGGCTTTCAACAGACCAGGTTGAAAAAACCACCTGCCAAACAAGTGAGAAGTGACAGCACTCAGCCACAGTGCTTTTGGCCAGAAAGGAAAACGCAGCAACTAATTAGAAACCTCCTTAGTCACTTCACCTCTGCTGTCAGCCAAAGCTGGAAGGAAAACAATGCAGCATATGGGATTTTAAAGCAATTTCATTTTTGGTAAACTCTGAGCATCTGAGACATTTTGTTCACAGCTCTCTTTTTGAGCAGATGGTGTCCCTTTGATTGCTGGAAAATGCATGATGCTGACAGGCCCACCAAAGACCTCTCCCAAATTAAAAAATAGGGCTAAAAATACAGGCTACAGCCTGGGGACAGCAAGCGAGTGCTGGAGCCCACCCAGTTGGTACAGGACACAACAGAGGTGCAGGGAGGCACCAGCCATCACGGGGTGCTGTTATGTGGGCCCACAAGGATGGTATTTCCTACAATCCCTTCTTCATGGGACCCAGTCCCGTGGGAGGAGCAGCCCCTGTCCTGTGAACCTCATCCTGCAAAGGCAGGGAGGGAGGTAGGGCACGTGGGCCCATTGCTTTTGAACTGTACCCCACAAGAACCCATGACCCACCTGCCTTGCAGTAATACTGCGTGGCCCAAAGTCTGCTGCAAGCTCACCTCGACCTGTAGAAAGAGTCTTTCTTCCCACATCTCCACCAACACTACCTTGGCAAAGACCAGTAGCTGCAAGGACATTCCTCCATCTCATTTGGGTTATGCCTGGCTTTCCCAGGGGTGGGAATACCAGAAGCTGACACTGATGTCCTTCCCAGCTCAGCCCACATCTTCAAAGACACAATTGCAATGACACTGGTGGACAAACGTGACGAGGCTCCTGGGGTGCTGCGAGCAGCGCGTGACTTCTCCTGCCCCAGTCCTCACTGGGTTTTCTGCTGGGCCACCGAGATCTGCTGGAGATCTGCCTGGCAATTTGCTGTCCTGGAAATGGGACCTGCTCCAAAGCAAGTAAATATTCAAAATATTCAAAATGATAGCTTTGCTGTGCTGTCTGCTAATTAATATTTCCTACCCCCCAATGCCTGACAGCGCGTGCAAGTTCTCTGTCCAAATTTCACTACACTGGTGCTCTTCACGGGGACTGAACAGTGCTCCATCTTCACATCTGCTTGCTTCCAGCGACAGAGAAGTGGGAAGGCTGAGCCCCTGTGTCCTGACATCAAGTAGCAGGATCAGGCCTTGGAGATATTTTATTTTTCATGTAAAGGAGAGGACTACTGCAGAGCTAAACCTTGCCCTTGCAGACCTCACTTGCAGCTCAGGAAGAAACAAAGCAACCTCCTTCCCCTGTAATTGTAGTCCTCCCCAGGGCGATATTACCCCTGAAGACTGGTTATGGTTTTACTGGGCTGTTTTTTGCAGGGCTGGGGAAATGTACACAGAGGCAGGGAAAATGGAAAAGGGAATTGCTTTGAGTTTGCTTTCATTCTTGGGAAATGTATGTCTTCTGAAAATAAATTTATCACCTGGTTTTCCTGTCTTGCTCCTTTCTGGTTCAAAGCTGGAGTGAGACCTGGCAAGAAACGTCACCCACCCAGAAATGGGAGCAGTGGGATAAAGGGGCCAGGGAACATCGGCAGCAGCCATCGGAGCTGCTCCGTACCCCGCTGCATGGGCTGAGTACAGCACCTAAGCAACTGTTTCTCAGTTGAAGTGTTAACCCTCATTTCATTAGCCAGATCATCTCTTATCAAAGGTGTCAGTTCCTTTATCCAGCTTTTAAATTATTGTGTTAAGACTTAATTTCTCCAAATGCCCCACTGCTAAACAGACACCACCTGAGCGCACGCACCCTTAGCTTGGCGTCTCCAGGATTTGCTGGAGAGGCAGCCACCTGCAAAGTGCTGGCTCTCACCCTAAGAAATATCCCCAGCCCATCAAGATCAAGTGCTCCATCTTCCCAGCTCACTCACATGATCCCAACTGAGAAAAATTCACCTGGATTTGGGATCGGAGCAGCAAATTGAAGCGACCCACCCCATCTTGCTGTAATAAAGTGACACCTTTTAAATGGTAGGCAGGGAAATAGAGAAAATGGATACAAATTTTAATTTTTTTTCCATAAAAAGAGAAGATGAAACAATTATCACTGTGCTGGCAAATAGATGGGATAAACAGGACTTGCCTGGGAGACAGTCAGGGTCCAAACTCTGGGAAGGGAACCTTGACGTGCCAGTGTCTACAGATCAGAGCCACAGGTTGGTGTGGCCTGGCCTCAATGGGCATGTGTTCTGGCCTGGCAAGAGGACAGTCCTATATGAAGCAGAGAAAATGGTGTAAAAAAGACAAATTATTTTTTTAAGAATAATGAGATTTAGTAAAATAATGATTTCCTATTTTTATGCTATAAACTCTAATAGAATTATAATCGTGTCGAGGTGGTAGGCACTGTTTCACCTACAGGTTTTATCTGTGCTGCTCACTGGAGCTTTTCTCCCAGGTATCTTCCAAGGCCTGCAAAAGGGGTTTTTTTTCTCCCTCCTATTCCCCACTGTCTTGTGGGGCTGGTGTTGCTGGGTGTGTGTCCCTGGATGCCAGAACTTTCAGATCCTGGGCTGGGCACTACTGAGTCAGAGCCATTGCAGGAGGTGGGGCACGTGTTAACAAATGTCTCATTTCCCACTGGGCTCTGCTTTCAGTTTCTCTCTTTGTTCTTCTTTTAAAAGAAGATCTTAAGGGAAATTGTACCTTGATTCCCAGAAGTGTCCCAGAAGGTGGTGAAAAGGAGCCCCATAACTCCCTGTGAGACCCTTTCTTCTTAAGGGTACAGCTACAGAACAGTCCAGGAGTATTGAGGTAACACAAGTCCAGCCTGGCCATGCCTTTGGGGCCACAGCCTGGGAGCAGATACATCATTAACCTTTAAAAATCCCTCCGAGCTGAGAGCCCTCCCAGCTGCAGATATCTCAACAATAGGCTGACCAGAGCCCGTAGGTCTTGTCACCACATTTCCAGCCTGGACTCCCAGTGTCAGGTAGACATAGGAGAACTTTCAGAAGACTTTTATTCTTCCTGGGAGCCTCCCACCCCAACAGCTTGATGCAATAGCTGAAGCTGGGCTGCATTTCCCATCTGCTGGGCTTATTTCCAAGAAAGTCATATTCTGGTTGCCAATTTCTGGGCTTGAAAAATTATCAACACCAGCCAGAGGACAGCAGTCGCCTTGCACTTGCAAGCTGCAGAAGGTGATAGGGATGTGGACATCACCTGGGGTTACAAGGTGTCCTGGTTGGTAGCTGGGACAGAGCTGGGTTTCTTTTTACTAGCTAGAACAGGACTGGGGTTTGGGTTCAGCTGGGATTTGTTATGAGAACATTGATAACATACCCATGTTTTAATTGTTGCTGGAAGTCAAAGGACTTGTGTTTTGTTAGTCTACAAGTGCAAAGGACTAGGGGGGGAGAAGAGGGCAAGCATAGTAATTAGCAAAAATTAAACTGCCATTTGGATATGTCAATGAGATATTCCATATCATAGAACATTATGTTCAGTATATTAATGAGAGCTGATGGGAAAGCTGGGGATTCTCTTTGGGATTGTTTGGGCTCTCTCTTCCAGGACTGCGGTTTTGGGACTGTCTCTGTTCTGGGATCACTGGCTGGGACAGGGTGGGCATCAGTCAGTGGGTGGTGAGCAACTGCACTGTGCATCACTCATTTGAATATTGTGTTTTTACTGTTATCATTATTATTTTAATAGTTGGGCAGTCATTGTATCCTTGATTTAGCCCAGCCTACAGCCAGCCACCCATCAACCAGCAGTCCCTCAATGCTTTCACACTGCTCAGAAAGCACCAGTGAGGTCCTTGACCACCAGCTCAGCAGGAGAGGTGCCAAAGTCCACAGAAACAAGTGCTGCTCATGCCTGGGTGTCCATCTTACCGAGGCTCCACAACTTGCCCATATCACTGCAGGCAGCTGCAGGTGGATCCTGCAGCTGCTTTTCCTGCCCTCTAGATACCCTACATCTTCTTAAGGCAGGGGAGACCACACTAGAGAACATGGCCAAAATTATTTCCAAAACAAAACCAAATCAAAACAAGCAAAAAAAAAGTAAAAATAACACACAAAAAAACCAAAGCAAATAAGCAAAAAAGGAAATGCACAGAAGTATTCCTTGATTTACCAAAATTCAAGGCATTCTCTTAAAAAAAAATTAAAAAATCTAGGTTTCCTGCAAAGGCTAACTGACATTTTTTGATCAGCTCCACCACATGAAGAAGTTCATCTACAGAAACAGGAATGCAGGTAGTACAAGATCCTAGATAAGACATTCGATGGAGGAGTTTTTCCTTTTCTAAATTTATTTTCCTTTTCCAAACAGAATGGTTTGGGTTGGAAAGGACCTTTAAAAGTCATCTAGTCCAATCCCCAAATGATGTTTCTTTATTTACTTTCACTTTTTCAAAACCAGGAGTTACTTGCCAATGGTTTCAAAATCTCAGAAGCTGCTGAAGCCTTTTACCTGCAGGGGAGGTATGGGGGGTTGGAAATTACCTTATTGTAATTTCATGTAGCCAGAGAATTTCAGAACAGCATGTACCTCTCTGCAAGGCCAGTTATTCTTCTTACACCATGGACTTGATGGGAATCAGCTTAAGGAAGTCCAAGTAATAGCAGTACAAAAGAAAAAAAAAGAAGATTAAAAGTATGACAAAGATCAACAGGAAGACGTGCATCTAAGTGCCTGGAAAGTATTCACTGCAGTTCTCCAGCCAGGAAATTGCACAAACAAAATGAGGGGAGCACCAGTACGATTAGGCATTTGTGTATCTTCCCAGCTTCACTCCTACACTCCAACATCAAGGATGACCCATCGCCTGCATCATTTTGAAGGCAGGTTCCCAATGATTTTTGCCCCTCTCCAACTGCCTGTTGATGGCAAGAAGAAGGAAACAGCAGCCCTATCTTTCTAACCAGCAGGTTGGAAACCTCCCAGCTCCAGAAGCCTGGTTCCACCCACTCCTGCAGGGACTGTAAGGTGGTGGTGGGGAGACATCTCCTGCTTGTGTGCATGTAATTCCCATGTTTCTCAAATGGCCCTGGTTCCAGATGAATGCACATCAAGACACAAGTTCTGGCACACCCAGGTCTTCAGGCATATCTCAATAGAAACAAGGAGAAATGACAGCAAAATCTAAACAAAATACTTACTATTTTTGGTCAAAGCATTGTCCTGCAGTCACATCAGGCTGATATTTTGCTACTGAAGTGGGGTTTTCACATGCAAGAACTTGCCACTGTCTCCTTTCAAGCTTATGTCAGCGTGAATTTTCTCTTTCCCCTTGATCAGCTTGGCCACTAAGCCTGAAGTAATCAAATCTCTTGGTGCCCTTCTGTTTGACAACACTCCTCTTCCACTGATGAGGAAACCAGAAACGCTGAGGGGGCAGGTACCTTGGAAACTCTACCCCAAGGAAAGAGCTGGCAATGCCAAGTGAAACATTGCTGCCATTCTGCTGTCTGATGCACAAAGCCGTGCGCGCTGGGAGACGTTGGGAAATAAAACACAGCGGCCACTCGAACTCGTAACTGTTTATTGTAAATCACTCAAGAGTTTACACATCGTTAATGGCAAAGCAACACTGGTAAAACACCTGCTGGATGAAATACAGAATAAAGACCACTCTTTTATATTATATGGCATCATTTAAAAAACAAGAAACAGAAAAAAAGGAAACCTTTTTTTTCTTTTTTTTTTTCTTTTTTTTTCTTCCCAGTTCTACATCTTTCCTGAAAATATCTGGGCCTGAGTCTCAGTTATCTTGAGATCCCTGCCTTGGCCAGGGCAGGGAAACAGGCACTCCCTCTCTGAGGGACAAGGTGGTGACCTTCTTTATAAATGAAAATCATGCCCTCTATCTTCAAAAATGCTCCAGTGCTGATAGTACAAAGCCTCTCTCCTGCACTGACTAACATCTAACACAAAGGGCTATATGTCCCATTAGTTCCACATGCTTTTTTTTTATTATTTTTAATTTTTTTTTTAAACAAGGCAACTGTTAAAATTCAGAAGCTACATAACTGTCTTTATATTTTGCTCAGAAACCGATGGATGTTGCATGCAGCTGAAATATTAGTAGAGACTCTGATTTAGATAAAGGTCAGTTTTCTAAGACCTGCTAGTCAAAGGCAGAAAAAGAAATTAAGAGGCCTCTTGTGCAAAAGAAGCTAAAATAGGCATGCACCGATGGCCATGACCGATTAGAACATAACTTAGGTCTCCAAACATCGAAACCAAAGCTTTATTTGGCTTAAGACATGGTTGAGCTCCGTACCTTTACAACTTACAATGTATATGTGACAACAAAGGAATCGTCCCAACACAGCATCAGTTGGTATTTTGGCCTGTATAGAGACTAATCTTCAACACAAAAGCCTGCTCAGCAATAAATGGGTTTCATATTTAGCAAAGACAGTAGCGCTAACAGGGCTAACAAAAAGAAGAAAGCAGGGTTTCAAACTAATGTCTAACTAAATTTAGGCCAATATTTCCCCTTGGACATCCTGCTTTTCATTGGTGCTGTTACTGTCCTTTCCACTAGTCTGTAGTTAAAGCAGCACCCATCCCCTCCAAGAGAGGTGTCTCAAAAGCATATTTGACTACTAGCAGAAAAGAAAAATAAATCTCCCCTAACTGCACTTGAAAAGGATATTTTAGTTCCTCCAACCTGCCAACGTTTACCATTAACAAGCAAATTACAATGTATTTCAGACATGAACTACAGTGACTAAAATCAAATCTCTCTCCTGTTTAACTATCATATTAAATAATATAGAACATTTTTACACTTAATAGTCTGAAGTTTGGACATAAGACAGCTAATAAGGAAAAAAAGCTGAGGCCGAAATCTGCTCCTGGGGAATTAATTCGGCCCAACTGATCTGAAAAAACTAATTTTACCCCCAGGAAAATAAAGCCACCACAGGCACGAGGGTGCACACACACCCACCAACCCACCCACCCACGTGTACGACAGTGCTGGCACAGCAAAGCGTTACTTCTCAAGCACTGCCATCTCCAGTCCTTTCCTTGCGAGCCTGGATCATCTCCTTGGGAGCCTGCTTGCGGTCAGTGACCAACCCCAACCAAAACATGAAGTCAATGAACCAGGTGGTGGGGTTGAACTTCAGGCCCAGCTCGCTGGCTGAGTAGTCGAATGGGAAAGTATGGTGGTAGTTGTGGAAACCCTCACCTGAAAAACAGAGAGGGAGTTTAAAGACCACATGACCGGCACATTTATGAACCTACGCTCGAGTGGGACATCCCAACGTCTGTTTCCCAAGTCCTGCATTCAGTGCAGGTGATGCTCAACCTCTGGCTATGGGAGACCTCTGGGGCAGACCCACAACAGACTCCATTTCAGTGCTTTGGGCTTTCCTCCCCAGTAGGAAGGGGCATGTCCCACCCCTTTCGCTGACGGAAGAAAACCGTAAGTGCTTCAAGAGGGGAGACGCACAACTGAGTAAGAAGAAGAGTCACTTAACTCCTGCTGCGCTGTCCTCAGCTGACTGCCCAGAAGAGAGGATTGCTCCTGTGAACACCTCTCTGCCCAGAGACTACATGGCAATATTGCAATGTGGACACCCTCAGGAGAACAAGGGAGCCTTCCTCTAGGATGCGCAAGCTCCAGCCTCCTCCAAGCCCTGGCTCTGAGTGGTGTCCAGTTGCAAACACCCAAAGCCCAAACCAGGGCGAAGCAGGGTGGGATATCACTCTGAGTTTGCAAAGCTCTACCTGGGGCTACAGCACTTACCAATGGCTCCCAGAGTGACAAAGGTGTTCTGCCTGGGGCTGATGTACTTGTCGTAAGGGCGGTTGCCGTACATGTGAGCGGCGCTGTTGACCAGCCAGGCAACGTTGAGGGATATGGTGTAGCGGAGGACGGAGGCAAGGAAGTAGGCGTTCCACAGACTCTCTCCCCAGAGGTACCACGGCACAAAGGTAGGGATCACAAAGCACATCAGCACAACTGAACTCTTGTAATACCTGCAGGGAAAGAAAAGGACACCATTACTGTGGTGGGAATGACAGCTGGGGTGCAATGCAGTTGGACCTCTGGAGACATGGCTCTGCCAGAAACCCCATGCATAACTGGGCCAGCAGGGAACACTTCAGACATCCACAGTTGTGACATCATTTTTCCAAGTGCAATTCAAAATGCCAAGACAACCCGAAACCCTGAAGCAGCAGGTAACTCTGGAGCTGAACAGCTGAGAGCCAGTCCCAAAGCAAACTTCCCAAGTTGAACACCTTTAAACCTGGGGAAGTGCTGAGTTGGCTGCACACCCTGTGCCTAGGCTTGTCCTCTGGCACTGGGAAAGCCTGAGGCTTGGCGTGGCATTGGCGAAGCTGTGTCACAAACACATTCACTGCCAAGAGCCGGCAAAGACTTCCCCCATGCTCAGATCAGAAAGGAACCTGCAGCACAGGGCAGGAACAGCTCCTTTCTTCCATGCGGCTCCATGGGATCCAACAGTGGTGGCAAACACAAAGCAGCTGCTGAGACCATGGGCACCCCACTGATGCTGAGAGAGTTGGGGGTGTTCAGCCTGGAGAAGAGGAGGCTCCAGGGAGACCTTCTAGTGGCCTTCCAGTACCTGAAGGGGCTCCAGGAAGGCTGGGGAGGGACTTTTGACAAAGGCAGGGAGTGACAGAACAAGGGGTGATGGTTTTAAACGGGAAGAGGGGAGAATGAGATGAGATATGAGGAAGAAATTCTTTCCTGTGAGGGTGGTGAGACACTGGCCCAGGTTGCCCAGAGAAGCTGTGGCTGCTCCTCCCTGGAAGTGTTGAAGGCCAGGTTGGATGAGGCTTTGAGCAACCTGGTCTAGTGGAAGGTGTCCCTGCTGATGGCAGGGGGGTTGGAACTGGATGGTCTTTAAGGTCCCTTCCAACTCAAACCATTCTATTACTCTATGATTCTATTCTATGTATGTCTGGGGGCCAGGATTTCTGCTGCTCTCCCAGCCCACCGGCTGGCACAAGCCCTGACACTCCTCCATGTATTGTAGAAAATCAGTGTGTGGTGCAAAACAGGGAGGGAGGAAGCCAAACAGTCTGAGAACAAACAGGAAAGCTTTACAGTACAGCTAAAGCCACGTGCCCTGGCAAGGCAGAGAAGACAGAGCATGGGAGCACAAAAGTGAAGAGCAGAGACCTTAGTGAGAGAAACAAAGAGAAAAATCAGGCTGAGGGCATTAATCCAAGGAAACTGGAGAAAGGGAGCAGCTCAGGAAGAAGGCAGGCAAAGCCAAAAGTGAGATAGGAAATAAATTACTCTAAATGGACAACAGGCTAACAGTGCTCAGAGGCAGAGAGCAGGAAGACAGTGAAGCTTGTGAGCCACCTACAGTCTATCCCCAGCTGGAGAGGAAACAAGGCTCCATCTTCCTCGTTGAGCCCTTCCACCTCCCTGGAGCCCAGATTTACTACAGCCCACAGTGATCCCAGGTTATCATCATCAAAGCAAGCTGGCACATGAAACTGGAGTGGTAGGCTGAGGTGACAGGATTTTGAAGGGTGCAGAAAGAAAAGAAATGCAAAGACCCATCTTATTTGTGCCCATTTGACAGGTTTAAAATAGACCCCTGCTTTTGTTGTGTTTTCTGGAAGGGATGAGGAAGAACAGAGTTTTGTGTATTAAATAAATTAACCTCTTGACCTGCAAGTTATCTGTTTGATATTTTTTGTTGTTGTTTGGAGGCTGTGCCTCACATGCTGGCCTCCAGAAGGAGATCTGCAGTTGTCCAGCGACACCAGCCATGGTGAAAAGAGAGCATCTCCTCAGCTCTCAGACAACTCTATCTTCACTTACCTGAGCCAAGGCTTTTCAAAGGCAACAGTCCTCATTCATCACTCCACCAAAGATAACAGACAACTTCCCACTCATCTGACTGATCTGAACCAGGCTGTAAATAAGGTTTGCAAATCTCATCAATCCAAAGCCAGGATTTAAGTAGAACTGGAGGAGAAAAGTATTTTCCAGCCCAGAAAGCTCCTTCAAAGCTCAAAGCTTCTCTCATCCCAATAAAATAAAATAAAATATGAAAACAAGTTATCAGGCACCAATTAAAACCATTCTGTGAGATGCAAGAAGCCCAGACTGCAGTCTTTGATGAAGACATGAGATCTCACATCTGAACAAGCACCTGACTACATTTTCTCTGTCTCCCCTTAACTGAAACATCCACCCTGGAATGAGAAACCCCCTTACCTGGAGTTCAGGGGAAGCAATGGCTCAATACATGCTTGGGGAACAGTGCTGCTTTCCCCACATGAAAACTTGGTCATGAAGACACTTCACTTGTGAGCCTCTTCCACATCACATGCAGGATTACTGCTCTGTTATTCACAGAGGGTAAACTTTGCTGTCAGTCACACCTGGAGCAGTACTGTCATTTCAGCTGAAGTGATGTGGTTTTTCAATTGATTGAGTGGTATCTCCTCCACAGCTAATCAGCACCACTAAATTCAGCAAAGCTAACAATCTGGCTTTAAAATGAAACATGACAAAGAAGAGTTTATGATGATTCTTACTGATTTGACCTGCCAGGTTTTCCATGCTGTCAAAACCCCCAACATTTCAACCTTATGAAAAGCAGAAACCTGAATTTTTCTTCCCAGATGAGGGAAGGTAAACTCCAAAGTCCTAAATTCAAATCCATTGCAGAGACATTTGCTAAGACATAAATTTCCTGTAGAAAACCTGCTTCTTCACTACACATTTGCAGCATAACCAAAGCAGTAGAGCCTCCTTCTTGTGAGATGCTGTTGTCTTGGAAAAGGGAATAACACAACCAAGAGGAGCTGCAACAAACTGCAACTGAGCCTTTGCAAACAGGACACTGCCAACTGAGGAACCAATAAAAGCAACAATATGTGGAGGGCAGTGAATTCCTCACTCCTGGGGCTCTGCTGTAATTCTGCCAGTGCAGGGATTTCTCTAATGCAAAAAAACCTGATTTCTGGACTCAACTGACTGCTCCCCTCACCCAGAAAACACTCAGAAATGAGCTTCAGTGGTTTGCCAAAGTACCTGGACCAAATGCTTGCAGGCAGAGACAGTCATCTTGTGCCTAAAATACAGGTACTCACATAGAGGACAAAGCATGTTGCTCAATTCCCACCTCTTGCAGAGCGTGTAGCAAACTGAACGAGGTCTGTGCTGATTCTCAAGGGAGATTATTAATCCTGTGAAGAATGACAGTCTTGGGAAGGGAAGTGCTTGGTCTGTGCTGGCCCACAGGTGCCAAGGATGAATTTGCAGAGTGAAATGTGCATTTCTGCATTAGGGCAGTTAGTGATTACAGCGTTTGCTCCGATGATCAAGGGAGAAGGCCAACTTCTGCTGTGGCTGTTTTCACAGCCAGCCCTGGCTTTTTAAAAGAGGGACAAGGACAGGGCTCGCTGCTTGTGCAGCACAGCCTACAAGGACAGCCAGCAATCACCAGCCTCAAGGCAACAGTGGGGGCCAGAGGGACAGCAGTCCTAATGCCTGCAATCAGGGTGGTGGCAGGGATGTCTTGGGGGAGAAAAGGAACAGACACAAATAAGGACCGAACCACCAGACAACCGCCCCAGCTCGCGTGAGGGCTCCCGCTTACTTTCTTTGGAACCTGACGACGGGGTCGTCCAGCAGGTCGGTGAAATCCAGCTTCCTGCCCTTCTCGATGACGTCCCGGTGCTTGCGCAGAAACAGCCAGCCGATGTGGGAGAAGAAGAAGCCCCGGCGGGCGTTGTGCGGGTCCGCGTCCGTCTCCGAGTACTTGTGGTGCACGCGGTGGTCTCGGCTCCACTCGTAGATGTCGTTCTGCACAGAAAGCACATCGTGGTGAGGAGAGAGAGGCTGGGCACTGCTTCAGCAGTACCACCCCCAGTTCCTTCCCCACACAGGTACAGAAACAAGCTCCTCTCTGATGCTCCTCAAAAAAAGGGTTCTAGACTAAAGGCATCCTGAGGGACGCTGGCTTTGCAGACAGACAGCCCATCACACTGCTCCTGCCAGTGCCCACACAGAATGGGACCCAGTGCTCTGGGAACTGGTGACACAGACTGGACACATCCCAGGGCTGGAGATGGCTGGAAGCCAACTGCCTCTTGGGAGTTGCCATCATCAGTCTGCCCTGGTCCTGTGTGGGTGTAAGCTGGAACACAGGAGGTTCCACTTAAATTTGAGAAGGAACTTCTTTACTGTGAGAGTAACAGAGCACTGGAACAGGCTGCCCAGGGAGGGTGTGGAGTCTCCTTCTCTGGAGACATTCAAGACCCGCCTGGACGCCTTCCTGTGTGAACTCATCTAGGTGTTCCTGCTCTGGCAGGGGTGTTGGACTGGATGATCTTTCGAAATCCTTCCAATCCCTGACATTCTGTGATTCTGTGTTCTCCATGGAGATGGAGATGTTCTGTGTTCTCCACTGTCCAAGGATGGGCACTGGGCTGGAGGGACCAGGTACACACGTGTTTACATTGTTCTTTTATGACCCTGCCACGGGGGAGCTTGCATGTTTATTTTCAGGGCACTACTGTACAGGGGCACTCAGTTCTGGGGCACTCATCCTTTTCCTAAGCTGGTGGCAGCTGGTTACCACTGACAGGCTCCAGTGCTGAAAACTGGACAGAGCTTGTGGAACACTACAAGTGCCTTTTCCTGACAGGAGCTGAACTTTCCCAGCCTTTCAGAGGGATACGTTTTCCACAGGAAAACCAGCACCTCCCTTTAAATGACTGCTCTGTCTGCAGGGAGGTGTACAAGAGCAGAGCCTTCCAGTAGTTGAAGGGAGCCTGCAGGAAAGATGGGCAGAGACTCTTTATTAGGGAGTGTAGTGGTAGGATAAGGGGTAACAGTTTTAAGACAAAAGAAGGGAGACTTAGATTAGGTCTGAGGAAGAAATTATTTCCTGTGAGGATGGTGACACTGTCCCAGGTTGCCCAGAGAAGCTGTGGCTGCTCCCTCCCTGGAAGTGTTCAAAGCCAGGTTGGATGAGGCTTTGAGCAACCTGCTCTAGAGGAAGGTCCCCATCCCTGGAGGGATTTAAAAATCTTGTAGACACAGTGCTGAGGGACATGGTTTAGTTGGGGACTTGTCAGTGTGAGGTTAATGATCAGACTCGATGATCTTAAAGGTCTTTTCCAATCGAGGCCATTCTATAATCAGCCCTTAGCAGCACCCCAGTACGTCACACCTTAATTACCCCACTCAGTGCACAAGAGAACAAAGTAAACCAAGTGAAGCAAAGGAAGTGACCAGACTCCTCAGTGAGGACAAGGGGAGGTCTTTACCTTGCTGCCATCTTATTTTTTCCTGCAGAGAAATCAAAGGGAATGAAAGCTTCTGCACTGCTTCAAGTGGCTTTAGCAGAAGACTGGAAAACGCCAAAATTATTGATCAGTTTGTCACAAGAGCACTTGATAAAATTATTTGTGGGACAGCAGATAACCAGGTCAAAGCAATAATACTGTGAGAAATTAACTTGCCTTTTCATACCACAGCAAATATCTGCAGGGCTGGCAAAAAATATGATTCCCCAGATGAAAGGGTTAGGAACCTGTGAAACAACTGAATTGCATCTAATTCAAAACCACAAAGGTTAAGAGGAAATAAAGGCCAGAGGCCAGAAGTGTTGGCAATAAACACACCAAGAACTGGAGCCAGCAGGTGTAAATATGCTCCGAGTGAGTGTGAAATCCCTTCCAAAGCAGCGAGTGACAGCATCATGCTGTGACAATGATGCAGATGTGAGGATTCATTAGCAGGTCCCTTAATAAACCTGGAGACTGAAACATGACAATAAATTGGGCTCTGTAACAGCCTCAGCTCCATACAACTCCTGTTGCTGTGTGCAAACACTCACCTTTCAGAGGTGGCCAGGAGCAACAGGCCAATGCAGTTAGCAGAGGAGACACCAGCACGTCCCAACTGAGATGCTGAAACTTAAACACTAGGAGATCAAGTAGACATAAGCCAGGTATTACCTATTTCTGAAACAGATATGTGACAGCAAGAAGATTCTTTCAAAATTGGGAGAGCTTCACTCTCGATGGAGAGAAGAAAGACAGCTCAGCATCCTCCAGTCCTAAAAAATGCCCTGGGCAAGAGGGCAAAACCAGCTGCACCTGATGCTGTTGCAGAGGAAGCACAGCACGTCACAGCCCATGCAGCACCAAGTTAAACTCTTAGTGGAGTCTCCCCTGCCCTTCAGGAAGTCTGAATATTTCCTCAATATTCAGCATCCAGGGATCCTGCAGGTATCTTCAATGCTACCCCTTACTCCCAAAGCCAACATGAGGGAGATGGACCTGAAAACTCATTTGCTGTCTGCTTGGGGTGGTGAAAACAGCCATTAGCAGGCAATGGATGTCGTTGTAATTAGGAGCATGTTTCCAGCTTAGGAGTGGGTGATTTGGCCTTTCACCTGCATCTGGGTTGGGGCAGTGCCCAGTATCAATACAGGCTGGGGGATGAAGGGATGGAGAGCAGCACTGCAGAGAAGGACTTGGGGTGCTGGTGGATGAAAAGCTCAACACGAACCGGCAATGCACACTCACAGCCCAGAGGCCAACTGTGTCCTGGGCTGCATCAAGAGAAATATGGCCAGCAGGTCAAGGGAGGGGATTCTGCCCCCCTAATCTGCTCTGGTGAGACCCCACCTGCATCCAGTTCTGGGGCCCTCAGCACAGGAAGGACATGGACCTACTGAAGTGAGTCCAGAGGAGGCCACAAAAATTACCAGAGGGATGGAACAGCTCTGCTATGAGGACAGGCTGAGAGAGTTGGGGCTGTTCAGCCTGGAGAAGAGAAAGCTCCAGGGAGACCTTCTAGCCGCCTTCCAGTACCTGAAGGGGCTACAGGAAGGCTGGGGAGGGACTTTTGACAAAGGCAGGGAGTGACAGGACAAGGGGCAATAGTTATAAACTGGATGAGAGTAGATTTAGATGAGATATGAGGAAGAAATTCTTTCCTGTGGGAGAGAGTGGTCAGACACTGGATCAGGTTGCCAAGAGAAGTTGCAGATACCCCCTCCCTGGAAGTGTTCAAGGCCAGGTTGGATGAGGCTTTGAGCAACCTGGTCTAGTGGAAGGTGTCCCTGCTTCTGGCAGGGGGGTTGGACTAGATGACCTTGAAAGATCACTTCCAACCCAAACCATTGTATGATTATATGATTTTGTGATTTTATTACCAAGATGAAGGCACAAAGGTGGCTTAAAACTACTTTGAAGTACTTCCCTGACTCAGAATTGCACTGTGTCCTCAGCCAAAAGCAGTGATGAGGCCAATGCAGCTGAGAGCAAAATCCATAGCAACAGGGGAGCAGAACGCAACGGCATCTCAACGTGCAGACTCACTGCAACCAGCTTGACATGTTCACTTAAAATACTTACAAAAGATAAAATCAGCAGTAAATCAGGAGGACAGTACCAGGGGCTTCTCAAAACTCAAACCAGTTGTTTAACATGAGGAGCAAAGGGCTTGTAAAGCTCTGCAAGGAACTGAGCAGCACAAAGCAGCTGGAATATGGCTCAGAATAAAGGAAAGTTATAGTCAAATGGACACATTCCCATATTCCAGCAAAAGCAGTGTTCTTTTTAATGTCTAGAGGGATTAACAAGGTTAATTCTTTCCACCTTAATAAAGAAAAAAAGAGAAATCACAAAGGATAAATGAACAGTATAGAAGTGGATAAAGGGACTCTTTTCATCTTCTGTCAAGGTACATAAATGAGAAGTCAACCAAATGGACTGAAGGGAAAAGGCACAGCAAACATGAGGTACTCGGTGCCACGAGAGGTAACAGCAGCCAAGCTCGGTACGTTTCATCTTAGTACAGGTTTGTATTTCTGATTTGAACAGCCAGAGGAGTAATTAAATTCACACCAAGAAGATCCTGCTTCTGGTCTAACTCCTACCACCAGCTGGGTGTTACACAAACATTTCTGAGGTCTAAGATTGCCTATCAGTAAGTACAGAGCTAGTAACACACTGCTTTGCAAACATATTTGGATTTTACTGGTGAAAAATGCTGCATAAAACAAAGATAAATTAAAGTTGTGAAAGCATGCCTGCTCTCCTTTCTGGGCACATCACAAACCTGGAACTGCATGGATGGACAGAGAGACTCAAGTAAACAGATATATTTGCATCAAGTGGGCCCTTTAAAAAATTTCCACATTGTCCTGTGAAGTGTAGGGCTTGACCTGTGCCACAGAGGGGCTGCTGGGGTGCTGAGCTCCTGATCTGGGCACATTCAACTGGTCCTTAAGTAATTATTGCTCCTGGACTGTCTAATGACTACTGTCACATTGGTGGTGAGAGGGGCTCTGCATCCTTCAAGTGTGTTAGCAGCAAATGTCTTTCTGCCAACATTATTTTGTTTTTCTTTTGCTGTCTCTAAGCTGAAGGGATTCCTGCACAGGACAGAAGGCTGCCTGGAGGCCAAGAATCTGGCTGGGCAACCACAATCCCACCTGGAAAGCCATGGAGTTAGCTGCAGCCAGAAAGATCCGCAAAGGCAGCTTGGCTTTGTAGGAACGGTGGCTCCAGAGGCGATGTGCACCAGCCGTCACGCCCAGGGCTGCCATCAGGAAACAGAAATATGCTGAAAGACACAAAAACAAAACACAGGATGTGCCAGGGGCCAACTGACATTATTTTTGGCTTTCCTTGATGTAAAGACGATCCTTGCCCTTGCCTGCAAGGCACTCAGCAGATGAGGCTGGGCAGACAGGAGGTAAGGGTCTCAGCCCACCTCTGCCCCGTGGCTCCAGGGACACATCACCCACTTCCCACCCCTTGCCATTCAGTCAGTGCACTGTTCAGGAGAGTGTGGCAGCACTGAAGCACTGTGCCATTACATGGTCACCACAGTGGAGTGAAAGTTCACCACCTGCATCAGAACAGTAGCAACAGCTCTTCTCACAGGACACCAGCAGCCTCCTCAACAGGTCTTTGCTCAAGTCTGATCTGTCAGCCAGCTTAAGAGCATCATGTCCCAGCCCTAAAGATATGAGTTGTGTCAGTTTCCACAATAAAAACTTCTCTTATCATCAGGAGCTCATGACTTGGTAATAAAAATGTGCCAGGAATTGGAGCATTCCCCATCTCCCTCAGTTTCAGGAACTGCTTTTCCTTCCTTTAATTAAAAAAATGGCCAAGTAAACTCGTTTTGAGCATTTTTTTCAGATGGCTAACACAACCCAGAAGCAGGTCTGTTCCTTAACACATTGGCTCCAGGCTAGACACATAGCCCAAACACGTGCCCTGCAGTGTAACACCTGTGCTTAAAACAACACTCATCGTCACAGCCTTGGTACAAAAGGAGGGTGTAGAGAGGTGTGGGGTCGGTCTGTTCAACCAAGTAACAAGTGACAGGACGAGAGGAAATGGCCTCAAGTTGTGCCAAAGGAAGTTTAGATTGGTTTAGTCGACATGACATGGTTTAATTGGGGACTTGTCAGTGTGAGGTTAACGATTGGACTCCATGATCTTAAAGGTCTTTTCCAATTGAGGCAGTTCTGTCATTCTGTACATCTCTGGTTCTCCTTTCAGCAGGGGCCAGGCTCACACATGCTCCAGCTGGTTAAACTCTCCTTTTGGAGACAGACTGGAGGGAAATGAGAACAGCTAGGAGGAAAGCATTATATATGTCCCAAATAAACTGGACCACTTAAAACTACTCACATTCAAGCTACCCAGCTGTCGTGATACATAAGACTTTTATGTCTCCCTCCCGTAGGTGTTGATTTCTCACACTGTGCCTGAAGAGTACAGGCTCATTTTACAAGTGTAAAATTAAAACAAGAGTGGATTCAAACAATTAGAACACTACTGGGTAACCCCAAATGAGTTTGCTTGGTCTGGAGTGATACGCTGTTTAGCCAGGACTCCCCACCACCGTATGCACACAGGGATGTTTTGGTTAAAACAACCTATTTCAAACTTCTAAACAAAGTTACTGGAACAAAAAGGGAAAACCCTATGCCCAAAAGGGGTTTTTCTGCTTGTATCCATACAACAGTCTGTCCAGAAGGGAAGTCTGTTAGACATACAGTGACTAGAAAGGAATTCACAATCAGCTTTTCCCAGTATGTGATGTAAAACACCTATCTTTGCAAAAAAATAAAACAAAATATGTATATGTATGTGGTTGCCTACTCTGTTCCTCTATCAACTCCCAACTCACAGTGCTTGAAATTACAGCATCTAAGAGAAAATCAAATAGAAAGATAGTTGGTAAAATAACAAGAATCATATTTCATGTTGATTGCCACTGCTGTGGACTGAAGGAGCAACTGGACCTTAATCACTCCACTGACAGAACCATCAAAACCAGATTTACCCAAACTCTTTCTCACCATGGACATGGCCCAAATTCCTGTCATCTCCTGCCCAGCAAACCAAAGCCTTTCTCACAAAATGCAACAGCCAAACGGAGTCAGAACAGTCCTAGTAAAGTTGACTCATCTCTAAAACCCACTTTGGACACCGGCACGGAAGAGGCAATTCTCTTTGCAGCAGGCTGCAGTGTTCAGGCTACTCCCAGAAAAGGTTCATCTGTTCAGTTAAGTCCAGTGTGCTGAAGTCTATCACCAAATTCAGATTTCTGCTGGTAGAGAAATGAACTGAGAATCATTCATTCTCTCTGCACATTATTTAGAGATTTTGTGGAATTTACAGATTACTCTCAGGTGAGTAAAAATGCTGACACCTCAACAACTCACACTCTGGTCTCTGCTGCAGTTCTTGCCTTGTCAGCGTAAGGACTCGGACTTCTATGGAACTGGGGAAAACCTAACCTGCCATTTTCTGTATGTGATGTTGAGCTGTGCAGAAACATCACTAAATAAAGCCTTCTGAAGCACCCAAATGACTGTCACTGTGGGAACAGATCTGTGACACACAGAATACTGACATTACCCAGCTCACATAAAAATATTAGGCTTGCAGTCCTGAATCATGCCAGGAACATATCGTCCGTGGGCTTTATGGTGGTTAACCTTGTGCTAGTCACAGGGGCTGAAACCTCCCGGCTTCAGCAGTCTCTTTGCTTCCTTAAAGCACAAAGAGGGGCTTTGCTCCCACTTCAAAGCAACAGATCATTTAGTTGACCAAGTGCTCTCAAGGTATCATCCATCTTAATCATGAATTGAGTGCAGAGTCTAGTTGAAAGCCTGTAGCTAGTGGTGTCCCCAGGGGTCAGTACTGGGTCCAGTCTTGTTCCACATATTCATCAGTGACCTGAATGGAGGGACAGAACATATCCTCAGCAAGTTTGCTGAGGATACAAAAATGGGAGGAGAGGCTGATACACTGGAAGGCCGTGCTGCCATCCAGTGTGACCTGGACAGGCTGGAGACCTGGGCAGGAAGGAACCTGATGAGGTTCAACAAGAGCAAGTGGTGAGTCCTGCACCTGGGGAGGGATAACCCCAGGCACCAGTACAGGTTGGGGGTTGACCTGCTGAAAAGCAGCTCTGTGGAGAAGGACCTGGAAGTGCTGGTGGACAGCAAGTGAATCATGAGCCAGCAGAATGTCCTCGTGGCCAAGAAGACCAGTGGTATCCTGGGGTACATTCAGAAGACTGTGGCCAGCAGGCCAGGGGGAGTTCTCCTCCCTCACTGCCATGCACTAGTGAGGCCACATCTGGAGTCCTGTGTCCAGTTCTAGGCTCCCCAGTTCAAGAAAGACAAGGAAATACTGGAGAGAGTCCAGTGGAGGGCTATGAAGATGATGAGGGGACTGGAGCATCTCTCTGATGAGGAAAGGCTGAGAGACCTGGGTCTGTTGAGCCTGGAGAAGAGCAGACTGGGAGGGGATCTCATCAATGCTTATCAACACCTAAAGGGTGTGTGTTGAGAGGACGGAGCCAGACTCTTCTCAGGGGTGCCCAGTGACAGGACAAGGGGCAATGGGCATAAATGGGAGCACAGGAATTTCCAGCTGAAGATGGGGAAGACCTTTACTGTGAGGGTGCCAGAGCACTGGCACAGGCTGCCCAGAGAGGTTGTGGAATCTCCTTCTCTGAAGACACTAAAAACCCATCTGGACATGACCCTGTGCAACCTGCTCTAGGTGAAGCTGCTTTGGCAGGGGGGGTTGGACTGGATGATCTCCAGAGGTCTCTTCCAACCCTGACCATTCTGTGATTCTGTGATTGCTTAAAACCAGAATTAAAGATAAGTGGACAGAACAAGACACATGCAACATTAAGGTTGATTCCACTTTCCTTCTCTGTCCAGAGCAAGAAAGAGGCTGAGGAAATACCCTCAGAGCCTCCCAGAAATGTGCTGCCCTGATCAAATGGTGTTTTCCCAGGGCCACGACCACAAACTCCATCCTCCTGCCCTCTCCAGCCCTCCAGGGACTCACCAGCTCCAGCCACTACTGCAGTGATCAAGCTAAAATGCCCGGGGCTCACACCCACGCAACATGCCTATTTTTTGGCTTTGCAGAGGAGGAATTGCAACGGCAAGAATTTTCCTAATATAAATCCTGAGGGCTGAAACATCCCCAGAAACAAACAAACAACAAATTCCTCAGAAGCTTGGTGACCGGGGCAGAAACAAACCCTGTCAGGGAAATGTACTGTGCCATGAGATCAGACTGCTGTGGCTCTTATAGGAATTAGGGTGCCTGAAAACACTACTCAGTCACTAATTGCCAGTGTATAAATAGCCAAACTGGCAAATATTTGACATTTAAAGATAGGTCTCAACCTTCCCTTGGCAGAAGAAATTAAAATCAGACTATAAACCATTTGATTTTTACATGAATTATGCAGAGCTACACTAACTACATGAGAAGAGAGCCACTGCTTACCTACCTGGCTCATTTCTGGGGAGTGTGTGGTGCGTGTGTGGGGTGAACATCTCCATGAAACACAAAAGGATGTTACTGTGGAGCAAACAGCTCAGTACATAGCAATTTCCCCTTATACTGAAAACTCTCCCTTCGACCTGGAACTAAACTGGGTTTCCTAAGCAAATAAAGAGTAAAAAACAGTTATCGTGAACGAGGGAAAAAACCCCACAAGAAAAGTACCAATAAACAACGTGGAAAGCAAACAGTTAATGATACAGTTCTTTTTAATTTAGTGAGGTACTACATGTACAAAGGGGAAGCTGTTAAAACAGCCAGATTAATCTCCTGCACATTTTAGTGAGCCAACTCTGCAAGTGGGCTGACTGAGCAAAGCAAAATCACATTCTCAAGACTGAAGACTGAGCTGCACTATCCACATATACCGGCTTCACAAACGATCCCAGGCCACCACCAGCACCAGAAACTCTGAATTCAGAGCAGAGATGACCACCTTGTTGAGGAGGAATAATAGATTCCTCAATCACTCAACTGGTGCTGCAGGGCTGGCAGGAGCTCAGCCTGGGAGAGGGATGTGTTAGAGCGTGGTGGAGGAGGTTGTCAGCAGGCATCGATGATGGATGTGAAGGGAGAACAGCAACGCTGGCAGCATTCCCACCTCCCCAAGATGCCCAGCTATGAGGCCAAGAGGCATCACCACAGGGCTGTCCTCACTGGGAGGGTAAACCAGCCCCAGTGCTGACTGCACAGAGAAGATGAGAGACTGGTGATGAGTGGCATCGCTCAGGGGTTGGTACAGGGACCAGCGCTGTTTAAGATCCAAACCATTCTATGATTCTATGATGGCTTGTGAAATGGGAGATGCTTGAGGGATAAAGAAGATGGAGCTAGAAAAGGGCTGGGTGAGAACTTGCTAGGTGCAAGCCTAGGGATGGAGCACACAGAGCTGCTGGGCAGGCAAGGCCAGTGTCTAAGACAGCCAGGACATGGGAGTTCCACCAACAGTACAGCAGCTTGAACAGGAGCTCTGAAGCCACATACAAAAAAGTTTGTGTCATGCTAATACCAAAGTAAAAGGAAAAAAAAATATACTGGAATGAGGACTTCAAGAGGAAAAAAATGAAAAAGCAAAAGCTAACACAGCAGAAAATGCTGTCTGGAGAGACCTGGGATGGGAGAGGAAACAGAGCAGCTAACAAACAGATCTGTGAAAGACAGTGGGTGAAAAGCAAGCTAGAGCTGTGCAGCTCACAGTGCCACACTACAGCCAGAGGGAAGAGGAGGAAGATCCTTTCAAGCCATTTTCTGATCCTTCATTCAGTTGTGCCTCACTCACGGACTGAGGGCAGCGCTGAGCGTCGGCTTCCCTGAGCTGCTGGCAGGAAGCCACCTGCCTGGCATGGAGCTGAAGTGTGCCACGGGGCTGGGAACGCATCCCAGCGCCGGCTCCACGGCTCTGCCGTCTGCCTTGCACCTGCAGCAGGGTTCTCCTGCCACACACGGGCCCAAAAGCAGCAACTTCTCAGCACCAGCTCCCAATTACCACCCTCAGCGTGAAAGTTCAGATCTACTCTGTGCATGCAGATATGTTATCAGGCATGTCACCCTCACACGGCTCTGCACCGCCTGGATACTGTGGCACTGCATGGCAAGGAGCTCCACAGGCCTGCAGGGCCCTCCTACAGAATCACAGACTGGTTTGGGTTGGAAGGGACCTTTCAAGCCCATCCAGTCCAACCCCCCTACAATAAGCAGGGACATCTTCAACCAGATCAGGTTGCTCAGGGCCCCATCCAGCCTGACCCTGAATGTTTCCAGGCATGGGGCTTCAACCACCTCTCTGGGCAACCTGGGCCAGGGTTTCACCACCCTCAGCGTAAAATATTTCTTACTTACATCCAGTCTAATCTACCTTCATTTAGTTTAAAACCATTGCTCCTTGTCCACTACAGGCCCTGCTAAAAAGTCTGTCCCCATCCTTCTTATAGGCCTGGAGCCTTCTCCTCTCCAGGCTGAACAGCCCCAACTCTCTCAGTCTGTCCTCACAGCAGAGCTGTTCCAGCCCTCTGATCATTTCTGTGGCCTCCTCTGGACCCACTCCAACAGGTCCAGGTCTTTCTTGTGCTGAGGGGTCCAGAACTGGACACAGCACTGCAGGTGGGGTCTCACCAGGGCAAAGCAGAGAGGTAGAATCCCCTCCCTCAACCTCTTGTGCCTTTACTCCTGCTTCTACTACTGCAAAACCATTTATTTCAAGAATTTACTGAGGGCAAGAGCTGAATTATCTTCCCTAGCCCCTAGGATGGTGTGGGAATGCTGTGTGCCATGCCTGCTGCTCCTCAGAGCAATAGCTAGCTTGGCCTGGACAGGTGGTGGAGCCCCAAGTTTACATAGTTTTAGAGGATTTCAGCTGGCTATGGTTTGTTTTGAACTGCTGTCTGCTCAAAGCAACCATTACCAGAGCCCACTTTTCTCCCATTTATCTGAACATTGCTGGCTTCAGGACAATCCCTAGGAATGCAGGCTCTGGACCTCCTTTCCCAGTCATGGTCACAGTGGTCACAGACATGGTGCCCATAGCAGCAGGGTTGATGTCCACACCTGTGCAGAAAGGCCCAGGAGGAAGCTCTGATGCCATCGCCCACCAGCTGGATCCTTGAGCCAGGGCCAGAGCTTGACCCCAACATGTACAAAACCAGTGTCCCCAGCCAATAGCTCTAACTGCCATCCCAGTCAAGATCCAAAACTCTGCAGAGAGGTTTAGAGTTTGCTGCAGGTCTGAGAGAAGTCTGAGACCTTGGTGCAAATACCTGAAACAGCAGAGCCTGTGCCAAGAGCTCTGGGCCCTGCACAACGCAAACACCAAGCCCAGAGCTGCCTTGGGACAGTAAAGCAGGACCTGTTTCAAAGAAGGATGATTTAATCCAGCAGAACAGAGGTTTTATGTGGGTTCCTCCTCGTTTCTCCCTACTCTTTCTCAAGACCTCAAGGCAGCAATACTATAAAACACAGGAATTTGACTTCCTTCTTCCATTGTCTCCAACACCTTCCCTGTAAGCTCTGCAATACACAAACCAGACATTAATGGAGTAAACTGGTGTGTTAATGGAGCAAACTGGTGTGTTAATGGAGCAAATTGGTGTGAAATGCGTCCAAGGCAATTGGGGACCCAAGACACCACTCCCCTGGGCAGGCAGCATGCTCTCCCCCATGGAACCCTTCAGAAGCATAAGGTCTGACAGGAGCATTTCCAACCACAAGCTCAGAGGGAGAAGCATTTAAGAGAGGGAAGAAAGAGGAAGAGGAGGAAGAGAAAACCACAAGTAAGCCTGTGCAAAGGGCCAAAAGAGAGAGCCAGTGCACAGGGACAGGGAGAGGATGCAAGAGAGACAGGACACATGAGGTTAAACCACCATGCAAATGGTGAGCTGGCGGGTTGCTAGGCTTCCAGGCACACTGTGCCTGTGCACAGATGCTATTTATGGGAACACACCAGAATCAATAAGCAGAAGATTTTTATTCAACATCCTTATTAATGACCTGAAACAAAGGCAATCAGCATATTAATTACAACTGCAGATGATGCTAAATTTGGAGCAGCAGCGAGAGAGCTAAGAAACACAAAAGGATCCATGCAGAAACAGGGAAGGTAGGGCTCGAAATAAAGATAGAAAAAGCAAAGTAATGCAGTTCAGGGGGCAATAACTGCAGACAGGGATCAGCAACGAGGATGAGATGCTTGAGGAAGCAGGAGCCTGCAAAGGAGGATCACCAACAGCTCATAAAATATTCTCAGCATGCAACATGATAAGGCAGCAAGACATCAGTGCGATTTTGAACAGCAGGCACAGAGGTATCGTCTCCCTGTCAGGGAGAAGCAATGAAAACTGTACCAGGCATATTGTTTAAAAATGGATGGGATGGGAGATCAACAGCACAAAACATTTGAGCCTTCTTTTTCAGAACAGCTCATTATCCCCGTGGCTGGATTTCCAGAAAAACTTTTACTATGCCCAGTGGCAAACTCTTCTGAAAACCTGAGTGTCCCGAGGACTGACCTCTTATGAAGATATGGGAAGATATTGCCATAGTCTGAGGCTACTGCACAGGCATCAGGAAATCATCCTCTGCTCCAAGTGGTTGCTTCAATTGGAGCAGATCTCTCCCTCAAAAAAATTCAACTCTGTTGTATGCTGAATACCAAAATGAGAACCTCTTCTGCTTCTGAAACCTGGCACCACATTAAAAACACGATATGCATTTGCTGCTTGTGAATGCAGCAGATTCCAGATTGCTTTTAACTTTTACCTGGTTATTAAAAAAACCCCAACAAATCAACCAGAACAAGAAGCCCAGCAAGGACTGGGTTCACTCTGCACCTCTGAATAATGTTGGCTCCTAAAAGAAATGAGATGACTGGACATCCTTCAGGCACAGATGACAAGGAGACACTGTCACTAGGAACTCTCCACACGTTACCAATGTCAAACAACCTAGTTATATGGAGCAAAGCACAATTATCTCTGAGGGTCAGAACACCAGACATAAAAATAGTAGCAGAGAAACAAAATCAATGACTCACTCACAGTGGCACTACTGTCAATATAGAAAACATGTTTAAAATACAGAGCAATGCCACATGACTGCTCCCATGGGGTGGTGACACACAGAGGCTGGCACCCACTCCCACCCAGCACCCACCATCCCTGCCTGTGCGAGGGTGGTGAGATAGCAGTGGTGGGAGCAGGGAGAGGACTCAGCCCTTGCAGTTTAGTTGTACCAAACACAGATCCCACCCTTAGCTCCATTTTCCAAAGAGGAAGGCAAGTTTTGTGAACATTTGAGTTTTTTTGCATGTTATAAAATGCAACCAATGTTTTGCTGGTCCTGGTGCAGCAAATCACTGACTCAGTTTTAAGTCAAGTGATTATATATCTTAAGCCAGCCAGCATGGGGATGTACTACATCAAGTGCCAGGAAGCAGGGCAAGAACTCCCAGATCACTTCTGTCTCACCAGTACCAACACTGGGGAAAAACACATCAGGGAAAGTGCTGCCCACTCCAAAGATGACTGATGACAAGTCTTAAGAGATCAGAACAGTGGCTCACCCAGCCCAATACTATTTCCCAATGGGGGTAAAAGGACCTGCTATTCAGAGGAAACAACAGAAAAAAAGCCTTAAAAAGAGGACAAAAAACAACACAGCCCAGTTACCACTGCACCAGCAGTGCCTGCACACTGGTGCACTTCAAGATGTGACATTTTGCACAGAGTACCTGGAAAATAATTGCCAAGGCTGGAGGTTGTCCCAGAGTTGTTATCACACTTGCTTGTACCACGAGGGTGACAGATCTTGTCTCAAGATAGACACCAGGGGTCAAGGCCTTGGTTTTGTCTCTCGTTCCAAGGATGTCAGCCCCATTTACTCCTGTGCTGGTGCAAAGCCAGGTCTTTTCCAACCAAAATGATTCTATAATTCTAGCAGTTCAAAAATCAGGAGGTAAGAACCCATGGATACAGGAGGGCGTAATTTCTTAAGATTATGTGAATTGTAGTGACACTAATGGCCAAGAAAACACATCTTGGGCAAGAAAAATTAACAAACATGAGGGCTGTGCTTCACCTGTAGACATCTGTTACCCCTTCAACAACAGGGCTGCTGAAAACAACTGACCTTAAAAATGCTGTTGCATGATGAAGACACCTTGTGACATGACACTGTTTGGTGGAAGTACTCTCTCCACAGCTGGAGTAGCCAGCAAAGTCTCAGGCAATCAATCCTCTGTGTGACAAAGCCTGGCAAGAAATTTTCATCTCGCCACAGGCCAGTTTTTTTTCCTTCCCTGTATACAAAGGGATACCACAACTTGACTTATTTGTATAAATAACTATTGGAGCATTCCAGATAACAGGGCTGGGCATGCAACATTTGTCCATTTCCACTCCAGCATTTTACTTCTGCTTATTCAGCCAGATCAAAATTGCTTGCTAGAGAATTTTAATAACTGAACACACAAAACCCAAGGTCTCCCATCAGGCTAAAGGAACTGCATGAGAAATCTAAACAGCGAGTTGCTCAAGCACAAAGTGAGCATTGCAAAGCTGACTGATCACCATAAATATGGAATGCTTCTGTATTTCACAGTTAGGACTTTTTTTCCTTTTTAAAAATTAAATTACATCTGCTGCATCTGCCTTCACTTCCTCACTTGTAGGTTTTTGCTGTGGTAGATTTAGGACTAACAAACCACCTCAGCTAATCTGACTGAACCATGGAAAGCACTTCCAGCAGGTTTAGGTTGGATATTAGGAAAAATTTCTTCACAGAAAGGATTATCAGGCTCTGGAACAGGCTGCCCAGGGAAGTGGTGGAGTCACCATCCCTGGAGGGATTTAAAAGATGTGTAGATGTGGCGCTTAAGGACGTGGTTTAGTGGTGGACTTGGCAGTGTGAGGTTTTCAGTTGGACTCAATGATCTTAAAGGTCTTTTCCAACCAAAACGATTCTGTGATTAGATAATATCAAGTTTTGGGATATATCTTCTTAAAATGCCACAGCATCTGCCCTTAGAAAGGAAAGTTTTCCTACACCAAATTAGACCAGCGCTTGGTCTATCCAAACATCTCATTTAAGAACGCTGGTTGATGCCACATACTGCATTGGTGGGAGGGCCAAGGTCAACATGCAGCATTATTAAATCTAGATTAGATATCAAGCCTCCAGTACACATCTCTGCTTCTGTCACCCTCCAGGGCAACCTTGGAGATCTCTTCCTCCACAGCGGAGAGACATGAGGAACAGTAACACAGCACTTACTCCACATCATCCTACCAAAAATGCCTCATTTCCTGACCTGGAACTACATTTACTAAGGAGAGAGAAATTTTCCACTCTAGTCCCTAAATTGCTGCCAAGAAGAAATGTTGAATTAGTGCTCTGGCCCCGCGGTCTGCGGGAAGGACACACTTCTCTGCTAGCAGATGGAGTCAATTCACCAAGCCAGTGTTGGCTGAGCCCTGCTAACAATCAAAGGCTGGCATCACAAGCACCTTGGGCTGGATTCAACCTAGCAGCTGAGGATTAAAAGGCACGGGTGTGCAGCAGCACCAGCTCCCCGAGCTGCCCACCGTACAGCCCACGCCAGCTCTCACAGGGAGCCATGCGTTCCTGCAAAGACCAAATGTGCAACATCTCAGGCCAGAAGCGAGTTCATCTAAAATTAGATCTACACATTCCCTGAGCTACCCTAAACTGAACCAAGACAGAGAGAGGGAAGAGGAAGCACACCAAAGGCAAAGGGGAAGCGGAGTTTTAGAGCTGCAGAGGAGTTGAGGTCCTTCTCCTGCCCCTCTGTACCAAGGTGGAGGAGCTCCAGGATGATCCATCCGTTGCATCCTCTTGGCCCTGCCATCACCAGCTCATGAAATCCAGGCTGTCTCTGCCTGGATGCACGTGCCTACAGATGCACTTTCAGGACCATTCCCCAGAGCCAGCCCTCTTGGCTGAGTACACAAAAGACTTGATTCCGGTTGGGATAGCAGAACCGTTCGCACTGACAACTGCAGCCAACGTGACACAAATAAAGCAAACGGAGCCATGGCGAGCGTGGCTGACAGCAAGTACTCCAGCACATGCTAACATTCCCCTAGGAAGCAAATACACATTCCCTGAACTCACCAGCAACTGAAAACTGCCTCAAGATGCCAAACAGTTTATGTATATTTTTAGATCAAAAGAGAAGGCTGGAAGATGCTCTGGTTGCTCTGAAATTGTTAATGCTGACGTGGAGCCTCGCTCAGCTCAGCCGAATCCTGCATTATCACAAAACCATGGGCAGATTTCACTTCTCTGGGGGTGACCTCACTGCTGTCCTCAATCCCCACACCAGCCAGGGCTCTGGTTGGTTTTAAGTGCTCTATAAATGCCAAGAAAGTATTAATGCCAATTTTATCTCTTTTTTTCAAGGACACAGCAAAGAAAGAACGCAGTTGAGCCATCAGCACAGCACTCCAGAGCCCTGCATTCAGCAGGCAGCTCTGCCTCAAGGAAGAAGGATGAGTTATTTAGCACCCCTGCCCATCACCAGCCAAAGCTTGCCCAGTACACAGCTGGGTCCATGGCAGGAGAATGGCTTTATCCCACTGCTCACACTGTGCACGTTGGCAAGACCACCCCAGGCACAGAGCCAGGGAACAGCAGCTTCTCGGCTGTTAGAAACAAAGCCTTGGCGTGCCACGTACTTGGGAGTTGGGCAAACTGAAAGTATCTGCCTTGGATGATCTCCAGGCTTGGGGCTCAGGAACAGAGCTGTTAGACCCTCTGCACTGTGGCATGACTACAGCTCATCACAAAGAGGTCACTGGGGATAATTCACATGGATTATATGCACTTGAAATTCAGGGAGATTTTGAAATACACATCCGTATGGAAGAGTACCCACAGGATTGTGTCTCTGGCATAAATTAGGGGAGATCAAGAGAAACTTCTCAATCATAGAATGGTCTGGGTTGGTAAGGACCTTAAAGCTCATCCAGTTCCAACCCCCCTGCCAGCAGCAGGGACACCTTCCACTAGACCGGGTTGCTCAAAGCCTCACCCAACCTGGCCTTGAACACTTCCAGGGAGGAGCAGCCACAGCTTCTCTGGGCAACCTGGGCCAGTGTCTCACCACCCTCACAGCAAAGAATTCCTGATGTCTAACCTAAACCTACCCTCTTTCAGTTTAAAGCCATTGCCCCTTGTTCTATCACTCCCTGCCTTTGTAAAAAGTCCCTCCCCAGCCTTCCTGGAAGCCCCTTCAGGTACTGAAAGGCTGCTAGAAGGTCTCCCTGGAGCCTCCTCTTCTCCAGGCTGAACAGCCCCAACTCTCTCAGCCTGTCCTCACAGCAGAGGTGCTCCAGCCCTGTGATCATCCTGGTGGCCACCTCTAGACTCATTCTAACAGGTCCATGTCTTTCTCCTGTTGGGGGCTCCAGAACTGGACTCAGCACTCCAGGCAGGGTCTCACAAGAGCGGAGTAGAGCAGACCTGCTGCCCACGCTTCTCCTGATGCAATCTAAAGCAACAGCACAAAGGTTTATGACCCAGACTCAACATTAGACATCAAGTACAGAAGCATACCTCTTTCCAGCAGCAACCTAATGCTTCCCAGAAACTGAAGCAGAAGGTTAAATTATTGTAATATTGGCATGAGAAGAGTTAGCAGAAATAAGTCCCAATAATACAATCTAGACCTTGTGCGACTTTCCACAAGCTATCAGAAATTTGGGAGCACTATACAGGCCACATACTTGAAACTATTTCCAGTCTTTCCTCTCAGGACCTGCTTTTGCTGCTCTGCCCAAGCACTTCTCTACATGAGCTGCAGCCATTCTGCATCTCAACTCCTCCTCATCCATTTATCAAGAACATGAAGTAAGACTTAGAAAAACTTCATCTCACCCTGACCTCTAGATTCTCCCCAAGCTCTTGGGTGTTCAGGAGGGCACAATGAGCTTCTATGGCCACCCCAGCCCTGTGCTGCAGCAACTGCTGGTGAAAGCAGTGCAGACCCCTTCCAGGTACCTTCTCCTTTGCTTCTGAAATGCTACCTAAGGGCCTGGTCAGAAGTTCCTTCACAGACTCAGCTGTGGGGCTATCATAGGAGACATCCCATGAACGACACCAGATGCAGAGGGCAGGGCAGGAGCAGCCCAACCCTTTCCATTGCCACATCGGGATCCCACGTGCACAGAAGGCATTACAGAGAGGCTGGGTTGGGGAGGACATGAAACATTCCAAAACACAAAGTCAGCCAAAGAGTCACTCAAAGAAAGAGGCCACTCAAGAAGAGCTCCCGCATTTGCCAAGGCCAGGTTGTTTTATTCTGAGCCACTCCAAACATCATCTGAGAAGCCAGTGGCCAAAAATGAGTCAAGGAAGATCCTAATTTCAGTCTCCCTGCAGAAACCCCCATCCTCCTGGTGCTGAGGTCCCTGCACAAGAGGGATGGCACGCAGGGTTCCTGATGCCAACCTCTGACAAACAGCCCTCCCCTCTCTCCCGCATCAGCCTGGCTTTAGGGAGCACAGTAATTGTTAATGTTTCAGCTCTCCAGTGGGGCAGCACATTTTATTGTTAGCCTAGGTGGCAAAAATAAAATCTGATTGCAAGAAATTGCTTGGCTTCAATTAGAACATCAGCGTTAATTACAAGTGCCACTGTAATTGCAGGGAGGGAAGGCGGGGCGGCAGTGATGAGGATGCACACCAAGCTCTGGTGGGTGAGCTGACATTTTCCAGCCCAGCCCTCCCAGAGGAGAGACCAACACTTTTGCCTCCTTGACAGCAGCAATTGAAGTGATCCCAGACAAACAGATCTGCACAGCTCACACTGGTGTCATCTCCTGGAGAAGAGGCATCTGATCTGCTCCCAGCCCCTCGAGACTTCCTCTGATGCCAACACAACTCTGACCAGTGTGTTCCCTCTACTTGGAGCAAAGTCCATCCTGACTCATACATGGAAGCTCCTCAAAGCCTGTATGCTGCCATCCATCCCCACCTCCACATGTAACCAAAGACAAAAAAATAGAGCCACAAATCTCGGTTGCCTCACCAGAGCCTGCCTGCACCAGCCTAGGAGCTGGTGGGCCAAGGCTGGAGGAAGCATCTCGTGCTTCTGCAGCCCTTGGCTGGACTTCTGCTGTTTGACACAGCCTGGAAGCCAACAATTCCTGTCACATTCAGTGGGAGTAGAGACAGTGATTTCTACCTTTGCTGCATCCAGCTTTGTCCTCATCACAAAGGTCAAAGGGAAAGAATATCTGAGGTTCTTCTGGTTTGCCTGGAGCACAGCTCAGAGCAGCCAAGGGCCCTGCAGTGCTTCATGCCAGGTGAACATCCCAGTATCTACACACAAACAGCTTCACTACTCACTCACTCACCCACCCATGCTGCCCAAGGCGTTGTTAGGAGTGCCTTGAACCCTCCCACTGAGAACATCAGGACCAAACAGCCCTCACACCCACCCAAGGCTCTGCACACGCACGCTCTGCGCCCACACAGACATCAGATTTTTTCCTCCATTCCTTTATTGAATTCACAGTGACCATGTGATGAGCAACACAC
Organism: Caprimulgus europaeus; assembly: GCA_907165065.1. Next base: position 78,593,748 of record OU015526.1, read on the forward strand.
AAAACACAGGGACACAAAACAGAGCACCACCAATGCACTGGGGACGAAAACACATACTTACAGCTGCACATTGTGAAGTTCATAGACAAGACCTTAAGGAATCACCTCCAGCAAAAGTTAAAACAAGAGAGGAGTGAACACTGGGGAAGAGAAAACATCTGACAGGTGAGAACATCCTCTGCAGCAGAGCATCTCAGAGCAGGATGTGGAACAGGCCCAGGACCTCTCTCCTGTCTGTGCATTGCTAAGTGGAGGGTGTGTTCCCCAGCTGGACACACAGCTCAGACTGTTCCCAGATGCAAAAGGCAAGGGACCAGAATGCTACAGCCACCCTCAGCTCCAGGGCACTTGTCATTTTTAAGGAGAGAAGTACTGCTGGAGAATAGAGACTGTTCCCCTCAGAGGTGATGGTAGTTCAGCTCTTGATGCTAGGGTGGAAGGAACCAGCCAAGAACTGACTGTTAAGAGAGACAGAATTCAAATGGGGCAGGGGGGGAAAAGCCAGGCCAAACATACTCTGGAGATCAGCAGGGCTATTCCCCAACGCTGTGTGCTCCTCAGAGATGCAATTCCCATACTGAAGGTCCACTTCTTCCCATCTAGTGGATCAGCTGCTGTCTTGATCTGCTGAAAGCACAGCGGAACTAGGGGCTGATGGACAACAAGGCTGGCCTCCTGCATGCCACAGAAACCTCCCAGAGCTGCTCACTGCACACAGCTGGGACTGCTCTGTGAGCCTGCAGACAGGAGATCTCTCCTGGGAGTGAGGTGAGGTAAGGCCCCTTTGTTCATTAAGCCCCTCCTGCCAGGGTGGCTGCAGACACCTCTGTAGAGGTACCTAAGATTAAAGCTACATGTTTCCTGACCCAAAACCTTGCCTACAGAAATCACCTGAGCACCCACAGCCGCGTGTGCAGAGTTTCTAACACCGTGCACAGAAATGGTTAACCACCAAAACCAGTTAATAACCAAAAAGCCAGTAGATGGCACTCAAGAATATGCAAGACTTCTGAAATGTGCAAGACCAATAAAACTTGCATCTGCAGTGCACAACAGCAACATATGCCTCATTACACATTACATTTGTCCTACAAGCACAGGCTGAGAGTTGGGGCTGTTCAGCCTGGAGAAGAGAAATCTCCGAGAAGACCTTCTAGCGGCCTTCCAGGACTTGAAGAAAGATGAGGACAGACTTCTTAGCAGGGCCTGTAGCGATAGAAGGGGTGATGGTTTTAAACTAAGAGAGGAGAGATTCAGACTAGATATAAGGAAGAAATTTTTTTACACTGAGGGTGGTGAAACCCTGGCCCAGGTTGCCCAGAGAGGTGGTAGAAGCCCCATCCCTGGAAACATTCAAGGTCAGGTTGGACAGGGCTCTGAGCTGCCTGATCTGGTTGAAGCTGTCCCTGCTCACTGCAGGGGGGTTGGACTGGATGGGCTTGAAAGGTCCCTTCCAACCCAAACCCTTCTGTGATACTGTGATTACAGAGACACGCTACCAGAAGAGCTGAGAAAGCATTGACCATTTCGATGGTGCCCTCCAGGCACCACAGTAACCCAAAGTGCCAAGACCACAATTGCTTTAATCTCTCTTATCAAAGGGATCCAGGCAGCAGGATTTGGATCCAGACCTGTGCCTGGGAGCAGCTTGCATTTTGGTGGGGAAGCAGCTGGGCAGCACCGTCGCTTCGTCTGCGCTCTCCGCCAGCCAGCGCAGGGGAAAGCTGCGGGGAACCATGGCACGGAGCCCACCACGGCTGAGCATCATCCATCTGGCATTCTCAAGAGCACTAAAACATCTCCTCAACACTGCTGAAATAACAGCAACAAGCCACCCCTCCCATGGGAGCACCGTTAGAGCAAGGGCATCCTGCTCCCCCACCCCAGGCTCAGGCAAGGCGTTATCAGCGTGGGAACGGCATCTGCTCAGCTATCAGGCAGCAAAGCGCACCCAGGTGACACAGGGCTTCTGGGTGGCCGTGCCTGTGCCAGTTTGTAACCTTGATAGCACTAGTAATGGTCAGCAGCCTGGAAGAAAAGCAGGTAAACAGCTTAATCTTTTCTGGGGTTTTTCGATTTCCTACAGTGCATTTGGCTACTTGAAGTGCTTCCTTACAAGCCCCCTGTGAAGCCTAAAAAGCACCTTTTTCCGAACCAAATCCGAGCCCCCTACACGCCACGTGATCCCCTAGAATGGTGTCTTTAAGAAAAAGAAGCCATCAAAAAACCCTGTTACAGATCTCCAGTGAAACATGCTGGTAATTTCCTCTGTACAGGGGATTTCAGAGTTGTTTTTATTTGCTTTCCCAACCCAAAGAGATAAGCTTCCTCCTCAGGACTGCAACAGGATGGAGCTGGCTGGAGCAAATTGGTTCCTGGTTAAGAAGCATCATTCAACAGCACGTTACAAATACAGGGGATGAGCCACACACAGAGTTTCCTAAAACCAAGTGGCCTGTGGAAGGAGGTGCAGCACATCCAGCCCCAAAGAGGCCACCGGTGAACCCCAGCCACATCCACAGCCCAACTTGGCCATAAGGACCCCTTTGCATGAGTTCATCCCTGGAGAACCTGCATGCCTGGCCCAGCCAGCAGACCCATCACTCCCTGGTTTCTGGCCCCACTAAGAGCAAGGTGCTCCCACCCCAATTCTGTTACCAGTGTGAGTCTGCAGAGAATGGTGACCCTTCCTCTGCAAACCTCTCTATGGGGGCTAAGCACCAGGAGCCCAAAGCCCTGCAAAAGCAGGTGGAGGAAGAGACACCTGAAAGGGGAAGGTCCACATGACCTGGGATGTGGGCTGCACCACGCTCTGGATGGCTGGGGAACCCTGCCAAACCTGCCAGCCGTGCCCAGCAAGCCCACTGGTGGGACTCGGGGTTAGACAAGACACGAGGCACGTTTCTTCAGCAGTTCCCACCCCTTTTCCAAAGCTGGGAACCCAGAGTGCAGGGATGCCCCAAAGCAGCAGCTGTCAGCTATGAAACAGCACAGACGTGGTCAGCAAAGCACCAAGAGGAAGGAGAGTCCACAGATCACAAGCTGCCTGGCTCTGCATCAGGAGAGAAAGGGGAAGGCAACAGGGTCTTCTCCACACACCCCTGCACCAAACCACAAGTGAGGTTAGAAAAGAGCAAGGCGAGAGGGCACCCAGTGAGCATGGTGGGGCTGGCAGAGCAGGGGAAATTTCAAAGGCACAGTGCCAGTGGGAGCTGCTGGGCCAGCTACATGGCTGTCCCATGGGCACAGCCCAGGGCTGCTTGGTGCCTTGCACCCATCGTCTGCTGCCTCTTGGGTTAAGGCACTTCCCAGTGGATGGAAATTTCTGACATAAGTAACTTTATTGTTTTTGTTCAGCTTGGACTGAAAGCAAATTCCACAGAGGCACTGGAATGGCCCTGAAAGCCTATGTTTTAACCAGCTTATCTGTTCATAATGGCTTTAAATTGGAAGAGGCTTTACATTAGATAAGATATGAGGAAGAAATCCTTTCCTGTGAGGGTGGTGAGACACTGGCCCAGGTTGCCCACAGAAGCTGTGGCTGCTCCTCCCTGGAAGTGCTCCAGGCCAGGCTGGATGAGGCTTTGAGCAACCTGGGCTAGGGGAAGGTGTCCCTGCTGCTGGCAGGGGGGTTGGAACTGGATGGGCTTTAAGATCCCTTCCAACTCAAACCATTCTATGATTCAAACAATCCCTTGAAAGATAACTCCTGGTGCCCCTGGACAAGGTGGCTACACCACCCAGAATGCTGTTTGGGATCCTTTGTGCAACCCTGGCTCCGTGGGGGGTGCAAGAAGCTGTAACACTTGCCTCAAGTTGTGAGTGTGGGAAGCGATGGGAACAGGGGAGCACAGATAACCCTGAGTAAACAGCAGCAGAGCCTTCGCTTGGCAGCGTTTTCCCATTGTCTATTATGTTCAGCTGGACCAATGTCAATGAGTTACCGATGGAAACGAGCCCGGCTGAGCAGGCAGTTTGGCTTCAGCAGCCGGTTTCTAGGTGGCACAGCGACATTTCAGCTCCGCTCAGCAAGCAGTGGTGACTCTGGGATTACCAACTGCCTTCAGGGGTGGGAAGGTGGAACACAAACCCTGAGCAGAGGGAGGGAAGCACCCGGTCTGCCCCAGCTGAGAGCCCAGCAAGATGCAGGTATCTCACAGGAGGAGAAAGTAAAAAGCCAAGTGGTGAGTGACGGGAAGCTGCTCTCTGCCTGCCAGACACCACAGAGGTCACATCCAGCACCAGCGAGCCACTCTCCACACACTTACTCCTGCAGCTTACCCACTGGAGAGCAGTGGTGGGGAGCATGGGACAGAGCAATGGAAAGGCTTGCAGAAGATCGCTGGGAAGCTCCCCAGGTCCCAGGCAAGCTTGGGAAGAAAAACAAAACCACGTCTGGATGCAACGAGAGCTGCAGCTCCTCCATCCTCACCCTTTAGTGTACACGGATCTCTGGGCTACCTGACACGACACCCTTACCCACCACCCAACTTCTCCATCGTGCTGGAGATGGAGATGGCAGCCACCACCCACAGAAAGGCAGGCTGGCAGCTGGTCTGCACAGGGGAGGAGATGTGGAGAACTGGGGAGGGCAAGAGACGCATCTGATTTGACATTTCCCCCTCCCAACACAACCTTACCAGTTGGGCTCCATCCAGAGTGAAGCAAGGGGGGTTTGTCGATTTAAGGAACAGCAACCTTGCTTTTGTCTGCCCTGAGAGAGTCTCTCAGAGGGACCTCAGGCTCCCTTGTAAAGACTACCTGGTAAACTCTGGTAAAAACTTGGTTGTCTGCTTTAAGGCAGCTGTTAAATAACGCTGTCGAGAAACGGGAGGCTCTCGCTTTCAGAAAGAAAGGCATTCAGCCACAAAGTCGTTTTGAACTGTTTATTATTTAGCATTTGTTTAGTTTCAACTAGGGAAAAAAAAATACCTTGGAGAATGGAGGTCTGAAACTGGTAATTCAATCCTTTGGCTCCAGCCTGAGGGAGTTTTGTAACTAAAGCACAGTGAAATCGGAGAGCATTTCAACTTCTTGGAAAGACAAAACAGGTAAAAAGAAAAGCCCACCTGTCCACAGGCTGCAGGACCTAAAGGGACTGAAAGCAGACCACGGCTGTGTGCTATGGCCATGCAGCTCCCACTGGCTCTCCTGCGCTCCCCAGCCATCAAGCTATGCCTAAGGTCATCTATAAAATCAGCCTGAACACGACGAGGAATAGGAAGGGGAGAGGAGCAGTGCTCACAGAAGGAAACTAAGCAAAACACAACCACTCCCCAAACCTCGTCTGGTTGTGAGCAAGCCAGGTAACAGTCTGTGCAAACCAGGCAGCCTGTCAAATGCCAGAGGTCCAGAAACAGTTTCCCAATTAAGAACTTGTCAAAGGACGTTAAATGACATTTGGGTTCATTTCCCAATTGCAAACAGCAATGGTTGCTATTTCTAAGGGCTGAAGACAGAGTATCAAAAGCTGAACCCGTGAAAATCAGATTTAGGAATTCCTCAGACAGGAGGAATAAACCTGATCTCTAAAGCATTTGGCTGGGACTTTTGGAGAGTCACCTCAACAGTACTGATGGCAGCCTAACACCCCAAATTCCCTGCCTGTGAGCTCCCTGCAGCAGAGACCATTCTTTCCTCTCTTTGTATAAGTGTCCCAGGCCATTACATCCTCCATCCACTCCAAAGCTCACCAAAGCAGGTCTTTTACCAAAGAAACTTCACCAGCTGTAAGAAGCAGTCAGGTTTTTATCCTCTTGGCCACTCACATTCACACGACTCGATACACAACTCTAGCCAATGAAGGATGCTGCTGACATCCACCATCAGTCTCACAAACCCTGACAAACCTTGCACGACGCTGCAGCGCTTCTGTGTGGCTCTTCTCCCAGCATCATTCTTTTGTGGAGAAAAAGAGGACCTTGCTGTAGGACAGAAGTAAAGACACCATATTTCCTATTCTCTTGCCCAAATGGAATCCTCACCTTTTCACAGTGTGGTGGTTTCAGTGGGCTGGCAGCCAAACACAGCCGCTCACTCAGTCTCTCCCCACTCCACAGGGGATAGGGGAGAGAATTAGAGGGGTAAGGGGAAGGAGACTCATAGGTTGAGGTAAGAACAATTTAAGAATTTAAATAAAACTTAAAATATTAATGATATTGAAATAATAATGATAATAATAGTAATAATAAAATATGCCAATGAGCGTATTGCACTGATACTCAGTGCAATTGCTCACCACCCACTGACCAAGCTGGCCCGTTCCCAGATAACAATCCTGGATGAGTGGCAATCCCAAAAACTGGAGCTGTAGTTCCAGAAGAGAGAAAGCCTGAGAGGGAACTCCCACAAGAAAGAGCCCTTCATTAATATAGTGAACATGATATTGTATGATATGGAATATCCCACTGGCATATCCAAATGCCAATCTAGCTTACCAATTTTAATATTCCTCACACCCCTTAGACCCTGCCCCTGCAGACCAGCAAAACACAAAGTCCTTTGACTTCCAGCAACAACTGAAAACATGGGTGTGTTATCAGCGTTCTTCTTATGACAAATCCCAGCTGAAACCAAACCCCAGCGCTGTTGTAGCTACTAAAAAGAACCCAGCTCTGTCCCAGCTACAAACCAGGACACACGGCAAGTGAGAAGACAGATGCAAGCCACCTCACCTCAGAAAGCAGAGCTGGGCTTATTAGCTTACTGCTTTATTAGACAAAGTGTCTTATTGTCAGACACCTTTCCAGCACCTGACAGCTCTTCCTTGACTTTTGGATCTTCCCTCATGAGGGGACACATCACCTTCCCTCCCCAGGAGATAAAGGACGGGGTGATTCTCTACCCCCAACCGGAGCAGAAACACATAAAGTAACAAAAGGCAGCAGCGAAGGGAAGACAAACGGGACTTTTAAACCGAAAAATCAGCACCTTGACTCTTTTTAAAACAAACAAATAAATAAATAAACTCGACAAACATAACGGGAGGGAGAGCTCCTCCTGTTTCTACAGCAACCGAGGGCCCGGCGCGGCGCTGGCAATGGCGCCCGGGGGAGCTGAGGGGGGGGACGCGGGAACAAAAGCGGCGGAGGCCGCCGTGCAACTCGGGGGGGGGTTCCCGCCCGCTCCCCCCTCGCCCGCCCCGCTGCCCGCGGCTCAGCCCAGCGCCCGGCCCGCGCCTCGCCGGGCTCCCGTTCGCCCCCTTCCCTTCCTCCCCGCTCGCCCCGGCCCGCACTCACCCCAGAGGAGGGTGAGGAGCTGCGCCCGCGGCACCAGGCAGAGCGCGTACACGGCGCCCAGGTGCAGCAGCCCCATCAGCACTACGTTGCGCCAGACGATGGCCTGCCCGTAGCCCGCCGTGCCCGCCTCGCCGCTCGCCGCCCGACGGGACCCGGCCATCTCGCCGGCGGGACGTTAGAGGCGGCCGGGGAGCGGCTAAGGGCGGCCGAGCCGCGCCGCCGCATCTGTTGCTGCTGCCGCCGCCGCCGCCTCCATGGAGCTCCCGCAGCGCGGCGGGGCCGGGCGGAGGGGCGGCCGCCGGCCCTGCATAGCGACAGCCAATGGCGGCTCCGCCCCGCCCCGCCACCGGCCCCGGCACCGCCCCTCGGGGCGACCGTGGTCGCGGCCGGGTTGGTCCCCTACGGCCGTGGCGCGGGCTGGGGGTCTCCTCAGGCGGCCCCCGCGGCGGAGCGGGAGCGGGAAGCGGGAAGGCTGGCGGCGGCAGGCGGGACGCGCAGCGGGTGGCCGAGGGGCGCGGGCCTCCGTCCGGCCTGGCCCTGCCTGGCACCGCTCCGGCCGGAGAGTGTGAGGGGGAAGTCTGGAGATGAGGAGAAGACTGGTCACTGTGAGGGTGCCACAGCGCTGGCACAGGCTGCCCAGAGAGGCTGTGGCGTCTCCTTCTCTGGAGAGATTCCAAACCTGCCTGGATGCCATCCTGTGCAACCTGCTCTAGGTGAACCTGCTCATGGCAGGGGGGTTGGACGAGATGATCTCCTGAGGTCCCTTCCAACCCCAACCACTCTGCGGTGTTGTGGAGTGCTCCCCAAGAAAGACAGATTTCAAAGACGTTTAATTTAGGGAGGGACTTTTTACGAGGGCAGGTAGTGATAGAACAAGGGGAAATGGCTTTAAACTGGGAGAGGGTAGGTTTAGATTAGACATCAGGAATTCTTTGCTGTGAGGGTGGTGAGACACTGGCCCAGGTTGCCCAGAGAAGCTGTGGCTGCTCCTCCCTGGAAGTGTTCCAGGCCAGGTTGGATGAGGCTTTGAGCAACCTGATCTAGTGGAAGGTGTCCCTGCTGATGGCAGGGGGGTTGGAACTGGATGAGCTTTAAGGTCCCTTCCAACCCAAACCATTCTGTGATTCTATGAATTTCAGGAGCCCATGAAACCAGGGTAAAAGATGCCACTGGTGCTAGGGAGGAGCAGATATTCAAGAGCTAGTTAATAAAGTTTATCTGACTGGGAGAGCATTGAAAACCACAATGATGCAGACTGACAGCAGTGGCAGAAGTGGGGTGCACTCTGGTAGGCGCAGCGTGCAGGGTTGTGGGCAAAAGTAAATTGGAAGCTCATAAACTGGGAATAAGAGGAGCAGCAAGACCTGAGAGAGTTAGCTGGGAACAGCTCCTGGCATCGCACAAGCCTTGGTGTGACTTCCATCCATGTAAAAGAGGATGTCAAGTGAGAAGGGACTCAGGGAGGCACTCAGATACTGGGGACTGAAGAGGTTGTTTAACAGGAAGAAACTAAATAAACTTTGCTTGTTCACTTAGTGAAGAGCACAAGGGAATCTGGTTGATTGGAACTAAAGAGCAGCGTTAACATCAGAACAGATGTGGTGTGAGCTGGCCATGAATAATGGCCACTTGGTCTGGAAATTGAAGTGGTCAAAAATGAGACCACTAGATCAGAGAGAAGCACTGAGGATTTTAAAGGTGATAGTATCTTAGGGTACTGTGATGTTGCACCACCAGCCTGGACACTGTACATCAGCAATGGAGTAATCTCACTCTCCTCACTGAAAGGAAAGCTGTCCTCTGCCTTGCCTGTCCTCAGGAGCTCAGGACTGGAAAACTGCACTGCCCCAATACATAACAGGAGTGGATGCAAAAATCTGCTACTTTTCTCCTGAGAGCAGCTGAGATGAATAATAATTGTTAATCAGTTATGCTGCCGTCTGTTCGTATCTTCAAGGAATGCCAAGCAATTAGCCACCCATCTGATGTTATAAATGCACATGGCCATCTTTGTTTACAGAAGGCAATGAAGCTCTGCCAATTTACACTGGTAAAAAAATTTAGCCCAAATAGCCTAATTTTGATCTTACTGAGTGAGATTTAGATCATGACATTAACACCAACTAAGCTACTTCTCTTTGCAGCCCCCCCAAGGCTGTGGAATGATAAGAGCAAGGTGTGGAAAGAAATTCAAAGAGGTAATCTGTGGCAGCATGGGTGGTGGTGGACAGCAGCTGACTCAAGGAGGGATCTTTGCTACTTCAGCTATCACCATCCAGGCAAAATCATCAGGAGAGCTGGTGGGGAAGGGCAGCATGGATGCAGTTCTCACAGAATCACCTCGATTGGAAAAGACCTTTAAGATCAAAGAGTTCAACCATTAACCTCACACTGACAAGTCCCCAACTAACCCATGTCCCTCAGCACTATGGCTACATGACTCTTAAATAGCTCCATTTCCTGGGGGAATGTAAATTGCCTCTTGGGTGGAGATGTAACAGGGGCAGTACTGCAGAGACAGGCAGAACAGCCAAGTTAAGACCTTGAGTGAAAACCTTTTTCTGCCTGTGAAGCTCTGTAATGGATTTACTTTGGTTTTGCTGGCAGAAGCCCAAGGTCAGCATTAGACATGAATGCTGGAGATATTGTCTGTTACTCACTGCAGCGTTGCCAGCCTGGGCAATGTTTACATGAGATTTGTTCTATGTTGTGCCTTTTGCATAGTGTAGTTCCCTAACATACAGATCAGGAATGTGGGTTTACTGTTTAATAACCATGTTTTCTCTGCCCAGAAGGGAGCATATGCTACACTAACTGGGCTACTTAGAAGGTAGGGGGGTTGGTCTTGCTGCCAGGGCTGTTTCCCTCCACAGCTATGGAGGTGAGGGGGCATATTTTGGGAAGTGTGTCAGAGAGAGCATGCAAAGCAGTGGCACTACTCCCCATAGTCAACATAGAATAATGGCATGGTTTGGGTTGGAAGGGACCTCAAAGATCACCTAGTTCCAGTCCCCCTGCCATGAGCAAAACAGATTCAACACTACTGCCCTGGGCAGACTTTGATTTCCTTAGCACTAGTTTGTGGCAGTATTAACATACTTTGTGTTTCTGATGTAATTCAGCCCATACTGGAGCCTGCTGGGAGAGTTTTTATTAAGGGCATGGATGAATAAAGAAGGAAACCTGCAAGCCTTCCAAATGACAGGAACAGAATACAATCTGCTTATAACACTGCTTAGAAACCTATAACCTAGGTCAAGGGGAACAAAATTACTCCAATTGGTTCTTCAGCCCTGAAACAAAGCAACTCCAAACTGATGCTTTTTGTTCACCAATTATAAGAGCTGTAAAGGAAATACTAAGCTCAATTTTGTCAGAGAAATAGAACTGTTTTTCCTGACAAATCTAACTCAATCAGTTTAAGTCACAGAAATCAGCAATGATTTGCATTGTTACTTATAATATTTCTCACAGTATGCAATACCAAATCTGCATTCCACAGGCACTGATACTTTTGGTAGTTTTCAAGCAAAATTGCCTTTTTTTTCTTAAAACCTGGACACTTTTTCCAACTGCTGTTCTTCCTAGACATACTTGCTATTCATGGCACACCATTTCATTTTAGTACTTAAAAGCCAACTCCAGCTGTGCCACAGGAAAGGACAGCATGCTGTGACACTCACCTGACCCAGCTTGCTACTGGCCAGCAGAAGCAGCGATCTCCAAGTTCAGGGTACTGCAAGAAACAATTTGCACCTCACTTACACGCTAAATATCAATGTCTCTGTACAGCTGAAACCACTCTGATTTATTTCTGCTCTTAGCTTTTAAAAATACACAGATGTATTCAGAATCCTTGCTGAAAAAACCCTTCCCTGAAATGTAGATCTCAGTATAAATGTTAAACAGAGCTTCTAGTGATGGACTTAGAGAGAAAAAAATCCTCATGCCTAGGACGCAACAGAAATCTGCCCACTGCACTCTGGGTTCAAAATCTAAGTTGCACTTCATAAAGACATGTTTTAATAAATTAACATTTATTGAAAATATCACATTAGCCTTTATTTTGCTCATTTGCCCCAGTGCAAAATTAAGCTATTGAACATGTAGTTTGTAATAACAAGCAGCTTCATAAAAATGAAAGACCAAGTACACTTATAATACGATCAGACTCTTTAATCTGGTGGATAAGGAACAGTGGGGTGGAAGGAAATAATCTGTTTTAGGGTCTGATACACAACCTACCTTGTTGTTTTAACACATATCTCTTATTAAAAGCCACTGTTTAGCAGTTTAACATGCATCTAAAAATCTGACAATATGGGGCTTCATCCATTAAATATACTATTTGTAGACAAGAATCATTAGGGATGGGGAAAAGGATTAAAATAAAAAGAAAAGCACCAGGGCTCCATGGCCCTCTGAGAATGAAGTATTTTGCAGGGAGAGCATAATGCCATGTGTCAGCACTCTACCACGCCATGCCGTAAGGACTAGCACTTGGTCCATTTCCTGCATGTTTGCTGTAGAAATGCACTTCTTTGGATAAGCAACCATCCAGGCTTTGCAAACACAGGGTTACTTCAGACACCCAGCTTATTGGCCTGGGTGAGGACAACCTTCAGAACAGGCATGAAAGCAGAGGTCTCGCTGAAGTTGCTGGTGCTGACGATGTGTGTGTGAATGTTCAGTCCTTCCTGGTAGTTGCGGGTTTCGATGCTCTTCACGATGTTGTGCAAACCGCTGATGATGGTTGGAGAGAGCTGCAAGGAAGGCAGGCAAGGAAGGTCAGCAGAGAGAAAAACAAGCGCCTAAACAAGTGCTAAAAACCCAGAAATCCCAAGTGTGGCATTTGGCCTTCAGAAAGATGCAGCAATTAGTTCCTTTCTTTAAAGATAACCATTTTCAGAGCTGTACCACACTGGGAAATCTAACAGCAAGTTTCAACCTGAATGTACCTTCTCTGCAGTACCACAAAGCCCTACCAGCCTTCACTGCCAGCCCCTGGATGCAATCCCCTGGGGTGGGAGAGCTGCTGTGACAGACTGTGGCACATAAAAAACCTACTGAGCTTTTATGTGCTTGGGGTTAAGTTAATTGCTCAGCAAAGATGGCCTGACAACAACAGGGTTAGACCAATCTAATCCTAAAGTATTAAGAGATCTAAGCCCACTTCTTTATTTCTGCCACAGACCTCCTGGAAGGCTTTGGAAAAGTTACCAAATCTTTAAAAATAATACTTGCACATCTGCCTTCCAGTGAAGCCAGTGAACCTCCAACATCTAAATCTGCTGGGTTTTTTGGGTTTTGGTTTTTTTTGACCCCAGGCTGCATACCATAGAATCATAGACTGGTTTGGGTTGGAAGGAACCTTAAAGAGCATCCAGTTCCAACCCCCCTGCCATCAGCAGGGACACCTTCCACTAGACCAGGTTGCTCAGAGCCCCATCCAACCTGGCCTTGAACACTTCCAGGGAGGAGCAGCCACAGCTTCTCTGGGCAACCTGGGCCAGTGTCTCACCACCCTCACAGGAAAGAATTTCTTCCTCATATCTCATCTCAATCTCCCCTCTTTCTGTTTAAAGCCATTACCCCTTGTCCTGTCACTCCCTGCCCTTGTCACAAGTCCCTCCTCAGCCTTCCTATAGGAAGCCTTCCTGTTCCTCCCTCCTCTCACTTCTTGCTGGGAGCACGGGAACAAACTGTATTGGCTCATTCTGCCAGCAGCTGGGGACAGGGACTCTCTCCTGACACATTCACCCAGTGCCTACTGCAAGTAGCTCTGCTCTTTGCCTCAGCACAGTCCCTGCACACCACCATGAGACTCATTACATGACTCCAAAACACTGTTAAGTCTGCACAGGCACTTGGGGCCCAGCACTCTACCTAGTCATTTCTGGCAAATGCATGGAAACATACAATAAATGGATTTGAAAGAAACTTCCAAAGAAAGAACAAGCACCTGGTACAAATTGCTGAGGTGTTCACACCACCAATGAAGTTCTTGGCCATACCTGCAATATTTGATGTGGGGAGAGGGGCAGGGGAAAAAAGTAAAGCAGAACTTACTGTCTGTTCCCTAAGTTTGTCATAAAGAAACTCCAGGCGTTTATTTGCATCATCTAGTTTCCTCTTGGTTTGCTGCAAGGGAAATAAATACATTAAAACACGTGGATTTTAAGAACACCACATAGATCAGTGGGAAGAGGTCCAAGCAGCACACAAAATCATTTTCTCAACATTTTCTTAACACATCATTTGATTTCTTTGTACATTTCTCCCCTAATTTTGCTAGCAAAGACCACATGATGTGACTGTAGTTCTCCACATGGAACCATTCTAGGTAGCTATAGAGAACAGGAAACTGAGGAGACACATCCCAAGAGCCACTGGTCATTTGCAAAACCTACTGGTATAGCTGATATGGAAAGTAACAGAATTCTGGGTTGCAGCACAGATGTTTTTTTTCCCTGTGGTTCACTGTCAAAGCATAATGATAGCTGGATAAAGTTATTACTGGAATCAAGTATCCAGCAATGCTAACTAGAGCTTAAGGGCACATGCAGTCACTGAAGTCGAAGTACAAATCAAGTCATAATTTATAGCAAACTCTGATTATATTTTGCATTATATGATTAGTAAAACCAAGAGTTTAAGTTTTTACTATCAATCAGCAGAAAGACTAATAGCCTAACTCAAACTGTCCTTACAGATCCTTTGTGCTTCAATGTTTTTATATAAACCACCTACTGATGTGTCTGGAATTATTTTGCCACCAAAGGCTCTTAAAGTACAACCCCAGTATATTCTACCTGGAGTGCCACAGCAGCTGCTGGAGAAATGCATTTTTATCCTTTTTTTTTGTTTTTTTTTAAGCAAATAGCTACAGAAATTGATGATTTTAATTCAGAATAATGAAACAATAATAAAGCATCAAGGCTTCAATTACAGAAGCACAAAAAAAAGGTGATCAACAGCGACAGAAAAGGCACCAGTGCACTTGAGTGATGGAACTGCCTCCTACATCACTATGCACATCAATCCATCTTCACTTAAGATAGTGCCATTTTCCCTGGCAACTGGAAAAGTTTCCCTGGATTAAATAATTGCCTTGAGAGAAAATAACAAAGCCCACAGGAATGCTCTAGCCCAGGGGTAAAGACAGACTGGAGGCTGCTCGCTGTGCTAGAAATTAGGGAAAGCTGTTTGGATGGCAAAGGGCATAAAGGAGACGACAACACATGGATCTCAGGGCAGATGTGGAAAACCCCTCAGCAGTAGTTATGTTGTCAAGGAACTGAGACAGGTAATGAAAAAGTTCCCCAGCAGGAGTAGATAAGAAACTGGCTAATTCTTTTGGACTGGCTAAATCTTTCAGATCCATGACTTCAGAACATTTGTTTCAATAGTGTACATGCTATTTTCACTTCACAGATGGCCAACTAGGGCAAAGAAGAATAAATTGTCTTTAGGAAACAGCAAGACATCTCTCCAAAGGAAATTAAGTGGAAGAAGTGCAAACTGGTTGTTCTCCTCACTCTGCTTCCTGTTCCCATTTTCCCCTGTGGAATGTAATCACTGAGTAGCGCCCGTGTTTGTTCTGACAATAACTGATGTACACAGTCAAGGCGGTGTCTCGCAGTGCTGTGTGCCAGGAACACTTGCTCTGCCTCAGAAAATCAGAGAGACTTAACAAGAAGCAAGCAAAATGTGTGAGCAGAGCAGAAAAGCAATCCCTGGGTGCAGAGGTGAACTGAATGCTTTCACCTTCTTTGTGTGTCTGGGAGAAGGAAGACTTAGAGGAAGTAAAGGTCAAAGGATCCGTGCAGTATACGACTTCTATCCCTGCACTCTACAGCCTAACCTTTAAAGAAAGGATTTTGAGCAGCTGAATGCTTCTGAACCTCATGAGGTCTATCCAAAGAAAGGTCTACAGCCTCGAAATGCTTCTGTAGAGGAGCATGTGGGCAAGTCCACCCTCAAACTGCTAGGCTGAGACCCCAAGGCGAAAGGAGTAGCTACATGCAAACGTCAAATCTAACCTACAGAACCAGCTGGAATTGTACAGCAGGCATAAGACAGAAGTGACACTGAACACCCAGTATCCTCCCAGTGCCACTGCCACAGAGCCCTCAGGCAGCTCAGCTCCCAGTTATGATAACCAGGAGTGTGAGTCCGTGCTGCTGATCAAGCACGTTCAGCGCACAAAGCCTCTGCCCACCACCAGCCTGTTTTTCATCACCCACCTTTCAGTGTGTGGCAGGCACGAGCTGAACAGTCAGCATCTGGGCTTTGGGGTAGTGTGTAATTTATTGACCACTGGAAATAAATGAGAGGCTTTGGGACACATGGCTGGCTTACAAAGTACTGACTGCCACAGGAAATATTTTTCCTCTCCAGCTCCAGTGGTCACGTGAAAGCTCCTAACCTTCCACTTCTCTGCTAGCTGTCGTTTCCTTTTGAAATGAGGTTGTTATCAGAAATCACAAACCACAGATCAAAATCAGGGGCGTGTACTCACGTGTGTGAGCCTCAGCTCAGCCCTGGCAGTAATACCAGCTGCTGTCTGCCCTGTATTGTAAGGAGTTCAGTGAATGTACAGGGCTTGCCTCCACAGTGATCGCCTGACAGAAGGAAGGACAGCCCTTTCTGAGGGTTTCAGAATTTTTAATTAATCTATTTTTCAACCACAAACCTCAACTGCAACCAATTCCAACCTTCCTCCTCAGAACAGAGCAGCAGAGGGGACTGCAATGGCACCGTTGTGCTCTTTATGGCAAGGGCTGTAAGGATCAGAGTTACTGGGACAGCTGGGCTGTGCTTCAGCCCCAGACTGCAACATCCTACGTGCATATGGATTTTCCATACATTGCTTGTGGCTGCTCGAAGCAGCCTTCACAAGGAAAGAGTGCTGTGCTGGCTAACTGTGCTGCAAATATCAACCAGAGCATTCACCCAAACACAGGGCTGCTCTGGGAACACTGCAGAGACTTACAGGATCAGAGGCAGACAGCAGGCACCTCTGGATAAGAGCTTCAAATGTTGTCTTCAGGATAAGGTGCTCCTCAGGGATGGGCTTCTTGGTAATCTTCTCTGTTGGCAATGCCTGCACATGCTGAGAAACAGAGACCAGGTGAGGCTTTTCCAGGTCAATGTGACCACTTGTTGTTTTCAACTAAACCAAGGGGCATTATTAGCCAGCTTGGCACAAGTCCTATTTCTTTCCTGTGGGTGTGTGGAGGTGACATTATCAGCAGTTGCTGTCACTCCCTCTGGAGAGCTGTGGAGCTACAAAACAAAGTAGCTTGTTGGTCCATACTGACTAGAGTATTAACTGCAAAGAGGTAGGTGAGACAACTAACTACTGTAGACTCTCTCTAGGTGGAAACTACACTAGCAAAATGCCAGTATGGTGCAAAGCTAGCAACCAAAAACTCTGCAATACACTTTGGAGGTGCAAGAAACACCTGGCCAACAGCATCCCAGCCTGCAGGGCTCTGCTGATGCACAAACCAAACCTGTGCGACGCTGTGGCTACGTTACCTGGATGGCATTGCCGATTGGGGCCCCAGGGGCTCCCTCCATGCTGGGTTTGGAAACAGCAGGTGGCATGATGCACGGCCCCAGGGGCTGGGGAGCAGAGGGGTAGCCACCCTGCAGCACTGGCTGCCCGGCAGGGAGGTGTGGAGGCTGGAAGCTGGGTGCACCCGTGGGTGGTGCTGGAGCTGGAGGCTGCTGCATTTGAGACTGTGGATCCGCCAGCGGGTTCATGATGGGCGAGGTGATGGGAACTGGAGGCAGGAAGTTATCAGGGACCTGGGGAAAAAAACCAAGCAGTGTATTTATGCTGCCACAGCCAGCTCTTACAGACTGCCCAACCCACAGTGATGGAGAGCTGTGCCAAGCAGAGCGCTCAGCCTCCAGGATACAGGAATAAGAGGGGTAGGTAATAGAGGATTGCACTCTGGCTACACAAACCCATTCCTCTGGCTACAGCTGGACAGCAAGAAGTGCCCTGGGGCAGTAATAGCCTCCAGTATTTTCAGTTCCATGTGCTCTGCCTGTCCTCCTGCCCAGCCTGCCCCTGACCACTAGACCCGAGGAAAGCCATCTTACACCTGAGCCGCTCTCCCTCTGCTAAGGGCACAAACCAGGCTTGTCAGATCAGCACTAACAGAAGAGCAACTGTGCTAGTGCAAACTAACCCACACTTACATCTATTCTTACTAATGACTCATTAGATTTACATTTTTGTGTCTCACTTTCACGAGTACATTTTTGTCCATGTGGTACATCAGCCACGGCTACTTGCACTGAAGAGAGACTGTGAGTGCATTTCAGATTCATCCCTAAACATCTGGCAGCCTTTATACAGAGGCATTTTGGAAACATTTCATAGAGAGAAGAAAAAAAGAAAAAAATAACAGAAGCTACCAGCCTCTGCTACACATCATACAGGAATCTAAAAAAAGAGTTCCCATGGGAATGGGCACATTTCTTTGGGTGTGCATGGAAAAAAGGGAAGATTACAGAACCCTGAATGCTACCCTAAATGAATGATGCCAGAATTAGACAGTGGTTTGGGACAGCAAGAAAAATATTCCCAATCCAGCACCAAAGTCAGACATAAAAGCAATGAATTACAGCAGTACACTTTTGAGTGGTGGGTAAGGTCTTATGTGGAAAACTGTTGCAAATTATGCTGCAGCCTGAAATGCCAGAGAGTTCTATTTGACAACAGCCCATGTGGTGAGTCATTTTACAATATCCTAAACCACCCCCTCATACAGTGAACATAAGGGAAACAAACACAGAAACATTTCTGGCAGAGGTTTGTGACATACCCAACACGGAATGCAACAAACATGACTCCTCATTTAGAAAGGAGCCCAGACTCCAGCACTGGCCATGGCAGAGCTTCTGGCTGTGACACACACAGCAGCAGCAAAAACCTTGTTTTACAGAAGGCTGCTTCTTGAGCTCTCAGGTCCAGCAGTTATTCTCACTGACAACTTTCCTCCTTATACTTAAGAGCCTCAAGTTCCCCTGAAAGGCAGCGTGCTGGCTGCTGTGTGACAGATGTCCCAGCAGTGGGATAGTCAGGAGCACACAACACATCCCCTATCCATCCTCCAAAAGCTTCTTCATCTTGAACTGCAGAGACCAAAACCCAAAGGCTAAGGGAGACTTCTGCCTTCATCATCACCCAGACCTTATCTTGCCTGCTCCACCTTTTTATTTTTTTCCTTTTTCTCCCCACACTTCACACACTCCAGACTGACTCTTGCTTCCCAAATGCACCAGGCTCAGCGAGCAGCAGATGACACTGACTGCTGTGGAGATACAGAAGACTACAGCAACACCAGAGGATGGAAAGGCTCACGCTGCTCTGAGCCAAGCGTCCCCAGTTACCCTGTCCTGCTGCAGTCTAAATCTGTTTTACCAAACTACATTGTCTCCATTACAGCAATTGTCTCACTCTCGGCAGATCTCTCAGGGTCAGACTCTTAATCAGGATAAATTGCTTTCAGCTCCAGCAAAATCAGTAATCTGTAACAATTTGCACTGCTTCATCATTTCGCTTAAGTATTGTCTCCTGCAAAACTCATCTGCTCTCCTGCAGATGAAAACAGTCCGAGGGATTTTCTTCCTTCAAACCAGAATCAAAGGTATTAATAACAACCACAACTTTAGCAAAAAGCAAGCAACTGCTTTAGAGGCTTAAATATTTTGAGAAAGAGAATGCATATTGGAGAGGCATAAATCCCATTTCTGCTCACAAGGTGCAGCTTTTGTTTGCTGCTAACCCTTCTTTTTCCTTTGTCTGCCAACAAGTTTCCCAAGAGCAGCTTAAGCTACTGCTTTTCAAGTGGTCAGCACTCAATTGATTTCCTAGAGTACCTTCTTCTTCTTAGCAGCTCTGTTCAGGGCAGGAGGATCGTTCCAGCCGTTCTGAGGCCCTGGGACAGAAAGAAAACAGAGACTGTAAGTACCTGGGAGGAGGGCAATGATGCCTTCCTCAGCTCAGCTGGACCAGCTCCCCTCCACAGCTCTGTGGCAGGGGCTGCCCTCACCTGCCTGCTCCTCTACCTGGCACTGGGGGCCAGAACAGCTCCTGCACTAGTCAGAGCCTCCCAGCACCCCACAGCCATCAGACCCTTTGGGCTCTGCACCCACTGTGCAGGTCTGGGATTCTGAAAAACTGTTCTCAAGTTTGATAAAAGTTGATTTATTTTTTTTAATAATTAACTTTTTCTTCTCTTGCAGGAAAAAACCCCACTTTCACCAGACATGCCCTTTGAAAAGGCAGACAGTTGCCTACTATGCCCAAAACACAGCTCTGCTACACAAACTGTACACGTGAAGACAGCTTCAGTTATCAGTGCAAGTTTTTCCCATCTGCATCATATGAAAAGAAATGAGAATGGTTTTTAAACCTTTTCCCCCCCCTCCATGATCACTGTAACATTATTATAAACATCAATCAGCAGCAGAGATGTCAGAAACCACGGGTGAATAAGAATGCTTTCAAGCTGCATCCATCTCCCAAGAGCTGCTGCTACTGCTGCAGTTGCACACTGTGATGGATTTAAACATGACAGTTAAAACACGTTCCCCAGCAGCACAACACAGAAAGAGGAGGCATAAGAGGCAACAGGAGCCTTAAACATTTCAGGACAGATTCACCCAGCCACCCTGAAGACAAAAAAAAGCCATAAACCCACATTTCCCCTGCCAGCTAAAGCATGTTTCCGAGTGCTTCGTGTCCCAAAAGCAGAGCAGAGCTGCTGGAGCAAGGTGGCAAAATCTAGGTTTTTGTACTGAGGGCAATTTGTTTGAAACTGGAAGAAGCACAGAGGATGTTGGAGCAGATTCACTCTGAATTCAGAGCATTGCTCTGCACCAAACCTTCTGCTCTTCCCAGAAAGCACGCGCCGTGCGGCTGCAAGATTCGTACGCCAAAGCTCACAGCAGTGCATTAGAAACAGTTCCCCACCTCATCGTGAAGCACATGGAATCAGGACCATTATATCCCAGCATTGCTGTGGCCTTGCAGAGTAATCAGGATTTATTGCACAAAGCCACAAAAAGCCAACAAAACCAAATCCCTGCTCAATGGACTTTTTCACCACAGTGTTTTTCGCTTAGCAGATGATAAATTCATCTTAGACAGCAGAGCTTAACATCACTGCAGAATTTGCTCAATTTAGCTTAAATTTCATTTGCTCCTAGGCTTTTGTTAAACAAGTTCCACATCCAGAGCACATTAAAGTGGTAAATGAAAAACAATTTAAAGCCTCTTTCACATCTGCTTTCTCTTTAACCAAGGGCAGTGCCATCTCCTGACAGCCATGTGCCCCAGGGGCTCCTCTGTTCCTCCCTATCCAGAAAATCCCAGGGTATTTCTGATATAGGAAGTCATAACTTCTGCAGTGCTGGCAGTGGTAACACATTAAGAAAATCTCCCAGACTGTTATTGCTGTTAATTTCCTGGAATAATTTGCTTTAAAAAAAGAAAACCCCAACATTTGTTTCTGTGGTTAAAAACTCCAGATAGGTTGTTATTGGTTTTAATTAAGGAATTAAAAATTGATTTGTTTAAAGTCTAATTGGCAAACAGCATGGCATTTAATGTTCTCTGAAGAACATACAAATTATTGATGTCTGTTCAATTAATTTTATGTAGTTGCTGTAATTAATTATTTTCAGGTTAGGTGGTACCTAGTTCACTTGTGAAGGGAGAGGCCTGGTCTTGAGTTGGTAGGCTTTCTGTAGATAAGATGCAAAGAGAACTAAAACAAGATTTTCTTTAAAGATAAAACAATTGGTTTGTAATTTTCAATTAGCAATTTAGTTTCAATAAGCACAAGAAGTCAGGAGAAAAAAACGTCTAACCTAATTACAATGCCAGTTTAGAGAGAAGTCATCTGACCAAACCACCCTGTGGAATTGCTGTTGTCTGCCTTCCCTGAAACCAAGCCTGTTGCTCTTTCCATGCAGTAAATCAGTGTTTCTAGTTGTTTCTAACAAATCTGGCAGAATCCTGGCCTGCTTTCTTATCTCTTCTGTTGTTCTCATTTTCTATTCCTGCCAGCTAGTGCAGCTGACAGACCATTACTCTTAGCAACAATCTTCTCACCATCTTTTTACCATTCCAGAGAGCTTTTCAGGAGATGCTTAAAGTATTTACTTCAAGGTGGACATCAAGTATTTTCCCAAATCAAGGCAGGCAAGCAAAAAAAAAACCCCAACCAACTACAAAACAAAAAAGTATGTTCATGCAGCAGCTTGACACCCATGTGAAAAGACACGTTGCCTGCTCAGATTGAGCAACAGATCCAAATGGCAAAACACAGCCAATAAAACCTTTGCCATTTCAAAGAGAAGAGGAACATCAGGGATAAGACAACCCCTGTTCTCCAGGGTTGGTCTGATGCACTTATAGCTCTGGTGCAAACCCTTCCTTTAGTTCAGAATTCTCTATCAAAATTTGAAACAAGATCCAGGAATCTGAATTAAAACTGCCTTGAAAGCAGGTTCCAAGATCTATCACAAAACAAAGTGAGATAGGTTGAAGATGAAATTTCATGTGGGCTTTGCTTGCTTACTGGAGCTCCAAGCACAGCTTAATATATAATAATACTGATGTTATATGCATTTGCAAAAAAAACCCAACCAAAAAAAACAAACCCAAAAGATATTTATAGAACTGTTTAAGTGCATCTTTAAAACCAAGCCAGTTCAAAAGGTTAGGTGCTTTTCAAGACTTCAAATTTGACATCTTTTTATCTTCCTTCCTTTAAATGAATCACACTTGCCAAGTGAAACGTGATGTTCCTAGATTAGATCACCACCACACACAAAAGCACACGGCTCCAAAGCCAAGATCAGCATCACTATACACTCTGCACTGGAACATTCCAAGTTACAAGTGAGATCTACTTCTGCCTGTAGATTTATGTGGCTCTATGGGATCTCGTGCCCTCACTAAGCAATGCAGCTCCTCTGGAAAATCTGTTGGTGGTTAAGCAAATGAAGCATGTACACTGTCATTTTTTCTGTGTTTTCAAAGCAAGGTTTTCTTCCTGCTTGTTTATATGGTTTTTGAAAGGCATAATCTAAAAATTAGAAGAGGACAGAGTGTGGTCTTCAGATACCTCTTATCTTCTTCTCCACAGTTCTCCAGCAGCCCACACTTATGAGCCACCTGGCCTTGGCACCCCAGAGTCCACACCTGGGCATTTCAGCCCAAGGCTGGTGTTTGCCAGGAATCAGAGATGACTCCCAAGTTTGGGTTCCTGAAGGTTTGACACCTTGTACTGGCTGCCTTCTCACCACAGCCACTGGGAAAACCACAAGTAGCACTGAGAGCTCTCAGGAAGTTCTACAAAAAGCCTAGTATAGACAATTTTTCATTTTCAAAGGAAACCTGGCAAGGCCACGCAGGTAACAACTGCTTCAGCTCCCTGCATGTTAAAGTGACATAGGCAAGATGTGTTAGACTACTGTCTTATGACATAATTTTACTAATTAATAGTATAATCATTAATGTCCCTAATTTCTATCATCCAGAGTACAGAGCTTCACCTGCTCTGAGCAGGCCATATGGACTATGTCACTTCACTCTTAATGCAAGAAATGTAGCAGGTGACAGATCTGAATTGACTGCCAGTGACGCAAGTAGAGTAATAAAATGGGTAAGAAAGAACAATTTTCTTGTTCCCTGCATTTATTTGGAGGCACAGAAGCTATGCTGTCTGCATTATAATGTGCTGCTGCACATCCCAGGCCTAGAACTGTATCCAACGCCTCCTCCTCTGTCCAAATTAATAATTCCTCCGGCTTAGAGATCCAAGTTTGACATGGGGTCAGGAAAAATCATGGTACAGCATGTCCAGGAACAGGTAGGACACCCAATCTGGCTGCAGGATGGAGAGAAAAAGCCTCTTCTCCCCTTGCAGCTGCCCTACACCAGTACTTCTCATTTTTTGATAGACCAGTTCTCCCCAAAACACATGTGTGTGGATGAAGGCAATGCCATGAGAGGTGTGGGCTCCTAGCCTCACAGACATCAGGAGCACCTACTCACAGGACTGCTGCTGCCAAGACAAAGGCAATATGTCTTTTCTGCACAGCATCACCCCTAACTGACTTCTTATAGAAGAGAAGTCACACTGGGGTTCTTAGGGCCTGTCAGAGTCAGCATCCCTGGAATATCTCTCAAATCCTGCCTAACAATCCCTTTGCTCCCTAATTCCCAGATCTGGTCCTTGACACTCCAGCTGGATGGACCACCTGGATGTGAAGTATGTTCATGGCCAAGTTTAGAAAAGGCCTGCTCATACTTCCTGCACAGTCTGATGTATGCAAAGCTGTCGTTTCACAGGCTGCTAAGTGAAGAGACAGGTTTGTCACAAGCGAGGTCACTGTCCCACAGCAAACAGTTACACACAGGCAGTCCCAAGGAAACGCTGAGCCCCACCTCAGCGCGTGCTCTCCCACTGTATGTGCTCAAACATGCTCTTATGTGTCAGCCACACACACATGCTTTTGCTTAACATTCAGGAAAGAGACATGTGAAAGCATTTCTAAATCACTTATCTTTTAAGGCAGTCACAGCTACAGTAAATCCCATTGCACTAAGTGCTCAGGAAAACAATAGCAGAAGTGAGCTGATGCCACAGGAAATGCTGTTTGAATTAAATACAGTGTTGATCCTGGGTTTGAAATGCTGTTCACAAACCAGTAACAAGACAACACTGTAGCTCCTTGTCTTGGGTGAGACAAAAGCTCTGTGTTTGTGGCAAGGTTTGACTCACACGAGAGACAACTGCTCGTGCTGCTCAGCAAGTGCTCCCTGCAGCAACACAGCCAGGTGTGCAGGGAAGACAACACGGTTTAGAAATGCTTTGAACTGGTCTCTAAGCACAAGCAAACTTTGTATGAAGCATTCACAAGGGAAAGGTGCAGGTTTAACTGAGTGAGTAATAAAGCAAATCCCTCCCCCTCCCTGTCTGCTCCCCTGCCCAAGCGCAGACCTGTTCTCTGGGATGCAGGAAGGTCACTGGTTGCAGGCAGAGTACCTGTTGGTCCGGAAGGTAATGCATAAGCCACAGAAGTTGTTGGAGGTCCTGGCCTGCCATGCTGAAAGGATGTGCCAGAAGCAGGAAGAGGGAAGGAAGAGACGGGATTCAGGCTCGCTGGGGAGGGTTGAGGCTGCCCAGGGTAGAGCGGGGAGGGCAGGGAGTGGGTGGGGGCAGAGGGCAGGTAGGGAGGGGTGGTGTTAGGGGCAGGGTTCAGGTAAGAGGCTGAAGCAGAGACAGCAAGAGGCTGCTGAGGCTGATAGAGAGCTGGTCCCCCTGTTCCACAAGAGTACTGCTGTGTGGCCTGATACGCTACAAACAGGGAAAAAAAGACATTTAGTCAGCGAGTTCACAACAGAGGAGCACATTTCACCTGCCTCTGCTCCCTTCTTCACCTGACCCCCCTTCTCTTCCTGCCCCTTCTCCCTCAAACCACATACCTGCCCAACCAACCCTGGCTCCCACAACTCTGCCTGCACTTGCAGGACTCAAAGCCTCAGCCTGCCACAGGGAGCCAGAGAAAGGACTGCCTTGGCTGTGAGGACTCCCATTCTCCTCCCCAGACCCACCATGCCACCTGGGGTGGGGCTGAGGCACATGGACACAGCTGCTCTGGTGGTTTTCTGAACCACTGCAATCCTCACAGTGCCTCTTAGGGAAGGGAAACCCCTGCCCCAGGTTTGCACCAAGGGCAGGCTGAGGCCAAGGAATTGAACAGCAGTCTCTGAAAGTGAATGGAAGCTCACAGCCTTTCACTGTGGGCTCTGTCCATCTCTGCCCATTATTTTCCTCCCTGGTGCCTGTACTTTCAAGTCCCCTGCTTTGAGTGTGTCGGTGCCCACCCCCTCACCCACTTCTACTACTGCTCTTGTCTCCTCATCACCCCCTTTCTCATCTTCATGGAGTTCCATGAGAACTGGATGGCCCAGCTGCACACGGATGAGTTGGGTCCCTCTTTGCTCAGCTTGTGCTGCTTCTCCAGGACTCATACTTTGGGGTTTCTGACCCCAGCACACCCTTGGGAAGGGCCAACTGAGGAGTAAGTCTAAGAGCTGTGGGCAGACAGCTTCTCAGCAGAGGAGACAGTGTCTGACAGAGAGCCTGATGTCTGGACCCCACCAAGAAATTACAATCCTCAGATGTCATCTCAGGAGCTTTTTTCTCCCTCAAGAAATGTGGGACTGGCTTGGTCTGAACCCTTCCACCCCCAAGGAGGGGACTGGCTATCCCCAAGTAAACCTGGCTGGCTCATCATCTGGCTGGCCCACCTGGGCAGGAGAGAGTCAGGAGCTGCTGCTACTCACTTTGTGGGTACGTTGGCCGGGTCCCTGCTTGTGAGTACATGCTGTAATTGGATGATGTGGCTTGCTGTGGTGGCATGTTGGGGTTAACAGCACCTGGCATGATAAACCCTGGAGGAGGTGGGTTGTCTCCCTGTAAGAGATTGCAGGAAAAAAGGGTAGGGGGAGATAGGATTCAGTCAGCCATGGTAATGCAGTGCTGAAGCAGGACTGTTACAAAATCATCAATTCACATTTTAAAGCCTGAAACCACGTTCCCTGGAAGAACCACCAGCACAGGGGCAAATGCCTCCAACCACCCTGGTGCCTTAGGGTGCCCAGTGTGACATGGAAAGCACAGCCTGTATGTGCAGTGACTCCAGCAGCAGCAGAGCAGCACACACCGTCCCGCCCAAGGAGGAGGTCCTTGCCAACGCTGCCTGTTATTCAGGCAGTCTGAGAGCACCCTGCCATCCACAGCTTTCAACCAAACTACTTAAACACTAACTCTGAAGCTTCTAATTTCCATGGGAAAGTGAGAAAGGAAAAATATCATCACACTTCAAATATGTCAGTGTGGGACAAGGGCTGGGGGGGGGGGGTGCTCAGGGCACACTGAGCTCCCACTCCAGGCTTTCCAGAGCCACTCATCTGGGTGTTGGTAAAAAAAATAGTAACATGAGACAGAGTAGCACATCTGGGTGCTGCTCCTTCTGCCTATCCATACCAGCCTGTGTCAAGCACACAGACTACACCAGGGGACATATCAGGGTGCAGCAGGGGCTCAGAGAGGAATAATGAAGGTTATACCTGTGTGTCAGAGGGACAGCCTGCAGGAGGATGGCTGGGAAGGGCAGTAGGAGTTTTGTTACTCCAGGTAGTGACAGTAGGGGCAATTCTAACCTGAATTGAACAAAGAAATACCAATCATGGAAAACAAAACAATAAAAAAAAAAGTCTAAAGGGTTTCACAAAATGAGATGCAAAGAAGTGAACACAAAGGTTTGCATGCTGGTGCTTGTTACACAGCCATAAAATCTCAGAGGGAGAAGGAAAAGACAGACAAAATCACTGTGCACTGGAGCCAGAGGGAATTGCAGAGTGAGGATGAAGCACAGCGGAGACACAGCTACAACAGGCTGTGGAGCGAGTGCAGTGAGCCAGGTCTGCCTCTTTCATCACATGTTCCTACTGCAGAAGCTCCCCCCAGGCTACTGCACGACACTGAACATCACTAATCCCAGCTGGAAGTCCCAAGCTCCATGTTAAATTCAAACCTATCACCTCACACCAAAGCAGACTGGTTAAATGGAGCTTAAGATGAACTGAAAAAGGTTCCAACCTGATACTGAGCTCTTACACATGCACAACCATACACCTTAATGCTAATTGCTACCCAGCCAGTCTCCCACAGCTCCTGTCCTCTGGCTTCCTTCTCTGCCACTCCAAAGCCCTTCTGTGTGACCCTTCTGACAGGACAGAAACCAAGCACATCCTCTGCCTGTGACACCCCTGAGCAAGGAGAGGGCAGTGGGATGCACAGCCAGGGTCAGAGCACAGGCAGAGGGAAAGCTGTGGCCCTCAAGTCCTGGCTGGCTCAGCTGGCTTCAGTCTGTGTGTCTCTCACCCTCTGCACTGCTGGGCTAATGGTGCAGTCAGCTGTACAACAACCAGTGCTCATGTCTCCATAACTCATCACTGGAGTAATCTTAGACTTTTCCATTCCCTTTCACATCTGGGTTTAGTTTTTTTTTTAGATGAAAACAAATGTTCAAAAGCCTATGCTGAAAGGAAACCAGGTTTTAAGTACATGTTCCTGTTTGGGACAGTAATTAAAGGCAACCTCCAGCTTAAACAAGCCCTCTGTAAACACTTCCTTAAAAACCTGTGTGATGAATGTGGATTTTAATGATAATTCTTAAATATGTGATTCACAGAGGTGAGGGGTGGAAGGTGTTGGGTTTGCATGGCTGGGTTTGGCAGTGGGGGGGCATAGGGGCAGCTTCTGTGAGAAGCTGCCAGAAGCTTCCCCTCTGTCTGACACAGCCAATGCCACTGGTTCCAAGATGGACCTGCTGCTGGCCAAGGCTGAGCCCATCGATGACAGTGGTAGCACCTCTGGGATAACATAAGAAAGGGAAGAGAGAAAAAAAGCTGCACATCTGCAGCCTGAGAGAGGAATGAGAACATGTGAGAGAAACAACTCTGCAGACACCAAGGTCAGGGAAGGAGGGGCAGGAGGTGCTCCAGACACCAGAGCAGAGATTTCCTCTCAACCTGTGGTGAAGACCATGGTGAGGCAAATTGTGCCCCTGCAGCCCACGGAGCTCCATGGTGGAGCAGATCTCCACCTGTAGTTCATGGAAGACCCCACACCAGAGCAAGTGGATGCCCAAAGGAGGCTGTAACCTCATAGGAAACCCATGCTGGAGAAGGCTCCTGGCAGGACCTGTGGCCCCATGGAGATTGGAGTCCACGCCGGAGCAGGTTTGCTGGCAGGACTTGTGACCCCATGGGGGACCTACACTGGAGCAGACTGTTCCTGGAGGACTGCAAACCACAGAAAAGACCCACACTAAGCAGTTCATGAAGAACTGTTGTTCATGGGAAGGGCTCATGCTGGAGAAGTTCATGCAGGACTATATCCCATGGGAGGGACCTCACTCTGGTGTGGGGGATGAGCATGAGTCCTCCCCCTGAGGAGGAGGGAGCAGAGACAATGTGTGATGAACTGACTGCAACCCCCAGTCCCCACCCCCCTGCACTACTGGAGGGGAGGAGGTAGAAAATCAGGAGAACAGTTAAGCCTGGGAAGAAGGGAGTGGTGAAGGCAGAATGTGTTTTCAGTTTTGATTTTATTTCTCATTATCCTACTCTGATTTGATTGGCAATAAATGAAATTAATTTTTCCCCAAGCTGAGTCTGTTTTGCCCATGACAGTAATTGGAGAATGATCTCTCTCAGTCCTTATCTCAACCCACAAGCCTTTCATTTATATTCTCTCTTTCCTGCCCAGCTGAAGAGCAGGGGAGTGACAGAAAGGCTTTGATGGATACCTGGCATCCAGCCAGAGTCAACCCACCACAGAATTCAACAAAACAAGTATCCCAAGACTCAAATATGTCATTTCTATCCGTTCTGGTTTACCAGCGTATCGCTGGGCACCTTTCTGACATAGCACCTGTCCCCTTCAAGCCTTTCCTGCTGAGCATGAGTTCCCTGGAAAGCCAAGAACACAGTGGGTAACTCAGTGTGCTTGTGGGGTTGTGATACATCCAGCCTTTCATTAATGAGCAAGGCTTGCTTAAATAATAGCTTGAAGCATTCCTGAAACAGTTGGAGAAAGAGGGAACTCTGGTTTAAAAAGCATTGCTAAGATCATGCCATCTAGAGGGCAGCTCCTATTTTCCATAGCCAAACAGGAAAAATGCAGCATTGCTTCTCAAGGCAACTCACTGGTTACAAGGAGGAAGGTCAAAGACACAGGAAAGAGCAGTAGAGTTAATTATAGGTAATGATGCATTTCAAATCATATGCAGTAGCATTAGCAAGGCAATCCTGTAGGAAGGCTTTGTCCCTTCTGAAATCTACCTTGTTAACACCTTGGAGAGAAGGTGAAGGCATGCACAATTGTTCACATCAAGAGGGAGAGAAAGCCCAACTCCCCCCCCATTTTTCAGCCCTTCTTCAGGGCTTCAGCCCTTCAGCACTGACAGAGACATCTCTGCTTGTGCCCATCTCCTCTGTGAAAGGAGAACACCAGCAGCACTAACACAGCTCTGCTCTCAGCAAATCCCAGCCCAGAGCAGGGCCAGATGAGCTCCAGCGCTGCACTGAGGGATTAGGGACTTGGGGAAGCTCTTTAATGCACAGCCAGGGCTGCCTCCCACACCACACTCTGGGGATGGCCAGCATGGTATGATGCAGCATCGTCCTCAGGCTAAAGATAAAACCAGGGCATCCACCTCCTCCATTTCTCCTCTTCCTCCCTGCACCCAGCTCCTTATTAATCCCATACTCACCAGGTCTCTCTTTTGGGACAGTGGACTCTCAGCCCAGGCCTGCCCCATCCCCTGCCCGTGCTGCCTATGCCACTTACACCCAGCTATGAAGGTGTTTTCAGAGCAGGCTGTACCCAGACCTGCCGAAACACGTCCTCACTTTGCTACTGTCACCGCTCAGCAACTTCTGCAGCCACCAGCAGAGCTGGGGGGGGAAATAATCAGCCCCAGAGGAGGCTGGTGAGCAGTGTGAGCAAGTCCCAAGGCCTGCAGAGATGGGACTAGGAGAGCAAACACAAAAATCCTGCAGTGCTCTGCCACACAGTCATTCTTGGTACTGAAGTACATTTTCAAACAAATAGGAAAAACACCTAATGCTCAGCAGCAGGCAACTTGACAAGGTGTTTATGTTCCCAGAGGAGGAATAAAGGAAGCATCCATACTGATTGAAAAGCAGCACCAATGCCTTTCACCACAAGGCTCTCAGTTGAGGTGCATGATACAGCCCTGGCTTAGATCAAGAGAAAGGAAAATAACTCCCCTATCCCTCACTCTCCAGAACTCAAGCACCACACCTCTATGACTGCCAAAACCCCATTTACCTGTTGGTAATACTGCTGGGCTGGAGCCTGGGGCCCTTGCATCTGTCCAGCCACAGGGCCAGCTCGTCCTTTGGGCATGGGCTGTCTCTCATATGGTGCCTTGGGGGCCTCCTGTCCCACTGGCAGCTCCCCTTGGGCTCTGCAAAGCCTGTCCCGTAACAGCACGATGTTTGGCTGCAATCAGAAAAGGACAGTGAGGGAAGGTTTACTGCACTGCCTGTTACCCAGAGGCTGACTGGCCACATGCTGACAGGCTCTCTCTCAGAAGCCTGCTCTGCTTTATTTGATGAGAATAAGTTTTTTCTGCCTTATGTGTGCCTGCCTCCCATCTTGGGCTGCATCATGCCCAAGCCAGCCTGCCTCTGGATACCAGCTGAAGATGAGAAATCAAAAGAAAACAACCAAGTGTCAAGGTGTATGTTTCACCATGTCTGGCTTGCACAGGGGACAGCTGGCAGCCACTGACTGCAAGTACAAGCATGTGAAATGAAGGAGAAAAAAGAGGCCATGTACTTCTGGTGGCTCAGTGAGGCCAGTGCAGGGAGAGGAGAAACAATCTGTCACATCCCAAGGTGCATTTCAAGTGGCAGTCCTGCTGGCTAACTGCACCACGCAGAGACCTTGGCTGGAAGTACATCTGCTCACATAGAGAGAGGGAGTAAAAAACCTGAAGGCTCCATACCTGGTTGGTGTTTGCAGGAAGGAAGGTCAAAGCTGCAGCAATGCTGCCCTGGGCAGCCAGGAGGTTGGCATACTGGCTCATCTTCTCAGCCAGAAGGGCCCCCACAGCATTAGAGTCCACAGCCTGGGTGAGCTGCACAGCTTTGCGCAGGATGACGACTTTCTCTATTAAATCCTGGAAAATCAGGGAAAATAAAACACCACCACACAAATGAGAACAACAGGGTGAAGTAGGCTGTGGCTAATGGCTGTCACAGAGGGCTGTTCCTCAGGACAGCCCTGCAGAACACCTCTCACCCCATGGGCAGCTCAAGTGCAAGTTTCCCAGACAGTTACAGCTGCACTGAAGCATCAGGTAGAGTTCAAAGCCAAAAGAATGCTTTTATTGAACAGGACTTCAGGGCCCTATCAGCACTGAGCATGTCCACCAAAAGAGTTATTTTATTTCATAAAGAAATCTGGGGAGAGCCATGAGAGCAAATGGAAAACATCATCTCCATCACCACCACTAGTGCTGGGGTGCTGCACATTAGTTTGCAGCACTTTAGTAAGTAAGTTCTTAACAGTCTTAATAAAAAGGACCTAACAGCTCCCTTGGGATAGCTGTCCATGGTTTTCTGGTTGTTACTGCAAGGATGATTTTCCTGATGTTCACTAGGAATACTCCATACCTTGCCTTCCTTGCACATCCCCAAATACCAGAGCTAGCCTTGGTTGGGTTTCCTCCCAGTGCTAAGTTACAGAAACATTTTCAGGTCAGTTTTCTCATGTTTTTCTTACTCTCACTGTATTATATTGGAAAATACTACAAATATTCACTTGCCAATATTAACATGCACTTTCTCTTTAAAAATCTTGTAACATATATAATAAGTGTACCACACACAGGATTTTAACCATACATCACTACTAAGGATTGTTTACTACTGAACAGTCAGTTCTATAATACATCTTTGTTTTTCCCAACAAATCAGCACTTCAAAGAAGGCAAGTAACAAAAATAAATCAAGATAACCAACAGCTTCTATGAATTTTAAGCAATTCTGCATCACAGGAAACAAGCAGCCTCATTATGACTCCAACAATATTTTTCAATTTTAGTGTCCAAGAGAGCAAAGCAATGCAATCAAAATGCAAATTCAAACTGAAAGTAAATCCATAAACAAAGCCCTCACAATCAAGAGGCTGGAAAGTAATTTTGATAATTCAAAACTGGAAGGAGTTAACAATGCAAAGCAAAATTCACATATAATCCAGTTCCTTCAATTAACTAAACAGACTCGCAGCACTGCCAGGTAACATTACTTTAAGTACTTTCTAAAACTAGCCCTTTAAAGGCCCTGAACAGATGGAAGAAAGTAAGATTATAATATAAATTATTCCATAATTGGATCATCTCACAGTTATCAATCCTATTCCCCCAAGACATTTGCTGTATGCAATATATTTCACTGCTGGAAACTAAACTCTGTATGTGCAACCTCCTAGAGAAAGCTCTCATGAGAACCTTCCTACAGTTTTCTTTCTGGATTTAACTTTAATTTATAGATTTCTTCCCTTGAACATCCCAGTCATCTCTTCCAAAAGCAGAAACATCCAAGTATTCCCTGATTGCAAAAGATGCAAGTGTTCAAAGCTCCTTCTTTACTGAAACACTAAGCCCTACAACTACCTTTTTACTCAAGAAGCACAATTAGCACAACTACCCAAAGAACAGAGCAGACATGAGGGCCATTGTGCTTCACAACACATGTTTCAATATCATATTTGTGTTATTTCTACAAAAGCCACCCATTCCAGAAGGAAAAGGCTTACATCCTGAGATACATGCAGCTATCAGACAGCATCACAACTCTACACTCTATCATTTGATTTCAGCACCAAATGATTGCAGTGTATTACTTCCACCATCTTTCTTAACAGAATTACCAACCTGAAGGGACAAGGGGTTGTTTCCATCCTGAGCTTTGGTCCAACAAGCAACAAGTTTTTCCACATTGCCGGCACAAATGTAACAGAGACAAGCTTGTGTCTGCAGAAGGCTGTCCCCCTCGCTCTCCAGTCTGTTACCCAGGAGATCTAGGAAAAATATGAAGAAAGAAGATGTTGTTGAATCACTTTGGTGATCCCTCCATCACTGCTGAGGCTGGGGAAGCCTGCAATGCCTGTTGTGTCTCTGCTCAGCACAGTGAGAAGGGATTATTACCTCTGGGCTCCATTGGTAAGGACATACTTCAGTGTCATGGGAGCCCAGGGCTCTTCAGAGGCTGCTAATGTCATGGCAGCAGGGACTTGTCAAACACCTGCACATCTGAGACATCTCAGAGGGCACAGTCCATCTGCCAACATGGCAAAGGACAAGAGGCCAGGGTTCAATTCTCCCCTCCATCACCCACTTGTGCAGTCTCTTGTTTCAGGAGTGAAACCTGAGTGTGCAACTGGCTGAGGAACGGTGAGCAAAGCTGTGATATGCTTTGGGCTGATGTGCTGAAGCGAGTCATACAGCTCCCTAGACACTGTTGCTGGCATCTGAGGGACACAAGGGTGTCAGGACCACAGTTATTAGCAATATAGCTTCCCTATGGATCAAACCCAGCCAGCTGTTTGCCACACAGCACACGTGAGGGCAGGCATGCTTCCTGCCTGTGAAAGAGGTGATACAAGGACACAGCTGCTCACAAGGGTCTGGGTTCTGTGCCCAGAAAGTAAGGGAACATACTGGGAACACAGCACTCCAGAGGTTCCTCCTCTCCTCTGCAACAGGATCAAAGAACTATATTATCCATCACAGAAGCTAGGGAGGTATCCTGGTTTTGGCTGGGACAGAGCTAACTTTCTTCTCCGAGTAGCTAGAACAGCATTGTGTTTTGGATTCAGTATGGGATTTAATATGGGCAGAATGTTGATAACATACTGACATTTTTGGTTGTTGCTGGGAGACCAAGGCCTTTCCAACTTCCCATGTTTTGCTAGGCTGCAGGTGAGTAGAAGCTGGGGGGAATATAGCCAGAGTTACAGATTCAAATTGGGATTTGGATATGCCAGTGGGATATTCCATATCATATAATGTCATGTCCAGTATATTATATGAGGATTGACCAGAACACTCTCTCTCTCTTCTGGGATTGTGGTAAAGGGGTTTTTGCTCCTCTGGGATGGCTATCTGGGAACAGGCTGGGCATTGGTCAGTGGGTGGAGAGCAACTGCACTGTGCATCACTCATTTGTATATTCTATTACCATTATTATCATTACTGTCATTATTATAATGTTTATTTTATTTCAATTATCAAACTGTTCTTATCTCAACCTATGAGTCTCCTTACCCTTATCCTTCCAATTCTCCCCCCTATTCCCTAGGGCAGAGGAGAGTGAGTGGCTGTGTGGTGTTTGTCTGCCAGTCGAGTTTAACCACAACAGTGGGACAGAATCATAGAATCCATTATTTGTCCGAAAAGCTCCATTTTAAGACGACTGCAGCACCCAATTTTGTGAGAATAAAGTTGATAAGACACTTTGTTTTAGTGAGTGGCCAGCCATGGTGTGTGGGTTTCCACAGTGATCAAGGTCTTCAGCAGTTTTGAGTTAGCCAGGAGCTAAGGTAAGTAGAAGAGAAAGCCAGGGCAGCTGACCCAAGCTGCCCAACTTGAGTGTTCCATACCAGGAACCTCACACTCACTATAAATTGGGAAGTTTGCTAGGGACATCTCTCTTTCAATGGCTGTCATCCCTGGAGGGTTTCACCCATCATTTCGCTCCCCAGGCCTACTCTGCTGCTTGTTGTAACCGTTGTGCTTTTGTTGGCTGAGTATAACTTTATTTTATATTAGTATTAATATTAGCTCTTATTATTATTTCATTAAATCTGCTTTCATGTCAACCCACGGGTCTCTTTTCCTAATTCCTCATCTGAGGTGAGGAGGGGTCACTGGGTGATGGAACAGCTGACTAAATGAAGACATGAGGCATTACAATAATTTACTGGAAGGAAAACAAACATGGCAAAGTGTAGTTTTGCTGTTAAGGGAACGAATGACATCCAGCCTGTAAAGTGTCCTTACCGCAAAGGGCTGCAAACTCATCTGGCCTGGCATAAGTGAGGACAGCAGCCAAAGCCTCTCTCCAATTCTGCAGATCACAAGACTGCACAATCTCTTTCCAGTTCTTTGTTACCACTGCAGTGATGAGCTAAACCAGAAGGAGAGAGACACCACAGTTAAGATCTTAGTAGGATTTCCTTTGGGGTTTTTTTTGGGATACAGTATAATTTGTATCTATTCAAGTGTACTCATCCCCACTGTATCCAGGATCACAGCAGGTACTGCACTGCAATTCAACAGTTGCACAAGAGCACCTTTTACTTCAAAAGGAGTTCAGTTAAAATCACAAAACAAGCTCAGATAACTCAGACAGGACAATTATTCTTGCTACAGAACGTGCAAGAAAAGAATGAACAAACCTCTGCAAGTAGGGATTGCTGCTGATGGTTTTCAGCTCTGTTTTTGCAAAGATACCATATCAAGTATTTAGCTATAAATCTTCTACTACACAGTGCCCAACAAGGGATATGAATTTTGTTTGTCAGACTGTTTAATTCAACTTCAAGCTATCAGTCTCCAGCTGACCAGTGAGGAGTGGTTGAAAAGGCTGCTTGAAGGAAGAAACAAGTTGGCAGCACCTTCAACCTGAGCTGGCTGCAGTATCCCTACCCTGCACTCATGCACACAGGCTGCCTGTCCACAAGCCCTCAGAATGAAATTCCAGTTTCTTCTATCTCAAACTCTGCCTCCAGTTCTTTCACTTCAGATAAAAGACATATTTGGCAGCTGTGCTGCTATTTAGTGAACAAAGCCCTTGTCATGCCAAGACTTTAAGCTCAGAAAGAGCTAAACAAACAGTAAATATGCAGTTTGGGACCAGAAAGGAAAAAAGCTACGCCTGAACAACAAATGCAAGGTCCTAACTACAAGGTCAACACTCACTTGTTAGCACAGGCACAGATAACTGGTCAGCTCTCCATAAAAATACCTTTTCCCAAAGGATGAAGGACAGCAAAGAAGTTTCCTACACACTACTAAATTTTCCTTCCTCTGATTAGGCCAGAGGCATGAAAGGAAGGGAGAAAGAAATCCTGCAGAGTCTTAATACTCGAGATGTTCCTCTTTTAATTTGTCTGCTATTAGAAGTGCAAATTGTTCCCATCTCCAAATGGATTGCAGGTGATGACCAGCAAAATCCCACTCACAGTCCCTAGCCTGTGGTGCTGTATGCCCAGACTCCCTAGTGACTGTGCTCTGCAGCCTTCAGCCCTGCTCCAGGAAAGCACTTAAGCTCATGCCCATTTTATAGGCTGCCTCCTGCTACAGTATAGAACACCCTTCTTGGACAATGGTCTGCTAAAAGCTGACCACAAGCAACTTTCTCCTCTCCTATAACAGTGTCCTTCCTTGCCAAACCTATTGCCCTGTGCTCTTTTAAGGCCATTTCTGTTTCATCCTCCTCTTGCTACTTTCTCATGTCTGTAGTAAAGATAGGAACAAGCAGCACCAGCAACCCCTAGCATCACAAAAAAGCTGAAAAGAAAAATAACTAGCTGGTCATAACACGCTGTCTCCTAGACAAAGGGTGATTGACCTGCTCTGGGCACACTTAGCTGTCTTCTGTGCATGCAGTGAAATGAAGCATGGGCAAAATCTGTTAGGACTGATCCCAGGCAGAAATCAACATAATGCTGCTGGCACTCAGCACGGGTCATGTGTGACCCTTGAAAAACGTGATTACATAATAGACTGAGACATGTGCTGCCTAAGATAAATATCTATCAGTGAGAATCTACTAGTGTACATGCAACTCAGACACCACAGACAAGGTAAAGAACACTCCTCTTGTGTATTGATATCCAGGTAACATGCCTCTTCTCTCCATATCAGTGCACTGAAAAGGAATAACAGAAGTCCTACTGCTCTGAGATCTTGTGGGCAACTTGAATAGTTATTAGCTTCTCACAGAAATAAACCTATGAAATGTCAAGAAAACTTTTAAAGTGATAAAAGGAGTTGCCAAAGGCCTACAAGCATCTTGTATCTTAACAGAAGAAAAACATACCCTGGTAATTTTGCTCTGCATCTTAGCAAAGTACTTCTCCTGTGTCCTAGAAAGCAGCTCCTGTCCGCCTGCGATGGCCAAGATGATGGCGTCAGCCATGCGGTTATCGTGCAGGCAGAGATCCACTGCGCTCTCAAAGTTACCCGTCAGCAGAGCCTGGGTAATCAACCCATCCACATCTGCAACGAGAGGGGAGTGCATTTGCAAATGATGGCACAAAAGTCACTTAAAAATGCAACAGCAGGTGATTCTGTCCAACAACACTGTGCAAAGCTCTCTGCAGACTAGCCTGCTCCAGGCAGGTACCTACAGGGATGCTCCAGTTCATCTCCAGTCTCAAACACACTATGGTCACAGCCACATCAGGTGGGGCACTGTCAGGCACCACTTACCTTGCTGCAGAGAAAGATGCTAGAGGTCTAAATGACCTCTGAAAGAACTATCCTGCATACAGTGCCAGAAACAAAGTCAAATCTAGACAAGAGTCAACGGCTTCTGTGTTATTCAAGGTCCCCATGGAGTTTCTACACAAACAGCAATGTTAGCACTTCATGCCCCATCAGGTGTGTTTTCTTTTATATCAGAAATCACTCAGAGTGGCTGCATTTCAGCAGTGGGGTATAGGAGTGCTGTATACTTCCTTTCCTTCCCTAAAAAAGCTGTATTCTCAAGTGTCTTGAGACCACTGTGAAATTAATGAAGTTAGAAGCAAGTCCTGATAGTCCTTTACAATCTGTGCAGAAACTGTCCTCTCACTGGAACACCAGTATCAACATCAGTGTATATATAAATATCAGCACATACAATGAAACCAATACCAAGGGTTTTTTTACCTCCACTAACAGAGATGTTAAATGTTGTCTTTGCAGATCCCAAATCTTCAGTTTCTTGTTCATGGTCCTTCACTCTCTGAGAGAAAAGAGAAATATGATTTTTGAGATTATGTAAGCACTTGGACTAGAGATACACATGTTAATAAAATATGGCTCTTGCATTACAAGTTAAAGATAGACCTTCAGACTACCAGTCATGTAAGAGACCATTAACTTAGAAGGGAAGAGTATCCCTGTCATTTGTTAGAACACTTTTTCAGCACAGGATAATCAACTTCCCCTGGTGCCTGCAGAAAGTCACCTC
The DNA here is from genome assembly GCA_907165065.1 of Caprimulgus europaeus. The sequence goes on from OU015526.1 coordinate 78,631,875, forward strand.
CTAAGCACACCGAGAAAGCTCTGGGCTTATCAAAGGACCCCCAGTGCATGTAAACACACCATTATAAAATCATAGTTCTGAGAGACCACTGTGGACCATTCTTTAAAATGACTGCCAAGGAGAAAAAATGCTGGAAGCCTCTGATTTCTAACCACCAGAGAAGGCTTATGCAAGCACCAGTGTGCATATCTAGAGATCACAAATACCAGTAACCAGGCATCCATCCTGGATACTGACTTCCATACATGCATCCACGCCCATATACACACAACCCACTCAAAACAAAACAGCCACAACCACAGAATCAGAAACTTTCTCCCTTCCCTCCTCTTTCAACTTCAACCTCTACCAAGAGCAGTCTACCCTACCTAGGTTTCACTTTGCTCCACCTTAGGCTTTCAGCTCATCCTTGTTTTCAGGCATACACCCTAGCTTATTTAAGCAAAAGACATGAACACATGCTTAATTTTCAAGACAGAAATTCACTGTGGCCCACACAGACTTAAGTGCTTTGTACTCAGTACAGGAGTGCTCAGCAACAGAAACTGCTTTAAAAAAACTCCCCCAGGAATTCAGATAGAGAGCATCTCCTGCAAGTACTTGGGTTCTGGGATTCCAAACAAAACCTTTCAATAATAAAAAAATAATACCAAGAGGGAAGTGTCTCTCCAACATCAATTTTCACAGCTCAGACTAAGAAGAGTGCAGAAATTGTGGCATAAACTGCCTCCTCTAAGCCACTGCGCTAGTACCTGCAGTGGGAGTTCAAGAGTCTGCTGAGAACACCCTTCCTATATGTTGATCAGTGAAACTGTACTTCAGAAGAGGAAGAATAAGTCCACAGTCAACCAAGAAGATGCATTTGGGATGAGGAGGTTAAGTCTGAAACAAGCTTTATGTTTGGCTCACAAAAGGAGGCAGCATCTGGAACATTATTTGCTGTCAGATCATACACGATGTGTGTTTGGTACCAGCTGAGAGCATGTTGTGACAATCACAGGAATAATGTGCCCATCCAGTTACTTTCTGTATGTGACAGCACTCCCTGATGCATCATCAGTGGCTGCAGGCCAAACTCACAAATATTTACCACCCACACTGGCAGGCTAAGGTCATGTTTGGCTGCGAATTCTCTCCTAGAAGAGAGATTTGTTATGAGACATCTATCTAGTATTTCATGATTGCATACAGCAAAATCCTTACACAGTCAGATACATGTGTCTGCCACTACAGGGTCTAATGAATTAACAAGCAATTAAGAACCTAAGGAAAGGTGCTTTGGTGTCCTTAACAGGCTGTTCTGTGAAGTCAACAAGGGCACAACTCCAACATGCATGAGCCATAAACCACCGTCCCCATCTTCACAGACAACTGCAGACAGGCACCAGGGGCAGGTTTGAGCACAGGGAGTGTAGGGAGTTTTAGACTAACAGCTTGAATTCTAACCCAAAAGGGAGACTGAGGGAAAGGGGGAGAATGGAGCTGGTTTGTTCACACAGCAATACTAGTATTTGCAGTGCTGTTAACCTCACATGCCAGAGGCTGGGTCTTCAGTTTTAATTATAGACTTCTCCCCATATTTAAAGCATAGGGCTGAAAATAACACTGCTCAAGCAGACAGAAATGAACAAAAGCTGTAGGATCCCAAAGGCAGACATGGTAGAGCACAAACTGCCTGTGATAAATCTGAATTGTTTATTACAACAAACATTTACAAGGCAGCTAGCTACCAAAGCCCTGATACTTGCTGTTCAGGTGCAAAGGGGATGGATGGCACTGTGATGTTGGTGGGAGCAATGCAGAGAATGAATGTTCTCCCTATTCTCCACCACCTCAGCTGCATCTCTGCAAAAGCATATATCTAGACATAGGGCAGTAACAACCTGACAGCTTGGTGATGATTAGAGGTAGGGAAGAAAGGAATGAGGAAACAGAGGGGGGTAAAAAAGGAATGCATTAAGGGTTTTGTCAGCAGATCATTTAGTACATGTTAGGGAAGTGTCAGAATGAAAGTTATGGCAGAATAAGATGGACTGTTACAAAACTGGTGCCAACTAGACTGTTACAAAATGAGCTCGTTCTTCATTGCCACCAAAATCTATTCACATGATGTCTGAGGCCGATGAGAAAACCTCCAGCAATTTAACAACAGCCCAGATCTTACTTATTCTAAATAACTTCTTGTATTTCCATATATCCTCAGCACTAGGAAGAGCCAACAAAATGCCCTTCATAGTAACAAAGTAAATACACAGGAGATCAACAGGGTTAGTCTAGAGGAAAACAGATACCTCTCCCAATAACGGCTCCTCTGTAGCCTGGCCTTCGTCCCCCTCGTTCGGCACAGACTCATCAGATTCTGTGGGAGCCTTCAGCAGACAGAAAATTCCATTAAAAAAAGCCAGCAAAAGAGGAAGAAATTGCACTGCAGAGTAAAGCCACCTTCCCACCACCAGCCACCAGAACTAGACTGCAAATCCCAGAATTGCATTGGCAATAGATGCTGGAGTACAACAAACCTGGTGCTGTTTTCATCTTGGCTGCTTGAAAACATGCAACAGAACTTTTCCTCCCCATTAGGCAACTACAAATGACACCCAAAATGTCTGTGGCACAAAAGCAATGCAGTCCCCTCCCTGTTGTAGAGTCAGGCCATGGCAATTCCAACAGGCAAGGCCTGAACTGTATTTATCACTCTTTCAGGGAAGTGTTACAGGGTGACACTCTCAGTCCTGGGGTTTTTTTTAAAGCCTAGGGAAGGTGCTGCTCTCAAAACCAGCTGCCAGGCTCTGCCTTACCTCACAGGCAGCACAAAGCACCACAGCTCACAAAACAGAGGCAGCAAAAAGGAAAGGTGAAGGGACATCATTGAGGCCCTGAACTAAAACCTGTTACTCAGAGCCCTAACTTGGGAAAGGGAGTACATTTGAGTGGGAAAAAAGTGTTTTGGGGTTTTTTTATTAAGTTTTTAATTTTTTTAAAAAAATAATGTTTAAGTGGTTTTAAATAAGTTTTACAAGTTAATTTTTATAGAAGTTTTTTTTAAAATTTTTTTATTAAGTACTTTCATCCTCCTCAATGTAGGAACTTATATTATGCAAATTATTTGTGACTTACTCTGGGACCGCAACCATTTTCTTGGAGCTTACAAAATTGGAGCTACCATTTCATTTACTTTATTGGTAGCTACCATTTTATTGTTAGCTGTCCCAAATTATTCTTACTTCACACATTACCATGGCATTATAAAACTAAGCAGAGTTGGACATGTGTTTGCTTACCTCTCCCAAGTCACCATCTGCAAGACCCTCTTTATTCAGAGCAGATGCCATCTAGAAAACAACCAAGATTTAAGTAAGTGCCTTTTTATTTCCAAGAGGCAGACCTCTCCCTGATCTCTTGGATTGCAAAATTGGCACATGTAGCTAATAAAGTGGCTTGTAGAACAGTTAACATGAAACTACAGCCATTTCCTTTCCCAGCCTGGTGATGGATTGACTGCCAAGCCCCCTGCACCCCAAGCTGTGATGGAAACAACAGCTGCTCTGTGCCTTTAAACCTTTAATTGTTAACTCAACAGCCTCAAACCTCACTAGTGCTGCTGGAAACCACAGTAATAAAATTAGTATCAGAGCATGCAGGACAAAGCCCTCTGTCTGCTCTGGTGAGGGAAAATGAAGTGGTGACAATCCTTGTGGAGGAGGGAGCCTGTCAGGAAGCTGAGGCTTCAAGCACAGCAGGCACATGGCTATGGGCTAGGATTTTTCAAGGTATGGAAGAGTTAAAATGACCAACTTTTACTGCTTTGCAAAGCAAATCATTACTCCAGATTCAATTAGGGCACTCAAAGATGTCAATTCAATGTATAGAGTTTAGAATACATGCATAAAATAAATTAGTTTGGCATCTGTGAGCCTGGGTTTCCTAGTGCTGCTGGTGTTATCTACTGCTTTTGGTATCAACAGGCTTTATTTTACCCTTGTAGGTTGTTTTTCACAGAAAGCTGAGCTCAAATTGCTGCAGATAGTTTTATTTTTCAATCATTACTTTACAATGGAAAGGAGAAATTCAAGACTTGACTTGCATATGAGATTCAGAGGTTTTAAGAAGATAAAAAGCAAACCACCATACTCTTAACAGCTTATTCCAGGAAGCTGAAATCTGTGACCCTTTTTTTTCTTTCCTTACCCTACCAGTCACATGAAAAACAAGTTGTGATTTAGTGAGTTTACCATCTGGGTATCAAAAATTTCCAGATGAGCTGTCCTGCATTGTTTCTTGACACTCAAAAAACATGGATTCAACTTCAACGCGGAATGCTTTGTTGAGAAATCACTATATGAAAACATGGCCTCAAATATGTTCCTCAAATACTGAAATAATGGGGTAGGCCCAGCATTTCAGGCCACAATTCAGCTGTGCCCATTTTCCCAGCTTCTCCCCATGCATAAAGCATATCAAACCCAGAGCAAGAGTGGTAGTGGCATCTAGTCTGCATGAGGCTGCTCTGCAGGACCACTGTGAAATTTCAACTGGATTTTCTAATTGAGATCTGCCTTTGAAAAATAGGGTTTCCCTTTCTGTGCTTGCCTTAAACTCATGCAACAAAAATGAAGGCTTGAGGACAGACTTAGCAAAAACATGGGGTTTTCTTTTTCTGTTGTCATAATAAGTTTGCCCTGGAGGCCATTTAATTTGTAACTATAATGACATTTTTATGGAGTCACTCTCTGAAAATAAAACATTAGTTTGATACAATGAAAATGAGAAACATTCAAATCCTCTCAATCAGAACTGAAGAAATACTAGACAGTTCCTTGGTACAGCACAGAAAGCAACAAAAGAGCCAAATGCACAGCAGGTATCCCCCCCCTAGAAAAGAATCTTCTTCCAGCTTGGAATAAAGCTCTATACTTGAGATGTGCAACTTGCTTTCTGGTCATCCAAATTTTGCCTTTCCAAATGTAACCAGATTTAATCTTACTTTTTTTTTTTTGGTAAAAATGCATGCCATCCCACACAATAAAAAGGACTATTCTATGTTTTCCAAGGTTTGCTTACATGTTCTTCAAACACAAAGCCTAAAACCAGATCAGATCCCACAGCGCTACAGTAGAAAGATGTCACAAAGTTGCATTAATAGCTTGGACCAATAAATATCAAAGCTTCTCAATGGGTTGGAATTTCAGATCTACATTGGACAGTCAGATGCAGACACACCTCAGAAGCCTGTTGCCTGCTTTGAAATTCTCATTGACCATCAGTACTGCAAGAAGATGACATAGCTAATAAACTCAACCAAGCAAACTGCTTGCTGTAAGAATTCTGAAGTTACTCATGAGTTATCTGAAACAAATTTAAAGAGTAGAGGAAGATTTCTAGTGTCCTTTGGAACAAAATAATTCCTTAAATAATACAACTATTCAAGTCAGCCATGTTTAAAGAGAGGCTCCAGCACCATGGGTAACAGTTGTATAATGGCTATTGAGAGCTACAGCACTAACAAATGCTGTCTGCTGGGAGGCACACTGAAAATCATGTTGTGCAAAAATGTTTATTGTACTGAATAGCCTGTGGATAGTGGTAACTGCTCTTCCAGTGCCACAGATAAATGAGTACACCAACCATACAAGGCATCATCAACATTTTAGGCTGTACTCTGCAGATAAATTCATCCATAAAACATTCAACACAAGCACAGCTTTCAGGCACGTTTACCTTCTTCCTCAGATCATCTTTCCTGTATCCCAAGAGCTCAAGGTATTTAACACGTGAATCTTCTTCAAAGTTCACCTTTAAAAAACAAAAGTTAAAGAATATATTGCAATTAACAATTTGTCATTTTCTCCCTTGCTGGTTTTTTACTTGACTGGCACAAACTACCCAGTGAGAGTGACTGTGGAGACTGAGTGTAATAAAGAGAACTGAAAAGGTCTTCAGTGACTTGTGCACCTGAGCTGGTAGGCAAGGCTTCAATTTGGTAATTGTAGGTGAACCATCTGCTTACTAGCTTCACTTAGAAACTTCTAAATGTTCATAGTGAGCAGTGAAAAAGCACCTCTAAAGCTTTCCCAAAGATTCATCCCTTCTCACCAGCTCCCTGTGCACAGAAGTATTGGTGGGGAGTGTCAAAAAACACGGGATACCTTCCCCCAAGCCTTGGCTTCTGCCATGATTTCTCACAAACCCTGCAAACACCCCTGGCCCTGAGGACCCTCTTCTGGTGGGCCACCCCCAACAACAGGGCTTGTGGGCACTATTCCCACAGTCTACATTTCTGGTTCCCAGCATCTCTCCTACTAAAACATCATAATGCACAGAAGGAACCATTTCTACACTGGCTTCCCAAGTCAGTGGGCAACTGAACTGCTGTTATCCTGTTACCTTTAAGAAGGCCCACACATTTTTCTCAAAGTCAGCTTGGGCCATGTCAATTTTCTTCTGGCAGTAGCTGACAAATCCTTCAGACTGCACAGCCTCCTGCAGCTGGTTTGAGCGGGCCAGGAACTCCTTCTCTGTAACAACTTGGCTCACGTAGACGTGGTGATGCTGCTGCTGCTGCTGCTCAATGCCTGGCTGCTGCTGAGGCTTGGCATTCTCAAATGTCACCAGCTTGCCTCCAAACTGGAATTGAGACACACATGCAGTATGTAAAAACACAAGTACACACTGGAGTGTATATGAAGCAGTATGCACATACACATATGTAGGCACATGGTTTTATATAGCATATATATGGTTAATCATCCAATGGACAAACATTCCTGATGTCAACTCATTGATTTTTTTTTCCACCACTCCATTTTTATGCATATAAGAGCGTTGCTGGATAAATGAGCACACTTTTAATAAGATTTATGAGCACAGCTACTCATGTGCATGGGTTTTTTTCCCCTCAGGCAAAAGACTGACTAGAAACTGAGAACTGGAGCTGTGGGTCTGTACAGTGCCCAGCATGAATGGAGTACATCTTGATACTGCAGTGTAATTACCAAAGAAGCTTATACATATTTAAATAAATGCTCAAGCATGATGTCTGCCCTGCTCTAGGCAGGTTGTTTACCAGTTAAAAGCCTACTGAGAGATGAGCAGTGAGTTGTGTTACCCTTTGGAGAGAAGTAAAATCAACAGAAGAAAAAAATTACAAGGAGCTTATAAAAGCAAAAAAGCCTAGCCAAGAAAAAGACTGACTCTTGGAAAACCAGGACAAATAAGGGAATAAACATCATTATAAAATGACACATCAGTCAGTGGCTGGGCAACATCACTTCTTTGATGGGAGAAAATTGTATTTAATTTGTGCATCAAATTGTGAAATACAATGCTGAAAATTGAGCAGTATTTTAGCAAAGAAAGCAATTTCAAGTGGACAGGCTAAAATCTTCAGGAGATCCCTAAGAAATGGCCTGTGGGTCTAGAAAACAAGCCAAAAGTGGAGCCAAAGGATAGAGGACTCTGCTTTCACAAAAAGCAGAGCCTTGCCACCCTCTCATGTGGCTCCTCCACAAATCAACCAGCCATGGAAGAGCTGAAGCTGTGTGCTGCTACAGGACCTCCTGCTACCTTGATCAGAGCTAACCTGAGTATTCTCCATCACACTGACTCACATAGCAGCTTCAAACTGCACTCAAGTCTCAGGTGTTTGCCCAATTTGGTCCCATTCCCTCCTTCCAATGTAAATTTGTCTAGTCCAAAGCAAGCACTGCACAAATAAAAGCAAAGCCCTAATCCCAAACCAGAAAGAAACAAGAGCATGTTGGCAACATACCACCTCCTTGTTTTTTTTACCCCCAGGCATTTTTGTCACGCTCTTGCTGGCTTGCTGTCCCAAACACCCTGTCTGGAAGCTGCCATGAACATCTCCCACCACCACAAACAGTGTAAGTTCTCCCAAGGTGGAGCACAACACAACTTCCCTCTTCACAAAGTGTTTTGCAGGTGCCACCACTCCCTCCCTCCCTGCCTGGCCAACCCTGCCCAGCCTTGTCTCTGGCTTACCGAGAACGATGCTCCCACAGGTCGCCGGATCCACTTGGGTGGTTTCTTTAGAGGCAAAACAACACTCTGTGGGGTGGTCTGCTGGGGAAGCTGCAGGGGTGGGAGGGGCTGTCCTGTACCAAATGGATCAAGGTTCCCAAAAGATGATGAAAGCTTTGATAAAGAGAAAAAACAAAAGTGATATGTCCAATAAACTAAATATAAGCTTTTATTTGCACTGGATTGGTACTCCTGCAAGCAGGGCTGCAGAGAGCCACTGAAGACATCCCACAACACCATGTTTCCCCCTCCCCTCTTTCTGTTCATATTCTTAGCTGAACATTTCTCAATACCTGGTCAACTTGCTTCTGCCTCAAGCCATCCGTGCTGCCTCCCATGATTGAGTAAACGCTGATCCGCCCATCGAACGAAGCCGCAGACAAGACAGCGGGGTTCCTGGGACACCACTGGATATCAAAGCACCACTGTGTGTTCGTGGGCAACTCATACAGCACCTGGGCAGCAAAACCAAGTCCAATAAATCAGGGCTCACCATGTCCAACAGCAACAATTCTCCTGCCTGCCCCGTGACTGGCCTGCTCTTCTTGCTCCCCAACAGCCTCCATGTCACTGTACACACTAACAAGGGGCAAACTCTGACAATCACCAAATAAGAGGTTACCATGCACTACTGCTTAATTTCCTTCTCCTTCCATTAAATCTCCTGTTTAATACACACAGGATAAACTATGCAGGCAGGGTATGTCTGTGCTGTGCCACTGCAAGCTGTGAGCTGCTGCTGATATTCACACTAGCTCCTTCAGAACTAATCTGGGTATTTCCACACACCACATGGAGACATGTCCAGGCTCCAAAGTCAGTCTGTTTTTGCAGGAAAATTGGAAAAGTTAAAATCTGCACTCTGGGCAGACAGCCTCTCCTACCTAGAACAGCCAAGCCCACCAGTTCAGCAGACATTTAGCCATAAACTAGGAGAAACTTAAGGAGCAAAAGGCTAACTGCCTCGCTGCCTCCCAGGAAATTGGTGTTTGTTTTTAATAATATCTATGTTGTATGATTCATCCACATATAAAACCTTCCTAACAGCAAAGGATCCAGTTCAGATAACTCATTTACCACCCCACAGCTTCTGTACTTTTGGGCTAGTATCTGAATTTTAGAAACACTTCTCACTCTGTCCTCCAGGATTATTGTCCTTTGCAGGCAAGGAGCCCTTCAGCATGCCTGAAACCCTCCTCTAGGGGTAAACACTCAAGTTGTCTGGAAAAGGATCTACAACCCCAGGCCCAAAAGGGTGAGGAGCAAGCACATTCAAGTGGCTCTCACTGATCTGCCATTACTGTAGTAACCTACAAAATCCCTTCTGGTCTGGATTAAAGTTCTTACACTTACAGAAGTAAAAAGGCAATTCCAAGAGCAATCCAGCCACATCAGGTCCAAACCAAAGGAGTATAGTTAGTTTAAGTAGGGCCACTTCTACCCCTCATAATGAGCAGGGATCTTTACTTAGCAGGAGAAAAGCAATAAGGACAAACACACAACACCAGCATTACTAGGAAGGAATCCTGCACCACCAGAACAAGCTCAGAAGGCTTCTTTGTGTTATATCAACACAAGTACACTGGATAGAGGGAAACATCCCCTAAAAGCATCACTCCATCAAGCACAACATCATCTGCTTTGCACATGCCACTGTGCCACCTCTGAACAGAGATGTTTGAAGTATTGTGCATACAGTACCTCGCCCGTGTTGGGGTTAGAGCAGAGAATTTTTGCATCCTTCCCACAGCTGAGTAGCAGCTCTGAATCTGCCACACTCCAAGCAATGGCCAATATACCCCTGGGTGAAAAATCACAACCAAAAAAAGCTTAATGTAAACACAACATGGTGCTAAATAAAGCATATTTATAAGTTGAGTTTCTGTATTAGCTGAGCTTTCCACCTCAAAATGCCCTCCCCATTGCTTCCACTTCCAAGAGGAGAAATTTTTCAGTGTTATCAGTACTTTATGTATTGAAACATATGCTTCATATTTTCTCCATGAAGTGGTATAAAAGTGCAGCTAAAAAATCTGAAAATTAAATGGGTATCTAGAAATTAAATGCAGCAGTCATGCTGGAGAACCTGGACAGCAGTGTAACAACATGGTTTGTTTGCCTGCAGTATCATTAACATACAGTGTGCAAAGTTGCAGGTAAAGTCACTGACCACCAAGTTTGTCAGTTTCTTTTTATTAGCAGAAGGTTCAAGTCAGCAAAATTACTGGCAGTAATTTTGGTAGAAGCTGCAACATAGACTGATTGCTGTTCTTGCTCCTTAAATCAAGTGCTGGTTTTGGGCACTAAGTATAGGTTCAGTAACAACTGAGGAGGGATGGGAATTTTAACAAATCTTTCCTTGTAACCAAATTTAAGGTGTTTAGGGGACTGAGGGGCAGTGAGATATTGCATGTTCGCATGTGAGAACGTGCCCAGGTGCATCTTCAATTCACCATTCAGGCAAAATCAACTGCTATAACTCTTTGCACCTCAGCTATCTCTCCTTGAGAAGCACAGAAACAAACTAGCAACTTCAGTGCTCCAGCAGGATGGTGTTTTATTTTGGGGCCTGTTCCCTTTCAAACCAGGCTCAAGGCTTTTGGGACACAGGGTTGACAGGTTAGCAAGCCAGCATAAAACACTGCCTGCTTCTGGAATCACTGCTTCCAACTAAGTGAGCCTTCACAGGGAACTGAGTAAGAAGGGAGAGGTACAAACTGGTGGGCAGTCACAGTGCAAGTACCATGGCGCAGCAGGCTACGCAGACTCATACCTGGTATGGCTTTCTAGAACACGAAGTGGTGAGGAGGCAAATCTTAGGTCCCACATCTGAATCACAGGCAACCTGTCATCCTCTGAGGCCAAAACCATCTGGGTAGCGACGTCAGGGTGCCACGCCAGGCCTGAGCAGTGCATCTGAGGGACAACGTTGCACCACAGCGTGAAATAACCAAGCAGTAAAGGAAAACAGACAGCCAACCTAAATATGTCTACATGGATGGTAAAACACTGTTCAAAGGAATCTGCAGCTGTGTTTCTGGGCATTATTTCTGACTGCATTCAGATTGGGGTGCTCTCCTTATTTCTGTGAGTGAGGAGACTTGCAGCTGGCTTCCCAAGATCCTCTCACAGATTACTTTGTGCTGTCTTGTTCACAGTCCTGTGTTTCAATGTAAGAGAACTGTAAAGCCCCCTACACAAATATTTTCCTTTAACATTTATATTGAGATTTCAATAAAAGCCATCGTTAGGCAGAGGTTATTGTCATGTGAACACTGTATCACTAGACTACAATCACATGATGAAGACAGCCTACTATGCTGGTGTTATGTCAGGCAACAAATACATAAAGCACTGAGAGTTACACAGTTTATCAGAGTAAGTGCAGTGACCAAGCAGCTCCTCCAGGAGCCCCCATGTGTAAATTTCACTTTGAATTCTTGCCACACCTTCAAAGTCTCTTAAAACATTTAAAATAGACAGAATTATACAGATGTGTCACTCTCCTCAAGTTTAACATGCTCTTTTTCACACTTACACCACCCAAGGAGCAGGTGTGGTGGTTGTAACTATACAAGGCAGTGTCCCCTGTAACCCACTCAATGGCAACGCTCCTCTGGGGTGCTCTCCACCACAGACCCTGCCCTCTTCTCCAAGCTCAGCTCCAGCCTGCTCCCATTTCCATGGCCAGACCAGCAGAAGCACAGGCTTCTCAGCTCCATCAGTCATCAGTGTCCTGCCAGGGCTCAGCCCTTGTGCTCATCCCACCTGTGATGCCAAGAAGAAAGCCCTCTCTGCCTGAGTGATAGGTCATGACATCACCCGCTCTGCCAAACTAAATGTGCTCACCCAGGGCCCACCAGCTGTAACCTCATCTCTCCAGCACATAAAACACGTCATTTCTGACTGGCTGAATAATAAAAAATAATAATAATTAAAAAAAAAAATCTTTCTGTGGTAAATCCCAAACAGATCAGTAGTGGCTTTCTCCAAACTAACTTATCACTCTGATAGGAAATCAGAGTGCCATGCCTTGCTTCAATCTGCATAAGCCTCTTTTTGTTTACAATGCTGCTAATCCCTCTGTGTGTACACAGCTTATTAATAGAAAGCATCAGCACTGGTGTGAGAGCCAACTCACCCTGTTATTGTGGTCACTGACTTTGATGATGGGTTCGTTCTTCCTGAGATCCCACACGGTAGCTCGGCCGCTGGGGCTGGCGGACGCCAGGATGTGCTGGACTTGCCTGTTCCACGCGATGCAGCTGATGTCCTCCAGAGGCTGTCACACACACAGGACAGCCTGTCACAACCTTTCCACATCACAGACTCAAAATCTGTTATATTCAAGACTCACTAAATGACAAATCTGCAAGGAGACTCATCCCAGGGACTGTGTGTGTTCTGGCTTCCTACATACACACACTATAGGGTAGAACACCTGAAAACCCCGCTAGCATTTCTCTGTAATATCTACATTTTCTGCTTTTCAATAGGATACATTACTCACTGAAAGAAGATGAAGCACAACTGTCTTCAAGAACAGAAAATCACTCAATGAAAGTACATCTGGGTACATAAACTGCCCTTTTGCCTTGGATTAATAGCCTTCGACTTAAAAAAAACTTTGAGTTTGCTTGGAAGAATTCTGTGGGGGTTTTTTATATTCTCCCTCAACTTCTTACTTTTAGTCCAAGAATGAAAAGCAATGTTAACCCAGTCCTTGTTGCACTATTATTTCCAGCTGTCATTAAACATATAGACTAAAAGATTCCCCAGCCCAAAAATATATATCCTATACATGGATCTTTCACTAAAGTGAGCATCCTCCAAAATGCCCACATGATAATAAACTCAGACCAAAGCATACAAACTCACAGTTTAAACTAAAAATCTTTAGACTAAAGATTACTTCTCATCCCAATTCCTCACTTTGTTGTCTCCAAATTATCATGAAGTAAAATAAACCCATTTTCCAGTAACCACAGACAACTGCAATTTTGCAACAGCTGCAGAAACCTATGTGCATTGAAACAGCTTTCTCCCATTCCTCTATCTCCTTCACAAGGCACAAAGTACAAAAAGTGATTGTTTTCCCCTGTAGATGATCTTTAAGAGACACAGGCTGAACAGTAGCCTGTAAGTATAGCATATATTTCACTCCCTGAAAGCCATGAAGGTATCTGCCAAACTCTGCCTCATCTTCTGACTTCTCAGTAGCTGCTTTTTATCTTTCCTCCTATGTTCCTCAATCTGTACCTTCACAACCTTCAGATTCATGCATGCAATTAAAAATGCAAAGTCTAGAAGACATATAATAATTATAGATATTTAAAAAGTGGTGTGACCTGAGAGACTTGGCTTGTTATTACTTGTTGCTTGATGAAATGCAACATTTCTCAAAGACTAAGGGGATATTTCAGCTTTCCTTGGCCAAATACAATTAAAAAAAATAAAATCCCACCACAAAAAGACCTGATACAACTGCTTGTGCAGCCAGTCAAAACTGCAGGTCTGGTGTGGATAAACACATCTGCACATCCAGGGTTGCTGCATGGGAAGCAGAGCAAAGCACTCATCGCATGGACCTGTGCGTGTCTGCCCTGAAACTGCACTCCTGGGGCTAGGAAACAGCAGCACCCAGTCACCCTTGTAGCTAGCTGGGCAAAAAAAAAATCACAGCTAGGCACAAAATAGTGGGAAAATAGTGCTGTCACAACTGACTGCCTTCCAAAAACGTTCACTGAGCTACCTACACTGCTGCTCACAGTCCTGTCCTTAAGGACACGGGCTTCTGCCATATGCTTGGAGTCACAGGCACGTCACAAGGAGAAAAATATCTCAAACCTCACACTCTAATAAGCATGTTACAAAAATGAGAGTACCAACAGAAGGCCTATAACTGTGGGCCTTCAGGAAAGCCACTAGAGAACAACACACAGGAACATTTGTCTATATTTTGATCCAGAGATCTGTTGTACCACCCTTTAACAGACTGTATCTAACATTGCCAGAAGTGTAGCTCATGGCTAACTAAAATTCACTGCTACCTAATTTAAGATTTCAAAAGGGTTCCCCCACTCCCTCCTTGAGACAGCTTTAAAACCGCACGTTTCAATGAGCTCTCAACTTCAGCAACATTAATATTTTTCATTAGTTTGCTCTGCAGTGTTTAACAAATACCAATCTGGTACCTGCGTCTTCGCTCCTGGTGTCATTGGAGTGGCAAAATTGTTCAAGTCCCAGATGTAGATTTCAGACTCATTAGCACCAGAGGCCACCAGATTAGTCTGTAAGACACATTAATAGATGTTAAGAGTGTTTTCAGCATCAGCTTTCACAGTCTTCACTGCTGGGAGGCATCAGATCCAGAGGACTGTGCCAATTTCTCCTGTCAGCTCAGGAAATAGCCTTTGGCTCACAGAGCACAGCTTAGAGGGAAAAAAAAAACCCAAGGTTTTTTGAGATTGCAGGTAAGACTGAGTTAATAAGCTGCAGGCAAACCATGACATGGAGGGAGCATGGAATTTGTGCCTCCAGCAGCAGACAACACCCCACTCACAGTGAGTGCAATCCTGTGTCTGGGTGCAAAAGGCTGACACCAGCCCAGGGCACTGAGTGCCCTTTGATCACACCCCAGGGCTGGTGACAAGCAAGTCGACTTCATAACGAGCAGAAAGGGAGAGGAAGCGATTCAGAGAGGACACAATGAACACAGGGCAGCCTTGCTGAAAGCAACTGTGCAGAGACAGAAATGCTATTTAGGAAAGGAATTCAACTGAATTCTTGCACAGCTGGTAGAGGCAAGGAAAAACTAACCCACTGTATCTAGAAGGAAGTAAATGCTCATTAGTGATGGAGGAAAGCTTGTTGTTTTGAGAGCTCTTCTGCTGAAGAGAGGCCACGTCACCACGTTTCCTGTTCTGCCTCCTCTTTCCAAACAGCAATACTGACAGGTCTTGAAGATGGATCTTACCCTAGCCCCGCTCCAAGGAGATAACTACAAATCTGATGTCACTGGAAACACAAGTGAGAGCATGTAAATACTCCCTATGTGGTGAGAACAGTATTGGCATGTGGGAGCTAAAAAAGGAGACTGGCTAAAAACACCAGAGAAGATCACCTCTACTTCACATGGAAGCTGAGCTAAAAGACCCACTAAACTGACAGTGTAAACTGGCGAGGGGAGGGAATGAACCAGACACCTTGAACTCTTTCACTCCCCATCCTGAAATGCCAGTAATAGGACAGGGTTTTCCTACCAAATACAAACAGACACTCAAAGACCAGATTCAGTTAGTGCTTTTCATGGGAGGGGAAAGGGACAGAAACATTTAAGGTTACAGGTTAAGATAGGCCACTCATCTGTGATGGTACGTGATGAAGAACAGCAGAAAACCAACCTGGAACATGTTGACATCGAGTGCTCTTACTGGTCCCGTGTGCTTGTCTTTCTGGGCAATTATTACTTCAGCATCTCCAGCTATGATTTTGGCTGGGTCATACAGAATGACATTTCCATTTTCACCCCCAGCAATCAGGACGCCAGAGACTCTCTCCCCCGAGGTCATGCTGTGCGGCCCCCAGATCAGCTTGTGGTACCTGTAAGACACAGAGGGGTGCCCACAGTCTACACCCATCCATCACCAGCTCCACATACAATGATGCATCTTATTTTGCTCACCTGAGCTAAAAGCCTCCAGACTTCTCACAGACAGGTCAGAGAAAAGCACTGCCTGCATTTCTCCTTCAGGATGAGTCTCTATGTACAATCTCTTCTGTCAGAAAGGCAACTGTGTCCCAATTCTGCTTGTTATCAAGACACAAGGTCATGACATGCACAACCAATAACCTGGTAACTGATAGCATCTCTCTTCTCCTGGCTGCAAAATCAGATAAGTGCTCCCAACTGCAAGTGATTTTTGAGCTTGCCTTCACAAAACAACAGGAGCAATCAAAATAAGAACTGCAAGCCCGTTCAGCCGCAGCCTGGAGGTTAAACCTCTGCTATTTGTGAGCAACTCTTTGTATAAGAGAGGAAAAAGGTATAACTAGAAAAATTCCAAATCCTTTTCTGTATCACAGAATTGTAGTGGTTAGAAAAGACCTTTAAGATCACCAAGTCCAACCATAAACCTCACACTACCAATATTCCACCTCTAAACCATGTCCCTGAGCACCTTGTCTACCTGTCTTTTAAATACCTCCAGGGAAGGTGACTCCACCACCTCCCTGTGCAGCCTGTTCCAATGCTTGACAACCCTTTCAGTGAATAAAATGTTCCTAATATCCAATCTAAACCTTCTGTGGCACAACTTGAGGCCATTTCCTCTTGTTCTATCTCATATCTGTGGTTCTGGCTGTGCATTTCATCTGCTGTACTGGAGGCTCAACAAGTAGTTTATTCACAGACATAAGTCTATTGGATCACAATCTATTTTCCAGGCTAAATCAAGAAGAATTAAACATACTTCCAGAAATGGAAGTTATTTCCACACCACTGCTTCCATCTGCAAATTTCCTTCAACTCAGTGAACTTGCTGCATCAGCAAAACAGCATTCCTGTGCATCCAGCCTTGCAAAGAGTGAATTTCTTCTACATAAAATGACACACTGTCCCCTCTCAGCTCTTACACAAGCAGAAAACAAACCCACATTGACTGGAAGGTGGCAAGGAGTTACTTCAGCATTCACCATGTTATTATTAACCTCTTTGTTACGTCTGGACAACTTTCAAGTCATTTTGTTAAACCACAGCAACTTCAGCTGGATAAAATACATAGTGCAGGAAGCCAGACAAAGACCTGGGCTCTTTTGTTTTCTTGGAGCATATGCTGGGTGAGAAATACTGGTGAGAGCCAAGTGCTGTCCCCTAGTGCAATATTCAGATTACAGTAGGGGTTCACCAAAGAAGCTACAAATGGAAATTAGTCTGTGAAATCTGACAGATCCTTTCCCTAGGTATGATTTTTATACTTCTGCACCTAACTATGCAAGGTTATGAGGAATGGAGTGACCAACAGGGTTGTGTGGTCACTAGTGTTACACCACCAGCAAGATTCAATAGGACTTAAGATAATTCAGAATGAAGGCAGAAAACAGTGAGGAACAAAGCCCAGAGTTCACTGTGCAATTACTTTCTTCTCGCCCTTTGCTCTCTCCCAGATAAAGCACAGCTCTACAAAAGCAGTGCAAAACTTTCCTTGGAGGACAATTAACTGAACTTATTGCAGGATTTCTATTTTGTGGGTTTAATCACTTGGCCATTTTAATTTGCTGCAAACCAAAATGAAGCCTGACGTATAAATCGCTAGCTGGGCCACTTCTTGGTATCTTTAATTAAAAAAAAATCATCCTCCTTTGTAATGCATTTTCTGGGGCAAAGTCAAATTCTTGTGTTGCTCACCAAGGGAAGTACTTTCAAAGGAGCACTGCATCCTGGCTACTAAGGAATGTTTTTTGAAATTGAGTAAGCAAATGTCATTTGGCAAGTGTTGAAAAATCTGAGTCATAGTTCAAACCAGGTAGAACAAGGACATTTTCAAAGATCAAACACCTTATCCTGCTCTCAGCAGGTCAGTAGGACATCTTAACATCAGGTCTGCCCACAGTGCAGGGCAGAGACCGGCTGCTTCTCACAAACCCCACATACTAAAACACAGACAACTGCAGGGCAGGGATTGCGAGCTGCTCTGCTCTGCCAGCCCCATGAGTCACGACAACCACCCAGACAGGGCACAAAGCCTGCAGCCTGACACCTCGTGCTTCCTCCTGCAAAAGCTGCCACAACCATTAGTTAGCCAGGTCAGGAGAACATCCCTAAGCAGGGTCACCATCTTATTGTGTGCAAACGTGCACAATTTCAAGCCCTCTCAAGTTGTTTCCAGGCAACATTTAACCTCTAGGAACCCAGCATTTGGTCAAGAACTTTAGGAAACAGTTCTAGATCCTTAAGGCTTCAAGTTCCTGCTTTAGAAAAGATAATGAAGACTCAAGTTCAGTTAATTTCTACTCATGTCAGAGGTGGGAGAGATGACAATTGATTCTCTAGAAGTGTCCAACTCTCACTTGAACAGACTGGTAAAGTGCTATACTTGCCTGCACCTCCAGCCACATCACTCTGGGTCACCAGAGGAAAGAGGGGTTATGCTGACACTGTAGCTGGTATGACAAAGTCAGAGATCCAACCCAATGGCAGTGAAAATTCTCACTTCCTTTTCTACCCATAGAAACATCCTGCACTTCCCTGCCTTGTTTCAGCTCACTCACAGTGAGTGGCAGCCACTGGCCCAGCCACCAGAGCTGCTACAAGCAGTGCCAAAATGGAAACTGGATTCTCTGCAAACTATATTTCTTTGGACAAGTGCACAGTAAAGGAACTAAGAGCAAAGTGGAGTCACACAGTTGGGAACTTGGCTTCCCAACTGTGGGGTTAGGTATGATGCTACACATGCAACATGATCCAGTTATGTGACAGGAGTCTCCCTGAAATACCTAAATGCAAACAGGATGGGGTGATGTGAAAAGCTCTCACCGCATTTCCTTCTGTTCTCTGGAGAATCCCAGAGGCTCCCCAAGATAAACTGTCTGCCTACACACTCAAACCTACCACCCAATGTCAGATCTTTTAGGTTTCTGTCAGAGCATGAGCTGCTTCCAACTCCTCAGAGTCCAAGTCCATTGCCTTCACAATGACACCTCATCATCCCACATCATCAGTGGCATTCACCCGCCTTCACTCTTCAGCTCCTCTCCTCAACAACTGCAGATGAACCTCACAAAGTGGCCTTTCCACATGCACCACGTGTGACAGTTCCACAGCCGCTACTTTTCCCTTACAACCCCACTGCTCACCTGTGAGAGGAGGAGAAGGTGGCACAGGACTTCATATCCAGTGAAGGGTCTGACAAATCCAGCTCGAATATTTCTAGAGAAGCACTTGTACTGAAGGTTGCATCCAGCTGCTGAGCTGATGTACCTGCAAAGGAGCATGCTTGGCAGTGAGAAAGCTGTGACACACAAAAGAGTAACTGCAAAAGCACCACAAGGAGGGGCATAAAAACATCATCCTTGTGAAAAAGACACTGAGATGGGATCAGGTTTCTGTTATTTATATGCAGTTCTACATAACTCTCCTCCCTATGGTTCCCCCTTTTGGGGTTTCTTAACCAATATGAACAGGAAAATCTTTGGGCAAGTGCCTCTTTCTCTCTGACAATGCACAGAAAATGATCAAAGTTACAAACAAGCAGCAGGGGACAGTGAACTAGCAGTTAGGATTGCTGTCACCTTTACCCTGGCAGAAAGAAGAGGATGCTTGGTGTCACCTGCAGAATGCAAAGCATGTTTTCATGCATAGCACAACCAGAGAACTCCACTAAAGTTCTAAAGGGGTTCCATACTAAAGTATATGGACCACATACCCTGCTCCAGCCTTCAGGACATGAAATAACTCCTACAACTCTCAATTGCAACCACTTCACGGTAGCCACAACATGTAGCCCGAGGCTTGCTAGTGCACATGCTTCCCAGAAACTCACCTGTGGCCAGGTAAATGGGGTGCTGCTGGGCAGGGCTCCATGCCTGCATGGCAGTACGATCAATCTCCTTTAGCTTCATTTCACTAAAAAGTAAAACCAAGAAAGATAATGATTAAAATGGAGCATGGGGAAACTGCACTGGCACAGATCCAGCAGCTGTGTTAGGACTTTGCAGAAGCAGCCAGGGTGATTTGTTTTCCTAAAGATATCCCACAGACAGACAGATATCTAAGCCATCTTCTCCAGAGAACACCCAGGGAGAAAGAGAGAAATAATTCAAGAGCTGGACTCGATGATCCTTGTGGGTCCCTTCCAACTCACAACACTATATGATTCCATGAATTTTCCCTTAGCAGAACATCACCATTGGACACTTAAAGGAAACTGACGGTTGCTGAACAACCCATAACCCAGGAAAAAGCAGGTAAAACTTCCACTTCTTCTGAAAAAGCCTCTTCTAGCAGCCCCAAGGCACAACCTGGGCACCCTGCAGCAGCTTTCAGCCTAAACCCACCCTGAAGAAAACCCTCCCAGAGCCTCCCCGCCAAACGCGCTCAGCAGCCAGCTGGATGTGAGGAGGAAAAACGGTTTTTAAGCCTCCACCGTCTCGTTTTTCGGGTTTTATTCCAACATCCTGGGGCTCGGAAACACCGTGCACGGCCACCGAGCGCCGGCACCCGCATCAACCAGCGCTTGGGCATCGCTCCTGACAAAAACTGAGGGGAAAAAAGGTGGAAAACGAAGGTTTTTCCCCCCTCTCACCTCCGTCTCCCCGGCGCTCCCGGCCCGCTCCAACGTGGCAGCCGCGGTACCGCCTCCCTCCCGCTGCCGCTTTCCGGGCGCGCCCCGCGCCTTCCGGGCGGCGGAGAGCCGGGCTCCGCCTGCCCCGCGGCGGGAAGCGAGGGCGGGTGTGAGGGGTGGGATGCGGCCGCCGGCTTTGGCTGGGGCTTCTGCGGGGTCTCCTCCGGGTTTCTCAGGGCGGGAGCAGCGAGCGGCCCTGGGGAAGAGGGAGAGAGGTGTTAGGGGCGGCTGTCCCGCCGGGTATAGGGCCGGTGAGGCGGGGGCTGTGAGGCCGCCTGTCCTCAGCTGCACGGCAGTAATCACGGCGTGGTCATGATGTGAACAGCAGTGAGATTCATCACCGGACAGGGGCCGTGCCCACGAGCGGGGGGCGGCGGGCGAACAGCACCGACACTTCGCCACCCAGCCGCGTTCACAGCTCGGGCTGGGGGCTGCGGGTACCTCCAGACCCACCTCTCACAGCAGCCCGAGCACAGCTCCGCTGCCGCCTTCCGCCGGGCTCCGCGGCCCCTCAGCGGGCAGTGCTCGGTAAGGCCGCTGGCCCGTCCCCATAACGCGGCTGCAGCTCCAGCTCCCGCCAGGCCGAGCGCCTGCGGGCAGCAGCCCCGCCATGGGACATCGCACAGCGCCCACCACCCAGCACCGCGCGGCGGGAAAGGGAGCCCCTCCTCCCCGCCCCGCTTATATAGGGACTGGAGCCCCCGCTCCCATTGGCTACGATGATCGCAGCTTGTCATTGGTCGCTCCTTCCTCCACGGCCGCTGCTGATTGGATGGGTTCTCTTCCCACTCCCACCACAGGCTTCTCCGCTCGCGTCACACCGAGGCGGAAGTGCAGCACCGCCTCAAGGAGACCAGCCACCGCCGCCGCGCCCAATAGGGAAGCGGCTTACAGCGGGAAGGCGAGGGGCTCGCGGCTGACGAGCCAATAGAAAGGAGAGACCTAGGAGGGTGAGCGGAGCCCGGGTGCTGCCGCGCCGCGGTGGTGGCGGCCATGACGCGGAGCTGCTCGGCGTTGGGCTGCACCGCCCGCGACACCGGGCGGAGCCGGCAGCGCGGCATCTCCTTCCACCAGTGAGTGCGGCCGGCGGCGGCATGTCGAGCCCCGCCCGGGCCAGGCGGGCAGCCCCCGCCTTCCCTCCCTCCCTCCGTTCTCCCACAGGTTCCCGGTGGACGCCGCGCAGCGCCGGGAGTGGATCCGCGCCGTGAACCGGCTGGACCCGCGGAGCCGGCAGGTCTGGCGGCCCGGCCCCGGGGCCATCCTCTGCTCGCGGCATTTCACCGAGACCGACTTCGAGCGCTACGGGCTGCGGCGGAAGCTGCGGCGGGGAGCCGTGCCCTCCCGCTTCCCACCGCCGGTGCGTGCGGTAACGGCCGAGCTCCCCTTCCTTCCCCCCTCGCCGCTGCGCCGGGTCCCCCTCACTCCTTCCCTCCCTCCCTCGCTCCCTCCCTTCCCTCCCTTCCGATAGGAGCCGCCGGGCACCGGCCGGAGGAGCGGGCGTCCCGCCCGAGCCCTGAAGCAGCCTCTCCCCGGCCACCCCTCCGGGGCCACCGACGGCGACCACACCTACAGCCTGACGGGGCGGCCGGCGCTGCAGGACCCGCACCAGCAGCAGCAGGTCCCGGCTGGCGGGGGATGCGGCCCCGGACAGCAGCCCCGGACGATGGGAAACGTCCTGCGGGAGCTGGTGGAGCAGCGGCAGCTTTGTGAGGAGGCGGCGGGTTTGCTGCAGGCCCAGTGTGCAGGTACGGCCGGGAGCGCCCCGGGGGTTGTGCCTCCTCCTTCGGTTCTGCCCGTTTATTTCACCTTATCGGTGACCCAGCGTGTGAGCCGGCAATGTGCGCTCACAGCCCAGAGGCCAATAACCGTGTCCTGGGCTGCACCCAGAGCAGCGTGGGCAGCAGGGTGAGGGAGGGGATTCTGCCCCTCTGCTCTCCTGAGACCCCACCTGCAGTGCTGCCTCCAGTTCTGGGGGACTTTTGACCAGGGCAGTTAGTAACAGGACGAGGGGTGATGGCTTTAAACTGGAAGAGGGGAGATTGAGACGAGATCTGATGAAGAAATTCTTTCCTGTGAGGGTGGTGAGACACTGGCCCAGGTTGCCCAGAGAAGCTGTGGCTGCTCCTCCCTGGAAATGTTCAAGGCCAGGTTGGATGAGGCTTTGAGCAACCTGGGCTAGTGGAAGGTGCCCCTGCTGATGGCAGGGGGGTTGGAACTGGATGATCTTTGAGGTCCCTTCCAACCCAAACCATTCTATGATCCCTGATTGTTAGATTCCAAGATCCAGTGCTATAGTGCAAAGACTTTGCAATTTATAGGTCGGAATTACAATAATTAATTGTGCAAAGAAATTAAAATCTCCCTGGAAAACTGAATTACTTGAGGCTGGCTGTAATGCTCAGGTCAGACCTGTAAACAAAGCTGTTAAATCAAACTGCCACTGTGGTGGTTTCACTTGGCCTGCAGCCAAACAGAGCCGCTTGCTCACTCTCTCCCCGCCCCAGGGAACGGGAGAGAATTGGAGGCGTGAGGATAAAGAGACTCATGGGTTGAGATAAAAAAAAAACCCTGTAAGTTAATGGTTTCTCTCCTATTACGTCAATTTTTAAGCAACACCCATGTGTAAGACAGTCTTTACTCACAACTGTGGAATGACAGTAGGTAGGAAAAGAGGGGAAAGACATGTTAGGGACTTGTCCTCAGACAGCATGGTAGGGCACACGCTCCCTGGCCGCTGCTCATCCCAAGGAAGAGGGTGACAGCCTTGCTGAGCTGTGTACTCCACACCAGGCTCCAGGACTGAGAGGTTTCAGAAGCTGCCCTGTATTCTGCAGTGTGTTTGTATTATGCAGCCCTCTGTTAAGTTATCAGCTATTTATTCACTTCTCTAAAGCTGACCTCTTGGGTTTGGTTTCTTTTTTAAGCAGATTTGCCTTGTGAGGTGCAGAGCTGGAGGCAGACAGCAGAATACTCGCCAGAAATGAGGCAATTCGCTTGTATTCTCCACCTCTACCATACTAAGGCCTATGACTATCTACGGAAGATTCTTCCCCTCCCTCATCCTTACAGCCTGACAAAGCAAGTTTTTATTCATTCATTCATTCATTTTGAATGCATTTCCAGGTGCTCATGTAGAAATAAGTGTAACAGATTTGTTCTGAAACCATTCAGCTGCAGTAGTGATTCCCTGCTTTGTTTTAGTAACAGAAGCAGAGTGGGAAGCAAACATCAAGAAATATTGATACCCCTCATCTCAGAGAGGTGGGGTGTGCTCACAGATGTGGGTCACAGCATGAGAATAACACATTCCTCACATTAACACTTTTAGAGCAAGTGTGGAGTTTGCTAAGTATGCCCAGACTAGTATGGGTGTGACAAGAGCTACATTTCAGGGCATCAGCTATTCTAGGGTCTGTCTGTGTTTTACTGTTCACTGGCAGGAGGGATACAAAAAAGCAGAGGTGCTTTACCACATTGGCACGTGCTTTTCCCCTGTGATGTGCAGTGTAGACTTGTGAGAGGGGAGGGATGAGCCAAACAGTGAAAGGAAGAGCAAATAAGATTAAGGTCACCAAAAAAGCAGCAGCGGGAGGTGGTGTTAAGGGAGCACCTGCAGTACTCCACTCAGAGGCAAAACCAAGTGAGGAGAGGTGAGTAGGAATAAGTGGCAGTAGAGGAAATTAAATTAAATAGGACCATACATGGAAAACTTTGGGAGTGTTTTCTGGAAAAGGGAGAAGTCAAGAAGAAAAGATGAAAAAGTAAAGGACTGCACAAAGCAGTTAGATTAGAGCTTTGAATTTTCTCACCTTGCCCCACAAGGACTCTGGGAAGTGAATGAGTCGTGACAAGCACGTGTTTCAGTGTTAGAGAAGGGAGATGTTTCTGTGTCACTTAACTCGGTTGCTTGGCCCATTGCTAGTAGTTATGCAGGCTCAGAATTTAGGACCTGCAGTGCTATCAGGCCCAGTAACAAGAAGTTGTAACAGCACACAAAACAAAGGCTGAAGAAACTCTCCCCTGACAGGTTTTGAGTCTCAGGCTCCTGTAGTGCAGTTGGAGGATGCACAATGGATACACACATTGTCCATGCTGGCCTGTGAGGGTTTCACATGGCTTCCTCCAAAGAATCTCCTCAAAAGCATTCCAGGATGTAGTGGATGGAGCAATATTCCACATGGGCTGCTAAGCAACCTGGTCTAGTGGAAAGTGTCCCTGCTTGTGGCTTTACATCTTCCAAACTGGATTAAGATGTACAGTGTGGAGAAAGCCAGCTGGGAAGGAGAGCAGTCTGGTGTTGCCAGCCCTCTGCATAGCCTGATTTGCACTTCTGTGCTTGGTTTCATTTTTTGCCCTGTTCTGATCTCCTGTACATTGGAGAGGGAGGAAGCTGCTTTGTTACTTCCTCCCATGGTCAGGACTTTCACTTGGCTTCTCATCAGTAGGGTGAGAGAAAAGAAACTGACGCCTAGGCATTAAGAAAGGTGGGGCTGCTGACTTTATACTTGGTGTCTTAGCCTGCTCTCCAGCTCCAGACATGGCTGACCATGTCCTAAGTGCTAAAAGTTGCTGACTGTTGCTTCAGTTTTCCCAGTATCATCACATCTAATCACATCCTCCCTTTTTTTTTCCAGTTGGCTGTCTAATAATGAGGCTGCTGCAGGATTCAGCGATGAGATTTTTCTCCGCCTTCAGGAAAAGATGGAGAGAGGGGACCAGGCCTACTGCTACTGTGCCCTGATGGTTCAAGATGTGGCCCTGCAGAAGCAGCAGGAGTGGGACCTGCAGACCCAGCGCCTGACAGGCTTTGTTGACTTGGGAGCAGGTGTCCTTGATGCTGATGAAGCTCCCCTGGCCTCAGAAGCGATAATCCTCATGGCTGTTGGCACCTCAAGTCCCTGGACAGCTCCACTTGGCTACTTCTTTGTGAACAGCCTGACTGGCTCCTTAATTGCTCAGCTCCTTCGTCAGACCATCAATAAGCTGAACCACATAGGCATCACGGTGCTGGCTGTGACATCAGGTGCCACCGCTCACGGTGCTGAGACCGCCAAAGCTCTGGGGATCAGGATAGATCCCGAACGGATTCAGTGCACTTTCCAGCACCCGCCCGGCTCTGCTCACAGCATCACGTACTTCTTTGACCTTTGCCAGGCGCTCCAGCTGATAAGGAACGCTCTGCAGTGCTTCCAGAAGATAGAGTGGCTCAGTGACACCGTGCGGTGGCAGCACGTGGTGGAGCTGGCAGCTTTGCAGGAGCAGAGGGTGTTAGAGCCACGCAGTCTCAAGTCAAGCGGACCCAGGAAGGAGGAGAGTTACCACCTGAAGGTCAACCTTGCTACCCCCTTGTTCAGTGAGGGTGTTGCTTACGCCCTGGAACACCTCCAGAAGCTGGGCCTGGCCTCGTTCCAGAACTGCAGTGGTACTGTCCGGTTTGTACGGTTGCTGAGCCATCTGTGCGACGTCTTTCATGGCAGAGGTCCCTACGGAAGGGGATGGAAGGGGCCTTTGCTAGCTGGAAATTACAGCAAAATAAGCCACCTCTTCACTGAGGCTCGAAGCTGCTTCCTCACCTTAACAGACTCTACAGGGAGATACATCATTAAGAGCAAACGCAAACTAGGATTTCTTAGTTTCTTGCTCAACGCTGAAAGCCTCAAATGGCTTTACACCAACTATGTGTGTCCAGAAGGCACGCCTTCCCACCACCTCCTGCCCTACATCTCCAGCCTTGACCCGCTGGAGCCGTTCCTCAGGGCTCTCCAGCAAGCCTGCAGCAGCAGCACCCCCACTTGCAGTATGTTCCAGGCTGCTTATCAGAAAGTGCTGGCCAGCTGCAGCCTGGCACCAGGCTCACCACAAAGCACTGGCTCAGGCAATGTGAGCTCCTCAGACATAGTCCTGTCTCGTAGGAGAGATCTGACCCTGGGCAGTGTTCGTGCTCAGTATAACCCAGCTTGTGGGAGGACACTGGGGACACAGTACCCCTATAGTGCAGGACTTCTGTTGGGTGGCTCTGCGCTGAGTAACGCGCTGACAGACCTGTCACTGTACGCACGGGGCGTCACCTGCACCGCGGGCCGCGTTGCTGAGCAGTTGGCCTCTGCCTTGCAGTGTGAGGCTTGTCTCGCTTCCCTCTTTGAGTCAGATGAGAGCAGGCCAAGATGTGGGTCAGTGCTCTACATAAAGAAGTCAGGTGGAGTCAGTCTGCCTTCAGCAAGCGTGTACCACATAGCAGGAGTTTCAGAACAAGTCCTAAACCGGCACAGTAAAGTAGGAGATGTCAACGGAAACACCAAGCTATGGCATTTGTCTCTAGAACAGAAAGTCTTCCAGGAACTTGTGGGAGAAAGTCCCCTCTTCCCCACCCTCACAAACCATTTATTTGATGGGGAGTTGTGCGTCAACAACCACTACACAATCTTAGTAAAGGAAATAACACGATGTTACTTGAACATCAGAACAAGCCATGACAAACACTTGAACTTGAAATACCAATGTGGAAGGCACAGACTGAAGAGACTGCAGGGAAAACATTTGTTTCCATCATCACTAGGTTGCTGTCAGTCAAGCCAAACCCACTCAGGGTCATGAGTACTCATGGCTGTTCCCTGCTGAGGCTCAGGGATGGGCACATCTAGGCAACACATGAGGAAATGATGTGTTGTCTTCCCATGGTTTGGCCAGAAAAACTGGTGTCGATAGGCAGTGATGTGCTGGGTCACTGCAAACCATCTGAACAGAGTTTGGCTGAGCAAAGCAAGGAAGTTCATGTGATCCTTGTGTTCCATCTAGCACTGAGACTCATGGCACATCAGGATGAGCAACAGCTGCTCAAGATGTCTGGGGAGGTGGTAGGGGACACTGCAGAGTGTCCCCTGGAGGTGCTGGGTGGCTGAGTGCTGCAAGGAGAAAATGGATGCATCTTCTAGGTGGTTTGGGGGGGAATCACATGCACTAGCAATTTGATGTCACCAAAGCAGATCTCCTTTAAAAAAAGCTTGAGGCAAGAAAGTTTGCAGAGCTTTTACTTAAAAAGGAAAATAAAAGACATAAAAATAAATGGCACTCAAGTTGTACACAAGCTCTGATCTCCACTCCTATATGACTCATCAAACAGCTAAAGAAGCTGTTTAAGTCTAGAACCCGTGAGGGAGTGGATATGAAGCATGAAGGTAAGAGGGCAGCGCTGAGGCTGTCACCAGGCTGTTGTGCCCAGCAGCACCCAGGGGCACTGACACCCTCTCCTCTGGGCAGGAGCCCCAGGCACCAGCATATGGGTGTGCTGCAGCAGGGCAACTGTTTCAGGTACCATTACATGGCCCCATCAGGTCACCCACTCACCTGTGCCATGTGGCCACATCCTCCCAGAGCTGGCGTGTGTCCTGCAGCTCAGGGGACAAGACAGTCTCCTTTCCACGTGTTCTTTCCACTGATT
Organism: Caprimulgus europaeus; assembly: GCA_907165065.1. The sequence continues at coordinate 78,659,691 of OU015526.1, forward strand.
ACTTGAATCACAGATTGGATGCCAGCAAGTAGGATGGACTTCTTCCATCAGTTAGTTTCCATGGCAAGGTATGCAGTGCTTTACCTGGAACAGCAGTTTGGCATAACTGCTGCTAAATGGCTTCCCTGTGCCATGCAGAACAAGTTGCATCCATAGACATGGAAGGCAACTATTTCCCACAAAACTCTGGCTCTTCAGTTACTTTTGAGCTGCATGTTGAAGATGGGATGAAAAATGGTGATCCACTGTGTCCCAGGGAGGAATAATACATTCAAGGTGCCATTCTGCCAACCAGGGACTTAAAACTGTCCCTGGTTGGTTTGGGATCTTCACTCATGGTAGGAGCAGAGCTGCTGCACTCAGTTCCTCAAGAACAGCAGCACCACAGAACTCCATGCATTCCCTGCTAGGAGGAGCAAACCAAAACCTCCAGACTTTTTTTCCCCATGTACCCATGACCACCACAGTTCACACATCCTTTTGTAATTCACTGAAATGTCGATGACAGAGGTTTTCCAGAGATGTTGAGGAAGTTCTACAGGGCTTGGTAAGATGATGTTTGAGCAAAAGCACATTATTAGAAAAACTCATGGCAATTATCTAATTAACAAAGCTATCCAATATCAGAAGACAGCTTGACAGTTGAATAGGAACCCTGTACCAATTACCATTATTTTCCAAAACCACAGTTGCCCACAACAGATGCTGCTGGCTGTACTCACATCACAGGAACTGTCACGTTGCAGGGGAATTTTTCACCATTCACAACTCCACAATTGTGACCAAGTGATTTTCTGCACCACTCCTTTTCCCACAGTGTCTTTTGGACACTGCTTTCTCAAAACAACCTGACTGTAGAAACTAAATGCACAAAAATAAAACCAGGTTTTACTTTGCAGAAACAAACCACAAGCTCTCTCAACTGACTTTAATCCTTAATGCCACTGAGTAGTACAGCTTTGCAAGAGCTGCTCACAAACCTCCTCCTCAAGAGAGGCACAAGAAAACAGTGCATTGCATCCTGCTAACAAGTGGTCTAAGGCTCTCAACAAAGCTTTGCCTCAAAAAACCCTTTTTCTTGGGGTCCTGAACTTGCTCTCTGTTAGCACCCTGCTGTCTCCAAGGGTGCTGCAGAATGGCCTTGCAGTCTTTCTGCTCAGTCTAACTCTTGTCCAGCCAGTGCATGTGAAAAAAAACCCCTATGCTTTCTCATTAAAGAGTTGAAAAAAGATTGAGAAATGATCTGTGGGCTCAGCTTCCTGGTGCTGCCTTGGCTGACACATTTTGGCCCTTTATGAATTGTGCCACGAATTGCTATGCATGACAGTACACCAGTAAACACGGGTTTATCTCTGGGAGGATCCATCTCACACTGCAAATCCGAGCCAGAACTTGCATCAGAAGTGGGACTAGTGTTAAAAAGATTTATTTTGGTATTTCAGTGAAAATCTGCAGTGCTGAAGGAAAGGAGTAAAAAAAAAAAATCATATTTACAGAATAGTATAAATGTTTATTTTTCTTTGATTTATCTGTTTTATTTGTACAATATAGAAAAGTGTATTCTTTGAATAGGTCTAGTAAATATAAATTTCATTTTTCTACTTTCAGTTGTAAACAGAACTAGAAAATGAACCCTTGCCCCATTCCCAATTTTTTTTTTTTTTATGTAACTGGATGAACTTGACTGTAAATCTTGTCCAGCAGTTTGATGCAAATGGCTAAGGAAGTACAAAAACCAATTCACACATTCTACACCTGGGAGAGGGGATAGAGGAATCCAAGCTTAATATTTGGGAAAGCTTGTTCCAAACAAAATAGAAGAACTAAAAGCATTTGATTGCACCTTCAAAGTCTTTACAAGCAAAACATTCTCAAGCAATGCCATCATACATAATTACAACTGTAATCTAAATTTCACAAGTGTTTTTGCACACTGTATATAAATACACATCACAAAAGGTGCAACTTAGAGTAAGACACAGAATATGTACAAAATTAACATGGGTTGAAGTCTAAACAAAAGAAGGCATATCGCAATCTGTTTGAAAAATAACGTAAGCAGGTATGACTTTATTCACTTACACTAATTTACATTTATACAAATCTTACTGGACATACTAGATTAGCTCACTAGAAGTAAACTGAATATGCTCACTATCTACACGTAAAGTTACCGCACTGATTTTTTTCCTTTTAGTAAATCAAAGTCCTAATTGTGAAGAAAATGGCGTTTATTTACACGAGAGGTGGATTCCCTTTTCCGAGGTTTGCACAAACAGACTCGCTATTTATGCTCAGAGAGATGTTGATGGCAGCCAGGGCCCCTTCAAACAGTGACTGGCATGTCAAAGCTTGTCTGCAGTGGCCACTCAGTGGGCCCACCACCGCTGCTGGCCACCTCCCAGGCCCTTCATGCCCCCGAGGCATTTCAAGGAGGCACCAGAGAGGGTGAAGGAGAAAGAGCCTTCTGCTCAGTGCACAGGACCGTGGGGTGAAGAAAGGAGTGGAAGCATCCTCCCATCCTATTGCCATCACACCCGGAGGCACTTGGCCACGCTGGTGGTTTGCCCAGCCCCTGCCTTTCCCCAGCCTGGCCCTGCTAGAAAACCTGGAGGAAGAGCTCTGCTGCGTTTCTGCCTATTTACAGTTTTACATGAGAAATACAAAATCCCTTTTTGGAAAAACCTAGCTAGTTCAGGCTGTGGTGAGACAGGCAATAAAAATGCATATGATTAAACATGGTTATTGACGTCCATGGTAGGTAAAGTAACCTACCAGGTTAATTTTGCAAATGCATTCCACTATCAAAAACGTGATCTGAGATTGCCTGTAACAAATACTGAAGAAAAAAAATGCCCTGCCCTAGTCTATACACAGCTGTATTTGAGTCTCCCAGTCAGTCCCCCCCCAGCTTTGTGTAAAAGCATCCATACGTCTGTTTTGGCAGCAATCCTGATTCTGTGCTAGCATCCTCTCTGCTCATGGCTCTCAGTCATTCTAAACAACACTAAAAAAACACCACCTTACACCAAGTAAGTTGCCAACATCCAGAGAAACAGCACCCTGAAGACCCACAGCCAGGCTGAACATGATCCCTACCTGCGTTTGCAAGTCGATTCGGATGCAGATTGTCGAGTCCCCATTAAGACAACTGTGGTTTCACCATCTCCTGTGACCTCAGCTTCTCAGACTTAAAACACTTTGCTGGGGTTACAACGTGATCCTAGGAAACACAGTGGACTGCACAGCCCTACCTCCAGTGAGGGGTTAGGCTGCTGCAGACCTCTGAAGAACCAAGCTTCACCGAAGCAACAGCATCCACCTGCTGCGCTCTTAGGTAATACTGTACGCTGGGCAGACAGTCCAGCATTATGATAGAGTGGCTGCTCTTCCTCACTTCTGAGAACAGGCCACTGTCAGCCTTCAAATTCCAGCTTAAGAAACATCTGAGCTCTCAGTCACATTCCTAACAAAACCATTCCCATTAATTCCATTTGCCTCTAAACTCCTCGGGCCCCGCTCCAGTGAGATTCTCCATCGCTTGCCCAATGCTGCATGTGCAAGCCATCCCTCTGTATTATTGCCTGTGTATTTCACATTGCTCCATGCACTGAAGGAACATGCTGTGCCAGGTCCTAAATACAAGTACTACCTTCCATTTAGAGCTCTTTTTTACACTCTTCCTTTCAGAACTAGCTTGGATACACTGATACCTCCTCATTATGGGCCTGTTGCCAAAAGCATCACTTGGCTGTTGGTATCACCTCTGTTTTTCTGTATGCACAAAGTGATGCAACTCCATACACTGTAAATAATATATATTATAATAATTTATATATGCCCTTCAAGCAATTATTCCTGGGGAAAGGGGAGGACACATCTAATTTTTAAGATACCCAAGGTAAGAGCTGTACACTGGGAAGAAGAATTGACCTTTAGGCATTGTCTTAAGTAGAAGAGGATTTAGCTAAGATTTAAAAGGCTCTACATCTTGTTATAAAAGATTTTCTTATTTCAGTCTTATGCAGGTCAATTTACAACAAGCACCAAATTAACAAATATTATTAAATCCTCTATGCCAAACAAAAGTGTCCCTGTGCCTTAAGTGTTCTGTTCAGTCCGCTTCGTTGTGGCTCATGTGCACGAGTCAGCAGTTCATGGCACAAGGGTCACTTTTGGACTTCCCTGCAGAGTTAATCACCCTCATCAAACAGCGTCCAAACTCCTCCAGGATCATGCGCTCTGCTGCAGCTTTGGACTTGCCCATCTTCTCCGCTTGCTCCGCCTGCGCGAGGAGGCATTCACAGGTCGCGTCGGCTACCTCCTTGGTTACAAACGTAAAGGGCAGCCTGAAACAAAAAGAGATCTGCTTGCTCTCAGCAAAAAAAAAAACACACAAAGCATCTAACAGCAATGCTGGGCAACTTTCAGTACAAGGACTGATGAGATTTCGTCTGTCCCATTGCTCCCAAGAGCTTTTAGACAACAAATAGGGAGTGAATAAGCCACAGTTACAGTCAAAGCAACTGGTGGGCCGTTGTGCTTTGGTGCCTGCATCCACTGAGGTACATTTTGAAATGCCCAGGTACATAGAACAATTCTCCAGCTTTTATATAAGGGCAGCTCAAGGATTACATCCCTTCAGGAAATAGGACACTTGTACTTCATGCTTTCTGTGAGCACATGGGCAACCATAAGAAGACAACGCTTAGTTACGTGCTTGAACACAGCTAAACTTGGTTTAGGCTCCACAGAAAGCACGGTTGTGCCAACAAAAAACTCCATTCACCCAAATGCTCCTGCTTCTACAGCTTAACATGGATAACATTCAAAGCTGACAGGGACATACCTGTCACATACCTCAGAAAAAACACATGAGAAGCAACCGAAACAGGGTGCTGTGTTAACTTACTTCCCACCACCACTGCTGAGTGCTGGTGTTGGTCTTGTCAGCAGATCTGAGATCTGGGAAGATAACTTGGTCTTTGCAGCCGTCTGCTGCTGGACCCTAACTTCTGCAGCATCTGCTAAATGCATCAGTGTCTTTCGCTCTGGGCTTTCTTCAAAGTTTTTACAGCCAATACATTTGCATATGGAAGAACACATGATTTTTGCCTGAAAGAAACGAACAAAACATGAGAAACCTGTTGCAACTGACTCCCTTTATGACAAGCCACAATGAAAAGGAGATTATGTTTTAATCTCTTATCAATCTGCCACTAGGAGAAACCCCCAAGCAGTAGTTTTCTCTCCAAATTCTCACCTCACCTTCCCAGAATGTATACTTGAATCAAATGCAAATCAATGGTTTCCCACTCATCCCTTTCTTCACCAACCTACGGTTTCTGGCAGAATTCAGGTGGTTGAGCTACAAGAGAGGTCAGCCTGCCACTGTCTCTACATCCACAGACTGATCAGTTAGCTGACGCAACAACTTTTGCTTTGTCTTCCACAGACATGTTCTATCCCAGAGCATCTGTGGGATGCTGCTTCAACTCCTCCTAGGGATGTGGTGCAGTAGATTTCTTTAGGAAATATTGCTCTTCAGTAAAGGACAAATCCAAGCCTGAATTCAAAGTTGCTACGTGGTTTAAAATTAAACTTAGAAAACAGAAGTGATCGTTTTTGCCATATACACATCTACATGCAAACTGCTGGAAGAAGGGATAACATGGCAACAGAAGAGAACAGAAAACATGACAGCAATACAAAGAAGAGACAAGGCAAACCAGAGAAGGTGCAGCACTAAAGGGAAAAAAGCCAGTATCTTTAAGATGAGATAATGCTTCATACCTCATAGCATTCGCAGTAGTTTTTGAGACATCCCGAGCGTTTACAGTTGCACCCTTTGCTGTGCCTCCGATCCGATTCTCCTTCCTTTCCTTTCCCTATTTTGGGCTTGAAGGCTTCAGGGTTTCTGTCAAGGCAGGCCTGTCAATGCAGACCCAAAGGGTCAGTCACTGCATGCAGGGAGCAGAATTTAGAGGTGCAATAACAAGAACTTAAGCCTTGCACACATGGGAGGAGATCAGGGCATGATATACCCACTCTGCCCCGTGCCACAGCTTCAGAAGACACAAGCTAAAGAGCTTTCATCCCAGGGGCAGGGGAAGAGGCCCCTCACCTTTATTGCTTTTTGCCTATCGTTTTCATGGTCCAGGTTGTTGTAACAATTTGTACAGTTGCAGTTATTGCAGAATTCACCATTTGCAAAACAATCACAATACCTGAAACAGAAGATGCAGAAGGCAGTTGTAAACATGACCATTACATTGGCATTAATACTGATGGCTGGAGCAGAAGTTCCTAGTCTGACAATATGCACGTGCACCAAGAAGAGTAAGTGTCACCCTATGCTCAACTCCACGTGTACAAGTGGTATCAGCCTCATTGTAAGGCCTAAACCCTCTAGCACAGGTCTAGTTACTGTCTGAAGAAGCAGCTCAAGGGTGTCCATCTGAGCTCATGTTCACATAGCACAGTTCCCCACAGCAGCAAGAGAAGCTAATGAGACTTTTTTTTTCCCTAAGGTGAGTCCTTGGGGGCTGACCCACATATTGAGAGCCACCCTGCCACAGCCACCTCACAGCCAGTTCACATCAGGCTTCAGGAGCTCTCGTACAGCTGAAACAGAAGGCGAGCGATTGGAGTGTCAATCACCAGGCAAACTGACTAAAACACAGCAACGAGCCTTTTTCTGTTAGTTTTGCTGTGAGCTGAGACACAAAGCTCACCAAAGCAGGGATTGTAGAACAGAAAAGGAATAACAAGTGGTACACCTCATAGGCTTTGAAGCACAGGCAGCTAGGGAAATAGTCTGAATGAGGATAAAAAGCTGTAGTTAGAGACTTTTTTACAGGACAAGTATGTGAATAAAAAGCAGCAAAACATTGACAGGAAAAGCCCATCACACTGCCATGCCTCTTATGTACCTACCTCTGCTACTGCCCACCAAAACCAAGTGGAAGCACCACATTCAGCCCCAGCTCAAACACTACTCTGGGCCATGACAAACTCTGGCACATTTCAATGCTTCCACTACCACCTCCAGCTATAGCTGATGGAAGCTACTGATCCTCTCTCAGTTGGTTTTCAAATCCTGCTGGGAGTGTATGTTCATTTTTAGGAGCCTAAACCCCTTGCAAAACTGGCTTCCTGTGGCTTGCCCAGGGCAACATGACAAGAACTAGATGAGGGTTGCCCTGGAGATCACTACAACCCTTCATCTGGTTGAATTGCACTTTGGTGATTTTTAGTATCCTGAATGGTCCCAGGGACAAACTACATCAAAAGCTTTTACAACCTATAATAGCTCTCTTTTCTGTCCTGTTTAAAATTCAGTAGTGCAATGGTCCTGCTTTCCAAAACAAACAGCACCAGCATCAACCCAGAGCATCAGTAAGCAAATAACTTCTTTGTAGAATAGGTTATGTGCCTACCCTCAGCATTCATTTGGGAAAAACCAACTCCCCTTCCAATGGGAAAAAGTTTTACTAGTGAGAAAACACCTTTGCTGGAGTGAATTGTCCATTTGCTCTGCACTTATGTCTGTCCCCTTAGAGATATAATTACAGTAATTCACAAGAAAAGGTTGTTTCCAAGCAGCATACTGAAGGTACAAAGCATCACCAGTGATGCCATTATTCTCCCAGAATTTCTAGAACACTTGGGCACCAAAGACTAAAATAAGTGGAAAACCCTAAACTTTTAACACACCTTTGGCACTATCAAGTCAGCCATGTATGTTGTAAAACATCTGAAAAATCAGCTACACATCTCCCTATTTACTATGTTTTCTGTGCAACAGACAATTCTGAGGCTAGGAAGCACAGGGCACACCTCCCCACATAGAGGTGGAGTGCCTTACATGAAAAGAAACCTAAGATGAGAAGTTTTAACATGCTTCTTAACTTGGGTCCAGATACTGTTGCATCCCTTTGAGTAGCACACCACTGATTTCCTCTTCATTGTCTAGGATTCAGGGAACCACAGTATTTCAGTATCTCCCCCTGTTAACTGACTTTGCCTCAAGTTCAAGCAACTTGGCATCTCCTCAGCTGGAAAATGCTTTTATTGCAAATTCTGACAAAGACACTGGAATAGCAAAATATCTCATGAGGATGAGCAAGATTCAGACCTATCAGTGAAAAATCACGTCCCTATTCAGTCATTTAAGAACAGATATATAGCCTAATTTTTCTGAAGTACTTGATACAGCATGGTATTACTGATGCACTTCAAAGTATAGTAGATGGCCACTGATGATACCAGGGGATGTCATTTCACTCATAGCAGCAACAACAGGACTACAGCTGCTGAGTGGATCTGGCTCCACCAAGCAACAAGGCTGCAAATTTAGAAACTTATAAAATGTTAGGGTCCATATAGCTCATGGTAGTTGCAAAATTACACAGGCACTGCATCTTCTCCACTAATACCAACAGCAACCTGAAATTAGCATCTAGACATAACATTTCTGACATACTTAAAAACATTATCTTCTGGATACTTGTTGTAAGTTTGTGATGTCAAAAATAAGGCTATGAAAACCAAAACTATACTTACAATTTCAAACACAGAGACTTAGTACAATTGCAAGGCTTCCTGGGGCGGTTTGCAGATTCAGAAGGAATTATGCTGTGGGTGAAAAAAAGTGTATTTATATACATGCACACTGTTTTATCAGTTTCCTCCTATTTTAAATTCAAGTAAATAGCTCATAAAAAAATGGAAAAAAATCTTTATATTCTACTTGCATTACATTTTTGGCTGACTGCTTTTAAATAACTATTATATATAGTGCCTTTCCAACCGAGAATGAGCTGGGTTATTTGCTGCAAATCTGGCTGCATGGCTAAAGTAGAAACAAGGCTTAAAGCTAGAGGAAGCATCATAACTGAAAACTGGAATCAGGGAAAGCTTCCCCAGAACCCCTCTACATACAGGGGGACTAGATCCAACCAAGGTTCACACCACATCATTGTGCCTTTCTGCTTTTTCTAGTTGGAATTAAAAAAAACCCCAACAACGCCAAACCTCCACAATAACAGTAAAGCAAGCCAAAACATGGCATTCAGTTTATATAAATTTTATATCAGACACAGTCTGTAACTGCTCTTAAAACTCGGATTTTGTGTCACTAATCACTTCTGATGAGATTCGTTCCATCCCTATCCAGCAATTTCTGCACGTAATACCAGGGAGATTAACTCAAACCCATTTGTTTGAATAGCTGCATCTGGAATTGGGATTAGTTTGCATCAGTTGAGATTGCAGCAACAAAAAAGCACCTCAGCATTTACAATTTCCAGCAAACAATAACACAAAAGGACTATGCAGAACAGCTAAGGATTGGCAAAGGGAAAATAATACGTTTGCTGTTATTTGCATCCTTAAAGGAAAAATACAAGACTGGAAAAAATCCAAAGCTTCCTGTCAGGATCCATTTTGAGCTTTAGTTCCATTTTGTTGTTCAGCTGGATTTCTGCATGTGCTAAGCATCTAGCTCTTATATCATCCAGCAAATAGTTGAGGCCTGTAGCTCCCAGGTGCTGATGCAAAATGAAGAATGAGCAATTGGGAGTTTTCAGGTCAACTCCTGAGAACTACACAAGTTTGAAAAACAGGGAAAAAAACCCAAAGCTCTGATCAAGACACTGGCTCAACTGTCAGAGGGATCCACATCCTTTAGTCAGAGGTAATAACCACACCACAATATACTTGATTTTCTTGGAAATCCTCCAAACCAAACTCCAACACCTGAGCTCCTTACAACAGGATTGAAAGAAGACGCTCATTCAGCAGCCTATACTGCAGGGATTTTTTTGTGTGTTTGTTTTGTTTTGCTTTGGGGTTTTTTGTGTGTTTTTTTTCTTTTTCTTTTCTGAAAACACTCACCCATTGAATGGTAGTCGTGCTTGGGACTGGATACTAGATGTCCCTGTAAAGCCAGTGTTGCTTGCTATAGACACATACGATGATTGTTGTAGCTAACAAAACAAAAAGGTTAATGTGTAACATAAAATAAAGCATCCACGAGCAGATGTGTAGCTAGTCTTTTAATTAGCTATCTAGTTACTGTTATAAAAATAATATGCTTGTAAGCACAGTTTTAGACATTTATAGAACTTGGACCAGGCAGCAACCTCCTGCCTCCATCCTTAGCATAAACACGTTATTTTAGATGACATTTTTGTTGTTTATTACAGTGTTTACAGCCATACAGGTAACAGAGACTACACACAAAAATGTTCAGACCACAAATAGTTCCAGCTCCTATAAACATGCTCATTTTCCCCCTTTTCCTATGTAACCTTGTCCCTGAAAAAATGGGATTGCAAAAACCTCTGAGGAGAGGTCCAGTAAATGGTATTATTGAGTTTAAGGTAAGATTTGTGGAAATGGCCTGGAAGGACACAGTAAGAATGTTCAGGGTCAAACTGCAGCTGTGACAAAACCAGAAAGGAACCACAAATTAGGTTGGTACCAGTCAAGCCATGAGTTGACAGAGTTCTTTTTGGTACAGACTGGCTGGTCAGCCTTCAGCAGAAGGTTTCATTTATTGTTCTCCTTTTCATTTTGAACGTTGGTCAGATCTTGGCAAAGAGCAAAAAACCTAATCTCTAGACCTGGGCTGGTATGACCAGTACTCCCTGCTCCTGACCCCTGGTAATGTAGTTAGCATAACTAACAATATTTTATAACAAAAGCAGCCATTCTCTGTGACTGAGCAAGTCACATTCATTCCCTTTTCCCTCATTATCAGGCTTTGAAGGTGCTGTGAACAAAGGAGACAATCCAGATTTCTTCTTCCCCTGACTATTGGCCTCAAGATTCCTGGGCATCAGGCCAATTAGTCCCTTCCTTACTGGCTGTGAAGGTCTCAGGGACCTGGACAACCAGGTGGTGGTGATGACTGTCACAGAACAGGGAAGCATAACAGGACACAGAACACTGAGTGTACGACTGAGTCATATTCTTTTATATAATTTTTCGAGTCTAGATTACAATTGTTATACCAATAAAGCAAATAATCTATTAAGATCTGATAACCTGTAGAGCATTTAGGTGATTAGAAATTGTCAGTTCAGATCTAGGTGATTAGAAATTAAAAGTTGTATTGTAAATTCCGCACTATGCTACTTATAAAATTGTACTTCACTGATTCTGCCTATAGAAAACCTGTGCTATTCTGATTACAAATTCTATGCCATGCTAATTAAAAAAATGCCATTAAGAAAATAGAGGTTTATATTATATTTAGTATATTATATTATATATAGTATAATATAAAGCTACATATAGCTTTATATTATATTTAGTATCACCATCATCATTCCGCCAAGGATCCCTAAAAGAAACTGTCTGTCCACTTAGTGTCAGGTGACAGCTGGGGAGCAAGAACCTTGAAGAGGAAGGCAGTATCTTCCATAACAGCACTATTCCCTTATCCATCTCTGGGTTAACACCATACCTGTGTGACATACTGAGCTGGCAGGACTGCATATCCAACGTTTCCCGTGCCAGGTGCTGGTGCCAGTACAGTGCCCGGTGGGAGGTTGGTGAGGTTGGGCTGTATCTGTGGCAGTGGAGTGGCTGGCATAATAAGTCTTTGTTGGGGCTGACTGGTAGTAACTATCTGGGAAGTTGGGTTGATTGGTTTGGGCACCACCTGGAGATAAAAGAGATCTTTATGAATAATTGTTTTGTTGATTCAGAATATGCTTTTATTAACAGAACAATTCATTACAGTGCTGAAATCAGACTTCTTTTTCCATCCAGCCAAAATAAGTCAGGAATACAAGAAAGCTGAGGAGGGACTTTTTATAAGGGCAGGGAGTGATAGAACAAGGGGAGATGGCTTTAAACTGGAAGAGGGGAGATTGAGATGAGATCTGAGGAATAAATTCTCTCCTGTGAGGGTGGTGAGACACTGGCCCAGGTTGCCCAGAGAAGCTGTGGCTGCTCCTCCCTGGAAGTGTTCAAGGCCAGGTTGGATGAGGCTTTGAGCAACCTGGTCTAGTGGAAGGTGTCCCTGCTGATGGCAGGGGGCTTGGAACTGGATGATCTTTAAGGTCCCTTCCAGCCCAAAGCATTCTCTGATACGATTCTATGAATATGCCTTTTACATTTAGCTCACCTGTTTCACAGTCTGTGCTGGCACTATGGGAACAGACATCCGCACTGGGGTCGCATTCACCACCACTGGCTTCGCTAATATCAAGAAACAACATCACAATGACACACATTAGTCACTTGAAGCCCACAGTTTAGTTCTCCAGACCCTCACATATGCATAATGCAAAGATTAATCTTGTAACTATGTGCTGAGATCAACTGACCAAACTCATGGCACATAACACTGATGTTTAATGAACACCTTTGTAAACAGATATTTGGCACAAGAGCAAGTGCACACATTTCACAGCAATGGCTTAAAAACCAGGTTGGCTGTGGAGCTCCTCTGGACACTGGATTTCCCTTGGCAAGAGGAGAATAGAAAAGCTGCAGCTTGGTTTGAAATCTTTTATTTTATCACAGCTCCAGAAAGCATAGAGAGAAACCAGCAGAAACATCAGGCACTTCTAAGGCATTTCACATGGAAGGATCTTCATGCTGCAGGAGTTTTGGCAGTATGTTTGTGGGCTGTCCTGGCTTTATGCTCTTCATACAGAGGATCTGGGACTTGCCACAGGTCACCCACAAAGCTGGTAAACTATGGAAAAGCAACCTAAAATGCTCCAAGGATTTAGGCCCAACTATGGAGCAGTTTGACACAGAGCAGCATTTCCACATACAAACCAGAGGTAATAGTAGAACATAAGATTTATAGGAGTCTGCCACAAAGCCAGGTACCTCTGTCAGTCTTGATGGATCTCTATTAGGTACTCATTTTAATCCTTACAAAATAAACAAGGAAAAAACCCAACAAAACAAGAAAAAACTTACTTCAGACAATACTTTAGCACCAGCACTTACCCTGTTGCAGAGGCTGTGTATTCGTACTGGGATTCTGACTGGCCGACTGGGTTGAACTATTGGCTGTTGTGGCAGTAACGAGCCTGACATAATGAAACTTGCTTCCAGGTACCTGAATCTGCTGAACATTGGGTGCTGTTGCCAAGGGAATAATTGTCTTAAACTGAGATGTACCCACTCCTCCTACAGTAATGGTCTGCACTGCTGATTTCACAGCCTGTTAAGCCAACACAGACAGCACAAAGTTACTTGTGCAAAGACAGGAAGAACAACAGAATATTTATTCTGCAATTTCTTAGTGAGCAACTCTCTATTCCATTCATATCCTTGAGAAGCAAGTCAGTTATCCCCATTTTTGTTTTCAAAAGTAAAACTGATGCAAAGAGATTAAATGCCTCTCAACAGCTCAGAGCAAACTCAGTTCCATTTTCAATGCTCTACACCAGACACTAGAGTAAACTAATATTTAGGGTGACTCAGTCCACTTCCCCTGACACAATACCTGCCCAAAACACTTCAGGTGACTCCAGAGAACATAGCTGAGTTTGTATTCAAAAAATCAAGCAATGAATAAACCTAGGAATATTCCTACTAATACAATACAAACACATGGTAAGAACTTGCAGAACTGTTCGTGCTGGGCTGTGGCATGATTTATGTATGTGTGTACAGATACGTCCTGTTAAGACAGTTAATACACAGAAATCACTGTGCAGCCCTTGAGAAGGAAATGAACAGAGTCCCTAAACTGATAGCTGAAGACATGGCAAAGGGCACAAGCTGTGAAATGAAAGTAGTAAGAACCAAGAAGAGTAACAAAACAAATTTATTAAGAAAAAAAGCAAAAAGGGGAAAGAAAGGTAGATTGGCAGACCTGTGCTACCTTGCAGCCAGAGTAACAGTACATCTGGAATTTGCAAGACTTCATCTTTCTGAGTCCTCTCAAACTACACACTGATAAAAAGCAACTTTTTATTTTATTTATACACATTCATAAGTTTACTAGTTTGATAACAGCCTCTTTTTCCAGCCTTGCTGACAACCTCAAACCTTGGTTTGTTCCTCCTTTTTTTCCTTCCATCTAACTTCTTTTGGAGCTCAGCTTTTTATTCTCAGTATCTTTCAATATCAATATTAAACATATCATTGTCCTTGGCATTAAGTTTTAGTATTAAATTTGGTTCATAGTATGATGTGACTTCTTATTAGAGCATTTTCCCAGCTCCCCAGCTTTCAGCAACTACACAAATGAAATCTCAAATCGCACATATTTCACTGGAAATATAAGCTCAGTCTTTTAAAAGATGTTTTCTGGGGATATATATATTTTTTTTTAATATACTGAAACTTCAACAACCCAGAGCAATTAAAAATAAGCACTATCTGCAAGCACAGTCACAGCCTAGGTGTTATCACAGGGAGACCAGCATGGGCAAAGTTCCCTCTAGCACACAAATTACTGGCTGCCATCCAAGGACAACTAGGAAAATTGTAAAATTCAAGTGACAGTTCTTGAGCCCACAGAAGACAGGTGAAACCCCTGTTTTGTGTCAGATAGCTTTGGACCAGAACTCAGTATATATACACACACCACACAATCATCTCTGTTTCATCACTTAGGGTGTTTGCATTAGAGTGAGTGCCTTAACCTTTTAACAACTGTTTTAAAAAGACAATTTCGCCAGTTTTACTCTGAGAAAAAAAATATTCAAATCATGCTGATGTCAACATCCTCATATCAGCTCTCCAATTATCACCTCTATCAGTAATACAAGGCTGGCAAAATCTGTCCAAGTCTCTGGTATTGTGCTGTACATACAACTGTGCCCACTCGCTGCTATATCCACTCTGGTTATTTACACCCATGTGCATACCTTCACGTTTACCTAAACAGGAATATGGACATCAACATAGAAAAAAAATCACCTAAGATTACAAAAGAGGAAAAAACTAAGAACTGTAGTTTGTAAGAAAGGTCAGTTTTGTCTTTTCATTCATTAATGCAAATCAATTTATCAATGCTATCATGAAAAACCCTGATACTTTTCTAGAAATAAGACACAGGAAATTAATAATTTCTTATTCTGCAGGTTTCAGACCATGGTGTCTTGCTTATGCAGACCTCTGTCACAAGACTATGAACTCCATCGTTGCAAACCTCAGACACACCTTCAAAGCAGCCCTAGTCAGTGACACAGAAACACTGGTAGAAGAGATAGAACCATCCAAAGAACTCTTCCTCATGTCACAGGGAGCCTTTTAGATGACTTGGGAGATTCAGAATATAGAGACAAGAACTCACACCAAGTGAAGCTTTCCAGGTTGGAAAGCTGCTTTCTAACAGCATGCCCTTGTAGGAGCTTGCAATGGTTTGCACCCCTTGATTTAAGAAGTGTGTGCTCCTCAGGACAATGCTTTTGCCAATTCTTAAGCAAAAACCATTACAGGAACACCTTGGGCCTGACCACTGCCAATCTGCGGTTCAACACTCCAGTTTCCCCGCAAGCAAGGAGTCAGAGACACACTGGTAGACAAAGGAAAGTCAGTCTGTACCTGGGCAGTTGTGTGGTTGACTATAGCCTTCCCAGGGGAGGAGGGTGCTGACTGCTGCATTGTGAGGATCTGCTGTCCTAACGCTACATTCAGTGGGACGCCCACCGTCTTCTGGGGGGAGTTGGGAGGCTGGGAGGCCACTGACACCACTGTTAGCTGCTTGGCAAAACAAAGAAGCAGTTTAAATCTCTGTGCAGGATACAAGACCCTGTACATATAACATTTCTCTCCTCATGAAAGCACAGTTCTCCACCAATATAAAGAGTTCTTTCTGTCAACAAGGGGTGCTGTATTTAATCACAACTTGCACGGGTCTGACTGTGCAACAACAGCACATAGACACCTTAGAAACTTCAGGGCATTGCTGGTTTTGAGCACCAAAAGGCCCCTGCAGAAAGCTAGAACTGCTTCTGGTTTTTTGGGGTTTTTTTGTTTGGTTGGTTGGTTTTTTAAGGAATCTCTAGCCCACTGAAGCCTGAGCATTGTCAGGATAGATTTTCTGATTAACAACTGTATAATCACTACCATGACTATTTAATTATAAATGAAAATTTTAAAGGAGAGCTGTGGGGGTAGGGGGGACGAAATCTCACACCACTGATTCAGCCAAAATCTCACCTTACACCACTGATTCAGCCAAAATCTCACCTTACACTACTGATTCAGCCAAAGTGTAAGAACATCAGTATTTTCAAATTGACTTTCCAAATTCCCATAGAAATCCAGTCTTCTGATGGCATTTCTTCCAAGTGCAGTGTTTGAATTCTCTGTTCTATATAGCCTCATTCCCCTCAGTGTTGCTTTTCTACTTTTTATTCCAAACTTCTTTCTTTATGTTTAAAAACTCCCAATTTTTGAAACCATTTGCTTTAAAAAATTACTTTGAATGACTTACTTACAGTAAATTCAAGATGGAACCCAAAGGAGTCTTTTCACCCCCACTCCTTGTTAATTTTGATTCTAGATTTTTTTTTTTTAACTTCCTCCTCATGTTGCTTCACTAATAATTCTCAAACACAACTCCTTCACTCCATTTGTATAACATTACATAGCTAAAGCACGGCCAAACTAAGAATTCTTTACTCTTACACTAGGTTTTTATACATAGTTTGCATGCACTATAAATCTTGCCCCCCCCCCCCTTCCTTTCTCCAGCAATATTGCTCTTGTCAAGAAAATTTTATGACACATGTCACCACGACACTCGTCTGTAACGCAGCTTAGGATGAATCAGTTACCTCTTCTATATTTGCCCATCCATGCCAATCTGCAGCTCTGTATTCTGTCAAGGACCATTACAAATCTCATTTACTTCAGATATGAATAGTGATGACTAAGTTATCTATGCAGTAGCAGGCAACAGTTAATAAGTGCTGACCTATTAATGCCATTGAGGTCTCCTCTTAAACAGCCTGTTGACATTTTATGAAGGCATTAAAAAAAATCCTGTTTGAGTACTTGGTTGAGAGAGAAGAGCTACTCTCAGAACAGATGCTTAAGGAATGGCAAGAAATAGCAGGAATGGGACACTAATGCAGTAAGGCATTTTAACTTAAAACCAGAGTAAAGGTGCCTATTGCAAAAAATCTAGCTTAGGCCACTACTGCAGAGCATCGTGATGCGCGATGGAGACTCTGGAGTGGCAGGATCATAAACAGCTCATAGCAAAGACACAGAGAGCTCCATTCAGACCACTGTGCAGGAGGAAGAGAAGGCTGCAGCCAGGATCAGATCCTTACCTTATTAGGGGATTTGAGTGGCGAGATAGCAATTTTATTTGGTGTCTGTTGTGTTGTTGTACTCAAAGATGATCCAATGACTCCGCTTTCAGAAATAGTTATTGTCTTTGGTGGCGTTCCTGGAGCAGACTGTGAAAGAACTCTACCTATAAACAATGAAGATACCATCAGCTCAAGTTATCCCTGTTTACATTAACTTTTAAAGTAAAGTTTTAGCTTCATAACTTGCAATTGATCCCTACTTTTGAGAGTAGGAAGGATGTTGGCATTCTTTAAGTTAGATTTAGCAACAAAGAAGAAAACAATTGGTATTATTTAAAATAAAAAGACAGTGCACTTGGGCTTAAAAAAGCCAAAATGTACATTGAGCATTCCATGACATTCAGCTGAAAATTCTTTGAAGCCAGGACAGCATCCCAAGCCCTCCAACACATCTGTGCTGTGCACTAACACCCAGTGAGCCAGCAGCTTCCTAGGCACTCCCTGGGCTGCTGCCAACGTACAAAGAAACTGAGCATCTGCTGGGGGGAAGCTACTTCCTTTTCAAACCTCAGCCAGCAGAAACAAGCTGTGTTACAGTGACCAAGAAAAAGGTGTTTGCTTTGCCTATGCTCACCTGTAAGGTTTTTTTTTTTCCTCTCCTGTGTTGGTCCTTGTTTTTTTCACTGCCTAACAGAATACATGACACTCCTGTGAAAATATTGGTGGTGCTGTAACTGTACTATCTGCCTTTACAGTGGCAAAACAGGTTAAACATCAAAACCAGCAGCTCCAAATCATGACATCAGTCTTAGAAATATTGCAAAACTTCCAGACTAGAAAACAGATTATTTGTCTTTTCTTAAAGTTTCTTCCCAAAGAGTGCTTGACCACTGAGCTTTCCTCTGCTGCACTTGTGCTCCGAATCATTCCTGTCACAGCTTCTCTATCACCCATTCTCTTGTTCTACATTTGTCAAAATAAGAAACAAATGCACCAGCATAAATTTTACATTCAAAACTAACCAGCAGCATGACAATTAAATCAACTGTAATTAACAAGAAAAAGCATAATCCTCATGGAAAGCTGCCTTTCTCCGAGGTCTACGTGCTCTAAAAGAACCTCTACTCTTGTGCAGCCTAAGTAACAGCACAGATAGTTGTCACCAGCTGCTAAAGCCACATGTAACCTGAAAAAAATATCAATCTGTGGCAATTTTACCATCTACAGAATTAAATGCTTTGAGTTTGTTTTTAACTGGTGACAGCTTTCCCTTTCTCACTAAATCCCCTCTGTGCCCCTTGGCATCAGCTTCCTAAACAGAATCTGGCTGCTTATACTGACAAGTCTTTCCAATTTATAACTTCCACTTCAGTTTGCAGAAATTCCCAGGCAATTAAAAATATTTATCAGATTCATAAAAACAAGCATACAAAAAATCAAAACACAACACACATATGTCACACCTTCCCCAAAGTGATGCCAGCCTCTCAAAGCTGGCAAGCTGTGCTGGTTTGGGATGGAGAGAGGAAAGGCAGATGTTTAAAAAGATTTCCCTCTCAATTAGAGATGCATTTTCATCTCCCAGTGATGCTTCCTTCACAGGCTCAGGGACAGGGACTCTTGATTTCCCAACATATTGATTGAAAAGGTGGGAGTTGGTTTCTTTAGTAACATATCTGCTTGTCAGGATTATGTAGGTATGTTTTGATTTGGACATTTCCCTTCGTTCTGGAGGCAGCAAATTTAAAACCATGCTCTTGTTGCCATTGTTTTTGTTGTGGTTCCCTCCTGTTTACCAATTCTCATGTATTGCCAGATGAAAATGGAATGCAGCTCTAAGTGTCTCATTTCAGGGTTTTTGATGTTTGTTTGGGTTTTTTTGGGGGGGGTTACGGTCTTTTGTTTGTTTCAAACACACAAACAGCTTAATTCAAATATTTATAAACATAGCGAAGCAATCTCCTTATTCACAGGCCTGTACATTTGGTAGGGAGTTGTTTGAGAAAGTGGAAAAACTGGGGAGTTTCATGTGAAAGATGAGTCAGGCTTCAGGGTGCAGGTAGCCTGACCACTCAAGGAAAAGATGATCTTTCAGTTATGAGCTGTTCACTTGTTATCTATCAAAGTTTTGAATACAGGAGATGGTTGCATTCTTTTTAAAACCAGTTGAAGTCACAGTTCTGTAAAGGCTTAAGAAATTATTTTAAATATGTGGAAAAGATTTTAGGCCTACTTGGGCTGGTCAATCTGTTAAACAAGGAGTTAAAGACAGCCTCAAAGCTCTGAAGATGACTCTGGCTTCCTACATTTGTCCTTTTGAGATAATTTACATGTCTCAGATCTTATTTGCAACATGCAGTGATGCCTTTAGCAAAGGACACATCAGTCCCACTGCCATAATAACCAAATTATTACACTCTGGGTTTTTATTTTTTCTTTTTTTTTTTTTTTTTTAAATGACACAAACAGATTTGTTTTCCAAAGAAACAAACCATTTATTTGCCTTAATTACTTTCTTAGACTCCTTTATGATACTTATTTTTGAAGTAGGTGAGCAACAGAAACAACATAGCTTTATTAACTTCCCCCCCCCACTCAAACATTTTTTCCTGTTATTTGCATGTATTACATTTAAGTCCAACTATAAGCAGATTAAAGTAATACAAAAGCATGTGTCTCCTTTTCCCCCCCTGTGTATTTATATAATATATCTACAAATACTTTCTTGTTTATTGAGTAGCCTTTTCTCTGTCTGTGAGTTATTTTTTCCCCTCTTCCCCAAAATCCAGAAAGCAAAGGCATCTTACAGTAAAAGCAAAACAATCAAATCCTGCAATCACAAAGATATTTGTAAATGAGCAAAGTGTAAAAGTACCAACAACTGAATTTATCTTCTACCCAAAAAATTTTCTGCTGATTTGTTCTTTTCCCATTGCTTGAGATACAGAAATTACAGTAAAATCACCAAAACAGAAAACTTTCCCAAATCACCATCTCTTTGAACAGCCTTTATAAAAGGGTAAAGCAAAACAAGTCGAAGGAGTACAACCTGCAATGACTGGTGACACTTGAGTGGTCTGCCCTGTAACAGCTTTGCTGTTGATTGGTTTTGCAAAGATCAGCTTGGTGATCACTGGGCCAGAAGTTGGGGTTCGGGTCTTCTTGGCAATCTGAAAGATGGAGGAAAAAAAAAATCTAAAGTAACTTCAGCATTTTGGATCTAAATTATTGCATTGTTAAGTACATTAGAAAATAAAAAGGGCAATACTTGCACACATCATTAGAAAAATAACTGCTTATCTCATATTTCACCTCCAGTTCTCACTCTGGAGAGAGCTAGGATATCATCCATGCCAATTTAGAAAACCAGCCACCAAAGCAGGAGAGCCAAATCCCTTACAGCTTTTTCATAAGATCTCTTTCTGTGCAAATATACCCCTTCTTCAGGATGGTGAAATTATTTGTTACATGCTGTTCTTCTATATAAAAATGTTACAATTAAATGCACAATTCTCAATATTTGAAGCTTTAAAAAAATGTTACTGCTTTTTCAACCAACCAGGAGAATATTTGTTACTCAAGTGATTTTAAATATGACAACTACTGCTCTGAAACATCTTTTGACCTATTCTGACATAGCAGCACACTTTTATCCTGCAAAGGAAAAATGAGGAAACAGCCTTCTGCAACAGTTCTCAAAAAGTACTTGCATCATCAGCCCCTGGAAGTTTGGGGTACTCACTAGCCAAGAACAAATCAGATGGCTACATCCAGATACAAGGGGGTCTTTTTTTCCCTTCTGTGATCCAGTGTCCTGAAACACAGCTGGAGCAGGAAGATGTCCGTGGAATTTGATGAGACAGATCACATCAACTGGAAATCTTTACAAGCAGGGATTTATAGTCTTAAAAATCTTAAACAAGACTTTTTCCACACTGATAAAGTTAATTAACATGTACATTTATCCTAACAGTTTCTATACACCGGCATCCAGCGGGTGAACAGTTCCATTCAGAGGCTGACTTCTCTCCAAGACTGTTTTAACCTGTTGACCTGGACTATCGCTTGGATCTTCCCTGAATCCAAGTGAGCACGCTGGAAGGCATTGCTGAAGCCCTTACACTTCCCCACCCCACAGGTCAGGCCCATACTGCCTCCTCTACACCACACATGCCCAGCCACATCCCACAGGCACCAGCCACCAGCTCCAGTGACATCAGAGAGGCAGGACATTGGCATCCACATGGGAAGCCACCTCTCAAAGGCGCAGAACCACCTTTGTTACTCACGTCACTAACTGGAGAAATCTCTTGCTAACCCTCATCTTTACTTGTCAACACCTTCACAGACCCACCAACACTTGGGATCTGTGCTGGGTTACCCACCAAATGGTACCATCACTCTCCTACTCTCTCCAGAGCCCAGCTCCACAATTGAACGTGTCCAGTAACTGCTGCCACTGGGATGGTGCCAGGACTGAAAGCTGTTGCTGGCTCTCACATTCCCTTGGGAACACTTTCACAGCCCCACCAACACTGAGACTGTGCACTTGCCTAACTGCCTAAAGGTCTGCTCATTCTCTTACACAAGGATGAGCTCTCTTCTGAAATTGGAAACGTCTAGTGCTCGATCCCACTCCAAAGGTGGCAGGACTGAAAGCTGTTGCTGGCCTTTGCCTTCCCTTGGCAGCCATTTCACAGCCCCACCAGCACTGTTGCTCTCCACTTGCCTAGTCCCATGAAGGTCCCTTCAGGTTTTGAGATATGGAGATACAACCAGTTCTAACAGCCTGAGAAAGCTGTGTTTAAATGAAGCAATTGAGTAGGCTGGATGTTACAGTTTCCTACACAAAACCCTACTTATTGCCTGAAAACACCTCCTTTACAGTAGAGTAACATCAAGACATTTGAAATATTCAGTAGCACATAAGGAATTCCCCAGCTGCCTCGGCTTTCAGATCCCAGCAGCACACTCAGGGCAGGGCCAGGGAAGCCAGAGCTCCCCCCAGCTCTGGCACCAGAGCCCTCCAGCCTCCCGTGGCAAGCAAATGCCACCTCTGTGTGCCTGAGCTGTGCCCAGCCAAGGGCAGCCAGTAATGAGCAACTCTGACACTGGGCAGTGCCAGAAAACAGACCTCATTTAAAGGAACTGTGCTGCTCCACAGTTACAGAATCACAGGATGGTCAGGGTTGGCAGGGAGCTCTGGAGACCATCTTGTCCAACCCCCCTGCCATGAGCAGGTTCCCTACAGCAGGTTGCACAGGATGGCATCCAGGCAGCTTTGGAATCTCTCCAGAGAAGGAGATTCCACAACCTCTCTGGGCAGCCTGTCCGAGTGCTCTGGAACCCTCAAAGCAAGGAAGTTTCTCCTCATCTTCAGATGAGCTTCCTGTGCTCTTTTGTGCCTGTTGCCTCTTGTGCTATTGTTGGCCACCACTGAAAAGAGTCTGGCCCCATCCTCTTGACATCCACCCTTTAGATACTGATGAGATTCCCCTGTCAGTCTTCTCTTCTCCAGGCTAAATAGACTGGAGGTCTCTCAGCCTTTCCTCAGAGAGATGTCCCAGTCTCACCATCATCTTTGCAGCCTGGACTCTCTCCAGTTACAGTACAAGTGTTCCTCAGAGGAAACCTCTACCTCACATCATTGGCAAGTGAAGGTCACTTGCCCAAATATGCTGCACCCAGGCCATGCTAGCTGCTTTATAGTTGACATACAATAATCAAAACTTAAAGTGAAACAGAAGAAATAAAAAACTTACTCTTTTTGGAGATATGTTAACTGAAACCTTGAAACATAAGTTGTTTGAAGAAGGAAGCTTCATTCACAGCCCAGTTTACAAATTCCCCACATTTCAACTGCTTAATTTGAGATTCGCATTCTGCTGAAATTAATCTTACCCTGACAGAAGTTATTATTTTAACTCCACTGCTACTGCTTTTACTCCCTGAAGTGAGGGCAAAGTCTGGCTCAGAACATGATCAACATCCAGCTGGAACAGCCAGCTCTGGACAGCAGCAGTTTCCCAGTAACAGTCAATAAGGGTGCTTTAATTACTGAATACGTGTGAAATACGAGCCACTAATTAACACAAAGACTCAAAAAACCCCCATAAAAATCCCAAAACAATAGCTGGTCAGCACAAGTAGTCCTGCTTTCCTCCAGCTCAACTTGCAATATCCTCCTCAGATAAATTCCCTCTGCTTTTTGGGTTGTTCAGGTTTTTAGCTGGGACAGAGCTGGGTTTCTTTTTAGTAGCTAGAAGAGCACTGGGGTTTGGTTTCAGCTGGGATTTGTTATGAGAACACTGAGACCATACTAATGTTTTTAATTGTCACTGGAAGTCAAAGGACTTTGTGTTTTGCTGCTCTGGAGGTGCAAGGTCTAGGGAGGGTGAAGAATATTGAAATTAATAAACTAGATTGGCATTTGGCTATGCCAATGGGATATTCCATATCATGTAATGTCATGCTCAGTGTATTAATGAGGGGCTCTCTCTTGTGGGGGTTTGCTCTCTCAGGCTCTCACTCTTCTGGGATTGCAGCTTCAGTTCAGGATTGTCACTCCTCTGGGGTCATCATCCAAGAGCAGGCCGGGCTTGGTCAGCAGTTGATGAGCAATTGCACTGTGCATCACTTACCCGCGTATTTTATTACTACTATTATCATTATTATTTTAATATAATTCTTATTTGAAGATTTATTTTATTACAATTCTTAAATTGTTCTTATCTCAACTTACAAGTCTCCTCACCCTTACCCCTCCAATTCTCTCCCCTATTTCCCTGGAGGTGAGGGGGGTGGGCTAGCAGCTGCTAGCCAAGTGCAACCTCCACGAGTGAATTGTTTGTCTATGAAGGAGGTCTAACATGAGTGAATTCCCTCAGGGCTTAGGGAACATGGCAAAACTCAGGTGTGGTTGGTTATAGGTGAGGAACAGCCCTTAGCTCCAAGTGCAGGCACTGCACTCCTGCTCTTACTTGCTGCCCAGCAAGGCTTTCTGGCCTTGCTGAGGTTCTTTGCCACTGGAGCAGATAGCCCCAGCCACCTGCGAAAGCCTTCCAGGCATCAGTGGGACACTCACTACCCATTTCAGTAGAGACTGGAGAAGCCAGAGGAAATAATCAAGATGACAGATACCCCCTTTAATGCTCCAGAAAGGGCAAATTCTCTGGAGCTCTCTGCCATTGCCTGTACTAATCACAAGCAGCTTATCCTTCCTCTGCCTATGTAAGCCAAGCATGCTCTCTGCAAGTTACTTTGCATTAGACTGCAAAAATATTTCCTGGGGCAATAAGCTCTTCCAAAAGAAAATTATATTTAGAAGCACACACCAACCTTCTTCCCCCTACAGAAGTAAACAGATTTATCTGCAAGCATCTTTATTTAAAGAGTCAATTTGTGTTTTCCTAAGCAATACTCTCTAAACAAGATGAACTGGCAAGTTTCTACAGCCCGACTTTGTTTTCAGCTGTCAAACTGTGTTCTATTCATACAGAAAAAGGCACATGCATACCTCAGATTTACTGCTGGATTCAATACCCACACAGTCAGCTACCACAAAGGGGCTAACATACTATAAATCCACTCCCTGGATGACCTCATGGGAGCTTGTCCATGTAGCCACACCCTCTGTAATTTGTATTTGGCATAATATGGAAAACCAAATACTCTAGAAATAGAAGAGAAGAATAGTGTAGTTCAGAGAAGATGAAGAAACTGAGCTAGGAATGGGAGTTTCCTCTGAGATTAGAAACTGCACAAGGTCATTTCCATGACAAGATGAAGCCACAATGATGGCTTAGCAGTTGTCTTGCCATGGTAGCAACCACACTATGGACACGTAGATTGAACTGCTGAAACGCAGCGCCAGTTACCTCAGCAAGACAAGTTCCAAGTGACAGCAATGACAATGGGTCTGGACATCTGGTTGAGAGTCATCTGCAAGGCCAAACTCCCACTTAATGCAGTTGGACTAAAATAACACACCAGCAGGCACATCACTGTTTTAAAGCCCGTATACAAGCAGGAGCCACAGGCTGAAAGCAGATGCACTTGCCCAGCAGTTTTGTCCACACATCCAAGGCAGTGGTTTCAACTAAATCAGGATAAACTGCCAAGAGACAGTAATAAATCTCTAGATATAGATGAAACTCAAGGTCCTACCACATTTTACACATCATAGCCTCATAGCTCTAAAACTGTGACCAGAGAGGGAGCCAGATTCCAAGGAACATTCTGCTCAACTCTATCAATTATGCCTTTCTCAAGTGCTGAGATTTCAAATGCCACAATTAGATTACACCAAGGCTAACTGAGTTTCTCTATTGACCTGCAAAACCCCTACAACAGTGAGGATGTAAGGAGAACTGAAGACGGTTCCTTGTCATCTAATCCTTTACCAATTCACTTTTCAGCACCAAGTTGAACTGCAGTGCTGCCTTGCATCTGAAATAACCCATTCACAAAGCCACAAGATAGAAGTTACACAAGACCCTTGGGAGGCAAGGAGGCAATCCACAGCTTTATTTTACACTCACTGAGAGGTTAACAGGCTTGTTCAGGATGATGGAGTAAATGCATGACAATTTTCTAAGCCAGGGACTAGAGGCATGGACTACCTCCCCTGTCAGTGATGATAAGGTAAATCATGAATCCCTTGCCCAGCCTCATGTATCCCTCTGATACTTTAGTCATTTCCTACAGGGAAAAGCACTGTCTGGGAAGTGCTAATATAATCATTTCCCTACAGTATGAAGTAATAACAACCAACTGAATATTGCCTTCTTACATTTCATTTCTACTTCCTCCTCTCCTTACAGGAAAGAAGAAATGGCAGATGTTAACAATTCAATCTGTTTCGCAAATAGAAAAAGAAGTTTAATCAAAAAAGACCACAACAAAACCAAATTTACTCAAACTGCAATTAACTAGATTAACAAAACCTGTAGAATTCCTAATAACAAAGAGCAGAGGTCAATCACCAAGTCACTGTATTTCAGTCACTGATGGCACAGGTGATCTCACACAAGCAAAAACACCACAGCTAAGCCATTCCCCTCAGCTTCCTCTGTCACCTGGCAGTGGGCAACATTCTTCCTATACTGAGTCAAGAGCAGAGGCTTGTTTTGAAAGCTACAACAACCACCATATCATTAATGATCAAAGTACAAAAATAAAAATAGTTTAAGGAAATCAGTGTTTCAAACAGGTGTTATTTAACATGTTTTTCACAGGAATGATGTAGCAACAAAACAGGAGAAAGCAGAAACTGGTGCAGGGATCATCTGCAGCTTTCAAACAAACCATCCTGAGAGCTGCTCACATTCACTTGCCATGAAATACTACTAGTTGGGGACCTTACCATATGGCTAATAACATGCTTAAAAGTTTGTCTTTATTCTTGTGCAGCAAATTAGTTTTTATTAGCATACTGAAGAGTTTAATTTTGCATTTCATTTAGACTGTAAAGTAAATATTTTTCCACCATAACCTGCATCAAGTTCTACTTTTCTTTCACTTTAATGAGGTCTTATTTCTGCCTCACTACCAACCCACAACTCAAAGTCACTCACATTTAGTTCTGCCTTATACAAGGTGAAAAATCAGACCCTTTGGGTCATAACCAAAGCCTTTTCAACACAATTTCAGATCCCAGCAGACTCTCTGTGGTTTCAAGTATTTCAGGGATCAGGAACAAGACCTCAAAGTGTCCAACTTCCAATAGCACCTAGTCTATCAGTATCTATTAACAAACTTAACTAGATTTGAGGTAGATAAGATATATCTTTCTGTTCTTTTTTAAATGCTGGAAGGTTTTTTCAGAGAGTTTATTTAAACAAACTAAACATAATAGTCAGAACCTCCTCTTTCATAAAGGAGTAAAGCAGCATAGGCTTTGAATAAAGAACAACAGGCATATAGAGTTCAATTCAGTCTTCCTGAAAGCATGTAGAATTTATTTTTATAAAATGAAAATAATGGAAAATTCTCTTCAATTTACTGAATTTTAATAGCTCACTTTCTCTGAGGCAAATCCTAAGTTTCCAGACACTAGCTAGGAGTAAAAGGCACAAAATGGTCAATGCAGACAGATGAAAGCATAGGCTAACAGCAGCGTTGTTATTTTTTAATACAAGGAATAAACACAAAGGCTAAAAAGCAACTGTGTGTCATTCAGTGAAGGAAATGGCCAACAGTTGCAGCAACAAAATTGTTTTTAAGATGTTTCAACAGCATAACTCACTTTACCTGTACTGCTTTTAACTGCTGGGTCTGCAAAACAGAAGGCTGGGCCGCGGTGTTTATCAGCTGACTTCCTTGGGTCAAAGCTGAGACACCAACAACAGGTTTCACTTCCGAGCGACCTCCAATAACAACTTTGATCTGCTGGCCTTGTACCTTGGAGTCTCCACCTTGGGCTTGGGACGTGGCCTTCTGCGCCTGCGGGAGCTGGCTCTGGGGTAATGCTAAAACAATCGGTTGGCCAGACTTGCCCAAAGTTGTTACAATGAGCTTTTGCCCATCCGGTTTAATACTCTGATTGCCTATTTTAATATCAGCCGTCTTGTTCAGAATTATTTGATTGGCAGATATAGTGACAGGGGTCTGAGCACCAAGTTTATGAAGGCCACTTGGAAAGGGAGGCTTTACTACTGCATTCACATCGGGTTTTGGGGTGGTGGTGTTCACTGTTGCGTCGCCTGAGTGATTGCTGGGTGCAGTAACCGATTCCGCGGTGACTGCGGCTGTAGTCGTAGCTGAGGAGTCGCTGGTGGAGCTTATGTTCACTATTTCTTCCAGTTCTGTTTCCATAGGAATAGAATCTCCTATGGGCGAAGACACAATAACTGCCTCGATGCTGTCATCTTCCACCAGAGTTATACCGGTGTCCATTATTTCCTCAGGGAGCAAGCTGTTGACTTCTGCTGAAACCACCTCCATTTTAGCAGTTGTGGCAGTGAGGACTGGAACAGGTACTGCAATAATATTTTTAAAAAGTTATTGGCTTCCAGAAAACATAAGTTTTTAATGCTTTATGAATAACATTACCAAAGAAGAAAATATAGTAGCAGATTTTTTTTTGCGCATGCACAGGAGAGCTAAAATGAAAAATGTTACTAAAACAGAACAGATTAAGCTGAATTTACTCTCAGTAAGAATTTATATCAAACCTCTTCAACATCATCCACTGAAGTCTAATCAAGGCACTGACTTGCTGTGGATTACCAGTTCACTCTTGACAACACAGGACACAAAGAAGAAGTGTTTCCCTCCCAAGATATGGGCACCTTGTTCACAGACATTTAAGCTTGCTAAAATTTATAAGAGTTAAACAGCTTTAAAAAACCAACAATTGATAATGGCTTTTCTCATACCTGTCAACACTGATCAGCAGGTTATCTTGCTTCAAGAGATTTGTTATCCATACCAGATGCAACAGGGGTTGGTTTTCACCAAATTCTCATTTTGGAACTCTGAGAAAGACAGAGAGCTGTCTAGTGATGGGCTTCAACAACCCCACAAGCTCCATCAACAGCACACCTACCCCAGGTCCAAGCCAAAGCCCTCTCCTTCCAAGACAAACAGATAATTCTTCTATGCTGGCTGTGAAAAGAACAGCTCAGTGTTTTTTCCTCAATATTCATAAGAAAATACAATGCCCAAATTCGTGATTAATTTGAAACACCTTATAAACACAAAACAAAGAACACTGAAAGAAAACTTTTAAGCTGACTAGTAAGAGTGACCAATTTATATATGAAATACCCTACAGTAAGACTCAAAGTCAGAGTCACTTCTCAGTTGAAAAACCTTAAAAACATTGCTGGACACAGTCACATCTACCATTTCTGTCAGAGCTTGAAAACAGATCAGCTTATTAAGGCATTTTCCCCCATTGCTGACCCCATCAGCATGCTTGTGCACTGGACGAGCAAGCACACTGTGCAAGTACACGTACATGCTCTCAAGTACTCATTAAAAGCTCAAGAGGGCAGGACCCTTGCAAATTCAGTTTCCTACTTGCTAGGAAAAGCAGAGACGAGTTATTCATACTAAGCAACATTCATAATTAAGCAACTGAGCCACTAAACCCACTAACCAAATGCTGAGGTGGCACCGATTCCTCCAGTGTCACTGTGGTCCCATTTCGCCCACGAGGTAGCAGGATGGGGTAAAACCCTGCTATAATCCACCTAGTTTCCATGCCAAGCTCAGGAGGCTGTCCTGGAACAGCCCCATGGCCTTTCTGATTGTGAAGGGTGCCATCCTGATTGGTGTCATCTCCAGAGTACAAGCCATATCAAACTGCCACGACACTCAAGAAGCCTGAGCCATGAAAGAACTTGTTTAGATGACCAACGGTCAAACTCACACACAGCTCACTTTATTGGCAGGCATTTAAAGATATTAAGTTATCTGATGTCACTGCCAGAAATACCTCCTTTGGAAAGTATTTCTTCCAAAGTGATGCCAGTGTAGCTTGCAGCAGTGCCAGCCCTTGTAACGAGCGCTAGACAAACCAGCTTACTCCTCAGGACAAGTTAGTAATGGTATCACATTGCTGTCTTAAAGTCAGATTGGTTAACTGCACACCAGATTAGCCAAAAATAGGAGTAGTAAAAGCAGACTGGTTTAGTGTATGGTAAGCCTGCTAGCTCTCCTCTTGAGCTGAGCTCCTCATCAACCTGCATAAGCTTGTGTCTTAAACCTTACAACTTTGAACTATTTTGGACAAAAAAACCCGCCAAAACCCACCATCCTGTTCCATACTGAGAAGCAAAAGATGCTGAGATTCAGAAGTTAGACACCTACTGTCCACTGCAATCCAAATAATGATTGTCTCCATGTTTGACAAAAGGGGAAATCATCTAAATCAGACAGTGTAAAAAAACAAACCAAACCCCACCAGATTCAGGAATGACAAATAATTTTAAATTACTTGCTTTTGGTTTGCATTTGTACATGTTATTCCCTAAAATGTCATTCTTAGTGTCTTTTAACAGTATGACCATAAAGTATTTCCATACATTTAAGTAATTATACAGTTCAACAGTAACTTATATTCTTCATTCCTACCATTTGGTTATGTTGCAAAACAGTAAACAATTATTAAATATCTATATCTAATTGAAAAGATATTTATATTAAAATGCACAAAATCAGGGTTTTGAATGGAGTTCTGATTAACTTGCATCCAGTCTGGAATCAGAAGAAGAAAAGAAGCACTAGGTATGGTTACATTCAGGCTAGTGTCATCAAGAACAGCAACAAAAGAACCACAACACAACTCCCCTGTTCTATTTCTTCATTGCCTATGGGATGTGACTGAAACAGATGCATGAAATGCAACAATTAAAATCTCATCCCCCCTATAGGAGAGGCTGCTGTCAAAGGCAGCTTCAACATCCCAGCAGATTTTACTTCTAAGTATTTATTTAGCCAGGATTTCTCAACAGTTCAGCTATTTATATTTTTCTAATGCTTTTCTACCAAACATGCACTGTTTCAATTTTTCCAGCTCCTAAAACTAAAGTGATTTCCAAAAGTAAAAGCTTGCCAACCTCTTTTAAGATTTTAACAGCTTTGAGATCTTCAAGACAGGGTAGAGAATTACTTTAACCATCTAAAAAAGTTTCCTTCACTTCAATTATTCTTTGAGTCACTTGATAATGCAAGAGCTGTACCTACAATCCCCCAAAACGACGCATTTTTAAGTGTTTATGCTTATTTAGCTCAACACCTGAAGAAAAAGTGATCTAAACCAAGGAAGTGGAGAAGCACAGTATCAGAATGGAAAACTCCACAAAATTTTAGGATCAGATTACTAAACAGACAATTTTAGTCTACAAAATAATGGCCCTAAAATTCAATTAAAAGCTCAAGAGGAAATGCATGTAATGAAGATTTGTTTAGAAAAAGACCATCCCAGCGTAGCTCAGGACACCCACGCAGTCAAACACATATAAAATATACTAGGGTCTAAAGAATATCACCAGCCAAATCTTAGAGAAACAACTGTGAAGGAATGCTGAGTACTGTTAGGAGGGGGACAGGGACAAGAGTTCAGCTTGAATGAACCACCTCTCATCATCTTACCTACAGCACAGATCCCAGTACTTGGATGTTCACAGGGAATAATAGATATATACGTCAAAGAATAAAGGAGATTTATAAGGAAGATGATAAAGAATGGCATCATTGTTGGGAAAAATACAGAATGGCATCTGACAGGTACCTGTGAACTTTGATCTACTCTTTTCCTTTTCTGTCACTAGTATGTCAGTGCAGAATCTTCAAAAAACTAACACTTGAGATCGATTATATCAACATCTTTGTTGATAAAACATGCAAAGCAGGCACACTAAACAGGGAACTCAAAAGAAATGATAGAATAAAGCACACTGATCTGCATGCAAGTAAACAAAATGCCTGTATCTGACAGTAACTAACTGCATCTTATTACATCTGCAGAAATGCCCCCATTTCACTAAGATAACAATAGCCAACCTTCCAGTCTGCAACTAGGAGCGGCTCCAGTGCAGCACTTGGGTGAGGACATCTTAAAAAAATCATCAGTGAGGCTCTGTACTGCAAGGAAACCTGTTTAGAAATTCAGATTACTAAGAAATGAGGCTGCTGAGACCAACTTCACAGTATGTCCTGGGATGGAGCTGCATGCTAGCAAGGTCATCACAATGAAGCAGCAGACCCAGGGACTTGTCACCACTTGCAGCCCCATTAGTGGTCCCCTTCCCATTCTCTTCTCAGGACACAACACAGGCCTGGCAGCACTCAGCCATGGGAAGATTCTGCTATAACTTGACAGGCTGTGGTGGTTGCACTTGGCTGGCAGCCAAACACAGACACTCACTCACTGTCCCTCCCCACCCATGGAACAGGGGAGAGATTTGGAAGGGTAAGGGGTAAGGAGACTTGTAGGCTGAGATAAGAACCATTTAAGAATTGAAATAAGATAAAACTTCAAATAAGAATGATATTAAAATAAGAATGATAATAATAGTAATAATAAAACATACAAATGAGTGCAATTGCTCACCACCCACCAACCAAGCCTGGCCCCTTCTCAGATAACAATACCAGAGGGGTGATAATCCCAAAACCAAAACTACAGTCCCACAAAGAACAAGAGCGAACCCTCACAAAAGAGAGCCACTCATTAATACACTGAGCATGACTTTGTATGATATGGAATATCCCACTGGCAGATCCAAATGCCAATCTAGCTTACTAATTTTAATATTCCTCATCCCAACCTAGACCTTGCACCTGCAGACCAGCAAAACACAAAGTCCTTCGACTTCCAGCAACAACTGAAAACATGGGTGTGTTATCAACGTTCTTCTTATGACAAATCCCAGCTGAAACCAAACCCCAGCACTGTCCTAGCTACTGTAAAGAAACCCAGCTCTGTCCCAGCTAAAAACCAGGACACAGGTTTAAGAACATCAGTCAGACTTGCCCTATGTCATTGGCAATGTTCATTTTCAACTAAATTCTGCAGTGTCACTTTCACCAGAAAATAAGGAAATCAAATCATTAAGAACTTTTGTATAAGCACCTATCTCAAAGTGCAAAAAACCCCCCTCCCCAAAATCAGAAGCTTCATAAATGCATTAAGGCCTTGTTAAAGTAGCAGGGATTCTCTTAGGATCAGCAGAGCTGTTGCTGCACACTAAGCAAATGCTAACTGATAGCAGGTATCTTTGCAGATCCAGCAGCTAGTAATTCCTTAAAGCTGGGACAGATGCACACACTTAAGTGTAGCGTTATTAAGAGCCATCAAGGGCAAATACATTCAGCTCCCTGAGCTAGGAACTGAAAAAACCCTTTGAAAGAAGTATGAAGAGGAACAATGAAACACCACCAAAAAATCCCAGCCCTCAAGAGGTCACCACTGGGGTGACTGTCTAGGAGATAAGTCACATGGACATGTCTAGCATATGTGAAACTAGTTACTACATCACTAACCACTAGAAGATGGAAATATCACCATATATTCATTAACACCATTTTCTTCCTGAGGAATGTAACACAGGATAGTTTTGCAGCTCCCAAAACCCAGAATCCTTGCACTAAGGGACTGACACACCTTTGGTGCTGCAAAAGGCCAGGTCTTTTCTGAAGAGCAATGAAGTTAAGACACTATCAGCTTTTAAGAGAATTAAGTCCTATGCCTAGTAATTAGTGAAAGGGGAGAACACTAATAGGTGCAGTTATCTCTCTAGATATTGACTAAGCCAGGTTGGGGGGAATGAGGCTGGAAACCAGGGTCAGAAAAGTGATAATGGACAACGTAACACGTAATTGTTCACTGCAAGTACAACAGAAAAAGGAGGGGGAAAAGCAAAAGAATACAGTATCACCAGCCAGTCAATACAGAAGGGGTAACAGCTCTCATTTCTTTTGCTGAGATAAAAATGTGACACCACCATCACTTCTCTTTCAAATAAAGGTGGAGCAGGGGACTGTCATCAGGCTATGGCTCAGATTTTAGAACTGAAAAATCCCACAATATTTGTATGAAGTTATATTCATAAATTCAGCGTATTTCTCTTAAATATAGTCTAAAAACATCATTTATTTCATTCCTAAATGCACTCATTAGAACAAAGGCAAGAGTAGGAGCAAGTAGGGGAAATGAAGAATGGATCCTTGATGATTTATCTGAGAAGCATGAGATGCTGCCAGCCACATGCAATCACAGATTCAATGTGTAAATGCTTTTCAAATTTTTCAGCTTTAGCTTATCTGCCCTCTCCAGTAGTGGTGATACGTAAACAGAAGGCTGCTGAGCTGAAAAACATATATTTTTTTTGTCTTAATACTTAGAGACTAAGCAGTTTAATATTACCAGGCCTCAAGTAGTTGGAAGCTGTCACAAAAGGGAACCAAGGACAATCTAGTGGGAACACCGCAATAGCAATTCATTCTCCTGCTCCCTTTCCCCTTCCTAATCTTCAGGCTCTTGGGACAGAGGGAGGAAAAAACCCCCAAAATAAACATGTTGCAATTATTCAACCATGGAACAGTTACTAAGCTCACCATGCTGCTATCATTGACATGTAACACTACAACATATTGACAAGGACAGTTAAAACACGAGACAAACCAACCAAACCAACCCACAGAGGAACAAACAGATGAAGCTCTTTGTAGACATGCTCTAAAAAACCTAAAAATATTTAAGTTCTCAAAAATTGGTGTCCTATTGTATTCAAAACAGAAATGCTTTACCAATATATTGATACAATATCCACTGCCTTCACCATAAAAATCTTCAGTTGATCACACCCAAGGCTTTAGAAGCGAGACACACACCACGATCGCATCTTCTCCTGTCACCACAGCCGCTGTTACAAATACACTTTAAGACTCAGCTACCCTGTGACCTGTAGCTGTTTTCTTCACATCAAAATTAATTTTCACATCCAAGGAATCACAGCATGCTACCACAAAAATTAGATTACAAAGACTGAGTACAAAAGCAGTTTTTGCAATCAAACTAACAAAGACCTTTGATACAGTACATGACCAAAAATCCCCATGAGTCACAGAGAACCTTTCAGGCAAAATGGAAGCTTATAAGGCAAAAAGCCACAACTAAGGTTTTGATGAAAGCAGCATGTCATACAAATTGTAAATTATACAATCATGGTTTGGTTGGAAAAGACCATTATGATCATCAAGTCTAACCATAAGCCGAACACTGCCAAGTCCACCACTAAACCACATCCCCAAGCACCACGTCTACATGTCCTTTAAATCCCTCCAGGGATGGGGACTCCACCACTGCCCTGGGCAGCCTGTTCCAATGCCTGACAATGCTTTTAGTGAAGACATTTTTCCTAATATCCAACCTAAACCTCCCCTGGCACAAGCTGAGGCTCTTTCCTCTTGTCCTGTCACTTGTGCCTTGGTTGAACAGACCCACCCCCACCTCTCTCCACCCTCCTTTCAGGGACTTGGACAGAGCCACAAGGTCTCCCCTCAGCCTCCTTTTCTCCAGGCTCAACACCCCCAGTTCCCTCAGCCGGGAACTCAGCACACTTGTGCTCCAGACCCTTCCCCAGCTCCACTGCCCTTCTCTGGACACACTCCAGCACCTCCATGTCCTTCTTGCAGTCAGGGGCCCAAAACTGAACCCAGAACTCAAGGTGTGGCCTCACCAGTGCCCAGTACAGGGGGACAATCACTGCCCTGGTCCTGCTGGCCACACTGTTGCTGATGCTGAGGCCAGGATGCTGTTGGCCTTCTTGGCCACCTGAGCACACTGCTGGCTCATGTTCAGCTGCTGTTGACCAGCAGCCCCAGGTCCTCTTCTGCTGGGTAGCCTTCCAGCCACTTCTCCCCAAGCCTGGAGCATTGCACGGGGTTGTTGTGACCCAAGCTCAGGACCCAGCACTTGGCCTTCTTAAACCTCACGCAATCAGCCTCACCCCATCGATCCAGCCTGTCCAGATCCCTCTGCAGAGCCTTCCTAACCTCTAACAAACCAATATTCCCGCCCAGCTTGGCGTCATCCACAAACTGACTGAGGGTGCACTCAATCCCCTCATCCAGATCATTGATAAAGATATTAAACAGAGCTGCCCCCAAAACTGACCCCTGGGGAAGACCACTAGTGACCACGTGGTTTTAGCTCCATTCACCACAACCCCCTGGGCTCAGCCACACAGCCAGTTTTTTACCCAGCGAAGAGCACACCCATCTAAGCCTCGAGCTGCCAGCTTCTCCGGGAGAACGTGGTGGCAGACAGTGTCAAAGGCCTTGCTGAAGTCCAGGTAGACAACATCCAACAGCCTTACCCTCATTATGGTTGAATTACATCATACATACAGGTGAGTGCATTGCTGGTTAGAAAAAAATCAGCATTTTAAAACACTGAGATATTGAACTCTGGATTGGACAACGCCCTTTTCACCACAGGAAAATATTCCATTGCCCAAATATACCATCAATTACAAAACAAGATTAATAAGGAAGAACATTGTAGCCATTGTGAGGTACTGAGTAGCATTACTGAAAAAAGCCCAACAGAACTCCAAGCACTCACCCAGAATCATTAGTATCTAGAAAACTAAACCACTTAAAGGTCAGATTACTTTCCCATGCATGGCTCATAGCTGTTACCTAGCTCTGACCTCCTAGTTAAATGTCCATTAAGGAGCAGGTAAAACCATACCATTTTATTAGTATTAGTCTGTATTTCAAGCCATGTCTACTCTTCAAATTTGCATTGATATCTATCTCATAATTAGCAGTTGACACTTCCAGCATTTGCTATTTGTGGCTCAAAGCAAGCTGAAAACTTACAACAGTCATTCTGAAGATGGATCAGGATCAGCAAGCTGATGATAAATCTGCTTCTCAAGAACTACTTAGTGCCCTTTCAGGGTCTAATCCTCACCAGTGCAAAGGAAATTGCCAAGTGCACTGAAGAGCAAAGGCATGAAGTGAAAGAACATCAGTATGTGTCTACTTTTCAAACGACTGGCATGTCCAGGCTAAGAAGGCAGAAATAGAGAAGTAATTAGGACAGTCATTTACACTGATTACCAACAAATGCATGCTGTCAACCACAGAAAGAGATCCCACACTGATTTGTACATATTCCTTTTCTCTTAAATAATGTGCTCAAAGTTGCTTTATCATGCTAAAATCTTAAACACTGCTTGTTTAGCACACACCTTACTTAGAGCAACTTTTCAGGAAAGAACTGGAAATAACATTCATCACAGCAGCAAACTTCGAAGCAGTTCAGTTTGCTTTCTGTAACTAGAAACAATGTTCTACTTTCAAGCAGTCATTCATGCAACCTAAAAGTAAAATAGAAACCAAAAATCAGAATGTTTCCCTTAGCCCTTCCCTTGGTTTGCATACCAGTTTCAGTCATTTTCACAACATACAGTAGGACAAAAGCTGAAAAACAAAACTGCACAGGTGTTATGATCATTAAACACTTTCTGTCCCTGCCATGAACAATCCAGTGTGTGGGCTTGTAGATTTCAGGGCCTTTATATTTAGTGATGAATTTCTAGCCTTATGCTCTATGCAAACTTTGTGGTGAGAACAAATGACATAACCCCCAAAATAACTTCAAATTATTTTATTCTCTATAGTTTTAGGAGGCCAAAATGAAAGCATTAAGAATTTGAAGTTAAAATTAATATATATGTAGTGAACTTAGCTTGACTGAAAAATAAAACCACACAACCCCAAACACATTTAACCAATGTGAAAAGTACTTATCACTGGGCCCAAGAAACACAGATTTCAGTCTTTTAAATATAGCTTGAAATAAAGGTCTTGCTTTCCAAATTCTGGATGCCTCTTGAATGTGGGGCTACAGAAGAACTCAGAACACACAGTGATATCACACTAAGAACACTCAAAAATAAGCATGAAAACTGCCATCATAGGCTCGATACCGAGCTCCCCACAGACTTTTAACAGGCGTTATCATGTCGGGCACCTTTTAGGATTAGGCTTGCTGCCAGTAATTTCAGCAAGAGGGCATTTTAGTGCTGTATTTATGAGCAAAGGTTCATTGCAACAAAATTGTAACCTACCAATTTTATTGAGACTTTGCAAATCAGGAGAGCAATGATTAAGTGGTGCGTTACACACAGACATCAGCAGCGCTGCCCAGCCAGAAGGCACGACACACGGAGTTCATCCTAACTGAAACAAAACCACATGCAACACTGATCTCAGTGGGGTATTTCATTTATAAAAGTATGCTAACATGGCACAGAAAAGCATTTTGTTCTAAAAACTTCATTCCTTACGTGTCTTATGTAATCCTACGATTTTTTTTCCAAAGTCAGAAAAATATAGAGATGAAAATCAGATATAAATCTAAGACCATAAACTGCAACGCTTTTAGAATAGTGCTGTCAAGATTTATGGCTTTTTAACTTATCCTAGAAGTCTAAGTTGGCTTTCTTCATTTTTTTTTAGTCCAATGGAGCATTGAAAGCAAAGCAAAGCTAGCTCAAACAGTTATATTGCAGTGCTCTACCAGCCTTAAACATGATAACACTTAAGTACAGAATATATTTACTTGCAGAAAGACTGAGCTGAAGATAAATAGCTCGCCTATAGGCAAACCATGACTTGGTTCAGATGTCAAAAAACACTATTACCCTCTCCCTCACACTTTAATATCTTGATAAAGCACCTCTGTACTCCTTTTAGGGAAAACTTATTTAAAGGAACAGGATTGTGCAACAGCTGACTGTTTTTTGTGGAATTTCATTCCACATTAAGATTTTGAGTCAAGAGATCAATTCAATAAGAGAAATGGGAATTACAGTGAAATCTTCATCTCTGCTCCAGAACCATGTGGGCCACTTCAAATGCAGGTTTCTCAGACCTCTGAAAACACAAAAGGTTGAAGAGCTTCTGAAACACAAACTGGTACATTTAACTGGGTGTACATAACAAAACCAATAGTGATAAACACCTCAAAAAAAACCCAAACACAAACATCTTACAGACAGGACTAGCCAGAGAGAAGCATTTCAGTGACTAGGACCACAGTTCTCTCTTACACCCTTTGTTTTCAATATCCTGAAAGTGACACAGAGGGACATTTACTGTATCTTACTCTATCCCTGAAGATGCTTTTTTCCAGACAGCATTCCAAGGCCACCTGGAAGGAAGAGTTCTTTACACACACCCTCTGTGCTGCTCAATAACTCCCCTTCTGTCCTTCCAGGATACCCTTCCCAATTTGACTTCCATAGCAAACATGCTCTACCACCAGTTGGACAAGTCACCACTACACTGAGTTCAAACAGACCCAGAAGGTTTATCTCATTCTCAGAATTAATAAGAGAAGAAACAGTCATATGCAAAGCCTTAATTGTGTTCTCCATGGAAAAAGTTGCAGGGTTTTTTTGTTGCAAGATCAGCTAGCTCATAGCTTCCATCTTTACTACATCTAAGACAACTCTGTATATACAAAATAAGTGTTTGCCAACTGTCAATTTATAATTTTGGAGACTGGAGATTAACAGTGTTGTTATATATGATGGGACATCAAAGCTGATCTGTAGCCTTGACAGGTTATCTGCTGTGACTCAGCTGCCCTAGTTGATCACTACAACATGTTAAAGCACCACATACCCATGATGAGCTGGACACACCTGAATCAGAGGGTGTCTCAGAACCACAGTAAGTTCTCTCAGAATCCAGCTCAGGACATGCACCCAAACACCTTGTATCAAACAATGCAGTCTATCAAAGCCAACCAACCAGGAGCAACAAAACCTGTGACTACGGGATGAGTTTGTGCAAAATTGTATAGCAACTGCATTGTGGAGGATAGTTTCTGAGATAGGTTCTTATTATTTGGACATCTGAGATAACTCTCTTCCAAGGACAAAGCTTATTTTGCAGCCATAAACAAATATTAGAAGCAGAAGCAAATGTACAACTGATAATAATGTTGTTAAGAATTTTTAAGAATCCAGGACAACCAACTTGTTAAAGCTTTTTATTCAACCTATGCCTTTTTGCTGGTGTAACACCAAAACTCACCTTCTCATTCAACAAAGAGAATGAGCTCTTACTTTTCCCCAGTCATTCCAGTAGCAAGGGTAAAAATTCTCAAGTAGCCTCCCTTTTTCATGTTTCTGCTTCTCTCCTAGGAGAATCCATAGCTCATAGGCAATTGTTAAATTATTTCTTCACAAGAAACAGAAGTTATAACCTTTGCTAATATCACTGGAAGTGCTAAGCTGACAACAGCCTTGTCAGTCCCTCTGCTGCAGCCAGTTCACAGCATTGGCAGCAGAACTATTCTTTGCAAGAGGAAAGAAAAAAAAACCAAAACACTTTTCATTTAATGTTCCAGACATTAACCCAGCAAAGAGAAGCAGCATATTTCAAGAAAAGTTTGAATACACTACATAAAACCCACAAGGCTTGTGGTTCCCACAGGTTCTTGAGTGCTTGCTAGTGCAAGTGGCATAAAACACCTGCCTATGCAAAGCAGAAAAGTTAAAGTCAAGGTCACTTGTTTGCCTGAGTTGATTTCAAAAGAACAAAAAAATCCTAGAGAAACAAATAATTTTATTGGATCATTTTATAATCAAAATAAAGAACATGCTAGTTCATTTCCTTGTTTGCTGTGTTCTCCCATCCCTTTTTGCCAAGTACATACAAGCACATCAACTATTCCAGACAATTGAAATTCTCAAAGATCAATGGCACAGAGATAGGAAATGAAGTTCTTCAGAAATTCCTGAAAAGCCTTCAGAGAAGCATATGCATACCCAAGATTCATCCTGTACTGCTGGCATGTTATCAAATGAAAGACAACTGCACATTGGTGATCTAACTGTACTACAGTTCTCCTAATTAATTGCTAGCCCCCAATTTTGCCACTGTTTCAATAATGGGTAAAAGAGTGTCACTCATTTGATGCATTCTCTGCTTTCTTACTCGCTGACACTCTATGTCTTGTCTCTAAAACTGAAAGGTTTGTTTTGTCGTAAAGCAAAGAATTACAACATCACTCAGCGCTGCATTTTTTCGACAGAGAGTCTTTTGTTTAAGCTCCCAGAGCTAGAGATTGCCTTAAAAAATACATGTCATAAAGCAAGAAAAAGATTAATCCAGAAGAAAGCTATGATTAAAAAAGGTAAGTGGAAAAATTAATGATCAAGACTGCAAACTCACCATGTTTGCATATGTAACAGCAGAGTAAAAGCAAATTGTTTTCACACAGTAACAAAATATTCACGTGGCACACAGACAAAAAAAATTTCCATTCTCTTTCCCATTCTCTCCAGAAGAGAAGACATGGAGGCAGTTTGTCTGAATGCTTCCTAGAGGATCATGGCTCTAGATTTATCAAACACAATACCAATGGCAAACTACAGGAAGGAAAATCCCCAACCTTACTCCTTATCAAATGCCAAATACATAACTAGTGTAAGTACCCAGGCTTTTTTCACCAGTTACAAGGAATACTAAGAAAATATCAGGTGCTCTTCACCACAAATTTAACTGTCTCTAGTCACAAAATTCAAAATAATAGTTCCCAAGGCAACCATAATTCACCCAACCAAGAGACACCATTCCCTTCCCACTACTCTACGTTCTGTTACGTGCACGCTCCTGACACGACACCGTACACACCATGATGTGCAGCCTCTCAGGCAAACGGGCAAGGGGCACCAGTCAGCAGCTCTTAAGTGCTTAAAGCAATGCTTATCAGGTGATGTGGACATAAGAATTGTATATCACACAGTTCAGCTTTTGGGGTTGTTTTTTTTTCTGTGAGAAGAAAGATTAAGCTCATGGCACCACTGCCATGTTTATAATACAGGTGCTAGATGTTTTCTTCTTTAAGAATGGCTGGAGGAAATAAACAAAACCCAAACCAATCACTTGCCCACACATCAGTCATGAGGAGATCCTTCCCTTTGCAAGTTCCAGGTAATTTAAGTTTCCATTATGATTTTAGAAGGAAAAATGAACAGCTAAAAAACTTTATCTGTCAACAAACCAGTAATTACATATAAATAAAACAAAGACCAGCTACATTTTTTTAGGCTTTATGGTGAAAAACATCCAAGCAATATCTTTATTGCACTGTTACTCCAAAGAGCATCCTTTGCTACTTTGAGCACTGTGTACATGTGAGGAGTAGCATTACTTCCCTTATACTCTAACTCCCTGTGTGTATTAAGCCAGCACTACTGCTAAATCTCTCCTGTCCCCCTCTGGCACCTGCCTTTTCATTTCCATACATTTTCCCTCCTCCTTGGGCTAGCAAACATTTATGTAGCTGTACAGGCAGCCCAGATGAAGGAACTGAGCTGGGTTAAAGTGAGCCATCCAACCCAGACTATGGGCTGTCACAGCCCTGCTTTCTCCACACTGCTGATGTTGATGTTCAATCCAGGAAGAAAACTGCTCCACAAAGCAGTGAGCAAATTCTGGTGGGTCAGTGTGCAAGGATAGCCCAAAGTCTACAAGCACCAGAATGGCATCAAGGAATCACACCACAGCCAACAATCCAGCTGGGTCAATGAGTTCAGGAAACACAGGAACCTTCCTCCACTCCCAGCTTGGCATTTATACTCCCTGCATGGAGGGAAGGGAAAGAGTAAAACCAACTTGTTCAGCGGTGGCAGAACACTAGATTATGTCAGGCCTTTTTGTGTAGATTCACCCCAACCTAGAATAAAAGCCAGGTTAGTTTTAATACAGATCAGTCTTTGACTATGGTCTACCTGCAGCTGCTTAAGTGCTTACAAAGCACAAGAGAAGAAGGAAAGCATGGAAAAGGAAGAAGCTGCCAGGGAAGAGCAGAGCCATCTTCCTCACCAGAAAACAAGCAATAAGTGCTCATAAAATCATAGCAGTGCAAAGCCACATCTCCCAAATAAATGAGAGAGTAACACTTAGAAAAACACACATTGAAAGCAAGTATGAAACTACAAAAGCTCTGCCTAGGCACTACAATATTAACAATTAGCTAGACTTTAAACCAGAAAGATTTCACTTGTTTGCAGATTGTCTCTGGTTTCATTCAAATATTTGAGAGGGAAAAGCAGATTAACCTATGCAGGTAGACCTGAGACCACAGGGAACTTTTTGATAAAAATACTTTAAAAATCCAAACAAAAGACCCTGAAAAAATTTTCACAGGAATAAGATTCATTTAAAGGAGTTTCTAAAAAAAAAAAAATCATCATGAGTTTCCTGAGTCCATAGCAGAAACTGCTGTTAGTCCAAAGGAACTAAAAACCAAACCAGCTAGACCACAGAGATGGGGATTGGGTATGTACCTGGAACTCATATGACAGATTAGAGCAGAGCCCAGAACTAAGGACACAACCCTCATGTGGGTAGCAACCTGTTTGATTGCAGCAGTACAGCTTGTGAAGGGGAATGACACCCAAGTCAGAAGAGTTAAGGAG
Source organism: Caprimulgus europaeus (assembly GCA_907165065.1). Next base: position 78,702,907 of record OU015526.1, read on the forward strand.
CCATGTGGAGCTTATTGGTTTTCCAATCAACTGAGGAAACCAAAGTACTAAAACATAAGGCTTGGCAAAATACAAACCCTTGAATCAGGAGTTCAAGAAGCCTCTTCCACTTCTTACTGGGAGCTCCTGGAGCTAAGAATTACAAAAAACCCAAAAAACAATCATGAGTTTGTCTCCTAGGTACTCATTATGAATTACACCATTGTAGCATACAAATTCTGGAGGACACCAAGATGTGCTTCGAACAGCACGTGAAGTAAGAAAGTGCCAGTTCCAGAGCACAGGAAGGGAATAGAAGCACAAGAAGACAAAGTGACAGGTAAGGAAGCACAGTTTGTTATTGAAGTAGCAATCAAAACACACACCCCCAACCTACCTTACCTCTCCCCCCACCCCACCCCAATATTTTTCAAACAAGTATAAAGGAAAAGAATCTAAGAGGCTTTGTTTGCTTTTCAAAACCTACCATAAAAGAAATCCCAACATATGAGATAACAATGTCTCCAAGGCTGAAATCTGACAGCACTCTTCACACTTCAAATTTACCTGTGGTTAGCAGCTACTCAACCTGAAACCGATTAAAGCTTTTTGAGAATTCTAGCTGAATTGTTCAGAGCATTCAGTTACAAACTACCCAAGTTTGGACACCACAGAAATAGAAGCAAACCAACCAACAGCAGGTAGTTCTGGATACATAATCTAAACCAATCAACCTTGCATAAGAAACTTCCCACATTGCAACAAGCACCAAGTATTTTTTAAGCCAGTAGAGAAGCTGGGCTGTATTTTTTTAACATACTCTCCAAGCCAGGCTTTAAGGGTGCTTGGCCTACAGAGCAATACAGCTGTACATCGCTCTGCATGTTGATAAGAGTCTGTACAAGGCATCTACCCCACAGTTACCACTTGCTGACACAAGTGTAAACCGATGTCTTGAGCAATAAAAAAAGGACAAGTCGAATACATTTTATTTTACAAAAGGATTCCCCTGACAGAAAAAACGTTATTAGCTGATAACTTGCTACTCTTCTTGCCTCCAATAAGCTATTGTGAATAAACTAAGCTCACACATAAGGCATTGCCTGTTATTGCCAGCTTTAAGTAAACATTGCAATATGAGTATCACAATATTTCCAATTATTTTTCTCTATTCAGTATCGTCTACAATAACTGTAATGCCTTTCAAGCAACTGCTCAGGAGGATGAACCCAATGAAAGATCATTTAAATATCTTTCCTTCACTTGAAACCTGAAGCCTGAGAGCTTTCCTCCTGCTCACGCTCTGTTCCAGCAGATAATTTCACATGTTCTCACTGCCACAGTGCTTTCCAGAACTCCACATCTCCAGCACCAAACGTTACGTAATTAGTACACGATGTGCTTCAAAGTCAAGGCCCACAAATAATTAATAACACATTCTGACCGCCGAGATACCTCAGAACGAGCGGAGAAGCTGGGATTAGCCCAGAAGAAGGTCCAGCTAAATTCACATCGAAGCGGTGGGCTCTCCAGGGCCGTGCTGCCGGCACAGGTACACCCTCGCACCTGGCTGAGGTGAGGCACTCGGGAAAACACCTGCCGGCCCCGCCAGCATCCCCGCAGACGAAGGCAGGATGTCCTCAGCCCGGACCAAGCCTGGCAGCTCCTCAGGTGGGACAGCCCGGTCCCCTCCGGCGGCCCACGCCACCAAGTTCGGCGAGGACAGCGTCCCCCGGGCCTAAACCAGCCGCCACCGCCTCAGCCAGGGCCCCGGGACCGCCCGGCCCCGAGGGCTGCCCACCGCCCGCAGCGGTGTCCCATGGGCCGGAGGAGCCGGGCCCCGCCAGCCGCAGGCCCGGCCGGGCGAGTCCCAGCGGCCGCCACGACGCGACACCGGCAACAACCGCCCGGTCTCCCTCCCTCCCTCCGTCCTTCCCCGCCACCGTTACCCCCGCGCGTCCCCCAGGGCCCCACCTCATCGGCGGGCGGCGGCCGGGAACCGCCGGGTTCCCTCAGCAGCCGCCACCGTATTTCGAAAGATCCGCCATTTTCACCCCGTCACCGCCGCCCCCCGCAGCCCGCCCCCGCCGCACCTGCCCCCGCCGCCCCGCCCCGCCAGCTGCCCCGCCACCAAACCCCAACTGCTTCCGGACCGGCAGGGAAGAGGGCGGCGGCGGGTCCCGCACGGACCCCCGCTCCGAGGAGGAAGCCTGGCCGCTGACCGTCCCCGGGTCTATTTTAACCCCACTGGATTTGGGCGCAGTGCAAGCAGTGCTGAAAAGACCCGCCGAGCGGGCATCCCCCGCGGCGGAGGGGCGAGCGGGACGGCTGACCCCGTAAGCCTAGGGTGGTCGGCGGGGCCGCCCAGGAGCCCGCCCCGCCAGAGGGGAGAGCGCCCAACGGGGCCGGGCCTGTGCCCTCCCGGCGGGAGGCGGCTGTCAGCGCTCCGCCGCTTCCTCCCGGCCAGCGGAGCAGCGCTCGTACCCGCTTCTTCGTTCTCCCTCCGCCGCTTTCCCGCCCCTCACACTCACCGGGCGGGCGGGCGCTCTTCCTCCTCCTCCTCCTCCGTCGCCGCTACCGATGTCTCCCTCCACTGCCGCCGTCGCCGCACGCCCTCTGCACCTCGCCGCCCCGCCGCCAGCCCCCTCCCCTCCGTTACCGCGCCCGGCAGCCGCGGCGGCGGCGGCAGCGCCCGCGACGAAACCGCCGTGTTTGTTCAAAATCACGCGCCCCGCGCCATTCCCCCGCCGCATCCCATAATACTCCACCGCGCCGCCCTGGCAACCGCCGGCGCAGCGCAGCGCCCCGCGCGCTTCGCCCCGCCCAGCGCTTCCGCTCCCGCCCGCTTCCGGGGGCGCGCGCGCCACTCGAGGAGGCGGACCCAGCTTTGCCCCGCATTCAGGCCGCGGCCCGCGCCCACGCCCACTCGCGGTTACAGCCGTATCGATCGCGACACGCGCGGCCGCGGGGCGGGCGGGTGAGTGGGTGTGCGGGACCCGCCCGAGCTTTATCCCCGCGACCGGGCTCAGCCCGCGCGGGTTCCCCCCCCCCCCCCGCCACGTGACCCCGCGGCGCGGCGGCCCCTCTAGCCTGCTGCCGGCGCGGCTCTATGGTAGGAGGACGCCTGAGGCGCGCGAGGGGGACGACGGCGGCGGCGGGACGGGGAAGATGGCGGCGGCGGTGAGGCAGGACCTGGCGCAGCTGATGAACTCCAGCGGCTCTCACAAGGATCTGGCGGGCAAGTGAGTGTCGGTGTCGGCCTCCTCATGGCGGGGCGAGGCGGGTGAGCGGCCGCTGGGGTTACGGCCATTCTGAGAGGGCTGCCGGGTCCTGGGCGGGCGAGCGAGACGGCTCTTACCCAAAGGCCGCGCTTTTTTGAATAAAAAATAGAAAAAAAAGAACAATATTCCCTCATGATTCTGTGATTTTTTAATTTATTTGTTATCTGTAAGCACGGCTCGCTCTGTGGTAGTGGTGTCCTAGCGCAGCCTCCCGTGCGGGGCCTCAGCCCTTCACCCTTCCCCGTAGCTTCCTCCTGTCAGCCCCTCAGAGTTCGGCTGCTGTAGATACGTTATTACCGTTATTACTCCATTATTATTATTACTGTTTTCATTAGGTGGATATTTTGGTTGGCAAACCTTGGGGTTTTAGCCACTCACGATGCCATGTGTCACATAGATTTTTTTTCCTCTCCCCTGAGGGTTCCCCTCAGATGTCAGATCTCTCTCAACTGAAAGTCTTCAAATCCTGATCCGGTTGCTTATTTTCTAGAGGAATTGCTTCGTTTTTAGGAGTTGCATGTGAAAACTTGGAAATGTTCCCCTCAAGATGTGGCTTCAACGTGGACGCAGTGCTTCGTCAGTATTGCGCACGCTGAGGTTGTGGCCCACACAAAGTTTAATTAGCTTCATGAAACCTGAATACTGGAGTTGCTATTTTTGAAGGAATAAACACTTCAAAATACATCATCTGTGCCTGTGCTCATGTCAAGTGGCCATAACATACTGTTTACCTCCCACTCCCAACACTGTTTCTCATTATCATTGAATTTTGAACATTTTGCTAACTTTTGTACTAACTTTTTGACTTTGGTTAACTTTATTGATCTTAATCCATGAGCAATAAAGATTTCATTACTTTTCCCTGGCACTACCATAGAAACATGATTTATTTTTTTTTAAACCTTCAAAACTGCACATACATTCACAGATAACAAAATGATGAGCTATATTATTTGAGAATAAAGTCCTGGGATTTAAAAAGAGCCAGATACCAATTCCAGGTGAATGTTCCTGACATTGAGCACAGACACTTTGGAAAAATTACCACCTCAAAGGTGTAGAAAAGATAAGCAAAAATAGGGCTCTGACATAGAAAAGAAACAGAACTTGTTAATGAAAAAATGTGCCCTATGAGTGATTTTTAAATTTGTTTTATTTCTAAATCTGTGGACAGATACCGTCAAATATTGGAAAAAGCCATTCAGCTGTCGGGTGCAGAACAACTTGAAGCTTTGAAAGCTTTTGTAGAAGCAAGTAAGTGCGTTTGGTATAATTGGTTGCACACTAATTGAAGGCCAGAAGTCTGTGGGATTGCATATCTGTCAAAAAGGAATAGAGGTTTTTTTTTCTGTGTTGTTGTGGATGTTTGGCTTATTGAATATTTCTAGAGATTATTCCTGTTGTAATTTTAAGTTGAGAATAAATTTAGTGAAATTCAACGTAAAAGTTTACTTTGTCCAAGATGTTTCTGCAACTGAGAACAGTGAGTCAGAATAAAACATCTATAAACGATAAATGAGAATGAGAAATTCATTATTATCTGTCAGAAGTTAGAACTCTGGTGACCTCTAGTGTAAACAAACTGTTTCTGAGAAAAAAATGGACCTTTTAAAAACAAAGAAAAAAATCCCTTTCACTTGGCTACAGATTTAAAAACCTGAAATATTCAAATTTAATATAAAAGCAAATGATCACTTACAGTGAAACCTCGACAAGCATTACATTCATCTTGTGCTTTTTTCCTCTATGCATCTCTGAACCAGTGGTGAATGAAAATGTCAGTCTGGTGATCTCACGTCAGCTACTGACAGATTTCTGCACCCATCTTCCAAGTCTTCCTGACAGCACAGCCAAAGAAATTTACCATTTCACCTTGGAAAAGATACAGCCTAGAGTTATTTCATTCGAAGAGCAGGTGAGAGATCAATAACAAGGGATTTTGGGTTTGCAGGCTTGGCTTTGGGATTTATTTTTTTTTCCATTATCTGCTGACTGTTTGAAGACTTTAAAAAAGCTGTTCAAAACAGATATTCCTACTTACAAGTCCAGTTTTGCATTCCTGTACATGCAAAAGCTTGAGCTAAATGCAGAGAGTATTTAGGACCTTGCAAAGAATACAGACTTGGTCTCTTCATCGGATTTAATTCCCCCCTACCAGAAAATGGCTTCTTACAATGAAGCAATACTTGAGCTACTGGACTGGTACTCGTTGTATGGCATTTTACCCAACTAACAGAACAGGCAGGTGATGTAAAGAGAGAAGCATCTTGACAAGTAGTTTTTGTTTCAAAATAAATATCTCCCTCTGCATGTGTGTATTTTATCCATAATCATTTTACCAGGAAAAAAAAAATCCCAATTCTAGTTAACTACTGAATGTGCTGCAGTTCTTCTTCAGTTCAGTTCTTGGTTTTGTTGTTTGAGTATTCACCATCATCTGAGAGTTCTTACACGAGATATTTGTGTAAAAAACCTTTTGGCTTTTGGATTTAGTATTTGAGAAGAAAAGCAAAGCAGTTTCTATCTTGATTTGTATTTGATTATCTTTTGTCTTTTTAAGCAGCTTTTACTCTTGAGTCTTAACTGAACATACTTGCCTGTATGTTATAATGGTTATGCATAAATTAAATACAATACATCAGATTATTTCTTTTTTTTTAACCACACTTATAAAACCCAGATTGTAAGCACTGATATTTTACCTGCTGACAGCTGCTCTACAAAGTAGAAGTTTCTGCATTAGGGAATCTAATCATAGTTCACCTCATTCATATCTCACAGGCATTACATGAAGAAATGGCTTGTGAACCTTGGTGCTCCAATTCTTGAAAGCCTCATTTCATCTTTTTAAAAGATTTTAAAGATGATAAAGGTTTTAATCTTTATAAAAGATTACTACTTATTGCTCCATCAAGATAAACTCCTTCCATATTGTCACAAGCTTAAGTGAAAATGCTTCAGTTAGGCACTCATATTTAAAAAGCTTGATCCAGGAGTCCCACGCAGGACTCCTCACATGGGAAGAGTTGTGTGTGGGCAAGTTTGAAGCTGGAGCATTGGTCAAGGGATTCAAAAACACGAACAAATACTGTGAAAGTGAATACAGAACCATTCAACTTTTATAGTGTTTGCTGTTGATTTGATTATGGTTTAGGTCGCTTCCATAAGGCAACATCTTGCATCAATCTATGAGAAAGAAGAAGACTGGAGAAATGCAGCACAAGTGTTGGTTGGGATCCCTTTGGAAACAGGGCAGAAGTAAGTACTGTGCTAGGCAGTTCTGTCTTATTAAATATACTCCCTGCCTTTGAACTTAACTACAGCAGCCAGTGAGAATTTTGAGGTTGTATATTTTCCCAGAGTTTGAGTAGTTCAGGCCAGAACTACTGCCAGATGACAAAAGTATAGCTTGGTGATTGTACATTACAGTGAACAGTTTAGTGGGTCAAAATACTGCACTAGAAGCTTGGCACTATTTATTACTCTTGCTGATAAACAGCCTTTTTGAGAATATTTCCCAAAAATGCTTCTAAGGTTATTAAAGGTGGCAGCTCTTCCACGTGTTCACCTTTACAGTTCAAACTGAAGACATGGTTTGAAGTTGGGTATTAGCAAAGACAGTTGAGGTTTTTTGTGGGGTTTTGTTTGCTTGTGGATTTGTAGGTTAGTTTTTTTAAGCCTAGAACACTTGCTGTTACTTTTCTCTGGCTGTCCTTTCTATCCTCTTTCTCTGTATGCACATAGAAGGAATTTCTGTAGGTTTTCCCTATTTAGCACCCATCTGTTCCACTGCAAGTTTGCTTTTTAGCTCAAGTGGCTCACCACCTATGGCAAACTTCCAATCCACCAAAACCAGATTATTGGAGTGTACCTTTGTGTCTTGGTGGACAGCATTGTTTCTACTGATGTTTGTAGAAGCCAGTTCTATATTGGCATTCATTTCAAATTTTCTTACCCTGAACAGAGATCACTAATTTTGGCGTTAGGGAAGAAGAAATAGCGTAACACAAACATTGCCAAGTGCTTAAGAATCATCATATACATTTAGAACAGCAAAGAGCAGGGGTATTTGTGGAGCAACTCTAAGCACTTGCTTTTTCTGTTTCTCTGCAGACAATACAATGTAGATTATAAACTGGAGACCTACCTGAAAATTGCCAGGCTGTACCTGGAGGATGATGACCCAGTTCAAGCAGAAGCTTATATTAATCGAGCTTCCCTGCTTCAGAATGAATCAACTAATGAACAGCTGCAGATCCATTATAAGGTTGTCTAACTTGCTTTATTGCTTTCTCTGTTTCTAAAGGGAGATGCTTCCACACTGAGATGTTTTTATGCAATGCCACTAAAACTTTCCTTATGAGAAAAGAGACAAAGGGAAAAGCTTCAAAATGGTTCTGGAAGCTTGAGAGCTACGTCTTGGCAATAATTAAACAGCTCATTCCTTACAATTTGGAGATAAGTCTGTGAAGGTTCCTTGCCTTCCAGCTTTACTGATTGAAGATAAAACTTAGGCTTCAAAACATTTGAAATAAGGTTGAAAATATTGCCTCCACCTTTCTCTGTAAATCTAAAAGGGGGAGAAAAAAATCACCTCCAGTATTAGGGACAACAGAAGCCCCTCCCCACTCCTCACTAACAGTAATTAAATAGTAAGTCCCATCCATAAAAGTAGCTTTAAGTCTGAAGTAGTAAAGTAACTGCTGACCTTGCTGTTTATTTGTGGGTTTACTGTGTACATAGTTCATAGACTTAATTTCTCAAACCATTTTAGTAACTGGGATGAGCAGTGGTGACTATTGTGTGACCGTACTAATCAAGTGTGGTGGTGGTTAAAATTCTACAACACAAAGCAGATGTTCTGTGAGTAGGGTGTGGTGTTTTGATTTGTTGGTTTTCCCTTTGTTTTTTTTCTTCTGCCATGCTATGTTTTAAAGTGTAAATATTTTCTGTGAGGATTAGAAAAACACAAAGAAGAAATACCAGATGCTGTTACAGTGCTGAAAGGGAAAAGCAAACACTCAAAACATGAATGGCTACCTAAGTGCTAGCTGTCAATGTCACTAGTGAAGAAGCAGCTTACCTGAGTACAATATTAGCTGCACAGTATTTCATTTACTTTTCAAATGTCTAAACACTAGAAATGATGTTTAACATATGAATAGTGCTGGGAAGTGCCCTTTCCTGATACTTTAGCAAGGGCTTTACAAGTCAAGCTAATCAATTGAAGACACAGATTTCCCTAGGATGCAGTAGAACAGGATTTTTGGAGCTGCCACCTGACAGGGCAGTTTATACACACCTATATTATGCAGCTCCCCCTGTTAGTTTTCTTTTTCTGACACACACTTTCTTTCTAGGTTTGCTATGCTCGAGTTCTTGATTACAGAAGAAAGTTCATTGAGGCTGCTCAAAGGTACAACGAGCTCTCCTATAAGAGCATAGTCCATGAAACTGAGCGACTGGAGGCACTGAAGCATGCTTTGCATTGTACTATTTTGGCATCAGCAGGTAAAAGACACGTTACATTTTTGTATGAAAGACCCAGTATAGGTATTTCATATCCCCCAAAGCAAGTCAGCTTTTGTGTCTTGTCACTAAGGGTTGCTGAGGAATCCAGCATTGGGAACACAGTGTCAAAATTACCTGGTGGCATATTGTTAACTCAGAGTGGGATTACTTCTGTGTCTTTGCCAGCTTTAACCTTGGCTAAAGATGCAAAAGATAGTCAGTGGCAAACAGGGTTTTGGAACTGAACACAACTGAGTTCTTTCTTTGGTAGAGCTTTGCTGGTTAATTCCATGTATTGAGGAAAAGAAAACATGATAACTTTCTGTTTCTTACCTCTAAATACTCAATGCTTTGGTGATCATTTCTGAGGATTCTTCTGGACTCTCCTAGGACAACAGCGTTCTCGCATGCTTGCTACGCTCTTCAAGGATGAGAGGTGCCAGCAGCTTGCAGCCTATGGGATCCTGGAGAAAATGTATCTGGACAGAATTATTCGTGGAAATCAACTGCAGGAGTTTGCAGCGATGCTGATGCCTCACCAGAAAGCAACTACAGCTGATGGTATGTGTTTCTCTGAAGCCTTGTCATGCTGGGTGTTCATCCACAGGAGTTAGATTTGCCCCATGCAGTCAAGAAGTGTGACAGAAAAGAGTTTAGTATTGCTTATGTGATTATTTTAAAATTATTTCCCAGCCTGTTACCTTCATGAGCATCATTAATAGTAAAGCTCTTAGCTATAGTTCATCTTTCTGATTGGCTATTAAGGTTTTGAAATACTCTATGAGAAGGTAACTTGTAAAAAACCTTGTTTCTCTGTCCATGGACAGTCCTCTTCACAGACAGCCTCCCAGTGTTTCTAGCCTTGTACTTTGAGTCTCTGTCCTTCTGAGCTTCTCCAGTTTTAAAGCACTGTTATAAATAGGATGCTCAGAAGCATGTGACATCCATGGAGGCCATAAATGGTCTGTACAGATGATGAACTTATTTGAACTGCTTCCTGACTCGACAGGAAGATGATAGATAGTGAGGGGATGACTTGGACCTCACGCTATCTCCAAATTGTTTTCTGATCAATCTCACTGATACCTTGTTAGCTCTGTTCTTCCTGGAACCTCTAAACAGTGCTTGGTCTCAACTTTTTTAAATTGAAGGAATATTGAGGTGGAAAAATACATAAACATGAAACACCTCTTAATCAGGAAAACCCTCCTAGTGAACAATACTTGTTGATTAAGGGCAAATAAACAACTATATAATCACAAAGGTGAAAACTGCTTAAAGGTACTTACTAACAATAAGCTGCAGTCCTTTCCTTGGGTCAGTTTGTTGTTTATTTATAACCTGTACTGTTTGTTCCTGTAAGTTAAAGAATGCAGGTTAGTTGGTATTTAATAATGTGCTTATCTTTAGCTAGAGGCTAAGGGGCAAATGAATTAAATTGTTAAGAAGAGAAAAATTAGATGAGGGTTTATCACTGTACAAGCACAGGAAGAGAGAGATTAATTGTACCCCTAAGAGAATAAAAAAACCCAACCCCAATGGTCTTTCCATTTGACAAGCTAGGAACTGATCACTGGAGGTCAGACTCCCTAAATTCAGATGAGTTGAGTCTTGTAGCAGAACCAAGGGCTCCACTTGATTTTTCTAGAAATTAAATAAAAGGTTTTAAGCTACCTGTCTTAAAATCAACCACATGCCATCCATTTCTTCTTACTCACTTTCTTCTGCATCTGGACCTTCTGCTCAAATAACCCTTGGGTAAAAAAAGCATTTTCCATTTGCTCTGCAATATAAACCAAGTATTTAACTCTTACAGTAATGGGGTTTTTTTTCTCATCTAACCCCTAAGGTTCCAGTATCTTGGACAGAGCTGTTATTGAACACAACTTACTATCTGCAAGCAAACTTTACAACAACATTACTTTTGAAGAGCTTGGAGCATTGCTAGAGATCCCTGCAGCTAAGGTATCAGTTTTCTACATCTTTTTTAAAAACAAGGAGCATCAGAGATGTGAGAAAATAGCTGTGGTAAATATTAGGAAATAATTAAATATTCCATATTATGAGGAAGGTTAAGTATCTAGCACATCCTGTGAGAAGGAAAGGTACATGATATGGAATGAACAACAGTGGAGTTAGATGCCATTGATAAGATGTCTAATCATTTCATAATTACTGTTATCTGTAGGTTCCCCCTCCTCAGTGTTTAGAAATGTTGAAAAACCTGTAAGGATGATTAAGTCTTAATAATTTTTAACTTCTTTCGGAGGGGAAGAAGTTTCTGACATCTCTCTTCATTTTTCCAGGCAGAAAAGATAGCTTCTCAGATGATAACTGAGGGTCGAATGAATGGATTCATTGATCAGATTGATGGAATTGTTCATTTTGAGAGTAAGTTTGACCACAGTAATATAGTTTTTTAGCACCATTCAGAGTAAGTTGCTGCCTTACAGGATAAGGAAATTAAGTTTATTAATGTTTTCCATCTGAAGTGAGCTTGCTGCATCTCGCTGTGGCCAGGAGGTGGCAGAATTTGCCTTAATGGAGGACTGCACTTCACCCCCCCCTACCCCCTATTATTCATTCTCTTACCCACAGGAAAGTATGAATTTATTCCATCAGTCTCATTATAGGAACAGGTTCATCAGGAAGTTTCTCTGTTCAGTTCTACTTTGCAATGCAGCAGTTAGGCTTGTAACAGACAGCCAAAATCATTGTAGCTTTTGAATACAGAAATGAGCATGATGCAGCTCCAAGGAAGGCTTCCTCTGTGAGGTAGGTGAGGGCAGTGGCAGAAGAAGAAGTTGCAGTTGAAAAGACAAGGGAATTGCTATGACTTACTTTTTGTATGGTTTTTTTTTTTTCAGCTCGTGAAGCTTTGCCAACTTGGGACAAGCAGATTCAGTCACTGTGTTTCCAGGTGAACAACCTGCTGGAGAAGATAAGTCAGACAGCCCCAGAATGGACAGCACAGGCAATGGAGGCCCAGATGGCTCAGTGACTGTGCAGCCATTGTCTGAATAGAGGCAATCAACTGCCTGCTGTGCTGGAGGAAGGGAACTGAGTCAGACTGTGAACCAAACCACAGAATGTTGGTTTTTTTTTCCTCACTCTGGCTTAGGACACAATTGAGTGATGTTTGGTGTCACAGTCCTCCAGTTCTCTGAGCATAGAATGCTGCCTCTGCATTGCACTCTGCTGTCCTGAAAGCTGTGGTTTCCATGTAGAAGAAGCTGTAATGTTTGCAGCAAGATTTGGCTTTGGTTTATTTAATTTAATTCTTTTCCACCATATTGCTATAGCTTTCTTGCCCGTTTCTTCCTACGATACTTGTCCTGCTGTGAAAACATAAGTGCTATGTTTCTTTTAGTTGTAATTATTCTAATAAAGGCTGAAATGAGCCACTTGGTTTAAGTGTTGCAAGGACCTTTCTTTTTTTCTTTTTCTTAAGCTGTCACTCAAAATAAGTTGAATTTTTTGAATTGTCAGTTTCAGCCCCTGGAAATATTAAATGAAAACCATCTTTTTTCATTCTCTGTTTGTAAAAACACAAGCCTAAAACCTTAACTGAAGAAAATACTGACCCTTATTCTGTGTTGGCGCAGCAGGGCACAGAGTTACCTGTGCTGAGAGGTGAGGTAAAGACCAGTGTTCCCAAGAGAGCTTGTTGCAGTGATATGGTAAGTGATGAGAACGTAGCACATGCCAAATCATGTAAGCCAAGCATGCTCTTTGTTTTATTTTCTAGATCAGCATGAATTGGTAATTATACAAAAGTATCCATAGTGGTTTTTTGGAACTGGAGGTGTAACAAGACTCTTGACAGGTAGAGATTCTGCACTACAAAAGATTAAACATCTTCTGAAACTGGGGTGGCTGGAGAATACTGTGCAGACTACTTACACAATGAGCTACAGCGACGAGGTAAGGTGTCATGTGGTAAGCAGGACTAACTTGAAATGCTTATGCACAGCAGCCAGCTGTCAAAGTGGCCCTGCTGCTGCTTATCAGCCTGGAGTTGTGCACTCTTTACCCATCCTTATGGTCTGCCAGGTATGAGTCTTACTGTGCAATTGGCTGAAGAGGTTTTCAAAGATCTCCTGGTAATGGAAAGCCAAGGCAGAGTTTCATCAATGGCTGTTCCTGTCCAGAGATTGTTTTAGTTTGAGGTGAGTTTGTTCAGGTTGTAATTCCAGCTTTGATGTGAATTACCTTAAGTCCTTTTTCATTTCAGTCAAGTAATAATACTATTAATAATGACTTTTCAGTCTATATTCATCCTAGTCTTTTTGTCTCAAAATCTGGATGTCTTCTCAGCCCAAAGGTTTTGGCTTAATCCACAACTCTAGTGCCTTGATATTTTTGGTTTGACTCCCTTTTTAAAAATATGTATTTCTCCATTTAGATTTGTAATGCTGTTAGTTTTTTAGAAAAGCAAAGAGCCTAGTGAAGGGTGGTTCATCCATAAAAAGGATGGGCTTCTGTCAGCCTGGCAGGTGATATTTCTGAGTCACAACACAACTGGTCAGATCAGGTACAACAGCTCCCATTTCATAACATCCTCTATGTTTTCCCTGGGAGGGGGAGTGGTGACACAGCAGCTGTAGGAGCAGGAAGGGGCTGCCCTCCTCTTGACAAGATTCCTGAAGAAGAGCAGAGGTAAATTTTCCAGGTCCTTATTAGAGATAGAGGTTGGATGGCTGCTGTCCTTGAGTGTGGGCTGGCATAATCCAGTACAAGGGTCTCTGTCTACCAGGGTTGGTGTCTGGCACTGGGCACTCACCACCACTACCCACAAGGGTCATCTGTCTTACTAAATAGCCTCCTGTGTTACCGTCTGACACAGCAGATGCAAATAATTTGTTGGCTACAGGAGAGATTTTGGTATTTCAGTAGATGGCAGCAAAAGCCAAGCTGACCATGAGCAAGTCTCAAGTGCACTGTACACATCTTTGCTGTGCTGCTTTTTTTCAAGTCAACAGTGTCAGAACTTGGAGGTGGCTTTGGCTATTCATTGGATAGCTTCTTTTATTTCTAGATGACCTTTTTTCTTCTCAACTCTCCCACCTACAGTGTCAAAACATTTATGTAGATTGTGTAAGACAGTTAGATACACAGCATCTAATTAGTAATTGCTTGAGTAGTAAATAATCTAGTGACAGCAGAAAAAAATATACCATTCAAAAATTTGATTAGGCTTTTGATCAGTTTGTTGGAAGTGCAGGGACATTGTAATTAAAACAGAAACTTCAAGTGATGTGGTAAATTCACTGCCTTAACTAGGCATACCATTACCGCTTGAGATTTGCAGTGTAGCCTTGGTTAACAGCTGTTCTACAGAGGATCAGACATCAAGTCTCATTTCTTTAGAGCAAGTTCATTGTTTGCCTGGCTTATCCAGAAATTATCACTTATGTATTCACTTCATTTATATTCTCTTTTGCCCTGGAATACTTCAGTGACCCATGAAACTTATGTTACTTAGGGATTTGGGGTTAAGCTGAATGCACAAGCTCTTCTCTGTTGAATCCTACAAAGAGATAAATTTGTGGTTTTGCATTAACAAAAATTTAGCCCTGTTGCAACAAAATATTCATTGCCAAGATTTCACTCATTTCACCGTTCCAGTCTGGGGAAAAAAAAAAAAACAGTCTCAGAACCATCTAAATACAAAAGCAACAGTTGTAGAGAAAGCCACTGTTTCCCAAACAAAAAAATAAGGATTATGCCTAGTACTGGAACTGACATAGGAAAGAGCAGCCTGAAAAGTTTGTATTTGCAATTAGTAAATATTTCATGTATCTGTCTTTTTTTTTAAAAGAAAAAAAAAAAGGAAGTGAAACATTCAGTGATACTGGCATTCACAGAATTTTAATAGACTTAGCTACTCTTTTTCCATTTCTGCTGTTCATGTTTAAAAAAAATGACAAAAATTTGAGTCTTCAGAGGCTTTTATGCTTTGTTATCTCCGTTCCATTGGAAACTCCATTAACTCAATTGCACATATAGCTACACAACTTGGATCCAAGTAATTCCATACTTTTCAATTCTTTAACTGCTTACAGAAACAAAACCAAGTTGGGTGGGAAAGCAGACATCTCTCAAGAAAGGAATCCACAAGGTTTCAGAATGTCAAACTCAGGGTGACAGCACATCACTGCTCTTTCAAATAAAAAAAAAATTACAGCACCAAGTGCTTACTATCAAATAAAACTCTTTAATAAAGGAAAGAACATCGAGAGCTGCATACTTGCTATACTTATTACACTTGGCTAGATTTATAAAGAGGTATCTTGTTTCAAGGCACCTTCCCACTGCTACTCAGTAAGACACTATCAAGTGAGTGTAGACCAAATTACAGTATTATTCTTCACTGTGCAAGTATTCCTGCACATCTTAGTCCAGCAGCATTGAAAAAGGGAGAGCAAAATGGTGACATAATGCTGTTCCTTTTCAAGGCTGAAGAGTAGTTTGACCATGTATTTTAAAGTGAAATTACTTATAACTTGTTCAGTGTGGTACTGGCTGACAATTTTATTTCTGTTCAAGAGAAATGTGAACAGAGTGACTATTAGTCTGGAGCCTGTTGGTTTTCTGCTTACTTGTCTTATAGAGTTGGGGTTTTTTTTATATTGAAAAGCAAGTCACACAGACTTCTGTGCACAGCTCTTCTTTTGGCAGCATGACCTTTGCAGATGGAGGGGTCCTTTGTATGTCATTCATGTACATCCCAATTTAGGGCATTTGCTGCTTCACTCTGCTACTCAAGGGAGAAGAGAGTTCTAAAAAGCCTTAACAAGGCATGTTCACAGCTGCTTTCTGGGGTATCTTTTCTCCCTGTGGGCCAGGAATGGCTACTGGAAAGCCATAAACAGATCAACTGAACCTTATCTGAGAGGAGAAACCCAAGTGCTCAACTAACCTCAAAGCCAAGAAGACCTTTGGTGATCAGCAAGCAGAATATGTGAAGAGGGCAGTGCTAACCCCTGTGAGCCCACACCCCACTGATGGTCTGGGGGTCCTTCCTGCTTTATCCAGGGCCTGCCCTAATGCAGGAGCCAAAACCAGCAGCTCCCAGCTAAAGCTGAGCACACATAACCAATGTAGGGGCCTCAACTCTTGTGGAAAACTACCAGCATATCCCAGTTTTATTTTGTAATTAAACACTGTGGCAGGCACAGAAGAACAAATTAATCAGGCTCTGGGCTTTTTAGATTTCTGAGCCTTTACCTGCACTCAAAGCACGTTACAAAGCTTGCTTCCCACAGGTATAGCTTAGTTTCTACTTCTGTACTCCAACTAATGGGTCACTTGGTACCTGAAAGTTTTCCCTCCACTAGAGAAAAATGACCAGAATAGGACTTAACTCAGAATAAGGGAGTAAACACTACCATTGGGCTTTGCAGACTGAGTCAAAACAATATATAATATGCTTTTAAGTATAGCCTGGGACTGAACTTGGGATTCAGGAGGTTGTGGTGGTTTTATTTATTTATTTTTAAAAATAAAAACTTAGTACACTGAATTGCATTTATCTAATAAAAAAAGACTTCTATGAAGAAACCTGAAGACAATGTAAGTCATCTGTTAGGGAAACAACACCCATGCAAATTCCTCTTAATTACTTTTTTTTTAAACTTAGGGACTTGGCTTTACAGATGATGAATGACTTGTGTATGAAATGATGCTTTTATTCTTTCCAGTGGTTACTACTCAAGCTTTTTTATTCATTGCAAAAGGTAATCCTAAAGCAAAGTAAAAAAAATTTACCAGACTAGGAACATTAACCTTGATTGAGTCTTACTGAGTACACTACATTAATTTTATTACAACAGCATAAATTTGAAAAAAAAAAGTTATTATGATTTATCTAAGAAAAAAACAGGACCAGAACACTTCCAGAAAACATCTTTTTTTAAAAAAAACCCAAACCAAAACCAAACACAATGTTAAAAAACAACCTGAACAGCTAATCTAGTAGTAAGGTGTTTTATTGCCTGAGTAACTGGGCATATTCCTGTTACACTTAAAAATATATAAATAAAAAGACATATTCAAAGAGCCTAGAGTTCCTTTGCCAGCTGTGAATGCTTTTTTGTTATTTCAGGTCTTCTTAACAGTCTCAAAACACCTAATGTAAAATTCAAAACACATAAACTGAGAAACAAAGTTGAATATTTACCTAAAACATACTACTTCTATGTGCTGCTTACTAAAAAACCAACAATATTGATACTTACATTCTTCTTCCCCATTGTAATTACCAGTATAAGTCAAATTCCTGTAAATGAACTCTTCCTCTTGCAACAAACCTGAGTTTTTTATCAGCTGTTTAATACTATATGCTACATTTAAACAATATAGCCCTCATCTTTTTAAAAGCCTGTACAACCACAACATAACCCAAACATCCTCTTTCTCAACCAACTTATTAGGGTCTTTCTCCAGCTGCTTTTAACTAATGTGCCCTCATGCTAATTAGTGCCTTGGCTTTGGGCCAAATTACTCATAAGTATATATAAGCTTGCAGTGGAGGTTGGGGAGAGTTTTGTAGATTGCTTAGTGTATTGTTGTTTTTTTTCCTGTTTAAAGTATTTTATTCATTATTTTTCTAGATATTTTCTGTGTCTCTCGAAGTTATTTAGTCTTTTTTTCCTAGGGCTGTATGTTTGCTGTTTCTTAAATTGGTAAGTGTTGGGTTTTTTTTAGGGAGAGGAATTTCTGAATCTGGAGTATTTTATGGTGGGGTTTCAGTGGAGAGTAGGTTGCTGAATAGCTTTGGGTTTGTTTTTAGCTACTTACATCTTCTATCAGAGTGTTCATTATGTTTGTGGGAGAACTGATAATATGTTACTAATAATTTGTACATGATCAGGGGAAGTCTGAAAGATGGGTTTGTATTTAATGAGAGAAGGTCTAAAGTGTTTAGCCTGTTCCACTCTTATTTTTATTTAAGGAACAGTTTATTGTATCAAGTTGTGCTGAGTTGATTCCAGTGCACTTTAATTACATTGTTTGCCTGAAATGATGCAGTAAGTTAGCTGACCATGTGTCTCACAATCTTGGTGGCTTCTGCTAAACTTAATTGTTAAAAAGCAAAGAAAACTGTCTTTTTTTAATATATATTCAGCTTTTTCTGTGTCTTGCTTTCACTAATGTAAAACTTATCTTGTTTCATTTTTTTATTAAATGGAAAGAGAAGTTTTTTATCTAGTATTGCTACCATGGCAGTCTCAATTCCCATTTTCCAGGAAGAACCAGGTTGCTAATGTATTTATTCTGGGCAAAACTAGGAATGCTTAATAATTTCCTTTTTGCTTGTTACCTTTCTATAAAGCAAGCAATTGATAAAATATTGTCACAGCATAGAATGTGTGGGACATTCTTGGGAATGATTGAGGAAAACAGGTATTAAGAGTTACCACATAAGTCAGGGTGAGTCCTAGCATGGTTATCTCTTTGTTGGCTTTCAAATGCTGCACTCAACATTGCAACTTTTACACTTGAGGGTACATAGATGCTTCTGTTTTTGTCTGTATGGGACTTGAGAGAATGATATCTGAGTACCTGATCATTTCTGTATAGAAAACATTGCACTGCTGCTGTGACTTTGCTTTTAAAACATGCACTGCAGTTACACACCCAAGCACCATTAAAGCATCATGGTAGGATTGGCACTAATTGTTGCAGAGTGTTTTAAAAAGTGTGAAGTTTGTGTTCCTCAGCATATTCTGCCCAGTTGGCCTCCTCTGTGTATGGATGGTCCCAAGTTACTATAAAATTAGAGGGAAATGGTTAAGTGTAGTGTTCTGTGGCTGCTTCATATGGTCAAAATCAGAGAATTTCCTTCTGTAAATCTCTGCTCTGAAGAATGGGGAGTCGTTACTTTCTGTAGCTGCTACTGTCTTTTAGCTATGCTGAGTATGGCATTTTGTTGTGATTCCTCATAGCATTATAGGCAACAACATGATTAGCTTTTTGTTCTTTGAATTAGCATATTCATTATCTGGAAACAGATAATTGTGGTGTTGTATTTCTGCTTTACAGTAACAGATTAAACCAGGGAAGAACAGTTGGAGGGTTTTTTAAAGTACTGATGTCTTGTTGCTTGAATGTGTTCCAAGCCTGTGCTGTTTCCCTTTGTGCCATCCCCTTTGTGAAAGTGAAGTAGTACATCCTAAGATACAAGTCCCATCATTCCCCAGGTGAGGTGCTGGGCCTCTTGCAAAGTCTATGCTTGCAAAAATATATACATGAAATAATCCTAGAGACTCAAAATAAGATTTAGAAAAATTGTGGATTAAAAATGGAAAAAGTAATGCTTGTCTGTTCTTACCAGTGTTGTGTTACTCTGTTCACATCCATTTTGCAGCACTATGGGGAATTAAAGCACTGATACAGTGTGGTGCAGTTGTAAGCTTTAAATGAAGGCAAGTATAGGGAAAAAGAGGAGGTAACAACATTCAAGAGTATATTGTAGTGGGAGGCTGGATGCTGGAATGAAATTAAGTTGTCCATATAGATCAGCTCTTAGAGATGTTTTAAAAAGCTTGAGTTCAGGTTATTTCTGTGCTAAAAGATTTAACATCTCTAAAACTAAACATAGCCAAACTTGGTTCTAGTTCATAGGTTTTCTTTTTCACAGAGGAAAAGACAATAGAAGGGTCTGTGTATAAAATAAAGAGTCACTGAATTGAACCCTCCACTAAAGGCTCTTTTACAAACTTTTTAAGAACAGGAGCTATCTATGTAACTAAAGCTGTAGCTTGATGGAAAACATTCCCTTTTGCTTAAAGTAGTGCTGAGAGATTGCTCTGGAAATCTAGACCTACCTTTGTAAGCCTCCTTTACCAGCTGCTGACTAATAGCTTTGACCTGTGGGGTTTTGCTGATGGAGCACAATACCTGTACCCATAACCCAGGGGCATCTTCTCTCATCAGATGCTTTCTCCTTCCATGAAGAATAAAGATTAACAGACAGGGGAGTATGAGGAAAGAGGGGAAGATGGTGACTCCCCTGGAGGCTCTGTATAGGCAGAGGTTGGTTGGGAATTCAGGATGCACACCCAGCCAGCATGGCTAATGTCATATACACAGCCTGAAAATGTGCATTTGCACTCTAGGGGTAACTGAAGACCCAAGACAGGATCAGAAGGACTTTTGTTGCTCTGAGCAAAAGATGCTACAACTTCTACAGCAAAAAAGCCCTTAGCTACTCCAGGTTTAATTTTATTTTTGTTACTTGTTTTTAGCTGAAATTTTGGATTGCTAGTGATGTTTCTGCTCTTTATGGCCCATGTGAAGAGCCAAACAAGGGAATTGATCACTGGCCTGGGAGCTTATATCATTTTAGGGCTTATCAGTAGGCTTCCTAATCCTGTCAGTAGTCCCAGGGAAAAATATCTCAAAAGTGAAATGAGATTCACTCAATAAAGAATTACAGGATGGGAATATATTAGTGTAAGTGAATATGGCTTAAAGGAAAACAGATGCTAGCAAACAAGCCATGTGGGGTTGGGAAAAGTAATTGTGCAGGTGTAGTAATTTGAGGGACAAGAGGTTCTCAACTTCACAGGAGTTTGTGATTTGCAGGAGTTAGCTGTTCAGAGCTGATAGGATAAGAGTTAATGAACTGATCTCATTTACCTGTTAGTTAAGGAATCCTTATCTGCTGAGGGGTTTTTGTTAGAAACAGCCACAACTCAGCATTTCTTGTTACAGTCTGCAAGTAAATAGGTAAGAGGATGATACCTGTGGATGCTGCATTACAGTGAGGACAGACTGGTAAGGCAAGACAGTCTGGATGGAGCAGAGTCATTAATGTAAAATAGACCTTGAAGTGGCTGCATGCAAATTAGACATAGGTAAGTTAGTATTTTACTGCTTTTTAGCTTGCATATGGGGACTGGCAAAACTATGAAGAGAAAAAAGCCTGAAATTCTGATACATGTGTTTTAGAAGGGATGGAAAAGCATTGGGGCCATACAGCAAAGTGTTGTCAGACTGTTTTTTAAAAAAGACAAATGGCTTTTAGGGAGGACCTGAGCAATTTATGCTGTTGGGTTCTTTCAGAGTCCCTGGAGTGGCTGAGTTAACTGGCCATTTTCTTCCTTGAGAAAGCATGTTTACTCAACTAGGGTGAGAGGTGCAATAACAAATGGGTAGAAGTTGAAAACATGCAACTGTAATGAGAAAACAAAGCAGCAGTTCCTAAGAGCAGTGATTAAGCTGTGGAACTATCAAGGGGAAAGGGTTGGTTTCCACTGTTCTGCTTTCTTGAAATCCAGACTGGCTGCCTTGCTGGAAAGTGGCTTGGTCAGCTAATACTGGCTGAGCTTAGTCCAGAGACAATGGTGCAATTTAAGGGTCTGATCTACATGGAGACCTAATGGTCTGTTCAGGCCTTAAGCTTTTTTGAAGCCACAAGGTGATTTGAAGGTGAAAAGATTTGTACCTCACAAATTTTTGCACAGCAGCCATGCTGCAGGTTCTAATTATTTTGATTCTGTAATGCTTGTATTTGAGGCAGAGCAGCATCAGAAATTTTTAGTCAGACAACAAAGCAAGCAAGCTTGCTCATCAAGTAATATCCACATGAACTTTGTGATCTGAGTGGAAGGTTACATTCAATTTTCCAATAATTTGATCATACTTAATTGAGTTTGAATTTAATGAAATACATATTTAAATTCCTTGATCAAAAAGTGAGCTGTTAAAGTAGGTGTTGCCACATGTCAAACACTTTTTTTTCTGTTGTGGTTTGCTGTAGTTGAGTCAGGAAAATGTTTTCCACCTCTGGGTAACTTTATATCACATGCTTGCTTAGAAGTGAACTTGGAGTTTCTAGTTTTTCACTAGTCAAGGAAGTCTGTGGGCCTAGGAGAAAAGAGATTGTGGGTGCTCAGCTGAAGGAGATGGTGTCTGCTTTTCTGTGGGGTGATGTGGGCTATCCTGAACACATGGGCATTGTGAATAATGTGGAGGTTAGACTTTCTGAAATGAAACTATTCTCACCTTGTTAGGAACAGACATACAAACAGAAGCCATGTGGCAGTGGCATGATGTTCCAGACTAAGGAGATGAAGTGAAAGGGGAGCCAGGATGAAGCCTGTGGTGTGCTTGTGCTGGGAGCTTGGCAAGTTCTTGCATCCTCCAGCAGTCATGGGTTACATTTGTCTATCTGGAGATGGGGTCATCCCTGTTGTTTCCACTTTCCTCCCCTGCTGGTTGGAGAGCAGTGCTAGACAGCTACATCTGTGGGAGTTTGGCCTCAGTAAATAATTTCTTGCTGGGGATATGATCTCTGGTTGCAAAGCCATTTTGGGATGGCTGTGCCTTTGGCCAAAGCTGTAAGGCTGTCATCAAATGACTGGGCACCTCTGGGCATGCTTTGAGATGTGAGCCATGGCTAGCTATGGAGTGCAGGTAATTTTGGGAGGGTTGGGTGATAGTTGAATGATGGTGCTCAGAGTGTCAGTGGTGTCTGGCTGCTGGTCTTGGACACCTGAAGAGGCAGAAGAACTGCTAAGCAGCAATGCTTGAAGAACTGTGTCAGTTGGGAAGATACATTTATCTACATAAGCCTTTGAATGTCCTAATCACCTGGCTTTTGAGTCTTTTTATTTCCTGAGTTGCCTCTTGCAGGAGAGTTCTCAAACCTGGGTGAGAAACTAATAATGATTGTGCCTTGCCTGCTAATGAGTGACATTGACATCTTATTAATGCTGATGAGTGACAGAGGTGGACACTTAGGGAAAATGAAAAGGCAGGTGGGTGATTTTCCAATCAGTCTTCCCTGCTTTGTGTGTGTGTGGGCTACTGTTAGCAGAATGGTGGGGTTGTTCAGAAATGCCTTCTGCTGTCGGCTACAGCCTATGGCATTGGGCTTACTCTTAAATATAATTTACAGATGGTGATGCTGGTCATGAAATTGTGCAGCTGCTCTTTGAAATCCCATCAGCAAACTGCATCTTGGCATGAATGTGGATAGCCTTTGGGAGCCAGACTGGTAAAAAAACCACTATAGGAAAGAGCTTGAGTTATCAATTGTAATACTTCATCACACTGAATGAAGTAATTTTTAATTAAAAAAAGGTAACTGACAAGTCAATTACATGTCCTGACAGGCAGACAGTCAATTTCATAGCCAGATGTTCCTTTTCTCTCTGCCCAAGGACAGACTTGGGCTTACCCTGATCTTGCTTTTGGTGCCTTGTGACCATTAATGTCATTGCCAAGCTACTGTGTGCACCAGCCTGTGCTGACTTGAGGGGCAGTTGGCTTGGAGCTGCTGCTGATAGGAAGAGGTCTGTCAGAAAACTGTCTGGCTCATGTCAAAGGGTTATTACACACACACCTGTCCATCCTCTGCTCACACCAGGCATTGGGAATGTTTAAATGTGTTTATGCATGTGGGAGCTGGGAGGGGAAGTAAGGTCATGAGCAGAATTGCAGTTGATTAAAGAGAAAGTTGTGTTTGCTTTGCATATAGACTGTTTTTAATGCTTTCAGGTAAGGCTGTGGAGGACAGATTCTGTACTCCAGTTTGTACCAGTCAGATGGCTTGATTCCCACAGATGGGCCTTTCCTTCACTAAGATACTGTCATTGCTGTGTTGGTTTCTAATGACTTATTTTTACCCAAATGTCTCACTAGGAGACACTACCAGCCAGCTGCTACCTGCTCCTGAGTGTTAATTATAATTATGATATTTAAAGGAGAAGGTGGTTAAAGATGTTCCATGTGCTCCTCCACACTTGTACTGTTTGCAGGCATTTTCTTCCTTTGTTGACACTCTGCAATTGCTTCTGGCTGTTATCAGCATCGATTGTGATATCAGTTTGTACTATAGGAGAGAATCTATGCAAATGGTTAGCTCTTATTGCTCACCCAATACATTGCAATCAATTAATAAGCTGTGAGGTCTAGCAAATAAATCATTGCATTTCTCCCAAAGTGAGATCTCTTCTGTTTTGGTGGGAAAGCCCCTGGTACTTAGCTGGATTGATTTTCCTGAGAGCACCACAAAGCTGACTTTCTGCAAGTGAGATGCAGCACAAGGGAAGGGAATCAGTTGCCTCAGAATTTAAGGGCTTCAGGAATTAAACATTGAGTCTGTCACTCAGCAAATACAATGAGGTTGTCATGGATGTACAGGCCTTCTGTCAGCACCTGCACAGCTCATGCAGGTAACCAGTCTTGCTGTTCTTCTACACTAAGCATGAACATTTAATATCATTTGAAATCAGTGTTGTTCAGTAAATTTAATACAAGTTGTAATTACTTTCTGAGCACCTGTGGCAGACTTTGCTCTTAAGGAAGTTTGTCTGGGAGAGCTGAAGAGTGAGCCTAACCTTCTAACTGAAAGTTAGTCTTTTAAACTAATTATTTGAAATACCTTCACTAGTGGACATTTGTTTAAAAAAAACAGTAAAAATGAGGTCATCACGGATAAAGAAAATGAGACTGTACAGGGCCAGATTTTTCCTGTAGTTTACTATTTGTGGTCTCATGGTGGTTACCAGAGGTTTTCACAAAGGGTAGCCCTGCTTTACAGGCAGTTTGTTCTTCTGTGCTGGCCTTGTGGCAGACAGAGCACTGGATCAATTCCATTGGTGCTGGATGCAGATGACAATTGCTGTACTCAGACTGTCTCAGCCAGGTGAATAGCCTTTTGTGAAAAAAGCATGTTCTCAGTTGTTAGTTTTGGGTGCTCACCAACCCTTTGGTATGCTGGGTACAGTTACAAACCTGTCCTGTGTCCTTCCTGTTGAGCTGCACATGGCTGGGACATGTGCCCTGGATTTGCTGGAGTTACAGCTCTGGCAGCTCATGTTTTCCCCAGTAATGGTCATGGAGCTGTAAAGATGTCTCAAAATCCTACATATGTGCAAGAGTAACTTAGCCTCTGCTTCCAAGGGGTAGCCCACGAGGAGAGAGCCCAGCTTGAGTTAGCAGAACCATACTTTGGAAAGCTGGTGTTGCATAAAAAGGGGGCATGCTTTGGCACTGTTTCCACAGAAGTATGTCAGCATGGGCCTAATTCTGAGCAAGTGAGTAATACCTGAATGAAACAGATCACAAGATTAAAGCACGTGCAGCAGAAGCTAGTTAGGAAACCAAGTGAAAATATCCTGTCAGATTACTTAGCAGTACAAATGGCTGCTGTAAAAAGGCATTGGTTTTAATACCTAAAATGTTCTCTGATCAACATCTCATTAAAAAGTTACTCTTTAAACTGATTAGTTGTTTTGGGGCATGCCTTAAAGAATCAGTCATGCACAGTATTGTTTTAGCTTGTGATAAAGGCTTTTCTTCACTGCTGTGCATGGGGTATGTTTTATTCATGTTTTCCATGCAGTTGTTTTTTTATTTCCTGGAAATGGCTGCTATGCAGGGTGACCTGGAGAACCAGCTCATGTCTCAACAGCATCTCCACACCTGGGAGGCTGAAATAAGTGGGTAGTTTTCCTTCATAAGCAGCTGAGTCTCCACAGTGGAAGTTTCCACTGCAAGGGGAAAGGCTATGACTGCAGCAGGACTCAGCAAGCTGC
Source organism: Caprimulgus europaeus (assembly GCA_907165065.1). The sequence continues at coordinate 78,728,231 of OU015526.1, forward strand.
TCTTGCACCTTATTCTGGTTGTCTGTGGCTCCCATGGGACCTGTGAGCAGAAGAACAAGAGGAAGCTGTGCCAACCCTTGCTGCAAGGCACCTTCTTTGGGTTTTGCCTTATGACAGTCAGGTGGCAGAATGTGGATTTCAGTTTGAAGCTTGTGTTCCCTGCTGTGTCCTCCCTGCAAAGGGCTTTGTAGCATAGACACATCCAGGCTACTTAGCAAAGACTGTGCTGAAGTCTGTGCTGTTGTACCTAACCTCTTCTAGGCTCCCAGTTCAGCTCAGTTGAGGCTTGCCTTTGTGTCTTGAGTGTATTATGCTGTAATTAGTCTGCACATGGCTATTAGGGACTTTAATTGCTTTGAAATGTAGAAGCTGCCTTCTCCAAGGATAGCTGTGGCCTTATGGCAGTTGATTAGTAAAGGGCTGAATCAAGGCAGCACAAGTGCTTCTAGAAGCAGCAAGAACCCCCAGCATAGGGGAACATGCTGCAGAGTGTATGAAAATTTCTCTAGAGAACATCCTGGGGTTTATGGGCTTTTAAAAATTGCCTTCAGACTCTCACCTGACTGCATTGCTTCCTGCTACCAGCAGCTTGTGTGCTTTGTGGGAGCTGGACTCCTTTCTCATTAATGACAGTAGAAATTTGCTCAAGGAAGGATTCTCTCCAGGTGATCCCTGCTCTTGAACTCCTTTGTGTTCCTACAACACTGAACAACTTATGTGCTGCCATAAAACCTGAGCTAGCCATTCAACACTTGGGTAATTCTCAGACACTTGCCACTTGGTCACATAGATCATTCTTGATGTGCTCTGTAGCTGGTCTCCTTTGCTGCTCCTAATCTCAGCTGAAACATTTTAAGCTCCTAAGGACACACAGTGATTCACAGTGGTGTCATGGTTTATTTTCAGTATTAACAGAGAGGACATATCATCCCACTGAACATAAGAGCCCCCAGACTAGTGCACTAAGGAGTCTCAGAAAAAGCCTAAAGGTTGCTGAGATAAAAAAATCCTTTCTTAAACATAGTAAATGAAGAACTTTTCTTAAAAAAAAGTGATTTTTTCCTGTATCAGAGGTCTTGCTGGTGCTTCATGCAAATGTCTGCATATAGCATATTAGCCAGGGATTTATTTTTATTAGATGAAAAGTGCCGTACAGGGATGTCTCTGGCATTGGAGGGCAAACTGTTGAATTATGCTGGTCCCTAGTGGCACTTCATGGGTTTAAAATTCCTCAGAGGAAGGCTCAGGAGGAGGCTCAGCCAGAGTGGTTTTGTTCTAGTACCTCGAGGCAGAAATGAGTCTTTGTTCTTCCATTGGTTCCTCTTTAGGAAAGAATAAGCAGCAGTGTATTTCTAAGATCTGTTTAGACAAGAAAAAATAAAAAACACAGCCAAGAGTTATGTAAAAATTTAGAATCCCTTAGGGGTTTGGATTTTTCAGGCTTGCTAGGTTTGGAGATGAATCCTGCAAGGAATAGCCTGAAGCTCTGATGGGAGGCCACACAAAGCCCTTGCATGTCCAGGCAGATGAGTCCCATAGTATTTCTCAGAGAGAAAATGCAGCCCTGTCCAGAACCCTTAATCACAGAATCAGACTGGTTTGAGTTGGAAGGGACCTTAAAGCTCATCCAGTTCCAACCCTCCTGCCACCAGCAGGGGCACCTTCCACTAGACCAGGTTGCCAGTGGTTCAGATAAGGGAGTACACAGACCCTTGTCCTGCACCTTTAATTTACAAACTAGCTAATACTAGCCCACTTGAATTAGGGTTCCCAAATACCAGAGGGGACAGTCAAATGTGAGCTGTCCCAAACCATCCTAAACTAGTGTGACCTGCAAAGGTTGTCAGGGAGTAAGGACATTCTCATGCATTATTACCTGTTATGCTGTGTGGATAACTAATCATCCAATCTCCTGTAGCTGAGAGACACCAGAGGGGAGTGATTCACCTTTTAAGATGTGTGGGACATCTCATGCCTGGGAGAGTGCTGTTTTTCCTACTTCCCTATGGAGGGAGCCAACATGCCTTGGATGTTACATGCTTCTAGCACCTTGAGACAGCATTCACTGGGCAGGAAAAATGATACTCAGAGCACACTCCCTGTTGCCACAGCTGTTTAGCTGCATGATCCCAGGGGTTAACTGTTCCTCTGAGAATTATATTAAATCACTCCAACCTCTTCTGTAGAGATTGAAATAAGCCACAGATAAGCTCACATAAATAGGAAAAAAGCTTGTGGTAACAGAATTAGTGTAATTAACATGTGACACTTAGATTATTATTGTCACTTAAAACTAAAAGGGTAAAAAGCTGGTTTATACATGTCAAGACAGAGATAGTGGGACAACATTATTTCTCCTCTTGTCTGACTCTTTCTGTGTATGATTTTCTGGGGTTGTCCTAGCCATTCCTTTAACTTCTGAATAATAATTTTCTTGACAATACTTCCCTTGTTATGGGAGCTTGCACTTCAGTGGATGGAAAACTGCCATTTCATCTTTTACAGCCAGTTGATCTACTGGAATAAATGCACTTCATCCAATTAGTCACTGTGGTCTTTTTTTTCTCTTCTTACTTGAAGATAATGACTCTTTGGAGCTATCTTCCTTTCTACACTGCAGTGCAATTAGTAAAAAGCAGTTGAATGTTACTGATCATGTTTGGTGCTGTCAGTGTTCTAAGAGTACAGCGAGGGAAGCTGGCTTCTGTGTACCCCTTGGTGTGTATATGCCATCTTGACCACACAGATGTTGAAGTGGCCACGTTGCAAGATGCTGATTCTCAAACCAGAGTTGCTTCATATTCAGTCCCTATTTCTGTTTCCTGTGGCTGCATGAGCATCAGGTAGATTGTTAATCCTAAGGGAAGGAGAAATGCAAAAAAGCCACTGGTGTTCAAGTTTTGCTAGGGACTATTGGTCCTTCCAGAGAACATAAATACCCTTCCACCCCTCACATGTTGGATGATAGAACTTGACAAGAGCACTGCCAGTGTCGGAGCTGAGAAGTCCTGCTTTGTAAGGAGATCTTTGAGGTGGCAATATAGAAAATCTACAACATCTAGCCTGAAGCAAGTGCTCATTTTCACCTGTATTCTTCCAGCAGCTTCTTGTCAAAGGGAAGATGGAAGACATGTAACAGGCTCTGATCCCTGGCTGTGAGCTGAGCTGTCCTGAGTTTGGGGGACAATGTTAATATGAATATTATCACACAGTAACAACAGGAAAATGTCTTCTCTACTTAATGTAATATAGACTTTCCTTGAGTCATGGAGTAGCAGGTCATAGGCAGTGCTGAAGGCAGCTGTGATGAAGATGGTGGCGGGATATCTTGGGATTAAGGTTTTGTTTTCTTTGCAGAAACTATCTCAATGCTTGTAGCTGGAGAAACTGTTGTGTTATTCCTTCAAGATGTGCCACAATTAGCATTGCCTATGACTGAGGGAAGTAGAATGGAGTTCTTCTGGGTTTGGTGGAATGGGAGCCACCAAAAAGGGATGAAGATGTGCAGAGACTATTCCCTCTTCTCTTGCACCATCTGTCAGGTGCACAGGCTTAAAAATTTTGTAGCTGTAGGATAATGGATGGAATTGGCACTGCTGGAGTTGAGGTTGTACCAAATGATTCAGTGTGCTTTCAACACTTAAGCTGTTTAAATGGGATGGGTGTAGCAGGGAAATAAACTCATAAGGGAGTAGAAAGTGAGCTGGATAAGATTAGTGATGTGTCTGAAAGTGTGTGAGTTTGAGGGGAGAATTTGTGTTGGCAGGGTGTGTGATTGCTTGTACATGCTTGAGATCTAGATCAGCAACTTTATTGACATGTCTGGTAATCCCACCTGATACAAAATGCTGTGTTTCCAAGGGTCAGCAGTGTTGGGCTTCTCATTTAGACATTAGCTCTGAAACTTGCTCTGTTATTACCACACTGATTCTGAGGAGTCTTGCAGCCATAGGCTGCAGTGAAGGAATTCAAATAAGGTAAAGGCTGTTTCTTAATGAGTTGGTTCTAATGAAGTGTCCTGCTTAGGTCTCTGTTTACCCAAATGCCATTTATTATCATGTTTTCTTAACTTGCCCGCATGAAAATGGAGTAGGGACTGTCTCTCCCCCTTAAAACTGCTACAAATCTGTTAGACTGTGCACATGATGGGTCTAAATATACATTTAGGTAAAATATATAACACAGCTGTTGAGCAATTTATTTTCACCAGTGGAAAGACTATATTTCAAGACAGTGGTGAACTGTCAAGTGAATTATGGGGTTTGTCCTCTTACTTGTGAAAATAAATTGTGTATTCTATAATCTGAACCAGACTAGTTTTTAATTATGTGCTGTTTTGCTTTGATTTACTGGGCAGGTTATCTAGAGGCCAAAACACTAGCAGATTTATTGTAGTCAGTCTGGAATGACTTAAGGGGCAAACATTAGACTGAGTATTTCAATTTTAACAAGCTACCATAGTTTTTTGCTAGGCTTTCTTTCATCTTTTGCCTGCAAGATTAACTCTTTTGTGGATTAGTATCAGCTTCTCCTTTCTGCTTTATGTTTTGACTATTAATTATCAACCTTGTAGATTCTGCATCTAGTTTATCTCCATAGGTTTCTGGAGAAAATGGTCAGTGCTGCTGTTAGACTCCTTTCACCTTCAGTTTAACTTTCTGCTGATGGTTTGTGAGGAGTAAGGCTGTCCAGTCTGGTGAAGCAGTGGAGTGCATCCCACCCTTGAGCCACTGCTGGGATGCCTGTCCACAGCCATCTGGGTGCTGGGTAGCCTGAGGGGTAGGTCCTGGGCAGTTTGGGCACAGTTGGAGAAAGGCACCTGGGATGCAGAAGCAGTCAGGACCAAATGGCATCTGGTTAACTGGAGCCTTGTGGACCTCTTGGAACAGCTCTAGTTAGCAGCAGGGAGATGATATCCCTGCATGCTCACTATAGCCCTGTGCTACTGATAGCAACACTGATGTCTAATCTTCCTAAACATATGATGGTCCAACCAAAAAACAGTTAAATTTTACCCTCTTGCTCTGGTTTCATGCTTGAATTTTGTGTTCAAATCAAATGCCAAAAGTTTCTACAGAGAGATGAGTTTCAAGTCAGACACACATTTCTTATCAATGAATTGAGTGCTTGTGGTCAGTAATGAAAATCTAACATAACAGTTGTCTTTGACTTCGTCCTGCATGCTGGTCATGGATAGGTCTGTGTTCTGACAGCACATGGAGAGCCACTGTGGGGAGATTTCTGATGTTGCAATAACGTGTCAGCCTCTAAAAGGGACAACTGAAATAGTTTTATTTGGATTAGTCAAGATAAGAGCTGAGAAAAACTAAATATAAGGACCATGTGTTAATATTGCAACCTGCATGTGATTCATCCAGTAGGTTTGATAAAATGAATATACTGAAGGCTGCAAAACTGCTGTTAGACCAGAATCCCTGTGTGAAGTACCTAGTAAGTTTACTTAGTGTAAAGTAACCCAACAACATGAGTCTGGTTGGGCTGCCATTGTCTTCAAAGTTTTTTGAAGGCAGATGATTCAAATACAAGCTGTTGTATGAAAAAAAGGAGATGCTAACCTTTAGGAGAAAGTATTTTGGAGAAAATATTACATTAATAATTTGGCAGCAGGAGTTCAAAAGGGGCACTGCAGGCAGGCCAACTGTCAAAAGGTAGTGAGCACTGATGCTGTGCTGGAAGTATGACCACTGTTTTCATATCTACTGATGCTCTAGCCTGACTCAGATTCCTTCTGAGATATTAAGTCCTTTTAGCCTGTTTGATGCCTTAGGTAACTCCGCTGTAAAATGGACATATGGAGATTCAACTCTTACAGTGGAAAGTGATTTTTGACATGCATTCACCTGCTGCAAAGCAAGCTGGTATTTGTCAGTGAGCAGTGGAATTGGATTTGTTCACTTGGCTTTGTGATACTAGTGAAGTTTTTTGCTTTTAAGTTTTGCTTTGAGATTATTCTTATATCAGTATAAAATGTACAAAAAGGCCACAAACCTATCTGAAGAATTATGTAAGTAGAAAGCCAGTTATTCAGTAGTCTGTGCCCTGTGTAAGTGCTCACAAAGTGTATAGTGCCCTTACTAGTTACTTGCAGTAGGGGATGGAACAGCATCTGCCTTGCATGTACCCATCCATGGCTGTGGTTTCTAAATTAAGTTGCAGAAGGAAATTTGTCCCTCTTCCACAAATAGCCTTTTTTTTTTTACAGTCAAATATCCCTGTTCTAAGGAAACTCCATAACCAGCAAAACTGGGTGGAACTCCTCACCAGTTTTGCCTAACAGTAAGTGCTGCATGTATGTACTGACCCTGCTATGAATATTACCAGAGCCTGCTCTGACCAGCCCAAAGCAAAGCCTGTGCTTTTCTCATTTACTCAGCATGTGCTAGCAGGGCTGTGGAGAGCTGGAAGAATTACTTGGTCTATATTGAAAGCCAGGTAGTGTCTCAAACTGATTTCTCACCAGAGCTACTGCTGCATTTACTGTTTTAACAGTAAGTTTTTAATTACCTTGTCACTTACATACACCAAACTTGTGGACAGGCTTCAGTGAATTTGCATGTTACAGTACATCTACTAAGTATAATGCAACATGGATGATGTTTTATCTGGTAGGTATATCAAAGAGGGGTTTTTAATTCTTTGTATTAGTATCAAGTTGTCTACACAACTTAAGTGTGCATTTAAAAAAATTTTTTCTCTTATAAAACATCTATTAGGAAAAACAAACTCTACCAGTTGAGAAACACCTTTTAGCATCAAGAAGCAATGCTTTATTCACTGCTTCTTAGTGTCAGGGTGGCTTCATAAAATATTTTTGGTGTTATGGTGGATGCTTGCTTCTAGAGCCACCTGACTTCACTGCTGTTTAGGCAAATTATAGACAGATATAGAAGGAAGGGTTGCACTTCTCAGAAAAGAAGGAAATAGCAACAAGGTGGCTAATTAAAGTGATGATTTTGTCAAGTGAAAGACAGGGCCAAGGAAAGGCACTGAAAGCTGAAGTGTAAAGAAGTGGTTATGGAAAACAGGAGGAGAGGAATACAGCCTTGTGCTGCATTTGCCTTTTGCCTGGTGACTGAAAAATTAGCTGCAGTTGTCTGTGTAATACTACCCTGGCTGCAGTCTGACAATCACCATTTGTTCCCAGGCAATCTATTTCTCTAATGGAATTTGTTCTCCTGCTGTAAATCTGAGAGAATATTTAAATAAATATATCTGCATCATGAATTTATTTTCATGCTGTAAACAAGTATATTAAGCAAATTTATAGACAGTGGCAAAGCACAAGAGTTAGAAAGAAGTAGAAAGTCTCTCTGTAGAGAGAGCCATCTTGTAAAGAAACAGTTAATTTTTAAGTTGTAAACACTTCAGCAGTGCATAGAGAGCTATAATTTGCACTTCCTTTTTTTGCTTCACATGACTGTGCCCACTACTTTTTCCTGGAGATAATTGTATACATTAAAAAATAGCATAAGCTTTTAACAGCAAATGGTGTTACTTAACTGAGATTTTACTCTTGTTAAACTTTAAGGTCAGTGAAGTTTCTCTGAGTTACAGCAGAATTAGATACTCTGCAATACACCACCCAGCTTTGCTCTTTGCTTGAGACTAGATATGAAGGAGTAAACCAGGTGGTGAGTGCTAACAGTAATTCTGTGCTTCTGGAAATAACTTTCTGTGGTTGCTGGCATGTGGGAGGTTAAGTGGCATGATCAGATCTGTTACTTTCAGATTTGAAATCAAGGAATAAATAAATTGGAGGACATGGAAATATTTTACCTGCTCATCAAGATCTGTATTTCAAATGTGCATATTCAAGTGTAGCCATTGAAATTCTCCCTTTTGTGGTCAGTTTCAGAGACTGAAATGTTTAACCCCCTTTTAACTTGAATGCAAGTTCAGCTTTCACACAGCTGGGGACCAAGCCATATATGAAACTTGGGTGTAACCTTGAAGGAAAGAAAGCAGATAATCTGCACTTAGCTGCATGAAAGAAATCCTGTTTTCAGTACTTGCAGGGTATTATGCAGTATATTTCTAATTGAGTGTTGCTGGGTTGTTGAATGTGTGTCTGTTCCTTGGATCCCTTTGTAGATGGGTGAGTTGTATGTTACTGTATACATCTATTAACCTTAATCTGATAAAGTATTAAAGAACTGTATTAGAGATGGATATTTGTATAGGTTTGTTGCTTCATCCTCCTGGTTTACTTGAACACTGTTGGGTAATAGCAGTATAGTGCTGTTTGTGGTTTATCTGAATATGATTATCAGGGTTTTCCAGCAATTGCTTCTAGGTGTTTCAAAGACAAATACGAGAAATGGGAAGCTCTGTGGAGAAGGGCTGGATGCAGACACTCAGATTCTTCACACTCTATGATAATAATGTGTGAATGTGTGTGATGCTGCTTCGAGGACATGTAACAGGGATTTTGGGGATGGTGCTGTGTGATGGGTATACTGAGTGCACACATGGAAAAGATTAATCATCTCAAGTAAAAGTAATAATAGCAGTATCAGAAAGAATAGTTGTAGCACTTCTTATTACTGAGATTTCCTGACTCCTTGGTGATGCATGGTAGAGCAACACAGAATCCAATTTCTCATTTGCTGTTACATTTCCTGAGGGTAGAAAAGGTCTTTCATTACTTTTTGCAAGTAATACTTTTGTGTCTAAAGCAATTGGTTGGGCTGGATGCTTCAGGGAGAGCCTGTCCTGATCCCTGATAGGTGGGAACCAAGCCATGGATACTGCCAGGGGTGAAATGAAGTGGAAATGAGCACCACCCATATAACCAGGCACAGCATCTTTAGAAACTGGTGTGGGGAGTCTGGGGATTATGCACTTGCTGTTTCTCACAGTCTGTTATTCAAGAGTTTGAGGTCTGAAGTCCCAACTTGACTGCTGTTGGAGAGCTTGGAGGCAGGAAGATGTAGTCTAGCAGAGCATCTACTCTATAGCTCAAACAGTAAAGGAAAAAGTGCTGTTGATTAGCTTCCTTCTACAGTGTATTATTGATTCAGCAGCACCCAATGCCTCGATACCACAGTGACATGAAACAGGTAAGCACATGATACCCTGTTTACAGGCACGCTTTCCTGTAATACCTTCATTTGCCAGTGGCCAAACTCAGATAATCCCTGGTCTTTTAGCCCCTTCCAAAGCTGGGCAAGTAATTTTCTCAGCTTGCTGATGCTCCCAGGAAATTTTCCAGAGCTGTAAAGTTTGCAGTAGAAGCTGCTGAGAAAACAGACCTTAGGAAAGAAGGCAAGTCCAAGCACATGAAGTCTGAGATCAGCTGATGCTCAACAGGCAGATCACACTCATCCCATCCTCTCTGTGCTTTATCTTGTATATAACTGTATGTGAACATTCCTGGAAATATTTTATATCTTAGGGATGAAGATGTTCTTTAATTGAGGAACAGGGCACCCATTCATCAAGGTTTTTTTGCAAGGGAAGATCCCAATTTGGTCTTAAATCAGAAACTCATTTCAAAATATTTTGGCCCAATTAGTTGGTGTTTTTAGTTTCTGGAAAGGGTTTAATAATTGAACCAAAATACTTGTAGTACCAGTGGCAAATATCCTTTCAAAAGAAATGTTCTATAAAAATCTTTTTCAGAATAGGCAAAACAACTGCAAAAACATAAAATTCAGAATAAATACATATCATTGATACACTAATAGCTATGTTTGTACCTTCTGTATGCTCATGTGCTGTATTACAACTGTTTTCACAAATAACCCAGTAGTAGAGACTTGATAAAATCCCTCCTCTACAGTCAGTCAAGTTCATAAAATGTGGTTAGCAGAGAAAGTTCTTAGTTAATTTAAATGAAAGACACTTGATGGCAAACAGGGGCATGGCTAAGAGTGTGTGCTTCAGATTTTTTTACTGTTTTGTTCTGCTTGACTGAGGTGTCTGGAGCACAATTATGATTTTCCCACATGAAATAAAACCTTTGAGCAGTCTTTCTAGAGGTGACTTTCTGTGGAATGCTGTAGTATAACAAAAAGATGTGCTGACCTGAAATATCATCCACAGATTTAATGCAACTTTGGCCATAAGTTATGGAGTTGTGGCTGCAGGTTCCCATGGCTTTAATGACCTCACTCCTGATTACAGGAAATGCTGATTTGTATTTTTCCCCTACCCCTTTCCTTACCCAACAAGGCACCCAAACAAATATTTGCACTTCCCTTCCATCTCCTAGAATGCAAGGTAATTTCTAGGAGGTTTAAGTGTTTGTAAAAGCAGATATGAATACCTGGATTTTCCATCAGAATGATAAATCTGCTCTCACTGGAGTGGTCAGGTGATCTAATAAATTTTGAAATTTTATGCAAAGGGAGAGCTAGACAGATGCTGTACCATTGCCTCATTTTAAAAAGCAGTGGAACAGCATCTCTTCATAGTGTTTTCATATTGTTTTTTCTAATAAGAAGTCCAGAGAATAAGATAAAGTTTGGAGAGATAAGTCACAACCCCTGTGGCTTAGCCAGCAGTTCTTTTCTTGGCTTTTGTCCTTTAAGTGACATCTTAGCAACTCCAAGTATATGTTGAAATAGGATTTACTGTATTTTAGAAACAATAGTTGGAATTTACTTTTTTCAGCTATATATAAACTATCTCAAAAACTTTCCCATCTACATTATAGATTCAATGTTACTTAAGTATTTGTTATGTTTTTATTGGCAAAAACTATTTCTGAGTAAATCTGTTGTACTCCTTATTTATGGCCATGTCAAATAATGAAAAATTATGCTGGTTACAATTGCACCAGTATGCTTTTAATTCCAGCTGATCTTTTACAAGCACATGACATGCACAGAGCTAATAACTAGCAGTATTTAGTGAAGTTACAAACTTGTAGAGAGAAAAAAAGGTTCCCCAAGTCATAATATGCCATATGTGACCAAAGCACAGACCTGGCTGTTAATAGAAGATATTGCAGGCTAAAGCAGGTACTATTTTTTTCATGATCCCAGGAACAAACAAAAATACTTACCTAATCTCAGCCTCATTTATTATTTATAATGGTCAAATAAGTAGGGGTGATGTTTGAACAAGTAACTGCACCAAAACTTTGTTATCTGGGGGGAAAATAGTCCAAGAGCAGGGAAATGGTTAAATTTGTGTCAGGTTTCATTCTGTTAGTAAGATTTCTTCATTGCATATCTTTGAGCTTTGCTTCATTCATAGAGGCTTAATGCAGCAAATATAAGTTAACAAAGGATTAGCACTTTAATCTATCAGTAGCATGTGATGGCAATTGCCCTGTGTTGATAAATGCACAATAATTGATAGAGTGCTCTAGAGGAACCTTTAGTATAGGAAAGGTGGAGAAGTTTGAATGCTGGCACCTATTGCACTCAGATGACGGTTTTTCTGCAGGGCTGCATTGTACTCGGTTAAAACATGTGCATTTTATCTCATTTTTCACTGCAAGTGACAGGGAAATAATCTATACAATGTTAGCATTCTATTAATTGTGTACAGGATGAACTCATCAGCTACAGTCTTCCTTTTGGTATTGGAGTTTTCACTACAAGCCCTTTAAAGACAGTCTCTGACTTCAGGCTCTGCAGTTGAGAGTTGGTGCCACAGCTGGACTTGGCAATGGAGGTGGTCTGTGGCATGGGGGTAGTTGGCCTCGTTCCCTCTTTCCTCTGTCAGCTTCCATCTAAGGAGGCATTTGGCTGCTAGGCCATTGCCACTGATGTACAATCTTAGTGAAGGAAAGTGAGGATTTTGGTATGTAAGAGTTGGCCAGGACACAGCATGGTATAGAGAGACATCTTCAGTGGCTGGACTTGACTGTTTAACTCCACAGCCATGGAAATTCTGCAGTAACTTATACAAAGCACCACCTCGGACTTGATTATGTAGTATGAGCATGGGGCAGTGGTTGTGCCAGATGAAAGTCTGACTGCTATGGTGAATGAACCTTAAACTCCCTTGCTAATTGTCAACAGTAAGTAATTATCCCTTCTTCAACCCCTTTGCTCCCACTTGTGCAGGATGCTTCACAGGACTTCAGAACAGAGCTTTTGAATAAGGGGTGTGTAGGCACATAGAAAAGTGATTCTGAATGTTCTGTGATAGATCTAGAAGGGAACCTACAGATATTGAGACCTGAAGAGACACTTGACCAGCCTTGATGGAAAAACATTTGACATACCCTCCTTTATCTGGAGCTGAGGTATTTGTTCAGACTGAGCTAAGGTTTTGTTTATTGTTGGTTTATCTGTTTGATGTCAAACTACTCTCACCTTTAAATGCTGTGTGTTTTCCCTGTGCTCTTCGGCTGTCTCCAAGACTGTAGCTGAGACAAGTACTTGACCTGAAATGCAGGCCTGGAGAAAGTAGGTTGTCTTCCAGGCTGGTTAAAAAAACCCCAAGCAACCTACTCCTAAACTTCTGAGAAATGGAGCAGCTGCTGGGCAGGGTTACCAACTACATCTGTGTCCTGTTAACTTGGTGCCTCAGACACTGTAGCAGTAGAATGATGTGAGTGGTGCAATGCTGGAACTGGACTGAAGCTGACTGGGCAATGTGGGAGTGGTATGCAGAGCCAACACAAGGTTTCTGTACTGTTTGAGCAAAGTTATTGTCTCTGCCCCAAGAATGAGTGTGAGGAGAAAAGGGGGAGACTGGAAGGATCCTGCAAGATGAAGGAAGGAGACTGCAATTGCTACTTCTCAAACTGTAGACCTCTGTGAAATTAGAAAAAAACTCTTGGTTTCTGGACAGTAGCAACTGCTTAACAGTTGATATTGAAGCTGACTTCTCTGTAAAATCCCCTTTATCCACCTTACAGGAATTTTCCCCAGAGAAACCACTGTGTCTGCCTTCAGGTGTGACAGGTAGATGCTTAGACTTTTGTTTCCCCATATCTGGCAGCAATGTGGTTTCCTGGCCAAAAAGGACCATGTGCCAGCACCACACTGCTGAGCACCCTTGGCTGAGCTTTTGTGCAGTAGTGAAATTCATAGGGAGAAGTTGATGGTGGTTAAAAGTAATAGAGGAAGAGGAGGAGGGATGGGTTCTTAAGTCACATGCACCACTTTAACAATTACATCCATGCAGAAGAAATAGGCTGGGAGAGAGCTAAAATTTGAAGGTGGGACAATCTTTTTTACTTCAGTATGGGGCTAAACTGGTTATGAAAGCACAGCTCAAGTATCTGTCTGCTCAGCCCAAGTATCTGTCTGCTCAGCCCAGCCTGTGCAGGCAACTTGAAGGAGTTGGGTTGGGGGAAGTGCCACATGGTTTATTGGCATATGTTTTCCTTAAAGTCTTGCTTTTCAAAATGATTAAAAGAAGATGCATGCTGCTTTTAAAGCCAGAGTTTGAAGCTGCAAAATGCCTGGTGTTGTAGGTATGTGATACAGCAAGGAAAAACCTGATACCTGTCCATGTGTGGAGCTCTGATCTGAGACCCATCTCTCCAAAACAGATTTGCAAAACTAAGGTGTGTATCACAGTTACTGCCCAGGTCTCGTGGCCATAGGGAATGTCTAACCTGTAGAGTCAGGTGTTGTGTGCTCATCCTTGTTTTTGCTAGGAAGTATTGTTGTGAATGCAAGCACTGAGTTTGAGAGGGTGGTGACACTTAGTGGTGGATGAAATGAGGGCTAAAGCTGTTCATGTAATGAGCAGACCCCAAGGACAAGCATGGCTTCTCCTGCAGAAGCCATGGATCCTGTGCTAATGCCTCAGCTGAACCACAGTCAGAACAGCTTGCAAAAGGAGAAGGGGTTATCTAGGGGAAGGGCTTGTGCCCTGCTCTCTGATGGGGGAAGATTGGTCAGATGATCTTGGCAATTCAAAGTATTTGCAGAGAACAGATGATAAAAGGAATATATTTGAGAAGGGAACAGTCACACAGTTCATGTTCCTGCTTGGACAAGTTTGTATTGTTCTGTTAATATAAGTTATTTCCTAAGAGAGCTGGGAAAGCAGGCAGGCAAAAATGTTGACACCTAAGGATATTTGACCAAGGCTTTTTCCTCAGAGGTTATATGTTATGAGACCAATTCTGATGAAGGAAAATCATTGTGCATCTTTCAAAGTAGGAAATGACTTAGCAGTTAAATCAACTTTGTATTTTCTCACTCACTCAGATTTCAATTGCAAGGCCTAGTATTTTAGAGAGTTGGCTAATCAACTGTAGGATTTATGTAAGCTTGTTCATTGAGTTTGGCTATTCTTCTTGGAGAGACTTATTTTCTCACTAAGTATTAGCTGGAATACACTTCAAGGGATTTGAAGTTCATAAAGGAGCTTAAGCAGTTTGGAACAGGACATCTGTGAGGCATACTTATATCCAACAGGAAGAGTATCAGGAGTGTCTTGTGCATATGTTCCCAGCAATGCTTTGTGTATGCCAGGTTTGCTGTTGGTGTAATTGTGTATGGGACAGGGCTCAAGAGATCTGCTAAGGTTAATCTGACACCCTGTCATACCTTAGGAGAGCTTATTTTGCACAAAAATCATGTGTTTTAAAACTAAGGCTTTTCCTTTCATCATGATCAGGAAAGGGAAATGCTGTGGTGGTCAACAAATATAAAACCCCTCAGATTGTGGTGTGTGGACAGTGCAAGCTCTTCTACTGACCAGCCACACCACCCAAAGCAAATCCTGTGCTGAGCCTGTCTGGGTTCTGATACCTGTTAAATAGAGTGTAACTGACTGCCTTCACTTCATGCTTTCACACCTCTGGGGGAGAACGTGGTGTAAATATTATCAAGGAAAATATTTTTCTCTTCAGTCTCACAACTTCTATTGTCACAGTCCTTAAACACTTCAAAGTTGACTATCTGTGGAAATAAGCAGATCTGCAGTCAAGTTAAGGTTTCAGCACAAAAGTTAGTGATAATCCTGTTTTCTTCTGGGAAGAAACCTTTCCCTTGCAAAATACACTTTTCTCTTTGCAGGAGGCATTCATTTATGGAGGTGACAGAAATGACTGCTGTGGTGCTCAAGCAAATTTAAAATTTCAAACTATTTCCTTTCAGAGTTGATATCTGATTCATTTGAATGGAGCAGTTCTGGAACTGGACATCTGGTCAGGGAGCACCTGGCTTTGACTCAAGAAATAATAAAGGAGAAAAAGAATAAACAAGTCTGGTTTGTACAATATATATATAGCAATGGCACTGAGATGCTTCAGTAGACTTCTGTATCTGGAGTGCAGCCTTTCATGTTACCTCTGGCTGCACTTGCTTAGCTGCAGCCTCTACTGCTCTGTCTTGTTTGGCTATTCTTCTCTTTGAAAGGATTTATGTTTTTTTTTCCTGTACAAATTGGCTGGAATCCACTTCAAGGGCTTATTGATCATGATGGAGTTTAGTTGCTTTGGAACAAGCCTCTGGTGAGGCATGCTTCTAAGGTGCTTCCTATAGTTTATGGTCTATAGATCATAACTTTCTTTTATCTGCTTCCTCTGTAAACTTGCTGTGGCCAAGTTTTCCCTAGTCTCAGCTTGCTTCTACACCTCCAGTGAAGTGTGAGAATGCAGTGAACCCCATCCCCTCTTGAAAGTGACTTGTGGACAAGACTTCTTGTTGTGCCAAGTTCCCCAGGATGTGAGTTGTGGAAACTATGCAGAAATGCCTCTTGCTTCTTAGTACCATGCTAGTACTAAGTTAAAATCAGTTAAAGCATTTTTTTTCCTGCTACAGAACATGAAAAGACAAGTTTCTTCTCATCTGTTGCCTCTTATTGAATTTTTGAGAGATTTCTCTTCACATTGAAGACAAAGCTGTTTAATTTATTAAGGATTTACAGAAATGTGACATGTAGTGGCGAGTCCCAACCTTGGAGTTATGTTATTTCTTGTTAAAAGGAAAACTGGTTTTGCAGTAAATATTCCAAGGCCAATGCATCCCAGCTATCAACTTCAGAGCTGCAGTTTGTATCCATGCACTGGCTGGGGAGGCAGAAGGCAGCCACCCCACTGCAACCTGGACTGGGAGCTGCCAGCAAGGCTGGATAGGGGAAGCTGATGGGACCAAGGGGGCTTTTGTGGCTCCCTGCTGCCACGCAGGAGTGGGCAGAACAGGACAAGAATGAGGGTTCTTGACAAAATGAATATATCACTACTTTTTGAGTGGCTCCTTCCTAGGCTTCATACCTTGAGTAGGCCTTGAAAGTTCCAAGAGGGTAGAAAAACTCTACAGAGGGATCTTGACAGATGGGATTGATGAGCTAAGACCAGTTGTATGAGATTTAACAAGGCCAAGTGCTAGGTCCTGCACTTGGGTCACAACAACCCCAGGTAGTGCACCAGGCTTAGGGAGGAGTGGCTGGAGAGCTGCCAGGTGGAAAAAGACCTGAGGGTGTTGGTCAACAGCAGCTGTGGAACTTGCCATTCTGTGGGAATGGCCAGTGGGAGATGGCAACTCCCATTGGGCTCTGAATTTTATATCTGCACTTTTCATGAATAGAAGTAGGACATCAAGTGTAATCCTACAGTTACATATTGCTTGAGGTAGGCAAACCAATGAGGAGAGGATTGGCTGTTTCACTGATAATCAGTTCTTAAGTTTTTTACATAAGCATGGATGTAGTGTGGTAGGTGTTTAACTACCTGTACATCTCCTTAATGCCTCTGCAATGGTCATATTAGAAGGAAGTCATTCTGTAAAACTCAGTGACATCTAGAAGTGTACTTAATCCCACAACCTGGCCAAAGAGTCTCTCTGTAAGAAGTCTTTCACCTGTGTGGAGAATGAGTCATCAAATCAGCCATGTATTATAAAAGCAGAATCATGACTGAGCTGTTATCAGGTGAACTGTAGTTGTTGTGTATCCACTCCTAAGATTTGTGTGAGAGTTTGGACTCCCCCAATATAAAACCTTGGTCTGTCTCTAGAAGCCTATCTTCAGGTGGGCGTGTGGAATTTGGGGGACTCTTATGTTAAGGCATCAAAACTGTCCCTTTGCTTTGCACATAGTAGCACATTCATTACTGCAGCTTTGAATTCTCATTGCTTTTTGCCTTGTGTTTAGATATATGAAATACTTGTATTCTTCTCTTATCAGATTCTCTTCTCAGAAAGTGATCAGTGTGATTTGGGGGCCAGGGCTTTTGTACTTAAACTCATGAAGTTCAAGTGTGGGACTTTTGGTGAGGTCAGAAACCTTTCTCCTCATAGTTAGAAGACAGGCAAAAAAAAGTTCCAAAGACAAATGAAATTTGGAGCAAACTTATATCTAAAAATGCAGTTTTGTTAACTTTTAGCATGGATTTTACACATTTCACCTTAATATTGTTTAAGTGATAGCTTTATTTTCCTTAATATTCTGAAAATTATCTTAATGTAATGTTACAGGATTTGTTTTAGTTAAAGAAATTAATTGTAATTGGGAAAGACTTGTGTGTTCTGCAGATCTCCTCCAAAGTGGAGGCTTTGTGGCTTGTTCTGTGTAGCTGCAGAATAATACATCAAAGTTATTAACCTCTGAGAAATGGAGGTTATCATAATGGAAATGCTGACACATTTCATCTTTAGGGCTACAAGGAGTGCTACTCTAGTAACACCACCTCATTTCACCATGTGAATATTGTGATGACAGACCTTCAGATGCACAGCTCCTTTTAAAAAACAAATTTAACTTATCATGGAAGAAACTTGAGGACAGACAGCTCTTCAACTGGAATACTGGATTTGGTCATGGAAGAGGTATAATGTGGACAGAAGTGTGGATTTATAAACACTGATAAGTAGGAGCTGTGAGTTATTTTTGAGGCTGATTCATAGAATCATAGAGTTGTTTTGGTTGGAAAAGAACTT
This sequence comes from Caprimulgus europaeus, assembly GCA_907165065.1. Next base: position 78,746,053 of record OU015526.1, read on the forward strand.
TAAGACCATTGAATCCAACTGTTAACATAACATTACCAAGTCCACCACTAAAACACTTTTGTATTCTCCATTAAGAAGTGCAACTTGTCACCAGAAATCATGCTTTTGGTCTCCTGCTGGAAAATGTAAAGTGAATAACAAGGAAGATAAATTGATGACAAAATTAGCTTGTGTAACATTAGGGAGGACTGCAAAACCAGAAGGGAGCGTGGTGGTAGAACATGATGCAGCATAGACAAACTTAGTTTCAATTTTTGCTGATATGGTCACTTTTGAAGAATGAAAGCAATGTCCTTAATGTATACTTGGCATGAAAATTCCAAGTTTGTTTGTAATAACACAATACAAGTTCATATGGATTTATAAACTATCTACTGCTAATACCAAGGAAACATTTCCATTTAGTCTAACTCTAAGTTTGTCTTCGTAGAGGAGCAATAAATGCCTTCAAAGCCTGAACAAAGATTTGTCTTTTGCTCTGAACAAGATTGGACTGAGCATGTACTGGCAATGCTTTAGAGTTTCTCTGCTAAAAAGAAGGTGGTGGAGGGGAGGTAGTAGCTGTATCATAAGGTTCCCTGGAAACAGTGTATGTGTTTGTGTCAGAAAACTGTCTCGTGATGCTGCTAGCTGGGATGTCTCTCTATGTTTTAAATGACCAGACTTTCACTGAATGTTACACTGAAAAGCTGCATCCATCACTGAATCTGTCTTGGTTTTTTGACCATTGTTTCTGCTTGGTCAAAAGTAGACCCAAGTCTGAAGAGAAATAACATGGAAATTTGGGACAGTTGAACAGGGACCACAAAAAAGAGGCAGAAGTTTCATGGGAAGTGCCTCGGGGATGATGTCTGGTCAGCAAGCCGCAGCAAACGTTTTGGGGATGGAAATGAATGTCAAGAATGGGAACAATGGTGTTTTTGTCTTCCAGCTACTCCAGGGAGCAGTGGGAGAAGAGACACTTAGGGTGAACAGTACAGCAACCACTAGTAGCAATCAAACTATCTCCAGGCAGAACCAGGACCAGAGAGGAGGAAACTGCCTCTCCATGAGCCCTTCTTGTTGCTTTGATAGATCAGACCTGGGAGATTATGGGGGGGCTCTTGGAGGGAAGGCAGCCTCTCCAGCAAGGAGAGGTTCTCCCAAAAACCTGTTCTTGGTGCAGGTGTGTCCTAGTGTGCCACATCCAGGGCAGGTAAACTCTGGGAAGATGAACCCTCCAACTTCATACCCCAAGCAATATTTAGCTCAGGAGAACTTGTGTCATGGTGGAACCTGAGACAGCCTGCCCCTTTAACTGTCAGCTCAACTGTCATTTCTGTTGGTGATAAAGTTTGACAAAGAAAAGCAAGAGAAGCCAGATGCCTTGAGGGTTTGTGTATGTGACAGTTGATATTTCTTATAGTAGAGAAGAGCTGAGGGGTGCCCTCAGGGCAAAATGATGGACTACTTAAGATGCTCTGTAGCTCATCCTGTGCAATGAATGAGACTCTTAGAAAATTGAGCTCTCTGCTAGACCAGAATACGAGAGCTCTGGTTATTAAGCTGCTGAAGTCAACTGCACAGCTAAAGCAAATGAGCAGTTTAAAGTGATTTGATGCACCTAAAGGTAGAATATAATTCTCCTAATGGAAGTGGGCGACAGGAGAAAAAATAGGTTTGCAAGATGATCAGCAATGTGGTAATTGCTTCAGTTGCCCCCTTTGGGTTGTGGGACACTGACAAATGAATTGCAGACGTTGTCATCTGTCTGAAGCACTCAGACTCTGATTTACTCTGAAAGGGCTTGTCAGTTTAATATTGCGTGTGATCGTAATGGTTGTCAGACATAAATTGAATGGATTGGGTAGGAAAAAAAATCCACTATTTAAATAGGAGTCCTGACTCTAGGAAGGTGCCTTTCTATAAAATTTTAAAGAATATCTTAACATTTGTAAGGAGATGTTAAGGGTAAATTACATTTCAGTCAAGTGCATGTGATGATTTTCACCTTTGACCTCTGGCATGGTGTTTTGGTATGGGCTGGAAGTCCAAAATATGACTCAATCTGGATTTCATCCTGCTTTTTGGGGGCACTGTAGTCTGAGACTTGGCTGTTCAGCAAATAGTGGTTACTAACTTTTCATTTAATCATTCATGGTGGTACTCAAGTTTTTGTCCAATTTAATTAGTTGGACCTGACTGCTCTTTCATGCTGACACTTTTGATGGCTCTGTTAACTCCAGAAGTCGTATGCATGCCTACCTAAGTTTGAGGACCCAGGGCATTGTGTTATCAGTTACGAGCCTGGCTGAACTAAATAGAAGTTGTCACTTAAAATGCTAGTAGGTGTGCAATCTCAGTTCAGTTATTCCACCCAACCCTTCACAAAGGAAGGCTGATCCTATTTGCTTAGAAGTGAAGGTTCAGGATAGGGAAGAAGGAAATAAATATCCTTCCTGAAAAATAGCTTGACTTTCAAATCTTTAAGGTACTTCAAGCTGTACTGAGGCAAAGGCAGAATCTCCAGTAATTAATTTTGCAAGGACTTGGGTTCAATTAATCCTTCTGCCTTAGCTATATAATTGGCTTTCATCACCTCGTTTCCCAGGTTCTTGCTGGCTGGTTACTGCTCTGAGATTTACAGAGGTGTCTGTTTTTTCCAGGGCAGATACAGGGTAAATGTTCAAGCAAAAGGCAGAACTTCTAAGGCAATAAGGACCTGTAGGCTGTACTTGCTCTATATTGAAGCAAATGACCTGCTGATATTCTAGTGTTGCTGAAATAAGTATCCTAGGATTTTGGTATTGCAGGTGCTAAATTAAAGAAGTATGAAAAATACTGAATGGTATGACCAAGGGAGCAATGTTTCCTCAGAATATGTGAAAATAGGCAAAGAATTGTTCTTTCCAGTAGGGCTTCCTAATTATCTTAGAGGGAAGCAGAAACTACTCATATCAGAAGAGCAGAAGAAATTAGGTTTGCCAGAAGATGCTAAGAACCTCACACTTAAGCTTATTTATTTAGGTAGCTACCTGCCCTATACAGTCATAATATCTACAGGAAAACCCTAACATGATTAGGTAGTTTAATGGGTTTTATATCTAATCTTTCCATCCTATCATGTCCTTCTGTTTGCCAGACCATAAATGAGTGTTACACAATGTTTTCTTTAGCTTACCCAGTCTAGTTTAAAATGCTCAAAGTGTGGGAGGTTGTGCTCGTTTACCTGTAGGTAGCATCTGGCAAGTGCATGAGGAAGACACTGTGGGTATTTTCATCTTGCCACTTAATCTGACAGTTGAAAAACAATGCTCCTTATATTCTCATCCTTTTCAGTATGAAGTCCCTTATTGTTCTTTATTTATGGTGGTATGGTAACATTATTGTGCTTGCTGAATATGGAAATGCCTTAAACTGTTGGAATGTGTCCATTTTATTATTTAATTTAAAAAAGCTTTTACTGTCCATTTTGAGAGAAGGATTTGATTTAGCTGTAGAGCAGGGGAGCTGCTAATTGACACACAGATCCAGTTTTCCCTGTCTCTAGATCAGAGTGCTGGTTAGTTTCATTAGTGTGTTTAACCCCAGACTATTCAAATTCAAGTCTTTGGTAAATCTTGTGGTACTAATCTTAAAGCTTTGTCCACATAGTTGAACAGCACGAGCTGAGAAATGGGAATTAGCCTAGCTAACAAAATAAAAAAATCTGTCTGGTGCCAGCTTCCATCAGCAGGCAAGAGTTGAAAAGCAAAAAACTTAATTACTTTAATTCCAGATATGCTTCTGGCAACTTCTATTCCTCTTATGGCCCTACCTGGGGCTGGGACTGGAGCTTCTTTATACTACAAGGAAGTTGGAAAGAGAAGCCCATTTCTGTATTGCCTGGATAGCCTGTGAGGCAGCCTGCTCTCCCCTATGAATTCCCTAAACTCAGGTTTATTTTAAGCCTAAATCAGAATTTTGGAGCCTCAGGCTATTTTGTTTTCATACCTGCTGCTCAGTCTGTGCATATTTCTAGCAATAGTAGGTTCTTTTTACCTTTCCATCAAATGAGTCAATCTTGCAGTTCTTGAAAAGAAGCAAGAAGTGCTGCTTCCTCGCCTGGGCAAAGACTGTCTGAGCTGAGACTTGCAGAGGCCGAGTCATCTGCTCACTGACTGATCCTGAACGCCTTAAATACTCTTCCTGCCTCTGTAGTTTGCTTATGGTCAAAAAGAGCTACACAATTTTTTCTCAATGTTAAGGTTCATGAGTATTAAATGATTTGTTTTGTGTACCATGCCTCTAGGTAGGGGGAAGCTGTGCTGTTGGGAGGTGGAATTACTTCCCTCTAGTTCACCACTTAAAGCAGTGTGGATTTTGGGGAACTTGCAGGATCCTTTTGCTTGCTAGACTCCAGTCACAGTACTTGAATACTCTGTGGCATAAGAGCAGCAATGAATCCTCATCAAAGACGAGGAAGAAACAGAGCTTGTTGGAGATTAAGGTTGGCATCAGCTCTGACTGGCCTGAAGATGTGAGAGTGTGCCATGAGGCTTTCCAGCTGGTCATTCAGCATTGCACTGCTCTGCATGTGCCAGGATAATCCTGTCTTCACATTGTCTTTGGCTTGCTTATGCCCTACAGTGTGGTTCATGTTGGCAGCAGCTTCCTACTGGGCTGTCCTGAGGTAGAGGTTGGAGTTGTGAGGCTTTCACCTACATAGATAATTAATGCTTGCTCTTGGGGACTATTCAGCCTTTTAAGAAGGAACTATCTTGTATGATGGCAAGAAATAAACCAGCCATACATTTCTGTCACCCTGAGCAAAAAGCAAAGTTGTGTAAGAAAATTATTGGTTTATTGTGTTTGGTTTATGTGTTGGGGGTCTGTTTTTGGTAGTGGGGGAAGGGGCTATAGTGATGGCCCCTGTGAGAAGCTTTGCAGAGCTCCCCTGGCTCTAAGGTGGACTCTCTTCCAGCCCAGGCTGAGCCATTTAGCAATAGGGAAATGCCTCTTCAAATCAGTACTTATGAGGGGAAGAACCAGCTTGAAAAGAAAAAGGAAAACAGAACCATCTTTGCTTGTTTGAGCAAAGAGACCCCCAGAGTGATGTTTCACACTCATATTTCTCTCCCCATCTAACTGGGTTGAGGGGAGTGAGTGAAGGACCACATGGTCTTAGCTGTGGGCAAAACCACCACATTTATTCAGGTGAATTTTTAATCTACCAGCTTCTTTACTGAGCTTGCCTTTAAATTTCAGAGTCACTGTTTTTTTAGGCAGTTAAACTTAGATTCTGTGGGAACTCTTCTGAGTAAAAGAAGACTTGATCATTCACAGGAAGTAAAGATGACAGAGCTAGATTGCTCTCAGTCTTATGCCACTGAAAGGGCAAAAGGCAATGGCCACAGACAGAAAAACAAGAAAAATCTGTTTTAACATAAGAAATCTTTCTGCTGTGAAGGTGACCAAGTAGGATCAGAGGTTCTTTGGGATATTCAAAACCCAAATGTGCTGACTTGGTTATTTTCTGCACCTGCATGCAAGTCTGTTAAGCACTTTAGTGATCTGCCACAGCCTGATTCTTAATGCATTTATTTGGTCTTCAGTTCTAAACTTGCATGCTCTCAGTATCATCTTACACTGGCAGTCCTGTTCCATTATGTGTGTAAAAGCAGGTACAAGGCTTGCTTTGGTACAAGTGTTTTATATGCATGACTTTGAAATGGTAGCCTCAGCTAAAACCTGTGGGCTGCCTTAAGAAAAAGTTGACAACCTTTAATATCACCCCTTTTACTTTTATATAACACGTGTAATATGTATAAAATGAATGTACTTTGCAGAAGGGAAAGCCAGACTATTTCAGGGATGCTTTGGGTTGCTTTTACAGGCTACTCATTGTATCCTTTCACTTGTAAAGCCATGTGTCCTGTAGTTGAGAAATCTAACTAAATACATATTGGAGGGAGAAAGAAAAAAATAAATCTGGAAAATAACTTGTTTGAACACAAAAATCTGCAGCTGTTTTGGAATGTACTAATGTTAAAAAAAATCAAGTGGTGATAATTGAGGCACTGGTAGGAACTTCTCCATTTCCAGGAGACTGCATCTCCCTCTGAGCCTTTGCTGGAGCAAAGACCTGTCCTTCAGGCATCCTTCTATGAATAGATGTGGTAAAATGACAAAGGCTTAACCTGAAACATGGGGCAACTTGAGGAAGGGAGGGGGGACTTGGCATACAATACTTTTAAGGGAAGAAAACTCGTGTTTGAGAAGGTATAATAAATTATAGAGATTGAGTGGGCAGACTGTAAGCAAACAGTGCAGTGCAGTACTTGCAGCAGTGTTGTGTTTCGTAAATATAAACTCCTCCTGCAAACAATTTGATTTGCATTTGTGTTAGGCATATAACTGTACCAGCAAAGCCTGCTGCAGAATTGATGCATTTTTGCAGAAACTTGTAATAATGAATTTCCTTTTCTAGCTTATAAAATGTGGTGAGGAATTCTAGGCTTTATAGTATTCCCTGCAAAAAAAAATAGGCTGACTTAGTCATTTTCTGCACCTGCATGCAAGTCTGTTAAGCACTTTAGTGACCTGCCACGGCCTGACTCTAAATGCATTTATTTGGTCTTCAGTTCTAAACTTGCATGCTCTCAGTATCATCTTACACTGGCAGTCCTGTTCCATTATGTGTGTAAAAGCAGAATTGATGCTTTTTCACCTGAAAATTCTCCTCATGGAGTGAAAATTCCCTTAATATTGGCTTGTCACTTGCTTAACTCGATTTATCACTAGGTTTTAACTGCAGGGGTTAAAATTAGCATTGACAGTGCTTCATTTGCAACCTGTGCAGATATTGGAGATAATGAAAACTGTTGCTATCAGTGCTAGTAGAAGATTTTGTGTTATAACAGTGATTTTAGTCCTGCTGCAGATGAATTGAGGAGCCTTAGTTTAGTGGCTTACAGAAGCAACAAGTACACAGTCTGTCTCATGGTTTACTGTGGTGTGGAATTCAAAACACACTGGAATACTGTTAACCTCAAAATATGAGACCATTCTAATTGTCAGCTGGCATGTCTCACCATGATTGGACTAATATAACAATGATATTTCCATATCCTAAAGACAATTTTCCTTATATTCTGTTTGGTTTTGAACACAGTACAGGGGAAGAAATGAATATTTTAAGAGTTTATAATTGGGTGCCTACTACACAAAAGACTGATACTGCTTCTAGTGTCAAGTGCAAGTTAGGGGTCCCTGTTTCTTGAAATAAGAGAAGAACAAAAGTAGTGAGAGGTGATACTTTTATCTCTTCAATGCTACTCTGAGTGAGGTGGGGTGGAGGTAAAGCTTTGGCTCTGAGTGTATTTTTAGCAGACATGGTAAATCCATACAATAAAGAAGTGGAAATAATTGAAGATGCTTTCTGTTAGACCAAGCTATTTGTAAGAATTTTAGTGTCTGAGGGTTGGAGTTGTTTTGTAGTGTGGATAAAGCAAGCCTTTGCCTTTACAGAACACGGCATGTGGCTGTCATTCTCTGTATAAATACCTCTGGCTATGAATTCTGCTTTGGCAGAGAATTTGTAATTAATATAGTGTGCTACAGTATCTGCCTATGGCAAGATTCAATTAAAGGTGCTCTGGCAGCACTGGCACACAATTCTCTGTTTCTCTTGAGTTCATTTTGTAACTTCAAAATGTTAACTTTAAGCTTGTTGCCTTTGGGATTAAATTACTTTGTTAAAATTGAATATTTGAGAACATTTTTAGTAGCCAGCTGCAAGATGCAGGAAGATGTCAAAAGCACTCTTAGGTTACTTGGTTTTCAGAAGTCAGTAGGCAGCTTTTTTGGGATAGGGCTGAGCTTTACTTGTTTAGGAAAGCAGCAGAGGTGTCACCAACCTGGCCAAAAGCAGTGGGGGAGTTATGTGCACACAACCAAGTTATCACAATTTCCACAAGGAAAAACCTTGTGGAATGGTTTATAAAGAGGTTTTTTTTTTTTAAGAGATACTCAAGATATGTAGAATTCTGCTTTCAAATAAGCAGGGTTTAATATCTTCAGAAGAATGAAATCCCTAACTGTGAGTAACTTAAGCAGTGACTTCAAATTGTAAACAGAAAGTGTGCAGGTGGAAAAAATCAGATAGGCAGGGGTAAGATGAGAGAGAACTGGGATTCTGAGCAGCCAGCTGTGTATATTTACTGGTGTTTTGTTTGTTATAGCTACCTCATTCTGTTACAAATTGTCTTAAAGGCATCTTGTGTAATATTTCCAGAGGCACAGGTGGTAGCAGGAAACATGCAAGGGATGAAGGCCTAGACTTGTGCAGAAGTTGTCCACAAAAGCAAATAGCAGAAAGCATCATACTGTGTTTCAAAGGGTGTGATCTGGATTGGTGTTCTGAAAGTCAACATTAAATATTCATAGATCCATAAAATCAGACTGAAAGTTCAATTGCATCACAGCTGTTGCAGCTGTTCCACATATTCCTAAAGCCTGCAGGATACCTTCTTTTCACTTGGATAGCTCTGGCTGTTGAGAATCCTTGCTGCTCTTTCTGCAGAGTGGAACATGGCTCTCTGTGGGGGTCATGCTTCATGTTTAAGTCTCCACATAAATCAAGTGGAATGGTTTTCTTCAAAACTGGAGACACAGAAGCTTCTTTAAATCTGGGCTTTGATATGGTTTCCCTTTGGAATATATTTGTGTAAAAGTTTTGCACCAGCAACAGTACAAGCCTCTCAAACCAGGAATAAGACAACCCACAGGGAAAACCTAAAGTGAGGTATTGTTCTTGAATTTCCATCCAGAAAATGAAGCTATTGATTTAGAAGTGCCTAGCAGTGTAGATTTGTCAACTTGCTGGCCCTGAGGAGATGCTCTTCTGTCAGGCAGCTACAGAGAAAACTTATTGTGTAGGAAGAGTTTTCTGTTACCTAAGTCAACAGTGTTCAGCCTCAGAAATGAAACCTTTGAGAAGAGGACCCATTCCTTTCCACCCCAGTTCCTGTGGAAGCTTTGATTCTAAAGTCTCTGGCTTGGGTGACTGTCAGGGAAGGTGTTAGCTGAGAAGATTGATGTTTCTCTTCACCACCTCTGAACCTGGCTGTATCAGTTTGACCTGGCTAGCAATGGATTGGTGGTTAAAACAGCTGGAAGAATGGTTCACATGAAACTTAGAATAACAACATTCCTCAGTCAGCAGAGCCATTATGCCAGTTTACTCTGTCACTAAATGCAACAGTGGCAGCTGTACTAGATGGGATATATCTGTATGGGATAACTTCTCCTTTAATGGTCTTTTGCTTCAGTGATATTAAATTTTATGATGGATAAAGACACTTCTGGCACTAGCTGAAATGAATTATCCTTTAGCTTTCTCAACTACTTGTTGGTAAAACATGGAATGATGCAAAGATTGAAATAAAACTTTGCAGGCCTTTTTATATTTGGCATTACTCAGATCTATTTTAGATCAGTAATGACTGAGAGGCATTTTCATATTATGTTCTGCTGATTTGTTTTACAGCAGCTTGTGCCAGGCACAGGTGAAGGTGTCAAAGAGGAGATAACTTTGAGCCTATTGTGGGCAATAGTCAGAGCTTGTCTGAAGGAATAGGTGATATAATAAAGAAAGAAGGTACTTTGCTCTTTCTGTCAAGCAATTCTTCCCAAGCTGCTGTTATGGAACTTGTTTGGATTTCCATGCTTTCCTGTAGAAGGCAAGGTTAGGGTCTTGCACATCAGCCCTCTCTGGGGTTAAAGTGGGACAATTAAGAAAATAGTGAGCTGGGGTTCACTGGTGCAGAGCATGGGGGCAGCTACCTACTTTCAGTGAGAAAAAATAGTCACAGCTTGTGTTTACAAACCAAACACATGCAGGTGCTTTAGAATTCAGGGTGTCATGGGTGATGGATTTCAAGGAGATGGAGAGGACTTAGCATTAGAAGGAGACTAAAAATGCTGGAGCAGAGTGTAGTGCTCACTTCACTTGCCCTGTTTGGTATTGTTAAAGATTACAATAATCTCCTTCCTTTGATCCTAAATAAGGATTAGAGGCAGGGGTTTTTTGTGGGTTTGTTTTTGGTTTGTTTGGTTTTCTTTTTTAACATTACAGCATGTGTGACACATTTGAAGTGATCCATGTGACCAATGAGACAGGGGTTTTAGACAGATTCACTTGCTGGGTTGCCCTTAGACCTCTGTGCTTGTGCTTTGGGACTGCTAGTTTTAACCAAGGAGCAAACTAATTATAAGCTATGAAGAGGAGGATGTAAAAGGGTTGAGAATTAAAACTAAAGGAGAATTCTAGTGTTAGATTTACACTGCAAAGAGGAAGCTCACCTTTCCATCTGGAAGTTCCTTTTTTGTGTGTCTTCATAGGTTTGATATTTTTATTTCTCTCCACAGAGCTAATCTGACCCCTCTAGAATCTGTTCTCCAGAGGCCTTCCTGTTGGAAAAACTTGTTTATGTTGTCATTACCTCTGAGAATGGAAATTCTATATTGCCATTAGTGCTCATGTTTTTTGTGTGTGTCTATACAGGAGAAGCAAGCAAATGTTTCCTTTATACTGTTGTTTTTAACTGTTGCCCATTAATGCTTTTGAAAGCTCTAAGTTAAGTGGTTGTCTTATGTTTCTTTTCTTTCTGGTGTTCCTGAAGGTCTGCTAAAGAACCCTAGCACAAAATAGTACTTCTTCACAGCACTTTAACAGTGTTCTTGAGATATATATATATATATATGTATAAAAATTAATCTCTTCAGATAATAAAATAAAAAACAATTTGGGAAATGAGACTTGTGTACTTCATTATGTGAGATGCTCTCCCAGGAGCATATTTCCAGCATTAGGAAGCTGCACTAATTAAAAAGTTTCATATCTCTAGTACTAGATTGATGCTGAGGCTGTAAAATCCAGAAATAAATCCACAAATTCAGCTTATTCCAGGCCTAGCTCTGTGAGATACTTGAATAACAGGCCATTATGTCTTCAGGTTGTTGTTTGCCTACTTGCCTTGTGTCAGAGCTGATGGTGGGCTGACTCAGGTGGTGCAAAGTGAACTGGCTCAGAAAATGTTTTGTATGACCTTGCATGAGTAGCTCAAATGATGGAATTGCTGGCAACACAAAGAACAACTAGTTGTTGAATTTTGTGGTGGTAGTACACTTATTAGTCTTAAATTTCAAACACATGTAATTCAATTACAGATAGAAACTGGTTGGTTTTAAATGCCTTCATTAGTTAACCACTTGCAGTTATTTTAAGCTTCTTGCATAAGATGCAGTTAGGTGAACACCCAGCAAAATCACCAGTTCTGCATGCAGTTGTTTGCTCATTAATTAACTTGGTGGATTTTTTTGGTCTGCTCTTTGGGTTGGTATTTCAGCCTTGATGTATTGTACAGGTCAGTTTTATCTTACCAAGATGTCATGATTGTGGTTTTAACCAAAGAAGTAAAAAAAAAAATCAGGGAAAAGACCAGTCCAGTGGTTAAAGCACAGGACTAGTAGCAAGGCCTGCTGAATTCCAGGCTGCAGTGCAGGTGGTACTGTGGTAACTTCTTCAAAATCAAACCAGTGGGTGAAAAAACTTGCCCAGCAGAGACCTGGGGGACAGCTAGTTCTGTCCATGTGAGATACAGGCTCTGAGCTGTAGCACAACTGGGCTTCTCACTGAAAGCCAAGGGAATTAGGGGCTAAACAACCATTTGAGAAGTTACATCATTAATAACACTTATTTCTGAGCAATTACTGTAAGTGGGTTGAACAGTGTGTGTAAGGGTGGCATGATCTGTCCTTAACTGAAATGACAGTGGGGAAAGAAAGTATTTATGAGCATGATCTGAGGGTTTAATTGTTCGATTGCTTTTGTATTCCAAATTATTTCTATTCCAACAGTATTTCTTGAAAACTTCCTGAAGTGGCAGCTGTTAAGGGAGGGATGAATGTTTCCAGACCTCTGTTATGCAAGAGATTGCTGGGCTGCCCTGGCTGGCTTTCAGTCAGTTTTCACTGTGATCTCAAGCAGACTTGATACAGGATATGGCTGGCTGATGAGAAAGGGCAGCACATCTGTCTTCCGCTGACTTTAACCCTTTAAGCTGTTTGTTTTCAGTGCAATATGAGACTCTTGGCAGATCAAATCTGTGTTTGCTTTCCCAGAACACAGGAAAGCTGTCTCCCTGGCAACTGTTATAGTTTCATTAAGAATTGAGATTTTTTTAATGGGGTAGAACATTTTGTACCAGTTCTGCCATCACTTGATACCCTGGTGATGAGACCACTGAAATCCAATTCCATTTGTGTGCATGTACATCCTGTCCTAAGCTGGGATCTCAAGGATTATTTCCTTCAGTGTAGTGGCTGGTTGTTAAACTCCTTCCAAAGACAAGGCTGTTGTAAATGTTCCCACAGACCTTCTGGTGTGCCCTCCCCATGCAGTGCTCACTGAAGGCTCTCTCTAAAGCAGGCATGGCTGCTCTTGGAGTGATACCTAGACTTTTCCCTGGTACTTCAGGAGCATTTACTGTAGTCTCACTCCTAAACAGAGGTCAGACCAAGTGAAATCCAGAGAGGGATTATTAATGATAGGAGAGAGCAGAAGAGGAGAACAGAGAGGACACAAAGTCCCCTTGTGGCATTCTGGCCTATATCAGGAACAGTGAGGCCAGTAGGACCAGGTATTTAAGAGTTGTGTAAACACAGTGCTGAGGGACATGGTTTAGACAGGGACTTGTCAGTGTTGAGGTTAATGATTGGACTCCATGATCTTAAAGGGCTTTTCCAATTGAGGCAATTCTGTGATTCTGTATGTTTTCATTTGTTCCAACTTCCTGGAATGGCTGTATGACACAGCCACTGTAGGATGACCTGTCTGGACACCCAGAGAGACCATAAAATTAATCACAAGTCAGAAGTTACATCTTCAAACCCTGTGAGAGATGGCTTACAGGACTTGAAGCTGGTGAGCTCATCAGGTGAAGAGACAGAGGGTTGGAGATGGCTGCCACTCACTGTTTGCTGGTCACCTTTAGTACGTCCTCTGACCCTTCACCTTCCCCTTCAAGACTGCCACATCCAAGGTCAAGGGAGTACTTTAAAGCTCAGAGCTTTTTTGACTATGCTGATGCAGAATTGTTTGACCATTATATGTTGTTGGATATTGAAATCTGCTGTGTACAGGTCCTGGGACTTGGTTTTTGGCTGGAGTTACAGATCTGGTTGCTTCCAAGTGACACAAACTCTGAATCTAAGAAAATGAAATGATGCACAGTGTCCTTCAAGTACTGATACCTTTTTAGAGTAGATAACTGCAGATAATAGAAGGGAAGAAGGAGATTTAAGGCTAGAATATTTAAGGTTGTATAGCTAGCTCTAGATTAAGGCTTATCCATCTTTTGATGAGATTCAAGCATTACTGTTACTTTATTAATTCATATCTGAGTTTTCTATACTAGTTATGTTTATTTCAAGTGACAGTTCACAGGTAAGTTTTGTTTGCATATATACTCATGCTTGCTCTGTGTCATAATTTTCATAGCTACAGGAATGAACTTGTTTGAACATTCCTAGTTAAGTGTAAAAAAAAAAAAAAGAAATTTCCATGAATATTGTCTTTTTGGCAAACATTCATGTGAAAAGGACCTGCTGTGGAAACTGTTCTGTGTGTTTGGGGAAGATCTTACTTTGAAATCCCCCTATGTTGCTGGAAAAAAAAATTCAGGATCAGTAATTGCACAGAAAGCCTGCAGAAATAGAAATTTCACCCAGCTGTCTGTGATATTGATCAGTATTTGTACTCCCTAAAAGGTTTTTGAGGATGAAGCCAAAGTTAAGGCCATGTTTACAACAGTATCTGAGGAAACCTTATGACTTTGAGCCACCAGAACATGCTGCTTGTTTTTGCACATGCAAGTCACATCTTGTTTGTAAGGGCTTAGTAACTGGGAAAATTTGGTATTGATTACTTGGGATAGAAACAATGCTGCCAGGTTAAATTGTTACATGCTAATTTTACTAATGTAAGCACTGTTTTAACGATACTGTAAGTGTGGGATATTGTGTTTGTATCTGAAAACATCTGAAGTTCTTGTTTTTGTTTTTGGTTTGTCAAATAACACCCTTATACTGAGGGAAAACTGCATTTTGTCTGGGATCATGAATGCACTTTGGGTTTTTTTGATCTGAGGTCTGTAGGAGGTCACTGGAGATGATGGCTGGGAACAAATGAAAGTGTGCTAGTAAGGAAAGCTACAATGCTGTCGCGGAGCATCTGTTGCTGTAATGCTGTGTGAATGTTTGGCATTCTGGGAGCTGGGACACGGATTGTTGCTAGCTCCTTTCCAAGGTTAATTCAGAAGCACACAGAGCAGCAGCTGGCAAGGTCTGCAGCAGGTTTAACTCTCTAGTGGCTTCCAAGTGCTGCCTTAAAAGCAAAGTCTGCGTCAAGAAGAAATTTCTCTCAGCACTAAGTTCTTTCTCTCCTGTAACTTATGCTTGACCTCAATACTAAATCCCTTGGTCACCATCTGAATTAATTACATATTGTAGGACATCTAAAAACAGAAACCTGCAATAGGTTTTGATGGGGTTGGGTGATTATGAGGACAGGCTGAGAGAGCTGGGGCTGTTCAGTCTGGAGAAGAGAAGGCTCTGGGCAGACCTTCTAGTGGCCTTCCAGTACCTGAAGGGGCTCCAGGAAGACTGGGGAGGGACTTTTGATGAGGGCAGGGAGTGACAGAACAAGGGGTGATGGCTATAAAGTGGATGAGAGTAGATTTAGATGAGATCTGAGGAAGAAATTCTTTCCTGTGAGGGTGGTCAGACACTGGCCCAGGTTGCCTGGAGAAGCTGTGGCTGCTCCTCCCTGGAAGTGTTGAAGGCCAGGTTGGATGAGGCTTTGAGCAACCTGGTCTAGGGGAAGGTGTCCCTGCTGATGGCAGGGACCTTGGAACTGGGTGATCTTTAAGGTCCCTTCCAACCCAAACCATTCTATGGTTCTGATTGTGTTTGGAACTGAAGGGCTGAGCACAACTGGGCAAAATAATATGATTTGTTGGGAGCTGACATTACAGTGTAACCAGACATTAACTGCCCTAGTAGTGACCTATGGGATGTAAGGAGACATTCTTAAATCAGTAATCACTGTGCTTTCCAACTGGGTAACTGAGGTTGCAATTTGCCATTCTTCCCTCAAAAGGTTTACTGCACAACTGGTCATTGGCAGCTAATAAAATTGTAGACTGTAAAATAATCTTTCACATTGGATCTGAGCTTCTTAGCTACTTGGTAAAAGAGTTCAGACTCAGTACAGTGAAATAACAGCAGTAGAAAGTATTATTCTTATGGGAAATTAAGTCCCTTTGTTTCTTGTCATGCTCTTACACTTAGCTTGTTCCTCTACAATTCAAATATGGTTGTAGGATTAGTTTTTGAAAACTTACAATGTGAAGTCATGGAGACAGAGGAACAAGCCCAGCAAAATACAGAAAGGAATAGTGATAGTATTTATTCTTAGCTCTTAAGACTTTATACTTCATAACATCTTTGCAACTTGAAATTGATCACTTCTACAAAATATGTTTTGAAAATCATTAGAGAATTCACTCACTGTGTGATGGTGCTTGACTTCCCTGAATGTATGTTGAGTTCATCACTGAAGCCTTGTTAGTTCATGAGCTATCACAAAAATCATGGTGTAGTGATTTAAGCAATGAACCACTTGAGTTTTGAAGGTTTTGGGCAGGACTTGGCTTTTTTTTACAATGACTTAAGATTTAATGTACTTAAGATGCAATCTTCTTTAACCTTAAAGTAATCAAAATGTATGCAGAGAAATGGTGTTTCCCATTTTTGTGGCATGTTATCAGGGCACTGAACAATGGATGAGTGCCTGGTGGTGCACAAAGGCTGTTTTGCTTAACAAAAGTTGCTCATGCATGTCCTCACTTCGTTGCCCTCTCAGATGGCTTCTGATGGTTAGTGTGAGTGGAGTGGTCATGAGGGTACAAAAAAATCTTAACAGGTGAGCAAATCAGGGTGTCCAGGTGTATCCAGAAGCTTAAGAGTCACTATATAAAAGAGGTGAGACTTTCAGCACTGTCATGAGGTGCATGCTTATTACATAGCATTTTCAATTGTCTAATTTGCTTTGAGGCACAGTTTCAGTATGGTTTAAAAGGGAAGATGTGTCCAAGCTTCTGAGGCATATCTGTTCCAGAAACCATATTGTAGTCTTCAGTTTGTAATAAATTGCTATTTAATTTACTGTGCAAAAGTGGTGTTTGTGCTCTCCTCCTCTAGTCTAATATTGAATATGATCTTACTTGCAATGTGAATTTTCTTAATCTTTAGATAAGTTTCCTGTCTTCTGATAGTTGCTGTCTGAAATCTTGCTTGAGGGAAGAGAATGAATCTTGACTGGTAATTAATCTGTTAGCTGTTGGTCTTGTACCTTTTAGAGAAATCAAGACTGATTTCCTCTATAGATGTTTTATAAGCACAACACTGGGCACAGCAGAGCTCAATTCCCCCATGACCTGCTTCATTGCACTTGTCCTGGGGGTGTTCCTGTGTCTGATGGAAGGGCTTGGATCCCACTGTTCTTCATTTGTGTCTGTGAAAATGTGAGAAAATGAAATGAAAATCATGAGAATAATGTAGAGTTGCAAACACTTTTACAGTACCACTGCTTATTTCTCACTCTTTCTATCTTTAGTAGAGTTAAGTTGCTTTCAGTGCTGTATATAAGTGTCATATATTAATTTTATATTGAGCTTATTCTCTCCTAGATATCTGTGCTTGACTTGTAGACATGAGGAATCAGAGCCCCACATGAGTAAGTTGAAAGTATAAATCAAATTGTTCTGTCAGTCCCAGCTGTGACTTCTAAAGCAAACTGAAGTGTGGTTGATGGCTCTCTAGTGGTTGGTGTAGGTTTGTTCACTGCATATTTTTTGTTGCTGTAAGCTCTGTTTCTCTCAGCTTTCCTGGTTCTGAAACCTTAAAGATTGCCTGCAGGTGCTTTTCCATGAATAAATTGTAGATGGGGGAGAAGATAAATCGTAGTTCCTTATAGGTTTTCATCCTGCCTCTGCTGTAAGGGAAATATAAGCAAAACACACATTTTTCAGGGTCACATAGATGTGGAAATTGTCGGTGTGTGGTGCCCAGCAACTCCTGTATTGAGCAACTCTGCTTCTTCAGCCTTTCATTTTTCCTCAGGGAGTCTCAGGACTCCCTTGCCAGACTGAAACCTGTTAGATGCACATGTGATATGTAAACACTTTGTATTGACATATTTCCATAAATTTGGAGCTAAAGCAAATGCTGGATTATTGGCATGTCTCAAAAGCAGTTCCCATTTTGACCTAATGCCATGTTTATTGATGTAGAAATCTTTCCACTGTCTTCTATTATTTGGAAGTGATGTGAAACTCTGCACTTGATTTCTTTCTGTATGAACATAAAAGAAAAGAAGAGGTTTTGTTTGCTAAAGGTCAGATGATATAAAAAGGTTACACTGTTCTGAGGGGATTCTTCTTGCACATATGCACTCTTACTGGGTCAGATGTGGGTGGCCAGCTTTGATAAAATCAAATAGCTGTGTAGGCTGCTTGTGGACTGCTCAGTAAACAGCTCGAGTACTGTGTCTAGAAGTGTCTTAAAAGGCAGTCATGTAACATCTTCTGCTCAGTAGATTGCAAAATCTTTGGTAGTTCCTTTTCAGTAATCTGCTTGCATTTACCATATTGTTACGTTTCTGGAGTGTTATTAGAAAAAAATCTCTCAAGTAACACCTGAAGTATTTATTCTCTCTTGATCAACTTTTCCTTTCTTCTTAAGTATCAAAAATCATGACCTGTCCTCACCTGCAAGGGCTAGCATGAGCCAGGTTACCAGGATATTAATGCAGCCCAACAGCCTTTCTATTACTTGCTTCGTGTCTATCATTTTCCTTTCACCACTCCCTGCATGTGCCCAGAATGTTGCAAGCAACTGGCAGCTGTATTGTCAGGTACTGAAAGGTTTCACTGTTCACATACCTTTGGTGATTGATCAAGAACTTAATGATTTCAAGATAGGTCAAAATACAGGTGACTTGGTAAACATCTTTAATTAGTGAGGGAGGTGAGTACAAAGACAGTGTTTCATGAAACTCTGAGAACACTTGGAATTACTTTTCTATGTATTGGGCATGTCTATTCTGTGTTGATAAACTCTGTGTACAGGGTTTGTGTATGTGATGTTTGACTTGCTGTTGCCAAGCTACTACCTAGTTCAGACCTATAAATCTCTCCATGTGACATAGATGCAGAAATTACAGAAGGTCTTGGAGGGTTGCCTAACTTCTTAGTGAGTTATCTGGATATTTGGGAGGCTTTGCCTTTTGTGGGTCTCATCATTGATTTGTTCTATAGGTAGGTGCTCTCTTGTTTGTAAGGAAACAGACACAGTTTGTATCAATTTAATGGCACCAGCTGAAAGTTGCTTCAAACCAATGCAGTTCAAACTGATTTTAAACAGATTTAAGCACACTGATTTTAAGTGAAGATCAAAATGCTCTGTGTCCTACTATGGTAAAGTTGGAACAATTAATCCAGGTGCTTTTTTGTTTTGTTAGCATGATGCTTGCATCTGTTTGTGCTTTGCTTTATTTTATAAAATAATTTGTATCCAGGCTGAAACAAACTCTCACTGGGTAGCCAAGACCAACTGCATGAGTTCCAATAAGGCCAGATGCTGGGTTCTGCACTTTAGCCTCAACAACCCCTGGCAGCACTACAGGTTTGGGAAGGAGTGGCTGGAGAGCTGCTCATCAGAGGGACCTGGGGGTGTTGATTAATAGCAGCTGAACATGAGTCTGCAGAGTGCCCAGGTGGCCAAGAAGGCCAATGGCATCCTGGCCTCTATCAAGAAAAGTGTGGCCAGAAGGACCAGGAGAGTTCTGTTATCCCTGTACTGGGCACTCTTGAGTGCTAGGTTCAGTTTTGGGCCCCTCACTCCAAGGACATGGAGATGCTGGAGTGTGTCCAGAGTACGGCAGCGGAGCTGGGGAAGGGTCTGGAGCACAAGGGTGCTGAGTTCCCGGCTGAGGGAACTGGGGGTGTTGAGCCTGGAGAAAAGGAGGCTGAGGGGAGACCTTCTGGCTCTGTCCAACTCCCTGAAAGGAGGGTGCAGAGAGGTGGGAGTGGGTCTGTTCAACCAAGGAACAAGTGACAGGACGTGAGGAAATGGCCTCAAGTTGTGCCCAGGGCAGCTGAGATTGGATGTGAGGAAGAATTTTTTTGCTGAAAGGGTTCTGAGGCATTGGCAGGGGTTGCCCAGGGCAGTGGTGGAGTCCCCATCCCTGGAGGGACTGAAGAGCCACATAGACCTAGTGCTGAGGGACATGGATTAGTTTGGGACTTGTCAGTGTGAGGTTAATGGTTGGACTCCATGATCTTAAAGGTCTTTTCCTATCCAGGCAATTCTGTTGTTCTGTGATTGTTTCAGGGTAGTTGCTGTCTTTGACATTTTCTTCCATCTGCACCAGTCCTTGGATTGCCTCAGATGCCCAGGTTAAATGGGGCTCTACAGGGAAGGTGCTGCAAGCCAGCAAGTCTGCACAGGTAGGAAAATCCTCTAAGAAGCAAATGAAAAACAAATATTGGTTATTTTGAGTTGAAAAAGCTCATGGGAGGCATAATTTTGAGCTGAGCCGGGATGAAGCTCTGTCTGGGCCAGGATCACTTCACAAGAGTTTGGGACACATTTTAGTCTATCATTCATTGAAAACTTGCAGAGAGAAAAAGGATGTTTTATTATGTCTTTGTACTAATAAAAGGGTTTTGGGAGATGTACCCAGGAGGTAGCAGGTACCATGTATTAAAGATTTTAAAACAAACAAAAAAACCAAACCAATTTACTGGTCCTTTTAGAATAAAAGCAGTGAACTTAAATCAAACCCATTTTCCTTGAGGTAGTTATCTGAGCCTTAAGTATGGTATGGCTTAGTGACATCTGTGGGAATAAATAGGAAGGATACCTGTTTACATCAGTTGGGAAATGAATTTTATAATCTTTGTTTTTTCAGTTTTCTTACTCATCAAACACTGAGGCAGGAGCCAGGATGAAAATCTAACTTGTACTGATTAAAGCAGCAATAACCCTCCCCATAGATGCAATAACTAAGTTATTTTCTGATTTAAAAGAGCAGTGTGTTGAAACATTAAAGCATACGGAAGGCTTCCAGATGAAGAAAATAAATTAATCTGACTTAGAAGCTTCTGATTTATAGTACCCATGAAAACAAAGCTTCACAAGATTGTCTCATTCAGAAGCTTAAAATTAGAGTATCAGTTTTCTTGTGGGAAACTGTTCCTTTGTGTAACTGAAAGGACAAATTCCTTACTAGTTCTGTCATCTATTTTTATTTATTTTTCATGTTATGATTCAGACAAAACTATTTTTCAAAGGTTAAAAAGTCAGCAATTCATTTGACAATCTGACTCAAATCCATTAAAAAAATCAGACATTAAATGAAAAGTAGCACCCTTGACTGTCTTTATCACACAGAAGTCTTAAGAATTGTTTTTTTGTAATAACTGAAGCCTGAAATTAAGTTGATTGAATCTGTCTTAAAGACTGCTCTTTCTAAGCAGTCTAGTGAGGAAGAGGAGAAATTGTCAAATAGTCAAATTTTCCTAAGGCTGTGCTGATCTTTAATACCTGGATAGGAACCTCTAGCTCCTTCTTTAGCCTCTTTGGCATAGCAAATGGGAATAATAACCTAATTAAAAATTATTTAAGCTTTTATTAAGCAAGTGTGTGTTTAAACTGTAGCACCTTAGTGAAGTGCTCCACAGGAAAAATGCACAGCACCTGTTAATGGTATTGAGCAATTACTTCTCTTTGAACAAATTTTCAAATTAATTTTCCTCTGCAATCAGTTTCTCCATTTTACTTTTTAGTGACATATCTGATTGCTTTGAATGAAACAGTAATTGCATTTTCTTCCACTTAATATATAGAGTTGATAGTATTTTATTAGTGAGTGGTTTACCATTTCCCTCCAAAAGGAAATACATTTTCCATCTTCCTTTATTCATGTGGGTTTGCTACCATAAAAAAAAGAGGGGATGGACACTGGTTGGTTTTTTTAACTGGAAAAGCTGATGCTGGACAAGATCAATTATAAAAGTAATTTGGTGAGATCCAAAATGACCAACATGCTCTTAAGAGGAATTCTCTCAAGATGTTGGAACACTTGCAGTTGCACCAGGGTACTGTAACTCTCTGCAGCATCATTTATCACTTAGATTTTAGGTCATTTTGAGTGATAATGAAGTTGACATACCATATTTGGTAATATTGGTCAGTATCTAGAATGAAATGTAAAGGTATTTGGTATGCTGGATTCCCTGGCATGCAAACTTCTGTGTAATGGAAAGAGGTTTAAATATTCTTTAGTAAGGACAACCCTGTAGCTGCATGAGTTTCATAAACAAACCTAGTAAATTCCAGTGACACAGATTCCACTGCTGCAGCATCATCATTTCTCCTGTGCTGAACATGGCTGGAATTCAGCCTGTAGAGGTTTAAGTGGGATTTCAGAGAGGTTGGATAACCTCATGAGCGTTGTGCTTACACTGGAAAATGCAATTTTGTTGACTTCAAAATCATGTGCAATTTTAAAATTTAAAAATGGTAGTTAGGATGCAAAAATACCACTTTTCATTTTTAAAAGAACTTATTCCTCAGAGCTATTTTGGTCAGGCCTCATCCACATTTTCTTCAGTTCTATTTGTACAGGTAAAATTACTATATTTAGAAGTCTAAGGAAAAAAACATGATAAATTTCCTTTTAAGTGACCAAAGTAGTTGGAAAACAAAAAAAATATTCTACCTAATTTCTTAAGTCCAAATGTAGAACTTAAATATTTAAAACTCAGCATTATTAGATGGCAGTGATGTGTACTTGCAAAGTCTGAATACCTGTTAGAAATCATGGAGTGTAGAGCTCTTGATATCCTTTTTCAGCATGAAGTTGTTAGAGAGTCTGCAGAGGCTCTGATATCACAGTGTAACTCAGGGTATAAATTAGTATCTAATGAAAACACAGTTCACATGTTTCCCTGGATTAAGTAGAGTGTGGGTATTGCCTCACCTTGGCAGAATGCTCCTTAGTTGAGTGCTTCAGCACTTGAGGGTGGATTGGTGAGGAGGTGCAGGAGAAGCTTTTTAGAAGCAGAAATGCCACCTTTGTGTGCCTATTGCCCGCTTGACTTGTGACCCTTTGTCTTCTGCCCTCTCCTTCTGCTGTTCCTGTACCTGGAGACTGCTCTGGCTGTGCTTACCTGGATGTCCTCTTGGGTGCACATGTTTCATGTCTGCAAGTCGATTTTGTAGAAGGGTTTAGGTGAGAAAGGGTTAAGGAGAGGCTGCTTGAGTGAAGTCAGCTGTCATTTGGGAGTACAGGCACTAGCCAAGGGGAGCCTGCTCTGCAGTTAGAGGAAAACAGTCTTTTTTTGCTACCTTCCCACTCTGATAAACTTCAGTAGCTCTTGCTGAGCTTCAGTTAACTCCTGCATCTCACTCACATGTCCCCTGTGAGTTTGGCAAAGTCAAGACTGCCCTTTCTATAACAGCTCATGATCTAAGCTCCAGATACTGCAGTAATAACAAGTGAATGATGAATCCTAAGATGAGATCATTGTGCAAAATAATGAACAACTCCTTTCAGAGATGAAATACTACTGTAATTCCAGTGATGATCTGGCTGTCCTAGTTGAGTTACTATTGCCCTGGAGGTTTTGCAGTCAGGCCACTGGAGTGCTGTCTGATGTCTGCTAAAACGCTCCTGTTGGGCAGAACTGAAGCAGGATGGTCACTTACTTCTGACATCCTCATGTTCACTGTCGGCAGACTCGCAAGAAGGTAATGTTATGGAATAACCACATGCATCAGTACAGGTTGGGGGTTGGCCTGCTGGAAAGGAGCTCTGTGGAAAAAGGACCTGGGTGTCCTGGTGGAGAGCAGGCTGGCCATGAGCCAGCAGTGTGTCCTTGTAGCCAAGAAAGCCAACAGTAACTTGGGGTGCATTAAAAAAAGCGTGGCCAGCAGGTCGAGGGAGGTTCTTCTCCCCCTCTACTCTGCTGTGGTGAGGCCACATATGGAATATTGTGTCCAGTTCTGGTCTCCTCGGTTCAAGAAAGACAGGGATCTTCTGGAGAGAGTCCAGTGGAGGGCCTCAAAAATGAGAGGCTTGGAGCATCTGCCTTCTGAGGAGGGGCAGAGAGTACTGGGACTCTTCAGCCTGGAGAAGACTGAGAGGGGACCTTATAAAGTCTATAAATATCTGAGATGTGGGGGCTGAATGGATGGGGCCAGGCTCTTTTTGGTGGTGGCTGGTGACAAGACAAGGGGCAATGGGTAAAAACTGGAACACCTTAAGTTCCACACAAATTTAAGGAAAATCTTCACTGTGAGGGTGTCAGAGCACTGGGACAGGCTGCCCAGAGAGGCTGTGGAGTCTTCATCTTTTGGAGACATTCAAAACCTGCCTGGATGCTTTCCTGTGCAACCTGGTGTAGGGAACCTGCTTTGGCAGGGGGGTTGGACTAGATGGTCTCCTGAGGTCCCTTCCAACCCCCACCACTCTGTGATCTTCTGTGCAGGGAATAATCACAACAGAACAGGCAAGTCAGTATTAACAGAGGAGACCAATAAATGTGGAAGGGCCAAAACTAGTCTGGCTGAGCAGCAGTGCAGGACATGAGAAGGAGCTCACTGCTGAGGCCTCTGTCTTCCCTGTGCTTGCTGATGGTCCTACACAAACCAAACTCCTTGCAGACCAGGCTCTCAAAGTATGCTATGGTTGTGTTGCTTTAACTACTATTTCTTAGAATTATAGACTGGTTTGGGTTGGAAGGGATCTTAAAAGACCATCCAGTTCCAACCCCCCTGCCATCAGCAGGGACACATTCCACTAGACCAGGTTGCTCAAAGCCTCATCCAACCTGGCCTTGAACACTTCCAGGTAGGAGCAGCCACAGCTTCTCTGGGCAACCTGGGACAGTGTCTCACTACCCTCACAGGAAAGAATTTCTTCCTAATATTCTTCTGTAATAACTCTGAAGGTAATAAACATCACAGCTTATTCCTGTAAAGTGTTCCAAGAAGTTTGGTCAGAAACACAAACAAGGTGTAGGGTTCCCAGTTCCTGGGTTTCACCTTGCTCAGATGACTACCCTTCAGTGTTTTGAAAGGAAAAGGAAACAAACAGTACAGGTTTTGTAACAATGAAGTGGAGCAGAGTGTTGTTTGCATGCTGTGTGTCTGTAGCACAGAGCCCAGTTTGTGGGACTGAAGCAACAGCAACATGCCAAGATGGGCATAGTTGGCACTGCTGCACACACCCAAGGGTTGGACAAAGCAGCATCTTGAGAAAAGAAAAAGGTCCTCTGAGGGTAGTAGGTGAGTGAAAAAGATTGTCTGTGGAGATAAAGTTGGCCCTGGGGCCCTGACACTGTTCTTCACTGTGAAGCTGAAGAGTCTGGCAGATTCCCTCTTGTGTGCAGCAGCAAAGGGAATTGCGTTGGTGGGAGCAGGGGTGATGGTGTGTCCTCCTTGGTCTTGCAGTATGGAGCACCTGCCACAGTCCCTCTTACTTAGCAAACAGCTGGTCTTGGAATAGTTCACTTGGAGAGAGGATGTTTCCTAAACACAGCTGGGATTCATACAGGTGTCTCTGTTCAAATGCTCTCTTCATAACTGGTTTTCAGGAAATACCAGCCACCACTCTGCTCTTGTGAAATCCATCCAGGCTGCAGGTGCTGAGCATCAGTGAAAATCTCTGAGCTGGGCTTGAAGGGCAGAGTTGTTGTGCAGAGCAATATTTTAGCATGTTGCACAGAGCATGTGTATTGCCTTTACAATTTCTGTTGTAAGCACTTTGCTTGTTTGTATGTTGTCACAGGGTGGCATGTGCCTAAGAGGGCAATATGCATGTCTAGGAAATAACTGTTTCCTATTTCCAAAAATCCAAAAAGCAGAAATCTTGAAATAGTCTTTAGTGAAAAACCAGTCACATCTGTATTGGGGTTTAAAATTGACTTTTCTGTGTGTGTCTTGAGCAAAAAAAAATCCATTGCCTTTGTGGACAAGGTGGCTATGGCATTTCAGGATGAATGCTAAGGCACTATATTGTACAAGTGAGTAATGTCTTGCAACAGTTGGTCTTGACAGTCTTACATTTTCTTAAGTGGATTTATAATCATCTAATATTTACACACCTCCTTTCAACACCTAAAGCATCAGCTTCTGTTTGGTCACCATTAATCTAGGGCTGCTCTTTTTGGGAGGCAGTCTCTATCCAGTACCAGGACAATTGATAATGGTTCCCAAATAATTTCAGTCTGCTGAAATGTAAAGTGGGATGCCTGCAGCTTTAATGAGAGGGACATTTTTTAGTTTATGACTGACTCTGTCATAACAGGACATTTGAGCTCTTATTTGGCCAAAAAGAGTCTTGTTATAACAATTTCCAGATAGAGAAGAGCTGAATGCTGAAGCTGAGCTTTAAGTGTGCTATATCTAGTTTAGCTTCTTAGATGATGAAATACCAAGCTCAATTAACCCAGCTGAACAAATAAATGGTTATAATACTCCTGAACAAGTTAGTGGAAAATAGTTGACAGCAGCTTTACAAGACCTATTATTTTTCTAGGTATTGCCCCAGAAGAGAACATGACAATGTGATGGGTATGGATGAACTCCTTGGAAGATGAACACTTTAGTTGCTGCAAAGAAAATTATGGTTACTTCGGGTTTGGTCAGACATAGCTTTGCTTGGTCAGGATGTACTGATGGATTTTAAAACAAGCAAAAACTCCTCTAGTACTGGTACCTCAGACCCACTGTGTGAGTTAGCTGAGTAAACTGGAGCTTTTCTGTGAGTTTGCTACATTGAGGCTGTTGCTGTGAGCAAAGAATTGCTGGATTTAGAAAATAAGGAGCACTGACGTTCTGAATATGTTGTGATGTTATATACATCTCCTTATTGATATTTTTGTTGAAGTCTGACAGAAATTGAAGGGCATTTTGCCAGTGCTGATATCTTTTAGGACAGAGTTAAATGAAGAATAATATTAATGATGTTTTAAATCTGAAAATTTAAGGTTCTGTGACAATGCAGATTTTGGTAATTGGTTACCAGAAGCTATAGTTAAAATTTAGACTTTCTACTCAAGATGAAACTTCTGGAAACTTTTTTCACACTACAGACTTAGCACTAATTGAGAATAACCATACTATTTATTATACTTTATTTCATATTGGGTTAGTCAAAATCACTTTTCTCCTTGTTCAGTAACTCATGTTTGCTCCTTTTTATTTAAGTCCTTAGCTACAGAGTGTAACCACTATTCTCATTTTACATATTTTTCTGTTTTCCAGTATACACCTTCCAAATCTAATCAGCTGACAAAAAGCATGGCTGTGTGCTTTTGAGCACAAGTTTGAAGTTCAAACAGGCCAATGAAGTGCAGGGAAAAAACATCAAGATGCGTGTTTTACCAAGTCAATCTGCAAAGCAATAACACTTAGAGATGTAGTAGATGCAATCAAGGGCTAGGATTACTTTGAGGAGTGCATTGGATCAAATCTTTAGGTGGCTAGGGGTGGAACAACACTTAGATAAAGGAAGATGCTTTAAATAAATTTGCTTGTATCAAAGGATGTCACTGCCATTTCAACATCAGTGTGAATTGACTTGTGGTGCTGAATAGTAATGTGCTTACTTTGACAGATGATGATCATCTTGAAACAACCCAGTGATAAAGGATTGCTTTTACAGAAAGGCCTAGAGTTAAATGTACAGGGTGATGAGCTTGGAATTTATAGTATTTGGAAGCAAGGATTGAAGATGTTACAAGACAAGGAATAATTGGAATCAGACTTTATTTGCATTGTCAAAAGCTGTAGCATAGTAGTTTGCTTTTACACTGTTTCATGAAAACATCTGTTTTCTGTGCTTTTTACTTTGGACATACACTTTGAAGTTACCTGTCATAGTAGAAGCTGGACATAGCTTAGGAAGCTTAAAAACATACAGTATTTCTGCACCAATCAATTTTCATATTTATGTTGTTTATTAATGAATGTGAGCAGATCTTAACTACACTTTATTTTTTATTCCCTTTAAGGAGACCTCTTTCTCTGCATATTTGTAGCAAAATATTATAGTTTGTCAAAGATGTGTAAGAAATAGTTGCCATATCTGATAAGACTTTTTTCTTTAAATTATTGTTTTGGCATGAATCTTCCTATATTCAGTGACTTAATGTTTTAAATAATAGTGGTAGTGCTGTTATTTCAGAAGGCCAAGCTTAGTACAAATTACATGTATTAAAAAAAAGTGGGGTTCATGAAAAATGATATCTCTTGGAAGCAGCCATTTTGTGAGATACAGTCTCTCCTTTTTCTTTTTTCTTTATAAATTTTATGGAAACTTTCCTTCTAAGTGGTTGCCAGGAAAACCTCAGGAGGGTGGAAGGACACCTTGCTAATTCTAGGGCAGTGATTCACAGGTGGGTGTTCCTCATCTCCCACAGCTGTAGGAGGTCTAATTTTCTCCACAAAAAAAAAATCCTGCTAGTATTATCTGTGCTTTCTTCACCAATGAGGAAACTAAAGATGATGTTAAGAAAAATGCTGAATGGAAGGTGTGAATAGTCCATGGTGAGAGATCTTTTCAGCATCAGAGTGGGAGTGGCTTTTTGGCAGGTGACTAGCCTTTTCCCTTTTTGTATAAATACCAAAGTTACAGGAGGCTTTCAGAGGGCAGAGAAACATCCAATTTCCATGAAGTTGAGCTTGTTGAACCCAACAAGCATGCTCAAAACTTACTGAAGAGAGCAAGCCCAGAAAATGAGGCCAAATTTTATTTTGAACATAAATAAAAAGTAAAAATTGATTTAGCTTGGATGGAAAAAATTCCTTGGGTATAGTGTGGAAGATACTCTAGTGCTTTTTTCCATCAAAATAAGTTCTTGCAAGGAACACACCTTCATGTTAGTGCTCACACTGTATTATTGTATTCCTACAAAAAAAAGGAAAGCCACACTTGAAAAAGGCTGGGTGAGGGAGACAAAACACAGAAGCTATTGCAGGACAAGAGTTCATTGAAAAAAGGGAGAACACCACCATCAAGAAAAGCTTAGCAGCATGGATTCAGCCTTTCTCTTAGTTTTCTGTTCTCTTGGTAGTGAAATAATTGCAGTAGTTGTTTAAATCTCTACTATGTCTTTCTCACATGTCCTGAGGAAATTAGAGAAGGGTAAGAAACAGAGGGATAGTCCAGAGGAAAATAAACAATGGGATAGCACAGAGGGAGCTCACTGTCTACTTAATTTCACCCTGCTACGAACTGTTGAGGGCTTTATAGTTAGATAATAATGAGTTGACTGTCAGACTTGAGACTTGTGCTGTAATTAGTTCACCTCCTGCACCATAAACTGGAGGGTGTGATCAGGTAATCTGTTATGTCATGGTGGAGCTATGGTAGGCAGATCAGCACTGCGAGTGTAGGTCTGTCAGAAGAGAGAAGAATTCACAATATGTGTTAGGGAACACTTTGCAATTGTACAAAGAAACATTAAAATGTAAAGAAAATAATCCCAGGTGAAAATGAAGCTGTATGTTTTATTTGCTTAGAAGCTAATTATCATCTTGACATTTGCATGTGGTTGAATTTAAATGCCCTTAAACACCAGTAATGTGCTCAGTTTATGGATCTGGGAAATTCAGCTGTGTGTGGAGTTTGGCACAACCTGTTGAGGTTAGTGATAGAAAAGGAAACTCCACTCAGAGGTTTTTCAGTACCCCAGGCTGTAACTGTCACTGGTGTGTTCTCAGTTAATGAGGCCTTCAGTACTTTATCGAGGAAATGGGAGATTCATGCTTTGCACAATAATTGTCAAACATGTTCAAGCTTGGCAGTTGAGCACTGACTAGTGGTGACCTGTCCTGGTGAAGTAAATAGCTGGCTTTGCTTGAGATTCTGGAAAATAACTTTATTTTTTTTTTTAGGGTTTCAGAAATAAGTGTTGGAAGTGTGCTCAAGGCTATGAAATGGTCTCTTTGATCCAGAATTACTTGGTGTTTGGACTTGTTCAGATGTTGGCCACTTGTAGGGATAGTCCAAGTAGAAAATAACTGTATTTTAGATAACAATTACTATTTTCTGTAGTGCACCTGGCCACTGAGGAATAGGTTTTTGCTAAGCTCTGTGTCAGTGCTTATGCTTCTTGCTTGATCACTGACTTTATTTTGCAAGGCAGAAATGGCAAAATACTTCCAGGAATTTTTTTCACAAGGCAGAAATGGTAAAATACTTCTAGAATGTGATGGTAAAAAGTTTTGGCCAAACTGAAAACAGGAGTTGTGTGTAAAAAAGGCAGGAGCTGATTACCTTGAATATTCCAGATCGGCCTGTGAATGTTTGGTTTGGTGGAGGGAGTTTCTCAATCTCAAGTCTTGGAATAAATGGTGTCTATGTCATTAAGATTTCTGCAGAAGGGTACAACACTCCAGTTGCTCCTATATTTGAAGAATAACATGACCCTACTATTTGGCTTCCCCTTCGGACTACAAATACAAATATGAGCGTAGGTCTGTGTAGTGCTGCCCCAGCAGGCACCCTTGTCATCCGTTACCACAGGGAGAAATCTTAGTCATGCTTTAAAATGTTCTTTTTTCAGGGTGGGAGGTAAGCATAATGGCTTTTCTTTCTTCCTAAAAGTTCCTGTTGCTTAAGAAGTACTGACATAAAAGTTTGGGACTATTTGATAGGCCTGAATGACTTTAATGCAATTTGAGAGACGCTTGGAACATGAGTTGTATCAATGAATTACAGTTGCCTGGAATTGCTGCTTTTCCAATGCAGCAAACTTGTAATTTCAGGAGAGAATACTGGTATCTAGAGAGAATAAGGAACAGGACTGCAGAGAGGTATGAAGGAAAAAACAACCACTAAAATGGTCCTGATGACACTGTAAACCATGAGAGTATGGTCTGAGTGCTTTGCCATGTCACTAAACACTCCCCCTTTATAGGTTACTGTTTATATGGTTAATGGAAACAACAAATTTGGCTTTGAATTAATTTTAGAGATCTCTCAGGATTCCTTGTCCAATATTACAGTAATGTATTTTTCCTGGGCTTGACAAACATCTACAAAAACTCCCAAACCACTGGAGTCTTTACATCCTGTTCTTGTCACTGAAATAAAATCCATTTATTTGATGGAAAAGCTGATAATTAAAAGCATCCACAGCAACTTCCTAAAAATTCTGGAAACAAAATGGAATTGGATATAAAAACATTGCTTATTATTGAATTATGGCCATCTTGCACATATTAAAAGATCAATTACAGCTTTTCAGGAGCCAGTCTGTGTAAGAGCAAATTAAACTGTTTACTTTTCTCTATGGGTCATTTCTTCCCTGTCTGTTGCATTCTGTTGCAGGTATGACTGATGTGCACCTCATTCACCCTGTGCTCATCCCAAAGTGTGCCATACATCACCTTGGACACAAGGTTAGGATTTTTGGCTAAAACTGAATAGCCATTATAAACTGGAGTAAATGCTTGCCTTCAGTCTGACTTCTCAGCCTGTGCCATCAAGGGAAGCCAGCAAAATACTTGCAAACTGAGTGTGAACTAAAATTCCATAATGGTATATTGAAAAGGAAAGATCCAGTAAGCTTATTTTATGATCTGTTCCAGTTTTCCTGTTGACTGCTCCTGGTAATGTGAATGCTAATGGCTATTTTTTCACCTTTGAGATAGACAAAAAACTTCTTCCTCTTATTCTGCTAACAAGATTTTTCTACTCTTTGATGATACTGAGGGGTTTTTTAGCACTGCCCCAAAAATGTCAAATTAATTAGTGTAATTACATTTTACTAAAATAAACTGTCATTCTCTTATATTAAATTTTTGCTTTGCTACTTCATCATATGAAGTCAAAGCTTATCATTCACTCCCTCAGTTATTCTCTTTACAAGTCCTGTATTTCTTAATCCTGGTGATGACACATGTTAACAGTGTAATGCATAGAAACATTTCCTGGTGCAGAGAAAGGTCTTCAGCTGGTGTAGGAGAGCACTTAACCTTTTGACTTCATTGAGGACACAGTGATGGATAAAGTGATGTAAAACATTTGTAAAAACAGGATTAAAGCAGCAGCAGTGAAGTGCAGTTTGGCAGGAGACACACCAGTCTTCTCTAGCACTTTGTATCTGACTACAATACTGTTCCATGGTAATAGGAGTGCAGAAATAACAGGCATAATGAGTGACACAGTGGTTAATATTGTGTGTGCTACAGGTGGACAGGACTTGAGTCAAATGCCAGAAGAAATCCTCCCATTTCTCCTCTGTGCTGATGTGGAGTGTGTAAATACCTGCTGGGATCTACTGTAGAGCAGATGTGGTGAGCAGAGGTGTGTTGGGTTTGTGTAGGGGGAGCATTTTTGGTAGTGGAGGAAGTGGCTACAGTGATGGCCCCTGTGAGAAGCTTCATGAAGCTCCCCTGGCTCCAAGGTGGACCCACTTCCAGCCCCACAGGTTGAGTGACTTAGACTGTGTTGCAAATGTGTTTTTCCTCTTTGTCTCTCACAGTAACAGTGGGATGTACTGGGTGGTTGGTTGGCAGAAGTAATGGTTCAATGAATGTGGTTTCTAAGCATAATGCAGATGGCTTTGGGGAGGAATTGAGCAGAAGTATCAGCACTGGGATAATACTGTCAAAGCACCTTTGAAATTGAATGTTTCTGCATTTAGATAAACTCTGAAAGACACTTAATTTATGTGACTGACCAGTAGTAAAATTGATTCTGTCTTATCCTCTAAACCATGGTCTGTTGTGCAGATCTGTTTCTCGTTTGGGAGCCCCTTCCCATGTTCCTAGTATCATTTTAATAATCAGGTCATTGCTGCAGGTAGATGGCCACAGGTAGGTCAGTGAAACAGTGGTGTATCTGCTTAGGGTTTCCTGCCCTGCTGCAGTACGTAGCTGGCCCCTTGTTTGCAAGCTTTGGAGTCCTATTATTCATATTGGTGTATCTCAAAATGAGTCATCTCTGAAGGTCATTTGTTTTACTGAAGCAACTTCCTGCCCAGAGCTCAAAAGAGCAAAAAGGGCATCACCAGAGGGTGGTGAGGCACTGGAACAGGTTGCCCAGAGAAATTGGGGCTGCCCCATCCCTGGAGGCATTCAAGGCCAGGTTGGATGAGGCCCTGGGCAGCCTGATCTAGTGGTTGGCAACTGTGTCCACAGCAGGGGGGTTGGAACTAGATGAGCTTTAAGGTCCTTTCCAACCCAAACCATTCTATGTCCACTCCTCACTTGATCTTTCAAGGCTCTGTTGACCCCACATAGCAGAAATAATATTAGACTACATTTTCCTCCATCTTCCAAGCCATCTACATACCACCAATACAGAAAAAATGATGAGGGCCTGCTCAAAAAATTCCTGTGCCAGGAGAAGTCCTAGAATCAGTGTTCTCTGATTTTTATGGTCTGTGTAAAAATTGTCAGGGTATGATTTACTTGTACTATATACAGTTGCTTGAAGTGATATTAGATGCGTTTCCTGATCTGTCAAGATGGGATTCACAGTCCAAATTCCTCTTGACTTTGCTTCCAGTGCAATGAGTGGGTGACTTTATCCTGTTCCTCTGCAACAGAAAAAACAGAAAACCTTGTGCCAGAGTTTGAGAGCTGAGCCTGGGTATCTAACAGTCACCTTATGCATATGAAGTTTTTCTTTCTTCTTAATGGAAGCACAACATGTTGGGCATTGTAGCAACAGAGAGTCATTGTCCTGGAGAGCTTAAGTTGAAACAGATGTGTTAGAAGTGGGGGGAGGAGGAAGAAAGACACAGAATAGCAGCAGGGATTGCCCAGATTTGCTTGGCTGGCAGAAACTTGGACTAGAACTCAAATCTCATGGCCCCTAGCTCATTGCTTTTTTTGGGCTGTATCCTCTTCTCTGTTTATATCACTCATGACATCTGTCTCATTTCTGAGACTTGCCAGGTAGGTTGCAGAGTAGAAGTTAATGGAACATTACCCCTGCAGTACGGATATCCAGAAGTTCCCAACACCACAAGTACATTTTTGGAAGAGGGACAATACTAGTCAGGGGTGGTTTTTTTAGCATCCAGATTTCCTGAAATACTCCAGTTACAGGATTGACTCGTACATGACTTCTGTGCAAGGGTCAGTAGGAATGGTTTTACAGTCTGGGGATGCATTTTCCTACTCTGAATTTTTCAGCTCCATTGTCATGTTAGCAGTGTAGCAACTTGCTGCTGTCTGGGGAGGTGGGATGGCTGTGCCAAACCTTCATGCTATTGTCCTTCTGTAGATGGGCCAGGAATGATTGTGGCTTTTTGGGAGGGAGTGGTGGGGAAGCTAAACACAAGAGTATTGCATTTTCTCTTGCATCTGGTCCCCAAGACCTGGCAAGCAGGAAGGCTCTGGTTGCTATAAAGCCCTGGTGGGTGTTAGCTGGCTAGGTTCTGGCTGACAACTGGCAAAGTTTCTGGCAGCCTCTCTGAAACAGATTTAATTCCCACTGTGGGCTTAATGGTAGATGCAGTGTGATGTGGTTGCACAGAAAGTTTTTGTTCTTGTTTAGCCAGTTACATTTGCTTCTTGCTCTATAGTCTGTATTTTTATGGTCACAATTAGATGGAGGGGTGATGGCTGGGCAAGAAGGGGCTTGAATGAAATAAACCTCAATAAATATTCTCATCACACAGATCCTCTGACAGTTACAGGAAGAATGTTGTCATTTTTCTGGCTGATAGCAGAAGTTTTATCTTAAAATGTTAAAGTTCACAAAATAAATTAAATGCATTGGAGTATCAGGTTGAGACTTCCTAGACTGGAGCAGGGGAAGGAGGGTGACTTAAAGGGACAAAAGAGTTAAAAATAAGAGAAGCTTTTAACTTGTTAGGGCTTAGAACTTCTGTGAAAGGCTTGGTGGAGATGAGGTAGATGATGCTGTTGCTCTATCAGCCATTGTTGGCATGGCAAATACTCCTTGCTGCTCTCCTTGTAAGTGAAAAAATTCTCGTTATTTAGTGTTGCCTTAAAGTCTTTCAAAACTGCTTCTCCATAAATGGAGATAAACAAATCTCTAGCAGCAAAGTTAGAGTCAGATGGGACATGAGATTGCAGAGATGGTCAGGTGCATAAAAGACCCTGAAGCCAGGATGATATTGAATGCTGGGAAGCCTGTAATTTCTGTTTGGTACATCATCTGAAAGCTTTAAAGAGTTCCAGTAATGGAGAGTCAAGTGTAACAGTTGGAAAGTTATTCCATTGACAGCTACTGTAAAGGTAAATGTTATTCCTAATTTGAATTTAGTAGTAATTTAATCTCACTTGCTAACTGTTAGGATTTAGTACATGTTTTTATTCACTAGTTTCTGTTCTCCAATACCTGATACAGACAGTGATGCAGTGTAAGGCAGGTGTGAATCACTGGTAGCATCTGTCAGATCACTCCTTGGTTTTTCAGCACTTGTTGTAGAGTCTGAGTGCTGGAATTGTGTGCTGACTTAAAAATGCTCCTGTCTGCAGAGGATGAAAGATGGCAGCTTCCCTCATGATGAGGAAAACTGCATGACCAAGGCCCTGCTGAGAGCAGCTGGTGAGGTTTTTAATTCTGGAAAAAACATGCCAAGTCTTAGTTTCTCCATTTTTGGATCTGGATGTCTGTCACAGAAGACTGCTTCTGCAACCCTGGAGAAGCTGGGGAGCAGTGACTGGTGATTCCCATGCATAGTTTGCCTGTGAGGGGCAAGAGGTGATCTCTGTGGTTGCAGTATGTGCCATGAAAATGAGATTTATTTTTTTTTTAAAAAAAAAGCACAACATAGCCTGTATGCCAGGTCCTTTATATATGTATTTAAAAAAAATGTCACCAGCTGTGGTTAAATTGTTTGAAATAGTGGGGCTGAAGGTAAAGGGTCTTTGTCATCTATCCTGGATTATACTGCATAAAGTGGTAATCCCAACCATTTTGCCTTGGTGACTTGAAAGCATTACTCTGAGTACTTAAGGAAGGGAAGCATTTTTAATTTTTGAAGTAATTACCTTAATTATCTCACTGTTGCAAGAAATGACCCTTTCAATTTCTGTGGCTGCTTGCCTAGAGGAGGAAGAGGTCATTTGCCATGACACCTTGATAAAATCTCTGGAATTAAAATATTTTTGAGTACACAGGTCATACAGACATACATTAGGTTCTGGAGAATACTTGTAAACTAAATGAGGCATGTGGAGATGAGCACAGCAGCCTTTATTGCCATGATGAGGTATCTGATTATGTGGTTCATTTGAATACCTGATCCCAGGAAGCCTCTGCTCATGGCCATCACCTTTGCTCACTGCATCTGTTTTGTGTAACGTTGGGGGAACTGTGACAGGGTGAAGATAGACCTCTGAGACAAGCATAATATAGATGCTTTAAAATATTCAGATGCAAAAATCCTGTTTTTCTGGACAGGGTTCTTTTTGGGTAAAGGGTCTTGATGAAGAGGGGAGTATCCACCAAGAGCTCTGGAGAGAGGAACAACAGATGACAATGGCACTGCAAGAGAAACCCAAGAGCCAGGTGAAGTCTTTTCTGTTGAAGATGTTTATTAAGCATCTGGAAGGCATAAAATACGTAGCAGAAGAATTCTGAGTCGGTTGAATAGCTTTGAAAACAGCCTGTCTGTAGGAGAAGAATGGAGAGATGATAGAGTGGCATTCATGTGTAGGATAGCAGAGAGAGGTGCCTATTTATGTTTGATCAAAGGGAACTGTGCAGAGTGGCAAATGGGGCTTTTGGACTATGAAGATAAAAGCCTTATTTTGCTGTACTGTTAAAATCAAATGGCTCAAGAGCTCTCTCATATTTGGAAGTAAGTGCCACTGAGATGGAGGATTGTCTGTCAGTCATGCCTCAGGATGCATCCAAAGGAAGGGAAGAGAAAGGACTTTGGACTGCTGGGTTTTCTTTTAATATTGAATCTGTTGCTAGAACTTTCTGTCACTTGACTCCCTTGTTGGAATTTGAAGAGCTTAATTAGGAAATTCTGAAAGCTCCCAAAGCAAATAGTGGAGCAGAGTAAATGTTAAACATCTGTCAGTGCTGAAGAACTCAACTGGCTCTCCAGATGAAGCAGGGAGCTGTAGCTGTCTCTCTTCTAGCTCTCAGCTCTGTGTTACAGTGCAGCAAATAGCTCATGTTTATTCCCAGTATCTCTGGTGGTGCTTTAAGAGCTCATGGATGGCTTACTGCAGAGTGACAGCAAGGACTGCATGCAATCTGTCTTCTTTGAATCTGTACGATTTCACTAGTGGTTCTTGATCACAGAATGGTTGGGGTTGGAAGGGACCTCTGGAGATCATCTTGTCCAACGCCCTTGCTAAAGCAGGTTCACCTAGAGCAGGTTGCACAGGATCACATCCAGGGAGGTTTTGAATCTCTCCAGAGAAGGAGACTCCACAACCTTTCTGGGCAGCCTGTGCCAGTGCTCCAACACCCTAACAGTAAAGAAGTTTCTCCTCATCTTCAGCTGGAATTTACTGTGCTCCCATTTATGCCCATTGCCCCTTGTCCTGTCACTGGCCACCACTGAAAAGAGTCTGGCCCTGTCCTCTTGACACCTGCCCTTTAGGTATTGATAAGCATTGATGAGATCTCTTGGTCATCTCTAGGCTAAACAGACCCAGGTCTTTCAGCCCTTGCTCATAAAAGAGATGCTCCAGTCCCCTAATGATCTTTGTGGCCCTCCACTGGACTCTCTCCAGAAGATCCCTGTCTTTCTTGAACTGAGGAGCCCAGAACTGGACATAATATTCCAGATGTGGCCTCACCAGGGCACAGTAGAGAGAGGGGAGAACTTGCCTTGATGTGCTGGCCACAGCTTTCTGAATTGCATCCCAGGAGACCACTGGCCTTCTTGGCTATGAGGGCACACTGCTAACTCTTGATTAACCTGCTGTCCACCAGCACTCCCAGGTCCTTGTCGGCAGAGCTGCTTTCCAGCAGGCCAACCCCCAACCTGTACTGGTGCCTGGGGTTATCCCTCCCCAGGTGCAGGACTTTCCACTTGCCTTTGTTGAGCTTCACTAGGTTCCTTTCCACCTAGCCTGTCCAGGTCACCCTGGATGGCAGCACGGCCTTCCAGTGTATCAGCCTCTCCTCCTAGTTTTGGATAGTTGGCAGACTTGCTGGGGGTACATTGTGTCCCTCCATCCAGGTCATTGTTGGGTATGTTAAATGATGCCTTTCTGAATGCTGCTTTCAGATAAAAAGGGGGCAAATGTGGCAGAGCAAACACCTGGAGAAGCTCTTCCAGAAACAGGCTGTGCTGCTGAGTTGGGGAAGTGGTAGATATCACATGCTTAACTGTCTGCCTTCGTAGTGTCCAAACATCAGAAGGTTTTCTCTCAGAGTTAGGCAGAGCTTTACAATGAGCCATCAGGATAGCTGTTCTGTGCCACTGCTGGACTGCAGCAGCACTCAGGTTTGCCTTATCTCCTGTGAAATAACAGGAGATGCAGTTACATAGTTCCTGTGAAATGCACCATGGAGAATGGCAAACACTGCTGCATCTTGGAGTGCTCAGGTTGTAAGCACTCAAGGTGTAACCCAGCCTACAATAAACACGTGATGAAAGTGGTTGGGATTAGCAACCAGCAAATATGAGTGGGATCACATCTCATCTTTTCTGATTTTTTTTTTGGCTTTTCTCTGCTAGTTTAAATCTGCATCATCTAACAGACACAGTAAGACTTGATTTACAGTACTGTATCGTGCATTAAAGCCAAAGTGCAGCAGGGACTCTTGGTGAGACCCAATAGCAAGCAAACACTGCTAATAAAAGGCATCTGAGCTTTAACAGTTTGAACTTGTATTTCAGTTTCATCTAGCCAGGACCACAGTAGAAGGCAAGCAGTCCAAGTGATCCATCATATTGGAGAGGCACTGAACACTTTTCACCTTGGGGGTGTCAAAGTAGGCTACCTGCAGAGGTACACCTTAATACCTGGTGGAAAGAAGCCCAGATGTTTAGTGATATCACCAATAAAATAAAACTTAAAAAAAACAAAATGAAAGAAAGCAACAGTAGCCTTAATAAAAGCATTTTCAGTGTTAGAGTAGTAAGAATGCATTCATAACATCAATAAAAAGCCAGTGAGTCTCCTAGAAGGATTTTGGGGAAATGAACAAATATTGTCCACTGTAGATGCAAATCAGAACTATTAATACAACTTAATATATTATTCAGTGGCACACTGACAGAGTAATTCAGAGGGGTAGAAAATGATAAGATCTGCAAATATTGGTCAAAGTAGTAAGGTGGTGGATGATACCAGCCTCTGACATAGCCTACATGCATCTGTCCTTGAAGGAAGTGGTGATGGATATTCCAGGAACACACTGAAATTATTGCAGTACAGATTTTGCAGGTAACATCCTGCAAGCAGATAGTCCATGGCTTTAACAAAGCTCTTTGAAAATGATGAAGGTTCCCCTGGCATACAATGTGTTGGTGATAGTAGGTCCAGATTTCATACAAGTATTGTCTATTCTAACCTGTGACAACTGCTGTTGTGTGAGGTAAGACTAGAAAGGATATGTGCACCTGGAGGCATGTCTGTGAAAGATGAGATTTGCAGGATCTGGGAAATGGTATGCTCAGCTGGTAAGGCATTATAGCAAACCTGATAGTAGCAGTCTTGACACAGAACTTTATTGGGTGAATTCAGGGAATTTTAGTGGTCCTCTTCAACTTAACTATGCATTTATTCCTGCAGTCAGGTTCACTGTGGGGTGCTGCTTTTTCCTTGGAAATTTACTGGTGCTTTATGGGATGGATGTTTCCATCCAGCCTGTTGAGAGGCAATATAAACTAGAGCTCCTGTTTACTGTTGATGATTAACATTCACTTCCTAGTGACTTGAGAAGGTTGCTTGGCCAGTGGTGAGATCCCCTGAACTCTTACAGCTTGGATTTTTTCTACTGCTTAAGCGGACATGTTGCTTATGCAAGTGTTGCTCAGAGCTTGCATCTGAGAAAAAGGTGAGACTACGCATTTAAACACCAGTTAACAGGAGCATAACTGTCCTATTAAGTTCTTGCATTCCTGTGTATGTACATTTTAAGTGTATCACCACAATAAATCCTGACACACTGTATTTTTGGTTCAGTGAATTTCAGCTAGGCTGCTGCAGCTGCTAAATAGACAACTGAGGAGTTATATGTAGCATATGGCAGAATATAAGTGTAAATGTTAGTTTTTAACAGGAAGAAATCTTTTTTGCAATGTTAGTGTTTCTAAGAGCTTTTTGCCATGTGAATTTCACCTTCTAGGAAGATCCCATTATTTGGGGTTTTTTCATGTATTAAAAAAAACCAAACAAAAACCAACCCAACATTATTTTTGTATGGCACCAAGGACTCCACAAAATGTCCATTGTCAAACTGGGAAGAAAACCCATGCTTATCTGTGTATTTGAGGGTTTTACTCTATATATAGAAAGGAACAGAAGTAAAATGTTCTGTTCTTAAACTGTCCTGTACAAACAGGATCCAGGATTTGCTGATTTGAGCTTTGACTAAAACAGTAAATCAAGATTCACTCCTGCAATGGCAACATTAGAAGGGAGATTTTAATTTTTATTCCTTCCTACCTGGTGCCATCCCTTGTAGGGATACATAAGCTTGTGTTCTCTGCTTCTGGCCAAAGACAGAAGGTCAGTTACCTTCTGCCTGTCCTGTGAGTCCAAATGGAATTTGCTTTATGGCTGGGAAAGAATCGTATGTTTATGCTGGTAATGGCTAATTCCAAAGTAATCTTGGAGCAATGTTGGAAGATGTTTAGCAAATCAAAGCCAAATGGCATAAAATCAGATCTAATCTGAGATCTTGGCAACAGCCTTGTGAGAGAGACAGACCTTGTAGTTACTGAGTGCTTAAACAAAAACACCAGTTTAAAAGCTTTCTGTTGATGTACCTGATCTTGGTTTTGTTGTTTCTATGTTTCTGCATTGATCTGTCATACCATAAATCATCTCTGTATCTATTGAAGCTCTATTGTGTCTTCTGACACTGTTTCAGTTCTAAGGAATTAGTATAATTTGAAACATATGTTACTTGGGTGCCCATCTTTTCCTTAGTTGGAACTTAGTTGAATCAGCTTCTTTCGGTGTGTCCAGGATAACCTTGTTTTGTTTTTCATAATGTTTCTAGTTTAACTCTAGACTCAACAATCTGGACTTGAAGGAAGTAGACCAGATTAAATTGTTTGGGCTCTTATAAGAGGAGAAATTCTCTACTGAATACTGATATCCAACCTAAACACTAGGTTATTCTGAGCACTTGTACAGAAAAGAAGGGGGAAGTGATAAAAAACCTTTTTTAACATTGAATATTAAGGTTCTTCCATGTGACTGGATGTATGAGATGCACTTAGTCCTACATTAGTCCCAGGTATCTAGACTGGAAAACAGAACATGGAGTTAGGAATTATGTTGCTAAACGCAATTAAAAGTCGTCTGTAAGGTTCAGTTGCCAAGTACAGGGCTGGAAGAGGTTGTAAGGCAGGGAAAGCAGAAAATCTACAAACTGGTGAGGAACATCTTGCTGCAGTTGAAGGAAGTGGATGTGAAAGTGGCTGGATGCCTGTGGGTTCTTTGAGATAAAATGATTCCCAGCTGGAGAGCTGGATTTTGATAGATGTGAAGATGCACAGATTATCTAAACA
Source organism: Caprimulgus europaeus (assembly GCA_907165065.1). Next base: position 78,786,855 of record OU015526.1, read on the forward strand.
TTCCTGATGACTCTGAGTAGAAGTTTCCTGGATGTGTAGGGAACATCTTAATGCTTTTCAGTCCATTTTCAGATGTGTTAGGTTTTGGCCCTGTCACTGGGCACTTGCATGTCTGTGCTCTTGGGCTGTTAGTTCATGTAAGTAGCTTTATTCATTTGTGAAACATCTTGCAGAATCTCTCCCTATGGAAACAGTAAAAAATTAAGCTGCTTTCCAAGGTGTCATCGATTAATTATGAGTGTGGCTTGTCCTCTTCTTCCTGGGGACTAATCATACAGAAGAAGATTTATTCATTGAGCTCTGGTTATGTTTTCTACCTTGTGGCCTTAAATTTGGATGAAACCTGCTATAAAAAATCCCAGTTCTTTCCTTATTGACAGCTGTGATATTGGATAAATGAAGGATATAGTGGTGAGATAGTACTCAAAAATATCCAACCAAAGTTAAACCGTGGTGTTTAAAAACCTTATGTCTTCCAAAATATTTGAAGCAGTGGGGAGGAAGATAAGACAGATCTCATCTGTGAGTGAGTTCAAGATAAGGTGAACTGGTTTCCATGGAACTGAAAATGGGAAATGACTGTCCAGCCTGTTCTATTGCACAGCATAATCTGTGAGAACAGGATGAGAAGATACTTCCTGAAATGTGTAGTGAATTCAGTACTGCTTTCTCCATCAGTACTAGCCAACAGAAACTCCAGGGGCAGCAGATACCTTCTAGGTTTAGTTACATTGAAAAAAGTGGTGCTTTTGCCTACTTATACATTTGCCTCTTTGCTCACCAGACTGCAGTGATGCCTGCAGAGAAGCCCTGTTTAAGTGTGTATGTATATAGTGAATACACATACCTGACCACACAGAGGAAGAGCAAATCTCCTATATACCATATGAAGTCCACAAGCTGTGCAAACCCATCAGAAAATGCCTGCAAAATAAATCTGACTTACTGAGTGAGTTTTTCTTTTTCTGTTTGGATTCCTGTGGTTCAGAACTCTTCAGCATCTATCTTCAGGTGTTAACAGCCATGGAGTTAACTTTAGCAGTAGATTTAAAAAAAATAACCTGTTATCCCTTCTGCAGTGACCAAGTGAGAAGGTGAGGCTCAGCACAGAGCAACAAAGTCAGTTTGCCACTTCCACTGATATAAAAGGCTTTAAGGGCAAGGGGCTTAGTAGTGGACTCTAAGTAGTTCAGTGGTGGTGGTAATTACAGACCCATTTCTACAGAAGATGAACAAGGAAGAGGGAACTTGATACACCAACTGTATCTCATGCTGCATCCAGAGCAGCGTGGCCAGCAGGTTGAGGGAGGGGATTCTCTGCCTCTACCCAGCTCCGGTGAGACCCCACCTGCAGTGCTATGTCCAGCTCTGGGGTCCCCAACATCAGAAGGACATGGACCTACTGGAGCGAGTCCAGAGGAGGCCATCAGGAGATGTGAGGGCTGGAGCACCTCTGCTGTGAGGACAGGCTGAGAGAGTTGGGTTGAGAGACATGGTGTTCAGCCTGGAGAAGAGAAGGCTCAGGGGAGATCTTGTATCAGCTTTCCAGTATGTGAAGTGGCTACACGAAGGCTGGGGAGGGACTTTTGATAAGGGCAGGGAGTGACAGAACAAGGGGTGATGGCTATAAAGTGGATGACAGTAGATTTAGATGACATGTGAGGCAGAAATTCTTCGCTGTGAGGGTGGTGAGACCCTGGCCCAGGTTGCCCAGAGAAGCTGTGGCTGCTCCTCTCTGGAAGTGTTCAGGGCCAGGTTGGATGAGGCTTTGAGCAACCTGGTCTAGTGGAAGGTGTCCCTGCTGATGGCAGGGCAGTTGGAACTGGATGATCTTTGAGGTCCCTTCCAACCCAAACCAGTCTATGACTGAAGTACTCTGTGACCCCACTTGCCAAAGGAGCACACTTCCCCAGAAGAGCAGAATGACCTTTGGAACTGCCTGCGCTTGGCCATGGGTGTTCTGTGCCTGAGCAGGCCCAAACTGCCCTGTGTAAATGCAGGTTTCATTCTCCTCATTTGTTTAATGTCTCTTCTGCTTGTTAAAGTGATTTTGGTTTGTCCCATTAGATGTGTTTTGGAAAAAATGACATGTTTTTTTCTAGAGGAAAAGATTCAAAATTTCAGTTCCCTGCCATGGAAAGGTCAAGTCTTTAAAGTGCCTCAGTCTGCTCAGGTTTGGTATCCAAGACTTATAGAGGAGCAGTTTCGGCATGGAAAACTAGCTGGGTACCTACCAGCACCAAACCAGGCTTTTCTTAAACTTAATTGTGTATTGCATGGAGCTGGATAATCTGGTTCCAGTTATAGACCTGTTCCTTCTGACCTTTTCCTACTGTAGCTATTGAATGACTGAATATTGATGATGTACATCTAGAAAAGTTAACTTAGGCTGAAGGATTTTAAGACATCTTAAAAATGAGTCCATAAAGCTGCAAATAAGATCTGTTTTCATGGTCTGAACTCAGCTTTAGAAGGGTATCAGCTAGCAACCCATCACTGCTGCAGAGAGAAGCAGTAGCAAAGGGCCACCAGTAAGTGAAGCAAGGAAGGAAATGCAGCTACAAAGGGTCTCCTCATGGCTATTGTTGTAATTACATCTTAATAGCCAGACTTCCAACTGTGCAGCTCTTCAAGGCTGTGAGGGGCTCTGCAGCAGTTCTGGAAAGCAAGTGTGCTGTGGGTACCAGGCTGAGAGCTTTCTGCTGTGCCCAAAGACCTGGGGGTCTGGGTGTCCCCACTGCTGCGGCCAGCAGCTCCGGTCTGCCCCGCAGCTTGCTTCCTGCCTGTCTCTGCTCTTAGGAAGGACACTGTGCCACTTGCCTTTCTCTCTGGTAGCTGGAAATTTTCCTGGGGTTACTTCTCTCTCTTAAGAGAACAGTACAGTAAGAGAACAGTGATTTGCTATGATTTAAACAAGAGGTCTTGTGTGTTAATTTGGCTGTTGTTCAAATCAAGGCACAGAGCTGCGGGGACGAACGTTACAGAAGTGCCGGAGTTAAGTTTCTATATCATGTCCATTACTGTGATGCATAAAGCGAGGCTGCCATACATACAGGCACCTCATCAGAGCAGGCATGCTCCCTGATGCTGGAAGGCTTTCCAGTCCATTAAAAAATGTTTTTTCTAGTATGTCATTCTGGCTGTTCTCCCTGTGAGCCTGCATTTGGCAGCTAACCAAACCAAAGGCCAGCACAGGTATCCTGCTGTGTGTGTGTTTAATTCAGTCCTCCTCACCATCTAAAGTTTGTGCATGTTTATTTTCTCTTCCTGAGCAGCCATGTATCTGTAGACCCCATTTACTCTTTGGGGGGAAAAATAAAAAATTACACTGGTACAGTGTCAGCAAGACTCAGTGGTGTCTTCAGACTAATATGGTTGTTGGGACAAGCTGCATTTTGGTGGGGTCAGTGTGCTGTCCCTGATGCTGAAGACCTCTGGCCCCACCTCTGAATTTGGCAGAGAGATGACAGGAGTGGCTTTGCTCTGTATCCTCCTTGTTTTATCTCTGTGGACTTTGTTTCCAGGGACAGGAGCAGGGACCTGCCTTGTGTGGAGCAGCTTGCTTAGTTCACTTTTCTGGCTGGCTGTCTCACAACAAGCTGGGAAGGTGAGGACAGTGTCTTTGGTATTCCCCTTCATTGGTTCACTGATATCTGGGCTGGCTGCTGCAGGTCTCAACCCTTCTTGAAGCATTAGTGAGAGGCAGAGTTCAGAGATGTGATTCAGTATGGATAACTGGGCAGCTGAATTATTTTTTTCTTAAGTTAAAAGTAATGCAGCAGTATCCTATTATCACTGCTGCAAGCTGTAATGTGTCATATGTTAGTGTGTAAATGTTCTTCAGACCTCATCTATTGAAACACTTCATACATCTGAGGAATTTATTAGAAAACTGCTTTCAAAAGGCTCTAAGTAATTCTTGTAGTACTCTGGATTCTTTAGTGCTGTCACATCGGGTGGAGCTGGAACCAGCAAACACAGAATTGTGAGAAATGGGTCATGGGAGAGAAGTCAGTGGGAGTGTGTCTAGGTCTGTCCAAGCTCTATGCTCATCAGATGCTGACATTCTGGCTTATGCAAAACACTTCCTCAGCTTCTACAGATTTGCCAGGTCCAGTCATTAGAGGAACACCACGTGCCTGGTATGTGTGGCTGAAAATGGTCAGGGGTTTTCTGTTAGTGTGTACAGGATGCAGAACCTTGCTTTTGAAAGTATAATGGGCTTTTTTCAACTATGAAAAGTAGTATTTTTTTCTTAGGATCTCACTGCAGTATGGTATTAGAAACTGCTTTTTGTCTCCTGATGGGGATCTGAAAGAAGAAACCAGTAACACACAGCAATGAGGATTTTCTGAGAGGTGGTCTTTCCACCTAAAACCAGTACTGTGGGCATCAGTGTACTGGACAGAGGTGGTGGGAGTGAGGAAGGAGGCTGCACATCACTCATTGCCCTCTCCAAGTGTGGAGAACAGCGCAGCCTCACGCTCACTGAGTCACCCGGGAGCAGAGGACAGTTGTGCCATTCAGAGAGGGAACAGCAGCTCCTGAAACCCAATTACAGCTGCAGTTTCCATCATAATTCCCATTCCCATTTCTGCTGTGCTCTGAGTCAGAGCTGGGCCTGTAGAGCAGTCACGCAGCATTCCTCGCACAAGTCCCATGGTGACCTCCATCAGGCCCACACTAGGTAGAATCTTAGTCCTTAAACAGCCCATCATACTAAGTTGCAGAGATGCAGGCTTTTGAAAGTAGATGAGTCAAGACTACTTAACAGTGTGTTTGGTTGATTGAAGAAGTATAAAAAGCAAAAATGTGCCCAGGGGGCTAAGAAGGCCAATGGCACCCTGGCTTGTATCAGGAATAGCGTGGCCAGTAGGACCAGGGAAGTTCTCTTACCCCTGTACTGGGCACTGGTGAGGCTGCACCTTGAGTGCTGGGTTCGGTTTTGGGCCCCTCAAAACAAGAAAGACATGGAGGTGCTGGAGCGTGTCCAGAGAAGGGCAGCGGAGCTGGGGAAGGGTCTGGAGCACAAGTGTGATGAGTTCCTGGCTGAGGGAACTGGGTTTGAGCCTGGAGAAAAGGAGGCTGGGGGGAGACCTTCTGGCTCTGTCCAACTCCCTGAAAGGAAGGTGGAGAGAGGTGGGGGTGGGTCTGTTCAACCAAGGAACAAGTGACAGGACAAGAGGAAATGGTTTTAAGTTGCACCAGGGGAAGTTGAGATTGGATGTGAGGAAGAATTTCTTTCCTGAAAGGGTTCTTAGGCATTGGCAGGGGTTGGCCTGGGCAGTGGTGGAGTCCCCATCCCTGGAGGGATTTCTAAGTCCTGTAGACATAGTGGTGAGGAACACAGTTCATTTGAAGGCTTGTCAGTGTGAGGTTAATGATTGGACTCCATGATCTTAAAGGACTTTTCCAGTTGAGACAATTCTGGGATTCTGTGAAACAGAACGGAAGAGGGAGGCAGCAAAGACCTGCCCAGGGTCTCTCTGTGCCGTTGGGGCCATGTCCTCTGCGTGCAGCAGGAGAGGAGCCCCTTGTCCCGCGGACACGATGGAGTTGCTGCCGTGCACACAACGTCTCTGGCAGAGACACACGGCAGCGCCCTGAGGAATCCCAGCGCGTAGCTCGCCTCGTACCCCGGGGAAGTCCCGCCGACCCCGCGCCGCAGCACCGACACCGGCGAGCACAGCGAGACACTGAAGGGAGGGTCTCTGGGCGCTGCTGGGTGCCGTGTCCCTGGGATTCCCAGAGCTGGCTGGGAAGGGAGCTGGATTCCTCCCGGCGCAGCAGCAGTGCTGCCAGCTGCCAATGAAATCCGAACCCTGGGGCTGCGTCTGAGGGCTGGCCTTGGGAGGCCGTTCCAGCCCCTCCAGCCGGGAGTTTACACATCCATACACACACAGCCACTCTTCCCAATTCCTTGGGCTGCTCCTTGCGTGGCGGCTGAGATCGCCGGAGGACACAGAGTGAGAACGTGGAGCTCCCGTGTAGTGGTGGCAGCTCTGCGTGTGCACGGGCTGAGTGGGTGAGAGAAGGGGAAGGAAGAGAAACTTTGAAGTGCAGTGGAGCTAAAAGAAGCTGTCACTGTTCCCGAATTGGTCTTGAGAAGCTGCTGCGTTTATGGGTGAGACTACTGACCCTGCTTTTGGAAGGTAGGAGTCCCGGTCCAGGGCAGTTTTGGAGCTCTCACTGGATTGGATCATCGCTGCATCTAACACCAGAGTAAGGTTTGATGTGATTTTTGATCTTGGCAACAAAACGGTGTGGTGTTTGCAGGACAAATAACTGCTGCAGAGCAGGAAGCAGTGGCAGCAGCTGTCTGTGTGTGTGTTACGGCTGTTCCTGTCTGTGAGTCGGGGGGGGGGGTGTGTGGAGGCATCTTTAAGTGTAGTTGTGTGCTCTGATTTCTTAAGTGTTAAATACTTCGTCACAGGATTCCTTTTTGTTGGCTTCAGGGTATGTGGCATTTGACTACTTGTTGCCTTAAATATTGAAGTAAAAGCCCTTTGTGCTTTCTGCAATCTCCATGTTGATGTTAATCTTTGGATTTTTTGATGATTGTCTTAAAATTTTTCTCCTCCTACACAAATATCTGCAGCAGGCTTTCAGAGAGAAGCTCCTCACTGGGACAGATTTTTACAATAAGGATTGTAATTATGAAAGAGGGAATTTTCAGTGGATTTTTAGAGCTACTGAGTGGATTTCTTTTTCAGATACGGGGGTAATTGCTTTCTCTTTTTTCTTCTGTTGGGCTTGTATGGAATATTTATCTCTTATCTTTCTTATCAGTAACATGCACGTATGTATGTTGTCAGTTTGGGGATTTTCTTCTTTCAGTGGAGTGGAAAGTAGTAAATAATTCATGTTTGATGTTAGAAACATTTTTACAACAGATGGCTGGAAGTAAACAGCAGGGTTTTTAGAGATAGGTACTCTTTTCCTGTATAGGTAGAAATAAGCCAAATGAATTCCCTGTGTAGCATATTGACTTCATAACACTGGATTTGTCTCATATTAATCTGAATTCTGTTTGTCTGTGTTAAGTAGCATGGTTGCTGGGAGAGGCTCACTCTTATTCTATCAGCAGGTACTAAGATGCTGTTAGGTTAAGTTTTTAGTTGAGGAGTAGTTCTGTACCCAGAAGGTGACAAGAACTTGTGTACGTTCAGGGGAAAAGGATTCCCTGGGAGGTAAGAATTAAGGAAGGAGGATTTATCAATACAAGGGGCAAAACGTCTTGCCCTAGCTAAAAATTATTTCAGTGGCATCTCATACTCATAGAAGGCATGCAGAGTTGCAAGCAGATGCAGAGAGAAGGACCTAGTCCCATGAAATTTTCATGTTGTGGCAGGTTTTGTTATTGCAAAAGTCATCTTCTAGTACGTGATACAGTGACTTGTGTTAAAAATAAATGTGCCTAGAACTTGTATTTCTGTGTGCATGGTGTCTGAAGTTACTTGTTTGCCTCTTCTTTGATTGTTGTCCCATCTCTCAACTGCTTTTTTCTTCTGTTGTTCTTTACTTGGCTTTTGTTCTTTAATGTCATTAGATAGATTTAGTTAGGAATAAATAGTGTGCCCACCAAAAAAAACCCCAAAAGCCCCACAGTAAGTACAGCAATGTAGCAAACTTAGCTAACAACATGATTCTGTGCAGGAGGCACAATTTCTTTGCACTGTAAGGTGATGAGCTTCTGGGCACAAGTGAGAGGGAGTCTGAGTTATTCCTTGAAGACATGTGCCTTTCCTGTGTTTGCAGGCTGGTGTGTGGAGATCACATTTATTAGGGGTCCTACAGCTAGGTTCAGTTTTCTGCAGGTGGAGTTTAGAAAGCTAGAAGTGAAGATCCCTTAGAGGAAATTGCCTTACAAGTAATAAATTGAACTCCTGATAAGGTCATGTCTTCAGAATGAGCTAGAATAGAAACCTCCTGTGAGCTCCATGTGCAGCTATAGCACACAGGCATCTCAGGACCTTTTCATCTCTTGCTGCTTAATACAGTAACTTTATTTTTGTTAAATACACTGTGAGAGGTGGGGAAAAAAGGGACAGCTGAAATTCATAGTGGGTAGTTTGAAGTGATTTGCATCCTATTATGTTTAGCTGTCTTCTCTGTGGGCTGTTTGGTGTTCATTGTGACCTGATGGTCTTTGGAGGTATGCTTTATTCCTGGAGCTTTTAATTACTGCCTTTATTTATATTGGGCAGAGGGAATGCTTGACATAATGTATTTTTTTAAATAAATCCTAGAACAGAGTGTGTCACTTACCATATAGGGGTGGCATTTGTGTTGTAAACTGTCTTGTGGGTGAATAAACTGTATGTTAGCTTTTAGCCAGGAAGAAAAGAGAAGGTTGTCTTCTCTTGGCATTCTAAAACAAGCAAACCACTCTTGGGGACTATCTGGTATGGGTTTTTTGTTCACTGTCTGGGTTTTCTTTGTTCACTATTGGCTTTCTGTAACGTTGAAGACTCCAGGTCTGGGTAAGACGAGTGGCTGATAGTGTTGGACAATAAGGAAACACACAGCTTCTTATTGAATTTGTTACTTCACTGTGAGTCTTAGGAAGAATAAAAACTTAAAAAGATGATAGAGGCCAAATCTCCAGCTTAGATTCTCTTCCTACATGGCAGACTGCAAAATGTGCTAGTGGTTAAGATTTGGTCTATATTAGCTCCTATTAAGTTAAAAGCAAGGATTTAAAAATGTAATTGTTTTTTATAATTGCTGCCTGCTTTTATTTAGAAAACTTTGACTAGGTTGGGTTTTTTAATTGGAGGAAAAAAGGTGACTCAGTTCTACAGCACTCAGAAGGGTATGAAAATACCAGACACCTCAAAGATGAGTGTACTTTTGCTTCAGCAGCATAGCAGACATCAACAAGCCTAGAAGTGTTGAAGGCCAAGTTGGATGAGCCTCTGAGCAACCTGGTCTAGTGGAAGGTGTCCCTGCTGATGGCAGGGGGATTGGAACTAGATGATCTTTAAGGTCCCTTCCAACCCAAACCATTCTGAGTCTATGATAAGCCCTGTGTTAAGCCAGATAAAGACTTTTCATCTGCAGAAATGTAATGAAATGAAGCTGAAATCCCGGCCTTGGAGCAGCTGGATGGTGTTGGGAAGCAACTCACTTTGATTCCTGTGGTGTCCCAGCCCCAGTAGGACAGGCAGCAGCTGATGCCTCCCAAGCCTCATGGTTTTGTCATCTTCACTTTCAATAGGTACCTCCAGGATGTGCCTGCAAGCCAGCTGTGGCAGCCAGGCTGTAGGTGGCTGATCCTGGTTTGAAGAGTTGAATGCTCAGAAACTCCTTCCTGTTCTGCACTTTGTATATTTCCTGACTCTTTCTATTTTTTCCTGACTTATCACCATTTTGCCAGTTAAGTTTGGGTGATGAAAATGTGGATGGTAAGAACTGGACTGAAACTGTAAATTTATTTTTTATTTAACTGATTGTGAACCCAAAATGAACCGTAAGGATCCTTGATTAGCTCCCATTGTAAGCTAGATCACTTACTTTCAAAAAATATCCTGTTTTGCTAACAGAAAGTCACTCGATAGACTCTCAATGCTCTGCAATATATTCACTTGGTGTAATTATCAGTCTTAAATTATATGCTTTACTGCTTGTTTTATTTGACTGTCTTTACCAGCTTTGTTAGCTTTGATTCTTACTAGTTCTTTGTATGTTTGAGAGCCTTCTCTATCAAATTTCTGCTGCCTTTAGAGTGACTATCTTATGCTTTACCTTCCCTTTGTAAAAGTGGAAAATTGAGTTCCTTCATTACATTCTCCTGTTCTTCAATTATTCCAGTCTTTTTAAATGATATTCAGTTTTCCAAAATGCTTTTAGATGTTTGAATACCAGTACTGGAGGTCATACTGAAGGTATGGTCCTGTGAATTCCAGAGACACAATGATCTTTATACTTTGTTTTTCCATGTTAAATAGTCTTGTGATGACACTAGAGACAGGGCTGTTGTGCTGAACAGGGACCTGAGGTTTTTTGTTGAGGAGGATGCTCTCAGGTACTGTCAGTTCTTCACAGCTTGTGTGTCTGCTGAGCAAGAACACACAGGCTGGTGCACAGATGGTGGTCTGACAGTCACCTTTCTTCTTTATAATTGTTTTCCTTGGTATTGGTCACCTGCACAGTTTTTTCAGTCACAATCTTACTTTTTTCTGGTTTTCTTCCAAGCCATTGGCTAAACTGCAAAAAAAGATAGTTCCTCTGAGACTAGAAACCACCTGCAGTGTGGTGCTTTTTTGTTTATTGTCATGGCTTTTGACTTCTCTTAACTGTTTGATTTAATTTTGTCTGCCTGGCTCAGTTCTTGTTTCTTTGGGCTTTCCTAATGAAAATGTCACGCTCCATCAAGCTGGGGGCCTTGAAGGAGCACATGAGCTCAGAGCTTCTAACCAACTTCTGTTGTTTACTGTTGTCCTGGCTGGTTTGGAGGAGTTTTCATGCCCTATGGCCCAATGAGACAAACTTCAGCAACATGTATTGGGTTCCTTGGCAATGTTTATATAGTTTTCATTTTCATTTAGTTCTGCATAACTTTGTATAATAGCAATTATGATTAGTAGCTCTTCAACAAAGATATTTTTTCATGTCTGATACTTGTAAGAAGTTGTTGTGTTCCTGTTGTCCTTTTCCCACATCTGCCTTTGCTTTTAGAGCAGCTGAAACTTTAACTGGACTGGTGTTCTTGGCCTGCCAGATTCAACAATCATGATGTGTTCTAAAAAGTAAAATGCAAAAACTCAGCCATCTCTTTGCATCTGGGAAGGCACTAAGGTTCCTTTAGAAGTCACAAATTGGGGAGAACCAAACATGCTTTTTTCTTGGTGTGGTCTGGGCCAAAATTTGTTTCCTGTTTCCACATTTTGAGCTATTTCCCTATTTTGCAAAGACTTAAAATGCTCCTTCAGTAGGCAGAGAAAGTAACCTTCCACTTCATCCTTCCTCAGCTCCAGTGGCAGCATCCTGGATTTTCTGTAAATTGCCTTTCTAGCTGGTTTTTAACCTCCCCCAGCTACCACATCCTCTAATGTAAGAAGAAAAACAGCAGTGACACCAGGGGAATCCCTTGCTGTCTGAAAGTGCTAGCAGTTTGTAGCTTAAGCTGAAAAAGGTTTTAAAAAGGGCAACAAGAATGACCAAGGCCACAGCACAGCTTCTGTCTGAGAAACAGCAAAGCAGGAAGGAACTTTTCAGCCTGGAGATGACTGAGAAAACTACATTAATAATTGGCAGGGAAAGAGTGAGCAGAGACCAATTCTTCCCTTATATTCCAGTGCAGGAATCTCTGTATCCAGGAGTGATGGTGGCAGTCTCAAAACAAATAAAAGGAGGTGGTGCTGTGCACAAGATGTAAATAAGGTGCAACTAAGATGTACAAGTACTTGCCAGAAAATGTGGCTAGTAAAGTGAAAACCTAATTTTAAGGAGTAGGTAGCTGAAAGAATTGTTGGGTGCTTGTCTGAGTTATCCTGCTTGTCCCTGAGATTCTGCTTCAGTCATAGTTGGAGACAGGATGCTGGGCTGGGTGGACTTTTTCTGTCCCATGGTAGCCAGTTCAGTTTTGACCCTCTTTTTTTTGGATATTACTTATGTAGGGGGAAAAAAACCCCATTTAGTATTTTCTTTATGACTTGATGGAAAGGAGCTGAATGATGGCAGCAGACTATTGAAGGTGAAGACTTGCCTTCTTTACTTGGAAAGATGTGCACATAAGGAAGGATAAAAACTCATGTTGCAAAGCAAGTTGTGATGAACTTTTCTGCTTTTGATTTTTGAAGAAAACAACCTTGTTTACAAGTAATGCTGTGGGGTTGTGTGGACATGGTATTATAGGATGAGTATTTAGAAAATTAATCACAAGAGTGGATCACATGAATTTGAGTGCAGCAGACCCTCTGAAGCATGCTGGAGCTTACTCAAATAGGGAGTCTTTCTTTACACACCCTGCTTGACAGCTGGCACTGTAGAGGTGAGAAAAGAAACTGAAGTGCTACTGAGCCCTGACAATCCCAGTGTGCTAAATGACTGTTTAGCAAATGAGGAGAGCACTGCAGTCATGGGAGACTTAAATTATGCTTAAGGCCCCTCTTGAGTTGCTTGAGAAAGAAAAATGATGCAGAGACTGCACTTAGCTTGGCTTCTCATTCTTCAAATCCTGCTCTGTGGATCAGCTGGATATGACAACTGCCCCCCACAGCCAAGTCTTTAAGTATTTTGGCTTAAAAAAAATAAAGTTTCAGTAGATCCCTAAACTTTGAGGAACTCTGCATTCTACAATAGCTCCAAGATCTTGTTGCCACCTTGGCCATGTGTATTTAGAACTGACTACTTCAGTTGATTATTGCTGTAATGGAATTTTAATCATATTCACGTTACCTACTTGGGCTTGGACTGGGAAATAAGAATTGCAGTTATCAATATATAGCACAGAGAATGATAAAACTCATTCTTAGCACTTAGCATAATGAATTGCTCCAATTTGATGACAAGTATGTGAATGCAGATATGTATCCAGGAGATGAAGACAGACATCTGGAAATCTATGTATTTAATAATGTCATTGCTTAAATAGCAAAATATTGTCTTGGAAAGTGTGCTGAGTAATTTGGGGTCTTAGCTTTGTTGTTAAAAGTGAGATAACAATGAAGGAAAAAGCTGTGCTGTACATCTGCTTATAATTATGAACTACTTAACATGGTATTTTGATTGTTCACGAGAAGTTACTTGCTGTATAAGCTTTTATATAGCAGAGCCTTTAGCCAATGCCTTCAAGGGTTTGGGTTTTTGGTTGTTTTGTGTGTGTGTTTGTGTGTCTCTATGGTAGGCCTGTGTTGAGCTTTCACCCCTTATCTGTGATTGAGATCAAAACTGTGTGTCAGATGCTTGAGTAGTCACTGTGGTTATCCACTACTAAGTGGTCTTGCAAAACACAAAGCAAGAAATCCTGGATGCTAGAAAGAAATCCTACCTCTGGCAGTTGCAATATTTGTGCAGCTGTTCCCACAGATGTTTCTTTTTCCTTTTTTTTTTAATTTCTTCTAAAAAGCAAGCAAGCAAACTGAGGGAGAAATGTTAAAGGGTCTGCCTGGAGGAAGAGAAAACTTGTAGTGCCTTTTAGTTCAGTGGTGGTAGTGTAGCTTGTTTTAAAAGGTTTGAATTCTTACTTTTTTTTTTGCAAGTACAAAGCCTGTTCAGGCTCTGTATTCAGTAGAACTAAATGGAAGTGTCCTAAAGTGAGCTTTGTCAATGGGCTTTGGGAGACACAATCTGACTCGAGTAATTGGGGATCTTAATAACATTGCTGGAACCCAGAGGGATTTGATTTCAGTAACTTCAGTGTCAAGTTTGCTGAGTTTTGAAATGAATAGGAAAAGTCCTGGTCCAAAAGCTTGTTCTGACATCCAGTGTGGCTAAAAAAAAATGAAGTTTCAGAATGAAAGCATAATATCAGTCCCCAATTCCCCCCTGTCTATAACTGGTTTCAAGATTCTGGACTAACTTTGTTCATGTGTATTGCAAGAGATCACTCAGCATCCACTGTAAACCAGGTTTATTCACTGTTATAAAAAAAGCAAATACAATTCCATTATGTGGCAGTAGGAAGTCTTGAAGGTGCCATTTTAAATCCATTTCAAGTAAAAATTCTTCAAAAGTCAATAAATTAATTGGAATGTACAACATTATTAACATTTGAAGCAAGATGCTGAAACCTCTTCTAGGAGAGTACAGGTCTGAAACTGGAGTCAGTTAATTTCACCCTCTAGAAATGTATAATAAATGATACTTAGAAAAGCATACTTTTATATGAATAGAGATTATGTCTTGATGCCAGCAGGCTTTCTTAGGTTGGGTTTTTCTCTTGGGGGACATAACTAATTAAGTGGCAAGAAGCTGTAAGAGGACATGTTGTAAATAGTGGTTTTGCATAATGGAAACTTAGGAAAAACAATATATCTGCCTGTAAGCAAGAGACACCTGATGCTCTTGGGTTGTTTTGTTTTCTGTGTAACCTGGTATGTGTGTGATGTCTGCTGCCTAGACCTAACCAGCCATGCTTCAGTCCTCTTCCTTAAGAGAAGATCAGACCTGGCTTTGTGTATTGTAGTGAAAATGAGAGAACAACCTCAATCTGCACGTAAATATACAAGGTGGGTAAACAGCAGGGAAGGAGCAGAACTATTTTGTGTGATAATAGAGGAGTAATTTGATGTAGACAGTCTGAGTGTGATGGGATGAAAAAAATTTCTAGCAGGGTAAGGAGTTCCTGGGTAGACTTGGGACTGCTAGGTTTGGGGGTGAGGGGAAATGTTAAAATAGCTGGTTTGATGGTGCTTTTTCACTATCTGAAAGTAACTGTGTTGCTGGCTCCCATGGGGCTTCAGAAGCTGGGCTTAATGAATCAGGAGGTCCTCTCCTGTCCTACCTGTTTGGCATGTGTGGACAACTGTAAAAAAAATAGTCCATAACCATGGGAATATTTTCCATGTATTATAAAATGTGCCAGGGCAAAAATATCATTGATAGCAAATCAACATGCTCACAGTAGGACCTTGATTATTTTGACTGTGAGGAGTCTGTCCTGTAATAAGCCAACTATTAATTGATTTCTGGTAACTTGACTGATTTTTGTGGAATTTACTAGGTTTTAGCATTGATGTTACAAAGTATTCTGGTCACTTGCCATGATGATTTGACTCCTGATTTGGTCAGCTGTTCCTGGTAGGGTTTATCACATTTGGAAATAGTTGTTGTCTCTGCCCTTTGCAGTGGTCTGTGGGTCTTGGGATGGGAGTAGCCACATCAGTCCCTTCAAAAGCTGCCTTCTGCCAGGGGTAAGGGGAGAGAAGCTTCTGGGAAGGAGCTGTGGGCAGCTGTGATGATGACTGTGTAAATTGGGGAGCTTGGCACAGTTTCTTAGGGAAAGCACTTGAAGTATCTTCTCCTGTTTAATATCTGTTGAATTTCCACATGTACCTCTTGTGCTCTTGCTGTCAGCCTGGGCTCACAGAGCTTGTGCTTCTAGGAAAGGACCAAAGCTGCTGGTTGAGTGTGCACCACACAACACATTCAGTGTCAAGTTTATTTATCACATCAGGAGATTAAGCCATGGTGCAGCGCTGCTGTACAGTGCAGGCTCACGCAGCTCCCCATACCTTCCCTTGGCAACTGAAGAAGTGCAGAGCAGGAGTTCAGCACAGGGGTGATCCCCTGCTGGCACTAGAAATAAAACAGTAAATGCTGAGACTCCCTTCAGAGGTTTGCTTGCTGTTTGATGGTATCACTCCTGGGACACTGCTTCGGAGATCTTCATCTCCCAGCATGAACAAGAAGGCTCTGAAATGTGAGTTTTACCAATTCTTGCTTTCATAGGAACTACTAGAAAATGGTATCTTAGCCAAAAGGACATGTTAGTTACTGTTAATCTATATGTGACTATGCAGTAAGTATTTTGCACCTTACTTAGGTGTCCAGTAAGGAATGATAAATTACTGTACAATACCTGGTGGAAGTACCCAGTAAAGGAAATAATTTCTAGTCTGTGCTGTTATACTAACTGCTGAGTGAATCCAGGACAACAAAACAATAAAGAAATGGTCATACTAATACACTGCTGGGGGAAAAACTGGAATAATTGGATACAAGCAGTGCTACTGACAGATTTCAGAGGTCCATGCCTCTGTGGCTATTTAAGTCTGTTTTCTGAGGATGTGAAAAACAGGCAGGTATCACTCAGATGTTGCTGTGGACAGGTAGGTATGATAGGGAATAGGTCCGATTTCACTTGCAGATGGATTGTCTGATAGCACTGCTGGACTGCTAAATGGCAGACACAGCGATTGGGATGTGTTGATAGAAGTGGAAATGTGGCATAAGGAACTAATTATTTCTCAGATTACTAGTCAGAAAGTTTTTGGGTTTTTTTTGGCCTCAAAGTTCATTAAAAGTTCATTAAAAGCTTTCACCTGCCATTTAGCTCTGTGTTATAAGTCATTGTTACCTTGAGACAAGAAGGATCCCTAGGTTTCTGCTTTGAAAATAGAGCTGCTCATGCCTCCCCTGGCAAGGGCATGTCTGTGCTGCTGGGCTGTGCACTGAGCCTTGTTGGAGAGGAAAGGAAGAGCCTGGGTAGAAGGATTCATCGTTTGTAACAGATGTTTTGTAGGAGGTGATGCTGCTCAAAAAACACACCTGGGCTGCAAGCCCATGGTGGCCCATGAGCTTGGGCTTCTGAGGAAGAGTAGCTTTGGTAACTTCACTCACCACTGTGGCACTAGGACATAAATCATTAAGGAGCTGAAGACCCTCTTCTGCTTATGCTGGGGGGATTGCCTGGGTAGAGTGCTTTTGAGAATAAGTAAATAAGATTTTTTTTTTTATATCTCTCCATAAGGTTTATTCTTGCCTTTGATCCACCCTTTCATAATTTTAAGCAGTAAAGAGGTAATGTTGGAGAAAAACCAAAGGTATCAGGGAATTGCCTAGAAGCATGGAACCCAAACAGAAAATGTGTGCAAGATATCTGTGTATGGGGAGATTACTGCCAGTTTCAGCCATTATGTGTTGAATATTGGCTGAGCTATGACTCTGACAGCTGAGAGGATGTGTGCAGACTTACAGATGCTACCTTGGAAAATCCTAAGTGTGGAGCTGGTGGTAGCAAGGTCCTTTTTAGGTTAGTGCAAAGTTACCTCTGTGCTGCAAAAATAGAATGAAAACCTGAGCTCAGAAATGAGCTTTGTGTGCTGCTAGAGGTCTGAAAAAGCAGAATTATTTTCTTTTTGGTGTGTGTTTTCAGAAGCACAGCTTTTTGGTGTCT
This sequence comes from Caprimulgus europaeus, assembly GCA_907165065.1. The sequence goes on from OU015526.1 coordinate 78,803,698, forward strand.
GCTATAGATGACTAGCAGTGAAAGAGTTGAAGTCTTATCGCAAAAACAAGATGATGATTTATTGGAAATGTCAAGAAATAAATCAGAGCCTAATAGGCCAGTTAAACAAGCTTCTTGGTTTGGGTATGTTTGAAAGCAAGGAGGCTTGAATGGTGATCCTAGTTTATAAACTTGGATGCCTAGACAGATTGCTTGGAAACTGATATGAGCAAATAGTTTGTTCTGAGACTCATTGAAAGTGGAACAAAAGAAACTGGTTTTTTTTGGCTAGTCCACCATTTGCAGAATTTTTGAGGCTAATAAGGTAGGAAGAAGTAAAGTAGTATGGAAATTGTGACATGATCCTGTAATTTCTCCCCCTTTAACAGGCCTATTAACACTTTACAGAGCTCTTTAGAGAGTGTTTTTAAGCTACAACTTGTCATTTTTGAAGGAGGTGGTGCTGAAACACTGCAGGAAGACTGGGGTTTTTTTATCTGAAAGCTTATATGAAAACATACTAGTTTTGAGTAAGTTGTCATCAAAAGGCCAAGATGGTTTTAGTGAGACAAAAGATAATCTTTTGCTATCCTGGGATGAAAGAGTACAAGGTAAAATAGCTGTTTGGATGGAGTGATCTGAATATATATATGTGTTTATATATTACAGGATTTTTACTGACCTTGTTTAATATATGTATGCTATGTCATATAGTATAACAAAATTGTCAGTTCCATTGGTTTAAATTACATTAGAAATTAAAAACAAATAATGATTTACTACTAAGCAGCATCTCTCATTAAGGCCTTGGTGCTCCATTGTAACATGAGAATGGCTGATTGTTTTGATCATTAATTTTGTGAAGCAGTGAAGGAAGGTGCAGAGCTTGAAAAAAAAAAATCTCATGGTAGATGCTCTAGAGATGGGAGAACAATATTAAAGCCTCTGAAGCTGGGAAATGGGAAGAAAGCCTTGGTCTTAATGCTTGGATGCTTATGACAGGATTGAATTGACTTGATAAACTGATGTTGTTCAGACAAGGAGTCCAGGGACAATGAAGCAGGGATTTTCCTTGCATGATTTCTTTGTAGATATATCAAACTCACTTTGTCTTAGAGATCCTGAAAACATAGTCCTAGATTTAATGCTACCAGTTTCTTCTAGTGGCATCTAGGCTTAAATTTGGCCTTGGGAGCGTGTTAGAACTTGTGACATGGCAACACTTCAACACTAGCAAATGAAATTCAGATGTGTGTGATGGATTCTCGATGCCATATCACTGTATTTTTTAGCATTACGTATTTCCTTATGTGCTGTGTAAAATGGCTTCATTTTGTAGTTGTAAAGTTTTTCTGCTGATTTCTTTTGTCACTTGTTGATCTGTCATGAGCTATGTTAGGTTACTCTGAGAAGGTCTTGTAGAATTACCTTGGTTTGCAAGGAGATAAGTGAAGGTGGTTGTCTGCAAAATGATTTGTAGAGTGGAGATCTATGAAATTCTCTACTGAAAGTGGATTGTGGAATCTGGAAAATGTTATTTTACAGGAACAATAAGACACTTCAGCCTGCCTCCTTGAGAAGGGCTGTTGAGTTGTTTCAATCATCATTATTCTTGTGGTCCATGCAGAGGAGAAACTTGAATGGAATGATGTCACTTGCAGAACTGGAGGGGGTTGGTGGAAATCACAGGTCTTACAAGGAGCGGCTGAGGGAACTGGGGTGGTTTATCCTGGAGAAAAGGAGGCTGAGGGGAGACCTTGCTCTCTACAGCTCCCTGAAGGGATGTGGGGATCGGCCTCTGCTCCCAAGTAATAAGTGCTAGAACAAAAGCAAACAATCTCAGGCTGTGCCAGGGGAGGTTTAGATTGGATTTTGGGAACAATTTCTTTGCTGAAAGTGTTGCCAAGCATTGGAACAGGTTGCCCAGGGAAGTGGTGGAGTCCCCATCCCTGGAGGGATTTAAAAGCCATGTAGATGTGGTGCTTAGGGACATGGTTTAGTGGTGGACTTGGCAGTGTTAGATATACAGTTTGACTTGATGATCTTAAAGGTCTCTTCCAACCAAATGTTTCCATGATTCCATCCTCTCTGTGTAGCAGTATGTGTTGCAATTTGCCATGTTTGCTTTCAGACAAGTTCTTAAAAATTGTCAGGGTCATTAAAAAAAAAAAAACCCAACAACTACTGGGCAGAAGACTGGGGACAGTGAGGTGTTGGATACTAATGTCCCTGCAGTGCTTTTTGGACTTGCTGTCATTCATTATGTCGACCTGCTGCAGATGTTAGTGTCAGCAGCTCTATAATCCATGCTTCTTAACAAATAGTTTGACACTTTTCTTCCAAAAAAGCTCTTGCCATTGGACTTGGTACTGGTGTTGTGACCCTGAGTGTTGCTGACAGCATCTTGGTGTCCTGTTTGCGTTGAGGGTTCAGGTTTGTGACTTCAAGATACATCTGCAATGGGCTTTGGATAGCTGAAGTAATTTTTCCCCAAACAAAAGCTTCCACTTCTATTGTGTTCAGTATCTCCTGAAAACCAATTTAAAAGGGCAGAAAAAGTATTGCTGAGAAAAATGCAACACATGGCAATAAAACAAGAATCAGGTAAACATAATATGAGAAAAACATAAAGCCAGTAGTGAGTTGAAAAATACAGAACATGTTTTTTCTGGTTATTCTAGTTGTTGTTGCAACCTACAAACTAAAAGAGGAAAACTTCTAGCAAACAAAGACATGTAGTTCATGGAATAAAAATTATTGCAGTTGTTGGCAGGTAAAAATGTTTCATCATTTGTAGGATTACCTTGGTTTATCACTACTGTTTTGTCTGTCACACATCCATGAGTTTGTTCATATGCTTAAATCCTTGGGTTTGACCTACACAGGGTTGATGCTATCTTAGTGAAAAGCACTGTAAAAATGGGAAGATTTCTTCCCATACAGTGGAAATAATTAGCAGTGAGGGATACTAAGGGGTGGTTCCCTGAAGTGCTGTATTTTTATAAATTTGGAACCACATTTAACATTTTGAGCTTGATGTGAAATCATGCAAACCTCAAAACATGGGAAATCTGAAACAACTGGTGGTAGCAATACTGAGAAATCTTTTGGCTAAACAGTAGAATAGGCATGTGTTCAAAATACACATTTTCTGTTGGTGCATAGGGTCCTCATGAACAGCTTTGGGTTGATGCAATTGTAGGCATCAGGATGATGAAGATGTCTGAATACTGTTCAGAGCTTCTTTGGCTTTTTAGTACAACTTTGGATGAAGATCTAGAGCATGGAAAAAACTGAACTTGTGTCAAATGGTGGACATGCATTTCTGGCTCTGAAAAAAAATGGTACAGGAGTTGTCCTCACTGAACTCTTGAAGGCCTTTGCTGGGCAGTGGAAAGATGGAACTCCTTTTTGTTCTCTCAGCCAGGGACTATTTACTCACTTAAGCATGCTGTGGGAAGGTAACTTTGATGGTTTATATTGCTGCCAGTGGATATTGCTGGTGTACTTCCTGAGCCACTGATTTGCTTGCCTTAGTGAGCTGATGTTTATCATCTTCTCCTTTAAATTGTTGTTTTTTCTCCTTAGTGTTTGCACCCTTCAAACATTTGTGGAATATTTTGTGTTCTTGGCTGTCAGGGCATCAGTCCAACCAAATGTTCATCTTCATTCCTCTGCCCTGAATGTCTTCCAAGTTATCTTTGTTGTTTCCAGTGGAGAAAAATCCAACTTGGTAAACAAGCTGATGATATGTTGATATAATATTTCCATATTGAATTGGAAAGCAGGTTTATAAATAATTGTTTTTGTTATATTACCACTGTTAGGGAACTGTAATGAGAAAGAGAAATCTATTTACTCCATATTCCTTTCAGGCTATTTTTGTCAGAGAAGGCAAATTGTAATTTTCAAATGTGAAATTTTCTTGCAAGAAATAGGCCAGAGTTGCAGTGTCTTCTTTACTTGTTCTTTGTCCATCAAATATGATTCTTGCAGTTATCAGGAGGAGCAAAAAGTCTTGTAAATCTAATAGGCAGGTATCTCTCCCAGAGCAACCACTTCAGTGCCTTTGGATGGAAAGGTAAAATCCACAATAGTTTTGACAAAGTCTTTGTTTTGTAAAATGTTCTGTCACTTCCCAATTTCCACTGTCCAAGCCTTTTTTTTCAGGGAGGCTAAGCCAGCTTGCTAAGATTTTGCTTTGCAGATTCAAGCTTTAAATACTCCCTTGGGAAAAGGTTGGTCACAGGGCTGCTTGAAAGGTAAATTCTCAGGAAAATCTGGGCCATGAGGTGACTTATGTTGGGATGCTCCCCAAGTCTCAGATGTGAGATATCTTCTGGGATACCCCAGATTCCTCGGCAATCTCTCAAGAAATGGCACACTGCTCTGAGAACTGCTCATGTCCTTCCTTCCTCTCAGCAAATGTGAAGTAAAATTCCCCAGTGAACCATAATAAAGATGATAAAGCAGCTTTGTTCTGATTGTCTTGAAATCTGTTCCTCTTAGAACTGGTTTTGATTTGGATTCCATTATCTGCTATGCTGCTGATCCTGGGTTTTTTGGTTTTGCCAGCAGAAATTTGCCCCTTGTTCTGTGGTGAGTTTTTTGTGGGTTGTTTTGTATTTCTAAACTGCAATTCAAATGACTTGGGATTAGAGTTTAGCACATCTAATGTATATTTGCCAGAGAGAAGAATTAGAAGTCATGTTTAAAATGTTTTGCTTTCATAATATCCAGATGTGTCTGGCCTTCCTTTGTCAGCTGAGCTGACGACATCTCGGTTTTATTTTCCTTTCACTTTGTGCTCTTCACAATTGAGTAATTCAAAGTATAAACTGTGGCTTAGTCCTCCATGTAAACTGGGACATGGGGATGTGATCAGGTTCCCCTCAGCATCTGTTCTGAATTGAAGTCATGTTCTGTCTGCACAGAAGAGCTATTGTTGAGTGTGTGTGCTCCTGTCACCTTTTCATACCGTTGGATTCCTATTTCTAGGAGCTGTGCCACACTCCAGTTGGGCATTGTATTGAAGAGGGCTTCCCAAAACACTTTCCCACCAGGAAGCACTTGTTCATGTCATTTGTAACCATTAGTGGGAGCTTATCACTTGTGTCATTTCTTTAAATTTAAATACTGCATTGTTTGATTTGAAAAGTGTGTTGTAAACCTAGTGTCTAATATACCAAATAATATACTGTGTGTTGACTTTTGAGGTATCAGGATGTTTCTGGAAAGATGAGTTGCATTGAAAAGTAGGACTCACATTCAAGTTTGAGATTAAAAAATACTTAGAGAAGTGTGTGGGGGGGTTTCTTGAGAATGTATAGTCTAAGGTTCAGTACTATCTGGTAGGAATGTGGTCATACTTGCAATTTTAAGTCTTAAAATGTTGCTATTCATCTTCTCAAGAGGTGCTATGCATACTTGAGCTTGTGCATGGATTTGGCAGTAAATCACAAAGATTTATTACTAAGTATCAACTTAGTGATCACTGTGATAAATGTCTACTTCTTTGTTTATATTGTTGTTCATTTAAAATTCTATATAATTCTTGCCTGTGTAATACTGTGAAAGAGCTGCCATCTGACAACTCCTTTCTTTTTTTTACTATCAGTATCTCATTATCTTCTAGATGCAAAGACATAGTTGTGATGTTTTCTTTGGAATTTGAGTTCTCTTGCAATTGCTGTGTGATGGCACAATAGCTGTAGGCCCTGGATATGTCGTGTCAGTCATAAGTTGGTCACTTGGTTCATTCATCCCCCTGACAAAACCAGAGTCTCATTCTCACTTTGATAGCTTTGGGATTGAAAACTTGATCATTGGGCCCTAAAGCTTCCATTCAGGTTGTGATTCCTTTTCTGTCCTCATACTCTGGGTGTATCTTGCAGAATTAGCAGTCCAGAGCAAGTACCACTGGGGTAGTTGGGTGCTTCTCTTGAGGGCCTTTTTCAGGCTCCTACAAAACAGTTAGTAAATATTTCAGCTTTTTACTTTACCCAAGTAAAACAGGGAGGTTCTGGCTGTACTGCTTTGTGTGATCTCTTCTCCTGTACATCTTCTTCAAAAAAAACCCAAACAAAACCACAAAACACAACTCTGTGGACCTCTGAGATTTTCGTACCCGAGGCTGAGGTCGATATCATCAGTCTTCTTACAGGACCAGCAAATCAAAATGCTCTCTTGGTACAGCAGAGAGGTCTTTTTTTTTGATTGACAAAAACATGCATTCTTAGCTCATTAACCTTCTTGGGGAAAAATGAACCCTTTAGTCTGGACAGGAGGTCTTGCACTGTACTTCCCAGTGTACAGGTCCCTTTAGGAAGAGGAGGGAGAGGAGGTGGAGCCTGGTTTTAGCATCTCTGCTGCCATTTGAGAGAGGCAAGTGGAGTTTTTCCTGAGTGCTTTTGCCCTACCTCCCTTATATTTCTCAACTGTAGAACCAGGTGTAGGGCTGTTAAAGGTCCAACACAGCTGTGCCAATGTTATGCTTGGATCACCTAGACAGTTGTTTGTGCAGGAGTAGCTGTGTGACTGAGCTGGATAAAAGTAGCTGTAACTAAATCATTGCTTAATAAATTCCTGGGAATGTATTTTGCTTGTCCCAAAATATTTACAAAGGGAATGTTCATTTGCCAATTTTGAGCAGAAGAAAATAAACTGAGGTAAATTTACAAAGGTGCTGTTTAAGGAGGGAACAGGGGGGAGAGGAGATGGTTTAAAATTACTGGTTTTAACATACACACTCCTCATCCACCTGTGGTTTTTTGGATCCAGAAAATGAACCCAGGCCTCTCTCCCATTCATAATAGTTATTCAAAATGAGAAGCTTTATGGGTTGTAGTAATTTCAGCTTCAGTTAAGACCATATGGTCCTTCATTCACTCCTCCCCAGAAGAGAAAAACAACAAAGGGATAATGGGTTGGAAGGAGGACAGGGAGGGCTCACTCACCAATTATGGTCATGGGCAAGAACAGACTCAACTTGGGAGAAAAATCAATTTAATTTATTACCAATCAGAGTAGGACAGTGAGACACAAAAACCAAGTTTTAAAACACCTTCCCCGCAGCCCTCCCTTCTTCCTGGGCTCTAATCACTTTACTCCTGATTTTTCTACCTCCTCCCCCCCAGCAGCACAAGGGACAGGGAATGGGGGTTGCAGTCAGTTCATCCCTGCTGCTCTTTCTAGCATGAGGTCCCTACCTGCAGGCTGCAGGAGTCCAGGAACAAAGTGTTCCAATGTGGGCTTCCCTTGGGGTCACAAACCTCTTTGGGCACAGCTCCTGGCCCTGGCATGGGGAAGTCCACAGCCTGCAGAAGGGTCCAGGGCACCTCTTTCCCTTCAACTCTTGTTCTTGAGTCTTGTTGCTCATTATGAGCACTGAAAGACACACCTGCCTTGGGCTCAGCCTTCTGCTCCAGCCTGGAGTCCTCCATGGGCTACACATGGATATCTGCTCTGCTATTGAACTTCCATGGGCTGCAGGGCACCTCATTTACCTCCTTCTACTTTCTGGTGTGCTGGTCCCAGTGTCTGAGGTTCTGTGTCTCCCCTCTCTCCTCTTCTCATGGGAACAATGCTCTTTTTGTTGAAGCTGATGATCTTGTTTGTTCAAGTCAGTCATCTCTCCTGATGGTTCTCTCCTCCTTTTTCTTTTCAAACTGGTCCTTCCCCTCATAAATACTCATTTGAAGAGGCATTTCCCTATCACTAATTGAACTGTTTCCTGCATAAACAATAACATTGTATTGGAGCAATTAAAGAACTTATTTACTGAATGCATTCTAATCCATCCAACCTGAAGAAGTTAATTGATAGGCCATTTTAAAGTACAGGTTTGGATACTACCACCATCATCCTTAATAGGGTTTTGTTGTTCCTTCTTTATTTTAGCCATTGCAAAGTCTGTAGGGCTGAGCACTGCTTTTAATGCACTTGTAAGTTGTAGTGTGCACCTGCTTTATCGACCATGGTACATTACAAAGTTCACATGTCTGTTTAAAAACAGAGTATCCCAGAGACAGAGATGTAAAGCAATAACTTTGAGTGCAAGTAAAGACTTCACCTGTAGCACAACTCATGCTATTGTGGAGCATGCTCTTGAAACCTTGTACAAACTCATCTTAGAGCAACTTTCTCCCTCTAACCCAAAAGGTTAAAGCTTACCTGGGGTTAAATTGCATTTAACTTCTCATAGTTAGCAGGCTGGCTGTCTCAGAGTTTGTCGTCTTGCCAGTACATGCACAAGCTTGAGCATGTGTGAGTTTCCATCGCAGCATTGGGTGTGCTGTTGTTTGGAGCAGTAAATACTGACAGCTACGCTATTGATAGGGCAGTGCTTGAGCTGTGTTCAAAGATGTAAGAGTGGCACATAAAATCCAAAAAGATTTTTAGTTTTCTTTTTCTGAAGCAAGTATTGGTTGCAGTTGCCTTCTTCACAGCAAATTTATTTTGGAATATGTTCTTAATCGAGATAGTTACAAGAACTGATATTCCCTGCAAAGGTTATCTCTAAAAATAAATAAATAAATCAAGTGTTAAAGGTTCCAGCTGAATTTATTCATGTTTGTCTTGCATTTGGAGTTGCATGAAAAGGAGGAAAAGTTGGCAATATGCAGATAAGCTTTCAGCAGTACCAGAACTGAAAGATTTTGGAAATAAACTGAACAGAATCTGTCTCCATGTGAGCAGGAAGATCTGTGTGGCTAACCAGTCTCGATTAGTAATACTGGCCACACTGTGTTTTATTAGTATGAATAGTTGCAGTGAAGTGTATAAGTGTCTGGTAAGAAATATTTGACACTACTGGAACACCAAAGTGCATGTACACTTGGAAATGCAGTGGTAATGATTGAACTTGCAGGCTATTCACATGTTTCTTTGTGGCACTTCAGCCAGAAATAGCTGCTCCTTTGGAGAAGTTTCAAACATATTCTGTGTAAGGAGTAAACCATCAACTTGGAGCATGGATAGAGCATTTTCTGAATGATCAGCAAGTACTAAAGAAACGTATCATAAGAAAAAATTACATCATACTCCCAAGTGTCCAAACTACTCACTGCAGAACTTCCAGATCAAACTAATTCCTATCAAACTAGGTACCAAAGGATGGAGCTTTGGAAGGAGGATTCATTCACCATTAAATAACTTCTAATGTGTAGAAATATTTTCAGAATAGAGAAAAAACCTGGGAAGCTGGGATTTAAGTGTGTGCTTTTCATGTTTTGGATTCAATGTTATGTTAATATTCAGGGACAAACTAAACACTGAGGAAGCCAAACATATATCCTGGTTAAACTTGTTTGCTTCCTGCAACACCAATTAAAAGAACAAAGCCCACCTACACATGGTGAAGGGAATGGCTTCTATTCACAGCAATAACCAGAAGTTATACTGGTAATGGATATGCAGAAATGTTCTTTGTATGCTGTGACTCTTAAAACAGTGAAATGAGCAAGGTTTATATATTGGTGGCTGAGACTGAGGACTGCAAGTTCTTGTGCTTTCAGTTTCTGTCTTGGTTAAATATCTTGTAGGCTTTGGTCTGTCTTGGGGGTGTTGGGGAAGTGATGGATTTAGTCCTTTGGTCTTGTGTTTCCTGGGGCTGCCAGTATGGAGCGGTGTACATTCCTTCCCCTTTTGTCTAATTTCCTCCCTTTGAAGTGGATGTCAGGCTTCCATTGAAAGCAGAGGTTGTCCAGATACATGACACATGAACATCTGACTCGATTTGAGGGTACATGAAAGGCTTTTTATTACTTTATTCTAACATTTCTGTCTCGTAATATCATCCTAAATCACACTATGAAATGAAATCATAGCAGTTACTGCCTAGATTCCCTGGGTGTTGTAGAAAGCTTAATGTTTTATGTAGAAGATCTTTCAAGGCCTAGCTGAGATTTCAGCTGCATTGTCTTCCATATGTTTGGAAATAAACTTCCATCATCTGCATCTGATTTAGCAGAGAGCTGGAATGCCGGAAACATATTTTTGTTCTTGATGGAATATAACTGCAAGTACTTTGTGAGTGAAAGCATCAAATTGGAGTTGTTTCTCTATTTGTGTAAAGCACAGAAGATTTCCAAGTTCCAGCTGCTTTTATCTATTTATAGGTTATGATCCAAATCTCTTCAATGTTGCCTGAGCCTAGAGGGCTGCAATGAGCCAATGCTCAAGTCATGAGGTCAGCTGTGGTTGGAATTAGCTCTTGGTGTAGAGTAGAGGAGCCCTGCTGCTGCTCAGTTCTTGCTGCATGTAGTTGTGTAATGACCTGAAGTCCTTCATGAGCTGGCTGCTCCTGCAGGTTTCTTGCACATCCTAGTGAAAGACACCTGGTAATGTCTGATACCTCAATATCTTCATAGAACCACAGAATGGTTTGGATTGGAAGGAATCTGAAAGATTACTTAGTTCCAACCCCCCTAGACACCTTCCACTAGACGGGGTTGCTCAAAGCCTCATACAACCTGGCCTTGAACACTTCCAGGGAGGAGCAGCCACAGCTTCTCTGGGCAGCCTGGGCCGGTGTCTCACCACCCTCAAAGGAAAGGACGTCTTCCTCACATCTCATCTCAATCTATTCTACTATGGAGACCCTAACTTGGTCTCCAAGCATCTTGATATTTTAGTATGATGACTGGTGGCTTTTGGCAGCTCCCCAAGAAACTAATACTGTTCAGAAGTTATCCTAATGTGTTTGTTTCCCTGTTGATTTGCTACAGTCAGAAAATTTTTGAAAGATTAAAAAAAAAAAGCTGAAGGGTGATGAGTACCTTGTATTGTCACAAAAAGCAAACATGTATCTTGGAGTTAAGATGGCATTGTCTTCAGAGGTCATGCTGAAAACACTTCAGTGTTAAACATCAAGTGTTTTAAGCATATGTGTGAAGAAAAGGAGGCTGTGTTAGTGAGGAAGAAACATGCTTTGTTTCGTATAGTGCTGGATCTTTCTGGTAGGGCTCTAGAGATGACCCAGATCCAGGTCCATGTATGCTCCTTGTGACTTCATGCTGTAGGGGATGAGCTCAGTTAAAGTGAATTATAACGTGAGTAACACTGCAGTAAATTCTGCACATTCAGGTTTGTAAAAAGAGAAGACCCAGCAATGAGGGGTTTTTCCCCTTTCACACACCAACCAGAGGAATCTGTTCATGGGGTTCATGTTTCAAGGTGTATTTGTCCAAGGCTTGGGAAATCACAACCACTTCAATGAGAAGAGAGAGAAAAATCAGGAAAGCAACAGTGAAGGGCAATGATGTCCCTGTAGAAAGATGGGTTATTTTTGGGGGAGGGTGGCAAGGCTTGTCTATTACTTAGACTACACTAATGTGAAATAGTAAGGCAGTCTGAACGTAGGTGATAACCTCCTTTGCCTTGGCCATGCTGATATTCTGCTCTGCAGATAGTGACTTAGATAAAACACAGGCTCTCCTTACTGTGAAGGCAGTTAAGAGAAGGTGGATCTTGCTGGTTTGTTTTCAACATAATTCTATGCTGTTGATGAGCTCTGTCATTCATAGCAGGAGGAATTTATATTCTCAGGATGCCTTGCCTCTCTTAAAGCAGGTACTGAATAAATTGAACCATGTGAACATGAACATGCTTAGCACAGTTTCAAAGTGGCTGCAGATTCAGGACCTGCCATCTTGGGCTTGTTTCTCTTCTGCTTCTGCAGCTGTTTCTCTGAAGTGTTAGTCCTAGTTAATGCAACTGTCCCTCTACTTAAAACCCTGGAGAGTGCCTAATGCTGCTTTGCTGCTAGCTGGTGCTTTTTAACAATTAATTTAACTTTTTCTGAATCATTTACTAGGTGAATAGCTTGGGTTTCTTTTTTTTAATGGCCAGAAAGACAATGCATGAACACAAAATGCTTTTAAAGAAGGTTGTGATAGTTTAACTTAGCTGGCAGCCAAAACACTCACCTTTTAATTACAGATTATATTAACAGCCTGAAGACTGTGGGTGCAGTACAGTGAAGTTGCATCTTTGGCTTTAATGGTTCCCTCAGTAGAAGCTGGAAAAATAGATGTCTGCATCCATGCCCAGATTGACCTTTTAAAGGATAAGGATGACATTAATTTATACCATTCCTCCATGAGAATTAATATCAGAGTAAAGGGGTAGTTTCTTGGTGCTGGCTTAGGAATTTGGGGACAGTGTTTCCAGTAGTTACTGGAAAGGGCAGTGCCACTTTATTAGTGTAGTATAGCATAATTTTTAATTTACTAAAACCATTTAGATGGTATAAAATATTCCTGCTTTCTGAAGTATATAGAAGGGATTGTGGGCTCTATTTTTCTGATGCAAACTTAGTTTTAAAAAACTGAAATGCTAATTGTATAAGTATGAATTAATCCTGGGCAGAAGATGGAAATGTCAATGACAAAGTAATGGTGCTAATTTAGAGTTGACTTTTTCCATGGAAAAACACACACACATCTGCTTTTAAACATTTGGACTGTATTGTCTCGTTTCCAGTATTCTAACATGGAAGTTTGTGTCGGTATGGTTAATGCTTTTAAGTGACAGAGGCAATTACCACTTGAATAAAACATTTCTGAAGAGCATTAAAACTCTACTGATTTCTGTTTAAAAGCAGGTCTATTTTAAGTGCAGGTCCTGCTGGGGTTGTCATGCAGAGAGGACACAAATCTTGGCTCTGGTGCTGAGTTTGGTAGGAATGGAAGCGGAGGCACCCTTGAGTGTGCCAAGTTTGAACCTTTGGTTCTGACTTGCCCGTGTTTATTTCAGTTGGGACGATGCCAAGATGCTCCCTGAAGCTGGGTGGGTGCTCACTACCTGTGTACACCATGTGCCTACCTGTTGACTATCCATATCTTTTGGATGCATACAGTACATGTGTAACATGAACATGCACGTTGTTCCAGTTGCCCCAAGGTGCTGCAATGTCCGTGTACCTCTAGAGTGGGTGAGAAATGGCCATAGTGATTCTGAATTTCAGTGCAGACAGGTGCTGTAATTCTGTCAGATCCTCTGAGATGTTGGGATGGGATGCTCCCAAGTGCATCTTTCAGTGATGCTGTGGTCCTTCTGGGGAGCACATTGCCAAGTGTGAGATGTCTGCTTCAGAGGATCTCTCAGCAGATGACCAAATGCTGCTGTTACTTGAACTCCCTTGAACTGAAAAGGAAACATGTTACATTGTACTTAACAAAGCAGAAGGAAGTAATTTTGCATGAGGTGTTAATAGTAAATATGGCAAAAAGAAGTCCACAGACTTGTGTTTATCAAATGTGAACTAATGTTAAGACTTAAAAGGTAATTATGAGGTGGGTTGAATCATAGAATAGAATCACAGACTGGTTTGGGTTGGAAGGGACCTTTCAAGCCCATCCAGTCCAACCCCCCTGCAGTGAGCAGGGACAGCTTCAACCAGATCAGGTTGCTCAGAGCCCCGTCCAGCCTGACCTTGAAAGTTTCCAGGGATGGGGCTTCTACCACCTCTCTGGGCAACCTGAGCCAGGGTTTCACCACCCTTGTTATAAAATACTTCTTCCTTACATTTAGTCTGAATCTCCCCTCTTTTAGTTCAAAACCATCACCCCTTGTCCTATCCCATACCACCCCTTCCTTTGTTTCTACTGTAGCTTCTATGGAGGCACCCAGAAATAAGGAGAGATATTGCCAGCGAGTACTTGCCGTGTTAGTCTCTTGTTTCCAGGGTTGGGACTTTGCTGGGGCTATATATGCTATGACCAAGAGATGAAGTGTGGTGAAGGCAACAAATGTTCCTCTTCCTTCCTCCCACTCTGCAGCAACCACAAACCTTTTCTCCAGAACCCCTATGCTTCTTAGATTTAGAAGAATTGCAGCAGGTTTGGGAGGAGGCTTTTGCTGCCATAGACAGACTAGGATGTATTTTTCCTTCCTGTCAGCTTACTTAGTGTATATAATTCGTAACATCATAATTCTCTTCTGGCCAATTTGACAAGGAATGTGGAAGGCCTGAACTGCTGCGAATAGGACAACATGGGAAGTCCTGTTGTGCTGGATTTCCCCAAAGAACACACAGCCTCATTTCTTTCTCAGTGATTCACTGATGGAGCTGCTGACATCTGGACTTGGGTGCCTTTTGCCATCAGTCTTTGAGAACAGAGTAGTGCCAGGGATTTTTATACTTTGAGAGATAATCTATTGAGATCATGCTTGGACACAACTCTTAATCAATTATTTTGTGAGGGAAGCCAGTAAGTGCTGAAGTATTTGCCACTCATATGTGGGAATTAAGTTACTTTTAAGCTGTCCTTATGATCACTTTCTCCATGTAAACTGTGAAGCTATAAACAGGATTTGAGGTTTTTCAGTGTCAGATATTCAGAGGCAGCGTAACCCATGGGGTGGGAGAGACATCTGGGAGTTGGAATATCTTTTTGCTCTTCCAGATGCTGCTTTTGACTTACCCTGACCTTTTCACTGCTCAGTATTTCAGCTTGTGAGACTTGCCAACTGTTCTGCATTTCTCTGTCCATCTTGCATCACTTGACCCTTCAGCTACCAGAGGCTCCTTTCTGTCTTGCTTAGTTTTCTGTGCTTCTCCAGATAGTTATAGTTAATTTTCTGCTGCATGCAGCTTCTCTCTGATGTTGCCAGTTATACTGAATAAGACACCTGAAGTAGAAGCCTGTGCAGAAACCTGAAAGATGAGGGCCCACTCCATTCTAATTACACCTTTGCTTTTCCAATCACATCACTAACAGCTACCTTGTTTTGCAGCTGTGTGGAAGAAGCTGAGGACACATGTGCATAAGTAACATGCAAAAGTGTACCAGAGACTGTCACCTTTGTAAGTCACTCCTTAAGCCTTCAGAACCCTTTTTTGTGGTGTCACATTTCACAATCACTGCCAAATCAGACATGGTGTATATATATATATATATATATACATGGTATACCTGCACTTGAGAAACGATAGCCAGATGGATTGTATGTAAATATCTGTCAGTTACATAAGTCTTCTACACCTGGTGTCCACTTCAATTCAGAAAAGGCAGTAGGATTTGGGAAGTGATGGAGGGAACACAGTGTCATTTCTGGGTGTCAGAAGAGTGTCTTTAATACACAAAGTGCTCTTAGCTGTGCAGTTTAAGCTTGCCTCCTGCTGCCACAACAATAGTGGAAGGGCAAGAAAGGGTTTGTCAGCTGTTGCTGTGTGGGTTTAAATGGAATAGACCCTAAGGAAAAAGACACAGAGTAAGTTAAACTATGGTAATTCCCCCAAATACTGACCTGAGAGCACCATGCTGTAGTCACAGAACTGCTGCAGTTGCTTGGCTTTACATAGCAACAGCTGACAAATATGAGGGACACTTTGAAATACCTTGTTGCCCAGCTATCTTTACCAAGGAAACCAGTATGATTTTTGTTGCTTTATGGGGATGAGATAAGTTCTACCAAGTAGAGAAATTATGCTTTTAGGACTAACTCTGTGCTCCGCTCAGTGCTGCTGGCAGAAAGGACAAATGTTGGCCAGCGTTTTTGTACCATAGACCACACTAAATGTGGAGGCACTGCTATTCATCATGCCTATTTCAAGAGCAACTGCAAAGTGTCTGGCACACTTCAGCTTCCTATCCAGCAGCTTGGGCTGAGTGCTGCCCTGAATGTACTAGAGCAGAAGTTCTTTTGGGAAACTAGTCCATTACATGATTCCTAAAAGGTAGGTCTGATGCCCATCAGTGACCCTAGACAGTGGGCAGATTTATACTGGGGCAAATGCAGCTGGTACTGTGGGATTATGGTGAGGGGAAGTGAAATAATGTCCAGACCTCATAGACTGGTTTGGGTTGGAAGGGACCTTAAAGATGACCTAGTTCCAACCCTCCTCTCATGGGCAGGGACATCTTCCACTAGACCTCATCTACAGGGTTTAAACTGTGCATATGTATGCTAACATGAATTACAGCCACAGAAAATCAATGTGCATACGCAAAAGTTGGTGTTCAAAGATGCCTGACGGAAATTGGTAACTGATTTCCATTGTGATTCACAATAAGTTGAATGCCTTCTTCTGTTCTTTATAAATTCTCTAGTACCATTTTGTTTGGGCTATTTATAGCTGTGCTTGAACTCCTGGAAGCAAACAGTAGGCTTGTAAAAGTTTGGCTGGTGTAGGAATATCTGTAGGATGGTTCTGGTGTGGAAATGCAAATAATGTATTAAGAGCTCTATTTGACCAAGGCCTCAACTTTCTGGCAAAATTATTGGGTCTTGGTTTTGGAACTGATCCCAAAATGCATTGAAAAGTAATGGAAGTCTTTCCTTTGAGCTTCACTGGGCAGTGGATCAGACATTCTACAATCTGACTGCTGATAACAGCTCTCTCAATTTTATTTCCTTAGTTGTCATTATTTAAGCCTTGGAAGTGAAATTCTTTCAAGCAAAATATCTTCAAGCTATCCCTGATAGGATAAAAATGAGAGCAGGGAATGCAGAACAGCCAGATGTGTGTGTGATTAGGAGTGTTACTGCCAGCATTACAAAAGGTTTCTCAGATGTCTCAGAAAACCTTCTGGATAAGAGTCTGATGTCTGTTCTAAAGGCTTGTGGAGCAAAGCTGCTGGCAAGCGCACTTCCACAGCTTCTGAAAAAGAATGAGACAGGAATGCTGTGAAATCTGTCCTTCCAGTGACAGAACTTCAGACATGCTCCTTGCAATGTGCTTCTTGTAAGAATGACTGCTGAGCACTAGCAGAAAGCCAACTCCCTAAGTATTTTTATTTTTTACCTCTTTGACATGTTTTTTCCTTCCATGTGCAATATCCTGTTGACACAACAGATGAGTAGCCACTGATTTGAGGCACCCTGATGGTGAGGAATGGGCCAATCTTTTCTTCCTGCAGCAGTCTCTCACAAATGCATGCCTGTGGTGTAACAGATTCAGGTGTCTTGACACATAGTAGAAGTAAGATAAATGTAGATAATGTTTTCAGATACTAAATGCTTTTACAAAGTTGTTACTCATCCTGCTAAATAAAGAAAAATCAATAGTCAACTCACTGGTCAGAGGCAGCACTCAGTACCTGAAAGATGCTGATAACCTTATGCTTGATATAGCTCATGGGAAATAAGTAGGAAGGAACCCTAAATTAGACATAGCTTGGAACTGAGTTATATCTCTTCATGTAAGTGTTGTAGAATTGAAGGAATCTAATTTGACCTAGAGCCACTGTGGCACTAAGATTGTGATGAATTTTGTGCATGTATATGTGTATATATATTTGGCAGATATGTTCATCAGTGACCAACTCAATTGTTGCTGCAAAGTTGCAACCTTTTACTGGATATCTGTGAATGTAACTGACGTGGAGAAATCATCTCCATGCAGTGTTGTGTCATTTGGGGAGAGCAAGGGGATTACATCTTGTGACAGACTGGAGGAGTACGGTTCTGGGGCAGGCGCTTTGGTGGCTTTTTATCTTTATCCATTTTGTGCCAAGCTGATGTTGGGCTGCAAAGGACTTGGTACAGCATCTGAGCAACAGCAGAGATGAAGGAGGGTTGCTGGAAGTGAAGACTGATGATGTTTTGCATGCTTGAAATGTGCTGTCTTAGCCATGAGAAATTTCAGTGAGAATAAAAACATGCTGCAAACCCTCAGGGTTTCTTGCCAAACAGGTCATCTTGGTGCAGTCCTGTGACTCTTCATGCTAACTGGATGTGCTGTGCTTTAATGACTTTCTCTGACCATTTCCTGGCAAAGTGCTGGGATCTGGTGGAGCTGCCCAATTCCATATTTCAAGTATTGAGTGAGTGGTAGCTGAGGAGAAACACTTCCCTGCTTTACGTGCGTGGCACCGGCACAGCCCTTCCATATTGGCGAGAAGAAGGTAAGGGCAGTTCTTTGCCTTCTAGACAGACCAGAGAGAGACAGATGTGCTTATGGGAGCAAAAAAAAAAAGGTTGGATTTGGGCCAGCAGTTGTAGATGGCTACAGGCTCTGTGGACCAGGAGATGTTGATGCAGAGCCAGCACTTCAGGGAACATTTCTTACTTTGTTTACTTTGTGCTCCTGATGTCCAGACAAGCTCAGGAGAACTAGCCTAAAGCCAGCCCTGAACTAATAGACCGTGTAGAATTTATTCAGTTCTGGTTGTTACCTAAACTGGAGGTTGGCCAAGTCAGTAGAGTTGACTCTGGCAGCAAGTCTAAGTTGTGTTTCCTGTGGAGAAGATGGGTTTGAGGAATAGGCACATTTAGTGCTTGAAAATGCGTGGCTCTCTGCCTCGTCTCATGAGAGCGAGAGGACTTGGAGTATGCTGATGTAATTCCACACTTTGTCATGTGTTATTTTCATACTGTTTGCACCTCACTGTTCTCTGCATCAGTGCCAGCACCCTGATATTTCTGCAATTTATTTTTATGATCTTGGTGTTGAAACAGCTGTAAAAACAACTAGTGAAAGTGAGCCAGCTGCTGGAATTTCTGATTCCAAGTCTGGTTTGTAGTAGGCAGATTCTGAAAGGGAAGGAGAGATGGAAAACAACAAATAAACTCAATCTTATGACTAAATACAATTCCTCTTAACAAAAACAAATTAGGTGACTGAAACTATAACTGCTGAAAAGAATTAAGTCCCTAATAAATGAAATAATACAACTGTTCTGTACAGAAAGTGTCCAAGGATGGAGTACTGCTTTAAAGAAGATCTTGCACTTGCCTGTGAGTACTTGGGAGCCATAGAATGTCATCTTTCCTACACCTCATTTGTTTAAGTATTGCAGAAATAGTTTAAGATATAAATTTTACCAAAGAAGTAGATTGATTAACATTTTCCCTGGATAGGTAAAATACAAACACTTACTTTGTACACTGGTGTCAACACTAGTGAAATGTGACTTTGTGGAATGAAATTAAAAATAGCCTTTCATCCAGGCAGTTAATTGCTTTTGACTTTGCTATTTAGATTCTTGTTTGTGGTCCAAGTGTAATAAGGACCTGGTGTCCTTAATGCTGCAGTGATGCACATAATTACTGTATTTAAACTCTTCCTTTGTTCCTGCCTTGACACTGGCCCAAGCAGCACAGAGAAGCAGATCAGGTTAGCTGAAGCTGAGCACAGTGATTTTCTGCAGCTGTGTGATAAGGAGCAGGGTGTAGCCTATGGACAATGATTTTGTTCCTTACTTTTTCCGGTTGCAGTAACTTCCCTGCTGTTAACAATGCTTTCCCTAAAATATTTGCTATTGTACTATCTAAAGATGGGAGTTGGAGGGCTGCTTCTTGGCATCTACTTTGGCCCAGCCAAAAACCAGCAGTATCCAAGAGGTTTCTGCTTGTATTAAAAAAAATGCCAATTATGAGTTGGGTGTGTTTCCTTTTGGACAGAATTATCTCATATAACACAGATAAGTCTGTCCTAATTCCTGACACTTTTTCGCCACGTGTGGTGATGAGTAGAGGTAGGGTACAAGTCAGTTTAATAAAGCCTGCTGTGAAGTTGGTTCTTGGAGGTTATCTCATCATTGCTTATTGCCAATAATTGCACTTAACCTGTCTTCCTCCTCCTAAAGAGCTAAGGTAATGAGTGGGAGAGATTGGGCATCCGGGGGGAAAGCTGTAGGGGTTTCAGAGGCTGCTTGGCCACTGCTTTGTTGCATTCATAGTTAATTATTACAGTGCAAAATGAATGGAAAATATTACAGGAGCCCAGACAGCCTCCAAGTGTGAGCAGATGTTTATGAACAAGGCACTGAGAAAGCAAGCAAAGTTTTGCAGTAGCAGTAGTTGAATCTCCATTTGCAGCTTCAGGTTGGAAGGAGGCAAAGTTCAGTTCAGAAACTCACTGCAGCATCTAATATACTCTGCAGCCCCAGAGCTGCAGTTATCAGAACATCCATAACCCTCACAGAAACCCTCTATCAGTGTGGTCTGAGGGTTTATCAGCTGGTTCATTCCTGTCAGGAAGTAATTGTAACCCCAGGCACAAAAAAGAAAAAAAAACAACTTTGCTCTGCTGAGTCAGATGTGTTTCTATGTTTTGCAGGGACACATTGCTCAAGTAAAGATAATAGTAAAGGGTTCTGGGTGATTCTAGGTGAACCCTAAAGAGGCAGGAGAAAGACTTTCTTTTTCTGAGAAGAATACAAAGTGATTTGAGTTTTGATCCTGCAATTTGTACTTTGCAATGAAATCTCTGCACTCATGTTGAGGTCCATTGACCTCAGTGGCACAGAGTTAAGAGTTTTAACCATGGAGATCAGATTCCAGGATCCAGCCCAAAGCAGGGACGTGACAGGCTCTGTGTGGGTGTTAAAAGGTGTAAATGCACAGCAGAGATGGAAGCTGGATAAGTTGTTTCAAAGGAGAAGTGTGAATGGTAGAGAGAAAGGAGCCAAAGGATGAATGGGCTGAAAAATATGCCTGACAGAATCTCTTGGATCTATTTATGTCTTCATTCTTGATTATATTGCAATTTATTTTACAATGCTGTAACACTATCCAGACAAAGTATTTGTATTACTTTTAAGGGATGGTCTCACCTAACAAATGAATGTGTATCTCCATTTCTAATCTACCTCAGAAGCTGAACAAGTACCTTTGCAATGCTGGTGTCTGTTGCTGTGTTCGGTAGCAGTATTGCTGCTGGATAGGGGACTGGAGCTGGAGTGCCAGGCTTGGACTCCCCAGTCTGCTTTGCCCAAGTCAGAACAGGAAGCTTTGGTCTAGATATTCTCAGAATTGTCTCCTGCCTGCGGTGTCTAGAGTACTTTATTCCTTTTCTCACCCTGATGTTTAGGAGCAATTAATACATTATCTATGAAGCCAGCTTTCCCAGGCCCTAACAGCTGTGCAAGTTCCTGACTAGGCAAGAAAGGCAGTCTGAAAAGAAAAAATCCCAAGTTGTTCTCAAGCACTTACCTACAGACAGTGAAATTTCACTGTCAATTTTGCACACTGCTGTGTTCATGGTTATAGTCACATTTTATTCTCTTTAGGTATACACTATTACATTTGATTTGTACTTCAACTGAAAATACCAGAACTTGCAACTCAAAATCCTGAGTTTGTTGAGCCCTAGACTTAATAGAGGATCAGGAAGAGCCTTTTGACCATGAAAGAGAAGCTCATGACTGCACGATTGTATGTACAAAATCCATCAGGAAGATTTGTCACTGACCAAAGATGGTTAAAAAGTATAGTTTTTACAAAGCTGAAAAGCCATGTCCAACTTTGTCAAGTTGCAGTGGTTTTAAGCTGCAGCCAGCAGGTAAGACCACACAGTTGGTCACCCACTCCCCACCTTCAGTGAGATGGGGGAGAGAAAACCCAACAAAGGGCTCATGGGTTGAAATGAGGACAGGGAGGGCTCACTCACCAATTATGGTCATGGGCAGAATAGACTTGAGGAAGAAAAATCAATTTACTTAGTTACCAATCAATCAGAGTAGGATAGTGAGACATAACGGCCACATCTTAAGACACCTCTCTTGTCACTGACCTGGGTGTCTGTGGTTGTCTCTCTCGCATCCCTCCCTCCTCTTTCCTCCCATTATTGAGGTCTTTGTTTGTTGTTGATGTTTCCTCATTGCTCTCCCTCCAAACAGGTTCTTCCCCTCATAAATATGGATTTGCAGAGGCATTTCACCATTGCTAACTGGCTCAGCCTGGGCTGGAGGTGGGTCTGCCTTGGAGCCAGTGGAGCTTCTCAAAACTTCTCACGGGGGCCATCAATGTAGCCCTTTCCCCCTCTACCAAAAATGCCTATTCTGTATTTATGGTCACCACTCCATTAAATGGACTTGAGCAAAAAAAGCCTGCTTGTCTGGTGGGGTATATTAAGCCCTAGAGAAGCAGTGGCTTTTTTATTTTCCTTGAAACCCCCAAGCATGTTAGGGAATATAAAATGGGGAAGTCCAGTAGTGAGAAATGTATTGCTTTCCTTAGTCTGATGGCATACCATAAGTTCATTCTTGGATCCTGCCTGTAGTCCGGCAGAACTCACCTCAAGAAATGGCTAAAATCTTCCTCAGTGATAGTTAAAATATCTTACACTCTACTTGAACACATTTTTTGCCTCTTGCCTGCTTTTAGTAACAGAGTTCATCATTATTATTCTTTGATAGGTGAGTAATAGTCTCTCTGCTGATGGGGTGCTAGTGTGAGAATAAACAGGCAGATGGAAAACGCTTTTCTAGCACACCTTTGTGTTTCTTTTCCAGCTGTGTTGAAAGGAGCAAGTTACTTCCTGGATAATAATCTAATTATTTTACCTTTTCCTCTGTTTTCTCAACAGGAGAGTTGCCCAGTCCCAGTATGGAAGAACACAATGGCTCTGCAGAGAGTCCCCCACCCAGCCAAGGGCGGCACGGTGCCATTAAGTGTGGATGGCTGCGGAAGCAAGGAGGCTTCGTCAAGACCTGGCACACGCGCTGGTTTGTTCTCAAGGGTGATCAGCTTTACTATTTCAAGGATGAGGATGAAACCAAGCCCTTGGTAAGTGAAAGGAGAGAGGATGGGAGCTGAGGAAGGAAAATAAGTTAATGCAAGCAGAATAGTCTGGACCCAAACCTTTCTCACTGACTCAGTGCTACTTGGGATTTTGATTACAGTAAACACAAAACTGAGTCAGGCCTTGGCAGTTAGTGTGGTTTCCCTGCCAGGCTTGTTTCTAAAACTTCCTTTTTTAGGTCAGGTTTTCTTGTTGGAGCATTTTAGAGGAAGTGAAGTGTACATGAAGTTATAGAGTCATAGAATAGTTTGGGTTGGAAAAGACCTTTCAGCGTTATCTAGCCCTGCAGTGAGCAGGGACATCTTCTAGCTGAATGTTTCCAGGGATGGGGCTTCTACCACTTGTCTGGGCAACCTGGGCCAGGGTTTCACTACCCTCAGTGTAAAACGTTTCTTCCTTATGTCTAGTCTAAATCTCCCCTCTTTTAGTTTAAAATCATGGCCCCTTGTCCTAGTACTATAGTCCCTGATAAAAAGTCTGTCCAGATCAAGTAGGGCCCCTTTTAAGTATTGAAATGCTACTGGAAGGTCTCCTTGGAGCTTTCTCCAATCTGAACAACCCCAACTCTCTCAGCCTTTCCTTACAGCAGAGCTGTTCCATCCTTCTGATATTTCTGTGGCCTCCTCTGGACTCACTCCAGTAGGTCCATGTCCTTCTGATGTTGGGGGCTCCAGAACTGGAGGCAGCACTGCAGGTGATGTCTCACCAGAGCAGAGCAGAGGGGCAGAATCCCTTCCCTGTCCCTGCTGCCCACACTGCTCTGGGCGCAGCCCAGGACATGGTTATTGGCCTCTGGGCTGTGAGTGCACGTTGCCAGCTCGTGTCCAGCTTTTCATCCACAAGTAGCAAAAGTTCAAGTAGAAACAGTCAGTCAGATGACTTGATTGAGGCAGATGAATATGCTGTGTTTGACAAGCATACTGGTTGTTTCTTCTGCTCTTTAAAAAGTGGAGTATCCCTGCTTTGTGTCTTCCCAAATAGGATATCCCATAAGGCTGTAGGCTGAATACATTGCCATCTGTAATGTGGAACAGACGGCTGTCTGCTGCCTGGTTCTGTCGTGGTGATTTACTGCTCCTTAATGCTCATCTATTTACCTATTTATTTAGCTTTTTCACCAGCATGCTTTAGGGCTGCCTATCTCTAGAGTTGCTATAAGAATAGAGTAACTGATGCTGCCTCTCAGGTGTGTGCAGGCCTGAGAGTCTATGATAATAAATTAAGAGAGATCTTTTGCTAGTACCTACAGGAGTATGATAATCCTCTGTGCTAATAATTTTCTAGATGCTTGTGACTTCATAAAAAACCTGACATCTGAGTTAACTCTGTGCAGGTATTAAAAAATCACCGCATTCCTATTTTTTATGCCTACTAAATTTTCGTTAGAGTACCTTTATGTGGAATTTCACAGGGAATTCTCAGAGATGTAAAGCCTATCTAATGTAGCTTCCTGTATGGAACAGCTTATGATACTTGGTCAAGCTCTGCAGCTTCCATTAAGGTGCATATGCTAAGAAAACTGCTCAGTCTTGAGGTAATTGTTCCCAAAGAAGGTTCTTGTACGAGTTAATTTCTAAGTACACAGCCTTGGTACTTGCCTGGCCTGAAAATTATCCCAGATAGTATAGGTTAATTAAGTAACACCCTGCATATTGACAAATTATATGTTATTATGGCTAGTTTGAATATGAAATAGCTAATAATGTCTGAGAAATCAAATCTTTCACTATATATATATTTTGTTAATTGAAAACATAAAAAGGAGCCATTGAGGTTAAAATGTTTATGGAGCAGAGCCTGGGTTGCCAGAATACAGTTCTGCTGCCTGGCACTTGACATCTGCCAGCATGTTTGCATGCAAGGACTTAATTGCTTTTTGAGAGGTGACACAATGGTGTCTTGCACAGAGCTTTGTACAGCACGATGGAGGCCAAATTACTTCTGTCTGCCACTGACCTGTGGGATAACTTCAGAAGATCCAGTTAACTGTGGTTCATCCCTTTTGTGGAATGGAGGTGGTGATTCTGATCCTTTTGATAGGTTAGGTTAGCAGTTGATTAAATAACTAAAAGTTTGTTTTCCATGTAAGTCTTAAGTAAGCTCATAAAGACACCTAGAGATACAAAGAGGTGGGGGAGAAATGCCAACAGAAGTGTGACTTAAAATGTGACAATAGGTTTGGAAAATGAATAGGTCTGTCCAAATGAGGATTGGTCAATGTCATAGAATCATAGAATGGTCTGGGTTGGAAGGGACCTTAAAGACCATCCAGTACCAACCCCACTGCCTTCAGCAGGGACACCTTCCACTAGACCAGGTTGCTCAGAGCCTCATCCAACCTGGCCTTGAACACTTCCAGGGAGGAGCAGCCACAGCTTCTCTGGGCAAGCTGGGCCAGTGTCTCATCACCCTCACAGGAAGGAATTTCTTCCTAATGTCTAATCTAAATCTCCCCTCTTCCAGTTTGAAGCCATTACTTCTCATCCTATCACTCCCTGCCCTTGTCAGAAGTCCCTCCCCAGCTTTCTTGTAGGCCCACCTTGTCTCACCTTGGTGTAGCTTTGGAATGTTTCTGAAGCAAACTGCATAAGTGTCAGTTCCTGAAATATTTCCCAGGTTCAATGCCATGTACAGGTTTTTTCTTTTTTCCCCCCATTTAACTACATTGAAGGGATTGCTGTATTAACTTTGACAAGAAAATAGCTATGACCTTTTGGGGACCCTGTTGTTCTTCCTGTGGACAAGTAAAGCAAAGAACTGCACTGATACCATGAGTTTCCAGTGCATAGGGGTATTGTTTGGAAATGGCAAGCAGTGTTTTGTTATTATATTAGCCATGTAGTATTGGATCTGTATTTAGGATAAATACCTGTTTATTCATCACTGGATTGTACAGTCTGTACCATATACAATTGTAGGATAATTGTTTTAGACAATAATATAATGGAAGAGAGTTAATGAGGTTTTTTCCTAATCAGATTGTAGTTTTTATTTTGCTTGCTGGTGGGTTGTGTTTGGAAGGAGGCAGAAAGAGATGATTACTCATCCTGAGGAATGGTCTAATTGCAACACCTTGTGTACATATATTATAGAAGGTGGAAGAACTATAGCAGGGGAGGACAAAACAAATCAGTGAGTCTATGTTCATAGCCTTAATGGGAATTGGAGAAAAGCAGGATCCTGGTTTCTAATATTCAGCAGGTGTCTGAGCATTAGTCTGCTTAACATCTGGGCTTGGGTCCTGTCCAGTCTGTACCAGAAATAATGCCATTATGCTTGCATTTTTCAACGTGATGGAGATGTGAATGGAATTGAATTTCAGAAAAATGTTATTAACTGTCAGACTTTATAAGTGGCTGTGTATAATGAGAGTAAAGAAAAGTAATAATACCTTGTGTCTAAACCAGCAGTAAATGCTTTGGAATTGCTGAAGTGTGGTCATTCCCTGCTAGTCATGTAAGTAGCTACCACATATGCTTTAGTCAGTATGTGTACATCTCCTTGGTGTCAGACTATTAAATTTAAAAGTCATTAATTTTTAGTGTGAGTGTGGGGAAATGTCTCTGCCAACCTATGTCAGATGCCTACAGGCACACAGAGCTAGTGAACAGCAGAAGGAAAAGCCATATGCAGCTATTAAGTCTTATAGTCAAGGTCAGTGAATTGTCATTGATTCTTTATCATCATCATCAAACACAAAAATGTTTCCCTTGTAATGTTTTATCAGTAAGAATAGCAGCTATTTGCTCTGATGTCCTTGAAATGTCTCTGGGGATCTGGCAAAGATGACATTTCTGTTTACTGAATATGTGAGTATGGATAGCAATAATCTAATTAATTCCAGAAGACAAAAACCCCTATCAAGTAAGTGAGCAAGCCATGCAAAGAAATAAAATCTGATTTCTGATAATTCTGTGTAATTTTTACTTCTTGGAAGTGATACTGCATTTTTGCCTTGTTAATTCTTTTTCCTGTCTTGGTAAGTCATCTTACTCCTGACAGCCTGTTGTGCTCTAGAGAGCCAGTAGTATGCCTGATCCGAAGGTCAGAGATCTGGGCTTGCAATGTGGGCAGCTGAAAGAAATCAGCATGTAGCATTCCCTGTTTCACAGTACAGCTGTTGTTTAAATGCCATCCATGAAAATGTATTACTTTGCTTTCTTCTCTGCCTATTGTAACTCCTCCAGCTGTGTCTGGGTTGGCATGCTCTTAGTTGAAGACGGGAGGAGGAAGCCAGTGCCTTCTCAGTGAGACAGCATGCTTTTTCTGTGGCTTTGTGAGCAGCAGGAGGGAGCTTCAAAGCATCATCTCCTTGCTGGAGCTTTGCTGTTGCACTTTCCTAGTGTTACAGAGGAACTGAGTTTATGGGAACAAAGCTAGGCAACCTGTACTGATGGAGCATCACTGATCTGTGATCATTGATTCTGTGATCTCAGGTTGTAAACCAACAAGAACAGGCTGCTCATCCAGTCATAAATGAACAAGAATCGCAGAATCATAGTGGCTGGAAAAGACCTTTAAGATCAGAGTCCAATCACAAGTCTAAGGCTATGAATTCCACCTCTAAACCATGTCCCTGAGCACCTTGTCTACCCATCTTTTGAATACCTCCAGGGAAGGTGACCACCACCTCCCTGGGCAGCCTGTTCCAATTTGGTCTTAGACAAACCCTGGGAAGGGACAGCAGACTTGAAGGTTAAACTGTGAATCTTAAATGTGGAATTTGAATTGGTCTTTGCTTGAAACTGACTAAGTGGCAGCTGGAATCTGAAGTACAGGTCACTATTTGTCTGTAAAGGAAAGACTGTCTCTAATGTAAAAACTGAGTATATTTTAAATTATTGCTTTGAATTATATGTGCTTCCCATTTAATTCAATTTGGGAAAAAATTTAATTGACAGAAAAATCCATTTAATGGCATTAATAGGAAACATGACAAATTGAAGTTGCTTTTTAAAATTAAAATAAAGCTTCTAATGAATGTGTTAAATAGAAATTAATATGATAATTACACAATTTGAAACTTAGCCTATCAGTAGGGGAAATCTTTCAGTATTAGTATTGCATATGACTAAAGATTGAGCATCATGCTTTTTACAAGTTAAAAGGGAATGAGGTGGAGGGGGAAAAAAAACCTAATTGTGCACACCGTTTAGAACTGAGTCACAAGAAACGGCCATCTCCTTGCTGCCTGGAGGACTTTCAGGAAAGGAGAGAATATTGTTCACTCCGGTTCTTGTCTGGTCCATAAGAACCAGGTTTTGTGTAAATACTGAAGGAACAGCGTAGGAAGTGAAGCGGCTTCTCAGGAGATACAGACACACGGCAGCGGGCGGGCGGGCGGGCGGGGCCGTTACCGCGGCTGCTGTGACCGCACCCGGACAGTCCCCTCAGCGGTCACCGGCGCTTTGGGCGGGGAACAGCCGCGGCGGTTTGGGCGGGAAGGGCGCGCGGGCAGGAAGGGCGCAGCTCCCCTCCTGGCTTAGTTAGGCTGACACAGGCAGTGGTGATTGCCTTCCCTGAGGGACACAGCTATGGCTGCCGCTGGGCTGACACAGGCAGTGGTGATTGCCTCCCCTGAGGGAGACACAGCTATGGCTGCCACTGGGCTGACAGAGACAGTGGCCATTGCCTCCCCTGAGGGACACACAGCTATGGCTGCCACTGGGCTGACAGAGACAGTGGCCATTGCCTCCCCTGAGGGACACACAGCTATGGCTGCCACTGGGCTGGCACAGGCAGTGGTCATTGCCTTCCCTGAGGGACACACAGCTCTGGCTGCCACTGGGCTGACGCAGGCAGTGGTGATTGCCTTCCCTGAGGGAGAAGCAACTGTGGCTGCCACTGGGCTGGTACAGGCAGTGGTGATTGCCTTCCCTCAGGGACACACAGCTATGGCTGCCACTGGGCTGGCACAGGCAGTGGTCATTGCCTTCCCTGAGGGACACACAGCTATGGCTGCCACTGGGCTGACGCAGGCAGTGGTGATTGCCTCCCCTGAGGGACACACAGCTATGGCTGCCACTGGGCTGACACAGGCAGTGGTGATTGCCTCCCCTGAGGGACACACAGCTATGGCTGCCACTGGGCTGGCACAGGCAGTGGTGATTGCCTTCACTGAGGGACACACAGCTATGGCTGCCACTGGGCTGGCACAGGCAGTGGTGATTGCCTCCCCTGAGGGAGAAGCAGCTATGGCTGCCACTGGGCTGACACAGGCAGTGGTGATTGCCTCCCCTGAGGGTCACAGCTGTGGCTGCCACTGGGCTGGTACAGGCAGTGGTGATTGCCTTCCCTGAGGGACACAGCTCTGGCTGCCACTGGGCTGACATGGGCAGTGGTCATTACCTTCCCTGAGGGAGAAACAGCTCTGGCTGCCACTGGGCTGGCAGGGGCAGTGGTGATTGCCTTCTCTGAGGGAGACACACAGCTATGGCTGCCACTGGGCTGACACAGGCAGTGGTGATTGCCTTCTCTGAGGGAGACACACAGCTATGGCTGCCACTGGGCTGACACAGGCAGTGGTGATTGCCTTCCCTGAGGGAGACACAACTATGGCTGCCACTGGGCTGGTACAGGCAGTGGTGATTGCCTTCCCTGAGGGAGAAGGAGCTATGGCTGCCACTGGGCTGACACAGGCAGTGGTTATTGCCTTCCCTGAGAGACACAGCTATGGCTGCCACTCGGACACAGCTATAGCTGCTGCTCAGCCACAGGCAGTGGTGATTGCCTTCCTTGAGGGACACACAGCTATGGCTGCCACTCAGCTGAAAACCATCACCAGGAAGAGTGTAGCAGAGGTCCCATGCAAACATGTGTCTGTCCAGGTCTCTGGCTGCATGGAGTGCCTGAGCCTGTCACTGGAGAGCAGCAGAGACAGCACCTGTGTGTGCTGTGACCAGGTGAAGGATCTGCTCAGCATGGTGGCACAGCTGGAAATGGAATGGTTAAGGAATATCGGGGAGTGTGAGAGGGAGATGGACTGGTAGAACCACACCCTGGCATCCCTGAGACAAAGGCAGCAGATGGAGACTCGACAAGAAGCAGAGGATCTCCTACTTTATTGCCACCAGGCTGAAGGAGGGGACCTAAGCGACTGAGGGCAATGGAAACAGGTCTCTGCTCGGGGCAGCAGGTGAATTCCCTCCAGGTCTCCATCACCTACCCAGCTGCTCTCACACAACAGGTATGGGGCTCTGGAAATTGAGGGTTTGGCAAGTGAAAATGAAAATACAGAGAAGGGCCCATCCAGGGGGTTGCTTAAGGTGAGGCAGCCTGCCCCATACATTGACTGCCTCTGTTCAGAAAAAAAGGAGGGCAATTGTCACGGGCGATTCCATCCTGAGAGGAACAGAGGGGCCAATATGCCGACCAGACCCAACCCTAGGGCCTGGGTAAGGGATGTCATTAGGTAACTCCCTGGTCTGGTATGGTCCTCTGATTATTATCTCCTATTGGTCGTGCAGGCTGGAACTGTTGAAGTAGCAGGGAGAAGTCCAAAAGCAATTAAAAGGGACTTCAGGGCACTGGGGTGATTGGTTGAAGGATGGAGAGCACAGATAGTGTTTTCCTCAATCCCTTTAGTGGCAGGGAAGAATACTGAAAGGAAAGGGAAAACACAGCTGATGAAAAGAAGGCTCAGAGGCTGGTGCCATTGGCAGAGTTTTGGTTTCTTTGATCATGGGGAGGTTTACACAGCACAGGATCTGATGGCAACAGATAGATTTCATCTGTCACAAAGGGGCAATGCCATTGAAAGCCTGATCCTTCTCACATAATGAACTGGGACAGTGGTGGCTGGTCAGTGCAGAAAGTGAAGTGAAAGCCCCAAGGCTGCTTTGAGCTGTTTTTATGGGTTTTCAGGGAATGGCTCCTCAATATAAGCAGGCTTTTGCAATTCAGGCAGTGAGATTTCTGGAATGCAGAGATGGTTATTGAAGGATAAGCCTGAGCTTTTACATACAGTAGAAAGTTCTGCTATTTCTAACACTTATGTACCTTTGAAAGTTTTAAAGTCATTTATTGCTGCAAGTTTCAGCAATTTACTTGTAGAGACACATTTTTTTTACTGCAATGACTTATGTTAGTGCTATAAAGGTGTAATGCGCTTTGGTCACTAGATACCCATGGGAATTTTGTACAGAAGAGATTAGTGGGGTAAGGCTGAGTTTATTTGAAACCAGAGTGTTTCTAATGCCGTTATTCTGTTGCTTGGGAAAGGGTTCTCAAATTTGCAGGACTGAATTTCTCTCCTCAGCCTGAGATGAACAGCCACAAGGTCAGTCACTGAGGTGCTCAACTTGGAGGTGATCAAATTCCAACTTTAATCCCCTTTTCTGCTTCTTTCAGATCAAAAATGTGAACTTGAATTTTCAGTAGTTGTTCTTTGTTTTGTTCCTCTGAAAAGCTTTGGAGGCCTTGAGCTTGGCCCGGTAGGAGCTTTAAAAACTTTCACAGGATGCAAACAAGTGTTCTCCAGCATTAACTGCCATGTTAATTACAGGAGTGTCATGAAACACTGGGCTATGGATTCTGTGCCAAAATCAGGTAGTTATTGCTCAGTGCTTTGCCTCAGCTTATGTGGTTGGAAATTCAGTTCCCCTATGAAGCTGGTTTTTAGGTTTCAGTGCAATGCAAGGAGTATTCTGTGTCTGTCAGCTTTGCATGTGGTGGTTGTGTCGTTTGTGACTGTACTGGTAGCACCTACAAACCACTACGCTGTTATTGTACCAGTTTGTTTAAATCTGTGCCTATTTCATTCCTGAGGGCTTGTGTCTTTTCATTCTCCTTGAACTTAGGTGAATTTTTGTAACAGCTCTCAGGTGCGGTCTGTGTCCTTCTTGCATTGCTCCTGTTCCCTGTTTTCAGATCCAGCTCTGACCCCAGCTTCCCCTGGGTTTTCCTTTGCCTCCAAATACATCAGCTGGTGAGATAACTGCCTCCTCCTCTCCCAGTATCAATAGCATTCTTTAAGGGCCAGCTGTACCGTTGTTGCTCTCTGACATGGTTCAGTGTCTCCATCCCATTTGATGGCTTGGAAATAACAGATTAAATTATTACCTTTATACTTCCCCATATCCCCAGCAGGTCCAGTAACTGCCCGTGTAGATCTTCATTTTAACCTAAAACAGAGTTTGTAAGTATTTTCCATAATCAGCCTCCTTGATGCTTTTTGACACCCACTTGCCCCAAAACAGAAAACAAACAGTGGGCCTAGATGCTGTGTAAATCTGAGGACATGTTTATCTCCTTTTAGGCTTCAGGAAACCAGCCCAGTGATCAAAGTTCAAAATTCCCTGAGTTGAGACAGTTTTGTAGGTGGGAAATGTGAACCTTTCATGGTGTTTGCATTTGTGTATTCCACTGGGACTTTTTGTTGTTGTAATCAAACTCAGAAAGTCAGAATGGTAAAGAAAATTGATCCCACCTGAGTCTGCCTGTTTATGTAACACCCCCAGCTCCTCTTCCAAAACTGTTTGGGAACAACAAATACATGTTGGCAGACTTCTGTATCTTCAATCAACCCAAACTGGAAAATTAGTTTTAGTAAATATTTACTAAAAATTATTTAGTAAATGGAAGAAAGCAAAAATGCCTCGTGGCATTGATTGAAAATGCTAGCGCCATAGGCCTATGTGTGCATTCAGAGCTGAAGTTCTCAAGTACATTACCATGTGTTGTATAAACTGTATAATTACTCAGCCAACAGCTGCTGTTAAATTGGAAAAGATAGGTGCTCTAGTAAGATGTAAACTAGCCAAGAGCTTAAGTTCTTGGTGGCCAATGCATCTGCTTAGTCCAAATGTTCAGAGAACTGCCCACATCTTTTGCTTTGTGGGAGCAGGGAATTAGCTTGTTTATAATAGCTTGCTAACTCTGAAGTGAAGTTAAACCCTTAGTGTGCTTCACTGCGTTCCACAGATGAGCAATACTTCCAGATGTAAGAAGCTGCTACGTGGTACAAAGCTGCTTTTCCATGGTGGTGAGTCTGCCCAGTCTGTAACTGTCCTGAGTATTGAATTTCTTTGTATGCTTGCACCATCTTTCCCTCCATCCTTTTCTCTCCATTTCTGGCTCATGCCAGTTGTCAGGGTTTGGGGTGGGGAGAAGAGGGGAGATACTCTCATTCTGCTTTTTTCTGTTGCCTGCCAGATAAAAAGTGTGTTTCTGGTAGGTGCTAATGAATGTATATTTAACAGGTTAAGCTGTGTGGAGAGAAGTGAGAGCAGTGTCAGGCCACTGCTATTTAAAAGATATACCTGATGTTATGTTTTGATGGTTGTCATTGATGGTCATCTTACTACCATCACCTTGTCTGAAATACTGCTGATCTAAGTTCTTAATCATGCTGGTGGTCTTAAAAGCTCCAATGCACTGCAATGCCTTTTGTCATATTTAGTTGGACAGCAATGGTCTGCTCTAGATATTTCCCTCTAGCTTTCCTTGCTTAATAGCTGTTGCACCAGTAGAATAAAGCAACTAATGTGGATACTGCTATCCAGCATGTGTGAGTGTACGAGGTGAAATTCTGTGGAGATCAATCTCCAAATTAATCTCTTAAGTAAATTTAATGCTTTCTCTTTCAAGCATATGTGGAGCCTTAACCATTATAAAAGTCAATAATTTTTTGTGCACTCCATTAATTTGGGCAGTAGAGGCTATGTGATAAGTTTGTCTTGCCTAAGGGCAGACAATTGAGATAATGAATATGTAAGGAGGTTGTATTTTGGAGCATGACTGATCAAATTGAGTGACATTTGATCAGCTCATAACCTGGAGCTGCTGCAGGTAGCTTCTAGCTTAGTGTAATGCTATTAAGAAAATGCTTGAGATGTGGAAAAGTTCAACTGGTGCTGTGTTATCTTGCGTAGGCCGTACTTAATGTCCCTATTGAAAGAAACTCTAGGTGTTCTTGCTTACTTCCTTATGTATTTCTAAGGGACTTACTTAATGATGTTGCTGTAGTAACTGAGGACTGATTCCAGCAATAATTTTTAGCAGCATTTGTACAAGTCCACTGATTTCAGCTTCATTCAGCTGGACTGCATAAATGCTCTTCTGTGTGAGCTTAAGCTCGTGATGTGAAATAGGACCTGCATCCTCTGCAAGTTCAGACCCAGTGAAATGGTGAAGAGCTGCTATGTAACACAGACACTGCAGACAAAAAAACCTTTCCTCGGTGTCTTGGTTATTAGAGCCTTTGGGTTGCCACGTGTTCCCTGACAAGCTGAGCCAGACATTTCAGATCCTTTTATACAGAACAAGTTCATGAGAATGGCCATCACAGGTGGTATTTGTGTTGGCAGCCTCAGGACAGAGTCTAAAGGCTGAATGGTAACAGAAGCAGCTAAATTAACTTCTAATGCTGGAGGGACATCCTTTTCAGCAGACTTGCAGCACAAAAGTGGAGCTAACAAAAGCTTTCTCTGTTACTGCTTGGGCTGCAGAATAAAAGCTTATGCAGCTACCCACAAAGAGTTCCTGCTCTGAGTGAGTAATTGCAGTGTCTCCAAGAAAAAGCCAATGCTTTTAACTCTTGAATAATGACCACAAGCAATTGAAGAGTACTAAGGACTTTCATAGGCATGTGTTTTGGAAGCCTGTTGACATGACCTGAGTATTAGTGAAATGATCTGGTCATGCAGGTGATAGAAAACAGACCTGAGGCTGTGATTTAAGCAATGAACTGATACTTAGTAAGCCACTGTATGTGCATTTGCCAGAACACAGTGAAGGCTTTGCAAGAATCTTCTTGTATGATGCCTCAGCAGTGTTCCTCACCTAATCCATAGGTTTCAGCTCTATTGTAGTACTACATGCCTGCCCCTTTTCCCTCTGTGTTTCCATAATGCCTGGACATAGGTGAGGAGTAGCTCTCAGAGCTTTAGTATCCTAAAAATGCATTTGAAGAAGCACAAACACTCTAGGTAGATTTGAAGGGGGGAGGAAAACCACCCCAAAAAAGTTAATGAACAGCTTAAAAAAAGTGGAAGTATTTAGAAGTTTTGGAGCCCAGTGAGAGTGAGACACACTTGCATTTTTTGTCCTCTTCTCTCTTTTCCTTACTTCAGGAGCAATAAATAATGTTCCACACCTGAAGAAGAGGTTTAGTATTTGTGGGGAGAAAGGATATTACTAAAAACTTTGATCTGTCATTCTTAGTAAAGTTACTATTTGCCATGTACTGCCTAGTGTTAAGGTGCTGAATTTCCTACATGGGCTTAAAAGGGATACCTATCCCATTGTGTAGCAGCAGGTACTGGTACTGAACCTCTGTTTAGCTTTTGCAGGTTGAAAGTATGTTTAGCAAATTATTTATATGTTGTATTTCTCCTGATTTTTTTTCCCTTTTTTTTGTGCAAATGAAGTTGCTGCTCAGTACTCTTTATTACAAAACCTTTCATTTCTAATGTGGAATCACTAACCATGGAGTATCTAGGAGTGAGCTTCACAGCTTTTCTCGATCCTTTAGTTGAATGCAGTATTACCTCTTCATCTGCATACTCTTAAATCCAACGTGGTGATCTAGTTTCCTGTAAGTGAGACAGACGATGTGCTATATAAACCAACTTTTACATGTTACAGAAATAATCCCTTTCAGCAGGGGAAAGATTACCTAGAGGATTCATGTTAGTTACAACTCCTGTTAGCACTTTTCTGCAAAGGATAGAGAAAAAAGGCAGACTGAGGTCAATCTCATTTCACAGTTCCTCACATAAATGTTTAAGGGCAGAGAGATTTGCCATGAGTAGAGCTTGGATGAGATGTACAGTGGTGCTGGGAAAGAAAAGGAGATGTAGCAACATGAAGCTTACTGTGCTGTAACCTTTATTCCTCTCAAGAATGCCAGGTTAGTCTCATGAGCATCAAACCTGCTTCATTTCCTTTAAATGAAGGTGCAGTAAATTCTGTACAGTATCAAAACTCCATCCCCAAGTATCTTGCCTGGAGTGAAGTTACACGAGAGTGAGGCTTAGCAAGATGGTGTGTAATGGTGGAGTCCTGAAGGTGTGTTGTTTGGTATGAGAGCTCACAGGTTCATCTGGAAGAAGTCCAGTGTTGTATTTCATTCACAGTCTAGGCTGTAAAACATGTTATGTTGCATTTAACTAACTTCAGATCAACAGAAGATCTTTTTCCTTTTGCTTCCTGGGTTTGATTGTTATTCCAGGTGTGTTTCTTCATTTTCTCTCTGTATTTATATAATGTCATTTATATAGCTAACAGTATCTGGGGAAAAAGTACGAGTCACAGTTGAAAACTAAAACATACAGAACCTCTATGTCAGCTTTTTTGATGTACTGAAGTTTTTGGCTTTCAATTTTCTGGCCAATTGCCTCAATTTTAATAGGTCAACCTGAGCTGAGGTGGAAGGTACAAAATAAAATAAATCTTCAGTATTTTATAATGTGACAATATGAAGAAATGCATAAACTAAGTTTCTTCCCTCTGGCTCGTACTGAGGTGAAGGTAAAATCTAGAATTTTATGAGTAATTAAGCTGTTCTTAGCCAGTTGCAGACAAGGATTCACATATCTTATGCTGAGGAGATGCTAGAGAGGAAATGGTGAGCTTTTTTTCCCCAAAATAGTCTCTGACTTCTAATAAAGCACTAGTTCCAATAAAAAGATTAAATATAGCAACTAAGTCTTGACTGGAAAGAGAAGGCCCAGTCTTTTTCTCCCTTCTCCTCTGCAAGCAGGAGCTTTGTTTTCCAAGGCACTTGTAACTTTAGAGCATGAAAAACCCAGCCTTTACTCAAGTGTGAAAACTGGATTTTAGGAGCCTTGGGTTTAGGTTATATTTCTCATCAGGCCTGTGGATGTGTTTGTGATTGCAAGAATTAGAATACATCCAACTTTAAAAACAAACAAGTTGGCATGATGGCATTTGTTTTAATTTCTTCAGTGTAATAGCTAATCTAGTAAATAGATTATTATTATAATATAATGATTATATTGGTGTGATTATTTTGGTATACTTGTTCACTGTATGTGAATTGTTGTTGTTTGAATTCTTGGAACACTTTTGTCCTAACTAAAGCAGTGTTGTGTACAGAGACTGTACTGCAGATGTGTGTCTCAATGTCTTTTCCACTGCCAGGAGTCCTGCTCAATTTGTTGCCTCTGCATATTTCTGGGTAACATGGAGTCTCTGTTACAAAACCAGTAGTACCAGTACTGCTGTTAAAAGACATCAGGTTTCAGAAAATAAAAAGTTTTCAGTGGTTGAATGATGCATATTCACTGTATTTACCAGAAAAAATATTTTCCCCAAATATTCCAGTATATCTCAAATACTTTCCTTACTGATTATGTTTAAGTATCAGACTTGTTGTACAGCTCTCAAAAGCGGTGCATGGTAATTCAGTTGTGTGATGTGCTCTGTAATGACAGCTCTATGTATGACTGACATCCAGTGCAGCGATCAACAGTTTTATGTCTCTGGTATGCTACAGGACCCTAGAAATGCAGGATGCTTTCCAGACTCTCTTCTCTTACTTCAAAAGGCTGTAGTTGACCTGTGCACCTAAGCAGATACTCCTTCATAAGCTTTCAGGTTACCCTATTATCTAAAAGAATAATAGAAAAAGAAGAAAAGACCTTTTGTACATGTCTGGGATGGAATTTACCAGAAAGTGTCCATTCTTTAGTTTGCTTTTAATTTATATTGTTTTCTCCACTGTAAATGTCCACCCTGTGCTCGTGCTCCTCTCCCTCCCTGTCCCTTTGCACTGTGCTTTGGGAGAGGAGCAGAAATGGGGAAGTAGGAGGAGACAGGCAAGGGTGAAAGGCCCTTAAGTACTGTTCACACTTGGCTGCTTCTAGCACCATCCTTGTGTCAGGACTGAGAACATCCATAGGACGTGGACGATGGATTTCCATCACCCCTGTCCCACCATTTCTTTGCTGCTGGAATGGGAGTACTGGTGGAAAGACAAGAGGAGATGGATGTTGCCCAGTACTGGGATCCCAGTAAGAAAGTGTTTTGTGGATCTAATAGCTCAAACACGAACTAGTCCAGTTGACATTTGTAGCTTGCAGAGTATGATTTGAGCTGGCAGCGACGAGAGGGTGCAATCAGGAGGAATTTTGGAGGGAGGTTAAATATATGCATGGAGATCTGTGCAGTCTTTGTCAGACACGGGGCTTGAATGTGGTGCTGTGGGAGTTTGGACACGAGTGTAAGCGTTTGACGTTGGGAGGGAGGGTGAAGTGGTCAGAGGGGCCTGCATGAGAAAATTTAGCTGTGGTGTGTAGGCTCAAAGAATGTAACCTGAGGTCGAGGGAAAAGCATGTTAAATGAGGGGCTAGAGAACGGGAGCAGGGTTTCACAGCAGGTGTGGGGGGGAAGAGCTGCTCTTCCAGACCCAAAGACCTGGTAAAGCTTTCATTAATCTGTTAACCACCAGTCTTCACATTCTCTTCAGTTTTCTTCAGGGGATAATTATTTGTTTGAATTGTTCTGCTTGGCTCAGCTTGTGAGACACGGTGTGCATCTGCAAATGGCATTAGCTTCAGTATTTGGCTTGTAGTGCTTTCTTGTAGAAGACTTCAGCCACTATTGTTTTTAAACCTTAAGCAGCTCGCAGTAGAGCTAACAAAGGTAAGGTCATGAATGATACAGGGACAAAGGAGCTTTCTTACAGAATGTTCTCTTAAGTCTCAGTGTGTAGACACTTTTAAATTAACATCTGACAATAGAATAATAACGTTAAACCAGACAGTAAAATGCCAAGGCATTTCTGAGATGTTAGAACAACACATGTGCTTCTCTCAAACTGGTGGTAATGCCAGCAGTGGGACAAATGGCTGCTGAAGAATGAAACCCACTAAAGGCAGCACCCCCACACCCCATTATGCTGTGAACTGTGTCCAGCAGGTCCCCAGTGTGTTGCAAACATTCAGCAAGAGCATAAAAGCTTTTTATGTAGGGTGGCTGTGAATAATAGCTACTATCCAGAAGATAATTGCTGCATATTGTGGAGTTGGTTAATGTGTCTGTAGTCAGGGAGAAGACTGAATGACAGATTTCTCTGTTAACTGCTTACACAGACAGCTGGGTAGAGAGTCGGCCACTGTATAGAAAGTCTCTCCAGAGATTAAAACTTTGATCATCAGCTTTAAGAGATGCAATGGTCAGGGTTGGGAGGGGAGAGAAAGAGATGTGTGCAAGAATAAGTATTGGGAGAAGGCCTTCTCACTTGACCCAAGAGGTGAAGTTGCGGTAAGTTAGGGTTTGCTCTACTTAAATCATTTCAGGAAGAGATTTGCTAAGTGATACAATTATCTATATGAAATTCTGGAAAGCCTATATAAATTTTTCTTATGGACACCACTGGTGTGTCTCTCAAATAGCAGCAGTGTCATCAGGAGCAGGGAATGCCATTCTTGCCTGACTCCTCAGGGCAATAAAGTGGAGGAGAAGGGGAAGGAAGGTTTCAGGAAGGGTTGTTGAGCTCATAAAGTCTGTGGGTCTGGCTGGATTTTGGGCAGTGGTGGAGCTGAGCTGGGGAGGAGACAAGAAGCTGTGCTTCTCTAAGGCAAGGGCTAACATGTTAAAGGCTGTCTGAAAGGGAAATGCTGAAGATAGTAGTGTAATGAAAGAATGTTGGAGATGGGTCTGCAGCTTTTCTTGTGTACCAGCAAATGGGCAGGGAGACAGTTTGCTGATAACCAGGAGAAGCAGCTTTGGTTGCAGGAGACAACAATTGGTTGTGAATCAGGAATGTCAGGTGTAAGTGGCCTGCCTTGCCAAGGATAGGTCTTTAGAAGCTAACTTTCTTCAGCTGTGTGCTGGCAAGCTCCTTGCCCTGAACTGGGGGAGTAGTGCAGCACAGGTGTTGCACATTTTCTTTTAAAGATTGTGTTCTCCAGCAGCATCTGTGTCACCTAGAGCAGCCTAAAAGCATCCTGTGGGCTATGCTTCATTTGGCTGCTGGTGGTGCAGTTTGCACTGACCATGATGTGCTTAAGAAGTCTGTAGTGACCAATGTTCAGGCCTGGGCATTTCTCCTTTTGCTCTTGAAAGCAATTAGTTGTTCCTCGAGTGTGCATGCCTCCTGCTGAGCTAGCTTGGGAATGAAGGAGGAATAACCATGGGAAAAATGCGTGCTTCAGGTGAGTGTGAGGAGAGTTGTGCTCTGTGTATGCCTGAGTTTGGCCTGAGTGGCAGAAACTTGAATGCCTTTGTCACTTAGCTCTGGTGACAAGTCCCATTTGCATCTTGCTCTCTGATGTAAAGTATGCTCAGGATGCAGTTGTGTTTTGATGTAGTATTTATTCTAGGTAATGCTGTGCTTTAATGCTTCCCCCTTTAGCTATGGGGAAGTACAAAAGGAAAGACTTTTTATAACTTCCTATGAGACCAGAAGTGCATTATTACTATAGAGTGTAATGGTAAAATAAGACTCTCACACTGTCCATGAGTTGTACAGAGCTGGTGACACATAGAAACAGTATGTGTATGAAGTGTTTGCATATGGGCAGTTATATTAAGTGATCTCCTACGAGATGACATCTGTGGGAATTGCATAATCATACTGGGATTTACGCAGTATCAGGCGAGGCCCAGGCAGCTCTTCTCCATCTGCCCTGGTTTTACTGGAGGTGGGTGAGTGATTGAGTCTTCCAGTGTCATTTAAGCTGAATGGGTAGGGAAAACTGCATATATGTGATGGAGTAATGCTAAATCCCTTTCTTTTAGTCCTAGCTTAGGTCATAAATGGAAAATGGGCCTCTTCTCATGTGCATGCTTTTACAGATATTGGCACTGGGATATTA
The DNA here is from genome assembly GCA_907165065.1 of Caprimulgus europaeus. The sequence goes on from OU015526.1 coordinate 78,843,934, forward strand.
GAGGCTGAGGGCTGGTTTCTGCTTAGAGAGAGGAACAAACAAGAGATCAACATTCAAATTTATTAACTGTTTATTTCAACCTTTAAATTCTTCATAACCTTTATGGGGACACTGTGTATCACTTAAAATTAAAAGCATGGAACAAAATTTCACTGTTGATTTATACTAGAGGCTTCTCTGAAAATACTAAAATGTTGAATGACCTCTAAACATTTTAGTAAGGAATATATCATCCCTATTGAATTCTCCAGAATCATTTCATCAAACCATAAATCAAAGGTTGGTTGGGTTGTTTTGGGTTTGGTTTTGTTGGTTTTTTTACTTGCATGAGTTATCCAGAAGTGTCTCCACTGTCCCATGTCATTAAAACACAGAAGGCAAGTGAGCAGAGGTGACAGCTCCCAACAGTTCTAGATCAAGAGACTAACAGTCCCAATATATTAGAGACAACTGTCACCATTCATCATCCACAGTATATACTGGAACTTGCTGGAGTAGAAGGGATCCCCTTGATGGTGGGGATGAGGCTGATGGCGGGATGCCTGGTGATAGGAAGGAAGTCTTAAAAGCAAGAGGAGTGTTATTTGGTGTGACCAGCTGCCCTGTGTGAAGGCAGCATGGGCAGTTGTCCAGGAGGTCAGGTCACTTTTGGTGAGGCAGCCTGAGAGAAGACTGTAGTTGTCAGCTGTTGCTCACAGTCTGCAGGCTGAGGGGTGACTGCTGGTGTTGCCAGGTAAATTTCAGCAGGTACCTGCTGTGTTTTAAAGGGCAATTTTGATTTTGCTTTCATTTCTACTGCACATGAGAAGCTGGTGATTTTTGACCAGCTGTTACTCATTTCTTTCTATGTCTACACTGACTTGTGAAAGACACTGACTCAGTAGCCTGTGTGTTTAGATGAGGAGTCAGACTGCCTTTTGCTTACTTTAAAATTACTTACCTGAATGTGCAAATCAAACTTGAGATAAACTTGTGGAGGCGTGATTGAGTTTTCAGTGCTCAGTTGCATACACTGACTATAGGAAAAATAAAATTCCTTTTGGGGATGAGTTGAATGTGTAAAACTACAGTTTGCTCCTTTATCCTCTCAGCCCTAATGCTGCAGTGGATAATAAAAATACATCAGTAAGGCATTAATGATGGAAAAAAAAAAAATTCTTTGTTAGAAGAAAATGCATGACCATGTAGAAATTATTCTGTATTTTAGCAAGGTTCTGTGAAACTGGACTAGAAAATACTCAGTGTCTACAGAGCTGCCTGCCATGTTGGCTAGCAGACAGGAAAACTTGAATTTCAGCAACAGCTTGCATTTGGAGGAGAGTCTTTGATACACTTGCATTTGCTTTTTACTTTTTTCTTAATACAATGTACATTTCTGAAAAGGTGAAAGTTTAGTAATAACTAGTCTGGGGCTGAAGCACAGGCAGTGAATGGAACTTGATCTCATTTTTAGTCCCCAGTTCCTCTATGGGTAGCAACCTTGGCCTCGTGCAGTGTTTCCTAGGGAATTCACTTGTCTTTGCTTATGGCTATCAGCTCCTTCAGCTGGTCATTAATCTCCAGGAAATGTTATAGAGCTTGAGCCTTTTGCTTAAACAGAGTTCATCTTGTGGTGAGCTTTTTGTGCTTAAGATGATGTTTGTGACTGCTGTGTTTCTTAGTAAAGAAAAGTTTATTTGGGAGTGGTTATTGTCGGTTACGCTCCGATTGCAAGGAGTTCACATCTTCTGGTGGATATATAGCTAAAATACTGTATTAGTCTTATTTTAGATGCATGTTTCTCTACATAGATACAATACCTGTTTCATGATAGGTCTAGTGAGGAGCTCGATCATGGATATATCTGTCTAATTAGAAGGAATGAGACAAAGCTGCTCCCATGTGTAATGTTTGTTGTTTGTTGGTGTGCTGCAGATGTTAGATGGCAAAGAGGAAATGAGCAGAAAATAATAGCCATTTTGAACAAAAATGTTGTGTTACAGGTAGCACTGGGAAGTGATGGTCTGGTCTTGGAGAAATAAAACAGATTTTGCAAAGGATTTTATTATAGTGTGTTTTGTTGGAAAATTGGTGGGAGTGAGAATGAGATGAAGTAAAAATGTTGGAAAAAGGTGCCCAGGAACCTGTGAAGCAGTTGAGGTGAGGCTGAATGGTGGTGCATTGCTGCCTCTGGCTGTCACCTTTGCTCTCCTGTCTGTGCAGGCATCCTTAACACTCACATCTATTTCTTGTCAGCTGCCATGGGGGGAAAAAATAGTGGCTGAAGGATTTCAGGTGTCATGACTGAGCTAGCAGGAGACTAAACTAGGTGTAGCTAGGTGTTTTGTCATAGTGGCAGAGGGAGGAGGGACTTAAGAGGCATGCTTTGTGTTGTGTGCCTGGCTAGGGCTACATGAGGAATGACCAGACAGAGCTAAAGGATGCAAAGAAAACAGAAGTGACTTGGGAACTGAAGATTGCATTTTGATGGCAATAATATGGAATGCAGCATTCAATAATGGTGTCTTAATTTCCCTTTACTTTTTTTTGTGTGTTTTTGCCTAATGCTTTCAGTGAAGTATTAAGAAAGCTTAGCAGCAGCAGAGACCATATCATCACTACCTGACTTAGCCAAGAAGCATTAAATATGTGTTAGGTAAAAGGAATAATAATAGAATATGGAAAGTGCAAAGATGTTGACAAACTAATAGGGTTTTCTTCCCTACACAAGATACAGGCTGTCTTCCACCTTCTTTTCAAACACCAGAAATAACTTTTTGTCCTCCAGTTGTTAGCAACCCCCTTGTGTGTTTTAAGTTTTTAAAGGTGTGATTAGAGGCTTGTGGCAATCAGTCCTGGATGGCCACAGAGGCAGATAGTCCTTCACAAGGACTCATTCCCCAAAGTGAAGGTGACAAGCTGATAACAGTGGTCCTGTTCCTTGTAATCTCACGTAATCTCTTGATCTTGTCAGAAAGCAGCTCTTGTGTGTTAGACTAATCATGATATCAGGTCAACATCGAGTGGCCTGAGAAAACCAGCGCTCAAGTGTTTTCCATCTCACACTGAGGCTAAATGCTGAAATGTTTCTGTAAAAATTCCCAAACAATTAGGGATGATAAGGAGTTACGTGATAATCATTCTTATCTACAACTTGACCCTTGCACACTGCTCTATGTACTGTGATGGACTTCTTGGTGATCTTTCTCTTTTCCTGTTTAAAGGGAATTTCAGCACTGTAGGAGGTCTGTGTCCATTAAAAGGACCCCTCATGATGACTTTTTTCCTCCCTTCCTTTTATTTACTTGGATGTGGTACAAGGGCCACATGGCTCCTGAAGTAACAAAATGAATAGCTCACAAGAGAGCTTGGTTAGTCTTTAAAGGACAATAATCGAGTTCTTTTAGCCTATTAGTGCTTAAGAATAGCCTTCTCTAAGTCCATTACCTCTAGGATAAAAGCCATCTTTGCAGCTGAATAAGCAGCATGTACAACATGACTTGTTGCTAGGGAAAGAGGCTTTCTTAGTTCTCAAGCACTAAGCCCAGTGGCTTGTGTAGTAGATAAAACCCGAATGACCTCAAACTGCATTCTTGAAATCCTCTTTACTCTTCAGTTGGCAGTCTGAACATGTTTCCATAACTGACTCTAGTTCTCTGGAGTTGCTCTCATTCTGTTCCAGCTCAAGTCAGTCAGCGATGTGGGAAAAGAAGCCCCTCCTGCCTATCGGGGCCAAATCTATGAAGGCAACACTCGCTGCAAGTGCTCATCTCATCCAAGTGAAATGTTCAAAGCTCAGCTACATGCGGCTTAATCAAAGGCTGAGAGATGTGGGCAGGATAGTTGGTGAAACTGCCAGTCTTTCGTGTTTTCATCACTGCAGTAAAGGGCTGACTTCTTTGCAAGGTAGAATATGTCCTCAGGAGGCAGAGTTTTGTTAGCAAAACATGTAATAACTGACTGCAGGGAGTAAAATAATTTGGAGCACCTTTGTGAATTTTTTAGTGTAGCCTCATCTCAATTGCTCAAAGTGTGTCCGTGGTGCTGCTCCTGAATTTAGCACTGACGCTGTGTGGACTAACCCAGAAGTTTTGAGTGGTGGTGGGCTTTGCTTGTTTTTAATAGTTGAGCCCTGCTTTTGGTGGAGTTGTTAATACTAAACTCCATCAAGATTCGTTCCAAGGTTTTTAAAATGGACTGGGCAGTGTAAAAGTGTTGAGAGGGGTCTTGCCAGAGTACCTTTAAATAAGATGTTTAACTCTTATCAGCAATGAGGCTTTTTACTCATTAACAGCTGAAGTTTCTAACAGCTGCACGGAACACAGTGCAGTGGAGAAGAAACAGAGATGGTGCTGTACTGATTAGTATAAGAAACTTCAACACAGCAGGTCTATGGCTGTAGACCTTTTCCTCCTGTAGAAATGAGAACAGTTCAGTTTTAGAATTCATTCTTTTCCTTTAAGAATAGCAAGCTCAGGAGTTGTAAAAAAAAAAAAAAAGTAGTTAGTAGGTTTTTAAAGTTTAAATGCCAAAAAGGGCTTGGTGGTTGTTGCTCTGCCATCCACTGTCTTACTTTCCCATGTCTGTTGCAAAGACATTACACAGGACAGCAGGGACCAGGGAAGTCGGCATCTCTCTTGATGCTAGTATGATATTAATAATAATGAGTGATAAAAGCCCTACAATCCTGCCAGTGTCTATAATGTGGGACTGTGTCCTACAAATATTGACAAAATAGTAGGGTTTTCTTCACAACGCAAGATAAAGGCTGACTTCCACCTTCTTTTCTTTCACCCTTTGGATAGATGTCTCGGTTTAATATTAGAGATAAGAATCCCACAGCCACAAGGCTGATGGCCATCAGTCATTTGACTGGCACTCATATTTAAAAGGCCTCTTGGCCAGAGATGTCTTGAGTTTTGAAGATATGGTACAAACCAGCTGTGTATTAGTTAAAATGCTTTCAAACTCAGTGATGAGGACTGCATACCGAATATCAGACAGGAGTGTCTGCAGGCTTTGGTACTTGCATTGGTTTTCCTAGATGATCAAACTGTTTGTGTTTGAAAATAATTTTCTTTATCCTAAATTCTTCTCAGCAATCAAAGCTTTTTTTAATCTTTGTGTAAATGGGAACACAAGCCTTTATCTTATGCTCAAGAGGGAGGTCATTAAATTGTAGTACAAATTTGTATTTCAAAATGAAAATCTACTCAATCCCCTAGAGCAGAAGAATATCTCATCAGTTGATCTTCTGTGCTTTAAAGAGGGGAGGGGGGGGAGAGGAAGAAAAGTTTCCCTAGAGTGATCATTGATACAAATTCTTTTTATGAGAGGGAAAGGAGGTGGTTTAGAGATGAGGGTTTCTAATTCAGAGTTGTGGAAAATAGCCTTTTGTTCCCTAACACAAACCCTGCTAAAAATAGATGGATACTGTTGCTTCGAATGAACTTGCTCCTGTTTGCCTTTGAGTGACTATGATGTTTATCATCTTGCAATTCAAGGGAGCTCTCAGGCTGAAGAGCTTTTTTGTTCTGTTCTAAGTGTATTCCAGAGAGTCCCATTTCTTGATTGGAGCTCTGACAATGGATCGTAGCAGTAGAAATAACTTCCTTCATTCTGCATAGCTCCAAGCCTCCCTTCAGATATCTCTGACGCAGGCAGAAAACGAGTTTGAACCTAAGTTTTCTGTCTTTTAGATTTAAGCTATTGCTCTTAGGCTTTCCCAGTTGGACTAGTTTTTCATAGTGTACATACTTAAATGTTTGATGAGCTAAACAGGAAGCATTTGTGAAAGGTTCCTAGCTGGATAGATCAGGCCTGGGATGTGAGGCCCTGGTTGTTCTTCCTCTGCAGTGGAGATGTTGGACCTCTTTGTTGTTCCTAGGGGTTTGTGTGCACTCCGTTTCCCTAGACCTGTCCCGTAGGAGGGAACTGTCCTTTGTGTGTTTGTTGGAAAAGGTAGGAGTTATGCCTGGCTTTTGTGCATCTGGGTGCATACACAAATAACCGAGTTTCTGAGTAAAAATGAGAGAGCATATGTCCTGGTTTTCAGCTGGGACAGAGCTGGGTTTCTTTTTAGTAGCTAGAACAGCGCTGGGGTTTGGTTTCAGCTGGGATTTGTTATGAGAAGAACGTTGCTAACACACCCATGTTTTCAGTTGTCACTGGAAGTCGAAGGACTTTGTGTTTTGCTGGTCTGCAGGTGCAGGGTCTAGGGGGGTGAAGAATATTTAAATTTATAAGCTAGATTGGCGTTGGGCTATGCCAGTGGGATATTCCATATAATGTCATGTCATGCTCAGTATATTGAGGGACTCTCTCTTGTGGGGGTTTGCTCTCGCTTATCCAGGATTTGTTGCTCCTCTGGGACAGTTATCAGAGAATGGGCTGGGCTTGGTCAGTGGGTGGTGAGCAGTTGCACTGTGCATCATTCACTGGCATATTTTATTACCACCATTATTATTATTTTTATTTTGATATCAATAATTTTTTAAGTTTTCTTTTAATTTCTTAAATTGTTCTTAACTTAGCCTATGAGTCTGCTTACCCTTACCCCCCCAATTCTCTTCTCTATTGCCAGGGTGGGGAGGGTGGAGAGGGAGTGAGCGGCTGTGTTTGGCTGCCAGCCAAGTGAAGCCACCACAACCCAGCAGCATAATCTCTTCTCCTTCAGACAGATGTTTTCCAGGAGAGCTGTTCACTGAAAAGCCTTGGAATGGCTGAAATCTTGCTTTTCCATAAAAGCTGCCTTTCTTATCAAGCCCCTATCCAACTTCAAAATCTGCCTGTGAGTCTAGATGTCTTCTCTTGGATTGCCATGGGGCACGTTCAGAAGCATTCACCTGCAACTGTCTGCTTCACTCAGGGGATCCATCCTGCTACAAGAAATGAGTTAAGCAGTTTGTGTTTGGTATTTCCTTGATGATTGTCCATTAAAATGTAAAAACTACCAGAATTGGAATAGGAAGCTAGTGAAGAGAGCTCCAAAGCTAGAAATGAGATGCTGATTGTCAAAATGGATGCTAACACTTTCACACAATAATTTGGTTGGTGTAACAGTTAAAATGGCAGCCTTGAACAGGATGCTTTTGTGACCAAGATGATTTATCTCAGCAAATGTGTTCACATAAATGTTTTAAAATGAAAGGCATGATAAATCTGCCTAGAGCCTACACACAGTAGAGCTGCCAAACCTGCCACCTGTTAAAGATTTTAATGAACTGTTCTTTTTTTTTTTAAGAGAAAAAGTCAAATTAATGCTGTGACTTGCCTTTGCTTGAGACTTCCCTTATCTCGGGCACTCTGAGGTATCGTTTAGGAAATGATTTGAAGTAGAACAACTCTGGTGTTGTAGAATTGCAGCAGACTGGTGAAGAAGGCTGTTAAATCTCAAATGTGGCTTTTGTGCAGCTTGGCTGTTGGATGGGCTTTTTGTTCAAAGACACATGATCCCAGTGTTTTTTCAGGAGCCAAAGGATGCCCAGGCTCATGTTGTGCCATGAGATTAATGAGAAATCAGTTCCTCTGGATTTTCTAAATGGAAGCTGATATGTTTCTTGGAGTTAACCAAAAATGCTCTAGGATGTTAGACTTCTGTGTGTGAGAGAAAAGAAGTCTTTGAGTGCATTAAGCTCTGTAAGACAGGGCTTAGGGAAGGCTTTTTTTGCAGCAGTGAGAGAACGATTCACCCAAGTCTCCTTTCTGCAGCCTGTTTTCAGAAGGGGATTAGGAGATGTGGAATATGTCAGACTTGAAACATCTGCATAAGGACAAATGCCATCCCCTGAGAGTCTGCAGAAAATTTATGTGCTGGGTTTTTACCACTGACGAGTTAAGTGTGTGGCTTAAGGGTCTTAGATTAGCAAAGGTTAGGAAGATTACAATTTACTAAGATCCTTTTTCCTATGCTCTTCAATGAATCACCACTCTTATTTTCCACCCAGGAATATAGTGGATGGAGTTCCTTGATTGTCCTTCACTTACTGTCTATGTGGAAAACATTTTTGTCTGAGAAAAACATACTCAACTTCTAGTTAAACTATGCAGTGACCAGACAGAAGCTCTCTAATCATGTAGAAGGGATGTAGAATGCAGAAAGGAGCTAAAAAAAGTAAAAGCAGTAGGTAAGGAGGTAGAATAGGAAGGGAGAAAAGAGATTTGTGAGGTACACAGGCCAAGTCATAGGCACAATCAATAATAACCATGGGTAGCAGCACAAGTCATCAGATTAAATCCTTAAAAAAAAGAGTGAAACCTCATTAATGACTTTAATTTAGTTTGACTTTAACAGGTTTTGAAGCAGCCTTGAGCCAATGGCTCAAGTGTGAGATTGGAATTCAGAAGCTTTTCTGTTTTTCTTTTGACTGAACTACATTTTATCCCATGAGACAAAATAATGTGACAGTTTTCACAAGCAATTCTAAATTTGAGACACCTCCTCCCTTTTTTTTTGCCATGTCCTAATCAGTACCTTGGTTTCCCATGATGATCCCAGACTCCAGCTGCAGACAGTATGCTCTGTAGCTGTGAGTGTGCCAGAAAATGGGGCCACTTCTGGTTAAGCTCCAAAGTAAACGTTTTTACTCACAGATTGGTGGACTAACAGATTTGACCTCTTTGCCCTGTGTTTTCACTTTGAAGAACAGATCTGTGCAACAGAAATAAATGTGCATCTAAATGCTTAAAACTTCAGGAGCTGTCTCTCTTTGAAAAAAGCAGATTCCAGAGTGTTGACAGGAGATGACTGGTATGAACTATTATTTCATGTTAGTTGGAGGAAAGGCCCCTTTTCAACAATAACTCCAGGCAGGAAGCAGTCTGCTGGCCAGAGTATTAGTGTATTTGCCAGAAAACTTGGAGTTTTGTTTCTGTTCACCTGCTGTGTGAACTTTGTCTTGGTTTCTCCTCTTGCATAAATTGGAGTTTATCCTCCACTTTTGTAAGGGATACTGTGGTCTCTCCTGCAGACTCTGAAGACCTTCATGGTCATTTATATTTTAGTAATTTATTAAAATAGCAACATGGAATCTAAACTATTTATATTAATACAGTGTGGAGCAGAGCAGCTGCTACAGTGCAGTTAATAATGTTGGCCTCCAGTCACCCTGAATCCATTTTTACCCTAGACTGTCTGGCACTCTGCAATATACCCCTTACAGGTCTGCAGAAAGCTTGTCACGCTGTCTTTATGGAAAAGCATATAAATGGTGGTTTGGTATTGAAATATGAAAACTCATAAAAAGCTGTAATAAACTCGAGTACACTCATTTATTCTTGCTGTACTTTTACAGAATGTTGTAAAATACCTTCAGTGTTATTAGGAAAAGTGAGTAAAAAATCCAGATTATGAAAATCTTATTTTCACTGAAGTAAATGCTATTTTCAGACAGCATAATCTTGAAAAATATTGACTATTTTTAAGACATGGTTAATTTCAAAGATCAGCCTCCCTGTGATCCCTGGTAAGGTACAGAAGTGAATCCTTCTGGGGCCTGTTGGATATGGAGGGAGCAGCTGCATAAGCTTGCAAAGCTCAGCTTTGTCAAGGCATTGGGATATGATCTGCCATAGTGTCCTTATAACCAAATGGCCGAGATAAAGACTGGAAAAATTGACTTTTTTCCCCCCATGCTTAGCTTTTGAGCATGGCCCATTCCAGCCTGTGTTAGCCTATGTCTGTATGATTTTCATTAGGCACTTTGTGAGCTCCTCCTGAAGCACCAAACTGGTGTTCCTGCCCTGGCTGTTAAAAATAAGTAGGAAATGGAAAACAGGTCATTTAAACCAGTTGTGGTGGTTTCAGCCATAGTTAAACCATGTGGTCCTTCACTCACCCTCCCCCTCTGCCTTTTAGTCTAAAATCTCCTCTCTTTTAGTTTAAAACCATCACCCCTTGTCCTAGCACTACAGGCCCTGCTAAAAAGTCTGTCCACATTTTTCTTATAAGTACTATTTAAATATTAAAAGGATGCAATAAGATCTCCCCAGAGCCTTCTCTTCTCCAGGCTGAACAACCCCAACTCTCTCAGGCATGGTGTTCCATCCCTCTGCTGATTTGTGTGGCCTTAATTTCATTTGATTATGATTTGTATGGCATTATTATGTTTTCTTTTCATCCTTGTTAATGATCTTTAGAAAATGATGGCAAGCCACTGCACTGAGGCACATGGTTATTTTGGAGCAAATTGCTTCAGCTCCTTTTGGCCCATGGACAGCTTTGAGAGTGAGGTTGGGGGTTTTAGGGCTCTGATCACTTCAGTTGGTTTTCTCTGCTTTCTCTGTGCTGGGTTTGCTCCCACTTCCCAGTGCAGGACCCTAGGCTGGGCCCAGTGCTTGAGCTGAGGCTGTTCCAGTTCAGAGGTGAACAGACAAGTGAATTGTTGCTCCATTGTCTGAGCTCCAGGTTGATGTTTGCTCCTTGAAGTCTTGTGATATCTATGGCTTATATTAATCTGTTAACTGTTGCAGTGGGTCAGGTCTTGACATTCTTCTCTGAAAGCCAACCATAATTATTATCCTTTAGTATTTTTTCCAGCAAGGATGTAGTTTTCTAGGGTTTCCACCGATTTTTAGACTGTTTTCCCACTAAATTAATCCTCCTGCAGTGTGAAAGAATAATTCAGAATGAGGCCTAGCAAAGCACTTGATTATCATTAGCAGTTCTGGTAACTAAATGTTTTTCTTTCCATCATGGACTAGATCCTAATCCTTTCCATCAGCTGTGGGAATTAAACCAAATAGAGCATAAACATTAGCCACTTGACCCTTGGAGGTAAGGCAACTGTGCACAGTGACCACTGGTTGCCCATCTTTTCAAAATAAGAAAAGAAACTAAGATGGCCTGGAAAGTTCAGTTTTAGGGCCTTTTTTTCTCCCTCTGAATGCTTTATTGAAAAATGTTTAGTTCAGTATTTAATGACTGCCTTGATTTAATCTGCTCAATCATGTAATGCTACATTTTCTCACAGTGTTGCTATATCTGTCAAGACTGTCACTGGAGAGCTCTGTAAATGATAAGCCATACTTTAAATTTTCCCTTGCCAAATATCATCCTTTTGGGGAATACTTGGATTGTTTTGGCCTAGATGTTCTCAGGACTAGAAGTCAGTAAATTTCCTTTACAACAGAGATCTGTAAAGCAAGACTTGGTCCTGTGTGTTCTGATGCTTTGTGCTTTATTGGCTTTTTTCCCTTCAGAAAATAGTTTTATCTAATAATAACTAAATTTCTTATTGACCAGAGCTACTGGAAGTAAGATTTTTCATAGCTGCCTTTCTCTTCTATAGTAATTCAGTAATGCCCAGTCCCACTGTTGTCTATTGATCAACATTTAATGATCATTATGAAGCCATACTTTATGAAAACTTGCATGCATGCATCTAATAACAAGCCTAGCTTGTGGTCATGAGTCCTCAAACTCAGTATAGTCTCCAAATTGATTTGTGCATGTCTCCTTTTTTCTTTGCCTTCAGGAAATACCAAGGGGTCCTTTCTGTGAGCAACATGGCAATTGCAGAGTGGGTTCCCCGGAAAGGCACCTTATATTGTACAGTCATTAAATCCTTTTGGTTGGAAAGGACCTTTAAGGTCGAGTCCAACCATTAACCTCACACTGGCAAGTCCACCACTAAGCCATGTCCCTAAGCACCACATCTACATGGCTTTTAAATACCTCCAGGGATTGGGACTCCACAACTTCCCTGGGCAGCCTGTTCCGATGCTTGACCACCCTTGTGGTGAACAAATTGTTCCTAATATACAATCTAAACCTCCCCTGGCACAGCCTGAGACGGTTCCCTCTTGTCCTGTCACTTGTTCCTTGGTTGAACAGACCCACCCCCACCTCTCTCCACCCTCCTTTCAGGGAGTTGGACAGAGCCAGAAGGTCTCCCCTCAGCCTCCTTTTCTCCAGGCTCAACACCCACAGTTCCCTCAGCCGGGAACTCAGCACACTTGTGCTCCAGACCATTCCCCAGCTCCATTGCCCTTCCCTGGACACGCTCCAGCACCTCCATGTCTTTCCTGTAGTGAGAGGCCCAAAACTGAACCCAGTACTTGAGGTGTGGCCATATTGTAGAGCTCCTGCAACATCTCTCAACTGCTGGACCCTGTGACCTGTCCTGTTCTGTTACCTGAGCTCAGTTCCATCATACCTGTTTCCCCTCTCTGAATCACAGTCCTGATTACTCCTTGTGGTAGTGCTTGTGTAGGAGCAGGCGCACACCATGCTGTCATGCCTGAGGTGACTCTCAACTGTTATTTGTGGACTGGCTCACCCCCTATAACTACCTCCCCAGCTCCTCATACCCCTGTGTGACAAACTGGGGAAAGAAAAGCAAAATCTCTGCAGGAGAAGCAGTGTTTGTCACAGGAGCTGGGGACATAAGACTGAATAAGCTAGTTCTATTAGAAAGAAGCCAGGAGTGGGTTGGTAAAATAGAGGTGTTAAAACTTGGCTAGATTTCACTGCAAAAGGAAAGGAAGGAAAGCTTTCCTTTAGAAGGAAAGCTCCTTCATACTAATCCAAGATCTGTCTGAAACTCTTGAAAATAGCAGGCAGGATTTAGGGGTGGGATGAGAGCATGTTAAGTTCTACTTTCTACTGTAAGGGGCTGGGAAACAGTTTCAGAAAGAGAAGAAGCTTTTAATAATTTCAGACGTTGTCTCAGACATAGGAAATGGTCACTCTTCTCTCTTGCCCTTACTAGGGAAATGAAAACTGTAGCCATGCAATATGCCTGTATCTGGCCTCTGGTTTTAGGCAAACTTCATTACATGTGCTGTAATAGCTTCGCTTGGTATGAGCTTTCTTTATCCTGTGGAACAAAAAAAGGGAGTTTTTTCAGGTGGCTGCTCAAGCCAAGATTGCTTCATTCTTGAAGAGGTTTCTCTCAAGCAGAGAGAGGCACTCAACCATTAAGTGAAATGTATGGCAGGAGAGAAAGATAGAAAAATCTTGAAAGAAAACGTAATCACATCCTAGTAAAACTGTCAACTCTATCTCTTGTGTCAGAAAAAAATGTTTTGGTGCTCATGGCCAAGCAAACAGTACACGTGGTGTTCGCCACCACAGAGGTGAATTTACTTTCTGTTTAGAGAATTAAGCTATGAGGTAGGTAAAGGAAAAATCTCCTTTGTACTCCTGTTTGTGGAATTTCGGAGAACTAAATGACAAATCTCATTCTTCAACAAAACCAAACTGGAATAATGTTTTAATGTAGTGGGACAAGAAAATGATAAATGCAGTAGAATTTATGCCAGAAAAATATATTGACTGAATTTTATCCAACTAACCCTATTTCTTTTATAATTCCTCTGTCTTCATTCCTGACATGTTACATACCCCCTAAAATTTGAATAGTCACCCTCCTCCTATGCCTTAAATAGTGAACTTGTCATTCGCTCCTTGTGCGTACTGCAGAACTATAAATGGCTGCAATATCTGCAAAACAAAGACTGCATCACCTCCTGCAGTAGTTGTACTTCTTCCAGAGCTTTGCTTTCTCAAGTGGTATAAAAATCCACTCTTATCATAAAAATCAGAAGGAATCTTATTCTCTGATAATAAAAAATTATCCTAAGAGATCATCTGGTTCCTTCATTCTCCTGTCATTATAGCTTGTATTAACTTTTGATTGTCATGTGTGCTAGAAAACCTGACATTTTTTATGTGTATGAGTTTATTATCTACATGTAGCACTGGTAATTCAGTAAAACTTGTTTTCTTTGTCATGTTTACCAATAAGATTTAAAATCCCTAATGTCTTTGGGGGATAAGAGATCTCTGGGCAAAAACACTTCCTGTTTAAATTGAAGAACAGCAATTAATGTCAGTCTGGTCAACGAAGGAACAAGTGACAGGACAAGAGGAAATGGCCTCAGGTTGCTCCAGGGGCAGTTTAGATTGGATATTGGGAAGAATTTCCTTCCTGAAAGGGTTCTCGGGCATTGGAAGGGGTTGCCCAGGGCAGTGGTGGAGTCCCCATCCCTGGAGGGACTGAAGAGTTGTGTAGACACAGTGCTGAGGGATGTGGGTTAGTTGGGGACTTGTCAGTGTGAGGTTAATTACTGGACTCAATCTTGAAGGTCTTTTCCAATCTGGGCAATTCTGTGATTCAAAATATCACTGGAGATCAGGAGTCAGAGCTTGAGTCGCAGTTACAACCTTTCAGGCCCACTCATGGTAGTTACTTGTCTATAGATTTGTTGCAAAGTAACTGCCCCAAATTTCTTGAGATGAAAACTGTAGGACAGCAACAGGAATGGCTGAAATGTTTTGAAATCAGCTATTGTTATTTAGTTGAATAGAAAGTCCAGTGAACTTGAAGCAAAGAGGTTGCCTCTGGCAGAGGATGCTTTTCTTGCAGATTAAAGCTCTAAAAGTAAGTTTACTTTTATGATATGCAGTAATAGCAAAGCCGAGGGTGACAGCAAACCAGAGACACTGGGCTGGACAAAGCAAGCCAAGGCATGTCAGCCAGCGTGCTGGGAACACTGCTGGGTCCTACTGGGCTGCAGGGCCAAGTGCACGGGGGATCTATGGGGCTTTGCCCAGCTAGAGGCAGCTGAGACAGTTCTCTGCCGCAGCACTGCTCCAGGGTTTGGAGCCAATTGGTTCATTCACCCAGGTCCCAGTTTGAAGTACAGGTATCTCTGTAGGTAGTGAAATGAAAGGAGTAGCTTTCTGTGCCCTTTTGCAGCAAGTGATTTCAGTGGGATCTTGGAAATACGCTGTAATGGTGGAAATCGAGTCAGATTTTTTTAAGAGGTTACTGTAGTCAAGCTGTGCTTTCAGTGAGCACAGTGGAAGTTTCATTATTGACCTCAATGTAAGTGGATTTCTGCCTGTGCTAGAAATATTTCTCCTCACCTCATGGCTGTAGGTTCATGCTAGAGCAAAGGGCTCACTTTGGGCAAAAACAGTGGTTAGGTGAGGAATGAGGATTTATAGTTAACTGATACCAGCTTACGTGCTCACTTGCTCCTTCTTTGCTATGCATCAATTCATGAAGTCACAGTACATGTGCCCACCTGTATGTACATGTAGAAATATACATGTATGTACATATGTGCATGGGCATCTATATCAGGTATATGATTTAATCTGGGTTGATTAACAGTCTTTACTGTGAAGTACAGGGGATGCCTTTCAGGCTGTGACCTTGTAAATACTAGTGACGTTGAGAGTCCAGTAAATAGGATATTTTTCAGTTTAAGGTGCCATCCAAGTTGAAGTGCACAGTTGTTTTTGATAACACTCAAGACTTTCCAGAAACACCAACACTGACAAAGAAACCACACAACAGTGCTGTGTTGTACAGGGCTCTGAGTCATATGACAGAGAGATGTACCCAAAGATCCTTTTGGCCTCTTAATCCTCCCTGTCAGCTGCCTCCTTCCTGGTTGATGACCTCCCTGAGAGCTGGTTCTTCTCTATCACCTTCCTCCCTCTCTGAGCAAAACTTTTCTAAGAGCTGTGCAGATGTTTAGTCTGATACCATGTAGGGAAGGAGAGGGCTTGGCATGGGGAATAGCAGTTGATTGTGCACTTGCAGACCTTAGTACTATTTCTGAGGACTGTTTTTTTCCTGAGGGACACAGTCCAGCTGATTTGGGAGCCTTTTTGCAGAGAGGCGTGAGTAGCTGGGCTGTGCTTGTTCAGGGGCTGCTCTCTGGCAGAGATAAAACCCTGGAAACCTTTGGCAAATTAATGCACCTGCTTTTGTGTTGCTGTGGTTAGTCAGCCTCTGGCAACAGACACAGAGGAAGAAACTATGTGAAGATCCTTTAAGTTAACTGAAATGATACAAATGTACCTGAAAAAAAATCCTTGGAAGTGTTTCCTGTGAAACAAGAAAAACAGATATATAAATACAGCACTTACCTTGAAAGCTGAAGGAGAATTCAGTGATCTTTGATAAATCATCAAAGTCAAAAGGACAAGAAGAATATCTGATATAACTGGTGATACTGTGAACTTTTGAAGTAACTTTTTTATGGGGTGGCAGGACAAATCATGAGCAAGCAAATAGACCAGTTAAGCCTTGAGGAAGTATATTAGAGTAAATACTGAAGATGTTATTTTGACAAGAAAGCAGTTGATTTCCTCATGTGTCTAGATGCTTTTTAAGTAAAATCTGTCCAGAGGTATTGAAAATCATGTATTTGTCTATATAGTTGCTAGTCAGAATCTTAAAGTCATGGGAGTTCTGTATTGTAAGCTTTTTTGATGAACCTGGTATCTCTTGAGCACAGTGGATAAATCTGCTTCAGAAAATGAAGTTCAAACAAGGTGAGGGAAAGTGTACCTAGGGAAGAGTAACGGAAAAGAAAGAGGCACAAGGTTGCTTCATTGTTACAGAGTGTGCAAAACAGAAATTCCATCTCTGATTGTCCTGAAACACTTGTGTGGTGCCATTCTGTCTCTTCTTCCATGCTTCCTCGTGAAGTTCATCTGCTGAATGGTGCTGAAAGTTTTGTGGGGAACAGCGTGGGATAGAGCAATCTCTTTGAGCAAGATTGTAATGCTGTGACTCTAAGCCAAAGTAGATTGACTTTATTCTTGCTGCAGAGCAGTATTTTTATCATGCACTTTAACTGGGCAGTAATTTTTCTTCAGTTAAAGGCTTCATCTATGCAGATTTTGATTTTTAATAAAAATGTTGTTGTTCTGCTATTTTAGGTGATCTTTGATTTGAAGCAACAGTGTACTGTCATAAAAGCCATGTGTGTAAGAAGCTCCTTTGAAAGTGGCCTTGATACTTGGTTAGGGAAAAGGCTGATGCTTCTAGAGCAACCCAAACTACTTCTGCTTCCTGTGAGTCACCCTCTGTGCTCAGCTAAGGAAGCAAAGCTGCCTGGTAAGGACAGAAGTGTTGGAAATTGAAAAAGAACCTGGTCTTACTGCAGCAGGAGCTCTGCAGAACACTGATGTGGTGGATGCTCAGTCCATGAACAGAAGAGGGACTTGGATCAGGGTCACATTTTTCTCCCCCTCCTCTTTCTATATTTTTATAGACTGTATGTCTTGTTCTTTGCTGGCACCACACTTTAATCTTTCTTTTTTAAGGTAGGATATTAATCTGGTCCAATCTGTAGTCTGGATTGAGATTTAAAAAAAAAAGTTTTGAATGATTTGTGGACTTTAATATGAAACAATGTGAAGTTTTCTAATTGTGGAGCATTTACATGCACTGATACCCATGTCAAAACACGTATTTCCTCTGGAAATCACCTTTGTCGTTTATGTACAAATTGCTGTCTTGTTAGGTGTCTGAGACTGTATAATTGGTTTTCTCGTATTTCTCCCTTGAATTAGAGACTCAAGGGGAAACCCAGAGCTTTAACTTGTTGAATCATAGACTGGTTTGGGTTGGAAGGGACCTTAAAGACCATCCAGTCCCAACCCCCCTGCCATCAGCAGGGACACTTTGCACTAGAGCAGGTTGCTCAAAGCCTCATCCAACCTGGCCTTGAACACTTCCAGGGAGGAGCAGCCACAGCTTCTCTGGGCAACCTGGGACAGTGTCTCACCACCCTCACAGGGAAGAATTTCTGCCTCAGATATCAATCTCCCCTCTTCACCCCCTGCCCTTGTCAAAAGTCCCTTCCTGGAGCCACTTCAGGTACTGGAAGGCCACTAGAAGGTGTCTCTTGGAGCCTTCTCTTCTGCAGGCTGAACAGCCCCAACTCTCTCAGCCTGTCCTCACAGCAGAGGTGCTCCAGCCCTCGCATCATCCTCATGGCCTCCTCTGGTCTGGCTCCAGTAGGTCTTTGTCCTTCTGATGTTGGTGGCCCCAGCACTGGAGGCAGCCCTGCAGGTGGGGTCTCAGGAGAGCAGAGGGGCAGAATCCCCTCCCTTGCCCTGCTGCCCACGCTGCTCTGGGTGCAGCCCAGGACACTGTTACTGGCCTCTGGGCTGCAAGCACCCATTGCCAGCTCAGTCAACCTCAAGTTGAACCTTTGCAACTCTCTGATAGTCTGTACTTTTTGGTTTTTCCAAGCTGTAAGGATGGGCCAAATGCTGCACCCTGAAGGCTCAGAAAGACAACTGAGACGTCCGGTTGGGAGTCCCCCCACTCAGATACCCGGCAGCCAGGGCTGTGCTGTGTGAGGGGCTGCAGGGGTTTTGTTACAGATGGGCTCCCTGGGTGTCAGCATGCTCGTGTGAAACAGGCTGTCATCTGCTGAGGAACTAAGCCAAGGGACACTCCAGCCAGCCTGGGTACAGGCATGCAGATAGCTACAAAACTTACTGAAGGGGAAGTGCTGCCCTATGGGGAAGGCAGACAGAGGGGGGTGAAAGCAGACAGAAGGAGAAGTGAAAGAGCTGCAGTTGCTCTTAGGCTTTCCCTGCTCGTCTGGGGCATCCAGGTGCGTGTTGCACAAACAAAGCTGATTTATTTATTTTAAAAAACCCCATGTGTATGTATTTTAGTATTTCAGTGCACTGATGTTTCCAATAATAGTTCTGAAAATAGACAGCAAAATAAAATTACTGTTTGTGGGCAGAATCGGATGGGTTTGGGTTGGAAGGGACCTTTCAAGCCCATCCAGTCCAACCCCCCTGCAGTGAGCAGGGACAGCGTCAACCAGATGAGGCTGCTCAGGGCCCCATCCAGCCTGACCTTGAATGTTTCCAGGGATGGGGCTTCTACCACCTCTCTGGGCAACCTGGGCCAGGGTTTCACCACCCTCAGTGTAAAAAAGTTTCTTCCTTATATCTAGTCTGAATCTCTCCTCTCTTAATTTAAAACCATCATCCCTTGTCCTATTGCTACAGGCCCTGCAAAAAAGTCTGTCCCCATCATTTTTTTTAATAGGGCCCCTTCAAGTACTAGAAGGCCACAATAAGGTCCCCCTGCAGCCTTCTCTTCTCCAGGCAGAACAGCCCCAACACTCTCAGCCTTTCCTCATTTTTAAACCACAGCAATATTCTGTATGATGTTACTGTCTGGATTCCATATTAACTTAGCTGTCACGTGTGGCTTGAGGCTTCACATTTTAGTAGATGAAATAGGTTTTGTCTCTGAAATGAAGGCACTAGGGTTATAAATCTTAAATCTGTGTTTTTCTTACGTTCTCAAAAATGTGTCATTAAGACAGCTCACTGTAAAGTAAATACTAAAATGGTTTTACATCAAAGAATTGGGAAGCATAGTGTTGTAATGATACTGAAGGACACGTATTGCTAATGAATTGACAGCAAAGTTGAATGCAGTTTTCATTTACTGCCTCCTAAGTGGATTTTAGCTTACAGTGCTGGAGGCTAGGTCTCCTTAATTTTGTATTTTTGTTTAATTGAATAGCAAGATGTATAATTGGCTTAAGTGTGTTGGATGCCCTCACTGCCACAAACTTCTGAGCCAGTGAAATTTACTCCAGTGTTAAGACTCTGATCTGTTCATGTTGTGTACTGAGGAGACCTTTTTTGGGTAAAACTGGCTTAAGCTTAGAGTTTAAGTGGGCAAGAAAATTATACTGACCTTAATGGTCTATTACATGTAACATAAAATATATGTAGTTAATTATTTTTTTCAGATACTCTTTTTTCTGGTCTCCAATAATTATCAGAAAAATGTATTCCTTATATTTGCTATTTTTTCTCCAGCTGTTACATGAGAAGTTGAGCTGTTTTGTGACTTAACCTTTTCCCATTCATATAATCTTTTTTGTTCCTGATACTATTCTTGCCTAAGAAGGTATTTCACACAAGGCTTTGGACTGTGACAGCTGTTAACAGTTGCTGTGTATTGCAGGAATGAAGGAAAATAGCTTCTAGTAGAGCTGTTGGACTGAGACACTTAATGCTTCTAATACACCTGTAGAATTCTAATACAAAAGTGAGTGGGGAAAGCTGCCCACAACTGGTAATGCTTGCTGCTAATACCCCCTCAGCAGAATACTCTTCTGTTTCATCTGTTTTCAGTTAAGAAGCATTAGAGTGTTTTAATGGAGGTGATTTTTTAGGGTCTGATAAAATACCTGTGCACCTTATCTTGGGCTTCCCATGATGTGCTGTACCCAGTGGCAGACAGCAACACACCAAGTCCAGGGTAGAGCTTAGTCTCCACATCAACTAGTACAAATACTGATTTTGTGCAACATTTGTTACTTGAGATGGCTTTATCTTGTCTAATTGCAAGGTCTCCTTTGCAAGAAAACGATAGCATTCTGCTTGTCTTGCCTTCCCAATAATTGTAAATGCTTCTGTTTGTGATGAATGTTACAGGCCATAGCAAAATCAGAATTGATAGTTTTTCCTCTACAGGGATATCTTAACTGCTGTTTATCAGGGGGATCTGACAGATACTTAGAAGCAGTTTAAGTTAACTTGGTTAAACTACCCTCAGAAAGTTTGCAGATGACACCAAGTGTTGATCTGCTTGAGGGTAGGGAGGCTCTGCAGAGAGATCTAGACTAGATTGATGGGCCAAAACCAATTGTGTGAGTTTCAATAAGGCCAACAACACCACAAGTTCATGTATAACCCAGTCCAAAAAGAAGCAGCATTAGTCCATCAGAAGTGTGGTAGCAGTTTTAATCCCTTGTTGCTGTTTTTTTTGTCTTTAGGGTACCATCTTTCTGCCTGGCAACAGAGTAATTGAGCATCCCTGCAATGAAGAAAGTCCAGGAAAGTTCCTTTTTGAAGTCATTCCAGGTAGGATATTCTACTCCTTATAAAAAGCCTTTGCAGTTTTGTTCTTTGTGACAAATGGCCATGTCTGTTCTACCAGAATGGAAGCTGAAGGTGATTAATGATTCAATTTAAGGAAAAAAAAACCTGCTTAATTTGTTGATACTTTGATTCATAATTTTTGCATTCACCTCCGGGCAGTGGAGGAAAAGGATGTGTTTTTAGTTTGTCGATGTAAGGCATGATTGCTCATGGCAAGGGGCTGCACCACTGAGTGGCATCGTGACAGTGCAAGTGTATTTAGTAATTACTTTAGATTATATTGAACATTATGAAGTAGTGTGCCCTGTGGTAACACAGAAATCTGTAACGTGGCATCAGCAGCTTATCAGGATAGCCCATGGGCTTGGTGACATCTGTACTATTGCTTGAGAGTGCTCCCTGGTCACTGTGGGTGGATATACAGATGTAACAACAGCAAGCATTGCTGCTTCTGAACTCCAGACTTGTTTTCAGTTGTGTTTGGGTGTTGTTGGTTTTTTGTTTGGTTGTTTTTTCCCCTGGGGATAGATTTGTCTAAAGAACATGACCCTATGAATTGAGTGGTACTCCTGACTGCTGTATTGCTTAAGTGATTTGCTGCCCTTCTCTTTGGTACCTTGGGCTGCTGGAGGGCAGACTTTGGCCTGTTCAGGGGCGTGGTTGACAGTCCCTTGGGAGGCAGCCCTGAAGGGCAAAGGAGCCCAGGAAGGCTGGACATTCTTCAAGAAGGAAATCCAAAAGACACAGGAGCAGGCCAGCCTCATGTGCTAAAAGATGAGCAAGTGAGGAAGAAGGCCTGACTGAACAGAGAGCTTTGGCTGGAACTCAGAGAAAAGAAGAATTGATAGCCTTTGTGAGGAGGACTGGCAGAATGTTGTGAGGTTATTCAAAGAGAACATTAAAAGGGCTGAAGCCCAACTAGAACTTAACCTGGCTACTGCTGTAACAGTCAATAAAAAATGTTTCTATAGCATACAAAAAGATGGCTAAGGAGAATCCGCATCCTTTATTGGATGTGGAGGGACAGGAACATAGTGACAAAAAATGATGAAAAGGCTGAGGTGCTTAATGCCTTCTTTGCCTCAGTTTTTAATAGCAAGAGCAGTTGTTCTCAGGGTGATCTTAAGGGTCTTTCCAACCTAAATGATTCTATGTTTCAATATCCAGTTACCCTACTGTGTTTGGTCAATATATTCTGTTAATCCTCCTATTACTTTTCAGTTTATTTTCCCATTATGACTATTTAAAAGGGTAAATAGAGGATAATGTTTACTGAAACTTACCTCCATGAGCTCTTAAACCATCTCAGTGTCAAGGCACAAATGTAGTTGGTGCACAGAGATTTTGATGTGTTGTAGAAGTGTAAGATATAGGAAGTAGATTTCAAAGCTAAGAAGGCAAATCACTCGGTGGAAATTGCAGATGCAACTCAGCATTGTGCAGCTTTATTTTTCCTTTTACATGTGGCAAAGAATTTGTTTATGAAAGCTATGTGCAGTAAGGGGTTAGTGTGCGAAGAAAGCAAGCATGGAATCCATGAGGTTTGCTTAACACTTGCTCCAGCTTGAATCAATCACATTTTTTAAAGTTTCTCACTGTGGTCTGCAACTATTTCATATGTTCAAAATATGGAAAGAAACCTCTTATTAACATTGCAAATCTGGGACTGACTAAAATCTCGTTTCCATTGAAAACGAAGAGTTTTTTTCAATAGAAATATGGCTTGCTTTCCCCCCACCCCCACAGAACACACAGAATACTTTCTGACCCAAAATTTCCAGGCAAAATGGGACTTGGAATCAGTCATTTAATAAATGAAGCCTGTATTTCTTCTGGATGTTGTAGATGGGAAAGAGAGAAGCTGAGCTTCTACAGTTGCAGCTGTTGCTGTTAATTGCAGTAGGGTCCCTGCACTCTCCAGCACTGGCTGAGGAGGGCATAAGATGAGCAGGCTGAAGTGGACCAGCACTGATTTCAGTGACGATGCTCTCTCTCATCCTGATAGACATGACTTTAAAGCAGCTTTAAACTAGAAGGTGCTGCTGAGGAAGTGCACAAAACTGAGATGTTCTCATCTCAAAATGGCTGCGATGCCACCTTTGCTGCCACATCACGTGTGAAGACATCCATAGAAAGGATTTGTTTATAAAGCTGAAGCTTTGTATGTCCCAATTCATATGACACTTTAATCTATCTGATAATGCTTGCCCTGGGTGTACTTATTATGCCTCTAGTCTATGTGAATTTGGCATCAAGTGTGGAATATTTAACTGTAGGCCTGAGATATGTGTGCGGTGTAGGCATGAAAATGTTGCTGTGCAATCATGGTTATCAAGCTCTGGAACAGCCTGGCAGGGCAGTGGTGGAGTCTCCATCCCTGGAGGGATTTAAAAGATGTGTAGATGTGGTATCTAGGGACAATGTTTATTGATGGACTTCGCAGTGTGAAGTTAATGGTTGGACTTGATGATCTTAAAGGTCTTCTCAAGCCAAAATGATTCTGTGATTCTATTCTCTGAACCATGCAGGCAGCTGTATGGCACCAGAGGTCACTGCCTGCGTGGGACCTGCCACAGCTGAGCTGGAGAAAGCTCCTTCAGCTACAGCTTGTAATTTTCCCTAGTGGGAGGGAATCTGGCTGATAACAGAATAGTAGGAAATGGCAATGGCATAAGGCTTGAAGAGTCAAACATTGTCATTTTGAAGGCAGGCCCTTCTGTCCATGTTGAAGCAGCTTCCTCAGAGATCACTCACTTTCTGTGTATGATGCTGTCCCAGACACCACTGATGCACGTGGGATGTGTACAGCACACTGGGAGGTCAAACCACACTTTGCTGTTGAGTTTGAATGCTTTTACCACAGTACCTGGCTGTTGCCTAAATTGTAGAAAGCAGCATTTCACTCTGATTTTGAGTTACTAGTATGCTGTTAAATCGTAACCACCATCAGTGTTGCTTCTGCTCCCATAATTGCTGGAAAATGCCTTCTAAAAGTGGTGCTCCAAGTGACCAGGTATGTTCTGGACCAGGTTTCCCAGAGAAGCTGTGGCTGCCCCCTCCCTGGAAGTGTTCAAGGCCAGGCTGGATGAGGCTTTGAGCAACCTGCTCTAGTGGAAGGTGTCCCTGCTGATGGCAGGGGGGTTGGAACTGGATGGTCTTTAAAGTCATGCCCCAGTTAAAAAGCCTTGGGCAGCACTGCTAGCAGTGGGAGTGCCAGGTGCTAGACTGGTTGGCAGTGCTGATGGGAGAGGACAAGTGCTCTTGTCATTACCCAAAATTTTTGTTATGCCTTCTTTCTATTCAGTCAAGTTAAAAAGTAATTTGCAATTAGTTTTTGGGCTCCCTTCAATATTTCTCTGGAGCCTCCCTGTGAATCAGGTAGGGGTTTTTGTTTTGGTTTGTTTGCTTGTTTTTAATTCTGAGGATGGGGTTTTGAATGTGTTTAGGATAGCACCAGCATGTTTATTTCCCTCCCTTGCCTAGCAAGCATGCAACTATAGGGACTTTGTACTGGAGCAGTTTTCCCAGTGAGATGGTATGCTGAGGAGTCATGACCAAAAGAAGGTTTTATGGAATCAGCTAGGACATTGCATGCCACAGCACTGGTCTTTGGGGCATGAAATGAAAATAGAGAGTCTGACTGTGGATGCATCACAAAGCCTATAGAAGTGTTGTCAGCTGTATGTTAAGAAAAGATGAAGTGAGCTTCACCACTGTCCTCGTGTCACTGCTGCTTCTCAAGGCAAGTGTCGTCAGCCTTTTGAAATGGAGCTGTTTGTCATCTGTATCCTCTTAGTGACTCAGTATAAAAGTCACTTTTATAGCCTGACAGCAACAAAACTGAGCTTATTGAGCGTAATAGAGAAAAATATATCGTAGCCAAGATTCTGTTTAGCCTTTGTTAGCTTTCACATGAGGAAACAGCCACATAGCAACAGGATCTATTTGCAGGGGTTTTTTATTTTGTCAGCTTAAATGAATGTTATGTTAAATGTACAGTGCTGAAGCTCACACTGCTCTTGAATTGTTTTCCCTCTATTAAAAGTTGAAGTAATTTCAGTTATAATCCTGAAGGCAATAGTGACAAGTCCTCTTTTTATCTTATCACATCTGTGGGCAGCCTGAAAACTTGTGTGTGTGTTTGTTTATTGCTAATACATGCAAATTATTTTCGGAATGTATGTGGGAGTAGGTTTATACTGTGAAACTAATTCTCTGTACGCAGCCATCTCTGAAGATGAATGAAAGAAATGTGTGTGGAGACAAGTTTCTTGCAGTTTTGATGCTGTAATTAAAATACAGATTATTTTAATCTGCATTTTGAAAACATTCTGTTCATTCCTGAAGTCATGACGTGGTTTAATACTTAAAACTGTTCCTTTTTTTTACTCTTGCTACACTGATGAAGTTAAACATTCTCCTGTACAGCACGAGGCTTCTCGTGCACTCAGAAGAATGTTTCATACTCAACAGAAACCAGAAGACAATTTAAATAAATACCCTTTTTAATGGGAAATACACAGATATAGCAAAATTGTGTGACTAAGCTTGTTCAAGAGATTGTGTTTTATTTGCTGATTTTTTACTAGTTTTATTTAGAAGACAAAATCTCATTCTGTTTTTGTTACTTTCTGAAGGAAACCTGAGATTTTTACCTTGGTATGCAGGTGTAATGGGGAAAGGAGTTTGTGTTGACACAGAACTGACTCGGGTGACCTGGCTGTGTTTCAGTGAACTTGGTGTCACCTGTAGGTACAGAACAGAGGCACAGGAAAACACTGTTGGTTCCATGTGCAGTGGTTTGCAGATGGGAGACTTGATTGCTACTCAAGTTGCTGTGCCCCATTAACACCAGGGAGAGCTGAGCACAGAGATGTGGGAAATTCAGACTTGTCTGTTGTTTCACACAAGGCTTGAGCATGTTTTTTGGAGTCCCCTGGACTTCCCAAGGGTTACTGCCTGAAGGCATTTTGACTGAGGGTGGTATGAAAACCCTTGCATTAGGAGACTGCTGCTTTCCCAAGGATGTCCAGATGCTTGTAGTAGCTCCCAGGACTTGAATCCTCATCTCCTGATGCACCCAGCTCAAAACCACTTGGGGCTAGGTAGGTAATTGCCTAGAAGAGATGATGGTTATAGAGTTGGTGAAGGAAGGTGCTCCATCATTAACTGGACTTTGATCCTGGAAACTAAACTGCTCATACTTCTACCTCCCCAGCTGCTGTTATTTGAGATCCTTATGTGGTGGCTGATGTTCTGCTCTGAGTGACAAATCCTTTTAAAGTTTGACCTCATGGCTAAGAAGCCAGATGACCACTTCAGTGGTATTTGACTATTTGAATGTTCACAAATGATGTATTTCTTTGTCCCTTTCCTGCATTACATGTGGATTACATGAGAAAACTGCAGTAGAGGCCAGCTTACAGGACCATGTTCACTGCCATCTGGTCTGTTAGTGTGCTCTGTTCTAAGGCACAACTCCCCCCAGAGACACAAATATCCCAGAGATTTCTCTGATGACTTGCTCAGTTGTGTGAGTGTTAATATTTAATTAGCACTGTTTAAATGAAAACATTCAATTCCCAATCTGATCTTCGTTATTCCTTGTGGAATATTTTGCTTGTCAATTTTGTATGTGTTCTGTATTTATCACCATTGGCAAAGTATCATAGTCCAACGGGTGCATCTGTGTGGATGAATCTGTTCTTTGGTAGCACTGAGTTACCTAAGTCTGTTCATCCCTCTAAAAGCATTTTTGTTTGCAGCCCCACATTACAGTTCTGCAGCTTAAGGCACAGCTTCATTCTTAAAGGGTTACTGAGCCAGCAATGTGCAGGCACAGCCCAGAGGCCAATAACCGTGTCCTGGCTGCACCAAGAGCAGCGTGGGCAGCAGGGCCAGGGAGGGGATTCTGCCCCACTGCTCTCCTGAGACCCCACCTGCAGGGCTGCCTCCAGTGCTGGGACACTCAGCACAGGAAAGACATGGACCTGTTAGAGCAGGTCCAGAGGAGGCCACAGAAATGATCAGAGGGCTGAAACAGCTCTGCTGTGAGGACAGGCTGAGGGAGTTGGGGCTGTTCTGCCTGGAGAAGAGAAGGCTCTGGGGAGACCTTTTTGCTGCCTTTCAGTATTTAAAGGGAACTTATAAGACTAATGGGGACAGACTTATTAGCAGGGCCTGTAGCAATAGGACAAGGGGTGATGGTTTTAAGCTAAAAAAGAGGAGATTCAGACTGGGTGTAAGGAAGATGATTTTACACTGAGGGTGGTGAAACCCTGGCCCAAGTTGCCGTGAGAGGTGGTAGAAGCCCCATCCCTGGAAACATTCAAGGTCAGGCTGGATGGGGCTCTGAGCTGCCTGATCTGGTTGAAGCTGTCCCTGCTCACTGCAGGGGGGTTGGATGGGATGGGCTTGAAAGGTCCCTTTCAACCCAAACCAGTCTGTGGTTCTATGATTCTGTGATTCAGACTGTTAGGAAATAACTGTAATATTTCAGGGAAGTTACAGTCTCTGCTGCTGCTTTTTTCTGCACTTGTGTGTCTGCTGATTTCTTGTGTGTTTGGCTCCTAGGCCATCTCCCTTCCCATCAGAGGAGGAGATCTTTCTTGAGTCATGGGTGGTGGAGACTGCAGAAGGCAGCCACTACCTTCAGCACTGTATGCTTTAGTTTGTTTAAGGTCAGTTTGTCAGGGCTGAGAGCTGTAGTCAAGAGAACAAGCCCAAACACATTGCTGAGGAAAATGGCACTGTTTTCATTCTGGTTTAGATGAGCTCTCTGTGTGCCATTTTTCTGTATGTCCATCTTTTCAGAAAGTGGTTTCTCAGTGATGCTGTGCAACAGAAGTGTTGGTTCCCTTTGTGGTATTAATTGAAAACAGGCCAATGGATTGCTGCAATGAGACA
The DNA here is from genome assembly GCA_907165065.1 of Caprimulgus europaeus. Next base: position 78,871,499 of record OU015526.1, read on the forward strand.
ACTTCTGCTTCTGTGAGTAGAAGTGCAGGATATAAATCAAATATGGCATGTACTTAAAACACTTCAGCCACCTTCCCAAATGCTTCAGCTGGAGAGAATATGAAATAAAACCCGTTTCACTGGGCTGCCATGTGTAAGCCTGTCTCGGGATTTAGTTTTCCTGCTCGGGCAGTCCATGCTTCTGTGACACTGCTCAAACATTTAACTGCTTTTTGCATACAAGATTTTATCCTAAGAATTATTTTCAGGTATTTTAGAAGTCTGCAGTAGACTTTACAAATTAATGTCAGGAAAGTGTTTCCCAATGCTGTTGTGCAGAGTGCCCTATGCAGTGTTTTGATATTATTTTGGAGGACTTGAGTTGTTGCTGTTCACAGCATGCTTGAAATGATTTTTTCTGGCATGAAATTCTTACACTGTGCTTTCTCAGAGCACTGAGCAGTACTTAATCAGGTTTCTAGACTGACTTTACAGACTTGTGAAGTCTTTGACTACAGAGCATTTCCCAAAAGCCTGTGACTTTATTAGAAAATCTCTGCAAGGGAGTGAAATATTAATTCCCAGAACTTTGAAATTGTTAGAATTACTTTTTAATTAGTCAGAAAAAAAGAGGTGTCCACAAGCCTGCTTCTTTATTTCTTTGTCTTTAATTGCATACCATATGGCAAATGAAGTTTCATGCAGATTAACTGTTCTGGTAGGGAGCATGAGGTGGGTTTGAGGGGGTTTTTTAAGCTTGCTTTACATAAAAGATTGGATAATAAACTATTTTATTTCTACTGCTGCAATAGGTTTTCACTCCTCAAAGCTTAATGATTTTTTTAAGTTCCAAAGGACGATGTTATTTCATTTCTGCAGGATAACTGTCTTAAGTCAGCTTAGATTTGCTGAGGTCTGCACAGCCATGGCCCAGAGTGAGGGATCTGTTTTGCACATGTACGCTGATTTCACTGGCACTAACCAGGCCCTTTAGCCTCTGCAAGTGTGTTGTGAGGTTTGAGAAGATAAATGGCTGCCAGTGTGTTGTGAAGTTAAAGACTCTCCAGGTCCCTGTTGATACACAGTGCTTAGCAGATCAAGCCCTTGGAGACTTTTGCTCTGAGTTCTCAAACATCTGAAATGGGAAGGCCACAGTAGGTGATAATTCTTGTCACCTCCTGATTGGCAGTGTTTTTAATTAGGGGTCCATGAAGGCCTGGAAAATGTGGATTTGATAAGTCCACTTGTGTTTTTTCCCCTAAGGGAAATAAGTAAGGCAAACCAGGGATTATAGATAAACTTTTTTGGCTAAACAAGCAATTTTCTTTCTAGTGCTCCCTTAACAGGTTGGATACTGGATACTTTAGCTTCTATTTCAATATTCTTTTCTTTTGATATCAATACTTTGCAGTCCTAGAAGTCAAGTCACAGGACAGCAGGACTTCTGTGGGATGGGAAAGGTTGGACTGCATGTTGAGGCACCAAAAGGGTAGATGATTAGATGACATATTTGACTGTGACTAGTAAATTCACTGTGATGTCTTGGGGATGGAAATAATTTAGAAGGTTTTGAACCCTGCTGTATTGAAGTAGAACTGTTTGTTTTCTGTAAGGATGTGGCCTTGTGAGAAATAAAGGGCAAGGGTTCCCTGCCTTATGTCAGGAGTAATCACCATGTCCAAGGTGAGGATACCCCGACATGTACAGCAAATAGCTTTTTTTGAAGGCTCAGCAGAGTGTTAGGGACACGATGCACTAAGCAAATTCCCTTCTCTTGACTCTAGGAGAAAATTGTTTGTGTATTAAGAGGTTTCCTGCCCGGCTGCACAAAACACCTTTCCATAGTGCACATGTGCACGCACAGAAGCGCTGAGATCCTCTCTCTCCCTTTGCTGTCACACAGGGTACAGAGCTCTGTTTGCTTCACCATCAGCATGGCTAGCACAAAATTAATTCCCTTTTCTCCATCATATGAAACCCAAAAATGAAGCGTTAAACCAGTCGGCTGCTTTGACTCACTCCCTGCGCTGAATTCCTTTCTCCTCCTGGTGTGACCTCAGTGGATTTAATTGGTGCTGCCACAAAGATGAATGCCTCCCCCTACACACACTGACAGCCAGCAGTGCCTCTTCATTAGTTGTCAGGAGCAGAGGACCTCAAGGGCATTGCTGATACTGCCGACTGAACTAATTGTACCTCTGGTATCTTCTGGAGGGAGCAGGCAGGCTGTTTAATCAAATCGACACCAGCCTTACTGCACAGATATCTCCCTGTAATGGCATATTGTGCTGAAGCAGTTTGGAGTGCTGCGTGTTTGCTGTTGAAGATCTCCTGAACATGTTGCCATCCTTATTAACAGAGCAATTTCTCACAAATGTATTTGGTAGGGAGGCACCTCTCTGCATGTGACACATTGGCACGTTCTGTCCCATGCTTGCCCTTCAAAGGAAGCTGTAACAACTCTAAACTGTTATTTTTTTTCAAGTGGCCCTTGGAAATGCATGGAGTCAGTGAGCCAGAGAAATGAAGCTGGCTGAAGCTTTGCTGCTTGTTTCTCACAAGGTTAATGGTGAGGGCTCGGTGACAATGAACTCTTTTCCATCTCGAGCAGCAGCTCTTGCGATGCGCAGATATTTGATGTGCCCGTAATCGGTTTGCCTCCTTCGTAATTTTTAGCAAAGCAAAACCCAAACCATCCCCAGTCCTACACCCCTGTGGAATGAGATGGTGGGTCATGCCACCAAGCTGTTGTGTTGGCACTATAAAACCTGCTAATTTCAAGCTTGGTTCCCTGCAGGTCAATGCATGTATTATCCCTCTTAGCTGTGTTTTTTGTGCCTTTGTTGTCATGGCTACTGAACAACACCAAGGGAAGGCACTGAATTCAAGGTACCTGCTTTTTGTTACAGTTCCAGCTGTGACATTGGACTGAGTGCTACCTCTCTGTGCCCTCGTGGCCACGCATGTTTAATTAAGATGACACCTGCAGAGGGTGACATCCTTGTGAGGGGTACAAACCTTGCAAATTAATGATGTTAAGGAAATGTAAGTCTGAATGAAGTGATAGCAAGAAGTTTTAATAACCTTTATATTGGAGATTTGGGGGAGAGAGGCAAGATATCAGGATTGTGGCACATACTTGAGGAGTAATGTGACTAGTTTTGCCTCCTCTCCTTCATATGGAACATCCCATCCTGATATCACACCTGGTTAAAGATCAAGATTGGTTTGTCTCAGCCTACTAAAGTAGTACCAGAAAATGTCCTTTTTCAATTCTTAAGATGTGGTCCCTTTTCTGGTACAACTCCAGCACTGTATCTAGCATCGAAGCAACAGCTGATCTAAACATCATTTCTTTAACTATAGAAAGATTCATTTGTAGATATGTTTTTGTTCAGCCTAAAATTAATCTGATAGACATTATAGCAGTTTAGGCCATCTGCTTTTAAAGCTGAAGGAATGAAATCTAGGTGCAAGAACCATTTAAAAGACAAAATAATAATTAAAAAAGAGCCCTTTCTAAGTGTCTCCTCTGAGGCATGCAGCGTGTGCGGAATGGACAAAGTGTCCTCACTCATACAGCTCAGGTGTATAACCTTGAGGTTAGTGAAACATGAGCCATTGCAAATTTTCATATATAAACCCTGCTAACTTGAATCCCTTCTGTCTTTGTGAACGAGTACAGATGATAGGTTAAAAGTGTGTGTATTTATATGAGAAGAATTAGTAATATTGCCTGCTTTCTGAATGCTCTTTCTCAGTCACGATCTATTTTGAACATAGGTGATGGATGAAGCACTTCCAAAAACGCCTGAACACTTGTAGCTTTCATTTTCTTTCCTGTAAAGTGATTCCACTTACTTCTCTCTGTTCTCAGTGGCATTAATTTCATGTGGCAGAAGATTGCACAGACTCTATAAAAATTCTAAATGAGTACAGTTTCTTTGCCTGCCATTGCCATTACTCAAGCACGATATATAAAGCTGAAGTTAAAAAGTTACCTTTCAGTTGTATGTTTTAATTTGGAAGCAGACTGCTTTTGTTGGCCTACTTAACACATGGTGCACGTGAACTGATGTGTGCTTGTTGGTAGGTTACGTTGGCAATATCATTTATTTTGATGAGCTTCTCTGTGTAACCCAGTGGTGTCATTCTGGAGGACATCACCTACGTACTAGAGTTTGGAACATGGTGGTGGCATCTTTAAAAACTTTGGTGGTATAAAAGCAAACTTAGAGGTTGAGTTTGACTGTCTTCCACTGTCAGCATATGTGTACACTAGATTTCCTCTTAGTGAGGATGTAGCTCATGTCATGAAAATTACATCTGGAGACATGGTTTATTCCCACCCTATTTTCAGTGCCACCTGTTGTAATCACAGCAATGATGAGATTTGTTTTCTCTGCCTCAGCACTGCAGCTGACACTGGAGCTTGATGGTCAATATCATTGTTGGCAAATGGCTTGGGTAGTGCCAGAAACCCAGAGAGGGTTCCCACAAAGCCAGGTGGTCCCTGAGGAGGGAGAAAGGTAACTGGAATGAGAAAATGTTCTGACAGTTTTTGATAGTGATTTGGAGACCACATGAGCTTGAGGGGGGAAGCAATATTGGCTTTTTCCATTGTTCTGTTAAGGTGTGAGGAACCTGCTGAACTTTGATAGTGCAGACTCTGTGGGGCTGAAGATAAAGCACACCCTGATGGTATATGGCTTGCATGAGTTGTGAAGCTCCAGCAGGTCTTCAGCAATGTCTGTGTTCCATCCATTACCTGTATGCCATGGACACACCATTTTGTTTGCTAATGCAGAATCCTGTGTGTTGATATTTTTGGCTTTCTGTGGTGTACAAATACAAACTCTGTCTCAAAAGAAACCAAATGCCTTTTACCTTCCTAACTCCAGTAGCAGTCTTTGACAGCTGCTAGCTTCATTTTTTAGCTTCATGTATGTCCCTCTAGTGGCAACATCAAAAAGTCCCATGAAGTAATAGATGTAGTTCTGTGTTGGATCCCCTGGTCAGGGCTGCAGTATTTAGCTTGTTTCATGTCAGCAGTTTATTTGGCATATCATGAAGCACAGCTTGAAATTTAGGTTACCAAATAAATTCTGTGAAGTGGGAAGACAGTAGTGGGAAAATTCAGAGGCAGTGGTAACTCAACCTTTTGAGAAAAGATTTACCTAAATATCCATATCATTGATATTAGTTTGATGAATGGTGATAATGATTAATTCGCTGTCTACCTATACTCACAGAACTGAGCATCCATCACCTTTAGTCAACATGCAGAATTTTATGATAAGATGATAATGTTTTCACTACAATCGCCTGTGTGCACTTTCTGTAGGGCAGTTGTTAAAAACATCTGTACCTGATTACACTGAGTAATGAAAATAGCATTATAGGAAGAAGTGAGACAAATTGTTATGGAGGGATGCTCCAAAATAAAGATATTCAAGATATTATCTGGTAGGATGTTTGGTAGTACAGATATCTGCTGGTCTTCTGCAATTAAAAATAATGAAATTCCCATACTTGTTGCCATTTTCAGCAAGAACCTCTGCAGATGCAAAAAAATAAATTAAAACACATATACCTCCTCTGTCAAATAGCTGGTGGTGTCCCACTTGAAATGGCAGGAAAGACAGAGTAGGTGACTTGTCTGAAGGTGTCTGGAAAGCCAGTGGCTGAGTCTCACCTCCTTGGTGCACCAAAGAGCTTGTGGCGCTGATGTAGGAGGCAAAAGTAGGCAGGCAGTGAGCTTGTGAGGCCCTCTCACTTCTGCCAGTGGTGGGAAATGCAAGCTCCATTGGGATTAAAGGATGGTTTAGCCAAACATCCTCAAAATGTACTTTCTAGTGTCTAGGTCATCTGAATGGAAATGGGATTCTTTTCCTACAGTTTACAGATCTTAAGGCAGGTATACTTCATCTTTTCTCATGTGCTTGGGTGTTGCTGCCTGACCTAAACCTTTGCCCTGTGGTGGTGAGAGGCTCCCAAGTCCTTTGCTCTTCATCCAGATGTTCTTCAGACTTTCATCTTCTCCCTTTTCCGCTACCAGTGCTAGGGCAACATTGATCCTTATTGAAAATAAAGTGTCAATGTTCTTCTCCAGCCTTGTGTTAGAGGAGCACAACAAAACTTCTGAAGTCCATGGTGAGTGCAAGGACCTCGTTAGTCTCTGTTGCTTCAGTGAAGGTGTCAAGTTTAATTCTGCAAAGCAGAATTTCTGCCTCATATCTGCCAGTTTCACAGTTGTATTGTGTGCTAGCACACGGTGCTGATTTGTTATTCAAGGTGGTAAAAGCTGGCTTAGCCTGACTGCTTCCCTTTGACAGCAAAGGAGGACCTTTCTTTGAGATGTCAATGTCTTTGCCCAGGGCAATGTTATCTTATCTCTTGTCATGCAGTCCTAGCTTGTACTTTGACCTCTGGGGATGGAAATTAAATTCTATTTCTTTTATAAAGCTGCTGGGCATAACTGGTTATGAAATCTTGATCTTCTGTGCTGCATTTCAGATCTGTGCTATGTTCATAACTTCAGTGAGTGGCTAGCTTTTATTTTCTGGAAGAAATAACAAGGAGGAACATAGGATTGTTGTATGTTTGTGAATAGAGCTTCAAACTGGAAGTGCATGGTTAACTGTCAGGTCTTGATGAAGCTGGTCTACGATTTACGAGATGATTAATGAAGGAATAATGTCAAGGAGCAGTGCTTGATTATATTAAATTGACTTTGCTGCAGACCAAACAGTCTCTTCTGTGGGAGAAGCACTGCTGCTCTGGGTTGAAACAAGCTGTAGCCAGCTTTCCTGCACTGAGGTGTATTGCAGAGGCGGCTCACGTCCGGGGACAACCTGCCCTTTGGTCCACGAGCTGGCATGACAATGCACTCTGCAAAGGGCTTCTTTCAGGGTGGCTATGGAAAATGTGACAGCCTCATCGGCCAGTCTGCTGCGTGCCAGCGTGGAGGAGGGAGAAGGAAAACACCCAGGGAAGGGCGATCTTTGCGGCTTGCCAACTGCAGCGCCGCAGCTACAGGGTCTGGGGGGAAGACGCCATCTGCTACCAGTTGGCACGACTCGGCTGCGAGAGCACAGAGCGTGTTATTGTCCTCGACCTTGGCGGGAGGAGCTGGCTGTGTACCCGCTGGGCTGCTGTCTTCGGCGAGAGATAGCAGCGGGAGGGACATGGTGGTAAAACACCAACCACATCTGAGCCTTGTGTGCTGTGGTGGTGTGAGCGCTGGGGAGAGGGACATGGGTGCCTTGGACACCTCGTGTCTCTGCTCCTGCTGTGAAAGGTCATGTCTCACCAGGAGCAAGTGGGTCCTGCTCCCAAACTGTGGTGGGATAATGTGCCTGTCAAGTACAATAACACCATTAAAGCTCTTGGGAGTGTTAGAGGGGTAGTAACAGGAGGTTGACACAGGCTGATGAGAGAACGAGCTGGCTCAGTGGAGGCCTTGCTGAACTTGGATGAACATCCCTAAACAAGATCAGCTGCCTGGTTTCCTTCAGAAGGACAGGCCACCTGCAGCTTCAGGCCTTCCAGTTTGTGTTGTGACATAATGTCATCTCTAAGTGTGGACCTCACTTTCTAGGGACAGAGAAGAAGCGAGGGCTTAAGGAAAAACTTGAGATAAACTGCCTAAACTACCAGGTACATCTTTGCTCAAAGAACAAAATACGAACATCTTGCCTATGGGAATAAAATGGAGCAGAGGTAGGAGAGAGTATTTTTAACAGCAGGCAAGCCAAACAGTAAAATCAAGGTATGAGAGACAATAATCACAGAATCTAATGGTTGGAGCCAAGGAGAATGAACAATGGAATTCAACAGTGGGCTACCAAAAAGGTATATAAAAGGGAGTGTGTATATTGGGGGAATACGAAATAATTTGGGTCATACCCTGGTTATTTCCTTATCAGTGGGAAGTCAAGTGAAGCTACAGTAAAGGCAAAAGAATAATCACAGTATAAAAGTTGTTAGTGCAAAGCATGTGTACATGTGTACTATCTGTTTGCACTGTTGCAGAGGAGCACTGCTGAAATGGTGAAGGAGAATCCAGGCAGGGAGAGCAGCCTGCACTTTGTTACAGGCCTGTGATGGATAAAAGCACGTTTAGCTTCCATCTGTTCCCTTTTTGGGTGATGCCAATAAAAGGGTCATAGCTTTGGCAGTGATGGATGTTTGAAACCATTGCCATTTTCCCAATTTTTTTCCCATTCTGTTTATTGGATGTCTGTGTTTGTTTGGTACGTGTTGCCAGATACACTGCAGGTGGTGATTAGCTACAAGTATTAGATAAAGTGAGGCTCTCCTTGCTGTCTCTCCCTCTTCCACTGCTCTGCTTGCTACAGAAATGATGGGGAGTGGGAATAGTTTGGGTGTGTATTTTGCTACATTCCAGATAACTGTAATTTTGCTTTCCTGGAATTATATGCATAATTACCTAACAGTTTGTTTATGAAATATTATTACAGTGTGAGTGTAGCTCAAAAGCAATAAAGAACCTGGATGTTCATCTATAATGCAATATAAGAAACAAATCAGTTGCCAAGTAAAGTATTTTCTATGATTACTGAAATGTAAACATTTATCTTTTTTTTGGTACATCTGTGCTGCCTCATGATAAAAAAAAAAGCATCAAGGTGTCTTACATAGTTCTGCTTTAATTAAAAATAAAAATACCTTGTGAATATGTAAAACAGTGCATCACACAATTATAGCACTCAGTAGTTCTTCCTGGAAAGTGGCAAGAGATCAGCAGCATGTGCACCCAGGAGAGCCTAGGATGGTACTTTAGAAAGTTGTTGCTGCAGGAGCTGGGCCCATGGACCAGTGTGTCTTCCCTCCAGATGTACGTTCCTTCTGTGTATCTCTAGAGGCAATCTATATGGATTGAAGAGCAAGATCTCACTAAGAATTATTATAAATCCATTTATTGTGTTTCCACATTATTAATCTTTGTAAATTTTGGTGATACCTAAGCAGCTATTATTTCCAGTGCTGTAATTGCTCTGTTGACTTGAGATGCATATTTGGGATAGTCATTCAAAAGCCTTGTCAGTTAGGCTTCAGTGCACTAAAACCTCCCTAAAGAATCCCCAAAGGCTTTTTACATGTCAGTCTTGTTAAAGCCACATAGATTTGTGGAGAAGTGGGCTCTCTTAACGAAGATGCTGCAATAGGTGTATGTGTATATGTTGATTTATTGTGATTTGAGTACAGCTTCATCCAAATGTGCAGATGATGGGAGAAAAAAAATGTGAAAGTCACTTTCCACTTGCAAGTCCTTTTGATCTCTTGGGACTCCTCAGTGATAAAACCACAATTCAGGTGTGTTTGGCAGACAGCACTGACAGCAGGGCTGGGATAACTGAGGTTTGCATTCTCAGAACACCATTAAGTACTGTTGGATCTGCAGCTGTTTTTCTAATGCATCAGCTCTCTTTTAATTCCTTGTGTTTTAACAGCATCAACTACATATCAACATGTTATTTAAAATCAATAGAGAATACTCCCCTGGAAATGTCCTGAAGATTTGGTCATGTTCATAAGTTGCCTTGCGGCAACAAAGGCTAGGGAAGAGATTTAATAAGACTTTTATTCCATAGTAATTAAATGTCTGCCTAATGACACTGTAACTCAACAGATTAAATTGCTGTGTGGAAAGATACAACCTGTCATGCAGAGATGCAGGTTAGTAATTGCTAGTGCTGGATGGCATGTGTGACACCCCCCAAACCATGCTAGCCCTTGTTTGAGCCCCCATGTCTAAATAGAGGCAGAAATGCAGAAGGCTTTTCCTCAGGTGCTTTGTACTTCTTACAAGTGTGATGCTACTGGATTATCTGAATTTGAACTTAAAACTGTTGCTTTAATTGCTCCCCATCCCTATTCCTCGATGTTTTTTGAGTATTGTTTGTTTTAATATCCATGTTGTTATTTTCTAAAGCAGGTAATGCATACAGTTCAGAGTGCAACTAGAATCTCTACTAAAAGCATTTGGGCACTTTCAGCCTTGATGTAGCTGGGGTACATCCGTGGAGGTCTGTTGTACTTAACCTGTTTCTGAAGAGAATAGGTGAAGATTAAATACCGTGCTTAGCTCTTCACCTTGCCCTTTCCTCCTTGAGTGATGTAACTTGCTGCAAAGAAAAACAACAAGGTTCTGTGCAGCCCTGCTGCTCAGTAGAATTAATGTTCTAATATGTGAATTACTTTCAGTGACTTGATAGTGAGATCAGTGTTACATGGAGAGCGTGGCAGTACTTTTAGTGGTTACTTTGCTAATTTATATACTTAAGTGATTCATCTTGACCAGCTCTTAAGCAAAATGAGGTTTAAATCTAAGCTGGATTTTTGTGCATCTGAGGCAGTGTTTATTGACCTTTCTGTGTGCTCCATAGCAATATTTTTGTTAAGATTAGCAAATCTCCTAATTTCTGCTGCTAAGCAGGTGTAGTGAGTGAATAGTTTGTCTATACTTAAATACTTTTAGGTCAGCTTCTCCAAACCCATTTATTCCTTCTGCTGAGGTGGGTGATGAAGTAGTATATAAAGGCCTCTTGAATGTCAAGACCTTGTAAACAGGCTGAACTCTGCCCTGATATGGTGCCAGGCAATTAGCTGAGAGCACCACTTGTTTGCTGCTGCTTCCAATTTACTTCAGCTTTTGTATCCTGTGGCAACAAGCCGTGATGGTGTCTCCAGGCCTTTGGCTGTTCCTGTACTCGGTGACTTTTTCCAGCTCTTTGTCCTGCTAAGGAAAAAAATTGCAATCCTCTTTTCATCCCTGATGAGCCTTTGCTTCCTCTTTCCTACGTTTCACTGCCAGTCTTGTCCTTGCCACTCCATATCCCAGTTACCCTTTGCAAACCACCCCAATCTTACTGACCAAAACCTTTGTGCAGCCTCACAAAAAAATCTTCCTCCTGAAGGTCTTGCCGTGGGGGCACGTGGGCAGGACTGAAAATGGTGTTGTCCCAGCTTTCATTGACAGTGGCCAGTTACAGTGTCAGCCCGTACAAAGTCTGATACTGTTGAGAGACCACTGGTTTTCAGGGAGACATTAAAATTAAGGAAATGTTATGATCCGTGGAACCATTAAGTTAATAAAGTTAATGTTTTGGTTTTATTGCCTGTGATGCCTGCCATCCAGAGCAGTGTGGGCAGCAGGTTGAGGGATTCTGCCCCTCTACTCTGCTCTCCTGAGACCCCACCTGCAGTGCTGCCTCCAGTGCTGGGGCCACTAAAGTCAGAAGGACATGACCTGCCAGAGTGAGTCCAGAGGAGGCCATGAGGAGATGTGAGAGCTGGAGCACCTCTGCTGCGAGGACAGGCTGAGAGTGGTGGAGCTGTTCAGCCTGGAGAAGAGAAGGCTCCAGGGAGAACTATCAGCCTTCCAGTACCTGAAGTGGCTCCAGGAAGGGTGGGAGGGACTTTTGACAAGGACAGGGAGTGACAGGGGGTGATGGCTTGAAACTGGAAGAGGGGAGATTGAGATAAGATCTGAGGAAGAAATTCTTTCCTGTGAGGGTGGTGAGACACTGGCCCAGGTTGCCCAGAGAAGCTGTGGCTGCTCCTCCCTGGAAGTGTTGAAGGCCAGGTTGGATGAGGCTTTGAGCAACCTGGTCTAGTGGAAGGTGTCCCTGCTGGTGGCAGGGGGGATGGAACTGGATGGTCTTTGAGGTTCCTTCCAACCCAAACAGTTCTATGATTTGTGGATGGGCTGTGCTGGGTAACACAAGCCAAGCTCCTGGCAGTGCTGCCCTCTGCAGCCTCCCATTTCGGTGACCACAGCAGCTGTGGGGAGCTGTTTCAGGGCACGCCTGTACCCAGGTAAGGCTGGAAGACTCCCCACCCTCAAATACAACATCTTAATGCTTGCTCCTTCTCTCCTCACCCTGCTCATGTGCTTTTCAACAGCAGGCTGTTGTATGCCCCAGTCAGCCTTTGAGCAAGCTGACCTCTTCAGGGTGTGATGGGCTGCTCTGAGCCTTAGCCCGTGTTAATGGTGCTCCTGGTGTTAGTGTAGATATATGGAGCAGAGATGGAGTGACTGGATGTGTGGTGGGTGTGGTGAGTAGGTGCCCTCACACAAAGTCACAACTGTGCTCTATTCCCTGTTCATCTCTCTCTGAAATTTTACACTTTCTGTGCCTGTTACCAATTCTGCCAGCCCATGGCAAGAAGACTTATTGCTTTATAGGTGGCATTTTTTGTGGAGTACAGTTCTTTGCTTGGGGGAAAAAAAGTATTTTGAGAAAATGTGTATAGTGTCTTTAGCACAGATTGTTTGTCTGGTGGTGCATTAGGGTGATGTTTTGAAGAAGAGGTTGGATTTCTGTGTGTTTTTCACAGCATTAATTTTGAGTGCACTGAAGTAGACTGGATTTGAGAACTTTGAAAAAAGCCAATCAACATTTTCCTGTTCTATTTTTGTTTCTGTACTGGATAGTCAAGTCTAATTTATTCATTGTGTCATGTGAGCAAAGAACATGATGTTCTGTCACCAGATCCGCTTGGTCACCTCACCTGTATTTGCTGATGTAGGTAGTTACAGTGCGTATTTGTTCTGCTCGACTTAATCTGCCTCATTCAGACACAGATGCTCTTCTTCAAAGTAGAAAGTTTTGTGTTTAGTCTTATTTGTGATGTCTAATGGAACTGAAGGCATTTTCTTGCCTGCCTTTTTGCATTTTTTTTGGTGTAAGGGAGGAGAAAGTTTGGCCTCAGTGTAATTCAATTGAAACTTATCCCAGCAATGTAGTTAAGTTCCTAACAAATTAGGTGGTCTCATATTTGTGTGTATAATGACTTGGAAGAATTGAGCCAAGCCTTGACTTTCAAGCTAGGGAATTCAGTTTTATTCTATCCAGCAACTCCTCACTGCATGTTTCTCTGCAGAGCCCTATTCTTGACTTTATTATTGCCATTTTTTCCTGAGTGACTATTTTATGTCCAGAAATTAAACATAAGTGATGATAATCTTTTTGGGAAGCCAGTTGGGAAACTCCAAAGATATGTTAAATTTAATAAGTTGTACTGATCAAGTCATGTAGCTTGCAGAACCAACGCAGGATGCTGACTTAGATATTGATATTGACTTTATTGTTGCCTGAGTTATGAGTAATGCCCAGCTGACAGAGGCAGAGAAACATGTCCTTTGGTAGCCAAAATAAAACCATGACGATGTGTGCTGGAGAGAAAGGAGGGATTGATCCCACCTATTATCAGCTGTGTAAAACTTGGTGTGTCTCAGCTCTTCCACCAGTTTATCTACCAAGGTGAATCATCCCATTTATAAGTCTCCATTGAGTATGAAGTAGCCTGAACAGATGGAGGGTTTTTCATGGGCATCCTTAAATGTTGTATCGAGTCCTGGAAGCAAAACTGGCAAGAAAGTAAAGGCAATGAATGCTTAATAGAATTTCCCACTAGTATAATCTCAAAGCTGACAAGTTATGACAGGCAGCAGGTGAATGTAGATTTGAGGATAGATGTTTTTGCCTCCCTCTGGACAGGCATATGAATCTGTCTTCAAATATATATACACTACAAGAAGAGAAAGTAAATATATGAACAGTTTCTTCAATTTGCATTTAAATTACCAATTATTTTGAAACTAAAAAAACCCCAAGGATTTGGGCAAGCAAAAAGTTTTTATATATGAATATAAGCTTAAGTTTCAGTGGATGTCCCCCTTTCTCCTCACTTGATGTACGTAAGATGCTTTCCTGGTAGGCAGTTTTACTCCAAAATGCTCTCTGTGCTATCTTGTAACTAAAAAGAGCAGCTTAGTGATACCATGACAATGACACTGTAGGTATATTGTTGTCCAGGGCTACTTGAAAATTGGAGAGCTTTTGAGGTAGTATAGGGGCTGCTGTTACCATTTTGAGTGATGAACAACTAGGGTTTTAAAAAAGCTCAGTTCTGGCTGCTAGACTGAATTGTCAAGAAGTGTTGACAGACAACAGGTATAAAGACCAATTAATCACTGTGTACAAGGAAAAAAAAAAATCAAGGTAACCAGAAAAAAGCTCACCTCTCTGGAAGGTGCCAGGAGCTCAGCCATATAGCATGTGGAAGTAGTTAATGGAATATAAATACAAGAATTAAAAAAAAAACACAACAAAACAAAAAACAACAAAACAACATACTAAGAAAAAAATAGTCAGATGGTATGACAGTGGATTCTTGAAAATCATACATATATATGTAATAAAACAGTTAAATTATTTCAAATTATTTGTCTTTATTTGTTCACATATATTTATAGGCTGAACTATCCTGTTGTGAACAGTAGTCAGGTGGAAAATTATACATGGCATTCACATTGTGTTTTCATAAATTGTGATCATCCCTTGCATCCCCTGGGAAAGTAACTGTTGTTTCCAAAATTGAATAGGCTGTGTCTCCTCACCAGGGAACAGCCCTCTCCTGTCCTTCAAACCTCTGAGATTTGAAAATGGACTTTAAAGCTGTGGTGTACAATGCACTTGAGATTTCTTTCCACCTGTGACATGTCCTGACAAGTGGTGCTTTCTTAAGGGGGTTGTCCTGCTCATGTTGCTGCTCAACAGTCTTCTGAAATTGCTCTCAACCTCAGCCTCCCACCTCTTCCTCTGCTCTATGGATGAGTGTGGAAGAGCACAGAGGCTTCCAAACTTTTAACATAAATACTGCTTCATAATTGACCTAGACTGGGAATGAAACAAACGCTGGCTCAAGGTGCAACAGTTGCTGTGCCAAAACAGAGTGCCAAACCAGACTTTTCCATTACCTTCTACATCTGTGTCTTGTAGGGCTTTCTGCATCTACATCTCTCTAGGAGATCCTGGAGATAATTTCCTGAACACTTGTTTTATTAAACTTTTTATAATAAAGCTGAAATGTATGTTCTACCTTGTATTAATATATTTCAAAACTAGCTTGTATTAAAGAGGGATAATTCACTCTTCAAAGGGAATTGTGCACAGTTACTGAAGAGTGCTGACTATTAACTGTTTGTTGTGACACTTGACCTTAATCTCTGTGTAACTCTGGGAATACTCAGAAGTCTGGCCTCAAATGGCCTCTAGGCACCAAGGAAGTTGTTTTGATTTTTGTTCTTTTCCCATTCTGCTATGAAACATTTAAATATTCGGTGGTTAGGGCAAAATGTTCCAGCTACTACGCTAACAAGTAGTCCGTCTATGTGGTGTAAGGAAAAGAACCATAATTCTTTAACTGAGGTTAATTTAATCATTTTTTGCAAATGTTTTACAGGGGACTACTTGCAGTTTTTGGTTTTGTTGTTTTCTTGTTTTAATGTTTTGGTTAATAATGGTGTTTCAGGAAAACTGGAGAGTGCTGTAGTTGGGACTGTCTCTCACTGACTGCATTGCACAGGCAAGTTCAGTTCATAACAGAGAATCCAAAGCAGAAATGCAAGTGTGGAGTGGGAGAATTTCCCTCCACATACACAGCCTTATGGGAGAGAGGAGAGGATGCAGATTCAGACTAGATGCGAGGAAGACATTTTTCTTTATGGTAAGGGTGGAGAAACACTGTCCCAGGTTGCCCAGAGAGGTGGTAGAAGCCCCATCCCTAGAAACCTTCAAGGTCAGGCTGGATGGGGCTCTGAACAACCTGATCTGGTTGAAGATGTCCCTGCTCACTGCAAGGGGGTTGGACTGGATGGGCTTGAAAGGTCCCTTCCAGCTCAAACCCTTCTGTGATCCTGTGCTGCTCCATGGGTGCAGACACAGGCTTGTCAGGAGAAGCTCAGGGCACCACTGCCCCTCTGCACTCTGGGTAGTACTCGATCCTGTGTTCAGCAGGGCAGATGGGATTGAAATCTCCTTCCAACATATTGCTAAAGATTAATTAAAAATAAGCAGAGTGGTTGGTAGAGCTGGAGGGAGAATGCCAATTCTCTGGGGAGTCTGGGCTCAGACTGCAGCCTGCAGTGCCGGGTCCCACCCCAGCATTAGCTGGAGCTATCTTCTCATTCTCTGATGTATTTGCAATGTAAATAATACTGTGCAGTTTTGTTGTTTAAAAAAGTGTGCATGTACTGCCTGTGATAGAGATGTATGCACTCAGAATAAAAGGTGGGCTTGACCTGAAATTTCCTGTTTGCCTCCAGTTACAGGCTGCAGAGGGATAGGAATAGAACTTGGATGAATGTGAGGACCGAGATGTGACACTCTTCTGGTGGTTGAACCACTTCTCTTTTCATATAATTCCATAATATTCAGACAGATTTTTAGGGGCTTGTTTTGGAAAGTCAGTATTTATGGTCTGAGAAGCTGCAGCTGTGTTGGTCGGTGCTGCTACACCTCATCTTTCAAATACATCAAAATGTTTGGCAAAACTCACTTCTCAATGGAACTGAATCTACATTTTTATCAGTGCTGCAAAGCTTCTGCATATTATTGTCCAAATAAATTTGCCCCAGGAAGGAACAGAGGTTTGTAACAAATCAGAATCCTGTCACAAAGTAGGTTAGTGCTCTAGCACCTTGCGAGAGAGTATATGGCCTGTTTGTGCTTATTTTTAGCTGGCAAGGTTTTAATATTTACACAAAGGCAATGCTATAATTGAAACATATGGTTTAATTAATAAAAAGGGGACATAACTTAGAAGTTTGTGTGTTGATCTTACTTGTGACTAACTCACTGGTTCCAATAATGATTTTCAAGAAGCAAGATCTCAAATACTTGATAAATCTTGTTATGTGTATTTTCCTTCTTTTTTTTAATCTTTCGGAAGCATTTAATGACCTCTGTCTCTCTGTCTGGCAAATCACCACTTAGAACTTTGCAGAATTACATCTGACTCCTGATCCCAGTGGCAAAATTCCCAGCAACTTCAATATAAACAAGATTGCAGCCCAGTTATGACAGGATACTATGGAAAATACTGTAATACATTGAAATGGGAAAGAGGATTTTAGGTTGAGAGCTGGTAAGTGTCAAATTTGAATGTAGCTGTAATAGGTATGCTTAAACATCCTCTCTCCCATGTTCCCCAACATGAATGATCTGGGGAAGTAGAGTCATTACAAGGACTTGGATAACTGCATGTGGTCTGGAAGTGTGTTCCAGATTGCATCCAAAAGCCCTATATGTAATAAGATATTCTGCAGCTCTGAGAGTATGTTCTCAAGTGGAAAATCAAGCAATAACACTCAAAGTTAGTCTGTGGATCTGGCTGCATTATAGAGCTATGTGAAAAGAATAAGAAAACTCACACAGCCATGCCCTCTCTAAGCTGTTCCTTGCCTATAATTTTTTATAGTAAAAAAAAAAAACCACTGAGGTTGAGTTAACTCTGAAATGTGTTGACCTTTAAATAACAATATCTAATATTTCACTTTTGCTGCCTAGAAACTGATTCTCTTTGAGTTAGAACAATGCAAAGATCAGGTCCTATGTCAGTGATGAGCAACACCATTTTAGTAATGGAAGCATCTACAGGGTATGGTTATGCCCAGCAGAGGGATGTCTGTGTATAAATACAAGTATGGATATATACTTGGTGTCATTTATTTATATGCATGAGGATATGTTGAAAAACAAATAGCTTTCTCTTTGGTGAGGTCAGAATTTATGCTTAGTATTGATAAAACACATCTACATAGTAATGGTTTTCAGAAATTTCAAATGAATGGTGCAGTATTAGAACTTCTATGCTCATGCCCCTGTCTCCTGTGCAGGAGTCCTCCTGGGAAGCTTTTTACCTATAATACCTAATAAGTCAGTGTTGTGCATAGTTTGATTTTTATTCCATAAAAAGGAATTTTTTCCCTAAAATATAATTTTTTTACATACTTATGATTAGATAGAAGAACATAATATGTTACAATTGACTCAAATCTAATTTCATCTTTATAAAGCATTTATCAGTTATAGAAATGTTCCTTGAAAGATACTGTGTAGCTGTTCTTTACCTTTTCAGCTTGTACTGAAAATGTGACAACATTCTGGCTTTGAGAGGATTTGTGTTTTGGGGTTTGGATGGGGAGGGGAGGGGGATTGCAGATTTTCCACTGATGCTGCTCAAATTTTTCAGGGGGGTTAATATGTAAATGGATATTCCTGTCCTGTATGTAACCAGCCAGCGTGTTTGACAGTGTTCTATACATTATAAAATCATGTCAGTATGTCCTGTAGGGCTCAGCCAAAGATGAACTTTATGTTCTTTGAATGGCAGGAAGCAGAAGAAAAAACAAAAGGGCTTTCAGGTACAAACACTTCCCACTCTGAGCTGACTTTTTAAAATGTTCTTTTTTTTTTTCCCTTGGATAATTTAGTAGTGTAGCTACTTAATGACTTCAAATAGCACTAAATAAACAGCTGGTCCCAGTACTTCCTAGTTAATATAGCCTATCAGCTCAACGATTCATGGCAGAGCAATTAGATTCACTTCATTACTGATGGGGTAACTGGGAGACTTGCAGGCAAAGGTGTTTCCAAGAATAGCAGGCAGCTAACATCAGTCTGGTGTCTCAGAAATCCTGGATGCTTTTCAGTGGAGTTGCTTTGGGAATCAGAGGGAAGAAAATTTGGGAGTATTCTTAGCTTCTGGGAAGCACAGACAAGGAATTATGTGATATCACTTTGGGTTTTTACAGTCCTCTTTAGATCTTGGTTGTCTGCTGCTGCTTTCTAGAGGGCCCAAGTGAAGAGGATACTTTAAGCTTGGGCAAGTGTCCTGGTGAATGAGGGCTAGCAATTAAAGGGAAGGCTTCAAAATCTTCCCTCTTCCTGATCTGCACTGCCTGGGAAACAAGATTGCTCAAGGTTTGGGAGAAAAATGTTTAAAAAAAAATCTTCAGTAAATGCAGGTGCTTCTGTTCTCAGCACTCGTGAATGTTGGAGCCAATGCTTAGTTGGTGAAAAAAGGATCCTGGGAACGTACATTTTGGCCTTTAAATGATTGTTGGATACTAAATGAGCAAAACATATAGGTCAATAAACCAGTTGTGTTCTCTCCAGTCCCATGAGTAGGGAAGCCTTGCTGTCATGGAGATCCAGCAGGAGCTGGGGACACCTGATCGTGCTGCCTTTCAGCTCCCTGCTCTTGGTGTCCCCTGCTGCCTGGGATGGTGGTCCTGGGTCAACTGCTTGTCTTGGACCTTCTTCCTCTTACTCGTATTTTTTTTTGCTAGGAACATCAGTGCAGGTGAACCATTGCCCCTGGTGGCCATGGGGTGCTCAGCTCTTTCTGGAGTGCCTGTGATCACCATGAATCTTGTTTCAATTGCCTTTGTGCTGGTGCTGAATCTTACTATCAATCACCTACCTACTTGTGCAGCCCTTGTAGACCCCCTTGCGTTTTCAGGCGTGCCCTGCTGACTCACCGTGTACGTGCCCACCAGGGACAGTTTACACAGCCGGTGGAGAGCTACTGGCAGCAGCACTGACAGCCAGGTGGTTGACACATTTTTACCTTTCAGTGAGAGAACCCTTGCTGATGTCATTGTCCAGGTACAGCCACGGTTTGAGTCGCGCAGTGTCTGTGCTGTGGTTTTATCAGGGAGTAAAAAGCAGTTACTGTAGGTGCTGAGGTGTTGACATTTGCTGTAGGCATGGCTTACAACTATAGTTGTCCATCATCAGCAGGTGAGGAGGCCTGGAGGCTGTCCAGCTGCCCTTAGCTGACTTGTGTTGGCCAAACACTGCTGCCTTCTGATGCTGAGTGACCTTCCTGCAGCTGTATCTGGAGCATGTGTTCCAGTTTGGATTGCATAGGCTTATAGAGGGCAAAAGCCAATGGTGTTTCTCCTTCAGGAGCTGATGTTTGCTGCAGTGAAGTCATGTTGGCCAGATAAATGTAAGAAAGATTTTTGTTTTCACTTGCAAGTTGCTGTCACTAAGGCTCTTCCCTCTCCCTGTTTGTTGTCTTTTTTTTCTCCTCATTCTCCATGTAGTGATACTCCTCCAAGTGCTTGGACCATGTCGTTGCCTTTTGTTGGTGGTGTAAAGTGTGAGGTGGTTGTGGTGAATTGATGGGTTACAGTGGTTGTGGTTTGAGTGCCATGCCTTTATCTTAGGGGTTAGAACATTCTTGGGAGCCATGAGAGCATCACTTATTAATTTTAAACCTCTAAAATGAGAGAAGGAAATGGTGCATTGAAAGAGAATTCTAAAACCAGAAAGTAAATTTCCCAGAAACAGTGCTTTAAGCTGTCTGCAGGTCATTTCACATGGTGGAACTGAAGAAGGTAGGCAGAAAGAAACCAAATGGATGATTTTCTTGAAGTAGTGCTGCTTGTTTCAGCAACAACACACAAAAAATCCCCAAAGCTAGTGGATTTTTGTTGTGGCCACCAACAGCCAATTCAAATGCCAAGCAGCCACAGATAAGCCATGTCAAAGAGTGGATCTTCAGTCTGCATCTGACCTGAATGGTTATTCACTTACTGCACTGTAGGAAATGGCTTGACCTTCTAAATAATTATTAGCTCAGTTATTCAGACCTGCAAAAATGTATGAGAGCAGCTGAAAAACCTCCAACTCCAATCTACGCTTCATACATAATTATTGTTAGGGTCATTAGCTGATTTTTAGATCCTTTCAACTGTGTCTGCTTGTTAATTCTCCCTAGGAGACACATATGAAATGGTATTTTATTTCTGGGAGTAAGAATGTAGCCTAAAGATCTAGCCTGGGAAAATGTATTTGTCTTCAGTGCCAAATGTTAACTTGATCCCTCCTAAGATAAATGTTTCTTGACAAATGAAAGCAGTAATGCTTTGTTTTCCTAAGGAAGTTTAGGTTTAGGAAAAGATATTGTGATTTCTAGGAGAAGCTCCATATCTGCAAACTGTGGTGCCAGATGGACACTTGCATTTCCCTAAAGCTGAAATCTTTGGAGACTGTATGAAGGTTTTACACTAACTCAAAGTGAAATAAAAGAGAAATTGAAGTAGCATTGCTAGCTGGAAAGTTAATTCCTTATAAGTTTTACTGTCTGATGAATGTGAGCCAGGTCACGTTCATAGGGTATTTGAACTCATAACTGTGATATCTCTTCTATATCTTTACCTACAGATAGGAATTCCATGATACAGTCAAACTCAGATGTTTGCGTGACCAGTACTGCAGGCACAGAAGCCAAACAAGCATCCTCTGGCTTAGTCCTTCAGTTTTTAATTGATGAAGTAAAAGCACACTAGTAAAAAGCTTTTATACAGGATAGATAATCCCAGTTTATGCTACATTATTAAGACAATAAATGTGAATCAGTTTTTATTTGACTTATTAATATATTTTTTATTTTAAGAAGTAAAAATTCTGAGGGATTTTATCAAACCATGTTTATTCTATTCAATGAAAGATTCAGACTTGTGTTATAAGGTCAATAAGGCACATGCCTCACAGCTGCCTTTTTGTAACAATCTGAAATTGTTTGAGGCCATTAAGGTTTATATGTGAATGTGCCTCCAGTTTTAGAGATCATTTCATAGAATATTATGCATGGCAGGAATGTTATCAAACCCACTAAAATACCTGTTAGAGCTGTGTGGTATTGGCCATGACTGAAGGAACCCAGTATGTGTAACTGGGAGTTACCAGAGTAGCCTTGACAGGGAGGTTGCTCTGTACCTGCCTTTGGAGAGGAGAGCTCTGCAGCTCTGCCTTCTCCATTAGTGATTAAAAACGCATTTCTACTAAACACAGAGGTCATTGGGTGTCACCAGTCTGAGGCAGGGATAAACTGGTAAATAGAAGTGCTTTTTCTGGCTGAGTCACATCTGTTAGCTGCTATTTCACCCAGTGGCCAGCTGAGCCTGTTGTAAGCCTGGTATTAAATGATCTGATCCATAAGTATTTTCTGCCTTCCTAGCACGCACACAACGAGCCCCTCTTTCCTGCCACTATGCTTTCCTTCAGCATAGCTATGTGTTAAGTGTAAACTATGCCCTAAGATATAAGGAAATGAGCACTGTATGGAAGCCCTAAAGATTTGTGTAGGTGTGTGGTGTCACACACAGCAAAGCCCTAGCACCCGTTGGGCATTTCGTACCCTGAACAATGAAGCATTTGCCAGAAGGTGTGGAAGAGAGGAAATCACGATATAAGCTGGGATTTTCCAGTCTGCTGAGCCTTGTACTTCCAGACTTACTCATTAAGAGATTTATTATAAAAAAAGCTAAAAAGATTTATCGAAGGTTTATTAAAGATTGATTAAAAGAGAGAAAAATACCCTTTGGAAACACTTTTTCATGGCCTCTTCCCCTTTCCTGCTAAAAACCAGGACAACAGCCGAGTGCATGCTTGAGCAGTGCTTTGAAGAAGCCCCATACTGGACCCAAAAAGGTCTGGGCAAGCAGTTTTAAGGCTGAGATTATGAAATGTAGCAGGTTTCTGCAGAGAACAAGAAGGTTTGGACTCTGGGTACAACATGACTTTTCACTTCCACCCCAAGTGGGCCTTGCCCCACAAAGGGTGCGTTTGAGCCTAATGTGTGTGACTGGTAGTTGGGCAGGATTTGGTTACTAAGCCTTAGGAGGGAAGCATTATAAATCATGCTTCTCCTAGAAAGTAACTTGGATATGCTTACTTTAGTCTTTGGGGCAGTGCCAGCATCCAGAGAGTGAGAGAGATGATGGCTTGTTGAGAAAAATGAGTGACTTTACATATAAAACATGGAAACCCTCCAGACTGTACATGTTTCCACTGGGAAACTACACCCTCATCATCCTACCCTGGTGCCCCTGGCCCTTCCCAAAGCAATTCTTCATGGTAACCTGTTATGCTCCTTTAAATGGCAATGCTGTGTGGCAGACACTGTATGTTTTTGCTTATGCATCCAGGTGCACAGGGCACTGAGCAACCTGGTCTGGTTGAAGATGTCCCTGCTCACTGCAGGGGGGTTGGACTAGATGGCCTTGAAAGGTCCCTTCCAACCCAAACCAGTCTGTGATATTCCTGGGGAGCTTCACACAGGCTGAGAGTTAGAGCTAAATGGCAAGACAGGAGTGAGCTTGACTGATTGTCTCGACTGGGGATGGGAGCAGGGATCTTAGGAACAAGAATAATCCCAGATCCCTCTCTTTTCACCCACCACTGCTCTTATTCAAAATTCTGTGCTGAATGAGTGTAAATCTGAAAAAGCATTGCCTACTGTATAATATTGGTCACAGAGGATATGGTGAGCATGTGCCCTTGTCCTTACTGCCATTTTAAACTGATAAAACAGCTTAGATACTGTTAGACTGCATGCAGCACAGGAGACTGAAATCATCCTGGCAGTGTGTCCCAGGTCCAGGTATGTTCTTGGAAGAGTATTTCTGGGTAATGATCTTTAGACTTTTGGTTTTTATGGGTCTGTGTGGTTCAGTCAACACGCTAGGGATGCCATCCAGAGGGACCTTGACAGGCTGGAGAGGTGGGCCCATACAAACCTAATGAACTTCAGCAAGCCCAAGTGCAAGATCCTGTAAATGGGTTGGGGCGACTCTGAGCACAAACACAGGCTGGGCAGAGAATGGCTGGAGAGCAGCCCCGAGGAGAAGGACTTGGGGTGCTGGTGGACAAGAAGCTCAACATGAGGGGGCAACGTGTGCTCACAGCCCAGAGGCCAATAACCGTGTCCTGGGCTGCACCCAGAGCAGTGTGGGCAGCAGGGCCAGGGAGGGGATTCTGCCCCTCTGCTCTCCTGAGACCTCACCTGCAGTGCTGTCTTGAGCTCTGAAGGTCTGTTGACCAGGGCAGTTAGTAACAGGACAAAGGGTGATGGCTTTAAACTGGAAGAGGGGAGATTGAGATGAGATGTGAGGAAGAAATTCCTGTGAGGGTGGTGAGACACTGGCCCAGGTTGCCCAGAGAAGCTGTGGCTGCTCCTCCCTGGAAGTGTTGAAGGCCAGGTTGGATGAGGCTTTGAGCAACCTGGGCTAGTGGAAGGTGTCCCTGCTGCTGGCAGGGGGGTTGGAACTGGAGGGTCTCTAAGGTCCCTTCCAACCCAAACCTTTTTATGATATGTGGATGTGGTGCCTATAAGTCTTTGATACATTCAAAGTTGACATGCTCTTAGACGAGGTTGTGTGCTGGTCACTCCTGCAGAAACCCCCTGAGTACATGTGCTTGAGCAGACACATGCTCCAGGCACTGGATGGAGACTGAAAGACAACTAGAATAGAGTTAATAAATCTGGTGGAAAAATCTGTTTGAGGAGGGTCAGCATGGAATGGGCACTTCTTCCCAGAAGAAGCTAGGAAATTGAGAGAGCCAGAAAAAGCCCACTCTTGTAATTGGAGCTCTGGGACATAAAACCTGGGAGGTAATGTGATTTGTAGCTCGCTGGAGAACGGAGAGTCAACATAGAGCAAGCCAAGATGGGAGATTGAATTATCTATAAAACTGCCTGCACAGAGTGATTTGCTTTCTCCTTCCAAAAATGTAATAAACACATGTTAAACCCACAATTTTTCTTCTATTCGTGAAACATCGGTGACTGAAACAAATTACTTAAAAATTCTCAGTAATGGGGAGACAGTATTGTTGTGGGCCTGCTATTTCAATTAGTTCAACGTGTTCTGTTCAAGAAAACAGTGGAGCCAGGAAGCTTGGGAAATAAATGTTAAGCCAGAATCCTCTTAGTTCCTGGTTTGTTTTTTTTTTTTAGAGAAATGACTGCTCTTTTAGGCTATTAAAAAGTGTATAGAGCACACTGACCATCCAAAGAGACTGGCAGTTAATAACTTGTGAGCTTGAACTTGGAAGAGGCAAAGAGACAGAATTACCCCACTGTGTTGGTAGTGTTAAGTCCTCTGCTTTGTGTTCCCATTTTGTATTTCCTGTAGTGTATGAGCACAGAAGTACTTCCCATGCATTACTAAAGATGATGATTAAAATATCACCGTTTGCTGTGTGCTATACCTCATCAGTCCAGTCCACTGCATATTCCTGAATCCCTCACTGACATTTATGGATTCCTTCTAATAATGTTTTTGGTGAAAATGCTGAGATTGAGAATAAATGTGAAATATTTCCAGAATATACATGTTTTAAAGTCATCATCAGAAAAAGAATGATCATAGAATTATAGACTGGTTTGAGTTGGAAGGGACCTTAAAGCTCATTCAGTTCCAACCCCTTGCCATCAGCAGGGACACCTTGCACTAGCCCAGGTTGCTCAAAGCCTCATCCAACCTGGCCTTCAATGCTTCCAGGGAGGAGCAGCCACAGCTTCAGTGATGTACTGCATTTCTTTGAAAGACTGACAGAACTTAAAAAGAATTATTTTCAGAATGCTTGATGCTCTTGTTCTGCTAGTGCTCTCAGTGGAGAAAGACAAGAATTTGAAACTGTTCCTCTATCTATCTGTCCCCTGTCACTTTGCCCACTGGAACCCAAGAGGTGCTATTTGTCTGCATTTCCTGGATGAACAATTCAGAAAAATAGTGTCCATCTGTTGTTTATGAAAATTTGGATGGGAAAAAAGCCAATTCAGATGTGGTAAGAGACTGGATAAACTTTGTTTTGCAAGGGACATCAAAGAGCAGTGCACCCTTGGGTCTGCAGCTGCCTAAGGAAGCTTTACACCCCGGCTAGTACTAGCCAGCAGCCTGATGATCTCCTGCTGCTGAGCTGTTGCAATCCGATGGACAGCAGCACAAGTCAGAAGCAGGCCTGGGCAGGTGGGTGCGTGAAAATGTCCATTTTTCGTGTGGGATCTCTTGAAATACTGGCGAGGGACAGCGATTCTGTGTTTTCCCTGTCAGACAGGGCACATGGGACAGCCTCAGTCTCCGGCAGAGGAGGTTTGCTCAAGAGTTGTCTTTAACCTACAGTGCCTCCAATTTTGAAGTGTGTCCTTTTTTTCCAGCACTGTGCTTCCATGCCTTTCAATGAAGTGTAGTTAGTTGTTATTTTCAGTACTTCACACCTACAGTCCAGGAGCAGGCTACGAAGGAGTCTCAAACTCTTGTCATGACGCTAGAGCTTTGTGCCAGGACTTGAACACCAGAAAGTGATTCTTGGCACGTGTGCTGTGATACTATTGAGTTAAGTGGAAAGGTACTTGGTGTTTTCAGGTTTTTTAGTTGTCATTTATCACTAATTTGTTCTTTCTTTTTTCCCCATTTTTTTATCACTTTCTCCTATGCTTTTCAGGATGGCCAAATAATAACAACCTGGGGGTGCCTAACAGCTGGAAGGTGTTGGTGCTTGGAGACTTGATCGTCTCTGCTCTATTTGGACTGTTTGGGAAGGCTGTGGAAAAGGCCTGGAAGCAGTGCTGACGTTCATTAACATTAATTTGGAAAACTTAAAGTTATTCTGGGCGTACAGCGCACTTGTTATGCCTGGCTTGTGCCAGGTGGCACAAAGAGGTGCAATTCAGTGAGCCTGTTCTGTGAAAAGGTCACAAATTCATCGTGCGCTTTCACTGCGTACTAAAGAACCAGGAAAACCTGAAGCGCTGCCAAGCTTTTGCCCGCCTGCACCCTTGGGATGTGGTGGTGTTGGTGCTGCTCATCTGTTAGATATGGTTCCTGCTGGCATTTCTGTGGAGTTTGTGCTGTAATGTGTCTGTCCAAGGTTACCATTTCCCCAGGACTTCAGGCAAAGCTGTTTCTCTGAGCAACTAGAAATCTGATGTAGCATGAGTTTGACAGTCCTTTTGCTCGAGCAGTTACCTTTGAAGGTGCTACCAGCTCTGCTTTTATGGGGACTGCATTTATGCTTAGAGAAAATTCAATTTGGATTTATTTGATATGCACTATGGCATCCTCTGCTTTCATATGTAGCTGAAGGTGAAGTGCTATTTTCAAGAGACAATAGAAATAAATTTTTAAAATATATAGCATTTTTAGGAATCAGGAAATGAGGGCATCATACAGCAAGAAGCAGCAGCAGTGTGGCTTGTCTAGTCTGTCATAACATTGTTCACGTCAGACAATGAGTTTGAAATGTTTTACAGTAGTTCCTCAGTGAGCAGTGCACATGGTGTTTTCCAATTGCTTTTTGAAAGTGGATTGATATCACTTGTCTGCTCAGGCTGTTCAAATGAATTCACTAGGAAGAAATTCTTCCCTGTGAGGGTGGTGAGACACTGGGCCAGGTTGCCCAGAGAAGCTGTGGCTGCTCCTCCCTGGAAGTGTTGAAGGCCAGGTTGGATGAGGCTTTGAGCAACCTGGTCTAGTGGAAGGTGTCCCTGCTGATGGCAGGGGGGTTGGAACTGGATGGTCTTTGAGGTCCCTTCCACCCCAATGTTTTTCACTTGAATTGGTCTGTGTGAACAAATCCATCTCTCCTTTGCTAGGCCACGTCCTGCTGGCACCTGGACAACAGAAAGCTGACAAAATGCGACGTTATACAGACCACCCCCTTTTCTGAGTGCTCTGAGAGTGAGGGATTTTACCCAAATGTATTTCCTGAATTTTTTTGTGCAGTGGAGAAACCTAAGGCCAGATTAATGTTGAGGAATCCTGACTCTCTGGAAGGAGACCTGGTGGGCAAGGTGCTGAGCAGACGTTGGCTGGGCATGCTGGGGCAAGGGAGGCCAACTGCATCCCAGGCTGGGTTAGCAGCAGGGTGAGGGAAGGGTGCCTGGTCCAGTTTGGGCTCCCTGGTGCAAGGACCACCCTGATGTACCAAGTTGTTAGGGGGGTAGCTGTAGCAGTGACAGGAGAGGAGAAGCTGAAGGAGATGGCTCTTCAGTCTTTAGAAGGTGGAGTCAGTGTTGCTGTCTACAGGTACATGATAGAGGATGGTGCAGAGAAGGGAAGAGAGAGATACAGAAATGCCTTTTTTTCCCCCCTAAGTGAGCATTAGTACACTGACTGCTTTTACAGCAGGCTTTTGGTACTGTGGTGTGGTGGTTTCACTGGGCTGGCAGCCACACACAGCTGCTCACTCACTCCCCTGCTCCTACAGGGAACAGGGGAGAGAATGGGAGGGGGGTAAGGAGACTCGTAGATAAGATCAATTTAATAATAGCAATAAAATAAGCTAAAATAATAATTATATTAAAATAATAATTATAATAATAATAAAATATGCAAATGAAAGATACACAGTGCAATTGCTCACCACCTGTTGACCAAGCCTGGCCCGTTCCCAGATAACGATCCCAGAGGAGCAATCCCCAAAGCTGAAACCACAGTCCCAGAAGAGTGAGAGCCCAAGCAGGAGCAAACCCCTGCAAGAGAGAGCCCCTCATTAATACACTGAACATGACATGATGTTATATGGAATATCTCATTGGCATAGCCAAATACCAATCTAGTTTACTAATTTAAATATTCCTAACCCCCCTGACTCTGCACCTGCAGACCAGCAAATCATCGAGTCCTTTGACTTCCAGTGAGAACTGAAAACATGGGTGTGTTAGCAATGTTCTCATAACAAATCCCAGGTGAAACCAAACGCCAGCGCTGTTCTAGCTGCTAAAAAGAACCCAGCTCTGTCCCAGCTACAAACCAGGACACATGGGTAGTAGAATAAAAGTCTTGCCTCACACAGATAAGGCAAAAGAGGTGCTCACGCTATTTTCTGCACTAATATAATTGCTGGAGTTTTATTTTTTTCCCTTCTAAGTAAGACAGCCTAAATCCCAGAGCAGCTCCCACCTCCCTTCTACTCTGACTTTCCCTTTTTGTGTGAGACAGAATTTTTATTTGCATTCAGGGGGACAGCCCCGCTCAGCTTCAGAGCTTCCAGTGATCCTTCTGGGTAAGTGCTGTGTCCCAGGCTGGGGCTGGTTAGCAACAGGCATCCATATGGGAGGAATTTTTATTGTCTGAGAGGTCTGAACACTGAAGTACTGTAAATGGTGTTTTCACACACTCCAGCGAATTCCCAGTTTCCATTGCTTTAGGCTGTTGCTTCTGATGAAAAGCAAACAGAATGGTCTGGGAGCTGAGGAATGTAGTCTGAAGCACAGTCAGCACGAGGGCTCTGCTGGAGTGTGCAGTGGGAGTTGGAAAGGGAGCTGGGCAATGCCTGTACAAGAGAGAGGTGGGCAGGCACGGTGCTGTAAGAACTCAGTGAGGTAATCCACTTCAGTGGCTGGATGCTCTAACCTGTCAGCAAATAGAAGTGATTCTTTGAAGACATACTCTCAGAGCAAGTTTCAACACTGAACCTGTAGAGTCAGTAAAGCAGTTTTCCAGTCATGAGTGAGTAAATGGAAATATTAACTCTGGGAGAGTGTTTCCCAAATTTCTTCCTGAAGGAGAAAATAACTCTGGTAGAGGATGGTGACTCTTTGGAAGTGCGCTGAGCCAGCACAGTGAGCATATCACGTGGCTGTGTGTTCTGTTAGGATGACTGTGTGTAATAACACTGCAGCTTCTCCTGCGTACTGCTGCCTGCATTTTGCTCAGGCCCTCGTCTTCCTCTCTGCACCTCATCTTTCCTCTAGTTTCTTGCTTGACTCTCCCTTGCAAATCCCATGCTGGATTTTCTCATAGTGAAATGTATGCAAAAAAAAACCCCAGTCTTGTTTGGACACTGCTTAATAATTCTCCTAGTGTGCATGACTCGTGGTTCCAAATGCTGATATTGATCTTTAGTGCATGTTTATCACACCCACAAGCAATTTTCTGGTTCTCTCACTGGACAAACTCAGCCTTTTTTGAGGCTGCCCTTGCGCAGCACAATACCTTGCTGTGTGCAGTATCTAGGAATTTTTCCTTGACTAATTCTGCCAAACCTTGGAAGCGTTTTCTTTTTACTCCATTCTGTCAAACTGACTTACTGTGGTTTAACTTATTGAATATTTTTTCCATGAGCTGCTGGTGAATATCAACCAAGTCATTCTCAGAATATCCAGTGACCCATTGTAAAGAATTAACAGTGGGTTTTTTGTTTGTTTTGTGGGGTTTTTTTAGGGAATCCTTTAATATTTTACTTGGATGCAAAAATAACTTTGTGCATTAAGCACTTGTTGCTAGTGGCACAAGGACCTTTCCTTTTTTCCCTGTGTAAAAATGAAGATAATCAAATGAAACTTGAAAAGAGCAAACTGTATTGTTGGTGGAACGTTAAGCAGCGCACCTTTGCCTTTGTTTATTTGAACTCTGGAAAATACAGGTAAACCTGCCTTGATAAGGAAAATACCATTCAAGGACCAGATTTTGTTGGGAAATAAGTCATCAGAGTTCAGTTGAGTTTCATGATCAGGGTTGGCCAGTACCTGATCATCAGTGGCAATAGCTTTTTGAGCCCCACAGGTGCCCAAAGACCTGCAGAATCTTCCTGATGGATATTATTAATGTGCCTGTGCAGTCTTACAGAGGGCTGCTTGTAGGAAAGTGTCTTAGACTTGTGTAGCTCATACAGCTTGAGCTCCGATGTGTGAGTCAGCCCTGGGCCTGAGAAGGAAACCAGTTTCTGGGTAATGATGTGATGAATGTTTGAGCTATCTGGGAATGCCACAGCCAGCGCTCTCCCTTCGCTCCCTCCGGGAAATGCCATCGCTGCGTGCATGTGTGACTGCAGAGAGGTCAGGAGAAAGGAGTGGGTGCTGTTTTGACTGCTTTCCCCACTATTGACTGCATTTTGGGAAAATAAGGGGGGATATTTTGGTTGTATTAACCAGATGAGAGGTTACAGCTTAGTATGAACACCAACACATAGGCTCTGACTTTGTGAAGGCCACGTGAGCTCCCAGCAGGACAGCATGGGCTGGTACGACAAAGCATCCCTGGGGACAGAGTATTCAGTGCTCAGTGTGTTTGGGAGTATTTCCCTTGTGACCTGTAGCACTTCTCATTTTGGTCATGGTATTTGGAAACTTAATTTAAGGTCGCAGAGGTTCCCAAGCGTTGTCTGCTTGGGACAGCTGAATTGTTCCAGGGTGGAGCTGTCAGGGCAACGAGCAATCTCTGTGTAGGGCTGGCCTTCTGGGGAAAACAGCAGAACCAAAAATACACTGCTCTGAGATGGGGAGAGGTTCTGCTTTGTCCTACACTGTTCCTGTGTACACATCTATAAAATCCTATTTTACTTAGGACGTGAGTGTAAAAGGGAATTCTGCAGAGGAATAATTCCTTGCACGTGTCTGGGAGGTTGAGTCAGTAATAATTATGCTTATTAAGTTGTTATTTTTTTAAGTTTATAAATTCTCTCCTCAGGAAAAGAGGATCCTGGTTTCCAACCCCTTTGTCAGGGCTTTCAGTGGTCCCTCGCAGCAGCCAGCCAACCTCCCTTGACACACCTGGCTGCAGACTTAGTATGGGAACTGGGAAATTGGGATGAGATGGGATGGGATGGGGTTGTCGGGAGATCTCTGCTGAGAAACTAACAGGCTGTAAAGTGCATGAACCTCTCTTGGGGATGGTGTTGCAGACCATGAGACTGAAAGCAGTCACCAGAAACCAAAGGATGTGCATGAAAGAAATTTTGTTGTTCTCCAAAGTGAATGAAGACACAGAGCAGATCAGGGACAGGGGTGTGCCCTCCCCTCTGCCATGTCTGTTCCCAGGACTGCTTCAGCTCAGGATGCAGCCATGGCAGGTCATACTAAAGTGGTCCAAAAAAGGGGGATGGAGCTATCTACTTGAATACACATTTTTCCCTTAAGCCCTTGACCTTTAATCCTAATAACTGTAAACAAACCCTGACCTGGAAAAATCTTTTCATTTTCTTTTATTCCCTCCAAGTGTGGGAATAGAATTCTCACTCCTTAACCTTTGCACAACCACATATTAATCTAATTTCCTACTCATCATGACCTAGTGATTTGGAAATTGCAACTACACTTTGTTTGATTTTTCTTCCTATGTTTTAATGTGATGTTTTTGTTGTTTCCCTTAATCTTGTTTTTGGTTCAGTGCTGGTTCATTAAACTTGAGTCACAAATGGAGGGCACACAACTTGTTGGGGACAAACTTTTTAGCAGGGCTTGTAGCACTAGGAGAAGGGTTGATAGTTTAATACTGAAAGAGACTAGATGTAAGGAAGAAATTTTTTATGCTGAGGGTGGTGAAACCCTGGCCCAGGCTGCCCAGAGAGGTGGTAGAAGCCCCATCCCTGGAAACATTCAAGGTCAGGCTGGACAGGGCTCTGAGCAGCCTGATCTGGTTGAAGATGTCCCTGCTCACTGCAGGGGGGTTGGACTAGATGGCCTTGAAAGGTCCCTTCCAACCCAAACCCTTCTGTGATTTCAGCTAATCAGGCATTTGTAGATCAGCAGGAGTTACTGCATGTTCACATGAAAGCTGGGGCTCTCTCCTGTTTTCTTTCTCCTCCTTGGGAGGCTTTGGGCTGTTCTCTTGTTCGGTTGGCCCACCAGGATGCATGCTCTTCAGAGAGCTTAGCATAACGTTACTGTTTTGGTTTTTTTTTCCTAGCTGGTTAAAAAAGCTGTGCTGTCCTCTGTGTGCCCTGCTGCTGCTGTTGTCCTTGTGCAGTATTCTGAAGGTTATCCCAGGCATGCGAGTGTGTTAGGAAGCACCTTCTGTTCTGCTGTGTTCAGACAGCAGGTAGAATCCAACTACTGCATCGGAGATATGAGAGAGAAGCCAGTACCTCAGTGCTTAGGCATAGATTTATTTTTTGTCTTTTATCACTTAATTGAAAAAAAAAACCAGACACAATTAAATTGGCTTGAGAAGAAAATAGTGTTCTGTGTTCCTGTAAGAAATGCTGTAGCTGTAATTAAGCAGTTGGACAAAATGGAAGTAGTTGGGGTGATCAGCAGCTGCCACTAGCTTTGCTTTCGGCCATTAAGAACAACTGTTCAGATCTCAAGAGAAGTTTTAACCTTCCCTTAACTGCAATGTTCTGGGAAAATCAAACTTAGCAGTGCTTTAACTTACAAAATAATTATAAACAAATTGAGTTATGGGTTAGTTATGGTGGGCAATTGACACAGATTTTTTTTTTAAGGACCAAACCCAGAGGTGCACACCTTTCTTGAGAGGGAAGGAGGTGACTTTTTTTTTCCCTCAAACATCTTCTGTTTGCCAGAGGCTCCACAAAAAATCATTTTAAGTGTAATGTTAGCAAGGCTTTGATTAGCACAATACCTTGAACTCCTTGTCACCACAGAGCATAACATCTTTTCCCATGCTTATGTTTAATTGCTGCAAATCCAGCAGTTCCCACGGCTCGTTATGAATTCTTTCCACTAAAATTGCTGATTCTTGGAATTCAAGCTATCAAAAATTGCATCTGTGAAAGTAATGAATCTTACATCTTAATAAATCCTGAGTGATCTGAGATCTCTTCCTCAGCTGTTTTCCATTTTCTAACTTCCTTTGCTAGTTTTCTGGTTTTATTTTTTTGACTTTTTTTAAGATAACAGAACTCCGTTATCTAATATTTTTTTTTTTTCTGAAGACTTTATCACTCAGACTGGAAAGACAACATCATCTCAGACACAGTTGGTGTTTTATTACTTTTTTATTACTTGTTTGCAATAGAAGAGTGCATTCTTCTTCAAAACTTCACATGAGTAAAAGTATTTCTATAGGCCTTTGGAAAGTCACAGCAGAGAAATTAACAATTAGGAGATTCTTGTGACCTAAGTGTGCTGACACTGTGCTGTAAGGGAGCTGCCTGCCTTCACTAAGCTCCAGTGGCTCAATTCAAGGAAAAGCAAGTGTAAGTGACAATAGAAATTGTGAACAGCTACGTGATATTTCAATGCCTTTTTTTCTTGTCATGCCAGACATTATTTTTAATAGAAAAGGTGACTTTGCTGGGGGTTATTTTAATAACTTGATAGCTGGTAATTTAGATTCTCTCTTCACATTCACATTGCTGCACATATGTATGTATAAATACACTGAAAATTCAGTAGCCTAGTGGCTCCCAAAGGATTTAACTGCATAGTCAGATCAATCTACTGCTGAGCAGTCTCTAAAACTCAAAGTTAAGTAGATGTCTAACTCCTCCAAAGCACATATGTACCAAAGAAAGGAAAAACTTGGGAAAATTGGTCTGACTTCTTCCAGAGAAACGCAATGGTGTGGGGATGTGCTTGTTCTTTCTGTGAAGTAAAACAAGATGTCCCTGAGAGGTTACTCTGTCCTGTATCGATATTTTTTTCCTCTCCCTTAAATTAAATAAGATCAACTTGAGCTTTCTAAAACTCTTATTGGAAATCTTTTTCCCAGAGGTGAAGACAGTGGTTGAATGCGTTTCCAATTAACAAAAAATCCCCTTACTAATATCAATTAGCTAAATACCCATTGAAGCAGTGAAAAAACCAAAGGGCCATCAAGCCTGTGAGTGTATTACAGTTCTAGTTTAGCTGCTTTGTTAACTGCAGGCCCGGGAGTGATCTCCAGCAGCTGGCCAGGTAACCGTGTCGCAAAGCAGAACCGGCTCTGTGGGTCACCCTGGGAGTAAGGAGTTGCACCAGGTAACGGTGGAGAAGTAGCGAGGGTGTACGGGCTCAGTGGGGACGGGCAGCTGCTGCTGGAGAACCCTGTTGCCTGTTCTCCACTGAACAAGGTGCTTTTCCTCTCCCACCTTTTGGGAGCAGAGCCCATGGTCTTGCCTTGCACATGGATATTCTGTGCTCATGCCAGGGGGGTTGGAACTAGAGGATCTTTAAGGTCCCTTCCAACCCAAACCAGATTACGATTCTGTGTGTTTGGGACACCTGCCCTTGCCTGGCTCCTCTGTGAGGCTCAGCCCTCCTTGGGACAGACAGTGGTGTGTGTGTCCCCAGCACCTGGGAATGGTCTGAGGGAAGATACAGATGATTTTTAGAGTTTTAGGGGTGCGTTGGAACCCTTCACAAGGCATTTGCTAAGCCTGTACCAGATCAAAATGACGCAATGATGATCTGAGTTCATTTTACTTACAGCTACATTAGAGGAGTGCGCTGTAACATATGCTTCCCTACCCTCATCTGCCTTTATTACTCCCAGTTCCATACTCCATACATTATCCAAAGAAATTACTGCTCAGCTATTTCCCAGCAAGGGTAATTCCTCTGTTAATAGAGATTGATTCAGATGGTCATCCCTACATCAAAGCCAGGACAACTGGATGCACATCTACTTAAAAGAATTATCCTTAACTCTGTTATTAAATTAGCAAACACATAGCTTTAGAATGTTTTTTGGAGGAACAGACTATACAGGGAGAAAAGCTGGGTACCATGCCACTTCTTGCAGATGCATAGTGTTTGCCCTTCGTGCAAACAGATACCACATTAAAATGGAGGAAGATTACATTTGCAACTGCTCAACGTTTATCTTTTTCTTGAAACATTTATGGTTCATGAAACATTTATTCCCAATTATGCTAAGAAGCAAGTAGAAAATAAGTGATTGCACAGGGTCTTATTTTTCTGAGACAGAAGTACACAGTTGCGTTCAGTAAACTTGAAAATGAAGGAATAATTTACCAGCTGTCGTAGGGAGATGTGGGCATATCAGCATTACCTCCTATTCTTCTGCAAAAAGGTAACTCCTTCTCTAAGAGCTGAGTACAGTTGGATTTTGCCATAAAGTAGCTAAGAATAAGTGCTTAATAAGGAAGGAATTGCTGCTGGTGAAATTATGCATAGACAAAAACCAGTCCCTAATTCATCTGGGAACTTAATCCACATTCATTTCCTGGTTCTCTGTGTGTTAGCTTTGAGCAGAAAAATATTACTGTGCTCATAGGGCACAATCAGGGGCTCCATGATGTGAAGGTAACTACAGGTCTGTGAATCCTCCACCTGTGTCTGGAGTTCTAACGTGCTCCCTTATGGACACGGAGCAGGGTTGGACCAGCCTTTAAACCCTGCCCTTCTGTGTTTTAACCCACTGCTCATCTCCAGCCTCCCTCAAGATGAAACTCCTTGCTGGGCTGAAAAGAAATCTTTTCTAGCTCAATAAGACATCCATTATGTGTTTCCCTGTGTGAATGAACAGTTAATATTCTCTTTTGTGTTGTGGGCATGGCAAAACCCACCTGATGAAGTGAAAGGAGGCTGGGGCCAAGCCAAGGCAGCTCTAATGATAATTTTCAAACCCAAGTGTGAGAGAATCTTCAGAAGGAAGCTTCTCATTCAGCAGCTCTGTGTAAGTGCATGCTTAGATAATCATAGAATGGTTTGGGTTGGAAGGGACCTTAAAGCTTACCCAGTTCCAACCCCCCTGCCATCAGCAGGGACACCTTCCACTAGACCAGGTTGCTCAAAGCCTCATCCAACCTGGCCTTGAACACTTCCAGGGAGGAGCAGCCACAGTTTCTCTGGGCAACCTGGGCCAGTGTCTCACCACCCTCACAGGAAAGAATTTCTTCCTCGACTCTCATCTAAATCTCCCTTTTTCCAATGTCAAATGTGTTGGCATTTGTTGGTTTCCAGCTAAGTATGAGCAATTGGATGCCCCAAGGTGGGTGTAAAAGGAAAAACAGTTGTACAGTAATTTTATAAATGGGTTTTGCAGGATCAATTATGTTAAAAGATGCTGAAGATCCTTTCAGATCCTTTTAAGGTTTTGTTTCTCTTCTTTTTGCACCTTCCCTAGTGCTAGAGAGTATAGCTTTACATTTACAGCTTGGGAATCACCTTAGCACGGACCCAGGTTGTTTTCCAGCCTCTTCTTGTCTTTTAATATTGACTTGAAATCAAGTAAGCCACTTACTGCCTGATTGCTTTAATTTGTATAGTAATAAGCTGAAGTGATGGTAACTGAGTTTGAAAAGTTCTCTGAGCAATTCTTATGGAAGACAGGTAATACTTCTGTTAACTTTTTTTTAAATAAACTGTAGTTGTTCTCATTGTCTTGGAGCATCTCAGATTCAAAGAGCTTTTGCATGGAATCACAAAAATGAGAAAATTTGCTTACTCAGCCTGGAATGGTCTTTGTTCAAACAGGCAGGTGTCTGGTAAGAGAGGGCTGCACTTCTGCACAGTGCCTCCTTTGCAACTTGACAGCCTCCACTGCTTCTTTTGAAAGCCCCTTGCCCTTTGCCATTGTGTGGCTGACCCTGCAGCATTCCTGCGTGCCTCTGGCTCTTGGAACAGTGTTTTGAGATAAAACTGTTCACTGTGATACATTGCATATTTTAGTCTTTGCAAGTGTAACTTCCCTAGCTAGAAAAGAAAATGTTCCCCCATCAAAATGTAGGGTTTTCTTGCACCAGTTCAGATGACCTGCTCCATAAACAGAGTTGTAGGGTCACATTTGTTTTAAACAGTTGTCATCCCTTTGACACTGCTGGAAATTATTTTGCCTTCATTAGTAACTGAATTGCTTTTTGTAATGCAAACATTTCAAAAGCTTTTAATTAATATGGTTCAGTCCTGGGGCAAAATCTTGCTGGCACCTCTGCCCTCCCTTGCCCAGATCTACTCTGCACGTAACAGGCTGATCATGCACGGGTTGTGTCTCTGGTTTGGGTGCCAGGGTGCATGGGAGACTCTTCTGTGCACCTGCAGATTTCACTTGGCCATGGATGCTCTTGATGTGGATTGTCATACAGGCCTTCCCTTGTCTTAGCCAAGCTAATTTCCAAGTTCTTTTTTCCCTTTTTCCTCATGACTGCAGTTTTTCATGGGAATCCTGAACAGATAAGACAAAATCTGGAGAAAGGCCTATTGAAAATTGAGGCGTGCTTTTCACCATTATAGGTTTTTCTCCCGAAATCTTAAAAAAAGCTGCCTATAATCATATGGTGCTTTCTCAAAGCAAATGACTTTCACCAAGAAATGGCTTGTGCTGTCCTGTGGAGCAGCCAAAGGAGAGGTAATATTTACCAGACTTGACATGAGAGATCAGGAGGAATGTAAATAGAGCAGTCCTTCAAAAGACACCGTAGTCACAGCAATCATCCTGCAGCTTTGACAAATGTACTAACATCTGCTCTGGTGCCATTTCTGCTGTACAGCCCTGCCATTAACCATGGAGAGGAAAGGATTTTAATTAAATGAGCAGACTGACATGTTAAACTTTGGTAAGAAGGTGCCATCTGGGTGAGTTATATTTGCAGTTCTCTCCACAGCTTTGTAGATTTAGGGTGTACTTCAGTGATACCCCAGTTATTCTCAGGAAGATGCATTGACCCTGGAACTCTGGGGTTACTAAGCCAAAGTGTCAGGCTGTAATTATTTGTAACAATGAGTACATTGCAGCATCTCACTTCTGAGCTGCAGCATTTTTCTTTTACGATTTTGGTTTTGCTATTAGGTCTTGTTTTTACTAACACATCACTACCTAGTGCTAGTCACAACTGCTACTGGAGATTTCAGGTAGTACAAGGTATATGAAAATTATTTACTTACCATAACTAAACCTCAGTCAATAGATAGTAAGTATGGGCCACAGATTAAGAAATGTTTAAGATGTGCCTGATGTGGTTTCAGCTGCAGCCAGCAGCTAAGACCACACAGTCACCCACCCACTCCCCCACTCTGGTGGGATGGGGGAGAGAAAAACAATAACAAAAGGCTGTGGGTTGGAAGGAGGACAGGGAGGGCTCACTCACCAAGTATGGTCATGGGCAAGAACAGACTCAACTTGGGAGAAAAATCAATTTAATTTGTTACCAATCAATCAGAGTAGGACAGTGAGACACAAAAAACACATCTTAAAACACCTTCCCCCCCCACCCCTCCCTTCTTCCCAGGCTCAAATCACTTTGCTCCTGATTTCTCTACCTTCTCCTTGTCAGTGTCACAGGGAACAGGGATTGCTGTCAGTTCGTGTCTGCCACTCTTTCTAGCATGACGTCCTTTCTGTGAGCTAAGAGTCCAAGAACAAAGTATTCCAATGTGGGCTTTCCCTGGAGTCATGGACTTCTCCAGGCACAGCCCCTGACTCGAGCATGGGCACCTCCATGGGCTGGAGACAGGTCTCTCCTCTGGCACATCTCCTTCCCCTGCTCTGTCACAAGCTCTCCACATAGTCACAGCTGCCTTTGGACAGTGTGGAGTCCTCCATGGCCTACACATGGGTATGTCCTCCACCATTAAACCTTCATGGGCTGCAGAGGACTCTATTTTACCTCCTCCCACTCTTTCCTCACTGACTTGGGTGTCTGTGGTGTCTGTCTTACCTCCCCTCTTCTCTCTCCTCCAGTTGTTGGTAGTTTGTTGTTCTTCTTGATGTTTCCTGATTGATCTCTCCTTTGCCAAAACAGTCCTTCCCCTCGTAAATATGGATTTGATGAGGTGTTTCCCTATTGCTAAATGGCTCAGCCTGGGCAGGAGGCAGGTCCACCTTGGAGCCAGGGGAACTTCTCAAAGCTTCTCACAGAGGCCACTGCTGTAGCCCCTTCTCCCACTATCAAAAGCAGAACCCCCAACACAATGTCTTCACCAAGGCCATGTTGCTGACACTCCTCAGGGTGGAAAAACAGCGTGGCTGGTGGAGGAGGCAAAGTCTGATGCTGGGGGGCTGCTGCCCACCAGAGACTGCACTTTACCCGGTAATATTATAGTATGGGAAGCTGTGCAGGAGCCACCTCTGGATTTTGTCTTAAAGTAGGTAAGGTGTCCTCTGGTACAGCCACTGTTTGTGAGGGTGCCAGGCCAGGACAGAAACAGAGATTCATAAAAACCCATATTGTTCATCTATTTATTCCCTGCTAGCTAAGTATTACTGGGTTCCATCAAAATAGGCTTCTCAAGAGAAGACTGCTCTTAATTCAGATGGAAATTGTTAAGTAAAACTTTGCAGTGCTATAAATGTGTAATGTGCTGAGTGTATTCATCTGATGCTTCAGTATTTGTCATCCCTTCAACTTGTAATAGATGAGCAGGGTGTTTCATGTGATGAGATGCAGCTATAAATAAAAGGCTTTTATAGGTTCAGAGAAAATCATTAGGCAGTTTAATTGTGTAGACAGGTTCAATTCCCAGAAAGGCCAAGAGGGAAATCAATTGATAATTTTAATCCAGAATCAATTTTATTTAAGTTTCTGAAACATGCTGATCCAACTTTTTCATGCAACAGTTTGTTTCTGCTGAAGTAGCAAGCGCGTTGTGACTGGTGTAATACTTGAATTGGGCTCCCCCTTACACAGAGCTGAAGTAGCTGGTGAACAGATGAAGCCTTTTGGGAGCTGGTGCTGCTATCCTGGTGTTGACCTATTTAAGCTCAGGTAACTGCTTATCTGTCTGCCAACACTCTTATCTCTGAGCGAGATCATCTTCTTTTCTGCTGCAATATATGAGCTGATGCTAAAAGGTGCCGTCACAAAATGCTGCCTGCTTCCTGCCACTGCAGCTGCAGAATGGTGTCTGAAATATTGCAGGAACTGAAATGAGAGGATTTGTCAGGACTTGAAGAGATTTAAATGTCTGTAGAGGTCTGAGCGACTGCGTGGGAGGCTGTGGATAAAACAGTACTCTGGGCAGAGTGCAGGAAAACAGCTACAGACTCTTCCCTGATAATGGTACCTGGTTAAAGTAATAACTTTTGCTTTAGTTTTATGTGTCCAATTTCTCCCAAATAGCAGAACTGGGAACTAGGTTGTGTTTGACCAGCTAGGCCACCTTTTCACAGAATCACACAATGGTCTGGGTTGGAAGGAACCTTAAAGCTTATCCAGAACCTTAAAGCTTATCCAGAACCTTAAAGCTTATCCAGAACCTTAAAGCTTATCCAGAACCTTAAAGCTTATCCAGAACCTTAAAGCTTATCCAGAACCTTAAAGCTTATCCAGTTGCAACCCCCCTGCCATCAGCAGGGACACCTTCCATTAGACCAGGTTGCTCAAAGCCTCACTCAACCTGGCCTTCAACACTTCCAGGGAGGGGGCAACCGCAGCTTCTGTGGGCAACCTGGGCCAGTGTCTCACCACCCTCACAGTCAAATCCTCCTCAGGGCTGCTCTCCATCCATTCTCCACCCAGCCTGTGTTTGTGCTCGGGGTTGCCCTGACCTGGGTACAGGACCTTGCACTTGGCCTTGTTGAACTTTATGAGGTTTGCACGGACCCACCTCTTAAGCCTGTCAAGGTCCCTTGAAGAGGTTGCAAGCTTCCTGGCCAACGCTCACCATTTTCACTGTTTTTTGTCCCTGTTTTTGTGTAATCGCTGTAACTGCAGGAATTTGTTGAGCTGTTTCAGTGGGAAGGAAGAATGTCAACTAAGACAGGTGTGTTAGGAAACCCCGAGGATGCTGGACTGTAGCTCATCTAGTACATGGAAGGAACTGAGCTCTGTAGTGTAACACCATACCTGTGTACACGTTTTGACTGAATAGGCTTTTAAAGGAAAGCAATATGAGCATCAAATGAGGAAGTCAAGTGCTACCAGATAGAGGTATCAAGCCAAGTAAAAAGGGTAGAGAAGGATACACAAAATAAGAGAAATTTATGCTACTGACAGCAAATGCATATTTGCAGTTTGGAACATGCTGGATTTGTAGTGTTAATGAGAAACTGATGTATGCTTTTGAAGTACTCTTAGTCCAGATGAAATTATTTGAAGGATTTTTACAGGACATAACATATTCTGTGCATCATACTGTGTCTGCAGGTTGCCCCTCACTGTACAATGAACTGCACCAGCGGGAAAAGTTTTTATTATTTATCCTCCAGTAAATAGTACTGTCTGTTTCCAAACATAATTAAACAGATATGTTCTGGTGTGATAGTGTGTAGGATATCAATACACAGAGAATACCTGAGCCAAGGCTTTGGGGGTGTTTGTACTTGTGGATTACATGATTCGTGTGGGGAGAATGATCTTCCTTAAACACAAAGTTGGGTTTGATTTTCCAAAGTTCCTCAAAATTCCCAACATGCTTGTAACAGACACAGATGCACGTAGGATACAGCAACCGTCAGGGTGTTCCAGCCTCTGGGTGCTCTGTGAGGATTACATTAATGTGGCAGAAAGACTTAACTGGAAGGTTCAAACACACGACTTGAACTTCACTTGCAGATTTAACTGCAAGGTTCAAGCAAATGATTTATTTGAACTTCCCTTACAGACTTCACATGCCACTATTGCAAGTTTTACAGGTACCACGGAGGAATGCACTACTGCAATTTTAAAAGCAAGAGTAGTACACTATTACAGCCCTAAGCAATTCGCTGGGTACCCTGTTACAACCACAAGCAATGCACAGACAACCACGAGCACACTAAACATGACACTTGTTTTCAAACTTAAAGCATAAACAATATTCACTTCTCCAGGTAAGGGCTCTCAATCCCAGGTGAGCTACCTTGACCAGTGTCCCAGTACAGGGGGGAAAGGTTTCCTTCACAAGCCACCTGTACAGCTGAAGAAGTGACTCCCTTGCATTTCCAACCTGAATCTTGGAGGTTTTATCCCCTGACTTACCTAATGCTGTGTGTGACTGTGCCTGAGTGGATTATACTAGTACCTTTGGCAATGTGGAGGAGTTTCCCCTTATCTGTCTGTCTTTTGCTGCTTTGTGATTGTTTGGGAACACAAGATTGTTGTTTGAAACTGAAGCTGAAACCCTTCAGCTTTTCTTTACCTTTCTTCCTCAGGCAACTGAGCAGTGGCTGGATTGAGAGCCAGGGCAGGCTATTTGTTAAGAGATTTCAAGGCTCAACTCAGTTTTTGGTTCTTTGAATTGTGCAGTCACTGCCCTGTTTAGCTCAGGACTTACCTGACGAGCCAGGGCTGAGCCATCTCTACAGCTCCCCTTAAGTTGTCTCTGCAGAGAGATGGGGCCTCAACGCAATCCAAGGCTGGTTGCTTTTGTAACCCCCTTAAGAGTTGCCTGTGTGCACTAGACATTGTGAAACTTGTTTGTGAACCCTGAGCCAGACAATCCATAGATGGGTTTGGGGTGAAAGGGAAAAGAAATTGTACTTTATCTCCTTGGAAAAGCGTGCAATTGAGGGAAGTTTAGGAAAAGGTCATCCAAACAGTGTTAAGACCATGCTGAGCTTGGAAGTATATTGGAACAGTTTGAGGGTGATGATAGTTTAAAAAGTCACGTTTCCCAAAGGAGGAAGCAAAACCGCATCTTGTGTTCATGTCTGCAGGCATCAGGGTTGCAGGGATCCTGCTGCAC
Organism: Caprimulgus europaeus; assembly: GCA_907165065.1. The sequence goes on from OU015526.1 coordinate 78,914,384, forward strand.
AGGTCAGGGAAGCACGGTGGTGGAAAGCTCTGATGAGCCCTGTCAAAGTAAAAAGCCCATAAATACCACTGGCACTGTGAATTTATCCCCAAGCCTCTGTTTGTGTGTAAAACAGACCCTTCACAGAGTGCTGGCAACAAACCTAGGTGTTTTCTGACTGGGCTCTGCCCTCAGCATGTTTTGATTTTGCCCTTTGGAAGATACTTGTAAATTCCTTCTTCTCTAGCCTGGACTGACCAAGAAATAAGGAGGGTTTGAGTAGCTGCTAAAAGTTGTGCAGTGAGTGTGACAACTCGGCTCCAACAGCCACCAAAAATGGGCCCCTTGGGTAGGAAGCTCTTTGGAGCGGGAAATTCTGGCATTCCTCAGGGATGCCCAGCCTGCAGCGCAGCAGAGCAAGCCAGACTGGAAGCAAGATCAGGGCTACCCTCCACGTTCACTGCAGAACAGCGGTGTGTCTGCTGAGGGCAGCTCTGCCCTGGGCAAAGCAAATACCTAATGTATGATTTTTAGGCTAGTTGGCGGTGGAGCAGCAGCGGAGAGTAGTGAGTGAGTAGTGGTAATGGCTAGGGAATGAATGCATTACACTTCTGTCCCTGGAGCTGCCTCTCGCAGGTCTGTAGTAGATATTTCATTGTTGCCTCATTGCTTTGGCTTTGCAGTCTGTGAAAAGGGGATGGAAATATTTATCCACTCACTGCAGCCTAGAGGAATAAGCTGTTTGTGTTTATATAACTACTTCCTCAAAGATACTTTATTAGCCTTTGCCATTCTCTTGTCCTAGTCCCCAGAAGACATTAGTTAATACCCAGCAGACCCTTATTATTTTAGGATTTACCTACGAGGGATTTGGAAAATGAGTATTCACCACTCTTCTTGACTCTGCTTGCAAACTGCACAAAAGCACTTTTCTGGGCAGAAGGGGGATTTCTGCCTTCTGTCTTTTCCCTTGACCCTTTCTCAAAGGTTAGGGCAATGCAAAGTACCTTCCAGCCTGCTGTTGAGTCCATGTTTTTGGCATAACCTGCTGATGATCCCAGCTGGCAAGTTGCAGCTGATGTGTCTGCCTGTGAGCTGGGAACCAGTGGTGCACAGTTAATTCTTGTCCCATGGCTGCTGTCCTCTTCTGGAAGCTCTGAAATAAATAGAAGCTTGCTTTACTGCATGCTGTAATGGGAAAGGAACAGTGCTTGATGCCCCTACACAGTCCAAGTGACACAGGGTAAGACAGGTCTCTTCTGGGATCGATGCTGTAATGTAGGAAAACTACCAGGGTTTTCCTAAATTACACCAGAGTTAATAATACACGAATCACACCATACATGTGATTTATGTATTGTTAATGTTTTATAAATTAGCTGTAAGTCAGTTTTCTGTAGGACCTTTGAAGGTCCCCCAGATGATATAAAAAGACAAAGCACTTTTGAAGAACTATGTTTTCACCCCCTCAGCAAAACAGGGGTTATCAACATCTAATTTAGCATAGCCCAGCAGAAGTGATAGTATTGCCAAGTGTGCCTGAGATCAGCAGGTAACAGAAGGAATACTCAAAAGACTTGGCAGGTCTCTTCTTCTGTAAGCCTTTGTCCAGAACAAGAAGAAATCATGGGACAAAGTCAGAGTCCATCCATGCTTCTCCAGCAGCAAGGGGAGTGAAACCACTGTCTGGTTTCATTGGAGCTGCCTCGCAGGTGGAAGGCTATGGCAGGTCTCAATCATTTCAGATCAGGGTTGTGTTTGAACTGATGACCCAGCAGGGAACAGCTTTCAAAAGTTGGGTTCAGAACTGTGGTATTGCAGATGAATTCTGTAACCCTGGTGGCACATGTCATAGGGATGTTGGAAAAACTGCTGGGGAACGAACCCAGTGACTTGCAGGATGTGCTGTCTGTGTTTCCCAAAGGCAAAGAGCAAGTAACGTGCTTTTCTGGCTCGCCTCGCCTAGAGGGTGATTTTTCATGGTCAAACCTCAAAACCATGTTCAGCAGAACCTCTGCTTTTTTTTCCTATTTCCTCTCTGGATTTGAAACCAAGACAGTGCTGTCACCAGCACTTCACTGTGATGCAGGGCCAGACACAGGTAGAATAAGCAAATGGCCATTTCTCAGCATATATGAGACTTGATTTTGCTTAAGCACATGAGATACCCAAGTCCACCCTTGGTGATGTCAGACAGGACATTAATGGCACAGATAAAGCGCCAGGTTACTACTACAGAGAATATACTGGAGTATCCGTCTTGTCTCATGTGCTCTCCTTGACCCAAAGCTGATGTGATTGTGTAATAAGCTTTGAATCCACATCTAAGCTTTCCGAATTCCCCATTTAATTAAGAAATTTGTGTTTACTCTTTTTTTTTAACCAAGCAAATAACAGCTGGTGTTTGCTTATGTCAAGAAGACAGATGCATCCTACAAACACTATATTTTCCCAGCATCAAAACTGAAAGCGAGTTAATGTCTGAAGTGCAATTGGCGTAAAAATTTGTGTTTATGAACCTGTGCATTTCAAATGTAGCAAACAGATACAAGAGGAGGATGGAAAAGACCTTGTCCTTAGGGGTTACAACAGCACAATAACTGGGTTTTTTAATGTTTTCTTCCAGACCTGCTAGAATATTTCTCATGTCTCCCATTCCCCTTAGGAGTAAGCTCTTTGAAAAGCAGCATATTTTGGCAATTCCTTCTTGTGACCTAGCTGCTGGAGAAGGGTGCTCTAAGCTGCAAGGCACAACAGCAGCCAAAAATGTAGTTGGGCAAGTGAAATGGTTGTGCAGCTGAGAGCCTTTCACACTGTACAGCTGGCAAAAGCTTGCAGGAGAAGATATGGACATGTCATATGCAGAGCCCTTTGGGTGTCCCTGTGGGCTGTGTGAATGTAACCAACTCAAACCCCAAACACACAGACATGCAGAGAAAGGCTCACTTGCTATGTGTCAGCTGAAGTGGATTGGGACTGCAGGGAAGTTGGAAGGAGATGGAGGAAAGCACTTGGGAAGATTTATTCCTGTGTTAAAATATGCAAAACCAGATGTTACATCTGGATCTCCTAGGAAATAATTTTTGTGCCTGATTCTGTTTTTCTGGGATTGTATCTCCCTCATGGCATGTCCTTTAGTTTGCAGTTATGGTTGGGCATGTGACTGACTTTTCACCCACCCGTGGATCATGTATAGCACATGAGAGAAACTAAAAGAACAGTTCAGTTTCTCATAGGAACATCTAGTAATGTCTATCATAGTCATACTGCTTTTAGTAATTTGGGGGGTCAAGCTGACAGCTTTACTGTCAATAGAGATTATTTCACTGACAATGAGAGACTTGCTGATAATGTGGAGGGCAGACTTAAATCTTCATGGCCCTACATTTTCTTATAACAAAGAACCCAAAGTGTTCTTGTCACGTTAAATTCCCTAAGCAGTTGGGGATTGATGGATGTTTTAAAGATTTCCCTCAGTAGTATTCTGTGAGTACCTACATAGCTTAGCTGTCTTCCTTCATACCTCATTCTTTAATATATATGTGATCATATTATTAAACATACGTCAAAATACAAGGGATAACTACATTTACATTAGCATATGATCCTTGCAGTTCATGTCTCTGGATGTTGCTGCCTTTTCACCTGGGTGTAGCCCAGCTGGCACATCTGAAAATGTTCCTGCTTTAAACTGCTAAAACTGAAGGGAGGAAAAGGCTCCAGTCCCACTTAAGCATGCACTATGAAAAAAAATTGTTTTCTGAAGTCACATGAAGTAATAAGAATAATCCCAGTGTGCTCCGTTACAGTCTCTCCAGTAATAACGAAGGATCTTTTCATTGGGATGTTGGAAACATGAAGCAAATAGTTTAAGCAGCAGACCCCAGACCTTAGAGGCAGAGCAGAAATTACTAAACAGTTTGTTTCATCAGGTAAAAAAATGAAATTTATTGCTGGTGATGGTACGAGGGAAGAAAGCAAAATGTCTGGCAAAACTGTCCTCCTCATCTCGGCCAGCCAGCAGGGGAGGAAAACTTATTACAGAGTCTGGAGGCCGGGAGCTGCGCTTGGGATGGTGACATTTGCAGGCAGCAAAGTTGTGAAGTTTCCATTTCCCTGTCCCTCCCCTTGTTCCCTGCCCACCTACGCACCCAGCTGCTCCCTGCCGGGGCAGCCCGGGTGTCGTTTGACATCCAAAAACCTCCAGAGTGCAGCCCCACAGTGCCATGGCCAGTCCTGACATGGAAACGCGTGCTGAGCACGAAAGATGGCTCTAAATAGTCCCTGGTGCAACAGAGACTAAAAGTACGAGGCAAGAAAGGGAATGAGAGAGATTTCTTGTGGCTTTCCATGAACTGCAGGAGAGGTGGAAGGCTGTAGTGTCGTTTTTATCCAGGGAATCCAGAAGTTGAGAGCCCGGTCTTCAGTGTAGTGCACTGTGTGAGGCTATGGCCTTGCTTAGGGGAAATGCATAATTCACCATTCCCACCCAGAAATGGTGTTTGTCCTCTTCTAGAAGTGCTGTGCCTGAGCAGGAGCTGTAACTGTTGTGCTTTAGAAGCTATTTTACAAAGCCCTACCCTCCCAAAAGGCTAAGTTAGCCTAAGTGTAACTCCTTTGCTTTTAGCCAGTGTAAAGCCTCAGGTTTATGCTTTGGACACTAAATAGGTTCTGTGTCTAGTTCTGTGCTATTTGGGGTTTTTGAGTTACCAGACCAGTCCTTCAGAACATGAAATTATGTTCAGTATCATTCTTTCTGCTTTTCACCAGTGATTAATCTTATTTTTTTGGTGGTTTTATCTTGGCTTTATGAGGTTGGAGACTTATGTTTGTGGCTACCTCTGCTGCTATGTAGATGTTATGGGCTGCCTTGCAGCATGTTTTGTCAGCAATAGAAAGGTGTGGGAGGAATTGGCCAGCTCTTTCACAGGGGCAAACATCTAGCAGTTCTACTGCAAAACAAATAAAATCAAAGCAATGCTCAAAGATGTATGAGGGGAAACAAAAATACGGGAGGCAATTTGACATGGACAGCCAAACAGGCCGCATAACCACCTCGGTCTTTTTGGTTTCAATGTCTTCCTAGGAAAATCAATGAAGCGAGCAAAAAGTCTCTCCTCTGATACTACCAATTGAACTGGGAATAACTCAGTTATAGAATAAACTCTCCAACTTTTTAGTGTTAACTTCCATCCCAAAATCTTCCTTTAAAATGTATGTATATATGATTTCTCTTTCTGCTGTGTACATGGAGTGTGTGTATAAAGCAGATTTATATGTACAGTACTATTCTAGCCTGGAGAGCTACTCCTGGAAAGCTTCTCTGGCAGTGGCAGTTTATTTGTTGATATGAATAAATAATTTTCTTTCAAATTTATCCTGACTAACAGTCATTAAATATAGTTGTATAGTGACTCGGTGTAGCACAGACTGAAGTTCTAGATGCCACCTTCTCACTGATGTATATTATACGAAAGTGTCTGCATTTCTAGATGCTTTTACAGAATAATGTCCACCAGTAGTAGGAAGAGTTAACTCTTTGTGGGTCAGACATCCTGATGTCTCTCAGCAATACTCTGGTGCCCACTTCACAGCTGAGGCAACTTCCAGGAGAAGGATTGTGGTTTTACCTGCCTTTTAAAATGCTGCAAGTGGTTGTTGCCAGCTCTCACCTGCACCTTCACATGTCTTGGCTTACCCACCCGTGTGCCACAGTGGGAAGGTGGGTGTGTGCTGATGGGAAGTTCTGGGATCCCACCTTGGACATTGGCAGCAGTGCTGCCATCTGTGTGACTTGAATGACATTTTTTTAGCAACCTTTGTTTTCAGTGATTGTTTTCAGGCCACACTAATTAAAAGCTTTGCAAAAATAATTCCCTTTGAGATTTCTGCCCCCCACACTTGTCAGCCTGTTCCATACACTTTAATATGCAGTGTCCTTATGGGCCCCTCTGTACTCTTTTATTTTTCCAGGGACCTTATTAACAACCCCCCAGGACAGATGCTTCTGTTAATCATCCTCTTGAGCAGTCTGAAATCCTGCTCTATTTCCCGTGCTAGCACTGTCTCTGTGGTGGAATCAGGTGTTCAAACTCTTAAAAAAACAAACACCACAAAACTGAAAAACCCAACAATGTGAAATTTGGTTTTCCAGGGGGGTATATAGATCTCTGAAGAGCTTGGAAACTACTAAGGAGATATATTTCCTCCGGGGATCTTTTATCATAAAAGCAGCTTCAGTGACTCACTCTTTCCCTGAGGATATTCTTAAAACAACTCCACTCGTTTTGTCTTTTAGCAGTTAGAAACAGGATTTATTTTGTGCTGTCTCTCAAAAAAAAAGAAAAAGAAAAAAAGTATTTTGAATAAAGTCAGTGGCCATATTTCCAGGACTATCTGGGCTGTGTTTAGTATTGCAGGTCTGTACAGCTTGCTAACGCACGAGCTGACTGGCACTATGTTCATTCAAGCAAGTGCTTCAGCCAAAAAAAAAAAAACAGCACTATTTTTAGTTCTCTTACAACAAATCACTTGATTGTAAGGCCCAGGGAACTGCGTGGTGATTGTGAGGGGTCTGCTGGAAAAGGCAGGAGGACAAGACACAGCAGCCTGCTAGAGGATGCCCAGCTGATATGGAGAAGCACACGTCACGAGCAGGTATTTTAAATCATCTTGTAAGTCTTGAATTTGCTGTCAGACAGGGCATGAAAGCGTTAGCTGTGGCTGGCTCTATCTGCTCCTGCCCTTAAAGATTTCATTCCAGGAATTCCTGTCCTGACCGTCAGCTTTTAAATCCTCTCTTCTCATTTTCTGGGATTTTTACAGGATCTCAAGCAAGTTAGCAAATGACAAAAGCTAAACAAGTTTCCCAGAATTGAAAGTATTCTGCTTTTTAAAGAAATTCAGCTGTTTGGGTGCCTGGGTGAGCAGCCTGGAACAAGCACTACAAGCCATCCCTCTCTGCTAACAGTATTAACTTGTAAAAGAACACAGCTTGCCTTTGCCCAGCCAGCCGGAGGAGGTTTGGTCAGTCCCGACTCGGGGGTGGAAGGTTTGCTGGCCGACTCCTGGGTGCGTGTACGTACGCGCGGTGCCCGGCGCCAGGCGGCTCTGTCCCAGTGCCCTCATCTCCCTCCGGCAGCTCTCCTGACCTCCGTTTGTCCCCGACGGGCTTCCTGCAGGTTGGTCCCACGCTGGTCTGGGGAGGTTTAGGGTCTGCTCATGGTGTGTCTCATCCCCACATCCCCCCAGCAGCCCCATGCTGTAAGGGGTGAGGTGTTTGCCATTCCTGGGAGATGGAGTCACTGGGGAGGCTGCCGGCAGCCAACCGATAGCGGGAGTGCGGGCAGGACTGGCCGCGGCTCATGGCAGTCCCAGTGGCACTGGCTGTCGTGCCAGAGGAGCCTGCGCCTGTGCTGACTGCTGCCAGCGTGGGCTCGTGCCAGGTGAGAGCTCAGCTTCAGCTTTATTTCCTAGATGGACACTAGTGTGTGTTGTGTCACAGCCTGTTGTGATGCTGCCGGGGAGATGAGCTGTCGGATTTGGGCAGCACCCTGCCTGTCTCCTCGCTGGTTTGCAAGAGTTGAAGCGTGTTTTGCTGAGAGGAGTTCAGCTTGCCGGGCACAGAGGAGCTCCTAGCTTTCCTGGGGTGTTGGAGCAGCAGCTGGACTTAGTCAAGGAAACTTTTACATATGTAACACACCTTGGGTAGCCAGCCAGTTCCTTGCTGTCCTGTATTTTCACTCTTTTGTTTTAACTTGGTAGAGCAATGTTTGCAAATTCCTTGCTTCAGAGTCAGACCCAGACTTTGGGGTGAGCCTTGATGCAGTTTAGCTGCTGTGTTTTAAAATAACTACTTGTATTTTACCCTTAATGATATCACTGTCTTAAAATAGCGTGCCGTGCTGCCTCTCTTGAGTTATTCAGTAGAGAACACAAGGAAGGGGAACTGTTGAATTCCCATGAACTCTGTGTTTAAAGGTCCTGCCCAGCTTTCAGCACACTGAGCTGCCACTGTCTCCTCTGTGTACTAGAAATTAATATTACCGAAATACGCTGTTCTTGCACTGCTGCCTGTGCTGCCGTGGTCGTGTTCGCTGCCTTGGCTGTGCTTTAGGGGCATTTGAAAAGACAGATGCAGTGGCAGGTTTGTATGGAATTTTCAGTGTATTCCTGCTACATGTGTGCATATCTACTCCACAGTGCAGGTGGTGCATCAGGGTGGCTATGGCATGTGTTGGCTTACATTTGCGTGAACTGAGTTTGGATAATTAGCTAAGAATCAGTCATGTTCATCTGAGATTAGACAATTAATGGGTTTGGGCTTGTTTAAAAAATATTCAAATATTAAAATTTAAATACTGTAGTTTGTTCTCATTGATTCTGGCCAATCCAGAGTTTCATCCTCCAGAAAGAGTCTTCAGCACGGATTGCTGCGTTGCCAGTCTCAACACTGACTACTAAAATAAAGGCAAGTGGAATTAAGTGTCAGTTACCCCACGACCTGCATTCAGTAAACTGAGTCTACATGGTCTAGAACTTGTTATACTGAATAAAGTGAATTAGTTGGACTTTCTTCTGGAAAAAGTAGAAGTGGATGAGATGTCACTTGAACTTCAGCGACAAATAGTGCTACGGCAAATGGCACTTCTGTGGGAGACACTGTGCGTGTCTATATAGATTAAAGCTGTATGTCTGCTACTTGGTGATCCAGTGCATGAACCTCACCAAACTGCTGGAAAGGTTGACTGCATGTTTCTTAATCAGTGTAATTTCTTCCAGTCTTCCTCCTCCTCCTGTTATCCTGAGTGTTTCATGGGCAGGTACCAAACAAAGCACTTCAGGAAATACTCAGCAGCATGTCTTAGTATCATATTTGCATCTGCACAAAGGATACTGGTGCACAGTACAGTCCCAGTACCTTTTACGTACCAGTTCATGACTGGTATGTGCTGGAATCACCCTGCCATGGGTGACAGTCTGTGAAAGACAGCATCATCTCTTCTTGATATTCTTGTACTGGAAAGAGAGCCCTCAAAGCAAAAACCAAACCCCATTACCTCAGACATACTTCAGTTATTCTCAGCTACCTCCAGTTACTGTCAGCTCCGCTGCTTGAAGACAGCCCCAAATAGCAGCAGTTGAGTTGGTTTGTGGTAGCACAGGTTGGGCAATACAAGAGGCAAGAGGAAAGCAGTTGTAATGCTCCAGAGAGATGTCAGGAAGTGAGCATGTGCTTACAGAGTATGTGGGTACGAAAACCTTTCTCTTCCTCTAGACCCTTCAGCCTTTTCATTGGGTCAGTGGGTGAGATACTGTGCTGATGGTCTCCTGCTGTCCCCTGAGCAAAGCTAGAGAAGGTGGTACCCCTGAGTGTGGTGTGGTTCAGTATATTAGTGAGGGTCTCTCTCTTGTGGGGGTTCACTCTCGCTCTTCTGGGATTGCAGTCTCAATTTCAGGATTGTTGCTCCTCTGGGATCATTTTCTGGGAACAGGCCAGGCTTGGTCAGCAGATGGTGAGCAATTGCACTGAGTATCACTCATTCCCATATTTTATTATCATTATTATTTTAATATTTTCTTTATTATTTAATTTTAATTATTAAATTGTTCTTATTTCAACCTCCAAGTCTCCTTACCCTTATCCCTCCAGTTCTCTGCCCTGTTCCCTGGGGGGTGGAGAGTGAACGCGCGGCTGTGTTTAGCTGCCAGCCAAGTGCAACCACCACACTGGCCAAGCAGAGAGCTGTCACAGCAAGGGACAGCCCTGGGTTATGACTTAAATGCCCAGAATGACTTAAAATGTGGGAGAGATGGCCATGCAGTTGGAGCCTGCAATAAATGGCCAAAGATAAAGTGGAAAAATCTATCCCTGTTAGAAGTGATGTATGCAATATATTTATTTAGGCACTCAGAATCAGTAGAGCTGTGGCTGCTTTGAATGAGAATTGTGTCATCAGGAAATAATTTTTTCATTTAAACTTCATTTAAGGAGGTTTGAAAGTAGAATTCATTCCTGTGGAATTGGACTATGCCTTGATTGTTATTTCCCTCTTTCTACATCATCTTTTCTTTCTCAGATCCACAAATAGGTTTTTTTTTTTTGGCCTGGTTGCTGGTATCAAAAGTCTGTAAAAGGGATTTTTGGACACATAGGACTGGATCAGAAAGGCTGTGGTTGGAAGTTGTGCAGTCATTAGAAGGAGGCACTGAAGCAATACAAGGTCAGTTGCCAGATGTAAGCAAACTCACAGGTTTTTCAGGAACAGCACGGTGATGAGTTAGTGGCAGCAATCCGAGTGCTGAATCGCAGCATCATCTGCCTGTGTAGGCTGTACCGCGCGCTCTCTTCCTGCAGAAATGAGGTTGCTCACCTCACCCACATCACACAGGTATTGGCAGGAAAGAATCTTGAACCACAAGCCAGTGCATTTAAGTATTGAGGGGAACAAATGAACCGGGACTTATCTTCGCCTTGATAGATACGGTGATGGACTGGGAAATACACAGCTTTGCCTTTCCCCCAGGGTAGAATCATAGAATGTTGTGAGTTGGACTCACCAGGATCATGGAGTCCAACTCCTGTCTATGCATAGGACAGTCCCAACATTCAGACCATGTGTCTGAGGGTCTTGGCCAAATGCTTCTTGAGTGTTGTCAGGCTTGGTGCCATGACCGCCTCCCTGGGAAGCCTGTTCCAGTGCTCCACCACCCTCAGGGTGAAGAACCTTTTCCTCATGTCCAACCTAAACCTGCCCTGGCACATCTTCCTGCCATTCCCATTGGTCACCAGAGAGAAGAGATCAGCGCCTGCCACTCCTCTTCCCCAAGTTGTAGACTGTGATGAGATCTCCTCTCAGTCTCCTCCAGGCTGAACAAACCAAGTGCCTTCAGCCTCTCCTCATACGGGTGCCCTGATCCATGGCAGAGCCTGGCGCTTGTGCCTTGGAGAGGTGAGGGGGAGGCTGCTGCCCAAGAGCAGAAGAAGCTATCGGATGGAGTAATGGAAAGAAGATGCTGAGATCCTTCGTCATAGAAGTTCTTACCTTCAGCAGTCACTGTCAGGTCCCAAGAGTGCGAGGCCACCGCTGAGATCTGCTCTGTAAAGGGCTTTGGACACCCTGTTAGGGGAGAGAATCAACACTGTGAGGGTTTGGGGCAGAGAAGATGACAAATGGCATGAGCATTTGGTACCTTTAAGGGCACCCAAATGAACTATCAAAAATGTTGGCTGGGCAGCTTTTTAGCAGGAGTACAGGTCCTCGCTGTGGCTGTTGTCTACTGATTGAAGTGTAAGGTATCCAGGCTCTCCTGGGAGGGTTGTCCTCACCTGCCAGCCCTCTGCCAAGCTGTGGTCCCAACTGCATTTGCATCCTGGCACTTAGCAGAAGGGTCCCGAGCCCTTGTGAAATGGTGCAGTCACCACTGTGTAATTATTACACCAAGGACTGTAAAGTATTTACCCTGAGCCGTGACTTGACTTGTGATGCTGGCAAGTTTTTAAGCTGATGTGTGGTACCTTGCTGTACAGCAGTACGTGTGAAATGTCCTTGGGGACAAAACCCACCGCTGGCCTTGCCAATGGCTGTGGTAGAAGCAGCAGCAGCCCATCCCCTGCCCTTGCACACACCCTCTCCTATCCCTGTCTGCGTGTTCTTCGCTCCCCTCACAGCTCAGGAGATCCTGCCCTTCACCTCTGTAAGAACCCATTCACTGGTGGCCTGCAGGTTCAGAGGTATTGAAAGGAACGGATTTATTTTAACACCAACATGTAGAAGCTTTTTTTTAAGTGATAAGCAGTAGCAAGAGGCATTTTTGCTTGTGTTTGTGTGGGCCCTTGCTGTGTCTTATTACAACCTAAAGCAGAAAATGTGCCAACACTTATAGTTAGTAGCTTCTGCCAGGTGTATCTGTTTGCAAATCTCCTTTAAATACGTTCCTTCCAGCTCACCAAGTAGCACATGAAGTTATTACCTCTCTGATTACTGTGTTGTAAAATCACAGTTCAGGTACAGTGGGAAAGCATGTTGTAGTAATTTAAATTACAAGTCTTTTCTTTCAGTCTAAACAGGATCTTTATTTGACACACTTCAGATAGGACCTTTGTGTCTCTGCTGGGTCATTTTCTGGGTTTATGACGCACTTTGCATTCCTATAAAACCTTTTGCTGGGTGATCTGAAAGTCTTTACAAGCTTTAATTAACTCAAGTGCTATGTCTCCCCTGTGAGGTCAGTCAGTAAATATTCTTAATTGCTTTTTGCAGAAAGAGGAAAATGTGGCAGAGAAATTTTAAAGGAATTCACCAATGCTGGGTGAAAAGCTACTGAGGAGGCAGGAGCAGAGGCCATGATTCCTGACCCCCCACCTTTGCACACCATTTCTCTTTATCACACAAGCCTGGCCAGGAAATATGTACAGCACACTTCCTTTGTCAGTGCATCTTCTGCTTTTTGACCTCGAAGCTGTCAGAACAGCAGCAGTGAGCAGAAGGTACTGCATGGGTTGAGAACAGTATGTGATACCCAGTTTTAAGGGCCACCAAGGAAGGAAGATGAACAGGGCATCATTGTTGTCCTTCCACAGCAGTGACAATCACTTAGTTGTGTCTGTCACTTCAACCGTCTTCCACCCACATGGAAATTCTTTTTGATCCTTGGGTACCTGGTTGTTCACTTTTGCTGAAGGTAGAATGACTCTCATGACAAGGTTGGAAGGACTTTGAGGCTTTATTCTGCATCTGAATGTCCTTGTGGGGCAGCAGAAGTGCCGTGGGAAGGCGATCCTCGCTGCTGGTGCTCCGAAACACTTCACCGGGAACTGAAGCGCTGGCTTTGTATGAGGCAGCCTCTTGACTGTGAAAGCTGCAAAGAAGCAGAGAGAGCTGAGGCAAGGAAGGCAAAACCTTCATTTACTGAAGTTCTTGGCAGCGGTTGTAATGTTTTCTTCTACTCAGCACATGATAAGTAGATATAATAGTAAGAGCAGTCATGCAATAACAAAATTGGATGAGCTGATTTAGGTGAAATAAGAATCGATGAGGAGTTAACTCTAGATTATTATTGCTTTGACGTTTGCAACTCACATTTTCTTCCTCTCCTATTCATCCTAGAAAATAAACCCCTTTTTTCCTATAGGGACACTAGAAGGACGGCTTAGGCACAACTGATTTTTATTTCAGCTCAACAGATTAGTAATAAAAGCATGTCCTTCTCATGAGAGCAGAGCTGCTCCGCTCCAAGAAAGTCTCATTAAAGTAGGGAAGGCTGGAGATGTTACAGCAACAGATTCCTGTGGCCTTGAACTCTGCTGCCACGAGATAGTTGTTCAGTTTAGAAACAGCAGTTATCATTTGAAAATGGCTTTGAATTCTTGCCTTGAGACGTTAATTGGGGAATTGATACAGAATTGGCTGATAGAGAAGAACTGTGATGGGCAAGATGAACTAAAACAAGAGCAGGTGGTGGTAAAAGTCTTTTAAAATCAGACAAAAATAGCATCAAAATGAAGAGGGGCAGACCTATAGGCTGGTATGGCAACACTGGGAGCAACTTTATTATTAGCAAGCATCAACCATCCGAACTGAAGGGAAGCCTGAGGTGTTACCTAAGGCATGGGAAGGTGCTGCAAGGTGAAGCTTTCAGCCTCCCAATTCACAAGCACCAACACCAGACATACACTTGGTAGGTATTGTTCTGTGTAACAAGTTGGAGTTGTGATTTTGCTGTGAGGATGTTTTGCTTTATCTCCTGTGGTTGCTGCTGTTAAATTTGGAATGTGAAAGTGATTTAATTGGTTGTTATGAATGAAACTTTATCTGATAAAGCTGAAGTCACTTTGTCTGCTGTAAGATCGTGCATCCATAGTAGTCTGATAATTTATAAACCTAAAAGATCAGTTTGCAACATGTTTTAGGGACATGTTGGTGTGTGTGTCAGATGCTCAGTACTTCTAGGTAAGTTCACAGCTGCTATTCAGTGTTTAAAACTTGTTAGCACCTTGTAACAGGTACCAGTCCTGTGTTAGTGATTCCATATTTACATTCAGAGCTTTGTCCAACCTGACCTTGAACACTTCCAGGGAGGAGCAGCCACAGCTTCTCTGGACAACCTGGGCCAGTGTCTCACCACCCTCACAGCAAAGAATTTCTTCCTCATCTCTCATCTAAATCTCCCCTCTTCCAGTTTAACACTCCTTGTTCTATCACTACCTGCCCTTGTCAAGTCTCTTGTAACAAGTGTGTAACTGTGGATTTAAGTAGCTCTCTCTTCCTCTTTACCACCCAGCGCTGCAGGCCACTTTTCCATCTGGCACATCAAAACTACATTTTCTAAAGGGAGGTTTTTTTTTTTAAAGAAGCCTTAAGCAGCAGGCCCAAAGGAAAGCTGCTTCTCTGGTGGTTGGCAGCCCCATCTCACTGCCCTGCCGACTTCAGGCCACAGGGCTGCTTCACGCTGCTACAGGCGTGACAGAGATAACAAGACATGGGCTCTTCCGTGTAGAAACCGCTGTGGCAGCGTAATCTTTGTCTGGGGCTCTTTAGGCAGCAGGCTGAGCTGCCCACACGGGAATAAAGCCTAGGTTGGAGCGGTGGTGGAGAGCTGCACGGATACAGCCTGCTCACAGCTGAATGTGGGGGATGAACCAGTGTCTCTTGCTGTCCTGAGAAACTGGAGAAGAGGTTGGGAGTTGAGAGGAGCAGCAGCAGTGAGGAGCAGAGGTACTGCGTGTGCTCTTTGGGTTTGTGCTGGGCCAGTGAAAGGAGCAACGGCAATTAGAGGGACGTTGTGTTTGCAGTGAGGTGGACAAGTCCCTTTCTCAAAGTAGGATACTGAAAGCTAGAAGTTGTGCCAGGGTAAATATAATCAGATTAATTGTTTTGTCTTTCTGGTTGATCTGTAGTCATATGAAGACATTTACATCGATGCAGCATATACTGGAATCAGTTTGCAAAAGCCTGCATCTGCTGGAACTTTCTGTAATGTGGAAATTTCAACTTCCATCCATTCCTCAGAATGAGTACGTAGGAGCTGTGGCTGTAATGCACCTCCAGCAGGAGATTTCCATTATGTCCATACTGGAAAAGCCCACGTATATGTCAGCATATCCTAAGAATACTTCCCAGTGCTCCTGACAGAAGAGAAGTCTTGATTAGGAGTTTCACATTTTTTAGATGGTAGAAATACAAATTATTTTTCTGTCCTGCAAAGAATCATTTCAGTAAGTCCTACAACAAGACGGCAGGTTTCTTTGTCTTTTATTTATTCCCCCCGCCCCCCATCAAAAATGAATCATGAGACTAAGGAAAAAACCTCTGGACTTGTCAGAATAAGATCAGAATTAGAACAAATCAAGAATATGTTAAATCTGAGCTACAGTCGTGGCAGCTGTATAAGGGTAGCTGTTACACACTGCAGTGGCATGGAATTGTGATAGTTTGGCAAGTAGTCAGCAAACAACAACTTAAATTAACTCTCACACTTCATGTATAATACCAGCTTCTTGTGTCAGAGACTGCATAAAAATCACTACTTTTTAACATAATCCTGCTATGGAAAAGATTTTAATGCAGCAGAAATAGAGATGTTCAAATTTAAAATGAATGAGGTGAAAGAGAATTATAGGGTAAAGTGTTGTTCTTGTAAATATGTAGGTGAAATAACACTGAAATATGTAAGTACCCAAGGATATTCTGAAATACAGCTCTGAGGAAAAAGCTAGCAGTGTAATTCAAGAAAGAAATGTGGATTTATTGTCACTGTCTCGGAGGATGGCCTGTGAAATATTTATTTGTGGCACCTTTTCCTTACAGTGCTGCCCTTCAGCTGTCAACCTTTTTATATCTGAACAGAGCAGCTGATGAGATGGGAGCTGTTAGGAGAGGAAGCAGGGGAGAATAAGGTGGAGTAATCCGCATGGCCTCTGCACTCGGGCTGTACCAGAGGGCAGGAGAGGTCGGTTGCCTGGTACACAGGAGCCAGAAGCCCCAGAGCTGAGCTCCCGAGGGGAGGCTGGGGATGAGCTGCACGACAGGCTACTTTGCAGGGATTACAGATGGGGGATTTTATAGCCTTTCAGCAGCATTTGGGAGCTGTGGGCGGGGTGATGTTAGTGCTCATTCAATTATTGGTGGTAAGTTTTTAGATCTGGGTAGAAAAGGCTCCTTACTCTGGTCGAATTCCCTATTTTTCCCCTCCTGGTTTCCAGCTTTCCTTCTGCTGGGTTTGGTACTGAACTGTGTGTGAGCTTTTTTTTTTTTAATCCTCTGTGCTACCACTGCATTGGAAGGAACTGGCTGCTCCTGTCTGTTCAGCCAACTGTGCTCATTAGAGTTAGACCCTGCTTCTAACCCAGATGCTGAGGAAAGCAGTTTTGCTCATGGGTCAGCTCCCTCGACGCACGAGTCTACTGGGACTTGCCTGGGTCACTCATTTGGGGTCTCAGGCTTGAGCTGTCTCTCATTTTTCAGGGCCTGGGCTCATACCAACACAGTCAGAGAAAAGCCAGTAGCATCTCTCACCCCCCACCCCTCCTTAGCACCGTTGTGTATCTGCACTGAGGTTACACAGAGTGGGAACTCTCAAATGAGATCTGGATCTGCTGAGGCTGGTCCCTCTGAAGAAAGTGGGATCCCCAGGTGTGTAAAAGCTATGCAGGCACAGCTAACCTGAATGCCTCACCTGCTGTTAGTGCAGGTTTCTGCTCTTTGTTATTAGTGGGGTATAATTGAGTGGTGAGGTTTAACTCACTAGTTCTGCTGGGAACCAGAGGGATTTCCCCAAGAGAATTGTGCTGCAGGAAACCCAAAGGATGTGGTCTGAAAAGTTTCGTCGCTATTGTAAGGCTGAGGTTTAATGTGTGTGGTGTAGGGGGCAAAAAATGTCCTGCCTTGCTCTGGTGTTGTTCATGAAAATGTGCTTCCCTTTCAAAGAAGCTGTGGCTGCTCCTCCCTGGAAGTGTTCAAGGCCAGGTTGGATGAGGCTTTGAGCAACCTGGGCTAGTGGAAGGTGTCCCTGCTCGTGGCAGGGGGGTTGGACTAGATGGTCTCTAAGGTCCCTTCCACCCCAAACCATTTTCTGACTCTTTGGTTCTGTGATTCCATTTCTTAGTCCATTCAAGCCTTAGTATTGTGTAAACCACATGTCCACCAAATCTGTTTGTTAAAGAAATATTTAGATATTTTAGAATATCTTGGAAATATTAATGGCTTGGTTTTGTCATAGCGTGATAGCACAATACAGGGAACACGTGGGATGCCTGTGACAAACGAAGTCCTTTATAGCACCTGCATATTGTACTTTCCTGCCCCTTTCCCAGCACCTGGATGTTAATATTCCTTAGTTCACGTGCCTTTGTGAGCAGAGGGTCGTACTCAGAAACTTGCTGTTCATCGTGGCTTTCTCAGAGAAACATGAACTTGATGAGTGTCGCTGACCTTTCTGTCCTTGACCATAGAAACCTTTCTCTTGCACGCGGCCGCGCGCACGGCAGGTTGGTGTTTGCCGCCCCGAAACCCAGCAGGGATTAACCTTTCACAGACGCAAACTGCAGAGAGTGGAGCCTGCCCGTGGGTGCAGAGTGCCTGTTGCCACCTCTCCCCTTGCCGGGATGTACGTTTGCCCCTGGCCTGGGACTCCGCTTGGCCTTCTGCAAATAAAAACATCTGCTTTGCCCTCATTAAAGGAGCGTTTTAATGAAGTCTGGGTGACTTTCTGCACTTGAAATCTAAATTTACGCAAAAACAGAGATTATTTTGGGACAGCAGGAGCAAGAAAATGATACCTTTGTTGTAAAGACTGAGGAAGCAGCCTGGTGGTTGTGTTAAAATGCCTGTGCCTTTAATTAATATTGACCGAGACTGCTCAGAAAAGAACAGTTCCATTATGTGCTGTGGTCGAGGGGATGTTGAAATACAGGCAGGAGTTATCAGGCAGGTTTCAGTCAGGGCTGTCATCACTGCTGTGATTCTCTTTGGCTTTTAAATCCTTTCCCTGTTGGTTCAAAGAGCACTTCTCCAAACAGCTTTCCTTGCGGAAGCTGCTTTTAGACTCCTGGGATCTGGCTTTCTGTTCCCAGCTGAAGAACTTGGGGAAAACACAAGACATGGAAGACTGCAAGAGTAACAGAGTGTGTATATGAGTTGGGGAGAAACATTTTGCAGTATGCTTGTCATCTGTGGGCTAGGACACCATCTCCCTGCAGTGGAGAGTGATGGATGTATTCCTGAGAAAATTAGGATCCAATTCCTATGGGGGAATGGGTGGGAAAGAGGGAGGGGAGAAACAAGGCCAGGAGAAGCTGTTACTGCCCAAAGGTGCCTTGGGCAGGCAAGTGGGGATGGTGAGGAAGAGCAGAGGGCAAGGATCTGTGCTATGGGGTACCTGTGTTAGCTCTGAAGGCCAGCATTGAGAGCCTGGGTGCTGCAGAGTTTTGGCTGCAATGGCTGAAGGCAACCCCCAGGAAATGCCCCCCAGACAAACAGCAGGAGATGCTGAAGGAAAGGTTAGAGGAAGGGAATGACTTTGGTGTTTGCTAAGTTCACAAATTGTCATTTTTATGCCTTTTCTGTGTAACTTTTTAAGCAAGACTAACTCAGCACATGGAATGTGGAAAAGCAGATGTGTTTTGTATTTCCTCCAGTGTAAGGAGCCCTAGGGATGATGGTGTTACAGATGGGGTGACTCAGGACAATTCAGGGAGTGCCAGGGGTTGGGATGCAAACGCCTGGGGCAGAGCTGCCCCACTGAGTACTGAAAAAAGGGAGAGGTCTTTGCACAGGGATGTTGCTCAGTGGCAGCAGCAGGTGTGAAGGACTGGCACTGCTGACTGACAATGTGCGAGGGAGCAAAAGCATTACAGTGTGGGGGATATTTAAGGACATATATTGCTTGTTTTAGCAATGTTTTCCTGAATGCAACAATGAAATGTCATGGTTGAAGTTCATGCAGCTGGGTACCGGCTAGGGGACAGGCACTACCTCAGGAGTATCCTAGTACAGGACTTGAAACCAGAAGTCACCAATTTGAGATGTTAAACAGTAGTTGGTGATTATTCATTTTCCACCTCAGTGATAAAAGATTTCAAATCATCATAGAATCACAGACTGGTTTGGGTTGGAAGGGACCTTCCAAGCCCATCCAGTCCAACCCCCCTGCAGTGAGCAGGGACATCTTCAACCAGATCAGGTTGCTCAGAGCCCCGTCCAACCTGACCTGGAATGTTTCCAGGGATGGGGCTTCTTCTGTTAAACTGAACAACCCAAACACATCTGCCTGGATCTGTGCAGTGACAAACCCAATACCTTGCTCCTGCTCTTTGTGCCTCATTTATTTAGCCACATTATATAATTAATTGCCTGCTGGAATGGTTTGTTACTGGAATTAAAGTGCTACCTTGCTTGCAAAATACCGCAGTTGGCAGCCAGATCCCAGGTAATGTGTTGCCATGGTATCAAACCGACCTGGCAGTGCTCAGCGTGCCCATGGACAAGTTACCGGTGTGATAATCAATGCTGAAGCACTGACAGTCCTTTTACTCCGGTCGGGAAGTCCGGTGTCCGTGGAGGAGAGCGGAGGTGAAGGGAACAGATGGCAGCTGGAGCCGGTGCTTGGTGCCACGGGGAGCTGCGCCCAGGCAGTGAGTGCTGCCTGGCCCCTGGTTTATTTATTCAAGACTAGATTTCTGAGACTAGAAAGGGAGAAAAAGTATTTTCTGTTAGCCACTGCTTGGGTGCTGTGGTAAAAGAAGGCTGAAGGCTTGCTTGGTATTCTTAGTTGACTGAAGGTAGACGTGAAGTTGACTTCAGTTCATCAAATGAGCCAAATAAAAAATGTGAGCAGATTTTGTTTGATGTTTTAGATAAAAATGGGTTTGGAAGTGTTTTTCCTTTTGAAAGAACAGTCTCTTGCTTTTAAAATTATCAAGATTACTATTAAAATATGGCATAAAATGAACAAAGTACTTGAATATTGGATTACCATATTTTTTTGTTGCTCTGATATGAGTGTTTTCAGTTTTATTTTACTAAGGAAGCCAAAAAACTTGTCATTTTGAGTCAGTGAAGTGACTGGTTTTCTTTGGCCAGCACTCCACAAACTCACTTATTCACGTAGCTATAAATAACAATATCTTAATATTTTCATATCTACACATTTTGATTTATAGCAGCAGAAGCTAAAGAAAATAACTGCTTTCCCAGTCTACAGCAAACTGCTGAAAATGACACTCACATATGTGTCTATTCCTTTCTTAATTGAGTTCTACACATGACAGAAAAGTCCTGATGATGTGAAAACTTGTGTTGCCTTTGGGCCACAGCCTGTGATGGGTATTAAAAAAGAAAGATTGGTGTGGGGACAAAAGGGATTTGTTGAGAGATTTTCATAAGCAGAGAGCATCGAGAGCCTCGATGACTGTGTTACCCTTCTGCCTCGCAGCCTCATTGAAGGAGCCTGTTGCTTTTTTGCTGGCTGGACTGGAAAGGCATTTAAAAAATAATAATAATAAAAGCAGAATAATCTTGTGTGTCACAGGTCACATCTTTCCTGTGGAGAGTTAATTCCCAGAGCCTGGGGCAGGTTGTTGACACCAGGCTGGAGAGGGGACAAGGGAAAAGGCGTGCTCATGCTGCTAAATGGAATCAGTACAGCGGAGGGCTTGGCTTGGGATGGAGCCATTTGATTTCTTTCTGATTTTTTCTTTTTTTAGGGAAGTAGGGGTTTGTGCCTTCACTCTTTTCTGAAGCAGCAGGTGATAGGATTTGATGAAAATGAAGTGGCAGCGTTTCAAGGACAACACAGATGAGATGTATTGGTTTACTCTTTGCAGGCCTAGAGGGAGTGAGCAGCTACCCAGGTGGGATGTAAGCCTGTCTGGGCAGTGTTGCTGCAGGGCAAAGGCTTCTGCTGTTCACAAATAGCTGTGGCTGCTTCTTCTGCATCCCCTCCTGTTGCTCCAAGAGAGCCAGCCCCGACGGCATCTGCCACAAAATTGGTGTAGGGTTTTGAGGGGAAGCTGTATTGGGAGAGGCTGAAGTCACTTGGTTTGTTCAGCCTGGAGAAGAGGAGACTGAGAGGAGATCTCATCATGGTTTAGAACTTCCTCACAAGGGGAAGAGGAGGGACAGTCACTGATCTTTTCTCCCTGGTGACCAATGTGATGGGACCAGAGGAAATGGCAAGAAGATGTGCGAAGGGAGGTTGAAGTTGGACATTAGGAAAAGGTTCTTCAGGCAGAGGGTGGTGGAGCTCTGGAACAGGCTCCCCAGGGAGGTGGTCATGGCACCAAGCCTGACAATATTCCAGAAGCATTTGGCCAAGTCCCTCAGACACATGGTCTGAATGTTGGGCTTGTTCTGTGCAGGGACAGGAGCTGGACTCTATGATCCCTGTAGGTCCCTTCCAGCTCACAACATTTGATGATTCTATGCTGAAGCTGTTTGTTGGTCGAGCCCTGGCTCCGATGTCATCTTTGTGGGGTCATTGGCAACTTGGCACCTGACAGCAGCTAGAGTCCTCACCTTCTCATAACTGGCTTTGATTATCCTTCCACAGTTACAGTGGCCTCTTGTAATGGGGAGCTCTACGTGTGCGTTACAGAGTCGTAGCTGTGAGGCAAAGCTATGCCGAGGTAGACATTGTCACCCTGACAGCTGAGACTTCAGTGTCACATTCCGTTCTCCTCTGTGGTGCTTGCCTTACACCAAGTGTTACATGAAAACCAGCAGGGACTCAAGGCACAAAGTCCTGATGCAGATCTTGGCTCTACCAAAGTGTTTCTAGGGGAAGGGGCTCAGATGCTGCGTTCTGGTCCAGGGCAGTCGCTAATGAAAACGTTTCACTTGGGTAGTTCCTGTGTTTCTGTGTCTGATTTCATCTGCCTCGATGCCCTGTTGTTGTCTGGGTTGCTCTGGCTGTGCCAGCGTGAGGGCAGCTCCCCTGCCTGAAATCATGAAAAGAAGTGGCTGCCTTTCTGCTCTCTTGTTAAAATGCACCGGGGCTGCTCAGCAACCTGCCAGGCCTGTGTGCTTCCATACATCCTCAGCTGTAGTAGCCAGTTGTTTAGCAGCTCTCCCTGCATTGTAGCTGTAGTGACTGTGGTGGTTGTTAATGCCTTTTGCAGGTGCTGAGGAGAGAGGGGAGCTGCTGTTGTTCAGCAGCTTGTCAGAAATAATCCCTGTGTGAGGCAGCCTCAGCTGTTTAACCTGCTTGAAAGGTCCTTCTTTAGGAAGAATGTCTCCAGTGAAAGCCCATCAAGCTGCAGAGAACAGCACTGCTGATGGCAGCAGCATTCTGCCTGCTTCTCTCCTGACTCGATGGATTTCCTTGGGTTATCACTAAGAATACAAGGTGATTATAGCTGCTGGTTTTATGGAGGGATGAGAACATCTGCTTCCTGCAAAAGTACCTGAAGGGGCTCCAGGAAGGCTGGGGAGGAACTTTTCACAAGGTCAGGGAGTGACAGAACAGGGGATGATGGCTTTAAACAGGAAGAGGGGAGATTGAGATGGGATATGAGGAAGAAATTCTTTCCTGTGAGGGTGGTGAGACACTGGCCCAGGTTGCCCAGAGAAGCTGCGGCTGCTCCTTCCTGGAAGTGTTCAAGGCCAGGTTGGATGAGGCTTTGAGCAACCTGGTCTGGTGGAAGGTGTCCCTGCTGATGGCAGGGGGGTTGGAACTGAATTGATCTTTAAGGTCCCTTCCAACCTAAACCAGTCTGTCATTCTAAAAGCTGTTGCCATGGCAGCCATGTGCATTCAGATTGGCTTTTTAATACAATCTAGGTATCTAATGTGTGCCATAAGGGTTTGTTGCACTACAAAACAATTATTTTAAGAGCCAGCATAATTGGGCCTTTATGCTAAACCATGACTATAACTGGAAACAAGCCTTTGGGGCCAGCTCTCCTTAACCAAGCACCTCCACACTCATCACACCAGCAGAGTGTAGGGATGTCATGTTCAGAAATGCCTGTTGTAAGCTGATTTATCTACCTGTGTTAACTGCAGCCTGGGAGAGTCTGTGAGCCTGCATGTGTTTTCCGTGGCTAGGCAGATTTAAACCATAATGAGAGCTTAAAAAGTTTTAATGATGCAACTAGACTTAAGTTTAAGAATAAGCTGAGTCCATGGAAATGATGGTACCAGAAATGGGGTTGAGGAAGGCAAGACAGAGGCTGGTTTGCATGTTTTAACTTTGCACGTACATGAAAAGATGTATTTGGAAATAAAGGAGGCTCGAGCTGCAAATGTCAGGCTACAGTAGCATGGTTGACTTCCCAGCTGACTTTTTTTAATGCTGTCTCATGTCTGATATCTAATTTCTACCTACTGGGAGAAGGAATTTCAGTGTAAATTGTGTTTTCCTTTTGCCACATGAGCGTGGAAAATGGTAAAATGTAATCTGTATAAATATTTGACATTCTCATTCTTCATGCATATTGTCTAAACAAATCAAAGTTCCTAATTTTACTGAGGTCCTCTTGTGAATCTGTAATGAGAGGTTAAATGAGCAGAGAAGAGGGGAAACAAAAATTTTGTCAGATGCTCTCAGCTCTTGCCATAAACCACAAAACACAAGCTCAGGACCATCAGTCCCCTGGTACCTGCATTGCGTTTGGAGCCCGGGGCTGGGTGCAGTGCTGGGTTAACATCCTGAGTAAAATCCTTGTCAAAGGAGAAATGTCATCTGTAGCTGACTAACAGAGCAGTGACCTTTTGTGTGCCGGTCCAGCTTTGGGCTGGGGACCACACACACTGTCTCCTGCTAACCTTAGTTGTCCTGAACGAGACCAAACATCACCCTGCACATGCACACGTTTCCACACCAGTTGCTTTCTTGCCCTGGTTTCGGGGCTGTAGTGAGTAGGAGCCCATGTGTGTTGGGTTTGTGTGTGGGGGGGTGCATTTTTGTTACTGGGGGAAGGGGCTACATTGATGGCTCCTGGGAGAAGCTTCACAAAGCTCCCCTGGCTCCGAGGTAGACCCACCTCCAGCCCAGGCTGAGCCAGTGGGCAATAGGGAAATGCGTCTTCGAATCAATATTTATGAGGGGAAGAACTGGTTTGGCAAAGTAGGAGAAACCATTGTTTTGAAAAAAAAAAGCTTTGTTGCCATGAGGAAGGAGGAGGGGAGGAGACAGAGAACCTCAGACACCTAGATCAGCATACACAGGAGTAGAAGGTCAGTGCAGTCCCCTGCAGCCATGAAGGGCAGAGCAGATACCCATGTGTAGGCCATGAAGGTCTCCATGCCAGAGCAGGATGCTGTGCCCAAGGGCAGTTGTGACTAAGACCCCA
The DNA here is from genome assembly GCA_907165065.1 of Caprimulgus europaeus. Next base: position 78,938,655 of record OU015526.1, read on the forward strand.
GACAGATATGCTCAACAGGAGAGTAGGAGAGGAGGTGCACTGGACTAGAGACCTGTCTGCATCCCATGGATGTCTCCATGCCAGAGCCCAAAGAGGTCTGTGACCCCAAGGGTAGCCCATGTTGGAACACTTTGTTCCTGGACTCCTGCAGCCCACGGGAGGGACCTCATGCTGGAAAGAGCAGCAGGGATGAACTGACTGCAACCCCCATTCCCTGTCCCTTGTGCTGCTGGGGGGGAGAAGGTAGAGAAATGGGGAGCAAAGGGATTTGAGCCTGAGAGGAAGGGAGGGGTGTGGGGAAGATATTTTAAGATGTGGTTATGTCTCACTGTCCTACTCTGGTAATGAATTAAATTGATTTTTCTTCCCCAAGTCAGTCTGTTTTGCCCATGACCATAAGTGAGCCCTCCCTGTCTTCATTTCAACCCATTATCTCTTTGTTGTGATTCTGTTCCCATCTCATCAGGTCGTGGGGGAGTGAGTGAAGGACAGCATGGTCTTATCTGAGGCTGAAACCACCACACCAAGGAGTCACCACGTGCCTCTGCAGGCTGTCTGCTGCAGCTCACTTTGCGCAGACCACTTGCAGGTTTGGACTGGGAGCTCTGAAGTGATGTACGTTACTGTGTTTCCAGCCCCAGGCTCTCAATCTCTGCTCCTTTGATCTCTGTTTACCAACTGTTGGGGTTTTTTTATTTCCAAATATGTCAGAGTAAATTAAATTTCTAATTCCATCTCATTTTTCTTTCATAATTATAGCACTGTATATGCAAGGTTGTATGTTACCAAGTCCCACTCTTGAATTACAGACACAGTGTGTTGGATGGGAAGTATCATTCTTGCCAGGTACTGCAGTCACTGTGCAATAATAACAGACCTGTCACATCGGTGTGTCAGGAAGCCTAACAACAGGGTTTTAAAGCCTTTCTGCCAGAACTTAGTGTGGCAATTATAAAAATCAAAACTAAGGTAAAATGCCTATTAATGTAAAGCCTGGAAGACAACTGCATTCCAACATCTCAGTATGTTTAAACATGTGCTTTAGGTGGACTGAAGAACTGGACCTGTATCTGAAAGAATGAGCTCTGAGTGAGCGTAAGAGGCAAGCTCCTTTTTAACAAATAAGTACCAAAATTCTGTTGGTTTTTTTTCCCTTTGGAGCTGTGGATGTTAGTGCTGTCTTCAGAGCTGGATCCCTGCTGCCCTCTAGGAATTTTTATAATGAAATATTGTCAGCAATACCACTATACCTGTATTGCAAGCTATGGATTCCTTTATTAATGGTCAGTCATAATGTTACTGAAAATACTTCAGATTCCTACAAGGACTGCTGAATTATCATATCCCATTTTTGTAAGACCTTAGAGAGTTCTGCAAAGCCTCTCTGTTTCTGCTGAGTTCTTTAGGGCATTGGCAAAGAAAGCAGAAAGTTACTTGTCAATTAAATAAACTAAGAATAAAATCAGCTTTTCATTTCAGCTTCCCTTTGCCTGTCAGCAGAATGGAGATTGTAGCGTTGCACAATGCTCAGTTTCAGATTTCCCGTAGAGAGATGGCATTGCAGCGAATCTAAGAAATGAAATTCCTATCATTAGAAAGGTTTTCTACTCTAAATAGCCCTTAGCAGGATATTTAGCAGGTGGTGGGCACACAGACTCCATATGTTATTTTGAGAGCTAGATACAAAGCAAATCCCAAAAGGTGAAGAAAGTTTTATTGCAAACTGGCATTTTGTAACTCTGACAGTTGGGATCGATACTGATGCCTCATCATCCTTTCCCCACCCTCCCTTCCTCCCTTCCCCCCCACCATATCTCCCCTCATAGGAAAGAATAAGTGGTATGAAACATTATGTGGGATCTGGGCCCTGTTATGAAAATAGTGGATTAAGGAATTGTCTGTGGTTAATGAATGCAGCTTGATTAGCTAGGATTAGTCCAGAGAAAAATGCAATGAAAATTCCTAACCCTGGACAACTGAGCATCCTGAAAGATCCTTTTTAAAGGATTACTGTCCTGGTTTGTAGCTGGGACAGAGCTGGGTTTCTTTTTAGCAGCTAGAACAGTGCTGGGGTTTGGTTTCAGCTGGGATTTGCTATGAGAAGAATGTTGGTAACACACCCATGTTTTCAGTTGTTGTTGGAAGTCGAAGGACTTTGTGTTTTGCTGGTCTGCAGCTGCGAGATCTGGGGAGAGGGAAGTGAGGAATATTAAAATTAGTAAACTAGACTGGCATTTGGCAAAACATATCACGTCCTGTTCAGTGTATTAATGAGGGGCTCTCTCTTGTGGGGGTTCGCTCTCGCTCTTCTGGGATTGTGGTTTTGCGATTGTCTCTGCTCTGGGATCATTATCTGGGAACAGGCCGGGCTTGGTCAGCAAGTGGTGAGCAATTGCACTGTGCATCACTCATTTGCATATTTTATCATTATTATTTGAAGTTTTATTTTATTTAAATTCTGAAATTATTCTTATCTCAACCTACCAGTCTCCTTACACTCACCCCCCAATTTTCTCCACTATCCCCCAGGCAGGGGAGCGAGCAAGCAGCTGTGTTTGGCTGCCAGCCTAGTGAAACCACCACAATTACAAATTTCAGCTTAAATTAATACATGTTGGAATACGTTTCAGGATAGACCTTCATCTGATGGTTAAAAAAAATAATTAATATTTAGTGAGTGAGAGAAGCTGCACCACACATGATTGATGGGTGGGATTTAAAAGCTTTCCAGGGCAGCAGGAGACAGCAGAGGTGTCAGCAGGTTGAGTTTGTGTGGTGCAAAGCTGAGATGGGTCAGTGGCCTGGTTTCCAGCCCAAGTTTTCCAGGACTCTTGCACTGAAATAAGCTCGATGACACACGGGCACTTGGCAGCAGTCAGGGTTTTCTGGAGCACGTCCCAGCGTGGTGGGTGCATCTGCAGCGTGACTGAAGGGGTCACTTGTGACTGCGGGGTTTGTGTGCACAGGCCTGGCTGGTAAGATGGGCCTTGCAGAGAAAGAGAAAATAGCATCTTCTGACTGCTGTCATGAAATGTACCTGCCTTTAAAACTGTGTCCCCATGGTCAGTGGGCTGCTACTTTTTTTTCTTCATGAATAATTTCCCTGATAAAGTTTATTTCAAGGCATCATTATGTAATAAAAGTTAATTTTATAGCTAATTAAAAAAAATAAATTGTCTTTTATGAAGGCCAAATGAGAGAGACTGCAGTGTTTTCCATAAAACTTAAAATGAAAGATTTTTGGAGAAATATGTTTGGCTCCAATATATTTAGGTGTACATTTTTCATGACATGGTTGTAATTGATATCAACAGGTGTTCGAGACAGAAACAGGGGACAGATTTACATTGTTAGTTAAAAGATTAACTTATAGCTCATGTGTTCAAACAACAGTTTAGCCCTGTTGTTCTCAGTGGCAATATTCCCAACTGGCACCTTGTGTTGGGGTTAGAATGGGCTGGTTGCTTGTTGTGTTTGGTGCCATAATATATCTGTCATCATATGTGAGACAGAAAAAGAGCTGATCCAGAAACACGTTTCTATCGATGTGTTGTCATCAGTGGACCAGCGATGTCTGCGGTGAAATAAGCAGCTTAAAATCAAGGTTGGTGGAAGCTAAGGCAAATCCCTGTAGTGAAATTAGGGATTTAATTTGCTATAGACTGATTTACATGAGGGAAAATATTATCACCTACCCAGAGCTGGTAAAACATATAATGAATATATGCTTGTTGCTGTTAATGGCTGTCCCTGCAAGCTGTTTGTCTTGTGTCTGACTTCTGTCTGGCGCGTGAGGTTGTTACAGAGGGACCGTGTTTGTGGAGGAGCAGGTTAATCCCCAGCACCTTTTGGAGCAGCTGGCCCAAATTCTGGGCAAGTCTCCAATCGAAGGAGGAGCAGTGTGGGCAGCTGGTGGGGGGAATGGGTCGCAGGGTGACCCCAGCCACTGCCCCTCCTGTAGTGGGAAGGGCTGTGCCCCACGGCGTGTGGGTGTTGTTTCCTTGGGGTGTCCATCGTTGCAGTGCAGCATCACTGTGGTCTCTGGGTCCTGGGGGTGTGGACAGGTTCGGCTGCACATCTGCTACAACTGCAGTTCTGTTCTGGGCCCTCAACCCACAGAGGTTTTCTCAGACCAGCTTTCTGTGTCACTGACTTGATGTGCTAATGTCACTTGGGACCTGCCCTTTCTTTGTGCTTGAGGCTTATGGATGGTGCTACCACTTCTCACATGTGATCAGTGATTTTGGTGCCTGCCTCCTGTGCCCTCCCACTGCTGTGTTTCAGTCATGCTTGTGCTTTCAAGGACCAGTTCCTAGGTCTGGTTAAGAGCAAAGCAGCAAGTCTAGAGCCTGCTGGGAGTCCTCAGCTGTGTCATTCGGGAAGCACTGGGCTCCAAATGCCATTTATCCCAGATGCTTATCTTTTTGTGGCCCATAACAGAGGGTTTTGTTCGCAGAGAAGTAGCTAATGTTGCTTCTGATAACTGGCTGCCTCTCCTGTTGTGTTAGTGGTGCACCTCACCAGTCAGGTAGGAGATGGGAGGCACAGAGGGCATGGCCACTCGGCTGCTGGTGGCTCGGTCATGCCAGCTTTCCTGTTGGAACTGGATCCAGAAGCTTGAAATGGGATGGAGGTTCCCAGTGGGCGACTGAGTTTGGAATGCCTCCACTGTAAACAGCTGCTGAGTGTTCAGCAGGCTGAGGGAGACATGGAGAAGTGCTGAGCTGGTTCTGTGGGTAATGTGCAGTTATTTTTACGACTCTATAATTGCATTAATTTCTCTGCTAGAGCAGTTATGCTTTGGGTTTACTTGGGGTTTCTGTTGTTGGGACTTTTCGTTTCTATTTTTATGAATCAAATCTTTATTTTTTTATTTCTAACTTCAAGTACAGACTGTTTACATACTGTGTTTACAGTATTTGCAGCAGAGGATTTAGGCTGAGAATAGCTCCATGACTGCATGCAATACACGGTCCATTCAGCAGGCAGCTTTTTTATATCAATAACCATCCTATGTGCCTTGAAAACTGGTGTGTCAGGAAATTTCTGTTCTTGTGGTAGGCCGGTGGAAAGTCTGTGCTTGCTCTGTAGGGTCAATTTCTGCTTGTCTCTAACCTCCCAGACCACTCATGGAGCTTATTTTGATCAGGAGTTGAAGTAGCCCCTTATTTTTTAAGTCATCACAAACACCAAAAAACCTCACAGAGACCTTTTAAGTCAATATTTCTTATTATCTTTGACTGTTTGCAGCTCACACGATAGAAAAACCTATGGAAACTGTGTGCAACAAGAGATAAAGGTCTCACCATCAGCCTGTACTGCGGATCTGTATAGCAGGCTCCTTGTTTTTCCCAATATATTGAATTTCTGGAGATGCTGCTGGGGGAAACTGTACTGCGTGCAGCAGTGTGCTCAGCATGCAGGGTACAGAAAGGGGAGCCTATTTCTTGGGTGGATGTACCCAAAGGCCATCACCTGGTGTACAGGATGGAGAAATACTTGCTATTCATTAATTACTGTGTCCAACTATGTTGTCATCTGAAACTTTATTAATCTAATTTTCTATGTTTTGATGAATCTTATAAATTTCTAATGCAGTGGAGCTTCCAGATCCTGACCTTCACTAATGAACAAATAAATTACTGGTTCCCAGAACCTGGCTGTCAGAGTTAGCAATTCCTCCAGTATCTCTGCCAAAAGCAGCTTTCTGAATGTGATTTGCTTTCTGGAGTCTGTGGGCAGGATCAGCAACTCCTTTACCCATAAATTAACAGCTCAGGGATTAAATGCAGAGGAAGTGGGTTGGGGTGTAGGAAACATGTTTGGCTAATTTGTTTGTTTGTTTTTTAAAGAAAGCCTTTCTAAGCTTGCCCAGGTTAGCAAATGCAAGGTTTTCTTTCAGAACTTGAGCCAGTGTATGTGTTCCCCCTCCCTTCCCTGAAGGCAGCCTGGGAACAATTGCGGCACGGTTTGACCTCAGAGAGGATTTGCTTTTTTAAAACAGTTGGCTGCTGCAAATCCCACGGTCTCCCTCAACTCGCTCCTGGTTACAGTAGAGTTTTTGGCTTTAGAGGAAGTTTATTATATACCCAGATAACTTATATGGACAGGAGTTATGTCTACTTAATATGAGCATTTAATTCCTTTAAAAAGCCCAAATGCACACACAAACAAAACACTGAGCAAAGACATTTTAAATGACAACTACATTTAAATTCCCAGACCTGCATCTTCGCCCCAAAACGAAGTTCCTCATTTTCCTCAGCTAGCTGAACTGCTTCACCTCACCCTCTTACTGCAAAGATACTGTTAAAGTTTGTGATGCAAATGACACAAACCTCCCAATTTCTTTTTTGACTCTCGGATTGGATAGGATTAGCAGTTTATCCCAAGTGTAGCCTACCAGCATAACTCTTCTCTAACGCAGTTGCATATTGCTAGCCCAGCACTACTACAGATCTGTCCCCTTTACCTTCCAGTGTGGTTCCTGCACCTCCAGACACACACCAGGAACCTCCTTTCACCCTTGAGAAATACCTTTGACCATTCCATCCTTCTTCCTCCTTGTCCAAGGAATAATTGTTTTCAAGGCTAATGATACCTTTAAAAAAAAATCTGTACACAAGGACACTGCATTCTAAGGCTGGAATGGCAAGTCACCTAATCCCCAGTGACAGGATGGCATCAGGCAGCTGACCTGCAGCACCCAGCCACCTCCTTTCACAATGTAACTGTTCTGAAATTACTCCTGTGAATTCACTGTTGGGTTGGTTTGTTGCAAGCAGGCAAGATTTTCCTGTGTGTAGTGAGGGAACTTCTTTCTTGCCTTGTTAAGTGTCCTTCCAGCTAATCAGATACCCATGCTGGGAATGAGATAAGATTTAATTGTGTTTTGACTGCTTCCAAGGTCAGAGCTGTTGTTTGCATGGCTTGGAGCAGATTTGGTAGGCTGCTGATATCCTTGTCTGTCGTCTTTTGATCTGAAGCCTCCTTCCCTCCTTGCAGGGAGGGGAGACAGAGAGGCGGTCTGCAAAGAAAGATGTGTTTTGTAAGAAGCTACAGGTGAAGTCGGTGGATATCGGAGCACAAAGCTGTGGAGCTGGCCGGGAGGTTGCTTATGACCTGAGCTACAGGCAGTACACAGTGTAAGCACATTTCAAACAGCATTTACCTGTTCCCACATGTAAAACAGTCAGGGTCTCTGTGAGAACCATACAACTGGATTTGGCAAGAGCAGGGGCCAAGGTGAGCTGGTTTGCAAGGTATGTGCAGCTTCCAGTGGTGTTCTGGTGAGCCGTGGTGTGATGGTGGTGGGCAGTGGTCGGAGCAGTCCGTCTTCTGGACAGAGAAAGTCCAGTTAGGGACACATAGCTTCAACTCCTGGCAAGTGACAGCAGGGAGTCTGATCCATTGCTGGAGCTAACCCAGGTGAGATGTATCTCTGGCCTCTACCACAGTGAGGGTAGCAGGGAAGGGGTTCTCTTGGTTCATGCTAGTACTAGTTACTGAAGGACTAGATTAACTGAGGTGGGTGAATACAGCCTGCTCCACCAGGATGGCTCTGAAGCGCAGGGCTCTGCAGAAGTGTTGTGCAATAACTGCCTTTTCTGTGCCTTTAGAGAGCCTGCCTGTGTGAAAGTCACCTGAGAACTGCCATCTCCTGAAGGTATGAGCCTGCCACCTTCCTATGGCGGTCTCTGAGGGAAGCCTAGCAGTCACCAGCCTCTGACGCAGCAAGACTCAGTGCCCGCCTGTGGTTTTGCCTCAGCTGTGTGCTTGAATACTAACAGAGAAACCTGAGTGGCCCTGTTGCCATCTCTGAGGGAGAATGGACGAGCTGTCTGACTCTACTTCACTTTAGTTCAGTAGAGTCCCAGAGGTATTTAGTTTGTTTTGCAAACAAACTCTTGTTCGTAGGTCTTGCTGAGGCATCCTGCAGCTGCTTCAATAGGCTTGGAGCCTTATTTCAAAGCTTAGCAAAAGAAAATAAAGGGACATGTTTGTCAAACACATCAGTGTCACCGCTGTCTGACACCAGCACACAGGGAAATGGAGATTTCCTGCAGCGTACATCCAAGCCTGGCCTTTGGGTAACTATTTTGGTACCTGTGGCCCATGCAAGATTTGTTAGGAGGGGTGGTGGGGCCCCTGGATGAAAGTGGATTAAAGCATTGGAGTTGACACTGTCCAAAATGTAGAGGAAAGATCAGCTGGAACAGGGTGTCTTAGATGATTATTGTACCCACTGTTTGCTTTCCATCTGCACCTCGTTAGAATATAACCATTTCCTATTGCACTATTTACCAACTCATCCAACACCTCATTACTTCAGTTGGGGGTTCCTGTAATGAGCTCTGCATGGTCTTAAGACCAGTCAAAGTGAAACTGGTGCAAGAGGCCGGGAGTTGCTTATTAAGTGGAGCTGGGTGAGGCTAACCTGACCATGGTACTCTGGGGTATGCAGTGGCAGTGTGCTGGTTTGGAGGTGCTGGCATTACACCTCTTACAGTGAGGGTGGCAGTTCACAGATGAGCAGATCTCTCCTGCGCTGATCTGTGTTGCAGAGTTGGAAGGGAGATGCTCTGTGCTGCTGGGAGGAAGGGATTGCTGGGAGGAGATGCTCTCATCAGTTGCGGTCCGGCGCCTCTCTCCTGATGCAGTGTGACGGGGCTGTGTGGATCTGTCGGTCCTTGATCAGAGAATCATAGAATGCTGTGAGTGGGAAGGGACCCACAGGGATCAGAGTCCAACTCTTGCCCCAGCATAGGACAGGCCCAACATTCAGACCATGTGTCTGAGGGTGTTGGCCAAGTGTTTCTTGAATCTTCTTAGGCTTGGTGCCATGAGCACCTCCCTGGGGAGCCTGTTCCAGTGCTCTACCACACTCTGGGTGAAGAACCTTTTCCTCATGTCCAACCTCACCCTCCCCTGGCACATCTTCCTGCCATTTCCCTTGGTCCTGTCGTTGGTTGCCAGATGTGTTAGTTCATCATGTGGTGGGAGGATGAGTGAAGCTATTCCACGTGTGCTGCAGTTGGCTGTTAGACTGCGATGTGCTTGGTTTGGCCTCGGAGAAGCACAACATTAGCAAAGTTAAATGAAGTGAATATTGGGAATGGTTGGGTTTGTGGGTCAAAGCAAGTAATGGAGCAAAGCCAGTTGTGCAGGGTTGGCTGTTGACATGAGCACTTAGATGTATGTGGAGTGCTGATCCAGAGGGCCAGGTTTTCTGGATGGGGAATCCCAGGTGCTTTAGATGTCTGGAGCCAAACACAGAGCCCAGGCACCACTGTCACCCTCCCCTCACTTGGCTCTTCCATGGTATGTGTGTCCTTGTCCAGGAACTCCTCCTTGGAGCTGAAACTTGCATCCATTATCCCATCCCCAGAGGTCACTCCCGAGATCCTATCTCAGCACAAACACAGCCTTTGTGGGCTCTCTCCACAGGTGATAGCCTTGGGATTTATGTGTTACTGCTTCAGACACACGAGGTCAGGAACATCACGTTAAAAACAAAGTGGCTAGCCCCTGTGTGCAGTTCCTAAGCAGACAGTAGTATTTACTTAGGGATAAAGCAGAGGAGATTAGAAATCATCTGGAATTAGTAGCATTCCTAAATGTATTGGGTTTTGTTTGGTCTGTCCCTCACGTACAAGCTCTCTGTGCCTCGGTCTGGGATGGCAGGCAGGCAGGCTGTGTGGGGTGAACCTTCTCTGCCTTGGGCAGAGGTGAGAGCTGCTCGTTTCCCTCTGAGACTGCGTGCCCTGCCCCGTTCCCTCTCTCCTGAAGGTTTGTTCCTACACCTCTCTCTGACAACTCCTTTGTCACTGGTCTCTGTGATACAGATGTAGCTTTTTCTTCCTCTTTGTTTTTGTGCGTTGCCCCTTTGCAAAGGTGGGGAATACTTTCTTCTTGCTTGAGCAAACGTAGTCCAAGGAAATTCACCAAGGAGATGCAGCAGCTGAATGCACTGACTCATGTAATGAATGTAGCTGCTCATGATCATTTCGACTTTGGCATGGATGGGTCCCAGTCCTGGCAGTCTCAGGTGGGTACGTACATGGAGGTATTTGATGGGCAAACAGCTTGCAGACTAGCTATTTGTATTCCCACCCAGGTTTCAGAAAGCTAGCCAAGTGTGAGCCCAGTGAAACCACCACACCCACCAGTGGATTTCATAGATATCTCTGTATATGGTGTGAGCCTACTCCTGAGAGGTGAAACAGAAAAGTTAGAGTGAAAGAAAAATGGGAACGAAGGCTCAGGGCTATATGGCTTGGGACACTGAAGTACAGAGAAGTAGAGAGAAAATAGTTAAATGGGAAGTGATCTGAGAGTTTAATTATGTTTATTTGCCACTATATCAACAGTCTGATAAACCCTCGCTGTTTTCTTAGCTTCTTATTGAAGTAAGTGTTAATTGGTCAGTCTTGTTTAAAACTCATTGCAAACTGAACTGTAGCAAGTTAGCTGCTATTTCATGAATATTTTGTCTTCTGCTCTATCACTGTGCATGTAAATGCTGAATAAAACCAAGTCTGAGCACCTGGCCTTTATTTTCTCATCATCTAGCATTCCTCAGCAGAGGCTTAGGACTCTCTGTGCTGTAAACTGTGTCAGCCCTTTGCTTGCAGGAGAGGATTGCAAACAAGGACAGAGCCATGTGCTAGCTAATGTGAACGCCGAGATCACCAAACTGTGCTGGAGTAGAGACTTGATAGTTCCAAGGGAGAGCCACAAGCTTACTGTTCTTCCAGCCTTTGTGTCAGGATGCCCTGTAGCCATATCACCAAAGGAACCTTCTCATGCCTGCACACTTGGTATCTATGGGAAAAAAAAGGTAGGGAGGGGAAATTGCCCTTGAGAATGCATCTTCTCCAACAGGTTGTTGAGATTCCAAGAAAAAAATTACCTTGTGTTGTAGCCAATAACCTCTTCTAAACATGGCAGTGTTGTCCCCCATTTTAGCTAAGAGTTGAATTTGTTTTTCATGAGGACTTTGGCTTCAAGAGCACCATGTGGTAGGAGATTTTACCTTGTTTCTGGGAATCTTTACTTTGGAAACCTCAAGTTTTGATGCCGAGATGGGTCTGTTGGGATTTCACCCCACAAGCAGGGTTCCATTCCTACCCACCCATTCCTGTGTATATAAACACCTTAGTTGTAGCACTGCACCCTGGAGAAGAGCAGTTGGACATCACACCTGCATCTTCCTGAGAAGCAGTTACTGAAAGAATTAACCTTCCAGTGGCCCAGCCTCTGTGATGAGAAATCAGTCTCCCAGACTGAGGACCATGATGTATATTTTAGTACAGTCATGGAAGTTGCCCTAGAAGATTTAGATCTCAGAGCTTAGTTACGTGGCTAAGCAAAATCTATTTTAGGGAGAAAAGCTATTAAAGTGCAGAAACCTCCTGAGCAGTCCTGAATGGCAGACTTTGCTGTTAGTTTTTGGAATTGCCATCTTGGTGTGTTTGAGTTCATTGGAGTTATTTAAGGCATTCTTGTGAGAATGGTGCCTACACGGTAGGAATACATAGTGACATTTAGTTTAATAGAATGATTCATTACCTCTAGATTTGTTTACCACCCTTAATTGTATCATTATATTTCCACCATCGTTTTGAATTAACTTATAGCCTCCCCTCAGATCCTGCTGCCTTTTTCATTTTCTCTTCCATGGGATGTTGTCTCATTTATAATTATTTTATCAGCATTTAAACAGAGTGTTTCATCTCAAAAATAATGAGCAGAGAAAGGCACGAGGCATTTGTCCCTGTTTTTGCTAACAGAGTCTCTGAAGCTCAGGAAAACAGCACAACTTCTTTGAGGTTCCTGGGAAGGTCAGTAGCAAAGAGCCATGTGAGTGTGGAAAACAAGAGGCTGTTCTCTCTCCTCTCTTGTGCCTGACTGTTGGAGAACTCAGGTGGTGACTGGGGGCACACAGTTCAATAACTGGATGATTTGGGCATTACTGGTACAGTAACTGGGTACTGGAGAAAAGGACCAGCCATGTCACTGAGGTTCTGGGCTGGATCTGTGAGCCTTTGGGGACAGGCTGATCTGTCAGCACACTGTTGGCTGGAACAGAAGTTACTTCTGTAGGAGTCCAGCCCCAGAAGAAGGAAGGTTTGCACATTACTGCTGCCAGCTGCCTTCCAAGGCATTGATAGTTAATCCTTCATTAGAGGAGAAATCATCAAGTTCTTTTGTGTAAATTAAGTTTATTTACTCTGTGTGTACCAGTTAAAGAACAAATGGATCTGAATATCAAACAGGCCATTTCCCGTCTCAGCAGTCTCTATCCAAGGGCTAAAACCTAATTCTCTGGGAGTGATTCTGCATGAAAAATGAGTCCAGGCAGAGACTGTGAGAGAAGCTGAAGCAGAAAATCAACTCTCTGGCCACAGCTGACTCGGGCAGAACCTCCACCCTGCAGGAGGGCAGCGCTGCCTTTCTTACAGGCTGACTAGCGCGTACACCTGAAGGACTTACTCTGAAGTGTTGTCCCTGGAGTGTCACCTGGATTTCCCAACTGAGATGTGCCTTGGCTCGCTCAGGGGTGGCCACAGCCAGCACAGCTCTCGGTACAGCCTGGTTCTGGTATTATATACCCTGCTTCCCAGGAGGGGAATTTTTTAGCCTGGTTTGAGTTGCTTCCTTGCATTGCCAGCTGACTTCTTTCTCCATTTGTGAGCACTGTAGCAGCTCTGGAGAGAGAACCTGTGGAGTAACGTGGCTTCTTGTCTTTTTAGCAGGGTATCCTTTGGTCTTTCAGCTCACTTCTTGTGCTGTTCCTTTTGAAGAAGTCTTTTTTGCTCAAAAAAACACAAACAAACAAACCCAAAACCCAGCTACTGGGCAGTCAAGTATGGTTCTTTCCAGTGCTGTGTAGTCGCAGAGTAATTTGTACTGCTGGGCATCAGATTGTTCAAGGCCAGGTTGGATGAGGGTTTGAGCAACCTGGTCTAATAGAAGGTGTCCCTGCTGATGGCAGGGGGGTTGGAAATGGATGGTCTTTGAGGTCCCTTCCAACCCAAACCAGTCTGTGATTCTATGATTCTATCAGCTGACATAGTATTTAATATGTAAGGAACACAGTGAGATTAAATAGATATTGATCATCCATCCATGGCAAGATCATCTCTTACACAAATCTGCAAAGATTAAGTTGTAGCAAATTTTAGTGTCCTTCCTTGTTTAAGTAACTATTATCAACTTGGATTTTCCTTTTCTTTGTGAAATCTAGCTACAGAATAGTTACTGTGTAGTTCTTCTGGGAATATTTGTGCCTACAACTACAAAATGTAGCATATGTCATGGAAACTGTATTCCTCTTCACCTTGTTATCAAGAAATGTTTTTACAGTAGAATACTCACAGCAAGAAGCACAGAGAACACAGTTCCAAGGAATTTGATTAAACCCTTGAACATTCAAAGCGACTTTGTATCCAATTTATTTTCTTGACGGCTTGGAAAGTGACAGCAGAAGTGTGCTTGCAAAGGAAGTGCAGCCTGAGATCATGTTGCTTTTTCCAGAGCTCTACAATAGATTTTTTTTCCTTTAAAGCTTTGAAGAAGTCATTTACCTTTTAGATGCTTTTTTATTATTTTTTTTTCATAATTTAAAGATGCTGTATCTTTGACCATAGAGATGTTTTGAAAATGAATTATTTGAAAGGAAGTGAAAATTGCCCTGCAAGTGCAATGCGTGGTTGGGTCTCAACTAACCATCATATTTCAAGTATTTTCGTTTGCTTTCTTTGATTTTTTGTTTTGAAAAGCAAAGGAGACAGTGGTAGGAAAGCACTTCTACATCTCCTGGCACCTTCAGAGAAGGGTTTGATGAGACTTGTTGCACAGGATCTCCGTGTAGGTGCAGGGGGACCCCCAAACTGGCTTTAAACTGGAAGAGGGGAGATTGAGATGAGATATTAGGAAGAAATTCTTTGCTCTGAGGGTGGTCAGACACTGGCCCAGGTTGCCCAGAGAAGCTGTGGCTGCTCCTCCCTGGAAGTGTTCAAGGCCAGGCTGGATGAGGCTTTGAGCAACCTGGGCTAGTGGAAGGTGTCCCTGCTGATGGCAGGGGGTTGGAACTGGATGAGCTTTGAGGTCCCTTCCAACCCAAGCCAGTCTATGACTGTATGAAACTGCAGTCATCCTCACAGCCCCGCCGCTGTCGGCTCTGGGCTATGGAGCAAACCTACAACTTAGCTCTGTGTTAGCACCTAAACCAAGGTTAAACTGAATGTTTCATTGTGGAGAGACAACTGACTGCGAGGAGGAAATGATTTCAAACTGAGGGCTAATTGTGTTGTGTCTGATAGATTGACCACAGCCTCCAGTGAAGTCAGAGGCTGTTCTGTGGCACATGGGAGAAGTGACTCAGCTTTAATTATGATTATGGTATCACTCCTTGCTAGCAATACCATAAAATACGTGGGGAAATAATTCCCAAGTGCTGTGCCAGGCTTACCTGGGATTTCTGCTCAGCTCTTGGGAGCACAACTGTGCCCCTACATTGGACGTGTCACTTAAAACCACCCTGCTCTTGAGGGCAGCCTCCCTCTCTCCCCATGGTGAGTGCCTCAGCACACTTCACAAGGGCTCAATGCTTCTGCTTGGATAAGCATCAAGAGTTGTGTCCCTATCAGAAAGCTTAATTTCTAGAAATGCCATGGGAAGGCTGACCAGAGCCAGCTCTCTCACAAGCTTTCTGATCCTTGCCAGTTCAAGCTGTGCCTCTGATACCGAGAGCGTCTTTCTCAGATACCAGAGTCACCTTTGCAAAAAATCGCTCGGGTTTTGGCAACTTCCCTGCACAGCATGATATGGGATCCTGCAGTTCCCACTGTGTTTGGAATAGGGAGTCATGATGATTAATTTTACTGGCAAATATTTATCTTACTGACTTCTATCTTATCATATAATTTTTATTCCTGTTCTTATAAAAATATCTCCTACCATCTATGCTACATGGTTTAGGGCCAGTTGCTTTCTGTATCTGTCTCCAGCACACAAAACAAAATAGTCCATACCCTCCACATGGAAATAATGTCCTTAGTGAACAGGACCCTGTCAGTGTACGAGTAACCCTTTCCTGGGGTTTATAAACTTAGCCTGAGCATAAGACAGAATTTTAAAGAATCCATCAAAAGAACAGAACTTACTATTCAGTAATTTTGTGGCTCTCAACATACATAGAGAGAATCTTGTGAAGCTTCAGTGAAATCTTTCTGGCAAACTTCCAACCAAGAGTAGCACACTTGTGTTACTCTGTGAGGACATCAAAAAGTGGTACCAGGATAGAGGCCTCAGTAACAGTGCATGTGGCTGTTATGAACAGTAAATATTTCCAAGGAACCGATGGCGGTTACATTCCTGTCTCCTGTTTTGTCAGGTCCTCATCCCAAGCTTGTAACTCCTTCCTGGTTCCCTATTTGTGCTTCTTGAGAGGGTCAGTGATTACCTGAAGGATAGGTGCTGTCTCTTCAGTACTAGCCAGTGTCTGCTGGTTAATACATTACTGGTGCCCAGGCTGTCACTGATGGATTTTTGTCACCTTTCCCATTGTCAGAGTTTTAATCCTTCCACCTATGCACAGAAATTTGCCAAAAATCATGTATCAAAATTAGAAATGCCTACTGGTTACCTCTTGTGTTTGTCATGCACTGTCATGACTTCATTACATGAAGTTTTCCTTTCTTTCCTAGTAGGAAAAGCAAGTGTCTCAAATAACTTTTTCTGCTTAATTAGATTGTTTACTTTGTATGTTAACTGCTATTTCTTAATAAGTAAATGGTTTGCTGACACTTCAGGGGTATGTTTTCAACCAGCAGCCATTTATGAAATGCTAATACTACTTTGAGTCTTCCCAGTCCTATAGCTGTGCATGTCTAAAAGCTGCTCTGCAGCCCAGAGCTGCCCAGGGAACAAGCTGCTCATATCCCCCTGTAGCAATGGGCCCTTAAAGCACACATGTGCACACACCGACACGCGCGCCCATGGACGCACAAAGCAAGCCCGTGCGAGCGCGCCTGCGTGAATGACTCGAAGAGAAGTGGTATCTCCACAGGGTGATTCGCCTCTTCCTAGAAGAGGCTCCAAAGATAGCTCAGATGAATCATCCCCTGGCAGTTCTTCTTCCTTGCCATAAAAAGAGTGCACGGTGACTAGTTCAGATTTAACTATCCGACCGCTTCCTTCCAGTGTGTCACAGAAGCGTATCTGTGAGTTGTGCTCAGATGGGATGAGGGTCTGGGGGGAAAACCACTGGTGTGAGGAGATGAAGCTCCACCGGTTCACAGTGGCCCTGAAACCACTCAAGCCTATGAGTAGGCGAGCCTAAAATCTTTGATAGGCTCTCTCTGACTAGCCCAGTGATGTCCTTGTGAGTGAGAAGATCCAAGAAACAAGGAACAGCTTTCCCTTAAACAACTGTCAGAGTTATGCATAAATACCCCCCCCTGCCGTGCCTGCCTCATGGAGGGCACTGGTATCTGTTCCCTCGTTCATACAGATGGCATCAGTCCTCAAATGGCATTTAATTTCTTGGGACTGAAGAATTCCTGGTTCTTCTAAGAAGCAGTGGACCCACAGTGAGCGTCTCCCACGCTGTGCACACTGCTGCCAGTTTCAAGAGCTGGTTACGCACATCAGGGTTTCTGAGGATTTTGTCTGTGTGGGAAGTTGAGTGTGAGCATAGAGGGAAAGTTTCTCCTTGCACGTACTTACTGTTAGTGTAGACTGCCAGAAATGAGACCCAAGTGATCTCTGTCTGAAAGAGACATCCTGTGGTGTACAGGCTCCAGCTCTCAAGGTGAAAGCATAGACCTACCCATATTAGAAGTAAATTCACCCTGGGATCATTCTGTGCATGTGAATGAGAAGGGGCAGTATGGACCATCTTATCAAAGTGTGTCTGTCTGTGGCCTATACAGAACAAAACAAAGCTGAAATGACGTTTCTGCTCATTCTTAGCTTGATCTGCTCCATTGTAAGGAGTGGCAATTTACAGAACACTAAGCACTGTTTGTGCCCTGCAGATAACTGGTGTTTGGTGGCTCCTTCTTGAGGAAAGCTGCACGGGGATTAGAAATTTTAGAGCCTTTAAAGGACTGGAAAGTTGAGCTGGTAATTCATTAAGTGGCACGCTTCTGTCTGAGTTAATATTGAACTGATATCCTGAAATGGTGCTAAGAGACACGATGTTCCTGGAGACAATTGATTTCAGATGAACTGTGTCACACATGTCCAGAACTGATGACTAAAATCTCCTGCTACTTTAGATAAGCAAGATCACCTTATATTGAGCCTTTGTATTAGGTCATTGTTTTATGCATGTGTCAATTAGCCCAGGTGTTTTATTGACTAACTTATTCTTGACCTATTTTCTAAACTGCTAAAACATGACTTTGCATTATTAAACCAAGTGATGTCATGATGAAATGGTGTGTATGCATAACATACACTTGCTCAGTTGGGATATCTGCACCCTTTCAGTTTTGTATCTATGCCACAAAGAACTATTATTTTTGTCTGTGATCAAATTTGAAGTCAGGTATGAGCTGAAATAACTGATTGCTCTCTGGAGAAATGAAGTATTTCTATGTTTGGGCTTAACTCAGTGGAGACTGGAAAGCACCATGTCCAGAAGTTGGGAGAATAGGGTCAGTTCCTGCTGGAGAAGGGAAACCTCTTTTCTTGCAAGCTGTTGGAAACAAGAAATCTTTCCTGTCTGTTTAGAAAATAACTTTCTGGAAACTTAGAAGAAATACAACATATTCTGTGTTTGGCAGATCAGTTTTCTTACCTGAGAATTAATAAACAATAGTTTTATCTGCTTGTCTGTATGCAGCAACGGCCATAGGCCACTGTATGAGACAGAACTTCAAGGAGTGGCTCGAGTTATGGCTTAGCCAGAATTCACTGAACTGGGATTTGGGATGGTTACCTCCAGATCAAAGTTGTTCTTTCTAAAAAAAATCAGGAGAATTTATCTGTTCAGCTTTGGTTTTGAGCTGAGTTAATTCCCCCTCCTTGTGTTACGCACACAAGAGCATGTTTAGACTGATAAAAGAGCATTGTGACTTGTGCCTGCTGAAGGCTCAGGATGTTCCACATTCATGAGGAAGAGAGAGCTTAAGGAGTAGATGCTGAGAGCTGAAGTGAGCACGTGGTTTGAATGTTCTTGTTAGACTCTGAGGACAGCCCAGGTGTGACATCTTGGCATGCTGGCTTTGCAGCCTCAAGTTCCAGTGTGTCCAGGCAAGTCCTCCCAGTCCCTGGGTGAATTTACGCTTGAGGACTTCCGTTCAGGTAATGATCCTTCCTTACTGAAAATCATCAGCAGTTTTCATTTCCTGTTAGGTGACATGCCATACAAATATGCCATTTCAGATTGAGTCTCTGTGTTTCAGTGCAATTCATGATGTGAGGCTGACAAGCACAGAAAACATTTGGTAGCACAGGGCAGCAGCCATCTCTCCAGCAGCAACAGCTCCAGGATCATCTTTTTGGCCGGAACAGTCCTCACAGTCAACAACTTCTAATGCATCTTTCCACAGTGTTGACTATGTCCAGACCAGCAAACACATGTGGTTTTCTCCCTTCTATCCTTAGAAGCACTGAGGTGGAACTCCTCAGTGCTCAGGATGTTTGATGACTGATTAATGTCTGCTTGCCTGGATGTCTCCTGCATTCCTCCTTAAAATCACCCATCCTATAGGCACAGTATGGAATACAAGCCTGAGAAGTCAGTGGCTGGGTAAAATGGTGTGCTGCAGAGCTGAGACCTGGCTGCAGCAATCCTCTCCTCTCTTGGTGATTGCAATTCAGAGGTAGAAATAACACAGCCTGGTGTAAGGGTAATGGAAATAAGCAGGAAAACATTTGAGCATCACAGGTCATTGAAAAACTCACGTTCTTCTTTGTTGTTTCCTCTGAGGGGTCACAAGTGAGTCCTGCTGTCTGTAAGAATCCAAGCTAGATTTTAGAAAGCAAATGTCTCTTGTCCCTGTCCCCAGAAAACTGTTGAGCAATGTCAGAAGAGTGGGTGAAGAAAACTCACAAAGATGGACTTAGTCTTCTTTCTTTCTTTGTTCAAAAAAACCCCAAACAACAAAACCTTGACAATTTGATTGTGTATCTTGTGTGTACAAGTTTTACCTAAAAAAGCCCCAGTATGTTTTGAATATTTTATGGCATTAGGCAAGACTCTTTGCTTTATTTTTACTTCTTGAATTCATAATTTCAGAGGAAAGCTCTTTATGGTTGAAGCTGTGAAAACCATACATGGCACTGTACATGTAGATAGACAAGTGTGACCCGCAGTGTTTTTGTCTATAACTGGTTCAATATTGTCTGTGTCTCAAGTCCTTGTAGGAATGAAGCACATAAGAGGAGTGGATTTCTTATAGATAATCTCTGTATTTTTGTTTATTTATATTTTCCACATCTTCCTACCAAAAAAGCCTGTGTGAGATTATATTGCAAGAGACAAGGAGTGAGAATCCTTCCTGAGAAGTGATACTGAGTGTGTCTTCTGTGGATCCACCAAATGATTTCTCTGGTTCCCTGCACTAGGTGTAAGTTTGTCAAGAGCAGGTAGAATTACAGTCCGTGCTTTGTCAGAGTATTTGCTAAGTTTCATGTTGGTGCCAGAGCGTGTGTTGAGGATATTTGCAGTCAGCTGCACTGAAGCAACTTCTTTTCTATAAAGGTAGAACTTGCATGCTGTAAATCTGACCTTTTCTTCTTCTTGATCCATCTGCTTCTCTGAGTTCACCACCAGTCTTCACTATACAGGCAGAGAATGTGATTTCATCTCAGTGAGAATGGCTGAAAAAAAAGTAGAAAAATATTTTTGTGCTGTTCTGTAGTTTCACAAAACTTCAACATAAATAAGAAAGTCTTATCATTCATGGATGTAAAAAATGTTACTGGCAACTCTGAAAACAACTGGAAGTCACAACAACAGAACAGCAAACATGACAGTTTATACCACATTTTTATATCAAGAGGGTGTTGGCAACACTGAAAAATTCTGGAGAGCTGAAAAGTATCAAGAGCTGCGCAGAGGAGGATGGCTCTGACTTCTGCGTGCTGCTGACTGAGTGGGAAGGCAGCGATGTGTGCTGCTGCTCAAGGGCTGGCGACGTGTAGAGCTGTGATGAGGTCCACACAGCTTGATGGCCTTTCAGTGATGGCACCCTGTAAACAAAATGTTCTGGGCCATGTGCCTTGAGCAAGAAGAGAGATGAGATTTTTTTCAAGTGGGAATGTGCCTGGGGAAGGGCAAGATAGAGAAGTGAGCTGTGCTGGCACCAGTATCTCAGTGACAGGGAAGGACAGGAAGAACAGGCTGTACAAAAGTGCCACTTGGGATCTGTGTCTGAGATGAGGTGGGTAACTGTGAAATCTGTTTGAAGTGCAGAAGTTAAACTAAGGAGTAGAGGAAGGGCAGTGAAAGTTAAGGGAGAGGAAGAACGAGGCATGCCTGAAAAGATGAGGTGCTCTGAAAAAATCACACCTCTGACATTGTACAATGGATGATTTGAATTCACTTCTCTCCTTTCCTCATTCCTGACGTTTCTAACACAATTATAACTGCTGATGAGCCAGCATCATGGGTTTTTGCTCAGGTGTTTAAGCAATAATTATGTTAGCAGAAAGACTTGGTAGCTGTGCAATACACAATGCTTAAATATGCCACTGATTTTGTGCTTTTATTGTGCAAAACACTAAGCTTCCAGATGGATGTGCTGCGGTTGTAGCGCTGCAGCACAGAAGAAAGGTACCTGCACAGAGTATGCATTGTGTGAAATATATTCACAATGAATGTATTTCTTGAGCCTGATTTCAAGTATCCAACAGCAGCTGGTTCAGAGCTTCATGAAAACAACTATTTCTACTGAAAAAGAATGCTGTCTTCCAAGCACTCTGCAAGGGAGGAAATGGTGATAGAGCACAGCACCCACCAGGGAATGTACTTGTGTTCTGGGTAAAAGAAGTGAAATTGTAATTTATGTATCTTCCCCAACCCAGTCTATTACCTGTCGTCAAGGCTTCTGGGGTAATGCAACTGTGTAGTGGAACTCAAAATGCTGAACTGGCTCTGTTGCCTGCTCTGGGGTTAACAGAACAACAGAGGGTATTTTTCAGGCTCTATGGAGCACCTTTTGAAAAGGCTTAGGAGTTAAATTCTAATGGTGGCCACTCATGTGTTGTAGCATGCAGCCATCTAGATGGATTTATCTGTCTAAACACCTGTGTGTGCACAACCAGTCAACATATTATTTCACCTACTGTTATTGAGACTTTTAAAGTACATAGGAATTTCCTCTTAATATCTTTATGATCTTTGGAATCTGGTTTGCCATATATTGCATACTAGGGCCAGTGCAAAATGCCCTGTTTCAATTACTGGTATGTCTCAGTTGTTCTTTTAATTTCATGTGTAGGTGAAATGTTTCAGCTTCTTTTTCACTGTCTCTTATAATGGGATACAAAGAAATGCTGCTGTAGTGACAATGTGTTAATTCACTAGCCAAAGCTGTTTTTCTAGAAACAAGTTTTTGCACTCAGTTTTGTCATGAAGGCCTTCAAAACACGGATCCTAAAATCTCAGGAATCATCAAATAATAAGCTGAGATACACGATTGCCCAAATCTCTTTATTTTAAGCTGGCTGGTGGTTTTTGTAGATCTGAATTGAAATGGTGAGAGTTGACAAGTTGTACATTCAATTTAGTATCTGGGGAGCTCAGTGCAAGATAAAACATTGGGGAGTTTTAGGATTGGATTGTTTAGCATGTAAGGAGCCTGTGACTTCCTCAGTGCAGCCCAGCTTAGTGCCAGTTTTCTATTCCCCTTGGCTCTTGGGGTTTCCATCCCTGATGGCTTTGGTAATGTCTCTTAAATAGAAACCTCTCCAGGGTGCACTCTTTTATACTCCAAGTTCAAGCTCTTCTCCCCCCCCACCCACCCTGGTCTTAGCCTCCCTGGTTGATTTTCAGCTTCATTAAGTCCAACATCACCTCTTCAGTTCATGGACATCCTTCCTCCTTCACAATATAGATATGTTTGAGACAAGCTGTGCCATGAAAGATGTAAGTTGAGTATTGTTGGAAAATACAACAACGTTCTGTGTAGTTTCCAGGGACCAGGTCTCTGCTGATACAATACAGCACATATTCTGTACCAGTCACTTCAGAAGTAATGCTGAAGCTCCTGTAAATACAGAGTATTTGTCTCTGATAATTATACAGGGTGGGTTGTTCTTTTTGATGGGAGTTTTTGCATGATCATTAAGAACTTGGTTCTCCAGACCACCTTAATTTTGTGACTAAAAAAAAAAAGTAGGGGTGACTTGAACTTAGGTATGTTATTCCCTTTTTCATCCTATTTGAACTAAGAGGGTGCTGTTAAATTCCTGGTCAAGTTTTACACAGTAAGGAAGAGCAGGAGCAGTACCAGGCATGTGCAGAATAATGAGGCTTTTAAGAATTACAAACAAACAAACAAAACAACAGAACAACCAAACCCCATCCCTCCCAGCTCTTGTCTGCAAGCTTTGTGTTACACCTGCATGGTCAGAAATAACTCTGCAGTTTCAAGTAGCTGTGTCTCTGCTCTTTAAATTGGCCATGTGAGATGCAGCAGTTGCTAAGCCCTCAACACAGAATCTCACTTGTTATGAAGGAAGGTTTCTCGATGAATCCCAGAGCCAATAAGGCATTAAAATTTCATTACAATACAATTGCATCCCGGAGCTCAGCTCCTTCATTTTGCTTTGCAAATGCCAACCTGACCTGTGTTCTGACCAAGCTTTTTGCAATTTGGTTTTTCCACTGGCCCAGCTGGAATGAACATAAAATGTTTTAGTGCTCAAACTGCTCTAACAGTTTGAGGGCAGTTTGAAGGCCAAATTGTCCTATACTACCTCAATGCAGGAACCTGAAATGTCCTTGAAGACACCTACGTGTGGTTTTCATCAGACTCAGGATGCACAGGGTTCGTGAGCACAGGCAGTGGGCAGCAGAAGAGTTCTTATGTTCTGCTACAGTCAGGCGATATTGTACGGTTTAAGAGTCCCTCGACTCACTTGAGGATAGATGGATTCTCTAGTTACCTGTGTCAGTGTATGGAAGACAGACAGGTATGGATTTGAACTGTCCTTTAGCAGCTCATCAGTATATCAGGTCAGATTGATATATGCTTAAGCAGCAGCAATTAGTGTTGAGATAAGATCAAGGTTGGGTAATCATAATTTCTGTTTTGTCCTTAAACAAGGAGTTTCATGAGGGAAAAAAGGAGGAGAATGAAGTTGTTAACTTGGTTTCTGATATTCTAGTATCCTCTACAACTTGCAGAGATAATTTCTGCTTAGGATTAAAAAGCCTGAACACAAATGCTGTAAAATGAAAGTTGATGGAGGGAATGCAGGTGAAATTTTTTCCAGAGAAATAGATTAAATATGTCACTTAATGTGCAGTTCATTTGCAGCACAGCGAAAGATTTAAGAACACAAAGTGCAGTGGAAGAGACATGAATTCTGTTGTAATTATTGGTGCTTTGCTTGTGAAGAAATACTAATTGGAGTCCTGATCAGGAACTATAAATTACACAGTCTGTGTATAAATGACATATAAATACAGCTGAACAGGGAAGAGCGTGCCCGATTCACTGCACACGAGGACGGCACGCACTTCTGCATCAGCCTGCACTTGGAAGGTTTATGCCAAACACAGCTGTGCACGTTGCTGAGCTGCAAACCATTTGCATGCAGTGTGGCATGTCTTCTACCTTCAGGGCTGGCACAGCTCTAAGGCTTGGGGTGACACAGGGATGTGGGGGAGAAGAGGGCACGTATGCGGAAATGTGTGATGGATAGGAGTAGCTACAAGAGAGTTCTGGACCGTATAGCAAAGAGAACTGTTTGAAAGACAAGCTAAAAAACAATTAAGAAAATAAAGTGAAAGCAGAAGACTCCTCAGGCAAGATTTTCAGATAATAATGTCTCAATATCACCTCCTAAACCTTTTTCTAAGCATATGGCTTCATTTTTTGTGGTGTGATGAGCAGCCAGGAGTTCCTTTTTGGATCCCTTATGGAGGTGCACTTACTGTATTCACCTGAAACATTAGAATGCTAAAATTTTGCTATTTAGCATTTTCCTGAAAAGTTAAAAATTTAGGAAACAAATGTGAAGCATCCAAGCAGGAGGATGTTTCTAAAGAAAACTGGTGGGTTCTGCTGTAGTGCCAGTCTGCCTTTCGCCATCTCTCAGTTCCCAAGCCCGAGACCAAGGGTTTCAGAAACTGTGGCTGAGAAATGCATGAGGGAGGAGGGAACTGTTTGACTTCGAAACCGACTCCCAAATTTTCTTTGTTGGAATGTGAATATTCTTTTGAGGTTGGCCATGACATTGTCAGCTCAGAAAAATCACATTAATCCTATTTTTTTATGTTCCTCCTGGGAGAAAATTCTCTTTTAAACAGTTGGTATGAATTTAATCCCTTCACATTCCGTTCTCAAGAATGCTGGAACTACTGTTTGCAAGAAATCCAAGATGCTTTTAAAAGGACAAGCAAGTATTTCATTTGGGAGCTCAGCCTGGGTATATTCAGGTAAGAGAGAGGTGTTGGGTTGGACTGGAAGAGACCACATCTAAAAACACCTTCCAGTGGGCTTCCCCCCACCACCCCCCCAGGTGAATGCAGAATGTCTGTGCATTCATGTTTAATTGATGGATGATAAAAAGCAGGAGAGCTGTTGAGCCTGGTATTTCAGGAAACAATCACCCTTAAACTCAGTCACTGCCTCTTCAGGCTTTCCCAAGTGGGTGGTGTGGTGCCGCATGAGCAAGTGCAGGCTGTTCCCTTTCTTTTCCCCTGTGATGTGGATCCCTGCAGGAATTGGCTTCTCCATGTTTTAATTGTTTTTTTCCGGATGCTGACAAGAGTTCCTAAAATACCTCGCCTGGCTTCTGTCCAAGCTGGGGCTGAGGGGTCACCGGCTGTCCTGGCTGGGAAGCGCAGCAGCAGCGCTCTGTATTTACTGGTGACTGGGCAGGAGGCAGGAAGGAGCACCTGGGAATCTGTAAGTCCCTGCTAGTACCAAAGTGGGCAGAGGAGGAATCTGACCTGTTCAAAGCTGGAAGATTCATCGTGGCATTGTGCTGTTTCACTGTTTGTACTCCAAGTGGATGTTGTGGATAGATTTCTTCTATAAATAAGAATTCATTTCTGATGCTGCTGAGAAAATAAAACAGATTAGGGACTGGTTAGGGCTGCAGGAATGAAAATGTGATATTACATTGTACTTCTGAGAAACAGTATAGATCCAATTATTGGTCAGTGGCTCAGTGTCCAGATGGAGATCAGGGCTGAGTGGTGTCCCTCAGGGGTCTGGACTGGGACCAGTACGATTTAATATTGTCATCAATGACACAGACAGTTGGATTGAGTGCACCCTCAGCAGTTTTGCAGATGACACCAAGCTGAATGGTTCGTCCACATGCCTGAGGGATGGGATGTCATCCAGAGGGACCTGGACAAGCTTTGGCAGTGGGCCTGTGTGCACCTCCTGAGGCAACAAGGCCAAGTGCAAGGTCCTGCACCTGGGCTGGGGCACTCCCTTGTATCAGTACAGGCTGGGGGTGAAGAGATGGAGAGCAGCCCTGAGGAGAAGGACTTGGGGTGCTGGGGGATGAGAAGCTCAACATGAGGTGGCACCGTGCGCTCACAGCCCAGAGGCCAATAACCGTGTCCTGGGCTGCACCCAGAGCAGCGTGGGCAGCAGGGCCAGGGAGGGGATTCTGCCCTCTGCTCTCCTGAGACCCCACCTGCAGGGCTGCCTCGAGGTCTGGAGTCCTCAGCACAGGAGAGACATGGATCTGTTAAAGCAGGTCTAGAGGAGGCCATGAGGATGATCAGAGGGCTGGAGCAGCTCTGCTGTGAGGACAGGCTGAGAGAGCTGGGGCTGTTCAGCCTGGAGAAGAGAAGGCTCCGGGGAGATCTTTTAGCAGCATTTCAATTCTTAAAGGGGGCCCTACTTGATGGGGACAGACTTATTAGCAGGGCCTGTAGTGATAGGACAAGGGGTGATGGTTTTAAACTGAAAGAGGGGAGATTCAGACTAGATGTAAGGAAGAAATTTTTTACACTGAGGGTGGTGAAACCCTGGCCCAGGTTGCCCAGAGAGGTGGTAGAAGCCCCATCCCTGGAAACATTCAAGGTCAGGTTGGATGGGGCCCTGAGCAGCCTCATCTGGTTGAAGATGTCCCTGCTCACTGCAGGGGGGTTGGACGGGATGGCCTTGAAAGGTCCCTTCCAACCCAAACCAGTCCATGATTCTATGACTTCTAGCCGTTACCAGAGGCTGGAAAAACCAGGATACACTCACCAGTTGTGTAAACAGCAGCTTTTCATCTTGAGTGTGCAAGAGTCAACTTCTCTGGTCCGGCAGACTGGATTCTGTTCCTTCCAGCTCATGTGACACCTGCAAAGTAACAAAGGGAAAAGATTGAAGAAAAAAAAAAAAAGCCAAGCCAATATTCCAGCCCCTCAAGTCAGCAATTGACAAGCAGGCTGCAGCACACAGGATCTTGCAGACCTACTGAAGATTCAGAAAGGTCTTTATAATTCTGTTTCTGTTTGTCTGATATTACTTATCTGAGATGGCTCTTTACTGAATCCAGGTCATTTCTTCTTGTCTGTCCTCCTGACCCTGTTAATTTTGTATTTAAAATACAGTCCCACTAAAAATTAGCATTTGCAGTAAAAGACAAATCCAACATGTGCCATTGTATCCCCAAAAATCTTTTAGTGAGGTTTCAGTTCTTGAATAATAACAAAATTAATGCACAAGTAGAAGAACCCTGCAAGATTGTGGTGTGAAAGAGAGGGGCTGAATTACAAAGTGGACAGATACAGAATAGCTGTAAAATGCTGAAGCTCCTTCTGTTAGGAGAGCTTTGCTTATATGGAAAGATAATGTAACCAAATGTTTTCCTTCCCTGCAAAATTAAACACAGATTAATTGTGTATTAGCTGAGTGGGTGTCTGTCTACCCGAGTTAGTTGTTTATAGAGGACTGCTCTGGAATCCACACTGTGAAGGAACTTATCTAGACTTCTGGGATTAATCCAGTTTATCTGGAGAATGCTCTCCAATTTGTCACAACATGATAATTAAGTAAATCTCATCTAATCTGCTGAATTTAAATACAGAGGCTTTTAAAAGAATATGGAGTGATCTGATGGACACCTGAGAGGAGGACCATCTCTTGGCTATGGCTGGCATCTTTTTTGTTGTCTCTTTAGGAAGAAAATCGGGCCATCTTGGGTTTTCCTGCATCTGATAAGTATTTTGTGTGAACACATCTTTTTGTTCTTTTCATATGGCACCTCACAGGATCCTGGTCCATTAAAAAAAAAAAACAAAACAAACAAAACAAAAAAAAAGCTATAGTACAATATGATAGTCTAAATAATTTTGTTTTCATTCTTTTTTAACCACAAAATGGCACAACAGTGTTACATGCTTTTCCTCTATGCTATCTTTATTAGTGTTCTATTTAATAGCTATGACAATATATTGAGGCTTTCTGTTTGTGTATTATTTTAATTTTGGATCTTTTCAGGATGACAATTGGAGATGATAAAATAAAGCTAAATATGCTAGTTTAAGTAGACTGCAGACAGTATCATGTCTACTCTTCGTGTCTGAGTGAGAGAGTTGTGTCCTCATTCTGGTCAAGATGGTTATGTAAAAGGTAGAGATGGGGAGTGAATTTCCAGGGCCTGACTGTGAGGTTTGTGCTGGGCAGAGTTGATGCGGAGTGTTACTGTTTGGGATGTTAATGCTTTCACTCCCCATACCCACATCTTCCGCTGTTTGAAAGGTAAAAATGATGGAATATGGCACAGCAGACCCATATTTTGTACCAATTCTTAATGCCAATCACTGAAAAGATTCCAAAAAAAATACAGTGCAGTTTAGCTCATGCTGGTCTGTCTCTCGTGTTAGCACTTAAAATAAGTTTATCCCTACCTTTTAACTCTATCTTAGAAATAAAGTAGTGTTCTTCAGACTTTTGAACTGTAGTGCAGTCCAAAATGTATTGTCCTTCAGGCTGTTTCATTACTACTTAGAATGCCTTTTTGGGGAACATAGGGTATATGAATGACTGTATTTTACTGTAGAAAACCAGCATCTCTCTTTATCTCTAAGTTCAAATTTCAGTTTTGAATAATGATGAAGACATTAAGTCTTCAGTAGAATCTGCTTGTGTTTGGGGAAATCTGTTTTTTGTGTTCACCAGGTTCCAGTTAAGTCCCTTTTACAGCTCTGTGTCCTTATTCTGTAACGAGCAGATTAAGTGAGTAGGTTTGGTTGTGCCAGGAAGTCGTGGTTGGGTTTTCTAGCCCTTGAGAAGTTTCTCTTTAGAAACCTAGCTGTTCCAGTGTGCAGCACTGAGCGTGGCGCTCTCCAGAATACCTCCCAGGAGCAGTGTTCCTGCTGTAATGAGCAGAGATACTTGTTATGACTACAATCAAAAGTAGGGGTGGAGGAAGCTGGACAGAGAGGAACTCAAAACTCAATGGGATTTCTAGGTGCGTCGCATTTGTGCATGAAGTGTATGTGTGTGCCTCTGGCTCAGCGAAAGCCCTTCAGAGTGTCTGGTGCTACCTTTCTGGAAGGGTTTGCACCTTCTGCAGTGCTGGGAAGGTGGTTTGAATCATAATACCTGGGATAGTTTCGCTGGGCTGGCCCTTGGCCAGCAGCCAACACTGCTGTTCACCCACTTTCCCCCCACCCCCAGGGGACAGGGGAAAGGATTGGGGGGCAAGGGTAAGGAGGCTTGTAGGGTGAGATGAACAGTTTAATAACAGAAATAAAAGAAAAAAATAAATAATACTAATATTAAAATAGTGATAATGATAACAGTAACAAAGTATACAAATGAGTGATACCCAGTGCAATTGCTCACCACCCACCAACCAAGCCCGGCCTGATCCCAGAGGAGAGACAATCCCGAACAGAAACGGCAACCCCGGAAGAGTGAGAGCCCGAGTGAAAGCCAGAGAGAGCGAGAGAGGAAGAGCTCCTCACTAATATACTGGACATGACATGATATGAGATGGAATATCCCATTGGCATAGCCAAACGCCAATTTAGCTCATTAATTGAAATATTCCTCACCCCCTTAGATCTTGCACTTGCAGACTGACAGAACACAAAGTCCTTCACTTCCAGTGACACAAATGCACACACGGGTGTGTTCTCAGTGTCTCTCTCATAACAAGTCCCAGGCTGAAATGCAAAGCACAGCACTATTCTAACTACTGGAAAAGAAACCCAGCTCTGTTTCAGGTAAAAACCAGGGCAGTACCATTAGAATGGAGGTGAAACGAGTGTGCAGACGTGGAGCTGTGGCAAGCCAAGTTCTGGTTTTGACCTTCTCGGTGTTGGCCCATCTTTTAAATAGAGGATAATAAGGCAGTGTGTTCCCTCTTGATCTAATCCTCACCAGACCCATCCGAGGCAGTGAGTTGTACCATGTCAGCTGCCAGCACTGGCTGACTCCTCTGAGAGACTCACAGCAACACTTGGGTGTATCAAATGTCCTTGCTGTGAATGTTCCTGAAAATAAAACCAGAGCCATCCCCACTTGTTCAAAGCATGCTTATCTCTGCGTTTATTCTCTCCACCATGGTACAGTAACTGCTGCAGAATTCCCAGTGTGGATATCAAGTTACAGATTAGCCCAGGCCCCCGTGGTTCTTGGAATGGCATGGGGCTGTTTTTGTTTACTGTTGACATTTATCCTCTCATTTCCTTTTGGAAGCATGACAGCTTCTTGCTGTCTGATGGGGAACGTACTTACAGGACCTTCTTTTTATGCCGTGTCTTATGATAACACAGCACTGAGCAGTATCCGCGTCTGCTTGCTGTGGAGCCGCTGTTCCTGCTTTCAGCAGTCGGTCTGGCAGGAACTTGGCTGGGCAGGAGAGGAAAAGGGTTTCTAAGTGCAATTATCTTCTCTTGCAGGAGGGGACCGAGAGCGGATGACAGCTAATCATGAGACGTACCTTCTCATGGCGAGCACGCAGAGTGACATGGAGGATTGGGTGAAATCCATCCGCAGGGTTATATGGGCACCGTTTGGAGGAGGTGAGTCAGCGAGGGAACACGCGAGGCTCCCAGATACACAAAGACACATAAGGGCTCTTCTGTCATCTCCCGGCACAGTCAGAGTTTTGAAGTGAGGAGAAGGAAAAGAATCGAAATCTGTCACAAAAAGTGGAGTGTAAACCCTTTGTTTTCGCTTGCAATGCAGATGTCTGGCATGTTCCCATGCAGAGGGCTTGATTAAAAGGCTTTTAAACTGTCTGGAACCATTTCCTTTGATGAGGATAGCACAGGATAATGCAGTAAGTACCAAGGCAAGGGGAAGCTTCCACAGAAGGTTGGTCTTCTATGAAATCAGGTTTCCCGCAGGGAGAAGCAGGGCAGTTCCTCTGGTCACCCACTAAAAGACCGTCATATGTTTCATAAGTGCCTGTTACAAGAAGCTGTCAGTGATTCTCCTGCAAGTGACAGCCAAGGCCAGTGACACTGTAATGTAAAGCCACACGCTCCAATAGAAGCCTCAGGATATTAGCACTAGCAGTATAGGACAGATCCTTTTTCTTCTGATTGGCATAGCCAATAATTTCAGTAGTACTGGACCAAAATTTATTTCCAGATGCCTAGTTGTCTTTTTAAAAAGCTCTCATATTGAATGGGCTGCAAATTATCATCATTTTAATCATTATTATTCTGGTGATAATGTCTGTATTATTATAATACAAGTATGATTGATATAAGTGCATTAAATTTCAGTACATGAATCAGTCTGTTCCTTGGAGCTCTCAAATCTCCAAGTTTGAGGACAGGAATATTTTTCCCCTGTAAAAGAGCACCCATGTTGCATCAGGTGATTTTGGTCTTGTCTGCAGGCTGCTGGAAAAGTCAGGCAGGCAGCATTGTCTGTGCTGTTTCATGACTGAGGAGCACAGTTATCACTGAAAACTGTGATTGCTGACTGCAAATGTCGTCTTCTCAACTGCCAGGTCAACCACAGGAGAGAGGATGGGAGGGACTATGATTTTTAAAAAAAATTTCTCTCATAAACCACTCCTCTTTGTGCTTTATTCAGGTCATGCATTTCTTAGGAGAAGGCTCTGGCCTCGCTGGTGAGCTGTGCTGAGGGACTTGGTCAGCTAGGGCCTGTCTGGCACCTCTTCAAACACAACTCTTCTTTTTGTCTTGTCCTGAGGTAACATGTCCTGGAAAGGTGGTGCTAAGCAGTCATCTCACCGGGATCTGGCCCTGTGCATGAATAAGCTGGCACAGTCCTGGGTCTGGGCACATAGCTCTTAGAGGAGGATGCTTAAAGAAACAAAAACAAACCCCAAAACCCACAAAGTTTGTCTTAAAAGCCATGGTTTTCTGCAGGCATACTGAGTTGGTTTGGGAGAGGGGAGATGTGAGGAGCAGAGTTGTTACAGCTCGAGGATTACCCATCCCCAGCCTTCTCTTTGTAAAGCAGGCCTGGTGTTGAGCTCCTCCATGTTCTCATACTCCACTCCAACAGCAGCATCAGCTACTGTGGGGGCAGAACAGAACTGGGTTTTTCAGAGTATCATTGTGGGTTTTTGCACTTGGGGCTTCCAGCACCCCAGTATCTTCCTGTGTCATATAAAGAGGAAAGGCAACCTTGCAGTTCTGCAAGCGGAGAAGTGTCTGCATTTTACAGCTGAGGGAACCTGAAACTCTGTTTCTAGCCGAGTCCATGCATAGAGCTACGAATAGAAACCAAATCTCCTGAGTTCTGACTCTCTGCTGTCTTCAGCAGCCCCTCATTTGCTTTTATAGGGCAAAAGCTATTTCTGGTTTACAGCTGGGAATCCTCCTAAGCCACCACCATGACAATTCTCAGGACACCATCCTTGTTGTAGGAGTGTTTAACGCCAATTACTGAAGGAAGCACCTAGCTGAAGGCTTTGCATGCTGGTTTGCATAAAACAAGAGAGGGGTACAATCCTGGAACTACTGTTTACATTCATTTGTAGTTAAAACACTTCTAAGTGTGTTCTCTTTTTTATATTTCTTTTTTTCTATTGATTTCTTGAGCAAATACACTGTCTTGGGGTTATCTGTATTGGGAAGCAAACAGTTAACTCCCTGGAAACCATGAGAATAGATGGAACAAGATTTTGGGTTTAGTGTTCAGGGAGGTTATGACCGCGATAACAAGGCAAAAGCGGTATCGTGGGATGTGTCACCATTAAGAACTGTGTTTCTAGCATGTCCCTCATTTTATTAACTGCTTGTTACTTAGGTTGATAGCCTGAGCTATCTTAACAAGTCTTAATAAGCCCTATTAACTGTTCTGTAATTATGTATGGCTGGACACACTCCTGTTTTTATTATCCCTTGCTACACTGATGTTGCTACCACTGCTGCAACAGTCTCACCCTCCTAAAGAAGGGCACTTCTGTCTTAAGTTGTCCACTGTAGTTAGAAATCTTTTAATCTATTACATTAGCTATAAACAAGATATAGAAAAGTTGCAGTCCCATGATCATGACTAGCCAGTAATAAGTAATTACTTGCAACACAAACAACTAATTAATCAAAATACCAGTTTTATATCAGCTTCCTAGGTTTCAGTACTAGATGGTAAACCACAATAGTCTGGTGTCACACAAGTCAAGTGCCACTTTGAGTAACGTATTTGAGTTTTCTGGTTCTTTTAAGCATTGTAAGCAAGCTGTGTGTGTGTGTGCACATGCAACGGATGTCTCTGAGCCTCGGTGAGCCACTAATATTTGTCTGGCAGTGGGAAAGGACTCCTGGTACCAGAGCAAGGAGCTCTGTAAATGATTAACCATATCATTAAACTGTTACTTGTTAACCTGTGCTAGAAAGAGAAGGCAGAAGGGGGCAGGTGGGAATCTGCTAAGGTGATCAGAAACAGCTTGGGCTTTGCACCGAAAGAATAAGGTGACTGTGGAAAAAATTGTGAAAGGGAAAAAAAATGTAAATTAGCCAGGGCATGTAATGCCTCTTTGCACGTGAAATTCCTTGCTTGATTAGATTGAAAAGGCAATTTTTTACAGGAGGGGAAGGCCTGAGCTTTAACTGCAGAGCTTGCAACTAAGCGGGAGGGAGTGAGGAGGCGAGGAGTGTGAGCATTTTAGCAGGGGCAGCGGTGTAAGGTCTGGCACCTCCTGTGGGAGCCAGGCACAGCCTGCTTGCTGTTCACGCTGCCGCACACCACAGCCGCCTGAAGTCAACTCCAAGTCAGCCGGAGGAGCCGACAAATCTGCGCTGCGGCGCCTTCCTCCTCTGTGTCCTTTCCCTGCACCTGCGGCACGCCGGGGGCTGGCGCAGGCAGCAGCAGCAGCAGCCTCGGCTGCCATTGCCAAGCGTGGGACCGGGAGGGAGCGAGCCTGCAGAGCATCCCTGTCCGGAGGCACGTATTCCTCAGCAGCTCCCCGGGATCCTGCCGGCAGAGATGCGCTGCTGCCGCATCTGATGCGCCTCTCCCGTGAGAGCTTCTGGTAGTTGGAAGGCAATAAAAGAAGCGAGAAGCCCACGAGGACATCAGACAGGGAGCTGGGTATATAAAAGGCCATTTGAAAGGAATCTGTCACCTTTTGGGTGAAGGGGCTGTTGTGTTTGCTTCTCGGTTGCAGAGATAAAGGGAGCCAGCAAGGAGTACCGTATCCCGGAGGATTCTTCAGTGGCCTTTTTGGTATTGTTCTTCTCTTTCCCCTTGCACACCGCGAAGCGCTGACCTTTTCCTGTGGAATTGGAGTCTCTGCCACTCCACCTTCTGTTCCAGAGCTGGGAGAAAGAGGTCTTTCTCCTCCTCCGTCTGTGCAGGCACTTCTGTTTGAATGGAAGATACATCTTTTTGCTGAAACTCTTTTGTTGTGACATTGCATAATAGACAGTGGTCTCGCCGCAGGAAATAAAAGAAATGAAAGGAAATAGAGAGACGGAAGGAAATTGTTCCCCAAAGCAACGCTGAAGCAGAGAAGAGAACATTAAAATCACTTCAAGCCCTACGCAAGATCTAGAAGACCGCAAATCTCCCAGCTCCAGAGGAAAAGACGCTATTGGGAAGACTCCTCAGCAGCCAGTAACGATGAGCAGTCGCGGTGCTTCGCCTGGATGCAGCTGGTAAAGGGAAGCTTTGGAGGGACGCGGGGGCTCTGGCCTGTATGATGCCTGAAGACAGAAATGTTGGAGTCCGCAGCCCAGGTGCCTTAGCAGCAGCTCCTTTCATTCCTAAAACTACTTACAGGAGAATTAAGCGGTGTTTCAGCTTCCGTAAAGGTAGGTCCATTCTGTTGCTGTGTTCTGCTGTGCTAGGGAAGCTGTGGCTGCAGACAAGTCCAGGGGGCTGTGTGTGCAGGGGCAGATGAGAGTGCTGAAACAAAAGGCATTGAACAATGCAGATGCCAACATTACACGAATGATTTATGTACTTCTTTGTTCATTTGTTAGTAGCTGGCCAGCTGATACTGTCTCCTCTACATAATAGCCCATGAATGGGCTGTTTGAATGAGGTGGCTCGAGACAAGATTATTGCAGAGCCTCTGAGCAAAAAAAACCAGGGAGAGCAGTGGGGGAATCAGACCTGTGATGCTCTGAGTCGCCTATTTGGCAGAACATCAGGGGAAAGAGTTTGGGTTTGCATTTTGTCTGTGTGGGATGAGTGGAAAGAAGAGAGGGAGCAAAGCAAGATGATAAACGTGCATCTGTGCAGAAGCCCAAGTCTTTGGATGCAGAAATTTCTGATGGATTGAAGTGTAGCCCTACAATGCACTGTCCTGTTGCAAGTGCTGCATTGCCACTTCATCCTGCTGCCCTGCAGCCTGCGTTTGCCTCTCCACCTGCTGCACAGAGATGTTTAAAGGCAGTTTCCTTCTGCATTGCACATATTCGTGTTGGAGCAGAGCATGGCAGTACTGTGGGGAGGAGGGCAAAGAGGAGGCTTGCTTTCAAAGTATGTCAGCTGGAAGGGAAATGCATGTCTGAGAGATACAAGTGATAAGATGACAAGTGGTAAGATGCCATGGTGCTTGGGATGGGTAGGGAGAAACTATCTCTAAGATGAGGACAAAAACTTGTGTGGGGGAAGAGGAGACTATTAGTGCTGCCTTAAAAACTGTGCTGGACAGAGAAATCCCAAGTGAAAGGGAGAAATTGCCATATTGTTCTGAAGCATGAGAAATGATCTTACAAAGGGCTTACACAATCACCTTCATCTCTAAACTGTCCCTCCTTGCTGCCGTTGGTCCTTTTGCAAGAGCAGGCAGCTCTCTGCTCCCAAGGCTCGGTAGGGATGCAGTGGCGTCATCACTTTGGAGGGTTGTGTGTGCGGGCAGTCAGGGGCGATGCCTTGAAAAGAGGGATCACAACCAGCAAGGGACTTGCTGCAGAGCTACAGCAGAGACCAGCTCTCACCTGCAGCCGAGGTAGCACTGAAAGGTGTTTGCCTCCTGAACCCCCCTTCCCATGGTTGCTGGAGTTGAGTCCTTCTGGAGCCCGGCCAGGAGGACGTGGATGTGTCTGTATGAAGCGTGCTGGTGCATTTCAAGGTGTCGGGGTGAATTAGTGCTGTCTGTGCCCCGTTTAGAAACTTAACTATTTGAGAAATGTTTGGAAGTTGGATAAAGGATTAACTGATAATTTTGCAGACAGCTGCCTTTGTGCCTGAGGTGCAGCCTTTGCTGCTCCAAGAAGAGCTTCAGCTGTTCATTCTTTCCTGTATGTTCTGACACAGAAACTCTTCGTGTCTAAAACTCCAAGTGAAGCTGCAGCACTTGAGGCAGAGGACAGAATGATGGAGGTTGTGCTGCTAATTTGCTTTCTTCTACATATCATTTGTTTCAGCTGCTTTCTTACACATGTTTTCTGTTAAGACCATTGTCACAAGGCCCCTGGATCAGAGCTGTGTAATGAGGTCCATGTCCTCACTGACTGAAGTCAACAGAAAGATGAACATTAACTGGACTTGCAGCAAGCCTTTACTCTGGTTCCCCGGGCAGATTAGGTTAACTACCCTTGGCTTATTAACTGGCATACTGAATTCTTATCGCTTCATTTGCAGACTCTAGACCTAGGTATAAAACAAGGCAAAGCTAGCTTTCTGCAAGCCTAGCCTATATGTGCATAAAGCAGCTCAGCTACTCCTAGGCTGTGCAACACGATGCAGAAAATAAAATTAGCAGGGAAAAACACTGGCTAGTCATTGGAAGAACTGCAAGGGAACTGTGACACTGTACATTTAGGCAGAGGTACATCATCATCTTCACGGATGATACAAGGTGTAGAACCCTTCCTGGAAATCCAGATCAAACCTGCATCCTGATAAGACACTGAAAAATTAAATGTCAGACTTGTTTGGAGGTCGTGTCATAGAAGTCAGGGCTCAGAGGTCAGCATCTGAACAGAGACACAGCCAAGCATCTTTGAAATCCAATTTAGAGAAGAGATACTGTCTTAAGTACCATCACAGGAACCTCCTGAGAGCACGTAGAGTCACAGACTGGTTTGGGTTGGAAGGGACCTTTCAAGGTCATATAGTCTAACCCCCCTGCAGTGAGCAGGGACATCTTCAACCAGATCAGGTTGCTCTGAGCCCCATCCAACCTGACCTTGAATGTTTCCAGGGATGGGGCTTCTACCACCTCTCTGGGCAACCTGGGCCAGGGTTTCACCACCCTCAGTGTAAAAAATTTCTTCCTTACATCTAGTCTGAATCTCCTCTCTTTTAGTTTAAAACCATCACCCCTTGTCCTGTCATTACAGGCCCTGATAAAAGTCTGTCCCCATCTTTCTTACAGGCCCCCTTCAAGTACTGAAAGGCTGCAGGCTAAGTGGAGAAAGCAATAACTGAAGGTAACTCTGCTGGCCTGCAGTGTTGAGAACATTCAGTAGCGTGGTGAATTTGGGTGAGCAGAGTTTTGGATGAGGAGGCATTGGCTATGGCCAGAGAAATGGTGCAGGCCCTCATGCAGTTGGTGGGGATAAGCTCCCAGTGATGGTTTTAAAATCACCTCCCTTCCTTTCCAGCCTGTAGCTAGTTCTGCTCTTACTTCAGGGCTGTTTTTTCTGAGCAGTACTCCCTAGTGTGCAACTGTGCTGACCTCCAGGGCAGGAGTTTCTCTTACCTTAGCTACTGCTGGCATCACACTGGCTGTGGGGTAGGAGAAGGCTTGAAAGAAAGAAAATGAGTCAGATGGGAACAAAATACTGCCACTGCTATTTTCTGTGGGATTTTCCTTCTCCTGTACATTACAAAATTCTGTAGAGAAGAAGAAAATACTCCCTGCCTTTGATCCACTCAAAATAGCACTTAGTGCTGGGGAAGGCCACAGCAGAAAGCTGATAAGAAATAATAATTTAAAACTCTATATAAAGTGTTATGTGGCCACCACAGCCACTTCTTTGTGTCATTCCAGGACCTTTGTTCCCAGCCCTGCTGCTGAAAGCCGTTCACCTCATCTGTTACTTTCACTGTCAATGAATTACTGATGTAGAATTGAGCTCTGCTTAAAATCCTCACCCAGATCCTACGCTGAGATCAATTCCTTTGTCCTTAAGTGACCTTTTCTGATTAGCATAGCCCATAAACTCTGGAATTGTTTTAGAAGGACAGAGATCCTCTGCTTCACATTGAGAAAACACATGCACAGGTGTAGGCCCTCTGAAAGCATCAGCACTCTGTGCTTTGTGCTGTCTGAAAACTACGCTGTTAACTGAACTGCCGAGGGGTGGCTTGGGAGAGGCACAAACCCATCTCGGAGTGTGTGCGCTGTGGCAGGGCTGGAGCAGCAGGTGGGCTTCCTCAAGCTGTTCCTTAGAGAGCAAGGAGACACAATGCCAGCGAATCTTTGTCCCTTTTTCTAACTGAATCAGAAGCTTGGAGCCCACAGACTGGAGATGTGACCCCTGCCTGTGTTGGGTAGTTGAAGAAATCATTGACTAATAGCATTCCTGGATTTTAGAAACATACTGTAAGTGTGAAAATGTACCCTGGAAAGTACCACAGTGCTCTCAGAACTCCAGAGCAGACATATGCAGAAGCTGGCTACAGCACTGCGGTGTCTTTCATTAGCTTTCTGGGTAACTGCTGGGCTTGGAAATCAGGTTTCTCAGAATGTTTACAAACCTTGTGCCACGGGAATGTTCCAGTTAATGAATAACCGCTCGGCGTGCCCTTTACTAGCATGTGATTTTCCTCTTTGATGTTATGCGTGAGCCTGGCTTAATTGGATATAGCTTTAAAGACCTCCAAGGGCCTCTCTGAAAAAGCAGTTCTGCTGATTAAATCTAATGACTGGTCAGAACTGGAATCCTGTACATGTCCCTGCCTTCTGCCAGCTGTGGAATTCTGAATCTCAAGGTTTCTTGTTGGTTTTGTGTGCTTCTCTCCCCTCTGGCACTCTGTCCCAAGGGTAAACCAAACCACAGGTCAGCACGTGTGCATCTGTCCATTTCTGGATTTTGGAAACACTGAGATTTAGGAGGAGAACTTAGGTTTGGATTGCAACATGAGTTATGATGGGTCTCTCTTATTTCCTTCTCCACAGATGTGGTCTTGTTTAGTTCCTGTAGTGGAAATTTACTTTTAAGAAACAGCATGGGGAATTCTCTGTATGTTGTAGTCTCCATAACCCGGGACTGTCCTTTCCTTGCTGCTCTGTAAAAGGAGATGCTCATAGTTACCAGGTATAGCTAATAGTGTTCACCATCGTCTGCCTCTGCCCACCACTAAGGTAAGGTTGCATGTTTGCAACCACAGTTCTCAGCATTTCCTTTGCTTCATCTTACTCTTCATCAACTCTTAATCTGTGATATCTAAGTAGTAGTTAATTGCAGTGAAAGAGGGGATAAAAGCATTAGAAAGGGACAGTGGAAGAAGGTGCACCTTACAGGACCATGATCATGGCTTTTATTCCAAAACTGAAAAACCCAGCAGACACCACAAGGTGATGAACATAAGGAAGCAGGGTTGTCACGTTTCTGCCACTTGTGCCTCTGGCAACAGAGTACTTTTTCCATAAGGCATCAGCAAGTCTGTAACTTCAAGTCAATATTTATGCAGGCTTATCGTGACTGACTCCTTTCATGGCAAAGTGCTGCCTGGTGTAGTGTTCTGCATTTGTTAGGTGAAGGAAATACTTCCTTTGGAGAAGTTCAGCCTCAGCTTTGAAACCAAGCCTGCCTGAGATGGCTTCCAAAGCCAAACAAATTGGAGAATGCATAGAGTAATAAATGTCAACTTCAGAAGCACTTCAAGGTGCGACGTGGTGATTTTCCATGAGGTTTAGGTCTTAACTGCAGGTTATTACATCATTGTCAGAATGACCACGCTAGCTATGAGCTTCCCAAAGCTGAGAGTGGAGAACCTCACACCTGTGAGGTAGATATGGTGGTGTCACCATTTATAGATACAGGGAGCCAAGTCCCTGAAGCTTTGC
The DNA here is from genome assembly GCA_907165065.1 of Caprimulgus europaeus. The sequence continues at coordinate 78,978,207 of OU015526.1, forward strand.
CACGTGGGGATGGTGGGGTGAACACCTACCCCTCTGTCCATGAAGTATGTGTGTGGCCAGACACCATGCAACTGTGTTCTGAGGACTGTGTAGGGTCTGGATCTAACCTGTCAAATCCAGGACAACTCCTGTAGTTCTTCTGTCTGTCCTTCAGGCATTCCTAGCTATGTGGATTTTGTCTCAAAAGAAGTCCCTTATTTCACAATGTGCTTTATTACAGTCAGTAGTAGAAACAATTCAATGCTTACACTTAAGGGACCAAAACTGGGAAATTTTAGGCTCCAATTTGGATTTTTTTTTTTGACACTGGTTCCATCTCCATCATTGTGGAGTAATTGCTGGAGGTAACTAATCAGGTTCTATTTTTCCTCAGATGTAGTTCCTCAGCTTTAGTACCTGTGATTTGCTGCTACGTTACAGATCCAAGGTTGTCATATCCCTTTAAAACCTGTCACCTTTTGGATGTGAATCACTTATTACTTTCTATTTGTCATAAAAAAATACTGTTTGACACTAGTTACAGACATTTTAATGCTTTATGATTGCCACCTGTTTTCAATACATTTTGTGTTGTGGTGCATCAGCAATTTATAATAATACATAGGAACAGTTTTTGCTCCCACTGCACAAACCCCCCTCATTCTGATTATATTGGTTATCTAATAGGCATGCTTTGAAAGGCAATTGTAAAATGAAGACACAAAGAAAAAGGCAGCATCCCAAAATACCATGTTAATAGCAAGTGATGAGTTTTGACTGCAGTGTCATTAGTAACAGAGTTTCAAAGCAGTCTAGTAGCTTTGAGAACTTACTCTTTCCTCTGCAAATGTCAGCTGCAATATGCACACCACGGATTAAAGAATATTAGCATGGAGAGAAGAAAGTGTAGCCAACAGGACAAAGCTTTTTCATACTAATTGTACAGTCAGTGGGCATGGCTTGTAATTGTACATCATGTAATTGGAATATCCTATCTTACACTGATTCATTTGGTTTGAAAAGAGGCAAAAACGCTTGAGTTTAAAACCAAGAGATTTCATGGGCTCTTGAAGGAAAGCTCAGACTGTGTGTTCATAGGACAAACCGGAGGAGGATGGCCAAGTCTTACACTTGAAAAGGAATAACCCCAAGGAAACAGCCCTGCAGGAAGGACCTAGGTGCCCTGGGGGACAGTAAGCTGGACATGAGCCAGGAGTGGACCTGGCAGCTTTGACAGCAGTCTGGGCAGTATCAGCAGGAACAGCACCAGCAGAGGGAGGGGAGTGATTAACACCCTCTGCTTAGTATGTTCTAGACTGTGTTCCAAATACTGTGTCCATTTATTTAAAAAAAGGAAGTTAAAACTTGAGGGAGTTGAGCAAAGGGCCACCAAGATGCTTGGGAGCTAGAACACGTGCCCTTTGAGGAGAGGCAGGGGAAGTAGGGCTTGTTCAGCCAGGGGAAGGGATGATTTGGGGGGCACTGAACAGCAGCCTTCTTGTATATTAAGAAGCACTTTGAAATCCCCAAACTCCCACAGATTCCTTAACTGACTCTCAGGGGACCTTCCTCCTTAATTCCACTTCTTTTAGAAGGAGGGTCTAGAAAATGGAGGGACTTGAGGATTACCTCCATGCTGACCAGCAGCAGCCCCTAACTCAGAGAGAAATACAAGAAACCCACCTGCATTTAATACTCCTGCCCTCCCCAGAGGTGGTTTGCAGGAGGTTAGGGGGTATTGAAGAATTAAGAAAACTTACTTTAACTCCTCTGCCAGCATGAAGAGGCTGAACTTTGCAGACACCAAATATTCCACATCAGTATTCTTCCAAGCTTGACTCACTCTGAAACTTCAAAAGTTCCTTCTTTAATTGCTAATTATTGGGGTTTGGGTTTTGTACAACAGGAAAGAAGCGAGCTAATAAAGAGTGAGTGTGTGATGTTCAGTCCCCTTACCTACTGCTGGTTTTGGCATCCACAAGTGTGAGTAACATGGAAATCACAAACTATGCTGCTCTGCATCTCAGAACATTTTCTGGATGTCTTAGCTGGACATCAGTTACTCTATCCAGTTACATCCTGTGCTGCATTAAAAATTAATTGCACTTAAATACAAACCCCAGACCTTCAGTATGGGTGACTGGCAGCTCACTGCCTGCTTGCCATAACATCACGGAGCACATGCAAGGCAACTTTCCCCCCTGCAGCTGAGGTGTGAGTTATTTCTCTTTGTTGGAGGAAAAAATGTACACATTGAAGGTTACCCTCAAGGATACTTCAGTCTGAATGCTACTTTAGCTTGTGGTTACTTGTTCATCTAATTGTAATTTATGGACAAATGAAGTTGTTGTGCCAAAAGCAAAAAGCTGACTAGCTCAACTTTGGGCTTTCTTTAGAAAAAGCGAACCAAAGCAACTCTGTTCTCCTTGTTGAATATTTTTAAACCAGTAGGAACTGTGTGCTCAGTGAAGGGCACAATTTGACTCACTGCCTTTCTTTTTTCCCACTTTATTGTGTACATAATTGGAAAAGGAGCCTTCCAAGCACAGGTAGTTATTTGATCTTTAGATTCTGATCGTGACTGCCTCAGAACTCTGCGTTGTCTTGTTATAGATAGCAATCGAATTGCCTCGCTTCAGCCCCAATGCTATTCAACAAATGGTGGTCTCCAGAGAGAGCTTCCATCACAGATTGTGTGCCTGAAGGTTATTGTGATGCTGGCTCTGCAGTTTGAAAGGGAGAGGTAAAATAAGTTATGGAGAGTAGCTGTCTTTCCAGTGGTAGCCATGATATCCTCAGACCTGGGTTGAAGTTAATTCTGTCAAAACCCCTCCGTGTTCTTCTGAGGTTAAGTACAAATGCAGGTTTCCTGCAGTCTGCCGGATACATTTCACCTTTCATGTCAGGTTCTTTTTTCATACACAACATTTATTGTTGCTAAAGCAGACAGTGATAATGCAATTGGTAATACATGATAGGAACGGTCCTTCTTAATGTGGGAAAACTTAATTAATAATTTGGTTTAGTTGGAATTAAATCCTGAGTTACATTTATAATTTTTTTGCCCTCCATGTGTAAAGGCACTGTTTCTATGCCATTGAATCTGATACAGGAACTACTTATTTTAGGCACAAACCAAGGGAGATGGAGATGTGTATCACTTTTGAATCAGAGGTTTTGTGATGGAACATCCAGTTTCTATTATTTCTATCTATGCTTATGGTCTGAAAAATCATTTGCAGTACTTTATTTTAAATACTGCTTCTGAGCATTGTTGTCAAATATGTCAGCAATGTATTTCCATGAAAGTACCAAAGGTGAAATTGAGCTTTTTAATCTTAAGAAAGGAGTAGGTTAATTGCCCGTGCATGTAAATGATCTGTGCATTGCATGGGTTGTAACAGAAGCCACAGGCTCCTCAGAGGTGTTTATGAATCTCAGCCAAGCCCCGTGTCTCTGTTTCCACGCAGGTATTTTCGGGCAGAAGCTGGAAGACACGGTTCGGTACGAAAAGCGGTATGGGAACCGCCTGGCGCCCCTGCTGGTGGAGCAGTGCGTGGATTTCATCCGACAGCGGGGGCTGAAGGAGGAAGGTCTGTTCCGCCTGCCCGGCCAGGCGAATCTGGTCAAGGAGCTGCAAGATGCGTTTGACTGCGGAGAGAAACCTTCTTTTGACAGGTAAATCCTCCAGCTGTCCCCACTCCTGAAGCCTAGGCAGGACATGATCTGCTGCACTGGCTGACCCACGGTGCTGTAAAACACGTGGCAGCAGCAGATAGAATGCCAATTTTTTGTGGGTTTTTCTGTATGTTTCCCATTATCACTCTAAAATGTCTTCTCCCCCCTCCACCTCGACTTTGATGTCTGATTTCAAAGTGTTTCTGGAGAATTTGTATTTGGAAAAAGCTGGTTAGGGAAAGTATTGTGAATGGTTTGGCTTAATCAAAAATATCTGTATTGCCTTGATCTTAGGATCATTTGAAATCCAGTGGTGATGCTGGCATTTAGTCAGCTCCACAAAGGAAGAACTTCTCTTGTCACCAATTTCAGCATGTTCTGGTACCTATAAAAGTGACTGGAAGGGAAGCCTGCTTTTACATATTCTTTTATAATTTTGGGCATTTGGTCTTAAAAATAAAAGTTGTTGTGACAATAATAACAAACCTACGTGGTTGTGAGGGAACAGGTCCAATTGGTATTCCATTATTTATACAGATGAGAATCCCATTATTTATATGAAGCTAATGAGAATTTTCTCAGCCAAGGAAGAGCCCAGTCCTGTTCACGCAGCATGTGTATGGCTTCAGTCTTTTGTAAGATTAAGTTTTTGTGCAAGTTCAATCCTCCTCCTATGAGCACTGATAGCAGTAGTCCCCATATTCAGAGTGCAATCAGAGAAACAGAACCAGTGCATTATGAATGCTGCATAGCCTTTTAAACTCTGATCAGAATTCATACCATGGTAATGAAGTTCCAGTTCAAAAGACTATTACACAGTGGTTGTCCCCAGTGTGTGCCCTAAGGGACATCTGTAACGCACCTCCAAGGAGCAGGTTACATTTATTTTGTGGGATTTTTGATCAATGGCAATGCAACTAACAAAGGAAGGCACAGCTTGATCTTTTAGTGCAAAAACATGTCATCATATGAACCTGATAGCTGGAAATCATTTACCTCCTTCCCTCCTTCCCCTACTGCTATGAAGTGAGCAAATCTGTTATGCACGAAGGTGTGCATATCACAGATGCACAGAAGGCAGACATCTGTAATGCTGTTTTATCTCCAGCAGTTTCCTCAGTCCTGACCCTCACTTCAAGAATTTATAGAGCTCTGGAAAAAAAAAGTTAATTGTCTTCCTGTGAAGTTTATTAATTTCTCATTGGAAGGTGAGAGTTAGGGTAACAGACCAGAAAAAAGCTTTCAGGAGCCCAGAGGACTGTGGGAAGTGACAGTGTTAACTGATAAATGTTTGTAGCTTACTCAGACTGTCCAAATCCTGTGTAGCTGATCTAAAAACAGAAAAGAAGCATCCACTGGGTACGTTTTCCTTACTTGGACATTAAGATAAATGTTACTGATCATCTCTGGCACAACCTTACCAGAGATACAAGTAGGCCAATGGCAGAAACAAAAGGTTATTTTTTCTGTGCCTGTAAGCCAAATAATTGTGGAGGAAATGCTAAAGGAAACAAGCCACCCCCAAAGTCCAGGAAGATGATGTACCAAACACCCCACTGAGAAGTACAGCTTGAAAGAGGTGCACAAATTCCGTGTATTAGAAACAAATGGGAGCAGGGCTCAGCTGCTTTTATTTATTTTTTTTCCCCAAGGTTATCTAGCAACATCTGTAGCACAGACTAATGAGCCCCAGGAACAGGCATGCTAGCTGAGCTGTAGCAGTGAAATGGGGAAGAGATGTTACATGCTGCTGCTGTGAAGAAGGCACATAATCTCTACTGTAGCAATTAGAAACATCAGCAGGAGTTGCCTATAAATTGCTAGTCCTGCAGTTCTGCTTCTGAAGCTGAGAATTTATATGTATGTCAGCATGTCTCGTTGTGAAGGGGACTTTCCCAGTTTATTTTTTCACATTTGAGTTTGGAGAGGTGTGATTTAGGTGTAGCAATGGTCCAGAAGTCAGGCAGACAGAAATTCTCTTCTGGTCTCTGCCACTGGGCAACTACACTTTTATTTTTGAGGTGAAGTTCCTTTCACAGTGTTTATTGAGTGCCTATGTGATTACCTTCTTTTGGGGTAACTTTTCTTTTCCTTGTGCTGAGCAGCAGCATGGCTTCCAGGTTTGGCAAGTTGAGCTCTTGTAAAGTGGCCACAGTAGGAGAAGTTGCTGTAGAAAAAAAGAATATATACATTAGGGGTCCATGCTTACTTTCTCTCATGAACCTCCAGATCCAGTGTGTTTAATCTGTAATTTTATGTTGTTATTAGCCAAAAGACCAGTGCTGCAATATCTACCTAGGCTGTGGTTATTAATTTAGATCTAGTTAATTTAATTTAGATTTTAATAATTTAGAAATTATTAAATAATCCTTCAATTTATGCTTTCTTAGCTAATTCAGTAAAATACATAACTTGTAGAATTACAAGCAAAACCAAAGGTAAGATCATACAGCCATGATTAATACTCCTTTAAAATGTCACCTCTGTTTTAAGATGGTTGCACCATCTTAAAACACGTTTCAGCTGCTGGGAGATGGAGCTCAAAGGCACCATCTGCTCTTCTGCCCAGAGTTCAGGTGCTGTCCACACTTCTCTGGAGACCCTGCCCTTCCCTCCTCTGCTGCCATCCACTCCTGCTTGGCAAAGAATGACTGCAAGCAGAATAAATGTGGCATGTTGGAAAGAAGCAGTAAAACAGCTTTGCTCAAAAGAAAATGCAGCCATGTTCTGAAACATAAAAGGTGTTTGACAAATGGCAGCTCTCACGTGAGTCAGCAGCAGGATGTTCCAGTGCCAAAGTCCCTTATAAAATTGCAGAGTGAATCCCAGCCAAGTCAGAGAGTGGCAAAAACCTTCGTGTATTAATTTGATCTTGATCTTGTAGTTGGGTAAGATGTTGCTGAATAATTCTGAGCTTTATGTATGAGAATGGAACCAGTATTTGAAATGACTTAAACTCACAGAACGAGAAACCCCCCAGGATCTGATCTGAAACATCCAACGCTCCAGCCCCCCTAGTATGAAAACTGTAACGTCAGCATTTCTTGTGGTCTGGGAAAGGGGAGGTGCAGCTGCTACAACTGGAAACTGCTGAGCTCTTCTGTGTGAAGAAAAACATAAAAAAAACAAACCTGAAAATTGTATGTCAGTGCAAAACCCCCAATCAATAAATAGCTGGCTCCCTCTGTATGTTTCTGCACACACTGTGAAATCTGCTCTGAGGAACTCACAGTGCATTCGGCAATCGCTCATGCTTGCCACTATTGGAAATATCCTCGGTATTTCCAGTACAGCTCCACCTCTGTGTGAAACTGTCCCCTCTGGGGAATCCATTTTGCTTGCCCTTGGGGTATTGGCTTCTCTCTGCTTGTGTGGCTTATATTTTAAATTTAAAAGTCCCTCAGCTTCTTTACAGATCATACATTTGTAAAGATACAAAGTGCATTATGACTATTTGTTCTGTAAAATTAGCACAGCAAATACGGCACTGCATGAGGAAAATAACATAAGGGTTTGTTCTACAGGTTTTACCTAGAAGGGGTATGAAATTGGATTTCCCTTTTTATATGACCTCTTTTAATCTAGTTTTCATCACAATTACTACTAGATGACATGAGAGTTAAGATGGCTCAGGGAGAAAAAAAATATTTGAAATGTTATTGAAAGAAATATTAATACTTCTGTGATTGATCAATGGATGTGGCTTGGATGTTCATAACTGCTCTCAGTGATGTGTATAGTCCAGTAGCTCAGAAGGGTTTGAAGCTACATAGCTCACCTGCCTGCATTGGTGTGCATGCACAAGAGAGAAGGAAAGCACATAAATGCATATTTAGGAAACCAAAATCCCTATTACATCCTCTTATGGGTATGAATTCCTCTAAAGAGGAATGCAGTACATGACAGGACAAAGTACTGCTTACTGCTCCAGCTGCAGTCAGCTGAGAACAGGGTCTGTAAGTGGCAGGGTGTGACAGCTGCCAAATGCTGACTGCTATTTGCTTAACCTGAGTAATCCAGAATGTAGAGCTGGTGTGTTCTGTGCATTTAATCACAGAGTAAGACAATGAGGAGGCTGGTACTAATGTAATATCCTCAAGGTGAGAAGGACCTCAGGCACAATTGTTACTCTCCTCCAGAGACAGTGTGGTGTAAAATGTTGGTGGATGCAAGAAACTGGACCTGTCTCACTGAGGCTGCAGACAGCACTGGCACTGTACAGACTGCAACTAGGCATTGACTTGGCAATCACTGGTTATGAAAACTGTTTTTCTCTGTTCCAAATACAAGCCTGTACGTAAGAATTTATTTGTTTAGAAGCAGATAGTTCCCCACAAGGAAGGAGCTTCATTCCTTTCCTAGTGGGAAAGTGCAGTAATCCCTAAAAAAAAAATTTTTATGTGAAATTAAGTCTTTACTAGGAAGCTGGTTCCTGCCAAACACAAATGATCTTAGGCCTGTGAAAATTACTGTTCATTTCTGCCTGTTCCAGGCTTCCCTCCCTGATCCTCACACTCTGCTCATCAGTTATGGCTCTGGAGCCACTTCCACATCCTTCCTAACTCCAGCCCTCTTTCTAACAGCTGGCAGAAATAACCTCTGCACATGGCACAATTTAAAGACCTAATCTAGCAATTAAATACACGTTAGGAGACACATTTCTAGTGTGATGCAAGGGTCATTAAATCAGTTTAATTGGTGTCCTGCTGTAGGAGAGTGCGTTTTTAGTTACTTGGTGGGAATTAACATTTGTAGTTGCTTTGCATGAATTTCAGTTTTAGAAAAGGAGTGATGTCAGCTGTGATTAAAAAAAAATAATAATAAAAAAAGGCAGCCATGTATTTCACTTCCCAGTGAGAAATGGCCATCCAAGAAGTCATTTGTCACCTTTAAGAAAGGATGATGTTTTGTTACTACATGGAAAGTCTGAGAGTGTGTTTTTTGAAGCTTCCTTACTTAGGATTGCGAGATTTATGGCTTTTTCTTTCAGTAAGCAAGAACAGGTAGTTTATTTGTGGTGGCTTTCCATGTTTTATATAGACTTTGAATCCCTGCAAAATTTTGCAGAAACTTAACAGCTTTTCTGCACAACCTTGAAAATGATAAAATAAATTAGCAGAGTATTCACTGGAGCTGGTTGATACTTTTCCTGATGGGAACCCATTTGTTTCTTAGGCCTCTGCCCACCTTACATGAAAGCACTTGTGTCTCTCTTTAAAGATCTGTATTTTTCTAATTTTTAATGTCCTTCCATAGAGTTTTTCTTTTCATTTGTCTGTCCTAAATTGCTGTCTTTATTTCTGCTTGTAAAGTATCACTCTCTAATCTGAATGAATTGGCTGCTGTTACAGTTGCTGAAGTGGATGTCTAACTTGGAAAATGAATCTATCAGTCTCCGGTGTTCCTTGCAGTGCTCAGTCCCCTGAATGGGTTCCTGGAAGGCAGCATGGATGGTAAAAAAACATGAGCACAAGGAAAAAAGGGCAGAATATGTTTGGGGTTTTTTTTCTGTCTAAACAGAAACACAAGAATTGAGATCAGGGTTAATTTAAAGTAAAGCCAGGCTCTTGCAGCAGCAAGGAGAGGAGGAAGGACAGCTTGGAGCTTAAAATGTTAAATGCTTTCATGTATGTTTCACAAATTGTAGGCAAAATTTCAGCTAGTACTTAGATTAGGCACAGATACACATATATAGTGTGTGTATATATAGTCTGTGATACAGAGAGTAATGCTTTGAAGGTACCTACACAGCCAGGAGCACAAAACTCACATAGGACACTCAGCCAGTTTATGCATTTGACCTGACATTTGAATTTCTGGACACCCAAAATCAGCTGATCCACTCATGAATCACTGGAACATTACTGAACACAGGCTTTGCCCTCTTAGCCTCTGGGTCCTGGCTTCTCAGCAGTAGCAGTGCTCTGACTCTCTCTGTACGTAGATAATCCCCTGATGTTGCTTACTCAGTGTTGCATCACTGGTTTCTCACAGGCTCTAGCATCTCACCGGAGCTGCCTGCAGACTTGCAGCAAAGGTACACACTGGGCAGCCGGTTAGGAACTCATCCTCCGTGTCAGGAAAACATCTGTGCTGGTCTGAGAGCTGCTCTACAGACCTGAATGCAGCTAAGCTGGGCCAGAGTCAACCCACCAGATGTTGTGGTGGGTACAGGATGTGTTGGTGAGGGAGACTCTCTGTTTCCAGGATCTGTGACACATGTGAAAGGATGGAGCTGTAATTCTGGTAGTTCCGGGAGGTGCTGCCACACAAACTGCTTGAACTGTTCTGTTCTCCTTCCTGTTATCACCAGAACTCCTAAATTGAATTACAGCCTCACAGCTTGTTGTTCCCTACTGCTTGTTCTTGATGCAAACTGTTTATGTGTCATCATGCTCTGGAGCTATTTCTGGCACAGCATTAATCTTTTTGTACTGTGACCTTGCCCTGTTAATATTTCCTCTCCGAGAGCTGATGAGGAGCTTGTTGGCTTTGCGCTCTGAAGCGCTGACTCCAGCTCTCTGAACACGCCGTCTGCTTGTCCCAGGGCCAGGGTTATGCGTGGATCTCTGGTGACCTGCTGGGCTCCAGCAATTTTTGTTTATGGTAGAGAGGGTGAAAAACTCCAGGCAGTGTAATCGGTCTGACAGGCACTTCCACAGTGTCTGTGGTATCACAAAGGAAAGTGCTGTCAAAACAGCAATGCCATGAGGGATATTAATGACAAAGTTCAGATGAATGGGGCTGTGAATACGTGTAGTCTGATGACTAAGGAGAGGCTGGGGTGTGTTTGCATTTGCATGGACAGTGGTGGAGTGGGGGATGCTCCTTTGGAAATGCATCAACAGTCAAGCAGTGTTGATATTTTAGGGAGGGAAGTGATCTGGCTCAGATTTTCCAGCACGACTGGAATGCCAAAATCGACTGTTTCCCAGCTTGCTGATGCTTTTTGTGTTTCATTCAGTTTTCTGCTTCGTCATCCCCATGTCGAGTTTGTAATTATTCATGGTGCACTTGCAGAAAGTCCGCCTCAATCCACAAAGGTTGCTCCAATTTAGATAACAGAGGATTTTCTGCTAGAATTGACACCCTCTGTTTTATTACTCGTTAATGAATACTTTTAATCATGCTAATTATGAATGTGTAATCATGGAACTCTTTGATATTACTCTGTTGGATAGCAAAAGAAATATCCAGATCAGTATAATCATCAAGTTTCTGTGGCTGTAACAGTCCTAGAATATGAGTGCCTTGTCTTAAACTGATCTGTTGGAGCTGGAAAACATCCAGGAGGAAAAGGTCCTCTACAGGCCTTGGGAAGATCCATGTCTTACAAACCACACAGGTGCCCTCAAGGCAGGTATAGAAATGCTGTTGGTGGAATTAGGCTGTGGATAGGATACTGCAGACAAAAAAGGGAAAGAATTGCTCCTGATCCCAGATTAAAACTGGAGTCTGCCGTTTTTCAGTTTTCCTCTGTATTTTAAAACAAAAGGTGACAAAAATAATACTGGAGTGCAAGGTCTAAACAGGTCTCAGATTACAGGAAACACTTTTAGTTACATTATTATAAAAATACTGACATATTTTTACACCAGCATTTACATTGAAAGAAGGAAGTTTCTTGCTTTTGTCTAACTGTTGCTAAATAGAACTTAAAAATCCAATTCTTAAAGAGTTTTGCAGGCAGGGCAGTAGCAAGGTGTGTGTGTCTGTTTGTTTATGCTGCCAAAATTTGTGTGGTAATTTCTATACAGATAGATTAAGTCCCAAACAGTGTTCCAGTACTGTTTAGAGGAGTTAAAAAAAAAAAAAGTAATAAAAGCAATTTTCCAAACTCTTATTTTGCAGGCCCACCATCTTGTGGCAGTCTGTGGAATTGCCTTAGCAGTCCATCAGCAGAAGCAAATTTTAAAAAATAAAATAAAATAAAATAAAAAAATATATATTTTTAAAAAGCTAATATTTCCCCATCTACTAATTGAGTATTTCCCCATCTGCTGATTGGGACCTGGATTTCTAACCCCAGCTCAGAAAGCACCTTTCTGTAGACTCGTATACAGCATGTATTTGAGGAGCTTAGCTTCAGAACATAAGATTTTTTTTATTGTTTCCTTGTTCCTCAACATCCTCATTTCTCTCTCAAGTTCTTCCTCAGTAGAGCCACAGTTTTCAGTACTCAACTGACCCTTCACAGTGGTAGCCCATTTGCTTCTTGGGTGAGTCTGGCTACGGGCACCTGCCTGGGCACACATACCATGGTTGTGCTCCAAGCACTGGCACCAGTGGCAAAAGATGTATAAGCAACTACCTGAGGAATTACTGGGGTCTAGGTTTTAAGCCATAGGGTTGTGCAGAGTAAAGAGTTTTATTAGCCAGGATGTCCAGAAGAGCTTCAGTTGGCTTAGTTTGCATCTGGACTGGGGACAGGTAGAAGGCAAAGAAAGGCTAGAGGCCAAATCTGAGTTAGCATTTGAAATCTCATAAAATATACAACTCCATCTGGTTTCATGTGTAGTAAATACTGTTCCTTATATATGTTATAGACTCACAGAATGGCTTGGGTTGGAAGGAACCTTAAAGATCATCTATTTGTGACTGAAATATAAATGTTTTCTGAGAATTTATTTAGAGGAGGATGGTGGTGGTTAACATTTAAATATATACAGTGCTTTATCATTTCTCTTCTGGTTTGACTGAGATTGCTCATACCATACCACATTAATCTAGGGTTGTTCCCATCACTCTTGTTAAGAATTAACTGCCATTGTTAAGAATGTTAAGGATTAAAAGCCATTATAGTTTGAACAGATCATTCCCAAATAATGATTAACATACCTCTAGCAAAGCTTAAATGCAGCAAATACCAGTGGTTCCCTTTGAGAGGCTGAGAGGTAAAAAAATGTTTCAAATGTGAAGTCTTCAAGGAAAAAGAAAGCACACCAAAATGCAAGTTGTAGAAATGTCTGTGCATTTTCTGTTGCTTATGAATGCAATTAGCATAATTTAGTATCTGGTTTTTAAATTTTTCAGAGGTCAGAGGGAAAGATATCAGTTAGTAGTACAGCTCTGTCTGAATCAGGGAAAGCATGTACAACATTCCAGTAAGGATCTGAATAAATGCCTGAGCAGCTAAACCCAGAGATGTAGTCAGAGTAATAAAAGAGTTTTCCTCATGCTAACTTGTAGTTTTTATCTATTTCTATTTGTTTCTTTTCTGAGAAGTACTCCTAAGTTACCACAGTGTAACTTTACACACCACAGAAACATTTAAGCAAGCTTTATTGCATTGTGATTTTGATCCTTCTCCTCATCTTCTTTTAGCGCACCTGATAACCAGCCTAGGCTCCTACTAGCTGTATCCACAAAAAGCTGAAGTTTCTGCAGATGTGATTATGAGAAAGCACGTGTCACACCGGGTCTCTGACCATCAGCCCTATAATGTCACATGTATTTTGCCTGCATTCAGACATTTTCAAAGTTTGGTGACTTGCAGTGCCTTAGCTTATTGGTACAGGACAGAGCTCAAACTCATTTCCCACAGATTTACAGTTCTGTGTGTAAATTATATCCAGGTTTTCAGTGTAACAGTAGAGCTCAAAGGCACACAGAATATTACAGAATATTAGGGATTGGAAGGGACCTCGAAAGATCATCCAGTCCAACCCCCTGCCGGAGCAGGAACACCTGGATGAGATCACACAGGAAGGCGTCCAGGCGGGTCTTGAATGTCTCCAGAGAAGGAGACTCCACACCCTCCCTGGGCAGCCTGTTCCAGTGCTCTGTCACCCTCACAGTAAAGAAGTTTCTTCTCAAATTTAAGCGGAACCTCCTGTGCTCCAGCTTGCACCCATTGCCCCTTGTCCTACCATTGGACACCACTGTGAAGAGCCTGGCCCCATCCTCCTGACACTCACCCTTCAGATATTTATAAACATTAATGAGATCACCCCTCAGTCTCCTCTTCTCCAAGCTAAAGAGGCCCAGCTCCCTCAGCCTTTCCTCATAAGGGAGATGCTCCACTCCCTTAACCATCTTTGTGGCTCTTCGCTGGACTCTCTCAGGCAGTTCCCTGTCCTCCTTGAACTGTGGGGCCCAGAACTGGACACAATATTCCACATGTGGCCTCACCAGGGCAGAGTAGAGGGGAGGAGAACTTCTCTCAACCTACTGACCACAGCCCTTCCAATGCACCCCAGGATGCCATTGGCCTTCCTGGCCACAAGGGCACAGTGCTGGCTCATGGTCATCCTGCTGTCCACCAGGACTCCCAGATCCCTTTCCCCTTCACTGCTCTCTAGGCGATAATTTCCTAACCTATACTGGAACCCAGGGTTGTTCCTGCCCAGGTGCAACACCCTACACTTGCCCTTATTATATTTCATCAAGTTTTTCCCTGCCCAGCTCTCCAGCCTGTCCAGGTCTCTCTGGATGGCAGCACAGCCCTCTGCTGTGTCAGCCACAGCAGTAGTCATTTTGTGGGAGCCCAGAGGGGAAAAAGATACGTGCCAGGGAAAGAACTGTATTTCAGATGGGGAAGTTTCAACTCAACATCTATGGTGTATATGATCTCCTTTAAAACTTGCTTACTTAATACTCTGATACCAGAGGAGATGGTGACACAGTGGAATTGAGACATGCTGAGCATGTTTTGGGAGCTGGGGCCAGCTCTGGTAGGAGCATAATCCCCACTGTGTAAATATAATGCTGGTTTCTGGCTCAGGTGAAAGTGAAAAGCTTCAGTTCAGATGGATTTTGCACACCTGATGTGAGATGCCTGTCAATGAGAGACCAGATTTTCTCAATACCTGTGCTTGCAAATAGGGCCTTATGTGTAATTATTTCTAGCAATAAATCAGCAGAGTTGACAGACTTTTGCTTGCAGGTATCCTAAGTTCTTTATAGGACAAAAAAACCCAAACACACACATATCTACTGCTGCTGAGTGAAATCTGGGGTGACAATGGAGAAATGAAGTGGCAGCTTTAAGCCTGTCAATCTCACAGTATTTTCCTGACTCATGGTAACGATTTCCTGTATTCCAACCCAACAGCAACACAGATGTGCACACTGTGGCATCGCTGCTCAAGCTGTACCTAAGGGAACTCCCAGAACCAGTCATCCCCTACGCAAAGTACGAGGATTTTCTTTCCTGTGCCAAGATGCTCAGCAAGGAGGAAGAAACGGTGAGTGAGGTGAAACAAAAGGCTGCCATGTGTATTGATGTAGTTCCTCTGCAATGATGCCCCAAGATACTTTATTAAATTCATTTTGAAAGCAAGATTGAAATGACAGTGGCCTTCTGGTGCTGGCAGATTGTGAACACTCAGTACTACAGGTGATGAGCCACTTCAGTCCTGTTTATGGTGGCCCAGCAGCCCAACTGTAAGGCTGACTGGATTTTCAGTTGGGCTTCATGCAGAAGTTAAAAGTGCAGTCACTGTTAAGGGAGAGAGCTGTGCATCTTGTTTCCTTTCTTAACACCCACAGCCAGCAAACTTGTGCGCTATCATGGTCAACCCATCTTGATTTGCTTTTGTTTTCATAATATATTGTAATTAAAACCCCGTACTGAAAAAGTACTGGGCTTTTGGTGGTTGGTAAGGAGTGTAGCCAGGGCCTGTTTCCAGAGGACACAGAAATCAGTGTGTGATACTCTGCTTGTCCCATTCCCAGCGTGGGCACAAACTGAAATTAACTGTTTATTAGTCTGAATCTAGTGTGGACCAAAAATGGGTAAAATACCCAAATAGTTTCTCATATAAAAGTGCCAACCAGTTCAAACTAGAACAGGTCCTGGAAGCCTCAGCCCTGTTATCAGCAGAAGGAAGAACAGAGCTGCTGGTCAAAAAAAGAAAGAGTGAAAGAGAAGGGAAAGGATGAAACCAAGTTATTTATTTCCTTATTTATTTTTATCCAGAGCTAATCCTTGTTAGTCAAACACAGCTTTCCCCACCCAAAATGGGTTCCACGAGCTATTCCTGATGGCAACCTGTATATAGCATTTAATATTGCCGTTTCAGCAATGTGTTTATTGTCTTGTAATTGGAATTGCTGACAGTTTTTTGAATCTCTGGTAAAATACTAACAAACTCTGCCTCTCCACTTATTGTTTTTTTCCTTAAACCACTTAAAGGGCCTGAAAGAACTGGTGAAGCAAGTGAAAAGCCTGCCAGCTGTCAATTATAACCTGCTGAAATACATTTGTAGGTAAGTGCTCTTGCAAGAATATCACACTGGTATTTATAACTGTGAGCTGTCAGAAAAACCTGTCTGTGTGTGTGCCCTGAAGGAAGAGCATTACTCACAGGCGGAGGATTGGTGGACTTAAGTGAATGCATTAAAAATACAGGCTGACTAATTAGTAATTAGCTCTATCAAGGTGCACAGTTACGACTTTCCTTTCATAAGCAGGCCATACACAGCAAGAAACACAAGAAGGTAGAAGTGAATATATTCTCTCAACTTTATAGGACCCTGGTTTGCCCATTTCTGAGAGCAGTTATTGGCTTTGGCTGTATACCCCTGAAGTATGGTCTCCTTGAAAACTGTGTAGGTCTTGTAGTATATGGGATAGTTTCATGGACACATCTAAAATCTTAAAAAACATGTCTTGCATAGTTGGGATTTGTGAACTTACAGGAAGTTCTCAGCATTAAAAAAAATGAAAGAATATAAACTTTTGTTTAATTGACAGTTGGCACTGTGAGGATAATTTATGAGCCAAACAGTTGATAAATTATGCTGGAGAAAGTTATCACCTGTAACAGAGTTATCTTGTAGTCAGTCCAGATTGAGACTTAAATTTTGTTATCCATGTACCATGTTGAAGAAAATCTGAAGAAGTTGAGGAGAACAGCCTTGAGCTTTCAAGAGGATTTGGAATGAAATACTTGGACTATGTTAAGAAACCACAGCATGCTTTGTCTTTATTTTATTATTCCTTTTTACATGTTCCTTAAAGGTCTCTTTCTTCCTCACAGATTCCTTGATGAAGTCCAGTCTTACTCAGGCATAAACAAAATGAGTGTGCAAAATCTGGCTACGGTTTTTGGCCCCAACATCCTTCGCCCCAAAGTGGAAGATCCTCTGACTATCATGGAGGGTAAGATTACTGCAGATAACTTGTCTTTAAGTTTATGGACAGTACATGCCAGTCCACACAGTATGTGCAGTCAGTTCCAGATATCTGTTTTACAGACACAGAATTCTTCAGCTTGGAGGAACTTCTGGGTTAAATCTCGCAGGTTACTATGAAAGTGACTGAAATGTGCAGCATTGCAAACAGACTTTGCATGCGATTGTGCTGCCCTGGCAACTTGACTAAAAAGCTTTTTCTCTCTCAAAACTTGCTGCAAATATGGCATGTTCTTACTCAGCACATGTGGTTGCAGTGCAGTCAGTATTTTACCTGCAGTTCTTAAGGATGATACTTCAGTGACCCATGTAGAATCCCCCAGAAGGCAGTGGTGTATTTCATGTCTTCTTGCACAACAGTGACCAGTTTGTCAGCTGCATTCTGTTCTTTATAGCAGTGTCCAGCTGTAGCGTTTTGCTGGGATAAAGACAAAAATATGTCCCTGCAAACACCTTTTTCCTACTATGTAGGATTTACTTTACTTTCTCAGAAATTAGGGCTGCACAAAGACCCTGCACCTAAAATTTTACCAAAACTCAAAAATGCAGTGTTCATACTTTGACAACACGTGGATTTATTATTTTCTGTAAGTTTGATGCTTTTTCTCTTCCCCATATACAACAATTCCCCATATACTTTGTTCATTTACTTGTTTCCTCCTTTTTCCTTTTATTTTTTAACAGAACTACTATGTTGTTGTGCACAGAAACATGGCATTTCCAAATTGTATATGAAAGCAGTGAATACCCAGGGTTAGCTGTCTGCACAGTAGCTCAGACAAGCCAGAAAACATTCTAACATGGAAAAGTGTTTTTAATTATCGTCTTCACTTTAATGTCTGGCTTCTCATTGTCACAGAGAACGGTTTGATCATGTGTTTGACCCAAAAGGGTTTGCAAGAGCGGGCGTTAGATTTATGTGTGTGTTTACTGTGGCTGTCATCAAACCTGTGCAGCTTCAGATACCTGCAAACCTGCATTTGTGGCTTCCCCTTGGTGCAGACTTGTCTCAGATGCGCTGTGGCTATCTGATAGGGGGTGCAGAGATAAGCTTCACTGTGTCATTGAAGTCCTGTTACCCATCTTGTATCATCTCCCCATAGTATTTGAGAGAGAAACATAAGAGTTTTCTGCTTTGTTTTGTTCCTCTTTAATTGTCTTGTCATGTCTCTCTCGGGAGTTATATTTGTGTGTGTGTGTGTGCACGTGTGCTGCCTATCACTTCACTTTCAACCCACCTCTTCCTTTGTACCTGCAGCACCACCAGACTGCCTGGCACTGTAGCTTTCCTTACCATGACTCTTCTGTAGAGCTTAGCAGCCTGGCAGATAACTGCTGTGAATGTTTCTCTTGGTCAGGCAGCAAACTGTCCCTTTTTTTCTTTTTTTTTCCCCATGCTTTTGCATTAAATAGTACAAAAAGTACTTAAAATTGTTCAGTAGACTGGAATTGGAGAGAGATGTCAGAGCTGATTTATACCACTGAAGTCAAGGACAATGGTGTCTCACAGGATGACATTAACTGATGGGACACCATGTATCTTCAGCTCACCTGGGGCAGGGGAGACAAATGGAGGTTTAGGGCAGGGAGAGAAGAGTTAGCCATTCCTAAATAAAATACTCTCTTCTAGGTTTGTATTTCTCCAGAACTGGGTGCAGCTTAAAGTTTGTGGGTTGGTTTGGGGGGCTTTTTTGGAAGTTTTAGCAAGAAAGTTTTGTTTTAAGCTGGGTGGAAAGGGAAAAATGAGTTTTTCCAGTTCTTGAAAGCAACTCTCCAACCTGCTCATCAACAGCCCTAGCACTAAAATGATGGTGGCTGCTGCAGGAAATAGCATGGATGCTACACTTACTGAAGGGAAATACATATATTATTTAACTAATGAGAAACAGGTTTGATTAAACAGATTTATGACTTCTCTTTAAGCATCACTTTAAGATTTGACATGAGACAATGTTGATGGGCAATTGGGCTACACGTTGTTAAATGTATAGGAACCTCTAACAAGGACTGTACATCAGTTGGTGCTCATGGCCACCCTTCTTCATTGCTCTTTGCTTTTTGGAAGAGACATGATCAAAGTCAAACATGCAGCTGTGGGGAACCATACCTCTATAATGAGGATGAGGAGTTGGGTTTATTTGGTTCAAGACAGATTTGCCACAATTCCAATCATGGGGCAATTTTTTCCTGTCAAACACAGTGGTAACAGTTGCCTGAGTACAGTGCAATGTTTGTAGTACAAATCTGCAGGTAACAGCTCATGTTCTCAGAAGGAATACAGCTAAAACGAAGGGAATTTTCCTGCTGCATAGTTCTAATATATGATTTTGCCTTAGCAAACAAACAAGCATACTAAAGAAAGATGTTGTCGAGTACCCACATTGTATTGGCTCTTAGTAGTTGTATTTTAAAAAGGTGGGGTATAAAGATCTGGAGTATTACGAAGGAATTTATGTGGAACAGTATTGCACAGTGGGAAATTATTGATTAGAAGAGCACAGCATGCTTCTGAAAGCTCTCTAGGAGCTTAAAAATGAGGTGGTTATTATAACTACCTTGACCTTGTTCCTGAAATATTCTTAATGATCTCTAATTAGAGTCTGCTTAACAAAATAGAGTTGCACATCTTTATTACCCCAAGTCCACTTATAAAGGCTAGTGTGTAAACTACGGTGCAGTCAAGTGCTGTGCGCACCCAGGGGTTGTTCTTTAAGAGGAAAAGAAGCTATTTATTACAGCAAGTAGCAAGCTGTGGTCCTGTATAGTTCCATACTGTGCTGTAATGTGACATAGTTCCCTGGGTGCATATAGTCTCGCCACAGAGTGGTTAAAGGCATTCACATGAAATTCATTCTGTCGCATTACTGCCCTGTTTTGCTCCAAAAGACTAAAACATCTGTGTTCCAGCAATGCAAATCCCTTGCCTGCCCATTTTCTCTTGAACTCCTAAATGCAAGTGATGTGCCAGAATAAGACTTTGGTTCTAAAAATGATCTCCCCATTGAGTTGAAACACATCACTTAGAATGATGTTACCCTTTGCTACTCGCTATCATCTTCTGTGGGCTTCCCAGGATGCAGTTACTGTCACGGTAAGAGCTTCTTCACAGAGGTTCCTGTTCTTAGGGGGTCTGCGAGACCTGCTGGCTTGCTCTGATGGAAGGAAGAGGTGGTGCTGATCTGGCCAGGTAGCCAGAGGCATTTCAGGCATGTTAAACATGATGGAAGCGCTGCGTAAATGTTTGTATAAGCTGAATGTTTGCTAAGTATCTGTGGAATCTGCTGGATTAAGTGTATTTACACCTGAAGAAAACAGGCCACTAATGACCATGTGCTCTGTGTCTCCTTTCAGGTACAGTAGTAGTCCAGCAGTTGATGTCAGTGATGATTAGCAAACATGAAGAGCTGTTTCCCAAGGATGCAGACCCTCAGACGGGACCCGAAGCGTGCAACAACAACAACGAAATGCCAAAGAAAGCGACTGCGGGGCAGCTCCAGAACAAAGAGAACAACAACACCAAAGAGACAGCAGTGAGGCGCTGCTCCTGGGACAAACCTGAGTCTCCCCAAAGGGGAAGCATGGACAATGAGTCTCCGACTGCTCAGCCAGGCAGCAAGACAAATAGCCCCAGGAACAGCATCCAGAAACTCGATGTCACCAGAAGCCCACCACTTATGGTGAAAAAAAATCCTGCTTTTAACAAAGGCAGTGGCATAGTCACCAATGGGTCCTTCAGCAGCTCTGTGGAGGGCCCTGAGAAGAGCCAGACCTTACCAAGCTGTACCCTGCAAACCAGGAGGACGTCATCCCTGAAAGGACCTGTGACCAAGATGGGCACACACAGCGTGCAGAACGGAGGGCTGCGGATGGGTGTCTCTGGCACAGACGGGCACAGCAACACCCTCAACAGCCGCGCCCCGGGCTGGGTGCCCAACGGCTACGTCACACTGAGGGACAACAAGCAGAAGGAATCGGTGAGTGAGTCAGGCCAGCACAACAGGCTTTCCACCTACGACAATGTCCACCAGCAGTTCTCCATGGTGAATTCTGATGACAAACAGAGCGTGGACAGTGCCACCTGGTCAACGTCCTCTTGTGAGATATCACTCCCTGAGCACTCCAACTCCTGTCGTTCATCCACCACCACCTGCCCTGAGCAGGACTTTTATGTGGGTAACTTTGAAGACTCTGTGCTGGATGGACCACCACATGAAGACCTTTCTAACCCGGGTGACTACGAGAACAAAAGTGACAGGAGGAGTGTGGGGGGCCACAGCAGCCGAGCCACCAGCAGCAGCGATAACAGCGAAACGTTTGTGGCCAACAGTACTAACAATCACAGTGCTTTGCACAGCCTGGTGTCCAGCTTGAAGCAAGAGATGGCCAAGCAAAAACTAGAGTATGAGACAAGGATAAAAAGGTAAGACAGTCTGGCTCTACCATCTGACTGCCTTTTGCAGAGTAAATCCAACAAGTTTTCCCTCTCATGACTTACTAGCAGGTTGAACTAGCTGCAGTTGCTGTGTGCTTGCCACCGAGTTTCCCATCTTTCAGTGCTGACATACTCTGACATTGCTTTTGTGGTATCGTGATCCAATGGAGTTTGTTTCAAATCAGTTGCTTGCCATGGTTGTGACCCGCTATCCCATCAGCATCAAAAATAAAGCCAGATCGTTGTGATTCTGTAGAATCTAATTAACAAATTCAGTAGGCTCTCGGTGTTTTCATTAATTGATGCCTGTTCCCTAGAGACTGAGAAGGGCAACTGGGCATCACCTTTCAGTGAAAGCAGTGCTGTGGCTTATTCCACCTGTAGTTTTTGGGACTGGCAGACTGCTGGAACTCCTTTCCAGAGTCCTCCTTCCTGCTGAGACAGTGCTGCATCTGGGAGTTACCTCTGCTCACAGTCCCATCTCCACACTGCCACGCTGCCTCAGCCTTTCCTTCAGAGCTCAGATGCCTCAGCCTTTCCTTCAGAGCTCAGACGCATTAAGGAAGGCAATGGAGAGCTGTGTCTTTGTCTACAGACAGTGCAGACTCTTCTTGCACACGACGAGGTTGCTGGGGTGGGTGGCCATAATATCAGTGAATAACCTCCAGGTCTGGGCTTGGCACTAACTAGTGCACACAGCAGTGCAGAGCTGAATGCACTCTCTTGGTAATAAAAGTTCTTCAGTAAAGTTGTTCAGGATTTGTGTTCCATTCTCACCTCTGCTGAACAGCAGCCCTTCGCATTGGTACCTCTGGTGCTGCAGGTCATAGCTGGATCACAACACGTGAGAGCTGCTAGCAACAGCAGCTGCCAACAGCAGTGCAGCGTAAAGAATAATGCAGTCTTTTACCTGCACCCCTATTTTCAGCATAGCAGGCAGTGTAGTAGAGCACTTGAAATGTTTAATGTTCATTATAACTGTGTGTTTAGTACCACTACGATTTCTAATGCTTTCCATTGGAAAGCCAGATCTGAAATAGGGTCAGTTTTTTATACAAAAACCACACTGATTGCAGTTTTTTTTTGTAAATTGTCGATCTGTATTTGCAAATAGCTACAGCAGATAAATCAGCTGAAGCAAGGAGATTTAGCAATGGAACAAAGTCATTCAGGGCATTATTCTCGCCTTGTACGTGACACTAGTGCAACTACAGCAGGAGCTGGGTGTCAACGCTTCCAGGAGTAAAATGAATACTTAGCCTGTTCCTGGAGAATTAGATGGAGCTGTTTGCTACCTTGCCAGTGGCTGCTGTTAGACATTTTCTAAATGAGCCACCAAAGAGATTGCCCTGTGAGAATGGTTCACTGATGAAGCCCTGGTTTGTAGATACACCTCCCAGAAAATCAGTGTAAGCTTTGTAAGTGAAAAGACACGTGTATGAATTTCTTGGTGGTGTGCATTTCTGCTTGAGTGGGTGAGGAGTGCTGCTCAAGAGCTGTCTGCTTTTATTCCATTTGTTGCAGCTTGGAGCAGAGGAATCTCACCCTGGAGACAGAAATGATCGCCCTGCACGAAGAACTGGATCAAGAGCGGAAGAAGTTCACCATGGTGGAAATCAAGATGCGTAACGCGGAGCGGGCCAAGGAGGATGCAGAGAAGAGGAACGATATGTTGCAGAAGGAAATGGAGCAGTTCTTCTCCACTTTTGGAGAACTGACAGTGGAGTCTCACAGACCAGAAAGAGGCAACACCATCTGGATCCAGTGAGCACTGGAAGTGTAGACTGTGGGACTCTGAGGAAGGGCTGGAGGGTATTATACTGTTCTCAGGTGGCTGGTCACCTGTCTGAGGCTAGTACTCAACGTAATGTTATAAACCCTTGAAGGAAGAAATCATACAGACATTAACCACTCATATCTACAGTGTGTACTTATCAAGTTATACTCTTTGAATGCTTCATGAGACTACTGTCAAGTGTTACAACTGGATACCTGTATATAAATTTAAAAAAAAAATCACCTTAGAGAGCAAGAGATGTATCTCAAGAAATATTTTAATGCAAGTCTTGTATTTAAACTGGTAAATTGAAATGTTGTTGCAATCAAGCTTTATATCGAGGCTTTTCTCCCTTGCACTTAACATAATAAGCTATTTTTGGCATTGTGTTACCATCAGCTTATTTTGTATATCAAATGTTTTTTGTTTTTGTTTTTTCTTGTTACCCCTCTTGCTGGGGAGTGAAGATAAACAGATATGTTAAGGTATATGTGCTGGTGGTTAATCCTGATTTGTGTTGCTTCTAAAAAACCAACAGGGTGAGGAACAGCAGCACGCTACAGGCAATACAAAGCAGTATTTATTTAACAGAATTGATGTCCAGTCCTAGAAAGTACCAGTGCACTCATATTGTAAAAGCCAAATGAGGACATCAAGTCATCAAAACTGGGGACAGTAGCAAAAGGGTAAACAGCTGCTTGTTTGGGAGCAAACGTGGGTGGCAGAGTAAGAAGCTGTGAGAGGGGAAAGGGGAACTTAAGGGGAAGTCAATCAGATGAGCAGAGCTTTCTGGGGTACCCTGAAGGAGCCCTGTGCCTGATCACTGCAGCTCAGAGCAGTTGTTCTGACAGTATTTGCATGACTTACCTCTGTACTCTTGGTAAAAGTGAGTCCTTTTCGTGACACTGGTGAGGGGGGACACAGAGGGGATGAAGTGCGCATCCTTACAGCTCTATCAGTGTGATGGGTGCTGAAAAACATAACCAAAAACATTATGTCCAGCATAGAAATTACCAGAGCAACTGTGTAACAAACAGCAAATAAGGAAGAAAACACACCAACATATTCCCCACCCATATTTACAGTGTATATTAGCAAGTTATCATCCTGTCTGAATGCTTTGTGAGATTACTGACACTTGTTATAACTGTGGAAGTTCTCAGGCTCTCGGCATCACCAAGGGAACACCCACGGGGAACAGCCTGGAGCCTAACAGCATGTACAGTGCCAATGAGAAACCAACAGCTCAGCCATGCTGTAAATTAATAGTTTGTTCGGCATCTTTACATACAGTAATTATAACTGGTATTTTCTACACCGTGTTAAGGATTTTTGTTTTTAACTGTGCATTTAGGACTGCAAGCTGTATTGCTGCAGAGGGTTGTTGAGATGCCTTGGCTTCCCTCTAGTGTCTCTTAAATATATTGCAATTATGTGTTAATTGCAGTTGACAAAGAACAATGAAGGTAGCCTCAAAGAGCATTCTTGGTTGTAAGCATGTATATTAGACAAGTATTAATTAGATGTGGGAATTACACCAGGAAGCAAACATGAGGTTTATATTTCAGAGAAATATAATTGGAAAAATCAGACAGGGAGAGATCAAGGCAAGAGGAAGGAGCAAGTTTTATTTCACTTAGCAGCGATCACAAGATGTCCCCACAATGATGAGAGAAGGAAACATTACTATGTTAATTAAGATTTTTAAATTGAATGAGAGACACCTTGATGTCTGATGCAGTAGGCCTCAAAGCTGACTCACACTTTCAGCACTATCTGACATCTGCTGACATGACACCAAAGTCTGGGAGATAAGTATTTTCTTAACTGAATTACTACTTTTCCACTACATGTTTACAGTGGTCCCTGCAGCAATATCCTGAGGTGGAGAAAGTCCTGCCATGTTTATCATTATTATCTCCTCTAGCAGCCCTTATGTTGTTCCAGCTCTGATGATCTCTTAAAATTTAAAGGAATACACAATTCCTAAGGGCCTGTGTAAATGAGGACCTAAAGCTGAGTCACGCAGGGATGGCACAAGGTGGCCAGCTAGGCAGTGGGGAAAGGTACAGCTGATACAATGGCAAAAAAGGACAACTACCTGATAAAAATTTATTTCTGATACTTGTTCAAAATTGACAAGGAATAGGAATTTCATTTCATGTCCACATCTGCCTCCAGTGCCCCAGGCTGTATAGTATGCAGGGGAGAAGGGAATGTATTTATAGTCCCTGTACTTAGCATTCTCTGTTCCATTTCTATTATCCTTGCTCTTCACAGGAACTGGCTGGAGGCTTGCAGTGATTTGTATGTGCTGCAGGTTTTCCTGACTTGTCTGAACAGGCTTCTTTGTACACATCTGTTTCTGAGCTCAGATGATTTGGTCAGTGATTGTTTCCTGAGGGTTAGTTCTTGGTCTACCCACAAACAGCAAGAATGCACTCATTTCGGCTCTGATTCCCTGATGGGTTTAAAACCGTTCTTGGTGCTGCTGTCACCTTCCAGCCATCTATTCCTGTACCCTACCTAGTGCTCTTGTCACTGAGCTCATCCCACAGTGGTCTGTTTCCTGGAGCTGAACCTGCATGAAGCTGTTCTTTGGGTTAGCTTTCTGGTGGTTGAGGTCTTGGTGCTGGCTCATTGAAATAGCAGACAGTTCACGATAGCTATGCCATTTGGAGTCAGCTCAGACAGTCACAGGATCACACAAAGTATCTCTGAATGCTTTCTTGGAAGCTCATGTTAGGCAGGATTTGTCTGAAGATTGATTTTGTCTAGATTTGAAGCTTGTCTTCACATTTGAAAAGGTTTTCCAGTCAGTTTCTCAAAGGATGTTCAAATTCCAGTTGTATGGCTAAGTACTGGTATCCCAAAGTCCTTCCTTGGCAATCCAGGGCAAGACTTCACTTCACTGTCTCTGCAGAAATCATCTAGACAGACCAGGAAACTTGAGCAGGCACACTGACCTTAGAAAATATTACCAGCAACATAGATCACGATCCATCCAAAGCATCCCACTCCTCTCCTCCTGTGAGGCTTAATTAGCATTTAGGCTGTGGTGATAAAGTTTATTTATGTCCTTAATGGTCATCTTCATGCTCCTGTTATTGCCCTACCTACTTCTTTAAGTTAAAAGCACAGAATTCTCAGAACCATGCTCCCTCTCATGCAGTGGAGTGGAAAGGGGCAAGAGTGATTCATGAGATGGAGGTCCCAGCAGACTGAGCCCAAAGGCTCTGAAAAAACCTGTAAGGATTTAGTGCAGTATTTTTGTTGATAACTGGATATCTCATGAAGGTGTTTTTTTCAGGAATCTTACTGTTAAGGTATTGAATGAAACTGAGGTTAAAGCCCAGACAACTGCTTTTATCAGCAGTGTGTGTGATGGAACAAGTCATGTTCTAAGGCCAAGCTGACAGTGTTGGCTATTATGAGAGGACACAAAGAGAGTTTCAGGTATCAATTAAAAAAGGTGTAATAATAAATTTGCTTTCAAGTCTTTCTCACAGGTGTCTCTGTGAACTCCCCAAATGAATAATCTGTTGTTGGAGTTCGCCAGCCAGCCCCAAGCTGAGAAGGGCAGTTAACAGCTCAGCCCCTCTAGCACACTGTCACTCTGCCTTGTGCACAGTGCACAACAGACAATGCTTTTACAATTCCTCAATACAGATGATGAAAAAAAATAATCTCAGAGCTAATAAACCTCTGGTGCAATAACAGGGTATGATTGCTTTAGATTCCATTCAGAAGTGTGAGGTCAAGACAGCACAGGCACTTTAAAGCAGGCTGCCAGAATGCCACAGTCAAGGGACAAGAGAGGGAGGGACAGGATTAACACTGCTGTTAATCCCATCTCTGGCCGCATCATCAGAGCACTGTGCTGGGTGACGGTGCCCTCTGTGCCTGCGCACACAGCAGACTGCAATAGTGGCAGACACTCACCGCACTTTTTAAGTATGAGATTCTGATGCTTTGCTCAGAAACGCTTCTGTCTTCATTTCTGTTTGTGAGTGTGCTCCAGTGCAGCAGAATAATTGAATTTACTACACTTCTTTGCTACATTTTTTCTTTCAGCATCTCATGGAGCACGTTTCCCAAATGTACAAATTAATAAATAAAATGTTATGTTAAATGATAAGCAAAACAGGTATGTTAGGTTTTCATAAGAATGAGGAGGAAAGGAGCTTGCGGAGATTACCACTCTAAGATCAGTAAGCTGTACTTGATCCAGTAGTTAAAGTGAGTGTCCAAAAATTTTTTCAGAAAGATCTAATTTGCCAAAATGAATGAATATGTAACAAATATTTATTGTCTAGCATCCCCGGAGGAACAGAGACACTGACTAATCAGGTACACTGATTTGCATGTTATGACAACCCAGTCAAAACGGTGAGTTGCCTCTGGGGGCTGTGCACTTGAACCCTTCCTGGCTGAGTGAAACTCCTCATTAATTTCCTTTCCTGTTCTGAATTCCCTCTGGAGTCTGTCCATTGAAGAAGAGAGCGTCTGCAACCTCTGTGTCCCTGGCAAACCTTCAAGGAAGTGGTGGGGGAGTGAAAAGGGGAGATGGGAGGAGAGAAATGAACAGGTACTTGCAATGTGGGCATGCAAACCTAGAGGAAACGGGTGGGAGGGATGAGGAGAACAAGGAAGTGAATACACCTGAAATTGCCATGGGTAAGTGGTAGCAATTTGCCCTTGTTAACAGCATTCTTTCTGAAAGCTTGTGTCTACAAAAAGGGCACTGCAGTTAGTGTTCCACTGTTCTTCCAGAGCTTTTTCATCTCTAAATTGCTTTCTGGGCTGACTCCAGTAGCTAAGGTCAGCTATTTGCCGGACTACCTTCCTTGCTTTTATCAGTCCTACGTGCTAACAGTGAGAATTCACGTGGAGAAATACCTAGCAAAGCTGCTGCTGGAAGAGCAGAGTGCGAGGCAGGGAGCCCCAGGAGGTCAGAGGGTTCCCTGTGGATTACCAGCACTCGCTCTGGCAACTGCTAATGGCCCCCGGACTGTTGTTCAGCATCTCTGGAGCAGAGCTTCTCAGGAAATACAATTATACACAGCAGATGTCCTGCTGGCAGAAATTGCCGTAGCTCTGCAGAGGTTTAGGAAGCAGTGAGAAGCTGAGGAGGTTTCCCTACTGGGCTTTTAGAAGCTGTCATAATGTGTTTGTTTACTGTTAGCCTTGGTGGTCTAGTTTTGCTGGAGAAATGCTTGTCAGCGATAAAAAAAAGGTTTATTTAGTATGGCAATAATAATGGAGAGTGCAAAAATATTTTGAGGCCAGAAAAATCAATGTGAGGCAAATATATTCCTCCTTTTTTTCCCCTAAGGGATCCAGGATAATGAGCTTTACATGCAGTACAATTCCATTTCTGAATCTCCTAAATGCAAGAATGGAAAATCCTTTCTACCTCTGTGTGTATTACTCTCTTCGTGCGAAAGGGGTTTAAAACGATTCATGTTCAGCAGGACTTTATTGTGATGTTTAAAATACTATTATGAGCTGTTTAAAGTGATTTTATGAGCATGGCTGTAATTTTTTTAACTGTATACTATTTAGGAGATGACTTGGCTTGAGACCAAAACAGGTAGTTCTGAGCACTAATATTTCCTCTGTTGTTCAGGTCACAAAGGCGTGCTCTTTATTTTCTAACCTTAGCAGCTAACCTTAACAATTGGACAAAAGGGTGTTTCTCAGTTTGACTATTTTATTTTATTTTATTTTATTTTATTTTATTTTATTTTATTTTATTTTATTTTATTTTATTGATTTAGATTGCTGAAATGTCTACAGTTAATTTGCAACTATAGAGACTGTTGTATGTAATACTACTTGTAGGGAACTACAAAGTCCCCCACACTTTGTAACAGAAAGCACTCTCCAAGTCTTCCTTACTGCTAAGCAATGCCAGTGACTGGTATTTTTAATTGCATGTTATTTATATCAGGCTGAACGACAGCACCTGGATTTTGGCAGAGCAGGATGACTAAAGCAGTGCTGGCTTTTCCTGTAGCCACTTTTAACCTAGACCGAGCACTCTGGTGAGGTTTTGCTTAATTCACTCTTGCAGATGTGGGCTTTGTGTAACAGTGAGATCTTATTCAGAGAGTTGTGTGAAAAAGTTGCCAGTTAACACCTACCTAATTCCATAATAGTTCCCATGTGTAGGCATGCCCTAGTGCTAATAGTGCATGTGGATAATGGAGATATTTGTATAATTTAGTATTAATAGTTGACTTAATTGATATTCTTCTGTCTGACTGAAAGGACCTACATCAAAGGAGGCTGTAAGAGAAAGTAAGCAGGGTACGAACCACGACAGAAGTGAAGCATCTCTGGAGGCAATTCCAAAGGCCATGAAGAGAACAGTTCATGAACTGCTAATCCATTTATGTGCTGCCAGCCAGGCCTGGTTTTCCCAGGGCCAGAGCCTAAGATCAAAAGCACACTAAGCTATTAAAAACCTTGCTATTAAAAAAAGGAAGGAGGTGGAGAGCTGCCAGTATCAACTCAGGAGGACGTGCTAAGTCAAGATGGACAGCTTTTGACGCGCTGGAGACAGCAGGGGCTGGGTAAAGCCGCAGTACTCTGCAGGACCAGGGGCACTCACTAGCTCAGGTTGTTAGTTTGTTCGATGTCCCTGTAGAGCTGCAGTCCAGCCAGGATGCCGTGTGGCAAAGCAGGCTTCACTGGCTTGGGCATGTGGCAGCATTCAGGTATTGCTGTGCTAATTCTGGAGGTGGCTCGGTCTATGCAGAACCAGCTCCAAGTATCATCAAGCTCCTCAGCATTTCAGGCTGGGGTGTCTTGCATTCTGGGTCCCCCAGTTCAAGAGAGACAGGGAACTTCTGGATAGAGGCCAGCAGAGGGCCACAAAGATGATTAAGGGGCTGGAACAACTTTCTTATGAGGAAAGGCTGAGAGAGCTGGGTCTGTTTAGCCTGGAGAAGAGCAGACTGAGAGGAAACCTTATCAATGTCTATCAATATTTAAAGGGCAGGTGTCAAGAGGGTGGGGCCAGACTCTTTTCAGTGGTGCCCAGCAATAGGACAAGGGGCAACAGGCACAAGCTGGAAGGCAGGAGGTTCTGCTTAAACATGAGGAAATAATTCTTTACTCTGAGGGTGCCACAGCACTGGCACAGGCTGCCCAGAGAGGCTGTGGAGTCTCCTTCTCTGGAGAGATTCCAAACCCACCTGAATGCTTTCCTGTGCAACCTGCTCTAGGTGAACCTGCTTTGGCAGAGGGGCTGGACTGGATGATCTACTGAGGTCCCTTCCAACCCTGACCATCCTGTGAGTCTGTGACATTCCTCAAACTGTACAGCTGCAGCCCGAGTGCTTCTGCTCCTCTACATCTGTTTCCTCAGCTATAAGGCCACGGAAGAAAAGCAGAGGCAGCTGGGCTTGAGTGTGCTTTGAAAGAGGTGGTGGGTAGAGAAGGGAGCAATCCATCTGCTCACTTTACAGGGAAATTACTTTTTACAGATAAAATGATTTTTTACTGCACACATTTACAGGTAAGTGAAATCTGGAAGACACAGTTTTACATTGCTGTATCAGTAGCTTGCCACAGGCACCGAAAGAGGAGTCCCTGGCAGTTCCCAGCTGAAGCAGGACCTGCTATGTTAATGCAACTGGAAAGGACTGCCAACTCCCAACCCTGGGATCCATGCTAACAGCTTCAGGTTCCACCCAGACACAAATGAAGATAGTGGCTAAGGAGAATGCCTTGCCTATGACTGTGACTGGCAGGTGAGAACAGGTTCGTGGTAGGCTGACAGCCCTGTTTAGTTCTGTGCTGGGAAATGTTTGCTGAGAGCTGGTCCTTTGGGAAGTGTGCCCACGAGGGACAGTGGGAGAGAGAGATCACAGCTGAGGTTCGCCTCTGAGCTGTAATGGCCTGTCACTGAAGTTGGAGGGGATGCACTTGTGGAAGTCAGCTACGAGGTGTATGTGTGTGGAGGCTGGTAGAAACACAGAACAAACTTCAAGCAAATTTAATATTGAGAACAGAGCTTTTGCTATTTAAGTCTGCATTTTGAGTCTGAATCTTGATGAAAGGAGCTGGGTTGAGAGATCCCCATCCCTGGAGGGACTGAAGAGTCGCGTAGACATAGTGCTGAGGGACATGGGTTAGAGGCGGACTTGTCAGTGTGAGGTTGATGACTGGATTCAATGATCTTAAAGGTTTTTCCAGTCTAGGGAATTCTGTGACCTAAAGACATGTCTCCTGTTTGTGCAATGAGGACACAGCGTGTGGCAGTCGCTCCCTGTGCAGTACAGCACTGTGTTCCAGTCTCCTCTGGAACCTCTGCAGATGGAAGTGACCTACACTTGCCTCTAGTGACTGCACTTTGTTCGTTCTGCTGGCACAGTTCTAATCTGTCATTTGAGTCTCAGTCACACAGCTGTGCCTGATTCCCGGGTCAGGCACCTGGGGATCACTTTCAGATTTGTTTTTAGGTGCCCCTGCTCTGCAGGTAAACAGGAGAAGGGATTGGTCAAGATTACCAAGTTATTTGTTCTTTCCTATACCTAACACTTTTAAAATGTGGGGCTTAATCATCTTAATATTGAAGTGGAAGCACTATCACAGCAGGAAGAAGGACTAGGCTAGGTCAAAATAACTTAGGTGAGAATTACAACTATATTGCTACCCTGGGTCAGAAATTATTGTTGTCATTACAACAGGGGAACTGAGGAGAAATCCTCCTCATTTTTTTTTAATTATATATTTTAGTAATAGTTGTTTAGGAGAACTTTAATTTTGATTACATACACATTCGACATCAGTGGTGTGTGGCGCTGAGGATTTATGATGTGACAGGTTTTTGTTTCCTGACAAATAGCTTCTGAGCAATTTTTAAGAAATTTTAAACACATTATTGGTATTACTTCTCTGTTATTAAAGTTCTACTGTCAAGGCAAACAAGAAAAAAAGGGGGGGGGGAAGGAAAATTCAATTACAAAATATCTGTTTCTTTGTTCAAACCTTATCATCTTAGTGAGCCTTTATATACTCTATTCTTTGTAAACTCTTAATTCTAGTACATTACAGTAGTACCATAATTGCACACTGAAACATGCCTCAGGCAAACCATGCTTTCTGATACTTTAGTCATGCTTTGCAATACTTCAGTTAACTTAGTTGTTACTGTGGGGAGCCCAATCCACTGCAACTCATCAAAGGCAATAAAAAAATGGCAAGTTAGTAGGAGATTGTCCATGCTGATGAACACAAATCAAAATACTTGTTGCAAACATTCATTTCCTACATAAGAATTAAAATATTAGGAAATAATCAGCTGTGAACATTAGGTATAAATTTCCCATTGATTTTGAAATAATATATTCACCTACAGAAGAGGGATAGATAGTATATAGGTGTGTATTGACCACAAAAAAAGACTTTATTTGGGGTCAAAATGTGGCCTACAGTCAACAGAACTTTCTTTCATAGAGAGAAGAGGATTTCTGTCAGGCACCAGCATGAAAACCTGTGAGAAGATTGTATTTCTGTTTCACTGCCTCCAAACCAAATGTAATTAATTCAGTTTAACCCACATGACTCATAGTTAACAGATGTGCACTGACAATGAAACACCATTTAAAA
This sequence comes from Caprimulgus europaeus, assembly GCA_907165065.1. Next base: position 79,010,831 of record OU015526.1, read on the forward strand.
AAAAACAACAAACAAACCATGCCACAACTTCTAAGAGAGATTTTAAAGGGGTTACACAGATTAAGCTTAGAGGGCAGCAGTGAAAGGCCAGCACACACTGCTGTAGTAGAGAAGAGAAGGCAATAAAATGATCCATGCAGCCACTTCTGTGCAAAGGACCAGGCAATGCTGCTCTGCCAGCTTCCCAGCTTTGTTCTGACAGCACAACCTCCTGGTGGTACCACTGGTCCTTTTGATAACACTCTAGGAAGTTTTTGTTTGGTTGGTTTTTATTTTGTTGGGGTTTTTTTAACTTTGCTGAGCACACTTTTGCTGAACTCTGACACTGAAGCACCATTTTATAACGAATTCCCCCTAACTTCAGATCAAGAGCCTTTACAAATAAAATTTATCCTTTCTAAAATCTTTTTTATTTCTCACCATGAGAGTCAGGAGGGACAGAGGCTGCACTTCTTTTATTACATCCATAGTAGTAAGCAACAGGTTGCCATGATTTGAGGGAGCCAGAGTGATACATGTATACCCTGTCCATGTTTAGTGCAATTCATAGCCCATAGTCCTGTTTGTCTTCAAAATATTATCTCACAGTAGTTATAAATAAAATGTAATGCTTTTTGCACTATTACAATTTCAGCATCAGCATTATATAAATGCATTATCACTATAATAGAAATATTTTTTCAATAGCAACTTCCTATTGGGCCTGAAAACATGTCATTTACATTATACTATACGGGGTGGCAGGGAGGAGTGATACAGCCAACAGCTTTTCATAGTAAGAACCTGACACAGCCCTGTATCAACTGGCAGTGAGAAAGATTAATATTTCTCCCAAAATTCCTTATAAAACCTGTTTAAAGGTATAATTTTAAAGATGTTAGTAAAGAAGTGTTATACCATCTAGAACAAAAATAGCTACCAAGAAAGGATATAATCCACATGGTTGCCAACACAGATGGGGAAACAGTAAGAAGGCAAGAGAGATGTCATCCTGGTAGAAGCCATGTAGCCATGAAGCTCTATTCTTAGTGCTGCAAAAGCTTTCAGGTGGACCATTTGTGAACTCTGTGTGTACATGCTATCACACAGCACTTCCTGCTTCACCACACCACCCAATTCAGCATTGAATGGTCTGTGTGTGGTGAAGCAGGAGGTGCCAATGCATCACAGGATACCGGGCTTGTAGCTCAGATAGTCAAAATAAGAGTTCAATAATTCAGAGGGGGCTGTAGAGGAATTTAGGCTTAAATACTAAACTGTTTTTACTAGTAGTTCATACAATGCCTGGCCTAACTCCTTCCTAGGAAGCAGAGGAGTAGAGAATACACAGAGTGAGATGGGAGCTGAAAGCTCTGCACTGGATCTTCATGTGGCATTTACTGCAGACTTTGTTCCCACTGCTATACTGTAGTTTTGAGTATATTTTATTGAGCTACCTTGAGCTTCTGTAGACAAGCTCATCTTAAAGAAATAAAACCAAAAAAACCCATATACCTTCTTTTCAAAGCACAAATCTTTATAAAGCTCTCAGAAAAGAAAATTAAAAGATTGAGAAAGTCACTATCCAATAGCAGGGTATGGCCTTTTTGCTTCAGTATGATGCAAAAAACCCCTGCAAGTATTTATCATATGTTCCAGGGTATTAAATTTGTTTCTAAAATACAGTATAATGTTCAGAGATGAGTGGACATTTTCTTCAACTGCACATCATTGTGTATCTGCCTATCAAAGTCTGCAGTCTCCCATACAGCAGCTTTAATTGTTTGCATTACTTGAAAGATTAAGGAAATTTAACAGATTTACTGTGTCATCAACCTATTTAATTGTTTAAAATGTCTGTCTTTGATAAATGCATGTTCATAGAGGTGGCAGCTATATAGAAAATACAGAAGAATTCTTCTTAACCTCTCTTCAGCTTGAGGTATGTTGTACTATTAATTGTAATCAAAGTTATCAGGAATAGAAACATAAACCCCAAGCCTTCTAAACTATGAAACAAAATCAATTTTCTGGCTTCTCTGGAAGACAAGCCAGAAATCTCCTAGATTTTTATGTCTACTTATATACAAAATGAGTTAGTTGTGAAAAAAAACCCAAAGATTATGCTAGTTTGTGCTTTGTAACCCCTTAGATAATTGAAACAACTCTCACCCCCAGCTTTTTTTTTTCTTTGTGGAAGTGGCAGTGCAATTGAAAGGCAATAAAGTAAAAGAAAAATAAAAAGTTAAAGACTTGAGTGTCTGAGATGGTACAGTATTGGGAAGTTTCTGTGTACTGAGTTGTATGGCCTGGTAAAACAGGCCCTTTAAATGCTACTAGCAAGATAGCTGTTCCAGTCCTTGGTGCCTACAGGGTTGTCCCACACAAACAAAACTCAGGTAATTGCTTGGTAGTGGCCAGAAATGCAGAGGGGATAAGAATCAGTGGAACCATGGACTGTTTCTCTTTATCCAGAAGTCGTGCAGAGACACTGAGCAACTGAATATCAGGGAAGCTTTTTAGTTTTTTTCCTGCCTCACGACTGTACGTTGCACTTGCCCATACAGCAGAACTTTCTCTTGATTAAAAATGTCTGGCAAGAACAAATTAGATCTTCAAAGCAAACCTGCTAATTGTTTTGGCTCCAGAAAAGGAAGGGCATCTTGGAGGTCTTCTCTGAGCCTGACTTCACTCTTGGCAATGACCCTTTTAAAATTTCCTCTTGGGCAATTGTAAACATATTTCCCCACAGAGTTCTGAGAGCCTTTGCTAAAATCTTCCAGGGCTTCTTTTCACCTACTAGCTCAGTTGATTTCTCAGGTTTCCTCCAGAGAACTAACAACTTGGACCAAGTGTCTGCGCTGCTGAGACTATATTGCAGAACATAACTAACACTAAAAGAAAAGCAGCTGCAGAATAAACCTTGCAAGTATAAGTAGCTGTGATCCAAATCCAGGAAATCTGTGTTTGAATAAAACCTGAAGCCCTGAGCTCTTCATAGGTACATAAATTTTAGAAAGAACTGACCTACTCTATTGAAATTATGCAAGTATATTATCAGGCCAAGAACAGCTTTAAAAAACCAAGAAAACACAAAACTGAAACCCACATCTATCTTTCTTTACTGCTTTCTCACATCCTATTCAGGTGTTTTGATCCTAACACCGAATGCCATTACTTGGCACATAAAACTTGTTAAAAGGGTGAATTACTAGTTTTTTAAACTGATGAAGTGGAAGGAAAAGCTGGTCTCACCATCTTCAATCTCAGTGAGAATCCTGCTTTCAAAACAACCATGAAGGTCAGAAATGGTTTCAAGCTTCAAAGACATTTTTTAGAACAGCAATAGATAAATATACAGTGATATGAAAACAGAGATTATCCAACTGTATCTGAAAAGATGAATGAGACTCCCTGAGAGCTGTATAACACAACACTATTCTTTCCTATTTGCCTCCACTAATCCCAGTATTTCTCCACTGGAACTATCTATTCTTACTAAGTAGCAAAGGTTAGCTGTAGCAGCCACAGTAACATAAATCATGTTATGGATGAGGCAGCTCATCTGAATTCTGATACAATACAAAGAACTGAACTCTCACAGCATGTAATACATATTAAGAAGTAGTATTTTAGGTAGCAAACGGGAGAATGTATTGTTGCATCTTATAAATACAGAAAAGAGTAATCACACTGTACTATTTATACATATGTTTTTCAGGGGTGCAGGCTCGATGCAAAATGGCAAGGATTAGAGTTTGCTGCCTGAGCATTTTGTTCATTTGCTCTGATTGCAGAGATTTCTTTTCTCACCAGAGTTGCTCCATACCCGACTTAGATGCGTAGTATGTTCTGTGGTCTGTGCAACACAAACACTCCAGTAAAAGGAAAGATACAATAAGTAAAATCAAAGCTTTCCAAAAGGGTGAAAAAAAAAGTGCTTTTCAGAGAGGAAGCTAAGGAAACATGAAGAAAAATTTCTATAAGCAATTAATTCTTCCTGGCTGTGGTAAATTCTGAAGTTACTTAAGAACATCTTATGCCTGCAGATTACTTCCACCTTTCCTTTAGCTTCCAGCACAAACTGTGAGGCTCATCAGTTTTCCAGAGCAAAACTCAACAACTTAGCAAACCAGCTGACATGAGAAAGAACAAGTTCCAAGGGAAGGCATGGGTCTTACCATGGGCTGTGTGCCTCTTACTCCAAGTCTTGAATCAGTGCTTACACATCTGTTCTTAGTGTTTTGTACTATGTAAATATAGAATATTATGTTTATCTGAAGCTACTGCAGTCTGTAAACATTCAGGTGTCTGCTGCCAGTTTTATGAATGTAAAGTCATGTTGTATGAGTCATGTTGCACTAAAGGCAATTATATTCAATCACAATAAGGAAGACTTTCAAGAGACACTTAAGACCTCTGAAGAATTAGGTATCTAACAAGCAAAAAGTCCTAATAAGAAGGAAAATAACTGTGGCTTTTAAGTGGAACTTAACAAATACCTAGCTCTGCAAATATCCTTTCTCTGCACCAGTAAGGCTGAGGCTTCTCAAAAAGCAAAAAAAAAAGCAAAAATAGTCTGTGAAACGTGGTTATTTAGTTCTGCCACTATGTACATACCACTGTGTGTTCAGAGAAGGGGGTGTTGCTTATGTGATTTCTTCAATCTCTTTGAAAAGCAAGGCAGCTCTCCTTTGTGCACTTCTACACAGAAAAAAAAACTGGGGTGGAGCCCTGTGTAAAAGTTTGCTGCCTAAGGCCTGAGCTGTGCTTTCAGCATTCTCTCCATAGAAATCCAATCTTACATTCTCAACCTATCCTACCCAGTTTGTAATTGCCTGATTACCTTATTCTTAACTTTCTTATGGGTTTCCTTGTGCCTTCCAGCGATTAGGAGAGACGGATTCAGTCATACTCCTGCCTTATCATCTGTGCCAAGAGGGTTTTTTGTACCAGTGCATATATTTTTGTAAGGGGTGTGGGATTTCTTTCTGCTAGCTATCAAGAGCGTTGCATTAGATGTTTGTAATGCAATGCACTGCATAATGGTACGACGTGCTCATACTCCTACAGCTTGCCTGGCAACTTCTCAAATCCTTTTCTGTAACATCCTCCCTTTTATTCTAGAAAGACTGCAATTCAATTTGGAGGGTTGTTTTATATTTATTTAAATAATTAATTGGATCATGTCATGGTTTAGGCCTAGCTGGCAACTAAGTGCCATGTGGCTGCTTGTGTACTCCTCCCTCTCTGGTGGGACATAAGGACAGTTTAATAGGACAACACAAGGAGAGAAGAAATAACAATACTTCTAGTAGAAGAACATATGAAGCAAGTGATGCCCAAGCAATCACTCACCACCTAGAACACGATGCCCAGGACGTTCCCCCAGCCCACTCCCTCAGTTTATATACTGAGCATGATGTCATAAGGTATGGAATATCCCTTGGCTAGTTGGGGTTGGTTATCCTGGCTGTGTCCCCTCTCAGCTTTTTGTGAAAATTAACTCATAAACCCAGGACAGATTATGATCAGAAAAGCAAGAGAATTCTCTTTTCTGCAGGTGCAGAATAAAAGTTGTAATACAGCAGTTCTTCCTAGAAAAATCTGGATATTGAGGCTGATAGACCAGCATAACACTCCTGATGGGAACACCTTGTATGCTGAGGAGCTAGTGAGGCACAAAACAGTGAGTGTGAGTAGGTGCAGGCCTGTTCTGTGCTGTGCTATGCTCCACAAATAGCTTGGCCTTCAAGCCTGCCTTGGGTTGGGCATATCCCTGGGCCACCGGAGAGACCGAGATGGCTGATGGTAACAGAGGAGCCTGCAGGCAGCTCCTATTTGACACCAGTCACTGTGCCACTTGCAGGGCCTTGCCTCTATCTAAACTGCAGCAACAAGTTCTCATCTAAACATTGTTTTTAATTTGACAACAGAAAGAATGAAGAGATTTGTTTACTTTTAATAAAATCATCCAGTAGCTTCAACGACCAAAACCATGCAACCTTTCAAAGGATGGGATCTGCATCATGTGCTTTGCCCTGATTGAGGGGGCCCATTTGATACTGCACAATTCCGCATTTCCAGCAGCTGAAGGGACAGCTACCTACACAATTCACCTCTTCTTTATACACTTAGCTCCAACAAATGGCATTTTAAGCAATACTTTACAGACTGCGAGTGTCTTTCTTACTCTTAAGGATCCCAAGGAACTACCTAAGGGATCCTAAGGAACTACCACCACCACCTGGTGCAAAACAACTGGTTAACCTTGGTTAAGGTTACAACAGCACGTTGTAATACAGGTGTTTAATCTGGATACCAGTCTGAGGGAAGGGAAACTACAGCTTCCACACTGTATAGCTTCCTGAGGCTACAACATTGTCTCAACGTAGGTTGTGTGCCAATAAAGTTAACAGACACTAAGTACATACCTAAAAGTACTGCTTTTAGTGAGTGAAGCCTTGTATGAGTGCACCTAAGCACATCTGAGAAGGACTACATCTAATCTTCATCACAGACACTTAAAAGATTACTATGTTCTCACAGGAGTTTAGGAAGTATATTGTTATTTAGAAATAATTCCAATATATTCTGGGCAGCATTTGGGATCTGCTGGGCACCCAGAGAGGGATTACTGTTCTTACATATTGAACATTCTCCAGTTTAATCTGTTGAGTTCTTTTAATGAGGGCCAGAAGCTGGGAAAATGCTGGGTTTTTCCAAATACATGTAACCCCTTTGTAAAAAAAAAAAGAAGTCTTGTTTGGTTATTAAAAAAGAAAATAATTTCTGATTATACTCGCATCCATAAAGTGTTTCACTCACATGACACATTTTGGAGTGTACTGCTCAACAATCACCATGTTTACCAAGTTCATTGCTAAGCACCAAGCACATGTTGGCATGTGGCATTTAAAAAGCATGACACATTGTAAACTTCCAGGTTTCTGCTGTCTGTGGAAAGTCAAGTCATGAGTAAAGTTTGAAATTTCTAGAGTCAATACTCTGGGTGAGTGTTTTTATTGACTGACTCTTTTTATGGCCTTGTTAACTCTGTACCTTTCCTTCTAGAGAAGATATCAACACTATTTGAATATTAAACCATTTCCAAGGGAAAAGTAAAAAATTGTTCATAACTGATAAAGAGTGTCAGAGCGGGGAAAGGTGAAAATGGATACACTGAGTTACAACTTACAAAGGAGAGTTTTTTAACCTGTGTTAGGATTTGGAGCATACTTTCCACCAGACTCTCATTTTTAAATGACTGACAGGACCCAAACCCAGCAATTGCCTAATTCCAATTAAACTATGAATCTTCAGGGCATTACTTCTGTATCATTTTAAGGGACATGGCTTAGCGTGTCACATTATTTCTAATATAAATTTAAATTCTAATTTGCACAGTCACTGAGTTAAGATGAAGTGCATACTTCTCCCTGCTGTGTTCATACTTGGCAATCTGATATGCTTTTTCTATGCAAAGCCTTACCAGCTTGGAACAGTATCGCTGCAGGACATCCCCCTTTGCAGATTCTTTTACTTCATTTTTGCAGGCAGTTTTCCATTAAGACAGATCACAGCTCCTATTGTCCAAAGCATTTTGGGGGGCTCTGTACTGGTGCCAACAATGTTCACACAGTGTTAATGAGAGAAAGGAACAGTACAGTACAAAATGCCATGCAGAGCACCTTCCCTGACTTGCTGCAAATGCCATTCACAAATATTAAGGAAGGTGTCTATGGCTGAGCTCAGAAATTCATCCACTGGATTGTGAGGAGGAAATACTGCTCAGAAGAAAGGAAATTGTGTTTCCTAGTACAGTATCTAGCAATGACTACTATGTGAGCTAAAATTCAGAGCTTCTCAAATGGAAATGAGAATTCTAATGCCAAACTCAGCCCCCCTGGCTAAATCTATTTGAGGTATTTGTAATTAATTATCCATAGCTGAAGAAGATTAGAACAGAGTTCAGAGCTGATCCATACACAAAGGAAACTGCTGTATTAGACAACAACAATAGCTGTAAAAGGTCTAGGCTAGTTTATTAGGGTCTTGCTCTTAGGAAAGTTTCACCAGCAGCTCTAGTGAAGCTTTAGTTTCACTAGTGCTCTAGTTCTTGAAAGTGTTGGGGTCTCAGCCAGATGTGAATTGTGCCATTCAAACACGTGCTAATGCAACTAATTTAGTACAGCCTCCTGGAATTTATTGATAGACAACTGCACTTTTGCAGAATTGGGGTGGAAAGTCAGAACTGAAGCTTTAGGGAGACTAAGAGAAGCCCTGGAGCTTATCTTTCCTTCTGGAGATTCTGGATGTGTAAAGCTGTTATGATATATATATAAATAAAGTCTGAGAGACAATAAGAAAATGTCACTTAAAGTTAATTCTGTCTGTAACCCATACAACCAGGCACAGTCCCCAGGTTTCTAGCAGAAGCTGGGCTGGCTGTTGGATTGATGTATTATCACTTAACCTGTTTGTACCAAAATTTCCAGAACCACAGAAATGTCAGCTGGAAGGGACCTCTGGTCACCCATGGCTTTGTGTAGCAAAGTGTTGACAGTCCTCAAGGATGAGGATTTCCCAGTCACATAGACAACCCTTCACTGCTGTGCTGCCTTCCTAGTACATCAGTGTTTCCTAATGTCCAACCTGAACATCCTTTTCTATGCCACCATGCCACTAACTCCTCACAAAGTATCATCTGCACTGAATGAAAAACAAAATGACAGGGAGAAGAGCTGAAGGGTGGCCCCACAGGATTCATGATACAGTGAAAGACACAGAAAGCAACTCAAAGCATCAGAAATATATGAGTGAAAAAAAACAAACAAAAGAACCTCAGCTGAAATACCAGGCTTTGAAACATCAAAAAATACATCCACCAAATAAAGTTGTATGCTTCAAAACTAGTAAAAAACTGGCACAGTAGCCATGAAACTAGGGAGTCTCAGCTTCCTGGAAGTAAACTGTAGCAATTTGGGACAACACAAGAATATAGGTTCAGCTTTGTTTACAGAGTAATTAAGATATGAATATTTTCATCTGGGATACAGTAATTTCTGGTTACTGCAGGTGAAGCAGAAATACACAAAGGAAAGATGGACTACAGTAAAAAAACCAAAACAACCCACAATTCAGCCTTTTCTTATAATATTTTAATTTTGCCAAAGGAAAGAAGATTAAGCAAGGAAAACTAGTAGTGAAGTTGCAGACAGATATATAATGGTTTTATTTACGTGTAAATGGCTTTAGTCTTCCTGTTCAAGATAAGAAAATACTACTGAAGAGAGGAGATGGAAGATCTGCAAAGTACATGTGGAAGCTTGGACACAGAGCAGTGACACAACATGATCATGAAAGCAAAGAGCTAAATCATTTTTTAATATATGCATCGGAGCAATCAGCTACTGTCAAACAAAGTGAACATAATTAAATCAGAGTAAATCTGAGGGTGAAATATGAGGCAGGTCAGGTGGGTTCAATTCTCTTCATAACCAATATTATAAAAGAAGTCTAGGCACAAGAAGTCTGGAGTCACTAAGCTTCAGAGGTCAGATGTTATGATTCAGCTCCTCTATCCTTGAATTATCACACTGGGTTCCAAATCAGGAGGCTTAAACCAACCAAAAACCTATTAAAATCAGGTTTCATGATTGTGGGATGGGGAGCCAGTTCATTAAGCTACATGATTCATTAAAGATGGGCTTCAAGGTGTGTATACATGTGCAGGACACTGATTCCACTTACTCTAGCCTCTCTTGTAAATGAAGGGTGTTGGCTGTCCTGGCTTTTGACTGGGTCAGAGCTAATTTTCTTTTTAGTAGTAGCTAGAACAGTTCTGTGTTTTGGCTTCAGCATGGGATTTGTTGAGAGAAACACTGATAACATACCCATGTTTTCAGTTGTTGCTGAAAGATGAAAGACTCTCTGTGTTTTGCTAGTATGCATGTGGAAAGAAAGGACTGTGGGGTGGCATAGTAAAATTAGCAAACCCAAACTGGCATTGGTTATGCCAGTGGGATAGTCCATATCATATAATGTCATATTCAGTCTGTTAATGAGGGGCTCTCAGGCTCTCTCTCTTCTGGGATTGCAGTTCTGGTTTCATTATGGTCACTCCTCCAGGACTGTTGGAATGTGCTGGGCTTGGTTGGCAGGTGGTGAGCAATTGCACTGGGTATCACTCCTCTCCATATTTTATTACTATTATTATTGTCATTATTATTTTAAGTTTTACTTTATTTCAATTATTACATTGTTTTTATTTCAACCTATGAGTCTTCCTACTTTTACCCCTCCTGGTGGTGGGGGGGCAGAGTAAGTGAGCAGCTGTATGGCTGCCAGACAAGTTAAACCACCAATTTGGCCCCTGCTTGCAATTATTGAATTCACCTGAATTACTTTTACTTCACCTGTGGCATTTCCCAGAATTCTCTTCCCTGAGTCTTAATGGTCTGGGAGAGCAGCCACTCATTTCCAGGCTGAAGGACAGTAAGGAAGTCAAGAAAAAGGGGGTTAGAGAAGTAGTATAACAGGTGAGTAGTCTTGATCTGATACAGGCTTTTTTCCTTTCCTTGTCTCCTACAGTGCAGTATTTCCTGATGTTCTAAGGTCAATTCAGTACTGAAAGTAAGAGCATGTTGGCTTGGAAGTCAAAGCAAAAGACTATCTTAAATCTTTGCTAGAGTGCTTCTTACAAGGTTAGAAATGCTGTGGCTCATGAACCTGAATCTTGCAAGGTAAGATTAAACAGAAAGAAGTTCCAGAGTCTTTCCTGGTATTGTTAAAAAATATAGTAAATATTTGACTACAATTCTGAGACCATAGGAATTAGATTTTAGGGTGCTGAGGGTTTTTTTTACTAGAAGACTTAATCTTCCATCTTCCATTCAGAGTGAAGGCTTTAGCAACTAGAAAAACTTCAAACACTAATGAATGCTAAGTGGTTTGAGAACAGTTCCTAAAAAAGATTGTGTTAGCCAGGATGTGAAAGGAGGAAAGGATGTACTCTGAGTGGAAATTCATGCCTTCCTGGTTGTAGAAAGGCAGGTGTAGATTGAAGAGAGAGGTGGAATGGAGTATGTGCTGGCTCTTGCTGAAGAGTAGACTAATGGTCCAACAGCACTACGTACGCAGGCACATGTACGTTGGTAGTTCTGCAGGGCTCCTGTTCTGCACACTTTTAAAGGTGGTTGGTGCTTCAAGGGATGCTATAGGAGAGAACTGTGGTTAGTTCTTAAAAGCTTCAACATTACATTGTTTGAAAGATACTATAGCTGAGGAGTAGGACAGGGTTAAAAGAATAGAAAGATAGTACTGAGAAATAAATCTCCAGTGAAGTAATACTACCTGAAGGCAGATACTAAATTGAAAAGCCAGCATAGGTAGAAGAAACAGAGACCAGGGCTGCAGATGAGCTACTTTATCCTTGCAGATAATGGAGCGTGGACATAAAAAGCTGAACTAACTGATCAGGATCTGAATATATTACGTTTTTTAAGGACATACTATATATACATAGCTTATATATCTTTTTCAGTCAAGATATAAGTCTCCTGGGGTAACTGAGAATATGCATTTCAAGGAACTGAAGTTTAAACTTTGTACATACTTCCAAGAGCTGTGCATTACTTCTTTAGCACTTCTACATTACTGGAGAAAATTTTGCCAGGTACCCATTTTTGCCTAGAGTTTTTAACAGAGGTTCTCTGAAGAATGAAAATATGTTTTTACTATGATTATTTGCTATGGAATTGTATTTTACAGCTGTTGCAAGCTTATCTAGATTTAGGATTTGTAGGGGAATGAAAATATGAAGGACTTGTTTCTAACTCATATGCACAGCTTACTGACAATATACTAATGATATTGCAAGCAAAATTAATTTTCTCTACCTGTCCTATAATGGAATTTTTTTGTTTGTGTTAGAAGAAATATGTACTCCTTGGTACTAATGCATAATATGCTATGAACAGCAAAGGAAAAACAGCAAGGACTGAGGTTAAAGCAGTTAATCAGGTTCAGGCTGAATTCCTAAAGTCTTTGTTCTACCAGTCCCATTCACTTACCTAGAAACTTGCATCACTTACTCAAGGAGTGAGCTCTCCAGGACTGTTTACCATAGTCTTTCAAACCAAGTAATAAATAAATTAAGGAACTAAAGTACTTCTAAGAAATACTTCCTGAGCTGCACTAGAGTAAGTTGAGCAGCTGCAATTTATGGCTGACTGTGGCAGCAATACCATAGAATAAATAAGAAGTTTAACACATTTTAAAGTTATGTTCATTAGTTCTGATGGAGCAAAAAAATCTTCAACTGAGCCCCATCTCAGAAGCTGCACTGTAATATGTAGGAGGTCAGAGCCTTCTCTTGAAACTTCCTAAATATTTAGAAAAAAGAAAGAAAAGTAAGTATTTATTTTATCTCCATATGAGGTGTCTTGGACACATGTTTTCCACTCCAGGGAGTGTAGAAACCATTAACTCAGGGCTGTGAGCTAGGACAGCATCCCTAAGTGCCACAGGATGGCAGCCTTTCAGAGTAGTGTGTTGTTATTCTGTGGAAAATCCCGTAGTTCATTTTCTGCCTGAGAATTGAAAAGCATCCTATCTTCGTGGCTTACTTATTTGCTACAGAAACCATTGAGCATCTCTGAAACTGGGATTATAAAACAAGGGCAATTAAATATGGTTGTAGAGTGCTAGTTCTGGCTTTCTGCTTTAACCTGCACTATGCTTAATGCAGTCTGCAGGGTTAATATCTTTTTCCTCTTGTATGTGGTTGGTTGGTTTTGTTCCCACCTCCCCCAGATCCTTCAAGTACTTCCAATGACATTTTGTTTAAGTAGGGATTACAACTTTAAAAAATACTTTGAATATGGAAAACCATTATTAATGTTCATGTATAAAAAGTAATTAGTACTGTTGCTTGTTGCAGAAGGGATCCCTACACATGTGAAAGTCTCTAAGATTACCATAGACAACGAAGGAATAGTGTTCAGGTGGAGCTGACTGCCTACATAAACTGTGCAGAAGGACTGTGTGACCTCAGAATTAATACAACCCTAATATCCATAAAAAGAATTAATTAATTGGTTCCACACGTTTACAGCTATGTTCATAGGATAAAAACTGCAAACAAACCATTCTAGTAACATCAGGATCAAAAACAAGATGCCTTAATACATGACTATGATGTAAAACAGCTTTGAGGCTATCTTGGTGTTGATGATGGTTAATTGTGAAAACTCAGTCCTTACCAAATGAAAACAAGAAACACTTCCACATAAACCAACAAATGTTACTTGACTGCTCGCTGCCTATTCTTGCTCTCCCTGGAAAAGCTCTGCTGACATAGTGTACTTGTTCTCAGGAAGTATTCTGGTTTACAACTAGCAGTTTTGTTAAAGGCACCTAATCATCAAGCTCCCAAAACAGCCCTGCAGCCAAGCAGGTGTGTGCAGGTGGTTTCCATCTCAGGCTGACCAGCAAGAGATAACTCAGAGTAAAACAAATCTGGAAGGAAGTTATCCTGAAGAACACCAAAACCAGACCTGCAATGCACAGTGTTGGAAATACTACGTTCAGATGCTATGTTGATCACTTAAGCTGAAAGAAATCTCCTTAAAGTGAAAGGTTAATTTAAGGTACAATGCTATGATTGTGGTATTTTTAAAGATCCCTCAGTCTTATTCCTTGAAACCTGTTGTCACTTACAGGGAGTGAGAGTAAAGTGAATGCTAAGAAAGGCCAAAGCCATCAGCAGGAGAAAACATCCTAAATCCTAAGAAGCTTTCAATTAACTAAGACTGTAACAATACAAAAGATGAGAAGTAAAAGGAAAGTGTGTGTGGGGGGGAGAAAGTACCAGGACTTAGATTCTCTTCTCTGAAGCTCCAATTCAATTCTTTGCTCCTTCTGGCTTCATGGGAACATAGTGCACAATAAAACTGGTGATTTAAAAATATTTTTAGAGGCCTTATAAGCCTTAGCTGGCTTTGTATGTTAGCCTGCAGAAGACTGCATTATCTATTTCTAACACCACAGAGCCTGAAATTCTGTCAAAGAGTGGGGCTACACTCAGCTAGGCTATGGACAGGCACACAATTAGGGTGCAAATTAAGCTCAGAAAGTATGATAGTTTATACCAATTGCTTTTGCAGATTTGTCTACAGTTGTATATTAGACATTGAAACTGCCTCAGGTGAAGTTAATCTTAGAAAAGACTAGTCATATATTAGTAGTCAGTGACAGATGTAGACAAATTCTCCACTGTGTACTGAAGTGTGGTGGGTTTGGTTTGTTTTTTTCTTGAGCATAAATCTGAAGAGAAAGAAATCACACAATCTTTGCTGGTTTCACTATTTGAAACCAAGCAATGCAGTGCATGCTGAATAGACCACTAAAGCCAAAGCCTGCATTTCCACACTGCTCCAAGAATGGAATTGCACTTCTATATGTAAAACTGCAAATTTTGGTTTTTGAAATGACATTATAATTTCTGAAGGCTAGATGTGGGAATGTGGATTGTGATGTGAGTGAAATGAGAGAGAGAGGAACAGTGAGCCTGTGGGGAATGGTGAGCAAGGCAGGAAAGAGAGGCTGTACCAGACCTGAGGCACTACAGCTACTGATCACACAAGCTCATGCCTGACAGCAGAGTTGGTATCATTTATTTACACACATGGCCAAAATCCAACTTAGAAAAAGCAAACTATCTGCATGACTATTAAGAAGTTTTGGAGGTCATACTCTTGTGCAGAGGGTATTATTTATTAACTTAAAGTTTAATTAAATGCATCAGTATATATCTGCATGTATTTTTCCTCAAAAATTATTTCAATAGGCTAATTATATTCCAGACACTTGTAATGCTGTGGATAACCTCTCCAGTGCTTAAAGGCTGTACTTGGGGTGTCTTTTTTTTTCCATCTAGCTATAAGTATCCGAAGAAATAAGTTAGGTTCTCCAATTTCTGCCCACCAGGTAACACTATGTTACTTAGGAATTATAGTAGTCTAACATCAACAACTTGATACTAAATCAGACAGTGGCATCTCCTTGCAACTCCAAGCTCTCAGAAGAGAAACAGGGAACTGCTGCCCTGTGAGGAACTTGTTTAAACTTTGAGCAGAATGCTCTGAAAACAAAAACACAAAATCCACTAATAAAGAAATACAGAACTATTTACCAATCTACTTACACATGCCATTTTCTTGAAGTAAATAAGAAATATGTGGTTACCTTCTTTAAAAAAAAACCTACCTAAATTAGATGAATATCAATATCCATTTATCTGACCCCTTGGAGCACTCAATCTCCACTTTATTCCAGTATCTTATAATACCAGGATATCTCTCAAAGTAATCATATGTCCACTTACTCTGCTTTTCTTAAAGAGACTGAGGAAGAATGTACTAAGGTATTAGACAATCAGTCACTGGGGAGGGGGGGGAAACCAACTCAGTATTATCTTCTAGGATAGACTGTCATCCATCATTACACATAAAGTATTTACAAACAGGAAAAGGAGAGCAGTGATTCTGACATTTTTCTGGCTTTTCTCATCTGCTGTCTTCAAACTCCCTCATATTATGAAACAATCCTCACCACTGCATTCTTCTATCCTCCTTCTTCTTTTGCCTATCCACAGAGCATAATATCTATTCTGACATTAGGACAGCAGAAAGTCTTTTATTTTCTCCTTTTCTTGATCATGTAAACCAAGGGCAGAACTAGTCCTTCACAATCTGTTTATGCTGCTTGGAAAGAACCAATTCAGTTATGTTAAGGATGCTATTCCTATCATATAACCAGTTCTCAAAGGCAGTGCAGTATCTGGGTTTATGGGGCAGCACTTGGGGGATTTGGGGTTCAGAAACACCTGTCTCTCTCAGAGAGAATATTCCTCATCTGTGAGAAACTGGCACTTTCCTATCTTAGGAAGTCAGGAAGCTAGGAGGTAGGAAATCCTGCCTTTAGAGCTGTCTCTCAGCTGACCCACGAGTGCATTCACAAAGTAGTCAATGCACATTAGGCACTTACTCCAGCATATGCAGAAATGAGGGCACCCAGAAGAGACTAGTGCAACCATACAAACAGCTAAGAGCATGCCTAAGACATGTCCTGAGCCTTGGAAGCTGAGAAAGGCTTGTCATTTGTTGGTAACTGAGGTGTAACCTGCAAATTGTGAACCACCTTCCTAAGTGGGTGGTAGATATGCTGAGGAGCTTGAAAATGAGCAGGATGGAGGAGGCAGAGCAGCTGCCTCACACTTGCACAAAAGGTCCTGCTTTTCTGTGCAGCTGAAGCTTATGCTTCATCCTATTTCAGTTAAGTGTTGAGCCTTCTTAGAGTTGTCTTAGTCTTAGAGACTTAGGGGTGGAGCACCTTCTGCCCAGCTGTGAGAGTCTCCTCAAAACTCAAGAAAAAACCCCAAAACAAAAACCCAAATGCTGGTATGGCACGTTACTGCACGCTGCCCCACTTCAAATGCTGCCTCGGAATGTTTCACTGCATTTTCTCTTTGAATTGCAGATCTCTTGAAAATAAATCACAAATTAATGTAGGGAAAGAAACTCATCCTAATTAATACAAATAGCAGTCATAACAATAAGAAATTACTTCTAAAATTACCATAACTGAGTTGGCAGAGAATAAAAGCAGTCATCTCATTTTGAGAGTTTCTTCACAGAAAATGGTAATAATGGAAGAAATTCTGAGATTATTTAAATTTTTATGTCCTTATTTTAATATAACTTTGGTTGTTTGCTGTGAACCTAGAAATTTATTTTATGACTGCAAGTATATGCTTGCAGAGTGTGCTTTTTTTATAAGCAGAAGTATAGTTTGCACCCTTTGGTGCACCAAAGCAAAATGAGACTTTGACTCATGAATTGTGGTTAGACTAGCTCAATCAAAATAATCCTATGAAGCCCACGAAAACTTTCTGTATTACAGTGGTGCATTTGGCACTATTTCTCCTTTGATCCCTGTTAGCATAAACAATTGCCTTATTTGAGAAGCCACAGCAAGCAGGTTCCACCACAGAGGAGTTGGCTGTAGGCAACAAGTTCCTTCTGAATACATACACATTAATTACATTATCCTGCATGCTCAAGATAGGCTTCTGAAGAAAGCTAGACTAAGTAGGATGATGCCCTTCTGGAACAAATGTAAGTGGCTGGCAATATTCTGTCATGGCTTTTAATAGGTAAAAAAATATAAATAAATCTGGGTTTCTTTCTAAGATAACCCTCTGTGACGTATTAAATAGACCCAAAATATATATGAGAAGACTTTGAGAAAGCAAAACAGGATCAGTGTGTCTTGCTGCCCTGAAGTGAGATGGTCTTGGCCTGGGTCCAACATGAATAAGCCAAGTCAGTTCTGCAAGGAATATTCCAGAGGTGTTGGGCAACCATGCAAGTCACAGGGACTCCTGGCATAAAAAAACAAGAACTTTCCCCTCTTGAAGCTTTTTTATTTGTTTTGCTCTTGCTTATGTCTTCTGCTGGTGCTTTAGTCAACTGCTTGCTGCTGTACAAGGCTATATGCCATCAAGCATCAGTAGGGGCATGCATATTATGTGTATTTTTTTCATACTGGGGGGAAAAGGAATATAGAGATTAACATTTTGTCATCATTGGTTTTCAATTAGTTGTGCCAGACAATTTTTGTGGTGTTTGGGGCAGAGTCCCCATGGATGCTATTTCTTTTGTCAGCAGGCAGCCTGGATTAATGTTGTTAGAATTTCTGGAAGCATGTGGTTCACATTCTGAAGGGTCTGGAGAACAAGTCTTGCAGGGAATGGCTGAGGGAGCTGGGGTTATTTAGCCTGGAGAAAAGGAGGCTGAGGGGAGACCACCTCACTCTCTGCAACTACCTGAAAGTAACAAGAGATAAGACAAGAGGAAATGGCCTCAAGTTGTGCTAAGGGCAGTTTAGATTGGATATGAGGAAGAATTTCTTTACTGAAAGCATACTCAGGCATTGCAAGGGGTTGTCCTGGGCAGGAGTGGAGTCCCCATCCCTGGAGAGATTTCAGAGTCATGTAGATGTGGCACTTAGGGACATTGTTTACTGGTAGGTTTACAGTTGGACTCAATCTTAAGGGTCTTGTCTAACCTAAATGATTCTAATGTTCTTCTGATACTAGTATTTACTAGTGACATCTATAACCTGCTTTATGCTTAGGTCTGGACCTGCTGAGTCACATAAAGAAACATGACTATCTTTTAATGCTCATGAGCGGAGTTGTTGGTTTCTGTTGCCAGAACTTAGGCAACAGTTCTCTGGGAATGATCATCAGGTTTAGGGTGCTGGGCAAACACGCAGTAGGAGGAGGAGAACTTAAAAAGGAAACTTGATGAGACACAGAGTATGAAGACAGCATATAAAAGATCATGTGCCTAACTTTTATCCAACACGCAAATTTCACAACTCAGTTGCTACTCATAAACTTTTTGCTTCTTGTAACTTGCTGGTATAGATTTACTACTGCCAAGGCCACAAATTGAAGGAGCAGAAAGCTTAATGACTAGGCTGTAGTTAAGTTTTATGAGAAAAGTAGTTCTTAGTATTTCAAATTCCTTAACACTGGGTAGTTTTCAGTAAGCTGGTTATAAAGCACACCGAATTTAAAATGTCATTTATTATGCCAACTCTGTACAGTCACTGCAGGTATTTTTTATATTTGTCCAGAGCTGTTTTAGGATAACAGCTCATCTCCAGTAAGCTGAGGGTATTTACAAACAACTCAGATTTTTCTGATACTGTGGCCAGCAAACATTTTTCTTCATTTTTAAATATTCCTTAAATACTCAGTAATTCTCATAAAGTCACTGGTAACACGAACTGAGAAACAGCATTTGAGTAACCAGGTCTAGTCTGGAACAGCCAAATAACCACTGAAGATAGCATACAGAGAGAGCTCTGCTTTGGTTCTCTTCTGTTTAGATCCATCAACACTGAAACCCCCTGCATTATAACTGCATACTTTACTTTATAATCTCCCTTTAAGAGATGTTCTAGCTTACCCTTTAAGTATATTTTTAAGTAACACAACTGCTCGGTTACTTCCCTGCAGTTAAGTGCTAGCTTGCTGAGCTGGTGTCATGGGATAGTAAGAGAAGCTTTGATTAGTAATAAGTACAAGTATTAATTTACAATGACTTAGTTTCAGTCTACTAAAATAAGTCACCTGAGATGGAAATTACTTTAATTCACTTATTTTCCTAAAGATATTTTATCTAACAAATTAGTTACCAAGGAAAAATTTTTAAATGAGATTCCCAGAAAGTCACTAGGAGTTTTCAGCTTTGTTAGGATTAATTATAAGGAAGTTCAATTATTATTTCTAGTTTGAAAACTTACTTATCTATATTCAATATATAGTACCTAAATTTTGGCTTGTTTAAAGTTTAATGGGGGGTGGGGAGAAGCGTTATCAGCCACAACAAATTTAAAGAGTAGTCTCCATAATTGTCAGTTCAGCTTTCAAAAATGCATGTACAAACTTTGTGTAAAACAAACAAACAAAAAAACCAAACCAACAGTTGCAAGTTTTTTTTAAGCTCCTGTTGAAATAAAAAGTTACAGCACTATAAGTTATTTCCAAAGCTAAAAACTAACAAAGATACAGAATGTGTTGATACTTGCATTGTTCTTTCTTGCACTGAAGTATATAACACTGTGGACAAAGGGTTCTGGCAGAACTGCATCCTTACAATGATTTGTACAAGCATGAATAAACCAGTAAGGAAAAAAAAAAATCATATTTTTAAACTACTACAAACATACACATGTCCCAGCCTACTTCTTACACATCTGTGATATTTGTACTCCAGCATAACATCTTCTGTAAAACTGAAGATCAAGATAAACAATGGAATTGCTGGTGGCAATTCTATCAGAGTCACATCTGTGATCTGAGCTATGTAAATTAGTGGATGGTAAAGAAACACATACTAGAAACCCAGAGGTATGACCCAGACTTGCAGACTCTTAGGAAACCACTTTTAACATCTAGTTAAGTATGTAGTAATTCATTGTGTTTCATATAGATTAACTGTAAGAGAAACAGGCTACTAACAGCACCTTATCACACTACATTTTTAACTTTATCAAGTATTATTTAATTAAAATAATAAATTAAACTCACAAGCTCCTTGTTTCTTATTCCTTCACAAAGCCAGTACACCTTCTTGGACAGCATTACAATTACTGCATCTGGAAGAAGTCAGCAAAATAAGATATGTATTCAGTCAGCTCTTGTAGGTACTTCTTGCCAGTACCCCACTCCTCAGCTTGCTCCAGCAGGTAAGAGCTTATATGCACATCCTATATGATCATACATTGCCTAGTAATGTTGTTGAATCCCAAAATGTTCTACTGACTTCATGCACTGTGAGTAAAAAACAGAATTTTAACTATTTGTTATAATTAGTTTGGCATCACCCTTTTCTTTAATTTCAGTTCAATGTGGATGGCAAAACAGCAAGCAAGCTGAAAATTACATCCTCAAACATTTGTGTACAGGCACAGCATGGGCAAAGCATTGACAATATACACAGTTTAAAAAAAATAATAAAGTATTCATGGTATTGAAGTTACTGAACTGCTATTGCACGAAAAGGTTTTTCCTTGTGTTATTCCCTATAGGGAGTGAACATAATAAGCTTCCCAGGTGTTCTGCACTCAGACACATGTTGTATTTTTATTATTTGCGGGCTGAAATTACTTTGTGAAGCATGGCCATGCACACACAATGCCTTTCCACTTGTTCCACTGAGGGACTCCCCGCCATCTTGCCTCATCCCCTCACAGGGCTCTCAGCTCTGCACCTCCCTCAAATAACAGCAGCTAAACGTGTCCCCATGTTTCACTATTTTAGGAAGGAAAAGAGCTGAAAGATGTCCCATCCCCAATGTCTTTTTGGAGGTTTGCAGGGTGTTATGTCTCCATCCAAGTCCAGCAACAGCCCAGGAATGATGAGTGCTGGAGGGGAGGGAGGACGTTCTGCTCTTTAGCCTCCATACTTCATTTTTATTTTTTTTTTTAGCTTGCTAACTGCCCCTTATAAAAAGCAACTTGAAGAAGCACACATATTATTTTGACTTTCAGCATTTTGGTACCTGGTGTCAGAATCCAAGTCCATCAGAAGAGGGCCTGAAGAGGCAGGACAGGTAACAGCAGCCCGGCCGCCATTTCAGGGTGCTTGCTGCCGCCCGCCATGTCAGGGAGTGTGGTGCTGCCTCTCCTCAGTGCCGGCAGACCCGCGCGGCAGGGCTGAGGGCGTCGACGAGGCGGCTGAGGGCGTCGACGAGGCGGCAATGTGCAGAGTGCGGTTTCTCCTTCCCCTCAGCTCTGGGAGCCTCTCCTGAGGGGAGCTCGGCGGCAGGTGGGTACAGAGCATCCAAAAACCACTCCAAGCCTCACAGATTTATTTTTCTAGGTTAAAAATCTTGCTTTTTCTCTTCATCCTTTTCTGGCCTGTGCCTCCCATAGGCTGCTGGGTACAGCAGAAATTGAGGGGTCTGGATTTTTGGTTTGGAAAGAGCTGGTGGGTTTTTTTAGGTGGTTTCTATTAGTATCAGCCAGGTCAACTTGCCTTTTTTTTTGCCTTTTTTTTGGTCAGGGTGTTTTGAAGAGCAAATTTGTGTATATCACATGAAAATAGACTGTTTTGATCCATTCCATGGTGCTCCTCTGGCAGGCTGATTATGTGGTAACATAACTCACAGTTATAATAATTTTTTTTCTCTTTTTTTAAATTTTATGTTCTCTACTACAAGCAGTTTATGATGCTATAAAAATAAAGATGTGTGGCTTTGCCAGCATGGTACATGGAGTTGAGACCATGACATCCCAAAGCCTGAGTTAGAAGGGAGCTTGAGAAGGAGCAGTTGTTAATTTTTTTTTCCACCTTCTGTATTATGTGTGATACTTCTGAGAGTTTTCACTAATTTTCCCTGTTCATGTTGTCGTATTAAACCATACAGTTGTGGATGAAAAAAACATCTGCATCCCAGAGGACTATTGAGTTATGTTGCAGAGGCACCCATAAAATAGACAAGGCAGTTACTCAAAATGGGATTTATTCTCACCAAAATTACTCAGCACTCTGACAAACAATACTAAACCACAGGTTTGGATGTCAGGTGGGAATAAACTGCTACACAGCTTAAGAATTCTTAAGTTTTTGTGAATAATCCTTTAGAATGATGACCCAAAATGCACAGTCACTCACCTATGGGGTGAGGGCTCTTGGTCCCAGGGAAGTTTCCTTGGGCAGCATCTCGATCCAGGGGGAGAGTCGCTGACTGCAGCCCTGCTGCTCCAAGGAGGACTGGCTCAATCTTGCCCTCAGGCAAGACTCCATTTATACCCTGGTCCAATCTGCCCTGTGGTCAGTTCTGTTTGGCTGGGGCCCATCCTCCAGTGACTGTGAGCCTGACAACAGCACCATAAGCATATGAAAAAACAAGGTAAGTGTGTGGAAAAAAGCCAAGTATGAGGAACAGGTGTGAAAAAAGTCAGGTTTCAACAGTCAGAAAACCTTGTGGTTTTAAGGGTGGGGTGCATCTGCCACAAGTTAATACTGGATATATAGTAGATTTGCAGTTGTTTTTTGATATAGCTGGTTTCTTCGGGGAGGAGGGAGGGGGGAACCCAAAAACTTGACTTTCTTTAGGCACTGACTGCAGTGTGAATGACTGTGGTTTTACTAAGTGTTGCAAACACATGTAGAAACAGAATTGGTTGTTAACTCTGCTTAATATTGTCTGATGGTATTCCTTGAGGTCCCATGTTATCTGTGTGCTAGATACCTACAAATAGACATTTTTTAAATGTCTTTATGAATTCCTTGCTCTCTTACACGATGCTGCAAAGGTAATGCAAACTTAACAGCATGGTTCAGCATCCCTTTTTAGTACCCTTCATTCTCTATAGTTTTAGAATTAGAATATTTGTAAATGGCTCCAGTTGATTAATAACCAGTTTTCAGGTGGTGGCTTTAATTGGCTAGATGCTTAATTCTGAATTTGCCTGAATTGAAAGCCTGCTCTTTTAGGTATCTGGGAACTTGGAGCAGCCTTTCATAAAGTTCCTCTGTAACTATGTACATATCAAGTTGTCATCACTGTAATATATTTCAGCTCGTTCAGCCTTTGTTTTTTTGTTTGTTTGTTTGGGTTTTTTTTGCATTTAAGGCATCTTAAGAAAGGAAAAAGAACATTAAGTGTTACTGACCCTTGAACTTCAGATAAATACTTAATGGAAAAGACACTCGGGGTAGGTGAAACTAAAGGCTGGGAACAGAGATGATGTCAAAGATATTTTGAGTGAGTTATTTTCTGAAGACATTTAAGAAAATATAATATCTGGGGTGTTCTCAAAGTTTGTTTGCATGATGTTGCATTTCTGTTCTGGGGCATTGTGAGTTCAGGCCAGCCATAAAGCATTTCATTTTGCCTTCTTTCAGATATTTTTCTGTACTCTTTGTCTATATGCCTTCCACAGTCAAATTGCATTCCTGATTATACAAAAGATAAGTGATGTATTTCTTGGTTTTGAAGTTTTTAGACATGGTTCTTATGCACTTTTATCTATTTTATATGCAGAAGGCTGTTACAACATAAACTTTCAAATGAGTTTTTTCTATTGTTTTGAGTCCTGGACTTTTGCAAAGCTGTTAAGAATTTTCTCATGAAGGATTTCAACCTGGGATTAGTAATAATTTATTTTTGTTTAATCTTTCCTCAAAAAATATTTTCTTACATATTGAGGGTTTATTCTAAACAATCTTAAACTCTTTTACTGAAATAACACAACGTGTTTTGAGATACTCGACACCAAAAGCCACTAAAATATGAGTCTCACAGCCCACAGCAATTTTTTTTTAAAGTAAAATCAGTATATATATGAAATCCCTTTACCCTTAAAGGTTTCCAAATTATTGGAGGGACTGCTAATGGTAACATCAGTATAATTTTGAGAATAATTCTTCCTATTCTTATTTGTTGGAGGTAATTTACATAATAGTTTAGGTGAAGACCAGACTAAAACCTTCGGGTTTTTTCTCCTTTTTTTAACTTTTTTCCATATAAAATGAGTTAGATGGTTCTAATTCAAGCCAGAATACTTGTTTTTATATATATATATATTCAGTTTCTTAAACAGATATTCTTGTCCCATGAGGGTAATAAAAAAAAATGAAGGGAACAGCCACCAGTATCTCAATCCTGTTGAACAAAATGTGTATAATTTTCAGAGGCTTAGTTTATGTTATAATTTTCAAGCTATTCAAGTCAGTAGCTGAATTTAATGCATATGTCTCTGAAAGTGAAGGCTTGGCATTGCATAAATCCCCAGATTCAGAGTTATGGTTTTGCATTTTGAAGAATTTGAACCTGTGGTTTCCCTAGGAAGTTGTCAGACATGAGCTCTATTCGGACTTAGCATTTGTATTTGCAGTAAGTCATTGTGGATTCACTTTAGCCCAGTCAGGTTTTCCTGGGCTGGCTTTAATGGTTCATTTTCAAAACAAATGGGTTTTTTTTCAGAGTAATTGTCAGCTATGCATAAAGGAAGCAACTGTCTGCAGTTGTTTTGCCTTCAGCTAGCTTTTCCAGAGCTCTCACAGGGCAAGCTAATATGTGCTGGGATGCTTCTAAGGTCTAGTTCATACACTGAAGGGACACTATGCTAAAGAGATACTTTTTTTTTATAGTGATGGACTGGTGATGACATGCAGGTGCATTTTGAATGCAAATGAGTTACCTTCTGACAAAAAAGAAAGAGACTTACTTGAGGAGATTTAGTGAAGCTATGTCACTTAGGGGCAGAATTCAGGTGTGAGAGATAGAAGGGATTTCCTATTCAGAATTTTAAGGGACTCTCAAATTTTACTGAGAGGCAGATGTTACCAAAACAGCATGTTCTGTAAAACGTTTCTGTTTGTGTGCTGTGACTTTTTAAATTAAATTGTATTCTTGTATTAGAGACAGTAGAGCAGTTAGTTTAGGCACCCCTAATAATACTGTTTTGTTATGCCTGTGTAATACTGCTAACATGCTATAGCATAGCTAGTGTTCTGAGTTGTGTTTCTTTTTAATCCTGTTGCTATTATCCTTGATTTTTTCAGTTTTCTAGCCTGCTTACCAGTTTCCTTAAAATGGTTTGGGGAGTCTCCAAGTTTTGGAATAAATCTGTCTCATAATCTGCCTTTTTATCCTGCTCTGTAGCAATTTGAATACCTAAGGAAGAGATTATTATAGCAAGGCACCACAAATATGGTTTAGTAAGTAATACGGACAGAGATAAACTATTAATCTGAGAAAGCTATGAAAGAAGCATCCTGAAAACATGACTGGGATATTCTGAAGTTTTGCTGCTTTATAGCTGGGATAGAAATTTAACCAAGCCTATTAATTATTTCCAGTCTAGAAATGGAGACCCTTGGCTTAAAGGGTGACACTGTGAAACCATGATTTGTATAACATAGTGTCTGTTCTCTCCTTTGTGACTGGTCCTGGTCTTTGTGAGCCTATGTTCTGTTTTGACTTAAAAAAACTCCTTTGCTTCCTTGAATACTACCTTAGCTTTTACAACAAAGAGCAGAAAAAGAACTAGATAATCACATAAAAGTAAAATCCACCAAGAATCTTGCTTCCCTGCTATTGGGGTAGATGTGTAAACACTGCTGCTTTGTTGTTGTTGTTATTCTTTCCAGGATAAAGTTAGCTGGATCGAAGAGGTTATTCTTTTGATGATACGTATTTGCCTTTTATCTGCATTAGAAAATATATGTGAATACATAGCATCATAGTTACTTGTTTCCACTTACATTGCATATGTTGTACTTCTCAGACAGGAATGAAACCTTCTGTGGTGTATGTAACACGTGGACACTTTGATCTTGAGACTGAACTCTTCAGAATGGGGTGGTTATGAAAGTAGAGTTGGACACCCATCTTCAACAATTTCATGAACATGGAAGACAGGTTGGTCAGAGCTTTCCCTAGAGGCTGTGAAATTCTGCAGCTATGCAGTAGGGCTGAATGCAGTGACTCCTGTGTCTTCCATATGTGTTGAGATTTGGCAGCGCTGTGCCTTCGCCCACCCACCACAGGCTGTTGTGTGAGGCGTTCTGCTGCTCCTCACGAGACTGCTGATTCATGTAGAGGTGGCTGTAAATCCCTTTGGCAAAAATTAATTTAAGCAGAGTTGAAGAATTTGCTCCTTGTTGATAATGCTTTTATTAAAAGTTTAACAGTTCATTCAAATAAATAAATAGTGTTGAACATGAAGAGTAAACCAAGAAAAAAAAATGCTTGCTGTTCACCCATGAAACAATGAATTTTAATTCAAAGTTCTCAGTAGATCTGGTTCTATTGGCTCTACTCTTTGTTCCTCATACAAGGCTTTTGCACTCAAAAAATGGAAATGGCAGTGTGCCATGTAGCACATATTAAAATTGCACTGTTATAAAAGCAAGGGAAAAAGCACTTTGCAGTGCTTTCACTTATCATTCAGTGCCAGCTGGCAGTGTGGGATTGGAAAAGCTATTGCTTAGACTTCTCTATTGGGTCTTGGTTGCTGAGTAATAAATAATGGGTCTATCTTCTCTGGCACCTTTTATCCTAGGATCTTGAACTGTTTCAACTCTGCCTGTGCATGGGAAAGGTTTAATTAAATAAGCTTATGGCAGGAGTTGGGAAGCAGGCTTGTGTTACACTGTTTCTTTCCATGACTCTGCTGATACACGCAGGTGCTAATGCCAGTGAATCTGTGGAACACTGCTTGCAGTCTGTACCCCGTTCTGTTGATCACAATAGAAATTAAGTGAAAAGATAAAGCCTCATTTGCTCTACAAATGCAGACCTTAGCCTGTGCAAAGGGAGGGATTTTTTTAAATAGCTCAAGTACTTTAAAACAGGTGCCTTAATGTTTTCATCACATACAAGGACTGCCTATGTGGTGTCTTTCTGTTGTAATTCTTCATGCTATTGTAGCTGTAGGCTGTGATTATAATTTGGATTCTATTGTGTACTTAAACATCAGTTAGTATTATTTCTTCTGTCCATACTCGGTCTAAGAAGTCCATTAATTTGGGTCAGGAAGAGAGAGGTAATTTAAAAACATATCCCTCTGCATTTATTTGTTAAAATCTTGTCTTTGTTTTAACTATTGATTTTTCTATGCTTTGGTGTAGTTCCTGAGTTTTGTTAACTCTTGCCCACCCTCTGTTTCTGTCTGATTTCTGTAGCTATTGTTCTTCTTGTGTTTAGTCTTCTTTCATAGAAAGACAGCAAATTTAAAATACTCTGCCACATTTTTTAAGATATGGTAGCAGCAAAGAGAGTTTCCATAATTCTGTGGAAATTGATTATAAAACTTGTATGACATAATAAAAAATAGGGAATTTTTTGCTAGCTCTTGTTTATTATTAGTGTCTAAGTCCTGAAAAGGACTTCTATATATATATGTATGGATATAGGATAAAAAATAGATCATATTGGAAAAATGGGCTATGTTTCTCCATGCATTTTCTGGGAAAGATGGGGGGAAAAAAGATGATTATGGGTTATGTTTGTTTAGGTCTAACTCTCTGTTCAAGAAGAGATTAAAATTACATAAAGGAGATTTGGTGGCTGCACTCTACTGTGGTGTCTTCTTTTCTGTGAAAATGGACCAACTAGTCCTGTGGTCAGTTATTACTGTCAAAAAGCAAACAAGAACAGTAAGCATTACTGAATAAAAATAGCATCTCTGGTTAGAGAAATGTTAAATGTCACAGACAGTGACTTCTGGAATCTGCATTCCCAGCACTTTCTTTTGGGCACTGAGATTTCAGTCTTGCTAGGTTTTGCACTTTTGTTGCCTGGAAAGAACTGGAGAGTTATACAAGGTTTTTGTTTGCACAAAAGCTCTCAGGTCACCAGGATAACTACTCTAACATGGTTTTCATTCAGCTGACCATGTCAGAACAGGTCAGTTCTGATGAACTTTCAAAATACTTTAAAAGAATGTAAACCAAGGTGTTAACAGTTTAAATAAGCTAAATGCAGATCTGTCAGGGTAGATAAAAGAAGAGAAATTAGTCTTTCATTAATAGTAAATAAAGGTAATTATTTGAGTGAAACATTTCCTTTATTTATTTGCTGGTTCTGCTATCCAAGGGTCTGACTTGCTCTTTTACATCCAGAAACGTTGGAATCATCCTCTTAACGTGTCTAAGGCGAACTGCCTTCTTCCAGAAGTAATGAATGTACTAACTGAAGGAAACAAGCAAAAAGCAGAAGAGAAGAAAAAGTGAAAACAAACCAGAAGGGAGCTGTAGGATGAAGGCATGATGATTTCTTTTTTTTTTTAATTGCAGTCAGGCATAGCACAAGACTGTCTTCTGGGGAAGGAAGTAAATTATTTGGTATTATCTGCTAGCTAGTATAGCTCATAAAAACAGAATAGAACTAGGGAAATGGTATCCAGCCTGCAGTAATTTGAAACAAGGAGATGACTGGCAGCCAGTCTGCAAATAGGTTCTACCTGTCTGAATAGGTTAGAGTAGACTAGCACCAACGAGGTAACGTGTGTGTATGAGTCAGGATAAGCCAATTTTCAGCAATGGGTAGTAGCAGGAAGCTTTTGGACTAGACCAGTCTGGACCTGTGGAAAGCTGCATGTAAACACTAGTGATGATCTTGGGGAAGAGAGAAGCAGCCTATTTTGATTGCAGCTTCCTCTTATTGAAGAGCTCCTTAGCCTTACTTTATCTACCATGAAGACTAAAATCATTAAATAACTGAGAGCCCCCCCTCAGCACCAGACTTAGGATATAATGTATCTAAAATTTTACTTAATATGCTTGATAAATGATTCATCTTCAGCTGTTAGGAGTTAGAGTATTAAAAAAAGATTGTTTGAAATTTTGAGACTTTTCGGTATCTTATCCCTCCTCAGGGTGATCTCTGCTTCACTGTTAAGAGCAGTTGCAACAGGGACAAGTGTTTGTGAACTGGGTTTTTTTGGTTTGTTTATTGTTTTGTTGGGTTTTTTAAATACGTAAAGCTGTAAAGTCTTACTGTTTTCTTGTCTTGGCACTTGCATTTCTATGTCCTTTGTATGTATCTGATGAGGTCATGACCTGCATCTCTGTTAAAGGTAGGGATTGAGAAATAGGGTAACTATTGTGAAGCTGAAAACATCCATATCAATTAATTTGGGCTCTTCATGAATGCAGCTGTGACTACTTTGTTGAGAAAAGGCAGCCAGAGAGAGAAAGATGTCAAGGATAGTGCCTGCTGTCTTAGTGGCTTTGCGGTTTCAGCACAGGCCTAGGTTATTTTTGGTGCTCCAAAAGCTGCTTCTGCTTGCTTAAACAGTTGTAGAAACAAACCCAAGAATCTTCCTATTTACCATTTAGAGAAACTGCACAAGTGAGTTATTTCTCTCTTGCTTTTTTGGATTACTTTGGATTTTGCATTCTCTTCTGCACAGTGACTCCAAGCCTGTCACTGCCTGGAGAAGAAGTTATGCCACTGAGCTGGTATTTAAAAGTACTACTACTTTTTGCAGCTGTGCCACAAAAATAAGCAGCAGTCCTTCCCTGGCCATTTGTAGAACAACTGTAGGCACCTAGGATTTAGAGAGACCTGGATTGTCCATGTAGATAGAGCAAGGAATTTGATAGACTTTGGTGACACCTATGTCCTCTAAGATAACTGGTTGTCATCCTTCATGCCAGCAGCTTTGGATAAGCTTTGCCTGAATGCCTGTTACTCCCCAGATGTTGTATGGGAAGCACTGATGTACAACTGTGAGGTTTGGATTCTATACAGGGAACCACAGGCCTGAAAGGCAGTGCCTTTCCTAGGTATCCAGGTTCCTTACTGAACCCAGTGATGTCAGAAGATCTGTAGTAAAGTCTGTTTCTGGTCTGGGGCAGCTTCCAAGTGGCTATTTAAGGCTGATCTCCTGTTGAATACAGTCCTCTGTGAAGGTTTTGTTGCATAGCATTTTGTCCATCTATTCTGTGATTATTTTTTTAGTTTATTTTTTATGATAGGAAAGAAGCTAAAATTACTTGGAATTTGTTCCTATTCTTTGCTGCTTGTCAAAGGAGGAAAGCAACATGAAACTTCATGACTTTAGTGGAAATTTCATGGATTGGCATGCTTGCTTTTCCAGTTAACTTCTGAAGAGTTGTGTTTTTTTCCTCGTGTCTTCTTTCCCAATCCTTTCAATACCAATTGAAAACAAAGGTTGTTTTATAAACATTTGCTGGGTAGCCACAAAAATGAAGAAAATTGCTTGTATTTGGCAGCAATTTCCACATGTTGCTGCTGGCAATAATGGTAAGTATTTCAACCTGCTTTTATTTTTCATGGTTTTTTTAGGATGAAACCTTTGAACTCATTTCCAAGAGCATTCTATGTTAATGAGAGCATTTCCACAGAAAGCAATGTAACCATGAGGGTTATGAGATGATCTCTGAGATCTGTTAGTTGAAAAATATGGACAAAAGATATTTCTACCTTGAAGGAGAAAAAACTGCTGCACAGATACAAAAGTGGAGCAACTTTGAACTTTTTGTAACAAATGTTAAGTTTATACCTACATAAACACTCAAAATATAGCACAGCTTTTTCTGTGGTCCAGGTAATAAATATGCTTGCAATTTGAAATTCTTAAAATTTATTTTTGTTTAAGAAAAGTGACTTCAAGAAAGATGTCTAAGCACTCTGTAATTTCTGTTTGTGTAAACTTGATTTATTGAATTTGTGCAGTGATCACTGAGGTTCAGGGTAAATAGCTTTGCTGCTGCCATTTATGCCTTTGTTTCTTTCAGGAGGCTTTCCTGCTATTTACTTATGAATCCTATTATTTGAAAGGAATTTTGAGTACTTTGCTTGAATGCAGGAAGCAAAAAAAAAAAAAAGTGTTCCTGTCTGGTGAACCTTGCAATTTGAGAAAAAGGTAAATGTGGCATCCTTTATGGATACCGTGGTGGTACTTGTTCAAGAAATGATATTAACAATTATTACATTATAGTATTTTAATTAATATTTTTAATTCATATAGTGTCTTTCATCCCAAAAATGCTTTATAAAATGTGTGAGTCAGCTATGATCTACTACAATGTAGATTTTAATGCTTTGGTGATATCTCTAAATGGCCTAGTTCATGCAAATGAAAGAGCTCCAAAAAGGTGTGTTGCTGTGCACCTTGTCTGCTGTAGGTATTTCTGGCTTACTTATCTAGATAGCAATTTCTATATTAAAATATGTTTTGTGCTTTGTAGAATGTAAGGGGAAGCTACTGTGATTGTCTTGAAAAGATTTCATTATATTATACACAAATGTACTTGCTTGTGAGATTAAGTTTTATACAGGACTTTATTTCTTAAGTGCAGAGGAGTTTACTTTTATGTTTTAATTTCTCAGAGGCAAAGATAGCAGGGTGTGATAGAATAGCCTAGAACCATCCATCTCTTTTTTTCTCCAGAACTGGAACAATGCTTGAATGTATTGAGATGGATATGGATTGATTGAAGTTCCTGGTGCTTTGGTTTTGGAGAAAAAGCACTGTGCTTGAAAGGAATCCATGTCAAGATTTCACCTAGAATCTGTGATCAAAAGAAGAAACACAAGATATTTCATGGGCAACTTCAAGTCATAGCTGCATGTTGTAATCTTGCCTTTTCTGTCCGTGATAGCAATGAAAGATAAATTGGAGTGTATTATAAAATTCCAGCTTGACTTGGAGAGGACAACAGACAGCTGGCTAGTGTAGAGTTAATGTCCAAGGACACTTGGGGTCCCATTCAGTTGCATAAGCATAGATATTAGTGTGATATGAAATGCCAGAGAGAATATTGTCTGTTACCTAGCTGCTGATTCAAGAAGAGTGTGGATCTCCTGAATGTCCAGTTGCATACTTCCCAAGTCTGTGTAGATTATCTTGGACTTCATAGGGTGTCTCAAATAACACCAGGTGCTTATTATGAGATTACCAAATTGTGCCTCATCAGATGCTTGCAAGAAGTATAGCTCACCCGAGAGTGTTTAGATAAAAAGCATACAATTCCCATCCTTTGTTTCTTTTGCTTGACTTGGTGATGGGGAAAATATAGGAGATAGACCTGCCAGACAGTTGTCAATATGTAGTATTCTCTGTT
Organism: Caprimulgus europaeus; assembly: GCA_907165065.1. Next base: position 79,042,998 of record OU015526.1, read on the forward strand.
TTTTTTGTCCTGTTACTTAGCTCAAGTAAAATAAACATAGAGTATTGTGGAAGTTTGCAATGGCCCTCAACAAAAATCACTTTAGATAAATCAGTCCCCATGGTATTTTAATTCTTAGGGCTGAAATATAGAGATCCAGTGTTATTTTTGTCTCTAAAATTACCAGTTGCTAAATTATGGTTTAGAGCCTCCCTTTCTCTCTTGAAGGCAGAATTTTCTGCAGATCCTGACTTTGGTTTCAGTTTTTTCTTTCCATTAGTCAGTTATCTATTTTAGCAGTTATTAATCCTTAACCTTTGAACTTTCCTTGGACTTAATAAGCAGGAATATAACGTTTTTCCTGAAGTACTTGCCCTGCCTTCTTGATGAAAACGTAGTATGATGCTGCAGTCCTCCTTCAGTGAAATAATTAGGTAAGTTATAAGAATAATTCTTGAAATTATTCTCAGTCGACAGAAGTCGTTCCTCTTAAGCCTTTTTTCCATTCAGACAGGTTACAGCCTTGACTTTGCTGTCAGCAGAAATAACACAGTATTAAATTGACCCGTGCCATGTCTTTTGACATAACTTCCAGAACCTGTTTTTCTTGAATTTTCTGGCTTTGCCTAGATTCATATTCTAGTTGTTGGGTATAGATTTGTCCTAATTTATTAGATTATGCCAATGTCTACATCAGATACTTTTTTCCAGTATAGGTACTCACAGACACTGATCACACCATCTCTCAATTTATTTTTTCAGTGAGGTAAACAGATTGGGATCCTTATGTTTCTCTAGCTTTGGCAAGATTTTCATGAGTGTGTCTCTTTTTTGTTGTGGTTTTTTTTTTTTCTCTTGCTGTTTCTATGACATCCTTGCAAGATGGCAGGATGAAATGAAAGAGAAGTATGCTGAGGCAGTGAACAGGGGCTAGAAGCACAAACAGTGTCTAAATTAGTGGAATGACAATGTCTGGAGCATGTGATCTTTCTCTCTGAGCTATTACTTCAATTCTGAAATTAAATTATGTTGGCTTTGAATTCCACTCCTTTCACGTCAGTGTTCTGCACCTTTGGGGGGGATTTATGGACCTGTCAAGCTTGGCCAGTTTGCACATTGTCCTCACTTAGCTGTTGTTTTGATCCAGAATCAATATTAAAACATGGTGCTTAAAAATGTTGCTCTGACAGATGTGCATAATGCTGTATGGTAGAACCAGCTGAGTACATCATGGCAGTAACAACTCCAAGGGTCTTACTCTGTTTATCTTAAGATTGTCTGCTGCTTGTCGTGACAAGCTCTATTTAAATGTGACATTAAATTAAAGTTGTGTCCATTCTGCCTTGCAGAGCTCACTAATGGAGACCTTGGATTATGTTTGGAGTTGTGGAAAGAGGAGGAAATATCAGGTGCTTCTTACATTTCTCTGACCTGTGCCAGCCAGTATGACAGAGGGAGAGCTGCAGCCTTTGCTGCTCCTTTGAAGACAGAGCAACCAAAGCTCCCTTTGGTAGTGGTGTCTTGGATAGGAAGACTCCATACTGGTGCTGGTCTAGCATCACATGCACTCTCCTGCCCTCTCCCAGTGCTTTGAGAGCATCACAACCATTCCTGAGACATCAAATGTGAAAAGCATGTATGGCTGAAAGAATTTTTACCTATGTTGAGAATACACATCCCAGATATAGTGCACTGGGGAGTTGATAGACCTATCTCGCTATGTTTTGCTGTGAATGAATTTTCTACAAGGCAAAAATTCAGCTGTTCTACTTCATTTTAACCTGCAGGCAATGCTAGAGTCCTCAATGCTAGTTTCTGTCTTTGAGTTGCAGTCTTTATGATTCCCAAGTTTAAGTGAAACCTTTTTGACCTAGTTATTGGGTGAGGGCTGAGATAAAATAAAACATTCAAAAAGGCTTTTTCATTATGTGATCTTTCTGCTCCCAAATTGGAACAAGCACACCTTTGAAGTCATGTGTTTGGAAGAAATGCCTGAGGGAAACAAATGCATGGAGACAATCAACTCAATTGCATTAAAATAAAAGGATCATGCACTGCTAATTCTGACATTCTATATTCCCAGTCTTAGTTGGAACTGTTTGGCTTCATGGGAGCAGAGACTTGCTCATGTGCAAGAAACATGGAATAGGGACTTTAGTAAGTGCAAAGCATCACCTGGTGAGCTAGAGAAGGGTGTGTGAGTTGCCCAAACTGTTATCCAAGTATTATATTTAAGAAAAGAATCAACTCTCAAGCAAGTAATCTACCAACAAAGACTTTCTAAAACAAGTCAATATATGGTAAGCTCTTGAAGTTACCCAGGAACCAGAGTTTTCCATAGCAGAGGAGGTTTAGCTACCTCCCAGCAAGGAGCTGCAATGCCATGTAGTTCATCAAATCTAGATGTTCATTCTTTGCCCCTTTCAGTAAGTGTGAGCAACTTTGAAGACAGCAGTATTTAGCCAAGAGAATGTTTCGGCCCATCTTTTCTAAATCCTACCTTAGGGAACATCTTATTGCCATGGTAACATAGTCAAAGCTTTCACTGTTAGGCAGGCTCAAGCTAGAAAACTATATGCTTTCAAAATGTATATTTGGAACACAACTTATTTAAAATCATCAATATTTATACAGCAGATAGCATCTTCAGTCAGGCTGGACACCATCTGTCATAGTCTGATTTAATTTTCTGGTTGTAGCAAAGTGAACTGACAGTGTAGAAATGTTTAGAGAAGTCAGCTGGAAGTATTTTGTGGCTTTCAGGTAAACCTGTGAAATGTAAGTGGTGGTTATGTATTCATGTTATGTAAATGAAAAGTCCTTGTTTGGTTGAGGGGTTGATTTCTGTTTTTCATTCTGAAACAAGTTTAAATTCTGTTTAGTACTCTACTGTAGTGGTATCATTTATAATTAAATCCTTGATATATGCCTTATGTATCTCTGCAGGGAAAACTGAGCATGAAATCATTCACTCAGGAAGAATTACTGAATACAGGAAATAGCAATTTTTAAAATTAAATAAAACTTGAGCAGTTTTTGTTTTTACCTTCAGATGTTGATTTAAAATTACGATTGTTTTCTTTTTCATAGTAAGCACTCAGTTTATGGCACCTTAGCATTTTACATAATGTTTTATGTTATTCAGGTAATAAAAACATCCATGATAAACTTACTCAAAATTATATTAGTGCATTTTAGAGTATATTCATTTGGTAGAGTTTTACAAGATGTATAGCCCTTGGCAGTAGACAGAGGATGACGTTTCAAAAATGACAGTATTATTGTGTGCTGAAGTAGTTTTCTTGATATGTGTGTCATCAAATAAGTACTAAAATATTTTTCACTTAAGATGCAGTAATTAAAGGTACAGATGAAATAGTTTCACACGCAGTAAGAAGGTCCAGTTTTGCCAGCACTTGTGTGCTTTAAGTTATTCAGTTCATTCCCTTTGTTGAACTAAGTACTTGGCAGTGCAGGTTTTTACATCTAATTCACTGCCTGATGAGGTATATGTGGATCCTTCTGTTTAGCATTTATGGGCTTTGGGTCAGGACTTCCTTTTTCTAATTCTGATGAGCAGGAGGACTTAAACCCTTCTAATTTGTGTATTTGTATGCGTGCATGCGCGTATTTCTGCTGTGTTAGTGCCTGTCCTTTTGCTGCTTAATGTAAATCTGCTAAGATCAGTCTTATCCTCTCTAAGATCTTGATTTAGAAATGTGCAGGTAATGAATAGCACTCTTGACTTGAAGAACTGTTTTCTCAGAAACTGCTTCTTTCCTCTGTTATATATAAACCAGATTTTCAATTTCTAAAATAATACATTTCTGTAAAATACCAGAGTAGTTGCCTGATTTTGCAGTTGTTTGTGTGATGTACAAGCAGGTGATTGGTGTAACTCCTTAGGTCAGTTACTGTTAACCAGTCTATCACAAATTTTTCTGATGCATCTATTATGCTGATTCACTGTCTCTTTCACTTTAAACCTTTCTTGTGAAATAATGAATCAAGTTAATGTGTTCAGCAGCTGTGCCCTGACCTGTGATATTCTTGCCTGTTCTCAGTTACCAGACTTTGTTTCCAGTTACACTTTATGATAGTTATTTCTCTATCTCAGTCTACTTCTGTTACATTTGTCCATCCGAATAACAAAGTTAAAGAAAGCTTGAGATTAAAATATGCTCTTCTTTGTGATATGATAGTGAAGAGGGAGCAGAAGGTAGCAGGGTGAAAGAGGGGTGATAGGAGTATGTGCAGCTGCCTTAACCTTTCCGAGAGACTCTCCTGAGCATTAGTGGAGTGATAATTTGGAAAATGTTATAGCTTTAAAGGCCTTTTGATGGAGATGAGTACAAAGTCTGTGATAATTTTTTTTCCTGAGATAAAGTCCAGATCAACCTTCATCAGTAATTACTCTTTAGAATACGTTTGAATAAAATCAATGAAGGCACTGCAAATTTTTGGATTTTATTAAAACTAGCAGAGATGTTCAGTACAATGGCAGATTGTAATGCAGACAAGTGAGAGCTGTGATAAAAAGTTTGTATATTGAGTCCTCAAGCTTGAAATATAACTTGGGAACAAAGGAGCTCTTGGATTTAATGTACAGTGGGCATATACCTGGGGAGAATGGCAGAAGTGTAGTGAGTCTGGGTTCCAGCGTCTGTAGATAGCCTAGCACACCTCTTCACTGTTGCTCTTGACAGTGCAACATTACATCAGACCAGAATATGTCTGAAAGTGATGTTGAGAAATCAGTTCTAGCTTTATTACTGAGTTGGGTGGAATAATTTGTTCACAGATTGATATACATATATTAATTTTTTTAACTTAAAACATGATGATGCTTGCTCACTAGGATTTTATTTTAGTGGTCTTAATTTAATGTGATCTATTTAGCCATTGAGAAGAACATGACCTCTGTGAGGCAGATGGAGCTGGACAGGGTGTGTAGCAGCTCCTAAACATCACAGTTTGCAACCCAGTACATGAAGCCATTGCCAGTTTGAGATTACTTTAATGTGCCATATTGTGGACTATGGCAATTTAGGAGTTGCTACATTCAGCCATCCATGCAGCAGGTTTAGGGAGGAATGGCATAAACTACTTGAGCAATTTCAGTTTAGTCCTGGACCTCACATGGATTAACACCGAGTTGTTGTGTGTTTCCACAGCAGGCAGAGCTAGTACTTCTGTAGTTACTGGTCCCCTGGTAGGACCATTTCAGAAGATACTTATAAAAACTGTTAATGGTGAGCACAGTGTCACAGCTGCTTTCCTCCATCTGTTAAAAGCAGTGCTTCATTCTTTTAGAGACTGCCTCATTTACTACATTTATTTAATTTTTCTGTCTTTTTTAACTAAAGAGCATCCACAAACAAGGAATTAGAAATGCAGGTGGGCCAGAATCTCAATTTGACATTGTTATCTTTTGTTCTAGGAGTAATCTATTTTTGTTTGTATAAATACAGGACTGAACATGAGCAACTCCTGATGTAATTGTTCGCCAAATCTCAGTGCTTCCAGTCTTTCTCGTGAAAATTGATGACAGAAATACAGTCTGGTGTTCATCTACTGGGCTACAAATTGTAAGTACTTTTTTGGAATTCACATTCAAAGTAAAACAAGATGAAGGTTTGTACTAAAAAAGACAGATACTAATGAGTGCTTTACAGGTGCAAAGAGTGGGTACAAGAGCTTAGCTGGAATTAACTTAATTGGCTCTTGGTGACCTTTGTAGCTGTCTTTGTGTTGTCAACAGCTGCTTCAGTCCAGTTGATCTTAAATTTATACCATACCCATTTCTAGTCTTGGCTATCATGGAGAGCATGTCTGCCCACTAAGATTGAGGCAGCTCTTCTGTGAGACAGGTCCCTAAAATGATTTGTTTGAATTTGACTCAATTTTTCTGCACTGTGACAGACCATTATGGTGTTTATCTGAGGCCTGATTCCAGGCTGGAATGTGTTTTATAGCATCTTTGTACGCCTTGCCCAGCCAGTAAGCCATCTCAGCAGGATATTGTGAAGAGGGAGCTGTAATCACTCAAGAGGAGTGTGGAGTGAATTGCTGGTTTAGTTGTTGAGCTGGAGGAAGCCTCATCCCTTCATTAGAAAAAGCAGTGTTTGAAAAGATGCTATTTTCTATTAGATCTGTTGTTCCCAGGACAAATACCCTAATTACACTCCAAAGCCTCTGTCAGGTCTGCAAGAGCTTAGGCTCTTTTGTTTCTTCTCCCTTTCCCCAGTCTTATAATTGTGTCAAAAGCAACCAACCCCTACCACTTCTGCACCAGTGAATGGTCAGTTAATGTTATTTGCAAAAGTATTCTTCCTTCTCCTGACTTACACAATAGTGGGGTTTTTGTTGGGGGGGGGGGGGGACTTGTGGGTTGGTTTTTTTTGTTTTGTTTTTTTTCAGGAAACTCATTTTTTTAGTATATCCTGAACATTTTAGGTAATACAGGTAAAATATATGTATGGACATATTTTTAAGGGGGGAAAAAATCTCCCTTTGCTCCAGATTAGTAATAAACTTATACATATATATTTATATAGTTGCTGTAATGGAGTCTTTCTTCATGTGAGCTAAAGTCTTTAATAGGTTTTTGCAATAAACAGATCCCTCTGCCCCCAAACAATGGTGAATATGTAGGCTTTATTCAAAGAAGTAATTTCATTCTGGTATTTTGCCTAACAATAGTGTATTTCTAGAGTCTTGTTGAAGAAGACTGTAAGCACAAAATAAATAGTTTCTCAGGGTATTCTTGTGTGGGATTCTGTAGGGTCTGGAAGGGACAAAACTTAGCTGAGTGTTTTATCACTCCTCTGTGCTGGAAGCAGAAGTATTAATTCTTGTGCCAACATGGCAGTTAAATGGTAGCAGAAAATAATGTCTTGCATGCCTGAAGAGAGTAGATGTCATATGTATGGAAGAAAGAACAATATAGTTACAGAGACAAAAAGGGAATTAAGATTTTTAATGATCATGTGAAAACATGCCTGTTTAAAGTTGGGTTGTTTGGCTTTTTTTGCCAAACTTGTGATGAGGGTTTGGGTTAGGATTTTTTTTTTCATTATCTCATAGTTCCTGCTAATTGTGGCTCCTGCTATGCATTTTGCAGCTCCTTTACTTGCCTCTTCTCCCCTCCTTACTCAAAAAAAGTATTGTATTATACTGAAGATTGCTAAAGCTGAATCAGTCAAATATGCTGTAATTACTGGGACCACTTACATGATGTGCTAAAACTACATGGCTTATTGCTTATGTCTACTGTGCAGGTATTTGCAAACTGCGGTTGAGATTGTGCCCTGCTGCCCTTGGTGCCTCCTCAGGACACTGATGACAATGGCAGGACGTTCTCTAGACATGTAATGTATCCATGCATGCTTCTTCACTGTCACGTCCAGTCTTCCCTTAGTATAAGGTAGAGCATGGGGAGATTTTTCTGTGGTGATTGCTAGCTTGTGATAGAGTTCTTAGGGAAACTGGGGGAAGAAAAAAAAAACACAAAAAAACCACCACCAAAACACAATAGTGTGGGAAAGCTGGAACTACAGAATTTTTTCTTACTGGAAATAAATGTGTTCAAGTGACCAATGATGGGACCAGAGGAAATGGCAGGAAGATTAGGGCAGGTTTAGGTTGGGCATTAGGAAAAGGTTCTTCACCCACAGGGTGATGGAGCACTGGAACAGGCTCCCCAGGGAGGTGGTCATGGCACCAAGCCTGACAGTGTTCAGGAACCCTTTGCACAACACCCTCAGACACATGGTCTGAATCTTGGGACTGTCCTGTGCTGGGGCAAGAGTTGGACTCGATGATCCTTCTGAGTCCCTTCCAACCCACAGCATTCTATGATTCTAGGCCTTCATGCACGTGTATATGTACACAGGAATGATACACAGATAAAGACGACTTTAACTTCCAAAAAATAAGTGCTGATAGCAGAACACAAAGAGAAACAGTTAACAAAAGAGGGTGGAGAAACATGTTATAGTTAAAACAAGAGCAGGTAACCTATAGCTTAGGGGCCAGACACAGCCAATGACTTCCCTTCATCTGAAGTTATATTAAACATTTTGAGTGTTTCTGGATTGTGCCATATGTCAGTGTATGACATGCTAAAGGCATTAGGATGGCCCTCTGAAAGGCAATAGTTACCCAAACTGAGTTAGACCAGAAGTGTTGAAGGCCAGGTTGGATGAGGCTTTGAGCAACCTGGTCTAGTGGAAGGTGTCCCTGCTGATGGCCGGGGGGTTGGAACTAGAGGATCTTAAAAGTCCCTTCCAACCCAAACCAGTCTGTCATTCTATGCCTGTGTTCAAGTTGCAGGTCACACAGGACTGTGTTTAGCTGTGGCTGTTGTAAAGCCTGTGGAATATTCAGACCACAGGCAGGAAAGTTGCAGTGACTTCCTTGGAGCTATTCTTGACCAATGTTATTGATACACTGAATGAAATGGCTTGTTTTTCAAATAAGAGTGGTAGTCCAGGAAGATTGAATTTCACCGTAATATTTTTGGCTAGCTCTTATCCCAGCCTAAATCTCATGGAAGTGTAGTTCAGTGTAGTGGTTTTACTGGTGTACTTCCTTTGCTCTATAGTGCCAGAAGGAAGGAGACATCCTGGAGTTTGATGTATGCAGAAGATATGTGGTCTGCATCGCTCTTCGACTTAAGGACATCAGAAGTCATCACCATCTCTGCTGGTTCTGTGAGCTCAAAATGCAATAGTACCTCTGCAATGGGACCTTTTAGAAGTGGCAAGTTTTTAGTCTGAGAACTTGGGGTGTATTAGTAGTGGGCACAACACACTGCTAATGAGGAGATCTTTAGCAGTTCCTTGGGCTTGTTCTCAGAGTTGCATCGCTTGTTTGTGCAAGCGATAGCTGCTTGAATAGCTGTGTTCAATAGATGTAAAGAAGATACATTGCAATTTTTTCCGATCCCCAACTTCCCCTGGAGCATAAAACTTAAATGAATTTCAGATATTTGCCTTTTTTTTTTTTAGGGTGATGTGCATTTATGCCTTTGTATAGCAGCTAATGCAAACAAAAGAGCAGATCTACACTGCTGTTCCTACCTCCTCTGTACTGACAAGCTCCCTGATGCCGCAGATGCCTGAGCTGCTGCAGCTGGGAAGTGCTACAGAAGGCTATTCAGCTTCCCTTTGCTTTCTGCTCTATTCCCTGATTCACCAGGAGATACTGTAGCTGTGGCAGATTAGACTTTTCTCTCCCTCCCCCTGCGAGACCTCTGTGTGCTTTGACGTCATGTGTGCTCCTTTCAGTTGCCATAGCAGCCCCATTCCCCAAGCTCTCTGCCTGTCTCCTCTGGTAGGTTCCACAATGGTACAGCCAGCATCACGCTGCACAATGGTTTCCAGGCAGTGAAAGAGCGTGATTCAGCAAGCCACTCTTTTTTTTTTTTTTTTTTTTCCCCCCCCCTCCTCTTTTATTTCATTATTATCAGACATTTTGCCTCCTCTTTCTCTGTTCTGCTGTCCCTTCTCCCCCAGGCTTTTATTTCATTCTTTAAAGGAAAACGTTGATTTACCTTGAATCCAACTGCCCATCTTTTTATTTTTTTTATATTATTATTAAATAACCCATCTTTTCCTTGGCACTGTTCGGAATGTGACTTAAAAATACCACCCTAAAGTCGCAGTCCTGGGGGAAAGGTTTCTGGAAGAGGAGAATAGCTCACAAGCACGGAATGGTAGGTGGTTGATGTTAATATTCTATGACTAACTGCTTTTGCAGGGTGGGGTGATGAATATTGATTGCTGTTTAAAATAAAAAAAATAGGGGGAGAGGGAGAGAGAAAGAGGTTAATCAAGTAAACTGCTAATTGAAGTAAGAAGGATGTAGCTGTACGTTTTGTGGCCAGAGAACCATCGTTTTCCTCTGTTCGGGTGTGTAGGAGCTTTTCTGTTTGGGCGCTTTAGGTGACCGGTGGTTGTGAGAGCAGTGCAGAGGCACATCACGGACAGGAGTGTGATAGTGCTTTACCAGCTGGCTCATGTAAACAGTTTTACTCAGCCTCATCACATCTAATGCTGCTCGGGGGAAAGAGATGTCTTGGCTTGCAATTCGGTAAGAATGAGTATATTTTGTAGGTTATATAGTCCATACAGAGCCATATTCAGTTTGAATTTGTAAAAAATAAAAAGAGAAGATAACTCTAAGCAACTAGAAGATCCAGAGGAAGAGATCCAGAGGAAGAAGTCATGGCCTTTTGTAAAGTGGTTGAATGCCCTCCTCCCCCCCTCAAAAAAAAAAGGAAAAAATAAAAACCCACAAAAAGGAAAAAGTGTATGGGGAGAAGCGAGTGTGTTGGATGTGGGGCTGGGGGTTGTTTTTAAGAAAGTGGTCTTTTAAGGTAATCATCACCCCTCTGCATTACTCAAATGCAAGAGAAGAACTCGGCCTATTGGGTCTTACAGAACCCCCAGGAGCTTTTAGGAGACGTGGTTACAGCGTACTACAGGCCAGTTATTTTGCTAAAAGGAATTAACAATCTGTAGATACTGCAGTGAAATCAATGTTGCTTTGCAGGGGAATCCTCTGGCAGAAAACCTATGGCTACAGGATTTTTGTTTTTTACTGCAGAGAGGCCTTATTAGAAATAATACAGGTTTGACTTGGATAATTAGCTGTTATAGCTCTGTTTAAGAAGCAGGCAGAGCTTCCAGTGAACCATGATGGGTATATTTCACACCATTGGTGTACTGAGTGATTGTGAGCTTGTTTACATGGATTCTTTTTACTGCAGAGCTTCACAATATCCTCAATGCAGCCTTCCTCTCCTCTGATATGGTCACTGTGAGTTTTGGTCACAGACCAATGCTATATAAAAACACAGATTTTGAAGAAAATGATGGCGTAGAGTAGAAAATTTTTAGGAGGAAAATGCAAATGAGTATGTTGTAAATGATCAGGAGAAGCCTGAAATCAGCTTGCTGGAGGACACAGAGCTTGTCATACAAGGCCAGCTTCAGAAAAGAGAAAGGTAAGGATATGAGAGGATGGTGTTGGTACTGCACAGGGCTGTTTCTCTTTGCCCACACGTAAACTATGTTTGGTTCCTGTGCTTTGGGGGAAGTGGAGTGCATCAAACCTCTGGTATTTTAACCTTCTTTCAGAGCATTGCTCTGTACTCAGTAGCCAGGAACACTGAAGTAGCGTTTTCTTCTCGGGTGCTTGGCTGTGTGCTCGCTTTACCTGCTAGGAAAGGTGGCAGAGAAAAACCTTTTCAATTGGCTCAGCTAATGACTTTCTTCTATGGGGACACAGATGTGAACGACAGGGGTGATTTGACCTCAGCCATCAAACAATATTCTTTCTCCCTGATTCAGTAAACTGCACTCTTGTGCATTGATCTCTCCTGCTGTTTCAGAGGGTGTGTAATTTGTCAGGGTCCTGTTTTAATTATGATTTTGTTGGGGAGTATTAACATTACAGGGATGTTATTAAATAGCATAATGGCAAAAATTGCTTAACACATAAAAAAAGTTGCCTTCAGCTGCCTGTCTGCCTGAATGGGATTAGAAAATGCCCTCTCGTTGTTAGAAATCTGTATGTGCACTGAAGGGGTTTTTATGAGCAGACCTTGGGGATGAGTGTTTTCTTGTAGTGAATTTTTTTTGCCCCTACTGTCAGTGGTTGGCATGTTTGCAGCCATTATTTAAAGATTTAATAGTATTGGATCAATAATTGTAAGACAAAAAAACCTTCCAGCAGTATTACAGTACCAGATCTGGATTGTGAAAGCAAAGGGAGAGCTGTCAAAATTTCCCTACCATGGTACTGGAGAATGTCAGAAAGCTCACTTGTAGTTTGCTGTCTGTTGCAAAACTCGTGCAATTTAAGGGAGAGCTACAGCAGGCCCAAAGGAGGAGGCTTCTGGCATTGCTTTTGCAGATGGCAGCATATTACTAAGATTTGGAAGGCAGAAAAGCTGCATTTAGAGAAGGGTCCCTAGCTTCACAATTGGTAATCTCTTAAACTGTTGTTTAGTAGAAGCTACCTAGTTTATGGGCAATTCCTGAATAACAAAAAATATCACCAGCTTCTTAATAAATTTGCAAAACAAAGTAAGTTTTTTGTTTGTGTGTGTTTGGGGTTTTTTGTTGTTTTTTTTAATAGCAAGTGTTCTATACCCATAGCTCCTCCCATTCCACTGGTTTCATTTTGAGCTTGTAAACAGCCTTCCTAGAAATTATGACCTAAAAGCCTAGTGATTGCAGTGTTACCACAGTCACTGCTCTGTTATGTCATCAGGAGAAAAGCAGAGAGACTTCACTGGACCACAATACTGAATAGAAATATAACCTGACTCCTGACACTCATATCGTTACCCTTCTCCATGATTCTTGCACGCTTACTGTTAGGAAGGCCACCTGCAAGAAAAATTAACCCTTATAAAAGGGTATCAGTTAAAAGAAAAAAATGCTGCATTTGCTGTGGGTTCTTTTTTTCTTTCTTTCTTGCAGCACCATCTGTGGAGGCAGATGCAAGAAAGTCTTTGACAGAAACAAAAAATCTTTTGTACTCAAGTAACCTAACTGTCTAAAACTGAAAGCAGCATACAATTTTAATTAGAGCGAAATACCAGGTGTTGGGGCTATGTTTCCTTTATCTTATGCTGTGATAGCGACATTAAAATATAAAGCAAAAGCAGTACAGAGGATAGGAAAGAATTTAATGATCACTTGTCCACAGTTTGCAGAAGTTACACCGCTTTCCTTGAGTTGCTATACTGTATTTTAGCCTGGTAGCCACAGCTTTGTTAGCAAACTTCAGAATCAGTTTTGGCTAGTGGTTAGAAGAGAAGGAAAGGAAATTCAAGTCCCAATATTTTCCAGTCTTGTTTGTTTTTTATATTTCAAAATTTTTAATGCAAGATTTGGCACACAAACTCATCAGTGGCAGTGGAATGTCCTCCTCAGCTTCATCTCCGCAGAAGGGATGTGAAGTCATGAGCTTTTGTGTGACTTGGGATATCCCAGGCTATGCTTGGAGCATAAGACAGTTGGAGCCCTTTTTAACAGCAAGAGAAAGAGCTGTTATATTTTTAGGCTTCCAGGTTTTTCCCTGTCCAAAGAAAAGAAGAGGTTGATGACTGCCTGTGTGCAGAACCTTGCTCACGTCACAGTGGTGGGGGAACTTTGGGTGTTTTAGTCTCCCAGGATTGCAGTCAGATTTTTATGTGGTAATAAACAGTAAAAGTTGGAGGCCCAGAAGAGCCTTCCAGTCAAGTTAATGGCTGCTTCAGCAGGATTCTACACAAAGAGGTCAGATAACCCAGGAAATGAGGAACTGCTATTTGAAGTGGGATTTCAGGGAGCCTGAGTATGTGCAACTCTTGTCCCAGTTCACTGAAAGGTAGTGGGCCCCTCTCTGGTGAAGCAGTTGTTTTCTCGTACGGATTATAAATCTTCTGGTCTTAATAAACAATTTTAGTTATCTTCTGAGCTATTTGAAAACATGTTATGAAACAGTGGTCAGAAAATGTTGCCCAAACCTTCTGCTTAATATTAGTTACCTAATTTTCTTCAGTGCTTAGACACCAGAGTGCCAATCATGCTTGAATGTTCCTCTTCTCATTCACTCTCTTAATACCACAACATTTGCTGTTTTCCCCTATTTCTTGAGGTTGCCTGTAAATTTCTTAACTGCAAGCCCTTTGTCAGTTGAACTTACTTTGTCACATTTTGTTGTTTGTTTTTAAGAGGATGCTAGTTTGATAAACAGCAGTAATTCACAGGCTTTTTCTTATGCCTCTATGTATTCATGTCACAGTTTGTAAAGCTGCTCATAATGTCACAAATCAAATTTAACTTCAGTCCCCAGGTATTGGTGACAGATGACTGTGTACAAAACTGAACCTGTTATACTGAAAGTTTCTGCTCTTTTTTATTTTCATTTCTTATTCCAAATAGAAGTTGGGAGATCTGACCACAGAAAGATAGGATAGAAATAAAAATAGTAATTTTAGAACAGTTTCATGATTTTTACTGCCATCTGTTGTAATTAGTACAGTCTTGAACTTGAGCACTAGGGTCTGCCTGCCTTGTTTTTATCTTTGGGCAGAAAATAACTGTCACACCTCTCCACCATTTAAAGAACACTTAATTCTGCATTATTTTATATCTCTAGCCTTTCTTCTTTGCATGGAAGAAGGGAAATTTGTGGTACAGATACTGAATTATGGTATTATCAGAGGGAAATCTTAAGTCTCTGTTCCATGTTCCAGGTTTAGCTTAGTTTTCTGAAATTTTTCTGTGTTTATCAGACTTGAAAAATAAACCCCAAATATTTCTTTCTCTTTTTTGTGCTCAGGGCTAGTATTAGAAACCTCTACCAGCAGCAGGCCAGACTCAAATATCAACTATGGCAACCCATGCATGAAGTTGATACCTTTGAACCATTCCCTATAGATGAGACATAGCACATGCTGTGGTGAGTCAACAATGTATTATTTTGTTAAATCATACTGCTTGGCAAAAAAAAAAAGTGCTTAATGCCAAAGTGCATGCTGATTTTTTTTAAAAGTTTTTTTTTTTTGAAGGTGAAACATTAAAATTACAACATTTAGTAATTTTTAGTACACATAAGCATAATTCTCTCATAAATGCCTTTCAAGTGTATTGTTTCTGCATTGTACAGGTAGTTATCAGATGGAATATGGTGAAAGTGTGAAGACAGAAAAAAAAATTAAAAATCCTACATATATGCAGTGTTCTGGGCTTGCTATATCCACTACTTTATGCCAACTTTTGAAATTAATGTTTTGTATTTCTTTGGTTTGGGGTGAGGGAGAAGAAAGGTTGTTTTGTTTCTCTTTGAGATGGCTTAAGAAGACTCTGAGGAATCCCGACAGAATTTTTATGTATATCTCTGTCCTTGGACAGGAAAATAAATTGTGATACTAGTGATGAAAAACAAATAGCCTTTTAAAAAATACTCTGTGGCTTTAGCTATCTGTAAGTCTGCTAATAATTTCAATGCATATTTTTTACATAATAAGTAATTTTGATCCTGATAATTTCTTTAAGATGGCTTTGGTATTCCTTCGAGAGATGAGGAAATGTTTTTTAGGTATCCTATGTAATCACAATAGAATTATTGTGAAATCTTGTAGCTCTTGAAGGTGGCCAATTTTCTGTTCAAGCTTATATTCAGTTTTTTTTCCTCTAATACTAGTTAGATGTTTGGTAGAGCTGCTGGGGAAAAAAAATGAACAAGTGTCAGTTAGATCAATTTAACTCTGCTCTGGAGTAAAAGGAGAGAGGAAGTAGCAGAAAGCAGTGAGTACTAATCCATGGAAAGAATCTGTGTTCTGTTGAAACCAAAGGGCTTTCCCAAGGGGAGAAACCATATGCTGGCCATCAGTAGTGATTTGTGGCATGAAGAGTCCCAGTTCTGGGTGCTCATGTCCTTGACCTGTGGACATCCAGTGGAAGCAAAACATTTATGTTGAACTTAAAAACCTCCCGGTGTTACTACTATGATATTTTTAACGTCTTATGGCTTCTAAGGCAGTTCTTAGAAAGAGAGCCTTCATCTTTGTTTAATATGTGGACTCTAAAAACTGTGACACTTCAACTTTCTCTTATGAATGAGTCTGAGGTTTGAATTCCTGAGGAAGCCCAAAACCATATGAATCTTTAAAAATTATTATTATAATTTTAATTTCTGTGTTTAGGAGCATATAGGTAACCTGCCAATTGTAGATAATGAGAGTTTTTCATAAACTGGCAGCAGCAATGTATATATGATTTATGATAGTTGATAGTGTTGTGCAATATTATATCACAAATAAAGGATTTTAACGTGTCTGTAATGAATGGTAGCTGAAGAGAAGTTGTATGAAGGTTTTATGGTGCTCTTTATGTGTTAATATGATTAGCCCATATTCATGGCAGTTCAGTTCCTCTCACCATTAACGTTTTAAAAATTGCTGTATGTGTAGAAAAATCTTTTTGAAGAATCTGGGTGATGATAATCCCCACTCTTGGCAATTTTACATTTAGTAGTATATGCAGTGCCAACTTTGGAATACAATGATACTGCTGTCTTCAAGCAGTGACTTGATCTTTTGTCCCTCAGGTCACCAAGATGTCTTTGTCTTAAGTTGTAGCTATTGCTATGGTTGTGTGGTAGTTGAAGCATTCGCCAAAGGCTCTGTTCAGCATACTTCCTCTTGGAGTTCAGTGCATGCCTAAGTCATCTCCTCCAACTTCTTTCTTCCCAATTTAGATTTTAGGATGGGTAATCAGTACAAATAGAAGGTTTTCAGAAACAGTATATGATATGAGTCAAAAAAACTCAGAGATGTTGCAGGTAAAGGGTTATTTGAGAAGTTTTCCTCCCAACTGACATAAATTTAACAGACAAAAATGGTGAAAAGTTTTAAACAGGAATTTAGGAATTCAAGGTCTTATTCTGAAGCTACAGAACCACAGAAAATGTCTGTATGTGTCTTTGGGTATTTAATACAATCCTTCAGCATCTGTTTAAAGTTTTGTATGTGTATGAATTGGGGATATAGTCCTCTAAACATGTGTAAAGCAAATACAATTTGAAATTTGGGGCTTTAATGTGCAAATGCTTGTTTTCTGTGCAGGTTTTCTCCAGTTACTATTGGTTGTTCAGGCATGCAAATCACTTTAAAAGTATAACTGTAACTTTGGTATTCATGAATTTCTATTTAGGAAAATGCAAGCTTTATAACTGTGGAACATGTAGGTGAAATCAGAAATCAGGTCTAAAACTTGGCATTATAACTATTGAAGTTAAATTAACTGTCAAACAACTTTTAAATATGGTCAGGAGAAATAGCATTTGGAGAAAAAAAACACTTAGCAATACTCATCACAAAGGAGCTAGTAATGAAAAAACTTAGGATGTTTTGTTGAACATGAAAATAAGATTAGTGCTGTGGGTGATCAGAGCTTTGTAAAACTGAGTTAGTAATTTTGATAGAAATCATGTGAGAGGTTTTGATATATTTATGCAGATGAACAAAATACCCTGGGATAAAGTTATCTGGTTTTTTTAAGCCCTTACAGTAAGATCCTCAAATGTTTCTTCTTCAGACAGTCTTGGCTTGGTATCTTGCAACTAGAGCTGCATGCTTTTAGGAAACATTGTGTTGGTTTCTCCTGTGTTCATCCCTGTGTAAGTGCTGAGCGCACAAAGAGAAGTTCTGAACTCCATCTAGCCAAGTCAATGTAAAATAAAATAGTTTCAGTGAGCTTAGTACAGTTTCACCAGACTTGCATCAGAGGAGCTCAGAGCATTTTTTGGGAAACCTGTGTTCTGCTTCTCTGCCTTCTTTAATAAGAAAAGCCGAATTATATTAAATTTGCATATAATAAATGTAAAAACTTGTTATGTTATTGATGGTGGCGATGAAAGGAGGAACATTTTTTCCCCCTTGAGAACTGTTGCCTTAGCATATTTCCAAAAGCTATTTGTGTCATGTGATTAACTACATACGAACAAAGGTTTTCCAGAAGTGACCTCTAATTGCAAACACTTAGCTACCCACCTTCCCTGCTCTACAAGAAGACTGGATTTTTTTTCCAGAAAGTGTTGACATCTTAACTGTGAGTTACAGACTTTACAGTGGAACCATTTGATCACCTTTTACTTTAATAAGCTTCACTGGAAATGTCTATAAAAGGGAATTTTCCTGCCTTCGCAGTTTTTCTTGGATTTTTTTTCTTCTTTACATCTCTTCTTGTTTAGCAGGATATTGTCACTCCCTTTTAAACTTGGACAGCATTATTTTTTATGCTGTTCCTTCTCATTCATATTCATATCTCTTATTCCTCCATCCTTGGTTTGTCTTCTGATATTACTGATCCTCACACCCTGTAAGATTAGTATTTAATTTAATGATATGAAATGTAGCATTATCAACTCTTGCAGTATTTGGGTTTTTTAATGCTGTAGGCTCAGTGTTACATATATATGAGAAACAATGAGCTTCCTTTTAATAAAAAGTAGGCTTTTTGTCCTTATTCCTGGGGGGAAAAAAGGGAAGCTTGAGTATATGAAAGCTTGAAGTTTCAAAAATGTACAACCTTCCCACCACGATTATTCTCTAGCAGTATCTCAGAATTTTGCGGGCATATGTCGTGGTTTTTAGATGTTTGGGACTGATGGGCTTAAAAAAATTATCTTTAGAGTTAGTTGGAAAGTGAAGATTTGCTATCCTGCCAAATGTTTGTAAAGCCACAGACACACCTCTGTTCTGTATCTTATGTCTACATTCCTCCAGTAGCTTGGACTGACCTAGGAAAAGTCAGGCTATTTGTGCATTTTAAAAGTGAAAATGAAATTCTTATAAAAAATTCAAATGCAGATGTCTATTTTTGGAGCATCTCCAGTTGTTTAATTTCACTTTGAAATACTGATGGATCAAATGCTTTTAATTTGCCATATGTCAGTCTGTGCTTATTGAAAAGGAGTGAACTTATTTAACGAGCTTAATACTTCCCTGTGGCAGGTGTGACCTGTGAATGTATCAGATAAAATATTTGTGTTACCTGCTGTATTTTTTTGAGTTACTGATGGTAAAAATAACTCTGTGCCACCTGGCAGGCTAGATCAGTATTTGGCAGACTCCCTTCTCAACCTTATAGAAAATATCTGGGACTATTGCTGCAGAATATGGGAGTAGAATGGCAGACAAATAACCTTTGAGTAGTTTTTCAGTGTGATCTTTGCGAGTTGTATTGAAAAATTTAAATATCCTACAGAAGAATAAATGGAAAGGTGAAATCAATAACAAAAAAACCCATGGGGAATGGTGCCAGTGGAAGGGTGGAAAAGAGACTAAGACAGCAGTAAATTCAGCTATGTTAATGGATATGGCATATGCACCCATATTATATGAAGTGGTGGGAAGTATTTTGTAACCACATGGGGAAATAATTTTGCCTGCTTCCTTTTCTAGACTTCTCAGGGTGGTGTGTTGACTCTGTGCCTATTTCTTTGTGTACTAATCTTAGCAAAAAAACCTTTTCTTCTCACAGTCTGTCAACAGGAGCAGAAACCTGAACATACTGGGTAATACCATCAGCTTTTCCTCTGCTCACCCTCCTTCTGCTGTTTTGTGTGTCTCAAAGAATGAGAAGCATTTGACTGCAAGTGGGGAGTATAGCTCTTGTAGTGAAACACCTGCAGTACTGGCAGCATCAGCTATCCCCTGCACTAGGGTTTAGGTCAAGTTGGCTCAAGGCAGCAGTATGCTAACTGCTGAAGAGGCATCAGCTGCTTTAAGCTCGTGGGCAGTCATTTCCCAACTCTAAAAAAAGGAGTAAGACAAATGAGAGAGAGATGTAGAAGGTTATGGGTGCAGTGCAGCAAGTGTGATGTTAATGTCATGATTCTTCTTTCTTAACTGTTGTGTGTTGTGATGGAGTGTGGCAGACAAGTGATAAGACCAAGGTAAATATACATGATGGAGGAATATCTGAAGGGTAAGATTTTCCAGAGGTTATTTAGACTCAGTGTAACCTGCACAGCCTCATCTGCAGCACCTGAAGTCTCCTTTTTGCATTAGATGCAGACTGCTGTGTGGTAGCAAGTTGGTGAGAAGAGAGTGAAGGCTGCAGGCATGGTGCTGTACTTGTGGGTTCTTTATATGAGCTAAATTCCTGGCAAAATTAATAAGAGCGATTCACTTCTGATGAGTTTGAGATGACATAATTACTAAACAGGCATTCTTGAACTGCTGGATGTTGAATAGCTCTGACTTTGTTTTGCAAAAATCAGAATTATTCAGGCTTACAGTTTTTAACCACTTTAAAGAAAATTAAGAATATAAGAACAGCCAGAACAAGTTAAGCTATCCTTAATGTTTCTGTTGCAATGTCCTTCTACATTCTGGAATTCTGATTTTTCTTGAGACAGAAACTGTTTCTTTGTGTTAAATTCTGTTTCTTAATTCAACATTTTCTGTCTCGTTCATGTTTTATGACCTCTTTTCTAGGTGCTCAATATGAAGAACAACTTCTGGCTGCATTGCAGATGCTAGTTTTTTGTTTGCTTGTTTTTTAAGTTGATATCAGGTGTAGATATTAGTCCTATTCCATAAAAAAAATAAAATGTTGTTTGAATCCACTGTAAGACTGCAGGGACTTTGAAAGTAGTATGAAGATAAAATAGCATCCTGATAAGAAGTTCTGATTTGTAGCAGATACAAAACCATTGCTAAAGGTAATGTTTATACAGCAGACTCTGGAGTAATTTATCATGTGTGTAGCTTTGTGTTAACGTGGCTACTACCCCGAGCTAGTTTAAGATCAGTGCAGTGTATGATACAGAGACATCCTCATCTGCTTCCTTACTGCCTTTGCTCCTGGAGAAGTGTAAATCCAGTTAGGTACCCAGCTAGCAGGCTTACTTTCCTTGGAGTAACGCGGTGGGGTGGGGCTGAGCAAGTGTGAGTGCTCTCTGTTCCAGCCTGCCAACTCTGCATCCCCTCTTGCATGAGAGGGGAGACGGATGAGGAGATTTTCTTGTTTTATAGGCTGTTAGAATTGAACTAGAGTATGCAAAAAAGCATGGAGGAATTAATTACCCTTTGTTTCGTAGAGTGGGCATGAAGTTTTTTTCTTGGTTGTACATCAGAACCATGTGATATAACCTATAATGGTATCCAAATGTTTCTGTTCCCTGTACTCTCAAAGCAAACTTCTCTCCAAACCCAAGTTGTTAACTGTTGTTGTTGGGTTTTCACCATTTAACATCACTACTTCATGCCTAGCCCAAATATTGTGTGTATAATTTACCTCAGAAAATTCAGAGGTAGTCTTTAAAGATTGGCTCATATCCTTAAACAAGAATGTTAAAAAAAGGCAAGTAAAAAAAAAAAAAAAATTTTAATGCTGCTTTTCTTGAAACAAAATACCCCCCAAAATCCTCTGAGCTCTTCCTGAAAAAGATCTGCATTGCTTAATTGTGAATCATAATGCTACTTAAATTCCTGCATTAATTTTATGTTAGATTTCAGTCATCAGTGTGTAGATAGATGTTTTTATGGCATCATGAATGCTTGATTTGCTGTTGTACTTGGAATTAATTTTATTATCTGTCAAGCTGCATGAAGAGAATCTGGTGGTTGTCTTCCATGACAAAAGAATGTTGGAAAAAATACCTACATGTTTGTACAAATGGCAGTGATCCGTAAATCCTTCCATAAACACAGTGATTGCAAGGTGCTGTATAATCCTTAATCTAATAAATCCACAGTGCATTTCTCTGCTTTTCTTTTGAGGATTTGAAAAAAATGAAGACAAGGATATCTGTTGTTTTGGATTTTTTTATGTAGCTATGGCAATTGTTAGTTGAGCTTATGTGAGTAGGCTCAAATCCTCCATATAATTGCGTTGATTGCAGTAAGAATGGGATGATTTACACCAGTTGAGGTTTGCATTCTGTAGGATTGATTTAATACTGTTTTTTTAAGTGGCAGTTGGTTTGTTGCAGAAATTTTATTCTCTAGATTTGATGAAGATTGAGTTTCTGGGCTACAGACTCTTCATCCAAGCTTGTTTTCTGAGCTCTTATGTCTCATGAACGTGGAAAAAATATCTCCATCAACATTGCATGCGTATGGAACTGCCACATGTGAGGCAGTCCTGTCAAAACTGAAGTATTCAAAAACCTTGAGTGAAATATTCAGGCTCAAAGGCATTTTGATTTTGTGAGCTTGTAGGCTACCTTTGGGTCTCACTGTTAAGGTTTTTCTCTGAAAACCAAAATGGTACAAAAAGCTAAGATAGACTCCAGGAAACAAACCAACTAATAGGAAAATTACAGTGAAAGTCCTCAGTGTCAGCAGTGGTGGGATAATTTTTACAGCAAAGGTTGTTGGAAACAGTTATGCATGAACCAACTGCCCAGCATCCTTACCAGGTAGGAGTACTTCCCAGGTCAGATTCTTACTTTTTTTTTAATAATTGTCAAAATCTCCCCAAATGGTTATCAAATCTTAAAATGATAAAATGAAATATAGTTCTGAGGGAAGCTTTCTGACACATCTCACTTGCTTTTGAAAGTGGGCAGATGGAAGGAGATTTTGCCCTGGGTTGCACCTCCCCTGATCAGTTTAGATGCACGTTGCCTCATATCTTTTTCCACCCAAAATTTAGTACACACTTGTCTGGTTGGCTCAGGAGTTTATCTGAATGGTCTGGACACAAGATAATCCATACTAATTAACTAACAAAGCAGAACTTGGTGGGGTTATGGAAATGCTATGGACAAAGACAATCTGGATGTATCCCTTGTGCTGTGGAGTCTGATTTTATAGTTCTGAGGCTATCACTCTACTCTCTCATTAGTTATTTTTGTCAGTGAATGAAAGAAAAGTTAAAAGTTGGCCTAAATTTTGAATGGTATCAGGAACACAAGCTTTTTTACACTAAGTTCTGTTAGTGTTAATGACAAGAAATAAAGCCACACATTCCTCTCTTAAATGCCTTTTGCAGTAGTGAGGAAATTCTCATACTGTCATCTTTAATTGTCAGAGATACTGTTATCTGAGCTAATTATGCTGCAGCTTTTCTTAAGGGTTTAGCTAGTGTGTAGGACCAGATGTTCTTCATGGTTCCAGAGTTTCAGTGACTGGAGAGAACTGCAAAGAGCTATAATCAAGTTAGGCTCTAGTGGCCTTGAAAAGCATAACTGAGTCATGATATCCAAGATTTCAGAGTAAATGTAAATCAAGTGCACTCACTTCAATTGCCAATCCTCATGCAAGTACTACTGGGTTGTTTGGGTTTTTTTCCCCCCCACTGTAAGAGAATCTTTGGACTAATGATAAATTTATGTGTGAGCTCTGTATTACACAACTAGTAAGAGATCAGAACAGATCAAAGCAGACTTTGATTACGTGGGTGTTTTCAAAGGAGAAATATTGAATTGTGACAAGAGATAACACAATCTGCTAGTGAGAGTAGACACTTAGTTAACTAGCATGGTGAAGGCAATAGTGGAAGTTTATAAAATGAAAAATATTATACATAAAATTACTTCCTAGAGACCCTAGAGCACATAAATCAAACAGTACCCCATCATAAATGAAAATATTTTATTTTTTTAGTAGGAAAGAGAAAAAATAATAAGAAAAAATAATTAATTCTAAATCTTCTGTCAGGATTTTACTGTCAGCAATAAAGTCCAAATTGGGATGTACGTGGTGACCACTAAAGTAAGTTTGGCCTCTTACCTCACATGTGGAAATATTGCAGAGAAACTTTCTAGTGTGCAGTGAGCTAATTTTAATCATCTGCAAACATAAATTGGTTTAATTAGCAAGTCTCCTCTGCCATGGTGAGATCCCACCTGCAGCACTGCATCCAGCTCTGGAGCCCTTGGCACAGGAAGGACGTGGACCTGTTGGAGCAGGTCCAGGGGAGGCCACAAAGGTGATCAGAGGGCTGGAACAGCTCTGCTGTGAGGAGAGGCTGAGGGAGTTGGGGCTGTTCAGCCTGGAGAGGAGAAGGCTCTGGGGACACACTGCTGCATTTCAATACTTGAAGGGGGCCTATAAGAAAGATGGGGACAGACTTATTAGCAAGGTCTGTAGTGATAGGACAAGGGGTGATGGTTTTAAGCTAAAGAGGAGAGATTCAGACTCGATTTAAGGAAGACATTTTTTACACTGAGGATGGTGAAACCCTGGCCCAGGTTGCCCAGAGAGGTGATAGAAGCCCCATCCCTGGAAACATTCAATGTCAGATTGGATGGGGCTCTGAGCAACCTGATCTGGTTGAAGATGTCCCTGCTCACTGCAGGGGGGTTGGACTGGATGGCCTTAGAAGGTCCCTTCCAACCCAAACTGTTCTATGAAAAGAAAAACTTGGCTAAGTAGGTAAACAGGGTACAAACCAACACCCCTGGAGTAGGACTAATGCTATTTCAGTGGTGGTCTTTGTTGAGCAACCTGACATAGCAGTTGCGTGCTTATTCCCTTCTGCAGTAATGCCTCAGACAGAGTTTGGTGTCATTAAGTCTCAGTTTTTGTTACCCATCCTGCTGGGTTACAAAACCCAATTGAAACTTCTCTGATCTTGTGATGTGAGCTACTTCTGTTCTTCCACCCACTCCATTTCTTGCTGCTCTAGATAAACACTGCTGCTTTGCTGACTTTGTCTGCAATTTAAGCACTTGTGTTAAGATACATGTCACTTCCACAGCTAATGCAGTTCTGTGGCCTGCAGGGATCTTCTGAAGGATTTCTGCTACATCATAATTTCTAAGGACTTTTAGTCCCATGCCCTTCATCTTTACTAAAAAGATACTCTTTTTGGATGCTAAAGGCAAAAGTGCATGTCTTAGATAATGGTGAAGCACAATTGATAGATATGTCTTAGCCTTCCATACATGATTGTGGCTATAAACTTTTCTTCACTTTTATGCTACTTTTTAACAGAAATGTCTTCCAAATATACTTTGGAGATATGAAGGGAGGTAAAAAACCAGCCACAAAACAGAGAACATAAGGCCTTTCCACCATAAGGAAAGGCCTCATGCTTTCTGCCTCATCCTCTTATGCTTTCTGCAGATGTCAGTAGAACTTTTTTAATCCTATCCAGAGCTCTTTGGGGGGATGAAGAAGCAGTAGCTTTCCTTTTTGTTTCACCCATCAGGATTACATGTATTTCGCCTTAGAACTTGCTTCTGAAAGAAAAACAAGTTGTTCTTTTGCTGTACCTTACCCACAAAACTGCTGTACCTTCTCTGCTACTGTCTTGTATCCATCACCTCTGTTCCTTTTCAGTGTTTGCCCTTTCCTCTCAGAATGACTTGCTTTTGAGTTTCATCCTGTGCTGGTTCTATGTTAGAAACTGTCCTTGAAAAGGTTTAGTGGATATTTCCAAAAACAGACGCTCAAAGTAACACTGTGAGCAGTAAAGAGGAGCAGCAGCATGATTTTGGATTAGATCTGCAGGCTCTTTTTGGGTCTAGTGCAGCTCAAGGTGATAAGTGTGATGTTAGAAACTTTTAAAGAAAGTTAAATGACTTCTTCAGCACCATGCTGTGAAAATTCACCTCTGTGAGGAAAAACTATTATTGAAGATGTAGAACAAATTCAGTCTAACAAATCTGTACCTTGAAAAGTTTGTCTGTAATGAGGCTGTTTAATAGCCATGCTGGAAATGAAGCAGACTTCCTTACCTAGGATGCTTCTTTATCAGTCAGTAAATCCCTAATGCATTGCTTAGCATAATCTGTGAAAGATTCTCAGGATTTTCTTGACATTATCCATTCCAGAAATCAGTAACTGTTTCATTTAGTTCACTGGATGCTCATGAGAGAAAGCAGACAACAAAAACCAGTGTACTTCTGTTTTCCAGGATTTCTTTTGCTGATTTTCCCCTCCTGCCCTGGTATGAGATACTTGCTTTTGACACTTGAAGTGTATGTTATTTACGTTTCAATCTTAATGTTCTAAAGCAAAGCTTCAACTTGGAGTTGAGGGTTATCTGAGGAGGAGAATACCACAAATGTGTTTGTCTGTGAAAGGCAATGTCTCTGTCCTCCAGGAATTGTGCATTGTAGCACCAAGCTGCAGTTTGAAAAGACTGTGTCACTGCTCCAAAGGCCAAGCATGTGTTAAGGTATCTAGAAGGCTTGGCAGCTAAATGGAGGCAGAATGGGGATAGTTGTAGCAAGGTAGAGGCAGAACTAGTTTTAAACAAAAGACTTAAATTTAACTGTGCCCTTATGTTGTATTTGTATCTCTTACATGATTTTGTTTATAGCACATGAAGAGCTTTGTAATATTGATGACACCTAAACCCATGGAGAGCTTTTTCATGTTGTTTATACCTCCACCTGATATTGTTTACCACAGCTTTAATGAATATATAACTAGCTATAAAACTCAAAATTTTAATTTATATTCATGGTGAATAATATTAGTGTTTATCCTGGTAGATTTCATGGTTGTGCATTCATAAAAATTCTGTTCTTTATTACCAGGTATGAAAATAAAAATGGTGTCAAGAGACATCTAAGCCATGATTCCATCATCAATACTGGGTAATACTGCAGATGCATTACTTGAAATTCACTGCTAGAATCACTTTGTTCCTGTAGTAAGAAAAATATGTGGGCTCAAAGCTTCTGCTAGGCTAGATTTTCATTATGATTTTGGTATTATGAGTTTATCTGAAATATTGCTCTTTAGTGAGTGAAGCAAGCATTTGCTTTCAGTTAGGGTGTGGCCCAAAATACACCTGCCTACTTAGAAAAAAGAACAGATTCTGCCATTAAATTGCTCAAATTTACCATCAGAAAACAGTATTGCTTTGGTATTACACTAGTCTTTTGGCACTTAGTCCTTATATTGTTTGGTGGTTTGGGTTTTTTTTGTGTTAAATGTCAGCCTTTCCATTATTCCTTCCTCATAATGCGTATAATGGGGAGTTAAAAAAAAGAAAAAAAGGCAAGCTACGCTGGAGTTTATTGTAATTTACTCTTGTGAGATATAAAATGCAGTAAATGTGTGGAATACAAAGCTGTTTCCTCAGGACACAGAGCATGGTGTCTTTGAGCATGTGATATTTTGCATGATTTTCCATGCTATAGAATGTTACAGCTTAATTCTCTAGCACTGCTGCATCATCAGAGTTGCTTATTTGCATTGACTTGCCAGTCTTGGGTTTTTTTAAATAAGCAGAATTAATAGTAAATCATAGATGGCTTTTGAGACTTAATTTTAAGTCAGTGAATGAATTGATTTGGCCTTGCATATGGTAAATAAATGGTTGCTTGTTTGCAAAGTACCATGTTTGGTATTGAAGTAATCCCAGGAGTAAAAACAAGGAGAGAAAGCAAAGATGGTGCAGAGCAAAGACAAATGGCAGCAGCTTTGTGGTTGTTCTTGGAGTCCAGGACACGGTGGTTTTGATGATGTACTTGACATACTGCAATTTTTTTGTAGGAGACTTTCACACAGTCAGTGTGTGTTTGTTAAACATTCGATAAGTCTAGCTGACAAGTGTGCTGTGCTTGCAGAACCAGTGGTCTAGGAATAGGGAGGACAATGTAAGGGGTGTTTGTGTAAGAGGGCAGAAAAAGCCTCCTGCTAATATGATATTTTGTCATTGAAGCTGTTTGGTAGGACAAGCAGCGAAGGCCAGTGCTATGGGAAAATCAGAGTGGTTTGGGTTGGAAAGGATCTTAAAGATCACCTAGTTCCAACCCTCCTGCCATCAGCAGGGACACCTTCCACTAGATCAGGTTGTTCAAAGCCTCATCCAACCTGGCCTGGAACACTTCTAGGGAGGAGCAGCCACAGCTTCTCTGGGCAACCTGGGCCAGTGTCTCACCACCCTCACAGTGAAAAATTTCTTCCTAATATCTAATCTAAACCTCCCCTCTTTCAGTTAAAAGCCATTTCCCCTTATTCTGTTGTTAACTGCCCTTATAAAACGTCCCTCCCTAGCCTTCCTGTAGGCCCCAATGTGCCAAGTACAATTAATTATCAGTATTTGAAATATCTATTCAAATTATGACTTTGATTGTTGAATAAAGTTTGGAGTAGGAGAGTGGAAGTAAGTGTCTGACACTGTTAGTAGTTCAAAATCAGCAAAACCTTTGTCTTCAACTAAGTCCTCTGGAAGAGGAGGAGATTGCCGTAAGGATATCATGGTTGCATGCGGGAAGGAAGATAAGCAATCCAATGGATGACCTTGTGGCTATCGGAATTAGTTCCTGTTGGAATATGATCAGGAGAAGGAGACAAGGTAGAGCTGCAGAGAGAACCAGGTACATTCTTGTTCTTAACTGCAAGTTTTCCTGGTCACTTCTGTCTCAGCACTCTGCTGTAGCTCTGTGACATTGTATGTATTCACTAGTGTCAGAGAGCTGTTAGTACTTGGGCCTGACTGTTGGAACTCTCCTTATTTTCCCTTGGTCTAGAAGGCATCAAGGCTGTTCTGTCAAATCATTTTGGTGGATTTACTCTCCCATCTTTCCCCACTGCATCTCCCACCTTGTCCTTGGGGTGGAGTGTTGATGGTGGCATGTGCGACAATGCTCCAAGAGCACTGAGGACAGGAGGGATGGTGGTGACAATCTGCTGTGTGTTCCCTTGTTCCAGGGCAGGGTGCTTAGTGCCATTGTGTCTCATGACCACAACTGACAAACTTCTTGATTTTACTGACAGTTTTCTTACTGCTGTTGTAACTCCAGAGCTGTGTTTCCTTTTAAGTCTTGATTTTTAAGCTTACAACTTTTAGTTTAGATGAAATCTTCCTGTTGGCATTCAGTGAAGGATTAATGTCTACTTCAGTTCTACTCAAATTCTGTTTACTGATACAGGCATTTGGTTTGGGTTAATATTGGACAGAGTTTTTGTGGGATAGCAGTTTTGGTTTTGTTTTTCTTTTTTATTGCTTCACACACCACTTCCCCACACCCCCTCCCCAGCATAAAGTGTTTATTTTCTTTTCATATGACTATTTCTGAAAACCACCATTGCCCTCCTTAAGAGATACTGGCTCTGGACAGGGAGTAGCACACACAACTGTAGAGGAGCCTTTTAAATGATGCATTGTTTTAGTGACATATACCCTCTTTTTAAAAGGCTTGTGGAGAATGCCTCATTTAAACAGATTTTTATGGTTATTTACCTCTTGTGATGAGCCTCTGAAGTACAAGTAGGTGGTGAGTACAAATGGGGGGAAACAGAGTGAGTTAGTTGGCTTTTCTGTTTTCTGAAAATGAGCCTGGACTTCTGTCTTTATTTGCATATATTGTATAAGTCACAGAGCTTAAGCTGATAGAACACATTTGCAGAAGATTTGAGTGAGAATTTGAAGTGATATTTTTTGACAAATAAGGTGTATCAGGTAAAAGCAAGTTATTTTTCTTAATTCTTTCCTTAAAAAACCTGTACCCTCTTCAGTATCATACTTGAAGTCCTAAATTGTCTTCTAAGCAAGCCACTTGGAGGATTTTATATTCTTGTTTGATTAAAGGAAGAGTTTGCTGTCTAGGATTTGTGTATAACATTTCAAGAGAATCTTACTACTAATTTTCAGTTACCTTGGTAACTTGATAAATTGATCTTGGTA
Source organism: Caprimulgus europaeus (assembly GCA_907165065.1). The sequence continues at coordinate 79,072,088 of OU015526.1, forward strand.
AATTAGCCTGTTATACAGATTAGGAGTTGTGCCAGTGACATGTGTAGCTTAAATTAGGATATAGCTGTGGTGGATTGACCCTGGCTGGATGCCCATCAGAGCTGTTCTATCACTTCTCAGTTGGACAGGGAAGAGAAAATACAACAAAAGGCTCGTGAGTTGAGATAATGACAGGGAGGGATCACTCAGCAATTGTTGTCATGGGCAAAGCAGACTTGACTTAGGGAAAATTAATTTATCAACAGTCAAATCAGAGTAGGCTAATGAGAAATAAAACCAAATCTTAAAACACTGTTCCCCACACCCATCTCTTTTTCCTGGCCTTAACTTTCCTCCTGATTTCTCTACCTTTTCCCTTCCAGCAGTGCAGAGGGATGGAGAATTGGGGTTGTGGTTCGTTCATCGCATGTTGTCCCTGCTGCTCCTTCCTCCTCGTGGGAGGACTCCTCACACTCTTCTGCTCCAGGGTGGGATCTCTTTGACAGGAGTCAGTCCTCCACAAACTTCTCCAATGTGAGTCCTTCCCACAGGCTGCAGTTCTTCACAAACTGCTCCAACATGTGTCATTGCCATGGTTGCAGTCCTTCAGGAAGGGACTGCTCCAGTGTGGGTTCCCCATGGGGTCACAAGTCCTGCCAGCAAACCTGCTCCAGTGTGGGCTCCCCTCTCCATGGGGCCACTGGTCCTGCCAGGAGCCTTCTCCAGTGTGGCCTTCCCGTGGGGTCACAGCTTCCTTCAGACATCCACCTGCTCCAGTGTGCGGTCTTCTGTGGGCTGCAGGTAGACACCTCCTCTACCATGGACCTCTGTGGGCTGCAGGTAGACATCTGCTCTACCATGGACCTCCGTGGGCTGCAGGTAGACATCTGCTCTACCATGGACCTCCGTGGGCTGCAGGTAGACATCTGCTCTACCATGGACCTCCATGGGCTGCAGGGGAATCTCTGCTCCAACACCTGGAGCACCTCCTTCTTCCTTTGGTGTCTGCAGAGTTGTTTCTCTCACATATTCTTACTCCTCTCTTGGGCTGCAATGCCGGAGGTTTTTCTCCCCATTCTTAAATCTGTTATCCCAGAGGTGCTACCACCGTTGCTGATTGGCTCAGCCTTGGCCAGCACTGGGTCCCTCTTGGAGCTGGTGGCATTGGCTGTGTCGGACATGGGGGAAGCTTCCAGCAGGTTCTCACAGAAACCACCCCTGTTACTCCCCTGCTACCCAACCCTGGCCACACAAACTAATACAATAGCAAACAGAATTGTTTTGTATGGAGGCTTTTTTTTTAATCACAATTCCAGTGCTGGCACGTCACCAAGCAAGGCAGTGGGTATTGTTTCTTGATTGATTAGAGACTAAATTTAATTTGCATGTTGCCTCTTCTTAGCTTTAACGTGGAAAACAAATGTAGGATTTAGAAAAGTGAGGATTAGTGATAACAAGATGCATATAAAATCATCTTGTACTGTTCTGAGAGTTAAGTGAGCAATTGCTGGCTTGTGATTCAGAGTTCATTTTTCTAATATGCTTATGTTACCAGTTTTATAATTAAGCTTCACTTAAAATTATAATAATAATTCCCTTTTCCATTCAAACATAATAAAGTGCTTAAACAAGCATTAATAATCCTCATATCAACTCTGAAAGATAAGTATTATTGCCCTTACTTTACAGTTGAGTAAACATAATTGAGAGTAAGGGGTTTGCTCTGAAGTGACAAATACTGCAAAGGGCAGCTCCTGGACATTCCTCCAGCTCTGTGGACCACAGAGTTAAAGTGCAGAGAGCTGGGTAGATCCTTAAATATTAAGGTTTAATAACAAAAAAACCCTCAACTAGGCTTAATGTAGACTAAAAAACTTTATGTAAATAACATACATTGTGGCAGAAAGTGTGGGTCTGAGATTTTGGGGGAAAAAGACACCAAAACACCAAGTCCTTGTATCTGTCTTTTTTTTTTTTGAGGTTGTCTTCTCAGCTTTTTCTGTAAAAATAGTAGTTTCTCTTCTGAACAGACTTTTGTGCCTTTCTGATGTGTAAATATAGATAGACCCTTGAACTTTGGTTGTGTGAAAGCCCAAGACAGGCCTACAACTCTGCAGTGCATCACCCTTTGTGAGGACAGAGGTGTTTCTGCTGCTGTGGAGATGAAGAGCCAAGGAGCGTGGCCTGTAGTGGATGACCATGAAGGCAGTCCATGAGTGTTTGCTGGGTAGAGCACCATGGTCAGTCTGTTCTTTCACAGCTCACCTGTTCAGGCAGGAAGACCTTGAATTAAATAAAGCACTTTGATCCATCCCTTGACAAAATGCCCAGCTCAAGTTGGGTTTGGATGACCCTCATGTGTTCTCTCAGCTCCTCAAAGTATTTCTAGTTTCTTCCAAGCAAAGAATTTTTATGTAACTTCTGTGTGATGTTTTTCTGTGCTCAAGGCATGTGTTGCTGAGAAGGGTGTAAGCAGGAGAACAAAGCAATCTATCATGTTAACACAAGGAAAACTTTCTTTTCTGTTGCAAAGTAGATAGGTGGACCTCATCATGATATATTTAATGAATTAAAAAAGCTAATGCAGGGAAAATTGCTGGACTAAAGAAAAGCCAATCTTGCTTTTTTAAAATCATAAATTCACAGGAAACATATATAACCCCCCACTTCCAGAAATACATCCTAACCTGCACCACAGCGGGAAATGCAGAATAAATAATTACAGATGTGTCAGTGGAAGGCATACCACAGCAGGCAAAGAATAGAAAACTTGCCTTCCTTCAGAATAAAAAACAATAATTGCACAGTGAGAAAGTAGAAGAAAAAATAATGAAGATCTAGAAGCAAACCATCATAAATAGTGAAATTAAAAGCCTGCCTCCTGGGGAGAGGGAGAATTTTGGTGTGGCTGAAGACTTTGTGTGTCTTCTGACTTAGATAACACTCTAGTGTTGCTTACCAATATTTTTGGCAAGCGTTGGAATCATAGAATCACAGAATGCTTGGGGCTGGAAGGGACCTTAAAGACCATCCAGTTCCAACCCCCCCTGCCATCAGCAGGGACACCTTCCACTAGACCAGGTTGCTCAAAGCCTCATCCAACCTGGCCTTGAGCACTTCCAGGGAGGAGCAGCCACAGCTTCTCTGGGCAGCCTGGGCCAGTGTCTCACCACCCTCACAGTAAAGAATTTCTTCCTAATATCTAATCTAAACCTCCCCTCTTTCAGCTTAAAACCATTTTTCCTTGTTCTATCATTAACTGTCCTTATGAAAAGTCCTTCCCCAGCTTTTTTGTAGTCCCCTTCAGGTACTGGGAGGCCACTAGAAGGTCTCCCTGGAACCTTCTCTTTTCCAGGCTGAACAGCCCCAACTCCCTCAGCTTGTCCTTGTGTTCTCACAGTATTTATGTAGTATGTATAAAGTGCACAAATATAAAGTCAGTGCCATTCACATTGATCAACAGCTTACTTGTGGCTGAAAAGGTACTTCCCCATATAACAGCCTATACGTTGTTGTATCGTATATATAAATCTCTCTGTATTGTAGATTAAAGACTACACATTTGTAGGTGAAACATTGGCATGACTGAGATCTGTTATTTCCTGAGAGGTCATTTAGATGTGAGAGCATAAAGTATTTTTGGGAAGTATTTAACCTTCATGCACATTAGAACTTTAAGTACTTACCATATCTAAGCAGTATTTGTCCCTAAAATAATTATTAAATAGAGTTTGCATTCAAGCATATTGTTACTTAACCCTTAGATTAAAGGGGCAATGAGAGTGTTTGGTACCTGACTGCGAGGGAAAGGAGAAAGAAATAAAAATAATGCTATGTCTTACTGCATTTTTAAGAGTGAACAACTATGATAAGGAAGAAATTTTTTCTAATAGGAAAGAATATAATCCTTTTGTTGCTTTGTTGGTGTTAGTAGTAGAGTAGAAATAATTCTAGTCAGTCTGTAGGAGGACTAATAAGACAACCTCAAAGTGAGGGAAGCAAGATAAGCAATGTAAACAGGGTACTGGAGTTGGAATGGGAGAAAGTCAAAATTTGGGGTCTCATCTGCATTATTAGCCTGCAGTTAATTTTTTAACTTTGATTTGAGAAACGACAGCATCTGTCAACTTTTGTATTCTTATTATGGAAAAAAATACTCAGCTTCATTCTGTCCTTTCTATCTGCTTTATTGTTACTGTCAACAGCATTTCTGGATCCAGTACTAGCCACAGAACTATAAAAAGAGAGCTCAATTTACCAGGGTCATTGTATGCATACTAAATTTTAAGCAACTGAATCATTCTGACCAATCTGTAAGCAGTTGAACAGTGCCCAATCAGACTATTGAGGTACTTAAAATTAAGTGCAGCGTTAAGAATATTACTGCGTTAGGGTTGACTGCAGAAAAACATAATTATAACACAGCAAAAAAAAGTTTCCATAGGCACAAATCACAATTTTCTCTCTGATAACCCCCTCACACACGCATCCACAGTTGTATTTACATCATAATTTTCTTCAGCCCTAGCAATATCAGCATGTTTGTTAGCTAAAGCTGCTGAACATTCTAACTGTCCTTGCTTCCCTATGTTAGAGACCAAGAGTGAAATAAAAAGCATAATTCTGAAAGAGAGCTTTCATTATGAGATACCAGACAGCTATAATCCCATCTGTGTAGATTTACAGCCAGGATCTGGGTCATGTGAAATACTCCCTCCCTCCAACTAGAAGCCCTCTAATGATTATTCATGATTAATTTTAAAGAGAGCGCTGCAATATACAGCTGAGTGAATGTATTCTCATTTTGAGAATCCCTCCCACTGAAGAGCATTTCAAGCAGCCATTATTATAACAGTCCTGAGAACTCCCTGATGAATCCTCAGCCATGTGTAGCAGGTATAGTTAACACTTAACTGCTCAGAGCTCAATCTTTACTACCCTGAGTCTGTTTCTTTTTGCAGTGCCTGAATGAAGCTGTCATACATGTCATACTGTCAAACCAGAATGCATAACCCATTTCCCCTGGTTAATTTGTTTACTGTCATTTCTGAAGTAAAGTGCATCTCTAAAGATGGTGATGGCAGTTCTAATTGCTGGTGTAAGTGTTGATTGTTGCTTCTGCTGTTCTTTAAGTACCAGTAAGTAGGTATATGTCACATAGTACAGTGTTAGGTGTTTTTGGTTCACATTGGCCTGGTACTCTACTGCTGTCTCAATTTGCTGTGACTGCAGTGCTGAGCACCAGTGGTCATTACCTGTAGGCACAGTCTTGACTGTAGAAGGTGACTTGGCTCTACTGTCAGGAGTATTTGTCCTGTTGGCTGCTAAGCTGTTATGGCCAAAACAGATTTGATCTGGCGTATTCTGCAACTGGATTTTGTGAAACACCCTGTACAATTTCAGATTTAGAAGTGACTTCAAATTCACTGGATGAGTTCTGTCAGATAGAGTAGGTGTCCCATATATTTGTCTCTTTCATCACAAACTAGATTTTACCTGGACCAACCTTAATGTTTTCTTCTTAGGCCTTTGCCTTCTCTAGCTTCAGTCTCTGCCTGAACTGATGCTCTTCTCATGTCATCAGCTATTATATGAATGCTGGAAATATCTTTATGTTTTTCTGTGTTCCTTAGCAAAAATACTTTGTCAGCTGATTCAATTGCCAAAAATAAGTAGATGGAAAAACATTCTTTTTTTTTTTCTTCTTTCTTCTCTCCCACCCCTTCAAAGTATGTAGTTTGGATGGTTGATTATCTGATCTGTTACTGTCTGGATGGGTGTTTTTAGCAATTTGCCTGTAGTGAATGTCTAGTACAGGGACTGAGGAATGCTGTCTTGGGATCACCTTGTGAAGATGCCTAAAATGGAGGTGGATCCTAGTCTTGCTAGTTTTTGCCAGGCTATCTATCAGGCTGTAGAGTGGGTTTGTTTGCTTCAGCTGTGAGTCCCTCCTTTTACCAGCTCTGTGCATACATCTCCTTACATCTGTCATTGCAAAGAACAGATTCCTGCAGCCACATATCATGGTGGTGACTCAGAGACTGATGTACTTACTTTCCTTGTTTAAGAATTCTTGTACTTCATCAAAAATTCTGGATATTGTATAATCAGCTCTTAATATAAGTGGGGACAAACTGAAGAGTGGCCTTTTTTTTGATTGTAAATTCTAATGGAGGATTTCACCACTGACTACCTTGATCTCTGTATATTACCATCCTGGTTTTTAGCTGGGACAGAGCTGGGTTTCTTTTTAGCAGCTAGAACAGCGCTGGGGTTTGGTTTCAGCTGGGATTTGTTATGAGAACATTGATAACTCACCCATGTTTTCAATTGCCGCTGGAAGTCGAAGGACTTTGTGTTTTGCTGGTCTGCAGAGGCAAGGTCTAGGGATGGTGAGGAATATTAGAATTAGTAAGGTAGACTGGCATTTGGCTATGCCAGTGGGATATTCCATATCATGTAATGTCATGTTCAATATATTAATGAGGGGCTCTCTCTCTGGCTTTCGCTCTTCCAGGATTGCAGTTTCAGTTTAAGGATTGTTACTCCTCTGGGATCATTATCCAAGAACGAGCTGGGCTTGATTGGCAGGTGCTGAGCAATTGCACTGTGCATCACTCATTTGCATGTGTTATTATTACTATAATTATTTCAATATCATTCTTATTTTAATTTTTATTTTATTTCAATTCTTAAATTGTTTTTATCTCAACCTATGAGTATCCTTATCCTTATCTCTCCAATTCTTTCTCCTGTCCCCTTGGGTGGGGAGAGAGTGAGTGAGTAAGTAGCTGTGTTTGCCAGCCAAGTGCAGCCACCACAATTACAAACACACCATTCAGGCTGTTTATAAATACCTTTGATACCTCTTTCAAAGGCAGGGTAGTAGATGAACTGTAGCTGTAGGGCCAAACATGAAATGCATGGGTGTGTTGCTTTCATACTGAACAACATACAGTTGGATTCCAGCCTTCCCCTCCCCTAGCCGTTTTCCTTCCCGAGCTGGGTAGTTCAGCAGTGGCACCTGATGCACAGGAGTGTACCCAAGGAGCCTGACTAACAGCTTGCATTGCCTAGCAGCAGCATATCTGCAGTTTGGCTATGTTCATGCAAAGGTTTTCCATGTACTGAGAGTGTGCCCTTGTTGGTGTGAGGGTTCAGGCATCTACAGATGGCTTGTGGTCTGTTTGTCGTTTGGATACTGCTGTACTGTGTAATTACTCTTAATCTGTGATACCTTATACACAAGAACAGCTTTGTCACATCTGAGTTCAGCAAACAATTTGTATGTCTTGTATAGTTAAATTTTTGGCTATTTGTGTGGGGGAAGAGACATTTCATTTTCTGCTATTTTGCTGCTACTTCAAATACTGAGCATATTCTGGGTGGTCCTGTACAATTACTGAGTCTTTTCAATCTGTGTGACCTGTTTTATGTTTAAATTGACTGATCTCGTTCCTCCTTCCCTTACTTTGAAACTGCTTTCATGCAACTGCCTACACAGGCTGGTCAATATGAGGTCTTTGGGTTCTTCTGACTTAAGGCAGGCTCTGCATTTGTACATTACTTTTTCCACCTTAAAGCAGGGACTTTCAATACCTCTTCTTTTTATCTAGTTATCCATTGTTCTGTAACTATATAATTCTTCTTGATTCTGTGAGTTTTTAATTTTATCTCTCTAAGCTATTATTTTCTTACATGCAGACATACCTAGAAATAGTTTAAAACAAGTAACTTTATTTTGTGAACAAAAGAAACCTCTCTCTACTGGTGTGCCTTCCAGCATCAGGCTTCCTCTTGATAACTACACAGAGAATAGCAAAGACAGATATTGGGAAAGAGATGAATATTCTGAATAAACTTAAGTATTTCTATACTGTATACACCCAGTAATGGTGGGCACCTTAGTTCCAGCACTAACGTATTGTGATTGTTCTAACCATTGCTTGACCAGGATGGGGGTTTGTAGTCTATTCTTCCTCTGCCTTTGTATTCAGCATGGAAGTCAGTTGTAAATATGAAGTTTCAGTACATCTAGACTAGTTCACTGATAGAAGAGACGATCATACCTACTGCTGCCCACAAATGCGTGTCCTTCCATGCAACAGAAACATCTGCTGCTGCTCAGGAGTTGTACTGCAAGCTGTATGTAATAATATAAACAGGCTATAGTTAAGTACAAATATATGGTGCTGATTTCCTTGATTCTTAGATGCTTGTATTGCCTGTTGGTAGTGTAAGTTGCTCTGTGCTGAAGCTCCCATTTAGGTCTCGTTCCTCAGATAGGTCCTTTTTTTTCTGGCTGCTAGGACTTTGTCACAAGGCTGTGTTTTATTCTGTCAGTCTGCAGTAAGAAACCTCTTTTTTCCTATGTTTGAAGCAACTCTAGTTGCCACCATCCACTTTGTTTTTATCTTTGCTGGCTTCATTCATTGTCTTTCATTGCAAGTGGTGAGGAAAACCTCAGTTTCCGGCCTTACCTTTTCAAGGGGTTGTCAGAAGGCATGGAGAAGTTAAATTTTTGGCATCGCTTGCTGCACAGATACACACACAACAGTGTATTTATTATCCCTGTGGTTTCTTTGTTTGTTGTAGCTGCATCATTCAAAATAGAAAAGTGTGTGAAGGAGAGATGATTGAACGGCAGGCAAATATCAGGACAAAGCAGATAAAATATTGTGTTTAAGCTTGTGAAGGAGCACTGATTCTAAAAATGAGTTTTAGGCACAAAGGCTGAAGAAAAAGAACTGGTAATGAAGAAATAATGAGGAAAACTAACAAAAATCCTGCAGTCATAGACTGACTGTGTCTTCATGCAGCCTGTGCATTTGTAAATTCATAACAGCAGTGGCTGGCCCAGCTAGGCTGTCTGGTTCTGTCCCTCCTTTCCTGTGAGAGGATAAGAGGAAGAAAATTGGAATTGCATTATGTTTCCTGTTCTTTTTTATTTCAGGAAAGGGAAATATTTATTTCTGGGAAGGGCTTCTGCTTTACTCTAGTAATTAGTTTACATACTGCAGGAGACCAATATATTTGCATGGTTAATGGTCTATTTTGACAAATGATGTATTTCAGAGGAGTACATGGAACATGCTGCATTTTAATGTTGAAATAACCACAGTTTGGTTTACTCACCTATAAATATGCCCGTCTGCTCTCATGTAGAATGTGCATAAATCACGTTTCAAACATGAGATAATCATCAGTAGTCAGTAAAAAAAAGATATCTCCATGGCAACAGTTGCTAAATTAAACAGTGCATCAGTACATCCTCTTCTATTTTTGTCCATAAACCTCCCTGACTTTAGCTCAGATAACACCTACCTTACTGACAAGTAACAAAATAATCATACCTGTGTCAAGATAATAAATTCACCATTGCCTGTGTAAAGAATTATTAGAGCAAATATTTGCAAATGTTAATTACTGCTGACAGTACTGGACATCAGCCTTTTATATCTCTGCTTCTGCAAGTCTCCATAGGTCCTGTCAAACATTTAGTATGGTCTTTCCACATGCTGTGGAAAGTAATTTGAGTTGCTGTAATTGTATTTTGAAAGCTCTGGAAAAATCATCTGACCAGTCTTTCTGTCTTCTGCTTGAAAGAAAAGGGAAAAAAAAAATGTGGAAGTGATGGCACTTCCTATGGCTTTGTTGTATTTCTTCCTTTTCTTTATATACCTCCAGGAAAATTATTGTTTTAAGGAATAAACTGACATTGTTCATCAGACATTTGGAGGTTATTACTCCTACCTGTGGCAGGTAACGTGAGAGTGAGCATGAGGGTTACAGGATGATGGACACATATTCTGGGCTGACATGAGAGCTATTCATTTGATACCATACCATGGATATGATCAAAGTACAATTCTTGGCTTGTATTGCTTTTATTTCTCATCTGTCCATTTTCTTTTATCAGTAAAGCCAATAACCAACCCTCCTGTTTTGGCTTAAGCTTGACATTATGCCAGTTTTACAGTGAGATTTGGGTTTAGCTTAATTTCTGGGATCCCTTTCAGTCTGGAGACTGAAGACAGGAAAAGGAGTGAAGTAATAAAGACAAGGAAAAGTCAAGAAGTGTCCTTGAGGGGAAGAAACAAAAGAAGTGTGGAAGTCAGAAGGCTGTGCTCAGGAAGAGACCTACTGAATGAAGAAATGAGAAGAGGACGTTCTGGGCAGTGGAAAGGGAAAAAAATAGTGAACTATGGGTAGAAGGAGCAGAAGAGGAAGTGATCAAAGGTGTAGTAAAGAAACAAAACGAGAGAAAGGAGAGAAAATGAAGTGCAGAGTTAAAAAAGATGCTTAAAAGAAAGAATGCATGGAGTTGTGAAAGCAGCAAGCAAATTCAGGAATGTAATTAAGGAGGAGTGAAATTGGTGAAGGAAGATACCATCCCCTGTCTGAATTGTGTGCTTCCCCCCAAGGCCATTTTCTTCAAGCATTTTGGGAGGATGATTGCCTTTGTCTCATCAGACTTCCTGTGATATCTTCAGCCAGTCTCTGCTTGTATTCCGGGCACTAATTCTTCACTGTGGTTGTTCACGGTCCCCCTCAAGCTGTAGAGGAATGGAAGCTGTTGCCAGCAATTGAAGAGAGAAAGCCATTGCTTTCTGTGGGTATTACAGCTGGTCATGTTAGGATTTTTTCCTTCGACCTTGCAAGAATTAAACCACTGTTGATTAGGGTAGAAGTGAGCTGCTGCTGACTACATTTATAACTCCCAAGGCAGTCATGACTTGCTGTTGGAGAAACAGAGCTTTATAAGAACAATCCACAGTGATTTTATCTTTGGCTTTTGTAAAAGTAAACATGCTAAAACTGGGCAGACTAAAATCCTGCTTTATGTCCCCTTTTTTCTTTGTGCTTTTTCACTCCCTTTTTGGGATTTGTCAGAAGGCAGTAAGTGACAGCACAGGTGACAGAAATGCTTTTCCTGTCTCACAGAAAGTGTGTGTCTGTTGCAAAGACCTCATTGGTATTCTTGTCACTGGTGCAATGTTTAAATGTTGTGAAATGCCTCTGAGTGAGACCTGACCTCTTGGCCTGATGCTGCTATTATGCTCAGTTCAGTGCATTTAAGTGTTGTTTGCCTCTGCAAGGTTTAGTAAACAGCAGAAGATGAAGCAGCTAGACATCCACCTGTGTTTTATGTAATTAATACCTAGTCATGTGTATTTGTTTATTTCTTGGCTCCAGAGACCAAATATGTAGGTAATAGAAAAATTGTTACTGTATATTTGTTTCTGAATTCAGTGTTTCAAGACCAAAAAATAAGGAAGTAAAAATAGTTTTAAGTTATTATGAAAGAAAGGGATTTAGCTTCTGGACATATGTTGTGGAAGCACCCACAAAATAGACAAGGCAGTCACTAAAATAGGATTTACTCTCACCAAAATTACTTGGCACTCTGACAAACAGTACTAAATGATGAGTTTGGATGTTGGGTGGGAATAAACTGCTACACAGCTGACCTAAGAATTCCGAAGGTTTGGTGAATAATCCTTTAGAATGATGACCCAAAATGGACGATCTCTCCTTGATAAGGTGAGGGCTCTCAGTCCTGGGGAGGTTTCCTTGGCTGGCCACACTATCCAAGGGAAGAGTCTCCAACTGCTACTCCAAAGAGGCCTGAGTTCACCCCATCTCCAGTGGGGCTCTGTTTGTACCCCAGTTGAGTCTGACCTGTTGTCAGTTCTGCTTGCCTGGGGCTCATCATCCAGTGACTGTGAGCTCAGCAAGAGTCCTCGTTAAGTGTACAGGGAAAAAAAAGCAAGGTAGGAAGGAAAGCACAGGAAAGAATCCTGTTTCAACAATCTGAAGGCCCTGCTCTTTGTCAGGGCAGGTGCATTTGCCACAACATAAATTAGGTCTTTTCTTGCCATGGAGAAGGTAAGGCCTTCATTCCAGTGTCTTGTGAATTTCTTGTAAGATTTGGGTGACTCCTTTACTAAAGGCAGTTGATAGATCGACTGCTAGTATGATTGTTAATAGAAGTTCTCTTAGTTCTTAGCAGAGGCTGCTATTTCTTGTACGTATTACTGTCATTGTTAATGATGTTAGTGGGATAATTACTTCCAGTCTGTGTCCTGTTGCAAAGTCTGTACAGAGGTACTATTTTTTGTCATTAAGTAGAGGGAACAGCTGTTTAAACTACTTCTTGCACATCTCTATGAAAAGCACTGAGGCCTTGCATGTAATTTCTCAAGAATGACCTTTACTTTGAGGTACAAAATGCAACTTGGATATGTTTCAAACTGTTACATTTGTGTTGGGTATTTAGCCAAATCGTAATAGTTTGATAATTCAATAATTTTCCTGATTAAATAGTTTTTTATTTTGTTTGTAACTGCTTTACTTTGATATTCTCTGGTGGGTAAGGCAGAGGTTATCTCCAGGTCTGGTCAATAGAGAACCTGGGGCACATGGCTAAAAAAGCCTTAGCTTTAGTGTTAGAATAGGCAACACCTTTTTGTGTTGCACATGCTGCTTTTAAGCCATTTCTGCAGCAACAATTGTTGTTTTCAGTATGAAAATGTTCCTTCTCATCAGTGATTCTTCTGGTGTTCTGTAAGCTCAAACCTATTTCCTGCATAGTTCTGTAAAGCAGAACTGAATTAACAACGATCTGACAAATTAAATGCTTGTTCAGCATCTTTAAAATTGCTGGCAGGATACTTGTTAAGCTTTTATCCAGAACTGGTTCAAGAGAGCCCCACTTCCTTCATGTGAAATGCATTAATTACACAGAATTGGTGGTTTGAAGGTTCTCCATTTTGCTGACTATAGGAGGGGTGCAAATATAACTCCCCTGTTCAGAGGCTAATTCATTTTGAGTCCGTGAATGGAGTTGAACCAGGGGCATAAGTAACAACATAGCATTTAAGACATTAGGATGCTTGACCTCTCACTAGTAATCATTTCAATCAACAGCAACACTTCTGCATTTCAGCAGCCTGCATACCTACTTCTGACTCAATTGCACTGTTCTGAGAACAAAATAGACATAGTCCATACTAATAATTTTTTTGCAAAGGGCAATAAAAGGATTGGAGTCCTCAGAGTTCAGAGCATGTGTTCTGTTGGGTTTGATGATAGATTCACATCTCAAACCCATATTAATAAGTGTAGGAAAACATTTTGATAAGCCAAAGGATTTTTTGTTTGTTTGCTGAGCAGTACAGCCTTGATACAATGCAAGAAAAGGAGTTTCTCCAAGTGAAGGAGTGCTCACGTTTTTCTGGTGGAGAGGACTTTGATTCAATGTGTAATGTCATTGTGCACGAAAAACATCTGGCAAGTATGTGAGGTGGAGTGGACCTTCCACTTCTGCTTGAAATACTTTCAGCATGTGAAAGGGCCTGCTGAACTGAAGCCTAATCACAGACTGCTCAGTCCCTTGTCATAGATCAGAACCACAAATTTAATCAGCAGTTTAGATAGTTTAGGGTCTAAGCTGAAGAAAATAATTCATATTAAGTTGAAGATAAGTGGTTATTGACGAGGGAAGGGCTGTCAATACCACTAAAATGATCAGCAACAGTTGTGCTGTCGTCAGTGGAAAATGTTCAGAGTGAATTTCAAATTTAAATCCTAGAGTTGTCATCTGAACACCTGCTGTTTAGAATCAGAATATGAAACTTCAACTCAGAAGAAACCCAAAACCCAGCAGCTTGTTAATAATTCAATTTTGTTTAACATAATAATGAGAAAAGAATTAATAAGAATTAGCCCTGGAACTTTCTGGGGTTTTCTTATAGTCCAGTTTTCTTTTTCATCAGGTCACTGGCTAGTTTGTTTTTTGTATGTGGAGAAAAAAGGGACGATGGATACATATACACAATAGTTAAAACAATAGTTAAAGAGCTTTTATATCGTTTTTAGGTCACAGAATTTCTTTTGCCTATTCTTTATGAAAGACACTAGGTACACGCAGGTGTTTAGGAAGCCTCACAGCACTTATTAATGAGACACACATAAAACTATCTTCATTTTAAAACAAAGATGCAGGAATTAAAGCAAGATTCTGAAGGATTCCACTGATTTGGAGTACTTTTCACTTTTGAGTTCCTAATGAAAGAATACCTGGGAGCTGACTTTCTGAGGGGCTGATTATGCCTAGACTCCTATAGAAAATTTAGGGATTTGAGTTTTCTACTAGTCTGAGGTGTCTGCTCTCACAAACAGGTCACATAGAGCTTGACAGAAGATATTTGAATGGTGTGCTGAAGAGACAAATCAGCTGTCTTCTGTGAATTGTAAGCAGTTATCCATTTTTATGCTATCAGAAATGCTGTTCAACAACACAAGTGGTTTTATTGTCTAGGATTTAAGGTGTTGTGAAACCTCTCAGCCTTGGAGGAGTTGAGCAGTTATGCACAGGATGGTATCGGGGTGTGCTAGCTCAGTGAGCAGATAGCTATCCTGTGCCATTTTCTCTGTGCATTTCCCGGAGTAGGATATGGCTTATTTGGTTTATTTTGACTATTTTATGTGACTGTTCTCAGTATCCATATGGATATTGTGATTTATGTTTGATATTTGCAGCCTCATTTACTATGGGTAGAATAGCCTTGTTGAGAATTGTGTGTACAACAATAATCTGAGCACTCCCAGATAAGTAGAATTTTTGCATTGCACGTGGAGGTAAAAGCAGCCTCACTTGGATTGTTGGATCATTTACTCTCTGAACATGTTGAGTTCTGTTAAAAAAGGTACTGACTGGGTCACTTAACTCAAGCTGTTTATCCTACCGTACTTTATTTCCACCAATATGTCATCTTTTCAAAATGCATCTGTTTGTAAAAGGTCTTTAACAGTCATAGACTGTTAAACATGTAAGTAGTGACTGAAGGTGTTACTGCTTTTTGAAGTTCCATTTGTGTTTTCCTTAGCATGGTATAGCACCCATATTGTACATGACAGATCTATGTTCCTATGGAGAGAAATAATTTCTAACTTTCCTTTCTCAGCTCCAGATGCAGCTTGTTTGTGCCTTAGCTAATGTTTTGGAAATAGTATTTTGCAGGTTAGTGCCTATTGTCACACAGGAAGATGAATAATGTCTTGGTCTGTATTAATTTTGTTTTATTTCACTGTCAGTGCTTCTCATTTTCTTTAATACAGTGGAATTTGTAGGGCAGCTTACTAAGATAAATTTGGATTAATTTACTGTGAATTTGAATATGTCCACTCATCTATAAGCTATCCTTTTATTTAGAGATTTTCCTATATTTGCAATGGCTTTGTTTGTCTTCATCCAGATTAAGGCTATGATCTGTTCACGTTATACCATCCTGGTAACATAAGGATACCACATACTAGTCAAATAAACACATTCACATGTACTTTTATCATCAATGGCTTTGATTCAGAATTTGTTTACTGTAGTGTATAAAACAAACAAACAAACAAACACAACAACAAACAAAAAACCCCAAACAAACAAAACTAAAAAACAAAGTTGAGAGTTGTGTACAGTTCCAGAATTTCATGGGTGATGGTTTTGTATTTAATACCAGTAATAGGTCAACAGCAGGAAAGAGGAAGACAACAGGAATTGTAATAAAACTTTGTCAGTTGACTGGTTAAATGTTTACATATAAATAAGTTGATTTATTGTGGATACCATTCAGATATGCAGTGTGCTGTTAGATATGAAGATTATCCATATGCCTTTTTCCCCTTTGGAACAGCTGATGATATTTTAAAGACAATTGGAATCATGGTTGCCCATGGCCCTTCCAAATGAGGCTTTCTGTGTTGTACCACCAACCAATGCTATCTACTGTACAGAAAACACACAGAAGAATCATGAAACAAGGCCAACCTGGGATGTTTGTTCCCCATTTGCTTTTGCAAATGCTTGTGTTGATTTGAAGGTAAGAATTATGGCCTGAAGAAAAAGGAGTAAGAACATTTTCACTGAATGTTAAGAAATTGCTCCCAAAAGGAAGAGCAATTAGTAAAATAAACAAGGTGGTCATGGCGACATCATTACTGCAAGTAAACCATAGCTTTCCTCAGAAAGATTGACAAGGTGCCCCACAGAGAGTAAGGACTGGACCCTACTAGCTAGCATCTACCATGCCTGTAATTTTACCACACAGACTAACTGTATTCACTGAAATTGCTCTCTGTGCAAAATGGCAAGACCTCGTTCTGAAATCGCCCCGCAGTCTGTCAAACTCAGTTTGTTCAGATTATCCAGTGAATCTCCTCTCCTGTAATGTGCTTTCTGCCATTACATTTTAACCCATCATCAATTTAAACCTCCATGCAAATTTCAGGTCAGGAATGCAATCTGTTGCACTGTTTTTGGCGTACTGCTGTCCCTGATTAGTGCACACTAACAATTTCCTAAGCGTGTGTGAAATGTTGTGGAAATTAATATAATGGCTGTTACCTTTGAAATTAGACAAGGATTAAATCATTTTGCTGAATCAGGACAACACAGACAAAGAAAAGTACCTTGGGACTAGGGAGGACATTTTCTTTTGTGGGTATTACATTATGGGTGGTAATAGGATATGACAGGTACTTTGGATAGTTTCTTACTAGGAAATAGAGAGGAGGGTAGAAGTTTTTGTAGTAGTAGTGTGAATTTTGACTACAGAAACTGAAATGACTGGAGTAGATATTGGCCTTTTTGTAAGGAGAAGGTAAATATAACATGTTCCAGCATTGCCAAGTTACTTGTTGCATGTGTTTTTATTTAACCTCAGGTATCCTGAGGATACACCTAATGTTTTAGAAAGCTTATTGTATATATTTATGGTCATAAAATATATATGATATAATCATAGTAATATAATTTTAATATTTTTAATACTTAGCATACTCTGGTAATAACGACATTATTGTGTGTCATAAGGATTCTATTACCGTAGATATGTTTGGTCTTTTTGGAAAACACCAGAAAACTTTGCAGTGTATGATCAGAGGTTGAAACTGTTTCATTCAAAATGTTTCCTTTCAAGGAAAGGCAGTTGCCTTCAACTGTTGAAATGTCTTATTTTAGTGAATGTAAGGTCTGAGCTTCAGAAAAGATGCTATCAAAATAGCATTCAAACTTTATTTAAAAAAAACCCCAAACTTTATTAAAAAGCTACAGGTACCAGCTTCAGTGGGAACCCACTTCACCTTGCAACTGTCTGCCTTGCCTGCATAGGATTTGGTGTGAGGAGGTGCAAGGCATGTTCCTCTGGTTGATACCCTTGGAAAGAGATCTAAAGAATGTCTCAAAGTTGAATCACTCAAAATATTCAGTCAAAGGTAAATGAAGATATGTGTTATCAACTTAAGTTTTGTCACCAAAATTATGAGGTATGGGACCTGGCTGATGGGACAAGATCTCTGGAAAATCCTGTTTGCTCTTCTTGAAGCTGGTAGAGTGCTGAGGAAGGGGAGCATAGACAGCAGGGTTGACAGGAATGCCTTAGAGAGTAGCCCTGACTCCATATAGGATAACTTTTATCACATAGCAATGGGAAATCAGTCTCTCTAAGGCTTGGGCACAAATATATTATGCAGAGGAGTCCGAGGTGTGTGCTGTGCCCAAAATCATACTATTGTGAGTAGTTGCTTATTTTGTCTGTGTCAGAGTTCAGGCCTGAACTCAACACCTCAGTTTTAATTTGTTCAGCTTTTACTGAAACATGAGATATATAGACTTGTCTTGTGTGAACTTAAGTCAGTCCTTAAAACACTGACTGTTCAGTAAGATTCCATATTTTGGGATAGTGGGGATTTCCTTGGGACAAAAAAATTGTAACAAAAATTGGGAAATAGGTGGTTAGAAAGAACAGTGGTAAAGTGGCAGAGAAACAAAAACAGAATTTTATTTTTGTTTACAATGGTAAATAAAATGTCCTTGTATGAAGAACTTAATTTTTTTAACAGTAGACCTTGGCATCTGAGGACAACCATTGAAATGATGAAAGGACCGTTTGGTAAGGATGTTCTGAAAATAATTAGTATACTTTGAATTCCTTCAGTAACTTGAAAAACAGTCAATTTCTGCTATATTCCTGTTAATAAAGATGAAATTTACTTTTTGATCCATTGAAAGCTTCTTTGCACTTTAACCCTAGTGCAAAACCACTTTTATAACAGTATTATGATTCTCTGTTTTTTGAGTGTGAAAGCTTATTTTTGGAATTCAAATCAAGAGAAAGAAACAGCAACTCCTGTAAACTCTTGTAAATAAAGATGAAATAGCTAAGGACATGACTGGATATCAGAATGTGGATCTAGAAGACAGATTGACAGGCTTCTAATTTTTCTGTGCAAGTAGAAATATCCGCAGGAAAGTCTATCTGCCCGTATTTGTGATGGACTGAAGAGAATCTAGGGGGAATCTCAGGGAGGAGGAACTGTTGCTCGAGGAGGCACAGCTACAAGAATGTAGCTCTGTAATAAAGTAGGATCAATTAATTCTCCAAAGCAACCACCAAGGACCATCCAAAGGTGATTACAAGGTGGGCAATAGTCTGAGAAAAGGAAAATAGATTGCCATTTCATTTTTAATACTTTAACTATATGTAAATACACTCAATGATGGGAAGGAAAAAAAACCAATTTTTTTGAAGGAAGACCCTCTATTTGTGCATTTCTCGTTTTTTCTATATTTTGGACATGTGACATTTTTGATGCATGCACATAGCAGGATAATCAGACACCATTTCAGTTGCAGTATGCTGCTAGATAATGACCTTCTGCTATCCCTACTCCCTTCTTGTTTTGTCTTTTCACAGATACTTTTTCTCAATAGATCAAACTGGTTTACTGCTGTGGGAAGTTCTTTCTGTTGTCTTTCTATAATGGTCTATGATTTGTTGTTGTCTCTCTAGTAAATGTGTTAGTGATATACCCGATTCACTGGTATGTGGCACTGATAAGCTCACAGTGGCCTTTTGTAGACCAGAATATGATAAACAAAAATGGCAAAATATATTGGTGTATTGCATCTGTGGTTTCTGGTACAACAGCAGCTGTAGTTCACAGTCCATACTCTAAACCATGGCTTATTGAATGCTTTCACTGATGGGTAATAACCATCTCAAAGGAGGAGGAGGCTGGAAAGTCCATGCTTAGGAGTGTGTCCCAAGGCTTGAAGTAGTCATTTGTTATGTGTCAGGTGGAGCTCAACTTTAAGGGGTTACTGAATTAAGACCGTTTCAGTTTTTGATGTGTGTTTAGACTCTTGGAACTGCTATTTCTGAAGGTTAAATTTGTTACAGGGCCTTCAGGCTACTTCCAATACTAACTAACAGATTATGACACTCAGTAGAGTTCACTTAAAACAATGCATCATGCAAAAAGTTGCCCAATCCTCTTATGAAACTGCTGAATTTGTGTAAAACAGGGTCTTTGGCATTTTGTTTAGCAAAGGAATTATTCCCCTTTACTGTGCTCACCTCTATTAATTATAATCATAGTGTAAGGGGCATTATAGACAAAGATACGAAAACTTCTGCCTTCCTGATGATGTTTTTCATACCAAATGTTCTTTTTCCACCTTAGGGAACCTAAAAGATTCATGTCATCAATGCAGCCTGGGGTCATACCTCGTTTTGGCATGTTAGCAGAAACCCATTGGTTTTCTAGCATATATGACCTGTGGAGAAAGGTGGTTGACTTGCTCTTTTTATTTTTCTCCTAATTAAACTGCTTTCCAATAGCTGCACACAATGTTGTAAGAGTGGAGGAACAAATGGACTAGCCTTGAACTGTCCTAACACTCCCAAGCATTAAGAGGGCTAAGAAAAAGCTTCTCTGTGAGGTGCATTGCTTCCCTTAAACAAGAAGAAGTGGAGAAGCACTATCTTAACTTTCCTTCTGTGTTATTTGGGTTAAAATGTGAAGTTACTTGGATTGATAATAGCAAATTGTAGTTTGGAAACTGAAATAACAGGATTATCCCTTTAATTTTTATTTAAGCCTTTTTATTGGTTTAAGAAGGTTTTTTATTGGTTTAAGAAGGTTTTTTATTGGTTTAAGAAGGTTTTTTATTGGTTTAAGGCACTGAAAAATGTCTGAAGTACGTCCTTGTCCTAGAAACAAAGTTTTAGGTTTATAAAGTCACTTCATGAATCGGCTCCTTAGTGCTGCTGTTCTGCTGCAGTGCTGTATTTGCAGAATACTAGCAACATTATCTGTGGTGCACAAGAGACAATTATAAAGGGAATTTCTGCTCCAGTGAACTCCTATCCCAGAAAGCAGACACAAAGAAGGGCTCAACTTGCTGTGCATCCCAGAGAAAGAAGGTGATTGTAGATATAATTTCATGTCACTAAATAATGTCTGGAAGGCTTCCCTTTGTGCTTTCAGTTTTTAGTGATTTTGGTTGGCAGCTGGAACTTACAAAATATTTGGTAATGTCTGGGGGCTTTTCAAAATGGTTTTGATAACCTCAGGCAGGGAGCAGGGGAGAGTTCACTTTTTCTAGAACAAGTTATAGCATCTTACTTTGATAGTTTCTTACTTCTAATGGGCATGTTGAAATCAATGAGGATTTCCGTGCCTGATGGCTTTTAAATCTGCCCTTTAGAGACTCTTCTCAGATATTTGTTTGTTTGTTTGTTTAGTGTCTGTTCTTAAACTTGAGATGTAAAGGACATCTTTCAATTCAGTGCCTGGATTCTCTGAAACTTGAAGGACAAACAGTTCACTGAAAGAAATCAAACTCCTTTTTTGTACTGGTATGGAATTGTGCTTTCACTGCTTTTGACAGATAATCCCATAGTGAGAACTGCAGGCTTGTGACTACTGTTTGCTTGCTGTAGGGTTTGTGGTGGGAACAATGGGAGATAAATCTAAGCTCCAAGGACAAAGATGTGCAACACCCAGCCTAAAATGCACATTGACTATCTGTCTAGATTGCTGGTAAAAAGTAATGCAGCTTCATAAAAATGAACTCTTGGCAAAAAGCCTGTAATACGAGTACACTGAGCCTCCCTGGAGAGGGAAGAGTCAATACACACAATTTTTCCTCTAAGGTTTTTATTGTCTATGAAATTCTCAAAACAGAAAGTTAAAATCTACATGGTAAAGTTGACAATCTTTAAATGACTCACTAAATAAAGTCTTAATTGGTTTATGTTTCATCTATGAAGGACTCAGGATCTCAATGGGGGCAGAAATCTGTTAAAACTCAGTGAGCAAATCTGTGCTTGCTGAGTATAATTGTTGCTGGAAGTTTCTAATAATAGAGGAGATGAGATAGAATCTGAAAGGAAAACCCACCAGGGAACAGCAGGTGTTTACTTCTAATTTGAGTGGATATTCTTCACTCTTGTGTACTGCTGCAAACTGCAATAATCAGAAATTAGATGCTCTGAAAAGAGCTAACAGGCTAGGAGAAGCTTCAGGCCATGACGAAACAGAGTGATCTCTAAGTAGAATTAGGGAAGAAAAGCTTTTTTCAGATGGAAGGTGATATTCAAGTGCGTATATCTAAAACACCAGTTAATAAAAGGATAGTACTTTTTCTTCCAAAGACTATACAGGCCTCCTCCAGAAAGTTTTTGGGTGTAAATAAATTTGTTGACATATCAGTATGCCCAAAATAGGTAATTTTGAACAGCTTCACACTGTATGATGCCAGAAGTTCCTATATAGTTCATAGAAACACACATAAAAGAGTGGAAAAATGCTTACAATATGAAATGCTATGTGGTTACCTTTAATAGAAACACCAAAAAAAAAGGTGAAAAGAAACACAATAAGAAATACTTCAAGAAAAGAAACACATAATTTGGGGACTGGAGATGTAGACAGGGGTGCTATTTCTGGAGAACATACCTATACCATGAAGGAAAGTGCTGTTAAAAAAAAAAAATACTCTTTTGATGTGACCTTCAAAGGCAGGTGAGGCTGTAACAGTAAAGACAAGTCTGGAGAGGAGGAGGCAGCACATGGAGAGCAGGCAGTGACTGGCTGTATTGAATGTAACTGCATTGTGGTGACCAAAGCAAAGTGGGTACGGAGGTTGCTGGTCAGTGAGGATGTGTGCTGGTTAGAGAGAGGGCAGGGGAAAGATGTGGAAGCCACAGAAAGCTTGCAGTAGTCTGGCAGTGTAGCCATTTCTTGTGATGAGAGAATAAAGAGGTACTGGTAGGATGTGGTAGGTTAGTAAATGAAAGGGAGACAAATGTTTTCTCAGGGTTTGGTAAATAGCTGGGGTTGGGAGGTGGGGAGAGGGGCACAGGGAGCTCTAAAGAACCCTTTTGTTTGCTTAATTTAATTTTGGAAAAGATATTTTCTTTGTTGATGGTAGACATTTAAGAGACATTCTTTTGGGGGAAAATACCCCAAACTATTTACCCTTTTTATTGTTTTGTGGAGGAAAGGTGGGGGGTTTTTTAATGTTACCTTTTTTTCCTACCAGTTCACTGAGAGCTTGACACTTCTCAGTGTGACAACAATAATAATATAATACTAACACATTAAAAATAAAATATATAGATCCATTGTTGATTCAAGCAACATATTTTCAGCTTTCTAGTTTCATTGCCATTCTGTTGCATGTTTTTTCTTCATTGTTGTACCACTTATTGCCATTTTAGATTAACAGCTCTTTGGGTCACAGATCCTGTCTTTTTTTGGATGTAGCTGCTCTACAAATAACTGCTGATACAGCAATTGCCACAAAATCGCTATGCCTGCCTTCAGCTACAAAAAAGCAGTAACAGCTTTCCTGCTAAAGCATTTAGTACTTGATCTGAAAGCTGTGGAAGTGTGTGGTGCTGTGCCATGGTAATAGCTTACGGCTTGTTCAGCTGTTGTATTGTGTCGTGTTCTTCATAACAAATTCAGTGGAAGATACAGCTAGTAATCCAGCTAAATAACAGATTTTATTGCTAAAATCCATGAGGGTAACTAATTCCAGTTCACCCACAGGCAGCTTTTAGGTGACAAGCTGGAGAGTTGGGTGGGGAGATATTTAATGAAATGCAACAAGGGGAAGTGTAGAGTCTTGCATCTGGGAAAGAACAACCCCATTTACCAGTGTAGTTTGGGGACAGACCTGTTGGAGAGCAGCATAGGGAAGATGGACCTGGGGGTCCTGGTGGACAGCAGGTTGACCATGAGCCAGCACTGTGCCCTCATGGCCAGGAAGGCCAGTGGCATCCTGGGGTGCATTAGAAGGTTAGTAGGTCAAGACAGGTACTCCTCCCCCTTTACTCTGCCCTGGTGAGGCCACATCTGGAATATTGTGTCCAGTTCTGGGCCCCTCAGTTCAAGAAGGACAGGGAGCTGCTGGAGAGAGTCCAGCGAAGAGCCACAAAGATGGTTAAGAGAGTGGAACATCTCCCTAATGAGGAAAGGCTGAGGGAGCTGGGGCTCTTGAGCTTGGAGAAGATGAGGGGTCACCTCATTAATGTTTATAAATGTGCAAAGGGTGAATGTCAGGAGGGTGGAGCCAGGCTCTTCTCAGTGATGCCTAATGGTAGGACAATGGCAGTGGGTGCAAGCTGGAGCATAGGAGGTTGATCCTGCTCTGACAGGGAGGTTGGACTACATGATCTCTCAAAGTCCCTTCCGATCCTTAACATTGTGTGATTCTGTAGCTCATAGAGTGGAACATTATCATCAGTCCTAGAAACCATAACACCAGCAGCGTGGGTGGTGAATGTGTTCTGCAACAGCTCATTTCTGGCTGTCTCTTCTTAAAATGGGTTAGGACCAGGCAGAGCCTCCAAACTCCACTGGTGACAGTAAGGCTGGAGCATTAACAGCTGATGCTCACAGTTCTATCACTGAGGTTACCCGGTGTACCTGTCATAGGTAGATGACTGCCAGAGATGTGACTGTTACTTTACCTGTTGTCTTTGATTTTTGCAAAAGGGTGGATGTATTTGCCCAAAAGACGTTCTGCTCTGAGCAAGTCGCTGCTGTAGTGGTCTGCTCCTTGTAATCCAGACTGGCAACTGTGCCAAACATCTTGGCAGTACTTCAGAAAGAGAGCGTGTGCGTTTGAGGGAGCTGATGCATTGTGAAAGCTGTCATGTTCTGTTGTACTGATGGAGGAGCTGACTGGAATTACTGAGACAGAACTCTCTTCAATCGCTCTAACCTGTGATTTCTGAACTGAAAAACAGTCTTTATCAAGCCAGTGAAAATGCATCTTTGGATACTTTGAGGCTAAAAATGCTCCAAATGCTGCTCATCGAATATTGCATACATAGGGATCTTTGTCTAAATATCTCAACTGCAAGAACACTTAGCAATTAACTTTTGTTCAGGAAAATGAACCCATGGTTAAAAGATGTAAAAAGTAACTGGCTAATGCTTTCCTAAGGTATCTAGGTCATCCAGTTAAATTTGACTGACCTGCCTTTTCTTATGAAGTGAAATCGCAAATAAAATCCCTGGCTGAAGAAAACAATCTGACTAGAGCCTTGGAAGGTCAGTGTTTGTTATTACCACATTCCTCAGCAGCATTTATTATTTGGGGCTCACTGTAGTGCTAGTGTAGTTTCTGCACAGGAAATAATTGGTTTATGGACAGTCATGGACTAGGATACAGCAAGGAACTGTTTGGATTTGATCGAGCTGTCATACTGTACATCAGAGGCTCAGCATTATCATAGGACTTGTTGCTAAAGTCAATTTAGAGTTGCAAAATCACAAGTGGGCAGCCTTGTCCTTCAGACCATTCCTTCATTTGTTCCAGTCTGAATTATGTTGTGTGTATAGAGAGGCCATATTCAAGTGGCACAGTTGAATGTGGTGGGATGGGCCTTTGGTAATGTTTAAAGTGGGGTTGGTAACTACTACTAATTTCATTGTGTCTTGCCTGCTCTCAGGTCCTGGGCAGATGAGAATTAGGTGAAGAAATGGGATGAGGGCAAGATGGAGCTTATCTGTGACTGTCCACCCTAGTGTTTTCTCTGTTGTTTTAATGAGCTAATGTGCTGTGCAGTTGCAGTTAGTAAGAGGTAACACCAGACTGAAATAAATAAATAAATATCCAAACAACTTTATTAAGAAAAAAAAAATCTTAAAGATTCCTTTAAGATTGTGAAAGTGGCTTAGAAATACAAGTTAGACAATTATCAGGGTGAGACTGGCTTGTATGTGGTTTGTTTGTGGTGAAGGTTTTTTCTGGAGATGCTAGGGGAGTGATGTGGAGTGGGCTTTGCTTCAGATGTCCAGCAGCAAAAAACTTATTTGGTGAATCTAACTTAACATCTTGTTTTGGGGATATCAAAGGAAGCTGCATATGGTGCTGTTTCTTAGTCTCAACTACATAGCGGCTGTGCTTTTCCATGGTTCTTTGCAGCATCTAAATTCAGTAATTTTAAAAAACTTTTTACATAATTTAATGTTGCATTTTAAACTCTAGAACCCTGGTGGCAGAAGAGGCATGTAGATATAAATAAAAAATAATAATCTATATCTGTGCTATAGTTAAATCTCAGATAATAAATAAGATTATACAATATATTTCATTAAAGACTGAATTTATTGTGTGTTTATATATTTACTGAAAGATGAAACTGTGACTTGAGAGTTACATGACTTGAGAGTTAAGGGCTTAATTTTTTTTAAAAAAATTACCAAATAACAGACAGTTCAGCATAAAAATGTGAGTATTAGCTGCTCCCACAGTAGTAGGAAGCAGTCTCTGTGTTCACTGTAGCACAAGAGGAACTGTGAGTGCCAGGGTTGAATAACACTGTCTGTTCCTCTAAGGCACTGCTTCCTTTCTCTGGTCATTAACCAGGACAATGGCCTAGTGCTGCAGCTCGGTCAGTAATGTCACACTGATTTATGTTAAGATGTTAATAACTAGGAGTTGAAAATGTATTTTATTTTTGCTCCAGAATAAAATGCACTCTGCAGCTTTGACTAAAACATGGCTGGCTGATCTTGGATAACAGAGGACATTTAAGTGGTGAGAACTTTCTCTTAAAATTACAGAATTTTCTTCCATGCATAATACGAATCAGAAAGGAGAAGAGAGCTGGTGAAATAAGGATGCTTTAGCTTAGTATTTGTCTTATCAGTCAAGCAATTTTCAGTTTGATTTTTAGATTTGTTACACAAAGTCCTTAAGTGCATCCATCAGGGAAGTAGAACGCTCTAGACTATCTTGCTAAATCTGGACTGCAAAACATAACTGAGAGGTAAGAGATTGACACAGTAAATATGAGGCCTTTATTGCAAACTAGAACACCATTTAATGAAATAAGCCAAAGCCCAGTGAAATCAGTAGAAAGGTATCTATTGAATTCACTAACTCAGTACTAGACAGTGTGACCTGCAGTCATTAATTTCTGATTGAGAATGTGTTATGTAATCAGAAGTCAAGTTACTGAACTGGCACAAAAAATTATTCCTAAAGTTGAAACATCTATTTCAATCATAGAGAGCTTTTCTGTTATGTGATTAAGAAGTCTTGTATTTTATATAAATAATGCAATCCAAAGACAGGGTGCCACTGATATTCATATCAACAATTTTTCCCTCATTTTCTTCTGTGTCTCGTCATTGCATTTGTAATTTAATTTTCCACGTTTGTAGGTACATTGCTGTTTGTGGATATAACTTTGCTTTTTTAACTTTTTTTTTTGTATTTTTAACGCAGTTACTAGTTATGTAGACTCTACCCATACATGAAGTGCGGGGAAAACCAAATTGTTTTGAAGCATCAATATGGTTTATGGAGTCAGTGTGATATACAGAAATCTTTATTTAGTTTTTTTAATGTATGTCTACACTATAGTCAGTGCAAGATGATTGTGCACATACAGCTGGTTTTAAATGAGCTGACTGCAGTGGTGAGAAGAGGGGAGTCCCAGCAGTGTGTGACTCGCTGTGAACTGCAGCAGAAGTTTCTTGATGACCAGCTGTTGCTGCTCACCTCCAGGCTCCTGTACCTAGTTCATTAGCAGTGCCTGAGATGGCTTGTTCAAAACTGGTGTGCTCTGTGTACTTAGGTTGAAGCCACAGACCTCTGAACTTGATAATTTAATGTGAGAATGCTAAACTGGTTGTGGAACTCAGATATGATTTCAATATTGCAACAGATAGTGTGAGACCTGACTTTAGACATTGGATTCATAATATGAGTTTGCGTTCCCCTGAACCAAAAAGCATTTGGATTTAGTGTCCAGGTCCAGTACAAAGCAGAGAAAAGATCCAAGCTATCCAAACCCCTTTCCTTTGCAAAGGGTGTTGGCTCTCATGTCCTTATTCTTCTGTCCTTCAACTTTGCAGTGTCCTCCTGTGTGACACGTGATGGTAGCAGCAGCACTGTGCAGCTAGAATTTTAATGAAGGAGGGGTGGGTTTTTTTGTTTTGAACTTTTTGATGAGCTCAGATGCATCAGGAATGTGCATATCTGTCAGTACAAAGAGATAAAGGCCAAAGACCCCTGCTTGCTCTCTGTCAGGGAGGTTTTTAAATATTTTGCCATTTGATGTACCTCTTAGCACTGTAGAGCTGGAAAAGCTGTAGCTTCATTTCTAGCATGAGCAGTCTAGCAGTATGCAGAGAGAAGGAGCTGTACTAAATCCAGGAAAGGTGTTAAAATAGCTATCCCTTTGAATCTGAGAAAAATGTTAGCTGAATTCTTCCTGTGTACCTTACTAAATTTGCAAAGAGTGCCTTTGTAATGCATTTATTTATGGAAAGGTCACTGAGCCAATTACAATAGCTGTTTTAGCCTGCCTACAGAACTCCTTATACTTGTTTTTGCACAGTATGTAAAGAAATGAGAATTTCTCATAAATATGAATACTGAATACATTTTTCAGCTTAGCATCTCCATGTTGCTATATCTGTGAATGGTAGTAGTGGGATCTCTGTACTTTGCTCAAGGTAACAGTTGTGTAAGTGTCCAGTTCCTGAGGACACTCATTTGTAACCCTCCTAGCCTGTAACTGGTGATAACTGGATATCAGTGTTTCTTTCAAAGACACCAGTATCTCTTGGCTATTCATTCTATGAGCTCCTTGAATATCCCCTGTCTGAAAACCAGTGCTGAACTCCAATTCACCAAAGGTTGATGAAATCAGATATTAGATTGTGTACATTTAACACAATCAAGTTAATTTGAGTAACTATACAAAGACTTGTGCTTGAGAGAGCTGCTGCATGTTAATATATTCCTGGACGCCTGCTAATCTGAGTTTAGCTGTACATGAATTACATTTAGGATTTGGGTGTATATTGCATAGAATACAGTAGATGAGTTTACATTTGATGAAGAAGCAAGTTTGTTGTGTTCTTTGTTTCCTTTTACCTGTAACTACTCAGATGCATCATAGTGTTACTTCTTGGAATATGGTGACATATGCTCTGCTATTTTATTTATAGGGTTGTCTTCTGATTCTGTTGTACATTGCTGTTTCTGTTGCTTGTGGACAGTTATTCAGGACAATGTAATTGTGATTATTTTTTACTTAATGCTTTATTTCTTTGAGGGACAGGTAGTGTATGCTCTTTTTGAAGTCATGGGGCAATCCCAGATGTAATCCTGCTGCCAAGCAGCGCTGCTTCATTGTGCATGTATGGGAGGAGCTGAGGAATGACAAGTAATCAACACATGGATCCATAGGAGCTGAAATCTTTTTAGATGAAGGCCATAAAGGGGGCTCTGGGTGCTGTAAGTAGAGAGAATAAGTATCTGTTGGGAAGCGAAACTTAGTGGCCTGTGAGGTGATGTTTCTGGAAGCATTCCTCTGATAATATTTTTAATATATGTAGTCTGAACTTGCTCTTCAGGCACTAGGCAGTGTAAATTAGATACTGAGCTGGGGTTTCCATGGGGTAAGTAGGGACATAGAGTAAAACATGCTGATGCCAGAGTATGAACTTTGTTTTATTGTACTATGTAGTTAGTAGTTTTTACTCTCTTTGTAACTAGAGACTGGGTCAGGCAGTGAAGTCTGTCAGTGGTTGTAGACTGAGCTAGAGCTGACAAGAAATGAGCAACACAGGGTATTGCTGTGATCTACAGTCGCATTCACAGTTAAATACCTCTCAGTGTCAGGTGGCTATCTTCCAACTGAGTCATTGTCTTTCTTGAAGAAGAAAGTATTTTCACAGTATTTTCCAACATGAGCTTGAACAGAGGAATATTTTTTGCTATTTATGTCTCATTTAGTGTGAACAGAAATGAAGAAATCTCACTACAGTCAAGGATACTTAAACAGATAAATCCTCCAGGATAAGACCAGCTTTAGATTATTTTTTTTCATCACTGATTTGGCTATGCATGCTTGTAAGAGGAAAATCCTGAAGCAACTAGAGAGAATTGCAGCTTATCCTAGATTGTGTACTTGTGACTTCTGACATGTATATTATGGCCTGCATAAATATAAGGAGGGATGCTCCTAAAGTGCACAGATATACTCAATTCAGGTATCAATAGGGCTATGAATACAGCTGCAGGCCCAAAAGTAGAAGTTCATCAGTGAATCTAGGTGAAAGTTGGTACTCCAAAAGGAAACGTGTTCCTTCTGAAGCAGATAATTGCATGCCTTGCAGATGTGAGAGTATAGGAAAGCTTATAAGCTTTTGTCACCTTCATGATTTATGCAATCATGACATATCCTGATCCATAGGACTTTAGGCAGCTGGATCATTTAAGTTATTTTCCATTTTTTAATTGTCTTACTTTTTTTTCTGAGACTAGGTCCTTTGTACTTAGACCTTGGTTTCCTTTCTTCCTTCTGAAGCAGATAGTATCATAAATAATTCCTTATTTTCTTTGCACTTTTAGTGAAGTCCTGCAGTCTGTCAGGCTCTTTCCTTCAAAAGGACATGTAGAAATCCAAAGTTTATGCTATTTAGTTCAAGTTTATAGAACAAACAAACAAAAAAGGTGTCAAAATACATTCTTCAGAGTAAAAATAAAGAAGCATGGGTTGGACAGGGTATCTTTTGCGTGAAGAACTACAGAGTAATTGAGTTATTTTTAAAAGAAAGACTTACCTGTCCAAAACCATTCTGCATAGTCTCAGACCAAAAGAAGGGTGTGTGGTTGCCTCTTGGTAATCAGACAAGATATAATCTTTTCATGAGCTTTCACAGCTCCATTTTTTTTATTGCATTCAAGTCTTTTATTGGTTTATAAACATGACCTATTGCAGTTGCAAAGGATATCTCCTAAACATTGAATGGTTTGGGCTGGCAGGCACCTTTCAAGCCCATCTAGTCCATCCCCCCTGTAGTGAGCAGGGGCATCTTCAGCCAGATCAGGTTGTTCAGAGCTTCATCCAAGAGTCTACATACATCTCATGTGAATCACAGTTCAATGTGAAGCAGACTGTCTTTCACAAAGTTAGTTTCAATGGTTTGGTGAGTTCATCTTTACAGTGTCCTCTCCTGCTGAGATTACACAGGAGCTGTCACCAAAACTAGATTGTATCAGCTTTTGCTGTACAGTGGCTATTATCCAATCCCATTTTGAGTGCAAATTCCCAGTGTCTATGGGAACAGAAGTTATATTTCAAACTGGAATGCCGAGAGAGACAAAAGAATCCCTCACTAGCCAAGGTATTTCTCATCAGATAAAACATACGGGTGGAAAACAAACTAGTGTGACCAACCATGTGGATTTTAACTGCGGATATGTGCAAAATCTTAACACTACTAAGGGAAATAATTTTGTTACGGTTTTACCGTTTAATCATGATTTATTTAACATTCTTTCTGATCACCAAGTTTCACATCATTAGCTGCTTGGATACTTGACTTGAGCCAGCATTTGGGATAAAAATCAGCCAGAGGATGTACAGTTGATATTCTGGTCAGTTGTTGCAACATCAAGTGTCCCAACAAGTAATCAGGGTTTAGGCATGGTCACCATGTGAGGTCCCTAACCCTGGCACACTGTGATTCAGCAGAAACTTTTGTACATGATGTATGTGCAGGAGAGTATTATGGCTGTTCTTATCAACATAAATGTACTTGCTTATTCAGATGGAACTTGTTTATCAGTATATTTATTGTTCTTGTTGAACACTATCTTTTTATTTTTATTTTATTTTATTGTATTTTGTTATTGTATTAGGGGTATTATATGAAATACAATCTGATACTCCTGTATTAATGATATTATGACAATAGCATGCTATACAAGATCTTGGAAGTTCAATACTTTGATGCTATCAGTCTCTGAAAAGTTGTCTAGAGAAACTGGGATGACAGTTCTTATTATTGAAAATATATTTTACATGTTTCTTGCAGGTCTTTGTGCTTTTTCAATGTTCTGTGCCATTTTGTCACATTTACATAAGAATAATTGCATTGAATCTTTTGTTACAGGTTGTTTCTGATACAGTGGAGTAATTTCTGACAAATAAAATGCTCTCCTATAAGACAGTGCCTTACAGTTCCTCCTTCTCATATGTGATTTTTTTCAGATTATGCCAGAAGATTTCAGTAGCACAGCAGCACACACACATGCTTTGCTTGTGTGCATTTATAAGGGCTGCAGTAGACTTCCATGCTGACAGGGTTCTTGAAAATGTTTACACTGCAGTGCTCAGTCACAGTCTAGATGGGATTTTGTTTGTATTTTAGCTCTGCATCGCTCCAAGTGAACCCTTAGTGCTGCACAGTCTTATTTTGGTGTTAATTTTTCTCAGCAGATTAGTTGTCTATTGTGCTCACATACCTTTGTTCAGACTCTTCACTTACTGATCTTTGTTTTAACTCTAACAATTGTGATAGAAAATGTCTTGTATAGTGAAAAATTTCACTATTTCATGTATCCTTCACTAGCAGTGATTGATACCAGTCACCAGTGAACCTGCTTTTCGTTCCACTGAAATAACTGGTAGGGGTTCCTGTAAATACCGATGTTAGAGGAAGCAATCTTGTCAAGACAAGAAACTCTTGAATTTATGGCTACATGTTGGTTATATAAGCATATGCCTAGGTCTGCCTGTCATTTACAAGGTGGATTTTTGTCTCAGTGTACTCGTAAATCATTAATTGAAGTTGCAAAAAATTATTGGGTCATTTTTAAATGGAGAATCTTTTGTGCGTTCTTGTTTTTCATCTTTTGAGGCCATTGAGTGTTTTCTATAGTTTTTCTGCAACTATGAGGGACAGCAAGTTCTTCAAAGTGAAAGTTAAAATTCTTAATCTGAAGCTTTGAGAAGAGCAACAAATATCATTGGGCTTTGTGATACCATAATAAGAGTTACTAGCAATAATAATGATAGGAAAAGTAGGCAGAGGCTGCTCATGTTGGGAAGTGACTCATCCTTTTGAGGACAGCACATCCCTGAATTTGGAAGGGCTACATGATGTTGTGGACTTATGCAAATGAAAAAAACATTTCTGTTGCTGAGGATTATTTATAATTGCAGCAAAACTGTGCTTCTCTACTGGCGGTGTTTGGTTTTAAAGTTGCCCTTCCACTACAGCTTTGAAATTTGTCCAGAAAAGACTTATGGTAAATTCTGTGGGCTCACAGTGGTCGCATTCCTTTTCCTCTTCTCCCTTTCCAATTTGAAGTAGACTTCTTGCAAATTCAGTTTCCATCCTGTCAGTGGCAACAGCTGTTTTTGTGCTCTGCTGACTCTGCCTGCCTTTGAGAAGTTCTGCTTCAGAATTGTTTTTTTCCATTTGCAGTCATGGAAGTGCTCCTACTGTGGAGCTGGTGTGTAGTGTACATGTCATTTTATTTTTATCTTCATTGAAATGCAGCCAGGTCTAGGCATGAATCCACTAAAATGTCTTGGAAATGGAAATGTCTTTCAGTGGCTGGTTTAATGCGTGTTTCTGATTGAGAATTGGAGGCATCCATCTTGCTTTGACGAGCTTTTTAAACATCCAATTCATTATTGCTGATGCCACGAATTTCATTTGTACAACATCTCTTCCAACATATGGACTGATAAACTGCATCCTGCTTAACAGTAGGATAGAGACTTCTTTTTCACATCACGGTTGAATGTTCTTCAGGACTGATTAACTATTGAACAGCATGTACTGGCTAGTCTAGAAAATGATCTGATGTTCTTTTCTAACCAAGTATTGCAGGTAACTTCTGTCTACCAAAAAACCTCAACCCCTCAAAACCACAAACATATCATTATATGCTAAAGTGTTTCATGTTCAAATGTCAATTTTACAGCAAATACCACCTGATTCTCTAAGTATGAAGTGATTCTACTAAATGAAACAGACTTAATTTGTAAACTTCATTGAAATAATAAAATTAATTCAGAACTAATGCCCTTTCTGCTATACAGTTAAATTGTTTCACTGGTAGTATATGGTTGTTAATTAGAGGGAAATTATGTTCTACTATATGACAAATGGATGCATTTGTCATAGAAGAATGGTTGCTTGTCACCCACCCTTCTCTGACTGATCAACTGACTCTGTGTTGTGCAGTCATGTGGGAATAGTAACCCACAAATGTGAACTGGTTTTTCTTTCAGTGTATCTTTGAGGTTAGGAGCTTCTACTTAAAATAAGGCAGCAGCATTCTCATTGAGCAGCTTTCAGACATCATTTGGATTATACAGAGGAAAAGGAGCTATAATTACAGTAACACATGCTTTAAATGAGACAGAGGCAAGTGATAAAATAAAATTTCATATTTAAAAAGGCAGTGTCTGGTTTAGAGAGTAACCTCTCTTAATGGAAAAAAAAAAAAAAAAACCCTAATAAGTGAAGGGGAGGGTAATTATTCCAAAACATGTCTCTGAAATAATGAAATTGCTAAGTAGGGAAATACAGTGACACATTTTTGATGTAAGCATTCTGCTTCTGAAGGAGAAAAGTGTTGTAAACTGTTGCTCATTGTGGCATGTTTCTTTGCTACCTGTGTGGCTTTCCTAAAGCCTACAAGATGTTAACAGACATGATTATTTTGCTTTCCTCATGTTAAAATAATTATACAAGTCAACAGTAGAAGTCCAAAGCCAGGAAGATTATCTCTCTCAGTGAGGTTTGCTTGGCTTTTACATCCCTTGTACTAGCTGCAAAACAATCAGAATGCTTCTTGTGTTGGAGATTTCCTACACACAGGACATCACCAAGTTCCCAAGGAGGGGTAAACAGCCTGTTTTGGTTGCAAGGTCTAAAATAAACTGAAGTTTCTTTTATAGTGGATCTGAAATAGTGCTATGAATTTTCACTCTTTTCAAGCTACAGTGTGCATTGGTTGTTTTACTCATCTTGTTCCAGGTCTATGATTCATGTCTGGTGAACCTAAGCCAGTGATATTCTATTTCTGAATCTTCTGCCAGTCCCTCATGACATTTGCTCTGAGCAACGCTGAAGTCACTTCATGGAAGCTGGGCCTTGAAAATGCTGCAGGGAGCGTTAAGGGTTATCCCCATACAGAGGAAATGTGCTGCAGTCAGATGCTCTCTCAGCTGCTGTGTGCTTTCTTGTGTCTTCCAGAGATGCTTTGTGAGCTTTCAGAGTAGGCACCCAACCCATGTTGAGCAGAAATTAATAGTTACTGTGGTTACTTTTGAAGTGACCCTGATAATTTAAAACCAAAACAAAACCAACACCCCTGCTCCCACCCACAAACAAACCAACCATAAATAGTTGCTGGTTAATAGTCTGTGTCTTGCAGGCTTTCAAAATCTGGGGGTAAATGACCATGCAAAGCCATTTACTGTCTTGTTGAACTTGATGCAGACATGGTGGAAAAGTACTTTAGAGCCAGAAGATCAAATTTTGTTGGCTGTAGTTTCTCTGCTTTTTGTGAAGTAAATAAGAAAACTCCTTGACTGAAATGAAACACTGAGCTCTTCTGGTCAGGTTGATTAGACCTGTTTTGTCAGATTACAGTAACTCAACTGCAGTGGCTTTTGAAATTATATTTGGCAGGTGTAAAGCAACTGACACAAGAGTGTACGAAACATACAGGCTCTTCATTAACAGATAAAGCTCTCCAAGTTTTCTAGAGGGCATATATTGGTTCATCGTGGAGCAGGGCATAACCCCAATTAACCTTTCTAGCAGTGGTTAGTTTTGCCCAGAGTATATCAGTTTTCTATGAACTCTTTTATATCTTTGTAAGCCTAGTGTTCTGTTGAGCAGGGTTCTACAGCTACAGACTTTATTCTTTGTAAACAGGAATTCCTCACTGAATGTAATGTAAATTGCAAGGGCATGTTCATTGTGAAGAACAAGTTACAGAAATATGTCAGAAACCATTACAGTTGATCCTGCTGTTGGGCAGGAATATAGACTGGATAATTTACTAGTGTCTCCTTCAGCAGTATTTTCTATAGCTCTGTTACCTATAATATCAATATTTAATTCAAAATGGTGAGAAAAGCATAAAATAATGTACAAGGAGAAAAGGGAAAGGAAAGGTTAATCATCTTCTGTTCTTGGCTTTGCACAGTGCTTTGTGACATGGGCTTACTCTTCTGTGACTGTAGGAAGTAGACTATGCTCATGGATACTGTTTTTGAAGATGTGGAGTCTCTTGAATGGATAAATGCTTCCTTGTGTTTCACTGACACCTAAGGATGTCTTAAAGACCTCAAACAGCTCTTTATTCCTTTTAAGTTTATACCTTAAATCAGATGCGGTGTACAGTACAACCCTTCATAGAAATCTAAGGGCATATGGAGGTAAACACACCTGAAGTGCATGTTTTGCCAAGCTGTCCATAAGAGTGATTTTTTTAAGCAGCCTGTAGAATACATTAATAGGAGAAGTTGCAAAGCTGTTGACTGCCATTGCCTGCCACTCACATGTTCTCTAGATCATAAGACTTGCCACAATTGTCCAGGACAGCAAGGCAAAAGACAGAGATGAATGTGTGTTTGGCAGGACCAAAAAGAGGTAGGGTGGTAAACAGCTATTGTAATTTCATGGGTCTGGTAGATATTGAAGTGTCAGTGTTATTTTTAAAGAGCAGACAACAATACATCTTTCTAATGTACCTTACCAATATGCAGTTGATAAGATTTCATTGATTGCCTCTGTTAAATTTCTACTCCTGAGTATTTCAACACTGCTTCTTTGGGGGTTTTAATTTACCTTTCCTCAGGCTTCTTTATTTCTCAAAATAAGGAATTTTGCCTTTCCTGTAAGCCTTCAATACTGTGCAGAAAGAAGATCCATGATGTAGACTCTTATTCTTGTATAATGACACATTTAAGGAATAACATATCACTTGTTTATTTGTCCTTAGGACT
Organism: Caprimulgus europaeus; assembly: GCA_907165065.1. Next base: position 79,108,213 of record OU015526.1, read on the forward strand.
GTTCTCTGTACCCAAAGGTCCACAGCTACAGAAATGTTTTCTACCTGGAGATGAACAGGTTATTGCAGTCATTGACTATCACAGTGCATGGTAGGGACCTCCAGGCTTTTTAAATCAGAGTATACCGGATTATGAAAGTACTGACTGGCTGCAGTGGGTTTAAAAGAGAACAAGTAGTTTAATGAGAGAAAATTGACCACTCCATTTCCCTTGCTCATCTTATCTGTGCTGTTTTGAATCAGAGCATGGTAAAATGGAACAACTGGTCCCCAAATGAGCTAACTGTCCCAACTCAGACCATGCTACCTTAACTCTGCGTGTCTTTAACTCCTTTGACAGCTGTCTTCCACTGGGACAGAGGTGAAACTTCTCCAGGCCGCATTTGTTGAGCAGTGGTCCTCAGTTTTGCAGCTTTGCCCTGGAAGACCTCAGAATAGTTACAAGTGTGTCACCTGGACAAAATGTAAAACTTCACTGTCAGACTATCCTGTCCCTGGTAAGGCATCTGGGGCTGCCTAATAACTGATCAAAACAAACTCAGTAAAAAGAAAAATCCCAGCAAAAGAAGTGAACTACTGCAGAGATGTTGCATGTTTGTGAAATGTTCATATTGCACTGTGAGGTGTCTACTGTGAAAATGCAGATGAAGTAGTAGGAAGAGAATCAGTTCAGGAAAAGAAATGCTTTTTAAAGGTGTTATGTAGTTTGATTTTTTGCAGCTATAGTTTGTAGTCTGCTCCCTGTAAGGGAGAACTGATAGTGACCAAAACCTTAATTTATGAAAAGTGCCTGTGAGTGTTATAGAGAGAACTGGTTTTGATTTGACCAGTCAATGAACTTTTGAAACAACATGGAATGCCTGTGACGTTTTGAGTGACAGCTCTAAGCCTGGACAGCGTGAGAGCTGTATTCTGTAGACCTGACCTATTTAGCTGTGTGTCTTACTGTGAAGTTTCACCTCTAAATCCAGTTCCAGCATTACTTCCATTCCGTGAGCGCGGCTGGGCAGCCGTGGATCCTACACGAAGCCTTATGCACGTTTTGATCTCTGTGGTTGAGAGGACATTGCACATGCTGGTATTTCCTTTAGGCCCATGCTTAAATTTTTGCCAAATGAAGATCTTTGTGCACTTCTAATGTTCTTCGCTGTGTAGCATGGATGTGTAGCATTATAATATAAATAGAATATAATAATAGTGTAAATGGTAATATAAAAGATGAGTTAGCAGTATGTGGTACAATGTGACTGTTATTAGTTAATCTTTAAATGCCCATATATTAATATTATAACAATGATTAATCATGATAATGTGCTAACACACTGATAGCAGACTAAAAATAGTTCTGAATTACTTTGTCTTAAATTCATTTGCTAATCAATGCTGAGAACAGCTGCAGAAAATCACAGAGCATTCTTCTATCTGATGTAGGGTTTTTTTTTTTACTTGATGGGTGTGTTTTTTACTTTAACTTGTTTAGGTTTTGTGGTGTGTGGGTTTTTGGTTTGGTTTGTTTTTTTACTTTGATAAACGTAACCAATTCAGTTCATGATACAATGTGACCAGGTATATTAGTTTTTTAGGTGCTGGCCCTACTGGAGCTATAACTGTTGGTTGCATATTGGGTGAACGCATGGGAAGTAGGAATAAGTGAGACATTTACATGTTTGGGTCCCCAGATGTCATTTTAAGATCTGTCATGAAACAATGCTTGGGTGATGCTGGAAAGGAGTTGTCAATGCTGCTCCAGCTGTTGTGCCTGGCATCACTCCCAGGATCAGTCTGGGACTGCTGCTGCAGAGCCTGTACCACCAGGAGTTAATTTTGTTGGAAGCAGCATTGTTATGATAATGTTCAGGTCTGTTCATAGCACTTCACAGGAGGTCAGAGAAGTGGCACAGCTTCCTGTGAATCTAATAGAACAGTTGATGCCAACCCAACATGCAAGACAGGCTCAACCTGTGCTTATTAAGAGCTTCCTGTTCTGTCTAGATAAGTGCAAGAAAAAGCCTTTTTTTCCTTTTTACTTTGTGTCTGGTGAAAAATCACTCGCTATCAGGGTTCTCTGACAGCTGTAGCAGCAAACAAACAAGAGTCACTGAAATGGTGGAGTTGATAGTTGGTGGCTAATGGAGGGAGGGTTTAGGCTGAAGCATCTGGGCTCCTTGCCTCCCCAGAAGTCATTTCTTGTACATTTTTGTTGGGTTGTATGTGTTTAACGTAAAACAAAAACAGTCCTCCTCTCTGAGGCCATGGTGTCTGTTAGCTAGATGTACAGGGCTTAAAGTTCCAAGGAAGTAATTATTTATGTAGCACAGGTACAAGGAAGAACATACTGAATTTCTCACCACATGTGTCCCAGAATATTTTTAAACGTGCTGAATGTGTGCATATTCTTTACACTTTCCATCTGAAGAGAAATAGTACAGTTCAGCACAGGAACATCTCCCAATATGCTGTGTTGTGTACTGAAATCATGGCATTCCCAAGCTTGTATATATTCCACATGTCTAGCCTGCCAAGCCCATTCCATTCAGTTTATAATTTTTCAGTGTTTCTTGAGGTGTAAAATCACACTGGCAGAATTAACACTGTTCCCTGAATCTTCTTCTTTCAAATCTAGTAGCTTCAGCTGTAGAATTACAAAGGCTTTCTATATGCAGATAAAATGTTGCTGTAAATTAGAAAGCCTGAGAGATTGAGAGGGAGCTGAAATCAGTTTTTGGATAGGACTGAGGTAGGATCAGTCTAGTGCACTGCAACCCACAGTAATCTGCTGAAATAATTCTCTCTTGTTATTTCAGAGCATGAATTTCATTTAAGTTATGTAGCACAGGGTACTAGCCCGTGCAAGCAAAGTGAAGGTGCCTTCATGCCAAAACCCAGAAACATTTAAAAATGTCTCTTTCAAAAAAAAGGCAAAAAAAGAAAGATGAAAAATACTAGATGTTACAGAGAAATATATCAGTTTATTCAGCTGCTCATTTCCACACTTCAAAAAGTTTGGATTCAAAAGTGAAATTTAAAAAAAAGAAAACATTTTACTATACCAGCAAAATTGGATTTTGTTCATTTGTTTCTGGGGCAGAAACCCTCTCTTCCTTCTGTTTTGTTTTGTTTATGCATTTGACCCATCCTATTTACATCAGCTTTCAGTGAGGCTTTCAGTAGGTGGATTAAAACCAGGCAGCCAGGCCACTGTTCCTGGGTGGACATGTCATTTATTTTGCTGGTGCCTTGCTTTTGTTATCTGTCAAATGCGTTTGGAAGAGCTCTTTAGGAGGGGTGTAAACCTGGCCTTGTAAAACATCTGACTCCTACTTTATCTGAGCACAGTGAACTTTTTCTTTTTGGAGGAGGAGGAGGAAAGTATCAAAAAAAAACCCCAACAAAAATTACCATCAGCTTTCTCCCTGTGGAGTATTGCTGAACGTGTCTCTTACTGATTTTGCTGAAAAAGCAGTAAACACTCAATTAGCTGGGAAATACATGAACTATGCACGTTACTGCAGAGGATTTATGTAGCATAGGGTATGGCAAATATGCTCTGATATACAGTCTAAAGGAGGCTGGAAACCATGTGAAGCAAATTTCTCATCTAAATTCAGGTTTTGTTGATGGACAGTGAGCCATTTTTGTGTGGTGCAGCTTCCTGACGTGCTTTGCAGATTGCAGTAGCTCATGTTGCCACTTTGAAATGGAGAAGAGGAATCAATCAGCTGTGTCACAGTGGGATAATTCCTTGCAAGAGATGTCAGGTCAGATGGATTTAAGTTGATTTGTCTTATATGCAGCTTCTGTGGGAGCTGGAAATGATAGCAGAAAATACTTAGGAATAGTCATACCTGATTCTCTGGGCATCTGCTCTTGTTTAGGAAGCAGGGTTGAAACTTATTTATGATACAGGAAATTAGTGTCCTTCAGTGCATTTTTTTTCATCCTGTCATTGAAAAGGAGGCAGAGGAGCTGTCTGCTTATGCTTGTATTATGGACATGTGGCTTTTGTGAGATTCAAGAGAACAAGACATCATGGAGTTTCCTAACCTGAAAATAGGAAGAGAGAAAGAGGCAGTCCATCTGAAAACTCCTTGTTCTAGCAAGGGAGTCACGGCAATGGTTCATGTGCAGGCACAAAACAATACTTGTTACTGCACCTGTATCATTGTGGTAGCCACTTGCTTCAGAGAAGGGTGGGAACCTCAAGGTAAGCAGCCCACGGGCAACACTGGGAACACAGACAGCCAGCTGGGCCACCTTGGTAGGTGATGTAGTAGACACAGTAGACGTTTGTTTCAGAGGAAACATGCTTTTAACTGACTTTAAACTACCTAGTTCAAATTCCACTTGCAAGTTAGGGTCAACAACCTAGAGGCCAACTGACCAGGTATTTATATGTGTAATTTTTTCCTGAATATTTACAAGAAGTGTTAATAGGTTGAGCTACTACTAGCCCATAGTATTTTCCAGGTAGGTGCCAAAAAGTTGTTATTGGCATTTCCTAACTGGATTGCAGTGTAGAAAAAACTTGATATGAGGGGATACAAGAAAGAATACAGATCTTGGTGTCAACTGCTCTACAGTTGCAAGTAGAGCAGAACATGATGGCCCATGAAAATGCAATGTCTTCCCTGCTGTGATGTTTTTATCTACTACAAAATGATGACAACTACAGGAAAGTATTTTGCAGCAGAGTTAGCTTTTTTCAGTGTTGCTGTTTTAACTTCACCTGAGCTGTTTTGTGCCACTTGGCACAGGGAAGTAGATTAAATTTGGCACATGCAATTCCTGCTGGCCATTTCACACTTGGGAAAAGAACCAAAGCTAGGATTATTTTCATGCACAATTCTGTGTTTCATCCCAGCTCTCTTAAAGTCCCTGCCCATTGAAATAGATTGCTGGGCCCTCTGTGGAGGTTAGTGTTTTGTGAGGTAAGATTTGAAGTGAGCCAGCATCCCAGGCTAATGGAGACTGGTTGTGGGATTCAAGAAGTCCACACTCATCCCCATTATCTCTTGTTCCTGTTCCTTTATTTAATCCATGACAGCCTATTAAAAATGGAAGAACCCTGAAACAGAGAGAGATTCTAAATACATCTCCTAAAGTGGCAGAGGCTTGAAAAGGCTGCTCTTTAACTACAACTAGACTGGAGCAAGGAAACACTCACTTTTGCAGGGTTTGTACCCTGCCTAACTTGAAGAGTCTTGGTTTCTTTAGCCTTTCAGCACTTGCATGACATACATCCTGAACAGCAGCAGTGTAGGTAAATTGATATAGTCCAGCAGCAGACAGCTGTTCTTTCCAGTCTCGCTTCATATTAGATTTAATTATTGATCGTCAGAAACACAGGGCCTCTTTTTTCTCCATTAAGAATTTCTTCTCGTACATTTAATCAACACAGCACAGAAAGTATCAGATTTTTTTCAGTGTTTTCTTAAACAAGATGCAACTGCTATTTGATACTAACAGTTCACGGAGATTTTGCAATAAATCCTGCTTGTATCCCTGAGATAAGCAGTCTTAATAGTGTTTTTCTTATAAGAGCTATTAAAATTTGCAAATGTTAAAGCTTAGGAGGAGGAAAAGCTTTTCAGAAAGGAAAGAATCTGGATTTCAGTTGTTTGAGAAATAAGCTGTTTTGTAGCTGCAGAATTTACAGTGTAATCTGCCCATGGCCACAGGCTTGTACTCCAGAACTAAGCCTCTTATGTTTTTAGAGTAATAGTATTTTTAGTTGTGTAGCTAGTGTATTAATATGTAAATACAAACTAAGGTGGGGATTGAGCATCCTGACTTTGCAAACAGCTGAAGCAACTGTCCTTGCTTTGAGCAGAGAGGTGGGATACTTGATTTCCCCAGGTCCTTTCTGATGTGAGTGATTCTGTGATTCCGTTCCTGAATAACTGTGAGGTGTAAATTGGCTGGCTTGGTTCAGTGGCCAATTATACAGTTCTTTTAGAGTTATAATGATAAATATAGATGTTTTAGTTGAGCAAGTTATTCCATAGTTCCAAACAGCTTTTCCTATCTCCATGTTTGTGGTGGTTTCACTTGGCTGGCAGACAAACACAGCTGCTCACTCACTCCCTCCCTCCATCCCCAGGGGATAGTGGAGAGAATTGGGGGGAAGGGGACTCATGGGTTGAGATAAGAACGATTTAATTGAAATCAAAGAAAACTTAAAATAATATTGATATTAAAACAGTAGTAATAATAATAATAGTAATAAAATATGCAAATAAGTGATACACCATACAATTGCTCACCACCCAGCCTGTTCCCAGATAACAGTCCTAGAGGAGCAACAGTCCTGAAATGAAATGGCAATCCTAGAAGAGCGTGAGCCCAACTGAAATTCAGAGAGAGCAAAAAGAGGAAGAGCCCCTCATTAATATACTGAACATAACGTGATATGATATGGAATATCCCATTGGCAGAGCCAAATGCCAATTTAGCTTATTCCTCACCCCCTTAGATCTTGCACTTGCAGACTAACAAAACACAAAGCCCTTCACTTCCAGTGACAAAGTGAAAATGCTGGTACGTTATCAGTATTTCCCTCATAACAAATCCCAGGCTTAAAACCGAACCCCAGTGCTGTTCTAGCTCCTGAAAGGAAACCCTGCTCTGTCCCAGCTAAAAACCAGGACAATAATGCAGGCTTTGGTATAGGAAAGGTGAACATCAGGAAAGTGTAATATAATTTTTATCAAGTAACTAAAAGCATGGCTAAATATTTTATGTAATTTGTTCCTCTTAAGTCACTAAACCCATAATTTTTTCCTCTAAATTGAATGAAATTGTCATTCAAATTGCTGTTTTTTCTACTGTAGAACCACAAAACGAAGGTACCCTGAAACAGGATCTGTATCTGAATCTTACTGCTCTGGCCTTTCACACATTTCTCCCAAAGCTGGACTTTTGCTTTTCACTAAGATATTAGTTATTTTTACATGTACCCTTCGTTGATGGGGTGGTTCACTTGCATAACAGAGCAGCATATTAAGAATGAGATCCAAGAGCATACAGTTCAATGTATTAAAAATTAGTTATAAACTAATTCCAAACTGTTAGTATATATAATTTAGTAAAATCTATTAATTTTATTGATACTACTTGATGCAGGCAGTAATTGAGTATTTTTCTCTGTGTATTCTATAGAATATGTGTTATTTTCACCAGTCATGCAGTCCCAGGGCCACCTGTTTTGAAGACAAATTTAACTGAATTTGAATTAGGTTTGGAGGTTGTGATGAGTTGGGAGTGTATTAAAAATAGTTTTGATGTGATTTATTATGTACCTTCGGGCAGTTTTACCACTGACATTTGTCCAAGGAGTGGCTTTTTATTTTTCTTTTTTTTTTTAATAGAATAAAACAAATTTTTGAGAGGGCAGAAGTTTTTGTTCAACTGTGCTGAGATGGTTACCTCTGTTTTTTTTGTTATTTATTTTTTCTCTCCAGAAGGAGAAAGCAGATAAAAACCAAATGCCAGAACAGAAAAAGTGCAGGGCAGGGGCAGAAATCTTACTTCTGCCATTGTGATAAAGGCTGTTATCTTGTGTAGCGAGTGTTTCACTGTGCTCAGCTCTTACCAATTAGTTTTTCTTTATTTTTTGGTGCCAGTAGTAGCCGTGATCTTGCACGCTTACCACTGGAAGTTCATCCTGTGCAAATTCAGGGCTGCTTCCAACAAAAAATTCTAATTTCATGCCTCTAAGAAGTGGCTAGATTTTATTTTCTCTTTGAATTTGCATCAGAGAATGAAGATATTCAGGTACAAATGAAAAGATAATGTGAGAGATTACTAATTCATCATAAACTTTAACTAATTAAGCTGCTGCAGCATCTCACAAGAGCAGGTTCTTTCTCTTATAAAGGTAATTATTAGGTATGTGATATTTTGGACTGTTATAACTTGGGTATTTACACCCAATATTACATGTGGAAATTTGACTTAGAGTAACTGACTTGAGAATACACAGGAAGCTGGTAGCAAGGCCAGACTTGGAGCTCATCTGTTCCTTTCTTCTGCATGTGAGCTGTGATCATTAGGAAAACCTGTTTATCAGTTCCCTACTGATTGTGTGTGACTTTCCTTTTCAAATCTATTTCCTCCAAAAGCCTCTTCAGTGCTATTCCCAAATTCTTTCTCTTCCAGCAGTTCAGTTTTAGAGCTGCTTTCATGATTCTTGTGAATTTTTACGTGCCATCACTTTTCTTCCCAGTGGAAGGTGATCTGTTTCTAATGGGATTTAACCTTAATAATTACCATATTCACACCATTCCTAGTTATTCCAATAATAATTAAAATGAGAGCATAGACACAACAGAAAAACACTCTTTCTCAGTAGAATAATTCTCTTTGTCTGTTATTAATCCACTTGCAAATTTCAGTTCATGTTTATCCTCTGTCAGTTCTTGAAGCTTCTTGCCAAGCAGTGGATCTCATTGAAGCTGATACTGAAAATGGAGTGAAAAAAATTAAGTTCTGTAAAAATTGCTGATGAGCCTGAAGGTCTGGTCTTTGAAAATCAATTTGATAGTATATTTGGACATATGTGTCCCAGTCATTTTTGGCAGCAATTATATTAAAGATCTGGGCAAGTTTCAGCCCTTCTTTCTTGATCCAGCAGTTAAAGAAGACAGAGCCTACGTATGAAATTCTGTAGGAGTGTGGGGATCAGAAATTGCCATTCTCTCCTGGTGCCCTTTCTCACACTGTGTGACTTGGTTAAGGTCTTCATTGTTTCACACATTCAGGATTTTGCTGAATGGAAAGATGCAGTATACTGGCAATTTCTGTAACTTCTTTATTGTTCTCCTTGTTGTTTATACAGAGCCAAATTTCAGTAAAGGAAAAATATAATTACAGTAGTGAAAGCGTTATTCAAAGCTTCAGAGAACTGATAAGCCTCTGTGATGAGAGTATATATTTTCAGATGAAAGAGAGAGGAATTCCAGTTCTGGAAATGCATGAAATGATTCAAACATTTTCAAAACAGGAAACATTAATAATTCATAAAAGTTAATCTTTGAACATAAGCATTTTTTCAAGAAGGTTTTTAAGTGACAGCTGAATTGATAAATTGCCCCCTCTCACTGAATAGGGACAGGGTATATATATATTTATTTTTAAAATAATTTTAAATGTTTGTGCTATGTCATTAGTTTTTTTATGCTCTGAATTAAATATAATGAGGCAGCAATAAATTCTTTCATTAGCCTTTGTATAGAACTACATGCTTGTGAAGATGGGGAGCACATTCACTGTACCCATTGTGCACGTGGTGTATTTGGATGCGGATATCAAATAAGCAGAAATGCAGGATTTGGCTCTTGATATGAATATATGTAGTTTCCCCTTATTGTTGAGATGATCAGACTTGGGATTGAGAATAGATTATAGCATATTCTTGAGGCATGTCCTGTGATTCTTTTAAAACCTTCCAGCTTGCAGCCATACCGTTCCAGGTTTAAATCTAGTGATGCTTTAGATACCAGTAGTTCTTCTATGTTATCTTCAGCTGTTATTTGATTTATTTTTTAAATTGGAACTTGTAGTTTTTAATATTTTTTTTTTTCCACACAGGGTTATCTTTTTAAATTAGGATTTAAAGGATTTGTTTCCGACTTGTTTTGTTATAGGACATGTAAATACCTCTCAGTGCAGCCTCAGGAGCGTGGCGGGTGGCAAGAACAGCACTAGGGTTAGTTTGGGACTTGATTCATTTCAACTGCAGCAACACTGGTTTAAATACACGTCAAACAGCTGCTGCAGCTTTTCTCATCCACAACCTCGTTTCAACCCTGCATCAGTGTATTTGACAGTGACAATTTTGCTGTGGGGTGAGGTAGAGAGTCCTGCCTGTCTAGGCTGTGATGAAGAAAGCAGTTTTGCAGCAGGGCAGCTGGCACCTCGTCTCTCTGAATTAAAAAGTTATGTGGAGCTTCCCTGAGGCTCCACATTTGTCTTTCAAATTGTCACAAAAAAGCTTTAAATACTCTTTGGCGGGCCAAGGCAATATCCATTGGGCATGAGGGATTTGCCTGTTGATTAGGAGATACAGGGATGAGAAACCATCATGGAGCTATTTGCTGGAAAGAAGGTGACTGTGCTGCTTGCTCCAGAGAAGAAGTGCTTGTTAAGTGTCAGCTAGAGAAGCAGCTTAGAGGCAGCATGGTGGGTGCAAGTGCTGGGACTCTCCTTGGACCAGTACAGCAACAGTTCAGTCCCCTTAGGCTCAAAGTTGGCATCTCTTGGGCCCAAGGCAAACACAGACTCTCGATTCATGCTCCAGAAGCCAATTATGTGACCAACAGGGCAGTCTGGGAGGGAAAACAAGGCTCCCTCAGCCAAAAGATGGGTTGACAACTTGCTCAGACTTTCACTGGGTACCAGCTTTGAGGGCAAAGAATTCAAGGAGAAGCAGAAAGGTATATTTGAGAACTACACTTACTGTTGGTTTTCTAGCCTGCTTTGTCCACTCTCACTGGGCAGTTTCCTCTCTGCTCTCAGTAATTTTACTAATAGTATTGATTTAATCCTTTCAGTCTTCAAAGAGCTGTTTGAATAATAATAAGATAATCCTCCTGACCCCTGGAGGGAAAGATAAGCATTATTAAAAATAAACAGTTCTCCAGAAAGGACAGACTTGGTAGCAGCACTGAGGGGAAGGGGAAGTTCATGCCTGCAATTGGGGCATGTCATTAGCCCACATCCTCTTTGGAAGAGTAGCTGTTGATAAGGGAGGAGGACTGGAGCAAAGAAGAGGATGGCAAAGCAGCAGGCCAGGTAGAGGCCAAGCCTCAGTGCTGTCTTTACAGGCCCAGGCAGCAGCTTACCTAGGGGCTGTGCCACTGCAGAGCTCAGAGGACTTTCAGGATTTGCTTACTCTTGGCTTCCTGTCAACTTTCCTCCTCCTGTTTTAGTGCCTCCCAGTTTTGTCTTGCATGAAAGTAGATCATGTGTTTGCTACTGAGACTGGTATGTTTTTTATGAGTTCTGGCATAGAGGTTTCCTGATCCTGGTGAAAATTTGAGATCCAGTTGTGTGTTGGTGTTTTGTAGACAGGTTTTCTCTCTGTGATGCTACCGTGATCTTTAGCTTCACAGCTGGATTATTACAAGGTGTTTTGCTGTATCAGCACTGTTCCATTCTCCCAGTTCTTCCCACCCTGGATGATTTTGCTCAAGGTTGAAAAGATAAAGCATCAGAAGTAGGGTAAAGAAATCCTGCATGCTCATGCTCTCACCTAAAGCTCAGATCCCTAGTGAGTGATGTTGTTTGTCAGTAGCTTCTTGTTTTATAACTGCTTTATGTTGTGACACAATTATCTCAGCATCAGGCCAACTCTTTATTTGCTTTACACTGACACATCTTCAGCGTCTCTAGTGATGCGATGTCAGCTGGCACCAGAGGAGGTATGATCAAGGGTATTGACGCAGTTGAGTGGGAATGTATTTTCTACATGAAGAAATTAGAAGTTCCATACACGTGTGATTACTTACAGGGCACTGAAGGGAATCTTGTATGAATTCAATATATGAAAACACACCCTTGGTAAAACATGAACTCAAATCCATTTTGCCCTGGGTACACAGTCTTACAGACCTCTGTGCTACAGAAAGGTATTCTCATTCCTGGTGTACAACTGGAGGATCTCAGATCTCTAAGTGATATATTTCATGTACAGAGGAATATGAGTATTGATCTAGGCCATTAAAACATATCACAGTTCTATTATTTTATAAGCAGTAACTGAATACAAGGATGACATAATAAACTGTAAAATATATTCCAGTACATAAAATTCACCAGTCTATTGCTCTGCCCAGGGTGACTGTTAATAGTTCCAGTCACTCCTGTGGAAAGCTGAGGAGCTGTGTATGACTAGTAATGCATCTATGATACAAAGTGTGTCTCCTCAGTAGACCCACACAGCAAATTCAGTGAGAAACCAAATTTCCCCAAACCCCTTCCCTTCCTTTCTTCACTTGCCACCGTTAAGACTGTCTTGAATGTAGTCTGTTATAATTAATGACACTTCAGTCATTGATTATTATAGCAATATAATGCATCCAGCCAACGGGATTTCACAGTGTATACATCTGCAGTGTGAGAGTGTAATTATCTGTTGGCTTTCCAGAAATCACTGGCAATATGACTAATCTTAAAAGCTTTTTAAAATTTCTTTCTTTCTCCTTCTTGTTTTAATATAAGGAAGAAACATTCTACTCAGTCTCTGTGGAATGAGACTCTGATAATGACTCACTGGGCAATGAGGCAGCAATCTCAGACGCTATAATGTGATGCAAAAAGGTCATACACTTGCTTTCATAACAGGATTATTCATTCATTCATTAAAAATTAAACACATGTGGGAGCATGTGATGCATTCAGGTTGGCAAGTATTGGTGAATGCTTCTTGTAGATGTGGTGCTGAGGGATGTGGTTTAGTGGTGGACTTGGCAGTGTTAGGTTTGCAGTTGGACCAAGTTAAAGGTCTTTTCCAGCCAAAACAATTCTTTGATTCTAAGACAAGTGTCATAAAGTGGCATCCAGTGTTTCAGAATTGTGGCTTTTTCTTGCTGGTATAGTGGCCACATTTTTTTTTGTGGTTTAAGTCCTTGTAATGAGCTTATATTTAAAAGAAAAACATGAAGTTCTATATTATTTATCTCTTTTTTGGGGGGGAGTGGGGAGGGGCTGGATTTTTTTGAGTCATGTAGAAAAATTGATGTGCTCCAAAGTTTTGTGACCTGATCTAGTGGTTGGCAACCCTGTTCACAGCATGGGGGTTGGAATTAGATGATCTTTAAGATCCTTTCCAACCCAGACCATTCCATGATAGCTACCTATTTCAGCCTGATAGCATTACTGTGAGGTTTTGGGGGGTTTTTTGTTTTATTTTTTAATTGATGTCCCATGCTAGACTACAGCTAGGAAAGGATTGGTTAGTCAGAGGGGAATGTGGTGCTATGGAATTAAGTTAGAACAGCTGTTATAGGGTACACAGGGGGGCCTGTCTAGTATATGACTCCCTTGCCATTACCAGGTACCTGTGAAAGAATCTAAAAATAGGGTGAGCATGTAGTGGCAGACTGTGACTCAGGGTTGTCTTGAGGTAGAAGTGATATTTTTGAGGTTAATAGCCTTCAGCAGATTCCTTCCTATGTGAATTTGCCTGACCATACTAGGACTTAGGTTGACTTCTGAGATCCACAGGAACATGAGGCAGGGAGCTTCAGTCTGACAAAACAGTGTATAAAGAATTCTCTCCATTTGCTGATTGTGAATCTGTTGTTTAATAGATTAACTTGATGCCACATACTTATTTATTTAAAAAAAAAAAGAAAGCTTTCCTTTACACTATTCAGTATGCCACTTATTTTAGGATCTCCAGCATATCTTCACCAGGCAACTCTTTTCTAGGCTAAAAAAATTTCTCAGTTTATGCAGTTGTTTGATGTAAGGAAACTGTATGTGCTTTGGACCCTTCTTACTACCCTTTTCTGTTACCTTTTCTACCTTGAGATGTTGAGAAGCAGAACTACATGTAATATTCATTAAGTGGTTGTGCCATGAATTTATACAGTAATGTAATTAGTGTTTCCATTTCTATCACTTCCCTAATAATTGTCAACTTAGGATGTGTTTTTTCCTCCCCATAATAATAACTGCCTCCCATTCCCACACTGTTTATTGACCTGATGTTTATTTTGGGGGATGTGGGAATATATAAGTGACATGATAAACTTTGAGGTAATAGCATCAATTACTGTAAAATTTAGCAGATGTAACCAAGTCATATTTGAAGCCATAACCCTGACAAGCATCACAAAGAATTTAAAGCCCGTTTACAGCTCAATGTTCTAAGTGATTTCTGTTGTTTGCAAGCTGGGTAGCAACTCAAGTTGGTTTTATAATCCAAGTGTAGATAGAGCTGTGTTGTACTGGCACATTACAGGACATACAAGATTTCTATGTTTACTTTTCTCTAATTGCAGGTATTTATGAGCCGCTATTTCTTCTATTATTGTGGTGAACCTACTCTGGATGTGAAGATTGCCTTTTGTCAGGTGTGTGTTCCTTACAGGTAAAACAAGGTACAGTATATACTTGTACTTCATTTTTGCATTTCATGCCACAATAAAAGAAAAGATATTTCTATCTTTAATTTCAGCAGCTTACTGCATCTAACTGGCTATGAGAGTAAATATAAAAAATAGAAGAATACATGACAAAAATTAGTTTTCTATTTATTTTGAAGTTTGCTCTTGATTTTTAGTTTTGTTTTGCTAAAATGTTAATGTTCTGAGATTATTTTTGAGTAAAAACAATAGCAGATTTAACCAACATTTTTTTTCTGTTTGCAATACTTCCAATAATGACTTGAACAACATAACTATGTGCATACATGTGTTCACAGAAATATGCAAATTAAAACTGTTTTAAAACTACTATAAAACTTTGTTTTTGTGAGACAGAGCCTTTTACATTGTAGCCTGTGACTACAATTTTCTGTCCCTTAGACTACCTTTACTAGAAGTGAAGAGAGGGCAATTAAAATTTTGGGGTCCATCCTGTTTCCAGTTGAAGAGTGTGTGCTGTGTAGGTTCTGGAGTCATGAGACTGCACTATAGCCAATTCTGGATTTCTTAATTACCCTTGAAATTGTTTGGGCACAGTGCTTGAAAATCTATAAGGCTAAAACTAACTTTGTGATACAGCAAAAAAGGTGTATTGATTAGTCCAGTTATTGGTTTGCTTACTTAGATTAAATTAGTTAACATATATATGTATATATAAGGCACAAATCTGCGTGTGCATTGTTCTATCATGAATGAAAATGACTTTTTTTGCTCACTTCTAAGCACTGTTTTGTGTTTGAATTCTCTCTTCATAGTTTTTTGGTTAGTAATCTAACTAGTTGCAGGGATATTAGGGACATTCTTCATTTTTTGGAGAGGTGAGAACAATGCTGCATTATTAGAAATGGAATTATGGTAAATGCTGTTCTTTTTTTCCCCTGTATGTTACTTAGAGTCCAATTAAGCAAAAGTAAAATTCTAGAAAAGAAAGGGCTGTTATTTGTATGTAAGCATTTAACACAAAACAGTGCAGGTATTGGGAGGTTTGTTTTATGGGTTTTAGCTGAGGAACACTAAATATTTCTTCTGCTGAGAAGGTTGGTTCTGAACTTAGTAAATCATCAGCTGTAGGATGAATCTTGGCTAATTAATTGGATAATCTCTTTAACTGTCTTCTTTGTCCTTTTTTTATCTCATGTTCTTCATGTGCATATGTTTATCTAACTGGTTTAATTCTTCCACTAGTTTTGAGAGATAAAAGGATTTTGTGAAACATAGTAGTTTGGTTTTTTTTTACAGAGCTTGCTTCCAAAAAAATTCAAAACATTTTGCAACAATTGCAAAAAAATTTTTTTCCTCAGCTTGTCTGTTAAAGACATTGCTGATGAAAAGGTGCTTTCACTGTGCAGTTTTTTGCATACCTCTACTTGCCAACTTTCCTCTCCCTTTTACTTAGACCAAAGCAGAGCTGTGCAGAAACTTTTATTTCTCACACATGCAGAGGAAAGATATTCCTAACCACTTCCTTCTGTGTTCAGTGCTCCTTTAGTCTTGGCATCAACCAGTGTGTGCCCACGTATAGCCAGTGCTTTTTGTCACTGCACTCCAGGTCCTTGATTTAGTGGAAATGTGTCACTGTAATTATTCCCTTACTGTTACCCTCACTTACTAAAAGGTGTTCAGAGGCACATACAGAACCAAACATACTTACAGTGTTTTTGTTAAAGGATATATGATGACATCAAGAGCATTTTGAATAATTTTTTTTCACTGAATGGAACTGATTGATGTTTAAGACCTACAGCAGGTACCCAAAGAAGAGTTATCCAATAAATACACAGAAGAGATATTATCCCAATGTTGCAGGAATCCTTCAAGCATTTATTGCACAAATAGCTTTTCAAGGTCTTCAGATCTATTCTCCTGAGGATAAAAGCTGGCTCAGGCTTCATGTTAACTTAGTATTTCCACAAAGATAGGCCCTGATCCAAAGAACTGTTAAGCAAATAGTTAGCATTAAATAGATGAACAGTCTCTAAATTGTTTTGTTGCATTAAGGCCATAGCTGTTATGGATGCTGCTCATTTTATTGCACAGGATGGGATGTGGATTATATCTGTATCCTGGTAATACTAGATCCAAACATCCAGAGCTTTATTTAGAGACTATTCAACAGGCTCCAGGTAATAATATTGTTTATTCCATACTTATTCATAATGCTAATCTAGAATCCAATGCCCTGTGATTTACTGGTAATTCTTCTGCTCAGTGTAAGGTTTGTTTGTACCTTTGGGAAATTACTATCTGCTGAATCAGCAAATCTAGGAGGTTCAAGCAATACTGTTAACAAATAATGATGTGATGGCAGAATGGTTATCATCAGCCAGAGATAGATACTGCCACTCAAATCTTGAGGTGTCTACAACTGACAAGGATCCCAGCAGAGTCTAGACAAGACACCACAGAAATGTAGTTTCTAGTGAATATAATTCAACTCAAAAATTTTTTGATGTGGTTCAACAAATGCAGAAGTTATTCCTACTATGTAAGCATGCAACAGATACTGGAAAAAGGCATTGTGGTATAGTTGGATCCTGCCCTGTTGACCTGTTAAGATGAGTGTTATATGATGAAATGCTAATTCAGCAGGAATAGCATCTTAAGGATTTCCAACTTAAGGAAGAAAGAAAAGCCCTTCCTGAGAAATACTCTGTGGTAAATATGCCTTTTTCCCCCCACACCATTTACAATATAAAAATAGCTAAGTCTGGTGTTACTGCATATTGCTAGCCAAATCATGTTCATGTTTTTTAAGGCTGAGGAAAAGGACATCTGCTTTTCTGTCATAATAGAAAGGTAGGACAAGAAGATTTTTAGGAGAGCAGGTAAGGATAGGACCAGTGGCCTTAAACTGGAAGAGGATAGGTTTAGATGGGATATGAGGAATAAAATCTTTCCTATGATGGTGATCAGACACTGTCCCAGGTTGCCCAGAGAAGCTGTGGCTGCTCCTCCCTGGAAGTGTTCAAGGCCAGGTTGGATGAGGCTTTGAGCAGCCTGCTCTAGTGGAAGGTGTCCCTGCTGCTGGCAGGGGGGTTGGAACTGGATGAGCATTAAGGTCCCTTCCAACCCAAACCATACTATGTTTAATTCTGTGATTCTTTGTTTTCTTTTTTAAACTTAAAGAATTTCATTGGACTTGTGTAAGGCTGATATCACCAGCAAGATTTACCCGTAGGACCCAATATTTTTGAAGATTACCCATCTTATTGAAGTACAGCATAATGCAGAGTAGTATATCCTGAGTAGAATAGAACACTAAAGTTTAAATGCTGAATAATAGCCAACAAAGTCTAAAGGATACTGACTGCCTCACCCATATTTTCCTTCATTTAGTTTTTCAATTTGGTTTTGGGGTTTTTTTTGGTTTTGGGTTCTCTTATTGACATCAAGAAGTGTATAGCTTTTCAGAATTTTCAAGTTTTCTGAACTGTAGCTGCACAGGATAACTTTATGTACAATACAATCCTATGATTATTTATTTTTTTATTTGGAGCAGTAGTCCTGAATTTTCTTGTCTTTGAAAAACATATCTTTATTATTAGAATTTGTATGTCACAGTATTTCCACTGTGCTGCAACAATTAAGTTTTTTTAAGAGAAAAGGAAGAGATGGGATTACTGAGGTGAGATATCAGGGACCTGGCTATGTGTGTTAAGAAAATGTTTAATGTGAATCAGGAATGTAAATGCTACTTCATTGGTACGGTATCATTGCTAGTCTTTATTGCCCAATTTAAACAATTTGATGTCCCTGATAGAGTATGTCAGCGTTTTTGTGTACTGGAACTGGAATTGGAGCTGTACTGATGCCACTGAAAGAAAACCTTAGAGTGAAATGTTAGTTTGCATGTCGAGGGTATTTTTGCAAACCTCTATTCAATTTGTCCTTTAAAAAACAAAAACCTCAAAAAGATTTTAAAAGCTTTAATTTCTCTCCAGACAGCTTTTCCCCCTGTATTCTGGTAACTTGCTTTATTTTCACAGTCATACTTGCCTGTCTTGAAGAAAAAGTGCACAGACATCCTAGAATGCAATGTTACATCAAGGACGGTCTAAAAATCACATTGCTTTTAGAGAAAATAAAACTTTTCATTTTGCACACAGAGAAGACCAACTTTATTAATTTCACTGCTCTCCACTGATTGGTTGATTCATCTGGTCTGGTTTTTTAATTTTATCCTAACTTTGATAAACTGCTTTAATTATAACTAATGCTTTAATGAGATTGGATGGAGTTACTACTCTGACCATTAAAGAAACAGTCTTGATGCAGAATGTCCTATAATTATGCTTTTTATGTAGTGGGAGATTAATTGATATTCATAAGCCACCAATGAGCAGTGACCCAGATCTTAGATTTCTGGGACTAAAATGATACTTTATAGTATCAAGAGCTGTCAATTTCTAACAAAAGGTGTGATTAAATTAGTCATCTCCTTGTAGTCTTTTCTTATAAAAAGGAGAATCTTTTCATTAGCTGTTGTCTTCATAGTGAATACTGTAATTATATAATTGTATTGAGAAATTTAATTTTTTTAGTATTTAATCTGTACTGTTGTTAGGTGCCTCTTCTTTACCTTTTTTTAAAGGAAGCAGTGATATGCATTGAAGCATAGCATTTCATGTAATCAACCTTCTTGCTGCCCTGCTGGTGTACTAGAAGAAAGCTTCTTAAACAATACCCAGTATTTCAGTGTAGTTCCAGTTTTCTGAGAAGTGTAAGCCACTTGAAATATACTTTATTATAAATATATGCAATAAATAAAGAAGAGCTGTTAATCCCATCTTGGCTGTCCTCTGCTTTTAACACACTGTGCTTCTATGTCCCCTTCACTACTGTTGACAAATTGAATGTACTTTTGTGAAGTTTTGGCCCAGTTTTAGTGATCCCATTTCTCTTTTCTAATCTTAATTGTATCTTGCTTCTTCCTCCGCTGTTGCTTCTTTATCAAATCCAGAGCCTCAGAGCAAACTGGTTAATACAGACTGCAGAGTTTTCTCTCTTCTCATTTCTCCTGCGAGTTAGATGTGGCTGCTGACATTGTTTTCCCTTGCTTTGGAGACACTTCCACAGCATCTTTGTTAGTTTCTTATCTCTGGAGCTGTGCCTGAGTAAGATGTTTCTAAACATATTCACCTTAGCTTTCTCACATCCTCTTAAATCTTTGTTGTATTTTTGGCTACATTTTCCATTTGGATTATTGATTAAATCCCTGTCCATAAAGACACCTCACTCTCAAGGAATCTTTTCTTCTGGTGTTTCTTGATCATTCTTCTCATCCTTACCTCCTTTGGTATGATGACCAGAGTTGAATGTTACCTACTTATCAGTGTTGAATCCGTCAGGCATTGGGGGAGTTAGGAACAACTTTGGACTGGTTATTTTGTTATGCAGTTACTTGCATTTTGCTCATCTCTTAGAAGTGTGGCCTGGAATGAAGCACACACCTTTGTGTCGCAGTGACTCTGCGCAACACGTGATGCCACAGTAAAAATGAACTACAAAAATGTTGTGCCTGTAAGAAAGAAGCAATTAGAAGTAGTTAAAGCTCAGTGAACATGTGGAGGACAAGTGAAGAATATGTAAATTGTGCTTTGCTTTGTGTTTTGAGTAGATAACAAGAAAAGGAAACAGAAGGCAATGCTGCTGCTGCTTCTTGTGTAATCAGAGCTAGATAAGAGCCAGATCTGAAGCTGCTGGGTTTTTGGTGTCTTAGAAGTCAAACAAGGACAGTGTGTTTAAAACAAAACAAACCCAACCAGCACTCATGAATATTGTAGTCCATCTAACAAGATCTATTTTAAAATAGAGTGAACAAAAGCAAATATAGAAAAAAGATCAATGATTAGTCAATGAGGGTTGAGTTGTTTGCAAGGGTCAGTTGGCTACTTGAATGGTTGACTTCATAAAGGAGGGTAGGTGGTGTCTAGGGGTTAGGACAAGACTGCTAGGGAGAGATTAAAAGAAGGTAGATAATTAACCTATGAGGGGGGAAAAAGACTCAAAACACTAAAATTGGGAAGACTGGGTACCTAATACAATCCCTACAGGATGGGAATGAGATACAAGAACGGGGAACTGTGGTGTGATGTGTCTGATAAGATAAAATCTGTAATACTACACTCAAACACACACAGGCAAGATGAAAAACCTATTACTTGCAGGAGATGTGATCACTATCTATGGACTTTTGAGTTCAGGGAGAGCCAGAATGAGTGAGAAATCTGGCTTTGTGGTGAGGAAAATAGATAATATTTCTGCCATAAATGTGGCATATACAGAATACACAATGAAAAATAATTTAGTAGGTCTTTCTAGGCAAAGATATTTTGTATTTCTCAAGTGGCAGCTTCTATGGTCATCCAAATTTACAAAGCAAAACCTGTGACCATTAAATCCAAAGCAGAGGGTTCTGTAAATGTCTGTTCATCCCAGAATTCTGGTGCTTGAATCTGCTGAGAAAATGACACCTGTACAAGTGGGAGGATATCCATTAAATTAGTAGTGGTGTTGACTTAGCAGATGCAGGCAGGTGAGCAGGGTTTGCCTGTATGTACATTTTCAGAGCTGGCAAGAACACTGAGGATTTTACCATGCTTGAGAATTTCAATTTGTGTAATCTCAGCATCTGACATTTAAGGTCAGACTGTAGCTTTAAGCTATTATCCTTTCCAATCCTGAGGGAATCGAAGGCAGCCGCCTCTGAAACATGCTGTCCTCCATACCAGTCTCTTTGTCTGAGATGAGGTCCAGACAGTGAGGGCCCCTGGAGAGCCATTGTGACTGCTAGCTCTGAACATCCTCTCCTTTGCATCCTGCTCATCTGTTGGCGGTGTGCCAACTGCTAATTAGGCATCAGCCTTTCAGTCTTCCATCTCATTCTTTTCCTGGCCCGCATTAACATATGTGCAATCATTGAGTTGTTTTCAGTAGCCTTGAATCATCACACTCTTAAAAGTTGATGTGTTCCTGGAGGTATTTCTGTGTGCAGACAGAAAAGGATATTAATATTGAGGTAAAGTTTTCCCTCAGCTGATTCCTGCTGACAGACTCTGTGACAGCACTCGTTGGCCTGAAAAATGCAAAGGAGAGTAATTTAGCTTCAGCTGCCATTCGTGTGGTTTGTATTTGTAAAACCTAAGATGTACAAGATACTGAGCTGTGAGAAATTGTGGTATTTTAGGCTCCTCAATAATAGGAGGAGAAACAAAGGTCTGTCGGTGAAATATAATAAATACAGGTCCTTTATTGGGTAGAAATGGACAAATAAAATGGGGTATCAGGAAACAGTTCACCTCATAATACAGAAAATAGCATCATTTCCTTTCTGTTATGCTTTTTAACCCTCTGTGGCAGTTTCGTTTGGCTGGCAGCCAAACACAGCCACTCACTCACTCTCCTCTACCCTGGGGAATATGGGAGAGAATTGGAAGGATAAGGACACTCATAGGTTGAGATAAGAACAATTTAATAATATAATAATAATTGTAAAAATAATAATAAAGTAATATTAATAATAGTAATAATAAAATAAGCAGATGAGTGATACACAGTGAAATGCTCAGCACCTGCCAACCAAGCCTGGCCTGTTCCTAGATAACAATCCCAAACTGAAACTGCAATCCTGAAAGAGCGAGAGCCTGAGCAACTCTCATCAATATACTAAACATTATATGATATGGAATATCCCATTGGCATATCCAAATGCCAGTCTAGCTTACTAATTTTAATATTCCTTGCCCCACCCCCCAACCTTGCACCTGCAGACCAGCAAAACACAAAGTCCTTTGACTTCCAGCGACAACTGAAAACATGGGTGTGTTATCAACGTTCTTCTCATAACAAATCCCAGCTGAAACCACAACACAGCGCTGTTCTAGCTATGAAAAAAGAAATTAATTCAGATGAAAACCAGGACAGCCTGTCTTGCTGTCTGTGCTGTGAAACAGCAAAAGGAAAAGAATACAACCTGTAGCTGTGTGAGGCATTAAGATATTTTTTTTTTTGGCAGTGTGGGTTTAAAAGGGGGAGGCAGATTGGTAGATGACCCGGAGACTGGTTGACCTGTCCACAAAGCTGAAGTGTTTGTCATTCAGAAGTGCTCTGCTTGGAGTGAACTTCAAACTAGATCAGCCTGTCTTGAATTTTATAAGTAATTCATGTTGTTGATATTTTCTGTCAGAGCTCCTTTTGGCTTCCAGATTTTTAAGTAGACAGACTTTGAAGAAAATATTAATCTAAAAATAAAAAAAAAAAAACATGGGAAAGAAAAGTCTTTACCTTTCCTACTCACACAGTTAGGAGTGGATTGTCATAGGAATGGTCTGTGTTATGCAGAGGAGAGCTGCTCATGGGGACACTTGTGTGTTCTGTGCATCCCATTGATCAACATCACTTTAATTGCCATTGAAATGACTAAAGTGATTGCATACATTAATTATCTGTAGGACTAACATACTACATAGGGATTCTTCTCAGCTGCTTAAATTGATTTTTTTAAGATGTTCTTGGATTTAATAACTAGCTTATTTAAAATAGCCACCTGCTGAAGCTGCAGTTGTTCAGAAATCCCACTGTGGGCAGCATGGGATTTCTGAGGCCAGCAATTCCCAGGGTCAGTCTGACTTAAAAACTAGTAATTTGGATGTGTGCAGGATTCTGAATGTAGAGTGATAAAATATCTTTTCCCATGCTACATAACTGTTGGGGAGCTCGGGAGTGAGGATGCAAACAAGTTATGGCAAGCCTGGCTCATCCAAGCCTTAACACAATCATCTGGCTTGTTTAAAAAAGTTGCTGTATCCGTACTTCCAGAGGAGCTGGCTAGGAGTCAGGCTCACTAGAGAATGCAGTTTTTCTGCTGACACTTGGTAGAACATTGGTTTCAGAGTAATGGGTGTTAATGCTGAATATGGTCTGTATTGTTCTGATAATGACATCAGAAAAAAACACGCTGCAAATGTGTTTGTCTAGCTAGAGGGAGCTGTGATTATTTCCTGTCTGTCAGGAGCATATTAAAATAAAGCCTCTCAATTCCAGGCCTGGTATGAATAGCTGAGCTAGCCAAATTTCTCTCTCCTCATAATGGAAGGAGTTTTAAGACTAAAGCTACACAGTGTGAATCAGATGCAGTCTGTCTGTCTTCAGATGGGAAAAATTCAGACCTCTTTTGGACTCATTTCACTCTCTGTAAGCTTGAATTTAATGCTGTGTCAATGTCCATAAATCTCACTTTCTGCGTTTGGGGGGAAAAAAAAATAAGCCTTGCCCTGTGTCTCATTAACAAGTAAATGCAACGTTTCTAATTGCTCTTCTGAAATGAAATTTTCTGTTTCAATGAACAGCTACATTTACTAAAATGTTTCAGAGTCTCTAAATGAGGTGGTTAGGATTAAACAATGCTGTCCAGTGACAACAATGGACCTTCCAGTGAGATAACAGACAAAAAAAGAATATTAATCCTCCTAGGGAAAACCTGAGAGTTTAAGTTTTCAACAAGGTCAGTTGCTTTATGGAACAATGAAATTATGTCCTTTTAAACTGAAAAAATAATATTATCTAGATAAACACTTTCCCCTACTCCATCAAAATTCAATTTAGTAGTCCATAGTCACATAACACGGTTGATTATTCAGATTTTTTTGTAAAAACAATTTATAATGGAGCAAATAAGAAAATTTAGAAGCTGCGTTTGTAAGCACTGAAAAAAAATGCATGGGCAGAGAGATGGACATTTAGTTTTTACTTTGCCTTACAGAAGGTGTTTGGAAAAGTCTTTCTTCCATAACTGAATTGTCAACTTAAGGACAGATCTGTTGTAGTGTGTTGAACTTTTGCATCCTGTGCTCAGCGTCACGTAGCAAAGAGTCATAAATTACAAACACTAAATTCTGATTTTTATCTAAAATTATTATGTACTTTATTCCATTGTCTTCAGGGAACTGAGCTCACTCATAGTCATAAAGGAGTTATAATGCAACTTTCTGCGTAGTAATTCTACAAATCTGGGTGAAGCTACAGCTCTGCAGTGCGAGCTTCAGTGCAAGCATTAAAAGTTTACAGTAAGTTGTCCTTGTGTCATGAAAATCAGCCTTGGCTTAGGATATTTGTCAGGTCATGGGAGCAGTTCTCTCCTTAGGAACCCAGAACTTGGGAAGATCTCCTGAGCTGCTGAATGCTCTCCATGATACTGAGCTGCGTCAGGTCACAGTTTGTCTCATAAACTGCTTTATTTCTTTTGCAGCTTCTGTTAAAAGGTTCTCAAGGTCTTTATAGTGTGCTCAGGGAAAGTTTTAGTGGCCATGTGAAAAGACTTACTGGCTCCATCTCACCAATGAAGAGCCTAAGTCCTGTGTCTGTTGTCCCACTTCTACACTGATACAAGTCTTCTCATTTTAAAATAAGATATTTCTTGCAAGAAAAATGAGGGCAGCCTTAACATGAATGCCCAAGCCAGTGGTCATAAAGCAGCAGAAGCAGCAAGCAGAGACCAGGAGGTGACAGTAACTGTGTCACAAACATCAGCTGGAGAATTCACTAGCTTTCCTTAATCAGTGGCTTTTTATGGTTGCTTCCTGGGTGAAAGAGGTTTTGATACAGTGTTTGAAAGCATTTGAGGATTTGTGTAGATCTATTATAACGAGCCTAAAATGGCAAGAATTTATATTAGAAATTTAGGCTGACTGTGTTTTATCAGTACTCTGATTTACCAGCCTTGGTTTCTGTGTTTTTTCCACTCCCTCTCCCTTTCCCTTCTTTTGTATAACAGGGATTTGGGAAACAAGTGGATGTGTCATATATTGCCAAACATTACAACATGAGCAAAAGCAAAGTTGACAACCAGTTCTACAGCGTGGAAGTAGGTGATTCGACCTTCACAGTTCTCAAACGCTACCAGAACTTGAAACCTATTGGCTCTGGGGCTCAGGGAATAGTTTGGTAAGTATCAGCAGTTTCTTTTATGTTTTTTAAATAGGATTTGCCCTTTGCCTTTCCTAGCAGTTTGCTAGCCACAGACATTGTTTAAAATTGCAAAAAAATAACAGGCAACAGACATCCTGAGGCAGAAGGAGCCTACTGGTTCACCAGTGAATTCTGCTGGTGAGAAGGATGGCTTGCTTTGTCCACGTAGCAAAATCTAACTAGCAAGAAAGAGGCATTAAGATCTTATAATAATTGACAGCTGTGGCACTATTTCCAGAGGCAGTGCAAATAATATCCCAAGGAAATCCTGTGATTTTAGGCTTTGTACAGTAAAAGTCACTGAGAGCAATATCGAAACTTGTCACATCCCATAGCATTCTCAAGTATTCAGAGTGGAAGCCTCTTGAATCGAGTTAACTGCTAGTGTTTCTTAAAAGAGACGTTGCAATGATGTGAATAATGCATACAAAAGACACAAATTCAGTAGCTCTCCTGAATAATACAAAAATCTCAGGGAATTTGAAATTATTATGTTCAAAAGTTGTGATGTCCTGGTTGGCTTTTGCCTTTGAGATGCTCTTAAATTTTCATGGGTTGTAGTTAAATGTCTCTGTGCAGGTATTTGCTACCTCTTTAGTTACAAGGTATTAGGGTAACTAGTATGATCTTTTGCCTATAACTTGATCAGAGATGAAGTCTAATTCCATCTGTCATCTTTATCACTGCTCTTTCCTGGCTTTGATGTAGTATGTGTGTTACCTTACAGCTGGAGGCAATGGTAAAGCAACGGGTTCCTGTAATCTAGGAGCAAGTAGGCTTCCATGGATCATAGGCATTGGAACTATAATTGGCAGTGTAACGGCAATTAGCAACATGTCCCTAGGTTTCCATCTGTATTGCTGTAATGATCAATTATAAGCAGCAAAACCCCATAGAATTTAAGCTAAATAAAATCAATAACATCTTGTGAATTTGTCTTTCCTACTAAAAGTTGACAGGCAAAATTTAAGAATGCCTTAGGAAAGAAAATGAAATAAGAAAACAAGTAAGTTTGGAGGAAAGTTAACACAACTTCCCTGAAATGGCTGAGCAGCATGGAGAGGCCATAAAGCCTTTTACAGTTTGGTGATACAGATGTAGAAGTATTACATGATAGATGGGCAAGGTAATGAGCATTTTTGTGTAGTATGTGTTATGTTCTAATCTACCTGTTATGAGCCATAATTGAGCAGAAATACATTAACAAACCATGAGCAAAGCATGAAGAATCAATGGTTAAGTGATAAATTAATGGAAAAAATAATTGAGATAAATATATACAGTTTATCTAAGGGAAAACAATGTGTGATTTAAAAATAATCTGAAGTTGTGTAAGTTTCTACTTGTGTAATAATAGTAAGTTTGTGTAGTAAACTTACACTACTTAGAAACTACAGGTATTTTGATGGATATAGGGTTACATCTAGAAAAAGCAGATTAATTAAAGGGAAAAACTATACTGAATGACTACCTGCTTGTGGAGTGCTGCTGGCTCTGGTGCAGGAGGTATTTTGCCCTGCTCATCTTGTTCTTTCACAAAGAACAGCCAGAAGGAGAGACATGATGCTTTCCAGGCTGCTCTGGATATTGGTGTTGCAGGGTTCCTAGTCAAAGCCACAGAGTACTGAAATCTTCCTCATACAATTCTATAAATAGATGTCAACATCAGCAGGAGAATTTCAATGGAAAATAATTCATGTTGTGGAACAGAATCAGTCACAGGAAGCAGGGAATGTGGTTATGAAAGAAGTTGGCACTTGATTTCACTTGATTATTCTGAAAATTACATCAGGTGAAATAATTTTCTTGCTATGGAAATATTAAAGTCAAGATATTAAGGTCTTCAGGGGATGATGGTTTCTTAAATTATGTGAAAAAGGTAAAGCCTTATGGTGTGAGTTATTATCATTGTGCCCATGTGAAGTAGTTCTCAACTCAGTGAGAAAGTGATATTGGCTGTAGACAAAGTGGATTTGAAATTTTCAGAAATTAATTGTGGCAGCTTTCCATGGGATTTGTGTTAACTGTGTTCACAAAATGATTTCTGCCAGCATGAAGAATCTTCTGAGCAGGGAAGTTCCTCTTCAGTCTGAAAAAAACTACTCTTAATGCAAGTGTAGGCTGTTTGCTCGCTGTACATCATGCTGACAACTGTGAGAATGACCATATAGGATGTGTTTACATAAAATGTTCATCTTACAGGCATGGTGACAGTGGGTTAAAGCTGAAACAGTCTGTAGGTTATTAGACCAAGCTGTAGTTATAAAAGTTGTGCAGGCTTTTAACCACAGGAGTTGATCTTCAAGTCTGGGGTAGAAACAGCAAATGTCCAAGGTAAAATGAGTTGAGAAGGTTTTCTGAGTTTAAGTAGATACATGCCACTTAAACCACTGCGAGAAGAGGTAGTTGTTACTCCTCTGTAATATTAAAAGGGAGTTGAAAACTACCTTATTTTACAAGGGGCAGAGACAGACAGACAGGTCACTTTGAGGCTGTGAGTATGGATGGTTTAGATGAGGATGGAGGGAGAGGAATTCTCCATAAAAACAACCAGAAATATGCTGATGTTGGAGTGGATGTTTCTTT
Source organism: Caprimulgus europaeus (assembly GCA_907165065.1). Next base: position 79,135,913 of record OU015526.1, read on the forward strand.
GTGTTTATAATGAATGCTTTCTGCCTGGAAGCAAGGCAGTGGATCTGTAGGTTTTCTGCTGTGGTTTGCAAGCTATCACTTTTTATGTTGCCTGTGATATTTTTTAATTCTGCTTGCAATGTCTAGAAAAATGATGTTGTATAGGGATATTTCAAAAGCAGTTTGAAGGGGCTGTGATAGTTTTTGAATTTATGATGGAAGCAAGGGTGAAGCCCAGTTTTCCATGGCAGGTAGTGAAGACATCGCAGGCTTGAGGATACAAGTAATTAAAATCTTGGGAGCAATTTATGAAGACATTTGGACTGGTTTATGACCACATTAGTGCCTATATCTGTGTGCATTATCAGGAGAAGGCGTTGCTTTGAAGACAAAGTTGTCTGAGTGTGTATCAAATAGATGAGTCTGACGTCTTTCAGGTGAAATCTTGAATGTTTGTCTTGCTCTTTTCTGAAGAGTGAAGACAGGCTTTCATGCTGTATGATGTTGGGATGTGGTCTAATAATGTATCAGCTGGACCAGGAGAGTGTTAGCTGGGAAGTGCTTTATGCTATTTAGCTTATGCAAGAAGTTTTTGTGTCTTGGAATAATCCTGGGGGGAGTATGGGAGCAGGAATCATGGTTTGAGGATAGTTTTGAAGAGTCCTGGTAGCTCTTAAGTGAACACATGATTAATTTAGAAAGATCTCATCTGCAGATATAGAGAAGACTGTAAATATTTTCTTGAAATAGTAAATTGGGAAGTTTGTTGTGATGTTTGTCTTGAAATTAGTGATTTGATGGTGTCTTTGGGCCTGAATATGAAGGAGCTGGCAGTGTTTTTGTATTCTGTGTAACAGGTAGAGTCAGCAAGTCAACGGAGAGCTTGCTATGTTGCCTAAGGTTACTGTAGGTTCTCCTTTGCCAATTTAATTGTAATTTGGTGGTTGTATCTTAAGGAGTGCAGAATTCTTGCAAATCAGCATGTTGTGCTGGTGGTGCTTCTTGTGGCTGACAGAACTGCTGATTCTTTCCCTAAAGCAATCATAGAACCATCAAATCATTTGGGTTGGAAAAGACCTTGAAGATAATCTAGTCCATCTGTTAACTTTACACTACCAAGTCCATCACTATGCAATGTCCCAAAGTGCCACCGTCTACATGTCTTTTAAATACCTGCAGAGATGGGGACTCAACCACTTCCCATAGTGTTCAAAGGCCAGAGGAGGAATGTGACAGATATTGACCACTACAAGATGTCCAGTGCAAAGGGTTTTTTGTTGCTGTTCTCCTTGGAACTATCATAGGGAAGTATTCTGTTGGTGACATGATACTGGTAATGGAAGATTTCTTAAGGTGGAGATGGCCAAAATTCTTCTAATTCTCTGTATATTCATGTATTGTATGTACTAAGACAATTGTTATAGGTAAACCTCTTCCATCCCATAGAGCTCTGATGGAGATCTGTGAAGATATGAACACAGACATTGAATAGCACCACTTAAAAATAGATTTTTAATTTCATATGACTACCTTCTGTGTGGAATGTGACTGTAAATAATGAAGAGAATCAGATCTTTGAGTTTGCTAAAAACACTTGAGCTCTTTTGTATGATGGTTGTCCCTCACTTCTGGTTTTGTGTAGCACAGTTGACTCTGCTCTGAGTATAAGGTTCTAGAGGGATATTGCAATGGGAGTAATGGTAAAAGATGTGGAAAAGAGGAGCTGATGCTTCTAAGCATGATCAATTCTGAGCCCACACTGGATCAGAGAAGAAGAGTCTATGGTTTTCTAGTGGAAAAGAGACAGAAAAGTGGACATCTTGGCGTCTTACAGTCAATACACAACTTTATTTGTATTGTTTAGCTGGATGCTAGCGTAGTAAAGCTCTCGAGACATCGATATATTTCTCCATCATGCCCCTGCTATCCCAGTAATATTGTTTTGGTTTCTTTGTGCCACTGAATTGAAATACAATATTCCTTGATAGAGTTCCAATGTTTCCACTTGGATACACTGGCATAGTTCCATTGAAGTTCAGAGGTGTTCTCACCGTGGAAGAGATCACTAACATTCTTTAGAAGAGGAGAACAAAGAATACATGTCATCCAGAGGAAGAATGAAGTGAACCATGTATCCAGATATGCCTAGAATTTCAGTGGCCCTGGATGGAGTGGCAGTGGAAGTTTGGGCAGTCCCAGTCTCTCCTGTGAATCAATACCAAGCATTATGTCATGAGTTCTGTTACTTGCATTTCACTTACACAAGTCACATCTTGCAGGCTTTTTGTGCTTAACATCCTGCCAGCTAACACTGCAGATTTTTACTGTTCTGTTAAAGATTCTCCAAATTGCATCCATTAGTTCAGCTTGTGTTCTCTTTCTCCTGCTGTTGTGTGCTTTGCTGATGTGCTTTGACACTCTGCTCCCAAGGAGGTTTTTGAAGACAACCTTTAGAGAATTTTACAAGTGTTTTGTGCAAGAGTAAAGCAGAAAATAGCTGTCAGTTTGTACTGTAGCCTATTACTGTACTGTTAGTGAAATAAACGTGTCAATTTAAACAAATTCTCTGGTGTTTCCCAGTGCTAATATCTCATACAATGGCAACACCTGATGAGATATTTTTTTTTCCTCCTGAGAACAAGTGGTTTAAACTACTGCCAGAATTTTTTTCACTTTAAAATGGTGAAATACTATAAGTAAATTCACAGCAAGCTTCAAGCCTCACTCATTCATTTGTACATTGCAGGATTTTTCTCCCAACTACCAGTTTGCATTCACACTGTAGTGTTCTTTGGATTTTCTAGTGTGTTGTTGCTGTGAAATGCTAGAAATCTAACTGCACGTATTCAGTGAGCCATTGATCACCATCTGATGTACATCTAGAACACCACATGCTGGTTTGTTGTTCTGTTCTATCTATGCCTTGATTCTGCAGAAGGATGGCAAACTTCTCATTTTTATTTGGAATCTGGATCACCTGCATGTGAATTTTCAGGTGCTGAGAGACTCCCAGTGGGAACAGCAGAGATTGAGTATCTTTGTGGATTTGAGCTCCAGAATATTGAGTGAAGGTGCTTATTGAAGTTGGTCAGACTTGTGTTTCTTAAGGTGGTGTTACTAGAATTTGCATAGTGACACACATCTGGAGACAGTTGGCTTGGGTATGGGGGGAAAGGAGGAGGCAATGTCTTGTGATGCTCTTGTAATGGCTCAGCAAAGAACTCAGCTTGGATATGGAAGAAACTGCCGTTGGGATCATAGGGAAGAGCTGCCATAGGTCAAACTACACATGACATGTCTGAGAAATGAGATATGTTCATTATCTTTAAGAATAAGCAGCTTCTATTCCAAGTCTGCTTTCGTTCTTACAACTTCTTCTGTCTACTAATATCTTTAATATAAGTGGGAAAGAAGTGACAAAAAGGTGTGTATCCAGTAGCAGTGCACAAAGGCACTTGAGGCAGGATGAAGACCCATTTTTATGAGTACCTGAGATATAATGGTTGAGCAAGAAATATTGTTGTATCTTTTTTTTTAAGGTCTGACATGTAATTACTTTCAAAAAAATATTTCTTTTTTTTTTTAATATCCTTTTTCTACCTAACTGCAGAGATTGCTGGTAGGCAGGAAGTCACCATGTATTTCATGTTTATCTTCTCATGTTTCATTTCCCTTTGCTAGTACACAGAAATCTGAAATGTAATTTTGGTTCTGGTAATCACAAAGGATATGTAATAAAACACACCACAGCATGCTCTCCTAGCAAAGAGGTCTCTGTTTCTAAAATACTCAGACTGCCTATATTTCTGACTCTGTCCTTTTTTCTTCTTTTCTCCTTCAAGAACCTGTCTAGCTCCCATGACTACAGTAGTTAAGCAGCCAAAATCTATTCTAAATTTCCTCTCTGCAAGTTTATGGAAAAAAATTTAAATAAGTTGTTTTTGTGAACCCCAACAGCAATATTCACTTTACTTGGTCATAAACTACAGTACTGTAAAGGCACTATCAGGGTTATTTGAGAGCATTGACACCCAGGATTTTCAGTTGGATTAGTGGTATAGAACAGCTTTGTTCATAGCCATGACTGGATCAGCATCTATGTTAGAGCCATTAAAAATTTATCAGCTGTTTTAAAATTCTGTGGCTGCAGAGGAGTAACTGAAGTTTGTGTAACAAGTTCTTTCTGTGTTGGCTGATTAAACACTCAATTTAACTTACACTTTTTGCTACCAGGCAGTAACACTTTAGAACTCTCTTTACAGATGTCGGGCACCTCTCTGTTCCTGCCCTGTAAAAAACTTCCTTTAGGTCACTGTCAGATCTCCCTTTTCTCACATTTGTTTGCTCTCACTCCCATGGTTTGACACAGCAGGCAGATTTTCTTCAAAACTCTCTTTGCTACTTGTGCTGTGTCAGGTTGTGTCCTGGTTTTGCTAGCACAGAGTTAATTTTCTTCTTAGTAGCTAGAAAGTGCTGTTTTGGTTTCAGTGTGGGATTTGGTATGAGAACAGTGTCAATAACATAGAAGGACATGGTGTTTGGGGAGTTTGCAAGTACAAAGGAGTGGTGGTGGGGGGCAGGAAGTGTAGTAATTGGCAAAACCCAGAGCTGGCATTTGGCTGTGCCAATGGGATATTCCATACCATATCATGTTATGCTCAGTATATTAATGAGGGTTGACTGGAAAGTGGGGGGATTCTCTTAAGAATTGCTCAGGCTCACTCTTCCAGCATTGTGGTTTTGGGTTTGGGGCTTCCTTTTCACTCCTCTAGGATCACTGTTGGCAGGTGGTGAGCAATTGTACTGTGTATCACTCATTTTTACATATATATTTTTATATATATATAAAATCATTACTATTTTAATTTCATTTTACATTATTATTAAATTGTTCTTACCTCAACCTACAAGTCTTCTTAACTTTACCCCTCCAATTCTCTCCCTTATTCCCTGGATTGGGGTAGGGGCAGGGAGGTGCAAGTGTCTGTGTCATGTTTGGCTGCCAGTCAAGTTAAATTCCCGCAGGTTGTCTGCCTGGAATTCAGTTGCAGATAATTGTTAGTTCAGTGAGTAAATCAGGGTTAGAATTAACTGCTGTCAGTGCATTGCAGCCATTCCCTAACTGAGTTCAGACTTCTCCCTTTATTTCATTCATTTGAAATCATGTCACCACTGAAATGAAGATTGTAGCATGATTATCACTGATTATCATGTGTTTAACATGAGACCAATTGCACTAAACACTTCTGTTCCCTCACAGGGACAAGGGGTTTCTCCTGTGATAGGAGGACAGCTGTGACCATATGAAATCTGAGGGCTAGGGCTGTAGGACAGCATCCAAATAAAAGGGCAAATGGAACCAGAAATAGAAAATCTAGAGCCTGTCTGGAAGGAAATGCAGCTCAGATAATTCAATTTTCTTTGTTGGCATGTATTGTTGATATTTATTCTCTGATATTAATGTGGTCTACAGATTTTCACAGTGCTTTATAGAAAGCAAAGAGTTGTCCCTTGTCCCAAGACCTGGGCTGGTTGAGTTGGTGTCGGCAGGCCTGAGACTAGGTCTTTGGCTGAGAGGATGGAGGTGACATACGTAGTAGCATTGGCTTTCTTCCCTTCCTGAACAACACCAAGTGACATTTTGGCATCTCCCATCTTCTGTTTCTGTGCTTAGAATAGCCTTGCAGAGATTGCAGAGTGAGCTCTGGAAAACGAGAATCTGAGGAGCCTTTTAGGGTTCACCTTTTCACATTGACTTTGGTTTTTTTTCCACTGTGATTATCACACTGCAGATGATGGCTTGCTGACAATATGTTTGTAGTGCTTGGTTGAATTCTGGTTTTTAAACAGCTGAGAAATGCAACAAGAAAGGTTGTGAAAGAATGTTTCCTTTCTCCAAATGGGCAGCTTTTATTCTGTTTGTCAGGCAAGCCAGCAAGTCTTGTAAATGATGACTGTGAAGTGCTTACAGAAGATAGTAGCTGTTTTCTATTTCAGTTTGTAGATCCCAAATTAACACATTTATCATGTGACTGACAGTTTGAATGTGCTAGGTACTCAACTTCTGCCAGGTGCACAGGCTCTGCCTCCGTGTCTGTATTTCCCTAGTCTGCAAATAGCTGTTAAATAAGGAAACTGGACTTTTTCTGGCTTTGCTGCTTTCATGCTTAATACAACCTAAATACTGTCCAAAGTTTAGACACCCTGCTGACAGCTCAGAGCTCTGAATGGGAGATCTCTGCCAGACTCAGTGTCTTACACCCATTCTCCAAAAGCTGGGCAAACATTTACTCAATATGGTCACTGAATGTCTCTGCATTTTGAGGAGTGTGGAGTAGCCATTCCTGACAACAGGTCTGCAACTCCTCATTAGGGTCACATTGGTTATTTTCTGGGTTTTCAGCACACAGTCTTGGTTCCAAACCTAAAAAGGACACCAAAAGGCTCTTGTTCATTATTGTGGCCTTTGACTTGTTTGGGGGAAACTTGTTCTATTCTTCTCAGAGAAGAATACACACTGTTTGTAAATAGAAATGAATCAATGTCTGCCTTTAGAAATGCAGTTACATATCAAAAGGAGGGAAAAAACCAAAAGGTAAGAAGGTCTGATTTCATTCTAAAATTTGGACTGATAAGTGAGGTCAACGTAAAAAGTAAAAGCCACAAAAGTTCCTACCAGAATTCGCTTTAAAATTTGCTTAAAGCAAAATAACCTTTTCACTCTTTTTTATTAGAGTGCTTGCCTGAAATGGGACCTTAAGTAGAGAGAAGAAAAAGCATTTTAAATATTTTAAAGTTTCGTAAATCATTTTTACAGAAATTTTGCTTGATACAGGAAAAAGAGGTTTGGTTCTTGTCATTGCTAAAAATAACTTCTTCAGAAAGTGCAGTAGTGACAGCTGAAACCAAGGGCAGAGAGTTTGAACTCAGAGGAATTACTATGAAAAGGATTTATATATACATCCATCTACTCTTTTCTTTTCATGAAAGAAAATAAACATTTATATAGAAAATGTATACATTTAGACATGTATCTGTGTGTATATATAGAGTATGTATATGCTCCATGTATCAGTGGTGATTGTTGGGGATGAGCTATCATTAGCGTTCTCGTTAAATGTCATTTTCAGGGTTACCAGTTTTCTCCTCTGGTGCAGATCTCAGCACTAAATAAGAAGGATATTTCAAATACACACATCATCGCTGTGTTTAACAAGATCAAGTTTCAGCTGTCTTCCCTCTTGCTGTGCTGGGATGAAGGAAATAAGCCAAAATGCTAATGTCAGTGGCAAAACTGGCTTCCTTAGAAGGATCAAGTAATGCAGATATAAATAGCAGTGATTTGTAATAAACAGAGTTGCAGCTGGAGGCTTTCTGGAGGAAAGCAAAGATGACTGAAGTTTGTCACTTTAAGTGGATGTAATATGAAGTAGCTTTTCAAAAAGATTTTAATATTATATTTGTAAGAAAAAGAAAAAATCTGTAGTGGTAAGTAAGAGGAACATTTAGTGTCTCTTGGATTTCTTAATATAGAAAGCTGTTTGCTGAGATTGCTGAGTCTCCCATTTCACAGCCTGCCCCAGGGGGCTGGAGGCTGGGAGCTTCCCTTCCTCTTTCAGGCTTCCATTCCAACATCTGAGAGCTAATAATAGCACTTAAATGAAGTAGTGGCTTAAGAAAGGGTAAGCATCTTGAAAAGGATGTGTGTGCCACATCCAAAGAATCTTGAAACTAAAGACTATCAAAAACTGCCATTTGTTATTCTAGGAACCCATCTGTAGGAGTAGATATTAAAAAATAAATGTTTTCTGTGTTTTCTTTGTGATGGTTTCACTTGGTCAGCAGCCAACCACAGCCACTCGCTCATTCTTCCCACCCCTGCCAGAAACAGGTGGGTAAGGATAAGGAGACTTGTGGGTTGAGATAAAAACAATTTAGTAATTGAAATAAAATAAAACAAAATAATAATAGTAAATATAGAATATGAAAATGAGTGATGCACAGTGCAGTTGCTCACCACCCACCGACTGATGCCCAGCCTGTCCCCAGCCAGTGATCCCAGAGCAGAGACGGTCTCGAAACCACAATCGTGGAAAGAGCGAGAGACTGAGCGATCCCTGAGAGAATGCCCAGCTTTCTGGTCAGCTCTCATTAATATACTGAGCATGACATGATATTTACATGGTATATCTCACTGGCACAGCCAAATGCCAGTTCTGGGTTTTGCTGATTGCTACACTTCCCCACACAGTCCTTTGCACCTACAGACCAGCAAAACACAAAGTCCTTGGACTTCCAGCAGCAACTGAAAACATGGGTGTGTTATCAACGTTCTTCTTGTAACAAATTCCAGCTGAAACCAAAACACAGCGCTGTTCTAGCTACTAAAAAGAAAATTAACTCTGTCCTAGCAAAACCAAGACATTTTGGCAGTCTGTTCTGCTGTAGAAAATAATGGAAGTGATAAATGTTAAATTTCATTGTTGCTTAAAAGACTTATTCCTATATGGGAAGAAGAATTTTAAGGATTTACTTGATAAGTGTCTATTGAATAGAAACTTGGACATGAAACTAGAATGCTTTTCCTTGCTTTGGAAAGAGATATAAAAATGAATGCCTGGTTCTTCAAGTGTATGATAACAGAGCATTGCTCATTAGTCATTACAGTCTAAACTCACACAAAATATTAGCAGTAAATGATGATCTGGGTTGGTGTAAATCTGACTAGAATGAGTTTAATTTATTTATTTTTTTTCTGCTGCAGTCAGCAGAGAGTCTTGTTAAATAGCTGTAATTACTTATATCTCTTGGTAGTCATGAATTTATGTTCGCATCTGGCTAACATTTTTTATCTCTGCTAAATAGTTTTGTTTCGAATGATTTACAGTTTAAAAAGACATTTTTAACACTACCATTTACCTTGCCAAAGTGGCTGTAAACAGAATTTGTAGGGAAAGAGTTTATTTGCATTTTCTGTCTGTACAGCTACCAGAGATATAGTAGCAATCTTGGAGGATTTTTTCTGAGCTCGTGTTGCAGTAAAACTGTCGTTTTATTACAAGACCAGGGGTAAATTATTGTCTCTGTTATAAAAACAGGGCAACTGTATAAATTAAAAAATAAATTAATAGTTGAGCAAGAGGTGTTAAGATAGATTTTTCCAGAGAAAGAAGCACAGACTTTTAGATACAAATCCAGTCTCTTATTGGAGATCTTGACATTGATTTTCACATTCAGCCTTTTCATAGCAGCTCACAGACACTCATTACTCTCTCTCTCTTATTCCTGCTCCCTTGAGTCACCTGTTTATACAGCCACTCTTCTGCCAGTGACTGAAGTTTGTCTTAAGAAGGCTGCTTTATCATCAATACTAACCTTGGTGTTCCAAGGTAAGGATTTTGTGTAGCAAGCACCAGAGAGAGGAACTCCGTGTGGTATCTGTAACTTCATTGTAGTAAAATGCGTAGTTGGCTGTCTGTAAACAAAAGCTTCTCTCTGGTGAATAGAAAAAAAAACCCATCAGTGCCATTAATTTACTCAGTGCAATGAATTTACATATTGACTTCTTGAAGTAGTTGGACACCTTCCATTTTTTAGGAGACAATGATGGACCTGCAGTCAAGATCCTCGTATCTCAAAGTAAATAATCCCTGTCCAAAGGATTACTTTAGTTGTTTTATTTTCCTAAATGGTATGTAAAGGACTAGAAGAGCCACAGGCTTAAGAAGCCTTTTGTTTTCTGATTTTAGATTGAGGCTTTTTTTAATCTCTTACTTAAATGGAGAAAGAAAATTCAGAAAACCAAACAGAGATCAAGAACTGGAGAAAATGATTGCCCAGAAAAACTTTCAGCGTTACTGTTTTCTGACTCCTAGATAGTGATTTTATGGTTCAACTAATGAGATTTAAATATGAGAAGAGAAAAGATTATTGAAGTGATTCAAAATACTCTTACATAGCTCAGATGAGTCTCATGGAGGCTTTTCTTCTTAAAAGAAGTTGAGTGATCAAATAATATGGATTAGGTGAGAGATGTGTCTGCTGAAGTATATTTGCAATACATGTCTATGAATGATAGAGGCAAAATATTTAACTTTGGAAAGATCGTGGGTTTTGAATCCTTTGGCTTTGCATTTTATTTGTTCAATACTTTCTTAATGGAATTAAGGGGTGTTTTAGTTGTGGGTTTTATGCTGCCATGTTGTGGCTGAACTAAATGAGAATGAGAGACAATTCTGACAATTGCTACAAGTTTGCTTTCTGCTCTCTACTGTTAGGCTTTAAATCACACACCTTGCTCCTCCTAACGTAAGGTTTGCTTTAGTGAAATTCTCTGGCCAGAATCAAGTCAAGTCAGACTGGATCTTTGATACTTTTATCACTTAAGCCTTAAGATGATTATATATTTAACTAGTGAGGGCAGTATCTTTGTTTATGCATGTGCTTGGCATGATCTTAGATGTGTCATACATGTTATATGGCTTATTAATGAACAAGAGAAGAAAGAATTGTTATCAAATGACAGAATTAATATTGGAGAGCACCTAGTCTGACCCACCTGTTCAAAGCAGGGTCAACTAGAGCAGGTTGACCACTGGAAGAGTTTGGCTCCATCTTCTTTACATCTCCCAGCAGATACTTCATAGTGGTAAGATCCCCCCGAGCCTTCTCTTCTCCAGGCTGAACATCCCCAGCTCACTCAGCCTCTCCTTGTATGACAAGTGTTGCAGTCCCTCATCATCTTCATGGCCCATCAGTGGAATTATTCCAGTACATCCCTATCTATCTTGTACTGGGGAGCCTGAAGCAGGACCAGTGTTCCAGATGTGGCCTCAGTAGCACTGAATAGAGTGGAAGAATCACTTCCCTTGACCTGTTAGCAACAGTCTTCTTAAATGCAACCCAGGGTGCCATTGTCCTCCTTTGCCACGAGGGCACGTTGCTGGCTCGTGTTCAGTTTGTTCTCCACCAAGGCTCCTTGGTCCTTCTCTGCAAGGCTGCGCTCCAGACTGGTAGCCCTCCAGCGTGTAATGGTGCCTGGGGGTCTTGCTTCCCAGGTACAGGACTTGGCATTTCACAGTGTTGATAATTTGGGGAGATCCAGTATTTATTTGTACTTTTGTCTGTAAATTCACATTTGATCTGAAATAGTTTCACTATGAAAAATGTTAAAATGGAACTTCCTGACAGTTTCAGAATACATGTAGTAAGGAGAATTTTTTTTTCCCCCTCTAAACATATTCTTGGTGGAAATCCCACCATACTGCCCCAAATGTCAACAGTGGACTAAGGCATTCTTTGCAAAACTCCTCATCACCTTTAGCAAACAATCATTCTTATTTATGGGATGTATTTGGTGTGTTATTTATGTAGGAGCAGTGTAACTGAAATATTTCTTACTCTCCTCCACCTGTGTGGTTTCCAAGACATAAATTGCCAACACTTGTTTACTTATTTAGAGCACTCAAAGGTTTTTGTTGGCTTCATGGCTAAACTTGTGATGCTTGCATGCTTTCTGCTCTCTACTTGATCAGTAGGACTCTGTAAGTGAATGTCAGTGCATGTCTCCAATAAGCAGGAGTTAATAAGAAAAAATATCACAGGATTTAGAATATTTACTTTGATGCTTTAAAAAGTCATTATTTTAAGAACAACTAGTGATTTGGTTGATTTGTCTTTTGGAAAATACACTGCTGCTTTTCATGGAGTAGCAGAAAACTTGTGTCATGCCTTTTTTCATTCTTGGTAAAAGGGAGAATCAGGAGGAGGGTCTGAGGACTCTCCCTTTGGGAATGTTTCTAAGAATTAGTGTGCTTTGTGAAATGTAGAAGTCAAAATTTGTGTAGTCAGATTTGAACCCCCAAAATAAATGGTTCAAATTCATAGGAGGTTAAGATTATCAAAATAATGTAATGCTGTATAAAACACTTCAAAGTTTAAGGACAATTTGGAAGCCCAGCTTTAAAAGCCCCCTTTGCAAACCAGAATCTGTATTTCTTCATGTTTACAACATTTTTAACTAAGTATATGTAACAAATCTGTTCATTATCAGAAGGAAATTGTAAAGAAATTTTGTGAAATCGTTCTGTTTCTAGGTGTGTTACTGGAATTGGATTATATGGTCTCAGAGAATGATTAAATAACTTGATTCCATTAGGAAGATCATAAGGAAAATCCAAACTTCAGTCTAGATAAGAGGGCTAATAGTTTATTGAGCCTCTTGGTGAAGGTGTCCTTAATCATGACAGAAAAAGCAAAAACCTCTCCGCTGTACCCAATGCACAGAGAGTTGCTTTATGAAACAACTTTTTGTCTCATCCAATTTTTATTGTATTTTTATTTGAAGTGACTTTTTTTCCCCCCTCCACCCCTTGAAAATGAGTGTGAACTTCCTGTGGAACTGGAGTTCAGAAGTAGTGGTGCATGCTGTCTTCTGCTCATGTGGTGCTCCGTGTTTCCTTTTGATATCTTCTTTTTTCTCACTAGAAACTCTCTCTCTTCCTTTTTCCCCGGTATTTTTCTCAGTGGAAAAAAGGCAATAGTAGACTTGGGGCTCAGGAATTTGCCATGAGAAATGCAGGATATCCTTTAAGATGCATAACCTCTGTGTTTGTAATTACTGCAGTGCTGCATATGATGCCGTCCTTGACAGAAACGTGGCCATTAAGAAGCTCAGCAGACCATTTCAGAACCAAACTCACGCCAAGCGAGCTTACCGGGAGCTGGTCCTCATGAAGTGTGTGAATCATAAAAATGTAAGTTTTCAGTAGGTAACTGAAGTGGTGCATATATATTGGTTTGTTAGAAAGGCAATTGCTTTGTTGAATGCCTCTTCATAACAGAAGAAACAAAAAGTAAATTCTACTTAAAGACTACACTCTTGCTGGTACTGTATGCCCATGAGAGGGTGAGGATCTTCCATGAGCTCATTTATAAGCTGTACCAGATGGGGATGCTGCTGGTAGGGTTAGGGCAATAGAAGGGGAGAGAGCAGAATACATCCCTGTCAATTCCTTATCCAGAAATGCATAAAGTGGTTGCTGGAATCCTGGCTCCATCCTCTTGTCGCTGGGATTTGTGACTCAAAAGCAGTGTCTCTTGAGTTGGAGTAGCCATGCATAAGCATCACTCCTTGTTCTGGACTTCATCTGAAACCGAGTCATATAGATGCATTGTATAGATTGGACAAGATGAGGGGTTGTCATGGTAAGGGTTGCTGCAAAACTGCCACAGAAAATAAAGAACCAAAAGCATTTTCCATTCTCATATATTTGGGTGTAAGCTAATGTTGTGGAACCAAGGACTCTGAAGCCTCAACATATCGTGCCATTCCTTCTCATCACAGTGTTCTTGTTGAAATAAACAGCACTAGCAGGCTCCAGACTTTCCTGCTTCTTACACCCACTAGCTATTGTGTAACATTTAGTACCCATAACAAATAGAAATATTCCTATGCTGCAGCAGAAGTGTTATTCCAGGGCTGGATGTTAATTGACACTTGTTTTCAATCACAAATTCGCATGGCAAGAAAAAGGACTGACCCTACAATGGCAAACGGGAGGACTTGTCACCTGTAGTGTCCTCTGCCCCACTTCTGGGCGTTGACTTATCCTTACGTACCTGCTGTATTGATCAGGCCTATATCTACCTCTTTCCTGTTGACTTGGATGGAAACTACACTTGGACCAGTGTGTGGGGTTTTGAAAATGCAGGGGTGAGTGAGTAGTTCTCCCTGTAGGCAGGAGAATGATACATTCTGCCTTCATGTTTTTAATGGACTGGAAAGAGCAGTATATATAATTTTGAATATATAATTTTTAAAATGTCACATAAAAGCTGATAACAGCACCACATTGGCTGGGTCAGAGTTTCAGTCTGTCTGTACAGACAAATGCAAAGGAAGGAGAGGATTGTAAAGGCACTTGTACAGAGGCAAGAATTGCTTGGAATATGTGGAGTAGACAGAATATTAATCCATTCCTGCTGGAAAGCCTAGAGTGGTAGTGGAGGTGGGGAGGGAGACATTCAGCTGTTGTCTTCATGAGGGCTGTGCTGATATCCTCTCCTCTGTTGCCCACGCAGAACTAAAGCATAGGAAATTCAGATCCCTGAGGTCACATTTTCCCTCTGTGCTGTTTCACACATTCTTGTCAGTGTCTTTCAACAGCCCAACCCATTTAAAAAACAAAACAAAACTCCAAACAAGCAAGTAAGAAAGGAGTTACAGTGTGCAAGATGTCTTTGCCCAGAATGTGTCTACCATTTTGAAGTGATTCCGCTAAAAAGCAGTACCTCTCATGATGGGATTTGTGCCAGCATATGTGCCCTCAAAGGAACTGAGGCCATGTCAGAGAGAAGGAAGGTCTTCTCTTTATTTTTAACAAGATGGTCCTTGCTTATTTGTCCCCTCAGATGAGCACTCTTCATCTATAAGCAATTTCTGGCTGTAGCACAAGGACTGCTGTGCTAGATTGAGCTGAAGTTGGTCTTTGCACCTGTAACTTCAAAACTCGGAGGACTGTTTCACCTGTAGCATTTTGGTTTGTTGCTGATCACTAATCCTTCCCTCAGAAACCATTTGAAGTACACCTAGAAGAAATCTTAGATATCTGTGGTATTTTATTTTGAATGTTGACAACTTTTACTAATCCATAAAGTAAGAAGTGTTAGTAAAAATAAAGGGGTGAAAAAACAGAATTTATCCTTTAACACACACTTCAAAATGGATTCAGCTGCTTACTTTTATCACATCTCTTTATCCTTTTGTCTTACTTTGATTTTCAGATTATCAGTCTATTAAATGTCTTCACACCACAGAAATCTCTGGAGGAGTTCCAGGATGTGTAAGTAACACAGGCAGTAATTAAACTAAAGCTTTAGAGATGTATGGGGCATTACAGTGTACCTTGGATGCCATAACTCAGAAAAATGCAAAGATCATAGGCCCCTCTAGAAAAGGTCCTGTGCAGTCTGCTCCATGGTTAGACAGATATTCTTCATTCCCATACAGGAGCACTTTTGTCACTTACAAGGTGCCAAATACCAGTTTCTTAAGCGCTATAATAGTGTGAAAAGCCTGTGGTGGCTCTTCTTGAGAGGGTTAGTGTGTTTGCATTTGCCTTCACATGCAGAGGAAGGGGCATGAGCAGTTAAGCACCTGCTTTTGTGTCACTATTTGCTTGGGAAATGATGGTGGTTATGTGACTCCCTGACATGTGTGAAGTTTTGAAATGTGGCACTTCATTCTGAAATAATTTCCTGTAAAAGAGACTGATGTGAAACATTTCCTTGTTTCATATTTGTTTTGTTATAACCTTTGACTATTGTTATAACCATTCTCCATGACAGTCTCTGCCATGGAGAATGCACCAAGAAAGGACCAGCAATCCATGTGTTTTGCTGGGATGCTGATAGAATGGTGTCTCTGCTGTGAGATGGTGTGCTGAGAAACAAACACCACAACTGTATAGTTGTGAGTGGGCCCAGACTCCACCTGTGTCACTCCCAGTTATTAGAAAGAAAGTAAATTTTGAAGCAAGAAAAGGCATTGTTACTTATTGGAGATGATGCTGTGGCTCCTCTTCAATGCAGACAATAACACTAATGCTTTGCTTTTTCCTTCAGTTACCTGGTAATGGAGTTAATGGATGCCAATCTGTGCCAGGTCATTCAGATGGAACTAGACCATGAGCGAATGTCTTATCTACTGTACCAAATGCTCTGTGGTATCAAGCATCTTCACTCTGCAGGAATTATTCACAGGGTAAGGGGCTTGAAACTTAAGGCAGCATATGACATCATCATGAAGACTTTAGAAACCATTTGAGTTTCTTGTGTACTGTGGATCAAAGCCCTATCTCCCAGTAAAACCACTATAAACTTATGGGTTGTAATCCATCCCCTTAGCAGAGTAGCTTCATGCTTGTGTTAGGAATTAGATTATTTGTGAACTTAATCAGACAAAAAAGTAATGTGATTACTAAAAATAAATAATAAATAATAAGCACTGGAAATCATCACAGTGATTATGATCTCTGAAACATGTAGATAAACGCTATTTCTCCTGAAAATGCAGCTGGCTGCATCTACCACACATGCCATTCACATGCTTTGAATGGATATTGTAGTGTGGTCCAGGTGTTGCTTGATAGGATCTGCAGAGGTCAGGGCATATGGATTTGATATTTGCCATCATTTCTGTCCTGAAACAAATGAGAAGACTGTTAAGTCTATATTAAATGCATCCTCTCATTTTGCTTTTCCCCGTCAGAGTGCTGTGTCTGGTAAGGATGTGGTACCTGGCTATGAATGCCACAGGCAGCACTTTTCACTGTCTTTTCACTATCTTTTGCAGGATTTAAAACCCAGTAATATTGTAGTAAAATCTGACTGCACGTTGAAGATTTTGGATTTTGGACTGGCCAGGACTGCAGGCACCAGCTTCATGATGACTCCATATGTGGTGACACGTTACTACAGAGCACCAGAGGTCATTTTGGGCATGGGCTACAAGGAGAACGGTAGGACTGCAATTTCATAGCAAGCACAGTGTAACCTGATGTGTAAGGTCTGCCTCTGCAATTGTAAGGGGCACCCAGAGGGGAAAATGAAAACAAAATGGGAAATGACATCTTGAATTTAAAGGCAGGTCACTTAAAGCAGTTTCTCACTGTTGCATACTGCAGCTACAGAATGCATTTGAGATGTGATGCTGGTGAATTTATCAGTGTGGGATTGCAGAGTAATGAGAAACTTGTTTTTAGTTATGGTTGAACTTAACAAATACCACTAGTATTTGTGGTCTTTCTGACCAGAACACATTTGGCTTCTCTGGCTGAGACAGTGTGGGAACCACTGGAATTGCTGAATGAGTGACATGTTCTAAATCTGAGTCTGGATCTCTGAATTGTTTGAGGGAAGAAGAAAAGGTACAAGCTGAAATAGGGAATCCTACCACTTCCAGAATTTCCTAAAATCCAGAGCTAGGTCTGAATTTCAGGAATGGTTTCTGGCTTTATCATAGGTTTAACTGCAGTCCCAGGTTTTGCCAACAGGTTTCACATGGTCAAGATCTAGGTGTAAGTTTTGCAGTTTGAGTCTTTTATTTTTTTTTTAATGGGAAGTAGAGTTGGAGAGAAGAGGAAAAAACTGAAGCTTAAAAAAATGCATCAAATTTGTGTGTAATCTCCCTAGATGTAAATAGGATTTTGCTCTGAATGGTGTGAGGGATCTGGGTACCTCTTGGTCCCTGGAAAGATTGTGAAAAGCAGGCAGGGGGTGCTCATTATAGAGAAGCAGGTAAGGAAGAATTCACATTTTGCAGGGGATGAAAGGAAAACTTTGTAAGCAATTCTCATTTTGTAGCAAAACTGAGAATTGCATCTGAGTGCCAGCTAGACCAGGTGAGAAATGAGGGGATACAACAGATAGGGGAGAAAAATCTGCTATGACTCAGACTCTGGTGTCAAAAGCTAACACTTGTGTGTTTGACAAGGAGACTTGTCGATGACAAATACAGCAAACATCAAAACCAGGAATTTATTAAGAAGTTTCCTATTAGTTTACGTTGAAGAGGTTACCTGACCTATGGGAGAACTTACAAACAACCAACTGCATCCTGTGAAGGGCAGTGAAACTGCTTTTGGGAGCTGATTCCATGACTTAAGCAAGAATAAAGGCATGCTCACACAGCCTCTTCCACAATTAGCAAGTCTCTGCATGAATTATTTGTAATGTTGATGAATTTACAGTACACATTTTAATATGAAAGTCCAAAAAAAAAAGAGAATTATTAAACAGGGTCTAAATGTACAGAATAATATTTGAAAAGGGAATAATCTTCCTTAAAGTAATTTTGTAATTGATATTTTTGCTGAGTGCTGTTAGAAATCTGAACTAGGCTCAGCAGGCTTTAGATAGTTCCTTAGTCAATATCCAGAGTCCCTTCTATTGTGAAATGAATTATTTTCCACTTATTTTTTTTTCTCTCCAAACATTTAGTAGATGGTTACCATTGTTGTTGTTATTGTCCCTGAAAGGACAGAGAAAGCACTTGCTTTTCACATGATTAAAATCACACCAAGAAAGTTAGACACACTTTTGCAATGAAGTACACAGCTGGGAAGGTACTAAGAATATTTGCCACATCCAAAGGTCCCTGATCAAGTGCCCATTGAAGTTAACATAGAGACTTCCTTTGACTTCCCTGGGCAATGAATCTGGCTCAAGATGAATGATCTCATCTTACTTGTACAGAGCACACAAAAAGTAAACAGAGAAAGAAGACAAAATATTAGAAAAGGAAAGTCAGCTGCCTGAGGAGCAGCTCTGCTTGGAGGCTCTGATCCAGCTCCCAAGGAAGTCAACAGAAAGGGTTGTTCTGTGCTTCCCTGCTCTGTCCTACGCTACCACATTACTGAAGCTCCCCTCCTTTTTTCCCCCCTCTCTTACTACGTTCACTGCCTGGATAAGGACTATTCACTGCTTTCATTTTCTTTCTGCACTTGGTTGGCTAAAGATGCATAATTATCACTCCTTTGCTGCACTTCTGTGGAAGGTCCCAAAACTCTCACTCTGAAGAAAACTCTGCCACTGCCTCAGGCATGCTCTTTGCTGTCCCATGCCCCTGGTACCCGTACCCTCCTTTTCCCAAATGGAACATTTCACCCTTATTTTGTTTTACCAAGAAATGAGTTGTTTGTTTCTTTGGTTTGTTTTGTATTGCTTTTGAAGGATAACAAGGGGGAAGAAAAAGAGGATAAACTGGTTGCATAGGTCAAACAGGACCACAAAATGAGGTTTCAAAGTTGAGAAACAATGTTGTCTTTTAAAACATTTGAAAGTTGTTTTTTCCCTTCACATGGAATCCAAGTCTTTTCTTTCTGTGCACACAGTACTGCTATCTTATCAAGCCTTTTTTTCTTAAGAATTAAAGAAAAAAAAACCAACCAACCCACCCAAATCAGGCAGATAACATAACTGTGCATATTGCATCTAAAAACTGAAGGCAGGATCAGGAAGATAAGAAATGCTCTGTCTTGTTGGTACTTGTCCTGCAAAGCATTTGATTTAGTTTTTATTTTGAGTACCTACACAGGAAAAAGCAGAGTCCACACAGGCCACACTCTCCCTTCTTTCCACTTGGTATGTGGGTACAGATAGATACATATAGATAGGACATGGGTAAAGGTCCTGAAGCAGGAGTTTTAAATAACCCTGAAGGGTGGTATTGATCCATACAGCCTTTACTCATGTGAGCAGTTCCATTTGGAACCTCTTGTCTACTGCTGCAGGGAATCTCAGTCCTGCAGCACAAAGCCTAGAAACTGCCTGGTTGAGAGTAGGGTTTATTCCAGGTGATCATTGTCTGGGTTTGGTTTTTTGCTTTTGTATTTTTTCTTTTTTTTCAAGCTATTTTTTCACCATAAACTCTGTATATACCACAAGTCTGTGCAGTTGTTACCTGATCTTTACTTGCTACCTGTGGGCTTTTTCCCAAAAATGTTGATTTTAGACTTTTTCCACCGTTGTTACTAACTCCTGTTGAGCTGACTGACACAGCTTTTACTTATTTATTTTAGCTTTTGGTGAGACATAAAAAAAAACAACCCAACAAACCCCAACAAAACCACAAAACAAACTGTACTGTTCTGATCAACCTGCTCTTTTTCCCCTCCTTTAGGAGTGAAATGTTGTAGTTAACTTTTCTTTTTCTCCCCTCCTTCTTCACTTCCCTGTCTCTGCTGTTCTAGTGGATATATGGTCTGTGGGATGCATTATGGGAGAAATGGTTCGCCACAAAATCCTCTTTCCAGGAAGGGACTGTATCCTTGTGCCATTTGCTGCAGCTTCACCTATTATTTGTTCCTCTCCTCCACCTCATCCCTTTTACCATATAATGACTATACCAGGACTGTAAAGATAGAAGCAAAAAGTTGAATCCCAGAGGTATGAGTGAATGAAAGTGGTGTGCTGCTGATACGAACAAAACAGCAAATGAAAAACAGATGCACAGAATTATTGCAGTCAAATAAGTTACTTTAAAACCTCTAATCATTCCATTATATGTAGTCTTTATGTCATGCAAATAAGCTATATAGAAAACAAGCATTATGATTGCAAATGGAATATCTTTATTTATTCTTTAAAGGAAAAACAAGAAAAAACAAAAAGAATCCTGAGTTGGCCCATCTGGTTCCTGTAGATCTGTTTTTCTGCTTTTATGTTTTGGAAGTACTGACTTCATAACATTTGTGGTGACATCATCATCTTTTGCTTGCTAATGCATCGTGGATTTGGATTCACCTCAATGCTGTATGGGCTCAGGGTTGAGTCAATACAACATTTTTTTCTTTAAAACAAAATGAAGAATTTGACTTGTCCAGTTCAAGGCAACCGTTTATCTGCTGTGGTTTCCAAATTGGCCTGAAATCAGATTCTCTTGATTTAAAAATGAACTTTCCCTTACTTGCATGAGGCCTGTGTCATTAATTAAACTGTATTTCCCTCCCATCTTGTTTTTCTCATCTTGGGTGATATTATTTTTACCACTTCCAAGGTGGTGAAAGCAATATTAGAAAATGAAAACAAAAGAGAAGGTGTCCACGTAGCCTTTGGTTTATCCCAGGCTAAGCTAGACAACCTGCCCATGATGGCTGGGATGTGTAAGTAGTGTGTATTTTGCCCATCAGCATAAAATGAGGCAACATAATGTGTTTTCTACTTCCAGAAACAAAAAGGCATATTATTTTCACCAGAAAGACACCTTAAAAATCTGGCATCAGCAGCCATTGGCAGTTGGTGTGGAGAACACCCAGCTGTGACAGATGTGTAGTCATGGAAGTAATTCTTTTCTCTTTTTTTGCTGGCTTTTGAATGATTCCTGTAGTGTTTGTCAGAGTTAGGTCCTGCCTGTCCTGTTTTCACAGCTCTGTCAGCTTTCTCTGAGAATGGAGCTCTGCCTGGGAGCCAGGTGAAGATACAGTTGTACTTTACTAACAGGTAGATGGAGAAACTGCAGGTACCTCCTGTGTGCTGAGGAGGAAACAGCAACGTTGTGCTGGCTTCCAGACTTACAGGAATAGGGGCTGGAAAGTTATGGGATGCAAAACACAACAATGAAGTAAAAATGGTGGTTTTCATCAGTAGTGGAATAAGAATGGTGGTTGTTATTATTAGTGGACAGCCTTGAGGTGGCACTCCATAGGTGCTGAGCTTTTCCTGCAGCTATGTGGAGCAGGCTGCACACCCACCTTCTGCTGGCGTCTGAATGTGCAGAGCAGCTCCCAGCACTTGTGAGACCTGTAATTCAGTGTGATAGTTATCCTGTGTTTCAGTGGTAAAAACACCTCAAAAACACCATTATAAATCTTCTTTCAAATACTTGATGCTTTTTTCCTCTTTTTTTTTAATGTACAAAGGAAAACTAAATTATCTGTAGTATACTTGAGGTTCAGCTGTGAATACTGAGGATATTTCCATTTAATCTGTTTGGAGAGAAGGACATTTGAGATGTGGCAGTGCTAGAGGATGGGTTCTTTCAAGTGCTGCGTGTTTGCCGTGAGCTGGCTGGTTTTCAGCAAAACAAGAACATCTTCCAGCCTCCTGGAGAACACTGGGTAGGAATTACACAACAGAGAACTGTGTGCCTTCTTAATCACTTAAAACAGCCATTGCAAAATAATTTCAGGGACACTTCTTTGGCAGAAGTCAGACTCTCATGAGAAGAAATCTATCTTTTGATCGATTTCCAGATCAAAATATTCCTGGCAAGTTTTTGGTATTTTTTAGTCCATTTCTGAGCTTCTCACTTGGTGTTTCTTTGCTTATTCCACTCTTGTCTCAGTTAAATCAGAGTGTGAGCAACTAAAAACTGCCCAAACTCTTGGATGCCATTGGAAATATGTTGGAAAACTCCAGGACTTTTCCCAGAGCCGTGTTCAGCTCTAGCTAATAACGCCTTCAAAATCTCATAAGAAATTGATTTAAGGATTGGAAATATATTTCTGTGGTTTTGGTTTGGTTTTTTTTTCAGGGAAGGGAAAAC
Organism: Caprimulgus europaeus; assembly: GCA_907165065.1. Next base: position 79,157,937 of record OU015526.1, read on the forward strand.
TTAGCATGGTCTGAATGCTTCCAAGTGAAATGCATTTATTAAGATCTGAGCTGCTGAGGCCCCAGCGATATCCCACAAACCCACATGACTTAGTGGGGACATAAAGCAATCAAAAAGCATTTCTTTTCAATACTGGGGAGATGTGTAAAGGATGGCACTCCAGCAAGTTCCTGTGCGAGTCCTTCAGCAGATCAAAGGTGAAACAGTGATTTAGTCATAGAAATATATTGTGATAACAACCAAATATCTTAAGGTTGGCTAGGCCTGGGTTACAGTGCTGAGTATGTAAAGCAGAATTCCTACTGCAAATATCTTAGTCTAACATAATCAAAAGAGAAAATAGCATTGAGATAGCAAGAGACAAAAAAATCCAAACTTATTAAATCCAAACTTATTCTATGTAGCTATGAACATCCAAAACGGATTGTGAAGAGAAGTCAGTGTAACAGATGAATTTAATATTTTCTGTGGGCAGATTCTCAAAACTTCTTTTGTCCACCAGCTGTCTCTGGAAATGGTGGGAAATGGGCAGATGTCCCTGTGACATCTGATGGGGACTATTCTACTGTATTGTCCCAGGAATTTATATGGAAAAATGCTTGCCTTAGGGGAAAAAAAATGATTCAAGAAAGTCTTTTAGGAAAAGATGTTGCATATCTACCAGTCATTAGCAGAAGTTATCTTTGCATTTGAAATATCATCTGCATTTATTAGTGGGTACAGTCCTAGTGTTTTGAATGCACATTGGGGGCTTTCTTAAACTTTAGTATAATAAAACATCTGCACTTTTGTTGAGTGCACTCCATTGTTTTTCATCTTCCCAGAAGTATTTTCTTCAAGTGTCTTGTCTTAAAAAAACAAACAAACAAAAAACCAACAAAAAACCCCCAAACAAACCAAGATTAAACCCAACAATTAGCATCAGGATTATTTAAAAATGACTGTTCAGAATGGCTGGCCTGGCCCTCCAGGTTGGGTCGGCTGGTAGGTGTTAGCCTGCTGCTGAAATGTCTGTTAGCCACGATGGCATTAATGACTAAGGTTGGATTTTGTTCAGCTGAGTAGATGGTATTTGGTTTTGGATTCAGAATTTTTCTGAGTATGTAGCAAGAATTTGACTTATGATGATTTTCTTGGGGGAAGTTTGTTTCTATGAGATGAGCTCTGTCTCAAAGAGACTTTGGTGTAGCTATGAAGAAAAATTGGCTGTTGCCATTCTTCTTTCTTTTTAAATTCAGAAGTGTTTCACAGTTTCTAGTGCAATTTGCACTTAGTGTAAGAGCCCCATGCTGTCTGTGGCCTGCCTGGTGTTAGGAGTGGATCCCAGCTGCTACAATGAAGATGATCCATTGCTCATTTCCCAACACTCACCTTCAAGATTTCCAGCATGGATCTGAACAGGCAGTTTCAAAAGCAGCCAAGTGTTGAGATGTAGGTATGTGCTGCACTACTGCTGCCTCCTGTGAACTGCAGGCAAGGCAAGTTAGTTGCCTTCTTTAGGCACTCAGGAAAATTGGATGGTCTCAAATGTGTTGTGGTTTGGTTTTGTTGTTGTTTTTTTGTTTGGTTGTTGTTTTTTTTTTCCCCTATGCCATTAATCACCCTTCACTTGATGGCAACTGTACTCATTTGAGCAGAGTTTCACTGGTACAGTTGAGCAGATAATTTAGAACTTGTAGAGAAAACAGGTAGTACTGAAGTGTCTTTTGTCAAGAGCATGTAGGTGTTTGGTCAGGATCAAAGTAGAGAACTGGAACACACTCAAAATCATGTATCTTTTATCAGGTAGGAAAACATATAAGTATACTTAAATAATGTGCTAATCTGTTTGTATTGTAGCAGGAGAGACTACCTGTGGGATTCCTGCTGGAAGAGGTAAAATGAGTGTACTTGAATTTTCTTTTGAGACCTGGGAAGAGATGCTTCAAAGTCAAAATTGAAATTAAGATTAAAAAAACCCACAAGGTCTGAAGTTAGCAGCTGCAGGACCTGCAAAACGTGTTTGAAATGCTGCTGCCTGTTAGATGCAGTGCAGTGTGTTTAACATTCCTTGTCAAGATTCTCCCTAGGTCTCTTTTCCTGCAATGATTTTTTTTTTAAGTTAGATTTAAAAGTGGGAGACAAGGAAGGGCATGAGTCATTCCTCGTGCTTCCACTCCCTCTTGAGCTTGTGTCTGAGGATTCCTGTGGTCTTTTCTTAATGTACATGTGCATCTTAATATCCTGGGACATCCCTTCCAGTCCCTTTGTAAGCTCTGTTGCTCTGGAATGGACAGTGGAACATGAGTTCCTGAGGAAAAACAATAGTTTTCCAGCACTTGTTAGGCATTGCAACCTAAGAGACAACCTCTGAGGAAGAGCACAGATTTAGATGTGGTTCCTACCTCCTTCTGCATTTCTCCAGATGGGCCAGGCTCTGGCATGTGCCTGTCTACTGCAGATTAATTCTGTCTGTCCCAAAGGAAGGTGAGCATCTGCTAGTCTGAATCCCAAACAGGGACAGCTCAGCTGTATCATGAGAAGGCACAATGCACATCAGTTTGGAACTCACAAAAAGGTAAAATACATACATACATACATACATATACATATATATATATATATATATATATATAAAAATATATATATAAATTCCTACAATGGTTTGAAGCATCACACTTGTAAAATTGTGCTAAGTCCCCTTTGGTTCCATCTAGAATCTGTCAGGAGAGTAGCTGTACTCTACAGTGTTTGGCAGCTTCAGCTGCAGGTAGTAAATTAGAATTCAATAATGTAAAATTCAAACACTTTGGAACCTTATTACTGTTACTGGGAAATAGGAAGGTTTTCATAACATCATGTGGAAAGTGGTGTTTCAAATTAGAAAGGGAAGACTTTCTCAGGACATCTTAATGGGTTGACCTGATGCTGTGTGGAGCACTTGTTAAAACCTGTTGCAATCCATGCATAGAACAAGTCTGAAGGGAGAGTTTATGGTGTCTCAGTGAGGTCCTGAGATTGAAATGTCACACAACTGGAAGTTTGCCATCATTTAGACAGAATTGAAGGAGAGATGGGTTTGGGAGGCTTTTAATCTTTTTCAAGTATTTGAGTCATCTTCACAATTGTCATTAGGAGTCTGAAGCCTTTGTAGCTATGCTGTCTGCAGCTTGTGGGGGAAAAAAGCAGCTTCATGCTTGTACTACCAAGTATTATCAAATATTTTAATAAACCATGTCTTTTTGAATTGCATAGAAATAACAAAAAAACCACAACCAACATGTAAAAACAAGGTATAGTGTCAAATACAGGCTGCTGTATTTTTCTTCCTGAAAATTCAGGTAAGGGTCTAGAAATGGTTCTTCAGAACAGACCTCGGTGGAGATCTGTAGGAACATTCAACAAGAGAGATGGAGGTAAAGGAAGGTCCTTCCCAGCAAGGTGTCTTTCCATTTCAGGAGGGTTTGGAGAGAGAAGCTCACTGTTGTGGCCAAAAAATGCCACAAAATTCAACATGCCTTGAAATTCTACTAGTTTCACCTCAGCCATTGGGAAACAGCATTGTATGCTAAATATTTTGGACTACAGTTGCACAAATAAAATCAGATACCATGATTTGCTTTTGAAATGTCTATCATAGTCTTCCCAAGTCAGTTTTGAGGATGTTATCATCTCTTTTCAGCTTGCAGAGGGATGATTTCTGCATCACTAAACCAGGAACTATTAGAAATGGGAATGTTTGGCATTCTCAGCCTGTGGGCAAGAGAGAGAAAGTGTGAACTAGCCCATGAGGTTGGGAAAGAGCAAAACTCATTCAGCTGCACCTGCATCTCTTGTCTCCAGAGTTTCCCTGTGGCATGTATTTAATGAATTTTAATTTGAATGTCATTATTTTGATGGAATGCAAACCAGAGCTGACTGAGTACAGGTCTGAAGAGCCACCTCAGCTGGAGTTTTAGCCAGGGCACTTGCAGATTTTCCTTATAGGCTCCCTTTCATTGTGTCTTGTCAAGCCTCAGAGAACCTGCAGTTTGGCAGGAGGAGAATACAGGGCCATTTTGGAGGAATGAGGAAGGAAACTGTGGTGTCTCCAGTATCAGAGTGGCACCCATGCTTTTCCCATTTCAGCCAACATGGTAGGAGCAGCCTTCTGCAGAAACAGAAGAGGAAATTGCTTCCACAGCTGAGTTAGAGAGGTGTCCATGGAAGGTTAGCGTGCATCCTTGTCCTGTAGAAACATCTTTGGCTAGTTCTACAGTTCCTGATCCTTCTGCACCTTTGCTGAAGGGAATCTGAAACCTGGAAGGCTGAGCAAGAACTCATTTGGGTCAGGAAGTAAGTGAGGCTAAAGCACATAGAGGAACAGATGTCTTCAGAATGTTCTTCCATTTCAGCCCTCCCTTCTCTCCTCACCATCTCTTCTGGTCACCTCCTCTGTGATGGGCCATGTCAGCAGCCAGACCAAACTGCTTCCCAGGGACACGGGAAGGTTTAGGGGGGTGGGGAGCACGCTTGTGTGGCAACAGAGCAACTTCTGTTCAGCCTCCCCAAGCTCTCTTCAAGCTTCTCCCCAAACTCTCTTCAAGGAGGTTCCTGTTGAGGACAGATTCATTCCCCAAATGAATTAATTCCCCTGTTTTGCAAGCCAGGCCTGACACGGTCACTGTAGAGGATATTTAACTTTCTGGCATGGAATCAGAAGCAGGGGGTGGCAGAGAGGTTAAGATTTGCTGTATGAGTGAAATATTTCCTTTGTTGAGGAAAACACTTGCATGTGGTTTGTGGTGGGCATTTATTCAAGGTGGCTGTGCCAAGGAGACATTTGATGTCCTTACTCTCATTTTGGAGTGTATGTACACACTCAGGAATGCATTCAGAGCAGCTCTGGGCAGTAATCTGGTTTGTTGAGATTTTAATTTAACAGGTTTTAATTTAACAAATTAAAAATGTTAATTTAACAAATTAAAAATGTTAATTTAACAAATTAAAAAACTCCTACTCTCAGTAATCCAGGACATGGATATTCTAATGATGAGAGGGCTTCTCAAATCTCAGCAATTTCACTTCAGAAAGTGATGAAAAGTTGGAGGTTTCATTCCTTAACACTCAGTTTCATGTGATCCTAAAACGTCCAGGGGAAGAGTTGCTAAACTGAAGTTTTCCCTGGAGTCACGCAGGGGTCTCTGTGACCGTCAGCCTGCGTTGGATTCCAGCTCAGGGATATTCCCAGTGTTGGTGGAGGATTGCCAGGCTTTGTGAATATCTTGCATTTAGAAAAAAAATCCTGCACCAAATGTAAATTTCCAGTGCTTGGGAGTTGAGTGCAAATGTTTGGAGGTGGTGATTTGTTTGGTTTTTCTGAGTCTTGGATAGCTGAAATGAGTCAGACTACATCTGGGTTGATGTTGGAGTCGGAGTAACTGAGGATTGAGGCTTAGGTCTCTGTTCTGCAGTCCCTACGGAGCTTGGCACCAGTCTCAGTGCCTTAACTGGGGCTTCTGACAGCTGCTGCTGTAGGTGCTGAAACTCCTGACCAACCTCCAACTCACTGCTTAAAAGCACAGTGAGGCTCTGGGCTCTAATTTGACGTATTTCTCACTGGCTCAGCAGAGGAGAAAGAAGCAGAAGTCAAGAAGGCAGAGTGTTTGGTTTGTTTTGGTTTTAGGTCAGATGTTGGTTATATTCAGATGTTCATCTCTGCTTCTTCTGATCTGGAAATTTTCAAAGAGCTTCCTTCCCAAAACCTCAGGAGAATAATCAACTCTGCTTTAGCATTTACAGTCCCTGGTTCAACTTCTGTGTGTGTGCTCTTGAGCACAGCACGGAGCAGTCACGTCGGAAGGCAGCCTCTGAAAATAAAAAGGAATTAATATGAACAAACAACTGCTTGCTCTATCTTTTCCTGATATTTTGCATGCCATTGAGCTTGTGATGAAAGCAGCAATAATTTGCATCTCTAGATTTGCTTATTGCTTCCAAACAAGTAGCCTTTTATTTATTTCTTTATTCATTTATTGATTTCTTTACTGTGTAGTGATAAAGCTTTTAATGTGCTAAATGAAGCAACAGGGAACCTTAGAGCTAGGCATGTAAAGATTTCCATAGATAGACCATTTGCCTTCAAAGTCAAATCTACTTTAAACTGTTGCTCAATATGAAATTATAAGAGTAAATTTAACCAAGCAGCATGATGCTTTCATTATTTATTTTTTTCCCCCCACAGTTTCTGGCCCTGAGAGACCAGTCTGTCCCTTTTCTTGCTTCCATGCCCTATGAATTACCATAGAGCAAGGACAGCAGAGGTAATGTGGTTTCATGGGATCGGTACGGGGGAAAAACGCCACCTTAATCCTGTACTGGATGTAAGGAGTCTGATTTTCATCTGGTGTACATTGTGGTTAGCTTTGTTTGACCCAGCTGAACTGCTCTTCTCTGTAGGAGGTAAAAAGTCCCCCTGGTTTGCCCTGAATTTCAATGCAGAAGGTACAGCTTTGTGCTTCTGTGTCTCAACTGTCCTCTTTAGAAATCACCATTTCCTATCACGGCAAATTGAAATCTTCTGAGATGCTCAAGACTCCTATTATGGACTGCTGGCTTCACTGAGATGGAATGTGAGTGAGCCACCAGGCTCTAAAGCAAGCATTACTGGAGTCAAATGATCTCACCAAATTCTATTCAGACCCCTGAATACGAGGTGGATATGTGTTCACAAGGACCCACGTTCCTCTTGTGGCAGTTCAGCTTGTGGAAATATGCATGGATCTCTGGTAACTGAAGGAGAAGCAATTTGCATATCCTCATTGAATACAGAGACCAGCTTTCATTTGCAGTACAAAGCAGGGAATGAATGCCAATGAAAACTTAAAATTAATCAGTAAATTTTAATTACAAAGTTGTATTTCGACACAGTAGCCAGCCATGGGTCTCACTTGGTTTTCTGTATTTAATAGTAATTGTCTTTCATCCACACTGGGGTAAAGAGAAGTGTTGGAATTGATTTTCCTCAGACCTGCTCAGTTGTCTCGAGCAGAGCAGCACCCGCGGCGGGCGAAAGGCAGGTCCATGTCTGTGCTGCGGGCTGCAGGCTCTGTGCCGTGGCATGACAGGGGAAGCCTTCTTGTTTATTTGTTGTTCTGTTCCTGTTTTCTTGTTTACCTTCATTTCATTTTTGTTTTCAGTTGACATGTGGTCAGTAGGGTGCATCATGGGAGAAATGATTAAAGGTGCTGTGTTGTTTCCTGGCACTGATCGTATCCTTCCTAGCAGCTGTTCTGGCCTCAGGAGGTACCTCCCATCCTTTCCCCTCCAGCCCCTGTCCTGCTAGGCTAGTGCTGACATAGGTTTGTACTGGATCTAAAGAGCTGGCTAAAGTCCCACTGCAAAAGCCTTGCATGCCAAAATGTCACTAAATTATTACTGCCTCTCAGTAAAAGTCTTGGGTGGAAACCACGCTCACTGAGTGTAGTGTCAGGAGATGGAAAACAATGTCCTGTGTGGTTCCATCAGAACCACTTTCTGCAGCCAGGAACTGCTTGGTTTTAGTTTTGTTGTTATAAATGTTTCTACTAATTGGTGGTGGGGTGTTTCATAAATGACAGAGTTTTAAGTCCGGGCTGTAGCCTGGTAGGCACAAGTCACTGTTTACCTCAGGATGGTGTGCAGGAGGTTCTGCACCTCAGAAGAAGGTATGATTAACTCGGACATGACTTCTAGAAATGCTCATTTCTTCTCCTGTTTGCTCTGCAAGTGGTATTGAAGGAGGAAAGTAGGGAATACCTTCAGTTTGGGGATGACTTCTGCTTCCCCAGACTAAAATTATCACTTCAATTTGTAGCAATTTGATGACTCAAAAGACTGGGAATTTCCTTGGGGACTGTTGTAGTGGACTTCAGTCCACCCTTGATTTTGGTACGTGTAGCTATTATGTGAAAGCAGAATGTGTTTTTGCCATCAACAAGAGGTGATTTATAGATAAATACATTAAATCAGTGGACAAGCGGTCCAAGCAGACCGGGTGGATGGAGGTTTTCTTTAGAGACCATTTTGCATTCAGGACTGGGACAGACATAATTATTTTGTGCTTTATGAAAGCTTTGATATACACTCTATTATTTATCAGATTGTGAAAGTGGTTTCTTCTTGTGCACAACAGCAAGTGAGCTCGGTGTGCTTGGTCTAACTCCAGTGATTCCTAGTCAGTAGGATTACACAAATGAAAAATGGAGATGACCTGTGTACAAGTTTTCCTTCTCATTTAAACCCTCTACTTCGATAGGTGACAGAGGAGTTTCCAGACATTACTCATTTTTATGTGACCTTCTATGAACATATGTGTGTGCACACTTAGGTATATGTGTGTGTGCTTACATATATATAAATCCCTATTTACTAATTCAGTTTAGCACCTCACTTTTGGCCTTATTCACACTTTAAAGGGTTTAATATTTTGATTAAAATGTGGAAAAAGTAATATCTGAAGAGCATTAAAGGAATTAAAGTAGGCAACGATATCATTAATATTTTCAGTTTTGTCTAGTAAAGATTCTGATTTGTGTTTTGCCCAAACTGTTGCATGATGGTACCAAAATGAATACTAAAACTCTCATGAGTTTTAATATCATCTGGAGCACATAGGTGAAAGCAAACTTTTCCCTTCTGTGTGTTCATGTAACTCGTTGGAACCTCTTTGTGCTCCATCAAGATTTGGCCCAGGCTGTGCTTAGTGTTTTCTGTGGACGTGGAGTGAGAAATTAAAGTGTGGGGATTAGCATAGTTCAGTCTTGTAGTCAGAACTGGGTTTATGTTAATAGACTTAAGTTTTGTAAGATATCATTTAAAGAAATCCCCAAGGAAGTACAAAAAGAACTGAACATGTCCCACATAGCACTTCAAAAACTGTTTTCCTTGCCACAGCTGCGCACTTGTTAAAAAGAAATCATGCAAAGCCTCTGTAATTAAACCATTATGTGCTGTTTATTACAGCAGTAACCCTGCAGAAATTGGCATTTCCAGCTGCTGATTTCTTTGGGATTGTTCTGTAATTGAGTTCACATTCTTCATTTGTATTTATCAGAAGTTGCTAAATTTGCTCTGTGTTTTATGTACCGCTCGGCCTTTTCCTTCCGCTTTTCCATGAGTGTCTATTCTGTGAACAGGGAATGATGCTGTTTTCTTTCAGGGTGCTGAGCACCTCTCCTCAAAGCCACCTCTTCTCCAATTCCATCCTGCCCCCCTTGCTGAGCAGCTGCTGGCACTTCTTGTTCCTGTGCTCTCCTGGGTAGCCAAAACCAGTCAGAAAAGTGCAAGTCCCAGCTGGCTGAGACTGATGACCTTGTGGAATGGAGTTGGGCAGCTGTATGATTCCATCAGCAGGCACCATGAGCTCTAAGAGCTTAAGGGTAACATACTCAAGGATGTGTTTAAGTGTAGAAGGAGGAAGAGTCATTAGAAATCTGTTTCTTTAAAAAAATAAAGCTTCCTCTTCAACATAAGATTGATGTAAAATGAGTTAAGACTAGCAGTGTACCAGAATTTGTTATCAGCAATCTTTTCTTCACAGGCAGTGCTTCATTTTGCAACCACACTGTGATTTGAAGACTATTTAATACTAATTTGTGTCCATTTTTATGAATAAATAACTGTGAAAAGCGGGTTTGAAACTGAAAGATTGAATATTTATGAGAAATGGACTGTCAGTCATATATTTGACTGCAAAATTTACAGTTTGCCATTTTCCAGCAGTTCAGGAGTACAGGTAGTTTGATACTGTTGCTGTTTACAGAACTAAGTGTTTCAGCTAACTGAAACAACTTCTGTGGCAAAATAGAGCAGTCTTACCTGGCTGTGAAAAAGCCACAAGCAGGAAAATAGGAAATGCCTTTCCCTAAGTGTGGAGTGGAGTGCTCAGCCAGGCTGCAGCTCTCTTCTGCTCCTGTAATCCAGGTAATTCACTGAAATCACTTGGCTGGAGCTGAGAACAGCATCCACCTCCGTTCTTTTTGTTAAATTCCAGTTGTAAGTGCTTCACAATGTCCAAAATCCCCTGGGTCTCCACTGATCCTTGAAATTTTTCTGTTTCTCTGCCATTTTTGGCGTATGCATGTGATGCAGTTAATTGGGAGCTAAAGCCTTTTTTAAAAATACAATGTTATATGAACCTTCTTGTCAAGGATGACAGCAGCAGTTCTGCTTCCAGAGAAACTAGTAGCATGAAGCTTGGATATACTTGTGCCTCGAGGAAGGAGAAAACAGCCACATGGTTTGCTGTGTTGCCTCAGGAGCGATTTGGAAAGCTGACTGTACCTGTGAGTTGACTCTTGTTCCATGTGTTGTTCTGAAAATTTTATGAGGAAGACTTATTTCTCACCACTGCATAAATGACCTGAAGGAGTTAAGAAGGTGCCTTAGTCCTCTGGAGAGCTGTGAAAGGGGTAGTTATACCTGGATTTTAGGGGTTTTTTTAAGCTGCTGAATGCATTTTGGGCAGATGATGAAGAATGCGTGTTTAAATCCTGTCTTTGGGAGTGCCTCCAGGGAGACAAGTATTCTGTAGAGAGATGTAAGGTCAGGGTGATGTCAGCTGCTTGCAGTGTAAATCTGAGATGGCCACACCAGCTGTCACTTACAGAGCTGCCTTCTACTACTGCAGTCGTGTTGCACACAGCACAGAGATGGGGGTACAGGGCTTTGATGCACTGCTTCACAGCTCATTTAGAAGGTATTAAGTAATGCTGATATTCATCAGCTGCCTTCTAGCATGGATACATGATCCTTGTGCATGCAGCTATGCACTTGGGAAGCCAGAAATGTACCCCAAGTGAAGGTTCTAGAAGCATAGAAACAGCCTGGAGGAGGTACAAGTAGATACTGCAGTGGTGAGGAGACATCCACAGGGAAATGGTGACACTTAGCCAAGAGCAAGACTGCAGCCCTGTGCTGCAATTTCTGGCCTAGCCACTGAGCACTGATTTGTTTGCTGCTGTGTAAGCAGAGAGGCTCAGCAACTGAGTGAAGTACCACCTAAAAAATAGCAGTTCAAAATTTTAGTGCAGGTGTCATCATAGATAAGCACCCAAAGGTTTGATGACAGCTATGTGCTAATGTCCTAATGATCAATGGCAATCTTGGAAGCAATTCTGTTTATCATAGAATGGTTTGGGTTGAATGAGGCTTTAAAAACCATCCAGTTCCAACCCCCCTGCCATCAGCAGGGACACCTTCCACTAGACCAGGTTGCTCAAAGCCTCATCCAGCCTGGCCTTGAACACTTCCAGGGAGGGGGCAGCCACAGCTTCTCTGGGCAACCTGGGCCAGTGTCTCACCACCCTATGTGCTACATGTTCTTTTTATTATCACCAGCTGTTCTGTTACAGCACATAAATAGTAACTGTTGTTCTTAAAGGTGCAAAATATTTCTGTTACAGTCTCATTTGTACAAATGCCACATTCTTCTCAAAGCATTCACCTTGGCACAGAAAATGCTTTACACTTGCTGTCTTGTTAGATGCTACTGTTGGCAATTTATTGTGTGGTTTTTGTAAGCTGTGTTGACATCCCTATGTAAATTATGGGACTGTGGAAAAAGGTATGTGACACTGTCTCCCACAGTGAAGTTGGTTAGTTTGGGTTTTATTTACAGATATATTTTTTTTAAGATACAATTTAAAAAAAATTGAACTATCAGCTTTAGATTGGTGCACCAATTTGGTGTTGGGGAGGGAAATACAGAGCTGCTTACAGTAATTATTCTGATTTTGATGAGTTAAGAGCATCAAAAATTAATCCCCAAAGCAATGTAGTCAGTTTTCCTTGGTGGAACATGCACATTTAAGGAGAAAACCTTCAGAAAGGCAGCTCCTTCAAGATCTTGAGACTGAAAAGAGATGAACTGACCCTGCCTGTCTGTCAGGAAGGAAGAGCTCTGTGTCCATTTTGGTTTTGTTGTGCCTACCTTAACAAAAGCAAGATTTGACATGCCCTAGTCCTAACTTTAGCCAGGAAGAGCAAATCCTGCTCCTGTGCAGTAAAGTGGAATCCTGTATGCTGGGCAGGGAAGCATGATTCCCCACCATCACCACCACTGCTCTCCAGCACCATTCCAAAAGCTCTGTTATAAATAGGCATTTTGGCAGAATTACTTGTGTTTTCCACATCCCAGTTCACAAAGGTTGCTGGAGAAGGATTTTAGGAAGAGGAGTTTCTAGCACAGCCACGCTTCAGTGTGTCTGAGGATCAGTTGGCTGTTAAATTTGCAACAGAAGATATTTTCTTTTTGGCCTAAATGTCATTTATTTATCACAAGCTATTAATTTGTGCAACTGCAGAAATGCTTTTACTATTTTCTGTTTGAGGCAGAGAAGAATTACAAGTTTTTCCCTCGTAGCCAAGCTCTGTTTCCTCAGTTGTTTGAATATTTGTAGAAATGTAATTAAAATGAAGTCTGCAGGCCAGCTGAAGGGACAGAATGGTGGTCCCTAATTCACACTTCTGAAATACTAAGCACACACTGCATGAGGGAGAACAGAAACACAAGTAATGGTAAAATTTTGATGACTTAACTGTGAAATCTGATTTCTTCCAATAGAAATATTTTATTGTGCATTCAAAAGATTATTTTTCCCATTAGGAATTTTATGCATTCACTTTAAAAAAAGTACATCTCTTAATATGCAGTTCAGATTCTGGTTGTTTTCCAGGTAAACCAAGTATTTAAAAAGCAAAAGAGAACAATCCTTAAGACAATATTAGAGAACATTCAAAGATAAATCTTCATTCAGAAGATACACATTTTAGAACTATTTTCTTAGAACTAAGTTTATCTGCTGTAACTTTGGCCATCTTAATGTTAGTAAAAATGCTGCAGTGCAAGTGCCAGGGACAAAGTAATAAATTCAGGTTAGATCCTTTCTTCTGTCTGAAGTCATACAGATGCTACTGTGTGCAGATGACACATTGTCCTTGATCCTCTCTAGGGCAAGGGACAGCTGAGGTGATTCAAAGAGCTTTAAAGTAGACATTTCATCATCTTGCAGAGTTTTGGGTTGTAATTCTTCCCAACTTCCAGTCTGGCCCAATATTTGCTTAATTTTAAGGGGGAAAACAGGGTCTTCTGTTGGCAGAAGTTTTTTCTTCTTAAAGTTTTTTTCATACAAACACAGATTAAACTTTTTTGGCCTGGGCAATTTCTCTGAGTTAGGTGATTATTAACTGGTAATACTGTTTTTTCAGTTGATGTGCAAATAATGTCTGTAGTCATAATCACTCATTGGTTAATGTAGCCTACAGTGGGTTTTGATTCACCTTAGGACTGTTCTGTAGTCTATGATATATATTAAAAATATTTTTAATATATTTTAGATATATATATATGTTCTGTGGTCTATATTCTATAGACAGTTCATTTGTTTTTTGCAGAATAGCTGGAGTTAATTCTGACTAACAGTTAGAGAAAGCTGCTTCTCTTTGCTTCAATAAGTAGACCTCAGAATTTTTTCAAAACTTTGGTTTTTTTTCATCTTGAACCATGATGGGTGCAACCCCTTATTGTCAGGCGCACCACAGATGCGTTACACCCAGTGACTGTATAAAACCTCACAGTGAAATGGAGCTGGAATGATATTCAGCAAGAACTTTATTACTTTCTCACACATTTCCATGTATTGGACCTCAGCATGTAATCCAGTGCTAGTGAGGCCTAGGGAAGTGGAGAAACAACACTGGGGAGAAAATGTGTGTCCACCTGACTGCAGAGCGGTCCATCTGCACTCACTCTGGCTGAGCATGGCTTTGCTATTGCTGTCATTGGGACAAAACCAGGTCCTGGATGCTCCATCAGGTCAGTTGGCATCTGTGTGTGTATTGGTATCTTTAAAGAGCAAGTTAATATTTTTTATTTAAGGGTTTTGGCTGTATTTGAGTAACCCAAGTCAGAAATAAACCAGTAAAGAAGCACAGGTATCCACTCAGATCATTCAGTTACTCACAACCAGTCCCTGAAGTTTCTGTGATGTAAAGCCCCTGGTGCAAGCGAGGGCTGCAAAAGCTCCAGTGCTGTCCTCCTGTAAATCAAGGCTAGTCAAGGAGCGGAACGTGGTGGCTCTGCCAGCTCTCTGGGCTTTGGCTGTTGTCTTTGCACTGGTGACTCATGAAGCTTCTTCTATCCCTTAAAAGTCTTCCAGCCGTGGGTGGTAGCCAGCTTGTCTGTTGTCTCTTAGTGAGAGCCTTTCCATCAGCACTGACACTGGTTCCCACCACCTAGGCCCTATTCCAGGGTCTTTTTTTAGTCTTTTCCCTTATCACACACATCCAGAGCACCTTACTACATCTTCCCTTTTAACATCTCTGCGTCCTACAGCATTCTGTAATCCCAAAGATCTCTCTCTTTTTGGCCTGAGTGATGGTTAACCTGCTCTGTACAAGCATCAGCGTGCAAACCTCTGATGTCTGCTTTGAAGCAAGCCCTGTGCTTGGCCTTCCCTGTTTAGGAGATGGCCTTCACTCAACCTGCACAGGTAACACTTACAGTGATGCTTTTATCACTTGGCTTTCTCACCCATTTAGCTTCTCTTGGCACAACTAACAGCACCTGCATTTCCCTGTTCCCTGTTCTTCTCTGCAAAGCATTTACACACTCTCTATTTTCAGGTTACTCAGGCCTGCTTCTGAAATAGTCCAGCCAGCAAACTGTGACGTGTGTGAACTTGAAAACAAGTTTAAAAAGCACTTTATTTTCTAATAAAAAGTTTACTGAAATTGACTACTCTTTGAGCAGCTATAGTCTTTATTGTTGTTGAGTCTTGTATAACTTTGTGGTTGCAATTGTTTAGTTTTCTGTTAAGAAAAAGCTATTTTACATGGATGGCACAAGATAGATACAACCTATGGAGTGTGTGTAGGAGGGGCTGTTCTCCAAAAAGCTTTGGTTTAGTTAAAAAAAATGAAAGTTACTCAGAAAAACCTTTACAGGCCACTGCTATTTCTAGCAACTCTTTTCAGTTGAAATTAAAACCATTCAAAACACTGTTTCAGCATTCTTAAAGCACATGTTTAAATTGTTTTATTTCCTTTAAACACTTCTGATTAGTAAAGCTGCAATTTTAAAAATAATTATTGGATTTTTGTTCAAATGAGAAATTAAATCTGGAATTTTCAAGGTATGTGAAAATACTCAGTTTCCATTTCTATAAACTAAAACATGTTTTTGAAAATCTGAAATTGCTACTGCACCAAAGAGCTGCTTTTTCCTTGACTTTATTTGTTTTTTTCTTGTTATCTTCATTCTGGGACCTGATTTCTCTCCTAGATTGTGAGGAACTTGTCTTTAGTATTTGGGAAACTCCTTCACACTTATGACACGACAAGAATAACTTAGAATAATTAAAAAAACCCCAACAATCCAACTCTGTGAAATGCTTTGAATGTTTGCCTTTTAAAAGCTTTTTATTTCCAGTATGTCCTTAACAAAACTCCCTTCATCACACTTGCTAGCATCAATGTACCCATGTCTGCATGTCTTTTTTTTTTGTTGTCATCAATTTCTTAGCACTGTGAATGAAACAGTGGGATGTAGAGCTGGTACTGATTTTAGACAGTGGTTTAATAATATGTATTTTTTGGCACAGAAAAGCTTGTTCTGAACGTGGCTGGAAGAGCTACCCAACACCTATCTGATGCCTAATTGTTATCTCAGAAAAAATGAAAAAATTCAACACCAAAAAAAGTAATACATTTTATTTTTAAGCCTGTTTGTTATTAGTCAGTGCCAGTGTAGCAGTGTAGCCATCACATTTGTGGTTAAAGAGAAACATCTGTCTGTGCCTGAGGCAGCATTCGTCTGTAGAAAATGAGTCCCAGTGCGTTCTTCTAAAATGAAACAAATTGCTTTTGAGGGGTTGCTGGTTGGGTGGTTTGAGCAAAATTAGCCCAAATAAAGTTATTGGAGAGAATAAACACACCAGTGTGAAGCAGCTGAGTGGCAGGTGACTTCTGTCCCATGCAGAACTCCTCTGAGCCCGCGGGGTCTCACACTCCACAGACTGAATAGAGAGGGCAGGCCAAGGCGTCGCTCTTCCCTGCTGCGCCCCTGTAGCCAAGGTGTCGTAGAGGCAAAACCTGCAGGAAAAAATGGGGGTGCAAGGCATTGGATTGAAAATACCAAATAAAAATGGTAACAAGTGTTGGCCCAAAGAGAGGAAGCTGTGTATTTTCCCTTGCTGGTTTTAGGATTCCATAATGCCCTCAAGGAATTCTAGTTAGAATCATAGAGGATATTGGGTTGGAAGGGACCTTCAAAAGTCATCTAGGCCAATCTCCCTGCAGTGAGCAGGGACATCTTTACTCGAGCAGGTTCCTCAGAGCCCCATCAAGCCTGATTTTGAATATCTCCAGGGATTGGGCCTCCAGTACCTCTCTGGGCGACCTGTTCCAATGATCTGCCACCCTCATATTGAAAAACTTTGTGAGGGAGAGTTTTGCCCTTTGCAGGCGGTAGGACCCGGAGGCATAGTGATGAAAAATAAATGGTGACTGCAGAGATGTTGTCAAGGGAGTTAAACACCTCTGAGGATTTCCAGAGAGCACCCAAACAGAAATGTCAGGAGACTGTACTGCGGTTTGCCTTTTGTTTTCCTTAACTACTGATGTTCAGATATTGATCAGTGGAATAAAGTTATTGAGCAGCTGGGAACCCCCTGTCCAGAATTCATGAAGAAGCTGCAGCCGACGGTACGGAACTACGTTGAGAACAGACCCAAGTACGCTGGCCTCACGTTCCCCAAGCTTTTCCCAGACTCTCTCTTCCCAGCTGACTCGGAACACAACAAACTCAAAGGTATGTCTGACAAAGGGACGTGGTTCCTATCTCAACAGCTGCAATGCAATGAAGGGCTCTTTCAAATGTCCTTCTCTGTAGTTGCTCTCCCCTTTAATGCAGAGATGAGTGACTGCATGGGGTTTGTTCAGCTGAGGGGCAGCTGTTGGAAATTATTTGTGCAGACCCTGGTGCTTGGGCAGCCAAGGGACCACACGTTAGCACCCATGTGTTGAGCGTATCCCCGCGCTCTTCTGCGTGATGTTTCTGTACTGCGAAGAACTGAGGTGTTCCTTTACCCTCACTCTTCAGCTTGTGAACTTCCACTGAAAGATCTCAGCACCTGCACTGCTTTGTTTTAGGTGAAAAATAGCAGTTCAGCCAGATGCCTGCCTCAGAGCTCTGCCTTTACTAGACAATAGAAAGATATTAGCAACGTCAGCCAAAATGCTCTTGATGGAGCTGAGGTTTCATATCTGCTGTTTTTCTTTAATAAAATGCTGTGAGTGGGTTTGGATATGTGAAGTAGAGCACTAACTTAATTACAGTGTGACTAGGTAGACCCCTGGAAAAGAGAAGTTGCTGTGATTTTTAATGATATATTGAAGTCTCATTTTACTTGAATAGGGCATTGACCTTCAATTGGAAAGAGTGGTTAACGTGTGTTTAGTATAGAAAGGATGTCACAGCCCTGGAGCCCCTGCAAACCTGTTCTGTGTAACAGTTCTGTGCCACTTGGGGCACCTACTGTGGTGGCACGTCATGGTTCTCAATTGCTTGCGATTTGCATGTCATTACATTACCTAGAACACTCTTCCAATTAACAGCAGTTTCTTAGCGAGGCTGCTGTCTCGGTTCTGGCAGCAAAGTGAAAGGTCTGAGCAGATGCTTTTGGATTCAGGGAATTGTATATTCCTACTGCAATAAAATGGGATAATGGAATTTGCTTGGAATTGCAGCTGATGAATCCAAATGACTGTCCAACAGGGCTGTTGTCTTTTGGATGCAGGAGGCACGTGCCTGTGAGCAGCCTGAGTGCCAGTTTGTAAGATACAGAACAGGAAACGGTGCATTAAAAAATTGTACTTGTGCATCGTTGTCATCCTGTGCCCTGCCTAAATATGCCACCACAATGTCATGTTAATGGTTTAACTAGATATTACATTTACTCACCCATGTCTGATTTGCACTATTTTTGCACTTTTATCTCTTTACCTTCTGTTTTCTTTCATTTTCTTTTTCCTTTACAGAGGAAATAATTTTGAGCATGGAAGAGCTTAGAATGCTACATTGATAGGATTATTATTAATGTATGTTGTTTAAATTTTTTTACATGGATTTAGATGGTATTATATTAGTTACAAACTCTAAGGAGTAAAAACAATTTGGGTAACAGAAGGATGAGTCTGTGGCCCAAGAGGCACAATGGGCTATATTATCAGGTAAAATAAATCAATGTTGCAACATAAAACTCAATACACATATATAAGGCTGTGCATTTTTGTATTGGAGGATGATGTGTCCCACTGATTTCAACTTGGTTATGTGGGACAAATAAACCTGAGGAGTTCTGAGGCACTTCCATACCATTATGTGTTGATCTTATGTGATTCCTTCTAATGAGATGCCCTAAGATAAGCCTGGGACCTGTGCCTCACTGAATTATTTAATGCCTCCTAGCAGGCTAGGTGAAAACCTTTGAAACATATAGAAAAGTTTGGATGTTTTTCTGAGCCCCTGTAAGTTTCAGGTTTTGATTTAGTAGTGTCATGATTTTAGATGTGAGCTTTTGTTTTCAGATCCTGGTGATAATACAGGTACCTCAAGCACATTTTTCTTGGGTGTATTATTCAGTACATGGAATCTGCATGCAACATGGAAAATCTCCCTGAAGCTTGTTAGGGCACTTAGGGTATGCAGCCCTGATGTTGGCACCTTCCTCATTAACCTGGCCTAAAATGAACAAGGAAAGGGGCAGAAGTACATACAAACAATCTTGAAAGGGTTGTGTCTGTCTTGTTTTCCTAACCCAGTTAACCCTTCCCTGGAGGGAGTTTGTTTTATCACTCTGGAGGACTGATTGTTTTATACTAATACTGTGTTTATCTGATTTCATTGTTCTAGCCAGCCAAGCCAGGGACCTTTTATCAAAGATGTTGGTCATTGATCCAGCCAAGCGAATATCAGTAGATGAAGCCTTACAACATCCATACATTAATGTCTGGTATGACCCAGCAGAAGTGGAGGCGGTAAGTGAGGCGTGACTCCTTATTTCAGACTGCAAAATGCAGATATGATTCATAAAACCTTGCTGCTTTACAGCAGCTTGCTAACGAGCATGCTATAAAGAAACAATGCTGTTGTGACTGTGGTGGTCTTTGGATTTATGTGAAATGAGATCTGTAGGGACAGGATATAGCTCTTTGTTAGGTCAACTGACAGTAGCTGGGAGAAGCAAAACCACTTTGAGCATATGAAGCTGTTTCTGCTTTCTTCTTGACAACACAAACAAAGGATTTTGAACCCAGTAGCTCACCTGTTTTTTTTCTAGCTATGTAAGTCAGTCTGGCTAAAGATACTTTCTCTCAAAACCTTTCCTTGTGGGAAACAGCAAACATCACTTCCTGTGTTTGTGTTCAAAGATATATGTGGAGAATTAAACAAAACAAAATCCTGAAGTTGGGATTCAGAAGAATCTTAGCAGGACATAAATTCTTCCTTAAATTGAAGCAGGGGCTCGTGTGTTTTCCTGGCCACAGTTCAATGTTCAGTATCATGTACATTGTGTGCAAACTAAAATGGAATTTTTCTTATAATCCTGCCATGCTCTAGACACCTCCCTGTGTACCTCGGTGAGGCTGGGGTTAATGGGAATATGTGCAACCTGCAAGCACTTCAGTGATGTGCTGTGTAATATGTGTAGGTATAAATTCAGAGGTGTTCTCTGCAATACTCATCATGTATGAAAACAGAGCTCTATTTCTCAACAGGTTTAGAAATCTTACTTAACCACAGTAGGACACTAAGACTCTGAACTCTGCAAGATTAAGTCAATGCTGCTTAGCAGTCTGCTCCAATTCAGTGTGTGTTCTTGAAAGCGCAATAAACTTGAAAAGTAAAGAGAATGCCCAAAACCCCATCAAATTTTATGCACTTAGGATTTTTCCAGAGTGATTTATAAAGTGATTTATAGGGGATGGGCCTGCTGTTGAGAGAGCCTTTAGTTTTTGTGTCCAGTTGTTTTCCTCAAGACTAAAAGTTTATCAGTCTGTAGCATAAAAAATTGATACCTTGCAATATTTTACCCCCTGGCACATACATTTTAGTTTCACATCCCCCTTGAAGATCTCATTCCATTGTCAGATACTTCTGTTGTGCCTTTCTTAACTCTGTTTTACAGAAGTACTCTGATGTCAGAACTCAGATTTGGGTCCCTCTTTAGATGTGCTTTGCTTGTGAATGTAACTGTGGGGAAGCACTTGTGATGCAGAACAGGGAGGGAATCTGGTACAGTGGATATTTCCATGTAATGATTTGCCCGATTTCCAAATGTATGGCTCTTAGTTGTACTTCAAATTGAAGCAGTAATTACATTCTAGTTCATTAAGGCATTAATCTCTTGCATGCACCTCCCATCAGCACAGATACCTGGACAAACGTGGTGCCACACGCTATCAAATCTCAGTCCTTGCATTTTCACTGTTGGCTGCATTTCACTGCTCGGTAAATGACTACAGAAGGTGTAAAGCAGTGGTAAATCAAACTGTCATTGCTCTTCCCATAGCACCTCCAAGAACAGAGGACATCCTGGAAGGAAGGAACAGCGCCTTCAAACGTTCAACTTCAAATGCTCAAAGTTGTCCCCGTTATTTGTAGTTTGCATCTTGGTCTGAATTGCATCTTTTTAGATATAATCGCTGTTCCCTTCACCCACCTGGTTCTTTGCACAGTTACTGGGTTAGTTAACTCAAGCTGATTATCAGTGTCCCCCCCCTTTCTTCAAAAAGCTCTTAACTTCAAAGCTTTCTCTTCCAAAACTTGCTGTATCTTGTCAATAACATACTACAGAATCATGCTAACACTTCTGCCGTGAGTACCTTGACAGTCAAGCGTAATTGAATTGCCTTGACCCCAGTCACTCGCTGGTACAGACACCCTTCTTCTCTTGGGATCACAGCAGGTTGAAAACCAGGATGGTTCAGGTTGTGTGCAGTGTAACCTGCATAGAAGAACATGGGATTAACAAATACTCATTGCATTTTGTCAGAGTGCTAGGAATTCTGGACAGAGGCTTCACTTAACACTCATTATTTTTCCAATCCCATTTTCAGAAGGAAAGATAAACTGGAGGACTTTCTTTTTGCGATTTAACAGTTTATTAAATTCTAAACTTCCATCTGTCCATGCTGACAGACCTTCAGTGGCTAGCTGTGAATCATTTACTAATTATTTTCTGGAGAAAACTTAACTCAGTTGGATTTTCTTTGCCTCTTCATTCAGCTGCTGAAGTGCAGTCAGTCCGTGTGTTTCATCAGCATTGTCTCAATGATGGAATAAGTTTCTCAAACAGATTCACGGGAGATTGGTGGCTTTCTGCTCTTTCTGAAGTGTCCTGAGGTTCTGGGACTGCTACTAACTGGCAGTGCCTCTACGAGGAGTAGTTGTTGCTACACTGGAAAGGTTTCACTTGTGCCCTTGTGCAACAACTTGCCAGTTCTGGCTGAAGGCTTGATGTTGGATTGGCTGGTAGTTCTTGAGAAAGCAGCAAGGTACCTGGCTGTGATAAACTTGTTTGCTGGTAACATCACTGATTTAGTGCTTCAAGCATGAAGTAACTTGTTTCCTCTGGGGAAAAAGCTGTGTTGGTGCACAACAGGCTGTGTCCATCTGTGACCTCAGACGTGGACCCAGGGAACCTAGTGTAACATCCAGAATACCTTTGGGAGTATCTTGGAGCTCTGTGCTGACACATGATGTCTTAAATGATTACAGTAGTGCAGTAATTTATATTATGCCATAAGCCCCAGGCTCTGTATTGTGCTAATCACAGAATTGCCTTGATTAGAAAAGACCTTTAAGATCATGGAGTCCAATCATTAACCCAATCCTGACAAGTCCCCGACTAACCCATGTCCCTCAGCACTGTGTCTACACGACTCTTCAATCCCTCCAGGGATGGGGACTCCACCACTGCCCTGGGCAACCCCTTCCAATGCCTCAGAACCCTTTCAGCAAATAAATTCTTCCTCACATCCAGTCTCAACTGCCCTGGGCACAAACTGAGGCCATTTCCTCTTGTCCCATCACTTCTTCCTTGGGAGAAGAGTAATGTTTAATGTTGCAGCATTACTGTCCATTTCTGATGACTAGATAACCTTTTTGGTATTATTAAGAGTAAAACATTAAAACACTTATCTGTCTTTTTTTTCCTCATTTTCTTCTGTGTCTAGTCATTGCAGTTATCATTTAATTTTCCACATTTGTAGGTACATTGCTGTTTGTGGATATAACTTTGCCTGTTTCAACCTTTTTTTTAGTATTTTTACTAGTTATTATCTTAATATTGCACTTGTTGTACAGTACTCATTTGGTTCAGAGGTTGACAGATAAGTGAAAGCATTTAATGTGACAGGAATTCTGAAGTGAGGTGTTGCAGTATCACGAAGCATCAGTGTGTGCTGCAGGAGACCATGAACAGCACTGGAGACATTTCAGGGAATAAGCAGAGAATGTGGTGTCAAAGTTTAACCAGGAGATAACAACCCTCTCCATCTGCCTGGATTTACAGCATTATGAATGTGAGGGGAACAGAGAAATAGCCCTGTCCAGTTAAAAAGCAGACTAGTGAGACACTTGGAGTCCCTTTTTATAAGTGTGTTGAAAGTTGATGGCCTTTTACAGGCTGTATGGGGGCAGTAAAACTATTATATCTGATTCTAATGGCAAAGAGTGTAATACAAATGGGAAGTGGTAGGAATGCAATACCGTTCCCCCCCTGGTGTGTAACAGCATTAAACTCTTCTGGTCAGCCTTAAATGCCCTGTTAAGATTCCCTGACACAGAGAGGAAGAGGATGTGTTAGTAGATGTGGTACTTGCTGTGCACAAACAGCTGGAGGTTACACAAACAGCACAGTGACTCTCCCATGGGCTTTGGCATAAAAATGAACCACATCCAAAGCCCTCCACAGCTCTGAAGCAGTTGTCATATTGACATTCAGAAACAGACCTGGTGTGGTTTTTAAGCTTACCTGTGGAGTGAGTGGGTCTCTATGTTTAGCCCGTATCTGGGGCTATGCTCTAGCAGTTGCTTTGTCACCCCAGCTGAGAAAGGGAACTGGGAAAAGGAGAGGAGGGTGGTGGGCTGAAGTGAAGAGATGGAATGAAACAAAAGCCTACATAGTTCTACTCAGAGCAGTCCGAGGATGGTGACATTTGAGAGGTGGAGAAGGAGAGCCCCCTTCATCCTCAGGAAACTTCCCCCTTTACCATGAGCATGGCGTTTATGGTATGGATTACCCCTGGTCACCAGCTCGGGGCAGCTGCCCTGGCTTTTGCTCCTCCCAGCTCAAGCACCTGGCTGACTCGAAACTGCCAATGGCCTGTGTACCACGGCTGGCTGATTGTTCTATCCCAGTGAAACCAGGACAGTGGCTAAGTTAGATTTTGGAAACAGAGGAAATTCTCATGTCTGACATACTAACCTAGTTAGTCAGCTGCTTTTGAGCCAGCTCAGCTTGCTGCAGTATCTTTGATAGTAAAGCCACAGTGTTAGGTTCTCCAGAGCGTATATCACTGCTCTGAAATGAAGTTGAATAGTGTTCCTCACAGTGAAGATCATTTCTATATTCAACCAATTATAACTAAAATACATGTTTGTAAAAGAAATGAATATGAAAACATACAGATAATGTGTGTTTATGATTGTGTGGAACTCCCAAGATTTTAGGAACTGGTGAAATCTGTTCTCAATCTTCATACCTAATTCATATGTAGGGAAACAGTTCAAAGGGAAAAAGTATTATTTATTAATACACAGGAAATATATTGTAAAATCAGAATAGGAACCTACAGACCTTACTTCTCTATTTCCTTTTTGAGTTTAAGGTTCCTTCTTCCTCTATGTTATACACAGAAACTGGCAGGGTTCCACTTTTAAACAAGTATTGTGTTTATTACTATTGTGTTATGATATTTACTTGACTGACATAACAGCATTTGGACTATTACAGTGCATAAATGAGACATATGGTACCTTTTCTCCCCCAGAGTGCTCTTGTTCTTTTTTTGGGAAAGAAGACACTTCCAACATCTCTTGTCTCCATATGTAGACTGTCTTATTTATTGTAGATAATCTCAGTATTTCCCTGATGACATATTAGCTTCTCTGTTTTCTTGTCTGAAAACACTGTGCTTGAGAAAAGTGAAAAAATGTAAATGAAAACTTTGTTTTCGTTCTTATCCTTCACCAAGATGATCTGTGAATTAAATCCCAAATCTGATATTTAATTTTTCATTTCTCCCCTAATGTTTATGCAGTGCTGCCTATATGCATGCCACTGTTGTTATCCCAAAATGTTTCAGTTGTGAACAGAATGTATTCCTGGACACAAGCTTTAGAATAGCTTTAGCATTGCCACCTGGGTGGCTCTGCAACCAGATTTCAGAACACTAGTGCTGGTTGGTCTCTAGGACTGTGTTGGCTTGACCTGCCTGGTCCCCAGTCTCGTTCCTTCTGTGTTTTTGGCGTTAGAAATAATTGTGAATGGGAGAGTTACCTACTTACAGGTATCAAACTCACATTCTTATGCAAGACTGTGGCTGCTTTCTAGTCCTTCCCTTAATTTTTCAATTATTATGTTATTTCATAAAAAGTTAACAAGTATTTTTTTGCCAAAAAGATTTGTTTGCACATCACTGGAAGATGCTATCTTAGACAAATTTTTGCTGTTTAGGGGCAATTGTTTAGGGCTTAATCTTGCACATTTTTTCTTCACCTATAAATTAAGAATCACTTTGTTTTGGAACCTTTTGAATATCATATTGGTTTTGATCTCATATTGGTTCCTACTTGGGAACAGTATTGTTCCATTCCAGAGAGCAAATCTAGTAGCAAAATTTGCCATAGATTTTAATCTGATGTCTTCTGTTAACTGGTTAATTAATCTTAGATTTTACTGTACCTGTAGTTATTGCTTGTTAACTGACATATGTCATCCATTAGAAGAGAGATTTCTTACAAAACTGAAATCTAAGGTGTTAACAATATTCCTTTTAAGCATTTCGCTATGTTGACACAATTTTACAAGACTGATAGAATTTGCAGGAGTTTATTCACTGTAACTCACACTGCTTTCTGGGTTGTTATTGGGTGTCTTTGGGGGGTTTTTTGTAGGAGTTTTTTGCAGGATTTATATTTCCCTGGGGTATCTCTGCATCTAGGACCACCCACGAGGGGCTGAATTGTGAATTACCATGCATTTTTCTGTGCATGCCAACCTGTGTCTTAACTTTTATTATTGTGATGTTGTTTCCTACAGAGGTTGGTTTGTGGCTCTCAGCCCGAGGTCCTGCCCAGGAGAGAAACTGCTGCTGTATTGTTTTAGCTCTGTATAAACTGTCTCTGATCAGCTGTTAAATACAATCTGCTCAAATGAATTTCAAGTTTCATAGTTTGACATAAAAAAACCCAAACAACCACAAACCATACCACTCATCTCTGATTTTACCTGTGAGCACTGAGCATCCATGATGATGGGGAAGTACTTCTAGAGAGCTCTGTGACCTTGGCAAACAACACTTCAGAGGTGTGACGACATGTGACACTTGATGGCAAAAGCAAGGCTGGCAGGTTGTGTGACTTCTCCTGGTTATTCTTCTCTTGCTCAGTCTGTGTGTATGGATGTTGTGCCTACACTCCTTGGTGATCTTTGTTAGCAATCAGTTACTGGGTTTGGTTTTCAGCTTGGAGGTCAGTGGTGCACATCTGCTGTCTCACAACAGAAGATTGCAGCTCTGCTTTGTGCAGAAGCACAGTGATTTCCTCTAGTCAGCGACATCTATCCATGTATAGCTGATTAATTCTGGAAGCTGAACACAGCTTCTGCAGCAGTCTGTGTTCATGTCAGTGAGAAGTGGTGGTTAGAGAAGGAAGAGGCATTTCTTTTCTTCTTTTTCTTTTCCAAACCAAGCTCAAGCTTTTTCCAGCTTGCTGTTGTACATATCTGCAAGCTGTTCAGTCATCTGTGTGTTGCTAAGTCATCTTGACTCCTGCTGCCTGGTGTCCTTGCAGTCCAGCTGTTCAGAAACAGCTCAGACCACAGTTTCTCTGATGTGTACTATCCGTAGAGTTTTCCAAAAGGCTCTGCAAAGAATCCAAGGAACAAATGGGCACAGAGGCATTTCTTCTTCTGTAGCCATAGTTGAGATAATTCCCAGCCCACTGGGGAGTCCCTGGGCAATACAGGGTGAAATCCAAGGCCTTTGACACTTTCCTCTCTAGCTAAAGAGACTTCAGGCCTCTGGTGACAGCACACTGGTGTACTTTGGCTTGCACTGCAAAAAATATATATAAATGGTATCAGTAACACAGTCTAGGTTGTAACAAAACACAAAGGAATCTTTATATTCCCCCCTTATGAGGATCTAAGGCATTTAACAAATTGTTTAACCTCCCCCTGTTCATTTTCACAGCCTCTGTGGCCTCTGGTAGTTGTATATTGCTCATTCTGTCGTTGCCCTGGATGCTGCTCCACAACTCCTGCTCCTGTGATGCTGGGAACAGATCAAGCCTTGCTCCTGCTAAGCTTTTAAAAACAGCTTATCCCAGGGTCCTCACTGTGCTGGCAGTAGCTCTGCAGAGGCAGGGACAGAGATGGCAGGATTTATTCAAGTGGGAGCCCATTTCCTTTGCTTTCTAGCAGCAGCATACAAACCAATCCGTGTTGCTTTGGGAAAGTGAGAATACATCAGCCTCAACATATTTTTGCTTTTTTTTCCCCAGGGAAAAGCATTTCCTTTCTGGATATTAGAAAGGTGTTTAACACATCCAGTACTGTCCTGATGCTTATCTGACCATAAGAGTAAAACTCCAGTCTTCTGTGGGTTTGTTGGTTTTTTGTTTTTTTTTTCTGTGGATATTTTCTGGGGATTTTTTGCTAATTTTTATTATATTCAATGAATGTTAAATTTAATGCAAAAATATTTTAGAAATCCATTTCTAAAATGCAAAAGCCAAGAACCACTGCAACAATAAGGAATTATTGTAATATATGCCAGAAAAATATAATTCATTCCTTCTCTTCTGCATCCAAAAGTAGATTTGCTTCTTTGTTCTTGCTGCCAATGCAGTTGCTTACAAATCACTCTGATTTGGGGAGAAAATGGCTACCTTAAACTGAAGCTAGATGCTGCCACCCATAGGCTTGATCCACACTCTGCTTGGGTTTAATGCTCATTTTAACTACACTTTTTCTGAAACCTATACAAACTAAGCTATATAGCTCTCAGCTGGGATGTGCTGTATGAAGGATTTATAAGAATGTCTAGAATACTGCAGCTGCATCCCCATAGAAAATTAATAACCATCAACTCAGTCGTTTTCTAAGGCATTTGATTTAGGCAGCAAAGTTATTTCTAGGCCAACCTTTGCACCACGACTGAAATCTGGTGCCCAGGAGGACCCAGGTATGGTGGCTGCTCTGTCTGCTCCATTGCTGTGGCAATACTTCTGTTAAAAACCTCTCTAATTTTTGAAAATAGTTAAAAAAACCAAATAAGTCAGCAGAAAATAGCTGGTCAGCCTGGACAAGATCACCTAGGTTGGTTATAATGTATTAAGCTTTGTGGTTCTCATTAAGATTAATGAGGATTGTAGGAAAATAAATTCATTCCTGAAACTGTTGTGGTGTTCTCAGCTCAGTTCTGTGCCTCAAATCAATGAAAATAAGTCGTAAGGGCTCATTTCTTTACATCAGGGACTTCAGATGGGGAAGTTTCACTTCTCCCAGTGTGAGAGCACTGCAGTCACCGACATTCTGCACAGGTTTTCAGAGGTTATAGATCCTGCTGGTGTGAAGAGGAGGGATTTATTCATGTCATTATCACACTGAGTGTTTGTCACCCTTGCCTCTCACCTTCCTGCCAAGACCCATGTTTTATAGCTGTGGGTTCTGCTAGCTCATAAATACAGGTCTGCAGTATAAACTCTGCTACAGCAGTGGAATGCTGTGCAGGTGCAGTTTCTAGCATCTTGCAGTATGTGAAGTACAGAGTTTGGTTGCTCTCTCCATTGTCTTCAGAGCAAAATAGCAGTCTGGTAATAAATGAGATTATTCTAGGCTCTCTCCCTGGAAAATGTCTTTGTTTCCAGAAAGGAAATACTATAGAAGATAATTACTGCTGCTTTTCTTGTTGCCTGTTAAGCAGTTATGTCTGCTTAAGATGCAGCTGAAATAGGAGACATAAACCAAAGATATTGTGATTGTGTGAGCTGAGGACAGGCATGTGCATCTGCTCACTTGTTCCTTTCATTTCTGTAATTTGCATTCAGGAATTGAAGAAATGAAGGAATCTATCCTTTTATTTCTGTCTGGGGGAGAAATATTCCTGTTTTTCTACAGAAGGTGTAAAAAGAGTGTTCATGCTTGGTAGGAGCAATTTTACCCACAACCTGTGCTTTTTGTAAGCCCCTTTCTGAAGCTTTTATAAGGAAAGGTACCTGCAGGATGTTCTTGTCCAGCTTGGTTCACCTGCTTTCCTTCTGACTGAGCAGCAGTGGATCTCTTGCCATAATTCAGCCTAGAGATCAGCCAAATGCCTCCCCTACTGCTACCCCTTTAGCCCTGATACAACTGTCACTGTGCAGGAACTTGCCTCGTTTCCAGCAGACTTGTCCAGTTCAGCTATCATATAATTTTCCTGGTCCATGTTACATCACTGAGCGGTCACTTTCTCATTTGTATCTGTAGCATGCACAGACTGATGGCCTGAAAGCAAATTCTCAACTTCTTAATGAATCAGAAAACAGCTCGTAAATGTTCATTTAATGAACATTTGTTCATTCAGGATGTTCTGAAAGGGACACAATGGCCAAGTGCTTGAGAAGGAAGTTAGAGGGAATACTTAGGAGTGAGAAGAGCCTGGCAGATCTTGTTTCCATCTTCATTAGATACTCTTACCTCAGATGCTGAAGCTTCTTTGTAGAAGGAAGGAGGAGAGAGTCCTCTGCCTTGCTTGGCTGCTGTATTTGGCAGCTAACTTCAGGAGAGATAATGAACACATGACTCAGTTGCCCAAGGAAAGCAGGTACTCAGGCTCTCAGAAACTCTGGTTGTTTTGTCTCAGAAAATTCCAGGATCTGCTACTTCTGTGACATTCCCATCAACTAAAAAATACAGTTTAAAAAGAAAAAGAAAAAACACAACCAACAAAACTTTTCTGGAAAGCTTGAGAATATGGAACACAGATCAGAAATGCTGGCAGGGAGATTTACTTTTAGTTACTCTGAGAAGTTTGTATAGCACAGAGTATGATGCCTAAAGGGCAACAATTAATACAGTAATGTTACTACTAATTAATCAGGATTGGCATTTGTGTGGTACTCTGGCAGTACTTTCTCTGCCAGTGCAAACAGTCTGTGTGCAGAGGTTCTGGGATCAGTAGAAGCACAATGGCATTGTTGACCTGGGTTCTATTTCAACTGCAACTATGCCTCTTGTTTAAAAGAGGAAAAGGGAGAAATACATTGATTTCTTCTACAGAAAGAGTTGAATTCCAGAAGTATTAATCCCTTCAATACTCAAATGTTTCATATGTTTTTGCATGTACAGGATGGATAACAAAGAAAGAGACAAGAATTTATCTTTACTTAAATAATTACTCCTAATTATTTACAATATAATGGGCAATTGAATAAATAGCTTTGTTTCTCTCTTGCAGCCTCCTCCCCAGATATATGATAAACAGCTGGATGAAAGGGAACATACAATCGAGGAATGGAAAGGTAACCACACTCAGAATTCTATGGGAAGGGGTGTTTCAGTGGCAAACCAGCCGTGTCCCACCGCCCAGTGGTCTGTGTCAAACCAGGAGGATTCCTTTGGCAGGAAGGACTGATGCTAGCCCTACAGACTGGTGCTTTGGTAGTGAAAAGATAAGCAATGTCCACACAGGTTAATGTTAACACAGGAGGTGCAGATCACAGTCCTTCATGGAAATCTTTAGGATATCATTGGAAGAACAGCTACTGTTCAGCAGGACGATGCATCAGCATTTTATCCACAGTAGAAAGCACCACATTACTGTGCTGCTTCATTTCTAGATAGTGCAGGATTAAACAACTCGTGTGTTCTAGTTTAACCCTGTTTGTCTCAATTTAGCTCCCAAAAGAGATGATAGGAGATGAGGGGAATGGAAGAGAGAGGTCTTAGGTGAGTAGAGACTATCAGACTCGTGAAGAGAAGGTAGGGCAGACAGAAGGAGTCCATGTGACACAGGGAGGGCTGTGACACTTTTACATGACTGTTCACTGGTTCCTGTTTGTAACTGTTGCAATTCTCTCTTCTTCTAGAACTCATCTACAAAGAAGTAATGAATTCTGAAGAAAAGACTAAAAATGGTGTAGTAAAAGGACAGCCTTCTCCTTCAGGTACTCAGCCCCATTGAATAACTTGGATGGGTATTCTGTACTGACCAAAAGAAACTGGAGATAGCTGAAGTGCTTGGGCTACACTTGCAGTTATGTAGACCAAGTTAAGATGTTTTTATGAAATCCGGCACTTCTAATGCACTGACCTTGCTTAATTGTTCTCCAGTGTCATGTTAATGCTTCAAGACTGGCCTGCTTGCTGCTTGAGGTGTAATTGTCCTGGTAATTTCTATGGAAAGATCTGTGGTTCCAGATTATATTCCTGTGGGTGGAGAGGTTTATCTCACGCTTGTGTTATTATACTGCTTATGGATGGGTGAGGAACTAATACTCTGCTAGCTGATAGAAGCAAAATTGGTGATGTTGGCACACATCCATCTGTTGGACACATGACATTGTACCCCCATGTAAGCATCTGGTACCTGCTCTGGTAGTTTCCCTTGTCAGAACTCTGGTGACATAAGAACAGCTTGCTGACAAACTCGGTTGACCCTTTGATGAGAAGGGAAACTTTTCTTCCAACCCAGATTCTTAAAATCCTGTCACAAAAAACCCCACAACTAAATTTTATCTGAGGAAAATCTGTATCATCAAAGAAAGCTGCACAGCAACAGTTGGGTCAAAAGTCATTTTAACCGACTGGAATTCTTTCCATTTGATTGCTGGCACAGTATCCATGACTTAATGGCAGGCTTCTGTCCAGCACCATAAACATTTAGAAAGTTAATACATTGTTTAGTCATTAATAGCATTAAATTCAGTCTCTTTTTTTTGCTGTATCTAAATGCATTTGTTTTGACTGATTAATATTTCCATAAAATGCCATATGGTTTAATACCACGTCAAGACGAAGGAACAGAGTTGTACTGGGTGACTGCTGATCAATATGAATGAAGTAGGTGTAAATAACTCTTAAAAAACAAATCTTCTGTCAGAAAAGACAGATGACTGCTGTCTGCAGTCACCAACGAGACATCATTGAGATTGCTGTGTCTTTTTGCAGCCTTTACAAAATGAACTAGTTAATTTTCCAACTGTAACAGGAGAGTAAACTAATTCAAGGGTTCCTCTGGTGCTGTGCTACTACAACAGCAGAAAGCAGTTCCTGTCTAGAGCTCTGACCATGAGCCTGTCTGTCTCTGTTAGGTGCATATTTATCATAGATGTGTGTAAAGGGAAGAAAAAATTGAGGAAAGCAGAAG
Source organism: Caprimulgus europaeus (assembly GCA_907165065.1). Next base: position 79,189,572 of record OU015526.1, read on the forward strand.
AGTGGTTAGGGGTATGGTGGCTTGCTTTCTCAAAGTGATGTTTTCATTGCCAACTGGACAGTGGCAGAAATCCTTTCCTTTTGTCCATAGCATCATATATTTTGCCTAGGCTGCTATTTTCTGTATTGAGAATACAGGAGTTCTCTAATTTTACTAGGTGTGGGGTTTTAGGTGTGTTCTCTTGCTTTTTAAGGCAATAGATGTTAATTTCTGTCCATTCTGAGGAAATGAAAATCTGTAAGAGTCATGCAGGAAAACTTTACAGCCATAAGAATGAAATGGCATCTACCTGCAGAACAAAGATCCGTGTGGCATGGTGGCTAGCTACGATTTCCAGCTGCGCAATAGCATGCAAAATCACATATTTTATTGTCAGGAATATTTAATGAAAATTAATGTATCCCTCCCAAACTGCAGACAGTGTTAATTTTGGTGGAAAGAAGGCAACAAAACGTTGCCTGAAAGTTTGGTGGAAAAAAACACCAATCCAAGTGTTGTTTGCTCCTCTGAGAACTCAAGTATGAGTTGAGATTAACGGGCAGAGTGACGACTGAGCAGTCATGGGTGCATGATAAGTACATTATTCATGTGGCTCTGTATTTATCACACAGTTATCTGCATTCACAGAACAGATAATGTGTTGTAATATTCAGGGATGTGATAAATGTTCAGTCATGTAAATGGTGATCTCGTGAAGGTAAATACTTTGTTTCACAAAGTGATTTTTTGGATAATACCTGGTACTATCATCATTTTACAGAGGACAGGTAAATCTGGATGCACAAAAATAACTGTCACAACTGAAATCCTGGGCTTAGTCTACCTAGTCCTTAATTAAGAGGAAGAAACCAGCCTTCCCTCCCACACAGCCATCTCTGCATTGCCACTAGGTGATCTGGTGCCACTCATTCTACTAAACTGTCTACAAGAAAATGGGATTTTATGGAAGAGTGTGGAGGCTTGGGTTGGGTTTTGAATCATCTTGGTGCCTGTGTGATCCTAGCAGACATCTGGCTGTTGGGTGTTTTGTAACTCGAAGTAAGCTAGAAAGAAGTGGAGCGACAGACATAACATGAGCTCTGCCTCTTCCAAACAGGCTGTGGAGGGGGACAATTTCTTGGTAAAATATTTATTATCCAGTGCCTACAGTTTGTGTGGTCCATTTTCTGCTGATATTTGCCACTGGTTAAAATGGTCAGTGTATTTTCATGCCTGTTGCCAAAGGGTAAGAATCCCTTGTTTGTTAAAGCGTGACTAGTTTGGGGGTTTCAGGTTTAATCACGTTGGTGTTGGTTTTCGTAGCACAGGTGCAGCAGTGAACAGCAGTGAAAGCCTCCCTCCATCCTCATCTGTCAATGACATCTCATCCATGTCCACGGATCAAACCCTGGCGTCTGACACGGACAGCAGCCTGGAAGCTTCTGCGGGACCCCTCGGTTGTTGCAGGTGACTAGCCGCCTGCCTGCGAAACCCAGCGTTCTTCAGAGGATGATGGAATTGAGGAGTAAAAATTAACAGCAGTTCAAGAGATGAAGAGAAATAAAACACAAAGATCGAAACGAAACGAAACACAAATCTTTTCAGCCTGCTTCTCCTACAGAGTTATGTAATGCAGCTAAGCTCAAGTGTATATTTAACTTATAGTTGCTCTGCTTTGGTCTTCTTCCAATGATGCTTACTGCAAGGGGGGAAAAAAAAAAAAGGAACTTGAAAAATCCTTTTTTTTACCCCTTCCCCTTAAGATGTAAAATGAATGACTGCAAAACCAGCAACTTGCAACTGTCCTTTTCACACTGGCATGACAAGGTGTGCAGTAGCCACTCTCAAACACACAAGTGTGTATCTGCCTTCACTCTCTGTTCTGTCATCTTCTGCCCAGGGAAGCAGATAGGGACACACACGTGTTTTTTCTTCATACACAAATAGCACACAGACACACGTGCCAATAGAATTGTGGCAGCGTAGGCAGCCGTGTGCCTCGAGGAGCCCACGCAGCTGCTGATGTACTTGGGGTGCACTCCACACCAAAATGGCCCATTTCAGGCGAGCTGCATAACTACACCTGTGAGATTACCAGTGTCTGTTCTGTTTGGTTGTTCATGGATGAGGTTGCATACCTTGTACGAGGATTTGTGGAAGTGTAAATAACCACATGGAACTGTGGCTCCCTCAGACACTTGAAGATGTAGCACTAAAATTTCCACTGAGAGTTGTATATACATTTTGAAATAATAACCAGTTTGTATTGAAGGAAGATGCCACAGAGCTTCATAGGAAAATGTTTGTGAACGTTAAGACTTGTTGTTCTGATTTTTAGAGCAGGTATGCCAAGCTAAGACCAGGTTAGAAGGAAGCACATATATCTTTGCAAGCTACAGGGAACAAGAATGAAGGTGGGTTGGTTTTTTATGCATGTCTAAATCCAGAAAGATTTAACTCAGTAAGCAACTTCTCCTGTCAATGTTAAATGAATTATCATTTTAGTTCACAAGATAGGCTCACTATGAGTTACATATGTTAGGGAGTAAGACAGGGTGGGGGAATGGACAGATTATGGTCAAAAGGACACGCGACAACTTGGTTTTGTTTCACCTGTAGATCTTGGGAGGTTAAGTAGAAAAAGGGTATTTGCAGCCCACTCCCTCTCAGTCTGTTTGTGGCACAGAGGTTGTTTTCCCTTTAAATCATTTCCTTGCTAAGGGAATCATCCCTTACTAAGAGAACACTCCTTCTCTAGGTGCTTTTAGCTGTTCATTTGCTCATGACAAATCATCTGACTCCCCAGGAAGTTTTATCAGCTGTGTTACATGGGAAAGAACCAGAGTGCATGGGTCTGCTGTTCCTGTATTCGAAGTAATAGCAGAGGATACTCATCAGCCAGTGAGCTGGGCTGAAAGGGTCACAGTCAGGAGTCTCAGGCAGTTTCAACAAGTTCTGAAGAACCCATCAGTGACTGAATATCAAATTGATTTTACCAGGTAACTGTATGTAGAATTCCCAGTGGTAAGTAACAGCAAGTGTTTTTGCTAGAGAATGGTAAAACTCCACACAGAATTTCACAACAACTGAATATTTTTCCAGCCAAAACAGCAACTAGCATTTTCCACTGCGAGGTCATCATGACCTGAGTTGGAAAGTAACTAAAATCTGGGTCATCTCTCCTCTTACCAAAGTCTGCCATGTAAACTGAAATGAGCTAAATCACACTCGAATGCTTTTCCAAATGTCAGAGAGAGAAAGTGTTTAGAATATATTACTGGATACTTTAACTAATTCTTATGTATCCAAAATTCTACCAAAACAGGACTGTTCTGTTAGGTAGCTTACCAGCCTGCCATTCTGTTGTAGGGAAAAAATAAATTGAGTATCAAGTCAGATTTTGTTCAAAGGGAAGAAAGCAAAGGAAAAAACTCCTCTCCAGGGTGGCGAGAAGGGGAGATAAAAATGAGTTGTGTATATGTGGTGGTTTTAACCTGGCCAGCAGCCAAACACCACATAGCTGCTCACTCACTCCCGGCCCCCCAGCAAGTGGGGGAGAGAATCAGAAGGGTAAAAGTGAGAAAATTTATGGGTTGAGATAAAAACAATTTAGTAATGGAAATAAAATAAAAATTAAAATAATAATAATGACAATAATAATGATAATGGAATACACAAATGAGTGATGCACAGTGCAGTTGCTCACCATCTGATGACCGATGCCCAGCCTGTTCCCAGGTAGCGATCGCAGAGCAGAGACAATCCTGAACCTGAAACTGCAATCTCAGAAGAGAGAGGGCGAGCCCCAGTGAGATTTCTGGCCAGTCGTCATTTATACACTGACTATGACATTATATGATATGGAATTTTGGATATTCCATTGGCATATCCAAATGCCAGTTTGAGTCTGTTAACCTTACTGTGCCCCCTCAGTTTCTTCTGCACCTGCAGATTAGCAAAACATGGGAATTTGGAATGTCCTTGATTTTCTTAGCAACAAGCAAAAACATCAGTATGTTATCAACACTCTTCTCATACTAAATCCAAAACACAGCACTATTCTAGCTACTAAGAAGAAAATTAGCTCTATCCCAGCTGAAACCAGGACAGCAGAAAATAATTTCAGACTTGGTAAGTCTGAGCTGTTTAAAATTGTTCTAGGAAATGTTTTTTTTCCCCAGGTATATTTTTGGTAGTTTTTTTAATGGAAATTTTTCTGAGAATAAAATTAGGTTGATAATGTTGTAAAAACTCAGAGAAGTGATTGTAAAAGCAATAATTTACCACTGCTAAAAATATTTAGCAATATTCTCTCTTAAGCCATGAAACATCAAGTCATTATTGAGTGATGTTAACTCTCACTTTAAAGCCAATGATTCTATCAGTATTGAAAGGTCAACAGCAATGCTCTGTAGGTGCAAAGGCAATAACACCAAGGGTGACTTCTTAGCAATAAAGAAATGTATCACCTCCAGATTTAATTCACCACAGACAGATATTAATAATATTCAGGTAACTAGTATCTGCTTTACATTCCTTAGTGTGCACCATTTGGGTGTGTTATTTAAACAACACAAAGTGTCTGAAAGAGGCAAAGCTGTATGTAAGAGAAACTGCAAAAATACCACATATGTAGACTGTAGAAACTAGGAATAATCCCAGTTCATTGCCAGTGATGTTATGCAGATCTGGCACATGCAATAGCAGAGAAGCTATTTAGAGCAGCCAGATGCTTACAGGTCTCCCATGTTCCATCTGTTGAAGCCAAAAACCATGCTCTTAGTCCCATGGTAGAGTTGAGTCTCGTTTGGGTTCGTGTGCTGGGTGAAGAACCAGTCCCCATAGAAGATGTCTTAGTGATGGGCACTAAATGAACCCACAACACAGAAGTGATATAGCTTTATTCCCAGAAGCCCTGATCCTGCTGTGCACCAGTGCTTGTACAAACATTTAATGGAGGCTACAGGGATGCATTTTAACTAGCATGTGCTTTTGTCCTTCGCTCAGTAGCGATCGACATCGGCGTGTGCTTAAGTGCCTTGCTAAAATGGGGCCTGAAAGAATTACTGCATCTCCTTTTGTCCTCCAAGTAGTTAGTCTCCTTTATGAGAAGCTCTGCCTGGGGAAGGAGACTTGGGGCTGTCCACATTGGACATGAGAAAAAAGCCATCAATGAAGAAAAGCAATAGTTCTTTACAATTCTGGTCCTTGTATGTCCAAACTGAAGTAGCAACCGTCGAAGAGGAGTAGTATCCTTTGTTTTGCTTTGTGTCAGGAAGTTGGTGTTGTCAGCTGATTCCTTACAAGAATGCACGTACTCTTGAATAAAAGATGGCAGTGATGATGTTCTGTAGCTGTCTTAAGGTAAACAACATTTTTCTTTTGGATTATAGAAGTTTTTGATACCCTTCTCTTCCAGTCTGTTCTCCTTTATTCTGGTGTTCTGTTCAGTTTGATAATGATAGATGCTTTTCTTCTTTTTCTTGCCAGTGATTTTTTAAATCTACCTCTGTTTAAAATGTTACTAAATAGTACTTGAGTAATATTTTTCACCTCATTCTCTGAGGGTTGCAGTTGTAAGAGTCATTGCCACCACTGCAGAGATGTTCTGAGGTATTTAGGCACTGAAGGGGCAATCGGAGAGCCTATGCCAGAGGTGACAGCTGGACACCTTTGTGTTTTGCAAATATGCCCAAGAGCCTATTGGTATCTTAAGTGCCTGAATACCTAAAGAAATTCTGTCCCAAGTGGCTTATTTAAGTCATGTAGATAGTCATTGGCAGGGTGAGGAAAATGGCAGAAGCATCTTAATCATCAGTGGCTGCTCAGAGCACCAGCTGCAAAAAAACAGCATTGAGAAAGCAGAAAGGAAAGCTGCTGCAAAATATTCCTGCTCTATTTTCTGACAGAGTACTTCAGGACAGTATGAGCAACTAAAAAAGAAAAGAAAAAGTTAGAATTGCTCTTAAAAGACCCTTCTTCCATTTTCCTTCTTACTGATGAGTTTAAATAAGGATGAGAGATTGATTTACTTCAAGTTGATGCAAGGTTATGCATGTTTTCAATCCAAAATTGTCTGTAATTTTGGAAATCAGCCTTCAGATACTGACTTGGTAGCTGGAATAGTATCTTGTGAGTAATTGATCTTTAGAGACCCAGATATTTGTGTTGGTCACATACTGATTTATGCAAATTGCATCATTGTTGATAATCCTCCCATAGTACCTAGAATTCCATGGCACAGGAATCTTAGCAAGCTTGCATTATATAAAGCAGAACTTAAATTGGAGTGTGAGTATGGTGATGTGTCCAAAAAAAACCCTACACAAATCCCAGTCAGGTACTTCCCCAGTGCACTGCTGGTTTCCCTCTGGAAATCACCAGTTCCTGCATGATATTGGTCTCCAGAGATTACACAAGACCTGATCATGTTGCTGTATCACTCTTCTAAACTTGGAACCAAGAACAGATTGGTATATATGGCTTTATCTTCATCTGTACTGCTTTACCTTCAAGCTCTGGGCTAATGATACCGAAGAAATGAGACTTGTGGCAGTGCCTTTAGGAAACTTTCCAAGGTAGTGCTACTTACCTGATTTGGATTGTATTCTAATATTTGAGAGTGAGCACCAGTGATTTCTTTCCCACCAACATATTTTCTCATGAAAAATATGCTAATAGCAATTTTAGAACTGCTTAAGAGAGTCAGTTTCAGCAAATCTCCCACATTTTTTATTTTTAAAAAAAGTTTTGAGTGCCCTGAAATCATTGTGAAATATAATTGAAATCTTTTCCTTAAATATAACTTTTAATAGCCAACGTTAGCTTAATTATATTACAAGATTTGCAGTATTTCAAAGAATCAAAAATTATTTTAGTTTCAGATCTAACCGCTATTTCTTTCTTTATGCTTAATGAGATTTTAAAATGTGTAAATTCAAACATGCAAAAACAACCAAAAAAAAAGGCATTTTTCAACTAACTCTATGTGCTTCCAGGGAGAGCAATATGAAAGAAAACCTGCAGGGAAGAATTAGACTTTTCTTTTAATAGCCTGGCAAAAAAGTCTGAGTTAGTGGTTGGCTTGAAGCTTAGGCTTTTGTTTGTCTCTGCTTCCGTTGGTTTGTGTAGCACAGAGAGGGAGTGTGGATGGATGTGATTTGTAGAACCTGGGCTGTGTTTCTGTTTGATCCAATTCTCAGTGTGGATAAAGAGCTTAATTGTAAGATAATCATGCATCTTCAAGAATCTGATGGCTGTGCTTATTTGAACTTCCACCGCTTTACAAAGGACACAGTTAACTAATTGCAAGCTCAAGGTGATCTTTTACACACACACACACACAGAAAATCATTGTGCAGTGGTTTGAATATTCCACAAACATATAATGTCTTAATTAGTTAAGATCCTTGGGGGAGGTGTGGGGATTGGTGAATGTGTCATCTTCACCCATGAGCTGGAAAACAGACCTGTCCAGTGGCATTTAGTGGAATCTGCTGAGAGTATGAGGAACTTGCCAGCGTGGCCTGCCTTTGTGTCCACCCCAACCTCCCTTCTCTTGTTCTTTTTTCTTTCTTTAATTAACTATTGATTGCAAGAGGTGAACTCTTTAACTTAATTTCTGCTCAGGCTCATCGACCCATGGCAAGTTTGAGTTTTAAAGAGGGTTTGATTCAACAAAAGAATGTTGAAAATCTTCAACTGAGGCTAATGGTGCCTTTTCACCCGAGAGTGAGCAGCTGAAAAGCACACATTGAAGGAAGACACAGTTTTCAGAATAAAAGTATCCCTCCCATGCTTATAATTTCAGACAGGTAAGCCTGTCTCTTGTGCTAATTTTCACTGAACAGGGCCATTTTTGTCTTCTGGAAAGCAAGATATTTATAATGTAAATAGTTGTACTGGGTTTTTTTTTCCCCCCCCTTCCTCTGTAACTAATATGTAATAATCCAACACTCTTTTTTCTGTTAAATCTTTTACAATAAGGCCGCTGTATGCCTAAATATGGTTGACCTCTGACCTTTTCCTAAATCAGTCCCATGCTGAAAAAGGAGGGTGCTGGAGGTTTCAGTGTACATATAGAATTGTGTATATTTAGTAAATTGAGTAAGTGGGACTTATGGCCAGTATACATTAAGCCACAACAGTGACAAAGCTCCAGATCTTAACTAGCAAAAACAACTGTTCACCTTGCCGTGTCCATCCTGTAATAAGATCAAAGTTGCACCTGCCTGTAGTTCTGCATGATCAGACTTCAAAGTATAACTAACCAGATCTGTAATGTATCAGTGTTGATAAATGTAGATGTAAAAAAACAAAAACAAAACCACAACAACCAAACAAAAACCAAAAAAACCTTGACCAACAAAAGAAAATCAACAGCAGCAACAGTTTGGTGTCAAGACCAGAAGATGAGATGTCTGGTTTTGTTGTGTGATTATAGCTGAAAAGAACAACTGGTGCCAGGGTAAACGGACTGAAGCAGTGACATTTGTTAAGGAACCACCCTGATTCCCACATTGTTTTGTTCTCACCCTATTTTCCTCTGACCATGCCTTGTTCCCTGTGTGTAGTACAGGGGAGAACAGGCCCTCAGCCAGGAGTTTTCTATGGGTCAATGTCACGTCAGTGATCTCTGATTTCTGTTCATTTAGTAATTACTGAGGTAAGATGGGAATCTCATGTTTTCCCATGTGTCAAAAGGAATCCTGCCAGAGCTTCCTCATGAGGATACTCCTCTCGCTGCTGTCTTGACTCCTGTCGCTTGGATGACTTTGCAGTGTTCCCAGGAACAGCACAACGCAGCAAACCACATTGATCGAGGGCTTCATTACGCGCGCGTTGTGCACCTGGACTTCCCCAGGGGCTCAAAGTCGTGCAGGGACAGGACTCAGGTGAAATATGGTATGTACTCTATGCATGACGCCTGTGTTACACCTTTATGACCTTAGAGTGGTGAAACTGCTGATCTTTACAGATGTGGATTTGGACCATCTTGGGGTTTTTTTGTTTTTGGAGGAGGAAGGCTGTAGGGAACCTCGGTCCTTATCCCACAAACCACTGGCTCCTATCCAGAGCAGCTAAGTGGAAGCTCAAGTGGCACCAGGGCCCTCGGGGAGGGGGGAGGCCGGGCACAGAGGTGAATATCATGCTGTTTGAATGTCATCTTGCCAAAAAAGCCTGTATGTCTAGCAGGGGAGACTGTGACTGTTCTATCAGGAGTGTTTGTGTTGTTTACTTTAAAACCAGCTTTGCTAATTAAAATAGTGTATTCCGGAGTCCTATTTGAATGGTGTGAAGGGTTATCAATGAAGAAGATACAAAGAATGCTCCTACAGCTCTCCTGGCTTCTTGTGTCTTTTCCTTCAGCCCTCACTAGGGGACACAGATAAAGCTTCCACACATGTAGAAGTTGCCAGGATTCCAAAATCCAGTTTAGTGCTCCATCTCCTGTGCTTCATAGGCTTTATCCTGTATGCCACTGTTCATTTAAGAAGCATTTACAGTGCTCCAGCAATGTAAAGGGATCCTAATGCATATGAGACTCAGATTTTTTTGTCTTCAAGAAGCTTAAGAGTTTATTCCTCTGGTTGACTGCCTAAAAATACTGGGGGGGAAAAATGACCACATGACTGGACAGAATGAAGAAAAACTGCCAAGTAAAAGCTAATCTCTCTCCCATCTCTTCCCTCATTAAAAAAAGTTAAACAAAATCAAGCCAACAACAAAACAAACCAACCCCAAACTCCATACCAACTGCAGTTACTATTTGGGGACTGATTTTTCACACAGTTGAACACACTTCACTCCAAGTGAAAAAAGAAAAGACCAAAAAGGAGGGAGAAAACATTGCTGGTTTAATTAATACTGATTTCCTAATGTATTTCTCTTATTTTGAAGTTGCTCTTGGAAAACATGGTTGGTTTTCTCAATTCTTGCACAAGCTATCTCTACCCATTATATTTCCAAGCAAGTCAAACCATAATACACAAAGGATGTTTTTATGTTTGGATTTATCATGTGTAGAGATGAAAAATCACCAACAGCCTTCTGATGAAACAATTTGAAGGGGAGGAGCTATGGAAAAGAATGAGTTAAAGCAGGTGATAAGCACTGAAAAGGGAGAAGTTCTTACAGTTGTTGGTGCTTAAATGCCATTTCAAATGTACTGTGCAGAGCTGGTAGTCTTGCTCTGACTTGCTAAAACAGGACCATTTTCAAGGTCTATTCTCTCAGTTTGTATTTGCAGAGATTAACTAAGCTACAGTAAATACAGACCTCTGATTTGCATCAGCTAGGGAATTTTGGCTTTGTGATTCTTACTGCAAAATGGGAAAGAAAGGAATCAGCTTTTTTGTTTTATTGGGTCCCTTTTTTGACAATCGAAGTTTCATCTTTGTTTTAAGAGGTTTGCCCCTTTTGGGACTCAGAATTTTCTGACTATATTTCAGTGATTTATACATCATTGAATGCAGATGTGAAGCTGTAACTGTGATTTAGCTTCAAATAACCCAGAGTCCTAAATACCAGAAAATCTGAAGTCATATTTGAACAGGACAGGCCTATCTCCTATATTGCTCCTTGGCATTCAGTGGAAATACTTGTTGTAGCAACAGACCAGCCTTGGCATTTTTTGCAGTCAGCTTGCATGTGAAGGCTTAAACATCTCTTGTTTGGTGATGGGGAGTGTGTGGCACACGCTGATGAGCGGTGGCAAATCCGTGGAGTCGGCTGTGCTGAAGCAGAGTTGAAAGAAGGAGATGAGAGCACCTCGGAGAAACCCCCCCTCCCTCTCTGCTGGAGGCAAACCAACGGGATGAAGGTCAGTGAAGAACCTTTGTGCTCAAACTGATGAACGCTCACTGTGGTGTGTGAGGCCCATTTAAGCACACTGGGACCGGTTCACAGTCACCTTACAGTATGGATGGCTGCTGTGATCTGCATGTGGGAGTCACTTTCTAGTTTGGTGGCAGAGTTGAAGTTTTGCTTTTCCTGCAGACCCCTCTGCTGGAGGCTGTTCAGTTTTGGCTCTGTTTCTGTGTGCTGATGCTCTAGAAAGCAACAATTCTGTGGGCTCCATTCACTGCCCTGTGCCTGGGACTGTCTTCAAGTATGTGCAGATTAAAAACTGAGATTAGCTGGCTTTTCAACATGCTCTCCCACACCCTCTGTTAACGGCATAGCTTGGTGTCTGAACTACAAATCTGCTGTGCCTCCAAGAAAACATGAGTATCAGTATAGTGTAAGCAGCCAGGGAAGAAGCTTAGCTGCTTAAATTAATACTTATTTCCTAATATATCTGTCTTATTTTGAAATGGACTGCTAGGAAGGAGTGAGTGTTTTTTGTGTTGTGATGTTTCCCTCAGATGTTCTGTCCACATTCCAGGAGCACTTCTATATAGAACAGTAAGTAGGATGCTGGAGAAAATATCTCTTTTTCTGAATGTTTCTATTTAATTAGGATAGACTGGGGCTTTTGTTAAGTGAAGTCCCATTACAGGGAGTGGCTGACTGTTGCTGTCTGGAAGATTTTAGCCTTTCTTGCAGCATAAGCCTGGAACTAACAATGGGGGCATTTAATGTTTCTCTAGGCTAAATCTGAAATGTGGTAAAATCTTCCCACCTCTGTTTCACATCTAATGTTGGAGAATAAGGGGAATTATCTTTGATTCTTACAAACTCATGAGGCAGAAATGACACAGAAGTAGCTGCTGCAATAAAATACCCCTTCCATTTTCCAGAACAATTAGTGGTTTAATGTGTGGATGAGGTAAAAAGCCGTACCATTCCTGCTAACCCTAGCTAGGTAAAGATGTGTCTGATGTTACAAGATTAAGCTGTGTTAGTGGTTAAGAAATTGATGGCAGATACTATGAAAAGGTCTTTAAGTCTTGATTTGCCATCAACAAATGTTCAGAGAGATTACCTCGGGATTTGTTTGGTTTGGAAGATGTGTTTATGCCCATGCTTTGCTGGTTTTGTCCTCAGCATTCTCCAGATGAGATTCCTGCTCTTGGAACAGTCTCACCTTTTCAGTGCAGTTGTATCATCTTAGATGGGAAACGCTATGTTTTAAGTGTTCTCATCAGAATGCCAAATCACAGCTAGAATAAATGGTCACTTTTTAGCTTTGTTCTTTTTTTAATGAATAATTACCCTCAGTAATAGCAAAAGTCCTGGAGGTATGTCACTGTAGGGTGCTGTTAAATGTGACCACCCCACACCTGTTTTCCAGAGAGCAGTCTGCCTTTCAGGGAAAGATTTGTGGGTGTAGTTGTTCAGGGGGAATGGAGCCTCTTAATGGCAGCCTCAATCCAGAACTAACAGGGTTTGAACAGAGAGAAATTCAGAGTACGTACAGAAGCTCCTTCAGTAACATTGGAAGTACTCTAGGGCCCAGCACGTAACTGAGTGTGGACTGAAGGGTGAAGCTCTAGTTTTAAAATCAATGAATGTTACAAGAAATCAAACCTCATGTCTGAATACCACTGAATTTTGGAGTTTCAAGCAGCCACAACATTGTCCAAATTCTTCTTCAAAACCCCAGTTGCAACATCACAGATCAGAATGCATGGCTGTGATTTCTCAGAGCAGGAGTCCTCTGAGATTTTTATTGTATGTCTTTCAGAACTGTCAAGTTAGTTGAAGGATTAGTGTGATTCTCTGCATAAAGGAAAACACTAATTTTTGGCAATGTGCAGACTTCTCAACTTTTTTTTTCCCCACAAAGGAGAAAAGTAACATTTCTTTGAACAACACAGCGACACAATACCGTGCTGCTGACAGCAGGGTGTCAGTGGGAGAGTGCTGGACAGGTTTCAGCACAGTTGTACTCATCCATTTTACCTTTCTGACTCAGTTTTGTCACAAGCAAAACACAGAGGTAGCGGACATGGCAAGAATATTACAGCATGTACAGCTAAAATAATTCATTTGCTGATAGCGTTGTGTGATTTCTGAAATATATGAATGAAGTTTTAATTTCCCTTTTTTGGCCTAAATTATGAGCATGATCAACTTGGCAAGATAACCAAGCTGTCCATCAGTTTTAGCACTGGGTTTTTAAGCAGTTAGCACAGAGCCAAAGGTAAACACTCACATGTGCTGCAAAAATTCACTGCCACTCCTGTTTAACACCAAATCCAGAGGGACTGTGGTTCCATATCAGATTTGCACTGTGTTGCAACCAGTTCACGGTATGATCCAGTAACTGGGGAGAAAGGGGGGGGGGGGGATCAGTGTGCAGTGCAAAGAATTTTTTTTAAAGCTGATGGAGAAAGGCAACTTATTCTGGCAAGGAAAATGCACGATACAGGTGAAGGCTGCCACCTAAAGGCAAACGTGCTGAAGGGTCCAGCAAAGAGCAAAATTGAGTGTGTGTCATCTATCTGCTTGTTGCCTTTCTTCTCCAGCCAAACTGACCCTGAACAATTCATCGTGTACTTGATGGTCTGGAGTGTTTCTTGGACAAAGCATAAGTCTCTAGTTTCAGTAAGTTTTCCTTAGTTTTTCTTCATTTTCCAATAAGTTTTGTGTGTAAATCACTCCCTGTAGCGCAGGGGATCACAAGAAAGATGGTCAAGTGAGCAGAACTGAGGGGTAGATGATGGTGGTGCTAAACCAGTTGGGGGTGAGAAGATTTGACCACCACCAATCTCTCCAAAACTATTTGGAGTACTGCAAATAAAAGCCCACCAAGAATTTAGGCAATTAGCTTTTAAGAATTTTGCACTGTCTGGTCCGTGTCCAACTTGAAATTTCATAGTGCAAAACTTCTTCCAACAAAGCAGACAAAAAGATGTCCAAATAGACGTGCTATGTAAGCAGATCTCTCCTCCCTTTAGATAGCTCAGCCATCAGACAGCAGTGTCATGTGCGAAATTGCTTCGTGTGAGGTTCTTTTCCCCACAAATCTCAAAAGAAAACAACTAGTTTTCTTTTTTTTGTCTTTTTCTGTATACTTTAACAGAAAGGCATTCTCTGAACCATACCTTAAATATGCCTTCCTGCAATTTCTGGTAATATTCAAAACAAGACAGAGCTTTCTGACTTACCACAGTGCCTACTGGAATTTGCACAGAGCTTTTTTCTGGTTAAATTACTATATTTAACAGAAAGCAATTCTCAAGTAGGAAGTATAGGTTAAAACAAAAAGGCACAAAGTCAAACTGCAGGAAAACTAATTACACATCTGTAATGGTAACTGTTTCCTAAAAAAAGAGATTGCCATGGTATCTGGCTGTGTCATTGATTTGTTTCCTGTGTTTCTTGCTTTGGAGACTGATGATTCTCATGTCCAGTGTGGTGTGTGATGGAGTCACACCTGCATTGTTACCCAGGAACAATCATAGAACTATCAAATGGTTTGGGTGGGAAGGAACCTTAAAGGCCATCCAGTTCCAACCCCCCTGCCACCAGCAGGGACACCTTCCACTAGACCAGGTTGCTCAAAGCCTCATCCAACCTGGCCAAGAACACTTCCAGGGAGGGGGCAGCCACAGCTTCTCTGGGCAACCTGGGACAGTGTCTCACCACCCTCACAGCAAATAATTTCTCCCTCAGATGTCATCTCAATCTCCCCTTTTCCAGTTTAAAGCCATCACCCCTTGTCTTATTGCAACAGGCCCTACTAGAAAGTTTGTCCCCATTTTTCTTATAGGCCCCTTTAAGTATTGAAAGGCCACAAAAAGATCTCCCTGAGTCTTCTCTTCTCCAGGCTGAACAGCCCCAACTCTCTCAGCCTGTCCTCACAGAAGAGCTGTTCCAGCCCTCTGATCATTTCTGTGGCCTCCTCTGGACCCGCTCCAGCAGGTCCATGTCCTTCCTGTGCTGAGGACTCCAGAGTTGGGCACAAGACTGCAGGTGAGGTCTGATCAGTACCGCCAAATTATAGACAGAACAACCCTGTTATAATATTAATTAATCCTTATCTCTATTACAACTTCTTCAGCAGTGGAAACAGAAGTGGCAGCCTGAAGTTGAAAGAGATCACACATGACTACTGTAATACTGCTTTAGGCTAAACTTCCCTTTGGACCTGCAGGATTGAACCTGATGTTCCCACACAGAGCAAACATAATATTTTAGAAAACATTCATCTTGTCAAATTATACATTTTCTATCTTCTGTTTTGAAGCTCTAGTGCATTTATTTGTTAGGGGCTACTCCACCAGCTCAGGAAACGAGCTCTCTTAAAAGATAATAGCATTCAGCAATTACCATATCTCTCATTTCATCTCTCATGTCAGAGAAGCCACTTAAAATGATGATGGCATCCAAATTCCTGCTATGTTGCCCATAAGAAGTTTATTACAGGTAAAGAAAAAAAATGCTACTGCATCAGCATTGCAGTCTCGCTGTGAGGAGCTAATGACTTTGCACTTCATAGAGAAATGCATGCAGGGAATTAATATTTTCATTGATTTGATGGTGTAGGTGATGTACAGTCAATATGCAGGGAACAGCTACATCATATAGTAAGTGCACACAAAAGCATTTTTTTTTCCTTCACAAAAGAGCATTAAGTGGAAGAGCAGTCAGAGCAATAACAATACAGCAACCAACTGAAAAACTGCAATTAATTCACTGATCTAAATGGAAAACATCACCTTACCAATTTTTGTTGTAAAACAGAATCCAGTAAGGCCTGTCTCAGGCAATGAGTTTCTACCAGGTGCTTCTTCAAGTATGAATTACCTACTGTGTATGTGTTACGTGTGCCTAAGTCATATCACAATGCTTAATAAGTTCAAAGGCTAGTCAGGAAAGTAAATAATGTTGTCTATAGGCAGCAGTTGCTTTATATTAGTGTGGTGTTTTGGGGAAATATCCCTGGAAACATTTTGTCACAATAGCTTTTTCTCTGGTACAAGACAAGGCTGAAGGTCACTGCAATGCAGAGGATATTTTTTGTTCTCCTCCCTTCATCCTTTTAACTACTGAGTAGTAGTTGCCTCAGTAGTAGTAATAAATAAATCTACCATAGTGGCTTTTTGTTTTTGCAATTACTCAAGTCTTTATGTGAGAGTGCATTGGATGTTTGTAGGAGTTTTTATATTGAAAGAAAATGAAGCAGGTTGTTAAGAAGGTGGGACAATTGTTTCAGCCAAGCTGAACTGATAGGCTGCCAGACTGCTGAGCAGCTGGCTGAAACAGCTCAGACCCTCTCAGCAGCTGGGTTGTTTTTGGTGTGTTCAGTGTTTTGAGCTGATGAAGGAACGCCTGACAGCCATGCTGCTTACAACTCATCGCTCTTCTAGGAAATACCAAGTTTAATGAGCACAACAGAACAAAGCAATACCTGCTAATTGGAAACAGTCTTCCTGTAGGCAAAGGGTTGTAAAAATACCAAAGCAGAACCTCACCTTCAGCCCAGGTGAGAAGGCAGTTCTCTACCACTACCACATGTGGTGCTGGAGCGTCAGGCTTTTGTAACCTGGTGTAAGGTTACTCCTGAAACACCCCTGCACCCATGAGTGTATCAGGGTAGGGAAGAACGGAGCTGGGGATGTTCAGCGCATTGTGGCACCGTGTGAATGCAGCTGTGCTGGTTTGGCACTGCAGAGAGGTGGTGGACTCCCCATCATTCCTCTTTGTGCCAAGAGGACTTCGTTTCTGTGTGGTGTTTTGAGAGCAAATGCTGGTTTGGGGGTTGTGGCCTTTGAAATAAAATAATTCAACTCGTAGGTTTTGCTTCAGTTGGCGCGTGATGTTTTCCCTGAGGCTCAGTAATGCGAACTGGAATGTTTATTATCACACAGGCTAAGAACTAGTCTTTGGTTTGCCCACGGGAGGCCTCTTCTAACTAACTCACATGGCTCTGACCTACCTGTTCAGATAGTTTCAAACTGAAAAGGCTATGGCATGCAGGTCCTAAGGCTGGGAAAGAAAATTACTGTTCTTCAACCGCGTAGGACTTAAAACAGCAATTAAAAGAACTAATGCAATACTGATAAAAGTATGGGTGGTGTACTTTTATCCTTAAAAGCACCCTTTGGAGTTTAACCCTTTCCCTCCACGTTCTTGACACATTAAAATCTCATCCTCCCCTTTCAGGGCAAAAATGTTGTATGAGCAGAGTTTACTGGTGTGATGCATGACAGACTCCTCCTCATCCCAGCCATGGATGGCACAGTGGTGTAGAGTTAAGACCTCAGTGAGAAAAGGAGACTCCTGTACTTGCTGCAGCCATCCCTGCACTGCAGACCCCATGGGTTCATCCTCCTTTACCAGCCACACTCACAGGGGTCCAAGGCTGTATCCCTCCTTCAGGCAAAAACTCCTCCTTCACTGCCACGGGGGACATTGAGCTGAACAAGGAGGTCAGAATCAAAGTTAAACCTTATATATGGGTGGAGGTGGAGAAAGAAGCTGTTTGACTGCTGAGACTGCCTGTAATTATTTTCTGTAAAATAACTAAATAAATAGCAGCTCGAGCTGTTTTGGTTCATTTTTCTTTTGTACTGTTGTGGCTGATTTTGTTCTCGTGCAAGGACTTAAATTCACCATTTCTTTACAGTAGGGCAGTGTAAAAATCTGACAGCCCCATCCCCTTCTCTGCTCCCTGAATTTTAACTCCAACCACCACCAGACTTTTCAGAAAAGTATAATAATTTCAGGAAGCTACTTATCTAGCTCTCCTCTCCTGAACTAATTATATTTTTTTAGAAGGAAGAACCAAAAAGATGCTCAAGATTTTCAAGTTCCGCTGTATTAATAACTACTATGTGTATGTGACTGAAAATAAAAGCAAGTCTTTGAAATTAGAACCATAGTGTGGACTGCTTCCTGCACTTTCACCTCTCAAACCCTGCCTTTCAAGAGTAGTGTTCTTACCAAATGCAGTGCAGTTGTGTTTAGCAATTGCCCTCTGGAAAATAACAAAGCAAATACAAAAACTTTGCCTTGCATTTTAGAGATACAGGCTGTAGTTAGTTTCTGTATTGTGGTGGTAAACACTGGACATGATATAATATTTTTAGCCACAAAAGAATTAAAGATTCAATATTATACTGAACTAGAAAACAATTTACTGCCAGGCTTAAGTCTGTTTTGTTTTGGTTTTATTCTAATAGTTTGGAATCTAGGAATGGTATAAAAATACTAGCTATACTTACTTTAGTGCTTTGATTCCAACTGTTTTTCTAACAATTCAAATCCACAGCACTGAGGAAAAGCCTTGTTTCTCCTCCAGACGTTGTTCATAAATAGTTTTTATACAAAGCTGTAACCTTTATTCAATGAGAGATTGAATTAGAATAGAAGTAAGAAGGAACTCTGATTTTAAAAAGTGAATTGCTTTTCATGTTATAGCTTGGCCATTTGTTATCTTACAGTTTTGGTTAGGATACTGGATGTAAATGTCTAACATTTCCAACAGTGTTCTGAAGTTTCACCACCATCAGGATATTTCTTCCAAGTGATAACAATTTAATCAGGTTTTATGGAGGGAAATCTGAAACTCATTCTATATGAACATTAGGTTTTTATAAAATTATTTACAACTTTTTTTTTAGTCAAGGACAGATCCATTGGACAAACAGCACAACCACAGTGTATCCTGTTGTTTTAATAACTTCATATCTATAAATATATATATTTTTAGGCTGTCAGGATGTCCATTTTGTTATCTACAGCATACTCCTGTCTTATGAGTGCTGCCATATATTGAGGTTGTCACCTATAGCACCCTGTAATTCCTCACTTGTCTTAGTGGAAGTGCTATAAATCAGGATTGACCATACCTTAAACATGCTGCAAACTGCTTCCTATGTTTGGAGCTAAACTTCCCAGGATGGCTACACATCCACTCAAAATCATGTGCAAAAAAAACAGTCACCTCCCCCTTCCCCACCTGTTTTTATCAGAAATAAGAGATTGTCAAAGGTGTTGAAAATAATGACACTGAGATGCCCATTAAGGAACTGTTGTTATGCTGCTGATTAAAATTTGTTATTATCCTGCACACAGTCTGAATTGAGATTTGCCTGGGCCTCCCTGTATTTAAGAACCTGTGACACCAGATATGAATTCCTTATCAATTATAAAAAAGATAGCTTGCATTCCTACAGAATGGAGAAATAGAGGTAAGAGATTTGTTATTGCTGAACTCATCTATGAATGCTAGAGCACGCAGGAGACAGCAAGAGACTAAAGGTAAATTTAATTACAAAGAAAGTAAAAGATGGTACAGAAAAAATATATGTATAAAAATATTTTGTATCAATAATTCCAGAGTTTCAGCCATGCTCATCTGTTTATTTAAATAGCATCATGTGACCACAGATTTTGGGAAGAAACATAATATTGTAGGAAGCTGTCTGTTCTGGTGTTTTGAAGGAGTCAGAGATTTTGGTCACAGCATCCATGCTCATGTGCTCCACTGCAAGTACTTGAAGCATATTATATGAAATATAAAACAGGTTTAACACCCAAGCACACAGATGGCAAAATATTAGACTGAAAGATTAAACATCATGCTAATTTCAAGTGCATTGCTTAAGACTATCTGATTTTGTTCATTATTTGCTTTAACAGTGAAAGAAAAGATGTCTAGGGTGAAAAAGGAGCAGCTTTGTTGGTTTTTTTCCAGAGCAGAACAGATGTGCATCAGACTGCAGTCCCTTGTGTAAGGAACACATTTCAGCTCTGCAGCATTGCCAAGATCACAGAATCAGTTGAGTTTCAGATTTGGTTTCTTGAAGATTTAAGTCAATTGACTTAAAGTGTCTGTGGAACAGTCTGTGGTTTGCAGTAAAGTGAGATTCTGAGACAGAAAAGAGTATCTACAGTGTTAGGCCAGTTACAAGTGTGCAGTACACTAAAATACCTGCTTGTGGATTATTGTTTTGCTAGAATTCTGTAATAGCACTCCTGCAATGTTGTAAAAAATATCCTCTGGACCTCTTCTTAGGTAATAATTACAGAACTAAGGGGAACAAGGACTTTACTGTGAGCTTTAGCAGGCACAGTTAATCAGTGCAGCTCCATTGACTTCAGTGCACTTATGGCAATATCAGTAAGTGGTCTGACTTGCAACATCTCCCTTCAGAGAGAAACCACGCTGCACTCCATTTTCTACACCAGAATAATTCTTGTGACACTTCCTACGCTTCATACCACATTTGAACATTGGAAGTATTAGTTAGGAAGACAGATGAATGACACTGGCATTGGAGTAGACTAATGCACTTAAACAAAAACTGCTTTAAAATGAGATTTTCTAGGTATAAAATGAAGTGGATGCTGCACCATTGCTTGAAAGCAACTCCTAGCTAGAGCAGGACAGCAGAGATGAGCCAGTGGGTGGAAATAGAAAGGCTGTTTTGAGTCAAAGGGTGAAACAAGTCCGTAGAGAATTACAAACACATGAGCAGCAAGTTTTAGCTGGCCACAGAAATGGCTAAGAAGGTAACCAAGAACGAAATCATCTCTGCCCACACTCCTGTAGCATGAGTGTGGACATGCCACAGAATTCCAGCCTCCTTGAATCTGGAAATTCTTAGGAAAGCTGCAAGGAAGGGGTGTGTGTATATAGGACTGTCAGGACAGATAGCATCAGACAGGCAAGACAGGAAACTACCCTGTGCTACTGCAAGGGATAAGTTTGTTTTCTTAAGTGCTTTAAGTTCTAAAAGCAAGATCACATTGTCACTGCATGTGGGACACTGATTGCAAGTCAGTTATTTCTAGTGAAGTCTCCCATACCATGTTAATTTACACCAGGGAAGAAGCCTGCAGGTGCAGTGATAGAACAGAAACCCCCTGCTCTGGAGCAGAGGAAGTCCAGAGGAAGGTAACGTGGACAACTCACATGACTGCTTTGTTCATGGCTTAGGTATATGGTATTTCTTAAATTACTAAGACTTCCCTACAGGTTTTGTTGTTTTGGGTTTTTTTTTGGTATTATTTCTGCCCAAGAAACACAAGGACAACTCTTAACTACAAAGGATTTGAGAAGAAAAAATACCCACCCACACAGTGTGATTTTGGAAAGAATTCTCCTTTTTTGCCTTTTCCAAATGACATAAGAAGACTGCTCTGGTTCTCCCTTGTTCTCTTTTGGAAGTACTTTTCTTCTGAATACCATTTTATCCACAGTGATACTTGGAGAACTCCAATTTAGAGCCCAACAAGCAAGAGAATCTTGTTTTTACTTAATTGCAAGGTACATCTGCTTTTAGCCCCAAAATTTGTGTTGTCTCCTCATGGAAGAGCAACCACAGCATTTGCCTTGGGTATGCAGTTACTTAGTCTGCCTGAATAATTCCAAATGACACTTGTTTGGAACACACATGAGCCATCCACAGGCTCATGTTTATTTACACACACTACTGATCAGACCACTTAAAAAATAAGTTCACAATTTACATGCAGAGAAGTCATAAATCAGAGGCTAGATTTCTCCAGCTAAATACTTCAGAAACTTTTGAGCTAATGAAGCTTCAGTTCTCAGCCTTGTTCCACTTACCAGGTAAGTTTCCTGAGCACTGCTGACACTGACTAACCTACTGTCACAAAAAAGGTAGTTGATTCATATTCAAATCCAGTAATGTCATGTCTGCTTCTCTTCAGGAAGAAAAATGACAATGTAATAATGGAACTTGTCAGGCTTACTTGTATAAAATACACTGCTCATATTAGTATAAGGCAGCCATCTTACAAATGCCATCCTACAAATCTTAAAGAGTATTTTAAAAAACACTAATATATTTCCTCAGGAAGTATGAAAAGATAGGTTTTTCAAATTTTCAGTCATCTCCAGATGCATTTATTTTCCTTAATTCATGTTTTCACTCCCACTCTTACACAGACAAAAAAATGTGGTTATTTTCCCCGGGTGATTTCATATCAAATGTTTTCCTACAGCTATCCAGCAGTGATCCATTCATTCACATTAAAATAAGGAATGAAAAATATATTCTTTCATATTGTTTCCTGCATGTGTGTAATGTGTGGTTAAGTTTGCTTGTTTAAACCTCTGCCTGATAAGCTTTGGAAACAATTGTTCTGTTTAAAAGTTGTAGAGGAAATAATTGACACCAAAGAGTTTCCTGTAATAGAAAACAGACTTAGCTCCCAAAACACATCTGGCTAAGAGTTTGGGCCAGCATCTGATCCAGTGGTAGATGCTAAACCTCCTTATCCTAAGCTTCACTTTAAACTGTCACATAAACCAGGTGAGTCAGTGATAGGCTTGGTCACACTGCGCTTGGGTGCATTCCCCTGACTTTTTTTTAATGTTTTGGTTTGGTTTTTTTCAACATAGGAGATTAAGAGAGGGTGCTAGACAGCCTCTATTCATTTTCTTTCACCTTGTTTTTTTCTTCCTCATAGTTACATGAAAGCTGGCCAGCTTCTGCCTCTGCCTACAAGGTTTCCAAGTGAAAAATCTCCATGGGTTTTTAAATTACGACGACTCCCTCAAACCCTTAAAGTACTTGCATTTTCCAGATTGCCTGGCAAATGGTGTTTCATGGGCAAGCCTCACAGAATTACAGGTACAGCTAGATTAGGCTGCTTCAATTTTCCCAGTTTATCCCAAGCCTGCTGTTCTTGGAGTTGTCAAGCTCTTTCTCTGTGGAATTTTGGTACATGAGGGTCAGAAAATACGTTATGGAAAAACATATGCTGATATTTTTCTCTGTAAATAATGGCAGTTCCCCAATTTGGACCTCAGGTAGACCTACTATGATATGTATCACAGGGGACCAAGTGTTATTTGTAGTTGTGCAGTAGTATAACCCAAGTAGTAAGAGCACTCTGTTAATGATGACCTCTACACGTGTTTTTTTCTCCAGCTTTCACTGGTAATGTGGTTATGATTTGCTGTCATGGCACGCTGTACAATTTGAATCTACCCCTTTGACATATTTTGCATTCATGGTAAGTGTGCCTTCCCTGGGGCACTATTATTTTCTATTTCCATGCAATGGGAAAAATTACACAGAGATACAGACAACAAAATCAAATCCTAGCACAAGACAAAGAGAAAAATTACATGTTTTATGCTTAAGTGGGAATTAAACACTTTTAAAAAGCTTCTTTGAGGACTGTCATTTTAGAATGAGATTATTCTGGTAACAGAAGAGATAATGTCTCACTGGTGGTTGTTTTCTCATCACTCAAATGCCAGGGCACAGATGGTGCTGCCCAGACACACAGCAGACACTTGAATTAGTCGCCTTTCCCATTCCTGACTCTGGATCTATCACGTGTGTGCCTTCCTCCAGAGCCGCTGTGATGTGGCAGACAGCACTGTGCCTCCAGCCTCCTTACCAAATCAGTCTGTCTGACAGCTCCCCGACACACTCCTCAGCCTGTGGCACCAACCCACGCTCTGACCCCGGTGACACAGCTCTGCTCTGCTGTCACTGGCTGTTCACCCAGCCCTCCCATGCACATCTGCCTCCAGAGGCCCCCAGCACACAACCAGCTCAGCCCCAGCAACTCAAATCCCAGCTAAGCGCTCTGACCTTTGCAGTGCACGCCCAGTTTGTTCCCCAGCAGCTCTGGCTTTCAATCAGCAATCTTCACACGGGGAGGGAAGCAGGCAGAAGGAGCAGCTAAGGCCTGAATTCTCTTTACCTGTTCGGGGTGTAGTGCTGTCTCAGGTGTGTGATGCAGGAACACTGGGTGGTTTTGCTGGTGTACAGTCTCTGTCTGCTGGTGATACTGTGACACAGACCAGCGTGGTTCACTGGAGAAAGAGGATGTACAAAGTGCTTGTGAATTTAATGATGCTGTGAAAAGGAAAGCAACACCACATGCTGTTGCATCGGTCCACTCTGTATTGCTGTTTCTCCTGTTAATGGATTCAGCCATCATGGTGTGGTTAATGATGAGGACTGATTGTAATGGACATAATAAGATGCATTCCGTGAGTGCAAAGTAGTTGCATTGTAATTAGTCATGCTACATGTATACATGGTACATTTTCTGCTTGGGTTCTTACAAATGCAAGCTGGCAAACAAAGAGAATGAGGTACAGTTTATTTGATTTTGAGGTGGCATGGGTATATGAGTTAAAGTAGTGTCAAGCCAGAGTTGCAACCTCAGGACAATGGAAATTACTCCAAAGATCAGAACGTTCTTACACTCTGACTGCACTTGTACACAGTAAATTCTGTTGCAAATGTGGCCTGAAATGCTCCTTGTGTGCAATGCCCTGTAATTTCTAAACATGCTGAGTAAAGTTTTTCTTTAAAAGCATAAACAAGTTGTTCCACCATAAGGAAGTATTTTACAAAGAAGCCCTTTGATATTTAAATAAGATAGTCTTCTACCTAACAATCTCCACAGTTGCAGGAAGAAAAGGGCATGTTTTAAATTCAAAACAGTACAGGATGTATTATGAAAGGTAGTGAAGTGAAAATAGATAAATATCTATTGCTATATGTAGCCAGACTAAATCCTTCAGAGACCAAGCAAGAGTCTGATCCCTTCTGGACTACCAGCTCCTCTGTAGGAAGCGTGTGGGACTGGAAGTCAAAACTTCCAGTACTTTGCACCAAGTTTCCTGCACAGAAAGGAAATAGATAGGAAATAAATCAGGTCATGCCTCAGTTTTTCCTTCTCTGAAACATAAATATTACTTATCCACATGTGTTATGTGATCTGGCATATCAGTATAGCAACCTGCTCTGAAAGCTTCGAGAGGCAGGAGTTACAGATATCAAAATATTATCAGGCATAAAATGAGACATGAAAACACCTAACTGGGATTATAAAGCCAGAATAGAAAACTAAGCACTTCATTAACACTTGACCCAAACTGTCAAGTGTTCCTTTGACAGGGATTAAACTAGGACCTGGCTTTTACAAGTGAGAAACTTTTCCAAGGGCATGTTTCAAATGCAACCTCTTTTCCATCTCTGCTTGTTCTAAAAGTAATTTATGGCCAGGGGATATAAAGAAATTTCTCTTTGGGGCTAATGACTGTTAGAAATTCTGTTAAGATTTCCAGTTGTGGAAATATAGAGTACAACAGCAACATAAAAAAAACCACTGTCCAACGTACTGTTTCATCTGCTTCATGCTTCAAAGATAACTTCCAGTTAACAAAGCAGTAAAATGTTATTAAGAGAAGCAGTGTGACACAGCTGAATGGAAGTAGAAGTGTCCAAAAATTATTATATAACTATATTAATCAATAGAATTGTTTTAATCACTAAAATAAGTGTGGAACTTCTACAGCTGTTCACGTGCAGTTCTTGCAGAAGTCAGCTAGAGGGGCAGGCATGTGCATTGCAGAGGATAAAATTTACCAGAATAGAGGGATGCCACTTACTCTGCCTGAGGAGTTCTGTTCTTCAAAAGGAAGTGTCTTTTTTGTTGTTGTTTTAAAGACAAAAATGATTTAAAATCCATGAGATCAAAACTAATTGGTAAAGAATTACCAAAAAAAATAACATTACCATGAAAGCTTGGTGACAGTAAACAATTAAGAAAGCAATGTAAAGTCCTAAAAAAATGCACAAGCATGTACAGTTTTTCCAATAAAATTAAACATAACCTGCTTTAGTGGGCATAACGGTGTGAAAAGTTTGTAACTTCTGGGGTGGGACTCAGTCACTTTAGTTTGACAAAATAAGTTTTGTCTGAGTAGGTGAAAAACTATAATCAGATATCCCTGCACATAGCTTTTCAAAAGCTCACTTTTGTACAAGTTAAAAAAAGAATATTAAAATAATATATTAAAAAGAATAATCCTTATTCTTACAGAGAGGCATTTCTTAGGAACAAAGCAGCTTTTTTGGTCAACTTAATTCACAGCTTTTTATGGCAATTGTGAGTAGAAATGTAAATTATAGTAGTTTATAGAATAAGTAGGGGAAACAGTAATCATCCCCTATAGAGTCTGATTGTTGCCACTGTAACATCAATGTAAATCTGGAGTGATTCCACAGATTTTGATGTAATCACTCTGGATTTACTCTGGTGGAACCCTTGTGAATGATGCCCTCAAGAGATTTACAGACAGACAGAAGAGATTGTGGTGAGTATGGAAATAAACACGAGCACCATTAAAGGGAGTACAATATTTCTATGGCATTAGATGTATCTTATTTCTATTTTCTCTTGACTCTTTGATAGTTCTTTAATTCTGTGATTCTCTCACCCTGTGTCCCTGGAGCTTATCTCCAGCCTTTTTTTGCTAATTGTTTCAAAGTATTTAATGATTTGACAGACATGTTTGCATCAGTGTTTCTTATCATGATCTCTTCACCCATGGATGTTTTAATCTTTATCAAGATATTTAATGTCAGACATCTCATACATATGCTCTGCTGCTACCAAAAAATGCAATGACCTAGGTTTTGTCCCTGAAAAGATGGCACTGGGAATATAAAAAGCATAAAGAAAATACTAAGCACAATTCCCAGGACCAGGGAGTTTGTGATACTGTTGCTAAAACCAGTGTCCCTGAATGAGTGTTATCAATGACAGAAAGTGCAAAAAATTATCTTAGAGAATTTTGACACAAAAAGAAGCAGTGGTAGAAAAGTTCTGGAGAAAAGTTGGGTTATGATAACTCAGTTTGTATTTCTTTTACTGTTTTTGCTATGTTCTAATGAAAAATATTGCAATTAATATATTCAGTTCCCATCCTTTCCAATTAGGTTTAAGATCATGCATCTGAATATGCACATATTTGCTAGTCAAGAATAGTAGAACTGCAATCCTTAAGGATAAGTATAAAAAAACTTAGTTTCCAGTCATTTCTATCACCTTAGAAAAGTGAGATTTGATGAAGTAGAAAAAAATTACAGGAGTAGCCTTAGGAATTTAATATATGATAATGAAATAATTCCAATAAACTCTGGAAGTGTAATACAATAGTGCAAGAGCTGTAAATGCTGGATCTACACGTTGGATTGTTTACCTGCAGGCACTCACTTACTGAAACCATCATTGTGCAACTCTCATTGCATGACATTAAAAACAGAAATAAAGGAGAACCTCCAAATCCTAGAATTTACTGACAGATAAGCAGAATTCCTTGTTGCAGTGAAGGTCACTGCAAGATATAAAGCTGTGGTTTGTACAAGTCAGAGCCTCCTCCATTTAAGGGAACGATGAAGCTCTTGCTGTGTTCAGCAACAGTCGGACTAGCACTCGCACACAGGGTGATCCTGAGTTGTGTTGCAGCAGTAGAGCAATAAATTCGTTGAAGATAAACACAGTGCTTTTAGATGTTGGTGAGCTACAACAAAGGAATATTCAAATTGTCTGCCCAGCCTTTAAAATTTGATCAGCCAAGAGTCACCAATTATGGACTCATAGAAACAGGACAATTTTGGAAAAAATTCTCTTTTTCTCTGCGCATCCCCCCCAATCCCCCGCCCACCTCCTGCATCTTGTCTAGACTTTGGTCTGTCCCTCCACACAATCTAGCTACTGTTGCTGTGAGAGCTTTTTCTTCACAACAGGATCTAGTCTGGGACAGCCTTTGTGTATTTCTCAGCCACCCTGACCCTTCATCTCATTTCAAATCTCAAATATAAACAACTCCTTTTCTCCTGCTCTCCCTATACAATTTAATGTCTCTCTTCCGCTGTTCTGATTTAACTCTTGACTGTAACACTCCCAAACAAAACCTTCATTAAGATAGACTCCAAAGTTAAATGCAGAAAGGACCTGTTTGAACAAGTAGCTTCTGTCTGGGCAAGATTGTTCTCTACTCTATATTTACTACTATTTCAACCAGTCTGGTTTTAAGTATCTAAAGCTAATTAGCTTCTGTAAATTAGATTTTCTTGAAGATTATCCTCAAGAGCTGTAAGGCTCAGTGTAGGAAATATTTTCCTAGTAAAATCTCTCATTTTTTTTCTGTGTTACATCAATAACTATATGCCCAAATAGGTTTCAGGCCTCTTATCTGCAACTGTCCCTATACAGGGCCAACAAGCACACTACAAACCTCACTGGCATTAGCCCAGCAGATGGATTTCATTGCAGATGAAATGGGGACCAAAAAACTCTTCCTTCCTCTCACTGGCATTCAGCCTCATCAAATGTTTGTAGGCAGTGTTCTCCCTGTCCCTTGATTGTCATCTAGCCAAAGAACATAGAGTGGTTAGTAGTTCTAAAGGGATTTGTGACTTAAGCTGCCAAACTTCAGACACCACTTATTGTGTACTTTTGGAAAATAAGGTCCCTGTTTGGGGCCCAGAACTGGGAGGCACCCAAAATTAATTCTCGCTTTTGAAAACCCCAGACAGTCACTGGACTAAGTCTGAATCTTTCTCAGAGATTTCATCTTTGTGGTAGCTACTTCTCTGAGCTGCTTCTTTCTGAGCAACTCATGTCATTTCCTCAGGATCTTCTAGATAATGTAAGGACAACACCTAATACAGTCTAACTAAAAAGGAAGGTGCTCAGCAGGATGAGAACTTGTGTGTGAATTGCCCTACGATGCAGTTATATTGAGCTTTTTTTTTAACAGTTTTCCTTAGAAATTGTGAATAGTCAGACTTAAGTCTTCCTCTAAACCGACCTTTACATGTACACTGCAGAGTGCCACACAATTTTTGACTCCTCAGTTACCCATGAGCATGAGATTAAGGGAGGGTTCTACTTTATGTACAGGTTTGGTCCACATATGCAGTCCAGGCGTGGCCAGACACGCATCCCAACCCAGGAACTTCGTGGTGCTCTTGAATCCCCCACTTCAGGCATAGATAGAGGCACACCTCTTGATTAAGGAAGTTTCCACAAGAACAATAGATAATGTAATTTTGGATTTTTAATATTTTTTCCTGAGCAAAAGTTGCACTGCACTAAGCAAAAGCTATGAGTAAATGATGCAAGACTTTGATGGTGGAGTGATTGGAGTGTATTGATTTGCCAGACACTCTCTGGAGAGGAAAATTTAAAGTTTATAAGTCTGGTTAGCATGGAAGCTTCCTCTGACCAGCTAAGGAAAAAATCACCCTCAGGAGTCTATGGATTTAAGCACTGGCATGTCAGCTGTTGCAGTAAATGTATGTTGTGTTCACAACAAATAGCAGAAGTGCCACACTGACAAAAGCCATTTAATTTTTCCGCACTGGAGGCAGTCCAAGGCATCAGTCTTTGTGCACAATGTGTTATGTCTTTCTTTTAGTCAGCGATATAAGAAGTTTCTACAGTTATGATAATGTTTTCCATGTATTTGCATCCCTGTAAAATGCACAGTAGGTGAAGATGGAAATGATATTTTTCATTGGTCCTAAGCTCCAAGTTTCCTTGTTGAAAATGTTTAATTAAAAAAAAAAAATTAAAAAATCAAATAGTCTAATGAGATCATTGTTAAGGCATTCACATACATTTACAAGGCTAAGGAAAATGCTGTCCCAAGCAGATGCTCATTAGTAGAATTAAGAACAAGGAAATAAAGCTTTTCTTTAGAGGAAAGTAAATTACAATCAAATTTGCTGTCTTTTAAGAGAGGTAAATTTTTGAGGGAGGAGACTTCCGTATTCAGAGGCACATTCTAGTACAAGAAGACAACATTGCCTTATTATGTAGCTTGGGTTTTAGCACATCTTTAAGTTCCACTTTACTCATTCTGTTTGCTTGAACTAATAATGTATCTTTGCAAGAAAATCATATTCCTACAAAGAGTTCTTTCTGTGCCACAAATACAATAAAAAAAGACAGAATATATAGTAACATGGGTTATAGCAACTATATATTGACCTGAGGCATGGAAGCAGAGTTTTAGGATAAAATCTACTACAGATCATCAACATCCATTAAAAAATTTCTTCTATCAGCAAGACACTAACCTGTAGAAGGAGGAGGTGGGCTCTTGCTGTGGAATGTATAAATGCACAGAGACCAAAACGAGCTCTTGTTAGAAATGCAGATACAAATGTATTCAGTTCACCTTAAAATGTAAGGAGATAGTTATCAACTTAAGGAACTCGTATTACAAGAAAATAATATTTAAATTACATAACTAACAACCTCTCGGATTACTGTAGCCTCTTAAAATGTTAATTAGTTCTACTACTCATCTTTATTTTTGTTATGACTTACACAAAGTCACTGGCACTATTACTTATGGCAGACTCACATTCTTATTACTTTACTTAGTACAAATGAATTGGTATTTAGTTATGAAACAGTTACAGATGAACATTTTATTTATTTATTCTAAAGCAACTTCCACTATTTATTGTTTTTTAATAGGAACGATTCTTCTTAAGTATCATTCTGAAAAAGCTCATTTTCACATAGCTTGAATTTGGAGCCACCATCTGTGGTGACAGTATTTTTTGCAACTCCAAGTACTTTTCCTGCCTTGTGAGTATTTCCTTTCACAGTCTGTCTCTGCAAAGGAGGGAGATGGTGCAGAAACCCCAGAGGAACCCACCGGAGAAGCTCCAAGCCCATGGCACAAGTGGTCAGTGAGTCTCTCCATGGTGGATCTCACCATTCAAATGGGAAAAAGAAGCCTTAGTTTTAAAAATACTTTGAAAAAGTAAGCCTTATTTTTAAGAATACTTTAAAAAACTAAGCCTTATTTAAAAAAAAAACCCCAACTTTTAAAAGTATGCCTTATTTTTAAGAAGTCTTTTAAAATTAAGCCTTATTTTTTGAAAAACTTTTTCAATGTAAGCCTTCTTTTTAAAAAAAACTTTAAAAGGAAGCATTATTGTAAAAAAATCTTTTTAAAAGTAGGCCTTATTTAAAAAAAAAAAAAACAACTTAAAAAAATTAAGCCCTACTATTAAGAATACTTTTTCCTCACCACCATTTGTCTGACAGGCTAAAACGAATCGGCCATATTTGAAAACAATGCCATTAAGGCTTTTGTTTGTAGAAGTTTGTTTTATGTATTTTTATAATTTTTTTCTTTATTATTATTATTATTATATTCCCTGAGCAATGTAGCAACGGTTTGGCTACCGAAAGGCCACCAAATGTCTGCTCATGGCTGGCTCCCCTCCTGCCTTCCCCATCCCTTCAGTACCCTCAGGGACAGGTGACTCCGGCACCAGAGGACTCAGACCTCCAGCTTCAGCTCCGAGGAGCGGGAGCAGCCAGAAGAAAGATCATCCCTCAAAAAAAACCAACCTCATCCCTCAAAAAAAACCCCCCAAAACCCGCTTTTGGGGCCAAGAACCGGTCGCCGTTATCAGGGCAGGAGCTGACCCCTCAGAGAATCCATTCTCGAGTTACCTTCGAGCCGCGCGCGGGCGCTGAGGGCGGGAAGGGGCCGGGGCCGGGCGCTGAGGGAGAGGGCGGGGCCGGGCGCTGAGGGAGAGGGCGGGGCCGGGCCTGTGTCAGCAGCTTCCCCGCCGCCTCGGGGGCGTGAGGGAGCGGCCGGTCGGGGGCGGAGGGCGGCTGCGCGGCCGTCTCCCCGCGCTGCTGGCCGCCCTGAGGGGGCAGCGGCGAGCGGAACGGGCCGGTGGGGCTCGGCTGGGCTGGGTGGCCGTGGTGGGTACCCGTGCCCGCTAGCCGGGTCGGAGGGGCGGCTGCTGACGGTGAGCCGGCCGTGCACAGCGGGAGGGAGGGAGGGAAGGAGGGGAGGGAGCCGCGGGGCGGGGAGCGCCGCCGCTCCCGCCCTCTCCGCGCCGTGAGAGAAAGGGGCGCCGGGGCTGGCGGCCGGCACGGAGGAGATGCTGCTCCGCTCTGACTCCCTCCCCGTCCTCCCTTACAGGCGCCGACCGCAACCTTACGCGAACGCTGCTGCGGGGGAGGGCGAAGCTGCGGACTCTTCGGCTCCATCATCTCCTTGTATGCACCAGCGGGGTCTCTAGACCGCCCGGTAAGTTCGCGGGTCCCTCCGGGGAACCCTTCGCGGTCTCTCGGGAGGTGTGCGGCCGCGGAGGGACGGGGGCCCCGCGGAGGAGCGGGCTGTGGAGGGGGGAGCGGGCCCCGCGGCGGAGCGCGGGCCGGGTGAGCACCGCGGGCCGCGCTGTGTGTGTGTGAGGGAGGGAGGAGGGGAAGGGGCAGGCAGGCTGCACACAGCGAGGCGGGTGGTTCTCCCCCCACGTTCTCCTTCCCACCCGAGTCCCCTTTGGGGTTGACGTGGGCTCTCGGGAGCAGCGATACACGCGTGGGGCTTTGCGTCTGCCAGCGGCGAAGGGCTGGTTTGCGCTTAGAAACCAAACAAAGCCGCCCTCCGAACTTCTCAACAGAAATTGCCTTATTAATGTTTTTTAGAGGAACAGAACTGCGGGATAAATCTGTTGGCCGGTGATGAGAAATAGCGTAGGTTTCGTTGGCTTTTTATCTCCCAGCGATCGACACCTCCGCAGACCGCAGGATAATCTCTCTCATATTCGAGATTGTGTCATTCTCTTTAAATTGCATGTTTAAAACAACAAAGGCAGTGACTTCATAGGGAACCGCCAGGAGCTGCTCTGTACCCCTCCTGTTTATTGGGGAAGCATTTGGGAACCGGTTTGGTTTTGTAGGTGGGATCAGAAGTAAATGTAGGACATGAAAACTGTAAGGTTGGTTGCAGGTAATCTGTGTCTAGCCATCTTATTAAGGGGTGAGTTTTGGAGAAGGGAATGCGAAAGTCTTTGCACATGGAACTAGCAGAGGCAGTAACTGTGATCAGTTCATGGAGCTTTTTCAGTGGGAAGAGAACATGTTTTATTAAACTGTACGGTGAAACTGGGGCACAATACACAGACTTTTTCCTAGGGGCTGAAACTCGTGTGAGAAAGCTGTTGCTGAATGCATATATTCCTCAGTATCCTGACTCCCAGGTCATTTGTTTGGTCTCAGGCTACTTAAGTGATAACAATTAATCCCTAAAGTAATGACTCCAGAGCAGGACTGCTCTCTGTGTTCACATCAGGCCCCTGACGGGATATTCTGCCTGTGCAAGTCTGCCTTTGAATGACCAGAAATATGTTTTAAAGACACTTCTGCAAGAGTTAGAATCAACCAGGATATAGATACAAATAAGAAAACAACTTAAATAGTTTGGTTCTTGTGCAAGAAATACTGATGAGGAAAGGGTAAATCTAGTCTTAGAATCTTTTGGTAGTGCAGTTACAACAGGATTTGCTACCACTCCTAGTGCTATCAAACGTACCTATCTGTTCAGCTTTCATGCTGGGCATATGTATTTCATCTGGAGTGTCTTTTTTTCTTCTTTATCTGCCAGCAAGCACATCACTCCATAAACAGTTTTTAAATGTAAGCAGTAATTTAAGGAAAGAAAAGAATGCTAGCAAGAGGGAGAAAAAAAAGTACAGTCTGAACTTTTTAAGATATTTTATTACTTGTTTTTGACCTAATAATACTATCTCATGACTGAAAAAATATGTAATGTATATTCTTCCTGTAATGGGACTTCTTTTTTTTCTTTTGCTGATGCATGATTAAAAAAATTGAGCTTTCTATAGCTGAAGGGGTTTGTATTGCCTTTTTTTTCTATTCAGAGTGTGATTTGGTGGGGTTTTTTTAGTTAAAGGTCAGTAAAAATAAATACTTTTGAATATATCAGAGGTAAAAAGAGACAGGCTGTACCACAGGGTATTGTTATAACAGCTTAATTAGAAAAAAGTCTCTTAATTCTGAGGCTGTTGTTGAGTGGAGTTGGAGGGTATGACAGCCACAGACTCGAGGACACTTGAGTGGATGGAAGAGCATGCATGAAACAAGGAAATATCTGTGAGACAAGGATGGGCTGAATGTTAAGAGATAATTTCACCACATATTTTCACTGGGATAAGAGTGTGAGGAGAGGATGGGATCCAGTAGTCTATTCACAGCTTCATAGGCCTTGGAAAATAAAAATAGGCTGTGATATGGATGAGTAGTAAATAACCACTGCAACTGGTTATCTTGAACCTATGATAACTTGTGCAGAGTGTAGTCATGGATACCTTGAGGGGAAGTAGTGAGGAAGCCTAGGAGAGGGAGGAGATTGCTTTCCTGCAGGTGGGAAGCTACCAAGGGACAAATGTTGCTTTTGCCTGTTAGAGTGGGAAGGATGGTGTTGTCTCTTTGCTTTTTTTTTTTCTTTATGTTGGGATTTTTTCAGCCATGTGGTTCTTGCAAATAGAGAGTAAGTATCACAGTGAAGGAGTTCCAAGTTAAAATGCAGTCTTTTATCTCTTTACTTTTTAAAGAGCACAGCAAACCAAAAATATTTAAATATTTTCATATTTACATGTGGGACAGAAATTATTTGGTACATAGCTATTTTCTTGCCAACCAAATGCAGGTATGAACAATAATAATTAGCAGTTATATAGTACAATAAATCTTCAAAGTGCCTTCAAATCTTAATCAGCAAACCTTAATAGCATGCCATTCCTGCAAGAGACGTGAGTAATTAGACAGATAAAATGAGACTGGGCAGACTCTTAATGGAGTTTATTGTTGGAGAGCTAGTCAGTTGGACAAAGCTCTTCTTTATCACTGAAGTCTCTGAATACTGCTGTATGTTAAATGGCTTCAAATATTTATATGTTGAAATACATGACAATATGGCCCAGAGGGCCTGGTTAATACAGGCATCCTCTTGTTACAAGTCCTTCGCAGTTAAGGAGACCTTGCACTCAAGAGTGGTTGTTCCAGGGCACCTTTCAAGACTTACTAACTTGAGCAAGAGCAAGGTCAGTTCTTTAAGGGGAATGATTTTCTTTTGAAGAGCTTTTCAGTTTACCCAGGTGACAAGCCTAGAACCTTTAGTCTGTTGATGATGTTGCTAAAACTCAAAGCAATTTTGCCAGGAATCTGTTAAACCCACAAACATCTAAGCATTGATCTGGCTGCTGCATTTGGGATGTTTGAGAGGGTATTGGTTAGCATTCACTCGCTCTCTTTTTTCCCTCTGCTTACAGAAAACCTGTCTGGAATCCTACTCTTTTAAAATGAGCTAGTCAGTGAGACAAAAAGACTGAAAAAGCAAGTCTTGGGGTAGTGTGTCATGGTGCAGAAAGCATTTGTAGGCAGTTGCCCTAAGCTCTCGCTTACCATGGGACAAGCGTGGATGGAAAGCTATGAATACCAGAGTAAGTTAATGTTGTATGTCGCCAGTTAACTATTAATGAAATCTGTGCATCTGTAAAGAAGGGTGGAACTTCAGAAAGAAGTGTTTCCCAGCCCCACCTCCTCCTGAAGTGTCGAGAAGGAAGCTGGCATTTACAGATGGGAAGGGCAGAAGAAGACTCTTTGGTGCCGTTTTTATTTTGTTTGGGCTTCTCTTTCTCCTATGGCAGTTAAATACCTGGTGAGCAACTAGGCATATTTTTTTGTGCATCATTATCTGTGAAAATGCTTTCATAAAAGACAATGAATTGAGTAGGCTGCTTTGGGACAATGATATGCCTTGTGAATTTGAAAATCCAATTGCCAGGATAGAGATCTACCTCAGTTGGCTTTTGAAACTCTGTAGGAAGAATAACAGAGGTGAGAAGGCTTTGTTCTCAGAGTTTCATCTGCTGTTCTTTATCTTTTATGTGTAAATTTAATTTGCTAGAGAAATGTCTGCAAGTAATATGTCAAGAATTAAATGAGACATAGTGTTATAACTACTAATTTTTGATTGCTGGTATTGACAGGGAATGCTGTAGTTTTGCAGGGCGTTGAGTGTTGCTAAGGATTTGTAGATGGTAGACTTAGGACTAGGTGTTGTGTCAGCTCATGGTTCCTGCTTCAAGCAGTCTGTCATTAAATTAAATGAGATGGGACACTTGGAAAAGTAAAGGAAGCTTTATCTCTCGTTTTGTAGAGCATGGGGAGAAGAATTCACTGACCTAAAAATGATGAAAGTTAAGAGTGCACAAGTTGGGAATTGAACACAAGCCTCTTCATGAACTGATCTGATGCTGTTGGAAAATACTTACCACTTTTTTCAGTAGACTTTGAGATGAAAAGACTTTTAATTTCTGCGTGCTTCTACTTTGCCAGAGGAAGAAGATGGTTTTCTGGGGTGTTCTTCCAACTGTGGATAAAGTTGGTTTTTTTTCTTTTGTGTCTTGAAAATTGTCTAATAAAGAGCACTTGTTTGTATCTGTGGGAGAGATATGGGAGGGAAGATGCTATGGAGCTCGCTGAAATTTTTGAAAATGAATCTGAAAATGTTTTCCTTATGGTGTTGACATCTTCTCTGAGTATTTGTATGTACTGTGGGTACATGTGTGCAGAGAGGCATGTCAGAAGGGGCATATCTGAAGTCTGTTTTATTTAGAAATCTTGAGCTGAAAGGCTACTTGGGTGACTGTTCTTGAACAGTGCTGTTGTAGGTGACTTATGTTTGTGCTACAAGCTTGAAATTGATGGCGAGTTTAGTATGAAACACTCCTGTTTGACTCTTTCTCAGGTAAGAGAACTTAAACAGAGGCTCTTTCCCATCAGACCTTTCCCTGAAATCCAGTTTTGTTTGTTGCTCTATAATTTGTGGAGAGGAGAAAGCTGTTAGATTGTACAAATTCCTGATGTTTTGAAGGCAAAATACGCTTTTCATCATAATGAATGCTGGATAAATCAGTGGAAATACCAGGTTCTCTTGTGTTTCATATGCAGGATCACAACATATTGACTACTTCATACATATATGTAGTCATATTTGTATGTAGTCAGAGAAGTATGTAGAGACAGCAGATGTTCTCTAGCAGCCAGATGACAGGAGTCTGTCTTCCTAGCAGGTTCTAGGCTGTCTGGAATCTCACTGCTGCTGCTGTGTGCTGTATAAAACTAATTATACTAGTTAACTGCAATACCATAGTTAAGCCAATTAATTAGATATTGAGAATTTCATTCTCTGTTGACTTCAATGCTATTTCAGAATTGGCATTGAAAGGCATAAAGAGTTGTTAATGTAAATATTATTTACTGTAAAGTTGCATACTTGGAGTTGTAAGCTTCTCTGAGTCTTCTTGTCCCTTCTGTAGCCTGTCTTTATTTTTATTCATGTAATGGCTGGTGTTGGGTATTGTTCTTAGGTAGTGGGCAAAACCTGTTACTGAAAACATCCAAGGAACTGAGTGCAAAGGCTTTCTGAGTTATTACTGAGCACAGACAGAACATGGCTTATCTCCTTATCTCAAGGGTTAGAGACACGCTCATTTGCAGCTCCCTGTTTGTGCAGGGAAATTGGTTCCCAGTGATTAATTTTATGTTTTGAATGAGGATTTTTCCCTTCTTAATATTAATTTCTTTAGCATCTCAACAGTGTGTGTAGGTTGGTTACTATATTTTCAGGTTTTTATGTAGACATGAGTGGCTACACTGAGGGCATTTAAGACAAACAAACAATAAACCTGGGATGCTGGTGGTTCCAGGGCTTTCTTAGGATCATCAGGGAAAGGTAATGGGACTTGACTCGTAAAGCTGTGTCTGCTGTGCAGCAGGTATTCACAGACCCTGTAGAATATTGCTGTTGAAATATTAATCACAACCTTCCAAACTTGTAAGCAACCTTATTTGGTGTTAAGTGTGTCCCATCTTTTTTGATGGGGCTGTTGACTTTTTCTGCTAACTGCTTTTATATATTGTAATTTTAAAAGATTAAATGGACTAAAAAAGTGACTAAAAGAGAGTTGGAAACTTATTTAAACTGCTGGAAATAGTTGTGCTTCCTAGCAAAGTCATGCCTGGTTTCAGTGATGAAGGACTTGTATATTGCCTTAAGTAGTAGAAGCATGAAAAAAATGAGTATTTGGATTTTTATCCATTCCATACATGCAGTTAAACATTATATTAATTTTCTACCTAGTTTGCTCATCAGAGTGTTAGTGCTGTAGAAGTCTTACTGATTCTTCTTCTCTTGTCACAATTCATCGAGTGCAACAGTAGGTTATTACTGACTTTACCCATTTCTCTCTTCACCTAATTTAAGTGTTTCAGCAAAGAGAGAAGTTATAGAGGGAGCGGATGTTTTGCCTTTTAGTGTCTTTGCTGTAAAATCAGCAAGTGGAAAATCCCTTCCTAGTGTTTAGGATTATGGTCAGTGAAATAATAGCTTGCTTTTCCCATGTCAGTACAAAGCTGTGTTTGCTTTCAATTAATTAACTTGGGGGTTTGATTCCCAGGCAAGTAAACTGTCAATAGAGTGGGACAAGTGCTGCTTTTATTTACTTTTTAATGTCAGTGAGTAACAGCACACGTGGTACTTGGAGAGACAGCTCTGTAGTGTACATCCCTGACTGGACAACTGTGTGGTTAGGTTTATGTAGAGCTAACCCTCCAGCAGCCTAATTAAAGACTATGTGTAACTTCCTTAAATGGTGTGTTTTAACAGGTGAGAAATACTGTTTTCTCCTTGAGAGGTTTTGTCACGGTGTTTCTTTCAAGTGCCTTTTTCAGTGTTTGAGGTGCATTTTTTTGTCTGTTTGGTCTTCTGAAGCCAGTTTGCTTTCATCATCTTCAAGTCTCAAAATTGGACTTCTTCACATTAATTTGACATAGGAAATAAGGGAGTACTGCCTGTATGCATGCATTAATCAGAAATTTATTTGTTAACAAAATCTTTCTGCACTTTTCAGTAAAGGATTTATCATCTCAGGTTTTTAGGAGGAAAGAGATTCTGTCCAGCCTTCAAAGACATTGTCTTTTATTAGAGTTCTTGTATATCTTAAGTCTCCTTTTCTCTGTTCTTAGACCAGTTCCCTGCACTTTAAGGTATTTTCTCTTAATCATTTGAAGGAAAGCTTCAGAAATGCTTGCAGAAAAAGTCAACTTATTGATTAGCATTAGAAATCTGTATGTGAAGTAGCAGGAAAAAATGGTAACACATCTAATGAATCCACTGAAATATTTAAAAAAAATAGGGGAAATAAAGTTTTTAATGATATTTTTCTATAAAAGTAACTTTGACATTTATACTTGTTGGTGTTTGTTATCTGAACTGGTACACCCTGCAGAGTAATGTGAATCTCCCTCTAAACTTCACTGGAAATTTAAATAGGATGCAAATGGAATGCAAATACTGTTGGCATCTTTACTGATATGTAGCATTACAGTAGACAATGCAGCATATGTCTGTATGTCTGTAACTCAAGAAAAAACCCTCTCTCACAGGAATAGCAATTGTGAAATGTTAAACCACTTGTATCTGGAAAAGGAAGAAAAAATTTAACAAGTTAGCTAGAATACACCTTTACAGCACCTGGAAGACTTTGACCTAGAAGGCCTAGCTTGTGAAAACAGTGTTAGAAAAACAGTACTTTTTATCAGTGCACACAGTTTAAAAAGGTAAGGTGGGGAAGAGAAGGAAGGGAGGTGAGAAGGAAAAGAAGAAAAAAAGGGTGGGCTCATTCAAGGTGTGTTGGGGCACCTTCAGTTCCCTCTAGTCCAGGTTTATGGGCCCTATCAGAATGTCCCTCATGTGCTGGTGGAGGCTTCTACGAGCTGAGGTTTCTCCCAGTAAAGGTTGGGATGAGTTTTCAGACCTTCAGACTTGAAAGTACTTTTGGGTCTCCCAGCTTTGTGGTCATATTTGAGGCCTTCAGGAGTTAATAATCATCTGATGTGTGGTGTGGTTTTTTTGTTTGTTTGTTTTCTTGGGGTTTTTGAGGGGTTTTTTGAAACTGTTGGTCCTCATCCTTTTTTTTTTTTATATTGTAAGGTTATTGAAACTCCAAAAATCAGAAAACTGCCTGGGAAGTCTGCTGTAATGATCCTTTTAATAAGAATTTCAAGAAATAGACAGTTTTTGAGGAAACCCCGAAACATTAGACTTAGGTTTCCTGAAAGAGGTTTCTTCCAATGCTTTTTATCTGGCCAATGTGCATGCTTAACAAAACAAGCTGGTTCCCAAGAACCTTAAGTTTTGAACAGCTTAATTTTTCAGTGTGCCTAGTCATTGCAATCCCTTGAATGACCCTAATAAAGAATTTAAAGATTATCTGATTATAAAGATTTGTTGGCTGGCAGTGATGAAAGTTCATTTCATCAGCTCTATAGGCTGGTTTATTGAGTGGCTTTGCAGTTATCACGTGTGTGGAACAGCCAAATCAGCCTGGAGGTCTAAGCACATGGGCTAAAGTGTAAAACTGAATTACTGAAATAACTTTGCAAAGCTGCTTTGTGTCAAATTAAAATATGTGTGTGCATGATGATTGTTACAAGATTGGTGTTTCAGAAGAGTGTGACATATTGGTAAAAATTAACTCTTTTTTTAATGTTTGTTTTCAGTAGTTTTTGATGCCATTGCAACACATTAGCACTAGGGTTTGCTTAAATCTGTTGGCAGACAGTTCCAGCAAGAACAGTTTTCACCCTTTTTCCTTGCTCCCTGCTCTGTTGTCTGTGAGTTTGAGAAATATGGTATGTAAAGGAAGAAAACCTTAAGCCTGCTTTTTGTTGTTTTTTCATAAAACACTAAGGAAAAGTCCAAAAAGGTTTTTATTATAAGTTTATAATTTTATTGGCATGCATTGTCTTCAGAATAGAATATATTTTGTGTGCTGAAAGATTGGATTTGTCAGTTACTGTGGTGGTAGTGCACGCAGTAAAGGTTGGCAGAAGGAAAAGTTTTCTGTTCTTTTCGGTAGCTACAAATATTTATTGCCCAGTGGCTGGTAAAAGTCAGAGGACCATGAGTTATTACATAAACATGTTCTTCTCTAGTGAAATTTAGAAGACAAGTTACTGTCTTCACAGCAAACAAAAGGAAATACTCTCTGTGAACTGATTAATACAGCTGTGTCACTGGAACAAAATGTCATGTGGAGTAACAGCATAAATGAGTTCAGAAAGGGATTAGAGAAATTACCAGAACAGAGACCATTAGGGACTATTAGATTTGACTGGGCAGCTCTTACCTTTAGCTCAGGAACTCAAGAAACTGGTGATTGCCAGGGAAAAATAATAAAAAAATTATAATAAAAATAATAAAAAATCTTCTGTGATCTGCCTTTGAAGCTTGTGTGTGTCCACATGGCTGGATTGCTGTTTGGAGAAGAGCAACCCTAGGAATTGAAGGGATTCAAGCACTGAGAACTGCTGTGCTGCCCGTGGATGTCTGCATTACAGCAGCGTGTTGGTGGCAGTTAGGTCAGTGCTCTGGATTAGAAGCATCAGTAGTGGTCATAGAAGTGCCTGAAAGATGGGAGAAATGTGAAGAGAACATTGAGCTGTCTGGTTCAAGCTCCAGTTCCTTGCCTATTTTCATGAAATCCTTATTGCCTTTTCTTCAGACCCCTTAAGGAGGGGTTAAATGATAGCTAGTCAAGTAATCAAGGGAGTTAATTTTCACACCTATAGCTAGAGTAAAAAAATAGTTGCTGAGGAAGAGAGGACAAAAAGACACCTTGGTGGTATCACAAAGTTTTTGCTGCAGTATTAGTTGTTAGAGGAGAGTGAAAATGTACTACTCGATGAAATAATAAACTAGATTGTATAAGTAATTGTCATTTAAAATGGTATTGTGTGAGGAGCACAACAAAAAAAACTTGTGGAGACCTAAATTGATTTCTTTTACAGATGCAAAGCATGTTACTTAAAAACTGAAGGGCATTCTGCAACAATAAGGCCTATTTTTGTTCCTCCTTGCCTTGACATTAGATTCTTGTTCTCTGTTGATACATGTGCGGTTTTGCTGCGTGTGCTTTTTGCCCTTGCATGCTGAAATAAGCATAGAATAGTAAAAAATAGTATTTTCAGTGCAAACCCTTTAGTTTTGTGGTATTGTCAGACACCAATGGAATGTGTCTTTCAGTACTGAGTGTTAAAAGAGTAGAATAAAATCAGCACATTACATTTAACTGCTGTGTGGAAATGTTGACACAGTGAGGAATATAGTTTGCAATATTATAGAAAATATTTTTGTGCTTGACATAAACTGAATTCTTTGATATGTGCATTAATTCTTACTGATTCTGTCCCACCCATTGCCTTTGCTTTGAGACTATTTAAGAACTGAAGATCACAGAATTTAACTTTTCACCATAATATGAAGTGCTGGTTGGGAAGTCTGCTGATGATGCAAAATCTGTTTGTTCTGCTTCCCTATTCAGTGGTTTTGGAGTAGTGGAAGAAGAATCCATTGCCTGTCTAGACTTTAATAATTTATATATAAATTTACTTTTTAAGTAGACTAACATTTGTTTCAAAGCTTATGATGTGTTTTCAATGTTAGGCTATAAATGCTAGTTCAAAAACAAACAAACAACACAACACAACCGTTGTGCTGAGAAGTAAAATGCATCTAATAAAAGCAGTTGCTTTTTATGATAGTTTTGGAACTCCAAGTTATACAGTCTTTAAACCTTTTTCAAAGAATTTGTGGATTTTTCTGCGTGACAAAAGCTCTAATTAGTGACCAGCAGGCTCTTTGATGTAGAGCAGCTGTAAATGTGTGTGACTTCTAGATGGGGAAAGTTTGGGTTTCCTTCTCCTTCCTTTTTTTTCCCCCCCATCTGTTGGTTGGAGAAATAGGGGTTTTTTTATTGCCTATTGCAGACTGTTGGTATAAAATAAAGGGCAAACTTTCAGCCACTTCTACAGAAGTCTGATTGTTGTGGAAGAAGATGACTAAAAAATTTGAGAGGTTGCTCGTGAGCATGATAAAAGGCAAAGGCTAGGTTAGTGCCAGCTGTCTCCAGTTATTTTTTCTGCCAAGGCTCAAAATGTTAATCTGTAAATCTGTGCCTTTTAAAATGCAGCCTTTGAGTAGTTCTATGCATTTATTTCCCCCTAAATGACTGGAAGAATATTCACCTTCTAGGTAAGTGAATGAAAAATGGCCAGTAGTGTAAATCAAATAATGAAAATACTCAATTATTTGAGGAAAATGTATTTTTCTTCTCTAATTGTTCAGTAATAATCCACAGGATGCCTTAAGTTTGCCAGCAAGACTTGGCATCTCTAATGATTTTTTTTAACATGAAAGTTGCCAATGCTTCTGACTGCTACTTTCTCTGTAAGTTGAGTATTTCTTCCTTGGCTAGAACAGCACATGTATACTTGTGTGCAAGCCCAGTTTCTTTCTGTCCTCCTCTCTCTGTTGTCTGATGAAGTCTTGGTTCCAGCTTCTGTGCCTCTGCACAGTGAGAAACCTATAGATTATTCCTCCTACTGTAGACTGAGTAGATGCTATAATCTCTTATCTTTGAGATTTAAATCTCAAGGTTGTAAAATTTTGTTCCTTCCCTCCCTGTTTGTGTTTTATTTGGTTTTTGTTGTGTTTTTCTTCTTGCCTGCTTTCATTAATACCAGATTGGGTATTTCTAAGTGGTGAACCCTTGATGCTTCTCACTGATGATCTAGTGCTGCTCTTTCTCAGATGAAATGTATGCACTTTGAGGTGAACCAATACAACTGGTTGGGTTTGATAGCTATCATTCAAACTCAGAACTTCATAAGCAAAGTTTATAAGGGATTGCATGGTAGTGAGACACATATCAAAACTGAAAATGTTTTGAAACTGTTGTTTAAAACAGTCTAAAATTGTGAAATCTGTTTCAGAACTGCTGCCCAGGTACCTTTTTAAAGACTTAAGTGTGAGTTTTCTATGTGCTGTAGCAGTGAATAATGTCTTTCACTTCATTTCCAAAGTGCTTATTTATCAATTAAAGATGGAAATAGTTGAAGAACTTCAGCCCATCTTTTTTTTTTTAACAGAATTTTGATTTTTTGTTTTCCCAAGAGCAGCATTTCCTATTAGAAGTTATGGCATTTATATACTGAAATGGCAAATAATTTTTTTTTTTCTTGTAACATACCCATTTTTTTTTAAATTTGCAAGACTAATGCAATTGAAATACTATGTTCAGGCCTGGGAAAAAATCTGGATGGTTGTAAAAATTCTAGCTGTGCATGGAAAGGATGAAAATTGGTATGTTGTATACAGATCATATTGTATAAGACTTGAGCTCTTAGGTTTTGGAGGTATGAAATTTTTTTTATATGTTGGTGTGATGTTTATTTTAGGTGGTTCCAGTCAAGTGTTTTCTTGGGTCTCCATGAAATAAGAGTTATGGCATTAAGCTATTGATGGAATTATGAAATTGATGGAGAAGGCAGCAAAATTTGATGCATTTTTTAACTGATCTAACTCTCTGTGGTCCAGCTGCATCAATAAAAGATTGGAGTGCTGTTAAATGATCCTTAGATTCTCCTTTCACTTAATCCCTCACTGGGGTGGTGGGTTCAGAGGTTAATACAACCTTCTGCTTGGTTCCATTCTGATACAGCAAGGAGAATTTGCACATGGGCATTATCTGTGTGTGTCCTCAGTCTGACTAGCTCTCCACTATTGTACATAGGAATGTTCCTAAAATACAAGATGGTGCTGTGATTTGCTTTCCTCTCATGGTTTCTAGGCCCACAGAGGAAAAGTTTCTGCTATTTTGTCCTTATTATGCAGCCAAGGGTGTAATATGGTTCTTTGTCCCATAACTCTACTAACATGAATATATTTATCATCCAGACAAAGCAAAACTTCCCCAAACTCTTATTTTTTTGGCGACAGCAGGCTTGGCATTATGTCATGGGAGGAGG
The DNA here is from genome assembly GCA_907165065.1 of Caprimulgus europaeus. Next base: position 79,233,957 of record OU015526.1, read on the forward strand.
TGCTGCTATCTTGTTTTTCCTGTTTTTTTGGCAATGCCATCTTCTGTAGCTTGTTCTGTCCTGTAATCCCTCCAAGTACCAAAGTATTATGGAGTGCAGATAGTGATCACATGGAGTCTTTGTCTGTTCTGGTGTGTGAAGCTAAATCAAATTGGTTCTGGCATGGAATCCCTGTCTTTACTATAGATCAGGCAGTCTGTTTTGTGTGGAAAGTCTAGTTAGGAGTTCTGTAAATCACCCTTGCAGGTTTTTCATGTTGCTATCAAATGGTGCTGAAGTTTACAGGGATGCCCACTCCCTGGAAGTGTTCAAGGCCAGGCTGGATGATGCTTTGAGCAACCTGGTCTAGTGGAAGGTGTCCCTGCTCATGGCAGGGGGGTTGGAACTGGATGAGCTTTAAGGTCCCTTCCAACCCAAACCATTCTGTGCCTCTATGATGATGCTCTTTGTGGTGAGGATCCTTTTTTCACTCCAAATCTTATTCACTTTCTTGGCTCAGAACCCAAAAGCTTGGTGAGGATTTGAAGCTGAGCAGCAATAACAGGTAGATGAATCTCTTGAGAAAGGGAAATGGCATGTTTTCCCATCTGAAAGGAAAAGGGCTAATAATCACATCACCTTTGAGGGTACTTAAGACATGGAGAATCTCATGGTTCTAGGACTGAATAAATTATGTGTAGCCTCTGAATTTAAGGTGAATCATAAATTGGGTGTGTGTTAGAAATTTGTTCAAGGGGCAGTATAGTCAATTTACCAATTGCTAAGTGTTAAAGAGGGTACTGAATCATGCAGTGTGTAATTATAGACTTCTCTGAAGTGCAGTGGACAGAGTGACAGGCTGAGGGGCTCTGGTTAACTGGTCAGGTTCTGATTAGCTTGTATAATTTTGGTACAAAGCCATATGTTCTGTGTCAACTCGTGTTTTGCAGCAAGATGGTGATTTCCTAACCATAGGCATTCCAAGTCTTCAGGTGGCTTTGTCTGCTAATTAATGTGGAGCTAAAATCTCCTAATTGCAGGATTTAAACTAGACGGTGTAAGCTGCTTAGAAAGGTTTTGGCTTCTCATTTAAAAAGGGAGCATCTGTAACTAAAAAACTTAATTTTTTATGTGGAATCCCTCAACTGACAGGTATCTCTAGCCATGCTGCTGGATTAGTTGGTGATAGTTGTCACATGGACTGTACTGTTCTCAATACTTTGTTCCATACAGCATCTACAGAGTTCACTGGAGCAGATGGGCAATCAGGAGGTAAATCTTGATATATGTTATCAGTTGCAGGAAATAGATCAGCTATAGATGGTTGGATAAAGAAAGTCTGCCTTTAAAAACCAGTAATGATTCAATAGTTGCAAGATGGTGGTGAGTAATGTGTTTAGAAACCCTGCTAAGGATAGATTTAACAGAGAAGGTAAACAACTTGAGGGCTTGAGAAATACTGGAGTATGGAAACATCAGCAGCAGGTGATTGAGAATTTTGGGAAATCTTATAAAGAACCAGTAGGGAATAATACCCTTCCTGTAAAGCCTGTCTTAATTTTTCTGGCCAACAGGTCTGTTTCACAGCATGCAAGTATATGCTGAGAGAGATCAGATGTTTTCTTCTCTCTCTGATTCTTGTGTGCCTTGCAAATTGGTTACTGATTGGGAGTGAGTATGCAGAGAATATGTACAATGTTAGTCTTAAATTAATTTCTGTGTGTATGAGTATGGAAGGAAGTGCAGAAAGAAGGGGATCTGCAGGATGGGAAGACAAATGATCACCTTAATTGTCATGGGTCCTGTGCTTGGGACAAGCAAGTATTAGGCAAAAAGAATGAATCTTCACATTTGCACTGTGTGCATCTTAACTCAGAGCTCAATTATCTTCTTTATTATCCACTTGGGGTTTTTTTGGTTATTGGTTTCACTGGTTCTGTTTAATGTAGTTCATGTCTGGACCTTATTGGTAGCTCACCTAGATTACACTACATTGACAGATTTTCAGTTACTGGGTGAAAAAGTGAGATGTATCCTGTTCAAGGACAAAGTTAATGGATTTCCAATGGTCTGCTCCCCAGCTCAGCATCCCTGCAGGAAGGGGAAACACCTTTCCTATTAGGTGATCAGCAGCTGAGTGCTTTTGAGAAGCAGCAGTTAAAGAGGCCTGGAGCACCTCTGCTGTGAGGACAGGCTGAGAGAGTTGGGGCTGTTCAGTCTGGAGAAGAGAAGGCTCCAGGGAGACCTTCTGGCAGCCTCCAGTACCTGAAGGGGCTACAGGAAGGCTGAGGAGGGACTTTCTACAAGGGCAGGTAGTGATACAACAAGGGATGATGGCTTTAAACTGGAAGAGGGGAGATTGAGATGAGATGTGAGGAAGAAATTATTTCCTGTGAGGGTGGTGAGACACTGGCTCAGATTGCCCAGAGAAGCTGTGGCTGCTCCTCCCTGGAAGCATTCAAGGCCAGGTTGGATGAGGCTTTGAGCAACCTGGTCTAGTGGAAGGTGTCCCTGCTGATGGCAGGGGGGCTGGAACTGGATGGGCTTTAAGGTCGCTTCCAACCCAAACCATTCTGTGAATCTCTGGAAAATTAGTCACTTCTGGAGAGAAGAACTTGCTGTGGAGTCTCCTATGAGAACAGGTGTGTAAACAGATGATCATAGAATCATGATGAATGGCATGGAAATGCTTCTGAGGAGATGGTTCTACCCTTTAAGGTTTGTTAGCGCTGCACTTGCAGTACCATGCCTGTAGAATGGGTTTCTGGACAGATGGAGGTCTGTTACTACAGTTGCAGCCCATCTGCTGGTGTCAAATCTGTTTTCACAAATGCTTTCAGAATCTTGGCTTTTAATCTGCCTTGGCCAAAACCCTAAGAGGCTTTGGAGACCCTCTAACAAGTCTTCCAAGTAGTTGATGTTGACTTCTTGAAATAGATCTGTGTTCCTGCCCCTTTACAACTCCCATTTGTCCTTCAGGATTTTTTCTCTCGTCCTGTAGCAGAAACATGAAGCAGAAGTGAATTCTTTGGTGTATATGAGCTATACACATGCAGGGAAATGCACATAGACATTTTATATAGGTAGATGATAACATAACACATGCACATGTATATATGTGGGGACACATATGGGGAGGCACTGCAAAAAGCACATCCTTCCTGAAGGCTGGTGTGAAGTTCAGAGAGCTGGGTACGTAATCTCGCTTGCCAGTGCCTCTCATTGCCCTAGAATCAGTCTGCTTTGAGTTGAGAATGTTATGAGGCAGCAGCTTCTCATTTGTTGTCTAATTGCTCTGTCTAGGAGCAGTTTTTCCATGCACAAGTCAAGCTGCTTGTTGGTGTCTCAGTGTGAGAATGGGATATCATCAGATAGCTCTGTTTGGAAGAGGTAGTTCACATGAAGTTTGTTCTCACTTGGAAATATATGAAGTTGCTTTATAAAAAGTTATTCACTGATTCTCCCTACTTAAAATTTCTTTAGCATCAATCTTTGTACAGATTTTCACACCTGGAAGGAGGACAATGTGTCATAAAGCTTTTAAATTGTATTTTTGGGCATATAAAAATATCAGTCTCATGCCTTGTACTACCATGTCTGAGCAGAGAAAGGCTCTCAGTCTGAAAGCAAGATGACTTATTTTTTTCCCTGCTGCAGAAGAGTGAAGAAAATGCAGTGCTTTTTAAATAAGGATTGATATTTGCTACTGTGCTTGAATTAGGGTTATCTTCAATTTATGGATAAGTAGAGCAAGGATCTCTCAGCTTATGCCTTGATCCTAAAGACACAGCTCTTCCTGTGTATACAGCTCTTGACAGCTGAAATCTAGGCCTATGTTCAGTCTTGTCTGTTTTTCAGGCTAGAAATTCAGACTTTCACAATAAGAATTAGTCATCACTTCTGTGAGTAATCGCTTTACTCCCAGACAGGTGAGTTCACAGATAAGATATCCATGTTGTCATCTAGCTGCAGATCTTGTAATGGTCTGTTCCTTATGCCTATCTCCCTTCTCTCTTTCTCTCTCTTTTTTTTTTTTTCCTTCTGACCAGAAATGAACCAAAAAATGATCACTGCCTGGGCAGACAGCACACTTTTCTTTTTCTGCTTCAAGTCCTGGGATTCTGTGGTGTTGCCTGTGTTGTAGAGCATATGGAATCACTCAAAGAAGTCTGAATTCTAAGGAGTTGGGAATATTACTGTCTTGAGCATCAAAGACTGACAAAATGTTGCAAGACAGACCCTCCAGATGGTTCATGCCCTCAGGCATCCTAAAGTTTGAGAGCATGATAAATTCTTCCCCCAGCTGTGGGGATGCTTCTGAATGGTTCCTGACAGTTACAAGGAACTAAAACATCACTTAGGGTCATGGCTGAGGATAGTGTTGTTATCTGGGAGATGGTCCATCTTCACCAGTCATTATTTGGACTCTCATCAGCTGTTTTTTACCAAGAGCCATAACTAGAAAAAATGTGAGTGAGAATATAGACTGATTTAGGACATAGGGTAAGAAAGCCATTGGACTTTGTAGCAACCTTAACAGCTGAAGAAAACACTTCCTAGGTGGTAACTTTTAAATTGGCTGTGTTTTAAAAAAAAAAAAAAAAGAAATTCATAGCAAAAAAATATATGTACAATTGCAGTTTAGTAGAAATATTGGTAGGTGGGGAGTGATCTATGTGGAAGTGAGTTAGCTCTCATGTTGAGCTAAATGTGTATTTAAACCAAAACCACTGTGCTGTCATAGCTCAGTTTCTTTGCCTCTATGTGCCTAAGGAAACGGATGCAGATAGATGATGTCATTTTCAGACTGGTTCTGTTACTCATCCAGTTCTTCCTTCTGTTTCCTTCCCAGGCAGGAGGTACGAAGTAGCCGTTAGTACAACCTGTTCTCTGGATATTAGAGGTTTATTGTGGCTGAATACACAGGTTATGCTCCCTGGTTTCTTGTCTGCAGTATGCAAGGGTGCTACTTTCAAACTAAAAACACAGCAGAATTGTTTCTGAAATGGTGGGTACATTTCTCACATGAGAACCATACATTAGATTGTTCTGACTGTGGAGGAACTGCTTTGGTACCACAGTAAATTAACTCTTCTGTTAATTTATTTTTCCAAAATGTTTGGTAGTCAGACATATGAAGCTGACAAAGATTTCTTATATCCACTCTTCAGCCACAGCAGGAAGAAATCTAAAAATCAAAGTGAACCCTGCAATTCACCCACCATAACAACAGCAAAAGCCATTTGTTGAAGGATTGGATGTGAATATATAGGATTAAAATCTGGTCTTGAAATAACATATAGTGAGGTCAGTCTTTATACTTGTTATGAGTATCTTGCCTTTAACAGTGATTTACAAATATACTACAATCCTAACAACACTTTATTACTAAGGTTGATAAGTATTAAATGATTTTGATTCACACTATTTTAGCATATTAACATTATAACATTTTTACACTTACTGAAAGTCAGAAATTTTCTGAGTTTGAGAGGGAAGAAAAAAAAAAAAAAAGGCTGGAAATCTTCCCAAAGTTGACTTTCTCTTTCTAGGGCTGCATCCAAGAAATCTGAGGACTCTTAATGTCTTGGCATATCATGCTTAGTTTCTTGCTGATCCAGTTGTGCTGCTTTCATTTATGCTGGTTATTACATTGCTGCTAGGGGCTCTGTTGTACTGAGAAGAGGCATTTATAAAGCAAGGTACCATTCTCTGTTCCTGAGACTGGAAGGATTAATATCTAACAGAATCTGAACCCTTCACTACTAGAGAATTTATCTAATGTGGTAAAATTTGTATCACTTCATTACCAGACCTTTAAGCTAACCTTTTAAAAAGCCACCTAGAAGAAGCTTATCTGTTGAGCAATACTTGCTTAATTCTTACCTGTTAAATCAGTGCAACTGACTTGTAGAGTCCCTGAGTTTCTAGTCTGTGGGAGTTTTAAATACTTGATCATTCTTCTCAAACACTGGGGGCTGATGGTAAAAAAATTAATCATCTTAGTGATATGAAAAAGCAGTAACTCTGTACCATTATCACTACTTAGCTAACTTGTTGCTCATCAGAGGCTCGTTGTCTTACTTGTAGATACCTCCCAAATGCCCCAGACAGCGGCAAGTAGTACTGACTGACTTAGAATGATGCTTCCTAGTGACTCCCATGCTACAATTTCTGCTCCTCTGACAGTAGCTTTCATTCCCCCTTCAGCTGTGATCAGAGCTGCAAGTGAACAAGGACAGACTTCAGTCATGACCTCTTTAGAGTATGTGAGGAATGTGTAGCTCTTGCAGGCAACAGTGGAGTAACTGCTGGACTCAAGCTGGAGGTGCCATTCTTAGTTTCTCTCAGCATAATCTGTCCTTCCCTGGTGATGATGCACATCACCCACATAGACCTAGTGACAGTTGTGTGCCCCAGTGTAAAAGAATAATGAAAGCAAGGCAAGGAAGGCATCTTCATCAAGACTGCTGCACAGTCTGGATTTTGTGTGTTGTAAGTGAAGTTATAGTACATCACTACATCATGAAGTTAGGTTGTCAGTAGCAAGGTGTGTTTTGCTTGTGATTCTGTGATGTCATTAGAAGAGTTTCATCTGTTAGGTGTGGATAAGGGTATTACTGGTTGATCTGCTATGTGAAAAGTGTTGCTATTGCCAAGCTGTTCTGCAGTCCTGAAATTTCTGCTTTTCCATTTATAAAGCTTGCCTTAGTCACAGGTCCTGTGTTCCTACTTAGCAATTAAAATGAAAGTTGCAAGTATGAGAAACTCACTGAGGAGACCTGCCTCTCTCAGGAGATCAACAGCAAAGTAAGGGAGTTGCCCAAGGATCTCACACTGACAATTAAACTGAGAGGGATACAGAGTCATGCTCCGATTTATGTGGATTAAGCTTACTTTGTAGTGATAATTATATACTCTTCTGAATACAATTTTAATATCAGATGTGAAACATTAGCTACCCTGATGTATAAAAGAACATTCTGTAGTTGCCTAGAAAACATGACTTTCATTATTATTATATACATTTTGGACTGGATTTACTAGTTTGCCTTATACAAAGCCTCAGATAAACTTGTTTATCTGGTTCTGGTGATAGAGAGAGATGGAAAAGCAAGGGAGGGAGTCAGCCATAACCCTTGCTTGTCTTCCATTGCAAGTTCAGTCCAATGCCAAAAGCTGATTTCTTTCCACCTTCCAGGAAAACAAGCAAGCACTTCTCGAGTAAAATAAACACCCTAGAGGTATGAGCTAAGATTCTCAACATGTCCTATTTTTCTGTCTTCTAGACATGGGAATACAGGGCTGATTTAAAGCTTTGGAAGGAGAAATGCTACCATCTGTTCCAGTGAGTGTGAGAGTATCACTGTAGGCTCAAATAAAAGGCCAACAGTTGCCCTGTACTTCTGGGAGTGTCCTCATGTCCTTTGTGTTTTGTCACAAACTTGAGCCACTTTCTGCTCCTTTACTTAGAAGACTGGAGCTCAAGCAGCAAGCTATCAGTTTGAAGAGGAAATGTAATTTTAAAGACACTTTCTTGATATAGTTTGAGGATTGGCCCAGAAGCATGGGACTGTTTTGCTGACATTTCATCCTGTCTGCCTTACAGGAGGGAAAAAGAGGAGAAGGTGGAAGGAAAAATCTGAGTGGAAGAAGCTAATCTCTTCCACAGCTGGGGGGAAGAAGTTCCTGGGTGGTAATCTCATCTGTGCTGACCTATACAAAATGAAGGAGGAAGGAACAGTGCTTACACTAAGATAATATTATCAGGTAGCTGATTGAATGAAAAGCACTATGAAAGTGTGTTTGTTTGCAAAAACTTAGGTTCACGTGATTTCTGGCAGCTATTTAGAGATTTTTAAGAGAAGGGAGACAGGATTTGGAACTTGTGGAGCTTTTGGTCCCCTCTTCTAATCTATGGGAGAGATTAAAAAAGTGGTCATGGCACAAGGCTTTGTTTCCTTATCCTTCAAACAATTAACAAGAATAATGTGTACTAATTAACTTAAGAGCAAGATTCTAAAAAAAATAAATTCTTTAAACACAGTTGACTTGATTATCTTGTGTATTTACCTTGATTGCTTGCTTGACTTGAATATTTGCAAACAGTGCCTTATTTTGTGGACAGCCTATGCAAATTGGAGCTGCAGCTATAGGAAGCCACATTTTATGTGCACACATCTAAGTCTGTGTGTATTTGAAAATAAAGTTTCAAAGCACAAAGTTTCTAACCTGGCTCCAGGGTTCTGCACTTAAGCACAGTTTCAGCAACAGTATTACTGGGGATAAACTAATTGATAGATGCATTCCAAGTCTTCTTCATGGTGTAAGATGTGGGTCAATGTAAATAAATAGGATAGATGCCAGCAGCCTGAAATTACAGGGCATGGTAATAACTCCAGATGCCTACATTCTGAAATGGGAGAGGCCAGACTTTCAAAACTGTGCAGGTACAGCTCCATTTCACTGGGCTTTCTGCATATCTAGTGCTTTTAGGAAGCACTTCACACTCAGTGAGTGCTGAATAAAGTGTCAGTGTTTTGTTTTCAGGCAGCTAATCACGGCCTTAGGTGAATGTGAAGAGGTTCTTTTGGGTGGAATTGTTTTGTTAGTGTGCTTCTGCTTTCAGGCATCTGTATGGGCAGAGGCGAGGCTGAGAAAGTGCTCTTTGCTTACCTGCTAAGAGAAAAGTGCTCCTCAGAAATTGCTAAAGTATGTCTGTGGAGCAATGGGACAATAATGCTTGTATTTGGGACAGATAAAGTCTGCTAACAATGTTTTAAAGGGGAGAAATAAGGTGGTTTTTTTCACCACAGGAAATATTTTGGATGTATATAGAGCCTTCTTGCTCTCTCTTTTATCTGTTTTAAATTTTGTCAAAGAATAAACATGAATACCAGAGTATTTTATGTGATTATCTAGAAACTCTTAACAGTGTTCTTATATTCTAGATGTTTTTCGCTGCTTCTTGCACATCTGAAATAAACCCTACAGAGTGTGTGACTAGAGTAGCTGCTCTCCATGTTTCTTGGTAGTGTATTCTGATGAGATATCAAATAAATATGGAGTACTGCAAGCATCTTGGTTAGCTGGTGTTGTTAAAGCACAGCTTTTGACTTAAAGTTTTGGTTCTGAAGTTACAACGTGAAGGAAGATGCTGATGCATAAGGTAAGGAAAAAAAGCAAGGATATGTGTTACTAAAACCAAAGCACAAAGTTGTCAGGCAGTGGTTAAGTTGAAGCAGTTTAGCCTTTTGACTTTCAGTCTGGTTTTAGGAACTTGGGGACAAAATTACTGATGTTTTAGTCTTTAAACACAGTTATAGCAATAGCTTCTCAATATTTCAGCTGGCAAGAGTTCAATAAAATCAGGAAAGAACAGGCTATTAAACTTTACTTGATTCTTGGTTGCTGTTGGAGACCTTCTATGTCAAATTCAAAATGCACAAGGAGAAAAGTTGGTGGTTGAAGCATTTAACTTCTCTGCTGCATGTGTAAATATATAAAAAGCAAATTGCTTTGAAAATTTTACAAGTTGTAGGAGGTTAAAAGAAAAGTATATACTTTGCAAATAGTCATTTTGACAGTATTACTCCATGTAGGGGGCTGTTCCTGTTGCACTTTTCCTGTTACTTTGGTTTGAGAAAGTGTCAGGCTGCCTCACAAGTCATGTTGGCCCCGTCTGGACCATTGTTGTTGTGCTTTTAACAGGGTTTTGGGACTGTAGAGTGTAGGGGCGAGGAGGTTACTGAGCTTGCTTTACAGGGAAGACCCAGAGCTCCCCATCCCACTCATGAGGGAGTGGATAAGCTGTCTGCCTTGGAGGGAGGAGCTGGCTGTTGGTCCTCAGGAGGTAAACAGGCTTTTTAAAGGAAGTGTTTGAGATGTGGGAGAGGCCTTTGGCTGAAGCAGCATTCTTTCTTGGAACTGTGCTGCCTGTATGGCTTAGGGCTGAATGGTGTGGAGGGTGAGAAATTGCACTCAGGGCTTGTTGATACAAATGATTTACACTTGAATTTACTCTCTTGTCCTGGAGCGAAAAAGAGCTGCCTCTACATGATGCAACTCCTTTCCTGTGGAAATTGTACTCCTCTATGGTCTAGGAGTAAATTCTGTCCCAGAGCAACCTGAAAGTAATGTTCATGTGTGTGCTTCTCCAGTGTTAGCTATATTAATTTGTCCACTATCATCCTACATTGTGTTGTGCTCTCTGCTGCCTGCACATCCCTTTTTGGATGTTGTGTGGCTATGATCTTGTGTGGTTTTAGGGTGTATGGGGAATGCACACCTCCCCAGGTCATGCTGAGTTCATACCACCTAGAGCTCTTTGAGGTGCCTTCTGATCATGACTGCACTTGGACTTCTCACCTTGTGAAGCACGGTGCAGAAACGGGATGTGCTGAGCTTTGTGAGCTTCCCCATCCCATCAGTGTGGGTGCAGCTTCGTGTTAAGGTGCCACCATAACACTGTCCCAAGGAGAAGGAAGTGAACTCATCCCTAGATATTTCACCTTTCAATGTTTTTATCTGTCCATTTTTATTACAAGGAATGAAAGGGACAGGACACAGGATGCCAGCACAACAGATCTTGCTGACCTTAAATGAAGAGAGACAGGGAAGAGGAATCACTGCAGAGAAGTGGCCTGACAGGAACCTAATTAAGAGTCCATTGAGAACTCTGCCAGTGCATCTAGATTACTTTGCCAGTCAACATGATACCCTGAAAAACACAAGGTCTGCCAGGAGCATCTTTGGAAGTTTGAAGCAGATGAGTTTGTACCATTAATATGACAGAAAAGTCTTCATTTTTCTTGCAGTTTTCCATTCTGTCATTTTAGGCCAATACTGTTCAGCTTTCCTGAGATCTGCTCACCCTCTTTCCTTGGATTAGCCCTTCTTTGCTCAGTAGAAATCAGCTAAAAGTTAACCCTTAATGGAGATAATTCATCTTTACTCTGTCTTCTCTTCCCTGCACTTTTAGAGGTTGCTGTTCTTAGTCTGTTGTCTCCTGTTGCTATCACCCAGGTCCCTTTCTCCGAGTTCTAAGCCACAGGAATTCAAATACACATTTTAAATGGTGATTCATTTTAATTGGAAAATAAACCTTATACAACTGTATAGCCAAGGACATAACTGCAATTAGAGGGCTCAGATGGGGAGATAGACAGCCCATATAGTTTTGATACAGTATTCTACAAAAGCTTTTTATATTTTTTTCTTACAGAAGTTACTTAATGCTGTTGTTATGTTGCAATTTATCAAAATGTTCAGGCATTACACAAAACCAAAAGCTTTTGTATGTATTGAGCACTTAGCACTTGAGCTTCTGTTTTTACAAGGACAAAATGCTATTGAAGGCTCCCAGAATCTAAGGAGACAGCAAATTTGGAAGAACTGTGCATTGCAAATGTTATCATTCTTCTTTTTCCTGGTGAAAAACAGAGGTCATGAACAAACTCGTGGGGAAGAAGTATGTTTTGAACCAGGGACTTCTACTGTAGCTTCATCATGTTAAATTAATGGTCCTTGGCTGCTAACAGATGGACTGTAAGATGGAGAACTCTGGCCACGTGTTTACCCACAAACACTTCATCCTAACTTGCTGCAGTTGGTTTGTTGATGACAGAGAACCACTTCATGGAAGCTTCTTTAACCTTCATAACCAGTGTGCTGGCCTGCACTTGGCTGTGACAGGCAAACACTGCTGCTTCAAGATAGTTTTGAGGGAGAAAAGTTGGAGGGAAGGTTACCAAAACGTTACTGAAATGGATAGGCTTCAACAAGAGTCCCACTCACATCCCCATTCCTGCCTTTGTGCATGTGGCTGTGTTTATAATGGTCAATGTTTTGTTGTATTCTGCTTGAGCTTTCAAAGTCAGTTTGAAATGGTTTGGATTTGGTGTGTTGTGATGTTATTATTTGTCAAGCTACTGCTCTCTGTAATACACAAGCAGATCTTGTTGCTTATGCTGCTGCTGCAGCCAAGGCCTGCATGGCTGAGTGGGTATTCAGACATTTCTTACTGGGAATGAGAACTTGTTTTCTGTAGGATTCTTTTACTATTGATGTAACATGTTGGGGGACTTGGAGCAGACATGCTTATGGCCCCTGTAGTGATGTTAAATAGGGAATCAGCTCCAGACAGAACAGTCCACACAATTATTTAATCATAGCTGTAAGGAATCAGGGTTTTGCAGAATGGGGAAAAGGGGAGTGGCAGAGAGAGTTTTTTGAGGGAATTTTTGTTGGTGGTGTTACACTCTGCATAATTCCTTTAGAATACTCAGCACAAAAACTTTAATTTGCAGAGCATCTATTTTTAGTCTCTAGGAGAAAATTAAATCTTCTAATCTCAGTAATGCAGTTTGATTCTAGAGGTGCATACTGCAACTTGATAGTGCCATGAAATCACAAAGTTCCCTGCTATGGATGATGGACCAGACACTCTGTTCCATGTGTATGTGGATCTCATACTGACTAGAAGCACGTTTCTCTCTGGCTTTCCATCCATTTATTAAGTCAGTGTTGCTCCCTAACTTTCCATTTTGAATGGTGTATTTATTTTGCTCTTCAGGGATTCAGATTTCATCTTTCTTTTAAATGTAGCTTGGATCTGTTTTCCCTTCTATTTATCTTTTGATGATGACTTTTGAACATTAACTGTTGAAAACATATCTGGCTTAGTAAATATGCAAAATCACTGAATGCTAAAAACAGGCAAGCTGTGAAGTAAGGAAAAATAAGCTATGATGAAATGCAGTCAACAGTGTGAAATTTTTCAGTAGTGTAGTATAGAATGTTAGCTGAAAAGGCTCTGGGTAGTACTTCAGCAAATATCTTCACAGCCCATGTTTTTAGCTAGAAACTGCAGGATATTCAGCCTTTTATAATGTCATTGTATGGGTATGAGCCTGGTTATTTGGAAGTAAAAAAAAAAGATAAGAAACTGCCTAGACAGTTGGGAAACTAAATGTAGCTACATGAGATTAATAGCAATGAGTGTATGTCTGAGCCAGGCTTGTGTGCTGATGAGGAGGCTCCCACTAGTTGATTGGAAGGGAGGGGAAGGAACCTCCAGCAGTACCATTGAGTCATTTAAAGCTGTTGAGGTCAGTTACTGATCTTGAGACAGTAGCTGTTGCTTGTGGAACTCTCTCTTCAATTTCCAGCAGCAAATTTGGAGCCTTTGAGACCTAACAAACTCATCACTGACATTTAACAATATACCTCAGTCTCTTACTGCAGCTCACAGCCTCAAGATTTTACTCTTTGGGCTTTGCAGAGAAGCAGAGAGAAGCAACTGCAGCTGCATCTCAATCAGAAATATAAATTAGCACATATAGTGTCCATAGAAAGCTGAAGTAATTAAGCAGGCACATGATTTATTTGCTCCTGAGCTTACCAAAATGATGGAGCTTTGACTTAGCCAGAATATTTAGGGATGCATTCTTCAGTTTTCAAAATGGTTTTGGACAACTGAGTGTCATATTGTGGTATGGTGAAAATGGTTTAACTCTGAAAGAATATTAGGGCCTGACCTCTTTCAGCTGAGGAGGGAAGTCTTTATTTGTTTTCTGGGGATGTAGTATATAGAGCTCCTCTAATGGTTTTACTTTGTGTTCTTACATGTCTGAAGAAGCTGAACAAAGGAGATAACTTTCAGTTCCACAGCTTGCTTGCTTGTAAGTTTGCAAGCAATTCTTGTTATTAGTTGGTCATGAGATTATAATAGAAGTAGCCCTCTGAAAATACATTGAAAGAAGAGCTTCCTTTCATAACAGCAGCATGACTGACTTAAACATGTCAAAATCATGTTAATATCTGATTTATGTTAAAAGACCTGTGACTACTAGCTGCTCTGTCATTATTTTTTGTTAAACATAGCATAAGGACAATGCCAGCTTGTTGAGTTTATTGATTTAGTAGCCTACAATATTAATATGGATCATTGTTGTCTTAACCCAAGTTTTTCTTCTTCATAACAGCAGGTGCTCAAAGTTCTTTATCATCACGGGGAGTGTTTTGTAGTATTTAAATTTATTTGATGGGTTCTATTAATGTTGGAGAATTTTTGTGACTGAGAGTTGAACGTGGGTTATTATTTCTTGAGTCCTACATGTAAGGAGTAAGTAACTCTTATGTATTCTTAAACCAGTCTGTCTCATTTCCCAGGTAACATGCATGTGTCACTGGCAGAGGCTCTGGAGGTTCGAGGGGGACCATTGCAAGAAGAGGAAATATGGGCTATTTTGAATCAAAGTGCAGAGAGCCTTCAAGAACTCTTCAGAAAAGGTAAGCACTTTTAAAGACTGATATGTACAAAAGTGGAAACATCTGGGTTATGTTTGTGTCACATAAGGAAACTCCCTTGTTCTTCTAGGCTCTAAACTCAAATAATCACTTGCTGCTAGGTTATCTTTTGGTAAAGTGCCTAACTGTATCCCAGGCCAAAAGATGTTTTTGACCATCACTTTGTGTTCTGTCAGAACTTGCAGCACATTGTTTCATGTGGTGACAACTTCACTTTGATAGGAAGCTGTCACAGTGTCTTTGCATTATTTTAGACTCACAGAAATAAGATAGAAACAGAAAAAATGATTAATAAGTTTAAGACCACTGGAGCGCTTTGGCCCTGAAGGGGACTTAGAAGCAGGTACAGTACAGTGCAGTGATGACCAGTCTGGTCTGAAGAGATTTAGTCTCAAGTGAGGCAAATGTGAGCCCCTGAGAAGTTGACCAGAGGGCTAGGTATGATTCACTTTTCCCCTTTACCAGTGAGCTCACAGCCCATACATGGTAAGAAGAATTCCCTGTTAGAAATGCTGAGTTTATTGTTGCAATTTGACCAACTGCCCTTTCCCTCTCCTCTTTGTATTACAAGAAAGGGAAAGCTGGCATCTTCTTTCCTCTCTCTTTCTCTTTGTTGTCTCTCAAAGAAAATTGGAGGAATTTTAAATTTTATTTTATTTTTTTTAAGAGAACAGGTTGGTAAATCAACACATTAAACTCTATCTTAAAATCTTCTTGAAAGGTCACAGTAGCATGACTGTATAGTAGTGAAACCACTTCAGACCTTATCCTATTCTTTTCAAGAAGGAAGTCTTCACTGAAAATCAGAAAATAGGAGCTCACTCTTTCTTTGCCTGAGTGTAGTGCAGGAGAGTTATTGTAATTACTGTTAAAGCAGCGTGCAAGCACTGAGAATGAGAACACAGTCAGCCCTCCTTCAGAGGGATAAGTACTGAAAGTTGAGAGCACAGAACTGAAATCTGCCCCAGGCCTCCTGGTGTGTTGTTTTAAGGTAGGGGAACGTTTGTCAGCCAAGACTGACTAAGGTGGCAGAAGCTTCTGGTCTTACTTCCTATCAGTGAAGACCAAAACACAAGCTCAGATAAAATCAGTGCCAGAAAAATTTACCTGTTTTTGGAGATGAAGCTGTTTTATTGTGTTGCTTTTCTGCTAGTTCAGCAAACTATTTTCAGTTGCATGCTATTAATTAACCTGGGATGTAGCCCTGTGGTAAAATGCGCTTCAAGAGACACTCAAATGAAAGAGCTTTACTATGTAACTAGGGTTGACAAAGGCAATCTTAATTCCTCCCAGCAAGATTAGGATAACCAGACAGTCTTTAATGAAGATGTGGCTTCACTAAGGAAACAATCTAGAAACCTTTTTTGGTCATCTTGAATATCATTTTCTGTGCTGGCTTGTAAGGCTGCACTGCAGAAATGTAGGAACAGAGAATGAGAGGCTCACTTAGGCTCATCTGACTCCATTTTGTTCTTTATTTGTGGAGGGCTTGTAGCAAATGGGGGATCTTAGAGAAAACCTGTTTCCCTTGGTAAAATTTCAGTCCTAACATACAGCATGGAAGAACTACTCTATGGCTGAGGGTGAGTTTCCAAAATGTTTCAGAACTGCCTGGTTGCTCCTGGAGGGCAATCAGGCAAGCTTCTGGCTTCTGCAAGTTTACAGCATGTTCAGCTCTAACCAGTCTGAGGTGCTCTTTCCTTCCTCCTTGGGTAGCTCTGGAGTCCCTGAACATGTTCTTCTGTATCAAAATCTAAGCTTTGATGAGTGTTTTCTATATTATATGAGTTTCTTTAAAAATATTAAATAAGACATATTGTCCAGCTGTTTGGAATGAGGAGGATAAAAAGGTCATGGAAAGAGTCAACTCTTAAATTGCCATGATTTCAAAGTCCCTGTGCCAGCCCAGCAACCACATACACTTAAAGGAATTGCCAGCCCAACTAACCATTTATTTATTTATGTAATCCTGGTAGAGTTTTGATAGTCTCTTTGAAGTTGAGAATTCTTGCAGTTACTCCATCAACTGAGGATGTTTCTTCAATTCATTTTTTACTTAAACTAGTTAAAGGAAATTAGAGAAAAATGCCCCAAACAAACTTCTGTTAAAGATTTGATGACTTCTTGATTTATGAATGAGTTCTGCATGTCTTTTAGTGACTGTGTCTTCTTATCCATCAAAGCACTGAATAAAAGAAGCACAGAATGAAAATTGGTCTTGCATAGTTAATCACTTGTTATGTCTCACTCAGTGACTGATACAGAAATGTGTGTATTTTGATGCCTGCTCGTATTCATAATTCTAACAGGTCTCAAACTCTTTAAAAATACTTCACAGATTGATTTCAGTCATTATAAGCAATGAAAGTTGAGTTGGAAATGCCCAGAATATCAACTCTGGTAGCTGTCTGGTCAGCAAATTATAAGCTGTTAAATGGAGGAGAAAGACAATCTAGTACTCAGTGTCAGATCTGACATCAGATGTACCGGTGACGTTGAGATTAATGCGGAGATTTGAAAAGGCCGATACCAGACCTGCCCTTCTCTTACATCTGTTTAATTATCTGCAATAACTATTCTGTTGTTGAGAGGGTGTATCAGCTGTTTCAGACATGCTGTGTCTTGTACTGGGTACTTCATGAGGTCAAAGGAACAGGTCTTTGAAGTGAAGTATGGCAAATGTGAGTATATAAGTGTGAGGAGTGTGCTGTGCTCTCTGCTGCTGAGAGTTGTAAACCAGGACTCCCTCTAATTGGGTAGGTTTAACTAGAAAAGACTTATCAAAACTTGAAAGTGGGAAAGACTTTGTATGTCACTTGGCTCACTCCCAGGCTGAAGTGTGGGTTGTGAAAATAGTTGGACCTTATGTTTGAAGGCGTGTTTAAAGGAAGGGAAGGGGAAAAAACGAGTCTGATAATAGAAAGGCAGGTTGAGCAAACAAAGAGGGACTTTACCAATTCACTGTCTTGCAAATTTGTATATGGGAAATGATTTATGTAAAGAAAGGTGCTGTCATCTGGAAGTGGAGATTAAGAAGGACAGTTGTGGGTTTTGAGGACCTGTCAGTCGTATCGAAAGTCATCCTACTGAATCTGCTTAGCTTGGGTAAGTATGATGAAAAGAGGGAAGGACAAGTGTGAAATGTGTTGATGGGAATCAGTAGTGGATCCCAGGTAGTCATAGACATAGTTGGGATTGAGGGGGAAGTGAATTGTTCTGGTTGAGAAGAGGGAAAACACAGTCTGGGTGAGGGTAGTGGTGGTGTTGGTGGAATTCTTTCTTTCCATCCACTCTGTGCTGGCATGTGTTGAATGATTGTTTTTCCCCTTTACCCATAACTGTTGAGGGGCATTTTTTTTTTCTACCTATTGGTAACATTTGGTCTTTTAGTTTCTGAGAAGGAAAGAGATCAGGCTTTTGTAGGTTTCAGTGGTGGTGTTTTGGATTTTTTTGGGGTGTGTGGTTTGGGGTTTTTTTGGTTTTTTGTTTTATTTTTAATTACCTTCCCTCCCCCTCAAGTGAAGCTCAGTTACTACTTGAACTTTTTCCAGAACTCTCTGCTAGATGTGGTCAAGGTAACAACAAAGTGTAGTCTGGTGTTATGCTGACCAGAGAGCACCTCAGGAACAACATGGATGATCTCAGAAACTAATTATTCACCCCGTTTCTTGCTCCAGTATTCTCAGGAATGAGTAAATTTCAGTTAACCTCTCAGTGTTTCTCCTTGTGCTGCTGGTTTCCAAGTGGTTCTGTACCACTTCAGGGCTCTCTGCTCAATCCCATCCTTTTGTGTCCAAGCCAGATGGAGGAGAAGTGCTGCACCAGCTCAAAGGAGCATAGGACTTAATGGCATAACTGGTCCCTTGTGCTGGGATAATCCTGGTCTATGTAGGGACACATCAGTGGTCTGCCTGCTCCCATCCTGGCCTAAGCCTAAAAATCTTCAGGTGCCTTTGTACAAGGAGAAATCTTAATTGTCTCAGTGAGGGTTACAGAGTGAAACAAAGAGGAAGATGAGGGTTGAACACCTTGTGTCTGTTTTGGGGTTGTTCTGTGCTTTTTTAAGGTGTTTCTTTTGCATCCTGGAATGTCCATCACTTCCCACCATTTTTACTGATGGCTGCAGCCTAAGAGAGAAGTAAGAAAAAACAAAACAGAAGGTGTTTGAGTTGTGTATTAGTTTGAGAATTCGAAATTACTTGCCATCAATATTGTAAAATGGATCTGTTTTATATTTCTACCTGAACTTAATGTCTCTAATAATGTCCTGTTTGGGTTTTTTTTTGTCTTTGGCTACTTGTTTCCTGATAAACCATGTAAAAGACTGTTTTAAAAGTCTTCCATTTGTTTGGCAGATGCTGTGTAAATGAAGATTATTTCAGGTTTTATTTCATTTAAAGCCAGTTCACGCTCTCACTTTAAGTAAGGCCACACTATTTCTCTCAGTCTTGGCACTGCTTGATAAACTGTGCTCTCACAAGTGTTTTGTTACCAAATTGCATAGCTCTGGAGTTACCTCAGCAGGCTGGCAGCTCCAGCACAGTTGAAAACCTACTGGATAGAAAATTGACCAGGAGCCATAACCTGAATTCCAGTGCTTTTAGAAAGAGAGGGTTGAATCTTTTTTTTTTTTTCATTTTTCCCCTGTAATTGGGGAATATATTTCCCTTACTGCTCTTGCAAATTCTTCTGAAAGCCTAACCAAAAGATTTTATGTATATAATAAAACTATAAAACTAGTTTCTGCTATTTTCCTATGGTCCCTGGCTACTTGATGCATTGCATCTTTAATTTTTTTTTTTCCCTGTGGTACAAACAAGTGAAAGGTGGAAATCAGCCCTTTTCTCCACTTACAATTAATCACATTCATTGTACATTGCTTCAGATGACAAAGATTAAGTGTGGAAAGGTGTATTTTACGTGGATCAATAAATTCAGCTGCTACATCTGTAGGGCACAAATGCATGCTCCAAAGTTTGATTAAATTAGTAGTGGGAAGACCTCAGGCTAAATGTGTAATTTTTTAAATTGTTCTTAAAACTAAATTGTGTTTCTGTCTCATTAACTCTTGTTTCTGTAGTATGTTTCAGAATATGAAGAGTTCATATGTATTTAAAGTCTTTGTCATACAAAATATCAAGGATAAGGCCTCCACATTACTTAAGGTTCCCGAGTTGGGGCTTTTAAGCAGGAATATTATCTTTTAAAGTGTTTATTTTTTTAATATCAATGGTGTATGCACCCAGAACTAGTAAAAAATCCAGTAGTTACCTGCAGGATAATTTTTGAAAGTTGATGGCCAACTAAGGTTGCCTTTCTAAAAATGTTTTGCTATATAATGTAGTATTTTCTTATGTGCATATATTAGGAAGGGTCTTTCCTGTCTTTTCATTTCGTTTGTTTAGCATCTGAACTTACTGCCACAACAGGTATCGTGCAAAATGTCATTTGTTGGAGCTGGGAGGAGCAGATAAAGTTATTTTCATAATTAAAATTTTACATAATTCAGTTGAAGTCATTTGCTACTACTTTTGCCATATATGGTGTTTAAAGCTTCTTAAGCTCATGTTATTTTTAAATTGATGTATTTGATGCCTTTTTCACA
Source organism: Caprimulgus europaeus (assembly GCA_907165065.1). Next base: position 79,253,851 of record OU015526.1, read on the forward strand.
ATATGAGATATTTTTAAACTCTAGTTTTGAGGGTGGCTGTACTAAGAGGAGCTGTCTGTAGAGGTAATGTCATTTGCTTCATGCCAGGTACCTTCCTACACACTCTGGTGAAACCATGATCTTGGATGTGACTGATTATGTTTACTACTGTAAAAATACAAGCAGGTATTTTGTTGTGGCCATTAAAGAGAGTGATTCTAGGCTTAAATCTTTTTTTTTTTAGTTGGGGATCAATCAGATTGCTGTGGGGAAGAGGGAAAATGTGTGCTGCAGTGTAAGGATTGGTAATTAATGTCTGCACAAAATTTAGGATTTCTTCTCTTGACCAAATTTATGTGATGTTGTTCAAGTGTGTCAGCAAATGCAATTCTTGGGTTGTTGGTTGAATTTTCTTTTTTTATAACACCTTGGTAAATTCAGTAGTTGGAAGTATTCAAAGTCACACTGGAGGAGGTCTAGAAACAGAAAGATACTTGTACAACTTGTTAGTTGAGAGGTATGTTTTATTTAGTGAAGCTTATATTGACATTGGGGGGTTCAAGTAACATATATTGCTTTCTCCCTTGCGATTTTAGTTACTGAAATAGGGTAGGAAAACCCTCTGAGATCTTGTCTTCTCTGTATAAGAGAGATGTCATCACATGTGGTTCTGTATTTGGTATTTTTAGGATGGTTTTTGGTTCTTTTTAATGTGACAGTTCTGATTTCCATGGGGAGCTCAGCAGCTCTATGTGAGAGCTTAAATCAGGGATACCATCCATCAATTACTTATTTCTTTTGGATCTGGGGAGAAAGCTGGAGCAATGAGATGGAATCCTCTGAGCCATGAAGACTGAGCCTCTCTTGTATGTCATAGAAAGCAGAGCAGGGGGAAACCAGTTCTGCCCCATGAATCCTATGTTTGTCATGCTGGCTTCCAGCAAAATATACTGGTGTGTTAAAATCCATGAGAAAAACTATAACAAACTCCTTTAGTTCTCAGGTGATTAAACAACTTGAAGTAACTACTTAGAGAAGACTCTGTAGGATCTTCCCATTTCCAGAATGTTTATTGCCCTCAATGGTATCTCCTTTTTAAAACAAAATTCTGCATAAGCAATTTAAGGTATTTTGAGAAAAATGCATAAGTTACACTGAAAAATGAATATAGGTTCTCTAATAAATAATATTTCTTGGACACATTGGTAGGAGGGGAAACTTTCTGAGCTTCAGGATCTGAAAGTTGTAACCATGTTCTGGATAATTGTACTACCAAGTTATTATTGTAGTTTTGCTTTGGTATTGCAGAATGTAGAAAGCCTAAAAGCAATTTCTTAGCTTCTTCTGGAGGAAGGAGAGTTGAAGAAACTGAAGGACTAACTTGGTAGATCCTTTTACATCTGATACCTACAAGCAGTAATTTAATAAATTTCCTAGGAGATTAGAAATATTCTAGATTACAAGATAATTGAACATCCTAGAAACCAGCACTGTAGGAACATCCTGAGCTGATAGGAGAGTGGAAAATGGTGGTGGTGGTGGAGCTGAAGGACAAAATTATTATTCTGCTGTTGTTACATACTATATAAAGGTGAAAAAAAAGACTTATCCTTCAAATGCCTGTTTCATCAGATCTCTGATATATGGTGTAACAGAAAATAGAGCAATTGCCTCTTTGCCTATGGAAAAATAACAGTGAACTTTTACTTTACTTAGATAAAAACTTATGCTTCCTTTAGTGAAATAGAGCTGATTTATTGTTTGAGATCACAGAATCACAGAATATTAGGGATTGGAAATGTAGGAAATGTAGGATTGGAGATGTAGGAAAAAAGACTTTAACTCGAGGAAATGTTACTGTTTTTTTGTTGTTCTGTTTGGTTTTTTCCCCTGCCTTAGTTAAGTTTCTGGGGAGACTTTGGGATTTAACACCTTTCTCCATGTGTGTGGCCTGTTTCTCCTCCCCCTACTCTTTTTTTTTCATTATTTTTTTATTTTTTTATTTTAAACTTCAAGTAGCTTTGTGGCCAGAAGTTTCACAGCAGTATTATCAGACATTCCAAACCTAGCTGGGAAATTGCATATTCATGGTGTAGGAAGTTTTCTTTGTCACTTTCAGGTCTCTGATTTCAGTGCTTGTTTTACTATTTTCAAGTATTAATCACAGGGTGTGAATGGGTGATCTTACTAAGGTTTCAGGTTTATTCTTTGCCAACTTCTACTGCTGCCTAGAATTCTTTTCTTTCTCTACTTTTGAAATGTTTTTTTTTTTTTCTTTAGGCTAAAAAAAAAAGACTTCTCTGCCCCAAAACTTTACTGTTTTGTCCAGTTACTGTGATGAGTATTTCCTCTCTCTAACTTTGTCTTCACTCTTCAGATCATTGCTCCTGCTGCAGTGTTAGGTTTGTATAGCAGTTAACTCCATTCTAATTGTAGGAATTAGCCTTAATGACATGTACACTACAAAATGTGATCATTTTATGTTGACTGTAGTATCAATGAAATAACCTGAGGACAGCAGAGCTTGTGAGTACTTGAGCAGGGTCTTCCTGAGCTTGCTGGAATGAATAATAGCAAAGGTGAGTCAAAAAAGATAGGTGTTACTCCTTAGTGTGATTAAAATTGAGGTGGTTGTTGTGGTTATGAAGCACCAGAGGTGGAAAAGGGAGGCTGAATCTGTTCCATTAATAATGTGTAGGCTGATATTGAACATGTCTTAGAGCAAATAAAATAACATCCAGCAAGGGCATCAAAGAAAGTTGCTTTAATTTCAGGGTTTGTTTTTTTGTTTTTCTCCTTTCCAGCTGATCCTACTACTCTGGGGTTCATCATTTCCCCGTGGTCTCTCCTGTTGCTTCCATCTGGGAGTGTATCGTTTACTGATGAAAATGTCTCCCAGCAAGACCTGCGAGCGTTCACAGCCCCGGAGGTTCTGCAGAACCATTCTCTCTCCTCTCTGTCAGATGTTGAAAAGGTACAGTACCTCTTCCTTGGCAGACAGCTGTTGGCTTTTACTGTTGATCCCTTTCACAAAATAGCTTTAAACTGTCCTTTTTGCCTCCCTGTGGTTCTTGATTTGTATGCATAATGGTTGATTTCTTTTGTGAAGGGGGAGGAGGGATTCTCCTACTCTGTTTTTATCCGTAGAAGTGGGATAGTGGTTGTGGTTGTATCAGTGTAGGAGGAGGTGTCTGTGTGCAGGTCCCTGTTTTCTGTGTGTTGCTGACAGCTGTACTTGGGCAACAACTGGCCATCAAATTAGTACTAAGGAACACTTTGCCTTCTTCTAAAAGCTTTCAGTAACATCAACAATTTTAATTATTAAAATCTTTTTGGCAAAATGATTCTTGAGAGGTCCAGGGTTTCAAAAAATGGGATATTCCTGCACTCTTCTGAGAAGAAAAGGTTGGTTTTCATTAACACAGGTATTCCTTAGTTGTGTGCAAAATTGTTCCTTTCCACTTTTCTTTTCTAACTCTTCCCCAAGGGTAGATGTTCAGGCAGGTAAGGTTTGTGTACGTCATCTTCTCCAGGTCATTGGTACACACAGTCAAAATGACTAGCATTTCAAATGTTTTCTTGGCAATAATTTGTTGCAGATGGTAATGCTTTCCCCAGAAAACCATTCTCTTGGCCTAGTCAAAGATATTTAGAGGTGGGAATAAGAAGGAAGCTGAGCTTTGTTTCCATCTCCTTGGCTTCCTTGGATCGATAATCTTGAGAGAAGCAAGCTGGCTGCAGCCAGTGTTGTTGTAATCTGGGAACAATTATGACATTTGGCAGTCTTCCTTCAGGAAATACAGCAACATGTTTTTACTCCAGAGGAAACCAGTATTGGCATCAATTGCTGTTGTGTGCACAAGGACTATTAAAATGTGTTTTTCTGTGTTGAATGTTCTGTTTGCAGCTTTTTCTCTTCTAAACCTTGTATATAGTCATTTTTAGGACTGTATCACCAAATACCTACTGAAAAATCAGTTTCTTCAGTTACTTGCAAGCCCTTTAGACATCCTTGCCCTGTTGTATAGTCAAAATTAATGGTATAATAAAATGTGTATCATTTTATGTATGAAAAAACTATTATAAGCAATTAGCAACCAGTTGAAAGTTTTAATAGAGAAGTAAAAATAACACTGACATCAATGCAAATTTGGGATCAGTTTGTAGTATGAAGCTCCCAAGCTCTGTAGCCATACTGCTGGAATTGTTTGTCTTCTTTCAAGAGAGACAACACTGTTGAAGACAGTAACATGACCTCGAGTGCCAACTCTGAAGTTAATATCCGAAACAGGCTTTTAAAAACACTAGGAAAAGGCTGTGGAGTGACATGTTTGTGACCTTCCTCAAGCCAACTGCATTTTGTGTTCTGTGCTAGTATTCATTCAGCATGTTACTTTTTTCTTTTTGAAATAAATAGAGACCTGTTCCTATTAAAAGCTTTGCTATGATGTTTCTTAATCTTTAGGAAGGAAACATTCAGAGGGACCACTATGGTCTGTCAACTCCAGCACAGAGCGTAGCAATAGGTGATGACTGATGACCAAATACTGGCATTCTGCACATATGCAGCACTAATTAATCCTCTCCAATTATGGCTGTGTGAATTTATTTAATGATATCAGTATAGCCTTGCTTGCTGGAACGTGATGAGAAAAATTGAGACTCTAGGCTGCAGCAGCAACTCTGTTGCTGTTTTCATTGGGAAGCGATTGGATGTGGAAATAGAGAAGCTTTGGCTTTATATAAGCAAATTACACATACTGCCACCTATAAATTAAATAAAACCCTTTAGCTTGTGGTATTCAGCTTTAGCATTAGGTTGAAGCTTCAGGCTTTGGACTTGAGAATGCATTAACCTGTTCTGTGTTTGAACTCCACTTGATTTTTGTGTGTGTTGTGCACATGCTGAGGAGGGGTAAAATTAACTGTTCTGTTAGCATGAGATGGTGCAAAAAAAAAATGAAGCAAACTTGGTGCTATCATTCTTGTTCTCAGTTTAAAGCCTTGTGGGTAAATCACACAGCTCTTCTCTCAGTGTGGTAGTGATGTCTGGGCAAGGACACCCACAATCTGAAGATGGGATCTGTGAGTTACTCATCCTTCATTCACCCATGTGAGACCTATCTTCCAGTTGAACTCTTAGAAGTGCACCATTGTGTACAAAGAATTGAAGTCTTTTGAGGGTGGCAATGGTATATACCAGGATATATAACAATGATCTTTGATAATGCATCAGGAGAAAAACAAAAAAGAGAGGAGAATCTGTAATACTGATTTATAATCCCCTTGTTGGGAACTATAGTGTAGAGTACACTTATGCAAAATGCTTCAAACACATCAGTCCTTTTGGATTAATTTACTTATTTATTTATATAGGAGGGGAAAGCTACCTGAAACATAGCTTTGTACAAAGACTTTTAACCTATTACAACTTTATTAGCTGAAGTTAAGGCTGATAAATAGCTTATATGTGCATCCTTCTTTTTTTTGACCATTTCCCTTTACATTTCTATTAAACTGTGTGTTGGATGGTTCACTGCTTATTTGTCTTGATATATTGACTTCATGTTTCTTAGCTCTTGCCTTGCACATGTTGACTGCAGCAACTTTTAACATATTTAAACTTTTTTGTTGTTGTTTTTCTGTCAGGACATGCTGTAGCTCACTGAATTCACTTACTGGAAATGCTGTACTTGGAAAATCTGCTCAAGTTAATATAAAGCTTGAAATAATGTTAATGGAGTACCTGCCCTGGTTTCTCTAGGCTAGAGCTAATTTTCTTCTCAGTAGCTAGAGTAGAACTGGGTTTTGGCTTCAGCATGGGGTTTGTTGTGAGGAGAATGTTGATAACTCCGATGTTTTTAGTTGTTACTGGAAAATGAAGGACATGTCCAGCTTCCCTGCGTTTTGTCTGCAGGTGCCAAGGACTTTGACGGTCACCATAGGAATTAGAAACCCAAATTGGCATGTGGCTATGCCAGTGGGATATTCCATATCATACAGTGTCATGCTCAGTGTATTGATGAGGGCTGACCAGAAAGCTCTGGGATTCTCTCAGATCACTTGCTTTTCTGTGATTGCAGCTTTGATTTTGGGATTGGTCCTGCTCTGGGATCGCTATCTGGGAATGGACTGGGCATTGGTTGGCAGGTGGTGAGCAGCTGCACTGTGTCTCACTCACTTGTATATATCTTTATTACTGTTACTGTCATTATTATTTTAATTATTAAATTGTCTTTATCTCAACCCATGAGTTTCCTCACTTTTACCCTTCTGATTCTTTCCACCATCCCACTGAGGGAGGATGAATGAGCAGGTCTTTGGCTGCCAGCTGGGCTAAAGCCACCATGGTACCACATCACAAACTACTTGACTTGGCTTTTATTTTGTTGGCTTTTATTTTGAAAGCTATTTTCAGACAGATTAGTAGGGTAGTGTGTTTTGGTTCCAAGGTCTGATTGTATAGTTTTACAGTAATATTTTTGTTGAGGATGATGCACTTTTAGGTTTTGGAAATATTTTCTATTGTGTTGAAGCTTAGAATCGTGGAATGATGGAATATCCTGAGTTGGAAGGGACTGGTGAGGATCATGGAGTCCAACTCCAGACTTCACAGAGAGCAGCCCAGAAATTACATCGTATATCGAAGAGCGTTGTCCAAACACTTCTTGGACACCCACAGACTTAGGGCTGTGACCACTTCTCTGATTAGAATTAACAATTTTCATAATAGGCTCTTTAAGTGCTGTTCTTGTTTTTTTTGTGAACTGGAGGGATTAGGGAGCTTTTCTTGTTTGATTTTTTTGTTTGTTTGGGGGTTTTTTGTTGTGTTTGTTTGTGGGTTGGGTTTTTTGTTTGTTTTGGTCACCTCCCTCCCAAAATTTTTCCATGCATTATTACCCTGAATGTATATTTCCCCTTTTTCTCTATACCTGGTATAAGTAAGGTAGATCTGGGTATGTAAGGAAGACTTTGTAGTATTTCAGTTGAAAGAGTGATGGGTGATAAACCAGATATGGAGCAATATTGTTGGTATTTAAGAGATAATGTTTGTGGTTGAATGGGGCAGTGGAATGAACTGAGACCCGTTGATGCTTGTCTGTGACTTCTGTCCTATTCTGTTCTTTGCATGGAACAGAGAGACCTCACTTTGGTGGCCAGAGCTCTCTTCCTGGGAGAGGAAGCTGATGAGTGAGCCCTTGTTAGGTACACATTTCTGGCTCCATACTTATTTATGTCTAAAATAAAGCTGTGTTTCATCTGCACCTGGGTACAGCCATGTCCTGCTGCCGTCCTGCCAGAACATGCCACTGGCAACAAAACTTGCCTCCTGATTTTTCCCTTCTGAGCACGATTGCAAAGACATTCTCCATAGCTCTGCTCCAGCTTTATCACAAAGAAAAACATTGTTTCTCTGAGGTTTTTTTTTTTCCCCACCTGAATATCCTCCTTGCACATCTCTGTCTGGATGCACATTGGCTGACCCCATTCCTCAGTGTTTGTCAGTCAGGTGAACTGAACTGTACCGGTGAGTAACTGTGTGTCAGCAGTACCTGATACCTCGCTGCCTTATCCTGATGGAAGGAAACCTGTCCTGCCCTGACTCATACACTGTGGCAGGAGTTCAGGATTAGACTGCTTCTCAGAGTACACTGAATTCCAATCTTATATGAATAAAGCATGTTGAATATATGAGAACAATTTTAATAATGTGTTGCTTCTAAGTATATTTAGTAATTACTTCCTTACCCTGTCACAAAGCTCTGTGTTACTCTTCTGAATACTTAAAAAGGAAACTTTTTTTTTTTACAATAGAAATCTAAAAATACATTTTAACTTGTGTTTTGGGGTTAATTCCTGGCACAGTGCAGTAATGGTATAATGTCTTTCAAGCAGTCTGGTCTGAAAAGGAAAACATTTTTGTGTCTTTGTGAGTCTTTGAGAATATACTTTGTTGTCTTGAGTAGACTAAGACTTCTTAGTATAGATGTGAATTCTCTTGTATGACCTTAAGCTAGCTCTAAATGTGTGATTTATTTTTTAAACAACTCTACATATTTAGTGTAGGAAGAACAACATTGTTTTTATCATTTCACAGGTTGAGTCCATCCATTACATTTGTACACTCAATTTACACCTCAGTTTTTTAAATCCGTATATGAAGTACCTGAGTCTGGACAGATCTTGTCAATTTATCGCTGTCCCATAATTGCTGCTCATTGCCTGCACAGTTATGGAATAAACTTGTTTTAAGTAGCACAAATATTACTAATAACTTGGTAGAAAGAGCCATCAGTGATGTATGTTACTTACATCGTCCAGAAAATCAGCTTTTTTCTATGCTTAATTTCCTGTTTTGTTTTCACAGTCACGTGCAGAGGCAGTACGTGCTTCTGCTCTTAATTCTGCAGTATGTAAAGTTTTTATTCCTTGTCCAATGGGCTAAATATGTTAAAGATCTATTAATGTAGTTAATGTTGATATTAATTATGCATGTAATGATTAATGTATTTGTATCTTAAAATATCAATAAGGGATTAAGGTGACTGCTTTATACATTGATACTCCTTTTTTGAGATAAAAAAATACTTGATAATTCCTTTTTTCCCTTTGATCCTTATCTTGGGGATCTCTGGACAGTAGTAGCCCACTGTTTGAGTTCTGCTGCCATCTGCCTTGCCTTCAGACTGAAGTTGTCAGGAGCCTTGGACACAACCATGCGGTCAGTACCCCACACCGGGCCGATCGCATGGATTACACGTGCTTCTGGCTTCAGTGAAGCTTAAAATGGACCAGAGAAGGCAGAGGCGCTGGTTGGATGCAATATGCTTCAAAGCAGTGGGATTTGCTTCTCTGACCCTCATGGCAAAGGAGAAAAACAATTGAAAGATGACTGAGCATAAATTCCATATATATAAGCAATATGATGGTCAGAGAGTTGCTCTACTTCAGAGTTCCACTTTGCTTTGCTGATCAATGGGTTGATACATGTCTTGTCTCTTATGACAGGTCCATATTTATTCCCTTGGTATGGCACTCTTTTGGGGAGCTGACCATGAAGTTCCTCAAAGTCAGGTAAGTTTAGATTTGGTTTTGTTTAATATTGCAGCTTTGGACCTGATAGTTTGACTAAATCTGTGTTTGAGTTAACATGGCAGTGTCATAATCAAAGATGTCTTTCCTGTATGTGGAGCTTTTTCCTGTGGAGTGTGAGGAGGGTGGTGGTGATGTCTAGCAGAAAGAAGGTGCTGATACTACATTTCTGTTAGTTTCCATGAAGATCTATCTGGGCTAGTCTATCCTGTAGTGTCACAGGCTGAAAGGCAACAGTTTAAGCTGCTGACGTAGCAGATAATGATTTGTTTTGGTTTAGGCTTATATAAAAACAAATACTTAAATAACATTGTTGCTTTACTCATAATAAAACTTGTTTTCTGTGCTGCTGTAACTTCAGTGAGTCTGGACTTGGCACATAGAGATAATTACATTACACAATGACCAAGAAAGGGTAAGAATTGTTTGCAATGGGGAGTAGACTCTTGCTATTGACTTATCAGTCAATGCCGACGCAGTTGCAGAGTACTTAGAGCTGAGTGTTATTGCTCAATGAGGTTACTTCACACACCCCACAGAACTCAGACTGGCTTTCCAAAACTGACTGAAGATGATGTGATTCATTGTCTTTCTGGGTGCTCCTTCCCTGCCCCCAATTAAACTTTTAAAAGTCAATATCTAGAAGAGTGAGAATAAGATTAAATGCATCCAAAAAAGCATTTAATGATGGACTTGTGGTTGTGGGATTGCAGAGCATTGTGCAGCTCAAGGAGATCAGCTGTTTCTGTTTCCTGTTTGGGCTTGGTCCTACTAGTTGGTGTTATGTGTAAGGGTAAGGAAGGAAATTTTGAAGTTTAAGTGTTCAGATCCTAATATTTTGTTTAACAGAGTGGTAGTTGGGTTGTCAGTTTTACTGATTTGAAAGCAGCTGCCTGAAAGTGAAAGTCAGAAAAAATTGACCTTATGATTGTTTTAGGGATACTTATTTGTAGTGGCTGTTGTGCCTGTCTCAAAGCCCCAGTATTTCCTTAGGCAGCTGTCCCCTTTTGTTGCTCTCCTGTCTTGTAAAAGGTGAGAGGAGCAGTATTCAGCAGCAGTGGGCAAGAGACTTAAAGTACAGGGAGGTGTTGAGCAGAAAATAGGTGTGAATTTTAGTCCCCTTTTTGTTTGTTTCTTCCTTTGGTATTAGATTATAAAGACAGTTTCACAGTAATGCAGTGGGAAGGAGTGATGTATTGATACAACAATAAAAATATTATAACAATATTTTTCCAAAGACAGTGTAGTGAGGTGTGCCTGGAAAGAAGGAAGGAGGAGAAGTCTAGAATTTAGCTTTGGGATGTTCTCATGTGATGCTTCTGCCCTGTGGAGTTAGTGGAGGCAAAAGGACAGTCTGTGTATTGCATTACTTGTAAGTGCTAATTTGCATGTGCAGATTTTCCCATTTTTTATATATATGTATATTTATTTTTTTATTTTTTTACATATTTGCCTATCTGTGTTGGTTAATGAGCTGCTTCTCTTCTGGGAGTGTGGTTGAATACATACAAGGAGGAATTTTAAGGATTAGTTAGAAGTGGCAAACAGATAGATGGGAAAAGCCTCTATTAATTAAATCAGGGGTGGTCCAGAATACTTTCTGTTGTTGTTGTTGCTAATGGTACAGTGTAAGAGAACTAATCCAGGGAAGATTGGGAGATTGTATTGGCTTGAAGTGTTCTGTCATGCAAAAAGCACAACAATGCCTGTGCTTTGTGGGCAACCACCCACTTGGGGAGAGTTGCAGATCAGAAAGCTCAAATCCCAAGTGCCTGAGGCGTCTGAGAACAAGTGTTATCGCTGACTGTTGCATACCCTGAGGAGTGATATTCCATGTACAGTGTGCTGGATTAACTGAACAGATAGAGGAGAATTAAATCTGGGTTGTTCTTAACTGCATGGGTGTTGTCCTGCAACTATGAAGCTCTGCTTCCTTAACCAGTGGCTTTGCTGTTTTATTCCTTACTTTTCTGTTGATCTTGTTTGATGATGGCGCTGGACTTTGGAAAGGCTAACACCGCTGCTGCAAAATATTGGTGAGGTGAAGAACTGTGGAAAATGAGTGTAGCAAACAGAGGGTTACAAAATGATCGTAATGAGGATTGAATTTTATGCTTGTGACTGGCAGAATGCTCAAAAACAACTAGGAAAATTTTCTCTGAGCCTTTTAGCTAGTTATTAAGCTCTTCAGAAAGGAAAGCGTTGGTGTCCAGACCTGAATCAGATCAGGCAGCTTGTTTGGACCAGATTGTCCTAGAGTAGGAATCAAATCTAGATGCTGAATGCCTGTCCCCTGGATGATTTTTTTCATCACCTAGATGGTGACCTTCAAATTAGCACTCAGGTAACATAGGCAATAAGTCTCGTGAATAGTTATTTTACTGTGTTGAATGCATTTTGTTTCCATGTGTCCCACAAGTCACTTTTAAAACTCTTTCTTCTGTCCCTCCCGTTTGTCACTAGCCTATCAAACTTGGAGATCATCTCAACAGCATCCTCCTTGGCATGTGTGAAGATGTCATTTACGCCCGTGTGTCTGTCCGGACTGTTCTGGATGCTTGCAGTGCCCACATCAGGAACAGTAACTGTGCCCCTTCTTTTTCATACGTGAAACAATTGGTCAGGCTGGTTCTGGGAAGCCTGTCTGGGGTAAGTCTGTGTCAGCAGTTGAGGAAGGATAGAGATGAGCAGGAAGAGGGCAAAGGTGCTAATTCAGAGTCACTCTGTAGTCATTCTTCCCCTTGTTTTACTATATTGAAAAGAGAGAATTGCTTCTCTCCCCTTGTAAGTTTGTGTGCTTGACAATTCCTCCTGGAATATGTTCACAACTGCTGTTTCTGCAGAAGATAGTTCTGTGAACTCTTTTGTCTTGGTTGAAAGAAAAGTAGGGAAAAAGAGAACAAAAAAGATTCTGAACTCTGGGACAAGCCTTGAACTTTTAACTCTTTGAAATGCTTAAAATTATTGCTGGGAATTTTCTTTTTTAAAGTTAAACTTGACTTTTGAAGAGTTGCTAATTAACTGGAAGAGGGACTCTTTAGGCAGTTTGCCAGTTCTCTTGTACTTTTACACAGCTCTTGGATATGATAGTTGTGCAGGCCATTATTGTCTAATGATGACAAATGAGTTAAACTGTTTTCAGAAGTGAAAGAAACTATATGAACTCATCTTGCAAAGTTACTATTCCTGACAGGCAACCTCTCCCTTCACCTAAACCATTACAACATGACTTCAGAATTGTCAAATAGTTCCATGGCTTTGAGTAGAAAGGAATAAATTGTCAATATTAGATTATTCTCTGGCCAATACTTGCTTTCCTTGTGTTCTGTTTATAATTAAAACAAATGCCAAGAGGTTTAGTCTTGATGGAATTATATCCCATGATGATCCTGAATTTTATCCAGTTTTATATCATTGAAACTCCCTTTTTTTTTTAATCTCATGGAGGTTATGCCAATGTAAAAATTGGTGTCTGGAGAGACAGCACTGTAATTGCAAGAAAAATGTTTGACTTGATAAAGCTTCTTTTTTTAATGAAAAAATGTCTTATTATCTAATTGTTAGATAGTTTGTTCATAGATCTGGTTTGGAAACACTTGCACGAGGTGAGAGGTCCCTGCATTTGTCTCATCTTTGGCAGCAGCTGATTATGACAAGGCCTCCAGAAATAGTGCTGAGCCCAAGCTCCACAAAGCATTGTCTAGTCTGTGAGGTGATGTCTGTCAGTCTGGTCCTCCTCGCTGTCTCAAGTCTTATGCAGATGCCAAGTGGAGCTGGTCTGTGATTCAATAAAATAAAGGCTTACAAGGCCATAATCAGTGAAACTATTCAAATAAAGATCCAAGCCTTAAATCAGGCCATGAGCTATAGAAACAGCCTCTGTGGAGAGTAAGTCATTAGTCTCCAAGTTCTCAATGGCCCTTTCTGCTGAGCACATTTTCTGCTTTTCCTCATCTTGTTCTTGCCAGCAGGCCCTCAGAGGGAATCTGAGGTGAGTGTGGCTGGTTCATCCAGACTGGCACTAGGGCTCCCAAATGCATGTGCTGAAATCCAGGGGAGAGCTGAACCCAGCAGGTGTGTTCCTGTCTCCTCTACCATGTTGATGATGAAGGAGCAGGTCTGCTGGTGGTTATCCAGTGCTGAAGCTGGCTAGATGTCCTCTGCCAGGAACCTTTTTAACCTAATTCATAACGTGCCACTGCATTGGCTTTGCAAGAAGAGGGAACAGAGCATTGAGATAACAATGACACAGCTGTGCTGCTGTGTTTTTGTGCACCTTAGCTAACCATCCCTGCTGGTTTTAATGTTGAGTGCTTTCTATGTGGGCTGGAATTTTTAAGCTAATAAGAAAAGACTATAAAATTGGGGGTTTTTTTCAGAACCATAGTAAAACTTGCTATTCCAAGGTCAGCGTGCCTTCGATCTTGATTGGCCTTACCAAAGGCTAGAGAGGTTTTGGCTCTCTAACTGGTCATTTGGTGGTCTAGGAAGCACAGCTGAGAGGTCTTATCTGAATGTTTCCACTTTCTGTGTTAATATGCTTTGTAAAGGGCAATATGGCACAAGATGGATTCAATCTGTTGAATGTTAATGGGGTTGCATTATAACTGTGATGGATAGAAGGCTGCTTGAATTCTCTTTCCTACCTCACAGCTAAGCCACCATCCAAGTTATGCCAATTCCCATCTTGTTGTAGCAAATAAGCTCTTCTTGGGATGATTATACATGTGAAATCATTTTTTGAGGGAAGTAGTAATTAAAAAAAAAAAAAGTAGTTAAATTTAATGGAAGTAATTAAGCCTGACACACAAAAGGAATGTACCTGAGGGGCTAAAGAAGAGACGTCTCCCAAATGTGTATGATTACATGTGTAATCAGTTGTGTGAGGTATCAGCCTAAAACTATCAGGTTCAAGACAGTTCTTCCTGTTACTCAGAAAACTCATCAGGCCAATCACAAGTTCCAGTCATGTTGCAACCATGGAACATGGTATTTGAGTGTTGCTGTCTCTTCAGTTTGCTGTAGGGTTGGGATGTATTTAAGTTGCATGCCTGTGAACTTAGCTGACAGTGGAAAAAGACTAAATGTGTAGTAAAAATAATGCACAGGTTATTCAAATATGGGCCATTCTAGAGGATGTTCTCACTGGTTAACCTGTTTTTATGAAAAAAAGTTTAAACTGCCACTCTGAATGTGAACTTAACTGTTTGGCACTGACTTATGATGTGCATTTATGCAACAGACACTTGTTTCATACTAATGTAAGCTCTTTAGGTATTTGACTTTGTGTTACTGTCTCTTCTGCAGGTGGATCAGCTTTCTTGCAATGGAGATAGAAAATTGCAGCCAGACAGGAGCCAGGCTATTCGTGAGAGGTTGAGGGGAAAAGGACTCCCCACAGGTAAGTGCTTCATTGCAGTAAGGGTTATGGCAATAAATACAGCCCTGTGGAAGACAAAGTTTGGGTAGATTTTGTGGCCAAAGTGCAGGACTTGCTGACATTCACAGACTCAGGTTCAGTGTCTAAGTAAGTGTTGGTGATGGTGACATGAAAATAATTGTTTCAAGAAAGTACGTGTCTTTTTCCAGTTCAGTCCTGGTGGTAGGAAGGGATTTTAAAGGTTCTTGGCCAAAAGTTTTGTTTCTGGAGGAAGGGAGTCTTCAGCTGAAGGTAGGTCAGCTAGATGAAGATGAAGCAACTTTTCTTAGTTCCCTCTTTCTTGTGGACTCCACTTTCTCTTCATAGTTGACACAGCCTCTTTCCTTGCTTCTGAGGCAGCCCTGGACTGTTTTCTCTATTTTTCTCACACACAGCTTTTTTTTCTGCCACCTGTTTTTTCCTGAAGAGAGGTATTATCTGTTCCATCACAGTTCTGCTCTGCTTTGACAGTGTGAGTTGAACGTAGAGGCCACGTAGGGTTGTACCAGTACTTCAGGGAAGTAAGGAAAGAGGAATCCAGGGGACAGGGAGGAGACAGACTGTTTCAGAGGCACACTGCTGCTGCCACTGCTGTGGAGGAAAAGGGACAAAGTGTTGTAGGTTGACATCTGATGCTGGCCATGACTTAATTGGATACCCTTGTTTAAAGTCAGTGGCAGCATCAGCTCTGTGCTAGGCTTCTCAGACAAGAGGATGTATTCTTCCAAAAGACTGATCTTGTATTTTTCTGGAAGAATTGTGGAGTTGAGTAGGAGTATCTTACAAGGCACCAGCTTGGACCATTCTAAGTCATTGTGATGCAGGCAGTGAGATGTGATAATCAGGTGAGACATTCTTGCCTTAAAATGTTGATCTGTAAATGGAGATCTTGGTGCCAGAATGTGATATCACCCACAAATACTCAACAGCCGAAGTGTTAGAGACACAGGGGCTTTATCTGCCTCATATTATCTCTTTGCCTATTTACCACCAGTAAACTTGGAACTAAGTTAAGTTGCTGATGTGCTTGAGTTGCTCTTCTGCTTCTTTAATCTTGTGTCAAGCAAGGGTGCAGTGAATTGCAGGAACAGAAATAAGCCATGGAGTTGTCAGTGGCAATAGAAGCTGCAAAAGTTAGACATGGGTCTGGCAAGGCATTGGTGGTTTTCCTTTATTGATTCTTTAGAGATGTGTCCTAGATTAGACTCCTTTTTGATATAAAAACCTTATGTCAGTGGTTGCCAGCCCTTCCAGACCGGAGCTATGTGTTTAGGAACAGTTTCTGGTACAAGCTGTCTCTTGATTTTCTGGCAGAAATGCACTGTTCTGACTTCTTTCTCAGGGGCTTTGGTTTCTTACTGGCTCTTTTTTTCTTCTTCTTTTCCAGAATATTTCTGTAGCAATAGGAAGATCTGTAGGAATACAGGGTTTGGGAATGGATCAAACTAATTGACTGGATTTGTAAACCATGTTATGTCTTACTTTTCTGAACTTCTTAATCTCTTTCTCAAAATTAATTATTTCCCAGATTCCCACCAATATGATGAGGGTTGTACCAGAATCTTATTGTTGATTGTTAAATGGTTAGTTTATTCTTTAACCCTTTTCTTCTCAATCTCTATATCCCTCACTTTCTTTTTAATAAAAACTTTATCTGAGCACACTACCACTCAGCTACTACTTCAAGCTTTGTCATTTTGTCATCAACATATCTTCTTTCCATCATCTGTTCTGCTTCTATTCCATTCAAACTGCGTGTTTTGATAATGGTCAGGATATTTTTCAAGTTTGAGAGACATAGCAAAGTTGTCTTTAAACTCTGTTCTCATTGCATTAGCAACCCTGATTATTCTTTGGGTTTTTTTTTTTTCCTGATTTTGTTTTCATTAATACAACTGAACAGTCTCTTGCTGGTTTGCTTTTAATTTTCTTGGAAAATCATGAACTTTTTTTAAATGATTTTGTTGTTTGAGGGGATTTTTTTGTTCATTTGTTTTCCAACCCACAACTTTGTTTAAGCTTTTTAGCAGATTTTTTTTTTCCTCTCCAGAAGTAATGTTTGTCCTCAGAGTCCTAAATATACTTTAACAAAAAAGCCTTTGTTTGAAGTTCTACTAAATTTTGGAGTTTGATATGGTAGCTCCAGCCATATCTCCATGGCTTTCTGGCTCAGTACAAGGGTGAATAACATCCCTGTAATGTCTGAAAGTTTCTCTGGGGACTATGTGTTGAACTTAAAGGATATAGACTGGCAGATCTCTCTCATTGCTGTTTTTCTGCTGTATCCTCTGACTTGAAAAAAAAAGTAATGGCTAAAATATTCTTTCCTCTTATCCTTGCTTTTTTAAAAAGTGCTTAGTATGTGTGACTTTGCTTCTGAGATGGTTGACAGGTGTTGCTTTTTATTTTAATTACCAAAAAAGTCCAGTTAAGATGCAGTGTCTGAGTCTCTGAAGGGCTGTGGAGATGAATGTTTGTCTCGCTGCTGTCTCTTGCCTTCTGGCTCTGCCTGGGATTGCCAGGGTGCCAAGCAGAGCAGGTGCCCTGCAGTGTATGCACTGGTGAAATCACTGGGTTGGGGAAGAAAACTAGAGTTGAGGGTTCTCTGAGACTGGAGAGTCCACATGGCTCAGCTGCTATTGACCAGTAAATTCAACACAGGATTTTAAGCTACCTCAGTCAAAATCATTTTTTGAAAGATTTCTCTTTTTAGGGAACATAACATTGTCTGAAGAGATCTAATTAAACATAATCTTTACTCAAATAATATTTGTGAAATGAGGGAACTTGATAACCCCCATACTATGAAGTTAGCTAAATAGTCCTCATCCTCTAGCCCCTGCTTCTCTTAAGTTGACTGAAAGTAGGTGCATGTGTAGAGTGTCACAGATCATGTGTGGCACCACAAGGAATGAACATGTTTGCATCACTGTTCCAGTGCAAACATTATTTTGTCTGTGTCACTCCAAGCCTGGTCCCAAAGGTCTGAGTTTTTAATGAGATGCTCTTGAATACTTAATTTTTCCTTTTTTTAAAAAAAAATTTTACTTTTTTTCTAGCAAAAATGTTGCTCAGTTCCTGTGTGGGTTTTATGATATTTTGATGTTATACTTCTTTCTTCCATTGAAGTAGTAAATCTTCTTAATGGTTTCTGGTTTTTGAGTCTTTATTTTCAGAAAATAATATAGATTTAAGTTAGTCAGTGCTTTATTTTTTTATCTTCTGTCTGCCCAGCTTCCACTCAACCTGTTTCAGGTTCTCTGGATCACATTCATTACCTGTAGAACTCTCGTTACTTTTCTCCTTTACCCTAGAGGATTTACAACCCTCTTAGCTTCCCCAAAACCTTTCCCAATACTGCTTCTGTTATCACTCCCACTCCCATCCCAGAAGTAAGATGGTGCCTAAATATATCTTCTTTGTATTTCCATCTTAAGATACTTTCCTTATCTCCACTTCACTGAGACCTCAGGGAATGTAGAGTATCAGTAAAATACAAAACAAAACCCCCCACATAACCAAACCAAACGGCTCTAGCTGTTTTCAGTTCCTCTTGGCATGTGTACTGAGTTATCTGTCTGAAAGGTTGTGAGGACCCACTGAAATGGGTGTCTGATATTGATGAGAGATGGCTCACATTTGATTTAGGGCTATATAATGCTTGGTTATTTCATTTCTGTAATGGTATGCTGGTTTGCTGGTGCAAATTATGTCAATAACAGCACAGATCAGCTGCCCTGGGGCACAGCTTTTGAGATTTCTGGAAAAGTGAGCTGTGGAATGTAGTACTAATTATACTGATGATAATCTCATAGATGGAGGAGCCACAAGTAGAAGGCCAGATGAAGCTTTAAGAAAAGAAGTAATGGTAAAAGAAAAAAAAACAAACCAAAAAAAGAAAAGAAAAACCAACTCAGAAAAGCAGAGTTTCCTTTTTCCCTCTGTTAACACTGTGGTACTCTGCTGCTGTGTGTAGTTGAAATATACTCCTCTTATTCTAATTGCAAAACAGCAAACACTTGGGAAGGTAGGAAGGTACCAGGCAGGATATGATTCTGAATGAACTTTCTAATAAGTTGGAAGTTATGTCAGTTATATTTTATCTAAGTGCTTGAGTTTAACTTGCTCTGAGAAGACATTTTGGGCCCAGTTTAGCACTGGGACAGTTTTGGGCAGGGGTGGCAGCGTGTAAGGATGTGTCTCATTTTACCAGTCACTTTACCAGCATATTTAATTAAGGAAGTAAATATGGTGAGCAGAAGTCTTTCCTGGAGAGGACAGAAGACTTGTCTGATACTTCCCTGAGGTGAAGTTCTGTTGAGTCATTGTGAAAATCTTAAAGAGAATTTTCAATGAATAGAATAGCTGGGAAAAAAAAAAGGGAGAAAAAAGCAGCATGGAGCTAAGGTATTTATTATGAATTTAAGAGTATCAGAATGTTACTGTGAGTACGTACCTTGAGATAGCTGATAAATCATGCTGTGTTCATGAAGTAGAGGTAGTTCAGCAAGCAAGATGTGCTCCTGATTAGAGAGTAGCCAAGTAATAGTTTAGACATTTGTAGTCTTTGAAAAATGCTAAGATTTTTACGTTAAGTCTTTTGAAGTCATTAATGTTAGGATCAGTTTTCCATACCATAGTTGTCCAAAATTGTAATTGCCAGGGCTTTATTGTTGGCTTAGGACAAATATTTTGAAATATTTTTCCTCTTCATATGTTTCAGTTGTATTTTTTGCTTTCCTTTTGTACCCAAGTTGGATATTTTCAGCTATTCCTTTCCATCTTCATGTCATGAAGATAATTGCTAAATTAATAAATAGCTTCATCTAAATATTCTCCCCAATTAATTTTACTTGTTTCTTTCATGACTCACTTTCTGTGGCCATCTTGGTGAATGAGCTTTATGACAGGGCTGACTGCAGAAGTAATTTGTTCTAAATTAATATTAGAGAGTGCTTGCTTTTAGTCAAGTCATACTCAGAACACAGTATTTAGGCACTGACTTAACCAGCAGAAATAGAAGTTGTAAAAAAAACCTGATGTGAGTCATCTAAACCAAGGAGTGTTATTTAAGTTTTGTACTCAAAACACTTTAGACCTTAAGAGTCTTTACTTCAAGAATTATTTGTGGAAGTTATTTGATAAAATTCTTTTGCTGTCACAAAAGAGTGACTGTCAAACTCTTGCAAACATAAAGCAAGAATCAATTCACTGTGTTACCCTTCACCACAAACTATGGTGCTCATCCTTCAAAAAGATGTGTAGCTTATTTAAAGCCCTGTTGAAACCTCCATAGCTTTTACATGCCTGGCAGCCTGCTTCCCAGCCCTCTAGTAACCAAAATCCTGTCCCTTGTGTGTTTATTTAAGTTTATTAAGTAAGTTCCAACTTATGCTGATGATATGTGAATACCAAGGACAGACCTTTGCAGAGATATTTCATGTTTTAAAGAGCTTTGGCTAACAGGTGGGTTGGTTTTGCTTTCCTACCAACATCTCTGATTTTAACTTGACTTGTGCAAGGTAGTAGACTGTCATGAGTTAACCTTGTATGTTACAGTGCTGCAGTTGTATCCTGCAAAACTCCAACCTTCCTCTCTGCCAAAAGAATACATGCCACATGAATAAAGGCTTGAAGTGAATTTACAAGTTCATTAAGGTTCACCTTAACTGTATGTAGCAGGAAATAATTGGAAATACTGAACAAAATTTTAGATGGTGATTAAGCTTCCTGTGTAATTAGATTAAATGCTGTGTCAGGTGCAGAAAAAATGGTGGGTGTTGTAAACTGAATAAAGGATTCTAAGGCTAAGTGAAGCTGCTTTTAGTTTTAACAAGTTCTAGCATTTAATTACCATTCTCCAGAAAGTAAATTATTAATGTTGCTGCCCAGCAAAAACTCTCAGACAAAGCAAATGAACACTTTTGCTTTTTGATTCAGGGAAGTTGGTTAGGGATTGTATTTTAGTTCATGATCTGGGTGGAAATGCAGCTTTTAGTCTATAAAGAAATGGTTTATAGTGATGACCTCTGTGTGTGAACTGAAACAGCTTACTCATTTTCTTGCTAAATCCAAGCACACAAATTTAACTACTAAAAAATACAGCACAAACCTAATTCCATTGACTTGAAAATCTCTCATCTGGAAATAAAATCTTTCTCTTTCCCCACCCTGTCGCCTCAGTACTAGGAAAAAAAAAAGAACTGAGTAGGTTGAGAATAACTTCCTGAGTTCAGCAAAACCAAATGGAAGCCAGATGAAGATTTCTTGTGGATTGTATTTTTTTAATCAAAACAAAAAAAATCACGCTCCAGAAACCATGCCTGTTTTCTTCCAATCAGTATTTCTGTTTCATCTAGCAGAACTGGTATTTGGATCTTTTAAATATAAGGATAGTTACTACTGATATCCAGAGCTTCCAGCCTGACAGTATTGGAAGCACTGTCATGCTGGTGCTGCCAACAAACTCAGAACTAAGACAAAACACGAATGGACACAAAGATCAGTGAGGAAACCAAGCCAGAGATGTTGAATGCTGTCTCTGTGCAGTGTCACTGAGCTGCTCCTGAGGTGTGCAGGAAGCCAGGAAGGGAATAGCTGACTGACCCTTTTGCCTCCTTGGTTGAGAAGTGTACCAGAAATAATTGGTCCATAAACCAACGGTGCAGTTGTCTTTTCTCCACAGTTGCTGAGGAAGGGAAGAGGTAAAATGTTGCATTTTCAAAATGCTATCTGGCAAGGTTCACTGCCAGTGTTCTGAAAGAGATACTTGGTTTCTGGAGCTATTTGGTTTTTTGATAGAAGAGCCATGTCAGTCCAAAGCAGAATACAAATTGTTCTACAGGATCTATAGCCTGGCTGTTACTTACACTGCTTTCAACAGTCCTTGTGTCTAGCTCATTTCTTCCTTCACAAAGAAGGCATTGTTTTAGGAGTACTTTCATCTGAAACTTGGATTTTCTCAGAATATAAAAAAGTAAAAGAAAAAGGAGGAGGTGCCATTCCTAGCAGTCAACCCACAGGCCACATCTGGCTCTGTTGTCTTCTGTTTGGCTCCCTCAGCCTGCCCCAAAGGGATTGTAAACCCAACTCCTCCATCAAGCTACCCACTCATAGTTGAGAAACTAACCACATTGTCTTGGGACAAGGCTTTTCCTGTCATTCTGTTCTCTGCACAAAGATGGTGTGGGAGATGTTTTTTAAACTCCTGTATAATAATTTCCTTATTTCCAGCCTTCCAGTCTGGCAGTGGTGGTGTGGGCTTTTGTGCACACACAGGCCATCTCTCTCTGTTCACCCAGCCCCTCCCTTCTTCACCTCTCCCCATGTATGCATGTGTGTGTGTGTATATATCCGTAAGCTTTGCTAAAATGGAGCTGAAAGATATTCTGTTTTGTGCAAACAAAAGGAGGTGGCCATCAGAAAGACTTTAAAGAGACTTAGAATCACAGAATGGTTTGGGTTCAAAGGGACCTTAAATATCCTCTAGTTCCAACCCCCCTGCCATCAGCAGGGACACCTTCCACTAGACCAGGTTGCTCAAAGCCTCATCCAGCCTGGCCTTGAACACTTCCAGGGAGGAGCAGCCACAGCTTCTCTGGGCAACCTGGGCCAGTCTCTCACCACCCTCTCAGCAAAGAATTTCTTCTTCAGATCTCGTCTCAATCTCCCCTTGTCCAGTTTAAAGCCATCACCCCTTGTTCTGTCACCCTCTGCCCTTGTGGAAAGTCCCTCCCCAGCCTTCTGTAGCCCCTTCAGGTACTGGGAGGCCACTAGAAGGTCTCCCTGGAGCCTCCTCTTCTCCAGGCTGAACAGCCCCAGCTCTCTCAGCCTGTCCTCACAGCAGAGCTGCTCCAGCCCTTGGATCATCCTCATGGCCTCCTCTGGACTGGCTCCAGTAGGTCCATGTCCTTCTGATGTTGGAGGCTCCAGAACTGGAGGCAGCACTGCAGGTGGGGTCTCAGGAGAGCAGAGTAGAGGGGCAGAATCCCCTCCCTGGCCCTGCTGCCCACGCTGCTCTGGGTGCAGCCTAGGACATGGTTATTGGCCTCTGGGCTGTGACTGCACGTTGCCCCCTCATGTTGAGCTTCTTGTCCACCAGCACCCCAAGTCCTTCTCCTCGGGGCTGCTCTCCAGCCATTCTCTGCCCATTCAGCTTGACTTGAGTTTATTGAGTAAAAACAAATACACTGTGTGGTGTTATTGACTGTGTTTGCACTTAAATAATATTTGATTAAATACCTGTATGATCAAGCTGGTACACAAGGAATTGCAGACAGACTGAATGTAGTTATGACCAGATAATTCTCTTACTCAGAGGAAAATCAAACAAATTACTGTCAGTATGAGTAAAAGATGGTTTGCAAATAGCGCTGGTCTCAAAGATGATGTAGTCACATTCATAGCTGAAGACACCAAAGGAAGAAGGAGGCAGATCCATGGTCATGTCGCAAATGTAACCTGTGCCAGTTGAAGGTATGTGAAAAACTAGATTTTTATTTTAGCACCACAAAGGAATTTTGTTGTGAACTCTTGGTGATTAATTGCTATTTTTATTGTATATATTCCCTCACTATATATTATACTTTGGACTCATTCAATTACTATAATTGCATTTGAATTATTTACGGTAATTATGAATAATTGCACTAATGTAACATCAAGTGGAGGATAAACACCCAGGGGCAATAGGTGAAATCAAAAACCCAGATACTGTTCAGATGAGCATGAAGAAGAGTTCAGCTCAGCAGAGAAGTAAGAGGGGAAGGGGAAAGCTCACCTTTTGAAGTTACCTACATGCTGTAGTATCTTAATTGCTAATGGCTCTTCCTGTCACCATCATTGACAAGTAGGGAAGCACTTCTCTGTCCAGTTGTGTTCTTGGGTAACTGAAGCATGGAGTAGCTCTTTGTGGTCTCAGGTGAGATACTTAATGTCTGTAGTGGAGCCAAGATACTTTGGATAGGTCTCCAGAGTTTCCATTACAAATATAAGCTTTTTTTTTTTTTTTAAAGGAAGGTCATAATGAGAGTCTTGCCATCCATTATAGTTTAAAAATGTAAAAGTTCCTTTATGCAGTCAGATTCCTTTTGATCATTGGTTACATCTTTATTCTTCATATGTAATTTTTTACTGGTAGTTCTTCCCTTCATTTTCCTCACACATTTCAGCATAAAAGCTGGGGGGAAAAAAAGTTGAGGAATAAACTATGTACTTGCTTAATGAATTTGGACTTGTGTATGCCATTCAACTGAAAATGCATTTATTAAAGAAGGTCATATGATTCCAGTCTACTCTATTCTGGATGTGTACTGTTAGCTGAAAGCTAAACATACAAGCCTTGTGCTGAGACAGACTTACTGCAGTCATTTAAGACCCTTGTTCTAAGTAATGCTGAGGTAGTGTTTTGAGGAAGTCCAGGAAAAAAAGTGAAAATAACAATTGATTTTGTGACTTATAAAGTCTATAACAGTACTTTAAGAAAGTAAGGTGGGATGAGGACAAATTGGAGCTATTGAAAACAGAAGAACTGGCCTGGAGTGATTGCTGGTTGCCTGATCCAGTTTTTTTCACTGGTATCTGCAATTGAGTTGCTTCTGTACTGGGGAGTCTTGTCCTTGATCATTGTCCTCTGCTCTCTGGTGCCTAGAGCAGCGTGCATTCTTGGCTGATAAAAGGATGGTTCTGAAAGTTCTGTATTGCTGCTTGGTTTTGGTTTACCTTCTCAGGATGCTCAACTTCAGCAGGCTGTGTACCTTTTGCTCTGTGGTCTCCTCTTTATCTTTCTCTGAGGATGATTCTTAAACAGCTCACATTGACCCTGTGAGCCAGGTTGGGAAGAGCTTGTTGAAATGACGGTGTGTCGAGAGAGATGGGTTTTGCAAAGGTGGGAGGAAGTGCTGAGGTCTGGTGGAAAGCAGAAGTGGGAATGGAGAGGGTAATAAAGGAAAGATGAAAGATGTCCAAGAGAACTTTGGAGTCTCAAGACTGAATATTAAGGCTAGCTGCAGATTACTTTTGGTACTGCATTAAAAACTCAATGCAGATATGAGTTAGACCCGTAGACATCTCCACTCAGCAGAGTGGAAGAGCAGTGTGGTACTGGAATGCCTCTTGCACTGCTTCCTGATGGGACAGCTCATTCCTGTCTCATCACACAGTTAGCTGGACGAGTGGTAGAGCTGTAGCCATGAGTCCTTTCCCAGTCACTGCTGATGAGAGCGTTCATGGCATTCACTTGTCCTCATGAGGAAAGCCCTGGGTGGGTGGGTGACTTGGGGAACAGAAAGCATCC
Source organism: Caprimulgus europaeus (assembly GCA_907165065.1). Next base: position 79,278,636 of record OU015526.1, read on the forward strand.
CTTGTGTGCCAGGGCAAGGAGCTGGTGTCTCCTGAACTGGAAGCAGCTTCTGTTAGATCTAATCTGAATGCTCCAAGTCTGTGGAAGCTACAGCTTTGGGGAGGAGGATGCTCCTTCCCCTCTAACACCTTTTTCCCCTGGCAGCTGGGCTCTCTCCCTGCAGTTCTCACCTGCCTACAACAGAGAATGTTTCCATCTCTGGGTGTATTATGGTGAAGATGCCCACTGGTACATAAAGTATATGTTGGCTCTTTTCACTGAATAAGATCCTGAAACCAGATAACACTTCAACATGCAGAGACCTAAATGATCTTTTGAACCAGGAATGTTCTTCTGAGTCATGACCGATGATGTACCAAGTAATCCTGAATTTACATCCTCAGAGTATTCTGGAGTTGCAACTGCCTCTCTCTCATGTTTTTTCTGCTTTGATTGCCACTGTTTTGTTCAGTAAGGTCTTGTGCATATAAATGCTCTTAGTGTTGAAGAGGCAGGGTATTTTTTTTGGTGGGGTTTTTTTTAAGTTTTTATAAAAAAAAGTGAAAACAGTGTGTAGGGGAGGATGTTTTGGTTTTTCCTGCCTAAAATTATCTTGGAACTCTCCTTATTGGGGAGGATTCTTGGAGCTCCTTTTGATTTGCTTTTTTGGTGATCATCTTAAATACTGTAACACTTTGGGTTTTATCTCTGTCACAAATGGCTGTTAAAATCCTGTTTAGGAATGTCAGTCCTTGATGTGTGTGTGTGTGAATGTGAAGTATGTGTTTACAGAATGGATATCATCCTTGCTTTAGATTGATAGTGGGAACTTCACAGTGAACAGCTATTTTTAAAAGGCTTTTTTGTCCATGAATATTCTATATAATTCACTAGCCTTTTGAGGTCTGAGAATAAGTTAATAACATAAGATTTACCTGAACACAAAAGTAAATATGTTTACTTGTGTTTAGGATTAAAGCCATATGTGTAAAATATGAAGTGATGTGTCAGATCCTTTCAGATCAGTTTACTCTCATTGGCAAAGGTTTTTGTTTTATTCTCTTGACTGGAATGTGGGGGAACTGTGGGATTTCTTACAAGACACTTGTTGGACAATCCAAACCCTAACATTTTACCATCATATATTTGTGTGTTGGTAAGAACAAGAGGTTTCTTGGTCACATTTGGCTTTAGTCTTGCTTTTTTTTGAAAAAAAACCAAAACAAACCCAGCTGGTTTTAGTTTAATATCACAGTAATAAAAACTGAAAACTAACAGCTCTTCTTCAAGTAGAATATCAGATTTGAAAGGTGTAAAGCCATGAGCTTTTAAAGCATTTCTGAGTACAATTATGAATGTCATTATCAGCCTGGGGCAGGTATTTACTTTGAGCTCATCACTGCTTTATTTTGTGAGGATGTCTTTCAAGAGTGCTGCTTCTTAAAAGATGTTCATGGTAATATTACAGTAGTGAGGGAGCTGGCTCTAAGGAAAGCACCACATGCCACATTGACTCCACCTAGGTGAGCAGGCATTGCTTAGGCAACCCAAGGTGGAATATTTTTAATTGGATTTTCTCATTAGGGATATCATGATGAGGTTGATTGCCATAATAATGCAGTGTGCATGCTTCAGATTGGAAAGGTTAGACTTCATCTTCGTGATGGTTTTTGCAATGTAATTGGTCAGTTGGAGTTGTGAGTAGATTACTACCTCTGTGGTAGCTACAATAGACTTGGGATTTTCACCACTTTCATAATGCAGAAGCATTAATAAAATCTTAGTTTGCTAACAGAAAGTAAGTAGGAGTTGGATAGTCTTCAGTGCTGGTTTTTCTCTGGGATGTTGCTTTTATAATGGTTATAATTCTTTTACTCTGATTTCAGGAAGGCTTAAGAACATGAAAGGTCAGCTTGTAGGTGATCTATTAATATTAAGAAATTTGATTGTAGCAATGTTTGTAATTAGTTTTGTAAAACTGAGCTAATACTTAGAGAAAATTTTATGCCTGAAACATACATGATCATCAAAACTTCTCAGTGACTGTGATAGGATATTCTTCAGAGGGGACATCCTTCATTGATATTACGCCACCTCTGATGGTTTCTTTATTCTGGAAGTAATTTCATGGTAAGGGAGTGGGAGAAGAGAGAGTGTTCATTAGTATTGGCTGAGCCATTTATTAACGAAACACGAAGTGTACAGGCTTGTAGAATTTCTTTCATCTGGGAAGTTTTGTTTTAGAGTATTCTTTCTCTGGAGAGACTGTCATCACTGAAAATAGTCACTGAAGGAAGAGCCAGGATTTTTTAAATTCCTAACTGCACAGTCATTCTTCTCTTACTACTGCTACTACTGCAGGGCATCTGTAAATCTGTGGAACAAACCTGGACTTGTCATTGAAAATAGTAGTTTGGGTGTGAGAGGTGAAAGGAATGGCTGATTTCAGATGGATCATTAAACAGTACTTTTGGGGGTAGTCCAGACTATTTTAAAAATAAAACTAATTAGAAAACAACTTTCAGCCTGTATGTGATGGGTTGTTTGGGTTTTGTTTTTTTTAATGTTAATACTGAATAGGCCATAATTTTTTATTGAGCACTTCAGAAAAAAAAGAAATAAAATGCCTATCAGATGTGAAGTAGTTGGAGTTCTGTTGTTGTTGACTGAGCCAACCCTTTAGGTAGCCCTCTCAATGTTTTACATGACAAAATCAAGCACAAAATGCGTGCTCAGTATACACTCTAACAATAAGTAACTTGTGTTATGCTCTTGTGTATTAAGAACAAAATTACAATTATTAAATGTCTTCTATTCCAGGAAAAACATTGGTGGTTGATGCTCCTGATGGACACAAAGCTCACTTCTCTCAACAGACCATGCTTAACAAAGGACTTAGCAAGTCTATGGGATTTCTGTCCATTAGAGGAACACAAGATGAGGAAGAGTTTTTCCAGGGCATTTCCACAGGTTACAACTCAGGACAGGAAGATGTTTTCTATCCTCGTCGATGTAACACCGGTGAGTCGGAAAAAAAAGGTGGTCACCTTCATCCAGATATTGCTCCCAAGAGGAAAGTATGGGCTTCCTCCACAGACTTGCTCTGCACAACTGATACCACAGCTGAGAGGGACCATGCTGGAGGCTCTCAAGGGCACAGCCATCAGTGTGAGGCATTTACAGTACGGACTTCCACTGCTCCCAGAAACAAGGAAGCGCGATACTCTGACGGGAGCATAGCGCTGGATGTCTTCGGACCGCAAAAACTGGACCAAACGCGCCACGTGCCTGAGACATCGACTTCTGCAGCAATATCCAGTGCCTTTGACAGGATAAGAGAGAGGCAGAAGAAGTTGCAGCTTCTGAGGGAAGCTATGAGTGTAGAAGGTTAGTGAAACTTTTTGATTTTTCTGAGTATTTCAGTCATTAAACAAAGATTTCTCTTTACAGTTAATTTCAGTTCTCTTCTAGCAGCTCTTGAAACTGCTGAGGTCTTCGCTTTGTCTTCTTTTTTTTTAGGTAAAGGGAAAGCATTAGAACTTCTGGTGCCAATGAAGATAAATGTGCTTGTCCAGGTTGCTTACCCAGTGAAAATAGTTAATCCCTAAGTCAGCCAGTATCAATTTCATCAATTAAAATTAGAAAAAGAAAAAAAAATTGGTGAAAGACAATTGTCAAGTATATTTCCTTGAAATAAAATCCTCATCTCCAGCTATTAAGAGGTGGATTTATACCCCAGAGGAAAGGGAGAAGTTCATCTCCAGATCTCTCAGATTTTGTTCTGTATAAGTCCAGATGATGCAGTTAAGCCTCTAAATATTAAATTCTTCTTGAATTCATGTTAAGATCCTTACCTCAGTAGGAATACTTGGCAACAAGTTTCATCAGTTAATTAAAGGAATGCATGGGGCAGAAGGAAAAACTTTGCATTTGTTCTATGGAAACTTAGGAAATGGACTTTATGCAGAAGCCTGTAAGGGGAACTGCATATTTTGTTGGCTTTGAAAACGTGACATGTTTTTCAGGGCTTGTAAATTTGGGACAGTTGGGTAGAAACTGAGAGCAGAGTCAGATCCTGCTTGTGGTGGATCAGAAGGCTTAACTTAGTCATCTAAGACACATGGTGGAAGAGCTGTATGTAGGGAGCTAACTCAGTCTCTTATTCAGGTGCATTCAGAATCCAGACAGCTGAAAACTAATGGTTGCTTGTTGATTGTGTGACAGAAATAAATATGTGGGGGGAAAAAAAACCAAACCAACAAACTTCTGCGTCCTTTTCCTGCACTGAGGTGTGACCACTTCCTTAATTAAGGAGAGGTGATAAAGCTTTTTATCAAAGTTGAATTTCTAAAAACGCCTGTTCATGCCCCTTCTGGCCATCTTGGGAGTGAGCATGGGAAGCCAATTCTTTCTGTCCTATCCAAGTGAGCCCTGTGTTCCAGAAAGGAGGAGTGTTACTGGAATGGCACAGGCAGTTTCAAAAGCTACTGTGATTTCTGTACAAGCTGTACAGACAAGACAGCTGGAGTTTTCGTGCTATCAAATTAGCATCTTCCAATGAGGGTTACGGTACGATGTGAAGGAATGAACAGAGATGGCAGTGGGACTGTGGAGATACCATTGTTTATCTCAATAGAAGTTGACTGTTTGTCATTAGGTAGTGAGATGTCTGGTGGAGTATGGGGAAGTTTGGGTTGGTTTTTGGTTTAAGAGTCTGAAATGGAAGGGGACCATCTCAAGTATATGAGTCAATTTGGATCTTTGGAGATAGGCTGCTGACAGGAGTTGAAGAGGAGGCCACTCCCTTCATTGGGAAAGCTCAATAACCTTGTTGTTCAGGAGTGCAGCTTTGCATTGCACAACAGCAGAAGCTTGGCCAAACCCATTGGTGAGCAAGAGTTTATCGTTCTCATTCAAGCAGATTGGGAGATGGCAGAAACCAGAACGTGCCTGTGCCTTGCAAAATGAGGTAATTCAGATGTGTGAAACTACTCGATTCATAAAGGGGGTGGGTGAAAGTGCAGTCAGAGTAAACTGGGGACTGGGACTTCATAGTTATAGGAGCTGAGTGACAAAGCTGGATAGAAATGATTGAGGCAATAGCTAATGACCCACTGCCCATCCTTCTGAATTCACAGTCATTACTTGCTAGAAAAAAATGTAGGTACTCTCTCAACAGAGAGCTGGGTTGCAATGTTCTTGTCTTCTGAGTTTTCTGCTTCCAGCAGAGGAAGGAGGGTTTTTGTGCATTACTCTTGTACTTCATTTTCAAGCACTCAGTGGGTAAATAGATATTTGCAAATGTCAAGCGTTATCAAGTGTATCTGGAATTGCTCTTCTGACATAAACCCTGCCTAGCTGAGAACTGTGAGCAAGTGCTTGGAAAGCTGTGGTAAAATGTCACCTGTCTTGATAATGGTGGTGGTGGCAGTTTCTTGGATGGCACTTAATGTGAGAGCATCCTACTGCCTACAGCTGGTAGTCACAGTGGGTAGGTGAGCAGCAGCTAGACATGGAGTGGAAAAGTCCTCAGAAAATGACAGGAATTACTGCTGTTTTACTACATGAGAGATGGCACAACTCCAAGGAGAGGCATTGAAAGGAAGAACAGAGAAAGAGAAAAAGGTATTTTGAAAGCTTGTATAGTCAGGAGTAAGGGTTCTGTTCAGCTTGGGTGGAGGAATGGGCAAGGAATCTTGGGAACAGGGTGGGTAGCTGGCTTCAGTAGAGAGGACACAATCTTCCTTTTCCTTGGTAGGTTTGGGGATGTTTTTAATTTGGCTGAGTCCAGGTCTAGGTTACAGTTAAATCTGTGTGGATTGTAGTGAGCCACTGCTTTTGGCTGTATTTTGCTTTTTAGTTTTTGAATTGTGAAGTGTTGTTGGACTCTCTGTGGGTTCAACTTGGCCAGATAAAACTTCCCTCCTCAAACTACAAAGGAATTTAAGTGACATGTGGCTTATTTCTTCTTTAACTTATTTTGGGTTAAACTAGCAAACTTTTTTGTTATTCATAAAACCTTAAGGAGCTGACTGTCTTGGAAAAAGAAAATGTTCTCATGCACAGGCTCTGGTACGCCAAGCTTTCACTCAGAACAGATTTTTACAACCCAAATTATAAACTCATGAAAAGTAGAGTTTATAAGGGAAAGAATGACAGAGGTTTAATTACAGCTGTGCTGTAATGGAGTAGTTTGTAGTGAGCTGCAAACCATCTAAACTGTGTTTATAATCTACAGTCGGAACATCTCAGCTTTAGCCTCACAAACCTTCCAAAGACAGCATCATTGCAAATGCCTTTCTCGTGAACTTGCTGGTCTATATGTTATTTTGCTGTATGGTTTCAGGGTTGAGGCTGTTTATCTCTTGTATATTAAAGGTGTGGTGTATTAAATTGTATGCTAAGGGTATGGGGTATTAAATTGTACACTAAGGGGTATGGTGTATTAAATTGTACACTAAAGGGGTATGGTGTATTAAATTGTACACTAAGTGGTATGGTGTATTAAATTGTACACTAAAGGTGTATGGTTAGGTGCTTAGCCAGATGGGGGAAGGGGAAGAGACTGCTATTTGACTTCAGGTGTAGTCAATACTGAACACTAAGAACAGACTCCAAAAATATGTGTTGATCTTGCCAAGAGATGGGAGAGTAAGTTCTGCATCTGAGCTGGGATTGTTCATTCTTATTTTTGTTACGTAGTTTTTGTGAGCTTAGGACTGTTTTAGAGTTGTGAAGTTGTTAGGTGTTCAACCTGAGCAGTTTATCTGTACCAGGAGAGCAGACTTTGGTTTTGTTGTTCTTTGGAAACTTAGAAATTGTTGCTTGGCACCACCTGACAGTGTCTCATTTCAGAGAGGAAATAATATTCTAGCCTGTACATTTGTAAGCATGCATTGCCATTCAAGAGTGTGAAAGCATCACCTGCTCTCCCTTGTTCCCAGCTTGCTTTGCCTTCTCATCCACAAAACTGATTGTATTTTCTGACAGTTTTTAAGTGTAAACACACTTCAGGTTTCATATCTCAGGCCTGCCTTCAAATGGCATGAGACTGTGAGACGGTAGCCGTGTACACTTCTCTCCCTTCTATTTGCTCAGGCACTTTTCCCTCACCTTGTTTTGTTTGTATCCTTAATTCTAAGTGAATTGGTTTGTGTGTTCCTTGAGTGAACATGCATCTTTTCTTTTTTGTTTGTTTTAATGTGCAGTTTTGCTTACAAGGATGTCGTAAATGAGATGCAGGAGGGAGCAAGGTGTGAAGATTGCCCGTGTTCTGATGGAATACGGGAGCACAAAACCAGTTAGGAGAGGAGAAATGTAGCTGCCTGTGGGTTAAATAGCAAACAGGGAGGAAAAAGAGGGGAGGATACCAAAAAAGCTGATCTTGCTGAAGCTTTGGAATGCTGAATACAGGGGTGGAGGAATGGGGGTGGTTTGGGAGTATTCTCAAGCCTTTGTTAAATGTTTTTGCAGTTGGGAACCATGTGAATCCCAGAGCCTCAGGTTGTGTTTATCCTTCTCTCTTTTCAACTTTGATTTTTCCAACTGAAAACCCAGATGATTAAGTTCTCTCTTTTTTTTTTTTTGTCTGCTTATTGCTCTCTGCTTCATACAGTCAGCAAGAGTAATATTCTTTGTTTCTAGAGATGAGTCTCTGCCTCCTAAGTCTTCTGTGTCTTTATCTCACAAAACAATATTCTCCTTAGCTACCCTGAAGACTCATCTGGACCCCCTTTATGAAACTTCCCTGTTATGACTCCATCTGCTTAGGTGGGGAGTTAAGTTAGGGGTACTCTAAATGTCTGGATTTTAAAAGCTCTCTTAGTGTGAAAGTGCTTTTTTTTTCAAGAGGGGAAAATTTCTGCAGGTAATCAGGCATCCATTGGTAAAAAACTATCTGAGCAAATGAAACCCCAGAGATTTGAATTTGGGAGCTTCAGTAGAAGTGGGTTAAATGTGAGATGGGATTTTGGGCAGAAGAGGAATAGCTGCTTTACAAACTTACCCCTATAAATGCAACCAAGTTGTGCATTGTTTCTTTTGCTCTGGAATTCTATGTACTCAGTTCATGTGTAGGCTAAGCAGAGGAAATGGGAGTCATCCACAGTGGTATATGTGTTTGCATGTGGAAACAAATGAAGGCTCAGTTTGCACATGTCTTGGGATCATTCTGCTGAAGTATGATTTAAATTCAGTGGTGGGGAAATGGATGCTCATGCGGTTGGTATGTCCGGTAAGGATAAAACTCAGTTAGAACAGTGGTCAGAAATGGTATTAAAGAAGCTGAAGGGTAGGATAATGGACTGATACTATTTTAGATAGAGAACTTAGAGTTGTTCATTTTACTGAGGCTACAGAAGTTCACTTTCCAAGGAAAAAGAAAGAAATGTTTGTGGGATTTCAGTAAAGTACAAGTACTCTGGCATCAGCCACTATCATTTTGGTTCAGAATTATATAGTCTAAAATAAGGTAGTAAACCAGCTCTTGCAATTCTGTAATTGCACAGCAAAGCAGCATCTGCTTTATTTGCATTATCGAGCTCTCAGCAGCTCACACAGTCTGGGATTATCAATTTTTAGTCAACACATTACATTCTCAGTTGGATAAAACACTGAAATTAAGATAAACTGTGGGGGGCGTAGCCTGGCTGCTATTCTAGCCACTAAGAAGAAAATTAAATCTATCTGGTGAAACCAGGACACAAACAACTGTATTTGCCACACTTTCAGTCTCTGTCTGTGTCCACTTCCATGCCTTATCCTAGGTGGCATGATCCAGATCCAGAAGAGAAATCTTTTGAAATACAAGACACTGAGTTCTTAGCAGACCCTGGAGTTGTTATTTTGAATCTTGCTGTTTTCTTTTCCAGCCTGGCCCTAGAGGTGTGTGTTTTGTGTGATTTTACAAGGCTCTCTTTCTTCCTGGTGCTCAGATCCTGCTGGACCCTCTGCATCAGGTGTCCATCCGTTGGACAGGACTCTCCAGGGAGTCACCTGGATGGCAGGTGACTTGGGCTGCATGCTCAATACAGCTTTTTCACTTAGAATATGGATGATGGAAAGCTTGCCAGTTAAAATGAACCTGCTCTTCTGGAAGGCTGAATGGATTTGTTTCCCTTGTCCACTTGTTGGATGTGGATCCTTACCAGGAATTTATTTTGTATCTCTACATTCTTCCTGTTAAACTTATGCTGCCTTGCATAAGATAATTCAGTTTTTCTTAGATGGAAAGAGTAAAAGAATGAGTAAATATGACTCTGAGACATTGAGTTAAACTCTAGTGAAAGACCCAAGTCCCAGCCTCTCCTAAAGGACAGTTAATGTCTTTTAAATGGCATTATAGTAACACTCTTAAGAGACATCCACCAGTAAACCTCAAAGAGCAAACCAGAGCTCCCTGCCTGTGAGGAAACTGCCTGTTTAACTCCATCTTCTCTGTCCTTTTCCTTCTCTGTACAGCCAGTAATAATTCTGTAATCATGTGTCTTTGAAAAACTGTGTATCTAATGTGAATCATTCTTTCAGGATAATAGAATCAAGCTAAATGTGGTTCTCTGGCTTCTGTTGAAGTTGGCTGAGATGAGGCTTTCTGGCAATGACTTGTCTGGGCTTGTGTGTCTTGCCTTGGATAAATAGTGTGTTTTGTTCTTTTCTGCTGGGTTAGTGCTGAGGTTATGCTCTGCTGCCTTTGGTAGGGAGTTTGGAAAAGCACCACTGCAGCACTGAACAGCACAAAGATGGGTTTTTCAGGTTGTAATGCTTCATTCTTCTCTGCAGAGCGCTGCTACTGCGTGTAAACTTCCTAGTACAAGTCTTATTTTTTCATTTTAGTTATGGACTCTTAAAACGTGCTGAAACTCGAGTTTGTTTTTCTGTAAGGTATGAAATGGAAGTGTTATGATAAGAGACTGTAATCTAAACACTGAAATGGTGAGAAAGGTAACAGGTAGGATAATTTTTGCTACAATCTGCTTACTGTTAAATCAATTCTGAAGTCTCTCTTCAATCACCAAAAATAAAATAAAATAAAATAAAAACAAACCACACCAACCAACAACAAAAAAACCCCATAAAAATCAAACCAAGACCATTCCAAAACCCAGGGAAAATTGTCAATATGGGAGATAACTTTTTTTTTAATTGTCATCTTTAGTTTTTATTGATGCTATGTTTCGATTTCAGACCATTTAGAAGTTTGTCCTCATTTTTTTGAAACTATTGTATGAAAAGCTTAACTTGAACTTGATCCCACAATTGGGACTTTGTGACCTGTGGAAGCCAGTTCTTAATTAGTAGTTTGGCTTGGATGTGAGCCAAGTGCCTTCTCTGAAGTTCAATCCTCATATGATACGTTAGAATTGAGGAGAATTTGCTGGAGGAGAGGAGACAGAGTAAATTATTTGGGTAATTTTGCAAGCATTGGAGATACAGTAGTCTCAATATTTACAGTTTAATTGAATGTTTGCAGGTCTGCAGTGCATATGCTGTGCATGCCCCAGAAAAGATTAATTTTGGTGAAGAGGAGGTACAGTGCTGGGGGAGATGTAAGGGACTGTATGTAGACATGTGTATAAACCAGCAGAGAACTGGAAGGTGGTTGTCAAAAAGAAGATGCCCCAGCAGCAAACAGTTCAACATCTGCCCACAGTGTCCCTAAACTGACAAAAGGAAGAGGATTTACTCTGAATTTCAGGCTGTAGCTTCTTAATTACCTTTAAACTTTTGTCCTTAGGCTGAACAGGCTGATGGATGCAGCCTCATGTGGAAAAGCTGTAAAATGCCTGCAGAAGATGAGGAGGATACCTTTGCTTGTGTTATTCTGGGAGAAGTTGTATGGTCTTGCTTGGGGAGAAAGATGTGACAAGAAAGGAGGGTGGTCCCATCTCTGTCTCTACTTGTGAATCCTGGGAGAAGAGGTTTCAATCTTAGCTGGGCCTCATGTGGAGGTCTGTGAAAACACTGAGATAAGCAGTGTTTGGGAATTTTGCTTTATGTTTCTTGGCTCATGAACTTACCCCTTGGCCTACAGCAGGGTGCCAGCTCCTGCTTACAGGATGAGTCAAGAGGAGTTAAATACCCTGCAGAGACAGATATCATGCCACCACATACAAACACTTGTTTCATGTTTTAACTGCATATTTCTCTTTTACTACTTCATGTTTATTTTTTTTGCAAAGTTTCATGTCTCAAAGAACCAGGATGGAGCCACAATTTGTGTGTGATTGAGGAAGCTCAGGCTGCTGACTAGGTGGAAAAAAATAAATCTGTTTAAAAATCTCATGTTCTGTTTTATTGTTCCCTTTCCATCCCCTTGCTTCAAAGTCAGTTTAGCAGACTTGAAAAAAACCTACAGCTAATAAAAATAGTGGGAAAGAAGAGATCTGTTTTCAGTTAAAGGTTCCTGTACTGTAGCTCCAGTATCTTGTTTGGATTGATGCCTCACTTAAAGAGCTGGGAGCATTTTAAAAATCTATCTCCAAGAGCTACCCACTGAATTTGGTTTTTATTTCCCTTATTAGGCAAGTAATTGCTAGATTGGCAGTAGATTTCTTTGTTGTAAAATCCAGAATGCTGAAAGTAGCTGTTGTGAAAGATTGAAGCAACCCCACCCCTCAACATCATCCCCCCACTCCATGAATTCTCTTCATCTTGCTGTAGGTTGGTTTGCAAATGTGCAAGGAGTGATGTGAGATGTCCTTAGGATTAATTGGATTTTATGCTGCTAAGATGTGCAACTGGGATGGGCTATTGGGAACAGTTGGTTTTGTGGGTTGGTTTTGTGGGTTGGTTGGTGACTCTGCTTACTTTTCCCAGTTTTTTAAAGGAATCTTGTATTTAATGGAACAGTGGAGAGCTGCACAACTCAAGTGAGCTGGTAGAAATGCTGGCTTTTAAGGAGGAAGGTTTTGGAAAACAGATATTCCAAAATCAATATGAACCAGTCTTTAGCCTTGATCTACTACATTATCTTCTCTCTTTTCATGCCTTTTTCCTGTTTGGAGTTTTCCCTGCCTCTGTGGGAAGTCTGAGTGAGTAGTGCTGCTGACTGCATGTCTGACCTGTCCTTTGACCTAATACAGGTTATGCAGCAGGTTTGTTGTCCTCACAGGCTTTTTCACCAGGAGTTTGGTTTTCTGGATGTGGGAAGTTGGAACCTCTGATTTCCTCTTTGCAGCATCCAGAGTCATCAGCTCATCTATTCCCCATTTTGTATTCTTACATTTTGGACCAGAGACAGCCTTCTGCAGATCAAGACACCTGAAGTTTTCTCTCCCTTAGATGCTGAAGCATTGAGAATTCAAAAATGCAGGGACTTTTGTTGTGTTTTCTGCTTTTAGCATGCTCTGTGGTTGTTTAGTGGCTTGTGCATAGGAAAGTCATGGGAGATTGATGTGAATGTCAAGTACTTACCCCTTCTGTGGAGTCCTTTGCTCCAGGATGTTGTTTAAAGAATCCACTGAGAGTAGGAACTGAAACTGTTGTTTTGATTTCTCATCACATGCATTTAGCTGTTTTGGTTAATTAAATATCCTATAGGGGCTTATTAATTGATGGTTAATTATATTCTGTACATGTCAAAGATAAGCTGAATGAATTGTAATTTTCCAGTTCCTGCTTTGTCTCTGTGGGTATTTTTCCTTGTTCATTGTGGAGGAACCAGGGACTGAGTCCTGGTGGTTGCTTTCTACACTCAAGAGGTGCACACCAAATGTTTTCATCAGTTTTGTTTGCTGGAGTGGTTGGGTTTTGTCCTGGGTTTTGTTGCTTTTTTAAATATTAGTATTAACTTGGAAGTGATGGTGAGAGAGAAGTTCAGAGGAGGTGGCTGTGTTGGGATGGCCAAGAGAGACTGCAGACAGCAGAACCCTCAGGCTGCGGGGACAGAATGGGACTGCTCAGCTTCCACTGTGTGCTTTCAGACTCTGCAGCCACAGATGGGCATTTAAAAATGTTTTGAAAAGGTTTCAAATGTTAATTTGTGTTTGATTTTTTTGCATTAGAACTGTTGCTCGCTTCTGATACTCTGATTTAAACTTTCAGAGCCTTTGAGGAGGTACAAATCTTACCACAGCGACGTTTATAGTACTTCCAGTGAAAGTCCATCTGTTATTTCTTCAGAACCAGATTTCAGGCAAGGTAAGACCTGCATTTAAAAACAAAACAATCCAGAAAAACCCAAACAAACAACAAAAAACCCCTCAAAATCAACCAAACAAAAAACCTAAAGAAAAAAAACTCAAGATGAAAAATAGACCCCAAAAGTATGAAGTTAAGTCTTTAGTAGGAGGCTTGATAATTACCACTAATACAAAGTTGTAAGATGATCTCATTGTAATTACAAGTTCAACATAATTGGCAGTCTGTTCAGAAAGGGCTTTGACATTTAGCACTCTGGGAGGGAACTTGGTAGGAAGAACTGGAAAAGCTTAACTTTTTACTGGAGTGCTTGTTTTAAGTAACATGCTGTTGTCTGAGGCACAAAACTGACTGAGTTATTAGTGTCCAATAACAGTAAATTGCAAAAGCTTTGTATGGGACATAAACAGTTTAATTATATTTATATCAGTGGATTTTACTGAGGGTTAAATGGTTGATAATTTATAGGCAGAGGATTTCAGTGTAGTGCAAAAGTAGTCTATAGTACAGGCTGTTTGTATGATAAATTTAAGTAAGTTGTATGAAATGGATGGCTTGGAAAAGCAGGAGATGGTATGAAGGACTGTTTGCTGATATATGGCAGGAGGAGTTTTCTTTACACAGTGGAAGGAAATGCTTGGAGTATTTTTGGAAAGAAGTGCTAGAATGGTGAAAAGTCAAGAGGAGAGCACAGCTGACACAACCAATTAGCTTCATAGAATCATTATAAGAAACAGAGACAAACCATTTGATGCAAATGAGGAAAGAAAGCACTAAGTTAGGCAGGTAGAGTGTAGCTGCACAGTGTGTGTTCTGTACACACAGAATTCCAGCCCAGCCTCCCTGTACTCACTGCTCTCTCAGCCACCCTCGTCTTTGTCCTCTTACTTACTGGCCCAGCAGCCTAAGGAGCACTAACAGGTAGCAAGGCTCCTGTAACGCATTTCCCTTCATTTTCTTGCCCTTTAGAGCAGGCTGTTGATGTGTTCCAGTCCACAGTCAACAACTCCAAAGTTTGTAGAGGCAAGAGAGCTGCTTTCTGGCCACTAGTAGTGGTATTGCTGGGCTAAGTGAAATGACTGTCAGAAAGAACTGTTTCTAAATCAGTGTGGCTGTGATGTGTTCTGCAAGAGCTCTCCTGCTAGCTGTGTTTATTGAGAGATGAAAGCAAAGTGGTTTACAAAATCAAGCTCTTTAATTGTAGCATCTCAGGTACTGCCACAGGAAGACTTGCCAGCAGAGGAGATAACTATTACAAACAGGATAGCAGGTTAGTATATTGCCAAAAGAAAGGGGGGAAAAAAAAGGTAAATTATAAGGAGAAATCAAATTCCAGGGACAGAAATTAAACACAGGAGCTCAGCAATATGTGTACTGGTTTCTTAACTTCCATCTTGTGAACTGAATGCATAATTACTTTACCTAGCTGCTTTATTTCTGTTCTGCAGTGGTTTTACATGATGTCTCTGCCATGTGTGTGTCTCAACTGATGGTTGACATATGTGTCACCTTGGAAAGGTGTATATGGAATTGTGTGAGGGGGGTTTTTATTGTCATTTCTTTTTGGCCTTCCTTAGTATTCTTCTTCAAAGGATTTGTGTAGTGCAGTTATCTTCATTGGGGGAAACTAGAAGATCACTTTGAAAACAGACATCAACTTCATAATGCTGGTTTGTCTAATACTGTAATACCTTTGTGCAGAACATCCATCTGATTCCTTCTAAGTAATCTCATATGACTGCTAAGTCCTTGATTTTTAGACAGGATTACTCTATGTGCTTGGTTGCCCAGTCAGGTATTAATTTATCTTTTGGTTTGGTAGTGAGAAGAAATGAAGGTTTCAAGAGAGATGATGCCAGTGGTGCTTTGCCAGGTGCTGATGATATCTCCACATCAAGTCAAGCTAATTCTCAGAGAGCAAGGTAAGCCCTGTGAAAGCAAAATGTCTTGGAGTGCTTTGTTTTTATCAAAGAAAATATTCTAAATTGGTAAGTGAATTTTTTCATAAACTCTTAGTTTATGTTGTTGTGTTTGGATTATTTTTTTTAAACACTTAAGCACTGATTAGACAGGCTGATTCAGTAAATGTGTTTTCTGAAATTTATTTTGCTGTGCTGTTTATTTGAATATTACATCTGTTTGTTGGGATTTTTTTTTTCCAAGTGCCATTCATCAATATTGCTTTAAAAAATAGATTCTACTTTGTCCATCACCTTAATACAGCACCTTTGTACAGCAGAAGGTATCTTGCCATGCCAGTTAGGTTTTGAGAGTGTTTCCACTCTAAATGTTTGAGAATTTTTATTGACATTGAAGTTTTGGATAAAAAACTTTGTTCTTCTAGTTTCTGCCAGACTCTGTGTCACCTTGGAATACTTTGTCAAAATTATTCAAATAATTTTTGCAGTAAGTGAAAAAGAGAAGAAAAAAAAAAACAACAAAAGAGAAGATGACACATGTTCTCCCCCTCTTCCCTCACCACATTACAACAGCAAAGCCTCCTCTTGGTGGTTTTTTGCTTGGTTTGGGGAAGATTAGGAGAAATATTGGTGCTCAATATTTTAGGGTATTTATCTGTTTCTGACATAAGTTGGGTGGGAATTCTCCTCTGTCCTATTAAAGAAACTCAGAGGTGTCTGAAGATTGGAACTTTTTCAGGTGATGTGGCAAGGCTGTCAAATGTGTCCTCTGTGATCATTTAAGGGTGAGGTGCAGTGTGTGGAGCCATGCTTTGAACACGGAGATGGAAATAAATTGATACCTGCCTTTTGTGCTGTATTATCTGCCTGGAATGGGTCTGAGCAAGGCAGGCTCTCAGATGAGCTGTATCTGAGTGCAGATGGACAAGAGAACAGTTACTCTGGAAATCTTGCAGCTCTCCATGATCTGCTGAGCAGAGTACTTGCACTTTGCCTGAAAAAATGCAAAGTCAGTTAGAAATTTATATATTGGCATTTCTTGCAGGGAAGAAGTATTTAGGCATTGCTTAGCTGGGTCAGCACTGCTTTGTTGGCAGGAATGTGGTACCTGTTCATGTAGCAGTGTATGTGTTAAACTACAGCATCCAAGCAGGCTTAGAAATTCAGCTTGTCTTGATGTAAGAGGATTTTGGCTAATATGTGAGCTTTTAGGGCAAATTTTCAGGGGCTCAGGTTACAGATTTATGTTCCATGTAACCCTATTAAAGAGCTGTAAATTTCTGCTTTGCACTTTATGCTGTCTTAGCACCACACTAAAATGTTCTATTACTGCTGTGTGTACAGAATGAGCTTATAGCTTTCTTATTTACCTTATCTTTTTTTCCTTTTGTTGACTGCTGCTACATCAGCCTTCATTCTTCTTTGACTTGAACCCTGGAAAATTGCCAATTCATCAGTGTAGCTATGCTTCAAAATAGAACAGCAGTAATTTGAAGGTGCTGATAGAGAACTTTTGTTTCTATTGACAAAATATTTCAGAAAGGGAAGGTAGTATGTGGTGTGTAAATGAGTCACATGGTTGTAAACGAATCAGGCCTGTTATGGAAGTGAAAAATATCGTGGTAAAGCAGTATGTACCTTCTCATGGTTTATTCTAGTGCAAGGTGTCCCTGCTGATGGCAAGGGGGTTGGAACTGGATGGCCTTTAAGGTCCCATCCAACCCAAACCATTCTATTATTTATGTTATTTTTACTTTATGTTGCTTTGTTAAGACTTTTAATGGATGTAATTTGTATATATGTGAAATCTGTGGGGAAAATACTAGTTTGTAAGCACAGCATAGACTTCCCTGTTGTGCTTAGTAATGAATTTTACATGTAAGTAACCATACAGTCTTACTTCAAGGCTTAGTATTTTTTTGAATATCCTGTTTCTGCTTGGCCTCCTATGCCTTTGCTAAAAAATACCACTCTGCATTTGCACAAAAAATGTCATGGTAAGATACCACAGAGAGTTCTTTACTGATTTTCATCATTGTTCCCTCATTTTCATAAGGTGAAAAGCTTGCTTTTTAAAAATAAAAATAAAAATCTAAGTACCAGACTCGTAAGTATAACCAAGATGGAAAAATTAGGCTGAGCTCCTGAAAGCTAGTTTTACTAGCTTTTTTTTGGTAGAACTCTCAAGAAACAGGAAAGCAGCCATGAGCAGAGTTTGATCCTAAAATAATACTTAGATAATATCTGTTAATTATGTGAGCTGAACAGAAAATAGTGTGTGCACTCTCTCTCTGTCTTTCTCCAACAGCTGTTCAGACTTCCCAGTGCTGACAAGTGTCAAAAGGAATACCATCAAAGATGGTAGCTAGTTAAGCAAGATTTCTAAGAAAGTAACTTAATATTTTATTCAGAACATGGTGTGTTAATTTTTTTTTCCAGAACACTGAGTGTTGCTTCTTTAAAATGTCCTGTGTTGCAGTTTCTAACTTTGAAAACATCAGCTCTCAAAATAAAACAAGTAGTTGTAAGGAGCAGCTTCTCAGAGTTTACATTTCTTAGCTGGTTGTTTCATTTCCAGGTTTGGGGAAGTGTATGTGACTGAATCCATGACTTGAATTCCATCAGCACTTGGGAGCATGTTTCAGGGGTTTCCTCTGTAGTTCAGTACATACTAAACTTCCTGCTCCTGTGGTCTGTCCTTAGAGACACTCTGCTTAATTATCCACAGAATTATCCTTGTAAAACTGAGTTGTAAATCAAATCGGGGGGTTTGGATTTGAGGGAGTCTGTGCCAATATTAAAGCACCCAGTGAAGCTGTTCAGAGTTGTCAGCCAGCACGACTTGTGCTGTTTGGGTGGGCTGGCCTGCTCTTGAGCTAGCTAAAGCCATAGATTTTTTTTTTCCAGTAGCACACACAGACAACATTCAAACCCTTCTTGTGGTCTGTGACTGTTGTTATCCTTTAAACTTCTTGGAATGCTTTCCTTATGGCAATGGATACTTGTGTCTGTGTTTCCTCTTTGTTTCTTGTATTCCTTATTTTTATTTCTGTCTTTTTTTTCTTTTCTTTTTCTTCCTTTACTATTTCTTCCTTTCTCTCTATAGGAGCAGCAGCTGACATGGATCTCTTCCTTCTGTTGCCTTTTCCTTCCACTAGATTTCGTTTCCATATCCTTCCTACCTTACCAAAAGGCATTTGTCTTTCTCAATCTATTCCTGACCTGCACTAATCATTAGAGAATGCCTGCCTGCTTCTCTGCTTCCAACTTCCTTCTCTAATCCAATACCTGCTAATTTCTTGGTAAGTACACTAGGTGAGGAGTTAATTCACTTCCCTCTTTTATTGGAGTCAGTCTTCCAGGTGACTACTCACCTACTGTCTTCAGGTTAATAAGTGACTGTCAGATTCTGGTTTGCAGGCAGACAATGATGAAAATACAGATTAGCAGCCAAGTGCTTGTCTGATGAAGTACCATAGGAAACACACTGTCATGATGTTATCTGTTAGGAATGTAACTTGGATTTTTTTGTTGTTGGAGTAATATTACTTGCATATTCTGAACTTCACAGAAGAGCTCTACCTGTATGTCAACAGGATCTCCTCTTCTGTAGAACAACAGATGTATTCCTTGTCTTGGAACCTAAAGAGTGAATCATGCTGGTAGCCTCCATAGAAAATTGACAGTCTGACCAAGACAGAGTTAGTTTTATTTCCCCAGAGTACTGAATTGTGCTGATTTCTGGTAGGTGAGAGGATAGAAATACTAAGTTAGGAAAATTTTTAAACCATTAGGGTTTTGAGCTTCCTCCCTGGACACCCCACACCCACCTCAGTTTCCAGATAAACTAATATATGTCAACAAAGATGATAAAACGACATAATGATAATACTTTACACAGTAACTTCTGATTGCTTCTATTGCACAGAACTGTGTGTTATTAAAAAGGCAGTTTGCTGGGGTTTTTTTTGCTGTAGTAAGGGTTTTTCACGTTAGCAAGTGTTTTCAGATCCAGCCAGTTGCAACATGTCTATCCTTTTCATATCATCTTTGATAATTCCTAGATACTTATGTTCAGAAAGTGTTTGTTTTTGTTTTATTTCAGAGCCCATCCTTAGACCTTGATCTGAAAGGCGCTCGTGGGTGTATTTAACTCAGTTCATTGTGAATATTCCCACATATGTCGATCTTAATAAGCTTCCTCGTAGCGAAAAGCTAAGCATGTGCACAAGTCTTTGCAGGTCTGAGGCCTCTTCTCATTGCTTTGTCCTTTTAGGTGCATGTTGTTAAGTCTGTTACAGAAAGGAACAGAGAAGGGAAGCGATGCTATGAAAGCCCTGCACAATGGGCTTGCATTGATAGAGTTTTCTGTAATTACTCTGTCTTCCTTGAAGTTCTGTTTGAGGAACCTGAGCATTGTTTTCCTCAGGTTGGGGTGCATTAGTGCTGTTTTATTCTTTGAACTCTGGGCTGCATCAAGAGCAGCGTGGGCAGCAGGTCAAGGGACGTGATTCTCCCACTCTCCTCTGCTCTCATAAGGCCCCACCTGGAGTACTGCATCCAGTTCTGGAGCCCTCAAAATGGGAAAGACATAGACCTGTTAGAACATGTCCAGTGGAGGCCACGAGGATGATCTGAGGGCCAGAGCACCTCTGCTGTGAGGACAGGCTGAGAGAGTTGGGGCTGTTCAGCCTGGAGAAGAGAAGGCTCTGGGGAGATCTTATTGTGGCCTCCCAGTACCTGAAGGGGCTCCAGAAAGGCTGGGGAGGGACTTTCTACAAGGGCAGGGAGTGACAGAACAAGGGGTGATGGCTCTAAACTGGACAAGAGTAGATTTAGATGAGATGTGAGGAAGAAATTCTTTGCTCTGAGGGTGGTGAGACACTGTCCCAGGTTGCCCAGAGAAGCTGTGGCTGCTCCTCCCTGGAAGTGTTGAAGGCCAGGTTGGATGAGGCTTTGAGCAACCTGGTCTAGTGGAAGGTGTCCCTGCTGCTGGCAGGGGGGTTGGAACTGGATGAGCTTTAAGGTCCCTTCCAACCCAAACCAGTCTACAATTCTATGATAACATTACTCTTCTTATTTTAATGCTGATTTTGCATGCTAACCAATTGAACTTTAGTATTAAAAAGTTAAGAGAATGCAGTGCACTGTTCAGGCTCTTGGCATTCATTACAAACTTTGCTGTTAAAAGGTGGAAAAAAAAAATTGATGTTATGTCCACCAATTAGCACAGATAATTGTGCTGTCTGGGCAGGTGCATTTTCTCTTAGTTTATTAACTGATTTGTTATCCACCAAACATTTTTAGGTTATTTTAAAAAGTAAGTATATACATTAAATGTCTTTAAAAGCCTGTAGATTACTTCATACTACAAAGGACTGTACATCAGTGTCAGTGGAGGACTTCCTCCACATTTATCTGTATTCCTAAAGTTCAGTGCAATGATACTCAGGCTTCAAAACATTTTCTTCACTCTTTCATGTTTTCTTTACTCTTAGTGAACCATCTAAACTAACAATTAGCTTAAAATTCCTAGAAGTGCTTTTTGGTGGATAAAAGTCTTGTTAATTTTTCCCTGTCCATTTGTGTTTAAAAATTGCCTCTATATAGTTTTGTTGACAGAGGGAGAAGGTTGGTTTTTCTTGTTTTAGGATTTCTAAAGAAGCCTTGATGAGTTTATATTTAGTTTGGGGTTTAAAGGTGTTTTTCTGTAACCATGGGGCAGAGGAAATTTGTTTTATTTTTCTTGGATTTCTTCTTTCTTTGCATTTTTTAACCTTCTGATTTTCAAATAAAAAATGACTTTTGTTGTCCCAAAATGGGCCATGGATTTCTTTCCTTCCACAGAGCATAAAATTGGTAGGACATTTGGGATCCACACCTGCCAAGAAAAGAGCTGGAGGAGAGGTTGCTGTGTTTTTGGGAAATACTCCTGGGGTTTTCTGTTTGGTTTTCTCATTTACCTTTAGATTATTAATTTGGACTCTAATTTATTTTTTGTGGTGGCTGTGTATCAGCCAAGCTATTTTTAATGGCTTAACCAAGCCATTTTAAAAAAAAGGGATTTTTTTCAGCAAAATAAGATGATAAAAACATTAGAACATGATATTTAGAATAGTTTCATTTATGGGAAGTTGATACAGATACAATATTTATATAAAAGTTTCAAGGTATACTACTGCTCAGGAAAAATCAGACAGCAGTGCTGTGCAAAGAGTCCATAAAGAATTGCTGCAGATAAAGAGATTGGAGCAATATTACTTAAATAAAGTGTACTATTATTTTAGGGTTTTTTTTAATGATGTGTTTTTGAGCATGCCTTTTTCACAGTCCCTGCTTTAACAGGAAAATTAAGATATTTTCAAAGCATTCATATTTTTCTTCCTTCTGGTGTGTTCACTGGGTTTGTAGTGTCAAGTATTTTTTGAGACTGCAGCTGAGCCTTTATTTCCATGTGAATAAATGACAGGCAGCTGTAGAAACTTGGCATGTTTGCTCATTTTCTACCTTGATGAGTTGCTGTAGAGCATTAGCCTCTTGGCTGCTGAATAGATGTTGTGTTTAATGTGTTATTTGATAACTAGTTTTTGTGTTCTGGATTTCCACTTAGGTAAGTGTTGAAAGCAGCAGAATGTCTCAGGTATAGCTGCTAATGACTTTCATCCCCTCTGACTATACCGTAGGCAACATGAAACATCCTTTGAAGGCAATCTGATAAGTCAAGAAGCGATGTTAAAGCGTCAGGAAGAAGAAATGATGCAACTGCAAGCTAGAATGGCTCTCAGGCAGTCCCGGCCTAACCTTTACCCAGGAGAGGCTGTTAGGTCTTCAGTGCTTGACATCACCAGAGATCCACTGAGAGAAATAGCCCTGGAAACAGCCATGACGCAAAGAAAACTGAGGGTAATGCCCTGATCTCAGGTGAACTCTTCTTTTCATTGAAACAGGGCAGTGTCTTGACTGAAACTCTTACTGTGTGGGATTCATAAACTGGGTTCTGTAATAAACAGTCATGAACAGATGAAATGCTGGGTGGTTGGTTTTGCCCTGATAGGAAAGAGCTACTCTCACAAGGTAAACTGCTGAGGTTTTGTGGCATGAGTGGCTACGTAGCCTAAAGCAGTATCAAGAGATTCTAAACCAGACAGCAAGCCTTGACTACAGATTGCATCGATTAACCACTGTAGTGTCCTAACAAAGGTAAGGTGTAGTTTCCTTCTGTGTTCTGTGGTGTTTTCAACCACTTGGATTTGCATTTATTTCTCTTAGTGGAATGTGAATGTGTCCCGTCAGCATCAAAAGTTATTAAATGAGCAAGTTGGGAAGGTAAAGAAAGGCAGAGAGGATTCATTTAGCCCTTGGGTTCACCTTGAATCACTGTGCAAGCTCTCATTTCCTTTCCCAGCTGTTTTGGTATGTGGATGAAATATAAGATTACAGAGAAAGAGGGAGACAGAGGTGTAGTTAAATGGAGTGGCTGATATTTAGAAGAGATGATAGCTTGATGCCCTCTGCTGCTGCTTTAAGTGAATTGGATTTATTTATTACTATTTTTTTAAGAAAAGGAAAACTTGAAACAAGACTCAGGTGAATTTGCTGTCCTAATCCAGGGTAATAGTTCCTGTATCTGTTTCCAGTCCATAGTACTGTGACCAGTTAGGCTTTAACTAACCAGCTTGGTTCCCCCCTGTCCCTTAAGAGGTTTACATGCAGATGTTTTACATACAGTATGCAGTAGGTAGTAGCCAATGAAGGTTTTCCCTCAAAAGGTGAATCTTGGGCCACTTTTTTAATGTGGTATTGAAGTGGGTATTGTGCAGAGGACTTCCTTTCACACTTTGGACAGGTAACCTCTTATAATTTACAGGGTGAGCTAGCAGAACATTGGTTTATCTACAGGCAGACAGAAATTGGCCAGGATCCTGGCAGATAGAATTAGGCTGAAACATTTCAGTCTTCAGGAGATGAGATTTGTGTGTCACAGGCAGAGATTTGTCAAGGCAGAGTTGCCACCAATGCAGAAAACCTTAGTAATGTCAGGCAGTTGCCTACTGAGATAAGCCCAAATGGTGTCCCACAGGAATGCAGCCCACACCCTGTATTTTAGAGGAAGACAAAGAATATTACAGTGTTGGGTTTTTGCCAGCAAAGGAAGGAAAAATATGCAGAGTAACACTGCCACTGATACTGTAGCTTGCCAGTGTTATCTGGCATGCATGCTGGCCAAATCAGGTTCTTTAGACTTACCAGCTCATGGGAATTCAGTAGAGTTTTCTCATTTGGGCCTTTGGTTCCTCTTTACATTTGCAAAAGGCAGGAGTTAACTGTGCCTCAGTCTGTTGTTGCAGCAACTCAGTATTCATTCATACTCTG
This sequence comes from Caprimulgus europaeus, assembly GCA_907165065.1. The sequence continues at coordinate 79,302,044 of OU015526.1, forward strand.
GTGATTTGCAGAATTTCTTTGGCCCTGAGTTCGTGAAAATGACGATTGAGCCATTCATCTCCTTGGATCTACCAAAGTCTATCTTGGTAAGAAGGGGCTTTTCAGCAATCACTGGTGAGGGAAGTACATTAAACCAATAAATGCACTTTTATCACAAGTGTGACTGTTGGGGTATCTTATTTCATGAAATGCAGACTAAGAAGGGGAAGAATGATGACACCAGGCGAAAAGTAAATGTGATGCTTCTAAGTGGGCAGAAGCTGGAGCTGACCTGTGATACCAAAACGATCTGTAAAGATGTCTTTGATATGGTTGTTGCCCATATTGGCTTGGTAGAGCACCACTTGTTTGGACTGGCTACTTTAAGAGGTAAGAATAATTATTTGATGTAGTTGAGAGGTAAAGAATAAGAAGAATTAGCTACGTGGTGTTGAGAAAAGATAAGCCTGGCATCTACAAAGCATTTACTTTGAGTTAGATTCTCTTGTATTGAGGCAAAATACATTCCTCGATGAAAAACAGCTTTGCACACTAAAATTCTACGTTTGCCTGAGTAATGGCAGCTCATCCTGGGCAGCCTTTTCCCTTGGACTGCCAAAGTTTCTTCCCTGCTGTTTGTTTGCTTCACTCTGACTAGTGCCCCTCAGAGGACATGAAAGGGCTTTGGGTTCTGTTTAATGTGCCCTAGGCAGTGTAGCAGCCTCTCGTGGTTGCAGATCCCTTGGGATATACAGGAGAGCCCCTTGTATAGAGGGAGTTACCTTAAGAAAAAAGAATTTGATCCTGAGCTGTTAATTTTTTGCTATTAGAACTGAACAAGTTAGACTTTTTTTTCCCCTCCCACTGGGTAGAAAGTCATTGTGGCAGAACTAAGGTGTTCAGACCCAAGTCTCCTGTCAGCAATTCTCACAGGCTGTTGCAGAACTGTAGCAGTGACAATACTGGCATGAGATAGAAGCCCTTAGCAGCCTGAAGGATTACTCTATCCATGGCAAGTTCTCAGTGCTCTTCACAATTCAGAAAGCCTTGAAAACATTTTGCAGAAATGCAAATGGGACAGAAGCAGTAAGAGAGGGGAAGAGTGACAGATTTGGGATTTCCTATAGGTTAAGGAATTTGAAATTTTAAAGAAACCTAAAAAGCTCCTATTTTGTAGCTGTCAGGGAAGGTAACTTTATCTTTTTTTCCCCATGGGTGTCTTTGGAGTAACTATAAAATTATTTCTTCGACCCTTAGTTGGTGTTGCCTTTAATAGCTATTGTGCTTATAAGCTGTTGTTAGGCAACAGAAAACCTTACTGTTAAAAACTAAATTTCACAATTGTAAATCTAGTCTTGATCTTCCAGCTAAAGAAAATACTTGCTTTTAATGTTTTTACCCATGTGCTTTCCTTTAACATTCATGGCAGACAATGAATTTTTCTTCGTTGATCCTGACATAAAGCTAAGTAAAGTAGCTCCAGAAGGCTGGAAAGAAGAACTGAAGAAAAAGAACAAGCCCTTGGTCAACTTCACGCTGTTTTTTCGCATTAAGTTTTTTGTGGATGATGTCAGTCTGATACAGTGAGTGTATGCAAAATTTTTTTAACCCCTTAAGCCCTAAATTGATGGACAGAAATTGGATATTAATCAAGTACTAGAAAATTACCAAATATCAGGAAGAGTACCAAAGATGGTGTGGGGTTTTTTGTGGTTTTTATTTTCCTGTCCTAGGCACACGCTGACCTGTCACCAGTATTATCTGCAGTTGAGGAAGGACATCCTGGAAGACAGAATGCACTGTGATGATGAGACAGCCTTATTATTAGCATCCCTAGCTCTCCAGGCTGAGTATGGAGATTACCAGGCAGAGGTACACCATCATTTTCACCTTTGGGAAACTTATGTTCTTGCTGCTTGATGAAAGAATGGACTGTGAGTTGCCACACATGCATCACGGCTCTGCCCTGAGCTGGAAGCTCAACTGATATGCTGTTGACAATTTTTGCTGTGGGCAAGTTGTCTTTTAGTTGCAGAATCTAGTTCAAGATCTGGGTGTTGAACCCTCTCTTCAGTAGAAATACAGTCAGGCTTGAATAGGAAGAAATTGTATGTGAAATTAAGTTCTGGGTCAGGGTTGATATTCTAATTCCCTCCCCTTACTCAGTTGTAATGTATGATTCTCTGTAAAATCAATGTTTATGTAATATACAATGTAGTAAATGGAGATGGCATCACAAAAATGTTTCATTTTGTAGGTACATGGCATGTCATATTTTAGACTAGAACACTATGTCCCAGCTAGAGTGATGGAGAAACTGGATCTGTCCTACATCAAGGAAGAGCTGCCAAAATTGCATAGCACTTATGTGGGTGCATCTGAAAAAGAGACAGAGTTAGAATTTTTGAAGGTAAGTGGGCAAGCAGTGTGCTGCCTTAATCTGTGACTTGAAAAACTCCTTGTGGGAGTGTGGGTGCGTGGACTTCAGGCAGAAACACAGGAGAACAGCTGAATAGCACTGAAAGGAAGAAAATTGAGAAGATCTTTTCAAAAGACACATCATTACAAGTGAAAAGAAATTGTAATAGATGGGAAGGAAGTCCTTTTTTCCCATCAGTAGTATTTCTGCTTTAGCTCAAACCAGTTAAACCAACCATTGATCTTTGTGTTTATTCTAAAGGAAGCTATGATTATGAGGCAGCACATCTTGCATTCTCTATGTCCTGTGTTCTTTCTGTTGAGGGGAAAAAAATATTTAAATTATGAAAAGTTTTGTTACAACTAATACTGTTTATGGTGCTTGGTATGAAGCAAGCCAGAAGCATTGCCAAGCAGAATTCTCCATGCAGTTACTAAGAAAGATAAGAACACTATCATCACAGATATAGTTGGTTTATTCTAAAAGGACCCATTAAGAAATGTAATTATGGGTTTTGATGCTGTTGCTCATGAGATAATGATCAGGTTCTGCCTTGATACAATGGCTGCAAATGAGTTCAGTGGATGACAGTTTGCTGTTGAGACACTGAATAACCATTACACTCAATTCCACAGTGTCATGGTTTAACCCAGCCATCAACTAAGCACCACGCAGCCACTCGCTCACTCCCCCTGGTGGGATGGGGGAAAGAATTAGAAAAGTAGAAGTGAGAAAACTTGTGAGTTGTAATAAAATAAGTGAAGCAAAAGCCACATGTACAAGCAAAGCAAAACAAAACAAGGAATTCACTACTTCCCATGGGCAGGCAGGTGTTCAGCCATCTCCAGGAGAGCAGGGCTCCATCACCAGGAAAGCAGGGCTCCATCACACATAACAGTTGCTTGGGAAGACAAACAACATCACTCTGAACATCCCCCCTTTCCTTCTTCTTCCTCCAGCTTTATAAGCTGATCATGATGTCATGGTATGGGATGTCCCTGGGGTCAGCTGTCCCTGCTGTGTCCCCTCCCAGCTTCTGTGCACCTCCAGCCTCCTTGCAGGTGGGGTGGGGTGAGAAGCAGAGAGGGCCTTGACCCTGTGTGAGCACTGCTCAGCAGTAACTAAAACATCTCTGCGTTACCAACCCTGTTCTCAGCACAAATCCAAAACACAGCCCCATAGCAGCTACTGTGGAGAAAATTAACTCTATCCCAGCCAAAACCAGCATGCACAGTCATACTGCAGTTCCACAGTCACTTTGAGAAGGTGATGGAAGAGGCACTCAGCTGACTTTGCTCCTTCCAAGGCTGTTGCTTATTTGGCAGAAGTGTTCTTGTAATTTAATCACTGAGAACAAGAGTAGGGGACTTGATCCTAGCTAAACCTCATCTGACTGGGAGTGGAGGTGGGGAGAAGCAGTTAGATTCCCTTGTTTGATTCATTCTCTCAGTCCCTTATGCCAGTACAGAATGACTGGGAGTGCAATGTGAGTGAAACTGTGTCTTTTGGCAGTTACAGTGCCTTAATGTGATCACAGAATTGCAGTGTTAATCTAATCCTGTGTTTAAGAAATGTCTCCATAATGAGTGTATCTGGTTTGTGATGGTTTAACCCACAGTAGGACCATCCCCACACACAAACCCAACACATCTGGCTTGTTATACTTTGCCAACAATTGCTTTGTGCAAGTTTGATTTACTCACACATGTTCTTGATTCATGCTTTGGGTGTTTGATTTTAATAAATGCTGGATTCATTTGCTGTAGTGTTTGGCAGGTCAAAAGATACAACCAAAACTTAGAGCTCTCTAGAGTAGCTGATGTGTCTCTGTTGTAATATCTGTAAATTGTGTATGTGGAATCACCAGGCAGAGAGGAATCTTTTTTCCTAAAATCCATATCTCTCTCTCTATATATGCATATATTAAAATATTTACACAGAGGTATTAAAAACTTGTAATAATTAATTTGTAATAGCCTTAACTTCATATTCTCAGAAGTTTCATTGCCTTGCTCTGTACAGTTGTGTCAGAGGCTCACAGAATACGGGGTTCACCTTCATCACGTGTTGCCAGAGAAGAGGTCCCAAACAGGCATCCTCCTGGGAGTGTGCTCCAAAGGAGTGGTTATTTTTGAGGTTCACAACGGCACCCGCACACCTGTACTGCGCTTCCCATGGAGAGAGACAAAGAAAATATCCTTTAGTGTGAGTTGGTCTCTTTTCCTCTGTCTGTGTGTACATGTCTGTATTTGTATCTCCAGGTACTGGTTTTGTGGGATTTGTTATTTTTGCTGTTTAAACTGCTGTAATCTGAGCTGTGTTATATTACAGGATTGAAATAGGAGTTTTGATGTTTTAAAATTTGAGGGTTTTTTGTGTGTGATTGGCTTTTTTGGTTTTGTTTTGTTTTTCCCTTGTATTCTACGCTGCTGAGGTTCCAGCCTCAGATGAAAGTTAAGCACCAGTGTGTTGACAAATCTCTATTAATTTGAAACATGACTTCCCTGCCTTCTAAGGAAAGAGCTATTATGAGGGCAGCTCTTAGCATGAGGAGGAGCTCTGCCCATTTACTGCATGTCTGGGCCATCATACAGGATGAGAATAGTGAAGGAGCACCAGAGTTGAGAATCCTGCATTAGAGGACTGGGAACTGGCAAATGCCAGTACTCAGTGTAACTGGGAGATGCACCAATGTTACTTTTACACTGTTATGTTTCTAAGACTAGTTAAGTTAGTTGCTAGTGGATGACAAAGGCTGCCATTTGATCTGGACAGTGCCAACCAACTTCAGTGGGTACACCATAATCTGGTGGTCATGTGTCATGTTTGAATGAAGTGTTGAAAGTCAAGTGCTTATCTTTATACAGATATTGAAAAGAGTATTTCTAACTCTGTCTGATATCTCACTGAAAAGCTACAGCCTGTTTCATCTGTGGTATGACTTTAACTAGAATTGGTAAATTGAGATTTAAAAATTACTAAAAAGCTGAATTTAAGACAGGGAACATGAACTGAGAGATTTCATCATTAGATGGGCATCTAGTTCTTTTTCTCTGGAGTGGCAGCACCCCTTGTAACTTTCTGGGAGGCTTTTGAAAACCCCATCTTTCAAATTATAATAGTACTGGTTGTGATTACTTAGCACTACCAGTAACAGAGGTGGATTAAATCATCGTAAAGTACCATCTCAGCTCGCCCAGAAGTAGCTTTAAAGTGCTACTTTATAAACCTCAAATTACTTTCAATTTTAACAGAAATCTCTCCCATCGATGCATTTTGCTTCAGGAAAGTTTGAATGCTGTAACTGTGCACAAGCAAACACAAAATTCTTTGTAAGGCTAAAAGGAATCATTGCACTCAATTTTTTTCCTTTCTCCATTGTGTAGAAGAAGAAGATAACTTTGCAGAACATGTCAGATGGTATCAAGCATGCATTTCATACTGACAGTAGTAAGACTTGCCAGTACCTTTTGCATCTCTGCTCTTCCCAGCACAAGTTCCAACTACAGATGAGAACCAGGCAGAGCAACCAAGATGCCCAGGATATTGGTAAGGAATGTGGTGCTGCAATGGTTTTTAATAGCAATCTATATGTATTTTTGTAAGGAGAAAAACTGAACTTGAGCTTCAGTAGTTCTGCTGAGTGCTGCTGTGCTCTACATTTGGAGGGTTTATGCTATAAAGAGAATCTACTAGCTCAGTTTGTTTAGGTTTTGTTTATGGAAGGAAAAAAAAAAGACAATGGGCAGATCACACAGAGCTGACACAGCAGCTCCTCTAAAGTAAAAGGAATCTAAAGATAGGTCACTAATATACTTTCCCATTTAATTAATGTCTTTTGGCCTTTTTCAGAAAGAACTTGAAGATATTTCAATGATAGGGCTTTTGCCTTTTTCTTAATGTGAACTGAATTGCTTTGATAATGTGGAATTACAGATAACTTGGTGTGATCATGTGAGCTAATACAATAGGGAGCATTTTGTCATAGAATCATTAAGGTTGGAAAAGACACCTAAGATCAAGTCCAGCCGTCAACCCTACACCACCATGCCCACTAACCCATGTCCTTAAGCGCTGTGTCTACACGACTCTTCAGTACCTCTGGGGATGGGGACTCAACCACTTCCCTGGGCAGCTTGTTCCAATGCTTGAGAACCCCTTCAGCAAATAAATTCTTCCTCACATCCCATCTCAACTGCCCTTGGCACAACTTGAGGCCATTTCCTCTTGTCCTGTCACTTGTTCCCTGGTTGAACAGACCCACTCCCACCTCTCTCCACCCTCCTTGAGGGACTTGGACAGAGCCAGAAGGTCTCCCCTCAGCCTCCTTTTCTCCAGGCTCAGCACCCCCAGTTCCTTCAGCCAGGAACTCATCACACTTGTGCTCCAGACCCTTCCCCAGCTCCATTGCCCTTCTCTGGACACGCTCCAGCACCTCCATGTCCTTCTTGGAGTGAGGGTCCTAAAGCTCAACACAGCACTTGAGTTGCAGCCTCACCCAGTACAGGGGCCTGATCACCACTGTAGTCCTGCTGGCCACACTGTTCCTGATACAAGCCAGGATGATGTTGGCCTTCTTGGCCACCTGGGTGTGATGCTGAATCTGTAAGTTGTGGGTGTAGCTGTCTTTATTCCACTTAGTGTTTGGTGGATCTAGTAAGGAACAACAGTGGTGCTAGTCAATTGTCTTCAGAATTCTTTTACAGAACATATTTTCAGATAGAAAATCTGAATTGGAGAATGCAATCATTGAAAAAAACCCCTCTGTACTATTTTCTTCACTATTAGGAGCAGAGTTCACTTGGCTTGCTGGCCTTCAGCACAGCCTGGCAGTGCTATTTTGGTTAGTCTGCATGCTCATTCATTCTTTGTTCCCTGTTTTTATCTGTCTGCATTCCAGTTGCTGTTAATCCAGACTTCCACCATTGTAGCTTGGATGGAGTCTGACCCCATTGCTGTGGAGATGGTGATCTCTAATTTAAAATAAAAGAAAAAAAGTGAGGGGGTGGGGGAAAGGCATGTGACAACTATGCAGCCTTTTTTCTGTTCTGTTGAACTCTACCAACTTAGTGCAAAGAAATAAAACCAAGTGACTTAAAACTTCTGTACTATTCTGTAATTTAGTGCTTGCTTACCCTGAATTGCAAATAAAAATAGTACATGAAAGGCTTCCTTAGCTAGGCACAAACTTGGTTGCTCTTGCAGATGTACTGTGTATTGTGCTTTGAGAGTCTGGAAGATAACAGCTTGCTTCTGTGCAGTGCAAATTCAGATCCCAAGTCTCAAATTTCATCAGTTGTTCATAATCAGAAGCAAATAAATCGATATTATGGTTGATTCCATTACACTTGGTTATTAAAAGTAAAAACTCAAACAAAAAGTTACCTTTTGTCATAACTTTACTGATTTAAATTGATTAGCCACGTTTCTCTTTCCTGCATCCATATATACATCTAGCAACAGAGTTACTAGAATAATATATTTTAAAAAAGAAGCTATTATAAGAGAAAACAATGATGAAGCAGCTTGTCAAAATAGCTTATTCCTTGTTAAAATATTGAAATCCCAGGCAGTATTTGGGAAGCATTATTATTAGTCTGCAGAAGCATCAAGTATATTTTTTTTCAGAGCCCTTAAAATATCAGTAAAAACTAAAAGCACTGAGCAAAACAGTAGAGAAAAGGGCAGGTGATAATATTATTATCTCAAGGCTGATCACCCCAGGAAGTGTATGTTTTAAAGCTTCCTTACTTAAGACTCAGCAGCCCAGTGAACACAAGCATGTGTCTGTAACACTTGCAGGGTTTGTGAGGTGTGTACCAGACTTCAGATAATTAATGCACTTTGGATGATTCTTTAGAACTAGAGTATTAGAGTGTCTTGCAAGACATCTGATTTCAGCCAGTGAGTGGAGAAAATATTTTGAGAGAAGGCCTGGCATGCATAGTGATGACGAATAAATGTTCATGGAACATAACAACAGAGGATGGAGGTATAAGGGAAAGCACTTTATAGCTTCTGTGGTGTACCATGACTTGCTTTTCACTCATTGCACAATGTCTTTAGTGACCTGGAAGAAACAATTTCAACATGTATAAATCTAATAGAAAGAATAAGGGTTGGAAAATTCATCTTGAATAACGTGTTGTCTGTGTGAATAGAAAGAGATGAGGCAACAAGTAACAAAAAAAAAGGAGAATTAAAATTATTAGCAATTTTATTATGGTACTTATCCCCAGAATGGGAATGTGGCAAGAGCAAGTGTCATTGATAGCTTCTGTCAGAGTCAGGAAACTGAGATTTGTGGATCTCAGGTCTGATGAAGCAAAACTATTCACATGCAGCTCATCTGGTCTGTCTGGTGGCTATAGCTACAGGAGGTGTTTGGTGTGGGGAAGGAAGTGGTAGTTGTATACTAATTCACCTTTAAAAAGGACAAAAAAAATACCTTCCACAACTAAAACTTCTCAATCTGTATGCCTGTTACATAGAGAAGGCCTGAGTTACTGTTGCAGCTAATTCCTGCCCTAGGTACTGGAGGAAGGAACATCTTTTGGAGTGGCAGTGCTGTGGTTGTGTTTACCAAATACACTCTTTAATGGTGAATACTTCAGCAGTTAAGAAAGCTCATGGATGATGTGTCCAAAAAAGTCATGGATGATGTGTACCAAAAAATAGCATTTTCATTTTGAGTTACTGTGCAGCTTCCTAAAGCAGCTTATTTCCTAGCTCTGTGTAGAGTAAAAAAACCCACTAGTTAACCCTAAGTCTAGAATATATGTGCAGTTGAGGATTGCTTTTCCTCAGACTTCCCTGTGAACTGACTCCAAGACATGAGTGAAGTTTATGAAGGGTTCAGATGACCTGATTTCCTTTAAAGGCTTTAACCAGCAAACATGTTGCCACAGCTTATCGAGTTTCTGTGTGAGAGCCAAGCCACAGGAGCTTAACTGCTAGCCTTAGGAGGCAGTTAGGCTAATAGAAATGCACCCTGCTCAGCTTTACTCTGAATTAAGAGGGGGTTAGGCTAGGTTGTATTATCTTGCATTTGCTTTTGGCGAAGAACATCCACCCAGACAGTTCCCACGACTCAGCTGACGGTAATTTAATTACAATCCAAAACCTGTTTTCTCTCTGCTGCTTCAAGGGAATCCCAGTTCACGAGTCAAGAAGTCTGGCAAACCCCAGCCAACACTTTCTGTTCTGTACTAAGACATTTAGGATGTTTCTAGCAGGGGAAGTCCCCAAGTGCACCTGAGTGAACTGATGCTTTTGAACCAGGTGGAGATGCTGCCAAGCCCCCATGACTTTGTAGCTGTACTCTGCGTGTGTCAGGGACTCATGCAAATAAAACTAAGCAATGGATGGATGGAAGTTTGGTAGGATTTGGTAGTGTAGACCTGGGGGATCCCTGTTCAAATTCTGGAAAAGACTTGTCTAAGCAGGTTTAAAGGAAGTGTAGTCTTCCAGGTCACTTGGCTTGAGGGCCTTATATGCTTTCCAGGAAGAGATGATGTGCCTGTAAATGAGACACAGCAGTTGAACAGCAAATATGAGGCTTGATACTAATAAGGGGATGAATATTCTACTGTTCTGTGTTTTCAGTGCAGTAGATGGTCAGGTTAGTGTAATGTCATGAACTCCAAACTCTACTTCCTGAGAAAACTACGTGGTGGTTGTTTATATGTACCTGGTGATCATAGAATCATTTGGTTGGAAAAGACCTTTGAGATCATTGAGGCCAGACGTACCTGTCCACTACTAAACCAGATCTCTGAGCACCTCGTCTACCTGTCTTTTAAATACCTCCAGGGATGGTGACTCAGCCACTTCCCTAGGTCCATGAGAACCCTTTCAGTGAAGAAATTTTTCCTGATAGCTAATCTGAACCTCCCCTGGCAAGACTTGAGGCCATTTCCTCTTGCCCTGTCACTTGTTACATGGGAGAAGAGACCAACACCCACCTCTCTACACCCTCCTTTCAGGTAGTTGTAGAGGGTGAGAAGGTCTCCCCTCAGCCTCCTTTTCTTTAGGCTAAACAACTCCACTTCCCTCAGCCAAATGATGGGTATGATGGCACAGACTTCTGAGCATCTAGGGAAAGTGTGCTTCATGTGAGTTGGTTGTTTACAATGCATGCTTTACACAAGGAGGTCACACTAGCTCTGCTGTATAACTTACATTTTGCTTGTTTGTTTTTTAATATTCCACAGAAAGGGCTTCATTTAGGAGCCTAAACCTTCATGCAGACTCTGTCAAAGGGTTCAACATGGGCCGAGCAATCAGCACTGGGAGCCTGGCCAGCAGCACTTTGAACCGCCTCGCCGTTCGACCTCTGTCTGTCCAAGCAGAGATTCTGAAGAGACTGTCCTGCTCTGAGCTCTCACTTTTCCAGCCCCTTCCTGGCTCCTCAAAGGACAAGAATGAAAAGACTCCATGGGAGGAAAGACCCAGGGTTATGAGCAAGTCATTTCATGATCTGAGTCAGAGCCACATCTCTGTTTACCCCCCAAGGAAAAATACTATTACTGCTTTGGACTCTTCCCCCCAAAAAATAGAAGACATAATGGGAAGAGTTTTTCAGCAAATGCCAAAATTTGATACTGGATCAGGAGTGGGAGCATTAAAACTGAGCAAGTAAGAGTCTCTCTGACCACCCTGCCATATCTTTGTGTACAGTCAATGTACATTTTGCATCAGTTTTGATTTATCATTCATACCATTATTTTATTACATTGATCCTTCCCTTCCCTCTCCCAACTTCCTCTTCCCTCTGTCTGGTTCCCCTTCTCTCCTTCTCCCCTTTAAGTTCAAAATCTCATGCAGGTTTAAGTAGAAGCCCTGAAAGAAAGAAAAATGAATCAGACTCATCATCCATTGAAGATACCGGTCAAGCCTATGTTGTAGGTCAGCATGCAAAAAATAATATTACTGTATTTACTAACTAACCTCTAAAATTGCTTTGAGTGTAATACTTTGGTATATTTATTAACTGATGGTAATATTTCAGTTTGAAAAAGGGAGCAGAGTGTCACATGTTAAAGTAATCCAGGCCAATTGCCTGTTGTTCCTGGATAACTGTGGCAATTAATCAAAACAATCCTCTGGACAACACCAGTCCATGCACAGGTGTACAGAGTATTGGTACTTGACAGGAAAAGCTGTTCCAGAAAACACCTTCTGTTTTGTCACTTCAGAGTGCCATTTTATTGTATGGATCTTTTAATACTTTGCTAGTTTTCACAGTCAGTCAAGCTTGAACTTTTTAAGTGTTTTCTGTGGAAATAGTGCAGGGAAGCAGTTTTTGGAAGTGAGCTGTTTGGCATAAGTTGGCTATTGGCAAGTACCTCCCAGCAGTAACTACACACTTCTTTTTTCATTGGTCTCATTTGGATATAATAAATTAGTTTCAATTTTTTTTGCAGTACATGAGGTGTTCCACAAAAACACTCTTGTAATGAGCTAAGCCAGATGGACTTACTCCATTTTCTTGACAAGGATTGGGTTGCACACACAGAGCCTTAGTAAGCTGTAGAAATGCACAGTTCACACTAAATATAAAAAGATTCAGAGCAGCTAAATAGATTTAAACTTGCACATTGAATTATTGTACATTAATTATTAATATCATCAGTTTCTGGTTATAGGAGTTTCCCTGTTATAATAATAGAACTACAATGACTGGAACATTTGCAGCCTTAGCTTGCTTTTGTTGCTTTGCTTTTGCTTAATATTAAAATACTCATTAACTGCAGAACAAGATAAAAAAAGAAAGAATGTTGAATTTATGGGGGTTGCTATAAAAAAACCTGCAGAAAACCCAGGACAGCCTTGGGAGCCACACTTTTTCAGTACTGAGAGTGTAAGCTACTGAAGAGTGAGATAAGCCTTGCAGTTTCTGTAGTGCCTGGTTGCAGCTGTTTATCCTGTGCTTTTAGCTGTACAGTTAGTGTCACCATGTGCTGACTCATGATGTTCTGGACAGCAGATCTGATAAAAATCTTAGCTACATGTCAGAAAGTCCTGCTGAATTCCATTGCCTGTACTGGGGGACACACATTCTTTAATGAACCTCATCAGCTGAAACTTTAGGGTTCAGAGGTTTGGAAAAGGCTGGGACTACTTTGCTAAGAAGCTTGAAATATTTTACCTCATTTACTTTTGTAACTTAGTACATTTATTTTTTTGCCCTCTTTAAAGTATGGTCATGTTTGCTTGGTATTGATTGTTCCAAAGAAAATATGATTCTATATGCAGACCAACTTAAATAGAAATACTTGATTCAAATTGCTTCTTAGTGCAGCAGCTTATTTGTTACTTTGCCAAACCTTACAAGACTCCTGTTGTGTTGATTTATTAGGTTAGGCATATTCATCCAATCCTGTTAGAAAATTTAGTCTTTTAATTAGTTTCTTAAAGTCCATTAATTTTATCTGAAGTTAACAGTAGTTGTAAAGGCCAAACTTCTGTCCTTTCTTTAATTCTTTACCTTTGCATGAGCTACCATCTCTCTGAACCTTGAACTAAAACCAGAGTACGGGAGTAATTTGGATTTGCTAACCCAAAACTACTTTTGTGTTTATTCTTTTTTAAAATAAGTAATCTGATATTGTGGATGAGTTTGTGTAAAGTCTGAAATACTTCTTGGTAGGTTTCATATTTAAAAAAAAAATATATAACAATGTCTAATATTTCCATTTATGTCACAGGCATTAGCATGAATACTTCAGGAAATCTTCCATCATCGACGCTGTTAAAAGAGAGCAGTAAGTTGATAAATAATATGCTTATAGAATTAATTCAGTCAGGTTGGGAGGCACCTGTCAAATGCTTCACTCTTTCACCTGCCCCATTTCTTCACTATTATTAAATCAAATATCTCTTCCATTTAGTTGGATAGGACCTTTTCCTAAACACAACTCCTAATATTTCCTTTGGGTTGCTTTTTGGGGGAGATTTTCACATGTATGTGTAATAATTTTCAAATATGAATAGTGTCTGTTGAGTTTGAGACTTGAAGGGTGCTTTTACCCAACATGCCACGTGCTTCAGAGCTCATTTCCTTCACTTGGGAGGTTACTGGTTTTGTAGAGCCCAAGAAGATTGTTTTCTTTTTGGTTCTTTTACTGGCTTGACATTGTTTTGTGGGAGAAAAACTCTTTCTCCAGGTGGTGCAGTCTGTCACAGTGTCTTGAGTGTTCCACTTAGAGCAATAGTATGCCAGGCACTCCAGACTAAATGAGTTAAATCTTCTCTAGGTAGCAAATTTATTAGTTCAGACTCACAGTATGTTGGCATTTCCTGAATTTTCAGAAGATTTAGGTTTTTTTATTATTTTTTCCCAAATCATACTCCTGTCTCTCAAGTGCCTGTGTCTACTTCAGCCCGTTGAGAACCCTCAGGAGTCACATAAATCTATCATGAGGGTGTTCAGATTTTGGAAGAGGCAGAATCAGCAGCCTGTGGAGTTGCAAATGGGGAAATAAATGTAAACAAGATAGATTTTAGTAATGTTTCTAATACTGTTTTTTTAATGAAGGACCACTATTAAGAGAACTGATGCAATCACTTAGTAACTTCATATAATAAGCCTCAGTTCCACTTTTACCAATGTAATTACATCCTGCCTAGGTGAGCAGGGCATGTAAACACAGATCTAAGTACTTTGCTGAACTGAGACTAATAAACCTGAAGATTCTAGGGCTGAGTTGTGTTATGATTCCAAGGTACTATGCTAGGTGATTTTCTTAAGAAGAATAAAAGATTTTTAACTGCTTAAGATAGGATTGAGTTACAACAGTGCTGGCTGTTTCTTTTTTACTTGGAGATGGCTTGGAAGAAGAAAGTTGGACCCACAGGTTTTCAGGTTATCAGAGAAGTAGGTTTTTTTAATGGAAGGAACTTCAAGGTACACCTGAAGGGAAGCATTCAGGTAGTGTCTGATCATGAAATGTTGGCTTTTCAGTTGAGACTCTGCAAACAACACAGAACAGAGTTGCCTCACCAGAAAGAGAGATCACTTTGGTGAACTTGAAAAAGGATGAAAAATTTGGTTTAGGTAAGTGGCTTTAAAATTGTTGTTGTCATGTGTGTTCCCAGAAGCCAAAAACAAAGTTTTCTGGTTATTGTAAGATTTAGGAAAGCAGTGCACACAGGAGCTGGGTTTCAAAGGCATTTAAAATGCTGAATCCTGCACTGACCTGATAGAACCTGCTACTGATTTGTTAAATGATGTTAAGCAAGTCTGTTTCTCAGTTTTTCCATATCTTAAGTGTAGGATAAAATTTATATTGTGAACTAGTCATCCTAAAAGTTGGCCTTTAAAGTTTATTTCTGTATTCAGGTACAAGATTTTTGTCTATGCAGACACATCACAGCTGTGTTGGCTTGAAGGCTTTAAAAAAAAAAAAAGACATTATAAAGCCATTATGAACTAATTGTGGAGTGTTTTTCTTGCTCCTATAATATCATCAGATAGAACACTAAGTTGAGGTTTAAGGAGCCTGGAAGATGAGATATTTGCATTCTGTTCCTTCTTCTACTGCTGAGTTTTTTCATAAACCCACATAGTTTTTCCCTGTATGATTAATGAATAATTTGGTGTTAGGGAGGCTCTCCAAAGTGTCCTGAAGGACATTGTTCTGTCTGTCATTCAAAATAGGACTGTTGTGTAAATCTGAAGAGGGGAAGAAGCCTACAAGACAATAATATTTAGTGTTTACCCTGCACAGTAACTTGACCAAAAAGGAAATAAATTAATATGAAATGTATTATTTCTTCTCTTTCTTCCCCAGTCAGTCTGTGGGAATTTACTGTTTTAGCTAGAGAAGACCTGATATCTTCTGGTTTCTTTTTTTTTTTTTCATCTTGAACATCCTTCCCAGGTTTACCTGGTAGAATTAGCAGAAATAGATTCGCAGCCTCAAAAGAAAAATAGGAATTGAAAAACTCAGTTCTTAAGACCACGGTAAAACATTAAGGTGAAGCATTTAACAGCAGAGAAAAACAGAAATTTTTTAAGTAAGAGAAAATATGTTTAATCTGGTCAGTGAATGTACACTTAAAGTCATCTGTCTGTGTGTGTATTTCTCTTGCCATAGTTGTCTTCTGTAGCCTTTGCTGGAGTTTCCTGGGAAGCCAGCTAGACAGTCTGAATCGCTTGCTTAAAACCAGAATACAATAAAGCTTAATCAAAAAAGCTTTACCATTTAATTTCACGTAGCCTTCTTAGAGATATGTAGTTTTCTTTGACTTTACACTTATTAGAATGAGTAAGTTTTTGTTTATTCTGAAGTATGGACTTGTGTTAAGTTACACTGTGATCACTGACATCTCTGCCTGCTTTGGGCCTTTCCTAATAGGCTTTCAAATCGTCGGCGGAGAGAAGACGGGGAAGCTCGATCTGGGAATTTTTATTCATTCAGTTATTCCTGGAGGGCCAGCTGATTTGGAAGGAACTCTAAAACCAGGTGAATAGTGTAAATAAGAAGAGGTGTATATGTGAAAGAAAAGGCCAAACACATACATGGTACCATTTCCATCTGTGGCTGTGGGTGTCAGACCCTTACAAATGCTGACCTTCAGTTACCTTCTGGATAATTTCTGACAGCTGGTGGTACTTCTTTGTTAAACTATATGAAAACAAAAATCACTTGAATCAAAGTATAAATGATAAAGCTTGAAGTAGCAGAAAATGAAAGTTAAGTATAAAGATAAGAGCTTTATTTGCTATTATCTCTCTCTAGTTGCTTTGTATTTCAATTTCTTTTAAACTCCAAATCCATACTTAGATTTTGGAAAAAGTGAATGTAATCATATGGCTACTAGAGTAGGAAAAGAAAAAAAAAAAGAAAAAAAAAGAGGAAATTTATTTTATTGAATATCTGCCTTTTTTTTTTTTCTTTTTCATTTTAGTCTGTGCCTTGAACTGAACTGCACGTTGCTTATTTCACTTCTTGATTTTTGCTTTTGCATCCATTTGTATTACAGCAGAAGGGAAGGTAGAAATCATAATATGGAAAAGTTTGACAGGTTTAAAAAGAGGAAATATTCATACTAGTTCTTGTGGTTTGTCTTAGGTTTTGTGGGATTTTTTTGGTTGTTTTTTGTTGGGGGTTTTTTTTGTGATTAGGCTTCCTTATTCCAGCATGACTTGAATTTTAGTCATTTTTAATCCATGCATTGTGTAGAGATTTTTCAGACCTGTACTCCTCACTCTTACTGATGGATAAAACTGTAAATGTTAAGATTGTGTCTGAACAAACCCTTTTGTGCAGGACACCGACTGATATCCGTAAATAGCACGAGTTTAGAAGGTGTGAGCCACCATGCAGCATTAGAAATCTTGGAGAATGCACCTGAAGATGTGACACTTGTTATCTCTCAGCCCAAGGACAAGCTAGCCAAAGGTATGGAGAGAGAAATAGTCCTTATTATTAAGGAGTTGTTCTTTGAATTTGAGCACTCTGCCTTCTCTGACACCTTTTGTCAAGTACTTTCTGTGTTTCTTTAAAATTACTGATCTAATCATCTAAGATAGCCATAAAAAATAAAACATCAGTCACTTCTGTAAGCAACCCCAGCTAGTATATGCTTGAAAATGTGTTCTGAGACTGAAGGAAGTGTGTGATGGTAATATTTGGTGAGGACATACTGGTTGCATCGTGAACAGAAGGTGTTCTGCTTAATAAAAGTGGGTAAAACCTTCTATGGCTGTAAGCTGAGCAGTTTGTGTCCTACTGCAGATGAGATGTTACCAGCTACTGATGACTGTCTTGTCTCCTGGTTTTCAGCGTCATCTAGCGCCACCCACATCAGTAACGGATCCAGGGGTTATTTAAGGAGGCCATCCTCAGTGCAGGACAATGAGGCAGAGTCCTCTTCAGAAGAACACAACCAGTCTCGTGGTCCCCAGAGGCCTGTTTCGGGGAGTCTGTCTGGTTTGTCAGGAGCAAAGCGGGATGGAAGCGTGAGCTCCCAGGACTCCAGGACCGAAAGCGCCAGCCTGTCTCAGAGCCAGACAACCAGCTTCTTTGGCAAACGTGCCAGTGGCAGAGCCCAGCAGGATCCTCAGCATTACAGTGATCCCCAGTCTGGGCTTTCTAAAATGACTGAGAAGAGAAAATCTTCATCTGACAGCAGTCGAGCAAAAAATAAAAGGCCCGGGGTAGTGGAGTCTGTGGAATATTCTGACCGAGGGGATTCTGACATGGATGAAGCAACTTATTCCAGCAGTCAGGAGCAGCAGCCAGCTAAAAAGGCATAGTGTCTTTCATATGAATATTTCCCATCAGTATAGGAGTGGTAGTGAAACAGTTAACTGGGTGTGGATAAGGTGAAAGGATGTGGGGGAAGGACAGCCTAGCCTGCAGATTATCCTTCTAACGGCAAAAGCTAATAGCTAATTTCTAATAGTTTGGTGATTTTGTTCAAAATAAATGGAGAAAATAGCTCCTGTAACTTGCAACATCTTCCCAGCTTTCCACTGTCACGAGGTGGGCATGTCTCACTAGGGGCAGATTGTGTGTATGGTGAAGTTCAGCAGTGAGCCATGCTCTGAACAGAGGCAGCTTGCTGCTACACCTTTCCAAAAGTACCCAGTGGCAAGTATTACAAATTAACTTGCAGAGATTCCTCTTTTCAGCTGATGGAGGTTATTCAACAAAGTGGTGGCAGCTCCTGCAAATTAATCCAACAGACCCCAGGCTGCTATAATACTGTAGTACTGTAGTTTGTGTTCCATGTCCAACTCACTTTGATGATAAAGACTCAGCTGCTGAAGGCCAGTCATATTTCTGTGCTAAACCTGTTCAATGGCAGCAGTGGAAGAGTTAAAACAATGAGCTTTGAGTCTTACTAATTGGTATTTTGCCATGTGGATTCCTTTTGGCTGCATCTGACTCAAAAACACACCCTTTAGGGTATTAACTGTAAACTTCTGTTCTAATGGCAAATGTTCTCTCTCTTTGTTTTTTTCATTTCTTTTTTTTTTAATAAAGGAATCTTCCTCAACGAATACAGCAAACAAAATGAATTGTAAAAAGGTTACTGCAGCACTTCTTAAACCTGGAGATATCTTTGAGGTTGAGCTAGCCAAAAAAGATAACGGCTTGGGAATAAGTGTCACGGTACTGTTTGACAAGGTTTTTAGATGTTTTCTCTTTTTCTCTACTCCCAGCAACCCTTTAAATTGCTAAATTACAAGGAAGCAAAATATGTTCTGGAGTCACTGTAAAATATGTAGTTTTACTGGTATGTGATTACTGAAAAGTAATACTATTTTAGATCCCTTTTCTTGTCATCTGCCCTTGTTTGGTTTTTTATGATGGAGCCCCGAAGTCCTAATAGAGTCCTATCACAGATGCTGCTTTGTGAGTACAAAAAGCAAGATGATCTTTGTCCCTTGCCACCTAATAATGTGGCAAATTCACAAGAAAAATAAGACCTTCCTTGACTGGCATTGCAGGCAGTGGAAGCAGTAACGTTGCTTCAGAGTATCTGTGCACACGTATGCCCTGTTCAGTGCTCTCCCTCTGCTGGATAAAAGGCAGAAAGCAAAGTAGGACTGAAATCCAAATAAAACCTGGCTGGCACTGTGACACTGCTTTCTTGCAATATAAGACAAAAATGTCTTTTTAATGGGCTACTTCTTTGGGCTATATTACTTTGAAGGTAGTTTACACTTAGGGCCTGCCATACTGCAGGCTGTTACTTCAGGGGAGAAGAGAGTGATTTATAACTGAGATGCAGACATTTTTCACTGCTCCTGTTCTTGTATTGTGTTCAAAAATACATTTTGGTATTTTAGTATTTAAATATTATCTCTGGTTGATCACTGGACTACACAGGAATTTGAGAAAAAAAATGTTAATTAAATTATAACAATAGAGAGCAGTTATTAGCTGTAGTTCAAAACTGGTGGCTTTTACTGGCTGTTTGTACCTAAAACTAAGTTGGCCTTTTCCAAATGTGGCCATATGGATAGGCAGGTAGGTGGAGTGCCAATTTGCAAGCCCAGAACAGATTTCATATATATGACCAATATTATAAGAGGAGCAGAGTGAAATTCTGTTATTTTACCATTCCAGTCTCTTCAAAGTCTTATTGTTTTGTCAAGCTTATAACTTGAGATAGCTGGAGGATCGAAGGGTCAGCAGGAGATGGTTATTGAATAGCATCAAGCCTGCTGTATGCATGGACTGGTGTTGTGGAAAATGTTGAAAGATGCCAACTGATGCAGAGATTTCCCTTAAAGGATGGCTAAATGGTGTCTTTATTGACCTCACCTTTTTCGGCCTCCTTTCTGCCCCTTGCCTTGCTATCCCAAGCAGTGGTGAAAAGAAGAGGGGTACAATTAGCTCTGTGTTTTAAGTTTACATACATAGTAATATTGTGTGCTTTGGAAATGAACATTAATACAGTGTTAGTCTCCCTCTTGCCTCCAGATTTGTGGAGAAGCACTGACAGTGCAGCAGTGAGCCAGAATCTTAGAATGGTTTGGGTTGGAAGGGACCTTTAAAGATCATCTAGACCAACCCCCCTGCCATGAGAAGAAAGGCTAAAACAATGCCATTTGAGCCTGAGCAGATTTTTCTCAGCTTAGACCTTCAACCTTGTCTGAGCTGAGAGAAAGCAGCACTCCTTAGTTTCCTGTTACATCAGAAAGGGTGTGTTGGAGTAGGACACTGCATGGATATGCATCTTCTGCTTTGGCATGCTCTGCTCTCACACATCTCTGAGCTTTGGTACACATGCAAGCATGTCAAGTCTGTCAGAGTGCAGACATGTTTCTACTGAAGGACACTGATTTGTTGTGGGTGCAGTGTGATGCATTGTGTTTTTACAATCTGCTCAGCCCAACTTCACTCATAATAAATTGCATGACTGTGAAAACATGCTTTGTGTAACACCCTGGTTTTGATAGTTTGGCTGTTCTTTTTACATGCCAGTAGCCCAAATGCTTCCTGAGTACAGTTTTCCTTGTGTGATACTGTGTTTAGTTACTAAATATTCTAAGTCCAAAAAGACTAACAAATCCTATTTTTGCTTTCCATTTAGGGTGGTGTAAATACCAGCATAAGGCATGGTGGTATTTATGTGAAAGCAATTATTCCTAAGGGAGCAGCTGAAGCAGATGGCAGAATAGAAAAAGGTAAGATTTCAGTTTTTTCAGTTAAGATTGTTAATGTGAAAAAAAAGGGGTGGATAACTGTCTGTGGTGGACTTGACAATACACTGTGGCCTAGGAGCTTGGAACTCTGCCTCCTTTCATTGTACCTTTTTCACTGGGAATAGGAGCTATTTTTCCAAGCTACTGCATTTGCAGTTGTCATTTTAAGTATTGCCTTAATAGCTAATTCTGTGGGTAAAGATGAAAAAAAAAAAACAAGTAGAACAACTGTAGAACCAATAGAAAACAGCTGAGACTGTGGAGGGGAAAAATAGGAGATAGGTCACAGGGATTTTTATTATTTTTTTTTCTAAAGCAGCCTGTTCCAGCCATAGAGAGAGAATGCTCTGTATTATTTGTTGCCTTCTTGCTTGGCATGCTGGGCAACTCAGAAGAGAAAATCACTGTAATTGGTACAGCTTTTCTTGTTTATAAGCCAGGCCACATTCTTTACTGAAGCAAGAATTCCCCCTGTAGACTAAGATTTGTTTTTAATTAAGAATCTGAGCTTTGTGGCAAGCTGATGGTTAAAACTAGCTTTGACATGGGGTCATCCTGTAGAGTCATAAAATCATTTAGGTTGGAAAAGACCTTTAAGGTCATTGAGTCCAACTTTATGTTTTAGTTGCAAAGTTGAGTCAGAGTGTGGAGGGGAGGGAGAATTTACTTCAATAATGGTCCTTGTTAGCTGAAACTTGTAGGTTTGTGTGTCATATACATTTTACAGATGATGTTCTGCCTGCTTTTTCTTAAATTATGAATCAATCATTTGTAGGTGACCGTGTGCTCTCTGTCAATGGGATTAGTTTGGAAGGTGCCACCCATAAGCAAGCTGTTGAAATGCTGAGAAACACTGGGCAGGTAAGCAGCTGCTGCTTGTTCTCCTACCTGTAGTAAACCAGATTTTAATGAGTAATGAGTAAAAAGAGGTAAAGGAATGTGAAGACTGGAATTCTCCCCAGTGTCTTGGTTGTTTTAGGTATGTTTTCTTAGACTCCTTGGCTTTTTGGGCCTCAAGTCCTGCTGCCCATCCTAGTGAAATTCTGGCCCTCAGACACATGGTCTTAATCTTGGCATTGTCCTATGCTGGGGCAAGAATTGAACTCTCTGATCCTTGTGGGTCCCTTCCCACTCACAACATTGTATGATTCTGTGTGTGGGTGAGAGGTCTGCATGGAATTGGTTTCTCCTTGTCCTTGGGTTTCATAGGAAGGAAGTCCAGGTGCATGGATTGGAAAGCAGCTGTAGCAGCACATTTCAAACAGGTTCCAAATCTGAACCACTGAGGAGACAAAGGCCTCCATATATGCAGCTGTGTTTGTGTGCTGTGTCAGTAGCTTTACTTGAGTCTTGGCCTTTTTGGATAGTGCTTGATTCTGTCAATGGTGTCTCCTCATTTAATAACAGTATTTATGGCAGCTGCTTCATATGTGGCATGCACACCTGAAAATAGTCAGTGAACATACACGTTGAAAGCTGCTAAGGGCTACTGTTTGTGCTCATTTATAAAATACTTTTAATTCTATTTTCTGTATGCGTGTGAAAATGACACTCTTTGACACTTTTTAACCCCCTCACACCCTTACTGGAAGAAAACCCTTTCTCACTCTGTGCTGGCAAGTATTTTGGAAGTCCATTAGTGCATTTGGGAGGTTGTACAGTCCTTAAAAGAAGGAACAAATGGAGGCTGTGGGGGGAGGGAGGTACCTATAAAGTTTGCTGCAATAGAACTTAGGACACTGTCAAATTAGAGAGAAACATGTGCTCTGGACTGTGCTATCTTCATCACCATTGCCAGTTAACTGCAGAATGTTTCTTCTCTTCAGGTGGTGCATCTGCTGTTGGAAAAAGGTCAGCTTTCAGTGGCCAAGGTTCATGCTCCAGTAACACCACAATGCACACCTCCAAATCAGGTGGGGCAGTGTGAGCCACGGGAGAAAGCAGCGACAAAAACCACAAGTGCCAAGGATTACAGCTTTGTCACTGCAGGTCAGATTGAATCAGAAAATTGTCTGAACTTTCAAAGCATCCTTGGGTTTTTACAACATTTTTCTTCAAATATTCTGTAGAATAGAAAGGTGGACAAGAGAAAGAGCTGGTAGGAATCTGTCCTGAGCCTCTGCACATAATGCACTCTTTCTTTTTGTGCTGTCCTATTTGTTTTCAAGATTTCCTTTCACATCTTGGTTTGTTGGGTTTTTTTGTTACTATTAATTGTTTGTGCTCCTACAGTTCCTTGATGTTTCCCAGTTTCACGAGCCTTGCAGGCCAGGGCTGTAGCAAGGTTGGAGTAGAAGGGATGCTGCTATCTCTGTTGCTGCAAAGGGAGTGCCAAGGGGAGGTTAAGATACTCATATATAATTAGAGCTTCTGTAGGTCCTACTGTTCCTGTCTGGGTGAGAGAAGACATCAAGAGCTGGATGAAGAGAGGAGAGAGATTTGTGAAGCTGACTAGAGGATGATGTATTACTGGAGAACTGTGACAGTGGAGGGAAGCCTACCTAGATGGGGAAACCATTGCAGATAACTTTCAGGCTTCCTGCATGTGATTTATCCTGTCTACCAGGAGCTCCAGTTGCTGTTCTCACTAATGCCTGATCAGTAGCCACCAAGGTTGTGTCATTCTCTGCTTTAACAGGCTCCTTAATGGACTTTCTGAGGAACAGTATTTTGGAGGCACTCTGGCTTTCTGTGTAGTGTGGATGTTGTCAGGGCAAGCCAGCAAACTGAGAAGTTGTGATCAGCTTTCTGTCCTCTTTGACTTGAGGGGATCTTTTAGATAACACTTGTGTTCAGTAAAGTGGAAGAACCCTGTGAGGGGAAGAGTGGATGTTGTAATGTCTGGAGTAAGAGTGCCAGCCACGTTTTTTCATGGCCAGTGTGCTGTAGGAAATAAGAAGTTAATGTTTCTTTTGCAGAGAACACATTTGAGGTAAAGCTGTTGAAGAATAGCTCGGGACTCGGGTTCAGTTTCTGCCGTGAAGATAACCTAACCCCAGACCAACTGGACTCCACTATTGTGAGGGTGAAAAAGCTCTTCCCTGGGCAGCCTGCTGCAGAAAGTGGGCAGATGGAGATCGGGGATGTCATTCTGAAAGTCAATGGGGCATCACTAAAGGGTTTATCCCAGCAGGTTTGTATCTGAGTAGTGAAACTTAGGTGGTGGTAGTCCTGCAAGGTCTGTGTCTAATAATGAATCCCACTGTGACTGTAGGAAGTCATCTCTGCTCTGAGAGGAACATCTCCAGAAGTCTCTCTTCTCCTGTGTCGGCCACCATCTGGTATCCTACCAGACATTGATCCTTCTTTGTTGGTAAGGTGCATGGCATATGATTTTATTTTTTTTTTTAATTGCTATTTGAAGGTTTATTTATTTGATCTGGTGGGTGGGTTAGTTAAATGCAAGATGCAGATGGAAGGATGGGGAGGGCACTCACAGAAACCTGGTTCTTATAGTAAATCCCTCAGCAGTGTACTAAACATTTTGTTGAAATGTGAAAAGAGTGCAAGGCTTTAATAATGATTATTTTTTCCACCATTTTGTGCCTTAAAATATTGGAAATTGGTTTAATACACTGTTTTTGTGGTGGGGTTTTCTTTGCAGCCCAATGATTTGACGTTAATCTCAAGTAGCAATTGAATATTTTTGTAACATATGTGAAAAATATTCTGCAAAATACCAATTAGTCTGTTTTATATGCATGTAAAAACAGGGAAAAGATTGCCATATTTACTTACTGGAAATTAGAGGTGTTCCAAAGGATATTTTCAAAATGCTTCAGTAAGTGAATAAAAAAACAAAAGGGTGTTTTAGGATGCTTGGAAGAAGTGGAAATTAAATGTGTTTCAGCAAAAGAAAACACAGAGGGAATTTGCCTAAAAAGTAGTCTTTCTATAATACAGGAAAGTGTAAAACTGATGGAGACAAGTCTTCAATGTAAGTTATTTTAATATTTTCCAACAAAAAAAGGCCAAACAAAACATTCAAGTCTGATAACAGAAACTTAAATGTACAAATACAAATTTGAGTGAAGTTAGAGGTAAGCAACTGAACAAACTAATAATACAAATGACTAGTTCTGTAACTAACCTGTTTGTAGTATGGAAAAACTTTAATTAAACAGCACATATATTAAAAGAAGATGAAAAAACAATAAACAAATGACAATATTTGTTTATAACGTTATCACAGATGGTGTGTTCGTGACAAGAATTTGGCCATAAAAGCATAAATCAAGTTTTTCAACTTCATGTGTCTCCTAACTGACATCAATCTTGGGGAATATGTGATTTTTGGCAAAACTGTTCTTCGTTCTCATGGGAGCTAATAACTTGGCTGAACAGTCTCCATTTGGCTTAAATTACCATAGTTTTTGTAGTCTGTTATGTAGCTTTTTGCTTTAAAGTTTCTCTGTTTCCCTCCTGTGTGAGATGAGTTTGACTTCAGTTGCACTGTGGGTGTCAGCAGTGTGTTCTGGTTGGAAAGGACTTCATTGTAATTGCCTAGATGACTGCTGGGTGTAGCTTAAAGGCATCTGTCTGTAGGCTCCCTGAGGCTAAAGCCAAGAGTATATTTGATTTCCTTAGATTAATTTGCAATTCTTTAGCAGTATAAGTTTCAAAGTTTTGCACACTTTGTCTTGACCAAGTTGTGTTGAACTTGGTGAATCTGTGCTGTTGTATGTTTACACAGTTGAGGCAACATCTAAATGGAAGGGAGCCACTGACTAATTGTTTTGGGTAATTTTCTGCAGTCTTTGCAACTTTCCTTTTGTCATCAGAACTGGTGTTTGACGAATTAAATGTCCTTACTCTCTGTAGACTCCCATCCATTCACCCCAACAAGTATTTCCAGATGTCAGCAGAGAAGTTTCTGGTCCATCAGACGGAGAACAAGGTGACAGCTCGGATGAAAACGAAACTACTGATCTGAGCATGAAAAGACTAAAATCTCCCTCTAGAAGAGACAGCTACAGTGACAGCAGCAGGAGTGGTGAGGAGGAGGTGACAGACTCACCAGCACAGGCAGGCCTTGGCTGGGGTTCTGCACTGTACCAAACTCCAGATGAAGCTGTGCCACACAGTCAGTACGAGGCACACGGCGGTCAGGCAGACACTGTTCGCACCATCGTGTATTCTGATCAAGAGGCTCCTGGCAAGTCAGATCTTGAGGACAGGTAAGCTATTCATAATGATCCTGGTAATATTCCAGAAGGTGTTTACAAAAATAGTTTATTGGGACCTGTTCATAGAAATACTTTTTTGTTGTGCTTTTTAGATCTGCATTAAGTCAATATTGACCCATCATTTATGGGTCCCAGCTGACCCTTGTTTTTTTGCTTGTTTATCTGTAGTAATCTGCCCTTGGATTTGCCATTGATCCCAACCTGTAGAACTGTTCCTGATGTCACCACATCTGTTTTAATAAATGACTGTTATGCTGCTTCTGCTTCTGAGCTGACTCCGCACCTGGGAGGAATGGATTCATTACTCAGCCAGTTGGAAAAAACCACTGAAGAATACGAGCCAGTAATTTCCTATTTCCATTTTCTAGTAACATAAATGTACCTACTGCTGCAGCCAACTGGAAGTTGTTTTAGTCATGGTACTGGGAGTGACTGGATAGAAGTTAAGCATATTAATTTACAAATGGGGTAGTTGTAGGTTATGCTTGGCACTAACCTGGGTGTGTGCCTTATAAATGTCACACATACTTGTGCCATTTGTAACCAGTGAGCAGCAGCTGCTCATACAAATGTCTGCAGGCATTTTCTGTCTGGGCTTTTGAGGAATTGATATATTTCCCTCTGTGAATGTGAAGGCAACCATGTGTATATAGTTAGATGTGTATATGTCTTTTTTTGTGTCATTTCAGCCTGGAAAATTTGTCATTAAATATTTACCTACCTCTAAACCATGTATTCAGACAAAGCTTAAATGACAGATATCTTGGTTCTGCCCTGTTAGTTTTCTGTGTTGTTGTTCAGAGAGGATAAATTGGGGTAGCAGGGATATCAGGAGGCACTGTTCTTTGCTGCATTTTATACCTGTAAGTCCCAAGGACTTCCTGCTCTGCTGCAAAATGCAGTGATTTTAAGACTCTTCTGAAATAGCTTCTTGCCATCCTAGAGTTGGTTGTTTATCAGAAGGAACTTCTGCTTCCATATCCTTTCATAATCTATTCAGAGATCAAAAACAATGAAAACTGAGCCTTGATATGTCTCAATTGTGAGAGTCTTGAAGGTTATAAAGCTATTTTAGCCCATACTCCATTTTGAAAAGAAGCAAACTGTCCTTTTCTTAGTCCCTTCATCAGAAGCTTTTCTCAGACCTTCCTGGTTCTCTGTGAGTTTCTGTACAAATGAGGCAGATCTGTATCTTTCAAACCAAAATTCATGCAAATTAAAATAGGCAATACATGTCCATGTATTCAGTTCTGAGATAAGCTATATCTCATTGTAAGAAAATACATTCATCTGCTTTCTTCAGTTGAATAATTCCTCATATGTTGTCTTATTTGAAAAATAGAGAGTCTTTTTTTATATAAGGCAGCTTGTTGAGGGTAAAATAAGGTGTCAGCTTTGGCATGTGCCTTCATTACTTTGGCCCAAGATTAGCTCCATGCAAAAGAGTAATCTGAATTAATTAGAGGTGCTTTCTTGAAGCAGCTAAGCTGAGCCTGCTAAGACACGTCTTGGTGGTGTCCAGGCTTGTGTTCTACTTAAACCAACAGCTAAATCAGTTGTCTATTTCTAACTGTTTTAAATTCAGTGAAGTGTTCAAATTGCTTCTGAGTGTGTGTTGTAAAGTGCTGTTTTGTTCCCCTAGGAAGCAGAGCTCCGAGTCACAATGACAAAGTCAGAAAAGGGCAGCCTGGGTTTTACAGTGACCAAAGGTAACGACAGCGTTGGCTGCTACATTCATGACATTGTTCAGGATCCTGCCAAAAGTGATGGGAGACTGCGGCCTGGAGACCGACTGATCAAAGTGAGACAATCAGTATTTTTCAGATACAGAGATTGCATGAAAAGGCTAA
The DNA here is from genome assembly GCA_907165065.1 of Caprimulgus europaeus. The sequence continues at coordinate 79,329,647 of OU015526.1, forward strand.
GTTTGAGTGCAGAAAACCCCCAAAAATCTAACTCTGTTATGGGCCAAAGTAAACATGGTTAAAGAACAAAGGCATGCACCTTCTGAGAGGCTTAATTTGATAACACTTAGACAAAAGAAATACAAATATGAAAACATGTGAGAAGATTGCTGAAGGGAGCTATGGTACACCCCACAGCTAGACATGTGTGCAACTGCTATTCATGATGGCAAAAAATGGCTTAAAGAGAAAAAAGTTCATTGGTTAAATAAGATGGTTGCTCAGAGGAAATGAATTTTGAGATTTGCTGTAGAAGAGTTTAGCAGATAAATAGCATGTAGTACAGATGATCATCATAGAAGTTTAAAATAATTTAGGTTGGAAAGGACCTTTCTAGGCCATCTAGTGATGGCCTCCAATGAGCAGGGCCAGGTCAGGTTGCTCAGAGCCCTGTCCAGCCTGACCTTGAATGTTTCCAGGGATGGGGCTTCTACCACCTCTCTGAGCAACCTGAGACAATGTTTTACCACCCTCATTGTAAAAAATTTCTTCCTTGCATCTAGTCAGATCTCCTTTCTTTTAGTTTAAAACAATTGCCCCTTGTCCTATCTCAACATACCTTATTAAAAAGTTTGTCCCCATTTTTCTTAGAGACCCCTTTCAGTATTGAAAGGCCACAGTAAGGTCTCCATGGAGCCTTCTCCTCTCCAGGATGAACAACCCCAACTCTCTAAGCCTGTCCTCACAGCAGAGCTGTTCCAGCCCTCTGATATTTTTGTGGCCTCCTCTGGACTTGCTCCAGTAGGTCCATGTCCTTCTGGTGTTGGGAGCTCCAGAACTGGAGGCAGCCCTGCAGGTGGGGTCTCAGGAGAGCAGAGGGACAGAATCCCCTCCCTGGCCCTGCTGCCCACGCTGCTCTGGGTGCAGCCCAGGACACGGTTATTGGCCTCTGGGCTGTGACTGCACATTGCTGGCTCATGTTGAGCTTCTCATCCCCCAGCACCCCAAGTCCTTCTCCTCAGGGCTGCTCTCCATCCCTTCACACCTCAGCCTGTATTGATACCAGGGATTGCCCCAGCCCAGGTGCAGGACCTTGCACTTGGCCTTTTTCAAGCCCACACACCCACTTTTCAAGCTTGTTCCTGTCCTTCTAAGTGACATGCCATCCCTTATAGTATTAGATTATTATCAACTGAAAACTTGCATTTAGGCTTACAGAGACTGTGAGCAATAGTGACAAATTGTATAACAGAGCTCGTGTGACTCATTGCTAGATCAGGACATTGAAACACTGCTGAATACTATTAAACCTTAATAAAGTTGGGCAAATACAAATCAAATGGGATTAAGTTGTGAATCAGACTTTCAGGTGTTGGCCTATGTGGTTATAGCATTCCAATTTTTTAAATAGGAAGGGTAAAATAATGTATTGCTTCAGATTGTTTAATATTTTGACATTTGGAGTGTAAACTTGTTTATTCATATGAGATAGTTCAGTTATATTTATGTGTTTTATCTCCTTGGGGGCTAAGTATGATGAACTGCAACTGTTGTCAGTAAAGCATATATTGCTTTGTCTTTTAATGTCAGATGTCAACAAGAGGAACAGTAATAAATGTTGCCACAGTAATGCTGTTTTACTTGGAACCTAACAGGGACATCTCTGTTGCTTTTATTTTCACAGGTTAATGACATTGATGTCACTAACATGAGTCATACTGATGCAGTCAACTTTCTCCGTGCTGCCCCAAAGACTGTCAGATTAGTGCTAGGACGGGTTTTGGAGTTACCCAAGATGCCAGTGTTGCCTCATTTACTGCCTGATATTACACTAATGTGCCATAAGGAGGAGCTAGGTAACACAGAAATATACTGCTTTTTGCTCTAAAGCAAAACTTTACCCTTCAATTACAAAGAACAAACTTGATTTTTATCATTTTTTTTCTTTTTCCCTTTTTCTTGCAAAGGTTTGTTGTTATCAGGAGGTCATGACAGCCTTTACCAAGTTGTGTATATTAGTGACATTCTCCCCAGATCGGTTGCTGCCAGAGAGGAGAGTCTCCGTGCACTAGATATTATCCATTACATTAATGGAGTAAGCACACAGGGAATGACTCTGAAAGAAGCTAAAAGAATGCTGGAAACATGCCTTCCAAAAGTGGTGCTCAAAGCTACCAGGTATGTTCTGGACCACCTTTCCCAGAGAAGCTGTGGCTGCTCCTCCCTGGAAGTGTTCAAGGCCAGGTTGGATGAGGCTTTGAGCAACCTGGTCTAGTGGAAGGTGTCCCTGCTGATGGCAGGGGGGTTGGAACTGGATGGTCTTTGAGGTCCCTCCCAAACCAAACCATTCTGTGATTTGTAAGCAAATGCTTCCCTGTACTTTTTGTTTTTCTTTCATGATTATATGACTATATGGGTAAAACATGTTCCTGATATGACAACTAATGTGCCAGAGTGATTCTAGGTGGCATGTTATTGAGGTCTGATGCCACAGAAAGGGTCTGTATACTCGCAGCTTTTGTGCTTCAGTACTTGCTGTGTTTTGTGCTTCTTGGGAAGACAAACCTGTGTCCAGCTGTGAAGTGCAAGTGTTCAAAATATAATTTTCAAAATATAACACAGATTATTTAAAAGCAATTAATTGTCAGGTTTTCTTTTTTCAATTGCTGCTGAGGGTTCCATAATCATAAAAAGGACACAAAATACTGTTTCGTGCTTAAATAGTTTTACTGTCACATGGATGTCCCAGTACACTGGTGGAGGTCAAAAGCCTACAGTAGAGATCCTAATGCACCCCTATATTTTCACTGATCCCTGCTGCTTCTTTTTTGGCAATATAGCAGTCTAAAAATCTCTCCAGATTACTCTGGTTTAATATTTACCTGAGACTGAAACATGGATTTAATTTTTTAAGTCTTCAAGCCACACCTGCTGTTCTTTGCTTCCTCTCTCCCTTTTTCCTTCCCACTCTGTTTTATCCCAGAAAGGGAAGGAGTTGCAAAGTCCTGCAGCTGCAGGGTTGAATCTTTCTGTCAGAATTTAACAGGAAAGCCCAGCTCTAATGAACCCTTCGGTGCTCCCTGAAGTAGGAACTGACCTAACTACCAGTGCTTAATCTCTCTTGTTGAATGTTTGAAGTAGTCCAAAACTATTGTAATAGAAAGCATTAATTAGCAGTTTTACTTATAGTACATATTTACATCAAGATCTGATTATTACCATTATTTATTTATTTATAATAAAAAATTCTGTAAACATTTTCTTTTCATAGGGATGGTCATGCAGTGCTTCCAAAATCTAAAAGCCCTGATAGCTCAAATCCATGGCCAGTGAAAGCAAATGGTAAGATGTGTTTGCTTACTTATTGCAAGTGAAATGCACGTGTTTATCCAAGTGAAGGAACTGATATGGGCTGTAAGATACCAGCCAAGTCCAGTGGCTGCACTAGAACTTCACTTACTGAGATCAGCTCCAGCGTTATTTGCTTGATCTTTCTTTTAAAAACCCCACAAAAAGAAATTTAACAATAGTGTCTTTATGATTCCATTTCTTTTGTAGTCTAATATCAAGCCTAAGTCTTTCAAGGAGTTAATCAATTGATTGATTTTCTTTTTTTATCAGCATCATTAGTAATGCTATTGTTCTTTGCTCTGACAAGGCATAAAAATACCAATTTGCTGCATTTGAAAGGGCTTAGGATCTCCCATTGGTTGTCTTTTTTTCAATACCAAAGGAGCCCAAATTGATTTTATTGCTCCCCTCCAGTTGGTTTACATCTTGCTGTTTTGGTGCTTCTGGTCACACAGACAGCATTGGATGGTGCTCACCAGTGGCAAGCAGACAGGAAGAATTATTTCCAGGGTTGTGTAGACAGCTGTTAATAATCCTGAGTGAGATTAACTTCCTTTAGCTCAATAGTTCCTTGTTCATTCACTTAGAATCCTTTACCACCTACATCTCTGTGTGTGCAGAGCAACTGCTTACATAGTTACTTTCCATCTTAAGTGTTTGCTTTTTCTCTGAAGTGTGGCACTTTGCATTTGTCTTGATTCATCACAGTCTTATTTTTCATGCACCCATTAATGTATCTAGATAACTTTGAGTATTGATCCTGCCTTATGAAATCGTTGCAACTCTTACAGTTTAGTGTTGCTCACATATTTTCCAAGTATGATACACATCTTGTTTCAAAAAATCTTAGTCCAGGTGTTAATTAGGACCAAACCCTGTAACCAAATCTTGGAAGACACCACTTAAAACTCTTCCTGTAGCTGACTTGTCATGAAAAGGTTCACGACAAGACATAAGGTTACTCTGAGGCTTCAGTTATTTCATCTACAAGTTTCTTCATTTGTAGAAGCATAAAATAAGTGAAAATCCAGAACTTCACTAGGAGCTAGGTATAGAACATCTACTGGTTCCACTTTGGCTCATTTATTGTACTAGTAATGGGTCTCTGGTATCCTAGTGTCACTCTTTTCTTTACCAAGAAGGGAAAGGTACCTTTGAGCAAGGACCCAGGTGTCAGATGATGTTTAAAAAGAAAAAAAATAAGTTATTTGTCAGGTAATTGCAGGGTTGTATTTTGTACCTTTCCAGGGAAAGAGAATCATGCCTTATTTCCCAAAGGTGCATGTTTCCACTGTATGTTGTTAAGCTGTTTATCAACATTTGCCTTTGCTTGGAGCTGATTTTGTGTATTAGCAGTCATGCTTTCTGCTCCCATTGAATGTAACATTCAAACAGCCCTTGAGAAAGCACAGTCCCTCAGACCTGAGTTTGGTGATGCCCAGTAAACAGGCAGGCAGAAATGTTGTTTATTTCATAACTTAATATTAAATACTCTATTTCTTTTATAAAAGTAATTGATGGGGGCTAATTTAATTTCTGTGAAAAAGTTGCTGTGAAGTTGTTGTTTTTTCCCATTGTTGTTCAGGCTGTTCCTGTGGTGATCTCTGTGATAAATCAGAGAAGACAACCGATGCTTATGGGCCCAAGGTAAATATTCCTCTGTTGTGCCTATTATCATTAACCAGAGAAAAGAATCTACTTTACACATATTTTTTTAAATAACTAAATTAAATAATCCATTAATGAAATTATGCAAACCCACTGTTGTCAGTTGATGTGAATAAGCAGTGATCACAATAAATATGCAAGGTTTTTTAATTGATCTTCTTTTTCTTTGGGACTGTTTTATCAAAAGACAAATAGTCTTATGAGAAGGATGCAAGGCTGTAATCCAGAAAACTCTATTCTGTTCACAGTTTCTTCAGATGCTTGCATGTTACATTAACTAGATGTAGTAAATGTACTAGATGTAGTAAATGTACTAGATGTAGTAAATGTCTTTTCTCCCCCCTTTGATTTTTTTTTCTGAGAAATGGTATGTGGTGGGACCAAAAGTATTGAAGCCTGTGTGTGTTTTATAGAGGTTATAATAATGTTAAATACTATGTGTTCTCTTGTAGTAGTTGCTTCTTCATCACCATGTGACTTTTTTCTTAGTTGCTATAATTTTTTTTTTATTTGTTCTTTTCACATGAAACTTCTGGCACACCTAAAAGCTGCCCACCCACCACCCAGCTATCTCAGATGACAATACAATAATGAATAGGGTGTTTTATTTGTTGCTAAGTAGAGTGATGGACTTCTTAAGGGTTGTTTGCTGCTTCAACAAACTCCCAGACTCTTAAAGAGTTAATTTGTGCTGTTCTTCACTTTCTTAGATAAATGGCAATGGCATCCTAGGACCTTCTCAGGTGAATACAGAAAACAATATGCATCACAAAAAAGGACTAATGAATCTCTCAAGATCTGGAGATGCACCTTCCCTTGGCTTTAGCAATCGGATGTCAGATTTTTCTGAACACGGTGACAAATCAGGTGAGAGGAGGCGAGATGATTATTCAGTTTTCAGTGCACAAGGACAAGAAAATCAAGATATTGTTGAGCAGGCTGAAATAAGGCAGTGTTAGATTGGCAGTCAGTTTTAGAAGGTCATCTCCAAGTTGTGTGCTCTGCTTTAGAGATATTAGTTGATGTTGGAAGTAGATTTATGGAAACTGGATTCTGTGGTAGACAGAAATGAAGGAAAGTCAAGATAACAGCTAGAAATAATGCCATGGTGTCTAGCCCTTTAATTTCCCCCCCCCCCCCCCCCCCCCCCCCCCCAAATATATTGGGAAAACTTGTCATTTTATACTATTTCTCTTTAGAAACAGAGGTTCCAGATGATGAGTATTATGATGAGGATGATCACAATGAAGTTGTCCAGTATCTGTTAGATGTTGTAGATGAGGAAGCCCAAAACCTCTTAAATCGTAATAATGCAGCTTCAGAGGCTCAGACTCTTCTACATCTCAAGAAAGCTGCATCAGAAGATCACCTGCCAGGTAATGTGTGCCATTAAAAAAAGCATATCATCAACAGCAAAATGCTTCCTGAAACAAGGTGCCAAGGAAGCAACTGATTTGGCAAGAGGGAGAGTTCACATTCAATTGGGGTGTGAACTGAAAGTTTCCCAAGTGGAAACAGACAAATGGTTGCTGATTCCAGCCAACTTCAGATGTAAATTAATACATCAAGTTCTGGTTTGATACATCTGGGATTTTGCTTTAAGTAATCTGGGAAAATGAACCCCATTCTAGAATTACCTCTTGAGTGGAATCATTTCATTTATTGCAGATAGCACAGCTTGGAAATGTGTTGATATCTTTCTAAACCAAGCAATCTGCCAACCTGCTTTGTCTCTTCTAGACAAACTATTTTTTTCAGTACCTGCTTCTGTCTGTACAGCTTTCTTCTCCTTCATTCTATCTCCTTAGCTCCAGTTTTTAGTGTCTGAAATTTAGTTTTCAGGAGTAGGATTTGTGGTTCCTTTGTGATGTCACGATGTATGTATGCTCCAAAAACTCAAGCAAGATGCTTGTTCCTCCTGTAGATGTTATCATTGGAGCTCCACTACTTCTAATTTCTTCTAGCTAGGATCTGACCTTTGCAACTGAAGATTAATTGAATCTATAAGATAACGGCAGAAGGAAACTACTGTAGCAGACAGATCCAAGTCAGATTTCGTTCAGCACATCTTAATTAGGTCTTGCTAATTCAAAGAGCAAGTAGAATCCTGGTTTAGACCTGGATTCTGGTCTAGACCTAGACTGCTGGTCTAAATATAACTGAATTGCAGAAACTAATGACATGGGAATCTAATAATTTACTGGCACCAGCCTGTCCACCCATTATGCTGTGGCATGGATATTCTGCTAGCTAGGCCAGCAACCTCACGTGTAACAGCAACTGTTCCAGTTAGAAGTCTGATTATCCTATACAGTAAGACCTCTTTTTTGACACACTGGGAGCAAAGGGGCTTAAAAGCTATTTCTTGGTTATTCTGGCACCTGTATTCCCTGTGTAGCACCAGGCAGATATAACAGGATTCACATCTGTGAGAATGTGATTCCTGGGTGTCTTTTGGTGTGTTTATGCTGTATCTCCTGATTTCCTTGTTCCAGTAGAGATGAATGGAAAGCTGATAGAAGATAAGTCTGAAGACACAGATTGTGATGGGTCATCTTTACCTGAAGATTTTTCAGAGGTGGGATGGCAAGAAGCTGGCAAACGTTTGTCTGCTGATTGTATTTTCTCAGAAGCTCTTTCAATTAATTATTTTCCTTATTGCCATAGAATTTGTGGAAATAACTTTACAATAGTCTTTTAAATGAAAACATTTTTGTTGGTAGTAGCTGTCAATGGTGTAGAAATATTTATTTTTTAAATAGTGTGTGATTATAAATTAACTATATAAGAGAACAAGGCATAGAGAGTTATTTTACAGTTTCTCATATAAGGCCCAACAGCTTTTTTGAGAAAGGGCAATAATAAACTACCTTATTAATGTTATTTCAGGCATTTAATCTAAAAGATTTCTTTGATTCTTGCTCCAAGAAGGAAAGCAGTCACAGTGAATGCTGAGTAGACTTAACTGTCCAACATGTAAATTTGAGATTTCTTTTCCTCCTGGTTTTTGCTAGGATATGTTCAGTAACTTGAATAACTTCTACATGTGGTTTACCCTATGTTATTGCATATCCTGTTTTACATCAGTCATGATGCCTAGGTTTTGTCTCATATTGCAAATCAGCAGAACTCTGCTTACCCAGCACATCCTGGCTGTTGCAGCCTGGTTAGTAAAGCTGAGAGTCAACCTGGGAATCCATCTGGCTCTGTGTCAGCGTGCTCCAGGAGACCCACAATTACAATCCTCTGAGGATGGATGTGGGAACTTGGAAGCTGACCTAATAAGTATAAATGGTTTTAGAGAGTTTTTTCTTGAAAGGAGGATCAAAATGCTTTCTCTGCTGTGTCTTCATCATCTGTTGAGGAAGGCACACATAGGAGTACCAGTCATTTAGAGGAAAAGCCCTGTTCTTTATGTGTAGGAGTGGTGGCTTGAGAGGAGGCTGAAGTTTTCACTATCAAACTTACCTCATAAAGAGTTTTTAAGTGTTAGAAACAAAAAAAAAAAGTCAAAAGGAGAAGATTTAGATGGTTCTACTGCTGCTGTGAGTCAGTTGTGATTTTAAGATAGCTTTTTGGCCTTGTTACAGCAGAGCCTCTTTCCAAGTGCTCAGCATTCTCATCCTCTGTTATTTTGGTTTAATGAGAGATCTAAAAGAGGAAAGTCTTTCATTATGTGCTGCTTTGAACTTAGTACCCTTCAGAAATAGTCCATGTAGCTGTTAATTGTTTAAAGTTTACAGTGGGTGAGTGTTTTAACTGTGTCCTTTAATGTGTTTTCTAATATTTCTTCCACTAGCCAACACAAGTAAATGGTTGTGAAGACTGTTGTGAAGTAAAAGCTATGCCAGAAAGGTGAGATTTCTTTTCTAGTGCTGCTTGAATGCAAACCTGTGAAATCTGAAACTCTAAAGAGGGATATGTTATAATGAGGAAGGAAAAAAACCCAAACAACCCACCCCTGAGCAAAACCCAATAAAATATCTGTGTAGTGTCTTGTTGAATTGCTGTCTATTCTTGTTAGTTAAACAGTTATAATTTGCCTGAATATTAGTCAGCTTTATGTGGTTTACTGTGCCCTAGTTTTATTTATTCCTGTAATATATGGTTATGACAAGTAACTGGGCTGTGTTCAAATGGCTCCAAATAATTGGCATTGCACTAACAATTTGATACTTGCATGTAAAGAAAACGTTCAAACAATGCTGTCTTCAGTTTGAATCTTGACAAGCTTCATTAACATTCCTTCTTCTAGTTTTAGAGAAACTAAACTGTATAGTTCCACTGGTTCATCTGTTCCCATGTGGGTGCTTGGGGCTTGGGTTTTTTTTTAACATGGAAAACGAAGGATATGCTGGGCCAGGTTGCTAGCTGTACTTTTGAGCCACCTTGAATCTTGGAAGTTCCCAAGGTGGTTTTTCTGTGTGAAATAATTTTAGTCTAAGTTGAAGCTTCAATCAAGCTTCAAGTCAAAGTGTGTATACTTCTTTTAATGTTTTGATTAAGTTTCTGGAAATTTTTGGGTTGAGACTTGGCACAAGCAGTAACATTATGACCCAGAATACTTAATACATTTATCACCATCTTCAACAAAGGTAGAAAACTTGCAATTGAAAATAGATATTCTAGTGTATAGCTAGTGAATTCTGTGAAGGGTACCAGGCTGCTATTGGATGCTATTTGACTGCTTAGCATTTGAAAAGTAATTGCAGTAATAGTTGTTGCTAGATTCTCTGGTTCTTCCTTCACTGTTACCTTTTCCAAGTCCCCACTGGGGATTTAAGAAAGGAAAAATAAGGTGGGGTTTTTAGAGATTACTGGAATGGATCCAGTGTAGAAATATTTGTAGCTATAAATTACTTTCTGTTTTTTTTTTTAATTACATTGTGCAAGTGTGTTGATCATTTCTAGGTGTTCTTTCTTACTTCCATACCTTGTCCTCTTACAGATCTCCTCCACAACCTGCCTTGAGCCAAGCAGATGAAGATGAAATCACGTGGGGAAGTGATGAACTGCCGATTGAATCAATCAGCCAGGATCGTGTAAATAAAGGCAAGAACTTCAACAAATAACCAGTGGAAAACATTCAATAGACACCATGTCAGAAGTGAATTTTAAAATGTCCTGGATATGTTTTGTGGTTGTAGTGACAGGTATCATGGTAAATCTAACAGCTCAGCAACCCACTGGAAAGGATCTTTACAGCTTTGTATAATAAAGGTGTGAGAGTTAATAGGATCAAGTATGGGTGATGTTGAGGCTGTAATAGTAGAGTTGAAACTGGCTGAGATGTTTTCTTCCATGATATGTCTGACAGAAGCTGTAAGCATAAATATTTGACCATGATCAGATCACTATAGTATGTGCTTCACATACCAGCTACTCCATGCTCAAATTAGGCAATATTTTTGCTTTGTCTTGACTCTCATTCTTCCCCTGCTGCTCAATGTGGCAGAGTGGAACACTACTCAATTTCATGCATTTGACAGAATCCAGTCTTTACTTTCTGAGTCAGTTCCTGAAATTCACAGATAGCAGCATTTTGCCTGCATTCATGAAAAGAAAAAAGGATAATCCATGTAAAGGTTTAGACAAAGTCAGTAGATTTAGGACACTTTTAAATGTCAAACCAGAGAGACTCATGGTTTATTGATTTTGTTGTGCTTCACTGAAGGCCTGATAGAAAGCAAACTTTATTAGGAAAAAAAGATATATTTAACATGTCTTACAATTACCACTTAAAAGACACTTTGAGTATAAGTGCTAAAAATGAAGTCACAGGCTGTGATGTTTAAGTGAAGAGTTCTGAATTCATCCCGTTGTGCATTCATCAGTTTTGTAGGTTATTGTGTGAAGAACTTACATTTAAAATGTATTTGAAGTTTGCTTTGGTGTATTTATTGGAAGTTCAGGAAAATACTCCCTTTGGTTCCTGGATTCATCAAATGATTTTGTGTCCTACCAGTTTTGTTAGTTAATTTGGTTTTGCCTGTCAAACTGAGAGGACATCTGTATATTCCCTCTGGTGCATGGAGGTATTCTAGAGAAAACAGGTAGTACAGTGGTGAACAGCAACAGGGAAATCCAGCATTGCCCTAACAGTTTACATTTCCCTAGTTTCAGCTATTGATTTATTTATATTTATATCAATCAGATGGTTTTTCTGCTAGATTTCCCCTTAGTGACAAATGAAGAGATCTCTGCACTCCCTACTGTGAATGTGCTCCCTGGAGGCAAGTACTCAGGAGCCAAATTGAAGTCGGTGATCAGGACGTTGCAGGGATTGCTGGAACAGGGAGTCCCTTCTAAAGAGATTGAAGTGAGTAACTATTTGTCCTTTAAAGTCCTTTTTCCTGGTATGAAACAGTTAGAAATAGAATGGCTGGTTCATCACCGCCTTAAATACCACAGCTCTTTAATTTGCAGCTTGAAAGGGATGAAAAGGCTTCTTTTATCAAAGACTTCTCTCCCTTTCCCCCACTAGCTACTGAGAGGTAAGATTAGTTTAAACCAGGAATTCAATTAAAAAATGTGGTTACATCATTCTTCTGGTAAGTGAATATGACATTTACAGACATAGACAGGGTAAATAAAGGCTGCAAAATTGAGCTGCTGAATATGAAAAGAGCCTTTCCAAAGTTTTAAGTCAACCATGTTATATGCTCTCCTTTTTGGGAGAATGAGAAAATATTTACTGGATAACAGGGTTTTTTGGTTTGTTTTGTTTCATTTTCTTAGCTGTGTGAAATTAGATTCTTTCCTGTGACAGAATTACTTTGCATTAGGATTTTTTAAAGTTATTTTATCTCCTAACTGCTCTTAACACTTGTTACCATTCAGTGCTTTCTGATGCATGGGTAATTGCTTCTTTACAGAACCTGCAGGAGTTAAAACCTTTGGATCAATGTTTGATTGGGCAAGCAAAGGAGAATAGGAAGAAGAACAGATATAAAAACATACTTCCTTGTAAGTCCTAAGTAGTCTCAAGCTCACTGTTGATATTTTATCACTACCTGTATGGTCAGATGGATTAGATGAGAAGGGGGATGGTTTGATTCTCAATCCTGTTTCTGTTGTTGAGTAGGGAAAAAATAAATCTGCCACTTATTTTCTGCACATTTAAAGCAAGCATTTATAAAGCAGTTTAAATAGAAGGGGTAGATGTTCACAGATTCTTCAGTTCTTACAGCATATCCTGTGTCTTAAATGAGATATATATAGATATAGATATAGATATATATATATGGAGCCTGACAGGTTGGTTTTTGGTTTGTTTAGGGGTTTTTTTTTTCAGTTTTACCCATGTAATATTAGAAAAATGACACATATACTATTGTCAGTAAATTTCCTGCACCAAAATTCTGTTTGTTCAGTGGGAAATGTGTGGGGAAGTGAGAACTGACAGAGGTTAGTTCTGAGTGAAGAAATATTCAACCTCAATTTCAGAGGTGCTGCGGTTCAAATCGTGTATCCTGCTTGTCTGCTGATTTAGATCAGCTCCTCAAGCCATCTCTGTTGTGTGAAGGTCTGATTATGTGCACACATAACACTGAGGTGTATTTGTTGTGTGGGGATTGCAGATGATACCACTAGAGTGCCTCTTGGGATTGAAGGTGGATACATCAATGCCAGCTTCATTCGCATGCCAGTGGGGAACGAAGAGTTCATTTACATCGCCTGTCAAGGACCCCTCCCTACTACTGTAGCAGATTTCTGGCAAATGGTTTGGGAGCAAAACTGTACTGTGATTGCCATGATGACTCAGGAAGTTGAAGGAGAAAAGATAAAATGCCAGCGGTACTGGCCAGATGTACTCAATAAAACCACCATGATAAATGATAGACTGCGGCTTGCCCTTGTAAAACTCCAGCAGCTCAAGGGCTTTATCATTAGAGTGCTGCAGCTAGAAGAGATTCAGGTAAGTGAACCTAATTCTGCATTCTGATACTTTATTTTTCTGAGCATTGGCATTTTTATCCTTGTACTTCTGGCTTGCCTGCGTTCATTTGCAGTGTCTATATCAAGAGGTAGCCTGGGGCTTCTCCTCCTTGCCCAGTGATCATTAGTGGGCAACTCTTCCTCATTGCAGCTTGTGCTACTCCATGACCTTTTTAGGAGAAGGCAGTTGGGCTGGGAGATGATTTCATTATGCTGCTGAAACTCTAAATTTTGGCTCTCTAGGTGCCTTTGTCCACAGAAATATATATAGGAATATGAAATTCACTGATAATTCGGTCTGGCTGGTTCTTTCCTCTCTGAGATCAGCTTGGTCTGCACAGTGAACCCTGTATTCTTCAATTCCTTGCTAATTGTTTTCAGTTTAGCTCATTTTTTTTCTTGTTTTATTGAATTGCAGAACACCTCCATTGGGCACATCCCTCTATTCTGAGACTGTTTCCTTTGGGAACTTCCCTTTTGTCATTTTATTCCCCTTATGTCTTAGATTTTGTTGTTGTTGTTGTTTCTAAACCTCAGACAGGTGAAGTACGGCACATTTCCCACCTGAACTTCATTGCCTGGCCTGATCATGACACCCCTTCTCAACCAGATGACCTCCTTACCTTCATCTCCTACATGCGGCACGTCCACAAATCGGGACCTATCGTAACTCACTGCAGCGCGGGCATCGGACGATCGGGGACCCTTATCTGTATAGACGTTGTTCTGGGGTTAATCAGCAGAGACCTCGATGTGAGTACCCAAGAGGATGGGCTGAGCCATGCTTTGGATTTGCAGGACATGTGTTCCATTGGGTCAATTCATTTGTTTAAAGATGATGCCATGCTTTTGAGAGTAGCATGCTGGCCGTGTCTTAATGTAACATACATCAGGGTGTAGAACAGCAGAACCTGTGAAGTGTTTCTTTGTTGATGATCGTTGAGGAGGAAGAGCTCTAACACCCACTGGTTCTTGGGTTAGCTCCAGGAATCTTAAGTGTCCTGTTGACACCTCAGCAATCCAACACTGTTAGGTGCCACTTGAGACGTTCTAGGGTACGTTGCAAGGACATCTACCGTGGCAGATTTCTGCTGTGTGGCTTGGGAACAACAGTGTGTTGCCATGGTGACTTGGATAATTGAAGGAAAAATGAAAAATACCTGCCTTACCTGGCTGGATGGACTCAACAGAACTATGGTGTTAAATGGCACTAGGGCTGAGAACTGTGGCACTTGGTCAGTGAGAGATCTGTGAACTGTTGGAGGGCAGCTGTAAGCCAACTAGAGTATCTGTTTAGGCAACTGAATCAAAAACTCAGTGTACAAACATCTCAGCTGGAGTTGAGGGTCTGGAAATGAACTTTTCCAGCACTACTAGGGATGTGCTTTCGAGGGCAAGCCACAGGAGGGTGCTGGCTTCCTTGTGGTTTATGTCCTTCAGTGGCCTTTGTAAAGATGAGCTATGTCATGCTTAGCACAGCAGGGTTCTAAGCACCCATTGAATATCTAGAACTTTATAGACCCGTGGAAATAGTGTTTTGTTAGTTTGGACCAAGGGGCTCTGTTTTCTGCACACTCAGCACCCAGTAAGAGTGAGTAAGAGAGCCTGTGCATGGAGAAAGACAACAAGAGGAGGGTGTCTGAGGTAGGAGGCCCATGTCACCCAGAGGCAGCACATGCTGGTTATTTACCAGACAAGCACAGGCTTTATTGTTTATTACACAACTAAATGTTTAATGTATGGAGTTGAATTCCTTGGTTTGGTGCTGGGGGGAGGTGTTCTTTATATGCATGTCTGTCTTGTTTGGATATTTAACTTGCTGTTTTATTTTGGTAGTTTGACATCTCGGACCTGGTGCGCACAATGCGTCTGCAGAGACACGGGATGGTTCAGACGGAGGTGAGTCTGGCTTCCCCAGGTATCCACTAAAGGAAAGACACTGGAATTGTATCTCTGATGTATCAGGAAACTTTGTGATGCACATAATGATTGTCTTTTTGCCCTCTGATATAATGTTTGTGTCGTGAGAATTAAATCAGATGCCTACCAGTGAGTAGCAGTACGTATTTAACAGTTATGAATGCATGCAATTCTTAGCATGCTGTGCTGTTTTGATCTGTGCTTGAGTATCTCTCCTTTGGGGAGATACTCAACCAGAAGCTAAATGAATATTTTAAGAATAATCTAGATACAGGGCTAATTAACTTTACCTTAGAGATAGGCATTGCAAGGTCTTGTTAAAATCTGCACTTTGTGAAAGAATTGTCAAATCATGGTTTAAAAAGAAAAGGCACAACAACACCAACCTAAAACCAAACCACAAAACTATCAGCCCCACCTCATGCCCCAGAACATGTATGAGGCCTCACACCAGTATCACTGAGATTAAAATATGAAGTTGCACTGAGTTCTGTTAGTTGGCACAGATGCAAGACCTTGACACTTGCTGTCTTCATTTCTACTTATGTAAAGTACTTGCTCTGTTTGAGGTTGTTTTGGTGTGAAAGGAGAAATGTCCCATATGCAAATATCTCTTTAGTGGCAGGGGAATGCCTGTAATTGTTTTAAATTGAGGTTGCATATTTCTCCACTGTGGGTTTTGTGTTTAATTGTAGAAACAGCACTGAAATCAAGTGCTGTGCAGGTGAGAGTGAATTGCTGAGGTGGTGCAAACATTTTTCACGTGTTCTGTGATTTCCTTTCCATTGCAGGATCAGTACATTTTCTGCTATCAAGTTATCCTTTATGTTCTGAATCATCTCCAACATGAAGAACAACAGAGAGGCAAATAAAATACTGAAGCAGAAGCGCTTTTAAAACAAGGAAGCAAGGAGGTCTAGAGGCTCTCACGTGTTTTCTTTGTTCTGCCAATCGTTTTCCAGTCCCTTTCTTCAGTTGCTGTCAAATATATTTTCTATAAAATCTCTCCATCATTCCAAGTAAGGTGTATAGCTATAAGGAAAAGGGATAGCTCATATAAGACCACTAATGTCTTCAGCCCCATGGACACATATTTTTGTATAACAGTAAATAATATTTAATAAAGCTGCATTTTTTTGCAGCGTCCTTAATATGTGATAAAATACTGAAATAAAAATATTTTAATTAAAAAAAGAAAAGAAGAAGAAAAAAAATAATCTTATACTACTTCCTGCAGTTTTGCAGCTGTTTTGGGATATTTGTTTCTTAGGGGGTAGGGGAGTGGGAGGAATGAAACAGTATTTTTATCCTGGCAAACTTTATTACAAAGACATGTTATTAATCTCTTTTAAAAGCTTGTTTATTGCACAGAATTTTTACCCTTTCAGGACAGTTCCAGCTATTTTATAGAGGGTATCTTGAAATCAGCATTTAAGAGATGCCTGTTAGCATAAGGATAGTAGTGAATGTTTACTGTAAGTATCACAGTTAATAATGTTTACTTCATAGAGTTTCATGTATATATTTATATACTTTTACAAAAAAAGCTGAATTATCAGGTGTCTAACCTTATAAGTGATTAGGCATCTCCACTCTGTAAATAAAAAATACACCTAAAGTACACTGATCAGTGGGTCTGGGTATTTTTGTGTCCTTGTGACTGTTTTTTCTTGGTCTTACGTGACGTCCTTCATTGTGGTTGCTGCACTTCTGAAGAAGTTTGCAACAAAAGGGCTGTGCACATTTGGTATTTTCAGTGTCCTTCTGTTGTTCAGTGTCTGTTAGAAAAAACCTGCAGAACTGTGGGTTCCTTTCTGGAGAGTTTCTGCACTGTGGTGAAAGGAAGAGGTTATTTTCCTTTCCTCCTTGTTTTTTCAGTGTACCTGGGCACTGGGACCTGTATCACAATTGTTTGGATGTGTTTGCACTTGGATGCTATGGCAGTGATCTGACAGCAATGTGATCTACACTGCTTAAAGCAGCCAGGTTTGAGGTGGGAGGCAGAATATCAGGTTCTCAGTAACTCAGGGTTTTAGTGATATTCTAAATAACAGTCAAAACTGTTTTGAAATGAAAGCTTCATCTTCTGCTGTGTGAGAACCTTGGATGATGAGTAAACTGCCACCAGCCAGCACAGGGGGTCATTTGAGGGTTTGAGCAGTATTCCTGTCCCAGCAGTCCTTACCAGAGCTGAAGTTTGTGACTTATGCTGCCAGCAAGAGTATAAGAGCACTAATTTGACAGCATTCTCCATTGCAGTGATGGAAATAAGTTCAGAGACCTGTGATTATCCAAGGTTTTCACTCTTCAAAAACAGTAGCTCACGGTGTTCTGGTGTCCAAAACTGAAACAGCCGCTGTCTTATTTGTGTAAAGGTATTCTAGCTACAAATAGCATGACTTTAAAAAAAGAAAACAGCCTTTTTAACTTGTTGCAGTAATACTATGATTTTTATTCCCTCCAGCACACCAGCACAGTTGAAAAATTGTGCCTTTTTCAAAGCAGTTTAGTTGGAGGAAGGAAAATTAATTCTGTGTAGATAGAAGCAGAGGCAAATTGACTAGCTGTGTTGGCAGTACATCTGTATGAAGGAGCCTGAAAGTGAAAACAGAAGATTTTCAGGACTGCAGTTGTCAACAGGCAAAGTAAGTAAATGCAGCTAGTGGATAAACTGCTGCTGCTGTTTTAACATAAATACCAAGTTTAGGGGATTTGGGTACATCTGGTTTTTAGAAACAAAAAAAAATAGTTTTGGTAACTAGGCAGTATGGTTAAGGCAGTTGAATTCTTCCTTGAGATGTTTTCAGATACATGTCAAACAATGTAGAAACAGGATATGCAGTTTGTTTTTAATGATGGGCATGTAGAAAAGCAGAGGATCATTAACTCAACCTAACCTCCCCACCTTCAGAAAAAGGGACTTCTCCCCAGACAGTTCTTTCAGTTTCTCAGATGATTACCTTTGGAAGGTGAGCACATGATGAGTGAATAAATAGACCTGTCAGTTCACCCTGATAATATTTAGGTGGTGTATTGGACCCCAGCAGTCCAGCTGGGAAACTCAGCTATCCCTACCTACTTATTAACTATTTTAACTCTTTTTAAGGAACTGTGGATCTTGTGGAGCAAAATGTTCTTGTCTAAACAAAAAAGGATAAATGTGGCCCTTTAACATCTGCTTTTCATCAGTTTGATCCAGTTCTTTCCATCTGAAATCATCCTCCCAGTACCATCAGTACATAGGTGAAAACAAGGTTATGCAGGAATAATAAGGAGTTCCTACACTGAAGTTTGCTTGGCCAAATTACTTACACCCTAAGGTTATGGTAGAACAGATGGGCCCTGATGGGAAGCATTCAGGTGTTCCTAAGAAGTCATGCATCTATAATGAAAGGTGGCATTGGCCTCTTTTGAGAAGTGGTCTGAATTTCTTTGGGTTTTTTGTCTCAACCATGAGGAACTGGAGATCTAATAAAGTTGGAGAGCTCCCTAGTCTAATGCTTGGTGAGGTCACTGGGAGGGGTGTCTGTTTTCTGCTAAGCAGGTGGAACTTGCCATCTGTTGACACTTGACATGGTCAGATTGGTTGAAATAGACCCAATAGCTCAAAACTTACTACAAGAAAATTGAGATGCTTTCGGTTTATATTATTTTTTCCTTTTTAATCCTTTTTATTACTTTTTCCCCTCTTTTTGATTATTTTTTTTCTTCTTGTGTCCCCCTTCTTGTGTCCCCCTTCTTGTGTCCCCCTTCTTGTGTCCCCCTTCTTGTGTCCCCCTTCTTGTGTCCCCCTTCTTGTGTCCCCCTTCTTGTGTCCCCCTTCTTGTGTCCCCCTTCTTGTGTCCCCCTTCTTGTGTCCCCCTTCTTGTGTCCCCCTTCTTGTGTCCCTGATTGCCTCTCGCTGTGCTTGTCTCTTTATAGTTCACCCTTGGTCAGATGCAACATGGGCTACTGGTGTGTTCCAGATAGAGACTGTCAGCCTGGCACATACAGTCTGTTTGGTTTCCTGTGCTGTCTGTCTATCTGCTGTCATTCTGTTGCTTCATAATATGCAAGTTGCAGGTTTCTGGAGGTCAAATCTGTGTTTAGGGTCTGGCATTGTTCAGTGTAGTCTTAGTATGGGACAGGACTTTTAAGCAGCTGGTTCTGAAACAGTGGATAATACTGTCTCAAAGATCAGTGACCTCTGACTTGATCATTAAAATAACTAGTCTGGATCTCCTTGATGTATCTGTGAGAAAAATCTTTATTTACAATGAATGAAATTATAAAGTAAGGTCAAGTCCATTTATCTCCAGTATCTTTAACAAGTGCTGAATGTCCTGAAGCAGCTGTAACACTGCCTGGTAGCTCCTAAGGCTAGCTGTTAGTATAAGGACACAAAGGCATCATTCCCAGTTCTGCTGTAGAAAAGGTTATCATGCTGATGCTGCAGATAACGGGGGAGTGAATGGTTATCAGGAGGCATTTCCTCAAGGGCAGTGTTCCTAGAGCACTGCTGCTCTTACCATCAGCACAATTCAGTCATGTTACCCAGTGCCATAAAGGAAACGATTGCTGAAGCACAGCTACCTGCTTTTCTTGTCATAAATCATGAAGTATTAGCAGGCAAGGTTAGATTTACACAGGAGCTATGTGAGCCAAACACACAGTTAAACAAGCAAGGTTGTCTGCTCATGTGATAATTATTCTTCATTCATCCTCTTTCCCTAACCTGCTTTTTCCATGTACAGCTGCTTTTTCTTCCCAGCAGACCCCAGATTTTTGGTATTTGTTTCAGATCCCTGGATCACTGTAAGCATTCAACAATTCTTACATGTTGTGTTAAGTCTTTACCATGATGGTTTTGTGTTCCAAGCAGCCCAGCCTACTTGCCCTGGGCCTTCTTGTCTGTGGACTTTGGCTATAAACTGCTTGTTTAGTCATGTGTAGCCCTGGTATGGTGATGGTTGCTTTAGAAATTACTGTTCTCAGGGCAGGATTCAACAGGAACATTTGCCTGAGTGGGATTTGTGTGTCTAGCCACATGGATGTACTAGTAGGAATGTTTGCCTTATTTAATTTAAGAATATTTGCCTTTTTTAGCTCCCAAATCACCTTATTTCTCTTTTTATTAAGTTTCTCTTCTGAGAGAGACACATGATTGACTTCTCTTGTGTGACCAGTCACTTGATGGTTTCCAGCACATAGGAACAATGCAATTTTGAAAACAGTTTTCTATTGTTTGGGGTTTTTTTTCTGGATTTAGACATGGTATCAGATGCTTCTAGAGATACACTAACCTTCTGCACTCCAAGGTTATGGAATGGGACAGAAAACCAAGGGAAGGACATAGGTACCTTCTCATTCAAGATCTCCTGTCTCCCCAGCATGATTTTTCCTGCAGTCTTGGTGTGTCAAGTTGTCCAGTTGACTCATTCACATAATGTGTTAAGATTTGCCAGTGTTTGTGGTACTTGGCAAAAATACAAATGAGCACCTGACCCAAGAAATTTATCATCTTATGTGTGTGGAGAGATGGATAATACTGCCTTCCAGTCAATTTCTTCTTGTAAAAATTCACCTTCAGGCCCAAAGGAGGTGTGGTGTGAAAGCACTTGTATTCAATATGCTGAATATAAACTGTCATGTTAGGATTCTCCCAGGAAAATAAGGTAATTTCCAAGAATATTTTATTATGATTTCCCAGGATTGTAAACTTGCTTTGTTCATGGTCTGATTAAGGAAAGCACTATCATCTACTGCACATGGGATTTTGGTGAGTGTTTATCTATTTCATCAAGACAGGAGGTCTCAAAAGGAAAAAAATATAGAGGAAGCACAAGAATTTTTCCTCCTACTCTTTTCTTCACCATCTTCTGCATGAATAATTGTGCATATTAAGAGAAACTCTTCTACTGGCATATTTGTCAGTCTGAGTTTTATGACAAGCTTTTGCCAAATATGTTCAAGTACCATCAGGTTCCAATTTACACCTTAATGTTGCAAAGAAACTTTATGTTCACAAAAACACATAAAGAGGCTCAGGTATAAGAATAAACAATTTTTTTAGTAAAAAAGCTGGAAGGGTTAAGTCAAGCAACTAATTTAGATCAATTCTATCAGTAATAGGCCCATTTCATTTGACTTCTCTGGATTAAACTCTACAGGAAGCAATAAAGCTTCGTTAGCATTTATATTCTGGAGTCTGATTCAATGCTGTCATTAGTCCTGGTAGGATTATTGGGGGATAAGAAATTCCTACAAGAAACTGCTGCCATCAGAAGTTAAAAATAAAGTTGGGGGGGTTTTGTTTGATTGTTCTGGGGGTTTTTTTATAATGTGTTTTTTAAAAGTTAAGCCACAGAATGAAGAGTCAGTGCTTTAGGGCACAATTTGGAGAAGTGGGTTTGCTTTTTCCTCTTGGTTTAAATGATTACAGTTGGAGTTTTGAGCTAGAATCTTGCCTGGCTTTCAGTTTCCATGCTCTTTCGCACTGCCCTTGAGAGGCACCTAGTGATCTCACGCTTCCAGAGAGGATTTCTTCTGGGAGGTGAGATTGACAAGTTGAATTCCCCACTCCTCAGTTCCACTGGAAGTGCTTTTAAAAGCTATCTCCTGGGCTAGCTCAGGCTTTAGGCCACCCAGAACTTTTACTAGGCAGAAGCTGAGATGTGCCTGGTTATTTTTAATCTGTAGAATAAGCATGACTCTGCATAACTGGGAATTGAGCACTTGAAGAATAAGGCAAGTGCAAATAAATCTGTGCTTTATCGTGACACGTCCATGCCCATTTTTATTCCTATACTGTATCTCTGCTTTCAGCACGGGGATTCTGTTAGGATATGAGTAGACCTGTGTCAGATTCCAACTTACAACGAGTCATCTAGCCATGCTGGGCTTTGGTTTCCCTTCTATGAAATGGTGATACCAGGATTCATTTTGTTGATAGCAGCCAGAGATTTTCTGATGGAAAGCCCTGAGGGAACTCTGTTCTGCTACGTTTTAATTTACAACAGGGCTTTACTTCAACATTAAGTGATTAGTCCTGTTTCTGAAGAAACCACTGGAGCTCATTGTTAGTATCCAGATTTTACACATGCCAAGTGACTATTTCAGAGGAAATAGTCACTGCAGGGGGGTTGGACTAGATGATCTTGAAAGGTCCCTTCCAACCCAAACCATTCTGTGATTCTGCGACTTCAAGGCTGCAGTCAGTGTCATTGTCACAGGTCTGAAGGACTAATATAATAGAGCCAGGTTTGAAGGCACATTTTCAAGAGCATAAGCATAATCATGAAGGTTCTGTGCTGCTTCAGAAAGCAAACAAGACCTTCTTTTGGTGGTATCAGGCCTTTCTCAGTGGTTATGGCTCTCTGCAATGTGATATCATGTCACTGGGACATGTCTTGATGATCAGTTGTTTGATGCTTTCTCAGTTCTTGCAAAGCTTGTTCCGTGGAGTCATGCCTGTGACACTTCCAGTAGAATAGAAATAATAGATATCACAGAAATTAACACATGAAATCTGGAGAGTCTTTACATTCTGTGAAGAAAATTTTCAGCATCTTCTGAATTTGCAGCCATTCTAGATGAATGCAACTTTATGGCTCACCATCTCCATAGGTATTGTCCTAGGAGAAAGATGCTTAGTAATAACAGTAAAAATGAGTCCAAACCAAATCAATTCATATCCAGATTAACATAAAGCAGAGCCTGAGACACAGAGCTGTAACTTGGATCTTACAATCACTAAAACAGTACTTCAGCCTTTTTTGTTGCATGCTTAAACTCTGAGAACAGGAAGAATATACATGTATTCTCTGGTATCTTTTTGGCTCCTTTTCCAGGGAGGAAAGCTCCTGGAGAAGATTGAGGGAGACTAAATTATTTATGTGCACAAGAGCCCCTGCCCATATGCATGCTGCAGGGCTCAGAGAAGGTGGATTTGTCTTCATAAACACCTTGGGTACTGTTACAACTCCCCAAGTGCCACTGCTGATTTAAAAATTCTTTGAATGCAGCTGCTGGCTTAGCAGTGGTGGTGAGGGACTGGCTCCAGAGGCTTGTGGAGTTCTTCCAGTCCCAGGCACCCAATACAGGGGTGTTGGGATCTTCAGTGTGTGTTCTCAAGGTCAACTCCTGTCTCCTGGTCACATTCATGAACATAAGACACCTATGTCCTTCTTGAGGACAGGACTCTGGATTCCTGATAATTGAGAAACAAGGTAGGTTGCTGTCTGTGTTCATGTTCCAGTCACTGGAAGTCATCACATCAGTGAAGTAACAGAAAATTAAGACAACTACAGTTAAGGCTCTATAAGAAGAACTTACAGGTTGAGAAATCATGCCATTGATTCAGATGATATAGAACTGAATGATTTTTTTTTTCCTTAATTCTACTTTTTATAGATGTTTAATCTACCTTTATGCTTGATAGGTTTGAGTGTTTGGTGGAGTTTTTGTAATGTTTGCTGTTACATATGATTAGTCATTCTGTCTTACATGTATTGCAGCCTGGTTTAGCACTTTTAGCTAGCTTGCTTCCTGGCATTAGCAAGCCCAAAATTCCATTTCCATTATTTTGACACTCAAAAGAGTGTGAAGGGGCACCAGGAATTGTGAGCACCATTGTTGGTGTTCTTGTCAGTAGTACTGCTGTCTTTCTGCCTGGGCAAGAGAAAATCCTCTCCCTGCCTTGTTCCTGTTCTGTTTTGTGTGGAGTATTTTTATGTATGTCTTAGGCTACTTGAATTCTCTTCTTAAGATGTGCTTGGCTGCTGCTCAACACGTTGGAGTCACAGTCTCTTAGTAACTAGTGATTAATATAATAGAGCAGAATAAAGAACAAGGCTGGGCTGCTCTGAATGTCCTCTTTCTTGTGTAAATTGTATTCCATAGTCTGCACCTAATGAAATTCACATCTGTAGATGTGGCAAAAACTGACATAAACTGCCTTCTTTTTCTCAGTGCCCACCTACGAAGTGAGCTCCCATTAGCTTTGAAGACCCGTTCTGCCTGCTGTCTTACTTAGCTCTCTTCTTAATTATAATTACCTGGTTCTGAACACGCCATCAAGAGAAGAATGAGCAAACTTTCAAAGCCCAACTTCAATTTTGTTCAGGAGTTTTCAGAATACATAAAAGGAAACCTGACTTTTTCAGGCTTGATGAAAGGCTAAAAGAGTCAATGAAATCTTTTCTTCTAAACCCAAAGGGCCTGCATCAGGCTCTTTTGATCTAGAAGGCTTAGCTTACAGCAGGAAGAACAGAACAAAATGGAAAATTGCATGGAAGACACCAGGAAAGAGTTTTCTTAGGCTCCTTAAGTTGAAATCCATTTGCTGCCCTGTCCTTTCCTGGCATTTGCCTCTATAGAGCATTTGGAGAAACGTTTGTAAATGGAAAAAATAATTCAGATTTTTTTCAGTTTCCAAGTAATAGAATGCATCTGTTTTTCACTTGCCACATGTATTTTTTTTTCCATCAGATGCCTGCTGTCCCTTTCAACTTGGAAACTAAAGCTATGGTAAATTAAAGCCTTTGTTTAACTTTTATTTGAAAGAATCAGAAAATACTGATGGTTTAGTGATTGTAAAGTAGTCACTGTTTAGACAATCTAGTGCTTTTGGAGTAGTTGGAATCTTTTGGACCACAGAAGAGGCTGTAGGCAAAAAGTAGTTGTGTTACAGAGCAGTGTGTGAAATAGAGTGCATGCAGAGCAGAACTGGAGATGTGTTAGGAGTGTATATATATATATGTCTTGAAGTCATTGCACAAAGTCTTTGCTAACCCACACTGCTAGGAGAAATGAGCCTTTTAATCTGGATATATTCAGTGTTAATAAATTAAAACAATCCATATCAATTAAAAGATGAAGAGAAATCTGCAGGTCCACAGACCCAGCATTTATTTTGGCACATTAAACCTGCTTCATCCTGGAGAAGAGGAGGCTGAGGGGAGACCTTCTTGCTCTCTACAACTACCTGAAAGGAGGGTGGAGAGATGTGGGGGTTGGTCTCTTCTCCAAAGCAACAAGTAATAGAGCAAGAGGAAATGTCCTCAAGTTGTGCCAGGGGAGCTTTAGGTTGGATATTAGGAAAAACTTCTTCACTGAAAGGGTGGTCAAGCATTGGAACAGGCTGCCCAGGGCAGTGGTGGAGTCACCTTCCCTGGTGGTATTTAAAGGATGTGTAGATGAGGTGCTCAGGGACATGGTTTAGAGGTGGAATTGGTAATGTGAGGTTTATGATTGGACTCAATGATCTTTTCCAGCCTCTGTGATTCTTGACACTTGATGGGTTTTCTATGATGATTATTAAACAAGAGGCAAACAGTTCACAAAAGCAAACTCTTCATGATATTGCTGTTGCTAGTGGAGAAAAGGAAGCACTACAGTCAGAAGCATTATTTCCCCCTTGCTGTTGCTTTGTGTTTTAGCACAATTTGCCCTGGAAAAAATTAAAATCACACTCTGCAGTTTGGTAGCTAGAACTGACATGGTACAGTGTGGACATCTTAGTAGTGCATAAATTATGTGTAGTTTCTCTTCAGTGATTCCTTACAACTGTGTGAACAGGGGAGATGGTGCAGCATAAGTGTGCAATGATGGGTGATAACTGGGGCATGGCAACCTTCTTTGCAAGAACATTTGGGGAGAAATAAATATGGATTTATTTTTTTTTAAATACTATAAGTGCAAAAGGAGATACCTCTTAATTCTCCTTGTAACTCCAGCATCAAGCATGGGAGGATAGGACACAGGAGTTTATGTCCTTAAAAACAAAATTGTACATTTAAAGCAGAGAAAGTAGAAAACTTTATAACAAAACTCAAAAAAATGAAGTTAAATTAAACTTCAGATATTTTTTTTTCCAGTGACTGTAGAAGTTCAGGCTGGGACACTGGGTTAGGTGGAAAGAGGCTGGGCCATAGCTATGGTGTCTCTGATCAGTACAGGCAGCAAAAAGGTCCCTTGGGCTTTTAAGCTGGAAGTGATAGTGCAGTTTTGTTTCTGAATTCAGTGCCATTTGATGGATCTCGAGTTTCTTCTAGGAAGTGGTTACTGAAGATGAAGTGCTCTGTAATCAGCTACAGGTTAAGCTGTGCACTGCTCTGAAATCACTTCTCCAGTGTGTTTTGGTGGGGAGATTGAAAAAGAGGCAGCTGAGGGCTGGAGAGGTTGTGGAGAGAAAGGCACAGAACATTAATGTTAATTTCTTTAAATGGTATCATTTTTATGACATAAAAGCATCCCACTCCTGTTGGGTTCCACAGCATAAGGACAATGCTCTCTCTGGAGACCAGTTAATCGCCTAATATGCCAAGACCTCTCCCAGTAAAGTGGTGGTGTACACCGGACTTTCAGTGCTATCCTAAATAGGAATTTGATAGAGGATTCCCTCTTTCCACAGACCATTTTCTGACCCAGAGTTGCAGAGTAGCAATCAAATGTAAAAAAAGATGGTGCAGCTGGCAGGTAATTAGAGCAACTGAGCTGCATGAATTGGCTCTCATAAAAAATAATCTGGTAAGTATTTCAGTGAGTAAGTCACTTCCTTGATGTGTTCAGCAAATTAGGAATTCCTTGAGTTGATAATTTGTACCTTAGCAGAGATGTGTTAATTTTTTTAGAGGAATTGTGTATATTTGAGATAATTTAATATTGCATTCAGAATCTGATGGGGATACTCGAGAAGGTGTGCAGAAGCCTTTTCTCATATGAAGTCTTTCCAGAAGTAGCTGTACTTGAAGGCAACGTAAAGAATCTGTGCATCATATAGACCTGCTGAAAGTTGAGTTGCTGCAGTGTTTCACTGGCTGCAGAATTCCAGTGTTGTTCTGTTTTCCTTATCCATAAAGAATTTATATATGAAATTCTTGTTGCCAAAGACCCAGTCCAGTAGCCAGCCTGTCTAGATGGATAAACACAGCCTCCCTGTGTTCCTGTCAGTGTAGGGGCCCGCACAAAATGTGCAGGACATATCATTTAATTTCTTGCTGCCTTCTTTTATTTTTTTTTTTTTTTCCATTTAATCCCTTTGAAGCTGCAGCCTTTGGAAAAAGTAGTTGCATGGCTGGTCCTGGGACTGAAGGGTTGGTTAAATGGCTTTTTAGTCAGCTTCTGGGCAGGGGGTTGGGAGGTTCTGTCCTATAGGTCTGTTGGAATTGGGTGATCTTTGAGGTTCCAACCCAAACCATTCTATGAATCCATGTTCAGAAGTGCTGAGATTGCCCAGCTTCAGCTGGGATTGTGGATTGAGTCAACTTTGACAACTTGTCCCTGGGTCACTGGCCCCACACAGCTCAGTGCTGCCCTAACAATGCTTTTATGACATCCAGGCTCTTGGCTTCTGTGCACATGAGGACACAGCACCAGTTCCTTCAGGCAGAGCTACGAGGTATGTAATCTCAGCATGTCTTCCATTAGGTCTTTTCCCTAATTTTTAAAAACATTCCTTGTCTGGAAAGCCTATTTGTTTGTCAGAGAATAGGAACTCTGAGAAAATTGTCTGCTTATCTGAAAGGGGGGGAAAAAAAGGGCAGGCACTTCAATTTCCCTGACATCAGTGTAGAGGGACAAGAACCCAGAAGGTGTCTGTGGGCAGCACAGCGGGTATGACACCAAAGCATCCTCAGCAGCTGCTGCTACCTGCAGGGTTAAAAGCTAACAGGATGAAGGGACTTGGGTTTCTTGGTTTCTGTTCTTGTAGAGAGTATAGAAAAGGAAGAAATTGGATGTCATGAGAAGTGGAAAGGATCAGGTGACTGGGGAATACATGGGCTTGGAAAGGCTTAATTACTTTCTTGTGCTGTATGAAGTGCTGTTTTATTAGTACCCCCCTTAAAAGTCATGCTATCATCCACATCTATCAGAATCATGCAGCTCACTTGAAAATCAAAGCCTCAAAAAAAAAACCCCCAAACCATAAATGCTGGGTTTGGAGTATTTGCCTACTTAAATTTTGGGTTGTGTGTCTTAGAAATATGATAAGATTGTGACCTGTCCCCAGAACAGTTCAGCATTAACTTCTGGAAGATTTCAGAAGTTGTAAATATAACATCTTCAAATTCAGCTGTATCCCTACTCTTGAATATTCCTTTTATAGGCAGCTTTGGAAATGCTCATAGGTTTAGCTTTGCAGTACCATCTCTTAGTTGTCATTCCCAGAAAACATTACCTTTGCCCTGGATCTCTGTGCATACAATACAGAGGATAAGGGACACTGAACCTGGTGACTCTTTGCTGTTCTTCCAGCAGTCCTGGATTTCTCTTATTTCCTTTATAGGAGAGAAATTCTGCTGAAGCTTTAACTCCAGATTCTCACTCCTCTGTTCTGCAAGCTGGATACTGTGAATCGTTTTCTTTGCAAGGAGTTACCTCACCGTGCAAATTGCAGGTAGGGCCGTTTTTATGGCTTTTTAAATTATTAGTGTTATTATTTAACAGCCTGCAGTGCGTCAAATTAATCTCAAGTGAAAAGGGTAAGGTTCCAGGAGGGCTTGATGCTGATTCAGCTTTGAACATAAGTCTCTTTGAGGAGTAAGACAGCCGTGTAATCCCTCTTGAGTGCTCTGCAGTGATGCTTCTGTGCTGTAATCCTACGTCTCTGTGATGTCATGAGTAGCCTGGCTGAGTACAAATTCTATGTCATGTGCATGATATTTCTCTGTTGGGAAAAGGGTAGACAAAAAAGATTTCCAGAGGTCTGACATTTGGCAGCAAGAACACATCACCACCATAAAACTGCTCCTTTAACTTGGGTTGCCAACTTGGAAGCGTCTTTCCCTGTACAGTTTTCTGGCTGGTGTGAGCAAGGTCAGCCAAGTTCAACACCCAACGGAGCAGAAGTGTATCAAAGCAGAGACCAAGGGCTAGCACATGGTTAGGAAGTTGTGCTACCACTGGGGTGGTTATTGATTCTAAAAGTAGCTTTTTGAGGATATCTTGAAGTTTCCTCTCAATCAGCTGCCCCTAGCAAGCAACTGAAATGAGATCAGATGGAGGATCAGCATGAGCTCATGCAGCTGTTGCGATATATCAGGCACAGCAAACCAGCCTGCAGATGTTGCACACACCAGTCACCATATTTCTGTAAAGCTCTTGGCAACAGAAGGCATTTCAAAGTATTGTGATGTTAAGGGCATCTGTCCTTTTCTCCTCCTTACCTCAAGCCTGAGAGTTAGAACAATTAAAATGTGTTCCTGAAATTATGCCCCTGTCTAACAGTCCTGTTAGCCAATCTGCTGATACTTCAAATTTGAATTTAAAATGAAGAAAGGAGAGAGTCTTAAACTATCAGTACTTAAATAAAGTTGGAAAAAGCAGCTTTGAGATACTGACTAGCACTAAATTCTTATTTTAACTCCAATGGGTCTAAATTTAGACTTGGAACATCTTAGGATACACAGATGTTACTAAATAAATTACTTGTTTTCCTGCTCTTCCATATGCTCAAAACTACTATCTGCCACTAAAAGAGTTGCTGTTGCTCAGAAATAACTTCTGCTAAAGAAATATTTCTCTACTGAACCAAAGGTTGTGTTAGGTATTGTCTTCCTAATGGTAAGACCTCGCAGTGGTGTTTTGCTATTGGTATTTCCTGGAAGCTGCTCTTTGCTCTTAAGTACTTGACTGTAGGGGCCAAACGCCTAGGCACTGGTCAGTGCCTTCATCTATTTTCCATCCTGAGGTAGGTTTACTGCAGGCTCTGTGATGACATAAATTTCACATACTGTTTAGGTATTGGCTTGACCTGTTCAGTAAATCAAGAGAGGTCTACAAAAAGCTGTGTGAAGTGGAGAGTATTGTGGAAATGGTTTCCCTGGTGAGGTTTCTTCCCTGTGTTCAGGAAGCATATACATCTGAAGTTCTATCTGCAGGATCTGGCACAGGTTTGTGAGTTATCTCTCAGCCTGTGTGTGTGTGTGTACTTGTGTGAATGCTGAGGGAGTTCTCTTGTAGTCTTATATGACTCATGCAGTGAAAATGTTTATTTGCTTGTTAAGAAATAAAAAAAAAAGGAAGATAACAATTTTTATGGCCAAGAGGCTTCTCAGTCAGTCAGTGTTTCTGTTGCTATTGTTTTGCTTCTTACACTAATGAACTCCTTAGGAATGCACAAGAGTATTTTAAGATAAGATCTTCCTCATTTGCTTCTGGAGTTAGAGCAGAACTGCAAGACGAGAAGCTACAAGTCTTGCACACGTAGTTGTGTGTGGTGATAGGAAAGCACATCTTGGATAAAGTAACTTCCTTGCATCTTGATTGTGTGGATGAAAATTGACTAGCTAATTGGAAAGAGTTTGTTTAGATAAAGTTGGTGTGCCTGAACCTTTAATTTATGAGGTAGTCCTTGAGGCAGAGGAGGATCTAGGCAGCCAGCAGCCCTTGCACTCCACAGCAGCCTCTTGTTGCCCAACCCTACAATGACATGAAAGAGCAATGCAAAGGAGCCTTTATTTGCCTTCGAACACGTACACCTCTCTTTTCAGGGAGGACAGAATGTTCTCCCTTCCTCTCCTTCTTAGCTAGGTAATACCTTTTGGAGACAGAATTTTTCTTTCATAGCCCATTATGGTGTAGTAAAGGGGGATGATACTGGCAGGGCAAAATACGCTTCTTTCTGCTCTTTGTGCTGCCAAAAGGTCATATTGCTGAGAAAAAACTATCAGATCTGTGGAAAGAGCAACTCAAAGTCCCTCCCCAATTTTCCTGGAGCCCCTTCATGGCTGCTAGAAGGTCTCCCTTGGAGCCTTCTCTTTTCCAGGCTGAACAGCCCCAACTCTCTCAGCCTGTCCTCACAGCAGAGCTGCTCCAGCCCTGTGATCATCCTGGTGGCCTCCTCTGGACTGGCTCTAGCAGGTCCATGTCCTTCTGATATGGGGGGCCCCAGAACTGGACACAGCACTGCAGGTGGGGTCTCGTGACCTTCGAAAACTGCACATTTTGGGTTCGTGTCGGGCTCGGTGCCAAACCCGAGGGCAGCCGCCAGGTTCCCCCCACTGCGGGGGCGGTGACAGCCCCGCCATCCCTCGCGCCGCCGCCCTGCACGGCCGGGGCGGGTACGAGCGTAGAGCCCCGCCGCTTTCGGCCGTGTCCGGAACTCTTCGGCCACTTCCGGAACCCTTCGGCAGTGTCCGGAAACCCTCGGAGAGGAGGAGCCGTGCGAAGCCGCTCACCTTGAAGCGGCAGGGGGCGGCCCCGCGCAACAGGTCTGGGAGGCGGAGCGCAGTCGGCAGTGCTGAGGGGAGGTGAGGGGCGCTGAGGGCGCCCGCTCCTGCCGGGGGCTGCCCGCGGGAGGGAGGCGGCTGGGACGGCGGGCAAGCGGCAGCCGCTGCTCCCTGCCGCCCTTTTTGGATGGAGTGAGGCGGTTGGGGCGGTTTCCCACCGCCTGCGGTATCTGGAAGCGCGTTACGATGCTCCAGCGCCCGGAGCCGCGGTTGAGCGTTGCTCCGTGGCGGTTGAGGTCAGGCGCGGAGCTGCTGTGTCCGCGCAGGTTAACCGAGCGATAGCTTGGAACCGGCTTATTGGCAAGAAGGTGTTTTTCTCAGGGTGGTTTTATCGCAGTTCCCTGACAGGTGTCCAGGAGTGCACGCTCGTTCCTGTCTGTTCGCCTTCCCCTCGTGTGAGGGGGATCCTGCGAGCCGGGGAGCTGCCTGGGTCCGGAGCTTCTGCTGGGTAGTTCTGCTCAGGTGAGTAACGGCTCTGCTCTCACTCCGGCACCGGTGTTAGTTGGTCTGATCGTTGAGCTGTACTTAGAGGAAGATGCTAAAGTGTCTGTGGAAAACCTCAAATTGCATAAGTGAAGTCAAAACTATTGGTTTGGGGTTTTTTTTATTGTAATAATCCACTTCTGTGACTGTGCATTGAGATATTCCTCCAAATAATTTAATATATACAAAGACATCAAGTTTTGCTCATGACAATATTATATCAGTAATAACAGTGATGAAGATAAATGCTTGAGACAGGTACATAAGGTTTAACTTTTCAAGCAGCTTCATGTTCTGTCAGAGCAGCTGTTTGCCTGTGGCTTGATGGAGAAAGGCAGAAAGAAGAGGAATACAAACATGTCCAGCTAAGGGATATACATAAATTAGTTTTGCCAAATACAGACACTTGTAAAAGTTCAGTTAATTTCATCTTTCATCTCTGTTGTATGCTCCAGTTATCCATGACAGTAGCTTTTTAAAAATAAGAAACAGTGATTATGAAGAGTTCAGCTTCTTTACCAACAACTAGCCTTGCACTTTTTTTGGGGGGATAAATGTGAAGTAGGAGTGAGTAATTAGCAGCAATAGAAAACTGCCAGCTGCAAATAACCCATCCATGGGTAAAGGCAGTGAAATAAACAGCTCCTACTACCCCCATGACAATATTTTTTTGTAGTTCCTGGGCTACAGAGTCAGAGCTTTCCGGACTCAGCTCTAGGAGGTCTTTTTTTTCTATTCATTAATACTAGTTGCAGTGTTTAAATCTGTTTTGGATTTTTTTTTTAATTATTTTAGATTATAAGGTAGGTACATGTGCCTCTTATCTGACTTTTAATTATTAGTAAATTGTAAGTCATGGTACTATATGTATGTTTTACTTGCTTCCAAGACTGCTTGATGGGAAATACAAAATAATATTACATTTGGATACATTTTCTGGTAGACTTGTAAAAAAATTACTTATTAGTGGCAAACCTAACTGAATATTCAGCTGAGAAGTCTGACTTGCATCCACGAGCTTTGCAGAACTGTGTAGTCTTCCTTTTAATAAAAGTCTGAATCAGAATCAGTTTATGAGCATTTCTGTCACCTCTCTGTGCATTAAATCGCCTTCCACATCTGAATCCATGTCTGTCTTACCTGTTGCAGATACGCAAGGTGGACTTGATTTATCTCCCTGTTGGATTTTATCTTTAACTGGGGCAAGATTCTCTTTTAAAGGCAATCCTGATGTGGGGTTTTTTAGTGAAAAAGGTGAGGTTTAATGCTAATGAGCTAGCCAGTCCCAAAGCAGTCTTGTATCTTGGTTAGGCTGTGATAAGGAATCTAGAAGCTCCTGAAATATCTTACTTTTTCCTGACTTTGGGGAAAGCCTTTGGAACAGAAACTGCTTGGTCTTGAGTTTCTGCTGGCTGTTTTGCTGAGGGGTGCAGCTCAGGTGTTGGCATTTGAATAATGAGCCCCCCAGCTGCCCTCAGCCCCAGGGATTAGGAGGCATTGTTGGCTCACCTGGGATTAGGGGCAGATGTGGATAGTTCCTTCCCCTGGCAGCTTTCTACCTTGTCAGCTGTAGCTAATCTCTAGATTAGTCTCTACCCAAATGTGTGCAACAGCTTGGCTCACTAGGTTACCATGCAGGTGGGCTCCTCATGCAGTGCAGCCACAGAGGCTGGGGGATTTTTGTTTCATCCTCCAGGTGCCATCAGGGCCTTATTTATAGTATTTTTGCATGTGCTTTGATGTGTAGTGCTAATCTTTCCTCTTTGGCATTGAAGAATTACAGTGTATCCTAAATAATGTTAGAATTGGTGTTTCTAACACTTCAGTAAAACAAACAGTGAAAATGTGACCTTTTCCTGTACAGCAGATTCAGTTTGTCTCCTTTTTTTATTGCCTCATTTTTGCATGACTGTTAGTTGCAACACTTTTGGAGGACAAGTTAGCAGCTTCTGTAAAGGCACACAGGCATTAATTTATATTTTCCATCTGATTCTGGAAGAATGAAACAAACGAAAAAGCCACTGAAGAAACAAGTTTTACTAAAATAGTTAGCATTTTTCCTATCTAAAAAGCAATTTCCACCAGTCTTTTGCAAGATAGGGTGCTTCCTTTCTGACTCAGAAGGAAAACCTTGGCATCCCTGAGACCCTGAAACATCAGTGTGTGGGGCTGCAGGGTGAGAAGCAACACGCATCAGTGAAAATGACTGAAGGAAGAAACTATTTTCAGCTATTTGAGCAAAAAGCACTGTTAATAACAGAACAGTTATTTTTAGATCAAGAAAAGGCATCCTAACTAAATTAGCCAGCTAAGCTAATTGATATCAGTGAGGAAGTCTTATGTTTAAAAACATAGCTTGGTTGCAGAAAATAAAAACAAAAGCATTTGTAACTTGTGGAAATATATCAGATTAAGAATGCCCATGCCACCTCAAACCCATGCTGCATCAAAAAGGTTGAAAACCTGGCCCTGTCAGAGGCATTTGCAAAGCTTGTAGATGGCTTAGTGAAATCTGTGTTTTACTGCTGGACACTCACATGCTTGATAGTCCTGTTAAGGACAAGTTAGTGACAGAGCAGGCTTCCTCACCACCCTGTTTAGTCAAATGTGTGCACACATCTCTGTTTGTCTATGTTATTACAGTGTGAGGTCCACGAATTGGCTGAGGAAACTCCTCTGAAAGTTTGAAGACCAGGAATGTAGGATTAAATAAACAGAAGTTGAAAGTTGGAATGACTTCTTCCAGTACGTGCTTCCTACTTGTCCCACCTTTGTTGTTTGACCGTTCAAGTGGGCACCTTGTTCTTTTAAGAGTGTTTATTTATCAAAGATTATGATTTTCCATTATTCTTAGGAGGGAACAAACAGTGAGAGTTTGTTTGCTTTCAGATGTGTACTCTAAACTTGGTGTGCATGTCTATGACTTGGTCTTCCCAGCTGCAGGTTGAGGTGGGTGTCTGACAGGATTCCCATCTTTAGTGTCTTTCTGCTGTTTGCAGAGTGGTTATCTGATGGTGTCTTACCTGGGATTCCAACCATGACCTAGAGGTCAACTGCTTCATCTAATCATCAAAGTACCTCTGCTCCTGTTCAATATCAGTTGCTCTAAGTGGGTTCACAGAATGTTACTGTCGCCTGCCTCCCAGCCATAAATCATTGTGCTCCGTCAGGAGTGTGAGATGCTGCAAATGAATGTCACAAATGGAAATGTAAACATTTTCAGTCATATTTCTTCCTGTTGGACATTTTTTTTGCTTCTGCTGAGGTCATCTTGCACTTGAATTAATCTAGGCTTGCTTACTGTGCCTTTGCATTTCCAGGTGTGTTTCTTTTCTTCACGAGTCCTTGTAGAACACATCTTAGCTGTGCAGGGCACCAGTGTGGCAGGCATCATGGAAACTATTTTGATGCCATCAGTTCTGTGTGTGCTTTGCTCTGTCTGCACTACCATGAGCTACAGACAAGTGTGGGGCAGATAGGGGATGGTGAGGTGTTGGACATAGCGTGAGCTAAGAGCTTCATGTGAGAGTGTGCTCTGAGTTCATCTCTCTTGTGTGGATGTAAGCAAGGGGAAATTTTATATTATTTTATTTTATTTTGATTTTGTGATCAGACAAAATGGCACTATAGATATAGTTATATATATGTATAGTTATATATATATAGTTATATAGTGTCTGAAATTTAGCTGTCCCTGAGGGCCCTGCTAGGTGGAACTGCCATACAGTAACAGGAGGGGCTCGCTCTCTCTTGCAGTAGTTGCTGCTGTTACTTTGAATTTTTGCCCAGTGTTACTTTTTAATCTATAGCTGAATATTTAGTGCTTGGGTTTTGTCTTTTTTTAAATTTTCTCCCCTTTCCATGAATGTTTCCATTCATCAGGGGGCTGTTTGGTTGTCTGAAGGGAGTGCCCTAATGCCATATTTATTCTTAAAATGGAACCAAATATCCTGGAGCCTGTAGCAATGTCATGCTCTTGTTCAAGCCCATGGTTCTATTTAAGAGCTGACCTGAAATACAGCATCACTGCTGGGGGACAGGGAAAATGGGTATCTTGGCTCTCCCATCCTTAGCTAAGTATGATCCATATGTTTTGATCATATATGTTTTGGAGCACAGGGATGACTGCCAGTCGGACACCCCAGGCTCTGTGCATCAGAGAGAGATCTCCTCTGGGTACTCATCCAGCTGCAGTTGAGCTCCACAGACATTGGCACAGATGCTGGCTTAGGTAGCTGATGGTCCTTTGAAAAACATGAAAGCCAGTGTCACATGGTGGCTCTGCTGCCTCACTGTTCCAGGCAGATGATTACTAAATGTGTTTTGTTGTTCCTAGACAGTTAAGGCCAATTTCTGCAAACACTCATTACCATACAGTAATGAGCATTTGTGACTCAAACAGGTCACTTTGAAACCAACAGAAGTGTTTACAGGAACCTTCCCAGCCTTTACAAGTTTTTCCAGAACAGTTTCTTTAACTGTTTTTAATGTATTTGATGCAGAGATTGTGTCTCAGCCCATCAGTATTGAGGATTGTGGAGAAAGCTGTTAACTTAATGAAAAGCAAAAATTCAAATAATTTGCTGCCTTGAGTAAAAAATCTATTGTGTTGGTTTCATCTAACCTTCCTGCTGGGTAATATTGCACACCACCATCTTGAACATAATTAATTGAAAGATGATTTCAACTGCTAGGGAGAATTGGGAGATTTGCACAACTCTGAAAATATCTGTGGGAGAGTGTTGGAGGTGGGTGCTGTGTATCTTTTAATTTTGCAGAGTTAATTTGAAGTGGAGATTTCTGATATAATACACATACAAATCTAAATGCAGTGCGTGTACAGACACATAGAGAAAGGAAATAAACTTTTAGATTTCATTTTTTGTTTGCTGTAACAAACATTCTAGACACCACTATACTGTAGTGACTTGCTGCTTTGGAAACTGAAGAATTTTCATGTTTGCTTATTTGACTCTCCCTTTTTTCACTCTGCTGACTCTGAGGAAGGATGTTCCTGGGGTTGTCTTTGTGACTGTTGAAGCAAAGTTTGGGGGGCATTTGCTGAGTACAATGTGCTGTTCTTTTGTAGAAAGAGATGTTGAATATCTATTTTTTTTTCTCTTCCAGATGAACTGACTCAAATGGAAGCATCATAATGGAACCTACAGACAACCAGAGCAGCAACAATGGGTAGGAATTAATTTGATGTAATCCTGACTTCCAAGGTGCTTTGACAAATTGTGAGATGATTTTAAAAAAAATAATAATCCCCCTCTCAAAGCAAGAATTGTAATGACTGAATAGATGGGAGGAGATTCAAATCTAATGTGCTGTCTTTTACCAGAGAATTGATGCCTTTTGTAACTTGAATCTGCTGTGAAATGAACTATGTTTGACACTGGCTCTCAGTGAGACCTTCACATAGGCATGTGTTGCATGAATGGGGTAGTCAAGCAATTTAGCAGGAAATAACCCTCCTTGTGTTCCAACTCGCCCTCAGATAACTGGAGGAGCTGGGGGTGGCTGGGCTTAGATCCTGGGTGATGCCCAGTTGAGCTCTACGGGTCCAACAACACTCCTGTGCCCACGATTTATAGACTCATACAGCTAAACCTGCAGCATTTAGTGGTGTCCCACTGGGCACAGGGTTGGTGTGGCTGGCTACAGACAGACACAGTTTGCTGTGACACTACAAGCCCGGGCACACCAGTGCTGGATTCACTCGGTAGTGTCCTGCACCCACTGTCCAGTCATGACCTCATCAGGCAACAGCCCAGTAAGAAATAGTGCAGTGAGTCTGTAAGCAAATAAAAACACTTTTAATAGAGCAACAGGATTGATACAGATTCGTATGGATTGCTGGTGATAATCTACTGTGCAGAAACAAATGCTTGTACTACAGTTACAAATTACTAAAAGCTATTAATTGATAAAAGAGGACAAGTTACTAAAAAGGGCTAAATTGGAAAAGTAATTTTCTAAAGATTTTCTGAGGAAGATGCTCAGCTAAGTCTAAGTCTTACCCAAAGGTGTTCCTATGGGAGGGAGAGAGGCTCAGCCCGTCCCAGGGGTCAAAGATCTGTGATGGTGTCTTCCCTGACCGTGATGGTATCATCTTCCCTGACCCCTCCTTTCTTTGGGCTATTTTTATACTATTTTTTTGCCTGCAAGGTGGAGCTTGAGTGACTCCAGTCATGCCTTTATGGTGATTGGCAAAAGGCACTTCTCTTCCCCTTTTAAGGTAGAAGTTACCCAAACTTGGAGCACATACTCAGTAAGGGGGAAGGAAGGAAGGAAGGAAGGAGGTCAGTGGTCTGGAGTTGTGTTTTTGTCCATTTTGTTTTGTTGTAATTCAAGGTCCACACCAAGGTGGGGTATTTGTCTAAGGGGTGCCAGGTGTCGACCCAGGGTTGCTTGTAGACAACACATCAAGTCTCATGCTGTGCTGTGATGGAAATGAGAGTGGGAAAAACCAGCCTCTGCTGTCTCCCATCTCTTGTTTCTCCTTGTTAAGCCTAGTAGGGAGGTTGCCTCAGAGAAGATTCTTCACATGCCAAATGTATTTTTCCTCTGGCATCTCTGACATTTTACCTTTCTCTTAGTGTGCAGACACAGTCACTTTCTGATTTTTAGTTACTTCCAGTAGTTACTCCACAGACGTGGTGCTGAGGGACATGGTTTAGTGGTGGACTTGGTAGGGTTAGGTTAATGGGTAGACTCAATGATCTTAAGTCTCTTTCAACCTAAATGATTCTGTGATTCTCACTGGTGAGGGTGACCTCACCAAACTCTTTACTGCACCTCCTCTGCTGTCACTCTCCAAAGTACAAGGAACTTCATAATTTTTTTTTAATTATTATTTTTTTTTGGCAATACATCTGCAAGGAAAGGACCTTAAAAAAAAATTATTTGTTTTCTGGATGGCTTCTGGTTGGAAAACTGTGTAGAGCAGCCTGATCAAAAAGCAAACCAAAATCATGAGCGTTCACTTGCTTAGTGTCCTACATACCTCTGTGCCTCATCTAGGGATTGGATATCACCACAAAATGAATCTGACAGCTGTAATGAATCTGAAGGGTACATTGTGTTCTGTACATAGATGTTATCTTGATTCAATTGGAATAGAAATCAGGATATTTAACACTCTTCACACAGTGTGGTTTCTGACAGCTCCAGTGCTAAAGCCAACATGGACTATAAACTTTTCTGTTGTTTTTAACTGGTTTTGAAAGTTCCATACTGGTTATGGAATGTTTTAAGGCATTCAGAGTGCTGAGTGATGCCAAGGAAGATGATGGAAATTGCTCCTGATGGCTGCCAAAAGCCGATAGGGTGCAGCCTCTAGTGCAGTCTGGTTCCTGGGAGAAGGTGGTTTCTTTTTTTAAGCTGTTTCCTTCAATTTAAATATGGAGGGAAGAAGGGTTGTTTCCCTCTCTTTTCTCAGAATTATTTGATTCCTAACATCTGTAGAGCAATTTCTTTCATAACAGGCGGCATTCAACTTAGCTTTCTGTTGTTAAAGTCAAAATATCCTTTTGGTTTTCTTCTTCCCTGCTCTTTTAAATTTTTTTCAGTATTGTACTCAGCTCAGTTTCTTTTCTTGGCCCTGCTGCTCCTCTAGCCTCACTGTAGCTATGCTGTGTGGGTTAGACTTGGTGAAATCCAAGTCCTTTTTATTATTTGCCCAGCAGGGATGTGCTGCTGGCAGTCAGCTTTGGCTTTGGAAAGTGCTAAGTTTAAGAAGGTGCTATAAAGCAAGCCTATGGATAAGTGCTTTGCTGAA
Organism: Caprimulgus europaeus; assembly: GCA_907165065.1. Next base: position 79,368,980 of record OU015526.1, read on the forward strand.
TTAGGGTCAACAGACAGTTTTGCTGCCTCAGCCTTCTTCAGACTTGCTGTTGCTTACAGCACAAAGCTTCATTTACCTTGTTGTTAAACTGGTTTTTGAGTATGCTTGCGTGTATGGGTTTCTGGGTTTTGCTTGCTTTCCAACTGTATTTTGGAGGCAGGAGTTTGGGGATAAGATGAATCTATCTCCTTTCCTCCAAATTAAGCTGAAAGAGAGGAGGTTTAGATAAGATATTAGGAAGAAATTCTTCACTGTGAGGGTGGTGAGACACTGGCCCAGGTTGCCCAAGGAAGTTGTGGCTGCCCCCTCCCTGGAAATGTTCAAGGCCAGGTTGGATGAGGCTTTGAGCAACCTGGTCTAGTGGAAGGTGTCCCTGCTGATGGCAGGGGGTTTGGAACTGGATGATCTTTAAGGTCCCTTCCAGCCCAAACCATTCTATGATTCTATGAGATATGTGGAGCCCTTGAAATTCTTTGTCTTATGGTTGTAGCCTGTGCTTTACAGTAGCAGGGTATTTGTTGCATGGCTACTTCCTCAAATGCTGGTGGAGAAAGACACAAGAGCATCAAGCCCTTGACAGTTTTGTGTAGGGTTTGGGGTTGCCAGAACATAAGCAACTCTTTAAGGATGGTCATGCAGCCTCTGGTTTTCCAGAGAGGCAGCGAGGAGATGCAAGGAAGAAGGGTGCTGACAGCTGGGGAGGCTCGTAGGACTGAGAGGTTAGGAACTGTCTTGCTGGTCTGGGACTGCAGAGCTTTTACAGACCAAAATCCTGCTGACCTGGTGCAGAAGTCCCCTTTGCAAGTGAAAAGGCTGCCCGTGGCTGCTTCAGGCTGGGAATCACAATATCCATTTGACCCTTTTCACCTCCAAATGTGAAGGACTCCTCAGTGGCAATAAATGGCAGTGGCAAGATGGATTTCTTGTCAACAGAGCTGGGAAAACATGTTTTAATTAAAGGACAGCAGTGACTCTTGAAGACTGAAAGTAAGGGGGTGTGTCTGTTTGACAAACCGGATGCTGTGCAGTGCCATGAGGTGTTTGGAAAAGCTTGGTAAGGGCATGAATTTGACCTGTTTCTGGAGCTAAACAAATCAATGTTTTACTTAACAGCAAATATGATACTTCAGGAAAGTGTACTAGCCATGTATTTAATCTAAAGATTTGAATATAGCTTGATATTTATTCTTTCATCAGTGGTACTCTATTAATTGTTTCAGAGTGCTTACAGGATCTATCTCACCAATTTAATGGGTTATCATGTGTTTTATTAGTATAATGCCATTTTTCTCCTGAGTTAAGGGATGTTGTATTCCCCTTTGAACAATCCCTGATTCAGACTTGTTGGAATCTTGCAGCAAAAGCTAGGTGCTGGTTGCTGTCATTAAACAACAACAAAAAAGTTAATATTTTATGCTTCTTGAAAGCAAAAATGTATGTACAAAGATTTATTTAATAATACTGCCCCAATGCATGACCACCCAACCCTCTAAATAGTTGCTTCTGGGCCTTTACTATTATGATGCTAAATTTCATAGCAGGTGACAAGTTGCTCACTTCAAGAATGGCTTCTTCAAGCTCTGTGGAGGTGTGGAAACCTTTTAGATGCTTCAGGAGGGATAAGTGGAATAGATGGACAAGGCTGGAGAGAAAAATACCACGTGATTATTTTGAAAATCCATGGGTGTGTGGACCAAGTAGGACTGAACCAACACTTGGGTATGGCAGGCACAGCTTGTGGTGAGCAGAGAGATATCAATTCTGCTTCTGTAGGAGGGCCAGACCCTGTTGTGGATGCTGTAGGGGCTGATTTTTGGCAATGTATCAGCATCTGCACCTTAGCTGAAAATGCACATAACAAACCCACACCCTGTGCTTTACCACTGATGCCTGAGATCAGTAGCCTGGGATTTTCAGGAATTCAAATTTAAGAAACAACTGCACACCTTCACTTGTTTTTCAGTTGTATTTGCAGTGTTGAAATCACAAGCTTAAACTGTGGAGAACTCCAGCCTCATTCAATGTGTAGGTAGATAAGAATGGATCTTCTAAAATTAAAATGCTCATAAATAGCTTAAATACATTTGGAATTATGATCACCTGTAGGAAGCTTTTCCTGTTAGGTTTCTAAGGAGGATTATTCTGCTAATCCTTTTGATGTCAGGAGTGCGTTTCTGAGCTTATGATGAGCTGAAGAGGACGAAAAGCTTATTTTATTGATTCGTTTTGTTTGAGTTTTACTTAATGGAGTCATGCAGTTGCCTTCATTTGCAATACATTTTCAAAGCCAAGGATCTGAAAAAGGGGAAATTTGTATCTCTGGTGAATTAAAAAAAACAAACCACGTGGGAAAAGCTGCAGTCTGCTAATCTTGAAAACAGATGTAAGGGAGAGGAAAACAGCTGATGGGATATATTCTGACAGAAACCTGTCTTGGAGGAAACACTGATTTGTTGGTCTCAAAATGTTCCACGGGATCTTAAGAGTTTTCATCAAATCCTCCAGTAAAAAATGGCATCATTTGGTGCCGAGGGCAGCTGGTGAGCCAGCAAGCAGAGGCGGGGAACGCGGAGCCTCTCGGCCGTTCCCTTGGTTGTACGGCTGAAACGTTAAAAAAAGCCTCAGAATGGCATTTGCTTCACGTGAAGCATTTGTGGGGTAGGGTTTCTGAGGCTTTATTCTGGGGGGATGTTGGGTGCTCTGCCCCCCTTCTCCTTCCTTAAAAATGGCAAGTGGCTGCCAGCACAGCTCAGGAATTGCTGCTCATCTCTTGTCAGGAGAAAGCAGGCACCTGCCTGCTGTGGCTCTTTGGAAAACCCTGAAAGTAAGTGGGATTGTTGGGATGTTTTAGGAAATCTGAAAATAATATGATGTTGTTGTTCAGTTCATTGTCTTCCTTGTTAAAAGTTTTGACAGAGAGAAGGCTCAGTTTTCTTTTCTTTAAAAATTCCTTTTATATCTTCTGCAAACTTCAGATGCTCTTTTCCACGTATGACACTTCCAGTGTTCTTTGCCTTTTATTCCACTGAAGATGCCTTTCTAGGAAAGTAAAACACAAAAAGCTCTGCAATTCAGCAGTAGGATGCTGTTACATCACTCTGAGCAGCACTAGGAGAAGGCTAGTCCCAGCATCCCAGTCTCCCAGTTCTTTCGTGCTTCAATTCCTGATACTGTTGATACCGTTTTTACTCCTTTTCAGTGCTTGTCAGGATCTTGATATTTCCCACCTGTGTTGTATGATGTTTTTTTTTTTTTTCATTAAGGTTTAAAATTATTTGAGTATTGATTTTACTTAAAGGCTCTTTTCAGGGTATATGTGTAGGATGACCTTATGGTGACTTTGTCTTCTTTAACAGGTGACATTAATCCACTGTTTATTTAAATTCACTGTTAAATCAAACTGGGTGTGACACAAATTGGGAGAAGGGAGGAGATCATTAGGTTAAGAATAGCATATATGAACATTTTGATGATTTAAATAAGCTTCAGGTAACAATTTGGTGACAAAAGCAGGATTTCCTAGGGTGCTTGCCTTTACCCATCCCTTGCTTTCTCTGCCAGCTTTGCCACAAAATGCTGTTCTGTAAATACAGCAGGGTCCCTACAAGTCAGGAGTTCACAAGCAACGAGGCACGCAGATTCAGAGAGGAGTAGAGAAAGTAATGACTTCTGCTGCATTTTTTGCTTGGATACTGCCTAAAAAAAATAGTCCTTCTGCCAGGTAGAGCCCTGTAGCACAGTGTCACTGTCACAGGGGCCTCTTGGACCAGCCCTGTGCTTTTCCTGTCACTGGTGCGCTGGGAAGGCTGTGTCTAGGACCTGCTCAGGACAGTGGTGCTACTGCTGCAAGAAGCCCTGCTGAGCTGTGAACTGAGAGGAATGGGGCTTCAGGAATAAGGCCCAAAGAGCTTGTGATGAACATTAACTCCCTTTCTTCCATAAGCAGGTGTTTTACTCCCAGGATGGGTTTGTCCTGATGGCTGACAGTGGGATCTAGGAGTTTCATGGCCCTGACTTGAAGGAATGTATCATCATGGCCTGGGTGTCAGTGATGATAACATTTAATCTTGATTGCTTGCCTTAGCAAGAATAATAGCATCATTTTCATCACAGGGTATCCATGCTTAAGAGGTATGTTTAAAAAAAAGCCAGCAGATATTTCTGTGCCACAGTTGGATTGGATTTTGATTTACCTGCAGGTTTGCCACCTCTTCAGAGCCTCAGCAGAGGTCTCTACATGCGTTAAAGCAGTTGCTGGTAGGCAGTTCTCACCTGGCAGTGTGAAGCTGGCTTAGATTTTTCTTTTACTATCTCCAAGGGTTTCGTAGGTATTTATAAGATGAGTGCTGAAATAGAGAAGTTGAATAATGACATGGAGGTTTGTCTCCTTCTGTGCCATTTCCTCACAGTCCTCCTTCTCTTGGAAAGCCTCTGTGCTTCCAGTGCAGGCACCTCGCCTTGGCACAGCCTTGTATACCTTGGATCAACGCAGAAGACCTTGTCATAAAGCCAGCAGCCTGTTAAACATCAATCCCTTTTCACCATACTGGAATTGAGAAGCACCTGAACAAGTGCTTTTCAAGGAGGGGGGGTGTGGAAAACTGCTAGAAAGTTTTGATGTGAACAAAGCACGTTGGTTTTGACATTTTCACCTGGAGAAAGCTTACCTGTTGTAGCCAGTTTATATATTTTTGTTGTTGTTGTCTCTTGTTCTGTGCTAAAGAGCTGAGATTAACTTTATTTAAACTTCAGTGAGATAACCTTTGTGGAAATCTCCAGCCTGAGCTATCTGGATTAAGAAAACTTGTATGATCAGCTGGGGAGGGTTTTAAATTGGAAAGCAGCTCTGCCTGTTATTTGTTTATCCCTTTTCCTTGTCCTTTTTTGCCACTGGGCAAGAACAATGTTCCTGTGTTAGCACACAGGGAGACAAGCGGAGCTATGCTTGTTGCTGCTGTCAGCTTAGGCACTACTGCCCTGTAACAAAGAACAGAAATTGAGTTGGTGATAGATCAGATGAATGCTTTCAGAAGGGAAAAATGCATTTTGTGGTCCAAAGTGACTGAATACCATAGAGTTATGGAAAAGATAGGAGGATGTAAGGAAGGGAAGCGGGCAGTGTTTTCTCATCTTTTCTTACCTTTGTGTCCACCTTGCAAATTCTGTCCAACAGTGGAAGTGCTTATATGACCTAGAGATCCTCCTGCACAATTAAAGAATCTTAAAAAAGAATCAACCCTACATATGTTGCATAAGTATATCCAATGTTAGGGGTTTCTGGATTGTTTTCACTCTGTTCTCCCCTTCTCACATCCTAGGGAAGAGGTAGCAGTGATCTCTTACTGCTTATTCATCCTGAAACCAGCAAATAAAAATTTAATTGCATTCAGTGTAATATTAAAAATGCTGGTTTCTCCCAGGACTACATGGTTGTGTATGCAGTTGTGATAGTTTAACTTCGCTGGCAGCCAAACAAGACACAGACACTTGCAGCCTCCTGCCTACCCAGGGAATTGGGGAGAGAATTGGAGGGGTAAAGGTGAGGAGACTTGTAGGTTGAGATAAGAACAATTTAATAATTAGAGTAAAAATAAAGTTAAAATAACAAGAGTAATAATGATAACAACTATATATATATGAGTGATGCACAGTACAATTGCTCACCACCCTCTGATAATGATCCTGGAGGAGTGAAAAGGAACCCCAAACCAAAATCATAATCCCAGGAAAGTGAGCCTGAGAGAATGCCCCCCTTTCCAGTCAGCCCTGGTTTAATATACTAAATATGAGTTAATGTGATCTGGAATATCTCATTGGCAGAGCCAACTGTCAGTTCTGGGTTTTACTGACTACTACACTTTTCTTCCTCACTTCCCCCTTCCAGTCCTCTCCTTGGAAGCTGCCCCAGCACAGTGTCCTTGTAGTTATCAACATTGTTCTCATAACAATCCTCACTGAAACCAAAACACAGCACTTTGTAGCTACTAGGAAAAAAATTAACCCTATCCTAGCAAAAACCAGGGCAGCAGTGAAATATCTTATAAAATCTTTGAGTCTTTAAGAGACTGTGTGTTTAAACCTCAGAGCACGTGGCAAATGCAAGACATCAACTGTGTGTGTAGATATATACAAATTTGGCTTACTGTGTTTAACCTTTAAACGCTGTGATATTAGATTGTGTATGTGTATTTTTCTGCTACTAGCCAGAAAAAGATAAATCACATTCCTTAAAATTTCCTGAGTAGTGCAGGATAAAAGCTTTGTTTAGTATTGGAGACAAGGGAGATGCCTAGAAATTTATGCTTTCTAAAGTGTTGTGGAATAGAGAGCAGGTTCCAGAGTGGTTAAGTGCAGGGAAAGGGTTGAAGAGATCCTGTACTGCTGTCAGTCTCTTCATACTGGACTGAAGCATCCAGGCATAACTCGAGTCAGTTTGAAACTCATCTCATGGAAAGGAAACTGACCCTTTTATTTAATGATTTTTCCAGATGTTACACATCTGGAAGTGTCATCTGGACTGTGAGGCCCTGGCCCAAATTAATTTCCAGTCAAGCAGGAGATGTGAGGTGTGGTCAAAGTCGCGATATTCACCTCAGTGTTTTGGGGAGCCTCGAGTACTCGGCATTCCCTTCACGCAGGGAGGTGGGGTGAAATTAGTTGAAGTGTAAGGTCTTGGGGTGAGAAATGCTGAATATCATCTCTGTCAAGGGATTTCTGCAGGGTAGAGATGAAATAATTTGATAGCTTGCTTTGTGCATCCACTTACCCATCTATACCATGTGAATATTCTGCTGTGTTTAGCAACATTTTGTAGCAGCTTTGATTCAAGTAACAAAATCTCTTGTAACACGTAGGAAATAGTTCCAGCCTGCATGGAAACCACCAGTTAGCAGGTTCTCAGGGAGGTGTGGATTCCACAGGTCTCAGCAAGACGTGGGAACTGCAGGGCAGCCACAAGTGCCATTCTCCTTGTTGGCCTTGTGCATTTACAGCACTGGATGTGCACGGTGTTCAGCTTAGCACAGCCATACGTTTCTGTGCTTAAACAGCAGAAGGGCATGTTGGAGGAACCTTAAATTCGCTGGCTTGGTAGAGTTTTCTTCCTATCAACAGCCTACAAATCTTCAAAAGAACTGTGACAGTCTAGATAAATATTGGGGGGCAAGGGGGGAAACCCCAAACTTGATGATGAAGCTTTGAGATAGAAGCATAATTTCAGCTTGTTTCCTTTCTTTGCACACTTATCTCTTCTTTCAAAAACATGAGTTTTGTTGTTGCTTGCAAGAGAAATGTACATGAAGAAGACTAAATGAATTCTTAATTACTTAAAAATAAGTAGTCTTAAATAATTAAATGCCTGCCTTTCCTTTTCCCCTGTTTTCTAATCTCTTCAGCTGAAATTGCAGAAGATAATTACATACGTAACTCTCCAGGGCAAACAGGATCTTTGCTTTTGTTTGGAAAAACCCCTCAGAAATGCTGGCTAGATGTGCAGTTTTGGTGCTGGCATTAGTATGTTTAATTAGCAGTGCTTTTGGTTATACTTAGTAAGAACTTTCTAGCAGTGGTTAAATATATTCTCTTTTTCTGAAGCTCTCAGACTTAATATTTTCCACAGCTTCTCAGAGGAGGAAGAATCAAGTTCCTTGGAGTGACACATGAGTGTGAGCAAACCATGGCCCTGGCTGTGTGAGCCCAAAGAATTATTCTGTGATTCCATCTTGCAATATGAAAAAAAAAAAAAGGAATGCAATATTAAAAAAAGGAAGGAAAAAGGAAAAAAAAACCCACAACAAAAAAAAAAAAAAAAACCCAAACTTTTTAAGGCCTGTTGTCAATTTTTATTTCTTTTAAATTAAATCTTTTGAAATATTTATTTCAGAAGCTTCAGTTTCTTGTGTCTCCAAGTGACAGCTTGGCTATCCTCAGTCTCTCCTCCTTCCCTCATTGCTATCCAATAACTCATCAAAATGTGACAGCTGATGAGGAGAGACCAGCAATGGTCCAAGGACTGGGGTACATCTGGGATCTGAACTTTTTTTTTTAAGGTTGAGGAGAGGGAAAATATTTCACCTGAGAAGAGTTAGGCATTTGTGACTCCACCTCCAGCAGCGGTAGTCCCAATAGCAGCTGGGTTTGGGGGGTTTTTTTAGGATTTGGGGGTTTTTTTAGGATTTGGGGTTTTTTTTTCTGACTGTAAAGTGCAGAAATTCTCCTGCTTGAGCTGCTCTCCTAATGACAAAGACTTGCATGTCCTGTACCTGCAGAGCATTCCTGCCTCGCTCCTGCTTGCTTTGTTCATTTGGCCCTTTCCTGGCAAAAAAAAAGATGGGCTTGAGGGTGGGGTGTGTTTCCTTGGGGTTGTGTCTTATCTGAAAATGATAAAAATCCCCTGATTAGAAAAATCAGTGAGTTCAGCTTTGACAAAATGAAGAGAAGCAAAAAAGTCCCCTCCAGGTTGAAGGGAGTTGAAGGCAACAGCAAGAGGTTGTAGAGAGGAATTTCCTAGCTTGTTTTTCTTTCACTTCACAAAACAGTGAATCACAGAATGGCAAACTCCAGACCTGGGGTTGAGATGGCTGGAGCCATTCTTCAAATAAAGCCAAGCAGGGTAAAAAAAGACCAAAAATAAGACAAAACTATTTTTTTTCTTTTTTACCTTGTAGGATAAACTACCTATTACAAACCTGGCTGAAAGGTCTTATGGTCACCAGTATTGAGTTATCAGGTTAAGAGCCTTTTTCTTCTAAGGCAAAGAGAGATGCTCTGCTTCCTTCTTGATGGAACTCTTAATATTGTCACTGAAATAGGGAATGAACTTCCCAACACCAGTGTAGTCTTAAGAAGCCGGCACTCTTTATCGCGGCGCTGGATGCACGGGGGATCGCTCCGCCTGTTGTGTGTACTGACTGGTCTCTCTACAAAAGCTTTATACTCTCAAAATGTGCATATTCATTTATTTTCCAAGAAATTATTAGCATATTCATTACATATCCAGGAACCATTAGTATATGTAATATATATGTATGTATTAATATAGGTAGTACATATCCAATGCATGCATACTGGTGTCTCTTGGTGGTCTTCTGGTGGTCATCAAAACTTTTCTCACTGTGCCCTTTAGTTGAACTTTTCTGCATGTGCTTAGTTCATCATTTGGCCTGTTTACACCACTTTTTGTCTCCACAAAACTGGTTTGTTCTAGCATCACTACCTTATCTACCCTATTGCAAAGGTTTGGCGTCTCAAAATTCCCCTTTATCTGTTTTAGACTACAGACTTGACTAGGCCTAGCTGATACGTAACCATCTTTCAATGTCACAGTGTTTAAGCAGAAGGGGATGATCTTTTGGAATGGTATCAATATTTCTACACTGTTTTGAATTTATAAAATGCTGTGAAATAAGAAGTATTAGCTACTAATGTTAGCAACTCTCATACTGATAGGTGGTTTGACTCTTTGAAGAGCCCTGCTGCCATCTGGGATGCTTTGCCTTCCCTTCCAGGCTTGGCTGTTGGCCACTGGGGTGATGTTGGGCCAGCCATGGCACCCGTCTTCCATACCCTCTTGGTAACCTGATGAGATTGATACTGGTCTCTTTGGAGATGCCCTTATTAAAAGTGGTGTATGAGGATTTTGTGTTAAACTTGTTACCTCCACGCCACGGGACATCCACAGCGTCCTGGTTTTTAGCTGGAGATAAAATAGCTGGGTTGCTTTTTAGTAGCTGGAATACTGCTGTGTTTGGGTTCCAGCCTGGGATTTGTTATGAGAGAAATGCTGATAACACACCAGTGTTGTCATTTTTGTCGCTGAAAGTGAAGGACTTTGTGTTCTGTCAGTCTGCAAGCGCAAGGGGTGAGGAATATTTAAATTAATAAGCTAAATTGGCATTTGGGTGTGCCAATGGGATATTCCATCTCATCATGTCATATCCAGTACATTAGTGAGGGGCTCTTCCTCTCTTGCTCTCTCTGGCTTTCACTTGTGCTCTCGCTCTTCTGGGATTGCAGTTTCTGTTCGGGATTGTCGCTCCTCCGGGATCGTTATCTGGGAACGGGCCGGGCTTGGTTGGCGGGCGGTGAGCAATGGCACTGTATCCCTCATTGGCATATTTTGTCACTGTTATTGTTATCACTACTACTTTAATATTAGTAATATTTTAGGTTTTCTTTTTTTCTATTATAAAACTGTTCTTATCTCAACCTATGAGCCACCTCACTCTTGCCCCAATCCTCTCCCCTATCCCTTGGGGATGGGGGGGCAGTGGGTGAAGGGCTCTGTTGGCTGCTAGCCCAGTGAAACCATCACCCACAGTAATCATCTCTCCTCGCCTTCCATTTACATATGAAACTTGCACTAAGTAGCTCCTTCTGCAAGCTTCGTTTTAAGTTTAAAAACGTGGTATGTGAGAGTTTGTGGAATTGTGAAATGCATGCCATGCTGGGAATCAGGGGGTTTGTGTTCCTGTTTCCTGGATGTCTGCTGCTTGGGTGACTTGTTCCTTCAGTATTTTATCCAGCCCTCCTGGGTTTCCTTCTTCATGAGTTGGCTGTGAAGTTGTCCTCTTGTCTTCAGAGATGACAGAGGTTTCAGCGGTGCTGAAATTCAATTTCACAAAATGCTGGGTGCAGGTTTTGTTTTTGTTGGTGTGGTTTCTGTTTGTTTGGGTTGGGTTTTGAGGGTTTTGGTTTGGTTTTTTTTGGAGTTCATAATAGACATTGTCCATTATCAAGGTGACACCTCAAATCCCCAGTCACTTATGAACAGCTGAGTCTGTGATTATCTGATATAACAACAGCATTAGCTGCTCACTTTATAATCAGAACAACTTGTTCTTTTGCAGTTTTCTATTTAAAATATTTCCTTTTTGGGCAAAGACAAGGAATGGGGAAAAAAAAAACCCAAGCATTTTAAAATAATTTTAATATTTTTAAACTATGTACTTAAAATTACATGCTTGTAGAAGCTTTAAAAAATGGTCTTTTAAAATTATCATTTATTATTTGCCATGAATGGGGTGTAAACTTCTGGTATCTGCTGAGTTTTTTTGGCACAAACTGTGCTTTGGAACAAAAAAAATGGGAAGAATGTATTGCTGTGGCAGCGTTGGTAGAAATCTTAAGCTAAATATAGCAGGCTGAGAAAAGTTGAAGGGATCTTGGGTAAATATTTTTGCTTGCTGAGTGTTTGGTTAATTACTGGTTGAAAGGAGTTGCAGGGGTGGTTTGTTTTTCTGATTGTGCCAAGGAACACCCAGAGCACAGGACAGGTATTGCTGCTTCCCCAGTGAGTCTGCAGCGCAGCACGGGCAGGGCTGGAGCCCAGGAAATTGCATAACCAATTTATTTATTTTAAGTGTCTTAGCCTGTGATGGTTTGGGCTTTTCTTTTATGTTATTTAAAAAAAAAAAAAATTCTTAGACTGTAATGTTTTGGATGTTTTGTTTTGAAGTTTCTTAGCCTGCAATGGTTTGGGTTTTGGTTGGGAGTTTTTTGGGGGCTTGGGGGGTTTTTTTGTTTGTTTTTTTTTCTTCTTTTTTTTTTATTTTTTTGTTTTCCAGTTTTTGTTTTTATTTATTTTTAGAATTTTCTCCTTTTTTTGCCTTTCTTTCTTTCTTTCTTTTTTTGCCTTTCTTTCTTTCTTTCTTTCTTTCTTTTTTTGCCTTTCTTTCTTTCTTTCTTTCTTTCTTTTTTTTGCCTTTCTTTCTTTCTTTCTTTCTTTTTTTGCCTTTCTTTCTTTCTGCCTTTCTTTCTGCCTTTCTTTCTGCCTTTCTTTCTGCCTTTCTTTCTGCCTTTCTTTCTGCCTTTCTTTCTGCCTTTCTTTCTGCCTTTCTTTCTTTTTGCCTTTCTTTCTTTTTGCCTTTCTTTCTTTTTGCCTTTCTTTCTTTTTGCCTTTCTTTCTTTTTGCCTTTCTTTCTTTTTGCCTTTCTTTCTTTTTGCCTTTCTTTCTTTTTGCCTTTCTTTCTTTTTTTGCCTTTCTTTCTTTTTTTGCCTTTCTTTCTTTTTTTGCCTTTCTTTCTTTTTGCCTTTCTTTCTTTTTTTGCCTTTCTTTCTTTTTTTGCCTTTCTTTCTTTTTTTGCCTTTCTTTCTTTTTTTGCCTTTCTTTCTTTTTTTGCCTTTCTTTCTTTTTTTGCCTTTCTTTCTTTTTTTGCCTTTCTTTCTTTTTTTGCCTTTCTTTCTTTTTTTGCCTTTCTTTCTTTTTTTGCCTTTCTTTCTTTTTTTGCCTTTCTTTTTTTTTTTGCCTTTCTTTCTTTTTTTGCCTTTCTTTCTTTTTTTGCCTTTCTTTCTTTTTTTGCCTTTCTTTCTTTTTTTGCCTTTCTTTCTTTTTTTGCCTTTCTTTCTTTTTTTGCCTTTCTTTCTTTTTTTGCCTTTCTTTCTTTTTTTGCCTTTCTTTCTTTTTTTGCCTTTCTTTCTTTTTTTGCCTTTCTTTCTTTTTTTGCCTTTCTTTCTTTTTTTGCCTTTCTTTCTTTTTTTGCCTTTCTTTCTTTTTTTGCCTTTCTTTCTTTTTTTGCCTTTCTTTCTTTTTTTGCCTTTCTTTCTTTTTTTGCCTTTCTTTCTTTTTTTGCCTTTCTTTCTTTTTTTGCCTTTCTTTCTTTTTTTGCCTTTCTTTCTTTTTTTGCCTTTCTTTCTTTTTTTGCCTTTCTTTCTTTTTTTGCCTTTCTTTCTTTTTTTGCCTTTCTTTCTTTTTTTGCCTTTCTTTCTTTTTTTGCCTTTCTTTCTTTTTTTGCCTTTCTTTCTTTTTTTGCCTTTCTTTCTTTTTTTGCCTTTCTTTCTTTTTTTGCCTTTCTTTCTTTTTTTGCCTTTCTTTCTTTTTTTGCCTTTCTTTCTTTTTTTGCCTTTCTTTCTTTTTTTGCCTTTCTTTCTTTTTTTGCCTTTCTTTCTTTTTTTGCCTTTCTTTCTTTTTTTGCCTTTCTTTCTTTTTTTGCCTTTCTTTCTTTTTTTGCCTTTCTTTCTTTTTTTGCCTTTCTTTCTTTTTTTGCCTTTCTTTCTTTTTTTGCCTTTCTTTCTTTTTTTGCCTTTCTTTCTTTTTTTGCCTTTCTTTTCTTTTTTTGCCTTTCTTTTCTTTTTTTGCCTTTCTTTTCTTTTTTTGCCTTTCTTTTCTTTTTTTGCCTTTCTTTTCTTTTTTTGCCTTTCTTTTTTTTTGGTGTTTTGGGGGTTTGTTTTTTTGGGGAGTTTTGGGGGGGGGGTGTTTGTTTTTTGGGGGAGATTTTTGCTTTTTTGGCAGGTTTTTGTGGGGTTTTTTGTTGTTTGGGGATTTTTTGTTTGGGGCAGTTTGAGGATATTTTTGGGGGGAGGGTTATTTTTGTTATTGGGGGTATTGGTGGGGTTTGTTTTGGTTTTTGTTTGTTTAATTTTGGTTTATGAGGGGGGGTTTTGTTTATTTAAGCCTGCCATTTGAAGTCTGAGCACCTGCGAGTCAGGCTTTCCTTTGCTCCCCCGGTGCGGCCGGGTGGGATTCCCGTTCCCATCTGGGTTCTGCATTTGTGTGAAAAAGGAAAAATTATGAAAACGACCTGAGCCATTTCCTTTTGTTTCTCTCGGAAAAAAACCAAACCACCGCAAGCCCGCAGCCCCCGGGACGCGGCCACAAGGGCAGGGAGCCGGTGCTCGGAGCAGCCTCCGCGCCCCCGTCCCCTCACAACCTCTCTCTCCCTCACGCGCTGTTCCCGCCTCTGCAGCGCCGCGCGCGGGCCCACACGCAGCACCCCCCTCCACCGCCCCATGGTACCGCCCCTGCGCCTCTAAGCCAACCCCTGGCTTAGCCGGCCCTGACAGAACAACATCGCCATTTAAGGAAGTTGGGTCGTACCATGAAAGCTTGGCTTCAAAGAGGAGGGGGGTGCACAGCTGACGGTGCGAGAACCGCATTCCCCTCCCTGCCTGCCCGGAGTGCAGCGGGCCGGGGGCGGGCCCGGCTGCCCGGATGTCCATCAAGATGAGCGTAGCCCAGCCCTGCGGCAGCCGGCCCGGGCTGGGGCGAGCGGGGCGGCGGGGGCCGCGCTGACGGGGAACGGCCGACACATGGAAGAGAAGCTGTTGGCAGGGGGGTAGCGCCTGGGCAGCCGGGGAGAGAGCTGATGGAGAGAGGACGCTTGGCGGTCTGAACTTCGCCATGGCTGCCCAGTCGAGGTAGGGCACGAAATAATTCCTGTCGCTTTGGTGGAGTTCCTGCAGGGCTCTCCCTAGCCCGCTGTGGCCAGTGATGCCTTCGCTCCTTGCCAGGCACGGTTTTGCCGTGGGTTTGCGCGCTTGTGTTACACAGAAATGTGCCGGGAGACGCGTCCTGCCTCGGTTTTCTTCATGTGTGTTGTTCACTGAAGTGTCCGCTACCTCTTCTCAGTATAAAATTTAACAGGAAAAACAAAAGTCTTAATTACTCCCTGTCAAATCTCCCTATCCAACGCGTTAATAGCTCTTTGAAACTGATTTTCTTCTCCCTTGTAGACTTGTCTGTTATTTGTTTGTTTATTTCCCCCCTATAACCGGTGTGAAGGGGTTTCAGTGGTTGCTTACAACACTATTTTAAAAGGTAAATAATTTATATTTGGTCGGATTGGTGAGCTGACTGTATAAAATGGAAGCAGGTTGTGTCTGCTGGCTATGTTGGGGGGGTAGTATGTCTTTGTAGAGAAGAGTATGAAAAAGAACCATCCAAAGTAGTTGCTGTCGAGGGCCAAGATTCGAGCAAATACAGTCTTGGTTAAATACTTTTAAACTAACTGTGTTTTTAAAGAACCAACTTTTTGCCTGTTGGGAGGGGAGGAAAAGGCATCCTGTCTAAAGTAGGTTTCACACTCAGCACGGGGGAGGCAGCTTTTCTTAAGTCATAGCACTTGATGAAGCAGTGCTATTTAAGGTACCTGCTAAATGCCTTTTAGCTTTTACAATGCTTTAATGGGCATTTCAGAAATGCCGAAGAGAGAAACTCTTCTTTTTGCTCTTTAATCTCATACCAAACAGCTGCCCTGCTCCCCTTTCCTCCAGACAGGAGAAAAAAAAAATAATTAAAATGGTGGCCTATGATACACAGAAGTTTGGCACTCACACTGTGTTTTAGCAGCGGTGCTTTGCTGCAGGTTTGAAGCCAAGAGCTGGCTTTAAATTACAAACTGCAAAATGACAGAGCCCTGAGGTTTGGGGAGGAAGGATGGGAAGATTGATTGGTTTGTTAACAGCTGAACTCTTCTCTAGCTCTGCCTGCTCTCTGTGTGAGGGGAGACTGGGAGTACTTAACAAAGAGGCAAAGGTTTAATTTTTCAGCATCTTTTTTTCTTTTATATGATGGGTTATTTGGGTGATTTACTGGCCTGCATTATCAGCGCATTGCTTTAATAGTCCCGCATGCTAAGAGGGGATAGGGCATAAATCTTAGTGCTGCTGGCTGGCCTTGGAGCTTGGCTCAGCTCCCCAGCCAGGGACACACTTGGTGTCTCAGAGGTCGCAGAGCCATTTGCTTGGGTGGCCTGAGGGGACATGGGAGCCTGGTCCCAGCAGTAGCCCTCAGCCTCAGTGAAAAGGCAAGGCTGGCACTGGGGACAGCAAATCCTTGAGTGGTAAGATGGACAGCGCAGCGAATAAAGCTTTATACATTGAGTGGTTCAGACTGAAAGTGAGGAAAAAGGACCCAGGACTGGGTCTGTGGGGCTGAGTACAGGTGAAAGGTGTGCCCCACACCTACTGTTTAGATGGGCGTGGAGAGGAGATATCTACCTGCCATTCCCTACCCTCCCTTCTCCTCCATCCTGTGCCTTGGCTTTTGCTTTTGGCAGGATGCTGTGAGGCACTCAAGCTGTAAAACTGCGTCAGAGCATTTCAGCATAGTGAGTAAGAAGGTAACCTCTGTGTGCTTGAAGATCAGTTTTCAAGTCTCTGGTTATTGCTCATTTAAAGACATTTGAAAAAGACTAGGAGTTGAATATGAGCAGCAGAAATGAATCTCTTGCAGGAGAGGTTACATTTGCCAGAAGGCCTGGTGCTTGTGGTGTTTCTCCTTTGGTGGCACAGGTCAGCAGGAGTATCCATCTCAGTCCAAGAGATTTGTGCTTTGTGGGTGCATAGAAGCTTTTATTTAATGGTAAGGAATGAATTCATGTTCACAATAAAGAATTGGAGATATACTGTGTGGGTCTGAGTGGCCAAATGTCTCCAGAATTCATTTGCCAAAACATGTCGGAGGGTTTACTCTGCTGGGTAGCTGACAAAAGATGCGGGTGAGCTTTTTGTGTTCATTTCTCCTCTGTAAAAAATACAAATAGTTTCTGCAAGCTCAGTAAATTACTGAGGAGGTGGTTTGATAGAGAGCACTGCAGTGTTTTGGGTATCACTTGGTATGAGGCCTTGAGGCATTCCTCCATCTGCTTGGGTTTGCCATTTCTCACATGCTATATGTTTCAGTTGGCAAAAGGGATGTGACATTGGGGATGATGCTTGTTTGGTAACCAGAAAATCCTGCATCCTTTTCTCAGCTTCAGTGCTGCAGCTCTGGCAGCTCACCTAGCTTTTGGGTTTCACTGTTTTGAAGGGTGAGGAAAAGGTGATCAAGCATGCCTGTCTCTGTTCTTCAGCATTTTAAACCTGTAATAGTGATGACTGAGAAACTGGTGCGCTAATGGATGCTGTAACATTTTAAAGTTAGCAAATCTTAAGAAATTATTACATGGTGAGTTGGATGTGGTTTTATTTCAGCTGTTTGAGAATCATCAGCTTCTATACCAATGGCTGCCCTAAAGAGCTTCTATCTTAGGGCCATTAGGAGAAACTATCCTGCAGTTAGTGTTGTTTTGTGTATAATTTAGATTATTATTTTTTTAAGTTGCTAGCTGAGCAGTAGATTTGCAGCTGTAGCTTTCTGCGCACTCACTTCTGGAACGTGCGAATGATCTGATGCCTGTAGTGTCCCCAGGCAACAGGGCTTGTGTCAGGGTTTTTTTTGTGGCATATTCAGGAACACGTGAGTTAGAAGCAGAATCACTCTGACTGAGGACAAGTTTACTTTCTTGTTCAATGTGGTGTGATATTCCTCACGTGCCGTTCAGCTGCTCTGAGACATGGCAGGACCCCTGGGAGGTGTGTGGGACAGGCTGGCACCTGCCATCACTGCCAGCGATCGGCAAGTCGTGAGGGTACAGCTCCTTAACTGAGTGGCAGAGCCCATCTCTCTTCTGCTTCCCTCACCATTAAATTGTGTGCTCTGCTGCTGCAATCGCAAGCTGGGGATCTTTAGGTGAACAGCTGCTTTTTTGAAGATGCAGGCTGCTTTTCTCAGGCTGGTTGGGATCATTTAGAATTATCTGGAGACTGTTAGTTACACTTATTTAAAATTAGTGGATAAATAAATACATTGTTGTTACAGATGCTAAGAATTTCCAGTTGTCATGGAACTTGCCTTTCGAAGTGGTCATGGTTATGATTGCAGGTATGCAGAATGAATGCCACTTGCTAATTTTTTTGCATAGGTGAAAACAATCTCACAGAGCAACATGAAATCTTAAGTGTTGTGCTCACCTTGCTCTTTCTCCCAAGTCAGTGTCTCAAAAGGGTGATTTAGATCATTTACAGAATGACCTTAAAACTACTAGCAAAAGCGGTTTTAATATTTCAATTTTAATATTAATGTAATTAATGTTGTAAAGGTGCAACTTGACAAACTTTGACGGCAAAGTTCACTCCATGACCTTATGACTCGATCATTTGAACAATAATTCCAAACTACCAAGGCACAAATCAAAGTGACAAAGGCACAAATCAAAGTTGCTGTGCTACAGGGTTATGCACGAAGATCTGCCATTGGTAAAAGGTCTCTCTGCCTCGAGGAGCAGCCTTGAGAGGTGTCCCAGCTCCAGAGGAGATCACCACCCTGCAGCCGCGCTGCCTAGCAGGGAGAGCTCAGGGAAGGCTCACCTGGGCTCTTATATTTGTGGAATAAAGTGGTTGGCTCATAGTTGAATTGTATGCATTGGGAAAGGTAGGCATGAGACTCCTTGAACCCACAACTTTCTTTGTTCCTTGATGAATGAGTATTGGAAAAGCCACCCACTATTCATGTGTTAATCACATGATCAATGTTCCAAGCTTGTATCATCCATGCTCACTGTGTCACTCTGCTCCTTTGTGGATTTTCAGAGAATGGAGGAGTTCCCTCAGGAAGCTAGAGGAGTTCTTGGCCTGGCTACAGCTCAGGTCTTTGCCTCCTTTGGAGCCTGTACCAAACTGCAGTGAGTTTGGTTAAGGGGTTGAGTGTATCCATCACAGTCAGCCCTGCAGGGAAGGGTGAGGATGGGCAGCAGTTTGGGAAGCCCTCTGTTTCCACCCCCTAAAAAGCCAAGTCATACCAGCTAAACCCAGAAGACTCTTGAAACAAGGCTATACCACTCATTGTGGTAGAAAAAGAATTGATGCTGTGCAGGACTAAAATGTGGCTATATCTGCATTTAAAAGGTGGTAAATGCAGCAGAAGAGTTTCTTCTAAAGGCAATAACGTGGAGGTTCTCCCTGTGGAGAAGCTGTGTTGAATGATGCAGCTCGATTTGGTTCTGTGTCGCTTCACAGCTTTCCAGGCTGGATCTAAAGACATGTTTCATAACTTGTTTGTTGGGTGAGTCCTGTCGATACAGGCAAATGCCAGTATTGGTGATGCTGCATTCCAGTTAGCTGATGTCGCTGAAGGAGAGCAGAAACAATGCCTTGTTGGAGTTTACCTGGCTATTGACAGCTAAAACATCCTGTGAACCTCTGCTGGTTTTGCTCGTACGCTGCTACCAGCCCTGCCTGTAGAAATGCAGCCCAGTTTTCTCCAGAACGAAATGCTTAGCTGATTCACAGCGTGTTTTGTGGGCTGCTGGGGATTTTCAGTTCCCAGTTCCTCATTGCCTGGACTTTCTGAGCCTGGAGTCTATTGTTTTGGGGCAGGCCCGAAGCTGAAGCTCCCCTGCAGAGAAGAGATGCTCACAGGGAAGTGGATTTTTCAAGTAGGTTTGTTGTTTTTTTGGTTTGGGTTTTTTTTGTGGGTGGTCTGGGTGTGTTTTTGTTTGTTGGGTTTTTGGTTGTTTGGTTTGTTTTTGTTTTTTTCAGTAGAGGTTCCAAGTTGTAATAGGCCCTTGAAAACACTGAAATACTATAGTCATGGTACACCTGAGCTGCTATAGAAGGGAATGTTTCCTTAAATCTTGTAATTTTCCTGGGTCTGAGTCTGTATTGTAGAGAGAGGCATCTGTTCACTGCTTTTTATGAGAAAAACATTTGCTAGTTCAACTGCAAGATGCAGCACAAATAGCAGGAAACAAGCTTCTAATAAACTGCATAAGTTCTCAGCACTTTCCTTCTGAGCCTTCCTGGGGAATGGAGGCATGAAACTTTTAAATGGCATTTGAAATAGAATAGAAATATAATTTGAAATGTAATAGAAAAGCTGTCTCAGTAAAGTGTGTAGGAATGCTACAAAGATGTAGATGGACTACAGTGAAGTGAGGATGAGTTCTCTGAACACAGAGTTTCTTCTTAAGCCTGGGAGTGCAGAGGCTGGTTTACTGCCTAGCTTGCAAGTAGCCTAATGAAAGTTATTTTAATATAGAGATGCCTCAGCCTCCAAAAAAAAAAAAAAAAGTGGGGAAAACAGTCATCCTGTTGAGGCTTGAACACAGCATGGAGGGTTTTTTTTCCCTGTGGTATGTTATAGTGAAAAAAAAGTACTGACTGGGTTATATTTTGCAATTTTGGCTGCTGCAGTTCATCTGTGTCCATGATAAAAACAAGACGACACACGTAGCACTGGCTGGGGTGGAGCAACTGGCTGGGGCAGAAATTGCTCCAAAATGCAGTGTTATCATAGGTGGATTAAGATAGAGCTGCGTTGCTCCAGCAGAATGCTTTTACAGGGAACAGATGAGCTACCTCATGTGCTCTGAGCAGATTTTCCACAGCCAATTTGGGGAAGAAAAGTTGCCTTCTAAATCTGTATAGAATCCAGCAGCTGTGGCAAGGGGTGAGAGGCTAGGTCCTTCCTGCCCACCTTTCCTCTCTGCTGTGACACCTGCTTTGTGCCCAACTAGTCCCCAGCTCTCTTGTATACTGCTGAGGTGCAGAAGTGGTTCATCACCTTGTTTTCCTGCACAGGTTTTTTAAAGTGCATTTTCTTTTTGCTGCCTTATTCTTGTAGGGAAAGGGAGAAGAAAGCAGGTGTATGGGCAGAAATCTACATTTGAGAAGCTGCTGTGCTGATGTTCATGCTGTCTTCAGCATTATCAGGCAGAGGTGACTAGGCAACCTTTATCATGGGTGCCATATGCTGCATGCAGATGTTTGTCTTCTGGATTTGTTTAGGCTTAAAATATTGTTTAGTGTGTAAAGTTGTCATTCTTGTACTCTTTCTTGTACCAGTGACCTCAAGTTTTCCTTTAGTGTTTTTTGCAACCTGTCAGGGTAAAAGAAAATAATGTCCCTGCTTTTATTTTTAGAGAAAGTTCCACAGGCAAATTGTTAATGTTTAACCTCAGAGACAACAGTCAGACTCATTCTCAGAACTGTAATAAAGGTCAGTTTCATTTTTGTACTTGTAAAAAAAAAATAAAAACAAAACAACACTAATAAACAACAACAAAAAAGCAACAAAGAACAACAAACAACAAAAACGCCCCTACCCCTGGTTCACCAAAACCAAAGCCAGAAGAGTACAGCAGAAGCCCTTTTTAAATAGAAACAAAAGAGCAAACTTTGGTGGTAGTATTTTTATTATACATTTTGTGTTTAGAATACCATGTACTGTGTAATCTGTAAGCAGCAAATGATGTATTCATCGATGTATGAACAGCTCCTTCGTGGCGCAGCGGTGTTTAGCAGCTGATGTGTGTCTGTGCCTCTTCCCTGAGCTGTTATGGGCATTACAGTTAAAAAATTATTAAAATATATAGCAGTAAAAGGATATTTATATCTTTGGAGAGCTGTAGACACATGGTAAGAAATTGCTTTCAGTATTCCTGTGCTTCTGCAGTTTGTTAGATTGTGCTTAAAAAGATATTATCCAGATAATTCATCTTTGCAAGCAGAACTTAGAAACTCTCCCTTGTAACTGGTCTGCAACTATTTCTCAAGAATCCTCTCTCCCCAGTAGGCTATTGTGGAAAAAAAATGGTATTTTGAAGACAGGGAATATGCTGGCAGTTTAGGAGTGCTTTGGTGAAATGCTGCTCTCTTTTTTTTTTTTTTTCCCTGTCCTCACAGCCCACAGCAGAACAAGCTGTTCTAGTAAAAGTTGTTTTCCTGGTGGCAGTAAGCCTGTGGTTCTACTGAGAATAGGTCTAGGGCCCTATTTCTTCATACCTTGGCTGAAATCACGTGTGCTAACAGAAAGGTAGCGTGTGCTGCGGAGCAGGGAGCTTTGCTTACTTTTTTAAAGACTCTCTCAGCATGGCCATTACCTAGGGGTCCCCATTCCTCACAGCTGCCATGTCTGTCTGTCTGTCACTGCAGCTTCTAGGCCTTGTTTACCATGAAAAGTTTTGCTGGCATAGCTAAAAGTGCAGGCAACAAATATACTGCAGAGGTGAGATAACTCTGTTGGCCAAAGCTTAGTGTAAATGCCACGGTATCAGTGAATAAAGCTGCTTTTTCTGGCATAGGGCTTTTGGAGGACTGGTGGGTATGGGGTGGTGGATCTAAGCTGTGGTGGCTGAAGAGCTCTTCTGGACCACTGTGTCTTCCTTCTTTGCTGAGACCCTGCAGACCCCTTGCAGTGATAACTCTTAAATTGTGGAATAAAACCTCCAGCGGGACCATCATGTTTCCTTGTAGTCCAGCCTGAAAGTCTCTCTTCAATTTTACTGACCTGTTACCTCTGCCTTTTAATGGTGTGTTTAATGTTACTTCTAGAATTGTCTGTCTACATAAATTTGAAAAAGCCCTAAAACCCTAAAAAAAAAAAAGATTAAAAAATGAAGATACTTCATGCATAAGCCACTGGGTTCATAGGATGTACCTCTTCTGGAGAAACTCATTTTTTTCCATTGCTAGTGCAATCTTGTGTGACACAAGGAACACAGTTACTTCTCTGTTCCTGCTGAGTGTCCTTTGGCATAATTTGTACAGCTACTTTATTTATTTATTTATTTATTTAAGCTGTTGTGTCTTCAGTGTGTGAGTGAGGTGATTCCATATGGATCTGGAATTTGTTTTGAGCGGGAAACAGTGAGAATGGAAAGCAATCATTAGAAATAACGTGATGATACTTGAGACTTTGGACCACATTGTGATTCTTGTGCTAAACTGTTGTTCCTGCCTGAGTTAGCACATGAGAAATAAAACTCGTTGCACTTCTTGGAGCAGGCTGTTTTGAGGCATGTCCACATGTTTTTTTTTCTTTCACAGGAAGCTTATGGCAGTACTTGAAACAGTGCTTCTGCCTTCAAAAATAATTATCTAGTTTTAAAGCTTTAAGAAGATCAGCTCAGAAGTATCTGGCATTTATATGTTGGTTTGGTTTTTCTTCCCCCCTGTGTCTGTGGGTATGTTTTATTCAGATTCATTTTTGAAAGCTCATAATTGTCAACTTGTTTAGATGCTCTGTGTCTCAGAAATATTTAACTGTATGAAATTTTGGCTTTGATTTTTAAGTTTCTGATTTAACACGTTGATATTCTCTGACTTTCATTCTAGAAACAAGATGACAAATCCCTTAATATTTAAAAGGAACGTGATCACTTTGCTGAGGTTTTGGGACACTGTTAATGATCTTTATCTGTTTGCAAACCCCTATCCATTTTACATGGACTAGCTTCAGCAAACTAATAACACACTTTATTTGCTTAAGTAGTGTTTGTGACCCTCCCAAGAAGAAATGCCTGGTTCTGTGTAATGGACTACAGGAGTGAAAAAATTACTAGTCTGGAGCTTAAGAAAATTATATGTAACTGCCCAAATCAGGGAGAGATCAGAAAAATAGGTAGGATTATGTTCTGTTCCTTGAGTAAGTATAATCTGCTTTTAGAAACACCATAATAATGAGATGTGGTACTCAGAGACATGGGGGATTTTTCCCATTGCGTTTTGCTTGAAAAGCAGTTGACTCATACACTGAGGCATTAAAAATAATAGAACAAAAACTTCCTAAATTGGCTCACTTGGAAAAATTCAGTAACTCAGTGTTTCATCTTTGAAAAAAGACATTTGGTCATTTAATGAATTAAGGGCCACAAAGCTTTCTCTTGCAATTTCTCTGTTTGTTTGTTTGTAACAAAAATGGCACCAGTGCTCCCAGCCTTTTCTGTTAGAAGCGTGTGCTGGGTAAGGAATACCTGTATGGCTTTTGTTCTTCTAGGTTGGGGTGGTTTGGGTGGATTCACCCTTTTGGCTTGTGCCTTAGTATAGGGAATTTTAATGTCATCAAGATATCAGGATAAAAATGATATGATGTATGAAGCAGCTGGCAGAAATTCTTCCCTGCTGGGAAAACCCAGAGTTCCTAAGTTAGATGGTACAATGTAATCAAGAAATAGCAAATAAGAAAGCTGAAAGAGAACATGGATGAGACAGTGCTGTAAAGATGTGCCATCTAGCTGTAACAGATGTGAGAGAGGTTTTTTCCCCTTAAGTTACCTGTGGAAAGCCCCCTTATTTTTAATTTATTGCTCAGCAAGTTTCATTTGGAAGGAAAGAAAAGTTTTACTTTCTAGACCTTTAAAGCCTGATAGCAGTTTTTGTATTGAGCAGTTTAGTTGCTTACTAGGATAAATAACAGCTGAAGGAAAAGTCACTACCTTAAATTAATGTCTCTGGAAAATTATTGTCTCTGAGTACAAAAGTGTGCTTCAGGTTTGGTTGTGAGCAGCTACACATTTTATCTACAGACCACAGTCTTCTGTGCAAGAATAAACCATGCTGGAAACTAATTTTTTTATGAAAGACTTTCTGTGCAGATGCATGGAATTGTGCCTACAAGCAGCCTAGCCAGTTTAGGGTGAAGAATTTGACTTGGGAAAGGAGAAGAAAAAATGCTCACAGCTTTCTCTGCAGCAAAGCCTAGCCTTTCCCTCTGAAGATGCCCTTAATTTGTTGTTCATGTTGTTTCCTTCTCCCTCCAGACCAGCTTCAAACTCTTGGTAGGTAAATGGGATGACTTCAACGTTGGTTCTGAGCGAGCCAAGATGAGACAGCCCCAAACTGGAATTTCTGTACCTACCTTAACATGTCACTGAGCTTAACGTAGTGCTATTGCTCAGGGCGGTGGTTGTGTGGACTGTGCAACCCTGCACAAGTGGGAGGGACCACAGAGGATTAAAGTGGATGGATGAAGTTGTCCCTCTGCAGAAATGATAACTTCAAAAGTTGGCTCCCAAGCCAGTTCTTCCATGACTTAAATATGTGAATCAGTCTGGTTCCTAATGATTTGGAAAGTGTGTTTTCTTTCCAAGTCAGTTAAGTAAACTGAACAAACTGACTGAGAAACTGAAGTTTCTGTCATTACACACCCCTTTTTCATGGGACTTTGGGGGGGCAGACTGAACTTGGGTGTAGGGAGCCTATTGCTCTTCCTTGCTCTTACAGTGCAGACAGCTGATGTAGTCTAGCACTGCGTTTCACAGCCAGAACCTTCTTTCTGTAACTTTTAAGATAAATGAAAGCAGGTTGTAATTATAATCTGGTAATTGCAACCAAAACCTTCTAAGGCTCTCTTTGGCAGCTCTATTGGTGTGTGTTGATGTTGTTTTGCTGTTTGAACAACTTGAGAGGGAATTTATCGTGAAAACTTAGGAACTGTGCTATTTAAAAACAAAACAAAGAAAAAAGAAAGCCACACACACACAAAAAACACCCTCTTATCTTGTAATGCTTGTAAAGCCAGATGTGATCTGGGTTAAATTTTAAATCTAATGAGCATTTAGTTGACATTCCACCCTTAGGGCTCAACCTTGTGTCACTTCATGGCCAAATACAGTTGTTTTAGTCCTTCCCCTAAGAGCTGTGTTGGTGTCTGTGCTGTATTTAATTATAAGGAGACATGTATGGAGTGTGTGCTGTCTCAGTCAAAGGTCTTGCATTCAGTACCGTTTCCACGGCTCCCTTAGAGTGCTTCTCTGATTTGGCAGCAATCATTTGTGCTATTCAAAACAGAGGGGAGGGGAGAAGTCCTCTTTTCAACTATAGCAAAGAAAAACTCAAAAATCATGTTTAAAAATGTTCCCCTCCCTTGAAAAAGTCAGATAGAAATGCTGTATAAAACAGAGTATTGCGAATAAAACTTCTTTCTGTGTCCCAACCCCATCTTTTGCTTTCCTTTTGATGGGTTTCTGTATCAGCTGTCCTTTCATTTTTTTTTTTTTTTTTCCTATAGGTCCATTGCTTTCTAGCTCTTAATTTGGTGGCTGAGGGGTGTCATGCCTGGGGTGGATGAAAACATATGTGACTTCTGGACAGGGGAAATACTGGGAAAATTGCTTCTTTACTTCCCTGTTCCTTTGTACATTGATTAAATATCAAGTTAATGGTTTCCTTTTTTAAAAATTGCTTCCTTGAAAGTGAGCCCTCCTCCTCTGTCTCAGCCTAATGACGGAAATGTACAGATGATATTGGTATAAGCAATGTTTACTTGAGTGTAACAACTTTAAAGATGGTTTATGTACAGTAATCTGCCAAGCAAATAATGATTTGTTTTTGTTGGTTCAATATTTCTTTCTTTCTTTCCCCTAGAGAAGTCCCTGCACACACAAGAACCAGAGCTGAGAGCTGAAAAACCAGTAGCAGTCACTGGGGTTAATACAATGCATTTAAAAGGTCTTTGGGTCGTGCAGGTTTCTTAGAAAGTCCTGAGCTATTTTTTCACCCCTTCCTCTTCTACTTTGGTGAAAGGAAGAATTTAGCCCAGTATCTGGTTTTCTAGTTTTCTTTGGCTTTAAGCTTTTATGTCCAGTTCAAGAAAGCATTCCTGTTAAAGAGCTGTGCTCGAGCTTGTGCTCAGAATGAATTCTTGACCTGGAGCTTTCACGTGGAGGATGGGTTTTGCATCTGTGTGTGTAGAAGCAGGTGCTCAAAATGGGTTCCTGATTCACAGCTTGAAACTGGGGAATGACTTCTACATATGGCCATGATAGAGAGAATGAGATGTGGGAGAGGGAAGGGATGTTAACCTGACCATTTCCTTTGTTCTTTCTCTGTTTTGTGTATTGCTACAAGCCTCGTGTTTTTAAGCAGGGCTGTGTTGAGTGGAAAAAATGTGGGCTTAAGGCACAAGACATTGGCCAGGAGGGATTCTTAGAGTTCTGAGGGTAAGGAAAGTTTCAGGTGGAATAGGAAAATGCAGAAATAGTCACTCTTCCTTTTCCTTTCCTTCCTCCCATTTTTTCAAGTGCCTTACAGAAATACTTATGTGTAACAAGTTGGTTGTGCAAAACATTCTCTTTTGT
Source organism: Caprimulgus europaeus (assembly GCA_907165065.1). The sequence continues at coordinate 79,395,373 of OU015526.1, forward strand.
GGTTACATGTGCAGTAACTGTAACAACGATGCCATTGAGTGAGGTGGAAAAGATACAGAATGTATTAGAAAGTGTCTGCTGATATTTTAAGGAGACTTAGTTACCCTGTGGCTTGGTTGGTTTTGTATTTGTTTTTGGGGGGTTTTCTTAAGTTACTCCAACTGTGATCAGCTTGTGTTTTCTTGATAATAGTTGGCTTGACTTGCAAGTACTTGGCTTGACTTGCAAATACTTAGCTTGACTTGAAAATACCTAGCCTATGACTTGGCTGGATGTTCCTCGGGTTATTTGGGGTGTTAGCTGGCGTTGGAGTTGTTATTCATCGTGTTTGTGGACACTTCATCTGGGACAGCAAGAAACTACAGAGAGATGAAGCAATGCAGAGGAAATGCGTCCCCGTGATGATGCAGTCGGCTGCCTGGTTGGAAGCAGGTTGTTCAAGAGGTTTACCACACTTGACACGGGATGTAGCTCTAGACAGGCAGAAAATCAGGGGGTGAGGGAAAATGGGACAGCCTGCATGGGAGAATTTAAAGTCTTCTGAAGAAGTTGGACACAATGGTTACTGTGGGGCATCTGCTGGGTCCCTCAGAGAGCAAAGCAGAGACCCTTTGTGTCATGCTCAGGGCGATGAATAAGTGTCACTGGGAACACGCGTGGGAGGGCTGGGTATGAGGCACCCTGGGGAGAGGCGGTGCTGATTCATTCTCCTTCCAAACCCTCTGTCGCCACCGTGGCTTTGAGGACAGGGACTCGAAGAGGCCATTGCTTGTTACCATGAAAATACCCATAAGGGCAGAGGCTTTGATGGGTTTTATCAGAGAAGAGATGTATCCCTGGAAGACATCCTGAGTCACTGCTGAGTGGACAAAATGCCTGGTGAAACCCCTCCCGTGTAGTCCTGCAGCACTTTGGTGTAATTTTTTAGCCTTGGTCACAAGCTTGGCAGAAAATGACCACTATTATTGTCTGGACAGAACTGACTTCCTTTGAGAGTGGTAGTTTCCCCAGATAAAAGAACAGCCGGTCAAGAACAGTCTAGGAAAGATACCAATCCCTTAGAAGGTTAAAACTGGAAACAAAATGATACAGAGTGTGGAAGCCAATGAAATAGTAGAGCTGTAGTGTAATTAATGAGTACTTTGACTAGTTGCCTTGTACCAATTTGCTGCCAGGTTTTGCTCCTTGAAGAAGGAAAGAAAAGTTGTTGTGATGTGACCATACGTTGTCATGGCTGAGACAGACATATTTTTAATACGACTAAAGTTGAGCTTCCTCTCTAATTTCCATTTGCAGGAGTTGCATCTAACATCTCTTTGCTCCGTGTGCTTCCTGCCAAGGTCCCAGGAAGAGCATCTTCCTCATTTGTCACAGAGTTTTTCCTTTCTAAGGGCTTCACTGGTTTCCAAGGGCTGAAACTTCATGCACGTGATGTAGGGGAGGGTTTCACCAGTAGCCTCTCATTCTCACAGGCTTAAAATGGATCAGGCAGAGGGCAAGGACTTGGGACAGGGCATCAGAGCTATGCTGTAGGAAAAAAAAAGGAAGGGGGGGGGGAACCCAAAACCAAACAACAAACTGGGAGACGAGAGAAACCACCCACAGAAACAGCAAACCTATTTCATTTTCCAGTTTTCTTGTGGTAAATATATTGACTGAGGCTTCACAAACACTGGAGGTGTCTGAAATACTTGAATTCCTGAGCCCCACGTGCATACTGGAATGTAAAAGACAGGAGCCATCAGGTTTTCTGGAAGTAAGACTTGCTCAGCATTTCTCACTCTGCTCTCAGAGGCACGAGTGACACTGTTCATCCTGCACATAGGTGTCTGGCCAGTGACTCTTCCCCGCTTGCAGCCAAATTGTTTAACAAAATGCTTTTAATGGAAATGTAAAACCGGATAGAAATACAAAGCCTAATGGAATAATCTCTTAATTGCAGTGCTGTAAATGACTGTTCAGCAGATGATTACTGTACTTGCAGGGGGGGGACAGTGGGGAGGAAAGAATATTGAATGAAAGACACTAAACACTTCAGCTGTGAAGAACGATGATTTATCGCCAAGCTGAGCATCAGGCTGAGCAGGGCAAATAAACTGACAATAGTAAGTGCTTTTGGAGGTAGAAATTGCCTCATTCAGGGTATTCACTGTGTGGGACACGTAAATTCTACCAGGATAAATGCACAAAAAGCAATTAATTAATAGTGGCAAGATACTCATGCATGCACTGTCCTTGGGCAACCCAGAAAAAGTATTAATCAGCACATTGCCCAATTTTTGGCAGATAACTGCCGGTGTGTAGTAGTTTGCCATTTCAGCTAGAAAATGCATTGTCCCTCTGCCTCCCTGTAAAAATCACAGCTTCTGCTGTGTTACATGGGTCACAAAAAATCCCTCATGTTTTCAAGCAGCAAAGGAGATGTGCTCAAAGGCACATTGACATTCTCATTTTTTAGTATTGCTGTAAGCCTTTCAAGACACATTAATCCTTACAGAAGCTGTGTTTGTCTTTCAGATCTCACGTAGGTTAGGAAACAGCAGGTAAAAAAAAAAAATAATTAGGTGTGGAGCTGGCAGTTGATTTGGGGTACAGCTGTGTACTCTCCAGAACAGAGCAGGGTTGGCGGGGAATATGTGCTTCAAGAGCACGTGTTGCTCAGGGAGGCAAGGGAAGTGTTTGGAAAGTGGCCTTGCTGGTTCCCACCAGCATTCCCCTTTCCCACAATTTACCATGTGCTTTCCCTGGGCTGCCCAAGAACAAGGACACCTGATTTACCAGAGAAAGGTTTGAGTGAGGAGAGACCTTAAAGATCATCTAGTTCTAATCCCCCTGCCATCAGCAGGGACACCTGCCACAAGACCAGGTTGCTCAAAGCCTCATCCAACCTGGCCTTGAACACTTCCAGGGAGGGGGCAGCCAGGCTTCACCTGCTTGCAGAGGTTGTTTTGTGGCTCAAGCCTTTCTTTACACTTTTAGGACATCCCACACCCCTCTTGGACTCTCTCTTTCTCCCTCTGGTGCACACAGACGCAGCCCAAGTGCCGTGCCCACACGGAGCAAGCTGGAGAGATTTCCAGTGTTTGCAGTGGGCCTGAGCTGTGCCAAATCCACGCTGCTGTCCCGTGGGAACTGGAGCTGGCTGGTGCTTTTGATCTGAGCCAGAGTGTGATGTTCCCACTGCCTGCACGCAAGTGTTGCTAACGTGATGGTAAAGCTGAGCACTTCACTGTTTCTCATCCTGCTTCCATTGCTGAGGGAGAGATAGGAGCTTTTCAACTCCAGGTTCAGACGATGCGAGGAAAATGATATATATAATGTTTTTTTTTTAAATTGGAGAATTGGAAAGATGTTAAATAAATGCATTCAGAATTAAAGGGGAAAAGTATTTGTAGCTTTTAAAAATTATTCTTCTCTTAAAGGAGTAGCTTTTTGTAGCTGTTAAAAGTAATAGCTTGTGTAAAATGAACTGCATGTAAATATTTTTTAAAAGCAGGAAAAAGGAAAGATAAGCTATTTCAGAGTGTATTTTGGAGTGGCATATGCTTTGCAATGTGCATTAGGCATGCATCGGTACCTGCCTAATGCAGCCTGTCATGGATTATTGCTCTTGCGTCTTTTGAACGCTTTCCAAGTCCTTTTGAATGACAATGAGGTGCTTTGTTATAGAGACATCAGGCTAATGATTCCACTGCAGTTGGAAACTCCAGCAGGGAGAGGTACTCGCATTCCAAGCATGTGCACCTCTTAATAATAAAATGTGAACAACAGTTACCAACCGTAGGAAAATTAGCAGCAGCTCGTGTGTGTAAATGGAAAAATTAGGAAATAGTTCTGGAATAATTGTAGTCTGGCAGAAACTGCAGGAAAGATTTCTAAATGGGCTTTTCAGCATATAAACAGATCTTTTCTACAAACAGTGTTAATCTCTTTTCTGTTCCTACTTAGTCCTTGCTCTGCAGATAAGACTTGCCCAACCTGTTACTCGGTACCTGCTGTTATGCAAGTGGATAACTCAAAAGAACAGGAAACCTTTGCATTCACGCTTGATTTGTTTGCTGCTAATTCCTGTGAAAGTAAGAAAGAAATTAGGTCTTCAATATTCTTTAATTTTTTTTCTTTATCTCCAATTAGTGACAGTCTTGTCCTGCTCATAGCATGCTAAGGTCTGATTTAGCCAGTTGTTTGGGAAGGATTTTACACACAGTACGCTTGACAAAAAATATTACAGATTTGCCCATGTGCTAGTAGGTTGCAAGGGCTTAAAGACTCTGGAGGCAGAATTGCACATAACCATGTTTCTGAGACAGTTTCAAATGCTCGTGTTTGTAGGTTTGGCTTCATAGCAAATTAAACTGCTGATAAGGTTTGAGTAGTTTATTCTTTAAACAACTTGAGGTTGGCAGTCAGGAAAGGAACAAGTGCTTTATGTTCCTGGGCTTTATTTGCATTAAGCTGTAGGGCTTTGGGAGTTGGTATTAGCCCACAGCTGGGATGGTAGCAGAGGGCAGAAAGGAAAACTCTTCTGACTGTGCAGGAAATATGAGGTGAAAGGCTCTTAGGCTCTGTAGTAGTCTCACTGCCAGCCTTGCCAAGTGAGACTGACAGCACTTAGGAAAGGCTGGGTGAAGTCAAGTCTTTGGAAAAACACAAGGGGTTTTTGGGTATTGAGTAAGGGAACAGGCTTACGTGCTTTGCAAGGGTACAGAGGGTTCCCTTGCCTGAGAGGAGAATTAACAGGAGGTAAGTTGTGATGTGTGTGTATTTGCAAGTCACTCAAAGCAAGATGAGGTGATGCCAAAAGGGGTGCCCCACCTGCGTGAGGTGGTGTGGGAGCATGCAGGGGCTGTTGGTGAAGCGGTGCTGAAGCTGAGAGGCATGTGAAGTGAGGATGTGATGTGTGGCAGTGAATGTATGATGTGGCACCTGCGACCGCGTGGCAACGTGGCTCACGGGCTTAGGAGCGGCTTGGCAGAGCGCGGGCAAGGTCAGCTGATAGCAGGCTCCTGGAAAACCAGCAACGTGTTCACTCAGCTGGATGTACAGGGATGTTGGACATGTGAGGAGGAGGAGTATTATGTGAGGAGAGGTTTAAAATGCAGACATGTGAAGCAGCTGCTTGCTAAACATTTCAGTTTCTTTTTTTACTAACTAGAGATCTTGTTAAAATGCTTCTCTGGTGTAGTGGAGAGCAATAATGGGGGTTATTTTAATACCATTTAGGAAGGCAGTTCTATAAAGTCAGTGAACAAAAGGCATGTCCGCTTGAATAATTTTAATGTAGTCTTAAAGTAGAAAATTTATTGCATTTCACTTCTTGTACCTGCAGTAGGCATTTATTTATACTCAGAGAACTGAGGCAGAAAAATGGTTTGTAAGCCTTGAATCTTTGATTTAACTTGCAAAATGATTTCACATTGAAAATTAAACATTGGTTGGTTTTTTTCCTGAAATGCAATATCTTACATCATCTAGGTTTTTGTTTTGTTTTTCTTTTACTTTGCTGTAACCTACTTTTTTCTTTTAACTAAGATAGTTCTTTGAAAGGTTTATCATTTTTATGAGGACCCTGGGGAAACAGTAACTGGGTTGGGGGGGACTATTAGGCTTTGCTTGACTGAGTACTTCTGTGCTAGGTCAGGAATAAAATGTTTGGACAGTTGGTGTGAAGAAACAGCAATCATGGTTTCATTTCCTGCAATCAGTAGGATGGAAATACATCCATGAAGAAAAATCTTGCAATTGTGTGGAAAAAAAAATAACTAATAGGTCTGGGAAATTAATATTAAAGGCAAAAACTGTTATTCTTGATCCTTTACTTTATTATTTGGCTCTTTCTCAACCTGTACTAGTTTGCAACAGCCTTTTAACCTAATCTCTCAGATCTCCAAGATTTGGCAGTAAAAGACATTATTTTGGAGCCTATTTTAAAGAAAGAGAAACTGGATTTCATTTTTACATTTCAATTTTTGTAGATTGCTACTGAGAATGCATGGTTCTCTTAAAACTTTTAAACCTGTTACCAATAAATTGGTGGTACTGAACAACAGTAACAATAAAAAAGATATTTCAAAGCAAAAGCAAAAGAACAGGTGGGATGGGCCTTGTATATAAGGTAGAATGTAGGTTTTACGCTGTGGATTTTGCCAGGCAAACCTGGAACAGTTCATCTGAGGTGCTGGATTTCTGCTGCTGGAAGGAGGAATTCAGAGGTGGATGGGTGCAATGGGAGATTTCATGCAGCAGCTGATAACTTCCCTCTACTCAAATATGCCTTATCAGCGTTAGAAATAGTGATATTTTGCTAGTGGTGGGTGAGTTGATAAAACACCCCAGCGTGGCTGCTGCCTTTTCGCTGGGGAGCACCTCTCACTGCGCCAGGCAGTCGTGTGCACGTGTGGGTGCAGTGAAAGGACCATCCCTGCTCTGAAAGGGTTGCTGCTCCCCACCCAGGAGTTACCCTGTTCCCGTGCTCATACAACTGATGTAAAGAGCTGTCACAGAAAGATTTGGTATGGAGATAATAGCTGAAGCGTGCACTAAAGCACACAGTGCTAGAGGATCCAGCTGAGTTTCACACAGTTTCAGTTTTGGCACTGTTCCACTCATTTTACTTCAGTAGTCACATTTTCCTGAGGTGGGATTTGTAAACTAATGCTTGAGTTGGATTTATTTGTCCCGGGGTAAAACAACGGAGAGATGTGTACAATTGTTTTTATTATGAGTGGCATGTAGATAATCAAGAGGGAGAAGTGTTGTGGGAGGGGATAATGCTGCAGGGCAGTCGGTTCCTGAGTGGGGAGGGTTGTTCTGGGTGCTGTTATCCCAGTGGAGAGCAGAAGGTGTTGAGTTGGGTCTCTAATGGGTGTCTTCACCTGAATTTTTCTTGCCCTCATACTGTTTGAACACTGACTTATCCAAACAAGTCACCCCTGGGCTGCTCCAAGGTGGCTCCATTTGAGTTTATTTATACATTCTAAATTCACAGCAGTTGCTAAGTGCTTTAACTCTGTTTTCATCACAGGGAAAAAAAACCCACTTTGCAGCAAGCTCCGGGTGCTGCCGAGGCGCGGGGGTAAGTACCACTGAAACAGTTCCTTAAACAGCAGCGTGTTACCTCGCTGCCAGCACGCCTGCACTTGTCCCATGGAACTTGGGAGTAATACAAGGTTGCTTTTTGGTGATGGGAGACTGGATGACCACCTTTGACTTTTAAATCCATAAAAATGGGAAAAGGTCACTTGTGAGAAGGAGTAGCTCTTGACCATGTGTTCAGGATGGGTTTGCGTGTGAAACAGCTGGTTTAAAAGCTGAGCTCTGCTTACAGGAAGATTTGTCTGAACTGCAGTAAGTCTTTAACAAAATCAGACTGCAGGTAGCACACTGGTTACATTTTCAGAAGGCTATGTACTGTGCAAACAGCTCTTTTGCAACCCTGGGTTACTGCGGTACCTCTGTGGTTACTGAAACACACGCTTTCCCCGGTGAGATTTGATCCCAGGTCACTTCCTTTGAAAGTGACTGTGCATCTGGGTTGTGTTGTATCGAAATGTTTGGACTGGGTGGAGCAAGATCAGCCCTGATCACCCCTGGGAAGTGACAGTGCCTTGTGTGAATGTGGTTTTTTAATTATCTCTATCTTCCTCCTCCTAGTCTGAGGAAATCAAAATGACAAGACATCATTAGAGATAATTTCTCCCTTGCCCACTGACACTTATTTTTGGTGGATTTCTCAAAGCCCAGCATTCTTCTGGAAGAAGAAACCCTGGAGAAAATTCTGTAACTTCTTTCTCCCTGTCGTTTTCCTCTCTTGTTTCCTTGTTACTTGCATTAATTCTACAGAGGCACGTGTGACACTCGATGAGGGCTTTGTGACAATTTTTTTTTTCATGTGTAACATTTGGTAGGAGTCTGGGCTTTGATCTGGAAATGCATCACAATTCTTACATGGGGAGCTCTGCTGGCTTTAGGAGGACAGGTAAAAATGTTTGTGAGTGTACTAGTAAGGTTGCCATCCTCGTGTGCGTGGCACTTGGTAGGTAAAAACACAAATATGGAAGAGTTGTTTTTTGTGGTAAAGGTGGCTCATAGGTTTTTAGGGTTATCTTTTCATAGCTATAGATAATGTGTTGTTCATAAGTGGGGAAAGCTTGATACTGGGGTGTAGCTTTCTATGACATGTTATTGTATCTGCATATGAAGTGCTTGATCAGAAATGACCCTCTATGGACAGTATTTAAATGCAAAGTTGACTGCACCTGCTGTGTAAAAGTCCCTTTTCTGCACTCATTTTTAATAAGACTTTCTTGATGAGATGGGGATTAAATGACATTCTTGTGTTGATTGTCATACTACACTACTGAAAAAAAATACTGCTTTGTTTTGTGTTTGTTATCTTAGAATAATGAGCACATGTTAGAGTGTCTTTTAAAAAGAAAAGACAATGTGAGCTCAGGAAACAGGCTTTTCAGGAGAAAAGGGAAAGGAGAAGGATGGAAGGATATAAAGCCATCCACTGAGTATATGCTTCTCTGTAAATCAAAGTTATTTAGTGATGTCTTTTGCTTGTCCATTTAATATCAGTATCTGGCTGCTGCTTTGGCAATCCAGATGAATTTCAAAGCACCACAGTATATGCAAAGAGTGGTGAGTTACTACAGTAGGCCTGTGCAGAGCAATTTCCAAGTTTACAGCCCTCAGATATGTCAGTGAAAAGTTGTTCTGGTGGTGTGAAAAGTGTTTCATGGCCTTGAACCAACAATGTTTCCTACTTGGTTCAACTCAGCTGCCTTTAGCTTGATTCAACTAGACAGCTTGTGTCTTGTGGTCATTTGTTGGACCTGCTCTGGGGCTTAAAAGGAAGATGGAACGTTGGTGATGCTTGCTCTGTCATGTAGAGGCACTTGAGCTGGGGTGGTGTGACTGCAGATGCTCTAGACTGTGTTGTGCAGTGTGGCTGCTCTCATTAGGAAATAAATTAACATGAAAGGAGTTTACCTCAGCACAGATGAACCATCAGGATGATAACATCCAAGGCTTGTCAGAGTGGGGCCTAAGGTAAGGCAAGGTGATGCCAAGACAACTCCAGAACAGTAGCTGAACACTCAAATGCGATCCTGCAGTCACTGTGGTGATGGATGGTGTTTCTTGAAGGCTACACTGGGAGTCTTCTGAGAAGTCCTTTCTGAATAGTTGATGAACTTGCATACTGAAGCAGGTGTTGGGAGGGGTGCAGGAAGTGCTTAGAAATGATGTGAGTGTGGGACTGCTTGAAAGAAGAGTAGAATGGAGTGGGCTAAGGGTGTGAATTAGCTGCGTGATTGCTGTGGGGGCAGCAAGAGGAATAAGAGTGGCTGGCCTTTGAAATCTGGTTTTCCTGTGCTTTGACAGGAGATGTTTTCTCTCTGAGGTAAACTTCCAAGCAGACCCAAAGTTTACATTCTGGTGAAAAGGCTACACCCTGTGTGTTTGTTGATAGTGCCCATGCCTTGTATTTACTTCCAGCAGCCTTTGATCTCAGAAGGCATGATGTCAGTACCTTTGAAGGGTAGACTCTTTTCTGTTTGTGCGATGGTTTCCTCGGGCCTGTTTGCAGACAGGTCTTGGGGTGATGGTGGGTGACTCAGAGCAGGATCTGCTCAGCAGGGAATGCTGTTTCTCCAAACAGACAAAGCTGGGATGTAACGCGCTGTCAGAGGGATCTGGGTGTGCATTTCTCAAAGTGCCAGCTGGGCTTAACCAAATTAGTCTTGGGTCTGAGAGTGTGCTGTGGGAGCAGCTCTGGAGGCACTTGGGTCTGTGTGAAAATGTTTGCTCAGCTGTGCAACAGAGGGGGATACCGATGTTGGTGACAGACTGAAGTCTTCCATTTTGATCCAAGGTGTGAAGTTTAGAAGAACTCATTCTTTGCTGTCACCTCTGCAAAGTAACCCCAGTCATTTGGGCCTGGGCCTGTCTGCATCCTGATCAGACTAACTTTTTGATCCTTGCTGATGAAGAGACATGGATGGGCTTCTCTTGTGTAGGCACAAAAGCTACTCAGGGGTAAGCTCACTGTTGTCACAGTTGGGTCACCACAAGCAAGGCTGCTTGGTGTGGATTAAAGGACTGGAGCATCTTTCATATGAGGAAAAGCTGAGGGAGCTGGGCCTGTCCAGCCTGGAGAAAAGATGACTCAGAGAGGATCTGAGTAATGTTTATAAATATCTAAAGGGAGAGTGTCTAGAGGACAGGGCCAGACTCTTCTCATTGGCACCCAACAAGAGGATGAGAGGCAACGGGCACAACCTGCAGCATAGGAAGTTCCACCTGAACATAAGGAAGAACTTCTTGACTGTGAGGGTGCTGGAGCACTGGGACAGGCTGCCCAGAAAGGCTGTGGAATCTTCCTCCCTGGAGATACTCAAAAACCATCTGGACAAAACATGCTCTAGGGAGTCCCTGCTTGAGCAGGGGGGTTGGACTTAGATGATCTTCAGAGGTCTCTTCCAACCTCAACCATTCTGTGTGCAGCTGTGAGGGGGCTCTGGGAGCCTGGGGAGCAGTCCTGCACTCAGGTCCCATCCTAGGCTGCACGTCTGGAGCTGCTCCACCAGTGCTGCAGCTGAGGCACCAGCAGCTTTGTCTGAACCTTCCTGTGCACACACACCTACTGCAATAGCACGAGTTGAGTCGCAGCTCTTCAGTCACCTACCCGAAAAGACACATGTGCCTTCAGGGCTGAAAGGCAGTTGGGCCACTTAGTTGGCCTGGGGCAGTGCTGAGATGTGTGCTTGATGAATGAGGCTGCTGTCTGGAGAACGCCTTGTCTCTGAGAGACAAAGTGCTCGGGATTTTTTTACATTGCATGTACCCAGTGATTTAAATTTTTCACATTTCCTTCTTTGCCTGCCACAGCCAGATCAAACAAAGCCTTAAATTCATCATTGTTCCAACGCCTTGTCTGCTTTCCTTGTAATTATACTTCACACATCCACACCTTCTTAGGAGCCCTCTTAGAAGTATATTTGCATTTAGATGGAGAATGACAACTTTCCTGTTGCCCGTGGAACTTATAATTAACACCTTTTCTGACAGGGTTCTATTAACATCAGCACACATGGGGTGAGGTTGAAAGCCTGGGTGTCTTTAGAGGCTTCATTGCTGCAGCATCATGAGTGAAGAGACTGCCTCTTGGTTTGTTCAGACCCTTCAATGGGGGCAACAGAGTTAAGTGCTGTTGTTGAAGACAACTCACTCACTATTAGAAGTATTTTTGGCTGGAGAGTGCTACATCTTCTTTGAAAATATCCAAGGCCAGTCTAGTGAGATATTGCTATAATGGTTTTCGTTTACAACTCAGTAAAAGTTAGATTTTAAACATTTCAGTGCGTGAGGGAATAGCCAAGTCATAAACCTTTCATTTGTTTACCGTTTTTGAGTAGGCAGAGAAGAAGGGATTGTTATTGTCAATTATTTGCATTTTGTCTCAAATCTTGTTTTTCCTCTTTTGAGCCTTCAGTGGTTTGTAGGCCATAGGCTGAGAAATACTGCTCTGAATCCTGGGGTGTGTTTTTCAGTGCATAACCATTTGAGGATTTGGGGTTTTTAGGCTTGATTCTGTCAGGGGTTTGTCATGTTTTAAGAAGATCTGAGGTTTCCCAATTCCTACCAAAGTCACTGGGAGCTGCTCTTCTCAGGAAATGTTCAGGCTTACTCCAGGGAACTGCTTGTTTAAGAAAGGCCTATTGATGCTGAAAGGAAGCAAAAACCTTTTAATGGCTGAGTAATGAATATATTTTTAACCTTGGCAACAGCAATAGGAAACGAATAAGTAAAAATTTGAACCCAAAGATTATCATGGAAGAGGCAGACTGAGAAGATGCTTCATGTTACATAGGTAGAACTGATTTTTTTTTCTGGCAAAAGCCAACTTAACTTCTGCTTAAGCAAAGTGACAGTTCCCTGCTGCCTGTTAAAACATCCCAGCCGTTCTCCACTTGAATTTTTTGGTGTAAACTAGAGGGCTGTGTATTTAAAACACAGGAGGAGGTGTACTCAGCGTCATTTTGCCATATGGTTTGAAGGAAAGCTTGCAGCAGTACTGGATTTACAGTTGGACTAGGTGGTCTTAATGGTCTTTGCCAACCAACTATTATTCTATGATTCTATTAGTTTCTTGAAACCTCTTTTTTGCCAAGAGGTTTCTGCTTAAACAATCTACAGGTGATGATGATGCAGAAAATAATTGACTGTCAGCTGTTGTGCTTCTGCTTTGTGTTTTCCTCTTATCATTTGTTTCTGTTCAAACTGTGTATGTTGTGTGAAATAGCATTTGATGCAAAGCAGAGCTTAAGTATATCCAGCAACTCACAACTTGAGGATACTCCATAAAGGAAAGGAAGCAAAGATTGGGACGAGGCATTTTTGATGCTGTTTGGTATTAACTTTAATGTTGTCCTTTCCTCTCCTTGTCTTACAGTCACTGCTTAGAGAGCTGAGCATGTCTGTGATACTCACAAACTTTGTGCTGTGTGTTTATCATGTTTATTTTCAAGCTGATGGGCTGACAAATGAACCTGCACGTTCAGTCTTTGAGGATGTGGTCCTGGCTATGTGAACTGGGAGTGATTCTTCTCTGGAGGCTTGTAGAGCAGCAGAGCCCAGGGCACTGCATTGAGGCTGTGACAGTGCATCCCTGTGCTGGGGGTGATGTATCTTGCCTTGAAATGAAACAAGAATATGGCTCTCAGTTGTGAGAAATGTTGGTCAGCAGCTTCTCATGATAAAAAAAAAAAAGGGTCCATTTAATGACAAAACAGCTTCTAGAAATTTGTGATTTCCTGCAGTTGTACTAAAAGGAAATGTTCTCTCTTAACATTTCAGAGGAAGAGGTTCTGCGTGTTCAGAAGGAAGTGAGTGTCATTTTGTGTGTTTGCTTTTTAGCCTTTCTCCACCTCCTTCCCTGCTGCTGGAATAATTCCTTGTGGGAGCCAGCAGCAGATCTTATTACAGTTAAAACTAAAGCAGATTTTTATTTTAATTTCATTTTTCCTTTGGAGAACACATCAGACAGGGGGAGAGGGAGAATTTCTTCCTGCACCACTCTATTTATTGAAAGTGTTGTCATGGGCTGGATTGTCACGTATCAGCATTTGAAACTCGGTGGTAAGGTTTGTTCTGTCACTGAGAGCGGCTTCAGAGCACGTTGGTATTTTCATGGCTTCAGTTACAGACCCAAGCCTGGATGATGTCATGGGTTGAGCTGTATGCTTTGGTGAACTTTCTGAACTGAATCTCTTCTTACTGGAGCCAGCAGGCTGTCTTCTCCAGCACAGGCTGCTTGGAGCCTAGGAGTATTTTACTGTTTCAGTGTGTAACAAAGCACAATTTGGAGGTTTTTTTGTGGTGGGATGGGGGGCATTTGTGCATGTGCTAACTGCTTGTGGAGCATGCTTGAAGGTGGTCAAGACTGAACTAATATTTTAGGGCAGACATTGTTTTATGTGACTATTGGAACATATGGGGTATTTGGGTTTTCCTGGTGACATGTCAAGTGTAGCCCAGCTGCAGAGAGTGCAGCACTGTTTTTAACCCTAAATGCGCCCTCAAAGCCCAGAAGGCCAACAGTGTCCTGGCCACATCAAGAACAGTGTGGCCAGCAGGTCAAGGGAGGGGATTCTCCTCTTCTGCTCTGGTGTGACCCCACCTGTCCAGCTCTGGGGCCACCAACACAATAAAAATATGGAGCAGGTCCAGAGGAGGCCACAAAAATGATCATAGGGCTGGAACAGCTCTGCTGTGAGGACAGGCTGGGAGAGTTGGGGTTGTTCAGCCTGGAGAGGAGAAGGCTCCAGGGAGACCTTACTGCAGCCTTCCAGTACCTGAAGGGGACCTCTAAGAAAGATGGGGACAGACTTTTTAGCAGGACCTGTAATGATAGGACAAGGGGTGATGGTTTTAAACTAAAAGAGAGGAGATTCAGACTAGATGTAAGGAAGAAATATTTTACAGTGAGGGTGGTGAAACCCTGGCCCAGGTTGCCCAGAGAGGTGGTAGAAGCCCCATCCCTGGAAACATTCAAGGTCAGGTTGGATGGGGCTCTGAGCAACCTGATCTGGTTGAAGATGTCCCTGCTCACTGCAGGGGGGTTGGACTGGGTGGCCTTGAAAGGTCCCTTCCAACCCAAACCGTTCTGTGATTCTAATTTTGAGCTGTTTTCCCCTTGAAGATGGATGGAGTGGGACCATGGAGTCCCCCAGCTCCCAGGCTCCCATGTGCTAAACGTGTCGGTGCCAAGCCTGGATGGTGGTCCAGTGTCCCAAAGCATTTCCACAAATGAGTAAGGAAGAGCTTGTGGATGGTTTTGAGGTTTTTTTTAGAGTTCCCATTCTAGGAAAACTTAAAGATCAAAGCAGCTCATCTGGAAAGGTTCCTGAAGAACAGGAGCCGGGGTTCACCCGGCAGCTCTGGCAGTAGCGAGGTTGGGGCTCTGTTGGTGCCCGCGTAGGGGACGGCTCGCCGGGGCCCGGCAGGCGGCTTTGCTGCACACCCGGCTTTCCTCCGACGGCGCCTGGCAGGCCACGGAGACCTCCTCTCCTCTTGGCACAGGTCCACGCAGGGCCAGAGCTGGCGGTGCTTCTCCAGTGCTTTCTGCCTGGCTTCCTCACACTGCATTTAGCAAATCTGTGTGGTGTTAGGAGTTACAGATGGCCCGGGTTTTCAAAAGCTGTGAAGAGTGTATTGACAAATAACGCTGACAGGTTGGGTTGGTGGTGGACAGAAGCAATGTCTCCACAGACGTCGGGACTGAGGTAACTCCAGGCTTATATTAAAGTGGACATTTTGGTAGCCAGCAGGCACTTGTGCTCTGAATGAGCAATGCCATTTAGTGCAGTACAACTTGCTTTCAAATCAAAGCCCCCCCGTATGAGATGAGGCAGTGTGCACGGGAACTTGGCACATACATGAGACAATACACAAACTAAAATCAGTTTCAGCTGTTACCTTCAGGTAGTTCTAGAGCTTGTCTGCAACTTAGAGAGGGGAGGGCTGGTGCTCTCAACTGCCTGACCAAGTAGCTCCTCAGTGTTTATCCTTTACCTTTCAGCTTTTAAAACTGTACCCCTCCTTCTGTGCACCAAAGCTGAAGGAAAACTGGGAACAAAAACGGGTTTGATGTGTTTCAAGAAAGGGAGGCAGAGGGTGGGTGGCGATCCTGAGCAGCAAATTGGAGGGCAATGACTTGGGCCACTAGTCACTGTGACAGCAGAGAAAGGTCTGTAGTAGGAACAAGGTGTGCCCAACCTCGCTGAGCAGCGCCTGGCAGTCCTGTACGTGTCAGAGCACCCGTGTCACCGGGCTGGCCCGCAGCACGCACGTTTGTCTGCTTTTAAACCTGCAGGAACTGGCATTATGGCAAAAAGGCGGTGTCCCTCCCTCCCTCCCTCCCTCCCTCCCTCCCTCCCTCCCTCCCTCCCTCCCTCCCTCCCTCCCTCCCTCCCTCCCTCCCTCCCTCCCTCCCTCCCTCCCTCCCTCCTCTCTTTCTCTTCACACGCTCTTTAAAAAGAATTTATTGCTGGGAAGAGAGCTTGGGGTCAAGGAAGGTTCAGGGAAAGAAAAGGCGCTTAGAGGTATTACAGCTGCTGGTTTTGCAGCAGGCGGCGTGGAAGATGTTTTACATTCAGCGTTGGGATACATATAGGAAAGATAACTACTTCTCATGGTCAGTGTTACTGTTACAAGAGACACAAGTTACAGTTGTTTAGGGTTTTCCTTTTGTTTCAATGTAATCAGAACCCCTTGAGCAAAACAGCTTGATTGCTCTGAGTTTGGATGCTTGCCAGCCTCGAAATAGAAGGATATCCGTAATCCACATGGACATAGCACTGTGTTTTAGTAGAAAACAATTTGCAGGGTCATAATTTGTGGCTTGGAGTTGTTATTTTTTTTGTCACTACTGCTCGTTTTTAAACTCCGTGCAAGTTATGGACTTCTCTTGCTTTAAGTCGAGATCTAGTGAGACATTTACAGCGAGGCGTGATGTAGAACAAGAACCCTGATCAGCCACTGATGACAGCAGATTTTATCTGGGGAGAACAGAAATAACAGACCACAGGTTTTCCCCAGTTCTTCCAACGTGTCAGGCTGAAGTCCTGCTTGCCTCCTTTCCAGTACATTTCTGCTCGTGTGTGTGTGCACATACATGTTCTGTTTTGTCTTAATTATTAAGCCTTTGTGATATTGTTGAGAGAGTTTGTGCTAAAGAGGATGAAATAGGAGTAGTTATATCGTGCTAATGCTTTGGTTTCTGATCAACACTTATGAACTTAAATAAGCTTTGAATATTTGAAGGCTGGTTGTTTTTTGGGGGTGAGGGTTGTGGGGTTTTGTTTCATTTTTTGTTTTAGTAGTTGATTGCAGGGAGTTTTTTGTTTTGGTTTGTTTTTTTTGAGAGGTGAGGAAGTTGAACCTGGTGAGCTGATGTATAGCATTGAAATGATGACTTCCCTTCATTTTGCTGGAGGCTTGCTCATGTGTGCCCAAGGTCAGGCCTGTTTTGAATGACTGAAGAATGCACTCTCGTTGCCCAACACAAAGTCGTTGAAACTGATAAGAATTATTTTATTTTTTTGGCTATTTCAGTGGGCTTTGGCTCACCCTCCTGCAATTTGGAATAACTGGACAAAGCACAAAACCTCTCGGTCAGAATTTCCACTGGTTTGTTTTGCAGCGGAGTCTTGCTGTGGAGTGATTCAACCTCGCTGTCCTCTTCCAGCCGGGGAGGTACACACGTGGTTGTGCTGATATTTGTGGAGCATCACTAATGCTTTTCAGTCTTGGTTTACTGCTGATGGTGCCATGCTGTTTTGTATTTTCCTACAAGCTTAGAAATTGGAATAGTTCATGATTCCTTCCCTTTTTAGGTACCAACCATAGAAAAAACCAACCAAACCTGTTAATACCAAGTCATGTTCTGTGTAGAGGGTGTTAGCATATGAAGGGAGAAAATGAGTGAACATGTGGATCCCCACGTTGGGCAACTGGCATGTGGAACTGATACCAAGCTTGTTAACTGGATCCATCTAAAATATTCTGTGTATTTTATTTGTTTGTTTGTTTAAGAAAATTGATCTACATTAGCTCCTTGCTAATAGATCTTATGCAAAGAAGCTGATCAGGGTAGCAAATCTGAGATTACTGGTGAAAGCTAAATGGGTCTGTTAGATGTTATGCTTTTAGTCTTGATAGTGTTCTCCAAGAGACTTGTGTTCAGCCTCATGGCTTTTCTGTCTTTCCCATCTCAAAGAGCCAAGCAGTCTCTTACCTGGGAGGATAAAATGAGACTGGTTCATTTTAAAACAATTTGCTTTAAAAGAAAGATGGATTGGCTGTGGCTTTTGTCTTTATGTTTAGATGAGCTTTTTTCATTTCTTATCATCTTGGGCTTTGCAGAGAACTGTGCCAGCTCAACAGCTTGTCTCCAGGAGGCCTGGATCTGAATTGTACCACAACAATCTGTGAATTGCAGTAGCTAAATCTATTTTGGGAAAAGTTAACACAGTGTCTGTGTGTGCTGTGTACTCCAGCCAACACCATGAGTAATTTAATAAGTACTAGGGAGAAAACAAACAAAAACAAGTATGTCTCTTTAATGTTGCAGTTGTATTAAAAAGTACAGCCTAAGTCTGAATGCTTGGCATTCGTAGTGTGGATCAAGACAGAAATAGTAACAGGTTGTGCAGACCAAAATGTGTATGTGTGTCAAAAGACACAAAGTGGGAGAAGGAGCTTTGCTCTCTTTAACACAGTTGTCACACTTGTAAAAAGTCAATCCTTTTTGGATCTTTTAATTTTGTGTATGTGTCTCTCTGTCTATCAAACAATGAAAATTATGGGTGAAGATCTGACAGGGAAAAATGTGACTGGGAAAACAGCTGATGCTTAAGGAGGAGGAGTTAAAGCTAACTTTAAATTATCCTTTTGTACTTCCAGCATTGCACTGGGTACTAGAGTTAGGCTCAAAAACGTACTTGGTGGTAGCTTCAAAAGGAAAAACTCAAGGTGGGTGGAGGAGAGCTGGAGCTGAGCACCTGCTTGCAGAAAGAGTCCTGGTTAGTCCAAACATGTCAGAAGAGCTCCTTGCAAGAGAGTTGTATAATTTGTGAAGGGAGGCTGGGAAATGGCAAGAATTGAGGGCTGTCACCAAGGGCAGTGGTTTTGTTCCTTTGCCCTCCACATCAGATTGACTCGAGTGCTTGTGCAGCCACGGGGGATGTGAACTGGGGTCCTGTGAGGGAAGAGGAGCTGATTGATCCAGGTTAAATCATGCCCATCCCCAATAAAACTGCAAAAAACCCAAAACAAGCAAACAATTGTTCTACAGTTGGTGTTCCTGACACTGGGCACTGGTGTCACAGATTGGTGAAGAGGAGGTTTCAGGGTCTCCTTCATGCTAAAAGCCAGCTGTGTTAAAACTATCTTTTGTGATTTTTGTCATGCTTGCTGTTAAGGGAATTTTTTTGAAGTTTATATAAAGGATACTTCCAGAATAATTTTTTTTTACTTCCTGGAATGTTTGGAAAATGGTGTTTCATTCAGCAAAATTTTTCCAGATAACTTGAACAGATATGTTTTAAAAATCCTGCCAACTTGAAATGCATTCACTTGAAAAAAATCATTTGTGCCTGTACAATTTCAAGTAGTAGATGTAGCCAAGATTGCTTTTGGTTTGCCTTCTGATTCCTCCTCATTTTTTGTCTTCTGTAGTTGGTATCTCCCACATCTGGCTGCACAAAGCCTTCCTGGCACGCATAGGGCGACTGGCCAACTCACTGATTATAGATAGGAAATTGCTCACGTGCAAAATGACATCAGGTGCCCGGTGAAAATGCTTCTATTTCACGTTGTTTGTAACGGAAGAATTGTGTGTATTTACTGAATTGGTGATTTGCAATTCCTTTAAAAAAAAAAATAATAAAATTGCATCATTTGCAGAAGTGTGGTACGTAGAGCTTACTGGAAACTTCTTTTTTTGGAAACAGTTTAGCACTAACAAAGTTGGAAACTATTTTAAATGTGCACAGTCTAGCTTCTGAATGTGTTTTTCTGTCTTAGTGGCACAAGTACATCCTTGCTGCAGTTCCATGTGTGGAAATTTGCCCTCAAACAGCGTGGTTTTTGAGAGCTCATGTTGAGTCAGGAAACCCCCTGTGCAGTAGTCAGAGCCTTTGGTTAACAGTTACAGCAAAGCCAGTCCTCTGTCTCTCCTTCAGGGATGATTAAACTTTCAGTAGTGGTTATGTGTGTGGTATTTGAGAAGATGTCACTGGTGGGGAAGACAAGGCTCTTCCCTTCCAAACCAGGACACTCGAAGTTCAGCGTACTGGAATTGTACATACGCAGTAGACTGTGCAGTAGAGTAGAAGTAGGAGAGGAGAGAAACACCTGCATCCACATACCATGCCTGCATGCTTCTTCTTCCCAAATGTCCATAAATATTAGAGCAATAGACCCCTTACTTTGCAGTAGTATTTCACAGGAGGGGTGCAGTTGAAAGGATTTGTTTTTCCATGAAGATATCCTGCTGTGCATGTGACACAGCTTTCTGTTGCTGTTTTGATGTCAGACTGGTGGAGCTGAGTGCACGCGTAGATGATGGAGCAGGAACAGGGGGATTTGACCTGATGATTTCTAAATTTGAGACCTCCTTTTTAAACATGTTTACATGATTCCTTTAAATGCAGCAATATGGTTTGCCCAGCAAGCAACTTTCCAAATGTCCATTTAAAGCAGAGAGTAAGTTTTCAAGCCTGTTTATAAAGTAGGCAACGCTCAATCTCTGAAAGTGGCAACACCTTCAAAATAGCAGATTATTTTTTCACTCTCAGGTGAAGAGTTGGGGCAGAAGTCTGGAGTGGAAGAATTGTAGTTTTGACATTGATGATTGCAACTCAATTTGCACTTGTCACCCATGTTGACAACTTCTCAAGTTGTGTTTCACAATTAAATGGATGGATAGTTTTTCCCTTCCCACCCTTCTTGATATATAGTATCAGGAGTAGAAATCACCGAGAAGGATGCATGCTCTGCCTTGTATGTTACATTACTATGTGATATGGCAAATACTTGACATATTTGTCATCTATAACCACCCTGTGGATTTACAAATTACTGTCATGCTGGATGCATACCATTGTCTGAAAACCATGGTTTCTACTTGTTGATCACACTGGTGTAACGTGTTAAACATCCTTTCTTTCTCTCCTTCCTAAAGCTTGTACAACGAGGATAGAAACTTGCTGCGTATTCGAGAGAGAGAGAGACGGAATCAGGAAGCTCTACAGGAGAAAGACAAGTTTCCTGAGAAGACTCCTCTCTTTGCAGAACCCTACAAGGTAATGGTAAAAGACCTGTGGTGGAAGGAGAGCAGAAAGGAGGGTTGGGATGGAAGGGGAGAGCTGTGGTCTCTGCATACATCGTTGCAGACTTGAGCATGACCCGTGCAAACATGGCATCTTCCCATCTGCTTCACTTAAATTCATCAGAGTGTGTGCTTAGAGCTCTGTAGATGGTGCAAGTGAGCACAGTATGTATTTTGGGTTGGGCAGATTCATTTGGGGACCTCTTGTAGTCCCAGAGTTTGAGGGAGAGTGCTCAAGAGCAGCTTGGCTGCCTGCAGCTGTGGTTGAAACAAACTGGTGTGATATCAGTATTTCTGAAGCCTTGCAGGCACACCTCCAATCTTGGCTCAGAAGAGCTAACACTGACTAGATCAGTCCCACTTGCTTTGGAGAGGCTGTGTGCAGGATCAAGATGAGCATGCATAACTTCACTCATGGTGATGAGAATAAGATCCTGCAGAATGTCTGTTCTTGAGCTGGATCTCTTGGGGTGGAAGGTCCCTGCTTTTTAAATTTCCCCCTCCGTGTTCTTGTGTTGCAGACTAATAAAGGGGACGAGTTGTCAAGCCGAATTCAGAACATGCTGGGCAATTACGAGGAGGTCAAGGAGTTCATCAGCCACAAATCACACCAGAATCTCATTGGGATTCCAACAAGCATTGCTCCTCTGATCCCCCAAGGAAAGCCCGATCGCCCATACTTCCCTGAAAAGACCAGCCATGCATTACCGCCTTCATTCCACCGCACACCCCGCCATCCACCCCTGGGACCTACGCTCGTAGCTCCTCCTCCTTCAGGCCACTCCATTCACTATCAAAAGGCACAATCAAGAACAGAACCAGCTTCAGGTTTGCACGCCAAGGGTCACAGCTTACCCAATGGTCGGAGCCAAGGTCAAGAACACAACAATCATGGTGGCCAGGAAAGTCGCGCAGGTCTTCACCACAAGAGAAATGACAGGCGTGCGGTTGGTGAAGGTCGCGCTAATGAACTGCAGGCCTCCATTTTGGCTCTTTCTCCATTGCTGTCATCTTTGTCTTCTCCAGTGGCACCCCTGTCACCTCTACATTCCAACCAGCATATCAATTCCAGGTCACAGAACAGCAGCAAAAGTCATGGGCAGACCTACAGTCAAACAAAATCATCTCAGGACCTAGTGACAGGATCACAGGAGAAGGAAAGTCGAGACAGCTCAGCTGTTAACCTGACCGGCACCACTCAACCTTCCTCTCAGACTTTTCCCCCACCTTTGCCATCAAAAACCAGTGCAATGCAGCAGAAACCAACTGCCTATGTCAGACCAATGGATGGCCAGGATCAGGCACCAGTGGAATCACCAGAGCTCAAACCTCTCCTGGAGGAATACCACGGAGAACCCTACGAAAAAATCTCAGATTTGAAGGCGAACGCCAAAGCCAAACTTTCCAAATTGGAAATCCCTTCTGAGCCCATAGAGGTGAGTGCAGTTATTGGGGTGCTTTGTTGCCAGCAGGCTAAGTTCAGCTGTGGGAGAACAGGTCATTGAAGGACAGAGGCTACCAGAAGCAATGATGTCTGTGCACACGTCATCGTGTTTAGAAGGTGCATTTTGAGGTTGGCTTGGCTGATCTGGATGAGATATCTGTTTGGATGGTGAAAAAGCAGTGCTTGCCAGGATTCTGTGGTTTTCTCAGTGAGGCTGCAGCAGGTTTTATGGTTAGAGAGACTGCTTCTGTTGCTGTGGGTTTTGTTTTGCCTGTAAAGATTGTTGGAAAGTAGAAGGGGGAAATATTATGCTGAGAAGGTTGAGTGGTGATGCACCTGCAGTTAGTACGTGCAGAGTGTTGGGACTCGGTCTGGGACCCACTTAGGCGGGTAGAGGCCCCAAATCCTCACTGAATATTGGGACAGCTGACTGTGTGGCGAGTTCTGTGGCCACCTGCTAGGTTGAAGGTTTTGGGGCTTTGTGATAAATGACTGCAAACACCAGAGAGTTCTCCTAGGTAAGTTTGTAAGATCTCACCATAGACACTCAGGAAAGTATTAATGTGAACAAAAAACCATCCTGTAGATTTCTGCCAGGTGGATTTAACTCAGCTTCCTCAGGAAGCATGGCACCATTCTTTCTCCTGCTTCATCAGATGCCTTTTAAGCAAGTTCTGAAGGTTTAAGTAAATTTAGTGCAGAGGTGGCATTCTCAATGATAAGCAAGATCCTAACAGTCCTGTAAAATTTTACATTTGAGCAAAGAAGATAATTTTCTTGTCCCAACTCTGAGCAGAACTCTGCTATGTTTGTGTTCTTCTCAGCAGAAGGCAGCCTGGACAGTAAGTTCAAGCGTACCTTCGTTCTGGTCACTAGACTTGTCCTTTCCCTGCCAAAGGCTGAGAAGGATGTTGCAAAAGACATGCAATAGGAAGCTGCAAGTTGTTGCAGTAAGGAGATGGCAGCTGGGCCAAAGACCAGGATGTTGTGTGTAAACTTTTGGTTATTCCTGCTCATCTGAGAACAGCTTCTTCCTAATATGTATTGTTTTCTTGAGAGTGAAACACTAGCTGCTGCTTTTGCTCCCAGTTGAAAATGAATAGTTTTGGGGCTTAGATTTCAATCTTCAGTGAACTGCAGAATCTGCAGTTTCAATCTGCAGTTAGATTTCTGTCTTTGAGTGCTCTTTCATCTTTCATTCTGCTTTTGGTGGTTTTCATGGATTACTCTTTTCCAGCTTGAGGCATTTCAACTGGTTGCAGCGAGGTTGGGTGTTGCAGATTAGCAGGTGCAATGCAGAACACAAGGCTGTTGCTCTTGTGCTGCTTCAGTGGCGTTCTTGCCAGAGGGAAGAAAACTTCAGAGAATATGGATTTATTTTTTTTTGTACAGTTCTTCCTGCATCTTGAGTTGGTTGGAGATCATATGCAGTGTGTGGTAAAGACTGGCGTGGTTGAGCTGGGTTAGATCAGTCTGTTCTGGCTTTCACTGGAGTGAAAAAGGGAAGAGCAGTGGTCAGAGTGTGTGGGGAGGCTTTTCTGAAGATTTCAGAAGCATCTCTCACCTATGTTTGGGCCCTGCTGGGAGGTCCAGTGGCTTCTCAAGGAGCAGGTGTGTTCAGGAGATTATTAGGAAACTTTAGAGGAAGGGGATGGCTGAAATGAAAATTGCTTCTTAACTAGGTGGTTAAGAAGTGATTCTTTCCTTTAGAATTCCTTTGATACAGCAAGATCCCTGTTGTATGGGTTTGCTGACCCTGAGACCACCTATCTGATTTGTCATGTGTGATGGAGGCAGAAGCCTTGGGTTTCTCAGACGTGTGCTGTAGGTTCCCAGGTAGGTTTGGCAGTTTTCCCATGCTCATCCTTCCCTGCTAGGAATATTGCTGTGCCCCATGAGATGTAGGATCCCATGGTGCTGACCTAAGGCAGGTGGGTGAGGAGAGGTGTGGAGGTAGTTTTCAAGTTGTGTTTTGCCTTGGTAATAAAAAGGGAGAGCGTGGTTGAGGTCTGGTTTTTGTGGAATAGGGTTTTGAGCAGCTGCAAATGGCTGTAGGCAATTTCTTGTGGAAAGTGAGAGGAAACTGGCAAAATGACTTTGTTGAGAAGTTATGAAAATACTTTCATGCTGAGAGACTTTATTTGCTTCAAAGTAGGTTTGGCATTGCATGTCATACCTCAAAACAGGAAATGCACTGTGGTCTGCGTTTCGTTACTTGCTTGATGGGATATTTTACTCCTGGGGGAGAAGTCAAGCAGTGCAGGGCCTTACCTTCTGCATTACCCATTCTTCATTATCCATTGCCAAAAAGATAAAGGCCATTTCTGTGTTTAAAACTCTGCAATTCCTGAGGTTTGAGTGTAGGGCTTTTTGATTTCTTTTTTTTCCCTTTTGTTTTGTTTGAGAGAGAGTGCTTATTTTTCAGATATGACTCTTCCTTGTTGTCTCCCAGCTCTTCTGGTCCCATTTCTGCTTTTATCTTCTCTCTTTTCCCATCCCCATGCTTCTTATGTTGTGTATCTCTGGTTTAATATGATTTTAGCTAGGGCAGTGTTAGCTATGATGCTGTATGCTGAATAAAACTTCTTTCTCACTTTCCATTGAGCTCAGGACTCGGAATCCAAATGCCCATAAAAATCCTACAGCTGCCAGAGCACGAGTAGTGTTACCTGTGCTGGTGTGGGAGCGCTCTTAGATCTGTGTCAGGGAAAGAAAATAATAGATAATTGAAGGTAATGAAAGAAATGGTTTTGCACAAACCAAAACCCTGGTTTTAATTGTATGCTTAGTTCATTTTGAAGCTGATAGATAAAACCTGTTGTGAATATGCAGAGTGATCCTCATTGGAGGGTAGGTGTCTTTAGGCTGTGACCTCTGTTTTCTATGCATAGGCATTTTGGATAATGGCTCTGTAAGCTCTAGTGAAAAATCCATTACTTCATTTTCTGCTTGTTTCAGGCTTGGTTGTTATCATATTTACTTCCTTCTGTTTGGTTTTAATGATTAACATCTGTTTGATGACACAGGCTTTCAGTGCTGACGCCTGGAGAGTGAAGAGGAGGAAAGAGTCTGGTTGCACACCTGGATATATCCCCTGTGTGCTGGATATACAGTATGAGAGAGGTGACTGAGGAACAGGGCTGGGCTGGTTTGCTTTTAGGAAGCATCCAGTGAGATAGGTTGCATGCAGGTGGAAGATTCACCCAAAGAGAGGATCTTGAGAAGGGCAATCAGAGGGTCCTTTGGCTGCAAGGTTGGCCCTCCCTTTTGTTTTTGGTGAAAAAGGAGCTGCAGGGAGGCTCCTGCCCTCCCGTGACCCTGATGGTGAATAGGTCCAGGCTAGCAGAAACTCTGCTATTCTTCTGTCTTCCTCCCAGCAACTGGGAGCATAGTTTTACACAATTTATTTAAGTTGTTCAGCCCTGGTTGCACTGAACAGCCACATGCCAAATACAGTTTTTCCCCTGTGATCTCCCTTGACATCTTTTAGGAAAGCCATTTCTTCTACCGCGTGTTTTTTGGCTAATTGAATTTCTGAGGCGTGTGTCACCTGCAGCTGTGAATTCATTACTGACAGCTTCTGTTCATGGCAACAGTGACAAGTTAAGCCTTCCAGTCTGAATAGACAAGCAGATTCACTGTAGAGTGAATTAATCCACAGTGGATAACTGTGCAGTGACTCACTTTGCATTCACATAAAGAAACTGAACAGCTCTTTCTCCTCTTCCCCAAATGAAAACCTTCACTTGCAAACAACATCCCTGTCTCTTTAAGGCATCTTTCCAAATTTATTGTGAGAAGACTTTAAAATAAGGTATACATGAAGTTTACATGTATCCCTTTCTCTTGATGTGCCAGGTTTTACCTCTTTCCCCAGCACCTAAACAAAGCTGCTTTTAAAGCTGTTCTGCTTTTCACATCTTTAGGAGAGCCACAGCACCAACAGAGACCCTTGGATTGACAAAGACCATGATGTCTTAAAGGGATTTGGCTTGATGGCAGGGCCAAGAAGCAGTTAGGCTGGTTTGAGAGAGAGTATTTCTAAATCCTCAAGCATTTTTAAGGGCTTGGTGTCTGGAGGAATGTATAGCACTTGATGTTTAGTGAAGATTTGGCTTTGTTTTCCAGGAGTTTAGTAAAAGGAGCTACTCCCTAACATTTATCTCATGTCATGAGACCTCACTGAACTCTCCTCTTTCACCTACAAAGTGGGAAGCAAATAGGGAAGCAACTAATTTAAAAAAAAAAACCCAAAACAACACAAACCACAGTATCAACAAAAACCAAACACAAAACAAGAGCAGCAGACAATGAAGGAGCCCAGATGTGTTAAGTCTTTTTGGTAACACTGTTCTTATCCAGGAATGACCAGGTACACATAAAGATCTCTGTTCAAAGTGGGATTGCTGTCATTGAGCTCTGTTCACCTCAGTAGACATTTTTGCATGGTTACCAGTTAAACCATGATTGTTGCATAGTAATGACTAAATACCTACAAAGAAGTCTGGATGACAAAAATAAGAAGTCCATTCTAGACAAGCGATTTTTCACTGACTTCTCTCCATCACAACTGAGCTTTTCTACTGGCAGGAGTGGTCAGACAGGTGAACCTTGTAAACTAGAAATGACTATATTGCTTTAATCCTGCATCCTTTAAAATGAATATCTTTAAAATATGTGTATAGCACACTGTCATTTGGTCTTACCTAATGAACATGGAGTATTTAGCATAAGCAACAGTTGTCTTTCTACCAACTTCATCATTTATTGAATAGAAGGGAGATGGGGCTTTCCTCCCCCCCTTCCCCTTTGTATTCTTTTTAATTCTTGTTTTCTTTTCCTCTGTTTTGCACCAAGAGTGGTACCAAGGTGTTATCTCTGTGTCTCCTCTGCTGTCCTCTTTATAGTCAGAAGTGCCTTATGTGATTGGAGAAGGGTTTTCTGGCTTCACTGCAAGCACTGTGTAAATTTCTCTTTTTATTGGTGTGTGGCTGCTAAAGGAGGAGCTCAAACACAGATGACAGTTGTTACTACTAGATATTTAATAGTTGCTTCCAGTCTCTGGAACAAAGAGCGCTCGGGAAGAGCTGGAGGGTGAGGGCATGTGAGGCAAGGGGCAGGTGCTTGGTTCAAAAGCCAAAAGGACATCTTGTATTGTTATTTCAGTTTAACCAGGCTCTGATGTTCAAAGTTCATGTGTCAGACTGTAGAAGTCATAAATTAGAAGTAGTTTTGTTCATCTTCCTCTTTGATGATTGAAGAAGGTACACTCTGGTCCAATGTCCAACTACCAACTCGCAGCTGCAAGGCTTTTCAAGTTTGAGATCCTTTCCTGTTCACTTGGCTTCAAGGTCTGGGCTCGGCTTTTATGCAAAATACTAAATAATAGGAGAATTGTTTAAAAAAATAAAATTAAAATAAATGCATAGTGCATTCAGCCACCAGGCCACCAGAAGTGAGTAGTGTTTGTTCTTGCTGCTTGGAAGCTCAGCTCTTCCTGCTCTACACTGGTGCGGCATCACCTTGAGTACTGGGTGCAGTTTTGGGCACCAAAGTATAAACAGGATCTAAAGCTCCTAGAGAGTGTCCAGAGGAGGCCACAAAACTGGTGAAGGGTTTAGAGGGGAAGGGTATGAGGAGAAGCTGAAGTGACTTGGTTTGTTCAGCCTGGAGAAGAGGAGACTGAGAGGAGATCTCATGGCGGTCTGGAACTTCCTCCCAAGGGGAAGAGGAGGGGCAGGCACTGATCTCTTCTCTGGCCACCAACACCAGGAGCAGAGGAAATGGCAGGAAGATGTGGCAGGGGAGGGTGAGGTTGGCCATGAGGAAAAGGTTCTTGAGGCAGAGGGTGGTGCAGCACTGGAACAGGCTCCCCAGGGAGGTGGTCATGGCACCAAGCCTGACAAGATTCCAGAAGCAATATTCAATATTCAATGCTTCTTCAGTGGGAAGAAGGGAACAGGGATCCTGCATCTCCTTGGGGTGTGTAGTGAGGAAGGGAAGGAGGGGACACTACAAAACAGTGTTTCTGAGAGAGCAGTTGAGTCCTCACCAGCTTCTCCCATCAGGTATGGAAGGACTTAGCTCTTTGGCTTACGCCAAACCCAACTTGTCTCCACAGTGCATCTCAAGGCACTGCTGCAGAACAGTTGTCCAAATGCAGTTGCTAAATCCATCACTTTGCAAAGCAATGGGAGACTAAGAGTAGTTAGATGGAGATTTGTGGATCCTGCAGAGAGCAAGAGCAGGATAGATAAGGTAAGGCAAGCATTTCCATAAGCTATGTTGCATCTTTCCAGATGACGACGATTCAGAAGTCAGTGTCTTGTCCAGACTGCTGTGAGAAACTCAGGCTTGAACAAGCTGCCACAGCATATTAATAACCCAGAAGTTTTTTGATGGATGTTTTTTAGGTTATTCTTCCTCTGAAGAACTTGTGATCAACCATCCTCACTGGGATGAGTGATTATTCCAGCACAGCATTTAGACCATTGCCTTTTTCCTTGGCAACTGTAAAAAGTGCTGAATTTAAAAAGGAAAGACAAAAAAAAAACAAAACAAGGGAAGAAAAACAGTGGTCCTCTGCAGTTTGCAAAGTCAGGAGCCAACAAGTTGAATTTAAGGAGAACTTAAGAGCACATGTGTCCTTAGTTAACATCACTGTGCAGAGCAGAATCAGTGCTTGTTAAATGTTGTGTATGTAAGCAGCTACTTTTTGTCTGTAATAACCCATTTTGTGTCAGTGGGCTTTGTGTTAATGAGTGAAATGAATATCCTGCAATTGTGGGCATGGGTAATTTTCCAAACTTTGATCTCTACAATAGGGACTAACACACAGGAGTGTTATGAAGGTCAGTGAATAAATGTGCATAGAAAATTTCACATGTAATACTGCTGAGAAAGTATCAAATGTGATGGATAACTGTGTCTCCAAAGCATGGTGTTAGGAGTGAGCTGGGGTAAGTCAAGCAAGAAGCAATGAAGTGAGGGGAAAACCAGCAAGTGCTGGGAGCTGCTCTGTCAAGCTCTGTCTGTCCAGCACAGCAAATGTCAAAACATCTGTATGACACCAGTCCTCACGCTTTTCCTGAGCGCTTGACATGGTCACATTAATATTCTTGCGATGTGGGGCGGCAGGAATGAGTGGCTGGCTTGTGAGTGAGTATGGAAAACATGGGTTTTGCTGGATCCTTCAGATTTCCAAACTCTTTTTTTCAAGCTGTGATTGTCTAGCACCAGCTGTGTGAGTTGGTACATGCTAGAGACAGTGAGGAGAAGGTAGCACATGCCACTGGGGCTGTAGTTTTCTTAGGTTAGCTGTGGTTTGAGGGGCAGAATGGAGTTTGTGGCCTTTGCTGGTGCTGCCAGGAGTCCCAGGAAGGAGGGAAGCATCATTTGAAGACAGCTGAAAACAGATTGTATAAAGACTCTGCTGTATCTTGCAGGACTTTGGTACAAGGATGTTGTCCTTGTGCTGTAATTGCTAAACAACCAAATCAAACTCTCAGAGCTTGTCTGAAAACTGTGCTTAGTTTGAGGTTTGTGGTCTCTATATTAGTCCTCAAGAAAACTTTGTGTCTCTAAAGGCCTTCATTGTTTTTTCTGCTGAGCACTTTGTCTAATAAGCAGTAGTATCCCTTTCTGGGAACCTGGAATTGTGTGTCTTGGAAAACACCATTGTTTCATTTTCACTGTTATATCAACAGAACTCAGAAGAGGTGTAAAACCATAATGCTGTTAGCTGTGTGCTGGCTATTTTCCTTCCTGTAAAGGATTTTTTTGTTTACTCTTCTTCAAACCTTCTACCTTGAAAGTTTAACCATTGCTGTCATTATTTAAACCTGTGCTACCCCCATCTACTCCACCAGTGATGATGATGAACTCCTTTGCCAGAGCTGCTTAGTGAAAGTTAAATTTTGGCAGAAGGATCCAGCCTGGACACCAGCATGAATTACTTGGCCCTGAACACTGTTCTGAATTTGAAGCCAAGCACCAAACTGCACCTTGCAGGTGGTTGCATTATAGCCAGCTTTATTTGCTTCTCAACAGCAAGGACTCTCATTTTAGTTGGGTGAAAAACAAATGTTACTACTTCTTTAGAACTGGCTTAGAAGATTTGGGAACTTATTACTTGTAACTTTTTTTTAAGCTAATAAAGTTTTCTGCACAAATCTTTTAAATGCATAGGCAACATGTGCCTTTGCAGACAAAGCTTTGCTGCTTCAATAGCAAATTAAGGAAAGCAAAATTCAGTGAAGGGAGCAGACTGCAGAAAAATATTGTTAAAAAGGTAATTTGGGAATGGAAACAGCATTCAGGTGGGCACTGCAGTTGCATCAGCATTACTGGTTTGTTAAGCAGCTCGGCTGGGACACCAAGCTTGCAAAGGAAGCCAGGGATGGATTGTTTCTTGGGTTGGTTTTAACTGTTTTATTAAGCTGCAGTGGTAGTTTTCAAACCTTATGTAAACAGTAATAGTTTGTAGTAATTGCCTGATGCTCCTGTGAGGAATCTGGGTGGAAACAAGAAAAGTTTGTCTGCTGTATCTTTGGTTATTGTTCATACTGGTCTGCAGTGGTGACTGCTGGTATGCAGAGCTGCTGTCTGAAGGGAGAATTAAGTGCTGGTGTAGTGGCATCTCAAAGGGAATTGTTGTGGGGAAGAAATAGCAAGAAACTAGAACTTGGGTTCCTTGCTTGTGGATGAATGAAACTCAAGGAGGTTGTGTTGAGCAGCAGAAACCTTACAAGAGGCATTTCATACTGCAAATATAATGTTTGTGTATTCCCTATATTCTGACTAATCAACAAGAGAAGTGATCTGGAAAGCCTGAGGAGAAGGCTAAAGGCAGATGGCAGCCAAACTTTCCAGCAAGGCAACTTCAAAGCGAGCGCTGAAGGCAGGGAGAGGTGGCAGGCAGCACACATGGTAATGAGCTCAAAACAAAACACAGCCACTGACAGCTTATCGCTGCCAGTTTCAAAAGTGAAGCCAGACATTTATCTCTGAGGAGGAGGAGGAGGTGACCGTGGTGGCCACAGCTGTTCCTCTGCCTGGTCTCTATAGACTCCATCATCCTGCAGTTGTAGGGACTTTGATTGTCAGAGGTATAAAAAGGTTTTTGTGTTTGTGAGGGTTTTTTTTTTTTATTATTTTATATATATTTAATTTAGATGTAATTCTGGAAAGATTAAAAAACCAAAACACAAATCCACAGTCTTTTGAAAATCCATGTTGCACTTGATGTTAGGGAGCACCAACAGACTATTTGGTTTTTTTCCAGCCTGGGGCAATAAGCTTGCTAAAATGAAAAGCTGAGGAGGAGCTTTATGTCTGACCTGATATCTGTTTAAATGTGAGATATGTCTAAGGTTTGTTTCAAAAATTATTTATTATTTGTTTAAGAATTCTTTTGGAGTTTAAAGTAGAAATTTTTTCTGTCCTGGACATGGCTCACTTAATCCATCCGTCCTCTACAACCCAGCCTGCTTTGGTTGGGGCGTATTTTGGAAACCTTTACTGCCAACTCCATGTTTCAGTGGAGCCTCAAAGCTGTAGTATCT
Organism: Caprimulgus europaeus; assembly: GCA_907165065.1. The sequence continues at coordinate 79,426,781 of OU015526.1, forward strand.
TACCCTCTGTTCAAGTGAAATGAAACAGGCAAAACAAGGGATAAACAGCTTGTTGGAGACAGCAAATCTCTATTTCTTCACCTCTTTCCCAGTGTTTTCTCTCCTACCCCCTTTCCTGCTGGACCAAGCTGTGGGCAGTGGGTGTGCAAGGTGCACGGGGTTGATCATGGTGGCAGCTCCTGAAGTTATTCTTCTGTAGATTAAAGTATACATCAGCTTTTCATGATATATGGTCAGCTAGCTGCTCATCAGCCTTCCCCTTACAAGCATCTCTTAACAACCAGGTGGAGTTGGGCATTGGGGTTTTTGTTGTGGCATAGAATGCTGAGATCTGGGGTGGCACTTGCTCTTCAACACAACACGAGTCATTTGCTTATGAGAAACTAGGTTTTGATTCCACCACTGTCCTCTTACTGGGCATGGTGGTTGGCACCTTGGAAGACATTAAGGATGTTCATCCACATCTTTGTAAGAGGATGGATTGTATGTGTTTCTAGGAGGATTTTTAAAATCACTTGAGAAAAACATTTTTTTTAATTATAATTTCTTGACATGTCTATATAATGATACTTTAAGACTCAGGCTTGTTGCAATAGCACTCAGTTTGATCAAACTAAAACTCAATTTTATTTTCCTGACTGTCAGAGAAACGGTGAGCTGAAATGAATTGCAGCTAGAGGAAAGTTAACTCCAGGATTCTCTGCTGATTGTTGTTATACCAAGTGCCCAAAGATGCATCCTTTTACCCGAGTCTTCTCCGTGGCCCTTTTTGGCTCCCAGAAGTGACAGCAGTTGGTACCTTTTCTGCCCTTACATTAATTTAACTTCATTTTTTCCCTGGTTTGCTGTAGCAGCAGTATTGCAGGTACATCCAGAGACACTGCCCCTGATCACTGCTCCTTGGGGTGGTTTCACAGACCAGTTTGGAGGTTGGACAGACCAGTTTGGGAGTTGGACAGACCAGTTTGGGGGTTGGACAGAGCGCTGCTGGTTATGGGGTCAGGATTGCATACAGCTTTTGCATTTCTTAATGCATCAACAGGTTTTGGTTTCTCTTGTTTTCTCTCACCTGATGTGCAGGCAGTATCTTAGGAGAAATCAAAGCCAATCCCAGTGGATAGGGAGAATTATATGGCAGTGCTGGTTTTTGTTTTGTTTTTTTTTCCCTAAACCAAGCTATAGCATGCAGGTATAATTATGTAAACAAGAAAAACTACTTGTTGTATTTGATTTAATGGGTGAGTCTCACTGGATATGAAAGACTTTTTTTTTCCCTTGTGTGCCTCTCCTTTGGAAGAAGCCATACACTTTATCCAGGCTGGAAACAAACCAGCAATAAAATGCCAAAGCAGCTCTAACAGCTCACACAAAACACCCTCCGCCAACCTATTTGTAGATCTATTTATTTTTTTTAAGCTCTCCACACCGTTTCTCACACAAGTGGAAAGTGCCAAAGGGACAAGTGTTGCCAATTTGAACCGTACAGGGGGAAGGTAAATATTGCTAAGCAACGGCGCGCTTGAGAGAGCGTTTTTCGGAGAGGAGCCAAGGGAGTTGTGCCTGGGAGCGCTCGCTCGCGGCTTCTCATGGCTCGGTGCGAGGGAAGAGATTAAAAGTTCTTTCCTGTCAGGGCTGACGCCGCCAACACAAAAGACACCGTAACCTCTTGACACTGATTAGGGCTGACAAGGGGATGTATGAAAACAGGAAATCTCCCCTGCCATGTAGGAGGGCACTAAGACATGTTCACGGAGGTAAGTGCACCACACGGATGTGGCTCGGCGCGAAGCCACCTCTGCCAGGGCGATGTCAGGCGTTGGCTTCAGAGGGAGGAGGTGGAACCCGGGCAGGTGGCTGAGCCCTGAGAAGCCTGAGGGAAGCCTTGCTTGGGTTTGAGCCCCGAGAAGCCTGAGGGAAGCCTTGCCTGGGTCCAGCTTTGGTGTCCAGCTGGGAGCAGGTTGGGCTGGCAGGGAGAGGGGGGGCTATTTTCAGTGAGTCTTGCAATTGCAGGCTGCCTTGGGTAAAGCAAGTAGATGTCTCTAGTTATTGAAGGGTGAAAGAGCTTATAAACAAGGCATGTCTTAAAACACCCCTCTGTAGTTGTGCTCCTCCTCAGCCAAGCAGCACTTCATAGCCAAGTGCCAGGCTGGGGGACGTTCTTCTAGTGGTCCTGAATGCCACTGGAGATGTTTCCTCAGAGAGTGAATGTGCCTGTTCCAGGCCTCTCAGTTACTCTGGTAATATACTGTGGTGTCCTGTTCAAGAGATGTATTTTCAGGAATGCAACACAGATTCCCCTTCCTACATTGGACATCACAGTAATACTCTGCTGATGTTATTTTGAGCCCCTTCTGGTCTTTGATCTGACTCTTTGCATTGTTCGAGTGAAGGGAAATGGTTAGCACACGCCTCTTGTTTTATTTCTTACTTCACAGGATTTTTCTAGTTATTGAAGGATAAAAGAGCTTATAAACAAGGCAAGTCTTAAAACATCCAGTGATAGCTGCACTTCTCCTTGGCCAAGCAGCACTTCATAGCTTATAGCTGGTGCTAAAGCAGTGATACACTGAATTTCAACATCTCTGGCTGACGTGCTGTACCATTTCCATAGCCTGACTGTGCTAAAAATGTTGATTTTTGAAATGCCATTCAGCAAGTAGTGGTGTTCTTGCCCTGGCATACCACTCAGCATAGTCTGTTTTCTGTCAGTTATGCCTCTCTCATTTGTTTCCTTGTGTGGTTATTCTGTGCTTCGAAGTCTCATGTCTCATTTTTCGTTTTCACTGATGTCTAATGATGTCGCTGTCTGAATTATCTTTAATATCCCCCTCCCTCCCAAGCTTTAGCTGCCAGTTTTCATTATCATCATCATGAGCATTTATTACTTAGACAATAACTTCATACTTAATTGTTCTAAGGAGCAGAATATTTTAATTCCCAGTTGGAAAAGGTGATATTCCTACCTTTTTTTGATCATCTGCTTTTCAGCACACTCAGTTCTCTTTCTAAACTGCATTAGCAGCGTTACATTTTCTGGCCAAATTGTTCAATTGCTCAAGCAGTTCCCAGATGTCATTAGATATCGAGGTGCTCTTTCTGCATGCGGTCAGGTGTAACAAATAGCGTGAGACGGGATCTTGGCAGTCCACCCTGCCCCAAGCAAAAGCTCCGGGTGCATTTCCCAGCAAGGCTGTGCCGGCAGCCCGGCTGCCTCTGCACATACCCAGCCACATGGAAAACAAACTGCAGCTGCCCCTGGACATGACTTGGGGTTTGGTTCAGACCCAGCAAGGGCCTGATGCTGGGAAATGGCCTCTGCCCCCTCTCTCCACCATAGCTGCCTGCATAGAATCATAGAATGGTCTGGGTTGGAAGGGACCTTAAAGCTCATCCTGTTCCAACCCCCCTGCCATCAGCAGGGACACCTTCCACTAGACCAGGTTGCTCAAAGCCTCATCCAACCTGGCCTTGAACACTTCCAGGGAGGAGCAGCCACAGTTTCTCTGGGCAGCCTGGGCCAGTGTCTCACCACCCTCACACCAAAGAATTTCTTCCTCAGATCTCATCTAAATCTCCCCTTTTTTCAGTTTAAAGCCATCACCCCTTGTTCTGTCACTCCCTGCCTTTGTCAAAAGTCTCTCCCACCCTTCCTGGAGCCCCTTCAGGTACTGGGAGGCCGCTAGAAGGTCTCCCTGGAGCCTTCTCTTCTCCAGGCTGAACAGCACCAACTCTCTCAGCCTGTCCTCACAGGAGAGGTGCTCTGGCCCTCAGATCATCCTCGTGGCCTCCTCTGGACTCGCTCTAACAGGTCCATGTCTTTGTGCTGGGGGCTCCAACCTTCATCTAATAAAAGGCATTACTGCTTTCTCCAAGTCCTGTTTCTCCAGGGTACTGAATTTCATCACTTTGGCCTTTCTGCCTCTTTTTAGGATGGTGCTTTTCTTAGGAAGAAGGAGGAACAAGTGTGATGTTTGCCTTGGCTGCTTAGGAAATAGAGTTCCATAGCAGTGGACTAATTTTTAACCAGTTAGTCATCTTCAACATTAGTGAAAAAAAAAAAAAAAGAAACTTCACTTAAACTCCCATTACTTAGAGAAATTCCAATTTGGGTGACTTATCCAGATGTGCACTTTCAAGATAAATAGTAACTATTGCTGTCCATTTCATTGCTGTATGGACTAGATTGTAAGTCAGAAATATTATCTTGACTGGCTTATGAAGCTTCATCAAGTCAAAAGAAAAATGTGTTCATTACAAAAAAATTAAAAAACTAAAACATAACTAAGTTTTTTAGATTTCTTTTTCTCTTTCACTGCTTGAATTTATAAATTTGGAAAGAACAGTGACTATATAGCAATGTTTGTTTTTTTTGTGTCTTGAGGGATGTGGAGAAAATTCAGTTTCTGTATTAGCAGAGTTTTGAGTGAACTTATTCCTCCTGATTCGGAGCCTAAATTCAAGTATTTGTTTTAATGCTCTATTGAATTCAATAAACAAAGCATCCCCAGAGGGAAAAATGCCTCAAGTTTAGAGATGAAACCCACAGACATGCAGAAAATTTTGAGTGAGCACTTCCCCACAGTTTTTAAGGCTAACTGCTCTGTGTATTTACAAGTATTTTTCTGTGCCTCTAGAAAGGACACACTGGCAGGGTGATGGCACATTTTAAGTGCCTATTGTAAAATAAACAATGTGTGGAACAATTCTTTATTAACACTGGTATATATTTGTTTTATAGCTTGTATATTTTTTGTTTCAACATGGCATGAGGACACTATTTTTATTTCTTTATTCAATATGCCTTAGGTTGCATTTGGAGTAGCAGTGACTTCTGGAGGATGCTGTAGGTTTAAGGAAGGTGGAAGGTGAATTCATGTAACAGGAGACAAAGTCATGTCCGATTTGGATCCTGCCAACCTACTCCTCCTCACACAAGGAATATTTTGGTTTCTCTCATCAGCCTGTCAGCTCGCTGCTGTTCAGACTCAGCTGTAACTCAGGCTGGGTTGGACGCCCGTCTGTTGGCTGAAGGTGAAAGGTGTGCTATTTTCAGCCGGCATGTTTTCACTTTGAAGCAAGGGTTGTACTAAAGGTGTTGTTGGCTGTCATCTTGCTTGTCTGTTTGCAGTTTTGCTTTGTTAATCCTTGGTTGGATGTGCTGGAAGAATTCCATCTGCGCTTTGCCGATGGCAGGGGACAGCCTGGCTTCTCTCGCCTCCTTGGTTTGCTGCACTGCGGAGCAGGCGCAGCTCCTTTCCTTCCCCTCTCTGCTAACACAGCAATAACAAAAGCAAGGAGAAGCAGCAGCAGTGTGGGGTTTATTTTCCTGTTTGCTATGGCAGCAGTAACCCCTTGGGTATGTCCTACCCTTTCCTTAGACATTTCCTTGGAGTCTTAGAGCCCGCAGCCTTCCGCGGTGCGCGCGTAGGGAAACGCTTCCCGTCCGGCTCGCCCTGGGGATTGCATGTGAAACTATCCCGATGTAGAGACTTCACCTGAGAGGACACAAATTGTGATACCCAAAGGTATTTTACCACTGGTTCATGGGAACTTGTCACACAGATATTACCATATGAGCAATTCTGTATGAAGGAAAGTATAGGCAGTGAAATAGTAATGCAGAAATTCTGGAAGTCAGCGTAGTGGATGAGAGCCACAAGTATTTCAGACTCTTCCAGTTTGCTGTCCCCAAAAGCTGCTCTGAGGAAAAATGCAGAAAGCTTTTCCTTAGGCAGAGGTTGGCTGGTGTCTTGGTAATTCTTGTAAACATCTCTCCTTGGTTGGATTTTAATTCTAAGCCCTTCAGACAGTATGTTAGATAAGCCAAAAAGCCGCTTGGTCCCTCCAGATGAGACAGACAAGGAAAGAAACAGTGAACTGACCCTCTCCTGTCCTCTCAGCGTGGCTTTGTTTTCTGTCAGCCTGGGAGGCTGGTGGCCTGTAGCCTTCCTAATACACCTGACTTGGAGGGATCATTTCTCAAATGCCAGCCAGGTATGTAAGCTCAGCACCTCCTGCTTCGCTTGGCTGCGGATAAAAACTGTGTGTGACAGCTCTGCAGCACAGAAGCCTGGCCTGAGAGAATTTCTGGGATTGGGGAAATGCTGTCTGCAGTCCTTAATGCAGAGTTTAGGGGATGATTAAAAATGTCCTTTAAGGAAGTTTAGGTTTAGAATCATAACAGAGGCAAGTCTCTTCTACATATGGATTTTTAAATACTAATTGTAGACTGGTTGTTGTAGGCACAGCAGGAGTGAAGCAAGTCCTAGAAGTGTGTCCAGCCCTGACCTCTGTACCCACCTGGCAAACCAGCTGAGCATGCTGCAGGCTTCACCCTGAGCAGGGGGGATGAGTGTGTCTATGTTCAGTTGAGTAATAACAACCTCTCCTAGGAGCAGGCATTGTCAGCCTTGGACACTGCTTTTACAGCTGAAAGCTTAAGCTGTTCCAATAGATAGTTTTTGGTATGCTGGAAAGGGTGACCAGGTAACTGGTGGCCAGGACTTGTGGCTTCCAGTCTTCTATGGCAAGATAGGGGAGCTTCCTGAGAGACTTGTCCAATACTCATCTCGGGGAGGATAGCTTTCAGCTGTGTATACATGACTTAGTAATAATAATAAGAAGAAGAAAGTAACTCTTTGCTGTCCCAGTCTCAAAACATCAAATCTAGAAATACTCTGGTTGCATTTGGGTCAGTTGTAAAACAATGACAAACATTACTTTTACAAGTAAAAGGATATCCTGCCTTTTTTTTTCCACCACAGGTTAAGTTCCTTGGTTTGGAAGCATTTAAAGATATTTCTTACATTTCCATTAAGGTTTAAAAATAGCTCCTAGGCTCTTTCTCAGTTAAAAACTTTGCTTTCTTAAGGAGAGAAAGAAAACTCCTGTCCTCTCAACACATGTATTTTCTTCCTTTTTTTTCCTTTGGGAATACTATTCTTGAACTCAACTAACAAGCATCCCTTCATTCACTTCCCTCTTGCCTGTCTCCTCTGTCGATGCACTGATGCTGGTGGCTGGCTGATGCCTTCCAGCTCCCCTCCAAGTTGTGTGGTCTGTCCCAGGCAGCAGCACAGAGCTGTGCTTTGGCTTCTGGGTTTTTATTTGCAGCAGTGGCAATGCAGAGAGGTGACAATGGGGTACTGCTCTTCAAAACAGTAAATAAAAGGTCTGGGTTCAGCAAAGCAGTCCTATTAAGTATTAAATCAGTGTGAGAGCCTGCATCTCCACATCTTGTTTACTGACTCGTTAAGGGGAAGTGCATCAAGTGTCACTGCTGCCATCGTAAATTTAACTTGGCTCATTTTCCAGGAGGAAAGTGGTGTTTGGAAAGGGAAAAAGCTTCTGAGAGATGGCAGCAGTTAATTATCTGAGAACCCCAGAGCCAGAGGACACCTCTCACCACTAAAAACCCAATTGCCTTGATGGTCTTAACAAATGTTGCTGTTTTCTTGCCTTTTTGTTGATCTCAAATGAAGACTGGGATTTACTGTCAAATAATTTCTCAAGCTCATGTTAGGGGTTTTGGAAATTTAGTATAGTGGCTGTAATAAAATAATGCATACCACACTGCTGTTTCCATGGAAGGGAATCCATACTAGTGCCAAAACTGTGGTTGACATCAGAATCCAGCCTGTTGAAGACTGTAGTTCCTGTTTGACTTGAAATTACTTCCAGCATCAATACGCAAGGCTTTGTGATCCTGGCACTGAATGTCCCATATGATACATGGTTGTGGTCAAGAATGGGGTGGGAATGAGTGGAAGTCTGGGAAACATTTGTGTAGGTTTTCAGGTGTTGCTAGATTTTTTTTTTCTAGCTAAAGCAGTTTATTTGAGAGCCAAAATGCACCCTTTGCACTCATTCATGTTGTTAACAAGTATCTTAATGTGTGGATTTTAAAAAAATTATTATTTTTTAAGAAAAGAACCAATAATAGCGATGCTCAGCTCAGAATTTATTTGCAAAATACTATTTGCTTTTCAGAGCCTAATTCCTGCTGATTCCCAGCAAAACATGGACCCTTAAATGGTTAAATCACTTTAGGAAGTAAAGCTACAGCTCCTGAGAAACCTGAAACCTTTGAAATACATAGACCATCATTTGAATTTCCTAGCTTGTGCAGCATATTTATTTAGTTATAACACTTCGTGGTTTTCAAATAGCTTTGCTGTAGTTGATATATAACTTATACATATATATGTATTAGCCTTGATACAACATTCCTACTAATCATCACATATTAAATTTTGCAGATAATGTTAATGCACCCTAATGCATGACTTCATGCTCTTTTTCTTTAGAAAAATATTAAAACTCATTCTTTCAACCAGGTCTGAGCTCTTTCCACCCCCAGCTCCCAGTATAATTATATCAAAGCTGTGATTTTTCCTCCTACCCTGCTCCTTTCCTGTGACTATTTTATATTAGCAAAAAATTATATGTAAATCTAGTTATGTCAGCAGAATACAGATTTATTTATTCATCTGACAGGTATTATCAACAAAAATCTGCTGTGGCACAGGTTCTGCTGCTTGTACAGCTTCATCTGTCTCGGCTGCAGTGATCAGCTTTTTTCTGGAGTAGGGTAGGAGTCAGGCTACTCAAAATGCTGGAAAAAGCCTATCTCATAGTGTAAATTGCACCAAGGTACTGTTGGAAATGAGAAAATACCTGAAATCATGGCTTGTTGCTCTTACTCAAATACTTGTTGTACCTTCAACACTTAGATTGAAAGATACCTTGTGTTTGTTCTGAAGGGGACAGGATGACCCAGCCCCAGCCTGTTATGGACACAATAGTTGAGGTTCATGTTTAGCAGTGTTAAAAATCATTTCCTGGTGAGACTTTAAGGGGACAGTAGGTAAGAAAGTTTGTGGGATCAAGGTGTCAAATTATGGAGAAGTACTGTACACGTGGTGGTTACAACAGGGAGGTGCTTTAGGTTCTTAATGTAGAGCAATTTAGGAGTGAAATAATCAGCCTTGGGTGGAGTTGTGTTCTACATGGCTATATGCAGGTGATGCTGCACTTAGTTTTCATGTTTCATTTGTCTGCATTTCACTTCTATTATGATTAGATGAAGACTAACAAGGGATGCACAAATTGCTTTCAGCAACTCAAGATTTTTAAAGAATCCTTTATTAAAATATATCAACAGCCCGTTCCCCCAGAACACAAAACCCTTTGCTCCTTCAGACAAAGGAAGACAAAATAGCAATTTATTTTTTTTTCCCTTAAGCTGTTTGAACACAAGAAGGAGGCCCATGCATTTATTTTTAGATTGAGCAAAATAATCCATCTCAGAGTTAGAAAAGCGTGTAAAATCTTTAAAGAATGTTTTATTTCCTCCAGGCGCCCACGCAAGAACGTGACAGCCTCACCATTGTTTACTGAGCATTTTGATGTAAAAATGCTTAAATTGCCAGGATCATTCAGTGTCAGCTGAAGAAAGCCAGAGGAGAAGTTGATGGAAATGGTTGGATTTGTTTTCAAACCTGCCATGAGGGCGGTGGCAGGCTGGAGCTGCCGTCTCCTCTTGTGAGCTGGGCCGCTGGGTCGGCGTTGGGGCAGGAGCAGGAGAGCGCCCGGTGGCGCGGCATTGTTTCGGTGGAATAACTTTGGCGTTGCCTTGGAAAGGAGAGGGGTGGATTCAAAGGGGTTAAGGGCGCTTGTGAAAGCATCCACAGGGGACTTGGCTACATGCAAACTGCTGGTGAAACGCCACTGCCCACAGAGGACCTGAAATAGCACCCAGAGAAATTATTGTAGAAGGCTCCTGTAGACTTTGAGAGTGGTGGGTTGGATTTGTAGTCCACAGTCAAGTCTTGCGTGTCGAAACAAGCGAGCAGCATGAAGAGAAATGTGAAAGCAAATGCATTTTTAATGTGATTTTGAAGATTTTGTTTGGCTGGATGAGGGAGAGCCCTTCGGTACATTTCTCTGGTGCTTCAACGTGGGTTTAGTGTGCAAACAAAAACAAAAAATACAACATTGTTTTTGGTTTTTCATGAAATATAGAAATGAAACTTAATGCTGTAAGCAATGACAAGCAGCTCTACTTTAGCTTTGCTTTGATTTGCTGGAATTATTCCAGTCTTACTATTTTATGTTCCAGAGCTAAGCTGGTGAGAGAGGAGACATAGGATGTGTTGCTTCTTTCTGCTCATCCTTCATCACTGAAGCCACCCAGCTGGCGACCTGAAGCTAGAACAAAACTCAGACAGGTCCATCCCCAAAGATATATATATATATATTTGTGTACAGCTGCTGCAGTGTGCAGTGCCTTGTTAGTACTGCCCTAGAACCAAGTTTCTTTCCACAAAGTCAGCCTCATAGGAGGTTTTTATAAAACTGGTTTTCTATTTCAGTTTTCTTTGTGTTTCATTTCTTCTTTTTGTCCCTCTACCTTCTTGTGTCTTTTTTGTTGTGGTTGTCATGTTGTTGTTGAAATGAGGTGAGCTTTCTTCTTCTTCTGTGCTAAAAAAAATGATGCATCTTGCAGTAATTTTTAACTTCCTGTGAAAATTAATCCTTGTCTTGGGCAACCTGCTTAGAAAATTGCCTTCCCTTCTCGCGGGTTTGTCATTCTCTGACAGCAGCTTCATGAATTTCCTAGAACAGCTCAGGCTGTTGTTACAGGGACTCTGCTGCCAAATAGTATTTGTACATTATTTTACAGTAGTAATTAAACCCCAGGCAATATTCTGCATAACAAAATGGCCTTTAAAATCTGTAGCTATAATTTATGAAGCCAATCATTGAGGGCATGTTTAGGTCTGTACAATCTGAGATTTTATCAACGAAAGATTTTGGGACTAGATAATAAAAGTCCCTTTTTATTGTAAGTTTCTGAAATAAATGTTTTGGAGCTTAATACAAAAACAACACCGAGGAAAACCTAAATCTGTGCAAGTATTCCCACACTGAAGTCAGGGAAGGGGTGGTCTCAGCCTTAAAATACAGCTTTTTTTCAGAGTCTTTGCATCCTCTTTTATCTGATTTGTTATTGACTTAATCCAAAGCTCACAGGCCAAACTGCAAAGACTTACTTATCTCAGTAAGTTTTAGCTTAAATTCCATATTTTCCCTTTTAAAAATGCTAATACTTTTAAAATTAACTTTTAAAAAAAGGAAAAAAAAAAACCAAACAAACAAATGAACCCCTACTGTTGCTGAACCTGAAAGAAATCAGAAGATCCTGTATTGCCCACGTAGCTCTCTTATTTGATGCAATAAGTTGTTCTGGCAGCATTGCAGCTGGTGCGGGAATGCGGCGGAGGATCTCCTCTGCTGTCCCCAGCGCCGGCACTGCCACCCCAGCCGGGACGCTGCTCCTCGGAGCTGCGGTTAGCCAAACCCTGCAGAGCGCCCGGGGCTTGTTCTGTGCTGTTCCCAGCCTGCTGTGAAGAGGAGCCAGCTGGCTTCCAAAATCTTTGCTCCTTGTGTGTGGGCTCTTTACTCGTCTCCAGCCTCCACCAGCAGCGTTGGTGCAGGATTCCAGAGCACTGGGACAGGCTGCCCAGAGAGACTGTGGAGCCTCCATCTCTGGAGGGATTCCAAACCCACCTGGACACCACCCTGTGCAACCTGCTCATGGCAGGGGGATTGGACTGGATGATCTCCAGAGCTCCCTTCCAACCCCAGCCATTCTGTGAAGATTTGCTTTTGAGTTTGGGTTGCTCTCACAAGCCAAGCAACCCACCTGCAGGCAGGGAGAGTTGGTTCAGTAGCAGACAGCAGCTGCTTGGTTTCTTTCTCCCTTGGTAGGTGAAATCAGTCACCTAAGTGGTTGGTGGTGCCAGATCTGAACAAGTTGTGTTATATTAAAAGGGGTGGAAGCTGATAAAACCTACGAGTTGGAAACAAAAATGTGGTTTTATGCCCCAGAGAACTGTTGAGGTTAAATTTCACCAGCATGTCCTGCACTTCAAAACCAAGTCATCACTTTCTTTTGTTTCCAATCCATTTAGCTACAAGCAATTAAACCCCCCCCTGATCTGGAGTTCAGGGTACTGAGGCAAAAATGATGTCTGGGACCAGGGTAGTGCATGTGAGAAAATGGAGTGTCATGACACACAATCTTATCTATTCTGTGTGCTTTCTAGGGAAAAGGAAATTTGTTGGCAGCAAAACATACATTGATGGCATGGGAGGTTTTATTTGTGTCTCTTTGAAAATCTAAAATACCAGGTTCATAAAGTCTTTGAAATTATTATTTTCAAGTTATGCAGAGTCAGGTGCAATACAAGAGGCACTTCAGAGCTGTAAAATGCAAGGAGTTGTAATGCTTTTTCCACTGCAGTTCATGGGGATTTTATCACTGTAGTAACAGGGCTAAACTGTGAACTGTGTGCTTCCAAAGATAATTTTGACTGTAGATGGTTGGCTCTGAATCCAAAGGGTTTACCAAACATTGGAAGCTGTGTAAAATGAAGATTTTAAATAATTTTTATTATTTTTTTAGCATATCTTAACAATTGCTATTCATGATAAGAAACTTGTCAAATCGAGTGGGTGCTGTTTGAAAGCTTCTCTATCTGCAAAATAAAACTTTAGCTGGTTGAATTGGAGAAACTTTCTGTTTGCCCTCCTAAGAAAGGGTTCCCTGTGCATCAGGCACTTCTGGGAATCAGTGTGTGAAAGAAAGGGATCTGTTGAACAAGTGCACTGTGTCTGCAGCAAAACAGAAACAGCTTTTAAATTAAAACATGCTTAACAACCACCCATGCTGATAGTTTGCTCACAGGATGGTGCCTGTCTGACAAGAAATTAATTTAATCACACATGTATTCACACAGCCCTCATATTTATTCTGATAAATGATCTCCTGAATAGATAACTAGGAATTGTCACTTCAGCTTTCCCTGAAAGCAGCTGTGTCTCCACATCCTCTAAAGAAAGGTGGATGAAATAAGCCAGTTTAAGATTATTTGACCTGTCTTTGTGTCATAGATGTATTTTAATCTGTTTTGTGATACAGAGCATTTAAACATCCTTGGCAGAGGATATACTTGGTGTCTGGTGTTCCTCAAGATAGCACGGAAAAAAACCTGTATGAATTTCTGTGTTTATGCTTGTTTTGATCAATGAGGTACTTCAAGCTTTAAATTTTGGCAGCATGTTTCAATACACAGCAGAACACGATGGCATCCAGAAGCAAGATGAGTAGAGACTTGTTTAAAATATGTATTGTCTCCTTGGTTGGCTGGGTGATTTTGGAAACATGTTCTGTGTGTGTGCATCTCCCATTTGTCTGTACTGTGGAGAGGGGAGATTTTTAACTCCTCAAAATGCAGGTGGGAAACTGCTTTGAAGAGCATGCTATCCCTAGCGTGACTTGTGTGCGAGCAGGAGGGTCCATCTAATATGCAAGGTCTCCTCCTGCTCTGAGCTGGTTGAGCATGTTTGGGTGAAGTGAGGACAGGATGGGAGATTTTGGTTCAGTTTTGTCCTGCTTGTTGTTTTCAAACTAGCCCTTCACACATGAGTAATTTTCTGATCTTTAAGGCATTCAAATGGCAAAAGCCTGTGGAGTTGACATGAAAAAATAAATTTAAAGCTAAATATTTATATTAAAATAGAGTATTAAATGAGAAGCAGCTGTAAAAGTGACTTTTTTGTTAATTTTTATCATGAACAAGTGATCTCTCTGCTGATAGTTGCAGTGACAAAGCTCTTACTAGGAAAGAAAGAAAACTGACAACACAGTCACAGAATGGTTGAGGCTGGAAGGGACCTCTGAAGGTCATCTGGTCCAACCCCCCTGCTCAAGCAGGGACTCCTGGAGCACATGAACCAGGGTTTTGTCCAGATGGTTTTTGAGTATCTCCAGGAAGGGAGATTCCACAGCCTCTCTGGGCAGCCTGTCCAGTGCTCCAGCACCCTCACAGTTAAGAAATTCTTCCTTATGTTCAGGTGGAACTTCCTATGCTGCAGGTTGTGCCCATTGCCTCTCATCCTCTTGTTGGGTGCCAATGAGAAGAGTCTGGCCCTGTCCTCTAGACACTCTCCCTTTAGATATTTATAAACATTACTCAGATCCTCTCTGAGTCATCTTTTCTCCAGGCTGGACAGGCCCAGCTCCCTCAGCCTTTCCTCATATGAAAGATGCTCCAGTCCTTTAATCATCTTAGACACCCTTCACTGGACACGCTGCAGGACTTCCATGTCCCTCCTGTACTGGGGAACCCAGAACTGGACATGGAACTCTTAATTAGCTTTTCTCATCCTTGCTTTGCCACTCACTTGAGTTTTCTCCATTTAGTCTAAAATCAGGCAAAGCTGGCATGCTTGAGCTGCACACAGACCTTGCAAATCTGTTGTGATGAGGAGGAGGTAGCAGCCAGCACATGAAACACGTGCTGTAGCTGTTCTTCACCTACACCAACCGCCTGGGCATCTGCAGGCAGCAGTTTCACCTGAGCTGAAGGAGATGGAGAAGGACGTGGCTTGTGCCTGCGCAGGATGTCACAGGGGCAGCTCCCAACAGGCTGTGACAGCAGAGGCATGCAGAGCAGCAGAAATAAGCAGTCAGGTGGAAGTTACTGAGATGAGAAGGAACAGAAAGCTCTGCAGCACCTTAACGCTTGCCTGAGAGGCAGCTCCTATCTGTTCCAGTGAGTATCTCCTTCCAGACCTGGTCTTGGCACAGTCTGTGTTGTTAGTGCCGCCGGCCTTGTTTGAGCCCACGCAGCTCGGCGCTGCCGCGCGGTGACTGCTGAAATAACGCATGGCCAGCTCGCTCTTGGAGACGATTTTTCTTGACAGCCTGCTTGAAACTATTCTGTCCCAGGCTCCTGACGAGGCAAGCTATTTAAAAGCGAGGGAGAGAGCTTCAGCCCCTTGCTTCCACGTGAGGGCTGTGTGGTGCATGCGGTCCTTCAGCTCCAATTGGCACACGTGGCAGAGCGGGATAAAAATGTGGGCTGCAGTTTTTAATGGAAGAGCTTTACAAAAAACAAACCAGCAACCTTAGAAGCTCTTCAGTTCCATCCTCATTAGCAAAAGCAGCGCTATGTGTTCCTTCTGGTATCTGTGGCAAAACCTGATTTTTAACAAGATGCCCACTTTTTCAGTTTCCCAGCTTTGGCCACTGTTGACCATGTTGTGCCAGAGAGAAAGCTGGGCTTTTGTGAGGATCCTTTCAGCATCTCTCTCATTTTCCCCTGAAATCACAGAGTGGAATCACAGAATGGTTTGGACTAGAAGGACCTTAAAGATTCTCTAGGGCCAACCCCCCTGCCATCAGCAGGGACACCTTCCACTAGCCCAGGTTGCTCAAAGCCTCATCCAACCTGGCCGAGAACACTTCCAGGGAGGAGCAGCCACAGCTTCTCTGGGCAACCTGGGCCAGTGCCTCACCACCCTCACAGCAAAGAATTTCTTCCTCAGATCTCATCTCAATCTCCCCTTTTTTCAGTTTAAAGCTATCACCCCTCGTCCTGTCTCTACCTGCCCTTGTCAAAAGTCCCTCCCTACGGTCTCCCTGGAGCCTTCTCTTCTCCAGGCTGAACAGCCCCAAGTCTCTCAGCCTGTCCTCACAGCAGAGCTGCTCCAGCCCTCAGATCATCCTGGTGGCCTCCTCTGGGCTGGCTCCAGTAGGTCCATGTCCTTCTGATGTTAGGGGCCCCAGAACTGGAGGCAGCACTACAGGTGGGGTCTCACCAGAGGGGAGTAGAAGGGCGTCTCATTTATGTACCAGGTAGTTCCTCAAGCAGTTTAGTCTGGTTTTTTGTGATTCTTTTTATCCCAATTTCCTTGTCCATCACTTCAGCGTGTCTAACAGAGCTGTGTGAGGCCCAGGGCTTAAGCAGAGCTTGTGAAAGCTTGTGGTTTTTTGGCATTGCTCATGAAGAGAAGACTTGGAGGTATATCTGAGAGTGTGGTCACACAGTAGCTGTGCAGCTTGAGTTGAGTGCCTGTGTGGATTTTAAATTGTTTTCAAAATTAGAAGCTCCATCTCATCTTTTATGGGCACTTGCACCTGTGCATTTTTGGAAGCCTGTTGTAGTGAAGGCAGACTAACTCCTTGTCCAACTTCTAGAGCTTGTTATGTTTGTGTAGATGCTTGAAATTATATTGGCCCCAATCCTGGAGTCCTTTCCAGCTCAGGATTAAAGTCCTACTGCATCCTTCAGTGGCTGGAGTTTTTGACTTTTAATAGGCGAGGGTAAATCCCATTGCATAGTGAAATCAACAATCCTGTGCTACCCTAGTGTGTGTAACGAGAGGATCACACCAAATCTTTCACAGCCAGATTTCTAATTGGTGCTTTAACTCTTAATTCTGCTTTTTTTCCCCCCTCCTTTAACATAAGGGAAGCTTTTGATGTGATTGAATGGATTATGGTACAGGAGACAAAGCTAAACACGCTCTGGTCAGCCACAGTGGGCTGTCATGTAGGTGGTAATTCCTGTGGGTCTCTAGCCTTTGAGTTGTTTATGCTCTGATAAAGTAAAAGCAGTAATGTCTTTATTACTTCAGTAAAGAAACTGCATTTAAATTTATCACCTAAGTATGTGATATTTATATACATTTTTGTTTTCTGTAACCATACATTGGCTTCTGGATACGTTATTATGTTGTGCTGTGTCAGTGAGCAGAAAGGGAGTTGCTGAAATCTGTAGGAATTCATCAATTAATCTCTCTGAAGTAACTTCTTCAACTGCATTTTCCCAGAAGGAAAACAAGCATAGCAGTGCTGTCTGGAGTGGCTTGGAATTGCATGTCCTTCCCCACATCATTATTTGGGCAATGGATTTGCATATATCAGAGGTTTCCAAAGTGGTGTACGTATGGGAGATTCTAAATGAAAGTGCACAACTTTGTAAAAACAAAACAAAAAAACCCCAAAAACCATCCCCACCCCCCCAAAAAAACCCCCCCCAAAACCCAAACAAAACAACCCCCCCCAAAAAAAAACCCCAAAAAACCCCAACAAACCAAAACCCCACAACCTGAAAATACATGGTACTTCTTTTTTAATTTTATTTAAACTTCCACAGGTGTCTGCACAGAGCTTTCTTCTTGGCTGAGGTCACTAGTAGTGAGGAAAAGGAAAGTGGGTGATTTTGTGCAACTACTAAGGGGATGTGGGATTTAGGTCATGCTGGTTTGAGTTATTATGTTAAAGTTAGGTTGAACCAAAATTGTTGAGTGAAGTCCTTTTCAGACAACTTCAACTGTACTTAACAGTATTTCAAGCATATTGCCTTGTAGCACTGTCTTTAGTTTACCTTGAGATTATATGTGCTTGCAAAATACTACTTGGCCTTCCTCAGCCAGTTGTGCAGGTTGGTGAATTGGAAACATGTATACATTGCAAAAATCACAAAAATGAGGGAATGTGTCAGACCCCCACGGTTTTAATAGCAAGTTGCTTGCTCTTTAGTAACTGAGAGGCTTAAAAGTCTTCCTATTTGGTAGTCTCTGAATTTTTCTGTAGTCAAAATTAGTTTCATAGTTTTGTCTTTATGTTTATCAAGCTTTTCCTTCCAAAAACCTTAAAACCAAACTTACCCTTGACGCTGTGAAATGTCTGTTATGCCAATTAAGCCTGTGAATCCTCATCAAAGAGATACTTGATTTTATCTCAATGACCTTTTTAAACCTTTCTCTTTCCTTTTTAAGCTTGCCAGTAGGGAAGTCATCTATTGAATTAGCCTTGCAAAATGTATTATCGGATTTCATCAATCCAGATTCTGCTCCCATCTTATCTTATCATATGAGTATAGTTTTAAATTTGTCCCTTAAATTGTTGGTTGCATAACAGGAATGAACCAAGTTACACAGCTTGTGTTGTGTGAAGCTGTTCCCTGGGATTTTTGTGGATAAGCACTGGAAATCCACTGGTTTAGTAGTGGACAGGTACGGTTGGACTTGATGATCTCAAAGGTCTTTTCCACCCAGTCAATTCTATGAAATGACAAAGGTGGCAGTTTCTTCCATCTGCTCTCTTAAAGGGGTTTTCTGTCTTTGTGAACAAGATTTCTTTCCAAGTTACATCCATTAATTTAACCTCTCCAGAGTCTGTGGGTCTGCATCAGTAGAGGAACTGGGCTGGAGTCTTGCCTGTCCTGGTTTTTGCCAGGATTGGGTTAATTTTCTTCTTAGTAGTTAGAAACTACCACATTGGCTCAGATGTGGATACCCATTTGAGATGCCTTCTGCTGGGGGAGATGGTAAATGGAGGAGCAGGCTGCCCTGCAGCCCTTTTTGGAGGCTGTGAGATCACTGGGAGTTGGGCCTTTGCTTGAGCAAAACCAGACTTTTTGGAACATAAATAGAAGCACAGCATCAGTTTGGATGGGAATGTTGGCATTAAAAAGTCAAACCAAACCAAAACCCCAGTGACCCAATGGTTCTGGATGTCCTGTGGTTGTGCTTGACCTCAGCCATCAAAACATTTTGTGAGTGGCACTCGGAGGCGTCTGCGTCATTCCCAACCTGACGGTGTGAGTGTGGCAAGAGGCGATCCTGGCTGGAGATGGTGCAGATGTCAGCGCTGGCCAGCAAATGTGCACGGGGCTTAAATCAAGTTGTCTCCAGGGAACATCTGAGTGTTCCCTGGAAAGGCTGTAAATCTGCTAGCAGGGACAGACAACAACATGTAACATCTGATCTTCTACACCCACAGTCCTCAGTGGAGCTGATCTCATTTCAGCAATTTCTTTGGCTTGAGGGCTTTTTAACTCTTCTTCAAGCAAAGTCATGTTTCTCCCTTTCCCTAAACTCTTAAAACTGGCAAGGACAGCCCTTGCTGCTGGGTGGTAATTGTGGTTTAATGGCAGTTTGCAGGCTGAAACACAGCTGAGATGTGACTTAAATGGGGAAGAAAAAAAAAAAAGAGGGAGGGAGGCAAAAACTGACTCGGCACGCAGAAAAGCCCAGCTCCTTCTGGCGCTGGATGCTTAACGTTGTACCAGATGAGGAGTCCTCAGATGCTGCAGCTGGGACAGAGTGACAGGCTGTGTGCCTTCCTCCAGGTACCAATGGCACTCACAGCCCTACCTGGGAGACAGGAGGGTTCCCTGGTGCAGTCAAATGGCTCTGATCGGTTTGGTTTGTTGTGGTTTTGGCACCGAGAACAAATTTTCTGTGCATGTTCCGAACAGTCTGTGATTTCAATCTCCAGAGCAAACGTTTCGCCATGTATTTGATACGGGTGTTGCAAGTCCATTTGTGGGCAGTGGTTTTGTTTGCCCGTTGCACATTTTACTGCTGGTGAAAGCGTGGTTCAGTTTTTCAGTCTTAAGGTGCAGCAGGAGAGCAGAACAGAGATTAAAAATGCCTGAAAAATCCATGTTCTTCTGGGAGAGTCTCCAGCAAGGAACATGGGCTTCCTAGCATGTGCTCCTAGTAGCTCTGGGAGTAAACTGCTAGCCAAAGATGAAAGCAATCCTGAGCATCCCGAGAAGCTTATGTTCTGTATCTCCACAGCTCCACATATTTTGGGGACATGTACTTAAACTTTGATTCTAAAAAAAACAAACAAACAAACCCCCCCCCCAAAAAAAACCAAACCAAAACAAACCCACCACAACAAAAAAAACCCCAAAATAAACAAAAAAAACAGACAACAACAAAAAAGACAACAAAAAAACCCTCCATAATAGAGGTCCTTGTGCTACTGATACAGACTTCTTGCTCAGTGTCCTGTGTTTGCTTTCCTGTAATTTGTGCCACAAAGAAGCAAGTGGTTTCTGCTAAGCCACCGAACCCTGTGAGGATCTCAGACATGCCCTTTGGGGTTATGATAAATCCTCCTGACAATTGCACTATAAATACTCATTGCATGTAAACCTGTACCAATTGATCAGGCTTATCTGAAAGAACTTCAGGAAGGGGTGTGAGTTGGTTGGCGAGGATAAGAGAGGTCCAAACTGGCTGTTGCAGATATTCTCTGATTCTGGGGTGAATTGAATTCCACTTTTGCCAGCAGTTATCACCTCATAAAACTTAAGTTTCTGGAATGACAGGAGCAAGCTGATTTTGATTTGTTGCAATGGATGCGTTGTAGAGACGGTTTTTGAATACTTCCTTCAGGCAGGATCTTGATTCTGTATGTTTTGTGGGAAGGCTTTTTCCTCTGATACTCTCCTGGGATATCTCCAGAGCTTTCTGGAGCAATCTGCTAATTTAACGCTGCTTTTCTGTACAGAAAGGTGCAAGTTGCTCTGTCTGCTGTTCACCACTTCTTACATTAAGAAATAAAATAAGTGGTTGAGCCACCAGGTTAAGCTTGCTAGGAAGAAAAAGAGAAGAGGGATCCCTTTTTGGCACCATGAGTTACGAAGCATCCTGATCTCTTGCCACATGGTAGAAGTTGCCTGCAGTTTGCTCTCCCTCTCCATTCCTCCTGCCTGCTGTGGGACACTTCTGCAAGCCTTGCTAGATCCCAGCCCCTTGCTTTCCTTTTTCTGACTCATCTGGCTGTGCCTCAGGTTCCATTTGCCTCGGGGTGAGTGAGGGCAGAAGCAGCTATCTGTGCGTGATTTTCTGAAGAAAAGTCACATCTTGGTCAAATGAGCGCTGCCTCCATGGGTGCTTGATGTAGACACAGACAAATGAGCTTGCAGGGAAAAGTGATTCCTCATCTCCTCTTCTCCCTCCAGTGTAAATAGTGCAGCATATGGGAAACAGATGAGTGACCTTGCTGTGACAGTGCCAAGAATGACGCTTTTTGATATTAAAGTGTTTACTTGCTTTGCTGTTTACCTTGTTCTGGGGGAAGATCCTTCTGATCAGGCACTGTAGCTCACTGCCTTCTTCCTTTTACACAAGAAACATCTTCCTGGCCCTTCCCTTTCGGCACGGCCACCAAGTGCTGGACGTTTCCATTGAATCTCTTGGTCTTGGATGCAATTTGCTCTTTATAACTACTCAGCTCTTTGATTGTTTTTAATTTCAATTTCTTTTAATGATAACAGTTAGGAAAGGATGTGTAAATGCCAGGTACTTTAAAAGCACGTGCCTTGCTAGTAGAAGAAGCCGATCTGTTGAAGCGGAGTGGTGTTCCCCGTGCCCAGGTCAGTGTGTGGAAGCAGCACGGGTTCTGCTGCAGAGCATCTCCAGCCCATAGTGCTGCTGGTGATGCTGGAAGGAGGACACTGCTGCTGCATCCTCTCCCACCTCACACAACCTGGGTGTGGATTGTGTGGGCTCAGTCAGGGGCATTGCTGCTCACCCTGGCTTGTGAGGTTACCCTCGTCCCCACGTGCCTGGCACTTGGTGTGCTTGTCCCAGGCCCTGCCTTTTGCCCAGCAGTACCCACGCTGCCAACCCGTGGTGTGACATGTGTGCAGGGATGGGATGTCCTGCCAGGAGCTGCTAAGTGGTTTTGCTGATAGCTTGAAAGCAGATTTATGTGTTTGCACAAGCTGCAGTGTCTGCTGTTTGTTGTGTAACTGGCAAACGTTAGCATTGCTTTTGCTTTGTGCTCTTCCCCTGAGCTTCATCGTGCCTGGGCTCATGAGCCTGGTGAGGGCAGCTGCAGGCACTGCCACAGCTGTTTGCTGATCCCCTTCAGCTGGTGTTGCTGGAGTGCCAGGGCACCACTGGGGAGGTGACCTCCCTTCAGAGGTCCTCACCACGCTCATGTGGTGGCATGTGGTGGTCACTGCCTGGCCTCCAGCAAAATCATGGAATCACAAAATGGTTTGGGTTGGAAGGGACCTTAAAGCTCATCCAGTCCCAACCCCCCTGCCATCAGCAAGGACACCTTCCACTAGACCAGGTTGCTCAAAGCCTCATCCAACCTGGCCTTTAAAATGGGTGAGGGAGGTACAGGTGCAGTCCCTCAATCCAGACCCAGGTCATCTGCAGGCTTTTCTAGAAATCACCATGTTGCTCCTACCTGGTGGAGCAGGTAGGTTCAAGGTTTTATTCTGAACTGCACAAATTACAATTGTATTGCTTTTCTATTTTTTAATGGCAGTTGAGTCCCAGAGCTGGCATTCAAGGACATAGCACCTGATTCCTCCAGTTAAAACCAGCTCTGCTTTGCCTTCTCCAGGCTTAGGGCTTTATACCGACTTCTTTTTCTGCTGAGTGGGTACAAGAACGGAGTCATAAAACAAGAGGAAGCCTGGCAGCTGGATGAGCACCGTTGTTCTGAAACAGGAGCTCTGTTTCCCTTTGTGATTCTCTCAAGAGATGCTGTTGGGAGACAGCTTCCTTCTTTCTCATCTTTTTTAGAATATATCTTCTACTGAAGACTTGAAAACAACAGGCTTTGTAGAAGTGCATTATTAACTGCCCTTCTGATGGGGCCTTTAATTCTTGTTAGTGTTTTTATTATTAATGGACCTCCATGAAGTGTGTAGAACCAGTGGTAAGCAAATGTGTGATGAGCACATTTGTTTGTGTCATGTCAGTTGGTAAAAAGAAACCAAACTCATGCTGCTTCCCTCTTTTTTGTTGTAGCAAACCTTCCCCAGTGATGTCCACTCCATTGAAGAGATTTTGAAGGTAGGTGCTCTTAAGTAATAGATCTCTGTGTTTGTTTATATTTTGCACACAGTAAAGTAGTGCATGGGGGAAAAAATATCACTGTGCTGTTCTGTCAGCAGATGTTGCAATCACTGAAAGTGTGTTTTGGGGTATGCTGTGTAGAAGTGAAGATAAAAGTTAGCTTTGGATACAGCTGGAGTTGTGAGACCAGTCTTTCTAGCAGTGTGTAAGTGTAATAGTCTGGTGCAGTCCGAGAGCAAGACTGACAAGTCATCTGAAACAGTCAGAGCTGCTCCTTTGTCAACTCAGGGGGTGGCCATTACTGAGCACAATTCACAGGATCAGAATGGTGGGGGCTGGAAGGGACCTCTGGAGATCACTCAGTCCAACCCCCCTGCCAAAGCAGGTTCACCTAGAGCAGGTTGCACAGGATGGCATCCAAGCAGCTTTGGAATCTCTTCAGAGAAGAAGACTCCACAGCCTCTCTGGGCAGCCTGTCCCAGTGCTCTGGCACCCTCACAGTAAAGGTTTCTCCTCATGTTTAAGCAGAACCTCCTGTGTTCCAGTTTGTGCCTGTTGCCCCTTGTCCTATTGCTGGCCACCACTGGAAAGAGTCTGGCCCCATCCTCTTCACACCCACCCTGTAGATATTGATAAACATTAATAAGGTCCCCTCTCAGGCTGCTCTTCTCCAGGCTGAACAGATCCACCTCTCTGTCTTTCCTCATAAGAAAGATGCTTCAGCCCCTTAATCATCTTTGTGGCCCTCTGCTGGACTCTTCAGAAGTTCCCTGTCTCTCTTGAACTGGGAAGCCCAGAACTGGACATAATATTCCAGATGTGGCCTCACCAGGGCAGAGTAGAGGGGGAGGAGAACCTCCCTCAACTTGCTGGTCACACTCTTAATGCACCTCAGGATGCCATTGGCCTTCTTGGCCACGAGGACACACTGCTAGCTTGTGATCAACTGGTCATCCACCAGCACTCCCAGGTCCTTCTCTGCAGGGCTGCTATCCAGCAGGTCAACCCCCAGCCTGTGCTGGCTCCTGGATGTGCTTCCTCCTGTCCATACTGCCAGCCCCAGCAGTGTGGCCCTGGATGGGAGCGTGCACCTTCATCTGTCCCACCTGCCTGTGCTTGGCACTGCTGCTGAGCTGCTTCCCCACTGGCATTCAAGTCCATTCCTGCAAGGCTGTGTCAGCTCTGGTGCCAAACTGTCCCTGCACCCTTGTGTCAGAGCTGGCTGTGAGCAGTGCACGGGCTCCCAGTAGCTGGGTCTGAGTACGTGTGACAGTTGTTGACACAAGGGAACAGTTGTGATGACCACTACTCTGGATGGGGATGGTGGGGACACACCTTGAGTACAGGGGTGATGTTGGTTGGGCTGAGGGGGGAAATCCTGAGGTCACTACTCCTGCAAAGGCAGCAAGGGAGTTGATCTTGCCTGCCAAGCCCTGTCCCTTGGCCATGGTGCTCTGTTTTCACCCAGACCATGGCTGAGCCCCAGAAGTTGGTACCTGGTGGTGATGGTGGGTGGGAGTAAGGGCAGGGGAATGGAGCAGGAGGACACAGCACATTGGGTGGTCTCTTGCTTTGATTTGAAGCTACATCCCAGAGCTCTGTGTCAAAGATGTCATGGCCAAAGCACAAGCCAGTGTTTCAGGAGGAGTAGCACATGGAGTGGCTGGCACTCAGAGCGCTCTGGCTGACCTCCTCGAGCTATGAAAAGCCTTTGGAGGGTTGTTGCTGTAAAGGGATACAAGAACTTCCTTAATAGGAAAGTCCTGTGCTTTGAAAAACCCTGGAACTACTCCTCTGCGGGTTTTATTTACTTTTCCCTTGATTAACTGTGATAGCTGTGAGGCTGAGCCCTAATCCTGCAAACACAAGAACCTAAGTTAACAAGTGCTTAACTCTGCACCAGCTTCACTGGGGCTGCTGTTACTTGGGCAGTGCAAGTGCAGGAAAGGAGCAAGTCCTCGCTGTGGTCTGGCTGGTACTCTCAAAGAAGGGCTTCTTGCTGCAGTGTCATCTCCTGGCTTTATGACTGAGTCAGCAAGGGCTTTTTTTTTGTGGTATCCATATGAATCTCTTAAGTGTAAAATTCACCTGTGTGTATCAGCAAAAATACTGTAAGCTGCTTCTCTCCATCTCTTTCCAGGAAATGACCCACTCATGGCCACCTCCCCTGACAGCTATTCATACACCTAGTACAGCAGAGCCTTCCAAATTCCCATTCCCAACAAAGGTAAAACACTTTTTTTTTTGGCCAGGGCTTTTGATAAATTAGAAGAGAGCTTTCTGGCTCTTGCATGTATTTCATCTGATTTTGCTCCCCTTTTATATAGAGGTTGTTAGGACAGATTATTTGTAGAAGAAATCAGATAAATTAAATCACAATGGATCTCGAGTTGTATAGTGGCTGCTTGCAATGCATCTTTTTACTAAGAATTAGATCAAATGGTACTTCTGAGTAATTGTTTTTGAATGAGTAGTGTAATTCTTTCCTCTTTTTATTTTTTAAGCAAGCTTTGTGTTTTTATCATTGTAAGATATTTGAGCCAGAGGAGGGGATGAATGAATAGTGTTTCAGTGACTTACACATTTATTACAGTTGTGGGCTTCAAATGTGAATGCTTTTCAGAAACATTTTAAGCATTTCATCTCTGTTGCAGC
Organism: Caprimulgus europaeus; assembly: GCA_907165065.1. Next base: position 79,451,912 of record OU015526.1, read on the forward strand.
ACAAAAACAATTTAATCTTTATTGTCCACAAAAATATAGCTCTTATCAAAAATTTCTTAAATATTTCTTTAAAAATGCACATGCCACTAATGTGCTTGGAACACTTTAGTGTCAGTAGCACCAAAAATTTCTGGTTTTCCTAAAGCATTTCTGTCCATGCTAAGCTACATCAGGCCAGCTTAGATTATTGGACGTTTCAGAGTCATACTTTGACAAATTAGTAGGAGTATTTATTACAGTAAGTAACACAGGGAAAAGAAATCATGGATATGCTGCTGTTAAGTGAGAAATTATTGATTTTCTTCTCAATTTGCACTCTGTCCTTTCTTTCTAGGAAACCCAGCATGTTGGATCTGTGGCACAGAATCAGAGTGAGTAGAAATCCAAAGAAAACACCCTGTTAAGTGTGTATTGACAGATAGTTTTGTGTTGTGTGTTATGCATAGAGGAGAACATCAAATGTTTACATTGATTAAGGAGCATGATTTCAGTAATGAATTTAGAAAATGCTTAAGAGATTGTGTACATTCATTACCTAGAAATTAAGGCAACAGTTCAGCAGAGAGCAAACAGTGTTTTGTTAGGAAACCCCATTTGGAGCCATGAATAATCTCAATGGTAAACAATTATGTCCTGGAAGACAGTGACTTTCTAATTCAATGCTCAGAGACCATACTCCAAGTGCCACAAATAAAACCAACCAATTCATTTTTGATTTACAGAACAGTATGACGCACCTTCAAAAACGTTGCCTACTTCTCAACCAAGAACGTCGTAAGTAATCAGACTTAGTTCCCATCTCTACTGTAGAGTTACTTAAAAGAACCTGGAATTAATTAAAATTAGGTTTACTTGATGGTTCCAAAGATCAAGGTTTTATCAGTCTGATTTTTGTTGGAAAATTTCAAACTTTCATCAACAGAAACATTACTGTTTCATGTTCATGATAACTATTCAAAGCAAAACTGAAGAAAATTCTGTTAATTAAAAACTATTTATGTACCAGTTAGAAGGTTTTTTTTTCTCTTTTAATCTGTGGCTTCTTAACATCTTGTCATACTTCATGCTATTCAAAGTACTCATTCCACTGACCTAAATTATAGGGGATACAAACTGCATCTGAGCCGTTCTGCGTATTGTTTTGAAGCCTGTGAGGGCTAGTAAAGTTACAGCTATGAAAACTAGAAGTGAAATTTTAAAGCAATTTTATGGTATAACTTTCTGCAATTGCACAAGGAAGAGTTTTCTAAAAAGTGTTGTCATAATTTTATTTTTATTTAAAAACACCCCAATCAATCAAACAAACAAAACTTTAATGCGGACTTTCTAAAAACCTGAATTTATATTCTAATAATGTTAGCTCGTTGCAAAGGCAGGGGAAGACCAAATTTTTTTTAATAGTATTTGGATATTCCTACTTTCTTTGTATATTTCTTATTTTCCCTGTTGTGTTAGAGGATGTTCTTTATCTTTCTCTCAGAAAAAAGCTTCGTAGAATTTGAGTCTCAATCCAAGATGTTTATGCAGAATCACTACAAGAGTTGTGTAAGGCTAGGAAGGAGTGCCAGCTAAAGAATTAATCACTCCAGTAGAAAATTTTAAGTTGGTGGATAAAATAGCTTGGTATAGCATCCTTGTAGATGAAAGTGCTCACCTATTAATTAGGTTAATTACAGAAATTGCTTGAAAGTAGTTTTTGTGTGGGCTGACGTTAGTCTTTCAGGATTAACTGGGCCAGATGGCAGTGTCAATAGGTTCTGAGCCCTGAGTAACAAACAGGTAGCCTTCCAGACATGGAAGGATTTAGGATCTGTGTGCAAGGCAAGTGCTGAACCAGGAGGTGCCCATCAGTTCATGTCATCTATAAAGATCTCCTGTTACTCCATGAGATGTTGTTCCATCAAAGGCTGCAAAGTACAGACTTGTTTTCCTTTTCCTTATCATGAACAATTTGATTTAAAAAAAAACCACAAACCCCACAGAACTGGGCTAGTGAAAAGTAAGAGGAAGAACATCTTTCCATCGTGGTTGAGCTTGTAGAATTTTGCACTCAAGCTCTGTAAGATCTGTAAAACCCTTTTCATGCTGTTCCAGCATCGGGCAGAGGAGCTCTTGCTGGCTGGGAGTGTGAGATAGTGTCTTGTTGAGCAGTCAGCTACTCCCTTAATCCATTCTTTCTTTTGCTCTTCCTTCTTCCACTCCAACTTGCTCCTCCTGAATGATTTCTGGACATTTTCATTGCACTATTAAAAATACTAGTATCAACAGCTCCAGGCTCTGCTTTCCTCCTCAGCTACCCTACAACCATCATCTCTATTCTTAGCTGCTTGTAAAAATCCCTCTAGCACTTGAGTCAGTTCTCCTGGTGATGGAGAAGAGGTGAGACTTTGGCCATAGACAAGAACCTGCAAATACTCCTTTCTTAGCCCAAAGGTCCAGAATTGTAAATTGGGCACGTCTGTCCTTAGCCAACATCACTTCTCTGCCCAGTGTCCTTGTGGGCACTTCAGAACCAGTGCTCCTCTGCCAGGGAAATGTGTCCCCACCACCGACGATGGCATTTGAAGCAGGAGGAACAGGATGGCTTAGGCTGAGGTCCAAAATGGAGTCAAGTGAGATTTGCCCAGGGACTTCCTCTACATCTTTCCCTGGGACTGATGCACCCCTTCTTTTTTGTCCTGTTTGTGTTTTCACTGGCACGACAGGGCTCGCTTTCTTTGCTGTTCAGGGCGCACGTGACCGTCTGAAACTTCAGCTGCCCGCAGGAACTCTCCTGACAAAGTGTCGCTGGCTGGAAACAAACGGCGTTTGTGCTGCTTAATTAGAGATTGAAATCCCAGTGCTTCTGGGTGCCCAAATTAAGCATTCAGCTTGACAGAGCGTGCAAGGGTTTCCCAGATGGCTTTCATTCTTGAATACAGCCCTGAAGTTAGCACCTGGCTGCGCTGGAATGGAAGTTGCCCTTCTTTTCAAAGGGGAGCTTGAAAAGCTTGGGGATGCCTCTTTAACCCGGCTGGCAGAGAGGGACCAGCCTGTGCTTTCAGTGGGGTTGTTTGGCAAGCAATAATAATTTTAGTGCTGCTTTTCTTGCTGAAAGAGCTCTTTTTAAATAGCTTTCCAAGGAGATTGATGGTGTGTATATACACTGCGAATGAACAGGTCCTGCAGATGAAAACCTGGCATCTATTAACTCCTGAGTTAATTAAAGCATTAAAATTATTAAAGGAGATTTCTTTAACTAGGCTATTTAACAATTTGTTGAAACCTTGTTTTGGGGGAAACTGGTTTTGCAAAAGTATGACTCATTTAAAGTTCTGATGTTCTTCCTTGATCCTAAATTGAACTTAAGTAATTGCAATGTTCTTTTATGCTGATGCCTTTGATTTACCAGCAGCTCAGGTGAAAAAGGCAATCCTTTTTATTATAAACAGTTAAATTAGATTTAAAAGAAGATCTAGGTAGTGTTTCCTTGCATTATCCTCTTACCTCAAAAGGAAATGCATCAATTCTTAAATCAAAACAAACAAAAAAAGAAAACTTCACTATCAGAACTTTTTAGCATCCCTGGAAGTTTGTTCATTATCACCTTTGAAGGATTACTTCCCCTAAGGTGATGGGGAAAAAAAATAAATGAAAAATTCATTGAGATGCCAGTAGACATTTGGCCAAACTGCCCAGAGGTGTGGAAAGTGGCTGTGTTGTTGCTGTTCTTTTTTCCTTTTCGTGTCTGAGTCAAGTGGCAGTGAGCTTTGGCTCCAGCATGCGTGCAGGATCACTGCAGACCGCGTGCCGTTCCCCTGCTCTAGGAAATTCAGGGCTCTCCTTTTCCAGGGTGGTGTCTCATAGCACTTCCCTTCAGCATTTACTCTCCCCTCTCCTTTTAGAGGTGGTTTCCACCGAGAAGGTGTGTGAGGAAATGAGACAGTGGAGGCTGGAAGATGGAGGATAGTCACAGGGGAATGAATGGCAAAGTCAAAATGCCTGAACAAAGAAAGCACAAAGGTCTTCCCAAGGGTAATCAGACAGAGTCCTTGTGGCACTGAGAGCTGCTTTGCATCAGCGAGAGGTCCTCGGGGACTGTGGGGTCAATACCTTTGCAGGAGGCTCCACCTCTGTGGAAGGGGTTGGCTTTGTGCTGGTAGACACAGGGGTTTCTTCACGCTGTCCTGCTCTGTGGGCCAGAGCAGATTCATCACTTTGGGTTTGTGGAATTGTTTGTTGTGAAACCGTGGCTGGCTTCAGCAATCCAGGTGGTCATTTTTCAGTGACACTGTCAGCAGCGTCGGTGTGAGTGTAAAATAAATTGTCCAGTTAGTGTGCATAGTTTTTAAATAAGGGAATCACATTTTTATTCAAGGTTTTTACTCCTCTGTTGTCACAGAATCATAAAAGCAAACTGCTCAGGGTCCTTAGAGGTGACCCACTGAGCCATAAATCTTTTTTGCCTTGTTCATAAATTGACGTGAAGGCTTGAAAGAGTGCAAAGCTTCCTTTTCCTAACCAGCATCAGGAGCACTAACTCTCTCCCCACTTTTCCAACATGATGTGGTTCACTGGGGATCTCTCATATTTGTTTTCTTGCTTTAAAATGTGTTGTCATGAGGGGTTGGATGCTGATTTTTCTTATTTAGGCATGAGAAAAATTTTTCACAGAGAGCCCTTAGCTTGAAATGAGGTTGAAATAAACCGGGGTTTTGACCTGATTGATTCAAATCCCTGTCTCGGTTCCCAAGCTTTTTATCCCATTTGTGGAATGACACCTGTGTAATTCTCTGGGTTGAGGAGTTGGTTTCCAGCCAGTTTCAAAATCTGAATCACTATCCTTTTGAATAGCAAGAGTTTTGTCTGTCTGTTCTCTGACTCCTTTTGGGATGCTTGCATGATTGCCAAAGAGGGGGAGGACTTTGGATCCCTCCCCACAAATCCTTCCCCTCCAGCCTTTTGAGGACCTCAGTAATGCACTGAAATTGCAAGCAGCAGTTATCACCTGGGGACTAAATTCTGCTTTTGCTAACATTTGCAGGCAGCCTGCTCTCTGCTCTGGCAATCAAAAAACAGAGTTCATGCCTCCCTGCTTGCAAACTGCTTTGAGTATCTGAACTGCTCAATGTTAGTTACCCCTGAGATGTACAGGAGCATGAAGCTCATTGTGTAGAGAAGAAATAGGAGATAGACTTGCCCTCAGCATTTACTTATGTCTGTGGGATAGGAGACTTCAGCAGCAAAAAGCTGAAGAAATATTCACAGAGAAGAAATATTCACAGCCCCTGAGAGCAGAGAATGAAGGTGCACAGCTTCTGGTGCAAAGACAATGCTTGGTGCCCCTTGGAGACCAGGCACATGGTAATAGAATGTTCTGGAACGATGGGGCTTCTCCCAGCCTGCCTTGTTGTGTTAGAGCGCTAGGTAACCCTCGCCAGGTAACGTGCCCCTCACAACTGTCTTGGCAGTCTGCAGACAGCAGCCACAGAGAGCGGTCCCCATCTCAGAAGCTCCTGAGATCAGTTGGAAAGCGCAGTAAAACGCCGAGGTTGTGTGTTACTGCCTTATCATTTGTTCAGGTAACGGCAGGGCTTAGCAGATTGAGCATGCTGAATGTTCAGAAAGGATGTGGGAGGTTGGTTTGTTTTGGCAAGCGCAAACCAAGTCTTTTTTGGTGTCTGCTGCTTAAAAATGTGTCTGCCTTGGCTGATATTTATCTTCTGGTTGTCTTTCAGAATGCTCCAGGACGACCTGCAGCTCAGTGATAGTGAAGAGAGTGGTGACGACCAAGTCAGTTTTAGATGTTTTATATACTAGGCACACAGACATCCCTTTAAATCATCATGACCTGATGCGTTGTTTTGAGTTCCTTAAGCTAACCTTTCTTCCCCCTCTCCTCTTTGTTTTTTGTGAACAAAACAGGTTGTTGAAAAGCCACCTTCTTCACTTGCTCCTCCAAGGTACGGGTTTGTTCCCAAACTACTAGCTAAACCAAATAGAGAGGAAAAACAAAACTATTTTATTTTTCAGTTGCTTTTTTAAGCTTTATTTGGCTAAATGCAGCTTCATATTTTAGCAATGAAGTCCTCCTTACATATTTGACTGGGTTGGAGTTGAAGGTTTTATTATTTCCAGGGGTTTTTTATTCTGGTGCTTTATCTTTTGAGTATGGCAATATATTCCTTTGGCCTTCTCCCCTCTCCTCTCAGTGCCAAAACATGGGGTTTCAGTTTTATTTTTGAATCCTGCCATGTCAAATATAATAAGTAAGTAACCTTCACTCATGCTGCTTTGCTAATTTTATCTTGTGGTGGCCTTGCAGTGCCCTACAGACCCAGCCCAAGAGTGTGGCATCAGCACATTCCAGCAGCACCGAATCAGGGAGCACGGAGTCAGGGAGCACCGAATCAGGGAGCACCAGTGACTCAGACAGCTCTTCAGACTCGGAGACGGAGAGCACCTCGAGTGACAGTGAAGCCAACGACCCTCCCAGAGCTCCAGCACCTGAGGTGAATGCCAATAAAATGTAGAAGCTGATTAATACAGCCTCAGACTCTCTGCTGTCTGAAGGCAGTCAGGACAGGAGACCTGAAATATGGTCATCTTTCAGGTCTCCTCTTGACATCTTTGCTGCATCATCAGACTTATCTTGCCCTTTGCTTCCCTTCTAGAGTTTGTCAATTAAATCACCCTTAGTAACAGCATAATTAAGACTTTTCCATGCCTAACCTTGAAGCGTTCCCCCTTCTCCTTTGGCATTGTTGCCTAGCACTCCTGGAAGAATTAGTGACCTCACAGATGAGACACAAGCGAGGTACAGATGAGAAGCACAGCTCATCTGGGGTGTTTGGGGCCTACCTCTGCCCACACAGCTTTTCTGGGTGCTGAGGCTATGGGCTGCTTCAGGGTGAGACCCTGATATGTTAAGAGGAGCCACTGCCTCCCTGTATGGGCCTGAGTGACAGATTCAGCTTCTCTCAGATCGCAGCTGAAGTGATTGGACCTGCAGGAAGGGCTGGAATGTGCTTAGGCCTGCTGCTGTTGAATTTGGCTCAGATAGTGCTGCACTGGCATTTCTGAGGCTTTTATTAGGAAAAGCAGACAAACAGAATTTGGTGCCTTAAAGTTTCATAGTTGAGACCATGCATTTTGTAAAAAATCTGCTGCAGAGGTGCTCAGGTCCCATGGTTTCACACAGTTCCTCCAGCTTGCAGAGCACTCTCAGGCCAGTGGGAAGTACATGGTTATATCCTACGGGCCACAGCTGATGTAAACCACTGAGCTGAACCAAAATCCACTGGTAGTTTGGAGGTACCCTCACAAAGCCTAGAAACCTTGTAATTTATTGCTCCCTCCCTCCCTCCCTCCCTCCCCCAGCCCTAGCTTTCCTTTCTTTTACCTTAGAAGCACATGAACAGGATAGAGAAGAAAATCTTGGCAAAAGGGGATTCATTAGTCTTGGAAAACCTTTCATGTACTAGGCTTTCTCTTTTCAGGGAAGAGTTGTGGCTCTTCTCAGAAGCAAGAGTTGTAACTGGGGAGGATCAGTGAGGGTGGAAGTGTAGCTGTGCTCTGCTGATGCCCAGATAACGAGCTACACATTTGAGTGATGCTGATGCATATGTGGTACTTTGAGACCGGTCCCCAAAGAGTCATGCCCCTGATTTGCAGCTTCTGGTGTCTGTTTTAGGGTTAGTTGGGTTTGCTTTTCTCATCATTTGTCAGCCTATTAGATCAGCCAGGCCCTGTAGCAACCACGTTACGTTATCTGACTGTGACTCCAGAAGCTTTCAGACCTCAGTCGTTGCTCATGCCTCGCTTGACCCAGAGGGACGAGCGTTGGGTTATGTAGGCAGAGGACTCGGAAGAGGCTGGACTTGATGTGTTAGCCACACCATTTCTTTTGATAAATGGTTTTCTTTTGGTTAAAGCACAGGAGTGTGAGAGCCTACCTGTCAGACTTCAGTGAGATATGGTAGCTGCTCCTTGTCCACGCAGTGCTGTGTACAAATAACTTTCCAACAATATTGCAAAGACAACACCTAATCTGTTTTTTACAATTGCTGTATTTTTAATATGTTGTCTGATGTGCAAGATGAAGCTTTTGTGTAGAGTGCTGTCTTACTGAATGATGGGTAGGGCTAGCAGAGATCCAGGGGTGCTGTGCTACACATTTCACTGATCCTGTGCAAAAATGAGATGTGTGTTTCTGAAGTAAGTGTTGGTGTCCACACCCTAGAGCATCCCTGCTGTCTCGTAGTCTTTCACTTTGAAACTCTTTTAACAACAAGGGGAAACTTCACTGGGTTCTGGTGAGCTGTGCTAGGATGGAAATAGCCCATCAGGAAAAAGGCATCAGTCTTGAATCATTCCTTTCTCTTTGTGTGTGCAGCCTGACCCACCAACTTCCAATAAATGGCAGCTTGACAACTGGCTAACTAAGGTGAACCCACCAGCAGTACCAACAGAGAGTCTGAGTGAAATCACCCATGGGAATGGACATGAGGACAAGGAGCAGGGCCAGGGTGTCAGCAGCAATTCCTCCCACCAGCGCAGCGAGCCAAAGGAGCCTCATCACAAGCGCTCCAGCCAAGCAGCCAGGGCTCCTCAGGATGGTCACCTCCCAACCAAACGCGACTGCCAGAAGTCTCCAGTGCGTGCCGAGGAGCCCTTGCCCAGGCAGACTGTGGGTATCAAAAAGCCTGGCAAGGCAACGGTGCACGAGGGGCCCAAGGGAGGCCTGAAGGTGGAGAGTGAACCTGGTCCTTTTGAGGTCAGAGACCAGTCTTCCAGAGACAAGCCAAAAGTCAAAACGAAAGGGAAGCCAAAATCCAGTGACAGAAAAGACCCAAAGCCTGCGGTGCAAGAGCTCCCTGAGAACAAAAAGCACAAGAGCTCTCTCCAGGCCAACGCCAAACCCTGCTTGGACCCCAAGCTCACAAGAGACGTTTCACTTGGCAGTGCCCAGGAGCATCTTGCTCTCAGTCCCCTTCCTCAAGGCCCAGGCACAAGCCCCACCAGGACTAGCAGCCACAAACCTGCTGTTGTAGCCAGAGATGATTTTCCCAAGGAGAAACTTCCCTTGCCTATCAAGGAGAAGAAATTGCTCTCACCAGTGAGGGACTCCTCCGCCCCTAAGTCCCTCATGGTGAAAATAGATCTTCCTCTCCTGTCAAGAGTCCCCCAGCCCCCTGGGAAAGGCAGTGACCAGAAAAAAGCAGAGGCCAAGGAGCTCCCTGGTGCAAAGAAGCAGGACTTGGAGAGGAAAACCATGGACACTCCTAACAAGCCCCTTCAAAAAAGAAAGGTGAGAGATGGAGATGTTTGAAAAACCCACATGGAGAGTTCATTTCCACTTCATAGGTTGGGAGTGGACTCATTACACTCCTCCTGTAAAGGTGTTATCTCACTTCGAAGGCAATGTGTATCAAAACTGTCCACAGATGTCTCTTGTTGGTCTCAAATCCCTTGCTGAGCAAATTATAAGCCCTGTAAGATGTCTTAACAAATTATTTGATGTTGTAAAACATTTTTTGCTGTGTTTTCCTGAAACACTAGTTTTCTCAGGCAACAAAACCCCCAGCCCTCCTATGTCAGGGGAGCTTCCAGCAGCAGGCTGTGTCAGCATCTGGCTGACCAGCCCCCCCTGGTAGCACTTGTGGGTTTCTCTGGCTTTTAACCCCTGTAGGACTGTGGTGCCCCTTTAAAACAACATGGTACCTGAAGCACCACCCAGACCACAGTATCCAGTTAATGTCTGTTGTGAGGGTGCCCAGAGGGAAAACCAACCCAGGCTGCCCTGGTCTGGGGGTTTTTGTTTGTTTGTTTTGTCCATGTATGCACCTTCTGCTGCCTTTAGCCGTGCAACCTCAGTCTGAGCAGTGTGGGCTTTTCCTGTGTGGAATCATTTATTTCCATGATCCATTTGTGATTGCTCTCTCTACACAGAGGTGTGAACTGTGTTATGACTAGGGGTGATGGCAGCAGCCCCATGCCTTTTGCTTTTCTATAACTGCAGACTTTAAACTGAGCTGGGTTCACTGATGGTAACAACCATCACTAACCCCTACTTTGGACCTCAGCACTTGGATAAATACATAGAAAATGACTTTGGCTTTCCCTGGAGCTGCTGTGGTGCTAGCAGTGAGGCTAATGCTTGAAAGGTGTATGTGTACAGTAAGGGATTTTCCAGAGACCCCTTTGCAGAGTCCTTTGGTGGTGCTTAGGGACGTGGTTTAGTGGTGGCCTTGGAAGTGTTGGATTTATAGTTGGCTTGATGACCTTAAAGGTCTTTTCCAACCTGAACAATTGTATGATTCAGCCATAGTAGTTGCTTTCCCTTGAATTCCAAGACAGCCCTTTATTTAACTGGGATGGTAGTTGCTCATAAATGATTTTTTGGAAAGCTGACTCCCAAAGGGGCCTGTGAATATAGTCCCAGCCAGCTGGTTCAGCTGCCCAAAGGGTTGGCTGCAGGCCTTATGGTGAACAGGTCTTCACTGTGGGTATTTCAGTGCCTGTATATATACCTTTTTGGTCTTCCTCACAGAGCAGGTGGCTTAGCACATGTGGGTGAATAACCTTGGTTCCCATGTGGGTGAATAACCTTGGTTCCCATGTGGGTTTCATTTAGTCTTGGCATTTTCTGAACTTCCCATAGTTGTGAGGGAAAATTGAGAGAAGCAGGGAAATGATGAAGAAACTTGAGAGACCCTGGCAGTCCCCCTTTTGCAGAGCAGCAAGAGAATGGTGAACAGGCAGTAAATCTGTTGCTTCTCCTTTTGTCTCTGAGACCTGAGAGGAGCTATTTCATGTTAGACAAGCCTTCCCTTGCAGTCTGAATGTCTGATTGCAGGAAAACCCACCTCAGAGCTTCACCTTCTGTTGTATGTCAGCAAGCATCAGTGTCCTTGGAGGTTCAGGCTTCATCACAGCCAGCTTGGTCAGGTACAGCTGTCAGACAGCTTTTGCAGCAGTGTGGAGTTCAACCTGAGAAACAGTTGAAGGTCTAGGTGCTGGAGCCTTGCCCTGAGCACGCTGCCAGAGGTGAACTCTGCGCTGAGCACAACCCACTGAGCTCCATCACAGTGGCATAAATCTGGATGTACTCTTGGGAGAGAGACAGAAAGTCCTCGGATGCTTTTGGCTCCCACCAGGCATGCTGTGGGTAGCACTGACTGATAAGTGTGGTTTCTTTTACCTTTTCTTGGCTTGTAGCAAGTTATTCTGGAGTTTTTCATTCAGGTGAGGTGATGATTGTGAGATCTATGAAGTGCAATTATTGTCTCTCTGCCTTAATGGTTTCTCTTCTTCTGGAGGACAATGGCAGCGACTTTTAACTGACTTTAAAATTTCACCTACATCAGATTCTTGTTAATAAAACCAAAAACCATGCATGTCTAGGGAATCTGAGTGATCTCCTGTGAATGCAGTTTTTTCCTTCCCCCCCTCACAAAACACAATTGCTTGCAGTTCATGACTTTGCCAGGAATATGTTTGAGTACAATTCATACTGAATATGATAAAAAAGCCGATCCAGAACAGATGAAATAATTATTTTCAGCAGTGGAAGTGCCTTGGTTTTGATTACTAGTAGCAACTAGAGGTTTAACAGTTCCATCCTGGTCACTACAAACCAGTTAATCTATCCAAGCAAAAGTGGATAAAACATCATGTTGAGATACTTGTCAGTGAGCCTGAAATCTACATTTACTGTGCTCTGGGTTTCCACTTTATCACATCCAATATCTTTTCTCTTTTTTTAACCAGAACCTATCAAACTTTCAAAACTTGAGTGAATTTTTTTTTTCTTTTGTTCCTGTTAGAGGGAAGAGGAGAAGGAGGTTGATAGGAAGAAAATGAAATCAGAAAAAGAAACCAAACCATTGCAGTCTTCAGCTAACAAAGACTCCAGTAAATTGAAGTGAGTATACAGTGGTGGGATGGCAGAAAGATGCATAAAACTGAGTCTTTCTTAAAAAGGTTGGAGGAAGGAATTGTATCTCCTGTCCCTTATACTTGTGAATTTGCTTATAACCTAATGTGCCTTCTGAAACTTAATCCACTGCACATCTGTCTTTACATCCTGGAACCAACCACGTGGCTGTGGGAATGTTATTTATGTGCCTTTTCTAGCAGTTGAGATGGGAATGAAGGCTTCACCATTTTAAACACAGACTTGTCCATCCTGCAACTCACGTTGCTGCATGCTCTGATCCCACATTAGGATTTGGATCCTACATTTGAGCTACATTACATCTAGCTCAAAAAATGTGTTTATGCTGCAAGAAATTTGCCAGTTGTGCCCGTACAACTTGGCCTCCTAAGCTGGTAGGCAGCCATTTGCACATTTAGCTATCAAACCAGATGCAGGAAGCAAATTTGTGCAAAAAAATTACAAGTTGGTTGAGTTGCAGACAGTGTGGTAGACGGCCTGCCTGCTGGGATGTAGGAGTTGTTTCCCCTTCTCCAAACGACAGTGGTGGTCATCTGTCAGCAGATGATTGCCCTAGATGGTCTGGGAAGTGGCAGCTGTTCTATGGGGAGTGATGTATGCTTGTTCTGCATGATAGTTTAGGGGTTTCAGGGCATGGCAAGAGAACTTGCCATCTAGTTGAAGATGTCCCTGCTCATTGCAGAGGGATTGGACTACATGACCTTTAAAGTCCCATCCAACTCAAACTATTCTATTCTATGACTGCAGGTGAGTAAGACTTGAGGGTTCAAGTGTCAGTTATTTCTGCTTTCATGGAACAAGCCTTAATATGCTTTTAAAAAGGGAGTTGGACCAGGTGATCTTTAAAGGTCCCTTCCAACCCAAACCATTCCATGATTCTATGAATTTCTTTCTTTGCCTCTGTCATCCTCATTCTGGATCCTGATGTCATACTTATTTCAGGGAAGGTTGTGCTCTCAGTGCATGGGAAGCAGCAGAAAGGTTTTTGTCAGTCGTGGTATTTCACATGTGTTTAAAGCTCTTGGTCTCTATAAGGTGAGCAGACCATGTGAACACATTTTGCACGTGGAGAGGTGGATGTGATGGATATTGCAGAGCTCTGTTTTCTCATCTCGCTGCCGTGCAACGCTACTGAACTGGGGTGCTCCAGAAGCACATGGATGTGCAGCTCCCCCTTTCTCAAACCAAACCAAGATACTGCCATGCTAATAAACTTGTCACTGTGACTGGCCCAGATTTGTATAGAGATGAATTGTGCAAAGCCCAGTCCAGAAAACAGATTTGTATGTATAGGTGGGTAGGGGTAGGGAGCATTTCCTTTCACCACTAAAATCATCTCCTTGGTTTTGTCTGTGTCTAAAGACACACAACCAGCATGCCTTTTGAAGCACCACTTTATCTGGAATTTCAGGTGGCCTTTATGGCCAGGAATTTCATTTACAGTGCTTCTGGTAAATCTGTTGAAACTCACCACATCATTTGTGTATCAGTGTACTGCCAACATTTTGGCTAAGTCTTTGTTAGAGCACCTGCTTCCAGGAGCACATCTTCAGAAGGGAAGTGTTCCCCAGAGGAGAGGCTCATGCGCCAGTCATGGGCTACTACATTCAGTCCTTGCTTGCCTGGGGCTTGAATTTGAGGTATTGACTTGGATTGGTGTGTGGCATTGAGGTTTGTGTCCTGACAAGATGAGTCAACTACTCTGCAGAGAAAGCACTGAAAAGCTCTGAGATGTTGGATGAAGGGATATTTCAGCTGTGGTGGTAATGGAAGGGCTTTAATTCTGGGGTTCATTCCCCCCTTTTCTCAGAGAAAATGAGCACCTCTTTTAGCCATGTTCTGACTCTTGGAGCTGGAAGGGTAGGAGGTGTTTTTGGGGAGAGAGGGCTCTGGCTCAGGTCAGGGTGTGCTGTGCTCTGTGTCAAATAGGCCTTTCTGGAGCATCAACCATCCCAAGGCAGTGAAGCTGGGGAGCGTGTGTGCAGTGAGCAGGGACTGCACCATGGGCAAAGTGGGTTGTGGAAGAGAGGAGAAGACTGTCCCACACACAGTAGAGTGAAGCAGGATGTGCAATGTCACGCTTCAGTCTTCTCACTGGGTTTAACTTAATTTTCTCCTGATGTTGCAGTCTGTGAGTTGGGGTTCACTGCTCAGCGTTTTCTTGCAAATTCTGAGAAGCTGAATAAAAATGATGTAAATGAGCAGTAGTGAAATAAGGTTTTGAGCTCTTAGGTGCTTGCTTAGAGCTGCAGGAAGTTGTCTGGTAATCCTAAATTCAGGTGATAAGAAATCTGATATGTCACTATTATTAAATGGGATAGTCTCTGCCATTTCCAAGTGTAGCATTTTAAGTCCCTCTCACTTGAATCCTATCAACTTTGTAAGTGTTGCCTAGTTGAGCTGGCACGTCTTAGAGGAACAACTCAGTTTAATCCTGTCAAAGCACGTACAGGATCAAGTATCAGGGTGAGTATCTCTGACCACAGAAGAGATCTTCTACCATAATGGGGAGAGAGGGGCAGTGCTGCAGTTCATTTGCCTTGTTGGGTGATTTGTCCCAGGGATTTTAGTCACTGTAATTACCTCTCACCCTCTCTCAGTGAAAAGAGGCTGTGTTGGAGGGACACCTTTTTTGCAACATCCTGATATTCTGGTTGCAAGTCTTTACTCCAAAGACAAATCCTGAGGCTTAATTCTAATTGAAAAGCAATTTGTATGTAGTTAACAGTTGAAGATGTGGTATCCAATGCGTGATGAAGCCCCTGAAGTTTCATTTTGCTTTTGTTGGATTCTTTATGTTAACAAGCCATCTCACACTTCCAGAGAAATTTAAACAGAATTGGTACATGATGTCACTAAGTTTAAAAACAAACAAGCTGTATTTTTATGTACACTATATTCATCCCAATTGCTGAATTTGCTTCCCATTTCCAGAATATCAAAACCTCCATTTGAAACCCAGAAGAAAGATGTGCTACCTCTCCCACTGCCACCCATGTCTCCTACACTTTCTGCACCAAAGCCAATCAAGACAGCCCAAAAGAGACCCAGAAGTGAGAGTGGTGAGCGGCCTGCCATGGATAACACTGCCAAGAACAAGAACAACCACAAGGATCCTTTGTTCCCCAAGCACAAGAAAGTGGAGAAAAGTCACACTGAACTGTCAAAGGGTGTCAAAGTAGGTATCTGTTATAACTGGCAGGATGTTTCCTGTCACCTGTGGCTACTGTCTCATTCTCTGTGGCTATTACAAAGGGAGGAAGGCACACCAGCCACCAGAGAAAGCTCTTTGACACATTTTTACCCCTTTAAAGACTTTTTGTGACAGTATGTTGCTAGCCCAAAAGCCTGTGTTGTAGCTTCTCTACTGACTTTCTATCATGGGTTTCCATCTGACCAGTGAAGCATGGTGAGAAGGGGTGACTATGTCAGAACCAAAGGCAGGAGAATCATGTTTATGGTAGTAACTGTTTCTGACTGTAGGCAACTGCAAGTGCAGTGTTGGTGTAAGAAATAAGTGTGTTTACAAAAAGGAAGAGTGGATTGCTTAAAAACTAAGAAACAAGCAACCTGTGGTTTTGACCACAGGAGGAGAGCCTGAAGAATAGACTGTGCATGGGACAAATAAACATTTTCTCTTGAAATCTAGGAAAGCCAGGCATTGGAATTGGTTTAGACATATCTCTGTAACCAGCTTTCTCTCTACTCTGTGATTTTTCAGGGATCTACAGGGGATGTCACAAATCCTTTCCCAGTGCCTTCTTTGCCAAATGTTACCTCCAAGCCCAGGAGACCTCTGCTCAAGTTGGAAAAGTAAGTTTGTGTTTGACACCCTTTGTCTGTACTTTCTGAAGACACAAGGCAAGGCTGGCCCTGCAGCCACCCTGGCTTCTGCTTCTTAATGAGCACTTCTTGGGGGAGGAAAGAGAGAGGGAGAGATAATCTGGGACCTGCCCTCTACTGCCTTCTCGTGTCTGGGACTTACCCCACCGACCAAAGCCAAGGTCTCATTACAGCAGTTGTTGGCTTGAGGGAAGCTGCTCTAGAAATGAAGTACTTTTAAACTCTGAGGTTTTTCTTGTGCCTGCCTACCAGTGGTGGGTTTAGATTTGACTCTTGACAAGTGACAAACCCCCCTGTGACATGATGCTGGGCAGGCAACTGACTTTCTCTGAGAGGGTGTGACTCTACTTGCTCGTTTTATTAGTGCACAGGTGGCTGTGTGCCATTTGCATGGCAAAGAGATTATCTCAATGCACAGGAATGTGTGTGGTCTAATTTTATCATCATTTATGTGTTGATTGAGACCAAGACCTGTGGAAGCCTTGGTGACCATACCTCTTGTAAGCAAATAACTTGAATGCAAGTTCTTTTCATCTGAGATGAGTGTGTGGCACTGCAAAGTTTGCTGTATGTTTCAATCCAAATGTATTTGTGGTATTTTATGTTAGGATTGATAGGAGATCACATAATTACTATCTTTCCTTGGGAACGAAGAAATCAGTTTGGCTTCATAGTAGCTTAACCTCTGGTGGTTTTTTTATTTTGAAATAGAAGTTTTCAGTGTTATTCTAACATGTTTTTTAAGAAATGAGTTCATTTTATATGTGCATTCAACTGCTGTGTATTTCTGAACATAGAGACAATGTTAATTTAGTAAATTTAATTAATTTAGACTATTGTAAATGTCATGTGTCTTTGATAAGGCTGTAACAGGCTTGCCAAAACAGGATGTTTAGACTCATTGTGTCCTCCATATATGAATGTAAAGTTAATAATTATCCTACCCTTTTTCTGTGTTTTCTGACTCTCCTCTCTCTGTCCCCAATTCAGACAGCATCATCCCGTGGAACACTACGTAGAAGAGGCCAAGAGGCTGAAGCACAAAGCCGATGCCATGGTAAGTCTCAGCCCTGTGCTAGAAATGTGAGCCAGCTCTTGCATTCAGACCTGATACCTGAGGGCACATCAGTAGGATTTACTTCCATGCTCCATACTGGGGTATGTTCAAGTCCTGTGTGGGGAGGGTGTCTTTATTTGCCAAAAATTGAGACATTTCCCTTTTTTCTAAACACATCTAGAGAATAGGATTGAGAACTGATGTCTGAGGTTAGCAGGCTTGTTAGCTTTGCTGAGCTATCACAAAGTCCTTGGAAAATAAATGGTACAGTTAATTTTAAGACAGTTTACTCTGAAATGTTCAGGATTCTAATGCTAATTGTGTGGCTGGTGGACAAGATTTGGAAGTGCCCTTAGCAGATAAAACTGGCTCTCTCCACTATGTGCAATTTAACAGTGTGCATGACTGAACATTTTTTTCTGCTAATTATGGCTCAATCAGATAATGTACATTTGCTGCTTGCTATTTACCTGTGAAAATGAAGTGAGGGAGAGCTGCAGTGGCAAAGCCCCATCTGCCTCTCATGAAGCAGGCCTCCAAGACCAGACAATAACATCCAAAAAAATGTGGTGATAATAAATGACTCAAGAAAAACCTTGAGCAAGAAGAAGAGACATAAACAGCTAGAGCACACAAAGCTGGTGACTGGGACCACATTAGGGGTCCTGCTGAGAACCCTTTAGTTATCACCTGGAGGCCTGTCTTGCATCTTTGTCTTCAAATCCTGCCTGACTAGGGAGGAAAAAAGGAATCTGGGTATGCTTGAGAGAAGTAGTTTTTGTCTTAATCTAAAACTGATAATTTTTTTCCCACTAGACTGACAAGATTGGAAAGGCCTTTCAGTACCTAGATGCTACCCTTTCCTTCATTGAATATGGACTTGCCTTGGAATCAGACACACCAGCACCAAAATCAGCTTACAGCATCTTCAACGACACCATCGATCTCGTCAAGTACGTGGCTTTGGGGGCATCGCGGTCAGGCAGCGGGTCTGGAGGGGAAGGGTTAGTTGTGTTGCTTGTTTGCAGCTGTGGGCAGCTCTGGATTCCTGCCATGGAGCAGAGGGTGGGCTGCTGTACAAGCACCAGACAGACCATCCAGAGGCACCAGAGACAAATCCTTTGAGTGTTGCTCATCAGAAGATTCCAAGGATTTGTCTCTGGTGCCTCTGGATTGTCAAAACCAGTGTCCCATGTTCTCCACAGTGTTTGAGCCTTGCAACTGAGGTACACCAGAGGACACTGGTTATGACAATGAAGGGCATGAAGGAGTTTTTGCTTTACCCAGATCTGAAGTTGCTTTTGCATGCAAGCTCAGTAGGATTTCAATTAAAAAAAATCAAAATAAAGCAACAATATAGCATGTGGAAGAACAGTTTGTGCCCAGCTTGACTGAAGGCAGGTTTTAATTGATTTCTCCCATGTTTCTTCCCACCAGTACACTTTTTGGGTTTGTTTTTTTTAGCAACCTTCCCCATTTAGTTTCACAGCCATAGTTAGGTGTATGTAGATAGTTTGACATATACAGCCAAGGAACCATGTATGGATAGAGGAGAGACAGGTATCAGTTTATTCATATTGCAGTTACAGGTTCTGTGAGGGTTTTCAAGAGATGATTTGATTTCTTGCCTTAGAGCTGCAACAGCTGTCAGGTTTTATTTTGTAGTAGACTTCAAAGTTGTAAAATTACATAGTTTGCTTTCTGGTTTTGATGGACTGTATTTTCAAGGTGCTGTTGTTGCCTTGTTTTCAAAAAAAAAAGATTTATTTGTTTTTTGCCAAAAGAAACATTTCCATTAAGATGTCTGTCTTGTCCAGAAATATCTGCATTAATATTTCACCTCCAGTAACAGGGGCACCTCTTCTGGGCCCTAGGCCTGTATGTGACCCATGGGGAGCACCTACTTGTAGGGATGTTGCCTGTTAGTCAGTGAGTCACATAAGGGGCCACATCTGTCCCCACTGTGTGGAAAACAAGGCATTTTGAGACAGAGTCCTCTACTCAAGGTCCTACAAAGCACTTGGTGCCAGGAACAAGAACTCAGGGCAGGTTTCCTGACTTATGGACTGATGTTTGAGATAACAGCATGCACTGTTTTTTTCATAAGCACTGAGACTTCAGAGCACTGATGGCTGACAAGACTGTTTATTTTGTTTCTTCAGATACATTATGACATTGAAATCCTTTACAGACTCCTCAGCATCTTCACATGAAAAAACCTTTGCCGTGTTATGGTGCGTAACTGTTTTTCTGTGCCTTCATTTTCTGTTTTTAGACTTGCTAGAGTGAAAGAACCATTGCTGTCAGGGGAGAAGGAATGAGTTAAATAGGAATCAAGAGTTCTGCAGGGAAAAAACCCAACAATATAAAAACCAGAATGAACTGGAACATCTCTAAAGTGAGCCAGGATATCACAAGGGACTACACGTGGAAGGCACAGGCTCTAAAATTTGATCTGCTGGTAACTTGAGAGCGCACAAGGGCTTTCACCTAAGGTGAAAGAATGTGATTTGGCTGCCTGTGTTTGAGCTGTGTAACTGAAGCTGTAGCTGAACATAGCAGAGGCACTTCTGAACAGGGGCTTACTCGGCCTGTGGCACCTACAGGAGCCTGGGCACCTGTTGATATAAAACACCAGACACGGCCCTTCCTCGTTTGTGGTTTTGTTTGTTTGTTTTTCCCCTTGTGATTTTTTCAGAGTTTTTTTTTTAAGATAAGCAGAAGGAGGAGAAATCCTGAGCTTTCTTGATTTTGCAGCACAGCTGATGTGTGCCTGCAAGGCAGGAACAGTGACGTTTGGGTGTGTTTCTGTTCACAGCATGCGCTGCCAGGCCATTCTGCACATGGCAGTGTTCCGTTACAAAAAGGACACGGCAATAAAATATTCCAGGATCCTGAATGACCACTTCAAGGTAGGGCTAAGCTGCCAACTGGATGGCTACAGTACTTACTGATGTTGTTTTGTGTAGCCCAAACCTAACAAGAGTTCTGTTCCTTGCTGCAGAGTCCTTCCAGAGTAACACAAGCACCTTCTCCATGTGTTGCAAGGTAAGACTTAAAAAACCCTAAAAATGTATGTCTTAATTTGTCTCTAAGGGTAGGAGTGAAAACAGTAGCTGGAGTATTTGAGTTGCAAGCTGCATTTGAGAGTGCCTCACCACTCACTCTTTCTTGCCAACTGAAATCATAGTGTTAGGGGGCATGAGTATGTTTCTGCTATCTCTATCCTGCCTTTTTTGCTGGAAAGGGGTGTTTTTTGTTATGAGGGCCAGAGTTACCATGTATCAAACAGAGCAGTTCACCGGAGAAGCAGGTCAGAGAAGGAAGGAAGCTGTGGTCACTGTGCTGTTTCAGAACCCCTGTTGTTGTCATTTCTGTTCTGTTTAAAGATCCCTCGAGACTTAATGGGATATGATCCCCACCTCCCTGACCACCATCCAGTAGAGTTATGCCTTATGGTACCATTTATGCCCTGTGGTAGCATAACTTTGAGGTGAAATACTTTTATATTTGTCGCTAGCTCAGTCACCAGTTAAGAAACTAATTTTCTAATTGTGAGTTACTGAGCATTTTCTCCTTGCTGTGCATCCATAGCAGTGTTTCTGTGCATCCATAGCAGTGTTTCTGTGCATCCATAGCAGTGTTTCTGTGCATCCATAGCAGTGTTTCTGTGCATGTGGCAGCAAAAGCAGAAGGCAGAGTGTCACATAACAGTGTTGGACCCGATGCCCAGCAGACTGAGCCTCTGTTTTGGTGTCAATGAGTAAGAGAGTTTTTCTGGGTGCTGTGCTAATTGCATTTGGCAGGGAGCTGCTTGGCTCCACCTCTGTCCCTTTCAAACTCTGCAGCTGAGAGAGGGTTGCTTGGTCTTTAACAGTGATGCTGAAATTCCAGTGATTTTTCTTTCACCTTGCACAGTGTAGTTGATTGGAAAGTAAAGGCCCTCCCAAGAGCAGTGGTGGAAGCCATCTCGTACCAGTGACTAAAATGAAGCTGGGTGAATTGGCAGGGGTGAGGTGATGTGATGGAGCCCAGCCTGTGTCTGGAAGGCGGGCAGCTGACCCCGTTTAGCTTCCCTTGGTCTATAAATAAGTGTGTGTAGGCTGACCTGGCTGTCAGACAGCTCCAGCCTCCAGAGGTGGGGAGCTTCAGCATGCCTGAAATGGAAGTAATTAGGAAATAAACACTTGATAGATAATCTGGTGAAGCCTTCTGCAAGCAGGTATAGATTTTGGAAGGTGGATGGGTGGCCCTTTCTGATGTCAGGTCCCACATTTTCTTTTGTCAAGAGGAGTCACAAATCCCTTCAGAAACCTTGGCCTTGCACTCGAAGGACAGTTAGTTGTTACGTAGCTGGGCACATCTCAGTTTTCATCACTCCACTGCGTCCTGCAGGCCTGGCTGACACTGGATAGCTCCTGGCATCAGCTGGTCTTGTGGCAAGGCTTGTAACTCTGAAGTTAAACGTTCACCAGGGTGTTTCTTTGTCCTGCAGAAGCACAGGCACGCCTTCTCCTCTTTCTCCAATGCCCTCTCCTGCCGGTTCTGTGAGCTCCCAGCCGGGATCAAACACTAACAACGGCAGTGGCAGCAGCAGCACTGGCTCTTCAGTCACTGTCCCCTACAATATCCCAAGCATCACCTCTTCCTACGTCAACATCACTTCCTATGTCCTCTATGCCTATGATGCTTGGGAAAAGGCTGATGCACTGGCCAGGAAGAATAAGGGTAAGTTTTCACCCTCTGTTTTTTCTGTCTCATGTGTTGTGGTTAGGTGCCACATCCTTGCTTAAATCCTAACAGTCAGCGTAGCAAACACCATACCTAAAGATCAGAGCATTAAATATGTTGCAATAGAGAGCTATGGCATATTGGCAGAGATACTTGATGGTGATATATTGATGAGTGTTCTAATTAAAAGGTATCCTCAGATGTCTAAGAGCTAAGGGATGAAGGTATCAAGTGCAGGAAACCAGCCAACTTGCTTCATGGTAACACAAGAAGGATAAGGAGGGTTTTGTTGTTTGTTTTTCCTTTTGAGGCACTTGGCTTTTCTGAGTTGGTTCACTTTAAAAACAGCTTTTTGGCCTGTAGCCTTGTGTTCTAGTTTGTCAAACTTCTGGTATTTTTGTCTTGAAAGCAGCGAAGCTGGGTTCTCTCTGTAACAGAGAAGCTCAGCAACACTTGAATTGGAGTCCTTGCTGGGCAGGTGACCAGTATTTGGCAGTAGCATGTCCTAAAATTGCTGCTACTTTGTTTTATTTTATAGTTTTGTTGTTACAAATGTTACATTGTCCTGTGGTACCAGCAGGCAAAAGCCATAGAGAGGGTGCAGTTCAGTCTGTAACCTGCCATCCCACATGGCATTTGCAGTGTCATTTTTCCTAAAACATGGAATTTTTGTGAGCTACCATGGGCAAAGGGGTGTGTTGCCACTGTTGGCAAGCTTGCAAAAGCAAATGGGCACCATGTGCCTGGCTGAATTGTTGGAAGGCGGTAGAAATACTCAGGGTAACAAGGCAGGTGCTGAAATTCAAAAGGCTTTGCAAGTCACCTTTGTATAAAGTAACTGCAGTTGTTGGCTGTCCTCTGAGCAATTCCTGTGTGGTATGTGGGATTACAGCTTCAAAAGGCTGATAAAAGACTGTCACATAGAGGTAGGAAATACTCCCAAGGGAGTGGATCTGTGCAGGAGAACAGTAAATACTCAGGCAGGCTTGGCAGTTGTCACTGTTGAGGATGGTAAAAGAGTTTCAGAACTGGAACTTGTTGATATTCAGTGTAACAGAATATCAACAGATAATGTGTACAGATGCTAAGAGGTACAGAGATGTGCAGTTGGTGGGGCATAGCAAGAGGAGGAAAGAGCAGTGGCCTTCAGCTATCGACTTCCCTTCAACAGGGACGTCATGAATCAGTTAGTTGTGATTCAACTGCTGCCTGAGTCACTTGTGCAGAGTTGAAGCAATTTCTGGCAAGTCCACAACCAGGTGCTTCCAGCTCAGCACCCAGCTTCTGGCTGTAATTCAGAGCAGTGCCATGGATCATGAAGCTGTTGTCTTCCAGCCTCTCGTCTCCCACAGCGAGGACAAGCTGAGGCTGCACACATACGTGTGAAGTCACTCTCCTATCACACAGTGATGTGGTCACAGACCAGATTATCTTCTGTTTGCTTGGGCAGGGGGCTTGGACTCCTTGTCTCTGGTTACTTCTCTTCCCCATGGAGGGAATGGATACCCATTTTGCCAACAAAAGCAGGAAAACCAGGGGTAATGTGTTCTCTGCTTCTGAATTGGAAAGTATTAGAATGAAAGCGTTGTGTGCTCTGCTTCTGGAGAGCTCCTCACACAGCCCAGCAGAAATGTTCAGCTTCCAGGTTCAATCTCTAGCTGTTAAAAAAGGAGAGCTGAGAATGGCCAGTTTCTGCAAAGGTACCTGGCAACAACACAGTTGAGGCTGGAAGGACAGAGGGAGGCAGGAACATCTTGAAAAGGTGACTGGAAGGGAGTAGCTGTGATAATTTCGCTGTCACCAAGGTGGTGGCAGGATAGGACGACTCTGAGTCTGGACATGCCCAGCTATAAGCAACCCAAATCAGAGCTGGCAAGCCATACACATTTTTAAACCTGGTCATTTGAGAAATCACGATGTCTTCAAGGTTTGAGGATGGAGGGAGGAAAGGGACCAGTCCAGTGACAACTGCGTGTGCTTCTGGGCATCGCTCAGAAAACCACTCCAATTTGTCCTGTCTAAAGTCTGGGGGAAGCACATGGCAGGGCCTGGGGTGTGAACACCCAAACTTTCACCCACCACGGAGCCTTAATCTCCTTTTAAAGCCAGTGCTCAGGGAGGTGATTCAGTGTGTGTGTGTGTGTGTGTGTGAGTGTGTTTTCCCCTCACGTGCCCTGCCTCATGTGCTTGTTACGCCTCCCGACCTTGAATATCGCTGAGCTCCCCGCAGCCACGAGGCGTTTAACGGACTCACCGACTGACAGTGCGGGCCGCTGTCGGTGCTCCTCGCTGCCCCCTCCCCTGTCACACCTGCCTGTTGTGTCAAACCAACCACATGTTTTCTCTCTCCCTCCTCTTTCTCCAGAGTTTTTTGCTGAACTCAGCACAGCGACGTGTGCTCTGGCACTGAACAGTAGCATGACCGAACTGGTACACTACATTAGACAGGGTTTACAATGGCTGAGACTGGAAACAAATACGCCTTAACTGGTGCTTAAGGTGGTTAAGTACCTTGAATTTATTTTTTTTTTTTAAGTTTTTTTGAATTTTTTTTTTTTTTGCACTTTTGAAGCCTCAGAAACAGTTTGACTTATTGAATTATTGGATACAAAGCACCTGCAAAGGAAAATAGATCAATTTGGAAGGAATCTGGTTACACTGGAAAAAAAAAAACTTTTGAACTGTGTTTTTAGGGTAGCTCTCGCTGCCTTGAAAAAGAAGAGATGTAGGAAATGCCTCAAGGTTGATGGCACCTTCCTTTAAAACGACGAAGTGCAATGAATTGTCTGAATGGCTCCATGTATTGATGGTCTATAAACATTTCTATAACGAATAACCAGCAGGACAATAACCACACACGAAGAAGTGCCGACAAGAAGGAAATCTGCCTCCACAGGTTATTATGCAACACCCCCCCAAGCCTGCGACAGTTGTGTGCCCAGAGGATGTGTCAGAGAAGCGTTTCTGCAAGCACGGATGCAATCTTTGGTGTCTTTGTTCCACAGGTAGCAAGTAGCAATCTCCTCAGCGCCCCACAGCGTTCTGTTACAATAAAAATAACAAAATGTTCTGTCTTGCCTGCTTTCCAACCTCACCCTCCCGCATTTGTCAGCCAGCTGCTGTCCTCAGAATCGGGGGAAGCCACTGCCTTCAGTGCTGCAAGTTCACTTTTCAAGTCATGGCTGCTTTGGTCCTCCCTGCCACACACTCACACACACAAACACGCCCTCAGCACTCAGAACTGTGTTACTTAGGGTCCTGCTCAGCTGAAGCCTTGTGAGCCAAACACAGTGGGGGTGACAAGATGACCAGGTGTGGTTGGAAGCAGCTCTGCCTCTCTTCTGCAGCGGAGGGACGTCGCTTGCCCTGAGGACTCCTTGTCTGGTTGCTTTTTGGTGTTTTGATGGGTGGGGGTGGGCAGCTGTACTTGGGTCACTGTGATTGCCTGGACGTTGTTCTGAGTCTGAGAGCTTATGTGGGGAGGAATCGCTGCTGTTTAAGGAGGGACTAAGTGGTTGCATGTGGAACATGAGACAAATTTTGCATTTGGATATTTGCCTGCAATCATTGCTGGTCTGGGTGAATATCTAAGAGCAGGATTTGGTACCAAAGTAGGGAGTCCTCCATGCAGGAGATAACTCGCGTGCTCTTGCTCAACCAAACTACAGGATGGGCCCAGCAACTTAGAAATCCATCAAGGGAACATGAAAGGGAATAATTAGCTGTTTGCAAGCATTTTTTTCCTCGTCATGAGCCGCATGTTTGAAATAGCAGATGACAGCACCAGTGAAGGCAGCGTCCGTGCCATGCGTGTATTCAGTAAGATGTCACCTTTCTCTACCCAAAGATTTCCTGTTGTGTGACAGCAGTGTCCTGCCATCCTCCTATCTAATAGTGTGCCTTAGCCCTCTGGTCCCCTCTTGCATCCCTCGCCCTGTCTCTGACAGACCCCGTGGGAGCGGCGAAGAGGAGGACGGTATCCCAAAATCATTGTGCTCACAGGAAAGAATCAGCTTCCTTTTCCACTTAATTTCAGGATGGAGGAACCAGGTCGGCACGTGTGCAGGGTTACCCACTGTTACCCACCTTTTGCTCGTGGTTTTGAGGCTTACAAAAGAGGACAGTAAATAAATATCAGCAAAAGGTCTGCATTTCCAAAAGAAAGGAGGAGCTGGTGGGAGCGCGCTGCGGCTCTGCTCGAGCTCTCCTCTCGCCTCCCCTGGCAGCGCTGGGTCTTCCCGCACCTTCAAGGGACTGTCCTTTTATGTTCACTTTATTCAAAGCCTTAGTGCATTTCAGGGATAAGCTGTCCTAACCAGTGGAAGGAAGGTCCATGTTGCCCCCTCCTTGTTTTTTACCTTTCAAACTTCACTTGGGCTCCTCCTCCCTGGAGGAGCTGCTGCTCCGAGTTAAGCGGGGGACAGAACGGAGCTCAGCGTTAACTCTTGTGTTCTCAGGAAGCGTGGGGATGGCCAGCCGGCCTCAAGGCTTGATGTGCACTTTGAAGCTCGATTCCAGACTGGTGGGTCGATGCCTTTTATCTGACTTTGTCTTCAAACAAAGCTAGTTTTAGCATCACCAGCTGAGGAGGAGGAGGAAAGAAGGAAGAAGCTTTATTGAACCTGAAAACCACTGTGGGAGTCTGCAAGA
Organism: Caprimulgus europaeus; assembly: GCA_907165065.1. Next base: position 79,478,131 of record OU015526.1, read on the forward strand.
ACCATAGCAGAGCATTAGGGATAAGCGTAAGGTAGAGCAGGGACACAGATCCCTCTGGTACTTTTCATTTCACATCCACCCATCTCCTGCTCGCTCACAGCTTACCTGTCCCAGGGGGAAACTCCTGCTGCAACCCACGAGGCAGGATGTACAGCTGCCCCTGTGCTGCACCCAGCTCAGTGCAGCCCATGGGTGCACCGGGTCCTGTCCTCGCCCGCTCCTGGGCCACTTTGCCACCCAGACAGCGACACTCTGCTGCCCTGCTCCTTAGGAAAGCTCCTGCAAGGGCATCAGGTGAGGAAAGTTGGTAAAAAGACAGTTGGGAAAAGGCAGCACATGCTCTGCTACCGTGCAGGGATTTCCCGGGAGGCAAACTCCACCGGCCTTCGGAGGGAACGCGGTCGTGGGCAGTTGGTGTCACGGGCACCTGGGGGATATTTGAGGGCTCTCGTTTCCAAAGCGATCTGCAGAAGCATCAGTACCAGGCTCCGTAGCAGGAAGCTCATGTTTTGTTTCAGGTCGTGGAGAAGACTGTTTAAAAAAACAAAATATAGGTAGTTTTTTAAAAAGCCATTGTAGTTTAACCTTGAGCCAGGTCAGAGGCCTGCAAAGGGTTAGGAAGAATGCTCATCATTTTCACTTTGGCCTGTTCAGGCCTTTAAAGAAATAATAAAAAAATATATTAAAAAAATAAACAAATGCAAACCAAAACAGAAGTGGAGGAAATAGCATTTGCCACTAGGAAAGAAAATCATGAATCCGAGGAAAAACAGAGGTGCTGGTTGAGCCCTAGGAGGAGAGGAGGCAGCTATGGTTGCAAAGCAGCATCATTTCCATGCAATATTTATTTAGAAGAAATAATACCTGTGTTGAAATTGTCAAATGTTCTATTTTTAAGATGCCATTTATTTAATAGTTGAAAACCCCACTTACATGGAGATAGAGATCTCTAACTGAAAGTCAAAGTCTGACTGCAACGTCCTTGTTTTTGGTTTTGTCCTCTCCCCTCCCTCTTGGTTCCCATTATAAATCTGTACATCTTAAACTTATTGGGGGGATGTATCTCCCTCTTGTAAATAACTTTTTCTGCCCTGTGTGTGATGGAGTTTCCGAGATGGTTAATTCATTCATATGGGGAAATAAACAATAAATGAAGTAGCCTGTTTGTTATGAGTTATTGCCAGAGTCCTCGTGTTCTCAGCTTCTCGTAGAGAAACTGTAATTTGCCTTTTCTCTCTCAATGGCCTCAGTGTTTCCCTTCTGAATAAGGTTTGAGTATGAATTTCTGTCCAAGAAGTCTCTGTTTCCCTGTTTATCGCCCCTTGCCCTTTCCTGTAGGAACAAGAAGGGCTGCAAATCCAGATGCTGGGAGTGGCAGGAGGATCGTGACTCGAGACATCTGCCTTCTGTCCTCCTGAAACAGATTCAGGGGAGACTGAGCTGAGGGGAAAATCCCACAGGTTGGTTCCATGCAGTCACACCAGTTAAACAAGAAAACAAGGAGACGAGGTGCAGAAAGGGCGGTTGAAGCGTTACCGCTCCGCGTTTCCCATGAAGGTGCTGCAGAGCTCGGTGCTGGGAGGAGGATTTCCCTCCAGGAATCCCACAGGATTTCCTGCCCCGTGGTAGCTCTGCTGCTCGTTGGTTGTGCAAGGTGATCTCTTTGCAATGGCCTTACACTTGTTCTTGGGGGCTTTTCCCACTTTTTGTTTAATAGCAGGCAGTGGAACTGTGGGAATAACGATTTTTGCATGTCTGGGCACTATTGTGATATAATTCATGTGTATAATTCGGGTCCTTTCTGCAACAGGCATCACACCAAAGATGTTTGCTAATAATGGATGTGGTTTTCTAAGGTAGTACTTAAATTGTAGAGGATACTGAATCCTGTTTTAATGCCCACTAGGTAGGTTTCTTTTACAGCTGCTGAATACAAAAATGTACATTCCTGAGTCAATACACTTTTTCACTGCGTGCCTCAAACCCCAGTGGCAAAATTGGTATTGAAATAAGAATAAAAGGAAAAGATACCTACTTGGGCATAAAAAATGAAATGTGGAACATCACCCAGATGAGCATCTGGGGGGATTTTTAGCTACAGACTAGACAGGAGGAGCTTGGTGGTGCGTTTGCTCAGGCGAGGTGGGAGTGGGACTCTGTTCACTGCCATCAGTGTTTCAAGTGACGTGAAACCAGTTGTGAGACATGGAAAGTAAGAAGAGGGGGCAAAAGCAAGTGTGATAGGTTAACTCTATCCTAGCAAAACCAGGACAGCAAGGAGGGCTAGTTTTGGGGGTGGAAGGAGGAATGGAGAGGAAGGAGGTGTGACAGGGAGGTCATCCAAAAGCCAGGGAGGGACAAGGGGGAGCAGGAGACCATGGAGCTGCAGAAATGGTCAACTGCCCCGCTCGCCTTTTTGCCAGGGGCAGTGGGCCCCCAGGCTAAAATTGTCTTAATTTTAAAATAATATTTTTATAATGTCTAATTTTGATACCTTTAGGCTAATATTTTGGGGTTGTTTGTGGCAAAACAGCTGCGTTACAGTTGATGGCAGTTTCTCAGCCCTTTGCTGCCCTCCAAACACTCCAGTTGCCCCGTGGCAGTCTGTGCTTTCTCTATATTCATTCCACTTTTAGTAAGCCCTATCACTACCCCAGCCCAGCAGCGTTCCTGGGCCATCATCAGCATTTCTGAATGTGTTTCTGTGAACTTTGTGCTCCCAGAATGACTCCATTGCTGTTGGTTGCCCCGTGTGACGTCAGGGTGCAGCGTTCCTGGACTTCCCGCTGGGTTTTTCTCCTCTCCTGCTCAGTATTGCTGAGGTTAAGGTTTTCTTTGGGTCCAGCATTTAATCACAGTAATGACTGTGTTATCCACTTGTATTGAGCCAGGAAAACTGACAGCTGCTTTTGCTGTTCTCTTTCAATATTTGAAGGCACGTGGCAGCCTGTACGTGGGCTGTGGCGGCTGAAAGGTGTTTCTAAAAGCTGCTCCAGCCTGTGCACCTTTTTGCTTGTTACACATGAGGTGCAGCAAGCTCTGAACTTGCTCCTGAGCTCTCCTGCCTGTTGAGAGAGAGCTATTTAGGATTTGAGGTCAGGCTTTTGTTTTGTCTTGCTTTTCCAGAGGGCCCTGGGAGACGGGGGGGTGAGTGAGTGAGATGCAATCTGCAAAGCAGGGCAGGAGCTGAAGGTTTTGTGAGCGGTGTTTTCCTTGTGGCTCTCTCCTTGCATTTCTGAGTCGTGTCTGTGGGATTTCTGTTTCAACTGTTATCCAGGGTTGGGTTTTTTCTTTTTTTCACTCCACTTTACTCATCATCTCAGAGTATAAATAAAATCTGCAATTCTCAGTGAAGATGTCCTTAAAAAGTAACTTGTCAGGTGTCCTGAATGTGGGATATTGGTCTTAAACTATTAATTTATTGGTTAAATGGCTGCATCCAGTGGGGGTGATGCGCCAGCCCTCGCTTGCACAGCAGCTCTTCACATGCTGGGACACAGCAGTGGCTTTGGCTCAGGAGAGGCATCATGTCCCAGAGCTCCACGGAGACAGGAGGATGCCCAACCTCTGGCAAAATGGAATCTCCAGTGGGAAAAGATGTGGAAATAAGCAGGGGAGGAGACTGATGCGTTTGACTCCAGCACTGAACCTGCTCTCTGAGGCTTCTGTGAATAAGAGGTAGTTGCCTTTTATAGTCCTTGAAAAAGACAAAAATCAGATCTGTGGTACAGCTTAAAAAAAAAGAGTTTAAAAAAAAAATCTCTCCAGAGAAATTGTGCCACAGATCTTTTCTTTGTCTTCTGTACTGAGGATGGATTGCTGCATATATGTGTGTGTGTATGTGTGTATATATATAATTAAAATAGACATTTTGACTTGTTTGTCTTCAAGCTCTTCAGATGAAAGAGGTGTTGTTCCAGACTGCAAAGCTGAAATGACAACCTGCCTTGGGGAGGGGGAATTTCTTGTTTGGCTGATCTAAAGCTGTGATGTCTCCCCCTCCCCTGTGCCCTGCTCCTGGGTGCAGCTTCACTCAGGGGCGAGGTTTGCGATGCATGATGGTGCCGCGCGCCTTCCTTGGTGCGTGGTTGGGTTTTCTGGAAATAGTCAACATGAACAGAAAATTCAGCATGGAAATCCAGCATGAACATGGCACTGTCTTCACCTCATTGCCACCTTTTGAGGAAAGATAGTGAAATACGGTGCATTTCAAGTTTTTTAACCTTGAAGTTTGAAATTCAAGTGTCCGTCCTGATGAGACCACGATGCTGGGGTTCATTTGTGTAAGTATTACTTTGGCAAAATATTCAAGTGTGTTTCCAAATGTCCTTTATTTTGCCTGACACTGGGGTGTGTTTTACTGGGCCAAGTGTCCTCTAGACACTGGTACATATGTGTTTTCCTGTTTTCCTCTGTCCTAATGACTGCATGTGTAGTATTCCGATGCTGCCTCTGTCTTTTGGTTGGTAACATGAAAAAGAAGACAGGATGAGGTGTCTGTTTCACCAGTTGGTTTTGTCTGACAGCTTTGACCTTCTTTCAGCGAGGAAAACTTTAATTAAGGGCAGTAACTAACCTTCTGCTAGAAACCAGTCATTGGTGGGTGTGAGCTGGCACCGCACACGTGCAGAGCGCTGTTTGCTCTTCCATTTCATTGCCTGCATTGCCTCAGGTTTGGGCTGGGGAGTTTGTAGAAAGAGAAGCGAGGAGCATGTTGCCATGTGGTGCAGCGTGCAATGACAACGTGAGGTGGCACCGCAGCCGCGCTGGCAGCGGTAACGTGCTGCTTGTTTCATCTGGCAGCTGCTCAGTGAGTCGGGACGGTGTCAGAACAGTGCCTGGGTTTGCAATTACCTCCCTCCCAGCAGCCCGTGCCCAGTTAGGTGTGCTGACTTGCACTGTCCTCTTTCTTTTCTTGGAAAATGTGTGTAGGGGAAGATAATTTGCTTCTGATTCTTGGCCCCGGTTAAGTCTCACCCGTCACGCAAATGAAGACACGAGGATGTTTCTCGTTGGCTGTGTAACCAGAGCCTCACCTCGCTGCCGCTCCCGGGAACGGCTGTAGCTGCGTAGCTGGCTGCTTAAGAGTATTAATTTTCAGGACCATTAATTTAATAAGCATTAGAGAAATTGTCCTGTGGGACACTGCCAGGTAGCAAGGGCACTTCAGAAGGCAGGTAGGCGGCCGTAGCCACGCGTGCGTTCTCCTCATCGCCGCCCGGCGCACGTGTGTCTGGTTATCTCCGTCAGGACGCTGGCTGCCGCGGCACCTGATGGTTGTGTCAGTGGAAAACTCGATGGTAGAAATGATGTAGCTTGTTGATTTTGATTTTTTTTTTTAATTGAGTGTGTGTGCTGGAACTTTAAAAATAAACTGTCTGGAATCCAAAGAATTGCGTTAAAATGCTACGAAGCGGCAGCGACACCAACCTTGCTGAAAGAGCCAGGAAAGAATTACAAATAGAAGTTTCATCTCCTGGCTAGGAGTGCTTTATTTACTGCCAGTTCCAGCTGAGAGAACATGCAAAGGTCTAGAAAAACAAATACAGATGTGGTAAAAGCCTCCAGCAAAAAAATGTAAGCGGAACATCTGGAATAAAGTACTTGAGTTGCAAAACCGTGGGCTGCAGCGATGGTGAAAATAGTTTTCAAAGCAGTTTTTGCCTCATTGAAGATAGAAAGCTGCATTTAACTGTGGGAGTCATCTGGAGTTATGGACTTTGCAGGTGTTTGTTCTCATTAAACTTGAACAGGTTAATTGGCTGAATTTTTATCACTTCATGGCAACTGGTTTGTAAAATGAATCTTAGTGTCATTTGGTGTCGGTCCCATCACACGAGAGCCTCCTGCAGACGGAGCAGACACACAGCCAAGGAGGGAAAGGCAGCTGCTCTGTTCCTCGATGTGGTTCGTTCGGGGCAGTTGGGTGGGGCTGGAGTCGTTGGGAAGTTGTGCAATCGGTGCTGCATTCCCAGCACTCGGTTTGATCTGTAGCAAACCTTTATTTACACAGGAGTTGCCCTGAGTCGGTAAGGCCTTTCCCCAGCTCCTCGGTGTTTGCTGGTTGGAGATGTTTTTGCCCGTTGATGTGAATGTTCTCACACAGCTTGTTTCCAGCTCCTAGAAGAGATGGAATCACTCCAGAGTGCAAACATTGTCGCAGGTGGAGGTAAGACCCAGAAGCGAGGTGGTGCAGTTGGGACACAGGAAGGCAGCTTGATTTTAGGTAAGTGCCTGCCAAAATTCAGAGCAGCCAAGTGATCTCCTGAAATTTGTGGTTTTATTTCATTACCTTCCCACCACTCTTAAAAAAAAAAAAAGCAGTGTGTTACCAGACCACGAGCAAGTGAAGTTCCTTGGGTTTGATGAGTAAATTACTCCTGAGGTGTTCAGTCTGCCCTCCGTGCTACCAGGGTTTAACAACACTGACGCTCAGTAACTGCCCCCACATCCCACCACGCCTGCTCGAAGATCCCGGAGACAGAGATCCCTCCAGCAGCGATCCAGTTGGGATCGTTGTCACCTCCTGCTCCGTGCAGCAGCCCCAGAGCCTTTGATTCCGTGTTGGTGATGTCTCAAAGCCGCCGTGAAGGCTCCGGTACTTGCAGGGCTGCATCCCCCTCTACAGGCAGACATTTGAGTTGGAATCATTTTCCCTCAGCCAGTGTTGACACAGGAGGGCAGCCTGTAGCGTATGGGGCTCTTAAGTGCCTCCTTTTATTTAGTTTAAGTTTTAACACAACACAAGTAGCGTGTCCATCACCTCCTAAAGTCTTCTGTCCACAGGGGAATATTTTAGCCACGTGTCTAATCCAAACAGTTGTGCTGCAAAGTACGGCTCCATTAGGAATGAGAAGCCTTTGGGGAAGAGCAAACTTAAAAAGTTCTCAAAGCTGTGAAAGTATAACCAAGTTCTCCCAATCCCCTTGGAACATAAATAATAAGGTATGAATTTAAGATTATTTTGAAAGGATATATTTTACAAAATTGAAATAAACACCATCCTTGCATGGATGTCCTGACATGTCGTGGCATGTCCTGACAAAAATACAATCAGAAATTGCTCTTTTAATACAGCAATCAGAAATTTAAAGGGAAATCTTTGTCTTTGTATTGATCATAAAAGGGCTCAGACTAAGATTTCCTGCAGTGACATGGCTGTGGGTGGCACAGCAGATGATGTGCTGCCCTTGGTTTGGTTTGGGAGGAATTGGGAAGCCACAGTCCAAATCCTGAGTGAGGAGCAGCGTCGTGCACGAGGGCAGCAGGAGAGGTGAGGCAGGGAGGTGGCACACCCCAGAAGCTGGGGGCAGTGGGTGAGCACTGGCTGTGTGCTGGTGACTGGAGATGCACGGCCAAGGGGGCTGGCTGGGAGTGGTCCAGAGTTGATCTTGCTCCTCCTGGACGCCCAGGACGAGGTTAACATCAGCAAGTTGGCAACTGCAATGTGAGTAACTGCAACCTTGCTTGATTCTTCCCAAATCATTTTTATTTTGTCTTTAGAGGATGGTACCAATAGACATCTTTGGATTTATGATTTTTACAAGTGAGGCCAAAGCTTTTAGATGCAGGAAAAACAACATTAATAGTAGCACTAATGATTCCACCTCTGGGACCAGACACGCGTCGTGTTTCAGTGCACTGATTCCATGACTGAATGTTTATGAAGGCTGCTGCTGCAAATCCCAAGCTCAGTGTTAAGTCAGAAGACGTGGTGGGAGTTAGAGCATGCTGGAGGGGAGCTAGGGTGGGCTGCTCTGCTCCTCTGCCTGGGGCACGTTCACTTCTTTGTCATCACTGGAAGAAAAATGAGTTTCCTGGTGTTAAATCCCAACAGCGTCGTATGCAGGTAAGTCACTACAGCTTGTTGCCACAGTAATCCTGGCTGGTTGGGTTTTTGGTTTGTTCTGGGGGGTTTTTTTGATACTTTGACATCATTATCACATTTCTAAAAACAGTTCTGCACAAAATATTTGTAGCTGTGGTGCTATCTAAGGTCAATAATGTGGACATCACTATACTGGCAACAGGGCTCTTCCTCATAAACCTTTTCTGCAGTTTTCCTGTGTGTGTTACTTTGTGGAAAACTTGCCTTTTTTTTTCCCCCCTAAGTTTTCTTGTGAGCAAGGACATCCACAGAAGAACCCGTTTGGTTCCAGAGAGGGAACCTGCACCTCTTTCCACCCTTCCTAGCCAGATGACGAGCCAGAAGTACCACAGGGGTGACCACATCCTTGCACGGGGGCAAGGGCGGTAGCAGGGTGCTACGGCTGGCGGCTGTAGCGCAGGGTTTTCCCTGCTGGCAAAGGCTTCCTGCTCAGAATTACACTCTGCAGAAACAAAAACACACCGAGTGTTGTAATGTTTCCCCACAACAGCACGCTCCAGTCATACTAAAACAAGGTGCTTTGAAGTACAAATGTTTTATTGCAACGTTTCATTATTTACAGTACCATTCACTTTGTCCCTGGGTGCCGCCACAGCGCGAGCCACTGGAAGTGGAAAAGCGGAATGACGGTAACTCAACAGCTAAACACGACTGCGCCCTACGCTGGGGCTGCCCTGCCTCTTCCCTGGACTGAATGCAGAGACGTTTGCTTCTCTCCCTGGTCACCTGGAACGACCTGGTAAGGTGAAACTTTGGTCACAAAGCATTGTCAGTTGGTGGGCTGGTCAAGGTGATGCCGGAACGGGAATCTGCGAGTCTTTCCAGCTGGACTTGACTCGGAATTCAGGGTTTCCCACTGCGTAACAAGACGCCTTTGTACACAGCGCTGTCAATTCCTGTTTCAATCTCTGATGTAAGTACTGGTTTGTTTCCAATTCTTTTTGTTGCAGATTCTCTTTGGTTTATGTAAGCTTTCAGTCATCTACCTGTTCTGAGGCTAGATCTTCCTGCCTTAACTGTCTGGAAAGAACCAGTACCTCTAGAGTTACCCCAGAGTTGCTGCTGCTGGATATTGAAGTTGGACATGTCCAGCACCTAGAGTTGCATTTGAAGATCTTTACAGAATACTGCAACTTTCATTGTGTGTTTCCATTTCGTGTAAAAATGGTGATTCAGACACCACTGAAGCCTACACTGGCACACACAATCCAGGACAATCTCCAAGTAGGACAAATTACCCTGGTCACTTCTGGAATGACCTCTTGACAAAAACTTGCCTTTGGGGGGAGAGTAGTTACTACAGTGTTTATTGAAGACTTGAGAATTTCAGTGTTCCAGTGACTAAACTTGGCTCAAGAATCTTTTCAGGTTTCTAACGAGTGTTATTAGCTTGAGAAACGACTGAGAAAGACGGGTGTCAGCCTGCGTACCTGTGATTCCCACTCCTGCCAGCAGTCCCTTGGGGGTGAGCAGTGAACTTCTCTGCTCCAGTTATCTTAAGTCTGCAACAAGGATTTTGTAACCTTCTAAAATCTGAGACACTTGGTGTTACAAAGCTCTTGTACAACTAGGAAATGTTTAAGACTACATTGTGGAAAATAAGTTCTATGAAATGGCACCCGAGTCCTTCAGAAATCAGGTCGCAGGGCTGTTGGGTGAGGCTCAGCAGTACCAACTGCTGCTCTCTCTCCCCACCCCGTGCCTGGTTCACTAATGAGTCCCTACAACAGCTTCCTCAAATGATTCTGAAATGACAACTTCTCAAAAATGGGATGATTGCAGCTCTTGGCAGGTTTTCTCCTGCGAGTCACACTTTTATTCCATGTTTTCACAGGCTTCTCTATATCACTATTGATAGGGAGCCACCAAAAGCTTTAGAATCGCAGAAGGGAACATTTTCACAAAGAAAATGCCTTGGTTTTCTCTCTTAACCTACCATACAGAACACAGTGTTTAAAAGCTCTGCAGTGCCTCCCTACTACCATTCCTCTGGAATTTGGAGGAGGCAGCAGAGCTCACATGCAGTCAACAACATTGCTGGATCCTTGGCCCACGTCCCGGATCTGGCTGCTGAGACAGGAGCACACGGCCACGCCGGCCCCTGCCCTGCAGTGCGACACCGAGCCAACGAGTTCCCACCTAGAGGAGACAGAGAAAAAAAACAAAGTAAGTTCATGTTCTTTCTGAGCAATCTGGAAGTATTGTTTTTTTCTGTCTCTGAAATTCTATGATATAGCCTAGCTGTTTACTCTGCACAAAAATACACTCCACTCATTTATTCTTATTATTTCCCTGGTAAATTTAGTGCAAAATCAGGCTGAAACAACTTGAAGAATGTTGATTCTTACTGAATGAAGGGAGGAGGATAAGGGATGAAGAGGAAGTACTTAAATATTAACAAGAATAACCTGGTGGCATAAGGTAGACTCCTGCTGTTTCTGTTAGGTTGTGCTTTCCTACAGGCAGATTTCAGTCTTACTAAGCCAAATAAGAGATTTGACATTACCTGTTCACTAGGGGATCAAAGGCTTCCACTGTGTTCAGGTAGGCGTTGCCGTTGTGGCCTCCAACTGCAAAGATTTTCCCCATCAGTGTCGCTATGCCCACGCCGCCCCTCGGGGTTGTCAGCTCGGCTACGTAGTCCCATTTGTTACTGCGTGGGTCAAACCGCTCCACCGAGCTCAGCGGAGAGTTGTCATCAAAGCCACCTGCAAAGAACCACCACATCAGCAGCCTTCAGCCACTCCTAGGGCTGGGGATAGCCAGGACTGGCATTACTGGTCTGTTCTCAGCACTCAGTGTCCACCTGTTTCTTTATGTGAATTGTACAAGCTCCTAAAAATTCATCTAACAGCTTTCCCTCCTGTCACCATGCAAGCATCGCCAAGAGGGACAGTTTTCTTCTACTCCAGTTGCAAGGAGAGGTGTTTGTATGATTTTTCTCCTTGAATTCATCTTACATATAGTTATAATGAAACAGCTTCTAGTTTGGAATAGAAAAATAATTAAGACCAGTAAAAGGATGGTCCTGAGCCAACTCTGCCTGAAGCAAAAGTGACAGGACAAGAGGAAATGGCCTCAAGTTGTGCCAAGGGCAGTTGAGATTGGATGTGAGGAAGAATTTCTTTGCTGAAAGGGTTCTGAGGCATTGGCAGGGGTTGCCCAGGGCAGTGGTGGAGTCCCCATCCCTGGAAGGATTGAAGAGTCGTGTAGACACAGTGCTGAGGGACATGGGTTAGTCAGGGATTTGTCAGTGTGGGGTTAATGATGGGACTCCATGATCTTAAAGGGCTTTTCCAATCCAGGCAATTCTGGGATTCTGTGAAAACACACTCTCACGGTGTTTTCAAATTACAGCATTGCTGAATATCTGAGTAGGGGAAAAAGTCCTCAAGTAAGAGTTCAGCAATGCATTCCTCTTGCTGGGGCAGCTGTCAGAGGAGCATTTCACTCAAAACCTTTTTAATCACTTAAAATAACACACGAAGCAGAGCTCTGCAGCTGTCACTGTGGCAGAGCTACCTGCATCTTCCTCCCGCAGGAAAGCAGGTAAGTGCCAGGTAGAGCAGAAGACGACAGGCTTAGGGACAACGGGCTGTGGAATAAGTGTCACCACCGTGCAAAAAAGCTACTGTTGTCAGAACCAGAGCGCTTTAAAAGCATGTGAGTAATTTTTCTAGAAGGAAACTCCAGATTACTGAGTGTTGAGAGGATTTTCTCTGCAGTCACACTGTCCTGAACACTACAGCCTTCCTGAAATGTGGGTTAGGAACTGGCTTTTATTTCCTGGCTAGCAATACCTTCATTTAAGCGTGTGCCTTGGCTGCTTTCTTCTCCTGCCCAAGAACACCAAGTACAGGTCAGGTTTATCTGTTCCCCAGCTCCTCTAGCAACAACAGCCTCTTCCAAATGCCAGTGCTTGGCAGCAGCAGCAGCAGCGCCCGAAAACGCCGCGTGCCTACTCACCCACAACGTACAGGCAGCCGTGGAGCTCGCTGACACCGTTGCCAGCTCTGCGCTGACCCATCTCCTTCACTTCCATCCACTTATCCAAGTGGGGGTCGTATTTCTCCACGCTGGAAAGAGATGCTACGCCGTCATTGCCGCCCACAGCGTAAACGTGGTTCTGGAGAACATTGTACAGAGAAAGGGGATTTGTGACGTGTGTGCTTCTAACTCAGCTTCTCATAAGCCATGCTAACATGACAGGAAAGGAGAGTGTATCCGTACAGTCCTCACTATTTACTTTGATTTAAGAATTCCAACAACAGACTTAATGATCTAACAATGTGTTCATGCCACCTTCCAATTAAAGAAGTGAAAAAGTGACGGTGTTGCAGATGTTTTGCAGAGTACACCTGGCAACAGGGGGATTGACGTGCAGATGCATTCGGTACCTTTCAATATAGCCAGCGCTGTGACCTTGTGGCCAGGAAGGCCAATGGCATCCTGGGGTGCATTAGAAGGGCTGTGGTCAGTAGGTCCAGAGAGGTTCTCCTCCCCTCTACTCTGGTGAGGCCACATCTGGAATATTGTGTCCAGTTCTGGGCCCCACAGTTCCAGAAGGACAGGGAGCTGCTTGAGAGAGTCCAGCACAGAGCCACCAAAATGATTAAGGGAGTGGAACATCTCCCTTATGAGGAAAGGCTGAGGGAGCTGGGGCTCTTTAGCTTGGAGAAGAGGAGACTGAGGGGGGACCTGATTAATGTTTATAAATATATGAAGGGTGAGTGTGAGGAGGATGGGGCCAGGCTCTTCACAGTGGTGTCCAGTGATAGGACAAGGGGCAATGGGTGTGAGCTGGAACACAGGAGGTTCCGCTTAAATTTGAGAAGGAATTTCTTTACAGTAAGGGTGACAGAGCACTGGAACAGGCTGCCCAGGGAGGGTGTGGAGTCTCCTTCTCTGGAGACATTCAAGACCCACCTGGACGCCTTCCTGTGTGAACTCATCTAGGTGTTCCTGCTCCAGCAGGGGGATTGGATTAGATGATCTTTCGAGGTCCCTTCCAATCCCTGACATTCTGTGATTCTGTGATAGTAACAGTGACAAACCCGAGTCTTCTGAATGAGACATGAAGCCTTGGCCTGATGTTGTGGAAAGGGTCCTGGTACTTGCCCCCAGTACTTTCAGTTATTACTGTTAAAACAGGGAGCCTGACTCAATTTGACATGAGTGTTATCCTGAACACCCTCCCCTTTTGCACAGCTCCGTAGGATTTGTGATGACTGGAGGTGCCCAGACCCCCCAGCTGCATTTTGTTTCAAATCCTGTGTTTTGCCTTGCAAAAGCAGCTGTGAAAAGCGCTCAGTTGGCCCCGACCTGGGAGGAAACAAGTCACTCACCACAAGAGCTACCGAGCCAACTCCTCCCCGGGGAGTGTTCATGGGGGCAACCGCGCTCCAGCGATCAGAGTCGATGTCGTATCGCTCCACGTCGCTGAAGCAAGTGTTGTCATCTAAACCTCCTATGGCGTAGATGGGGCCGCCCAGGGAGGCGAGAGCGATCCCTCTCCTAAGAAAAACCACAGCATCAATATCTCAGTGCAAACCCTTCAGGAAAGGCAGTGGGAAAGACACATCAAGTGCAATGGCACCTGATTGGCGCCTGTTTCAAACTATGGGGGGGGAAAGTAATGAAAATTGTTATTAAAAAGTGAAGTTGATAGTTAATGACCAGTAACTGCGGCTGGGTGCCTGCACACAGTCTTGCAGCTTCATCCTCAAAGTCTTTAGTAAGTTTGCAGCCTCCTACTAGAGGGGCTCTAGAGTTTTATCTGAACTTCCACCTCAGCTTTCCCAGCCACCTGTATGTTATTGTGTGATCCATAAACAGGACAGCTGCAGCTAGAATATTTTTAGATTGAAAAAAAGACAAAGCTCCTGCTTAAAAAAGAATAAAAAATAATAGAAAGGTGGAGGGCATGGAATGTTGTTCTGAATGAATGTCACCTCAGGACCAAGTCCTGTACTGACATGCTTAGATATATGAATTGTCCGAGTTATTTCTCTGTCTCAGTACTGAATTTTACATCTCCTCTCTTGTTCTGTTGAATCTGATGGAGAACCAAAACCTGCTGGTTTTAACTTGCTTGCTGCAGCTGCTGCTACACTTGGGAATTAATTTTTTTTGGGGGGGTTATATTGTTATAATAGCCAGGAGATTTAGATTGGATATTAGGAAAAATTTCTTCAATGAAAGGGTTCTCAAGCATTGGAAGAGTCTGTCCAGGGAAGTGGTGGAGTCCCCATCCCTGGAGGGATTTAAAAGCCATGTAGATGTGGTGCTTAGGGACATGGTTTAGTGGTGGACTTGGCAGTGTGAGGTTAATGGTTGGACTCAATGATCTTAAAAGGTCTTTTCCATGATTCCAGGACTGTATAGTAAAAAGCAAACCTGTGATGGATGTTAGATGACTGATCTCTAGCAAGATTTAATTGCCATTTCTTCCATTCTGTTATTTTCTATTAAGTCTGGTTTAAAATACTTGTCAGATTTTTTTTTTTCCTACTGAATCTCCCAACACAAGAGTACCACAAAATTAAAACTATGGTCTAGCATGTAAGCATTAGGCTTCAGCTTTAACTACAAAGACAGGTGAGTAACCAGTTCACTGAGAGCACAGAGATCTAGGGCTGGTGTCTGCTGAGAATATGCCTGGGGGGCGGTGGCAGGAGGCAGGAAGAGGAGCAAGAAGCCACTTCTAGGAGTCTGAGTCTTCTACTTTGATTAGGTCACAGCCATAAATAGCTTTAGGACTTAGCTATGCTCATTATTTTACTCCTACTTGTACATGATGCTTTTAGAAACAACAAATAACAAACTGGGATGTAGAATTAAGGAGGCTGATTTAAATGACAGCAGAAACAAATAAAAAAGTAACAAATCTGTGAGTCCAGCAGCTCCTTAAAAGAATCTTAAATGTCAAAAGGCAAGAAAAATCCTCAATCTGTCTTTGTGTTTTAGTGCTTCTGGCCTTTTGTGGCACAAACACAGGCAGCTGTTGGTTTCCTAGGCATGAAGAGTTTCACTGTGTGTGTTCTGCTGGCAGCTATCTTGCTTATTCTTAAACAGAGCAGAAAACCCACAGAAGCAGTTAAGCAGTTTCAAGTAGGCACAGCTGGAGTAGAAGAGCTCTCTGCTCCTGAAGCCAGCTCTCCCCAAAAAGAAAAGGCTGAGAGAGCCACAACAGAAAGTCAAAGTGTGAACATAACCCATGATTACAGTTTTGCTCTGCAATGCTTACAGTGTGTTAGGCACAACTTGGTGTTTGTGCAAAGCTGTGACGTCTGCAAGTCCGTGATGCAGGTTTGTGTTTGCTCTACAGACAGTACATAAAGGTCTCTGAGAGCAGAAAGACCCAACATAGGGGGAAAAAAATAAATCCTAAAAATAGCCCAGTTAGGAAACCCAGATAAAGGCCATAATGTCCATCTCTTGCTGGACAGCACCAGCAAGAGATGACCTATCACAGACTAGGGCTTTAATTTTGGATCATGGGACGTTTACCTCTTTGTGTTCATTGATGCCTTCATCATCCACTTGTTTGTGAGAGGATCAAACACTTCCATGCTCCCTAAGTGTTCATTTCCATCGTGGCCACCCACTGCGTAGACTTTACCTGCAACACACAGAGTCGTCTCCAGATACAGAGATTGCTTGGCAACATTTCAGTGTTCATTTATGTAATATCCCTACATGCATGGAGACCGAAAGCTCAAAGATAAAGGTTAATGTTTTCAAATGTTCTCACTGTCAGCATTTTAATAAGTCCAGACTTTATATTTTTATGTGCTGTACTCAACCAGAGATCTGTTCTAATGTGGACTTTTATATAAAGCTTGAGATAGGCAGACCCAAAAAATTTTGCTGTAACTTGAGAACTACAGGTCAGATCAGTTTTGGTCATTTAACATCTAAAACAGTCTCTTTAGATTTTCTATGGGGAAAAATAAGATCTCTGTTCTGCTGCAGTTCCACAGGGGCTGTCGTGCTCAAGGAGAAGTTGGATCAAGGGTGCTAAGCTGCTCTGAACTGCACAGACCCGGTTTCAGAAGATGGAGACCCAAAAATAAAGGTAGGTGTGCTCTTGGGAGAGCTATGGTCTCAGTGACTTGCCTGTATGGATTTAAGAGTGGAGGGAGCTAGTATGAGTGCTGGCAAATCCTGGGTGGCTGCAGTAGTTGAACATGGCTGGCAGCCAAGCACCACACAGCCGCTCGCACACCCTTCCTCTTCCCCCCACCCAGGGAATAGGGGAGAGAATTGGAGGGTAAAGGTAAGGAGATTTGTTGGTTGAGATAAGAACAATTTAATAACTGGAGTAAAATAAACTTAAAATATTGATAATAATAATAATAATAATATATATGAATGATGCACAGTACAGTTGCTCATCACCCACCAATAGTGATTCCCAGAGGAGTGAAAAGGAACCCCAAACCCCAGAACCACAACCCTGGAAGAGTGACCCAAGAGAATCCCCCAGCTACCTGGTCAACCCTTGTTAATGTACTGAATATGACATAATGTGATATGGAATATCTCATTGGCAGAGCCAAATAACAATTTGGGGGCTTGCTAATTACTATGCTTCACCCTTCCAGTCCTTTGCACTTGCAAACTCCCCAAACACCGTGTCCTTGTACTTTATCAACATTCTTCTCATAACACATCCCACACTGAAACCAAAACAGCACTGGCCTAACTACTAAGAAGAAAATTAACTCTATCCTAGCAAGCCCAGGACAGTGGCTCTGCTGTGCACAGCCATTTCTTTATAAACAAATTAAAAAAACCTCACCTATTAATGCAAGAGGCTGTGTACAGTTCACAGACTGGTTTGGGCTGGAAGGGACCTTCCAAGCCCATCCAGTCCAACCCCCCTGCAGTGAGCAGGGACATCTTCAACCAGATCAGGTTGCTCAGAGCCTCGTCCAACCTGACCTGGAATGTTACCAGGGATGGGGCTTCTACCACCTCTCTGGGCAACCTGGGCCAGGGTTTCACCACCCTCAGTGTAAAAAAATTTCTTCCTTACATCTAGTCTGAATCTTCCCTTTTTTAGCTTAAAACCATCACCCCTTGTCCTGTCGCTACAGGCTCTGCTAAAAAGTCTGTCCCCATCTTTATGGTCCCCCTTCAAGTACTGAAAGGCCACAATAAGGTCTCCTCAGAGCCTTCTCTTCCCCAGGCTGAACAGCCCCAACTCTGCTGTAGTCTCTTTCCAGTAAGCATGCTCTCTGATGGTTTCAGAATCAAAAACCTCTTCATGGGGAAGAAGCTTTACTAAATTGAAGAATATCCAACAGTTAAGCCATTGCCAGACAGATTTATTTAGTAAAAGTACCAATTCCAGGAAAAGGAGCAAATGAGTGGCCTTGTGAATAGGATTACTGACCTCCCACAGAGATCACGCCCACATGTCTCCTCCTGCTGTTCATTTCGGGGCCGAAGAACCAGTTGTTCTTACTGATAGAGTAACACTCGATGCTGCGAAACGGGTCGCCCGATCCACCTCTGCCCCCGACGCAGAACAGCACCCCTGCAGAGCACAACACAGGTTGCCACAGAGCTAGCAGGAAGATGGGGAACACAGTTGTAGAGCAGAGCGCACTGAAAATTATGTAGATTAGGAGAGGTTATTGCACTTCAAGGGGCACACTCATTGCCCTGCATAATGGGAGGCTGGATTTTGGTCTGTGCTTGGCATGCTGCTGTGCCAATTAATTATCTCTGCTCTTGCAGAAACAGTGCACATTTTCAATATGTTTTCTGTGATTTTGCTTAGGAAGATAAACAATCTATTTCTTAAATATAACAATGTCAAAATGAGGATTTGCAGTCTAATACTCATCATCTTCTTTTGGTGTAGGTTAGCCAAAGAGTTTAAAAGTTAGCTTAACCTTCTCGTACCTCAGGAGAAATGCCCACTGCTTTCAGAATAGCTTTGAGCGTGCTGCCTGGACGTAACGTACTGAGCAGTTCCAGCTTTAATTCAGCTAGAGCCAAGCAGGAGAAACAAATAATGCTTTCAAAAGAGAAAGCCACTGCTCAAGTTCTGCTAGGAGAACGCAGCACACGACCCAACTACCCCAGAGGTACACAGTGGCTTTCCCAAAGCCGTGTTAAGGCGTTAACAACCATTTCCACCAGGATATCTAACCCTGGGCGGACGCGCCGCCTTCTCTCCACACCACTCCCTAGTGGATAATCAGACAGACATGTAATTACCAGCAGTCTGCTTCCTTGGTGTTGTGCGAATGGAGTACTCAAAGTCTGGCACTGCCCTGCTGCTCAGGTGAAGGTGGTAGTTTCTTGCTTCATCCAGCAAATCCCTACATTTTAGATTCTGCTTGACAATCTCTTCCTTTGCCACAACACCCATAAGGAAACAAACGGGCAAGAGAGGCAGCCGTACCTGGCAGGAATGAACACAGTTGGAGTGACTGCCTGGACTGACTGAGTCTCACCACTTACAGTGTGTAGGTTTCCTTTTATGTTTTTCTTCACAGAATAACAGCAATATCAACAGTTCTTCTTGGTGACAAACGTTTGCTACAACCATTTGCATTTAAGCAGCAGTGAACTGCGCCTGTGACTTTAGCAGGACAGCCCCTGTGACTTTAGCAGGACAGCCCCTGGCAGGTCGATCTGCTGAGGGTATGAATTTTCACCTCGCTCCTATGCCAGCATAAGAGGGATTTTGCTAAAATGGTTCCTTTTATTTGGGTGACAAGTCAAAAGGGAAACCACTGTCAGCATGAGTTAAGTGTCTGTAGGGAGGTATTGCTACTGCAGCGCCACCTTTCTCTAGCGCGGACTTGACAGACTACAGGATTAAAAAAACCCCAAATTGGTTAAAGGCTAATTGTTTCCTTCCTCAAATCCTTCCTGTGGTTCCCCAGAAGCAAGCTGTGAGGAATGGAAGGGTCTTTCTGGGTGAGGCTACAGGTGGTGACTGCCCAGGGTAATCCTCAGTGACGTGGCAGATCTGAAATAAGACTGCTCTGAAACATTCTCCTCCCTACTGTTGTTTATTTCTTTCATTTGTCCTGTGAGAGAAACAGTGAGGAATATGAAGTGAAGTGCAAAAGTGGGACAGAAATGGTGAGGAATAAGAAATGAGGTGCCAAAGTGGGACAGAAATGGTGAGGAATGTGAAGTGAGGTGCAAAGGTGGGACAGGTGTTAGCGGGGGGAGCTGAAGTAAAACCACCATCTGACTTCCTCAGGTTTGGAGTGAGCGCTGCCAGCATCTCCCAGTTACCTCAGCAGCAATGGTGAAGGAGAGGCTCAGTATCTCCAGCGCCTCTCAGAGCAGCAGGATGGTGCTGTTCTGTGGCTGACAAGTGGCCCTGTCTTCAAGTAAGCAAGTGAGTCTCTACCAGTTCCTCCTCACCCACTTGCTTTCAGTCCCATTTCTTCCTTTACTCTGGCTTGGCTTATTTTAGGCTGAATAAAAGCACCACTGTAGCCCTGCTGATAGACTCACGAGGTTAGTGATGTGCCAAGACCTCAAGGCTGACAAACTCAGAACCTCCTGGTAACAGCAAAACCCCTCAGGCTGCTCGTGACGTGGGTAAGAACTGTCAGGAAGCCCAGTCATGTTTGCTGAGAGCAATCATATCCAAATCAACTGATGGCTCCACACACCCTGGCAAGTAACCCCCATTTACAGGAAATTACTTTTTCATTGCTTTGTTGTAGACTCTGGTTTCCATGAATAGAACAAAGCTGTTAATCTTATCTGCTAACACAACTGGACAATAACAATCAATCTAATTTATTTATTTTTTAAATCTCAAATGATATTGCCTGTAAATTTAATTATAGTGTACTAAAGATTTTGGTACCAAAACCCTCATGCTAGTCTAGATGAAATTGAAGGGTTTTGGAAGACAGTTTGTAAAAGGGAAAGGCTCTCCAGGGAATGTTTGTAGGTAAAATGATATCAAATAATAGAAGTATTATGGTTAAGAATAAAAATTAGAATGCTAAAAATTAGGTGCTATAAAATAATAGAATAATAGTTCTTATAAACCATGCTGCTTCTTATTTTGTCCCTTGTATAGCTCTCTCCGTGGCTGGTTTAAATCCAGTCCAGCTGAATCAACAAGAATAACAGAATTTAGAGACACAGCAATTACAGAGGATAAGTGATTAACTTGGAGTAAGTATAAGTTAAATGTCACTATGTAGGGGTTTTTTTACAGTGCAAAGGTGAACAGACAAGATTATTCAAGAAGATACATGAACACAGGGACCAGAATGAGACCAGTGAACTGCAACTTCTGTAGAGGAACTGAGTGGAGACGATAAGAATCAGCCAAGTCTGAAGAAGCACTAGGGACTTTTTACAGGATTTTAAATTAATGAGAAATTTGGAACTGAGGGTTTGTGGGAAAACACCACGAACTTTGAGAAGAATACCTATTGCATAATGTTAAACTTAGCATATAGAGAGAGCCTGATTTTTGCAATGCCTTTCCCACTCATTGAGGTGATGTCAATAAAGCAAACCCAGAGTTACCCACTGACTGAGTTAAATGCCTTTAACAAGTGAATTAACAGTTGTGATCTTTTCCCAGGAAGTGTGAAAAATGATGCATGAAGACAATGACAGCAGCATGTGAGTGGATCTCTCGTTACTCACATAATGCAAAAATCAGCAATTCTGCCAAATGCAAAATATTCAAGTTGGAGTTCAGTGACAACTGAAACAGCAGAGTGGATCCTACCTGCTAAGATACACAGGGCATTCTGCAGGACATGGCATGGTTCTCCCTCCTCCCCAGCACAGGTTCTCAAATACTCTAAACTCCCATAACCAGCACATATGGAGCCTGAATAACTGAAGCACCCCTTGCTTTGACAGGAGGAGGAGGTCTGATGGGTGTTTAAAGAAGTCCATCTGAGTGACCTTTGGATACCTCTATGTTTTTATTTCAGAAGCAGTGGACTTGCATCAAGTTGAGAGGATTCAACTGCAAACTCCTTTTGGATCCCACAGGTAACTAGCAGTTCTTGTCTGGTGAGTATTAAAGGGTCTAGCACGTGTTTCCTCTCCTGCTTGTAAGGCTAATACATCTTGGTTTTTTGTTAATGAAATATACAAAATGTTCTAGAGGTAGCACAACTTGATGTGACCCATCTGTTACAGTTTTGCTTTCCTAGTCATGTAAAAAACCTCCTCAACAGCTTTCCTCTCCTTTCTTAAGTACAAATACTTACCAGCAAGGGAAGTGAGGATTTCAGGCTGTTGTAGTATCAAACCAGGTGAAGCAATGGCTTTATGTTCTCCACTATGTGTAAATATAAAGAGTTTCTGTTCTAACACAGATGCAGCTTTTTGTTGGCTCCCCACCCCCAAGCCACGAGCATACAGTGAGTACTCTTCTCTCTACAGAAACTGGAGAGCACAACTTCTTCAATTGGAGAGATCTAACCTCAGCTCACAACTGTGAACACCAGATGAGGCACCAACTGCTAAGAACACGTTTTTACCTTGAGCTCTACCCAAGTCCCACCAGGTGATTATACAACGAAAGCAGCGAGGAGACAGGCGCCCGGCGCCTTGGTCTGCCCTACCTGCGCCAGGATTTCATCCAGCCACGTGCCATGGTGCTGTGGGTTGGCTTGCAGCCACTTGATAGCAGCATTGTAAACTTGTTGTTCATTTTCAATGTTCAGGTCGCTGGAGGACAGGAGTTTATGGAGGTGCTGCGGTGTCACACTCACAAAGTCCTCACACTCCACCACCTCGGTAAAGTGCTGGCAAGCGTACTGATCGGCCATGTCCATCAGGTCAATGCGGTTGTGACTCTCTGCGAATGCCCTGACTGCCAGGCAGTTGGAGGGGTGAAAGTGCAGCTTCATGTATTCACAGCAAGCCTTGGCTACCACTTCCACCTGCAGAATGCAAGCAGCGTACAGGAGAGGCTGGACGTTATCCACCGTCAGAGTCAGCCGCGAGGAGTAGACGAACTTCACCAGGTCTTCTATGGCGTCACCGTCAAAGTCCCTGATCTCGATCAACGACTGCTTGGCTTCAGCCATTTCGGAGAGAAACATGGCTCTGAAGTAAGGGATCACACAAGCCAGCACCAGTTTGTGGCAGGAGATAAGCTTGGAACCAACCTGAAAAACAAAAAGAACCAAAAAACCCCGACAATTTTTTACTGGAACGTCAGTTTCAGCTACGAAAAGACAGAGTGAAGCTGAAATAAGAATTCTGAACTCAGCATGCATTAAGCTGCTGTATTTTGTTCAAATTAACTCGATTCACTTTGTACTTCTGACATTAGATCACTGTATTGCAAGCAGATCCGAGTTAAACTTGGCCAGCAGAGTAGGGCAAGGCCAGAACACAAGGAAGGAACAGCACTGATGCACTGAACTTGCTTTTCTTTAAGAGCCATGTCCTGCTTTTTAAATGAAACCTCCTTGGGAACCTTCTAGATTCATCTTGGAGACAGGAGCAGACTGCTAGGCACTTGTTCATGTGTATTCAGAGACTTTAAGGGGAGGGGAATTGTAAAGTGACATTTTTTGACTACTTAATTTAAACCTCGGTACTTTTACTGCTGTTGAGGAATTGATAATGCTGCTTAGAGAATCAAACTCATGTAAAACTGCAGTAATAACAGCTATTACAGGTGTTATTAGAAAGTTACCAATCAAGTCAAGTGTTTTAGCAGAAAAAATATAGTATTCCCCATAAGATGAAGTATTTTCCAAAATTCTGATCAGAAAGCACAAAATACACTTTTAACAAAATACACTTTTCACTTACAAAAGTCTAGAATTCAATTATGTTAAAAGAGAATGTAAATACTGAAGGTAAATGAACAATCTGCTACTAATTTTGTGTTACAGGAGTGTTTTCTCACAGCCTTTGTCATTCTGGGTCTGTGCTAACATAAAGGGATGGCCAAGTTAAGCAACCAGTTTCCCTGACACTCAAATTGTGTGTTCATTTTCTGATGAAGGTGTTAGTGAGCTGTCTTGCAATGTAAAAAAAAAAAGGACATTAAATTATAAAGGATAATTTGGAGGATTTTCTAGCTCTGATTCAATACACACTTGCTCTACCCTTTTTACAAGTGTGTATTATTCAACAGAGTTTAATCTGGAGAAAAGGAGGCTGAGGGGAGACCTTCTTGCTCTCTACAACCACCTGAAAGGAGGGTGGAGAGAGGTGGGTCTTGGTCTCTTCTCCCAAGTAACAAGCAACAGGACAAGAGGAAACAGCCTCAAGTTGTGCCAGGGGAGGTTTAGATTGGAAATTAGGAAATTTCTTAAGACAAGAGAAATGCCTGAGCACTGCAGAAAGAAAAATCAAGCCCTCCAGGAAACTCTAGTTCAAGATGAGTTACTAGTTACTTGAAAATGACTGATTTAGGAAGCCTATGGTAAGATGTACATAGGTTGCTGTAGCCTCCAAGAGTGTATTCTCCACCTGAGGACTGGAAGCTAAGTTGTGCAATCTAATATTATTAAATTACCAAAGTAGCTCCACACAAAGAATACAAATGAACATTGATGCAGGAATCACTGAGGGAAAGTTAAACTGCAGGCACAGTGAAGTGTATTTTGCAAGCCAAGTCTCCCTAGCAGGAGTAAACATTTAACTATGTTTATAAAGGAACTTTCTGCCTCTTTTGCAAGTGTGGGTGGAAAGGCAGAAAGGTGAGGATGAGGTCAAGAAAAGGGAAGAGGAGGATTGTTAAAGAGTTCTGACATTAACCTTCTTGCCTAAAAGCCTTTTAAAATTACAGATGTACAAAGACCTGATGATGAGTTCTCAGGTGAGTTGTGTTTCGTGGCTCTTGTGCTGTCCAGAGCAGCTTCAGTCTTGTTGTTCAGTGTCCTACGAGCATTAACTCGACTGTTGTGAGCCACTGGACTTACCTGCTGCTGCATCTAGTGCCTGCTCAGTGCCTGGTGACAGGCAATTATCATCTGCTGTGAAGCACAACAGAAAGATGCTCTTGCTGTTCATCTTCTACTCCTGTTGTCTGTTGGGCAGAGGGGAGACTGACCCTCTTCCTCTCAGAGATTTCCATTGTCTCCCAAGCACTTTAGAAAGATGAGGTGCCTACCAGGGGGGCACCAGGGACACACAGCTATCAAGGTTAATATCTAATAGTAACTATGTTATTATCTAATAGTTAGTATCTAATAGTGGATGTTAATATCTAATATTAATAACAAGGTTAGTATCTAATAGTGGATGTTACTATCTAACAGTAAAAGCAGCAGGCAAACAATTTCTCCTAAAGGCATCTGTCTTTTGTTCTTGGTATAGGAGCTGTGCTTCATCTTTTTCTCTTAAATAACTGTCTTGCACCACTAAGATGTGTAGCTAAGCAGTGCTTAACACTTGTGGGTGCTGGCAACCACTGTTACAAATGTTAAATATAAATTGATTGTGATAAGGATGAAGGAACATGAGTTTAACCCTTTAACAGTTTTAAACTGCTGAGTTTAAAAGGAGGCATTAAAGCAATGCTATGCAAGAATCATAAAACTGGTTTCCTCCTCCTCCTTTACTCTTTGAGCAGCTGTAGAACATAATTGGTTGGGGTTTTTTTAGTTTCTTTGAGAATGCTGGAATTTAGATTTGTTCCAGAAATCCTGTTTGCCCAGAAAGATCTAGCAGAGCAACACACAGAATGCAAAACCAAGAGATGAAATTGGGGATGAAAGTGTGTGAGAACAAAGAAGCTACGAGGAGCTGAAATTGCACGGTGATACACTGATCAGCTGTGGGAACCTGCTGAGAAGGCAGGTTGGGTGGGGTCAAAGTCAAGTACTTCCTCTCTTGGACTGTCAGTATTTTAAGTGTTTGCATTTCAGTTGTGAACTTCCTAAATAAGAAAAAACACCCCTGAGCATATCTAAAGGGGCCTCAGATCTAACAAGTATTCAGTGGCTTCCATACCCCAGCCCAAATTCACAGCCACCTCCAGCACCCTTATTGGTAACTTTAATTTTCAGATGTTAAACGGCCTCAAGTTGCACCAGGGGAGGTTCAGATTGGATATGAGGAAAAACTTCTTCACCAAAAGGGTTGTCAGGCATTGGAACAGGCTGCCCAGGGCAGTGGTGGAGTCACCTTCCCCAGATGCACAGACAATGTGCTTAGGGTCATGGTTTAGAGGTGGAATTGGCAGTGTTGGGTTTATGGTTGGACTCAATGATCTTAAAAGGCTTTTTCCCAACCACGACAGTTCTGTGACTCTAAATGCAATGGATGTGTGAGAAAATCACCTTCAGTGTCACGTCACACAGCTCTCCAGCTTCAAAGAACTGGAGAAGAGAGCTGTGAAAATCCTTCCAAGCCTCGTTTGCTTCAAATACAAAGATGTCATCTTCACCATCGCCGCTGGATGACCTGGTTTGCTGCTGCTGCTGCTGTTGCTGCCGCCTTTTTCCCTTTATCAGCTGTTGTTTTGCCTGCTCTGGGACCATGGATTCTGAAGCCATTGGCTGTTTCTTCTTTCAGCACGTGAATCTTCAAAAACTCCTGCCAAGACAAAACCCAGCCCATCAAGAGTCAAGTCCTAAAATGCAGTTAAGTTCTGCTCATCTTCCTGTTTAAAAAAGCAAACAAAAAAAAAACCCCAAGAAAACACAATAAAAGCAGATGAGACATGAGGCACTGCTAGTACTTTAATTACATCTTATAAATACTACCTATAATGTTACATGGGGAAAGTAGGAGGAGAAGGAGGGGAAAAAAGACCCACAGTCTAGAATCCTGCACAGGTACCTTTAGGAAAAGGCATTGATTGGGAAGTTGGTGCCCACACTTCTTGAAACAGACATGAAAAAGGGAGGATGTGTCTTCCAACACTCCTGATCTCGCTGCTGTGGATGGCAGAAGAACAGAAGGGACACGGCCCACAGACAGCTGTGATCCTGAAATAGCATCTCTCATGGCTCTGCCACAGACAGGCAGCAGCACTGCCCCGGCGGTGTTCTGTGCAAAGGTAAGCAGAATATCAAAGCTGCCCCAGAACTAGGGAACGAGAATCTACACCTACAAAAAAATCTTGACACAAAAATGATTTCCTTTTAATCTAGCAACCTGATTAATCCATTATTGACTTAATACTTAAAGCATGACAGTGGGTGTTATGCAAAAGTCAGCTCCTGCTTGCTAGATGTTTTTTGTTAGATGCTATTTACCCAGCTTAGCTGAAGACATTTAAGGTGTCTGAGATTTATACAGCTTGGACTAGAGCAATCTTAGCTGTCCTGACATCACAGGTTTGCTAGGGCTGAAAACACTGGGTTTGGTGGAGGGGTGGGGGCTGTTTTTGATAGTGGGGGAAGGGGCTATAGTGATGGCCCCTGTGAGAAGCTTCATGAAGCTCCCCTGGCTCCAAGGTGGACCCACCTCCAGCCCAGGATGGGCCAGTTGGCAACAGGGAAACGCCTCTGTGAATCCATGTTTATGAGGGGAAGGACTGGTTTGAAAAGGAGGAGGAGTGAACCATGAGGAGTGGCCACTGACCTGAACAAATTGATTTTTCTTCCTTGAGTGTGTTTTGCCTGTGGCCATAACTGGTAGGTGAGCCCTCCCTGTCCTCATTTTTAATCCATGATCCCTTTGGTGTGATTCCCTTTCCATCTCACCGGGTGCGGGGAGTGAGTGCAGGACCACATGGTCCTACCTGTGGGTGAAACCACCACAAAGACAAATCAGGGACACCACAGACAATGGGGAGCAGGCTTCTTCTACTTCTGTCACTCAAATATTTTACTCTTCCTACTACTGTGAGCTTCACTGTGAGGTTAAGCTTGAAATCTACCTTTTTATTTGCAAAAAGTTTCAGCACTGTGTGTTTAAAAGCCATGAAAGCCATCTCAGTGAGATTTAGGCTGTGCATCCACATGCTTTGTGAAGGATTATGGGGCTCACAAGAGAAAATGAAATACTGTTTGGAAGCATGGAGTCACTGATTCAGCCTACAAGCTAGAGTTCTGTTATATTTTGGCAAGGGAAGCAAATGGATTTGTAAGGTTTTAAGACAAAAATCTCTGGAGAGCATATTTAGTAGCATGTTCCTCTCTTCCACTGGCTAACTTTGGTTTTCCTGGTTTTTGGTTAATTTGTTATGCATTCATTCTTCATTCTGTGCTAAGAGATGACGATTGCTGTGGTTCAGTGGATTCTGCTCACGGGCTCTGGTGCTGGAGGCAGTGGACTGACTGAAGCAACAAAAAATTCTGCTACAATAAAAAGGTAAGTCAAGTCTGGGAGCAGAAATGATTTTTTCTCTGGAATACTTGGGAAATGTCTGTGCCTCTTACCAAATTTACAACTCTACACGCACTGGTACTGGAGAAAGAGCAGGAAGTGACTTGAGATGATGGCACTCATCTCTGCTGCAGGTCAGAGGGTTGTCACCAGCTCTGTGTCCTGTGCAGTGACAAGGCTGTTGGCTGCACTGGGCCAGGCAGGTTAAAGCAAGATCAGACGTGCCTGGAATGTTCACTAAAGGTGCTGTAAGCAAGGGAAGTCTTCTTCCTTTATAAGATATCTAAGTGAAAGATCTTATTTCTTCCAAAACCACAAACAAGCTCAAAGATACTACAGCCCACAGGATATTTATATAGTTTATAGCAAGGAATACCCTTTCCTGCTAAAACTTAACTCTTTTTTTTAATGTTTTAAATAAATTGAGCAGTAACACAAAAGCCAAACAACTGATTTTAAGCAATGCTTTTCATCTGTATCTGATCTTATATCACATGAAGCTCCTGGAGATGCTCTGAGCTCTCACCTGTAAGAAAATAAGTTGATCACCTATTTGGATGTATATATTTAGTACATACTAAGTACACAGTTGATATTGCAGGGGAAGAAACCAGAAATCACACCAGAGGAGACCAAGGCCATTACTCAGGCCCACAGCCATAGACAGGAGAATCACATGTAGGAGGGAAGCTCCCAGCATGGCAATGTCAATATATGGGAACAGGAGAGCGAGTCAGTTACTGCTCCTCAGGTAAAAAGAAGTTTCTGTGACATGTTAAAAATCAAAATGTTTAATATGACCTTAAGGAAATATTCAGAGAGCAATGGTCTGACATACTTCAGTTTCACTTTGATGAGACTTTGTGACAGATAATAATATCTTAGATAAGATTTTCATTGTTTTATTTTTCAGGGGCATCTTGTTTCTGTGACACATCTCAATCATCCAAATCTTTTTTTAGATATCTCTCCACAAATCCTTCACTTGCCTTAATTACAGCATCTTATAGTTTGAGTCTTCAAATAAATCATCATCTACTAAGCTGTAAAGCTTAACTTTGGAGGAGGGCCAGGTCATTGTATATATCCAGTTGGCTGTTAATTGTGAAATAGCACTGTTATAAATTATATCATTTATTTGAAAAAGCAAGGGGTTTTCACACTCAGAGGTGGAAGGTAAGTCAAGAGCCACTACCATACTTCTGTAAAGAGCCAATCTTACCAACACAGTGTGCTACTAAACACAAAGAGAAGTAACCTTACAGATGTAAAACACAATAATGCATTGAAGTGTGTGATACAATCTATCTCGACCCAGAAGGAGGA
Source organism: Caprimulgus europaeus (assembly GCA_907165065.1). The sequence continues at coordinate 79,506,614 of OU015526.1, forward strand.
GAAAACAGATGTTTCACTTGCACAAAATACTGGTTTGGGCTGATCTGAACCCTTAGCTACAGGCTTTAACTGTTCTCAGATTTTAAACAGAACAGAAATGAGTGTTAGTGGTGCTTGAATCAAGACACTGAACTCTGGAAACCTGAAGGTCACACAGAAGTCACGAAGGTCAGAGTATTTCAACTCCAAACCTACTCCTCCTTGCAGCCTGAAGAGGGAGGGTAAATAGTTTTGTCATTGCACAGCCTGGAAGGGACAGCACATGAAAAGAGCAAGAAGTTGAAGTTGTATTTTCACATCTTTAATTATACAGAAGTTCACTCATTTAAGAACCACTAGCTAGGAGGATTAATCAGCATTCACATTAGTGTGCATGAGGCTGTGTTAATTGTGTACTAAGAATCTACAAATGAAGACAGAAGAGCTGTCTACAGGTTTCCTTCCCAAATGAGCAGTAATGCAACAGTAACATCCAGCTACTTGAGGTTACTTTAGTACTGGGTGAATGCTGCACTTACACTTTCTTCTCTAGAACAAAACAGTGCCATGCCCATCAAATCCTCAGTAGCATGTGCTCCCTTTTCATCTTGGCAATTAAGCTTTCCAGCCTCACTACAGTCTAGTATGTTAATTATGCTAAGAGTATAAGTGACCATCAGGGAAAGTGACTGACTCTGAGGAAAGTAAAGGAAGTGCCTCACTCATAACATCATCTGTTATTCCTTGTAGACAGCTGCTTGACACTTTCCATGAAGGAGTAACTGTCTGAATAAAAAACAACTCACACATTGTTTATAGCTCCCCATTGTTTGCCCAGAGCAGCTCAGCAATTCTCCTGTTCAAGTTAAATATTTAGAAATATTGATGATGTCAGCTGTTCCTAGAGTTGGTGTTCTGGTCCTCAGTGCTGGCTGTCAGCCATGGGACCGAGGATCCCCTCCTAGCTATTCCTCACTATGAAGCTTGGACAAGCAAGCCAGGATGGGAGGTCAGGGTACAAACATATCTGTTGCAATTCAGGTAACAGCAACATCCTAAAACAAAACAATTTTGATTCAGGCATTCTAGCTAAATCTGAACCAGAATTAAGTGTAAAATTCCTCAAGTCACATAGGGAACTTATGTTCAGCAGACATAAAATACCTCACATCATTTTGGAGCAAAAAGCAATGGAAGATATCAGAGAGTGGCAGGACGTGAAGGAACATTTCTCTGCTTTCCCCTGTCATGAAATTAAATCCCAGGAATCCTGGCTGAGAAGCCAACCTAGATATTGGAGTACATAGTCTCCTCCCCCTGTCAGGTACCCTGGGAGACAGTGCCCCAGAAAGAAGGGATTGTCCTTGTTCTTCCACTGACACAAGGGAGGAAAACCTTTCAGCGATACAGAAGAGAAAGTAAATCCAAGGCTCTTTAGGAGCAGTGGTACTGAAGTTGGAAAAAAGAAAGAAGGCAGAATTCCAGGAGAAATCAAGCTCCATGTGAAGTTTCACCAGCAATCCTGTATGTAATTTTGGTTACTCACCCAGAGGACGAACACAAATCACATGGTGCTCTCTGTGCAGAGAAGGGCAGTTAACCTCCCTCAGAAAACAAAAGGGCCTGTTAATTGAAGGAGACAAGAAAATTGCCTTCTGTAAATGCCAAGTTTGTAGCCCTAGGAGCAGGGGGGGATGGGGAGAGACTCGAGTACCAACAGTCTGTGTGCATAGAAATACACACAAGTGTGTATGTGTGGCTGAGTTAAACTCATCTAATAGAGAACCTGAGGAGTCTCTGCAGGTAATGAGACCCTGGTGCTGCTGCCCACAAGATTAGATAAGGGCAGGCAGTGACAAGATCCTCTCCAGTTTAATCAAGGGAACAGAACAAGTCTAGCTGCTGGCCTGTGGTGTACCAAGAAAACTTTGAACATTAAAAAGAGGGCAGCTGGCAGGGAGAAGGAAGAGACAGAAGGGAGAGAAGTGGGGAAGGGTAGGAGGCAGCTGCAGAGCAAACTGCAGCCAAGCAGCAGCTTTGGCAGGGGCTGCACAAGCAGCTGTTTGCTGTTCAGTCTGGTTACAGCTGCACCACCAAGAAGGAAAGTGGTGGAGGGGAAACTGGGAGACAACATAGTGTAGAAAAACCTCAGTGCTCTCCACTTCTCCATTCACCAATTCCATGAAAGGAGTTACAGGAACCTCATGCAAAACTACTCAGATGCCCATGCTAATTAGCACAAATCAGACCAAGTTGGAAAAACATGGGAAAGTTCAAGTTAGACACTGTTACAAACCAAAGCCTACTCTACTTTTCAGCAGAAAGTTAATTTAATGGGGGGAAAAAAGAAATCAGAAACCACACATCTAACTGGTTTAACTTGTTTAAAACCACCAGGCTTCCTTTTGCAGAAATTCATACCAAGTTTATTTAGACAACACCAAATAAAATTTCTAGATCCTTTCAGTATGTCAAAAGTTCTTTGTAGCAAAACCTGACAAGTATTATTGTTTTGTGTTACCTGTCACACAGATGTTTCAGAGAAATGGGTGCAGCTGGCACCATCTTTCATCTGCTTCTATAACCAAATCCCTGTCAGTGCTGTACATGCACCAATAGTGAATGAGGACTGCTCTTTCTTGGAAAAATGCAACAGAAAAAGGACAGAAAAGTTGTTTTGTAGAGCATGAAAAGCAAAGCCAGAAGAAAATCTCATTTTGGAAATAACTCTGCCTGGCACTCCCTTAATTCTGTTTTGAGACAGCTTCTTCCCTGCTTCTTTTGATCCAATATACGAACATGATCAACAAAATTCTACCAAGGTTTAACCCCAGTTTCCATCAAACTCCAGAAAGTCCAACTGTCTTCTGGGCTTTATGGGATAACAGGTTGACAATTTTGTTCCAGTTTGGCATAATCAAAACCAAACCACCAACATGATATGCCCTGTTTTGATTTACTTTTGCTTCAGAACAACCACCAAAACCCATAAGAAGGCCCAGAACAGCGAAGAAGGACTCTGCTTTGCAGACAAGGGTGTACTTAAGAAGTGATTCCTTTTATGCAAGGTCATCTTGGGAACATCCAAAAAGCAGAATACAAAAGAAAAAACACTGCAAATCAATGCAAGTGTTGATAGATGGGTAATAAAAAATGTTAACTAGTGCTTTACATTCATAAGAACACAGAATAGGCCCTTACCAAGAAGATGCACTAATGTCTTCTCTGATGGACCTGATTAAAAACAATAGTTTAATAGTTAAAAATAGTTTAATGGTCTCCAGAGAAGTTTTTAGTCCAGACCTTTCTGGGAAGTGTTAACAGACAGCAAAAGAAATAAATTCTAAGTTATTTGCCAGCTGCCCTTTATCCTGGATGTGTACATCAAAGCATGGTACCCACCAGGGCATCCTAGAGCTGTAGCCAAAAAACCATTCCCCACACACCTGCCACCCCCATCCTCTCAGGGCTCTCTGCTTTAGCTGCCAACCATCATCATATTCTCTTGTCTAGAGTCAAGATTCACTGAGCCTGCAGTCTCATGTTACAGTCAAACAGCTCAAAGCATGTTGTATCCTCTTCCTTTTCTCCCCAAATCTGTTTGAAATGGGAAGGGGGCAGAGATAAGATAAAAGGCTTCACCACCCAATGTCCTGGTTTTTAGCTGAAACAGAGCTGGGTTTCTTTTTCAGTAGTTAGGATTGTGCTGTGTTTTGCTTTCAGCCTGGGACTACAGGCTGCAACTGTTGATGCAGGAAATTATCATTACAACATCTGTTTGGTGAAGCATGTTGAGGAAGAACGAGGACAGTGGCTAACATGTTACGCTGCTGCCTCACATCAATAATGACACACTGCTTGTGGCCTGTTGTGACCACAATGATTAAACTTCCTTTTACAAACAAATGGCCAACTGGAAAACTGGATGCCAGGCTACTGACATATCACTAACAGCTTATAAAATAAACTAGATCATGTTACACTGCTGCTCAGATGCTGCACAGAAACTACAGGTACAATCCTGGCATGTTACAAAGCGGACACGCTTCTTATGTAGCATAAGAGTTCACCCAGAGATTACAGGGGAAACCAGGCTCAACTAACTCAAAAAAACTCAAACCCAACTCATTAAAGAAGGTTGGACCTTTTGCAGTTTAACCTCCATGACACAGCTGTTGTGGTTTGAGCTTGTTAACACTTGAAGAGCTATTTTACCTGCTGTGGTACTGCTCTCCAGTCACAGGTGTGGCAATAGTTTCTTGATTACATTTCCAGAAGCCTTTACAACAGGCATGGAAAGCCAGGTATCTCTGAGTTTGAGAACTTTTAATTACTGCAGAATACAGACTAGGTAAAGGAGGAAAAGCAGATCTATGAAATAGGAGGCCTTATTTGGTTTGTGAACTACCTCCACACCCCTTATGGATTGATTAACTTGATACTTCCCAGCTGCCCATAAGCAATCAGCTTGAGTGGAGTTAGCAAGGTGGAAAGCAGGAAGGAAAATCAAGCAGACATTATAAAAAGCTGGTGGAGGTGTAGCATCTGAAGTTCTCATTTATTTGAGAAGGAAGGAGAAGCTAGGAACTCCTGAGGCTCTGCCCAGTAGCAACAGGTAATTTCTTGCTGTTTTTTGCCACTAGAAATACTTGGTTTAAGGTAAATGAAGTGACTTGACTTGTTATTTGTTACAAGATGTCAGCAGGAAGCTGACAGTTTCTTGAGCTGCGGTCTCCACTTTAGTGAATTACTTGAAGCATCGTGGATTATGTGGACTCTTACCTCAGTTTATTGCGTGTTTTTGTCTCTCTGCTCGAATCGTGAGGAAACCCAGAGCCCTGGGAGCACGGGGTCCAGGGCTGCCTCCCTCAGACCAAGCCCTCCGATGCTGAGGAGCGGCTGGTGCAGGCGGCCCTTGCCAGGGGCATAACCCAGCCCCAGTTTGGTGATTTGCACCAATTCTAGGTTAATTTATAAGAAATTTTACGCTCGGTTTGGGTCTCTGAAGCCGGTGGTGGTGGGGCAAGGAAGGGGAGCCGGGCCCGGTAACGTCCCCGCGGCCCGAGGAGAGAAGCGCCTCACGGATGTAACGGCCCCGCGTCCTGAGGCGGGCAGGGGCGTCTCGGGGGAACGGACGGACAAGGGGGAGGGTGCACGGAGGAGGTACAACCCGCCCGCCCGCGGCAGGGCCGCTGCCCGCCACCCCTGAGGGGAGGCACTTACATAAGGGCAGGGGAAGCCCACCATGGCGGGCCCGGCGGTGGGGGTGCGGCCCTCCCGCTGCCAAGGGAAGGGAAAAAGAGGGGGTGGCCCGGCTCGAGCGAGGCTCGGTTCCCTCCCGCTGCCCGCCCCGCTCACCTGCGCTGCCGCCGCGGAGAGCCGGGTCCGGCCGGGACGGGATGGGACAGGGGGAGGTGGTGGCAGCGGCGGGGGGCAGAGGGCCCGGGCGCATGCGCAGGGCGGGGCTGCGGGGGCGGCCTGCGAGCGGGGCCTGCCGCGTGCGTGAGGGGGCTGAGGGGCGCGCGCTCCCGGCAGCCGCGGGGCTGTGCCCTGAGGGAAGCGGAGCGGGTCCGTCCGCCCCGCAAGAACCCGCTGCGGAGAAGGAAGGGTTTGGGCCGGGTCTGAGCCGATTCTGCGGGGTTTTCACTCATTTTGGCGTTTCACCAGAGCCGTGTTTGCGGTAGTTTCGCTTGGCTTGCAGGGACAGGCGGTTGTTCTCTCACTCCTTCCCCCTCCACGGGGGATGAGGGAGAGGACTGGAGGGGTAAGGAGTCTCGTAGGTTTGAGATAACGACAATTTAATAATTAAAATAAAATAAAAATGTGAAAAGTAATATGCAAATGAATGGCACCCAGTGTAATTGCTCACCATGTGCTGACCAAGCCCGGCCCACTCCCAGATAACGATCCCAGAGCAGCAACAATCCCCCAAAACCCCAAATCACAATCCTGTAAGAGCCAAGAGCCAGAGAGAGAGCAAACCCCCACGAGAGAGAGACCCTCATTAATACACTGAACGTGGCAGTACATGATATGGAATATCCCACTGGCATAGCCAAATGCCAATCTATCTTATTAATGTTGATATTCCTCACTCCCTTCCCAGACCCTGCACCTGCAGACCAGCAAAACACAAAGTCCTTCGACTTCCAGTGACAATGGAAAACATGGGTGTGTTAGCAACATTCTTCTCACAAGAAATCCCAGCTGAAACCAAAACACAGTGCTATTCACAAAATCACAGAATCACCTCAATTGGAAAAGACTTTTAAGATCATGGAGTCCAATCATTAACCCAACACTGACAAGTCCCCCACTAACCCATGTCCCTCAGCACTGTGTCTACACGACTCTTCAGTCCCTCCAGGGATGGGGACTCCACCACTGCCCTGGGCAACCCCTTCAATGCCTCAGAACCCTTTCAGCAAAAAAATTCTTCCTCACATCCAATCTCAACTGCCCTGGGCACAACTTGAGGCCACTTCCCCTTGTCTTAGCTCAGGTAGTTTATGGTTTAGCTCAGAAAGGCTCTGATGCAGGGTTGCTGGCCCTGGCTGTGCTTTGCTTCATCTTCTTGGACAGAGAAACACCAAGCTTGGCAAGAGCTGATGGCTGTGTGGGGTGGTTAATCTTTCTGTGCCAGCTCCACTCATTTATTAAGCAGCATATGAGAATAGTGACTTCTTGCTGTAGTTGCTCTCTTACTTTGGCTATTCTCTTTCTATTAGAGAGTGTTTTCTGTGAAAAATATATTTTCCAGGCCAATTTAAAAAGGAAAAAAAATGCACATCAGTAAAGGCAGACAAGTGTTGCTGGAGTGTATGCTAGGCATCCATCCCAGGACAGTTTCATGGTGAAAATGAGTCTGTTGGCTTGCTAATTCTCTCACAGCTGTGGTTCCCTTTCTTGGTTCTGTGCCATGTACCAAAGCTTATCTCTTTTCCTCTTGGCACATAAAAAAGCTGCCCGTCACTGGGAAGTGGAGGCAGGCAGAACAATTCCCAAGAAATACTGTCATCCTGTCCCCTCAAAATCTGTACTGGTGCAGTCCCCCAGGTAATACAGATCAGAGTGATCCCTCTCTCCATGAGTTCAGACAGAGAAGGACTTAGGAGAGAGAGGAAAAGGCTGTTCCACCTCCTTTCTCCCACCAGCTCTGGCCCATACAGTGTACACATAGGTCTCGCACGGTGCTGCCATCCATCCCCTTCAGTGCAGGAATGCTTCCCCATTCCACACTTTCCCCCAGATTTGTTCCAATCTCCCTGTTTCTTGTGCCTCTCTCTGCCTGTGGAGCACTAAGGGTAAGCCTTGGTCCCATTTTGCCTAAAGCTTGACTTGAGAACTTGAAAAGAGTTAGGGTAGGAATATTTTACAGGCTGTTAGATTTGAAGAAAGACCTTATTAAAGAAATACATGCCCTGGGAAGAGGTCTCCTTAAATAACTGCCTTGCACAAAAGCAAGCACAGTTAGCCAGCTGAAAATGCCCTCTGCCTCCAGCCCTGCAGCTAAATAGCTCAAGTTTTTCCAGTTACATGCTGCAGAGTTGAAAGCCAGATTCTCCTGCTGTGTACCGTGTTCACCTCTAGAAATGTGCACAATAATTCTAGGATTTCCTTTTTTTCCTGAATACAACCCAATCCTGCTGAAAAGCAGGAAGGTGTTTTATAAATCCATGCTTATCTGAGACTGAGTGGCTGGAGGTTTACAGTTCCATGCATAATATACATATGATATGTTTAGGAGGAGATGCACATTTATTCTGGTGTTTTTAAAGGCAAAAATGTCCACCTAAATAACACTGTGTGAGAAAGAACCTGAATACTATCCATGGGAAAATGGAGATAATTGTTATTATTTAAAGTATAACTATTTAATGGGTTTGGGTTGTTATTCCCCACCCCTCTGTCATCTATTTCATAGAAGTCAGAGGAGGTGAAAATTCAGTTGCAAACAGTTGAAATGATTACGTGATGTGCCCAGAGTGCACTAGTTTTGATCAACCCAAAACACTTGAGGTTTTGCATAAATACATCTCGGAAAATTCCAATTCAGCAGTGCATTAGTGGCTGTTTTTCTGAAGACAAATGTCCCCAAATCCATCCATGTGTTGGAAAGGTCCTAACCTGTATGTACAGGGCAGAGACGCTGCTGGCCATCAGCAGTTTCCAGAAGGCTGTGGTTAAACAAACTGACCCAGGGGGTTAAGAATGGGGCTTCCCTTCTTCATTGGCCTTTTATTCTTTGTTATTGGACTTTTATTCTTTATTTGCCTCATAATTTTTACATTCTGTGTCCACAATGTCCAGCCTGGCAGGTGCTTTACTTTCCCAGATTGAATCCTCTTTAAGATGAAAGCTTGACATTTAAGAAGTTGTAGGAAATCTTACCTCCCAGCTTCCTGAGATGAGCGCCAGGGCTTGGAGCAAGCTCATCACTTTGTGGTGTAAAAAAGTGTAAAAAGGAGGAAGGTGTTGGGCAATGTGAGGTTAATGACTGGACTTGATGATCTTAAAGGTCTTTTCCAATCTAGGTAATTCTGTGGTTCTGTGAATCAGTGGGCAGGCTGCTATTCTAAATGAGAAACTAACGCTGTTGTGATCTTATTTCTGCTTTTGAACGTTAGTGATACTGCTTATGATGTACTTTGGCTCTCAACCAACACCCCTGGAAACCACCAAAAAGTCTCTCATTGACTTCAGCCATAGTTTGACCCGGCCTTCAACCCACGAAGCTGCCATTGTTGAGTTTTGCTGTCACTGGGGATTTTGGCACGATGCTCCCCTCCCACCCTCAGATACACATATCTACAAAGTCCTTGCCAGTAGTGATTTACACGGTGACAGCAAGAGGTTACCTTTTCCTGAAAGTGGAGAGACTTCGAGGCTGGATTCCTGGAGATCCACTGTGGCTGTTCTGGTAAATGCTCTTCCTCTGTTCTGTTAGTAAATACAAAATAATTTATGAGATTGAAATTCTCTTAAAGACTGGAGTTTAAAACTATACCAGCTCGGTGGGGTAACAATTGTAAAATCAAAAAATGTCTTCTAAAAAGCACAGTTAATATTGATCAAATTGCACTGGTCAGGAATCACATTTTAGGAAATGGAAATCTGATTAGTCTCCTAATGTATTTAATTAATTTAATCAGCCTTAGCTCTGCAGCAGTAATTTAAGCACACAGAAGATGAGCCTGTGTATGCAGTGCTGCACCATGCATATTAGGAGTGAAAGGCACCTCAGACTCCCGGGCTTTGGACTCTGTCTGAAGTTTGACAATGTAGAGCTTATGGAATTGCAGGTTTTGCAGCAGGATTATTGATCATTTAAAATAACCCACAACAAAAGAATAAAGCCTGGATGGTTGCTAAGCTACCTTGTTGGTTGGTTGGCTTTAAAGGAGCTGTAAGATTTGGATGCTTTATCTCCTTGCTGTAAAGGCTGACTTATTACTGGGGGTTGGAACTAGGTGATCTTTAAGGTCCCTTCCAACCCAAACCATTCTTTGATTAAGAAATGCAACAAATAAAAATATATATTAATAAAACTGGCCTTTATTGTATATTATGTATCTTTCTGCTGTCTGTTTTTAATACATCTTGTATCCAGGTTTAATGTTAACAAACTAAGAAATAGTTTCCAACTGTGCCCAGTCAGGGGAGGGATAAAGACATTTTATCAAGCAGGGATGGTTTGAGAACAGGAGTGCTCTCTGAAAAACTAATTTAAAAATATTGCAATTCTTTGATTGTAACAAGAAAATAAAAAAAGAGGAGGCAGATGTATGACTAAACAGCCAGCTGTGAAAACTTAAATACCAGATTTCAGGTTTTTTTCTTCAGTGTTACTCTTCAGGGGGCGGAAATGAAATTTACTCAGTCCAAAACAGAAATCATGACCTGACAGCTCAGGGACAGGACATAAGCTTGGATGGAAAGGATCTCTGGGTGTTGAGTGACTGTGGCTTTGTGTGCTAAACTCAGCTGAATCAGTAGTGTCTGGTATGCCTGCAGGGTGAGATCCCACAGGAGCATAAACACCTACCTTGAGGAGGCTTTGGATAGAGACTGAATGCCAGATAGAATCATCAGATTATTTGGGTTGGAAGGGACCTTAAAGACCATCTAGTTCCAACTCCCTTGCCATAAATGAAATATCTCTTTCTCAGTGCCTCTGAGCTAGCACTGAGGTAGCTCACCCTTGTCTGAGGTAGCACAGGCATTATCTAAAACTGCCTTTACAGTGCTGAGGATCATGCTTTCGGATTTGGTTGTCTGTGTCCCATATTATGTGTTTAAGAACGTGAGAGGACCTGTGCTGAATATAACTGCGTACAGAGCATCCTAAGTTTCATGACTTCTGAGGCTGCAGATGTGAAGAGAGTGTTGTGTGTGACAGGGCAAGATTGAAACCATCCATGGCTTGAAAAATAACTGGCTGAAAAATCTGTGCTGCTGCTTTTTTATATAGAGGACTGGGGTATACATGGACTTAGGTCATCCTGCCTCTGCTGGCACATGCTGCCTCTCCTTCCTTTTTATCTATCCCTTGCTCCTGAGGAGAGAAACCATGAAGTAAACTACAGCCACTCCTGCCCCTAAATTGGTTACTGATTGACCATACAGATTAGGAAAAAAATAATCCTTGTGAGTCAGGAATTATTTGCCTAGAAAATGAACATATAAACAGTGAGTATAAACTGCACTCATAAAATATTTCCATTTTTGAATGATTCTCAGACACTCAGTCCTGGTGTTGCATCCATTACAATGAACAGATACAGAGGAGTATCCTTTACAAAGTATTTCCATAGTCCTGTGCAGAGATACTCAAATCTCAGGACCAACATAGCTGTGTTAGCTGTAACTGTGCTTCTTTTAATAAGTGTGCTCATGTCAGCTTGGTTTTCCTCTTAGATTATTTTTTTTCCCTGTAAAATGAAACTTAGCTCAATTTATAATAACCAATTCATCCAAAATGTTTTGTCTTTTTTGTCCCATATTACTTTGCTTGCTGTAAATCATGGTGTAGCCTCCTCCCAGACAAGCTCATTAAAATCCCCTTGTGTTTAAAAGGGCTCTTGATACCAATTTCTCTCAAAGAGAGGAGGATGGAAGTGGAAATGTGCCATGTGAGCAAAGTGTTTAGCTGGGAAGATAACACTGCTGATGAGGCTGTGCAGCCAGAACTGGTGTTAACTGCACGTGTATACTTTCAGTGCTTTGAGAACTGAGCTCCAGAGAAACACTTTCTTTTTCCCCCTAATTTTTCTTCATATCCTAGAGACTTGAATCATGTCTTTTGCCAGTATAATTTCAGTGTAACTACACAGAAATCATTAGATGAGGGTAAATACAGACCACCACCCAGTTATTACATGATCTTCAGTTTTTCACCACTGTTAGAATGCAGGTGTCAGTGCTATCAGGCTTGAAGAACTTCTTATGTACTATATTCCAGGTCAACTCTTCAAAAGAAAGCGGCAGCATTTCATCATCAAAGCTGTGTGCTTACCAAAAGATTAGTTCAAGTTCCTACTCAGTGTTTGTTTTTCTTTTCCCCATGAGAGATTACCTCATGATTAGCAAGCTAGTAGGTACTAGTGAACATGAGAATAGTAAAAACACAGTCAGTGTTGTCACTGCATTATTATTTCTGAGCAATGAGCACTTCTTCCTGCTGTAGCATCTGTTTAGCTAGGATGTTCTTGAAAAAACATTGGAATTGGGATGTTTTGGAAAATGATCAGTTCCCAGCTGTGAACATTAAAAGGCTGAGGTCACAGAGGGGAAATAGTTTGCCTGAAAGCATGTTTACTTCTAGTAACACCTGGCTTGTTGGATAAATGTGAGCTTATTCATGCTCTATTAATAGAGTTTTTGCAGTAAAACTATGATCCTCTTAGGGGTGAGCTTAAACTCACAGAAAACAAGAGACCTGCTTGGAAAAGAGCAAAATTGCATGGTCAGATACTAGGATACTTGGCTCTTTCCAACCCAAACCATTCTATGATTATGATTCTATGATACTAGATGCAGAATGAAAGAATCTGAAAAATTTAGGGTACCAAAAATTGGGTTCAGAATGGAATTTTGCAGACAGTTTTGTAACACTGTGAACAGCCAGTGATCTCAAATGCTTAATTTCAGTGGAGCAGTAGAAAAAAAAACACAAAACAAAAACCCCTTTCATTGAACTGCTGGGTTCAGGAAGTTCTGTGCATTTAGAAATCCATGTTCTGGAATGCTGCCTAAAAATGCATATTTTTTAAATGCATACTGGCATTACCTGCAAGCATGAAAATACTGTGAGTATTGCCCCAGTCATGAGGTTGGGGCTGCTGTGCTATAGATGTACAGATTGGGGCAATAAGATGTACAGCCATGATTTTCACTTAAGTGGCCTGGTTTTGTGATAAGAAACACAATTTGGGATGATTCTCCTAACATTCTGAGCAGGATTCAAGGACTTTGGAAAAACACAGCAGAGCCAGTCTCCAAAGAAGTACTTTTAAACTTTGCTAAAGAGACAGATCAGGCTGCAGGGCTGTGGGGAGATTTAATCCATGATATTAGAAACTCAGGAAGACTTGAGGTGACCAAAATGAGCTGAAGCCCCTTAGAGACTCTTGAAAATTTTACCTATCATGATGAAGACAGTAATTATGAATGTTAAATATTGTCATTAAATATTGTTAAATGTTCTTTAACAACGAGCCTCTAGAATTCCAGATCACTTAACTCTCCAGATATGGTGGACAAAGGGAAACTATCTCAGCTGCTCCTCTGTTGGTTTGGATGGTGTCCATGGAAGGCTTCTGTGTCCATAAACTTTCACTCCTCTTGTAAAGCAGATGGTGTCACCCACGTTGCCTGCCCAGCTTCTCTGTACAGGGGGACATGCTGTCCTCACAGCACGTGCTGTCAGACACGGTTATGGGACAAAACCAACACGTCACCAGTATGGATGAACACAAAATGATGCATGAGTGTGGTGGCTGGCTGTGTAGCTTACAAATGCAGCTACAGGGTTTGTGATCCCACTCTCATGCCACAGCAGTGGCATAAAATCCATGTGGAGTCCTGACATTCCTGTGCTTTCTGTGGGTGGAACAGCTGCGAGAGCTGGGGAAGGAGCTCCACAGATCTCTAGCCTGTGTCCCAGTGTTTTAGCTGCACTGTTGTTCATCTTGTCTGCAGGGGACTGGGTCAGCTCCAGCAGAGAGATTCAGAGCTAGGCACTTGCTACTCTTCTCTTGGGACTTCGTTCTGTTCTTAATTAACACATCAGCATTTGGGCCAGACCCTAATTGTACGGCTCAGCGGTGCTGTCATGTTCCTGGCACAGGGCTCCAGTCAGCGCCGTGGCTGAGACAGAGGAGGCAGGGAGGGCAGAGAAGCGCTGACTCCAAAAGGCACCTCCTTGTTTAACATCTTTATCAATGACCTGGACGAGGGGACAGAGTGCACCCTCAGCCAGTTTGCAGATGACACCAAGATGGGCAGGAGTGTTGATCTGCTTGAGGGTAGGAAGGCTCTGCAGAGGGATCTGGACAGGCTGGATCGATGGGCGGGGGCCGATTGTATGAGGTTCAACAAGGCCAAGTGCCAGGTCCTGAGCTTGGGTCACAACAACCCCATGACATGCTCCAGGCTTGAGGAGGAGTGGCTGGAGAGCTGCCTGGCAGAAAAGGACCTGGGGGTGCTGGTCAACAGCAGCTGAACACGAGCCAGCAGTGTGCCCAGGTGGCCAAGAAGGCCAACAGCCTCTTGGACTGGATCAGCAATAGTGTGGCCAGCAGGACCAGGGCAGTGATCGTCCCCCTGTACTGGGCACTGGTGAGGCTGCACCTCGAGTGCTGGGTTCAGTTTTGGGCCCCTCACTCCAAGAAGGACCTGGAGGTGCTGGAGCGTGTCCAGAGAAGGGCAACGGAGCTGGGGAAGGGTCTGGAGCACAAGTGTGCTGAGTTCACAGCTGAGGGATCTGGGGTTGTTGAGCCTGGTAAAAAGGAGGCTGAGGGGAGACCTTCTGGCTCTCTCCAGCTCCCTGAAAGGAGGGTGGAGAGAGGTGGATGTTGGTCTCTTCTCCCAAGTAACAAGGAGTGGGACAAGAGGAAATGACCTCAAGTTGCACCAGGGGAGGTTTAGGTTTGATATCAGGAAAAATGTCTTCACCAAAAGGGTTGTTAGGCATTGAAACAGGCTGCCCAGGGAAGTGGTGGAGTCACCATCCCTGGAGGGATTTAAAAGCCATGTAGATGTGGTGCTTGGGGACATGGTTTAGTGGTGGACTTGGCAGTGTTAGGTTTATGGTTGGACTTGATCTTAAAGATCTTTTCCAACCAAAATGATTCTGTGATTCTATGAAGGTGGCAGCATGTTCAGACCTCCCTCAGATGGCTCCAAGCCAAGTGCCTGGCACAGCTGGGAGTTGAACACATAGGTGCAGAGATGATCTGTGTTCTGAAGAGGTCTTTGACCTGAGTTTCATCAGGTGCTGTTCTATTGTACCACAGGCCAAAGACCTTTGGGGGTTTCACCTCCTGGTCAAGGTGGGTCCTGTCAGAGCAGGCTGGTGGCTTGTGATGAGGAGCTGTGAGAAGCCTCATCTGGAGTCTTCCCCTGAGCACCCCCTGCCCTGGCAGCTGCATTTCAGCCCTGGCTGTGGCCCTGGCTCTTGTGTGGGCTGTGCTGTCAGTGTGTCACGCCTGGCCCTGTGCCTCGCTGACCCTGATGTGGCTTCCCTGTGTGACTGGGGACCTGCCTCGTCCTGCAGCCTGGCCTGGTGGTTGGCAGGCTCTGACTCACCCTTTCACCACTTCAACTCACCCACTGCACGTGAATGAAGGCTTTCCTGGTGCAGCAGATCCTCACTCTTTTCTTTAGTACACGAGCTTGACTTATGACTACTGAAGCAGACAGACTGCAGAATTTTCATTCAGGTGGATTATTTGCCTTGTAATATAAAGAGAAAAATAGTCCAGTTTGGTCTATGTTCTCATGTAACAAATCACATTTACAAGCATGTGTGAAATGCAAGAGGGCACCCAGTAATTTGTAGAGAAATAGTGCATTGTTTTTACCAGAAGGTGTTTTAAATGTATCTGGGAATTGCAGGTGAGCAATGTGAGAAAGGATATGGGGAAAGGGTCTATTACTTGATATTGTGCCTTAAATGCACTTCTAGGACTTAAGTTTTGACTTTAACTGCTGAAAGACACCTTTGTGTTGAAGAACTGTTTTTATTCAGAACAAGGCATACTGATGGGGCTAATGCATAATTGATAACCAATGTAATAATTGCATTATGTATATGTAATTATAGGTATTATTTAAAATACTCACTATAAAAACACATGAAATTCAGTGTGCATTACAGCAATTTTTAAATTTCAAAAGATAAATTGAGGTGAAACAGGCCACCCACCTCCTCTAGAAATTGCTTCTTGCAAGACACCTTTGCTCAGGGATGAGTCCAGATTAACCCATCCTCAGGCAATCCCTTGGCACCCAAGTACACAGCTCTGCTGGGAATTCCAGCCTGCCTCAGCACTGGGAGATCGAGGTGCAGCCAAAGCAGCCCTTCACACTTCTGGAGCTGCATCTCTGCTTCATGTTACACAGGTATGTCCCTGCTGCAGGTGTGGGGTAAACCCTTAGGTGTGCTTGGGAATGGTGGCCTGGAAGCATCTGTCTTAGTTCTGCTCTGAATCAAACCAGCTGAACTACACTCAGTGTGTGTTCAGTTTTCACTTTAGCCACTGGAAATGAGAATCAATTTTCACTTTTCACTGGGTGCTTCTCTGCCCAACGACTGCATCAAACTTGACATGGGTCAGCTTTTTCAGAAAAGCCAAGGCACGTTCTGGAAACAACCTGAAAGAGATTAATAACAGAAAATTAAATATAGGATAAGAAACTTAGATTATGGGAGAAGGCAGCACCACAGGTGAGGGAAGAGCTGGTCTGGGAGCAGAATGTGCACACACAGAGACTGAGACCAAGACGTAAACTGGGTGTTATTTCCAAAGAATGCAGAGCCCTCATCAATCTCTCACTGGTTTTAATTCCAAGGCCACCCGTGTCCTTTTATTGACAGTTCCAGGACAGGTAAGTACTAGACACAAGTTTGGTTGCAAGAGTGCTGCAGGATCCAGGAAGTTTTACTATCGAACATAGATGTGTGCCTTTGCTTCCTCTTTGCTTTCAAAACCTTATCTAGCTCATTTAGGGAAAACCTTGGGGCTGGGAACCCAAACATCTTTACACCTCCTCATAGAGAGAAATTTGGAGTTAGACCCAAGTTTGCAGGCTTTCAGAAACAAGAAATTACCAAATGTTTCATGAGATACTGTAGAAGTTAACTGAAAACTTAATTTAATTGTTCTGATGTTAATTCTAGGTTTTGAATCTGAGCCCTGATGAAAACCCCTCCTCAGCAGAGCAGCTACACTGGATATTAAAGAAGTGTGAGAGGACAAATCTTGCTTTACATGGCAGAGCTAGGGAATAGAGCACTTTTAAAGCAATTTTCCCAGCCTCTGTGACCTCAGTCTTTCATGTTGATATGAAGAAGCAAAAGCTAACAAGTAGCAGGTCGTCAGCTCTGTCTGGAACTTCTCTGAGGCTACTCAGAGAAAGTGGTGTTAGCTTGCAAAAGGGAAATAGTGATGTGTGAAGAAAAAGTGTTCTCTTGTTCTCCTCCCTCCCTGTCATCCTGTAGAGCGGTTGAGGTCTCCACTGAGAACAGTCAGCCACAGAAAGTGGATCAGAATGAGTGCACCCAACAAAATCTTTCTGTGGATGATATCTGTGGTTTTCATTAGAAAGAACCACTGCACTATTCAGTTACTTGTGATATGTTCTAAAATAAAACTTAATCTTGAATCAGATGTTACAAGTTTGAGGGTTGTACACTGAGCAAGTTATATTGGATACATGTGTTTGGTTTTTTTGAGTGTTTGGTTTTCTTGGTTTTTTTGGGTTGTGTTTTTTTTCCCTATTTACCTTTCAAAAAGTAAAGCAAAGCGTTGACTCGATGGAACAAAAACCATTTTCTGGTTGGTCAGTATTCCTTCCATCAGGGCTTCTGCAACTTCTTCAGTCTCCAAAATCTTGCCAAGCCTACACAGGACAGCAAAGGTGTAAGAGCTATGGTGGTGAAAGAGGGGCGGCACGAGCCCAGGTAACTGCAATGCAACCGCTACGTGGGTGAGTGACACTGCAGATCTTCTCTAGCCAGTGCTACCTACCAGCTGGGTCTCTGGTTTGATACAGTCAGTTGGAACACAAGGCCTCAGGCTGGTGCCTTGATGCAGGGAAGGAAGGACAGGAAGGCAGAGTTGTGGTAGTTACCTTGTACTGGGGTTTTTGACAAATCCAGTGTTTATAAAAACCGGGCAGAGACACGTAGTTTTTATTCCATTTATTCCCAGGGTAGCCAGCTCCTCTGTCAGAGCTTTGTGAAATCCAACTGCAGCAAACTTGCTTGAACTGCAGGAAGAAAAAAACACAAACGAGAAGGCAGGAATAGCATTTCTAGTTTTCTACCAAGGGAAATGGCCTAAAAGATCACACAGTATGACTAGGTGGACAAAAAAAAGAAGTAATCCAGCTGTGAATAGAAGGCAGGGAATGATTCCAACTTTCCCAGTGCCAGAGTGTAGTGCTGGATTAGATATTGCTGCCTGGGAAGTAACTGTGGAATGCAGAAAGGGTGTCTTTCAGAAAATGTCACCTTAGCTGCAAACAGACAAATGAACTCTAAGGAATTCTTAGAAAATTATAACTAAGGTGCATAAATCGAGGGACTTCTCATTTTTCCCATGTGAATGGGAACGCAGCCTGAATCTAGAATTAAGAAGGATGAGCAGAGTAGAAATGGAGGACAACTCTCTACTGTTTTTGTATGACACAGGAGCCTCTTGTGACAGTCACGTGTGAATTGTGAAACAGCTGAGCATCACGAAGGCAAAAGTTGAACATACTGCCACAGAAATAGGTACAGGCCAAGAGTCTACATCCACTCTAAAGAAAGCAGGACCAGAGAATCAGTTTATTGACTGCTATTGATTTACATGGTGTAATTCCAGTAAAATCCCTCTCTGGAGAGTTCTCGTGTTGCCAAATTGAGTGACTCTCTGAGGAGTCTTCCCAGGAGAAGATTGCTCTGCCTGCAGCTGGGATTTTATAGGGCCAGATCTGGTGCAGAATGACAATATGCAATCTAACAGATTCTCTGTTCATGCCCCATAATTCAAGTGCTTCTAGTAGGAATAGGCAATGCACTGACCTATCGCTTGCTTCAGTTATATTGCTCATAACACCATATTATCATGTTTCCATCTCCTGAAAGGTCATCTTACAGTCTACAGAGCTAATAAGCAAATAGGAAGGAGCCACCAGGCATCCTTAAGCCTTGGTTGTTGTGCTTTTTTCCTCTTTTGGACACACCACATTCAGTAGGAGGATTATTTTGGTTACTCTGTGCTTTCTGATGGAGAACACACAATTTAAAATAAAAAAAAAAAATGAAGAGAGCTGATTTTAACATCACTTACCAATAAGCCACCATGAAAGAAACCACAAAATGACCCGCTGCCGAAGCCACTGTGACAATGTGACCATGGTTGTTGTTCATCATGGCTGGCAGAAAAGCTCTTGTGGTCTTGAGAGTCAATGAAACCAAGAAGCAAGAATGATGGGGTGGGGAAGGAGGAAAAGAAGAATATGTTCTTAGGCATATTCAGCACTGACCCTGACTGTCAGGACAGGTAGGAGGGTGGCAGTGGCCCTTACCCACATGTGAGCAAGAATGTTGACTTCAAACATTCTTTCAATCTGGTGGTCCTGAGTGGAGAGCAGGTCGGCAGCTGTAATCACACCGGCGTTGTTCACCAGGATGGAGACATCCCCAACTTCCTTTTTCACCTTTGGGACAGGAAAATAAACAGAAAGGTGCACATCATTCATTATCAAGAAAACGTGAGGCTGTGGAAAATGAGAGACAATTAATTTAATTCTTGATGTTGTTTCTTTTAGGGAGAGGAAGATCACACCACGTTTCCAGATGTGGTAGGAACTGAGTGGCAGTACCATGAAATCTGGTTTTGATCTGATGTTTCTCCCTTAATTATTGTCAGTATTTATAGTCTTCCCCACAATGCCCACAGGCACAGTATGCTCTGTGTAGTCACAGCTGGGACTATGGATGTATGGACTGTTTTGAGCCAGCTGGACCATATCCTTTACAAGAAAATGTTTCAAATGTCCACAGTGTTGTCTGCCTGCTGTTCAGGAAACTAAAAGGCAGAAGTTCCTTCAGGGGCTGGAAGTCTAAAGAGCAAACTTGGCAACCAGCTGTGATACTCTGGAGCCTCACACAGAGCACGAGAGCGGCTGTGATCTCAGAAGCGCTGCTCCACTCTCCGTACAGGAAGCAGCAAGAAGTGGGGAGATTCCAAGGGCTCCCAGGATTTGTGTACAACACCCCTTGTCTTGTTTTCCCGGTGTTTCTGGAAACTGAGCCTGGTTGGGTCAGCCTTTGGACGTGCCCCTGCTCCCCTACCTTCTCTGCAGCACTGTAGATTTCCTCCCTTTTGCTGCAGTCCACCACGAAGGTTTGAACAGCGGCTCCCAGCCTTTTGCATTCTGTGGCCGTGTCCTCAAGGCCGTGCTGCAAGAGGCAGAAGAGACAGACACGTGTGTGCAACTGTACCCTGCCCCTGTGTCACTGCTCAGGCAGCACAGCAGACCAGTGAGAGGCTCAAGGTGTCTCTCAGTGGTGTAACCGCTGCCAAGCTCCTGAACTGTTCATGGACACTGTCCTGGTTTTTGCTAGGATAGAGTTAATTTTCTTCTTAGATGCTAGAAAGTGCTGTGTTTTGGTTTCAGTGTGGGATGTGTTATGAGAACAGTGTCACGTCATGGTCAGTACAGTAACCGGGGCTGGGCGGGAACGGGGGGAGTCTCTCGGGAATCGCTCAGGCTCGCTTTTCCAGGATTGCAATTTCAGTTTCAGGGCTCCTTTTTACTCCTCCTGGATTGTTATCAGCAGGTGGTGAGCAACTGTACTGTGCATCACTCATATCTATGGATATATATTTATAGTTATCATTATTATTATTATATATTTTAATTTTATTTTATTCTAATTATTAAATTGTTCTTATCTCAACCTACAAGTCTCCTTACCTTTACTCCTCCAATTCTCTCCCTGATTCCGAGTGGGGAGGTGGGGGGAGCAGTTGAGTGGCTGTGTCTTGTTTGGCTGCCAGCTAAGTTAAACTATCACAGCCACCCAGAGAAAGAGCTGTAGCCAGGCCCTGTGGGAGGACTAGTATTCTGACCTTGAATTTCCAACCTGTGCAGAGTGACTGCCAGAAAGGGAATGGGGCAACAAGAGTGAGTTTGCCTTGGTAAGGAGCACATAGCTCTGCTGCAAAAAAGGAGCACTGGGTGACTTTCACAGCACAGCAGGCAGAGCCTGTGGCTGTAAGCAGAGCTCTTAAAACACAGGCCTAGCTGACACCCCCAAGAGATGAAAAGTGGCCCCATGTGTTTCTGTATTCCCAGGCTGGATGTGAGAAGAGAGTTGTGCTCCAAAGGGCACAACGTAGAGAGGAGTTTCTTAGAAGAACAACACTTGACACTCACAGAACAGAAGCTCCACTAAATCATTATATCAACCCAGTAAGTGGCTTTGCTGTACCCTTGTCCCCAGGTGACAGAAAGCCATGCCAGTGGGGACCTGTGCAGTGAAAAGCCCCAGTTTACAAATGGCCTGGGAGAGCTCAGCACTTGACAGAAACTCTGCAGGTCCCTGGGGTGAGTGGTTGGGCAGCAGTGTGTGGGAAAGGTTTCTGACACAGTGGATCAGAAAGTGCAGAGAGTTCATGATCCCATCCTGCAGCTGAAAAATAAATCAACCCACCACAAAGGAAAAAAACCTAAGACAAGCCTAACCCAGGGGATGCATAAAGAGGGAGATGTGAAATATTGTGTAATATTTTCAGTGTCTGTTCATGCCACACATCACAGCCAAGATCAGACTTTGTCTGTGCTTGTGTTCAAATTCCACATCCATGTTCTCAGAAAGATATGGCTGGGGGCGAGGGTGGTACATGGCACTAGTGTCCTGATGCATAAAGGGCTGCTGCCAAGTGTTCACCCCCTGCATGCAGCTCCTGCACACAGCGCTTTGCCTTCATCCCTACTGAACGACACTCTGCGTGTTTGCAGCTGTCCATCCTCCACTTGCCAAGGTCTTTTTGTAGTCTAGTCAATTTAGCTGCAAGAAAGAGTTTGGGCTTCTGTAAAGGTTTAGCAAGGAGCCATCTACACGTGGAACTGTGCTAGAGGGCAGCAGGGCTCACATGAATCTCAACACAGGGATGCCCATCTGTATGAGTAGAGAGAGACACCCTCCAGCAGCGTATGGAAAATATCTGAGGCCAGAGGCAGCGAGCACAAGGCAAAGCTGCTTCTCTTGGGTCTCAACTTTGCCAGCCCAGGCAGCAGCTCCCACAGCACCCAGCAGGCCCCCATGTCCCCTCGGGCTCCCTGACATGCTGGGCCTGCTGCCCCACTGATCAGCTCCCAGTGACTGTGGGGCCTGGGTACCTGCGTTCTTTGGTGCAACTGGGGACAAACCCAGCACTGGGAAATTCAAAAAGCATTTGGCCAAGGCCCTCAGACACATGGTCTGAATCTTGGGACTGTCCTATGCTGGGGCAAGAGTTGGACTCGATGATCCTTGTGGGTCCCTTCCCACTCACAGCATTCTATGGTCCCAGCTGGAGCTGGCCGCGAGCCGGTGGGCGCGGATGTGGCAGGAGGGGATGTGGGTGCGATCCGTACCCAGCCGTGCCCACGCTACGGAAAGCCCCGCGGCCCGGGGAGGGGGTGAAGGAGCCGGGAGAGGGACTGTCCCGTTACCTTGTTGATGTCCCACAGCACCAGGCTGCTGTGTCGCTTGGCGAACTCGAGGGCAGTGGCTCTCCCCACGCCATGGCCAGCGCCCGTGACGAGGACGAGCTCTCCGCTGACAGACTTTCTCTTCACGGGGACAAAGAGCTTGACGAAAGCCTCCAGGTAGGAGTAGATGAGGGTGGCCAGGAAGAGGAGAAGGTCCAGCAGCGGGTTCATGGCTTTGCTCGCAGCGCGTTGACGGCCGGACTGAACTTTAATCTCTCCTGACGAGGGTGCGGGTTGTTGATTTACCGGCATCCCGCGCCCCGCCCCGCAGGCATCGCTCGCCCGGTCACTCACGGGGCTCGGTACCGGCAGGAGACCCCGCCCCCCCGCCCCGCCCACACCCTCCCAGGGCCGCAGCGACCGATCCGAGAGCGGAATTTGGGGAGGGGGCGTGTCCATGGGAGGGGAAAAGCCTCGGGGGCGCTGGCGGCTGCCGGCTCGGGGCGCGGAGCTCCGGGGGTCGGGGGCTCAAGGGCTTGGGGCCTCGGGGGCTCCGGGCTGCAATGGGGCTGTCCCGCCCCGCGATCGCTGCCCCGTGTCCGTGCGCTGGCGCTGGTGCTGGGTGGGCGGTTCGGAGGTGTTAGAGCCGCACGTACCTTCCCTTGTAGCAGCACGTAGACCTGTCCTCCCGTAATGGAGGGGCACAAGGGCAGCTCGGTGAGGGCTGCGGGTGATGGGATGTGCTGGATGCAGTTGTCAGAGCAGCTCCTGTTATCGATGTGGCTGCAGAATGTGGCTTTTGGGTGGTTCCTGCCCTTTTGGCTGAGGAAATCACAGTTGGTGGAGGTGTGTGGAAAACTCTGTGTTTTGCCCTTGGTTGTGATCTTGCCTCGTGGCTGTTCTTGCTCTGATTTGTTTGTCCCTGCACAGGTGACAGCACAGGCCCCTTGGTGTTCCTCTCCCAGGTCCTTGTGTCAAGCAGCAGCAAAGCCTGTTCCTGTTTGTCATTGGCTGCAGGTGGAAGAAGGACAGAAGTGGCAATAAAATTGCTCATCCAGTTAATGGCAAAACCATGTTGAGAGTCCCCTGTATTGCAGTTCTGTCTGTCACCCTGCTGTGTGCCTGCCCAGTCACTCAGTCTCAGGAGGTCCTTGAGCAGTTTTCTTCATGGTGAGTCCAAGTCCTTCCTTCCTTTGAACACCTGTGTGTTGTCAGCAGACTTTGTCACCTACTTTCCTCTTCCAGGTCACTTAATGAAAGCTGAATGGCACAAGTCCTTTCCACTCATGGGACTCCACAGGTGAGCTCTTGGCTGGCTGTTCCCTCTAATTCTGTCTTTTAATTAGTTAGTTATCAATACCCAGACCTTCCACCTTATGCTATGGCTGCTTAGTTTCCTCGAGTCCTTTGGAAAGCTGCCCTGACTGTGTGAATTGGGTCATCCTTATCCAATGGAGTCTAAATTGCAGGACTCCTATTTGGACTTGCTTGTGTGCAATGGAGTATCCAGAACAGGAATGCTTCCAGGAAATGGGAGAAAACAGTTTCAGGTGGTTTGTCCAGCTTTAATGATGTAACTGCATGGTCTTATTTGAAAAGAATTGCTGACCTCACTTTGCTTTTCAGTTAGAAAACTACATGTACCCAGGTCTTGGTCATAATTTCACTTAAGGATAATTTTGAGCTGCTTGGGAAAGAGTGAAGGTTGCATGAACCTCTGCACTCTCACCAAAATTGGTTTCCAGTTAAGATTAGAGTTCTTGAAAAGGATTTTTTTTTTTTTTTAATTCTGGTGCTTTAGCTGCACTGTTGTTCATCTTGTCTACAAAGACTGGGTCAGCTCCAGCAGAGAGATTCAGAGCTAGGCACTTGCTGCTTTCCTCTTGAAACTTTGTTCTGTTCTTAATTAACACATTGGTGTTTGGACCAGACCCTAATTGCTTGGCTCAGTGGTGCTGTCATGTCCTTGGCATGGGGCTCCAGTCATCACCATGGCTGAGACAGAGGAGGCAGGGAGGGCAGAGAAGTGTCAGCTTCAAGAGACACTTCGGAGGGAGGCAGAGGAGGAGGCCAGAGTCACTGACCTGACTCCTGAAGAGTCCTAAGCCAGGGTGTGAGGTGCCACTCTTCGAATCTGGGACTCAGCTGCGGGTGGCTATATGAAGCTTGCTCACATAGGTGCCTGCTAGGGACCCATACTGACCAGATTTGGGATAAACTTCAGTTGGCTGTTGGGGCCAGGAAGAGAACTGAGGAGCCCAGAAGGCTTGATGTTTCAGTTCTGTCACTAGTGTTCAGGAGGTGAAGGTGTTCAGGAGGTGAAGGCTTAACTCCTTGCTTTTGCCTCCATTTCTTTATGCCAAGCTGAAGACTTGCAGGCTCAGGCAACACGGAGAAGAGCAAGTGGCTCTTTCAGTTGTGACAGCCCTCTTAACAAGAGCTGAATACATAGCTCAAATAAAAACAGAAGCAGCACAAAACAAAGAAGTATTTTCAGAGTAGACACAAGACATTAAATCACTGTTCTTACACTTTGTGGATGCCTCTGAGGCAGGGAAAACAGAATTACAACTCGCTGAACATGTGTGCAAAATGGCCTGCATTAGCCTTTGGGACTCACAGCATGCTTCTCAAATGTTTTGGGGTTTGGAGGGTCTTGGTTTTCAATACAACCCATGTCTAATACTCTTTAAAGTTTTGATTTTGGTTTTTTTTTTTTCATTCCCTGAAATCTGCAAAGCCCTTTTTTCTTTTCCTTTCTTGGCTACAGGAATGTTGCACTGTGAAGCAGAAGTTCTCAAGCTGTGAACACAAGCTGAGTTGCACATGTAGGTGCAGAGATGATCTGTGCTCTGAAGAGGTCTTTGACCCGAGTTTCATCAGGTGCTGTTCTCTTGTACCACAGGCCAAAGACCTTTGGGGCTTTCACCTCCTGGTCAAGGTGGGTCCTGTCAGAGCAGGCTCATGGCTTGTGATGAGGAGCTGTGAGAAGCCTCATCTGGAGTCTTCCCCTGAGCACCTCCTGCCCTGGCAGCTGCATTTCAGCCCTGGCTGTGGCCCTGGCTCTCGTGTGGGCTGTGCTGTCAGCGTGTCACGCCTGGCCCTGTGCCTCGCTGGTCCTGATGTGGCTTCCCTGTGTGACCGGGGACCTGCCTTGTCCTGCAGCCTGGCCTGGTGGTTGGCTGAATATCAGTGACCCTGATGTGGCTTCCATGTGTGACTCGGGACCTGCCTTGTCCTGCAGCCTGGCCTGGTGGTTGGCAGAGTATCAGTGACCCTGATGTGGCTTCCATGTGTGACAGGGGACCTGCCTTGTCCTGCAGCCTGGCCTGGTGGTTGGCAGACTCTCGCTGACCCTTTCACCACTGTGGCAGCTGCTCTGCTGTCCTTGCTTGGACCTGGTTATTGTTGAGAGACACCTTTGGGTTAGAGAACTGTATTTATTAAGAATAAGGAGTGTTGATGCTGCTAATGCAGAATGAATAATCAATGTAATTAGGTATTACATTACAAACAAGGCTGTATTATTTCAAGTACTCACTACAAAAGCACACAAAACTGAGTGTTCATTAGAACACTTTTTTCTTTTTAAATTTCAAAAGATAAATTGAGGTGAAACAGGCCACTCACCTCCTCTAGAAATTGCTTCTTGCAAGACACCTTTGCTCAGGGATGAGTCCAGATTAACCTATCCTCAGGCAATCCCTTGGCACCCAAGTACGCAGCTCTGCTGGGAATTCCTGCCTGCCTCAGCACTGGGAGATGGAGGTACAGCCAAAGCAGCCCTTCACACTTCTGGAGCTGCATCTCTGCTTCATGTTACACAGGTATGTCCCTGCTGCAGGTGTGGGGTAAACCCTTAGGTGTGCTTGGGAATGGTGGCCTGGAAGCATCTGTCTTAGTTCTGCTCTGAATCAAACCAGCTCATGCTTGGTTTTCACTTTTAGCCACTGGAAATGAGAATCAATTTTCACTTTTCACTGGGTGCTTCTCTGCCCAACGACTGCATCAAACTTGGCGTTGGTCAGCTTTTTCAGAAAAGCCACAGCACGTTCTGGAAACAACCTGAAAGAGATAATGACACAAAATTAAATGTAGTGTAAGGAACTTAAATTACAGGAGAAGGTGGCACTACAGGTGAGGGAAGAGCTGGTCTGGGAGCAGAATGTGCACACACACGGACTGAGACCAAGACTTAAACTGGGTGTTATTTCCAAAGAATGCAGAGCCCTCATCAATCTCTGACTAATTTAACTCCAGTGCCACCCAGCTTTCATGACAGTTCCAAGGCTGGGTACCTGCTGGGCAGCATTTGGGTTGCAATGGTTCTGCAGGATCCAAGAAGGTTCAATACTGAACAGAGTTGGGTGTGTATTGAGTGGTTTGTGCCCTGAAAAGCAGCAGGGCTGTGGAGGGATGGGATGTTAAAAGTGATGTGCAGTTTCCTCTCCTAGGATTTCTTTTCTTATGAGTCATGTCTCTTTGTGTTCCCCTGCCCCAAATTAAGACAAAAAAACCCAAAGTTATCCTAAGGACTTTGACAGCATTAGGTTTGACTTGTCTATGCTTCTGCAGACTTGCACTGTCAGCCTGCAGCTCTTGGAGATTAAAAAAAGACTTAAAAGCTTTTTTCCCCGCTGTCTTGTGTTGGGTTTTACAAACAAGATATTACCAAGTGTTTCATGAATTGCTATAGTAAGTTAACTGAAAACTTCATGTAATTGTTCTGATGTTAATTCTAGGTTTTGAACCTGAGCTCTGGTAAAAATGCCTCCTCAGCAGAGCAGCTACACTGGATATTAAAGATGTGTGAGGAGAAATCCTGCTTTAGGTGGCACAGAGAAGCAGTAGAGCCTTTTGAAGCAAATTTCTCAGTCTCTGTGACCTCAGTTTTTGGTGTTGCCATGAAGAAACACATCCAAAGAAGCAACATGTTCTCAGCTCTGTCTGGAACTACGCTAGGGCTGCTGGGTCAGAGAAACTGTTGTTCACAGTCCCAAGGGAAATGGCAATGTGTGGAAGAAAAAGTATTCTCTTGTCCTCCCTCTCCTTCCCTATCAGTCTGTAGAGCCGTTGAGTTCTCCACTGACAACAATTGTAGCTGCAGAAAGTGGATCACAGAGACCTAGGAGAGGGCTGGAAAACATCTTTGTGTATCACATCTGCTGCGCTCATTAGAAAGAAGCACTGCTATTTCATTACCTTGTTATGTGTTCTTCTCATCCAAGACTATTTCAGATGAGTGGTGGTTTAAAAAACAATACTCTCTCCTGCAGACTGTACATGTTACCTAGTTGTTATAGGCAGGTGGGTGTTAAATCTGGACTGATAAATAACAGAGTATAGCGATGTCAAACACTGAAGATAACACAAAATAAATGAACCTCTGCTGAAAGTGAACTCCCACTGTCCAGGGTTTCTCTATGTTGTCAGACCCCATCTTTTACTACCATGAGTGCAAAATGCAGTTCCTCATAAAATAAAACTTAATCTTGAATCAGATGTTACAAGTTTGAAGGTTGTGTACTCAGGCATTTAGCACTGATGTCTTTCACACCTCCCCTCACCCTTCCCCTTTTTTTTTTCTCCTTTTCCTACTTACATTTCAGAAAACAAAGCAATGTTCAGATGTGGTGGAACAAAAACCATTTTCTGGTTGGTCAGTATTCCTTCCATCAGGGCCTCTGCAACTTCTTCAGTCTCCAAAATCTTGCCAAGCCTACACAGGACAGCAAAGGTGTAAGAGCTACGGTGGTGAAAGAAGGGCGGCACAAGCTCAGGTAACTGCAATGCAACCGTGACGTGGGTGAGTGACGCTGCAGATCTTCTCTAGCCAGTGCTGCCTACCACCTGGGTCTCTGGTTTGATCCAGTCAGTTGGAACACAAGGCCTCAGGCTGGTGCCTTGATGCAGAGAAGGAAGGACAGGAAGGCAGAGTTGTGGTAGTTACCTTGTACTGGGGTTTTTGACAAATCCAGTGTTTATAAAAACCGGGCAGAGACATGTAGTTTTTATTCCATTTATTCCCAGGGTAGCCAGCTCCTCTGTCAGAGCTTTATGAAATCCAACTGCAGCAAACTTGCTTGAACTGCAGGAAGAAAAAAGCACAAATGAGAAGGCAGGAATAGCATTTCTAGTTTTCTACCAAGGGAAATGGCCTAAAAGATCACACCGTATGACCAGGTGGCAAAAAAACCAACCAAACAAAAGTAATCCAGCACAGAAGGCAGGGAATGATTCCAACTTTCCCAGTGCCAGAGTGTAGTGCTGGATTAGATACTGCTGCCTGGGAAGTAACTGTGGAACACAGCAGGGATGTCTTTCAGAAAACATCACCCTAGTTGCAAACACAAATGAACTACAGTCACTGCCACAACGGTGGAAAGATGAAAAGCTGCTCATTAGGGATTTACTTGACAACACTACAACAACTCAGAGGAGAACTACTTTCTAAGCAGGAGAAGGGAAGAGGATACCTTTTTTGCTATGCAAAAGTCTGGATCAGTCAGGGAGAGAAAAAAGGAAAAGCTTTTATTAGTTGATGTGTTATCTGACTATTCCTTCATACAAGCACTGGTCCTGATTCAGTCAGAGCTAATAAGCAAATTGGAGGGGGCCTCCAGGAATCCTTAACTGTTGGCTGTTGTGCTTTTTTCCTCCTTAGCACCTTCCTTTGGACACACCACATTCAGTAGGAGGATTATTTTGGTTACTCTGTGCTTTCTGATGGAGAACACACAATTAAAAAGAAAAAAAACAACAAAGAGAGCTGATTTTAAAATCACTTACCAATAAGCCACCATGAAAGAAGTCACAAAATGACCCGCTGCTGAAGCCACCGTGACAATGTGACCGTGGTTGTTGTTCATCATGGCTGGCAGAAAAGCTTTTGTGGTCTTGAGAGTCAATGAAACCAAGAGGCAAGAATGATGGGGTGGGGAAGGGGGAAAAGAAGAATGTGTTCTTAGGCATATTCAGCACTGACCCTGACTGTCAGGACAGGTAGGAGGGTGGCAGCGGCCCTTACCCACATGTGAGCAAGAATGTTGACTTCAAACATTCTTTCAATCTGGTGGTCCTGAGTGGAGAGCAGGTCGGCAGCTGTAATCACACCAGCGTTGTTCACCAGGATGGAGACATCCCCAACTTCCTTTTTCACCTTTGGGACAGGAAAATAAACAGAAAGGTGCACGTCATTCATTATCAAGAAAATGTGAGGCTGTGGAAAATGAGTGTCAATTAATTTAATTATTGATGTTGTTTCTTTTAGGGAGAGGAAGATCACGCCACGTTTCCAGAAAATGTTTCAAATGTCCCCAGTGTTGTCTGCGTGCTGTTCAGGAAACTAAAAGGCAGAAGTTCCTTCAGGGGCTGGAAGTCTAAAGAGCAAACTTGGCAACCAGCTGTGATACTCTGGAGCCTCACACAGAGCACGAGAGCGGCTGTGATCTCAGAAGCGCTGCTTCACTCTGGTACAGGAAGCAGCAAGAAGTGGGGAGATTCCAAGGGCTCCCAGGATTTGTGTACAACACCCCTTGTCTTGTTTTCCCGGTGTTTCAGGAAACTGAGCCTGGTTGGGTCAGCCTTTGGACGTGCCCCTGCTCCCCTACCTTCTCTGCAGCACTGTAGATTTCCTCCCTTTTGCTGCAGTCCACCACGAAGGTTTGAACAGCGGCTCCCAGCCTTTTGCATTCTGTGGCCGTGTCCTCAAGGCCGTGCTGCAAGAGGCAGAAGAGACAGACACGTGTGTGCAACTGTACCCTGCCCCTGTGTCACTGCTCAGGCAGCACAGCAGACCAGTGAGAGGCTCAAGGTGTCCCTCAGTGGCGTAACTGCTGCCAAGCCCCTGAACAGTTCAGTGCCACCCATCCAAAGGGCATAACATAGAGAGGAGTTTCTGACAAGATCAGTATTCAACACATAAGGAAGAGAAGCTCTGTTAAGATGCATCTGTGGACACTGCCTGTTTCAGTGAAGGACTGCAACTGTGATTCCCAGATGAATGCCACAGCCCAAGCACTGCTCCCTGGAAACAAAGTCAGCTTTGGTTTTGCTCAGTAACAACCAAGTGTGTAGTTTTGTCTCAGTTCATGTCTGGGGTGTGAACGTCTGTTCCTATGACAGAATATTGTCAGAATAAAAAAATGCTATCTTTACTCAGCCACTTTTTTCTCCATTAGTGAGGTCTAGGCATTTCATCATTTGACTAAACTTTTGGGGGGTTGGATGTGACCAGTGGTGTGAAGAGCATCTGGTGATGTCCATATTTTATATTAGAGGGAAAGAAAGAGTCAGCCCCTGTTTCTGCCTCAAAGCAGGATGAACAGTCATGCTGTTTCTGAACGTCTATCATTATGTAAATTGTTCTTAAAACCTTTGGGAACCACTGCCTCCCTTGGCAATATATTGCAGTGCCTGATTTTCTCTACCCTTACAATAAATTTCTCATCAGCAAACCTGACTCACTTGCTATTCAGTTTTTTTTTCCTTCTTCCTCCATTCCCATGCACTTGGACAACACTCTGCTTGGCAGCAGCCCTTTACACACGAGGAGACTAGTGCCATGTACTGCCCCTGCCCCAAGTCATGCTTTTTCTGAACATGGATGTGGAACTTGAACACAAGTAATGAGTGGCATGAACAGACACTGAAAACATTACACAATATCCTCCCTATCTATACATCCCCAAGCTAGGGCTTGTCAGGTTTTTTTCTTTGTGGTGGCTTGATTTATTTGTCAGCTGCAGGATGGCATGATGAACTTTATGCAGTTTCTGATCTACTGTGTCAGAAACCTTTCCCATGCTCTGCTGCCCAACCACTCACCCCCTCCACACAGCCAGTCACTCCCACGCACAGCGCTTTGCCTCCATCCCTACCAAATGACATTTTGCATCTTTGTAGCTTGCCAAGGTCTTTTTGCAGTCTAGTCAATTTAGCTGCAAGAAAGAGTTTAGGCTGGTGTAAAGGTTTAGCAAAGAGCCATCTACACATGGAACTGTGCCAGAGGGCAGCAGGGCTCACATGAAGCTCAACATAGGGATGCCCATCTGTATGAGTAGAGAGAGACGCCCTCCAGCAGCATATGGAAAATATCTGAGGCCAGAGGCAGCGAGCACAAGGCAAAGCTGCTTCTCTCAGGTCTCAGCTTTGTCTGCTTGCCCAGGCAGCAGCTCCCACAGCACCCAGCTGGCCCCCGTGTCCCCTCAGACAGGTGCTCCCTGACATGCTGGGCCCGCTGCCTCACTGATCAGCTCCCAGTGACTGTGGGGCCCGGGTACCTGCATCCTCTGGTGCAACTGGGGACAAACCCAGCACTGGGACATTCAAAAAGCATTTGGCCAAGGCCCTCAGACACATGGTCTGAATCTTGGGACTGTCCTATGCTGGGGCAAGAGTTGGACTCGATGATCCTTGTGGGTCCCTTCCCACTCACAGCATTCTACGATCCCAGCTGGAGCTGGCCGCGAGCCGGTGGGCGCGGATGTGGCAGGAGGGGATGTGGGTGCGATCCGTACCCAGCCGTGCTCACGCTACGGAAAGCCCCGCGGCCCGGGGGGGTGAAGGAGGCGGGAGAGGAACTGTCCCGTTACCTTGTTGATGTCCCACAGCACCAGGCTGCTGTGTCGCTTGGCGAACTCGAGGGCAGTGGCTCTCCCCACGCCATGGCCAGCGCCCGTGACGAGGACGAGCTCTCCGCTGACAGACTTTCTCTTCACGGGGACAAAGAGCTTGACGAAAGCCTCCAGGTAGGAGTAGATGAGGGTGGCCAGGAAGAGGAGAAGGTCCAGCAGCGGGTTCATGGCTTTGCTGGGCTTTGCTTTTGCTCTGAGGGAGCTGAGCGCTGTCACGGCGCGCGCGGGGCGGGGCCGCGCCCTGAGGGGCTTGGCCTCGCGCTCCCCGCCACCGCCGCCAGGGGGCGCGGCGCCCCGCTCCCTCAGGCTCCTCTCGCCCTGTCAGTTAGTCACGTGACGGCGGCCGGCAGTAGCCACCCGCTCGCCACCGCCTTTCCCGGCACCGCCCGGCCGGGCCCCGGGCTCCCGTCGCTGCGGGGGGGGAATCTCTGAGACGCGAGAACCGCGATCGCCGAGGCCGGGCCGCGCTCGGGGCGCGAGGAATGGTGGCGTCGGCTAACGGCCCGTCAGTCTCGCGCCCAGCCGCCCCGCCCACGGGCGCCGCAACCAATCAGAGAACGGATTTTGGGGAGGGGGCGTGTCCATAGGAGGGGAAAAGCCTCAGGGGCGGCAGGTGCTCGCGATTGGTGGAGTTCCGCCCAATCAGAGGCGAGCTTGTAAGGAGGCCCGCGGCGGCGGCGGCGAACGGTGGCTAAGGGGCTGGCGAGGCGCTGAGGGTGGTGGCTCCTCCCGGCAGGTACCGGGCAGCGCTCGGGGCTCCCGGCGGCTGCTCCCGGCCCAGGGAGGGGGCGATAGCTCGGAGCGAGCAGCCTTGCCCAGCACCCGCCTCAGGCCTGGGCCCGAGCCCAGCCCGGTGGAGCTGAGGCGGCGGTTGCCTCAGCCCGGGTGGGGTCGGTGGAGGCGGCGATGCTGCTCCTCGCCTGTGGCCTGCCGGCGGTGGCGGTGCCCGGTTTCGCTCGGGCAGTCGCCGTGTTTTCTTTGACCGTTGCGCTGTCCGCCCAGCCTGCCCGCTGCGTTCTCCAGCGCCGCCCGCCCCTCAGGTACCCGCGGACGGTGAAGCTGGAGGGGGCCCGGGCTAGGCTGGGGCCCACGCTACTGGGTCTCGGAACGTGCCCGAGTTCTGCGGCTCTGCTGGGGTTTGGCCCCGTTGAAGGGGTGCCCTGTTGCTGGGCTGAGATTTCGGGGCTGTCCTAGTGTCCCCTGGCAGCCGAGGGGTGTTCGGCCCGGGACGTGCTGTGTAGCTGAGAGTGGCCCTTTTGGACATAGCAGAAACAATAATTAGGCTGTCCATTAAACTGGACGTTATGGAAATGTGATGTATCGTTGTCCTGGTGTGGAGGTTGGCACCCTATCAAGTATGTCCTTTTCCTCATCTGTTAAAGTCTGAAGTACTTTGTGAGTGGAATTGTTCTCTTGAGACCATCCCCTCAGCAGTGAATTCTCAACTTCTGTGGGAAGCAGAACCTGCTCCCCTAGATGCACCTGAAGATCTCATAGTGTGAGTGAGGAGTTTTGAACTGGAACTGCTGTTTTGAAAAGGCCTGGCCTGTTCTGCTAGTTATAACCTCATAGTCACACCTGGGTTCAAATAGCAGGGTTAAAACTTCATGTATAAGTTGCTTTTTTCTTTTTTATCTGAGACTCATTGGTGCCATCATCACCTTGCTCAGGTATTAAATGGTTAAAACCTGGATGTGTTTTTGCTGAGGAGATATATTTCCTTATATGGTGGAAGTGATTCTTTATTGATTAAAAAAATAAAAGCTTTTCACTAAGAGCTTATAAGTCTCTTGTTTTTAGAGTACTCTTGTAGGTTGTAGCCCTTTGAGCCTCTTGTCCAGAGTAATCCTTTTTATTTTGGTAATAGTAAAAATAAAATAAAATTAACTTGAGTGCAGGAAGGGTGCTTTGTGTGTTGAAGGAACTCTGTGTAGATATTTTAAGAGCTGGTGATCAGGACCAGTAACCCAACATGCTGTTAAGTATTTTATTGTTGACTGGGCCTTCAGTTCCTGGCAAAATAAAGTCACTAGACATCTCAAGTATTTTTTCCTTTTAACTTAACTGGTTCAATAGTTCTAGCCTTCTTTGAAATTGAAAAGCAAGGTGTATATATTATCCTACTCAGTATTGCACAAACCTGTATTTTGGTGGTCACAGCACCTTGTGGAGCTGTGTTGCTCAGGTGCTTGGCTATTTCCTTCTTACCTGGTCTGCCATGGGATGTGAGAGTAGGACTCTTCTAAGGGTGAGTTGGTTTTGTGCTGAAATGGCCATGTGGAGATTTAATGCTCAAGCAGTTCTCCTGCTGCATTTATGGTAAATATCTTTGGAGATGTTTCTTCTCTATGATTAATAACTGGTCAGTGTTCCACACAGTCTGGAATGGTAGTTCTAGTCCTCAGCTTCTCATTCATGCTATGAAATCTTCATGTGTAGAGTAATTACAGGAGAGTAATCTTCTCCTTCAAGGAGCTGAAGGTGAAATTTGTTGGTCCAGTCTGAAAGAAGCAAAGCAGTCATATATTGCTGAGAGCTATTTTGTGGAAAAAGCCCTGTCTGTTCTGCTTGATATCATGTACTGTGCAGATCTGGGATTAAATAACAAGCTTAAAGCCTAATAAATAAGATGCTTTTTTCTTTTTTTTTTCTTTCAGGAACTTCTCTGCAGACTGTGGGTCCCATCCTCACCCTGTTACCATGTCCAACAGTTGCAATGTTAAGTTGTACCACAGCAAAGCTCTCACCTCACCATATCCAGGGTCACACATCGAGCGTAGCCACGTTCCTGAAGATAAAGTGGACTGGCAGGTGGAATGGAAAGATTATAATCCTGTGGAGTACACTGCCAGGTCTGTGTTGGCAGGACCCAGTTGGGCAGATCCCCAAATCAAGTGAGTGAAAATTGTGTCTCTTTTCTCTTGTGAACATGGAAACAGGAAATAGCCATCAGCTGAGTTAATAACAACATCAGCTTCAGTGACAGTGATGTGTGGAAGTCAGGACATGGAAAATGGTGCTTAGAGAACTGAATGGTTTGGGTTAGCTGTGAAAGTCTTGGACACATGATTTTACTGAGCTGGTGATTGAGATAAGAGTAGTGTTAATTGGAATAACAGACAGCTGTTGATGCTTTGTAGTGCTGCTTCTCTGTGTTGTGAGCTAAGTCAAAATCTCCTAATGCTGCTTAAGAATTTGTGAAAACACTTTTGTAATATATTTGTTAATTAATAGAATGCAAGATGAGAAGAATTTAAGCAGGATTGTAGTTCTGGAGTTGAGTGCTCTGACTCAGGAAATGTGACAGAATCACAGAATCACAGAATATTAGGGATTGGAAGGGACCTCGAAAGATCATCTAATCCAATCCCCCTGCCAGAGCAGGAACACCTACATGAGTTCACCCAGGAACGCATCCAGGCGGGTCTTGAATGTCTCCAGAGAAGGAGACTCCACACCCTCCCTGGGCAGCCTGTCCCAGTGCTCTGGCACCCTCACTGTAAAGAAATTCCTTCTCAAATTTAAGCAGAACCTCCTGTGTTCCAGCTCACACCCATTGTCCCTTGTCCTATCATCGGTCGTTACTGCGAAGAGCCTGGCCCCATCCTCCTCACACTCACCCTTCAAATATTTATAAACATTAATGAGGTCCCCCCTCAGTCTCCTCTTCTCCAAGCTAAAGAGCCCCAGCTCCCTCAGCCTTTCCTCATAAGGTAGATGTTCCACTCCCTTAATCATTTCGGTGGCTCTTCGCTGGACTCTCTCAAGCAGCTCCCTGTCCTTCTTGAACTGTGGGGCCCAGAACTGGACACAATATTCCAGATGTGGCCTCACCAGGGCAGAGTAAAGGGGAAGAAGAACCTCTCTTGACCTACTGACTACACCCCTTCTAATGCACCCCAGGATGCCATTGGCCTTCCTGGCCACAAGGGCACAGTGCTGGCTCATGGTCATCCTGCTGTCCACCAGGACTCCCAGATCCCTTTCCCCTTCACTGCTCTCTAGGAGATCATTTCCTAACCTATACTGGAACCTGGGGTTGTTCCTGCCCAGGTGCAACACCCTACACTTGCCCTTATTATATTTCATCAAGTTTTTCCCTGCCCAGCTCTCCAGCCTGTCCAGGTCTCTCTGGATGGCAGCACAGCCTTCTGGAGTGTCAGCCACTCCTCCCAGCTTGGTATCATCAGCAAACTTGCTGACAGTGCACTCTGTTCCCTCATCCAGGTCATTTATGAATATATTGAACAATACTGGTCCTAGTACTGACCCCTGAGGGACTCCACTAGACACAGGTCTCCAACTAGACTCCGCCCCATTGACCACTACTCTCTGGCTTCTTCCCACCAGCCAGTTAATAATCCATCTCACTACCTGCTCATCTAATCCACACTTCCTCAATTTATCAGCGAGGATGCTGTGGGAGACCGTGTCAAATGCTTTGCTGAAATCAAGATAGACCACATCCACTGCTCTACCATCATCCAACCACCTGGTCGTGTTTTCATAAAAGTCTAGAAGGTTGGTCAAGCACGACTGCCCCTTGGTGAAGCCGTGCTGACTGCCCCTA
Organism: Caprimulgus europaeus; assembly: GCA_907165065.1. The sequence goes on from OU015526.1 coordinate 79,542,713, forward strand.
ATGACCCTCTTATCCTTGATATGCCTAGAGATGGCACCAAGGATGAGTCGTTCCATCACCTTTCCAGGGATGGAGGTGAGGCTGACCGGTCTGTAGTTACCCGGGTCCTCCTTCTTGCCCTTTTTGAAGATTGGAGTGACATTTGCCTTCCTCCAGTCCTCAGGCACCTCTCCCGTTCCCCACGACTTAGCAAAGATGATGGAGAGTGGTCTAGCAATGACAGGTTGAATACATGACTAATTCTTTTTTTTGTGAGTGTGTGTATTCATTTTAATTGATTCTGTGTATATATTCTCCTCTCAAGGAATGCTGCACACTTCTTGGCTAGGAAATTAGATGCTGCCTTTAGTGTAACTTGTGATAATGTGAAATGATGATTCCTGTGTATGCACATCTGTGTAGCAAGATCAGCAGATAATGGCACTTGAGTTTTCTGCCTTACTTTCCTTGTTTTCCATTGCTGTGTGAACATGTGCTTCTATTTGCTCTTAATTTGCTTTAGTATTGTGCTGATTGCAAGGCTCAGACTCTGTAAGGCTGCTGGGGAATATGTTAGGTAGTAGATCTTGCAGTAGATGTTGGTAACCCTTGAAAATGCAGAGTCATTTTTTAGTTATACTAATAACTTCCTAAATGAATTATGTGTGGAAGAAGCTGGTCAGTAGTTTGAAGCCTGTGGTGGTTTCAAAGGAGTTGCTTTTGGGAAAGGCAATACACACTCCTGGAGATAGCTGCTTCTGTACCAGTTTTCAGAGGTGCACATAGGAGATTGGCATTAAGCTAACTTTGAAAATCAGTGATCTTTATTAACTTGTAACTCTGATAAATCCTATTTAATAAAAAGTGCTGCTCATTTCTTTTAATTAGCAAAATCTTTTTTAGTTTTATCAGTGATAACTTCCTTTTGTGTTCTTTAACCTTAACAAGAACACCTTTGAAAGACTGTTATCTCAATTAAAGTCTAGAGTGACACAGTGTTAAATACTTTAAAGGGGCACACTTGTGACTGCAGAACTAAATACAGGGAGACTGTCATCAGTAAAGGTTGAGACTTTATAGCCCCCTATGGAACAGGGGGGACAGCAACCTGTGTTCTGATATAAACTGCTCCTTGGTCCAATGGGTGTTGCTGGTCTGGTGGTTGGCCTTCAAGCTTTTGTGGGGCAGAGGCATGTTTTGCATTTTCAAACTAATCTTTATTAAATTTTTTTTTCATGCAGTGCTAAAGGTTTTTCTCCCAAGTTCAATGAGAGAGATGGAGAAGTGGAGAGGAGGAGTCTGAGTGGCTTGTATGTGGTGGAAAACGGGAGGCCCCGGTGAGTGTGCTTTGGTTTTTGTTTGTGTATTCATTTGGGTGATGTAGTTTCAGAGCTCCTACAGGTCTGTTGGCTTTGATACATGGTACCTGCTAAAACAAAATCAAAACAGTCTTCCCCAGGGACAGGAAAAATGATACCTCGGAGACAGAGAGTTCTTTTTGGAAGCAGGTTGTGGCAGAGAGGTGCTGGAAGTTGAGCCAGTGCTATCCCAACAGGGGGTTGTGGTGACCCTGGGGTTGGAAGAGGTCTATCACTATTAAAAGCAGGATCTATTGAATTAATTATTTCCACAGTTTGACCAGGGGTTGGGCTCTGAAGCTTTTCTACCACTGGTGTGCAGAGTGGAAGAGTCCTTCCTTCCACTGACAAATCTTGGCATAGCACAGATGGATAATCTCACCCAAAAATAACTTATTTTCTTTTTGCTATTTGTATGTAATTGAATACTCTCTGCCTCTGTAGTCTTGGAAACTAGATTCCATTTCAGACAAGGTTGTGTGTGCAGTGAGAGTATTGCTTGATGGGCAATGATCAGAGAAGATACACACCTCAGGACATGAGGTCTGGGAAATGGCAAAGCCATTTTTTGTTTCCTTTTCCTGTATGATCAAACACAAAGAGGTTGATGAAGGAGAAAACCATGCCTTGTCTCTCCTGCTCTCTAAAGCATGTGATGGCACTGAATGTATGTTGATATCCTTTCCTTTCTTATTGTTCAAGCTTCTTTAAAGCTGCTTTTACAATAGTTGGAGCATATTTTGAATGTGGGGAGGTAAATATATTTAATGTACTGTGCCTCTTCTTTCAGAAATCCAGTGGGAAGGACTGGCCTCACAGGGAGAGGATTGTTAGGGCGCTGGGGACCAAACCATGCTGCTGATCCTGTTGTAACTAGGTAAGGGAGGGTGGCTGACTGAAAGGTGCCCTGTAGTAGAGCAAAAAAATAATGCATTTGGTTTCTTCTGTGCTTCTCTGGACAGGCTATAACTTTCCACAGGCCTTGTGTGTGTGTGTTCTCTATGTGTAAGTGCATTCAGACATGGGTACCTGAATGGAGAGATATGTGGATGAATTTCATAACTTTCTAGTCTTTGTCTCTGGAAAAGAGTAAGGACCCACTGCTAATGACAAGCAATTGCTGAGGAAGCAAATCTAAAAACAAAACAAAACCCAACAAACAACCTGGGAAGTGTGATTCAATAGAAATACAATATATAAATCATCTTAGTAATGAATGTTAAACTGAAAGGATTATGTGATACTTGGATACTGTGTACTTGGTATGCCAGAAGGCCTTAGATGAGGCATGCTAAATTGCAGGAATACGTTTTTGAGTCATAAAGACTCAACTGCAAAAAAAACAAGCAGTGTGTCTGCTTTTGCTCTGTAAGAAATACTAACTTGTCCTAGTATATTACAGGAGGAGGTGGGTTAGGCTTTTCTTCTTTTTGTCAGTGTGTGCTCTGTTTTAGTGGTCCTTTTGCCAGCAAAATCTGTGTGTACCTGCTAACTATTGTACACAAAAAGAATTCAAAAAGGATTGCATAGTTATAAAGGTGCAAGCTAGGAAGTGCCACGCTGAAGACACAATCATTGTGAAAATCACCCTAATGCATTTTAATTATTGCCCTTTTCAGAAGGCTACTGATGCTACTGAGTTGCTTAAAAGTAAAAGAAATGTTGATTTTATCTTTGTTTAGAGGTGACAGCTTGGGTGCCTTGCTGTTCCTCTCCCAGGTCCTTGTGTCAAGCAGCAGCAAAGCCTGTTCCTGTTTGTCATTTGCTGCAGGTGGAAGAAGGACAGAAGTGGCAATAAAATTGCTCATCCAGTTACTGGCAAAAACATCTTGCAGTTTGTAGCAATCAAGAGGAGAGACTGTGGGGAGTGGGCCATTCCAGGGGTAAGAGCAAAGCTCCAGAGACAGTAGGCCTTTTCCTGCTGGTAAGGCAATAACTGGGGTGCATGTGATCAAAGTGTGCTTTTTCATGAACAACCTGATGCTGCACAGGTGAGAAATGCTCCTTAAACGACCTTTGCTCAAGCATCAGCTGTTAAACCTTCTGCTGTTTGGTGTTGCAAGGCAGTGTTAATAATTCTGACAAAATGTCTTTTGCTTAAAGCAGGCACAATTTAATCTGTTGCAGGTCTTGAAGGATGTGTGTGTTCACTCCTTACAACTAAGTGTCAAGTTCCTCCCATGTCCACAGTATGATGCATGTGGATATAATATATTAAGAGCTAGTCAAATGGGCTAAAAACAAGTGGAATCTGAGGGATAATCACCTTTTATTTTTCTTTTCCCCCCTCTAAGGGAATGGTGGACCCAGGGGAGAAGATTAGTGCTACCCTGAAGCGAGAATTTGGGGAGGAGGCCTTGAACTCATTGCAGAAATCACCAGAGGAGAAAGCAGAATTGGAGAAGCAGCTCCAAAAACTGTTCAGCCAGGAACACTTCGTGGTGAGCTCTGTCTCTCGTGGTGGCCTCTTGAGCTATGCATGTAACTTGTAGCTGTGTGGAGCTTGAAATAGGGTAGCTGAAACGAAAATAAGCTGTGATGCTTGGGTTGTCATGGTGTAGGAAATGGAAGGGACTGTTGCAAACTGTGTAAAGGCAAATGTATCAGTGGAAAATAAAAAATCTTGTTGTTTCCACCTTGTTTGTTGTGACACTGAGCTGGGTCCTGTTTGTTTGGGGTCTTAGGTGTACAGAGGTTATGTGGATGACCCTCGTAACACTGATAATGCCTGGATGGAGACAGAAGCTGTGAACTATCATGATGAAACTGGTGGGTATCTCTGTGTGTGCTCTTAGTTGCCTTTTACTCTGTGTTAGTGTGCAATTGAGGTGTATGTTGGGCTGAAATTGGCAGTGAAACTGCAGGAGCATGTATGTCAGGTGTAAAATATCAGACTAAAACTAAAGGACACGAGGGTTTCTTGTCTCCCAAGATGTTCATCTATGGCAGGTAGTTGTCATTCCAGTTTGGTCTGTCAGTCTTGAAATAAGGAACATAGGGATTTTGCCTGAAAATTGGTTATTCATTTTTTAGCTAGTTCTAAGCTGTAGACCATTTGCCTTTATATGGAGATTGAACACAAGGGGTTTTTTGTCACCGAGTTTTATCTTGAGTTGGTTTAATTTCCCTTTTTAATCAGTCTGGGGTGGATGAATAGGCTGTTTCTTTTGTAATTTTTCCTGTAGTAGCTAGTGTGTGCTTGAGGAGCATTGCCTCAGGCTGCTGGCAGATTTTTCACTGTATTTATGGCTCTGATGTTGTAATTGCTGAGACCTATTATCTCTGTTACTTTGCCAGAGTAATTGTTGGACCTTATTTTACTTCTATAAATCAGTAGGAATGGGCATACATTTCTAGTTCTTAAAATGATCTGTTATCTTGGATACCTTTTAAGATAAACCAATCTAGTTAAGTGTCTCTGACTTGTTCAAGTCATAGGTTTCACATAGTGACATTTCCACTGTGTTTTGAGTAGTAGATACCAGTGGTGAAGTTTCACATGTCACTGGTCCTTGAGCTACCAGCAAACAGTGTTGAGTTACCTCCACAGACGGTGAAGATACTGTTCCTTTAGTCTTTGTTTCTAATATACATGTTTTAACACTTTTAAAAGCATTTCTCTGTCTGTTTGTGAAATCCTGGGATTCTTTTTGGAAACAGAGTAAGAAACTTGAGAGAGCAATTCAGAATCCTTTCTGTGTCCCTCCTTAAGTACTTTATTGATTTTTGGAGTCCTGAGTAAAATGTTAATTATTTTGGTTTTCTATAAGCATGTATAAGTTTCAGAATTCAGTTTGTCCTCTGGAATAGTACCTGAGAAAGGAAGCAGTCCAATATTAGCCAAATAAACAGACAAAAAACAATGCAGAGGGATTGGCTAAACTTGTGATAGTGAGTACATGTCATAATGATTTCCAGCAACTTGTCATGCTGCTGATGGTACCTTAGGAGTGGTGACAAGGAGTTAACACCACCTCTGCTGTTCAGATTTGCCTTAAAATAGTGCAAGTATGAAAAAGGTTTCTGTCACAGAATTGGTGAGCAACTGAATTGGTTTGTTTCTGCAAAGCAGCTGAAGGTTTCTGCCTGTGAGAGTCGTGTGGAAGGATGGAACTGATTAGATATGAGAAGAAAAAGCAGGAAAGAAGATGCAATAGCATGTTCTAACTCTTGCTTTGTGGACAGGTGAGACAATGGATAACTTGCCCCTGGAAGCAGGTGATGATGCTGGAGTGGTGAAGTGGATTGACATCAGTGAGAAACTCAAGCTGTATGCAAATCATAGCTACTTCATTAAACTTGTGACTGAGAAACGGGGAGCTCACTGGAGTGAAGATCATGGTCCTGAATGCCATGAGTGATGGAAATGAGGAACTGATGAGCACCAAGCAGAGAATACATTTTCCAGCTTTGAAAGATTTGACATTGTCCTTTTCAGTGGAAATGAAGAGAAAATTCTGTGAAACTGAGCTGGCAAAAACACTTGGCAGTGATAAATAGAGGCTTTTTCAGAGACTTCAGCTTGCTGCTTTTGATTTCTCAGCTGGTGTGAAATGAGATGAATGTGGAGCTGTTACCTTGTTTTGCTTTGTCTTAATCATTTGCAGCCATTTCATAATATCTGCACATTTGCATGGCAACACTGGAATTCTAAAGGGTTGTAGTTCAGGGGCTGTTCACTTGAGCTCTGTGTTTTTGCACTGATTTCTTGTCAGCAGTATGAATCCTGGAGGGATGTGAGACTTGTAGGATTGTAACCTGAATAATGACTTAAATTAAGTGCTACATAATAAAGTGAGGTTTCTTTTCTGAATTGTTACACTCAATGTGTCTTTTCAAAGATTTTCTGTTTTGAGAGGTTAGTTTTCACATTTAATTTCTTTCCAGTTTACAGTATGGATGGTATTCACATTTGAATGTCTGACAGTGCTTCTGTCTAAAGGAGAATGAAAATTGACAGTTTTGGGATCTGGATTTCTCTTCCCACTGCTTCTGGCAGTAGAGCTGTTGGGGTGACTGTGCCATAAACAGGATCATTGGAAAAAGCAGCCTTAAGGTATCATCTTGTAAAATATGTTGTTTTTTTACAGTTTAAGCAACATGAGTAACTTGCAGTCAGGAGGCTGATGTGGGACTTCTGTGGCATTTATGCTGCAAACAAGAGCTGCACTACAGTTGCTGACATGACTCCCTGTGGTGTTAACCACGGGGTAATTGCTGTTAGTTGTGTAATAGTGTCAAGGTGTAGTGTCAGGAGAGAGGAGCAGAGGGGCAGAATCCCCTCCCTGGCCCTGCTGCCCACGCTGCTCTGGGTGCAGCCCAGGACATGGTTATTGGCTCTGGGCTGCCAGCGCACGGTGCCGCCTCATGTTGAGCTTCTCATCCCCCAGCACCCCAAGTCCTTCTCCTCAGGGCTGCTCTTCATTCTCCACTCAGCCCAATATGTTTAATACACAAATATTTACAAGTTAAACTAGAATAGTAACTAATTACTGATGGGGAAACTAGCTTTCATTTATTGTTCTTACTTTTAATGTTCTTATCATTGGTGATTAAATATTGGTGGTGCTTGCTCCTTTGCAAACTACAAGTGTTCAGGTAAAAATTTCCTCATACTGTGACTAACATTTTTCATTAGCAAATGTTTCTTTCCTGTGTCTTGCAGTGGAAAAGCAGAAGTGGCAGCATCACTGAGAACTTCAAAACAGGTAGGATGCTGATCTGCTCCTTAATGTGTTAGATGCTTCATATATCCATGGCTGTAATCATCTTGGTGGTTGTTTGCACTGCAGAACTTGGATTGTTTAAAGGAAAATCATACCTGTTTGCCCTGATAAATTGTATTTAATTGTATCTTCTTGTAGTACTTAGTTTGAGCAGAGCAATGGTGAGTATTAGTCTCAGTGGAGAAGTCAATCCCTTGTGAGTTGTACTTGTGTGAACTATATTTGATTGTTTTAAGGTGGCTGACTCCTGGCTGTGGAAAGAGCAAATGAGCAATAGACTGCAGTCAGGCAGAAAAAATGCTGTCAAAATTACTTTTTCCTGAGACATTTCAAGTCCCAGAGAGAGAATCTTTTTCAAATTGAATTGGCACAGAGAATATGCTTTTATAAATGCAATCCAGGTTGATTTATGTACACTGCTGTGTGATGTTACGGAATGTAAAGTGGGTGACAAGTCAGGCCTATGGGAGAGACTGTCAGTGAAACTGGTTTTGGTGGGAAATTAATCTTCTGTTTGTGTAAGAAGTTCCTGTGTTCAAAATAACCATAGCTTGATTCATTGTCTTGCAGGGCATCAGGCTGGAGTTGGACTAGGATTAGCAGCTCTTGCTGGTTCAAGAGCAAATTAGTGAGGGGCAAGTGGGCTTTCCACTATTTGAACTACCAAAACAGCATTTCTGAGTCCCATTTTCTTTTCATTGGAGAAGTGACATGGTTCAGCTGAAAGGTGTTTTCTGATCTTCCTTTGTAGGAATAGTATTGGGGCTTCTTGCTTACAGCAGAGCATACTTGCAGTGATTTGGGTGAAGTGCTTGGTTTAAAATCCCAAAGTCAGTGGGATTGAGGAATAATCTCATCCTGACCTGTTCTTTATGCCTAACATGTGCCAATCTTCAGGCAAGCAAAAGTTGGGAGAAGGTAAAAGAAATAGTGTTACTTTCTCAGGAAAAATGCCAGCAGTAGCTGGTGGGAGGAAGGAAGAGTGTGCCTGCTAAGGAGAATAAGGAGGTGTTAGAACTGTGATATCCTCTCTCTCTGTGATGCTGAGCCTGTTGCTCATCTTTTGACACCCATCCACACTCACTGTGCTCATAAAATTGGCTCATTACACAGTTTGGCAGGAATTCTGTTGTGTGGCAGGAATTCTGTTGTGTGGCATTGCTACTATTTCTGTTGTGTTTCAAGAGGTTGAGGAAGTATCTGAAAAGTGCTGATTTTTTCATGTATTTTAGGAATTATAGTTTAAGGACTGGTATATATGATCTACACTCTAGTGTTTTCTCCTCCTTTAAATTTAAACTGAAATTTGAATTGAACTGTTGCCTTAACTTTTCTTTGACAAAGTTCTGACAAAACCCATATATCTAGGTAGACTTCTATTTTATTAGTGACTTCTATGCAGAATGTTAAACTGATAATACAGTAAATAAAGGAAACAATCCTATTTCAAGGTAATTTCCTTCAGTGTACAGTAAATCCACATCCTATAATTCTACTGAAGGGTTTTGTGAACAGTGCAGTCATCAGGTTAGTACTATTTATTGGTTCAGAGAGATCATGAATACATGGGGGGGAAAAACACTTGTTGTTTAGCTAGGAACCACTTAGATTAATTATTTTTTTCTGCTGTTAATGCATGTAGAACTTTACTGCACTTGTGTTATTTGATAAGAATGCAGTGAACCTTATGCCACTTTTGTCTTGAAAACTATGAAGTTGTTAATTACAGAAATAAAGGGGATTCACCCATTTCACCAGTTTTATTGCAGCACTGGGATTCTGTTCAGCCAGGCTCAGAACAAGAGACTTTCATTTATGTCTTCTGCAACAAAAAAGAAGAAAATGTTATTAACATTGAATACTAAAGAGACATTTTTATGCTGTATCACTCTCAAGAAAGTGATACACTAAAGTTTCAGTGGGCTAACAAAAAACAAGTGTGGTTGCTGCTGTCAGATTCAAGAGCTGCTCATTTAGACCCTTCTTGATAGGTGCTTGCTTTTTGCTTGTTTTAGGGTCTCCTTGATCTGTTTGTGAGCCAAGAATCCCTTCCACCTGCCTCTTCATGAATAACTGACCTTAAACCCCTCTTAGGATGAACAGTCATTGGCAGCAGTATGTGTATAGTACAGTTCCAGAATCAGCCTCCAGTTAAAATTAGGGAGTTACTAGTAGTTACTAGTTAATACACATTTCTTCACTCTGTGTGATTAGCCAAACTCTTTCTGTCACATAAGTGTTGTAGGATTAACCTGTGCTACTACTCCCCTTACTTAATGACTGGCAGTGTTATTCAGCTGCCACTCAGGGCTAGATCAAAAGGTAGGTCGTGAGAGAAAGCCTTGGGTTAAATGTAGTTGTGTAAATCTCAAATTGCTATAATGACAGCTTCTGATCAGCTGCTGCCTAATGCTAGAGACATCATCAGCACAGTATGCCTAACTTTTCACTTTCCTAGACAAGTCTTGATGTGACAAACACATGTCAAACCCATTTAGGATTCAGAAACTGCCCCTGCTTCTTGCCTAAGCCTCCTGATGCACACAGTCTGGTGGACACCATCTGAGTGTGTGTTGCATCTGACAGATCAGGTAAAACAGAGTTTGCCCTGCAACTACAGCATGATGGCAGCATTTGTGTTGTATATAATAATCTAGAAGTCAGCACAGATACTTGATCAGTGAGAGATCTCAGTTATTTTTCTTGCTTGGCTTGAGATCTTTACATGCATTTGCAATCAATATGGTTTGATCACTGATTTAAAAGTACAAGCTCACTTTGCCTTTCCTTTGGCACTGAAGGATAAAATAAAGTTTCTTGAGAACCAGATGTGCAGAACATACAGGAATGATTTGATATTTAGTACAAACTACCTCCCAAATTTTATCTTCTGGAAAAGATGACTTTGTCTTATCTTTATAAACCAATTCAGAACCTTGCACCTTTTACAGTCTGGTGGTTACTGTTCCATTTGCCTCGGTGCACAGTAGCCAGGAGCTTCTGGCTACCATTTCTTTCCTGTATGTTGTGGTCTGAGAATGTGCCTAGTCTTGATAGGAACACTTTGTCCTGTATATCTGTGTGTTCTTTTAGGTTTACCTTCCTTAATCCCAAAGCAGTGGCACCATTCCTTCAAAGCAATGGATTTGTCCTGGTCTCCATCACACTCTTGGAAGAAGCGGGTTATGCAGTGTTCCATGGGAACAAGGGAGGCTCTCAAAGGCGCGAGCTCTGAGTGTGTTAATAGTCTGAAAGAGAGAGCAGGTATGCAGAGCTGTGTTTAATAAATCATCAAAGATGATCTAAGCTGCTAGAAGATAACAGTGGCTTTGACAGAGGTGCCCCAGTGGATTCTGTTGTGCTCCTGTAGTGAATCTGTCCCCAGGTCATTACAATGATGTTTAATACCTGATAAATGTTGTAACTGCTATTTGCTCACTAATATTTTTTTCTAGAACAAGTGTTGCTGTGACTTGTTAGCAACTCATCAATGGAGTTTTGCCATTAATCCTGAGATCATCAAGCTTGCAAAGGTGTTGAGCTATATTCTAACACAGTAGGTGTGGTCAGCACAAGGTATTGAGGGCCTGGAGCCTTGAAACATGGATCCCACCACCAATTGTCATGACAAAAGCCTGAAATCAGTCACATTCTCAGAAGCTGAGGGCTTCCTCTGAACTGTGACACTGCTGCTGTGCTACCATATCTGCTCCTTAAACTGAGTAACTTCTGTAGTGAATTATTGCTGACAGGCACTCTGCCTTTTGTACTTATCCTGTTGCTCTTGGCTTCAGTAATAACAGGATCTTATGAGCCTTGGTTTTTTTTTTCCAGGATCAGGGCATTAGTAGCTCTTAAGACACTGTGGAACTTAAGATCTAATACATGATGATTATGAAAGGCAAGAGGATAGCAGGTTTTGACCTAAGACATGGTTCCAGCAAAACCATGACAAGTTCTGTGTTAGATCTGAAGGTCTCCTTAGAAAGAGGGGGGTACTGGCTTCTATCACCTGAGGGACTGATCCTGTGTGTAGGGAATACTTCGAGTGGTTTAGATAAATAAGCCAGACTGAGCTTAAACAGTAAACCAGAACTGAACCCACTTTTTTTTTACCTGTCAACAGGGTGCTGATCAAGCTGATGAAACTGCCAGTGCACAGGATACACATACATGTGATAGTTTTTCTCAAAGTCATGCAGGAGCAGCTCAACTGCGTGGTCACCAGCCATGAGGCGCTTCTCATTCTCATAGATTTTTTTGACCTGAAGGTAACAGAGAAATTGATTTTATTTTTTTTTATTAAGAATAAAGTTCTGTTCTGAAGGGAACTGTCCAGGATGGAGGTGGCTTGGAGAAATTAAACTTTGCAATATGCTGCTGGGGAAATGGGTTTTAGTGACAGTGACCATACACAGCGTGAAAAGCTTGCCTGAAGTAGTGCACATGATTTTTGTGGCTGTCCATGTCAACTTTGGTAGTAACTAGAAAAGAAGTGCAATTCCTGTGGCCTAGTCATCAGACCCAGCTAAGCAGGGCAGTAGCCTCAGATTGGTAGGACATTAAACCAATTTTATCACATTTGTTGGTCTTCTGTCCTAAGGCAAGCAACTTAGCTTTTGGTGTGAAATAAGCCATCTCAGAAATCATCTAATTTGTACCATTTAGAATGAGTTGTTCCAAGTAGGTCAGTGTTTGTCTTGGTAACTATGTAAGATGTCTTTGGTCTTGCTCAAGTGTATTTTGTATAAACCTGCTGTGACTTACTGCATACACCTCCTACTCCACAGTTAGAGTAGCCCAGGTCTTGGTTTAATTTAACATATTTCCTGACAGTTCTGGCTTTTTAGGCTGTTATGGCATCTATATCTTAAAAAATAAACTACTGTCAACAATTCACTTGACAGGAATCCTTCTCTAAAAAAAAAATGCCCAGTGTTAGTAGATGATTACTGTTTTAAGCCAGCATAGTGTGATGCTGCAGATCTACTGCATGATAGAAAGTAGCTCTTTTCTCTTAAAACTGAGCATCAGACTTGTGTGATTTTGTAGCCCTTCAATATCATGGTGTAAATGGACAGTGTTTGTGGTTGGATTAAAAAGTGCAAATGATACCCTTAACTGTTGATTCCTTTTTCAGATACTAAATATAAATATTGATGGCCAAGTACAACGTGTGTCTCGAGAACAGAAGAGGAGCTACTTTTGGTTGGTCCAAGGCAGGGATCCTCTGCCCCCATGAGGGTCCCCTAAACTCTCTGTTGTAATTCCTCTTGTGTCCTGCTGTGTGCCTGCCCAGTCACTCAGTCTCAGGAGGTCCTTGAGCAGTTTTCTTCATGGTGAGTCCAAGTCTTTCCTTCCTTTGAACACCTGTGTGTTGTCAGCAGACTTTGTCACCTACTTTCCTCTTCCAGGTCACTTAATGAAAGCTGAATGGCACAAGTCCTTTCCACTCGTGGGACTCCACAGGTGAGCTCTTGGCTGGCTGTTCCTTCTTATTCTGTTCTCTAATCAGTTATCCATACCCAGAGCTTCTGTCTTATGGCTGCCTGGCTTCAAGACCTTTAGAAAGTGGCACTGACTGTGTGAATTGGGTCATTCTTATCTACATATTGATTGATCTTTCCAAGAGGTTGGTCACAAAGTACTTCCCTGAACAGAAGCTCTTTGGTGCTTTCTCAAGAGAACAATATTGATCTGCATGTGCACTAATTTTGATTCTTTGACCTCTTGTCTCTAGACACTGACTTCCAAGTAATACACTTGGCTCACACTTGCTTGGCCAAAGGAACATTGATAGCAGAAATGTGTCTCGGCTTAAATGAGCGTGAGGGGACGTGTAGGTGTGGTTTGCAACTTGTGTTTCTAATTGAGCCTGAATTGCCTGAACCAGAAAGGGAATGCTCATAGGAAATGGGAGAACTGATAAGATAAAAATCACTTTGGGTTTTTTCAGATGATTAGTCTGGTTCTAACAATGTAACTCTTATTTGAAGAGGGTCACTGACCTTACTCCTTTGCTTTTCAGTCAGGTATCCAGAAGTACCCAGATCACGCTCGTAATATTGCATAAGGATGTTTTTAAGCCAGTCTCGCATCCTGAGGGGGAACTGATCCACTTCATAATCAGTACAGTGGGGGATGTCTGTGCCAAAAAGAAAAGCTTTTGTTAGCAAGTGATCTGTTAAGTTCACATTCCAGCATTTCTGAGCCCAGTTAGATTTAATTCTCGCTAGCAAACTTAGTTAAGCTTAAAATTGATGGAGCTGTTAATACATAAAATTGGGAATACACCTAATAAGTTTGATTATAAATCTACAGTTCTTTGGTGCATATGCATAGTCAGTTGTGCAAGCCACAACCTTTCTATGTCTGTGCAGCTTCTGAGCAAAGTTGTGTAGCAAAACTGTTATCAGTCAGTTGCATGAAAGCAGAGTTTCCAACAGCAAAGGAATATTCTGGCTGAGAGTGCACTTTCCTCCCAGGGTATGCAGCAATTGAAGGGCTTGGAAATCAGTTCTGGCTTTTAGGTCCTGACTTCTGCATTTGGCAGCTAGGTAGGTTTTTTGGAGTGGTTTTGCTTTTTGGGGTTTTTTTTTTTTTTTTGGACTTGATGTTGTAAATTATTAAGTGTCTGTAAACACTGTTTTTCTGGTCAAGCTATTAAAAAACATCTTCAGATGCTATAGCAGTGGGAGTATGTAAAACAGTGCAAGAGGAAGACAGGGTTGACAACAAATTAGTGTAAGCACAGAAGGGATGTCTTTAGGATTCAGATGCTTAATACCATTAATTGTAGGAAAAAGTTACTTTTCAGCCAAGATTAGGGTTTGAGGTCTTAATTAGCAAATAATTGATGCAGAAGGGGAGAGCACAGGGCTAGCTGGTGGTTAAGGCTACTGGGTCTTGATATCTAGGTGAATTCTTCATCAGAAAACAAGCCTTACATTTGCAGGAGCCCATGTAGTCTAGGTGCAGCTGGCGTCCCATTTTTGTCCCTTCAAGTTGACATTTGGTGCCAAAAAGTTGACATGTGCCTTCATAAGTCTTATTATCTGTACCACAAACCTAGAGGAGGAGTGAAAAACAAAACCACCCCCCCACCACCACTGTGTTGAGAAGAATTGTGGTCACTCATATAGGTATTAGAATAATAAAAATAGCATTAATAGATGATGTAGCAGTTGTGAATACCCCCAGGGAATGTGTGTGTGATCAGAAGTACTGAAAACTATAGTTATAAGCTTATGTAAGGATTAGCTGTCTGTACTTACACACCCAGTTTTGAGCCACTTGGATTTTTGTGTGGTAATAATATAGTTTCTGAGATGGTACAGGATTATTACACTAGGTATGTACTAATATTCAGTATAAGCTCTAAAACATCAAATGGATAAATAGAACTTGAAGTGACAAGGAAAAGCTGTGATCCCTGTGAGACTGAAGTGAAGCAAATCACTTCAGGTGGTATGTAGCTACATGAATTCATACTATTCTCAAGATCTAGTCAGTGTGCTTGAGTACTTTACACTTATTTTTACAATTATGGGAATTGCCCAAACCCACTTGCATGGTTTTTTTAGGGTAGAATTATTCTAATAGCAGGGAAATGTATTATCTTGTAAATATTTCAGTTGGCTTTCTCCCATGCTGTGCACTTGAATGAAATACTTACACGCTCGTAGTCTTTGGTGGAAGGGCAAGCAGCAGGATCTTGGCAAATACAGCTGGGTTTCCCTTGTTTGTCTGCATGGCAGACTTTACCTCTTTTGCAGTGGAAGTTCCTACATGGGTCTGGAGATCATAGCAAGAAGGAGGGACTGTTAGAAGGGGTGGGATGAAGCCAAGTGCTTCTGTTGGGTTCTTCTGAGAGTTAAAGCAAAATGCAGCCCAGTATTCACTGAGGATTCAAGAGCTTTTTGTAAATTTGTTAAAATGCAGCTGGATCTTGAATAAGGCAAGCCAAACTTTCAGTGAGGATTTCTGGGAGACTTCTAGCAGTCCCAGGTTTTAATTGGATAGAGAAATAAATTTCTCAGCAAAACCTATTTGTTGTATAAGAACTGACATTCCCTTCCAGCTTCCTTTGGTGAAACATATCCCATCTGTCCTTGCTGAATCAGCACTGGCATTTGTCTCGCTCCTCAGTGAATTCAAGATGCTGTTCTGAAACTGAACAGCTTCATTTTAGGGTAATTCCCATTCCCATATAACTGACACAAGAACATGTGCATTGTCTACAAGTGTTTTTCACAAAGGAGTAAATCCAGGAATGTATAGAAGGGACTCTCTGGGAATGTAACTGTGGTACAGGATTATGCACAAGCACAGTTCAGTCATGTGAAATCATGTGCTGCCAAAGAGAAAAGAAATGCAGACCAGCAGATTCCCCAGATGCAGAGAGTTAGCAGTTGCATGATGGCTTTGCTTGTGGCTTACCCAGGAAAGGGTTCTCACTCCTGTTGCTTGCACTTTGCATCTCACCATAGGAACTGCTTGTAGTCTTAACCTGTACAGTCACAGAGATATAATCAAGTTGTGGTCAGTCTTGGGAAGAAAAAAACATAAATACTTGGGCAAAATATTTTTCAGGTGCATACACAGAGCTGACTGAGGCACAGTTTGTTCTGCTTGCAGCAGAAAGAAGTTGCTATGCAAAAATGCATGAGAAGTGCATGAAAGCAGGAGGTGGAGAGGGAAACAGGAGCTCAGTGAGGCCTGAGCACCTGGAGGTTCTGCAGTACTTGACATACAGCAACGTAGTGCCTTGAGGTTGGTGGAGTTGGTGCTTCAAATCTTAGTTGGCACCGGGGCCCTCCAGGTCAGTGAGTGTGGTCTGCCTCTCAGTAGTGCCTGGGAGCAGCAGCACTGTGGGCTGCCAGGCCAGACACATGAAGCAGGAGGAGAAGGGGAGGGTGCATCTTCAGTTCTGACCCTTCTTTGGTGCTGTGAGGAGGTACCTGCCCTCTTTCAGATGGATGCCTCATGGCATTTTTTTTTTTTAATATGACAGATATTATTAACAGCCATAGAAGAACTCATTCCTTTATTTTGAGGAACACTCCTGACAGTCCATTGGTTATTTAATGACTGACTGGAGTACAGGAGATCTGGGTGCAATATGTGGATAAAGCCCACATCCTTCATCTTGTGAGAAAGTGTCCTAACCACTAGGATGGTAATTATTCCAGGGATCCTAGCCCTACCTTTCCAAGCTATTCACTTTTGTACACTAGTGTTTAAAATCTTTGGGAGAGAGGGGTGAACAGGCTTTCCTAGTCAGCTTGAGACTGGATTCCAGGTTTTGTATCAGTGTATCAATGTTTATTTGTATGCTTCATTACACAGCCCATTAGTGCTGAAGCTGTTATGTGAGTTGGGCTTGCTTTCTTTGTGGTACAATTCATCTAAATGTGATGTGTGAAGTGACATGGCATGAACTAGGTGAATAGTGAATAAAAGAGGAGATGAGACTTGTGCATATTAGTGAATTATTATACCTAGTTTTCTCCAAAATGTTCTTTCAGTCTTGAGGAATTTAAATTTGGGACTAGTTCCCCCTCCCTTTATCTAGTATTCCAACTTTATTTTAAAGAGTATTTACCTTATCTTCCCCTCCCATTGAATTCATGCTCTGAACAGAGCTACTTTTTTCCAGTTGTTGCTTGCTGTCTGAATTAGGTGGCTCGTGATTGTAATCATCTTGTTCAGAGAGAACAAGGCCTTTAATCTTGCCATCATGGTAATCCTTGGTCTCTCTATGAACCACAGTGTCAACTTCAGTGGTTCCTTCCTCTTCATGCTCAGTACTAGTGCTCTCCTTGTGGTTACTCTGGATTTTCTCTTCTTCCTCATAGGCTGCTTCTTTCCAAGTATTGCTGAGACCTTCCTTGCCATCAACATCACTGCTCTCATGACTGTCATCGTCAAGGTTACTGTCCTCTGTATCTTGTCTTTTCACCACTGTGGCACGATCACTCTGATAGTTTACTTCAATATTGTCTGTCCTCTCTTGGCTTTGTTGTTTGTCATTCTGGGTTTTTTGAGAGAGGAGGATTTCTTCTCTATAAGGCTTCTGGCTGTTTTCCCTCTTTTCTTCCTCTAGGTCAAATTTCTCCCCATGTCTCCTGGTTATCTGGACTGGTTGACTGGAATCTCTTGGGGTTTCATCAGACTGCATGCTGTCTTCATTTTCCTGTCGTTTATATCTGTTACCTTGATTTGGCTGGTGGCCTTTGTGCTTCTTATCTCTGTAATCTGTTTCTTCCCCCCATTCCTCATCCTCTTCTTCCACACCTTCTTCTTCATCACTTTCACTGCTTTCTTCAGAGAGGCCAACTGTGTTTTTATTATATTTCCATGTGTTATGCTCACTCTCAAGACTGAGAGCATCCAGTGGATTTTCTGCATGGCCCAGAACGTGTGGATTAGCTGTATTGCTGTGTTTCTCATGCCTCCTGAACTGGTAATGCTCAGAGCTGGACTGTTCTGTGCTGCTGCTTCCAGAGTCACTGTCCTGGTTATCAGAAGCCAAACCTGCTTTGTTGTGCAGCTCAAGGAAATTGATGCTTTTGAGGATATTTTTCACATGATGCTCACCACCAGTTCTTCCTTGTTTTCTAGTGGTCTGGGGCTCATCCCTATGCTCCTCATCTAGTGCTGATACCTCTGGTTGTAGATTTTTGTGACTGGGCAGCAAATCACCCTTGCCAAGATACCCTGTGTTCTCTTCCTGTGGGGCTTCAGGATGCATATCTTCAGTCTTAAAAAAAAAAAGTTAAGAAGTAGGTTACTAATTATTAGAATTTATTTGAAGTCAATGCAATGTTACTTTTGCTTTGTATTGCAAAGCATGACAATGACTTTATCTGTTAATTTGTAAATGATCCTCTTAAATAGCTCAGAGTATAAAGTTCACAGCTGATGTTGTTTCTATTTCTCAGCTAATTTGTTTACCTGCCCCTTCTTTTATTGCTGGAGTTTCTGAAGAAGTCAGTGCAACTCTGTTCAAGATCTCATAGGAGGTAAATACAAATGGGTGTCTTGTGGAATCTCAAATGCTTCATTATAATTTAATATCATAACTTCAAGCACTTGTAGACTGTGGTAATTATCCCTTAGCTCAGAGAAGGGCTATGTGATATTTATCTTGATAACCAGATAAATGGGAGGTCTGGGAAAAGAGGGGCAAGGGGAGAGAGAGCACCTTTCATAAGGTGTTGTGGCAGTAATTCCTGAGGAGTGCACTGCATCTTAATTATTTTGTGATCAATGTATTAATCTACTTTGAGTCTGATATATCATTGCTTCCTAGCTGAATCCATCAGGAGCTGTCCTTATTGGTGCCAACTACTGCATTTTAAGCTCACTGGCAGGAGTTGTAGGTGTTTGCTGAGTGGATTTGGTTTTTTGCACGCTGTCAAGACAATGGCAAAACCAGTAACTTCAGTGGAAAAGGCTCAGATGCTTGAGGAGAAAGAAGGTACCAAAATGCCTGTTAGCTCTTGCTGCAGAAATTGCCTTTCTGCTGCTGTTTGTGTCACAGCAGCTGCTGGGTGAGTACAAGGACTTTTAATAGCAGCAACATGTGATGTATTTCTGAGCAACACCTATGGATGTCAAGTGTTGCTTGGTGCTTACTACAATATAGCACCTGATGCTGATTTTCCTTAGAGCTTTTGGGGGTTTATTTACAAAGATGAGACCTTTTTAGGGCCCAAATTGCTGGAATAGCATTTGCTTTAGTGTGGGCAGAGTCATGACTGCTTGGAAGCAAATACTCCACTAAAAAATAGTTATACAATTTTTTTTTTTAAATTAGGATTAGAAATATGACTTTGACTCTTGGCAGATCAGCTGTGTCCTATTTCCTAATGTCAAGGTGGTATCTGAATGTTTTAAAAGTAAGTCTTTTGCCTAGAGTACTTCCTGATGCAGGAGAAGTCCTGGGCACTGATGTTCACTGTGTCATTTCCAGCCCTGACTTTTTCAGGGAAAGGTTGTATGTTTGCTTAGATCCCACAGAAATTCAGTGAAGAGCTTTTCCAGATTAAATGCCCATTTCTTGAAGACCTCATAAAAAGTGATCTCTGTGTTTGCCAAGCATCTCAAGCTGATATGAAAACATCTGAAAAATAAATTTCAAGAACTGGGGGGCATTAAATGCATTTAAATATAAGCCCAAAGAGTCATTAAGATTCTGTTTTGGGTGGTTGTATTTGAAGCAATAGTTTGACAAAGATGTGGCTCATGTCTTGACCAAAAGCCCCTTTATGCACCACAACCTCGGTGCAGAGATGTGCCTGGATGTGGCTTTCCACTGCTGCTTTTTGTTGTACTTTTGCCCCCAGGATAAAATAAACTTTTTTATAACATGGTTACTTGTGAAGACACTTGGGTCACTTAATATGATGGCCAATTTCAGTCCATGTGGCTGTAATTAGTGACTGTTAGGGGACAACTGGCCTTGAATAGAAGTGGGATATTTTTTTGGCATGGATGGTTTGTTGGGTATTGCAATGCTTGGCACTGCTGCAAGTGTCTTCTGTATGGGATGTGCCTGGGAGACAGCTGTAGGCTGCAAAGAAATGTTTATACCATCATTTTTTCTGCTGGATACTTGGTTAGGAAAAGTTAATTCTTTGGTTTTCATAATTCAGAGCATCATCCAGATAAATATGAAATGCATCTGGAAAGCTGCACAGAGTGGGATATAAATCATAATTTAAACCAAAAAGCTTAGCATAAGAGTTGGGATTTTGCATTTATTACTATAAAGCATGCTCTGAATTTAGTTGTTCCAAAACTTTCATTGGCTTAAAGCCAGTGTCCATTCTATCTAAACCAGGAATGCTCACCAGAACAGTGCAATAAAGAAGAATTATAATTTGAGTCAATGAAAAATTGTGAGCTCTGTTGTTAGCATGCATATGTGGCTGCAGTTGTCTGTCTCATGACCATCAGGGCTGGGATCTGGCTTGTCAGCCCCAGTGTACTTTTCCAAGGTGAGCTGCATCTAATGAAGCATCTGATGGTGAATAATGAAGAGAATAGTGGCTAAAATTCTTACACCTTAGAGATTAATATCTTAAACCTTAAAATTCATACACCTTAGAGACATTATGCAGACTTAGAGACTGCATATGATCACTTGGTGTGGTAAATTGAGGTTTGTGTCCTCCTTGTTTATTGGAGCAGTGATAACAGCAAGTTCTACTGTTGGTGGAGCTCATTGCTTGTATGAATATGGGTGTAATGATTGTATGTGGGGATTCACTTCAGGTATAAACCTTTCAAGTAAATGAAACTTGTTATGAACTTTAGATTTTGTCCTCTTCTGTTTCTAGCTCTGTAATATGTGGGGCATGAGATGCTTGCTACTAATTCTTGGGGTGAAGGGGCCTACATTTTTTCAACCTAAATCCATTTGCCAACCACTACACATGTGCTAATGTATTTTATAAATATTTGAGATTAAGAATATAGGTTGCCTTTTAATGTTTAAAGAGAAAGAACAACAAACCTGTTCTGGAGTTTTCTGTCCATGGGTTCTGGGTTTGTAGTTTAAGGGATGGGTCTAGAATAGACAAATATATTCAATATCTGCATGTAAATAAACATTTTATACAAGTTAATGGGATAACATATCACAGAGTGGGAAATTAAGGGCCTAGTAATAATAACAGGATGAGGACTTACTGGAAGAGCAAAAGCTGATCCTGCAAGGCAAATTAAGAGAGCTACAGCCTTCATGCTTTTCAGATCTTGTAGAGGACAATAGTTAACGGTACCACGGTGAAGTTTAGATGTTTCCTTTCTGCAAGCAACATGAAAAGCAACAAAGTTAGGATTTGTCTGTAATGGTCTGGAAATGACAGTGGAAGCAATGTAGTGGCTGCTGTAACTTGCTAATTCTGGAGGTTCACAAGATTTCTGGAACAGTGTCCAGTTGTATGTAAGCTCAAATGTTAGACCAGCTTTTTCAGAGGACACTTTGGGCTTGGTTCTTTTATGGAACTTAAGCTGTGTGCTGTGTTCACAAATGGTGGTGTTAGTAAAAAGTAGAGTTATGAATGCAGGTAAGTTCAGCTCTGTAAATCTTTATCCACTCTTCTGAGATACTACTTTGTGAAAAATGACCCTTTTTATTCAGGTTTGAGACAATGCCTGTTTGTGGTATCTCTATGGACAAGTGTCTCCTGGCTGTGCTCCTTAGTGGCTGTAGGAGGAAGAATTAAGTGGTGAGGTTTTGCTCAGCAGGTCTCAAAGCCCAGGAATGCTGTCTGGGCTGCTTAATGGATGGATGCAGTCCTGCTTTGGAAGCCACAAACCCATCTCTGCTGTGCAGTGGTGTGAGAGGTGGATGGCTGGAAGAATGTGGAATGCATTAGGAATTTCTTCAGGCTGTGCTAATATCCTCCTGTGAGTGGAAGACAGGCAACTCATTTTTACCTTGGACATCAGCAGCAAATTTTGTCACTTTTGCAGTGCATTTGAACTGGAAGTTTCTGTGGCTGTAGCTGTATCACTGGGAAAAGCAAAAATAGATAAGTAATATTGTTTGTTTCCTCTTCTTTGTTTTTTCCTGTATTGCTTTCTTATTCTCTTTAATTTCCTCCTGTTATTTTTTCTGTCTTCTTACCAATTGAATAGGACTTTAATTCTGCTTCTGTTTCTGTTCTCATTCTACTGGCTGTTCTTCCTTGGAAACTGTGTCCTTGGTCTTCACCTCCCCTTGCCCTTTAAAATATTTTCACTTTCCATCTGATGTATGTCTTGTTTCATTGCTTCCCTCTTTCCTAATGAAACATGTATCACCATGTTCTTAGCTGAAGAACATTGTCTTCTGCTGGTTGAACTCCCTGGCATAAGACACAGTTCACTAGCCATAGTCACAAAGGTTTTTTCCCCAATTCTGGTGGTCCTTGTGAAGGGAGAGCAGTAGGGCACATAATAAAAGCTGCAAGTCAATCACAACAGCCTCTTCAACAGAGAGAAGAAAAAATACAACTCTTGGTTTGGTGGACTGTGGTCCCATCTGTCCTTCAGAGGTGGAAGGAATGTTTCTGTTGGTGTTGCTCCATGTTTGGTTAGGCTCCTGGGGCTTGGTTGTGTAATATGCCAAGACCTTTTGCCAGAATCCAGGAGAACCTTTTTGCTTGCTACACATAATCCCTGTGAAGGGTTTGAGGTGGTTTTCTGGAGCAGGAGCCAAGGGATTTGCAGGTTTTTTCCCCCCTTCCTTTCTCAGTGAGGGGGGAAAAAAAACTGACAAGGATCTCTTCTTGCAAGCCTACAGCCCTTTTTGCTGCTAAGGTGGTGGCTCACAGTGATGGGGTTTTTGTACTTGCTCATTTAGTCTTTCAGTATTAGAAAGGAAAAGTCCTTTTTGTTGAAGTAATAGAACAGCCAACCTGAGCAGGTGCAGAGATGAGAAAGCTCTTGGGGGTTGTGTGTAATATATGGCAGTTAAGGTGATGGTGGTGGAAGAAATTAAGCAGTAGCTGGTTGTCATATGAGGCAAGGATCTGCATTGTGACATTTACTTTTTTTACACTGAAATCTAAATGTGAAGACACTTGGTTCTTGCTTTCATTTCCAAATTTGTGTTACAGAAGAGAACTTCTGAAAACAACCTTTGGTAATATATGAAATTAATAGAAGTGTCAGTAAAGAGCTATTACCCAAGAAGCTATTTTACAAGCAAGCAGACATCTCCCTGGAGAAATGCAGCCACTATACTCTGCAGGAAAATCTGTAGGACAATTGAATCAAAAGACAAATATGAAATTTCTTGAATATGATTTTTTTTTTACTAAAACATGAGTAATTGAACAATACTTCAACTTGGGGTATTGAAAAAGCAATGCCAGCTGAGCCCTCCACCCCTTTTTCAGGCTTGGCAAGGAGAATATATTTTGCCTGAAACTTGGAGGAGGTGAAAGCTCTGACTCATTTATTGCATCGCAGTGGGTTTCTAGCAGGATACATGTAGCTTAGCTTAAAATGGGGGGGAAAAATGCTTTTCTTGATGTGGATGTGAAAATTGCTCTGAGGAAAGAACTCCAGAATGACCCTTTTTGCACAGGATGGTACATTGGTGCAGAGATGGAGGAGGGTGCTTGGGTGCATTTGGTCTTCCCAGACACAGATGTAATGGGCCATGTTAGCTCTGAGGTAGGATCCTGCAGCTGCTGTACAGCAAAACACATGCAGCTCATGCAAGCATCCACCAGGACTTGAGCAGAGATGCTTTATGAAGAGGAGTTGCCTTTCTGAGCATGGGTTGCATGCAACAGTTCTATGCTGTCATCTCTGTGTGGGGCTGAGGGCTTGCTAAGCATGGCAAACATCAATCCCAGCCTGTCATCAGGGGAGTGTAGGATGGGGTAACTGAAACCTCTGATGCATCAGAAGGTTTTAAAAGATTAAATGCTTATCTGTCTACTTGATTGTCTGAATTTGTAAACATGAACTTTCCCCTACAGTAAGGAGAGCTGGAAAGGTGGATCACAAGTTAAATGTCAGTTTATCCTTAAGTGCATAAATAAAAATACTCTTTAAAGGTTCTTCTGTTTGGAAACCTAAGGTTATAACTCAACAGTTCCAAGTTTTAGCTGAGATGACTGCTTGTGTCATAGATACGCAGAATGGTTTGGGTTGGAAGGGACCTTTCAAGGTCACCTAGTCCAAGCCCCCTGCAGTGAGCAGGGACACCTTCCACTAGACCAGGTATCCTTCAGCCTTCAGTTGTGGAGACTGCTGCTTAGGGGTCATTTCACTCCTCATGGTTCTGCAGTTGCTGGCATCTTGGCTGAAACTCAAGCAATACTCATCTAGGACATTATTTTTGTCTAGAGGGCTTGAAGTAATGGCATCTGGCATGCCTGCTAGTCTTGCCTGTCCTTCTCAGCTGTGCTCTACCACCTGTGTGTTGTACACCAGTCCAGCTAGGGAATTTCACCAGGGTTCACTGTTTTTCATTGTTCATGCAGGAATTCTGTATTTTTACTTGAAATTTAGAGAGAATTTAAAAAATAGATGAGATGCCATGTGTGATCTTTCCTGCTGTGTCTGTATTTTGTTTCTGATTCAGCAATAGCAAACCTCATGCTACTGTGACCTGGCAGGTTCTCTTGCTTTTTGAAATGCCCCCTAGAAGTGATTAACTTGCAAAGGCTGTGGCTGAAGGTGACAAATGCCTCAAGTTCAACAAAAAAAATAATGCAGACTGACCTACTTTCATCTCTAGCATTGGCAGCAAACTGCATAGGCTTTTCTTGTTAGACTTAACTCTAGAAGATGAAGTTGCCTAATTCCCTGCCAGTGCTAATGAGCATGGTTGTTGTCTGGTATTTATAAGAGATCTGGAAGAGAATGGGTCAACTCAGTTTCTCACTGTGTAGAGTGGGCATGAATGCTCATTTTGTGAGGATGAAACTTGGGTAATAAGCTTTTGCAAAGCCTTCAAGTCAGGTGAAATGTTTTCAGACACTCTGTCATAATTATTAAAATGATAGAGAAGTTTCAAAATTGAGCCTTCCTTCAGACATCCCCAAAATATCACTGAGAAACCATGTGATGTGACTTTGCTTAAATCACCCCACTGAAACTTTTTTGAACTGCAATGAAATTGGATGTCTTGTAATTATTGTAAATGTCTCTGCTTGGTGCTACATTAAGCTTGTTAATAAGAAATGCTAATGCCCACATCCTCACTGATAAAATTCTGTAAAGATGTAGTCCTCGTAGCCATATGATGATCACAGCACTCACACTCTGAGTAGATGGGGTTTTGTGTACAAGTATTTATATGCAAGGGGAAATTAATGAGTGGAGAATGGAGAGTTCTCATCTGTTCTTTCTATAACCAAGTTGTATACATAATACTCTTAAATTGTAATTGGTACAGCATGTTCTTATATCTAGGTCTGTTTCAAAAGCCCTTGTGAGAGTGTGTATACATGTTATATATGTGTATAAGCTGGTTCATGTGTGTACATACATAAAAAAAGGTAGAACTTCAGGCAGAGATCTGATCTAAGAAGAGACAGTTACAAGAAAATAAATACTAAAGCATAAAACTATCCCACTCATTCTGTACCAATAAATAGCTGCTAACAAAAATCAATCTGACTGATGCTTTATAGTTGCAAAAACTATTGGCCCTAAGTCCTTGATGGCTGAAAGGGGAAAAAAAAAACCCCAAAACCCAAACCAGCAATATTTCAGGACATGTTAAAACAGTTTTAAATAAACCATTCACATTAACTTAATGTAACTGTTTGATCTATTTAATTTCCCTTCTACCATATTATTTTATGTTCTACTTGTTGTAATTTGGGTTTTTAGGTGTTTTTTTTTTCCAGAGCTCTGTGTAGCTGAAGTCTAGTTCAAGCAAAAACAAAGCTGCTTTGATTTAATTTGAAATGAGATTTTTAGTAGCCAGAATTATGTTCTCTATTTGATAGAAATCAGTGGGTTTTACCAACTCCCAGAATCTACATTTCCTTCACAGATGCCTTGTGTGCTACAGGTTTTTGCCAGTTCTGCCAACACCTTTGGGAAAGAGAAGGGTGCATCTGCTTTTTGTGGCTTTGTCTATAGGATTAAAGCTCCTGAACTGATATTACAAAGGATTGTGACAAGTGTTGGAAAATCAGGTGGCACCGTGGCTTTCAGCTGGATGACTGTATGCTTCTGCAAGAGGTATGGATTTTGCTTGTCTCTTTTTGGCCATTGAATAATGCTTTATTGTTTTACAGGATCACAGGGAAAATAATGATAAAGATAAGATAAAGGTAATCTTTCTCAACACACACTGTAGTGTTTTCTCTTATAAAGAACATTTCTGTTCTGGGCATGAGCATCTGAAATGATTTATCCTTAAAACAAACAACAATATTTTATGAAAGCCTCAGCTATTTCACAGTAAGTAGAAAAAAACTGCAGAAGGTTAAGTACAAGGCATTCTAAGGCTTTAATTAAAAATAAAGCAGAAACAGTACCATAGCAGTAGAAGAGGTGCTCCTTCTTGCTTAGCCACCGATGAGCTGGAAATCCTTGCACCTTGCAAAATCTTGCTGCTTTTCTTGTGATATATTTTGATGTCTGATTGGGACTCTCCTGGCAAGTGTGTTTTGCTGTAAGATGCAATGAAGGAAGATATTCAATGAGGTCTTGATAAAACTAAAGGAGCCAATCTCCTGGGCTTCTATGGGATGAGGCGGCGGGTAACGGGCTACTGTAATTCTGCTGATTTAATGGAATCAGAAAGAGCAGGCTCTGGGCCAGCAGAGCTCAGCCATTGTGTGGGAAGGACATATTTAGTCTTTTTGAGGGGAGGGGAGCCAAGGGGAGCGGGTGCAATAGTTTGTGCCACATTGGCTGGCCCCAGAATTGCTGAACTGAGGAATTTGCTGGGTCTGTCACACTGTGAGCCCGAGGGAAAGTAAAGCAGGGAGGGTGCTGGTCCTTAACTTTTCTGTGTTGTTGCAATATACTGTACATGGCACATGCATGGGTATTAAAAATAAGGTAGAAGAGTGTAGAATGAAGCTCTAAATTAAAAAAGTAAAAAATAAGATCAGTTGGAGAGTCTTGCATAACTCTAAGAGTTTGCTATTTGGAAGCTGTTGCCATGGCTGTGCCATCTGTTTGATAACCACGGTACAGAGCAAGCTGGTGTAAGTGTGAAAACCTCTACAGGCTGTGCCTGCCTGCAAGAGATGTGGCTTTTGGGTTGTAATGGTTCAGTATTAATTAGTTTAATCTTTATTTTTTCTTGTCATTTCATTATTCCTTAAAAGAAAAACAGAGCTTGGACTAGATAATCTTTAAAAGTCCTTTCCAACCCAAGCAATTCTGTGAAAATGCACCTCCTGGACTGGAATACTTTCTGGGAAGTTCTCAAATCAGAAATAGCAGAGTAGGTGCACAGATATAAGAACAGAGGCACACAGTGGAGCGTGCAGTAAAGTCAGCACATCAGGCCTCCAGTTTCCCATTGTGCCAATATCATGTCTTACTCAGGAGGACACTTTGCTTATTGTGCTGACGTGGTTGGAAGAGAGGTCAAAGTAAAATGAAACAAAGAGTTATGAATGGGAAGATCTGTAATGCAAATGCTGAAAATTCAGTCTTTCTGGATAATATTTTAATGTGGCTTTTTTAAGGTTACAGTTTTACTAGCTTCTACTCAGTTCATCCCAAAGGTACCACACAAGGTACAGTGATAAATGTACAGAAATTCACCATGTTTTCTGTGGCCAGCTGTGAAGTACATTGTTAATAAAACTAGAAAAAAAAGACTAAAATCACAGCTGAGCCCTTGCAGTGAAGACCAAGCAGAAAATAAAACTTTGACAAAACCCCATTAGAAATTCTTTAAATCCCTTACCCTTTTATCTCTGCTTCTTTGTCTGGAAACTAATTCATGCCTACTGGAGTTGAAATTCTGCTGGTCTGTCAACCAGTCAGCATCTGAAAGGAGCAGTAATATTTCAGAACTTCCTGTTTCTTTTTTCTTTTGTTGTGCATTAGTAAAAGATGAATGATTTTATCTATTGAAAACTTGGTGTGCCGTGAGCCTTCTTTATACTATCAGATTAACCTTCTTGGGGGATCAAAGATAAATGTTCTTCTGTGATTTTTAAATATTCCAGGCATAGACACGTCCTCAGCTAACAGAGGAAAGATATTCAGGTGGCTCCCCAGAAATCAGGACAAATGCACCAATGCTAATCTTGAACTAGCTAAGTATTTAGCTCTTTTTCTCATAAGATGTTCAGATAATGGCTATTAACATAGCCTTGAAACTATTAGTTCACAAAAATGTGCCAGGCTGCAAAGAACTGTGCAGGAATGTGAAGCTGCAATTTGTGGAGACTTGAAGGTTGTTACTGGAAAATATGTATGTGATTTCTAAGCTTTACCTGTTTCTGTGTTTAAACAGCGTTCTTGGGGCTTGCAGGGCCATGGGGAGGGAAATGTTTTGGTTTTGGGATGTTGAAGGATTATACATTGTTTATCAAAGCTGTTGCATGTTTACAAAATACTTCCTTAAATAAAAAGTTCTGGTTTTGTGTTTGATGACAAAATGCTTTGGTGGAGAAAAGATCCCTGGTTGTTTTCTCAGTGTCATCAGGTGGCTTGAGCTTGTCACAGAGCCATCAGTACTAGTGAGGAAGGCTGTAGCCAGTCCCACTGTCATGTATAATAATTTTTAGGAGCTTTTTCGTTGAGGGATTAATAGTTCTTTCATCAGAAAAGTCGTGTACAAGTGTGAAGGGGAAGCCATGTAGCTGCTGTGTTGGAAAACCACAACCTAGAAATGATTATTGTGACTCATTAGAAGATTTCATTTAGAAAGGGAATAGTTTTATCTTGTCCTCACCTCTGTTTTACTTGGGAAGAGGGACTTTAGCACTAGTGTGTTTGATGGCTGGATGACCTTGTAGTGAAGTTTATGACTGTGTCAGTTCTGGCTCAACAGTAGAAGGGTGTGAGTTCATTTAATGCCAGTATTACACCAGAGATACTGATAACCTGGTTTGATCTCTGCTTTGGTTTCCAGTTGTGTTGCAGTGCTGTGCTCATAGCCTGTGTGGTGGATACAAAAATGGGGTATGCATCTCATCAGCTGTGTCAGCAGAGAGATGCTTTCTCATTTCAGTTTAATGGCTGGACTAAACCTCAGTTTAATTAGTGAAGAGCAGATGTTGTCTGATCCATGCATGGCTATTAGCAGTGAATGTGGTGGCTTCCATCAACATGTGCTTGAGAAATATTGATGTATCACTGATTGGGGCATCAGTGGGTCCCATTTTGGTTGTCTGTTGTACTGCAATTATTGATGTATCTCCTGTGAAACGCCTGGTTTCATCTTAGACTTGGTCTTTTTAATTGCAGCCTACACTGTTACAGTGAAGTTGTGCATTATCCAGCAGGAGGGTGGGAAAACTGGACATGTGAGGTTCTCCTTAATAGTATTTTTGAGTGAAATGAGTGCTTACTGGTGAACATTAAGTGCTGGTCTTCAGTAAGTCTAACCTGCAGTGAGGAGGAGTATGGCTGTTGGAAGGAAAAAAACTACATGTAGAAGAAAATGAAAGGGAGAATATGCAGCAAACAATAAGAAATATTAAATGTAGAAGAAAAAAGACAAATATACAGGGAGGTTAAAAAAATAATCAGTTTTCCATGTCTACTTCAGACAGCTGCTGAACTTGAAACAAAGGAAGAGAAGGAAAAGCTCTGTTTGTGTTAAATTGATTAATGTCTGTGTTGCATTGTATTCCCTGGCAGTGGAGGCCTGTGGGTATGACTGACTGTGGAGTAGAGGCAGTTAGACCGAGAAGACGTTGGTTTTTACTGGAGCTGTCTGCACATCCACATGCTCCTGACAGCCACAGGCCTTCAGATCTCTGCCCACAAGAGAGTGGTGTTGAGCCATCCACTTCCATACCAGGTATGAGGGTTCAGTTTACAGGGTTTTTTTTAAATGTAGAGTATGTTTTAACCTCGGTGTTAGTTCTGATTCACAAATAAAGTTTGACTTTACCATCAAATATGCTTCACTCAGAAGTGAAAAAATGTAAGCAAATTGGGATTCAGGTGGGGTTTTTAGAGTTGATAAACTGCATGTACACTGGCTGTTGTATCAGTGATATTCTGCCTAGCTTGTGTCCCTGCTTTTTCTCATTTTACTGGAGGAGGGAAAAAAAGAACCACAAGGCAACAAACAGATGTGAAACAGTTGAATTACAGCCAGAGCTGATCACACAGTGCTGATGTGCCTGCACCATGGCTTCCCAGGTTGTCATGGATCATCATCTATCAGATGGTGTTGATAGGGCTCTAAGTGTATCTCTGCCTCTTAGTTATTAATTAACAGCTGATCAGGAAATTAAGGAAAGTGTCTGTGTGATCTTCCTTACCAAATGGAGGCAGGAGAACATCAAAGTATGTTGGTGTATGGCAAGTTGTGGCTCTTCAGGTATCTTACCATTGATATTCTTACAGGGAAGTGTGGCCAAGTGTTTTCACATGCGTTACTTTGTAAATTAATTTATCTACTGAATATAAATCACTGGTGATTATGGAGTTTATATACGTGTATATATACACACATATATATATTACATCATCTGGACTAAGTAATAGTACTTTACTCCTTCCTTGTATCTTACCTCAAAAGAAATAAAACTCAACTGCCTTCTGAAGGCTCCTTGTATGGAATTTGGACTGAAGTTTTTATACTATGAAAAACTAAAATTCAGCAAAGCTTTTTTGAGTCTAAAAGCTGCCCTTCTCAATTAGAGATCAGCAATATCCTGAGTCCTTTTGAGATTAACAAGTGTCTATTAAGATAATACCATCATCATGATAAATGCACACAAGGTGATGATAAACATTTTGAAACTGAGCTATCTCCTAAGAGGTTTTTGAGTGAAAAATCTCAACAAAGCATGACATATCATTGAAAGATTTTAAAAAGTCAGAGAGGCTAAGTTAAAAGTCCTCCTGTGTGTTCTTTTTAGCCTGTTACTTGGTCAGCTCTGTGTCTAAAACCAGATTGAAGAGACTGTGTGGTTTCAGTTTCTCTTATGCACTAGTCCAGGAGCCCTCCAGCACTCAAGTTTTATTCCATATAGCAGGAGTTTTGCCTACTTGCACGTTATAATTCCTTTATTTTATTATGTGGTGTTTTCCAGTCCTTCAGCAATATCCATTTGTCAGAAACTTATATTACCTTTAAAAATATCATTGCTCTTTATTTCTTGAGCTGTCATTATTAAATGCTATACTGAATATATTAGTGTGTGATTTTCATGATATCTGAGAAGAGAACAAGTGCCAGCCAGGACTTTTGTCACCTGAATGTATGGACACGAGTCACACTTAAAATGCACAGGAACTAACTCCAAAAGGAGCCAGGGCTCTGATGAGAGGCTTGAAAGGCTTTTGTCTTTCAAGGCATGATGCAGTAAGTGTATTAGAGACATACATCCTGTCTCCTGTGAGCTGCTGCATGGGGCTGTGTCATATTTGACCACATTGCCTACAGAAACTGAAATTAAATGTTTCAAAAATAGGGAGAGAAATAAATGTCTGTCCCAGCCGGGGAACATTTGACTCCCGTTGGGGAGGAGCTATTTTAATGCTCAGACTGAGGGGTGGCTATTTTTGTCCTTCAGCCAGACAGACTCAGCTAATGGTCTCTATTCTTCAAAATGTTTTGTTGACCAAATTCTTAAAAAGAAGGAAAAAAGGACCAGGAAGAGTCCTTAAACCAGGAAGAGGTAGACATGGCTATAAACTGAAAAGATCTTATCTCTACCTGAATCCTTCTGTAGTTTGAGGCTGTGGAGATCATACACTGGGTTTGGTTGTAAAGGACCTTAAAGACCATCCAGTTCCAACCCCCCTGCCATCAGCAGGGACACCTTCCACTAGACCAGGTTGCTCAAAGCTTCATCCAACCTGGCCTTGAACACTTCCAGGGAGGAGCAGCCACAGCTTCTCTGGCCAACCTGGGCCAGTGTCTCATCACTCTCCCAGAAAAGAATTTCTGTGAGATGAACTTTTTCTTGCCATATTATTTATGTGTGCATTTGCTGTAATCATGAGACATGGAGACTGAGGTCACTGTGGGTATTTTAAGGGCAATTCTGCTGAAAGCACTCAGGTTGCACAAGTCCTCTGATCTCAAAGTGTGGCTAGAGAGCTGGTTATTTCAATTTCACTTAATCATTTCAGACACACAGTGGAGTTAGAGGCTTTTGGGGAAGTGTAGTGCAGAAGCAGACAGTTACACAGCAGAGACTGCTGTCTGAATAGTGCTGGGTCTTGTTATGGCTCATCTGTCTTGGTGCTGATGTTCCACTGAGATGTTCCACTTGCCTTAAGACTGTCAGTATAGATGGATTTTCTCTGGGCAGGGGGTCAAACATGTTTCATAGTACAAATTGATGCCATTTCATTCAGTATTGAACCCAACTGCCAAGGGAAGTGGTTCTGCAGCTGTTTAGGAACAGCATGAAACAAATGAAAGTGGAGGAAAAAGCCATATCCACTTCTGATGGGAAAGTTGATGTGAAAAGCATGTCAAGACTCATAGGGGTTTTCAAGAGTGTTTAAGTGCTGTGATCACAGAATGGTCAGGGTTGGAAGGGAGCTCTGGAGATCATCTAGTCTGCCAAAGCAGGTACCTCTAGAGCAGGTTGCACAGGATTGCATCCAGGCAGACTTGGAATCTCTCCAGAGAAGGAGACTCCACAGTCTTTCTGGGCAGCCTGTTCCAGTGCTCTGGTACCCTCAGAGTAAAGAAGTTTCTCCACATCTTCAGATGGAACTTTCTGTGCTCCATTTTGTGCCTGTTGCCCCTTGTCCTGTTGCTGGGCACCACTGAGAGTCTGACCCATCCTTTTGACACCCACCCTTTAGGTATTGAAAAGCATTGATGAGATCCCTTCCCAGTCTTCTCCAGGCTAAACAGATGCAGGTCTCTCAGCCTTTCCTCATCTGAGGGATGCTCTGGTCCCCTCATCATCTTTGTAGCCC
Source organism: Caprimulgus europaeus (assembly GCA_907165065.1). The sequence goes on from OU015526.1 coordinate 79,575,339, forward strand.
TCCACTGGACTCTCTCCAGTAGTTCCTGGTCATTCTTGAACTGGGGAGCCCAGAACTGGATCTTTGGTTAAGTCAAGCAGCAAAGCCTTTGTCTGTAAGGCAACATAAAAATTCTTCAAGGTTGCACTTGGTACATTCTTTTTTGATTCAGGAACAGCATGGCCTTAGCCTGGAGTATCAACATTTCCTGTTGTGGTCCTGGTGCTGCTGCTAATATTCCATATAGCCTGGAAGTGACTTTTTTCAGTTCTAATGCTGGCTCCCTCTTGCTCAGCAATAGGCAAAACCCCAATTTTTTGTCAGATATTGTAACTTTGTGTAGCTGAGCAAGCCCTGCCCTGCTCCCAGCTCCCTCTTATCCTGTCTCCAAGTCAGCATTTCAAGCATCTTCCCTTGCTGCTGGGAGCCCTGAGACAGCAGCTTTTGGGGTTTGTTTTTCCTTTTCCCCTTGGCTGAGGGTGAGGAGGCATCACCCTGGTGCAGGCAGGGGTTTGCAGAGCCCAGGAGTGTTTTGGTATCCCTCACAGCTTTGTGCCCCCAGCTTCTGCCCTGGGTGGCTGCTCCTCTCTTCCCTCAGGTTTTTCCCTGGCTGCTTGCATCCTTGACTTTGTGCAATTGCCTTTTCTTCAAACAGAAATAAATCCTGAGGAGCAGGTGTTGTTGGTGAGAGCGTGAAGGTCAGGCTGCTGCTGAATCTGCCATGTCTCGCTGCTTACAGCCTCTCACAAGCCTGACAAGAAATGTCTGCAGGTGGGTGGGTGTAATGTCTTGTTGTTCAGTGAGCAATGGGTTTAAAAATATCACTTGTGAATGACTTGATGGAAGCAGTTTTAGAAGGTGTCCACACCTGGCTTATTTTAGTTCTCTAGTGGGAAAGGTATTTGAAGAGATGTTTATTTGAAAACAAAATTAACTGAAGATGAAGGGAACAGGATGCTGAGAGGAGATAAGTGTCTTGTGGACTCTGGGCAGCATCAGTGTTACAAGGGCTGGTGGTTTTTGTTGCAGTCCCAAGGCCTCTTTGGAGTAGCTCAAGTCACTGGATTTGTTTTAGGGAGAGGGAAACAAAGGGGCAATGAGATGGGGTGAGCTGGGTAGAGGAGTGAACAGGCAGCTTGCTTTTCACCTGGTGAAAGGGACCTTTTGGCAAGAAGGGAGGAGTAAGGAGAGAGAAGCACTCTTGCTGTAAGGTCGTAGAATCACAGACTGGTTTGGGTTGGAAGGGATATTAAAGATCATCCAGTTCCAATCCCCCTGCCATCAGCAGGGACACCTTCCACTGGACCAGGTTGCTCAAAGCCTCATCCAACCTGGCCTTGAACACTTCCAGGGAGGAGCAGCCACAGCTTCTCTGGGCAACCTGGGCCAGTGTCTCACCACCCTCACAGGAAGGAATTTCTTCCTCACATCTCATCTAAATGTGTGTCTGACTGATCCTCAGTCAGTTGCTTGGATTTTTACACAAATCCATCTCACCTCTTTAGTATGAGTTCCAAATTATTTTTTGAGTGAAGGCTTTGTGGACAATCGCAGATGGTTGTATTTACTTTGGTCATTCAAGATGTATCTCACATAGTGTCCTGGTTTTCAGCTGGGACAGAGCTGGGTTTCTATTTAGTAGCTAGAACAGCGCTGGGGTTTGGTTTAAAGGGTTCTAGACATCTGTCTTTTAATCAAAGACTGGTATTTGTTTCTAAGTACCTGATTCTAGTGCTGTAGCAACAACTTCCAATCTGAATGAGTTATACTCATTTCAGTGCTGAAAATCCAAAAATAGCTGTGGGGAGAGGAATCAAATTATAGTTTAACCAAGGGATGAGGTGGTGGGAAGGAGAAGGATGCTACAGCTTTTCCCTGCGTGGGGACAGATGCCTGTCTCCCTGTGCTTAGAGAAAAGCAGAACCCAAATTGTGAGCAAAAAGCACCACCTTCCAGGGAGCTCTAACTATCACTTCCTTTCCTCCAGAAATTCAACTCCTGAGGTCCACAACCAGAAAAAAACAGCCTGTCAGAAGCACCACACGTTGCAGAGCAAGATCTCCATGGCCATCAGGCTGCATCAGGATCTAATCATTCCAGAAAAGGAAAGAAATAATAATAATTTACAGTATTTTGGCAGGTAAAATTCTCAATAATGTGATACATTTGCTAGTTTCTTTGTTACACCTAAAGCCAGAAGCTCCAAGCCAAAGCATCAGTGAGCTGTGCATGACCAGTGGGTCTGCAGCACCCGGCACATGCCCATCTCTTGCCCATCCATGCTGCATCCTGCATTTCCATCACAGCATTTCCATCCCAGCAGCCTTTCCCTGCATCACTGTGTTGGAGTTATGGCTGTGAGCACCTGCTCAGCTTGAGAAATGGCCATCACAGCCAAACCTAGAACAACCCACACTGCAGGCGGGTCAGGAAAAGCTCAGACAAGCACAAGCCTGGCTGGCATCAGTCCCCAGCCCGTGCCAGCTCAGCAGAAATCCTTCAGCTGCCAGCAGCAACGGTGGTGCCATGCTGCAGGGCTGCCCCAGCACAGCACACATGGGCTGGCTTTGCTGATAGATCTACACTGGGAAGCAGCTTTTCTTGAAAAGTTGACTAAAGTGAGTGTTTTTTGATGATGTACACTCGAGTGCACTGTTTGTGATAATACTTGACCATCTCTTTCTAGCTTTATTTTGGGGTTTGGTTTCATTAAAAGGGGAAAAAAAAAAGGGAGGAAAATCAACCCAAAACCTCCCCTTATTAATTTTTCAGTTATGTGACTGGGTGTTGGAGGGAATGGAAAGACTAGAGCTTACCTGCTGGAGCACATTAGTCATGTGAGGAGATGATGGCTGTGGGCATGGGCAAGATTTGAATGTGGGCTGGGTAGTGAAGTGCTTAAGCCCACAATGCTGAGAGGAGTGTGGGTGAGGTGGATCAGTTTTAGTGATTCTGGCTCAATTTCTGCAGCAAGAAGTACCTCTGCTGAAGGCAGAGGATGCCCTGACGTGTGAGCTGGGATGATGCTTCCAGGAATCCTCCTGCTCCCGCCCCGTGTGGCTGGGCAGCCGGAGGAAGTCCTTTCATGGCTCTACATTCCCATTTGGGTTGCTTTGCAGAGGTGGTGACGCCACTTCCTTACAGAAAGCCACAGAGTGTAGTGTGTAATTACATCTGGGCAGAGGAGGGCTGCTCCGGCAGCACAGGCTCCTTCCACTTCGTGTACGTGACGTGAGGAGCGAGGCAGTGCCGGAGCTTGCAGGCATTTCAAGAAGCACAAATATTAGAAACCCTCAGGAAAGCTTTTGTTAATTATTGAAGCCCTGAAATTGCTAAAAAAAATAATTAAAAAAATAAATTCAGGAGAGTGTTGTGTACCTGCTCCAGCTGTGGGGTGGCACAGGTTGGGAACAGGCAGTGATTTGTGACTCTGCTTCCTCTACTAGCACCTTAGCTGTATTTGCATCAGTCTCCCCTGCTTGAGTATCAAACATACTGGGCTGAGTGGAGAATGGCTGGAGAGCAGCCCTGAGGAGAAGGACTTGGGGTGCTGGTGGACAAGAAGCTCAACATGAGCCAGCAATGTGCAGTCACAGCCCAGAGGCCAATAACCGTGTCCTGGGCTGCACCCAGAGCAGCGTGGGCAGCAGGGCCAGGGAGGGGATTCTGTCCCTCTGCTCTGCTCTCCTGAGACCCCACCTGCAGGGCTGCCTCCGGTGCTGGGGCTGCCAACATCAGAAGGACATGGAGCTACTGGAGCCAGTCCAGAGGAGGCCACAAGGATGATCCAAGGGCTGAAGCACCTCTGCTGTGAGGACAGGCTGAGAGAGTTGGGGCTGTTCAGCCTGGAGAAGAGAAGGCTCCATGGAGACCTTCTAGCGGCCTTCCAGTACCTGAAGGGGCTCCAGGAAGGGTGGAGAGGGACTTTTGACAAGAGTAGGGAGTGACAGAACAAGGGGTGATGGCTTTAAACTGGAAGAGGGGAGATTGAGATGAGATGTGAGGCAGAAATTCTTTGGTGTGAGGGTGGTGAGACACTGGCCCAGGTTGCCCAGAGAAGCTGTGGCTGCTCCTCCCTGGAAGTGTTGAAGGCCAGGTTGGATGAGGCTTTGAGCAACCTGGTCTAGTGGAAGGTGTCCCTGCTGCTGGCAGGGGGCTTGGAACTGGATGGTCTTTAAGGTCCCTTCCAACCTAAATCATTCTGTGATCTCCACGTCTCTCTGTTTGTGACTGGCTATACAGAAGTGTGAATTCTATGTGTGAGGGTAATTTCTTATCCAATATTAACTTCTTACAAGGTATGGGGTTTTTTTTAAAGGTTTCTGCTGGTGTGATCTCCTGTGTCATGTTCTTCTACGTGTTCAGCATGCAGGAAAAAGCCTTGTGCAACAAAAGGGGTTGGGATCAGCACATGCAGTCACACGTACATAACGCCTTTGAGGTGCACCGTTGAGTTCAGCTGGAAGTTTAACAGAGTGTGAATACACTTGTCTAGCAGAATTAGTCTGTTGTGTAAGACTCCAGTCTGTCATTTACTGTGTGCTCATTTAAGCTGACTGGTGCAGAATTGCAAAGGACAACTCGACAGGAGGGGGCAAAGCTGTATTCAGATCAAACAAGGAAGAGTGTTAAAGTCATTGTGTTGAGAGTGAAGAGTTGATCCAGGCCCATCACTGATATTTGAATCAGGTAACCTGATTCCTGGGGTGAACAAATAGAAGATCTTCTATATCTTGGTCTTAAAAAGTAAGATTGAATTTCTTTTGTGTTCTGTGTGAATGTGGAGCAGAAATGCAGATCCCTGTCTCAGGTGGCTACTGTCAGGTGCTGGGGTGATGCTCCTGAGCTGCCTTTTAGTGCACAGGCATCTCCCTGGGAAGTGCCCACCAGCACTTGGGCTGCCAGTCGAGCGTGCTCGTAGGGGTTTGTCACCTACAACCTCATGTGTTGTTGTCAGGAAAAGTATTTCCAGTTACTGACATCAGCTTTTCCTTTGTTCCTCTGACATTCAAACACTGCTTCCCCCTCATCCACTTCTCCTCCAACCTTGGGTTTATACACTCTTTCAGGAACTGAGGAAAACCAAGAAACATCTCAGGGGATTTAAAACTTGGTTCTTACTGAAAGTGGTTTACCATAAGCTTGTAGATTCCTATATACTGTAGAATAACTTGTATGGGATTTTTATTATATACTCTTATACAACATGGAATATCATGAAAGATGTGGCTACTGGACTTGTGTAATAATGGTTAATAAAGAGTTAGATCATCCAACTAAGTGAAGAGGATTTGCCAAAACATCTGTGAATCGCAGAATGGTTGGGGTTGGAAGGGACCTCTGAAGATCATCCAGTCCAACCTCCCTGACAAAGCAGGTACATCTAGAGCAGGCTGCACAGGATCACATCCAGGTGGGTTTGGAATCTCTCCAGAGAAGGAGATGCCACAACCTCTCTGGGCAGCCTGTGCCAGTGCTCTGGCACCCTCAGAGTAAAGAATTATTTCCTTATGTTTAGGTTGAACCTCCTGTGTTCCAGTTTGTGCCTTTTGCCCCTTGTCCTGTTGTTGGGCAGCACTGAAAAGAGTCTGGCCACACCCTCTTGACACCTGCCCTTTAGATATTGATAAACATTGGTAAGGTCCCCTCTCAGTCTGCTCTTCTCCAGGCTAAACAGACCCAGCTCTCTCAGCCTTTCATCCTCAGGGAGGTGCTCTGGTCACCTCATCTCCATAGCCCTCCACTGGAGTCTCTCCAGTAGTTCCTGGAGGAGTTCTTTCTTGAACTGGGGAGCCTGGTGCTGGATCCAGTACAGTGAAATGGCTTTAGGATTTGCTAAGCTTTTTGGCCTTGGAAATGGGGCAGTTCCTGATGAATCAAGGAGGAGAAGCTGCTGCCCTTTCTGCCTGGTGAGTGCAGAAGGGCGGCGATGGTGCTCCTTAGCTCTTAGAAAGATGTAGGCTTCACACCTGCCTAGAGTGTTTGTGGGTAAACAAAGGCACATCTGGATTCCTCCTTCCTTTTCCTCCTCTGTTCTTCATACTCCAAGGAAGCAGGCAACTTCAGACTTGGTTTTCCTGCCTCTTCTGTCCTGTAAAACAGGAGGAAATTTTACATCTCCTGATGTAAAACAGGAGGGAATTTACATCTAAAGATATAGGTCGTCTTGCCTGTTGGAAAGTGCTTCTGCTGTCCCAGAGAGATGTTCTGTCTTGCTTTTATTTTCTGCACTTGTATTGGTTGAAACTTCTCTAGTTTTGAGGAGGTTTTGGGGGGGTTTGGGTAGTGTGTTTTTGTTTTGGTTTTTGGTTCTTTTTTTGATCTTTTCTAAAAAAGAAAGTTACTAACATTTTGAAGATGAAAAAAAAAGTGTCCTGATTTTTAGCTGGGGACAGAGCTGGATTTCTTTTTGGTAGCTAGAATAGCTCTGTATTTTGGTTTCACCACAAGATTTGTTATGAGAGAAACATTTTTAATATACCAATGTTTTCATTTTTGTCACTGGAAGTTAAAGGTCTTTTGTGTTTTTGCTGGTCTACAAGTGCAAGAGTTAGGGGGCAAGGAATATTTAAATTAACAAGCTAAATTGGCATTTGGGTATGACAATGGGATCTTCCATATCATATCACATCATGATCAGTGTATTAGTGAGGAACTCTTCCTCTCTTGGCTCCCTCTGGCTGTCACTCAGGCTCTGGCTCTTCTGGGATGATAGTTTGGGATTGTTGCTTCTCCAGGATCGTTATCTGGGAACAGGCCGGGCTTGGTCAGCAGGTGGTGAGCAATTGCACTGGGTATCACTCATTTGCATATTTGTTTACTATTATTATTATAATTATTATTTTAATATCATTATTTTAAGTTTTACTTCAATTCTTAAATAGTTTTTATTTCAACCTCTGAGTCTGCTTACCCTCACCTCTCCACTTCTCTCCCCTATCCCCTGGGGATGTTGGGAGTGAGCGAGCGGCTGTGTTTGGCTGCCAACCAAGTGAACCCACCACAATGAGTAAGGCTGAGGAGAAGCACGTTGTCAGCAGTAGGGAAGAATGTCTCAGCTCAAGCATTTCAGGGATTTATCTCATTGTTAATTGGAAAAACTTGGGATTTATCATCCCAAGCCAGACCAAGGGTCTAGTAACCTTCTTTGCAGTGGGGCCTCGTGCGGGACCCATCTGCAAGGAGTGTGCAGACCTTGTCATGACAGATGATACTTTGACTATGGTGCAGGCTTTCTGCTCCCAGGGTTGGTCAGTCTGCTCTGGTGAGACCCCCCTGCAATACTGTGTCCAGCTCTGGAGCCCTCAGCACAGGAAAGACATGGACCTGTTGGAGTAGGTTCAGAGGACGCCACAAAAATAATCAGAGGGCTGGAACAGCTCTGCTATGAGGACAGGCTGAGAGAGTTGGGGTTGTTCAGCCTGGAGAAGAGAAGGCTCCAGGGGGACCTTATTGTTACCTTTCAATACTTGAAGGGGGCTTAAAAGAAAAATGGGGACAGACTTTCTAGCAGGGCCTGTAGCAACAGGACAAGGGGTGATGGTTTCAAACTAAATGATGGGACATTCAGACTGGATGTAAGGAAGAAATTTTTTATGATGTTGGTGATTAAACCCTGGCCCAGGTTGCCCAGAGAGGTGGTAGAAGCCCCATCCCTGGAAACATTCAAGGTCAGGTTGAATGGGGCTCTGAGCAACCTGGTCTGCTTGAAGATGTCCCTGCTCAGGGCAGGGGGGTTGGACTGGATGACCTTGAAAGGTCCCTTCCAACCCAAACCCTTCTGTGATTCTTTGGGGACCATCTCTGTTGTCCTCTGATGGGGTTGTGCACCCTGTGCACCCAGAAGGTGGCTGAAGGCTGGGCTGCCTCAGCTCACAGCTGCTCACCATCTTGACAGGATGAAGCTCATAGTAGAGAAAGTGCTGAAAACTGGTTTCTGTCCTTTGAAGGTAGGAGCCAAATTACTGCTGGTCTCTTGCTCTCAGGGCAGCATTGACAGTATCTGTCCAGCTTTTCAAGGCTCCCAGGGGACTGTGGTAATGCTTCCTGTCCAGCTACACAGAGCAGTGATAAATTTAGACCCAGTGAGCCATAATGACAGTACAGGAAGCAGAGCAGTGCTGACCGCCCTCCAGGAGGAGGGTCTGGCTCTTGGTACAGATGTCTTCATCCCTCGAGCTGCCAACCCTCTCCTGACCTCTCTGCCTGCTCTGGGCAGCCTGTGCCTCTGCATCACCCGTTCCCACTCCTGCAGTCCCTGTTTCATACAATCATTTGGATCAGTCGTTTCCTTCTGATGCTTTTTTTTCCCCCTCCAACAAGAAATCAGGGTACTGGGAGGCATTTATAGACATCTGATAGGCCAGTACAGCCCAGTTCCAATTAATATTTGGGACAATATTAATTTCTAGAGTTTTTGATGCTGAGATGTCTCAGTTGGTGGAGAAGAGTTGTGCATCCACCCTCAGCTTGTTCTCTGAGGTGCCAATTTCTATCTTGGCCTCCCTTGCTCCTCGTGGACACCACACAGTTCAACTTGTCAAAGAGAAAAGTGATGTTCCTGCATCTTTTCACCAGCCCTGCCAGTCTTCTCATCTCTGACTCGGCCACCTCCTCCCTGGTAGCCTCGGCTTTACCCTAACCAGGTTTCCCTCATCTTTCTTGCCCCCCTCTTGGCCGTCTCCAGGGACTGAGCATCTCTGGAGGATATGACTTGCACAGTGGCATTTAAAACACTGGTCAGACAGCTGCTTCCCCAATGCTCAGGCCACTTCTCACCTCTGGTGTAACAAAAATAATCCTAATTTTTTTTAAAAAAAATATATTTTTAAAGGCTTATTCTAAGGTCACAGTGTGTGGACTGGGTTTTCTTTGCTTGCAAAACCAAGGTAGAGCTGCTTGGCAGTCTGGCTGGTGCTGTGGGATGCTCTTTGGAAGGGATTTAGGGGACAGACCTTGGTCTTTTCACCCAGGGCTATTGGGGTTGAAGGGACTTGGGATGAGGTTGGGGTGCTGGCAGCAAGAGCTGTTGGGTGCGCTGGTGCCACAGGCTTTTTGGGGCCACTAGAGGGGAGGGAGGTGACCTCAGGGTGGGTGGCCAGTGGGGCAGGGAGTGACCTGTGTTATAAAAAAGCCAGGTCTGCACAGCTCGGTGTTTATCACCTTCTCGTACAGCGACGCCTGGACGCGAGGCAGCGCTGAGTCTTTGGGGGCTGAGATAAATGCAGGTTTGATGCAAAAAAAACCCAAAACAGAACAACAACAAAAACCCAACAAAAAACCCAAACAACAAAACATGATAATTGCTGGAGGTGCCTAAAAAAGTTTGGTAACCTGAACTCATATCTGGCCGTGGACAGGGGTATAATTTTGGAGGAGAGGAAAATACGTCCCACGGTATCTGTGGCAGGGGTCGGGTGGGGAAGGAGAGGGAAAACATCTGCTGAAGGTGTGTGTGTACAGCTGTCACAGGCTGGTAATGATGGAAAAAGGAGGAGATTTGGGAGGATTGAATTAATCAGGTGTCCACAACAGCATGCAGCCCTGTCTTGCTTTCACAAGATGCTCTGTCGAGCCGTGGTGGTGTCGTAGCACAGGGGACGCTTTTGGGATGCTGTTGTCAGTGGATGATAAGAGCCCTGGATCAATCCTGACCCTGCTCAAGTTGCCTTAAGTCATTTATTTTGCAGGGGGTTTGCCAGTGTCTCCTGTGAATACCTGTAAACCTGCAGCCTTTGCTGTATCCCCTGGCCTGTGTCCCCACCTGTGGGCTTTGGAGTCCCTGCATTGAATGACTGTTGCAGGTGACTGTGTTTCGCCAGGGCTTTGCAGCAGAGCAGATCACGAGCTGTTGGCTGCTGAAGGCAAACCATGTTTCACAGAATCACAGCATTTCCTGGACTGGAAAAGCCCTTTAAGATCATCGAGTCCAATAATTAACCTTACACTGACAAGTCCCCCACTAACCCATGTCCCTCAGCACTGTGTCTACACGACTCTTCAATCCCTCCAGCGATGGGGACTCCACCACTGCCCTGGGCAACCCCTGTCAATGCCTCAGAACCCTTTCAGCAAAGAAATTCTTCCTCACATCCACTCTCAACTGCCCTGGGCACAACTTGAGTCCATTTCCTTGGGTCCTGGCACTTGTTCCTTGGTTGAACAGACCCACCCCCACCTCTCTCCACCTTCCTTTCAGGGAGTTTTAGAGAGCGAGTCATGGGCCTCCCCTGCCACAGCAGCTCCCTGGTGCAGGGCTCTGGTGTCTGAAGGCCTCTTTCTTCTACCCAGGGCAGCAGAAAAATCTCCTCTCACCTTTGCAAATGCTCCTGTCAGAGCATCAATGCCCTCATTTGTGCTTTCTCCCCAGTAAAACCCCTGTAGGCACCCTTTTCTTGGCCCCCTCACCCTGTGGCCATGCCTGTCACCTGCAGCTCGGCTGTGGGGAGAGCCCAGCTTCCAGAGCAGGACAGGTTGCCTGCTTCAGAGCAAGCTATTTGCACTCACAGTGTGTTTTTATTAGCAGAGACAGGGGTGTTGTGGACACAGAGGATTTAGCAGTGGCCAAATACAGGCAAGGAGACGCTGTGGCTACCCTCTCCCTGGAAGTGTTCAAGGCCAGGTTGGATGAGGCTTTGAGCAACCTGGCCTAGTGGAAGGTGTCCCTGCTGATGGTTGGAACGGGATGATCTTTAAGGTCCCTTCCAACCCAAACCACTCCAAGGTTCTAGGGAAGTCACATTCCTTCTGCCCAGGTCTCATCAGAGGGAAAAGCCAGGTGTGGGACAGGGCTGTGCTGGTCCTGTCCAAAACTGCACGGGCAGAGAGCTGGGGTTGTGCTGGGGTGTGTGCACGTGGGCTGATGTGGAGGTTGGAAACTCCCTCTGGTGTGGTCTTTGAGTGAGGAGGGGCTATCTGTGCTGCTGCCTGACTGCATTGGTTGGGGTAGGCAGTCCATGCTACACTGTCCTGGTTTCGTTAGGAGAGAGTTAATTGTCTTTTCAGTAGCTAGAATAGCTGTGTGCTGGTTTCAGTGTGGGATTTGTTATGAGAACAATGTTGATAAGGCACTGATGTTTTTAGTTGCTGCTGGAGCCCAAGGCCATCGTGTTTGGGTAGTTGCACGTGCAAAGGACTGGGAAGGGGGAAGCGCAGTAATTAGCAAACCCCAAATTGGCATTTGGATGTGGCACTGAGATATTCCAGATCACAGCACGTCATGTCAGTGTGTTAACCAGGGCTGACTGGAAATTGGGGGCATTCTCTCGGGGATCTCTTGGGCTCTTGCTCTTCAAGGGTTTTGGTTTTGGGACTGTCTGGGCTCTGGGATCACTGGCTGGCACAGCCTGGGCATTGGTGGGTTGATGGTGAGCAACTGCACTGTGCATCACTCATTTCCATATTCTGTTATTACCATTCTATTTTAATTAGTAAATAGTTTTTATCTCAACCTGAGAGTTTCCTTGCCCTTTTCTTTCCAAATCTCTCCCCTACTCCCTGCAGGGGGGGAGAGTGAGAAATCAGACTGGGTTTGTGAACCAAAAGGGTGAACCCACCACATACTCCAAGAGACCCTGGGCTGTATCTGGTGCGTGCACTCATATATGTAGCTGCATGTCCATGCCCATGGGTGCACACCTTGATACAGATGTGCAGGTGGTGTTGCCTGTGTTTCAACAGCTGGAAGAAGCTGGGGGTGCTCTGCTCCCTCCATGCAGGGGTGGGATCCTCACATCTCCATGTAGCACTTCCTTTCTCCCTTGCACCAGTGCTTGTGTGGGCATGAAAACAGGCACATCCTCTCCTTCCAGCACAGCGTTCTGTGCTCCTACCCCAAGGTGCAGGAGAATGGTCCCACGGGGGTTCCAGCACCCTGACCCATGGCAAAGACCGCTCCCAAGCACACACATTAGGAGGGTGCCATCCCCGGGATGAGGTCCGGTCCCCGGCGTGGGCGGTGCTGTAGCTGTTTGTATGTGTCACGGCGGGAAGTGTGTGTGTGAACGGAATAAATTTAGCAATCAAAACACAGAGGGTCATTAACTGCCAGCCTGTCTCGTCATCCTGGAACCACAGGGAGCTTTTTTAGGGCCGATGTCCCGGTGGAGGCTGGAGGAAGTGTGGGAGGCCAGTTCCCGGTGACACCTCCGTGCCCAGCGGCGCTGCCCGCCGGTGCCATTGGCTGCCCCCTGCCCGGGGCTGGCACCGGCCAGTGGTTAAATGTCCGTGCGGCCACGCCGGGACACACAGCCCTGGGCTTCCCAAGACAGGCAGCTGGCTTGCTCCATCCCAAACACCAGAGGGGAGACATCTCAAGGTAAAGATTTGGGGTTCTTGGGGTTGCTTTGGTGTTGTCTGGAGTGAGAATGGCAATCTTTGGGGATGGGGGCTGTAGATTGCCTTGCATGTTTGGGTAGAAAGCAGGAGAAACTGAAGCTGGGATGGAGATGTTGCTTCGTAAGGAGCGTGGCTCTTTGCTCCAGTGGGTTTTGGGTGCAGGGTGGTTAGTGTGTCCCATGGCAATGTGGTGCTGGGCTGCTTCAGGGGTTTGGAAAATGAGAGCAGAGCTGAAGTAAAGCCCCCAGTGCTGCTTTACCTGCCTGGCACCACTGGGACACCAACCCAGCCCAGAGGCCACTGAGGATAGACCTCTCCATGGGGTTGGTGCTCTGCTTTGGGGTGGCAAGAGTTCTTAGGGGGCTGTGGGGACCCTTCCAACCCATACCATGCAGTGATTCTATAATTCTATGATGACACCAGGTGAGAGGCACAGCTCTGCACCCCATGGTTGCATTGCACTGCCCATCTGTGGTGCCAACTCCTGTCATGGCCACTGAGCTAGGCTGGGTGGCAGGTGACATGATGGTGGGAACAGAGAATTCAGAGGAGCTTTCCAGCTCTTTAATGGTGCTTAGAGGAAAAAAAAAACAAACTTTAAGAATATAACCAGATCTTTTGAATCCCAAACCAAAGGGATGTTCCTGCTCAGGTGGCACAAGGACAAATCCTTGGCATGTTAGATGATGTGCCAGGCTGAGCACCACGTGCTGGGACAGCAAGGCTGTGTCAGTTGGAAGGGCTTTGTGGGTCCAAGTTACAGCCAGGGACATGGGCATATTCTTTGCTTTAGGGTGCAAATACTTTGCTCCCCGTTGCAGCTGCAGGGACCACAACTGACATGATGAGGGCTGCGTTCCTGGTGCTGCTCCTCTGGGCCGTGGCCTGCGCTCACCCCGTAAGTACCCATCACACAGGTACCCGAACCCCAAACTGGGGCAGTTTTGCCCAGCCAAGGTGCACCCATCACTGATTAGATGTCTCCTGGATGTGTTTAGGTGCCTGGACGTGAGCCCACCCACCCTCACCGTGGTGCCCAGCAGGAGGTAAGCCAGATGGTGGCTCAGTCCCACATTTAGCAGTCACCCCAGGAGCAAATCTGGGATGGGGATCCAGGCCTGGGCAGGCATCCTTGTACCAGATACCTGGGGGAAGAGCTGCTGCTTCTGCAGGTCTTTGAGCTTTGCCTGTCTGCTCAGGTTTTTCAAGCTGAGGTGTCACCTTGTTGCGCCCTGCGCATGTTCCCAATTCGCCTGATGTGTTCTGCTGCCTTTGTTCTGAAAAAGGAGCTTCTGTGCTCTGAGCTATCACAGTTTGGGGTTTTCTGGGTCACCTTTTTTGTTGGTGACTACTTCTAATTTTTATTTATTTATTTTTGTCAGCAGAAATAACCAAAGGGCTGAGGTGGTAGCAATGAAAAAAGCTTGAACACTTGCATGACTTAGGAGTAACTTATCATCCTGCAGCAGGAGCAATCCATGTGCAGTGGTGTTTAATAAATCAAAGCCCCGTGTTGTGTTTTCCTTCCAGGATGCAGCAAGTGAAGATTACATCAACAAGCTGGGCAACCTCCTGGATGGTGGAGATGGCAGACATCCTCCTGCCAGTGTGGAGAGAGGGGACAATGCCCTTGCCAGGGAGCCAGCGGGTGGGAACGCTGTGGGTGAGGAGCTGAGCAAACACAGTGTCCAGGACAAAGGAGGCAGAGCTGGGACAGCTCAGCACCTGAACCTGGTGGACCACGAGGATGCGAGTGCCCGGGATGGGAATGGCCTTGGTTTCCTGGTGAGTGAGTGAGTGGAGAGGGATGTTTTGCTCTGCCAGAAGTGTGCTTTGCCCCAGACCTGCTCTTGGTCAGGGTGGCACTTGGCCTGTGCGGCGAGCGGTGCCAGTAGAGCCCATGACCTGGTGCTATTCATCTCCATTTGTTATTTCTGCAGGAGGAGGATGCACGCGATGCTGATGACGGTGACACCAGAGAGCACCACGGTGCTGGACTGGGTGGGCTCCCCTCCCACGCTGGCGGGCTCCTGGATGAGGAGGATGACAGTGGGGATGACACCTTCGATGAGAATGGAGGAGAGGAAGGGGGTGAAGGTCCTACCTATGTGGCTGGTGCTGACGGAGCGGGCGATCACGACGCTGGCCGTGGGGACGCTGGGGCTGGCAGAGGGCATGGTGACAGCAGCAGCAGCAGCAGCAGTGAGAGCGTTGGGGAGGACCACAGACGGTACAGAAGCTATCTTGGCAGCCGGTACGAGCGGACCTACAGGCAGGGAGGGGACAGCAGCAGCAGCCAGGAGGAGGAGGAGAGCTATGACTTTGAGGATGAAGCCATGCAGGGTGATGATCCCTCTGTCTTCGAAGGCCCGGGGAGCAGCTACAAGGGGCGACATGCTGGCCCCCGTGCCCCGGGGAGCAGCAGAGAGAGCGGTGAGAGGGCTGGCTTCCACTGGGAGGAGGGTGACAGCAGGTCCCCAGAGGTGGAGGATGCTGACTCAGAAGAAGACAGCCCATCTGTGGAGGACAACAGTCAGTCAGAAGAGACTGACAACAGTCAGTCAGAGGAAAAGAGCACCAGCCGCTCTGGGGAGGATGGGGATGAGGAGGACAGCCCCTCCAGAGAGAGTGAGAGCAGCAAGTCCAGGGAGGACACCACTGAGCAGTCGGATGAAGAGCCAGGGGAGTCCCCCGAGGACATCTCCCAGGAGGTGGTGAGCACATCAAGCAGCAGCAGGTCCCAGGAAGGGCAGGAGGATCAGGAATCTGCTGAGGACAGGAGTGAGCCATCCACACCTGAGAGCGAGTCTGGAGAAGATGAGGGTGACCAGAGCCAGTCCACAGAGGACACTGTGGAGGACTCAAAGGAGGATGAGAATGACTCCAACCCCGATGGGGATGTGCCAAGCACGTCAGCCGAGAGCCAGAGCACATCTCCAGAGGATGAGGGCAGCCAAGGGGACAACACAGGTGAGGACAGCAGGTCCACAGAGAGCAACAACAGCGAGTCCCAGGAGGACAATGATGATGAGGAGGAGAGCCACTCTCAGGAGGACACCACTCATGAGTCCAGCAGCCATGAAGATGACAGCTTGCCCCAGAGCCTGGAGAGCGGGAGCCGCAAACGGCGACCGGGCGCCTACCGCAACAAGCCTGCTGTCGACTACGATGACAATGACTGCCAGGACGGGTACTGACGTGTGTCCCACAGCCTCATTGGTGCTGGGGGGGGGAGGGAGGGGATGGGGGAAGAAGGGGTTTAATTTATTTGCTATATAGCCTGGTTGACTTCTTCTTGAGAAGATGCTGTGGATAAAATGGAGGCAGGCTCACTAGGGCTTGACCTGGGCACATGACACTGGGCGTGAGGTGGGAGGTGATGCCAGACACAGGGAAATAAAAACACCAAACTGGAGGGAGAAAAGCCATTTCTTACACCAAACCAGAGTGAGAAAAGCCATTTTATATACCAAACTGGAGTGAGAAAAGCCATTTCCTACACCAAACTGGAGAGCAGCCAAGAGCTGTGAGTGCCAGCAGTGTGATGCTGCCTGCTTGCCACAAATACACAGTGGTAGCTGAGCGCTCCGGGACCTGTGCCCAGGCATGCTGGGCAGAAAAATCCCAGTGTTCACCCCTTGTATTGACCTTCCACTGCCCTAAAAGCATCTGCCCAGACTCCAGGGGGAGCTTTCTGTGAGCTCCACGTCCTGCACATAAGGAGGAAAAGCTCCAGCTGGTGCGTGCACGCCGCGTGTGGGCTCAGCGTTGCGTGACGTACCGCTTCAGGATGGGATGGATGTAATATTTTGTAAGAAATGTACAGAAAATGGGATTTTGTATCCTTTTTGCACTTGTCTTTCAAAGCTGAAATGTACCCTGTTGATTTCTTTAATTACCATTAAAACCATCAAACTCCCCAGTGGTGTGGTTTGAGGTTTTTCTGTCCCTGGCTGGGGGGGGGAGTCAGGTGCTGTGATTTGGGGTGGGACTGGAGCAAGCAGTGGGGAAAGGGAAGGTTGTTGGCAGAGGGAGCTGTAACAGGCTGGGATGAGGGGTGTTCCCACCCCCCTATTTCCAGATGACCCAGCAGTGGGGTGGAAAAGCTGGCTAATAACCCCAACGAGCTGCACCTGGGGCTTTGCTGTATTATGGCCACCGCCTGCTGCAGTGTGGTTATTCTGCTCTTCTGGAGGTGCTGGGAAGGAGGTCCCACAGGACACAAGGGCTCTCCTGGACCACTGTGCCCACGCTGGCCCCTGGCACCAGGTCCCTTCCAGCAGAGACACAGGTGAGTGGGGGGAAAAGGGGTTATTGTGGGTTGTAGATCGTGGGTAAAGCCTCTTTTCTTCAGTGTTCCTTGTGTTTGGTCTTTTTCCTCAAAGCAAGCAAGTAAACACCACATTATTTGTTTAAAATCCCATCCAGGCCCTTTAGTGGTCTCACTTGGCTAGCAGCCCTGCACAGCCTCTCAGTCACTCCCCCCCAGGAGACAGGGGAGAGAATTGGGGGGTAAGGAGAAGGAGACTCAATTTGAGATAAGAAAACTTTAAGAATAGAAATAAAATAAATCTTAAAGTAAGAATGATAATGATAATAACAGTTGTTGTAAAAATATGTAGGTAAGTGATACATGGTGCAATTGCTCACCACCTGCTGACCAAGCCTGGCCTGTTTCCAGATAACAATCCCAGAGGCGTGACAATCCTAAAACTGAAACTGCAATCTGGTAAGAGTGAGAGTGAGCAAGACACAGAGAGAGAGAGAGAGACCCTCATTAATATACTGACCATGATGTTCTGGGATATGGAATATCCCATTGGCACATCCAAATGCCAGTCTAGATTATTAATTTAAGTATTCCCTGCCTCCTCCTGGACCTTGCACCTGCAGACCAGCAAAACACAAAGTCCTTTGACTTCCAGTGGCAACTGAAAACATCGGTGTGTTATCAGTGTTCTGTCAAGCAAGGAACAAGTGACAGGACCCAAGGAAATGGCCTCAGGTTGTGCCAAGGGCAGTTGAGATTGGATGTGAGGAAGAATTTCTTTGCTGAAAGGGTTCTGAGGCATTGGCAGGGGTTGCCAAGGGCAGTGGTGGAGTCCCCATGCCTGGAGGGTTTGAAGAGTCATGTAGACACAGTGCTGAGGGACATGGTTAGTCAGGGACTTGTCAGTGTGAGGTTAATGATTGGACTCCATGATCTTAAAGGGCTTTTCCAATCCAGGTAAATCTGTGGTTTTAGTAGACTTGATGTTTTATTTTCCACTTCAGCTGCTACTTGCCCCTTATTTTTCAGACCCCTTGCATTAGCAGCGTGGGGATGCTGTTAGGGTGATGATGCCTGTCAAGGTCACAGGTACTGAAATGCTGGTGCACAGCCCCATCACCAGGGTGAAAGGCAGCAAGCAGGGCTTTGGCTGCAGCCCAGAGGTACAAAAAGGGCTGGGTGAGACCTGTTGCTTTGGTTTCCATGTGCAGTAAGGATGTTTTAGAATGGTTTGGGTTGGAAGGACCTTAAAGATCATCTAGTTCCAAAACCAAAAATGTTTTTGTTGGCTCCTCTACTGGAACTCTCCTGTACCCAGCAAGTGATGCTGCTGCTTGAGCAGTGGGGAGAGTTGGGGTGCTGGCTCTGCTGTGGGGTTGGGTCACATCCCTGGGGCCAATAGAGGTGGTGTTTGTGTGGGGACACTTGGTGGGGATGGGAACTGAAGGTGGTTTTTATTGTTATGGTCCCTCCAGGAAAGCGAGGGCTGCCCCACAGCTCTGCCATGAGCCCGGCCAGCCAAGGGGTCACCAAGGTGGGGTGAAATGAGCTCAGTGAAACTGCTTCTTGCAGGTTATGCATGATCTTCTGTCTGTCCTCATCCTGGGGTGAACTGTAGGGTGGCACAGCTGGGGAGAGGGCTGCTCACCTTCACCCCCCCACAAAGGGGATGGCGAGCACTTGTCCTCCTCTTGCTTGGTGCACGGAGAGAGAAACTGGATTGATTTGGCTTTAGTTTGAGCAGGAGGGATGTGTGCCTTGCAAACTGGGCACGTGTCCCTCTGTGCTGGAGGGGTGGCCAGCTGCCTTCCCCCTGCACGTGCGTCCCCTTTGCGTGGGACCTGCTCGGGCTGCACGTGTCTCTTCTCCAGCAACACCCAAAATTGACCTCCTGCTGGCTGGCTGCTCCCCAAAGGCTGCAGAGCCCGTGGCAGGGCTGGCTGCTGCCTGCTGGGCTGTTAGTGGACAGCCAGCTGAACACGAGCCAGCAGTGTGCTCAGGTGGCCAGGAAAGCCAACAGCATCCAGGACGGGATCAGCAATAGTGTGGCAAGTAGGACCAGGGAAGTTCTCTTCCCCTTGTACTGGGCACTGGTGAGGCTGCACCTCAAGTGCTGGGTTCAGTGTTGGGCCCCTCACTCCAAGAAGGACCTGGAGGTGCTGGAGAGTGTCCAGAGAAGGGCAACGGAGCTGGGGAAGGGTCTGGAGCACAAGTGTGCTGAGTTCCCGGCTGAGGGAACTGGGGGTGTTGAGCCTGGAGAAAAGGAGCCTGAGGGGGGACCTTCTGGCTCTGTCCAACTCCCTGAAAGGAGGGTGGAGAGAGGTGGGGGTGGGTCTGTTCAACCAAAGAACAAGTGAGAGGATGAGAGGAAATGGCCTCAAGTTGTGCCCAGGGCAGTTGAGATTGGATGTGAGGAAGAATTTTTTTGCTGAAAGGGTTCTGAGGCATTGGCAGGGGTTGCCCAGGGCAGTGGTGGAGTCCCCATCCCTGGAGGGATTGAAGAGTCGTGTAGACACAGTGCTGAGGGACATGGGTTAGTCAGGGACTTGTCAGTATAAGGTTAATGATTGGACTCCATGATCTTAAAGGTCTTTTCTAATTAAGGCAATTCTGGGGTTCTGCTGGGACAGCTTCCCATGGGCCCATCCTCCCCGAGCATCACGGCAGAGGGAAAACTCAGCCCTTCCCTGGACAAACCTCCTGCCTGGCCACAGGGAGTCGTCTGCTCATCTTGGCCCCATGCAATGACGTGCCTATCAGCTGACAGCATGTATCTGCAAGGACAGGCAGGTTTTTAGGGACACTGGTAGCACTGGCTTGTCCCCATCAGATGCTATTCATCCATCTGTGAGCAGAGCCACCCTGCTTGCCATCCAGGGGGGTTTGGTGGCAGGTAACGCTTCACAGGGTGAGGTTTTGGATTGCCAGGGTCAGCATGGCCAAAAGACACTCACTTTAAGGATTGGAAGGTGTTTTTAGCAGCAGGCTGTGTGTTTGGTTTTTGCAGCACATCCCCATGTGTGAGGAGCATCCAAAGGGTGTGCTCCCACTCTCTGCCATGGGGCAGGCAGGAGGAGCAGCTGGGAAGGTTGGCTGGAGATGTTCCTGCCTCCTGTTCTGGGCTCATTTTGAGATGAAGCTGTACTGGTTAGGTTGCCCAGTGGGTTGGGCAAGGATAAGAAATGCCCAGGTCAGTGTTTGCGCTTTTCTTCTCCACCCCCACAGCAGTTTCTGTGCGTTGGGGGTGGCCCTGAGAGCTGAACGCGGTGATTTACCCAGGAAGCAGCATTTGGGGTTTAAAAGCAGCTATTTTTGGTTGCATTTGGCTTTGTGAAAATATAAGTCTGCATCATCTTAAAAGTAAAGTCCTTGTTTTCTTTTGGTGTTGGGTTTTGGGGTTTTTTGTTTTGGTTTTTGGGGGTTTTTTGTCCTTTCTAAGAAGGCATAAATCTATTTTTCCTTTATCTCGTGTGGTCAGAGCAGTGAGCAGTGACAGCACCGAGCCTGGCTGCAGCAGCTGGGCTTGGGGTGGCCCCAACACACAACCTGCATTGATTCATCTCCTTTATTTTCCTGGTTTTGGTGGGAGGATCAGAGGGACCTTCACAAGCCATAGAGCACCTCTCATGCTCATAGAGCGCCCTGGGCTTCCCATGGGGGGCTGAGCACCGCAGCCAGCTGCAGGGCTTCTCCTTGGCTCCTCTTGGTCCTTAGGGAAATGGGAATACTGGAGGAAGAAACAATCCTTTGGGATTGTCTCTTCTGTGCTCCTTGTGATGCAACGTTACAGGCTTGGGGCAGAGTGGCTGGAGAGCTGCTTGGAGGAAAAGGACCTGGGGATCTTGGTCAAGAGCAGCTGAACATGAGCCAGCAGTGTGCTCAAGTGGCCAAGAAGGCCAACAGCATCCTGGACTGGATCAGCAATAGTGGCCAGCAGGGCCAGGGCAGTGATTGTGCTGGGCACTGGTGAGGCTGCACCTCAAGTGCTGAGTTCAGTTTTGGGCCCCTCACTCCAAGAAGGACCTGGAGGTGCTGGAACGTGTCCAGGGAAGGGCAACAGAGCTGGGGAAGGGTCTGGAGCACAAGTGTGATGAGTTCCCAGCTGAGAGAACTGGGGCTGTTGAGCCTGGAGAAAAGGAGGCTGAGGGGAGACCTTCTGGCTCTGTCCAAGTCCCTGAAAGGAGGGTGCAGAGAGGTGGGGGTGGGTCTGTTCAACCAAGGAACAGTGACAGGACAAGAGGAAATGGCCTCAAGTTGTGCCCAGGGCAGGTGAGATTGGATGTGAGGAAGAATTTATTTGCTGAAAGGGTTCTGAGGCATTGGCAGGGGTTGCCCAGGGCAGTGGTGGAGTCCCCATCCCTGGAGGGACTGAAGAGTCGTGTAGACACAGTGCTGAGGGACACGGGTTAGGGGTGGAATTGGTAGTGTTGGGTTTATGGTTGGACTCAATGATCTTGAAGGTCTTTTCCAACCACTCTGATTCTATTCTATGATGTCTGTGATGGGAACTGCTCCTCACCAAGCACGTGGTGAGGCCAGGAGAGTTTGATTGTGTTTTTCCGCCCTGTTCAATGGGGAGGAAAAAATCTCTGACGGAATCGCTGCTGCCGTCAGTCTGAACAAAAGAACTGTCTGAGCCGTGGGAAAGCAACCTCTGACCTCAGCAAAGCCCCAAAATATTAAACACCTCTTGGATGCTCTAAGGAATTTTTTCTTCCAGCTCCTTTTACTGCCGTGTGCTTCAGTGGTAAATAACTTTTTTCCCTCCATGGCTCGACCTTGTCCTGGGAGTGGTGTGTTCCCCCCAGCTCTGCCCCAAGGCAAGGTGGATGTGTTAGCAGCCACCTACACTGCACCCCAAGAACTTGCTATGGAGACCTTAGAGCTGCAGAGCGAGTCAGTGGTTTGCAGCTCAACTTTCTCTGTTTTCTGTGATACGAAGCTGCAAAAAGCTGCTGGTTTATTTCAGCAAAAACCAGGAGCTGAACCTGCAGCTGGGGAGCAGAGGTAGCACCCACCCCCTCCTGCCTCAGCCCTGATGCTGTTTCACCTACAGAGCAACAAGTACGTTGGTTAAAGCATGAAAACTTTGAAAACCTGCTTTTTCCAACCTAAAGTGAGTGTCTGAGTGTTCATGGCTGGGTATTTGTCTGGGTATATATGGAGGTGTATACACAAGTGTTGTGCAACCCATGGAAATACAGAGGAAAAAATAAGCTGAGACACACCGGGTGCTCGGCAAAGGGTGGAGTTTTAAACCCAAACTGTGGTGGTTGCACTTGGCCAGCAGCCAAACACAGCTGCTCGCTCCTGCTCCCCACCCCAGGGAACAGGGGAGAGGATTGGAGGGGTAAAGGTAAGGAGATTCGTAGGCGGAGGTAAGAACAATTTAATAATTGAAATAAAATAAAACTTGAGATAAGGATGATATTGAGATAAGGATGATATTGAGATAAGAATGATAAGAATAGTGGGGATGGTTTCACTCCTCTGGCTGCAGCCGAACACAGCCACTCGCTGATACCATCCCCCTACCCAGGGAACAGGGGAGAGAAAGAGAAGGGTAAAAGTGAGAAAACTTGTGGGTTGAGATCACAACCATTTCCTAAATGAAATTAAATAATAATAATGGTAATAACAGAATATGCAAATGAGTGATGCACAGTGCAGTTGCTCACCACTCACTGACTCATGCCCAGCTTGTCCCCAGCCAGCAATCCCAGAGCTGAGACAGTCCTGAAACTGAAGCTGTGAGCTCAAGGGATCCCTGAGAGAATATCCCCAGCTTTCCCATCAGCCCTGGTTAATACACTGAACATGATGTGCTATGATCTGGAATATCTCACTGGCATAGCCAAATGACAATCCTTTTTTGGTTTTGCTAATTACTATGCTCCCACCTTCCCAGTCCTTTGCATTTGCAAGCTAGCAAATCATAAAGTCCTTCAACTTCCAGTGACAATTAAAAACATGGGGATGTTATCAACGTTTCTCTCATGACAAACCCCAGCTGAAACCAAACCCCAGCGCTGTTCTAGCTGCTAAAAAGAAATCCAGCTAAAAAACAAGATGCAAGCACAGTAGTTTTTGCAGGTTGTGCAGTGGTGGGGAGGTAGGCAGCCACCACCAGCGTGGTGGTAGGACACTGGTTTGACTTTAGTAGAGAGCTCAGTCCCCGAGCTGGGTGTGCAGGTTGTTGGTGGGTACCTCTGCAATGAACCTGGGCTCTCTGCCTGCTTTTCTCCTGAAGATGGGGCAGGTTTTTTTTGGCTTGGTTTGGTTTTTTTCCTCCTGTTTCTGTCATATGGCTGTGTTTGAGGGCTCTCACACATGGATGGAGGCGGCAGACTGGTGGTGGGACCAGTCCTGGTAACTTATTCTTGTTAGTGGGCAGTTTCTTCCTCCTGAAAAAAAGCCCAAGCAAGTAAAAATAAACCAGAGGAAATATGATATACAGATATTTCTCAAACATGTGAGGACCTGGTGGCATTTTTGATAAGGCTGTGACCTTGCCTCAGTGATTTGTTGGGTTTCTGTTCCTCAGAGTTGAGGCTGCGTCAAAGTTCTCGCGTTACAGAGCGACTCGTGGCCCATCTTTTGCCAGGCAGGTAATTAGAATTAATTTCCTTTAGCTGGTTTCCTGCCTTGGAGAAAAGGGATAATCATAGGGAATGTTTAGTTGGAGCAGGCTGATACATAAAGGTTGTGGACTGATGACTGAGGCTGATAGACTGTGTGTTTTAGGTGTTCTCCCCTCCTGCTTTTGGTCCAAAATTGACTCATTGCAAAAAAAAAAACCAAGCTGATGGTGGTTTGTACTTGGGTTTGTGCCGTGAGAGGTAAGGGGGACAAGAGAGGGGTCCCTTATCCTCCTGCTGCTGCTGTTGCTGCACCCTCTCCTTGCTCATCACTTCACTCCCCAGTTTGTGGCCATCTCGCACACGTTCCTGTCCCTGACAGCATGTGGGGAGAGGTGGGAGCTGGGCCAAGCTGTGTCCTTCTGGTTTTGTTTTTCTTTACTTATTTTTGGCCCTGAGGTTTCCTTCTAGAATAGCTCCAGGGTGTGGAAATAGGACGGTGCAGCCCTGACCACAGCTTTGGCCCCGTGGTGGACCCAGGCAGGAGGGGAGCACGCTGCTCTGCTCTTTTGCCACCCTGCAAAAATAATAATTAAATTTGGACATAGGAGCTGTGTCAGCCTGTGCCAGACAGGGACACTCTGACCATCAGGTCTCCACGGGCTTGGGCAATTATCTCAAAACCATACGCAGTGCCCTTGCCAGGGGCAAGCCCACCCAGTTGCAGCACGAAGCTAGTGCAGACCCCACCAGCACTGGGTGATGGGACCAACAGTTGGGCTTGGGCAGTGCAGCAGCTGCCTGAGGGGCTTGTCACCATCTGTGGCACAAGGGCAGCGCTGTCCCCACGCAGGGTTTGGGGAGTGGGCTGCCTGCCTAACCCCCAGCTCGCTCACCAAAGCGTGGGGTGAACAACATGGCAGCGTGTTTGTACATCTTCAAGGAGATGAGTGATGAGTGGCATCCCCTCAGGGGTTGGTACTGGGACCAGCACTGGTTATTTAACGTGTTTGCTGGTGATGTGGACAGTGGGATTGAGTGTGCCCTCAGCAAGTTGGCCAAGGACACCAAGCTGTGTGGTTCTGCCATCCAGAGGGACCTGGACAGGCTGGAGAGGTGGGGCCTGTGCTAACCTCATGAAATTCAACAAGGTAAGTGCGAGGTCCTGCACCTGGGTCAGGGCAACCCTGAGCACAGACACAGGCTGGGCAGAGAATGGCTGGAGAGCAGCCCTGAGGAGAAGGACTTGGGGTGCTGGTGGAAGAGAAGCTCAGCATGAGGGGGCACCGTGCGCTCACAGCCCAGAGGCCAATAACCGTGTCCTGGCTGCACCCAGAGCAGCGTGGGCAGCAGGGCCAGGGAGGGGATTCTGCCCCTCTGCTCCGCTCTTGTGAGGCCCCACCTGGAGTGCTGCCTCCAGTTCTGGGGCCACCAACATCAGAAGGACATGGAGCTACTGGAGCCAGTCCAGAGGAGGCCACCAGGATGATCCAAGGGCTGGAGCACCTCTGCTATGAGGACAGGCTGAGAGAGTTGGGGCTGTTCAGCCTGGAGAAGAGAAGGCTCCAGGGAGACCTTCTAGTGGCCTCCCAGTGCCTGAAGGGGCTCCAGGAAGGGTGGGGAGGGTCTTTGGCCAAGGGCAGGGAGTGACAGAACAAGAGGTGATGGCTTTAAACTGGAAGAGGGGAGATTGAGATAAGATATGAGGAAGAAATTCTTTCCTGTGAGGGTGGTGAGACACTGGCCCAGGTTGCCCAGAGAAGCTGTGGCTGCTCCTCCCTGGAAGTGTTGAAGGCCAGGTTGGATGAGGCTTTGAGCAACCTGGTCTAGTGGAAGGTGTCCCTGCTGATGGCAGGGGGGTTGGAACTGGATGAGCTTTAAGGTCCCTTCCAGGCCAAACCATTCTGTGATTCTATGATTATTTGCCTTGAAGCTGTTGGGTCCCACAGTTACTTTTAATGACAGATACCAAACGCTGCTTTTGAGCAAATGAGTGACCTCTCCAAGCCCTGTCACCTTGCAGAGCTGGAGTTCTTGCAAAAGCATTAAGAGACCAATGCTCCAACGCTGAGATGGGATGCTTTAAAAAATATATATTTTTTATTATTACTATTATTATTATAAATGAAGATGTTCTGGATGCATTTGACCAACTTCCCTGCTGGTGTCCCTCCATGGTGCTGTGAGGTTGCTGGTGCTGGTGACCTGCCCAGGAGCTAAACATAGGTGCTGGCCACACGAGGCACTTGGGACACGTTAATTATCCCGGTGCTTTTTAGGGATCTTGGGTGAAATACACGGTTTTATCGTCTGTTTTCTTTTTTTAAGCAGCTTGGAGTAGGAGCCCTTTAATTACATTAAAAATCACCTCCCACCAGCACTCCCTGTTTCCCAGCCCTGATGGAACTGAAGCTCCAGGCTGGAGGTGTGGTCGTGCTGTGGGGTCATGGGGCAGCCCCTGGGGACGTGGGGCAGCAGCAGCAGGGCTGTCCCTGCCCTGTGCCCCCGACCTCGCAGCCCCTCCAGCTGCCCCAGCCCCACGGGTGATGGTGTCTCACTTTACCTTGGCATTGGAAAACTGCACCCCTGCCTTTTTGTTTCCCCCTCACTCTGCTTTTTATTTTTTCTTTGCCTTTTTGAAAATTTTCTTTGTCTTTTTATTTTTTTTTTGCCTTTTAAAATTGCCTTTGCTTTTTCTTTATTTCCTTTGCCTTTTTTTATTTCCTTTGCTGCTTTTTCTTTGCCCTTTTTTCTTATTTGCCCTTATTTTTCTTATTTGCCTTTATTTTTCTTATTTGCCTTTATTTTTCTCCCCCTTTGCCCCTTTTTTGTTCCCCCCTTTGCCCCTTTTTTGTTCCCCCCTTTGCCCCCTTTTTTGTTCCCCCCTTTGCCCCCTTTTTTGTTCCCCCCTTTGCCCCCTTTTTTGTTCCCCCCTTTGCCCTCTTTTTCGTTCCCCCCTTTGCCCCCTTTTTCGTTCCCCCCTTTGCCCCCTTTTTCGTTCCCCCCTTTGCCCCCTTTTTCGTTCCCCCCTTTGCCCCCTTTTTCGTTCCCAACTTTGCCCCCTTTTTCGTTCCCAACTTTGCCCCCTTTTTCGTTCCTCCCTTTGCCCCCTTTTTCGTTCCCCCCTTTGCCCCCTTTTTTCGTTCCCCCCTTTGCCCCCTTTTTTCGTTCCCCCCTTTGCCCCCTTTTTTCTTTCCCCCTTTGCCCCCTTTTTTCTTTCCCCCTTTGCCCCCTTTTTTCTTTCCCCCTTTGCCCCCTTTTTTCTTTCCCCCTTTGCCCCCTTTTTTCTTTCCCCCTTTGCCCCTTTTTTTCTTTCCCCCTTTGCCCCTTTTTTTCTTTCCCCCTTTGCCCCTTTTTTTCTTTCCCCCTTTGCCCCTTTTTTTCTTTCCCCCTTTGCCCCTTTTTTTCTTTCCCCCTTTGCCCCTTTTTTTCTTTCCCCCTTGCCCCTTTTTTTTTTCCCCTTTGCCCCTTTTTTTTTTCCCCTTTTTCTTCTTTTTTTTTCTCCTTGTGTGTGTGTGTGGGTTTGCCTGGCCAGAGTCACCAGCTGAGAGCCACATCCAGCTCCAGGCCTCCCTTGTAATTACAGCTCCTCACAGACACAACCAGCTTTGAAGCCCATGGGGCAGATGCAGCTGCACCCCACAGCCTCGGGGTGAGCACCCACCCAGCTCACAGCCGGGGCTGCTGGAACCCTGGGGGGCTGCAGGGGACTTCTCCTTCCCCCAAAGTGGGTGATGGTGTTTTGACAGCAGCAAGCAACTCCCCATGATCTACCAGTTGATGTGGTGATGAGCAAGAAGACAAAATAACAACAGCAACAACAACAAAAAGGTTTATTTTTCTGGTCCTAACCTGGGGATTTGGTTAACTGGAAATTGTTTGCTTCCCAGTCAAATTCAAATTCAAACTGGGCTCCTCTGGTTGTGGGTGAGGCTTTCAGCAAGCACATCCTTGGGCAGAAATCTGAGCGTTCAGGTCTCCCACCTCAAAGGGGATTTTTCTGCCCTAAATATCCTGAGTTTTATCCCTGTGCATCAGTGACCTGCATTTTCCAGCCCCACCCTTCCCTCTCCGAGGGCTGTAGGGCTGAAGGCATCAGGTGAGGTTTATAATTCTCCTTGGAAAGCAAAGTGTTCAGTGAGGAGTTGTTCCCCTGAGCTGCTGGAGCGGCGATGTGTGCAAGAAAAATCTGGGAAAGAGGGAATGCTGGAGAGCTGGGTGGCTGGAATCTCAGCAGGAAACTATAGATGGAAGGAAAGAAGAAAAGATGTCATAGAATCACAGACTGGTTTGGGTTGGAAGGGACCTTAAAGCTCATCCAGTTCCAACCCCCCTGCCATCAGCAGGGACACCTTCCACTAGCCCAGGTTGCTCAAAGCCTCATCCAACCTGGCCTGGAACACTTCCAGGGAGGAGCAGCCACAGCTTCTCTGGGCAACCTGGGCCAGTGTCTCACCACCTTCACAGCAAAGAATTTCTTCCTCATATCTCATCTCAATCTCTACTTTTCCAGTTTAAAGCCATCACCTCTTGTCCTAGCTGTCCCTGCAGGGAGGGGGCAGCCGCAGCAAGAAGGATGGGCTCTGACCACTGGCCATGTCCTGCCACTGAGGTCCCCACTGAGCTTTAGATGGCCATGAAGGTGATTTTTTTTTTTCCTTCTTTTTCTTTTTTTCTTCTTTTTTTGCCTCAGGCATTCTGCTTTACTGGGGATGTGTACAGAGCTGCCAGCGTTCAGCTGGGGAATACCTGATTTTGGAGAGTGAGGGGCCAGCAGGCTGATCCCCCTCCTTCAAAATGGGACAGGTGACACCTGTATCTGAGTCCCCTTTTTCTTTCCTTGCCCTTCCCAAGACCCATTTCACCTCTGCAGGCAGCCTGGAGGCATTTAGCCTGGTTTTTTTGGTCTACCAACTCTAAGTGACTGCGGAGCAAGGCCTTTGAGGTTGGTCTTTTTAATCTTCTTAAAAAAAACAGTGGCAGAATTTCCAAAAAAAAAAAAAAGGGAGGTAGACACCCCTGGAGAACAGATTTCCCAATATTTATTTTGAATTTCAACCTCAGAGTGTTATTATACCCTCCAGCCTCCCAGTTCTGCTGAGGCCAGACCCTCAATTAAAGCGGCGCGGTGCAAACCTCCCCGGGTTTGGCAGCGGTGTGGGGTGCTATGTTTGGGCACCAAATTTGCCAGCCTTGAAGTTTGGGGGGTTTTTTGGCCCATGCTGACGAGCTGGCGTCACTCTGGGCAGGGCGGTGATTGGCTCCAGGGGGTCAAAAATAGACTTTATATCCCGGGGAGGCAGCGGGAGGAGGAAATCTGTGCCGGCCGACTCCGCGAGTAGCCGGCGGTGCTGCAACGGGGGTAAGGTGCTTTTGCTGCTTTTCCCAGCTGGGTTGTGCTTTGCTGTCTGCTTTTTCCAGGGGGTGTTAAATTGCTGGCAGTGCTGGATATTGCTTTTTACCTTTTCCTGGGTCCATGGCTTCAGGAAGCAGTTGGATGGAGGGAATGAGCATCCAGAGGTGGGCAGGATCCCAGCGTGGCTAGGGAAGGTAGCTGTTGACCAGTTGTTTTCTAGCCTGAGTTAAAAGAAGATGGAGAATTTTCAAGTGCAGATAAATAGAAGAACTCTCCCCTCCATAAATCTCAGTACAGGGTTTAGCTGGAGGAAAGGTGGGAAAAAAAGATGAGTGGGCTTGAGTGAGCTTGGGGGGATGCCAGGAGCTTCCCTCCCCGGGAGGAGGCTGGGAGGCTGTGGGAAGGGTCAGGTGTGCTTGCTGGGACTGGGATGGAGAAGGGTAGACTGGGTTTTGGTGCTTAGGGTTGCAGCTTGGACCTGCCCAGAGCCAAAGCTTCCCCTGGCTGTGCCTTCAGAGGGGGCTTCTCACCCTGGTGCCTTGTCTGCTATTTTTGTTGATGACGACATGTGGAAATCCATTATATTCATTTATTGGTTTGCTTCTTTGTTTTTCCTCAATGAAGTTCAACTCTCTGTGGTGGAATTCCTGGGGATGTTGCTCTCTGGGTAGAGCCAGAGTAGGTTATGGGGCTGTGAGCGGGTGGCCGTGATGGGCAGCATCTCCATCCGCTGCTCCTGTTGCATCTCCGGGTGGTGGGGAGTGATTTCCCCCACTCACTCGCAGACAATGGGGAAGCAGGAGTGAGTAGTCCTGCTCAGGGAATGCAGTGTGTCTACTACAGGGTGAAACTTGCTCTTCTGGTATTTGATGTCTTCTTGCAAAAAACAAAATGTATTCAGGGAAATTGGGGCAGATCCATCAAAGAAAGAAGGACCTGAGTTGGGTTGGGTGGGCTCTAGATCTGTCAAAAAAAGAAGGACTTGGGTCTCTGGAGGGGTTGGGTGGGCTTGTTGAGAGGTGGTTGGAAGTCAGCCTTGCTTTTCCCTGTTCACCCATGTGGACACAAACACCTGGGTGGTTTGGGGTGGCGATGGAACGCCAGCCCTGGCCATGTTTCTCTGTTCCTAGAGAAAGCAGCCATGAGGACGGTCTTGCTCTTCGCCTGCCTGGTGGGGATGGCCTGCGCCTTCTCGGTGAGTGGTGGGCAGTGGGGGGACCCCCTGCCCTTGCCAGGGTTGGTGTGGGGTAGGTGCCAACCCAACCTTTCCCCCAGGTCAAGAGCTGGCTGCGGCGAGCCAAGTCGGATGACTCGGAAGAAAACGCGGTAGGGTCTCCCCCCACCCTGCTTGCCCAGCCCCACATGGTGCTGGCCTTGGGGACAAGGACATTTCGATCACTCCTGTACCCAAGCCCTCAGACTGATGGGATTTAACCCTTTCTTTATCCTGGTAGGTGTTCAAGAACAGGCACCGGTATTACCTGTACAGATACGCCTACCTGCATCCCCCGCAGCGATGGTACCAGGTGGGTGCTTCAGAGGAGCTCCTGATGCTTCACCACTCACCAAATGTGGAGATATCAGCCCAAATGGGATGGGGGCACATTCTGTGCCCAGTCTGCCACTGGTCTTCAGGGCTGGGCTGAGACCATTGTGTTCATGGAGACCCACCAGCTTGGTTTTCCTTCTGCTTAGGGCAGTGACTCATCTGAGGAAGAGGGGGACGGCTCGGAGGAGGAGGAAGAAGCGGGGGTGAGTACAGCAAACCAGCAGCCTGCAAAACAAATGCGGGAATTTGGGAACTTTCTTTGGTTTTGGAGTCTCTGCTCATCAGCATTTGTGGCCACTGACCGCCCACAGCCTTGCACTCTGGATGCAACTGGATTTTCTACTCTGGGCTTTATTTTATTACTTTTTTTGTATATATATATATTTTTTCTCTTTTTTCTTTGAAAGAAGATGGGTGGGGGATGCACCAAACAACCCTGAGACAAAATTTCTGGGTTTCCATTTTCAGCAGCTCAGAAAAGAGCAGGACAAGCCAAAGGGCAGCAGCAGGGAGGCTCACCTGCAAGGCACAAGGCACCGTTAGGGACTTCTCTTACCTTCCTCTTTTGGGGTGCATTGTCCCCCCATAAAATTGCTCCAGAAAATACCATTCTGCTCCACACACCTGCATGTGGAGGGGCACGCAGTGATGCTATATTGGGAAGTGTGTGTTTATACCAGTAACGCTGCTCCTGTCTTCTGGGTCAATATGAGCTCAGGCACTGCTGTATTTACAAGAGTCACCCAGGTCCAAAATTAAATGCCAGGGATTACAAAGGTCCCTTGTGCCTCACTGGGCTACAAAGGCTCAGAAATAATCCAGTGGTCTCAGGCACACAGGTGGTTGGAGATGGGGAGCTGGCACGCTTGGAAACCTCGGTGCCAGGTCTCATCACATCTTTTTTTTAATTAATGATTTGAATACTAATTTCAGGAGTCTCTTTAACAAGTGTATGAGCCTAGGCACCTGGTCTTAAAACCTCCTTTGGTGGCGTGTCTGGGGCTGAGGTGCAGTGTGGGGTGGCCCTTGTCCCCCAGGTACCTCTGCCAGCCCCAGCATCCCCCTCCCTGCAATTTGCCCCTTTCTGCCTGCTGCTCTGCCCTACCCCTGCAGTCACTACAGATAACTTGGAGTAGGGATTAGGAAGAAATTCTTTCCTTTGAGGGTGGTGAGACACTGGCCCAGGTTGCCCAGGGAAGCTGTGGCTGCTCCTCCCTGGAAGTGTTGAAGGCCAGATTGGATGAGGCTTTGAGCAACCTGCTCTACTGGAAGGTGTCCCTGCTGCTGGCAGAGGGGTAGAACTGGATGGTCTTTAAGGTTCCTTCCAACCCAAACCAGTCCATGAGCAGATTCTAAACCATCATTTGGATGAGACAGCCAAAGGTGGAATTTCATTCCCAAGGAAGAAATGAAGTGCTATGCAGGGATGCAACTGCTCTTTGGGGCTGGCCCTTTCCTTTCAAGGGCACCAGAGCAGTGGTGACTGCTCCCAGGCAGGGAGGCTGTTTGCCTTCACTGGCAGGGGGTTATCAGCAAGACAAATCGTGATGGACAGCCCCAAGGTCAGTTATAGGTATGTAGAAACCAGTGTTATATCAGCTGCTGGATGGTGGGCATTGCTCCCACTGGCACAGCTAGCTCCACCATGTGATTTGGTGGCTCCTGCAGAGGAGAAGAAAACAGCCTGGGTTTTCTCTGGCATCAGACATGCCCATATTTTAAGTGTTTGAGTTGGCCCAAAATGCCAGGGTGAGCATCCTTGGTCTTGGTGTGTGAGCAGTAAGGATTGCCCAGGGTAGGGATGGCAGTGACACTGCATCTCCCCACCACGGCAGGGTTCATTTGCCAGTGGCAGGGTGCTCCTCCTCTCAAGCTGGGGACAGAGTGAGCTGCCCCAGCAGTGACTGCTCCAGGTTCTGCTTGTGTTTGGGTTATTTATTGCCTTTTTTTTTTTAGCCATGCAGACTGCCACACATCCCACTGAGAGACCCGTTCTGCTGCGTGGTCTCTGGAGCTGAGTGGTGTCTCTGGCTTCTCTCTGGTGGGGTTGGGGCTCAGGCCTGGCTCGGAGCCATCACGCTCTTGCCAGCTCGCTACACCCGGTGCATAGTGTGTCCGCACGTAGTGGCTTGCTTTGTGTGTTGGAAACTGGGAGAGGTAACTTCAAAAGCCAACCTTTAGATGCTTCATAAAACAAAATGTGTAGCCAGAATGGGAACACCCAGCTCCAGCCACCACCACTTAATTGCACAGCAGCTCGGGCTGCCCTGCTGCAGATTCTGGATTTCAGCTTGGGACATGACCCATGGGAAAGTTGGAAACTCGGAGCAGTGCCCAAATGCTGCACGGGCACGTGGAGGGCTGTGTGCTCCACTCCTGCTTCTGACCACACACCCTGTCCTCTCCCCTGTCCCTGCAGGAGCCATCCCATGCTGGTACCAAGGCAGCTGGCCACCCTGCTGGAGCAGCCCCTGGGGACAGCCAGGACAAACTGGGAGATGTCACATCCCCTCAGCAGGTTTGGTTTGGAGGGGAGCATCCATGGGGAGGAGTATGTTCACTGCATGCTTGCTTGCACCCATGGGATGCCCTGCACCTCATTTCTGCTTGGGGGTCTGCTTGTGCAAGGTGCCCACAGCTGGGCCAAGCTCTGAGCATTAACCCGGTGGGAGGGTCAGAAGGAGCATCCCAAAAACCTTGCCTTGCCGTGCAAGGTGTGGGGTGGGATGCTCAGCTGTGCCCATGCCTGCCCCATGCCACGTGGCACCAAAAGCTGCCACCTCCTGACACCCACCTGTGATATTTTCCCTCTGCCAGGGCAAGGGCTGCCAAGAGCCTCTGAAGGGGGTCAAGAACAGTGCTGCTGGCAAGGGGAGTGACTCTGAAAATGAAGACAGCGATGAGAATGAGGAGGAGGAAGAGGAGGAGGAGGAGGAAGAAGTAGCTGAGAACGAGAATGGCATCAATGGCACAAGCACCAACACCACCGAGGGGGCAGATGGACCTCATGGCAATGGCACTGCGGTGGCAGAGGAACACACTGGTGTGGCTGAGGAGGAAGAGGAAGAAGAAGAGGAGGAGGAGGAGGAAGAAGAAGAGGAAGAGGAGGAGGAAACTGAAGCCACCACCATCGCCAGCACCACCGGTGAAGACGGGCTGTCCCAAGCAACCACCACAGGAGATGGGGGACTCACAGATGCCACCACAGCCGGGGAGCAGTGGGAATATGAGGTGACAGCCGGGGACCACGGCCGGGGGGATGAAGGCACCACTGATGGCAGCTACTGGGAGCAGGAAGAGTACGCCCGCGGGGACAGCTACCGGGCCTACGAGGATGAGTACGGCTACTACAAGGGGCACGGCTACGATGTGTACGGCCAGGATTACTACTACAGCCAGTGAGCACCTGCCCCACCCCTCTCAGGACCGTGCACCTAAGGCTGGCTGCGGCAAGGGGGGATGCAGGGGGGGCTGGCAGCGAGCACCAGCTCCGCCCCAGGCTTTTTGTGATGTAAATGTGGGTATCTCGCAAAGCAAAGTGAAATAAAGCAACCGACCTGAGCTCCTTGGTGACCGACCTGAGCTCCTTGGTGACCAAGGGTCTGTCGCCGAGGTCGCTGGGGCTGGCGGGGCAGCGCCGTGCTTGGTGGGCTGAAGGGCTGCAGGAGCTGCTGCTGCTCAGCACTCAGTCTGCTTTCAGCACAAAAGGAGGGAGGAACAGAGAAGCTAACTAGGAGAGCTTCTGTCAAGTCCTCTCCAAAAAACTGGGAGGGCGTTTTGAAGGTCAGTGAGGAGTGATTTCTGCCACATCTGATGTAGAGTTGATGTGAATTTGCAATATGTGGGTGAGGTGACCATGACTTTACCATGTCTTCTCCTCCTCAGTAGCATGGCTCCCAAGAGATTAATTTCTCTTTCAGTGGATCACTAGCTGTAGATGCACACTCCTGTAGTGAGAGCTTTGCTTCTCCATCCCTGCACCAGGCGTGTGGGTCCCACCAAGGCCAGGCACCTCAGATGTCTTTCAGAAGCAGGTCCTCCAGCCCAAAATAGTCCCTGTCTCTCCCTGCCACACAGCCCTGTCTCCAGGGCAAGGTAGGGCTGTCACAGTGGCATGTCCACTCACCTCCTGCATCAGTTATGAGGATGACCAGCTTGTGGTCCCCAGGATCCCTGCCCTGAGTCACCTCCCCATGGGAGTGTGGCCCTGGACAACTAGGGGATCAACACAAGGGATGGGGAAGGACCTCACTCCAAGAAGGACAGGGAGGTGTTGGAGAGTGTCCAGAGAAGGGCAACGGAGCTGGGGAAGGGTCTGGAGCACAAGTGTGATGAGTTCCTGGCTGAGGCAACTGGGGTTGTCGAGCCTGGAGAAAAGGAGGCTGAGGGGAGACCTTCTGGCTCTGTCCAACTCCCTGAAAGGAGGGTGTAGCGGGGTGGATATGTGTCTGTTCTCCCAAGTAACTGTGATAGAACAAGAGGAAACAGCCTCAAGTTGTGCCAGGGGAGGTTCAGATTGGATGTCTGGAAAAATTTCTTCACTGAAAGGGTTCTCAGGCACTGGAATGGGCTGCCCAGGGGGGTGGTTGAGTCCCCATCCCTGGAGGTATTTAAAAGTCAGGTAGATGGGGTGCTCAGAGATATAATTTAGTAGTGGATAGGTATGGTTGGACTCGATCTCAAAGGTCTTTTCCAACTCAACAATTCTATGAGTCAAATCCCACTGGGTTCCAGGCAGATGTCCCCATTTGGGAAAGGCGATGGCCCTCACACACAGGTTATGGCAGGTACCGTGTTGTCCTCGTGCTCCTGGAGAGGAAACCCATCTTCAGCTCCTGATACAGGTCCAACTGCAAAAGGAGTTCCTATTCTCACAGCAGCTGATGTGCAAAACCACTTCTGTCTGCTGAAGCCGGGCTGCAGCTGCCGGGTTAGGTAGTGGGTGCTGCTGCTGGGTGGGCACCCTCGGGGCCAAATCCCTCTGGTGGCACTGGGGAGCCCTGCACACACTCACAGCCGCTGGGTCAGGACACGAGAGCCTCAGCATCCACATCCCCAGGGGGTCAACTAAGACGTCAGGGAACCAGCATGGACAAAGGGCCTTGGCACTGCCAGGGACTGGATCCTGCTCCCACGGGGTGCCCAGCCCGGCCCCATGTGCGTCAGCCCCCTCGGGCACCTGGCCAAAGCTCTGCCATCCCAAGCCAAGGCACACTGCCTGGCTGCTCTGGTAGCCAAGGGGTGGCATCCAGCTGCAGCTCCCTGGCCAGGGGAAAGGGCAAATTCCCTCCTGGCTCTGAGGTTTGCTCCCACCTGAGGCTGGATGCTGATGGTTTTAAGCATTTCTGGTGTTAGCACAGCGCTCGTGCCCGCTCCCAACGTTTAGGTCCAGGCTGGGTGGCTGGTGGGATGGGAGCTGTTGTCACTGTCACCGCAGTGAGTGGCTGAGCCAGGCTGGCTGCAGCAAAGGGAACCCCCCTTGGCATGCACATACGTGGCCAGCAATACCATCAAAGCTAGAGGGGGACGAGAGGAGAGTACGTACGTCACGCACATCCTCGTAGCACCTTCCCACAGCAAAGGTGGGCTTGAAGGGACCTGTGCAAGCAGTGCATGAAAAAAATCCTTTTTAAATTTTTTATTTTTATTTCTTTTTTTTACCACTCTTCTATTTTGCATTTGCACCGGGCTTAACTCACAGGGGCTGAGGTGGAAACCCAAAAACGCAAGTGTTGGAAGCTCCAATGTGGTGGTGGCTCTCAGCACGGCCAGTGCTGGCCCACAAGTGGTGGCCATGGCTGGGCTCAGTGTATTACCCATCCCTTTCTGTGGCTTTCCCATGTCAGTCACGGTGAGCACCCCACGTCCCACTGCACCCCCCCTCTTATCAATAACCGGGCTGGATGTGTGCCACGCTCAGATCTGCGCTAATCATCGAGCAATTTCGCCTTCAGAACAGATATTTATAAACCATGCTTTCTGTTTATCCAGCCAGGTGGAACATTTGATAGCTGTCTTCCACCACAAACACATTTTTAGCTGGAAATTACTCCCCCTGGTTATCTGCGGGTGCTGCCAGCCCTGACAAATGTCCCTGGGCAGGAGCTGATTGGCTCCACACACCCGGGGCCAACTTTAAATTTCAGCAAAGTGGACACAGCCTCCAAGGTCTGTCTCTGGGACCTGCCTCCGACGGGAAAAGGTAATTTTCTTACCTAATTTGCCTGCTCTGTCTCTTCCTCAGCCTCCCTGAGCAGGGCATCTCCTGCTTTCACTCTGGGCAAGCCGTGGTGGGGACGTGGAGATGGCCAGAGCCTCAGCTGTGCCTTTCTCTGCGTCACTCTCCTGAGCTTGTGTTCCTTTGTACTGCTGAGCCTTGTGCATTAATTTCCTTCCTATGTTTTCTGGAGCAACAACTCATGTGGCTGAAAATAGTCTCCAGGGCTGGACTGATCTCCAAGCCCAAGCCAGGGTGGATGGGTGAACATGTGAGTTTCTTAATTCAGAGTTAACAAGTGTATGGCTTAGCTTGCAGCAGTTTCAGTGGTCACTTATTGCAGTGACCTGCACCTCGAGTGCTGGGTTCAGTTTTGGGCCCATCACTCCAAGAAGGACATGAAGATACTGCAGAGTGTCCAGAGAAGGGCAGTGGAGCTGGGGAAGGGTCTGGAGCACAAGTGTGCTGAGTTCCCAGCTGAGGGAACTGGAGTTGTTGAGCCTGGAGAAAAGGAGGCTGAGGAGAGACCTTCTGGCTCTGTCCAAGTCCCTGCAAGGAGGGTGGAGAGAGGTAGGGGTGGGTCTGTTCAACCAAGGAACAAGGGACAGGACAAGAGGAAATGGCCTCCAGTTGTGCCCAGGGCAGTTGAGATGGGATGTGAGGAAGAATTTCTTTGCTGAAAGGGTTCTGAGGCATTGGCAGGGGTTGCCCAGGGCAGTGGTGGAGTCCCCATCCCTGGAGGGACTGAAGAGTTGTGTAGACACAGTGCTGAGGGACATGGGTTAGTGGGGACTGGTCAGGATTGGGTTAATGATTGGACTCCATGGTCTTAAAGGTCTTTTCCAATCCAGGCAATTGTGTGAGTCTGTGATTATCCACTCAGGTGGCTTTGACAGAGTAAGTGAAAAAGTTTTAACACCCGGTGACAGACAGCACACGTGGTGCCTCTGGCTGTGCCTGTGTCCTTGCCTTGCCACCATAGGCACACAGAGAGAGCATCACCTTTGCCCTGAGGAGTGCAGAGAGGCAGAGCGATGCTGAGGGCCACTGCAAAAGCTGGGGAAAGGCAGGGTCGCTGGATAACCTCACTGCCATGGGGGCTTTGGGACAGCAGGAGCTTTTGGGTTGCCCAGAGAAGCTGTGGCTGCTCCTCCCTGGAAGTGTTCAAGGCCAGGTTGGATGAGGCTTTGAGCAACCTGGTCTAGTGGAAGGTGTCCCTGCTGCTGGCAGGGGGGTTGGGACTGAATGAGCTTTAAGGTCCCTTCCAACCCAAACCGTTCGATGACTCTATGACTGTTGGGGACCACGTGTCCTAGGAAGATAAAGTCCAGTGACACTTTGCTTTGTGCTCCCAGGAGCTGCCCAAGATGCAAACAGCCCTCGTGTGCCTGTGCCTGCTCAGCACGGTTCTCTCCACTCCTGTGAGTATGGCTCTCCCCAGCACGCCACCGAACGCGAGGGGTGTGCCACCCCCTGTGCCCTGGCACTCTTTCAGCAGCAGAAAAAACATGAGTTGTACTTGCATACAGCTCCTCTGGGGCTGGGGTGGGGATCTGAGGTGCTGCTGGCACAGAGGTGAATCCAGCAGGAAAAAATATCTATTAGCACCGTGGTGCCTGAGCACGTTCCTTTAATTCAGGAGTTAGGGAAAGCTAAATACAGAGCTCCTAGGGAAGGCTTGCTTTTCCTGCAGGGTAAGGAGGGGGGAAGCCAGATCTTGCCATGTGTTCTTTAGCCCCCAGGGCAAGCTGGCACACCCAGGTCTGGTCAAGGGTAGCAGGAGGGAAGGCAATAAATCAGCTCCGATTTACGTTCCAGATAGCGGCACAGAAAAGAGCTGGTTCATACTCTGCTGCGTATGAACGCAGCCGGTGACGTTGTTCACAAACAATGGAATTATTGGGGAATATTTAATCCTCTGGGGTGTGTTTCTGCCCCTTTCAGCTGGGCTTGGGGTGCTTCAGTGGCTGATTTTGCCGAGAGCAGACAGAGCTTCCCACTGTCTCAGAACGTAGGGAATGTCCCAAAATGGCTTGGTGGGGCTCACAGGATGCTCCCACCCCCAGATCCCCCATCTCTGAGGGATGCCCTGACCAATACATCCCAAAAGATGTGGGATAACCAAGGGAAGCCAGAAGCTTGCAAGCATGTACAGAAACCTGGCTGTCAGGGCACAGGGGTTGCTGCTCAGTTGCCCAGTAAACACTGGGAATCACCACCAGTTAAGCAGCTCCAGGCTCCCATAGCAGTCAGATCCCAGCTGTAAGTTGGAGCAGTGTGGTGTGAGCAGCGATGCCGTGTGTTCAAACTGCTCTGTCATCAAAATCTCTCCAGCAGAATCCAGTAAAAGGGTGTTTGCAGACTTACAACATCCCATGAAAAGCCAGCACGCTGGAGCAGAATTCACAATGCTTTTCAGACTCTGGAAATGAAGTTTTGGCTTTAAGCTGGCACTCCAGGTAGTCCCCAGGAATTTATTGACTTAGCAACACAGTTTTTCCACCCTTCTGTGGACACTGTGGTGTGCCCATCGCATTGGGCAGGGCTGGCAGTGGGTGCTGAGCTGTCTGGACACCAGAGCAGCATTTGACACCTCGGCTCTTCCTTGTGTTTTGCTGCCCACAGGTGCCACCGCCGCTGTCTGGGAGAGCTGCTGGGAACTGCGTGGGACAGCACCGGGTACGTCCCCCTCTGCCCCACCTGGACCCCCAGGGGATGCTCTGCACCAGGGGTGCAGGGACAAAAGGCCACTTTTGGAGTGCAGCCCTAGTGAGCTGCAGAAAAAGAGATCCAGAAGCCCAGCCCCAGAGCACAAATGCTTGGTGTACCCACAGGTGATGTTGGAAAAGTCTCAGACCCAGCTGCTATGGGTTTTTTTTTCCAATGTGTATCGGTGTAAAAATGCATCAGTAGCAAAATTCAGATGAATAACATGGAAAAAAATGCCTGGTTTTGCCTCCTGGAAGCCAGCTGCTCTCCTTCCAGTGCTTTGGTCACCACTGATCCCATCACTCATGTCTGGTGGGACCATCAACCAGGTTGTTAATTCGAGCCATAAGCTACTTTACAAAATACCCTGGAGCTCAGGAGATGAGCACACTCATCATGCCCACACTGGAGGCCATCAGGTGATGGGAGCTCCAACTCCTGCCCACCCTGGGGCTGCAGTGGGTGCTGGTGGGACCCTGCTGCAGTGCCAGGCACAGCAAGGGAAGTTTCTTAGTAAGAAAATCATGGAGTTTGCCTCTTTTCTTCCCCACCAGATACTGCTGAAAGGCTGCAATGCCAAGCATGGCTTCTACATTTTCAAATACGTCTACTCGTTTTCAACGCGGAGGAACCAGACGCAGATAAAGGTGAGGAGGTGGCACAGCAGGACCCTGCTTGGCTATGGTACCCCACACAGCTGGTGGGTACTGGGGTTGGTTCTGACCTCTCCCTTGTGTCTACTGCACAGAAGGAAGAGGCCAACAGCCAGACCACCGTCCCTGGCCACCGGCTGGATGAGGACAATGGCAAGCTGGGGCCGACAGAGGATGGGGTGGCCCCGGGGCAAGATGACAACGCTGATGAGATGGAGAACGGGATTAGCTTCAAGCCCGAAAACCACAGCACCCTGGACATTGGTGGGGATGCTCAGGGTGCTCGCCCTGGTGCTGGCACTCGAGCACATGGTGGTGTCAGTGTGGCTGTTCCCACCCTGGCCAGCTCGGAGGGCAGTGGAGACCTGGATTTGATGGTTGAAGTTGATGGTGATGTTTCCATTCTCCCCCAGGGCAGACGCCCTGGTGAGGCTGTGGTGGGGAACAGGTCCGGTGTCAGGAGTGAGGATAGGGATGAAGGTGCCCCTGGGAGGGCTTCAGTAGAGGGGGCAATGACAGCTGGGAGAGGGAGGGCCCCTGCCACTGGAGGGGACGGGGATGAGGGCAGTGGCAAGGCCACCATCTCTGGCCAAGGGCAGGAGGACATCATGTGGGGCACAGGGACAAGAGGCACCGCTCTTGCCTCTGTCACTGAGAAGATGGAGGACATCCAAGTTAACACTGAAGGTGTGGGTGAATACACTTACATCCCTGACTCAAGCAGCGTCACCGTCACCAGCGGAAAGGCTGGCAGCACAGCAAGGGCCACCAGCTTCACCCAAATCTCTCCGGACAAGGATGATGAGGTCAAAATCTTCATTGGAAGGGCCAACATCCATTTAGGGGAGCAAGAAACCACCCAGGCTGGTGCTACTGTTGGCAGCAAGGATGATGGCATCCCCACTGTGGGAACCAGCAGCCCCCTGCCCAGGCTGGGCATCACTGTGGCACGTGATGGCAGTGACGATGAAGGCATCCCTGCTCGCAGGCCACCTGAGAGACCAGCCACCACTGCCACCCCAAGCCATGGGGATAGTGTCACCACCAGCCCTGGGGATGGCCATCCCACAGGAGACAATGAGGATGGTGCCACCACCATTGGTGATGGAGAAGGACCGGTGGCCCCCGGCCCCTGGAGGGTCACTGATGGTGCCGTTACCATCCCTGCGGGGGCTGGCATCCATGGGAAAGGTGATGGTGAGGTGAAAGGTGAGGAGCAGAGGTTTGAGGAGATGCCAGGACGCCTGGCTGTCACCACCACGAGCCAGGGAAGTAACGAGGAAGCCACTGCTGCTGTCCCAGCCAAGGGGGCCAGCATCCGCCTGGCCACCACCGTGGCCATCCCGGGGGTGAGTGAGGGGGACTGCACCACCGCCCTGGGGACGGCTGGTGGCCCAGGTGAGAGCACCGTGGTGGGCAAAGGGGGCAGCGGGGAAACGGGGCCAGCCACCCCCCAGCCCCGAGGGGAGGGACGGCCCCAGCCCAAAGGGGAGGGACGGCCCCAGCCCAAAGGGGAGGGACGGCCCCAGCCAGGGGCAAAGCTCCGGCCAGAGGCACCGGGGCTGGAGAAGACACCCAGGACAGACAAAATGCTGTCCCCACGAGGGAAAGCCAGCAGCCAGGTGTCGAGTGGGACTCAGGTGAAGGCTGGTGGCCATGGTAGTGATGCTGGTGACAGGCCACGGGCAGGGAAAGCCATGGGCAGTGGCGAAGGCCAGGAGCAGGGACAAGGTGGTGGGGCTGGCGCGGTGGGGACCGGGGGTGGCCGCCTCCCTGGGCGCCATGGCAGGAGGTCAGGGGCCAGGGGACCGGGAGCGTTGGCGGTGCTGGGCCACAGCAGGCAGATGGACCAGGTGAAACGCGCTGACGAACTCCATGTCCGTGAGAGGGCGTTTTACAGCCTCGGCGGGGCAAGGGATGGCCCCCGCCGCCCCTACGCCAGCCTGGGCAGCGCCGACAGCAGCCAGTCCTCCGAGGGGGAGCAGGGCAGCCGCAGCGACAGCCGACAGACGGGACTGCAGCCCTCTGCCTGGGGAGCCCCAGGGCACCCTCACGGCCGCTGGAGCCGGGGAGCCCGCTGAGGAGCTGCCACTACCCACTCCGGTGGGCTCCAGCGGTGGAGTTTTGAGGGGGGGGGAAGGGGTCCTACGTGTTGTCCCCCCCTCAGCATCCCCGCTGCGGGCACTGCTCTTGGCTGGGTGAAGGGTACCCTGCACTGCTGGGGGTCGCACGGTGCTTTGCGGTCCCGGAGGCAAAAATGAATGGTTCATGCAACCCTGGTGTTAATTGGAGGGGGGCTGCGACATGAGTTTGCTGTGCCCGACAGCCCCGGAACGGCCATCGTGCTGGCACGGCGTAGGGTAGCGTTGTTCGTGCACTGATGCCAAGCGAGTCGGTAGATGGTGAGAAGAAGCCTCTGTCCTCGCGGTTTTATTTCTAGCCCTAATGCAGAAATAAAGGCATTTCTGTAGCTAAGGCTCTGCTGAGTTTGGTGTTTGCAGCGGGACTTCAGGCAGCTGCTTTGCCATGGTTGTGGCACGGCTGCTCCATTTCTGCCTCTGGCACATCCCTGGCCCAACCATCACCTCCATGGTTGCAATTTGGCCAACTACTCCTGCACATCCCTCCTTGGGGTATCAAACCCCACCAACTCCTGCCCAGGCCCATCCACCTCCTTTTGGGCAGTTTGTCCTAACTGGGGAGCCCCAAAGAGCACCTCCCAACTCAGCTCATCCAACTCCCATCGCTCTCTCCAGCCACTGGCGGGGTGTTTGCCAACCCCACCACCCACCCAGCAGCACCCTAACGCCCTGACCGTGCCACCGCCATTCCCACCGCCAGCCCCTGCACGCGAGCCAGGCTGGGCTTCGACACGCTGGAGCCGTGCCCCCGGTGCTGCCCAAACTTAATCACTATTTATGTAATTGCAGGGTGCTTTTTCTGTCTGAGAAGCTGCTAAAACGGGTAAGCTCGGCAACGGGCCGGGCACAGCGGGAGCAGCATCCATCCTCCCAGGGAGAGGTGGCACCTTTGGGTGGGGGACTCCCTGCCAGTACTGTGCCCATGCAGGGACAGGGAGCAGGAGCAGCATCCAGCCTCCCAGGGAGAGGTGGCACCTTTGGGTGGGGGACTCCCATGCAGGGACAAGGAGCAGGAGCAGCTACAATGTCAGTGATGTACCCACAGTGCTTCCCTGAGCTCTTTTCTTGGTCACTCACTCCAGGTCCTGTTTGAGGCCATGGATTTGGTTCTCAGGGATCATGCATGGGTGGTTGATGCTGGGACCACCAGCACCAAGAGTTATCCTATCGGTAGCACCAGTTGTTGGGGCTCTGCCTGGCTGGATCTCATGCTTCTCCAGTGGAAAGGATCCCAAATTGCATGTGCCCACTACACCCCACATTGGTGTACCCCGGGGAGCTGTGCCAGGCAGCCTGGTGCCAGTGCTGTGAGGATGTGGAGGTTTAAGCAGCCCCAGGCAGGGGTCTGCCTGCAGCTTCCCAAGCATGGGGCAGTATCTATAAGACCCCCAAAGGCTCAGGGACATCCTGTGCCGGGCCACCTGGCTCAGAGTGAAAGGGGCCACAGGGCTATTGGCAGCCTGGGCTGAGCCACTCACCCCTGGAACTGCCACAGCACATCACATCTCAAGTCTGATGGACCACAGCAATGCTCCAGAGAGCTCAGGCTTGGCATATGCTGTTGCCTGGTAAATGAAGGGGATGGTTTTGGGGTCTCAGCTCTGGCAGGGCTGGGACTGGTGGATTTGCAGCACCATGGTGACCCCAGCGTGGTGCCCAGCCACCTCCACGCCTGACCACATTCTCATCCATGCTATGAAGCAACACCCATAAGCAAGGCCTGGGCACCATCTAGTGGAACAAAAAGCCTTTTGCTGGGAATGTTTTGTGCCTGTTGAATAAGATGCAGCTCTTCCTGGTGCAGGGATGGGCACTGCTGCCCTCTTGCTCCTCTCCTTCCCCAAGCTCCTGGGGAATCCTACCTGAACAGCCAGATGTGGTGGTTTCCCTTCGCTAGCACTGGGCTGGCAGCCAAGCACAGCCACTCACTCACTCTTTCCCCACCCCAGGGCATAGGGGAGAGAATTGGTGGGCAAAGGTAAGGAGACTCATAGGTTGAGTTAAGAAAAATTTAAGAATTGAAATAAAAGAAAACTTAAAATAAGAATGATATTAAAATAGTAATAATAATAATAATAATAATAATAATAATAATAATAATAATAATAATAATAATAATAATAATAATAATAATACTACATGCAAATGAATGATACACAGTGCAATTGCTCACCATCCACCAACCAAGCCTGGCTTGTTCTTGGATAAGAAT
The DNA here is from genome assembly GCA_907165065.1 of Caprimulgus europaeus. The sequence continues at coordinate 79,619,339 of OU015526.1, forward strand.
CCCAGAGGAGCCATGATCCTGAAACTGAAATCCTGGAAGAGCAAGAGCCCAAGTGAAAGCCAGAGAGAGTGAACCCCCACAAGAGAGAAATCCTTTAATATCCTGATCATGACGTTATATGGAATATCCCATTGGCATATCCAAATGCCAATTTAGCATTTGAATTTAATTTTAATATTCCTCACCCTGCCTAGACCCTGCACCTGCAGACCAGCAAAACACAAAGTCCTTCAACTTCCAGCGACAACTGAAAACATGGGTGTGTTAGCAACGTTCCACTCATAACAAATCCCAGCTGAAACCAACATACAACACTGTTCTAGCTGCTAAAAAGAAACCCAGCTCTGTCCCAGCTAAAAAGCCAGATACAATGTCAGGTATAAAACTGGCTAGCTTGGGTATACATGTCATAAATTTCTAAACAGCACTATCTCCTTGCCTAGCTGCTCTTAAAGCACCTGGAATTTTTGTGCAGTAGCTCTGGATCTACATCCTGGGGCACGGTGGTGTTTTGGGATGTTCACCCTGAGCCTGCTCCTCACCCCCACCGAGTTGCTTGGCTCTGCCTTTCCAAAACTCGCTTGCCAAATAGCACCAGCAGGCACTGAGCAGACCAACTGCAAGTTTCCCAGGGAAAGGGTTTTCCTGGAGTATTGGAGCAAAGTGGGGAGCTGGTTTTTCCTTGCAGGCTGGGTTGTTGAGCACTGCTTGGGAGCTGGCAGGGTGGCTCACTGCCACCCCTCGTGCACCAACAAACTTCTAACCAGGCTAGAGGTGGCCACCAGAGCTGGGAGGTGTTCTGTGGCTCCTTGGCCTTTGGCTTTGCCAAGTTGTGTATTTTTGTGAAAAACTTTAATTTAGACCCTTAATATATAAGCATTTACTTCCTGTTCCTATATTTGGGGTTGGGTTTTTTTGTTGTTGTTGATTTGGTTTTTGGTTTTGTTTTTTTTCTGAAGGCAGCAGTGATTTAACAACAGGCATTTCTTCATGTGGGGGCAGCAGAGGCTGTTGCTGAAGTGCTTTAGGGTCTCTCATCCCACCCTGTACATGAGAGAACCCAAGTGCAGAGTGATATGGACACTAGAGTTACTTTCTGGGGGTACAGAAGCAGAAAGAAATTGTCCCTAAAAATCCCAGCTTCCCTTCCAAATATTAATTGTGAGGATATGACCAGGTGAATATGGGTGGTTGTCTATTCAGGTCAATGTTGTGCTTAGAGGAGAAAAAAATCTGCTATTGTGGGCTATCACTGCTTTCTAGAGCCTAAAGCATGTGGTGAAGAGATTGTGTGTAAATTGTCCACTTTTATCTGGTGTTGTGCTGGTGATATTTTAATTTTGGTGTGGGGAATTCCTTTGTTTTGTTGATGTGAGTGAAGTTTGTGAAGACTGTGTGATGAATGTGGATTTTAATGATAACTCTGTGAGGTGCAGAGGAACTGGATTTCTGTTCACATTGCTTTCACACATGAGCTGGCACATGGAGCAACACTGGAAAAAGCAGATGCTGGGTGAAAAGGGGGTCAGCTCCCCCATGAGTCAAGTGAGCCATGGGAGAGGAGGGTGAGCTGTGACCCCTAATTGGGGATTGCCCCAGCTGGGCAAGGCTCAGGCCACCCAAAACACACACACAGCTGCAAAGGTTTTCCAGGGATGTAACCTGGAGCAGTGCCCTCATTAAGGAAACCAGCTGAACCCAGGCTTTGGGTATTCACCCTTGGTGAAGCCTCATTATCTCTTTTAGGAGGACAGCAGCTAGCTGTGAGCTGCTCCTTGTCCTAGGCACTGGTACCAGTCCCTTTGCAAACCACTCCCAGTCCTGCCTGGGGAGCTGTGGGTGCCAAGGCCATTGGTGTGGGATGGGAAGCAGCATCTCATCTTCCTGGCTGTGGAGCTGGCAGCACTGCAGGTACCAACACCAGCAGTGGGATGTGGGTGGGACTGTGTCTCACTGGGTTTGCTGGGTAGACTGGAAGCAAGGGCCAGCCTGCCCTGCTTTTCCTAAGCTTTACCTGCCTAAGGCAGGTTTTTACCTGGGCAAATTGGGAACTGGGAACCTGGCTGACTCCCAGCACCTTTTCTGTAGAGAGAGAATGACAAAAAAAACCCCCAAAACCCCCCAAACCCCACTAAACCTTTGCTACATGTCTTAAAACCAGTTCTTTTTGTAATTATTCTTTGTGGCTTTATGTCTTGTGGCTGTATCAGGGCTAATATGATGAAGTGAACCACTCTGCTGTGTGTGTGTGTGTTTGGGATGCTGTAGCTGGATCTCATGTGGCCATGGGCTTGCAGGCACCTTGCCGACATCCTCAGCTCCCTGGGCACACCGGGTGAGTTATCCTCACTGTTCCCATCTGTAATGTGGCCTCAGTCACCTCCCAGTGCTCTGTTAACCTGGCAGTGATGATGCTGTATGAGGAACCTGTTGCTCTGGAGGTCTAGAGGACTTTGAGCCCTTGGACAAGTAGTGCAAATGAATGTCAGTGGGGTTTTGGAAAATGGTTATTAATATTCAGCCTGTTTAAGCTCTTAGAGGGGTTTTTATAAAGTGAAGGGCTTTCACCTGCCTTGTGCTGTGACTTGAATAGCTCTGCTGAAGTGAGAATTCAACATCTCTTCTGTTGGGGGGAAAATGTGCTTTTTCCTTAATAAGGTGGGTGTGGAGGGCAGAAAAATTCAGGCTTTTGTGAAACTAAAAAGCTGGCAGAGGCTTCGGTATGCAGCTCCAGGTTCTGAGAGCAAGTTCCCTAGATTTAGGGGGAAATCCCCATTTTGGGTCATTTTTGCCAGCACTCTCCTTGCTTGTGCTCACAATCCTTGGACTGGTCCAGTTCAAAACTGGGAAATGTTCCTGTAGATTTCAGGAGGTGCTGACCCAGCTCAGTGCCACGCTGTGGATCAGGGACTGTCGTGTGCAGGGCAGCTGTGTGAAGCTGCAGAGACTCTGGAAAGGTATTTTCTTCTGTGGTGACAATTGATGTCCCCTGGGTGGGATGATGGATGTGCTCTCTGGGAGGAAAGCCACAGCCCAGGTGCAGAAAATCCACTGTTGCCTCAGGTATCTCAGAGCCCACAGCAGCTGTGGACAAAGCCTCCCTGTGCAGACCTTCACCTCCCCTCTTGGTAGACGTGCTGGAGAAGCCTGCTGCCTGCAGGATGGCTTTACACTGCCTCCCACCAAAACCCTGATCAAGGGACAGTTTCTGGGCATGAAAAATATGTGTTTAATGAAATGTGGAGGGGATGGCATTCCTCCTTGGCTTGCTTTGTAAATAAACACTGGGGGTGTGCCATGTGATAGCACGTCTGCTTGGCTCTTTCTCTCTAGCATGTTGGTTTGGTGTGTGTTCTGGATCAGAAATCTCCAGGTTTGTTTTTGTACCAGCCACTCGACCGCTAAACTGCTTAACCTTCTCCACAGTCAGTGCCTTGTGAAAGCCAAACACGAGCAACTCAGACTGTCTGAAAACACAAGCTGCAGACTGACCCAAAAGAAAGCTGTAATTTACTGGAATGGAAGCTCCTCTTTAAATTTGCAGGGGAAAAAAAAAAAAGCATATATAGAAATCTAACAAAACCAAGTAATGATTGTCTGGCAGGGACCAGGAGATGCTGTTGCAGGAAGTGATGATGTGGATCAACCATCACATGTTAAACACAGTTTGTTTTGGTCAGGTTGTGATCCCACATCCTTGCTGAGGAGCATCTCTTCCTACTACTAAAAATGCAGAAATGCAGTTAGAAAAGCAAAAGCTCAGCTTGAATTGGAATTGGCCAGAGATGTCAAAAATGACAAGAAAGGGTTCTTCAGGTACGTAAACAGAAGAAGCAGAAGGGAAATATTGGCCCACTGTTAAGCAGGAGAGGTAAATTAGTCACCACCAGTGCTGAAAAGGCAAAGGTTCTCAATACTTTCTTCACCTCTGTCTTTACCAGCACTGTTGGACCCCAGGCCTTGGGAACAAAACTTCAGGTTGCTGCAAACATAGACCCACCATCAGTGGAGGAAGAGCTGGTATGAGAACTATTCCAGGAGCTTGACCCCCACAAATTGATGGGCCATGACAATACCCACCTGAGGGTGTTGGAGAGCTGGCTGATGTCTCTGAAAGGCCATTCCCCCTAATCTTTGAGAGGTCATGGGCATAGCTGCTTTTTGATTTGGCAACCTGTCACAAGTGGTGTCCCCCAGAGATCAATAATGGGCCCAATGCTGTTTAATGACTTCATAAGTGATCTGGGTGATGGGATCAAGTGTATCCTGATGAAGTTTGCTGATGATGCCAAACTGAGTGGGGAAGTGGACACTTTGGAAGGGAGAGGCACCCTGCAGGAAGCCTGGGATAGGCTGGGAGAGTAGGCTAGCAAGAACATTATAAAGATCAACAAAGACTAATACAAGGTCTTGCACCTGGAAAAACATAACTCAGGAGTGCAGCACATGCTGGGATCTACCCAGCTCTGAGGTAGAGCTTGCAAATTGATTCCCTGAGGCTGATATAATTAATTAAGTTATAAAGCTTATGAAAGCAGAGCTGATGCAGGAGTATAGATGCTGGTGGTCCTGCCCCAGTGGAGACCATTTCCATAGACTTGGGCAGAAGGCTGTGGGAATAGGGTGGCTTGGGGTCCTGCTCTTTTCCTGTTTCAGCTGCGCCTCTGACTAACCAGTTCTGCCTTTTGGACTGGATTCCTCTTTCTTATTCTGCTTTCCCTCCCCCCTTTCTTTCCAGCTCAGCTTCCTCAGCTACCTGTGCTTCCAGCCTTTTCCCCTGCCAGCCTCCTGACTTTTCTCCTTGCTTTGTGTTTTTCCCCTTAGGCCATTTTCCATTCCTGTTTCTCGAGTCTTGCCTTTTCCACTATGCATGTCCACCCTGGTGTTTCATTTCTCCCTGTTCTACCCTCTGTCAGTGCTCCTTTCCTCCGTTCCATCCCAAGTAAACTGGTGTTGGCTTCTTGTTCCAACTGTCCAAGATCCCCAGTCAAACAGAGGTCAAGGGATTCCTTAATAAAATCCCTGAGAGATAAGTTTTGTGGAATAGTCTCCTGCTTATTCAGTGTAGCTGGTTCTTCTGGGCTTCCAAGCTTTTTTTTCTGCTTTTTGAAATGAGGAATGACAGGAAAATACTGTGGGGGACACTCAAGAGACCCAGTGCTGCTGTGGCCTGGCAGACCTCCTCAGAGACTCATTTGCTGCCTGGAAAATCTTTGCTTTTATTCCTGTTTATTATTAATATGTCTGAATCAAGATCATGAGTGTAAAGAGTGATTCTTGCTGTGAAATGGTCACCTGTAAAAAAAGTAAATAACTGTTATCCTGGTGATGAGAGAAGTTGGATGTTGAAGACCTGTAGGTTAGTTTGCACAGGTCCTGTCTTAGCTTGTGCTGCAGGTAACAAGGGACATCTCGAGTTGGGTTTCCCTGGATGGGCTCCCTGGGTTCCTCACAGACAGCTGTCATGCACAGACATTAAGGTATTGTGCACATAAATCACTTCCAGGCAGGTATGTTGGTCTACAAGATAATTGCCTGAAGCAAACTTGCTTGAGGTGGGTGTCACAAGCAGCAGATTATTTCATCACCTCCTTTGGACCCAGTGACTGCCCTGCTGCCTCCTGGCTTGTGTGGGCTTCCTTTGGTGGCTAGACACCAGCTTTGACTCACGCCTGGGGGCAAGATGGGATTTGATGTGCAAGAACTGGGGAAGAGCTGCTGCTCTCAGCACTTCCCAGCAATGAGTAAGTCATCCTGCAAACGGGTGACAGGAAACTCTGTCTTTCTCCTGGGGGAAAAAGTGACCTCTGTCCCCCCCTGGGTGACCTCTCCTGTGTCAGCAGCCATGGTTGTGGTGGGTACCAAATGTGTTTAAGGTGAGATGCTGCCATACACAAGGTCTAACATGTTCTCATCCCCTCCCAACAGCCTTCTCGGGAGGATATCTCCTGTTGTCACCCTGCACAGCCCTCCTCTGTAAGCTCTGGATGCTCTCCATACACACCCTCATGTTGTCCTGCCTGCCCTTACCCCCAAAAAAGGGGCTTTTGTGGAGGTGTGCTCGAGGGAGGTATTTAATTTTTAGCTTCCTGTTTGCTGAGCCAGGAGTAAGATTTTTAACAGGGATTGTGCTAGAGCAGAGCTGTTTTGCTCTGGCTTAACTAGTGCTGCCTGGCTCTGGGCCACTTAAAACAAAAAGCCAGACCCCAGGAAAGAGCAGAGCATCGCTATGGTCACTGGAAAAACAAAACCCAGCCTTTTTCTCCATGTGGCTCAAACACTGCCCAGGTTACAGAGCTGGAGAAACCTCCCCCGAGTTGGTAGGTGGAGGCATTTGTTGGGGTGGGGGCTTGTGTTTCTCCACTCAGGGATGTGGAGGGAACTGGGAGGTGTCTGTGTCATCTGGCAGAGTTTTTCCAGTGAGGGAGAAGTTTTCATCCTCTCTGCCACAAGCCATGGCCACTGCATCCACTTCTCGGGTGGGGAAACCGAGGCACTGATGCCCCAGGGACTGAGCTGGTGTTGTGCTGTCTGGGTAGTTTGCTCTGGCACGCTGAAAGGGAGGGAAAGGTACTAGCTGGGTTTGGCAACAGCAAGCCATGCCCCACGCTTCATCCTTGAAAGTTCTGTTTGTTTAAAGGCATGAATGCAGCCTGAGAGTTCATGACTAACTAGAAAATGAGATTAAGTTAACAAGGAATGCGTTGGGACACGGGTGACATTAAACCTCTGGATTTTTAATGGCAGCAATAAAATTCTTTTGCCTCATGGTACAAAAACCTCAGCAGTAGCTGATGTCAGCCTTGGTTTTTCTCCTGTTTAAAGAGTGTGCTGTCAGGGACAAAGTGACTGGATTGGATATTGGATTGGGTATTATATTGGATGTGAGGAATAATTTATTTTCTTAAAGGGTTCTGAGGCATTGGAAGGGGTTGCCCAGGGCAGTGGTGGAGTCCCCATCCTTGGAGGGATTGAAGAGTCGTGTAGACACAGTGCTGAGGGACATGGGTCAGTCAAGGACTTGTCAGTGTGGGGTTAATGATTGGACTCCATGATCTTAAAGAGCTTTTCCAATCGAGGCAATTCTGGGATTCTGTGACTAGGACACAACTTGTTGTCAGGGCCTTATCCAGGGCACCACGAAGGGGAAAGCAAGGGTGTCCCTTCCCAGAGATGCTGGGCTCAAGAGGCTCTGGCACGGATTTGCTCTGTCAGGCTGTTTTCAAAACAGCTCTTCTGCTTTAGAGTTTGCCAAAGATTTCCAATAGCCATGAGGACCATGGAGAAGGTTTAAGAGCTCAGAGAGGTGGGGGGTGCAAGGGCACAGGTCCAAAGCTAACCTCTTCAAGGGGAGGTAAATCCTTGAGGCTGTGAATGGCTCCGTGTGGGACAGCTAGGTCTGTGTGCAGGTGACAACCCAAGTACCTAGAGCAGCTACTGTGATATGCTCTTTCTGGAGGTGAGAAACAGCAGGGGAGGGAAAAAGGTATTTTACTTGTCTTCTTTCTCTTTGATCTTCTGCTGTCACCAACCTATCCCTTAGTGTGACTTGTATCAGGAGGGGAATGGTGATGTTGTGTGGTTTTTACCCTTCCTGCCTGTAGGATCTGTATTTCCAGAGCCCACAGTGACCCTTAGTGTGAGGGTCAGTGACCAGTTGGCATGCCAGGCATGAGGGGCAGTCAGGTTTTGCTCAGGTTGTTGGCATGGCACGCTCTTTTTACCTCCCCTTCTCGCAGAAACCATCAAGGAATTAATTTGCAGTGTAGGTAGCAAAGTGCTGGTGGAATTTAATTCAGTTCATCTACAAGTACCTACTGATAGTTACTTGTGTTTTCCTACCACTGCTGGCTACTCAGGGTTTGTGTGCTTGAGAGAGGCTTTTATCTGGGGTTGTTCTTGTGATGGTGTGCTGTCATTAAAGACCCTGGGGAAGGCAAAGCTTGTACTGGAGAGATGTTCTGTGGCTGGTGTGAGCATCTTCCTCTTTCTATAAAGAGAGAAAAGCACTGCTCAGCTGGAGCCTGCTCTCATTAGGGTGGCAACAGAGCTTTAACCCCCTTAGCTGCACGGATTGACACACCTTGCTGATGTGACAGACAAAACATGATTTATAAGACACCAGCCTGTGGCTGGAGGGCTGCTGGAAAATCCCCACTTAAAAGATTTCCTTATTACTGAAACAAAGGAGTTGCTCAGAGTTGATCTGTATTTCTGTGTTCAATATACAAAGGGGCAATTTAGACCTCAACTCCTCCTGAGGGTCAGATTGTTTCTCCAAAGCCTGCAGATGTGCCAGGTGTTTGGTCTGAGATGGGTTCCTGCAATAGGCTTCAAGCAAGCAGAGCTCCTCACATGCTGGGCACGAGGCAGAACCCTCACACTGGCTGAGACCACCTCCCTGTGAGTTGGCTGCCTCTGTGATGTGCCTGACAAATTTTCTGTGCCTTTCCCTGCTTGTTTTTCCTTAAGAAACCTCCAAGTGTTGCTGTATGTCCTGACAGGACATGGGGAGATTTGCTTGTGCTTGTGACCCTGCAGCAATCCCAGTGAGCAACCTCAGAGTTGGATGAATGCTAAATCCATGCTGTGCCTGGCACCCCACCTTCCTTGGACATGCTTGCCTGTGTTGTTCCTCACTCCAAGAAGGACATGGAGGTGCTGGAGCGTGTCCAGAGAAGGGCAACGGAGCTGGGGAAGGGTCTGGAGCACAAGTGTGATGAGTTCAGAGCTGAAGGAACTGGGGTTGTTGAGCCTGGAGAAAAGGAGGCTGAGAAGAGACCTTCTCACTCTCTCCAACTCCCTGCAAGGAGGGTGTAGAGTGGAGGGAGTGGGTCTGTTCAACCAAGGACCAAGGGACAGGATGAGAGGAAGTGGCCTCAAGTTGTTCCAAGGGCAGTTGAGATTGGATGTGAGGAAGAATTTCTTTGCTGAAAGGGTTCTGAGGCATTGGAAGGGGTTGCCCAGGGCAGTGGTGGAGTCCCCATCCCTGGAGGGATTGAAGGGTCATGCAGACACTTTTTAAGGTACATTGGCTCAGAAAGATTTGTAGTAATGACTATTAAGCTCAAATCCAAACAAGTTCAATAAGAATGTTATACCTCCTTGACTAGGGAGACTTTCCACTGACAGAAGGTAGTTTTTAATTTTGTTTAATGATTGACCTTGTTTGGAGAGCAGGGGAAAGTAAACCCATTTGTTATTTCAGTCCTCCGTTTCCGCCGTGGATTATACGTTTTGCATGTGGGGACACGTTGCAGGGAATTACCCATCTGGCCAAAATGACCTCTGGGCAGGAGGTGCTTTACTGCTGCTTTCCTACCCTTTGCTTCTCTCCACAGCTCCTGGCCCTCAGCTGTATACGTGTTTAAATGCTTTTCCACCTCAAAAGCAGTTGCCAATTCACAGTGAAAACTGAAAATGGTCCTGTTATTTGGTCAAGTTCTTCCACAGTTAGGAAATGCTTTTGTATAAGGAGATTTGACTCATTTATTTGAAGAAATATTCCATGTTTTTGTGTGAGCTGTGCATGAGAAAGTAGAGTTATCAGTTTTGTCAGAACTGTTTCTGTGTAAGTTTTAATATTACTTAAGATCAGAACAAGGTTTGCCATGTCAAACAGGATCACAAAGCGTGTGCATGTTGTGGCATATGTTCAATCTGTGGAAAACTGCATTTATAGATTGGGGGAAACAAGTAGCTTTCGGTGAGCTGACCATCATTATAGGTTAGGGCAGCCCTTCCCAGACCACTGACTTCAACAGGAAGGGAGAGAGACGTCTGCCCTGCCTTCAGTTTGACAAACCCAACTCCTCACAGTATTTTGATGCACAAACCATGGCTCAAAATAACCCCATTCTTGTGCTCCTGGTTATATTTGCAATTATCCTCTGCAACAGGAAGCAAACCATGTTAATTACATTTCACAGAAGACTTGTTGCTCTTGTCCTTTCCTAGAATGTTCTGTAGGGAGATGGCTATGTTGAAATAAAAACCCCCAAAACAAATAAATCAATAGCTGTTTTCACTAGAGAGCCTAACTTCTGCCTTGCTGCTAATCAGAGTAGGGGCTATGCCAGTGAGGAGATTTCATGGAGAACAAGAGCTGAATAACCTGCACAAAGAATTGTTCCTGCTGGGCACAGGCTCTGCATGATGACAATGTCCAGAAGAGTTGATAGCCCCAGCATGAGAGATGCTGACCCTACCAGGTCCTCAGTGAGAGGGAGTGTGTACATAGGTGAGACCCCACTGAGGTGGGCACCCTGCACTGAGTGGTTGGGTTACACCACGCTGAGTAACCTGAAAAGCGGTGATGTTGCTTCCTGTGTGCAGGGATGTTGAACAGATGTCAGGCAGGAAGGATCTTCCACTCAAGGATTTCTTCCACACTTCTTCTTTACTTCCATTGAATCCAGAAAAGTTATTCCTATTGGATTTCTATGCCAAAAACTTGGAGTGGGATAAAAAGACAGTGTACAACAGGGAGTTTGTATTGTGCTGAGAGAGGAATGAAGAGATACCATCACTGGTCATGTCCTGAAGTAATTTCTAGGGGTTTTTATTTTAACACCTGTGTGTTTCTAATCCTTTTTCCATCAGTACCTCAGCTACTTTGACCATCTTGCTGTCTTTCAGTTGATCACTGGGAGGAGAAATCTTATTTCCAGAAAGCCAGGAGATGTGCATGCAGCCTAAGAGAGCTGGGGGAGCTCCTCTTTCCCTAGAGGGCACAGATCTGTCTGCTGTACACTAAAGCAAAGACTTTTTGGGCAGCAAAGTCTGAAACTGGAGCAGGGTGAGAAGTCAGTGCTCTGGGGTGCTGGAGAAACCTCACCAGTGTTGCTGTCTGGGTTATTTCTGTTAAAACCAGAATATAACTTGTTAATACCAGTATTGGAGGGGCTGGAAGACAACTGACAGTTGTGAGCCAGGCTGCTGGGTGTCTCCATGGCTGAATTGTGTAAATGGCACGAATATCTCTTGCCCAAATAAAGCAATGGGAAGACCTGTGTGTAATTTAATTAAGAGTTACAGATGGGCAGTATAGTTAGTGCTCATCAGTGTGGTTTGATGGAAAATGGTTTTAACACAGAATAACCCTGATTCGGGAGGAATAATTGCATTTGGCTGAATTCAAGCTGTTAAACTCAGTAGTATCTGGAGTTGGTCCTTCAGTCTGACGTGTGCAGGGTGCCAAACTAGAAGATGGTCTGGTTTAGCTTTAAAAATGCAGAAATCATCACTCTTTGATATGCATCACAGACTGGTTTGGGTTGGAAGGGATCTTAAAGCTCATCCAGTTCCACCCCCCCTGCCATCAGCAGGGACACCTTCCACTAGAGCAGATTGCTCAAAGCCTCACCCAACCTGGCCTTGAACACTTCCAGGGAGGAGCAGCCACAGCTTCTCTGGGCAACCTGGGCCAGTGTCTCACCAGTGTATCATCTGTACACTGTGGTAATTGACTCTTTTAGTCTGTCCTCTTAAAGAATTGAGGGCTGGCAGAGTTGTTGGCTTTCCAAGAAAGATCTTCTGGGTATTGACCTAGACCCCCTGGACAGCCCAAGCAGCTGTTCCACCACGTTCAGGGGAGCACACAGGCTTGCTTTCTCCCTTCTGAACTGCTGTGCAGGGATGGGATTGGGAAGAAGAGTAGCCCAAGCAGACAAGCTAATTGCTGGCAGGTTTTAGGCTTCAATTTGCAGTGTCTATGTAGACCATGTAATAAAAAAAAGCCACCCTCCTTCCCTGCCTCCAAGGTGTAGTCTGTGTATGTGTGAACACGGCCACTTTCCACTGAAGTCTATGAGGAAGATTTCCTGTTAAAAAAAGATATTTAAAACCTACAGCCAGAGAATGCAATTATTTGTTCTGGGGTTTTTTGGTTGTCTGGTTTTTGTGTTGTTGTGGTTCCTTGCTTTCCATGATGATAATGATGAGGAATCAATGTGTTAAGAGAAATGCTAGCATAATTGTGAGTTCAGAGTGAGATTTTTTTTTACTAACTCTCATGTATCTGTTTTCCTATGTGTGGGCAGTATCAAGCCAGGAGCTGGTAAACAAAGTGGGCAAATTATTATTGCAGCAAGTCTTATAATTGCCTTCTTTTTAAAAATACGTTTAATAGCCTTTATCTGATAACTGGGCTTTAAGTATATGATCAGTAAGAGGGAGCTTATACTGTATGTGCTGTGCCCATAGTAGCTTTGCAAGATCAGAGCCATAATAAATACTGTTTTTGCTGAAAATTATTTAAGTCATGCTATAGCATCAGTGTGGGAAGGGCAGGTGTGGTAGACACAAAGTTAATTGAAAGGCTACTTCAGAAAAATCTTGCCATGGTCATTTGTGTTTCTTATTATTTTGATGCTACTGGTTATTTAGTTATCACTGGAAAATCTACATTATTCCTATAAAATATCCCAGACAAGCCAGCACTTCCATGTGACTCAGAACTCCAGGGTTTCATTTGGTCCAGATAGTGGAATTTAAAATATTAACTGTATGTGTGTTCATATATGTGTATGTGTTACTGTGGCTGAGCCAAAGCAAAGCAGCGCTGCAGGAAGCCTGCTCTGATCAGACTTTCAGCCTGGAATGGAATTATTCCTCTCATTTTCAATCAATAAAATCCTTGTGCATGGAGGCAAACATTGAGGGAGGGTCTCTCCATAGCAAAGCCTTTTCCAGGCGAAGTAAGCTTCTTTTTGCAACAGGTTAATATAAAAGAACCTGTTCTGCACAAGTCATTTATCTCAGCAGCTTTGCTAGCTGAATGCTGTTACGGGGTTACCTGTTGTCAACCTGCCTCCTTAGATCTGTGATTCCCAGTCTGGCTCAGCCTCTGTGTCTCTGCCCTGTTACTGCCCTGCTGCCTGAGGTGAGACCAACACAGCTCCAACCAGCACTGGAGCTTCCTCGTTTTGTGTAATTGATTGCTTAGATGAGATTTAGTCTGTGTTTCAACATCAGTTATTTTGGGTAGAGCAGATCAAGTTTCTCCATAAGGAACGGATGTTGCTTCCCAAAATTGCTTGTCATCCTCTGTGTTCACTTTTTCCATGGGTGAGAAGTCATTTGACTTCTTATGTGATAAACAAGACTCAGTGAGCAAGGCAGCAGTTCTGGCTTGTTATTTATTGACTGGTAATGTTCTTCCTGATGCTGCTCAAGAGTTAGTGGCTCTGTCAGCTGTTCCTTCTTATTTTTTGCTTCAGAGCCTGCTGATTAACCTGGTTTCTTAGGCTTTCCTTTCCTCTAGTTAATGTATAGCTGCAGTTTGCTTCCTGCTTTGCATCCATACGCCAACCACAGTTTGCCATTTATTCTGCCAAATTTATAGCTACATGCTCAACCAATAATCTGTCTAGGTAGCCAGTATGAATTATGTGCAAAATGTTCTTTCCTAAATCTGGATGTGATTATCTCTCAACTGTCTATTTCCAAAAAAGCTCCTCCCTTCCCAAAAAGAGCTGGTAAGCAAGGAAGGGAGAGCAGGGACTTGCCAGGAGTATTTGTGCTGCTGTGCTGCCATACCTAGCAGGCTGGCTGTCGTCCTGGCCGAGCTCAGGGTGCCTCTGCACAGTTCTCTCATGTCACAGAAACACAGAATTGCTTAGACTGGGAAAGACCTTTAAGATCACCAAGTTGCAGGCTGCTGGGCTCCTGGTCCTCATGCTGGGCAGAGTCAGGGACCAGCCAGTCCAGGAGGTGACAAATCTGGGAGGGTAAGGGCACCTGCCCCATGTACATGAGCTGCCAGTTCAGCAGATGGTAGACAGGTACTTTCTAAAACAAAATATTTCTGCATTTCAGTCAAGCTAAAAGGGTGACCAGGAAGGAAAAGAAAATTTACTGAACAAGAGAGGAGCAGGGGGGAGGTACTTTCCTAATGAAAATAAATCTTTTTACTTTTTCTTAGACACTTGTATAACCCATCATCTGAACTAGTCAGTATATCAGTTTATCCTAGTTACTTGAAAAATTATACAGGTCAGAAAATCAACATCTCCTTTGACTTGTGGATGGTAATACCTGTCAGGTGTGAGTTACTCCATCCAAAAAGCTTTTAAAATTGAAAGGATTAATACAATTTTAATATGCAAAGCACAAGGAGAAATTTCGGGGTCTGAAAGATGTTTTCTATAGGCAGATTGATTGCTTGTTGTACAAGAGATGGCTACCCCAATACCCATTAAGATATGAAGTATCCTGACATGCAGGTGATGTCCCAGCTTTCCAACCTGGAACCAAGATGATCCATTGCTGTAGTGAAGCCTGGTACCTGCAGAGCTCCTGCTTGGATGAGCTTCGAGGGAAAACGGCCTCGTCACCTTCAAGCTTGAGCCAAGCTCTCTGTGACTGTCGAGACAGCAGAGGCCTTGACCCTAGCCTGCTGGTTTTTGGTTCCCCCCACAAAATCAAATCAATTTCTCAGCCAAACAACTTCCTCCCCAAATCCAGTCCTGAACTCTTTAATTTCCCTTCATCAGGCCCACAGATGGGTTTTTTCCTCCTACTCTCCCAGCAAGGCTCCACACCCTGGCACACAGTGCCTGGGAGATGTTTGCTTTCACACTGACTCAGTTCTGCATCCGTCCCACCTCAGACCACAGCAACCTTAGACTGAGAGTTCAGCAAACTGGTCACAACAAAGCCTGAAGCCACGTGAAATCCGAAGGGTTTCTGGTGTGTAGCTCAGCCTGTGTCTGAGATCAGGTTTACTGACAGGGTCATAACCCATCCTAGCAGTCCTGTACTGCTCCTAGAGCACATGCTTCACCTTCCCCAGACCTTCTGGAGAAAGAGAAGCCAGGACAAGCTGTGGAAAAGCTTTGTGTACAGATAAACCACAGATATGCAGGCTGCAATCCTGCGTTGCGTAACGCCCGGCACCTCTCCAAATTATCATCTGTCGCATGCTGGTCCCGTCCAAGAGGCACTTGGAAAGTGTGCCTTGCAAAAGGCTTGTCTCTGGGATTGGGAGCAATCTTTTTGGGACTCCCTGCTCCTCATGCTGTGAGCCTTGTGTGGTTGTGTGTGGAAACATGGTGTGAGCTTAACACAGTGTATTGAGGAATGCCAAAGGCTGCCCTGTGATAATACCAGGGCACAGGTAGGACTTTTTACCCCTGTACACAGCATGGGTGAAACCACACCTCGAGTGTGCTGGGTTCAGTTTTGGGCCCCTCACTCCAAGAAGCACATGGAGGTGCTGGAGTGTGTCCAGAGAAGGGCAATGGAGCTGGGGAAGGGTCTGGAGCACAAGTGTGCTGAGTTCCTGGCTGAGGGAACCGGGGGTGTTGAGCCTGGAGAAAAGGAGGCTGAGGGGAGACCTTCTGGCTCTCTACAACTCCCTGAAAGGAGGGTGGAGAGAGGTGGGGGTGGGTCTGTTCAACCAAGGACCAAGTGACAGGACAAGAGGAAAAGGCCTCAAAGTGTGCCCAGGGCAGTTGAGATTGGATGTGGGGAAGAATTTCTTTGCTGAAAGGGTTCTCAGGCATTGGAAGGGGTTGCCCAGGGCAGTGGTGGAGTCCCCATCCCTGGAGGGACTGAAGAGTCGTGTAGACACAGTGCTGAGGGACATGGGTTAGTGGTGGACTTGTCAGTATGAGGTTAATGATTGGACTTGATGATCTTAAAGGTTTTTTCCAGTCCAGGTAATTCTGTGATTCTGTGACTTTCCCTCTGCTGTGCAGCACCGGGTTGCCGAGCTCATCTCAGTTATGCACAGAGCAGTGCGTGGGTGACTGTGGAGGAGGAGTTGGCCCATCATTTCTGTCCACCTCTTCCCTGTCATGCAGTGCTAAGGACCATTGTTTCTTGCAGCAAGGGGGTGGCTCTTCATGCTTTGCCAGTGGAGTTGAGCAAAGATAAAAGCAGAGGGGTGCTGGGTGTGCAGAATTGTTCCTGTGGTGCCCTGCCGAAAGCCCCTGCACTAGGTGGAACAGGCATCTTGTGATTTTCCAACAGTTTCACAATGTAAAGCAAGAAGATGCTGTTCTTTCCATACCCATTCTGCATATTCAGATGTTTCCATTAGTGTATTCTCTCACTGGGAGGAGAAAATGTTGCAGTAGGATAGGAAACAGGGAACTGAGGTAAGCAGGGGGGGGAGAGAGAGAGAGGAAACAACTTGTCACCAAGTTTTTTGCTATGCTTGTCCAAAAAGCAATCTTCTGTGAAGCTATTTCCTGCCATCAAATTCTCCTCAGTCCTCAAACTGTGAGCCCTGAGCTGGCAAACTGATGGTTACTTTCTCATGAGCATATAGAGGATTTAAGCACATGCATCTTGCGTGCTTTCCTTCACCCTGGAGTGTTCTCTGCAGCAGTGTTGAGGTTTTAGAACCAGCATCTTAAGAGAGCAGATTGAGCTCCACCTCCTGTCCTCAAACAATTGCTTTTTCAGGGTTATATACATCACACAATGGCACAGTCATGAAAACATGATGTGCACCATATATACTCTCACTGGTTGCTTGTGTTTGTAATAAGAGTTCAGACTATTATTGAATGTGTTTATTAAATTTTCCAATGGAAACAAATGCAATTAATTCTGTTAACTCAGAGCTAGAACACAGCCCCCAAACCAGCACTGGAATAGATTGTGTTTTGCTCTTCACACTGGTAACTATGATGACCTGAAAATAACATCATGTTTCTGAGCTGGTTTTGCTCCTACTGCTGCTCCATGGACTTTGCTATTAAAATACATGAATTTTAACAGAAAAAAAAGATCAGGAAAATTTGGGTTTTCTCCTAGCTGGCTGTAGCAGTCAAGGGCAGAAACATCCATGCAGCTCCACTTTAGGGAGCTACAGACAGCTGGAGTGTTTTTATGCAGTAGTAGGAGCATAAATCTGTGAAAGCTGGTATCTGCCTGAGGCTGTTCAACCTCCAGGATTTGTGGGCCACAGCTGTAGGGCAGTTTCTGAAATATTTATTTTCTTCTGCTTCCAAAGCTGATCCTAAAAAAGGCATTTGAAAATGTGAACAGGTAGCAAGTAGTCTCAAAAGTCAGACAGAAATGAGTAAACTATGCAGAGGGAGATAAGGACAGACAAAAAACCTGTGTTATCTGTCAAATACTGTCACTTTCTAATATGCTGGATGCTTACAGTGGGGTTGTTTCCCAAAAAGGCTCTGTTCTGTCCTGATTAATCATCAAGTTGGTGGTGTGCCGAGTTCTGCAAACCCCACCAGGACTGGTTAGGACCAGATCTAGTGAAGTAAGATACCATAACCCCCTTTAGTTGCCTGAATGAGGGTTAAACAGAGACCACCTTGCCATCTGAGCTGCATTGCAGACCAGAAGTGGCAGGGAGACTGGAAAGTCATGGACCCCACCTTGTTCTGAACTGCCCTGTCACTCAGCAAGAGTTTTTGCTTGAGAGAAACTTCCTGCTGCTTGTTTGATTGCTGCTGTGTTTTGGAAATGCTCTAAGTGGTGCAAAGCAGAAGATACACAGTGAATTGGGGTGCTGTGCTCACTTGTGTAAGGAGCAAATCTCTGTTGAATTTATTCATCAAACAGATGTGACACCATATCCCTTCTGCACATCAAGTCCTTTCCTAGGCCTGGACACAAACACTCTCGTGGTCTGTGTAGTCTATTTAAGAGGCAGAAGGGTTTTTTTGAAGCCTACTAGCTGCTGAATGTAAGGTTTTCCACACTTCTGAAGCTTCAGTTGTAAAAAATTTAAGGGCTTTTGTGGATATAATATATTGGGTGAGTTTCCAAGGTACTTTTCAGGTGTATTTTACAGTAGCAGTGCAAGAAAGTTTTGGTTTTCATCTGTTTTTCACAGAAACAACTGTTTACTAAGTCTGCTTTCCTTTGGGACATACATTCTAGTTGCAAAACAGTTCTCTCTAAGAATGCTGCCAAGCTGGGGTCTCTTGGGACTTTTCTTGACAGCATTCTTAATGCTGCTGAAGAAATTAATCTCTATCTCTCCCAGTCTTAGTCTTTGCCACCTAGAAGATGCTGCTCTGGTCTCCCTCAAGATTTGTTTTTCAGTGAACAAATCTAAACAAAAGCCAGCTCTCCTGAAAGACTGGGCATTACATGTCCCTGCAGGCAGAGTGGGATTTCCCACAGTGGCCAGAGATATCACCTGGCATCACGCTGATGTCTCAGCTCAGGACCTTAGGGACGTGTCAGAGGTTGCACAGAGAGGCACTGGTTGTGTTTCTCGATGATATGAACAGAAGCCTCACCACATGTTCCTAACACAGCACCCAAGATGGAAGGAATTGTGGTCAAAAGCTTTGTTTGACAGGATAGCCAAGTAGCAAATGTCACCTACGTGCAACAAATTATAGCTTGTCATGCTCATGCTCCACACAGACTCTGACAGCTCTTGAAAGCTGGAATCATGTACCCTCCCACTTGTACAGATCCCAGCAAATTGCTTCTGCTGTGCTACCACCAGCCAAGTGCTCTCTCCAGAATTAAGCATTTTTTAACATGAGAAGTGAAAATGGTGAAAGTTCCCTCCTTTCTGTCCTCCTTGTTCCTTATCTCTGAGAGAGAGGGCAAGAAGCACTACCTTCTACCAAGGCAAAGGACTTTTCAGCTAGACTAAATGATTTACAGGATGAATAACCACATAATGATGGTCATGAGACAAGTGCTAAATTTACTACAGCTCTGTCCTGGTTGATCTTGCATAAAATGAAGCCATTTAGTAATAACTGTCACTTCACATCCCGCTTCTGGATGACTGCAAAACATCCCTGTTGTCCCTTAGCTCTTACAAAATCAACCATATAGCTTTGGCAATGGTACTCAGAAATGCTGCCTTCTCCCAGAGCACTGAAAATATCAGTTGTTGGCCAGAAACAGCTCCCAGGGGGGTCACAGAGTGTCTCTGCTGGAAGACAAGTATTCCAGGTTCTTGCAAAACATTGGCTTTGAAAAGCCACAGTGATAATTGAACTGTACAGGAAGGTCTTTAACAAACTGCAGGGAAACTGTGTTTCTAACAGCTCTGGGCTTCTCCCATCAGCATGACTGATAACTGCTGCTGAACTTGGTGAAACAGGTTGTTTACTAGTCCTGACATATTATATATTTTCCTGAAAGTCTGATAGAGAGTGGTATGGCATTATGCAGATAACAAGTGCTGGAAGGTTCTTGTTTTGGCCAGACAACCGTGGCTCTTTCAGTGTGATGTTGTTTTTCAGTTCCATGTCTCCTAATGAATGGTTGGTAGAGAAAGTAGGTTTTTACAGGCTTAATATTTGATCCAGTGTGTGGACAGGAGAGCAGGACCCAGCATACCCAGTCCAACATTCAGTGGTGTAAGCCATCAAGCTTCTCTGTCTCAGTTCCATGCTCTGTCAGATGAAATTGGTTTTTTCTTACCAGTCAGGGTGGCTGCAAGTTGCAGCGTTCATTGGTATCAGTGTTTGGGATCAAAGGTACTCAGATACTTAAGAGCCTGGTTTGAGGTTCCCTGGAGTCAACAGAAGTTGGAGCAAGTCCTAGTTACTGAGTAATAGTGGTGTCTTATAATGTGAATTTCAGCTACTACGTAATGCAGCTTAAGTCCTGCATTCAATGACTTGAGTAAAGCATTCAAGGACATTCTAGTAAACCACCACTGAGCTGCAGGTATGATGGGAGATGATATAAATGACCTAAATCTGCAGCAGATCACTGCTGAAATCCCAGTTCCTGAAGACTTTTTTATTTTTGGCTTGAAAAGTCCTCCTGAGTTAGTAAATATTAATGGTCACATAGGTCCAGAAATAGAAGCTAGGATAGTCTTCATTCAGATGGAAGCATACATGGGTTTATGGACATGCAGAGCTATTGATACTGTCCTGGTTTCTCTAGGATAAAGTCTGATCAATTCTACAATATCCTTACCAACATTCTTCTCACAACAGATCCTACACTGAAACTACAACACAGCTATTCTAGCTACTAAGAAGAAAATGAACTCTATCCTAATGAAACCAGGACATAATGATAAACTATCTTTTTATCCAATTCTCCCCCTAGGATATTAGAATGCTGCATGAAGCTAAACTGTTGCTGATCTCAGCTCAAAAAGCTAATTACATAGGGCTGTGTGATGATGTGACAGGCAGTTGCTGAGATAATTTGGATGTGTTTCTCATGGTGCTTCTAAACATGCCACAGAAGTGTTAGTAAGCAGAGGACAATTGGGAACATTGGGACAACAAGGTGTCTATCTTGTTGTTGCTTGACTAAAGGCACATCAAACATTAGCTGGGTATCAGAAATGAGGAGAAAGATAACGACTTTGAAACAGTTATAAATATTCTGCCTTCTAAAAGGCAGACATGGAATTTCATCCCATGATGTCCCTTGCTTCCCAATGCTAGCCATTGGGCATGCCTCATATTGGAAATATAGCTGTTTTGGGTTTGGTTTTGGGGTTTTTTTCTTTTTTAGCTTGAAAAGTATCTGACATTTGGTCCCTGACAAGGGTGCTGGTGCAGGTTTGGTGCAGCAGACAGCTGTAGCAGGTAACTCAACTGAACCCACCTGAGAGAGTGAATGAAACAAGAAAGGACCCAGAGGGATACCAATGAAGAGAAAAGTAGTGAGAATTTCTGATAATGGTGCACAAACACTTTTTAATTCCACTGTCAGTGGCTCTTGTATACCTTTACAAACAAGTTTCTGGATGCAGAATGCCTACTGAGACACACTAATTTGTTGTTGTTGACCCTGGTCAGACCAAAAAGGCAAAAGGCAATAATCTGCACCGTGTCTTTGTGATTCTCACTGCAATGTGTATACCCTGGAGAGCAAATCTACAACTTGGTAGAAGCACTAACATCTTTTTGGGGAGTTTTAGGTTCAAATCTTTCTTCCTTACCCTCTACAGAACAGAGCATGCAATGTTTCTGGGAAACTGGGCTCTGCCTTTTCACAAAAGGAGGGCAGACGTGCCCTGAAGTCCTCCTACACGATACCAAACATGCTGTGCATTCACCAGACCTGCTGGTTAATGATCTTGCCCATAAGTAATGTTTTAACCATAGAGTAGCTTTTGTTTGCTTCAAAAGCCACAAAGCCAAAGAGGAAGTGTAGGAGAACGTGGGCAGGACGGTGGCCAAGAGCCTCATGACCTCATCTTTTTCCGCCACACAGGGATTGGTGGCCGTGCCTGGGACAGGGTTTAAATTCCCTGAGGTTGGAGATGTCAGGCAGTCAGGGGACGAGGGGAGAAAGCCAGAGCTGCTGGGAACCAACTGCCTGGAGCTGCTGTTGGGATCACTAAGATCATTCCTGTTGCAGCTGACTCCTCCAGCACCAGAAAAGGTAATTATTTTGGTTGCTTTTTTACCTGACTTGTGCCATTCTGTCTGCAGCTTTAGTTGAGGAAGGGTTGGGCAGGAGATCTTTGAAAACTGCTTCACTGGATGGGGATGTTGGATGTTCCTCTGTGGGAAAAGCTGTGCTTTTATAGGAGCGAGGTTGTTGTAGCAATGCAAGGTTTTATCACAATTTGAAACCTGTGTGCTGATAGATGTCAGGAGGAGCTTACTGAAAAGCCTGCCACTGAAATAGCAATAATAGGCAGTCCCTGAGACAGAACACTTTTACTAATGTCTTTAAAATGTGCCTTTAGGAGAGTTTATTTCCTGCTATGATTTACTAAGATGCCTCTTGTTCATCAGTAAATCAGTTTAATTTCTCAGGGATGTTCCTCATCCTGGGAACTGGTCTGTCAGCACCAAAATTTACTGTATCTCAGCACCCAGTCCTAATTTCAGCAGGAATCCTCATTTATTAAATCACTAAATCAGCAATGTGAGCAGATAGTTAACTTCATCTCTTGCTTGGAAACACACGTTATTCTGTTCAGACTTCTGGAGGAGGAAATAAAGGTCTATCAATAAGAACAAGTTTATGTTCATACAAACTGAGTTTACTCACAGCGACTCCAGTTAATAACCCTGACCACTAGTCTTAAAATAACTGAAAAGAGAATCCAAGCTGCTTTTGTCTTGTCCTGCCTCTTCTGCCAAAATGATGTTAAATGAACAAAGATAAACCAAAGCTGATCTTTAGAGCACTTTGTTTTTCACACAGCTTTTCCTTTGCCACTGCAAGTCAGCAGATGACAGAAGGAGTCTGCTCACCTTCTCAGTGTGGCTGCCTTCACCACTGCTCAGCACTTCTCTACCTGGTTTTAACATTTTTTGTAGCTTTTGAGTTGCCAAGTCACTATAAAACCAGCTGGGTATGAGGTGGTGATGGAGGCCAGAAGGAAAAGATTGGTATGGGCAGCTTGAATCCTTGAAGTACACCAGGAGAAAGGAAAAGCTTATGGCATTTTTAGTGGTGTTTTACCTTGTTCCAAATATCTTTTTTACCTTACTCACTGTTGCAAAATATTTTCTAGGCAAAACATCACAATGAAGGTGGCAGTTCTGTGTTTATGCCTGATCAGCATCACCGCTGCATGGCCTGTGAGTAAATCACAAATGCATATCAGCAATCACTTGCATATTTTCTTTCCATATTAGCAAGAAGCTAATACTGACAAATGCTTTTTTCCTCTTTTCTCCCTTCAAGGTGAGTAAATCCAAGCAGCATGCTGTTTCTACCAGCTCTGAAGAAAAATATGTAAGCTCCTTTTGTCTTGCTATTAATTTGCTTTAATAAATCCTCTTTGATGTTTTTTTTTTCCCCTCTACTGCATGTTTTCTGATACTTGTTTTAGGATTGTAACTGCTTGTAGAATGTGTCTTCACCTGGCTTTTATAAGCCAGTTTCTCTCTGCCAAAGCAGAAAGCCACTGATGTCAGTAGACTTTTGCCATGTTGGGAGTCCTGGTTGTGGACTTTTATTAGTTGTATCTCTGGACCAGCACTGGAAACCCTTTTTATTGATGAAAAATGTGTAAGCTGACAGTTAAAATGAGAAAAGGGCTGTAGCATGGTACAGCTGCTATAACCCACATTCATCAGTGTGGATCAGATGACAATATTTGGTGTTGGAAGAGCACTTTAATCCAATTCTCATTATTTTTTGAGCCATGGGAGTGAATTGTATTAGTCTTGTATATAGCTCTTTGATTTATATTCCATTGCCAGCTACAAGCCATGTAAAATCAATTCTTTGCTCTGAGAATCAGCTACTGCATTTAGTTTAGAGTCTTCATGATGTGGGAGATGAATCAGCCTTGGGAAAAGGGTCTGACAACTAGCAGACATGACAGTTGGGAGATGTAACTCCAAATTTCACTCAATAAAAATGAGCTGGAAAAACTGATCTGAAATGCCTCAGGCTTTGCCAGTGGGAGAGGCACATCTTCTGTGTTATATTGTTTGGATATAATGTTCTTCTGGGGATCACAGCCTGTTCTGAGTCCTCTTCTGTACAAAAGGAGTATGTGTTGCAGATGCCACATCTGCCTGAAAACAGAGGTTGTGATGTAGGCAGCTTTGCCTGCTCCTGTATGCTCCTTTGTGGATTAAAACAGGTTTTTTTTTCTCTTGAAGTACCCCAGGAGCCATCACTCGCACAGATATCGTCACCACCATGTGAATTCTCAGTCCTGGGAGAGTCTGCAGGACTCACAGAATGACCTGGCATCACCTCAGCAGGTACAGGCAGCTAACTGGAAGAGGAAGAGCATCTTTCAATGCCAAGATTTGGGATTAAGTGCTTAAAGAACAGTCAAAGTGCTGATCAGCTCTACTGAACACCCCTTTGTGTCCTAACAGTGAGTTTTATGTTGTTTTCAGACTCTCTACTCTTCAGAAGAAAGCGTGGATGTCCCGGAGAAACCGGTAAGTGTTTTGAACAGCAAAATGTCAGTTAAGTGCTGCAGGGCAGCCAGTGTGTAGCAGCACTCATTTTCTTCAATCAAATGTGGTTCTTGTGGTAACAACTCCCCCTAAAGAAAACAAATAAATAAAACATCCTGCCTGAAGGCAGGATGAGGCAAATTCAGAGCAATTTGTGAATGTAGCTCCTTATCAGCCCTGGGTGAGCAGGACAGATACCAGTCTGTACATCTATGTTCATTCTCCTGAGGCATAATAAATATTTTCCAGCACTTTCCTGATGTGTCAAGCAAGAGCCATGAAGATGTGGATGATGACCATGATGATGATGATAATGATTCCAATGATACGGATGAATCCGATGAGGTCATCACGAGTTTTCCCACAGAAATTCCAATAACTGTACCCAACCCTCCTTTCACCCGGGGAGACAACGCCGGCAGAGGTGACAGTGTGGCCTACAGGGTGAGGGCAAAAGCTGCAGCGATGAAGGCCAGCAAACTCCGTAAAGCTGCAAAAAAGGTAAATAATGTTGAGTAAATAGTGTTGGGCAGCAGTATCCAGGTTTTGGGAAAAGAGTAACTTGAAAATGGATGTGTTATTTTATAGGAGTCTGTTTTTAAAAGGGTTGGTGAAGGGAAAGTAGGTATAAGTGAAGGAATGTATTTCCTTTCTCTGGATGCATCACATCAGGGGTTATTGGTGGCTGTTGATGTGCTGTTTGCTGCCCCAAGCTATGCAATACTGCAGTTTGCACTGCTGTGATGTACTTGAACGCATGAAATCTGAGGCCAGGATCAAACTTGAGCTGCTTTTAACGTGAAAGGTTCCCAGAACTCCATAAAACACCGCAGTGTCTCCAGGCAGAGATGCATCATGCAGGCTTTCAGTGTCCCCCCAGCCTACACATCTTGCTTTGGTGCCATGTGGCAGCCCCCGTTGACAGATCACTTCCTCAGGAGTGACAATGGCTCTCTCTTGGCTTGTTCCCTAACACAGCTCACTGAGTATGATGCCACTGAGGAGGATGAGAGCACCTTGGATGCAGACAGCCAGCAAGCAGGGCTCTCCCAGGAGGATCCTGCTGTCCGCCGTGCCTTGGAGAAGTACAAGAGCCGTGAGCAGGACAGCAGTGAGCTGGACAGCAAGCAGCAGGACCGGAGCATGGAAAACGACAGCCGGCAGAAATTTGACAGCCATGAGGTGGAAGCAGATGTTAGCAAGGCTAGTGTCAAAGAGGACAGCCACCAGAGCATGGAAAGCAGGGAGAGCCAGGTCCACGTTTCAGCTGAGATCCCCGACGACAACAGCAATCAAACGCTGGAGAGTGCCGAGGACGCTCGAGATCGTCACAGCATCGAAAATAATGAAGTCACCCTTTAAAGGGAGACAAATGTCATAGTTTTCCTCTTTTTTTCCCATTCCTACCTAAGGGGAGGGGGGAGCAGCTTCATTTCGGGTAACTGTAAATATAGAGTGCATGGTGACTTCTTGGTTTTGGGCAGATTCTTTACCCGCTGGCCTCCCCTCGGTCACCAAGCGCCAGCCTGTCATGCCGGCCTTGCGGGACACAGGCGGCAGAGACGCGGGGAGGCGAGATGAACGCGGTCGGCTCTGCGGAGGGAGCGTTACCTCTGGGGCGTGTTGCTCTCTGTACCACCAGCCTGTATTTTGCTGTAACTGGATTTAAATAAAACCACACAACCCCTCTACCTGCTGGCTCCGTGGCTGTTTGCTGGGCTTGGGGGCATGAGGTGGGGAGGGACCTGACTGCTTGAGGAGCTTTAACACATCTCCTTCTTAAATAATATGTAAAATAGCCGTTCCCTCACAATTTAATAAGGGGGTAAAATGATTTTGCTGGGACTTTTTCTGGTTTTAGTGAGGGTGAGTGATGAACTGGCCTCAAATAGGTGGTGTGGGTCGCTGCGGCAGCGGTGCCTCAGCGCTGCCCGCCTAACGGCTGCTCGCCTCATGGCTTCCCCCCTCAGCGCTCGCCTCGGGCCTTCGACCCTTTGGCTGAAGGAAGGATAAAGGCCCCCTCTCCCCGGCTCCCGCCGTCAGCCACGGCAACTACATCTCCCTCCGTACCCCGGGCTTTCCGGGGCGGGGAAGGGGCGGAGGCGGCGGTGTCCCGCCCCGGGCGGCGGCGGCGGGCTGATGGCGGGCCGTGGGGCTTGCCGACGCGGTCGGGAGCAGCTGGAGCTGGAGCGGCTGGGTGAGGCGGCGGGGTCCGGCTCCTGCCCGCCGTCGCCGCCGCTTTCCGCCTGCTCGCGGCAAGCCTGGAGCCGGGATAACCCGGGCTTCGAGCCCGAGGAGGAGGAAGGGGCAGCGGCCGCAGCGGCAAGGCCGGTGCTGGAGATGGACGTGGAGTGGGGCAGCCCCGCAGCCGGCGCTTCGTCGTCGTTGGGCAGCGGCGCGGCGGCTGAGGGCGGCGGACGGCGGCAGCGGCGGCTCCCCCTTCCCGCGGGGCGCGGCGGGGCGGAGGTCCCGAGCCGCCCCCCGGTTTCCCCCGACGGCCCGGCTCCCCAGCGAGCGGCCTGGGCCAAGCGCCTGGCGCGGCGGCTGCGAGGTGAGAGGCTCCGTTCCCCTCCCTTCCTCTGCTCCTCTTCGGCTCCCACTGCCCGGCTGCCTTTTCCTGCAGGCTGTCTCCGAGAGGGACGTTTCTGGATTGTTTTAAGTCCCTTTTACCTTTTCTTCCACCCACCTGTTTGCTACCTGCCCGCTTTTTTCCTCTCTCTATGTTCTTTTCCCATCTCCCATTTGTTTCCCCACGTCTTCATGCACGTCCATGTTGTCCCCCTCAGCACACCCAAGCGCACACCCACATCTCTCCTCCTTCCTCTGGAGCATTCAGCTCTCTGCCCCCCAGCTCTTATTCCTGGCTCCTTTCCTTGTCTTAGGTCTTAGACCTACTCCTATCCTGAATAGTTTTTGGATATGAGTGTTTTTTCTGACCCAGCACTATGTCTTTGGAGAGGTGGAGCAGAGTACTTGTCTTTTTCACTTTTCCAGCATCCTCTCTCCTATACGAGAGGCGGTTAGGATGGCGTTTGTGCTTACAGTGGGGTTGTCAGGAGGGTGTTTTATTAGTTTTGGCTTTTCAGCAGTATTGCACAGTGCTTTGGAACTGCTCTGGCTTGTTGAGAGCTGCCTGTTGGTGACCAGGGACATAGAGTATGGTGTCCAGTTCTGGGGTCCCCAACATCAGAAGGACATGGAGCTACTTGAGCCAGTCCAGAGGAGGCCACCAAGATGATCAGAGGTCTGGAGCAGTTTTGACTGTTCAGCCTGGAGGAGAGAAAGCTCTGTGGAGACCTTCTAGTAGCCTCCTAGTACCTGAAAGGGCTCCAGGAAGGCTGGGGAGGGACTTTTGACAAGGGCAGGGAGTGACAGAACAAGGGGTGATGGCTTTAAACTGGAAGAGGGGAGATTGAGATGAGATGTGAGGAAGAAATTCTTTCCTGTGAGGGTAGTGAGACACTGGCCCAGGTTGCCCAGAGAAGCTGTGGCTGCCCCCTCCCTGGAAGTGTTCAAGGCCAGGTTGGATGAGGCTTTGAGCAACCTGGTCTAGTGAAAGGTGTCCCTGCTGATGGCAGGGGGGTTGGAACTGGCTGAGCTTTAAGGTCCCTTCCAACCCAAACCATTCTATGATAGTTTGAAGCATAAGCAGGAGCACATCATGTGAGCATTTGGAATATCATTCCAAGATTACTGCATTAACTCTGTGCTGAGCTGGCCCTGCACAGGGTTGATTTGACACAGCAGAAAAAAATAGTGGATGGGGTGTTATTTGAATTAAAGGTTGTGGGAGCACATGTGAGAAACCCCTCCCCTTCCTTTTTAGAAAAGATTAAGATATCAGTGTCAAATCATGAGGATTTTAAATGTAGGGTTTGTTTAAGTGTCAGACAACATCTTTATCGTTATAAAGCTGCAGGGAAAGTAAACTGTATTTAGAAAATCAGGTTTCTTCTTCTAAAATGTGAATTTTCTGAAGTGGTAAATAGTGCTGTTACTGGCTGGCACACCATCAGCAGAGGTGTCAAAACGAGCTCAGTTTTACACAGGGGCTTGTAAATTAGGCTATTGTATGTCCTCCATGTCTTCACTTTGATTTTAATGTGCATTCAAAAATGATTTGCTATAATAATTTCCCTGACTTCAGCTGTCTTGCACCAAAATAAATCCCTCTTGATCACTGCAGTGCTTTACTTGGATGCAAGTCAGACTTGCAGAGATGATGGAATAGAGCATGTTTTCTTTTCTGCAGATTTTTATAGGGAGAGCATTCAATGAACTAACTTGTTCATTAACAAGAGACCAGAATGGCCAGGAAAAAAAAAATCAATGATAATTTTGTGTTATGCATGAACTGGCACTGCTCTGTTTGGAGTCTTGGGTGGCGTGTTTAGTTTGGTGTGTTTCTGAGATACATAAATGCCTAGGAAAAGAGCTGCTTCACATGGAGAAAGTGAAATCCTTTTATAAAAATTCAAAGTAGACTGTTCAGATGCACCCTTTGTAATAGTTGTTGCCAAGAGGAAACCTCCTGTATGTGCTTTTCACTGTGGTGAAAAATAATAGTGGTTGAACTTGAGGTGAATGTGAGAGTGACTTTGGCATAAATTGCTGTTTCATCTCTGTCATGGTTTCTGCAGTAATACTCAAAACGTTTTGCACACTGGGACTGATTTTGGTGCTGGTTTCTGAGCCATTTTGAACCTGAAGGCAGAGTTTAATAACATGGGATTTGTGTAAATTCAGAGTATTCACAGATGGAAAAAAAATCCTTTTATTTATTCTAATGCAGGCTTGGTAAAACACTTTGTTGAATCATCTGTAGTTTATCTGCATCTTACACCTTAGGGTTGGTTTTGGATGGAGGAATGTTCCCTTTTTTTTAGTATGCTTTTGTCTAGCAGGTTTTTTTTTGTTTGTTTCTAAATTTATATATTTATTTTTGCCTTATTCACCTGAACAAGCAGCAGAACCAAGAGGAGAATTGGCTTTTGGTGAAGTTAAATGCTGTGCTGGGCAGAATGGGTGCAGCTGAACCTTCAGCAGCGTCAGGTAGATGTTGCCAGAGAAGATGTTCTGGCTCTGTTCTGGTAGACTGATCCCTGGCTTGTCCTGCTGCCTAAAAGCAATATATTTTGGGCTAGAATAACCAGTCAGGAGCTGATATTCATCTGTAGCTTGTACTTTTAATTTCTGCTTTCAGGCTGAAGTATGAGGACCACATTTGATGTAACACTATGAGTCCTTTTGACTGGTGTGGTTCTCTTTACACTGCTGGATGTGAGCCTGTTAATCAAGTGTGTGCTGTGTGGAGGATGGTCCAAAGTTACACACTCTTGTAGTGCAAGAAAAGAATATTTCCAATAATGGCTGTGGACCAAGCTGCCTCTTGCTGTTCAAGACAATCAGTGTACACTGGTAGTGCTCTATTTTTAGCTGTAAAATGAAGAGACTTGGTTTAATGTTCTAGGAATGCTTGGAGTGGATTGATCCCTGTGATTATTATCCACAGTTTCTGTGGATTTCTGTCCTGCAGACATTTTGTGTTTATAGGTGAGTGCACCTAAAGTTACTGTGGTAGACAGATCCTTTTCTGACTCTTTCATGAGAGTGTTCCTGTCAATTCCTAGGCACAGTAAATGGCTGGGTGTGACTTTTGTGCTGTGGAAATACTGCAGGATGCTGTACTTGCCTGCTGCATAGGTAACTAACCTTCCCTGAAGCACTTGAAGGATAACTGAGGTTTTAATACTGGAAAGAGCACTTTTGACATTTCATGGATAACTGTGAGGATTTTTGAAGGCTGGAAAATGGCATTCTCAGTACTTATTTCAAGATGACTAGAGGAAAGTTAGCACAGATTTATTTAATGAAATTCCATTTCACTAGATAGAATTCAACAAGAGGGGTTAATCCTTTGGATATCACAAGTGATAGGAGTACCATGGCTAAACAAATTGCCACTTGTCAACTGAAGGATATTGAATGGCAGCTTACAGTTTTCACAGAATCACAGAATTGTACTGGTGGGAAAAGACCTTTAAGATCACCAAGGCCAACCATAAACCTGACACTGCCAAGTCCTCCTCTAAACCATGTCCCTGAGGACCTTGTCTACCTGTTTTCTAGATACCTCCAGGGAAGGTGACTCCACCACCTCCCTGGGCAACCTGTTCCAATGCTGTCAGTTGTGAAATAAAAAAGCAGAGGGGATTTCAGGTAATGGGATTTTGGTAATTGAACTGTCAGAGAGACTGGAACAGGAGTTACTAAGTGAATGAAAGTCAAGTACTTTATTTATATTTTTAGGTTCTTCTCTTTGGGGATTCTTTTTAGATTCTAACTTGAGTCTCTGAAATAGCTTTAGTCCCTCTAGTTTTGCAGATCTCTTCAGCAAATATCCCAGAGAGGTGAGGATGACTATTCAACTCTGTCAAGGAGAAAGTCATCAAGAGTTTTGATGGATAAAAGCAAAGTCCATTTCCAGAGCCAGGCTGGAAAGGGAATCTGCCCCTCAGAGAGGTATTTGGTCACCCACTGCTACTGTGTCCTCATGTGTTGATATTAAGGAGCATGTGTGGGGCATTTCTTGAAAGGTTTTCTTTGTTATTGTTAAATGGAAGTGTCAAATACAATTTCCAGTCACTCATTAATTGTTAACTTTTACAAAGAATGCCTCAGGACATTTTTACTGAGTTAATTAGTGCAGGCTGTGGTTTTACCTTACTAAGGAAAGCGAACTAAGGGTTGTGAGACTGTGTTTTGTTGTTGTTTTGGGACAAAGCATCTTTGCCTTGAGGGTCACTTTCCTCTCCTTCCCCCAGCAGCTGAATTTCTGTGTAGGCAGATTAGTTAGTGATCTGTATCTTGGCTTGAGTGCTTTCAGAACAGGAGATTTTTGCATAAAACTGATTTACTTTATATGCATTCTGTACTTTATAAACTTGGTTTTATGATTATGTAGGTATATGTAAGTACATATACATCATATGTATTTCAAGTATATATATATATGTATATAACATTATTACATGTGAAAACAGAAAGATTTTGATTTCCTGTGTCACCTAACAAGCTAGACTTTTTTATTGCAAGATGAAATTTAATCTATTTTTTTTAATTTACATTTGATCATTATTTTTTGACCAATTTTCTGAGTTCACATCACCTTTGGATAAGTCATTTGGGCTACAGAATGGCTATGAGAGAATTCTGAGTTGCAGATTTGCTTGATAAATGAAAGAGTACATATATTATGTCAAAAAGTTGATGAATAGGAGATTTATGTAAGGAATTGAACTGACAATGATTTATTGAGACTAGAAATGAATCATTTTGGTGCTTGCAGTAGATGTCAACTTAAATCCAGCACTGCTTACCCCCACTATTCTTGATGCATTTAAACCAATATTCTAATAAGGCAAAAAGGGGATTAATATATATATCTTCTAAAAACATGGCAACTAATGAAAGCTTCATGTGAGCTGACAGGCAAATCCAGAGTTCATTTAACACAGAGATCATTGTATGACCTCTGGTGCTGGCTTGGTTTTGGCTTTTGGGGGTTTGTTTTGATTTTCCTTTTCTGTTCCTTGCTGATTGACTGCTAAAAATATTCTAAAATGACAGAATTTGAGCTTGCAAGCTCGCTGCTCACTACATTTCTTATTGGTGAGTCATGTGCTGACAGCCAGGACTGGGCTCTCTCCCCAGCTTAGCTCACTGCCTGTTTCAGCCTTTTTTCCCCTCTTTTCCATTATGTTTTCCTGCCTCTAGTGCAGTGCAGTGCTGTGTTAGAGGCTCAATTTGTCGAGTTCTTTATTATTAGTGATCCTGTAAATGTTCTTGTTTTTGTGTTTCTGTCTTCAAGAATGACCTAATGGTGAGGATTTGGCGTTCTGTGTAGTCAAGTTGCAATTTGATCTGTAAATTTTCAGACTTGGCCTTAAAGAACAGCTTGGAAAAGCTCTCTTGTTTTGGGGGCTGGCAGTTGTGAAGTTTATAAGTTACTAATTAAGGAGCATGAACAGAGATTAATGCTAAGACTATTAGTGCTTATGCAAGAGAAGTTTCCTGGTTGACTTTGTGGTTAGGTCACAACTTAAAAATGTGGTAGCTGCAAGGCTTCTAAAAACATCTAACACGTGATTTATTTTATTTTTAATTATTTTTTGTCTGAATAGAGCTTGTATTTGCAGATAGAGGGAAAAGAGCTTCCTTATTCCCATTTCTTTGTTAGCAAATGAAGTTCTGCAGCAGGCAGATGAGCTGTTTGTCTCATTTTTACAGCAGTGGTTACAAAGCAACTGAACTCCTGCTTCATTGTCAGCTTTATAATGTGTTTTGGCTATCCCTTGTTGCAGTTCCATTTGACTCCAAATTACTGTGGTATGCTTGATGGAGCCAAGATTTTTTTTTCCTAGGAAGTCTGAGGTTACTTCATTTCCATCTACTGAGGACATAAAGGTTGTTTTTAAAGATTGGCCTGTTTAAAATACCTGAAAAAGGAAAAAGGTGGAAGTTTGGTGCACTTCTGTAAGAGTGGATTTTTATTTTTATATGTTTTCTCTCCCACCATAAACTAAGGTCAAATCACCTTGCTTTATTTAGGCTGAAATGAGGAGAAGTTCCTTGAAGGTAGCAGTTCTGGTTTGAGCATCAGCAGCTGTTCCAGCTTTTTTTTTCTGCTTTTTATTAGGCACAGGAAATAAGTCTGGTGGTTACTGACTGCTTTCTTTCTGTTCTCAGATGGTTGTTTCTTTTAGAGACTCTGTTTGAAAAATCCTTTTGCTTTTCTGTTACCCTTTTGGAAGGGATCACCAAGGTTCAATAACTTCTCTAACGCTGTCTTCTTGAGGACATCAAGTATAATATGGAGCTAGTAAGAGGTGGAAATAGTTCAGCTGATGTTTGACAGATAGATATTGGTTCCTCATTGAGGCTGCTGCTGATGTTTCCTTGGTGACTCTTTGTTGTGCAGAGAAAGAAATGGTGTGGAAGCACCAAGATCCCTGCTGTGTCCCTGTTAGATGCCTATCTGGGAGGGGAAGGTTCCAATTTGTTTGCTTTAAAAATATGTTTGATGTATCCTCCTTTCAGAGAGAAAGTTTAGACTACTAATAAAGGTTTGATACTGAATGTGTGTTTTCATTCATCTAACCATGCTTTTCATACTTAAAAAACCCCAAAACTCTGCACTTCATTTCTTGAAGTATGGCTGTCTGTGTGTGTCTTTGTATACTTGTATCTGTTTTCATCCCCTGTGGTTTTAAGTGACAGCACTTCTGGCAAATCTTCAGCAGATTCTGTTAGAGTTAATAATAATAATAATAATAATAATAATAATAATAATAATAATAATAAATTATTATTATGATATCTCATTAATAGCTAATACTGCCTTGGGCCCTGCTCAGCCTATGGAAAAAGAAGTTGCTCTTGCTTGAACTTAGATCAGTTTTAAATCCATAGAACAACTTACATAGGCTAAGCTTTCAAAACCACTTGAACTTATTATGTCACTTGTGTATCTGGTGTCAGACAGCTGTGTACATCATGATATATATTTTCCTTTTAAGGTCTGTGGGGGACAAGACTCATGGAAGAAAGCAACACTAGCAGAGAGCGCTATCTGAGAAGTGTTTTGCGGGAGCTGGTTACGTACGTGATATTCCTCGTGGTCCTGTGTGTCTGTAAGTCCCATTCAGCATTAATGCACCCAGTTCTGCTTGCTCTCTGTGATTCCAGAGTGAATCCAACACTCAAGGTTGTTACAGTGATGTGGAAGAAGAATTAATGGGCAAATGTGTAGGCAAATATTTGGAGTTCAATCTTTCTCGTGTTTCTGCGCATGGATTGTTGCTTGAGGTTGAGCATACTGCAACTTTCTGTGCCTTAACAAGTTTTGAACCTTTAGGAAGGATGATAATAGATTTATTCTTTGTTTTTAGGGAGCATTTTATTTAATGTTGTACCACACTGCAGTGTTTCTGCTGTGCATTTGGAAATCACTGAACAGAACTGTTAAATATGAAGATTAGGAGTTAGTCACCTAGGAAAAAAAAAATAAATGAAATCACCAAGTTTCAAGCTTATGTGGAGATTATTCTAAGAATAAAAGTTCTTGATATTAGCTGGAAAGGCAGAGATAATGCTAGCTGCTTAGAAATAACTGATAATCTGTGTTTGTGTGATGCTGGATGTTTTAAATGCATGTGCAGCCTATATATACTCAAGTGTATGTGGATCACAGCTGGAGACTTCCAAGATTTAAGTGTGTCATTTGTTTTGTTGTCTGTGATACCATATGAAGTATCCTAACACTACAGAACACAAAACAGAGTAACATTCAATCTATTATTTTTTAAATTAATTTATTTAAATTTTATTTGGCTTTTCAGTAGGTGACTGCTTTGAGGTAGGTGCTCTAGAATCGAGACTGAAGATTATATGAGCAGATTCTACTAAATACAGACTTAGAATGGAAGTGAGGAGCTTGCTGGATCTCCAACCTCATACAAAACAATACTCCTGGATCCACATGGAGTTTAAGAAAGCAGCCTGAACTGAGTTTGCTCTGCTTTTCTCAGGGTGAAGAATCCTGGTGATGCTGGAGCACAGATAGTGCAGGGTGTTTATCTCAGGCCTCACACAGCACCGTCAGCAGCTGTGGCTGGTATCGTGTTCTGAGAGCAGTTGTCTTCTGGCCTTGGGAACTTCAAGCCCTTATACAATTCTATTTCAAGATTTCTAGGGTTTTTAAAGTTAATATTCAAAACCAAGGCATGTTCATATATTTGCATTAAAAAAATCAGCAAGGCAATGCAAAATAGAATTTACTGAAATAGATGTTTTATTTGGTTACTAATAACAAAAACTGTATTTATTAAGTTAGTGTATCTTTGGAAAGCCACTATGTTTTAAGCCTCCCATTTTTAGTGTGAGGCAGTTCTGTTCTAAATGTCTGACATGTCAGTGACACTGAAGTTGTCAGTTGTAATAGAACAAGTTGAAGGTTTTATTTTTGTGTGTGAGAGAGAAAATCTTGGAGTGGAAAAGAAAATGCAAAGCTACGAATATAAAGCCACTAAAAAACCCCAAACTTTATATTATTGACACACCTGTTTTAGTGTCATGCTCCATGCATGGTTATATATTAAATATCACTTTTTTTTCCTTCTTGAGTCCTTTAAGAACACTTAGTGCAGGTTTATGGACAAAGAAGTGTAAGACTGCTTGGGACCGGTGTGCTGTAGTGCCTGGAGAGATGTAGCTGTGCAGGATCTGAGTTAAAATAAAGTGAAACTGGTTTCAGCAGGAAAAGGCTGTTACCAATTTAGTTGGTTATCAAAAAAGATTTTTGGTAACAGAATAAAGGAGAAGTATAGTGTGTTAAATGTCTACAGGTATTGCTAACTCATTAGTATTCTTTTAATTACTATCCTTTTAAATTTTACATGTAAGCAATAATTATGGGACAGACTGGTCTGTGGCTTGGCATGCCCTAGGAGAGAGCTTTGCAGTGCAGGCTGAATGCTACAGGCATTTCTTGTGTTCATGTCTTTTTGAGGGTGTGTATTTAGAGAGAATCCAAGCATTGCACAGTTGTGTGATACATTCCATGTACCACAGTGGAAGTGTGTTAAAAAAAACCTTGTATTCTAAGTGTATTAAAAAATGTTTGTTCTCCAGTTGCTAAAGAAAACACATTTTCTTTCTTGTGATAAAATATTTTTATAAAATTGTCAAAACTGCTGGAGATTGTTCAGTGTAGACTTAACCTTTCAGGCTTCTCTGAGTTTTGGCCATAAAATGTTTTTAAGTATTTATAGGCAGTATCAGTGCCAGTGACTGTTCTCTCAAGCCATGTTGGCTTTATATATAATTTTATAATTTACACTCTGTGATCCTCAGCCAGATTCCTGGCCCAGTGTGAGGAAAAGAAGTAAAACACAGTCAGTTTATTTTCTGTGGGGAGATTCTCTTCAAAGCACTTCATGTCTTGGGTGGAGTTTCATTGTCCAACCATAGGCAGCTCATGTTGTTCACGCTGCCCTGCCATGTCCTGGTTGATGGTCACCAGGACCAATCGTGCCTTGGGTTTTCTTGAAGTTAGCTTTTTGTAGGAGTGTCAATAATAGAATGAAGTGTGGGAGGGAGTTTTAAAGTTTAAGACTCAGTGTTTTAAACTGATGGATCAGTCTGTTCTTCACTGCTTTTTGTGTTTCAGTCACAGTGAACAGACAAATGCTGCTTGGTGTGGATTTTGCTCTGTTCTGAAGCTTAGTTTCAGTGCAGAATCTGCACAAATAGGACCTGATTCATGTATGCAAAACAAAACAAGCAAACTACTCTTTTTTTTCTTCCATTTTTCTCTTTTCTTTTCCCCACCCCTTTACCAAATCCTTTGCAGTGACTTATGGGACAGTGGGTTCCAGTATGTACTATTACACCAGGGTTATGTCACAGCTCTTCCTGGAAACACCTGTGTCAAAAATGGAGAAAACTGATTTCAAAACTTTATCCACGATGGATGACTTCTGGAAGGTAATTTAAAATCAATGTTTTATCTCTCTGTTGCTGTGATTTGCTGTCATTTAACTTGCAGGATCTT
The DNA here is from genome assembly GCA_907165065.1 of Caprimulgus europaeus. The sequence continues at coordinate 79,655,759 of OU015526.1, forward strand.
TTTTCTAATGCAGTAGGGGTTGTGCATGAAGATCTATGTGCACAATGGAACAAAGTTGGTCTTTAATATGTGAGAGTTTAGAACCCAGGTTATAACAGTGGGGCAGGGTGGGGCAAGGTCATGGGATGTTTTTGGGGGGATAGGTAACAGTAAGGCCTTATGTCAGAAAAACTATCAGCTGCAATTCTAACACGTACACAGAATGAAAATCTGTGAAAACAATGCTGGCAACATGCAAGCTAAAGTTCCCTCTTCCTCCCCAGTTCACAGAAGGTCCTCTGTTGGATGGCCTTTACTGGGAGATGTGGTACAACAACAAAACAGTGGCAGAAAACAAAAGCTTCATTTATTACGAGAACCTGCTGCTAGGGGTGCCTCGCCTTCGGCAGCTGAAAGTGAGGAATGGCTCGTGCTCCATCCCTGAGGATTTAAAGGATGAGATCAAAGACTGCTATGATGTCTATTCTGTAGCTAACGAAGATACTGCTCCTTTTGGGCTTCGAAACGGAACAGCGTGCGTACTCTTCCTGTAGACACTCTTTTTTCTTTCTTTCCCTGACCTGGCTTATGCTGAATTACACAGTAAGTCACTTGGCAGAGGCTAAAAATGGGAATAGCACTGCCTCTCTTGGAGGATGATGCATGAGTTGAACTTTAAAAGGTTTTGGAGGTGGAACATAACTATGTAAATGCCAATTTTCTTTCTTTCTTTCCCCGAGGACTGAAATTCTGTGTGAGTGGATTGATGTGTTCTCTTTTCACAATTCATATACTTGTGACCCATCTTGCTATCTTAATTTTGTTGTGTTAGTTCAAGGAACTTGTTCTCCAGGGCACATCAAAACTTTCTACAAGTACCTCTTAAATTAAAGCAACTCTAAGTAACTAAAGCCTTTTTTTTTTGTTGGTCAGGTTTTGTTGGTGTCTGTTTGGGAAGTGGGAAGTCTAACACACTCTGTTTCACTTGCTTCTGAACTAGTTGGACATACACCAATGAGAAGGATTTGAATGGGAGCAGCCACTGGGGCTTGATTGCCACGTACAGTGGAGCTGGTTATTACCAAGACCTCTCAAGGAGCAGAGAAGTGACAGCTGTGCAGATTGCCAGCCTGAAGAAGAACCTGTGGCTGGACAGAGGGACCAGAGCAGCTTTCATTGATTTCTCTGTATACAATGCAAACATCAACCTGTTCTGCGTTGTCAGGTATGAACAGAACTATGACAGTGTTCAAATTGCACAGTGTAGATTGTAGAGTTGGGTCAGTCTTTAGACAGCAGGAAATGGATTCAGGTGAAGAGAGGTCTTTCTCTCTCTGTTTTCTCACTGTTTGGATTTTAGTCAACATTATCAGGTCAGGTTTACACCTTCTGTTCTCTGTAGTGTCTCTTCTGAATCATCTGTAGGCTTTTGCCTGTTTCCATTGTTTAAATGATTATGTAAATAAAGCCACATATCTTTTAGTAGTGCTTGTGGTGGGTTGACCCTGGCTAGAGACCGGATGCCCACCAAAGCCCACTCTATCACTCCCCCTCCTCAAATGGGCAGGGGGAGAAAATTATAACGAAAAGCTCGTGGGTGGAGATAAGGACGGAGAGAGATCACTCACCAGTTACTGGCACAGGCAAAACAGACTCGACTTGGGGGAAAAAACAAATTTACTTTATTACAAATCAAAATCAGAGGAGAATGAGAAGTAAAACCAAATCTTAAAACACCTCCCCCATCCCTCCCTTCTTCCCGGGCTTAATCTCTTTCCCGATTTTCCACCTCCTCCCCCCAGCAGCACAGGGGGACAGGGAATGGGGTTAGGGTCAGTTCATCACACGGTGTTTCTGCCGCTGCTTCCTCCTCAGGGGGAGGTCTCCTTCCCCCGCACCAGCGTGGGGTCCCTCTCACGGGAGACAGTCCTCCACCAACTGCTCCAACGTGAGTCCTTCCCATGACTGACAGCTCTTCACGAGCTGCTCCAGTCTGGGTCCATTCCATGGGGTGCAGTCCTTCAGGAAGGGACTGCTCCAGCGCGGGTCCCCCACGGGGTCACAAGTCCTGCCAGCAAACCTGCTCCGGCGTGGGCTCCTCTCTCCACGGGCTACAGGTCCTGACAGGAACCTGCTCCAGCGCAGGCTTCCCGCGGGGTCACAGCCTCCTTCGGCATCCACCTGCTCCAGCGTGGGGTCCTCCACGGGCTACAGGTGGTCATCTGCACCACCATGGACCTCCAGGGGCTGCAGGGGGACAGCCCGCTTCACCATGGTCTTCACCACTTGTTGGGGGGGGGAATCTCTGCTCCGGCGCCAGAGCCCATCCTCCCCCTCCTTCTTCACTGACCTTGGTGTCTGCAAAGTTGTTTTCTCTTACATCTTCTCACTCCTCTCTCCAGCTGCAAAGTGTGCAGCTTTTTTTTTTCTCCCTTCCTTTTTTTTTTTCTTAATTATGTTATCACAGAGGCGTTACTGATTGGCTCGGCCTTGGCCAGCGGCGGGTCCCTTCTTGTAGCCGCTGGCATTGGCTGTGTCGGGTCGGACATGGGGGAAGCTTCTGGCAGCTTCTCTCACAGAAGCCACCCCATGTCCCCTCCCCCACTGCTACCAAAAACCTTGCCATGCAAACCCAATACAGTGCTTTTCATCAACACTGTGTAAATGAAATATTTATTTTCATTGTTTTTTTTTTTTTTTTAAAATGCAGGTTATTAGTGGAGTTTCCAGCAACTGGAGGCCTTGTTACATCTTGGCAGTTTCAGCCAGTGAGGCTGATTCACTACATCTCCACTTTTGATTTTTTCCTGGCTGCCTGTGAAATGGCATTTTGTCTTTTTGTTCTTTATTATGTGGTGGAAGAGATCTTAGAAATTCACATTCATAGACTGCACTACTTCAGAAGCCTCTGGAATTGCCTTGATATCCTTATCATTGTGGTAAGTAATCTTTATAATAAGGCTGAAATTGCTTTCTGAAATGCACTTTGTGGGAGATGTTAATGACTCAGTTTTCCTGTTGTGGGTTTAAGGGATAAAGGCCATCATTAGGAAGGATACTTATGGGCTATTGGGCTATTCAGTCTGAATAAGGCTATTTTAGTCTGTATTGTAATGTTGTTATGTCTTACAAACTGGCTTGTTCTGTCTTTCCACCCTGGTGAAAAGTTAAAGAGTATTTGCCCAGGATGCTTTTTCACTCTTTCTGTCTCTAAAGGCACAGCCACTATGGGAGGTAACAAACTCACCCTCATTTCTCTTCTACCTATCTGATACAGACTATTGCAGTGGGTTTCCAGTAAGAAAATTATCTACTTGATTTGCATTTGCAGGAATGGGACTGGGATTTGAATATGTTTGCAAAGGACCACAAAGATATTTAATGTATTAAAATACTCACCAGCTAATACCAAGTTTGAAGAAGTGTCCCAAAATTTGTAGAGTGCTCACAGCTGTCAGGCTGCCTTCTTGTTAAATGGACAGTGATGCACATCAGTAATCTTGGTGTAACAGAAAATCTGAGCTTTGAAGTTAAAGCTACATAGTAAAATTCTCTTTATCCAGCTGTGCTTACCTAGAGAACACAAAGCCAGCAGTGCTGAAACAGTTCCTGTCCCACACTTGTTTTGTATCTTCAGGCTTGGATGAATCAAAGGTTTCAAGACTTGAAGTTAGTATCTGTAATCTAGAGAAATCACACTTGCATCACAGTGCTTTGTAAATGCAGGACCGTTTAGGAGGGTGTTTACATGAACTGTGTGATGGTTTATGGCAGGGGTGGGAATTAGATGCTTTGCTGTTAATCAGTGAAGTGTATTCAAGTGTGAGTGTCAAATTCAGTTCACACAAAGGGCCAAAATTCTATCTTTATACCTTGTCTGAGGGACATGGTTTAAATCTAGGGTTATGGACTTTGTGACTCTGTATATGTGGTGAAGTGTTCACCTACACTAACAAAAAGCAGAGGTTAAAGCAAGAACCTTACCTGTATGGTAAAACTACAGCTTCTCTGCTGTTGCTTGTTCTGGGCAATACTGGTTAATCTGTACTCTGGAGAAACTCCTTTTTGGCTACCACTGTCTTTCTGCTTTTACTCTTTTTCATCTTTGTCTTTTCCAGTTGTCATCTTTCTTTCCTTGTATTTCCTTCTCCCCAACAGCTTAATTTTTCTGGCCCTGCTAGGCTTCACTGTCATCTTGTTCTTCAACTGTGCCAAGGAAATAATTTCTCAATGTTCTTACTCCCAGGCTATTTGTCTGTAGTGTAGGACTGTAATGGTTTTGTTGTGAAATGCATTTCCTGATAGGCCCAGAAATTCTAGTTTGGATCTTATCTCAAACAGCAGCCACTGGGCTGTTAAATTACTCTAGAGTGAAAGGTGGTGAAATTTGGCCCCTTCCAGCTTCAGAGTTGACCCTGAAGGACTGTGAAAGGCTTGTGCCAGTGATTTTTTTATTTTTTTTTCTTTTTTCCCTAGGCTCTGTGCAATCCTTACATTTTACTTTCCTGTTTGAAACTTTACCTTTGTAATCAGGACTCCTTGAAAACAATATATTTGCTTTTACTTAAAGCTCACATTATAGTAGTGCTATAAATAACAACAAGTTCCTCATATCTTAATTTTATCTGATATATGTGGCTGAAACAAGTTGTTTTAAAACCTTAATGACCTTTCATATATTTTCATGTTTCTTTTGTACTCAGCTCTCTGTGGTAGCTATAGGAATTAGCATCTACAGGACATCAACTGTTGACATGCTCCTGAAGAAGCTGCTGGAAGATCAGAACTCATTCCCCAATTTTGAACCTTTGGCATATTGGCAAATGCAGTTCAACAATATTGCTGCAGTCACTGTGTTTTTTGTCTGGATTAAGGTAACTCTGAGGCACACAACCTTATTCTAACATCAGAATGTGAACACTATTCTGAGTTTTGCATGAGATATTATTTGAGGTTTAGTTGTGTTTCTCTTAAAATTGGTCATGTGAGAAAGTCAGAGCACGGGGGTGACTTCTTGCAGGTTAAAAACAAGGTTGTAATTTGCCACAGGTTTAATCAGCCTTTAAGTCTAGATGATGTAGTGGGTGCTGGTGCTTTGTCACAGCAGACTGTAAAGAAATGTTTTCATTATTTCTGAATTGGTAAGTCAGGAATTCTTACTGAGTACTGCTTTTTCCTAGTCTGGTTTCACTGTACCCATTTCCTCTACTCAAAATTTCTGAGTCAGTAGAAGGGTTGATAAAGCTAGTCCAATTCATCTGAAAACTAGATCTATTACTTTAGTTAAAGTTAATTTATTTATTTTACTGCCTTCTTTCTAGTGATATTTCTTTTCATCTCCATAATCATTTTCCTGCCCTCAGTATGTATAAAGTTGCAGAAGAACATTTAGTCAGGGGAAAATGTAAGACCAATGATAAGTGAATTTCCACTCTGACACTCCAAAGTGATACTTAGGTTTATCAAGTAAGTTAACTAATCTCTTACTGTTTTAGAAAAGAAAGTTGCATCTAATTTTTTCATAATGATTTAAGGAATAAAGTGGCTCATAATAAGAAATGATATTAAACTGCAGTGTAACAGAATAATGCAGGCTGGAGGGCACCTCGGGAAGTCTTTAGTCCAACCACCTGCTCAGAGCAAAGTCAGCTGTGAGATGTTCTTTTCTCCCATTTTACTACTTCATAGCTAACACCTTCATTGAAGAGAAAGATTATCTTCCTTGTCTTAACACTTGTTTTTTGTTGGTTTTTTTTTTCTTTGAACAGCTTTTCAAATTTGTTAACTTCAACAGAACAATGAGTCAGTTGTCCACTACCATGTCTCGCTGCGTCAAAGATGTCATTGGCTTTGCAATTATGTTTTTTATTATTTTCTTAGCATATGCTCAGCTGGCCTATCTTGTCTTTGGCACTCAAATCGATGACTTCAGCACTTTCCAGGACTGCATGTAAGTACAAGAATAAAAAACACAAAGAAATTCTCAGTATGTTGGTAAATGGATTTGGTTGCCTAAGCAGAGACCAAACAGTTCCTGTGACATCCGTCTAAACAGATAAGCTGCAGACATATCTCTGTTGATGTAGCTCAGTAGCAAATGCATTTTTTTATCAAATTTTAATTCAAAACCTGTCTTTGCTGAGAGATTAAAAATATACTACAGTTAGATCAGGGAGCTGAAAGTGGCAGGTTTTGTTTGGTGGAAGTGACAGAGGTTTTGTAACTGTCGGTCACGTTCCTAGACGAAGCAATCACTCTGTCTTCAGCAGTTGAGTGATTATATGCTTAATTATGCTTGTCATGCTGACAGAAGTGGTGTGTGCACAGTAAAGCTGTGTTCCTGATGGTATGTGTAGATGGTTGACTCAGAGAGTCCATCTTAGACAGCCAGATAGTAAATTTGTAGGTATCTGCTGGAATCCAGGAGAGTGATAGGACTTAATTAATATAGGGTTGTTAATCAATTTTTCTTTTATTGATTTGGTACAACAAAACCTGAGGTAATTACCAGGTTGTTCCTGTTACCCCTGTTGTCAGTTGTGACCTAAAACCAGAAGTAACCACCTGAGTTTTGTTCTGTGTGTGTGTGACATCTGACTGCGAGTTTGGTTATACCTAGAGGTGGGCTGGAGGGATTGATTATTGCAGTGTGTGATAAAGTATGACAGTAGTGCAGAGCTCTCTGCTGCCCATCAGCCACACTGTTAAAGTAAAATAGATTGAGAACTCTTGCACAGCTTTTGAAAGTGGTTTGGTTGGGGTTTTTTTTTCAACTCCTGGGTGTGTTTTGTTTTTTAAGATTTACTCAGTTCCGCATCATTTTGGGAGACTTCAACTTCACAGAGGTTGAAGAAGCCAATCGAATTTTGGGACCAATTTATTTCACTACATTTGTGTTCTTTATGTTCTTCATCCTTTTGGTATGTACTCCTTGGTTTGTGTGGGGTGGGTAACTGCCCATTTTTGCATCTCTTGTTCTCTCATTCCTACTGCTACCTGAGGCTTTATTTTGATAATGGTGAATTTGTGCTGTCCATGGAGGGGCCTGACTGTTACATGGCCAGTCACTACACTCTTTCATTTTTAATTTGTTTAAATTATATTTGCATTGTATGTTTATTGTCATTTCTACAGAGTGCTCCACATTGTGCTTTTTATTTATTTATTTTTAAAATTATTATAAATAATTTTGTCTTTCTAAAATCTGAATAGTGCCTGGTTGGCCTACACAGCAAACCCATATCTTTTGGTGAAAATGAGCTGTAAAATTCCATACAGGCTCCTAGTTTATAAAGTGCTCTGATGTGTGGCTGGCTGTGTTTACAACATCCCAGTTCACTCATGCAACACACAGCTTGTCTGCTAGAAAAGCCTAATCCATCAGCAGTGCAGCAGCTTGCAGATGTGCAGGTTTGCCTACAAAGGCCTCTTTTTCTACCCTCTTTTCCCTCTCCAGGGCAGAGTTGGGCCCTGTCTTTCTCACCTTCCCAGTGCAGATTACCTGCACTTTTGACAAATAGTATTAAAAGCAGCTTAATTTATCTGAGAGGTGGTATGTAGACATCAGTGTCTGCCAAATAAATTCAAACAGTGAGTGTGTTATGAGTGAGTACACTTCTTTTGTATACTCTCTGTTAATACTTGCAGTGAATCCATATTACAGTCTTACTAATAATTTATATAACAAAGTGGAGGGAGGAGACCTCTCTCTTAGAAACATTGGAGACCAAGTAAATTATTTGGTTTTTAATAAGTGAAGAGCCCCAGTATCTTCTACCTGGATTTAATTTTCAGTTAGTTTGGTGCTGTCATGAATACATTAGTAATCTTGTTTCTCATTACAGCACCAGGTGGATCCTCAGCTTATTTCCCAAACTGTGTGTCTTTTGGTGATTTGATCAAGTGGCAAGCATTAAAGCAGGATTTTATTAACTTTAAAGCAGTACAGTATCGTCATAATGAGTAATTTAATGACCCTTGTACTTAACAAGGCTTTTTAGTATTCTTTGGGATGAGGAGAAATGGCATTCAGATATTATTTGTGGGAGAAGACTTCATCTTAGTTATTCACTAGTAAGGAGGTGGAGAGTCTGAAGTGTTCAGTGAGATGGACCAGTAGTTAATTGGAAAATAACATATGAGTCACTGTGGCCAAAGAAACACATGGAGCAAGTTTCATATTTACTTTTGAAGCACCTTAGTCTTCTTTGAAGAATCCAGAGGAGCAGAGGCTAGTGTCCAGCAAGGGAAAGAACTATTTTTTCCAAAGGGGTAGCAGAAAAGCACTGGAGTGTGAAGGCACAGCAAATTATCCAAAATACTCGCTATAATTTGTGTGCTTATTAATATCTGCACACCTTGTCATTTGACTGGAATGAAATGTTGCTGTAAGCTCCTTGAGGCCAGTCTGAGACCTGGAAACTAAGTTAGGTAAGATGGGTAGAAAGCACCAACTCTACATGTTGGGCATCTGAAAGCAAAATAGACAGTAGTCAAGTTACCTCTTACTTCTCTGGTGTTGGGCAAGCATGCATAAAGATAGAGCATTGGAAGATTGTTCTCTTAAAGCATTTTTTTTTAAGTCCATGAGGAAACAGAGGTTAACACTGAGATGCCTGAGAGTGGCACATTGAACAAGCCAGTAAATTGAAGAATAATTATTTTTCAACTTGCAATTCAGTCATGTTCAGCAGGACCCTTTCAGTAACGATAGCATGGCTCAAGTAAATGATACACTTGGCCCAGGGTTAGTGAGACCAATTGTTTCTCTTTTGTTTGAACAAGGGACTGAATTCTTTTCAGGGTTGGTGGCACACCTGCAAAGTATCTGATTTTAAGCTTTTTTTGTTTTTATCTTTAGTCTGAAATGCAAACAGAGCTGTAACTAGATAAGAACCTTGTGTTTATGCTGGTAATTATGGGTTGAATAGTTAACTTGATTCCATTTTTGTTGACAGCTGTGTTGCCTGCCTTAATTCACAGTTGTTATCTGTCTAAGTTTGGCCTTGCAGGTGGAAGGCCAAACTTATATCATTAAACAGGTATGGATTATGGCCACTGCTGTGTGTAGACCTGAATGCTCTCTGGAAAGTCATTCTCCAGTGCTGTTAATAACCAGTAGTCTTGGTTAAAAGCTGTTCTACTGCAGTGCATCATATTGCAAAATCTCCAGCTTTTGGTGCTGATGCTTTTAAAACAGCCCACTATTTTCTCCTGGCCCTTCTTATAAAAATCATGTGTAGGTCTGCATGTGAAGGTCGTAGGAGCAGTAGGACTCAGACTTGTTGACATTTTTTAAGTGGGCTTTTCCATTTCTCTCCTGAACAGAACATGTTTTTGGCTATTATCAATGATACGTACTCCGAAGTCAAGTCAGATATGGCACAACAGAAGGCAGAAATGGAACTGTCTGACCTTATCAGAAAGGTAAAAGGAACATTTTTTTGTTTGTTGAAATCAACAAGGTGTTTTTTTTTTTGAAATCTCATTCTTCACATCTGAACTTACTCCATAAAACTCTGTATAAACTGTTCAAAGTAAAGAAAAGTACACATCTCTCAGTTAAAATAAATGAATCTGAGCTGAGTGCAAACATAAGAATGAAATCTTTCCATCACCATGTATTTTAGTCATCTGAGACTTTATGTTGAAGGATCAGCCTACTGAATACAGCACAGGGGTTGACTCTCTAGGTACATACAGAAATCCTGAACTGATGAAGCTAAACTGCTGTTTGGTTTGATCACAGACTTCAGAATTACCTTGTTTCAGGCAATAAGAAGAGGCAAGTCTTGGATATTATGTTGGGAGCTCCCTGGTGCAGCTGCCAGGAAGCTTTGAATACAAAGTTAAGAGTTTGACTTGAATCCTAGTTGAGAAAAAACATGTGTGTGTGCATGCCCTCTGGCATGGATGCAGTGCTGTACCATGATCAGAAATGTCTAAATGCACACTCAGCATGCCCAGTAACTCAGAGTTTAAAACTTGGACACTGGTTATTAAAACAGAGCAGAGAAAAATGAAAAGTGCTACTTTGTGGAGATGAGGCCTTTTTTAAAAGTAATTCCTACAACTGGAGAATGAGAGGTAAGCAGAATGGCTGCAGGAAATTGTGCCTGTTTGTCAGTGTTATTAAAATAATTAAAATAATTATTAAAACTGCCAAAGGTGTCTGACTGGGACAAAATAATCAGTTTCTGCTGAGCTGCAGTGCAAATGGAACAGTGAAAGCCTTACCTCTTACTGGGGAGGTTCTTGTATGTTGCCCATTTAAACACTGAAATAAGAGGTGGATAAATGGGAGAAGAAGATTGTTGCAGGGCTTTTGGAACACGCTGGGTGATAGTGTACACTAGCTGATTTTTGTCATCAGAAAAGTCATGATGAAAAGTTAACACTTGATTTCTGACAAGTAAAACACAAAATTTCACATTTTCTTTTAGGGCTACAACAAAGCCATGATCAAACTGAAACTGAAGAAAACTACTGTGGATGACATTTCAGAAAGTCTGAGGCAAGGTGGAGGAAAACTCAATTTTGATGAGCTCCGGCAAGATCTAAAAGGGTAAGGGAACTGTTACTTCTCATCCTGAATAGTATCCCCTGAGATACATGATCTTAAGTCTTTGATGTGGGTTTCTCTTCCTTCTGTGATGTGGCAAGAGCATGCTAATGTGAATAAAAACAACAGAGCAGAGTACTTTTTTAGGAGAGATTTGTGTCACCAACTAATGCAAGCTGAGGACTGAGCTTTTTGTTGGCAGTGTTATGAATTGATAGGCAGCACTGGAATCAGTCGTGTCTTTGGCTTGAGGGTGAAAGTCTGTTCAGAACTTTGATACTTCAAGTTCATTCAGCATCTGAGAAATGGAAAGTAAGGGAACTGTTTTTACTGCCTTTTCAGGAAAGGGCACACAGATGCAGAGATTGAAGCAATATTTACCAAATATGATGAGGATGGGGACCAGGAATTGACAGAGCATGAACATCAACAGATGAGAGATGACCTGGAGAAAGAGAGGGTGAGCTCACCAGCGCCATCTGCCAGTCTTCTCCCCGTGCTGGTTTGCTGCCCTAGAAGAATCCTCTTGTTTCCCTTCACATTTGCTCCCATCCCTGCCTGTCTGAGCAGAACTGTAAAAAGACAAGGTGGAGCTGATGGAGGGCAGGAGGTCTTTGACCTTGATGCCCTCATGCCCCATGTACAGATGAAAATCTTTACATCTTCTCTGTCTGTGTCTTCTTTACATCTTCTCTATCTGTGTCTTGTGTGACCATAAAGGAGGATCTGGACCTGGATAGGAGCTCTCTGCCACGTCCTCTGAGCAGCCGCAGCTTCCCCCGGAGCTTGGATGACTCTGAGGAGGATGAGGATGAAGACAGCGGACACAGTTCCAGGAGGAGGGGCAGCAGCTCTAGTGGGGTTTCCTATGAAGAGTTTCAAGTGTAAGTTGATCCTTCTGAGGGAGACAAATCTGCATGGTGGGTTTTTTTTTTGCCCTTGTGGGCTTTCTTCTTTCAGTTGCATAGTAATCTCTCCTATAACTCTGAATATTAATCAAATTATTTGTAGAAGTAAATGTTATGTTTTTAAGGTGCTTAAGTCTCTCCTTTTAGTAGCTTTCAAGTCATATCAAAATTTGAACTACTTCAGAAAATGGGAATCGGTTACAAAACCAAAACCAACTCAAAACAAGCAAACAAACAAACCCCAACAAAAACCTAGGGATTGAAAAGACAGAGAAAATGATCATGCTACAATAATGCCAGAAGACTTTTCTGTGGGGTTCTTTTTAGTAATAAAACCTTGAGGTGATTTTATGTTTAGTGAGAACTTCAGCTGTTGTATTTTATAAGATTAAGTTGCTTGTGAGTGTGTATTTTGTCTAAAATAAGAGATCTCCATATTAATTAATAAGATTAAGTTGCTTGTGAGTGTGGATTTTGTCTAAAATGATAGATCTCCATATTAATTAATAATGGCAACACTAGCTGAATGAAGAATTTGAGTAACTAGAACCAATAAATTTTGATGAGGATGACCTAAAAGCAGGGAGAACAGAGTGGAATATGTACTTTTTTTTTTTCCCCATCTGCTTTACCCTCACGTTATCTTCTTGCTCTTGTGTACCTGGACAGCAGAACTCATTTATGCAAAGTCAGAGGAATGCTTGGATTAAAATGCTCTCTGATCTTTATTTGCTCTGTGTGTTGACATGCTGGAATGCTCCTGACTGAGACATATCCCAGTCACTGAAGCTCACCCTTGTTGCCCTCAGGCTCATGAGGCGGGTGGACCGCATGGAGCATTCTATCGGCAGTATTGTCTCCAAGATCGACGCGGTGATTGTGAAGCTCGAAGCGATGGAGAGAGCCAAACTAAAAAGGAGAGATGTGTTGGGAAGACTCTTAGATGGAGTGACAGAGGTAAGAAACCTGCTCTCTCCTGTCTGCTCACAACATGCATGGCTTGCTTGCTGCTTGTGCTTCTTCCTGGGCTTGGGAGGGTTGAGGGAGTGGTGGTAAAAGTGAGGTGGGTGCTTTGGCAGTGGCCAAGTGATTCCAGGTTTGTGTTAGGCAAACATGAAATTTTAAAGCATGAAATGTTGGGGACATGATGCAAATTTCAGAAATGATAACCCATCTTATGGCAGGCCTGTGGCATGCTGAGGCAACAAAGCACCATTTAAACCCCCTGAAGTGGACAGCAGTGGTGTTCAGTAGTTGTGGAAGCAGCTACTTCATCCCTTGGTGTCTGTTGGGATTAATACAAAGCTTTTTATGGATCCAGCCCAGTGCAGCCTGCTCTTCTTCTCCCATGTTGCTTCTGGGATTGTGTGTGGCAGGTAGAAGCAGGTCACTTCTGTCACCAGGATTATCTAGATTCTGTTGCCTCCCCTTCCACCTTCTGTTTCTTGAGGGCCAGTGGGACAAATGTGTTATTTCTATGAATGCTAAAACCTGTCAGCTTCCTGATGGGGCAAGAACAACCAGACTAGGGCTGTGAAGGGATGGGTGAGATGGACTTTCTTGGTGGGTTATGTAGATCAGACTTGCAGCTGCCTTGTCACAGCTGTGATGTTCCTGGCTGTTATTGTTGTTCCAGCCAATAATTCTACTTGATTCTTGAGATCAGCTTTCCTTGTGAGTGTGCTCTCCTCAAAATATTTTACATATTTCATATTTTAGAGGTGGATTTAAATATTAGAAACCATAGTACAAATTGTGCTTTCATCAGTGAAGGTGACAACCTGAGTGTTACGTCACTGGAAAGAAAACCATTTGCTGCAGTAGCCTATGGAAATACTTGAGTAGTATCAGAATTTCCCATGTTTGGAGAAGGTTTTGCTTAGACTGCAGTTTGGCTGCTGCTCTTCCAGCTTGTGTCTTTTAATCTGTTTAAAAGGATGAAAGGCTGGGTCGTGACAACGAAATCCACAGGGAGCAAATGGAGCGACTCGTGCGGGAGGAGCTGGAGCGCTGGGAGTCGGACGATACCGCGTCCCAGATGAGCCATCAGCTGGGGACACCGCTGGGACTGAGCGGCCAGCCTCGCTCCAGGAACTCCCGGCCTTCTTCCTCCCAGTCAGATGGTATTGATGGGGGAGGAGGAAATGGGGGGAGTAACACCCATGTGTAGGTGATTCCAAAGGTTTCAGGTCAGTAGGAAGCAAGCAAATACACTGCTCCACTCTTTGCCAGCGTGAGGTGATCGTCGTGATGGGACCACTGAGGATGATTTTTCACTGGTGGGCAAAAGTAAATCTTCTCTTCAAAAGGTGTTTTCAGACCTGGGTAAAGCCATGTGTCACGTTCCAGTTACCAACAGTGAGACTGTCAAGCCTTGGAAAGGAAAATGCAAGAGACTGAATGGGAACCAGGTGTGGCAAAATCTACCTGGAGAGAATTTTGGTTCCACACATATTTTGTGGGGGACACTTTCATGAGGGGAGCAAGCTTCAGACAAAATATTGTGCTGTGGCTAAAACACTCAAATGAAAGCTTCTGAGTTTTCTGCTTTCTATGGGAAAATATGATTTTTAAATGCTTTTAAAAGCAGTTTTTTAAAAAAGATGGCATTTATTTTCTCATGCATTATAACAGCTGACACTTTTCAAAGACATAAACCAGCACTTTTTATTTTTACTTTGAGTTTCTACCTATTTTTCTGAGTTACTCTTGGTGTGCTAACATTCTCTTTAACTTAATGTTAATTTTTTCCTGTTTTTAAGTAATACTATATTTCTTTAAACAGAAGAAAGTGCACTTAGTTTGTACAACTGTAAATCACATTATTCCATAGTAGAAACTGTACACATTCCGTATTTTTGCATTTCATTAGCATTTCAGAAGTAATATTTAAGAACTGCCTCTTCCCATTCAACTAGGGTAATCAATTTCAGCTTTGTTGCAAAGTGCCTGTTTTTTAATGCTGTGTTTTAATCATCTGAGTGTTCCTGGGATAAACATTCTGCAGGTTCTTAGGTAAATATGGTTACTTTGCAGAAAATGTGTTATTTCAAAGCACACAAAATTGAGAAACACTAACTGTTCCTTGAGTGTGACAGGGAAGGGAGCAGAGAAGTTGCTGACAATGGGGGAATATCCAGTCTTGTGCTCTTATCAAGTTCTAATCACATCTTGACTGTGTCATCTGTAGTGACATTTAACAGAACTGCTTGTCAAATGAGTAGGTGTATTTCTACATATGCTTTTCTGTTTTCCTTTGGAAAAGTGTTTGTTGTAGGATCATTGATTTTTAGTATTTTTTTTCCCCTCTGCTTTCTGTGGCATAGAAGCTTTGTTTTTGTCACTGAAATGATGTTTGTTTCCTACAGAAAGCATTGAGGCATAGTGTTTGTAGTCCCTATGTGGAATGCTGGTTTAGGAGGGAGGTTGTCAGTTGTGCTTTTTTCCTGAAGATGGCAGTTGTCTTGTATTTAAAGTCTTTGAGTTGCATAAAGGAAAATGGAAAGCTACATAATCAAACACATCTTAGCTATTAGTAGGGTATATAGAGGAAAAAAATGCCTATTTAACAAATTATAAGTGGCATGTATATGTTATTTTGGTGCTTTTTCTTCAAAAAGCAGTTGTCTTACTTTAAACAAGCAAACAAACCAAGAAAACACTGGCTGCACAGCAGCTGGTGTGCAAGGGAAATAGAAAATACAATACAAAGCAATTTAAATATACACAGCCTTGTCTTTATATCCATATGCAAATGTGTAGTGTGTTGGTATGTGACATGATTTACAGCATAAACTTGGAGGCAAGCAAACTAATTACACATGTGGAACGTGTAATTGATGTTGGGTTTCTAGGGTCAAGGCTTACCTAAATGCTAAGATAATATTTAAATAATAATGTACTTAAAATCAATTACTTTGGCCAAATGACCCAACTTGAATTGTCCAGCAATCAGCTGAAACCTGACTAAAATTACTTTGTGATAAGGTTTGTGCCCATGGCCTGTAAAGCATGTGATGTGCTGAGATTTATGTCACCCTGTTGGTGAGGCAGGGCTTCCCTGGAAGGGGGGAAAAAATAGCAAAAATAAACCTATCAGTACGTTTTTCAATAGGTTTTTTGTAAAAATATATCTTTCAAAATGTAAATGCAGTCACTTAGTTCATGTTTTACTTGTAGTGAGTGTTTATTATGGAAATGTTTGCATTCATGGCTGTATTTGTTGAGGTATATTTCTGTAACGTGTCGTTACTTAATAACAAACTTCATCTTGAAGTGCACTGAGTTTTCATGGGGTACCCCTGTGTGTTGCCAGTGGGCCTTGCAGTCTGTCTGTGGCCACTTGACAAATGTTACAAACAACTTTATCATTTCATTTTTCTACTTTAGATTCTAATATCTTTCATCACTTATTACAAAGGTAAGGTTTTTGCATAGTAATGTACAGTGTTTGGTCTTATTAGGAAGCTGTTAATTATGCAAGCCTTCTATAATGATCAAGAATGTATTGATCTGTAAAACTTGAGCACTTTACTTCCTAATAAACACTTGATGTCATCTATAAAGCAAACATTGTGCCATACACTTGGTTTGTTTAGAACAGAACATTTATTTATGTGTGTCACTTCTGTCTCACACCTTATTCTCAGATTACCTAATGATGTTAAAAGGGAGTACAGGGTGTAAATGGAGAGGGAGAACTGGACTGATCCTACCACTCCATTGCCCAAACACTTCTTGTTTTTAACACTTTCTTTTTATTTGTATAAATGCACAGGTCTCTTTTCTGCTGTTTCAGGTAGCAGCTCCAACTGCTGGTAACTCTGTCCCTTTATTACTTCACAGTTGCTGTGTAAGTTAACTTCTCTACTCTTTTTCTTTATTCCCTTTTATTTTTTCCCTTTGCTTCAGGGAATTCTACAGCATCTGGAGAGTTGAATGGTCCTTGGAAATCCCTGGCTTGCATATAAGCCCCATAGTTCTGTCTGGGCAGCTGTCTCACCAGGTCAAAAGTATACCATATTAATGAAAATTGAATGCTTAATATAAATCCATCTCAATCTTTATTTATTAAATACATTAAACCTTTTGTGGGTGCACTAGAAAAGTCACAGAGTGTGCAAAGTGGGAACCTTTTTGGTTTAATACTGTCTGTATGCTGTAGTGTTGCTGACTTTTGAAAATTTCATCAGCAAGTGCAATTTGTGGTGCAGGTTTGGAATGAGAGCCACAGAATTCTTCCATATCCCATGGGCATCACTTGGATGCCTTGTGTATTCAAATCCAGTAAATCTAAACAAGGAAAAAAAACTGAGAAAAAGGGAAAAAAGTTATTGTTATGATAAATAGTCTGCAAGCAATTATTACTTGTGTATTTAGGCACTAATGGGGCTTTTTTCATTCCTTGCTTTACAGAACATGCAGTGTGAGCGGAGAGGATAGCAGTTGGAGGTGGAAGAGTTGTTCTCCAGAGTCCTTTCCACAAGCACTCATTCAGGAGAAGGTTTATGCTGTTTGTGTTCCTGGCCCTTCTCCATCCAGCATCTCTGGCCCTGCTGGGATCCCCAGGACAGTGATGAGCCCCTTGGGAACCACAGGTAACTGGTGGTGGGGAGATGTATAAGCAGCACTGCTTTCAGGAGGAAAGGCAGAGCCTCACATTTCAGAGACACTTAAGCCATGTCAGGTTCTTTTCTGAACTGAATTGCTGAAATTCTGATGCTCACAAACCATTCTTCCATTCCTGCACACAAACTGAATGAATTCAGAAGCACAGTTGTCCTTCTGATTTGCTAAAAATGTTTTTTAGTGGTGACTCAGATTATACCCTGTTTTGCCCTGAAAGGTGCTGTGGATGGGTGGAAGAAAAATTAGTTTTCAAGTGCCAGTGAACAAATGAGGAAGCATTATTTACTAAAGTATGCTAAATAGAAGAGAACATTACTGCTATAGACCCCTTCAGTAAGAGTTTAGTTCATGCTCTGTGTCTTCCAGAGAAGATAGAACATTATATTTCAAAAGAAAACAAAAAAACAGTCTTCTACAATGGAGAAATGCAAAAAAAGCTGTCAGAAACTTTTTTTTCCCTTTGTGCAATCTGAACAAAAGTAGCAGTTTGGGTTCTGCAGGATGACAAGTTTTCCTTGGACTGGAGATTTCTGGCAATTCCAATTGGAATGACACATTTTTCCTATTATTTATACTTTGAAAAATGGACTTCAATGAATTTCTTGTAAAATAAGTCAAAAAGGAGGAAGTTGCTTCCCAAGCAGCACTGGAACAGCATGCTTGGAAGCTGTATCTAGTGAGTTTGATATCTGTCCTTGCCTGTTACATAGGATTAACTTGAGGTGCTTGCTAGTAACAGAATTTATAGAATCATAGAATATTCAAACAAATTATAATGCCTCTTTAGAAAGTAACAACCTTCAGCTTGTCATTTCTTTTTAATTATTTTAAAGTAGTTCAGATGGAGGATTTAAAAGTAAAATCTTCAACCAGACTGAATAATTTCACATAAAATTGAAGCCACTCTTATAAAGTTTCCTAGAGTCCAGGTTAAATCACTTGCTGTTAAATGTCAGCAAACTGAAACAGGAGTTTTCATACATAAAAACAATCTTTCAATTGAATTAGTGATATAATCAGAATGATTAAATTCTGTAAATTACAGTTGTTTAAGACTAAGTTCAAATGACAAAAATCACAGGAAAACTGATGGTATCAGGCAGTTCTGTCATTTTGCAGCCTGAGCAATGCAGGAATTGTAATGCCATAAACCCCTTGATCCCTGGTACCCCATCACTCAGATCCTGCCGCAAGCAGCAAGTGTCAGGGATAACTCAGCTGCTAAGCCAGTTGCAGTGGAAAGCAGGGATCACATCAAGACCAATTTGGAGCAGATTAATGAAAAAAAGGCTTAATGAGCCGTGTAGCTCTCCAGGAATGCTTGTAAAATCCATCCCTAATGAGGGTGGGGAGATAGAAGAGATTGTGAGAAACAAGGGAGGAGGTTAACCTTGGGGTATTAGGAGATCCTGGAGAGTCTTAATTCTTGTCACAAGGTCAAGCTTTTACAAAGCAATTATTAAGGATCTCCATGGTATCAACATCCAGCCCCACACACATACTCCAAGTCTTTTAACCTCAGGGATTCTGGCCTCATTTACCTTCTCCTACTAATCACTTTTAATTTTTTTTCTCTCTGCTTTCCCTGTTCATAAAGGTACATGTTATAGTACCTATACAGATGCTGTATCTCCTGGCTCGTGCAAGCCATCTAATTGTACTAGTCAGTGCCCAAGCCAAAGGGGAGAACCAAGGTTTTACTCATTATTTCCCTTCTGCCTTTCTCTCAGCTTGATTTGAGTGCCTCTCCATGGGAATGAAGAAAGAAAGGAAAGTTCTCAGCTCTTGGCCCCATTGGGCCTGCTGTTCTGACTTCAATCTGGAATGAGGACAGGTTGGCATTAGTGCACACCATTGATCTGGATTTTTCCAAAGCATGAGAAAATGGTTTGCCATGAGTGATCAACTTGAAGCACTTTATTAGTCCTATCTTCTTCTGATCCAGATATGTATGGAAAGTAGAATGCTGGATAAAAAGAGAAAAAGACAATCTTAATTTAAAGCCTGTAGTGTGACAGTGAAGTCTGACATGACTACTGCTGTAATTTCTGCTCGTGCAACTAAGGTGGAGAATTTTATAAATCTCATTATGGAGTTGCAGAGCTCAGCTAACAGTTTGACAGCTGGATTGTGCTGCTGTCAGTTCATCAGTGTGGGGGCATTCTCATTAAAATCTCTGGGAGCAAATAAGCTCAGAAGCGATGCACTTGGGAGTGGCAGAGTCTGTCCTTTCCTTGAGACAAATAGGAATTCTTCCTGGGCAACAACTCTGGGGTCTGCTCTGGTCAAATGGGCCACTTGGATGGAAATGAAATCATACAGGCAGTGTGTTAACTTCTCTGCAGAGTGAAATGCAGAGTTAAGTGTGGGACAGTGCAGGGAGAAACACTTGTTTCAGGTAAATACCCTCTTACAGCTGTCCAACTGCTACAATTGGAAGGATTGCTTCTAAAAATTGCTGCTGAAAGCAAGAAAAGCTGAAGAGTTTCTTGGTAAATACTATCTGGGCAATACTGTGTCAAAGTCTGTTCAAAATGTGAGTGGTTTAACTTAATTTGATGATTTCTTTTCTCAGAAGCTGCTGTCATATACTGGAATTTGTTTTCTTTTCAGATTGGAACACAGCCTGTGTGATCACGTTTAAAACTCATTAAGTGTTGAAATGTTAAGGACCAGCTACAACTACCTGGGCTGTAGAGTTCTACAGTTTTAAATCTGGGCTGATAGCTTTTTTTCCTCCAGAGACAGCTTCTCTAATTCCTCTTTCATTTCTGTCTACCATGAGGACCTGGAGTACTTTTTCTGCCAATTTCTTTGCAACAACCACATCATTGTTACCTCCTCATGACTTCCTTCTGCCTAAAAAGGAAAAATGTGTAAGTAAACTAAAGGTACAGAACACTTTCTGCCAATTTTTGTACTCGGAAGCTTTCATTTTTTAGTGATAAGGTCAGCAAAAATCCAGAATGAGTATGTATCAAAAACTTTAGAACACACTGTGAGCTACCCAAAAGCCTAGATCCTTCCATTTACTTCTGAGCAGCATCCCAGCTCTGAATGTTCTGGAAAGATAAAATCTGAATTGAAATCAAAGGTCAATCAAATCTGTAAATACGAAATACAGCTGAAAATGTTGAAGAGGTTTATGTTTTATGATCAGAATTTATCAGAATTTTACCACCAAGAATGATGGTGCATTCTCAGAGGTACATGTTTCAGCAACAAACCACAAATTCTTACTAATTCCATTCTCAAGAAAACAGGCATGATGGAAGATTGTACTCCTGAAAGCTCTGTTACCATCTGTCTTGATTCACATCTCTGTAGCCTTCTGCACAAAGGAAGGAGTCAAAGGAGAACTTCATTCTGGAGCAATTCCATCAGACAGAGGCTTAAGTGAGGCAGGAATAAGGAATTCATGAAGCCACGTTACCTCCTCTGTGTGCCACAGCGGTTTGTGACTATTACAGCTGTCCAGGAAGCTGCACAGGTAAGAAATGAAGTGGTTTTATTTAACACAGCCCATATTTCTCTTGGATGTCATCTCTAGTGGTGTTGGACATAGTTGATAGGATGAACACTGTGATTCAGCTTTCAGAAATTAACAAAGGATTTTGTGTGTTCAGGATGTGAAGCAGTTCCTTTGAGTTCTTTAGGAGGTTAAAATCCAACATGATGTTAAAGTCTTAGCAGCTCTGAGTCAAGCTTTAATTGTATCCACAAGTCCTCTTGGATGCAAGCTGTGAAACAGAAGCTTAAATATCTGCTTCAGTTTAATTCTTTCAGTAATGGCTGCTGTAATTCTTGAATTGGGCTTTGTGTTTTAATACACTGAAATACTGGGCAGTGTTTCAGTGGAATACTAGAATGGCAAGGTGAAGGCTTTTTTAAAGTTTTAAATAAAAATGTTGGAGTTTTGAAGAGAATACAAATGCAAAATGTAAAAAAGTCAAATCTCAAACACAAATGTTTATTTTTTCGTAAGAAAGGTAGCAGAAGCTGACATGCTGGGAGGCTTTTAAACACTTGCAAACAGAAAGGAGAGGAGAAGCCTTCAAAGAGAATTCTGTAAGGGCTCTTATCTCTTTATGTGTGATACCTGCCTGCTGTGACACTTTGTTTACAGCTCTCTCTATAAATCTCATACAGATTTTTAGAAATGCCCTCTACATTTGCATTAAAACTAATCTAACCTCAATTATTTTTAGAAAATATTGATTATTGTCATTCCTCTTGGAAGTAGATGACCATTTTGCAAATAACATATTATTGTTGGAGTATCCTCACGCTGTGAAATGTTTTTTCTCTCATAAAGGAACCATCTTGTCACACCAGAAGGACTCTTGTGTGCCTTTTTCCATGCCACAGCAGTGGAGTCTTCAGTAGTAATCCTCAGAAAAAATCAAGATAGTGACATGGCTCACATCCATAACCTCCAAAAACTGCAACAATACTGGGTGTCAAAAATGACTAAGGTAAGATTTAATAAAAGGATACAGGATGCTCTAAGACTAATGTTATCAAAAGAGCAGTAACACAGGTACTCTTGATAACAGACAAAAAAAAGCACTGCCAGAAATAGCAAAAGGCCAAAGTCTTCAGGTCAGGATGAGATCTAAAGTTCCTAAGTAGTTTCAGCATGTTGGTTCATTCCAGTAGGAAGATGGAAAGTTAGAAAGATGACAGTTCAGTTGTTACCAAGTTCAGATAGGAATGGAGATGATATGCTCCCCATGTATCACAGAATCATGGAATGGTCTGAGTTGGAAGGGACCTTAAAGCTCCTCCAGTCCCAACCCCCCTGCCAGCAGCAGGGACACCTTCCACTAGCCCAGGTTGCTCAAAGCCTCATCCAACCTGGCCTTGAACACTTCCAGGGAGGAGCAGCCACAGCTTCTCTGGGCAACCTGGGCCAGTGTCTCCTGTTTCAAAAAGTAAGGTGAAAGCAGGCCCTTGGCTCAGGATCTGAACTATCAGTGCAATGAACAATGTACCTGTAGATCTCTCTTCCCAGTACCTGCAACATGCTTGGCTGCTTTGGCTGTTAATTTGAGCTAGGGTCCTACTAAACCTTGAAGATGGAGGCAGGGCATTCTGACTGCAGAGTGCTCTTCACCTGACCTTTCCTATCCCAGGAGTTGGTGAGTGAGTACCAGAATATTTAGGTAAATCATTTGCAGCAAACCAGTTCATAACAGAGCTGGAGTGTCTGCATTAAATTAACAACAATTATATTTTAATTATATTTTATATAATTAAATTCAGAGTACTGTCGCATTTTAATGAAAGCAGTGACCCCTCATGAGCTGTATGGGAAGCTCTTGTCTTGGGATAGACATTTTACACAGCAGTGTAACATCTCAAACCTTATAGTAAGAGGGAGCTGCAGCTCATTTAAGTGATGTTTACCTCCTAGAACCAAATGGGCTCTAATGAAAATGTCATATTTTATTTTCTTTACAATCAAGGTGAAAGGTTTTAAGTCAGCAGGGAAGAAGATCAGCCTGGCTGAACAAAGAGCTTTGGCTGGAATTCAGGGAGAAAGGGAGAATTTATGGCCTTTGGAAGAAGGGGCAGGCAACTCAGGAGGGCTACAAGGGTGTCATGAGGTTATGGAGGGAGAAAATTAGGAGGGTCAAAGCTCAACTAGAACTTAACCTGGCTACTGCCATAAAAGACAACAAAAAATGTTTCTATAAATACATTAACAACAAAAGGAAGTCTGAGGAGAATCTCCATTGGATGAGGGGGGGAAACAGTGACACAGGATGAGGAGAAGACTGCAGTACTTAATGCCTTCTTGGCCTCAATCTTAAGACCAGTTGTTCTTGGGTTACCCAGCCCCCTGAGCTGGAAGACAGGGACAGGGAGCAGAATGAAACCCTCATAATCCAGGGGGAAATGGTCAGTGACCTGCTACACCACTTAGACACACAGAAGTCTATGGGGCTGGATGAGATCCACCCAAGGGTACTGAGGGAGCTGGTGGAACTGCTCACCAAGCCACTTTCCATCGTTTTTCAGCAGTCCTGGCAGACCAGGGAGGTCCCAGTGGACTGAAGATTGGCAAATGTGACACCCCTCTACATGAAGGACTGGAAGGAGGATCTGGGGAACTACAGGCCTGCCAGTCTGACCTCAGTGCTGAAGAGAGTTACGGTGCAGATCATCTTGAGTGCCATCACAGGGTATGTACAGAACAACCAGGTGATCAGGCCTGGGTTTATGAAAGGCAGGTCCTGCTTGACTAACCTGATCTCCTTCTGTGACAAGGTGACCTGCTTAGTGGATGAGGGAAAGGCTGTGGCTGTTGTTTACCTGGACTTTAGTAAAGCATTTGACACCATTTCCCACAGCTTTCTCCTGGAGAAACTGGTTGCTCATGGCTTGGACAGGTGTGCTGTTTGCTGGGTGAAAAACTGGCTGGATGGCTGGGCCCCAAGAGTGGTGAATGGAGTTAAATCCCTTTGGTGGCCGATCACAGGTGGTGTTCCCCAGTGCTCAGTACTGGTGCCAGTTGTGTTTAACATCTTTGTCAATGATCTGGATGAGGGGACAGAGTGCACCCTGAGTCAGTCTGCAGATGACACCAAGCTGGGTGAGAGTGTTGGTCTGTAGAGAGGCTCTGCAGAGGGATCTGGACAGGCTGGAGCAATGGGCTGAGGCCAATTGTATGAGGTTTAACAAGGCCAAGTGCCAGGTCCTGCACTTGGGTCACAACAACCCTGTGTAACAGGTGTGTGTCCAGAGAAAAGCAACAAAGCTGGTGAAGTGTCTGGAGCATAAGTCTTATGGGGAGCAGCTGAGGGAACTGGGGTTGTTGAGCCTGGAGAAAAGGAGGCTGAGGGGAGACCTTCTTACTCTCTGCAACTACCTGAAAGGAGGGTGGAGAGAAGTGGAAGTTTAGATTGGATATATGGAAAATGTTCTTCACCAGAAGGGTTGTCAAACTCTGGAACAGGCTGCCCAGGAAAGCAGTGGAGTCCCCATCCCTGGAGGGATTTAAAAGCCGTGTAGATGTGATAAGGGCAAGAGATCCTTGTTGGAAGTGCTGCTGCATCTGTACCACGTGGAAGGAGATGAATTACCATTGCAGGGGAAAAGCTGGGCTGCCAGGAAAGGGACACTGCAACCTACAGACTCCTATAAACGTGGTACCATCCTGACTAGCTGTGCACTTGAAGTTGCTCACCATAAAGAAGACCAAGAGCTCACGACAGCAGCAGTAACAGGGCAGTGAAGACGCCTTGCAGTTAGGCAGAGAAAATGCAAATTGCAGTAGGATGATTACACAGACTCACAGAGTAAGAAAGTACACAAGTCACCTTTATTCAAAAAATGGTGTTTCTACCTCTCTAACTTGGTAAGAAAAGTGGCTGGCATCTATCAGGTATGCTCTAGAGCACTGATGATTCCCAAACAGACCTGCACTGGGATGGAGAGGTGGGTTTTGTCCCTTTCCTGTAGGCTGTGACCACATTAGCTGTTGAGACTGCGTTGGCATCCTGGTAAGCATCACTTTGGACCAGATTACTTGCCAGTGAATGTAAGTGCTAATTAAAGTATGGAACTATTATTTGTGTTTCAGGTGAAACCATTAAATCTTAGTTTCATTGTTTAACAAATCCATGTCTAGAACATGCAGAAAGACTGAATAGTCTCTTGAAGAAATTAATAGCTGTATATTTTTTATCACCAGGAGAACTGAGGTGTGCTAGATGTTTCAGCAAAGACATTAGTACTAAGTATTTAATGTACAAGGATGGCATCACGTTGTTGACTTGTGGAATCATAGAAGTACAAAGGGAAATCTCTTAAAAAAAAAAAGAACCAAGTCAGTTGCCCAGTCAGTTTATCAAACTACTGAACAGTGGAAATTGTGTTTTTCATTCTGGTTTTAAGAGAACTTCTTCATGAAGTGCAGTTTCAGGTAGGCAATGATAAGGAATATTATTGTCATGCAGGTGAGAGCCAGGTGGTTCTGCCACAGACCCCAGCTACTCGCATCAATGCCTTGATTTCTCAGATACTCATCTCCAGTACACCACCTACAGAGAAATACACACACATGGATAAACTCAGTCAGTTTGAAGGATCTAGGAAGAGCCTTAGAAGTTGTAGTGTGATTTTATGTCTCTGGTAAGCCAGGCAAACAAACACCAGCTGTATGTGACTATTTGATTTTCTGTTTTCTTGTTGCTACAAGCAGTTTCCTGTAGGAAGCTGGAATGGATTTTGTGAGGCTGTATCATTGTAGTGTGTGTGCATGTGTTTTAGTAAACACAGGTTAAAGAGAAGTGGGAAGCATAATGCCAGATATTTCTAGTCTTATAAATATGACAATAAACAGAATGTTCTCTGCAGACAGAATGCAAAAACCCAGCCAAAACTTCATTTTCTGTATAAAAACTCACAGATTCTGCTGGTCATCAGGGAGTAGCTCACAAACAGACTCATGCTCTGGGACTTTGTAAGTTGCTGGTGGTGGGATTCATTTTCATCTACCAGTATACTTACGGCTGGCTTATCTGTTGATAGTTATAGCTGCTGATTAAATTGGTGCTGTTCCTGCTGCTGCAAAAGTTCAGGCCAGTCAATTCATTGATTTGTAAAGCCTTTTAAAGCAAAAGAAACAACAGCAATAGAAATCAGTAGGTAAAGGAGCAATACATTAACAAGATGACATATAATTTATTAACAAGATGACATATAATTCATTAACAATAATTCTGTTTAAATTTATTCTAACAGTGTGATGGTATCACTATTTATTCTGTTGGCCAAATCCCCATTTTTTAACCAAGCAGCATGTTTTTTTGCCTTTTGATAGAGGAATGCATGCAGTCCATACCCTGTAATGCACGTGTGTCACCAGGCTTTAACACCTCCCCTAGGTTAGACTGTTTCTGCACAGGCATATTAAAGCCCAGATTTCTCTGCAAAACATCACCCTGGCTTAAAATATCAGAAATTAGGAGAGAAAGTTTAGCTTGACAAGGTTTTTTGAGTGGTGGAGAAGCAAAGAATTGGTTTTTAAGGATAACATCATTCTTTACTCGGTATTGTTTCTGTCCAGCAACATTCCAGTGGATGTAGTTGTTTGGTGTCTCTCTCATATAAGGTGTTTCCACGTTACAGAAATGAGCTCTTCTGAGCAGCAGTGGGTGCTGGTTGATGAGAAGCCTTTCTTGTTTTGAGATACTGTATTACTGAGGTTACTGTATTTAATTACCTTTTGCTCATTAGCCCAGAAAGGTTGGAGTTTTCTTTATCATGAGTAAAGACATTCCATCCTAGCAAATCTTTTCCAAGTCTGTGCACAGGAAAATACATCACTTACTGTCATTCCATATCGAGGGATGCTAAAGTATTTGAGCCAGGAGAGCCAGGACATGATGCTTGTGAGATTGACCAGCAACCCAGAGAAAATCTAGAAGCAAGGATTACAAAAAAGCCCCAACAACAACAACAAAAAAAGCAAATTATTAATTATATGCTGATACCTTGTGTTCTTCTCTAGCTCTTGACTCTGCTTCTTCAGATTAAAAGCAAATGGGAAAGCATTTCTAGAGGAAGAAACTCTTCCAGTAGAGGAACAGGGGAGAGAGAAGGAATCATTTATGTTACCCAGCTTTGGGCCATAACCCCATGCGGTCCATGAGCAACAGGGAATGCTTTCACCCATTCATTAAACCCAGATGTGTCCTGGCTGTGGGTCCCACGTGAGCTGTCTGCTGTTACTTGGTTGTGTGGAGCTGCTGGAGGTGTGCACTTGGCTTTGCTTGTGTGCCCTGAGTCTGAGGCAACGTGGGTTTTGGCTGTTGGTTCAGTGCTGCCTCGTTGTTTATGGTGCCTGTCTTCTAACTGCAGCTGTGTGTGTGTTGTCCCATCCTAATGTGCTTGGTGGTTGGCTCTGGGAAGACCTTCTAGTGGCCTTCCAGTACCTGATGGGGCTACAAGAAGGCTGGGGAGGGACTTTTGACAAGGGCAGGGAGTGACAGAACAAGGGGTGATGGCTTTAAACTGGAAGAGGGGAGATGGAGATGAGATGTGAGGAAGAAATTCTTTGGTGTGAGGGTGGTGAGACCCTGGCCCAGGTTGCCCAGAGAAGCTGTGGCTGCTCCTCCCTGGAAGTGTTCAAGGCCAGGTTGGATGAGGCTTTGAGCAACCTGGTCTAGTGGAAGGTGTCCCTGCTGATGGCAGGGGGGTTGGAACTGGCTGAGCTTCAAGGTCCCTTCCAACCCAGACCAGACTGTGATTCTATGAGAGCAACTACAGTCATGATCTCAGAAAGCAGGAGGCTGTGGGGCCATGTCCTCAGCCAGCCACATTTGTCTTTGGCAAAGCTAAAGGAGAGCAAACAGCTGAGCTCTGTGCTGATAGGATTTCTAGACTCCAGCATTTCTAGGATTTCAAGATGCAGTCTAGAAAACTGAACAATGCTACTCACAATCATGAAGACAAACGCGATCGTCATGAGCAGGTTTGCGACAGCGACCACGCTCTGTCCTGCCGCGATGGCCAGCGCCATCGAGGTGGCTGTGTAGGACACCATGGTAAGGGTAAACAGCATTGTAAAGAAGGCTTCTACAGTTGGTTTCAAACCTGGAAGATCAGAACAAGAAGGGTTTCAGCATGATCTTGCCAAAAGCTTTACCATAACCTGAATGCTGTCCTGCCTGAGGTGGTGTCTCCTGCCTACAGAACGCGTTCTGAGAGCACAGGCTACGTCACCGGGACTCAAGACGGCAGTGGGGCTTGTGACAGGATGAATAAGGAGTGTGCCTGTAACTGCAGAGACACTGGAGATAGCAGAATGGGTAGAAGTGATGGTACTGCACTCCACACAGTCCAGGGTGAAGGCTTCACTGTGGCTTTGAGCTGTCTGTCAGAGGAGACACGTCTAGGGTGCTTCCATGACCAGAAGTCGTGCAGCATTTCACCTGTGTTCAGCAGAGAGCTCTCCTGATGGACCTACTGGTCTTTGGGTGGCTGTGGGTTTGGTAGCAAGGTCTCTCTCACTCCAGGGTCGCAGTCTGAGAGCCCTTTGCTGGTGCAGCCTTGTTTCTTATTCCTTAGGGGGGAAAAAAACTCAGACCCAAGCAAACTGGGTTTATTTTAAAATTTTGCTTGCACTTTTGAGCTTTTGGGACATCCCAAAAGGGAGTTGTGATCTGAAACCTCACCCTAGGAAAATGGTCTCCTTGGGACATGTTTTGAGGATGATGTTTGAAGGTGTTCTAGGCCTGTAAAAGTTTGTGCCAGCAATTTTCCAACTCTGCTTACTTTGATTTCACCAAAAAGAACAAGCTGATATCAATTCACACAATATAAAGTTCTTAAAACTTTTTCTTTGGTAGGTGTTCTTGCAAGGATGGAAAAAAGGATGTTGTAAAAGTTACCATAAGCTAAGATGGCCATAAATGAAAAGTAATAAATCAAAGCTATGTAGCAATGGTTATGGCATGATTCCTTCTAGGGATGGTGGAGGTGAGACACGTCTCAGATTCTGACAGGAATGCTTAAATCTTTGAAGGTCTTTGCTGGAAACAGAGTGGTGTGCTAAAAATAAGTGCAGTAACCACTGCTGTGCCTACCTAGTGCTTTAGCATATCTAAATATACATGTATACTTATATAAAATAAAAGTGTCTTGATTTTTGAGGGGGTTGTGATGAGACTGTAGGAGACCATACTCACCTAACATGAAGTAAATTATACAGGTGAAGATGATGCTTGGTATAGTCCTCATGGGTATTAAATCAGCCATTAGCTTTGAGATGAAATAAGCAGATGTTCTGTAGTACCCACTGATATATTCATGTCTGAAAGACAAAGATATATATATATATATAGCATGTTACAAATATAATCACTAAAAAACCAGTAAGATTATTTTCACCTGGAGACAAGTGAATTCTAGCTCAAACTGGAAATAAAGAGTTCTTTCATGGTTAGGCTGTAATGCAAATATCCAGTCAGACACCCACTAGAGTAATGGTGGCATTTTCATAGGGAAATGAATATAGATCCTTGTGCACGTGGTTTTTAGTAAATCTATGTTGTGTCATCAAATCAGAGAGGTAAAGCTTAAATAATTTCCTTTTCCTGTATGGTATACTCTGCATAGCTTTAAAGAATCCAGTTAGATAGTATTTAATGTCCTCACTAGCAAGTCACAAGCTTATTAATACCTAATTTGAGCATTCAGGGATTTGGTTTTTGTTTGATTTTTTGTTTTTTTTTTCCTACACATGTTAATCATTTTAAACTCTGAACCATTTGCAATCATAGGTACCATTTTGGAGATTTGCAGACAACTCACTAGAGAGTGAGTGAGCACATTTACCATGAGCACTAACAGTGAAATAATTTGAACACTCTGCAGTAGGTGTACTTAAATGACAACCAGCTATAGCAGGGCAAACAAAGTCCCCAACAGTAGTCCCTGATAACCTTTTTTCTATGTTTTACTTACGTAAATATCTTTTTTTCCACAACAAAGAGTTCAATAGCTGAGATGCTGCTGAAACACTGGTTGGTGGTCAGAAAGAACATTGCACCCACCCTACAAAAAGCAAAACAGCAAAAATGTGATGTAAATGTAGTGTTTCCATGTACATAAATCCAGCTGTAGTGCCTGGAGCTTGGCAGTATGTGACCTCCCATCCCAAATTCCACAGGAAAAGGCTTGGCTGCAAGGCTGAGTCTGTAACAATCCTGAAGCAGACACGGTACAGGCAGTGTTTGTTATTCACATGCCAGGATAGAATGTTCCCTGATGCAGTCAAAGGATGGAAAATGAACTGATTTTCCTCATTTTTTTAAAATGTAATTTCCTGATGCATTAAAAGCTCTCAATCCACAAGGCACTTGTCTGATGCAAACTGCCAGGAACTCAGTAAGCAATGTGATAAGTTTTCAGCTTTTCCACTAAAAGAGAAGGTTTTGCTTTCACACTTTTGCTTTTCTTATCCAATTTAAAACTGGGCCATTTTAAAGTAAATGTTATGAAGTGTTTCAAGACTGAGAACTCAGAGCTTTCTTAGTTGCAAACCCACTTATCAGGTCATGTACATACAGCTGTTGAAATGATACACAGACCAGAATAATTTTAAAATCTAACTTTAGATGCACCTTTTGGCTAACTGCTGGTGAACTCAAGTGTGCTTATAGCAGCAGTTGCAGGATCAAAGGTTTATGTAGCCAAGTCTGTCTATTTCAATCTTTAATCTCTTTATCTTGGGGAAATCTTTGCAGAAAAAAAGCAAGTTTTGAATGCTGCCACGCTGAATTAAGCCTTTGTATTATCCTCTTGCAACAATGAGGGAGCTTTATCACATTTTTTGATATCTGTTCCCTAAACTGACTAACCTGTTCTGTAGCCCAGCAGAGTCTTCTTTAAGTCCAAAGAAAATGGCACCTACAACCAGTCCCAGGAAAGCTGTAACACACAGCTAAATGGAAAAAGAAAAAAGAGGAGGAAAAGTGTTATCCTCATTATTGCTTTCAAAGCTTCAGTAGGTTTTTTTTTAAATATGTAGCAGGTGAGTACAGATTGCCAGGAAGCATTTTCAAAAAGGAGAATCACAGAATGATAGAATGGTTTGGGTTGGAAGGCACCTAAAAGCTCATCCAGTTCCAACCCCCCTGCCATCAGCAGGGACACCTTCCACTAGACCAGGTTGCTCAAAGCCTCATCCAACCTGGCCTTGAACACTTCCAGGGAGGAGCAGCCACAGCTTCTCTGGACAACCTGGGCCAGTGTCTCACCAGTGTATCATCTGTACACTGTGGTAATTGACTCTTTTAGTCTGTCCTATTACAAATTCAGGGCTGGCAGAGTTGTTGGCTTTCCAGAAAAGATCTTCTGGGTATTGACCTAGACCCTCCTGGACAGCCCAAGCAGCTGTTCCACCATGTACAGGGGAGCACACAGGCTTGCTTTCTCCCTTCTGAACTGCTGTGCAGGGATGGGATTGGTGTTCTGATATTTGCAGTCTGTAACACAATTTACATAGCAGTGATACCACCAAGGGTGGCATTTAAAAGACTGAAGTGTGTACATCGCAAAATTTTAATGCTAAATGCAAAATTTTAATGCTAAATGACAAAAATCACAGGAAAACTGATGGTATCAGGCAGTTCTGTCATTTTGCAGCCTGAGCAATGCAGGAATTGTAATGCCATAAACCCCTTGATCCCTGGTACCCCATCACTCAGATCCTGCCGCAAGGAGCAAGTGTCAGGGATAACTCAGCTGCTAAGCCAGTTGCAGTGGAAAGCAGGGATCACATCAAGACCAATTTGGAGCAGATTAATGAAAAAAAGGCTTAATGAGCCGTGTAGCTCTCCAAGAATGCTTGTAAAATCCATCCCTAATGAGGGTGGGGAGATAGAAGAGATTGTGAGAAACAAGGGAGGACCGTTAACCTTGGGGTATTAGGAGATCCTGGAGAGTCTTAATTCTTGTCACAAGGTCAAGCTTTTACAAAGCAATTATTAAGGATCTCCATAGTATCAACATCCAGCCCCACACACATACTCCAAGCCTTTTACCCTCAGGGATTCCCCTCCACACTGGCCATTTGTTCACTTGCTATATAAACCACGATGGAGATAATTTATACCCCTGGCTTGGGATCATTTTTTCTATTGGCTTCTCTAGAATTGCTGAAAATTGCAGTGGGAGTTTTGCTGGTGCTGGGACTGCAGGGTTTGGCTGGTGAATTAGGGGATTCCTGAGGATTAGTCATTGTGCAGGGGTCTGCCAGGCATTCTTTATTTTTGAAGGCAATGTGCAGCTTTGAAGAAATTAACACTTTTGGTGTTGATTCTTCTGAAAAAGTAGCACTAAGAGGGCTGGTCGTGCTCACCTTCTGTGGCAGGGGTTAGACTCATTTGTGGTCTTCATCCTTCACACCTTCTCCAGAAGATATCATCACCAGTATTATGAACAGCCAAATGACCAAACAACACACACATTACGAGACTGTGAAAGTATTTTTACACTTGAGCCAACTGCCAGCACTTCATTGTGTGCTGAAGTTTAATTAAAAGTGCAAGTGTAATCTGTTAACTTTCCTTGGTGGGGGAGAAGATTTGAGGCCAAACCCCACAGTGCCAATGCTGGACAATTAAAGTCAAATCTGAAGAATGTTTTTGAGCAAAGGTGTGAAACTACTTGGGAGAAAATTTGCTGCTGGCCAGGAACAGCAGAAATAATCTGCTGGAAAAGATCTTGCCTTCCAAATCAGTAACCCAAAAGGAATTACTGAACAGTCCCTTCTGCTGCTCGTTTGGGAGCATTCAGTACACCTTCTAGTGAGTCAGATCTCCAGACTTTTGAACATTCTCTTTTCAGATGCTTATTGCAGTATATCAAGAGGCAAAACCATCCCAATGACTTTATCTAAGCAGAATAAATTCAGTGTATAACACAACAAGGTAGATCCAAGTTGCATTACCTGAGCTACAGAAGCTTGAGGGTTTCCTACCAGGTTTTTGAAGGTGCGCTTGGACACCCATTGCAGCTGGTGAAGGAAGGAATTGGCGTATGTGATTTGTCGGAACACTACTTTTGGTTTCTTTTTGTTTCCCAAAGAAATATTCTCTAGTATTGCTTTTGTTTCTTGGTAGTAGGAAGAGTTGGAATAGTTTTCTGCCAACTGTTCAGCCAAGGTTTTCCCATATTCAGTGCTTTCTTCAGTGCTCTCTGCTGAAAAGATTCAAAAGAAATACAACTGTTTCTATAAGGAATGGGGAGATTGTTTAGGAGTTAAGCCAGGAGAGTTATGCTGGGGTTGGGAGAGTTACTAACGAACCAGAAGAATTAATATGCACATTTAGTTCCAGTGATTCATTGCATTTAGTCTCATAGCATGCAGAGTCAGTATAAATAAGACCAAACCTCTGTGTTTTTCTGTGCAACCTGTCCCACAGGCAGTGGCTTCACAGCAAACTGACCTGGTAAAGCCTTGTCTGCTGATGAAGTTTCAAACTGACTTTTAATTAAAAAGTGATTCTCTCCCACCCCCCAGGTTTCTGTAAGTGATCTCTTTCACAGGTCTGATTAAGATCAGATTTTTAGATCCAGGTAATCCTGCATGTGTCTACTTCAGTCCAACTTTGGAGTCTGTCATAAAGAAATCTTAGCTGGGGCTCCTTTTTTTTCCTGAACTTGTGCTTTTCCAGTGTGTGCTTTTCCAGTGGCAAGTACAAAGTGTGTTGCCAGCTATAGCACTAGTCAGACCCTGAACACAATCAGCATTTTTGTAAAATGCTGGTTGCTTCTTTGATCAAGAAACTGGGTGTTTGGGCATGTGGTGTATTCATTATCTCATTTTTCTTTTCATTCATGTGAAAAAAGAGTGTGCTGTGACTAAGTAGCAACAGACAGGATGAAAAAGGACGCTGCTGAACCTAGGTGAGATTGGGTTTGTTATTATTGTTATTATTTGGGGATAATTTCTGCCTTACCACAACTTCAGGGAAGCATCAGGAGAACACTGGTCCCCTGTCTCTACCCCAGTTCCCACCCTACTCAGAGGAAGGGAGATGGTGATTTTGTAACAGAGAAACCATTCCACGAGGTAAAAAATACAAATCATAACTGCATCAAATTGTGTCCCTAACAATTGTCCTGCTTTATTGTCTCTGCTTCTGCTGGACTTCACTTGCTTTGCCTTGAAGATTAAAGAAGCTCTTTTCTCTGTTTTGCGAGGTCACAAACAGTTCCTTTTATTCCCAGATATTATAAAACGCGGGAAAATATTCTTTCACCTTTAACATCTCAGAATTTGAGCATGATGCAGAAGCATACAGGTCAGTTTATGAAGAAATGGATAGAAATGATAGATTACTAAGTATCTGTTTATGAGATGCAAACTATTTTTGCATAGTTTGATAGTTTAACACTATATAATATACATTATGTAATATATATAATATACAATAATACTGTATTTTATATAGTAGGACTATATATGTGAATTTGCTACATATTTCAGGCTATGCTAATTATTTTCCACATGTAAACAAAAAGGATTGAGGAGCAGTGTGGGTTGTTTTTTGGGTTTTTTTGCTTTAAAGCAACATGGATCAGCAGCAAGTAATAATACTCTTGTGCACACAAATAACCTTTTGCTTGCTGTCCTGGTTTCTCTGGCATAGAGTTAATTCTCTTCTTAGTAGCTAGAAAGAGCTGTGTTTTGGTTTCAATGTGGGATTTGTTATGAGAAGAATGTTGATAACATACAAGGACACGGTGTTTGGGGAGTTTGCAAGTGTAAAGGACTGAGAGGAGAGAAGTGTAGTAATTAGCCAAGGCCAGAGCTGGCATTTGGCTGTGCCAGTGGGATATTCCATATCATGTGATGTCATGTTCAGTATTAATGAGGGTTGACCAGGAAGTGGGGGGATTCTCTTGGGAATTGCTCAGGCTTACTCTTCTAGGATTGCAGTTTTGGGTTCAGGGTTTCTTTTTCACTCCTCCAGGATGTTTATGGGCAGGTGGTGAGCAACTGTACTGTGCTTCACTCATTTGATATATAAATATATAAAATTATTATTATTATTATTATCATTACTATTTTAATTTTCTTTTATTCCAATTACTAAATTATTCTTATCTCAACCTACAAAGTCTCCTTACCTTTACCCCTCCAATTCTCTCCCCTAGTCCCTGGGGAAGGAGGTGGAGCAGAGGGAGGGGGTGCGAGCGGCTGTGTGGTGTTTGGCTGCCAGTCACGTTAAACTACTACACTTGTACAACGTGGTTATTGGTTGTTTGAAAGCTTTCAGTGATTTTTCTGTGTTGTGCTGGACACCTTTGGGCAGTTATGTGACAATAATTTTACTCAGCTCTGGGTTTCATACCTGTATTTGTTTCATCAATCTTGCTCATGGCCACCGCGGTGGAGTCCCCGTTAATGATGTCCAGGAAGAAGTCGGCAGGGTTGTTGTACGGCTCACACTCGTAACCTGTGGTGACAACATTACAAGCCCTAAGTGATGGTTGGGTGACTGGTAGGAGGCTGTTTGTGGCCACCATGAACACAGCCATGCAGTTGTACCCACAGAGCAGCCTGCACCATAAGTGTCACAGGCTTCAGAAGGTCCGTGCACCCCCAAGAGATGAAGGGC
The DNA here is from genome assembly GCA_907165065.1 of Caprimulgus europaeus. The sequence goes on from OU015526.1 coordinate 79,690,978, forward strand.
ACTGCCAGGCATCTCTCTCTATATAGATGTGTTATCAGTGTTATCAGTGCAAGTAAGGTGGCAGCTGGCAATCTGCCCTGCTCAACCCTCACCTGGGCTTTGTCTAATTAAAGATGTGCCTAGAAACAGTTAATTAAAGCTCAGCCCTGTCATCCACATACAGCTCAAGAGGTGAAACATCAAGAGAAACGCTCAGCCTCTTAAAATCCCACTCTATGTCCAATTCTGACCGAGCACTAGTGGTGTTTTACCCAAGTTGGTGCCAAGTAAAGGTGCTGCTCACCGATTGACTGGAAGTACTCGATGGCGTGCCGGGCGGGCCCGTGGTACAGCGTCCTCCCCGCCGCCAGCAGCGTCAGGTTATCGAACAGGCGGAATATGGAGTAGCGAGGCTGGTGGATGGAGAAGATGATTGTTTTGCCTTGTTTTGCCATCCTGAATGTGAAGGGAAGAATGACAGTGATGTTAGCTTTGCAAGTTGATTCAGCTTTGAGGTCAGAGAAGTTGCAGGTTTAGTTAAGCCTTGGTTAAGTTTGATTAACTTGGTGTGACAGAGAGGGGAGGGGGAAGGAAAAAGAAAAGAAAAAATATTTAGGTCATATTTACATTGTCTGTGTGAGAAAGAAAGTTCCCTCTTGCTGGGAACGTTGTTGGAGAGGAATCATAGAAACATAGAATGGTCTGGGTTGGAAGAGACCTTAAAGCTCATCCAGTTCCAACCCCCCTGCCATCAGCAGGGACACCTTCCACTAGACCAGGTTGCTCAAAGCCTCATCCAACCTGGCCTTGAACACTTCCAGGGAATCCACAACTTCTCTGGAAAGATTTTGATGCAAACAGAAAGCTCTGGAGAGTTGGGAGTCCTCTTTGCTTGTAGTAAATGCAAAATGATGTAAAATTTGCAAATAGAGGGTGTGTTGTGCTTGTTTTCACAAAGATAGGCCTGAGATTTTGTGATGGAGAAAGAGCTGCCTGTGTTCTCACTACTGTCCATAATAAAATGGTTGACCTTACCACACTGTACAACAGCTCTTCTTATCACTTTTCTGGTCCAGGCAGATGTGAAAATAAATGAAGATGTCCCTGCCATCCATCATGGACCAACTGCAGTCCTGGCATGCACAGACTTTGTGCAAGGTGCTTTGTGTGCTGCTGTGAGAAGCTGCTTCAGAGTGAGAGAATTCATGCAGCCTTTTTCCTACCCCCTCTACAGCACTGCCTTGCAGGTAAGCAATTACATGGCTGTTTTCCCTGTTTGCTCATTCTAACTGAAATTTGAGTCAAGTAGAACTGAAGTGTATTAGAGTTGACTGGTGAAAATGTGTCCTGGGTTTGCTAGGATAGAGTTAATTTTCTTCTTAGTAGCTAGAAAGCGCTGTGTTTCGGTTTCAGTGTGGGATGTGTTAGGAGAAGAATGTTGATAACATACAAGGACATGGTGTTTGGGGAGTTTGCAAGTGCAGAGGACTGGGAAGGGGGAAGTGTCGTAATTAGCAAAGCCCAGAGCTGGCATTTTGCTATGCCAGTGAAATATTCCATATCATGTGTTGTCATGTTCAGTATTAATGAGGGTTGACCAGGAAGTGGGGGGATTCTCTTGGGAATCGCTTGTGCTCACTCTTCTGGGATTGTGGTTTTGGGTTCAGGTTTTCTTTTTCACTCTTCCAGGATGGTTATTGGTGGGTGGTGAGCAACCAGTGAGCATCACTCATTTATTTATTTATTTATCTAGCTATCCATCTATTTATTTATTTTTACCATTACTATTTTAATTTTATTTTACTCTAATTATTAAATTGTTCCTATCTCAACCTACGAGTCTCTTTACCTTTACTCCTCCAATTCTCTCCCCTATTCCCTGGGTGGGGGAGCAGGGAAGAGGGAGGAGGTGCGAGCGGCTGCGTGGTGCTTGGCTGCCAGACAAGTTAAACTACCACAAAATGGGAGAGAGTTACCTTTTCAGTAGCAGCAGGACAGCGTTAGCAGTACTGGCATCGAGTCCTGTAGTTGGCTCATCTAAAAACAAGATGGCAGGATCTGTGATGAGCTCCATCCCAATATTGGTCCTTTTCCTCTCTCCTCCAGATACCCCGCGGGTGAACTGGGTACCAACCTGCCACGAAACAAGAAGTGTATCTGGTGACAAATACTTGAGTGAACAGTGTCCTACTGACATGGAAGCGTTGTGAGAAGCGTTGACCCTACTCTCAGGTACAGATGCAGGTGTTACCTCACACATTTCTGAACATTAGTATGACTTGAGGTGTTCTCTTTTCCTCCAGCCAGACTACTTTCCCCCTTCCCCACAGTGTAATAGCATATGGCAGCCTCAGTGCAGGGTCTGTACAGCTCACCATACAGAAATGATATTAATTATTGTATTAATGCTGAGCCATTTAGTTAATTAAATAAATCACTTAATATTTGTTCAGGATTTAAGCACCATCTTTACTTGCCTTACCTTGGAATCTGCCACTTTGCTCAAACCCAGTTCCTTGATGATCTGATTCACTCGTTCATTTTTCTCCTGTTCCTTCACGGACTTTGGCAAACGGAGCGCTGCTGAGAACTTCAGATTTTCTCTTACAGTCAGAGTTCCCATCACCACATCATCCTTCATTTAAAAAAAAACAAAAGTTATTTGATGGTTGCTTAGCAGTTTTGATTTTTTCCTCTGAGAACCACATCTACCTGTGTTTTATCCTGTCCTTGTATGCAGAGGGACAGTAGCAACTGCCAGAACATGTGGTAAAGTGCATTTTCAATACCTGTGTTATAGCAGAGAGTTGATTTCATGAACATGATTGTATTTGCCCTTTATTCATAATGCAAGGCAATGATTTGCCTTTATTCATAACACAATGCAATATGGGAACATCCTCCTATGCATGATATCAAAATGCATAAACTGCCACGGATTCCAAGCTATCCCTCATGTATTCTTAACTTACTCAGTTTTTTGGAGGTGTTGAGTGAGATATTGAAGAGACCTAAGGAGCAGCTACAGCTCAGGTCACTGTCACTGTGTGTTTGTTCATGCAGCCTCAGTCCACTGCAGGTAAGAGCAGGGAGAAGAGAAGGAAGGAAAAGAGAGGTTGGGTGCATGTGGGGTGGGATGAAGGTTTTCCATGTGGGCTGGGGTGAAGGTTTTCCATGTGGGGTGGGGTGAAGGTTTTCCAAGCTTCTTTCAGCAAAGGAGGAAGGAGGGTGGGTTTCTTAGATAGATGTCAGAAGTTCAGAGGGCTGTTCCCCTAAACAGAGAACCAGGAGGGATCCAAAGCATCCTCTTCTGTTGACTGTAGAGCATTAAGGAAAGAGACTCAAATACAAAGTGGAGTCTCTTTCCCAGTGAGGGTGGACATATAAAGAGTTGCTACTGCACCAGCCTTGATTCTTGGATCAAGGCAAAGTACTTGCTACACTGCAGCAACTTCTTACAACTGCAGTCAAAAGGGGACGATAAAATCCATGGAGTGATAAAAATTACTCACCTGTACTACATATCCAGAGGTACACTTAAAGTTGGCAGGCTGAGGAGCTCCATTGATCAAAATGTCACCAGAAAGCCCATGGGGATCCTTCCTTGCAGCCAAAATGTCGAGTAGCCTAGGAGAAAAGTTGGTTACTTTGTCAGATGGGCGTGCAGGAGGTAAGCTCTCAGAACCACAAACACCGTGCATGGAACAAACAGCTACATAAAAGCATCCCATGCTAAACATTTGCTGTTCAGAAGACCCCCAGCTAATTTCAAGGGCTGAGTTTTTTTTGTCCTGGTTTCCTAAGGAAATGAGATCTGTGTGATTTCATAGTGTACTTGTGTCCCTTTGCTCAATAATAGGAGCTTAACCTACAACAATACATAAAGTGTGGACTAAAATTGAATATCTTTGTCATGTAAGCTGATTGTCTTCTTTTAATTCAGGTATTTCTCAGAAAACATTGAGATGTACACAGACCTGAATGAAAACATAATGTCTCCTCTAAAGTATTATCCATTACTGCCAAATATGTGCAGGTTCATTTTCTCCTTGGGGTAATTTCTGTGTTATAGGGCGAAGAGAGCACTTACGAGGATTTACCACTGCCAGTGGGTCCCAAAATTGCGTTCAGTCCTGGCCTCATGATGCCACTGCAGGTCAAAGCAGACAGGTTACAAAACAGGTAGGGTGTTGTTCTCTCTCTTACTGTTTCATCTGGTAGGCTGGTGTAAATTATCTGTAGAACTGCCTTCTGCAACCCATTAATTTTGGAATTAATGAAGCTGCCTGTTCACAGACAATATTTAGGACCAAACTCCACCTTAATTTTTATTCCTAATTTAAGAAGTAATTTTATATAACAAAGACACCACAGAAGCATGAATATAAAATGGAACAAAACCTGTATGCATGCTTTTCCCCCATGGATCTCTAGAAGCAAAGCACACACTTGCTTTAACCACATTCAGTTCTGAAGGTATTCTGTTCTCTTAGCAGAGAGAATAACGGGCCCTGGAGACAGAGCACACCAGGGATTTCTCTGTGCTTACAGAAACTGCAGGTGATAGTTTCTCTGTATCTGATTTTAAGCCACATGAATTCAAAAGCCAGATAGAAATGGGTTTTAAGTATTTGGGGAAAAGACCCTAGAGAAATGGTACAGTCTATGGAAATACTGCTGCCTTTTCTTTTTTTTGTGGGGGGAAGGACACCTTTGTGAAGGTCTTGCTGCTATTTTTCCTGATTAGCCCCTAAAACCTGCTCTCAACAAGTTTTGGTGTATGCAAGAATCGTGCTGCACGTGCAAATGCCTTTTCAGATGTTTTGGTACCAGGTTTATTTTGAACTGCACTCTGGTAGGGGTTGTTACCAGCAATCCAGGTAGCAGTGATCTGAGTACTTGGCTGTGGGTCTGGCCCAGTACAGCTGTTTTTGGGATCTAACCTAGGTAGGCTTAGTTTTACTCCTCCTGATGCATATTTGTGTCCTTCAGTTTCTTCTTGTGGAAATTCATGGTTCCACAGATTAAGAAGCATATATATTATACAGGTGTGATCATAGAACCACAGACTGGTTTGGGTTGGAAGGGACCTTTCAAGCCCATCCAGTCCAACCCCCCTGCACTGAGCAGGGACATCTTCAACCAGATCAGGTTGCTCAGAGCCCCATCCAGCCTGACCTTGTATGTTTCCAGGGATGGGGCTTCTACCACCTCTCTGGGCAACCTGGGCCAGTGTTTCACCACCCTCAGTGTAAAAAATACCTTCCTTACATCTAGTCTGAATCTCTCCTCTTTTAGTTTAAAACCATCACCCCTTGTCCTGTCACTACAGGCCCTGCTAAAAAGTCTGTCCCCATCTTTCTTATGGTCCCCCTTCAAGTACTGAAAGGCCACAATAAGATCTCCCCAGAGCCTTCTCTTCTCCAGGCTGAACAACCCCAACTCCCTCAGCCTGTCCCCATAGTTAAGTTATGTTAAATATGATTTTAACAACAAAAAAAAGTAACAAAACAAATGCAGGTGTTGCAGTTTTTAAAAGGGGAAAGTGCCATGTGTGTTAGATGTTGGTCCTTTCCAGTAAGCTACAAGAGGAGCTTTCTGCTCCCATCGTTGCAGCAGACCCATGAGTTACCATAACATACGGCTCCTGAGGACAGTAGGAAAGATTTTAGGAGCTTGTGTGTAGGAGGAGTGGAAATTGCACAGGCAAAGAGCAGGACAGACAGCTACACAAAAGGGCGAATATTTATGATAGAAATTGGGAGTTAGGGAGCTGAAAGTCATGGGTGACTTGGCATGGCATGTGGTGTGAGTACTTGCTACTTAGCTTAACTACTGGAGTGTGAACGGGCGAACTTTACGCAGAGGTTATTGAACAAAGGTGATTCCGTCACTGCAGTCCTGCTCAGTGTTGAGAAAAAACAAAACCCAAACTGTACATCTCTTCACACATAACCTAGCCCTCATTTATATTACTGTCTTAAACATTTATAAGTTAAAACCTCCAAAATTGACCTTCCCAAATGCCACCTTAGGGAAGGAAACACGAGCGTTGAGGACAGGCTGTCAGTATCTCAGTTGAACACCATGGCACAGTGGGACACTTGCCAGGTAGTGGCCACAGCTGGCTCGAGTGCTGATAGCAGCCAGGAAGGCTGTCCCTCCTCGGGGACCAGGGAGGTGGCACCCAGCAGCCTGAGCTCTCTGTTAGGCTCATCTCTAATGACTGAGGACCACTGGGGTCTAGCAGGAAGCTTAAGCACAGTTGATAGCAAACACAAAGCAACCATAAGTAGGTGTATTTTTTCCTAAATCATGATGAAATTCTATACATTGTGCCTCGTGGCTCAGTGACAAGAGTGGACTCAGCTGTCCAGACAGAAATAAAACCTACACATACTCTACAGAGATGTTTAAATACGTACCTGACATCTCTCAAAACTTCTTTATCGACTGTTTTTTGACAACAGAGGAACCCAGTCTTCATCTTCACGTCGTAGCAGATGTTGTGGAAGGTGAGTACGCTCCCTCCCCTGCTGCCTGAATCTGGAGAGGACTGCTTTCTGCTGGGAAGGCCATTTGTACTCAGGTCTGACATCTGAATGCGTAGGTGTGGCTGGCCACCTGCCATTTCTCCTCTGTAAATGCAAAGTAAGAGAGGAGGAGCATTTGCTTAGGTGTGGAGAAGAAAGATGTGTCTGTTGGATCCTGTGTTCAGCACTGGACCTACTGTGAGCCTTGCAGGTGCCCGCCTCGGTCTCTCTTTGTCAGATAGGAAGTTTGGGGACTGTGGGCTTAGACCTTGAGGTGACACATTGCCGTGGGGAGCTGGGTCTGCTGGTCTGGTGTTAAGGAGATGGAAGAGTCTCCCTCCGCTCTGATGGTCTGTTGTGGTGGGTTGACCTTGGCTGGCCATCAGATGCCCACCCAGCTGCCCTCTCTGGTGAGTCTCATCTCTGGCACCTGGAACACCTCATCCCTCTCCTTCTTCACTGGCCTTGGTGTCTGCAGGGTTGTTTCTCCTACATTTTCTCCCTCCTCTCTCACAAGTGTTGCACAGCACAGAATCTTAGAATGATCTGGGTTGGAAGGGACCTTAAAGACCATCCAGTTCCAACCCCCCTGCCATCAGCAGGGACACCTTCCACTAGCCCAGGTTGCTCAAAGCCTCATCCAGCCTGGCCTTGAACACTTCCAGGGAGGAGCAGCCACAATGTTTTTACAAAAAAGGTAAAAAGCATCTTTTAGCCTTTCTCAAACAGCTGGAGGTGGCTGTGTCTGGCACAGAGGACCCGGTACAAGGAAGTAGGTCCCCTCTCCCAGCGGGCACTCGCGTGACGTTATGCTCTCTCTGGAGAGCTGCCCCTGGCAGAGAGGTCTGTACAGAAACAGAATGGTTGTTGGAAACCACAGGTACAAGAGGTGACTCACCTAAAGATCAGCTCAAAATTAGCGAGGTCTGAAAGGACCTGGCCTTCTGCCTGTCTGCTTTGTCAGACCTCTTTCCAGTTTTGAATGCACTTAGAGTTTGCCTGTTAGATTCTCTTCTGAAGGGTGGCTTGAACGTGGTTTGATACTCCTCCTACCTCTAGCGCTCCTGCACAATGGTAAAATCTAAAAATAGTCAGTTTGGGGGTTTTTTTATATGAAAAAATTTTGCCAAGGGTATAGGAACATGGAAACTGACACTGCTGCCAAGGAATTCTCTTTCCTTGGATTTAGTTTCCCTGAAAAAAATAGAAGGTAGTTGTGGAATAATTAAAGTTCTCTCACCAGCGTGGAGGTATCCCCAGCTGTCCTTGTGCATGCAGACCTTTGTCCCCTTCCTAGTGGCACAGGGTTGTTGAGGTGGGAAGCAAGATCTGGCCTCTCTTTATATATCACGTTGAGTCATCGGAGTCTAATCCTTCAGTTGTCACTAAGGGAGATCATAGACTGGTTTGGGCTGGAAGGGACCTTTCAAGGCCATCCAGTCCAACACCCCTGCAGTGAGCAGGGACATCTTCAACCAGCTCAGGTTGCTCAGAGCCCCATCCAGCCTGATCTTGAATGTTTCCAGGGATGGGGCTTCTACCACCTCTCTGGGCAACCTGGGCCAGTGTTTCACCACCATCATCATCAAATATTTGTTCCTTATGTCCAACCCAACTCCACCCTCTTTTAGTTTAAAACCATCACCCCTTGTCCTATCACTACAGGTCCTGCTAAAAAGTCTGTTCCCATCTTTCTTAGGGGTCTCCTTCAAGTATTGAAAGGCTGAGATGTTGGTAAGGCAGTAGTTCATGGGAACCAAGAGGGGAGCTGAGCAGGCAGGAGTTCTGAGGTGATCAGTCCTGTACCTTAGCACACTCATACTCCTTGCAGCAGAGAAGAAGGTAAATTATGAGACCATTTCAGAGATGCTGAATTAATTGGAGAGCAGTGAATAAAATGAGCCTCACAAAAAAAAAAAGCACCATTTAATCTAATGCTCTCACATGGTCACATAAAAAACCAAGCCCTTATCTAGTCAGTTTGCAGAGGTGGTGTGACAGACAGCTGGGCTCTCCTTTGTGGCTATCAGTGCGGTGGCACCGCGAGCAGCCCTGCTTTCAGCAGCAGGCCTATCTGCATGTAAAGGCTGATTCTTCTGTCTCCCAACCATGCTGTCCCAAATCTAGCCCAAGGTCACCTCTTCTGACCAAACTGCAGTCTTCTGTGCTGGCAAAAATATCAGGTCTTAATGTTTGAGTGATCAGTAATCACGGACCAGTTTTCTTGCAATGAAAAGAAATAGTGTTCCAAATATAATTGTAACGGGACTGGCTTTAATTGAAGCTAAAATGGATTTTGAGTAAGTTGAACACAAATTAATTGTGTGTAGAGCAAAGGTCTTATGAGGAGCGGTTGAGGGAACTGGGGTTGCTGAGCCTGGAGAAAAGGAGGCTGAGGGGAAACCTGGCTCTCTCCAACTCCCTGAAAGGAGGATGGAGAGAGGTGGGGGTGGGTCTGTTCAACCAAGGAACAAGTGACAGGGCAAGAGGAAATGGCCTCGAGTTGTGCCCAGGGCAGTTGAGATTGGATGTGAGGAAGAATTTCTTTGCTGAAAGGGTTCTGAGGCATTGGCAGGGGTTGCCCAGGGCAGTGGTGGAGTCCCCATCCCTGGAGGCATTGAAGAGTCACATAGCCATAGTGCTGAGGGACATGGGTTAGTGGTGGACTTGTCAGTGTGAGGTTAATAATGGGACTTGATGATCTTAAAGGTCTTTTCCAGTCCAGGCAATTCTGTGAGTCTGTAAATGTGCAACATTTAGAGTCTGGAGCCTTTTTACTCATAAACTGACTTCACTCGTGCCAGAGAAGACTCATCTACCTGCAGGAGGGCAGCTAATTTTGTAAGGCTATTTATACAGTAGTTTCTGGACTAATCTGGCTGGACATCAACCATGGCCCTTTGCAGGGATGATTTGGTAAAGCAGAGTTGTGCCTTCAGACCTGCAGTGGGAACTTTTCACTGTGAGTCCCACTAGACACTGAGCAGCTGTTTGCTGGCACGCCAAGCGAGGTACCAAACACTCAACCACAGAGCCAACACCAGAAATAGACATTACAAACATCTCTGGAACTGCTGGGTGAACTGCAGCATGATGTGAGTGCAGAGTTCTTCAGAAGACTGTGTGACCCTGACCTTGATATATCACTGCATCTATAAGGTGTCTAGATGAGTATTTTACTTGATCAGATTTTTTTCTCAGCTTAATGTTTCGTTATTACTGATGTAAAGTTGTGAGCAAATGGGGGAGAGTGAGGTGGAGTCCTCAGGCACTACAAGCACAATAGTTACATTCTTCTTTGTTTCATTTGTTTGGTTTTTTTTCCAAAGACCAGCATAAAACCTGAACTCAGCACTTGCACTGAAATTGCAGAAATTTAGACATTTCTTTAGAAATTTAGAAAAAAAATTATTTAGATAAAAAAAATTTCACTTGCCCAAAGAGGTGGTAGATGCTCTGTCCCTGGACACAATCAGGGCCAGGTTGGATGAGGCTCTGAGCAACCTGGGCTAGTGGAAGGTGTCCCTGCTGATGGCAGGGGGGTTGGAACTGGATGGTCTTTAAGGTCCCTTCCAACCCAAACCAGTCTGGGATTCTGTGATTTAGGAATGAAACAGATTCAATCTTTCAGGCTGAACCTGATTGGCAGCCAATAAGCACAGAATCCAAGTTATCTAGAAACAAAGTTTAATTCACCAATCGAGTTATGATTAGATTGTCTGCATCTTTGCAAGGAAGATTGCAGAAGCTGGAGGAATAAATGAGCTCCAAGAAGAATTAGACAGACCCATAGCAGAGTCTATGGCATTAGTATGCCATTACATGAGCTCAGGGTAGAGACTGGATTCGGGTCTGGCTGGCTCTCTGGAGGAAATCTACGTGGCCCTTGGTGGCTGCATTGCGCTCGTGTGGCTTGCAGTGACGGGGTGGGATGCGGTAGGTGGAAGGCACGGAATTGTCCGTGTGCTGTTCCTTCTGATGGCTGCCCCTTCCAGGAAAGGTGTGTTTCATGGAATCACAGAGTGGTTTGGGTTGGAAGGGACCTCGGAGATAATCTGGTTCCCTTTTTTTTGTTTAAAAATCATTTATTGCGTTTAATGTGACGTACAGCCAGGAAACATTTGAAGTCTGAGCACGTGCAGGACAAAGAAACAACTGTGATGAATGTTAATTAAATCAATTTATCTGCAAACTGAAATTCTTTAAATGAAGTTTCTTAGAATTCATTGCCAGTGGCTGACAAATATCAGAGCAGAAATGAGCAGGAGATTCAATGACAATATGTATTGAGAAATATTTGTTAAGATGATAAAGTGTTTCCTATCCTCATCCTATCAACTCTGGGTATAATAAATAATTTTTGTGTCAGCTAAATAAAGAAATTATTAACTCTCTGGGAATTTTACGAATTCCATTTGTTTTCATGCATCTTTTGAAAATATTCTTGCTGCCACTGATTTCAGCATCAGTTTCAGCTCAAGCCTAATAGAAAAACCTTTTCTTCAGAGATATTTAGTCTCAGAAAATTTTATCAGGAGGTCAAGTACTGGATCTTGAGATTTAACCTTTTTGATAATGGCAAATTGAAACTACTTGCTTAAAAACTATCATAAAATCATTTTTCCCAGTAGTTTCAATGCACAGAAAATGAAAATATGGTCACTTCTCTGTAGATTCTTCTGGGACTTGTAAAGTATAAAAATCTCATTTTCTCTACGTACACAGGGGCACTAAATAAAAACATAAACCAACAAAGTTCCCTTGATTTTAACCTGCTTGAACCACAGCAATACCAATTTCAGTAAACCTATTTGTAGACCTTAAGATATATTGTCTCTAGAAAAAAATAAGTAACATTCCTTCCTGCCAGTCTTCCTGCAAAGCTTTTGGCACCGGAGGGATTTGCAGTTCAAATAGAAAAAACAATCCTCTGGGAGTGGGAGCAAAATTTCAAATGGCAAAATTCAGAAGTGCTTTTTAATTGATTTTTTTTTTTAAATCCAGGTAAGGATCTCGGATTTAAAAAAAATAAAAAAAAATCAAAGTATCTTTATCTCTAGAGAGAATAAGTGTTGAAATTACTTCAGACTTTTAGAGAGACAAGCAGCTTTCAGCAGGGTTTTCTACAGGAAGCTGACTCAAAACCTTTAAAAAAAAATAGCCTTTTTTCTTTATTCTGCATACTTCAACCTGCCAGAGAAACCACAATTAAGCAAGTTACCGTTTGTCTTATTTTTAATGGGTCTAAATTCAGTCTGGCAAGCTGAAACAGGACAGGATGTACTACAAATGTGCATTTTGGACTCTGCCTGTGTATAAAATCACCAAAGTTATCTATTTTCAGTCCTGTGCATTTCCAGGGGTGTAAAGTGGCCAGAAAAAGGATGTGGGAAAGATGCAAAGAGAGCAGTACAGCCTCGTACCGCCAGACCCAGAGCCACGCAGTCCTCCTCCCTCAGAAACACGCGTCAGGAAATTAAACCCACTTGAGTAAATAAGGCTAATGCGATCCAAGCAATCTGGGAGTTAATTGCCAAGCGACTTACTAGGGATTTGTAACTTACCTTCTGTGAAAAGAGCCCTGGGTGTGAACTGGGGACGGAGTAAGCGGCACTCGGTGCGTGTGCAGGCGTTTGCACGCGTGTTGCTAACACGCACGGGCAAACTCCCACTATGGTAGTTCCTGCGAAATATTCCGACTTTTCACCTTTAACTGGTTTTACTTTAAGCCTTGAAGCTTTTGTCTCCTGTTTATGAATTATATTTTCATTCATTTCTTCCAAAATTGTGATTAAAAGCCTTTGAAAAATTAGGAAAAAGGTAGGTGAGGGTTTTTGCTGTGTTTTCTTTGGCTGTTGGAGGAAAACAGCAGCTGCCTCTTAATTCCTGAGCGATGGCAGAGTAAGGAATTCATGGATGAGGAAGGAAACCACTACACTGAATTAAATCTATCTCAGCACAAGGGCTGAACCGCTGCTACCAGCTCACTTACCAGGTCTGGGTCAGCGCTGCAGAGGCAGGAGAAGGGAAGCAGGAGCCAGGGAAGAGCCGTGGTGTGTAGGGTCACTCAGCTCGCAGGGCAGGGCAGTCCCACGTGTGGCATTGTCACATCTGCTGCAAAACGGCGGCGAGCTGGGAGCTGGGTTCCCCGAGCTCCGTCACCCTGCGGAGTCTCCACCCTCTCTGTGCGCCTGGGGAAGCTTTGTGGGGAGGGCAGGGCCAGGAAAAGCCACAATTTTCACTTTCCTTTTTTTTTTCTTTTCTTCTTGTAGCTGAACACGTCACAATGGAGCTGCAGTGCGGCACCTCGTCAGGAGCCGCCCCAAACCAACTTGGTGGCACTACATGAAGTGTAGCGTCTTCACCAGCTGGAGACTGGCAGCGATGGCCCAGTGTGGCACGTTGGACCAGACACATCTGGTTGTGAAGTCTTCTACTGCGGTGACCTGCAGACAGGTACTACCTCGGAAAGTTTTCCTTCAGTTGAAAATAGCAGCAATAACCCAAAGGTTGTGCTGAGCCCATCAAAGTGGGGTTTTCACCGTGGGCGTGGAGTTGATGCTATGGAGGAAAGCAAAGCTGCAGCAGCCTTCGTGAGGTGAGGTGGGGCAGTGGTCCCTGGCATGTGCTCTCTGCTCAGCTGGGCTGCTGGGCAGTGCAGGCCATGGCTTTCCAGGAGCCACGCTAACATGTGGAGTGGCACCGATGACAGGCACGCCGCTTCTCTGCTCCCTGACATGCTTTTGCTTTCCAGGACAGCTGGAGCTTCTGAGTCCAGTAATCACAGAATGAGAGAATGGTTTGGGTTGGAAGGGACCTTAAAGCTCAGCCAGTTCCAACCCCCTGCCATCAGCAGGGACACCTTCCACTAGCCCAGGTTGCTCAAAGCCTCATCCAACCTGGCCTTGAACACTTCCAGGGAGGAGCAGCCACAGCTTCTCTGGGTAACCTGGGCCAGTGTCTCACCACCCTCACAGGAAAGGATTTCTTCCTCAGATCTCATCTCCATCTCCCCTCATCACCCCTTGTTTTGTCACTCCCTGCTCTTGTCAAAAGTGCCTCCTCAGCCTTCCTGGAGCCCCTTCAGGTACTGGAAGGCCACTAGAATGTCTCCCTGGAGCCTTCTCTCCTCCACGCTGAACAGCCCCAACTCTCTCAGCCTGTCCTCACAGCAGAGGTGCCCCAGCCCTCGCATCATTCTGGTGGCCTCCTCTTGTCCTTCTTGTGTTGAGGACCCCAGCACTGGAGGCAGCCCTGCAGGTGGGGTCTCAGGAGAGCAGAGGGACAGAATCCCCTCCCTCGCCCTGCTGCCCACGCTGCTCTGGGTGCAGCCCAGGACACGGTTATTGGCCTCTGGGCTGTGACTGCACGTTGCTGGCTCATGTGGAGCTTCTTGTCCCCCAGCACCCCAAGTCCTTCTCCTCAGGGCTGCTCTCCAGCCATCCTCCACTCAGCCTGTGTTTGTGCTCAGAGTTGCCCTGACCCAGGTGCAGGACCTCGCACTTGGCCTTGTTGAATTTCATGAGGTTAGCACAGGCCCCACCTCTCCAGCCTGTCCAGGTCCTTCTGGATGGCAGAACCACACAGCTTGGTGTTCTTGGCCAACTTGCTGAGAGCACACTCAATCCCACTGTCTACATCACCAGCAAACATGTTAAATAACCAGTGCCGGTCCCAGTACCGACCCCTGAGGGATGCAGCTCATCACCAGTCTCCACTTGGACATGGAACTGTTGACCACAACTCTTTCAGTGCGACCATCCACCCAATTCCTTATCCACTGAGTGGTCCATCCATCCAGCACGTGTCTCTCCAACTTAGAGACAAGGATGTTGTGCAGGACGGTGTCAGATGCTTAATTCCTCACCAACATGTTAGTTTCCACAAGAAGATTTCTCGCTATTGCTGGGAAACTATCTGGTAATATTTACTCTTCCCAAGCACTCAAAGCATACTTAGAAAAACCTCCTGGCCTGCAAATATTCCTGATGCTGTGAAGACACCAAGTGACACATCCCCACGTGTCTGTTTTCACCTGAAATCTGGGGCACTGAGCTTCCAAATCCCTCCTCATATTTGGAACCAGGGCCCTGTGCCCCCCTGCAGCTCTGGCACAGCCCAACGCCTACCATGTGCCCGACTACGGGGATGTGTGCGCGTGAGGTGGTCTCACCCTTTTGGTTCGCAGACAAACTTTCCCACTCTCCCCCCCTGCCGGGAGTCGGGGAGAGAATTGGAAGGAAAAAACGCAAGGAGACTCACGGGTTGAGATAAAAACAGTTTACTAATTATAATAAAATTATAATGGTAATAACAGAATGTAAAAAAGTGATGCACAGTGCAGTTGCTCTCCACCCACCCACCGATGCCCAGCCTGTGCCACCCCGGTGTCCTGCAGCAGAGACAGTCCCAAAACCAAAACCCCTGAAGGGCGAGAGCCCAAGAGATCCCCGAGAGAATGCCCCCAATTTCCAGTCAGCCCTGGTTAACACACTGACATGACGTGCTGTGATCTGGAATATCTCAGTGCCACATCCAAATGCCAATTTGGGGTTTGCTAATTACTACGCTTCCCCCTTCCCAGTCCTTTGCACTTGCAACTACCCAAACACGATGGCCTTGAGCTCCAGCAGCAACTAAAAACATCAGTGCCTTATCAACATTGTTCTCATAACAAATCCCACACTGAAACCAGAACACAGCTATTCTAGCTACTGAAAAGAAAATTAACTCGCTCCTAGCAAAAGCAGGACAGCCCATCAGGCCTTGGAATGCTCTGGTGCTGAAAGGTGCTGGGAACCCTCAGCCATGGGTGGCTGGATGGCTGCTGCGCTTGCATCACCACCCAACACTATGATGTCATCGCACGTCACAACCGCTCACCCTCTATATATGAGGGGTCCCAGAGGGCCGGGGAGCAGCAGCAGCGGGAGCATGGCCAGGTACAGGCGGAGCCGAAGCCGGAGCAGCCGCCGGAGGAGAGCCCGCTCCGGCCGCCGGAGGAGAGCCCGCTCCAGCCGCACCCGGCGGCGGCAGCGGTCCTACAGCCGCAGGAGGCGAGGCCGAGGTGGGGGCGAAAGCCAGGGGTGATGTGTCCCCAGAGGCCTCGGGGACGTCCTGGGGATGTGGGCAGTGGGCGATGGAGGGGTGGCGAGGCAGGAGGGAGCAGGGTGAGGGATTCACAAGCGGCTCTGTCCCGCCCAGGTTACCGATCTCGGCGGAGGAGGAGAAGAATGAGATGAAGAGAACGACGAGGAGGAGCATGGCAACACGACCACACTGCCAGCATCCTCCTGTGCAGGGGTGTCCCGGCCGTCGGCTGCCACCTGCCCTGAGAGATGACATCCCCAGAAGCCAGAGCCTGCCGGAAGACACCCCCACCCTGCTGCAGCCCAAGGGGCTAATAAACTCCTGAGCCCCCACTCCTGCCTCTCTGCTCATTAACCAGTGGCCGGCAGCCCTGGGCTGTGGGTCACAAGCCAGCGCCGGATCAGGGGTGAGGAGCTGAGCTCCTGCCCCCCCCAAGCCCATCTCCTCCTTGTTCCCGGACAGACCCCCACAGGCCACCACAAAAACTGCGGGACATGCCCCGGGGTGGGGGGGGCGGGCAGGGCTGCACCCGGGGGAAGGGCTTTTGGAGAAACCTTTTAACCACAGCTTCAGCCCGGAGGAGAGGAGAGGACAGAATTGGGGTGAACCCCCATCCTGCCCAGCCCAGGACAAGGCAAACTCAGTAAAAAACCTGTTCCTTGGCATTTCACATCAACCCCATTTCAATCACCAGTGCCAGTCCTGGGGAGGCCAATGTGTTTGGGCAAACACTGGCCCTGCTTTAGGGTGACACATCCTCTGTACAGCACCTGCAGGCAATACAGCCTGCAACATATAGAGGGGAGAGAGATCAATCCATATGGATCCATAGGCAGCCAGCGGCCGCCTTCCCGCAGGGATGCTCCCCGCGCCCTTTCTCCTGGGGTCTGTGGTCACCCCGGTGTCCCTCACTCTCTCCGGTGGCCTCAGCAGAGCCCCTTTGTCACCCGACACACGGAGCTGGGGCTGGACAGACTGACAGACAATGCTCGCCGCTTCCCATTTGTTTCCAGCGTGACCGGACCCCTTCCCTGGGAACGTGCCTCCCGTCCTGGCACCCCCACCCCGTGGGGGAGAGGGCTGGCAGCGATGCCCCCCAGCACAGCCCCCCCGGCCTTTCCCTTTTTGTTCACACGTTTTTAGTCACCAGTAACACCAGTGGCACCAGCACAGGGCGGCACCCGAGCCCCAGAACCGGCCCCGCTCTCGGCTCCCCAAAGCAGCCGGGGGACAGAGACCCCACCCCGTCCCAGGGCGATGCCGGGGTGACCCCGACCAGGGGCTGCTCTGCCCCGGGCCTGGGGGGCTTGGGGACAATTTCTGTGGTGTTTTTTCTTGCGCTTTTCTGCTGGTTTTTATTTGGCACGAGTGTGTGAAGGGTTTTGGGGGGGTTTGGGGGGGGAGGGTTTCCAGGCAGGGGCTGTGTGGGGTCACTTTTGCTGCTCCACCGGCTTTTCCTCACCACCGGCTGCCTGTGGGGTGGGTCTGCTCTTCATTTTGCTTCTTTTGCACCTCTACTTCTTATTTTTGTGCCTTTTTATTCTATTATTTTTGTGGGGGTTTTTTTTCCCCTGTTTTTTCCTTTTTTTTTATTTTTAAAGATTTTTTTTTTCCTGTGGGTTTTTTTTTTCTGTTTTCCCCTGCCTTTGTTTTTTTAATTTCACCCCCCCCCTTTTTTTTCCTTCTTTTTTTTTTTTTTTTTCTCGTTTTCTGCTGGCTCCCAGCCTCTCCCCGCCCCCGGGCAGCAGCAGCCGGGGCAGCCCCCAGCTGTGGGCACTCCCCGGCCGATGAGGAAGGACCCGCCCTGGGAGGGGCTCGGCTGGGGGCGGAGCGGGGAAGGGGCCGGGCAGGACCGGGCTGGCGGGTGCTTCGGGCCGCTCGGGGTGCGGGAAGGGGATCGGGGAAGAGGCGGGTTTTCCTCCAGGACCCCCCCCAAGCATCGCGCCTCGGATCCGCGGGAGCGGGGACCGGCCCGGCGAGAGGGCAGCGGCCGCAGGGGAGCTCCGAGCCGCCCGGCTGGACCGCGCTGCCGCGGCCCCGGCGCCACGGGAACGGTCCCGGGAGCAGCTGCTCGGGGCGGGAGCGAGTTCCCGGGGCGGAGGGCGGCCGGCAGCGCCTGCGCTTCGTTCCCGGGGGAGTTTGCCCGGAACCGGAGGGCGAAGGGAGCCGGGAACGACGCCGGCCGCGGGAACCGGCGGGTTCTGGGGGGTTTCCGAGCCCGGCCCGCCTCGGCAGGAACGGGGCCGCCCACCGGCGCGGGGCCGGGGGCTGCGGGACAGAAACGGGGATCCCTGCCCGGGCCGCGAACACCCCCGGCAGTTCGGCGAGCGGAGGAGAGGGGACGGGGCAGCCCGAGGGGTGCGGGGGTCCCATGGCAGCGGCATTGCCGGCTGGTTGGGAAAGAGAAACCTGCCGGGGCAGCGGGAGCGGCGGTGAGAGAGAGCCGCGTCCCCCGGGGGAGCACAAAAGAGTCCCGAGGTTGTAGGTACGAATCTATACATCTGTACGGAGAGCGGGGATCCCTATGGAACCACCTATGGGGCGGGGCGATGGCCATAAAAGAAGCGGGAGGTGCGGGGCCGTGTCTATACAAGGACTGGGCGGTCGGAGGGGCGGGACCAGGCGCGGCGGTGGCGGCGGCCCCGGAATGGTGAGTGCGGGCGACGCGGGGGGCTCGTCCCGGGGTTGCTAGGGAATAAAGCCCGGAGGGCCGGAGCCTGACGTTTCCGTTCTCGGGCTCCGCTGGAGCTTCCGGGACCGGCCCCACTCGTGGGGCTCGGGAACCGGCTGCAGGGCTCCGGGCCGAGATGGAGTCCAGGGCTGTCGGGGCCGGTCCCGGTCCCGCGGGCACCGGCCGGGGTCTGTTCGGGCTCGCGAGTCCGGGGTTCGGGAGCGCAAAGCCCGGCCCGCAGGAGCTGAGAGGGGAGCCCCCGCCCCAGTTTTGGGGAGCCCGGCCCGGGGGCTGTGGAACAGAGAGCGAGTCCTGCGGCCCCGGGGGCTCCAGCCCCGACCCCCAACAGAGCGCAGAGGCTGGAACCGGGCTCCCGGGGCCGGTTCGGGGGCTCCGAGCCCCGTTCCTGCGTTGGACGGGCACAGGGGCCGGTGTGAACAGGGAGCGGATCCAGGGGGGTCTGGGGCTCAGGCAGCTGCACGTGTTCGGGGCTTGGAAACAGAGGCCGAGTCCTGCGGGTCCGGGCTGGACACCAGGTCAGGCCCAGAGACAGACACCCCGTCCTGCCTTTCCATCTTATTCTTTTTCTTTATTTTATTTTGGGGGGTTTTTGTGGTTATTGTTGGGGGGTTTTGTTTGGTTTGTTTTTTCTCCTCCTGTTTATTTCATCTTTTTTATTTTTAAATCTGTTTTTTTTTTTTTTTCTGGGATTTTTTTCCTGTTGTTCCCTTTTTAAACCTTTTTTTTTTTTTTTTTTTCTTGTTCTCTCTTGGGCCCCCAGCCTCTGCCCTGACCTCATCTATTTCCTGGTGTGAGAAATAGACACCAAGTCCTGAGTTTTGGGGGCTTGGAGCACAGAGCAAGTCCCTTGGCTCAGAAACAGACACCAAATCCTGCATTTTGGGGGCCTCAAAGCAAGAGACCAAGTCCTGCATTTCACAGCCTGGAAACCAGGCTCATGTGTCCCTCAGAAACAGACCAAGTCTTGTGTTTTGGAGTTGTGAAACCAGGCTCATTGGGGCCTCAGAAATAAAGACTAAATCCTGCATGTTTGTGTTCAGAACCAGAGACTAAATCCTGTGTTTTGGGGGGCTCCAAATGAGAGACCAAGTCCTGTGTTTTGCAGCCTGGAAACCAGGCTCATGGGGCCCAACACCAGAGACTAAGTCCTGTGTTTTGAAACCAGACTCAGTGGGGGCCTCAGAAATAAAAACCAAGTCCTGTGTTTTAGGGGTTGAAGCAGCACAGAGTCCTGCATGTTTGTGTTCAGAACCAGAGCCCAAGTCCTGCATTTCACAGCCTGGAAACCAGGCTCACTGGGCCCCCAGAATTGGAGACCAAGTCCTGCATTTTAGGGCTTAGGAACCAGGCTCACTAAAAAACTAAGTCCTGTGTTTGGGGGACTTGAAGCACAGACCAAGAGCCTTGTGTTTGGGCTCAGAAACAGAGACTTAAGTCCTGCATTTTAGGGTCATGAAATGAGGCTCATTGGTCCCTCAGAAATAGAGACTAAGTCCTGTGTGTTGGGTGCTAGAAACCAGGCTCACCAGTAGAGATTTTGTGCTCCCACAGGGAGACTAAGTGCTGCACTGGTGGGGCTTGAACCTTGGCTCATTTGGCCAGTGATAGAGCTGAGAAAGAGAGACTAAGTTGTGTGTTTTGGGGTTTGACACCAGGCTCATTTGGCCAGTTTAGAGCTGAGAACCAGAGACCAAGTTCTGTGTTTTGAGGGAATAGAAACTGAACACCAAGTCCTGCGTTGTGGGGGCTTAAAGCACAGACCAAGTCCTTTGTGTTTGAGTGTAGAACCAGAAAGCAAGACCTGTGTTGTAAGGCTCAAAGCAGAGACCCAGTCTTGTGTCTGGGGGCTTGGACCGAGGCTCACTGTACCAGTGTTAGAGCTGAGAACCAGAGACAAAGTGTTGTGTTTTTGGGGGTTTGAGGCAGATTTCAAGCCCTGTGTTTGGGGCCTGGCACAGGGCTCCTTTGGCCAGTGTGGGGGGTCATATAGACAGACCCAGCCCTGCATTCATGGGCTTGAGGCAGAGCCCCGACCACCCATGCCAGGGCACATCCAAGACCCCCACAGCTGTGGTCAGGGGGTCAGCACCTGCAGCCCCTCTCTGGACCCCGAGCAGGAGGCCGGGCTACCCCCAGCAAGGTTAGAGTAACCGGGCCAGGACAGACTCTGCCCGTTAGAGCCATCCAGTCTTTCTCCAGCACCTGCACGAAGCCGCTGCCATCTTTATTCAGTAACCGCAGCACCGGCAGAGCCCCGGCTTCTCCGCGGGACCGTGCCCGGAGCCCCAGCGGAGAACCACCACGCAAGCAGCCACCGCGGGCAGGAGCGAGCATCCACGGGACTTGGGCGCCGCGGCCCGGCCGCCGTTCCCCGCCCGAGGCCCGGCCCCGGAGCGCGGCTCTCCAGCTCCACGAGGTGAAACAGAGCCCCGCGACCCGCAGCCGCCCGCCTGAGGAGAGGTGGACACCGGCTGGGACTGACCCGCCGGCAGCAGCACGGCCCCGGGCCCGCGCGAGGCTGAGGGCGAAGCTCAAGCCCAGGCCCAGCGGGAAGCCCCGGCCCCCGCCTCACCGCCTCCGCAAGGCCCCAGCAAAAGCCCCGGCCCACATCAAAGCTCCAGGCCCACGTCCCGAGCGACAAAACCCGCACAGAGCCCCAGCCCCGTTACCCGTGTCCGCCGCTCCTGCTGCCAGCGCCGTTCTGGCGGCTGAAGAAGAGGCGCGTGCGCAGGGCGGGGCGCGGAGGGGCGGGGCCTCACGCGCCTGCGCGGGGCGGGGCCGGGAACAGGTGCGACGGGGCGCGGGGGCGGGGTCGCAGTGCGCCTGCGCAGGGCGGGGCCGGGCACAGGTGCGACGGGGCGGGGCCGCAGGGCGCCTGCGCGAGACCGGGCACAGGTGCGATGGGGCGCGGGGGCGGGGCTGCAGGGCGCCTGCGCGGGGCGGGGCCGAGGAGATTTGAGCCCCGGCGGCGGCCGAGTTAATTCTTTTGCTCGCTCTGTCCCGGGGCCGGCAGCGGCTGGGCCGGGCTCTCCCGGCGGGGCCCAGGTGAGGCGCGGGGGTCTCGGGCCGGGCTCTCCCGGCGGGGCCCAGGTGAGGCGCGGGGGGCTCGGGCCGGGCTCTCCTGGCAGGGCCCAGGGGAGGCACGGGGAGCTCAGGCCGGGAAGCGGGGAAGGGGTTGGCGGCCGCGGCCGAGCGGGGCCGCGGCCCTGGGGGGTTGTCGGGACGGAGGCGGGCGGGAGGAGACTGCCGGTGCCCGGGCGGCTGCGCTGCCGGTGGCTCCGCTGAGGAGCCGGCGCTGCCGCGGGGCTCGGGGCGCCAGGGAATAAAGCCCAGAGGGCCGGCGCCCCTCGCCCGAGCCGCCCGCGGCCACACGGGGCCGGGCCCGCTCCGCGGGTCCCCCCAGTC
This sequence comes from Caprimulgus europaeus, assembly GCA_907165065.1. The sequence continues at coordinate 79,712,677 of OU015526.1, forward strand.
AGTTCTCAAGCACCGCCCGACACCGCCGGGGCTCCCGGGCCCTTCCCGACATCACACGTGGGTCTGAGGGGGGTTCGGGGCTCGCTGGGCTCTTTGCTCTGAGACTCCAGAGCCGGGGCTGGGCAGCACAGAGGGAGCCCCTCATTTCCCAGACCTGAGAACGGAGCCCTGGGCTCTGTTTGTGGGGCTGGGAAAGGGGCTCCCGGGGTCTGAGGCAGAGAGCCAGTCCTGTGTCTTTGGGCTCAGAAACGGAGACCCTGTCGGCTGTTTCTGGGCTCAAACCCAGGGGCCAGCTTGGCCGTGGCTGCAGGGGCTGGGGGAGGCGGGAGGGCTTGGGGCTGAGGGCCAGTGGGAGGGGGGTGGGCAGCTTGCGTGGCCCCCACCGGAGGTGGGGGCCTGGGCGGGTTGCGTGGACCCTCACCGGAGGTGGGGGTCCGGTCGCGCTGGTCCCCAAAGTGAGGGATGCCGGCATGCACCAGGCAAAAATCAACGCAGGAGATAGTCTCTGGGCGAAAAAGCACTTTTCACAGGGTTTGTGTGTCCAACTGTTTATTCAGAACCAGAACAGTTATTCCATATTTAGACAGTGTACAATTATGACAGGTCATATTCATATGCCAGGGATGACAGTGAGTGATTTACGACTTGGGCTAAAGCCAACTTCATTGAAACAAGCACAAGCTGCAGTGGGCTGGAGCTGGAACCCAGGAGGAGCTGGAACTGCAGCCAAACTGGAACTGAGCATCAGCTGGAGCTGGACAGGAACTGAAGCAGGAAATGAGCTGGAACCTCAGTGGAGATGGAGCCATCCACAAACTAGAGCTGTAACAAGCCAGAGCCATCCATAAGCTGGACCTGAAACCAGAGCAGAAACAAATAAGAGCCAAAATGGAACTGGCACCGTCTATGAGCTGGACCTGAAATAAAAAAAGGGGCAGAAATAACCAACCTGGAGCTGAAACGAGCCAGAGCCATCCAGGAGCAGGAGCCGCAAGAAAATGGAGCTGTCCAGGAAAGGGACATGAAAGCAGAGCAGAAATGAACTGGAGCCAAAACTGAACTGGAGCAGTGCAGGAGCTAGACCTGAAAACAAATAGGGGCAGAAATAACCAACCTGGAGCTGGACCTGTCCACAAACTGGAGCTGACACAAGCCAGAGCTGTCCATGAGCTGGAGATGTCCAGGAATGGGACGTGAAAGCAGAACAGAAACGAACTGGAGCCAAAACTGAACTGGAGCAGTGCAGCAGCTGGACCTAAAAACAAACAGGGGCAGAAAAAAACAACCTGAAGCTGCAAATGCTCTGGATCCATCCACAAACTGGAGCTGACACGAGCCAGAGCTGTCCATGAGCTGGAGATATCCAGGAATGGGACTTGAAAGCAGAGCAGAAAAAAACAGGAACCACAGATGAACAGGAGCCAAAACTGAACTGGAGCAGTGCAGGAGCTGGACCTGAAAAAAAAAAAAAAAAAAAACAAGCAGAAATAACCAACCTGAAGCTGCAAATGAGCTGGATCCATCCACAAACTGCAGCTGACACAAGCCAAAGCTGTCCATGAGCTGGACCTGAAACCAGAGCAGAAACAAATAGGAGCCAAAATGGAACTGGCACCATCTATGAGCTGGACCTGAAACAAAACTGGGGGCAGAAACAACCAACCTGAAGCTGCAGATGAGCTGGAGCCACAATGAAGAGGAGCTGAAATGAGCCAGAGCTGGAGCCACAATGAACTGGAGCTGTCCAGGAATGGGACCTGAAAGCAAAGCAGAAACAAACAGGAACCACAAATGAGCTGGAGCCAAAACTGAACTGGAGCAGTGCAGGAGCTGGGCCTGAAACAAAAGGGAGCCCAAACCAACAAACAGACCCAGCAAACAGGAGTCAGAGCTGGAGCAGAAAGCAATGAGCTGGAGCCACAGACAAACTGGAACTGAAAATCAGCTGGAGACAAAACTGCACTGGAGATGAACATGAGCTGCAGCCAAAACTGAACTGCAGTTGTCCACGAGCTGGATCTGAAACAAACGGGGGCAGAAACAGTGACCTGAAGCTGCAAACAAGCTGGAGCCCCAAACTGGCACCATTCACAAGCTGGACCTGAAAAAAAAGTGCAAAAACAACCAACCTGAAGCTACAAATGAGCTGGAGCCACAACAGAGGAGCTGAAACGAGTCAGAGCCATCCATGAGCTGGGGCCACAACAAATGCAGATGCAAACGACCTGGAGCCATCTAGGAGTTGGACCTGAAAGCAGAGCAGGAACCACAAATGAGCTGGAGCCAAAACTGTGCAGGAGCTGGACCTGAAAGAAACCAGGAGCAGAAATAACCAACCTGGAGCTGCAGATGAGCTGGAGCCACAATGAAGAGGAGCTGAAACGAGCCAGAGCTGGAGCCACAATGAACTGGAGCTGTCCAGGAATGGGACCTGAAAGCAGAGCAGAAACAAACGGGAACCACAAATGAGCTGGAGCCAAAACTGAACTGGAGCAGTGCAGGAGCTGGGCCTGGCACACACAAGAGCCCAAACCAACCAACCAACCACAACCAAATGGGAGCCCAAACTGAAATGGAACTGAATGTGCTGGTTTTGGGTGGATTCACCCTTTTTCCTTGCAGCCAAACACAGCTGCTCTCTCACCCTCCCCTCCCTCGCCCAGGGAATAGGGGAGAGAACTGGAAAGAAAGGGCAAGGAAACTCACAGGTTGAGATAAGAACTATTTGTTAATTAAAATAAAATGATAATGATAACAACAGTGATAACAGAATATGCAAATGAGTGATGCACAGGGCAATTGCTCACCACCCACCGACCAGCCTGTGCCAGCCAGCGATCCCGGAGCTGAGACAGTCCCCAAACCGAAACCCCGGAACCACGAGAGCCCGAGTGACCCCCGAGATAACGCCCTCATCTTCCAGTCACCCCTGGTTAATGTACTGACACAACATGATGTGATCTGGAATATCTCATTGCCACATCCAAATGCCAGCTCTGGGGTTTGCTGTTCCCTGCACTTCTCCCTCCCAGTCCCAGTGTAGCTGAGAACCAGCCAAACACAACGTCCTTGGGCTCCAGCAGCAACTCACAACATCAGCACTTGATCAACATTCTTCTCATAACAAACCCCTCACTGAAACCAGAGCACAGCTGTGCTGGCCACTGAAAAGACAATTAACTCCATCCTAACAAAACCAGGGCACTGAAATAAACAGGAGCCCCAACAACCCACCTGGAGCTGCAGCCGAGCTGGAGCTGCTCAGTTCCCGGGCAGGTGCAGTCAGGGCTGTCCCCAGGCAGGAGCAGGGCTGTCCCCATGCAGGAGCAGGGCCACACGCACAGGGCAGGCGGCAGCATCGGCCTCAGCACAGGCGGCTTCTTCCAGGTGGCTCCCGGTGTGGCTGGGGCTCCCCTGTCCATCTGTCCATCCCTGCTGAGAAACAGACAGGGGACAGTCAGAGCTCCTGGTGGCACCACACAGCCTGGCCCAGAGCCCCCAAGCTGCTGCCCTGCAAACCCTGCTGCCCCCCGGGCACGGGCAGCTCTGCTCAGCCCCCTCGGCAGCAGCAACCCAGCACCTCACCCTGTGATGGGAGGGGAGGGAGAAACGGGGATGGGACACCAGAAACGTCCCTTTTCTCCCCAGAAGGGTGGGCAAGAGCCAGGATGTGGCTGAAAACCCACCTGGCACAGCAGCACACACTGACTCCAGCAGCCCCAGGCTGGGTATGGGGCTGGCACCACAGCAGTGCCAGTGAGGTCTGGGCTGGACCCCGACAGCACCCACTCCCAGCTTCCCAAACGCCCCTCACAGCCTCAGCCCCCCAAAATGTGCAGCCCAGACCTGCCCGTCCCTGGCTCAGGGTGGGCTGCGTGGATGGGAATCTTAGGGTCCCCCAGGGCCACACCTGCGCCCACAAACAGCCTCTGGCCATGGGGGGACCCTGCCTGGGCAGGTGCTGAGCCCCTGCGAGCCCCAAGGGACACACAGTGGCACCCCCACCAGCACTGCCCCGCCAACACCGGGACCCCTCTTTTGCCCCAAAGGACCCCACAGGGAGCCCTGCTGGGGTACAGTGCTGCCCCCACCCCATCCCCTGGCTGCCCACCAGCAGGACGAGGGGCAAAGCCAAAGCGCCCCGAGCACAAAACCGCAGCAGCTCCGCTCGGCCGCTGCCTCGGGGCACTCACCTCACCGGGCACGGCCTCCCCGCCGGCGTCCCCTGGCACTTGGCACCTCAGGGCCAGGCTCCTCGCCTTCTGGCACCCTCCAAATGTTCAGGTCCAACACGTTTTGACTCATCTCTGGCACCCACACGACCCATCCCTGGTCACAGGAACACTTGGCACAGCCACTCCTCAGCACTCTTGCTGCTGCTCTGTTGGTCCAGTCGCCCCTGGAGCCCGTCCTGCCACAGTCGCTGCTCCGTGAGGCTCAGCCGGCGCCGGGAGGGTTTCAAAGCCATGTCAGAGGGGCTGGGATGTCGGCGTCCCCTCAGGTGTCCCAGAGTGTCCTTTATCCTGGAGGGACAGCTCTCAGCTTCCACAAAGCAAAGTCCTCCTGCCCAGGGCCGGGCTGTCCTCCAGTTTGTGTGACTCCAGCAGCAGCACTGCCCACGTCTCCAGTGAAACGCCACCAGCTCGTCACACTGCGGGGCAGAGGGGGAACCAGCACAGAGGAGCAGAGTTAATGAGCTGTCACTCGATTAAGAGCTGCCGATGTCAGCGTCAGGGAGGGGCATTTTCTGAACACACCCCGGGCAGGGGGGGAAACGCAGCACACGCCACTGCCTGGAGCCACCCCCGTGGCTGCCCCGAGGCCTCTCAGAGCGAGTCCTGCAGGGAGGTGTCACCCCTGGGACTTTGGCCGAGGGATCTGGGGGAGCCCCAGACCCCAGGAGCCCTGTTCCTCTCTCCTGTGCCCCATGAAAAGTCACCACAGCCACCACCAAAGTCCCCACTCACCAGTGCTGGGAGCAGCCGCAGCGTCAGCCGGTTCCCCTGAGACGCAGTTGCCCCGACACCGGCAGCCCTGGAAGCAAGTGGCCATCGTGCCCAGCACAGAGCAGAGCCCCACAGAGCTGCCAGAGCCCAGGCAGCACAGCCACAGCAGCTCCTGCAGCCAGGAAACATCACAGCCAGCACCACATCTGCCACGGTCACTCGTGGGCTCCTGGGCACAAACCCAGCGGCTGAGACACTGCAGGGTCAGGCAGACCGATGAGAAGGGCTCGCAGGGGAACGGGGGACAATAAAACTCTGTTTCCTGGGGAAGGAAGGAGAAAAGTGTGGTGAAAATCCATGCAAAAATACAACAAATGCTGTGCAAAGTCAACACTTCAACCTTCACTCTTCAGTTTTAACCTTACACCTTAACTGTAACCCATAGCAAGCAAAAACACACAGGGGACTGGTCACCAGCTGCTTAAACACAGCAGCTGATAAACTGTGTTAACCAAAAGGAAACCAAAACGCAGTTCCTGACACCCCTGAACTCACCAGAATCCCCTCCAGAAAGGCTGCTCCTGTGTGGGTGACCTGAGGGACGGCTGCAGCAGTTCTGCTCCCAGCTCAGCTGCTCCAGCAGCACAGGGGACATGTTCCCCCAGCCCTGGCCCTGCTGGGAACCATCAGCAGCTCCTGGGTTTGGGAAGGAAGAAACAAAAACCACTCTCAGAGTCACTGCCAGCAGCTGGAGCTGAGAACCAGAAGAACCTGTGGACAAAGTCAGGCACCAGCAGACAGGTGGGGCCCATCCAGGTGCCTGCAGCTCTGGCTGCCTCCTCCTGCCCCCTGTTCTTCCCTGTGAGTAGGGCAGCACCAGGTGTCCCTGCTCCCATCTCTGCAGAGCCCCTGGCAGTGCTGACAGTCAGTCCCTCATCCAGCCTGTGCCTCTGGATGCCCACATGGGGCTTTGGTGTCCAGGGATCGCCCGGCCTGCGCAGCCCAAACCATCCTGGCCCGGCCGGGGCTGGACACGGGGGCAGCCCAGCGCCGTGGGGATAAAACGTCTCATTTTGGGGCCGTAGCAAATCCGGCAGCACCTGCGTGACACGGGAAACACAGAATGTGCAGCACAAACGCGTTACCTGCCCCCAAGGAGACCCCGGCCCCAGCTCCCGGCGCTGCTGCAGAGCCCGCACCCCCCGCACCCCCCAGCCCCCGAGAGCCCTCCCGGCACGGCAGCACCCGCAGCCGCGGCCCCCAATCCACCACCACCCCCCGGCCCCGGAGCCCGCCCGGGGGGACGCCCGTCCCAGCAGCAGCACAGGCCGGGGACAGGCGGGGTGTCCCCGGGGGCAGCTTGGGGGTCCCGCCCGAGCACAGACCCCGCTGCCCGCAGGCGGCTGCAGCGTCTCTCACGGCTCGGGAGCCAGAGCCGGGCCGAGCACCGGCGGGAAGCTCCCCCGGACCCGAGAGCAACGGCGGCGGCTCCTCCTGGGGTGGGAAGCGGGGCACAAGCCTCGGTCCCCGCCGCGGGGGGTCCCAGGGAACGGTCACCCACCGCCACCCCCGGCCGACCCCCGCGGGGCTGCTCCGGGACAGAGCCGCCGCCTCCCGTCGCCCCGACCCGGGGGGGCCAAACGGCCCCAGCCCCGACCCGGGGGGCGAAACGCCCGACGCCGGGGACCCCCTCAGACCGCGCCCGGGCCCGCACACCTCCCGGGAGCCGCGGCCGAGACAGACCCCGCTCCGGCCCTACCCGGGCCCGGTTCCCCCTCACCGCGGCCGGGCTCGGGCTCCACCGGGGGAACGGCGCAGCCCCCAGGCTGCCCGCAGACGGGCTCCGAGGGTTCGGGCGCGGCCGGGGACCCCCCCCCAGCAGCGACCCCCCCCGTCTCAGGGTCCCCCCGGTACCCACTCCCCGGTACCTGCGCCCGCAGCCCCGTCCTGCGCGCGGCTCTGGCGGCGGAAGCTCTCGCGGCGGAGGCGCCCCCTGGCGGTCGCGAGCGGTATTGCGCCCCGGGACCTGTTGAAGCCTCGGGGATCGGCGGCACCTGCCGCGCGGGGGGCGGCCCCCCCCGCGCCCACCAATCAGCGGTGCCCGGGAGCAGCCAATCGCCAGGCGGGGCGGGAGCGGCCCGCTCCAGTGTCGCCGTCTGGCGGACGAGAAGCGGCACTGCAGCCGCCCCGCTCCCGCCCCGCGGGCGCCATCTTGTGTCCCGTCAGGTTCCGCAGCGCAGCGCCGGGGTGAGGCTCGGCCGGTCCGAGCGGGGACAACGAGCGCTGTGCCCGGAGCTCGGCATCGGGAGAAAACCATCTCAGCGCTGCCGGGCCACCTTCCAGCCCCGCTGGTGTCAATTTGGACGGAAACAGCGTCACCCTCGGCCTGGAGCACGGGCGGAGCGGCGGGAAGAGCTGCAGAGAGGTCAGGCCTGTGCTGCTGTGACAGCTGAGCTGCGCCGGCAGCACAACAGGACACAGACCCAGGGCATCGGGGAGAGAATTGGAGGGTAAAGGTGAGGAGACTTGATTGAGACAAGAACAATTTAATAATTAGAGTAAAATAAAATTAAAATAGTAATAATAATTATATCTATATGTATATCTATATATGAGTGATGCACAGTACAGTTGCTCACCACCTGCTCAGAGGAGCAAAAAGGAACCCTGAAATAGAAATCACAATCCTGGAAAAGCGAGTCTGAGTGATTCCCAAGAGAATCCTCCCCCCTTTCCAGTCAGCCCTGGTTCATATACTGACCATGACATAATAACATATGGAATATCTTATTGACACATCCAACTGTCAGTGCTGGGCTTTGCTAACTATTACACTTTTCTCCACCCCTCCCCAGACCTCTGCACTTGCACACGACCCAAACTCCGTGTCCTTGTGCCTCACTGACATTCTTCTCATCACAAATCCCACAGTGAAACCAAAACACAGTGCTTTCTAGCTCCTACTAAGAAGAAAATTAACTCCATCCTAGCAAAAACCAGGACAACTGGCTAAAGGAGACTGAGATGGGTGTTCCTCAGGGACGGATGTGGCCAAACTGGAAATAAGAGGAAGCCAATGAAAGAAGCACTGACAGATGGGTGTCAGGCTGCCACAAGGGAGGTTCAGCACAGAAATGACCCCAAAAGACAGGTTTGCAGTTGTAGCATCGGCCTTGTGTGTGGGCATTCCCTCCTAAGCCACAGGAAGTCAGGAAACATCTTTCCTGGTGAGGAATTGAGGAGGAAGGAACGCTGCCTAAAAGCCACCCCAGCGGGTTCCCAGCAGCAGCCGCCCTCCCCTGTCTGCTCAGACTGGGCCCGGCTGGTTTTTAAGGTGCTGTGTGCAGAAATGTGCTCAGAGGCCTCCAGGACTCCCCTGCACAGAGCTCTGGTGCTGTCTCCCTGCAGCTGGGATGCAGCTTTCAGGGCTGCCCAGCATCGGGTCCCACCTGAGCCATGAAGTCCAACGCTGAAGGTCTCCAGTGTCTCAGATCAAACGTCTCTGCTGTTCTGCAGCCTCACGACATCTCCCGTCCCAAACACACCTTGTGTCTGCACTGCTGAGCCACCTCAGCTGCTGAACTCTGTCTCTACAAGTCCTGCTTCCCTCATTCTCCCTCTACCTGCCAAATAAACCCCATCCTCCTCACATACCAACAGTCATCCCAGGCCCATTTTCCTCCCAGCCCTGAGCAACCGTCTGACTGGAAATAAATCTCCAGTGACAGCTGCTGTCCCTGGCCACAGAAAATCCCTGGAGCCAAAAAGAGAATTTCCTTTTAAATTCTCCCCTAATCCCAGAAGGAGAGAAAGGGCAGTGATGCCACCCCGGGGGGAAGGAGTCACAAAGTGTCACCACTGGCTTTTTAGTTTTTGAAATAACATTCAAGAAACCTTTTCCAGTGTTGGCTCTTTTCTTGCCTTCACAGCTCAGAGTGAGCTGAGCAGAGAGTTCAGAACTTGCAAAGGAACATTTATTTCACACTGAAAATATCCCAGAGTAAAAATACTGGGGTTTACTTTTTGCTGATGTTTTCCTATGAAAAAGCTTCCTAATTTCCTACCTAAATGTGCTCACTGCCAGCTCACACCAAGCAGGGACCTTCCAGTGCTCTCCTGCAGCTGCACATGTTGGGTTTGTTTCCTGGTGTTTCCTTCTGAGCCCCAAGCACAGAGAAGAGCGAGATCCTGCCCCAGCTGTCCGGGCTGCCCAGCGGGGAGCTCTGGGCAGTGTCTCCCCTGCCAAGGGCATCCTCTGCCCGTCCCTGTGCAGCACCTCTGGGCACTGGGGCTGAAGGAACCTTTCCTGGCTGTGGGGCTGTGACTTCACGTTTATGATCTCCCCTGCCAAGGCCACCCCCCCCTCCCAGCCAGTCCTTACGCAGCAGGGGACGATGGCACGTGTCCCTGTGACCCCTGAGAGGACAGGTGACCCCTCTGATGGGTGCAGTGGCAGACAGACAGCAGCGAGCTGCAGCTCACACACACTCCTGGTTGGGAGATCAAACCAAAATCCCTCCCCTGAGCTGGGTGTATTTTGGGAGCGATTGCTCCGGCACCCAGAGGAGAGGGGACATCACCCCTGAGGCTGTCACACGCGTCTGCAGTGACATCCCACACAGCAGCAGTGTCACCTCTGCTTCAGGACCTGCCAGCACAAACCCAAGTCTGTGACACAAGCCCCAGCACAGCTCATCTCCTGCACAGCAACTTCCCCTTTAACAGCTGAAAGACTTTCAATCAGGAGGAGAAATCAGAGCACAAGAGAACCCCACAGTGCACCCACACTTTGTGAGCCACTCTGGGGAGAAGAACTCAAATATTCTCACCATCACATCCGTGAGCAACACCCAGGACACACAGATCTGAGTCCTGCTCTGCTGGTTGCAGACTCCCATACTCACAGCAGCAGCACCTCTCACTGTGGGCACACACAAAAACCAGCACCTCCAGCTGAACAGGGACATTTCAATGTTTTCCTGGCAGAAAAGGCTTCTTTTGAATGAGGTGTTGCAAATTTCAGATGATTTTTCTCTCTGTCAGGCCAGATGGGACTGTTACAGCCTCACAATGTGTTCTCAGCCGTGTACCAGAGCACACAGAGCTCATCTGAGTGTGAGATCGATGCTCCCACCCCAGGCAGAACCCACAGAGACCTCCTGGCCTCTGCTGCAGCCCCCCGTGCTGCGGCCGCGCGTCCTGACAGCCTGGGCCTGGCACTGGGTGTGCTGGGATGGGGCTGGGAGCTGGAGAAGAGGAGAAGGTTTCTCCCTCATCTCTCTCTCTGTCCCCTCTTTGATTGCTTTAGCTGGGTCTGTCTAATTTCCACTGCTGCTGGTGGATTCGAAGGACAGAGGCAGAAGAAGCAGCACAGATCCAGGGCCCAGTCTGTGCCCATCGATCCTTTTCCTCCTGTCCTGAGAAAAACCAGGAGTGAGCTCCCCACAGGGCCAGCTCTGAGCACAGGGACCCCAGAGAGGGCTGCGTGCAGGGAGCTCTGTGAGCAGCACCCAGAGCACACCCACGCTCCTCACTGCTGCCCTGCCTGTGCCTCACCCCACAGAGGGCACTTGGGCACCTCCTCACCAGAGACGGGGTCTCTGCCTCAGCCCCCACCCCCAGGGACGCTGCCAGCCTTGCTGGGGAGCCAGCCCTGGAGATGTCAGTGGAGATGTGGGAGCTGCTTGGTTCCAGCTGCTGCCAGAGCCACCCCACCAGGTCCCCATCACCCTGACGGCCTCACCTGCAGCCTCCACCACCCACACACCGTCCCCATTGGCCCCAGCTCTGTATTTAAGCTCAGGCCAGGGAGCTTGTTTCTCACTGCAGGGGTAGCTGTCTTGTAGGTCTTATTATAAGTATTGTTTTTTTGTGTTTGTTTTCATGTGTTCTCTTTTTTTTGTGTGTGTTGTTGTTGGGCTGCCTTGGACTCCTGCTTAGGTACTGTGGGTCTTTGTGTGGTGGGGTTATTTTCTTGTTTCCTGTCCTTGTTATTAAGCTCTTTGGTTTTTAGTTTTAATGTAACCTGTCTGCATTAGATGAGTTAGTGGCAGTATGTCACTTAGTTTTTTTCTTCTAGAGGCTGATAAATTAGGTTGGAGTGTGGTCTTTTTTAAGCATGCCTATTAATTTTTGCCTTATTACTTAAACCTCAAAAATCTCAGTCTAGTTCTAGCATTGTGTCAGAACTCCTTGTTCTCCTGATCTCTGGCAAGGTTTCTCTTCTCTGTTCAAGCCTAGTTCATATGAAAGGGCTGTTTGGGTGACCGGTACCCATGGATGGGTGCTGTGGGGAACACCTGAGAGCAGGAACACTTTGTCCAGGTTAAGTCAGAGCCCTGGGGCTTTGTTTCTTGCTCTGGGTGTGGAGATGCAAGCTGGGCCTGGAGCACTCCTTGGCATTCCTGAGGTTCCCTTCCTCCCCCCCTGTATCCAGGTGAGGAGGGAGAAAGCTCCTGGGGATGATAGGGGGGTGACTGTGCCCAACTGTGGCTGTGGGGTCTGGGTGGGAGTTGGGGTTTGGGAGGCAGGACCAGGGAAGGCAAAACCTGCTGCTGTCACCTGGGCCATCCAGGCTGTTCTCTTCCCCTGGCTCCTGCTGCTGCTGGAGAAGCTCCCCTGGCTCTCTCTCCAGAGAGGCTGGATCTCAATGCTGTAGCTCAGCAGCCAGCACAAGAGCCTGGGAGGGGGCTGCTGTGCTGGGAGCACTGGGTGCACTGGGGCTGGCTCTGGGCTGTGGCTCCCCAGCTGTGCTGGCTGGGGTGTGTGCCAGGGGGCTGGCATCTGCAGAGGGGGCTGCCAGTCCCTGACCCTGCTCACAAGCTTCCTGAGGCACAGGGGGGGCTCCCAGAGAGCAGGAGGGGGAGGCTCTGCAGTGGAACACAGGTAAGGAATCAGCTCTGGTTTCAGTCTGGGGGCTGGAGGTGTCAGTGAGGGATGTGCCCATTCCAGGCAGGGGGAACCCTGGGTGAGGCTGGGGCTGGCCTGAGGGGTGTTTGCTTTTGGGCTTGCTTCAGGGGGAAGCCTTCACCTTTCTATCCTGAAGGTTATCAGTCTGTAGGCCAGTGAAGTGAGGACTGCTTTAATTTTATCTTAATTAAGCTTTTGTTTTTCTGGGTTTTAATTAAGGCCTTTCCCCTATCATGCTTCAGTTTGTACTCTTAGTTGAGCATGAATGTTTTGTGTGGGTTTGTGAAAGCTCTAGTTCTGTGTGTGGTCACAGCCTTTCTTTCAGGCAGGCTGTGTGCTGAGTGGAGTTGGGTTTTTTGGTGAGGAAATAATTTCCTTATGTTTTCTGTAAGCTATGAGCATGCAAAGTCCTCAAGTGCACATTTATAATAGCAAGACTCCTACTCAGTGGGATTTCTTTGGCAGGTAGTGGGAGGTAGAGAGGTTACCTTGCTTTAATTCTGCTAGCTATTTCTCTTTGTTCATTTATAGTGATAATTCAATAAATTATACCTGTCTTAACATTGCTAAGGATGATAATATCCAAGCTATTCTTTAGGTTTGGTAGCACAACAGAGCCTAGAATTTCTGTTCTGTCAAAGCTGGTCTAAATGACAACTGTTGTAAAAATACTTAAACATATAAATGCTTGGAGAGGCAATACATGAAAATGTCTTTTAAGCAAGTACTTTAAGTTGTTTTTATTTAAATAAAGCACCTATCATGATACTGATGAAGAGTCTTTGGCACAACTCAGATGGCAGAGTGTTTCCAAACCCCTTGGTTAAGCCATCATCTCCTGCTGACTGGACAGGGCCTGTTGAGGTGACTGGTGCAGTGTGCAGTGCCCAGGAGCAGAGGTGCCTCAGTGAATGAGGTGGGGTGGGTTCTGGGAGCAATTCCTGTGTCACTGCTGAGCTCTCCCTGGGGCTCTCCAGCCCTGGCTGCAGGTGCTCACAGGGCAGCAGTGCCTGCATGGCCAGGTTGGCTGTCTCAGGGCTGTGCTTTGTGCAGTGACCTGTGAGCTCTGTGTCCCTCACAAGTGGCAGTGGCCTCCACAAGCTGTGGGCAAGTGTCTGTCTGCCCTGTGCCTCTGGTGCTGCTGCTCTGCTGCACTCCAGTTCTGAGACTGGTGCTGCTTAGTCCTGCTCTCAGGTGCTGAGGCCTCTCTTGTGTTGTCCCTGGCCCAGGGGATGTTTTCCCAGGCACAGACAGGGTGTTTGAGGCCTGGAGCTGAAATCCTGGATTTAATTTCAGAGGAGGAAATGTGCTTGGCATGTGAAAATGCTGTTACCCTTGGTAGGAGCATCATATGCTTGGGGCAGGGGCCTTTCTCTCCTGGTTTGCAGATACAGTTCTCTTGTGATTTCAGGTAGCAGCTGGAGTGTGAGCTGTGCTGGCCTGGTGGGAGCAGAGGGGCTGTGTCAAGGTGGGATGGAGCTGTGGTCACTTGCTCAGCTCTGGCTGCCAGGTCTTGGAGCAGGAGCAGCCCTGCTCTGACACCAAGTTCCAGTTCCTGCTCAGTTGTTTCATCACTGGCTGCTGTGAGGTGTCTGCAGCAGCAGGTGCTGTGGTGCATGAGGAGCTGCTGTTTGAGGGCTCTTCTCCCCTTTAGCTCCAAATGCAGAGAGAACCCCTCCCTTAAGGGAGCCCTTCAAGAGGGCACTGGATTAGCCTTGGGTTAAGTGACCTGGTGTGGCAGCCTCTGTCTTGCTGCTCACATCTCTTGTTCTGAACATTTATCTAATAACTGGACAATTCAGGTAACACTAATTAGTCAGTTCTTGGACTCCACAGTGTTTATCACACAGACTGACTGAACTGATGGAGATAATACACAGAGATGCTGCACTGGAACTCCTGGGCTAATATTAGGTCATGCCAGTTGATTCTTATTAGATTTAACTTAAGGAAAGTCATACCTAAAAACATTGGGACTGAAGTCCTGAAACATAATAAGCTATGTTGCAAAAAAGGTGGGCCTGTGTCTGACCTTGACTCTAAATATTCAGGGTGCTCAGCTGCTGTGGTGTCAGTGCTGCCTGTCAGGAGTGGAGATGGGCAGGTGGAAGAAGCTGCAGTTAAACCCCTGGGAGGCTGTCAGAGCAGATGGGAGCACCCAGGCAGAGCTGCCTGGCTGTGCCCTGTGGGCTCCTTAAGCAGGGGTGCAGTTGGTCTGTGTGATACTTGTCTGCTGTGCTGCTTCTCCAGCAGGTTGTGGCTGAGAGTGAGAACATCATCCACTTGCTGAGCAGGAGAGCTGGGAAATAAACCAAGAAGGCTGAGAGCTGCTTCTCCTGTTTTTGTCAGATAATGTTTGTCTTGTGTGTAGCTATTGGTGATGTATTTGGCTCTTGGATCTGAGCCACCTGTGTGAATCTGTGTTTGATTTCTTTCTCTTGTGCTCTGCTGTTGTGTTCCACTGTGAAGCTGGGCTCTGGGTGCTGTGCTCCATGGGGAACCAGGATTTGAGGGAAGCTGCTGATCCCTGTGGTGTGGAGAGCATCTGCACTCAGAGCAGTGAGGTACATGGTGCTGTGCTGCCAAGGGTAAGGAGAGAGGTTCACTTCCTAGGCCTGTCCAACAAACACCTTCTGTTTATCACCAAACCATCTACAGCAGCTTGGGAACTTCTCCCCATGAGAACAGCACCCAGGCTTGTCTGAGATGAGGAATGTGGCTCTGGTTGGATTTTGTGTTTGGAGCAGGAGCTAAGAAGCTCAGCTTCCTTTAAAGGGGCTGTTGTTGGTGTTGGATGTGTGCTTATGGAGTGCACTGAGGTGTTGAGATTTTAGACTCCTTTTCACAGCTGGAAATTAAAATGAAACATTTGCACATAAAGATGTCAGCTCATAATGCTGCAGATTTTTCTGTTAAAGCAGCTGTCCTTACAAGTCTTGGCTATTTGCAGGTGGTAAAAATCAGCTTGGTGATTTGCTTCTGGAAACAGTAGTCAAAAGAACAGCATTTGTTCTGGTGAGTTTGTCCTTTAAGTTAAAGTCAGGATCTTAAAGAGGAGAGGATGCTAAAGGTGGTAGAGTGATGGGAACAGTCCATAGTGAATATTTTCTGGAGAGTCTACTGCTGTTCCTGCTCTGATGCTGTTCTGTCACCAGGTAACCTCATTCTGGCTTGAAATGTGTTTGAATGTGTGGTAAGTACAAGTCAGAGACCAGCAGACAACATGTGGTAAGATTCATTGTCCCAAGTGACTGCTGCAGGCAGAAGTGTGTAGCTTCTGAAATGCACAAATATTTAAGGCTGTCACAGTGAACCTGCCTGGGAGTAGTTCTGACAGGAGTGTAATAAAATTGACATCTTCAAAGCTTAACAGTTTATTTCCTTGTAGCTCTCCAGGTTACAATGCCATAGAGTTAATGTACCACTTCAGAACCACTTAGCAAGATAAATGCTCTATTTTTGTATTTTTTCCTGCTCTCTGCTTGCTCTCAATCATGTCCTTAAGTACCAAGGTACTGCCAAGAGGATGTCTGTGTTGGAGCTTGCCCTGGTTGTCTGTGTGCAGTGAGGTCATTCACTAGATGCCTCAGGAAACAGTGAGTGATGTGATTTCAGGTGATTGCTGCAGACACTGAAAGTGTCACTGATCACTGAAAGTGGGACTGGGGTTCCCAGATGAGGTCTAATATCCCTTCCCTCCCTCCTGACCTAGCCAGAAGTGATGGCTGTTATGGAAAGCACAGGGTTGTGGGGGGCAGCAGCCAAAAGGCAGCCAGAAAACCATTTTTCAGTAGTTCAGGTAACCTGTGCTTGAAATGGCTCTAATTCTAGTGTGCTCAGCACCTTTTCCTTTAGATTTTTATGCACTTAAAAATATATTTCAGGATCTACCAGTTCATGGTACCAGCTAGAGACCTTTTTGGTGACCTAAAGGAGGTAGCTTTTATATCCTAGTGTCACAGGGCTTGTAGTAACTGACAGTAAGAGTGTAGGGCATTATTTATCAGCCCTTTCAGGGACTGCAGCTGCCCATGAGGGCCAGGGCAGCTGGAAACAGCCCTTGCTGTCAGCTCATTTTCCTTTCTTAGAGAGAGGAGGAAAAAACACTTTGCTTTCCCATGTGGGATTAGTTGAGACTGTTAATTGCAATATAGAGCATCTACAAAGCCAGTGTTGCTTGGGGATGTGCTGCTTGGTGTGCAGATAAAAGCCCAGCCTGTTTTCTCCTGGGTTTGATATACAGGAGTAACTCATTCTGGGTGTACCAGCCACTCAGCACGTCTTCTGATGAAGACCCAGGACCAGGAGTCCCTGAATCCTGAGGAAGAGAAGAAATGAGTTGAGGCAGAGGGAGAAAAATCAGGCAAGACATCATTACTGCCTAAATAATTTTCTGCCACTAGTTGCTATTTTAAGGGTAAAAGACTTTGCATCCCTGCTGAGAGAAGCTGCCAAACTGCATGAGCTGTTGTTCCAGTGGGCAGTGAACATGAGTCTCCTGGTCACTTCTTGCCTGGTGCAAGCACCACTGCTGTTCAGCTGCCATGACCAGCTGGACCACTGGATGCCTGCACTGAACAGAAGTGAGGTGCAGCTTGAGAGAAACCCTTCCAACAATGGAAGCAGAGCCAAGTGGCAGGGAAGAGAAATGCCAAGAGTGGTAGGAAGGACTTTTTCCCAGGCCTGGGACCCTTGAGGCAGGGGAGACTTTCAGGTGTTTCTTGTCAATCTCTTCTTTCAGAGTCTAGGACTAAGTTGATGTTACCCAAACTGGATGCTGGAGTCTCAGGGTCTGAAGAGAGGGAGAAATGTTCTGTCTGTTCAGGATGTCTTTGGGCAGGACTTGGTGGGCAGACAAATTTGATCCTGGCATTATGGGTTTATCTGTAGGTGGCCATGTCTCTCTGGTTTCCAGTGGTTGAGGGCAGAGGGGAGTAGTGGGAGTGTTGCCTTCACTTGCAATGTGAGTGTTTGCTCATGACTGGAAATGAGCAGCTGGACCATAGCAAAGGCTTGCTGTGATGCCTGCAGACTTGGGTCCTGTCTGGCCATGGGTCCATGCAGCAGCTGGAGATGCTGCAGTTTTCGGTGCTATGGGGTCCCATCCTGCATGTAGCTGCCCCAGGTGCCTTTGAGCTGTGCCCCTGGGTTTCAGTTTGGGCCTGAGCCTCCATCTCTGGGTCTTTGCTGGCCACTGACTCAGAGCAGGTCCTGCTTAATCCAGGATCCTGCTGATCAGATCAGAGGATGCAATCAGGCCCTGGGATGTTGCACTGGGTCTGCAGCTCCCTTGTGGCCTACACCTTGCAGAGGAAAAGGAATGTATCCTGGGGAACTTATCTCCTACTTCATGTCCTGCAGTAGTACTCTATAGGATCAAGAGTCCTTCATACTCCTGATAGCTTTTTTCCTACCTCTTAAATTTTTTGTTGCTTGTTGTTTCCTTTTAGTGGCAGAAGTGCCTGCTGGAATGCCTGTTGCACTGCAAATAGAAGAACAGAGCCCTCAGCTGTCTCTGCATTGCTGTGAGCCCCACTGTCCTGTCAGTGTCACCTGCTCTTGGGACAGATCCCACTCCTCCATTTGCCACCCACTTGCTGAAGTGTGGGAGCTGCACAGAACCAGGAGGATCCAGGTGAAACTTTTTTAATCTTTTAAAGGGGATAAGAGGTGTGGGTGCAGGCAGCTGGAAAATGTCTTTCCTAGACAAGAAGACAGAGGTAGCAGGGACAATTTCAGTGATCTGGATCCCAACAGCCTTGTAGGGTGCTTCCTTGATTTAGTGCTAAAAAAGGTAGCCCATGGGCATGGCTGGTAGCATGGACTCTGCAAGGCTTCTTCAGGGCTGACACATCCCATCTCAGTTCCAGCTGGTCTTGGTCTGTGGAGCTGGTTTCAGTTCCTCTGTAAGAAGCTGAAGAAACTGCAGCAGTTTAAGGACTGGATGCTGTTGGCTGAGCTGGTGAGCTTTGGTTTTACCATTCCATAGCTGCAGTGTAACTTTTTGATCCAGGTTGCAGCCCAGTGTTTTGCTGCTGTGTAGAGGGAGATAGGTTTGGTACCTGTAAATGTGACAGTGTACAAGTCTGGTGTGACAGCAGAGGCCTTCAAAGGTGAGATCCATGGAGCAGTGTGGAGTACAGGGCTGATAAGGAAGGAGCACAGGGTGGCACTGGAAACCCTGGGGCTATAAGCAACTCAAACTGTCAGAAGTAAACATTTGGGAGCTGGGCAAAGCAAACAGTAGTTTCAAAGGAAGCAGGAAAAACTATCTACTCATTTTACTATCAGTTTTTGCATGCTGTGGACTGGAAGATAACTGAAGATCAAGACATGACCTCAGTGTGTGCAGCTAGCTCAAGGTGCACAGAGAGAAGGGAAAAATCCTGCCTACATCCCCCTTTCCTAGTGAAGGATTGAAGGCTGAGTGCTTGGCATAACCTGTTTCCTAATTGAAGTCCATTTCTTCAGAACCCAGAGGGGTGGTTGAAGGGTGAGTTGAACAGCAGAGTAAGGGGTGCAAAGTAGCTCCTGTGCAGCTATTTAGAAGGTGCCCCCAGGATTTGTGTGGATCAGAGGGAAAGCTGGTGCCCTGCACTGCAGGTAGCTCAAGTGTGGGCTCCCTGGCCTCCCCAGGGTGATCCTGGTGACCCTCTGGTGACTGGCTGTGTGATAAACACAGCCCTGAAGCAGCAGCTGATGGCTGTGTGCTGTCTCTTTGGTCACTGACATGGTGTCAGTTGCTGGTACAAGGCTGTTAACTCAGAAATGTCAATGTTGACACTGGTAGGAAGGTTTAGTACCTACAGGATGACTTCATTTTCTGTTTGGAGAAGCATAAGAGCTTGTTCCTTACCCATTATATATGTCACATAGTGTCCAGCAGTTACTGGCTCTGCTCCTCCCTTGGAATTGAGCTTTGGGTATTATTGTCTCTAGCTTTTCATCTATAGGCATGAAACAGGAACTTAAAAATGCAGGCACTGATGAATTTTATCTCATGCTGTTCACAAGAACTGATGAAATGACAAGTTGCAGGTGACCTGCTTCTGTGTTTGTAGAACTAGCTCTAATACTAGTTACTCTGTAAGTTGAGGAGAGAAATGAACATAAGACTGGAAACAAGTCCCATAATTTTGTTAAAATAAAATGGGATTGACTTTTCCTATGAGTCTAGAAAGCCTTTTTTTTGCTTTAAAAACAAGAAATCTCAAAAATGAAGTGCTTCTTAAGGTGTTAGTGTTTCTTTTCATGTTTTCTGTGAGGTCTTTAATCAGTACTTTCATTGGAGCTGCTGTTGGACAAATTGGTGCCCCCAATTTACTTATAAGGTCATAGTTCTGTTAATGACTTCTCACAGCTTGTACTGGAGATTCCATTCCAGTGTTACCTTATGACTTGTGGTGTCCCTAAAAGCAGCATTTCTTCCTGCAGTGGCAGCTCACTGGTGGGTGCAGGTTTGTAATATGCTCTGTGAGAGAAGCAATTTCTCAGCCCTGACCTCCATGAGGCAGAGTCTCCAACTGGGCTGTCCCTGGCTGTGCTGAAGGGATGTTGCTGCTCTGCCTGACTGACCTGCCTGACACTGGTGTCTTGCCCAGTGAACCTCAAGCAGTTGGACCTGTTCTCAGAAGCCAAGTGTTGGCAGTGACAGGCTTGGAATCATCTTCAAGTTGCACAGGCAGCCTTGGCTGACAGGATGGTTCTTGTTGATTCCCTGGTTGACTCTTGCAAAGCACTGGAAGGGCTCTAATTGCTAAAGTAACAAAACATTTAAAGCAAATGCAAAGCCAGGGCTGTTCTGGCTTCAGAAAGACAACTTAGGAATCGTTTTCATTATGTGGTATGCTGGGCTTGCACAACAGGCCATGGTGCTGGAGTTAACTCAGTGCTTGTTCTGAAAGGAGAGTGAAATAGTCCAACCTGCATAGAAAAGAGGGAAATTAGATGCAGAGACTTGGGGAAGTTTGAGGATCTGCTTGCCAAGAGGAACATGGCAAGTGTAGTACCAGAAAACTTGAGGTTAAGTATGAGAAGAAAAAAAAACAACCAACCTATTAAAATTAAACTTTGGTGGAACAAAGATTCTGTGGGGGGGAATCTGCTTCAGTTGTCCTAGATCTAATTTCTCCTTTCTGAGGCACCAGTGCAGTGAAGTCTCCAGCAGCAGCAGCACTTGCTGAATGATGCTGTCTGACAAACAGCAGCACAAGAGATGCAGCTCAGGTGTGTTGGACTGAAATGAAATGCTGTGGCATTAACATGAAGCATGAAGCTTTTCTCCTGACACTGAGCAGCATGGGAAGCAAAGATGATGCAACAAGGACAAGAGCAGAAACACTTTGCTGAAGTGACTTGTGATCTTGTTGGCCAACCCAGGAGGTCCAGCTCCTGCTGTAGCTGAAGGCTTGGTGTAGGTTGTACAGCCACAAAGGCTGATTCAGGCTTCCTGCCTGTGCTTCCTGGCTGGCTGGATGTCTGGAGCTACACACATCTTCCAGTGTGGTGCTCTGCCTGGTGCTTCAACTCTTCCCCTCAGCCCTGAAGGAGTGTGAATCCTGGACTGGGTCAGCTTGTGACAGAGGCACTGCTGGTCCCCATGTGTTTGTCCTGGGTGTTTGGAGGAGGAAGGGATGGATTCAAAAACTGGGTGCAGGGAGAAAACTTACCCAGAGAGTTAAAGCTTTGGGTTGTTGACATGCTTGGTGTTCTTCCAGCCCCTGGAGAGACCAGTGGAACAGGTGGGTGTGTAGTGATGGATCTGCAGCTTGATGTGCAGAATATCAATGTTTGTAACAGCTGGCTACCAAGAAATCCTGCATGACTGAATGTTTTAGCACTTGACTTGGCCACATGGTGTAAGTGTGAGGTTATAACCCACATTAATGAACTGTACTGGGAAAGCTTTGCTTGTGCAGTTGTGTAGTTCAGTAATTAAAGTTCAATGTGCCTTTCTGAGGAAAATAAATAGGCTTTGACTTCAGAGGAGTAGTTTGGTATTAACTGTCTTCAAAATTATCAGTAAACCATAATTTCTTGGTCTATTAAGCAATTGTCATGCCAAAATGTAGACATCCTTGCAAGAATATATAGGACTACTGCCTCTTTTTGCTCTTGTATGTAGTTTAAGAGTCTCTTCTGCTTTAATCATAATACTTAGATCCCAAATCAGAGTCCATCCTTTAAGGCAACCCTGCATTTCAAGTTGAGACTGGCAACCACTTCTGGTTAAGAAGCTGGTGAGGTGCACAGGCTGATCCAGGATGGTTCTACAGATCATGTCCTTGCTCCTCTGAGTTGATGGGCCTAATGTGTTACTGTCACCATGCAGATGGCTCAGAAGTTGCCATTGCAGTGGAGAGGGTTGGTTGATCCCTACCTGGCTGTGTGTTCCTCATTGGGTACTTTGTGACCCTTCTGAGGCCTTGTAGGAGTCTGCAGAGCCCATGAACACCTGAGCATCTCACAGGTCTCTAAAAATACCGTAGTTTCTGTTCCCAGTTGTAGGCACTTGAGCTGAAGAAAACTGTGCTCTTGATGTCTACAAGTACAATCTGACTCCTGGTCCTTGCTGCCTCCACCTTGCCCATGAACTCTGCACCTTTGGGAGAGGAGACATGAATCTGGACTAATTGAGTTGGCACAGTTTGATTCCACCAAGTTTTCCTGCTTGATTTGAGAACCAGCTGATGAGCTCTGTAGTTTGAAATTAAACAAGGAAGCTGACCTTTTGGTGGCTGAAAGGTTTTCTGTTTGTTTTCAAGCACTTCCCTGTCATATTCTTCTTCAGAACCTGTGTGGATGAACAGTAAACTTAGCTGGGCTATTCAGCTCTTCTTGAATGTATTACCCAGGAGCTAATTTAGCTCCCCTAAACTTGAGAAGCAGCCTTGCTGACAGGAGTTATGTTAAAAATATTAGCAAATGGAGTTTTTAACACCTCAAGCATGTAAGTTCTGTTGCAGACTGCAAGGAAGTAGCCCCTGTTGATATTGTAGGTGTTCTTTCCACAGATCAGACCTAATTTGTATTAAACATTTAATGGTTGAAGATCATTTCTGTTTCTCTAGATGGTGGTTGCAGTTAATACAAACTTAACCTTGATAGAATATTTTTCAGGATTAAAAAAACACAAAAATGAGCTTGGGAGAAAAGAACATGTGAAACAAAGCAGAAGTAAAAGACATAGAAGCAGAAACACAATGAGCAGTTGCTGCTGGACCCTGGCATCCTTGTCTTTCAGGTTAGGTTTTAATAATGAGTTGAATGGCAGTTTCCCTACCTCTGGTGAAAGGCACATAAATACCCCCTGAAGAAGTACATGTGTGGAGAGCAGCAGGCAGGAAGGCAGCTTTTCAGATCTGCTCTTTGATTCCAGTTCCTCCTGGTGGGTCTGTCCTACTTGAAGTACAAAGGAAATAAGTCTTGGACTGCTTGTTTATTTGTTCATCTTTGTTTTAGCTTGAAAGAGCCACAACTTGACATGAAATTCTAGGAAAGCTCCACTTGCTGTAGTGGCCAGAGTGACAAGCAGCTGAAGCTGTTCACTGCCCTCTTGTTTACAAGTTTGACCTCAGTTGCTTGTGACTCCACATAATTAAACATCCCACTTGCATTTTCTAGGTCCTTGGTTAAGGTTTTTGTTTGTGGAAATAAGCTTTTCTTTAGTGCAGATTTATTTGGAGGATTTGTTCTGGGAGACAATTTCTGATTGTTTAGACTTATTTACAAGTTCCCTTGCCAGAATAATTGGAGTGAAAGAATGAAAAGGAAGAAAATAGCCTTGACTAGGATGCAAACATGCTTATGCCAAGCAGAGTGGTTGCTTCTTGCTGCTTGTTCTCCAGTGGGCTGGTCCAGTACTGGCTCATTCTTCAGGGTGGTGGCCACATGGGCATGTGTTGGTTAGGTTTGGTAAATGATTGAGTAGAGTCTTCCCTGATGGGGTTGGGGCAGGGGGTGGTGATGATGCAGGACCTTGGTGTTGAACTTGAGCTTTAACTCTCAATGATCTTTGGGTAAGTAGAACATTCCACTCCAACTGTTAAAACTGAGTTCACTTGCTGGCTGAGCAGAACTTCTTGTTGGGATCTTAGCCCTGATGCATGAGGCCTTTGCAGTCAGTGAGGTATTGTTCCCTAATGCTGTCCTCTGCCTCCATAACCTGGTAAGATTTTACTCCCCCAAGCTCCAGATGCCAATTCTCTAGTCCTGTGTTCCACTCCTGCAGCTGAGCTCCTACTCTGAACATCTGTGTTGCAGCTCAATAAAGTCAATGTCAGTGTTCATGGTGTGTGATTTCTGTATGTAATAAAGCTCCCTGCTTCCCTGCTTTGTTAATGACTAAATTCCTTGGTATTCAGTTTAGCTTCTTTTGGTTAAAAAATGGGGTTAAATAACAACTCTTTGTTATTAGCACACAGTAACTGCATCCACACAGGGCATCTGCAAAAGATTTTCATTCCTAAAGTGTAGCCTCCATTCTACTTTTCAAGAAGGCAAGGAGTTAGTACTTGTCTAGTTGGTCTAAAGGGTGAGGGTGTTGACATGCAGTGAGTAACTGATAGTATACCAAGTTCTCACCCACAGTGAGAAGAAATAGAAGCCAGCAGCTTGTCAGAGGAGCTTGTAGGTTAAACACTTTAAAGGAGCAAGACCTAAAAAGAAATAAGTATGGATTTACAAGTAAGTGAAAACTGGAGGAGAGCTAAACAGTCCTTTTTGCTGTGTAGTAGTAGTGTCTGTGTGTGGAGAGCAACTGTGCCACAGCAAATTTCACTCCTGAACAGAAGCACCAGTTACCAAAGAGTTGGCTTAACACTTGCTCCCATGTCTCCTTGCCATTGTTGAAGAGGCTACAACTTGATCCACTCCATAATTACTAAGGGGAAGTAAATAGTGTTCTGCTTACCAGTTGCTGCATCTTCACACTGTTATTCCTATTATTGCTGTTGTTTTCAGCTGGTATTATAGTTGAGGCTTAATTCTGAAACAGCAAGGAGCACAACTTGTCCTCTTCTGGTTCTGAACTCTGCCACCATTCACAGAATTAAAGGTGTCTCCAAGCCAGTGTGTTCACAGCTTCCCTCTTCCACTCTGTGCTGTTCCTTAACTCCTTCTGGAGAGAAGGGTGTGGGCTTTTTTACTATGTTATTTCTTTAAAGGAATAATGTGGTAGCTGCCCAGAATTGCCACTAAAAATCTTTGTCACATAGTTTATTAGATGTGTCCAGCATAGGATTAGAAATGGATGGTGACCCAGAAAGGTGGCAGCAAGGCAGATGCAGTGCCTGGGCTAATTCTGTGTGATATTGGGTGAGACACAAGGGGAAGGTTGGGGAATGTTAATGAAGAGCTGTTGTTTTTTCCAGACTGCTCTGTGTTGGTATAAGAAGAAAGCAAGACTGTGCTTTCTTGTCCAGTTTCATGAGTTATGTGAGGTTTGAAAACATGTGATGCTGAATGTACCCAGGGCATGGTCACTGTCCTGTTTTGATTATCATTTTCTCCTCTCTTTGTGGGCCTCAGCACCATCCTTTTTTGAGTGAAGCCAAGAACTATTTCAGTGTAATAGCTGGTTTGATCAGAATCCTGTGATGCATCAATTCAATGAGGGGAAAAGTGCAAAGAGCCTGCAATTGTAGAGAAATCTTTAGGGGAAAAAAAGTGCAAATAACTGTGTGTCCATGCATTTCCTTTAGTTATCCTTCCTGTTAGCAGCTGGGCTGGAGAGATGTGCATAGCCTGTGGTTACCACACAAAAGTGATGTTGTTAAATTTGTCCAAAATTTCTGAAAGGCTGATTGTAAACACTCATTTTGTAACAGGAAAGGTGGTTTTAATTTTACATTTTAAAAGCTTTTTGTAGGTGCTGTCCAGGATTAGCAGCTCTGTGGTTATACAGTTTTTCCACAAGAGTGTTTGCTTTATCTGCTCAGGTCAGGGGTATTTGATGTGACAGAACTGGTGTGGGCTGGCATGGCACATATTTGTTTTTGAAATGTCTTGAACTTTTCTTTGTCATGTTTTTCAGGTATTTTACCTCATGATTTCTCCCTCTAATCTGTGTTGGTTGATTCTATCATAGGGGTTGTTTCTTTGTATTTTGGGGAGAGATGGGGTGGTTGTTTGTTTGTTTTTGGGGGGATTTTGTTGTTTGGTTTTTTTGTGGGTTTTGTTGGTGGTGGGTTTTTTTATTCTCAAACTTGTGATTTTGAGTGGTTCAGACAGAAAAAGTTCAAACACAGAAATCTGGATCTTTATTAAATTGAGTTGGTTGTGAAGAGATGCATCATCATCAGCTTCCCTGAGAATTGCTGTAGTTCCCTTGCTGCCATGAGATGTGGAAACTCCCTGACTGGAAAATCTCTGCAGAAGGAGTGGAAAGTGCTTCAGCAGTGACTCTTGTAGCACAGCTCTGTGGCCAACCAGCCAGAATTCAAATGTGGGTGTTTTAAAGAACTTGAGAGCATTTGTAGAAAGTTTTTGTCATCTGTTATCAGAGGGAGAATTTTTGACTCATGTTTTGCTTCTTGGTTGTGTCTTCCCTGGGTTCTGCCAGCTCAGCTTGTTGCTGCCCCAGCACTGCAGTGGGCAGATGCTCTTCTCTCTGTTTGTTTCTGGTTCTGTTCTCATTGAGCATTTCTCGTGGTCCAGCATATCAGGTATCTGTGACTTTGTCCAAGGGAAAATGGCAAAGGACTGAAGAATTAACAGGGTGGGGTGTATAATGAAAATAGTCTGTTAAAATTAGGCTAAAAATACAATAATAAAGTTTAGCATACTTTTTATGCCTGAAAGAGGCAGGAATAAAAATGTTGGAATAGGACATTTTTATATTTTATTTGTCTGTCATCTTTAATTTTTTGTGGAAAAAACTCTATAATAAGAAATCAGAACAAGAGTGTGAAGACCAGGATCCTTTGACTTCCACAGTGTGCTTAATTTTATTTTTCTTTTTCCCTTCTCTTTCAGGACAGGAAAAATCATTGAAGTCAGCACAGCTATGTCAAATACTTTGGTGTTTGATCAGCAAAACCCAACATCCTTCCTGACCCTACACTGAAATGGCATCTGGTTCCAACAATGCTATGGATTAACTTAGAGGGAAGCTTTTACTGGGTATGTTTCTATTTTCTTTTCTGCTTGGGATTAACTCAATATGAAGAAAACATTTTAAAAACTGCAATTTGGTCCTACTTGTGTCTTCTGAAAAATGGTAGAAATTAAGAGGCATACAACAAAGTCAATTTGGGGGTTAATACTATTGAAATAATTCTACAGAAAAGTTTTATGTGTTCATTAAGTTAATAAAAACATTATGGATGTGGTATATTATGCATGTTTACAATTGAGAAATCTACATATCCAGAGCACCAATAACTTCCTTCACTCACCACTGCAACTCTCCAGAAGCTTACACAACAGCTAACCACTGGCTTTCTTCCCAAATATACAGTCCCAACACGAGACAGCCTAAGAGGCACTCCTCACAGCAGCAACAGCAGCTAAACACAGCACTGACAGAGAAATTTCCCCTCACATGGTCAATCTAGACACAGCTAGGCACAGGGATAGAGTCAGAGCCCTTGGTCATTTAAATTTCTGTAGTCTCATTGTAATGGGCTTGAGATCCTTTACATAAGCTCATCAAACTCAAACATGTTCAAGGGGACTTTCTGACTCTCTAAATTAGTGTTTATCTCTTTTTTTCTCTCATCACAACTTGCATTTTCAGTTTCTCTGCCTTTTCCCCTTCGCTGCCTACAACTGAGAATTGACAAAAGCTTTCCAGATGCATTAACCAGTGATACAGCACAGCTTGTTCCAAACCACTGCCTGGAGGCAGATTTAAAGGAATCAAAAAGAGCAAGCTATGAAAGAAACCTCTTGGAGACACCACAGAGTAATAAGATTAGAGCTGCCCTGCTCTTTGCATTTTGATAGAGGCTGCTCATTTATGGATGAAGGATTTAATAGTAACACAACTTGCATGGCAGCTCACCCAACTGTATCACATCTGTCCAGGGGGTGATGACTCTGGGGGGAGAGCTTTCACAAGCAAAATGGCTTTAGAACTTCTGTGTGTATTTTGCATGAGAGAAAACTGTAGGAGTTAAATTTAAGAAATGTTATATGGATGCATTTGTCCAACACATTAAGAAGCAGTCTTTGTTCTTACTATCAATAGGATTTGTTTGTGTAACAGCAGGAGTACACTTCCTCTTTGTGTATGCTCAGTGTGTGTCTGCTTTGCCAGTGTTCCATGTATCTGTACCTGTCTGTGAGGGAGCTTTACCTGCTGGGACACTGTAGGAATTTTAGCTAATTGCTTTTCCGCCTCTTTGGTTCTGCAGGCCCCTTTTGGCCTGAGGAGTGGTCTGCTTTGCACCAGGCTCACAGGATGATTCATTCCTTTTGGTTTCTTGGTGGGTGTTTAAGTCAAATTGAGCAACATGCATCACTAGTCATGAGATGCTGAAGGATCTTACTGAAATTAGTGGTAGCATCACACTGCCTCTCTCCCCAGTGGTGATAATTACGTTCTGTGATACCTTCTTGGATCAGGTCAAGAGTCTATGGCTCGTGCTGGCTCAGAAGATCCTCTCTCTTCCTGCTTTGTTAGACTCAGGACTTCCAGCATCTCCCTGCCATGTCCATTGCTGACAGGTGTACCCACAGGTCGCTCCCTGAACCTGCCCTGTCTGTCCTCCAGCCCAGTCATTCTGAGGGGTAGACCCTGCTGGCTGCACCTTCAGATAATCCCTCGCTGCTGGCGATGGGGGATGTGAGTTTTGAGGCAAATGCCACTCCCTGAAGAGCAGGGAAGGGTGAGGGCTGACATTAGGGTTACAGTCAGATGGAGACGAGTCTTGCAAAGCATCCAGGAGCAGACAGGGATAACTGCCTTCTCATTAGCTGTGCTAAGAGGTGTAGGTTGTTAATTATTTGTGAGAGGGAGTCTGAGAACTGGTTGGAGGGTTTAGGACAGCAGGAAACCAAGTTCTCTGTTTCTTTTCAGACCTTACAAGGATGACAGCTGATGCAAGAATGGTTGACAGCCTCTAAGTTGGGCTTGATGCAAGCACCGGTCATGGGAAAGCAGGTGCAGTTAAGGTTTGGGGAGGGTTTGGGGTTTGGCTCTGGAAAGAAGCAGGACATAAGAACACCACCATGGTTTGTTAGACCACTGAAGACTTATTGGAGGAAAATGGGTGATGGTGCTGGATGAAGTGGTTGGCTGGTGCTTATTTTAATGCAGGTTGACATGTTACTGGGATCTTGTTAAAACTCGAGTAAGCCTTGTGTTTAGCTGTGCTCAGGGATGTGAGGTCTGAGGAATTGTGTTTATCTCTGTGTTTCCATGACACCAGAAATAAGAGAAAATTTGGTGGCAGAACTGTGTGGTATCAGGTTGTGGTTTCCTTTGAAGACAGAGGTCTTTGATTTGTTGTCAAGATTGCTGTGAGTTTTTTGATGAGCAATCACTGTAATGGGGAACTCTTAATTCCGGGTGCCGACTGGAACAGTTGCTGTGTGTTAGTTTAGTTTGTGCCTGTGAGAAACTGGATTTGGGCTGGATAGAATTTGTTTGTGAGCAAAGGATGGAGTAAATCTGCTCCATGACTTGGTGATGCCTCTGGGAGAAGAATCAGCGCTGGCCAGGTCCAGCAACCACCTTGTAACTTGTTCACTTCACGTTGCGGTTTCGTTCCCACACGGCGGGTACTCGGGATGTCTGCAGCTGCCTGGGTTTGTGAAGTACATGCAGGGAAGGTGGGAGTTGTTTGAAGGAGAGCCTGGCTGCAATTAGTTTTGTTGTCCCTGGATCTGTGGTCATTAGAGCTTGGGTTATTTTATTTTTCAGTGTTCTATCAGATCTGCTTTGATCAATTACTTCATCCCTGAGTGAGTCTGTAGGTGTGTGAAGATGTTGGATGTGCAGCAGCACTACAGTGATGCACTGAAGGGTATGACAATGCAAATGTATTTCAGAAGCTCTACAGCTTAGTTTTCTCTTAATTTTTAATGTTCCTGGTGAAGCTTCTTTCCTGACAGGGTCCCAGTCACAGGGACATGACAAGAGCCATGGACACTTGGCACAGGCAGTGCTAGGGAAGCCAGCTGCCTCCAGAGAAGCCATGAGCACAGTTGTCACCCAGCTGTCTGGTGTAGGTGCTTCCCTGATGAATGGCTTGGCAGGGGTTCTGCTGAGAACCTGCTCCTGTCAGGCAAGGCTGCTCCTGTTGACAAACCTGCTTCTCTGCTTTTCCTACCTGTTGGCTTTGGAGTGATTGAACTGTGTGCGGTTCCTGTCGAGAGCTCCTGCGTGAGAAGGTCTGCAGGAGCCAAACCAATTCATTTCACAGCAACCACCTGAGCTAAACCACTTTTGCAAAGGACTCAAGTGGGCCTCTCCTGCATTGGAGGGTGGGAGTGCAGAGAAAAGGGGGCTGTGAGCGGTGACAAAGGCCTGGACAGCCAGCTATGGGATCACTCATGTGCTCAACTGTAGGTAGAAGCAAGAGCTGATGAAGACAGAAACAAGGCTTGGAAAGGCCTGAAGATGAACTGAACACATAAAGGCAAGAGGAGAAGAAAACATAAGTGGTGCAATAAGGACAGAGTATCAGGAAAGGGGAGTATTGCTAAAACTATATTGATATTTTGGCCAGATTTGCTGTGGAGCAGTAATGTTGGCCATTGGGTTTGTTGTAGACCTGTCAGTATTAGCCAAAAAAACCCCTCAAATCCCCAAAACCTAAATGGATGTGTCAACACTTCAACAGAAAACCAAGTCATTATTTTCTAAAAAAATGTGAAATTACTAGTAATTGCTTATGAGACCTAGTTAATTTCCTTTGTCATTATCAACAAGAAAGTGTTTCAACACAGAACATTTGGGTCAACATGTAAAAGTAGCTGCTAAGAAGAGAGTCTGTGGCAAAATAACTCATGCCTGTTGTTTTGCTTGGGTGTTCTGTTTAACTTTTCTTTCCTCACTTTTCTTTTTGCTTTTTACCTGGTTTGCAATTTCCTCTCTGGCTTAAATTAGTTTTGTATGCTCATGTTAAGTAGGAAGCATATTTTTAGCATAAATTGTGGGGTTTTTTGTTTGTTTTGTTCTGGGTTTTTTTTTTTGTCCTGTCTAAATCAGGACTTTGGGGACTGTGGAACTCTGAGGTCCTTATAAATGGTCAGGAATCCCCTTTTCCTATGAAAGTTTGGATTTATCATTCAAGATAACCTGTTGACTGCTATTTTTTTCCAAGAAGGTTCAGTGTCCTGCACGTGGTATGTTTCAGCAGCTCCATTGCAGGTGACAGTGTGACACTGAGTGGTCTTAAAGGTAGCAGACCTGGTTCATTAGCATTTGATTAGCATTTGATTAGCATTGTCAGCTCCCAGCAGGTGACTGATTCCCATTTGTCAGTCGAGCTTGCACTGAGGGTGGCAGTTGGAACATCAGCTTGTGTCACTGTCTTCTCTGTGCACTTTCATGTCATTTCTAAATAGCAAGTGATAACTCTTTCATGTTATCAGGTTTTCATAACAGCCCTCACTCTGAAAAGGTAATTTGTGGTGTTTTCAGTGGATTGATGTTGGTTTAGGGCATATAATATTAGATTGATATTCATCACTTTGCTTTCTAAACATTACAGCCCATCCTTAACGTGCTTTTCTGTGAATAGCCCATGTTGTTCTGCATGACTGCTTTGATTATGGGTCAGATAGAGACAAGTGAAATTACTTTTGATTATCTTGAATCTTTTATTATCTTGAAGAAGCAGGCCCTTGTCTTGCTGTTCCTCATAATGACTCAAGGCATGTGTCAGTAGCTCACTGCTAGCACGGTTCTCTGCTTAATAAAAGTGTTTGAGAGACTTAAGTACTACTAACAGCAACTCTATTGTCACTTGATTGCAAAGATTCCATCCTACAGTTTGAGACTTATGAGGAAAGAAAGGAACAGAAGCTGACTGAGGAAGAAAGAAAATGAATGCACTGAAACTGTGCAGCCAGGGCTCTAATAAGACACAAAATAGCAGATCTAGCTATCTCAATAAAATCATCAATTACCTCCCACCAGTCTCAGCTCTATTAGTAATTTTAACACCTGCTCCCTTTCAGCAGGAAAAACAATCATGTCTTTGTGTCTTTTGGAGGTTGTGAAGGAAAGGAAGGATTTTTCACGAGCTGGCCACTTCTGCACTTCATTTTGTGTCCCTTGTGCTCCCACACCAAAGCATTTGGAAATGACTTGGGGAGCTTTGGCCACCTCTAATTTCACGGCTGTAGTCCAGTGGTCCTGTTCATTCAGTGTAGTCAGTGGTGCTCTGGAGCACCTGAGGATTTGTTAATTCTCCTGAAATTGTTAAGTCTGATTCAGAAACCTGGTGAAATGTCTTGTGGATTATTTGAACAAAGTTTCTTTCTTCCTTTTCTCCCGCTTCAGTCTGAGATAAGTGTTTGCTCACAGACCCCAGTGCTATTTCTGCTCCCCTTGCACTTAGAAAAATAGCAGCAGGACACTGACTGTGTGGGAAAGGTGGCTGGTTTGGTGCCTTTCACTCATGCATTCACAAACACAATAACAGCTCCAAAGCTTGGAGAGCTGTCAAATTGAGGAATTTACTGTCAGAAATTGAATGAGTTAAATCTGTACATTTTCTGGGGCAGCAAGAAAATCCTCATTTCTCCAACCATCATGTCTCTCTTCTATGCAACGTGGTATCACTGCCTCTTACAGAACTACTGTTATTCTCATCTTCAAAATCTGTATTTTTTTTCTGTTTTCAGGCAAGCCAACTAATTGCCATGGAAGAGCTGCTGTTATTCATTGTGCAGTCTTTTAATGATGTTGTGTGGTTTACTGTCAAGATTCCTTTGTTAATATGTCTTTGTTTTCCTTTCAAGCTTTCTTTGGCTTATGTTTCTGGATGGTGCATGGTAGGAAATTTGTTTCTGGACAAAAACTCTCACAATAGCTGCTGATTCTTGGTTTCTTGCACTTAATTGCTTGAAGTAACATTAAAATAATAGTGGGGGGAGATTAATTAAATTAACCTGAATGTTGAAGTGAAACTCTTTCTCTCTCTTAATTGGTTCAACTTATTTTGAAGTCTTACAAGAGAAGAGTTGAAATGCTACTGCAAGTGTGCTTTGTTTAACCATATAAAAATACCAGCAAGGTTCAAAAGCTTGAGAGCTAGGAAGGGAGGAGTGTTTCTTGGCAGGATACCAGACTCAGGATGGAGGTGAGGGCACGTTGTGACGCAGGTGACTGATGTGTTTCAGGGTATTGATTCATCGCTGCTCTGTGGTGCCTGTTAAAGCTCGACTCAGAGGTTGGGAAAAAGAGAACCAGAGCTGATGTGAGCAGAGATCTAGAAGAAGTAATTTTGCATTAGCTACTAACATGGGGTAGAACTGTGAATTAGTTGGTCTGTGGCAAGCTAAAAACTCGAGTTTGGGGTTGGTTTGTGGGGTCAATGGATGATTATTGCTTCTTACCAAAAATACCATGCCTTGAGTGGGTGTGATGAGATGTGGTGCTGTGCACAGCTAATGGATGTGGTTAGAGTACAGATAAGGAGCTCCAAAGAGCACACTTATTTCTTAATGTATGGCAGCAAAAGGAAGACATCCCTCTGGTGATGCTAGATTTATTGCAAGCTTTGCAGAAGGCAAGGATTAGAGTTAGAATATGGCCAGGAAGGAAAAGATGAGCTCTAATTCCACAGCATTTTAAAGAGCTGGGAGGTGCTGATGGAGTAAGTCCCAGAATGAGTGAGTGATTATTGCTGTAGGTGAAGATTTGGGAATGACAGTCTCTGTTCTTTGCTACATCTTGGGAAGCTTCAGAACTCTGATGAAGAATTTGTTCTCAGCAATGATTCTCATTAATGATGGGGAAAAAATATTCCTCTTGGGGTCTAGTGTATTTGTGCTCGCCTGGACTGCTGAGGAGTCCCGGGGGAAAGTGGGATTGTGAGGCGTGTTTGCACGGACTGTAACCCTTCAGTAAAGACTGATCCCCACAAAGATCTCTGATCCACAGCAAAATTTCACCTCTCCCTGTATCTCCAAACTCTACAGAAAACTTGACCTAGGGGTAGAATTTGTAAAATCAACAAGTGAAGATCTCTGTTTACTGATGTAAATGCCAGTGGAGGGACTCTTGGCCCGTGGCAAAGTCCTGTCTGCTCTGCCATAGTTGGCTCTTGATTTTTTGCTCTCAGCAAAGATGATTAATTAATATTATGTCAGGTTTTCCTGTAGCCATGGGCAAGAAAGGCAAGGCTTTGGGTGAGGAATTCTGAAAGCAAGGACTGTGTGACCATTGATTTATTTATGAGTGTGTACCTAAGTCTCTCAGGACTAGGACAAGGGATTCTTGTGGTTACTGAGCTGTAGTTGGAGTTGTGGCAATTTTGAGCCATCTTGTTCTTTTAAAGGTGTGATTATAGAAAGATTTTAAGGTTATTTCAAGCTCCATTTGTAGCTGGGGCTCACTCAAATCGCAGCAATGGGGTGAGGGTTCTTACTGGCCAAGTCTAATGCCTCCTGCTCAGCCCTGCTGTGGCTGTAACTGTCACACACTGCTGCTGGGGTGGATTTTCCAGGAAGCCAGAGGTAACTAATGGTTGTCATTCTGGAAAGCAGGGACCATGCAGCTCTTCCTTTTTGCAAAGCTGAGATGAAAGCTTGTAAAAGCAGCACAAGATGATGGTTCTTGTGGTTTTGTTGAGTATGTGTCGTCATGATGGATGTGCAGCAAGGTGTTTGCTGGGGTCTGCTGTTCCTAAAGGACAACATTTGTTCTGTATTAATCGAGTTTTCCAAGCTATGAGCTCCCTTTGTTCTAGCTTTGCTGTTGGTACTTTGGCACTGTTGTCATTTGGATTAAATACTAGGATCACATGGGGTCAGAACTAGGTTTCATGGTAAGAGGGACTGAGGAGCCACATTGCTAAATTTTGTATGATCTATATGATTAAAATGAAATAGTCACAGAGGCTGAAGGTTTCTGAAATTTATTTATTTATTTTTTCAGTTATAACCTGCATGTTGCTAATACAAGGTTTCAGTTTAGAGGTTTGTTCTGGTTTCAGGCTATACATCCTGAAGTGCCTGGGTTGCCACAGTCCATAAAAGCCTACACAGAGAGAGGGGTAGCACTTACGAAAGTGCCTTTCACCACCTTCTAATTAATTTGGTGTAACCCTTTGGACCATCTTTAAGATCAGAATTAGGGCTGCAGTTCTGGTGAGGGATTGGTGTGTTGGGTTTTCCTCTTTCTGGATTGGGATGGAACAGAGTTGAGTGGTTTTTGGTGGGCTGTGTGCAGACTGTCCAGGTTTTTGGCCCAGGATTACTTTAAGGGGTAGGTAGGTTTTACTCAAGCAGGAATTGAGGTACTGTCTTTAGGCACATGAGGACTTTCTAATGCTGGTACTAGAAGAAATAGGTGGTGCTTGTGAGTTTTGTGTTTATGTGTAAGTAAAGGTTCATGTTGATAGCAGTGACTGTGATGTATTTCAAATTGATTCAGGTAAGGATCAATGTTTAACTTTAGGTTTAAGGTTTGAATCCACACTGATTTGAAACAGTATTAAGATGAGTGGTATTACCCAAGTATAGAATCAGAGAATGGCTTGAGTTGGAAAGGACCTTGAAGATCATCCAGTTCCAACCCCCCTGCCAGCAGCAGGGACACCTTCCACTAGACCAGGTTGCTCAAAGCCTCATCCAGCCTGGCCTTGAACACTTCCAGGGAGGAGCAGCCACAGCTTCTCTGGGCAACCTGTTCCAATGTCTCACCAAGTAATTGCTTTGTAAATTAGAAAATTACAAATAACAAAATTAAGAAATACCAAAGGTTTTCAACACCTGGAGCCATCTGCTTCTCACTTGACTTAATGCATAATAAACACAGAATTCACAGACCAGACTCCAGCTAAGGTGTGATAGCACATGGGCACAGAGGGGTCAGCTCTACACTCTGCCAGGTACCAGCGAGGCTCCCTCGGTTTGGATTGCAGTGGTGCCAGGCTATTGCACAGTGAGCCTCAGCAATCAGGCTGCTGTTCACACTCTTTCCACACTGTAGGTTTCACAAACATTTGCTTCCTCCCCCACTCTCTCTTTTTTTAATTTATTTTCTCCTTTTCCCCCACTTTATGCTCTTGAGGATAAGAGTGGGAATTTGTTTTGTCTGCTGGATGAGTTTGGGGATTGTTTTTTAATGGAGAAGCTGAATCAAAGAGAGAGGGCTGCATTTTGTTGCATCCTGAGATTTTATATCTCACCTTGAGATTTCCCCCTGGTACGTGGCTGTTGTGGAGGATGATGTTTGCATCGAAGTGAACAGAAGGTAGACCTGGACATGGCGTGGGCATTGCTGCCATTTCTCTCTCTTGTTTTGCCATCTGTGGGCAATTTGTTTTGGAAAAAAAATTACAAGAAGTCCTGCTGAAAAATAAAGTTAAAAACAGCTATCAAAAGAAATAGTGCTATTTTTTTAGAGGAAAATCAAACCAGTCTGAAACAAAGAGAATTCTTTCCCTGTATGGAAATCTTTAATGTGATGCATCCACATGAGAGGCCAATTTCAGGTTGGTCTGTGTTAAGGAGGCTTGGGAAGAAGGGTTGACTGCCTGGTGAAAAAATCTCTGCTGCAGAACAAAGGATTTGGGGAACTTTATCAGCAATCAATTCCTCTTCCAAATGCAGTTCCAAATTGCAGCTTCCAGCCCCAGCACTCAAACCCACCAGTTTTCTGGGGCTTTGTAGAAGTCACAAGAGTCAGGCAATGCAGTCAAACTTTAGCTTCTAGCAAAGGAAAGCTTAGCAGGGAAGGAGTTGTACTTCTTAATTGTGAGCTGGGGAGGCAGACAGGCTCTTAAGCAGAACAAAGTGCCCTAGAAAGAGTCTGTAACTTTTTCTATCTGTACTTCCTCTGTAGGAAAAGCTCCCAGTAAAACTCTACAGGGATGAAGAGAACAAATCTCTTCTTTAAATCTTCCTTGCACAGGAAAAGAGGAGGAATTGTAAACTTTCCTCTGACAGTAAATTGGATACTTTGGGATTTCCTATGGCCATGCTTAGCATCCATGTGAAGCAGTTTGCCTTTGAAACTCTAAAGAAGATGTGGAGACAGCAAGGCTTCATTATGCAAGAGAGAAGTGGAAGTGAGCGTATTCCCTGAGTATTGCTTTTAACTCTCACCAGCTTAATGGGGTTTAAACAAGATGAGGGAAAGATGGCAGAGGCAATCTTGTTATGTCCAGTTACACATGTGAAGAAAGCAAATCCCAGTTGTCTCATGCTTGGTTCACAGGGAAGGGGAAGCATACATCCCCTCGTGCTTGGGATGTATATTTTCACTGTCCCAGAAGAGGCACTGTTTGAGGCTTTAATGTGATTTAACTGGGTCAGGCATTAGCTGCACTGGCCTGCAAACAGCCCTTGGTTATGTTCCCAGTTACAGGTTACATCAGGTGTCTAGGCAGTCCTGGCTGTCACCTGAGCAGTGTGGCAAGTTACACTCCAGCCCTCCTGCGCGTGTGTGCGTCTCATCCCCAGCTCAGGCTGACAGACCAGCTGAACTGTGTAGTCCTAGACTCACCCTTTGTGCTTGCAGTTTCAGAAGAGGAGATGTTTGACCAGGATGCAGGGGTCAGAGCAGAGCTGTCTGATGTTCTGCACCTCCATCTGCCACCGAGCCAGCCCTGGTGTGAGCAGTGACACAGCTGTGACTTCTCTCTGCATCTGAAGATCCACATATCTTGGGCACAGATTAAAGGGATGCCCTTCAGTGCATCGGCTGACACAGTAAAATTAAATGAAACACAGTGGGGAAACCCAGCCACTGACTTCTGTTCATGTTCCATTAGAGAAACCTGTGCAGGTGAGACTAGTGAGGAAGTGGTGCATGTTGAGAGGTAGCTGCTGCCATGGCAGGGCAGAAGGTGCAAGCTAGTAGTGGTAAATGGGATAAAGTCATGTACATATCAGAGGGCTTTGGTCAGTGCTGGGCAGCAACGTCCATTTTTATCTCCCAAGGAAAATAGTTTTGCAGTTGACACTGCTGGTCATGATGCTGAGTAAAGATGCTCATGGAAAGCAGAAGCTGACTGGGATGAAAAAATCGACCTGTTCTTGCTGTAGCCTTTACCTGGTGTTGGGCAAGTCTTGCTAATTTTGCAGATATTCAGTGGCAACGCACTTGTCACTTGCTCGGTGTCTGAGCACGTGGTCTGTTTGACAGCTGTGAAGAGCAGTCACAGCTAAAAGTCAGTGGCTGCACTCTAAGCTGCTAAAAGAATAATAAAGAGTCCTCTAAAGAAAAAAGCCAGAGGCCATTCTGTCTGGATGCTTCAACTAGTGTGCATATGTAATACTGCTACTGCTGTGCTTTGGCTCCTGAGCTATAAAATAATGCTGTGGGCATTAAATCATTAATGCTTATGGTCTAGTTGGGTAGTGTGATGCTCACACTTCCAGAAAGGTGGCAGAAAAATGGATGCATCCATATTCAAAGCAGGATTTTAATGAAAAGTTAATCTTTAAAGCAGAAAAGTTAATCTGACTGAATGTGCTGCAAAAAGGGCAATGAGAAAAAAAGAATAATTAGATATTAATGGGAATTATTCATTGCACCAAAAGTGACAGAGAAAATAAGCCAGGTTTGTGTCAGTGGGCAGGGTTATGGCATGTGTAGCTAAAGGGAGACCATGTGGAGTTGTTAGGGGTTGACTTGTCACCTCCCCTGATGTTTCTGACTTAGTGTGCTTCCGAGAAGGGGAAGGACAGTCTGTGCAGCGAGTGCCAGTGAGGTCTGGGCAAATGGCAGCTTTTGCCTGAAGTGCAGGACAATAAATGTGGTTAGGTGCACTCTGTAGCAGTCTCTGCTACAAATGGTGATGCCTCTTCTTTTCACTCCAGGACCTGCTTGTCAATTCTAGGTGTGTGTCCTTTCCCTTTGCCCTTCATCCTGATTTTGGCCAGTGAGCTGCAGAGATTTTATGTGCACGAGTCCATGTGTCAGGAGGGAGAAGGCTTTGCCATCACCAGGTGTGTGAGCCTGTTTATTTCTCCTTTCTGTCTGAAGACATCCAGGAAGCGTTCCTTTTGCTGTGGGAGAATCACTTTACAGGAACTGCTCCCTCTGTTCATTGGCAGATGAGCCAAAGCACATCCCAGATATCTAAATAAGGCTGAGGCTTGTGCAGAAACCCTTATCACCATTATTCTGGGGGATAAGGGAGCCCAACTTCCACAGCCTCAACTGGGATGGAATAGCAGGCCTGAGCGTGCATCAGCACTCTTTAAAGCACCATGATGCCCTGTGCTGAACCCTGCAACCCACTGTCTGTTTTGAGGGTGGTGGAATGTTTCCATTTTCTTTTGAAGGAAAATTGATGCCTTATGTGTTGAAATCTTGAAGGCAGTCTTTAGATGAGTTCAAGGTAAACTCTCCCTAGCAAGTTTGTCAGAAGTTGAAGAGGTGCTGCAGTGACTCTAGTTCTGGAGCTCGTTGCTACTGTGAAACTGAGGAAAATTCCTCCTGCTGCCTCCCTTGTTGGTGTTCTCTCAGCCACTGCCGCCCAGAGTGTGATTTATGTCCTCAGGGATTTGCTTTTGGAAGCAGAGTGTCATCACAGATTCTTTTGAACAAAGCTAACTCTCATTAACTTGTCTGAAATTCATGCCCACTAATGTGCTTTTTTCCTTAAGCTATTACCTTAAGGTCTAATGTAGAGTGTCATTAAGAGAATCCAGTATCATATCAGTCACTTTGAAAAATAGATGGCATGCAGATGGCCTTCCTTTTAAATGCTTGATGGCAAAATAGACATTAATTAGTATCTCACAAACATTTTGAACCTTTGGGCTATTGAGCACAAAGGAGTGCAAAGGCATTAGTGTGTGTTTGAAGCCAATGAGATTTTGATTATTCAAAGTATAGGCTTTCTTTAGGGCCTCTTACTGATGAGATAAATATTTACATCATTTATAAGGAAAGTAGGAAAAAAAGTTTCTGGAGTGTAGATTGGATTTGCAGAGTTGAGGAAGTGGGTGTATGAAAACTGTGCTGATTGATGTGCTTGCTTATTCTGTGCAAAGGGATTTGTGTGAAATGTTTGGGAAGGCACTGTGGGAGAGGCACTGTGGAAGAGACACTGTGGAAGAGACATTAGGGAAGAGGTGCTCAGCCCTGGCTGTCGTTACAGGAACTCCTGCAGCTCAGGTACTCGGCGGTGCCCTGGCTGAGTTGCAGAAACCACTTCCCAGGCTGTGGGAGGGTAATTGTGTCTCCAGCTGAGGCAGAAACTCCAACTGAGGTCAGTAGTGTCTCTGCATGTTCTTACATTGGAGACATGTTGTGGAGGCACTGCCTGTTCGTGGGCTTGCAAACAGCCCCTGTTCTGAGGATCCTGCAGCTCAGACAAACAAAACAGGATGAGCATGTGAATCACTGTCCCAGGCTGACACAGGCAGGAAGGCTGGCAGTTGAAGCAAGCTGTCTTAGCTTGCCTGTCCATCATTGTCCACCTTGCAGTGATCAGGGGATTGTCACCTACAAGCATGTCCCACATGGTGTGAATGTCAGTGGAAACAGGACTGAGACAAGTGGAGCTTTTCACAGCTGTCAGACAGGAGAAGTGTTCAGCTCCAGAGCCTGTGGGCTTGAAACCTGTTGCCGAGATGAGAAAGGCCCTAAACTCACAATCCCATTGCTGGTGTCAAGGCACAACACCTCTGTCTCACCCTCTCTCTCATGATGGGAGAGGTTCTGGGTTTGGTGTGTGGAGCCTGCAGTGCTCCAGCCAGACTGAGCTGCCTTTGTGACAGAAGTGCAGTGTGGTGAGTCCTGTCTCATGTTCCCTGTGCCTGGGAGGTCCAAGGCTCCGCTGTGGTACTGCCAGGCTGCAACTGAACGGCCCAGGTCAGGTGAAGATGTTTTTAAATGAGCAACTGTAGAGTTTGGCAGGGAATGCAGAGGTGATTAATAATATTTTGAACCTTTTTCACCTAAAATAGTCTTTCTGCTCTCCTGTCCCATCTGTTTTCCTGTCCTTCTCAGAGAGGTTTGTCACGGCGGGCGGGTGTTGCGCAGCTTTTGTTCTTGGTCTGGTGTGGAAGTTGGTGTGTTCACATTAGCATTCAGCACTTGAATTCTCCATCAGTAAGACCGAGCACTGATGATTTCTGCCTTTTCACAGTGTGATTCTAAACAACTTTTGAGATTTCAAGTGCACCTTGCAGTAAAAAGAAGTATTTAAAGTGCACAGCATTAACTTACCATCTGCAGTCTGTGGATGGGTGGAGGTTTGTGAGATCCTCATGCACCCTTCATTAAAGGTAACTAAGGAAAGGCAGCATCTTGTCAGTAGGTTTAGTTTGACATTAGGAGAGAGACCCCTCCACTGTAGGGTCCACAGACTAAGAAATTTGAAAGTGTTTGGACTTACTTGTGGATGCACCATCTTTGAATTGGGTCATTATGTGCCTGGTGTGCATTTGTACGAATGAGGATTGCTCTGTCTCATATCTCTGTCTTTAGGAATGTCTGCTACAGAATAATTATTGTATCAGTAAGATTTTGGTGATTGCTTACAGGTTGTAGTGGAAATTTTGGCCAAGGAGAAGCATGGGATCTTACAGACAAAGAATAAAAGATGAGTGGAGGAGGATGGGAACTGTGCACAAAGCCAAGAGCACATGGAGTCAGAAGGTTTGTGCACATGGAATGGGGTGTTGGGGCTCCTTTTTGCATCGGCCAAAGTGCTTTGCAAAGGGTGTGTGTGTGTCTGTCTGTCTGTCTTGGGGCAGACAAAGGAGCTGTCTGCAGCCAGGTCCCTTACCTGAGCACATCCTGACCCTTTCAGCCCCATTCTCTGTGTCTGGCAGCGGCCAGTCCCAGCTGCTGGAGAAGAGAGGCTGTGACCCTCACTGCGGGAAACCATGGGCAGCCTTCCAACAACAGCACAATCTTCTCTCTCCACAGAGGGCAGGGAAAGTTAAACATGCCAGGTCTGTGACTGCTGCGAGGACACGCTCAGCAGAGCTGGATCTGCTCCTTGCTGCTGTGGTTGTTACGCTGTGGGTCAGACAGCTCCTTGGTGGTGGTGTCTGTGCAACAGCATTGCTCGGTGCTATCAATATTTCAATAGCTTGAATATCAAGTACCAGGAGTTCCAGTGGGGCTGGGTTGCAGAGAGTAAGCAGTGAGTAAAAAGCAATGCAGAGTTTAATAATGTTTTCTGTGTGTGCTGTTAGAAATGGAGAGTCCAGAAGGGAACGAGTGTGTGAGCTGTTAGCTGGGCAGGAGACATGGTCTCATGTGTTATTTATGTCCCTGGCTTAGCTCACAATTTCAGCATTCAGAATCAATTCTCAGTGACTCCCATCAAGACCTGAGCAGAGCTCAGTGACCCTTAGCTGCACAATGAAATTGAGGGTGGTGAGGAGAAGAGGGTGGAACTTCCCACGATGTTGTGTAGCTCCAGCAATGGCAGGATGGGGTGGGTGAGGCTCAGGGCTGTGTTCTCATGGGTGTCAGCATAGTGGCTCTGGTAGAGACAAAAGACTTCTTGCACTCAAGGTGACACGGACTTGGTTCCTAGCAGGAGTTTGTGTGGTGTAATGAGGCCTGCTTCCTTGCAGTGGTGGGAGGCAAGGTGCCTGGCACAGTCTTCCCACAACCCCTCTGCACTCCTGGTCTGTCACAGTACCCAGTTGTTTGCCTGTCACACCAGCTGTCACAGCACCTCCAGAGATCCCATTGTTCCCCCTCTCTGCTGTCCTGGCAGCGAGTTGCCGATGCTGTGCTGCTTCCCAGCACTCCAATGGATGCAGCACCAATTCCTGCCCCCACAGCTCACAGTTCACTGAGGCTCAGGTTGCTGAAGAGCACAGTGGTGAGAGCTGAGTTGAGAACTAGTTTTAAAGCTTGATGGCATCTGCTCTCACCTGAGAACAAGAATCTCATGCTCTGTCTGCATCTCAATGTTCCTGTCTCTCTCCTTTTTTTCCAGATGGTTTGGCTGCCAACACAGGGTGACACATCAGCTGCCATTGGAAACAACACACAGTTTATCCAATATATTGGTGTGTGAGAGCAGGGAGAAGGGAAGCAGCATGATTTTCTTCATGTCTGAAGCCTGAAAGGGTAGTATCTTTTTTTTTTTTTTTGTTATTCACTCAAAAAAATGTGTGGTGTCATATAATCCTGTCTCCTTAACTTTGCCTTGTAACAGCAGCAACTATAAATGCAGAGGAAATGAGTGCTGCAGCTTTTATCAGAGAAATCTCTTTGGGTTTGTTAAGTAGTGCAAGGAAGAGGTATCTGTGAGGTAGATAAATAAAGACCTGTTCCAAACCCTCAAGTAAGGCAGTGGGAAAGCTCAGCTGTTTCTTAGAGGCTTAGCATGTGCTGCTAAGCCTGCAGAGCAGTGAAATGTATTGTATTTTGTGGTTTATTTGTAATTACTGGATCAAGGCACTTGGACTTGAGTGCATGATTACCTGTGTATTTGGAAAATGACAAAAATCATAGAATGTATTGGGTTGGAAGGGACCCTCAAAGGTCATCCAGTCCAATCCCCCTGCAGTGAGCAGGGACATCTTCAGCCAGATCAGGTTGCTCAGAGCCCCATCCAGCCTGACCTTGAATGTTTCCAGGGAGGGGGCCTCCCCTATGTCTCTGAGCAACCTGTTCCAATGATCTACCACCCTCATATTGAAGAACTTTTTCCTAGTATCCAACCTAAATCTACCCTTTACTATTTTAAAACCATTACCCCTCATCCTATTGCTACCTGCCCTT
Source organism: Caprimulgus europaeus (assembly GCA_907165065.1). Next base: position 79,755,370 of record OU015526.1, read on the forward strand.
GTGAACACTTCTTCCCCAGCTTTCTTAGAGGCACCTTTCAGGTACTGGAAGGCTGCTATAAGGTACCCCCCCCAATCAAATATCCTGGTTGTTCTGTGGCACATGACCAGCTCACATCCAGGAGTTGCTTTAGTCTCAATTTCATTGAGTTTAAGGGGGGCTGATAAGTATTTTCAGTTTTCAGTTGCCAAATTCTGTTGCAGCTGCTGAAGTGTGTGTGTATGTATATAAATATCAGGGAAAGCAATTTCCCTTTGTCCTGTGAAATAATTATTTTGTCCATGTGAATGTGTAAAAAACATGAGAAATATGAACACTGTCATAATAAATGTAGTTTTTGTTGTACTCCTTGTGGTACTGCACAATCAGTTGTGGGGAACAGTAAATGTTCTTCCTTCAGTGGTCAGGCCACTTGTGACCTCAGGTTAAGTTCTGCTCTTCCTACGTGCCTGAGGACATTGGTAGGTAAGATCAGTGTTCTCCATTTGGAAGGCATCTGGGCAGTGGCTGCTGTTACAGCCCAGGTTGGGATTTTTCTGGAGCAGAAGTTTCTCTCTCTGCTCTGAGTCAAGGCATTGGAGAGAGAGAGCCAGCACCACTTAAAAATCTTGCCTGGTAGGAATGTTATGAAATACTTTGTCATCAGACAGCTTTTATGACTGTGAATATTTAGCTTTTTCTTTTTCCCCCCTCCAGAAATCAGCAGGAAGAATTAAACCTTTGGATGCAAAAGTTCACAGACTAAGACTTTATTTTGTTTTTTAACCAGCCTTCACAAATCACACGTGAGTTGCCCAAGAGCCTCCCACGCAGCAAAGCTCCTTTTGCCATCTCTGTTTTTTGTCCCTGTGGGACAAAGCATAAAAGAGAATGGGCCACATTGATGTTTATCTACTTCATGACTCTAGATACAGTCAAATCTGTGATTGACTTGAATTGTGCATTCCTAAACAGTTTAAGTGTATAAAAATAAGAATAAAAATCTCTCTTGCTGTATAAAAATAAGAATAAAAATCTCTTGCTGTATAAAAATCTCTCTTGCTGTATAAAAATCTCTCTTGCTGCATCCAAGAGAGAACTGTCCTGCTGTGCATTTGTTATCTTCTTCCAGATAAATTGTGACTTTGTCAGAAATGAGATGGACTTGGTTTTAGACATCAGGATAACCGTAGCAACAAGGTATTCTGCTGTTCAGAAGCCTGTGAGGAATGTAAATGATCTCTGGCAGGACTTCACTGATTTCTGTAGATTTAAAGCAGGAATTAGTTGGCCCCTCAGTATTTTAAACCAGGTAGGAGGTCAGCAGTCCAATGATAAATTGGATTATGTGGCAAAGCTTATTAAAATACATTTCTATACACTTCCAATGCCTTTGGTTTTCTTCCATGAAAAATATTTCTCTCTGTGCCATTTTATTTCGTGGGCTCGTTGTTTCTGTGGATGTGAACAGCACAAGCGCAATACGGGCAGCAAGTCCCATGCATGTGGTTTCTGTGGCAGAATTTGGTATGTATTTTATAACCCAGTAATAAACAATGCTTATCCAGTCACAGGTCCAGTGTCCTGCATTCCCTCCTGCCTCTTGAACCAGCAGGAAATACTTCCTACAAGTGCAATTTCTTGTAATTGCAGGAAAGAGGACACCACCGTTGCCTGGATGACTTTGAGCACCTTGGTACGCCGTGCCTGTGACCCTTCCTGACACCATGAAGTCTGAGCAGCCTGGCCTGCCCTGGGTCTGTGTCTAGTGCTTTGGAAAGTCAAGCAGAACAGTTCAAGTAGGTCAAATAGTGAAGAAGGAGGGAGGGAGGGGATGCCCTGTGTGTGCAGGTGCGGGCTGGCTTGGGGAGCAGGGAGGGAGGCTCTCACACACACACACACGCCAGTGGAGCTGAATTGGCTGTTCCTCAGTGTGTGTCCTGCGTGGGGGTCAGTGTGAGTCACAACTATCTTTTTCTGGTGGTGAAGGACACTGTATTTTGAAATTGAATCAATGCTTAAAGTCTGTCATGATGGTTGTCCAAAATAAGGTGCTTTTTTTTTTTTTTGCTGCATATATGCAAAAGCAGCACCCCAGCTCCCCAGCTTGCCTAGTTTACAGTACAAATAATTATGAAACAATACTGTGCTGTAACAAATGTCTACAACTGCAAGTCTGTCTTAGGGGATGTGGAAGCCCACTTAGTCCCTGAAACCTTGTCTTTATACAGAGGCCTTTTTCTCCTGCTCATTTTTTCACTGCCTTGTGAATCTAAAACACAGACTATTTCCAAAGCTGCTTTTTACCTTCAGATGAGTTGGACCAACATGGTGTGAATATTCCCTTTTCCCCTATTACAGAGTTTGAGTTGAAGAAGTCGATAGGCTAATCATCAAACTCAAATCTCATGGGTTAATTGAGTGTGCTGTGTACACAGCCACTTAGCTCATTGCTCACCGAGAGATGTAAAAAGTGAAGGCTGTGCTGTGTGTTGTGCCCAGATTCAAGCCCAATTGCCCAAACTGAAATGAAGCTGGTCATGCTACAGTTTTACACCACACTCTTCACTTATTATTAGGGTCTTGTCTACTGTTCTGCTGGCAAAACTTTACTAGGTGAATTTAACCTTTCATGTCACAAGGAAGACAAGTGCATCAGTCTAATTTAATTAGTTGCATCCGGTACCCATTTACTCTGCTGAAGAGATGTGATTTCCTGTTCACAAGTCTGACAGAGGCTCTTTAGAAGAGTAGCAAAACAGTCCCCAATGTTGCCCTTCTGGCCTGGAATTCTTTCTTTGTAAGCATGACTATGAAAAACATAAATGCTCTGTGTGCTCTGCTCGTGCTGCTTAATACTTTCTCCCTCAGAGACAAGCTGAGCTGCTGTCACTGCGAATGCCACCTCACCTGGGGAGCTGTGTGCTTCTTGCAGCCATTTACAGCCTGAAACACAAGCCTTGTTTGTGCCTCTCTACTGTCTCGGAGTGTTTGCTGCAAATGTGCTTTAAATGCATCATCTGTGTGAATATTCTTATTGTTCCAGACCAGCAGGGCAGAGTGTGGTTGAAAGTTTGGGCTTCTCAGCTTAAAAGTTTAATCTGAAAAGTCACTAAAAGAAAAAATAAATATCATTTTGTCCCAGTGGTGCTTTCATACACCTCTCCACAGTCTTTGTTTCCTGTTTGAGGTTCTCATCTTCTGTAAAGCAGATAATTTAACCTTCTCAATTCAGCCTGGCAGATCACAAAGGCTATTCCATGAATATTTATTCTTTACTTTCCTGTGTGATAGCTGAATCTCCACACTGCCAGGGGCAATTTCTTAATTTCTCTTTGAGAAAACCAAATTATGTGGGCAGTTTGAAAAGGAGCCCATAGCTCTGTTTTGAGGAGATGGTGCTGACAGATTAGTCTGCTTGTGCAACCTCGGTATTGCAATATCTGCACAGCCTACAAGAACACCAGTCCAATATGATTAAACAAAATGAATTAACTGAATAGGTTTTCTGATTTGCAAATCAGTCACCAAATATGAGAGCTTTGCTTCAAATCTTTTCCCAGTTTTCTGATGATTGGATTATTTTGGAAGTATCAATAGCTGGCTGTTTCTCACTGGTGTTTTACATTTTTATAGAGTGACAAATGGGAAAATAGGGAAAAAAACTCCACGATTGTTATTTGCAAATATTTTTAAGATTAGCAGATCAGTAAGACACCCAGATGTGATAGGGAGATGTTTTCAGAAGCTGTGATTCTGTTCCTTGGTGCAGCATTATCAGTCTGTGTGAGATAGATATCACTTACTGCTCCCCTCTGGCACGTACTGTGTCAGGCTGTTGATCCACAAATGTCCAGCCTGTTTAGCTACGGAGGAGCACAGGTTCACAAACAGGCAAAGCTCTTTCTCTCACCCAGAGCTGGTGTGGGGTAGTCAGGGTAGGAAATGTTATTCTCTGTGTTTGGAGCAGTTAGCAGCAAAGCAAAATTCAAAGGGCTTCAAATTCTTACCTGAAAACTTCCAAAATGGAAATTTTCCTTTGGGAAATTGTCGCGACGGAGGGAAAACCCGGACGCTCAATACGAGTGATCAGCAAGCTCTGTTTATTGATTACATACATGCTCCTTATATACAGTGGTTAATTAAGCTCATGCATATTCTTAAAGACCTATACTGATTGGTTTATTAATTATCCTGGGAACTTTCTCCTTTGTTATAACAGGTGGCTTTGCTCTGTTCACGTCCCAAGGACGTCAGCAGGGTACTCCTACTTTGCGGTTACCAGCTAAAGCTACTCCCTTCTTTTTCCCAGCTTAGTTTTGTTAAAGTTGTTTGTCTGAAGTCTCAAGGACAAGTCAGTATCCTGGAGACTTCTGCTAATTTACCCTGACTTATGTCAAGGGCCTAAGCTGCGGCCTGAGCCATTTCATACCCTCGCTGCTTCTGCTAAGCCTCTGATTGTACAACATCTCTAATGATCCCTGTCAATGTACAGGGATCATTAGAGATGTACAACATTAGAGATGTTGTACATCTCTAATGATCCCTTGACATGACCCCTGTCAACAGGAAATGTCCCCCTGGCATGTCAGGAGCCCTGCAACACGGGACTCTTATCATCCTTAGTTTCTTCTTGAGGCCAGGTTCCTGCACGAGCTCATCTCCCACGGTGTGGAAGTTGTCTCTGCCCTTGCTGAGCCAGTGGGAACGATCTCCTGGGACTACAGATGGGGTGCAGTTCCCAATTTCTGCAAAAGGAAGTCAACTTTTATGGAGTAAATATTTTATTTACCAAAAATGTTCTTTGCTGTGAAAATTATCCTTGATGAGCACTTTCACTCTGCTCTCTCCTGGTGCTGTTCACGTTCCCAGCTCGTGCCGTAATCTGTCCTTCAGAGAACACGCTGGTGCAGTGGATAGTTGAATCTTGACAGAGTTGTGAGGATATCTATCACAACACTGATCTTCATTTGACAAAAGGGGATAAATTTTTCTAAAAACTATTTTTTTTTCAGTGAAAATTACATTCTCCATCTAACTATTATCACCACCCCACAAAAAGAGAATGCATTAGGGTTTTTTAAATTTATAGATAACATGTGTCGATTGTAAGGGAGAAACTTAAATTTATCTTAAAGCACAAGATTTCTGCCACACCAGTGTAAATTCCAACAGTCTGTACTGCAATTAGCAGTTCCATTATCTCCTCTTTACAATTTTCTCATTGCTGCTATCACTCAAGTATTATCTGGGTACCTTAACTGGCAAGTTTTGTATCTGATTTTTCTATTCACCTTCTCTGCAGGAATTCCTTGACAATTGCATCCATTGTTGCTTCTGAAGACTTTTTAACACTTTTTTTTTTTAATTTAGAAAGGAGTTTAATAATTAGTAAGAGCAGTTTACAAAGCCAGGCTTCAGTGGAACATGTGTTTCTTTTGAAGTTAAGAGCTTGTAAATAAATTGATGTTATCTAATAGTAATTTAGAAGAAAACATTTTTATTTTAATTTAATAAACAAAAAGAAGCAATGGAAAGGCAAATGGAACACAGCAGCATCATTGCTAAGGATTTTGACACATTTATTGCTGCATAGTTCATTTTACTCCCTTGATGTTCTGCTGGCTTTGGATCATTTCATTTTTATGATCTGGTTTTTGTTGGGTTTTTTTTCTTTGCTATCCAGCAACAACATTTACTTCCTCATCAATGTAATTCTGCCAATTAGCATCTTTTTTTTTTAATATCAGCTTAATTTTTTTTGCCTTAATTTGCAATTTTAAAAACTCTGTGAGGAAAAACCAAAGTACTGAGGAGCATTTGCTGAAGAGATTAGCTTTTACCAGCAATTAAAGAGCATGGTGAAAAGGAATTGCCTCACCAGGTTTAGCCTCAAGTCATGAAGAAAGTGCTGAACAGTGAGAGTGAGATGAGGTTGTGATAAGCTTGCAAAGGCAGGGTGGAATCTTGTTTAGAGCACATGGGAGTGCTGACCCTTATTTTTATGGCATGGATTTACACAGAACAGGATGCTGAGTGCAAGTCCTCAGAAGAGAGCTGCTTGTGAGAGTGAGAAGAAGGAAATCTTAGGGAAGAGAAGAATTGCAGGCAGCTTATTTCCATAGCAGGGAGATAGCTCAGTCCCAGAGGTCTGCAGTGATGGGACAGCAGGGTAAGTCAAAGATGACATCTGTAGTGAGAGAGTCCTGGAAGTCACTGCTGATGGGGGTGTCCTCAGGGCCCTGAGTGAGGTATCAGGAACAGGGTGTGTAACTATAAAATTCCAGCCTCAGACTTGGTGCAGGAGAGCTTTTTGCCAATAAACAGCAGAAAACAGAGAGAGGAAAGGAGGTTTCTGACAGTGTTGAAATCCTGCAGCAAGATGCAGGGCCTTTGTCAGTGTAGTTTGGCTTTGCTGCCCCTTTGTAAAGATATTTTAACTTTGTACCCAGCTGTGCTTTTGCTGCAATTTCTGCTTCTGTTTCTAAGCAGGGGACACTTTCTAAGCAATTGTCCTGAGCCTGGAGCTCCAGCCCAGCACAGAAAGCTGTGGTTCAGTGAATGGATGCAGGGAGTAGTGTTTTCCACCACTTCAGAGAGAGTGAGCCTTACAGTGGGTTGGAAATGATTTATCTTCTGCAAATGGCATCTTCATTCCTCAAGTCTCCTCTCACAGCTCTCCATGTACCTTGGCGGTTAGGGTAGCGCAGAGCCAGTGCCACAGAGCACACACACGTGCAGGCACATGCCAAACAAGTGGCAAAAGGTATGATTTGCCACCTGTGGTGGCCACTGATGTCTGGTGCTCCTGCAGTCCCTCGGGCAAGTGAAATGAAAGCCCCGTTGTACCAGCAGGACTCTGCTGTCAGTCTGCAAACTGCTGCACCTCACAAGGTAAAGGAAGCAGCAGCACCAGCTCTGGGGGGTTGTCCCTTACTGCCTGCCTTGATTGTTTGTGGAAGGTCCAGAGCACAAAGGGATAGAAGAATATTTCTACTACCACATGAAACAGTTTGTTAGAGATGAGGATTGAAGTCAAGGGACAGAAAAGCCATTTGAGCCCTTGGCTGAGCTACGGGGACAGATGTTTTCCTTGTGTTGATGGAGCCAGCGTGCCAACAGCTTCCGAGGCGTGTGTCCAGTGAGATGAAACATTCATTATTTCCTTAGTGAATAAAAGCCTGCTGCTGAGCTCTGCAGAGGGCAGGTGGGAGAATTATTTCTATGTGGCATCTGCTGGTCTGGCACTTGGTTTCTTGTTAAGCAAATAGCCAGGAATGGTTCTGAGCAGTCACCAGGTTTGTAACACCTGTAAGCACTGTCTACCAGATTAGAGCAAAAATATTATCTGGAGGCTTTTTCTCTACCTTCAGAAAAGACAAGTCTCTTCCAGCTCTTCTAAAGGTCTTGACTGTGACAGTCCCTGTGTGCAAGTCTGGAAGACCCCTGTTGTAGAGCAACCATTTGGGGTGAGACATGATGAGGAAACACAAGGTGCTGCTCCTCTGCTGCACTCCCTGCTACAGCAGACCCAGAGGGGTTCATGGGGGGTGTCAATTGCATCAAAGCTCAGGGGAACTGTAGCAAATGTGAATTATTTCAAGGTATCATGGAGTAAGAGGGAGATGTGTATGATGTGTAGATGCCACTGGATGTTTGGTGACACCCAAATTAATTTATATCTTTGGGAGGTGGTTGCTATTGCTACAATCCTTGGAACAGCCAATAATTCTGTCTTTGGACCTCGACAGCTGTTGGAAAGCTATTTGCAAACTGAGAGTGTTTATTAAACCACAGCACAGGAAGTTTTACAGTGTGGTGGGTAAACCACATATGTTCCCTGGCTTTCAGAAATGTCTTTATTAAAAATTGTGAAGAGATAGCACAGCTGTGGGAATGTCTTCTTCCTCTTTCTTCCTTTTTTTTAATTCTCACCTATTCTCCATAGAAAACATGTCTGTGATCATCTTTCAGACTGAAGACTGCAAGAAAGTGTCTTGCCCATGGTGGGGAAAATAGTCTTTATAGTTTTCAGACAAGTTTTATTTGGTTATCAGCTGCTGCTGCAAATTCAGAGCAGAGTGCTATACAATGTATAGTGCCAGGATGTAGACAGTGTTTAGTTCTGTTTAGTCTAAGCTGATATAAGAAACATATTGATTCATCCCTGGAAGCTTGCCTGATGCCAGGTATGAACTGTACTGTGGTGAGAAAACAGAAGGTTAGAGAAATGCAAATACAGCTGTTACTCCCGTGCCCTGTTCATCGGAGACGTTATGTGTTGACAGGTGTGTATCTTTTCCCTGTCATTTGGGATTTTGTTTTCTCTTCCTCTTGAGACAGAGTGATTTCTATAATTAGCATTCAAAATATGGAAGGTGGTGGAGCAGCATTTTCATCCTCACTGAAGTTGTCAGCTGGGATCTTCTCATCTTTGGCAAATACCTTATGACTGCTTGTATGAGGCATCAGCACCGCGGCGCTCAGTGGGACTGAGCACCTGCAAGCCTTGCAGTGACCCTACAGCAGCATGTGGGGGATACTTCACACCTTCTCAGTGTCGAGTCCTTTTCCAAGGAACAGTTCACAAACAATTTAACATCTCAGTCAAACTGGTGGCTGTACATAAGGACAGCAGCAAAGCCATGGTGAAAAAGAAAAGATCTGAACTGAAAGCCAGGCCAGGAGGCTTCTGCCACAGCTTTGCAGTCAATCCCTTATTGCCATGCTGTGGTTTGGGACACTGATGAACAGGGAACTCATTAAATGAGTTGTCTGCTAAAGAAATGCTGAAATGAAGACATTCTCTGTGCCAGAGGAGCCTTCCAAAGATCTGTCTGCTTGGGATTTTGAGAAGAGCTCCCATGGTGTCTTGCTTATCACCACAGGCAGGTGAAAACTGCCAGAAATACCATGGCACAGAAGCAGTTTGCTCTCACTGAAGAGAGAAAGAAGAGGAGGAGGAAGGATACTGTGGCTGGGTACAGATTTGCAGTCTGCCAGTCCTGCCAGTGCAGAAATGGGACAGCAGAACTCTTCTGGCTTCGGTGACAGTGACGCTGGACTTGTGTTGCTGTGTAGGGCAGCACTTGTGAATTCATGCCAAGCTTTTCAAAACTGACTTGTGGCCAGGCTGCCCCCACACTTTTGGAACCTGCTGAGAGTCTCAAACCATTCCCAAGGAACAAAGCACCTCAACATTTTATCACTTGGAAAAAACCTTGTGGGTGCACTGTCGTGGACATGGATTTCTCCAGCATGATTCATGTCAGTGAAGTTAGGAAGAATTAATGTTTGCAGGACCCAGAAGTAAGTGTATTCCATCTTGATGTATGGGTCATGCAAAGAAAAGGTAATTGTCTGCTACTTCCTTTACAAGAATCCTTAAAGGTTGGAAGAATGCTGTATTTTGTCCTTCACCCCTGTCCATTCTTCTCTTTATTAAAAAGCACAAGTCTTTGAAGTCACGGATTTTACATGAATAAAGACTTCTCTTACAATGACATTCTCCAAGCCTCTTCTCCCTGTTGCTGTCTTTTAGACTTCTTTTGAGTCTGTTCTCAGCTTTCTGCAGTTGCAGTGCCCAACTCACACTGTACTAGTGCTGAAAGGAGTAGGATGACAGTCCTGATAATATTCCCAACTGTTCATATTAGCCTTTCTTTTTGTAACACCATCACTGTTACTACATTTTCACAGCTCTCCAGTTTAGCTCACCAAAACACCCTGGTCTATTTTTGCAGTCTTGTTATATATATATTTTGTATTTTTACATTTTATTTGGCCATCTTCCACGTGACACTTAATTCTTTCTTATTTTGGACAATTTCTGTCTTTGAGCAGGGATATTGTACCGTCTCCTAAAGCTTGTCTTGTCTAAAATAATTTGAGTTACTTTCTCTTAACAACTGTCAATTTACTCCAGGACTCAATTGCTTCTGTAGTGAAGAGGATATTTTTCATGATTGATGTAATTTGTAGAAATATCTTATTAGATTGAACCTTAGACAGTCCTTTGTGTGATCACAAATGGAAGCATCTTCCACTGAGAATGAACAACTGGTAAGTAAGCTTTGAATACAGTTTTGGAGTCAGTGTCCAGTGTCATTGATTGAAAGCCATTTCCTTCTTAGCACTGTTCCTCAGTTCATTAAAGTGAGCAGAAAGCACTCTAAACCCCATACTCTTCTCAATGCAGTTCATATCTAACTGTTTTCTTGCCTTTGATTCTGCAGGGAGGAGCAGGGGCTGTGCCACAAGGCAGGCAAGCAGGCCAGGACCCGAGGCTGACAGTGGGGCAGGGACCTCCCAAAGGAGCATCCACATGAGAAGAGCAGAGCTGGTCTTGCCCAGGGACAGCCATAACCCAGGGGTGGCCAGAGCAGCCTGTAGCAATGACAGAGGTCTGAAGTCAAGCAAGATGAGCACAGGCAGGCAGGACACAGCACACCCACAGCATCCTTCAGGCAAGGGCCTGGGCCTGCACTTAAATGTGATGTCAGTGTGATTAGTTTGAGGCAATTTGTACTTCACAAATCCCCACTGGATCTTTGGAAGGATGGTTTTCTGGGATTTTTTCACCCAATGCTATGGGAACAGGCAGGTTCTTTTAAGGATCTTGTGTAGAACAAGAACAACTGGCCACAGGACTGTAGTTCTAATTAGAGTTTTATTACTGTATACAGATTTTACCAAGCAGTGTAGGTTATCTTTACTCAATTTCTAGCCATTAGTATCACTTTCCTATTACATAAAATTCCAGTTACCTAGAATTTTCAGTCACCTGGACCCTCTGTAGATCAGGTCACATTCTTAATAATCAACACACAGTAAAATAACCATAATTTGGACACTTATGTTAAGAAGTACAGAAATCACTCTATCCACAGAGGAAGAAGAATGCTAGAGGTGATCTCACAGTACTTTAGCTGACAGTGTTCCCTATGTTACACAGGGAAGCACCAAGGCCTTGGCAGTTTGTCTGCTGTTGGATCTGCTTCAAAAACCTTTTGGATAAGTTGATGTATTTATGTTGGATGAGGTTCTGAGCAACCTGATCTAGTGGAAGGTGTCCCTGCTTATGGCAGAGGGGTTGGAACTACAAGATCTTTAAGATCCCTTCCAACTCAAACCATTCTGTGATTCTATATATTTATACCCTCTCAGTTTGGAATTTTAATCTTTACCATCTCCATAAGTTAGTGGATTCTGAAGAGGCTGCCAGACAATCAATATGTGAGTATTTCAGCTGCAGAAGACAGCAAGCTGCAGGTGGTAATGGCTGCATAATGATCTTGATCTCTTCATGTCTATTGTGTTCTGCCTGATGACACACTTAATCTTAGAAACTGAGGTAACACAATATATTGAGGGTTTTAACCACATCACTGTCATCTGTGTACCTGTTATTTCCTATTTAGTGATGTGTCTCAGCTTCCAAACCAATCTCCATTCTAACATGATTTTTTTCCTATTCCAGGCAATTTCTTTTTGATGTCACTAAAGAGCTCTTGACACAACCAGTATAGATTTCACATTATTCTTTGTCATGGGGAAAGTTTTCTTTTCAGACTATTGTCTCTTCCAATAACTACCAACTCCCCTATACTTCTTTATTCTTGTATTTTTCCAAAGAGGTGTTCATCCAGTTCCATGTGTTTGCTGAAGTTTCCTTGATCCTGAGTGCAGTTCAAAGGTATGTTCTGTGGGAGGACTGGCCCTACAGGGAGTTAGAGCACAGACAGCAGCTATTTATTATCCTCCCTAAGTGGTGGTGCCTGCAGAGGGAGGGTGGAGCAGAGAGAAACTCAGTAACCTCAGCTTCTTAAAGCTTGTGTGGCAGAACCCAGTTTGGCAACAGCAGTGTGGTATAGTTGGCTGGTTCTGCTGTGTGATACCTGTAGGTAGTGTATGAATGTCCAGTAAAACATAGAGATTTATTCCTAATAATCAAAACATGATTCATTTGAACAACTCAGTCTTGTTCCCTTCAGAGCCTGTTCTTAAAATGCTCTTAGGCCCAAATGTAGATAAAGATGTTCACAGATTTCAGTTAGGGATTTGTTGACTTGAATTTCTAATTATTTAACAGTAATTTTGAGGTGTTTGTCTAAAAGCTGAGCAGTGTAAGAAGATGAACTGATGGTGTTTAGGTTAACAAGGCTGTGTGGGAATTAAAAGCATTTAGGGACAGCGTGACCGGGCAGGTTATAAAACACGAGACTCTGGCAATTTAGTGCCTTACTTGTGGCAAAGGCTGTTTGATTCTAATTCACTTTGAGAGTGGAAGGCAAATATTTATTATTTGGATTTTTGTTGATAATGATAACTGGGTCTGTTGTGCCTTGAGGTCTGTGCTCCTCTGAGCCCTGGGTTGTACCTCATGAATGCTGCCAGTCCCGAGGACAGGCAAGTGCTGTCCAGTTCCCTGTACAAACCCTGTGTGAAAAACAAGCATCTAATGAAGCACCAGAGACTCTGGGTTTTGAAACAGCCAGTGCTGCTGAAAAAGTCATTTGGGTTTGTCTTAAAAGCCTCCTGTGAGCATCCTGGGCATGAACAGTAGAAACATAAGCAGAGACCGGGGCCTGCTGCTGCTTTTGTGACATAAAGCAGTTGTTGGACAACCTGGTGACTTGGATAGATGTGAACAGACACTGGGAGAGGGTTAAGTCAGGGGAGATGTTAGAACAAGCCTGGATTGCTCCTCGTGGGAGTTGTTCTGTGCTCATGAAGTGAGAGGAAATAAGGGCATCTCTTGAAAACAACTCACTTGTGTAAACCTTGGGTTTTTATGATTAAACTCTTAGGTACCAGTGATGTCTAAATCACTGGTGGTTGTGAATTACATAACCAAACATGGTGACTTTTCATTAGTGCTACTGGAATCACAATAAAAGAAAAAGCAGTACATGAAATAATGACCTAATTGTGGCAAGGATTGTCAGGAATCAGGGACAGGCTGTGGTCACTGAGATTGGGTTACACACGTGCCTTTTAGGTTGGGTAAAGGGGGAAATGTTGATAGCTGTGTTTCCAGCTAGGAAGTGAACTCCTAAGGAAATGGAAATACTTCATGAGATCCTGTCAGCCTATAGAATTTTCTTTTCCTTTTATCAGTGTCCCTTCAGTTCCTGCCACAACTTCAGCAGTGTTTCCAGAATGAAACATTACTTTTTAAAATAATTTTTTTACCTTTTGTGTTACAGATAGTTACAGATCAGCCGTGGTGGGGTTTGTTGTTTCGGGGTGGCAGACACAGAACATTTTGAAATTGCATTTTTAAAAAGCAGAACTTTCTAATTTGGAAATTGTTTTACAAGCAGAACTTCTGTATTGAGCACAAGCCACTGTCGAGTGAAGGGAAACCATTCGATGGCTTTTACAGCAGCATCCTTGTGCTGCAGTGAGATGTGAAAGCTGTCTTGAGAATCACCAGCTTGAGCAAAAACACTTTGGGGCATTTTTATGTCTTCCTTGCACTCATTTTGAGTACATTTTTTTTGAGTGTTTTGCTGAACTGGGGTGAACATGAACATATAGTTACACTTTAAAATATTCTCAAAACATTGCTGAATCATTTGGAAGCACAAAATGATACAGGTTGGACAGGACCTTTGGAGTTCATCTGGTCCTTGGTTTTAATCAGGAAAACTCATCTTTGGCAAAAGCTTTTTGAGAAAAAACCCACCTAGTGCAACAAGAGGCTGTCTCTGATAACATCATCCTTTCCCTCTGGAGTGTCACTGCACCACTCAGCCTGGGGTCACCTGCACGCTGGCTGAGGGTGCCCTCGGTCCCGCTGCCTGTGTCACTGGTGAAGAAATGAAACAGTGTCAGTCCCAGAACGGACACAGCAATAAGCTCTGGGAATCCAGGCCAGGAAAAATTGGACAGGCAAAACAGGTCTCATTTTCTTAAGCCACAAGTGAAGGACAAAGGACTGGATGGAAGGAGTGCAGGAAGTGTGGAATACCTGGAGCTCTGAAAGCCCTTTGTGGTGCTGTTTCCAACAGAGCACAACAGGATCAGGCATCCATATTTGATTAGATCCTTTGGAAATCCCAGCCTATAAAATACATTACAAAAACCATCTGTGAAATCAGAGCTGCTCTGGCAGCTTTTCTTCCTGTTACTCCCCAAATGTTTCCCTTATTTTCTGGTATCCAGAAAGAAGCATGGTTTGGGATGTCACAGCTTGAAAAGTTGTCAGTTTTCCTTAATTGTGCCAATATGTCATGATCTGAAAGGTTCTCTAAGTTACCTGAAGAAAGACTGCTGGGGAATGACCTTACCTGGTGTTTGTCCCCTGCAGACCCTCACAGGGTGAGACATGGTGATGCTCTATTCCTGTAGCAGATCTGTGTAGGCTGGTCCTTGCACTAACCTGTGTGCCTTGCTGATTTCAGGAGCCCCTGTGAGATGCTTCCCAGGTTGCTCCCTGTACATGCTGAGCTCTGTCAGACTGAATGGGCCTTAAAGGGGTTTTATCTCTTGCTAGTATTGAAATGGCAATCTCTCTAGGTGACTTACATCCTGCCAAAATAGAATTGAGTTCCCCCAAAAGCCATTTTTTATCCTTTATTTCTCAGATTTTCATTCCTATTTATTTCTCTCGCTGCAACAATGATTAATATCACAGAATTATCAAGGGGGGCAACCAGAAAAGGGAATAAATGGGATGTGACTGCAGATGCTTACTTCTTGTCATTTGGGCAGGAGCTGGTTGGCATTCAAACTGTCCAGGCAATGCGAGTACAACCACCAGAAGACCCAGGAACCGGTGAGTTCAGCTCAAATATTCAGACTGTATCTCCAATATTTCAGTTCTTGAGAGTTACAGAATAATGGATTGACAATTTGGAGGAGCAGGCTTGTGCTTTACAGAAGGAGCCATTGCTGAACAAAGAGAAATGTCTGTTAAATCAAGAAGTGAGTTTATTGGATTCATTTTGCTTTTAGTGGAGGACTTTTTATAAATCTTATTAGCAGGTATTTTGATCTACAGATAAAATTGTTTCTTAATGCAACAAGGGGGTCACCCTCAGCTGCACTGGCTGGGACCTGCCCTGAGCCCCAACAATCAAACCCCCAGGCAGGGACATACGCTCGGGGCCCTGGCAAGTCCTGGGGGTCCCCCTCTTTCCAGCTCCACAGTCCAGCTGGGGGCTATGAATTGCAGTGATGTTTTCATTGTCTGGTGTCAGAAGAAAACTGTCAGTATGAACAACAACCAGCCTTGCATGCTGAAACACAGCCACAAATACTGTTTGAGCAGCCCTGTTTCAGCTGCTCTGAGATTCACAGAAGAAAATGAACGACTGTTCCCTTCTTCATCAGGGAGTATCTGGAGTGATTGTATCCCAGTCAATAATCATAGTTCTCTGTTTCTGTTATGTCACAATAAATGGGAGGTAATCCCATTTTAATCATGTTTTTGCTCCAGCCCAGCTCAAGAGTAATGAGTCATCACTGACTGCAGGGGAGTTGCCCCTGGTTTAAGCTGGTAACACAAAGGGCTGAATTTGGTTTCCTACTTATATCAAACGTTCAGATATTATGCAAGTTGTGTATCTCCTTCAAAACAGAAACATCTTGATGTTTTTGTCAGAAGAGGCTTACAGAGCATGAGTTTCACAACACAATAAACAAACTCTGCTGGGCATAAATCATTTGGGTAGTTCATAGCATGTTTCACTTAATCCCGTCGTTGCACGGCTCTTCTAGATCCTCCATTATCAAATCCTGCTGGTTATTCACCCAGTTTCCTGTCTTAATTGTCTTCCTCTCCTCCTTAGCATTCTGATAAGATTGATCCTGGGGTGTCTGGTAGCTGGCAGCTGGCAAAATGGCATTGCTTTGGCCTCGCTGAGAGTAGACCTCCCTGTGAGTGACCTCCCTGGAGCAGAGCTGGAGTTGAAAGGCTGCCTGAAAGCCTCGGCGGAAGTTTTCATTGAAGAACCCGTAAATGATGGGGTTGATGCTGCTGTTGAAGAAGGCCAGCCAGTGAGCAAAGGGGTAGATATAAATGTTGATGATCTGCAGCTGGATATCTGAAAGGTTGGCGTAGTCTGAGAGCATCATCAGAGTCCACAAGGGGAGCCAGGACAGGGTGAAAAGCAAAGCCACAATAATGAGCATTTTGATGACTTTTTGTTTCTTCTTAGACACGCTGTGCCGCTGCCTCTGGCTGTGTTTGCCCAGCACAGGCATTGCTGTGTTGAAGAGAGCAATGCTTATCCTCACATACATGATGACAATGAGTGACAGGGGCGCCAGGTAGATGTTGGCAAACAGAACTGTCGTGTAGATCTTCCTCATTCCCGGGTCAGGCCAGTCCTCCCGGCACCAGTACACAGGGCGGGTTTCATTGCCGTAGCCAAGGATCACCCTGAAATGCTTCTCTTCTCTTACCTGCAGCATGACTGCAGAAGGACACATGATTGTGATGGCCAGAACCCAGATGACTGTTATAATGGCAACTGCAGTTGAAATGCTCAGCTTCTGCTTGAAGGGATGAACAATGCATCGAAACCTGTGGCAAAGACACCCGGGGACACGTGTGGAGAAGCCATTTAAGGAATGCTTAATCAAACAGGCAAGCATAGATGTGCATTATAAATTGGTTGGAATTGTTGCAAGTACTCTGATAAAATAATCAAAAATTGATTATATAGGAGAGTTGGGTTTGATTAAGAAGTAGAAAGTTGTAAAGCATAATGTGTAAGTTAGGATTGTTTGCTTTGAACTAGATAATCATAGAAACCTCACCAAGAAAAGACTGGAAAGTCCCAGGTCTGTTCTAATCATTAACTTAGTATTGAAGTTAACAACCTGCCTTTGTCATAGAATTTCAGAAATCTAAATTTGTTACCTTAGTGTTCATAGAAACTTTAAGACTCTCTTTTTAAAAAGTATAGATGGAATCATCTCCTCATCCTGCATAAACCAGTGAGTTCCATTTAGTTGCTCCATTTAAGAGCTGCGTTGGTAAAAACAATCTTAACAAAAACTCAAATTTGCTGTTAAAATTGCCTCATTTTGATCTGTCTCCTTATCAGCCTGCTGCTTCTGCTACTTCATTTAACCAAAACAGATACTAGTGTGTCTGCTGTCCAGCTTAATAGCTCAGGAACAAACCAATCCAGGCAGCCAGCTGCAGCCCAGCTGCACCATCTTTAAGAGATACCAGTGGAGGAGAAAATTGCTGTAGCTGCTCTTTAGACTCAGACCCTTTGGGGTTTTTGGGTTGGTTTTTTTTGGCTTAGGAGCAAAATACAGCTAATTTATTGCAGTATTGTGTGAATTAATGAATTGGCCTCAGTATGGTCAGGTGGCCAGAGGGAGGTGAAAGTGACAGTTTACAGTCTCTGCAGCATCTTACCTGTCTACAGCAATAGCAACTAGAGTGAAGACAGAGGCAGAAACAGAGATTCCTTGGACCATCCCGCTCATCTTGCACACCAGGCTCCCAAAAGGCCATCCTGGAAGGAAACAGGCAATTGCAGTTGCAGCATCTCACTGCAGCACAATGCTTATGGGCTAAGAGGAGATTTCCACCCCAGAACTAACACATTTCTTTTGCTCTGTCAGGCCATAGCAGGGGTTAGGGAGGCAGAGATTGTGTGAACACGTGCTTTGCCAAATGCCTTGTTTCTGATGTTTTAAAAAACAGCAAAGCAAACACTTGTGGTTTAAAATGAGATCTCAAGATGAGAAAGGGAATTGACCAATACAGTTGATTATTCTCTGCATCTAGCTCATGGCATCTGCCAGGTCTTCCTAAATACAGAACCTGGTAGTGGGAGAATCCCTTCCTAAGGATGAGGGATGGGAAGCCATCAAGGACAGCCCCAGCCAGGAGGTGAGTTAGAGGCTTGTCTTCCTCACCTCTGACTTCCAGGGACTAGAAATGCCTGTAGAGCCCACTCAGAACTCTGCACCCTGCTCTCCAGGCTCCTAAGGAGGCCAACCCTCAGAAATACAGGCCAGTCCCCCTCCAGCTCTTTCTGCCCCCCAGTGTGATCCAGCCTACCTGCAATGATGTTGTCCAGGAGGGTGGTGGGCATGCAGAAGATTCCCACCAGTAAATCGCTGACAGCCAGGTTTAAGATGAAGAGGTTTGTGACCGTGCGCATGTGTTTGCTCCTCAGGACAATAAAGCAAACCACTCCGTTGCCAACCATGCAGAGGAGGAAGATGAGGAGGTAAGAGATGATGAAGACAGCTGCCACTGAAGGCTGGTGAAGGTAGAAGTCCACGTAGGAGACGTTGCCTTCTAAGTAGAGGTACTTGTGTGTCCCGTTATAATTCAGTGCATGAGGCCAATGGAATGAAGAATTTGGGTCCATTTTCTTACTGATGTTGTGATGTGCCTTATAAGATATTTTGAAACAGGTTATTTTAGTCTGCTTGAAATAGATCTGGAGAAATGTGACTGGTTTGGATATGCTGTGTGCTGAAATACAGGCAAAGCTTATGGCCACTCATCCCTCCATGGCTGTTTCTAACAGTCCGTGTTCTGAGCCTCTCCAGAGAGGAAAAGCAACAAATAAGATTGGTTTGATTTTACAGCACAGGTGTGTAAAAGTGACCAGTAAGACTGCTGGAGGTTTTCATCCTTCTGCAGGCTCTATAGATGAAGTCCTTCCTTTCCCAAAGGAGAGGAAAGCCAGACAGGATGTCAGCTGGCCTATTGTGTTATATCAGGTAAACAAACCAACAACCTGAACAGTTTATTTTGAGGGGAAAAAAAATAAATCAGTGTTCTTGAGAAATCCATTTACTGAACAGCTTGAATAATCTGGCACTTAGGCAACAGTGAGATTGCTGAGCCATGAAAAACAGAGATTAAATTGAGGCTGTCTGAAGTGGCGCAAACTTTCTGCTCAAATGTCTCCAAATCCTGTCCCATTTCAATGAAAATGAAATATTTTTGTGTACAGTTGGTATTAGACCACAGCTGATTTTATTTCCCTGCTTAAAAGCTACAGAGATCAGGAGGTGAGCCTGCAAAGATAAAGAACTACACTGTATTTAAAACCTGCTGAAGTACAGGAGAGCTGGATCTATTTCCTAGCTCTGCTACTGAATTCCTGTGTAATCTTGGGGAATTTGTAATCTCCCCATGTTGCCATTTTCCTGCTATAAAATGTGAGTAATACTTTTCCCATGTGGTTTATTCACACTGCAAATTCTCCCCTTTTATATTTTATTAGATTACTGTTGGCAAAAACTACGAGAAAGACTTTTTTCAAGTCTAAACTCTCAATAATGTATTGTCTCAGTTTCAAGCTACAAGTGTCCACGCCTGCGGTGTTGTAGCAGCAATGCTTTTGCTGGTGCCATGGCTTGGACATAAGGGACACAAGGCTTTTTATTTGACTGCCTGATGAAGCTGAAAGAATCAATTTAAGGCAGGTACAGAGTTTGTGTGCCCCAGACTGACTGACTTCCAGATTTAACTGGTGGAGATTAACTTTGTAGGCCACATTCTGTTTTCTGGCCCTGTAGAATCTATAGTTGTATGAGATGCTGCACTGAAATTCTAAATCCAATATTATCCATGACAAACTCCTAACATGTATATTATACAGCTCACACAGAAATGGTATCAGTTTATGGAAACAGGCCAATTCTGGCATCTTGATATTTACAGCTGGCACCAGATAACTTGACTTGGAAGCAGCAGTCAAACTTTTTTTTCCAGTTATTTTATCTACTAGATGGAGTCAGTTAAAGAAGCAGGGGGATGGAGATGTTCCTAACTTAAAAGAATGGCAAAATTAATTGGTGGTAGAAGGCATAAAATGAATGTGTGGGTGCAGGTACCTTTAGGACACTTACAAATTCCTTAGTATAAATGGAAGTTAAATTAAGGCACTGGTATCCAAACCCTGATGAGCCTGTGGGTGAGGGAAGGAAAGTGCTGCCTCCACCTCTATCCTCATGGAAGGAAACTGGGAGCAGGCCCTTTTTTTGCACAGTAAAGGTTTCAGCTGCCTCACCTGATGACAAGGTGTGTGCTGGTTTTCCTGAGTCTGTGGAGGAATGTTGGAAGGTGACATTCTCTTGTCACTCTGCATAGGGCAGCTCCCTAGGAAAAGAAAGTGAGTGTTTGGTACCAACCCCAAAAGGGCAGGTGGTTTTTCTTCATTCTTCTTGTTGGGTTTCACTTAAAAGTGTTTCCAGTTTACATTCTGTCTCTGCCTGTTGTTCCCTGATATGTTTACTCACATCTAATTCTCAGGAAAACATTGCAGCTTTTCTATGTTTTGCTAGTCTATGAAATTCAATAACATCCAAGCCTCTGCAAAGTGTTTTAATTCCAGGTAGCTAGTGCAATTAAAAAAAGAATATTTATTCTGATATACCTCAGGTTTGGAACAAGCAGAGTAGTGGAAAAAACATCATGTTCTGGTATCTTCTGCCTTTTTAGAAGTCATCAACAGTGTAATGCTTGTAATGGCTCTTTATTTTTACATATTCATTAAAGTCTCTGCACATGGAGGTAGGTAGACAAGAACCTGAAATCTCTCACAAAAAAAAAAAAGGCTTCTTGTATGTTTTAACAAAGTAGTATGTACAAGCTAGCTGTAATAATTGTGTATTCTCTTTGGCTGTCCTTAAAAAGGCTGTTTATTTATATTTATCCTTTTTATTCAACATATTTTCAAAATTATTTTCAATATTTTTATTCAAATGTATTACAAGCCAAATGCTTTAACTCTGCAGAGATCAGAATCAACTGCTGTGAAAAGTGTTTTAATGCCAGTTTCACTCACTATTCACTGCAGATTGCAGGCACTTGTGCATTTCCATACAAGCACACCCAGGATGAAAAGTGTCAGCAGAATTCAGATACAGATATTTGACAATAGTGGTTTGCCCTGTTCCTTTAATCACAGAATGCCCTTGCATTTCAAGCCTTCTTTTCCTGGTGGCTAGTGGTGAGAGTAAGCCAGGAGCTTAACACAGGGGGAGTGAAATAGCCAGAAATGGAGCAAACAAAGCATGGGATGGAGCTCCTCTAGGGTAGTTGCTTCATTTCCAACAGTGAATGCAGCTCTGTGAGGAAAGGGGAGCTCTGCTCTGTGCAGAGTAAGCACAAGACTTGTGCTCCTGGTAGGTGTTCCATCCAGTTATGAAAATTTTGGCAAAGAGCAGCACATACACCCCATGCCAAGAGTTTGGAAAGAGACAGACCCTCTGCCCCTTCTCATCCTCTCTCAGAAATAAATGTCTTTGGCTCCTTTGTTTTGGCTTCTCTGAGGTTCCACCTCACTTCCAAGTTCTCCAGCATTTCTCTGCAAATAGGACAGCCACAAATGCATTCTTTTATTGTTATTGTAAATTAACATTAGTCTTCTCTGATCCTTTGCTTCCCAGAGGTGCTGCTTTAAGAGAGACACTCCAGCCTGGGGAGGATGGCTTCTGCCTCCCGCTGTGCTCCCAGTCCCTGTGACCAGCAGGACCTGTGCTGTCCCGCAGCTGCCCTGCAGGTGAGATGGAGGTGGCTTTCCTTCCTGCCTTGTGTAGTTTGGCTTTTTAAGGTATGAGGGGGCAGTTCTGTGTCATTCTGTGGTAGAGGAGCATTGTTCCTCTGTGCAGGAACAGAGAAGGAAGAGCTCTGGTTCAGGTTTTATTGCTGCTTTGCACCTTCCATACGCAGCCGCTCACGGGCTGCACGGCCTTTTGATGGGCTTGTGACAAGGGAGCACGGACACAAGGCTTTGGTCCCAGGAGTGAGAGTCCTTGTGGGTCATTCCTGTGCATTGACAGTATTCTAGTGAATTAATTACTTAGAATTCTGCTCATTAAGACAACTGAAATGCTACCTTATCACACTAAAAGCAGAAGGAATTATTTTGTAATTTTTTTTTTTTTGATATGTACCTTGGATTTTCTCTCTTTTTCTGGCAATGTATTAGAAAGCAACAGCTTTCAATCTTTTCAGTAATGAACTCCAGAATAGCTTTTGTTTGTAACTGATAAACAAGGAGTTGCAAACAGCCTCAAGGCAAAACTGGAGCCGTGTCTGTCTTGTAGTCTGATCACAGTTACACTAATGAAATTTTATATCATCGTGGCTGCAGCAAACACACTGCCTTTGCTGTACAAAGGCAGCAGGAAAATGGAAAAGGTACACAGTTTTTATTATATTGAAGCTGAGGTGGAAAAGGATTGGCTGGAAGGAGAAATGAAGGCAGTGCCTTGTGTTTTCATAAGGTACTTGCCAGCTAAAACAGACAGTGATAAACAATCGAGAGAGGCACAGAAGACAGAAACATAAATCATCTAAGGAAAGGGAAAAAATAATGCAATGCATAAATGTTACAAGATGATCAATAAAAATAATTTGTTTCCATGTGGTAATTTGATAAGGGCATGGCCTCCCTACTTTATTTAATATACCAGAGGAAAATCTGCAGAGAAGTAAAGCAAGAGCCTCCACTAGTGAAAAATTGTCCAGTCCCATACACTGGGTTTTCAAACATGTGAGGCTCATACACTGTTGAAACCCCAGTAACAGCACCATATACAAAGATGCAGTAGAAAGTCTCCCAGCATAACCAGGACAATCTCATGCCACTATATATGGAAAAATCAATTTTTCATATTTACAATAAGAGTTTATTGGTATTTTTGAAGTATGTGCCATTATTTTTATGTTGGCCACATGGAGGAAATCTAGTAACCACTGGAGCCAGCTAGAACTGCTTCACCTTTGTGCACAACTGTCTGGTTTTGTTATCTTGATTTTTGAGTGTGTGAAATCTCATCACAGGATCCTCTGAGGCTTTAGAAGCTGAAACAAAGATAAGAAACCTTCAAAGACATGAAGAACAGAAGCATGTTGTCTTGGGAAAAGAAAATTTGACGTGGTAAGTGCTGAAAAACTTCTTCTTCCCTTGTCCTCAGATTTATATTCAGTAATGAGTCAACTACAGAAATTTCCCAGAGACCTGGGAAAATGAGAGCATCTCCAGTCTGATGAAAAGTTAGGAAATACTGCTTGCAAAATGGAGCCACTGAGGGATGGCAAAAATAGCAACACCTCATTCTGTAAGTGTCTTAGAAGTAAGGAAGAGACAAATGCATGGATTATCCTATGACTCAGTGGGTCAGAAAAAGCTACTGACCACCACAAACAAATTGTTCTTGCCCCCCCAAAAAATGTAAAAAGCTCAAATGTGAACATTCCCAGCTTGGTGAAGTGCTATTAGCAGCTATTTTTAAGAATTAAGTAGGATGTATGAAGTGGTGTGAGAACAGGAAGTGGGCACAAGTGACCTCTGCCTTTATGAGAAGTAATGGCTTTTGGAGGAAGCAGTAGCAGGGAAAGCTGTCCAGTTGCCAGCCAGGCACTTTGGTTGCAAAAGATCATTCCCTGTGGAAAGCAGCTTAAAACCAAGATGCTGCTCAGCAGGGACACACTGCACAGCAGTATGCAGTGGGGCAGGAAAAAATCAGGGGAAGCCCTGTGCAAGGGATGAGGATCTGGGCTTTGTACCAAGTTACAGCTGAACAGGAGGCAGCAGCAGCATGACACACAAAAATGGCAGCACCTGAATGGCACCTGAGCAGGACAGTAGCTTACAGAACACATGAAATACTTCTGTGCTGTTCAGCACTCAGGGCTCATTTAATTTGTTGCATTTAGTTCTGGTAAAGTTAACTCAACACAAATTTAGATCAAGTGCAGGAAGTGTATAGGAAAGATCAGAGGAGTCAAAAGTATTGGGAAATATTGTAAGATAAGGGGTCATTTAATCTAAAGAGGTAAAATGGGGCAATATGTTCCCCCATTTGGCTGTTCATTTCAGAAATGCTTTATCATAGCATCATCCATTTCAGCAGATTAGACAGGAAGGATGTGTGTCTGCAGTTCACTGCAAGCTGGGCTCATCTTTGCTTTCCCTTCCAGAGAAAGAGGGAGGCTTCAGCCACAGCCAAACACCAAGTTCCAGCCCGAGGCTCAAGTACATGGCAGGCAGAAGTGCAGAAACTGTCACTAACCAACTGGAGCTCCTGGGTTTGCCAAGAGAAATGCCACAGACATGACAGCCTTCTTCCCAAGTCAAACTTTCATCACAGCATCAGTAACTCCTTGGACATTGTTTTAAGGTAAGCTTTAACGTAATTTTGCACTTAGTATCAGCCTCCCATATAAGCAGAAGTGTTTCATCTCTGTAATAGAAGACTTGAACTGCAAAGTACACACTCTGGGGATATTTATGAAGGTAGTAGAACTTACTCTTTAAGTATTTTATTTACTTTTTCATACATTTAAATTTCCATGCTATTTTTTGTGAAACACCTTGGAGTGTCTTATCTCAAATCAAGTACTGAAGAGAACATGGAAACAATAGGTATTCAGCTAGGGAAAAGGAGCTGAGAAAGAAAAGCCACACTAAAAATAGCAAGTTCCAATAATATTTTTTTTTCCTGCTGATATTTACTTCCATGAAGAAAAACAAGGATAAAATGAGAAGCAAGTTTCTCATTTTTTAGATGGCAATCCCAGGGAGACATACCAATCTTGGAGTTGCACACAGAGCTCTTATGAATGGACTTAAGCTGTTTCTCCTCCCTTAACAGTCATTTATCTGTGTAGTTTGAGCTGGGACCAAAGAAAATATTTTCTCAAAGTTTTGGGGTTTTTTTTTTAAAGATCTTAAACTTTTCCTGTCCTGTCTCATTATAAAGAACAACACTATCACTAGGATTGCTCTAGTAAACAAAACAAGAGTTAGCTGCAGATGACTCATCCACTTGAGGTAGGAATATAAAACATTTTGCCAAAAAGCCAAATCTCCAATGTAAATCAGAAGATGCTAATGGCAGGTGAGGCATTCACAGCAAGCTTGTTATGTTGCTCTAGAATATATCATTTTTTCCACCCTGCTTCATTTTTCTGATAATTAAATAATATTGCACAGTTTTTGTGTGAAACAGATTTTATTACCACAGTGAGTGAGGAAGAGTAAAGCTGAATATTTAGCCTAGCAAAACCTTGCAACAGATAAGCATTTTCTACCATTTGCCATTAGTTGACTTTAAGATACCAAGCTATGAATTTTATCCTTTGAAGCACCTCTATGATTCCTATCAATTTGGCCAGAAACATTTCAAATCTAAAATATCCCTTTTGGCTCATAGCTGAATATGGGGTAGAAGTGTGTCAGTCTGTTGTACAGCTTCATGATGGATAAAAAGACAAGGAGAACAGGGACTGAGAACATAAACAGTGACAGTGTTTTTAGCATGAGCTGAGCCTGCATGTTATATTATGGCTGTAACATAATACACATGAGTTCTTTGAGAATGAGAGCTGAGGCTGCTTACCTTTTGCTTGCCATTATACCCCTGTTTTTTTACTTAGTGCTTTGTCAACCTTTAAGTTTCCAAATCTCAAGCTGTGCTATTTGATGTGTCACAGACTGTTTTAAATGTTAACTAAAATCTCAGCCAACTGTTTCCTGAAATAAGGTTAAAGTAAGATTTTCACACACAGGCACACTTATCCATCTACTTTATTAAGAATCCTGCCCAGTCCTAAGTTTTTAACTCCCTTATACTTGGAAATGGCTTCTTGTCAATCTGCACAAGAATTCCCCCACAACCCATATCTCAAAATAAAGGAGGTAAAATGGCACTGACTTAGAGAAGGATATCTTCTCCTTAGAAGGTTAACCCCCCACTCCACAATCTAGCACTATCAAGAGCAGCACTGGGCTTGGTACCAAGCAG
The DNA here is from genome assembly GCA_907165065.1 of Caprimulgus europaeus. Next base: position 79,781,101 of record OU015526.1, read on the forward strand.
AACTGTGCAGGAAGCCAAGTGCACTCATTCCATCTTGCCTTTGCTATTCAGACAGGCATTCAGCAGAGAAGTGATGAGTTTGTCATTAAATTAAGTGGGTCTTTGTGGCTGAGCAGTAACACTTGGAATAAAGTGCTGTAGAAGAAGTCAGAGCAGCATTCTCCCTGTTCACCATAGCTACCTGGTGCAGCTGCAGCCACGGGTTGGAAGTAGGCTGGCCAACCTGTCACATCTCTCTTCTCCTTTATGCTTTATGAGCATAACATTCTTGGTGCCCTCTGCTACTGCCTCATCCCATGCTTGTGTTTGTCCATTTTAACTAATACCTTACATCAGAAGGGAGAAACAAGTCCCTAGTTGAGAAGCTTTCTGTAGAGTTAAAGTGTTTTAATGAGGTTCTGAGATGCAACCTGTAAGCAGCAGATTACTCTAGTGAGCACTTAGCAGTAAGTGGTTTGGATTAAGCTCTAAAAACAGTTAAGTGATCACTGCCAGGCTTTTTGCAGCACTAAATTCCTCACTAAGGGGAGATGAACCTCCTAAATTGCCACCTTGCAGTACAGCAGCTGACTTTTATCATCTCCAGTCCTTGAATATTGGCTGGATAGTAGGCACAAAGCTGAAATCATCTGATCTAATATGCAGGTTGAGGCTCTGCACATGAATCACTCCTTGTGAGAGCACTCAGGTGAAGATGACAGCCTTGTCATTTGGAGTATTGAAAGTGAACAGAGTAATTGGGGGAGTAGGTAGGAGGAGGAAGCAAGTGGAATTACAGTTTAGGTAGAAGCTGAAGGGTGGGACAACCATGAGACAGTCTCAATAGAGAATAAAACTGGCAAACAAAATAAGCAGTTTAGGAGCCCAGTCAGGTTGCAAGTTAATTCACCAGAGCCAGAGAAGCAGGCACTGTCAGGATGTAATTTATACCCCAAATAAGGGGGCACAGAGGATCCTGTTATCCCTGCAGAGTGAGTCACTAAGTCTCAGCCCAAGGCTCACTACCACCAAGTCATCAGTCCATATAGACACATGGCACAGACATGTTCAGTTTTAACCCACTGCAGAGCTGCAAACTGCCAAGAGAGACAGCAAACAAATCTGCTCAGGGCTGTGTTCTCTGCAGTAAGCCCCTAAGGAAGCAGTTAAGTGCTTTTTCATGAAGCATTAAAGTGTCCCTACAGGAAGTCCCCTTCTCTGACAGCAAATGATGCTGTTGGGAAGACAGGGTCCCAAGTAAAAAATTCAGCAGGTTACACCCACTTTCCCACCCATTTTTTCCCTGCTATCTGCTGCTCCAAGGAGCTTTAGAGCCAGCATGGCCTTACAAGCCCACCCCTAAACAGAGCTGGGAGCAGCTCAAGTAGCTCAGGCCCCAAAATAGAACAGTTTGTTCTGATTGTCAGAGGGATCCTTGGACCAAATACAGACAGAGCTGAAACAAGACTTGTATTTTGACAGGAAAAAAGTCTGTCTGATTTTAAGCCTTGACTCATGTTTTGTGTCCAAGTTAAAAGTGTATTTTTTTGGTAACTACAGAAGCTGCTGTCACACAGGTACTGCTGTGTGGGCAACAAAAAAACCACAAAACTCATGCCAGCAGAACAGTAACTGAGAATGCAAATGCCTGTAGAGATTATTGCAACCTTCCCTCCAGGTGGAGGGTCAGCATTAAAAACTCAGGAGATCTGAGAAGCCATCAAAAAGTGACTCTCACTATGGCAATCTGAGTACAAAAAGAACATTAAGTCAAAAAATAACTCTGTATAAACATGAATTAAGAGAACTAAACTCAAGCCACAGTGTGCTTGTGACAGCTTCCTGAAATGTTCCTGTATATCAGCCCAGGAATCAAAACACCAACAGTTCAGGCCAAACAGGAGAGCATTTTTTGCTGAAACTGAGGGCTTGGATAGTATAATTTGACAGTATTTATGACATAACCTCCTGCATGGCTTTTTAAACAGTATAAAATCAAAACTTGAAAGATATATGGAGTTATTTTATTTATTATTTTACTTTATCCAGAAAATTGGTTTCTATCTAGAATTATTGAAGTGGAATGAAGAATTTCTCTTGTCCTTCCCAGCCTTTCTCTTAAGAACATGTGAGCTGCCAGAAACCTGAACCAAAACATTACCAATGCAAATAGCACATCACAAAGGTTCTTTGCACTAGATTTTATCTGTGCTTATTGTGAAAAATGAACAAAATCCATATAATCATTTGATTTAAATCTATTTTAGCATGGAAGTGTTATTGCCCAATATGAGATATGCATGAAAGCAAACAGAGCCCATCATCTGGAGTCTATTTATTTCTTCTCCTTAGCTGGAAAGCCCACCTCAACACAATACTTGTGGTGGGAATCTCTATTTGGTCCATATACAAGAGAACCCAAGTATTTATTTCAGCTCAAGGGGGAAGGGGATTATGTGTGTATATATATATATATCTCAAAACCAGATGAAGCTACCTAATAAGCATCTATATTTGACAGAAATCACAGTAACAAGTCCTAAGTTAGAAGAGACACCCTCCTTCCAGATATTTGCTGTAATTACACACAAGTAAAGGTGTGTGTGAGCTACCATTGGAAAAGATTAAGATGTTTCCCCCACACCAGAAAAAATCCCTAGCCTACTCCAAGTAGAAGGAAGTCTGAGAACAACAGCTACAAGCCCTGCTTGTTCTCAGCCAGGGCTTGAGCTAAGGCTGCTTTTGGGGTGACTTACTGTCAGATGCAATTAATATCTTAAGTCTAATACTAACATTGTTTTGGGGAATGTAGCTCAAAAATACATTCTTTTACCTCATAAATACCACTAGTTCAAACCCAGCCAGCTGCACACTTAGCATGAAACTAATTGTAGTGTTTCCATGGTTTGCATTTTACACCAGGGATCACTATTTAGAGCTTCTTACAGTTAAATAGCATTTTACTTCCTCACCCAAGTTGCCAAGAAGTGGAATATCTGAAGAAGCTTCACTAGAAATGAAGCAGAAGTCTGCCTTGACAAAGGGCAGAAGAGGAGGACTGCCTGCACAGCAAGTCAGTGTTGAATCCTTAACACTCAGCTACAACCAAAGGTCAGATTTGTCCAGAGGCAGCACTTTTATTAACTGCACAGACTAAGCAGAAGCAAAATCTGTCTGTTCAAGGGTTTAACCTGCATAGTATCTCTGTAGTAGGAGCTAATAGTTTGTAGAAGGACTGTAGAAGAGGGAAGTAGGGCGAATTCTTCCTATACCTTCCTACTTGCTAACTGTTTCTTTCTACTGACTTGGCACACCAGCATCTACACCTGCACAGTTACTTGAAATTCTCACTTATAGATTAATTCTCTGATTCTTTCTGTGAGTTGCTGTCATTTGAATCCATTTAGCACTCTTGAATTCCCATTTACTGCCCCGGTGACTTGATTCCCATTATGCACTGAGCAGATAACACCACTCCAGTTTTAAGCCTCACCTGGGCAACACTGGTAATTACATCTAACAGATCAGAAGTTTTACATACATGCTTGTATCACACTGAGAGGTTACCTCTCAGTAACCTCCTGTGGGGTTCAAGCTGTTGAGTTTGAGGTGGTTTTCTGTCCAAATATCAGCTGTTCCCCATATAGTCATCCATGTCCCCTTTGATGTGTGTTTCCAGGTACACTGCATCCTGTCAGGGATGAAGGGCAGAGCAGCATGCAGCACTAGTGACAGGAGTGGACCCAGCACTTGCAGTGGCATGGTAAGCTGTCCTGCTTTGTCATCTCCTCTTTCTTGAGGATCCCTTTTGTCACTGATTAGCATTAAGCATTATTTCACCACTCTAAGACCTCAAGGAAAATAACTACTGGTAACTACCATTGCATGCACCCATTGCAAGTTAACCATGCACATGGATTTCAGTACTAGAAAGGTTTATTCTGTTTTGCACCTGCACTCTGAGGTCTCCATCACAACTAACCTCAGTTGATATGTTGAGCCAAGCTCTCTCCACTCTGCCAAAGCTAATTCTGGTCAACTCAAGTGTGCCTCAGTTGTTCCCAATAGCATTTACTTCTGTATTCAGAGCAGCTTATGCTGAAAAGTGTGGTAAAATTGATGGGCCATAACCTGCCTTCATCTGTTTGTGTGTTATGTACCTTAAATAACATAACCTGTACCAGCCTTATAACACTGCTACCAGCAAGTTGCTCTGACCCCTGAGTTTTATCCAGGGGAAAGCAACAGCAGAGCAAGCCCCCTCTAACCATACTGACCTGATGACAGTAGCATTTTAATTAAACCCTCAGCCTGAGGATTTTAGGCTTCAGTCTTAGTCAAGCAAACAGTACAGTCACTCTTCCCTTCTCATGATGGAGTTAATTATTACCTTCAAGAGAGACAACTGCTTTTCAGTCTAAGCAGGACTCTTGACACCTTTCACTTACCCTGTCAGAAGGCTGGAGTGAGTCAACAGGTTTGAAATCATCATCTTGCCACAGGGAAAGGTCAGGCCAAAATTTTCCAAACACCTTATCCTTTCATTTTAATGCCATGTGGGAAATTATTTTAGTCTATGAAGTCATTTATAATTAACTAATCACCTCTCCTGGCTTAAGGTCACTAATGCATCAAATACTGGCATTAGCTGCTACCAGACTACCAACTCTAAAGTTTCCATATAAATAATGCCATTCTCACCCAGTACACACACAGTCCTGCCTTGAGTTTGCAGGAGTTCAGGGTGTTCAGCAGGTCAGTGGCTCAAGGCACAGCTGTCCTGTAGGCCATAAACCTTTTAGACTCATCCTACATTGTTTACCCTTGAGGTACCTCAGTCCCAGGAGCAGTGACAGCCAGCCCCATTGTGTTTCTTCAGTGGCAATGGCCATACCCTGCAGACATCCACATCTAGTGATGAGCTGCAAGTTCAGGGGCAGTTTTCTCATGCACTGTGATTCATGTAGAAACTACCCACTGACACAGCTTGATGAGGTCAAATCACAGGTCACAAGAGTACCAGAGCAAGGCCATGGAAGCATTTGACCCAGCTCAACTAACTCACAGCTTGGTACCTCTCTTCTCCCCATCTTCTTGTTCCTTTAGAGCTCTACAAGCTCACACAGCAGCAACAGCCACACCACCCCAGGCAGTTTGCTACCCCCTTGTCTCTCTTACCAAGGCTGGGAACAGCTTTGCCTTGAGCAGTGCTGTACACCACTGTGCCATCAGCCCCAGGGGATTCAGCAAAAGTACAAGGTCAGAGGCAAATACAATGAATGAGAATGACAGAAGCCCATGAGGTGAGGATTTGCAGGGTTTATGCTTTAGTCTGAGGTATAAACAATTTGATAGCTTACCAATGCACATGGGACATACATTTAACTTGTAGCCTTCAAGAGTCTTGGTTTTCTGTGAAAACAAAGAAGTTTTAGCAAGGTGCTCATTGAAAAGGAGATGAACATGAACACAACACAGGATTTAGGATGTACCATAGGCATAAGGTAAACTAAGCCAGGATTTGGGACATGAAATAGCTATAAAGGAGAATAATCAGATGGTTGCTCTGCCTCAAGCAGGGAGGAGACTGGAAGTAAATTTGCCTTGCTAAGGTTTTCCTTTCAAGTAAAGCAGCAGCACAGGTCCATTCTTTGCTTTGAGATGCCATTTTACAGGTACCCAAAGGCAAGCCTCAAGAAATGTTTCTTCCTTGCAGAGTTAAACTTCATTAATACCCTTTCTCAAGCAAAGTAATTAAAACCAATTCCACTGCATTTTATACTTTGCTGTCCCTGAGTATGGCTCAGATTTAAAGAACAAGGCACTGTTCTTCTGTACATAGAGTTATGTCCTGGTTTTCAGCTGGGTTCCTTTTTAGTAGCTAGAAGAGCTCTGTAGTTTGGTTTCAGCTGGGATTTGTTATGAGAGGAACACTGATCACATATCCATGTTTTCATTTTTGTCACTGGAAGTGAAGGACTTGGAGGTTTTTTTTAGTCCTTATAGACTAAAAAATCTTGGGGAATATTTAAATTAATAAGCTAAATTGGCATTTGAATGTGCCAGTAGGATATTCCATATTATAACATCATGTTGAGTATATTAATGAGAGTCTGCCTCTCTGTCACTCACTCCCTCTGACTTTCTCTTGGGCTCTTGCTCTTTTAGGATTGCAGTTTCAGTTTTGGGATTGTTGCTGCTCTGGGATCGTTATCTGGGAACAACCCAGGCTCTGTTGTTAGGTGGTGATCAATTGCATTGTATATCACTCATTTGCATATTTTATTACTATTATTAACATTATTATTTTAACAGCATTATTTTGAGTCTTATTTTATTTCAATGATTAAATGGTTCTTATCTCAACCTACCAGTGTCCTCACCCTTGCACCCTAATTCTCTCCCCTGGGCAAGCAAGCAGCTGTGTTTGGCTGCTAGCCCAGTGCTAGCCAAGGGAAACCACTACAGTTAGATAACAAAAGGTACTTCAAGCTCCAGATACTTGTCTCCTACTGGAGGTTCTTTGCTGCTGATATAAAAGCAAAAGAACAACATTTAAAACTTTCCTTAGTTACTGAGGGGAAAAAATGACAGTGTCACCCCTTGGAAAAACACTCTGATTTAAGTGAGAAGTTCACTGGACTAAAAGGAGTTGTCCTTGATCTAAAATATCCCAAATTTCTCTTGAATGAGAATTTTAATGTTGATTCCCTTCCAAATAACATTTAAATTCAGGTTGAATTCTGCTCTGAAATCCTGTACTAGGCTTCCCACACCTTCATTCACAGCAGCATTAACATAACTGATTCCTGGCAGGTAAGACTCTCTAACTCAGCAGGGCAACTGAAAAAACCAACAGCATTTGACAACTGACCCTTAAAACATTATTTCAGCCCTTTTAAATGGCCAGCCACTTGTGGAGGCCATCAGGAAACAGCAAAGCAAGTGACACAAGTGGCTCTACTCACCCCTCTTCCCCAGCAGTACTCTTGGGGGCAACAGCCCTTTCCTTGTGAAAACCCAGAGCTCTGCAGAGGGATGAAGCACCAGCCCATGTCAGTGGGCACTGGCAGCAGCAGCACAGATGCTTTCCCCCATCGTAGCCAATGGTCCCTGCTAGTGGGGGAAGTGTTGTCACATGCATCCCCCAGCTTGTCAACCACAAAGCTATTTGTGTCAGAGGCTTCTGCTGCCACTCCAGATCCCCCCAGGGCAGGAACTGGTCAGGATTGCAGCCTTGCACTCTCTGGCAGCATGCAGGGGGATGCTTGCTTACCAGCAGGCAGATGCCTGGCATCACCAGCAGCCCCATGCAGGCAGTGTTGTGTCCCCAGGTAAACTGGGACATCCCCCACCTCAGAGCAGCAGGATCAGCATCCCATCTCACACACACACACACAAACCTGTTGCTACCAAAGCACCTGCAGTTCTACCTCAGCTCCCAGCCCCAGCAGAGAGGGAGGAACAGCCCAGCCCAAGTTAACAGCAGCCCCCACCCCACTCACACAGGACACCCCCACTTACAGGTGCCAGGGCTCCACAGCAGCAGCAGGTTCAGTGCAGGGAGAAGGAGGAGGAAGGATGCAGCCCCCAGCATAGCAGAGAGGGAAGAGACCCTGCAGTTCCTGCCTGATGCAGGAAGGAGGGAGAGGAGGAGGGACTGGAGAGAAGAGCCCAAAGCCACACAGCCCAGCCCTGGGGCTGGAAGGCTGTCACCTGCAGCCACCACTGTCCTGGGCTGGAGGAGGATGTGCCTGACTGGCACATCAGGGCTGGGTTTCTTGCCTGTGTTCCACTGCAGAGCCTCCCCCTCCTGCTCTCTGTGAGCCACCCCTGTGCCTCAGGAAGCTTGTGAGCAGGGTCAGGGACTGGCAGCCCCCTCTGCAGATGCCAGCCCCCTGGCACACACCCCAGCCAGCACAGCTGGGGAGCCACAGCCCAGAGCCAGCCCCAGTGCACCCAGTGCTCCCAGCACAGCAGCCCCCTCCCAGGCTCTTGTGCTGGCTGCTGAGCTACAGCACTGAGATCCAGCCTCTCTGGAGAGAGGACCAGGGGAGCTTCTCCAGCAGCAGCAGGAACCAGGGGAAGAGAACAGCCTGGATGGCCCAGGTGACACCAACAGGTTTTGCCTTCCCTGATCCTGCCTCCCAAACCCCAACTCCCACCCAGACCCCACAGCCACAGTTGGGCACAGCCACCCTACCATCATCCCCAGGAGCTTTCTCCCTCCTCACCTGGATACAGGGGGGAGGAAGGGAACCTCAGGAAAGCCAAGGAGTGCTCCAGGCCCAGCTTGCATCTCCACACCCAGAGCAAGAAGCAAAGCCCCAAGGCTCTGACTTAACCTGGACAAAGTGTCCCTACTCTCAGGGGTTCCCCACAGCACCCATCCATGGGTACAGGTCACCCAAACAGCCCTTTCATATGAACTAGGCTTAAGCAGAGAAGAGAAACCTTGCCAGAGATCAGGAGGAGTTCTGACACAATGCTAGAACTAGACTGAGGGTTGCTAAGTGTAACACATAAAGGCAATATTAACAGACATGCTTTAAAAAACAACACACTCCAGCCTTATTTTATTAGTCTTTAGAAGTAAAAGAGCCCATTAAGTTACATACTCCCACTAGTACTAGCTAATACAGACAGGTTACATTAGAATTGGAAGACAAACTTAAACCTAATGAAGAGAGGAAACCAAAAAACATACCCCCCACCACCACACATAACCCCACAATACCTCAGCAGGAGTCCAAGGCAGTCCAACACCACCACCCAAAGCAAGGCATAAAAACAGTGCAAAAAAAAAAAAACAATAACAAAAATATGAACACTAACAAGAAAACATAGAGCACAGCTACCCCTGCAGTGAGAAACAAGCCCCCTGGCCTGAGCTTAAATACAGAGCTGGGGCCAATGGGGACGGGTGTGTGGGTGGTGGAGGCTGCAGGTGAGGCCATCAAGGTGATGGGGACCTGGTGGGGTGGCTCTGGCAGCAGCTGGAACCAAGCAGCTCCCACATCTCCACTGACATCTCCAGGGCTGGCTCCCCAGCAAGGCTGGCAGCGTCCCTGGGGGTGGGGGCTGAGGCAGAGACCCCGTCTCTGGTGAGGAGGTGCCCAAGTGTCCTCTGTGGGGTGAGGCACAGGCAGGGCAGCAGTGAGTAGCGTGGGTGTGCTCTGGGTGCTGCTCACAGAGCTCCCTGCACGCAGCCCTCTCTGGGGTCCCTGTGCTCAGAGCTGGCCCTGTGGGGAGCTCGCTCCTGGTTTTCCTCAGGACAGGAGGAGAAGGATCGATGGGCACAGACTGGGCCCTGGATCTGTGCTGCTTGTTCTGCCTCTGTCCTTCGAATCCACCAGCAGCAGTGGAAATTAGAAAGACCTATCTAAAGCAATCAAAGAGGGGACAGAGAGAGAGATGGGGGAGAAACCTTCTCCTCTTCTCCAGCTCCCAGAGCCACCCCAGCACACCCAGTGCCAGGCTCAGGCTGTCAGGACGCGCGGCCGCAGCACGGGGGGCTGCAGCAGAGGCCAGGAGGTCTCTGTGGGTTCTGCCTGGGGGTGGGAGCATCGATCTCACACTCAGGTGAGCTCTGTGTGCTCTGTTACATGGCTAAGAACACATTGTGAGGCTTGTAACAGTCCCATCTGGCCTGACAGAGGAAAAATTCATCTGAAATTTGCAACACCTCATGCAAAAGAAGCCTTTTCTGCCAGGAAAACATTGAAATGTCCCTGTTCAGCTGGAGGTGCTGGATTTTGTGTGTGCCCACACTGAGAGGTGCTGCTGCTGTGGGTGTAGGAGTCTGCAACCAGCAGAGCAGGACTCAGATGTGTGTCCTGGGTGAGCTGCTCACAGATGTGATGGTGAGAATCTTTGCTTTCTTCTCCTCAGAGTGGCTCACAAAGTGTGGATGCACTGTGGGGTTCTCTTGTGCTCTGATTTCTCCTCCTGATTGAAAGTCTTTCAGCTGTTAAAGGGGAAGTTGCTGGGCAGGAGATGAGCTGTGCTGGGGCTTGTGTCACAGACTTGGGTTTGTGCTGGCAGGTCCTGAAGCAGAGGTGACACTGCTGCTGTGTGGGATGTCACTGCAGACGCGTGTGACAGCCTCAGGGGTGATGTCCCCTCTCCTCTGGGTGCTGGAGCAATCGCTCCCAAAATACACCCGGCTCAGGGGGAGGGATTTTGGTTTGATCTCCCAACCATGAGTGTGTGTGAGCTGCAGCTCCCCTGCTGTCTGTCTGCCACTGCACCCATCAGAGGGGTCACCTGTCCTCTCAGGGGTCACAGGGACACATGCCATCGTCCCCTGCTGCGTGAGGACTGGCTGGGAGGGGGGGGTGGCCTTGGCAGGGGGGATCATAAACGTGAAGTCACAGCCCCCACAGCCAGGAAAGGTTCCTTCAGCCCCAGCGCCCAGAGGTGCTGCACAGGGACGGGCAGAGGACGCCCTTTGCAGGGAGACTCTGCCCAGAGCTCCCCGCTGGGCAGCCCGGACAGCTGGGGCAGGATCTCGCTCTTCTCTGTGCTTGGGGCTCAGAAGGAAACACCAGGAATCAAACCCAACCTGTGCAGCTGCAGGACAGCACTGAAAGGTCCCTGCTTGGTGTGAGCTGGCCCTGAGCACATTTAGGTAGGAAATTGGGGAGCTTTTTCCTAGGAAAACATAAGCAAAAAGTAAACCCCAGTATTTTTACTCTGGGATATTTTCAGTGTGAAATAAATGTTCCTTTGCAAGTTCTGAACTCTCTGCTCAGCTCACTCTGAGCTGTGAAGGCAAGAAAAGAGCCAACACTGGAAAAGGTTTCTTGAATGTTATTTCAAAAACTAAAAAGCTAGTGGTGACACTTTGTGACTCCTTCCCCCCAGGGTGGCATCACTGCCCTTTCTCTCCTTCTGGGATTAGGGGAGAATTTAAAAGGAAATTCTCTTTTTGGCTCCAGGGATTTTCTGTGGCCAGGGACAGCAGCTGTCACTGGAGATTTATTTCCAGTCAGATGGTTGCTCAGGGCTGGGAGGAAAATGGGCCTGGGATGACTGTTGGGATATGAGGAGGACGGGGTTTATTTGGCAGGTAGAGGGAGAATGAGGGAAGCAGGACTTGTAGAGACAGAGTCAGAAGCTGAGGGGGCTCAGCAGTGCAGACACAATGTGTGCTTGGGACGGGAGATGTGTGGCTGCAAAACAGCAGAGACCTTTGATCTGAGACACTGGAGACCTTCAGCGTTGGACTTCATGGCTCAGGTGGGACCTGATGCTGGGCAGCCCTGAAAGCTGCATCCCAGCTGCAGGGAGACAGCACCAGAGCTCTGTGCAGGGGAGTCCTGGAGGCCTCTGAGCACATTTCTGCACACAGCACCTTAAAAACCAGCCGGGCACCGGTCTGAGCAGACAGGGGAGGGCGGCTGCTGCTGGAACCCGCTGGGGTGGATTTTAGGCAGCGTTCCTTCCTCCTTAATTCCTCACCAGGAAAGAGGTTTCCTGACTCCCTGGGGCTTAGGAGGAAATGCCCACACACAAGGCTGATGCTACAACTGCAAACCTGTCTTTTGGGGTCATTTCTGTGCTGAACCTCCGTTGTGGCAGCCTGACACGCATCTGTCAGTGCTTCTTTCATTGGCTCCCTCTTATTTCCAGTTTGGCCACATCCATCTGTGATGAATACTCATCTCATTCTCCTTTAGCCAGTTGTCCTGTTTTTTGCAAGGATGGAGTTAATTTTCTTCTTAGTAGTAGCTAGAAAGTGCTGTGTTTTGGTTTTAGTGAGGATGTTATGAGAACAATATTGATAACTACAAGGACACTGTGCTTGGGCAGCTTCCAAGGACAGAGGGCTGGAAAGGGGAGTGGAGAAGAAAAGTGCAGTACTCAGTAAAACCCAAAACTGCCAGTTGGATGTGCTGATGGGATATTCCAGATCACATCACGTCATGGTCAGTACAGTAACCGGGGCTGGCCGGGAACGGGGGGATTCTCTCAGGAATCGCTCGGGCTCGCTTTTCTGGGATTGTGATTTTGGTTTGGGGTTCCTTTTCACTCCTTTGGGACCGTTATCAGGGGGTGGTGAGCAATGGCACTGTGCATCACTCATATATATATATATAGTTGTTAGCATTATTACTCTTGTTATTATTTTAATTTTATTTTACTCTAGTTATTAAATTGTTCTTGTCTCAACCTACAAGTGTCCTCACCTTTACCCTCCCGTTCTCTCCCCAGTTCCCTGGGCGGGGGGAGGCTGTGAGTGGCTGCCGGCGCAGTTTCACTGTCACACGCCTCAGACACGCGGTGACTGTCGGGACCGTCCGGTGCCGGGACCGGAGCTGGATTTGATGGTCCCGGTGGGTCCGTGCTGTAGTTCTGCCTTTTGTCCGCCAGACGGCGACACCGGAGGGGGCCGCTCCCGCCCCGCCTGGCGATTGGCTGCTCCCCGGCACCGCTGATTGGCGGGCGCGGGAGGGGCCGCCCCCCGCGCGGCAGGTGCCGCCGATCCCCGAGGCTTCAACAGGTCCCGGGGCGCAGTACCGCTCGCCACCGCCAGGGGGCGCCTCCGCCGCGAGAGCTTCTGCCGCCAGAGCCACGCGCGGGACGGGGCTGCGGGCGCAGGTACCGGGGAGGGGGAACTGGGGGGGCCCTGAGGGGAGGGGGGGTCGCTGCCGGCTGGGAGGGGTCCCCGGACGTGCCCGGACCCTCGGGGCCCGTCTGCGAGCGGCCTGGGGGCCGCGCCGTTCCCCCGGTGGAGTCCGAGTCCGGCCGCGGTGAGGGGGAACCGAACCCGGCCAGGGCCTGGGCGGGGTCGGTCCTGGTCGCGGCTGCCGGGGGGTGTCCGGGCCCGGGCGCGGTCTGAGGGGGTGCCCGGGGTGGGGGGTTCGGTCCCCTCCTGGTCGAGGCGGCGGCTCTGTCCCGGAGCAGCTCCACGGGGCTCGGCCGGGGGTGGCGGTGGTTGACCGTCCCCTGGGACCCCCCGCGGCGGGGACCGGGGCTTATGCCCCACTTCCCACCCCAGGAGGAGCCGCCGCCGTTGCTCTCGGGTCCGGGGGAGCTTCCCGCCGGTGCTCGGCCCGGTTCTGGCTCCCGAGCCGTGACAGACGCTGCAGCCGCCTGCGGGCAGCGGGGTCTGTGCTCGGGAGGGACCCCCGAGCCACCCCCGGGGACACCCCGCCTGTCCCCGGCCTGTGCTGCCGCTGGGACGGGGGTACCCCTGGGCGGGCTCCGGGGCCGGGGGGAAGGTGGGGTGGGGGCCGCGACTGCGGGTGCTGCCGTGCCGGGAGGGCTCTCGGGGGCTGGCGGGTGCGGGCTCTGCAGCGGTGCCGGGAGCCGGGGCCGGGGTCTCCTTTGGGGCAGGTAACGCGTTTGTGCTGCACATTCTGTGTTTCCCGTGTCACGCAGGTGCTGCCGGATTTGCCACGGCCCCAAAATGAGACGTTTTATCCCCAGCTCTGGGCTGCCCCCGTGTCCAGCCCCGGCCAGGCCAGGATGGTTTGGGCTGCGCAGGCCGGGAGATCCCTGGACACCAAACCCCATCTGGGCATCCAGAGGCACGGGCTGGATGAGGGACTGACTGTCAGCACTGCCAGGGGCTCTCCAGAGATGGGAGCAGGGACACCTGGTGCTGCCCTACTCACAGTGAGGAACAGGGGGCAGGAGGAGCCAGCAGAGCTGCAGGCACCTGGATGGGCCCCACCTGTCTGCTGGTGCCTGGCTTTGTCCGCAGGTTCTTCTGGTTCTCAGCTCCAGCTGCTGGCAGTGACTCTAAGAGTGGTTTTTGTTTCTTCCTTCCCAAACCCAGGAGCTGCTGCTGGTTCCCAGCAGGGCCAGGGCTGGGGGGAACATGTCCCCTGTGCTGCTGGAGCAGCTGAGCTGGGAGCAGAACTGCTGCAGCCGTCCCTCAGGTCACCCACACAGGAGCAGCCTTTCTGGAGGGGATTCTGGTGAGTTCAGGGGTGTCAGGAACTGCGGTTTTGTTTCCTTTTGGTTAACACAGTTTATCAGCTGCTGTGTTTAAGCAGCTGTAGACCAGTCCCCTGTGTGTGCTTGTTTGCCACGGGTTCTGGTTAAGGTGTGTGAGGTTAAAACTGAAGAGTGAAGGTTGAAGTGTTGACTTTGCACAGCATTTGTTGTATTTTTGCATGGATTTTCACCACACTTTTCTTCCCCCCCCCCCCCCCCCCCCCCCCCCCCCCGCCTAGGAAACTCTGCTCCTCTGTGCTGGTTCCCTCTGTGCCCCGCAGTGTGACGAGCTGGTGGCCTTTCACTGGAGCCGTGGGCAGTGCTGCTGCTGAAGTCACACAGACTAGAGGACAGCCCGGCCCTGGACAGGAGGACTTTGCTTTGTGGAAGCTGAGAGCTGTCCCTCCAGGATAAAGGACACTCTGGGACACCTGAGGGCTCCAGGGGTGACTGGACCAGCAGAGCAGCAGCGAGAGTGCTGAGGAGTGGCTGTGCCAAGTGCTCCTGTGACCAGTGATGGGTCGTGTGGGTGCCAGAGAGGAGTCAAAACGTGTTGGGCCTGAACATTTGGAGGGTGCCAGAAGGCGAGGAGCCCGGCCCTGAGGTGCCAAGTGCCAGGGGACGCCGGCGGGGAGGCCGTGCCCGGTGAGGTGAGTGCCCCGAGGCAGCGGCCGAGCGGAGCTGCTGCGGTTTTGTGCTCGGGGCGCTTTGGCTTTGCCCCTCGTCCTGCTGGTGGGCGGCCAGGGGACGGGCTGGGGGCAGCACTGTACCCCAGCAGGGCTCCCCATTTCTCCCTCCCCCCCTCCCATCACAGGGTGAGGTGCTGGGTTGCTGCTGCTGAGGGGGCTGAGCAGAGCTGCCCGTGCCCGGGGGCAGCAGGGTTTGCAGGGCAGCAGCTCGGGGGCTCTGGGCCAGGCTGTGTGGTGCCACCAGGAGCTCTGACTGTCCCATGTCTGTTCCTCTGCAGGGATGGACAGATGGACAGGGGAGCCCCAGCTAGGCCAGGAGCCACCTGGAAGAAGCCGCCTGTGCCAAGGCCGATGCTGCTGCTTGTCCTGTGCATGTGGCCCGGCCCCTGCGTGGGGACAGCCCAGACCCTGCGTGGGGACAGCTCTGCTCCTGCCTGGGGACAGCCCTGACTGCACCTGCCCGGGAACTGAGCAGCTCCAGCTCTGCTGCAGCTCCAGGTGGGTTGTTGGGGCTCTGGTTTGTTTCAGTGCCCTGGTTTTGTTAGGATGGAGTTAATTGTCTTTTCAGTAGCTCACATAGCTGTGCTCTGGTTTCAGTGAGGGGTTTGTTATGAGAACAATGTTGATCAAGTGCTGATGTTATGAGTTGTGGCAATGAGATATTCCAGATCATATCCTGTCATGTCAGTACATTAACCAGGGGTGACTGGAAGATGAGGGCATTGTCTCGGGGGTCACTCGGGCTCTCGTGGTTCCGGGGTTTTGGTTTGGGGACGGTCTCAGCTCCGGGATCGCTGGCTGGCACAGGCTGGTTGGTGGGTGGTGAGCAATTGCCCTGTGCATCGCTCATTTGCATATTCTGTTATCACTGTTGTTATCATTATCATTTTTTTTAAATTAACAAATAGTTTTTATCTCAACCTGTGAGTTCCTTGCCCTTTCTTTCCAGTTCTCTCCCCTACTGCCTGGGTGAGGGAGGGGAGGGTGAGAGAGCAGCTGTGTTTGGCTGCAAGGAAAAAGGGTGAATCCACCCAAAACCAGCACATTCAGTTCCATTTCAGTTTGGGCTCCCATTTGGTTGTGGTTGGTTGGTTGGTTTGGGCTCTTGTGTGTGCCAGGCCCAGCTCCTGCACTGCTCCAGTTCAGTTTTGGCTCCAGCTCATTTGTGGTTCCTGTTTGTTTCTGCTCTGCTTTCAGGTCCCATTCCTGGACAGCTCCAGTTCATTGTGGCTCCAGCTCTGGCTCGTTTCAGCTCCTCTTCATTGTGGCTCCAGCTCATCTGCAGCTCCAGGTTGGTTATTTCTGCCCCTGTTTTTTTCAGGTCCAGCTCCTGCACAATTTTGCCTCCAGCTCATTTGTGGTTCCTGCTCTGCTTTCAGGTCCAACTCCTGGATGGCTCCAGGTCGGTTGCAGCTCCATTTGTTGTGGCCCCAGCTCATGGATGGCTCTGACTCGTTTCAGCTCCTCTGTTGTGGCTCCAGCTCATTTGTAGCTTCAGGTTGGTTGTTCTTGCACTTTTTTTTCAGGTCCAGCTTGTGAATGGTGCCAGTTTGGGGCTCCAGCTTGTTTGCAGCTTCAGGTCACTGTTTCTGCCCCCGTTGTTTCAGATCCAGCTCGTGGACAACTGCAGTTCAGTTTTGGCTGCAGCTCATGTTCATCTCCAGTGCAGTTTTGTCTCCAGCTGATTTTCAGTTCCAGTTTGTCTGTGGCTCCAGCTTGTTGGTTTCTGCCCCAGCTCTGACTCCAGCTGGGTTTGTTTGTTGGTTTGGGCTCCCTTTTGTTTCAGGCCCAGCTCCTGCACTGCTCCAGTTCAGTTTTGGCTCCAGCTCATTTGTGGTTCTTGTTTGTTTCTGCTCTGCTTTCAGGTCCCATTCCTGGACAGCTCCAGTTCATTGTGGCTCCAGCTCTGGCTCATTTCAGCTCCTCTTGGTTGTTTCTGCCCACAGTTTTGTTTCAGGTCCAGCTTCTGGACGGCACCAGTTCATTTGCAGCTCCAGTTCATTTGCGGTTCCAGCTCATGGACAGCTCTGGCTTGTGTCAGCTCCAGTTTGTGGACGGCTCCAGCTCATTTGCAGCTTCAGGTTGGTTATTTCTGCCTGTTTTTTTTTTTTTTCAGCTCCTGCACTGCTCCAGTTCAGTTTTGGCTCCAGTTCATTTCTGCTCTGCTTTCACGTCCCGTTCCTGGACAGCTCCAGTTCATGTGCAGCTCCATTGTCTTGCGGCTCCAGCTCCTGGATGGCTCTGGCTCGGTTCAGCTCCAGGTTGGTTATTTTTACCCCATTTTTTTTTTTCAGGTCCAGCTCATAGATGGTGCCAGTTCCATTTTGGCTGCTATTTGTTTCTTTTTTTTTTCTCTGGTTCCAGGTCCTGCTTCAGCTTATGGATGGCTCTGGCTCGTTCCAGCTCCAGTTTGGCTTCATCTCCAGTGAGGTTCCAGCTCATTTGCTGCTTCAGTTCCTGTCCAGCTCCAGCTGATGCTCAGTTCCAGTTTGGCTGCAATTCCAGCTCCTTGGTTTCAGCCTCAGCCCCTCCTGGGTTTCACCTCCAGCCCATTGCAGCTTGTGCTTGTTTCAATGAAGTTGGCTTTAGCCCAAGTCGTAAATCACTCACTGTCATCCCTGGCATATGAATATGACCTGTCATAATTGTACACTGTCTAAATATGGAATAACTGTTCTGGTTCTGAATAAACAGTTGGACACACAACCCCTGTGAAAAGTGCTTTTTCGCCCAGAGACTATCTCCTGCGTTGATTTTTGCCTGGTGCATGCCGGCGTCCCTCACTTTGGGGACCAGCGCGACCGGACCCCCACCTCCGGTGAGGGTCCACGCAACCCGCCCAGGCCCCCACCTCCGGTGGGGGCCACGCAAGCTGCCCACCCCCCTCCCACTTGCCCACAGCCCTGAGCCCTCCCGCCTCCCCCAGCCCCTGCAGCCACGGCCAAGCTGGCCCCTGGGTTTGAGCCCAGAAACAGCCGACGGGGTCTCCGTTTCTGAGCCCAAAGACACCGGACTGGCTCTCTGCCTCAGACCCCGGGAGCCCCTTTCCCAGCCCCACAAACAGAGCCCCAGGGCTCCGTTCTCAGGTCTGGGAAATGAGGGGCTCGCTCTGTGCTGCCCAGCCCCGGCTCTCGACTCCCAGAGCAAAGCCCCCAGAGAGCCCTGAACCCCCCTCAGACCCGCGTGTGATGTCGGGAAGGGCCCGGGAGCCCCGGCAGTGTCGGGCGGTGCTTGGGAACTGACTGGGGGGACCCGCAGAGCGGGCCCGGCCCCGTGTGGCCGCGGGCGGCTCGGGCGAGGACGGGGGGCGCCGGGCTCCGGCCCTCAGGGCTTTATTCCCCGGCGCCCCGAGCCCCGCGGCAGCGCCGGCTCCTCGGCAGAGCCACCGGCAGCGCAGCCGCCCGGGCACCGGCAGTCTCCTCCCGCCCGCCTCCGTCCCGACAACCCCCCAGGGCCGCGGCCCCGCTCGGCCGCGGTCGCCAACCCCTTCCCCGCTTCCCGGCCCGAGGTTTCCGCGCCTCCCTTGGGCCCCGCCGGGAGAGCCCGGCCCGAGTCCCCCGCTTTCCCCTGGGCCCCGCCGGGAGAGCCCGGCCCGAGACCCCCGCGCCTCACCTGGGCCCCACCGGGAGAGCCCGGCCCGGCCGCTGCCGGCCCCGGGACAGAGCGAGCAAAAGAGGAGAGACGGCAGCCGCCGGGGCTCAAATCTCCTCGGCCCCGCCCCGCGCAGGCGCCCTGCGGCCCCGCCCCCGCGCCCCGTCGCACCTGTGCCCGGCCTCGCGCAGGCGCCCTGCGGCCCCGCCCCGTCGCACCTGTGCCCGGCCCCGCCCTGCGCAAGCGCACTGCGGCCCCGCCCCCGCGCCCCCTCGCACCTGTGCCCGGCCCCGCCTCGCGCAGGCGCGTGAGGCAACGCCCCTCCGCGCCCCGCCCTGAGCACGCGCCTCTTCTTCAGTCTCCAGAACGGCGCTTGCAGCGAGAGCGGTGGACACGGGTACCGGGACTGGGGCTCTGCGCGGATTTTGTTGCTCGGGACGCGGGGTTGGAGCGTTGGCGCGGACCGGGGACTTCTGCTGGGACCGTGCGGAGCCCGGGGGCGGTGAGGCGGGGGCCGGAGCTTCGGCTTCGCGCTGGGCCTGGGCTTGAGCTTCGCCCTCAGCCTCGCGCTGGGCTTGAGCTTCGCCCTCAGCCTCGCGCGGGCCTGGGGCCGTGCTGCTGCCGGCGGGTCAGTCCCGGCCGGTGTCCGCCTCTCCCCGTGCGGGCGACTGCGGGTCCTGGGTGTCTTCCACCTCGTGGAGCTGGAGGACTGATCTCCGGTGCCGGGTCTCTGACGGGGAACAGCAGCCGGGCCGCGGCGCCCAAGTCCCGCGCTGCTCGCTCCTGGCCGCGGTGCCTGCTTGCGTGGTGGTTCTCTGCCGGGGCTCCAGGCATGGTCCCGCGGGGAAGCCGGGGCTCTGCCGGTGCCGCGGTCACTGAATAAAAATGGCAGCGGCTTCGTACAGGCGCTGGAGAAAGATGGGATGGCTCTTAAGGGCAGCGTCTGTCCCGGCTGGTGGTAGCCTGGTCTCCTGCTCCCGGGGCCCAGAGAAGGGCTTCAGTTGCTGACCCCCTGCCCAGAGCCATGACCCCCAAAACAGCCGTGGGGGTCCTTGCTGAGCCCTGACACGGGGGGCCAGGGCTCTGCCTCAAGCCCTCGAATGCAGGGCTGGGTGTGTCTGTGTGACCTCCCACACTGGCCAAAGGAGCCCTGTGCCAGGCCCCAAACACAGGGCTTGGGCTCTGCCTCAAACCCCCAAAAACACAACATTTGGTCTCGGGTTCTCAGCTCTGACACTGGCCCAATGAGCCTGCTATCAACCCCCCAAACACAAGACTGGGTCTCTGCTTTGAGCCCTACAACCCGGGGTTTGGTCTTTGGTTCTGAGCCCAAACACAAGGGACTTTGTGCTTCAAGTGCCCCACAACACAGGACTTAGTGTCAGTTTCTATTCCCTCAAAACACAGGACTTAATATCTGGTTCTGAGCCGAAGCATGCAGGACTTGGTCTCTGGTTCTCAGCTCTAAACTGGCCAAATAAGCCTGGTGTCAAATCCCAAAACACACAACTTAGTCTCTCTTTCTCAGCTCTATCACTGGCCATGTGAGCCAAGGTTCAAGCACCCCCCAATGCAGCACTTAGTCTCCCTTTGGGAGCACAAAATCTCTACTGGTGAGCCTGGTTTCTAGCACCCAACACACAGGACTTAGTCTCTATTTCTGAGGGACCAGTGAGCCTGGTTTCATGACCACAAACATGCAGGACTTGGTTTCTGCTTCAAGCCCCCAAAATGCAGGACTTAGTTTTTGTTTCTGAGCCCCCAGATTGGCCAAGTGAGCCTGCTTTCATGACCCTAAAACGCAGGACTCTGTTTCTGAGCCCAAACACAAGGCTCTTGGTCTGTGCTTCAAGTCCCCCAAACACAGGACTTAGTTTTTTAGTGAGCCTGGTTCCTAAGCCCTAAAATGCAGGACTTGGTCTCCAATTCTGGGGGCCCAGTGAGCCTGGGTTCCAGGCTGTGAAATGCAGGACTTGGTCTCTGGTTCTGAACACAAACATGCAGGACTCTGTGCTGCTTCAACTCCCAAAACACAGGACTTGGATTTTATTTCTGAGGCCCCCACTGAGTCTGGTTTCAAAACACAGGACTTATTCTGAGGGCCCCATGAGCCTGGTTTCCAGGCTGCAAAACACAGGACTTGGTCTCTCATTTGGAGCCCCCCAAAACACAGGACTTAGTCTCTGGTTCTGAACACAAACATGCAGGATTTAGTCTTTATTTCTGAGGCCCCAATGAGCCTGGTTTCACAACTCCAAAACACAAGACTTGGTCTGTTTCTGAGGGACACATGAGCCTGGTTTCCAGGCTGTGAAATGCAGGACTTGGTCTCTTGCTTTGAGGCCCCCAAAATGCAGGACTTGGTGTCTGTTTCTGAGCCAAGGGACTTGCTCTGTGCTCCAAGCCCCCAAAACTCAGGACCTGGTGTCTGTTTCTCACACCAGGAAATAGATGAGGTCAGGGCAGAGGCTGGGGGCCCAAGAGAGAACAAGAAAAAAAAAAAAAAAAGGTTAAAAAAGGGAACAACAGGAAAAAAATCCCCCCCCAAAAATAGTTTAAAAAAAAAAGAAATAAACAGGAGGGGAAAAAAACCAAACAAAAAATCCCAACAATAACCACACCCCCCCCCCCCCCCCCCCCAAAATAAAATAAAGTAAAAGCATAAGATGGAAAGGCAGGACAGGGGTGTCTGTCTCTGGGCCTGACCCGGTGTCCAGCCCCGGACCCGCAGGACTCGGTCTCTGTTTCCAAGCCCCGAACACGTGCAGCTGCCTGAGCCCCAGACCCCCCTGGATCCGCTCCCTGTTCACACCGGCCCCTGCACCCGCCCAACGCAGGAACGGGGCTCGGAGCCCCCGAACCGGCCCCGGGAGCCCGGTTCCAGCCCCTGCGCTCTGTTGGGGGCCGGGGCTGGAGCCCCCGGGGCCGCGGGACTCGCGCTCTGCTCAGCAGCCCCCGGGCCGGGCTCCCCAGAGGCGGGGCGGGGGCCCTGCTCTCAGCCCCGGCTCTGCTGAGCCTCAGCCCCTGCGGGCCGGGCTTTGCGTCACCGAGCCCCGGACTCGCGAGCCTTAACCGCCCCCGGCCGGTGTCCGCGGAACTGGGACCGGCCCCGAGCTCGGAGCCCCACAGCCCGTTCCCGAGCCCCGTGGGTGGGACCGGTCCCGGTAGCCCGGCGGTGCTCGGGGACGGAAGCGCCGGGCTCCGGCCCCCCAAGCTTTATTGCCCGGCAGTCCCGGGACGGGAGAGCCGCTCCCGGGTCGGGCACCCCGCGCCGCCCGCACTCACCGCTCCGGGGCCGCCGCCACCTGGTCCCGCCCCTCCGGCCGCCCAGTCCTTGTATAGACAAGGCCCCGCCTCCCCGCTCCTTTTATAGCCATCGCCCCGCCCCATCGGTGGTTCCATGGGGATCCCCGCTCTCCGTACAGATCTATAGACCCGTACGTACAACTGCACGGCCCGTTGTGCCGCCCCAGCTCCACTGGCCTGGACGGGCCCTGTGCTCCTCCGCACTCGCTGCTGACCGAGCCCGGTTTCTTTTCTCCCAGACTCACCTGGGCCGGCGCGACCCCCCGGTGTTGGGCTCATCCCGGCCAAATCGGCAGTGCCGCTGCCGAGGGACCCCCGCACTCCCCTGTCCCCTCTTCCCCGCTCGCCGAACTGCCGGGGGTGTTCGCGCCCGCAGCCCCCGGTGCCCGCGCCGGTGGGCAGCCCTGCTCCTGCCGAGGCGGGCCGGGCTCGGCAAACTGGACTCGGCGCCGTGGAAACCCTCCAGAACCCGCCGGTTCCCGCGGCCGGCGTCGTTCCCGGCTCCCTTCGCCCTCCGGTTACGGGCAAACTCCCCCGGGAGCGGAGCCAAGGCGCTGCCGGCCGCCCTCCTCCCCGGGAACTCGCTCCAGCCCTGAGCAGCTGCTCCCGGGGCCGTTCCCGTGGCGCCGGGGCCGCGGCAGCGCGGTCCAGCCGGGCGGCTCGGCGCTCCCCTGCGGCCGCTGCCCTCTCGCCGGGCCGGTCCCCGCTCCCGCGGCTCCGAGGCGCGATGCCGGGGGGGTCCTGGAGGAAAACCCGCCTCTTCCCCGATTCTATCCCCGCACCCCGAGCGGCCCGAAGCACCCGCCAGCCCGGTCCTGCACGGCCCCTTCCCCGCTCCGCCCCCAGCCGAGCCTCTCCCGGGGCGGGTCCTTCCTCATCGGCCGGGGAGTGCCCACAGCTGGCGGCTACCCCGGCTGCTGCTGCCCGGGGGCGGGGAGAGGCTGGGGGCCAGCAGAAAACGAGAAAAAAAAAAGTAAATAGTAAACAAAAAAGGCAGGGAAAAAAGGGGAAAAAAACAGGAAAAAAAAAAAAAAAGAATAGAATAAAAAGGCACAAAAATAAGAAGTAGAGGTGCAAAAGAAGCAAAATGAAGAGCAGACCCACCCCACAGGCAGCCTGTGGTGGGGAAAAGCCGGTGGAGCAGCAAAAGTCACCCCACACAGCCCCTGCCTGGAAAAAAACCCAACCCCCCCCCCCCAAAACCCCTCACACACTCATGCCAAATAAAAACCAGCAGAAAAGCGCAAGAAAAAGTACCACAAAAATTGTCCCCAAGCCCCCCAGGCCCGGGGCAGAGCAGCCCCTGGTCGGGGTCACCCCGGCATCGCCCTGGGACGGGGTGGGGTCTCTGTTCCTCGGCTGCTTCGAGGAGCCGAGAGCGGGGCCGGCTCTGGGGCTCGGGTGCCGCCCTGTGCTAGTGCCACTGGTGTTACTGGTGACTAAAAACGTGTGAACAAAAAGGGAAAGGCCGGGGGGGCTGTGCTGGGGGGCATCGCTGCCAGCCCTCTCCCCCACGGGGTGGGGGTGCCAGGACGGGAGGCACGTTCCCAGGGAAGGGGTCCGGTCACGCTGGAAACAAATGGGAAGCGGCGAGCATTGTCTGTCAGTCTGTCCAGCCCCAGCTCCGTGAGTCGGGTGACAAAGGGGCTCTGCTGAGGCCACCGGAGAGTGAGGGACACCGGGGTGACCACAGACCCCAGGAGAAAGGGCGCGGGGAGCATCCCTGCCGGAAGGCAGCCACTGGCTGCGGATGGATCCATATGGATTGATCTCTCTCCCCTCTATATGTTGCAGGCTGTATTGCCTGCAGGTGCTGTACAGAGGATGTGTCACCCTAAAGCAGGGCCAGTGTTTGCCCAAACGCATTGGCCTCCCCAGGACTGGCACTGGTGACTGAAATGGGGTTGATGTGAAATGCCAAGGGACAGGATTTTTACTGAGTTTGCCTTGTCCTGGGCTGGGCAGGATGGGGGTTCACCCCAATTCTGTCCTCTCCTCTCCTCCGGGCTGAAGCTGTGGTTAAAAGGTTTCTCCAAAAGCCCCTCCCCCGGGTGCAGCCCTGCCCCCCCCCACCCCGGGGCATGTCCCGCAGTTTTTGTGGTGCCCTGTGGGGGTCTGTCCGGGAGCAAGGAGGAGATGGGCTTGGGGGGGGCAGGAGCTCAGCTCCTCACCCCTGATCCGGCGCTGGCTTGTGACCCACAGCCCAGGGCTGCCGGCCACCGGTTAATGAGCAGAGAGGCAGGAGTGGGGGCTCAGGAGTTTATTAGCCCCTTGGGCTGCAGCAGGGTGGGGGTGTCTTCCGGCAGGCTCTGGCTTCTGGGGATGTCATCTCTCAGGGCAGGTGGCAGCCGACGGCCGGGACACCCCTGCACGGGAGGATGCTGGCAGTGTGGTCGTGTTGCCATGCTCCTCCTCGTCGTTCTCTTCATCTCATTCTTCTCCTCCTCCGCCGAGATCGGTAACCTGGGCGGGACAGAGCCGCTTGTGAATCCCTCACCCTGCTCCCTCTTGCCTCGCCACCCCTCCATCGCCCACCGCCCACATCCCCAGGACGTCCCCGAGGCCTTTGGGGACACATCACCCCTGGCTTTCGCCCCCACCTCGGCCTCGCCTCCTGCGGCTGTAGGACCGGTGCCGCCGCCGGGTGCGGCTGGAGCGGGCTCTCCTCCGGCGGCCGGAGCGGGCTCTCCTCCGGCGGCTGCTCCGGCTTCGGCTCCGCCTGTACCTGGCCATGCTCCTGCTGCTGCTGCTCCCCAACGCTCTGGGACCCCTCAGATATAGAGGGTGAGCGGTTGTGACGTGTGATGACATCATAGTGCTGGGTGGTGATGCAAGCACAGCAGCCATCCAGCCACCCATGGCCGAGGGAGAACGAGGGGCTTTGCCCCTATCACCCCCCCCAGTGTACCAGGTTAGTTAGCCCTAACCAACCACCATGGTGTGGTGGGTTGTGAACCCACAGCAGAGGAGGGAGAAGGCTGCTGGGGACCAGCCGGCCATGCTACGCCTCCCTTGCTGTACAGCCCTTCTGTAAGTGTCCATCACTGACCACAGCAAGAAAGGAGCTCCTGGGCTCCATGGTCAGCCTGTCCCAGTGTGCCTGTCCCCATTTGGTTTCCCAGGAAATAAAAGGAGGACAACTTGGAGTGGCTACTTTAGGGGGTTTTTTAATTTAGTGCTCTTTTAAAAATATGTTTGTGTTTGCGCGTGAAGAGTCTTGTCTCATCGAGCAGCTCCTGCACCAAGTGGGTCTCTTAACAGCAGTGCAGGGACAGACTGAGCACAGGAGGGTCGGTGTGTTACGTGTCTTAGATTCTGCAGAGATGGTTTAAGTAATTTGGGATTTAGCAAACAACAAGTAAGAGATCCTCTCACACCCTTTTGAAGGTGATCATTGTGTAGAAGTCTTGGTATTGGGGTCCAGGACCTGTGTACCATGAAACACATCAAATTAATGTCTTTAAATGTGCTATTGTAACTTTGATTTAATGAATACCCACGCAGTCTGAATGCTAATTGCAAGGCAGTCATCATAAAAGGAGGGAAAGGAGAAGCTGAGACTCTGCCCTACAGAGTCAATCCCTGTTCTTTCAGGTGTGTGTGCATTCAGATTGACCACCCCTCAGATTTCCAAGGGGTTTTGCACTTCCCTTGCGATGTGGAACAAGGGTAAAATCAACAGGCTAAAACTGGGGGCAACTCAAGTGCTGTGAGCATCCCTGGCCTGGGGGGTTTGGCTTGGCTCCCGAGGAAACAGTCCTTGTGAGCTTCTCAGAAGCATTTCCCAGGGACTAAGTACCCCACCTGTCTCTCCATGGGATGCACAGTGTCTGGGTGGGCTGAAAAGAAACAGGGTGAAAAAAACCCATGTCCCCTGTGCTGCTGGAGCAGCTGAGCTGGGAGCAGAACTGCTGCAGCCGTCCCTCAGGTCACCCACACAGGAGCAGCCTTTCTGGAGGGGATTCTGGTGAGTTCAGGGGTGCCAGGAACTGTGTTTTGGTTTCCTTTTGGTTAACACAGTTTATCAGCTGCTGTGTTTAAGCAGGTGTTTACCAGTCCCCTGTGTGTTTTTGCTTGCTATAGGTTACAGTTAAGGTGTAAGGTTAAAACTGAAGAGTGAAGGTTGAAGTGTTGACTTTGCACAGCACTTGTTGTATTTTTGCATGGATTTTCACCACACTTTTCTCCTCCCTTCCCCAGGAAACAGAGTTTTATTGTCCCCCGTTCCCCTGCGAGCCCTTCTCATCGATCTGCCTGACCCTGCAGTGTCTCAGCCGCTGGGTTTGTGCCCAGGAGCCCACGAGTGACCGTGGCAGATGTGGTGCTGGCTGTGATGTTTCCTGGCTGCAGGAGCTGCTGTGGCTGTGTTGCCTGGGCTCTGGCAGCTCTGTGGGGCTCTGCTCTGTGCCGGGCACGATGGCCACTTGCTTCCAGGGCTGCCAGTGTTGGGGCAGCTGAGGGCAGGGCTGAGGGCACTTAAAGAGCTGACAGATGTCATAGCGAGACCTCTCTCAATGGCCTTTCAATCTTTTTGTGCATCTGGAGAGGTCCCAGTTGACTGGAAGCTGGCAAATGTTGTCCCAGTCTTCAGGAAGGGCAACAGGGATGACCCCGGTAACTGCAGGCCTGGCAGTCTCACTGCTGTGCCTGGCAAAATTATGGAGAAGATTATTCAGGGAGTTATCAAAAATCACCTGGAAGACAACGCAGTCATTTGTTCCAGCCAGCACGGGTTCATGAGAGGAAAGTCCTGCTGGACAAGCCTGGTTTCTTTCCATGACAGGCTTACCCACCTCGGTGACCGAGGGAAGCCAGTGGATGTAATCTTCTTGGACTTCAGTAAAGCCTTTGATCCCATCTGTCACAGTTTTCTCCTGGACAAAATGTCCAGCATCCAGCTGAATAAGCACATCAGGCAGTGGGTGAGCAATTGTCTGATGGGTCAGGCTCAAATGACTTGGATACAGGACTTGAAGGATTAATTTTCTTCTTAGTAGCCAGAAAGTGCTGTGTTTTGGTTTCAGTGAGGATGTTATGAGAACAATATTGATAACTACAAGGACACTGTGCTGGGGCAGCTTCCAAGGACAGAGGGCTGGAGAGGGGAGTGGAGAAGAAAAGTGCAGTAGTTTGTAAAACCCAGAACTGGCAGTTGGATGTGCTGATGGGATATTCCAGAGCACATCACGTCATGGCCAATACAGTAACCGGGGCTGGCCGGGAACGGGGGGATTCTCTCAGGCTCACTTTTCTGGGATTGTGATTTTGGTTTCAGGGTTCCTTTTCCCTCATTATCAGGGGGTGGTGAGCAATGGCACTGTGCATCACTCATATATATATATAGTTGTTAGCATTATTACTCTTATTATTTTTGTTTTATTTTACTCTAGTTATTAAATTGTTCTTGTCTCAACCTACAAGTGTCCTCACCTTTACCCTCCCCCGTTCTCTCCCCTGTTCCCTGGGCGGGGGGAGGCTGTGAGTGGCTGTGCCTTGTTTGGCTGCCGGCGCAGTTTCACTGTCACACGCCTCAGACACGCGGTGAGTGTCGGGACCGTCCGGTGCCGGGACCGGAGCTGGACCCGATGGTCCCGGTGGGTCTGTGCTGTAGTTCTGCATTTTGTCCGCCAGACGGCGACACCGGAGGGGGCCGCTCCCGCCCCGCCTGGCGATTGGCTGCTCCCCGGCACCGCTGATTGGTGGGCGCGGGAGGGGCCGCCCCCCGCGCGGCAGGTGCCGCCGATCCCCGAGGCTTCAACAGGTCCCGGGGCGCAGTACCGCTCGCCACCGCCAGGGGGCGCCTCCGCCGCGAGAGCTTCTGCCGCCAGAGCCGCGCGCGGGACGGGGCTGCGGGCGCAGGTACCGGGGGGACCCTGAGGGGAGGGGGGGTCGCTCGCTGCCGGCTGGGAGGGGTGTCCGGCCGCGCCCGAACCCTCGGGGCCCGTCTGCGGGCGGCCTGGGGGCCGTGCCGTTCCCCCGGTGGAGCCCGAGCCCGGCCGCGGTGAGGAGAGACCGGGCCCGGGCGGGGTCGGTCCCGGCCGCGGCTGCCGGGTGGTGTCCGGGCGCGGTCTGAAGGGGTGCCCGGGGTTCGGACCCCTCCGGGTCGAAGCGGCGGCTCTGTCGTGGAGCAGCTCCGCGGGGCTCGGCCGGGGGTGGCGGTGGGTGACCGTCCCCTGGGAACCCCGCGGCTGCGACCGGGGCTTGTGCCCCACTTCCCACCCCAGGAGGAGCCGCCGCCGCCGCCGCCCTCGGGTCCGGGGGAGCTTCCCGCCGGTGCTCGGCCCGGCTCTGGCTCCCGAGCCGTGAGAGACGCTACAGCCGCTTGCGGGCAGCGGGGTCTGTGCTCGGGCGGGACCCCCGAGCTGCCCCCGGGGACACCCCGCCTGTCCCCGGCCTGTGCTGCCGCTGGGACGGGCGTCGCCCCGGGCGGTCTCCGGGGCCGGTGGGGTGGGGGCCGCGGCTGCTGCCGTGCCGGGAGGGCTCTCGGGGGCTGGGGGTGCGGGCTCTGCAGCGGTGCCGGGAGCCGGGGCCGAGGTCTCCTTGGGGGCAGGTAACGCGTTTGTGCTGCACATTCTGTGTTTCCCGTGTCACGCAGGTGCTGCCGGATTTGCCACGGCCCCAGAATGAGACGTTTTATCCCCACGGCTCTGGGCTGCCCCCGTGTCCAGCCCCAGCCAGGCCAGGATGGTTTGGGCTGCGCAGGCCGGGAGATCCCTGGACACCAAACCCCATCTGGGCATCCAGAGGCACAGGCTGGGTGAGGGACTGACTGTCAGCACTGCCAGGGGCTCTCCAGAGATGGGAGCAGGGACACCTGGTGCTGCCCTACTCACAGTGAGGAACAGGGGGCAGGAGGAGCCAGCAGAGCTGCAGGCACCTGGATGGGCCCCACCTGTCTGCTGGTGCCTGGCTTTGTCCACAGGTTCTGAGAGTGATTTTGTTTCTTCCTTCCCAAACCCAGGAGCTGCTGCTGGTTCCCAGCAGGGCCAGGGCTGGGGGGAACATGTCCCCTGTGCTGCTGGAGCAGCTGAGCTGGGAGCAGAACTGCTGCAGCCGTCCCTCAGGTCACCTGCACAGGAGCAGCCTTTCTGGAGGGGATTCTGGTGAGTTCAGGGGTGCCGGGAACTGTGTTTTGGTTTCCTTTTGGTTAACACAGTTTATCAGCTGCTGTGTTTAAGCAGCTGGTGACCAGTCCCCTGTGTGTGCTTGTTTGCCACGGGTTCTGGTTAAGGTGTGTGAGGATAAAACTGAAGAGTGAAGGTTGAAGTGTTGACTTTCCACAGCATTTGTTGTATTTTTGCATGGATTTTCACCACACTTTTCTTTCCCCCCCACCAGGAAACTCTGCTCCTCTGTGCTGGTTCCCTCTGTGCCCCGCAGTGTGACAAGCTGGTGGCATTTCACTGGAGACGTGGGCAGTGCTGCTGCTGAAGTCACACAGACTAGAGGACAGCCCGGCCCTGGGCAGGAGGACTTTGCTTTGTGGAAGCTGAGAGCTGTCCCTCAGGGATAAAGGACACTCTGGGACACCTGAGGGCTCCGGGGGTGACTGGACCAGCAGAGCAGCAGCGAGAGTGCTGAGGAGTGGCTGTGCCAAGTGTCCCTGTGACCAGGGATGGGTCGTGTGGGTGCCAGAGATGAGTCAAAACGTGTTGGACCTGAACGTTTGGAGGGTGCCAAAAGGCGAGGAGCCCGGCCCTGAGGTGCCAAGTGCCAGGGGACGCCGGTGGGGAGGCCGTGCCCGGTGAGGTGAGTGCCCCGAGGCAGCGGGGAGTGGAGCTGCTGTGGTTTTGTGCTCGGGGCGCTTTGGCTTTGCCCCTCGTCCTGCTGGTGGGCGGCCAAGGGACTGGGGGGGCAGCGCTGTACCCCAGCAGGGCTCCCCATTTCTCCCTCCCTTCCCATCACAGTGTGAGGTGCTGGGTTGCTGCTGCCGAGGGGGCTGAGCAGAGCTGCCCGTGCCCGGGGGGCAGCAGGGTTTGCAGGGCAGCAGCTCGGGGGCTCTGGGCCAGGCTGTGTGGTGCCACCAGGAGCTCTGACTGTCCCATGTCTGTTTCTCAGCAGGGATGGACAGATGGACAGGGGAGCCCCAGCCACACCGGGAGCCACCTGGAAGAAGTCGCCTGTGCCAAGGCCAATGCTGCTGCTTGCCCTGTGCGTGTGGCCCGGCCCCTGCGTGGGGACAGCCCAGACCCTGCGTGGGGACAGCTCTGCTCCTGCCTGGGGACAGCCCTGACTGCACCTGCCTGGGAACTGAGCAGCTCCAGCTCTGCTGCAGCTCCAGGTGGGTTGTTGGGGCTCCTGTTTGTTTCAGTGCCCTGGTTTTGTTAGGATGGAGTTAATTGTCTTTTCAGTAGCCAGAACAGCTGTGCTCTGGTTTCAGTGGGGGGTTTGTTATGAGAACAATGTTGATCAAGTGCTGATGTTATGAGTTGCTGCTGGAGCCCAAGGCCGTTGTGTTTGGCTGGTTCTCAGCTGCAGTAGGACTGGGAGGGAGAAGTGTAGTGAACAGCAAACCCCAGAGCTGGCATTTGGATGTGGCAATGAGATATTCCAGATCATATCCTGTTGTGTCAGTACATTAACCAGGGGTGACTGGAAGATGAGGGCATTGTCTCGGGGGTCACTCGGGCTCTCGTGCTTCCGGGGTTTCGGTTTGGGGACTGTCTCAGCTCCGGGATCGCTGCCTGGCACAGCCTGGTCGGTGGGTGGTGAGCAATTGCCCTGTGCATCGCTCATTTGCATATTCTGTTATCACTGTTGTTATCATTATCATTTTATTTTAATTAACAGTTTTTATCTCAACCTGTGAGTTTCCTTGCCCTTTCTTTCCAGTTCTCTCCCCTACTCCCTGGGCGAGGGAGGGGAGGGTGAGAAAGCAGCTGTGTTTGGCTGCAAGGAAAAAGGGTGAATCCACCCAAAACCAGCACATTCAGTTCCATTTCAGTTTGGGCTCCCATTTGGTTGTGGTTGGTTGGTTGGTTTGGGCTCTTGTGTGTGCCAGGCCCAGCTCCTGCACTGCTCCAGTTCAGTTTTGGCTCCAGCTCATTTGTGGTTCCCGTTTGTTTCTGCTCTGCTTCCAGGTCCCATTCCTGGACAGCTCCAGTTCATTGTGGCTCCAGCTCTGGCTCATTTCAGCTCCTCTTCATTGTGGCTCCAGCTCATTTGCAGCTTCAGGTTGGTTATTTCTGCCCCTGGTTTTTTTCAGGTCCAGCTCCTGCACAATTTTGCCTCCAGCTCATTTGTGGTTCCTGTTCTGCTTTCAGGTCCAACTCCTGGATGGCTCCAGGTCGGTTGCAGCTCCATTTGTTGTGGCCCCAGCTCATGGATGGCTCTGACTCGTTTCAGCTCCTCTGTTGTGGCTCCAGCTCATTTGTAGCTTCAGGTTGGTTGTTCTTGCACTTTTTTTTCAGGTCCAGCTTGTGAATGGTGCCAGTTTGGGGCTCCAGCTTGTTTGCAGCTTCAGGTCACTGTTTCTGCCCCCGTTTGTTTCAGATCCAGCTCGTGGACAACTGCAGTTCAGTTTTGGCTGCAGCTCATGTTCATCTCCAGTGCAGTTTTGTCTCCAGCTGATTTTCAGTTCCAGTTTGTCTGTGGCTCCAGCTCGTTGGTTTCTGCCCCAGCTCTGACTCCTGTTTGCTGGGTTTGTTTGTTGGTTTGGGCTCCCTTTTGTTTCAGGCCCAGCTCCTGCACTGCTCCAGTTCAGTTTTGGCTCCAGCTCATTTGTGGTTCCTGTTTGTTTCTGCTCTGCTTTCAGGTCCCATTCCTGGACAGCTCCAGTTCATTGTGGCTCCAGCTCTGGCTCATTTCAGCTCCTCTTGGTTGTTTCTGCCCCCAGTTTAGTTTCAGGTCCAGCTTCTGGACGGCACCAGTTCATTTGCAGCTCCAGTTCATTTGTGGTTCCAGCTCATGGACAGCTCTGGCTTGTGTCAGCTCCAGTTTGTGGACGGCTGCAGCTCCAGGTTGGTTATTTCTGCCCCTGTTTTTCTTTCAGGTCCAGCTCCTGCACTGCTCCAGTTCAGTTTTGGCTCCTGTTCATCTGTAGTTCCTGTTTTTTTCTGCTCTGCTTTCAAGTCCTATTCCTGGACATCTCCAGATTGGGGACAGCTCCAGCTCATTTGCAGCTCCAGGTTGGTTATTTCTGCCCCTGTTTGTTTTCAGGTCCAGCTCCTGCACTGCTCCAGTTCATTTCTGCTCTGCTTTCACGTCCCGTTTCTGGACAGCTCCAGTTCATGTGCAGCTCCATTTTCTTGCGGCTCCTGGATGGCTCTGGCTCGTTTCAGCTCCAGGTTGATTATTTCTGCTCCTGTTTGTTTTCAGGTCCAGCTCCTGCACTGCTCCAGTTCAGTTTTGGCTCCAGTTTGTTTCTGCTCTGCTTTCACGTCCCATTCCTGGATAGCTCCTGCTCCTGGATGGCTCTGGCTCGGTTCAGCTCCAGGTTGGTTATTTTTGCCCCATTTTTTTTTTTCAGGTCCAGCTCATAGATGGTGCCAGTTCCATTTTGGCTCCTATTTGTTTCTGCTCTGGTTCCAGGTCCAGCTTATGGATGGCTCTGGCTCGTTACAGCTCCAGTTGGTGGATGGCTCCAGCTTGGCTTCATCTCCAGTGAGGTTCCAGCTCATTTGCTGCTTCAGCTCCTGTCCAGCTCCAGCTGATGCTCAGTTCCAGTTTGGCTGCAGTTCCAGCTCCTCCTGGGTTCCAGCTCCAGCCCATTGCAGCTTGTGCTTGTTTCAATGAAGTTGGCTTTAGCCCAAGTCGTAAATCACTCACTGTCATCCCTGGCATATGAATATGACCTGTCATAATTGTACACTGTCTAAATATGGAATAACTGTTCCGGTTCTGAATAAACAGTTGGACACACAAACCCTGTGAAAAGTGCTTTTTCGCCCAGAGACTATCTCCTGCGTTGATTTTTGCCTGGTGCATGCCGGCGTCCCTCACTTTGGGGACCAGCGCGACCGGACCCCCACCTCCGGTGAGGGTCCACGCAACCCGCCCAGGCCCCCACCTCCGGTGGGGGCCACGCAAGCTGCCCACCCCCCTCCCACTGGCCCACAGCCCCATGCCCTCC
Organism: Caprimulgus europaeus; assembly: GCA_907165065.1. The sequence goes on from OU015526.1 coordinate 79,813,684, forward strand.
CGCCTCCCCCAGCCCCTGCAGCCACGGCCAAGCTGGCCCCTGGGTTTGAGCCCAGAAACAGCCGACAGGGTCTCCGTTTCTGAGCCCAAAGACACAGGACTGGCTCTCTGCCTCAGACCCCAGGAGCCCCTTTCCCAGCCCCATAAACAGAGCCCCGGGGCTCCGTTCTCAGGTCTGGGAAATGAGGGGCTCGCTCTGTGCTGCCCAGCCCCGGCTCTCGAGTCCCAGAGCAAAGACCCCAGCGAGCCCCGAACCCCCCTCAGACCCGCGTGTGATGTCGGGAAGGGCCCGGGAGCCCCGGCGGTGTCGGGCGGTGCTTGGGAACTGACTGGGGGGACCGCGGAGCGGACCCAGCCCCGTGTGGCCGCAGGCGGCTCGGGCGAGGACGGGGGGCGCCGGGCTCCGGCCATTCGGGCTTTATTTCCCGGCGCCCCGAGCCCCGCGGCAGCGCCGGCTCCTCGGCGGAGCCACCGGCAGCGCGGCCGCCCGGGCACCGGCAGTCTCCCGCCCGCCTCCGCCCCGAAAACCCCCCGGGGCCGCGGCCCCGCTCGGCCGCGGCCGCCAACCCCTTCCCCGCTTCCTGGCTCGAGCTCCCCGTGCCTCCCCTGAGTCCTGCCAGGAGCCCGGCCCGAGCCCCCCGCGCCTCACCTGGGTCTCACCGGGAGAGCCCGGCCCGAGCCCCCCGCGCCTCACCTGGGCCTCACCGGGAGAGCCCGGCCCGGCCGCTGCCGGCCCCGGGACAGCGAGAGCAAAAGACGGGACACGCTGACCGCCGGGGCTCAAATCTCCTCGGCCCCGCCCCGCGCAGGCGCCCTGCAGCCCCGCCCCCGCGCCCCGTCGCACCTGTGCCCGGCCTCGCGCAGGCGCCCTGCGGCCCCGCCCCGTCGCACCTGTGCCCGGCCCCGTCCTGCGCAGGCGCACTGCGGCCCCGCCCCCGCGCCCCCTCGCACCTGTGCCCGGCCCCGCCTCGCGCAGGCGCGTGTGGCCCCGCCCCTCCGCGCCCCGCCCTGCGCACGCGCCTCTTCTTCAGCCGCCAGAACGGCGCTGGCAGCGAGAGCGGCGGACACGGGTACTGGGGCTGGGGCTCTGCGCGGCTTTTGTCGCTTGGGACGCGGGGTTGGGACGTTGGCGCGGACCGGGGACTTCTGCTGGGACCGTGCGGAGCCCGGGGGCGGTGAGGCGGGGGCCGGAGCTTCGGCTTCGAGCTGGGCCTGGGCTTGAGCTTCGCCCTCAGCCTCGCGCTGGGGTTGAGCTTCGCCCTCAGCCTCGCGCTGGGCTTGAGCTTCGCCCTCAGCCTCGCGCTGGGCTTGAGCTTCGCCCTCAGCCTCGCGCTGGGCTTGAGCTTCGCCCTCAGCCTCGCGCTGGGCTTGAGCTTCGCCCTCAGCCTCGCGCTGGGCTTGAGCTTCGCCCTCAGCCTCGCGCTGGGCTTGAGCTTCGCCCTCAGCCTCGCGCGGGCCCGGGGCCGTGCTTCTGCCGGCGGGTCAGTTTCGGCCGGTGTCCGCCTCTCCCCGTGCGGGCGACTGCGGGTCCTGGGTGTCTTCCACCTTGTGGAGCTGGAGGACTGATCTCCGGTGCCGGGTCTCTGACGGGGAACAGCAGCCGGGCCGCGGCGCCCAAGTCCCACGCTGCTCGCTCCTGCCCGTGCTGGCTGCCTGCGTGGTGGTTCTCTGCCGGGGCTCCGGGCACGGTCCCGCGGGGAAGCCGGGGCTCTGCCGGTGCCCTGCCGGTGCCGCGGTCACTGAATAAAAATGGCAGCGGCTTCGTACAGGCGCTGGAGAAAGACGGGATGGCTCTTAAGGGCAGCTTCTGTCCCAGCTGGTGGTAGCCTGGTCTCCTGCTCCCGGGGCCCAGAGAAGGGCTTCAGTTGCTGACCCCCTGCCCAGAGCCATGACCCCCAAAACAGCCGCGGGGGTCCTTGCTGAGCCCTGACATGGGGGGCCAGGGCTCTGCCTCAAGCCCCCGAATGCAGGGCTGGGTGTGTCTGTGTGACCTCCCACACTGGCCAAAGGAGCCCTGTGCCAGGCCCGAAACACAGGGCTTGGGCTCTGCCTCAAACCCCCAAAAACACAACACTTGGTCTCTGGTTCTCAGCTCTAACACTGGCCCAATGAGCCTGTTATCAACCCCCCAAACACAAGACTGGGTCTCTGCTTTGAGCCCTACAACACAGGTTTTGGTCTTTGGTTCTGAGCCCAAACACAAGGGACTTTGTGCTTCAAGTGCCCCACAACACAGGACTTAGTGTCAGTTTCTATTCCCTCAAAACACAGGACTTAATATCTGGTTCTGAGCCCAAGCATGCAGGACTTGGTCTCTGGTTCTCAGCTCTAAACTGGCCAAATGAGCCTGGTGTCAAACCCCAAAACACACAACTTAGTCTCTCTTTCTCAACTCTAACACTGGCCATGTGAGCCAAGGTTCAAGCACCCCCCAATGCAGCATTTAGTCTCCCTGTGGGAGCACAAAATCTCTACTGGTGAGCCTGGTTTCTAGCACCCAACACACAGGACTTAGTCTCTATTTCTGAGGGACCAATGAGCCTGGTTTCATGACCACAAACATGCAGGACTTGGTTTCTGCTCCAAGCCCCCAAAATGCAGGTCTTAGTTTTTGTTTCTGAGCCCCCAGATTGGCCAAGTGAGCCTGCTTTCATGACCCCAAAACGCAGGACTTAGTCTCTGTTTCTGAGCCCAAACACAAGGCTCTTGGTCTGTGCTTCAAGTCCCCCAAACGCAGGACTTAGGTTTTTAGTGAGCCTGGTTCCTAAGCCCTAAAATGCAGGACTTGGTCTCCAGTTCTGGGGGCCCAGTGAGCCTGGGTTCCAGGCTGTGAAATGCAGGACTTGGGCTCTGGTTCTGAACACAAACATGCAGGACTCTGTGCTGCTTCAACTCCCAAAACACAGGACTTGGATTTTATTTTTGAGGCCCCCAGTGAGCCTGGTTTCAAAACACAGGACTTAGTCTCTGGTGTTGGGCCCCATGAGCCTGGTTTCCAGGCTGCAAAACACAGGACTTGGTCTCTCATTTGGAGCCCCCCAAAACACAGGACTTAGTCTCTGGTTCTGAACACAAACATGCAGGATTTAGTCTTTATTTCTGAGGCCCCAATGAGCCTGGTTTCACAACTCCAAAACACAAGACTTGGTCTGTTTCTGAGGGACACATGAGCCTGGTTTCCAGGCTGTGAAATGCAGGACTTGGTCTCTTGCTTTGAGGCCCCCAAAATGCAGGACTTGGTGTCTGTTTCTGAGCCAAGGGACTTGCTCTGTGCTCCAAGCCCCCAAAACTCAGGACTTGGTGTCTATTTCTCACACCAGGAAATAGATGAGGTCAGGGCAGAGGTTGGGGGCCCAAGAGAGAACAAGAAAAAAAAAAAGTTAAAAAAGGAACACCAGGAAAAAAATCCCATAAAAAATAATTTAAAAATAAAAAAGATGAAATAAACAGGAGGGGAAAAAACAAACAAACCAAACAAAAAACCCCAACAATAACCACAAAACCCCCCCAAAAATAAAATAAAGAAAAAGAATAAGATGGAAAGGCAGGACAGGGGTGTCTGTCTCTGGGCCTGACCCAGCCCCAGATCCCGGTATCCAGCCCCGGACCCGCAGGACTCGGCCTCTGTTTCCAAGCGCCGAACACGTGCAGCTGCCTGAGCCCCAGACCCCCCTGGATCCGCTCCCTGTTCACACCGGCCCCCCGAGGCCGCAGGACTCGCTCTCTGTTCCACAGCCCCCGGGCCAGGCTCCCCAGAACTGGGGCGGGGGCTTCTCTCTCAGCTCCTGCAGGCCGGGCTTTGCGCCCCCGAACCCCGGACTTGGGAGCCCGAACAGCTCCCGGCCGGTGCCCGCGGGACCGGAACCGGCCCCGGCAGCCCTGGACTCCATCTCGGCCCGGAGCCCTGCAGCCGGTTCCCGAGCCCCACGAGTGGGGCCGGTCCCGGAAGCTCCAACGGAACCCGAGAACGGAAGCGTCGGGCTCCGGCCCTCCGGGCTTTATTCCCTAGCAACCCCGGGACGAGCCCCCCGCGTCGCCCGCACTCACCATTCCGGGGCCGCCGCCACCGCCGCGCCTGGTCCCGCCCCTCCGACCGCCCAGTCCTTGTATCGACACGGCCCCGCACCTCCCGCTTCTTTTATGGCCATCGCCCCGCCCCATAGGTGGTTCCATAGGGATCCCCGCTCTCCGTACAGATGTATAGATTCGTACCTACAACCTCGGGACTGTTTTGTGCTCCCCCGGGGGACGCGGCTCTCTCACCGCCGCTCCCGCTGCCCCGGCAGGTTTCTCTTTCCCAACCAGCCGGCAATGCCGCTGCCATGGGACCCCCGCACCCCTCGGCCTGCCCCGTCCCCTCTTCTCCGCTCGCCGAACTGCCAGGGGTGTTCGCGGCCCGGGCAGGGATCCCCGTTTCTGTCCCGCAGCCCCCGGCCCAGCGCCGGTGGGCGGCCCCGTTCCTGCCGAGGCGAGCCGGGCTCGGAAACCCCCCAGAACCCGCCGGTTCCCGCGGCCGGCGTCGTTCCCGGCTCCCTTCGCCCTCTGGTTCCGGGCAAACTCCCCCGGGAACGAAGCGCAGGCGCTGCCGGCCGCCCTCCGCCCCGGGAACTCGCTCCCGCCCTGAGCAGCTGCTCCCGGGACCGTTCCCGTGGCGCCGGGGCCGCGGCAGCGCGGTCCAGCCGGGCGGCTCGGAGCTACCCTGCGGCCGCTGCCCTCTCGCCGGGCCAGTCCCCGCTCCCGCGGCTCCGAGGCGCGATGCCGGGGGGGTCCTGGAGGAAAACCCGCCTCTTCCCCGATTCTATCCCCGCACCCCGAGCGGCCCGAAGCACCCGCCAGCCCGGTCCTGCCCGGCCCCTTCCCCGCTCCGCCCCCAGCCGAGCCCCTCCCAGGGCGGGTCCTTCCTCATCGGCTGGGGAGTGCCCACAGCTGGGGGCTACCCCGGCTGCTGCTGCCCGGGGGCGGGGAGAGGCTGGGGGCCAGCAGAAAACGAGAAAAAAAAAAGTTTATAAAGGAAAAAAAAGTAAATAGTAAACAAAAAAGGCAGGGAAAAAAGGGGGAAAAAACAGGAAAAAAAAAATTAAAAAGAATAGAAAAAAAGGCCCAAAAATAAGAAGTAGAGGTGCAAAAGAAGCAAAATGAAGAGCAGACCCACCCCACAGGCAGCCTGTGGTGGGGAAAAGCCGGTGGAGCAGCAAAAGTCACCCCACACAGCCCCTGCCTGGAAAAAACCCCCCCCCCCCCCCCCCCCCCAAAACCCCTCACACACTCGTGCCAAATAAAAACCAGCAGAAAAGCGCAAGAAAAAATACCACAGAAATTGTCCCCAAGCCCCCCAGGCCCGGGGCAGAGCAGCCCCTGGTCAGGGTCACCCCGGCATCGCCCTGGGACGGGGTGGGGTCTCTGTCTGCTTTGAGGAGCCGAGAGCGGGGCCGGTTCTGGGGCCTCGGGTGCCGCCCTGTGCTGGTGCCACTGGTGTTACTGGTGACTAAAAACGTGTGAACAAAAAGGGAAAGGCCGGGGGGGCTGTGCTGGGGGGCATCGCTGCCAGCCCTCTCCCCCACGGGGTGGGGGTGCCAGGACGGGAGGCACGTTCCCAGGGAAGGGGTCCGGTCACGCTGGAAGCAAACCGGGAAGCGGCGAGCATTGTCTGTCAGTCTGTCCAGCCCCAGCTCCGTGCGTCGGGTGACAAAGGGGCTCTGCTGAGGCCACCGGAGAGTGAGGGACACCGGGGTGACCACAGACCCCAGGAGAAAGGGCACGGGGAGCATCCCTGCCGGAAGGCGGCCGCTGGCTGCCTATGGATCCATATGGATTGATCTCTCTCCCCTCTATATGTTGCAGGCTGTATTGCCTGCAGGTGCTGTACAGAGGATGTGTCACCCTAAAGCAGGGCCAGTGTTTGCCCAAACGCATTGGCCTCCCCAGGACTGGCACTGGTGATTGAAATGGGGTTGATGTGAAATGCCAAGGAACAGGTTTTTTACTGAGTTTGCCTTGTCCTGGGCTGGGCAGGATGGGGGTTCACCCCAATTCTGTCCTCTCCTCTCCTCCGGGCTGAAGCTGTGGTTAAAAGGTTTCTCCAAAAGCCCCTCCCCCGGGTGCAGCCCTGCCCCCCCCACCCCGGGGCATGTCCCGCAGTTTTTGTGGTGCCCTGTGGGGGTCTGTCCGGGAGCAAGGAGGAGATGGGCTTGGGGGGGGCAGGAGCTCAGCTCCTCACCCCTGATCCGGCGCTGGCTTGTGACCCGCAGCCCAGGGCTGCCGGCCACTGGTTAATGAGCAGAGAGGCAGGAGTGGGGGCTCAGGAGTTTATTAGCCCCTTGGGCTGCAGCAGGGTGGGGGTGTCTTCCGGCAGGCTCTGGCTTCTGGGGATGTCATCTCTCAGGGCAGGTGGCAGCCGACGGCCGGGACACCCCTGCACAGGAGGATGCTGGCAGTGTGGTCGTGTTGCCATGCTCCTCCTCGTCGTTCTCTTCATCTCATTCTTCTCCTCCTCCGCCGAGATCGGTAACCTGGGCGGGACAGAGCCGCTTGTGAATCCCTCACCCTGCTCCCTCCTGCCTCGCCACCCCTCCATCGCCCACCGCCCACATCGCCAGGACGTCCCCGAGGCCTTTGGGGACACATCACCCCTGGCTTTCGCCCCCACCTCGGCCTCGCCTCCTGCGGCTGTAGGACCGCTGCCGCCGCCGGGTGCGGCTGGAGCGGGCTCTCCTCCGGCGGCCGGAGCGGGCTCTCCTCCGGCGGCTGCTCCGGCTTCGGCTCCGCCTGTACCTGGCCATGCTCCTGCTGCTGCTGCTCCCCGACCCTCTGGGACCCCTCAGATATAGAGGGTGAGCGGTTGTGACGTGTGATGACATCATAGTGCTGGGTGGTGATGCAAGCGCAGCAGCCATCCAGCCACCCATGGCTGAGGGAGAAGAACGAGGGGCTTTGCCCCTATCACCCCCCCCAGTGTACCAGGTTAGTTAGCCCTAACCAACCACCATGGTGTGGTGGGTTGTGAACCCACAGCAGAGGAGGGAGAAGGCTGCGGGTGACCAGCCGGCCATGCTACGCCTCCTTTGCTGTACGGCCCTTCTGTAAGTGTCCATCACTGACCACAGCAAGAAAGGAGCTCCTGGGCTCCATGGTCAGCCCGTCCCAGTGTGCCTGTCCCCATTTGGTTTCCCAGGAAATAAAAGGAGGACAACTTGGAGTGGCTACTTTAGGGGGTTTTTTAATTTAGTGCTCTCTTAAAAATATGTTTGTGTTTGCGCGTGAAGAGTCTTGTCTCATCGAGCAGCTCCTGCACCAAGTGGGTCTCTTAACAGCAGTGCAGGGACAGACTGAGCACAGGAGGGTCGGTGTGTTATGTGTCTTAGATTCTGCAGAGATGGTTTAGGTAATTTGGGGTTTAGCAAGTAGCAAGTAAGAGATCCTCTCACACCCTTTTGAAGGTGATCATTGTGCAGAAGTCTTGGTATTGGGGTCCAGGACCTGTGTACCATGAAACACATCAAATTAATGTCTTTAAATGTGCTGTTGTAACTGGGATTTCATGAATACCCACGCAGTCTGAATGCTAATTGCAAGGCAGTCATCATAAAAGGAGGGAAAGGAGAAGCTGAGACTCTGCCCTACCGAGTCAATCCCTGTTCTTTCAGGTGTGTGTGCATTCGGATTGACCACCCCTTAGATTGCCAAGGGGTTTTGCACTTTCCTTGCGATGTGGAACAAGGGTAAAAGCCACAGGCTAAAACTGGGGGCAACTCAAGTGCTGTGAGCATCCCTGGCCTGGGGGGTTTGGCTTGGCTCCCAAGGAAACAGTCCTTGTGAGCTTCTCAGGAGCATCTCCCAGGGACTAAGTACCCCACCTGTCTCTCCATGGGATGCACAGTGTCTGTGTGGGCTGAAAAGAAACAGGGTGAAGAAAATGGTGCAGATTCCCCCCTCCCCTTCTTTTATCCAGGGTGACAAATTCCTGTAACTAAAAGGAAAGACCTCGCTCTCTGAGCAGCCCAGAAATCACCTCCATCCATGTAAAAGCACAGAACGTGCTCCACTAATAGGGCTGGGGACTTCTCTGCCACATCAGCACAGTCACCTGGTCCCCAAACTACATCGCTCCGACAAAGGCCTGATGCTCAGGGAATAACCAAGAGCGGATCTCCCTGGGGGTTGGCAGATGGTGGTTTATTTGTCTGGACAACAACGTGATTTTGCAGGTCACTCCTTCTAAAGCATCAGTTCCCTGTACAGGGTCTTTCCCGTACCTCTGGTTCCCAGTTTGGAAAGGCTATGATGGCTTTCCCCTCTCTGCTCCCTTCCACTGGCACAGCAGCAGCTGTCTGTCTGTCTGTCTGTCTATCTGTGACCTGGCAGCCGGCAGAAGCCACTTGACCCAGACTCTGAACATGCTGCTGCTCACTAACCCAGCAGTTAGTTGCTGGCTCCGTTTCTGCCATTCCCAGTCCCTTCTCTTCATGGCTTTGGAACGGAGATACTGATGGATGAGCTTGGAAAGAGAGGCTTTTTGTCCCCTTTCCACTGCAATTAATAAAGTCCCATCTATTTGACACCTGCCAATGGGATTGATCCTACCTTGGTGTCCTGGGTTTTAGTTGGGACAGAGCTGGGTTTCTTTTTAGGAACTAGAACAGTGCTGGGGTTTGGTTCCAGCCTGGGAATTGTTACGAAACACTGAGAACACACCTGTGTTTGTATTTTTGTCACTGGAAGTGAAGGACTTTGTGTTTTGCTGGTCTGCAAGTGCAAGATCTAAGGTGGTGGTGAGGAATATTTAAATTAACAAGCTAAATTGTCATTTGGATGTGCCAATGGGATATTCCATCTCATATCATGTCATGTCCAGTACATTAGTGAGGGGCTCTTGCTCTCTTGCTCTCTCTGGCTTTCACTCGGGCTCTCGCTCTTCTGGGACTGGCATTTCTATTTGGGATTGTCGCTCCTCCGGGATCGTTATCTGGGAACGGGCTGGGCTTGGTCAGCAGTTGGTGAGCAATGGCCCTGGGTATCACTCATTTGCATATTTTACTACTAATATTATTATCACTACTATTTTAATATCAGTATCACTTTAAGTTTTGTTTTATTTTAATTATGAAATTGTTCTTATCTCAACCTACAAGGCTCTTTACCTTTGCCCCCCAATTCTCTCCCCTAACCCCTGGGGACGGGGGAGTGAGTGAGTGACTATGTTTGACTGCTAGCCCTGAAGCAAAACCACCACACTTGGGCACAATTTTTCAGAGAATGAGAGAAAAACCCCAGGTAAATACTACCCAAAAGTGTGAAGGCCCTGGAAAAAAACCAGACCTATTTTGCATTGCATTAACAGCAATTTACCTCAGCCTGAACTTCCTTTGTGTGTTTTAAAAACCCGAAAAGGAAGAGGACAGCTTTTATTTTGGATATAGATAACAGGCATCTTCCTCAGATACTGGTTGTCGCTGCTGGAATCGCTGCCTCCATTCCAATCCAAATGATAAACAGGCTCAAACTGTATTTTCAAAGATGCCTCTTCAAGTTCCCAAATGAAATTTGTGTCCTGATTTTTAGCTGGGACAGAGCTGAGTTTCTTTTTAGCAGCTAGAACAGCGCTGGGGTTCGGTTTCAGCTGGGATTTGTTATGAGTGAAACGCTGAGAACATCCCCATGTTTTTGCTGGAAGTGGAGGACTTTGAATTGTGTTAAGTCTATGAGTGCAAGATCTAAGGGGGGCAAGAAATATTTAAATTAATAAGCTAAATTGGCATTTGGATGTGCCAATGGGATATTCCATCTCATATCATGTCATAGTCAGTATATTAAGGAAGGTCCCATCTCTCTCGGGCTCTCGCTCTTACCGGACTGCTGTTTCAGTTCGGGATTGTTGCTCCTCCGGGATCATTATCTGGGAACAGGCTGGGTGGCAGGTGGTGAGCAACTGCACTCTGTATCACTTATTTGCATATTTTATTACTATTGTTATTATGATGACTATTTTAATAGCATTCTTATTTTATTTCAGTTCTTAAATTGTTCTCATCTCAACCTACGAGTCTCCCTACCCTTACCCCCCCAATTCTCTCCCCTGTTCCCTGGGGTGGGGAGAGAGTGAGCAAGCAGCTGTGTTGGCTGCCAGCCCAGTGCAACCACCACACTTTGGCACGTGAAGAACTACCTGCTGCTCCTGCAGGATTTCTGCAGCAGTATTGTTAACCAGCTCTCATCTGGTGACATGGTGAAGGTGCATTTTCCTGTTCCTCCTACGTCCTGTCCCTCTGTGATCCCTCCACAAGTGGCAAACCCCTGCAGTTCACAGCTCTTGTTCTGGCCAAGGGCAACCCAGCCACCCTCACAGCTTGCAGGGTGAACTTGGACCAACGCGGCTTTTCAGCCCTCTCAAGTGGTGCTTCAATGGAGCTGAGAAGTTGTTCCAAGACTCTTGTTTATGAAATGTGAGGATGAGCGCTCTCAGAGTGTGAGTTCAACTGGACACTTCCTTCAGATTTACTTGCCTGGTTCAAAACCGTCAAGACCGTACTCAGAGAATGTAATTCTTGGCAGGATGTAGTAAAACAGAGGTTTAGCTGAGACCTGAAGCCAAACTGAGGGATAGAAACTTCTCTTGTCAATGCAGTGCATCGGAAATTTGGCCTCTCAGTATTAATTTTCTGGTTTGCTTGTGGGGTTTTTTTTTGTTGTTTTTTAAAAACCTCATTTAGCATTTTTCATGACATGGTCTTTTTATTTGTTTCTAGTGTCTGGTACAGACCTGAAACTCTCTCACCAGCTCAGAAAGCATTTCTAGGGAAAGGAGAGGAGAGCAGCTGCCTCCTGCTCGACTGCCATGGAATCCCTTGGACACCCTGTCTCAAAAAGCAAAGTCCCCAATGTTACATGTTCTGGACAAAAGGGTTGAAGCTGCTACCTGGATGCTTGTGTGTGTGCCAGGAAGTCTTTGGATCACTGGAAATGCACTCCTTCCTTTCCTCCAATTTCTCTCCAATGATAAAAGCAGGACCTCTGGTTTTAAAAATCAAGTGAAATATTTAACTCAAATGAACTTTTTATTTTTGAGACTGTAAAGGTCATGCCTGGGAGGGAAATGGCCCTTCATTTTGCAAGAGACAAAACTGAAATATTAAAAATCCAGACCCTCCCACGTGAAGGAAAGCAGAGCAAGACTTGTTACGTCCAAGGTTTTATTGCTACGTGCTCCCCAATACAACAAACAGGATCAGTAGTGTACACTTTATAGAAAGAGAAATCAGCTCGGTAGAAAAGAAACCAAAAAGGTACAAGGATTATCTACACCCACATGGTATATATGTAAAAGATAATGGCAGAGAGAAAAGAGAATCTGACTTTTGGGGAATTTTAAAGTAACAAACACACTCTATTTGTCTGTTTGAGGCTCAGGGATTGTCTGCACAATCTGGTTAATACCAATTTCTTGGGCCTCCAAAAGCCTGGCAGAAAGGTAGCAGCAATTCTTTGGAGGTGTCAGTACTTGACTGGGTCAGATGACACACATCACGGTGCAAGTGTGACCCTCTGCTTCCCCAAACAGGATTCACCCACCTGCATTCTCACTTACAATTTTAATCCTTTCTTCCCAGGGATTCTGCATAGTCACTACAGACGTTTCTAGAATTTAATCTGTGGGGTCCTCATCTACTTTATGGCATTTTAGAGGTTCACATTCACTGCTCTTTCAAATGGGTCAATCATGAGGACTTACTATGGGGACGCAAAAATGGCATGTGAGACTTTAATAACCTAGTTAGAAATTAAAGATGCCTGTAATAAAAAACTGTCATAAGACTTTTTTTTTTTTTCTCTTAAAGAATAAGATCAACAATTTCTCTACAGTAGTTTAGTTAGCTTAAATTTCTGTTCTATCCATATGTCATAGCATGTACAGGTATCTTTAGTTATATCTCTCTATTTTATCTTGGCAAAAAAAGAATAGTCAACTGCCCTTAGTGTAAATATTTAGCACATAAAATACTATCAAGAAATCAACTTTTAATAAATATCTTTAGTTCTCAATCCTATATACAAGTACTTTACAGCAACACACAAGAGAGAGTGTGATTGGGTGGACTGTGAACAAGTTGGTTACTGACATAAATTACTAGTACGTTATTGCAGTCAGATGCATTGTGGTTGTGGAGATTCTGAGGTGAACCGTGATGAAAAATAAATATCTCTCTCACCTTTAAATCAATGCTTCCAGTAGGAAAAAAAACAAACAAAAAACCCCAAACCTATTTTAAGTCTTGCCACAGCTATTTGTTGTTAGCGCCTGTTCTACCTCTGTGATGCTTTTTCAGCTTCAGAAATACCAAACAGACCATCTGGAAAAGAGGATTCATTTCTGACTCGGGAACATGACAGTGCTTACAGTATATACATGGTTTCCTACACTGCTCTGACCCCTTGGCAAAAGGACATTTAAGGGACAGCATCGCCTGCTTGGTGCATTTCACCCGCACCTAACCCCATCCTTCCGACTGTGGCTGCGATGACACTGAAGTCTCTAAACCTGCTTTTAATGGGCAGGTGGCTCCAAGCAGACTCATACCTTGACATTTACACCCCCCCTACCACCCCCAACCTCTATTTCAAAAGAAAGCATCACATTGTTGATACTCAAAAAAACCCCTTTCCTCGTGTCAGCAGATGTAATTTAGATGAAAATGGAACTCCTCCTTTTGTAACAACGCTGCTTTAAAAATCAACTCTTGGAATGTGAAATAAGGCAGTACTCGATGGCAGGCACCTAGCAATGGTCCAGAACGCAACATAGGTAAACAGTTGTGACAGCACAAAACTCAAAAATAATACTGATTTTCTGCAATATACAGTATTTACACAACAGCTGCAGATTTGCTCATACAATATCCCTTTATATAGATAAATTAGCAAAACAAGTCTTAGGGATTCAGTTATTCCACTGCAAAAGTATTTTGTAGAGTGTAAACGTTTGGTACCTCTTGTAGTGGGGCGTTTTCTACACGTGAGTGTTTAAAACCCAAAATAACGAGGTGAGTGCTGAGGTCAGGGCCACTTTTCTGTACTAGAGCTTGACCGATGCGCTCAGCAACTCCTCCTCGCTGTCAGGAATACTCTTTGGTGCTTTCCTCCAACGCGTTCAAGCTAACCCAAGTCACGCGGCATGGGAGGAGGACGGGAGCAACTAGAAAGTGAACCAGCACTTCTTGTTCTTTGTATTTACAAGGAAAATGTGTTGGTGACCTGCAGTGTCCTGCTTGTGGAAAGCAGCATGCACCATAGTGTCCAGAAGGAAGGGAATGAAACCCAAAGCGCCCAACAAAGCCTCTTTCAATGGCTGTCCTCCACAAGGCACTGGCATTCATCTTTCCACGGTGGAAGACCGTGAAGGCCATCTCTTCTCAATGTGCTTCTCACCCTTTGAGGTTCTTGATGGAGAAGGAGCACCCACTGTGGTGTTATTAGCTGGCACCACTGGATCAGCTGCTGTCAACGCAAGGGTGTTACGAGTACTGAGGCCGCTGCTGTTGGCTGGTGACTGGTGCAGCAAAGCAAACAGCCTAGAAGTCTTCCTGGCCTGAGGAGCTCTCCATTGTGGAAATTCAGCACCTTTGGGCTTGGTGTTGGACGAGGAGACGTGTGTATCTGCATCCTCTTCTGCAAAAGGAAGCCTGCCCAGAGGACTTCTCCCAGGCAGGAACTGTGCGTAGTGGAGCACTGCAGGTGTTGGCATCACCGAAGCCCCGGGCAGATGGCGCTGATCAAACATCACCTCCTCCTCGGTCTCGGCAGCTTCCGTAAGGAAGGGCGGTGGGAGGGTGCTGCTGCGCTTGCTGCAGGACTCACAGCACAGCTTGTTGTAGCCAGGGATGGAGCAGTAACGCGCCAGCACTTCCATCTGACAGAAGATAGATTTGTCTCCCATACAGGGCTCATCTGCAAAACAAATGGAACATTGTGAAGCTGGTGAAGAGCCTGGACAGCATTTAGGTGGGCGCTGATAAATTCCTGCCTATGTCTGAATAGGCAACCTGAGATGCTTCATCCCCTGCCAGAACTCGGCGCCTCCCTAAAAAATAACCCGAGCTGGGAACCAAAGAAATCGGTGGTCACGGTGGAAATGTCAGCTTCTGCACGTGCCAGAAGTGAGGAGTTGTGGAAAGGCATGTTGTATTTGCAGAGGGCCATGGACAACCATTTCCAGTGCTCCCACATTACCAGGACAGATGTAGGTCTACCCACCCCAAACCACCTTCACTTCTGGCCTGAGGACAATATCTATCAACAGCGTTAAAAACAACAACATCTTCCCTTTAAGACATTAAATCCCAAGCAATGTCTCTCCAAGATGCCTTTTATCTTCAAGTACAATGTTGTAGTTGGAGAAAGTTTTGGTTGGATAAAGTCTGAGTTTTTCATGACCTCACTGTGACTGGAGAACTGATGGAAAGCTCTTAATAGATAGGTTAGGTGTAAGATGCCTTGAGCATGCAGCATTCCTTTCAGTCAGGGAAAAGACCTTAGAGAGGTCAAAGGTTTACTAGAGATTCCCCAAAATGTCAGTGTTTCTTGAGCATTTGCTGGATGTTTGCTCCACAGACAGAGATGTAGTGGTCATGTTGGACAAAACTGGTAGAGAGGAAAGCTGTAATGCCAAGAAGTCAGAAGAAAAGGAAGGTTTTGTTATTGAGCTAAGGGCACATCAGTACTTGGGCTCCTTCAGACTGTCACATGAGCTCAAAGGCCAAGTCCTACATTTTACTGTTACCAGGACTGTGACAAACACCGAGAATCTGTAACACTCATGAGTAGGTGGCACTGCTGAGAATGTCTGTTCTTCAACTTGCAGTCTGTTGTATTGACTAGATCAAGGTATGAGCTCCCTGGGTGGTTCAGTATTCCATACAGGAATGCGAGTTCAAATTAAAACTTCACTCCCATTTCACAGAAAAAGTCAAATTCTCGGTCAGGATCTGAGCAGACCTGTGTCAAGGCACGGAAGAAGACGGGAGGCTGGCTCCAGGCATTTGAAATGAGCTGTACTATTTGTAGATTTTAAAGTGAGGAGATTTAATATTTCCTTATTATTCTGCTCCCTGCATCTAACTCATCCTACCACTCATTTACACTGTTACTTACCCATGGAGTTTGGAATAGCACGTGCCTTGGCAGCGGGAACACCCAACTGAGTAACACAGAGGAAGGCACCTTAGAAGGTCACCTCATCCATCCTTGTGGTGGGCTCAATGCTCTTCAGAAGAGCATCTTGCTATTTCAAAGTCAACACATCTGCAGGCAGAGAGGGGCAACTGCCTTCCCACAGACACCGACAGGGACCCTCACAACAGCCCATGTCTCCTCCATGTCTAGTCCTCTGTTCAGAGCCAGCAATTAGGGAGTCAACATTTTAATGAGCCACAGACAGCATGTAACACCACATTTTCAGCTCTGAAATTAAATGAGCTTCCTGTGCTGTGACATTTTTCCACCTGTGTACAGATCCTGCCTCACCACATGTCAACAGTACGTTAGGCAACCAAGTTTTTCCTATTTTAAAATATTAACTGTAGCCCAACCTCTGAATCGGTGTAAATCAGCTTAATTCCACTGAATTCAGTAAAATTACACACACATACATCAGCAGGGCTGTGGGATGTTGCTCAGAAATAGCAAATCATATGACTGTGGCATGTAATAGAAAAGTTTTCCTTGCTCCTAATCCCGACCTGCTGCCTTGGATAGAAGCACTCCATGAAGGCACTATGAGAGCATCTTCAGCAGGAATTTAGCAGGGCAAATTAAAGGGCTATATTTCCAATTCATCTAAACTAGAAGAGGGAATACTGAAACATAAATCTTTGCATCATCTATAGAGCAATCTTTCTGCTTCTGTGTAAATGATAGAAAAAAACTGTGGAAAATGGTGGCAGTCAGCTTGTTCACACACTGCAGTTTATGTCAGGATAGCAATGAGCACCACCTAAAATGACAAACGAAAAAAGAAAGGCCTGAACAATTATTTTTGCCTTTCCATAGTGACACTGCATCTTGTTTGGTCCTCTTCTCTCCCAGTTAATTGTTGTGGTATCTGTTTGTGATGGTTTAGATGTCACGACTCAAGTGACAGTGCAAAGATTTGGTTTTGTACTTACCTACTTTCAGTAGGTTCCCTAAATACAGTCTTTGAGCTCTATATAGCTCACATAATCCCTTTGTAAAAGTATTTTTTAGGTTAATTCTACACAACCCAGTCAACCCTTTCCTACTCAGTATCTAAGTGCTTGTATCCTTCTGCTGATGTTCATGGTAAAAATTCTCCTTCTCACAACTTTTCACTTGCTTCTCAGTAACTAAGAGTAGAAGACATAAAGTGTATCTATCAGCTCCCTCGGGAATCTTTATAAGATGAAGCTGCTAGGACATAACTTAAATCAACTGAAAGATTTTCACACCAGATTTTAGAACTGACAGAGCTCTTCCAGAAGGCAGCACTGTAACTCTACGTGCATTGCTTGCTGACAGCGTCCCACTGAGAAATCTCCCTGAAAGCTGGTATTTAGGGACTAACATTTCACACCACACATGCTTTCTTCTTCATTGTGAATCTTGTGTTGCAAAGCAGGGATAGCCCATGTAAAAGACTTTTCCAGGGTCTGTTCCCCACAGGTTCTTATGTGGAGTGCATCTATTTGTCCAAGGACCACAAATCCATTCTTCTCATGTGGCAGAGCCACAGAAACTTGTCTGCTGCTCAGGTGGTTGCTATGGCCCTGCAGGATGAAATCCTGCCTCCTGTTCCCTTCTAATCACAGAGACTTTAAGTGAAATATCGATGGGAGGTGTCCTCATTTTTCCATACTATGACACTCCGAGGTGTATGGTGGAAGAGCTGATGGCTCTTCTCCTGTAGCCAGACCTATGTTTTTCCACACAATGGCAGAGAAATGCTAATACAGCACCCAGCACAAAAGAAATCGCACCAACCACGGCAAATGTTCATGACATCTCCATGAAGGTTCACCTCTCTGCAATCCTGCATGTAGGTGGTAAATCCTTAGACTACATCAGGTGTTTTTGACAAAGGTTTTGCTCAGTCTAAAGCCCTGAAAATCAAAATAGTAATCAAGGTTATGCAGATCTGAAAGGAAAGGAATGCCATGCATGACCATGCCTAAAGATTTCATCTATCTCAATATTACAGAATAATATCGCTGGTTTAGCTCTGTTCCCCAAAACACAGAACACAGCAGAAACCCCATCACAGAGGAAAACGACTGTGTGCTGCTTCATTTTGAAAGGCAGGAATTAAACACTGGCTATTCAAGAAAATCCCAACTGATGCTTTTAAGTACAGATTCTTTAAGGTGATGCTTAAAGCACAAGATCAAAGCGATTTGACTAGTTTTGTGAAGATGTAGCCCTTATTTCTTTCAGGTTTGGAAACATCTTTATCACCAGTGAAGAACAGCATTTTAAATCTGGTACTTGTTTATGGAGTCACAGATAGTGATTTGCTCCCACCTAGTGGGTACAACATTTCCTAACTCTTCACTGCTCCAAATTCTTTCACTGGCAGAAGATAAATAAGAGCAAAAGCAGACGCCTTTCCCAGACTGGTGGGAAGCAGTTCAGTTCACTCTGTGGGAAAACACACTACACCTTCTTACTCTATTTTTTCTACCAGCTCGTGATCAGACTGTTAGGACTACTATGAGGGACTTAAAAAACAAATAAACCTCAAATCTTAGAGAGTCATGGAACCAAAGGAAGAAAGGCTCTGTTGACATAAAAAGCTCAAAAACCTGTTCAAAAAACTTCTACGAGAACAATGCAATGGGATTCCCAGGAACCTTATTAATAAATGCTCTGTGGCTCCATTTTTATTTTTCATTTTTTGGGGGTATTTTTTTACAAGCCTGCAAATTGAGGAAATGCAAAACTTATCCTGGGATGCAGAACTCAAGCAGGGTTTACTTTGGATTGACCTGACCTTCATCTATAGCATGCCAGCACTGTGCCCTTGTGGCCAGGAAGGCCAATGGCATCCTGGGGTGCATTAGAAGGGCTGTGGTCAGTAGGTCCAGAGAGGTTCTTCTTCCCCTCTACTCTGCCCTGGTGAGGCCACATCTGGAATATTGTGTCCAGTTCTGGGCCCCACAGTTCAAGAAGGACAGGGAACTGCTTGAGAGAGTCCAGCACAGAGCCACCAAGATGATGAAGGGAGTGGAGCATCTCCCTTATGAGGAAAGGCTGAGGGAGCTGGGGCTCTTTAGCTTGGAGAAGAGGAGGCTGAGGGGGGACCTGATTAATGTTTATAAATATTTGAAGGGTGAGTGTCAGGAGGATGGAGCCAGGCTCTTCAGAGTGGTGTCCAATGGTAGGACAAGGGGCAATGGGTGTCAGCTGGAACACAGGAGGTTCTGCTTAAATTTGAGAAGGAATTTCTTTACAGTGAGGGTGACAGAGCACTGGGACAGGCTGCCCAGGGAGGTTGTGGAGTCTCCTTCTCTGGAGACATTCAAGACCCGCCTGGACGCCTTCCTGTGTGAACTCATCTAGGTGTTCCTGCTCCGGCAGGGGGGTTGGACTGGATGATCTTTCGAGGTCCCTTCCAATCCCCAACATTCTGTGATTCTGTGATGCGTTTTTGCAAATGCAACTTAGGCTAAAATGGGTCCAAACCCCCTATTTCAGCACTTTTTCAAGAGAGACCCTGGTGTGCGAGAAGCACCGATCACTTTGAGCGCACTGTGCTACCTAGACAGGCGGCACTGAGACAGGAATTGTCCCCCTCACGCACTGCAGCCGGTTTAAGAGTGTCACTCACCGTTACAGGGAGCCAGTTTACAAACCCTCACTGATTCTGGCTTTTCTCCATCGCACTGGTCACCAGCGCGGCACATGATCTGCCGGGTCTCGGTGCCCTCCCCGCAGGTCACGGAACACTATGGGACAGACACAGGACAGTTCAGGACATTCAGCTTTCACAGCAACGTGCTAAAATTTACGTGTCTAAACCAGCCCGGGGTTGGCTGTCAGGTCAGGGGATACAGTCCAGCTTGGTTTGAGTGCAGGCTGATGTTACAGAGGAATATGCAGAGGAGAAGGATGGTATTTTCCTTGGTTCTTGCCTTCTGTAACATTAAATTTATTATTAGAATGTATTATGATTTTTTCTAAATATTCTTCCTGTAGCCAATACCTGACCTTGATAATCTAACTGAAAGAGAATACAAAGGGCAGAGAAAAGTCATTGTTAACTGTAGGGTTCAGCTGTTTGGTCCTAAGTAATTATAACAATATCAATGCTTGTAGAAACTCTAGGATTCCAAAACAGTCCAAATGGGTAAAAAATGTTATGCTATCCTCTGAAGTGGGGAAGTGAGAAGTTAAAACTTGGAGAAAAACAAACAAAATTTCAACATTTGTTTTTGCAGGATTGTGTATCTGGTGTTGTGAAGATTTTCCTTGCTGGTTTCTGGAGCAGACTGGAGAGCTACAGAAGAAGGAAGGCACCATCAGCTGCGGATTCACAGGCTCTGGAAAACCGCTCCGTGCAGTGCAGAGCTTTCAGCCCAGGCACAGCTCTGATTCGGAGGCACGAGATATCAGCAGAGGTACGTTCCTCGCTGTCCACTGGGATGGAGTTAATCTTCTTCTGAGGAGCTAGAATAGCTGTGTGCTGGTTTCAGTGTGGGATTTGTTATGAGAACAATGTTGATAAAGTGCTGATGTTTTTAGTTGCTGCTGGAGCCCAAGGCCATCGTGTTTCGGTAGTTGCGAGTGCAAAGGACTGGGAAGGGGGAAGCGCAGTAATTAGCAAACCCCAACTTGGCGTTTGGATGTGGCACTGAGATATTATTCCAGATCATAGCACGTCCTGTCAGTGTGTTAACCAGGGCTGACTGGAAAGGGGGGGCATTCTCTCGGGGATCACTCAGACTCGCTCTTCCAGGATTGCAGTTTTGGTTTGGGGACTGTCTCAGCTCTGGAATCGCTGGCTAGCACAGGCTGGGCATCGGTGGGTGGGTGGTGAGCAACTGCACTGTGCATCACTCATTTGTATATTCTGTTATTACCATGGTTACTATTTTATTTCACTTAGTAAATTGTTTTTATCTCAGCCCACGGGTTTTCTTACTTTTACCCTTCTCTTTCTCTCCCCTGTTCCCCGGGGGGTGGAAGAGTGAGAGCGTGAGTGTGTTTGGCTGCAGGCAAAGGAGTGGAACCAGCACTGACTCACGACCTACCTCAGACCAGGGCCCAACTTTCCACTGGGCAGGGCACGGCACGCGGTTGCAGGGCCTGCGGCTCTCGGGCCGATCTCCGCTACAGTACTTGAAGTGGACGGAGCGGTTTGCGCCGTCGGGAAGGGGCTGGATGCACCGCACAGTGCGGAGCTGGTAGCCTGAATTCCCACAGGTTTTTGTGCAGTATTCCCACTCGTCTGCCGCCCAGCTGGGAAGTACAAAGGAATAAGAAACCATCACAACTTTTACCTGTTCTCCATACTGCTGCCAGGTCAGGCAGCCCTTAGCACACAACATTTTTGTGATGAAACCACTCAGTAAGATCAGTAACCGCCCTTATACAGGTACAAAAACCATCCATAGCACAGCAACTTCAGCATGGAAAGCTGGCAGCGCCCTCCCAGACTTGGCTGGTGTTAACTTCCACACCTACCACCAGGAGCAATCATTTCTGTCTTTATGTGAGAGACACTTACAGGGGCTGTGTGCATTCCTGAAGGTTGCACATCCTACGAATGGGCTTTGGCTTTTTGCTGGCTTCACAGAAGCTGCGATGAACCATTTTGTTATCACTTTTCCTGCGGCACCCGTATTTGGTGTACTGGAACCCTGGAAAATATTTCAGAAGAATCAGGAAAAACAGGTCCTTCTTACACTTTTGGCTTTACATGGAAGTTTTATGGCCTATTACATGGTTTTACATGACAGATAAAGTATTCAAACATGCTCACATTTTGTTCAGTTGTCAGGCCAAGATAGCCTCACAGTGCTCTGCAGATGCTATTTAGAACACATCGCTGTGATCGGGTTTTAAGGCCAGAAGGGACAGTTGTGACCCCTTAGTCTAACCTCTGCATTTCACACAAATCATGGCAGAGAGAGGGAGAGAAATTACCTCCTTAACACAGAGCAGCAGGTCACCAGCTAACCTGGGAATGCACCCAAGTCTCAGTTCAGTGTTCTGACCCCCAGAACACATCTCCTGCTCCATTTGCTGTACAGAAGAGTTAAAGTGATTTTGACATTCACACTCTCCATCCTTTGTGTAAGAGTCATGTACACACCAGAAGTAAAGAGAATGCTCACTAGCAGAAATGTCCGAGTCTGTGCTTCCCAAGTGGCTTTGGGTATTGAATTTAAACATTTAAAAATGGACCTTTTTTTGGTTTTTTTTTAGGCTGGAAGCATGACACTTCTGAGTAATCAAACAGTTAAGATACTTAAAGCTTGGGCACCTAAAATAACAACCTGCTTTTCAAAAAAAAGGAAGGCCAAGATTTCCAAAGCATTCCCTTCCCCCACCTTTCACTCTTCTGCTTTTGGTAATCCGTCATTCATGACTAGAAGGTGCTACATCATCTGCTTACCTCCGCCACAGGGCTTGGAGCACTGCGACCAACTCTTCAGCGCCCATTCAAAAGTATCGATTTCCTCCTGGAGAACGTTGTTGCTGTTGATAGTTGGTACTGAATCCTCATGAATGATGTATTTGTAAGTCAGGCTAGATCTTGTGTCATTCTCCCGAGGAATGATCTATTAATAACCAAAGGTAAACAGTGGTACAAAACCAGAGCTATTATTTATTGCTTTGCAAAGTAAAGAAACCAAGGCCTGGCTCTTAGGGGAAATGTGGAACCTGCTAGTTAAATCACTGGGCAAAAAACCCTGTTTTTTGTCTTCACCATTAGAACTAACAATAGTAAGATCAACACAGAGCCATTTCATGTGAGATACATTTCTAGGCTAGCATTCTAAGCTGGCCAAGTAGGACACCATCATCTAGGAGGAAAGGATGGTGTGGCCACATCTTTTACTTGGCTGAAGAGTTGGACTGGTCTCAGACAGGGTTTGACACGCAATGCCCTTTTCTGGTCCACTCAAGGTGTCCTGCTGATGTCTGACAACACAATATCGGGCTTCTGACTGACATTACTGCTGTGTGGAGAGTCAGGAGTTGAAAAGAGAGGGTCACAGTTAGTGAGAACAGGGCTTCAGGCTATGGGCTGTCTCATCAGCACCTCTCTTTCAGAGAGGCGTTACCCCACCATGTTTTATCTCGGCACAAGCTGCACGCTGGCCATGCACTTTGGATAAAAGACAAACCCACCACATTCCCACTGCTCAACATGGAACCTACCAGCACCACCACTGCATCGTGCAACGGCCCATCAGTGTGGAGAGTTTCTATGTCGTCTTCTATGTTGTACTCCCACTCCACGCCCAGGTCGATGAAGGAGCGGGATCTGGCCTCCTCCCCTTTCCCATTCAGGATGTAGTGTCCTGTGGCCTGGTTCTTAATTGCTGAAAGGATTGAAAAGAGTGCCAGTTGTGCCTCCCACCACAGCATCAGCAGTCATGGTGGCCTGTGTGAAACCTGACAGGACACCATCTAGAAGGCCTTTTGCAATAAAACCCCAACGTGCTAGCAAGTGCTGTAGATGTGCTGGCTCAGAGAAAGGCCCTCTGGGGCCATCTCACGCAGCCACCAAAGTCCACTTGGATGACACATGCATTTGCCTATTTGCTTCCATTTTGTATCTCCTTATCCACATGAACTAGCTATAGAGACAGAGCTAGAGACAGTCTGCAGCACCTCTTCCTCTGTGATGCCCACACCTCCCATGCTAGCTGTGCTCTCAAAAAGCACAGGTAGCAGCAAGGAACTCGGGTTAAATCTTCAGCATCACCCATCTTCCTTATTTGTGTAAGACCAAAATGAGTGTCACTGGGGAATGCCTCCTAGTAGAACAGACACCTCAGCACACTTTAAGTGCATTTCTTATTTTCCTCAGATTATCAAAGTGACAACTTCTCCATCACATCTCAGCTTCTCTGGCATATACATGCATGTACCACATGCTAAAATCAGTAAGCAAAGAGCTGAGGCATTTGAACCCCTGGCACACTACTTGGTTTTGGGTTCCCACACCACACCTTAGAAGTCACACAGTGTGGGGATTATTATTATTATGCTCCAATTAGAAATCAACACATTAGCAATCTTAAAGAAGGACTCATTTTTTCTTTCCTACAACTTTTTCCAGTGCACCAAAAAACATGATTAAAAAAAAACCAAACTATGCAAAAATCTGACAAGTTCCTATGATTAAAGTAATCCAAATGCAGGAGCTCTGCAGGACCTAGCAAGTAGCTTCATGAAGCCACTTGCTGCCAAAGCAAAGCTATCCTTCTCTGAGAGTTACTATTAGGCTGTGCTTGGTCCAAAATTAAGCTCTCAGACCTCAAAAACTAAGTTTGACATTATCACAGTTGAAACAATTTCTTTTTTTCCTCCCCTTTTCTACTCCTACTTCTTTTTAGTAACTAATCCAACTCTGCCTGAAGGGTTTACAGCTCAGACACTCCCCTAGCACAGGAGCAGCTGATTAAAAGGCTGTTAAAATCCACCAAAGATGGATTTTTCTAACACTAAAAAGCCCTTAAGCATTAGAAAATGGTAAGCAGTAAGAAACAAATTGATTGACCACAGTAGGAACTGTCCTATGTGAGAAAAATCTGAAATGAAATGGACTGCAAAGATTTCACAAGTTCCTCAATCTTCTTTCCATTAAAATAGCTGTTGCTTACAATCTGCAGCAAATAAGAATAATTAAAGATCCTGAATTTGATTTGCATAATAGAATACACAGTTTTCACCCTGGCAGTGCCTGTTTAAATGTGAGTGACATCCATCTTTAGTTAGTAAACATGCAAACTGGGATCAGTTTAATATCAGAAGAATTCAATTGAGAAATAAATGTTTGTTTGCTGAGCTTACACTGTCTGACTCAGTCCTTAACGTGCAATTTTGAATGCACACATTTACCCCAAACATTTTTCTTTGGTTACCTCATTTCTCAGGTTCTTCTGCATGACTGCCCCGTGCTTCTCATCATGCCTCAAAGCCAAACCCGAGAAAAGAAACACTTACCAAGAAAGTGAGGAGAAGCCTCGTCTTCTTGGACAAACACATGTCGAGCACCAGGAGGGATATCAAACATCTTAAGGTACCCTTTGGCATGTGTAGTAGTCAGTGGAGAAAGCAGAGATGGGAAGAAAAAGTAATAGCCATGGTTAGGAGTGCACTCTATGATCCAGCTCCTACTTGCAGAAGAGGGCATCCACCACCAACTGAGGAGCAGCATCAGAACGAAACTGAGCAAATAGATTTGTAACGTATCCCACAGGACCTCCTTGTGTTTCTTCTCTTTTAGGGAGAGAAGAGAAACTGGTTACAAATCTATTTGTCACTTGACTAGCTACATGGTTAGAGGCCATATCAATTAACAATTCAGGCAAAAAATATGTTTCCTATGTTCCTCAGCACATAAGGGGGAAAAATAAGAGTTTTCCTGAGTATGTTTTCCAAATCACTCATCAGCCAGGCCGTTGGATTCGAGCTGACTTACTGTCACATTTAGATGTTAATAAGTATGTCTGCTTACTTCTGAAACGCCAAAGACCAGAGAAAGGTGGGTGTTGCACAGAGTGCACTGTCACTGCACATCAGAAAAGGCTTGTCTGTATGGCAATAAACCCAAACTACTTACAGCTGTGAATGTAAAATGTATCCGTGTGACGGGGCTGAATTCAACACTCTACAGCTAAAAGTAAAAAGCTGTTCCCAAAGAAAGTGATTCTTATTTTAAATGTCAATGACTTATTGGTCCAAACCACAGGTAATTAGTGTAACCTAAGTATTGTCATCAGAAGACTAAAATCCCTCCTAGGGACCTGTCAGCAGGTACTGCTAGGTTGAGTTTGAAACAAGAGCATCACAAGCACTCTGACTGCATGCTATCTTCACATTTCTCTTATTTTCTCTTTAGCATCTGCAGATTTAATTAGGATAAATCTTTGCAGATCCCTTTTTTTATGAGTTGAGTAAGTTTCTCTCTGTTTTGCACTCTGCTATGCAATCTTCCTGAGTAATCCAGCCTTGCTACAGAAGGAGCGTAGATGTGACAAAGAGTTTTATTATGTGTGTGCTGCAAACACAAGACACAGCATTCAGTAATTCTGTTTCATCCTGGGGATTCTGGGACTAATTAATGTGTCGCTCGTTTGTCACGCACCTGACATCCTACAGCTCCTTGGGAAACCCAAGTGAAGAAGAAGAGGAGCTACAAATAGATAAACTCAGTGTCTTGGCCGACGAGTGACTGCGCAAACAGCATTTGCCAATCATCTCACTGATGGCTTCTGGAGCATACGAAACACAAAGCTTTTGCCTGATTTGGCGTTTTCTATCGATGTCTGAGAGGAGATGAGAACTGCAGCAAGACCTCTCGAGTTGCTGTGGATGCCTCTCCTTCTGCAAGCACTTGCAACTTACCCAGCGTATTCTTAGACTCCTCTGTTTCAGAAAGGGAAACATTGCGAGCTCCTTTGGGCAGTGTAAACGCTCCTCTGGTCTTCCCTTAAATAGAACGTCTGTCATTAGTGCTATGGGAGCCAAGCCTTATTATTTCATTGACTATGTTTGTCAGCCAGATGGTCTTTACCAGTGTCAAGTATAAATTACACTATGTGTTCAAGGGCATTTAAAGCAGAATCAGACACATCTAGCAAATTTTAATAGTCAATGAAAGTCAGACCAGTGAACATTTAGGTAGGTGATTTTAAGTTGGATACTTGCAGATTTCATTTTCCAGCAACTTGAATTCTTTTTGGCACCTCTTGCTTAAATGTTTTCCTGTTGGAAGAGGTCAATTAGTCTTTTTAATGACTAGATTGCCAAAGTTACTGTAAAACAAGAAACATTTCATAAACACTTCTATCGCTTTCAGAAACGTTTACAAGTAAGTGGCTGACGAACAGCAGCCTTCCCTGAGCTATCTCCTGGCACTGCCTCTCACTTTGCCTTGTCATGCTTTCCAATCACTGAAAATGCTGTGCAAAGATGCAATCTTGAATTATTACTGATAAGAAACGTGTTGCAAAATACCCCAGAGTGCAGTCTGAAAATGTTAACTAGGTCCTTCTTAGTTCTGAGCTAGCAGAATGCTACCAGGTGTTCCACTGGATCTCTGGCTTAACCCATCCAACATAAAGGGTATGAGAAATGAGGATTCCTGCCAAAATATTTTTGTATTTGGTTCAGAACATGGCTGAATTTATTTTTAATTTCTTTCTTTGACTAAAGGGCTGTAATTTGTGAGAAAGCATCATAAAAAATCAGTTTGACGTGAGGATCCATATGCTCACTTTATATGCACAGAAATTCAGACTTTCATTTAAAACTCTCAAGTTCGGGTTTAAGAGGAAAAACTTGTGACAAGCTTAATCTTTAATGGGAAAAAAAACCCATTTCCTTCAGTCCTCCTACAGACAGAGGCAAGCTACACTCGGTGTCAGGCAAAGTATCCTGATTTGTTCTGCATTTCACTGTGAGAAGAACAGTTTGGTTTTGTTTAGCGAAACTCAGTGTATTCTCACTTCTTTCAAACGTTGTCTGGCTGGGCTACATTTACAAATGTAACTAACAATAAATAATAAATGTAAATAAGACAATAAACAATGCTCTGCATAGTGAGTATTTCTTGATACACTTGATTGATCAAGCATTCTTCTAACAGGTCCTTCCAAGGACAGAAACAGGACACTTGTTTTCAAGACGACATTTCTTTATCGGGGACTAACCTGATACTTTTGCACATCAGCTTACAACTTGTCCTTTGCTACCCTCAAGTAGGTTGTGCTTCTGACCAGTCTGCACAAGCAATAAGTGTGACAGGAACACCAGAGACCACAGAAACCACAGGCAGATGCATGAAAATGCTATTCCTACCGAGCTTCTTGGGAGTGCGGGTGAAGGTGCCCTTCACAGTCCGGCAATGCGAGTTATCCCCGCCACAGACGCCACACTTATCTTCAACCTTATTGGAGCCAATTTCCTTGTCACAACCCACTTTCTGCAGAAGGAAGAGCAAAAAAAAAAGGCTTTGTCATTGGTTGTCAGTTTTAGTGATGGTGGGAAGCCACTGCAAAATTAATGCCTAGAGGAAATCACCACCCAACACTATTTAAACACAAATTACTTGCAAATCTGGTGCTGGATTTTCATGTGAAAATGGATTCTTGCTTTATAGTCACTGTCCTTCAAGATTAAGAAAGACAGGAAAGGCAGAAAAAGAGACACATATCAACTACAAAACCATTACCCAAAAAAACCCCCCACAATAAACCCACAAATAATAATAAAAAAACCCCTCAACTATACACACACACAAAAAAAAGCAGCAAAGAAAACTGTCCTACTGTAAACACCATACACCAAATAAAAATATCCCCAAATTAAACAAATGACACAAAACTTCAGTGCAAAAAGGCAAATGGAGTGACTGGTTGAGAAGTGGAGTGTTTCCATGGAACAGGTCTGTGCTGTTGCTCTAATTTAATTTACATCTCACGGAATTACCAGGAATATGATGCTGCAAATTTTGAATTTAGCAACACCTGCAAAGTCTGTCTCTGTGCAGCTGACAGAGTTGTTCTGATGGTTTCTAACCAGGGCTGTTCTGTACCACGGCACAGCACACCCAGTGAGGACCTTGGGAAGCTGTCACTCACCACGCATTCCCCGCGAACACAAATGCTGTAGGGATCTTTATAGGAACAGCGAGTCCCATCGTGTGCCAGCTGCTTCATGTACGCAACATCTCCGGTTTCTTTGGATTGGCAGTACAGGTGACATCTCTTATTAGCTGTGTAGCAAGGAAAGAGAAGTAACTGCATAAATTAACAGCAATCCAGGTGTGTTTCAGAAAAATATCCCACTGAAGGAGTGAAGAGAGTATGACTGGGATAGAGAGGACCTTGAACAGACAGCTGTGGGGACAAAAAGAAACTGATTTGCTTTTCTGTGAATGACAGGCCTAGCACTTGGAGATATTCTCCCAGAAATCAGTTCCCTTCTAAACAGGCTCCCAGGACTGGGTTCTCGACTGTTCTGAAAGCAGCTTTCACTCCACTCCTGGTGGGAACGGGGCCGAGTTTCCAAAAATCACAGAGATGCAGAAAGACGACAGCAGAAAAATAAGTCTGTGAGAAGATGGCACTAAAGCCAGGTGAAAAGCACAGAGGATTTGGGTCTCTCACTTTCTTTATCCTTTTTTGAAAATACCAGCTGAACACTTATTTCCTGGTTCATGTCTGAATCTCACTCCTCAGCCACCTGTACAAAGGGAATCTCAGGAGGTACCTGAGGAACAAATGTCAGCAACTCCCCCACGCCTCTCAGTGAACTAGGAATCTGTCTTTGTGCTTGAAGCTGTCCTTGTCACTCAAGGTCACTACTGGGTTAGACTAATGTTAGTAGCAAAGTTCTTGCCTTCTGGAGCCATCTTTTTTTCCTGCTTTTTAGTCTCTCCTACACTCACCCACACCCTGATTATTTCTGTTCTCTGCATGGGTGATGAACAAAACCCCCCCAAGATCTGGGAGATTCGAGGAGTGACTCGTACGAGAGGCAAAGAGCAGAACTCACGGTCAGGGTGCTCGTAGGGCAGCCAGTGGTGCTTGCTGTTCTGATACTCAAAGTGGGAATTGCGTTGCTGGCATTGCTGCGCTCTGAAGTCCTCAAAGTGCTTCGCACACTCCTCTGTATTGCACAGCTGGAACTCAAAATTGACACCGGCGCAATCTTCACCTCCATTAATGGGCCTGTGAAGAGAAGAACATTCAAGAGATTCTAAAACCTCTGGATTTTTCCTCTGTCTTAGGGGAAATGTTGATTTTAAAGAGATGATTTTGAAAAAAAGGCAGCAGTTACACCGCACAGACACTCCCTTGCAGGATAACATCTGTGCTTGCCCAGGCATCCCCCAGGCAGGTGCTGAAATGCAGGAGCAATCCATGTGCACACAAATGCTGCCAAAAGTCGGTTTACAAATAGAGATTATCTAAGTTTATCCTGCAGCTTGCTGAGCTCACACACCACGTACTCTTCACGCTCTTACACGTCAGCTAAATCCTTGGGATAGTTTTCCACAGGCTTTCCTCTGTAAATCCTTGGATTCTCCCAAAATGATCCTGGCTCCCTGCAAAAAGCCATGTTTCAAGGGGCTTCAACAGAACGTGAATTTTGCCAGACTCTGTCCAAAACCTAAATGCCATTTAAGCTGACCCCCAGAACGATTCCCAGTTGACTGGAACTACCAGAGGACCTACATTGGATTGTTGCACTGGCGTGTTCGAAAGCGAACTCCGGTTCCGCAGGTTCGTGAGCAGGAGCCAAATTTGGTCCAGGGTCCCCAGTTGCCATCCTGCTTCAGCTGGTTAGCGTTCTTCCACATGCAGTGACCTTTATAGCACCACTGAGAGACATTGGGCAAAGAAAACAGATGAGAAAAGAAACAAAAAACAGCTCTAATGCGTAACTGCAGTAAAATTAAAACCACACAGAGATGATCTCGCAGGCTGAGAAGGGACATCTCAGAGAACAGGCTGCAAGCAGAGACCTTCCTGGGGACAAAGGGGATCAAGGTCTATGGAACCCTTTCATGGGCAGACACACGAAGCTCAACATGTTCCACCCTCCTCTTCACTTAAGTAAATCGTTGTTTCATTTGAGTCTTAGTCACTGCCACCTTTTTGAAGGATTTTTCATGTTCTGAATATTAGCAGGGTAAAGATTTTGCTGATGATTAGTTGCACTTTGGTTTCTTTTTTTTTCCTCATACTGGCCAAATATCACACTTATGCAAATAGGCTGGAACAGAGGGCTAGTCACTGGGCAGGGTGCTGTTTTGCTGCTGGCTAGGGCATACTCAGAGGGTATAAGTGGCTCTCCTGTATTTCAAAATACATGGAATTTGCTCAACAAACATTTTTTTGGAGTATAATTTTATAATTAAAATGAATTAGCAGCAGGACACCCACTACTGGGGATATTAAAAGGGAAAAATAAAGAGCTAATCTTAAGCCTACACAAACATTTAGCCACCAGATGTCTGGACCACAAGCACTAAGAAGTGGTCCTACAGTAATGGCATTATCTGTTACCTTGGATTCCAGAAGACACTTTATGGACACTTTGCAGATGAGACAAGCATCCAAAAAAACCTAACAGAAAGGCCACAAAAGTGGCTGAGAATGGCTTACACCACAACTGCAGTTTCTGTGTTCAAATATGCCTTTGTACGACAGCAAACCTTGTCCAGTTGGCAGAATATCAGCACAGCTCCCTCTTTTCCCTTCCCCTGGCTCCACACAGGGGATGCTGGGCAATTCCCTGCTTTCTTCTGTGCCCTTCAACCCAAACAGATTCAACTATTGGGGTTTTTATTCAATACAAACAGAGCAAACCCACAATACTCACTTTTCCAGGGGCACACTCTGTCCCATCGAGCGGAGGTCCTTTCTTGGTCTTGCAGAAATAGGGGTTATCTGGATGGCTACACCACAACTGCTTGCACGGGTCAAAGGTTCGGAACTGAAATGCAGAAGGTTTATGAGACAAAACACAGAACATCAGATTGTGAATGCTCTTCAGATAAGGATTCAACCCACCCAGTCAACAACTCATCTCACACACATGGCTACCAGTAAGTACAGTAACTTCAGAAAGAAAAGGGCAAAAGTATCTTCAGAAAGAAAAGGGCAGAGGATTCCCTGCACCTCCTAGTCCTGAGCTGGTGAGAAGATGAAAGGAGGAGACACTCAAAAGGGGGAGGAAAATGAAGTTTTTTTCTCCCCTTCTTCCTCAGGGTCACCACCACAAGTCTGTGTCACGTGGGCCGTGCTGCTGTCCACTTGACCATTAAACCAAACGACCCAGATGACTGGGTTTCATCCATAAATATCTCTCTCCTCTTTATAGATCTGTTTCAACCACTCCATTAACTGCTCTTCAATTATGAAAAAATGCCTATATTGCAGCTCTTGAATAAGGCCAGACACCAGCTGGCTGAATGGGCGTTTGTCTTTGCCACGACAGCTTGGGACGTACCGCTGTGCACATTTTATAGCCCACGCCGAAATCAAAGCGACACTGTTCGTCCATGGAATAATTGATGCCTGGCAGGTCAGGAAGCTTGGGCCAATCGTGTTCGAAAGGGTCATCCAGAAGACAGTCGTAAGAGCTGTGGGATGACACACACAAAAATACACCATGAGAAGATGCAGTAATTTCCTCTTTTTGATCAGCAAGATCAAAGTACTTATTCTTAGTAAGGCAGTACTCCCTTTCTCCAACCTGTTTTGTGTCCTCTTGACATAGTTACTGCTCCTCAAAACACAGACAGCCCCTTCTGTAGGACATGACTGAGCGTTGGCTGGGAAGATCCTGCAGCAAAATCCCTGCATTTGTTAGAGACAGTGGAGGGGCATCTCCAGCCTGTCCCTGCTCCAGCCAGACAGGTGAAATTTGCACTTGGCTTTCTGTCACCAGAGGCAGAAAACAAAACACTCCTCCACTTTGAGTGTCAAGGGGAACATCTCAGGAACAACTCGTCATACAAGGCCTAACACACAGCCCACTGTAGTCACAGGGGGTCTTTCCACTGACTTGAATGGCACTTCAAAACAGGACAGTAGTCTGAGAACAGGCTTCTTACCCAACATCTGCTGTATTCACAGGGATGAAGCCCTGACCATGCAAAGGGCAAGAATAAGGCTTGCTTTTTACTCATTCCTGTTTAACTCTGGTGTCTTAAACATGGCTACTGGTGGGCTGCTCCTCCTGCACTGAGATATTTCTTTTTAAGCTCTAAGGTCTCCATCAATTACCCTTTTATGCTTTATGTTACCCATAGCTTTTCTTCTGTAGGAGATGTGGGTCAACTCATGAAGTTTTCACAGAATCACAGAATGGTAGGAGTTTGTAGTGACCTCTGAAGATCATCTAGTCCAACCTCCCTGCTAGAGCAGGATCACCTAGAGTAGATCACACAGGAACACATCCAGGTGGGTTTTGAATGTCTCCAGAGATGGAGACTTCACAACCTCTCTGGGAAGCTTGTTCCAGTGCTCTGTCACCCAAAACTCTTTCACTCGGTTTTGACTGGAAAAAACAGCTATTTGCAATGGAAGCCTGAGTAAGAATTGGATGAAGAAGCACCTACATGGAAGGAGACAAGAGCCACCAGGGACCCGTTCTCCTCCCTAATTCAGACACATGCGTGCATGCCGTCTTCTCTCTTCCACAACTTCTGCTAGTTCCTTTTCTGAGTTTAGTTTCATGGCATCACCCCTAGAGAAATCAAAATCTAGGGAGAACACCAGCTACCCAACACAGAGTCTGCCAGAGAGACTCCTGCTGTGCTCAGAGGATGCACTGGGCTTCGAGTACAGCCCTAAGTGAGGAAGCCTTGCTGCTGGCTTATAGTTTTTCTAACATAGGTATGAAGGAAAACAAGAAAACAGCAAAAAAGGTGACAAAAAACTGCTCCCCTGGAGGCAACCAGGTGTGGAGATAGCGGTGCCTCGCTGCTGGAACACCTCTGAAGGCTGAGCCCCTGTTTGGAAGCAGGCAGCAGGCTGCCCCAGAGGGTCCCAAGACTCAAGACCTCAGAGTGTTCATACAAAAAGGGCTTCCACGGTTAAGGGTCCCACTTAGGACGGCAGTGCCTGCTCCTGCACGCTGGGATTGCCTCTCCTCTCTTCTCCTCTCCCTAGCAGAGGGCAGCACACCGACCCCACATCCCAGGAGCTGCAAAGATGTCTGTTTCCTTTAGTAAAACAACCCCCGCCACGTGCCGACGGCTCCTTACTGTATGTATCTCTTGAGTTCCTGGCCGCTGCACCTGGACCAGTGGTAGCGATGGAAGGCAGCCTGCACCAAGGGAGCCATGACACTCCCCATCGCCGTCTCATCCCCACATCTGTTCCCTTGCCCATCGTGCTCCATTCCCAGCCTGCAACAAAGAACTCGCATCAGAGCCCAGGCAGTTTCAACTGGTAAAACACCTGGCAAGAAAACAGGTTCTCATGCACACCGAGTCACGTGAAACGAAAATGTTCTTTGCATTGTACAGGCATTTCAGACCCATCTTCTCTGACACCAAAACATAAGGACTCCCTGAACACTCTTTCATTGATACTTCCTTTCATTTTTTAATACCAGGAATGAACTAACTAGATGACGATGATGACTTAATGCTTTGGATGAAGGACAACAACAACAGTTCTGCTCATTAGGGGGAGTTCCCGCAGACACTGAATCGTTCATGTTTGTACACTCATTTATCAAAAGTGCCTATTTAAACCCAGAGCTAATGCAGCTATTACACTGCATCTCCAAAGGGCTAACACAGTTAGCATGTTACATCTCCAAGCATGCACCTGCTACAGCAAGTGATCTGGTCATCTCCAACTGGGCTGAATTCCTCCCAGTGAGCTGAACAAGTAGCCTGCACTACTTAAGGAAGACAAAAATAAAATCCTCAGTGCCTGACATTAATTCATCCAGACAGCTAACAGAGATCTTTGCTTAATCAGTTACTTCCAACCTAACATTTGATCATTCTTGGAGGAGGTTCCAAATCTAGCAAATCAGCACTTTCAGTCAATGAGAAGGAAGAAGTTACAGACTCTTGACAAGCTCCTGTCTCCACTGCCTGGGCCGCCTTCCAGGTTTCTTACTGACCTCTTCCTCACCCTAGAGAAAGCAAGTTCCCCCCCTCTCTTCCCCTTCCTTTCTTCTCCCACTTAGCTCTTCCTTGCTTAAACCACTGATGCATTCCAAGGGGATGGAAATGAAATTAGGATAGCTTTCATACAGCCATTAAAATTAAACCACTTGAAGCAAGCAGGAGATGCAGCATTGAATTTTCTTGGCAATCTAATTGTAGAAGTTCGACTTACACGTGACCGGTTTCGTGAGCAACCACAAAAGCCGATGAAAACCCATCCTCATGGTTGAGAGTACAGCTTCGGACCGGGTGACACATGCCAGTGACAGGAGCGTATCCTATTGAGAGAAATCGTGTCTGATTCTTTTACCCATCACATTTATTTTAAATGAGACCCCCCAAAATAATTACTACCTGAGAAGAACCTAGGGTTATATTATTTTGATTGCCAATTTTTTCCTCTGTCTTTGCAATTGCTGTCAAACACAGTAAACAGCTCTGACATCCTGGGACTGATTCCATGGACATCTGTGTCACTTCAGGCACTTAAAACTTTTATCACCAAAAAATGCACGAGATTCCTGTTCCATTCCAAGGCAGAGCTGTACACTGGGATTTTTTTGCCTGTGTTCATATTAGTTCCTTCATCTACATCCTGCCTGGTGCACATTGCATGTCTTCTCCTCAGTAAAAGTGAAAATCTTTCTGACAACAGGGAAGTCTGCCTAACACCTCAACCCAACCAGTTTCACTCCAGGCATGCCAGCCCAGATGTGAGGGAGAACTCAGACCCTTATCTGCCTGTAAAAAGTGAAGGGAGCATGCAGGTCCAGACAGCCAAAACATGGGCTCACACAGACTCTTCTTCAGCTGCACTGACATAAGTCACATTGGTGAATTTACTTCCCATTATCATTAGTTCCTTCAGTCATAATGATTAATGCAAGTCTCAAAGTAGCCAGCAAGCTATCTATATACAGAAACCTACAGTGAACAATGCAATAAAACAAAAGTGAAGTTGAATGCAACGCGAGTTGAGCGTTCCTAGCGACCCCTGCCCGCGCACGCACAAACACCTGGTAGTTGAAGAAAGCAAACAGCTATTTACCTACATCTCTCAAGTAAGAGATGTCACCTGCTACAGAGAGATGTAAATGGTGAGGACTGCCATGGCAAGGTCTACTTGCTTTTTAAGAAGTATGTAAAATGCATGGGAAGAAGTGCCTTCTCTCCACAGCAGAGGAATGAGTACATGCTCAGGCTGTCCACGTGGGCCCTTCCTAAAGTCACAACAGGGAACTGAAAGCTATGATGAGCGTCCATGCTCTCCCCAACAGGACCAAGCTTCAATGCATCTTTAATATTGAACACTTCCTTAATCAGTTGCTGAATAAAGGCCTATGCTGCTTATTGCCTCAGGATCAGGTAACAATGCAATTTTCCAATTTTCCTCTTTTCTGGCAGATGCTAGCCAAGAAACACCAAGTCCAGCTTGTTTTGCTCCAGGTCAGCTGCATTACCTTGCATACCAGCAGGCCCAAAGTCTTGCCTGGTTAAGAAGATGGCATGATCGTGGTGCTCAGAGTGATTGGGGTCCGACTTCTGCTGCTGATACGCCCAGCGGCAAACGTTCTCCAAGCTTCTCGAGGGATTCCCCCTCTCAATCAAGCTGATGGACTGAAAGAGCAACACATTAGACCCAGGAGCTCCTAAAGGTAGGAAAATCAGACAAGTTTGGACTTCAGAGCATCAACCAGGTCCCTACTTCTCTCTTCCTAATACCCTGGCACTCTAAGTCATGACAGCCGCCTTTCCTGTGATAGAAGAAAATGTGTATGTTTAACAGTCACCATGCATGTGTCATAGTACATCTTTAAGGGTTTTTTGGAAGACACTTTGATGAGTGTTCACATCATCTGTGGAAATAACTGCCTTGCTGTGTACAGCCTGGAATGTGCAGGAAGAACACACACAGCTTGATGCTAGGATTGAGCAAGGATGTTTTCATTTCTCTTGTTGGAACCTGGTTCCATTCTGGACTGCCAGATGACAACGTGACTCAGCTGAGGTGAATGAGCACGTAGTGACACACCTAGTCTGTATGGAGGGAGCAACACAAACATACAGGACAATGCCCCAGCTGGTGCAAAACACCGTAGGGCCGGTAAATGTCCACTGATGAACACAGATTGAACATCTGGCGGCTTCTGCTACAGCGTGAGCCTACAAGCTCAGTAAATTTAATTACAAGACAAACATCCAACTGGTCTTTTGACTTGCCCAAATTCAGTGTCAGAGCTAAGTGGAACAGACATGATCTTCATCAAACCCTAACCAGCATTACTGCTTTCCTCTCATCCTGAACTATTTAACAAGCATTTGTTTCAAAACTCTCTCAGTTTCTTTTACCAGCAAAATCAATGTCCTGTTACAAGGACTGTTCAGGGTACAAATAGAGGAGTGTGCTGTGACCCAGCAACAAGGGTGCACACAGAAAGAGAAGAGAAGACAGTTACACCAGCAGACTGCTTGGAGGGGGTGCCCCTGCAAGCTATGTTGGTCAACCAAGCTGATTGCTTCTACTAAATTGATTTAATTCCTGGAGGACTGAAAACTGCAAGAATTCAGGCTGCAAGCCTGAGCAGGCTGAGCCAGTCCTGCACCTGTGGCACAACAGGGACACTCACTGTCAGCCTCAGGACACACACTTAGCCCAAGCCACACAGGGAAATCAGTTCTCTGGACCTAGCTGTTCCGTACAGGTCTGCTTCCACAGCCCTTCATGGGATTCACATGGACTGTAACCCCAAAGAAGCTGAAGGCAGAGAAAAGATTGAGGCTTGCTTACCTTTGCGTACCCCAACATGATCATTCGGACCAGCACGACGTTTATGTGAACACCCAGGGATTCATCATGGTAAATTTCATTCACCTGAGTAAAAAAAAAACAGGAAAAATTAAGAAAGGGAACTTCTAAGGCCACGTGTACATTATTTCAAGTGCCTATACCCCAAC
This sequence comes from Caprimulgus europaeus, assembly GCA_907165065.1. The sequence continues at coordinate 79,850,524 of OU015526.1, forward strand.
AGTCTTCTCAGAAGAAGATTCAAGTCTCAGATCATTTCCATGCTGTGGGAAACGTCGACTGCACTTCCTGTCATCACACACCCCCTCACACAGAACTTCCTGAAGCACACATCAAGACCCCTCTCAAGTTTAACAGCCTTTGGATCAAGGCCAATAGAAAAGGTGATTGAGGAAAAAAAAACCCCAAAGCTTCAAGTTCAAGCCCTGCAAATACTGATCTGAATGCTTAATTTCACACACATAAGGAGGGAAATGAGGTTATACCTGAAAGCAAGGGTATAGCAGTGTGTTCACATTCACTGAGGGATTTAAAAGCAGATAGAGCTTGCTTTAACAACCAATAAACCCATCACCATCCATCCCACGTGGCCACCTCTGCTGTGCCATCTGGCCACTCTAGCTGTGGATCAGTTCCAGATTCTGTTCCTATTTTTTTCATCAACCATTTGCCTTACTTCAATCAGTTTAAACACACAGGGTGAGCCTTTTAGTGGGGAGAGCAAGCAAGCATATTCTTGTTCATTTTGTAAAAGGTTCTGCTGCCAGCAGCTCTCACTCAAGGAAATGTGCCCTTGACTTCAGCAGAGATTTGTCCTTGGAAAATACTCAAGGCTCGACCTAGAGCCAATTTTGCCTTCTGAAGCTCTGGGCTGGGAAGGCAGAATATTGAGACAATGACATGACCAACTAGGCTGTTTCTGCACACAGGTAGGCATGTGTCTAGCTTTAAAGATGTGAACAGTACTCTTGATTCTCAATCAGTCTTAAAACTAATGGGAAAAGGGTTTCCAAAAGTCCCAGAAACGCTTTGGAAATTTTCATCTCAAAGTTTTAATGTCAACAGCACTGCTAGAGGCATAAACACTGTAGTACACAGGGTACAAACACAGGGTAATGATATCTCCAAATACACTTGGTTGCTGCAAGTCAACGCTTTCTGTTAAAAAAATTCACCAGCAGCATGAAAGCATGGAATTTTTACGTGATCTGGAAAGACTTCCTACCTTAAAAACAACTGCTGGCCTGAGAATACACCCGTCCCTGAGACAACCTCATGGGACCTCAGAACTCTAGTCCTCAAGGACTGCTGAAAACATACAGGGAAGAGCAAACTTCAAAGCCCACAGGGAGCCCTCCTAAAACAGTCCATGGCTTCGCACCAAAGCAGGTCTGCAGCAGTCTCCAAGGAGTTCTCTACGCATCATTTAAAGGCAGAATTTTGTTTCATGTGTTTTGAGCCCCATTTCCAAAGGAAGGAAAGATGAGACAGTCACTCCCTCTGTCATTTCTAATGCCCCGTGTACCAAGCTCCAGCAACACTTGCAAAACAATAAAGACCTCAAAGGAATTTAGCATCCAGAAGTTTTGTGACAATAAGCAGGTGATAAGAAGTAACAGTCTTATTGCTGCTCACAAGGAAAGTCAGACTGCATGTCCTTGATCACACACACACACGGGAGCTCAGAGAACGCTCCCAGCACAAGAGCAGCTGATGTCCCACTGGAGAGCCCAACCACAGGACAGAAATCCAGAGGTGACCCTGCAGCCTCACTGCTCACTGAACTACTGCAATATTTCAGGGTGGTTTTTGTTTTGAAGAATTTTTTTAGAAGCAACTAAGACTGCTGCCCTACTTTTTAGAAATGCATTAGAATTACGTGGTCACTTTTGTACTGAAAAGAGTATTTGTGGAAGTGACATTAAAAAAATCCAGAATTATGCAGATGGGTGAAAAAATTGTTCTTCTTGAGAGCCTTCCTTATGTCTGGGAAGGTGAGAACTGTCCTGCCACCAGAGTATAAATTAGGGGGCTAAAACATCTGCAGATCATCAATTAAGTTCCTGATCCTCCTAAAAAGAGAATAAATATTATATTATGGGTACTTGGTGAAAAATAAATACCACTGTTTGGAGGCTGGTATATTTGAGCAGGATTTAGAGGGTTGTTGGTTTTTTTTTTAGTCAGGGTAAACAGAACTTCTCCCTTCCCCTCAGGGAAAAAGGTCATTCCAAGTTGTCCAGACTGTGGGACCTGGCACAATGATTTTAGGCCATGGTTTTTAAAAACACAATCCCTTTTAGAACCAGCTGAGAACAGGCCGCCAGCGGGACAGTTTTACAAGGAACGAGCACAGAACCCAGACTGCCCGTCTTGTGAAGCAATTATCCCAAAGGTCAATTCTTCATCTCCTATTTTCTCCCCATAACACAACAGCATTGCTCCCACAAAGGTCTGTGTCAGAAAACACATTCACCATTTAACTTGTGCCTGAGGTCCCAAATAACTTGGCAGCAGGTAAACCATTTGCCCAGCAAAGGCTCACCCATTGTCACAGTCTCCCCAGACCAGCTCCCAAGGTCTGCCAACACAAGTGGTCCCTTCTGGCTTTCAGCTGCAGGAGGACTAGGAAGGATGGATGCTGCTATTGGATCCAAGTACCCAGAGACAAAGATACTCTGCCCCTACTCCTGTTTTTCACAGAATCATAAAATACCAGGTTGGAAGGGACCTCATCTGGTCCAGCCCTTCTTGGCAAAAGCATGGTCTAGACAAGACGGCCCAGCACCCTGTCCAGCCGAATCTTAGAAGTGTCCAATGTTGGCAAACCCACCTTCCCTGGGGAGATGATTCCACTGGCTAATTGTTCTCATAATGAAAAATTTTTCTCTCATGTTCAACTGGAATCTCCCCAGGAGTAACTTCTACCCTTTAGCCCTCGCCTTTTCCATGTGACTCCTTGTAAAAAGAGAGTCTCCATCTTCTTTGTAGCCACCCTTTTTAAGTACTGGGACACAGTGATTTTTATTACTGGCACTCAGACTGAGTTTGCTTTCCTGTTCTGCGGTTCAGGTCCTGCCTGTAGTGACCTCCTTTGATATTTTTTGATGAAAAGCTCTATATGGGAACAGTATTACCTGGGTTACCAGCTCATCATTCCTTTCTCAGAATCTATGGCGTCTTTGATCACTTTTCTACATTGCCAAGACATTTCAACAGAAATAATTTAAGGGTAACTGAACTGACACTGGAAGGTTAGAGAAGTTTCTTCACTGACATCTCCCCGCCTCTGCTCACTCACAGCAAGTTCCTCTCTGCTTACACCAAATACTTCACTCGGCTCTCCTTGGGTTTTGGGTCCCCTATCGCCTCCATGACCTCCTGTTTCTGCCTTGATAAAACTCCTTACGTTTCTGTGTCTGACTTGCACAGGGGAAAGTGCAGTTTCTTAATGAGTATCTTCCAGTGAAGGAATGTTGAGTAATTCAGAATTTAACAATTAGTGCCATCAGCTGCTCTACTGTTCACATAACTGGAAATGAAACAGCTTTGAAAAAAAATAGTTGACTACTGGTCTCCTGACCATCCCTGGGTATAAATCACTAGATTAAATGGCAAGGGGTGAGTCGTGCTCTTTGGGTGGGGCATTCACAAGCCATTAGTCTTTACCACAGGCTGAGGGCAATATTAATTAAAAATAACAAACTAATATATGGGAGAAGTGAGTGTCTGATGACTGTATGCTAAAAAAGGAGTACCACTGCTAAAAGTTTGACAGGAATGACTTAGATTGTTACAAAAGCATTCCTTCTGAAAAAGGTAACCATCTTTACTGTAGTCACCTAGAGCTTCTCAGGGAAGTGGTGTTTCAGCTTGCACAGGCTCTGTATTGACACCCACTACCGGGAGACAGAGCCTCAGATGTTGAAGAAAATGTGGGAGGGTTTTGGGACAGTGTCCCAGCTCTGCTGTTTACAAAGTTAAATGCTTTTAAAACTAAAAAGACAATATTCTGAAGGCATCTTTATTGAAGATCTATTGTTGATGTTTCATGAGGCATGTGGTAAAAATAAAAGGATTTTCTGCAACCGCTGTATCAAGAGTATTTTGTCACTCATGTGAATAATAACTTTTCATCTCAAACTTTCTGGATTCAAAAGTTAACTTGCTTCCAGGTTTACCAAAACTACATTAACTGCTATTTCACATTCTTCATCAATACAAATTACCTGTGCAGTACAGCACAGCAGATCTCCACAGACAAACACTGCAGATGACCTGCCAGCCTTACCTATGCTGTGGTCGGTTGCCAGCATCAGCTCTCATTTCCAGGTGGGACTGCACAGAAGAGAGTAAGTGCTGATCTGACTTTTCTCCTTTATCTGAATTCATAATTATCAGGCAAGTGATCAGGTTAGAGACCAGAAGAAGTCAAGAGATCTCTCGATTAAGTAACATGTTCAGGCCCTGCTATGCACTTCTAGACAGAAGCAGAGTGAACAAAGAAATGAGAGCAAGTGGGATAAGGAACTGCAGGTCACGCACGCACATGGAGACCCGTGGCAGAATTTTGAGACACATCTGGCACTGTCTGTTCTTGTTGAAGCGATTCATAAAGCTCTCACTGACTTCAGCAGGTGGACAACAAATGAAAAGTGTTATTTGGAAAGAAGGTGAAACCCACAAAGCTGCAAGGCTGAGTGGACAGTGATCACCAAAAGAGGAATTCTGTCAAAAGCAACTTGCAATTTGAGAATGGATGATGCACGGAAATACCACTCTACAGGCTAATTTTGATTTATTATTTCTTCAAGAAGAAAAAAAATGGGAAGTGATATCAAACACTGCCAAGTCCAAACCTGCTTAGAATCCCTCAGTACAATGTGCTGCTCTCTGCCTGTGTCTTTCTGACCTCAGTTATTTCAGTCCAGGGAAGCTTTGTCTTAAGTAACTACCAGTATGGGCTTCTACCTTCCAGCACTGACCCTAAACAGCCACTTTAGATGCATTGCTGATGCTGGGTTTCCCAGCCTGCTTCTTCAGCCAAGAGTACATACAGATATTAAATACAGGGAAACACCTCAGGCATTTCTTTAGCTGGAATGGAACCTCCAGGCCTGGAGCTCCCAACAGCAGGGCAAGGCCGTGCAGGGCTTGGTTCCCAGTGAGCCAGCTCTGGCACCCAGAACAGCACAGTTGTCTCAGCAGGGCACTGTGCCCAGGATCACCAGTCTTGGCACAGGGTTGAATGAATGTGACTTAATACTGCTTTTTTGCACTTGAGCCAAGTAGTGTTGCTTACCATGCTTGTATATATTTGTTCTTTCGAAGCTACTCTGGAGCTGTCTTGCATAGGATGCACTACACGTGGCAAAACTGCCCAGAATTTCCCTGCTTGGGAAGGCAAATCTCAGTGAGTTACCATCAGCCTTGCAAAGCTCTCCATGAATGCTCTTATCATCCATCACAAATCCTTTCTCATCTAGAACATCCCACTCTTAGGAACAGTAAAAGATATGAGTTTAGATAGGCAAGGTTCAGCTCTTGGACCTTCACCCCACTAGTTCCAAACCTAAACCTGAAACCTGACAGCCATCAACCTGGCTGTCAGACAAATTCAGCTGTGCTCAGCTGTGTCTGCTGACAGCAGCAGTGGATTGGGCTGCAACAGCCACAGTCCCGGTGGCTGATGACCTTCTAGGAGCAAGCAAAGACAGCAAAGACTTGCTCATCGGCTTTCTGGTTCCCTCAGACAGTTTCCCCACAGCCTCTAAGATGTATATGGGTCTGACACACATGCACTGAGAAAAGGCTGCATACTGCAAGGGATTATACAGCTCCTTTACATTCCTTCCATGTGCTTTTTATTAGATTTCTTCTAAGGTGTGAAAAACAGAAAACATTGAAGCTTGAGCAATTCTAGCATTCAGTGCTGGTACAATACATGACTTTTAATGTATAGTGTGAGCTGTGCACTTCCACAGAAACTGAAAGTGTAGCTCAGGACTGTTATCTTTATACCTAGTATCTTGCTCTCAATTTTAAGCCAGAAATCTATATGTAGACAAAAAATCCTTGCTAACCCCGTAAGACACACTATGATAAAGCAGTTCTCTGAGTCTCTATTCCTTTGCAGTTTCTACAGAACTATGGGTATTGCCCCACAAGTTAAGGAATGGACATTACCAGAAGGTTTGCTTTCTTTCAAAGAGCCTTTAGGTGTTTAGAACACTTTTTTGCTCTGCATGTTTATTCTTTAACCAGGTTTCTTTCATAACTGTGTTGCAGAAGTTAGGAATTATTAGAAATGTATCAGCTGACAACTATTTCCAAATTCTTGGAATTACCCTTGAATGTGCCCTAGAAAACTGCAAAAAAGATCAGTTAAAGGAATATATTGAAAAGAGAGAACCATACCTAACAGCAGACACAACAATTGTGGTGGTGTTGAGTGTGGTCTCCTAGATACCTCTGCAAGAGATTTCAAAGCCTTTTGCATTCCAAACCGAGCAGTGCAGCACTATGGAAGATACTCACTATGTTCATGAGGGTGAGGAGGTAGTTTTGGACATGTTCTTTGCCATGGAATCGGACAACAGAGTCATCCACACCCAGCAGCACCTCGATGTTGTAGTCGTCATCTCCCGCGTGCCGGCGTCGCCTCAGGGTTTCCTTCAGTTGCTGCTCTGCGCTGCCGTACAGGGCGCTCAGCTCGCCGGGGCTGCCGAGAGGAGGCTCTACAAGAAACAGTCAGACACCAACATTTACTCCAATTCCATTGCAGAAATATCCTCCTGCACAACTTCCTCACCTGTAGAGCCACCACTTCTTTGGGTAAAATAAATCAGGAACTCTGAAGAGATGATTCTAGTGGCATAAGGGTAGGGGAAATCACCAGATACCCAATGAAAACATTCATACAACCATATAGTTCTATAATTTATCACACAGTTCTTATTCCAGGTATAAAGTTCATCCCTATGGAGATTTAGGCCAAATCCTTCACTTCCTAACTTATTTTTGCAACACATCACACACGTTATAGACTGCCATAGACATGGGATGCCTCAGCATTCGCCGGGGATGCTGTACAACACTTAACTCCTGGCTTCAGCGCTCAAAAGCAATGTGGTCAGCCCCAATTCACACTGAAAAGATCTCAGCAGTGTCGTGTGTTTCCTCTCACATCCCATCACTGGAACAGCTAAGCTAGAATTTCTGACTGACTTACCACTTTTGCAATTCTTTGTTTAAAAAGTAGGTGTTGGAATAGCCTCTCCTGGGAATACTACAAGGGTCCTTGGAAGACACGGGTCAAGGGGCAGAGTTTGGATCAACCATTCTGAACTGGCTTTTAAGGGGATACATTCACTAGCCTACGGCTACAACAGCTCAAAAGCTATTTCTTCCACTTAGGACAATAAAGCAAAACATCACCACTGATTTTTGACAGGAAAAAAGTCACAGCTGTACGCTACTTAGTTCTTCCTAAATCTGAGCCAGCACACCAACAGGCTCTAAGCAATACACAACAGGAACGAGGCCAGTTTGGAACATCTCACGGCATCAACCACTGGCTGCATCCTGCAGTCCTCACTAGGAACTGGGCTGCTCTTGTGTCTCTGGCTCTGTGGCAGTCAAGGAGCATCCCCATTCCCCAGCTCTTCCATTTAGGAGAAAGAGATGATACAGCCCTTAAATACACAGGGATCTTCCCCCTCTGTGAACCCAGCAAGAGCAAGCAGCCTCAAGTTGTGCCAGGGGAGGTTCAGGTTGGATATCAGAAAAAATTTCTCTCTGAAAGAGTGGTCAGACACTGACAGGCTGCCCAGGGAAGAGGTGGAGTCACCATCCCTGGAGGTGTTCAAGAACCGTGTGTATGTAGCACTGAGGGATATGGTTTAGTGGGCAGCGTGGTGATGAGCAGACGCTTGGACTGGATGATCTTAAGAGTTCTTTTCAAACCTGAATGATTCTGTGGAAGGTGAGGATGGTCCTGCCTTCCACTCACATTGAGTCGTACTGTAACGGGGCATGTCCCCAAACGACGGCACAGCTCTGAAGCCCTTCTTCTCTACACTGCAGATGATGAAAGCCAAGGCTGCAAGTACACAAACTAGCCCTTCAAATCTTTTCAGGCAAGACTCCCAGTAACCTGGAGGTGAGTTTTGCTTGGGGAAGGAAGGACAGCAGGACTGGGGCCAATGCTGCAAAACATGCTGGATGGGCACACTGTAATTCACCTTGAGCAGATTCAACTACTGGCTGAACCAGCTGGGAAGCCTCTCTCCTAAGTATCACAGAGGTTCACACCACCTAAATAACTCTCCCCAAACCCCACATCAAATGGCAAGGTTGTCCCCAGTTGTCTTTAGCAGCTTAGCCCGCCACTGTGCATGAGAGACCAGGTCTGCAAACAGCATTACAATTCAACCGCAAGTCCTCTCGCTCCCGAAGAATGTGCACCCTGTGAGAGCACACGAATGGGTAATTCATAGAGGAGCTCCAGCTCTGAAAGCTGCTGCAGCTGGCAAAGCTGCCGAGCACGGTGTCCAACGGGAACACACCAGCAACGTCACCGCAGCGCGGCGCCCATGGAACGGCCTGAGATCAGTTCAGAAATACCCAACGATCCGCGCTCTGCAGCAGCTTTGGTTTGGCCATCGCTTCCCTTCTTAAATAGGTGGTTTTGTGCTTCAAGCAAAGAGGAGAATCTCTTTCTTGTGCGTGTCAGCAGGCAGAGTGAGTCAGAAGAAATTCCTTGGGTTTTTTTTTCATCCCTCTTGTAGCCACTTTCTGAGTATTCTGAGAATACACAGAGGGTATTCTCAATATGCCAGTATTTTCCGTGCGTGCACCCACAGAATATTTTTCAAGTATGCAATCCCAACAAAGTAAGAAAAAATAACCTCACTCTAGGAAGAAATGTAATGACCATTTTTGGCTAAGATTTGAAAAAAAGTGAAAGTAATACTGGCAACATTCTCTAGCATTGAGCCTCCCACCTCCTGAAATGCAACTCACATACTTCTTTCCACAGCAACCCCACAGCTCCCCAGCTGGGCTCAGTGGTAAAAGCCCAACCGCTTCACTGGCCTGGCAGGCAGCGCAGCCCATGAACACACGACCTGGGAGGACACGCAGTGGTGCCTGCTCGAGCTGCAGTGTTCCTGGTGCTGATGGGTTTTTAGGTTCTTGTCTGCTGTTCTTGGTGCTACACGAGCACACGACTGCTGACAACTATCAGCTTGAAGGCTGATTTGAGCTACTGATCAGCTAGTGATTACTTAGCAAACTGCATGTCATGTGTTGCCTTTCCTCATATCTTGCTGGGAAGTGAAGCTATGGTGTCCTCTCCCTAAAAGCACCTACTGTTGCTTAGCCCTGTCCAAAAAATACAGGGTAATACAAGTGATTTATCTATTGTTTGCTTGTTTTCCATTGTCCAGCGTATAAGCCTTTTTAGGATCAAGCAATTAGAATTATACGTACTAACGACAGCTCTGTTTGCCAGTGCTGCAATCTGCATCCATTGCCAACCACTTAACAGAACATGAAGGCAAAGGGATGGTGGTGTGACATGAGAGCAGCAGCACAAAGTACATTCCTGTAGCCCAGACATTAAATTCTTATTTAATATTTAACGATTTCTTCGTGCCGTGGCTCATGATTCAGCTAAGTACCGGGGCACTAGCGGAGATTTTAGAAGAGCTCACAGAGTCAATGAGTCTTTTCACAGCATTAAAGGCTGTTCCAAATACCTCCATCAACCTGAAGTTATTAACTGTAATTGATCATCATTAATTCTGGCTAACTCTAAGGAGTGTGTTCTGTGCTCGCTGGCTTCAGCCGAGGCGTAGGGAAGGGGGATCAGCAGGTATCCTTTGTGAGCAGCACAGGAAGTGTCCTCAAACGCATTCTGTTTGGGACATGGCACTATTATGCTTATAAATACAAAATACACACACATAATTCAGAACCTCCTAGGCAGGCAGACACAGAGACAAACATATCAGATATTTTATCTAATCCTCTCTACAGAAGGCTGTCCAAGTTTGCCTCTGGTCTACGCATCATATTGCTCCAAATTAGACTAATTACAAAGCCAACCCCTATGTTTACTGTGAAGTTGTAGTGAAAACCATCTTCTAACTTCTTTCTGTGCTGAGAGCTTTCTGGCTTTGGAAGGGGGAGCTTTTCAGAATGCCACAATGCCCACAGTTCAGAGTTCTTCCAAAGACTTACGGGTCCTGCAGCAGGAGACATCACGGAAAAACCTTAGGGGAGAGCTATTTACTGCAGTAGGAGTCCTACGGCCAGTGAAGACACCACTGTTTAATTCATCCAGTAGGTACTCAAGAGGTACTCATAATAGAAGAGCAGAGTTCAGTCTGAATGCTTCTTACCCAAAATCTCTGTTAATGCAGAAGTAAGACTGTTGGCTGTGCTCAGCAAGACTTTCAGAGGCTTTCTGCGTTGCAATAAATAGCAAATGCAACCATCCTTTTCCTTTTGACCCTTCCCCTCACCAAAACCCAAAGATATGTACGTGGTTTTCCTCAGTCCAAGAACTCTTCATATGCATCTGCACATGCCAGTCTCAGGGACAGACAGACAGACGTCTGCAGCGCTAGTAAATGTGCCAGTTACCTCTTGGTAGTGTCACACCCTATTGGAACTCAAGGCACACAGCCCAGCTGAGGCTCTCGAGGTCATTAGGCAGTGGTTAAGAAACACGCGTGCTGTGACTTCCCCTGCGTACGAGTACTCTGCTGAGCACCAGCAGTGCAGGGAGCGCATCATCTGCAAATACTTAAATCCAGGGGTGGTTTCAGCATTGAGATGAACAGTTTACACGTAGGGAGTCCTGCAGATTTGTGAGCTGAATGCCACAGAAGTGCCTTTGGACACCCCCTTACCTGCATGTTGGAGCTGCTGTCACCATGTAAGGGACATCTTTCCTTAGAAAACTCTTCTCTAGAGCACAGAGCAAGTCATTCAGATACAAGCAAGAGTTGGAGAAAGGACTCCCTTCTTATGAATGGGAAGAGATTACAGCAATGCTTATTAAAGCAAATTATTTAAATTAATAATTTGAAGACAAAGACTCTTTGCAAGTTAATCTCCAAAGCCCACCCAGCAGCTTAGAGCGCATTGTCTGACACAGCAGAGAGGGCTGTCACTGCACAGCAACATCCTCCGTCACACACAAAGGAAACCAAGTCTGTTTGTTGGTGGATTTATGATAGACAAGAGTAATCCTTCCTAATCTCATTCTGGAATTACCTGGTTCATTATCTCTTCCTTTTTTATTTTGCTTGTCACCTGCATCTTGTACATCATGATCTTACCTGTCAGAAAAAGATTAGTCCATGCTCTTTCACCAGGAGAAAGGGTTACATGCAAACTCTTGGGTAAGAAGACAGAACTTACAGCATTGGATGCACGTGTGCAGGAGTGTATTTTTTTTCCTTTTTTCACAGCACACATCAGAGCCTGCCTACCATGCATCACCTACCAAAACCAAGGAGAGCAACGAATGACTTCCTCCAGCCCGCCAACCGATGCCCAGGCTGTGCCAGCCAGCGATCCCAGAGCCCAGACAGTCCCGAAACTGCAATCCCAGAAGAGCGAGTCCGAGAGATCCCCGAGAGAATGCCCCCAATTTCCAGTCAGCCCTGGTTAACACACTGACATGACGTGCTATGATCTGGAATATCTCAGTGCCACATCCAAATGCCAATTTGGGGTTTGCTAATTACTGCACTTCCCCACTTCCCAGTCCTTTGCAACTACCCAAACACAACAACCTTGAGCTCCAGCAGCAACTAATCCCAATAGTGCCTTATCAACATTGTTCTCATAACAAATCCCACACTGAAACCAGAACACAGCTATTCTAGCTGCTAGGAAGAAAATTAACTCTGTCCTAGCAAAACCAGGACAGTGCACAAAAAGGAAAACGTCTCAAAACAGTGGCAGAGCAAGATGTGACTCACACTGTGCTCCCAGAGGCTGAAGGCGATCTGGAGAGCAGCCTGGCTCATCCCATCCCAGCTGGAGGGCTGGAAAGCACAGATTTGGTGGGCAGGGCTGCCTGGATTTACGGTCACCTACATCATTTAGGCACAGGTTTAGTGCCTGGTATTAACAGCAGTGGTCTTAATAGAAACCGTGTTGCACTGTCTCCAGAGAAAACAAACCAATGGAGGAGGGGGGACTGCATTTCAGTATAAGCACAAACAGGGATCAACAGCCATCAGATCCATGGAGAGAAAGGAAGCATGAGGGAAGGCAGGAACCTCTGGTGAGGTTCTTCTGGGCTGGGCTGCATGAGCTGATCACGAGCTGGGAGAGCGAGGGCTGCGTTCCTGTGCCCACCCACCCTGCACACCAGGCTCAGGCTGTCTAGGAGCAGGACAGTGTCACCGAGGCAGCCAGAAGCTCAAGCTTCTTTTTGGCAAGAGATTACGACCCACTGACAAACGGAGAAGTGAGCATCCAATTGCCTAATTTAGCCTTTTCCTGAAGATACAGTTGGCAACAGTGTCTAAGGAGACTCCACAGCTTCACTAACTCACAATGAAACTAATGAAAAATCAGTTTGGAACAAGCTGAGATCCCTTCTTAACGCATCTGTTAACATCTGAAACGTCCCCAGGGACAGCTGCACTCCGGAGCCACTCAGAAATTCCGTGAGGCTATTTTCAAAGCAAGGAAACCAGGCCAACTCACAATGGCAATCCTCAAGTTGCACTAAGTAGCTGCTGCACATTTTTCTACTTGTTAACCACGGGATGAACATGAGTTTCCATGGTTGCTTTCTCTCCTAGTTATTAGTTTCTTCAAGCTCTGTATTTTCTTCAGCTCTCAAAACCTGTGTTGCCAGGGTGGAGACAGGCATTCTCACTAAGGTTTTCTCTGCCCTTTTTCCTAGTCTTAATGCTCAGATCTCTCGAGCTGCTGTAGAGCTTTGTTTGTTTTATTTTGTTGAACTTCTGTGCATCTGCATCCAGGACAGTGACAAGAGAAATCAATGGACACAAAAACAATGAGCTGTAAGCTCCTCTTGCAATCAAATGCAAGAAAGGTGCAAAGAAAAGGATGGCTCACTGAGGAAAGGCAGCTGATGATACCAGTGGCTCTGTCACACCATTTAGATGATGTTGAGAACCTTTGAGCCCCATTTCACAAAGCACTAGATTTAAAAAATGAAGCAACTTTGTGAAGTGAACAGCGAAGGTACCCCGAGGAACTCTGCTTTTTGAGGATATTTTTATTTGTAATACAGAATTCTCCACAGAAAACACACCTGGAATAAACTGCAGAGAGGTAAGGTGTATCAGGCTGATTTCAGTCTTTAGCGCTTGTCCGGGTGGGCCCTGTGCTTCCTGACTGTGGGGGCCATCCGAGGTGATGACATCTCACACCCTTTCCAGGGAAGTTGGCCACTCTCAGCATCCAGCTGACTCCGAGAGAAGGCCACCAGCATCTTGGACCAAAAGGTCAAGAAGACTGCAGAAGGGCAGAAGCACGGCTTGCTAACTGAAGAAACTATCTGAAAATGACCTTTCCCCACCTCGCTCTTGGAATGGGATTCGGTGACAGAAGCTCTCAGGTTGGAAGGGTTCTCTGGGGACTGAGTTCAACACTACAGCAGGCTGCTCAGTGACCTGTCCTGGCCCCCTTGGAACTCTCGGTGGAGGGAGGTCCCAGCACCTCTCTGGGCCCAAATCCAGGGAATCACCTTCCCAATAAACCATTTTTGCCTAGTATCTACTCTCATTCCCCCTGCTCTGAGCTGTGAATGTTTTCTCTTGTTCTCTCATTGAACACCTCTGAGATGTTGTCTCTGCAACCCCCGTATCTAATGTTATTACCAAATACTCACACACTCCTTGTCTTGCTCCTCCCAGGGATCTCTAACACCTTGCTTTTGAAAGTCCTCCTGCTGCAATGAACATGAAGTGTTAGTGACTGCCTGGAAGAAAACACCACCGAAATGGAAGAAGGACCTCCCTCCCTCCCAGCCTACAGCAGGACCAGCTTTTGCAAGGTAATGCTGACTCTGCTCTGATGGAATATGCTGTGAACAAAAATGGTAGTGATTAGATTCAGACACAACTCCACTGTCACAGCAGCGTAACCACATTGGGAAATTAAGGAAAGAGAGAGGAAAAAATTGTATGAACTCAATGCGCCACAGACACAATCGTCATCTTAACATCTTAACAACATCTTAGACTTAAAATAAAACATTTTGAAGTCCTGACTGCTTCCATAAAATATTTGCTTTTCTAGTAGCTTAGCAATTCCAGCTGCAGAATGATCTGGGGAAGGATGGAAGTTTTCCTGCACTATATTCTTTGTTGGCTCTGCGGAGCCAGCTTTGCTCTGACACAACGGGAAGGACCCTTCCCTTCCAGGCACCAGCAGCAAAAACAGCTCTGGACTCCCAGTTACATGATGAAGCAATGAAAGCAGCACACTTAGGAAGCCACGTAGAACCACCAAAGGCATAATTCTGCATATATTTGAATATGTTTGGAGCCAACTCAGGATCAACTTTTCCAATGGAAATGGTTAGAATTCTACCCCATAATTTTCTGGTCATCACTTCCCTACCTGGCATGAAGGTTTTCTAGAACTGTAGGATATCCTTAGCAGGCAGCAAACAGCCAGAACTTAAAATGCTGTTAAGGAAACTAACATTAAATATGTCTGAATGTGGGACAACTATTAACTGTTCTTTTTCTGTCCCATGACCAGAAACTGTCAATACAAAAAGCAAAAGAGCTTCAGCCAGTTCTAGAGTTCTCCCTGCTGGAGAACACGCGCTCGCTGGTGCAAGCTGATGCTCGACACACTAAGAGGATGGTTGGTTCCCATTGCAACAGGTCTGCGTTTGGTTGATTCACAGTGAAAGCACTTTCAGACTCACCTATGAACTTGCTGCGCTCTAGGACTCGGAAGGAAGTGAGAAATGGAAGCTTCCTTAGAAGGAAGCTGGAAGTGGAAAAGTTTCTGTGAAGTTCTAACGCAGACAATTGCGCTGAGATAAGCAGCAGCTAGAAAACACACCTGGGTGAGGAGTGTTGGCAGGCACAGCACTACTGTAAATAACTGGATAGCAAAGTGACTGAATAAATCTATCCCCTGTAACTTCCAGAGCCAGAGAGAGCCTGCTTCATGGAAAGCAAACAGAAGGCACGTGTCTGAGGCATGCCAGCTTTCAAAGACAGCATGTTTTTAGAAAAGCATGAAGCCCAGGGCACGTGCCAGATCTACACCAAAGAATGCCTATGAGATAATTTCTCTGCAGACCTTCCTTGCACAGTCCTGACGTGGTATCAGCTGGTTTGGTATTTACGCAGGCTGGAAACTCCTCCAATACATTTACAGCTTTAAGTGAAACCAGCTGTCACCACTCTGCTGCAAGAAATACTGCAAGGACTCACGCGAGGCACTTGAGAGGTTCTCAGAGGGACTCATGGCAAGTGCCACAGGGGCAGTGAGATTTAAAACACAAGTCCTCCCATGAACCCCAGGTTTAGCGGACGACTGTCAAAAAGATGATGAGTGAGCCTCAAGATCACACTGAGCTCGTTCTGAACACGCAGCCACTCTTTGCTCAAGGACTACTGCCTTCTACTTTGACCATCAGAAGCTTAAGAGCACAGGAAGGACGCTCTCCACATCCACTGCTGTAGCAAAGAGGAGAAGTAATAGAGAGTGAGGACTCACAGCCTGCTTTCTGCACAGCCCCACGGCCAAGGAGCACATGAACACCTTGTCGTGCCACCGCTAATACCAGATCAGAGCAGGGGCCTCGGGGCTTGGCCGGCCTTGCCCTGGCTCATCTGCTCCTGACCTTGTTCTTACCTTGGTTTTAGCTGTAACAAGGCATTGCCCACGGACAGGTGACCAGACACCCAGTGTGTACTGGACTGTGGTGGGCAGGCTCCTGGTATTGCCCAGCAGAGCTGGGAGCTGGCACATTCAGCTTGCACAAACAGCTGGAGAACAAGAGGCAAGAGGGGACTGCAGAGAGAAATGATCTTTGCACAATCTGAGGCTTTTTCCCATGAACTGCTAGTAAACCAGTAAGTGCTAAATATGTATTTTTCTTTGTTTATTATTCTAGATGAGTGGAGGGAGCCGCATTTATGCCTCTGGCCAGTAATAAATGGAAATTTTTACAATTTAATACCACGAGAACATTCGATCAGGTAAGGGCCATAATTTATCTGCATACATGACGAAGACTCTTTAAGGGGTCTGGCTCTTTAAGAGATCTGACTGCTATTTTATGCTGGTAGTCACATACAAATACAGGATACAGAGCACAAGTTTGCAGGTCACGTATTAGACACACACAAAGCAAGCAAACCCATTCCTTTTTACTTCACATAACACCAAGTTCTTCAATTCACTACCAGTGTATTAGCAGGACAGCTCCTGTCATGACTGCAGACAAACAACGTGGCTTCATGTACCAACTCATACAGGCCACACAAGTCCAAGACCAGAACTGTGCATTCATACACAACGCTACCATCAGCCATGAAGTGAGCCCTTTCAACACAACTGTAACAGAAGGTGAAAAATAACCAGGAAAAAAGTCACATTTTGCAACATCATCAGACTTATTGGTTTCTCCAAGTATGTGTAGGCCTCTCTGGGTTTTTATAGCTCGGAGCAGTCACTTCCCAAGTTTCCAGCTAGTAAGAGCGCAGAGTGCATGACTTTCAAAGTCAGACACTCTCCCAGGAACATCAGAGAGCTCTGCATTAACAACCCTAAAAGCACTCATGCCTTTGTGTATCATTAAATCCATCTGAAAACGATTTTTATTTCACAAAGGAGCACACTTAAAGAGTCCTTGGGTTTGTAATTTGAAGAATGCATTATAAAAGGACAAGGCAGTTGAGAAAGGGAGGAACCTTTGAAGTCCACCACATTTTGAAAACATAGATTGCGTTCATAATTTAGTCACTAACTCAGAACTTGCTGGAAGAAGAAATGCTGGATGGCTTGAGTTGTCTGCATTTTTGGGGAGAGAAAGATCTTCCCTGAGGTCCCTAAAGGCTTCAGCAGAGTTTCAGGGCCTAAACTCTTTAAACAGCTATTTTCAGTAGCTGACCACTATTACGAATTTTCAGTGCTTGAGGAAGTTGCTTTAACACAGATGTAGCCCCCCCAGTGCTCATTAACTAAATTATAATAAGGTCTCAAAATTATTTCAGTCATGGTTTGGATTCCTTGCTCTTAGGCACAGGAGCTGTTGGGTCAGCTGTTTGACAGCACAGAAAGAACAAAGCAAAAAATCACTTAAATGTCAAAACACAGGGCTAGGGGAGGTGGCCAGTAGAGGAACAGTCCCCCCACAAACCATCAGCAAACCCAGGAGTAATGGCAGCAAAAAGTCTAGCTCAAAGAAAGGGCGATCCAGTCCCACTTTACAAGTCCTTGCATGTATAAACACATTTAACACCACAGAACTTAAATCAAAAGCTTGTATTTTCTAGCTCCAGAAATATCCCTAGGATCATTTAACATTTGAAATTGACCACATCATGTGCTTGGACAGAAACATGCTAAAAATGACCCTCTTAAAACACATTGCTCATTGGAGAAGAAAGTCCTGCCAATCTCCTGTTCCTCACCTGCTATTCTAGACCAGTAAAGGTAAATCAGTTTCTAAGATGAGGTATTCACCACTGTCAGCAACTAGCTGCTCTCCTCCTTGCTGGTGATCCTTCCCTTACAGACACCTTTGCAACCAGGATTTTAGCTCCCATCTCCCCAGCGGAGGAAGAGAGTTCCTCAGATGCACTGAAACGAGCCTTTCTCAGCACTGAGCTTTGACAGTTACCTGGTTGTAAGGAACGCTATTGCCAAGGATGTTGACAGTTCCTGGCTATAAGGGCAGCTCACAATTTCTCTCCACAGCCTGGACAGATCAGGGGACACCAGAGGCCTTTCTGGATGGATCCCAATCTTCCCGAAGCAGTGCCAGCTAGCTGTTCAGCCTTGATGCCTCCTGCAGTAGTCAGAATGACATGCACTCTGTTTTATTTCAACTCTAAAATGATGAACTTGCTTGCAAACTTTCTAAGCTAACCTGAGCACACATCCATGAAAAGAGCAGGGGTGGTGCTGCCAGGACTGCCTCCCACTGTGGCCTTCGACCTCCCACCGGTCTCAAAACTCTTTTTGGAATAGACTTTCTTCACCATTTTTCCTTACATATCGTTTTCTCTCACTGAAGTGGCTCTTCCACCTTGTGTTTGGTTGGACACCTAGTAACTAGCGTGGTTGTTCATCTCACTCAGATGAAGGGAGAGGTGTGTTTAGACACAGTGGCTTAGATTTAAATGCTGTGGAAAATTTATTTCAACACGTGGAAGCTGGTATTGTCCCAGTAAAGGTGTAACAGGAGCACGGCATGGCCTGTGCTCATCCGTACTCCCGTTGCCTTTACTGAGCAGCTCACCAGCTACTGTCAACACCAATCACACTCTGATCAACCACTTTATCTGCCTTAAGCCTCTGGATGACTGCAAAGCCTGCTGCACCGTCCAGGCAGAAGAGCCAGACGTCAGGAGAGCCCCGTGGCGTTTGGGTATCCGGAGGAGGGAGGCGTGCCTTGCTAAAAGCACAACAGCAGTAAATAGACAAATGGCTCTGCCTTCACCTTGTCAGCAGAAGCTTGGGAACTGCTGAGGAAGGACTTCTATATGCCACCGACATGCAAATTTAATGGTTCACCTAAAACCAGTATCTTAACATGTCTGCTGTGGCCCAGCTCCACAATGACATCACGCAGCCGTCAGTCTGATCCAGGCAAGGGAAAGCGCTCATCAGCTCAGGAAAAGGCTTTGCCCATTCCCAGGACAGCTTTTGTCCTCTTGTCTGTGGAGAAGCAGAAGGAACAGCTCTCCCTCTGAAGAGCTTCAAGCTGAAGGGCTATGCATTCCTGACACAGCCTGAGCCAGAACTGCTATCCAGCTGGAGAGAAGAGCTGCGACAAGCCGAAGCCGATGCAGCTAAGCTTTTCCATTAACATAATTACCAACAGTGAAAACACCTTCAAATTCCAAGGAAAAATTGTCATTTGTGGCGGGGGAGAGGTGGGGCACGGTAACCTGCTACTTGAAAAATGCTGAAGTACGAGAACATTTTGATGGCAACACACTGGGAAACCCAAAAAGGTACTTTACGTTTTTCTGTGCAAAAGGAAACAGGTATGACCACACTTCTCACTGATTTGCACTGCTCCAAGATCTCCTGACCCTCCAAGAGCCCGAGCAGACACTAGCACCACAAACCAGCATTAGTGACCAGTTAACACTGGGAGCTGGGCATTCCCCACTGCCTTAGCAGCCTTCCTCTGATGGGCCACATGGATGGAGCTCTGAAACCCGGATAACACAGCTGCAGGATGCTGCCCACAGTGGACTCTGGCCTGATACAAGAAAACATCTGAAGTCTAAAAGGACAAATGTAAAGTGGAGGAGGAAAGAGATGAAGCTCTGTCAAAATGCCAAAGCTAGAAACTCTGCATATAAAGAAATGAAAGAAGATTTCTGAATTTATAATTTATAATTTCCTTCCAGCTCTCATACATTCACAACTGTCCACAGGAGAGGTATAAGAGAGGGGAGATATGGACCTGCTGGAGAGGGTCCAGAGAAGGCCACAAAACATGACCAGAGGAATGGAACAGCTCTGCTGTGAGGACAGGCTGAGAGAGTGGGGTTGTTCAGCCTGGAGAAGAGAGAGGCTGAAGGCTCTGGGGAGACCTTTTTGTCACCTTTCAGTACTTGAAGGGGACTTAAAGAAAGATGGGGACAGACTTTTCAGCAGGGCCTGTAGTGACAGGACAAGGGGTGATGGTTTTAAACTAAAAGAGGGGAGATTCAGACTAGATGTAAGGAAGATGTTTTTACACTGAGGGTGGTGAAACCCTGGCACAGGTTGCCCAGAGAGGTGGTGGAAGCCCCATCCCTGGAAACATTCAAGGTCAGGCTGGATGGGGTTCTGAGCAACCTGATCTGGTTGAAGATGTCCCTGCTCATTGCAGGGGTGTTGGACTGGATGGCCTTGAAAGGTCCCTTCCCAAACCATTCAGTGGTTCCATGATTCTATGAATAACTAGGCCTGTTGCTCTTCTAAACCGAATTAACCTCTTTACAGGTATAAAAGGCAAAATTATTCTTCAAACACTTTCAATCTCACTTCTGACATGGTTACAACAGACACAGGGCTGAGTTTGTTGGTGTTTTAACAAGTCCAGGTATCAGCTGTTCCTGACTTGGTTGCACAGGGTTGTCTCCCTTTTGTCCAGGAAGGCTGATGTGTCTAAAGCAACAGCTATGGTAGATGAGGTCACATAAGTAAGGTGTTGGTCACAATAAATGAGCACCTCTGTGTATTGTTAAACACCAGATTTTGGTTCAGAAGAGATACTTAATGTTGGCATTTTAACAAAACGGTACTTAGAGAAGAGAACAAGGTACATGGTGTGATATCCATAAGCACAGTCTACACTAGCAATCCTGCTAAGCAATTTCAGGGAAGAGGGGAAGGGTGGGGGGAAGGTGTTTTCAGATGTGGTTGTCACATCTCACTGTCCTACTCTGATCGACTGGTAACAAATTAAATTGATTTTTCTTCCCCAGGTCGAGTCTGTTTTGCCCGTGACCATAACTGGTGAGTGAGCCCTCCCTGTCCTCATGTCAACCCATGAGCCCTTTGTTGTGTTTCTCTCCTCATCTCACCAGGAGGGGGGAATTGAGCTCAGGACCTCATGGTCTTAGCTGAGGCTGAAGCCACCACACACACCTACTGATGTCACAGTATTTTCAGTGGAAAGAACGGCAAAGACACAGCTTATGGGTTTTAATTTTGACTGTTGTACCACCAAACTGGTTTAAAAACAGGAGAGAATCCCACATGAGATTTCCTGTTTCCTTTCAGGGAGGGGAAAAAAATCTTCTGCAAGGCCCCAAACCCCATGCCCTCCATAACTGCAGCAGAAGTTATTTCTTTATGGATTTATTACCCTTTGATACATTCCTTTTTTCACATAGGTTCTTAGACAAAGAAGCACTTTTTTTTTTTCCTTTCCATCTCCCCAAATTCCTATTAGTGAGCCAACCTTGACTGCACCTCGCACAGACATCTTACAAATGTAACTCACAGTGTTTCCACACAGGATATCTTGATCATTCCCCTCTCCTCCCCCTCCCAATCCCGCCCAAAATAGCCCAGAACCATAAATTCTCCCATTCTGACCTCCATCTCTTTCTGGTCATTTACATTCACTTGAAAAAGTGGTAACTAAGGAGGGAGAGTTTTTTCAGAGAGGTTAATTTCTGCTCTGTCTGTGCCATGGGAGGTGAGGTCTGCTGGAAACACCTTCTGGAGGAGATGACTACTCATGCTCTTAACTTCTTTATGCCCAGAAATGATCTTCTCCCACCTGACACTCACAGTTTGATCTCAAGACTGCTCAGATAAAAATGTACATTTCCAACTCTTATATTCAAATTAATTTGAACATCACTGATAGAACCTTATCATAAGGTGGGAATATCCAAAATGCCATTTATTTGTGGAACGGCGTTTCCAGCAGCATTTTGCACCCCGTATGCCTCTTCAATAGCTCACTCTCTCTATGAAGCCGCTCCTTGAAGCCAAGGAATTTCCCTGTCAGAGGAGAGTTGCCAACTTTCCCTACTTGGCGAGCAGAGTCCCATTCTTGTGCCTCTCTCGATTTCCTGTACAGTACTGCTTTAACGAGCCCTCCAGTCTGGTGGAAAGCTGACAGAGACGGCAAAAAAAAAGAATAACTTGAGATGGAAGAAGATTTAGGAAGAACTTTCCATGGAATATACAATGGGTCTGACTATAAATATGACAAAAAGAGACGGTCCTTCTCAAAAGGCAGATCTCAGTGCTAGAGGGAACACAGCCCTGGGGTGCACAAGGGTGAAGAAGGGGGAGAAAGGTGGCCAGACAGTGACAAGAACTGTTTTAAAGCCTACATAAATGATGTCTGGACCTGAGTAGGTTTCATTTTGTCAGACAGCCTGGTAACAATCCTATACTGCACAAGAATAGTTAAAATGTCCAAATAATACCAAGTCAAAACTCCTAAGGATTAGCTCTGACTTCGAGAAAATAGAGGTTCAGATCAGACAGTGTTTTACAGTCAAATTTGTTGCTGAGTTTTTACAGTTTTAGACACACAAAAGGACCCCAGAAGCTGATGTTAATCGGTAAATTCAATGACTTTGAAACAAAAGTACAAAGAAAAAATGCTCAGTCAAATACTACTTGTGTTGCAGGAGCAGAGGAATATGACTAGCAGCTAGGAGGGCAGTCCCAGGCACCAAAAGGAATTAAGAGTCTGCTTTATGGAAAGCTGAAGCAGCTGTTAGAAGAAAACACAAGGTATGTAGAGGATAATTGCTTTTTTGCACAGCCAACTATCCTGACAGTTTGTGTGACAGAGTTATGTCGGTGGACGTGGTTAACAGTGCAGCAGATACAGTGCTGACACATTCTGGGATCAGCAAAGCAGGAGCATGTAAAACGAGCTGAAGAACTTGTAGAGGGATCTTGTCACATTGATTAGGAGCTACTGGCAGCTGGAATTCATTGCTGGTAAGTCCTAGAAATCACAAAGGAGAGTACACATATGCACAGCGTTGAGCTGGGCACAGGCAAAAAGAAGCCTGAGTCAGGAATCTGGTCCACACAACACCGCTATAGCTGCAGATGTTGGACTCCCACCACCAGCTCTGCAGCTCCTCTCCCATTCAGCAGCACTACAAAGACAGCCTCTTTCAACACCTAAGTCAATCTGGAGACCTTATTCATCAAAATATGAGTGCTGATTATTTTACACCCCCGCCTCCCCACCCCGCTGCTACCCTCGTCCCTCCAAGCGCGCTACAAGGCTGTGCCACGTTGCGCCTCCAGACCCTGGGCAGCCCAGGACACAGTCCACCACGGGATCTGCAGTGCAGGGACTGCCCTCTGCCCCACACCCTGGTTCAGGCCTTCATTTGGGTGAAGGGTCTACAGCACAGGTCTTGTGAGGAGCAGCTGAGAGAACTGGGGCTGTTCAGCCTGGAAAAAAAGGCTCAGCCTGAAACCCCCATTCCCTGTCCCCTGTGCCGCTGGAGGGGGAGAAGGTAGAGAAATCAGGAGCACATTGGTCCTTAATTAAATTCTAAACACTACTGATGAATGGCAAAACTTCTCTATTTCCAGACTGTTGCACATCAACACAGATAGAAGCAAAGGACTCTCAAATCATACAGAATAAAACCAGCTGATATTTGGGAAGTGGCATAGAGATTCTAAGTTACAGGAAACCAATTTTTCTTTCCTGAATTAAAAGTTACTTTAAAAAGTGGGAGTATTTGATCTTGAAAAATCCCAACTTTGAATGAGTAAGGCAGACAATGAACTGAACAGGTCCTTCCAGTATTTCTGCTCCTTGTTCTGAAAGACTTCCTATGATTTCAGGACTGTCATCCAAAAATGCAATTACTAACTAACACAAAGGCTAGCTTCTCCCTGCTCTGCATTCAGATCTGATCATGTGGTTGCACTGGCCAGATCCCCAGAGGAGGATGGCAGCGTGAGTGATGCAAGAGTAACAACCAGAGCTAGAAGAAAAGCTGGTTATAACGTTGAGGCAACAGAAGCAACCAACACAGCAGAAGTGTGCAAGTGGCACTAGAGCAAATAACACCAATCTGACCAAAAAAGCACCGAAGCGTTAGTCACGGCGTAACCCTCTTCCTTGCCACATGGAATTTCAGCCATTTCTCCAAATTCCACTGGCATAAATACAAAGGAAAAGCTCCAACTCTAAGCTATCACTGAATGCTGTTCAACTCCAGTTCCTGCTTTTTTTTTTTCCATGAACACACTCTAAGTCAGCATTCCAAGAGCAACAAACGTCTCCAAACCCAAGCTATTTCCAAACAGTCCATATACCACGACATCGTCCAAGAGAAGGGCAAAAAAATGCATCAAGCCATTCTCCTCCAACACCACATAAAAAGAGGAAGGGGGTGCACCAACAAAACATGCTGATCTGTGCAAATGAGGTCTTGAGTTTCAACAAGTAAGACAACAAAAACCTTCCATAAAACAACCAGAGCAAAAAGATCATTCTATTTCTGAACTAAAAAACAACTCATAGCCAAGCCAGATCTCAGTTATGCCAGCTGAAATTTGGTGTAGCCATTAGTGAGACAGACTATCTACTTGGGACTTGGGAAGTTTAGATTTGCTATAAGCTCTGCCACTGACTGTGGAGCAGTCTCTTCTTATCCGTGGGTATCAGCTTACCCACTTGGAGCTGGGGTAATCATTTGCAGTGTCTTTGAAAATCCCACTCAAGCTGTAAATCTTTTAATCATCACAAATAAACCTTTGTCTAGAAGGTGCTAAGTGCAGCTTGTTATATCCCAAGTGATTAAAGGGTTTCATGGAAGCTCTTGTTGTCCAACTCAACTCTTCCAAGGAAAAATGGAAAATGGAGTTTTCCTTTTGCTAAGAAAGAAAAAAAGAGACCAAGTACAGAGCAGGGAAGACTTGCTAAGAGGAAAATGACCAAAGTCTTCACCTCCCTGAGGGAGTTCCCTGTCCAGCAAACAGCTGGCTTTCCTGCCTGGAGCACGGCTTTCCCTGCCTTGGAAAGCCAGCTGCTGCCTCAGTTTCCCTGGCATTAGCGCCAGAATCCCGTCTTTTACCTTTGCAGCAGAAGTTTAACATGGGTCATGAAACTTGTGCTTATGTTATGGAGAAAAAGGCAAGGAAGGCAAAAGGCCCCTCCTGAGGAAGAGGCGAATGCTTTTGGTTCAAGGATACCACGCCAAAAACATCAGCACTGTTTAGAGGACCAGAACCCTCAGTCACCTGGCAGGTGGTTTTCACTTTTTTCCTCTATAAAAGTCACTCAGCAAAGTCACACTTCTCCCACTCTCTCTCATTTCACCTGGACATAAGCAAGCACCCAGGACTCACCTGAGGCCCAGAGTACACAGATGTACCAGCCTCTCCGTTCTCGCCGTTGATCAGCTGCATCAACAGTGGCCAGGGTGGGATGCTACAGTACATTTGTTAAATGTTAACACAAGAAACTGGAGGTTCCAAAGGTCCCTCCCTCTTATCAATGCCAAATGAGTAACATCTCATAGTCTTCTCATCCACTGTGTGTGTGTGGACAAACACTTGTTCTCCAGAGGCTGTTCTGTGCCTAACCTTCAGGGCTTGGGGCAGCAGAGCACAGAATCCCAGAACTGCCTGGATTGGAAAAGCCCTTTAAGATCATCGAGTCCAATCATGAACCCAACACTGACAAGTCCCCACTAACCCATGTCCCTCAGCACTGTGTCTACACAACTCTTCAATCCCTCCAGGGATGGGGACTCCACCACTGCCCTGGGCAACCTGTTCTAATGGCAGGTAACCGGGATGGGCTACCAACTGCAGGAGCATCCCAGAACCTGTGTGAAGCCCACAAAGTATGGGGATAAACAAAGATGGTTAGAAAAGCTCTCCTGGTGATGTTTGCCAGCCTGTAGTACCAATAGCTTCTAGTACCAATAGCTTCTAGTATTTCTTATGGTGCAAGTAGGAGGGAGATATGTTTTGATCAAGTAAGTTGAAATGCTTGTGTTTAAAAAGTTAGAAAAAGTTTATTTAAATGTGCTCTCAAAGTCATTCTGTGCTATTTGTGAAGTCAGAACGCAGCCTGGTCAGGTTCTGACATGGAAGGACTGGTTAAAAGTGGACAAAACAGGAAAAACATAATTGTGTGGTAGCTGACAGAGCGTTTGATAAGAAACAAAAAAACACACAAGAATTTAAACATCATGGGTTTGTAAACATCAGGGTTTTGCTTTGCTTCATATTCAGTGTTACTTGCTGTAATCTAAAGGCAAACACAGTGAGGGTTTTTGAGACAGACACAGCAGGCTTCCAGTGAAGAAACATTTACTGACAACACTGCTGTCATAAAAGGTGTGGTATGACACCACAGTGCACACAGAGTCAAGCAGGAGCACTCAGAGTTCACATGGAAACAGATTTCCCTTTTGAAATTCTCATCTACGAGCTTTCAGAACACACTTAATTGTGAATGTAATTGCTTATTTATCTTCCCTCTTTGGTGAAAATCCCAAACCAAACATTTTTAGTACATCCAACAAATTCAGGATTAACCCTGAAGCGATTAAATACTTCTACAAACCAAGAGGTGGTTTCTCCTAGCGCGGTTAATAAGGGAAGGAAGCAACATTACAATGAGGTAAAAGCTAGTATCAAGCAGCAGAGATTTGAAAACTTCATCTGAACAGCAAGCAACAGCCTGGGTGAGCCTTCCCTACAGTGCTCTGTCTTCAGTCTTAGGAACGTGACACTTGCACTCCTCCATGACCCTAACATAAAAATAGCTTTTGAGAATAAAAAATGAAACTATTTTAAAATATGTTAAATAATGCATGAGTGGTCTGGAGATTATGAATGAAAACACATACAGTGCTAAGAGCTCAGACAAACCAAGTTCCTCTCTTCTGAATCTGAGTTCAGTCATAACAATTCAGAGGAATATTCTACCACCATGTAAGTATCCTTTAATATGTAACCTGGAATACCTCAACTAGCTTCTAAGGGCAGTTGCATGGAGAGGCGTGGGTTACCACTCACCTGCCTGATGTCCACCTTCCATCAGTAGCTGTTGGAAAGGAATATGCTCTCTGAATCAATTCTGCTAAGCCAATCCATTCTAATAACAATGGTTTGTTCATCCTCCCCAGTAAGAACACTGATGCTTTTTCTTCACAAGGCAGAGTGTCTAAAATGTGGGCCAGGTGGTGTGCAATGCCATCTCCCTGCTGTGTAACAGCTCGCTTCTCAAAGAGTCATACACACGTAGGCTGGAAGCTGTACCAGTTATCTGGAGAAGGTAAAGTTTCTGATTATTAAAGCAGTGACACCTAAAGGTAAATCACAGAAGGGCTTAGGTTGGAAGGGACCTTAGACATCACCTCATTCCAACCCCCCTGCCATCAGCAGGGACACCTTCCACTAGACCAGGTTGCTCAAAGCCTCATCCAACCTGGCCTTCAACACTTCCAGGGAGGGGCAGCCACAACTTCTCTGGGCAACCTGGGCCAGTGCCTCACCACCCTCTGGATGAAAAATTTCCTCCTAGTATCTAAACTAAATCTCCCCTCTCTTAGTTTAAAACCATTTCCCCTTGTCCTATCACTATCTGTCCATGTAAGAAGTCACTTCCCCTCCTGTTTATAAGCTCCCTTCAAGTACTGGAAGGATGCAATGAGGTCTCCTCAGAGCCTTCTCTGTGAGAACACAAGTGCTGAGCTTTTGAAATCCTATAGATACAGACAATGAGCAACTGCAGGAGGCACTGCTGGCTTTTCTCCACCACTTTCCCCCACAAATGCCACAAGTTTATTCTTTACACAGAAAAAAAAACATTAAGGCACCCTAAATACATGGCAATAAAAAGCCTGGTCAAGAAACAGGTATTTGGGGTTTAGTGCCTGTTGGATTTCTTTCACTGCCAGTGACTGTAAGTTAGCCTGGAGACAGAAAGAGAGCACATCTGCTCCCTTATCTCACCTCCTGTTCTCTAGTAAAGAGCAACTGTTAACTAGAGGAAGACTTCTTTTTTTCTTCTAGTAGTAAATGCTCTAGGCATAAGAAACCTGGAACCCTTGAAGCACTGGAAGCAATGAAAATATATTGTTACTTATTCTTGGCAGGGGAAACTCTGCAAACTGATTAAGAAAAAGGACTTGAAATAAATCAAGAATCACCCCTGTGAAAGCAAACTGAGAAATACCATTAAAATACCAAAGCACAGACTCAAATGTACCTGTTTGCAAATTCACTTGTGATTAGTGATAAAAAACCCCTTTGGTTGGCTGTGGAAGAACCTGAGCAGAACCCCGTTACGTGGTAGTGCCGTTTCAAGGACTCTTAAGAACAAAACTACTTACAATGGTTATCAAAATGAATTCTATGGCTCCTGGATACTCACTGAGTGTTGGTTAAAAATGAGCCTTTAAAAAAAAAAAGGTAATAAATTATTTTGTGAACTGGATTTTTCTCTCGCTGTCACAGATCTAAAAAAAGATATCCAGTGCTTTTGCTGAAAATCAACAAAATCTACAATGCTACTAGTTATAAAATCTGTGGTTATATTAATTACATTTCATTCACGAGCCACAGAACATAATGAGTTAGCCTTCCATTGTAGAATATTTTTCAGGGACTTCCAAAACAACTTTTGCCACAGCTCAGATTAAAGCCACAGATACACTTCAAGTGACTCTGAGTCGAGGAGTACCAGCTGAATTTCCCAGTAATATGGCACACCAAGCTTTGGTGAGTAAGAAAGGAAGCCTGAACTCGGTGATCTGTCAAGAGAAAACAACATGTGAGAAGGAAAGAGCGTTAGGAAAATTAACAGGCACGCTCTGCCTGACACTGTGGCTCGGCCAGCTGGCGCACGTCGTTTTCAAGCAGGCTGTGCTACGCGTACCATGGTGTGTAGGCACAGCTGAGGAAATAAAAAGCTCCCACTTTGCTCCAGGATTGCTTCCTGAAGAACTGATCTTGTGGAAAAAGACTCTAAAGGTCTTCCTTCCTGCCCTAAGCAAGTGAAAAAACTGTGAAGAATCTTTATCAAATGAAAATCTACATCCAAAAATGGAAGAAGCAAGAGCCACTCAATTCTAGCTGGACCCAGTGAACAATAAATCCAAAAAGACAAAAAGCATCAAGCACTAAATGTGTTCTGTGTTCTAAGAAAGGTAACACAGATATGATGAGAGGGAAGTATTTATGTTGTGTTTTCAACTGCTTTCAGTTGTGAAAATCACAGGTTCTCAAGTTCTCAATAAAATCAAACTGGTACCCTGATAATTTTTTCCAACAAACCAAAAACCTTTCCCTATTGGACAAAATCATTTCTTCACAACTGACATTTCACAAACATTCTAACAAAGTTAGTTAGACTATGCCATTTATTCAAGTTTCTTCTGTGATCAGGCTTCTCTGGGGCTGCTTCTTGCCTTACTCTTGATGAGCCTTCTGGGGTTTGACCAAAGAAATGAAATTAAAATATGACAGTCAATATCCCGGGCACCCCATTGCTCAGCC
Source organism: Caprimulgus europaeus (assembly GCA_907165065.1). The sequence goes on from OU015526.1 coordinate 79,879,526, forward strand.
ATCTCCAGCAGGTAGAAGGTGGCAGCATGGCAAATAACAGACCCAGCCCTGAAGCCTGGGAATCTAATTACCTGGTACTGCTATGAAACACCAGTGAAGAATCAGACTCTCTTCAGCTAGCCAAAGGAGTGCCAGAGAGACACAAAGGCAGGCTCTCCTGCTGCCAGAAAGCTTTGTCAGTTGGTTTTTTTTCTCCTTTGAAGGTGCACATCACCTCAGAACAGGCTCCTCAGGGCCAGCCATTCCTGGCAATATTTACTTTTTTATCACAGTAAAACTCTTGCAGAGGCCAGCAAGGACTGGTGATGGCAGCCAGGCAGCAAGGTCCTCCCACAGACCTGCTCCAAGCTGAGCCTTGGTGGCTCTTCCTGACCCTTCAGCTCCTTCCCGCCTGGTCCGTGGTTGCAAACACCTGGTGGAGGGCAGGAATCAGTGTCCTAAACAATGCAGGCTTCCAGGATCTGCTTGGGTGGACCTTCTCAAATACAGGCACACCACTTCACAGCATACTGGAAATGCATTCAAGAAGAGATTCAATACAAAGGAACAGTCTATACTAAATTGGCCAACTATTACAACATTTCCCTTCACATGGAAGTCAATAAATTACTCATTACAAGAAGGACATGGAGGTGCTGGAGCATGTCCAGGGAAGGGCACTGGAGCTGGGGAAGGGTCTGGAGCACAAGTGTGCTGAGTTCCCAGCTGAGGGAACTGGGGTTGTTGAGCCTGGAGAAGAGGAGGCTGAGGGGAGACCTTCTCACTCTCTACAACCACCTGAAAGGAGGGTGTAGAAATGGGTCTTGGTCTCTTCTCCCAAGTAAAAAGTGATAGAACAAATGGAAACGGCCTCAAGTTGTGCCAGGGGAGGTTTAGGTTGGATATTAGGAAAAAATTCCTCACCAAAAGGGTTGTCAGGCATTGGAACAGGCTGCCCACAGTAGTGGTGAAGTCCATGTCCCTGGAGGGATTTAAAAGACGTATAAATGTGGTGCACAGGGACATGGTTTAGTGGTGGACTTGTCAGTGTTAAGACTTATGGTTGGACTTGATGACCTTAAAGGTCTTTTCTAACCAAAATGATTCTATGATTCTACAAAAGGGAGAAAACACACCCAAAAACTTCAGGGCCAGAGGGTTGATGTGATGCTCCAGGGCAGGAAACAGCCACAACCTGTCACTGACTGCCACACCACTCTTTGATTTTTGTAAATAATTAACAGAGGTACTACTACTACCTGTTACCTTAATATTGCTAACTGGTTCATCATTGAGGAGAGAAAAGCACAACAAGAGTGCTTTCTCATGTTTTCCCCTACCACCAAGGCCACAAGCAATCAGCCTGTATCGATGACTCCAACATGCTTTTCACAGAATCACAGAATGGCCAGGGTTGGAAGGGACCTTTGGAGATCATCTAGTCCAACCCCCATGCCAAAGCAGGTTCACCTAGAGCAGGACTGCATCCAGGTGGGTTTGGAACATCTCCAGAGGAGACTCCACAGCCTCTCTGGGCAGCCTGTCCCAGTGCTCTGGCACCCTCAGAGTAAAGGTTTCTCCTCATGTTTAAGTGGAACCTCTTGCGTTGCAGCTTCTGCCCATTGCCCCTTGTCCTATCGCTGGGCACCACTGAAAAGAGTCTGGCCCCACCCTCTTGACACCGGCCCTTTAGATATTGATAAACATTGATAAGGTTTCTTCTCAGTCTGTTCTTCTCCAGGCTAAACAGAGCCAGCTCTCTCAGCCTTTCCTCTTAAGAAAGATGTTTCAGCCCCTTAATCATCTTTGTAGGGGGGGTGGGGGGAGAAATAATATACAGATGACACTAATTCTAATTTTTTAACACTATTTTTTTTAATGTACAGGCATCACTAATGCAGACTGCTGCATTTAATTCTGTAAAACAAATTCCTTATCACAGGACTGTGGCAAGTTCTAACCCCTTTTAGCTTAGCCGCTCGGTGATTCACAGTCCACTGGCAGCCTTTGCAAAGACACGAACAGAGTTATCTTCTGCTGTCTGTTAGGACACAAGCACCAACCAACCCCAAAGCTTTATTCAGAAAAAAATCTCAGATTCTGTTCCTGCAGCAAATTAAAAGTGATTTAAAGGGTCAAAACCCACTGTGTTTAGCAGTAGCTGACCGGTTCCCAAGTTGAACCAATGCCACCAGAGCAGGTGTCTGTGCACTGCAGTGCAGAGCCAGAGCAGAGGCAGGCTCCTGGACTCACCAGGGGGTCTACGGAGCTGCTGGAAGTGCCCCCTCCCTCGGATAGCCAGGCAGTGGGAATTCTGTACAGGTTCTTGTCAAAGAAGCACGGAGAAGGGAAGGGCACACAAGGGTTTACAAAAGGTCTAGCTGAGGTTCAAGCACCTCTACGACGTCTGAGCAAGATCTCTTTGGGAATGTGTCTATCCCATCACTGACCTGAGACAACGCTGCATCAGAGCACACCTGAGTCCTCACAACTCCCCCTGCTCTCAGATCAGGACTGGTATTAAGCTGGAGCAGCAGAACCTCACCCATCCCTTGTTGTGCCTCAGCTGATCTGAGCCCCTGAGTCCATTCTGTACTCACACCCCATCACTCCCTGTCCTCCACGGAGGACGTTGGCGCGTGAATCCAACTTTCTCCAGGTGCCTAGGTCCACAGTTCGCTAGCCCATGCAGAAACATGGGAGAAGGAGAGAAATCTGACTGTATCTTACCACTTGATGGATGGAGTCTCTTCCCATTAACAAAAGGACAGCTTTTACCTATAGATCTAAGTCGTGAGCCCAGCTTAAGCAAACATTTGAGTGTGAGAAAGGCCTCTGGACTGCAATGCCTGCTCAGCCCCCCACAGTCATTTCTCCCTGAGTTACAGAAAGGCAAGGACAGAAAACTGCCCCTCAGCTCTACCTTCATTCGTCTTCCAAGTCATTTAGCTACCCCATCCTGCTCTGGGATGAACTTGCTCTCTGGCACACGTCACTCTAACTTTTCAGGAGCAGCAGCAGCCCTGGGTTATCTTGTTATCTGGGTGGAGTGTGAAGACTCCAAAGGACACACCAGCGAGGGAAGTGAGCTGTGGCGTGTACCTCTCCTCCAGACGTGTCCTCAGACTTCTCCAGGGACTGTTTAAGAAAAGGCACTGCCAGTCAGACCGCAAAGGAAGACACACAAACAAAAAGCTTTCCTTGGCTGCTCCTAAAGGTACAACCCAGCAAAGCTCTTCATCACTCCTGGGGTTTTCTTCCCAAACCACACGGTATTTGACAGAGCCTAACCCAGATTTCCCACAGGTCAGCCCCTCCCGTCCCTATGGTGGGAGCAGCCAGCTTCCCTTCCACAGCCATCTGCTCTCTTCCAACTCAAACTGCAGATGCAGACTTGTGTGTCTTTTAATAACCTCCAGAATCCTAACTATCTTGATGATCTTATCCCATGTTATTAGAGTACTCGAAAGAATTATTAGGCAAGGCATTCTGGCAAAACCCCTCCGTGTTTTCATAGCAAACAACAGCTGGGTCATGCTGTTACTCTGCAGCTCTTACTATTGCCTTTTGGAAAGATTTCCACACTTCTTTAACCCAGAAATGGATCTGAAGAAACTCTGTCCCCTGGGAGCAGAATTAACTGCGAGGATGATGTTCTCACGTTAGTCATTTCCACAAGCATTCCTATCAGCTTCAGTTGCCCGCTGCTGGGTCATCCCCTGTCACACACACAACAGCAGTGACTCTTCCTTAGCACCTACACAGCGCTCCAGAGGGACAAATGGAAGCACGTAGGGAACATCTTGGTGCAAACCAGAGTGACTGTGAGGAACCCTGCATGGCCCTCACAGAGGAAGGACCCCCAAAGGAGGAGCATAGCCCACTAGCCAGTCTCTGCAAGCATTTAAATCACAAACTACACAAGATCAACCTTCTTTCTGCAGCATCTTAAACCAGGGATGACAACATCATACCCAGAAATTTTCAAGGATAAAAACTGAAGTTGCCTAGTTCCCCCTCAGTTTGGATTCTTACTTATTTCTGCATTTCTAAATTCTTTCTAAAAATATACTGAGCAACAAACCCATGATAACCAGGTGTCCCACTATCAGGAAAAATGCCAAAACTGCGTAAAATTCAGGGGAAGAAAATCCAGCATCAGCCCCCGTGGTATAAAATTTACCTTTTTCTATTGTGATACGAACTGCTACATTTTAATTCATTTTCCCATCAAAGACATAGGTTTAAAAAGTCAACTGTAGAACATGAACTGATGTGAAAAGGATCTTTGCTTTCAGTGAAAGAGAGTCTCTTGGTGCTTTCACAGTCTCAGCTCTTAGTCCTAAATTTGTACGATGCGCATGTAAAACACATAAACAAGTATGGGCCCCCGTGAGCTGTGGGAGGACTCATTTCCTCATGTTCCTGACCTTTAATTCACATAAATTCATCTTGATAAGGCAGCTCTTCTGCTTCCAACTCGTGTGTTTTCTCAGACAGGGGCTGTCCTGTAGGTGCAGCTGGGGAAGGGCAGCCGGATGGCTGGAGCTCGCAGAAGGAATCACACCCCGCACACGCTGCTGGGTACCACCTCCCTGGTCCCCTTGTTCTCCTTGACACCTTACCCAGCCAACTTCAAAGCATTTCAACTATCTCACCAGCATCTTTTTTTCCAAACTGAGTAGCAGAAATGAGCTCCTTCTCATCTGAGTGAGGGAGCTCAGTTCTACAATGCTGTCCAGCACTTTTAACAGTTATTGTTTACCTATATTAACATTATTTTTTCCTTCAAAGCTTCTCCTCACCTCCCACCTTGAAACAACGGGAAGGAAACTGGCAGCAGAGAGGAAATCTGGGCAAGAGCAGCTTATTCTTTCACTGTATGTTGAGGTGACACTATGAACTTCATTTTGAGCATCAGGCTGTTCTGAAAAGCATCATCTCCAGGTAGTTAGCTACTCAGAGCAGATGCATCACTAACCCAGCTCTGGTGACTGCTGTGCTGGGGAGAACACAAAGTGCTGGCTGGCGTTTACCATTACGAAGAACCACGTGCAGGGCTTAACATCTCCTCACCCATCAGAGGCAATGGCCAGTCCCACGTGATGCTCCTCTCTGATGTGACGCTGGACACGTGCTGGAAGGGCACAAAGGATGGTCCTCACATTGACACATCCTCCCCTCTTCAGAGGTTACTTTAGGAATATAATCTGTAAAGGCAACAGGTTCCCTTTCATACGGGAACCGCTGCTTAGAGAATATTTAAAAATCTCTCACTGCTGTCCATTGGAAGTTTTCTTCTTCCTATGTAAGTTGGGGGCATCAGGAATTTTTGCTGGGGAATGGCATAAGCCCTGGAATGGCTGCAAGTTGCATGTACTGATCTTGCTCTATTTTTTTCCCCCAATTTTCCCTTCATACAGATTTCTGTGTGTTTTACTACTCTGGCCTTGGTGCCTGTGGTTGGAATCAAGCCTTTATCCTCGGTTTTATTTAAGAATGATTTTCCTTTGTTATTGCCAAGAACTGAAGACGACTTAAACAGATGGATGTCCCTACTCCCATCATCGGGAGGTAAGCACAACCTCCCCGACACAGACAGGGTGCATAAGTCACTTTCTAGCACTTTTTGATCCATTCCTGCTCAAGTTTCTTTCTTACTTAAAAAAAAGAAAAATTACAAGTTTTTTCTCAACTAGGAAGTCTGGGTTTTCTTTTACTCACACACATTTCAGAGCAAACAGGATAAAGCCTGTACAGCACAGACTATGGACCTTGTATTTATGTTTCATTTTAGAATTACCTAGCTACCATGAAGGGTCTCTTTCCTCAAGTGCTGCATCGCTCTGAATCTGAATGACAGCCTCGATGACAAGCAGTGCAGCAGCTCTAAAGCAGTGCACTTCATGAATAAAATTTCTTGGCTTTACCTTGAACACAATTTTAATACATCTTACTAACTCTTAAAATTCTCTTTAAAATGAGGGATCTGTATGTGTAGCACTTGTGTTTCTACTCCTGGCTTTGCCACAGACCTCCTGTTTGATTAAAGCAGATTACGTTCTCTGCCTGTTGCCTACCTACACTTTCCAGCCCTGTTGTCTAACGTGTCCAGTTATGACTCATGCAAATGCTTTTTGTATGTTAACTCCACCTTTAATGCAGAACAATTATTAAATCAATTGTGAGAAGTCAAGGCTGGATAGTGAACCTGCCAGGAAACACCCACCTACCTCATGACCTACAGAATTTCTGGATACAGTGATCATTACTGTTCAGAAAGTGTTTATGGGATGAGAGGTAATAAGACATTAGTTGGAACAAGGGAAATTTCAATTAGATAGGAGGGTGGGGGAAAAAATTGTAACAAGGGTAATCAAACACTGGAAGAGGGGTCCAGAAAGGCTGTGGGATCTCCATTCTTGGAAAAAACAACTGCTGAGCTACTGTGCTTTGATTCTGTGAAACGTGGAGCCTTAGAGGCCAAAGAGACAGGTGTACAAAGGGAACCAAGAGATGTCCCACAAGACAGTATCTAATTCAGAGTCTGCAGACAAGTAATTTTTCTCTGTTCATGTCACAAATTTTGGATGCTCATCTGAGGGAAAAATTGGATTGCTTTTATTTTCTGAAGCTGGATGTAAATTACAGCACACAGGAAGACGCTAGCATTCATCACTGAGCTTGGCCAACTAACTGCTAAGTTGCACTGCCCAGCACATCAGTGGAAATACACACGGGGTTGACTCAAACCATCCAGCCTCCCCGTATGTCTCTGGTGACAAATGCCATTAAAAAAAGAGAGAAGACAGAAAATACTAAAACAAAGACACTTTACAAGTACAAAATGAATGCCAAGCTTCACCTGAGGACAAGTTGAGCCAAATCCAACTGTGAACTTTGAGGGCAAAGAAAGCAGATATGAAACCTAATCATGGGGCAGCCCTTGGTACTAAAGCATATGGAGGACACATGTCCCGGGCCACGTTGAGCAGGGGGCATTCTGGATTGAGACCAAAGCAACAACGACTCTGTAGAACCCAGTAATACACGTAGAGCTTCTTGGTTATACTTTGTGGTGATCAGGTGATTCCAGTTTTACTGACTGACACCGATATCCAGGCACGGGAGGTTAAATCTGGTTCAGGTTATGCCTAACCAGGCTGAGAGCACGCTTCCATCTGCGGTGCAAACACACACTCAAACCCTTGGAGAGAGCTGTAATTCCATTGCACTTAAAGATATTACTCATCTACTTCCCTTTCTAGAAGTGCTTGATGGTTTTCTCATTATTTTTCCTCCCACTTCTCCTCCTCCTTAGATCCCTTCTCCTTTTTCCCCATGTACTGTAAATCTATCCATTCCCAATACTCATTTTCCTTTGTACCGTGCCATGCTATTCCCGTTTGAAAAGCACTCAGCTGACAACCTTTCCTTCGATTTAACAAACCATTACCTGAATAAAAAGAAAAAACCCAACCTAACCCCACAAACCAATACTCAGTAAAGATCTTCAACAAATCCTATTAATTTTCAATTTTACAGAAGCTGCCTGATTTAGAAGCAAGCACTCTGGCAGTTCTGGATGAAGAGGCGGGATGTCTCCACGTGAGCACGCACACAGGTTATCACCACCAGTACAACTGACACAAGAACGTCTGTATCGTCACAGAGCATGTTCAAAATGTGGTGTCCTATGTTTACAGGGAAATCAGCTCCATCTTTCCCATTACTAATGATGCACAAATGTGTGGTGGGCTGTGCATTATCTACAATATCCTCCATCAGAACACAGGTCATGAGAAATTCTGCTGAGAAAGAGTTCAGACACCTCTGGCATGACGACGTCTCTAAGAAACACTAATGTGCCTGGGGAAGTGCTGAGGGAGGTCTCCAAAGCATGCAATAGTCTTCCCATTCTTCTACCTTCTATTCCAGGGTTTCATTCCCAGGCAACCAGGAGCAATTCCCAAATCATTTCTTCCTTCTACATGTTTCCCACCTGGGACAAAGACACTCGAACTCTGTGCCATGGCAACCCCATCAGCCACACAAGCACTTTGGTTCTTTAGGGAAAATGAGAATTCTGAAAGGAAGCTGGGAGATAAAGGCTCCTACTCCTTGTTTCCCACTGCTAGGAAGTAATTACAAAAATACTTTCATCTGAAGTGCTCTCTGGGTGAATAGGTTGTCATTTAAATAAAATGCTATGATGTGAAGAGGAAGATAAAATAGGAAAACTTTGAGTACATTAACATGTTGTGTAACCTCCAAGCTTAAGGTTGGTTGTCATCATTACACTATATGGAAAGAAAATGCATGGAAAAGATAAATAAATGAATTAACAGGAGGAAAGATAAATCCAACTCTTTGATCAGCTCAAGCAGAATATGATCCAAAACCCGCCTCATCAGCCCACTGACGCAAACCTGAGTTGTCTCCCCGGCTCCAGTGGACTTGGATCAGGTTTTTACGTTTCTGAGAAACACAATTTGGATTTTATTTTATGATGCTCCCAAGCCTGATTCAGTAGAACTTGCAAAGGCAGCCTCCTGGGTGTAAATCTGATTCCAAACCCCACAGTTCTTTGCCTGTTTCTATTGTTTCTAGATTGCTTTCAAGGAATAAGGTTAATGATCACACATCTTGGTGTGTTTGTCAGCTGATTAACAAAGGAGAACAGATTCTTTTCATTCTGTCCACACAGAATGATATCACCATTATACTTTCAAAACCTTCCAGCTCAGGCTTGTCCAGAGAGCATTTCCTTCCTTTCCTAAGTGAAAAGCTATTCTGGTGATAAAATCTTAAAAGATTTATTTAAATTATGTTTTAACATGACAGCCTTGTATATTCTTCTAGTTTTTTCAGCTTTGTATGCATAGCTTGTTTGCTCTCTGTCCCCCAGACCCTTCGCACCCAACACGGAGTCTTTTGATGTTTCTTTTTGCCCTTAAAAACAAGTAATTTTTCTTTAACTGACATTATTTGGGAATAACACCCATGAGGTGAACACTGATCACGAGTGCCTGCAGTACTCAGCTAAAGTGAGAAGCACAAACGTTACCTGTCTTTAGGATCAAGACTTAAATTACTGGAGAAGCTGAGCTTACAAACTGTCTTACCACAAGGTACGTCCACACTGGCAGGGGATGCCAAGTCACAGAGTTTTTCAGAGGCTTCTGCAGTAGAGCAACTGGTTAAACTATTTTCAGAAACAGTTGCATAAATTGCCTTCATGACACAGCACCAGATAGGGATGATGCTAAAGCAGTAACACTTCAGAACAGAAATATTATCTGAGCAGCTCACTCATTTCACTCAGCAGTAATGGTTGGGTGGGTTAAACATGGCAACCCATCACAGCTCCAACGAGGAGCTCCCCCCTTTTCATACTGCTGAATTAACTGATGGTCAGAGGCTGCTGGCTGTGGAAATAATACCTCCTCCTCCTCCCTCTCTGCATCTATCTCCTTTTGTAAAGCTGAACAGATTCACCAGGATTGCTGGGCTGCTAAGTCCCCACTGTCAGGAAATGCACTTTTGGGTTGCATTTCACCCCCAGCACGAGGCAAATGAAAGCATCCTGCATTAGCTGGCAATTCCTGTGAAATTCTGCAAGCCACCTATTTCTCTGTGTCCCTACCAAACCTGGTGAGAAAGGTCCTGTGCAGCGTTAACAGCCTGTCTCCACTCACTGTAAGCCTGTACCTGTTCATTCATATTCCCCTACCAGGTTCATGATGGTCCATTCCACCACACTTCTGAGCACAGATAAAAATTCTCAATCTTTTTCTCAAATTCAGGCAAAAATTAGGACAGTACATGTATTTTCAAAATGTAGTGTGAGTATCCCTGTTTCACATCACCATTGCATTAAACATTACGAGCTGACCAGTTTTCACATGGTTTTCTGTGTGACTTCTGTCTGACCCAGTTCTTCACGAGGAAGAATAATCAAGTCTTTCCTGTTCCCAGGGGAGAAATGAACTTAATATTTCTTGATGCTGTGTCACATCCTACTACGTTTAAATGGTTTTCAATAGCTGGGACTTCCCAGGGAGGCCTTGGCTACCATCCTGCTGAAGAGGAAGAGCTTCCTCTGTCCAGAAGAACTAACCCAGGCTCAGCACTTCAAACCAGTGAACAGGCTCACCCCAAGCAATGAAAACCACAGGTACCAATTTGGTTGTTGGGTCTTTTTAAATGACTTTAACATGAACTGGTCAGGCTCTACTATTTCTTGCAGGTCCCTGCATTGCCTCACGTTAGCAAAAGAAATACCAGGTTCCAAGGAATAGAGTAAAATGTGATCCTCTGAATTAGCAGAGAGGTTACCCATGAAATACAACCACCCAGTGCTGCCACCAGTCTGTCAAAATACGGACAATTATCCATAGTGCCCTGATAGCACTGAGGGAGAGCATAAGTGCTTTATAAGCATAAAACAACCACCAAATATTCAGGGCCATTTATATGCAAGAGATCACAGTCACACCAGAATGACTGAGAAGAGTGAGGTATAAAAATACAATAATTAATGAAGGGTTTCTTCAGGGAGTTTGAATTGGGTGTGCACACACCCAAAGAACAACAGACAGCCACCAGTTCAGTGGGTATCTGTACCAGCTCTTTAGAGGCTCAGCCTCTGGTGTATTTTCCTAGATCCTTAACTTGAGAGTTTTAAAACTTAAATTTAATAAAATTAATTTAAAAAGAAAACTAAAAAAGAAAAAAAAAGAATGGGAGAAAAAAAAAAAAAGCATGTGCTATCTTATAATTTCATTTCTCCTCCTGGAATATTAACATTTCTTCTCAACTTCTGCTAAGTGTTTTGAGGGACTCTTCCCTATGCTTTTAATGAAAGGGAAAAAAACCACTTAAAAAGACCATGGAAGCATTCCAGTGTGTGATGATGCAGAAGCTCCCCAGCACTCCTCCTAGCACAGACATGCAGCAGGAAGGAAAACCAAGGCCTATCCATAAAAGTTAACAGGTTTGTCATCCTACAGCATTCCTCAAACAAATGAGGCTGCATTTCCCATCTGATTTCTTGAGTGTTTCATGTCGTGTGCTTCTAAGGAAGCCAATCTCCACAGAAGCAAGCGCTGGAAACAACAGGGTAGCGCACGCCGTTCACCGTCATTCCCTACAGACAGCCATGGATACCGTCAATAGGAACCAGCACAGGGTGCTGCTTCAGGGGTAGGGTTATGTTGCTGCCCAAGTGGAAAGGCTAAACCCACTCTACCCAGCAGAGAACACAGGACATGACCCAATAGATGCTCCACTACATTGTGATCTTTGCTAAAACCTTGATCCTAAGACAGTAGTTTTTTTGACTTAGAACTCCTATGCTCGTTCTGTCTGTTTGAAAAATGTCCAGCAAATTCCCAAATGTTATAAAATACTACAGGAATACCAGATGTCCTGTCAGACTGAAAGCTTCTTCTGTAGAGCTGGAGCTGGGAGCTTTCACAACAATAGCATCTTACAAAACTGACTTCTTGAGGAGAGAACACAACCCAGCATGTCCTGTGTCACTGCGGAGGAAGGCTTTTACACAAAGTTTCACCAGTTTTTACAACAGCTTCACTGACAACAACAATTTAATTTAGTGCTTTTTTATCTTAATGTCTAGTTTGTAAGAGTCATCTATCATCTCTGCCTGAAACCTTGGATTCTTGTCTGCGCCAGTTAAACAAGCAGCTGAACTTCTAAGATGCCAGCAGACTGTACTCTGGATTTCTGCCCCTGACCTGGGTGCTGGGCATGTGGAGTGGGCAGCAGAAGCAGAGAGGATTCAGAAAGATTTTCATGCTTCTCTGTGTTGCAGTGGTGAAGTAGTCTGCTAACTGTTTCACAGTGGCATAATAGCCAGATCTATTTCCTGAACTCAAATGTCTGTAAAAGCTTTAAACTGTCAAAAGTAAGAGGGCGATTTCCTGGGAACATGAGTAACACTTCCACTTACTTAGTCAGAAAAGCCACAATGCTAATGCATCATATAGGCTCCTGCAGATTGCTTTAACCTTGATCATGCTTGGATCTTAAAAAGCATCTTCAAAACACAAGGATAAAAGCAATATGAGCTCCTCTCTTCTGCCTAATCCAAGCCAAGGTGGAACTACCAAACAACAGCGCAGACGAGACCACAGTCTCCTGTAGATAATAAGGATCAGAGTACCATAAAGATCAGGCTTTACCCATTGGGAGTAACTGGGCTTAGTCAAGGATAAGGAAAGGTGGCTCCAAGCAAAGAAATCACTCCAGCTGAAAAGTAACCATGAGGGAAAATTAGCCAGCCTCCATCTAACTTTTGTCTTTGAAAAACAGGAGAGATGAGAAAGGCTTCTTGTTTTCACAGCATGCTGGCAAAGTGGAGACCTTTGACACATCTGAAAACTAAAGCCCAGTGGAAGCTCATCTCCAGAAGAAGACTCATCTGACACATTTTATGAAACCCTCTTAGGAGAAAGTTCAAGACACCAAGAGCAGCTGCAACATCAGCAGCATCCTCACAGAAGTGCAGGCACGCCGTACTGTTATCTGGGCCAGGGTCATCAATGTTCTCACACGTGGGCTGCTGAGAGGTTCTCTGGCCACTTTTAAACGGAAAATGAACTGTATAAAAAACCAGTTTGTTCAGTACATTGAACTATTGGCAAGGCAGTCACCAAGGAGTTGTTCTGTGTATCATGTCCATTAGAAAGGGGGTGAAAAATCTTCTGTAAAAACAAACTTTAATAAGACTTTCACGTTTGTTTTAGCTCAACAGGCACAGATCCGGGCATGCAAACATCACTTGTCTGACGTTGCAAACGACCTTACAGATTAGCAAATGACCTAACTGATTAGCACAACCAAGATAGTGCCAGGACACACAAATATGGAAGTCAGAAAACCCATACAACATTTTCTGTTTTGTAGTTGCAATTCTTTTGTGTTAGTAAGGTTTTGCACAAGAATATAAACTTTTGGGATGGAATGGTCCGGGTGACTTACAGCAACAGAGCTCAGTTTAAATATGTTCTTCAGGACTGGACCATACCTTGGCATCACCAGACACCTTCAGCCAGGTATGGTTATCCACAAATCCGTAGCTATTACTCTAGGAACTTTAAATTAAGAACATATCACGTTAGTTGCAAGCACAGTGGTACAAAAGCAGGTGAACAGTTCTCCTTGAATGTGCATTTCAAGTTTTGAAAGAAAGGGGAGGGAGGAGAACTATCTTGCAGATGATAGAAAAGAAATGCTAAAATACTAGTCACAGAAAGTACAGTAAAGTGACAGAGCCTGGGTTTAGCTCCTTCATTGTCAGATTTTGCATCACACAAGTTGAAATAGAAAGATGTTTCATATCAGTGTGTTGTGTGTGATACATCAATAAAACACCCACCAGAGCATACCATGAATGCAGACTGCTGGACTGCACCACAGCCAAAGGGTTTTGTTGATTTCTGATAGGGGTAGAACAAGTTGGCGACCCAGGATCTGCACAACCCAGTTCTTGAAAGCACGAGCTGGGCTTTAGAGCGCTCCCAGGAACATCACACTACCTTCAGCTGTTTCAGGACAAGACTGGCAAGCCTTGTAACCAAGCAGTAGACACAAGCACCTCTCTTCTCTCACACCCTCCACTTCCATTTAGCGTAAAAAGCTGCACCTTTCTCAGAGTTATATGGGATGCAGCAAGTTCCCTTAGTCTGTCTATGTTTGACCAAGCTCTGGTTTCTTTCATGATGCCCCCATGGTATCCATATCCACCTTTCTGGTTCTCAGTTCCACCTGCCAAGGTGACCTGTATCACACACCGCATAGATCTTTTCCAGACAAATGCAAAAATAACAATGAGCCTGCATGGTTCAGACTGCTGCTGGTCCCCAAGACCTGCTGTGATCCCGCTGTGACACATTGCAGTCAGCAGCATGGACTTACCTGCTGAAGGACTAATGAAAGCCTGACAGGATTTTATGTGAAATGGCTGTCAGTTCCTACCTGCTTTTGTGGAGGCAAAACTCCAAAACCACACCAAATAATTGAAGTCCATGAGGACTGGCAACGAGGGACTGCTTGATTCCTCTCTGTTTAATAATTGTATCTCATTCTAGTTCTGTGTGTTGTATGTAGTTTTTCTCGCTCTTTTCAAACCCTTTTAAGTTCCAAGAACACGTGAACACGAAGCACAAACAGGAATTTGAGAAGCTCAGAGATGTTGAAGAAAAGGCAGAGCATTGAAGGAGAATGGAGCTGCTCTTTCATCCTCAGCCCACAGTGTCACAGACCTCAGCGTCTGCTATGCAATGTGTTGGCTTGTATGGATTTGTATAGTACTAAAACAGGTGGGAAAGTGCCAGCAAATGGATTAAACTACACAATAATTACTCCCAGAGGGACCAACCATATTATCTTCAAGGCTGAGGGGAAGCCTTGACTATGTCAAAATATATTCAATCAAGACAACTGCCTTCAAACTGCATTAATTGCAACAAGTAGAAGGAGGAAAACAGTTATTGGCACCATTTAGCTATTACTCAGAAAGAAATAGGACCCAAACTTTAAACAGAGGTTGTACGGAGAGGCGAGCCTTAACAACAACTTGGAACATTAAAGTCATTTGAGTATTTCTATGAACACCTCATGTCCCACAATATCTTACCAACTTATGTAGACCTCAGAGTTGTTTCCACTTAAATCAGTACAAACTTTGCCCTTGGTTTAAGGAAGGAAAAAACAAGCATTTTGGAACATCTCTTTAATTCTGTTCTCCTGGATGAGAGCACGCGTGCACGGCTCTTGCTGGAGAAACCGCGTGTATGACCGACGGCGTGTTTCGGCAAAACACTTAAATGCTTTATTTTCAAACAGCTCAGCCCAAACTGCCTCTTTCAAAACCTACCATAGGCCAGAGGTACCTGGAAGAGATATTTAGATAGATACACACACCAACACAGGGGCACAGTACCTTCTGTATGGACATCAGGGAGCACGTCGGTGGAGTGTTGCGCTACAGCTGATCGCCTGTACACCATGTGGATTCTTCCCTTTTCCTCTTCCATTTGCTTTCCTCTTTCCAAAGGCTCAATGAAGTATTCATCCTTATCAGTTCTTATCATTCCAGCCTGGTGAGGAAGAAAGAAAGCATGTCAGTATGTCAACTGAGAGCCTAAAGACCTGGCCTGATGCTTTAAAAACAAGTATCACGAGGGGCAAAGCATAAAACACTCGGCATATTACTGCGCCCTAAGACTCAAATTCCTGCTGGGTTTCCTTTGTGTGGGCTTCTTGCCAGAGGCAAGATCCCTCTGGGGATGTTCATCTAGCTGAGGCCACTGTTCAAAAGCATGAAGAGAAGATCTTGTGTACGTATGAGATACGTTATCCCTTCACAATCACAACTGAGCCCACAGCCACCCCGGAGGTTACCATTTGTAGGTTATGCACAGCTCTCCTGTAATCTAAGCAGGGCACGTTGAGCACTGCATTCTGCAATGATCTGCTAACCCTTAACCCATATATATTGAGCCCCTTACGGCTCAGGCTCTTCATTTTACTTCATTAAAATCAGCAGAAACCATATGGTTTCCTCCTTAAATGAACACATACTGTTCCATCCCATAACTACGTAGCTATTGATAATTCTTCAAAATCCTTTCTCTTTACGTCTTCTGCCTGTAAAAGCTGCAGGACAGGGCTGCAGACAAGACAGATTTATCCTGGTGATTACCACAATGAAACTCACTGGAGTAAGTCAAACCTGCCAAAGTCCAGTTTAAGGGAAGAGACACTCATGCTCAGGAGGAAAAATTTCTTTGCTGGCACTCAAATATAAATCCCAGTAAATACTGGTGAAGGAAATTTGGCAATACACTCAAGGAAGCAGCCACTTAAAAACCCTGCTTATATCTAGGGGCAGCAAGATTAAACTTCTTCCAGCACAGCTAGTGAAAGCAAGAACATCATGTAGGGGGAAAATGCATACAGAATATTTGAAAATACTGGAAAACACCAGTGGGATATGTGTTTCAAGGAATCTGCAAGTTATTATCTATAGAACGTAGCAGAGCAACAACTAACAAGCATCACCCTTATGACTTTCTTTGTATACAACGTTCTCCTCCTTGCCAGTAAGCCCCACTGGGATGGCTCCCAGCGCAAATGCCCCACAGTCAACCCACAGCAAAACTCCTGCAAGCTTTTTGCTCTAGAGTCAAGGCACAAGCTCTGCTCAGCTAAAAACTGAGGCATGTGAAACTGCCTGCTCTCATCCCACCCTCATCAGTTCCACAGGTGAGCTTCGGTCTCGTACACACACACACATATATATATATAAAAATAGTAGGGCATGCTATACCTTCAGTAACAGCTGCCCCTTGCTTGCCATCACCTTAGTAATGCATTGTTTTTTCTCCAGAAACCAAAGAAATCCCTACAACAGAGCTCAGTTACCACAATGGAACCAAAGATGTCGTCACTACCTGTAAGGTAGGAAGTAGAGTTTATGGCTTTTACTGTAACCAAAGTATGAACCAAAAAAAACCCCCAAAACCAAACCAAACCCAAACCCAACAACTCTGACAGTTCTGCAAACTGCTCCAGGGCCTCCCCAGCCCCACAGCTGCAATCCTGTACTCCAGCTTTGAATGCCATCAACTTATTTATTACAATGTTACACATATTTTTATATATATATATATATATTTTTTTTTTCATCAAATGGAGATTACCATAGTCCAAGCTTAGACAATTTGTCAAATACAAGAAGACAGAACTGTCAGGGTATATGACAGAGCATAAAAATTAATATTTTAATACAAATATTCTAAATGTCACAAACAGTACTTCACCACAAGCCTTCCATGCTCTGTGTGTTTTCTTGCATCTACATTTCAGTTAATGAGTTTCTTCAAATATTGGCTTAACTACATAAATCCTCCTTTGCTGTCATTATGTGAATAGCAGTAATAAGCCAGATTTTCGGTTGGAACAACTCAGGTTAGCATCACAAGTCAGTTTTTCATGTGGCTAGTACACATAATTAGACTGGGGATTAACAAGTCCCCTTTGCAAATTAATGGCTTATTTGCTTGCCATTTTTCTGAGTAAAATTAAGTTCCTTGCCTACAGTCGCTGTGTTACTGCTGCAGACCTTGTCTTGGCATCAGGATTTTTTTGTAAATAACCCATTTTCTATGAAGCTGTAGAAAGTAGGTCTATCCAAAAGCAGTGCTCAGTGGAAAAGCCAAGCTTGGCTCCACTCCCCAGCTTCAACGTGTGTCCTTTTTCTTGTCTGTCTTAAGTGTACAAAGAAAAAGTCCCAATTATGTTTGTGAGGATGGGTGTGCCGTGCTGTAAAAGGAACATGAGAATAACCTGCGAGCACCAAGTACAGTTTCCATTTTCACAACTCTCCATAAAACATTTTGACAGACCTAACACATTCCACCTCCTTAAGCCACAAATTACTGTCTGTTCTTCAAAAGCCTCCTAGTGTAACAGACACAGATAACCCAGCTGTATTAATAGGAAACAGAATTAACTGCCATTTTAAAAGCCTAATTACTGATTAAGAGGAACATCCCATGTCATCTAATCATGCTAAACTAATCATGTGGTTCACAAGGGAAAAAAAAGCTGGATCCCACTTCAGTCAGACTGCATCTCACATCCACCTTTAATGTGTTTTTCAAACAGCTTTTCTGGGTGGTTATTTGTCCTGGTTTTTAGCTGGGACAGAGCTGAGTTTCTTTTTAGTAGCTAGAACAGTGCTGGGGTTCGGTTTCAGCCTGGGATTTGCTATGAGGGAAATGCTGATCACATATCAATGTTTCATTTTGTTGCTGGAAGTTGAAGGACTTTGTGTTTTGCTAGTCTACAAGTGCAAGGTTGGGGCAGGGGGCGGAGTGAGGACTATTTAAAGTAATAACCTAAACGAGCCTTTGGATGTGCCAGTGGGATATTCCATATCATATTTATAAGTCAGGTAGATGGGGAGCCCAGAGACAGTGGACAGGTACAGTTGGACTCAATTATCTCAAAGGTCTTTTCCATCCAAACCATTCTATGACTCTGTATCACATCATGTTCAGTGTATTAATGAGGGGCTCTCCTTCTTCTGCTCTTTTGCTTGGGCTCTTGCTCTTCTGGGATTGCAGTTTTGGTTCAGGATTGACGCTCCTCTGGGGTTGTCATCTGGGAATGAGCCAGGCTTGGTCAGCAGGTGGTGAGCAGTTGTACTGTGAACCACAGAATGGTTGGATTGGAAGGGACCTCAGGAGATCATCCAGTCCAACCCCCCTGCCAGAGCAGGTTCCCTACAGCAGGTTGCATAGGAAAGCATCCAGGTGGGTTTGAACATCTCCAGAGATGGAGACTCCACACCCTCTCTGGGCAGCCTGTCCCAGGGCTCCCTCACCCTCACAGTAAATAAGTTACTATTATTATTATAATTATTATTTTAAGTTCTATTTTATTTCACTGATCAAGTTGTTCTTATCTTATCCTACAAGTCTCCTCACCCTTGCCCCCCAGTTCTCTCCCATCTATCCCCTGGGGTGGGGGGACTGAGTGAGTGGCTGTGTTTGGCTGCCAGCCCAGTGACACCATCACATTATCTATACTGACATAAGACGCATCTCTACCTTTTGTTCATCTTTCCAGGAGCGTTTAACCGCACTGATTTCTGTGGATTCGAACATCTCCCTCACACCCAAGCGTGAAGAGCGATGACCTGACCTCCAGGACGGCTCTCAGCCTCCCCTGGCACAGCAGGGGTGTTCACTGGAAGCACCCCCTGTCACACAGCGGACACAGGCTGAAGGCTGCGCGCACAGACCACCCACCACACGCCGCGACGGGCCGGTCGGGAGAACAACGGTCCCCACAGTGCCAAGAGAGAAAGGAAGAGTTACAGTGGAGACCAGGCAGGTGTGGATTCGCAGTTATAGGGTCAAACCTGAAGGAAAAATCCCATCCACACTCCTTAGCCCTGTTTTACTTTTTGATTCATTTGCAGGTATGATTTTTTATCATCTGTGTTTCACATGCTTTTGAATAATTCATTTGCCAACCCTTCTGAGATACTCACCTTTGCTTTGCTTCACCACTACAGTAAACAAACATTAACATGCTCTGACACTGAACACCTAAGAGTTAAAATTACTATAGCAGCATTGCCTTCCAAAACATGTTGTAAATGATGGCAGATAGATTTTTATAAACATGAAATTTTTTTAATGTTCCTTTTATTGGGAAATGAGATTTAGAACCAACAGAGACAGTTTTGGTCCATTTTAACAGCCTACAGGCAAGTCAGAATGCAGAACCCAGCTTGCTTTCCATTCTGACTTCCACTCCTGCCTCCCCAGTCCCATCAATAAAAAGAGCTTCAAATTTTCCAATGGAACAGAGAAAGAGGGGCATAACCAGGTATTGCATTTGCAAGGGAATCTTCACTCTAAACTCTACTGTCAGCCCAGAGTTTTTCTGACCCACCAGCCTGGAGAGAAAAGCAAGCAGGTGTTTAGAGCACGTATTTTTCAAGGCTCCCTTGGAGAAAAGACTGTGGTGGATTTTCAAGAAAGTATGTAGTGGAATTATTATTTTTTTTTTCTTCCCACAAAATTACATTTATGGAGCAACACAGGAAAGCATAGTCTGAAATCTTGGAATGTTACTAATTTTACTACTTTTTCTTATAAATTAACAATGCTCAAAATTTCCATCAACTGAAGGATGCAGTTTGAAATGGGTGCTTGTGTGAGTTTATCTAGAACTGTCCTCATTACTTTTAGAATATAAAAACAGGAACACAACAGAAGTACCAAAAGCAAAAGGAAACCTCTGTGGCACGGTGGCTGGAAATAAACCCGCCTGTTCTCAGCACCATTCCAGCCCTGACTGAGACTCGGGGGAAGTGGATTAACTTCTCAGCTTTCTCACAGACTCACTTCTCCCACTTTGAAAAGGGCAGCCCAGTCCCCTCCCTGAGTGGGGAAACCTGCTGAAGGGCTGCTGAGCACCTGATGTGCACCCACCTTGCTGTGCAACATCTGAAATTGTCTTTAAATGCCTGATGACCATTAAGGCCTTTCATCCCTGCAGCTCCTTCCTCCTCCTCAATCCACAAGTAATGGTGCGTAGCAAGCTGAGGGAAAACCTTTCCGCTCCATTAAACGCACGCAGGAGCAAATCCTGCCCCAGTTCCTGAGAAAAGGTAACTGGGAGCAAGGCCAAATGTAGCCTGGCACAGGCAGCCCACCTAGGAGGGCTTCCCAGAGGACAGCAAATGACACCTTCTTTACTGGAAAACCCACTGAAAAAGGAAAACATGGAAAAACGCCTGTTTTCTTGCCTTCCAACGCAAAAAGACGCAGACAACAATAAGGGAATTACAAACAATATGAAGCCTTGAGAAAAGAACCTACAAGGGCAGGTTAAACTAAGGAATCACTCACTGAGCCAAAGTCAACAGCTTTTAAGGGGGAACATGATTCCACATAAATATGCATGGGTTTGAGCTGCAAGAGAGGAAAGAGCCATTCATGCAGAGAGCACAACAGAGAACTGTGGAGTGACCAGCAAGAATGGACACATTCAACTCCAGCATTAGAGTAAACATTACGGGTGGGATTTTCAAAAGTATTTTAGGAAGTTAAATGCCCCATTTCTAGTGGTTTGCAGTAAGGGTAAGGCATTTAATTCTCAGCTGTGTTTTGAAAAGCCCACCCTCAAAAGTCAGAGAGTGAAAGCGGTTGTTGAGCAAGGCAGCAGAGTCACACTAGTGGCCATTATCGAGTCAAGTGCCGCTAACACTTGCCACCGAGCGTTACTGCAGGGTAGGAAATGCTGTGGGTTGTTCAAGCCTACACAGCATTCATTTCACAAAATCAACCTAGGGCAGACTGTCCCTGCCCTACCTGTCATCTCCTGGTCAGTGCAACAAGGTCAGTGAATGCTCTCATATTGTGATGCCAGCCTCTGCTGCCTACTTCTATAACAAGTTCTGTGGTTTTGTTTTTTTTCCCTTCTTGCTGTCCTCTGATAAACTGGACGTGGTGCTCCCAGCCATGAAAGCTTCTTTTTCTCATGCAGTTCCCTCTACAAAACACTCATCTCCTTAACTGCCTGTGAAAAAAGCTTGACAAAAGTTAGGTTTCTCAAATGCTGAGACTTCTCTCTACTGTACCCATCAACCTTGTCTTACTCTTCCCACCTCCTGTCCTGTCCATATCTGCTCCCTCCTGTCTCTCACTGAACTCTGTAAGCTCTTCACAGCAAAATCTGTCTTCATAACTCGTGTCTGCACAACATCTAGCGTGGTAGGACACCCAAACCATCTGTAGATACTGGTATAAACCAAATCCACGTTGTCAATTGAAACCAGGTATTACACACACCCGTGTCTGCACACAGATGCTGGAGAAGAACACTGAACAACTAAAGAGATGTGACCAACAAGTCTATGTTTAAAGTAGATCCAACTATGTGCTATAGTACCAGCCACCACCAGATCCTCTCACACCATCAGAGCATCCTGGTTTGATACTGAAGGAATTACAAATACAGAATCTTTGACACACTGGGAATGTGAATAAAGCAAGGTCTGTACGAGGAGTTGGGCTCCAGGACAGCTGAGCACCAGCTCACAGACCCTCTGTCATACAGCAGAGACCAGTGCAGGCTCCAAGGGAAAGAGACACAAGATGCTTTCATCAGAAAACACCAGTATAATAATCCCCAAAAGACAAGGGAGAACAGTGGTTTCAGTGACCAAGTGTCACACCAGCTCCTCCTGGGACAGAATTAAACCTCTCTCTTTCTCTACAAATCTCCAGCCAGCGCTGCTCTGTGGTGGGCTCCTGGCTGCATTTCCACCGTGCAATGCTCAGAGACAGCTGACTCCTGAAGGACACAAACCAGCACGGTTCAGGTTTCCATCAGAAGGTGTCATAAAGTTGGGGCAGGGGGAAACACAGGGAATCTTAAAGGATACCAGTGGCAGGAGTCCTCTGTTGCTCAGGCTGGCCTGTAAAGCCTCAGGATGAGTTTCCCCAATGCTCCTTGTAAATGACCAACGAGCTGGAACCGCAGCCAGGCAGGCAGAGACCCCTCTCTGCCCCACCACTGAGGACGACTCCAGCACCATGATCACAGCGACACCAACGTACGTTCATCCCTAAGGCTTCTGTCCTGCCTGTTTTCAGATCACTAAAAATGCACACTTTTCAGCAGAATGACGTTGAATTAAAGCTAAATACTAACAGGTTCAACTGTTCTCCACTGACTTAAAGGCGTGAGTGCATGATATAGTAATTATTTTCAGTGAAAAATGCTTTCAACCCAATGTTTTTGTGGCTTTGATATTATTGTAGTCTATGTATGCACTTATCTTCACGTTATTATATATTTCAGCTGGTATCTGTATTTTGAAAACCCTGCAATTTGTAAGACATAATGAATCTACCACAGACAAGGGAATAAAATAAATGATGTTTTTAAGCCGTCTTTAGTGCTTTTGTACTACAAAGAAATAGTTTTTAAAACACTGACATGATACTTTGGGGAACTGAGGTATTAATTAGCAGCTATTTATCCTAAACCAGCTTTGAACAGTAAAAGACCTGACCATATAAGGCTGCTTCAAGCAAATCAGAGATACAATATTGAAATGTCTGCAAATTGTGACAGGGCTGCTGCTCCCAGGCCGATGTGGCGTGCGTGGGAGTAAAGTGTGAAGACCACGAGCAGTTCTGCTGCCAAGCTGGTTTGTAGGCTGCTCGCATCAGGTTTCTCCCCCACCCTCTTTTCTTTTTTTCCTTTAAAAAAAAATTTTAAAAAAATCTTCCTTTTTATATATTCCTTTTGACTGGAGGTGAAAAAGCAATGAGATCACATTCTATAGTGTTCCTCAAAAGGATAAACTGTGTCTTGCACCACACCTGCTCTTTATGCTCCATTCAAGCTCTTCTGACCAACTCCTTCATCGCTAGACTTGTTCTAGACTTTAAAAACTTTTTTTTTTTGTTTATTTTTGTATTCTGTCCTTTCTCCCCTCCCAGCTAGAAACTAGGAGCAATATGTCAATACTCTTCTGGCAGTTAGTTGGGATTACAGTAATCCATGTCTTTTACAAAGCACTGCACTGAATTAGATCCCAGAACCAGAAGGCTGGAGTCAGCTCTGGAGAGCAGGCTGCAAACCCCTGTCCCATGGTGAAACATCTCCCTACCTGATGGAGCTTCCATGCAACTCATCATTACACTGGCTTTTAGCAAAATGGTAACTGCTCCAGCTGAGTGCACGTGACAGGCCTGAGTCATCTGTACCCAAGGCATGTAACTTGATCTAAAACTGTCAGTCACCCAAGCCAAAATTGGTAACACTGCACCATCAGTGTTGGACCCATGATCAACAGAGCTTCCCTACATCCCCCTACATGAGATTCTTCATTTGTGTCACAGGCACCTTTCATCTGTCTTAAGATACAGCCACCCTTCTGTAATACAGAGAGGAACATGGAAATTCCAGGTACTGTGTCTTTACTGGGAAGATTTGAAAAAGGGGAGATTAAAAGCTTAAAAAATTGTAATTTAACATCACCTTCAAGGCTCTACCTTCATCTCTAAATGGAGTAGGTTGTCAATAATACAAGAAGCAGATATTAATCAGGTTCTTGTGTTAGGGCAGGCTAGCGTTTGCTCAGCAGTAGGAGGCTGGCTACAGTAACAGTCCTTCGTAAGAAACAAATAAGCTACGTAAAGAAAAAAAATCAATGAGCACAGGAATCTGAGGATGCAAAAAACATCTTCCCTCTAAAAGAAAGTTCCAACTTCAGACCCTTCAGTAGCATACAGGTACAAATACAGAGTAATAAAAACAGGCTGAGTAGTTGGACTCTACCTAGGAGGGAAACGGAAATGAGAAGAAGGTAACAGCTCTCACCAGGATGCAGGTGGAAGCAGGCAGGTACCAAAGAGCTTGGAAAAATGCAAAGGAATTACTCCCTTCCTCCTGGAGATTTCTCCAAATCTTTATTTTTCCTTCCATTCTCCACATGGTGGGTCAGAAGGCAGCTTTATTTGTCTGAGAGAAGCTGAGTCTCACTCTCTCTCCTGAAGATAACAGAGGTGCTACAGAGGGACAGCGTGTGTGCCATGTCTAGTTTCACCTTTCACCAGCATTTTGCAAGAGTACCCAAGACAGACTCCCAAAAGTTTCATTTCCTACACAGCAGCTAAATTAATCAATCACCCCACTGGCCTTAAAATGAAATGCAGAAGTAAGTAGAAGAACTGGGATATCTGAACCTACTGTCACTTTGGGCCACAAATCCTCTTAAAAGATTCTCCACGTGTGCCCAGTTAAAACGGGGAAGTTGCTTGCAGCGGCCCGAGCAGTTTCAGCCACCATACTCATTTACTTCACCTCCTGCCAGTGCTGGCCAAGCCAGACCACAGCACAAGGGCTCAGCAGTCAAACCAACCCTAAGCTGCTACCTCCTAGAAAGTGCTTTCTTCTGACCATGCTATCGATGAAACTGGGAAATGTTGCCAGGGCTCCCCCCTCCCCTTGCCCCTCTTCTCCCTCCCTTTTTCCCTGTTGGACAATCACAGGTGGCTGACAGCTCTATCCTGCCACTAACTCAATAGAAGCCCTATTGAAAAGCACCAAGAGCTCTGTGTTCCCTCAATTTAATATCCCAGCCCCAGCCGAGCAGACACTGCATCCTGCCAAGACAAACATATGGGACTTGGCAAAAAGGGAGGGGGGCAGTTGCTGGAGACAGCCCTCCAGTCTAAACTTCTTAAGGAGTCGATATAAACATGCTTTTATAAAAAAAAAAAAAGGTGCTGCCTCGTCTAAAAACACAGATTCAGCCCCAAAACACTAGCACCTTTCACCCTCTCTGTTAGTTTAAGGTGTGTGCAGTTCAATGACTGTGCAAAACCTGCGTCACAGCTACCTGCCGCTCGCTTTTTTTAATCCAAAACCCAAAACTTTTTGGAGCCACAACGAACACTGGTTGATTTATTGGAAGAAAAATAAAAGCAAAGAAGGATGCTTTGCCTGCAGCACATTTCCCTTTGCCTGCCTCCACCAAAACAGAGCTACCCTGGGTGGAAATTGGTTATAAGTTTCCTACATGTGTAACTCCAGGGTTGTACCTTCAATTCACTGGGTGTACAGTATTTCTTGTGCCACGTGAGATCCATATTTTGTCAAGAATCAACTGATTCTCTGGATTTCTTCTTCAAAAATCTTCTAGAAACTTCTGAAGCTGTAGAGTTTGCCCCATGACGCCCCTCTTCAGTTCACAACTATCAACTGGAGTGTTATTCTCCAGGATTTCTTCATGCACCAGGCACACACCTCTCAGTTAGGTAGGAGCACACAACAAAATGCCTCACACAGCATTGTCCTACGTAGTCCTACGGCTTCATTTCTTAAGCTAGCACAGATACACATGCATTGCTCTCACACTAAAGCATGTCCATCACCTACTGGAGTTAAAATCTGTGACAGAACACCGACAGATACCTTTCTGACAGCACAGACACGTTTTCCTGCCAGATAAAAGACTGGGTAGATAAAAGTCTCATTTTCCAGCTTCCCAAAGCTTTTTTAGTAGCCAGTATCCAATTTTGTAGTCAGTATCCACAATCTCAATGCTCTCTACCAAACAAAACCAATTAGCTCAGCCATGCACACAACACCCTCACAGCACATGACACAAATCTCAAACCAGTGAGGCTTCTGTGGACAGATGGAGTCAGGTAACTTTATACTTACAGATGAGTCCCATCACTTGTACACAAAACACACCTGCCAAACCAGGGAGGAGTTCCCCTCCTGCTCTTAATGCCACTGAGATATCTGTAATGCTCACCTACTTTATCATCTTTTTCCATTTATTCTACTTTCCATAGTTACTGCTTGCCTAACTTGTCAATGTATCCCATAATTCATGAAAATCAAGTGAAAGCAAGTGTTACACTTTTTCTTCTATTTATGACACTTTTAGACTCATTGATCTGTATTACTTTATCACAACACTGTGTACAACACACACTACTGATCTGATAAAAGTGGCCACAGATAATTAAAAAACTATATCAAGTATGGAAGACATTTCATATCAAGACAGAAAGATTCCCAAAGTGACCAGAAATGGCATTCATTTCAAATTCCAAGCAATTATGCAGAATTACAAATTTTCTCTTAACCTCACTAAAAATGCAAAGAGGCAAGTCCACCAAAAGAAGAACGTACTGGCCATCGCTCTGTCCACAGCGCCTGTCACTGCAAACTGCCACCAGAATTGCAGCTAAGTGAAGAAGTTAGTCTGTCTGCAGGACAGACCGTGGAGACCAACCCTGGCAGGACTGCTGCTCCTCGCTGCGGCAGAGCCAGGGGAACTCTTGTGCTCCCTGAGAAACCAGAGCCAGCATCAACAGCCTTCCCTGGTTTGAGGAAGCTTACAGAAACAAAGGTGGCAGAGAATTAAATGGAGCAGCACAGACCTGGAGCCACGTGCATTGTGGATACTCAGCCTTGCTCTGTGGTGCTGATCAAACAGGCCCTGCCCTCGGGCGCTTGCTCGTGCAGCTGAAAGCACAAAGTACCACAATTTTGACGATATCGACCTAAATACTTTGCCACCACAGGACATTAGGAGCTGACCAAAGCACATGCTTAAACAAAGGTTATTTGTGAACCCTGGAGACAGCACCACGAAGCCAGGAGGGTTTCCAGCCCCCGTGGTAGCAGGGGTTGTCCCCAGGGAGGGTGGCACAATGCTCAGAGACTGTCACCGTGCTGCAGGCAGACTCGGCTTCTGGGTCACATCAGGGGACGCAGGCCTCTGCACAGCCCGTCTCGTGGGGCTGGCAGGGAAGGGGAAATACTGTCCAAAAGGACATACTTCTCTCACTGCACATCTTCTGCATGTTAAAGTATTTATGGTCTCGACATACTTGGCATATACAAAAATACTACACGTTAGAAGAATGCTGGAAAAAAAGTAATATGGCAGAACTCTGCGCATTTTGAGAAACAGATGTTATTGATACAGTTGCTGGGTGCCTACAGAGGGAAAGAGGAGGCTTGCAGATGAAACTCCTTCTCCCCCACGGATGGGCCTCCAGCCCCCACGGACCCTCGGAGGCTTCTGGGGCTCTGGGCAGACACCGTGGCTTCGAGGCAAAACATCTGCACTTGCCGGCTCCTTCCGCACCGGCACCCTTTGAGTTATTTCTAGTATAGCAAGCAGGAACTCAACAGCTCATTTGTCCTCCTTGGAAGATCAATATGATATAAAATCCGTGTTATATCACATGTTTTATCTGTTGCAGAACTCCTGGCAAGGCATTGCAGAATGAAAGCAAAAAGCTCCTGAATCATTGGAGTCTCAATTCTTGAAGGCTATTAAACACAGATGGCGCAGAGCAGCATTAAGATTTTTCTTATTCAATAAGTGCTAACAGTGAGAGAGCATTTATTTTAAAATATTAAAACCAATTTTGAATCAAATTAAATACTCCAGCAGTACACATTGCTCAGGTTTCACAGCCAGCTGAGTTATTCACACAGCACAAGTTTGTGACTAATCACCTAACACCAGATTTTTAAAATAACACAAAAACCATCTTCTGCAGCTACAAAGAACAATATTATGTGTTCAACTGAATACCAGGATGAAGATTCAGAAACAGGATGAAAACATAGGAATGTTTAATATCCTCTTCCAGACTACGGACACGATTTAGGAATACGAAGACACACTCATAGTAAAATACTGAATGTCAAGCTGACCAGAAACAATGCACTCACTTCCTTAACTAGGAAGAGTTCTTCCTGTGGCTAGTAAACTGATTTTAAATAACAACCATGCTCTTCATTTGAAACACATCCAGCACACTCAGTGTGATCTGAGTAAGGAAAACACCGCTATGACATTACCAGGCTCATCTGACACTGTGCTGTGACAAGTAATCTAGTCAAAAGCCACACCACACCTCAGCCTTCTGCCATGTAGCAGAAAAGAAAGAACTGAGAGACAAGGGAGGGATTGTGATCTCTAAATGGTCTGTTAATACAGTAAAAGATGGAATACATTTATTAGAAAGAGAGAATTTGAACTATATGAATTCACATCAGAAATATGCAGTGGCTTTCCTGTCCATTTTCCAGGTCTTTAATCACTCATCAGTGCCATGATGAACCTAAAGCACAGCAGAAACAGCAGGCTTGAACCGAGACAGACATCCCTCCGAGCCCTCCAGCCTGAGACAACCAAGGACTCCTTGGTGGTGGTGAGAACCTCTGTGAAATCCATGGCCCACAATAAACAGGATACCAGGCTGGATAATAAAAACAGTGCCATGTTCCTGCAGGAATCTGCACCTGCATTTAAAATGTGCAGTACTTAAAATCAAAGCTACTCCTTGTTAAATCTCTGTATCCCATGGGACAGCAGAATCCCCTCTCACCATTTCTTCTCACTCCTCCAAGGAATCCAAGCCCTCTCGATACACTCATTGATCCACTGCTCCAAGGAGCAAAAGACATTTGGAAGAGTCACCAAACTAACCAATATTCTGTTGAATTTGCCCAGAAGAAAAGATGATGGTAGTGTATTACTGGGTCATTGCACAGGACTGAAATTGAGCTTTTTAGTCTCTTCTATAAAAATACATAAGAAAATTCCTTTATGCTGAAATTTCTCATGCTTGGTCTTAATCCAAATGTTGCCTTTCCTTTTTTTCCCCTTTCAGAAAGCCTAAGAAAAATCAATATAACGCCTTACGAGTTATATGAAAGCAAAAAGAAAAAACAAACCTTGACTTGATGTGGAAAAATCTGTCTCTTTTTTTTTTTGTTCTTGGAAAACCTACTCCACAGCTTCATTTTAAGGGCAAACTGCCGTGCAGAACTGGCAGGCAGAATGCTTTGTCCTTAAAGCAGGAATTGTGGTTTGAAAATATCGGTTATTAAAAACTGACAAGTATGCATGGAACATGCTCAGCGCAGTCAAGAATCTCCCTGAGCCCAGCATATCTCTGTAGAAATATTTACTGAGTCCAAGATTTGGCTTTGTGGCACTCACAGAAGCTCTGTGCAGTAACTGTTTGATGGTGAAATGGTACAGGCAATGGGACAAGTCGCTTCTGGGCGAGGAGCCTGAAGCAGGTGGGTGACAAGGGACCCTCATCCCCTTTGCCACAGGCCAATTTTACATGCCCAGAGTTGCCAGTTCTTGCAGTAAATCTGGTGTTTTCACAACTCCTGGAGTCATGGGATGACACGAGAGTCACAGCTTCCTCTGAACAGTGGAAAGGAAAACAAAAAGCAAGGACATTTGATAGCCTTCAAAGGAGAAAAAGTAAGAACTTCAAGTGCTGAATATTACAAAGCAAATAAAATAATCCCAAAATATTAACTTCTCATGATCTGGAGGATGGAAAAGGGGACAGCTGAGGTCAGCAGCATCATGCCTATTGTGGCACAGAAAAGCAATATCTATTTATCTGCTGCCTGCACAGAGCAGTCATGAATAGTGCCTCAGAATTATCAAGAATTACAAACATTTCAGATATGGAATAACACCAATCACCGAGTCCAACCATAAACCTCACACTGCCAATTCCACCTCCAAACCATGTCCCTGAGCACCTCGTCTACCCACCTTTTAAATACCACCAGGGAAGGTGACTCCAGCACCTCCCTGGGCAGCCTGTTCCAACGCCTGACAGCCCTTTCAGTGAAGTTTTTCCTCATATCCAAACTGAACCTCCCCTGGTGCAACTTGAGGCCATTTCCTCTTGTCCTGTCACTTGTTACCTGGGAGAAGAGACCGAGACCCGCCTCTCTACAACCTCCTTTCAGGTAGTTGGAGAGAGGGAGAAGGACTCCCCTCAGCCTCCTTTTCTCCTTTGCATCATCTTCACTGAGTTTAGGGGCAAGCAGGCTCACATGGGGGCTTCTCTGTGTGCTGCTCCCACCACAGTTGGCTGTAGTTTCTCTCCCCATGGTGCTCCTTCTGTAGCTCATTTTCACAGACTGTACCAAAGACTAATTATACAGCTCTAGACTACCCAGTGTGGTAACTCACATGCTGCTGAGAAAAAATAAGACAGCAGACAGCTCAACCTTGATAAAGTCCATTTCCACAAGTACCAACTTAGAGGGTTTGCTAATTTATGTTGTAAAGAGCACGTCAATCAGTTCTGCAGAGCACTTGGCCTCTCACCACAGTTGGAAGGGTTGCACTCCCTGGTCCTTTGCTACACAAGACTTCATGCTATGAGCAAGCTACCAATGTAGATGAGGAGGATGTCTGTACTTAAAAGACCTTCCAGGATAACAGAAAACTCAGTCAAAACTAAAGGTGAACAACAGTCATCTCCTCAGATATAAGTTAGAGAAGAAACAGAAAACTCCTGTGTTTTACTCTGAATGGAATATTCAGTTGGTCAACAGCTAGGAAACACCACTTCAAAGAACTGCAATGCCACAGCTAGTATTATTTACATCCAACTCTATTTTAAATTGGTTCTACATCTTTGTGCAAAATAGCCCATGGTAAAATCTCTCAAAGGAAAGGGAAAAGGAGTTTTACACATTAGCGGTTTAGTCAGGTACAAAACAAGAAAGCCAAATGACAGTGTGATTTGTATGAGGTTAGGAAGTTAATTGACTGCTGCATGGTTGCTGCTTTTAAAAAAGAAAGTCAGAGTAATTTATTAATGTTATCAGCCAAGTCGCAGACACAGTCTACAGAAACTAAGTATCAGTTTAAAATCAAAGTGAAAGCAAATATTTCACCCCATTAATGGGAACAGCAGCTTTATCCATCACTCCAAGAAACTCCTGATGAGAAAACCTGAGGTCAGAAGGTTGAACTGACTAACTTTTATTATTATTATTATTAAGAATTTTATTATTATTTAAGAACTGGTATGCAGATGATGAGTTTCTACAACAAACCCATCTTGTCTGCACAGTATTTTCTGTCCAGTCTTATTTCTTGCTCCCTTTGCAAACCTCAGACCATGTGGCTCCGAGGTCAAATTCCAGATACAAGCAAGTACAGCGCTGAATAAACAAGGAACATCAAAAAAAGGCATTACTGAATATGGCTTCTGTATCTCTACCCTACAAAATGCAGTTGCAAATTCAGTACAAACTCTGCCATCAATAAGAACTTTGAGAGAGGTTATGAGGATTAAGTTTTGAGAACATTGACTATTTCAGTATCTATTTACTTTCTTTTAGTGAGACTCATACTTTACCACATGTGATATGTGAAGGCAGAACATGAATGAGAGCCCAATTCATGTGCGCTATGTGCGTTATCAAGGGTCCACACAAGTTATACAATCTGGTTTTTATTACTAAAACTATAAAAAAGGGTTGTACTTGGTAATTTTAATAAGCTTGGGCTATTTTATAAACTGTTAGCTCTGAGTCTCCAGGAATAAAAAAAATAAATTAAGGAGTATATGGTACTTTGGTAACAAAAAGCAAAAATCCAGAAAGGAAATTATTTGTCAAACTACCTTAAAAGGACTGTTCTGTGAAAATGCAGGGCCAAGACTAAAAGGTGTGATTCAATAACAGCTACAAAACAGATATCCAGAACAGCACCCAGGCACCAGGGATTTGTTTCAGACCATTTTTTAATGGTCTTTAGTGATACCAAGGATGGTATCACCTCACTGAGCTCAGACACACACACCGAGCGCTCTCCACCTCTGCGAGTGGGCCCTGTAAAGAGCAGTTCAAGCCCCTAAATATGTTGCCTAAAAGGTACAAATTACACATAGGAGCATACTCTGTCATAAAGAATATTTCTTCAAAATCAGAAATAAACTATAAATACACGTCTAGAAGTTGTAGCAATGAAAGCTGAGTCACTGTAGTTTTAGGAAGAATTGGAGCTTTTTCATAGACTTTCTACAGATGCCTGTTCTTAAATCCCTTTCTGGAGAAGATGACCTGATTAAAACACTTCCCCATTCAGCATTAGCACAACCAGTGCAGCTTAAAATTCAAACTGTCTGTTCTTCTCACCTCTGCCTAACTCACAACATACTGTGAAGTGTCTTAATTGATCTTCAAACATTCTCTCCAATCTAGAAAGACAGAAAAAAGGAGACTAGCAACCGTGTTAGACATCTCAGCATCGTGTTTCCCACTTGGGGCTATGTAGCACACACACATTTTGGCAAACCTTGGGAAGTTCTGAAGTTCCCAAATCAAGTGTTCTGTGCCATTCCTGTTGGACATTCCAGAGAGCCTCCAGGAAGCCCCCAAAGCGAAGTCCTCTTCTTCTCAAGAGTTCCTTCATCACTTCAGGTCAGTCAGATGCCAGCCTGAACTGCCTTAATCTCATCCCCTCCTTCCAACTCCCCAACACAGCGCTTGAGGCAAGCAGCCTCCTCCTTGACCTTGTACCTCCTGGCTCCCCAGCACCAGCAGCACTTGGCCCATCCATTTGGCATGAATGCTTCTGAAAATCCAGTTGCTGAGGTAGGAGCTGCATCACCTGGCGTAGCAACAGCTCATCCAGCCGTTAGTTTCTGAGGGAGGACTCTTTGTCCAGGCACAAAGGCTGGCCAGTTCGTTATGCAGATGGTCATTCTGCAATTTCAACTTCCTACAATCAGATGAAATACGATTCAAACCCAGCTAAACAATTATGCCTTTCTGCAAATTCCAGTTACAGCTGTTTCTCTAGTTTCCAACCTGCTTTATTTTGTATCATAAACCAGTGTTACTTCAAAAATGTCCTTTCAGGCAGGACATCATGTTCAGTGCTGCTGCTACAACAAAAGACATGCAGAAAGCCTACAAAAAACCCCAATATTGGTGAATTGTTGCCTAGAAAGCACAGCACTAAACAGTTTTGGTACCAGTCACCTTTCCCTAAGTAAAGGGATGAGGAATTATGCAGGACTATCAAAACAGATGGGATTGATTCTACTTTCATCCTTGCTTGCAATTATTTAATAACCTGTTGCCACTCTTTCCTGAGCAGAGAATAAATAGAGAGCTTGTTTTAAGACAAATATCAAAACTTGACTTTCAGTTACCAAAAAGTGTCTACAAATGCTTCCTATGAGCCCATTCTGAAAAAAGCTAAACCACCTCCACCTTTTGTGAACAGATACAGTTCAAGGGAGAAGACCACAAAAGATCTCTGGGAAGTGATTGCCTCCAAAACCTACAGAAATACCTAATAGGGCATAACAAGAAACTAAAACCGTGCCTTCCCTCTGGACATTGCAGAGGCAAAACCCACCCCTCCTAAAGACCCCAGAGAAGAAGCGTTTCCCCCTGGCTCCTCTCAGTGCTGAGGCCAGGAGATTGGTTCACAGCACAAAACATTGGGCCATAAAAGTTCTCCACTTGGGCAGAAGAAAGGCTTCCTGCTCTCATCAGTGGCTTTTGCAGCTTGCCAGTCAGGTGAGAAAAAATGCTGCATCTTGTGCAGCTTTGGAAAGAGCCTTTTCTCATCAAGAAATCTCCTTTCTCTCTACCTGTAAAGGGATTGCTAGTCCCAAAACATTCCTAACAGTTGTGACTGGGTGATCCTCTAAGACACTGAAAAGGTTTGTGCCCTCCCAGGCTCGAAGCAGTTGCTAAATAGAGTATTGCCTGATGAAATAAGGTTGTCCCACTGTGAGGTGCCAGCAGGGACTGAGCTCTTTTGGTTCTTATTAAGATTGGCCACGGCAGAGCAGGGGCTCAGCAATTCACTCAAAGCATTTTAACAGACACTTATTGCAATTTATGTGGACTTTGAAAAAAATCTTACAAGATAACTGGCATGGAAGTGAGTGCAGCTGTAAATGTAAAGCAAGGGAGCTCATTTAATGTGGACAAGGAAGCCTTATGCATTCACAACGTTGTTTTTTCTTGTCCTCTTCCCTTATTTTTGTCCCCAGACCCCAAGAGCTGTTTCACAAGCAGGCTTAGTCTCTGATCTCTTCTTTTCATACCGCTACTGTCCATCTACTGCACTGCTGGTGTACCACCCACCTCCTTGTGCAGTACAAGGATGGAAATAATCCTGCCTGAAACTGAACCCTTCAGTACCACTTTGGGAAGCTATTCAAATAATAAGATCCTTCCCCAGAAAAAGCTGTATTTGATATACCTGCTTATAGATAAAACCTGTTCTTGCAAAAGACACAGAGAGAAGAGGGACAGTGCAACTGGGCAGAAGCCCAACACCACCTCAAAACCTGAGAGTGCTGGTAATTTTAAAAACCATCTGTTGGAAACCATTCCCTTATTGATCCCACCCTTATTTCACTCTCTAAGGATCCATCTGCAGAAGGGAATCCCAAGAGGGAAATATCCTTTCAGCTTGCCAAGAAAAAAAAGGGCAGGAATGCAAGTACTGTGTACACCACCAACCACCATCCCCTAAAACTCTCCATCCAGAACCCCACTGTCCAGGTGATCTTTCAGAGGGAGCTGGAGACGAAAGAAAGCACCAGGCTGACTGTAGATTTCATTTCTATGTATATCCCATGAGAAATTTGCACAGTTCCCATCTCATCTACATTCTGAGTTTTGGGAAAACTCAGGAACAGGTTATTTAAGAAAAGCAAGTGTCAGGATGAGGACACTCAGAATCGAGGAGTTTTTGAACCGGATACTGACGTGACACTAAAGCCAGCACCAGCAATGCCAATGCCATCCCACCCACCGCTGCCTCCGACAGGGACCTGCTCCTCCTGGGCTCTGCACAGCCTGGAAAAGCCTGGACTCAAGAGCAGACTCCGTGGCATTCTGAGAGCGAAATGAAGGGATAATATTTTTGTTGGATTATAAAAGAATAAGGCAACTGACTTTTTTTTCCCCCGACTCTGCAGAGCGTCTGTACCCCAGAAACACCAGTGCAGGTGTCCTCTGCATGCAAGGGCAAAGGAGTAGCTTAGCAAAACTTACTTTCTGTTAAGATGAGCTCAAGAAGGGTTGTAAAGCCACAACTGTTCTGTAGAGAGATGCTGTTGCAAATCCATGCCTGAGAGATGTTTATTTTAACATATTCACAGCCATAAACAAACATCCCTTTCATAGCTTAACCACTTTTTCACCTCTGTAACCTACTCCATCAGTGAAATGGAGAGTAAGCAAAGAAAGATGATCAGAACACAGTCATGCTGCTTTTTAAGACACAAAACCCCCAGACCAGGACACGTGGACTTCAAATACACTACTTGACACAAGATTTCCTTCCCTGAAAATATGCCATATCAGAAATATTTTACAATAAACTAAATAACTAATAAATGCTATTTTGAAGTTTAACTGCTACACCCCCTTTGAGGAGCAAACCAAAAGGATTCTCTCTCTGTAACATACCTGTATGTGCACATATACACCCATGTGCCCACACAGTCATCCTCAGACACCTGAGTGGGGAACCTGGAAGCGAGCAGACACCACAGCTTCACTGGGATGGGGCAGGAGGACTGAGTGGGGAAGTGACCTCAGGGCAATTAAAGTACCAGAAAAAAATGCTCAGTAGGTTTGTACTTTAAATACCTTATTTTCTGATAAAAGTAGGGGACACCAAGTTCTCTCCTGAGACAGAAGTCCAGGAAACGTGTTTGTGGCGATGCAATGCTTGTCTTAAACTGTGCAAAATGTAACCAGCCCCAGGATCTTCCCAACAGATACAGGGGTCTTAATACAACCAGGCTGGGACAGTCCTTTGGATTTAAGACAGATACACACCTAACCAGTCTTTAGGGGGTTTACACACAGTTTAAATCTGTGTTATCTTGAATTTGATTGTGCTGCTAAACGGACTTCTCTGAAGCCACATGCACACAGCATTAAGTGATGTGTTCAGATGTATTTTACCTGGCTAATAATGTGGAAAAATTCTTAAATACATTAAACTCCAAAGGGACATGCTGTTAAGTAAGGAAAACCTCATTTCTC
This sequence comes from Caprimulgus europaeus, assembly GCA_907165065.1. Next base: position 79,915,472 of record OU015526.1, read on the forward strand.
AATCAAAAATAATTACAAACACTATTAAAACAGACATCTTTAAGTCAGTTGTTATTAAGCAAGCAGAAATGGGTTTCTTCCCCCCTTTTTTTTTCTGATCAAGCATCACTTCCACCACAGCATAAATGAAGAAGGAACTTAAAGCATTTAATCCTTCGATAGCTTACACAGGAGACTGTCAAGCCCTCGGAAAAGCCTTTAAAAATTTCTGCAGTGTCACATACAGACACCTCAACTAATTCCAGTGTCCCCATGACAGCAGCAATGCACATCAAACCTGGCTGGGGCCTTGGAGGAACCAGGTGGGCTCCAGCAGCCAGGTGTTTCATCAGGAATCACCAGCCCCAGTTTTAAGCAAGCCATGACTGTAATCAAAGCAATGAGGGGGAAAACAGAGTTTACTGCAAAGGTAGATTTCTAATACCTCGCTGAAGTTCCCAGTTCTTGCTCTTTCCTTCTCCCCCTGAGCAATCATGGTTGGGGCAGGCTACCAGAGAAGAAGAGAGAAAATATTCTCACAGTTGTCCACGATCCTTTGTCTCAGAAGGGGTTTTTGTGGTCTCGATTCATCCTCCAAGGCCCAAGAGATCTATAAACCCTCTGCTGCTGCTGCTGCTCAGCTGTCCCCTCACCCTCCACCATGGCAGGAGCTGCTCTCTCTGTTGTATCATCAGTTGGACAGACAGGGACCACAGTGCAGGGATGTACAATGTACTTCATCTCGTTTATTTATTTAACCCACACTCCCACTGTCTCCTTACCCAGGATTCTTCTCAGCACCTTCTGCAGAGGGAAGCAGAAGTGGATAGGGCTGCTTCCACCTCTCTCCATGCAGGAGAACAGCTCTTGCAGGAGGGATTTCTTCAGGTCAGCGAGAACGTCAGGCCTTTTGCTTTTGTGCTCCATTTTAAAAACACATGCCAACTTTTTCCATTTGGAAAACCTATTACCCAAACTGATCACATATTTCTCTGCTATGAAAAATATTTGTGTGGCTCCTTATATTTTGGCTCAATTTGATCTACATTAAATCCACAGCAGTACTACTGTGCATCTATTAAGTTTTTCCTATGACCACGCAATCCTTGGAATAAAGGGAAAGGGAGCTGCAGCCCATAGGAAAAATCTCATTTCAGAGGAGGACTTAGCGGTTCAATCAGCCTTGAGAACGTAAAGCATACAACCAAGTGGAAACTCTGAGCATAACCCTTTGTACTACTGCCTACTCTAAGCACAAGGCACGGAGGTTTGCCCCAGTCACCGTCCTTGAACAGGCAGACAGAAGTCAGTATGAACAACAGGTCTCAAACTGTCTGCTGAAGCAGAGAGATTCTCTCTGCACCTCTTAAAAAAAAGCTTTCTTTTCATTTGGGTTTAATAATCTTGCTTTGGTCTCGTGCTGAGGTTCCCTGAGGGACAGGGCAGGAGGCAGAGAGGTGGAAGATCTTTTGGAAATGCTCTCCAAGCGATTCACGCATCTACCTACAGGATCTGTCTTGCAGACACAACTTCTTTGGCATTTTACTGAGAGAAAGCTTCACAAAAATGAGTTTCAGTGAGAGCTTTGGAAGAAGAGGGAAGTCTTACACGGGAAAGAACAATTTGTTCTAAGCAAGAATGGGAGAAATGCATGGCAGGAGGAGAGAAGGAGATGCAAGGGGCAAGAAATGAGGCAAATTATCATTAGCCCAAAGAAAAACTTATAAAAACAAACAAGACCAAATAAATGGAACTTGAGCAATCATCTGCATAAACTTGGACTACACTCCAGAAAGTAAGGATCAAGTATCCACTTGTTTTGAGTGACAACTTCAAGAAGAAGCAAGCTAGACAAATAAAACAATTGATGTATGATATTATTTTACACTCGATTGGCATTTTACTTCAACCACCTTCATATCCTTTCTCAATACTCCGTCCCTCAGTGTTTTATGCAAGAAGCCTGAAGTCCTGAATAAGTGGCACAACAGCACTGCATTTTTCCATGTTTCTGGAGCTTCTGAACTTTGAGAAATCATCTTTGCTATAGATCACTGTGTCTGAAAAGTCTGTATTAGCCTCTAGGAAGTGCTGTGTACTGCAGAGGTGACAGGGATGAAACTCAAGCTCAGCCTAACAGCGACCACAGGCTCTCAGTCAAACGGGGAGGACAAGCTGAGGTTACCAGATGGGCTCTGTCTATCCAAAGAGGCAGCTGCAACCTATCAAGTCCAGTTAATAAGTCCACAGGGCTGCCAAGTACAGCAAAAAGTGAGTGGTAAGCACAGGCCAGGCAGGTTAAGGGAGTTCACTGCAGGGATGTAATCACCGGGGCAGGGTGCGATAGGGCAGGGGAGCAGGAACATAAGAACGTTAAATCAGGCTCAGACACCGCTGCCACCTGCACAGGGCAGCACGTGCTGCCGACACGGCTCTGCCACCCCAGCCCTTTCTTCTCTTTTCCCATGTTCTGTGCTCCCAGAAGGTGCTGGATTACCAGATGTCCCCTCGGCCACAGCCGGGGCAGTGGAAGCACACAGCTTCCCATGCTGCCCCTGCAGCCCCCAGCCTCAACTGGGAGAGACCTCCAGGGCTGAGGGGCCCCATTTCGAGCCTCAATGCACATCCTGGTGCTCCTGAGAGACCTACACCTACACCCACCACAGCTCCACCCCACTACAGGCTCGCTGCCATCACACCAATGCTCTGATTACCTTCTCACAGCAGCTCCACTCAACAATGGGTCTCCAATAACCTTCCTCTTTAGGATGCTGGAATCAACCTCATCAAGAGTTTCCCATGTGCTATAATCAGATGCCCGGCACCAGTTCAAGTGTTTGTCTCCAAAATGCTACTCTAATACACTGAGATAAACCATCACCAGCTCCTAGAAAGCTGTTTCTCCATTCAGCAACATCATCTTGGCAGCGTGGGGGAAATCATGTTGAAACAGTACATTAGTACCAACACACAAACAAGAAATAAGCCTTAATACTTCAGTTCTGATGGAAAAATGGTAATAAAAAAGATTCTTAACAAATCAAAATGCCCTGAAACTGCTCAGATCTTGGTATGCACTTAACCACATGCCTGAACTTAAGCATATTTTTAAGGCTTTTCCTGAACTGAGGATTAAGCCTTTGTGCAAGTATCCCTAGTCTGAAATACTCCAGCCTGTATTTCAAATACATTTGCCAAAGGAAATTAACTGTGCACCTCTCTGTTCAGACACTACAAGTAACTCTAGAATCATTAATGAAAAGAATGCCAAAACCACCAAAGGTAGGAAACTCTCCTCAGCTTCCTTTCACAAAGGGTGAAATTAAGAGAGAAAGTTCAAGGCTAATATTTAAGAAGTCCCTACTTTCAAGAGGTCTGTGTGAGGGGATTGTCATGACACATAATCAAAACCAAACTCTGAGGATACGTTCACACTCCCAGAACACCAACAGCTGCACATTAACTTGTGGGAAAGTACTGATCTCAGGGACACACACAAGCTTCTTCATGTCTCCATATCCTTGGAAAAAAGGGATGACAATTAGCAAGTGAGGAATAATCCATCACAAATGACAGATCTGAGTAGGTTTGTGCTTTTTAATTCTTGACAGTCAGTCTGTCTTCAAGGATTTCCTGGGTTTGACAGCTGAACAGGGCAGACAGACTACTCAAGACCTTTCATTTGCAAGCAGTTGTACTTTCAAATGAGTGCGTGCAGCCCTGGACTTGAAGGCCATGGTTTTCCAACACACAAAAGTCACATTTTACTTGGTTATCTGAAGTCAAAGATTAAAGATTCATTGCACTGAGTTCAGCCTTTTCATTCAAAACATGTCAGGTTAATGCTCTGTAAGAAATGGAAGACAATATTCTCCCTTGGCATTGTGTATGTGTGAATTTAACCAGATCACAACTCAAACAAGGAGGTACCCACCTATAAACACGTATTTCAAAGCCTTAGTGCAATCTAAAGGCATTCCATACCACCAGCTGCTTGGGTTTTGTTACAAAAGCAAGACAGCTAATTGAGAAAGTGATTTTCTCTACAACAAAAGATAGAGACTGATTGAAAACTTTTACTACTTTGTTCTTTCTAAATGCCAAGTTTGCTGTGTTCTGTTGATTTAAAATCTGAAATATTTGTAATGGTTTTTTTTTCAGGCTGGTTGTTTCCTGCTTGGTCCACAGCAGCTACAGCACTGCACCAGGTAGAAGCAACCTGTGAAAACCACCACCTGCCAAATCCGCTTTGAACTTCGTTCCACCTCCTTGAACATCTTGCAGTTATTTTCCCCACTTTTCTAAACTATATGCTCCTCTAGATGCATACCAGCACTTTCTAAGCAACAAATTACAAGGTCAGATAAACTTTAGTAACCTTTGAATAGCTAAGCCATTAAATCTCCTGTGGCATCTTAGAACAGGAAGCCTTCCACACGGGTCAGACACAAAACCACTGTCCAGTATATGCTCACCTGGGAGTAGATTAATTACCTTGCTTTGCCATCTACATTAGATTAAACATTTCACATAGTGCAGAGACACACAAAACACATTCCCACAGTTACCCAGAAGAGAAGGCACCACAAACACAATCTGACATGCTCAATCACATATATTAAATTAAGTTCTTCATGACTGGTTGAATGATCTTATCTTTATGTGGAGGACAAAAGGGAAGACACTGCTCAGATGTAAATAGGGAAGGGGCTGGGCAAGTCATGGGGGAAGGTTTCTCATAACTTTTAATAATACTACTGCTCGTGGTAAGTCTGAGTCTAATGAGATGGACAGCAGAGGAGTACCAAGATGAGATGCTACTGCACAAGCACTGCAAGGAAGGAAAAGCAGGAAGGAGGCAGAATGAGGCACAGGAACACAAAGAATGTAAGGACTACAAATGTCTGAGAGGAGCACATATACCCCCAAAGCGTTGTCTGGGTAAACAGAGCCTTCTTCCTGGCCTTGCCATGCCCACACAATTGTACATCCTTCCACTGTCACAACATACTCTGCCCCTGAACACTTACCAAACCAAAGCCAAACAAAAAAAAGCCAAGGGATCAATCAGTGGACTTACATCTAAGCTGCTGCCTGTGAAACTACAATTTTACTGTCTGCAGATCAAAGTTATTAAGAGCTTTTCTCCTTTTACCCTTCTCTGGTAAGAGATCCTAGGCTTCAATTTCCCAAGCCCACCAAGCCCAAGGATGCTGTGAATTGCAGCTGACGCGCATCAGTGTGACACTGGGATAAACTTCTAGAGAACATATCCGGTTTTCCATCAGCACTCTTCCCTTCCCAATGCTGGATCAACATTCCTTGCATCACAGCTGCACCACCTGAACTTCAAAAGCCCACTGCTGCAGAGCTTTAGTAACCTGACCACACAGAGCAGATGAAGGCAGCAGTAACTACAGCAGGTACCAGCCACCACTTACCAGCAGGCGGAACTCTCTGAGGCACCACACACTGCACAGTCCTCCTGCAGTGAGACAAGGCAGGACTTCTCCACGTGCTACCTGAACTCTGGGAGGATGTTTTTGCTTGATGACTGTAACTCAGTTACAAGTTTCCTTGCAACTCTGGCAAATATTTGATAAACTGTATAGATATTGTGACAAAAGAGATTGCTATTTTGACCAAAACAACGGCAGAAATACATAGCAGAAACCTGGGGAAGCACCCACTTTCTGAAACACAGTAATAAAAACAACGGGCAGCTTCTTCATGACTAATTAAGTGTTCTTTTGCTATGACAAGTGCATGCACATGCATGGGATGTTTTTAAATAAACAGGGTTCTTTTCAAGAGATATGAAGCAGATGTGAAGATAGGAAGTTGCAAAACTGATGGCATGCAGATGACTCTTACTGCAGAAGCAGATAACTAAACTATTTTAAAACAGCAGCATTCACATATTTTGTTGCTTAAACATAAGTTTAGATTCAGGAAGAGGCCATGGACAAAACCTTGTTTTACTAAGTGCAAATGCCAATTACTACATTTACAATCAAGCAAACCAAATTTAGCACCTTTGTATTCCTTGTAACCATATATCTGGTGCTGAGAGAAAACATTAAAGAATATGAAATTCAGGAATGTCTATGAAGTACATGTTAGCACAACACCCACTTCTGCCCCACTATCAGCAGGTGTTTTATGAGTCATGAGTAAAAAAATCTCCTTAAGCATAAAATAAAATTGGTGAGATCTTTCACTAACTTGTGGCAAGTCAAGTGTTACTTATGATATCAAACCTTTTTTAAGCTACACACTGAGTGAATTGCTACCACAGTGATTCCCTTGACTTTCTCCCAAAAGATAAGAACCTTGCTGGCTACACTGGAGAGTGTTTAAATTCCTCTGAAGTAAAAAAGAAACCTTTCCAACAGACACACAGCCCTAGAATTTCTCACTCTTGTTCCAGTTTCTGTTAAGCCATATTAGCTCACTCTTCACATCTTTAGGATACACTGAGGATCAAATATTCTAGCTTGGTTGAGAGATGCACAGTATAGGAACAGAGAAGGCAGAAATGACAACTTCAAGTTATGTCTGCTAACCTGAGAGCTAGTGGGAAGGAAAAAAAAAAAGTTTAAAAAAAAAAATCTGGAACCTCATCAATCTTCAGGATCATTTATTTGTTTATTTCCCACTCACTTGCTTAGTGCTCCAAAAGACTGGAACAACAGCTAGGTAAAGTCAGCAAGCACAAGTGCTCAAAAAGATGGTTTCTAACACAGGCAGGGAAGAGAGTCATGACAGCTTCGTACCACACTGCTTCCAACCCTGCTACACGGGGGGTGGTTCAGAGGCTTGAAGCAGCCCCTCAAAGACTGCATGAGACAGCCTGGGTGGAGATGAACAAAGACAGCAGTGACTCAGGAGCCCTGACCCACTGTGCTTCTCAAACAGAAAGCACATGTTCTCCTAGTCCAGTCCCTAAAACCACGGAAAGCACAGGAAGGGCCTCTCCTGGGTGCTGTGGGAAAAGAGAGGCAATAAGCCACAAAACAGAGAAACCTCCTGTTCTTTACTTCGGACCCCTTTGGTATCTGCTGTCATCTTATACATGTGCAGGTTGGTGAAGACAGCAACTACTTCATTTCAGTTAGCTGAATACTCAACATGAGCAGCTTGTCAGCCACATGGCAACCTCTGCCAAAGCTGCTGTACCCCTTAATCTAATTCCATCTAATCCAATTTGTTGTTTTACAGTGCTGTCTCACAGGAACTTCATTCAGGATTACTGCTGAACTACAGCTCTCAACCAGAGGGTCTCATTCATTGGGAGAATTACACCTGAAGCTACACCTCTCCAGGCAGATATCTGCAAAGCCTTTGTAAACACAGCATAATTCTCCTTAAAAAAAACCCAAAACAAAACGAGAAACACAGAAGCCACGCCCAGCTGACATTAGCTGATCACCTCAGATGTAAACACCACGAGTATTTCTTCTCTTTAAGTAAGGAAAGTCAAGGAGCTTTGGCTGTGCACAGCCCTAAGCTCTGAACCAGGGGCTGGAGACGTGTATGCCATCACTCACACAGCGACTGAGCTTTGCCAGCCAGTGCTTATCACAAAATGGAATCACATCATTAACACATGCCACGTGATGGGAAGAGGGAAATCTATTTCCAAGAAGGGGTACTTTCTGCAGACCTGCTCATGTGATTCCTCTCCTCAACAGCAGTAGAGTAACCACTACAATAATCTTCCTGGATGTTGCAGTCATGTTCCACCACTGCTCCTGCTCCTTCAAGAGTACAAGGTAAGTATTGTTGGCTTTCTTTACTGCATGACTGAATTAACCAATGGTATGTGTACTCAATATATGCCCAGTCCTTCAATATGGGATTTGTGTCCCCAGCCAGTGGCTGCATCTGCTGAAGCCACAGTGAAACACCACGTTTTCAACTCACACAGCAACCAGGCCTGCGCAGTTTCGAGAACCAACCGTTTATAGATGTCAACCACTCAATTCCCACATGATACCTTCTAACGAAACAAAACTGCATATAAGGAGACAGAAAGAATGCTTATTGTTTTCATGTTATTTAAAACTTAAACCTGTTGCTATTCTTGGACTACAGGGCAGCCTGCTTCTGCTACCCAAGCAGTACACAGTGATGATTTGGATACCATTCACCCACCAAAAGGTCATCTTTCAAATCTTAAAATGATTTCATTATTAATTTTCCCATCTGTAAAACCTCATGAAAATAAAAATGAAAACCAACAAAATGCAGATTTGATTTCTCTCTCTCCCACAGCGGTGAGATCAAGGACTTTGCTCATCAAACTCAGAGAAATTATCCCAGAATAAAGCAGCAGGACTGTATACATCAATTTGTACTGAGGCATTTTCTCTGGGATTTAAGAACTGAAGTTCTTTAAATGAAGATCATTAGCAATGTGTAGTTAAAAGCAACAAAAGCTGTGTTCAAAGCAGTAAAATACCAGACATTAATGCTGTTAAAGAAGCCTTACCAGACCATCACAATTGCTAATAGCAACAGAAGCTCCGGGGATGTCGGTTATGTCTCCCACATAGGCGCAGTTGCTCCACAGGGGCTCTCTTTTCCATAGCCTCTCTGTAGCAGTTCTAGCCTGACTCGTGTTGCCAGCATCGTTCCCAGTTTCCACAGAGTCTTCGTACCACTCCACTACAGCCTCGGGAGCCACTAAGCGGGTGTTGGGTTTCAGCCGGAGGTGGAATTCCCTCCCAAAGGCAGTGACGTTAAAATACAGCTGTCTGGGGCTCTGGGACACCTCCCGCGGCGATCTCCTCTGGTGACTCGCAGAGAGGATGTTGGAGATGTAGCTTCCATCTGCACTGGTACTAATTGGAATCACCAACCCATAAGGTCTCGGTCGGCTTTTCCGTAGTTCTGCCAAGAGAAAGACCCAAAACCAAACTGGAATTAGAACAGGAGCATGGAACGAGCCTGAAGGCCAGATGTGCAGCTACAGAAACGCACGTCACAGAACAAACAGTAAATGCAAGGACACCACAGGCTGTTGCTTTGACCATCATGGGCTATGCTCATTCAGAGAGCAACTCCAGCTGCCAGTGCCACCTACCACACCACTGTGCAATAAACTATCTACTAGTCTGGATATAGGAACACCCACCTCACGCTGGCTAACGTCAGCTATGTGTCACTGCTCTTTAGCTGGAACAGGCTTAGGAACCTTCACTTGGGTACCCTACAGCAAGGCTTTTAATGCTCTTATCAACTGTTATTATAAAAATGCTTTGTACTACTTTTACACAAACACAGAGAAAACATGAAAGAAAGACTCAGCCTTTTGGCTAAGATCAAGTGTAGTGTCTGTGAAAGATGAAAAGCATTTCACACATCATTCTGTTCAGAAAGGTACAAGAAACCAGGGATAACATGAGGGGAAGGTCGTTTCAACTTCAGGGAAAGCAGATGGATCAGGCCAAGATGGACAAACACAGGAGGTTGTGCCCAGTTATGCACTTCAAGTAAATACACACCACAGGTGTCAGGTTGACACGCCTAAGGGACAGGATGCCATCCAGAGGGACCTCAACAAACTCCAGAAGTGGGCCCATGTGAACCTCATGAGATTCAACAAGGCCAAGGTCCTGCTCCTGGGTTAGGGCAACCCCGGTATCAATACAGGCTGGGGAATGAAGGCATTGAGAGCAGCCCTGTGGAGAAGGACTTGGGGGTACTGGTGGATGAAAAGCTGGACGAGCCAGTAATGCACACTTGCGACTCAGAAGGCCAACCATGTCCTGGGCTGCATCAAGAGAAAAGTGGGCAGCAGGTCAGTGGAGGGGATTCTGCCCCTCTACTCTGCTCTCGTGAGACCCTGCAGTGCTGCCTCCAGTTCTGGAGTCCTCAGCGCAAGAAAGACATGGACCTGCTGGAGATGGTCCAGAGGACACCACAAAGATGATAAGAGGGATGGAACTTCTCTGCTATGAAGAAAGGTTGAGAGATTTGGGGCTGTTCAGCCTGGAGAAAAGAAGGTCTGGGGAGACCTTATTGTCACCTTTCAGTATTTGAAGGGGGCTTAAAGAAAGATGAGAACAGACTTTTTAGCAGGGCCTGTAGTGACAGGACAAGGGGTGATGGTTTTAAACTGAAAGAGGGGAGATTCAGACTAGACGTAAGGAAGGTATTTTTTATGCTGAGGGTGGTGAAACCCTGGCCCAGGTTGCCCAGAGAGGTGGCAGAAGCCCCATGCCTGGAAACATTCAAGGTCAGGTTGGACAGAGCTCTGAGCAACTTGATCTGGTTGAAGATGTCCCTGCTCACTGCAGGGGGGTTGGACTGGATGGGCTTGAAAGGTCCCTTCCAACCCAAACCATTCAACGATTCTATGATACACATCAAGGGCATGCAAAATGCCCTCCACATGCCAAAATTTTCAAGCAGCAGGTCTTTCATTACTCTATTTCCATAGAATTAACAGAGAAAACCCTGAAATATTCATTTACATTTATCTGGGGTTTAGGTTTGCTTAATAGCCACGGAAGAGGCAGTGATCCTTTTGAATTCTCTTGTGAGAAACACCATGCACCTTAAACAGAATTGCTTGCTCCTGTGTCAAGACCTCCATTAAGATTTTGAAAATGAAGTGCCAGGCTTGGTTATAATTGCAATTTGCATACATATTTCTGCAGTCTTAGAAAATTGAAACAGGGAAAAGAATCCAGTGGATATGACATACTGGTGATAAATTAATTGATGTCAGCAGTGGGATAAGCAGTAACTTTTTGCTTTACAAATGTCCTTTAAAAACCCCCTTGCCCAGCAACTTGCTATTGCCCTTCCTCTTTGCCTAACTTGAGTAACAGAGTTCAAAAACAACAGGGAAGCTAATTACTAAAAAAAAAACAACCCAGAACTTTACAATTTGTACCTAAATCCCTCACTTCACTGCAATACACAGAAGCTGTGAACCCAGCAAAACTGCACTCTGTTGAAAGCACTGAAGAAACCCTCAGGGAATAAATACTACAGGAGCTCAAGGCACAACTCTCAGCTGAGGCAATGTGTCCTGAACACAAGGTGTGCCTCCAAGGAGAAGTCACTGCTCTAATACCTCTGATTGGTGTCAGGGCATCCCTGGATCCCTGAACAGAGGGGCCAGGTGAGGCTGCAGGCAGGCCGTTACCAGCACAAGTGATCCCAAGGCCAACCTGCTTTAGCAGAGGCATTGGCCAAGCAAGCAAAGCCACGGCAGAAAAGAAGTCACAGCAAGGAAAGCCCCATTTGCCTATCTTTTTTTTGTGGTTCCTACCCATCAACTCAGGATTCCTGTTCTAATTAGCAGCAACATTAGCTGACTGGAAACCTTCCACTTGGGTTCTGAATTTGAATACAATCCACCCCCCCATCCCCATCATCAAAAAAGCCTCTTTCTGTGTCATCCCTTACCTGTGTCTAGAAAAATAGCCTAAGAGAATAAATTTTCCCTTCTCCACTCTCTCCTATTCTTAGGCTTGGATGAGAAAAGGAAGAAAATCTTCTCTTTTGCTCAGAGAAAGGTCTTCTCCTGTTAGTGCTTATCACATTTGCAGCTCTGCACCAGGACACACACATATGTTTCCTGTAGCCTTAAAGTAATTTCACACCATGGTAAAACAAGTCCATCAAATGAGTTTATCTTTTCTGACCTTTGTAACCTGGAAGCAATCAGGACATTCTGTGTCCAATTAGCATCCTGGAGGAGAGACATTCCCAGGCCAGGTCAAGCTGTGGGCCAAACTGCTGCTAAAAACTGGGCCAAAGCCTAAGTCTTATTACCTGCATATTAGACTACGTGAGAGTTAAAAGACACTTAGCACAGAAATAATTATTCCCTAGGTCTTCTCCTCCTGGGAGGACCAGCTAAAGCAATATTAGAGTGATATTACTGATACTTTTCATTTAAAAATGTCCATAATTGGGTAGCTCAGCTGCTACCACTAAGTGCCACTGAGAATTCCTCAAATAAATATACTTAATTAAATGAGCTAAATTTTACCTACTCCCAGTGTGAATCACACATGAACTGAGAATTAATAGAGAAAAAGCTCAATAGCTAGTTCTTCTCTCTTGGTGGCTGCTTATTTTAAGACACTCGAGCATCAACAAATAACTTCAGTACAAAAATGATCCTAATGGTTTCACATGAGTGTTTTTATTCCCCTTTCACGCCAGTTACTGAGGGATTTGACAGAAAAACAGTGTATGGTACTATTAGGATGTACAAGGACATTTAAATTCTTGCACTATAAATATCTTTACAGAATACACAAATACTATATGCCAGGCAAGGGAAAAGTTCCTTATCATTCACAAGTCCATTGCCCTGAAGATCCGCTGTGTCCTACAGCTGGCAGTCACAGCGGGCTCTTCAGTAGCAGCCAGCTCAAACCTATTTTGCCACACACCTACAAGATCAGGTTCTAAAATTGGTATCCTAATTAGGACATTATCCTTAGGATAATTCCCATCTAAAACACTGGGAATTCTGAGTCAGGATTGCTAATTTCTCTCCCTAGAGAAGGGACCAAATTAAAACTCTAAACTCATTTTTGTTAACAAGACACCAGGTCTTGAACAGGAGACAGAGCTGCTGGGCTGCATATCCTAACTGGGTCAAAGTAAAAACTGAGATCCTCAGTGCTGAGATTTCATTCCCAGACTGACATTCCTCCTTTTACCTCGCTGAGATTCTTTGTGGCTTTTTTTTTTTGTCTTTTAAAGCAGGATGTTGAAGGCCAGAAACCACAGCCTGGTGATCAAATTCTGTGTTCACCACACAACTGAGAAATGGCTTTGCACATCTTGCAGCAGTATTCCCAGATTTCTACTTGCAAGGGCAAAAAACCCAAAGTTATTTTGCTAATAACAAGAACAGCCAGCTAGCCACAAGAAGGTAAGAACAAAGGATGGAAAATAAGAACTGTCAAGTTTTTGAGTCAGCAAAAGCCTTTTCCAGAATCTCTAAATGCTGAGCTAGAAGAGGAAATGTCTTTTGTTCAAAGGCAATTAAAATTAAATGTGACATGACTGAACACTGAAGACATCTAAACTCCTCCACTGACTTGTATTACCCTTTTTCCATAGACTGTATGGTCTCAGGAAATGCTATTCCAGCTGTACGTGTTCCCTTTCCTATGCTAAAATGTCAGAGTCACTCTGTTCTGCTAATTCAAAGCTTACAGTAATGATCAGAGAAGAAACACAGAGCAACAGAAAAAGCACTTAACTTCAAATTTTCTTCATTTTTTCATCTGGCTTTAAACTGCTGCTCCAGTTGCACAATGTTTAGGTTGAAAGGAAGCACTTAAGAAAGAACATCACATTCTTTCATTGTGTGCCAAAACATAATTAGCTAGAGAATGCCTCTGAAGAAGCCTGTCCCTACTTTATTTCCCCTCAAATACACATGAAACTGAAGAATTAACACCACTGGCTCGCAGCAGTTGTCTTTGCACTGTGAAACAACTGTTAACAATGGAGCTTCAAAAGCCTTAAACTTTTTTTTTTTAATAAATCTGCATTTTGAAGAGTGTTATTTTTTTTTAGCTATCAGATTTTGTGAAATACACTGATCAAAAATTGTTCACCTGGTTGTCCACAGTAGAATTCCAAGGGCATAAACATCCACTTAAGAAAGAAGATTTTTAAAGCACAGACTAAACTGAAATCACTGCAATCACTGGAGAAGCAGAAATTTCTGAAAACTCAAATTATTTCTATGTCTAAACCAAGCAACCCAAGCTTGAAGACATTATTTTTTTTCTTCTTTTATTCAGTATTTAAACCACATCTAGTGTTCATTATTCTGATTATTTTTTTCTCACACTCCACATAAATCAGTTTTGACAACAGGACTCTCCTTTTTCTAGCCTTCTGCACTGCAGCCAGAGTGACTTTTGTGAACAAATTAGGTTATAGATCATGGGAGCTCCTCTGCCTATCGTCATAACCTGTGAAATTATGTCCCCTAACTGAGAGTGCTGGTGGCATCATTTTTTCTCAAACACTTTCTGAGCCATGGCAGTGACATGTTGTTTAATGACTATGTGCAGTAACCACTCCTGCCTCTTTACATTGCTAGCAAGTATTTCCATTAGGAATAGCAACATGGAAACCTACTAAAATTAAACCAAAAGCACAACTCTCTTCATAGAACTGTCTGGGTTAGAAGGGATCTTAAAGACCATCCAGTTCCAACCCCCCTGCCAGCAGCAGGGACACCTTCCACTAGAGCAGGTTGCTCAAAGCCTCATCCAACCTGGCCTTCAACACTTCCAGGGAGGAGCAGCCACAGCTTCTCTGGGCAACCTGGGCCAGTATCACCTCACCCTTTTTGGCAGAGACGATGCTGGGTACTGTGCAAAGAACAAATGTGTGGGAACTCTTGACGCAATGCCATCCAAGTTGCCCCAGCTTCACGCTGTATGTTGAGTCCTAGGCTGTCCCATACTGACATGATGGGATAACCAGAGAGCAACCATCAGTTTCCAGAGCTGCCTCACCTCTCTTGGAGGTCATACCTGAATGTGGTTTATAGGGTCTGGCAGCTCAGCTACCTCGACAAAAGGACCAGATCTACCTTAACACCTCCAGAGCGTTGTTGTGCCTGCATCTTCTGAATGGAATTCACAAGCTACGTGCAAACAGATAGCTGGATGGCAGACATCCAGCTGTGCAGTGCAAGTACTAGGAAAAAAAATTACCTGCTGCTGTAGGAATTGAGAGGACAGCATTTACATAAAAAGACTGTCCCATGTTTTGGGAGATGACCCTTCTATGCCATAAATAGCCACAATGGGATGAGCACAGAGCTGTTCCAGTTGCTTGGCAAAGTGCTGCTTCATAACAAGAGAAGATGGTGCAGTGACAGAGGACCCCAGCAGGGGTTTTGTCATCACTGTTTTCTGCCTTCATCAGTTGGTGGTTTCCAGAAACAAAGAAGCAGTTTCAGTCCCTCTCTTTGAACAACCTGGATGACTTCAGAACGACTGTTCGCTCTGTATTGGGCTGCCTTTAGGTGGCAGAAATGTCCAGAGAGAAAGAGAAGATGGAAATGGGGGATGGATTTCTTGAGAATTCCCACACAACTTCGCACCTGAGCAGGATGAGGCTGTGCAGCATACTTCACTGCTGGACACTGCAAGTTGGATGAATAAAAGCAAGGGATTGAGAGAAGACAGGCTCACATGGGATACCTCTCTCTATTGTTCCCATTCCTTCACTTCACTGTCAACTTGTCCCAGGGATACAGACAGCTCAAGAAATTCTTTGCAGGATTTTCACAGCCTCTGCTGAACTGTAGGTGAACGTGTTTTATCCAGACTGTGGGGCAGGCTGGCACTGCTGTTTTGCAGGTTAGACATCTGAGTTTTCTTCCAGAAGTAGCACAGAGCAGTGATAAAGCTCTGCTGCGTGGGAGGCTGAGGCAGGAGAAGCGAAGATGTAGCATCACCTCGAGCACCAGCACCTTCAGGCTTATGATTTCATGAGTGACAACGGTAGGATTTCCTCCTGACACCTTCCAGGCATTTGCAGTACAGTATGCATTAATGCAGTTAATTAAGCTTAAGTAATTCCTTAGCTCTTAATACATTCCATACTGATATTTAAAAAATAAAATAAAATTCTCTATGCTTTAATTTGTCCTAAGTGACTTTCCAGACTATGAGAAAAGATTAGCTGCTGACAGCAGGCAGGCCTGGGCCAAATCAAAATATACAGCACTGATGCAAAGTGACACTTAATAGGGACTTAAAAGTCCCTACTGGAGGCAATCCTAACACGGGTTTTACTGTCGCCATCAAAACCCTGAGCTGAGCAAGCCATACTTTTTGAATCAGAATTTACAAGATCAAACATTACTAGAAGTATTAACAGTTTGAAAACACGAACTGCAGGACAAATCCCAATGCCTCTAAGTGTTAACTAGTTATTTCTGCTTTGAAAATACAGATTTCCCCTCAACTAACACCACTGATCCCCGAAAGCCAGAGCTACTCGCAGACAGTCTGGTCTTGGTACGCCATCAGATCTTCAGCCCTGCTGGCCTCAACCAAAAGCCACCGAGATGCTGTGTGGTTGTGCTGAGGAGACACAGATGGGCCAGCAGCTCACTCTTGCTGGTCACCAACCAACACTGATCCCCATCCCAAAGGGGGCCTGCACTGCCCAAGCAGACAATGGGACACTTGGGACCATGGACTTGTGGATCTGTGAGTGGACAAACCCACCAGCCAATGTCCTCTTCATGTCCTGCCTGCCCTTTCCCAGGTAGAGGAGGGCAAGATCACATCAGCTACAAAAGCTCCTGAGAGGCCAGGAAAGGCAAGCAGAGAGGCTGGCCCACCTGGAGCACCCACCAGAGTGAGCCCACTGGCCCATCTGTGTCTCCACAGCACAACCCACCTGGTGCTGGAGACTTCATGTGGGCTGCCTGATCACCCTTGGCCATGCAATATCACCTCTCCCCTGCGGTTCCTGTGTGCCTCAAATGTTCCTGACTACAGCAATGCTGGGCCCGTGAAAGAAAGGAAAAAGTTAAAGAGAAGAAAGTTATTTTCCAGGTTAAGGAATTTTGTGTGATGTACTGTATAATTTAAGAGACACATTCCTGTATAGCTTATGGTTTCTGAAATTCAAATACAATCCATTTCTCATGGAAACGACTAGAAATAAAACACAGGATCAGCATACCACTGGAAAAAAAGTCTGTTTGCCAGTTAGGTTTAAATGTACCTAACGGTCTCAATTCCCATTATTCACTAATCACAGTGGAAATCAACCTAAGCCCAGAAGAATGCAGTGCCAGAACTGAAACTGAGACAAGACCTCCAAAATTCAGAGCAATACTTGAAATTCTTTTCTGAACAAAACCTCCAATCAAAAACTGAACCAAAACCTCAGAATTGGAGGTCTAACAGCAACTGGAAATAGAATTGCCTGGGGTCCATTCCCACCACTACCGCTCCTCTCGCTGAGAAGCTGCAGAGCGCACTGCAGTGTGCAGACACTCGCGCTCAACGGCGACTGGGTAGAAGGCTCATTCCACAAGGGGGTAAGCGAAGGAGCACGTAAGATGGCACATCCTTGCACTAACGCCCTGGGAGAGAGACCTCCAGCCTCTGCATCTCTCCACAGTCTCTTCCATCACGCTGAGCACTAAATTATCCATTTGTTTAAATGAACACAGATCATCTGAAACTAAACTCTGTGCGCATGCTCCTAATTATATGAAGCTTCCTGTCTTTGAAAAAGATTCAGAGACTTGAGTTTTGATACAAAGCACCCTGTGAGCACTAACAAGCACCTTTCCCTGCAGTACCCTCGCTCATCACAGACCCAGCCTCGCTGCACTGCACTTTCTTACCCAAGTATATCAGTTTACAACGCACCAGCACGCAACTGTCGCTGGCCATTCAGCAAGCGCTCTATGCCATCAACAGATTATGAAGAGGCCTCAGCATCAGAGAAATGTTTTCCAGCTAAAATAAAAGGTTGAATTTGCAATACAGAAGAAAAATGGTAGGAAGACATGGTTTGCCCTAGCCAAACGGAGTAAGCATTTCCTCCTCAATGCAGAAATGTAGAAAAGAAGACAAAGTGTCTGAGACAGAGCTGATTTGCTGTGATATTCAAAAGGTTAGGTTAAGCACGCTGCAAGTTTTAATCTTTGTTGTTTTATATTTAAGAAGAGAAGCAAAGAGATATGGGGATGGGAAAAGGCATAATGAGAGGATATGCATATTCAAGTCATGCCACATCACTTTAAAACTACAAACGCTCCTGGGTGGTAATGGTGTGGGGGTACACAAGGGAATGCTTCCCTGCAAACAGA
This sequence comes from Caprimulgus europaeus, assembly GCA_907165065.1. The sequence continues at coordinate 79,933,302 of OU015526.1, forward strand.
TCAGTTTGCCAGAAAATAAACTAGTTTGTTAAGCTTACTTCTTTTATTTCCTTTTTAATAGCAGCAATAGTGGTTAAAAAGACTTACCTATTTGGATCTGTTGTTCTTTACCAGCCTGCAGAGAAGAAACACATACACAAAGTTGTTAGTGTAATGACTACACAACATGGGACAGCAGAGTGCTTCCAGAAGGCTGAAAAATTACTTGGTCGGTATTGCACCATTTTTTACAATTCTGCTTTTGGTTTCCAGGCATGGCATTCTTCCTTAACTGAACAAACAACTGTTCCTACCAACATACTAACAGAGTCCATAGCAAGTTAACATCAACAGAGCTGCTAAGAAATCCTGAATCTGAATGACCCATTCTACGTATCGTGCAAGAAAGTAAGTTGAGTGGGCAAAGAAAGGTCAATGAATGGGATGAGTTTGGAACAGAGTCCACAGTAAGTTTATCATAAACCCTGATTCTGAATGACCCATCCTATACATCGCAAAGCTGTGCAAAAATCTAAGTTCAGTGGCAAAGACAGGCAATAACGCCCAGGAGAGCCATGAGTCTGGAGAAGCAGGGGTGCCAGGGCGGCAGTGAGGGGTGTGCTGCCAATTCTCCTTGTCTTGGTGCTGGAGAAGGGGTCAGGCAGCAGGGCTGGGGCAGCAGTGGGGTGGCAGTGCCGCGGGCCCGGGTTTCTCAGGGGTGCTTTGCCGAGAGCACGGCTCCCCCGGCAGCGGCAGGGCCGGGCCCAGGGCCAGCTCCGGGGGTGCTGCGTGGCCGGTGAAAGCTGCTCCCGGCTCCGCGCTCGCCCCGCCGGGGAGGGAACAAGCGGCGGCAGGAAGGTGGGAAGCGGTGGAGGGGAAGAGACACGCTCGGGACAAGGACAGGGCGGCAGGAAGCGCTCCCGAACGCCGCCTCCATCTGTCAAAGCCCCGCCGCATAACGGCCGGCCTCCCCCCGAGCCCGCGGCCGGCCGGAGCGGGGCAGCTCCGGCAGCTTCCCGGGGCCGCTGGCAGAGGGACCCCGCGGGCAGGGCAGGGGCCCGGGAGCTTCCCCGCAGGAAGGAGAGGAGGGGAAGGGAGAGGAGGGAAAGGGAGTCCGGCCTCCCGCAGCCCGTCCCGTCGCCGCCACTCACCTGCCGCCCGGCTGCAGCGCGGACCCCCAGGAGCGCGGCTGCCGCTACCCAGAGGGGCAGGAGCACCATCCCGAGCCGCCCGCCCGGGGACCGCCGCCCAGCCCCACCGCACGCTCCCGGCCCCGGCCCCGCTCCTCCTGCCTCTCGCCTTCGCTTCTCCCCTCCACCCCAGCCCGGGGCCGGGCGCGGGGAGCGCGGGCTGCACCCCGCTAACGCCGGCTGCCCGGGGCCGGCGGCGGGCGGGCGGGCGGCGGTGGGGCGGCGAGTCACCGCGCCGCCTCCTGTTGCTCGCTGCGCCCTGCCTGCGCCGCGCATCCCGACCTGCGCCGCTAATAAAGCCGCACCGGCCCCCGGGCGCGGCTCCGCCTTCGGCACGGCCCGACACACCGACGTCAGGGGCGGCCAGCCCCGGCCCGGCCCGGCCCAGCCCCGCGGGCTGACTGACCCACCGCCAGCGGGAGGGCGGCGGGGGCAGCGCCCGCACCTGGCCCAGCCCAGCCCGGCCCGGCCTGGCAGCGAGCGGCCAGACACCGAAACAGGCCAACTTCACAGACACAGAGAAACCCCTTCATCTGCTGGCCTGTCACTGCCCTCCTCACTGCTAAATACTCGGGGCTCCTCGCTTCTCTGTCCATCGCCTCTCTGATGAGGAAAGGATGAGAGGCCCGGGTCTGGTTGGCCTGCAGAGGAGCAGACTGACATCTCATTGATGTTTATCAATATCTAAAGGGTGGGTGTGAAGAGGATGGGGCCAGACTCTTCTCGGTGGCCAGCAATAGGACAAGGGGCAATGGGCACAAACTGGAACACGGGAGGTTCTGCTTAAACATGAGGAGAAACCTTTACTCTGAGGGTGCCAGAGCACTGGAACAGGCTGCCCAAAGAGGCTGTGGAATCTCCTTCTCTGGAGATGTTCCAAACCTGCCTGGACAATCTATGCAACTTGCTCTAAATGAACCTGCTTTGACAAGGGGGTTGGATTGGATGATCTCCAGAGGTCCCTTCCAACCTCCACCATTCTATGATTCTGTGCCCAAAATCCACAGGCTATCTACAAAGGAAAACCTTTCCCACCCCTTCATCCAATCAGCCATCACCTCCCTTCACAGGGATGCTAGCTTGCCACTGTGGCAGGGACCTGAGGAGAGCTCCCCGGCCTGTGATGACATCTCCAGCTTTCCATATTTCCTGTCAACCCAAAGCAGCGCAGCAAAAGCTACAGAGTCCCCGTGACCCTCACTCAACTGGGGTCCGGTCACAAAACAACTTCTCCTCCCCGCAGCTGGGAGCTCAGCACACAACCAAATCTCTGCTGCACAAAAGGCCACATTGCCCAACCTCAACAGAAACCACAATCCACTCACGTAGGACCATCCACAGACAAAAAGCGTCAAGAACACACTCTGTATATCACTGGTCCCTTCTGTTTGCCTACAAGATGTGACGCAGTTGAGGCTACGCAATAACAAGCTGGTAACAGATACCGCCAGCAGTATTGCCAAGGAGAAAACAAAAACCTTTACAAATATGTTTTTTAGGAAGCAGAGGAACCACACTCCCACATCCTTGTGCTTTGCAGTATTCAAAGTGATGACTGAAGGATTATCTAGTGTTATGAGAGAGATGGTTACTGCCAGAACATCGGGATCCCAGTTTGAAATCACCCCGTTCTGTTGCACCTTTTCTATTGCCGCTCATGCAATAACTCAACCAACCAAAACAAGTTTCTGTTGGCCTCCATCTAGCACAAATGAGGGGATCATTGCTACTCAAAGGTTTTCAGAACTGTCTGACAAAACCCATCTTATCTATATGAAAAAGAAAATACTGTTTCTACTAAACCTGAGTTGCCTCATAGCAACATTTCAGAGGAGACCTCCAGTCTGTATTTTTGGGAGATACCTTGAATATTTAAACCATACCAGTCCAAATGGCATTATTTTCTCTCACAAAGGAAAAAAAAAAAGGAATTTTTCTGAGAAAGTGTCAATGCCTGGATATGTATCTGTTATTCCAAGTCTAAGATCATTTCTGTACATAGAATATATGAAGCAGCCTGTTACACTCAGCATGCTGGAACAGCAGGTAGTTGCACACTGCACAGAGCCACTTTTTGGAAAGACCAGAATTAGAAAGGCTTTAGTCCTGTAAAATGCTAGCTACATAATAATGCATTAAAAGATAAATTAAGGACAGTAAAAGTTTTCAAAGCCACAGAGTCAGAATTGTCAATTCAGAACTACCAAACTCAGGATGCCAGCCTAAGCTTTCTTCCGTCTGCACATTCATTAACACACTGACTGGCATTACTTGGTAACACACCACTTCTCCCACAAGACTTTTCCCTTATCCAGTGCAGAAAATGAATACCATTCACTTAACATGCAGCTATTCCACATTTTATTTCCCTCACTGATGTTCATTATGGGACCTCAGACCTTATTTATTGCACATTATTCAAATCCTGAAAACAACAATGTTGATTTCCACCTGAGTGCTTTGCAAACCATCCATTTCCTGCGGTGAAACGATGGACCAGCACAATCTCTGGTGCTTCATACAGGCTAATTATAGGTACAATTCATTATTGGATCTTGTTTTTCTCCATTTTATCTAGCCAGGTTCCAAGCCATGCTGCTCTTTTTGGTTTCACTTCAATTTTACAAATTACCATGATGGGGAACACACAGGAAGAGCTGGTGTAAGCACTTCACTCCGAACCCAACTTTGCAAGGACTATCTAAGCCTAGAAAGCCACCACAGGACAGACACAGGGAACCAAGCTTCTGCCATTCTGTGATGCTCTTTCTGTGATCTTTAAAAACATTCTTTCACATCCTTGGCTGTTGAACTTTTCCAAATTAGCTAAAAAAGTTTCTAAATGTCAGAGAAGCAAAGATACACAAAAGGCAGAGGTGGAGGCCAGGGCCTTTTGTGGTCTTTGAAAGCACAGAAGCAAGGTTTGGCAGAAATGTGAGAGCGCAAAAATAAGGTGTTAAAATCAGACACCCTGTCAGCTATTCCTAATAAGAAACAAGACCGAGTACCATCTCTGTAGCAAATGTACATCCAGGCAGTATTTGAAAGTTCAGTTAAAGACATTTCTCACCTCTATCAGCTAAGCTTGCACATACTATTATCAAAGAAATAATAGATTTTCTTGTGTGTATTTCAAGTCTGATATAGATATGTATGTATGTATTTACAGATGCATGTACATATATATATACACATCTTTTAAATATTTGCAATTCTAAACTGATTCTTGCCAGCACTGCATCAGGTAGGCTTTCTGCATCTGTGCAGTTTCTGTTGATGCACTAGACTGACAGCTACAAATATTTTATGAACCTGAGGTTGGGCCCTGAAGCAAAGAGGCACTGAAGTCTGAAAGGTTTTGCACAGAGCCAGATTTGGAGTGTGAAGACTGCAGCAGTATTTGCATCGCAAGAATAATCCTTCTCGGAGTAAGCACTTGATGCTGTGAGTAAAATGTGGCATTTACCTGATTAAAAAAAAAGCTGCAGAACACATTCTCTATGAAATCTCATATTCTGTTGCAGCAGAATTGCCTGCAACACAGAACATTTTCACAGTAGGTCTTAATTGGGACAAGATTCAAACTGAGAAACTTTAAAGAAGAATATTCCCTCTATGGAACCAAGTAAGCTTAACTGTAACATTTAGGAATAATATCTATAGTCTAGACAAACCACATCCCTCACTGATCACATATGCACACATGGTTTAATATGCAGTTTTGCAGTGACATTTCCTGACATTTAGGAATCATTAGAATTACCGAGTTTCTCATCTACTATGTTCTTTGTCATTCTACATCTGATGACCTTTCTTAATAGAGGCCAATTTGGAAAGCATTAATTCTGTTCTTTCCAAACCAGAGATATCACTAAAAATTATCCAGGGGTATAACAAGCTGACTATTTAAGATGGCAGAGGTAGCCACTTTGAACACGTGTTTTGGAAACCTGAAAGTACTTTCCAAGCATCATGCAGATGGTTGCCTATTTCCACAGGAACTGCTGTAGCAGTGGGCCATGGAGAACATCTTTCTTTAAGAAAAGATCATGTGGGCTAGTTCACAAAAGGTACAAGGCAGTCCAGATAAGGTAATTAGAGATTAATTCACTTTCTGTGCCATCTCCACAAACTGAAGAACACATCCCTCATACAACCTCAGGGATTTTCTTTTTTCCTTGTGGGTTTTGTTTTGGGGTTTTTTTCCATCCCTCTTTTAATCTTTAGCATTAAAACCAGTTTATTATTTACTTCCAGATACCAGCTCTGCTGAAATTTGGGTTCTGTGTTAAAGCCTAACTTCCTTTATTGATTGATACACTGGGCCTTGGGTTCTCCTTTTTGAAGCGTGTCCTGATCTAAATATAACCAAAGGGCAGGATCCTTGGTGAGGCAGGGAGACTAGAGACCCAGATCTTGTTTCCTGTGAAACCAGAGTGTGCACATGGTCAGGTTTCCAGCCTGCTAACCAATGGTTTAAGGAAAAGTAGAAATATTTTTTTTCCATGTAATTAGAGATGCAGGAGGCCTACAGTGCAATCATTAAACCTAAGGCAATATAAACCAGTTTCTTAGCTGAAAAGAACACCCACGCCTCGTTCCTCTGCCCAAGGTCCCATTCACGCACTGGAGCCCCATTGTAGGAGGCATTGTGAGCGCACACAATGAAAAGGCCAGGCACAAAGACCTTTCTGTTGGAGACCTTTCATCTGTAGCCATACTATCACAAAAAAAACCCCAAAACCAAACAAACTCCAAAGCACCAAAACCACCCAAAGCCCAAAAGCCTGGATATACAAGAACCAAGTGTTACTGGTTCATCGATGGGAAGAACTGGTTCTTCATCCCTCCCTGCGCGCTTGCACGGTTGGTTGTACAGCTCTCCCCGTGCAGCACAGCCTCGGCTGCAGCTGAAGCGTCTCTTCTGCTCTCCAGGCTTCTCCAGAAGCTTTTTTTTTTGATATGACCCTTCTTGTGCATTTACCACAGTGGTATAAGAAAAGGATTTCAGTACCAAGGTGTCAGACAAGAAATACCAGACAGCACGTGAAATGCAAGCACTCTATAAATGAAAATGGTTATAATTTCTCCTACATGGTGCATTAAAACTGTGAATATTAAACCACACAACCATATTTAATTGTTTTAAAGACACTATTAATCTAGCAGATTGTTAAATAAAGAAACGTAGTAGACCTATTATTTTTAACAAAGCAGCTTAAGATTTATGGTCAGGATTTAACCACAGGACATAGGAAACTGGAGAGAAAAATGTGAGACATGAAAATTACAGTTGTAAAATATGTTATGAAAAATAAAAAGTAATGGAAAGAGGCAGTGCTTGTGACAATTTCGTATAATAGATACATTCCATAAAATTTTTCCTATGTTAAGGTGGTTAATTTTGAAAGGATGTGTGCCAAATAAAATGTAATTAAAACCACATCGAATCCTCTAAAGAAATGAATAAACAAATGCCCATAAATCATTCTAAAAATAAGATTCAGTATGACCAAGCTTTGAACAGCCTGTGGTACTGATATGAAATGAGTGCTGCTTCTGTTGCAAGAGCTTCCTGGAAGTGCTGAGGCAGCGACCCTAATGCACCGTACAGATTCTGACAGCGTCCAAGGCCCAGTTAAATGCTCCTGCTTTCCTTCAGCCCTCGGAAGAAAATAGAGATGGAAAATATCTTCCTCATCCTGCACAGTCAGTGCATGGTGTGCATGGGCTCTGCCTTAAAATTCTAGAGACTGCCTCTGTGTGAGGGCTGGACTTACTGGAGCTATGCTGCCTGGATGCTGGAGGCACGTGTTAACCACGCTCATTTTTGCTCACATTTCTCTGGTTGTAACAATTCCCAACGTACACTTTTATATGTACACCCTTCTGGGGAGCTGTGCAATCTCCTTGTAGGTGTAGACAGAGAGATGACAGACACCTATAGGTGACAGGTGAGGCTGAGCACTTGCTGGATGGACAGAAATGGCTGTTCACACACTCAATAATATTTCCACTGATAAGAGAAAGAGCAATTATTGGCTTCTGGGAATCTGCACTCAGATATCTTAAACAGGGATTGTAATCACCAGGGATTTTTTAAGTTTTCATTTCCCCTTTTATATTCCATTTCCCTTTTATATTTTATATTCTGGGCAGAACAGCACCTTCCACTGGGAAGCACTCAATCTGAGGAATTAAATAACACAGAGAATGCTGCCCAGTACTCTCTTGGAAATGGAAATCTCCTCCCAGTTATGCAAAATGGGAGATGCTATAACTGTTATGACCACAGAGTGGCTATTCTTTCCTTAGCATTTATTGTAAGCTCAAGTGTGACAGTGTGTTTGCATTTCTGGAGTTGCCAAAGTCAACCTTTCTGGTAGGGCAGCCAACCAGGCCCGAGGAACTGGATTTCAGTAACATTTAATTCCCAGGACTTGATAACCAATGAAGGGCATAAGTAATGGAAGTGTGACAAATGTTGCAGTGCTGCTCATGTCCCAAGAGAACTGTTTAGACACAAATTTATGACTTCTGTGGCGAAGTACTGACCAACAAGACACCCACAGACACACCAGAATATGAGAATTCTTAAGCAAAGGTGATCAGTCCCATTTGACTAAAATAGCACATAAAACAATTCCTGGAAAGAACAGGGAATGAATTCTCAGTGTATTAGCAGGTAAAGTTAAACTTGTCATAAGGACAGAGGGGGCAGAGAAGAGGAAGATATTAGAAGGTCTAAAGTCCCCTGTAAGAATTCTTCTATGAAAAGCAGTGTGCCAACCATGATAGCTAACTCTAGAGGAAAATTACGCTGGGAAATGTTGGGTTTTCACTGGAATGGCCACCCTGGCACAGAACAGAGTCACACTGCATAATGTGAAGTCTTCTGGTCAGGGAATTTACAGACAAACCCTTCAAATATCTATTTCTTGAAGAAGTTTATGGTCAACCAAAACAGCATGGCTGACCTTCCCCTAGCCACTACCAATCAACAGAAGACTTGTTCCCAGTGAAGACAACAGTTATTCACATCCCACGCTGCCAGCTGACTGCCTGCAGCTTCTCATTTTCTGCAGCCTTTATTTTTAAAATCATTTGTGCACACGACTGCAATGTCTGCCTTGAATCAGCCTACTCCAAAGCACATGCTATGTACATTTAACTGGTGGCAGCCTAGACAAGCTGTTGACTGACAACTAAGATACTGTGAAGCCTTCTCATAAAGGCCATGCCCTCCATGAAGCAGTCTGATTTATGAGTAATCTCTTAAAGCTCTAAGATTAGGAGAATATAGTATGAACCAGATATCAGCATCTCACCCCATTACCTGGACACCTCCCATTGGCTTCACCAGCTTGACACTTTCCCTTTATAACTTGTTAACAAGTGCTTTGGTTTTAGTCACATTCTCATAGAAATTTTTGGGAAGGGGGATGATTGCAGAAAAAGGAAGTTAGTATTTTCTCAGTACTCTAATTCCTTTTCTGCCATTGATTCATGCTAAAAAAGTTCCATAAGGAGGGGGGGAGGTTGCATACTTAAAGCATGCAAAGCAATCCCTTACCTCTCAAACTTAATGAAAATCAACTATTCTGGCTTGACTGCCTAAAACCAGAAAAGACAAAAGCTGCACCACAAAAATGAAAAATGAAATGTAAAAATAAGCAATATCCCACTGAAAGGCTGTTCCTTAAGGAAGCCAATGACAATGTCTGATTCATCTCCAGTTTGAAGCTGCTTACTCCAAAGGATTATGATGTTACCTGATTACCTCACAAAATACTTCAAGTCAAACTTGTCAGCAGTTTTTGTTACTTCCATTTCTTTGATTCTATTACAAAAAGTCATCCCAGGTCACAAGAATAAAAACAACAACGTGGGGACGGTTGCCAGTAGTCCCTTTTGTAAGCATTTTCATAATGACCACAGCTGGAACCCAAGAGACACCACTGTTCCTGTAATCTGCCAGTGGCTCAAGGGACATGTTAACCAGGACCATGGCAAGTTGCAGGCTATAACCCTACACATCAGCTTTGCTTTATATTATGTCAGTGCCTTTAAAGGGCAAACAATTTATGCAGCCATCTTTGCATTAAATGCATTTTGCATGACAGCTGAAACCAGCAAAGTACGAAGCGGACACTCAACCTCACGCCCACAAAGCCTTAGTCCCGTTAGGTTCTTGGGCTGAAAGACATGAAACCAGTCAAGAGAAAACTGGGCTTTATTAGGAATTGAGACCAACTAACCATGCTCCCTGCACACTGCCATTGCAGTTGTTCTCTCCCAAGTTAAAACTGAAATAATTCAAGCTCCAAGTCAGTGTTAACTCTCTTCTATGGAGTTCCCACGCAATGGGATGCATATGGGGGATGCATCCCACGCTGCAGATGCATATGCCACCATCTCACCAAGGTCAGATGCAAACTGTTTGTATCTGTTACATGTATTTGAGCTGGAATTCTCTAGAAGGAATAATTAAGATAATAAAAAATTAACATTTCCTTCAGTCTAATATCGCAGATGAGGTACATAGATATGCCATCACGCAAACTTAAGTCAACACCAGGTGTAAAAAGCTGAACTGAGATTCTGTGATGAATAGCATGCAACATAAAGGAACTGTCCCTGTGGATGCAACGGCAGGACCGGCCGAGCACTGTTATTTACAGGCAACCCCAATTCTGGATGAAATCAGGGAAGTTATCTGTCACAAACAAACATACCAGAAGCACAATACAAAGAGCTGTCAGTAAATCTTATGGACACTGACCCATTCAATAGGTTTCACTTACAAGAACACCCACCTGGATCAAAACAAAAACAAGAAGGACGTTTCCAGAGCTGCTAGCACATGTGAGCACTCCTAGCAGACTTACCAAGGCATAAATTGGAGACACAGATAAAAGCAACTACTTCAGAAAATACTGATGGCATAGGAGAAACTTCAGTAACTTGGTAGGCAGATGCCACCAGAAAGCTGAAATGCTAGTATTTTGGGATATGCATGTATTGCCTATATGCACCCATGTAATCACTTCCTTCTTAACTCCTTTAATCGACAGAAGACAGTATGAAGCCTCTATTTTCAGTATGGAACCGGTGTGACTGTATTAGAAATAGATTATTTTTATTTAGAAAGCCTTGCATGCAGGCTATAGCACTGCAGGAACTTCCTCGATGCTGTTACTACAGATGTTGGGATATGACTGTGTAAGTTCAGTGAAGTTAGATATTAGAGAGCTTTACTTTTCAGCTAGGGCTGGGGACAGCTCTTTTTGAAACTTGTTCTTTCAGAATCATCACTATTTAGGTATGCAATGAGTGTTCATGTCTACTGTCTCCAGAAACCTTAAGTCTATTTGGAGTAATATCAAGCCTTAAGTACTGGCTATACCATTGGTTGAGTTTTGGGATTTACCCCCCACCTCAAATGTAGATGGGCTTGTAATAGGGAAAAAAATTGCTACTTGTGGATTTTTGCACCATCGTTGCTTTCATGCCAGGTTACATACTGCACTGGTCCTTGCTTGGACCAGATGGTGAAGACACAGCCTAACTCTAGCACTATCAGCTGTATTTTATCTAAACAGACAGTTCTCTGCACAAAGCCAGCGAACTCCCTCGGGTACGTGTTCTGCACTGCACGCTGACCCCAGTGCACATGGAAGGCTAGCCCAGGCAGGATTTCCCAAGAAGTTGAAAGAGGTTTGACCTGAGGCTCATTGAAGTGCCACACTCAGTTAGTGCTCAGGCCATCAGGACAGAGACACCCAGCTTTCTTATGCCCTCCCGAAAAACCCAGCCATGAGCTTCCATCCCTTACGCTGTGTCACAGATCGTTCAGATTCACACGCTTCATGGGAAAGCATACGAGCAGACAAGTATTACCACTTGGACTTGAATTTCTTGGGACATTTCCAAATCACTTCCATTTCCAGAAGGAATTAAAACAGGTGCTTTGTCTCAGCAAAGCAGCTTAAGCTAAAATCCCGATACCACTTGCTGCTCTGACATGGGGTCATGGTCATTAAATATTTAAGCCAAAACAACAGTAAGTTGCGATGAGAGAGCAGCAATGTTTAGCAGATAAACCTCTGCCTCTCCGGACTCCACTTCTCCACTCTCTCTGAGGATCCACGTGCTTTAAGAGATCAACATAATCACAAGGGACAACTCCAAATACTGTTTAAAAACCAGAAGCTTAAATGAAAATGAGAGCTGAGCTTCTGACCTCACCTAGGGTCATCTTACCACGTCAAGGCTGGGGTTATTTCCAGGGCAGCATGTGAGAGCTTTCACTGCAGCTGCTTGAATAGTACTTTGCCTGGGGATTAATGGATGACTTAGGCTTCTCATTCTTACCAGCCTTTACACAATTCAGGAGAACACACAGAGGATTTCTTCAGAAACAGTTGAAGTAAAAAGACAAAAGTAAGCTAACCTCCTGACCTGTAAAATAACCTTGTAGAGAAATCCATTCAACATAGTTGCTCACTGTTTCTGGGAAAAGGAAGAGAAGGGTTTTGCAAGAGGAAACAATAACTTGGATACTGTTTAAGAGGGGAAACTACCACAGCAATCTGTTTCTGATTAATTTACAGGGGGCAGAAGAGAGAGTAAATCCATCAAGGACCAAGCACCAATAACGTAGGTCATGAGCAAGGACTGACCAGATCTAAAGCAAAGGACTTCTGTTGTTCTCACTGGCATTTCAACCAAGAAAACACTCCAGTGAGATGGGGAAGCAGCTTTTTAGAAGATAAGCCTCTTCCTTTATCATTGGTCTTCTACTTTCAAACCTCTAGCCAACAAGTATTTTTTCAGTCCTTGAGTTCCAAGCAAACATCAAGCTCAAAGGAAAGTGTCATCTGCTCTGGGTTCCTAGGAAAAGCATTGCTCCCTACAAAATTTACTTCACTGAACCTCATGTCTGTTGAGAGATGTCAGGGAAAGAAACACAAAATCCTATTCACTGACAAGGTGATGGCAGTATGATTCAACCTGCAGTCAGACACAGAAACCAGCAAATAAGACTATGACAACATGAGAGTGGCTGAACATATCAGACCAAACGTCTGTCCAAACCAGTGTCTTACCTCTGTGAGTGGCCAATAGCCAAGGAAGGTTTAAAAAACAGAGCAACTGTCTATGAAGAATGGTTCTGCAGTTGCCAGGCTGAGGAGAGGCTGAACAGTGGGAAAAACGAGAGTAGTGATTTCAAAACAGCCTTTGCAGGAGCCCACCTGCAAGAAGACCCACGCTCTGGTGGGAATGCCTTGCTGGGACCCAGGCAGGAGCAGTCAGTGGTTCACATAAAAAGCACACTCCCTAGCTGAGAAACCAGTATTCCTGCTCAACTTCCAGGCAACTGTTAACAAAAGGAGAAGTAGGAACAACTTGCAACCTGATGCACCAAAGAGGAGGGAGGAAGAGGGAGACCTCTGGCAGATGGACTGCCACATGAATGCATACACTCAGCTCCAAATATCTAAATCCCAGTGAACTTAAAGGAGGCTCCTCTGCAAGCTTCTGTTCAAGCATGAGACTGCGTTTGTCATCACCTTAGCACTCTCCAGAGCTATGCCACTGCCCAAGGGCTGCAACACCCCTGCTTTCTGCCTCGCACACGCTCGCCCAGAAATCCCCAGGACAGCACGAGATGGCTGAACCTTCTTATCTGCATTTTAAAAAGGGTTAAACCACTAAATAGGGTATTCTTTTAGGTCTGTTCTCTGCTTGGTTTTATGTATATTCCAGTCTGTCTGCAACAAGTTGCAAGAGAATTGAAAATTCACCTCAAGTTCATAGTGTAGTTACACACAGGTATGCATATATACACACACACATATATTGGAAAGTATGTATAAACAGAGACACTCTTCATTGCTTATGGTTTCTTTTCTGCCTGCTTGTCAAGTCCATCAGTGTTTATGACATAAGACACAACGGATATGCACATATTAATACAACATTGTTACAAGGAGGAATAGTTAAAATTAATTTTAAAAGCTAAGCACTGAATTTCAAAGGTGGAAAGTTGGCCTCTACTAAAATTCCTCACTGCAGTGGCAATGAACTGTATTCATACCAGGCAGATCATTCAGCTCAGAGTCATTTGAAAAGAAAAAGCAGTCCCTTCTTGTGACTCCTCCACCTATCTTTTTTTTTTCAGTAAAGATGATGTTCAACTCAGATCAATCTTGTCACCAGATTGGAAGTGCAGACTACCAGAAGGTTTTCCAGCAAACCTCAAGGGGAAATTGACTCTCTAAGAAAAAGTGGGAGCTAGGAACACCAGTCCAACTTCACTGTCAAAGTTAGGTATCATAAAATCAGCTCTGTGCCTACAGTCCTGGAGTACAAATACACCCTGAGGCATCCTGTTCAAATAAGAGAAGTGCTCTATGCAGATTTATGCAACTTAGGGTTTTCCTCCTCTCTTTCCAGGTTTTTAAAGCACAGTGCTTTCACTTTTGTATGATAAGCATATGGAAAAATACTTCCAAAAATATAGTTATTTACTCAGTTTGTTTGGTTTGCACACCTTTATCCAGACTGGAATGCTTAGTTTTGTTGTCTCCCAGTCACAGGAAGTGCCCTAAAGCATTATCTGTCCCAGCAACATACAACACTTAATTTTAAAAACAAATACAAATAGCAAAGTATCTGAAGACTAAGAAAACACTCTGATTTACTTATGTCCAATGTAATTTCAAATAGGATAGCACACTATCAAGATCAGGGTAATTGAGGGTATCGATATCTCCTCTTTCCACCTTTATTTCACAAACAGTACTCAGCAGGAAGTTACTACAAAGTCTGGGATACTTAATCTTCAGGGGAATACTGGGTGAGGAAATGCAAATCCATACCCATCATGAACAAATCTCGCTGGACCCTTACCTCCATAAACATTTCTCCACAAAACTCCATTCAGATCTTAAATATTTCACAAATGCAGTCCCAGTACATTGGGCAGTTTCTCACCAGTATACCATTGTCACCTGATGCCAAAGGCTTGTACATTGGGCTTACAACTTACTAGGCTGTACCTGCATTTCCTCCTCAGAGTTTAATTTCAGTTCAGGTTAAAAATCAGAGAGCTACTACAATAAGTAGAAACAAGAGACCTAATTTTTAAATGTAGCTCTAGTCTCAGAAGTTTGTTGTCTTTTAATGTTCTTATTTCTCCACTCTGCTGAGGGAGCCTGAGAAAAGCAAGAGAGAAGAATGGGAAGAAATGCAATTTCCCAAGTGCTGGAACTAACCAAGCCCCATTTCCCGCAGGTTCCTATCCCATGCTTGCTTGTGAACACTGACTGCAGCTTTGCCTTTCATTAGAAATGTAAAAAAGCTCTTTCTCAAGTTGTGTGCAGTAATGTGTGAAGTCACACAACAAGTGTCATTCATAGGAACTCTGATACCTGTGTTGATTTATCAGATTCAGCTGAGTTCAGCCAATGAATTCAGAAGTTGTGAAGGAATATCAACAACCATGAGTCGTAGGGGCCCAAGCATTCTCCTGTTTTTAATGGACTCTAATGATTAAGCCATTATGATTAAAGCATATTCCTTACCTTACAGTTTCCAACTTCAATTTTAAATCCTGTTTTTTCCAGTCTCTTTCTTCAGCTTCCCCTCAGCCTCCCATTCAGCGGAGCAGGTTTTCACTTCAGGACAAACTACAGGAGGAGGTCCCAAAGTCATGTGTAGCATTCAGCCTCAAATAGGGAAGTTGACCATCTAAGGAAATTCAAGACATTTAAAATATCAGTAACTGCTGCCACCCATGTTTCACTCACTGTCATCATCATTCACCCAGCTTTCCCTTGTCCTGAGCAACAGTACAATGTCCTTTATTAAAGTATCCAAATAATCAGAATTTGTAAACTTTGATTGTTATTAACAAAGAACAGCATCTTAAAGAAAAATACACATTTAAAATCTCAAAGGAAGAAAAGGGCTTAGCCAATCACTATTCAATATAAAGTGCCTTAGGAAAGCTCTCATCTAGTGATTCTTCTAGTGCAGCACGAAACATCATCCTTTTCCTGTTCTCTTAATTTGCTCTTTGCTCCCTTGCTGCTTTGTCAGAAGAGACACTTGATATCACAGTCTTTTCATAGGATTCATTCTACACTCAACTAGAACCTTGAGTTCAGCACAGGAGAAAGAGGGAATTCAATACACTGGGCAAAGAAGAAGTGCCAGGTTACAGCCCCCCAGTTCCACATTCAAACAGAACAAATGCTGCTGCAGTGAGCTAACAAACACTTGAAGTCTATCAACAGTCTTCTTCATTTAGGGGAACAGTTTTTATCTTTGCTGTGTTTCCATTCATTCAAGCAGAAGTCAAACTAACTCATAAACATGGGGGCAGGGAGGGGGAAGGCTTACAAAGCAGATACAAATCACAGACCTATACACAGCCACTGGCACTCAAATAGAACAAAATTAGAAATCATGTTTCACTGTTCCCCCAGCTGTTTTAGCTAGATGTGGTAAAAAACTCCTTAATTCTACCACCACTAGCATGTCATCTGATCCTTTTCACTTATTACTTACACAAACCACTGATTAAGATACATCAGTCAAAGAGCCGAGCCCTTTAGTCTTGTTCTTCCAATCTAACAGTGTCAGAGTGAACTCTGCTGAATGTCCAGCTCCAACTGCTGGGGCATGTTCAAGATCAGCCAAGCAGGGGCACTGCAAAGAAAGACAAGAGGTAATGGAAGAAAGGAGCAAGGAGATAAAGGGTTACAGCCAGCCAGGTATGTGAAGGAGAAAGCAAAGGGGAGAGAAACGTTTCACTGCTTCTGGCAGGAGGCAAGGTTAGATGCTTGCTCAGCCAGGAAAAGCAAGAGTCACCACTTGTGAGTGACAGCACTGTTACCTGATGCATCCTTTTCATCCTGCATCAAAGCAGAGACCTCAATTGGAAATATGACAGCAGCAGTTGTTGTAAATCTCCCTTGATGTGTACCAAACAGCAAAGTGCCTTTCGGTCATCCTCAGCATTGGCAAGTCTCGCAGGACACGGTGCTTGTCACTGCCCTAGACAGAGCACAGGCACACAGACTTTCAACTTCCCCTAACCTAAAAATCAGGGTTCTGAACTGCAGGCTCCTACGTCACACCTTGAGTATTTGAACCTTATAGACTGACAGCCTAAAAAGCAAACATATAGAATACTACAACATGACTGGAAGTTTCAGTACTTTTTGGTCATTCTCAGTAGTTTTTACCTTGCTTCTCAAACCCCCTGGGCTAGCAGTAGCATGTTCTGGTAACTCCTCCTTTACCTTTTGCAGTCCATTGACTCCTTGTGTTTTGCAAATGGTAAATGATTGTTCCTAAACACTCCAAGTACTCTTCCTCAACCAGGAAGACACCTCCTCTTTTCAATGCACAGAAATGCATGGAATGAAGCACTGCATCCAAGGTAGCTTCATGTTAACAGTTTTAGCCAGAAGTCCAGCTGTAGCAACATAAAGACTAGGTAAATTAGTCTGGGCTGAGGTTCAGACTGCAGTGCCCAGACTGCTCACAGCATCGTGGCTGTCCAGCTTAAAACTAGCTCAGGAATCTTTGCACTACCTTGCAGTCAATTCTGTGACCACAGCACAGGCATTCCCTTCTAGACATACAAGGAATTTCTTCTTACAGCAGTTCAGGGAAATAAGGCTACTAACCAGCCCCTCATGTCTTTGAGATTGCTACAATGTGCAGAAGTCATGCACAAAATGACTTTTGGTGGTGATCCACATGGGTTAGTATGCCCCAAGTTATATTTGAATCTCAGGTTTTACTGAATCTAATGCCTTAAAGACAAATATAATAAAAAGTGCAGGATTTGATCTATTTTTCTTTACAGCTATGTAAAACTATGTATTTTATACGATTCAAACAGCAAAACCACTCATCAGCTCCAGTCATTTAAAAGGTTTTTAAGTACTAGACCAAGTTCATAGAAAAGCTTTCCTAAATTGAGACCATAATGAAATCTGAATGAAGTATACATGGTCTGTGGTTTAATCCTGAGTAGTTTGTGTAGTGCTGGTTACCACCAATAAGCGGTGTAGGATAACATTTCATTTTACACAGACTGGATTCTGTAAAGATACAAAGAGATAAACATTCTAAAAAACTTCTTCCATGTGGGCAAGCTTGCAATTGCACACACAGACTCCTCAGCCAATCTCTGTATATCAAATTGAATGTCTATCTGATATACAAATACAACTTTTGCTCATGTAAAAAAATAAGGCACCTGTAAATTTGGCATGTGTCTGCAGAAAAGATGCTGTTTCCTCAGGTGATCACTGAAAATAAAAGAACCAGACATTTCCATAGCTACCTTAGACATTGGCTCCTGACAAGATTACCCAAAAACTAGTCTTGAGAACTGCCTAAATAACAGATAATGAAACTGTGGGTTCCATATATATGAAGAGTACCAAATCAGCAAGCAAGTTTGCACACAACTGCTCACCTGAACACAGAATGACCAACCTCAGACACAGGTCACCATCCTTCCCCCAGTGCTGGCCAAACCATAACCTGCCATTCCTTTGACTCTGCTTCAAGTTTTCAGGGGTGTTGCATAAGCCTGGGAGGAAAGCACAGCCTCCTCCTCTACCTTCTCCTCTCCCACACACCAGCAAGGTCCTCAACTATCACAGCAAGAAGCAGGGCAAGTGAGGCCGTTATCCTGCTCCAGAGCACACTCTCCCACTGCATTTCCTTACTTTCATCCATGTGTTTTACCTTTGTTTTGTTATAGGAACAAAGTGTATAAACAGGAATGTACTTTGTGAATTAGCAATTGTCCCTCCCATCTTTTGAATCCTAGGGTTGTTAACTTTACCTTGTTAGCAAAAAGAATGGCAGAGATTGAATGAGAGTCCTTCCCCAAACTCTCTTTCCTTTTCCTACATAACTAAATACCCTCACAAGTGGCAGCTTTGCACTCTGCACAACTGAGAAATGAGTAATCTGTAGTTTAAGGGGTCAGGAAATGAGGGCAAGGAAATCCTCATACGCATCTCAAGGCTGATGTTTCTTCTCTCAAGTGACTGACCCGTTTGTACAACGTCGATGGTGCCTGCCTGGGGCTGGGGGAGAGCACCAATCCTTAAGTTATGAAGACAAAGTACATCAGCTTCATAAAAACGACAAGTGGTACACCCAGTTACTGCCTACTGACCCTAACCTCAGCCATATCCCAGAGAGATGCTACAGTCTCCTTGTTAACAGATTCATCTCAGTCTAACAACACGTGGCCATGGGAAGAATCACAGAAAGGTTGGGGTTGGAAGAGATCTCTGGAGGTCACCTGCCCCAACCCGCCTGCTCAAGCAGGGTCACCTAGAACCAGCTGCCCAGGACCATGCCCAGACAGCTGTTGAGTATCTCCAAGGTGGGAGATTCCACAACCTTCCTGAACAACCTGTTCCAGTGCCTGGTCACTCTCACAGTGAAAAAGGCATCTACTGATGTTCAAGAGTAACAACCTCCTGTGTTTCAGTTTGTGCCTATTGCCACTGGGCACCACTGAATACAGCCTGGCTCCATCTGCACACTCTCACTTCAGATATTTATATACATTGATAAGATCCCCCCTGAGCCTCCTCTTTAGGCTAAACAGCCTCTTAGTTACCAACTCTGCCTCTTGACGTTTGGGCTGTTTTACCCAGGATGCAGCAATGCAAGCTTTTTAATGAGACACAGGCTGGAACTGATCTCCTAAGAACAACAAAAACACAGCTTTTGAATAACCTGACTTGGCCAGCACTGCAGCTGCTCACCTCCAAAAGAAGCTGATGTCTTTTCTTAACGTTTCGGTTCCCACGTGCCACCCGGCTCCTACACTCAGAAGCTCTGGCTCTCAAGCTCTGGCAAGGCCCAGGGGGATGATTTACAAGTTACCTTTCTCAGCTGTCTTTGCCAGAAGTAAGCTGTCCCCCTCTGATAAGGGGCAGAGTGGGAAGCAATAAACAGTAACTCGTTAAAATCACCCCAGCAGGAGCTGCTAGAGGTCAGGAATCACAGCCCTGCTGCTACTGAAGCCCTTCATTTACTGTCCAATGTTCTAGGTGTGAAGTGATTTAGTGGTTGCTCTGTTTTGCCTACCACGTCACCTTTCTATATTTAACACATTACTGTACAAAACACTTGGGTAGCCCTCAAGTATGGGAGGCTCCATGTAAAATTAAATTCTGCCCTAAATCTTCCTGGAAAAACATCCCACTCCCCACTTCTTAAGAGTACTGCTTTTCCTCTCTCTGCTCCAGTCTTCCAGTAGGCAAACATACCTGCATGGTTCAGAAGAGAGCCTCGTGGTTCTCTCCCCTGGACCAAGGATCTGACTGTACTACTTGCTTGGACGTGTTCAGTCTCCACCTGCATTTTACATAGTTACTCTATTCAGCTGAAGCAAATTACTTGGCTGCCAGTCCAAACCCCAAAGAAACAAAGTTATGGTTTGGCATCAAGTTCAGTGGTGAACACAAAAAAACACAACAAACAAACAAAAAACCCCTGTGGACAGCGTGCATAAACACTAGCCTTTCAACCAGCTACAGTAAAAACCAACCAAACAAAAAAAGCCCCAAGCCTTAAAAACCTGGACTGACAATCACATTTGTCCAGTAAAATATTTGTCTTTTTGCCCAAAATAGCCTCTAAAATAGGTGAAGGATAAGAGCTGCCTTTATACCTAGTCGCTGGAAGTGAAACTGAGTCCACTTGGTGTGCCCAGTCCAAAGACCATCACAGGCAACAGGAGGCTGTTAACTTCCCTGGATTTTGACTTAGCTCTCTTGATTGCTTCTAAGTGCTGACAGCGCAGTGATGTTTTATTCTCATTTTTGTTTGTGCTATAATATCATTCCCAGTCCTTCTCTTGTCCTAGCCCAGCATCCTCACATTTTTTTTCACCTAAGCTTTCCCTGATGTTATCCATCTGCACTTTTGTCTGCGTCCAGCTGGCCCGTGAGAACTGTAACTGCCCACCCTGCATGAGTCAGCAACTCAGCAGCTACATACTGCACTATTTAAGGTTACTTTTTCAAGTATCAATGGTATTATTTAGATTAAGTCCACTCTACCTATACCAAAGCATTCACATTTTTTTTCATAGAGTGATACAGGAGAAGAACACATCTTCAGTTAGTATCAAGCAGTGTAGTTCCTTAGAAAACAGTGGATTGCTACCAGGCAAGTATCTGACCTCACCAAGGAGTAAGCACATCAAAGGGATAACAGGTCATCAGCACCATAAAATAAAGGTTAATAAAGGATGCTGTTCTAAGCAAGAGGAAACAAAGGGAAGGGAAAGAGTGAAAAGCAGCATGGTAGGAAGAAGACTTCTCCTTAGGCAGTTAAAACAGATAAAGCCCAAGCAAACACATCTGGAAAACCTTCTGCTGACTGCTGTAACTCCTTGTTAAAGGACCCTTGGCCTTCTTGGTCTTACTGAGAAGATCAGCAACCTTCCACTTCTTCTTTAAAAGGATCTCCTTTTCAAGTAAGTAGCTTTCCTGCCACTGAGAATATAATCCAAGGTGTATTTTTCTGAAACTATTATAGCAGTGCCTGGGCCTCTTCTGTGATTGCAGATTCGTGTTTTGCCTACCATCTGCCATTAACAGAAAAAAGGTCTTTGTTTGTTTGGCTTTTTAATAAAAATACAGACTTGCTAGAGTCCTCTAAAATGAATACTTGGTCTAGGAATATATTTTACAACAAGGACAATATTAATATCCAGGAAAATATTTTTCCAATATCTCCCAGTGACTGGAAAACTTCAAAACATATGTACTGAAGCCTCAGAGCTCCAGCACTTGTCTAAGTTAAGGATTTTTGCCTTCAACATCTTGTAAGGGAGAAATTCACTTCTGTTCATTATTTTGAACTGGAGAGGTCTCTGTCTCACATTAAGGGTGGCTGTTATTGCATTCCTATTAATTTCTTTCCACGCACCACTGCCAGCATTAATTCTTCATTCCTTTTCCCGGTCTTCTTTTCCACTGTATTTCACATTCATGTGGGCTCTTGTACGGGCATTCAACTTGGACAAAACACAGACACACAAAATGGTTTTCTAGATATTTTTTTCTTCTTGTTTAATTGGAGTTATTAGGGCAGACTCACGTCATGCAGAAGCAGCTTCAAGCTGGCTGCACTGTCAGGAGGGAAAGCGGCTCCAGAAGGGAAGCAGAAGGCCTGCTCATGTTTTAAGGCTACAGAGGAATGTATGGGGAGGAAAAGAGAAGGACAAAGAGGGGACAGAGTTGAGATGTTTATTACAAGAAGGGTTAGAAACAAGGGCTTGTTCCACCTGACTGTCCTTTCTGGGGAGGTGGGCTGAGGTGGGGAGCAAAGCGTTCAAGAAGAGTGGATCCAAGACTGCTGCACTGTAAGAACCTCACCAGAGAGACGAGCCATTTGTTTCCTGCTGTCTAAAAGGTCTTTGGTCTTACTCTCTCACTTAACAGATTTGACAGCACACATTTTTGTCTAAGAATAAAGAAAGTGAAGATCTGTCACCATGGGCTAAATTTCTGTCATCTTCACAACTGCCACCAGTTATTAGAACTCAACATACAGGCTAGCAAGACATTTTGAAAACTGATTAAATCAAAGCTAAATGATTGAAAAGTACTTTTTCCCCCCCTAAAATACTACAGAAACAAGACTTATTTTATCACTGGGCATACATATCTGCTTCCTTAATAAGTTTTGGTCTTGCCATCCAATTTTAACAAAATTTGGCAAATGGGTGATCTTCAAGATAACCATGTTCCTGCTAATTTTGCCATATAAGCAGTAAGGTAAAGGAGGAACTGTCCAAGTATCCCAAAAGAAAAAGCTGCAACACCAGCCTCACAGGTAAAGAAGTGCTAAAAATGCCATATATACTGAAAAAGCTTCAGTTCAAACATTGTCTTCTTAGCCTCTATAATCAGTCAGCAGCAAGACACAAATCTGTTAGAAAACTAGGCTTGCAGTGCTCACAGAACTACACATTTAATAATAAATTCACAGACAGCACAACTGGAGAGCCAGATTTTCCTGTGGTTGTGATTCATGTGTTTATCTGCCAGCATATGGCTGCATCTCACTGATAAAGGGCATGCTTCAAGGCAAACACTATGCTGAAATCTTACTTACATGGACATAAATCTCCCTTCTTCATTTTTACTTACAGATATGGTTATAAGTTCTTCTCTGAGCAAAAGAACAACCTTCTTTAAGGAAAAGAAATTGCTGAACTAAAAATGGTGTGGTTGCTTAATGTAGATCCAGATGCAGATTTTGGAAACCCTCTAACTGGGTTCAGGAGCACACTGCTAATTTTAAACATACGTTAGTGTTTACTGATTACATCCCTTCCTCACTGTATGCCCTGACTGTACAGTGTAGTTTATAATGGGAGTTTAGAAAACCATGATCTTGGTTGTCTAAATAAAATTCATTTATCTTCCTTGCAAGCATTAGAAGCAGAAATCTGCTTTTTCTTCAAAATGATTAAGAAAACAGCTGAATTACTGATTACCTCTAAAGAAATCTAACATTTGGATTTTTGGTTTTAGTTGCTTAGGGGAAAAACTCAGGAACGAGCTGAAAAAGAGAAGTGCCTACTGCCTAGTGAGCTATCTGTCTGCTTTTCTCTTGACCACTTGTGTTTTGTCTCTGTAGCTGAATAATTAGATAAGAGAATTCACTGTCCATTTAATTTAGCTCATCACTGCTAGAGGAGAAGGCTGATGCATAGGAACAACTTTACAAATCTGCCTCTCAAGCTCTGCAAGTGACTCCACAGAATGATGCCCATTAATGTGCTTTCCTTCACATTCCTTCTGCATTTCACACCTAACAAAAGAAAGGACAAGGTTCTCCCCTTGACTATCGTTGTCACAAAACCTGTGCATTAGATTCTGTTGACAAAAGCCAGGGACAATTATTTTCATGCACTATGTGTATGGTTTTGAGGTCCTTTTGCACTCTCACAGCACATGCAATGAGGCCAAATCTTGCTTATGAAAAAGACAATAAACAACTCAAGCACTGGAATGAAATGCTTAAAGAAGTTGGTAACCTTGCACCTTCTCATTGATCTTCAGAAGGTGTTTGTCCTGACACTTTCTTCCCTGGAAGAACACATAGTAGTTTTAGCAGACAAAATGAAAATGGAGTTAATGTCACTTAAAAAACCCCCCAGCAATAACAACCAGACAAAAAGGCCCAGTGGAAGCTTTCTAATTGAATCCTGCTACAAAAATGTCTTCTTTTTTTCTTCCCCCCCCCTTCTCTACCCTCCCATTCTGAAATCTTGGAGTTACTTCTCCTCCAGGTAGCAAAGCCAAGCCACATTCAATTTTGTCAGCTCCAATGTATCCAATATGCTTGCTTTTCCCTGTGAGAAGCCTACACCTTTTAAGAGATAAAACAATTTGATTTCTTTATTTCCTCAACCCACACATATGCACAACCTATCAATAACCTTAACAACAACAAAAGATGCTCCCTCTCATGCACTACTTGTGTGAACTTCTGTTCTCAGTTCTCCCAACCAACTATGGATTTCACAGCATCAGCCTGAATCTGTTGAAGAACTGATTTTAGGATCCAAGATTGAGGTTTCAGTAGTTATTTAAACAAATTAAAATACATATTTTCTTAAGCCATGATGTGCTTTCCCATTCTTCCCCCATACAGATATATAAATAAAACCTGCTTTGAGATACTGAAGAGGGGAAGAAAAATCCCCTTCAGTCATGGAACTCGTGGTCTCTATGCAGTACGGTTGGGTTTTCCCGTGAGGGTTTTTATTCACTCCCAGGCAAACGCCATCTCAGCAGGACACCACAGACCAGACAGAAACATCAACTCCCTACTATCATAAGGTTGATGTTGGCTGTCAGGCTACCGTGAAACCAGCTCCACAGGAAAGTCTAATACCTGAACTTTTCACTCCTATTTCATTTTATTAGACAGCAGTGAAGGTTAGCTTTGTAAAAAAAAAAAAAAGAAAGACTGAGCTAAAACTTGAAATTCTGGCAGTCAGAAAGCAGTATTTTTACCCCACTCCTTGTTAGGAGATGACCTTTCCAAACAGATTTACTTTTTTAAAGTGATCTTTTCTGATGGACTTTGCCATAATTCACACTGTAACTACATGACTGAAGTGCAGAGCTGGCATTGTTTTGGAGCCTCCCACAATAATAAGAATTTAACTCTGCTCTTCAGAACACTGATTTGAAGAACCTCATCTGAGGTGCAAAAAATGACAGAATAATGTGATCACTAATGGAAGCACACAGCTGCCCTGAAGGAAGTCCTCCTTTCTGGAGTGACCAAATGAAATGAATATTCATAACTATAGTTTGGGACCATAAAAAGCAAGCTTAAAACCAAGCTCTCACCATACACTGTATTGCAAAATAGGCATCTAAAATCAGAAGTCACTTTGGTAATCTTAGACATGCTTAACACTTCTATGATACAATTGAAGCTAAGTACTTATATTTTATTGAAGCAATGTCATCACATGCACAACAACGTTCCTAAATTAAAAATACAAAGATCTGGTTTTGACTACACAGTTGAATAATAGGAATACACAGTTGAATATAACATTATATATTATATAATATATAATGTGTTGAATAATAATTCTGGATTTAATGCCAGAAGTACTCTCTGTGATGTAGATAATCCAGATTACCCCTACTTGTCAGTAGTTTTCCTTGGGAATCTATTTAAGTCCTATGCAACAGTACAAAATGTAAGCACATGAAGAACTTGAAAGATATATAATCCCATATAAGCACTCTTACTTTTTTAGCTTCTTGAGTGCTTTGCAGGAGCAGGCTTAACTTAGTTTGTGTACAAATCATTTGAATTCAAATGTAAAATCAGGAAGTGAGAAAAAATAATGACTTAACTGTTAAACATTTTAAAAGATGATGCCTTCAAGATATTAGGTTGGTTCTGAGATCAAACAAAATAAACAGAATTCTAGATTTGTGCACCTAGCAGCTGACACTTTAAAGATCTGGAAGAACAGTGCCAGTCCTGCAAACAGTACTGACAAAACCAGGATCCACAAGGTTATCAAGTAAGACATACACTTTTGTGTACAGAATTCGGGTCAGTGATGGTTCTATACTGGAAGCCTAAAATTTCAGCACCGGATCAAGATCACTATGTGTAAGAGCCATAGATTTTATGTCTATTCTTTCTTTAATGGGAGGTTAAAGATGGTTCCTTCTTCAAGTCTAGTAAGCTACCTGTAACTTCAAGTACATGATGTGCCTTCATGACTTGGTAAATCTCTATTAGTTCTCAATTCTTCTCAGATCACAGGCTTTTAAACATTTTTTCCCCCATTTCTCAATATCCTGTCACTAAGGTGTTCATTACTAAATTCAGCTCCTAATCCAGTTTTATGATTAGGACAGAGTGGAGGGTAAGAGACACAAGTTTGAACTGTCCTGTGCTCCCCTGTGGTGGGTGTAGGAAACAGGCAGGAGGGGACTGATCTGGGGAAATGCTGAAAGGCTTTGCTGTGCTTTTGTGCAGGTGTTTTGGGATTGATCTGCCTGCACTGAAAGGATAAAGGCATTCTTCCTTCAGCTTTCTAGGTGAAGCTAAGCATGATGAGTACTATCAACTAGGAGTTATCCTAGGAGCAAAAATATGGAAAAAATACCCAACGACATCTTCCTGATTTTAAATCCTGTCCTAGGGATTTCCCAATTGAACTGAGGATCCAAACTGAGCTGATAATTTTTAAACATGAGCTGGATATTTTCTTCAGTTTCAATACTGGTTAAAATTCTTTCTTAGAACTAAATCCTAATTTAGCATTACAATCTAGCACGAAGGAGTTGATACAAAGCAAAAATAAGCCTACATGTCCAGAAATGATACATTTTAATATTCTACTGCCTAAAGTTCTCAGAAAATTTACAGCTGCCTTTCCAGGAAATTAGCTTTCATCACTTAAAAGCAAAGCTAGCTTGCTGTTTCTTCACACATATGTACTACAGTGTGCTCTGCATTTTAAAATAGGATGTGTCAGATACACCAGGTATAATCACAATGTTGGGTGCAGTCCAATCTATGAAATGAAATTTACATATGTGGTGCCAAGACTGTGATTTATGAAAATCTTGAGTTGATTTATGAAAAGTACCTAATGGTTGTGGCAGCTGAATGAGGGAGTCTTGGTAGGGTCTTCTTTTTGAAGATTAACGTTCCTGATTCACACTGCTGTCACAGTGAGACCCTTATGCTGACTCAAGGCAAGCATCCTTCAGGAAGATCTGACCCAAGACTGGGGTGTTCTGCCTTACATCAAGCTCAGGAAGGCATGCATACGAGTTTAAGGGGACAACTGCTGACTTATGCAAACCAGAAGTCCATTCATAGAGCAGACATCAATAACAAGGTTGGTTTGCAAGTGCTATGCACCTTACAATTTCCCATTGAAGTTAACACAGAAAAATAGTTAAAGTACCTAATTTCAAATGAGGAGGTGATGCAGCTGCTTCTGCAAATTGTGGCCATAGAGGTGCTCAATTATGAGGGCACACATAGCCATAGATAGGATGTAACAAGCAGGCAGCACCAAACACAGCAGCAGTGGTGGCTGGAATTAATTTGGTCAAGCTGGTGATAGTTGTTTAAAACTGGAAGAAGTCAAGAGAGGACGAACAAATATTTCATTATGATTCTGCAAGAAAAATTGCCAAATGTGTTCAAAATCTTGTACCTCAAGTTACTTATTTCTGTAAACGAGGCAAAAAACTTTCAGTCAGATGCTCAGCTCCTTTTTCACTGCTCCATTCTCAAATCAATAAATCCTTATGTCTCTGTTCCTCACTCTCACCTTCTTCCCTACTTAGTCCAGCAGCCAAAGTGTTCCAACGATAACCTGCTCAAGTGCTCCCGTGCACCGCAGACTGGAAAACCACAAAGTGTCAGGACAGATTAGTGAGACACTGAGATGCTCACCTGCTGACTTCTTCCTCTCTGGGTGTGACTTCCCTGCTGCAGGCCGTGCCAATGGTACATGTGCAGAGCTATTTCTTTGCAATCAGAAGCCATCCCTGTCACTGTGGGAGTCACTGCTTGGCAGCACTTGGGCACGTCTTGGCTTACGCGATGCTTCTGACTCATTTTAGATCCTTTCCTCAAGCTACAGAGAAAAGAAACCAACTGTTCAACAGTGAAAATATCTGTAAAAACTGTCACTCAGCAATGTAAACTGGGAATTCTGTTTTCTAGGAAGAGGAAACATACATGCTTCCAGGCATAAAGGCTGTATTCAGTAGTACATAGCAGTTTAACAAGACTCTTGCATCTGCTGGTAGCATCTTCATGGGGGCAGGGAGGATGCCAGGATGAATCAGACCTAAATGACAATTCTCAAACAGTGCCCATCTTTTCTCATCTCTTGGTATGAATGAATAAGATTGTCTGCATGACTCACAAACACATAAAAGCTTCAATGCATATAGGATAAGAAAGGAAATTAATTCATGTTCATTAGAAATCTACTTTAACATCTCAAAGATATATGAGCTGACATTGAACCACATCTGAGGAAAGCAATATATGATTACTCATCCTCATTAGCACTGTGGCTAGGGCTGCAAGCCAAGACTATGCCTCTGTTGTGCAAGGTACTGTATGTAAACACATGGCAAGAGACAATCTTGCAAAGTTTACAGGTAAAATGTATGAACAGAAAGAAAATGGAATGAGAGGTGCACAGAATTTATGTCAGCCAGTGCCAGGTAGTCAGCATAGCAGCCTAAATCTCACTCCACGTCTCTCTGGTTTTCCAATTCCTGATCCTCCAGAAAGGTGTCTTGTCAGCAGGGGAAAAGATAACTTGATTTTTTTTTTTTTTAAAGGTTTTTTTTTTCTTCTTTCCCCCCAAAAAAAAGAGCACAGCCATTGGAAGTTCAGGTACACAGCTGCTGAATAAAAGCAAATTACATCCAGTTCAAGTTACATTTCCAGAAACATGCGGGCAGCTCACTCTCTGCAAGCACTGACAATAGAATGACAATGCAGGTGTCAAGAACAACTGAGGGCATCAACAGTAAAAGAAGCACTGGCTGACATTTCCAATTTATGCAGCATCACAGAGTCTAAAGGGAAGTGACCCTTAAGAGGTCACACCAATTGCCTAAGCGATTTAATGCCCACAGAAATTCACAGTGAAGGAACCACTGATGTATTCTTGTTCCTTCTGCCAGCAATGACAAGAGGAACAATGATGTGGGGGGCCCATCACTGTAAAGATCTGGAAAGGAAAACAGCATCTCTTCCCAACTGACAGGAGTTGAGGAGATTCTTTTTCAAAACTTCCATCTGTTTTGGAGCATGTAGAGATACTTTGTTTGAGGACGTGGTCTTCCAGTGAAACATGGACTCACGTAGGCAAAACTGAAACGAAGCTGCATTTCCTGACTTAACAACAAGGCAGCTGCTCTGGGCTTCTTCAGGATGCTGGCTATGCTATGGAGAGAACTGCGTTTGCACAGGTCCTTTGTAACCCCTCAGCAGATTTCAGCTCTGTTACCACACTTCCCTGCTCTCCCTGGATGTCCCATTACAGTTAATGGGATGAAGCACGTCCACAGAGTGACCAAATTACCAAACAGAGAAAATTCTGCTCTAAAGCAACGCTTCAGCCTACTTTGATTGCTCATACTAACAAATCCAGATGTTACTCTCAGATTTGATCCTTGCTGTGCACACCATCCTTCTGTTACTGTTTTAATTATGGTTTACTACTTGGAACTGGGAAGTGGTTTATTCTGAAGAATGCAGTCTTAAATGAAGACTCTGCATTTTAAGTGGATGTTTCTGTTTGGAAAGCAAAACTTCAGCAAATAAGGCAAGTCACATAATGGAGAAGCACTTATGGAATGGCTACATTGATTAGACTGCAGCAGGAAGGAGCAGCACAGCTGAAAATAGCCAAAACACAGAGTAAATATGAAACCTCTTTGGGCTGTTTGACATTGTGGTCTGGTCCTGGAGTCAGTTAATAAACCCGAGGGCTGGGAATGCATTATCCAAACTCTGATCCCAGCTAAGTATAATTATTTGAACAATACAAATTGGAAAGAGATTTAATCTGAAATAGTTTTGTATGAGATAAAGAGACATTCATAGTTCATAAAGTACTTAGTCTATAATGAACAGTCTTGGCTTTCTCAAAGGTACTGCAATTATCAGCTTCAAGCAGCTTTTTAATTGAAAGATGATGGTATTTAACATACTTGGCAGCATGCTACACTGAAACATCATAATCTAAAGACATTATTAAATGTATCTGCACCTTTGTTCCTTCCCATATTTCTGTACATCACTCGACTCAATCCCTTCAAGACACACCATTTTTCAGACATTATTTTCCAGTATGAAAAATAATTGAAGAAATCTCTCCATTAACTCATTGTGGTTTTAACAAATACAAAATAAAATAGCATTCACCAAAAATGCAACAAACACGTTTTTCTAGCTAGCCTTAAGGTGTTAAAATTGTGTCAAGCAACTGCATAACAAAAAGGCTCTTGTTTAAAGACTTTAAGACAGCCACTTAAAATACACTCAACTTGAAAAGCTTAAAACTGTGTTCTGATCTCATTAACACAACTTCAACCCCATTAAACTCAGGGCAGTTATTTCATTGGGGTGAAGAGATTGTGCCAACCTTTTTATTCAGTTTGAATTTCCAGTTAAAGACTCCTACTGGTTCATTCCTGGAACTAAGTCACCTTGGAGAGAAGCAGAATCCAGTATGACCAAAAAACAATGAAAAAGGTTCAATCTGCAAAAACACACGTGCAGCTTCCTCAATTGCCCTAGAACAGACAGCAGATAGGGTTAGAAGCAGCTCCTGAGATCAGCTGTAGCTGCACCCCTTTTCCCAAGGGGAAACAGCCCAGAATATCTGCAGGGGTTCCTCTCTCTTACAGTCTTATTTCCTGCTTTACTATTGACACTGCAGTGTCACAATTCTGCACTGAAATTGCAGAGTTCAGGTGTCTGCTCACACAGATAAGCCCTAACACCCATCTCTCACTTCTATGATGTGCTCTTTCAGACACAATAGATACATGATATCCTTTAAAAACAGTATACTAAAAGTATTCAAAAATCTGTTCAAGTTTGACACTATGCTACCAGAGATCAAGACAAATGTATGAAAATGTTACTCTTCCAGGGGAAAAAATTTAAATATTTACTGTAACATAGCTACTGTACAGCAATAATATTATTTATTAGTAAATATTGTACTACTAAAGAAACATAACTAATGGAGTGTCCTTCCAAAAGGCTCTTCTACCTGATCCTAGATTCAGACAAAATAATGTCTGGCTAACACACAAAGCTTTACATAGTTGCCATTTTTATTACTACATCAAGTCAAAATGGAACCTAAAACAAT
Source organism: Caprimulgus europaeus (assembly GCA_907165065.1). Next base: position 79,963,965 of record OU015526.1, read on the forward strand.
AACATTTGCAGAGTAGAAGAATGAAACACTCAGAAAATCTGAAAGAAATGAACCGCAGCAGGATGCAATGATACAGACCAAACCTTCCACAGTGAAAGGAATTCACCAGCCCATACTGGAACAAGAACTCTTCTAGTTCCACCAAAAATACACATCCCTTCAGCACCCCAACCCCCTTGGCAGGTTGGCTGAGTCCACTCTGCAATGGAATGAAGCACTCAGTTGTTTGATTTCATGCATATAAATAACTATTGATACTAAACACAGACTGTAAATCAGGAAACACACTGACTTCAAGCTAATACTCAAAATATCTCTCTCTGAATTCTGCACCAACACTTTTCCCTTTTACTTTCTGATTTACTTTACACCAATGGATCTGAAGACAAAGAACCATTTAAGTGCAGTTTCCTAATTAGCAAGTATCATGCAATCAGCTGATAAGGGCCTAAACTATTTGCTACAGTTTTCCACTGCAAGAAATTGATTATTTGGATGTTTAAAAAGCTCAAGTTTGCTTTCCTGTTGGTCAGAAGACATTTCAGGCTGACACACATAATCAATAGGAGCAATCCTTGGGTTTTTGTGTACTTGTCTGCTAACAGAGTACAAGCTCATCTTTCAGCCTCTCCTGAGGTCATTTAAACATCAGCTCTTTCTAGGAAACAAACTGAGTGTATTCTGAAATTAAAACTCTACAGATACTGTTTTCTTCAGGAAGGACTGAATATCCAAATATCCTCAGCTGGCATAAACCAATGCAAATGTGTGGAATACAAGAGAAAAAATGCATTGACTTATATCTTAGGAACAGTCAGATGTCCCCTGAAGACTCTTGCAACTCAGAAGTAAAAATAAGTTGCTTTTTAAGATGAGCACTTTGCAAATTGCTACCCAGGAGAAAACACAACAAAGCAGCAAGAAACAATGACAGTCTGCACAGAAAAGCAGACTTAGCAAGAAGTAAAAGATAGCTTCCTTGTTTAGAAAATAAAAAAGGCAGCTTCTACGTTAAATTTTGAATTGAAAATTTGCTCTATCCAACAAGCCTACATGGAAAGTCCCTTGAATTTGCAGGCAGGTGCCTGGTTTCAAAAGGATTAGTTACCTTTCCAACTTTTATATTCAGCTCTTTATTGGTCTCAGAATCACAGTATATCAACAGATGGATGTCATCAATGTATGCAGTATGTAAAATGTCATAAAAGAGGGATGCAAAATCCTAGCTAATTTTGCAAGGAAGGAGGTGCCAGAAGACTGTGTAACACAGACAGCCAGGGCCACGGTTCCGGTACATCAGAAATCGCTTCCAGGGCCCCGTTCCAGGCCGTATCCCCTCCATGAGCACTGCACATACCAGTGATACATCACTGCTTTAAAATTGCCTATTGGTGTCTGAAAAAATGAGAAAGAGCTGGAGAATAAGTTTACATATCATCCTGTAGCAATACCTTCTCATTTTGAGGGGGAAGCAACAGCAAAGAGCATTTGAGAATCGTAGCTTTTGGTATTACGCAGAAAGGGACGGTTTTGATTTACAGCTGTAAGACTTATTGCCACATCTGGCAGTATAAGGCTAGGAAATTTTATAGGGAAGGAAATGCCACTTGATGCTTTTATAATTAAAGCAGACAATATATAGATAGTTTACACAAAGCTACTATTTTCTTTGGGAACATTTACCTAAAACCTTGTGCCAGGAACAGTGGGGAGACCGCACTCAAAATTACAATACGCATGACTTTGGACCTTCATTTCTATGCTTTTCCTTATCCTGAATGGTTCACAGCAGAGACTCAGATACGATTTTAAATCCCTACTGCTCACCTCCATTAAATTATTACAGGAAGAAAAGAGCTTTTTTTCAGAAGGGGTAACAAGACCAAAGGTTTCTGAGAGCATGTGTCCGTGGAGGCTGATTTACTGAAGGAATATGAAGTGTTTCCCATATTTGATAATTGCATCTTACAGCTGGAGGTTCAGAGGAAGTTAGCAACAGCGAGGGCCATACCTCCAGGGGAAGTCAGAAAAGCCAAGCTGAACTGTCCCAGCAGGAGTGGTTTTGTGCACAGTGCCTTCAAAACTCTGGCCCAAATGGTAGTTGCTGAGTCCCTGAAAACGTAGCCACAAGTTCCTTAGAAAATCCAGCTGAACGTGCCAGAAAACCACATGCCACCACTCAGGCCAGAGACACAAAGCTGAGTCTGCTTCAACCATGCACCAAGATGAAATTTGTCTCTTGTGATCCAAGCATACAATGAAATTCTTCTCTTTACTCTGTCCTCATCCTCTTGAATAAACCAGATGAAACAGAGATGTTTGCTGATCATTGCTACCCTAACTAGCCATTCATTCGTAGGTTTAAGAACTGTTACCTTACTCTCACAGAACAGTTCTTCTTGTAGAGAACAGATGTGAAGAGTAGCACATAATCGTGACACCATAAGCACTTAACGCATTTAATCTGGCTTCTCTTGATTCCTGTGAATTAACTTTTTCTAAAAGCAATGTTTACATTCTCCTGGAGAACTCCCCAGCCTATTTGTCTTTATAAAGGAGTCACCCAAAGGAACATATAACAAAAAAATTTGTCTTTATAGGAGGGGATCCTGTGAACTCTGTGTTATCCTTGGACTCTTCTGTAAGCAGTGATAACGAGAACTCAAGTCACCGCTTCAGATGTACATAACTAAACCGTCATGCGTATGCTCAGCAAAGCCAGAACACTTTCTGCTATGAGCTAAGCACTTTGTTTCAATGTCATTTTGCATACACAGCCAGCAGAGACAGCACTGCCGTCCCTTCGATGCTCTCTGGCCTGGTTAGAAGGCACGTGGATGCCAGGTGGGGAATTCTTGTCCTGCACATGTAGAGGATCAACAACAGTGGGGTCTCGACAGCTGTTGGCTCCATAGGACACTTGTGTAACAGCAAATCCAACAGCAAAACACGTCAGCATGTTCACAACAACCACAGGTCTGTGCTTCCCATCCATGTGTCTACAGAAGCCCAAGCAGTGCTGGACCCACCTGATACTGCTGCTTCTGCTGCTGACAGAGGTGCTGCGCGCTCTCAAGAACCTAAAACCAGAGCACTTCTGAACAGCGTTGATTGTTTAGCCAAGACTGTGTTTTATCTGGGTAGACCTTGGTCCTTAAATTTCTATAGGTTTTGGGAAAAATTCCAGATCAACTGAAGCAGTTTGAGCTGTTAGACAGAATTCATGCTTCTAATTACTATAATTCACCATAATAGGCCTCTGAAGGCTTCCCATTTTTGGCTGTGTGCTTTTAATGAGGCTCAAGTTGGATCTGTATGTATCTTACATCTTAAAGTATTTTAAATAAACACACCAAACAGAAAACTTATTAATCTTCAGGAAAAAAAATGAGCCTTTGTTAAAACACCAAGCTGAAAAATCTATACTAATAAGATGAAAAAAGAGAACAACTTCAAATGAAGAAGGAGGATAATTATTGTCCTAATGAACATTTCTTTTACATCCTGTCAAAGTGTCATCTGCTTCAGCTGGATGTTCCTACCAGAATGATGAGGAGTTGTGCTGAAATGACACAAGAGTGGATTTTCCTCTGGATATATTAGGAATGTCCACTGACCAAAAGCATTCGGGGAAGAATTTGACCGAACGTTTGACTGACAATAAATCCTGAAAAGCTTGGCTAAGGAGGGATGTATTTGGAAGAAAAAGCTTGCACCAGATACTGACTTCTGTGGAGGTCCATGGCAGAGGAGGCTGGTTTTTAATATCAGTTTTCAGAAGAGGCAAGTATCTTAGGAGGCTGAAAAGCTTTACTTATTCCACCTTCTCACTGTGTGCTTGCAAAAGTAAATCACCACAAAATCACAACATAACTGAGGCTGGGAGGAACCTCTGGAGATCTTCTAGTCCAACTCAGAGCAGAATCAACTAAAATCAGCTGCTCAGCCCACCTGGTTCAGTTATGACTAAATTAATGAAAAAATTTAAGACTCAGTTCCACTGTTCTTATGTTAAATAATTGCTTCCCCTGTGATCAACACAGACAATCAACACCACCGCTCTCACACAGAGATTCATCAATTTAAGGAAAGCAAGGGAAAGCTGCAAGTTTAAGAGCTGAAACCATACCCTAAAAATCTTTCCAGTATCAACATCTGAATTTTTGTACTTTCCTAGGAAGGGAGTATAAGAGTAGACAATAGCAAGGGAATCAGAAATATCAAAACTGAGAGTGAAATATGAAAAAGGCAGACCTAGTTACTTAAAAGGTAAAAACTGAAATGCAAAGATGAAAAGAAAAAGTCCATAGAAAAAATAAAAACTAAGACAGAGACACCTGGTATTTCCCAAAGTACTCCCACTGGAAATGTTAAAAGTGAATATAATCAAAATGTCCCAACAGCCCTGACAGCCCCACCTATGATTCTTGGGCAGGATTTTTAAGTCTTCAACATTAGACTTCATTCAGATTCCACTACCACCTACCACACAAGTATTGTCTCAGCAGCTCCAAACCAAAAGCAATTAGAGAAGGCAGAACCAACTAAGGTGCTCCTGTACCATGATAGCTGAAGACTCTGAAATACAGTATTTCAGGGTCTGTTTATGGCAAAATCAGACTACTGAAAGATTGGACTGTAAATGGAAATAGTGGACTTTCTTCATTCTCATTAAACTGGAAAAGGCTCATTTGCTCTTAGAGATATATTATATTGTCTTTATCTGCAACTTAATCTAGAGTGGATGGAACACTTAATGAAAAATTCATGCCATTCAAACTGGACATCACTTAACAAAATTCATAATAGTGTCACAATTTCCACTAAGGAAGCAGCTCTGAACTTTCAGGAATAAAAGGGTTGTATGAATTCACAAGATGCTGATACAGCAGCAAAAGGAGGTTGGCCATAGTGTTGCTATTTCTGCAAAGGATTTCAGTGTTTTTGATTATTTGCTCTCCTAACTAACTGAAAGTAACTCTTCTACAAGTTCACCTGCAACCACATACAAACACTCAAAGATGTATTTTAATGTACTTGGTGACTCAGGTAAGAGACAATCATTTCTGTCAATTTTGATTTTACATCATCAAAGCATGGATCCCAGACTGCTCCCACCGTATACTATGTTTTGGGGTTTCCCCCCACCACCATCCACACTGGGATGATTAGCTCTGCAAAACTAGATCAAATACTATTCATAAAAATTCAAGAGAACACCACCTTGAGCAATTCCCATCCCCTTTTTCCCCACCAAGGCACTCCTGTTTTCTGACACACACTAATTGTTGAAGCTGATGGCCACAATCCAGCAAACTTGAATAACTTCTGGATTTTTATCTAATCAAATGACCTCCTCCACCTGCACTGAGGTCACTTTTACTATACACACATGGGAAAATTAGTATTCATCTTAGCATAAACCAAAGGCAGACAGCCCCTGCCACTCCCAGGACAAAGACAGCACAATCAATGCGATACTGCACTACAGACCAACCTTGGGTAAAGCTGCTGAGGCAGCGTTGGTGCTTCTGCCTCTTTCCTTTCCACCAGACACACTCATTGATTGTCTCTCGTTTGTGTGGCCAGCAATGATTTCTTCTCTTAGGTTATTCCTTCAAAAGAAAAGTCTCAAGTCCCTCATCAAGCCAGAACAAAGGGAAGCAGTGACAGACTCACAGAATTTCTTCTTCCCACAAGTAAGGAATAAACCAGGAAACTGTTTTCTGTTAGGGAAGGACACAAGCTGACTCCTGCACAGAGCCCAGGATGATGCCAACAGCAGTCTCCCTTTGCAAGAACCGGTTGAAGGCCGAGGATGGAAAAGGGACAAAGATTAATGTGCTTTTCCTGTCCGACACATGACAAATATTCTGCAACATAACATGCAAAGGGCTTTCTAGCCCAAGGTAAGGTATCTCCCTGCCTCTCCTACAGCAGCTGTATGCAAATGTCACATAAACCACCCCTAACTCCCACCCCACTAATAACACAACATCACTTAGATTAAACAATTTGTACCTTCCATTAACACAAACTCAAAATTTGCCAAGCTGAATCACCCAACTTATTTTCCTAGTCCTCTGCTCCTGTTGGCTGCTGGTAAAATTGAGCACTATACACTCCAGACAAAGGCAGCAACCACCTTTCAGCCCACATACCGCAGGAGTCACTTTGGCATTCCCCAAAGCTGAGATGGAATAGCCTTCCACCTCCCAATGTTACAGACGTGGTTAGCAATCATTAAAATATGTAGCCCATCAGAAAACCTAACCTCAGCGTTTCCTTTTATTATATGATGCTTAAGTCAGCTCCTAAACATCCCACAGATGTTTAGTCAGCATCTGTTCAAAGCCCACTGCCCTTTTACTGTCTATCAGGTATGTCTTTGTTCTCATCACCTATGAAAGGATGAAAAAGTAATCCTGATCACTTAATACATACTCATTTTGCATCCTATCTAGTATTCCTCCTTTCCAGACTAGGTAGGCAAACTCTAGGGTTTATACTCTCCTTCAGCCACTCTCCCTCAGAATTTGAATCCCATCCTCCTGGCTGCATCCCAGGAGTACATAACAGTAGTAGCCTCTTCAGGTTTCATTGGGTTTTTGATTTTCTAACTCATTCTGCCACTCTTACTCCTCTTGGCCATGCTCTAGAACTGAATTTAGACTTCAGCTGTGGTAATCACCTCAGAGCCTGGGTGGTCTGAGCATCAAAACACAGCCAGGGACAGAGCTGAGCAAGGAGACAGGAAAATATTTTTCCTCTATTAATACATTAATGACTCTGTCCTGATTCCTATTAGTACCAAAGAATTTCACTCCCAGTGGCATAACAGAACTGACACCTCCGTTTTTCCGCTTTAATAAACCTATCATCAGCCTTAAATCTTGACTGCTCCTGAAATGAGTTATTGCTCTGTAAAAATGGAAGTATGTTGCCAATACAGTTATCTGCTAATTATCATCAATTGGTTTCTGGAAAAATATTATGCTATCTGTCTATAAATATGTCTGAAAAGGTGTTTTCCTAACGCTTCCCTTCATAATCCAACAATTTAATAAAGTCACAGGGAGGAAGGATGAAAAAGAGCCCTTGGGGACCTGATCAGCCGAGAGAGAGCCAAGATCTTCATCAGTTTCAGCAGTTTAAAATTAGAACTTTCCAATTTAAACCAAGGCTTTATAATATTCTGAAATTTAGTGCTCCTTACTGGAATTCCTTTTCCCAGGAGGCTAATGCCTGTCTGTCACTTTTTTTTTTTTAATACCACTGCTTTCTTTTAACAGGTTTAATCCTGCTCCTGTGGAGAGCCAGAGCAAAACTCTGGATGGATTTCTAATGCTGAAAACATAAAAAAAAAGAGAAATACTAATAAACAACTGATGTGCTAAGCATTTTTATTTTTTTTTAAAAAGAGATTATTCTCCCTGACTTATTCTGAGGTAAGACATTAAGCCTGTTAGGTTTGGAAGATGCTTCACCATCCTGCCTTTCAAAAAAATAAAAATAACCAACCCAAAAACAGAGAAAGAAGGGATGGTTTAAGAAGTATCATAATATAAGGGATGCTATATAAGCACCACTTCTAGAATTTTTACTATTGTGAAGTTACTCTTTCCCCATCCTGTGCTTCTCCCCATTCCTTTACTGCAGCCTTTGATTATCCCTGTGCTTCCCCTGTTGGCTCCTACGCTCTCCTTCCCTTTGCACTCCATTCAGTTTCCCCCAGGCTCATTCATTCTCCTCTCTTCTCCACTTCTAACCTCTTTTGCCATCTTCTCCCATTAGACTATTCCCTTCCCAATCTCTGTCCCTCTAGATGTCCTCTAAAGTGAAATGTAATGCCCTATCTGAACTGGAAATCAGTCTTCCAAATGCATGGTATCTGGGTGACTTTGAAGCCAGGCAGAAACACCTTCCCATTTAGACAGCTCAGAGTGAGCATGAGCATTTAGCACAGATAAAGCAGCGCTTTCAGTGCTGTCTGCTCGCTTTGTTTGCTTTCACATTATCTAAATGGAAACATGCAGCAGGGAAGTGGCAGCAGATGGAAATAATGTACATGTTGGCAATGGTAAAGGAGATTACGAAAAAGAAAAGGAGGGAACGTTGGCTTCTGGATACACAAAGCCTCTGACTTAAGAGGGACGACAGCTGACATTCTCACACCACTGCTTCAACGACAGAAATTAACTCCTGGGATAGCAAGGTAGAAAGGAACATGGCTAAAAAGGGGAAAACATCCAAGTAAAACAGAAGATTAATTCAGTGCTAGTGCAAATATAACTATTATAATAACAGAGAAGATGAAGGAGATCCAAGACAGCGAACAGAAAACGCCAAGCTAGAGCTGACCCAAACCAGTAATTGCCAACTGCAGCATCCAGCTTCATCGCAGCCCTCGGACACTCAGCCAAGAGCACCAGGGCTCCCTGCTTGACCCAGGGAATGAAGGGCAGAGCTGTGGAAACCCTGTACACATGACTGCTCTCTCTTGTCTGTTTCTGAAGGTATCTACTAGTACAGGTACTGTGAGCTTGCACACTGCCGATGACTATCGCCTTCCCTCTCCACACAGTCTTCCCTTCCCACCAGTGAGAATGACATCCTGAAATCCCATGGTGGAAGATTTTCCTCTCCCATTCCATCTGGTTCGATTCCCTCTATTTATTGCTGCCTACAAAAAAACAAAACTTGGTCCATGTATTAGAACTCACACCATTTTTCAGCATTAGCATCTCAGAGGCATAGTAGCATATTTTCAGTTTGCTGAGCACAACATTGCACTTCAATCCCAGTCCATGACCTGAAGTGAGGATATACCCAAAATGTCTCACTCTGGCCCTTCAGAATATTTAAGTCAAAAACTACTTGGCAGTTGTTTTGTAAAAGAGAAAAAAAAAGTCCTTTATAGTTTCTTCATCTCATTCCTACACCTGGCAACTCTCCTTTTGACTTCATTCCTTCTATCCTCCCACTGCCTGCCCCACCACTTCACAGCAAGAATATTGCTCATAAAATGTCTCTTGTAAGTTCAAAGCGTCTGACTATTGTACGCAAGGAAAACGTCTTGAATTTCATGTTTGGTTTGGGAAATCTGTTTTTGTCTGGTTTAAGAAGTTACCAAATTTTCTCCAACAAAAATATCTACTTGTGTGTTTTCTATTAAAATCAGTTGCATATTCCTCCAACGCAAAACGTAATGAAGTCAGTCAAAAGTATGAGCCAATGAATAATCTCCAGCACATTGGTTTTTTTCTTTAGGGAATTAGGTAAAAATAATTGTATTTATTGATTCCTTAAAACCTTTTTCTAATAAATGGATTAATTCTGTTGCAATGCATTTCAGTTTTTATTACAATGATGTAAACTGTCTTCTTTTTTTCCATTTTGGAAGGATTAAGAATAGGCAATATGTTTTAGTAAAAATCAAGAAAAAAGGTTACAGGAAACAGCAAAACAGGATGCATCGATGCATGCAGCAGTTTTCTTGCCAATTTTTGTAGGGAAATTCTATTAAACTGGTAACTGATCACAAGCTATCTGTATATGCTGCCTTTTAACAAAGTGAAGCACATTTTAATACAAATTCTACGGTCTCCAGTGACTTGCTGGTATACAAATTAAACCTATGGTTGCTGGCTATGGGCCAGGTAAATTCAAACCACGTGACAAGGCCTCTTCAACATTTTATTGCTTCTCATTTTTACCTCAGGTTTATTTAAGAAGAAATACTTTGCACAGCTCCCAAGTACAGCTTGCCTTAGTGTAAGAAATGTGCTTTTTCACCAGCATAGTTCACCAAAAAAGATCATCTTCAAATTAAGAATTATTTTTTATTATTATATATTATTATATTGCATATGTTTAATTCAATGAACTATGATTAATGGTGCAATTATGATTAATTGATTAACTGGAATTATGCATATAAGTTGAGTAAAAAGTTCAACATTATCACATTTTTAACAGCCCTCTGCATAAAACAGTACAATAGTAAATACAATAGTAATTGGGACGTGTGTCAAGACACTCAGCTGGTCTAAATCAAGACTAATTAATTTAATGAAATGATAATAGTAGATATTATTTGGGTCATTACTTCTACTGATTGATAAGAAATTATCATTGGGTTATTGGTTTAGGTCTTTTATATCCTGATTTTTACAATAATGTAAGAACTAAGTATTTTTCCTCCTAGCATTATGTATTTTAACATGGTATTTCTCCAGCATTTTCCACTTTGCTTGTTTAAAAGGACATCACTGGAATAACACCATAGCAGAGAGAGAAAGGATTACTGCTAAAATACACCTTGACTTCAGCACAGGCTGAGATTATGCATCAGTGCTTGGAAGAAATCACTCTTGGCAGCTCCTGTAATACTTGGTGCTGTTCCTAACACCTCAATTCCGGGGCTAATCTCATTAGAGGGCATGCAGCTGGCATAAGCTCTTACAAGCAAGTGCAGATGCTTTATTTTAAGATCAGCTTTGAACTCTTCAAAAAAAAAACCAAACCCAAACAACAACAAAACAAACCCAGTTCAATTACAACAGTAGCCTTTTACCTTGACTTGCACCTGATGTTCGATGACACTGGCTCACTGCAGGGGGATTGCACTAGGTGACCTTTAAAGGTCCCTTCCAACCCAAGCCATTTGCTGATTGTATTATTCTACTCTCCTTGACAAACGTAAATGGCCACATTCTATGCTTCATAAAACTTTTGTCACCCTAAACCCAGAGAGAGAGATGTGCAACCATCTGTGGGGCCACCACGTGAACCCATTCCTAGACAGCAATAAAGGCTTGACGATACAACGGCGCTTTCCACAGCCTTGCACTGTGGAAACCTCCACTGAACAACACCAAACATCATCCTTCTTTCTGCTCACCTGCTGACTTATGGAGTTGCCATCAGTCAGACACAGAAAGGACAGCAGAAATTCTAGAGGGAGAAGAAGGCAGATGAAATGACTGAGACAGTCTTGCAATCAAATCTCAACTGTTTACTAGGACTTTCATGTTCAGTGCAGGCATTTAAAATCTGAGTCAAAGACCACAAGACTGAGACATGTTGACTCAAGAGGAATTGCTGTCTGGACTGACAGATGACAGTCTAGAAACTGGAATTAGCTTTTGTTTTTGAAAAATCCTCATTGCAATCTCACTTCTTATTTGCATGTACTTACATTCAACCATTTCCCTCATGTACAGAAGGAACGTGAAGGAATCAAATTCCTATGTGAAAACCCAGGGGAAAGAAGACAAGTAGTTAAGCACTGTAAATAGAGTTAGCATTACTATTTCAAGTTCACTGTTGGAGGCTTAGCAAAGAACCTGAACAAACAAGCAGGGTGGACTAGTTAAAGTTTAATGAAACTCAGAGCTCAGAAGACCTTATGGGAGACAGAGGAACTGTCACAGCTGTCTGGGGACTCACTGAAAGCAACTAGCTCAGATTGTTGAAAAAATCTGATTCCTGCCAGATTCCACAGCCTTTTCAACACCATCACATAGTCAGCATTGCTGAAGACTACTCAACCTAGCAGTACTCTCAAACAACACTGCTCTGCTCACAAGTTTCATCCACCCCTCCTCAAATAATTCCCAAAAAGCCAAGTAGCTGATGGTTACAGAACTGGAGGATGGATCATCCTGTTAGGATCGGTCAGCTGCCACTTCTCAGAAGTCTTCCCGAGAAAAGAAAGGGCAGAGGTCAAGCAGGAGTAAGCTGGAATATTACCCTCCAGGAGAAGATCTTTCTGCAAGAGCTGGAAAGCTCCAAAGACTCCTGTAGAAATCTCTACAGAATATCTGAAAGAAGGTAGGAAGATATCAGGATTTCTAGAGGCTCCAACTGTGACAAGAAGAATATAGAACACTGGGAGTTTTATCCCCTTGTGATTTTAAGTCTTGCTAGAACTGCTCCTGAAAGAAAATCTGCAAGAACTCTTAAAAGACATTATATTACAGTACATACCCCCTTCCTCCTGTTCACACTGTCAAACAACACATGCTGAAAACTCAGTATGAAGTAAAAGCATTTAAGGTCCATCCATGTAAGATTTGAAAGAATTAAATGAACACAAACTGTCTGAGCAACAGTGAGATTTCAAAGGTGCCCAGGGTCAATCTAAAATCGATCCCACCAACTTAAATGAAAGAAGCATTAGGCCAAGAGTGAGTGCTTTGGAAATCCCACCTATATCACTCCAGCACAGCATGCAAATTTTGTGGGAGAAACATATAAAAAATGCCTATCAGAACAAGAATGACAGAATGCAATCCATATTCCAAGGCCTCAAGGAAAGAGCTTTCTAAGTCTGAAGAGAAGTAAATTTGGTTAACAAAATTGGAAAGATAGGTGGATTTTTGTTTGTTTGTAATTGGCATCATTTTTAAATGAAGGAATCTGGAGAATATTAACATTTATACCTGAATCTATGCTGGAAGTACTTCTTAAACTTTGGAGCCAAAAATACCCTCCTGCCAAAACCTGTAAAATGCTTTTAAAAAAAAGGAAAAGAAGAAAAAAAAAAAACAAACCACCTTCCAAATGGAATTCACAATTCTCATGGGGAGGTGATCATCAGCTCCAATTAGTCCTGGCAGGGGAGTCTAAGCAAGAGTGATAGACTCAGTGCATCCAAAAATGTTTAGTCTAGACTAAACCACGCTGGAATTCTCCACAGACTAGACCTCAGCCCTCTGAATCCCAGACAGCCATCTATATTGGCTGCAAACAACAAGGCAGCCTGGATCCTATTCCAGGCGTTGCTCCCACCTCTCTTTATCTAGTCCTAGTGCTACTCCCTCTCTTGACTCCCCAGGCACTCAGGGCACCACGTTAGAAGCTGTTGACCGTTGCAAGTATTTGAAGCCTAATTAATCAATGTAGGTAATTCTCCACACCACCACCCCCCCTCCATCTATACAGTAAGCATGTGAGCCAAGCCCAAAATAATAAAACCAGAAAAACATGTTCATCTGCTAGACAGCAGCCAGAACCAACTGTTGCCAAAAAGAGTCTGGAGCTGCTCTTCATAAAATTTTGTCAGCACAATGAGTTCTGAAATATGCTCTGAAAATATGGAACATGGCCCAAAAGTCATGGCTCCTCTTGTGTATTCAATGTCTTACTGAGAGGGCTTGAATATAAACTCAGTGCTTTCATCTAGAAACCTGGCTTTCCTGTGCAAAGGATCCAACCAGGAGTTAAGAATTTCCTCCTTTCTCAAACTCATACCTAGGCAAAGTCTCTTCAACAGAAAAGACGGTCACTTGCTGAAGAACTTCGCTGTCACCATCCTCACAGCAACGCGCTTCTCCAGGACACTGTTGTGGCTCTGCAGGACCCACAGGAAAGACTTTAAGCTCTGCAGGACCAGACAAGCTCCTTAACACTCCTTGTTTAGAACAACTGAGCATGGACTAGAAGCCAAGTCAGACTTATGGACCCCTCTGAGCACAGCAGCACTACTGCCAGCCCTACTTTCCCTTACTTGGTATCTCAGGGCACGATTTTGCTACTCACCCTGACATCTACCTGCAGTAACAATGAATTAATGCTGGAGTACTAGTTTTCTTTCTTTATACTAAAAGTTGGCCACTGGCATTAGCAGAGATAATTTGGCATAACCAGTGTACTTCCATTTAAGCCAGGGAGCTGCACCCATTCCTCCAGCAAAGCACAAAAGGTACCATCAAATGTGAATACACGGCAGCCTTTATTTACACCTAATGCTTGAACTGCACCTCTTCTTTGGGAGAATTCAGACACAACTCCAACTTTTCCAGTGCATTTTCTGTCCAATTTAGTGATCACCAAACTCTGGAGAAGTTCAGTTTGATTCAGGTCCAGACCATGGAATCACAGAATGGTTTGGGTTAGAAAGGACCTTAAAAAACATCCAGTTCCAAGCCCCCCTGCCATCAGCAGGGACACCTTCCACTAGACCAGGTTGCTCAAAGCCTCATCTAACCTGGCCGAGAACACTTCCAGGGAGGAGCAGCCACAGCTTCTCTGGGCAACCTGGGCCAGTGTCTGACCACCCTCTGAGTGAAGAATTTCCTCCAGATCTGAAAACCATGGCAGAAGTCCATCACCAACACATTTTCAGAAAAGAAACATCTACATTTACTTACTCCTCTTACTTTATTCTTGCCATGAGACACACAGATTTAAGGAATAGAAACATAAATATTTAGATGATCTTGTCATCCATTCCCTGCACTTTTATTACTAGAGGGCCATCCTGGCTAACTCTTGAAAAGCATTAAAAATAACCTGAGAAAGAGGAGAGGGCAGAGAAAGGACATCTGGAAAGCAGAAAGGAGGAGTCGCCACAAAAGGTAGTTTTTGGTAAAGCTTGTATCCAAAATGCATCCAAAATGCAAAGGAAGAAAGAACATTTCCCAGCCAGCCATACAGAAAAGACTCCTCCAACAGGTATTCAGAAGTGCTCAGTCCCATGTGAATACTGGAATGACATCCAGTGGGAGGTTGTGGAGCAAGGAGGTTCCTGGAAAGCCAACTGTCTCCACCAAAATGCCTACACACTGGAAGTCTAACAAGCCCTTTGTGAACAACCCCAATGCAACAACAGGAACAAGAGCTCATTTCTTCCTTTCTACTGAGACTGACCAGGTAGGCAAAAAAGAACAAGTATTTAGATCAAGCTATAGATTAAGGCATAGGATTAGCTTCAAACAAATGACATGGGCAGAACTGAAGGGCCTGAGACCCAAACCTGCCCACCCAGAGATGAGCTGCTATATCCAACTCTCATCCATAATTATTCATGACTCAGAAAAGAATTTTTCCTCTTAATTCCAAGAAAAACTCAGTCTGCTAAACAACCCCAGACTGGTGTTTTACAAATCAGCAACTTTACAACAAGAAAAAAAATCACTGAAACGTGTGGCAAATAGGCTGGCAATTTTAACAGAGTAGTATTAGATCAGTACTGACTGTTTTGGAATCTTATCCTTGACGAGGCAGTTAGAGTCATTTTCACTGGATGCATGTAATCCACCAAACCATGAACTTAATCTGTGATAATTTCCCAAGACTCTGCATAAAGGAAGTTGGTTGTTACAACACAAACTAAGGTAACAGTAGATCCTTGACAGTCTGTATGTTTCAAGTAGTACAAAACCCAGCTCTTACAAATACGAGTTTTACCTTTTCAGAAATAAACTAAATTGTTCTAAGCACCAAAATCTCAGGGTTTTAAGCACTTTTTTTTTTTTAAGCTACCCAAAGCAGAAACATCCCCTGTGTCCCCCAGACAGTGTTATGGCCACAGCATCCCAGCAGATCTGAAGCAGAGATGGGGTGAATGGATACTTCTGTGTCTGCAGTGCTCCAGCAAGGCAGCTTCGGTCACTGCACAAGTGAAATTGGCTTTAACAAAAATGAACCAGCTGTGGTGACAGTAACAGAATGCTGCACATCATTCCTGACCTGGTTTCCTCAGGCTAGTTTAATTCTCCTGAAACACTATGGGTTGAATTACACTGTATTGAAGTTATTCTTATTTATACACAGGTGAAATCTATTTGTAAGTCCACAGAGGTTTTGCATAAGACAATGTAGACCTTACTGATGGAATTTAAAAAAAAATCTTAGCAATGTCACAGTGTATGATTAATAGTTGTTGCTAACTTAAAAAAAACCCCTTTTTTTGAAACAAATCAGATATATTTTCTCAAAGAACTGTATTTTTAATATTGTTATTTTAAGATGTCTTCAGCTCAGCCAGGAAAAAACAGAGATAATGCAATTTTCACAGTAATAAGTTGGGTTGTCCTGGCCTGTGACGGGATCAGTAACAGAATGGGTAACAAAGTCCAAAATTAAGAATCTTTATTGCTATTAGTAATGGATTTGCCAAAAATAAAGTGTCTTGACTTAAACAGCTCAAGACACATTTGTAGGAGTAGCTATTTAATTTTTATTTCTATTTCTTTCAATTTTTTAGACATATAGCTAATCTACCAGCTAAACAAGCTTTGATTTGAAGTAGTCAAGAACATCAAGCACCATACAATAACAAAAATACCCTCATGTTCACACAGATGAGAGGGTTACTTACAATTTTTTTGCTGTTGAGACTGGATAACACATAATTTGGGAAACCTCCTGCTTTATATTTCACTGTTAGGTATTTCTCTTGAAAATTCCAAGAAGTGAATTGTGAAAATTTCTACCAAATTCTCTTAGTTACCACCATGTGGACCATCAGTAATAACTTCAAAGAACATTTTGGATTTACTGTTGTAAACAAGGCTAGGCTGGCACTGTGTGCTTTCCTGACATCTTAACTTCCTTAAAATATGAGGGTATTGAATATAAAAAGTGTATATTGAATATGTTTTGTCTTAAGGGCTGTTTGCACCCTGAATGTGACCATTTTTTACAAGTTCAATACTCATATGTGCATCCTAAGCTTTTCAAATTGAGACTTTGATGAATTATAAAATTTGTTGGGAAAACAAGCCCCAAATCCCGTTTGAGAATGCTGAATGGATGCATTTAACTGTCTACATTAAAAAAATGGCACCAGGTGGACACAGGAACTGTGGTTAACCAAGCAGCCATCTCCAATTACAGCGTCACAGCACTTACCCATCACTATTTCTAGTGAAGCCAGAACAGATGTTTAAAGGGATTCTCCTGGGTTTTAAGAGTCCTTGCAGAAAAAAAAAAAACCACCCAGACATCTTGAAGCAATCAGGCAAAGGACTGTAACTCTAATTTAAAGATAACCATTGGCAAATTGAGTATATTAGCTAAGCAAACTTTCCTAAGGAAACAATACCTAGTTTCCTTGGACTTGCATGCTTATCCACTTGCCCTGGGATAGAAAAGACAGTTTCTACAGACCAGCCAGCTTCTACAGACCAGCTGTTCTCATGTTTTTAGGACAGACTCTGCCTTCTTTTTCACACTAGTACTGTGCCCTGGCACCTGCTCACACCTACCCCACATACACATGGCCTGCCCTAAGCCTCTAAAACATCAGTGACCAACACACAGTGACTTATGCTGCCAAGAAAGGAAAGAAACCAGGAGAGGCTCCCTTCCTACAGCACTTGCTGTGCAAGCTGGCCTCACCTGCCTTCCCATCTTGTGTCCTGTGAAGAAAACACCACACCTCATGTGTCTGCCAGAGAAGAGAGGACTTTCAAGACACAGACAGAAAGGTGGGGAAGGGGAGGATGGAGACCAGCTGGAACTTCCCTGGAGGTCCCCAGCCTCCTGTGCAGCATGCTCTCTCCCTAACCTTTACACCCTCTGTCCAGGGAAGCTCCCTGGTTCTTCTCTCCTCAGCTATTTCAGAAAAAGGCACAGTGTGTGCAAAACAGTGTGCAAATCAAAAATCATATTAGCAGCCTCAGTGCAATGTGAAGACACACATTTCTAAATGTGTTTTTCACCCACATGTTCCTCCTGGGCAAAAATGTCCAAGTGTCACTACAATGACAAGAGAGCTCTGTCTCACAATAATAATTCATTCATAGAATATTTTGTACATTATAACTAGAAATAATGCAAGTTCCAGATAATCTTTATATATAAAGAATGTCCTCACTAATGGCTAGCTGGGTGACCTTGGGCAGGTCATTAAACCTGTGCACCTCACTTACCTAACTTATAACTAGAGACTGGCGCCAAGCTCAAAGGGACCTAAACATAAATATTGAATTTAATATTATACCTATATGAGCTGAAAGGATAAGAGGACTCATTTGAATAGAAACCCTCCAAGCTTTCTACAACATAACCACCTCTAAGGATGTACATACACAAAGTTCAAATAAATTAAGAACTGGAGTTCATGTTACCCTGAAAAGCCAAACCAAAATGACAAAAAGCTCTTTTGAAGTCTGAAAGAATTTAGGAAACCAGAAAGGCTACTCCTGTTATGCTTCCAAGCCTGTCAAAACCAGGAGTTGTTAGAAATCTTGTTCACCAGCAGCATGATTTCTCACTGAATAGATGCATATAAATTTAATCCAGGGTCAATTCCTAAAATTATAGTTTAATAAAGTATCTGTAACAAAAATGAAAATAGCTTAAAATCTGCCATAGGCTTTAGAACTACATTTTCCATGGAACAGTCTGAATGCCCAGGGAAACATGAATACACTTTCTTGTGGAGTATCTACAAATTTGATTAAAGATTAGGTAAAACTGGCCACACATTCTTTAGTCAGGTTTTGTAATCTGCAGTAATATCAGGAATGCCAAGACAGTCATCTGGCCAAAACCCAGAGTACTACAGGAGACATGTAGTGCTACGTTTTTACATGCATACACACACACACAGACATAAACAACTTCACTGGGGTATATCAGTGAAGAAATCAGGATTAGATAATTTTTCTCTCTCACACACACATTTTTGGACCATCATTCCCTAACGAGGATAACCATCCTCCTTTCCCTTCAGCTCCTCCTATGACAGCACCTATGTATTTCTACAGCTCTTATTAGTTTCTATTTGAACTGAGGATGTGCATGAGTTTAACTTTCTCATCTTGCAATGTTGTAACTTGGCATAGCTTCTTTAATAATGTTCAGTGTAGTTTAGGCCCAGCATATGCTCTAGTAATGACACTGGAATACCATTTCCACTACCAGTATCTTGACAGCAAGACAAGGCTGCCAAAAGAGTTGAGTGGAAAGACTGGTTATTTTTATACCTCTCTCCTTTGCTTCATACAGCAGAGAGCCATGCCATCATTCTTTTAGTAAAATAAATATATTCTAAACCATGGAAATAACAGTTACCTTCTCATGTCTACCAGGAGCTTTAAAAATGGAAGAGAAGACAGCAGAGATGTTCTCTACAGTCCTGGCACGGCTGTTGTGCACACATGATCCAGCTCAGAGTCAGACCTACCACATCCTCCATCTACCTACATTCAGACATCAACAGTATCAACTTACTATCATATTCCAATAATACTTCCAAACATACAAATATGAGTGAACAAAGAGCTTGACTTACTCCTCTCATCATCAAGTAGAGAAACATTCTTACTGTGAGGTTTGGTTACAGGCCAGGTTTTTAGACTATTTTTAAAAAAAAAGAAAAAGAAAAGGAAAAAAAGAATGAACCATTACCTGACTATAACTGCAGGAACATACCCAGTGCTAAATATTCTGGAAATGTGCATCCTAACAGCTATAGCATCTGCTCTTTATAAAGTGGGATTTTTGTGCCAGCAGTGCAGAAAATGAGTGCTACACTATGGCAGTGCTACTGGTTTCAAGCTGATCATAGAGAGCCTCATGAAGTCCTAAATTCTCCAATGAAACCAGTGCTTTAAGCTCTTTATTTCTGACTTCAAGCAGCCTTGCTTTTAAACCAAGAATTGCAACTTTGAGATGTATGCCTTAAAAGATCCATATTTTCATCTTCTGGGAATCCAAGTGAGCTACTAAAAGCTCTTCTCTGAATTTTCAGATCTGCTATATGACTGCTTCTTCCCAAAACATCACATCTCATCTAGTACTTACTGTAGTCTAGTTCTGATGCAAAACTCATTAAGAACTGACACAAGGGTGCTCTCTATGGAAAAGTTAATGGCACTAATTGGTAGAAAGCAATAGTTAATCACAATTTCTCCTACTTTCAAGTATGCTTTCTCATTTCTTTTACTATTTTCAGTATTAGTAACTCTCATCTACTACTCAACAGCACACACCCAAGAAAACCCAGCAGCATTTCCTCGTGACCAGCTAAACAGGTTGAAATTCACAGCTTTTCTAGTCATGTCCTTGACAAGGTTTAAATCAAACAGAGGGAAGAGGAAGCCCTGAAGGGTAGATGTATGAAGGAACTATCATTCAAAACCACATGACAATTCCCTTTAATAGGTTTCCAATTGCTTTTCTCTCAAAAATGAAGGTTCCAACCAACAGGTATAATCAGCACATCAAATACATGTTTGGATGTCCAGAACGTGTTGTGGAACAAACTCTGCTGCTGGACAAAACGTTGGAAGTTTCATTTCTAAGAGAGTTTTCTCCTGATATTACTATAAATCTATTGATAGCATGAAATAATGAAGACACTATGGGGAAAGAAACAACATCTTATGTATCTGCTAGATCCTGTTAACTTACAAGGTCACATTAACAAGAAGTCCTTTAAAATAAAGCAATTTTTTAAAGACTGTATTATTAGTCTCTCATGCCTCGAAGGCACTTCAAGATTTAAGCTGAAGCTTATAAAACTTGGCAGGTTTATACCTCTGGAACCTGGCACCTTCCAGTGGGACAGTGTGAATGTGACTCTTGTCACTGCTGCCACATCCCACCCTCACTCCCTAAAAGATACATAGAGGGAAGATAACTAACATTACAAAGCAAATCATTTTTTTGCACATGGTTTAGCTGAGGACTGGTCAGTGTGAGGTTAATGACTGGACTCAGTGATCTTACAGGTCTTTTCCAATCCAGGCAATTCTGTGATTTCCATGACGTGCATGCTCCACTACCAGGAAGAGAGTTTGAGGCTTCAAACAAGTGTCACAAGGCCACAAATATCTATCACTAGCTATTATTGCAGGTAGAAAAAGAGGCACTGCCAGTCAAGGTCTTGGAGGTCTTGGGCTTCCCAACAACTTCAGCCACCTCTGAACAAGATTCCCAACTTTTGTTCAAGCAATGACAGGCTGAGATACCACACAACAGCAGATAAGTTTCTTGGTACATTTAAAATATTTGCAGGACCTGAATCTCATGGGTAATGTAAAGCAGGCTGCAGACTTGTGATAGTTCTTGTGATGCAGACCAAGGTGGTGCAGACATGTAAATGTGTAACATTTGCTTCTCCATGAAATGACTACTTACAGCTAATTGTGATGACTGCTCACCGTAACATACAATGGCTACTTCATTATCTTGATCAAGCGTTTTTAACAGTAACACAGCATTGCCTATCACCTACATGACAGGAACCAACTCAGCAAACCTGCCTGAAGCACAGCATATCTTTTGGGAAGAAGCCCCAAACCCCTTATTTGATAAACTGTTCCAAGAGGTATCAAGACCAAAGAGTTAAGCACAGTGAACCACTGTGAACAAAAAGTTGTAGGACTGAAGACTCCCTCCCGTCTCTAACAGACTATTTCATTACTACACAGATAAACCCAACGGAAGGGGGGTGTAACCTGTGCTCTGTGCTAGCAGGGTTTTCTGTTGCCTTTTAATGCTGTGGGACTGCCAAACTACTAGGCAATCTCATTGCCAAGTGTCTCCTTCAAGGTATCGAAACATAAAGCTCCCTCCTGTCTGCGAGCCATCTGCACGGCAGATGGAAACCTGACATACGGTGCCTCCAAAACTGAGCGCCGCTGTCCAGACTCCACCTAATAAACACTCCCAGATGCAGAAGCCTCAGACCATACCATGAGAAATGCAAAGCAAACAAATGAAGACACCCATTGAGGTCTCTTCACAAACATCATGAAACAACACACATACAGAACAGCCTTAAACTAATTCAGACCATAATGATGATGCAATTAAGTAAGCAGCTGTACAGCTGTGCACACTACTGATGTTTGTCAACACAAGGCGCTCTGCTCATCTCACAGGTGCCAGAGGAAAAACCTGACAGTGGTTTTTTTAACCATATTTGCTCTACAAAATATAAATGTCAGTTCACTTCTAAATTGGCTGATAATAGGAAATGAGATTTCTGACTGAGTGCCATGTAAATATCAAGTCATTTATTTATTAATTTTTTACATTAAAAACTATAATTTTTGTTTTCTCTATTCTGTTTAATTCTTTTCTGCCTTCATAGGGTTCTTCAGCAGGGAAAAGGCCAGAGAAAATGAGATTTCATTCAGGGAATTCATTCATTATCACAGAGTGTTTTACAGAATGGGGCAGAAAAAGATTGAAACGGTTATTCCCAGAGGACAGTGATGTATTACGCCTGCATGCACTGAGGAGTATTTCAAGAATCTAATCCTTAGGAGGAAATACTAATTTTTTTTCTGGCTAAACTTAAGTAGCTATTCTTTTGAGGACTATGAGATTCAACATTCAAAATGAGGTTTTATTCATGATTATTTTTCTTCCTTTAGAGCAAAGAATGGAAAATGAATACTTAATCTTTGTTGGACCAAATAACCTCGTTATTTGCAGGATTTCCCATGTTTGCCAGCACGTTTCTTAACCCATGCCTATTACTTAATGCTCACCCTTGCAAAATTACTATGCACTGGCTAAGGGGCAACTCAGTTTTCTCACATGCCTTTGCTTCAGCCCTGTAGACAGTGTCTGATTACTCACTACAGGAGCAAGTATTGAACTACCATGTTTTACTTCCCAAGAACTCAAATTTATTTCATACAAGGTGAGCTTACGACATGGATTCCCTGTAGAAGGAGAATTTAATTTACCACAAGCCAGTGAAGATGAAATCAGGATCCTCTGCAAGGATATTTCCTTTGCAAGAAGTGAGAACAAGGCATCCCTGCAGGATGCACTCAGGGCTCAGAAATCAGCCCTATGGACTAAGCTCTTACTTCTTGCAACAACGAATCCCTAAATTCTCCCCAAGATCCCTTGGCAGTGCTTACCCTCTGCTCTTTCAACATCAGTTCTTCCTGATTCATAAAAGAGCTCAATCATATGTTTAACTTCCAGTACATTTTTTTTTTCCCCAGGAAACAGGAGACTCCCAATCACACATAATTTTTAGACTTCTTTCCAAAAGAAGTGACATTTGTGGATGGTGCTGCTGGTCTGTCTATTGCTCCTCTTCCCACTCTCTTTAATCCACTTAATCAAATTTAGAGTTGGAACCAAAGTCTCAAAGTTCTGATATATTTCATGAAAATTAGCAGCTGATACAGCAGAGACCCTACTAACTCCTCCATGCCTTAGTTTACATGGGCATAAGAAAGCAGCAATTTTTCCTTGCTCTTGTGACTATGAACTTCAGAAAGACTCAAGCCAAGTTGCTTGGCACGGGACCTGCCCTGCCAGGTTCGGTTTTGTAGGGATTCTCTAAGCAGCAGCATTAACTAAAGCCTTAGTGCCTAAGCTGCTTGTTTTGTGTTTATGCAGCTCTTCATATATTTCAGGAGAACTACTTCTGGTTTTAAAGCAAGGGAAGAATCAAGATCAAATCTGTCTGATTTGCTGTTATTCCTGCTGGCAGACAAAAACCCTGGCATACCTGCAGAAGCACTCATCTCCCCAAAACCAGGACATTTCCAAGTCACTGTGTTCATTCAGAAGATATTCTGAATGCTCCCATTCAAAACTTGAAAAATGAGCAAATATGTTCCATCACTGTAAAATGCTTAAGTTTCTGTACTGAGAGACTCAAAGAGATTAGAAAAGTTAACAGATTACAACAATTTGGCTCAGGTTTGCTAGCCCTACTCCACACTGCTACCCCTTCCAACAAACTTCAATGTACTGAGTGGAAGGAGTTAAAGGAAAAACCTTGATGAATTTCAATTTAAAAAAAAAAGGTGCATTTTAATAATGAAACAGGCTGAAAATATTCTGTATATTGGTATTTGCCATGAACAGCCATGACAATTCAATGTCTGCTCATACTTATGCATCACATCCCATGCCTGAAGGACAGCCGTCTCCCAGATCGTGAGATCCGGGACCACCACACAGCAAAGCACTTTTCTGGCTTTAATGAAACAGCAGATCAGAAAAGATTATCACAACGTTGCCTTTCTGCCTCTTACTAAAAATGGAAGAAACCCTGGACACTTCTTGGGAATGTCAGTCACTGCTGAGAAACAACTGAAAAACAAAGTAATTCCCTCACTGATAACCTACACTCAAACCCTGATGTGGTTATAGGTCTGCAGCTCCCTTCAAAAAGAGGTTATATTTGTACTTTCTGGTAGAATTCTTTCCCTTAGAGTTTGGTAGGAGGATACTTGAATTCAGGAAAAATGAGCCAGTTTTATAATTCTGAATATAGTTCTAGCAATTCTGAAATTAATAAAGCTGAATTTGTTCTGTGGTCTCTACAAAACAAATCTTAATTTATTGCTGTTAAATTCATGTACCGATACTGCTAAGAACAACATAACTCCTCCATCCAAACAACAGAGAAAAATAGGTAAATACTGAATCAAAAACCTTCTAATGATTTAAAAACAGATTAAGTGCTTTTAAAAAACTTTGTAGATTGTTTTTTGGTTTGTTTTTTTTTTGTTAGAGATCCACATATCCATATTACAAACAACCCTAAAATAACAGCCTTCTCAATGTAACCTGATTTAAAGTTCTACCTGTTTAAGCTGTATCAGCTGTATGCCCTAGATACTAAAAATGGCACTTGATTCAAGATGCAGGAAATACAGCACACAAATACACTCTGACTACTTTTGACTCCAGCCTTACAGACATTTGGGTATATTTATTAATTTATACATATGGATAATCTACTTAGTTCAAGCCATCATCCCATGCAGGAGTCAGGAAGAGCTTCACCAAACTGAAACTGATCATTAAAGTATATCTTTGGGTCACTTAAGATTGTGGAAGAGCATGTTTGTGAATTGTGTAACACGCAGAAACTGTGATCAAACACGGCAAACTCCAAGTCTGTACATGCCTCTTAGCAAAGGAGATTCGTCTGTGGTATGAGTGAGTTTCTGCAAGTTAGATTTAGCTGCAAGAAACATATGGAGTTGAGCTGCTTATCTTAGATTGTCCAGACTTTCATGGCCTGGAAATGCACAAAGCAGTTTTGCAAGATCAGATTTTTCAAATGAAAATTCCAGTACTGGTTGTGTTTCAAGCTGGCTGGAAAACTCTCCAGCACAGATTCTTTTGTACTGTTTTAATAGTTTGAGTTTCAGCTGAAATCTGGAATTTTAAAAGCATAAACAGACTTTTAAAAATTCTGCTTTAAAATCATAAAGCACTTGGATTTGGGTGTGATTTGAGCGGTGACAAAAACCATACAAAACTCAACTATTTCCCAGTACTTTTGCCTGTCGCTGTCCCCGAGCTTCCAAGCTCTGCTTCAGGACTCAAGTATTTATCTTAACGCTGTAATGCCATTTCCCACCATAAATACTTTCGTCAAGCTAAAAACATATCAGACCCCAAGACCTATCAGCAGAATGATAATCCTTTGAAAGCAGGTCTGATAAAACCAGTAAACCTCTAAGTATCCTTAACAGTGATTATTTTTTCCCTCCCCTCCCATAAAATAGGATTCTAATGGGTCACAAGAAAGTATTTGGAAGGTGAATGCTATCATATTAAAATATTTCATTCCAATAATATACTTACCGTGCATCCTCTGCAGATTACAGAGGTTAAACTGAAAGCCCTCATCTCCTTACCTTCTGCTCAGATGTGAAGTGATTTCTAGTCAGTAGAAGTAGTATTGTGTACAAACTGATGCGAGGAATGTGATGAACTGAGGCAGCTATTGACACAAGCTCTTCTTGGTGTTAGGCTCTTTCTGTACAGAAGTGAAGTTCACTATGAGATGGGCTTGGCTGCTTCTTGCATTCTGTGTAGGAGTAACATCAAGGATCTGGGGATTTTGATGGTCACCCATTTAAATAAAGCATTCTTACACAGGACATGGCTGCTAACTAGTTTTTCATTTTGAAACCTAAGCAGACAGCAATTAAGAACAAAGGAAGATTTTCTGTCACTGCTCAAAGAGGAGTAGGAGCAGGATTAAAGCACCTGGGGAAAACTGTGATAGAACCTTTGTTACCAAAGGAAAGTGTAGCTGAGGCTGAGGCTTCATCTAGCCTACCTGAGGGAGTCTAGCAGGTACAGAAAGGCACAAGAGGGAGGCACAAAATATGACAGCATGGGAAGCTTCAGTATTCAAAAGCAACCATAATTGAAAAAAAAAAAAAAAAACAATTACAGCATGCTCATATTACAAAATCTTCATGGCAAAGACTGTTTATGTCACTTAACATGTGGCCCAGACTCCAATACTAATTATTAAAGAAACTAATGACCTTTGAAAGATGAATTTGTATTTTCCAACAGCTTTGACTTGATTTTTTTAAGGGGTGCTACAATTTTATGAAAGTAGAGATATTTATATGTTGGAAAAATGTTATTGGCTGGGCCAGAAGAGGTTCTTTAGTAACAATGAATGCTTGGCAGAAAATAGCAATGCACCATCCCAGAGACCAGAAATGAACGGTTAGCGCTCATATTTGGGACAACCAGCTATTACCACCAAATACCATGTGTTTGAAATGTGCTGCTTCAAAGATGCTGCTGTTGCTTTCTTTCTGAGACACACTGTCCTACATTTTGAGTTTAGTACCTGCAACTGTCCCCAAAATGCTTGACCCTTACTTAGAATCCTCAACAAGTGTAAAGGTTTTCAAGAGCTTACGTTTCATGACCTTGCAATGAGCACTGCACTGGGAGCTAAGGGCTACAACTCATTTTCTAAAACCTGAATCTTATTTAGCTGTTCTACACAAGTCCATTTGAAAATCCTGGAACCAACTATGGATGCTTAAAGCTCTTGAAAACGCCGCTCCATAATGCTGGTTTGGCAAAACTGAGGACAGATTATCTGAATTCAGGTCTTTCCCCAAGCCTTATGAGAAACATGGGAGACTAGAACACAGAATATATATATTTTTTTTTTTAATTATCTCTTTTTTCCCTATAGAAGTCTCAAAGCACACACCTGAAGGACAGGATTGCTGAAAGGAGAGCAAAGTCCATTGTTTGCTCTCACACTTGGAGCTAGCACAGACAACCCTAACAACAAAGACATGGCAGCATGACTTCATCAGCACTAAGAGACACGGTTATTATCAGAGCAATTTTTCTTATACTCTTTCCCTGTAACAGAGTATTTGACTTACTGGAATTGAAAAATATTGATAAACCCATGAGAAGGTGAGTGATTTTAAACAATGCATGCATTTCACTGTATTAAATACAAAGATGATTAAATTTGAAACTCCTGCACATTTCTGAACACACTGCCCACTGGTAGTTCCATGTTGGTTGATGTTACAGTGAGGGACTAGAATAGCCTCAGATCTTTATAAGCAGTAAATTCATATGTAGAGAACATTCATTTATTGATTTGATGAAGGTCCATAATGGTTTCTTACTTGACAAATTTTCTTCCTTTTCTCTTACTAGCATATGTAAAAAACCTAGCATGCCTGCCCTTTGCTTAAGCAAAGTCCAACAGGGTACATTTAAATGCAGCTGAAGCTTTCTGCAACATTTCCCCCTCCCTAGGGCAGTGCTGAGGCAAGATTAAAAAACTATTAGAGGTAACACTGCACTGCACAGGCCTGTGAAACCAAATCATCTCCTAAACTGATACCATAGAGAAATTACTTCCAGTGCACTTCCTCCCCCTCCTTATTTCCCTCAACTATTCAAGGCTGCGAGCTTTGGGAATGATTTCAACACTGACTATCACAGCCATTGATTTGCTACAGTAATGCTTATACTTGTGTGGAATACTCAGCTTACCAAAGGGAGTTCTGACTGTGTTAACATCATGTCACCTCGGAGGTTCGTGAAGACTTCTGCATTATTTTTCTTTTATAATTCCAGCCATCCAAAAGCAACCACATTGTCAAGACTCATATGCTAAATAATTAGTCAGTTTTGATGAGCCCACAAACAACATTTGGAGAAACACTCACATCAAGCTCTACAGTGCATGCTTATACACAAACATAACCCCAGACCATGGCTTTTCTTACACGATTCACGAAAGAGAGGTCAAAATCAAAATAGAGAATTTTTTGACTCAGACTCCCCAAGAATCCACCAGCAACCAAAGATGTCCTGCAACAAAGAATCCAAGTATTCCCTTTGCTTCAAAAATATGAATTAGCCTTTACTGACCAGGCAAAACGGTGCAATTCAACACAACAGCTAAAATTTTACTGTACCTTTGGAAAAATTGTTTCAGTTCCACAGAGTTACTGGCCAGCTCCTTTCATCTCTGACCCAGAAGGCACAATTCCACCATGCAGCAGCTTCCAGAACAAACTGCAGAAGCAATAAATCAATCCATCAGGATTCCAGGAAAACACATTTACTCAGTAAATAGCACCTTTTGCAAGCCTCCTTTGCAATTATGAAGTTGTACCCTTTGAAGATACGCAGCACATACAAGTCGTGTGCGCACGTAACAGGAGCAGAGTTTGGAGGACCTTGCCAAACTGAGCTAGAAAATATGGCTGACATAATTATTGAGCAAAGCCAGCTTTAAGCAATCACTGCAGCATACTGCATCAAACACATCCAGTGTCTTCTCTGTGCATAATCCCTCCGCCTGCTTCTCATCTATCATGGATTCTGCATATTTGACAGGGTAAGGAAGAATGAATAGGGGCTAAGGTGGGCCTTGTTTTCAGGCATCTTGGCAATTGCAGTGAAAATCCAGGCCCTCAAGCTATGTTCCTTTGTTACAATTTGAGGATCACTATTAATCTGCAAAGCATGAGAAGGTGGACTAACAACTACAGAATCTGTTTTAAAAATCTACTCCTGCATATGCGAGCACCAAACAAAGTAGCACAAAATAAGTAATAAATTACTATTTAAAGTTAATATTTTAGAATGCAAAATTATTTTTCCAGACTTTGTTCTGTTGTCACTTAAAACCTCCTATCAGCCAAGTTTTAAATGTTTTGTTTGAGGCTGCAAGGCCCTGACAAAGTTCAGGTTGCTTGGGACCAAGGGGGAGAAGGGAAACAAGGTTCATGCTTACAGAAAGAACCGTTAATGAGAGTTTATTAAGTCTTCCCTAAATATTCCATCAGGCTGGATTTGATTATGTTTAAAACAACACTATACCATTAGCATCTCTTGTTTGGCAATACAGACTTGAGCTAGGCCAGACATTATATGAAGAGCTAATGACTTTCAAACTCTTCAAGGTTTGACACAGTTTTGCTCCAGTCAGGACCACTACAAAGATTTCACCTGATCCATCCCTGGCACTTCAGAGGGGATCTGACCCCAAGTTTCTCAGCTCCTGAGGGGAGGCCTTCACCCCCAAGTGATTTTACAGCTGTAAGTAACAAAATCACTAGCATCAATTTGACTGGCTAGTAAAATATTGTCTCTGTTAAGCAGCAGGGCCCTTCAGACTGAGTGGTTAGCCCGTGTATCCCCAGAGAAGCGGCACTCAGCACTGCAGGAGCAATTTTCCACAGGAATACAGGTAGTGCGTGCTCATGGCAGTGAAAGGAGGCTAATACACATCTCACATGGTGCCTGGGAGCTGCTAGAAAGCACACACAAATATCAACTCTCACTGATGCAAATAGCTAGAGAACACAGAAGGAAATGTAAATAAACTATCCTTGAAAAGCTATAGGAAAAGCAAAAAAAAAAAAATTAAAAAAAATTCTGCACAAACCCATGCCAATCCACAAGAGTTCCCCTTTCAGCAGCTGCCAGGATAAATTTCCCCTTTGGGCAGACGGGCTGAAACCTGAGCCCATCATGAATGAGAATGTGCAGCTTTACTTGAGCACACACTGAAAAAAAAAAGAAAAAGAAAAAAAGAAAACAAGAAAAAAACCCCTAGAATTCTGTCCAGGGAAATTAATCATTCTCAGCACCTTTGCAGATACAGTCTATCCCTTTAGCACTGACCTACATACTGCACAGACTATGTTTCAAAACAATCTGACATTTAAATCAAAACTGCCCAAAAAGTCTTGCTCCCTCCCTTCATTCCCAGTGCATGAACAACCGATTGACTGGCTGCCCTTAGAGTAACGTTACTCAGGGGTGTTCCAGGACACTCACAGTCTCCTATGACTTTTTTGCACCATGGTTTAGGAGTGTCCTGAGCTGCAAACTGTAGTCAGTGTGGAGTTCCAGTTACACACCAACTGTGTCTAAAAGCATATAGGGAAGGTGGTGGGCAAGGCTTTTTTTTTCCTTGACAGGGCATATTTTAGAATAGCACAGTTAGAGTATGCACTGTCACTCTGGAATTCAGAGCCACACTTCTCAGACTGGGATTTTCCAAACAGCTTCAGGTACATGAGGCAACTAAAGCCCAGTGACCATCACCGAGAGCTGGGCACCTATGAGCCACCTCTGCAACTCTGGAAAATCTCCAACCAGAGGAGGATTGTCACTGCTGCTCCTCGGGTCACATCCCAAGTCAGCAAAGAACTGGACTGAGCTACACTCGCTGCTTTACACCACCATCACCTAAACCTTTCAGGGAGGCATTCCATCTCCAAGCTGGCACTGCAAGCACTGCTCCTTTCCTCTACCAGGCTTGGTCCTTGCCCTGCAGAAGCACCAGGTGAAAAGGTTCTGCAGATATGTTCAGCTTCAGAAACAGATCTTGAATTTCTATTTCCACAGCATGACTTCAGGGATGAGGTCATGCTAGAAGATGAAACGCTGATTCCTGATAAAACCCTACATTCTTGACATGCTCCTTCACAGCAGAGATGGCCCTAACTGGAACCTCAGCATATCTGGGAAGCTTAAGCCCAGACACATGTTTTAGTGCCTGGGTTCTTCCTCACCTTTTAGCCAAATCTTGCATTCCCTACATATTCAAAAGCTATTGAGACTTTTAGGTGTTTAATCAGGAAGTATTGTCAGAAACCCAAATATTAGTTTGATTTCTGGGCAAGCAGGATCAGTCTGCTAGCCACTCAATGAAAAGAAGAAAAAAACCTCTGCTATTATTGTTTTTCTTTACAGAGACTTAACCCTGAATCATTTATGAGGTACAATCCTTACTGAAAGACAGTTAATTCCAAGACAGGCTTTATAACAAGCTGTGCCACACATTTTTTGAAAACCCAGTTCCTACTGATGTCAATTTAACTTCTGTTAGGGACACTGATATAAAAAAAAAAATCCAAACCAATCAAACACAAAAATGGAAATTTATGTTAACACAAAAAAATAACTAGAATAGCATTACAATGAATACTGTACTTTCCAAAACATTAATTAAGCAAAATGCTTTAATGAACTTCAACCACTAAATCTTCTTTAATATCAGATGAATGTAGCACTGCCCAAGCCAAATTCTGACAAATGGAATCACAGAATCACTGAGGTTGGAAGGAACCAGTAGAGATGATCCACTCCAACCCCTCTGCTCAAAGCAGGGTCAACTAGAGCATGTTGCTCAAGACCATGTCCAGACAGGTTTTGAATTGCCTCTGACTATGGACACTCCACACCCTCTTTAAGCAATCTGTTGTGACAATGCTCAACCACTCTCATAATATTTATTTTTTCCTTAAACATAATTTCCTGTATTTCAGTTTGTGCCTATTGCCCCTAGTCCTGTCTCTGGGCACCACTAAGAGCAGCTCCATCTTCTTGACTTCCCCCATCAGGCATTTATATACAGGTATTTATATCCTATATATAGGATCCTACTGAGCCTTCTCTTCTCCAGGCTGAATGGTCTCAGCTCTCTGTATCTCTCCTCATATGAAAGATACTGCAGTCCTTCATCTTTGTGGATGGACCCTTCCCAGTACCTCCATGTCCCTCTTGCACTGGAGTCCAGGACAGAAAACAACACCCAGGTACATCTCACCAGGGCCAACTAGATGGGAAGGGTCACCTCCCTCAAGCTGCAGGTGATGCTTCTCCTGATACAGCCCAGGACTCTGCTAGCCCTTCTTAGCTGTGAGTGTGCATGGCTGGCTCGAGTTCAGCTCATCCTTCTCTAGGACCTCCATATTGTAAATTACCAGAGAGCTTAATGAACATTGTAAAGCAGTCTCTAATAAAATGCCCTCTGTTTATTTTCTTATGCAATTTATCAGTGTGAATTTGAATTGGACCAATTTTTAGGGGCACCATGTCTTTAAAACTGGGGAAACACCACCAAAGGCCTGAAACCTTCAGGGTAACTCCCAAACTGGAATCTCAAAACCAGAGATGCAAAAATTAGTTTCTGCTCCTAAAAAAACTGTGTGATTACAGCATGATTTCATTGTAATAGCCCAGGAGGCAGACTCATTACAGGACTAAAACAAGCTTCACAGAAAGGAAGCAAGACAGCAAGTTGAGTTTCCACCATCTTTTTCAAAATCATTTTAGATATGTAAAATAATTACCATGGAATATATGTTAAGTAAGAAGAGGTCAATCTGGTTACATTTTCTCCAGAAAAAACCTGCACAAGTACAATAAAAGTGCTAATTCTAGCACTCTGGAATTAACTGCAACTTCTGTAGCTTGGGGCTTTAGGTCCCGGCTGCAAGCATCTTATTAAAGTGCTGTAACTGAACAGAAATCAGATCAATGCACTGGACTCAGCTGTGAACATATTATGGTAGTGTGCATATAGTCCTGATTTTTGGTTTGCTTCAAGTGTGTTACTCCAGCAAAAGCTGTCTTAAGTACCTCTAATAACATATCCTCAGGTCCCTATCCAGTCCCATGGAGGTGTACTGCAGTCATTTTTTCACCCACACCTCAGACAGAATCCTCTATCTCCTTCTGCTTACAGCTTCACATTTGTGCCTGAGAAGGGAAGGGGACATGAGTCCATAGCCACGTGCCTCTCACCACCAAACACTTTCCTGTTACCTGTGGAATAGCCACTGCATAAACCAGTCTCCTCTTCCAGGTGTTTGAGGGATTCTAGGAACAAAGCCATCCACGCCACATTTGCCACGTGCACAGGTGGGCTAAGGAAGAAGCACTCCATGCCTTTCCCCTCCCACGTGGCACTGTCCCTCAGGCAGTCTTAAGTTGACCTAACCAAATGCTGCTGCTGTGAATCCCAAATGAGAGCCCACACCAGCTGGGCCAGTGGTTCCTGTAAGGAGAATCCACTGACTTCAGTGTGAGCTCGGGATCCACTGGCAGCCTCGAGCTAACGTGTCAAGCAATGCTGTCACACCCACCCGCTTTGATGGGGCTTCTTTCAGAAAAGGGCTTTCTCAGAGAAAAACTTCACCACACAGCACAGAACTCCTGCAAAAAAGCAATTTTCCAGTTCAGACAAAGCAAACATGATGAAGGAAACTTTCTGATTAATAAATAGAAGATAACAGGCATAGGCTAAGGTTAATTAAGTTAACAGGAAGGCTGCTAATGATTTCAAAGAATGACAAGTATCAGGTTTGGGGTTTTTTTGGTTGTGGTTGTTGTTTTGGGGTTTGGGGGGGATGGTTTTGTTTGTTTGTTTTTATTTTTAAAAACTAACACATAAAAGTTACTAATTTTAAAAGGAAGCATCATGCCTTGAGCATTTTTGACTAGTAACACTGAGACACATCACCCTCAGTAATTTGTCTTCCAAACCAACAAGTAACAGAACTTATAGCTATAGTTATACCCACAAATAGGGATGATTTACCACAACATATGTAAAGTCATTTTTTTTCTAGGGAACAATGAGACAGTAAAAGTTTTTTTTTACATTTTCCAATATGCCCACATGTAGTATGAAAAAAATATCATATTAGCAACAAGAAAAGCACAGAGTTAGTGGGGAGAAAGGCACAGTCCTGGTAAATCACTTCTTTCTCCTTTCAAACAGTTAACTGCAAAATACATAAAACTGAAGCACATAAAAATGGCATGTAGCAAACAGTAAAACATAATGGAAGTTTAACTGTTAAATGAATAACAACTCTAGCCAATGTGGCTATGATTTCATGCTTTTCCACTGCAAGAAAAAAAAGAGGAGTCCATCCACATTTCATAACTCCAGAGGGAACGAGTTCCACATTTTCAGCATTGCCCAGAGCCATAAGCAATCCATCCCTCGCTTGAGGCACCCATCACTGCAAGGGAAAGTTGCAGCGTGCCACAGCTGCAGAGTATGCCAGACTGTTTAGACAGAGGCACTTCAGAAACATGCCACAGTCCTTGGGTTGAAGAAGAACAACTCCTAAAATGCTTGTACAGAAGCTGGATACAGCACTGTACAGCATGGCATAACGTGTGGCCCTGCTTTCACTTTTAGGTGTGCCAGGTTAAGCAACCTCCACAGAACCCCAGAATTGCCTTGATTAGAAAAGACCTTTAAGATCATCAAGTCCAATCTTTAACCTCACACTGACAAGTCCCCCACTAACCCATGTCCCTCAGCACTGTGTCTACACAACTCTTCAATCCCTCCAGGGATGGGGACTCCACCACTGCCCTGGGCAACCCCTGCCAATGCCTCAGAACCCTTTCAGCAAAGAAATTCTTCCTCACATCCCATCTCACCTGCCCTGGCCACAACTTGAGGCCGTTTCCTTGGGTCCTGTCACTTGTTCCCTGGTTGAACAGACCCACCCCCACCTCTCTCCACCCTCCTTGCAGGGAGTTGGACAGAGCCAGAAGGTCTCCCCTCAGCCTCCTTTTCTCCAGGCTCAACACCCCCAGTTCCCTCAGCCGGGAACTCAGCACACTTGTGCTCCAGACCCTTCCCCAGCTCCGGTGCCCTTCTCTGGACACGCTCCAGCACCTCCAGGTCCTTCTGGGAGTGAGGAATTCATTACTATTGCTCAGATCCTCTCTTTTTGTAGCTTCTTCACAGCATCAATCCAGCTACTGGGCAATCACAAGTTAAACTGGCTGACATGTTTTCCATTAATTTCTGTGAGAAGGTGTGTGGAGACTGCCAGGATGGGAAGAAGCAGACACAACGATGCCAGTACCTGCTTACAAGCAACGCCCCCAAATATTTCTGTGGCCACAGTGGTACCAAGGCTTGCCCAGAACAAACATGCCAGTGCCTGTTTTGGCTCTGGAGGCAGACAGCTGTATTAGCCTGGTGCTACAGGGAACTCCATGTTCCTGTTGCAGGGAACTACCAGTTTATCTCCTTTCTGCTTTTTTGACACAGTTTTGTCACAGAAACACCCGCCTGTGCACTGGAAAGGAGCAAGAGCTAACTTCTCACACCCAGTTGAGTAGGATAGAAAGGTGGAAAGGTATATTGATGACACTAAGGCTCAGGAGGGCTTGTGCTTCGATACAGCTTAGCATCCTCCCAGCTCTTTTCACACAGATACACAGCAAGGGGAGGATTTGGTCTAACTGACCTACCAAGAGAGAAGAGAATCTGAGCACATGGAGTCTCTGTCCAATGCTCTGGTCAACCAGCCTGTCCTCCTTTTCATCACACTACAGCTTTTGGATTTGTAATGGAATAATGCCTATTCTTTTAGCCTTAACTTTCAGAGATATCTAATAGGAAAAATTTACTCTGCCTAAGGAGACTGTTGCCTTTCTTGTCCCACGCTTCTTCCACAAAAGGAAAGCATTAATTGAAGCCCCAGCAGTAAGACCAACAGTAATATTGTGGAAAACTATCGTGTTCTTCTTGTTTAACTACTACTTAAAAAAAAAATACACAGATGGAGTGACACACTCCATCTGCAGTCCCACAAGAAGCTGTTTTATTTCTTTCTGACCCTCCCCCAAATTTTGTACAACGAAGAACATCAATGTGAAAGCACAGGATTTTCCTGACATAGGGGGGGTGAAAAGACATGGTCACACAGACCTAGTAAATATCAGATTCCCGAGTCACACAGTGAACATTTTGAAGGGGTCTGTCGCTGTAGGTTGATAGTGGAATCAGCTGCAAAAATTGCTGCTAGTCACACAAACAGTGACCTTGCAGATCAAGCCTGAAAAGTGTATGACATCCTATGTGTAACGTCTTCTATTAAATACCTTCAGATGAAAGCATAATAAAATGAAAAATCTATAAAACTTTATGATTTTAATAGTTTCAGTTACTAAGTTGAGTCTTCTGGAGACTTGGCAGGCTTTTCCTGGAATAGACTGTGATATCTGAAACCTCTTTTGTTCCCCCCCCACTTTATATTTTTTTTTAATGTAGCTATTTGCAACCATCAATGAACAGAGGCAAAATATGACATTTAGAATTAACCCCGAAATCTTGGAACTGTCTGATGATCCAAAAACCAAAGTAGCATGTCAGAGTATCTTTAATTCTGTTTTATAACTCGATTGCACTGTGTTACCATATTATATTGTATCAACCCACTGATTGCTGACACACTCCATGCTCCAAGAGAACAATGGAAAGGAATTTCACTGCACTATTTCACAAAAGTTTTATACAGCTTGTAAAGTGTTCTTGCCTTCTACATCAAAACACTTGGGTCGGTGTTTTCATTCCATTGGTATCTGCATTAATTTCTTTCATTAATTAAAAATTATCTGCTCATTGCAGGGAGTCCAAGTGCTTTTGCTCACACAGATCCAGAGTAATTTGGGTTGTTTTGGGTTTTTTTTTTTAAAAAAAGAATAAAAATCACTCAGTGCCTCTGTTTTTTTTTTTTTCAGATGTCTGGACCGACTGCACATTCTAACACTTTTGAAAGGAGATTCTGCCTCATGTAATAGCTAAAGGAATGTTCCATTGTCATTGCTGGGGAGGACACAGATTGCTATAATGCATTTAAAAAGCAATCAAAAACCCACCAAACCCTATCTGTGTATGGCTTTTCATTAAGTCTCACAAAAATCTGGTGTCTTCTGGGTATGTTTTTATCTCTAGGAAACACAGTTCTGCTCGACCTAAGATACTTACAGCAAAAGCACCTCAGCAGCAAAGAGACCAAATATTGGATGGATTAACATGAACCACTATAAACTTGCTAAAATTCTCCTTGCTAAAAACTCAGCTTCTCATTTGCCTGAGCCATTCCTTGGTCAGCAACACAGAATAGCAGGCTACAAGTCCTTCCTGAACATGACATTCAGATTCATAGCACTGCCTAAACAACTCAGCAGAGCATCCAGTCACTTGTCACAACTGCAGGGAAGGCAGATCCTTGGGTATTTCAATTCACACCATGCGGCCCGTGCAGCCAAACTGCAGGGACTCAGTCCAAAGCCAGACACAAACCACATATTTTTTGAGTTTGCCCATCACCAAAACACGTAAACATCATGGGATAGAAACTCTGCCCTCCCTCATCTGACATTAGATATTTCTGGTCTCTCCAGTACAGCTGATGAGTAAATCCTAAGAAAACATCCATGCAAATAGGACAGAAAAATGGAAGAAGGACCTTTTTCCTCTAAGACAGAGGATTTCAGTGACTAAGCACGCACACTGCTGCTGAAGCCGCTGTACCTTTTGGCAGAGGACACAACAACGACTAGCAAAAATTACTAAAGAGGGCATGTTTGTTTTCAGAAGTCTCAAGCCAGTCCTTCTTTGCTTGCCCTGCCAGGCTCACTTTAAGACTTTCTCATTTTCTGTGGTAGCAGAAAGTTCACAGGCAGCACATTGCCCACAAGCCACAAACCAAAACCTTGTTTCTCATTCATGCGTTGCAGTATTCTGGCTGAACTAAGTCACTGTGTTCCCTGGGATCCATCACAGAGGTGGCTGCAAGCAGGAAGCTCAAAGTAAAGATAACCCCTTTTGACAGGTAGTTCATCATAACCTACAAGAATCATTTGAACTGGACGTTACTTGAACAAGTCATGTCCAATTTGATGTTCCTGTGCAACAAGGAGAAGCCTCCCAAGGACAGCTCAAAGGACATCTAGTCTGCTATGAGCAGCAGAAAATGCTTTTCAATATCCCACAAAAGACAAACAGAAAAAGACTGAAAGTTGCAACTATCATGTTCCATAGGAGAAAGCTTTAAAGATGGTTTCTGCCTGCTTCACAGCTCACCAAAAATGGCCATCACAACAAAACAGAAAAGGATATAAAGATCTCCAGCCCTGTAGAATTTTGCAAGTCTTTTGGCCATGCCCTTGTTTATTCAACACCACACAGTTCATGTGACGGCTATGTTTCAGAGAGTGCCTTCAGAAAATATTCTAAGGCTACGAGAAGGTATTGTCGCCAAGAACAATGACAGCACACATGAGAGAGAGGTAGACAACACTTTTGCCCATATTTCACCTGCCATTCAAGCTCCTGGCTCTCCTGGACCAATAGGGAGAATGTCAGAGAACAGCAGGATTGCTGACAGCTCACATGTTTGCAATACTCTTGATAAAAAGGGCCTTTTGGGGAGTAGCTGGGGATGTGGTTTTAGCAAAGACAAGCAACATGTTTGTGGATGCTGGAAGCTAACATGTCTCTCTGTACTCAGAAGCAAGCCTCCTTCTGGTTACCCTGTCCAACTAAAATACAAATAAAGAGACTGTTGTGTAGAAATCCCTCCCAAGCGTAGCAAAAACCCCAAAGACTTTGGTTATAGGGAGAGGAGAGGGAGACTATACTCAGTGTATGCTTCACACTCCAGCAAAGACAGTAATAACATCATTATGGGTCAAAGTTTCCTGGTGGTGTAGAGTTTGCTACTGACTGCTGTGCAACTTTGTCCACCACATTCATCTCTGGGCTGCTTTGGGGTTGGGTGCACAAAGATGTGCTTCTGTAAGTCCTCTGACAAAAATCCTACTGCCTTTGCCAGGACTCTGCTCTGTGTAAGGAACGTGAACATGCAAAGTCTCCAAATGTCGCTCTGTGGCTTTATGGGAAATTATTAATCCACTCTGTGAATCAGCACATCAAACTTCTAAACTATCAGCGAAACAAAATCTTTGTATTAATTTGTAAATAAGCTCCATTACCCCCCTCAAGCTATGATGTGAGTGTGTTTGTTAAGAAGTGCCCCTTCAGTCTGGAAACATTTTTGAAGGTGCCCACCAGTTCACAGCTCTGTTCTAAGCTCATCCATCACTTGTGCTCTTTGACCCAGTGCCCGTGTGTGTGGACAGTCTATAGAAGTACCAAGAGCTGGAATCAGCTCTGCTCTCTTTTTCCTCTCATCTCCAGCAGCAAGATCAGGCTCTGTACAAATTGGCAACGTGTGCTTTTGGGCACTGTGCACGTAAGCACGGTGCCACCTGGGCTGGCCCAGTTTTAACTGTTATGAAAATATCATTATCATATTTTCCAGCTTGATTATAGCTGATTCTACAAACAGCTATGTTTCCACATAAAACAAATGGCACTTTTTCTTTGTGTACTGCCAATCCTTGCAAACTGTACAGCTGAGAGCATAAATGTTTAAGTGATACACAGTCATTCATCTAAATCTGAGAAGGGAAAAGGCATCATCTGCTGTAAGCCTTTTAATGTTTTACCTAATGTTGGTGTCTATCTCAGGACAAATAGATGCATCAATCTGACTAAAGATAAAAGTAGTTTGTGTGAAAGAAGCTTGTATTTTTTTATAGCTGAAGGATGACAAGGAAATTACTATCTAGGAAACGACAAAAGGCTTTTTTCCTTATATACCTGAGAGATATCAATATGAAGAAATACAGACAAGTCTCACAGTACCTACTATTAATATGTGCCTATCCTATACGGGCACAGACCAAAAATGAGACACATATGCCTAATTTCTGTCAGTATGTCTCTATAGCTGCCTTTCACAACTCATCACACACGTCCAAGTCAAGTGAATATGCTGAAAAAAACCCCCAGCAAACAGAATGGAGATATGGCCTCAGAGAAAACCAAGGAACACAGCTTCCTATCAGACCCATATGAGAATTATATCTTTAAAAAAACCAACCAAACAAACAAACTCCAAACACTTTGCCTACCTGCTCCCCTGGCCATCTCTGTGAGATGTTCACAAATCATGACATAAACCAAAAACATGGCCTCAAATTTTCATGAGGGCAAACTTCCAATCATGCAAATAACATAAAATAACAACCCCAAAGTCACTTGATCCGACATGCACTTAACAGTGACCTGTATTGCTAAATACTGCTCTTCTGAGGCAGCACAACGTGGCTTTGTAAACAAGAGAAATGTTTCCTGACCATTAAGTCCACACACAGACACTCCAGCCCATCAGGTGGGGTAAAGAGCACCCGAAGCTTGGAGAAGGCACACTGAAAAGCATGGCTCACTGTGAAAGGAGAATGTCTTATTCCTTTACAGCTGACTCTACTCTCTAAAGGTCACAGTCCCCAAAATCTTTGAACTTCCTGTTGACTTGACTTTTTGGAGGATGCTAAGTTCAGGAAGCTTAGGTTTTTATTGTAAACAGTGCTTAAAACAGCGATACACCCGATTAAAAAGAGAGGGGGAGATTGCTGACCTAGGGTGAGACAGAACAGCAGTTTTGGTCACATTTAATTGTCAAAGAACATCTTGCATTTATCAAACAGAGAGGGGAGGGAGAGGTCATCCTCAGACTCCCTCCTCTTGGTTTTCAGCAGATTTCTACTTCCTCTACCAAAACGCTCCGTAGTCTGACTTTCCTGCTGTGTTCAGCCCTAAAATCTGCACTGAAGAGGTGGTTGCTGAGTGTGGGCAGCACAGGTGGAAATACCACTGGTCACATCGTAATTACTGTGCCAACTGGGATGTGATCCAGTATATATGGTCAGGAACCTAAGTGGGGATCCTTCAGGCTGAAAGTTGCTACACAAATGCACATTACCATGGCCAGTGTTTCGTTTCAAATGGAACATATTTTTCTAAGAAATAACTGAATCACTGGGGAATGCTGGAATCAAGTCAGAACATGAGATTCCTCGACTTTTTGCCAATCCTAGTAGCAACTGGAGTGAGAGCCAGGTTTGGCATACTAAAGGATTGTTTTTCAGTCCCATTATAGCAGTGAAAATGAAAATTGGTCCATCAAGTCAAAATCTGGCAATGGTTACCATGGCCCTGGTAGAACACAGACTTCTTCATGGTCTGTGAATGCAACGCATGCTGGAAAAAGGCAAACAAGATGATATTTCATCCCATCTCCAGTTCTGATGCAGAAAATTAAAGGCCTCCCATGTTGTTCTTATTTGAAAAGATATGAGGGAAGGCCAAGGACTGAAAAAAATGGGTACAAACAACACTGGGCCCCACTCTGAGTTAATGGCTTTAGAAATTGAGCATTTTGCAGAGGTGAAAAGCACACAACTAGGTTACCTAACAGTTAATTTTATGTCATTACACTGGCATCACACTAACAACGACTGAAGGAGCCATGCAGTTTGTTACCAGATGTAGCAGAGCAGGTGAAATACGCAAGGAAAAAGTTTCACCACAAGCACAGAAATAAAAGAACACGATAGGGACTTGAGTCCTGATGGAAATTCTGCTATGGTTTGGATCAGGCTTCCTGAGATTGAGCTTGCAATATAAGAAAACAAGTAATAGAAAATGAAAAGTAGGTCTGAGAAATGGTAACTTTTTTTTGTTATTGTTTTTTTTTTCCTATCAGAAAGCCAACCAGTGCCTCTAAGGAGCTTGTGAACATTCACATGAATTAAAATTAGGTCCATTTGCAACTATTTACAAGCAAGAAATAAACACCTGATTCGGAATCAGATATGTAAGATTTACAGACACAAGTCTGGAAGGATTACTGCATATTTACAAGGAACTTTATATGAGGACATCTTAAGAAGCTACTGCCCAGGTGAGACATCATAATGGTCAATATGGGCATTCTCACTTTGTTATATATGTCAACTCAAAAAAAACCTCAAAACTTAAACTAAAACCATCCTCAGTTTCAGTCTCTTCATTATCTTACAGTGTGGTTTAAGCAAATACATTTTACTCTGCACTTACCATGAGCTAGGAGGGTACATGCTGTCAGTTCTGGCATTTCATTCTTCCCAACAATTCCTCTGTCTCTTTTTTAACATGGAGCATTCCCCGTGAGCCTCATGCAGTCAGCCACCTTGCTTTGGAAATAAATGTCCCAGTAAAACATGCCACACAATGCAGTTCCTTTCCAGGCATGTTTGTAGCATCGCTGCGTTAAACTGAGTACTCACAGATAACGCCAGGCACAGGAGTGCCACGCGGCTGGCTCACCGCCACTGCAGCCATGTTGTCTCAGTTCTGCTGAGCTTCCAGGATGTCAACAGCCACGTTTTTCTCCTTCATCTTTGATCTCCTTCTGGAAGCCTGCCTGCGAAGTGTAATGATGCTTAAGATAGGGTTGTCACTGACAGTTTCTCTCTTTTGATCTCGAAGAACCTAAAGCAAGACTGAAGTGGGTGCTGCCAGTGCTACAAACCAACATTTTGATCTTGTTTTTCTCTTGCATAGTGAGGGCAATACTAGATTCCAACGACAGGCAGCCTTGTCCAACCCTACATTCCCTTGGAGATAAGGAAAGCACTGACTTTGGCTTTACAGAGACACAGCCAGTGCTGCCCGGATGCTTTAGCCAAAGGCACTGTGAGGAAGAAAGCACAAACGAGAGAGAACTAAATTCTGTTTGCTCAGTCACACCCACTCCATATCCAGACACACAGCCTATTAACCTGGAACAGGACTCCGTGATCACAGTGTCATTTCAGTATTCAAAAAGAGATATGGCACCAATGATTTACAAACTGAGCTTAATGAAGATACACATTTGGTCATAGCTGCTGCTAAGACTAGACTACAAGGAATCCAAAAACAGGAAGTGAGAGCATTAGTAAATTAGAAGAGGAGATCAGGAGCTTGCTTCTGTAAAGAAATCCTAGCCTTGAAATCCTAAATATTTAATCCCAACTCTTCTAGATAAATGGAAGGCATCTACCAAAAAAACAACACCCCTGGAGTCGTTGCAGACCAGCAAAAGGCCACCACAACTTTTCTGTGTCCTTCTTGAATGTTGCCAGCAAATAAAAGATGGTGCACCAGCTCGTGCAGATGGTGGCTGCTCACATTATCAACAACAATTTCAGAGCCACGTAAACTCAGAAAATTAAGAGACTTTTTCGAATGAAGAGGAATATTGCTTACTGAAATTTGTACAGATGGAACGTTACATGTCACATGTGGGAGGACCAGGAGCAATCTTGTTAGACATAACAGGACTTTCATCATGATGGATGAAAAAATTCAGGTCTTACCATTATGCAGGAGGATCAGTCCAGCTGTGATGTAAGCCAATTTACAGGAGTGAATTAGACTGCTCAGACAAGCTCATTAACAAATTTGAAAAAGCTGTTGGAATATTTCTAAGACTCCACCTCATCTGGTTGATGTCTGCAAAACATAAATATAATTTCCATTATGAAAAGGAACACACACCAACTGCTATTAGCTTATATAAGAATTACTGGGCCTAGCAATCCTTATCATCATGGCATAAGAGATCACCAGCTGGGATCAAAAAGAAATCCCCCCTGCTTCAACCCCACCATGGCTACAGTGTTAGATAATTAACAGTATATTGAGGAAAGACAGATTAACACTTTGCTCAAAAGCATCCAGAACTGGAATGTCAGGCCAGAAGGACAATTACATGTTGTACTAATGCAACTCTTCTACTCTTAAAAATACACCATAACCCAAGAGACATTCTAAATTATTACTGGGTTTGGAGCCATATGAATGACCAATCACTTTAACTACTGATATTTACATGGTTTTTACTACATTCTGTAGCTCCTGGGATATCTCAAAGTGGGGATCTCTTCTGCCA
Organism: Caprimulgus europaeus; assembly: GCA_907165065.1. The sequence continues at coordinate 80,007,383 of OU015526.1, forward strand.
CCCTCAGTAATCACCCCTGTCTAACTAGGGAATAGCTGTCTGTTTGCCACGGGGAAGCAGTTAAGATTCCTGAGCCACAGGATGTATAGCCTTGGTCTGAAGCCTTCAGAGATCTGTCTGGATTACAGCACAAAACACAGTTGCTGCCACCATGCTCCACATAGAGTCTGAATTGTCTAACAGATAAAAGCTGCCTTTTTTTGAGACAAGATGCTCGTGTCAATGAACTTAAAGAGAATGAGAGCAAGTATTCAGCCCACATTCAATTATTTTGGCAACGAAACTGCTGAAGAAAAACACAATAAAAATGCTGCAAAAGACTTTTCCAAATGTTTCTTTGAAAGAATTTGTACACAGCCAAAAAATGCTGGTTCCACACTAGATTCCTATGCCAATCTTTTCTTTCTTTCTTTTCCTTTTATTTTCTAAAGATTTTATTGGCACCTTTAAATTTTCAAGTCTTTCATAAGACAGAGAGCACGCCTTGCCAATGACTTTTCCTCTGCAACTTTGAAAAGTTTGTTTTCAAGGTTTTACAATCTAAAATACTTTAAAACAACAGTAACATCTTCAGACTTTGCATGACTTAACAGTTGCAAGACTACTACTAAATTTCTGATAAGGCAGTGAAACTGTTAACAGCTTAATTGTCTACACAGACACTGTAAGGGAAATATCACCCTGGTAGAAGTGAAAAGCCTCCCAGAGCCTCATGATTGTTCATCTGCACTTGATACTGAGGAAACCAACTGCAGCCCTTGTTTCCTAACATCTAAGAGAAATGTTTTAAAAACTTCAATTCCACATTTTTAAGATAGAAAAAGCTCTGGTAGAGGCAATTCTTTTAAGCATCATCTCACTGAATTTATTCCTAATTGTCAGCTATTCCCTTCACATTCCCTGAATTTTAGACAACAGAAAGGAGCAACTGGAAGTTTTAAAAGGACAGAACTGAAGCCAAACACTACCACTTTCAAGTGTGCTTTCAGCTGCTTAAATTCTTCTCAGATGTTCAACTGCAATGAGAATTACATATGATACTTTTTCTAATTAAAACTACAGTTCATTAAGTTGCTGGTTTGATTTTGTCTTAATAATATTTGCCTTTAATATTGTATAAAATGGGACAGGAATTTTGAAAATACATTTGCTTCTAAAAAAATATATTTTCTTTTACACAAAATAAGTATGTGCTTACTTTCATTTTATTTGAAAAAACATTTTCAGAAAAATGCTTGGGAAATATTCAGTGGCACATAATCCAAAACATTACCAGGATATCCTAGCAGTTTTGGAAACCTTCAAGCAGTTCTGGATTACACAGTCCACAGTAGACTATGAAATGTATACAATACTGGGAAAGACATCATGTTAACTTTTCACTGACGTGCTAAATGAGTACAGGACAAGCAGAAGTTCATTTCAGAAGATGAGGAGATGGAGTCACAGCACACAGCACATGCACTGAACGTCACCAGCACAAACCAGTGCCCCTGGGTTTAGCTGAACACTGGGTTCCTCCAGGAACCTTTAAGATGAGGGCTGCCTGCTAGTGTCATGGCTCATTTTATGACTTGTACAGACAAAGCATCCCTCAGGTAGTCAGGAACATCTTGGCTATCAAGTTTAATCCAGTTGTGAAAACTACTTTTAGGAGTTGTATTTACCAGTCTATAAAGCTCTGTCCCAAAGAACTGAGTTTGCCTTGTCTCAAACAGTTAACCATTCTGCTTCATAGGACAAAAGAGAAATGTTCACATGTTCCCTTGAGACTGGACTCAAAGCAGTGGAATTCTCCTCCCTCCCCATTCATCTCTGAAGTACAACAAATGACATCTCTCAGGGTTAGGAAAAATCTTTTTTACCAAACAAATCCTATTGTTTGATTCTTGTGGTTTCATGATGCTGGCTGGAGTCTGAGGACCGTAATAATACCGTAGGCTCTAAATCAGCAAGTTGGCCAGTTTGGAGGCTGCTCTTGCAAGGACACCAAGAAGCCTCTAACCACACATGCTTTGCAAATAAAAATGGCTATTGCAAAGCAAAAACACTTCCCCCTCCAAAAAAAAAGGGGGGGTGGGGGGGGCCAAAAACACCCCACCAAAACCCAATCCAACCCCAAAAATCAAGAATACTTTCATTAACACCTGATGTGCTGGTATGAATTCAGGTTTATGCTAGGATTAGGAATGCTAGAACAGTTCTGGAGCAAATGCTGGAACCACTCCAAGAGCCTCCCTGTTGCAAGTTAATCACAGCAATTGTGTAAATCTGACAAATCTAAACCCAAACTTTTAATTATGCAGTAATATAAACTGCAGAAACACTGCATAAAACTTGCTGTTTACATATGATTTTCTTGATTAACAAGGGTTCTTCAGGCAAAATCATAAAGTCCCTAAGCAAAGAGATGCTTTTTGAACAGCCTTGGGTTTCTTTAAAACACACTTGTACTTCAGACACTCTATTTGCTAGTTCTGCACAGTCTGTAACACACAGAAAATGCCACTAAGTGTAAGAAGCAGAGAAAAGCTCCTAAGTAACAGCCCAGCTATTATCTACTTGGATGTAAAGTGGAAGTAGCACAAGCACCACCCTTTTTCAGGACTCATGTTGTTTGCTTCTTTGGCTTTTATTACAGCTGTCCAAAAAAGGAAACTTCCTGGTTTGGGGGAAGCAAACCAGCCACTTCAATTCTACTATTTGCATTTCTTTGTAAGTTGCTATTTCAGCACACACATCATGAATGAATAAGGGAATAAAAAAATAATACCTGGTAAGATCAAGCCCACTGGCTCTGGATACACTATGAGAATACTGGAAGAGTAGTGACACCCCCTGTACTTCAGGACTTCCAAGAGCATCATCCAGGATAGGAACTGGGATAGCTTTTGCCTAAATTGTGTCCACACAAGTGCACGACATGGAAGGGTGGGTAGAGCCAGTGTGAGTGAACAGACAGGCAGGAACCAGCCGCGGCAGCACCCAACATGGTCACACACCACCGGTACGGATGAGATAACCGCGCTGCCCTACAGCACGTGCCAAGGGAGCCAAGGCTGGGGCACCCTTGCTTCTCAGCAACTAACCAGGACCACCCTCAAGAGTCACCTTGCAACAGTATGAAATTTTTCATGGCATCTAAGGCCATACAAAAAACATTTTAAAAACCTCCAAACAAACAGAAGAAGACGGTATCATGTTTCGTAACTAGAGTCGGCACAATAAACACTAATGAAATTAATAAAGGTCACATTATGCAAGCATTAGACTAAGAACTCGAGTTTGTTACTCCCCAGAACAGTTATTTTTCTAAAAAATTGTTAGTTTTGGAAGCATTTACCACGCCTGATGTATTTTTCTGAAGAACAACAACATTTATTCTAGCCTTTATTGGATGAGACATAAAATAAAAATCCTCAATAGGTGTGGCCATTAAAAATTATCTGCTATCTTTGGCAGGAGCATGGAGAGCCAGCTCCAGCAATCAAGCCAGGTCCCCAGCGTGGAAAGAAGAATTCTCTCTCTTATCCACTTCCCAGGTTATTTCAGATACTGAGTTAAGTTTTAGGCTGATATTAATTTGCTGCTGTATGCCATCCCTGGTTGTGTCTCACCTTAAACATCAGCCTCAACGACTGGCTGTGCTGAGCGAGGACAGGAACTATTTCAGACGCTGCTTTATGCCGCCTTTCCAAACAATCCTGCTCAGCAGCGTCTGACAAACAAAAACTTCACTAAAAGCTTCCAAACTTTCAATGCACTGCTCAATGCTGCCATTTCACAAGCACAAACAGAGATACAACTTAAAACTCCAGCTCCCATTTCTTGTTTTATCTTTTTCCACAGTTGCTTACAGAATCAGTGCCGTTCTGTGCGCATTATTTCCCTGATCTGCCAAACACAAGACCGGTATCTCTGGGCTGCAATACTCTGTGAAAAGAGCAAGTTCTCCTAAGCACTACGTCCATTTCAACACTTCCACTGGCCCTTTTAAATATGCCTTCTAGTGTCATCACCTCTGTCTCAGAAAGAATTGATTTTGGTCATTTTGACTAAGGACAGCACCACCTCTGTGGCCATCAGGAGCGTGCTGTGCTGGCCACTTTATATATAGTAAGTTAACTCGTGTAGATTATTCTTTTACACGTGTAACTGTGAACTTCACTCAAATTTACTTTGCTCAGTTTCCTACCTTTAAATCCACTGTTTAATGGATTTAGCTAACCCCAAAACAGTTATTACTGTGGCATGGAAATCTAGGTTTTGACAAGGAACATTTTCACTACAAAGGGCCTTATTTCTCAAAACCTGTTAATATCCTTTTTTTGTTGTTTGTTGGGGGTGGAGGTAGGGGCTACAAAAGTCAACTTAATGACTTAAGCTAAATGTTTCAAAACTTAGGTGCTCAAAATCCTTCTGAACCTCAGTTCAGGTAAATGTATTATGCTTTCAAACTTCCTCCCTCAAGCTGCAGTCAAAAATTCATATTTGTATGTGTGGCCTCACAAACAAGGTTAAATAATCACCTTTAATTAATTCTGTGTGTGCACATGGCAAGGTGGCCAAACACTCAAACTTTTCAGAGGCAGAATTCCCATCTAAACAGCAAGATTTACAAAAGAGCCACCCAGATCAGGAATAAAAGTCAACAATGGAGAAGTCCTGGGGTAAACCCCTTAACCTAGGGCCAGGTAGCTGACTGATATGATTAAAAGGATATGCAACGTCTCTTCTAACAGAAGTTCCAGACAAACAGTCATAAAGTCCAGATATGAGGAAAAGTCATCTGAGAAATCCCTCCCTGTTGCACTTGTGGAAGAACTACCTACCTCTTCATGGACCACCTTCAGAAAAGTATCTTCCAGACAAACAATTAACAAGACATGAAAAGCTGCCCTCAAATATATATCAGCTCAAGCCTGACAGTAAGCAGGAATCAGTCTTCTGGCCCCTGGAAACTGTCCTATGGGTAAAATTATGGATGTGCTCATGGACAGACACTGAAAACGTGTCCTAAGTGGGTATTTACATCCCAAGTGTCATGGTTTTTGCTAGGATAGGGTTAATTTTATTCTTTTGCCAGGGCTTAAGGCAGCTCCAATTCCAGCCTGGAAATCAGTGGCTTTTCCCTCACAAGAAAGTCTGGATGCTCAGATGAAGCACAGGCAGATCTAGTATATAACTGCACTTGACAGCACCTGTGTTTCTGAAGCCAAATCTTCTCTCTTTGCTACAACATACCTCTCCCTCCTTAGCAAGGGGAAATACTTGGCTATTCATTGACATCTGGCATTCACTTGTAATCTACAGGCACACATAAGGGCAGATCTTCAAAATGAGATGATGTAATACCACAGAATATTACTGATATTAAAAAAACCCAACATACAAATGAAATCTCTCCCAGAATCTTCACTCAAATATGGGCTTACACTAGCTATGGGCCTACCAGACAAAACTTGTTAAATTAATTCTAATTGAAGCTTAACAAAAGTCTGGAATAGGTACTGAATTTTTGGTGACAATTTTAACTCTGAACTGTATTCTACATATTTTTGAGATATGTAAATGGTTTAAGCTTGAAGAAATACAGAACATCTTGTATCTACTTGTGATCTATTTGCTTCCTTTTCAATACACAGGAAACGGCTGTTCTCTGCAATTTTTATCATCTCCCCTCCTTTTTTTTTTCCTCCTCTGGACACAGATTTTTTTAATACAATCTGTAAGTCTAATACTTAGACAGATACTTTGACCTGCTAAACTTAAGTCAAAGAAATATACTGACTAAAAATCACTTTCCAATGTTCTCTTTATTAGCTGACATAGCTTTCTTGCAATGTATTAGTTTGTTTTAAAAAGTCTTGTGAATTACAGCACTTCAAAGAGTCTCCTTAGCAGTAAAGTGTCAGTGCTTTAAATAATTGTTACTGCAGATATGTTATCTAGGCAGAAAGTTAAAACTTTGGCTGTCTGTTTGACCAGGATAGTTTTGCCTCCTTGCAACAAGATTTAGTTGCTGTGTTCTTTCTGGAGAGTGCTAAAAACACTGTGCTGTGGAAGGCTGAAAGGATCTTTTCTGGCTGAGCTAACTCCTTCTGTAGACTACATTTGCTAAGTGTTCTAGCAGAAGTTAGAAAATTGTTTGGAATGGCTTGGAAACTTTAATCTAAATCAGACATATTAGGCAAAGAAAATAATTTCATGAAAATCAGAAAAATGTTTACAACCTTCACACACTGATATTTCTGTATTCCAGAAAATGGGGGGACATCTGAAACCCAAGGTAACAGGGAGGAATCAGAGCAAATAGCAACATTATTTTATCCCTGCTTTACTGATATCATGAACCAGTATCTCTGGTAGCATATTATCCTGTTCTCTGTCGTTGTAGCCAGGGCTCAAACAGGATGAGAGATGATGATAGCCACAGAAATTAATCTAATTCTTCCTTATGCTCACAAACCTTGTATTTACATAAGCACTAAATAAGATCTGCTCACATTACCTTTGTAGCCAAAGACAAATCATTCACTCCACCTCTCCCAAAGCATACTCCCCATTCGCCCTTGTGTAGGCTGCCACATAAATGCCACTCACCCTATGCCAAATCTAACCCCAGCAAACACTGCTCCAGATCCACCCTCCCCACTAAAAACCTGAGAACAAAACCACTCTCTGTAGGGACTCAGCTGTTCTTCGAGTCAAAACACCAGCCTAGACAGTATCTAGCACAGTTCAGTTCTGTGGAGCAGATCAACCACACTAAAACTCCTCTTCTCTCCATCAGTTCCTTTCTCCACTGAAGACAAGAGCACGTAGGTGCAAGTGCTTCACCTCCACGTGTTTTTTGTCACACTGCTCATTTCTTACCTGGCTAACTGCCTGTCTCCTAACCCCCTCCCACCTGAGACAACCAGACTCACTGTTGCCTTCTACTCTACGCCTTCTCCTCCTGAGCAAACTTCCATTGGCATAATTGATTTTCCTTTTGGAAACTGTCACAGTATCTACTGATTTATCCACTTGTGTAGAGTGGCTCAGACAGGGGAGCTGATCTTGGATGCACCAAAATCTCTCAAAAGAAAGACTACAAATCAAGGCACTGCTTTCACAGCAGAAGAGTAGGCAGTACTGAATCCCTCTGGAACGAGCTTATTCTCACACATCTCACCTCAGCATGAAGTTTGAAGAGATCTGGGTTGCAATCTGGATAACTGGATAAGTACCTGAAAATTCCACTTCTTACTGAAATGGTGGCCACAAAAATCTTTCAAGACTTGTCTATTGCTTATTCAATGGGTGATGTGTGTCTTCTCTTGAATAGGTACAAATAGCTTCTTACTTAGTAGGTTATATTTTCAACACAATTTTACCCACCTACTTTGTTCTTGTAAAGATAAATACAACAGAAAGCAACCCAAGAGCCATCACAGTAATTTTCAAATCAGACCATTTCCATGAGTTTGCATCTAAAATATTTAGAAGACATGAGAAGATGACTACTAACAAGTCAAGCCTTCCCTTCCAAGAATAAACTTTCAGATGAGACTTGAAAAAAAATCAAATGTAATTTCTCATAGGCTATTCCAAATGAGGGAATGTTTATTCCTATATGCTCACAGAGACCCCATTTCAATGCAGAACATTTGAAAAGTCTTGGAGAAAGTGAGTTACAACAGTGCTTCCCACTGGAAGCAGCGGCTGCAGGCAGGCTTGCCTGATGCTACACGTGTTGACAGTGTTATTAATGACACTGTTACTGCTTTCTGGGCTCTATATAACCATTACAATAGCACCATTCATACTAGCATTTCCATTAAACATCCTAGCATAGTTTATCCAAAATGAAACAGTAAATAAATATTTTAAGCTCTTATGTTTGTTATTCCTTTAGGAAAAACAGAAGATGTTTCTAACAAATACTTTTTTGTCTTTCAAAACATCATTCACTTTATCTTTGTGTACCATTAATTTAGTGTGGATCTTTTCCTTCATAAATATTTAATAGACCAGAATTTATTGAGAGTGATAAACATTAAAAGGCAAAATATTTAACCACTAAAGCAACAGGTGAGATCAAAATTAGCTTGATACTGGCCAAGAATCACAAACAGATCTAAGCATACTCAAATGAAACAATTCTTCAGCCTAGTTTCTTACTTTCATAAGTCACTCAAACTAATAACACCGTTGTTAGTGATACTTGCAGACGAGTTAGGAACATGAGGTTGAAAACAAGGACAAGTAAGTTCTCCTGTTTCCAGGCTCTTCAGTTCTGGACTCAGACACAGAGATGCTGAGATTTCAGTGGAAATTGGCTACCTTTGGCAAACCTCACCAGTAGGAAAAAGATTCCAGTTTCCCAGGATGTTCACTCAAGCTAAAACTTAGAGCTAAGGAATCAACTCCAGCATAGTCTGGAGTGGTTATTGTGAATTCATTATCCCAACTCAAAGACAAACCAGTGAACTTGGGTTTTTGGACTCAACTGAATGAACAGAATAAATCAAGTGAAGGAAACGCTCTCTCTGCTCCAGAGGAAACCCTGTCATCTAAAAACTAGTACATCACTAGCAAACATCAAGTTTGGGTGATTAGCCAGAGACCTGCACCAACTCAGCTGTTTGACTTGCTTGAAAACTTGGCAGCAAGGACAGACTACTCAGATATTATTTGTGTGTGTGTGTATTGAATTACACTGTTTGAATATAACAAGGGTAGGTAAGGTCTTGATAGAAAAAGTTAATTTTATCTTTAATTCTAAATTGATTTCTAAAAAACAAAATAAATTCCCCCCAAAAAAACCAACATAAAATAAAGAGATCTTATTAAAAGGAAAGAAATCTCATCTTTTAAATGCCTCTTGAAAAATAATTGCTTACTCTAGTGCTATCAAATACATCATTCCTGGCATAATAACAGAAACTGATTTCTAAGGTATTGCTTGGGAAACCTACCTTGTTCTGCTCCTTTGAGCAGGGGTGCCCTCTCCTGGGCACTGACTCTACATTTCAAACCAAAGCTCTCAACTACTGCTAAAGCACTAAAAGCAGCAAAGTGTTTGCAGCTGGCTCAGAAATCTATGTTAAACAGTAAAAAGCACTTCACTCTGTTAGTGTTACTGAGAAAAGGTGCACCAGGGTGCCACAAAATATTTGGAAAGCTGCTTGTTTCAGTTTGAAAAATACTGGCAGTCTGATAGAACTCTACAGATGCACACACACAGCAGACACAGTGTGCAACTCTGTCTGCTAACCTACCTGTGCTAGTGCAGTCCCTGCAGAGCAGAGAAAAGCAGCACTGCAAACTGAGAAGCAGCAATTTTAACGTGCTCAGACAGCCAGGATCTTTAGCAAGTCCATGTACTTTATTTAGACTAAAAAGATGTAGGGTTTTTTTTCCTTCAAGAATCCAAATTCCTTCACCATCACTGTGACAAAACCAGAAGTGACCCACCCAGAAAAATTGAAACAATCCTTTCTTCAAGGAGCTACTGAAATACACAAAAGTAGATTGTCTGCAGCAAGCCCACAGAGCCAAGCTCTGCTTTTCCCCTCCAACCTTTTTTCCCCCTTCAACTTCAGAGGGAGAGTTGTACAAGCCACTGGAATGAATGGAGAGCAAACATCTTTCAGGAACTGGTTACAAATATTAAACCTAATCCAACCACAAAGAGGTCCAGTGAGGGTATAGGTTGGGCTATGATGTTCTCTCCTTTTTTTTATTTAAACTGAAAACTTTTCTACTTTGCATTTAGTTTTTACTTAGAAGGTTTAACAGAAAAAACATGCAAGATGTTAATTTTATAGAGAAAGGCTGTTACTGAGAACACTTTTTCAGACTCCTTCCAAACCACCTGGACCATATAAGACACACTGATTCTTTCAGGAATAACTTCTCTGCCTCAGTAATAATCTTAGGGAGCCAACTAATCGACACCCAGGAAGAACCTTTAACCACAATGAGTACTGTCCTCCTTCCCATTATCTCAACTCTCACCACTTACTAAAATACTCATCCCAGGCAGGTTTCAATTTCAGCAAAGAACTTCCTGAAATGTATAGGTCAGGCACATAAAGTCTTATCTAGAAACAAAGTTTGAGGATTTTATTAGAGCATTATATTAGAGCCTAAAATCAAAAAGGACTATGAAAACTGTGTTTTTTTTCAAACCATTAGCAGCATGGAAAAATCTGAAAAAATTTCAGTAATAGTTTTTGAATACTGAAAATCTAGATTTGTTTGTTCTAGACAGTGAAGTACCTGGTTCAAATATTGTTTACAAGGTGTCTTGCAAATAAATCTGAGAAGGTACTTCAAAAAGCCACTAGAAAAAAGCATTAAGAAAAAAGGCTGAAAGAAAACATTATCAAAAATTGAATTTTACAATGAAAAAACACGCAAATGTATGAAGTGTTTTGAAGCTGCAATTTACCTTTTCTCACAACAGCATTTTTACCTTGTGATTCTGGATAGTGAGCATCCTCTCCACAGAACATGGAAGTTCAGATGAACAACAGCAACACACCCCACTGCTATTGATTTCACTGGCCTACATCCAGGGAAAGCCTGCTGAATGCAAACTCAGTGCAGCTACACCATCATTTTCTTTAACTTGTTCCAGGCTGATGTTGGTATAAATTAAGTTTACCTGTTTTACTCAAAGTACATCATATAAGCAAATAAACCATCTACAGCATCTAAAGAAATAGTTTAGAATTATAGAAAGGCGATTTATCATAAATCTCTGGTGTCACAGTGCATTTCTATTGTATGGTAGCTCAACAGTGAGCTTGGTAACTGAAAAGAGAACTCAATAAAGATGCACTGTAAGTCTCAGTTAAATTACAGAAGGGTCTGGTGGAAGGTCTGGCAGGTATTCTGATAGTCAGTGTTTACTGCTAAACTACAGAATACAGCTAAATCTACAAGCAAATGTCACATGAGATATCAACCTGAGTTTTTGCTACAGTACAATTAAAAAAATGTATTTTTTCCTTTTACAGACAGGAAATCACTACCAGATCAGCAGCAGAACTGCAGATTTACTTAAAGCTAGCACATATATAGTACAACCAAACAGAGCTAGAGTCTTTCTTCATAAGAACCAACACATTTCATGACATTCCTTCAGATGACAGAGGGGTAGAAAGCCCAGCAGTTTACTGCCTTCTGTACATCCTGTGCATAAAATAGTCCTCTGTGGGCTCCTTCTGTAATGCCTTTTATTCTCCCTCCTCTCCTGCCAATGGCACTTAATGCTCTAATGATATCTCCAATCACTCCTAAAAGGATTTAATTTTGGTGACAGAATCACTGAAACACACAAATACAACAAAGGGATAGACTGGAGGAGTCATTTTAACAGATGACTGAGATGCCCTTTGCACAACCCAGATATAGATTTCAATGTCCTTTTGGAATACCCATTTCTTTGAAAATATCATGAAGAGAGTATCAAAGGAGAGAGAAAAACTTTCAGTTAAAGGATGCTGATGACAAAAGAATATAGAGATATTAACTAGTCAGGAATAAAATTCATGCTGAAAATCAGAATAAGGCTTCTATACATCAGAGAACTGCGGCTGGGACTCATGTCCCAACACAAGTGGTAAGGGCAGACATTAATGTTGCCTTAAGGTAGCACTCAATAGTCTAGATTAGGATTTTCATCCTAGATACAGAGGATCCTAATGTATGGATGCCTTAAAACAAACACTATGTCCTTTCCAGTTGTAGGTCCCTATGAAATCTTTCCTGATTTGCATCAAAGTCTTAGAGTAGATGATGTCCATTTCACATGGTGGCAGCTTGACACACTCCAGTTCATCTGCCACATTCCCTTTCTGCAGCACAGAGCCCAGCGTAAACGTAGGAAGAAACAGGAACTGGAGAGCAGGCAGAGGCAGAACTAAGCTGTATGGGTAACAAATGCACGCACTGTTCTCATACCAGTTCTCTGTAGCTCAGGTGCACTGCCCCCAGCATCCCTACTTCCATCCAGTACTCATCCCATGCACAGGGAGAAGGAGCAGGAAGCACACACGTTAGAGACAGCTCTCCCAGTTCATCCCAGCAGCTCTGGATTACCACGACACCCACATTCACATATCATAGTGATGCAGGTGAAACTGCAAAGCACTTTCAAATATTTGCAAATTATTTTTCCACAAAGTTTCCTTATTCCTGCAGTAGTGCACAGCTGCAGCACAAGGCAGAACCCTTCTTCAAAATGGGGTTTTCACAAAACACACTGAAAGATTCACTGCCACTTTTGTGTGTAAGGTACATCAACACAAATCACAAGCAGCCATCAGTAGATCTAGAAACAAATATCTATGAACACTCCTCAGAATTCCAGAAGGAGCAAAGGAAACCACAGATATAGGGGTGTGTGTGTGTGTGTATGTACTTAGGTACTGCAATATAACTAGTACACTAGTGTTCTTAAACTTCATTTAAATCAAAAATATGTCTTTTTCAGCAGTGAAAACTTACCCACCCCCTGGGATGCCCTATTAAAAAGTGTTTAATTTTTACTAATGGACATCTCTTTGCATAAGAAGAATGTCAGAATGTTCACCCAAGTGAATGAGACATTTGCCTGAGCAGTCAGACGTAGCTAATGACGAGATTAATTCACCCCAGGTATAACTGCAAGAACTGTAATAAGATAAAAAAGGCCAAATACGTTTCAAGGTCAGTGCAGATTTTTTCAGAGCTTTACAAAAAACTTTTTCCACCACCCAGGTCCTCTCTCACAAAAAGACATCTGCTGTCTTTTTTTTTTTTTCCAAATAACCACAAAATACAGCAGTTAAAGCTGTTACAGGTAAAAGGCACAGCACACACAGGAAAATGACAAGCAAGTAAAAAGAGGGAATGCAGCGAGGGTAAAGGACTGCCAAACACCTACACACCAGGGATAATGAAGCAAGGAGTCCCAGCGAGCTTGTCAGAAGAGATTTTACAGAAGAATCACTGCAAACTTGTGAATTGTTAGTGCTGACTCAGAGGAGTGAAATCCTAACATGGACTTGATGAGAAGTGCAAGTCAGAAGTCTCTCTGGCAATACTGGCTCTGCAACTTTGTGCTCCAGAGCACAGACACCGTGGTCACTTCAGTCTGATTTCAGTTTTTTTTCCTTGGAGGCATCTTCTGCCTCAGGTCCAAATGCACAATCATAGTCTTGGTCTCTCACTCTATATTTGCCACTTGCTCACCTCATCACTGCTTTGGAAAAACAACAGCAAGGGATGTGACAAATCAGCAAAGCTCTGTCTGGTGATGGCAATCTTGACTGGGCTTTGACCAGCCATCACAAAGTCTGTCCTAAGAAAGGCAAGGCAACTTCTTTTCCAGGTTGCCTGTGAGTTTCTGATCAATATAACCATTCCACGTCATAAGCTGCATCTCCAATTAAGCACTATTTTTTTCCCCAGTTTCAGCAGTTAATTCCACTGGGATAAAGGACAGAACTGGCTGTTCTCCGAGTAGCAGCTATGTTGAATATGCACCACTGCTGGCTCAATTTTGAGTAGTGGAAATGGCGAAGCTTCTAACACTACTGAAAGTGCCCAAGTTGATTCTCACTACTCCTGAGCATAAAAATCACACACAGGTAAAAACTCCTTCCCCCGAGAGAGAAGCAGCAGATTGACAGGGCTGACCAAATAGTTGATTTGAACATTGCTCCAGAACCATTCTCTGGTACCTCATTTTATTTATTTATTTATTTTTAATTCAGATTCCCTGCTCCTCCTGTCAACTCAAGAACATGAGAAGAAGCACTGCCTCACTGCCCAGATGAGCTCCCCAACAGAATCAGCCACATGGTGTCTGTGCACTTTGGCAAGAAAACAAAGTGCACACACTTGCCAGTCATCTTCAAGTGGCTGCAGAGGTTGGTGGTGGACCCTTTGCATCATATCACTTTCCAAAGCAAGGTACTGCAGGCTGTGCTCTCACACCCAAGAGCTCTCTGTTAAGTGATGCCAACTGAAGAAGGCGACTATATAAGCAGGTAAGAGCAGATAAAAGACACACAACTCTCTATATTTCCACTGAACTGACAGGCTTCTGTTTTCACTTATAAATAAAACAAGGACAAGGCTCTGACACAAACACTGGCACACAATCATTCATCCTGGTTCTTTCTCACTCCCCAGCACAAGTTTTGCCCATGTCAGCTATCACTCTACTGTGCAACATCCCAGCATGATTCAGGAAACCTCTCCTAACAAGGCAGTTTTGATGCAACCACTCTCTCCTGGGGAAGAAGAGGTCAGCTACAAGCTGCACAGATGCAAACTAAGCTGTGACTTCCAGTTTCTGAGCCAGAGAGCAGTACCTGCTCTTTTACTGCACAAACTCAGCCAAAGGGTGGAACCTTCCCACCTGAAATCAGAGTTTGTGGCAAAGCTGGTTTTCCAAGTTGCAGTCCAGGTAACAGGTAACTCTGGCAGTAAGATAAGCTGATAATTCCTTGGCAATATCTGCAACACAAGCCAGATGCTGTGAGTATGTATTTGCATGCAGGGGCTGGGTCACTATTGTTTAAATAAAAATAAGACAAATGTAAATCAAGCATATCATTCCATAATTAAACTTTTTAAAAAACAAACAAACAAACCATGGTTCAGATTTGCAGAGCACAGGATCTGTCAAGACAATGGCGTAACAAAACAATCAATATTCTCCTGTCCCAAGGGAAATGGAAAAAAAGAGGAAAAGAAAATTAAGAGCAGCTTTCCTTCAAGTGCTTCTACTATATCTGAAATCCTCTGGTAATCAGTAGCTAATGAGGAAGCTGGGGATCTCATCTTCCTTCTCAGCAACATGTCCCCAATTTTCCTTCTCCTTCATCTTTATATAAACTAAATATTAATTCCATACATATGATATGAAATAACTGCATATGAAAGTGGGAGGAAGAGCATTTAATGTATAAGAAAACTCTGTGGAGAGACATTTGCTTTTTCTACTGCTTCAAGTCATGAGGCACATGAGGTAAATCACCCTTCAACCAACTTCGCTGCATCTGACGGAAGAGCCTGTCCGTCTTTCTAAAGAAAGAAATCAGTTCAGATGTTTCCTAACCTGATGTTTTTAATCTAGAATTTACCAAAGGGTGAGGATTTATTTTTTTTATGGATTTGAAAGGAGGCAAATGCTTTGAGTAGATGTGAGAGAAATAGAAAAAACACCAAAATACTACGGATTCTTCAGTGAACAGAAGCATCTACACACACAGAATACGGGGCCTTCCCTCACATCTGGTATCTCCAGAAGGTCTGGATGCATGAAAAATCAACACAGCAGACAGCTGGACTTAAGCAAGCTTAGACAAATCTTACCTTTGTATACCATTTCAGCTGAAAGCTCTTGAGGTAGTCTGCTGGGGTTTGGGCTAACCCTCATTAATTGGGACATAGTGGGGGAAAAAAAAATAAAAGTCAATGGAAACTAATTCATAATGCACATCTCTGCCTTTACATGATGCTGTCTTCAGATTTTAAAAGCAATTTCACTGTTTGGTTGGAAGTCAAAAGGATTCATGCAAAAATTTAATACTCAAAAGAGGAGAAAAATTGGCCCTGTGCTTTTTCAACTTGCCAAGTTAAAGGAATGTTATTGAAGACTCTCTTACATAAATGTTCCTTGACCTCTGAATGAACCAACAGGTCTTAAAAACTACATCAGCCAAAGTAAATTCCCACAGCAAATACAACACTTAGCTGAGTGCATCAGATTTTTCTCTACGTAGCACAAAGAGAACTCCAAGATCAAAAATGGCAAGTTAGCATTTCCTGTTTGGGTCTAAATGACTCCAAGAAACTTGCAATGAGCAGCTGCCAGTATCTAGACAGCAGAACTGGAATAAACCATGCTGACTTCTCCAGAGTTCTCTCACAGCTGACCAACAAAATGTTCTTCTATTTTGCTTAGCAATAAGGATCCATAGGTCCTTCTTTCTCCTGACAAAGATATCGCCATACATGGCAGCCTAATGGATTATGAACAAGAGTTTAACAAGGCAAGAAAAAGAAACTCAGACTTTGGCCAAAACAAGAGCAGGCTGTGTTGTCTCCAGCTAGGCCTCACACATGCAATAGAAGCATCAACAACAGGTAGTGCTGAAGACAGATATGCTTGAGATAAGGAAGCATTATGTTTGTCCAAATATTATGAACTCACTTATCATGCATATGACCTGAAAAACACATGTAAATGCCATGAACTCCACAAGTTTGAGTCAAAATTTAATGGACAAGTCATATGTAAGACACAGCTAAAGCTGATGGTATCTGTGGGAGCAGTTTAAGACAAGGAGGGAATGAAATCCAGATTCCTGCTAAAGAACAAGCATGAGAAAAGCCATTCTACAACCCCACTCTGGATATGAGCACACATGGATGCTGCTGATGCATTCCATGTTTCTAAGGCTTGCCTATTATTAGTGCTCTTCTGTTCATACAAAGCAATAATATATAATAAAACAACACGTACATATAGTCAAACAGCTCAGGAATGGAAAAGAGAACAAACACCACACCCACCAGCATAACACAGTTCGTTACATGGATTTTAGAGATCCTTTTAAACCAAGTACAGGACATACTCCTTCCTTTGCAGGAAAGTTAATAGTGTGCTGCACAGATATGCTCTATCTTCCTAGACAGATTCCTGTTTTATCTTCTGAACTGCTCACATTAAAAATACCAAAGCCAGGGAACATTCAGCCACCTTCAGCACAAAACCACCCTTTCTGCTCTGTGACTTCCTGACCTACTCACCAAGGTCATTTCAACTTCACTCACTATAGCATGTCCAAGAGCCTCATGCAGTACATAAAACCCTGAACAGCAATTATCCTGTGCACTGAGGCAGAACTGCCAAGAATAAAACACAATGTGGTCATTTAACACTGCATCGTAACATTTATATACACAGGGATGAAGAAAACTGCACAGACAACTTCAATTCTGTCATTTAAATACTTAGCTCTGCAAACTAGAGGATGATGTTTTATCTGGAAGAAGAAATACACAAACTAAATATGTGATAAGGAAGAGACTTGGGTGTTCTGCTACACACTGCTCCAGGCCTACATTCATAAACTCATGTTCTATTGACATCACAATCCAAAAATAATTAAACATAGGCACATCATGTTTGCAGGCATGTGTGACCTCACTGACACTTCACTTGGTACTTTCTATATAGGATGATTTTATAGGCCAGGGAAGTAATTTATGGGAGTGGGTGAGAGGTGCTTCACTTCTGGCTTAAGGAGTTCGGTAGAATTGCTTTAAGTCTCATTTGTGCATATAATTTTTTACTAAGACAGTTTAAATTGAAATTATTGTGGCAGTATTCTTCTACTTAAATTGAAATTATTGTGGCACTATTCTTAGTAGGATCTCTTACTTTGGTATAAACCACCTTTTCATTGCCATTTATGGAAGAATCTTAACCTTCAGTCATTAAAAAAAGCCACCTTTCTGTTTGGATCTTGAGTGTCTCCACAAAAGTACACCACACAAGTATGGATGGGCATATCCCTAAAATTAACTGTGAATGCTATCAGACTTCAGAATAGAATGGCCATTTGACCCTGGCACGAACACTCCCTGCAATCCAAATTTCTGCAGAGAGCATCTGAAGAATAGAGATTCCAAAAGGAAAAGAAAAAGCCTTCCTAAAATAAGCTATGGGCTTTTAATCTGTGATAAACTCCAAAGAAAGATAATAGAGTTGACCTCTCAGAGCATTTCTTTTGCAACTTGGAGGATATTCTCAACTTTAAGAGTGCACTATGATGATGAGCAGTTTCTTTTCCCAACTTCCTTCCATAAAAGAGAAGTATTTAGATAGAAACAGTAAGAAAGGATTCTACAGAGAATGCTGGAATGCTTAGCCATAAACCTTACGTTATGCAGAAAAAGATGGTGTTTGTTGCTAAATCATTTCAATACTTCTGGCAGTCGTTACACAGACACAATAAGAGGTATGTTTCTTGTCTGTAAATCCTTCCAAATCATAGCATAATCAAAAGCATGAAAAAAGAAACCATCTTTGTATCATTCAAGAGCTTCAGATGTTGTATTCATCCCGTCTGCCAAATATTAGCGCAGTTTCTGCATGGAGAGCTTTTTACTATCAGTAATTATTAAAAAACCCATAGATGTAATAGTAAGGGTAGAGCTTCTCTCCAAAGAAAACAATTCACTATTAGCAGTACGCTGGCTCCCAGCCACTATTTCCATTTCAAGTATCAGTCTTCTGCTCTAGACACTGCTCTCCAGATACTCCCCCATTCTCTTTACATTCAACTGTGTTGTACTGACCAGTGACTGGGATATTATTTGTATTCATGTTGTCATCATCACCTGGAGAGAACTAAAGCTTAAAGAATGGCAACAAGAGGGCTTAATTTCTTATAACTTCCTTTGATAAAGAGAGTGAGCCCATTACAAGCTTAGCATATATTAGAAAACCAGAATTCAACAGGTCAGACTGATGTCTGTTATGTTCACATTATCTGTTTAATAGTCTTATAAAATACAGTTGCCTATCCATAGGAGTGAGCCCTGCAAAATACGGATTCCACAATTACTCATTATCCTCCAAAAGTTTCACACCTCAAGACATCTTTGTTTGCAGGATTTTTATATAAGGGAAGGGCTACCTGGCAGGTTCTCCAAGCTAACAGCTGAACTGACTCCCTGGACTGGGGTCCATTCAGGAGCTGTTGTTAGGATAAAACACGGCTCTTTGTTCACTCACAGCCTCATCCACCTGTCCAAGAGGCCGATAAACAAGTCATTATGCACCTTCATTTAGTACAGCCCAGAGGTGCCTGATGTTTTAAGGGAGATAGAGGGAGATGAGTTACAAGGCACACAAACTCAGGGTTAAAATCTCTACCTGACCATGCACAATATGAGTTCATACAAGGCTCTGGCATAGCTTTCCAGTTCCCAACATTCATACGGTGTTTTGTACTGTCTCAGGATAACCTGCATCTTCTCTTTAGCTAACTACCATTAAAAAGTGGCGTTTCAATGACACACAGACTATAGCAGACAGTGTCTGTATCTGAAGCTGCTGTATTTGAAGCTCTTTCTCTTAAGAGTTGCAAAACTACCCCAAATGAGTCTCAATTTTCAGAAAACACAAGAAAGCAAATTGTACAATAGCCTGCAGTTTCACTTTGCAAGTAGAAATCTAGTAGCAAAAAAACTGCAACAATATGTTTGATAATCACAGACACAGTAACTGACAGGACTTGAACTTGAGGGATCATGCCTGTGGGGGGAAAAGGAAAAAAATAAAAGAAATGGTTATATGAAATAGTAAACATCAATACAGGAACTCAACCACTCACAGTATGTCCTACTTGAATTACCTGACACCCTCAGAAGCATAGCTGATCACTTTTAAAATGGAAATAAGCAGGCTTATCTCCATTTTGCCCAGTGAAATTACTGAGCCTTAGATGAAGAAAAAATCCTTTTTGACTGTAGGCCCACAAGAGGTCATAGCAATGCTCATCCAAATAACAACGAGGAAAGTCAGAAACCACTGCAAACCCAGGGATGGTGACAACCTTTATAACACCAGCACAGTTAACACAACAGCTTCTTTGCTCAGGTCTGCACCACTAATCTGTGTCTTGCATTATTGAACACTGCAAGAACATCATCTCACCTCCCAGAACTTGAAGGAATATTATAAAAGCCCAAAGCACAAAAAAAAAAAATAAATTAAAAACCCCAAACCTGGTCAGAATATCAGAATTCCCCCTCCCTGGAAGTGTTGAAGGCCAGGTTGGATGAGGCTTTGAGCAACCTGGTCTAGTGGAAGGTGTCCCTGCTGCTGGCAGGGGGGTTGGAACTGTGTGATCTTTAAGGTCCTTTCCAACCCAAACCATTCAGTGATTCTATGAACTAGTTTTCCTATCTTTAGGATTTTTAAATGACTATATAGTGGTCAAGTCCTCACTTTTGCATTTCAGCACCTCCCAGACTTAAGCCTCATTTTCCACAGAGATCTTCAATCCAAACTTTGAATTATCATAAGAGCAAATAACAAGATATGTACTTATTCCCAAGCCAGACTATTCTTATTTCTGTTCCATTCCTTAAGGGGGTTGGCTGCTTCAACATGAACATGTTAAAGCTCCAAACTCTCGCAGTCCCTCAACTACATTCTGTTTTATTTTGACATGTTAATGTCACCATGATGTAGTGAAGAGAAACAGAAGTACCTGCAGGACTAGCTCTTATTAAGCTGGTATGCTGCATTAAAGCATTACTGCTACTTTCTCCTGATTTGTACCATTAGTTCATTCTAGATAATCTGCATCTAAAGGGTAAAAGGTCACCATATATTTTCAAAAAATTGCAGTTGTGTATAGTCAGTCTCTGAGGACTTACTGCTGAAATCATTATTCTAAGTATCTCCAAACACAGCTTATCTCTTAGCCTTCCAGTAATAGCATATAAAGTGGAAAAATGCAAGCATAGCAAAGATTTTTATTTTCCAATTAATCTGAAGTTGTTTACTTTGTAAAATAAAAGAGAATTATTAGTTGTACTCCCTGGAGCAAGCACTTACAGAGGCAGTAACTAAATAAAAACCATGAAAAGCACAGCAATTACCAATGAAAATCAGTGCTTCTTTGCAAATGGCATCACTTTGGAATCAACAGACCTGGTTCCAGTCCCTCACTATTTTACTTCTGACAAAGCTGATCTTCTCCATTTGCAAATGCTGATAAGGACCTAGTGACTCAACTATAATTCTGGTAACATGTTAAAGAAATTCCTACAAATAAGGAACAGAAATATTTTCAAACAGCTGAGTGTTAAATGTGTGTAGCATTTTAATTAGCAAATAACGTGAACCACGTGGACATCTACAGAAAAGATAAAAAGCCCAATTCCTGGCTAGCAAAAAAGATAGCTTCAAGAAAAAAAAGTGTTTAAAGAAGGCTAGCTTTTTGCAAAAAAACCCAACACAGCAGTATGATGTGGAACTCGTAGGTAGAATGATGTTGTAGGCAAATCTAATTGGCATTTGACCTGAGAATGAATCTTAAGTTTGAATAATTGTGTCATGTTTAGACATAACTGAAAACATTTTCAGAAGCTGTCCTGAGTTTTAAGTTCCTGTACTTCTCAGAACCTTAAAAAAAAAAAAAAAAAATTGTTTCATTGCATAGACTGGTCAGCTAGAGTTTAACAATGCACAAAGAACGGGCGTGCTCAAAAAGGCAAATGCAAATCCCCTTAGTTGTACCCACAAGATAAAAAACAAGGTCTAGGCTACATTGACAGGAAGCCTCAGAAAAGTTCTTCTTTGCCAACTTTCAATTTCAAACTCTCCCTCAAAGCAGAAATAACATGCCTAAAGAGTATTGCCACTATTTGTATTTTATTAAATATACTTCTAAGCAACTGACTTTCTCTATTAAAAGATCTTATCATTTAAGTATTTTCTAGACAAAAAGGACTCAAGTTATTGACCATAAAGAGAGTTCAAGTTCCATGTTTCTTTCTCCCTTCCTAGCCTAACAGTTCAGAAATCTGTAAAGAGAATTTTATCTGCCTGCAGCAGCTCCCTTTAAAGCATGCTATCAGCTGCCCAAGGCTAGACCACATGGAATTTTTACAGTGGAGTCCCTCTGACTCTCACTTCCTTAAGAAAGTATGTTTTCTGACTTACATAAATCTGTAATTACCCTCAATATGATTTCCATCTGCTTATGTCAAGAATGTAAACCAAAAAGGGTCTCAGTTTTAATTTAAACCCTTAAGGGCAATTATGTCTATTATTCAAAACTTAATTCCCACATCTCAACTTTCTTCCAACCAGAATCACACTGGAATATAGCTGGGTTTTTTTAGCCACTTGCACTTTCCACAGGTGTTGAGTACAAGAAGACCCATGAGCTGCCAAGTGGTCTCTTACTTTCTCCTTAACAGCAGGCTGGAAGTCAGACCTTAGCACCTCTCTTCCTGGGGCAAGCACAGAAATTTCAAATAGTTTCCAAAGCCAGTCAGTCCCACCCTATAGACACAGAATCTATTCTAAATACAAAGAGCTCTAAAATACAAGACTCAAATAAACAAATTGCTCCTTGTAACAGCACATGCATGCTCAGCCTACAGCAAGATGTTCTATCAAGTACCTACAAACCAATCCTGCTGTCTGCAAGCCTACTCCTAGCTGCCAGCTCTGCCACAAGTGTTGCTGCTAGAAATATGACAGAATGCAGGACTGTCCTATCCACATTAATTCCAGCACATAAATAGCATCTATCACCTTAGATCATTTATTACATTCCTGCCACATTTGCTCAATTCAAGCTACTTCAGCCTTTAAATGAACAACTTACTTTTCCATAGGATACAATCATATTTAAATGATCAAATCATCCCTGTGCATATTAACCCATGAGCAAATGGGTTGTGCTATCTGCTAGTGTGTCCTGGTCACTCACCTTAAACAGAGCTGTGTGCTCTCTGGAGTCTGCAACACCTTCCAAGTCTTTGAACAGACAAACCCATTCTTGATCCTGGCTAGAAGACTGCAAGCTGTGCCTTCACCAAGGCCTGTAATGCATACTGTACATAGACACATTCACAACCAGCTTGTGCTCAGTGTGTCATTAAAGTGATTACACAAAGTCTGGAAAATTCTCCAAGCTGCATGTGAAACTCTAACAGCATTTTTCCTTCTGCTTTCCCTCTCCCTCACACATCCCAATGTAACAGTGTGTTTGTGACACAGCTGGTTATCTTTGCAAAGAGACTTTGGAAATAATTAGCTTACCAATATTTCAAATTTATCCAGGTTTATCAAAGTACAAATCAGATAATAGCCTGCAAAGATGTTAAAACTTTATTTAATACAGGAACTAATGACAGTAAAAAGACCCTGGGGGATCAAACCACGGAGACAAATCTTTTGGCTCACAAAGTTTAAAAGTGACATATGATACAATATTGAGTATGGGGAAAAAAGGCTCAGCTATTTAAAAAACGAGGTCTGCCTATCTGCAAATACTAATTCTGTTGGAAGAACTTCTTTACTCACTTTGTGCAGCACTTAAGTAGAATTTGTACTTTCCAGGATATCATTTGAACTCCTGGCAATTTCTTACAGAAAAAGGGAAACACAAAGCAGTATGAAAGACATGGATGTCCATGTCCATGCAAAGCATTACCTGGATGTTGTTGCAATCCAAGTGCAGAAGACCAACTCTCCACTCCCACTTCTGCCACAGACTTCTTTTAAGCAGTTTTAATCAGTGTGCATATTCCCCTTTCTTGATGAGCGACTTATGACCCTTTAGGAACTGAGCACTTATCACTTCTCCATGTACCCTCTTGGCTGTCCTCTAAGTACTTCAAGCATCATCGCCCAAAAAAGGAACATCTTTTTGTGTAGAGGCCAACAGACATAAAAATAGCTAAACAAGGAAAAAACTAAGATTTCACTACCTGTTGCAGTGGCTGACTTGACTTCTGGCAGGTTCCATGTATATCACCATATGAACCCCTACAGTTCAGGTACTGAAAAGAATACTGACATGTACAGTGATGCTGCACCTGTGGAAAATGTTTCTTCATCTCCATTTGCTGATGGAAATAATACTGCACAGAGGTGTTTAAAAAAAAAAATAACTTCCAGAGGAAGCTGAACTGGCATCAAGGAGGAAAGGAAGATCAGATTTTTCACTCAGCAACTGCAGAGAGAGTAAACTGTAACCAAAGGCTTCACCAGAAAAAAGAGTATTCTAACTGTCTTGGGATCCCCCTTCTACTCCACTCACCTTCAGTGAAAGGCAATTGACTTGAGTGTCCTGATCAATATGTATGACCTCTGAACTACTTCAGACTATGGATCCCTATCCAAGATTAAAAAAACAATCTCCTGCAGAGCACATACAGAATGCCTGAACAAAATTCAACTCTGCAACAGCAACGTGACTTACAATCCTGTCAGAAACAAGATGGGTAGAGCAGGCAGGGGTGTAGGCAGGATACATGTGCTTGGGACAGGGCTGGGGAGAACGTAGCGTGTATGTGTAATATTTAAGATTACAGCTCTGACAGACCCTTCAGACTTTGACAAACCATATTCTAATGAGTCCACTGGGAGAAAATGTTCCCCTGTTACCCATCTCTCCCAAGCATTGAAAAAGAATATTCTTTCTTATCCCTTCCAATTAGCAGAGAGGCTACGTACTCCAACCAAGAACAAGACCTCCTTGTGTTCACACCACACCAAATTCCCAGGATGCAACCTACATAACTGTAAATTAGCAGCTGTACAAAGTGTGTTGCACAGGTAGCACAAGAGGTGTTAATAAAAATTGAAAGACTGAAGTGAAATACTCATTCTCAGGGAAATAAATGTATGTATGGCAGAGCCCTCAGAACACCGTCTCCCTACAGCTTTGGCAATAATTCTTTCCTCCTCACAAGTGATATCAGCTCTGTGAAGGTCTAGAAAAGGCAGAGTCCTTTCAGAGGAACTGTGAGTCCCCTGTGCTCCTGATTCATTTGTCTTGGTAAGCTCCAGTGGTCACTTCTTACCTTCATCGTGCCTGTCAGTGACATGAAACACGATCAAAAGGTGGTGACCCTCTCTAAGAAGCATCATAGACAAACTTTTCCTTTTATTAACATTATGCACACTATGAATTAACTGGCAAACTTAGTAACTAACTTATTAATTCACCACTTTGAGCTCAAAAACCACCTTTATGACTATTTTTTCCTCTGTGGCAGCTATATTCACCACGAATGTTAGAAAAGCCCCTCCTCATAGCAAGGCTTTTCATCAACAGTAATGAAAGTAAAATTGTGCAAGGAATTTGCATGGAGATAAAACAATCTTCAAATCCTTCTAACAGTCCACTTCAACTAACCTATCCTGCAACTACTGTTTTGAACAATAATGTTTCAGACTCTTAAGGGGCCTCTTGTCCTTACACATTACTCATAATACTTGAAAAACCTCTGTCAACAACACCCATCAGGATAGAGATCAGTTGCTTGTTCAAATATAGGTGCTGAAAGAAAATCATTGGACACAAGTGCTCTGGCACCTCAATTAGACCTCTCAAATCCAGTTCAGCCTTTCAAAAACTTTAAGTGAAATCCGTATTTCAAATGTTAACTTGTCAGAAAAAGTTTCTGGTTCACCATTTTCTAAAACACATTCCCAAAGTGATCAACACACACAATGACAAATCCATCGCAGCCCTCTAATAGGAACGAAGACTAAAGCCAGTCAGATGTTCTCCTCCACTCAAGTTCAAGTACTTCACAAGTTACCATCTCTCTGTTTGAAGACTCCTAGCCCATCCCAGTGCACAGTAAAACAGGTCATCTTAAAATAATACAGTGGAAAAGCAGCTTCCTGGCTTGCTCTAACTTGGCTGCACGAGTACATTTTAACTATGTTCCAAAGATCTCTTGCACTTCCAAGCCTCAATCATTTACCATGGCTTTGCATTCTGTCTACTCTGGAACAACTGCACACCACTTCTGATCAGCACTGAGAAACAGTCCCCAGGCAAATTCAAAACAAACATCCTAAGGCCCAAACTCCTGGATCTGACAGGCCCTTCTCCTGAAAACTGGCTGATGTTCAAGGCTGGCATTTGTTTCTAATTAACAACATTTTTTCCTGTTACAACATGTGTGGTACCCACCAATGTTCCAAACGGCTTTTCAACCTTTCTGGCACCCACATTAGAGCTTTGGACACATGAAGCCAAAATCCAACTTGTGGTAGTATCACAAGTTCTCAGCTGTACTCTAGTCACAAACTCGTTTTCACGGTTCCAAGTGCAGATGCATTGTCCTGTCACCTCTCAATTTCCATTTGGCATCCTCCACCCACAAAGAGGGAGCAGCTAGCAAGTTCTTTTCATCGTTGTGAAGATCAGCAACATTAAACACTGGGTCACTTCAAAGGGACAAAGCAACAAGGTGGAAAAGCAATGTACACTGCAAAGGGATGGGTTGATAAATGTCTGCAACAGCACCACGATGAAAAACAGAAGAAAAATGTTTTGATCTGGGGTCTGCCTGCTTGCCCTAGATTTTAGAACCCTGAGAGCCCAACAGCTAACATGAACTACAGCTTGAGCACCCCCATGTGTACAACAGCATATTCAAAAATACTTAACCATTTTTTTTTCTCTTTCCAGAAACCATGGACCCAAGTGCCAAAAATGACACTTGGCCATTGAAAAAATTCTTGCACTTCAAGGAATCCACACTATTAACTCAGCTCTGAATTAACAATTTGGATTCCTCACTAAAACAACCACAAAGAACAACCAGGTGGACTGGCAAAATATCAAATTCTCTGGCAGCACTCCCCTCTAGCACCCTGTAAATGGTGTTATATTATACTGACATCCACACCATCAACGTGACATTGACCAACTCATCCTTCTCACAGCATTTCAAGTTAATAAGCAGAGGGAAGTTAAGAAGGAAACTCTCTCCTCCTTTCCAAAATCTCCAATCTTTTATTACTAGTGGGTCTTGGTAATTTACTTACAATCTCTTTAAGTAAAGCCAGAATAGGAAGCATGCAAAATAGGTGAAGAAACAGTTAAGCCAAACAGAGCCACATAGCACATAACTTCAATAATACGGCCTTTTTCAAGACACTTCAGTATTGTTTCTCAGAAAACACTGCGACAGTTTCTGATTCCTCCTCCAGAAATCCACCTCTGCTTGCCCATTTGCAGAAAACACACTCTCTGGCATGACAGAACCACTTGCAAGGTTGCGCCCTGCTAAGGTTAGCATGAAGGACAGAGCAGATGGCTTATGGGACTACTTCCTTTCCACAGCTGACAAGCTCATTTGACCTGGGCCAGATCATTGTATCTTTCTTTGCTCCATCCTCACCTCATCAACACAGACTGAAAACTAAAGAATCACATTGCCATACGCACACATCGTAGGAAGGGAAACAGCAAACTCTGATCCTCTTCACTAGAAACAATCAAGACAGGGATACTAGTACAGACAATATATTTGAACAGAGTAATTACCATGGCTGAGAAAGGAGGAGGTAAGCTTTTGGGCACACAGCCTTTTCTAGGTCGAAACTATTAAAGCTAAAAAGCATCACAGCCCTATGTTCAAAGTTTAGGTTGTATTTCCAAGACAGAAAATGAAACATAAGACCCATAAAAAGTTAAGCTTTTAAATTTAAATATCATTAATCCTAAACTGAGTATGCAGTGTGTGCATGAGTAGGCTCTCCCAGTTACATGCATATAAAGGAAACCTCACCTGCAGTAGCTAGTCAGGGGCAGTCACAGTGCACTAAAATTGAGCTTTTTTGTTGGTTTGGGTTTTTTTTTTGCATTGTACATTGAAAAATATTAGCAACAAAACAAGATTTTCTATTACCTCTCTCAATTCCACCCTATGTCTTCTCAACTTGCCTTTGCTGAATTACCTTCTATGTCACATTAGTATTAATGAATACTTCACAACAGCTTGGAACATTTCCGTGTGTGCTCTGGATTATGGCTTTGGATTAGAAAATGAATATAGACAACAAAGGTCCCAACTTCTACTCCATATGGGATCTGTGCCAGGATATTTCAGCAATTTAAAGTTCTATCACAACAGAGTCCATTCAGGGAACTTGTACTTAAGTCAGATATGGCCTGACCAATTTCAGTTCCTTGAGTTTAGTCTCCCTCCTGGATGGCTGAATTATTTCACAACCCTCTTCCAGACTCAGGTTTCACCTAAAATCATTCTGTAAGAAATCCACCTCCAGATACATTCATCAGAGGAACCTTATTGTCTTTTAATTTGCACTGGCAGACTTTGGGTGCAATTTTATAAGGTAAGCAGAATTAAAAGGGCATAAAACAAACATGAGAAAATGGAGAACCGAGCATTTAGATTAACGGACTACTGCACACACATATTGCTGCTGGGGCCTTCCTGTGACAAGGAGCTGCTAGCTCTTCAGCATTGGCACCATTATCTGCACAGAGGAATATAGATTTAGGAAAACATATGGTGCACATGTATGTAACTCTGCTAAATATGCTGCTTCTCTTTATGTATTTATGCCACATAGTGCTTGCTTCAGCAGGGATGTTAATAGCAAAGATCCTTCTTCCTCCAAACCCCAGGGCAACTCACATCTCAGAAAGCAGCACTTTCAAAGACACCAAAGAGAACAGCAAATCCAACAAAGCCAATTTCACACATGAAACATTTTGTGTCCTGACAGAATTAACCTGGGCAAGGTATTTTTCAGCAATCACTTTCAAAGCCCTCTTTATGCTTCCTAAGAAATCTCATGGGGTTTTTTTACTACAAAAAAAGTAATATCTGGTTTAAAGCTCTACCCAGAAGCACCAGCGTGCCCTGATCCCAAGCTGGAAATGTGCCTCTGTATCAGATTAACAGTGCTAAGGAAGGCGAGAGAGACTTCTCTTCTTGAGCTGCACAGAGTACCAGCTCCCCCTATGGCCAGTTCACCAGCCAAAAATTCACACCACCTTTGCCCACACTATTTCCAGTATCTTCAGCTGAGACAGAATGACAATATGACCTTCAGGAAGATTTGTCATATTCTCTAAAAAATCTAGAAAGAATTTCTTACATCTGATGCAACCCTGGAAAGGGCTTTATTGTATCAATTCTGATCCTATGCCATTACTTCCTTACCTGTGGTTTTTGAGTTATTAAGACAAGATGCTTTTCACTGCCTTGTTTAGCTTACAGTTTCACACACAGAAGGTTTTTTTTGGCATAAAAATATCCTGGTAGCACACAGATGTAGCTATATCACTGGTATTCCTGAGATTCATAACCAGAAAGTGAAAACACCTCCACAGGCAAACCAACCAATTTGTGCAAGCGTAGCATCAGCAGTATAACGACATCTGCACTTTGTTTTTTCTGCAGAATTGGTATTGAAGTAGTAAATTGGACTCTTAAAAACAAAGTAGTTGCTTACTCTTTGTTTCAACAAAGAAAACTCTAAATTGAGCCAAATATTTACACAAAGCACAGAAGTTATAATTATTTTTAAATAATAGTGCTTTAAATTCAGTAACATCACAGATTTCAGGGTAAGGAGGACATATACTCATAACAAAACTTTAAAAATCCACATATAAGCCTCCATATTAATCTACACAATTATTAAAGGGCTCCTACTCAAGAAAAAATAAAGAAAAGCTGGCATTTATAAATTAGAGGGGGAAAAGGAGAATCAAAGACGTGGATAACTTATGATTAACTAATGCTAATTTAAAGGCCTAGGAGAAAATTTCCTATAAAATCATAGAATCACAGACTGGTTTGGGTTGGAAGGGACCTTAAAGATCATCCAGTTCCAACCCCCCTGCCATGAGCACCTTCCACTAGACCAGGCTGCTGAAAGCCTCATCCAACCTGGCCTTCCTAGCAAAGATGAAGTCTAAAGAATTTATGTCAAATGTAGTTAGGAGTTTTGGATTTCATTTCTCTTACCAGTTAAAGAACAATAATAATAATCCTGACATATATAACTGCAGCTTACCACTGTTTTAAGACAGCTTCAAGATACTTTCAGGAAGCACAGTTAATAGGCTTCTGGGAGAAAGGGACAACAGTTTTGGAACAAGCAGGTAAACTACAAACAAAATATTACACTCAGTCTTGCAGTGCCACACAGCAATTCCTCACACTGAACATGTCATGTCTTGATATTAATGGATCATTAAATGCTACGAGCATAATATAGACAGTTACTGATTTTTACTTATTTCTGCTACTGTTTAAAGGTCAGTTTAACGTTCTCAAGAGATTCCTGGGGTTTATGGTACTTATTTCTACTTTTTGGGCAGGTTTTTTTTGGCAATGCTAGGAAAAACAATTTAGAAATTCCAATGGTTCTGATTGTAGTGAAAGTATTTAAAGAATCTGTGGGGCAGGAACTACTGACTGAAATTCAGAAACTATATGTAAATTAGAAGCTTCTTTTTATTTCACATAAAACTTTTTGTTAGGGAGTATTTTGACAGATACCATTAATTTAACCAAATGTAAAAATTTCTGAGTTGTGAGTCTCTGTCTACTCTAGTGATAAACTGAAAGGTTTATTGTGCCTATGGAAGAAACACCATCAGATCAGGATACCAACCTGCATTTATCCTGCCACCAGCCAACCTTGTAATTCCATAGGGAGAAACCAAGCCCAGCTGCTACTGCTGTCATTCAAACCTGTCTAACAGGTAGACTGCAGTCTGAAAAACCATATGGCAATATTAAATTCAAATAAAATGCAGTAAGAAAACAGAATTTACAGAATTTTTTTTTAAGCTTCCAAAGCAAGAGTGAGAGAATATATCACGCATTCCCCTAACAAAAATACATCCAGTAAATGACACTTTGAAGTGTGCTATCAGGACTGAAAACCAGTTTCAAACACTATTTCTGAAAAAACATCCCTGCCCTACCTACACAACAAACCTTAATAAAACTCCATCTCCTGCTCAGGGGTTCAGGCAACAGGAAACAAACTAACAAAAGAAATAAAGCAAAAGACTACAGATTCTTTCCACCACATCAAAAGGCATGTGACTATTGGCTTGTTCGTGTTGTCTATGTCTTCCTGGTGTTCCACCTGCTTCTCTCTTTCCCAGGGCTAAATATTTTTCTCTAATGACAAAAAAAAAAATACAAGTTACTTTAAAACTCACTTCCTGTTACCAAAGATTAACAAGCACTAACTTTAACAGTTAAAACACAAATTATTCTGACTCTACACTATGACGACCATCTGACAACAGAGAATACAAGCAATGCTTTGCCCTCTATCCCAATTTCTACTTCTCTAAGAAAAAAAATGACCTTTCATGACATTAGCATGCAGAGTTTCACAACATGTGTCTGCTAATTTAACATGTATGCAGAGCAAGGCAGGATGTGAAACCAAACACCATTACAGGAAGTGCCTGCACGTGATTACACTGCTGATTATATGAAAAAATATCATACACAGGTCCTTTAAGGCATAAAATATTGGCACTTTACATCAAGAAGAGAGATTTCTTATTGTCATTCAGTCTTTTCCAAGGTGCTACTTGCCTCATTTTAGTACACACAATAAGCAGCTGCTACTCCATTTTATTCATGGAAAAAAAGAGATCAGGAAGAAAGAGAGCGCTGTCACTCAACAGGTGGTCACCAAAAACAACACAAGAAACTTGTCCTCCTAACTCAAAATCTAATGCAAAGGAGACTGACAGCGACCTTACTCAGCAGTCACAGGAAACTGGCTATCAGAACTATTATGAAGACTATCCCATGAACCACCCGAGTATCAACAATTATACCAAATTACCAATCAACCTGCACCAGTGTCTTAATTAAACTAATAACTGCAGCATCGGTCCTTCTAGGCTCTTCCCTCAGTCCAAAACTTGTTGTTCACCCAGCCAACAGGTCAGATCAGCCTCATTACAAAGCAGCAGCCTAGATGAGTCACAGATTTACTTAAAATTCATCTGCACAATTCCTTACCTTTATTCAGGAGACAAACCTGTATTACTGGAAAACCATCACCCTTGAAATGAAACTTTCCAATAAACATATATTTGTGCAGAACAATCATTCTTTATGGCCAGATGGTCAATGCTTTATTTGGAAAATAAATATAATTCCAGCTGCAACATTTTACAGTAAATAAGCACATCTCAATACGACAGCACTACTGAAGTACCCACGCAGCATTTGTGGGACAGTTCTTCTGACAGTTCTAACAACATCATTTCTTCAAACTGTATTTGGCAGCCAAGGCAGACACAATATCCCTGTAAGGAGTATCCGAGTCAGATTTGGTCTTTGGTATGCAACACAGGCGGCGGAAGGCCGGGGAACGCAGCAAGAGGTTGTGCGAGAGTCCCAGGAAGCTCGAGGACAGCCAGTACAGCGCCAGGGACTGCAACGAGACAAACAGCGAGTTCAGCCGCCCGAGATGCAACAAAAACACTACAATTTTAAGCAGCTCTTGATGAACCACAACCACTGGTTACACCCCATTATAGAGAAAAATCACTCACCTAAAACCATTCCTCTCAATAACAATAATGCCTTCCATTTCAAATGGATTTTTCACTCTTTCTCACCTCTTCTGGGGGAAAAAAGGTCATCTACACTGAAGTTTGCAACCGGTTTGTCCTGGTTTTTAGCTGAGACAGAGCTGGGTTTCTTTTTAGTAGCTAGAATAGTGCTGTGTTTTGGTTTCAGCTGGGATTTGATATGAGAAAAACAGTGATAACATACCCTTGTTTACATTTTTCACTGGAAGCTGAAGGACTTCTTGTTTTTGCTAGTCTACAAGCACAAGATCTAAGGGGGGCGGGGAGGGGGGCAATGAATATATCAATTAATAAGCTAAACCAGCATTTAGATATGCCAACAGAACATTCCATATCATATAACACCATGGTCAGTATATTAATGAGGGTCTCTTCCTCTCTTGCTCTCTCTGGCTTTCGCTCGGGCTCTCTCTCTTCTGGGATTGCAGTTTCAGTTCAGGATTGTTGCTCCTCTGGGATCATTATCCAAGAATAGGTCGGGCTTGGTCAGCAGGCTGTGAGCCATTGCACTGTGTATCACTCATATGCATATTTATTAGTTATTATTTTTACTATCATAATTATTTTTATATCATTATTATTTAATTTTATTTTATTTCAATTTTTAAATTGTTCTTATCACAACCTACAAGTCTCCCCTCCCTCGCCCCCAATTCTCTCCCCTATCACCTGGGCTGGGGTCAGAGTCAGTGAATGGCTGCATTCACCTGCTAGCCCAGCACTAGCCAAGGGAAACCACCACACATATTAGACTTGCTTAACCTTCCCTATTTCAGACTTCAGCCAAACAACTTGATACTTTCTTTTTGCTAATAATTGCAAAAATATTCAGAAATGGAACACCAAGTAAAAATAAGCAGTGTTTTAAGAGAATTGTGGAAAATTACTTATCTAAGAACTACATTGTTCTCCCCTTACACCAGGCAAACACTTAGCAAACCTTTGTCTACATGTCCTTATCTAAAGTTCTCCTCTATTTTTTGAGATCACAAAAAGGATGCTAACCCCTTCTGAAGGTCCTTCCAAGCCCTCGTTTGCAAAAATGATATTTAGAAACAGTAAGTTTGCAGATTCTTCCCTCTTGGGCAAAAATATTCCAAATCTGTTAAGAATTTAAATGTATACATAGAAAAAACTTCTTATTTGTTTTAGGGCACACTGTAATAGAGAGTATAGTGTGTTAAATACACTGGGCATCTGGGCTGCAATTTAAGCACTGGGAACATACCAGAGTCACAGGTTAACGGAGGCACTGTTGACTCTGTACTTACAGAGGGGACTGTTGCAGCAACAGGGATCATTATTACTGACAACACTCGAAAGAAATTCGTGGCGAGCTTCTGGAACCTGGAAACTTGCATTTTTTGCGAAGCAAAGATCTGAAAAAGGAGAAACCTACAGTTATAAACAAGTTCTTTTTCAAACAACTGAAATGAGAAAAAAAGGCAGCAGTGGGGTTTCCTGTACCCAGCACTCTTGTTCACATATTACTTTTGTTTTGCATTCTGTTTCAATTAACATAGCGCTACAATTTTTCATTTAACTCGTTTGATGCTTTGCATGTTCTGACCTTTGTAGAAATTACTGTACCAGCCTAGCAGAGCACCTAACAATCATTTCAAGGTAACAGAACTTTACAAAGTCACTTCTGAACATCCAAAAGTTCCAGTGCCTCAGCCTGAAGCACAGCCCTCTGAGAAAAGGCTGCCAACAGGAAACAGACCAAAACCAGTTGATAGATAACTAAAGAAAAGGAGAACCAGGTTTGCAGTCACACAACTGGCTTTTATTCTCTCCAAGACAGTCTCAGTCCATGTGACAGGTAAGAAAACGGAGTCAGAATAAAACTCAAGAGGGTTAGAGTTTGACCAGAACACCTAACAAAAAAAGAAAAATATTTCCATTAAATTACCCCAAAAAAGGGGAAATGAAGACTTTTTTTTCTTTTTTTGTTGATTAATTTCTCCAGCAATCTTAAAGAATTCTGGATTTGTCAATTTATTAAGAAGATCACATAATATTGTTGGTTTTGACCATAAGGCAGTAGCAAATTATTGGGGTGGAGGCAGGGAAAACAAATTAAAGGATCTCATGTGCTTTTAAATGCGTAACACCCAGGCAGCTCATTAGAACATCACCTTAAGAGAAACCTCAGTGTCAAAACTACATTGTACTGAGGCTCAAGTAAAGTCAATGAAGTATTTGAGACATGTCACTTGAGAATTTGTCATCTCTAAGCAGGACACCCATTCAAATGCACAGAACAATTCAGTTATTTTTCAGTTCTGCCCAAAGCATTTAAAGCGGTGATAATCTAAAACTACCCCTACGTTGCGTCTTTTAGAGCTGGGTAGTACTACCTTACAATTCTATAAAGAGAATTATCCTTTGCAACCATCCTATTTATGCCCCCAACGTACCTCCACTATCAGCAAATTCACCAACCCAAGTGAAACCGGCAAAATCCACGTGGAATCTGGTGCCGTGAGGTCTCTAAACCACAACACTCCGCCTGCTGAAAACTGTTCTTGAACTACAAGAATAGTTTAAAGAAAATATTGAATTAAGCACGATTTGCTACCTCAAGTTAGACAGAACCAGATCATTTGTTACAATCAAAGGTACATTTTATCTAGGTGAAAATTACTATTAAAGCAGAAATCTTTGGTTTAACATCACATCAAGGCACTCTGCCATCAATTCAAGTGATAAATGCTGAGAGATACCAGTCAAGATCCAGCTTAGCTCAAAACAGCCACTGATTTGAGTAAACCGGTGATAAAAACTAACCTGATCTCAACCACTGTTTTACAAGCCAATGCAACACAGTCACCTAGTGTGACCACATATTTTGCATTTCCGGAAAAATTTGTACTGTTCTTAATAATTAGGTAATTTGTTATGCTTTTGTTTAGAAGAACAAACTATAAACTCTACTCTAAAAAAAAATATCAAAATATTAGTATTTCTATTTAAAAAAACCCCACAGGTTCAGGTTGCCTGTAGTTCTTTGCGTGAAACTTCACAAGGAATGAAAAAACCACAGATCAATAGTGAATATGCCGTGGCATGGGCAATATTATTTGCTAAATATACTCATCTTGTGAACCAGAAAAATCCCAAGACAGTTTTTTTCTCTAGTAATTCTGTCTTCAGAAGACCACAAAATAATTAAAATGCTCACACAACCTAACTAAATTCTTGACTTTGTTCCCAGAGCTCAGACCCTAATACTGCTTTTTAAGAGGCATCCCACAAAGCTCACAGCACTGTTACAAATAATGAGAGTGGATAAGCAGAGATCATGGCTGCTCAGGATGCTGTGAATACCTCTTGGAAGAGTTCAAACCAAAGGAAGTAGAGGTGTGGTGTAGACACCTGATCTTTGGTTCATGGTACAACATGTCTAATCAAAGGCTTTGAAATTAATTTGTATTTTTATCATATATTTATCTATCTACGCTTAAACTATATTAAGTTTAAAAACTTAATAGAGGAGTGGTTTTTATATCAGTTTATACGTCAAGCTGAGGAGATTGCACTCTTTAACCAAAAAAGCATCTGTAAAAACAGTAACTGGGGAAAAAAAATGACTGTTCAGAGTGTGTCTGTTCAGATTAATCACCTTCCGAGCCCGTGGCACCGAGGCTGCAGTTGCGCAGCGCGAGGGACACGCACACCCACATGGGAATCTGTACCCAGACCAGCAGAGTGGCTTTGAAGGGATGGCAGTTGTCTCGAACGTACAGCTCCGTAACAATCCTCCGCAGGTTC
This sequence comes from Caprimulgus europaeus, assembly GCA_907165065.1. The sequence continues at coordinate 80,043,331 of OU015526.1, forward strand.
TTCTTAAAATGGAACCTTTCAGAAGGAACAACAAGAAAAAACAAAACCCACCCCTCTCGCAATACCTGTGAGAGAGTAACTTCTTGCATTCTGAAATAACTCTTCTACAGGCTGTAGACATCAAATTGGTTTATTTAAGTGCAACTCTGGCGAACCTGAATGTCTTTTTACCAACCCCCTTCCCTCACAACTTTTAGTCCCGTTGCTATAAGCAGCTTTTCACAACCAAATTTCCCATTGGCATCAGCAGCTATCAGAAACTTGTCTGGTACTTGATGTCTCAGTGCTTTCTGTCCCAACTAGGATGTAACTTGCTCAATACAGAGGCAAATCAGCCAGTTAAGTGATCCTCAGGGACCCAGCTTAGATCCACTGCTGCTGCATGGGGTGTGATCATACACTCACAAATGAACAGGACCACAACCATTCCAGCCTCCAGTTCCCAGCAGTAGTTAGATACCATAATAGCTGAGGAAACTTCAGCCCCAAGAAAAGGCAATAAAAAACTCCCTGGATTTGCCTCTGTAATTGTAAGTCTATCCCAAGTTCAGAGCTTTGAAATGGATATACTCCAAAGAGTAAAATAACCAACACAAGTAAGCTGCAGAAGTGGTAAGAAAATCTAAGATTTGGGCAACAGCAGAATCTCTGCAAGACATTTGTTTGTAGGACCTTCCCTCCTGCTACCCCTCAATCTGGAATGGGTTTATAAGGTATACACAATCACCATCTTACCTGGCCACCTTTTCAGACCAACCCAGTTGCTTTCCACGAACAGAAACTTCATAGCGAAGACGCTCAGCTAGTTTTTTAATCTCAGGCTGCAAATTTTCCAACTAGCTGAAGAAAAGGAAAAATGTTTATACACAGTTACATGTAACAACCACTTCTTCTCCCCACCTGATACTGTACAAGCATTAAAAACGACTGTGAAGGACAAGACATACATCTGTGAACACCTTTTATCTTTAAACAAAGTAACCAAGTGAAGATACTAGTGAGAAGTATTTACAGTAACCAAAAATACTAACTTACTACTAAATGAAATAAATACAGAATCAGATTTCAGATTTTGTTCTTAATAAGCATCTTTTTGTCTTCACTCAGGAACTGCGACCAGCTACTTTACTTAACAAAACAACCTTTAATGCCACTTCAAAAAGACTTAAAGCTCAACAGGATATACAAATTTGCAGTCACTGAAGTTACTATCCTGAAGAAAAGACCCCTGTTATGCAAGGGTGCAATACAATCATCACATTTGCAATCAAAAGAAGAGGAAAAATTATCATTTCTGTTAAAAAAAACAACCAAACAAAGAAACAAAAAAAATGCCCACCCAAACACACTGCAATACAATATTTCAATTATGTTTTTTTCTGCAATAACGCTTTTGGAGTGACAGTCACTGAAGAATCTCCTCCAAGAAACACACCTGCATTTACCAGTCTGACCTTTACACAGGTGAAGTACCCAGATCCAGCTGATTACCAATTAGACTTGAGCTCTGTCAGCTGTGAAGCCCCACCGTGAACTCCTCCTTAGTTGGTAAAGAAAGACCACAAAGAAGGCAGAACAACCCTACTTCACACCACAGCGCTGCAAAGGCTCCGTCACGAGTGCAGGCACCGCATATAACCTCTTTAGTAACTTCAATTGTTAGCCTCACTTTTGAAGGGAAAAAATAAAAGAGGTATTTAGAAACTGCCGAAGGCTAATTTACTTCAGGTTTTTATTGGAGTAGCTTTAGCAAAAGCATTAATACAGCAAATCATAGAAAGTACCTTGCATGTGCCACCATCAGAGCCACCTCACATGAAAAAAACTCGATTTCAAAGTCGTTATCACAAAAAAAACACATTCTTATTTTTCAGTTTGACTTAGACTTCGCATGTCCGAGAAGGGACCGAGGCAAGTTAGAGCCAGACAAAAACCTCCTCTCAGCTGCGGTGCCACACGAGGCCCTCAGGCAGCGCAAGGAGACCCCCGGCAAAGGGGGAAACTACGGCCATCACCACAAGACAGCAGCTTTTGTGGAAAGGCACCAGCATAACACTAAACACCGCCCCTTTGTGTGGCAAACCGCCGCCCTCAGTGGGCACTACTGCCCTGCCCGCCGCAAAGCCCCCACCGCAGCCCGCCCTCAGCACCCTGAAGGCCGCTGGCCCTGCGCCTCCTTCCCTCAGTGCCTCCCTCCCTCACACGGTGAGGGCGCTCCGGGCAAGCCCAGGCCGCCCTCAGGACACGGGGCCGATAACCGGGAACCCACCTTGGCCAGGAGGCGGCTCTGGTGCGCGGCGAGCGGCAAGGTGACGGCGGTGCGGAGCAGGGCGGCGCCGCAGACAATGGCGGCCCACCACGGCAGCCCCGCGGCCGCCTGCAGTGCCACCAGCCCCCCCTCCGCCCAGTGCACGGGCGTGGACTGCGCCAGCCATTCGTACCAACCGCCGGGACCGCCGCTCGGTGCCACCGGTGCCACGGGGACCGCCGCGACCGTTAACCGCCCGCTGCGCGCGCCGGGTAGAGGGAGCGCGAGCGCGCAGCCCGGCCGCCATCCCCGCGCGCCGCAGCTCAGCCGCCACATCCTTCCCGCCTCTTATGAGGGGAAGCGGCCTCGCCCCGCCTCGCGCCACCGCGCATGCGCCGGCAGCGCTGAGGGAGGGAGAGCGCCCTATGAGCGCCGCGGCGACCATGTTGACTGTAGGCAAAAGGGCGGGCAGGTGCCTAGGGAGGTGCGTTATGGCTAATTAGTAATTAACAACTCATCAGCAGCAGCTAGCCTGTTGCGATTGAGTCATTGGAAACAGCTGGAGCTTGAATTGTGTCTGCTTCCCTCTCCCGCGGCTAGGAGAGATGAAGAAACTGCTTGGCACACAGGTGCAGGTGCTGAAGGCTCCACCATGTTCTGTTCTTCAGCCTGAGGCTCCTCAGCACCAATCCCTAACCCTCGGCTTGTTCCTTTTTCTTCCAAAAAGAAACCTACCACGTTTGAAAAGAGGAGGTTGGTTTTTTTTAAATTGGTCAAGTAAAAAGCATTAGAGATGAAGTATTAAAAAAAAATATATAGATATGTATCTGGAGAAAAAAAAAAAAAACCTCCAAAAACTAGGATTTCCTTTTAACAAACCCAGTGGCACAAAAGTGGTATCCAGCCCACACACCCCTGTCCAATTTGATTTTTCAAGTAAAAAAAACACCACAATTAAAAATCATGGAATTCATGGTTGTAATGAGAACTAAGCAGTATTTCTCAGTAGGATTATTTCAGAATAAGAATGCAAGTAATCCCCCTAATAGCACTGAAGCAGTGAGCACAAAAAAAAAATTAAGAAGCCTAAAAAAGGTCATAAAGAAGACTGGAAGGGCATTTTTCCCCTCACAGTAAGGTGTTGAAATGGAGTTTCAATCATTTTTCTTGACAGTTCTTCAGTTTGGTATCAATATTGCTACAAACAGTTCTTTACATGATGTATTTCAAGTGATCAGACAGCTGGAAAAAGGAGCTTAATTTGATTTTAGAGTATCACTTAAGGGCACATATATGGACATCAGTATGCACAAACCTTATGGACACCTCAAATACACAATATTTGAAAGGCAGTAGGTTTCTTTGGACAAGTGTTTTTCTCTTCTGGCTTTCAGATGAGTAGCACAATAAACAAAACAGCACTTCTCAACTTCCAGTCCTGCACAAAAATACATTTGACCCGTAGATCTACTTTAAACCATATGTACACAAACTGGAGCTGTGTGTCACTGCTGATTGCCTCTTGCCTCACAGGACCCCTCAGACTTCGCTTCCTGGTACTGCTGTTCACTCCAACAACTCTAAGAGAAGATGGCAACTCCTGAAAATGACTATAAGGACATTCTTGCTTCGAGTCTTCCAAATAAATCTTCATGGGACAGCAACCCAGTTTGGAGCAAGACATTGTTTACTAGAACAAAGCCACTTACTCTGAACTAAGCCTCCTTTGGAGGTAGTTTTCATCAGTGAAGCTCTGCTAAAATGACAAGAGTCTCATTCTTGAACTGACACACACCAAGGATCTATTATATTCTGAAATGACTTTTGCAGGCAAAGGGAGGAACCAGAGGAACAGAAGCTCTGGAAGCAATCAAACAGAACAGACCTTGCTGCATCAACCCAACTGGAACAGTAATTTTTAACAGATGCTGCAGCATGATACATTTACCTCGTTTACCAGGCAAGCATGGGAGTTCAGTGTAGAGACAGCTCAATGTGCCAAAAGGCTGTTTTCTCAGGCGCCTTTTGCTAAAAAGCCTTTCATGGAACAAAAATGGAAACTCTTTATATCTGGTTACAACCAATGTATGCCTTCTCAAAAAAAAAATCCAACACACATTTGGAAAAAGCCCTCTGATAATGCCCTTTTTTTTATATAATGTACTTAAATTACACAAGTAGAAAAGTTATGCTTATTAATAGTTTAATGTATGAAGGAAACATCCAGATTTCTGAATATGAAGGTACATATCTCACATTAATTTAAGTCTACATAAAGTAGAGCCTCTATACTGACATATTGAAATTTACTTTCTGCTTAGCCATTTGTTATGTAAACAATTGTACATTTATTTGCCATTCTAAAACTTCAGGATCAAGTTTACATAATTTTGCTAAATTTCTGTGTTTGCTCAGAAGCAGTTTACAGTACTAAAACCAACCAGCCAAAGAACAGCTTCAACAGAAAGTTATGTCAAAAAAAAAAAAAAAGAGAAAAAAAAAAGGAAAGAATAAAGGCTAACTAAGTTGAAACGTATGATGGTGGGGAATGGGCAGTCACAATGTTCACAGAAAAAGGTCAGTTAGTAAGTTCTTCTGCAAAAAGCCTACACACTTCAGTCAAGCACATCAGTAGAATGATCTGGGAGCACATACACTGTTTCTGCCATTTGTGTTTTCCTCCGCAAAAAAAGGAATCTCAAGGCTAGCAAGTTGATCCCACTCAGCCAAGTTGGTTCATATGCACACTGTTCATGTGAGGTGTCCAAGTTCCAGTCCACACCTGAAAGAGAAAGCTTCATTTAACACCATGCTTGGGCTGCTCAAAACAGTTCACAAGTCACAATTACACCACTGAGCTTATGGTTTTCACTGCACCCAAGGGAAGAACCACATGGAACAACATGGCAATCAATCATCAAACTATACCAAGTTCCCTTCAGCATTTTGTTTTATCCTGCTGTGACAACAGAGAGAAATGGGGTTTTAATCTTTCTTTTTTTCCACCTGGCCAAAGGGTCCATCTTCCTCTTGCTTTATACTTTGTGCAAAAAAACCCCAAACCAACAAACAAACAAAAAAACCAGACTTTCACCCAGCCTGACTGCTTTCCTTCACAGGAAAATTTAAGGGAGAAACCAACACTATTTATGCCCACTAATTCCTCCATCCTAGCAACACTGATGCAATAAATATTTTACTGTTCCACGGGAGAAATGTATCCCTTGAGACGCAGGGAAATAAGTACCCCCTCTAAACATGCCAGGTCCCCTGTCAAGGAGAATTAACAGGTCTATGTGTAATGTGCAAAGTTTGGGACAGCACCTGAAGACCTCCAGCTTTCAAAGCAAGACACTATCCTTCCTCTTTACCTTAGCAAGTTCAGACAATCAAGAACTCGATTTCTGGCACCTTGAATTATTTTCCCCCAGTGCATACCAACACCCTCAGCTCTGGGGAAACCCAGATGTAACAAAGTAAAGCCTTTGGGGGACAAAGTTTTCCCACTAAATCAAAAATTGCCTCATAACCATCATGAGCCACTTGAACACAACACATTAACTGTGGCCAAACAACAGACCAGCTGCTCTTCTGCACACCTATGGTCTGCCAGAGCTGGGAACTGCTGTTTACAGCTTGGATGATTCTCAAACAAATTAAGTCCAGAAATACCTATATTTAATAACAGTATAGCAGAGCTCACTGTCTAATTCAAAATGAACACAGGATATAACATAACAGGAGCTACTGATGATCCATTATAATGTTAGTTGCTGGCTGAGGATGAACAAAAGGTTTAGGGGAAATAATCCCTATACCTACATTATGTTTAGCAGACAAGCCTATAACCCAGGCAAGATGAGAGCAGCAGACAGAAGAGCTACTTACTCCCTTCCTACGTGAACTCTTAACACAGTGACAACATCATACCTCTCAGATCCCCAGAAAAACCCTTTAGACCTAATGCTGTCTTCCCTTTTTGGGAAGGGAAAGCTGACATAACAGCAAATCAATAGCTTTCTCATAAAAGCAACTTGATTGTGTTTCCCCAAATGCATTATGGCACAGATACACATCATGATCATTTTAAGTAAAATATCCAGTGTTAAACTATCTCTTCTATCCACACCTGCCTACAACACATCATCAAAAAAACCTCATCTGCAGTAATTAACTGGGTGTCTACTTTAATTAAATAGGCAGCTTCTCTAAGCTGTGGAAGCAAGCTTCCCAATTCTCAAGCACATACGTGTTCACAGAAGTAACAACAGCACACTCCTCTGAACTGCATTAACTTAGTGAGGCTGATTTTTTTTTCCTCAGGACAACTTGCACTCACTTTTGGCGAGATGACTAACATGTGGAAGTTCTCAGTAAGCACCTACTGCACTCAGTGCTGTAGTGAGTAGGGGAGCTGTATCAGCTCCTTAGACACATGAACAAAAAGAAGAGCACTGCACTGTGTTTTCATATAGCAAGGATCTTATTTTCACCACACTGTTGAAGTTAAAACAAAATTGCAAAAATAAACATTGAAAATTTACCGTCTGAGGCCCGTTATTGTCTGTGGAATTTGAAACCATCTTTATCAGCGAGTTCCAAGATGGGTCAGCAGCATGAGGTCCATTAAATATAGGGCCTCCAGTACCATCTGTGATGGGGGCTACAGGAGGAATCATTGCATTCCCATACACAGAAAAAGGCATACCCTTAGGGGAAGGAAAAAGCAAGAATCAGTACGTATTCCTTAACACTGCTACTCCTGCACATACAGAATGACCAAAGGGAACTGGTGTTAAACTCTGTCTTAAAGCAGTAATGAAATGCCTGAATTTCAAAAGAAAACTTTTATGTATACATTTATTATGTCATGGACAAGATATTTTTTATATATAGATATAAATAGATAAATATAGATAAATATATATAAAAAGATATATTTAGATCCAGGCTCCTGCAATACTGCAGGGGCTAGTTGGTGTTTTAGCTCACACACACTCAAGTGCTCAGTCAATGACACCTCTGTGTCGTTCACCTGCCTCACGCACCGACACAGAAACTGAGTGGGCCCGCGCGTATCAAGGCCAAGGAAGTCGTTACCCCGACTTTTGGGAAGTCCATGTATCCTGCAGGAACGGGCTGGTGGAATGTACCGGAAGGCGTGACAATCCCCGCGCTGTCTCTCTCCATGGCTTGGTGCGAGAACACCCCTGGATCAGACATGGGCCTGTGGATCATGTGGCTCCCCATTCCGCTGTGACACCAGTCCACTTTATCTAACAACACACAACCAACAGCAACAGCCTTACACATGGCACCTGCTCATCACCCATTGCCCAGCCTAACTTTGGCACCCTGTAATGGTTCCTTGCAGTTCCTGGGCATCCACCTGCATTAAAACTAAGGTGCACGTGGGATGGAGAGCATCAGAAATGGCACCTCCATGTAGAGTTACCCTGAGCCAGTGCAAGGGATTTTGAACAGTTATATACAAGCAAAACATCACCTCTGCTATATTCCTTCATTTGAAAAGGAAAGCTGGCATTTGTGCTAAGTTTTCCTCTTCCAAAAACCCAAATTCCTTGTGTATTTGAAGCTGTGAAAGGGGTATGTATGCTATGAAGACTATGTGCTCCACTCCATTACCATTCTTTCATGAATTATTTAATGATCTAAGAGACAGTGCACTACTCCTGAAAAGCAAAACCAGGAAATGACCAGCTGGAGATGTGTGTTCATGTTCTAATTACATTAATTCATCAGAGGCAGCTTGGTATTGTTACTACAGTTCAAGTCTCAGACACCCAAAAAGCCCATTTTTCAAAATAAAACAAAGAAATTATATTTGGAGGAGTGGAGAAGGAATACAGAAACATTTCTGAAACCTTCCTAGTACTCAACAAGAGAAGAGCCAGTCCCATTCTGAAACAAAAATCGAAATCAACATTGAAGTAATTGAATGAAATGGAAAGCAAACAGCATTCTGAACACAAAGACAGACAAAGGCAACTTTTACACCTAGACAATGCAAATCAAAATAGTCAATTTCTAAAGCCTAAATGATGAATAGTCTCTCACTACACAGATGGGGAAAAGACCAGAAGTAAAAAAAGGTTTTGATACATCCTATTTTGTTTTGGGGGGAAAAAAAACCCAGGACAATATACTCATTGCATGCGAAGTGGGTGCACAGTCAGTCTATTAAATCCTTAAGCTGTTTGGACTCCTCAGTCAAACAGTGGAACAGGTTGTTCAGAGAGGCTGAGCAGTTTCCATCCTTGGAGGTTTTCAAGATCAGATTGGATAAAGCCCTGAGCAAATCCCATTTTGTGCAGGAGGCTGACGTGACCTCCAGAGGTCCCATCCAACATGGTCCCGCGATTCCTTCCCTCTCATTCCAAGCCAAAATAAACAAATATAAAAAACACCACCCCCAAAAATATATAAATTTGAAAAAATTCAGTAGTCTCCTGTAAATTACATCACAGACTCCTGAAGTGTTTGCTGAGAAAAGCTGGCCCACTAATAACTTAAGTCTTTAATGAATTTTGAAATATTGAATTCTATGTGACTACAGGAGAGCCTTGGGTCAGAAAATGCAAATGGCATTACTGGAAAGAACAAAGAAAACTCAGGTGTGGAATATTACCAATTCATCAATCACACCATCCTCAGCACAAAAAGCTCCACCTGGGCTACAAATTAAAGTTCATACTTATCTTGAGACATCTTTCATTTCCTCTCTTCCTAAACCAAATGATCCTCACTCAGTTCATCTTTGTAAACCCTGTGGTTTTATTTTCCCCTGCAATTTCTCGCTTTGAGTAACAAACCTTCACAGACAGGGAGTTTCAGAACCCCTGAGGATTTCCAAGAACTTGTTAAAACACAATTAAGTGGACAGGATGGCAAACAGAAGCTCCTGCTCCAGTTCCTTCAGAAAGAGCACTCACTTCTGTATCACCCTTCAGCTCCAAAGCTAAGTTAGGAAAACACAATACTGGGATCAACTGCAAGCACAGGGACATCTACTGACACTACATACCTTGATTGCCACCTATACCTTCGAAGGACCAGATCCCACTATGTCCCACTGGAGCAGCTAAGTTGCTCCCAATAACAGATGGAGTAGAAGTTCCAGTTTGTCTAATACGTGCAGACCGTTCAGTCCCAATTGGAACAGGAACTTTTCTGTCCTGAGAAACATTACTGGGTTTTTCTGATCCCAAGGACACTGCTGAAGGGGTGGGTGATGGTGCTCTTACTCCAGAAGAGACTGACTGAGCTGGAGATTCTGCAAGAAAAGCAATGAGAACACTTAGTAAAGTGCAGCCAGATCCTCTCAAGTCACTACAAACCTATCCTTTAATGTCAAGCCCTATGTTAAACGAGCAAAAATGGGTAGTTTGATAATGCAGATTCAGACACCAAACACTTCAGGGTATTTTTAACAGTTTTCCTTTCAGATCAGAGAGACATCCACCATCTATTTAGTCTCTTACATAAAATGATTATCATGCCCTGTCAGCTCAGCTACTGGACATACACCACAACCAATGACAACAGACGGTTTGAAATCTCAACTAAGCTTTACTGTGTATCAGCAATAGAGGATTTGAGGATTATAGCATAGCTGAAATAAACCCGTGGTGGTGGTGGTGGGTTGGTTTGGGTTTGTTTCTTCTTCTTGTTTGGTTGGTTGGTTGTGGTTTTTTTTAATCCTAATTTGCTCTCTGTGGGTTTTTTTTGGTGGGATTTGTTTATCATTATTTTTGCCAGTAAAACAGACCAACTTGCGCCCTGCATAAGCCAGCACTCAACATTTGTTTTCTGTCCCAAGAAAGTCCACTGCACAGCTAAAACTGCAGGGGCCAAACGTGGAGGAGGGCATCACAACTTGCTTTAAGTATTCTCTCCTGGGATACATTACACAGTTCTGCTATAAGAACATTAGAAAAACTAAGCCATCACCACTGTTGAGCTAGCTTTAGTAAAACATCATTACAAGGTTTACACAACTCACACTTGAAATATTACCTTGAAATATAAACAAACTCAACAATTTATTTGCAAGATGATTAAAAGAATGTCACATATATTAACAGGCCAAAGTTCATTGTAGCAGGAATAAGGAATAGCATACAATAGCATGACCTTTGCTGCTAAAAAAACCACACTAGAGATCAGAACTTGTACAAGAAAATTTTATCTCACAATCCGTGATGGCATAAAGGTTTAAAACATAGCTAAAAAACCTGAAGTTAAAAACTAAGAAAACTAGAAAATTCTACCTAAAACAGGCAATGCATGAGGTCACTTTATTTGTACAACAGCTTCTCATTTCCCACTCACTAGAACTCACCATTTGATGCTGATGAACATGGAGGCAATAAACTAAGTGGAGAAAAATGCTGTCTGTTAAAATTAGCAGCTGCAGGTGCTCCACCAAGAGGTGTCCCAGGTGCATATATTTGACCTCCCGAAAGGTTTGAGGCAAAATTACCCAGGTGTGAAGAAGAAGGTGTTACAGAAGCATAGGGTGAATCCATACTGACAATACCTAGGAGAGAAATTGGCACAAGTGACTCCCAGTACTCCACAATGTCCCTGAAGAGGTGAGTCCAGATCACAGATATAATAAAGAAAAAAAGAAAACTTTTATCCACTCAATTGTTGGGGGGAAGGGGGTGCTTTTGTTACTATTTTCCCAAGAGAACTGTCAGTCTGAAGCTTCATACTCTGCAAGTGTGGCAGTTGTGCTGCATATATAAAGCAAGAACAATCCTTATGTTACCATGCAGGTATCCTGAATGCAAATAAATTAAGGGAATGTAACACACACTCTGATATAACTGAACATTGGAAAAATAACTCAGCATTTCATTAATCTATAATTTAAACTTTCTAGGTTTAGAAAGTATGATTTTGTACCAAAACCAGTGGAAGTAATACTAAAGATTTGAAGACTTTCTCATTCATTTTTTATTTGACAGAATGTCTATATGTCTATTTTTTTTCCTCAACCCAGCAATACATTTTCACTTGCTTAGGAAAAAATGATATTTTTATTAAGACCAAAGGGCACCAATTAGCCAAGGTATTCAAAATACAGTAATTACTACCCCCTTCATATTCTCCTCAATAAAGAAAGGGAAAAATAAAATCTCACCATTTTACATTTCATAAACTATGAAGGAAGCCTGTTACCACACAACTGCGGTGGCACTTGTGCCTTTCTCCTGCTCATAAAGCTCATGGCAAAGGATTTAAATTTATAGTTTTAATATGGAAAAAAAGAAAATCTTTTGCCAGTGACAGGCAGAAAAAGAAAGCAGCACAGCTCCTGCCTCCTCTTCATCATCTGTCATCAAGATCTAACCTCTAATTTTGGTCAAATTCTTTAGACTCTCAGAAGCTACTTCCCTATGAACTAATTTCACACTCCTCAAATCTATAGACACCAGCAACTTAAATCTAGTGTGCCTGTAGCCTTCCAGATGAGGTAACAGTAGGCCCATGGTGAGAGCACTGCTTTTACTCAGGAATTCTGTGATTCTGTGTAATTGATGGGCAGACTCAAGGGGTACACAGTATAGAGCGTGCCAAAGTCAGGATGTTTAGTACATTAAGTTGACAAAATTCACAGGGAACGCTCCAAAAGCTTCTCAACACCATGTTATCCACAAAATATGAAAAAACCTAGCTGTTATCTCTCTTGATCCATAAACAAAGCAACATAACTCACAGGTCCTACTAAAACAGGCACAGATGGTACAAACTGTCTGGTGTACCTTCTGGAAGCTACAGAACAAGTTCTGTGATAACCTCTTGGCCTCTGTGCAGAAGGCTACACATCTCACTACAAAACTCAGAAAGTCAATGAAATTAAGTTTTTAGATTTAATTTAGTAGTTAAGAGAACACACCTCTTATTACAAGTTCACATCAAAACACAATTATTTTTTTATATCAACCTAACATTTTGAAGATGCTGCATATTTTTCTGCAGCTTCAGACAAGAAGCAAGTTAACAAATTAAAAGTAGTTATTAGCTGGTGACAGGGAAGGGAGGTGGAAACAACAGTGAAGTGTTTTATTATCTGAGCTATCACAGATGAGGAGACTGGAATGGCGAAAGGAATGCCTCAGCTCGACTATTATCAAGCTCATCAGCTCCAAAATAGTTATTAGATTTGGCACGTGGCACTTAAAAGGAAGATAAACTCAACTTTGCTTACAGAAACAAAACTAAGCTATATTGCAGCACCCTTTCATTGCAGGGGAAACACTGATTGACTATAAATGACCACTAAAGCTGAGGCAGAACAGATCATGTGTTCAAAACAAAACACACAGCAGTTATTAGTTAAGTGTATTTTGAAGGTATGAATGCAAAACACTGGCTTACCTGAGGGACTTGGAGCTGGCCTCTGTAACGGTGGTCTAAAACCTGGGGCTTTGGAAGTATCAGACTGATGTAAAGGATCTGAATTTGGCAAAAACGAAGACTTTCCTGATAGCATAGATTCTGGTGTTGTCTGAGATGAAACGACGGAACCACCCCAGAAGGCATGAGCAGATGTAGGACTGTTTTCAAACAACGTACTAAAGGGCCCAAATGGTAAAGTAGCACTGAAATTGTTACCCATGGATTTGTTTGCTGGATGGGCTGAATTCTGAGAAGCACTTTGTGTACTTAAGGTAGAAGGAAGCTGCACTGAAGAAGGAACGCTGTGGGGCCTTTTGATGTGATTAACGTTGAGGACTGCGACAGAAGAATTTTGCACAGGAGCTGGATTCTTATGGACACTACCAGTTCCGTGGACAGGCGGTCTGATGGCTGGGGTTTCCATCTTAGCTGCGGACTGAGAAGACCCCATTGACGTCTGAGCCATAGGATAGGTCATCGGGGCGTTTGTTGGACCCGCCACAGGAGCAGATGAGCTTGTGGCTGCTAAATTTGGAGGCACAACCATTCGAGGATCTGGTGCAGGAACCTGAGGTTGCTGAAGAGGGGGTCTTGCCTCTTGCAGAGGAGCTCCTGGAGGCTGCTGATGAGCAGGGTGCACAGATGAGCTGCCGGTACCAGAACTGGGCTGCCTACTGCTGGTCGAGCTGCTCGTTTCCACTGCTGGCGGACTACCCACTTCTGGATCAGACGAAGGTGCACCTTTATTGGGAGAGGTTGCTGTGCAGTCGGAAGGACTGCTTCTAGTAACACCAGCTGGCTGCACAGGAGGAGAAGGAGATGAGGGGGAAGATGCAGGGTAGTGTTCTTTGGCAGTAGGAACTGGATACGTGGCGTTCGTAGGCGCTGTGCTCGTGTTACTCGCTGTGGTGGTCACCGTGGTTGTCGTGGCGTTCGATGTCTTCACCACCGTGACGAAAAGCTGTCTTCTGACTGAAGGGGAGCTTGGGCTGCCGTTTGCAGAAGAACCAGGCACAGTAGAAGCCACTGAACTTGTTGTAGATGTAGGACTAGTCGTCAAAGAACTTGCTGAATTCACCTGAGAACCGCTGCTGTTCTGACTGTTATGGCGAGGCACCATGTGAGGTTTCGGTGAGTTGGTAGCTCTTGCAGGGCTCAAGGGCCTGACAGGGAACGGACCCCACGTAGACTGAGCTGGTGGGAAAGTACCTCCAAAGTGTGTCATGGGCAGGCGAGGCGGACGGATCTGCTGGAAAGTCTGAGCAGCGAGTAAAGCGTGTGCAAACTGCGGAGGAGGATAGGCTAACGGGAGAGAGACCTGGAAACCGGGCCGCACGTTATTCACCGGGTTCTTGATGGTTTTGTGAGTGGATGCCGAAGAGATTGCAGGCACGGTGAGCGCGGAGGCGGTCTGAGAGGTTGACGAAGCAGCTACGGTGGTCACTTTGATGCCCATGAGAGAACTGTTAGCAGCTGTAGTGGTGGCAGGTGTCGATGAACCTATTTTGGAGTTTGCAGCTGAACTTTTCAAACGGTTCTTTGGAATAAGTTCATCAATTTCTTTGTCTGGATCCTTAATCAGAGCGTTGATTAACTGCGTGGCCTGTCTTGTCGATTCTGTGCCACCCCTATAAAAAGGAAGGAAGGGAAAAGGTAAAGCACAGCTTAAGTACTTGGGTACATTTTAGCAAAGCACCTCTGACACATGATCCAGCCTGTCTCCCACCACGCTAGTGCAGGCAGAAAAATAATTCTGTCTGAAGACTGAGCTTGGCATGTTCTTGCTGCTGACAGTTATTTAAGAAGCTCAAGCTGAAAACTTTTAATTCCAAAAAACCCAAATGGTTAAAAAGTTTACTTCCCTAAATATTCCCATATATCTGGCCATGTCTAAACAAGTCTAAACACAGAATACTAACATTTATGCTCCATATTATCTCACAAGTCTTTTGTAGTAACATGATGGTACCAATCAGCAGTTGTTCTTGGCTCCCCTACCACCTTTGTTTCCACTGCCTCAAAGAACTGACTGCCTCCAAGTGATCTTTCAAGGAACAACGAGGTCAAGCTCTTGCATTTTTATATACAGGCAAGTGTTCTACAATGAAAAAAATCCCCACAGGAATGAGCAAATCAAGCAGCTTTCTTACCTTATTGTTATTATTCTATCTCCAGTTTTATCCTTCTGTTTGTCAATATCTATGTGAGCTCCCGTGCACTCACGTATCGCATTGATGTTACATCCTCCTCTGCCAATGACTCTGGAAATTACAGTTGATGGAACAGAAACCTTCTTGGATCTATACAAAAAAGAAACCAATATTAAGTGGGAAACACTTCCATGGCATGAAGCAGTGGTGAAAACAATGTTATAACTCATGATTCAACCTATGTAGCAGTAATTCTGTGAAATCTATCAAGTCTGGTAAGATAAAACAACAAGGGGGAGTTAGGGGAATGTTGTGCTTACCTTCTCACAACTTCCTTCCATCCTTCTTCCCTTTTCTGACCACGTTTAGGACTAGCAATGGTTAGCTTTCCATTTGGAGAAGAAAGGGGAGAAGGACCAGATTTTGTGCAAGTAGACAAGGAATTACTCGTCACTTCATTAATAACTTCAGACAACCTTTGAAAGAAATTAAATGCTGTTATTATGCAATTTAAATTTTTTTTTTAAAAAAGGATGACTTGCATTTTGCCCATTCTCCAGCCATCCAACTCTTTTAACACAAAAGCATGGTTATTAAGAAATTGCTTGAATTGAGATGCTTACATCTCAAAATACCCCAACAAATCCCTAATTCCAGATCCACCATTGTGTTTCTTGCTTCAGAACCTTCAGACTGCAACAATGCTTATACTCCTTATGCACACTAGACCAAGGACACATTGCCTCCTCCACTTCCTAACAACTGATTTAAGGATGCAAGTCCACAAAGACAAGGGTGCAGCATTCAAAACCAGGGAAACCACCACCTTAAAACAGCGTGGCCACAGTCACTTACTTGATGGACGATTTGCCGGTAACTGCTTTCCTCTCATCCTTTGGACAAGTGACAAGAACTGATGGTTGCTTTTTGTTGCTCTGTGTGTTAGTAACAGCTGTGGAAGAATGATTGTCACTTTTGTGGCTGCTGTTGCTATTGCTGCTTTCATCACTACAGCTGGAAATCCTCATATTGTCACTGTCACCACTTTCACTAGTGCTGCTGCTCTTCGATTCACCATTCACTTTTTCTGGTTGGCTATAGGAAATTGGGAGTTGATCATCAAAGATAATCTGAACATTATCAGGGGTTACTTTGTTTTTCCTGTTTTTCCTTTTGGAGCTTGTTGTGGTGATGGTATTATTCCTCTTCCCATGGGAACCTGCTAATGTGGTCCAAGTTGCAGATATACCTATGGTGGTTGTAGTGGTAGCACTAGGAGGCTCCATTGGGACCTCTGGATCATCTGATGGAAGAGTGAAAAAAAAACAAAACAGTACTAATTTAGCTTGCTTGAGGAAGTTTGTGTGGTTTTGGTTTCAAAATCACACCTGTCCTATCAAATGACTCATGAGCAACTTTTACAAGACTCCAAGAAACACTCAGAGCCACTAACTATGCAAACATTTGTGAAGCTATTACATACATCATACCATGGAGCCTCTCCCCTTTTTTATCCTGACTCATACAGAATTTCACTCTTTTCTTGGAAAAAATGCAATAGCAATTTAACAAACATGAAACTGAATTCAGACATGGAAAGACAGATGCAAGCAATGAGGGGGCATAAGCATATGAAACAGCGGGAAAAACACATCATGCCTTCCCTTCCTTTCAGCGTATCAGAGTGAGGGAACAAACAGTGAAAACTATTTCTCATTAGAAAACATTAAACTCACTTCCACAAGATACAGAAAAGCCAAGTTTAGATGGTTAAGAAGAGAATGATACATATTTTGAAATTTTATAATGACAGTTTTTTAAGCTAATCATTATTATAATTCTTTTTTTAAGCTAAAAAAAATAAATTATTGACCTGGTTTTAAGTATTTGGCCCTGGAAGCAAAAAAAACAACCAGCCAACACCATCCCCATGGTAAAGTTAACCCATAACTCTTACTGAAGCCATCAGGCTAATCTACTGGCTTAATTAAAAAGGTCAACAAAAGAAAAGCTCAGCAGGTCATAAGAAAGCTTGCTTCTCATGACCTGCTTATCCAAGTTTTGAAAAGAAAAGCATTTTTTAATACTGGGAATAAAAACAAGACTGTGTTTCAAAAATAAGGCAAACATTTTAAATCACCTTCAGCTTTTAGCTTCTCCTTCTCCTGAGCAGCTTGAAGTTCAAAATTCTCTTTATTTTTTGCTTCTATTTCTTCTAGTTTCCGTCTTTGTTCTTCTTTTTTCTTCCTCCTTTTCTCCTTTCTTTTCTCTCTTTTGGCAGCCAGAGCCAGTCTCCTGCTTTCTTCCCTTAGCTACAAGTCAAGCACATGGAACAATATTAGAAGATATCCTGTGCTTTTCAAGAAATGCCAATTCCTAGGAAGCTGAACTTTCATTTACAAAACAGAAGCTAAAGTCTCCATGTTTCCTATTTTTATGTATGTACTTCTTCCAAACAGATTGTTCACTTGTGTTAACAGAAGGTTAGTGCAGAAACAGAAGACAGACACCTTAAGACAGAGGAAAGGCAAACTCAAGTCAGAGTTTCCCAAGCAGCATTTTCAGGATTCTCTGTGTAACCTTGTGTGTCTCTGCAGTACAGAGCAAACACCCCCATCTCCCTTTCAAAGAGTAGGAGATGAAATGGTTTCAGCTAGCTTGAATATTAAGCATGCACTTCTTTGACATTATACCTGTACTTTGATTTTTCCATTAGATTTCTAACACAATATTATGGTTTTTAGTAACACTATTAGTATGTATTTTTTTATTTTTAAGACACAAAACAGGGTTCAGACCTCGAATCCACACCAGTGTGACTAGAAAATGTTCATCTATCATGTACTTGACAAAAAGTTATACTCAGAAATCCTTCTTTTGGTACAATATTATTCCAGAAGAAATAGTTAGATCGGAGTTTCTTGATCCAATTTCTCTGAGTAACAGTCAAAGCAAACTTCAAAGATTACCTGAACAACAGGGTGCTCAGCTCTAGATACTCCAATTATGGTAATTACACATACTCCTATACATTCATAGGTATTTTCACCAATCTCATAATCCTGAAGCAACTTGAAACTGAAATTTTACCAAATAAATATTCACAGCTCCAAACTCTTTCAACTTGCCTTCTCCAAGTCCAGTTCCTCTAAAAGAATGCTTGCATTTTTGTTGGCTTCAGCAGCCTGTCTATCTTTGGCTTGAACAATTGATTCCATACACAGGTGGCACTTCTTCAGCATCTCCTAAAACGATAAAGCACATCAACCCTCCGTTTGAAAAAGTAACACTGCATGTGTTGGCACAAATGATCTCAAGCTTACACTTGTAAGTTAATAACTGTTGCATTACTTGCACAGGAGTTTAAGGGACAACTTTAAGTTCCCTCCAGTAAGTTCCTCTCCATGCTCCATCTTGTAAACTGATATTCCACTCACAGGTGTGATGTGCAATCAATAACCTACATCTCAGTGTGCTACAAATGGTACAAAGACAGTTCAATAACCTATGCCCGTTACCAAGACCAAATCATTTCATGAAATAAAAAGCAAAGGGTCTGAAAGGTGAAACAACTGCAGAAATAAATCCATTCTAATAAACCAAGTCTTTTTTTTTCCTTTTTTTAAAAAAAAAACACTTGGGAAATACATTAATAGTATAGTACTACTCAAACCTGCACTGGCTTCATAGCATGAAAATGTTTAAATGCACAGGGTGTCTAGCATCATCAAAGCACACTGTGGTCACAGCCACTGTCAATAAAGCAGTTACTGATTTACCATCTCTTCAGCCTCAACATGCTCATCATTGAAGCCCAGAAAGAAGACATCTCAACTGCAGCACAGTGGATCAGTAAGAGATATTATTTCTGTACTGGTTGTTATTTTTGTTTCTCTCACTACTAAATAGTTTTTGCCCTGTTTATCTGGACTGAAAATAAACCAAATAAAACTGAACCTCCACCGGGAAGAGCAGCAATCCACTTAATTTGCTATAAAAAAATCACTTTACTGTCAATTATGTTTTCTACCTTCTTTCTAGTACAAACTTTTTTTTAAAAGATTCTGAATCTTCATACTTAAACTCACACACACTCTTAGCAGAAGTTTATTCTTTTACCACCACCTCACTGCAAAAGCCACCACAAATTCAGCACAAACTTGCTCAATCGGGAGGAATGCAGAGCAGAGTGAGGTAATGACTGGGAGAACACTTTAAAGTAAGCATGGATAACAAACAACATCACCTTTACTACTGTCCTGTGAGCAATAAGGCACACAAAAGTTACTGTGGCTGCACATTACCTGTTTTTTTCCATGTTATTTCTGAAAAATTCCAATGAGTCCCATCATTTGGCCAAAATCTGGTGTGCCAGGAAGCTAAAGACCACTCATAACATCAACTCTAAAAGCAGAATCACAGCACTATTCCTTCTCAAATATTTTTTTCCTTACAACCTTACCTTATCAGTAATTGTTGCAATGTATCTCATGCATTCTGAGTCTGATGGAAACTGGTTTACTTCTTTCACTAGGTAGCGCACCACTTTGACATGACCCTGAAAAAGAAATTTCCAGGATGACATTTCATATCATCCATCAGGCCAGCTGCTTCTGGTTTGCCAAGAAACACTTCAGCCTAGGCACTCATGGCAAGAAGTTTCTTTTATGCTCCTTCAAATGATGCTCTCAAGACTTACTTGGGGTTTTTTTTTTGGTGTGTTTTTTGTTTGTGGGGTCTGTTTTATTTTGGGTTTCCTTTTTTGGTTGGTTGGGTTTGGTTTTTTTACTCTTTATAACATGCTAAACTACTGAGGCATGTCTCTTCACATTTATGAGGGCTTACACATACTTCTGCCTTTTATTTTGGTAGTCAAATGCCCACCTATGGTAACTTAATTGCAGGCTCCTACAGTCATTTCCTATTTTTCAACTACTGCAGACCTGAACTACCCTCTCTTGCTAACAATTCTTATCTCTAGAGTCAAATTGGGCTAAATCACCCCCTTTTTTTTTCCCCCCACCAAAATGTCCATCCTCTCTTGCATGAGAAACCAATCCAGTTTCCCCCCATTCCATCACATATTCCCCCTCTCTGCACAAATACACTGCCATTTTCTGAGAACCAGCCTCAGAAAAGTGCCTATAAAGCAAATTTCTACTAGAACTTAGCACAGATATTATACAGGTGACACACATACCTATTTTTGAAGATTCTATATCAAGTATTAACACTAGTTGACATATTTTAAAATTAGCATTGTTAGCTATGTTCTGTCTATAACAACTATGTAGGGGTGAGCGAAGAGCCACCAAAATGATTAAGGGAGTGGAGCATCTCCCTTATGAGGAAAGGCTGAGGGAGCTGGGCCTCTTTAGCTTGGAGAAGAGGAGGCTGAGGGGGGACCTGATTAATGTTTATAAATATTTGAAGGGTGAGTGTCAGGAGGATGGGGCCAGGCTCTTCACAGTGGTGTCCAATGGTAGGACAAGGGGCAATGGGTGTAAGCTGGAACACAGGAGGTTCCGCTTAAATTTGAGAAGGAACTTCTTTACTGTGAGGGTGACAGAGCCCTGGCACAGGCTGCCCAGGGAGGGTGTGGAGTCTCCTTCTCTGGAGACATTCAAGACCCACCTGGACACCTTCCTGTGTGAACTCATCTAGGTGTTCCTGCTCTGGCAGGGGGACTGGACTGGATGATCTTTTGAGGTCCCTTCCAATCCCTAATATTCTGTGATTCTGTGAGCTAACACCAAAGCTGAACTTGATATTCTACCTTTCGAAAGGCTGCCATGAGAGGAGTTATTTTCCTGTTATCAGCAGCATCCACATCAGCTCCAGCTTGAACTAGCAGTTGAACAACATCTAGGTGCCCTCCATTTGCTGCCAGCCACAGTGGAGTATTCCCCTTCTTGTTACGCACATCGATGTGAGCTCCCCTACAGAAACAAACATGGTCAGTCAAAATGCTGGGGACCAGTTGTTCATTTAGCAACTGGACTGTCAAACTGGACTTGCAACCCAAGAGCAACAGGGTAAAACTCAAAACCCATTTTCACATCAAACACATACATTCACAGAGTTCTTCAGCTATCAAAAATTACATTTTTGTTTCTTCTGGTGCTGTGAAAAGCCTCAACTCAGCCTAAAAACGTTTTTAATACTCTAAATCATGCTGCTTGTCAGTTGTCTCAGAAGCTTCTCTAATTAATTCATTAACACCCATCAATCAGTATACTGTATTCTTTATTAGCTTACACAGAACAACTGAACAACATTTCAAGTGCAAGCCAACAACCAGTGCAACTACATGGAAAATGACATATCCAAAAGCTATTCAGGAAACAGGATTACACTGAATGTGCATCTTGATCAATCTGAAAAAGATGAAACCATTAAAACATGTTTTGTGCACATCTTCCATCATTTAAGGACTTAACACTACCATCTAAAAAGGCTGTGTGTCATGATTATGAGCACCATATATGTCAACTTTACCAGAAATGGTTTATTTCTAACATTCATGATTCAGTGAGATGGGAAAAACTGAATTAGTCCATTTGGGCAAAAGCAAGCATTCTAACACCACAGAGAACTTTGTTTGATCACTTTTGGTAAAGAGAAATAACATTGTAATGGTCAACAGAAACAGCACCTTTCCCCATTTCCTACCCTGTAGTGTATATTGGGAATATTATTGGATATTGGGCAAAGATTAGTCCAAGTAAAGCCGTGGTCAGGATGTTTTTCCTTAAGCAGCACACTTGCAAATACAGTACCTGCTAATGAGAAGCTCACAGAATTTGTAGTGCCCTTTGTCTGCCGCAATGGTTAAAGCTGTATCTCTTGAAGAAGGTACTGGAGGAGCATTTACATCTGCACCTTTGTCCAGCAGAACTCTGCCCACTTCTGCATATCCACCAGAAGCTGCTTCCATTAATGGTGTGAGACCAGTCTAAGACAAGTAAGAAGGAAAAACAAACAACTAGTTGAAGAGGGGTGGGGGGTGGCACAGAGGGGGAGAGCTGGGGGGTGTGTGTGTGTGTTTTACTCAAGACCTGGGATTTATTTCAACTTCCAGCAACTTATTTCTAGTTCTAGTGTATGGATTCCAATTGTTCTCTGGCCAATTTTCTAACAGCTTAGCAACATTTTGACAGCGAGCTCATCTTCAGCTGGCTTGAGAAGAGCTTCCTCTGAGCAGCACGGTGCACAGTGCTCGCAGGGATTCCAAGTCCACTGCTGTCAGCTTCTCAAAATCAATCCTGAACTCATGAGAAGCATCAGCATTATGTCCCATAACGTGCCTGTGTTGTTATACAGATGATGCAAATCACATTTCCTACCTTCATTACGAGATCCTATGCAACAACATCCAGAAAGCACCTGGCTAGGCCAAGGGGACACAACTTGAGCAAGAAGAACACCTAGCAGCAACCAGCACCGTTCAGGTCCTTTTTGAGTTTCTCTGTGGCAACCATTAAGTACAGCAGAAAAGGAGAGCAGAATGCCACATTTGGAGGAAATATTTTTTTCCATCCCAATATTCCAGCCATTTTTCTAGTGAACAGCTTTTCTTCCCATTTAAAGAGCTGGGATGAACTGACAGACTCAAGCACACACATTCCCTTTCAATTCTGCAGCATCACTGTGGATATAAGCAGCTGGCCAGACAGAAGAGATGGGACCATGAGCACACCTAGACCAAGATTTTAGCTGGTTTTTAATACATTAAAACTTTTTATTTTTATTAAGTTGATGGATTGTTGTACTTATGCTTGTGAGCACCTGAAGATGAGTTCAAGCTTCTTATTTTTTGCTGAACTGTGTAACCACTGAAATACCAGCCCTTAAGTGCAGGCATTATTTTTCTTTACAGAATACAGTTCATTTCAGTTAACTGAATTAGAGAAGTTAACTTACACAAAAGGCAAGAAAATCAGATAACCACAGAGAAGGGATGACTCAGAAGCATCTCTTTTTGGAGACTTATTCAGCTATTTGCTCCTTACCTTAGCTCTATGTTCCACATTAGCTTTTCTATCAAGCAGCAGGCTAACCACTTCAGTTCTGCCTTGGAAACAAGCCAGAGTCAGTGCTGTGTTCCTGTTGGTTTCTATCTGGGCATTGATATCAGAGCCCATGTCCAGTAATAGCTTGACAGCAGCAGTGTGCCCATTCATGGCTGCCAACATTAAGGGAGAAATGCCCAATTTGCTACCAGTTCTGAAAGACAAAAAAGATAAACCAAAAAGCTCTTTATATCACAATGACTCTTCTGAAATGACTTTAAAAAAACCTGGTGAAGGCAGAGTACTTATCCAAGACCAAAAAATCAGCTACACTGCAACTATTACTGAAACTACAAGAGGTTCTGCATAGCAGCACTGCTTAGGACAAATATTTCTATTTAAGGATACTATGTATGTTACTTTTTAATTGCTTTAAATTTAAAAGTATCTCTTATGAGGAGGGTAACTTTTGCTTTAACTTTTCATTTGACTTGTGCAGTGCACAGCTGAGCTATTTTCTATTTTCTACCTCCCAACAGAAGCAAAAGCATAACATACATACATATGCACACAGAAAAGCTTTCATTAGACTACACAGAGAAAACAAAGGGATAACAAACACACACACTTTCTTCACGTAACCCAGAACTATTTCAACACAGCAGGCCAACCAGAGCAAAAAGGAAGATTTCTATCTTTGACAAGGATGACTGATTGTAGGATACAGGAAAGAAGTTAACAAGATACACAGATGGAGATGGAAGTTAAAAGAGCATTAGAACAGTAGTCAATACCTTTCATTGCTAACTTCAGAGGAAAGAAGCCTACTACAAATTAAACAATACATTGGTTGTGAACATGTAATAATAGGTAAGATTTTACTCCAGGTACTTCTCAAGAAATCCTTCTGGAAAGGGTAAAAATTCAGAACACTAGAAAAACTGTGAGGGAAGGGGTGAAAAAGGGAACTTGCCTGGAATTTATTTCTGCCCCAGCATTTAGCAGAATCTTGATAATGTTCACGTAGCCACCAGAAGCGGCGAGGCTTAAAGGTGTGTAATCAGAAACATTCCTGTGCTCTTTGTTTGCCCCTCGAGCTAGCAGCAACTCCACCACCTGCAGTGTTTTAAGAAATAACATCTGGTTTTCTCCAGAACTTGCAAATCTATCCAGGGCAAATGTTTTTGAAGCCTAAATACACCGTTGACATCTTCCAACAGTAAGAAAGTTATTTTTCTCAGTTGTTTCCCTATAGTCTTCACCTCTATGAACAGATGAGGCTGTAACTATGTTCCTAAAGTCACTATAAAACTTCCTTTATAGAACAGTCACAATTGCTCATTAGCATACTTAAAATCATTCATACCAAACTGTGTAACATAGCTAGAAAAAAATTTACATCTTTTAATGATTACTTCAGTAGTCTTTTAAGACTGCCAAAACCAGAATCAGTTTGAATATGATATACAAAGTGCTTTGGCTTTTTGCCTTCTCTCATTTCAATGCTCAGTTCACTATCAAGTTACAAATTCAGCCTCCAACCAAAGCTGTGGAGCAAACAAGAAAGCAGTTGCATGCTTTTATCTTAAATCCTCTATTTACACCACTACATTGAACTGTGTGTAGATTGTACACTGAAATCGCATGCAAGAGCCATTAGAATAATTAATATTTGCATCCCTCCCTAGTTTTCTCTGGACATTAACAAAAACAACACAAATAATCTTAAATTATGCTGTCCTTACAGATGCATTTACAACCCAAACAATTCACAGCTTCCCATGTTCTACATGAAGCTTACATTCTGTAATGGAAGTTTCTGCAGAAGACTTGACAAGAAACTAAAATCATCTATCAGTGTAAAATCAAAATGAACACTGAAGTGAAAACCCACTGTGTCATCTCCAGTGCAATGTTTCATTTGCTCCACTTTCAGCTTTTTAAGCTTAAAACATGTTTAGGTTAGATCCATACAACTGAAGCCAAGGGCTTTTCAATCAGAGTATTTTCTCTTGAAATCACAGGACAAACAAAGCAAAAAAAAAAACCAAACCAGGGCAGGAGGGCATCCCAAAATCATCTGTAGTGCCCAAAGGCCCGTGTTTTCCATCTTCTTTCCCAAAAAATGAAAGAAAATATGATGCATTCCTCCAAGTACTCTTTGAGAAACCCAGATCAAGTCTATTCCTAAAAAGGTAAGCATAAATTCCCCTTGGCTGTACGAGGTTGCTGACCACAGAAGTGGCCATGAGAGACTGAGTAAAAAGCAGGCCTCTCCCTTCACCAGAGAGCATGTGATTGTCACTGCAGCTCATTCCCCAACATCTGAAATCTTTCAGATAACACTAAAAACAGGCCACAAGAGCTACAAGTTTTCAGTGAGATTTTGTCTAGGGAAGTAACCACCTTTTAAATGCTCTACTATCCCTGTTAAGATCATCTACAAAAGCAGGAGAGGTGTCTTGAACCTCATGTATTTCCAGATGGCCACTGGTAGAGGAACGTGATCCTGCACCACAATACATGGCTTCCACTGTGTGGCTTTTGCATCCAAGTAGTAGAAGCATTAACAGAATTACACACTTAAAATTTATAACAACCATTAGAAAAAAAATCAAAACTCATATTTCATAATTCACAGTCTCAGAGTACAGCATTCCACCTAACATTAAAAAAATCTTCCCCTACATTTACTATTGATCAATCATTTTAATAATGGTTTTTTGTGTGTGTTTTTGAGTCTGAGACACCAGAGTCATCTGCAGTACTTCAATATCCTACAGCCTATATAGAATCCATGGGAAAATCCTCCTGGTTCATACAGGGAGCTGATTCCTGTCTAACTCCAGCTTCTCAACAAGAACACTCATCGTATTCGCTTTATCTACATCTAATTATGCTGGTAAAAGCCCCATAATGAGGCACTAATAGTTACAGTCATGAGGCCATCTGCACAGCACTGGTCCAGCTTATAAAAAAAAGAAAAAAGAAAAAGTAATTTATATCAGACATACTGCAATATATAACTTAAAAAATGGGAAGCTCTTTCTTTTCTTTAAAAAAAAAAATAACCCTGAAATCAAATGGTGAATTAAGTTACTGCAACTTATCTGGAAGACTGCTTTAGTACACTGACACACCATGCAAGCTACACACTGCTTTTGAAGACTTAAGTTTTACTTCACCTCTTGTCTCCCTCCTGAACAAGCCAAAGACAAGGGAGTGTCCTTGGTTCTCTCAGACTGGGCTTCAATATCAGCTCCATTATCCAGTAAGATCTCAACAACACCCACGTGGCCGGCTGTAGCAGCCAAAATAAGCGGAGTAAACCCTGCAATGAAAAAAGGACGCTTGAAGAGTCCATGTTCATAGCTCAAGTTTAAGAGTGACTGAGGTTAAACCACAAAAGCAAGCCTAAAAGCTTCACGTAAAGACAATGCTTATTGTGTATTTATTTAATGTGATACACTGGGAAACCAGAGATGGTCTGTACTGCCATAGTGAGATACCTACCTTTCTTGTCTCTGTGCTCAATATTAGCTCCTCTCTCTAGCAGTGTTTGTACCAGTTCTTCATGGCCACCAGCACAAGCAAGTGTCAATGCTGTGTCGTGATTACTCTCAGTCTAAAAGAAAGACATCACATACACAAGATAAATACTTCCCTTTTCAAGTACAACTCCTGTTATATTGCATATTAGTCCAAGTACAACCATACCTGTGACAAAATAAAAAGCTTCTGCAAGCTCAAGACATTAAGCTTAAAACATGTCTACTGATTACCTCACAGTTATCTTTTGTGCTCAAGTTGGTTAACAGGTTTCTACTTCTGAAGTCAGCTCTGTTGAGAGATTTGAGAACAACTCCTGACAAGACCTGAAATTCTTCAAGAACTAAGAAACCATCTGTGCTTTGTGAACCAGACTG
The DNA here is from genome assembly GCA_907165065.1 of Caprimulgus europaeus. Next base: position 80,070,095 of record OU015526.1, read on the forward strand.
ACTTCTTTACCACTGCTTCACTGTGACCTTTAGATGACATAATGAAGATAAGAACTCTATCTTCAATTCTTAACCCTCTGGTTAAATTAAAGGAGGGAAAATTCCCCATCTCACCACTACTGTTGCTGAAGCCTCTCAATGGTAGAAGTCAGCTACAGTGAGTCCATAAATCACAATAATCAAAAAGAACAAAAGAACTGAAAATATACAGAAGTCTTGGAGCTTATGCTCTGCTTTTAATTTTTTTCCCTTTACAGCACTAATACACTACCTCCAAGTGAGCACTTGTAGTGGTAGATAGTTCCCAGTAACAGCTCAGAGCCCTTATCCCTTATCCTGGATTCTGCCTATTAAACACTTGCAATGAAACACTGTGCATTTAATTCCTCAGTTTTCTCAAAGCCCATGTCATGACCACCATCCTAACTGAAAGAGCAACTGAGAAATTCAGGATCACTGGCACTCTTAGTTACAGGAAAAGATTAAAATGACCTATCTCTATTCTCAAACAACAACAAACATGAAAACAACAGAACACCCCAAACCCACACACATTTCTCAGCTACTATGAGAACTTAAGTTTCACTTTACTCTATTATGACCCAAGGTAGTTGGCAACTTATCACAACATTGATCTGCACCGGTTTCTACCAGCTAACAATGAGGCCAGTCAGGTAATGGACAGATCTCCTGGACACAGTCACAGCAGAAACAAAGCCAAGTGCCATAAGCACCTGGAATAGTCAAGACTGGTTTTCCAGAGGTTTCTCTCCTTTTCTTCTCAATAATCCCATGCCTCTCCTCTTCTCCACACTGCCCACATCTTAGCCATGTTATGTCTAGTCTACAACTATGCATTTATGTATGCCATTTACTATGTATAAATGTATTTATGCATGCTTCCTTTTTTTTTTAGATGGGCAACTAGCTGCAAGTCAACATAAAGTAACCCTTTACAAAAATGCCTTTTCCTTAGTGGAAATGAGAGCTTGAATTACTTCCTTTTGTTAAAAAACTTAGAGAAGTTACCAGTTTCAATACTTTCTTACTTCTGTCAAGCTGGGTGATCACTGGCCAACAGCTTCAAGCACAACCACAAAAAGCAGTGTGCAACATATTAAGGCTTATTTTCATCTTAGGATACCAGGCCAGTAAAATATTTAATTTCTGTCAGAAAATGACTTCCCTGTTTCTCATAATCACTCTTGACAATAAAGAACTAAAAAATACGAGTGTTTATATAGTCATTCAAAGACCTTCTCTTTTTTTTCTGCAAGAGTACAGAGGAAAGTGGGTTGCAACTCTCCAAGGCTTCTAAAAGCAGCAAATCAAGTCTCTAGAACTCAACTCATTATGCAACAGAGCTGTTTGCTATCACTGAATTATTCAGGATGCAGAAGTGAAACAGCTCCATGCATCTGTGCTGCAGTGACAGTCACAGGCTTACCTGGGCATCGATATCTATAGCAGGGTAGATTGGTAGCATGGCTGAAGGAGAAATGATAGGACTCGGAGTTGGCGTCTGAGGTTGGGAGACAGAAGTTGCAATGCTGTGGGTAGGAGTGTTTGACATTGCAGATGCTCTTCCACTCACTGCTGTTGAACAGAATAATTACACTTAGTAAAAGCAAAACACTATTTCAAGTGGTTAACATGACAATAAAGTGACAGTGGGACAGGACTCCCACCGACAGACAAAACTCCTTACACTTCATTTTTCACAAGTACACATTTTCTACAAATTTAACCCAATCTTTGAACCTTTAACTCTTTAAATTTAACAACTATGAAAAAGGTTAACTGTATTAGATCAAAGAAATAGGTAAGTATCAGATTGGCATGTTTTCTAGAAGCCTATCACAAAATAATTGTTATTTTTATTATTTTTTTTTTAAACCCAAAGATCTTTCCTACAAGTCAGCCACTATTTGGACCAGGAGTTCCATACCTTTAGGAGCAGGACTGCAGAACAAGTCCAATCAATTGGTATCTATGCAATTTTTCTTACAACAGTTTAAAAGATTCTCCTAGAAAAGCCTGGCCAACCTTCAACTCCCACCACCCCAGCTCCCATAAACATAAACAAAAGCAACAGTGCTAGCATGAAGATGCTCACATGGCAGAATTGGTTGAAACCAGAAAAGTGAAAGCTTCTTAACAGCCATTTTGCAGAAGCTCTGGTTGAGGTTGTTAGGATAAGCAAAAGGTAACACCATTTAACATCTGATGACAGCATATTGACATGACACAAAATAGCACCGACTGCCACACTTCCCTGAAATTAATTTCATACATATAATGTGTAAAAGTACAGAGGAAACTTGAATCTAAAACAGCCTTTCGGGAAAAACTTCCATTTTCCTACTTTTTTTCTTTTCCCCTCACTAAAAGAACTCGACATTTTTCCTCCCTGACTTTTCTCCAGGTGTTTATCAGGTGTGATCAGTAAAGCCAACAGTAAAGTACTGCACACTTCTCCAGTGGAGTTGACAGAAGCACTTTGAACTGCAAAATGAAACAAAGGCAGTTTCCACACATTGCCAGAGTTCACCCAGTGCACATCACTGAGCAACCTCACAGAACACCAAAATAAAGCCCCTTTATCCCCAACTTTTCAAGTCTTGCTCATTTTTCAAACGAGTTTAATCATCAGTTGTGTCTCTAACAGCCAGCCATGGATCATTATACTTAATTTCAAGCATTAAGTTTTTCAATAGATGACACAAAAATGATATCCTAACGTGCCAATTTGTGTACTCCCTCCTCTGCAAGGCAGCTATGTTCTTCATCCATTACTAATTTCATTTCTGGACTTCCTATACCAAATCCCAGCAAAGAAGATAATAAATGTCACTGAGAGAAACAAAGAACTCCCAACTTATAACACAAAAATATTATTAAATATTTTATAATATTAAATATTATTAATTATTGTTATATTAAACATAATATTTAAGAGTAAATCAAGATTCTAACTCCCTTGATCTTTATAGTACAGTGTCTTTTGAAAACTTTTCTCATCTTACAAGACAAATCACACTAGGTATGGATTAAAATAAACATACAGAAGCTAAACCAAAATACTCTGGCCTAAGGTCAAAAACTGTGGCCTAAGGGAGTTCTGTACGGAGGAGAACTAACCAAAGTTCATAACAATATCATCCAGTGGAGCATCTAATTTAAACTCATCTCATTCCTTATTCTGACTGTAAAATAAAGATATAACCCAAAAACACAGCTTGAAATTGGATAATAAGTTGGCAGTTTCAGCTGTTGCTCCTTTCTTTACAAATACAGTCATAACAAGTAATTTTTAAGAACTAGCATATTTACCTTCTTTCTGTGAGTTCAAAGAGGAACATAAAACAGTAAAGAAATGATCAAGGATCATGATTCTTGATGCTCATCTCTAGTCCAAAAAAGCTGATGGTAAAATGGACTGGAACCTAACTAAATGTGCTTAACTGTGATGATGTAAAAGCACAGCATTAAATAATCCACACGTGAAAAAAAATGTCTTTTTAACAGTTGCTAAGAATTACTGCTGTAGCCCCAACATGGGGGCTGGGGAGCATCTACTGTATTACAGGAGGCACTATTTAAGATCTTAGGACTTTAAAAAAAAAAAAATCAAGGTACTTAGGAAGGTCTCAGTTCAGGTAATGTCTACTTTTTATACCAATGGTGTTGAAGTGAGGGGGAGGAGAACAAAAGAGAAACGTTTAAAAGCCAACACCCCTCTTTCCACATGGAAGAAATCCTTTATTGTACAATCCATATATAAATGTTCTTATGCATGCTAGTAGAGGAGAATATGCATGTTGACTTACAGTTCTCATATTAAATATATTTCAAGTGTCCTTCAGCAATAATTAATGGACAAATATAGTACATATCTCTACAGCACATTTCACTGACACAGGATATTAATTTTTATGGGTAATGACTTTGCTTATATTTCTTTCAGCATCACCCATGCAGAGTTCAAATTTGTAGCAAACATGCCAAGGGCAGTGAACAGAATCTTTACACTGACCCAACAAAAATGTTATAAGTTTTCACAAAAAACCAAAAAGGTTTTCTCAACAGTCTTGAGCAGTGCCAAGAATAACCAACTAGCTTGATTATCAAATCAAAATGCACTGACAAAGGTTTATCCTTCCCCTCTGCTCCTCCATCTGCTCTAATGGATCAGTGGCAAAATTTAACCACAAGTCTGTACTTCAACATTAAAACAAAATATCATCACTTCACACCTGGGATAACCAGTTTTCAAAGCTAGCTCACTACTAGAATATTCTAATGTGTGTGTATGTGTGTGTATATATATTTATTTTAGTATATATATGCCTTGGTACAGGACCAGTCCTAATCATGTTATGGAAAGAGTTCAAGCTTCTTTGTCAGAATACATCACTCCAAGCACCATTTGACTACTCTTGTCCCAGTCTTTTACATTTGTTTGGATATCAGACAACCAGTTTTGTGCTTACTGGTATTAGGAGCATAGCTGCTCTTCATATTGATTTATTTCTGAACATCAAAACTTACTCTTAGCTTATATTTTTTCAGAAGTACCTCCTCATAGCTGCTACCTTCTCCCCCCATGCCCAACAGCCTCACCATCCAGAGAAGATTTGGCTCACAAATGCAGCCCCAGTATGAGGGGAGGAAAGACAACAGCCAAGCTAACAAATTAAAAACCCTGAAAACTAACACAAAGTACTTAACATTTGAGCCAACAGGATTATTTTATTTTTCCCCTCACTGATCTACATGTCCTAAATCAGAATGTGTGTCTGGAGAAAAGCCTGACATTTTGAGAAGAAACATGGGGTTGGTAGCACAATTCATGTTTGCTGCTTCTTTGAATACTTGGTATTTTCATGAAGCTCAAGATGTTACAGAAACCAAGCACCTTTATAAGCCCATTTCATCTTTATGTTGACCATTAAGTTTCTTACTAGTGCTGTCTGACTGTGGGCACAGCATTTTTCCTATGCATTTATTCCTGATCTCCTGTAATGTCAACAGTAGATGTAGAAAAGAACTGTTTCACATTACTTTGCAATAGGCCAAGACGAGGGACTGGAAAAAAAAAAGTACATTACAAGAAATATTAGATAAGTCAGCTTTTTGCAACTTGTTTCAAGCCAACTCCACAGGCTTGTTCCCCACCAGTTTCTCCTCCTCTGCCCACAATTTCTGTGTAGTATCTCAAGTTATTGAAAGCTTTGTTCCTGCCACACATGCTTAAAATCAACACAGAACACTTCAGATGCATAACATGCCTTGAATTACAAGAGTCTAAGTTATGTTCTGAATTCCAATACAAACACACAGCGTTGCTTCTATGCACCAACAGCTCTGTGGATGAAGCCTGAAAACCACACCACACCTCTGGTATTGATGTTTATTAGTTACAGTCTGAAAGGTGGACTATCACAGGCTCAGTCCCACACAAAACCAGCTGCCTAGCAATAGATGGAAGTCCCTCAATATTCCAAGGACAAAGGTCTAAATGCATTTATTGTCCATTTGCAAGAACAGTGTAACCATCACCAACAACCAGTTGTAGTTACACCAGTGTGTAAAAGCTTGCACCCTCAGTTTTCTGCAGCTCCTAGGCAGGTGGCAAGTGGGACAGAACCTGATTTCTCTGTGATGCTGGCACTCCACAGTTATTTTTTCAGTCTTGAGTTTCTGTGAAGGACTTACAGCCAATGTATATTCCTTCTTATGTATTAATTTGGACAGTTACAGTTCAAACTGACTCATCCCACAAGGCAACTTTCAGGAATTAATCTTATCAAGCACAGCAAGATTCCTGAAATTCTTTGTGACGATGTGTTACTGGACATAATCTTTTGAATAGTTACTACTTCACAACAGGATAGCTATTAGGAACAGGGATTTTTTTTTCTTTATATCTTTAGCACTCCATTTCACATATGCAATGTTTGCATTCAAGAGACTAACCCTAAAAAATACTTCTACTCACTAGCCTGACAGCAAGCAAAGATCTTGTCCAACATCTGAAGCTAAAGAGCAAATCTTTTGCTTGTCACCAATTCAAGCAGGATCAGAAAGGAGCCCAAAGTTGAAATGGGAAAATTATTTACTATCTCAACTTACTCTACTTCTTTCTTTATAAAAAAAAACCCCAAACCCCTTAACTTGGTACATTATTTCACTGTGTTTCCAGGCAAATTGTGTAGAGCTCCAATTAACTTCTCCAAGAGCAAGGAATCCTACTTTGAAGTCCCAGAGCTGATCTAGCAATAACACTTGACCTCTACAGCAATACTTGACTTACACTCTCCTCTGACAAATACCAGCATTTGCACACCTGGCTTTGTTTCAAACAACAACTTTAAATGGTAAAATTCAACTCACTGTTTGCAACTAATTAAGCACAGAGATGGACATTAGATAGAAGTCTGCACCATCAAGGTTAAAGCTCTGTTTTTGTAACTGGTGCTGCAAGCCACAGCTCTGTGATGGAACTGAACTCAAGTCATCTCAGGAACAGAGATTTAAACCCATGGGAATTCTCTAGAGGATTCCTATTAAAGCAATACACAAAGCTACTCAAGTTGTATTTAGCTGTTGCTTAAATGTTCTGTGTTATGTTGAGCCCATTTCACCTTCACAATAAATTCTGGTGTGTGGATTCAAGCTGGCACTTAAATTGTATACTGAGGTCTAGGTATGTTCTTTCCTAAAAAATCCAAACAAATAAACAAACAAAACCAAAACCAAGCCAAAACAACAACAACAAAAAAACCCCAAACCCCTCAAACTAAAAGTAGGCACTTCACAGAAAAGCAAAGCCAGAAAGCTTCAAAGATGGAGCTTTCAACAGACTTGCCACAAATGCCTTCCAGATCACAATGTGCTGGGGGATAAAGGGGCTGAGAGCAGCCCTGCTGAGAAGGACTTGGGGGTACTGAGGGATGAAAAGCTGGACATGAGCTGGCAATGTGCACCCACACCACAGCTCATCACCCTGTATCCTGTGCTGCACCCAGAGCAGCGTGGGCAGCAGGCTGATGGGAGGGGATTCTGCCCCTCTGCTCTCCTGAGACCCCACCTGCAGTGCTGTGTTCAGCTCTGAGGACTTCAGAAATGACGTGAAACTGTTGGAGCAGGTCCAGAGAAGGCCACAAAAATGATCAGAAGGATGGAGCAGTTCTGCTGTCAGGACAGGCTGAGAGAGTTGGGGTTTTTCAGCCTGAAGAGAAGGCTCCAGGAAGACCTTACTAAGGCCTTTCAATATTTAAAGGGGGCCTCTAAGAAAGATGGGGACAGAGTTTTTAGCAGGGCCTGTAGTGACAGGACAAGGGGTGATGGTTTTAAACTAAACGAGAAGAGATTCAGACTAGATGTAAGGAATAAATATTTTACACTAAGGGTGGTGAAACCCTGGCCCAGGTTGCCCAGAGAGGTGGTAGAAGCCCCATCCCTGGAAACATTCAAGGTCAGGTTGGATGGGGCTCTGAGCAACCTGATCTGGTTGAAGATGTCCCTGCTCACTGCAGGGGGGTTGGACTGGACGGGCTTGAAAGGTCCCTTCCCACCCAAACCAGTCTATGATTCTATGAATTTAGACTTCATTGCCAATTTCATGTGTGCATGCACATACTAAGAACTGTAGTACAAAAATATTGACTCAAATGCACATTAGAAATACCTGACCTTTCCAAAAAGGCATGTGTGAGCATTTGGGTACATGGTAGATGACCTAAAACTACAGATTTTCAAGATGTTATAGGCAGCTAAACACATAACAAATGTCCTAACTTTAAGTTATATTTAAATATAATTGAAGTGCATTGCACAGATTCTTCCTAAGTAAGCATGAAATCATAATTATCCCATGCCTTCAATTGAGTAGGTGGTATTGTTTTGTATCCCAGCAGCTCCACCTGAGAAAAATCTTCACTATCAATGCATGATGGATGTCTTCTATCTACTTTTTCATGCATCCAGTTTGTTTCTTATCCACTGTCAGCTTCCAATCTGTATGTGCAGGCTTCAGTTCTAACACCAGATTTAAAAAAAAAAAAAAAAAATCTCTGCAGCTCCCAGAAGTTTCAGTAAACCCTAATGAGGCTTCACCTGAACATCAGGTGCCAAACCTGAAAAGTGTTGTTCCAAGTATTTTAAACAATCACCATGTGCTATTTTTAACCATTACCATACTTTCTATTATTCTGCACCATTATTGTACTCCAATAACTCTTACAGTATATGCAGGACCAGCTCCACTCCTCTGGACTAAAAGGTTTTTGGAGACCTGCCCTTCTGCTGGCACATGCCCCTGATCCTAACATGCTTCACCAAGTAGACTTCTCAAAATAGACAACACTTTTAAAAATGAAATTTCATCAGCTTAACCAAGAGCACCTCAGCAAATTCTCACTGGGTGGCATGATATTTTAATTACTATGTCTTACCAGCTTATCTGTTTTTCAGCTAGGTAGTCAAAATGAGGAAAGGGGATTACGTGCAAGTGAAGGAGGTGCAAAGGAAAGCAAAGCTAACAACTCACATTTTCTATGGTATTTAAAACCTTTTTCATTCTTTTCTTTTACTACTTAAGGCCTTAAAGCACTAATGTCACTGGGTAAAGACTTCTCTGAAGTTATTAAGAGGAATTTGGTACTGCTAAATTTGTTTTTCACTGGCAAAGCAGCCATTTTATGAGTAGGCATTTTAAAGAGTCATAAGATTTTTCCAAACAGAAGTAAAACCTTTCAATAGGTAGACTATTCAAGGCCAACTAAAGCAGCTCTCATTCAAAAGACAAGCCTCCAGGTTCCTTACACACTATAGGCTTGATGTGGTGCTATAGTTGCTCTGAGCCTATTCTGAGTGCTTCAAGTGAGTTCTCAGCTAATCCAAAGTACCATCAAGATGTTGTTTCTGAGCTACAAACAGAGTCAAAATAGAACTGTTAGACCCTAGCATCTCCCTCCCACCACCCCCCAAACTATGAAGAGTTAAAAACACCACTTCTGACATACCAACCTGACAAACCAGTTAGCACAACAAAAGGAAAGGCAACCCTGAGGAATTGAAAAGTTAAAACTAGTTTTCTGAACTCCTAAAGACACGGATCAGCAGGCTTAGAGGTACTTGCTGTAGAGCTAGCAGGGAATACACAAACACACACATACACACATAAAGAAGTGGACATACCCTCAACTGGTCAAGCAAATATTATACCTGCTCATAACAATATAAACCCACCTGCCATGATGTCATCCAGCGTGTCATTGAGCGTCTGAGCAGGGCTGGCTACCATTAACCCTTGCTGTGTTTCTGTCAGTATTCCTTGCCCCAGCCCTGCTAGTTGTGCTTGGCCCAATACTGGCTGTCCAACTATAACACCTTGCAGTTCTGTAAGGTTTGCGATGGACCCTGGAGGTAAGGAACCTGCTGCCAGAGGCAAAGCTTGTGGCATGGCCAGAGGCTGAATTGGTGCAAAACCCGTCTGCGCAGCAGCTTGCTGGGGATCATCTTTAAGCAAGATGGGGTCCACTTGCTGTAATCGTGCATAGTCTCCCTCTGAGAGTTGTTCTCCTACCCCAACAGGAGTCAGTAGTCCCAGATGCTGGCAAGACTGTTGTTGCTGCTGCTGCTGGAGCTGAATTCTTTGCGCTTTTACCTCTAGATATTGCTTTTTTAGCTGCTGCTGAGTTTTCAGCTGTAACTCTCGCTCCACTTTCTGCAGTTCCTCCAAAATCTTTTGTTTCTTCTGAATTTGTTCCTCTCTCGTTTTGTTCAACTCCTCAATCTTCTCTTTGGTGAGCTGGTCAGCGTGTGCCAATTCCAGGGACTGCAGCTGAGCATTCTTCTCTATGGCTTCTTTTATCCTCTGCTCCAGCTCTGTCAACTTGCCCTGAGCCTCTTCTACAATGCTCTCTGGAGACTGATTGGTGATGTAACCCTGTACATCCTGGTTGTTTGCTGGCAAATGACTGCTGGACTTTTGTTTAGAAGCAGCTGTGTGAAAAAGAAACCCCCTCAGAACCAATGGAAGTGCATATGAATGGCATCCTCATTATAGAGCTACTGCTGGGATGCTAAGCGGCCAGTTATGCACCAAGACACAGTACCCGCAGAAGGTCCACGGGTACTCTAAGGCCCTCAAAAGAAAACCACATCTTTTCTCTATCAGTTTTAACACAGCAGTCAGATTGCAATTTAACAGTACAGATTACTGTGCTTAGATCCCAAACAACCCTGCTCTACAGTGTCATATTTACTCCAACCACTGTTAGACTTGTGCCAAATGAAGCGATTGTCTCAAGAGCCGCTGTTATCAAGTGGTGCTACGAGATCAATGGCAACAAAAGGAAAGGAGATGCTGTCTCTTAACTTGATGTTTTGCGTCTGGTATCGTGTTAAGTGACACAAAGGTATGGTTACAGCTCTGAAAGCACAGCAAAAGTGATGCAAAAACACCTCGAGGGACAGGTGGCTTGTTCTAGGCCACCAGTTTGGTCAGTAACTCAGTACATTTTAGGAAGCGCTACGTTTTCTAGGACTACTGAATCCTTTCACTACAGGTATCCAGCTTTGCTCAGTTGACAAACAGCGCTAGAACCCAGGATAGCAATTTATATTTAACGTGAATCTAACAGGGTATGTTTAGCCACTACATTTTATCCATAGCAGACATGATTTTGCCTGTGTCAAAACTCAGCAAGGCAAATATTTCAGCCTTCCTGTAAGAATGAGCAATGGACTAATCCAATTCATCTTTTATGAAGAAGTCCACAGGAACACAGCTGACATGGTCTGCCATACCAGTTGGAGAAGGAACAATCAGTTAATTTTGAAGGGCGAAAGGCAAATCAAAACTCAGGCTCTGAGTCAGTGGAGGTGCCCAGTTTCTTCCAGTCATCCTCGCTGTCTTTGCAGAACAATACAAGTGTACACACAGGATTAATTTTAGGACATGCACGCCTGTATTTGCACTATTGCTGATCCTCGATAAAAATTGTTTTGGAAGAGAATTCTTAAGCACAGAAAGCGTTAAGTGTCAAACTGGCAATACCAAAATAGATGCAAATTTAGTCCTTAGGAGGACCTGAGCCACATCAGACTAATTATTTTATAGCACAAGAAATTCCGCCTTCCATCAAATTAGTCAAATCCACTCCGAGACTACTACCCTAAGTAAACACCAGTTATCAAATCAACTACCATATAGAGATTAGCATAGTTTTTATGACTTCCATTATCAAATTTATACAGGCTTCTGGATGACATTAGTCCAGTATGTCAGACTAATGTATATTTTAACATATTAAATGAGGCAGATTTCTTGAAGCTTTATGATTACAGGGTTAGATGACTGATACTTCATATTTGGTGGATAAGCAAATCCTTAAAAATAAAAAAAATTGCCGTTTCCTTGACTGAATCCATAAGCATTCTTCATAGGAACTACTCTGCTACAAGTGCAACCCTCTATCTTCTACCTAGGAAGGATATTTAGAATAATCAGCTCCAGAACTAAGACTGACCTTTATTTCTGATGGGAAGGGTTGTGGCGACATTAGCAGGGGGTTTGTCAGGCTCCTGGGGTGGGACGACCATGGGCAGCGCCTGCACTGGTACACGAGGAGCCTAAAACGTTGGATACTAACAGATTACTTTTCTCATACTCTAATCTAGTTATAATTCAATAGAAGGTAAACAAAACCTGTTAGAAAAGTAGACTTTAATGGTGACAACATTTAAAACTTCTATTTTTTTTAATATGCTGATCAACAGCAATTTGAGATCATCTGTCTTACATATACTTTGCATTTTTAACCTAAGAAATGATTTGACAAGCAATACTGCTCTCAGCATGGTGGAGTGCTATACTATGGTAAAGCAAATACAAGCCACAATGGGCTACAAAAACAATTCTGAAGAGCCTCATTAAAGCAGACCTTTTCACTTGCCTTTTCCCCCCACCCCTTCATCTTTTCTCCAATAGTTTTTACAGAGCACTAAGAAGCACGCTGAAAACACTACACAGTGATGCTCAAGAAGTCTATTCTGAGTGCTCCAAGTCAGTTTTCACAACAGCTCAATGTAATTTACAGTGTGTTCAGCTACAGTTCAGTAATTTATGAAATTACATGACTGACTCTTCTCTCATCTTTAAACTCTTAAGTAAGCTGCAAGAAGAAATGGGAAAAAAACCAAACAAACAAGTCCCACAAATCAACAGATAACCAGCCCTTAAATCTTACCCTATTTAAATCATGGGATGGTGGGGTTAGCTGAGTAGCATCAGGTGGAGGAGCAGAAAGCAAGTTGTTTGGGTAATCTAGAAGGTAACAAACCACACTGGTATGACCACCTTTTGCTGCCTCTATTAACATAGTTGATCCATCCTAAAGAAGCAAAGATCACTGTGTTAGAAAACAGCATCAAGAAAACATGACAACACTGAAGCATTCTAGGAGACATGACACAATATCTATTAAGGCTGCTTTAATAAATATTCATTCAATCAGCAGTGAGACCACATCTCAACTTAAGGACTCTATTGTATTTGCAAAAAACCTAGCACTTCTAAAGATTTTCCTTCCTCTTCCACAATTATGACCTTAAAACTGGAGTATAACCTTTACATTCACAGTAATCAAAAGACCTGCACTCCTAACTCCAAGTTCTATAAATACCTTCATGAGCATAATGTCTGCTTGTGGAAATACCAGCTCTTGCATCTTCTATTTTAAATCATGACACACTGGCTCAGTTGCAAAGAATACAAAAGGAGGAAATTCACTTGGGTATTGGGAGTTTTAAGATTAATTAAAGACTACATCAGAGGAAAATAAAGTAGTTGAGCAACCAACCTTCAATCTGTGTGTAGGATCAGCACCATGAGCTAGCAGTAACTCCACAACTGCCAAATGACCCCCAGCACAGGCCAGCGACAATACTGTATGATCGTTGTTAGCTGTGGTCCGATTCACGTTTGCTCCTTCAAAAATAAAGGGGGAAAGATTATTTTAAAAGACTTAAATCAGTTCTGCTCTACCAAAAGTGACAGAAAGATAACTTTTTTCTTAATTATATAGGCATAGTACTCCATGGCTGCAGTCTTACAACTGATAAATTAAATCGGTCAATTACTACTATCAACTGAAAATCATTTAACATGTCACATGGCACAAAAAGAAAGGCAACTTTATCTGGACTAGCACTCCAAACTCACTAAATGAAACATCACATAGCAGGTAAACCTACTGCTTTTAAATTTGCCAGCAATTATGACAAAAAACAACCAAATAAATAAAACCCAACGCTAAGATCCAACGTACATATCCATGCATCTTAGCACCAGCAAGCAGATGATTAATTGCAACTCTGCTTCTTTCCTCTACAATCTACACAGAAGAAATTACATCACACTGGAAACTTTAGGTCAGTCCTGCTCCATACAAGAAAGGTACAAGAAAAATTCATTGGTATCAGCTCAAGAGACAGAAAACAGCAATTCCGAGCTCTGTACCAACTCTGTGCATTCAACAGTGATTTGAGGCTGGATCTGATAATCCTGACAACACTGAGCAAGTTACAGTGAAAACTTGGAAACAAACAGGCACTTGAAGTTAAACTGCTGAAAAGAAGAGTGCCCAAAAGCTGCACTGGGATCATGGAGACATTCAGTTACCACTAAGACTGCTGCTGCTTTTACTAGGAATTACAGACCAGAAAGTAACAACTTTTAGAAGTCGTTGGAGTTCCCACTAACCTCACCAGAAGCCAGAGGTGATCATCACCTGCCTGGTTTGAGAATCAGTGATCTACCTGAGTTAAAATATTTGAAACAAAGCCAGGGAGGTTACACTAGTACTAACATGTTCTTAATTTCAACTAACAGCAGGAAAACTAAGGCCTTTTCACACTCTTACCTTTGCTAATCAAGAACTGAACAGTGCAAACGTGACCTGCTCTCGCAGCTTTCATGAGAGGAGTTCTTCCACCTTCTGATTCATGCTCCTAGAGCAGATAAAGAAAGCTTTAAAATTCAAAATTCAGAAATAGCACATGTGAAAGGATCCAATTCAGTCTTTTGGGGGTTTTTTTTTGAATGGAAAGACACCAGACATGGAAGATCCCTTTTTAGGGTTCTGCTAACTACAGATGTAAAAATTTACCTAACATTTGAACTGAATTTAGGTAACATCTTGCAGACAGGTGAAGCTACCTACCTACCTTTGTACAGGTCTGAGACTCCTGGACCAGAAGCATTCAAACACATGGTGGGGATTTTAGTTAAACAAAATGTGTTCTGTCATGTTTAACTTCACTTTTTGCTAACATACTGGTGTACAAACCTACTGAAATGTAAAGTCAATTTACCTTCGTCATCTTAATTCCACTCCGGTACACCAAATAGATCACATCAGAACAGAACTATCAAATGTTTGCTGCATAAAGATTAGCACAGTTTTGCAGGTACAAGTATTAACCCATAATCAGCTCAACAACTCCAAGCTAAATACCATTCAGGACTGCACAAAATCCTCTATTTTTCTGTATAAGCAATCTTGAACAGCTTGGAAACGCTTTAGACATCAATCGTCAAAGTATTGTAACTGACCTAGGCACTTTCAGGTAATTAAACAGCCTCAAATCCATGAGCAAAACATTGCTAAGTCTCATTTAGTTTAAAGAAAAAGGATAAAATATAATTTGAAGTCTCATTTAGTTAAAAGAAAAAGGATAAAAGGTAATTTGAATACAACTAACAGCAAACTCAGTCAAGTTTTCAGCTATGAACACAGGATCAAAAAAGATAATCAATAAATTCACATTTACAGTTTGATTTCCTAATTTCATTTTTTTTTATCAAGGTAATGACTTACCAGATCTGCACCTGCCTGAAGTAAGACATCTGCTACATCAGTATGGCCATTTTCACAGGCATATGTCAGTGCTGTGTCACCTGTTGCTGTTGTTGCGTGCACATTAGCCCCTGAAGCAAGAGTAACGAGCGTGTAAGCTTTATGAAGTTCATTACAGAAAATATGCATATTCTTCATCATCTTTACCAGATCAGGTAGCCAATTTTAAACTTGCCCTTTCTAAACCAACATCTATGAAACTGACAACTTAATCATACTATAGAGGAATTTAAAAAATAAACAAACAAACTAGAAGTTCAAGTCTAAGAGAGTTGTCCTGGTTTTTGCTTAGTTAGTTAAATTAAGCTGAGGTTAGTTCAACTATCACATGAGCATACATCAGCTTAATCCTCAAAAAGTAAATCAGGGTCCAACTAGTAAATTACTTAAGGTTCTACAAACCTTTGCAGTCAACTTCAAGAAGCTGCCAATGAAAATGTCAAGAATATGTAAAACATCTTTTTCTCTTAAGGTTACATAAAATCTCTACAAAACTGATAGCAAATTACTCCATACCTGCAGCTAACAAATATTTAACCAGCTCCAAATGACCCTCTTGAGCAGCCTCCATCAAAGGTGTAGAACAACCAAGTTCTATGTCAGCTCCTGCTTTAATAAGAAAATCAGCAACCTCCAAGAAACCTCCACAGCAAGCCAGAGTTAATGCGGTTTCTTGCGTCTCCTCTGTTTGAGCGTTGATGTTTGCTCCTAAAAACAAAACAAAACACCAGAACCACACATACATCAAAAAAAAAATAGTTCCTGAAACCAGTATGAGCAAAGCCACTTCCTGATGCACGTGGCATCTTATTACATGTATCATTTCTAGAGCTGCAGAAACTCTCTTCTAAAATCATAGTGTATCAAACTAAAAGATTTCAACTTTATTTAACTACTTTAGCAACTCTTCTGAAGACCTCAAACACTTCTCCACAGCTTTTCAGCAATAACATCATCACCAGATAGCCCAAGGCCATCGTGCAGAATTTAAGTTACTCATGTTACATGGTTGCTCTTTATTCAATGTCTGTCTGGAAAATGCAAACCTGTTCTGAAGAGCACTTCAGAACGACCACTTACAAAGTAAATGAGTAGAGCAAAGGATATTTTGCTAAAAAAAAACCCCCAAAACCCACCAAACTCAACAACTGCTCAAAAAGGAGCAGGGTGGAGTTCAGAAGTTGTTGAATAAGGAAACAAATATTACATTAACTTCGCTTTTTCCCCCTCTACCTCTAACATACACAGTTACCTACTGAATTACAGTCCACAGAAGGTACTGCAGTAATTACCTTGACCAAGTAACAGTGCCACCATCTCTTCATGGCCTTCTCTAGCTGCTTCCATTAGTGGTGTGTATCCCTCATCATTCACCTCTTCCAAGTTAGCTCCACGTTCAATTAACAACGCTGCCAGCTCGACATGCCCGCCACAGGCTGCCAAAGTCAACGGAGACTCAAAAGAGTCAGCAGGCATGTTCACCTGAGCTCCACTGTCAAGAAGTAATCTTGCCACTTCCACATGGCCATCCTAGGAATTAAAAAAACCAAGATCAAAAGACAGTCAAAACAGAAAAAACATTCCTCTTCCCCAAAGCTTTAAGTAGTTGCCAACTCAAATTCACTCAGAAGAATGGAAAGCAATCAGTGAGTAAAGAAGTCCAAAAATACAATGAAATTTGTTTAACAATTTTCCTAAATATTTTTCTAAAGTATTTGGATAAAGGCTAAAGATCTGCTATTAAATAGGCACCTGAAGAAACTTCAAGCACATTTTAGCAAATATGTTCTATTCAAAACCAAAATATCATGAACCACATATCAAACTCTACCACCAATGGTGTAAGTAACAAGCTGTTCAACTTCACATCAAACTCAAGTTCAAATGTTTGGGATGAGCTTAGCTGAGGAGGGAGGAGGAAACAAAACCCAAACAGCTGAGAGGGAGCTTGGAACTATTTTAGAAGCTTGCCTCCTCCAGAGGAACAGTACCAGAATCAGAGCTCTAATACCCAGTAGTCCTCTGTATGAAACACTGCAGAAACAGAGCCGTATGCATGGAATCATTTAAGAAGCACAAATTCCCAGATATAAGTTACCACTCAAATGTATTGTTTCTTGCATTCTGACAACAAATTTACTACTAACAACAGAAACAGTCTACTGAACAAAGAAGTATTAAGAGAATTCCAGTTCAAATCTTGGAAGTAAGAACAGGTTTTGATGTTCTTCCTGAAGACTGTAAAACCTTTACAGTGCAACAAGTCACTCAATGCCAACGCTCCCTACTTTGTCAAAGAGATGGAATTTTGTTTTCAATTCAATATGCAGTTCCATTATTTATTAAATACAGTATATTTTAGTTACAAAAAAACCCCACATGATAGGAACACATTTTGTCCTCAAGTCCATACAGCCTGTTAGAGTCTGAGTATTCACATTACAGACTCTCAGCTTTTGGGGAGGGAGACAGAAGAGAAGACAGAATTTAAATTTAACAATTTTGCTTCCTTCCTTTCTTAAAAAGAAGCCACGCACAAGGACATTGCTCATCTGACTTTCTCCCTCCAAAACAAGACCATTTGTTCCTCACACATCACAGGAACCACCTGAAGTCCAGCCTTCCCTCAGCAGGATCATGGCAGGATGTTCCATATACCATTATCATGCTGTCAAACTTGTTTTACCAAAATGCAGCTCCTAATTTTGCTTTCTTCCTATAGAAACAAAGAAAATACTTGAGCATATGATTTTCATCATGTTTTTAGCATGCCATAAATTCAGGAACTATTTCAAGTGGCTTCTCAGCTATATGTTTACACTGGAGGCCTGACAGTGACATATTCAAATGCCATTCAATTCTGCTTTTCTTCAGACAAAGGCAGAGACCAGCTCAGTCCCTGCAGTCCAACAACAGCACAAACTCTCCAAGCTGGTTTTCTCCATGAGGAAATTGCCATCAGCCCAACTTGGAGTAACCACAATGGGAAAAGGTCTGATACAAAACACAGGAGGGCTGCCTAGAAACAGCAGCAGCTTGCCAGGAATGCAAGGCTATAAGGCTATCCCAAGGTTGTCACTGAACAAGGTAAGTACACCTTGATCTCAGATTAACTAATAAGAGGTAGCAAATCACAGCCACTGGCAGCCTCACCAAGCTACGAATCACAACCCCAAAGAGCTCTTTTCCAGACAAAATACAAAACTATCTGACATTTTAATGCTTCATTTTCTTACATGCTTTATACCTTTTTCTGATATCCAGGGAGCAATACACAATTTCCTCTCAGAAAAATATCTAGGACATTAACTAGGACGTGCTCACCTTTTACATGAAATGACAACACTATTTTAGGGAAAAACTCCAAGACTCCATAAAGAATCTTTCCTCAGGGAAAAGCAGAGACGGTGCCTCAACCATCAGGCTCTGGCAAAACAGCTCACTAATCATCCCTGATTCACCACAAGTATGGCAAAGAGCAGCATAAAGGTATGCTTCAAAGCTTCTTATGGGCCAGGCAGCGTTGAGAATAACTGCTGGTGCTTAACCACCCAAGGACATTGTTTCTGTGCTTTAACAAACCTTGCAATGGGCTGGTGCTGTTCAGCTCCCCTACAACAGCTAGAAAAAGCCTCGTAATTGCTATTAGATCACAAAAAGTCATCTGACCAAGGTACACAAGCACACCACGTGGATTTTCAAGATCACCCACTGTGGGCAATTGGTACTCACTGTGGAAGATGAAGTTACTTCAGTAAGAGGAAGTGCAAACTAGACAAACCTGCCTTTTGCTCCCACAAGGCAAATCACATTGCCCAACAACTCCTCTGCATTAAACCAATGTCCACTGCTGTCTAGAAAAAAGCTCTCTGTCAGAAGTGTTCCCCAATGCCTTGCAGGACAAGTTTTAAACAGTCTCACTGGGTTGCATGCAAGTGCTGTGCCACATATAAACAATTCAGTGACATACATTCCAGTTCAATACTATTCTGGAGAAGGTTGGTTTCTTCTGCTACTGAAGAGTGACAACCATTTCTGCAAAAAACATGCAGAGATGAGAAGCTCCTGCACTGCTTTAATTCAGACTGCAACCTCTTTAAATACTGCTGTAGAAAGCTGCTCCCTCTCTTAAGCAAAGCTGAAGGTACTGCGACTCTCAACTCTGAGTTATGAGCAGCAGCATGGAAATGCCCACTTAGCAACATTTTCCTACAGAAATAAGGGAGATGGATTTTTTTTTTTCCCCCTCCTTATTGCTCACTAAGTTCTAATAAAAATTTTCTGCAAGTCCTAAGGAATTCTGTTAGTCTGTTGGTGGAGGGAAAAGGCTGTGAAGAGGGTGGCAAGGAAAAGAAGGCTGGCTCCACAGCTCCATGAAATGGTGGCTTTCTCTGCAATCTTCTGATATGTCAAGAAACCATTCTGCTGAGAGGGCTACTGCAACATCAAACAAGATAATTGTATCATCACCTTCCAGGGAACTTGCTGCAAGGACAGCGCCCATGATAGTTATATGCCTAATTTATTAGGATTTCCAAGTGAGATAAAGAATAGCAGAGGCCCTGTTCATCTCCATGCCTTTCTTTTTAATGACTTATTGAGAAGTGTAATGATTTCCCCATCTGAAGCCATTAGGCTCCTCCAGTAGACATAACTGCCTGATTTTGGAATCATTACAGTTATTTCAGGGAAGAGAAGACTGAATAAGGAGTTGTGGCACTCCTCTACGGCCACAGATCCACAACATGACACTACACAAAGCTCATGACAAGAAAAATCCAATCCATGAGAAATCTATTTAGAGAGGAAGATAAAAAGGAAACCTAAGAGACAAGTTTTCAGTTTTACATTTAAGTTTCATATTCAGATGAAGGATTATGGAATAAACTGGCATAAGATAAACTAATGACCTACCTCAGCAGCTTACAGCTATGTCTCCAAAAGAGTGGAGGAAAACTCAGCAGTAAGCATCATGCAACAGCCTACTGCAATTCAGAGTCTCAAAGAAAACTGAGGGGGGTCTAAAAATGGGGCCTAATTCTGCTCCATTTTGTTTCATTTTCATTTCTCCAGCAGGAAAAGTTTCAAAATATTCTCAGTTCTAGAGACACAAACTGACTGATTTTTCCATCCTGCTAGCTTACCCCAGCCAAGCCTTGGGATGGTGCAGGGGTATTGAACTCATGGCAGTGTATTCACATCTCTGAGAGGGGGTACCCAAGTCTAAGCAATCCCAGGAGGACAAATAAAGGGAATAAATGAGCATGTTTACTCCATCATCAATGAAACTGCCAAAGGAAAAGGTCAAAGCAATTGAATCCTACTATCTCAGATAATTTGCAGGAAACAGATTGCAAATAAGATATGTGCTTTGAAGAGGATACAAGCAGGTATGAGACTTAGATAGCTGTTCAAGCCTAAATACTTGAAACAGAAAAACTATCTAAAGACACCAATTTAGCAAGTTTTCTTCACTATGAAAGCCTGGATGAATCTTAAGTCCAGCATCAATTATACCATTCCAGCATTAAAATGTATCCATACATAAGCTTTTAAAGGGAAAGCTTCGTGTATATTTGTGTTCTACAACAAAAAAAACTCTTATCCAAACATCAGAATTCTTCTCAGAACCTTGCTGAACTTTATAAAAAGGTGATCTATTCTACACAGGCATTTTACAGGTGCCTCAGATAGGCAAAGCAGCAACATCAAAGTACTCTTTATCAGTGCAAAATTAACAATCTTCCCTTCTATTTCCTAGTTGCTTCCCAAGCAGCTTCTCCTCCTGAGTTTTCAAGGAACACGTGGCTATGTGAACCATACTGGAACAAGCTGCAGGTGCACAGCTAAACACAACCACCTACACTGAAAGAGAAGTTCACCCACCAACTCCTTCAACATGACACAGGTATGTTAAATGTCTCCAACAACCAGGTTATGGCCATATTCAGTACCTATGTTTAGCACACATTAGAATTATTAAAAGCATTCCAACTACCACTGAGAATCTTCCACTTCAAGTTATTTAATTTGGGGTTTCCTGTATAAATTAATTTGGGGTTTCCTGTATAAAAGGATTTTCCCATTGTAAACTGGTAGTTGCTTATCCAGAAGCATGTAAGTTTACATAAAGAAAGAAAGAAAAAGGGTTCTGTTCATATAAATTATTATTATTTACTTTTGGCTATCTCTTCAAGTCATTAGTTCTCTGAATTGATGCCACAAAAATACCTGTTTCAAACCAGGCCTCCATGATTATCAGAAGGGCAAAAAGCAAAGACCAAGTGATAGAAAACAACACAAAGAGAGGTGTAACCTACAGAAGCAGCTCTGGGACAATGAGAGCAGCCTTATTCACTGACTTCTGCCACTTCAGAAAAAAAATGAAGTGCAGCTGGAAATACAGAAACCTACTTACTCCAAGGATGGGTTAACAGAGCTCTCCTGCTAACACAAGATTCAAGTTTTAGCTGATGTCTCTTAAGAATTCAACTACTTTATCAGCCACCAGAGGAACAAGTTCAGTTTTGCTGTTTTAAAAAATATTGTTTTGCAACCAAGTATTCCCCCCATCCCCAATTTCTTCTGTGAAAGGGAAATCAAGTACACAGGAGAAGCAAAACATCACACAGCTGGATTCTGTATCTCAAGGAGACCAAAAGGAATTGTGAAGCAAGACTGCACATGCCTCACTGCTCAAGCCATACATCTCTTACCATGCAAGCCTCCATGAGAGCAGTATGCATTTCATCTGTCTTGTGTTCCTGGTCTGCACCAGCTTCCAGCAGAAATCTCACCATTTCTAGGTGCCCTGTGTGAAGTAAATATTTACCAGATTAACAACTGCTTCAGAAAGTGCATTTCACAAGTCACAGAAAGGGTCCAACATATGCAATGAAGGTAAGAGAAGGCCGTGTTACAACATAAACCAAAGCACTTGACAGGCATTTTCATCAGCTATGCATCCAATTCACTTAGTTCCTAAACTCATGTCTGCACTATACCTGTTCCTTGAGGTGACATTAGAGCTGAGTAAAACACATTCCAGAAGCTTGACCAGGGTGATCTATTTTGTGCAAAGATATTTAGATTTTTTTCATCTACAGAATGATGGGTTCTTTGGGTGAAAGTCTGGGTTTCCCCTCTACTTGCTTGACATTAAGGATTGAGAGTAACTGTTTTTATACATGGCACTGTAACCAGTCTCTGAGCTCACACCAACCCTCATACCCTAAAACATATGAAGCAGATGGACCTTCACATTTCCAAGCATACTCTTAGGAATTCAACCATCTGTAAGAATCCTCCCAAGATAAGGACACCTAACAGCTTTTTGAAAGAATTTGCTCTCAACCACTCCATTAATTCACAGCTATTGTTAACCCAACTTGGCTATGCAGTCATGACCAACACAGTATGCAAGCAGATAAAACAAAAAAACCCAACCCTAACCAACCCAAGAAGTCAATCAAATTAAAAAAATCCACCATTTCAATAACTTAACATGACCATGGCTAAACCTGAAAACTAGAACTACACCTAGCAACACCATTGAACAGCACAGATACTGCCCAATATGAGGCTCCACTGCCTTTTCACCCTTCCCTCTTTATTTGGGAGAAGTTAGTGATCTTCTTGGTCACAAATATCACACATCACTCAACTACAGGAAGCAAACAACCTGAGAAAATTAGGATCTTATTTTTATGCCCTAAACATGAGATTTGGAGCACAGAGCTAGACAAAACATATATGTATAAGGTGAAGAAAATATAAGCCTGAATATCTTTCATTTTGTCCAATATATCACAGTAAACAACTGACTAAGCACAGACTTGGAATTTTTCGTCCCTGTTTTCCAATCTCACTTCAGGATTCAGAGCCCAAGCACATTTTCTCAGGGAGAGAATGTTTCAGTGTCCCACTCCCCTCTTCCAAACACAGCCTTTGCTGTGACAGCCACCACCAAAGACAATGACCATGGCTTACAAAGGCATTCAGCAATAGCCAACCAAGAATTTATCAAAGCAGATTAAAAAAAAAAGCATAAATGAAAGATTAAGACCATCTTCTCCTGAGTTGCTACAGAAGTACCTTTGCTACTGGCATCAATTACTCTGTGATGCCAGGAGCCACTCTAATAGCTCTAATAAAATATGTCCTAAGGGACTAAACACCAATTTCTCAGCTGTGTGAACACAAACATCCTCTTAAACATCTTCACCCCTTGCTTGGGTGATGCAAGATAGCTGCCTAATACTCTAAAGGAGGCAAAGAAGGCCTGTTGCTTGCCAAAGCACTGACACCTAAAAGGCAAGAAAGGCAAGTCCCTAGATCTTGCACGTTTTCCAAGTGCTAAGTCCTTTAAATTTCAGTCATGTCCAAACCTAAGCAGATGCATCTTGTAAAATATAGTCACCTTACAGAAAGTTTATCATACTTAGTCTATGATGAAGCATGCTATTTCCTCACCTCATAACTCATTTAACAGAGAACAAAAAAGTCTTTTGAACCATCATAAAGGCCATACTTACTCTCTCCACACTGCTCATCATTTCACATACAGTGCAGACATGCCATGTGGTATCCCAGCCAGGACAAAAGCAATACAAAATCTCTATTTCTACCCTTTAAATTCATTTTGTCCTAGACAGCAAGTCTGAATAAATACATGTTGGAAAGACCTTCCACACCTGTCACACTTTTCTACACTCCTTACACCTTTGTAACCAGTATTTGGTCCCATACCTTTGTAGCAAGCCAGCGTAAGCGCGCTCTCCTTGAACTCATTGGAATGCGTATTGATGCCTGCTCCGTTTTCCAGCAGCACCCTGGCCACCTCCACGTGGCCAGCACTTCCTGCTTCCATCAGGGGAGTGTGACCATTCTCATTGTGGTCCTCAATACTGGCGCCAGATTCCAGCAGGACTTTCACCACATCGACATAGCCTCCGGCACAGGCGTACGTAAGGGCTGTGTTGCCTAAAGCCAGAAGAGAAGAAGGTTTGAAAACAGTATTTGATAACATTTCTACACACTGAGAACTTCAATTTATGCTCCATTTCATCCCTTGACCTGCATACTTAACAGAATAGGGGTTTTTTGCCAGGCTAGAGATCAAGAACTACAGGGAAGGGGAAAAAAGCAAGTAGCTGCGTGCTGACAGACTGAAGATCTCCATTAGCCTGGTGACCGCGGTGATGAACTTCTCTTCCCATTTCTATTCTGGCTAATCCCAGTTTCTGTCACAAAAATCCATCTCTTTTCCTGTTAGTCAGCAGGGTCAAACTATGCTGTAAAAAGGGAAGCTCAAAACAAAGAGCAGAATAAATTTCTGCTTCTAAATCAAGTCTTAAACACCTCTAAAGGGCTAGATCAAAAACACCCATAGTCTTTACAAGGAGACAAAAATAATCTCCATGGAAAAACTACAAAAAGATTGACCTGAAGAGAACAGTCAAAGAATCTGCCTTTATGAAAGATACTTTGAGAAAAGGTAAAGGTCAAAGCAGCGTTACTGCTCAGACCTACCTGACTGAGGAGGACAAAAAAACCCCAAACAACCTAACAAGTGTCTTCGGGTATCCCAACTTTGTTCATCACTCAGGGTCAGTGCTCCATGTGTCAGTGATTGCTGATTACACACAATTTGCTCACTTCAACACAAATGCCTACTAAACTACCATGGGAAAAATAGGGGGGGAGGGAAGAGGAGAGGGAATCTTCTTAGGTTTACTAATTTCCCTTGGATTCCTAGACTTGACACCAAATAATCTTCCATGTACATACCAACTTACTAAACTGTGCTTAAAATACTATGTGACAACAAATCCTACATACACAAATACCTTTCAGTTACTAATTGACCTTATCTACCTCTGTATGGCTGCAACCAACTAATATTTTATAGCTTTTTTTGTAAGCTATTTTGTTATTTTTACGTAAAATACAAAAAACCCAGCAGAAGCTAAATAGTAAAACCACAAGGAAGCATTCTGTGCTGCTTGGCTGAGCACCATCCCTCTCAAATTCCCACACCAAGTTGCCCACACACTGCAAATCTCAGCTTTTCAGACGTTTTCAACCTGTCCTAACACACTTTTTTACCTGTTGATGACTGTGCATTCACATCAGCACCATGAGCTAGCAGCAATTTGACTATTTTGACGTGTCCACCATTAGCAGCAGCCATTAAAGGTGTTATGTCTCCTTTAATACCTCGGTCCTCCACATTAGCATGCATTGCCAGAAGAACCTGCCAACAGAAGGGTCATCAACAACACTGGCAAGCGACCAACCACCACGTCAAGATGCTTGAAATGCTACACAAAGCCCCCCACCTTCACCAAAACACACTTTTTTTTTAGAAACACTTACCAATTAAGCCCAAAGAATGAATTACCAGCATTCAGATTACACACAAGTCTTCATTTGCCAGTTAATTGACATTTTCCGCTAACTTAACATCACTTTTTAAGTGTATAAGACTGGAATAGATTAATTCAACACTTATTTTTATACAATACACACATATTAAAACCAGCTTGGAAACCAACCTGTGCAAGCTCATAATATCCTGCTGAGCAGGCTAAACAAAGAAGGCTTTCCCCTTCTTCGGTGTGCTCGTTAACACTCCGTCCTTCGATCAGTAACTTCCGCACAGCATTTACATCTCCCTCTGAACACGCCTCTGCCAAGCTGCGGCTAATCAGATAGAAAGCATTTAAAAGTGAAGATGGGCTATGCTTGAAATGCTTCCCCTCTACCTACAGAGTAAAAATCCAACCATGCCACGAGGATGCAGTCAACAAAAACAGAAAAACAGTTTTAAAAGGTGCCAAGTGCTAATTAAAGAAGTGGCTTTTTTACACTTCAAGTTGTCCATGGAACTTCTACAAAAATTAAGTTATGTCTATACAGATCCACCCCCTGCTAGTAATTTTTAATAGATGTTTACAACATTTGCAGGAGGACCCTGTAGGACACCAAATTCTGCATTATGTCCAACTGAAGCAGAGAGAAGACATGACCATGGACCTGATTTACTGTCTCAGCACTATACATAAAGCACCATGTTACGTCCTAGAGAAGTTCAAAACCTTATCTGGTAATCATTTAAGAATGTGAGAAGCAGTAACTTGCCCTTTTGAAAGGCTAATCATATAGCATTGCAAACAAATCACTGCTGGTTTAATTACAACAGAATATACCATCTCAGTCTATTCCTGCTTTGTAGTTTCAATTTGAAAACACAGATTTTGTCCCACTCATTCTCTGAATTAAGTTTGAAAGGACAACTGATTAAATCAGGGTAAGTACCAACACTGTGAGTAATACTTTCCCAAACAGCAACCTCTACTCAAGAGTTGCCTTCACCTCCTCTTTTGCCCCCAGATCAGAGGACAAGGAAATCAGCTGTCCATCTCAACAACACTTAATCTTTTGTTCAGCACTCTAACTATTAAACTAAAACAAAGCACTTGCATCACTTTTCTCCTATAAGAAAATTAATCACTTCCCCTCTGCCCTGTGCTGTAAAACCCCAGAATTTTGTAATGCAGTCTGTTCTTTGCCTTGTGGCCCTAACTCAACCAAGGAGGAAAGTGTAAAGTTCTCCCGGTTTGGTAAGCCCTAAGTCAGAGTACTTGTGGGTCTCCTGTCACTCCACGAGTTCTTCACTTCTATCCTTCCAATTCTACTGCAGCCAAAGAGGCCCTACTAGAACCCTATTTTCAATCCCTCTGATTCTGTCTTCTGTCTACACTGCCTTCACTCCAAAACAGTTATTGCTTTGTGAGAATAAAAATTCAAATCTGACATATTTCTCTACTCTGCTTCAAATAACTGGATCAATAACAATAAGCCTAAGACTACTGGCCTCACTCCACCCACTTGCCTTTTCATCTCTTCTCTCTTTAGGAAGTCCCAGCAACACAGAACTAACTTAAAAGGGAATGGAAAAATAAGGTGGTTGACAGAAAACTTTTGCAAGACATATCACTATTTGACTATGATCAATGCTTAAAATACTGAAGATGTAAAAGCAAGTATTTGTGTAGCAAGGACTATGCTGCACCTGTATGTTGTGCTCAGGACTCCTATTTAAGTTGTGCCACCAGACATAATATTAATGTATGCAGAATTATTTCTCAAACATGCCTGTTCATTGCATTTTCATCTTTTATTTTTATTTCCCACGTTCTCTGTCCCAGTAGCAACTTTGGCAACAGCCACAAGGAAAGAGGCAGCTGGGGGCAGTGAGGGAGGCACATAGAACAGCAGCAGACCTAATCCCAAACTATTCTGCTCTTCTTCACGTGTCCTGATCAACACACCAGGAAATGTTTCTCTGGAGTTACTCAGTATACAAGGAACAAACTGCCAACTAGCACAGCAGCACTTGGTTGTTCCCACTAATGCTCTGCTTCTGTTATACTGACAGTTTATGACAGCCTAGATGAGCATCTTCTTTTTCTTTCCCAATAAGACAAAAAAACCCACAAAGCCAGAAAGTCCAGTTAAAAAGCAGCAACTCTCTGGCCAAAGCTCTGTCCAAGGTCCTCCCTCCCTGACATGAGAAAGCTGCTGACTGCCATGAAGGCTCCAGTCCCTCAAGACTGTTCTCCTTCCTCAATTGAAGAAGGCACTCTGAAGTTCTCTAAGACTACAGACTGGGTGGGTTTTTTTGGTTCTACAGCTAGTCATGCTATCACTGAACAATCCATTTTGGGATTTGCTATTTTTTGGTGGGCTCATTGTATTTAAGAGCTTCAGAATTTTGTTTCTCTAGCTGATCAAATTAAATTACTCTGAGCATGATTCCTGAATTCTAAGCAGTACTAATTGCCTCACTCCCCACTGCAAGACCTGACAGTCCAGGAATATTTAACAGAAGAATCATAGGTGACAATTTGGCAATCATGTCACAAGAGTTTCACCATCCTGTAATCAGAAGGGACACAACAAGACAAACAGCTTCTAAAAGTAGCAAACTACTGAAAAAAAAAGAAATCCAATATAAAATTTGGCTTACTTGTCCGTCTGCCCTGCATTTGCTGTGCTTTCTGCTCTCATCCGTGTCAGTGCAGCGGCAGCTTCATCCAACGCGCAACTGACCGAAGAAGTCAGCCTGCGAAGCACCTCGGGATCTGCAAATGCTTTCCCATCAGCTGTCGACAGCTTACCTATTCCTTTCAGTCCAATTCACAGCAAATGGGTACAGGTGCCAGAAAAGGAGAAAACAGAGAAGTTGAAATTGAGCCTGTGAGATCTGTTGGCAGACACATTCCAAGCAGAATGAACTACAGCTTCCAAAGTGAAAGGATTAACTGTTTACAACGCTCATTTAAAAGCTGCACTCACACGTGAGTGAAATCCTCCAACCCACAGAAAGTATTATTTTTCAACTACTAAGCAAAGTTTTTCATATAGTAATTGCTACAAAATAAAATCTCATTGAGCACTTCAGTTTTTAATCTTAAAGCTGCAAGCTAAGGCCAGGTGTCAATTTTTACTGAGGCTTTTAGAAATCCAGCATTGGAAAATTGTTATTAGAAGAATGGCCTTCACATGAAACTCTGATCTTCCAAAATTTCAAATGCTTTAACAAACTTCTTCCTCTTCAGTGACTTGCACAACCCTGCCAAGTTCACACTGCATTTGTATCATGCTCATATGGATTAGTCTTATGCAAGCAGTTCCAGTATGGCCTCACGTGTAAGGGCTTCGGGGTTAAACCTCTATGGGACACAAGTACTTACCTGCAGCTTCAAGTAAAGCTTCTAATCTTGCCTGGGTTTCTGGATCTACTGTTCTCAGGTCAGCACCATCGGCAGTACTTGACAAAAGCAATTTGGAAGCTGTTTCCAACATAGGGTTTTCTAGATCATCCTGATCTAAGATAAACGACTCCACCTGAAAAACAACAGGTTTAAGAATTATATAACTGACCAAAATATACTTAACACACAAAAAACCACCACTGTTGTAGTTATCATGTGAGCATTTGCTTTTTAAGTACTTTGTTAGCCAAACTACCCTGAGTTGACTCCAAAGGGTGTTATTTCATCAGTGGAAGCAATGAGATTAATCACAGACCAAGAATGTACCTTTTATCACCTGAACCATTTACTCTGTGACTGGAAGCCACACGATACACCAGAAAAGCTAAAGACTGACTTCACACATCCAGACTGCACTCTACAGTTTTCAAGTCCAACTTAACACAGGGAGGGAAAAGTGAAAGAACAGATATCACTCCAGAAGGCCTAAAGGTAGTAGCTGCCATGAGTTTCTATGCAAGCTGTTGGTTTTTCTTCCCCCCCACCAAAGCATCAAAGATATATATATAGATATATATATATATATAACAAGGACAGAATTACTCTATTTCACACAACCCAGTCATCTTTCAAAGAAGTAACCCTCCCTCAAATGGCATTAAACTCTACTAGCACACAAAACCAGAAATACTAAGTCACCACTATTCTAGTGCCAACTATTTCCTTCTGACTTGCAGAAAAATTCTCTCAGCTCTCTCACTTCTTTCAAGTCTTACATCTCCCAATACAACATTTTTAAAATAACATAAGGACCAGCAACATGCTCCAGATGTAATGAACTCAAAAGCCAGATATGAGGGCTTCACAGAATCTTTGTCAATACATGTTTATTTAAAGCATTACCTACAGAATATGTAACCCATTGTATTTGCCTTTTTCAGGAGACAGATGCTGAGTGGTCCAAGTTCTTCTAAAGATCCTACTTTCCTGTACTCTCCATTTGTTTTTGTTGTGAAACACAGAAATTACAGAGGAGAGCATTATATTGGAGAGAAAAGCTCCTAACAGCCATTTGTGTTTTACTGCCTATTAAAGGAGGACTGGGTCAAGGAGTTTGTAGAAGACACCCCTCTAAGGGTTCCACAAACACAGCCCTAAGCCTATGAACTAGCCATGCAACCATTCATTAGGTTATAAAGAACGAGTTTAAACACTCTCCCATACAAAGCTCAGCCACAAAAATCCACACCTTCAAAAAAATCAAAGAAATTAAGAAAAAACAAGCCCAAACAAAAATGAGAACTGATCTAAATGTAAGTCTGCCAAAGAAACCACATGTGTCAACCACCCCTACAACATGACTGAAAACCTCCACCACCTTTGGATGAAAGCAGCTACTGTCTGTAGCACAGCAGAACTCTATTTCCACATGGAATACAATTCCATCAAGACAGAAATACAATCTATTTTATTCTTAAGATTCATGTGTGTCTCCAAAGTTTAAAAGTAGTCCCATGAGCATCACAAGTTCAGATTCCTGTAGATAAACACCCTAAGGAATCCAAGCAGGCAGACAAACCAGAAGAGTGGTCAATTCACCTCAGGCCTCCTGAAGGGTCTCCCTCCATCCTCCCATCTATTCCCTCGACACAAGCAAAGAGCTCACACAACAACTTTTCCTTCTGCAGCCTGTCTCCTGCTCAGAACTTACTAGGATCTGGTACAAGCATACAGCTTGAACTTACAACACCTTTTTGTTTAGGAAGGTAGACTGAGAAAACTACTTTCACAAGCACTACAATTTATCACTTCAACAACACCATCGAGAAACCAAGTGTCCTGTCAGACAGCTTTTGGCACTACACATCTCAAGGGCATCTCTGAAGCCTCCTTCCACCCCTTGGAAGCTCTTCTCCTTCAAACCTGGAACACAGCAAGCTGAAAGGGATGACTTCCAACTTCTGATGAATGCAGCTCTGATGTCAACACCTGCCCTGTTGGACAGTGAAGGACAGTCCTGCCAAGCTGGATGTTGCTCCTCAACGCCACTTTTTCCAAGTGATGCTCACAGGCTGCTGCGTTCCCACTTTGGCAGACTGGGGAAGGCAGCTCCCAGTTTCCTCCTCATTCCCAAGGAACAGCAGGATCCTCACCAAAGTCCTTCAACAGTCACTCCTAGCTCTGCTCTGTGCACCTACAAGGCTGTTTTTAGGCCAGTTTTGGTTCATCTGAGGACTTGCCATTTGTCTCCTTCACTAAGCCCGCTGCAGCAAGCAGCAAGAGAAAGGAGCTACTCTGCTGTTCAGGAGCCAAGCGACAGATTTCACCACTGGAAAGGCAAACTGCTGAGCAGTTGGAAGGATTCTTGGCTCATCCAACTCATGCTAAATCGCTACTACTTACACTGACTAAAAAAAACCTCATCTGAGTGAGATATTTAACAGCTGGTCACGCTTCTTCCTAACACTGTGAAATATTTGCTAAGAAAAAACTCAAAATATGAAAACGTCTCTCCCCTACTCACATCCTTTCCCTTCAAATTAGGTCTTCTATGCAGTTTCAGTTTTAAATAGAAAAATCTTCCTATTTTCCTTACAGCTAAGAACATGAGTGTGGTATGATTTAAAAAAAAAAAAAAAAACAACAAAACTATAACACAAGGAGAATGGGGAGAAAAAGCAATCACCTACAAACAAGAGAGCACCAAGACAACCACAAGTTATCACGAGACCTGCAATCAAGTTTTTAAAATGTTTATACTACGTGCTGTCATTTAAACCATTTCAGAGCAACATCTCGAGATGCTAACTTACTAAATAACCAATTTAGACTATTTTATGACATTAAATACAGTTAAGTTTTCCTTTTCTAAGGTAGAAGAGACACAGCTTCAACCTGAGCCTTTGCAAAACTTCTCGTCAAGCCTCCAGTTACGCTCTTCTGTAGACCCACAGTTGCTTTTTAGCTGAAGAGTTTCATTAGATTTACAGTCCTGTCTTTGCAGACAAGACACTGAATAACCGTACAAGGTGACAGTGAAAAAAGACACAGTGGTGAATAAAACTGTATTTTGGTAGAAGTAAAAATTCTGCTTTTGTTTCTCAGAAAAATACTGCCTTCCCTACAGAAGCTACAAGCTAAAGACAAAGCATTTCCATTTACAAGGTCAAATAAACAGACATTTCCTTTAATGGTCTTCAGACATATTTTATTTCCCTTAACTAAAAAACCGTGTAGAATAATACACAAATGCTCCACCTTACATATCAGAATATTTAATCTGAGTTCTCAGTCAGTATTTCTTCAATCAAACAATACTCTGACATAATCCAATTGTTCAGACACTCCCCAACAGAAGGCCTTTTACAAGACTTCTCCTCTCTCATCCTGCAATAAAAATCTCATGTTCTGTATGTGCTCAAGTTTACTTTGCCTGTAATAACTTCTAGTGTATTTGATGCTTCAACAATCAAAAAAGATGGTGAGGACACAATTACCAGGTTCTGACT
The DNA here is from genome assembly GCA_907165065.1 of Caprimulgus europaeus. The sequence continues at coordinate 80,102,315 of OU015526.1, forward strand.
GCTCTCAAACAGAACAACCTACAGTTTTGATGCACTGAATACAACTGTAAAGAGAATTTTTTAAATGGCTTAAAAAAGTATGGTGTTAGCAAGTAGATAAGTCCAAACCTCAAGGAAATTTCACACTGCAAGTACCTTAGCGTGTGTTCCGAGTCCTATTTTTCTAGGCAAAAAAGTAAGTCTAAGTTTTCCAAACACTGTAATACTAGACTCAAATTCTCAATGTTACGTGCTTTTACCACCTCCTACTACAAAGACAAGTTCTTCCCTACTTACCAAAGCTTTGCAGCAGCATCCAGTGGGTTCTGCACATTCACCCTCCTCCCTCAGTGACCTCTTTTGTCCTGCTCCCCGTGCCTGCTCCCCGGCTCCCACAAGGCGCGTCGCTGCGTGCACGCACTCACACAGACCTACACCATTGTCTTCTCTGCTTTCTCAAGTACAGACTCAAAACCCCATCTGCTCTTTCCTCATCCAACCTTGGGGATTGATTCTTGTTTGATTCTTCTGTTTGATTCTTGTTTCCCCCATCAGGTAGGAAACATAACATCAGAAGGGATTTCCTGTTCATCAGACCATAATCAGGAGGTGCTTTAACTGTTTTACATCAACTATTCTATGGGCAGGGTTGTATCTTTTGTTTCATAAAGAACTATACTTCTGCATTTTCAGTACTGTTTTGCCCTCTGGTCCATGGACACACAGACATCTGTGTTTAGTGGAACATGGTTTAATGGTGGACTTGGCAGTGTTAGGTTTTCCATTGGACTCAATCATTGATCTTAAAGGTCTTTTCCAACCAAAATGATTCTATGATCTCTACCAAGCAAAAGCTGATCCACCAGGACTTATATCTATGCACCCTGAAGACAGATCTGCAATTTGTCAGTAATTTTATGTTTTGACTGCTAAATACCAAACACTGAACATACTATTCAATAAATGCCAGGTTAGAGCATAAAAAAAAAAGCCTGAGTTACTTTCCTCCAACTAGGATGGCTCTTCCACCATGTGATGCTAGATCAACCAGAGGCCTAATTCAGATCTTGACATCAACTCAGACTTCATCAACTCCTCACCATCAACTCATATGCATCTACAACTGCCATCAGCATAAGTCCCACACCATGGACACACTGACACGAACATCTTGCCATTTCCCCTACCACTGTCTTCCAAGTCCACACATGTATTTCCACATGGTTTCCCACAGATGTCAACTACGGCTAAATAAACCTCCTCCCATGGTTTCCTTTACCAAAAACCCCCAAAAACAAACCCAAGCAAACAAGAAGGGAAAGAAAAAACGCAAACCAAAAACCTCCCATGCATCAAGGATTTGAAGAGGAGGAGTCAGTCACCTACTGATTTTCAATTTTACTACTTATAAGGCTAAACACAGATTAGCATCTTCATAACGTTATGGCAAGCCAGGGAGGCAGAGAGGAGGGAAGATACATTCCACCTACAAACTGTCTCTTCGCATCTTCTGCACAGAAATCCAGTACTCAACAATAAACAACTCATAGAACCGCATCATCAACTAAGATACCAAGCTAGTTAAGTCTTTTTACTACCCAAATTGGTATGCAATGCCTAAATAAACATCACAAGCCTAAAATGACAGCGATTCTAACCTTACTCTCAGCAGAAGTACTTGCCACATGTTGGCAATTCAGTATGAAAACTCTTTGTAGACATTAAAACATGAAAAGCAGTACACATGTGATCACAACAGCTCTGATGGTTCTGCACAACTTCCCTGATAAGGAGTTCTCACCTTGTTTGATGCTGCACAGTGGAAGAACCCAAGAGCAAAGCCAAGCCTTTTTTTATGCTAGTGACTTCGGTACCTTTAAAATGCCACTTGGTTTAGTGCCTGAAATCCCTTTTTCCATGTCTATCTAACAGTTTGTAGTATTTACACTTCACATCAAGGTAGTCACACACAAAGCATTACTAGAGAGCTTTATGATTAGCTAAACTTTATCAATAGTAGAGAACCATAAAAGCAACTATTTAACATTTCATTTATGAACAATGGCAGAAAAGAGTCAGTATCCAAGCACTTCCCATCTACTAAAGCCCTTACTACTGCAGAATGACAAAAGCCCGTTATTTATCCATCTAACTGGTACATAGCTGCCATGAAGAGCTCTGGTCATTAATTTACAGAGCATCTCTAGCATTTGTTTATCACTGTTTTACAGTTTTTCCTCAGCCACAGCTGTGCTGCAAGGACAACCCAGAAGCATTAAGAAAAAAGCTGTAAAATTTTATTTTCTCCTTTTTCTCTCAGGTTCCCCGCCTGATTTCAAGAGTCCACAAGTTCATTTTGCTAATTCCATTCCCTACTCATTTAGTCAGAAGCTAACACAGAGTAAACATGCAAGACCTTACATTCCATAAAAATTATAAGATTAACATCACAGTAGTGCAACATGGGCCATCTGAAAGCAAAGGTACAGAGATGGAGGACAGCAAACAGCTGCTTAATTGTACAGTATATTTAAGCAGAGTGTCATTAACTCAGCACTAACACTTGCTCCTAAGAACCTGAATCACCCTTGGCCAAACATCCAGCAACATCTTCCTGGAAGCAATGCAAGTTCCTAGCGGTGTTTGAGCCATTGTTTATAAGAAGAAAGCAGACAATACAATATTTATGTATCTTGAAGACACACTCAAGACAAAGTAGCAAACAGTTCTTTAAAAAGCATCAAGTGAACAGTGAAATCCAGTTTAACTGTCTAGCAGTTAGGCTGCAACCCACAGATCTCAGAGGCTGTGAAACAGCAAGTTGTACTCATTAACATAACAGGATGAAACATCTTTAAGCCTCATTGTGTTTAAGCTCTATAAACAACAGCATCTGAAACCTGACTTGGATGAATCACACTAGGCCAGGTAAATATTTTACAAGGCCCAAAGAACAACTTTCACAAAAAAAATATTTTCTCTGTAGGTTTTTTCCTTATTCTTGGGGCTGGATCTTATTTTCTAGGCTTAAAATCCTGCAGCAGATTTGTTTCTCAACTTGTGTCAGATGACTCCCGTGACTTTTGCCTCATTTAGGCACCAATTACAATTTTAGAATTTGCTCAAGTTAACCTTGGCACTTGGGGCTTTGGTATTTGATACCCAGAGGTATCAAATGGATCCTATGAGAATCAAGACTTAGAATAAAGCCTTTACTAAGAACCTAGCATACAAGGAACAGCCAGTAGTTATTTTCACATAGCAAACATCACCTCAAACAGACCTTAACTGATAGCCTGTTTGTATTATTTCTTGTTGAGGTACATAAGGACTTACTGCCAATTTGCAAGTGCTGTAACATTGATTTTTTTCCCAGCTCCAAAACTTTTGGACAGCAGCAAAAGGTTTTTAAAGACAATATGAAATTTAACAAGGATTTCCCAGCCTGTCGGATATTGCAAAGCCACCTTCACACCGAAACAACCACTACCAGGTCAGTTAATGTAGTCCCACTACACTGACAAGTTACTTGCTTGGAGATCAAGGAAACTTCAGATTCTTCACTTCCTTAGCTCCAGAGACTCTCACACAATGAGCAGTTTTAATCCCAATTTACATGAGGAACTCCTCATGTGAGCAGCAGAGCCTGACCCACAGTTGTGCTCTAGCGACTCACATCCAAGATAATCTCAGCTTTCACTCCAGAACAGTTTTAGCTCTCACACCTCCAATGGCAGAAAGCTAATTATTTCTGTCCCTGTCCTTCACCTCACTGAGACAACAGATTCTTTTTAGTTTCATCTACTTATTCAGAGTTGGACCTACAGCATTTCCTTCTCTCAAACTCAATGTGCAGGACTAGGGGCACCAGGCTCACACACAGACAAACCTTTTCTGGAAGATCAGTGACAAGCCCATCAACTCCCCCTGAGTTTAGGATCAAGACTTCTGTCAGGATTTTCTTCTGCCTGTTCTTGTATGAAAAACAGTCCCCAAGTATTTTATGGCTGCTGATCAGTTTCACTGAGCATCTGCTGGTCACTTCCTAGAGCCTTGGGGATGACTGTGAAACTGTTCCAAGTTATTGCAAGAACACACCACCAAAAAAAAAAAAATAAAAAAAAAATCAGTATCTCAGTCTTTCAAATAACTTTCATGAACATTTCTTTACATTTTTTGCACTATTCACTTCATAAATATACCCTACAAGTATGTTTTACACAGAAATAGCAGCTTTCATACTATTACCTTGCAACCAGAAGGCACAAGAGGAAACAGAAATATTCCCAGTGGAAGAACAAAGCCCAACTCTGACTAATAACTAGTTTTCTGGGCACGACACTGCCATGTATCTTTAATGTCTTTAGATATCTAAAGATTCAACACACATCAAAGGATTCATGAGGTCAGAGTGAATCAAAACAAAGTGATGATATATTCGGAATTTGGCAAACCAGGCCAAGTATTTAAAGCACTAAGTTTTCACTTCGGCACCCAAAACCTAACACACAAACAGGCAGTCCAAAAACTCTGATAGTTACCATGCAGAATTCCATCATGTTTTTAACCTGAATGGGCTATCAAAGGCTTTACATGCAGCTTTCAACTTGAAGCACCAAGAAAGCATTTGGAGTCTTCAAAAGATAAAGCACTCGTTATTCCCAAGGCACTTCACAGTGCCCATATAACGCACATGCACTCACTGCATTTTATACTCATCTTGGTCACAGGTCAGCTCAGTATAACAAAGGGTAGGAAATTTTTCCAGCCCCTTCATGTGCCATACTAAATCAAGAACTTCATGCCTGCTCTCCCTCATCCTGGGAGTAATTTTAGCCCTCAGAATATCACCTCTTACTCTTATATTAACCCATCTAAGTTGAACAGCAGCTCAGTGGATAAAATAATCTGATCTGAAACATCAAGACAAAGCAATCAACTGACACCTTGAAATGAAAGAGTGGGAATAGATTTTTACTTTATCCAACTAAACATTAAGGCAAAGTGCATGGTTCTGCCTTTTCACCTAAGGCTACATGTTTTCAGGTGATATTACCGCTTAGTTAACCCAGGTTTAAGCCATTTTAAGATGCAGATCTTCACAGCACTAATAATGTATTATATGAAAAATTCCATTCAAAACTTGACTGAAGACAAGCCTCTGGCATTGCTTGCCATTTGTGCAGGGACAAAACAGAACATCACAGCCACCTAATTTATATGACACAGCTCTGAAGCTAAAGCAATGGTTTACTGGATATTTACACAAGACATCATTTTCTTTAGATAAAGATCAGCTTCCTGGTTGCTGACATGGAAAGCGTAGATGGAAGCCAAGTGAAGCAGAATATTTTGCCTACTCAATTTCAGCCTTGCAATGTTGCTGGTTTTTTCTTCAAATCTTTTTTTGCACCAGGAACAAGCTGTGTGATTCTCCTGTGCCCTACCCAGCTACTATGGCAGCACAGTCACTGCATACACAACATCTTACAGCAGCACTTCTTCCCTGTTCAGTGAGGATTGCTTCCAGTTATCTGGGATACATAATCAGATCTGTTGTCTTTTGAACATGCAATGACCCTCCCCAAACCTAAATGCCTTGTTCAGCAGAAATCTGAAGTCTGGCAGCTGGAATATCTCAACAGTGTCTTCTTTCATTTCATTTTATCAGCTATACACTCCATTTCTCTCGCTGCTTCTAAAAAAATCAAATAAAAGGGGGAGGGAGGGAACAGTAAGAAGAGTAACAGACCATGCTGCTGAAATGGCATAACATCATCCTCATGACTGGCACCAACAGAGTTTCTGCTGCAGGGACACCTGCATTATTACTGCAGTGTATTTCTGATGACGAGACAGGTGCTGATGTATTCTCATGAAAATTCCCTCCTCTCCTCTGTAGTCTCTATCCCCAGCATTACAAACAATAAAATCTCAAGGCAAGCAGACTGAAACCTATACCTACAGGAAGGTTGTGTAAGTACAAGCAAAAAGACCTTCAGTCTAATATTCTTTTCCCATTTCACATCTTCATTCCAAACTGGCATTTGGAATGCCATTGGCATACTTCCACATTAAACAAATTTATGCATTAACTGGTATTCAGCTGCAATTGCTCATACAAGAAAAAATTCATGCCAACATAAAAATAACAACACCTCAACTTATCATCTTATTAAAGTTCCCTGTCCCAATTTCACATAGGGGTGGTGGGTGGGAACACAAATTTTAGTCTGACTGTAATAACAAGATATAAAAATCACACACACACAAAAAAAAAAAATCATCAGAACACTCTAAAGCTGCCTGTCACCATGCTTCTGAAAGCTCAGCCTCGGACAATACTTCTATATCAACAATAAAAAAGCTGGCACTTTTCCAGTCCAACCACTTGAGCACAGGTATCCACCTTCACCTCTCCCAAGCCCCACAAAAAAGCTGAATGTGAACTTTTGATAGAAATCATCTCCTTTGGAGTGGACTTGGAAAGAACTGACCAAAGCAAAGCTTTGACAGTGTATGAGTAACCCAGATTGCTGCTGTCTCTCCATCAACCCCGAGATATGGTGGTCTGCATCAGAGCCACTGACATATGGGGAGCACCTCTAACAAAGGTCACAAAACCCAAATGGAAACAGCTCTCTGCAAAATAACCCTGACAAGTGAAGGACACTAAATGGACAGCCTGATCCTACACAGGCCATTTTTGCTGCCCTTAGCAAGTAACCTGTCACATCTTCCCAAACTATAAAAGTCTGTCTATCAGAGAGATGCAATGAAGGGACCACATAACAACCAGGAGAAGTGATGCAACTGAGTTTTCTGGAATCACCCTCTCTCCTCATGGCCCAAAATCCCCCAATGTCACACTTCAACAACAACTGCAGCCCCCTAAGACTCTCTCTCCAGTATTCCAGGTAAGCATCACATAAGCTACTTAACAAGTTACTTATAGGGCCACACAAACCAGATCCTACTCATTACAGCTGTAAAAAGCTTGGAGGGGTTATGCTGCCTCCGACCACCTAGCCAGTCCTCCACCCAGACTGTATCACAGGCTCTTTAAAACAAGCCTTCTGAGCTACATAAATGTCATTTTAGAGTTTTCCCATCTCTCCTCCTGCTGAAGGACAGCTCAAGGACTCTAAATCTCTCTGGATAAGATGGCACTTTAAAGCACATCCTGAGGACCATCACCACAGACATGGCCAGCTTTGATGGATCTAGTAGTAAGAACTGAGGAATATGGAGGACATGAGGAGTACAGAACAATGGAGCTGCATCAAACTCTCCTCAGTGTTGTCATTCACTATGTAAAAACTGGGCAGTATGCTAAGTGTGACTCTGCTCTGAACATCTACCTGAAGAGCACCTCGACCCACAGTACCACTAACATCTCTGAACGTGGGCACTGCTGAGAAAGGACTACGCAGGCCTGCTGTGTGCTGGTACATCCTACTCCTCACTGCCCTACTTTCAGGGGACTAATTATTCCCCTAAGCCTTGTTTAAGGAAGGTGAGCTCACAATAAACAGAAAATCCTTCTCTTAACAGCTGATCACGTTCCTTTTCCACTGGACTCACCTTTTGCCTTGACTATGTACTCCAAGGATAGATTTAATGGATGCATTCTCAATACAAGCATTTCCAAGCCCACAATAAAGCACCTTGCTACACTGACAGATCCACAACAACTGATTTAGAACCTTGAAGCAACCTCCTTTCAAGTGACACCTAGAGAAAAAGCAAAAACTTAAAAAATTAAAACCCTAAGCTGTTAAAAGCACAAATGCATTGCTTCAACCCTGTGAAGTTTGAAATCCCAGTGATAACTTACTACACTGATCACTGGTTAATTGCAGTGGGCTTGCCTGCATTTTTGTTGCATGCAGACTTCAAGGAGAATTATCTCCAGCTTTCTTTTCACAGCTCAAGAAGCAGCCATTTCTCTGTCTCTCTCAGGCTTTGTAGTAACAGATCAAGACCCTTAACTAAACATTTTAGGGACAGGGATCTTCTGGAGAGAGTCCAGCAGAGGCCACAGAGATGATGAGGGGCCTGAAGCATCTGCCTTATGAGCTGGGACTGTTCAGCCTGGAGAAGAGCAGACAGAGGGGACCTGATCAATGTCTATAAATACCTGAAATGTGGGTGCCAAATGGATGGGGCCGGGCTCTTCTCAGTGACGCCCAGTGACAGGACAAGGGGCAGTGGGCACAAACTGGAACACCAAAAGTTCCAGACAAACTTAAGGAAAAACTTCTTTAATGCAAGGGTGTCAGAGCCCTGGGACAGGCTGCACAGAGAGGGTGTGGAGTCTCCTTCTCTGGAGATGCTCAAACCCACCTGGACACTTTCCTGTGCAACCTGGTGTAGGGAACCTGCTTTGGCAGGGGGGTTGGACTGGATGATCTCCTGAGGTCCCTTCCAACCCCACCATTCTGTGATTCTGTGATTCTTTGAGAAGGGAGTTCAGAGCAGCTTAGCACAACCAAAGGTGGCTCAACTTGCCACAAATGCTTTTCCTGGAATATTTTTCACTTCTTCCATTTCACTGGCTCGATGCACTTTATTCAAGTTTCAGTTCAGAACTGTGCACACCCATCCATTTCCAGCTGAAGAGTTGTTATTCTAAGGACTGTACATCAGCACAGCTGAACAATGGGAACAAGACATCGTAACTTCCACATAGCCCAAGCTAGCAGCAACAAACCTCTACGCAGAAACAGTGCTGAGGGGCCTTGCCTTCACCCAGATTTTCTAACAGAGTAGTTGATGTCTGAGGGCAATTCTCTCAGATGTGAACCCACTTCTTGCAATGAGGCCAGGCCTCAGATGACCCAAAGCAGCTTCTCTGTACTCCATGCCAAGGAAACTGCCAAACTTAGGAAACTATGCAGATGCAGAAGATAAAGATGACAGGCATTTATAGCTATTCATGTCAATCATGGGCAAGACCAGCCTCCTATCTCTCAGTACCTGTGATATAAAACACCATTTAAAATAAATTTCCAAAAAGAAATCCTCCACTAGCACTGCCACATCTGGAGTTTTCATTGACAGAGCACACTCCACTTACAAGGCTCAGAAAAGGGAAACCACCGACTTTCCCAGTCTTCATGGAGAGATGCTCGCGATTTGCGACGCTAAATCTGCCAGAAAGCGTTTCTCAGTCAGCACAAGGCTCAACAATTAGCCTAGTCAGCTTGGCTTCCTTCCTCCTGCATCTGCAAGTAACTACAGTGGTGGTAAATCAGCTACAATTCCCACCAGGAGTTTACTCCTCTTCCCTAACTGTTGTCAAATGTTGACTTATTTCTGTGTGTTTCCCAACTCTGATCTTGAAGCCAAACTTAACCCCAAAACTGAGGGCAGCTCACATGCTCATTTATACCACAAAACCTCCAAAGGGAAGACAGATGACTCTATTGCGCTGGCTGCAATGTACACCCACAGGAAGATCTCCGTTCCCTGAAACTCCTGACATGCAGACAAGCTATTAAGTCAACAGTGTTTTGCTTCAACACTATTAGAAGGCAAGCAATCCATGTTTGCCCACTTATTCTCATCCCTAAACAATCTATCTCAGTATCTGGGATCAGATCATGGGACAAGAGAAATAATGGGAACAGAAATAAAAGATTAAATAGCTTGTATTATGTCACAACAAGTTACTGTTACCCTCAGGACTAAACTGCAGATCTCCTGATGCCTAATGCACTACTTCATTAACTCAAACACCATGACTCCCAACTCATCTAGCTCCCCAAAACTTCAGAGGCAATAGCTGTGTGTTCTGCTGGAAGGAGGACCTCCTGACAGCATCTGTGGCAACCCACCATCAGCACCCACTGCCGCCCACCCGGCGGGTCCAGCTGTCCTTGGCTCTGCTGCGATGATCAACACCTCGAATTCTCATTGTCAGAAAAGGATCCCACAGTGCTGCAGTTGCATGAAAGCAGCATCAACCTTTGCCAATCCAACAGACACCTGAAAGGCTCTGTGCATCACCCCAATTTACTACTCAGTTTGGATCTGGGGTGCACACAAACCTGATGCTCAAAAGACTTTCCCTTCCCAACCACAAAGCTGCTCAGTTATCAGCAAAACTAAGGAAAACCAATTTCCCTGCTGCACGAACAACTCCAGTTTTACTTCTGTAGTGGCACCTTGAACTCCTTCACATGTCCTTAAAACCCACCAGGAGAGTTTTCCTCAGTCAGAACAGCTGGAGGGGATCACCCAACTGCTGTGTTTCAAAGCTTTTAAACCCTTGTACAACATCAGACTAGCGTTAAGTAAGAAGCAAAGACACAGCTTCCCCCAGCTCCTTTTTTTTTCTGGTCAGGATCAAGAATATATAGCAGGCATCTACATGAACTGCTCCCTGGAGAAATCATAGCACAAGTGCAGTATTTTGATAATGTCCTCCCTGAAATCAACTTCCCTTCATGGAGAACCAGCAGTAGAGCAAGATTACCTGTCCAGAAGAGGCACAAAACAGCTCTTTCCACTGGGGGTTTAGAGGAGCTTTTTCAGATATGCTTTTCACAAACCTGCACTAGTGGTACTGAGCTGCAAGAACCTCAGTTATTGACTTTAACATACCAAAAACTACATTTCTGAACACAATACACTGAGGGTAAAAGACTTAAGCTTCCCCCAAAAGCATCCCATTTTCTCTTTTTAATAGAAGCCAAGGTGGAAGTCAGCATAAAGCTTCAGTAACTACTGCAAACTTGAAGTTTGCCATTTAAAGGATGAGATACCAACCTCAGGGCAGCAAAACTGCCCTGTCTGGCAGTAGCACAGCCGGTTGATGATGCACACAATGAAGCGTGGCAGAAGCCTTCCCAGCCTCAGGTGAGGCACACACCCCGCTGCACCCACCAGCCCCCTCCCTGCCTTCTCTGCCACAACACTGGAAAAGGCACAAACCAAAACCAGAGTCCCAAATAGCATTAGGGATTGAAGAAATGTCGTTGTGCATGACAAGAAAATATTGTCACACAACACACTCCCAACCCTCTTCCTGCCTTCATGGCAGCAGACTGTCTCTTTGCTTGTGCTCAGAAAAATGAAGATCTACTTTAGAGGAAGAGACATGTCAATGGCAGACATCCATTTCTTCCCAGCACTGCAAGGAAGAAAAGCTGTTTGCCTCCCACTCCAGTCTGCCTGTTTTGCCCACTGTGTATAACCTATACTCCCTCTAGAGCCATTTGTCTCCTGTAAGACAACACCAGGGAACAAAAGCCTTAAAGAGGAAAAAAAAAAACAACAAAAAATTAAAATATATCTATTTTAGATAAAACAGTATTTTCACTGCCCTTAATTAATGAGTGATGCTCAGCAGCACTACCACTCTTTCGCACTTAAGCTGCATATTTCTTCCTCATTGTTCCTGTTTAAAAAAAAGAAAATTCAATCTGATCACTCTTGCAAATACTTCAACATGTGCATTTCAGGCATCAGGTCCACAGTCACCAAAAGGATATGCAAATTTATTTTATCATTCACCATGGCTACTGAGCATATAACACAGTGAGCAAGTGGCCTGAGCTGCATAACATCGGTTGGTTTTGAAACAGAAATAATTTTAAGCTGCCCACCTGTTTTCTTACATAAATTTGGCAGGAAATCATTCCCTTCTGTAGGTAGATTTGGTCAGCTGTTCTTCACAATAGCGAGTGCTCTGCCATGAAGGGTGAAGCAGCAGCAGAAGGGAACGAGGACATGTGGAGGAGGGACAGGATGAATGCACAAACAGCTATTCTGTTTGAGCCCAACTCCCTTCAGCATCAATGAAACACTGATGTGTGCACGGGCTTGTTCACAGCAACACAGGATCAACTTGTGCACAGAGATGTAAAACACAATGCAGGAACACTAGAGCTATTTTTTCCTTCAAGCAACACAACATGTAGCTTAGCTTAGTCACAGCTTTCCCTTCCCATCATCAAAGCAATTAGAGCATCAGTCCACTGTACAGGGCACCGTATGAGACAACTCCATCTCTCTCTCTTCGTGGTCTTATCACAATATACCATTCCAGGGACTAAAAAAAAACACTAAAGAAACATTATGCATGCCCCATAAGTCATCCTTCTTGATGCTAAGTGCTAGCTCCTTTATAGTCAAGCTACACTAAGTGACCAACAGACAAGACACGTGGATGTTAATGCACATTAGAAACAAGAAAAACAAGTACAATCCAGGGAAAATTTTAGTTACTCAAAGGACAGAGTTTTCAAACATTTTTCTAGTAATAAAGATTGAGACAGAGCAGACATTTGGATTTTGTTTCCAGCCTCCTCAGTGTTTAAGTAAAACTGCTATTCTGTTTAGCATATGTAGGTTTAGTTACCATTCCCTCCTACCCTCATTTCCAAAGCTAGGAAAGAGCAAAATACCAGCCACATTGCTGCTACTTAAAATCACCATCACAGCAGAGCCAGGAGACAGAAAAAGGGCTCCTTAAAGAAAGTGCTTTAAGTCAAGGGCAGTAAAAAGGGTTCAATCCAAGCAAATCAATTGCTACATGCATAGCAAACTACAGAAATCCCTCTTTTTGTCCTGTGCTAATGGCATTTAAGAACTTGCCAGTAGATTGCCTCCAAAAGTTCTATGGTCCACATCAAATTTAACCCATCAGAACCATGGAGGATAGAATAGAAACCAGAGGTCCTTAGAGTGCATCTACTTTTCTGCATGTCATTAATTATCCTGCTGAAATCTCCCTTCAGTATCTCCCACCACGCAGTGGAACTGATTCAAAGTGATGATATAAAAATTTTTAAGAAGTTAACCAAAAACAGTTTGGCGAAATAGGAATACTTAGGTCAAGAGCTTTAAAATGACTTAAAGTCACTCTAGTTTTGTTTATTGGTATTTATTCTTGTCCTATAAAGTTAAGTGGAGAAATAGCTGTGCAACTGTCCCGAAACAATCCATGATGCTTACAGCCATAAAAACTGAGCCCAACAAAAAAGTGAAATGGAACCAAGTGAAATGTAAAGCAGATCCTTTTCTTTTTTGGCACTGACAATTCAAATCTTTTTTTCAATAAAGAAGCTTGTATGGCCTAGCTTACCTGTCTACTCTTCTGATGAGAAGTGAGAGGATAAAGTTCCAGTAAGAGACAGTCAAGTTAAAAATCAGATTAAAATTTCTATTGTTACTGTTTGGGGAACTGAGCACAGAAGGAATTCTAATAATTTCAACTCATTTGGTAAACTTCTGACCAGCTTGATAGTCACTGAATTCTCCATTCAATACCAACTACTGTTAGGCAAACCTAATAACTTTTTCTGCTTTATTTGACAAGCTCAGCTTCTCCATACTGAATAGACTTGACCAGTTTTTACATATGATAAATTAACAGACTTGTGCAGGTAGCTAAAACAATGCCTAAGTATTTTACCAAATCCAAATATATCTTTTTTTCCCCCTTCTTATCAAAAAGAGGTCCTATTAAAGAAAAAATAAATCAAGGTTGGAGGGCAAAGACAGCAATTTTAAGTGGATTCCTTCCTTTTCATTATTTGCTTGGCATACAAGATATAAAAATCACATGAAAAATTCCTTCAAAACACTACCACAATTTTTATTCCTACTCTCCCCTTAATGCTTCTGATCACATCTGTTCCACAAAGATATTTCAGCATATTTATTAAATGTTTACACCAACACAACTCCAGCATCAGCTTCTCAGTAGGACAAGCTGCATCATGACTCGTTGCCCCTCCTTCCCTTCCCTGAGGACAAACTACATTCACCTATATTCCGATCACAGATAAAACTGATAGTACAAAGTTCCTTTCCCTATTACAACACGCTTGTCCACAGTGTGAGACATGAGCAACACATTTCTTCCTAAAACAACATCTAGGATGTTCAAGTCCATCACCTACTAGCAGTGATGTTGCTGTTTTCCATGCAATGAAATTGAAGAAACTCTGCAAGAATTGTGCAGCCATAAAGTGACAGAGAGCCATTATTTACACTAGCCAGTCATCCAGATTTCCTTCTCGCATGATTTTGATGCTGAGGCAGTGTAACAGGTTGTTTTGAGTGTGAGTTACAGCTTTAGAGCATGTGACTTCCTATCGGTCAACAAAGCCAGCAAATTCCAGCACGGCAAAGATCTGAAGAGATTTTTATGCACATGCAGGAAAAAAAGGGACAAGTACCCGAGATGTGAAAAGAACCTTTTCACACATTTCTACACAAGTTTAAAGACAGGATGTATATTGGGGGGAAAAAAAAATCTAAGCAAATCCACCTAAAATGTCTGTCTCAATTCTCTCACTGTTTTTGATTAACTACCTGATTTGAACAAACTGTTTAAAAGACAAAAGAGCCTGGGCTGGAAGCAACCTCTGCAATCATCTGATCCTACCTGCTAGTCAAGGCCTTGGTTAAGTTACCCCAATTAGCAAGACTCTTGCTGGCAGACACCACCACTGAATATCACTGACCTTTTAAACACCAGTTACCCACGTACCAAGTCACTTATTGCCTTAGAGGTTTCTCGCACAAGAACTGCATTTTCATATTGCTGCGCCCAGAACAATCCGTTACTGAAAAAGCTAAAGCAATAAAACATAAATAACAAGAATAGTTTCCAATTATACCACCAAGCCTGTAAATCTCTTCCTGCAAGTCAAGGAGAAACAGCTTAAGACCCAAAGAAATCACATCTATGAGCTTTTACCTCTTGTTTGTCACACCAGGGAATCCAGTAGCTGAGAATTAGCTCCTTGCCCTGCAAATTAACCAACCCGAACCTTGCCCTCACCGAATGAATTGGAAGGGGGAAAGTAACAGAGATCAAAGATGGGATTTGCTTTTCTGGAAGTCTCACCACACGTGCTTGTTCTAAGCTCTTTGCCTCACATCACAGGCAAAAGGGCAGAAGCAATATTATGGGGAGAGCAGTTTCAAGGGAAGGAGAATCACCTTCCCACGTTTTGCTTGAAAGCACTAGACAACGACAGAGAGAGCGAGCCCTTGGGAACCAGCCAGGAAGCTTCACTCTAGCTTCCACTCACCTTGGTGAAGCTGCAACCACACAAGCTAGCAGGGCCTAGGTGACTGTCATCACTGCTACTCCGTCAGACTGACACCATTCTGTCAATCCCACCGAGCCAGGGGAAGGTGGCAGCAGCACGAAGAGTCTTCTGCTACATAAGTAGTTGCATAGTAGATCAGTAAGGTGCATAAATATCTCAGGCTGCAAGCTCAGAAAGACCTCAGCTGCTCTTCTCCAGCTGATTCAAGAAAGAATGAGGTGGGAAAATTCCTCTAAAAATTCCCCAGACTCATGTGATACTACTAGCCAGACAAGGATACAGTACAAGTTCTAGCACCCTGGTCTTCCTGGTGAGATGAACCTCACTAAGACTGTTCCTACTCAACTTCACGGCACATTGCTAGCGGTATTAGTGCCATCCCCTGAATAAAAGACACCTGAGGAAATTTAGCCTCTTCTGTTAGCATGCTCAGCTTGGTTTCCTTCAGGCCAGCTTTCCTCTCTGAACAGTACTTCAGACAAGGCATGTCCAGCTACTTAAACTTCTCACTCACACAGAGAGCTCCTGTTACACGAATTCATCTCCAAACAATTCAAACCCCTGGAACAGCAACCAAAACCACCTCCTTTTTTTTAAAGTTTGGGTAAACTATGGCACAATCAGCCAGCTACTGACTGACCCAAGTGCACCAACGCCGACTGGATGCAAATGACTTAAAAACCCATAAGGTCACATCTACTTTTCAGCAGAAGATGTATCCTGAGAAAAAGTCCATTTCCACTTCAGACTACCGGAGAAGAGCACAACTTCACAGCTCCACAGCAAGCAGGAGCCCAGCTCCTGCCGTACTTGCAGCGCTCCACACTGCATTCTTCATGCCTTGCCACCAGCTTCAACTGAACTTTTTACACATCACTGTGCAGGGTGACCTCACAGCATTTAAATGGGGGGTCCTCTTGTCAACATTAGCTTAAAAACTTTTCAGAGTAAACCTTCAAAATGCACTGCCTTGGACCCAGCCAGGAACAGAAGCTGCCAATATTCGTCACCTGGGGTTGGGACTACATGCAGCTCACACTTAGTACTGATGCCTTGATAAAAGTAATGCTCCAACTTAACTTGAAAATAACATATGACAAAGTCATTCTCTGACAGATCATCTATGAACAACTGCAAGTAACCACTAGGAAAGGCTGGAGCACATGAGTAGTTAATGCTGACTCCATATAGGCAAACTCTTTACAAAAAGATGGGAAAACAGGTAGAAAGTAGAACAGACAAGATTACCAAGAGCAGCTATGAGAAAGAAAACAGGGAAAGGATTAGCCTGTTTAAGAGCTGGAACGTGGGAAAGCTACTAATGGTCCCAAACAGAAATACTCTACTACAACCCTGATTTTAATCTTCAGACCAGGAGGCTGCAAGGTTTATAAATATTAAAAGCTTTGGCCTGTTAAAAAAAAAAAAAAGAGGCATTGCAGAGGCCTCCCTGATCTCTGAGCACACATTACTCTTCTAGTTAATGTTTGCTCTTAATTTTGTTATTTCATCAAGCACCTGTGTACTCAAGCAGGGTAGCCTCCACTCTGTATAAAGCTTTTGCTCACCATCTAAGCTATATGTTCCAGTCTGCACTGTGGCTTGACTAGAAGGTGTAACAGATGATCCCTTCATATCACCTCACCTCTTACTAACATCAGTGGCAGCTACACACAAAGCAACTGAGGAAGGATCTTGGGGGTTATTAAGGTATCCCCATGACTCTAGTACAAAATTCAAAACCCTTGTGCAGTTAGGAAATACCTCCACTATCACAATAAGAAACAAAGGTTTGTTCACAGTGATTTTCAGTTCCAGTTCAAGGTAGGTGGAAGATATTTACCTTCAGCTAGAAAGTTACAGGATTTTTTTTTAATGTAATTACTAAGGACTTAAATATTAACTGCCACATGTGGGCTTGCATTATACTGCTTCTCTTAAGTCAAGCACAAACAATCTTTCAAAGAACCTGAAGGTCACAACACATGGCTGCTTCTCTTGAAAAGTCTCAAAGCAACACAGGGAACATAAATTTACCCCTCTACTGTCATGAGCTTCCTAAATGGTTTTCTGTGCTGTCAGTTGGTGTTCAGCAAACAACAACGCACAGCAAACGCTCACCTGTCCGGACAAAACAAACCTCCTGTTCCCCCAACTGAGAAAAGGCTTCTGTTGACTAACTCAAGCATCAAGAACAGAACTACTGGTTTATGCCTCTCTTTGAATACCACAGTCAGGGCTCCTGTAGCATAATTATTTCTTCATAGGCACATACAAGCCAAAAACCGAAAAGTTATGCCAACAAAAAAAGCCTCATCAGTTAGGTCACAAATCAACAAAGGAGTATGGCCAAGATGCACCCATCAGAAGAGCCAAACGAGTAGAAGCTAACTGCAGGTTACCCCATGGTACATCAATTTTGTTCAACTGTATTCCCACACAGCACTTTCAATATCAGATTCAAGTAAGAGAGCCAAGACACTGTCCATCTTCAGGTAACAGCAGCAAAGCCAGCTCAGGTTCTGTGTTACCTTCTGTGAAGGTAACGCCACGTGAAATCCCCTGTGCTAATGACCATTTCTGCCTGCAGCTGCATTAAACTTGCTGAAGAGTTATTTTAGCTTTATCCTCTGAAAGGAAAGAACTATTGGGAAAAAAATAGTTCCAACAGTCCTGTGACTTCAGTAATGAAGCAAGCAGAGGCTATGCTTTCACTTCATCTTGTTTCTTCCTCTCCTCGAGGAAGTAGCCTTCACTAGGGCAGGCTACAACCTGTGAACTATGAATTACTTAAATACTGCCTACCTTTTTAACTCAAAAGTGATTTTTGCCTCACAAACACCCACTTGCTTCTTGCAGTAAGGACCTCTAACACAATCTGAACTTGAGTCTCTACACTAACTCAACATAATTAGTATGCTACAGAAAATGCCTTTTTTCTTGTTTTAAATTACAACATTCTTGATTTTATGAACAGGCAAGGATTGATCCCTCCAATTTTAACGAAATACTAAGCAGTACCAAGTCTGTCCAATATAACAGAGATCAGACATAAGTTCTGCTGCCTAAGCAAGAGCAGTTCTCTCAATCTTCAGGCTGCTGCCTTTGAATGAACATTAGAAATTGTTCCACAGAGGAAAAAAAAGTCCTAAAATGGGAAAATAAAACACACACCATAAACACACTGTTCAAAGTTACAACAGAAACAAGTTCCAAAGGAACCAAGTTTTACTTCTGGACCCATACTGGGAAGGCAAGACAATTACATCGCTTCTACTGATGCACTAAAATTACAATCAGCCTCCACTGCTACCAGAGTATTTCAGAGATTCATTAACAACTGATTCAGTCGTAGTTTACACACAACTACACTCAGACAAGTCATCTTTGGTTTTTGAAGGTGTTTTACCTGGACACAGTTGGTCTCATGACCAGGAAGGGGATGTGTGATGTAATTATCAAAAGAATAGTCACTGCATCCTACTCTGAGAGGCAAAAATTAATTGCTTAGTTCACAAACACAAACCCAAAATACTGCTACACTGACAGAATTAATTTGCTAACTGCCTTTCCAAACAAGACTATTAATAAATACCAAGTATTTTATTACTTCGACATACTATGGAGTTGCACATGAGAATTGTCGTTAAAATAAAGAATAATAAAAAAAAAGCTTTCAGTATTCAATTAGACAACTGAAATACTGAAATATTTGTCTGGTGGCAGAAAGCCCAGTCCACTTTCGGTCCTCCTACCTCACCACAGAAACCTAGCCACACAGAGAGACAGTGGTAACAATGTCTTGTTCATACATCTCCATCAATTTCTTATGCACAAACTGGGCAGTTGTATTAACATTCTCAATGTAGTTATGTTAAACAGTTCTAAGGTTCACACTAAATTATTTCCATTGATTTAATGTTTTAGAGCAACATAAAGAACAATGTAAGTGTGGCTATTAAGGAAAAAAACCACTACAGGACAAGCATCACTAAAAGCACTGTTGTTTAAATTCTAACAGCAGATAATAAGGTAGCAGTTTCATGCTACAATAAAGAATACATGCAAATATTTTGAAAAGTCATCTGGCAATGAAATCGTATTTTTGCTCACAAAACCAGAAAAACCACAGGAACAACAACAAATATATATTTCCTTGAACTATAGCAACTAATATAATCTGGAATAGAGATCTCTGTCGGTTGGAACAGAAGTTTCACTTTACAATTCCTAGACAGGCCTCTCTTCATTTGGCTGAAAAAGCATTTCCAGGTTTCACTCACAAGAAGGGAATGCCTAAATTTCAGAAGGCAGGATCTACATCTGCAGAGAAAGTCAAAGCAGACTATTATCTAAGACGACTGGGAACACAATAATAGAAATTATGCAGGCCTAACGCATACCCAGTGCAAGAAACAGGAATAATGGCCAAAAAAATTACATTTTTTATTGTAAAAAAGGTGTTTGTGCCAGGCGCCGTTCAGCAGACGGGCTGGGAGCTGGACAACCTTCCTGCCGTGTCAGCCCCGGGACCCCGGAACACGCTGCCGGCTCAGGCAGCCGCTGCAGGGCGCAGGCGGCCTCTCCTGCCCCCAGACCCGTCCCCCGCCGCTCCAGAGGCGCAGGGCCGGTGCCCAGCCCCTCAGCCACCGGCCGAGGCGGGCAGCAGGCCGCGGAGGCGCGGGGGGCTCCCTCCAGCCTAGGCCCCGAGCGAGCGCCCGCAGCCACAGCCAACCCCCGGCCGGGCGCGGGGCCGCCGGGCCCGCCTGCCCCGAGGCGTGAGGGCGGGCAGCCGGTCCCCCCGCCGCCCCGGCAAGCCCCGACCCCGCGGCCAAGCGCTTCCCCGGGGGCTCGGCCGCCACCGCCTCCCCCCACCGACCCCGCGCACCCCTTTGTTCTGCGGCCCTCTCCCGCCCCTACCTCCAGGATGTCCTCCAACACGTACGCCTCCATCGCGGCGGCCGCCGCCTCCGCCCGGCCTCACCGCCCGGCCATGCCCCGGCTCCCTCCTTCCCGGCCCCGGCTCCCGCCCCAGCCGGGCCGGACGGACGGACGAGCTGCCGGCCGCCCGGCAGCAGCACGCTCGCTCCCCCCCGCTGTCAGCAGGGGAACAGGAAGTGGACTGTTCCACCCCGCGCAGAGCGGGCACCTACCACCCGAGTGCGGGGGGGGACACGCGGTGTTCGCTCCGCTCCGCTCCTCCCGCCCCGCCGGGAACGGCAGCTCCCGGACAGCGCCTCCGCCCGCGGGTTCTGCGGCCCCGGCCTCTCAACGGGCACCCGGGTGCTTAAAAAAAAAAAATACAAATAAAAAGAGAAAAAGCGGAGAGGGGGGAGAGAGAGAAAAAGGGAGGAGGGGAAATAAAAAAAGAGAAAAAGGGGGGAATAATAAAAGATAAAAGGAAGGGATAAAAAAAGAAAAAGGGGGGAATAAAAAAGAGAAAAAGGGGGAGAAAGGAAGAAAGAAAAAGCAGGGGAAAAGGGAAGGGGGGAAAAAAAAAAGGGGAAAAGTGGAGGAAAGGCAAAAAAGAAGAGAAAAGGGGGAAAGGCAAAAAAGAGAAAAAGGGGGAAAGGCAAAAAAGAGAAAAAGGGGGGAAAGGCAAAAAAAGAGGAAAAGGGGGGAAAGGCAAAAAAAAGAGGAAAAGGGGGAAAGGCAAAAAAAAGAGGAAAAGGGGGGAAAGGCAAAAAAAAGAGGAAAAGGGGGGAAAGGCAAAAAAAAGAGGAAAAGGGGGGAAAGGCAAAAAAAAGAGGAAAAGGGGGGAAAGGCAAAAAAAAGAGGAAAAGGGGGGAAAGGCAAAAAAAAGAGGAAAAGGGGGGAAAGGCAAAAAAAAGAGGAAAAGGGGGGAAAGGCAAAAAAAAAGAGGAAAAGGGAGGGAAAGGCAAAAAAAGAGAAAAAGGGGGGAAAGACATTCTGTGACTCTGTGAAGAGGGCAAAAAAGTAAAATATCAAAAAGGGGGGCAAAGAGGGGAAAAAGGGGGGAACATACGCATAAGAGCATTATCAGGAGCTTCCAAGTGTTGCCAAGGCCTCCCCCAACTCACCCAGTAGCCCCCCAAACTGGGAGCCAGCTGGCTCCCCATCTCCCCCCAGCAGCAGCTCCATGAGGTCACCTCCTGGTGCACAGCCCTTGTTGCCAGGCTCTTGCTGCTGAGAGGGTCTGACAAACTGTTGGGGTGCACATAAGCAGCACAGGGGATATTTTAAGGTAAATACTCATTCTGACCTAATAAAGCTCCACAAATCCACTGCAGGTGGTTTTCCTGGAGTCTACTTATTGCCATCCTATCCTAACCACTCTTGATAACAAAGCACACTCCTCAAAAATGTGAAGGAAAAAAAACCTAAGGAAAAAAAACCAACAACAACCCTGAGATTAAGCAAATCTAACAGTATAACCCATATTTTTGTTTTCTGTGCTGTGATCTGGCATCCCATTACAGCAAAACCTCCTAAAAACCAACTAACCTGCCTTAAGCACTGTGCTGTCAACTACTGCATCTCCGACCACCCCGTCCTTTGCTCCCCGGCGATGCAGAGTGGCAAGAATTACAGAAATAGCCTCTAACTCCAGTAACAAAGGTACTGACCACACAAAGCGAGGTCCCCACAAGGTACTGCTTTGAAACTAAAAGAGGGGAGATTCAGTTTAGATGTAAGGAAGAAATTTTTTAAACTGAGGGTGGTGAAACCCTGGCCCAGGTTGCCCAGAGAGGTGGTAGAAGCCCCATCCCTGGAAACATTCAAGGTCAGGCTGGATGGGGCTCTGAGCAACCTGATCTGGTTGAAGATGTCCCTGCTCACTGCAGGGGGTTGGACTGGATGGGCTTGAAAGGTCCCTTCCAACCCAAACCAGTCTATTATTCTAAGGCAGCTTTGAAAACCACCATCATCTCCACACTCCTCCTCTGCTTCACCCAAAACATCAACTGATAACTTGAACCAGAAAAAATGAAATTTTACACGCTCCTTCGAACACCAGGTGACAGAAATATCCATTCTGCATATTGCAGGTCAAAATCATTGAGCAATTGTATCTGCAGCTCTCAAAACATTTCCTTTTCCACTTTGAAAAATACAGCATAAAACATTTTCTCAACCCCACAAACATCTCTCTCGTGAACTCTTTTTAGCAGAGCACAAAAGGGGCCTAACAGCCAAAGGAATTAAATTCACATTTTGACTTGAAGAAATGCTGGTAGTAATCACTTACTTTAACTAGCATCATCTTTTTCCAAAAAATGCTTTAATTGTAACAAATAACTTTTGTAACAACAAGAATATTCTTACCTGGTTTTAGACTATTAACATCACAAAGAGAATTTCTAGTTGATCAGTCTAAATCCTAGGCACAGCTATGTTCTTCTGCTAAAAAATCTGTTCTTTAACCCCACAAAAAATGAAAAATATATCCCACTCTATCAGGAAGTCCCTCATTTCACACAAACTCTACACCTGCTCAGGCAGCCCATACTATTCTTCCACTTAAGGGAACACCCTCAATTTTACACTGTTTTATTACAGTTCATTCAAGGAGCATCTCCTCTACAGGAATCTTTGACACCCAATAACTTGTCTTAAGCCTGTTGTTGGAACTTAGCATGTCCTACATCATTCAAGTCACGGAAGAATTTTTACACTATTCATCAAATACCTGCCTGAACTTTGCCTCTTTGGCTGGTCAGGTTTCTTTGCAGAGGCACTACACTGGAAGAGTTAACTGATAAATCCAGCCATTATGATTTTGTCTGCTATTCAGCCAGTTTTGGTTTGGTTTTGGTTTGGTTTTTGGGGTTTTTTTCAATGTTCTCAATAATATTAAAAAAATAATCCAATGTCTTATCTCTACAGGAGGTTAACTCTGAGGACAAGACAATATTTGCCAATATTTACCATAGACTTTAACCTACTTAGGCTTGTTTTAACAGTACTTGCTGCAGGATCACTTCTAGTAATGCTTTCCTGACTTCCTACCAATCTTTATTGTCCAGTGTACCTATAGAAGTGAAAGCTCAAGAATTTAAGTCAGACAAGCAAAAGGATTTATAGAGGTCTTAGCTGCCTTGAGGGGAGTTAATTATACAAACATCTATATATCACAGTCTTCTTTCCACAGGACTGTGTTGTCTGTGCAAAGAATTACAGGACAAAATTCCATGGTTCCTCTGGACTCATGCTTTTATTTTGGCATTTCTAATACCCTTAGCAGCCCCCTGCCACTGATCCAGTGTACATACAACCCAGCACTAATACACAAGTGTCAACCCAAGTACAAAGCTATACCTGACAACTTGAAGGATTCCTTTATAGAAAAGAGGAAAAAAAAACCACCAGACACCACCTCCCACCTAACACTCATGTCTCAAAAGACTAGTTATTCAGTCTTCCAGGCATCAGAACAAATTAACAGATCCTTTATATCACACACCAAAAAAAAGCTTAAAACACACAACTTAGCGCTGAGATTAAGATACTTTAGGTATGACAACACTGAAAACATTTTCTAATGGAAAGACAGCATAACACAGGAACAAAAGAAGTTGTCTGTTCCATACAAAGCATCATCTTCTCCATTTTTACCAAACAAGGGAAAGACTTTCAGAAGAAGTAGAAATAAGCTCACCTCAAGAGCTGAACCATTTCCCATCCTACTTGGAAGATGACACAGAGTTCTGTCTGCAACAACACAACTTCACTTACAAAACCATAACTGAAAGAATAATTCAGAGCTGCTCAAGCTGCATTACACCATCAGGAACACCACGAGGAGTCAGGTTCTCCATGTGAGCCATGAGGGCAGCAAAAAACATAAGCAGCTGGATATCCTACTGAAAGCAAATCTCACTCAATGCTGGTTTGCTTTCACACTCAAAATCCCAATCCTCCAACCCACTTCTTGCCCCTGTTGTTCCCTGACCTCCTCTCCTCTCCCCTCCCAGCCCACCTTGAGCTGCAGCCCTCTGTTGCAGGCTTAGAATGAAGCACTCATTTGCCAAATGGCATCCATCACCTCACTTAGTACTTCAAAAAAAAGGTGTGGTTTGGAATATCAAATTCCAAAACCCCATTCCCAACACTTTACACCAACATGAGATCTTCAGTAGAACATTAAGGCTTTAATGCAGGCTTCCATTCCGTTCCTGCAAGAAAAAGAACTATCTAGGGGAAAAAAAATTACCAAACAAAAAAACTATTTAGATGTCCATGATTAATTTCTTTCATATTTCTACTGTGCAATTTTGGGTTTTAAGCACAAGTCAGGAAATATATCTTGATGTTTTGCAAAGGTGAACACAAATCCACATCTTGCTTTCAAGTCCAGCTCTATGAATTACTTGAACTAATTGTTTTTAGGGAAAAAAAAACCAAAACAAAACACATATAATCTTTTTGAAACATCTCTACTTTGATTTGAAAGCTTATTAATCTTTATTTTGCCTTACTCTGAAGGGCACCATCGAGTCAGTACTGAAAAGCAGCCTTCTGAATAAGTGGTACCTTAATACAAAGCAATTGTCAAAGTCATGCACATCCATCATGTTTTCTGATTACGGTCCCTTACACTCTCCAAGTCTAAGGCACCAAAAAGCCCTTACGTTCCCCACACAGAAGGTGGGAGAGTAAACATTAGAAGCACAGCTTGAAGAGACAAACTTAGCACCAAAACAGAGGGAAAAAAAAAAGAGTCCTATTTCAAGCTACGCTGAAGCATGTTAGACCAAAGGGAATCCTGAGGTAGCATTCTGCAAAAGCCAAAGCACCGAGTACAAATCAAGGTTGGTTTCCTCTACGCTACGTTCCCCACACAGCACTGGTAACTAAAACTAAATTAAAAGCATCTGATTTGACCAAAGGGAAAATAAAAGCATCTGCAAGAACACAGTTGTTCATGCAGGATGAAATCTAGAGTGAAACTATAAATACACAAGAGCTAGATAGCAGACAGGGTTTTTTTTTTTAAAAAAAAGATTCTTAGTTCAATCTTCCAGCAGCAGCCAGGCCAGCAGGAATTCTGCAGTGGCATGGCTGGGATGACATCACCCTGAAACACAAGCATTTAAACAATTGATCCGAGACAGATTCTGGCACCCAGAAATGTAAGCATTTGAACAATTGATCAGACAATTCCCACTCTTATATCACAAAAGCACATTGTTATCTATTTACAGCTGATCAAGCAGTACTGGTCACCAACCGGCCCAAAGCATAGAAACACACTTTTTGTGTGTGTGTGTGTGTTTTCAGAGTCACAGAGCTCAGTGTCAAGGTTGGGTTGTTTAAACAGTGTCCCACGGGGATGCTAACACCTTATTCAGCAGAATCATAAGTTGCATTCATTACTTAAAAACCAAATCATTTTGAGATGGAGGGGGGGGGGGGGGAATAAAGAGTAGAAAAAAGCCCTTCAATACAGGACAACATATCTCTCAGTTATTCCCCTTCAACATGGCTTTTCCAAGGATTTTTTCCAGCAGTAGGTAGCCAGTCCTCACAAGATGACCTCAGATAGAATCATAAAGTTCCCAAAATAGTTAAGACCAAAAAGCTCAGTGGGTTTTTAACCAATTTTTGGTGATATTCTGATTTTCTGCTAAGTGTAGAGCGCCAAGGGGTAAAAATCCCACCACTGCCACATGAGATACCTTGCAAACTGAGGCACCTACCACAAACAAAATGTATTTGAACATACTGAATAAGACAGGATACACTTGGAAAAAAGAAATTGTCATTTCATATGGATTAGAAATACCTATGAAATCCAAGACCTCAATTAACCCACAAAGGGAAAAATTCCATCATTAAAACTTTCAAATGACCAAGTTTTTTTCTTGTAACACAAAAGACCATGGTGAGATACCTGAGCAGCTGTTTATAGGAAAAAGAAACATTCAGTAGTGCAAGTAATATTCAGAGAGCTTTTTCAAAGGCTGCTTCAAACCTGTGTTTGAAAGACCACATGGGTGAGAAGCACATCCAATTCAGCAGCAGTAAAGCAGTGGATATGGCAGCACAGTACCGAGGAACTCAACCCATGACAGGTTCTGTCCCAGGCATTATTGTTGGTGCTGGGAGAACATTCCTATTACAGCTTAAAGAGAGAGCGAAAAACATGTCTAGGAGAAGAAATCACCTACAGAATAATCAACAAAAAAATTAATCAAATGTCTTAATGAGTCATTGCACACTGAATGGATGACTCTGTAGTCTGGACTTGCTTTATATTCTGTCTTGGAGGCGCAGAAGGTGGATCACCAAAACAACACTTTAAATGCAACAATCTCCTAAGAGCCTTGGAAGTCAGTGTCCCTCCAGCAGATGCAGTTACTGAAGCTGTTCTGTATTAAAGAATATGCACTCACCAAAATTATCTTAAAGACAGCACAGGGAAAAGGAAAACAAGAATAAGAAAGCAAGAAACCTAACTTAATTGGGAGACACACTAACGGGTAAACAACCCAAAATGACACACTACAATTATCCACAACGTAACGTACATCTCCTCCTCCTCCTGCTAATGCTAGCTTTCAGCTTTCTCTTGGGCCCATTTCTTCCTTTTTTAGAGAGTGATGATACTCCTACCCACGTTCATTCTGCTGGACTGAGCCAAGTTCTTCCTTTCTGCTCTTAGTGTAAAAATAGAGGTTTTTCAAAGCCGTCTACAACTAAGCCAGAACAGAATGTTTCCCCACACAGACACCCCGAGGGGCACAACACTACTTCACATAAGCTCACTGCCTTGGAAAATTGCAATAGTATTTATCAACCTTCATCAGGAACTACATCCCCACCTCTGCATATACCTTTGATCACTCCATCATATTAGTACCTAGTTCAGATAACCACTAAGACACTAAACATGTTCTCTGCTACTTCTCACATAATGTTTTGGGGGTTTTTTTAATATAAAAATCTTGTTATACCACAAAAGCAGTTTGCATCAGTTATCACTTGGTGCATTTTGTAAGGTCCCTTAGTTCTCTGTCAATACCAAAACAAGAGTTTTAAACCTACTGTTTCAGCTTCTCTCTCCAGACAGATTCAAACGCCTTACTCTTGGATCCTCAGTGCTTAGTGACTACATAAAATCAAGTCAGTCCAAAACCAAACCTCAGGAACCATCTGAAGTCAGGACCCTCATGTGCTTTTTCTGTTTTCATGTAGTATATTGTCTTCTTTTCCTTCACTTCATACAGCAATCACATCTCTGCAGTTTTGAGCCTGACTAAATTTCCAACATCCTTCAGGCAGATGCTTTAGTGAATTTCAAATAAAAGATATCTACTTTCTTCCTTTGATTTTTGTTATTGGGGCTGGGGGCACATGGGAATGATTAGCTTTAACCATTTTTATTCTAATTTCTTTTTATTCCTCTATCCTTATAATTCAGTGTCTCTTTTTGAGCATTTCAGACTTATCTGCCAAAAACTGCAGCGGAGCATTCACTTAGTTTTACAATCACGAGATGATCCTTGCTGCCCATCCTTACTATCCCACCACTCTTGTTTCAGCCCTGTTACCTCCCACAGATAAGGAAACTTCCATACAGAATCCACATATTTTTCTTATGTAACAGCTATGTAACAACTTTTTTGACTGTTCAAGATTATTTCCCACTGAAAAACTAAGCTTTCTCCCAAAACAGACCTTTCTTTTTTGTCCAGCAGATTTTTCACTCGGCCTAGGGCAACAGCAAAGCCCTTCTGCCACATTCAGTATTTTCTGTTCGTGTAGTTTGACTTATTTTGGTAAACATAAAAAGCTGGAGAGGATGAAACTCTAGTTCTTAAGGGGCCTTAATATGGTATTCTTGAGAATTACAGATTCACAGGGGTTGGAAGGTACTTCAGGAGATCATTCAGTCCAACCCCCCTGCCAAAGCAGGTTCCCTACAGCAGGTTGCACAGTAAAGAGACTTAGTTTTTCCACAGCTCCAAGGAAACTAGTATCTTTGAAAGGTGTCTGTACTTAACCACCTTTGAAAGTGCCAAGATAAAACACATTCTGAGCTTTTTATGTCAATTTAAAAGACTGCATAAAACTAAAAAGTTTACAGACTGACTGTTGACAACAGACCCAGATGTTTATCACCTGTCTGATGAAATAAAGCTGCCCAATTCCCTTCACACAACCCTCCTCAGATCTGCTAGCACTGTGCTAGCAAAGTATCCTTGGCAGCTTGCATGAACTATCAGGTTCTGATGGGATCAGGGAAGATGACGACTCCATATCCACAGAACTCTTTTCAAATCTATATTATCTCCTCCCAGCAATAGCTGGGAGATTTCAGCATTCAGGCTGCATCAGCATTTCACAGAATATTTCTCATTCAAAAGTCAGTAAAAAAAGGAAATCACTTCCACAACTGAAAAAAGTCAGCAACCTAGTGCCAGGATTCTAAAGAAACTATCAAGATTCACTGACAGCACATACAAGCTCAAAGCAATAGCAGTTAGCTTATAGCAGTTTTCCCAAGAACTCAGAGACAAGAGATGTCAAAAGCTAGCTGTCTAAAGTGAGATTGCAGCTCTCAGGTCAAGAGTCATACATTAAGAGTCTTAAATTCTATTAGCAGCCTCCTATTCTTACACCATCCATCTCTAAACAGAGGGTAGATGCACAATACAAAATTTTTTCCCAAGACAGTCTTCATCTATGCCTAAATGAAAGTGACATCTAAATAGAGCTTTATCACCTAGCAGCATTCTGGCACAGAGTGAGAGAAACCCTTCTAACCAGCCAAGAGCCTCCCTCCTCAGCAAGTCCCTGCATCAGCCTTATTATTTGTGATATCAATTCTGTAAGGCAAACACAAGCAGGGAAAAAAAGAGGAAAGAAAATATCTTTACTCATCCATAGCACTGCCCTGAAGATGAACCAAACTAGAATATCATTAAAAAGCAACTGTGCCAAGATATATTCCTGCAGTTCTGCCTTCTCATTAGTCCACAGGAGTTTCCCTCTTATGAGAGGAGCCCCTACAATTCTGCTATGGTGGAACTGCCCAATGCAAGGTCAAATAAAACTGACAAAAAGCTGCAAAAACAGGACAAAAATTACACAGCATTACATAAGCACCTTAAAAGTGTTTTTCATCAAAAGTGCAAGATTACTGGCATCATTTTTTGTCTGCTGGAAGCTTTCTATAGGAGAATTTACTTTTAATCCTCTGCTTTAAGCAGTGGTCTGTGTTTTCATTGGGTAATACTATGTTGCAAGCCTTTAGAAGAACTTTCAAGGCACTGAAGAAATCTGGTTTTGGGCTAAACACAAGTAAGATGGGGAACACATACAGAAAACACAACGATTTGGGACAGGGAGAACCCTTCTCCAAACAAAATATATTCCTTTCTCATCCCACATGTGAAATATTGGTGACAGGAATGCTACGTATCATGTAGGCAGCACTTATATAGCCTCTAAACAGAGTAGTAATTTCTCACACGTGAGATTCACGCACATCCATACTAACCTACTCGCCTGTAACATTCACACTAACGCCTCTCGAATTCCAAGAGAAGCAGTAATTCAAGATATCTTCACATTAGTATGTGAAAATTTCAGGACAAGGTCAAAACCAGCCTCATTTAACCAGCTCTATCTGCACACTCTATTTGATATGCCAGAAAGAGAACATGCCTCCTTCAGGAGAAGCTTCTCTATTTTCATCTGGTTAATACTGGTATGCAAGCTCCCAAATATAGATGTTTTCTCTACCTGCTGTAATACAACATATTTTGGGTAATTTTGCCTATGAACTCACAGAATACAATGAGCAAATAATAATGCAAGACTCAGTAACCATAAAAAGGACTGAACACAATACACAGGAGGCTAGTTCCTTAATTCTAGTTCTTCAATGATTAAGCTTATGAAAATACATTAGAACTTGTCTAATGTTTTAAATCTAAGCACATTTTGCAGGTAACAGCTGTAGGCCACTGGAAGTGTTTTAATAGTTTAAGTGCAAATAGATTCCCTGCAAAGACTTATGAAATATTCAAACAGAAAGAACCACTTTTCTAGAATCAAGTCTCCTCCTCCTTCTTCTTCAGTGGCCTACTCCATCATTTCCTTCTATGCACAATAATAAAGATAAATTGATATAAATTACTTTAATGTCAAATTCTAATCCAAGATCTACTGGATTGGGATCCAGTTTCCACTGGATCAGCTGTGAAACAGACAGTTGTTTCAACAGCTCTTACATTCAAATAGGCTGCTGGTAATGAACTTGGACATGGTTAATATCAGATTTCAAGAACCATCCTGTTATGCAAACAAGCAAGACCCATAACAATGTACTTTATGTCTCTTGCACTTGCAAAGCTCCGAGTTATTTAGCTGGCATCTTCAAGTTCACGGACTAAACCAGCTAGAAAATCTACTCCATTCATTGACAGCAATACCAAGGCTGGAATTTAACAGAGAGTAAGCTGCTAGAAAAGGCTGAAGAAGGAAAAAATACATAAACTGAATAAAAACAATGAGAGACTTTTGTGTTCTCTATATTCTTTTAATATGGCTGCTCACTTCTGGTTTCATCTGAAGTTACTTGGAAGATAAGACAGACTGGGGATCACACATCATTTACTATCAGTATAGTTGAACCAGCTGCCAGACTGAAATACTTCTAACTGAACACTGCATGTTCACTGGAGTTCAACACCTCCTGATCCCCCTCTCTTCTTCGTTGGGTCTTCAGAAATAAAATCACAGGCTGAGTTTATCTCAAATTACCAGAAAACACGTACAACAATTAACTCACAAATGTTTGCCCATCTCAATTCAAGATGCACTCACAGTTAATAGCCTCATTTTAGCCCCAAAAAAACTCTCAAGGCTTTCAAGAGTCCAAACCCAAAGTGTCTTAGCAGTCTTCAACAGCATAGCTGGACTACACTCACCACCCTGACAGCTGAGGCTGAGGTTCCCATTCAACCAAACATATGTGTGCTGCCTCCCATAGCAGAACTTCTCCCTCTCCACTGGCTTTTAAATTAAATCATACACATAGAGCCTCAAGGAATTATTTTACTATGAGAAAATTTAATAAATGCATTGGAAGTTCACCAAAAGTTTTTAAAAAAATTAAAATTTAAATATGTCCCAGACTGAGTGCACAATAGTTACAAAATCAATTGCTCAAGTTACTTCTATTAACAAGTATTCCAATGGTTTGGAAAGACTACACACTCTGCAATACTCATCTTCAGATTACAATGAAAACCACCACCAGAGATATCTGGTTTTGTTGGGTTTTTTTAATGTAATTTTTTTAAATTCAGTTCATTGAGAGTACTACTACTAACCTTATTTCATGTCTAATTCACTCAAGGAAACACTCACTGAGTAGCACTGCTTCACACACCTCCTCAAAACCAGTAACATGGATAAAATTATTGAAGGGAAAGATTTGCAACCTAACCAAGGTTTTGGCCATACATTGCCATACCTAAACAATGCTGGGCAGAACAGCTCACAACAGTAACAAAGCACAGGAGGAATAAGCACTTTTATCAGGGTCATAACAAAACCTGCACTTGGCAGAGCTGTTTCATCAACACTCAGCTGAAGAACATATCTCAAGTCCCACAAACACCAACAAGGCATGTCCAGAGCTGATATAACACCTCAGCTCCAAACTCACAAGAAAAACCATCCAAACATAAAACTCTACTCAGATCTCCCGCCCTTCAGACCCACTTTATCACCTTTCAGTGACCCATCAGCAGTGTAAATCCACAGCTCAGAGGGAGAGATTCCCCTCTCTTGGCAGGGTTAAGCTACTACATCAACTCATCACATGTCATCCCACATCCTAAATATTTCTGCAGAACCCAACTTCACTGCACATACCAGCACGTTTCCAAAAACCCACCTCAACTCAAAGACACAAGTACATTTAGAGTGATGTTACACAGAAATTGTGTAGAACCATAAACATTTTCCTCCCCCCCACAAAGGCTTCAGAAAAGCCTTTTTTCTAAGTTTAGCACACGAAGTTGGCCACTATATTTATCACTGAGGAGATCCTTGATCAAGCTGATGCTTTGCAAAAATACCAGCATGCTGTTATGCCAACTTTCACTTCTGTTAGTGACTGAGATGGACAGAAGACATATGTTCATCCATCTAGCAGACTGTTATGTTC
This sequence comes from Caprimulgus europaeus, assembly GCA_907165065.1. Next base: position 80,134,517 of record OU015526.1, read on the forward strand.
AAAGTGCTCTTCTTTAAACTACCATGGTTATTTATTGCCATTACCGCACCGATGACAACCGTGCTTTGTGACTATTTCATGCTAGCCGGGGTACAAAGTGACTCCTTTGCTGCACTGCCCTAAATGACACACAAGCCATGATGGTGATGCTCAAAAGTGCAGCAACATTTGAAGAAAATAATGCTTCACAGAATTACCTTGATTGGAAAAGACCTTTAAGGTCACCAAGTCCAACCATTAACCTAAAGACCAAACCACGTCCCTCAGCACTGTGTCTACACGACTCCTCAGTCCCTCCAGGGATGGAGACTCCACCACTGCCCTGGGCAACCCCTGCCAGTGCCTGAGAACCCTTTCAGCAAAGAAATTCTTCCTCAGATCCAACCTCAACTGCCCTTGGCACAACTTGAGGCCATTTCCTCTTGCCCTGTCACTTTTTACTTGGGAGAAGAGACTGACCCCCACCTCTCTACATCCTCCTTTCAGGTAGTTGTAAAAAGCGATGAGATCTCCCTCAGTCTCCTTTTCTCCAGGCTTCTCATTGCTCTCTTTCTCACTACCTGTAATACACTGCTTTTAAGAACATTAACAAAAAACAGAGACAAAAAAAATCAGTGCTGATTTTATCTCAAGAACCTTTCAAATTTCAAAGCTGCATTCAAAAAAAGAGAAAAAAAAAAAATCTGTGCAATTTATCTTTCCAGAACTGTGCCAGCCACTTTCAAATAGAAGATCCAAAGGGAAGTGTCAAGAGGACTACTTTGCCCACTAATACAAAAATTCTCACAGATCTGTAGCATTCTGAACAACTGGAGTCCTCAAAGACAATGCAAGTGTTCTGTTGACAGGCGTTTAAATGAAGAGTTCCCCCAAAAAAGGCAAATCCTCCTATCCCTCCTCCCTGCCCAAGCTCCTGGCTCTTCGCTGTGTCAGCACAAGCTCTTGTGTGACTGTCTCACAAAGTAGATCAAGGAACTGATCAACTGTAAACACACTTTTTCTGTTGCTGAGGTTTTTTTCAACGAGATTATTTCCCAAGTGGCTGGGAGGAGCAATGAATACCTTTTTTTAATTATTTTTTAACATTTTTTTTTTGGTAGCAGTGTGCTCACTGCAACCTTCCTACAAGCTCAACTCCCCCAACTTCAGTGGGGTTAGTACCCACACTGACACACAGGCTGAACAACACTGAGTACTTGAGGAAAAAAAAAACTAAGTCACATCATGACTTCAAATTTTAAATTTAATTAAAGCACTGTTCACCATTCTGTGGAGGAGAACAATTCACACCTGCAGAACAGCATAAAAAGGAAAACTCCACTGGCAAAGCACTTCAGGACAGGATTGAACAAAAGGAAAGAAATATCTCAAGTTTTGAAATGGTAAAGCTCAGGGACAGGAAAATATGTGAGTCACCAGATACCTGCCAGCCACAGATGTACTAGGGAACTCCAGCTCCTCCTTAAAGAAAATGTTCAGTTCTCTTCTGCTGTGTGGGAAAAACTGGGAGGATAAAAACAACCTTCCTCCTCTTATCTCTGAATCACTCTCTGCCCTAGAGAGAGGTTTCAGATGTTCCCCTTCTGCTGAGGCTGTAATCCACAAAACAGTTCCTGCAAAGGACAGATGTACAGGCTTAGAAATAATAATTCTTTTTTATGTGGGCAAGGGAAAATAAATCTGAGCTCAGATACGAGGTAGCCTCCTCAGCAAGAGAAAGAAGTCATATTACTGTGTGAAAGGTGCCTATTTTTTTAAGGTTAAATTAAAGACACTTAACTTTTTAAATCTTTCAAGTTAAACTTGAGAATGGAGGCCAAAACCTCAAACTGATATTCTAAATAATGACATTTCATCATACTACTTAATACTCCAAACTTTTTTCTAGCATCTGAACAGCTGTATTTGAACATGTTATCTATTCTTGATGGCTAACACCACAAAGATCTAAGGTATCAGGGTGGGGCAGGGAGAAAAAATAAAATCAAGGTTTATTTCAGCTCATTTCCTAGAATATACCATTATACTCCTAAGACTTGAAGATTCAGCTAAAATACAGCAGAGGAAAAACACCTGCACATCAAACACCAGTAATTTGAATTTGTCAAAAACTGCTCTGGGTAATGCAAACAAAATCATCATAATTACAACATTCAGCCTAAAAGAAAATACCACAAGCACAAAGATAGATTAAAGACATGATTGGTTTTGTGGCTGATTTTTAGCCTGGTATACAACTATTACCTAATGTGAAAATAAGGTGACACAACAGTTAAGTAATACCTCCACATGGCTTTAGCTCTTTAGATAGTTATGAGCTTAGGATTGCATACTGAGGGGGGGATGGAATGTGGCTGAAAAACATCTGGAATACTGACATAACCTCTCTGAATACCGATTAACACAATGCACTAACTGCTTAGTGGAAAAAAAAAGAGAGAAAATGCTGCCCTTCACTTGTCAAGCATGTATTTATTCCAAATATTCCTGTTGACACCACACCGAGGTCACTGGAATTCAAACTAACAACAAGACATATTTAAATTCACTGAGAAGGCCGACACCACATTAAGGAAGACATTTTTTCCCCTCTAACTAGTTAAATGACCTTAAACAAACTATTTGCTAGCTTTAAGTCCCTCCCCACTCACACAATTAGTATTCTTTCTCAAAACATCCAAAGTAACTGCCATGACAAAGAAGTCCCATATAGACACAGAAGCTCTACAGATACAACACATCTTCAAGATGTTATTTCAATTTCAGTCACCTAAAATGCCATGCCACCAAGAAACCAGCAGCACATTATCACTTCAGAAAAGCAGCCCAATGTCTACTAAAGCAGCCATGGATTCTGCCTCAAATGGCCTAAAATCATATAAATTTTGTCTCTTTTTATTTTTTAACTCAATGTTAAAAGGGCTTTTTTCTTTAACCTCAGAAACAAAGCCTTCTTACTTATCTTGGATCTGCAGCATTGATTCTTCAATTCCTAAATCCAATTTCCTAATCAGCTATATCCTAAATAAGCACAAACAGTTTTGTTTTTAAAACACAGATAGAGAAAAAAAACAAACATATGTAATTCCATTTGCCTTCAAAGTTGACAAATGAAGAAATTCTCTCAGCTAAGTATCTTCCAGAGAAATCCTTCTCTTTGAAGAACTAAATTACTAGCTTAAAATATGGGGTGTTTGGCTCCAGCCTGCATAACTCCAGGAGTTATGTTTATCAGGATATTTCCTAGAGCAATATCTGAGGAAGTAAAACTCATGTGATGCCACCAATACCTAACTCCACCTTCTGCAGTGGTCATTTGATGCAGGAGGCTTCTTTTTGGACCCAGATATTCACCAGTAACTTCAATTACATAGATCAGACAAAAAATTTTGAAGTTTTGGGTTGTTTGGGTTTTTTTGTTGTTTTTTTTTCCTAGAAGATATGCACTAGGTCTAACCAGACACCATTCATCAGCTCTACATACCTTGAGTTTTTGCCATGCACATAAAGACATGGCTTAATCTTTGCCTACCACCTCAGCCAGTTAACAGCACACTCCATCTCCTAATCAGCATAAGAATTCTAGTAATTTAACTCACCTAGATAAGGGGGCATGCACTAATCATCATCTGCAGGGCGATGCCAGTAATGACTGAAAGGTGATTAGCAGGGAATGGCAAAGCCACTCAAATCATCATCCCAGTTTTACAGACTGATTTTGCTGGAAACTTGTCTGGGGACCAATAAAGAAGGGATGTTAAAACATTTTAGGCTAATGCTTCCTGGGGTCAGCTATAACAGATTTCACTATTGTGCAATTAGGTTGGGGGATTCACCTACCAACAGCCCTATCAGCCCTGTTATTTCAGGGATTTTTGAGAAACATCCTTTATGCACTTCCAGGCCATCTCCAATTCTACTCATCTTCAGAGAGAATTTACAGATGCTAACTCTTGACAGTTACATTACATGACACTTCATGCAAGATAAAAATCTGACCAGTAGCACCAACCCTGTTAAAATATTTTCCTTAAGAGCAGGCTTTGTGTTGGGATTAAGGAATATACAGTAAGAACTGGCATTTCTGAAGTGCCATGATAAGGTTCTTTGTAAAAGTCACCTGCCACGGACCCTGCTGTGGCTCACCTGTTTTTTCAGTCACATCAGTTCAACTGATGTAAGGTAACTATTGCTATACTAAGCCATACATCATAGTAACTATACTGATGAGGAAAATGCCAAAATCACCTTAGTTTGGTTTTTTTTTCCCCCTAAGAGATTTCACTATTATTTCTTCTTTTGAAGGGAAGAAACAAAATGGTATAGACAAAAAACTGCCCAAGAAGACAGAAAGAAAAGAATTACAGAATCAACAACGTGGCAAAAGATGAGACTGAAGTGTGCAGCAGGATGCCACACACTAACAAGGACAGAGCACTATTAGCTGCGTGTTGAGGCACGTACCTGAAGACACCAAGGAGATGAAAGCAATGGTAGTACAGAGAACATCACACCGCAGTCAAGCGAGACATACTGGCTCTTAAGCAGCCCTGCAGAACCCAAAAGCCTTTTGCCAGGATTCTAATTAAGACAGTTATGATTTAAAAAAAATACATATAAAAAATAAAGTGTGTGTTTTAAATCAAGAGCTTACTTGAACACTAAGCTGTTTAAGCCTTTTACAGCCGTGTGCCTGTGACGCTCTTGAAATCACACCAGTAAGCCCAAGGTTTCAGATTAACACCTTATACCTGAAGCTAAAGAAGTTAAGAGTAGCTTCTTCTGCATGAAGAAATTTGAGTGTTTTGTTGTTTTATTTACTTCATATTACTAGGTCAGTTCAATTACTAACTCAATCGCAGCTGAAAAAACAAAAATGAACTTTTATTTACAGCAGCTCTACGGCCCAAGTAAAAACAAGAATGCTTAAGAAACAGCCAAAACATCTCAAAAACATCCTTTGCACAGGCATAGCTAACATTAATTGAGGATTATATTTAAGAAAGCTAATTTGCACATCCTATGAGAATCAGTAACAAACCAAATTAGTCAGAAAAAAAAATATGAAAGAACAGAAACACACACAAATCCAATACTGATCTATATCTAATCATGAGACATTCTGCTCAAGGAGAAAACTCAACTTAACCAACTCTTAAAATGGATACAATATTAGAAAAAGCAATTATAAACTTCACTGCCAGCAGCAAGCATCCTGTAAGTTCAAAGACTTGAAATAAGCTTGTAAACAGTTTCTATTATACAATTAAATCTTTCTGTGTTTAGTAAGAAAAGTCCTAATGCACTCCGGACAACAGATTTTTTAAGTAGCAAGTTGCTCCTAGGACTCGCTCATTTCTGCACTATTTCACTATTTATTAAAGACAAACATTTAACAAAATTCTACCTGCAAGAACATTTTCAAGAAACCTGAATATTTCTGGTTTTTATCTGAGCCTGCTAAGAGGAACTGCTAAATCATGTTTGCACACACAAAAAAAAGCAAATACTAAAGTTACCAAGCTTCACATTACGTGCCAGCATTCATTCATCTAACCTGCTCCCTCCCATACTTTTTTTCTTCTTCTTTTTTTAATTTTTTTGACTCATGTCCTGAAAAATTGATTCTTTCAAGAAGCTCAGAGGACAGACCTTTCTCTTGATCCAAGGCACAAATCTGACAGGCAGTTTTCTTTGCATTTCTTTCACATATTTCCCCATCAATAATAAGCCATGCTAAATGGGGAGGTGGAGGGTACACTGTACAAAGCCCCACTAAAAAGTAAAAGCAGCTTCCTATTAAGTACACAATCAATTAATAAAGTGTCCAAAGAATCTAGTCTTCTTCAGCAACACTCCTCACATAACTCGGACCAAGAACACAGATGCACCTTCATCTCACCCCTCAACATGTCACCCCTAAACATCTAACGTGTCAACTGACTAAATTTTCCCTATGTGTCACTGCACCTATCCAATTTTGGCCTGAATGCACACATTTAACAGCTCCTTACACAGCTTATGACACCACCTCTGTGAAAACAGAACAATTTCACTCGTTGCACATGATCATTCATAAACTAAGGCCAGAATTCTGCCAGGAAGCATGCAAGCTGACCTCCCCTGGTATGTAACTTCTACTGTCACTTTTCTTTTACTTTAAGATTCTTCTTCTGTGTACTGAAAACACTTTTTGATTAACTGGTGCTTAAGGAAAGGGCAATTTGCTATTTACAGACAATACTGGACCGCGTTACCTAGAATTTTGGTGTTTTTTGGCAAGCAGCAATTTGCTGCAATTTCAAAAAAACAACCTTGGAAGTTGCCATGAACATTGCAGTAGGAGCTTATTAAGTTGTTGGTATGAAATTTCAGACTTCTCCCAAAACTCTATCCAGTGCTTATGCTTTTACACCAAAATCTAACAGAGTTTAGAACCAGACTGAGATGAAACCATCTGACTACAACTTTTTATTCCGTTCCATCAGCTCAGCAACAACTGAGCCAAACAACATCTTTCCACTCATGGGGTTTTTGTGATTTATTATCTGCCAGGTTTCTGATTAAAAATCCTTCCACTTGTTACGACTGTACTCCTGAATTTTGGAAGCTGCCTCATTAGTATTCAAATCTCCAAGTATTTCGCTTCAGAAATTAGCCTTGTCTTAATGTATTGAGCATGGGAAAGGGAAAAAAAATGCCTAAGACAAACTGTCTGAAGTTTACAGAGATAATGAACTGAACAGTAGGGAGGAAACACCATCTTATGCAGTGTTTCCACAATAGTTTCCATTTACAGCAAAACCATAATCTTAGATTTCTTTGTGTTTTTCATTTCATGTGCTCTCCACACTGCCAGTGGTCAGAAGACCACAATCCAACTGCTGAAAGCCACACAAGCTGTACACATCTCAAGGAAGTCTGAACTAAAAGAAGATTTAAAATAACTAAAAATCCCACAGTAGAAACACAAACTTTTTTTTTAAGCTTTCAAAAGCCAAAATTAAACATCACTTTGCTCTCAGACAAGGAAAACTCCCTTTCACTGAGAACACTCAAAACACATTTCCTCCCCAGGAGCTGCTGAGAACTACTTTGAAGTCAGATCCTCTGCTCCATTACCAGGCCATCCTCATGTCCACATGCCAAAAACTGTGATTTCAGCTGTGCATATTCTACTATGCTGCATCATTTCATCCTGAAGTCAGTGGGAGAAAGACTAGAACAGGTTTTTTGCAAGCAATCTGAATGATCAAGAAGAAGAATTATTATAAACAAAGCTGATCAATGACAAAATGTATGCTATCCTGAACTCAAGAAACTCAGTATTATTAACTTGGTTATCCCTTACTTACCCTTGCTTAATGTTTAATCCCAGACCAGCCAGACTGGGAAGGCCTTCACTTACTATGAATAAGATGAAAACATCAGGGAAGCTTCCAGACACCACAAACTGCCTTGCCAGCTATTGGTATCTAAAACATACATCATTCTGTCAAAAAAAAGTGAAGTATCCTTCCACTGCCTCATGATACTTGAACAATCACCTCCTCATTCATCTCTCTGCAGGTCTCCAAATACATTAAATAGGTACTTAAAGCACAGTGTGCAAGCAAAGGCTCACCTCACCTCAGACCACATATATTCCTTGGTTGTCTCTGCCTTCCTTGTCACACCACACACGCTGGACCATTTGAAAGCTGTAAGGAGCCAGCTGGAAGAGTGGCTACGGATCACAAAATAAATCTGCTGATGATTTTGCCAGCAAGTCTCACTTTATGTAAATCCTATTGAAGGTTGCTGTCACACACAACTCATCTTGACACTTAACTATCAACTGACATGTCTGCTAAGTCGTTAAAGGGCCTTCACCCCTTTGCCACACACCACCATAGCCAAACTCCATAGACTCTGTTCCAGAGAATAAAAGTTCTCCCAGTATCTGTAGGACTGCTGGACAGCACGTACCCATGGCAGCCTCTCTTACAGCTTTTACATCCCAAAAACTTCTACCTACCTGAAGATATTCACCTTCCTAAATAATCAACACTACAGAAACAAAATGCCAGGCATAATTACTTGTTAATTGAGACGCTCATTGTGCCCAATTTATCTCACAGAAGCTGGATAAAATGCTACGTGTACCAACTTCTGCAGAAATAAAATGCAGAGTGTTTCTTCACCATGGAAAAACCTATCACTATCTTAGCCGAGCCCTTCCTTAAACTTATCAGACTCTTCCTTCCCTTTCTTCCTGCTTGTCTTAATTTCAAACACCAAAGTAGATAGATCACTCAAAAGCCAAACCACTTCGGAAAAATGTTGAAAGAGAAGCTTAAAAACTTGAAGTGGACTTTTTTGGAGGATGCTGTTCAAAAAAAGCCAAAGTGAATGTTCAGCTTAGAAAGGTTATGGAATTAAAACTACTCAGCAAAGCACCTCTTGGTGACTATATAAGCAAATAAGGGAGGGGTTTCATGTCTTGCTTGATACCTACCTGAAAAACCTAACATCAAGTGAAAGCAAGTTAAATAATACTTCCTTGTGCTTGTTTCAGCTTTACATTAAAACTGTGAGTCCAGACAAGGGGTCAAACGAGAGCAAAACACCCGGGGCTCTCGGGCAGCCTCACTTCAGCTGCCCCTCCACCTGCTTCTCTTCAAGAAGATTTATTCCCACGATGTGGAGCACAAACGGCTTTCCAGCCACGCACCCAGAGCTCGGGCCCATCTCCAAAGCCTCAGCCCGGGTGTACCTGCAGCATTCCCACCATTACATGCTCCCGGCTCCGATCCGAATTGTGCTACGGCACGTGTAGACACAAAACATGGTGTCTAGGGGCACCTGCAGCGTTTTTTAGGCTTCTCCCTTCAGCAGCTCCCGACAAACACCACACACGCCCAGCACCGCAGGGGAAGGCCACCCTGGCTGAGGCTCCCCGGGAGTCTCCGACCCCCGGGGCAAACCCGGGTCCCCTCACACCTGTCCCACCGGGCCCCTGTTCCCCCTCCCGGGACACACCGGCACCCCTCCCCGCACACAACCCGGTGGACGGGCACCGGCGGCCGCTCCCGCCGCTTCAACGAGGCGGAAGGTGCGTGAAGGCCTCTCACCAGGCCAGGCCCGGCCGCACCGTGCCCCGGGGCCCCGGCCGCCGGTCCCGCCCCACCACGAGGCCTCCCCGGGCGGCGCGGTGCTGCCCCCTTCCTGCCTCTGCGGCAGGTCCCCGCGGGAGGCGGGAGCGGCGAGGAATTATGAAACCGGAGCAGTCGGGCAACCCCGCCGCCGCCGCCCCCCGCCCCGCCACCGGGACCTCCCCTCACCGGGCACCCACCGCCCCGGCCAGACGGAGCAGCCCCATCCCCGCAGCCACCTCCCCAGGGACCCGTCTCCCCATCCCCGCGGTACCTCGGAGACCTCCTCCTCCTCTTCTTCCTCCTCGTCTTCTTCCTCCTCCTCCTCCTCGCTGCCGTTGTTGCTGCTCTCGCTGCCGCCGCCGCCGCTCTCGCTGCTGCTGGCCGGCCGGCCCGCCCGCCCGCTCCGCTTCGCTTTGGCCGGCGCCTTCTTCTTCAGCAGTAAATCGCACACTCTCACCAGCCCCCGCGGCGCCGCCGCCGCCCCGGGCGGGCATGACGGCGGGGAAGTGCCGGCGCCGCCGTTCAGCCCCTCCGGGGGACCGGGCCCCGCCGTGGCACTCCCGCCGTCACCACCGTCACCGCCTCCCTCCGCTGTGGTGGTGGCTGCTGCTACTGCCGCCACTACCGCGCCGGCCGCCTTCTCCATGGCCGCCGATCCGCCTCGCTTAGCGAGGAGAAGGAAGAGGAGGAGAGAGCACCCGGGGCCGCCGCCGCCGCTGTCTCGGTCACCTCTAGCGCCGGCCCCGCGCCACCTCTCGCGATACTTCTGATCGCCGCCGCCTCAGCGGCCGCAGCGCGCGCCGCTCCCGCCGCAACAGCCGCCCCGCGCTCGCTCCCCTCCCACCTCCCACCCCCCGCCGCCGCCGCCTGCCTCGCGCGGCCTCGGCCCCGCGCCGCGCTCCCCCGCCCCTCCCCGGCACTCGCTCCGTCGCGGCCCCCTCCTGGCGGAGACCCCTTCCGCGCGTGCCTCAGTCACCGCCCCGGCGCCGGAAGTGCTCCAGACGTCATCACCCGCCGCGGCGGCGCCGTACGGTCGCTCCCCTCCGCTCCCCTCAGCGCCTCACCGCCGCCTTCGCCCCGCCCTCGCGCCCTCGGTCCGCCGGTCCCGGCCCTGCGCGGGGATGGCGGCCATCGCCCTCCCCATCCGCACCCCCCCGTCCCCGTTCCCCCCGCCGGGCTGCTGCCCACTGGAAGGAGCGAGGGGAAAGGCCTGGCGGGCCCCGCGGCTGCCACCGGCGAAGAGAGACGGTGGTTTGGCAGGGCGGCTCCGGGCGGGGCGGCTCCGGGCGGGCAGGCCGCTCCTGTGGCGGTTGCCTGACGTGGAGTTACTTCGTCAGCCCCAGTGCCGGCAGAGCGGTAAGGCTGGGCCTCGTCTGTGGAGCAGCTCGGCCCTGGCGGCCTCGCTGGCTGTGTGGGAGTGGGAGCGATGGGCGGGAAACCCCCTCAGGAAATGGCGGACGCACGACTGAGGCCTTGGCCCCACACCAGCTCGAAGCCACCATGTACCTGTTCCCGGTCAGGAGCGATGTGCTGTGACAGAGCAGCTGCTCACCGGGAACTCTGTGTTCAAAGGCAACCTGTTTTAAAATAAAGTTGATGGAGCATCACTAAAAAAGCAAGAAATATAAGTGATGTGATAGGACACTGGAGCAGGCTGCCCAGAAAGGCTGTGGAGTCTCCTTCTCTGGAGAGATTCCAAACCCTGGACACCATCCTGTGTGACCTACTGTAGGAGATCCTGCTCTGGCAGGGGGGTTGGACTGGATGACCTTTTGAGGTCTCTTCCAGTCCCTAACGTTCTGTGATTCTGTGAAACATCAAGATGCCTGGGTCGCTTTGAACTTACACTTTAATTACATCCCTTGACTGCATCGCTATATCCCGTTTCCTCCCTCAGTCCCTGCACCCCGGATTTTCATCCGTAACATGTAGTCAGGACATTAAAACTCAGCTGTTTTTTTGTCTAAAAAAACATTGTCACCTCCACTAATGCACACCAGGTCCTGCAGCAGCAAAAATCTTGTGGCAGTTAAATATAGGCAGCCAATGCGTGTTCATTAAAGTCATGGTCTGCTTTTTTCTTCCCTTTTTTTTTTTTACTTCATGGAAATCAACAAGAAAAATATTTTTAGCAGCAGAAACACATAAAGATTGTTAATGGCTCTAATGAGCTGGTACGCTACAAATGGTTTGGAATTGGTGTTTCAAGCCACTTGAAAGTGTCTGTGCCACTTAAATTTGAAAGAAATGCAAAGAGTATTGTTACTTGATCAAATAGTGTCTGTGCCACTTAAATTTGAAAGAAATACAAAGATCTTGTTGTTTCTTGATTACTTCACTCTCATGTGTTGTCTTTTGTGTTACTTGGATAATGTTGCAAAGCACCAGTCATGTTTGCAGTGTCTCAGAAATCTAACGTTGCTTTTCAAGAAAATTCTTGAGAGAACTTAATGCTTATCCTGAAAGCAAATGTGCACAGTTTTCCCCCAAATCTTTGTGTTCCTTAAATCCCACCACAACCTACCTCTGTCACATGCCTCTATACATTTTTAATAAAAACACTGCATTAGTTTTTTTACTGAGGCACCACTAACGGCACCACTGTTAAGTTACAACATTTATTTTTGAGTTATCCAGCTGTAATTGTAGTTCTTAACCTCTCATCTTCAGGCACGAGGTCTAAACTGAACAGTACATTTATAAATACCTTTGTAGATGACAGTTTGATGTGATCCAGGGGGAATAACCTGAATGTTCCAGCCACTTAACTACTTCCTGGTATGACTGCACAAAAATCTCTAACCAGTGCAAGATCTGTGGTGGTAGATCCGTGAGACTAATGCTTTTGTCCTCTGGAATCAAATATTTTTACTGGTAATTTTTACTGTTGTACAGGGAGATAGAAGCACAAATTAAGCATTTGTTATTTGTTGTAATCACAACAAGCAGAGAATGAGATTGTAAGTGAATATAAGTAACCTCAGCCTTGCCACCCGAGATTCATGGTGTGCCTCTGAAAAAGGTGTCACTTTTTTCAAGTGAAAAGTGACCTAATCTTCATACTTTTATCCAGGACTGACTTCTTTAAGCAAAACCCTTGGATTTCTTGGCTGTACAAAGAGCCTGGCAGAGGAACAGATTGTCCAAACACACCAAATGCACCCGCTTAGGTTCAGGAAGGGCGGTTGCAGGACTGGATTTTGCCCTTTGAGCTCTTAGCAAGGAGTTGCCCTCTCTGTCCTTTTCCAGTGCAACATAAGGTCGGGGAACGGCACCGCAGGGGCAGGCTGCCACTGAGCTGATCTAGGCCAAGCAGGGCTGCAGTGATAGTGCTGGGTTTGATTGGGTTACACATCTGCATTGTAATACTGGACTTCAATGTTTGCACATTACTTGAGGTATCCATTTAAGTTGTTAGGCTTGGCAAGGGTCTTTGAGCCACTCAGTCCAGTTTCTTGCTAATGAAAGCAGCCCTATTATTTTATCACTCCGTGTTGTATTCTCAAGCCCTGAATCAGATGGAGTAGTTACAAAGCACCACTTTTGTTGGCACAGCGTGGCCTGTCTGAGACTGTTTGTTCAGTTTCTCTTATGATGGTGACCTCTGTTCTGATCAAAGAGTTGCTCCTTCTAATCTTGCAACGCAGAGCAAGTCGCTTGCCTCCATTTTTATAACGTACAGTTTATACCTGCTCTCCTTACCACCCTTACTGGCTTGAGCCTTTTGTGAGTGCAATAAAAGCACTCTTTAGAGAAGCTTAGTGTTAGATTCACTGGGCTTTAGAAGCTTTGGTTTTGTCATGGGCAAGAGCTGCTGCTAACAGAAGTCAGATGATGGTTTGAACAAAAGAATGCCTTGGGAGGGTGTGAAACTTCTCCAGGCTGTATAACAGCGCTTTATATTTTAGAAAATAAAATGTTCTGGTAGGTACCATGATAATCATCAAGACAGGATTATAATGAAAGAGTAATTAATTCCGATTATTTTTTTTTTTGTATCCCAGTTTCCATATGGGTGCATGACCCAAACCTGTGTTTCCTGTTCATAGGGCTCTTAGGTAATGGATTACATAGCAATGGAAAGTCAGCACAGGCCCTCATCAGGGAAGCATTGACTAACAAATACATTTCCTTTGACGAGCTTATGAGGTTGAATAACTCGGGACATTTGGTTTTGTGGCTAGCATAAAGCTGCAGGAAATCTTGAGAAAAAGAATAATCCTTCATTATCCCTTTGATCTGTGACATCTACTACAGTATTTATTCAATTCCCTTCTGGATATTGATCACTCCACTGAATACTCAATATGAATAGTGGGAAAATTTGAGGTTTGAATCCAGTGAATGCTTTCAGGAGCTGTCTCGTGTGTGCCAGATGCTTTAAAAAGTTCTATGGGACAACTTACATGTTGAAACCTATGTTGTGGAGCAAGTATCTGTATGGATCTGCTTTCAGTTTCATTTATAACTGCTGGAAGCAGTATCATCATCTGAGCCAGGAAGCAGGGATACTGAGTTTTGTTTGCAAGCATAACTAATACAGGAACTGAAAAAGTTAATGCTGGTTGGAGTTTTAGTAACCCCTCCAACACACACATGCACCTAACATGCATATTTTCACAGCCCCTAAGTCTTTTGCATCCACCTATGCTCTGTGCCATGCTCCTAAACACACTCTGTTCACACTCAGCTCTTACTTCTTAGGTATTTTTTCACCCTACAAGCTCCTGAACGACAATCAGAACTTCTAAAATTATCAGTTGAGTGCTGGAGAGAAAAAAAGGGTGAAAGAAGGTGTCTTGTTCTTGATGTGCAAAGATTAAATAATCTAGCTTTTAACTTCAGTAACTTGTATTGTAAATGCGCTGAAATGGCACTTCTGAATCGCTGAAATAGTTTTCTCTTTGGGAAGGGGTGAATCTATTTTCTCTCTGTATTTTTTTTCATGAAAACTTATTGAAATTTTAACCCAAACTCAGGACTGCCACAACTGCCACAAGACTGCCTTTTCCCTTTGCCTCCCTCTAGCCAGTTCCAGTATTGATTGTTCTCTCTTTGTGAATACAGCTGCTTCAGTTGAGTTCCTCTAAATGCTTAAGAGCCACTGCCTCTTAAAAATGGTAAATGCTGTCAGCCTAAAATCACACCCTCCAAATCTGAAGTTTTTATATCTTCAGATCAAGACTAATTATTTCAGTTTTTAATAGCCTAAAATCACACCCTCCAAATCTGAAATTTTATATTTTCAGATCAAGACTAATTACTTTAGTTTTAATATTTGTCAGACTAGGAGGAACATAGAAAGAGCACAGAAGTTCTACATCTCCAGATGAGCTGATTATCCAAATGAGTTATAAAATTATTCAAAAAACCAAATAATGCCATTCTCACTGGTTATAGAATGAGTGAATTCACTGGATATCTTTGATACATAAAGTTTTGCAATTGTAGCAGCTTCTGTATGTGCTGTAATGTTTTTATTCATATCATCCTGGGAATTGTGAACCCCAAATTATTATATTCCTTCAGCAGACGTACCAAAAAGACTGGCTTGCTGATGCATAGCATTGTCTCAAAACAAAACAGAAGACCCACCTAAAATGGGAGCCAAGATTAACTAAAATTAGACTATTATTAATTATTTTAGACAGAAATTCTACAACTGAAGTTGTTTAGCAGTCATGCAGCTACTGCTGATCAAGTTAAAGGGAGAAAGAAAAAAAAGAATATAAATGCCTCTGCATTTGGAAAAGTACTTTTTTCTGTGATAGATAAGATTTGCCTAAAACAGTTTTAATAACTGTAAATTACATGTGGAAAAGAACTATTAAAAATTGGTTTTATGCAGCCATAGAATTTACTTTAAATTACATATTTTAAATATCTGTTTCTCCATTACAGCAAGTTTCCTGTGAGCACCTCAATTGGTGTGGCCTTGTCAGTAAAGAAATTAAAGAAAATGGAGGCAGATTCAGAGTTTAATGAGTCCTGCTCATCAAGGGACAACAGCTCAGTATATGCAGAAGGTAAAGCGTTTACATTGATGCTAACACTCACATGCACCCAGTATGAAGGTCCATTCAGGAGTGACTTCTGCCCACACTAGGCATGGAAAGCCAGGTGATTTGCTAGGCTTAGCCACATCATTGTCAGTTGGAAATAAATACATAGATATCCTGCTTGCATGTCTTGAAAATTAAGTATATTCCATCTCAGATACTGATGTTAGGTATTCTGTTAGCTGCCCTTAAACCTTAATAACAACATCATGCCAGCTTTGACCACTTCCTCACGGGGAGGATTGGGTAAGTAAAAACAAGTCCAGAAAGCAAATCCTTTTAAAGATTGATTAGCTGAAGAAATCTGCAAGTGCTCTGTTAAAAAAGAAAAAGCACAGTTGTTCTACAGGAAGTGATGGCATTCCATCCTGGTAAGTCTTTGCTAACAAAAAATAACCTTCTCCTTGTTCCTTCATGATGTCATCACAAGGACCAATCAACTAGATCTCAAGGAGTGTTGCCAGTTGCATTCATCCACCCACAAGACAAGTCCAGAGCGGTGTTTGATACCAGGGCATTTGGTGGGAGGCCAGTAGGAGTGCTGAAGACTTTCAGTGGCGTGGAATAGTTCTGCCAGGGGAGTGAATGTGGTGATAGGAAGAAATTGAATTGGAAGAAATTCTTTGCTGTGAGGTTGGTGAGACACTGGCACAATTTGCCCAAGAAAGTTGTGGATTCCCCCTCCCTGGAAGTGTTCAAGGCCAGGTTGGATGAGGCTTTGAGCAACCTGGTCTAGTGGAAGGTGTCCCTGCTCATGGCAGGGGGCTTAGAACTGGATGATCTTGGAGGTCCTTTCCAACCCAAACCAGTCTGTGATTGTATGATGTCTGCCTATACACTTGGAGTTGGTTTAGATAGTTTAGTGGGACTTACTCACTGCTTCTGGTGTGTTTTTGAAGGAAAGCACTTCCAAGTGTGGAGTGCAGTTTTTTCATCTTGCTGTTGTTGTTTTCATGCATGATAACATAAGAGTGAGCTAGCCAGTTGTGTCCAGGCTGGCCTAGTTTCTTCAGAGAGTCTGGGAAGTGTTAAAAATACAATAACCACACAAGAGTAAATACACCACTACTACTTTGGGGCTGGAAATTCAGGGTTCTATTTAGAAATACGAGACTTGGAAACAATCATTCTCTAAGAGTACTGTAAGCAAAAGACTACAATTTAAGATACCACCTGGGAAATCTGTGTACAGTGTCAGTGACAGAAGATAACTGGCCCTGGCAGAAGACTGGGCTGAAACACTGATGGCCCTGGGCAGATGTCCTAAGCCTGATGGGGCAAAGAGAAGCAATACTGATTGTATTAAAATTAAGGTTTTGATGTAATTTTTGTACTTTATAATTTTTACAGTGAGCTTTACAAACCAGTCACTATTTTATACCCTTCTCTATAGTCCCAATACTACCCAGCATGTAACAATGTTTTGAACTTGAAATTCTAAAGGGCTGATTAGCTAAAAATTGACCTAAAGTGTTAAGCTAGAAAGATGTGTATCCTGTGATATATTTAGTACTTGGGGAGTCTGTATTTTATTTAAGAAAAGGCTTAAGCACTTGGAATCCTAAAACTTATTAGTACTCTGTGAGACTTATATTTTTACATGCATAAATGATTTTTCAAAGTAGGTTTCAGGTTCCTAATTTGCTTCACATGTTTTCAAAATGTTTACCCTTTGTGAGTATAAAACTGAAAAAATACCATGGCAAATTGAGGCAAGTAGCATCTGCATGAGATTCTGGATGTCTTTCTGTTTCTCTTCAAGTGCTATAGAAGACAAAAATAAAATAAACCCAAGAGAAATTGTAAGATAAGGAGAAGGTTTTGTGTATTTTATGTATAATGGATCTGGAATCCAAAACTGGCAATGAGACCTCTCAAGACAAAACCACCTGTATTTGAACATCAAAGTTTACTTGTCCAAGTTATGTATTGTTGTTTGGAGTGGTTTTTTATTACTAAGGTTTAAGGTAGCACCAACTGCAACCCACACAAGAATAAGCTGGGAGGTTTAAAATTTCTTATATTTCATGCTTTGCTTGAGTTCTGCCAGTCCATAATGATAATTTCTATAGTAACCACTTTTTAAGTAAACAATTGATTAGTTCTGAAATTAGTCCTTGAAATTGCTTCTCTTTGTGCCGCTCAGCTCTTAAAGTAAGCAGCCTTCTGCTGGCATGCAGAACAACAAGGTTCAAGCTGTTGATTTCTATCTTCATATAAAGTGTGCCTAGGAAATATTTATCCTACCAGACTAGTTTATCTCCAGACAAGAAAGGAGGTGAGAATCTCCATCTAAAACTTTGTAAGGTCTTGGTTTCAGTGAAAGCAATGTGAGAAATCTCTTGGATATCTCAAAAAGGGACGTAAAATGAAAGAAAAACATTTTTCACAGACTTCAAATGATAACTAGAAAAATTGTCTAAAATCCATCAGGTGGCTAAAATTACCTAAACTTCCCCCAGGATCCCGTGGAGCCTCTGTTTTTCCTTGTTTATTGTGTGCTATTCTACTGACTGGCTCATGTTATTTACCATTTTGTCTTTGCTTCAGTGAATTTCCTTCAGCAGGTATATATTGCTGATTGCTATCTCCTGTTTTAGGGGAAGGTTAGGATACAGCTTTTAGAAATGAGGAAAGATCAATCTTTCTGTTATTTCAGTTTGACACAGTAGATGGAGCAAGAAGCTGGCAATCCATCTTCATCTAAAACTTCTCAGAATTGAGGGCCGTGATGACAAGTTCTTACTCTTCCCAACATTCTGGAAATGAAATTTTACTAAAGCATTTGATTCTTAAACATATATGTCCTAAAACTATTTTTTTTTCCATTCAACAGTAAATATAAGGTGATTTTTTTTTAATATCATTTATCTCCAGTAGTCTAAACAGGGATTTTTACTTTGTGGGACATTTACAGTGCCCTTGACTTTAATGCAAGCTAATTACAAAGGTAGTTGGTGCCTTGAATAGCTTTGTGTTCCTGAATTAGTGTCCTTTTTAATAAGCATTTCATGTGCATGGGAGGAAAAATGCTGATGGGGTATATTTTCATTTTGTCACCTGTCCATTTTGTCACCTGTCATTCTCGTTTTCTCATTCATGAATATGAATTCAGTCATATTTCTAAATGAGGCAGTGCCACGAGTCAGTACTTGAAAAGAGAGCTGCAGTAAAACAAAATACACCTTTACCCATAGATGTCTGGTGAGGGAGCTTATGAGCGTGTGGAAAGGTATTTCTGTATTGTTTACTCTCTCATTCATGAATTTCAATGCACAAGCTCAGCCTAAAACATCAGGTTTGTTTTCTCACATGTGTGATTTTCAGTTATACTCAAGATATTACTTTTCCAAACATTCAGCTTGCCTTCAGACATGGCAACAGTCCCTCCACATTTGGCAAAGCTCTTAAATGCCACTTCAATGGGATAGAAAACATCTGCTTCAGCCTACTTGCATTCAGCAAAACACATATAAACTTTCTGTACCCTCATTCCAAATCTTGCACCCCTCTTTGTTAGCTAGTGACCATTACTGGCCAGAAAAGCTGTTGGTAATTTTTTGAATGCTTTGCTTTACCAGTGTTACCTAAAAAGCTTTTCACATTCTATATTTCAAATTTCTTTAATTTAAAGAGACTTGTGTAAGGACAGTGAAAATATTTTTCAATAGAAGTACTTCCGAAAGTCTTAGACAAATATTTTGCAATAAAAGCACCAAATAAATTGCACAAGTCAGGTTTTCTCTTCATTATTAATCAAAACTCCAGTGAGAGACAATCTCTTTGTTATACACTTCATTATGCCCATTTTCTAAGACTGTTGCTGGAATATTGATGTGGGTTTTTGTCTTGTGTGCTAGAATATTCTAATTAAGGTAAATTTCTTAACTGCTCCTGTGCACTGTCATTCCCAAGCAGATACACCTGGGTTTTGTTAAACAGATTACATAAGAGACAATAAGAAATTGCACACTTAATGACTATTCTACTCTGAATTTCAACTGTTGATGGAATTATTTCCTATGTTCTGCTCATTTCTTGGCAGCATCTGTATGTATTAGTCAGAGAACGTGCAACTTCAATGTATTGCTGACAGTCTGTGTGCTGTTAGCTTTGGCTTTTATTTTCTTCTTGGATTCCAACAAATATGCATCCACTTTTAGCAGGCAGCTATTGCAAAAATAATAGTTTTTCCAGCATGAGATACTTGAGCTAATCAGTTAAATGATTTTAGTTGATATGCATTGGGATTTGATTTGACTGTTGACAAGCAAGGAAACTCTATTCCCAACTATGCTGCCATTCAGCCTCCAATAACGACAAAGGTCCACGTCAGCCTCCCAGAGGCTTCATCATTCAGCGACAACTGTGACAATTAAATTGTTGGGACATCTGTGCATTCATAGAACTCTGAGCTTAAGAAAGCAGTCTGAGCCAAAATTGCACCTCTTGACAAAATTTTTAAAAAGGAAAAAGAAAATCTCACCTTTTGGCTGGAAGAAAGGCAGTTTAAGAAATCAACAACTTCATAGCCAAATCCTTCACTTCTTCCCCCTCTTTTGACTGTATAAGTTATTTTTGTAGTTCAAATTGAATTTGTTTTTCTTTTCTAACCAACACATGATCATTCCCTACAGTGTTTTAATAAAGTTCCATTTCAGCTGGCTTAGCTGTAAGAGAAACTGTGATGATTTAGAGCTAAGGAAAGAATCATCTCCTTCCCTATACTGTGGTCTCTGCTCAGTGTTTGACAAATACCTTGTGCTGTGTCTTATTCCCCAGTGCCAAACAAGAGGACATTAAATGTGTTTGCTACCAGAACAAATGCAGGAGATTTATGGATATGAATGATAGTTTCACTACACATTGTTCTACTTCTCTCATTCAAGATACACCTTAATCCCTTAGTGATGAGATTTTTACCAGGTGCTGTGGTGATAGGGACATTAACTACCTGTATATTTGCATGTGTCCAAAAAGGGACAGGTAAGAGCCACGTGGTTTGTGAATCACTGTCTCTGCAGACCCATATAAAGCAAAATAGGCAAAGTCAGTGGGTCCTAGCTACAGCATAGCTCAGTTAGAGGAACAATATTTGCACTTCTTTAAATCTTTTCCTTAAGGAAAAAAAAAATGGGTAAGATCATGACATACTGAAGTGGTATTTTATACTGAAGAATGGAGAACATTTCTTCAAGGGGCTTTATTCTGTCAGGCTACTGCTAGGTCTTGCTGGTAGTCCCTGCACAGCCAAAGAGCAGAATGTCAAAGGCCCTGCCAGCCCAGCAAGCAAAGGGAACTTGCACAGATGCACCATCTTTATGTATTTGTTATCTGATGCTTGTTGAATATAACTATTTAAAGAAGCAAACATTTCTGCAAGGTTCTTAAATGAAAAAAATATCAAAAGGCTCTGCCTCCTGAGAACACTGCCATTCTTGCATACCTCAGGATTTCCCTGTTGGTACCATACAAATCTGTCTGCTAGGCAGTCCTGACCACAAATATTTGTGCTATAGACCAAGGAAGCAGATGCAGAGAGATCTAGTGAAGCAGAAATGGTCACACAGGACATTAATGGCAAAGCCAAGAACAGGACCTACCCATTGCAAATGGTTTTTCTCTCTGCTTTTGTTCCGATGCTTCTACCTTGGACCATTTGCTGTAACAGATACGTGCAGGGTTATTTCAGCAGCACCAGTCTGATCATTTCTAGCCACCTGTAATGCACAATCATAGATTCAATGGTTTTTACTTACAGCAGCCTGAATAAAAGAGAAAAAAGTACAATAATAGAAATCAAAGTCTTATCCTGGCCTAAAAGTATGGACTGCTGCAGTACCTGTCAAACTAGCAAAAATTGATATATTGATGGTTGTAGATGTTACTGAGACATTCTTGTTTCGGCATCCTTCACCAGTGCAACAGAGTAGGGAGAAACACCTCACAAGCTTTTTATCCTGGCATAGTCATTCACTAAATGGGAATAATGTGTAGCCACGATGTCTCTGATTAACTGAAAGAACAGCCCTTGCTTTGCCCACGAGAACATTCTGGTTTTCTCAGAGGTGAGATCCACGGCTTCCCTGTGCACGGGAGCTTTATTAGCAGTAGGTGGCACACTTCTCCCGCCTGACGACTTGGAGAAGGCTTGCTGCTGCTTGCTGATGGAGACTAGTTCTTACCGAGTGCTGATACCTGTTTCCTTCAGGACACACAGCAGCTTTCTCTGACAGAGCTCTCTTTCGGGAAACAGTTAGGCTTGAACATCAGTTTTAGAATAATCTCAATATAACCTGAGGTAGACCTGCTTTTTACTGTCCATACTTGTGCCTTCAGCATTTATGCCAGAGCTCCTTCCAGCCTGTACTTGTCCCCCAGCTCATTGCAACAACCTTTTCATCTTTTACTGCTATTCCATCTGCACTAGTCTTCAGTTGCAGTGTTGAGTGGGTTACTTGGCCTCACATGCAGGGGGTAATTAAACCCATATTAATTCTTTGCTGTGTGACACAGACATTTTCTCTTCTTCCACTAAGCAAACTCAAAATATTTGTGTAATTTGGTGTGAAATAACTTCCTTAAAATATTGTGGAGAGTGTCTGAAGTCCATAGGGAAGGATCCAAGATACTGTATCTCTTGGCACTTTGGTAAATTAAACCCCTACCTTCCCAAACCGAGACCTAATAAAAAGCCTTTTGCATTAAGAACAGCATCACACTTGCAATTGTATCAATTTGGGTCAAATAATATTTTTTTTGCACCATTCATGCTAACCAGTGTCTCTGCTAGAGCTTAACCTTGGATATATTGCTGAATTCAATGGGGCTATACATGGTGCACACAATTAATCATACCTGTATTTCTTATCTTTGCAGATCCACTGGTGTGAAGGCTTGCTTGCACAGACTTCATAGCAGGATAATGATTTTAATTTTGGCCTGACATGAAGGAATCTGTGATTTTAGATGTTACTTTACTCAAAACCAGTTTTATTATTGCTCGATTGTCCATCAGTTTCTGATCTTTTCTTAGCTAGCCAGTTCTCTGGTTGCATCTGGGGTGATAAGCAGCACAGTTTTGAAAAGCCCACAGTTTTGTCTAACTCTGTTTCCAGTGAAATCAGGCAAGTTTTGGCACTGAATTCAACATACTCAGAATTAGACCAATGCTCAATATATTTCAAAATCCTACACTGAGGACCTAAATAATCTTACTGAGTTCTCTAATAGCTACTTAGGCAATATCAGTGCCCAATAGACAGGAGTCTCTCATTTATCTCATTTAAATCTGTCCTTACACAAACTTAAAGTGCAGTTATACACTAAAAGGAAGAAGGGAATACTTGATTTTCCTTTCAGAAGTAGATGTAGATAGATTGCCTACTTGATAAACAGGAATTAAACAAAACAGTCCTTTTATTTGGGGGGAAACTACACAGAAATTCATTGGCAAGTCTAGCCTAAATTTCACCTTGTCCACACGCTATTTTTTGGTTCCAGCATTACATCATTCTGTATTGAACTTTATGACCAGCTTGATCATAAAGTTTTCTTTTTGTGGGTGGCAAGATAAAATGACCTAAGTCCATGTCAGTGGAGTTTTTGTTTGTTGCCACATGGTACAATAACTGTGTGTTTTTTCCAAAGAACAGAAAATTCAGTGCTAAGTTTTGTGAATAAATGCCATGAGGACTAATAAAAACACATTATCAGTGAAACAGCGAAGGTTATCAGCCAAGAGCTTCTGCATTTGTTGTTCTAAAACCATCACAACTGCAAATCCTTTGTAGGGTTTGGATCTGAAGATCTTAAAAAAAGAAAAATCATTATTGAATTTCCATAGAAATGAGATCTTAATTTTAGAGGCAGACCTGGTGACCAAATGATATCTTTTGGTTTATTTTATACTTAGTTCAAATGGTCACATTTTTAATGCAAGGTCTGTTTACAGGATATGTCCTTATTCAAACCAGGGGCCTACCAAAACAGTTCAGTTTTGCAGGCATAATTCACATCACTTTAGTCTCTATTCATTCAGTTTCACAGGATACTGTAAAACAAAATGTGGCCTGCAGGATCAGAAGTTTTGTTCTATTTTGTGTTAGTGGGGATGGCATTGAGCATTCTGAACTTGGACTATCAGTAATGATGGATCCTGTGCTTTCTATGTGCAGGATTTTAACTGAAACCGTACTTCCTCCTGCACATCCAGTTTTGCTCATACTGTGTTCCTTTTTGTACAGGTTTTCTGCTGGAAATCAAATACACAAGGAACATGATGCTTGGTCCTTTTAAGGCATATTTAATTTTGTTTATATTTCCAGTGTAAGATGTCCAGGAATTATATTAATTATCTTTTGGGTGACTATATCAGTCCTTTCAAGTTTTTAGATTTAAGATTGTTCCTTCTTATTGGCAGGAAAAGTTCTACACTCAGACTTGCATTTACAGCTTTGGAAGACATGGAGTGGGTGTGGGTTTACATATTTGTGAGTGTCACTGGAACTAATACCATCTAGTCTGTGCATTCCTAGAAGTCTGAAGAGGAAAGTAGTAACCACTCTAAAAGGATGAGTCTTTCACAAATAGCCAGTCTTGGTCTCTGAGAAGAGGCATCCAAGTCAGGCAGAGTAGCTGGACTCTGTCATTCCTAGTCTGAGAAATGGGCATTTTTCCGTGTAGGTCATAGTTGAGTACTGGTTCTAGGGTAGTAGTGTTGCAGTTTGTTAATTTGTTTTGAATTTTTATTGGACATAGGTCAGGGTGAGCAGATTAAAAGATGTTTGTCATTTGAAGGGTTTGAACATTTTAAACATTCACTCTTTTGTGAAGTGCTTTGGTTGCAGATCACAAAGCACCATCCCTGGGGACAATGAAGACATTCAGAAGGGTAATTTCCCATGGATTCGGTGCTGCCCTAGCTCAGACTCCTCTTGGCAGTTTTACTGTTGTCTGCAGTAGGAGCAAGGATGTGCTGGTGATATTTCTGGTTAAGCAACCATTATGACATAAATTAGACCTGGTCTACCTATTTATAAAATGACAATTAGTTG
Organism: Caprimulgus europaeus; assembly: GCA_907165065.1. The sequence continues at coordinate 80,158,769 of OU015526.1, forward strand.
AATCCAAAATGTTTAGCTGGAAAATCAGAGTTCTGAATAAATTTCCATGAAATCCAAAGTTATGTTTCCTATAGAACCATACTGGCTTTAACAAACCTGCAGGGAGTCAGGCCCTGTGCTTGTAGGATTTCTGGCTTTAGAGCATCCAATCTAATGGGCCAAGAGCATCACTGTTCTGAGAAGCCAAAGCATCACATCCAGGCTCCCTGACAGGAAACTGGCAATCCCAAAACCCTTATAGTGCTGACAGCAGTGAGGCTGCAGGGCCTGACCGTGCAGCAGGACCTTGGAGGCTGTGAGACTCACGTTCATGTCAGGCTCTCAACATTTTCAGGCTTCCTGTTCTTATACCGGGAGCTGAGTCCTAGGTCTTGGCTCAGCACTAAACTCTCCACTCTGCCAATAGGAACTGTGAGAAATTTGGTTCAACACATAATTTGCACAGCTTCCAAGTTCCCTTCCCAGGGAGCCAGGAATTTGGCAGCCTTCAGCAACCCTGGCACAGAAAATACTTATTAAGGCACAGGAGGCAGATGTAACATATACATCAGGTAATATGATTAGCTATTTATGAACTGGGACAGGAGGATCTCCCCCTGATCCATAAGGGACACAGAGCAGGATTCCTCTCTAAATCAAGCACTTGCTTTTGATTAGATGACATGCAACCTTCACTCCATTCCTTTAAACCTGGCTTTAAAGGAAGCCTTGAGTCTTTCTGGAGTGAAAATAGCTCAGGCAGCCTGTATTGTGGACTCCTGAAGCTTGGTAAGACAAATCCCACTCTGTTTCCAGCACTCATAGTCATGGATAAAAGTTAGAAACCTAAATTCACTTAAAAGTGCAGGAACCAGATAAGGACAATTCTAAATTCACTCTTATAATTTAATTTCATGAGTTATTTTTGAGACAGATAGATAGATGATGAATATGCTTCATTGGCAATACTGAACCACTGTTGGTATTAGAATAAAAAGGCATTTGAACAGAAAGCAAATGTCAAGGACTGTCAGCATGAGGTTGGAGGGCAGTATAGAGGAATGGCCTAGCGAGTATAGCCACTGGCTAATTGATCCAAAAGACAACACTAAAAGCTTCATGTGCAAAGAGTTTGTTAATATTTCTTTTCATGATTTGAGAAGGATTCTCAGGTTAGCATTCAAATTTAAAAAATACAACACAGCTATTCAGACTTTGCAAAGACAAAGGTCTATCTAGTGCCTCTTTTTAATTCCTTTGATGTGACTATCTGAACCAATCTTTTTATTCCTTAGTTAAGAGAACCACATGAACCATACAGATCTTTGCTGAGCTTAATCACATTTTTTGGTCTTGGATGAAATTTTTCTGATTCTTGGAATGTACTGAGGAACCTCTCTTTTAAAATCAGGTCTTTCTGAAGGTTCTCAAATTAGGTACCCCAAATCACTTGTCTCCTTTGAAAATCAGAGTTTGCAAGCACTACTGTAAAGAACAAACAAACAGAACAAGCAACATTTCCTCAGTTTCATACTATTTTTTAGTCACTTCCTTAACACTGGGAATCCCAAGTTTCCAGTATTGCATACTATATTGTAACAAATACAGGTAAAGGAGAACATATGAAGGAAAATGCCAACCAGAAGACAGACAAATTTTTGTTGCTGCTGCTGCAAATTGAATTCTTTTCTAAGAGATCATTACATGCTGGTAATACCACTGGGAGTTTGATTCACATTTAACATAGTACTGGACCTGGAACTACAAGCCAGAGATCACCTAATAAATGTGGTCTGTTTGAATGCTGCTTGAAAAGCTTTTAGCTGTTAACAACAATTGATTTTTTCAGACAGAAAAGTACACATGTTTAGGTTTGACTAATTGAACTTTGCTTCTGAGGCTAAGACAAAAGATGTTGAAATATTTCACTGTGTTTTTAGATTTCACCTATGGGGACAGAAAGCTTCATGTTTAATCATGGAGCCTCAGAATTCATTATAGCAGAATAATATGGAGAAGTGGATTATCTTTTTGTCATTGAGTAAATGGCAATGCCAACTTCAAAAAACTTCTTAACCTGCCTGCTTGGTGAGAAGGGAACAGTCTCAGTCCAGCTGTGGCAGGCCTGCTTGGTGGGCTGTGGAGCTCTGGACCCCATTTCTTCCTGTTCATCCTTATCTCCCTGCTCTCAGAGTTTCAGGGTTCCCTGCTGTGATGTCAGGAAGTGAGTCCTACCCCTGTTCAGATGCTGGCTTTGAGGAAATTGAAAACCTGAGTTCTGATGGCAGTGCTGAAAGGAGCAATGTTTTTGAGTATAACTGTGCTAGAGCTTTGTTGAGTCTGTACAGGACTAAAAAGATTCTTCCCTACACATTCATCTGTCTCTCCTGCACTATAAACATTCCTCCAGTGACAAGGACCTACAAATGGCTCTCTAAACTTCCATTCTCCTGTTAAAGTGCTAGTTCAAGCCCTAACTCTTAGCTAAAGAAATTCCAAGGGCAGTAGGGGATATTTGAGGTGGAAAATGCTGCTCCTGCACCAGTTTTTCATTTAAAATAGCTATCATTCCGTTTTTGAAAGTTGTGAGAGCTTTACCTTCAGGAATTGCTTACTCAGGAATGGAGGAAAGAATGAGAATGAGATCATTCTCTTTTACTTCTTAATGCTTGAATACTGTCTCAATGCTAGAACAAGTTGTCTCAGATATATTAGTATCTTCTCAAAAAAGAGACCAACAAAAAAAATCCAGAGGCTCCAACAGAAAAAACAGCACAAAATCAGAGACAATCATAGCACTAACACAGAATCTGTTTCTGTGGAAATGGACATGAAAGAGAAAATATTTATCAACTCTGCAGTTCTTGGGCCAGAATGGGAAAACTGTAAGTTTGTGATGAAACTAAATGAAAAATCAGACAAATTAAGAGTGTCAGCATTGCTGAGGGGCAAATGCTGTCAGTGATGCGTTAACATCTGGGTGTGTCAGCTGCAGAATGGGGGGTCAGTGTAAAATCTCAGAACATTTCCAGAAGTCCTCCAGCCCACCTAGACATAAAGCATTTTTTTTCAATTCTTAAAGTGTTTTAAGTTGGGAGCAAAAACAATGGCTTCCAAAATAATTAGTTTATTTTTATAATTTGGAGGTCACAGAAAAATGCCTTAAATGAATTCAAAATAAAAAAACCCCTCCAAACACTTCCTGCCATTCCTCAGAAATTTTCAATATCCCTTTCATTGCTAAATCTCAAGTAAGTCAATCCTAGGAAAGAAATATGAACAATCTCTTGCTAAACAAAAGCTTTCAGCTTTGGCTCTTGACCAAACTGCATTCACCTACTGGTTCTTCTATACTGCCAAAGCCCATCAAGCTACAGTTGACTGCTGTTGCACCTTTCCAGGCACAGTGCCACCAACAATTTCTTTGAGGTTGATGCCATTTATTAGCTATCAGAAACAAAATAGCCACGACAGAGAGTGGTGAAAAGGATGAACCACAGAGACTCTTAGTGAGAATTATCAGAGAACTTGCAGCAGATCTGTGGGATCATTAGAAATACATGAAGTAGTTCACAGTTAAACATGAGCAGAAGGAGAAGAGATTCAACAACAGTTTGTCAAACATGAAAACATACAAAAAAAAATAGATCAAAATTGGTGGGAAATCAAACACAGAAATAAAAAGAGTTTAATCAAAACCAAAGCTTCCTATGCTATTGAAAAAACAGACTGATGAAATGTATATGGTTCCACATATATCAAGCTGTGCCAGCTGATGTTAAATGGCACCTTAAAAGCGTGCAAGCAGCCACGGAGAATATGAGCTTCTGCGGAGATACGACATCAGCGGGACAGAAAACAGCAAAAATACATGGGACGTGAAACTCAGAAGAATACAGGCTGCAAAGCTCAGGCAGCAGCATGGAAATTGGAAACTGAGTGCCAAAAAGTTTCTAGGGCACAAGTGAACGTGCTGGATTCCAAAGGCCTCCCGAAAATTATGTAAGAGGAAGGAAAAAAGATCGCCACCGACAGTTATATCGTGAAGCAAACATCAGTCACGCCACCGCAACAATTTAACTTCCACACAGCCTATCAAAGGCATTTATAAAGACTACTGATGCAAAAGATGCTTCCTGATAAGGACTTTGTGGACTGAGTAACCCTACACCTAGGATAATTCTTTCTTACATGTCTTTTGTCATTAGATTTGCACTTCACTCATACTAGAGCAGTACTCTGATGGTTTTTGAGGGACCTTATAACCAGACATGGATAAAGTGATCAAGCCAATACCTCATCTACTCTGCAGATTACCTACTTGTATTGGCAGAAAAAATACCTCACAGGGACATGGAAAAGAAAAAGACTAATTCTGTCACAGAACTTGCCAGCTGATAGCCCTCACAAAATATTGCAAGCTGTATATTTATCATTATAGAGGAGTCAGTAGGAAATGCCTACAATCAGTAAGTTATTACCTCATAAGGCAAAACAAAACTGTTCTTGTGCTTCCTGCCAAAGGATGATATTGGCAACTGTTACTTGATAAGGAAAAATAGCTGCATCACCATGTTGTGGATTTCATGAGATGGATTGGAAGGGATAGTAGGGTGCCCTAGAGATCAAATGTATAGGATCTGAAAAGCAAAACAGGCAACAAGACTCAATAACAGGACTCAAAGACTTTAGAGATTAATGTTGAAACAGAGAATATTTTGGATATAAACAGCATAAGAAGTGTAGCAAGGTATGAACTCAATCTCTTCTCTTTGATCAATATAAGTAGAGAAGATGGAAGAAGAAGGTGATTTCTGGCTCATTGCTGTACCAGATATGACATACTTGCTAATTTACCTGCAGCTCACTTTCAACAGCTAAAACCAACAGAGAAGATATCCCACATCTAAGAAATTGTTATTACATCATATTGAAGACTTCATTAAAAATATTTAACTTATTTTTTTCCTGTGTCAGCCTACTGTATATAAACCCCCAGGATGAGTAGAGGATGGAAATGCAAAAGACATTGCAGAAGTAGGGACTTACTTGCCCAATCTGAAATTCAGTGATATTCAGCAATGTGAATGAGTAGACAGCTGCAACACATGTTGCTGTACAGATGGGGATTGGGACATTGTTTCTACAAATATGGCAAACAGGAGCTTTCACATTTGTGTTACTAATACCTACAGAAAAATGTATGTGTAACTGAAGTATCTTGCAATCACCTGTATGTATAATAAGCTCCACCAGCACAGGAGAGTCTTCAGAAACTACTGTAAATATTGAGTCATTTTTATTAAGTACCCCATGTACCCCCAGAACACTATCAAATAATGTTCTTGGAGTAGCAGAGGTAAAACTGAGGTATTATGAGATGCAAATAGATAATTTCTCACACAGCAGTCCTAGATCACAGAGAAAGCTATGAAAAATGCATTTTTCTTCCTAAGAGAAAGCATCATTTAAAGCAACTATATAGGAGATTGAAGGCAGGAATGTGAAAGAACAAGAATAAGCTCTGATCAGAGGGTCATGATTACTATTAACATCCTAAGGGTACTTGGAATATCTGCATATGAAAAAAGGCATCATATATAGGCAATATACTATTAAACACATATTATTGAGAAAAGTTCTTCTTGAAAATATACATTAGAGCCACTTTGACTTCTCATATGCATGTAAGACATGAAAGACCTGGTAAATAGCTATGTCATACATAGCCAAATCCAGGGCCAGACAATGAAAATGTACAATGTTCCCAGTAGAGCTCCATATATTAGGAGTGCACATAAATGACCTCATTACTGTAAACCATTATCTAGGTTTTTAGAAGTGATACATATTGTCAGATACTGCTGCAGTGATTCCTGTAAGCAAAACAAGGTAGCATTTTCAGTTGCATCTTCCATTATATCACAGCTTGTCAAATAGCAAAGGTAAACTTCTCAATACCATAGTAAAGAGCACAGTGACAAAGAAATATTGACAAATGCCACAGAAAATAGGAAAAAGCTGACTCAGAAGCCTGATGTTGGCAGTCTTAATATCACTGCAGTTGCCAGTGAAGTAAAGGACACAATAGGAAGAACAAGGAATGTGTGTATTGTCCACAGCCTGATACAACCAAGAGGTGAACAGCTTAGCAGAAAAGTTTGAGCAGAAGACTCTGCATGAATCATTTTCAGAGTGTGCACTTGAAAGTGAGTGTCTGACAAACAGATAACTCGCTTCTTCAGGGAACACAGCACTGAATTCACTTTAATGAGGCTATAAATCCTTATAGTCCTGTAAATGAGAAACAGTCATATGGACAATAGAGCATAGGGCAATAGGGAGCCTACTGACACCTGGTCAACAAGACCTAGAAAGGAGGCTGACTTTGGCTTCTCCTCCATCTGCTTGTGAGGTCTTCCCAAGGCCTTTAGGCTAGCTAGGTTAAAGAACCTTTTTCCAACTCCTGCCACGGTAAATGACTTGTTAACAGGTAAATAGGGGACTACCTAAACAAACAGAAATGAATAATTTTAAAAAGCAAAGTTATTCATGTGTGTGTATATATATATATATATATATATATATGTGTGTGTGTGTGTGTGTGTGTGTGTCTTGAAGTAGACTTTGGAAGGTATAATGTCTAATTATGCAATAAGGTTATCAAATTCAGTAATACTAAATTAACTTTGCAATCTGGAAAACATTCATAACAAAACATATACAAAACATTTTCATACACATATGAAAACTGTTTTTTTTTTTCCAGTCTGCTTTCCAGGTGGACTTGATAGAGAGGATAGAGGGGACAATGAGGTCTGTGTGTTACCTTGTCTGAGGTCTTTATCCCTCACTTTCAAGTAAGCAACCAATACTTCATGTTCTGGCTACTCTTGTCTGTGCTCTGGATTTTGGCAATGAAGTTCAGGTGTGCAAAACTATTTGGGTGTTGAGGATGCAGATTTGTGGTCTTGAATCTGTTCCAGCAGGGGACTATAGGAATAAGACAGTACATTACAAATTGAATTTATAAGAATTAGGAGTTTAAATTACGTAGGTGCAGTGAGACTATGAATAGTCATTCTGGTTGATTTACAAATGCTTATTTTAATGAGAGAAGACTCTAAAACTGCAGATGAGTGGCTGATCACCTAAGATAAATGGCTTAGCATCAGGACTGAGGATGTGCTTAGAAGATATGCCCTGTCATAGAGTACTGTTAGCTACACCTTAGCAGCTCTCTGCCTATTCTGCTACAGTGATCAGATCCTTTCCATGTTCATGTTTGCTCAGCAGATGGGCCTTCTTGCTCATTTTGTATCTATGAGTCCATCTCTGTTCAAATAAAAGGCATATATCTGTTTGAGATATTTGACTTGTTTTGAATGGGAGCCAAACATCAGCGATAAGAATAGCAAACATAATGCAGCAGAGCAGGAAAAGACTAGTGCCTGACCATGTGTCCAGAGCCACAGACATTTATTTAGAAGTATACTGATAATATACAGTTATTTAAAAAATGAGCTACTGTCCAATGTAAAAAAAAAAATAACAGCTAAGCCACATATCTGTAGGCACAGAACTGGAAATAGGAGATGGCAACACCTTTTTCAGCATTATCTCACCTCCACCTGCAGACAGATGAGAAGTAGCATTCTTTTTGTTGGCTCCCTCTGCTTTGGCAGAAGGCTATTCTTCATTTTGAAGAAGAAAAAAAATCTGCTGGTTGGCTGCCCTCTTTCATGTTATCATTAGGTATGTAAAAAGCCAAAGCAAAACAAAGAACAAAGCCACCTCTGAAACAGAACTACAGTTACTGGCAGTAGTTGTGATCCTGGCACATGAACATCTCAAAGTTTGGTGTATCTCTCAAAGTCCATTCACACAAACAAAACTTTTGGTCTTTGAAAACAAAGAAGAAATAGCAGTAAATAAAACTGAGGGATACAAAATTAGAGGGTTACTAATAACCTGTGGTTTTTTGAGAGATCACTTGGAAAAGGACTTCCTTTCCAAAAGCACTGTAGCAGTTGTTCCTATGAGGATATATCCAAATTTGTTACTTGTGAAGTCTTATGCAATTTTAGTACATTTTGGTCTGTGTATGAACAATTGAGTAACAGTAACTTATAGCAGGAACATTAATCCCAATGAAATATGAATAGCTTACCCTTCAATTTCTGAATTGCTTTCCACTCACCTGCCATCTCCTTCAAACCACCTAAACATAGAGGTGAAAGGGTGTTTTGTTTTCTGATAAAGGAGGTGTTATTGTAAAATTCATGGCTCAGAAATTCCTTAAGATCTATGACTCTTAACATATCATCTCTTCATCCTTACTAATTATGTTGGATCCAGAGAGCACACAGCACATATGCAAACAGAAGTTCCCTAAACAGGTATCCCTGAAAGTACTTCTCTCACGTGAGTCTAAGAATGAAGTAACCCACTTTGCACCTACTCTTTCACTTTGCACATCATGATATGATGGAATATTCAAAAATGATACATCCTTTTTTCCCCAGGTCAATTATTCTTGGAATTACAGTCCTTTGGTCCCCCACATCTGCAATAACACCAGTTACCATCTCTTACTTTAGGCATAAATGTGTTTGAAAATACATTCATCTTAAAATGCAGTGGATGTGTTCCTCTCTGTAATACTAGGACAGCTTTGTTGAAAGCGTACTCAAGGCAGTATGGAAGAATTGAGTAACAGGAAGCTCAGTAGAATATTTAATATTGTTAAACAAACAGCAGCATTGGAGTTCAGATCTCTCTTTCAGCAGTTATATGAAATGTTGGCATGAAGTACAGGACAGACAACAGAAGATATCTAGAAATAAACATGGACCCTGTATTACAAACTTACATATTAACTCTAGGGGACCAGTGGTTTTCTTGCTAACACTGCACAATGCTGCAGGGGAAAATTCCAGATAGCTTTCAAGATGCAACATTACATATTGAGACTTTTTTGTGTGCTAAATTTTAGTGTAACAGAAAACACTTTCCCCTCCCAGTCCTTAGCTGGTGTTTTCTGAAGACTGCTTTGATAACAGCCTCAGAGCATTTCAGTAGCTGTCCTAAGGCATGATTTGCCACCACCACATTTTTTCATCACTTTGGCTTGGGCAATGTTCCAGTCTGGCTGCATTTTACTGTCACTTTATGGTTATCAGCAAGACACCTTAAATGTGTGCTTGTATCTCACTGAATGCTCTGTTAAGATTTGGAAGAAAACACAGGTTCAAGATGCAGGTAAATGAAACTGATGTACATAGGAAAATTATATTCAATTTTTACAGTGTCTTTCATTGGGTCAAAGGTATTTGTCAGGTTGCCAAGTTAACTCCTTGCATTCCTTTTATCTGAGACCTTGGGAAAAGTCTTGTTAAGCCCCTGTATCCCCCATTCCACCTCTCACCATTTACATCAATGCAGAACTTGGGCAGAAGCTTCCATACTCAGAATGCTGATTTATCCAAATGTCACTGATTTAAAGGACTGTGTAAAAAAATGCTAGGTAGTCTTCAGCCATTCTGAAGGTTACAGGTGAATCAAAAAGATCCACATTTTACTGATGGGTTCTTCCTGACAGAGGGATATGGTCAATAAAACCAATTACAGACTCAAGTGTTTAAGCAGCTCTTTCCTGGGATTTTGTGACACTAAAGCAACACAGGTCTGAAAGTTCCACATTGGTCATTACAATTCCCATCATTCTCCAGAATGATGGGATTTTGCTACAACCATCTGTAAACAACATTACAACAAAATTGGGGTGTTTCTCTGCAAATCTGGCTTTCCCCCACCACCCTTCATGTAAAAATTATCCAGGTAACCTTCAATTCCCACAACAGACCCTTGTTCCTTTAAATCACTAACAAGAATAATTTTTCACCTCCAAAGATACAAGGAGCATGGGAAAGTGCAAAACTTTTTTTTAAAAGTAGCAGCTAGTACAAATTTCATTTTATCAAACCATCTTTTAAACTCCTCTAAGCTTTATGTGGTTATTAGTGTAGAACTGAACCATCTTTCTGAAAGACAAGATGCATTGCCTGATATTTTTGTAAAGGAAAATTGCCTGCAAATATTTTATGCTTAGATGTGTAATTTGGTTTATTTAAGACATGTTTAAAAACTCAAGTGCAGAAACTTAAGTGAAGTCTTTCTGAAAAGAAACTGAAAATTCAATTATTTACACTACTCCCAGTAGGAACAATACAGAGTTGTGGCAAAACTGCCCTCTTGAGAAAAAAAAAACAACAAAAAAGAAAGAGTAGAAAAAGGAACCTTAAGGACTAAGGTGATATTAAAAGACCTTACTCTAGGCTATACCAGGTAGGCGCTTGCTACCAGGAGCAATGAGCTGTGAGGCACAGCACAACCTCCAGCAACACACTGGGAATAGTTGTGTGGGTTGACATCCAGCCACCTGAAAAATTCATTGACTTCATAAATCACAGTATTTTGCACTGTGGAACTACATCAATTGTTACTCAGTAAGGATCCAACCTTACACTCATTTTTTTTTAAGCCTCTCATTAAGTGTTCTGGAAAAATAAATTCCATTTAATTCCATGTCCCAGGGCTCTGTGAAAACTTCACAATTCTTCCTGTGTCTGATCTCCTAAGCTACTGACTAGTCAATAGAAAATTTTCTGAAGGGAAGGGCAGTGCCTAATTAAGAGATTACTCTTTGGAGGATGTCAGTGCAAATGAGGAGTTGCAAAAATCACGAAATGAGAGCTCTTGCAAATGTTTACACGTGTATTTGGCAGTTTTCTGGATCCTGGTGGACAGCAAAGAACCCAGAATGGGACCTAACAAATCAGGTGCTCAAATCAGCCCTTTGGCTGTGAGAGCAGCCTTCCCCTTGGGTGTTACCCTAAGTGAATGTCCCAGAATTTGGAATGAGATGCAATCCTATGCAGTGTAAAAGTGTTAGTTCCAATTTACTGACACAAATCCATTGTCTGCATTAAATTGTTCTACTCTGGGGCTACAAATATTGAGAGATTCAGTTTGCCTGGTGCCCATTCCACCCTTTTATCTTCTGTTTCTTTAAGAATTCAGAAGCCAATTGAAATTGGAAACTCTGTTTACCTGTATCTTTGTGCTTATTGCCATATTTTACCAATCTATTTTTTATACCACAGTCTAGATGAGCCATCTCATCTTTGTAAAGTTTTTCAAAATTAAAATTCTCTAATTACAGTCATATATATGGACTGAGTCCTGGCTGGGTGAATTGTTACTGTACAGTACCAACCTGCTGCTTTGCTTTTGGACAAATACTAGCCAAAAAAGAAAAGCAAGCATGGCTATAGGGTTAGACTTGATAACTTTTTTGTCTGATGCCTTGAACTCCTTGTTTGTCATTTGATAAGGAAATTTACGCAAAACTTTTATCTATTTGGGTGCTGGGGGGTTCAACCTTTTTAGGACAAAAAGGCCCAGAGTAACACATAATAAACAAATAATATCAAATTCATTTTTGGCAAGGACAGTCCAAGTTTTGTAATCTTCTTCAGACCAAATGGAAATCTACAAATGCCAGCTCTATGGTTAATATTTTACAGACTCAGGTAGTAGAGGATATATAAGCAAATGCTTTCCCTACAATCTTCCTAGCATTTCTGAGCAATTTAGCTCACATCATAATCTGCAACCATGAAGTGGGTAACATTAATTTCATTTATTTTCCTCTTTAGTTCTGCTACATCCAGGAATCTGCAAAGAGTTGCTCGAGATGCAGGTAAGAAAGAACTAATTAGTTGTCTTTGCAGTCTTTGTTATATCAAATTAATGACTTCAATGCAATTTCACAAGCAATACTTACAAGCCTGGTACAAAGAGAAGAGAAAAATTTGTTTGACTTGAAAAGAAACAAAATGAAGAAATGGTGAGGAGAGGGGTAGAACACTCCAGACAATTTAACTGTGCAAGTAAATTTGGTGACATCTCTTTGCAACATCAGTGTAGCAGACAAATAGACATTGATTATTCAGAATCTGTTAATTTCCAGCACAGAGAAAGCAGGTGCACTGTGATTTTAGAAGTGCTGTCTTTTGAATGGTAGTTCATAAGGGAGCTCCTCACCAATTCAAGGCAAGGGTTGTCACACCAGTAGGTCACAAATCTGCATCTCAGTCTGGGCTATAAGGCAGCTAGCTGAAAATTCCCCAGTGTGCCATTTGTCCCTGTATTATAAAACTTTAGATCTTAGTAAAACAAATATTTCTGCAGACAGTCCTAGAAGTTTTTCTACTGATATTTTTTATTTTTGTTTGAAACATGAAAAATACTCAAATTTAACCAAACTGAGTTTTCAGGAGCTGAATGGAAATGCCAGTGAACAGCAGCAAAAAAATCTTTAAATTGCAATTTTCTGTACTGAAACCCTTAGTAGCAAAGCAGATACATTCCATTAAGGAATTACTCTTTGTTTTCTAAATGCTCCTGAATGATATTTCTAGAACAAAATGACTGCCCCATTCTGGCTCATTCATTAGTTGGCCATATGCCTCAGTATCTTGTGGGAGTCTTCTCACCACGAGCAAGGCAAAACAACCACCTGTATTTATTACTATAAGGACCAAGTAAAGGCATTTGTCTGCTTTCCTTCTCATGAAGAGCACAGATGATAGGCATTGGGTGGAACAAGAATATGAATCTGCCAAGCTAATAATTTTGTGTTCAAAAAGAGATAATTCTACTAATGCTTGCTCTCATCAAACTGCAGCTGCATTTGTTTATTTGTACTATAGACATGATCATGTTTTTGGTTATCCAAAGGACATGTTTGCTAACCCTTAACAGTAAGCCACAGCAGTCATTTTGAATATTTGAATTAAATAAGTGCTTACAGAGGTAGATTTTGTATTAGAATCCTAAAATTAACATGTTTGGGTTTGTTCAGAGAGATGAGCATGAGTAACAGTTAGGTATCTGCAGACAAATGGACAAGAATGATCATCTGAGATAACAAAGGGCTCAAGGTAGCCTGAAGAAAGCTTAAGATTGAAGTTCCTTGAAAAGCAGGAGAAATTACCTAGGGTGGTGTAGCCAAAGGTGGGATTTTACACATGCTCAGCATTAGCTTGGTCTGTTTCAAAGCAAGGATATTTCCTCCTTAAGTATAAGAGCTGGGTGAATGCTGAACACTCTGAAAATCCAGCCCAAGGTGCCCAGGACAAATTCTTTAAGGGGTCTAGCACAGCCAACGTGACAGTGAGCATCATTGTCCTCTTTGATTTTCTTCCCAGAGCACAAGAGCGAGATTGCCCATCGCTACAATGATTTGAAGGAAGAGACATTTAAGGCAGTGTAAGTGAATTTTCAGATTGTTTTCCATTTCTGTTGATATTGAACAAAAAAAGGGAAATTAAAACACACCATATGAGCTAGTGAATAGCACGTACATCTCACTGAAACACAGCACTGAGTTAACCTTCTTAATGTTAGTATACAAAGCCTACAAATGTTCAAAGACCTGCAAAAGTCTCTGGGAAAAGAACTCCCTCCTTCCTTTATGTGAAAGGAAAATAGGAACGAGTAATACAGTTCTGATAACCTTTGGATAGAGAGAATTTGTGCTGGATTGAGATGTTACCAAAAAAAAAAACCACCAACAAAACCCAACTACCAACCTCAAAAAAGAAACCTACAACAGGTTTTCTGAGAAAAGTCAGTGATTTTCTTTTGAAACTGGTTTTAGGAATGGCAGAGGGCCCTGACAGGAACATAACTCTTTCTGAAAGAAGGCAGCTTGAAGGTCATCATTTGTAAAAATGGCAAAAATCAGCTTCATTTATGCCATTTATGAATATGGTGATAGAAGTGGCAGAAAACTCAAATCACAATCTTTTCTGTTTTGTTTATAATAACCTATTATTCAAGACCTGTGTTCTTGGGAAGTAAGGTTAAAAACATTTTTCAGAAAGCAAGTGAGAAGAGGAAGGATATGAGATACAGTACTGTGCTCTTCATGGTCCTCTGGTTAAGCATTTGTGCACCTCCTTTGAACAAACAATTCTGAATCCAGAAGCACCATGGAAAATATTGCCTGTTACATTCTTTTATTTCCCTGTTCCAAAATGTACTTTGTGTTTCAGTACCATGATCACATTTGCCCAGTATCTCCAGAGGTGTTCTTATGACGGACTGTCTAAACTGGTGAAGGATGTTGTTGATCTGGCACAGAAGTGTGTGGCCAATGAGGATGCTCCTGAGTGCTCAAAACCACTGGTAGGCAGTGTATCCTTTGGTATTGTGTTTCTATTAGTTGCATAGAATGGAGAGAATCATCTTTGTTGAGGATTTATACCTCATCCTTTCAGGTGTTGCTGCTGTCATTGGCCAATGCTCAGATTTTAGAGCTGAAACTGTTTTTGTCAGGTTTTGAAGCTCCACCTTTCAGAAGTGTCTAAATGCTCTAGGGAGCCACATATTGGAGCCCAAATGCCATACTTTAGCATGTTAGGTTTACCATTACCTGGAAATTAACATTAGCATTTAGTACAAATACTCCAGATGCAAAATACAGGCCTAATTCCAGGTATTACAGTGACCAGGGATGTAAGATCCCTGGATATCTAGCATGTTCAGCCCAGCCCTTCAGAAAGTTAGGTGCTTGTGTTCTTGTGACCTCTAACATTCAGAGAAAATGATATGACTACATTAGTTTTCCCTAAAGGTTTCCCAAGCTGATCATCAAGTAGAATATCAAGTTCTGCTTCAATTAATCTGAAAATACAGTTGAGTCACATTATAAGTTAAAAGGAGATCACTGTCTGGTATGGAGTATTTTAAATTATAATTAATTTTTTTTTCCAATAAAGCATTGTAACTGTTTTGATATTGGACCACATAGAACTTTAAGAAATTGTGCTGAAAAACACATATTATTCTGATTTATGGTCTAAATCTTACCCAGTAAAAATGTATTTACTTTTCAATCTGGGTTTTCTTTTACAGATAAATAGAATGTATATTAAACTTTCTATAAACACTAATTCTGACCCTCAACATCTCCCTTACAGCCTTCCATTTTCCTGGATGAAATCTGCCAAGTAGAAAAGCTCCGTGACTCGTATGGTGCAATGGCAGACTGCTGTGCTAAACAGGATCCTGAAAGAAATGAATGTTTCCTGTCATTTAAAATTCCTCAACCAGACTTTGTTCAGCCATACCAAAGACCAGGTTCTGATGTCATCTGCAAGGAGTACCAGGACAACCGGGTGCCATTGCTGGGACAGTAAGAAAAATGGCCATTTTGTACTATTTCAGTATTTAGTCTTACAGAAGAGGAATCCCCAAGCTATACACACTGTGTGAGCATGCAGGACATTTGAGAAAGTTCCAAGTATTCAATCTCATATCTACATGTATAAAACAGTTGCTCAGTCATTAATTATCCAAAGCTCTGATCATGTTTGTTCTTTCCACGCTAGAGCAGGTTCTTACATTCAAAAGTGGGCTTTAAGGGATCACATTTTATAAATCTTGGGGGACTTTTTTTCCCCCCCTCAAAAAACCCCTGAAAAACAACCATGTTTCCAATATTGATAGGATAATTCTCTTGCTCCAGCTTCCCACTACCCCCATTGTAATTATAAAAGATGAATAAAGGTAACAGTAAAAAGAATTAAAATTGGCAATAAAATCTTAGTGAAATGGGCATAGATTAATTTTTCACACTTTAAATCATAATTTTCAAGTATTTGTCAAGGCATTTTTAAAAAGCATATGTACATCAAACCAAGTGGCTTACAATACAAGAAGTTCATCCTTCCATCATTGTTATTGAGTCCTGCTTCAGAAACAGTGCAATTCAGCAGAGCATTTAGCAGTAGTGGGCATTGTTAGGAAAGTAAATTACATTTCTAAACTAGAAATAAAAGTTATAGAAGCTCTAAGAGATTTAAGGCCATTTGCTGTCATTGTTGGAATACATAACTTATGTTTTCCTTTTCCTTATAGTTTCATCTACACTGTTGCAAGAAGAAACCCATTCTTGTATGCCCCAACAATCCTCAGTTTGGCTGCTGATTATGAGCATGCACTTCAAACCTGCTGCAAAGAGAGCGATGTCGATACTTGCTTGAATGAAAAGGTAAACCAGTTTTTTCACTGGGGATGAAAAGTAAGCAACTAGTCTGCTACATAAAGGTCTCTTCCAATCTTAGCAGCAATTCTCTTAAAAGTGAGAAGAGACTTTAAGAGGTCAATGTTAAATTATGGTTTGTAATTCCAAAATGGTGCTTTCTGATGGTGGTTTTCAGTGAACATTTATATATTGCTTCATGGGAACTAAGAAGGTAAAAAAAATCATATTTTTATTTTTTTAAGTGGAAAAAAGCAAACCAATCAAAGTGTAGGTAATTAAGCTTATCTTTTTCCCCTTTGCTAATACATTATCAAGCAGCTATGAGCATTGCACAGATGCACTGAATCCAAATAAGGTGTAGCACTTGGGATTTTTCATCTGTGGTGAACTGTAGCGAGAAGGCATGCTACAGAAGAGGCACTAGGGAAACACAGATCTCACTTGGCAGCCTAACATGCCATCACCACATCCAGCATGTAGGTGTATGGAATGTCTCTCCTACCCTTCCCCTATTTGTTGCCCAAGCAAATGGAAGAGTAAGAGTGAGAAACAGGTAGAGTCTTCCTGTTTGTGCAAATCTTTGTATGAAGAACTTGCAGAGAAGGGTGAGGATTAATCATGTGTGAGCACTATGAATCAACAGCAGATGATTTCCACATAGTTTTGCTTTTTAAAAAACTGTGGCCAAGATTTCATGTTAACCTTTAAAATGGCATGAGACAAACTTTCACTTGGTCTCCAACTCAGTCCCAGTGACTTCTGTGTAATCACCATGGTGCTTTGAAATAGAAGTTACACTCCTTGGAAGCCACAGGCTTTCAATGAAATTGAAGTGTTTGGTGAACAGCAGCATGCTCATAGAATAACTGCACTGTGCTATCAGGTACAGTGTATAAACTAGAAGTTAAATGCTGATTGTGAGCTGGTGAGGAGTGCCTAAGGAATTCTCAGTTGGCTTGGCTTTTCATCAGAGCCAGCTCAACCAGAACCTGCTGTGTTTCTGAAGGGGGATTTTCAGATTTACTTTTGTTTTAGTCCATTAGATGTGATGAGTTTAATGTGACAATGTGCCTCCTGTTACTGTAGGCAGCCGCCATAAAGGAAAGAGCCAAGAAAGTCAGTGTGAAGCAGCAGTACTCTTGTGGAATCCTCGATAAGTTTGGCGAGAGAATTTTCAAAGCAGAGTAAGTTCCAATCCTTTTTTTTTTTAATCAAAAGCAGGCTTGTTAACCTAAACCTGAAACTACTCAAGAGGAAAACATCCACATAGATAATTCACTTCTATGTGCCAGGTTTGAAAACTGCACTCACAGTACTTCCTAGCATACTTCTGGCTGAAGACCATTGCCCAACAGAATATTTATCAGTGAGTCAGTCTTTCAACACTAGGCTGACTGATTTCTTAGCCTATTGATTTTAATGTAGAATTTAATTCTGATCAAGTTTCTGCATAAAGACTGGATGCAAAGGACAATCTGTGTATTCCAGACTGATAGTGAGTACTAGTAAAAAGATCAGCTGTGAGAGTTCCAGAGCAATGAAACCATCTTTAAAACCAATCTAGGAGATGTGGAATTAACTGGTGGAGTGTCACTCAGAACCAGAGATTCCATTGCATTTTATCTACATTTTTGCCAAAGCTGGGCCCCATTCCAATGCCTACAGCTTTTAGCAATAGGCACATTGGTCATCAGCTCAGTAAGTTGCTAGTTTGAACCTTAAAGCAATTAAAGAGCCAAATTGGTCATAATCATAGTTGTTGTCAGAGGTACATTTTTAAGATTAAGACAGACTTTTGCAATTATTAAGTGGATCACTTGTCTAAGCACACAGAACTGCTTTTGTTCTGTGGCTAGTCCAATACACTAACCTTGACTAGGATTACCTTACTAGATATAGTCAACTTTGATTTAAAGATTTAATTAGGACTATATACATCTGTGCTAAGTAATCTAGAAATGCTTTGCAGTCACTCAAGAGCCATTGTGAATTCTAGGGTGTGATACATAGACAGCTCAGATAAAAGAATCACCAACTTCTTTCTGTCTGTTTTAAAGGAGCTCTGGGTTACTGGTGCAAGTGTCTATGCCCTTTTTTTCTAGCCACCAGAATCTAGATGAGAAGAACAAATAATTAATTGAAACAATGCTGATCTACAGTATCTTTAAGTATTAGTACTTAACTTGCAAGGTTTCTCTTTAACACAGGGCTTAAAACAATCATATTTCTCTTTTTTCCACCTAGTAAACTTGTTCTCCTGAGCCAGAAATATCCCAAAGCTCCATTCTCAGAAATTATTAAAATTCTCCAGGATATTAAGGGTATCTACAAAGAGTGCTGTGAAGGGGACATGGTAGAGTGCATGGATGACAGGGTAAGCTAAGTATTTTTTAAAAATGCTTGCATACTTGAAAAATGTTTAGGAAGACAATAATTTGTGCAGCTGTTCATTCACAGTCCAGGGAACTTTCACTCAACACTGCTGAAAGGTTCCTCAGCCACTGAAAAAATTATGACCAGCTCAGCTGACTGTTACTGGAACTAGGTTTTGGACAATTCCACATCTAGCCCTTTATGATCAGGAGGGCAAAGAGCTGTTACTTACAGTATAGTATGTGCATTTGGTTGAAATCAAAACGTTTATCAGAGGGTCTGTTTGATGGTATTCACTTACTTCAAATCAATCATAAACAAAGCAAAAGAAAGCAGAGGCAAAAAGGCCACAATTTTTTGTGGTCCTTTTGTGTGTACTGCCATTAACCCAGCTTTCCTGTAGTACCAATGAACTCTAGAGAACAGCTTGCATGGGAAGATTAGCAAAACTTTGCAATAGTGACATGATTTAAATATTGCCTCTCTAGTTGGAATTTAGACACTTTCTTTAAACCAGCTGCTGTCCAATGCTGGCTTTATGAAGCTTTGGGGTTTGTCATGGTTTTCCCCATCAGAGCTGGGCACCTGACAGGACTGACAAGATCAATCAGGCATCCTTGTGACAGACCACTCAGTAACTTTCCTTGGCTTTCCAGAGTTCATCTTCTCAAAGTTTCTAAGATCAGGAAGGGAACCACATTCCCCCTCATGCCTGTGAATATTGTGCTCAACACACACAGGATGTGCCTGTCCCTCTGATTATTTCTCTTTGTAAGGGAGAGAGCGTTTCTTTATGAAAGCTAAGTACATAAGTGATCTGAATGAAAAGGGAGGAGCCTGAAAAAGAGGAGATTAATAAATTTGTCTTTAAACTATTATGTCATGGCTTGTCTGATACTATGTTTTAATTTTACAGGCAGAGCTTATGACCTACATATGCTCTAAACAAGATGTTTTCTCAAGTAAAATCAAAGAATGCTGTGAGAGGCCAGTTGTGGAACGAAGCCAGTGCATTATTGAATCAGAGTTTGATGACAAACCTGAAGATCTTCCCTCACTAGTTGATAAATACATACAAGATAAGGAAGTTTGCAAAAGCTTTGAGGCAGGCCATGACGAATTCTTGTCAGAGTAAGTAGTGCCAACAATGTACATGTTTGTATTTAAACATACCTGCAAATGATCTTCTGTCTTCTCTGGGCTGGAAAAACCATCCTCTTGGGTGTTTCAAGTGCATATGGAGAAAAGAGATGACCATGTGGAAGTCCAATGTAACTAACATAGCTTCAACCCTAGTTGAACCTCTGGTTTCTCATTCATGCCTTGTGACTGTTTCTATTCAGCGTTATCCTACTTATCAAAGCTGAATTTATCAGTGCCTTTCCTTTATTCAAGGGCTTTTTGCATACCTACCTACATTATCTGATTAAGAAGTATCCTGTCCTGAGGAACTATTTTGTTGTTCTCACATTTGCCCTGTTGGCAGACAACAGAACAACTAAAAAATTCTACTGAAACAAGCAAACAGCATTCCAAACTCATTGTCCACCTTAACTGATCTAATCTGAGGAACTGCCATTGACAGTTACTCCACTGTGTATGAAGCAAGCAGCATGTTATTTGGGAGCTCTAATTCTGTCAGCTTGTGTGTCTTCCAGGTTTATTTATGAATACTCAAGAAGACACCCCGAGTTCTCCACACAGCTGATTCTGAGAATTGCTAAGGGATATGAAGCACTCCTGGAAAAATGCTGCAAAACAGACAACCCTGCTGAGTGCTACGCAAATGCTGTAGGTGCAAAGCTTTGTTTGCAGATAACTAGAATGCTTGGTCAGTACCTATCATGAAACAATTGGGTTGAGAAGCTCCTATGGAAAAGCATACATAAAGCATTTTGAGAGATTAATCCCAGGGGAAGTTAATGTTCTGATGGGAGATGAAGCAGTCCAAGGCCCATGACAGGTTTCTCAAATCACAAAATAATTTGATTGGCCACCTTACAACATTTCAGACTAGTGTCACTCAACTCTCTGATGCCTCTGTCTCTCAGAAGTGACTCTGCTTGTCCTGAAGATGATTAATACCAGTTAGCTGAATTATTCTGTGGGCCCCAATGCCTTTACTGAGTATGGCTGCTCATGGATTATGATGGAAACTTGCTTGGCCAGCTCACATAGAGACACCCAAACTCAGGTCTCCTAATCTTCAACTGAATCACACACAAGTCACTGCACAAGTTGAGTCACTGACAGCTTTGGCCAAGGGATAGAGAGAGGATGTTCCCTTCGTAGTTGATAATCCTGTACTTGAGAAATGCTCACCTGATTTTAACAAAGAAATAAACCCCCTGTTATCTAGAAAATAAGTCCAATGGCTAATAATTTAAATTATATTTCAAAAATCTTGCTGTATTTTTAAACAAAATTTCTGTTAGAACTTAAAATTCACATGAGAATCAAGTCCTCCCTACACCATCTGGGCTACATGGAAGCAATCGGCCTGGCAAAATGGTTATCTTAGAGCTAATAGGATCTAGAAGTCAAAATGTATATTCATATGACTGTTACCTGATGTCCTGGCTCTAACATTTCTAATGGCTTTATACTTGTTTGCAGCAAGAGGAATTGAACAAACATATCAAGGAAACTCAGGATGTTGTAAAGACAAACTGTGACCTTCTCACTACCCATGGCGAGCAGGACTTTCTGAAAGCGTAAGTACTTCCTGATAAACCTTCTCGAGCATACACAACCATGCTGGCTGCTTTGGGCAGATTTATTTGGTCTGCAGTAGTCTAGCTCAGTAGAGCATGCTTCAAATGTGGGCCAAAAGTCATTTTGGTCTGTCTTTTTCAGGCTTCTGATCCGCTACACTAAGAAAATGCCTCAGGTATCAACTGATACCTTGATGGAAATTGGAAAGAAAATGACAGCCGTCGGTACCAAGTGCTGCCAGCTTCCCGAAGACAGACGCTTACCTTGCTCCGAGGGATACGTGAGTGCTTTTGTTTATTCTCTCTACTCCTCTTGGAGTTTTCTTCTGTTCTCTAAAATGCTGGATTCTGGTGAGATGGTAAACTCAGAAGGATTTTTTTGTAAGCCCCAAGCTAAGCATCTACCTAACAGAATTCAAAGCCTGTTCATTTTTAATGGACATGAGAACCTAAACAGTTCTCTGATGGCAGCCTGTGAAAATTTTAGCTAAACTTTGCTCTCCCTCAGGAAGCAAAATTAAGTTGATTTGGTCTGTAGCAGCTTGCATGTGTAAAAACTAAAGTCTCTTAAAAATTACAACTTACTTACTGATTGTAGCCCAATGGACAGGCTGTTTGCAGATTAATAAATGCCCAATTCAAGGAATATATATTTATTTTAAAGTTTAAGACCATGCAATTTCCAGCAGGTGTTTAGATCTGTCAGCTTCCACTTCCAGCTATGCTATTGTGACAAACATTACATTTTTCTTCTTTTGTTTTACAAGATGTAACTTATGTTTGTCTGTCTTTCCTTCTTTTTTCAGCTGAGCATTGTGATTCAGGATATGTGCAGGAGACAGGAGACCACACCTATAAATGACAATGTTTCACACTGCTGCAGCGACTCCTATGCTTACAGAAGGCCATGCTTCACTGCCATGGGAGTAGATACCAAATATGTGCCTCCACCATTCGACCCTGAGATGTTCAACTTTGATGAAAAATTGTGCACTGCTCCTCCTGCTGAACGGGAATTAGGGCAGATGAAGTAAGCTAAAAGAAATACCTTGTAGAAAAACTTCTCAAGTGTAAAACTTTAGAGTAGGGGGCAGAAGGAAGCTACAAACTGTCTGTTTTGTCATCTGACTGGGGCTTCACTAGCAACAGAGAGAAAACCAGATGGAATTATGTGTTTGTACTGAGCTTATGAGTACAAAACATCATGTAGTTTGGAAGAGGCAAAATAGGTTATTTTCATAGAATCATGGAAAGGTTTGAGTTGGAAGGGACCTTAAAGCTCATCCAGTTCTAACCCCTCTGCCATGAGCAGGGTCACCTTCCACTAGACCACGTTGCTCAAAGCCTCATCCAACCTGGCCTTGAGCAATTCCAGGGAGAGAGCAGCCACAGCTTCTCTGGGCAACCTGGGCCAGTGTCTCAACACCCTCACATGGAAGAATTTCTTCCTCGCATCTCATCTCAATCTCCTCTCTTCCAAGCCATTACCCCTTGTTCTGTCACTGTGTGCCCTTGAAAAAAGTCCCTCCTCAGGCTTTCTATAGGCTCCTCCAGGTACTGGAAGGCTTCTAGAAGGTCTTCCCAGAGCCTTCTCTTCTTCAGTCTGAACAGCCCCAAATCTCTCAGCCTGTCCTCACAGCAGAGGTGCTCCAGCCCTCTGATTATCCTCTGGCCTCCCCTGGACTGGCTCCAGTAGGTCCATGTCCTTCTGATGTTGGGGGCCCCAGAACTGGATGCAGTACAGGTGGGGTCTCACCAGATCTGCTGGCTTCTCTTTATGCAGCCTAGGGTATTTTCTTCGAGTAAATTCAGTGTCTTAACTGAACAGTTTCTCATAGGTTCACTGTCAGTGCAAGTCTTAAGATGTACTTAATTAAGACAACACAGAGATAATTTCAGTAAGTTTTTTTCCCCCACCAGTAACCAGGATAACAAAAACCAAACAGATGGTTGTGGTAGACTGGGAGTTTGGAGTCAGAAATAGGCACAGACTTCTGTAAGCATGACAGAAAGCCTCTTAAGTGATCTGTACCTGCATGGAACGGTGTATTTTCAATTGGGAACCCAACTACAACAGGTAGCATTAACTGTGTGTTGTGGCTTTGTTTTCAGATTACTTGTCAACCTCATCAAACGCAAGCCCCAGATGACAGAAGAACAAATCAAGACAATTGCTGAGGGTTTCACTGCCATGGTAGACAAGTGCTGCAAGCAATCAGATATTGAGACATGCTTTGGTGAAGAGGTATTTCCCATCTCCTTTAAAAAAAAAAATCAAACAAAACATTTACAGCAAGCTGGAAATTCACTAGAAAGCATGCACTACAAAAGTGGTTCTGCAAGCTGCTATGATTACTTGTCTGTGTGCCCTTACAATAAATTTGCCTGCAGAGCATAGTATATCTTGACTGCACAGACTATAGTCACAGATTATAGTTACTGAACAATTTGGAAAGGTTGTTTGGAAGTAAGGTAGTCCAGTCATCTGCTCAAAGCACAGCTAAATTCTAGAGGAGATAAGCTTCTTCAGGGCCTTGTCTGGAGGAGCTGAACATCTACAAGCAATAGTTGAAAAATACGTGTGTGTAGAATTTAAACTGTATCTCCAGCATAAACTTCTCTTTGTGCTACAGATTCTTAGAGAACTCTGAAAGATCACCAGTAAAAAGTGCATCTGGATCAATTATCAGCAACACCTAGCAAATAGAGATAGATTGGCAGGAGAAGTCCAGCTGATTATGTCCTATGACCAGTCATTGCATTTTTTTCAAGCTCATCAAGCACAAATACATTCAGTCATTCAACAATTACTTGTCTCTGAAGTAACCATAGCAAAAGTTTATCTGTAGCCATCATGCTGAGCAAGCACAGAGTGTTTATAGGAAGCATAAATGGCAGTTTCCAACAGCAACCTCATTATCATTTGAAACATAGAACTGTATTATTATCTTAAACTGCTTAATGATTGAATCCTTTTTATTTATATCCAAACTATTGTGTAGGTAAATATATTAGGAAGATTTAGAATTATTTTGTCATTAATTCACTCTAAGAGTTTATTTTCTACCTTTGCAAAATTGAAAATTATCTGACATAGGGGAGATTAGAAGGTACCATTAGAATTATCCTTCAAACCATAACCCAGACACAAGTTTATAAACATTCCTGCTCAAGCACTACATAATTCACTGTCTTGCTTTCTCTCTCACAACTGTTTGTTTTCCTTTTTCTAGGGTGCAAACCTAATAGTCCAGAGCAGAGCCACATTAGGAATTGGCGCTTAAAAAGTGGTAGGTAACAGCAATAACGCTTATATATCAGCTCATCTCTCTATCTGCACCTCTGTACCCACCCTTCCACCCATTTAACTCCTTCAACTCAAAAAAGCATCTAGCTTACCTTTAACCTGCCAGATATTTGCTTTTTCTAATGGGTGGTTTACCATTTTACAAAATAATCCTTTTTGTTTCTTCAACCTAGGTTGCCAGTGGGGAAAAATATGAAGAAAAATACTTCTGTGTAACTTCTCCTGCCCATTACCTTTTTTCCTTTGGTGTTGAATGAGTATTTCATAAATCTTCATTGTTTTGTCAAACCATGTGCTTTTCCAGAAACTTTTCAATTCTATTACTTTGAAAAAAAAATGAATAATAAATGAAAGCTCTATAAATCTGCATCTGTCCTTGTCTGCTGGTGACTACCATAAGGCAAAGCTCTGCAGTGCCCTCTATACAAGGTGGTTGCTATAAATAGTATATATGGGCAGGGATTCCATTGGGCTTTTTTCCTGTTTCTTGCTCTTGCAAAGTACATATGGAAGAATATGAAAGGTGGCAAGACATTTAGCTAGACTTTAATCCTCTCATTCAATCACAGGTTCATTTTACACTTTACTGCAGCAATTACAATTTCATATTCAGAGAATGTTCAAAGGAACTGTTCAGTCTAAATAAAATGACTAGCAATGAGCTCTTATAAAAGGAAAAAAAGCCAGCCACATCAGCCACAAACCAAGTTATCTCTTTGCTTGCAGAGTTGCAAACAGATCTGCTTTTAGACACTTGTTTTCATGTCTTGAGTTAGTTTTCAAACAGCTTTTGACTTTAGAGAAGTCTCTTGAAAAGCTTGCCATCTAAATCATGCCCTTCATTGCAGGAAGCTCCTAAGACAGAAATTTTTCAGGTCTATGCCACTAAAGCAGCATGACTTCCTAGTACATATTTTGCTTCAGTCCATCAACACAAAACCTCCAGATCTTCTACACTTTAACAAGGACCCTTGCACAACCCTTGCATTGTTAGAAGAGCCCTTGCATAATAAGGCATTTCATAAGGGCTGCTGTGTTGGCCCTAAAACTCTGTGCCTGTAGTTCATGAACTGGGAATGTTCTCCAGAACCACAGAAGTACACTCAGAATGAAACATTCAGACACTGGATTCAAAATTTAAAAGGAAGAATCCCCAGTCTTTTTGTGACTGAAAGGTTTGAACACTCAATCACTGCAAGTCTGAGTTATGTGTTGCTTTAGAAGAAGTTATGTGATTCCCAAGGAATTCACAAACATCACGTTCCAAGATTAAAAGTTTTGTGCATTTGAGCAAGAATCATTCACCAGTTGCAGTTAAGCACCTTTTCCCTTAGTTTAAGGGAGCACAAAGTCATTATAATTACCTTTCCTATTATGTAATTCACCATCCAAAAAGCAGACAGTCATTGTCATGCACTGCAGCTAAAACTACTCTGCAAGAAAGCAGCTGTAGTTAATTAGGACAAGTTATTCTTGTTTGAGGAAGAGGTTTGATGAAGATTCTGAGGCACAGAAATCAGCACTAGCCCCACAAATCTATATCAAGTGTGAGTTTCTCATTAGATTTCTAGCCAACCCCTACACTGTGTCACAAGTGGAAGCTGGTAGCTTGCTGTCGAATCTGGTATGGCTTTTCAGCTGCACATTGAATAAGTCCAAGTATAAAGCAGGTTTAGGGTTCCATTAAGATTTAGTAATTCAAATTGTGTTTGTAATTAACGTGTTTGCTTTTTTGCTGGCTCCAGAGGGATAGAGAATACATAGAGAAATCATCTCAAGGCTGCATTTAGCATTTATCAATGCTGAAGAGAACATATCAGGAGAGTAGAGACTAATATCAATATACCAAAAAATATATTAAAACAATTGATTCCACTCCACCCCAACCCTAATCCTACTGTTCATAGGAACCCATCTATTTCACTCTTGCATGTCACTGTGTTTCAGTTTACAGAAAGCCAAGCTGCAGCACTTAAAAAAAACATCATAACCTTCCATGTTGATGTGGTTTTGAGAATTACTTCTTAAGAGCTTTTGCTCCCATGCTGAGCAATCTTCCTTGTATTCCTGGGGCTCTCTTTTGGGCTGTGATTTTCTACAACTGATATGTTTTTGTCCATCTGGTTTTCTTTACAACAAGGTGACTTTCCATTTTTCCTTGTAGAGTCTGAGTTCAGAGGAAAAGGAATAAGCACACCTGCAGCTGTAGCTAAGACTGCACTTCTACAAAAGTATTCTTTAATCACTTAAGTGTCACCTAAAGAGGTAGGGAAACCTCCCCCTATTACCTGGGAAGTATTTAAATTTCTGCTACTAAACTTGAATGATGGCTTCAAATGTCAGAAAGGCCAACTCTTACAATAACTATTAACATGTGACTTGTTTTCATGCAGCAGCTTTTGTTAGGTTATTTTAAGAGACATTTAGGTTTCCTATTCTTTCCATTGCAACTTCTAGTCCCTAGAACTCACTGAAAACTACACAAGTATTGCCAAGTACTCAAGTAAGCTAATGAAATAAAGACAGCACACCAATTTTAAGGCAGACATGAGGTTTTTTTGAAGGCCCACATCCTTACCTGTGAACAACTGAGTTCACAACAGCATGCCAGATCAGCCAGAGCACTGTTGTGACCATGCATTTCCTGTACAGTGATGATTCACTTGGCAGTTCTGCTGTCTCTGTCTAGATAAACATAGAAACACCTTCCCTGGGCGATGGTATCCCAGCAAACAACATGGTACTGTGGTAATAGGTAAAGTTGTACAACAGCAAAACCTTCATGGTACTGAGTCAAATGAGGAAATGCACACCTTGTAGTCTGCTCCTGTTTGTACACCCCATTTACCTTCTCTTTCCTCTGCAGCACAGTATAATGAATGGATATGTAGTTCTAGTTTGTGATCTACTGTTACCCCTCAGTAACATGCAGGCTACTTTGTACTTTCTGTATTTGCTTTTTTTGTATGCCCCTATCTCTCTCTCATATATCCTCTATAAAGGTTAGTAAAGCCATGACCACTGAACCTCTAATACTCACAATTCCTCTGAATCAAGTTTTTCAGTCTTTAGAGAAAGCCTGATGGGAACTACACAGCCATCCTTTACAAAAAACCCACAATTTTGACAGCACCAGCCATTAACACTAATTGATATAAGTGTCCTCAAAACTGACTCCTCTAAATTAACTTATTTGCTATATGTAGATTTCTTATGCTAAGACTGAGAAATAAACAAACACTATGTTATTAGTTCTTAGCAAATGCAAACCCTACCATTGCTGATAAAATTCTTCCTGCAGATTCCAAAGTTTTCAAAGTAACAGCCAGACCCAGAAGTTAGAAATGCTGCTTCTCTACGAGGTGATTACAAGGCAAAGTCTTTATTCTACTGGTGTGAAAGGGTAAGGGACTACATCCCTTTCCTTCTGCCTTGTCTTTAATTCCTTCAGCTGACCACACATCCCCTGCCTCCATCAGACTCCCCTCCCACCTGCCCTAATCTCCTTACTGTCTTCACTCCCAAATTATTCAGCCACTTTCTCCTCTCCATACCTCTACCACACTCTGAATCACAAAGTGACAGCTGTCCTGTCTGTAAGCACAGTTTCCAATATTTTTAAAACAGTGGGTATTGGTAGTGGTATTTTTAGGAGCATCCCTAAAAGGTTTTGTCTTCTCTAGGTCACTTGGGTAAGCTGGATCTCTTGGTCATGGCATTTCCATGTTACTTCTTGATGTCTCATGATCCCTCAGGTTGATGAAGTGTCTTGACCCTGTTGCTCTGCATTCATT
This sequence comes from Caprimulgus europaeus, assembly GCA_907165065.1. The sequence continues at coordinate 80,187,053 of OU015526.1, forward strand.
GATGGTGTTTGGGAGCTAGGGTTAGTGACTCCGGAGCATGTCTTGTAAGAAGGCTGCTAGCTGTGGCCTTAATGTATGGCAATTCCTTTAATGCATGCTTCAGCTTTCACCTGAACATTTGGAAACTTGTTACCTGAGTGCTTAGCCCTATTCTGCTCTCAGATAAATGTCATTAAACCTCTTTTACTGCATCACATCAAAGATGTGCAAAGCTTCTAAAATATTCATTATGGTGTACATTTTCTTAGTATAAATCTTTACAACCTATTTGACTGCCTAGGACTGTTCTCCATCACCTCCTACTACAGATATCCCTTGCCTTGCTGCCCAACAGGGGATACTTCAGTAGTCAATGTTGTCTAAAGGATTTCATTTTCTATGGGTTCTGATTCATGATCTGTTACTGTCTTTGCCCAAAACTGAATGTGACTCTTCTGCATACTAGCACTAGTCAACTGCATGTCCACCAACATGAAACTACCACATACCAGTGGTACCAGGATTAAAACACATGATATTTTGCTTTGGTTGCAGCAGTGGATCATTTAAATCTGCCAGATTTGACTACATGCAAATACTGAACCAGATCCACAAGTGCATTTTGGGTGTTCTGGGCTTCCCCATAAACAAAAATAAGCCTCCACTTGAACTCTTTCAGTGGAAATGTGTAAAGCACTGAGAGCATGCCAAGGAAAATGTACCTCAGCTCATGTAAAGCAACTGAAATTCTGAATTAGCTTGCTAAAAACTTGCAGTCCTAATTGACTTGTGATGACAGCAGTTCTCTCATCAGCCCAAGCCATTAGAACAGTAGTCAAATATTGTCTGTTTTCCTGCCTTAAGAAATAGGAGGGGTGGAGAAAGCACATTTCTAACATGAAACTAAGTTATATTTTACATGAAGACTTGTAATCCAGTTCTTAATTTGCACAATTTCTTATGCAGCTGAGCAAAGCTAAAATCTGAATTTACAAGGTATTTTCAGAACTGACCCCTCTAAATCACAAACCTCATTTTGTCATGTTCCCTTTTAGCAAGGGTGGGTTCAGCCTGGGAGCCCTCTCCAAGCATTCATGGAAGTTTACAGCAATTTACATTTGTATGGTTGATTGTTTACAGACACTGGTTGATAACAGCATACAAATTATTTCATTGCCTTCCATCTTCTTTGTTTCCAGGCTCCCCTGCATGGTCTACACCTGCAAATAATCTACAGTAATGAAGCTGATAATGTTCATTTCCTTTATTTTCTTCAGTTTTGCTACCTGCAAAAATCAGAACAGATTTGCTTGCAGGTAAGAACATTCTGGTTTAATTGCTTTCCTTACACTGCAACTCTGTCATAACTTATTTGAGTTAGTTTCACATAATTTCATAATGAATATGAAGTGAAATACCCTTATTTTCATACAGTATGCTAATTATGATGAATTATAGTTTTGTTTTTTTGGTTTGTGGTTGGGTTTTTTGGGTTTGTTAGGTTTTTTTACCCTTAAACAGGAGGAAACTAATTCTTAAAAGATTCTAATTTCCATTAAAAGAAAATCAGTGAAAGGTAAGAATCTTTATTTTCAGGGAAGCATTCACTACTTCGAACAAAAATGTGTTTAAGTAAAAAAGTTTAGAGAAATCAACAAAAAGTCTCAACAACATCATTTTAAATGCCTTTTTTCAGTATATAGGAATCCTCATTACCTTACAAATTTTAGTAATTGCTTTCTACATATTGAAAATTTATCCATTATTGCTACACAAATGGCTTCAAATCTACATATAGATGCACTTTACTGTATGCAAAGACCTGCCTTTTAAAAACACATTCATTTGAAGTAGGAGAAATGAAAAACTTCCCAATTTTTACAGTCCAAATTCATGAACCTCATTACTTTTAGAAGCTCAATTCTGCAGCAAGCCTCATCTTGCTTTCTGCAGGTCAGAGGCAGAGGTTAGCATTAACATGCTTAAGCTTGAACTGCACCTTGGACTCCTGACTCACTAAGTGACTTTTTGGTGGTTTACATAAGCATTAGGCTAATATACTGTCTTTTTGGTTTACTCTCAATTTAGGTTAACATTAATGATGGAAAAGACTTCTGCTTAGCCTCTATTTTTCTCTTTTTTTTCCCCCCAGCAGTAACAAAGTCACTGAAATTACTCAGTGTCTGAGAATCCATAGACTTCTAATATTTTTTCACTTCTATTATTGTCTTATTTTAAATGAGCAATGAAGCAACACTTCACAAAACTTCATTGGTCAAGTCTACTGTTTAATTCTAATAATTAATATAATAATTCTAATAATTAATTCAATTTAATTAAAGCAAAAATCAACAATTCATGCAATGCAGCAGTGGTTTGATGCAAAAGTAGAAAGGAAAGCCATTTCCTCCTTCCTCTCCTATTTATTTTCACCTATATAGGTTTGATAATAAATTCTAGCAATTGTGGCTATTTCCATTCACCCATTTTTAGCAGGTAGGCCATTTTAGACTCCTGTCACTACTTTTTTTTACCACCATCCCTCCCTCCCCCTCATTTATTTCTACCTGGTACACATAGTTGAACACTGGCCTGTATGGGGGGAGCAGTTGTTTGTACCCTTGCCACTAAAGACAGACAAGAAGCCTAAGGAATCCTGAGCTTTTCTGATTATACAGACACACAGGAGCTACAGGTATGATTCAGAGGCTTAAAAGTAAGTATCTAATGCTATTTGGGATACCCTAGGTAACATGCTTGGTCTCTGTCTACTACTCCAGAAGATCACAGGTCTTTTCAGAACAAAGTGTATTACAGCTACCCAGTGATGTGTCACAGGGTTTCTGTGTTCAGTGAACTCAACCCTACCACATGTGCTTCCATCTTAAACCCAAGAAGCACACACACAGGGAATGTTAGTCTGTGGAAAACAGACAGAATGTGAAAACTGGAAGAGTCTACATATTTTTCTTTCTTCCTTAAAAAAAAAAAATCAAGTACAGGTTTTAGTATGACATGACTACTTATCAGGGCTTCACAACTGTTCTCCAAAATTGTTTATTCAACCATAACCTTATTTATTACATGAACAACCTAAAAGTTGTCAGGAGAAGATATAAGTGGAGTGTGAGCCAATGACCCATTGTAGTGTTGGCCTGTTTATGATAAAAAGATCATGGGGTGAAATTCTGCTGAGAGACAGGGCCCTTGACTGGAAACAGTGTCTCAAACAGACCCTTACAGAAACCTGGTGGGGTGGAAGGACTTTCTCCTTGCAAGCACAAGGCAAAAAGAGCCACTGTGTGCACTTGGACAGAGGGAAATCCCCATCCCTTTCGGAAAGTAATACAAAATAATCAGGCAGAGCAGCTTCAAAAAGGGATTTGGACTTGGCAGCTGTCTCTGTTCTGTGGGGCCACCCTAAGAGTCACACCTGAGAGGCAGGCTACAAACAGATCATCTTAGGAGAACTGTAGTGTAAAAAAAACAAAACCAAAACAAAAACCAATGCAACAAAAGGTTGACTCTGCCAGAAGAGAAAGCCTGGGCAAGGCACTGCCAGACACTTGACTCCAGGAGTCAAGGGAGAATTTGTACTCCAAACCCAAAAACTCCACTGGATCCAGAGTGAGCTGTACAATACTCCATGCCTTGGGAGCAGGACCTTTCACAAAGCAGATGCATTGAATTAGTTTGGGCCTTCCCAAAAACACTTGCATTTTGTTTTGTTACCTGTGGGCAGACATAGCAAGTTCCCAGCCTCACTCAGAAGTGCTGTGTAAGCAGGTCACTGCAACCCAAGTTTGCACTGTGCAAAGATAACGGTGATGGTGTTGTACTAAGATAACTTGTTTTGACATTCAGCAATGGTGTTTCACTTGGCTGGACCATCACGCCTACAGGTGCCAGATAAAGACAAGGACAAGTTGTAAATGTCACCCTTTGTACTTTGTTGTGTCCAGTCCAGTTGCACTGAAGCCACAGTGGGATTTGGAACGTAGATAAGAGGAAGAGTGTTCTGTTTGGGAAGTTAAGGGGAAGGTGTGTCAGGGGCAAACGATTTTAACTTGAGGAATTTCTTATTTCTTCCCTAGGTTGAAGGTTCATCTTATGCTCTCATAATGAGCTGGCATATGGGCTTTATTTCCCAATACAGGACATACTGTGTTGGTAACAAACACACATGCAGCAGCCTCTACAAAACATCACTCATTTAAAGCTTTCCCACTCAGTTCTGGGCTGCAGATCCCTCTCCCAGTACCCAGGAACCACCCAGGATCAATGATTACTTCTTCCTTCCCTCTTAGGTGATAACTACTTCAGTCTGGATTCTCCAGAAAGACATTCATTGCACTGAATACAGAAAATGGAAGGGCCTCTCCTGGAAGTAATCCTCACCTAAGGCAGAACAAAGTTATATCCAGTGAAACCATTTCATTATGGTGTGAAAGAAATTATCTTACAACACAAAAGCAGATGCTCAGTTCTATTGATGAAACCATACTGGTACCAACACCACCCCTTCAATTAAACTGGGACTTGAACTCCCAAATAGAGTTGTCAGTCCTCCCAAGTCCAAAATAACTATCTGTTTTCTCTCCTTTTTTCACTACCAAAAATGTTTGCTATAAAAAGAGATTGGCTCTGAGGTGAGCAATAGCTCCTGGAGTTGCTGGAAAGTTTCTTTTCTACGCTGTAGAAGTGTCTTTTGCTTTTGACAAGGTCCTGGAATTAAGTGGAAGTGGAGGAGTAGGTCAGGGTGGAAATCTGAGTGGTAAAACTCACAGGGTGCAACTCAGTCCTCATGTCACTGAGGTGACAAAATTGCATTTTGAATAAAGCATGATATCCTGTACTTGGAAAGACTGAAGGAACAGGCTGACTATATGGAGGAGTATGGGAAGAGTGCCATGGAGCTCCACTTCAGCAGGCAGTGGTGATGGGATGGTTGTTTTTTCCTCTTACACTCTTGTTGCTTCACAACATGCCTGGGAGAAAGGCACAGCTTCATGCAACTGAAGCTGGGAGAAAAGCCTCGAGTATGGACGAAACCTGGATCTTAGAAGTTTAGGAATAATTCCCTCAAGAACAGGTCACCCAGGAATCCTTCACCTTGTGTAAATAACAATCACATCTGTTAGGCCACAAGGTGACCTTTCATGGCATATCAGTCACTGACTGAACCTCTTCAAGATAATTAGATGGTTCTGTTACCTCGTTACCCACACAGCCTGCAGACATCCTGGGGAGCAGCCATGCCTTTTCCAGCATCCCATCAGTGTCACAGCACAAATGAATGGAAAGAGAAGGTGCACAAAGGAAAGAGAAGTCACAATGCAAGAAAGGTTGTGAGTTCTACAAGAATTTATCTTGTGAAGAGGGCCATAGGTTCTGAAGCAAATTAATATATCTTGTACATGAAGATTTCATCTGTCAGTTTGTTAATTGGCTTTGTTCCTTCTTGTAGTACTCCAGAAAAATTCACCAGAATCAAATAAGCCGAAGACAAGGCAAGATTCCTCGTGCTTGACCACAGATGCAATAACACTGAAGGACCATCAGCATGACTGGCAGCCCATTTCTGCCTCTCAGAAGGGAGATCTGTAACAGATCCGGACTGTAAAGGAAAGTAAAGCTTTCTCCTGTGTTGACATGCTACAAGCACCCACGCAGACAAGTCCTGCTGGAACATCTGTCAATTTATTACCATCACTGGGACCATGCTAAGTGCACTTTCCACCCACGTGCCACTCCAACACAAAACACACAGCAAATATGTCCTCACAAGCCCAGAGAGACAAGCACTGCCAGAAAAACACTGAGGAAAGTGGTTTCATTCCCAGCCAAGTAACTCAGAGGTTCAGAGGAACCAAAGGACAAAGGAATTTGTTGCCAACTTATGGCAGCATGTGGGCACATGTGGCCTGGGCATGCTCCCACCTGTACTGCAAGAGGTTATCCTGTCTCCTGTGCCAACACTCTTATACACCCCCAGGGCCAACACTCCTCAAGACAAGGACTCAAGGAAAATCTGTCAATTCATATCAAACCAAGGGGCTATACAAAGCACCAAAGAATGACTGAAAAAAAAGGGAGAAGCCAAACATTACACACAAATCTTTTCAGTCCCTCAAGTTATAAGAATTTGACCAGGATCCTTTTAGCTAGACAAATTATGGTTTGTGTTACACCACATACAGCTTTTCAACATGTATCAACAGAGAGGCATGGCTGGGGAACAAGGAAAAACTTCAATAACATGTCAAAAATTGCCACCCAAACAAGTCATACTTCTCTATGCATTGATAGTCCATGAATTTATCAAGCCTTTTAAAAATAACAAGGTCCAGATTACATATATCATCAGAAAATAGGTTAAGACATGCACTTTTGGCAAAACATACCCACTCAGGAAATAATATCCAGGTCAAACAGAAATTCACAGATTATTTTGATCAATGATTTTGATAAAATTAGTCATTTGCAGGGGCTGAAAAGAACAATTCTTACCATCACACTTCCCAGCATAGCCAAATCATGTTAACTTATTTACACCAGTGAAGTGAACAATTTGGATTTCATTCCTGCATTGCCTCCAGGCTACATACACTGGAAAAGTTTTGCTCAATACACAGGTAATAAAGTTTTATATGATACATCCCATGCCACACCTTAAGTTTTGAGGTACAGATTCAGCCATGAGTGCCATTTGTCATACTGTTGCATGTGATCTTAAGAGAAAAACCTTTCACTCTCTTCAGGAAGCTTCAAAGCAGACCCTAAAAGCCAAATACAAAACTCTGCTCTGCTTCAGCAAGACTCAAGTGGTAACACTCCAGCCAAAGGCTCTCAGGTGAATTAGGCTGGATCTGGCCCATAATGGTGTAGTGTGCATGTTAAATTCAGTGTATTTTACCAAGAGGAGCTGAGCATAATCCCAGTTCAGAGCATTTGGAATGCCATTCACAGACACGTACATCATGACAGCAAAAGGACAGAGGACTGTTGTTTATTTGTGAGCTAAATATTTGCAGGAAAGACTCAAATATATTCTCTGAAAGTGAGTTTTCTTAGGGAACTTGCAGTCAACTAACTGAATCACATGGAAAAGCTGAAATGGTTTTGTCATTCCATGGAAAACGCTGTGTATTCAACCACAAAGCAATTACTGGAAGACAAGGAAGAGATGTCAGGGTTTTCAATGAAAACTAAACAAAGCAAACTTAAAAAAATCAACTTGCTTTTTAACATTTTTAGCCCATGAAATAATACTTTCATCCTTTTATTTTAAAATCCAGCCATTACAAGCTCTTGTTCTTCATGGCAGGGAGTTATTCCTCATTTCCAAAAAGGCAGAAGGTTTTGCTGCTAGAGCAGAAGAGCTGCCCACCCACCATCACAACAGCAACTCTGCTACTGCTGTGGGCAAACATGCTCAGCAGATCAACTAGTGCAAGCTGCATCTTACACACCAGGTGTGCTTCTTGATCAATAACAGCATATATAGACCCAAATCATTACAGACAGGCCAATCACAATATTTACACTCAGTGCTAGATCCCTTACAGATGATACAGGCTGTCTCCACACACAACCAACCTCCACACCAGCTGGAGTCTTTAACATTTCAGAAAGAAACTCCCTATGGATGCGATTTTTTTCAGGGGCAATCTGTGACTTCCTCAAGCTTGACAATCTTGACAGAGTAAAGAGTTATAAGAACTAGGATTTTTTAAATATATATGTGTACATACACACAAAAATCCTCCTCTGTGTGTGTATGCATGTAAGTATTTACTTTAATCTTTTAACACAACTATTTATAGAAAATAGTGAAGAACTGCACCAGCATCCCCTCACTGTCCAATGATAATCTCCTACATTTTTCTTCTCTTTCCATGAAAAACTGAAATAGCATGTGAGATAAAAGAGGACTTACAAGCCTTGAGTGAACACAGAAAGTGGCAAAGTCAGTGCTAAATTAGGGACAGATAAAGCTTTCATGAGCAGCAAACCAGTCATTCTCTTACTCAATGGAGCAGTAAATTTAAGTAGGGAGAGCTCAGGAGTGAAACACAGACCTGGAACATTAAAAGACCCCAGTTACAACAAACCATCAGTGTACGATCTAAACCTCATTTTTCTTGGCCATGCAGATAAATGGTTTGATAAGGGTTCAATTACATCCAGGTTAAAGAGACACACTGTGTGGCTTTCTGGGGAGGGGGCTCCACAGAATTTACAGAAACATTAATAACTTGCAACTTCATTATCAAGTTTCCAACTTCTTATTCTCCCCCCACTTTTTCTTTTTATATTTAGCCAAAAGACTTCCCAGGGCTTTATCCTCTGATATTTACAGTACTGCAAACGATGTCTCAGTGACCAAAGACTGCTATGCCAGAAAGGTGGTAAATTACAAAAAGTTTGTCCTTTACATGCTAGCATATTTGCAGTAATTAAGAGAACACTCCTTCTCACTGCTATTTGCAGTTCTCTGGACAGCCTGTACCCCAGCTGGCCAGCAAAAAAACCCCAAACCTGCAACATTGGCAAATTTGGCCTAGATTCTCTGCTCACATAAATTGGGATAATTACATTGCCTTCAGCAGAACCAGTCTACACAAGCTGAGACTGTCACTCTTCATAATTAGTACACAGTTTTTTTTGGAATCTAATTTGATCACTGCTGTAAATTTAAACCAACCACTCAGCCAGGGCTGTTGGTTTCACAGGGTCATAAAGGAGCACAGTCAAACACACCAAAATAAATGTTGAGGCAACCCACAGCCACACCTCACTCCTCTGGGGCAAGGGGGAAAGCGCTGGAAACGTGTTCTTGCCACCATGGAGTGGCTCTGAACACTAGATGGGAGATACCAAAGCTGGAGAACTGCTGATGTCCTACATACCAGGTGGCCCAGTAGTAAATGTGCAACAAACCAACCTTGCTGAGGTTGGCTACCTGCAGTAGGGTCCCCAAGGTGAGAAAAGAATTCCATTACCAAAGGAACTCCTAAGGCCTGTAGTGATTTGGGTCTGCAACAGAGAGAAGCACTGGGAAGGAGGAAATCACCAACTCATGTTGCTGTATCACATCTTCTCCAGGCAGGAGACCCCAGTACCAACAGAAGACAGATTCAAAAATACACAATCAGATAAAATCCAGCCAGCTTCCCTTCATGATATTTCCATCTAAAAACACAAACCAGAAAGATGTTTTCTTTATACAAATTGTTTATATAGTTCCAACAAGCCTCTTACACAGCACATCCCAGCACTTGAAGTTACTTACAGGGAAAATATTTCCAACCATCACAACAGAGCAACTCAGATTCTTTTATAGACAAACCCTCTTAATAGATGGGAAGAAGCAGAGTTCTTCCAGGTGTTCGAGCTTCCTATTAACATTACTATTTTAGAGTGAATACTCAGGATTTAACCAAAATGATACTCTCCAAGTATAAAGAAAGGATGTAACTGAATCTGTACATGTTTTACTCACCTTAACAGAAAGCACCATCATTGAATTTAAAGAAAAAGAAAAGTATTGATAGAATCATGAAAAACTAACCCAAATGAAAGGGGGATGCACAAATTCTGGTCTCATTAGTAAGAACAGAAACAAAGTAGCTGAGCTCTGAACACACATTTGCACTTTGCTGGGCTAGGTGGAGAATGGTAATTAACAACAAAGGTTTATCAGGAACACTCACCAGCCTAAGACACAGAGACCATCTCCTACAATTGATGGATACCATCAAAAAGAAACATCCAGTCAACACTAACTTACCTCTCTGCTGCCTAACACACAGAAGAAAAGGCTCCAACAGAGCAACTGCCCGGGCATTTCAAGAGCTCCTGAGCATCCCCCACCCACCATCCCCAGCTGATGGAAATTCACAACTCCATACCCTGAGGGCAACCAGCTGCAGTGGCTTTTAGCTCTATCTTGACCTTCCAGGACAGTTTCTAAGAGGTCCTGGAAAAAGCTGGGTCCTCAATGGGTGTAAAACTGAATAGATTAACGTGGTTTCTGTACTTTGAAGGACAATGGGAACTTTTAATGAGAACATAAGATCTTCATTGGATCTCATTTCTAGTGTTTGCCACGCTCTTCCTTTCCAGTTAAGTATTATACATCCATGTCCCCCCTGCAGATGAGACAGTGGTCACTGAAAATGGACAGATTGCCATGAAAGAGTGGCAAGTGTTTCCAAAGAACAGTGAAAAGTAGTTAACCGTCCTGCTGACCATGGAAAAGCACAATGGGGAAATTTAATTGAAAGGATTTTAAATGCAGCAGCCAAGTGCAGCTTCCAGAAACACTGAGGACAACACATTAAACATCCATAATGTCTGAAGCACGTTCTTCTGGGCCAAAGAAGGACTTGCTATACAAAGCTTTTAACATCAGTGTCTCAGCTGTTTCTGCAGCTCTCCCTCAAGTAATACACCCCCATCTCCTTTATTTTTATAGCTTATAGTAACAAGGTTGTATTAAGGTTTTACTCTGAAAATGAGAGGATCAATCTGCATCTCTCCCTGCTGCTTCTGGGCAAACAGAAGCAGGAACACGCTGGATGGTCCCCAGATTCCCCCACAGGGACTCTGCGCTGGCAGCCTCAACAAGCAATGCTGCTGAGTCCAGGGGTCTGGAGGGGGGGACCCACAACTGGCAGCCATGAGATAGCACTGACTCCCAAGAGGGTAAGGGAATTGGCTTTTTGGAAAGGGCTGAGTGAGAAAAGCTTTCTCTGGTCTGCTTCTCTGAACTTAATGAGGATCATATATGGAGAAAGATGGTCCATAACCTCCAGACCTCTTTCCTTCCAGAAGATTTCTCTATTTCCTGTGAGGCTTTTTCATTAACAGTGTGACAGAGCTTACTTGTGTCTTCCTCAACAGATGTGTGTGGTGGTTTCACTTGGCCAGCACTAGGCTAGCGCTGGGCTGCAGCCAAACACAGCCGCTCGCTCACTCCCTCCATCCCCAGGGGTTAGGGGAGAGAACTGGGGGGGCAAGGGGAAGGAGATTCATAGGGTGAGATAACAATTCATAATTGAAATAAAACTTAAACCACTGATATTAAAATAGTAATGATAATAATAATAGTAGTAAAATATGCAAATGAGTGATACCCAGTGCCATTGCTCACCAACTGCTGACCAAGCCCGGCCCGTTCCCAGATAACGATCCCGGAGGAGCGACAATCCCGAATGGAAACCCCAATCCCAGAAGAGAGAGAGCCCAAGAGAAAGCCAGAAAGAGCAAGAGCTCCTCACTAATATACTGACCATGACATGATATGAGATGGAATATCCCATTGGCACAGCCAAATGACAATTTAGCTTATTAATTTAAATTTTTTCTCACCACTCCCTTAGATCTTGCACTTGCAGACCAGCAAAACACAAAGTCCTTCACTTCCAGTGACAAAAATACGAACACCAGTGTGTTCTCAGTGTTTCTCTCATAACAAATCCCAGCTGAAACCAAACCCCAGCACTGTTCTAGTTACTAAAAAGAAACCCAGCTCTGTCCCAGTGACAAACCAGGACAGTGTGGTTTCACCTTAGATTTCAGATCTCCTGCTCTGGTGACCGTGCTCCCATCTTCCCACTCAGAATCCTTTGTCCTTTTGACACAGTCTCATGTGCTAACGAGCAGCCCCCGTTGTCTCCCTGCAGCACAGAACAAGGAGCGTTGCCATTTTCTGTCCAAAGAAACAAAGTGCTTTGTCTTTGGCTTCTCCTCCAGACCGAAAACACGTATCCTTGCCCACCTGCCTCTTTGTCAGAAACACCTGCAGGTCTCTAAGCCATCCTGTCTCTAAAAATTTGACATTTTGATCATGCTGAGGCTTACACTATGCTTTTAAAAAAGTCATTAAAATAACTGTATTAACTGGAATTTTCCCCTTCATTTGACAACTTTGGAGTTTTGTTTCAAGATTTGAAGACATTTTGATGGTAGTTTTAAATTATTAATTGTTAAATATTGTATGGGGTACTTAATTCAGCCTTTTCATTGTGTCACCTTGGGAGCTGGGAGCGAGAGAGAGCTTGTTCAGCAAGGAGGGGTGCAAAAATAGCAGGTTAACAGCTAAACTTGGGATTTTTCAGTCAACAGCGTGTTACGAAGGCACCATCAGCACAGCAATCACCTTTGAACAAATTTGTAAGTAGATGGGATCAGTATGCACCATAAAAAGCCCAGGGTGTGTTTAAACTTCTTGTTTGAAGTGTGATAAGTTAAAAACTCCTATTCATCTAAATCTGAGGGGGAAAAAAAAGAATCTACAAGGTCCTTTCTTTGCAACCAGCTGGTCAGTTCATCACACTGAGCAAATAATGGCATGTCTAATTATTGTGGGAATATTCCAAGAGGGCTAATGTTATATATGTCAGTAAAAGGGTTTTGATTAACCAGGAATTTTTTGGGAGAGTATAAAAGTAACTCGTTCCCCTGAATTCTTTCTGCCTTTCACAGATGAACCAAGCCTACCCCAGGCCCTGCCAATAGCTGACAGTATGAATTGGAGAGCAATAATTCATGTTCTTTTATTGGTGAGCCTTACTGTAGTCAAAGCCCTGCCTAGAAGTTATCAGGACATAGGTAAGAATATATCTCATCTTTTTACTCTATTCTTTTCTCTAATACTGATGGCTGTGACCATGCATGGTTATTTGGTAGCTCACTTTGCCCCTGCCAGTTCTACATGGGCATTTTCTCACAGGTCAAAGGTTTACAAGAAAACTGTATCTGTATATATATATATTTTTTTAAAATCTACCTTAGATGTGTTGCTTCTTAATGGCTTGAGAATTGTTTGGAGTGCAGGGCAGTCAGTGATTACTGAGAGAAAGTCTATTGAAGGATAATTTAATCTGCAGGGATGTGGTTGCACCACTGATTTTAGGTAATCCAAAAACTGCCTGTGGGTGTTCCAGCCTCCCTCTTTCTACAAGGAAGTGAGATGGAGAGGTCCCCAGAGGGATGCTACCTCCAAGGTGGCTCTTCAGAGTTCCTAGTTAAGCTATAGCTCTGAATTAGCCTTTGTAGGGGGTCTTACTCTCTCTTCACCCATTACTGAAGAAGGAGCCTAAAATGATCCCACTTCTCACTAAAGTTAAGCACCTTAAAATGAGACAGCTGAAAACCAAATAGTGTGTGGTTCAGGTGCTTCTTTCACATTACATATTGTTATCATTGCTCAACTTATTTTCTTCCCCTTTATAACTTCCAAGTGCACTAAATGAGTGTAAAACACAACCAATGTTTGTGTTATCTCATGTTGTTGTCTCACCCCTGCATTAATCAGAGGGAGAAGCTGCCTTATTCCTTTGATTAATTTGGTCCTTTTATACTGATCTCAGCCCTGCTGACACAAGGGTGAGACAATAAGATCTTGATTTAGGAACAGGCCCCTTATTTTAAAAACAGTCTCTCAGAATATTCTCTGACAAAGAGGGAACTCAAGAAATTCCTGCATTTAGGTTTGCCCAGTAAAAAATGCCCAGTGGCAAAGGGAAAATATTTGTACATGATCTTCACATAGGTTGGACACGTGTTTTCCCCTGGGCCAGTTCATGACATGTACAGAAGGATGCAGCTCTGTGAAGTTTTGAGCTTTGCCTACCAATGCAGTCCTCAATTTAGCCCATCTTTTCTGCACAGAAAATCCCTTTATCCACAGGTAAAAAAGTGGTCAAGCACACCTTTAAGTAGCTAAGGCAAGTGTAAAAGGTGTTTTGTAAGGTGTTTATTTAATCATGTGAAGTGCATCATCAAAGCAGCTGAATGCTCTCCAGGTTTTAGTGTATTCCTTCCTGCAACACTCGAACTAGGCAGGGAAATTATATTGGTCCTGTTATATTGTAGGCCAGAAACAACTAGTTCCACATCCTCATGCTAAAATCAAACAGGAAGCTCAGTCTTATGCTGTCCCATATCCCCTGTGCTAGTAATCCAGACAGCAAATGATCTTTCCCAAAGACTCCAGCACCAAAAAAACCCCAAAACCCCCATATATTTGATGAAACAGTTACTAAACATTTTTTTTAATTTAAAATATCTTGTTTTTCAGAGGAAAAAAACAGCATTGGCCAACATTTTTCTCAGCTGCAGGAGAATAATTTTAAAGCCATGTAAGTTGTCCAGGTAAAGCGTCTACTTGCAAATTTGCTGCCCCTGAACATCCTTGTGTCATTTGGAAATGAACACGTGCTGTGAGCCGAACACACCAGTTCTGCCCAGGGCGATACAAATCCTCTCACTGTCTCACACCTAAAAGTTCTATACTTAGTTTTTTAGGTAGCCAGCAACAGGTTTAATGCTGCATGTTCTTCTCCTAGTGCCATGATCATGTTTGCTCAGTATGTGCAAGGAGGCACGTTTGGCAAAGCTGTTGAGATGGCTGAAGATGTCACAGCCCTCGCCAAAAGGTGCGCTGCTGCTGCAGGCAGAGACAACCCCGACTGTCTGAAGCCTTTGGTAAGCACTTTTGTACTTCTCATGCGGCAAAAAGCTTTCAGAAGTGATTTCAGAGCCCTAGTATGTGTTTTTCCAAGTCACTAAGAGATGTGACTTCCTTGTGTCTGCATGTTTGGTCTTACTGACTCTTTCATTCTCCCGGCTCCCATCGATAAAGCATCTCAAGATAAGTGGAGGAAAACAAAGCCCCTCTCCTCCCCCCACCTCAAATATCACAGCATCTTTTGAAATCCTTGACCTCTCTCTTCCTAAAGGATGTCAGAAAATTGTGCTTTTATGGCTACTGTAACAAAAATTAGAGCCAAATTAGATATTTCTATACAATGTTTATAGGCATTTGCTCCATTCCATTAACTCACAGGCCTGGTGGTGTCTCCTCCAACACACTTTGAATCATGAAACATGAATGTCAGTCCATGTTATGGCTCATTTCTGATTTGTTAGACACACTGAAACAAACCCTGAATTAAAACAGCTCCCAGCTGAGGTTTGCCTGACAGCTGGACCTGAGCACCACTACTGGGTGAACAAGAAACAAGACGCTTTTCGTTGTATGAACCTGACTGTTTAGAAAAGACAGATCCTGCTGCGCTGCAAACTGAACCATCATCTTTATTGTTGTCAAGAAAAAGGGCCTGAATAATGTTATAATTTCAGAGCTTTTGAAAACCATCCCACTTGGAAGTCTGTCTTGGCATAACAGTAGGTATCAGAGTTTGAGAAATCATCACTTACAGGTTTTAGAGGTCAGTCAAAGCAGGTGGTAACAAAGAAACAGTGAGTTTATGCAAGTCAGGGCTTGTTGGCTTAAAGGAGCCTCCTCAGCAAGCTCAGAGAAGTTAAGTGGAATCCTCACACAAATTAACTTTTTTCTGATTTTTCACAGGACAGGATTTTCCTTGATACAATATGCCAGGAGGAAAATCTTCCCAGGTTTACTGATTGCTGTGCTAAAAAGGATCCTGAACGCAACGCCTGCTTCCTCTCCCTTAAAAATTCATCGCGAGGGTTCATTTCTCCTTTTGAAAGGCCAAATGCTGAAGCTGCCTGCAAAAATTATTCGCAGCATCAACGTCCATTAACAGGATAGTAAGTAAATAAATCATAGATTCCTTGCCTTGATATGACAGTTACGAGCCTGGAGACAGCAAATGCAGTATCAGCCAAAAAGGTCAGTCTAAGTTTCTCTGTAGAACAAGTGAGAATTACTCACTTTTCTTCCTCATGTGAATTATTAGATTAATCTAGCTGTAACTCTCATTATATGACTCCTGTTTCTGCCACCCCCCTGCTTTGGATATAGGCCCAAATGACAAACACTCTGGCTTATTTTATTGTAGTCTATGTAAAGGACTCATCTGAAACCAAGGGCCTCCCTTTAGTCCTGATAAAGCCAAGCAGAAGTTTTGTTGCCTCTAAGCCACAACTTGCAGGATTAGAGACTTCAATTTCCAGGAAAATGTCAGCCCTGTCAGAATTTTCCAGGATCAACACCACACTATATAGTTAGGCAGGAAAACAATCACTGTCCGTAGCTCTCATTTCAATATACGGCAGCTGCTGCAGTAACACTGCTGCCCTCTGCATGAAGGGGCTCATTCTGAAACTGAAGCTATTTTTCTCTTGGTTTCAGTTTTATCTATGAGGTTTCCAGAAGGCATCCCTTCCTCTATGCCCCAACCATCCTGTCTGTCGCTCTCCGGTACGAGGAGATGATGAAGGACTGCTGCGGGAGCGCTGCAGGCCCCACTCGTGACGCGGAGGAATGCTTTCGCAGACAGGTATTGAGTTTATTCATGTGCAGCCAGGGGCTTTCCTATAGCCACACCAACACTGAAGCAGAGACATCAACCATTTCTTTCTCAGCATCTCAGTCTGATATTAGAATTCACCTTGTTAAGGACTGTCCTGGTTTGTAGCTGGGACAGAGCTGGGTTTATTTTTAGCAGCTACAACAGCGCTGGGGTTCGGTTTCAGCTGGGATTTGTTATGAGAGAAACGCTGAGAACATCCCCATGTTTTCATTTTTGTTGCTGGAAGTGAAGGACTTTGTGTTTTGTTAGTCTACAAGTGCAAGATCTAGGGGCAGTGAGGAATATTTAAATTAATCAGCTAAACTGGTATTTGGATGTGCCAATGGGATATTCCATCTCATATCCCTTCATGATGAGTATATTAATGAGGGGCTCTTCCTCTCTTGCTCTCTCTGACTTTCACTCGGGCTCTCATTCTTTTGGGATTGCAGTTTCGGTTTTGGGATTGTTGCTCCTCCAGGATTTTTATTACTTAAGAATACTTAATTCATAAAAGCTGGTGATTAAATAGCAAGCACAACAGTTTGTTTATATTGTAGCATTTTTCTTTCACTGTTAAAAATCCCTGTTCAAAAAACTGTCACCACAGTAGTTTTATCATGAAGCATTATCTTTTATTCCACTCTGATGGTTTGCATCTTCTTTCTACCAGGCACCAAAGGTGATGAAGCCAGTAAAAGAAGAAGGCCTGAGGCAGGAACACACATGTGGAATCTTGGAGAAGTTTGGAGAAAGGACCTTAAAGGCTCTGTGAGTCCCCCTCATATTTATCATGATTTTGAAAGGAAGTGTGGAGCTCTGAATACCAGCCATGTCCCTTTTTGTATGCAGGTCACTAATAGCATCTAACAAAGACAACAGATTAGCAGTAGAAATTTATACTTGACACCAGTCACTGTTTCCTTACAAACTGCCATTAGCTTTCAAAATCCAAACCCAAAGTTTGAAACAAATGCATCTCTGTGGTGAAAGTTAAAGTGATTGTGACAAAATGCAATCCATCTCTCTCAACCATCTTTGACACAAGGTTGCTCCTGTAATTTCCTGCTCACCTACCACATCTCTTTCCACCATCTCACACTGAAATCCACCTAGGATCCTTAGATAACTCTGAAAATCTCAGCTATTGGCTTCCAGGGACATTTATTTGTTAACTTCAGAGGGAGCAGGGAGAGGCTGTGCCTGAGCAGTTTGGATACCCCCTCCACAGAGAAATGATGCTGGCTGCCACAGTCTCACACTGTGAATATAAACAATAACTATTTTTCTTCATTGTAGGAAACTTGCTCAGATAAGCCAGAAATTCCCTAAAGCTGATTTTGTTACTGTTAACAAGCTTGTGATGGACATTGCTAACATGCACAAGGACTGCTGTCGTGGAGATACGCTGGACTGTATGCATGATAGGGTAAAACTCTATATTTTTGCAGAAATTGAATGCTTTTTTGTTTGTTTTCAGGTTGTTTTTCTTCCTCTTGTACTCATTACTCTCCAAAACTAGAGTTTAACTCTTCAGTCTAAAAACCTGGTTGATTTTCCCATTTAACCTGTCCTGGTGTGAAGTCATCAAGAAGGGCAAAAAGATCCCTTTGTGACTAAAATGATCTAACACGGCTTCAGCAGATTTAGTTGCAGCTCCTAGCTGTGCTGGGTATTTTTTCTGCCCAGCTTCCATCAGAACACAATATCTGCCAGTGCTCTGTTCTCTGCCTTCCTCTGACATACCAAATCCATTTATCTCACTGCCTCTCTGTGGTGTCTAGTGAGACAGCAAACTTCTCTAGCAAGCCTATCAAATGGCAAGCAAGGAGCTTGAGCAAATAGACCAACGGGACTTCAGTCTCCTTCCCTGTTCTGCCAGATCTCTGTTGCAGGGCTTAGGACAGCCACCTCTTCTCTTTGGGAGCCACCTTCTCTGTCTAAAAAATGGAGATAAAGACACTGATTAAAACAAACCAAAATCCTTCCTTCCTTTTTTTTGCTTTACAGAAAGAGATTCTGCACTATGTCTGCACGAACCAAGACATCCTATCAAGTAAAATTAAGAAGTGCTGTGACAAACCTCTGTTACAGAGAAGCGAATGCATCGTTAGCGCAGAGAATGACGATAAACCTGCAGGCTTGTCCCCTCATGTCAGGGAGTTTATAGAAGACAAAGGAATATGTGAACGTTTTGCCCAGGAAAAAGATGCACACTTAGCCAGGTAACGTGGGTCTTCTTCTACTCTTCAATTTTGCTGTTTCAATACTTGGGTCAAATGATGACAGTTTGGGTGTTAAAGTCCAGCTCATCAGTCCCAGATTTATCTGCTCTGTGAGTGTGTAGCATGGGATTCTGTGCAAGTTGATCTCAGTAAAACACCACTCAACCCTAGAAGGTGTGGAATGGGAACAAATGCAGAACAGGGCAGGATTGTTATGTCAGAGACAAAGCAGAAGAAATGCATGTGAAATTTAGGTGCTATCGGTTCTGATTCCAGGCCCAAAATACAGCTTTGATCCACTCTTAAGTGGGAATTCAAACCCACTTCTTTAAATCAGACTCATATCTCTAGTCAAACAGGATTGGTCCTTTTCTGTTCTAGCTGTGTTCCCTTGTGCAATAAAGCCTTGTAGTAAACCTGTAGTACTGCCTGTAGTAAACTTGGGCAAGAATGCCCCAGGCTGTAACAGAAACAGCAGAGAATTCACTTCAAATAACATACATCACTTCCATTAATGAAAAGTGCAGCTAATTGATTTGGCACGACTGCTGTGCAGAGTGACTGCTTCAGCAGAGCTCATCTTCTCAGTGTCTGCTGAGAAATGAGTCTGTTGCTGGAAATTATTTCATTATCACTTACAGAGGATTGAAAAAAAAACCCCCAAAAACCCCAAGCCCCACAAAGCTCTAAGCTGTGTTTGACCCAAGGGAACGCTGAGCGGGGACTGTTCCATGCACAGGACTTGCTCAGGCAATGCTGTGCTCAGTCAGCCAGTTCTGGTTGGGTTCAGTCCCAGGCCAAGATGCTGTGAAACTCTCCCTGTTCCACCAGACAGGGAGACAAAACCACCCTGAAAGCATCTCTGCTGTCCTCACCGCCCCCGACCTCTTGAGGGCAGTTCTTTTGGCTCCCCTCTAATTCCTGATCCTCCACACATTGCAGGTTCCTGTATGAATATTCCAGGAGACACCCTGAATTTTCTGCTCAAATGCTGTTAAGAATTGGCAAAGGATACGAGGACCTCCTGGAAGAGTGCTGCAAAGCCGGCGCTCCAGACGACTGCTGCGGCAGAGGGGTGGGTGCCGTCGGCCTCCGCACCCACACACCGATGGGGTCAAGCACGTGGCCACGACTGGGTCTGGCTAAGTAGTGAACATCCCTACTCCAGGGCGAGTGCTCACAGCACCTGGAACAAACCCAGCAAATATGACAAGGCCTGCCTGATTCCTGTGTGGAAAAATCATTGGAGCCTTTGCAATCTTCCATTGGGAAGCAATTTAACATGGATAGACAGAGATGCTGGGGAAGGGGAGGGAGATAACACCTCTGGGAGCCCTGCTGTCTTCTGGGTTCCCGAGCAGTGCCCGTTGCCCCCTCACAAATGTAGAAGGTTGTTGTCTCAGATGGAGACATGGGCATTGCACATATCTGAAGCTAGGAGCCACCCTGTGTCTCAGCCTTCCATCAGTCATACCAAGTTAAATATTTCAAGGTGATTGAAGGTGGGCATTTATCACATTCAGGCAGTTTATAGAGGTTGCAGACACATGAAGACTTTCTAATGGAATTAAAAATGGGTGGTTTATCTATATCTGTATCTATCTATATCTATATCTATATCTATATCTATATCTATATCTATATCTATATCTATATCTATATCTATATCTATATCTATATCTATATCTATATCAGGTGAGAGGTGGCTATAGCTATCCAGGCCTTCATTCTGCATTCCCCCTGATCCAGTGACTCCTCAAATTAACTTATTTTTTTCAGGAGGAAGAACTGAAGAAACATATTCATGAGACTGAAAGCGTCATGAAGACAAGCTGTGACCTTTACAAGGAGAAGGGAGATTACTATTTCCAAAACGAGTATGACTTTTTTATATGTTTACATTACACCTTTACCAGCTGGGCACAACTCAAGCTGGCCTGAAGCCACACGTGTCAAAAAAGCCAGGCTAAAAGACACCACTTTAATATACTGATCCAAATATTCAAGGCTTCTAGGATTTATTTATTTTTTCCTTTTTTCCAAGACAAGTTCTCATGACTTCTCTCCTTAACCCAGCTTAGGAAGCGGTGAAGTCACAACTTGATCAGTCTCCCCTCCATGTTTCCTGTGATGTTCTTGCTTTATAGCTGTGTTCTGAGCTGTGACTTTAGAGTCATAAATTTGGCCAAAAGACAGGGGTTGTGTCTTTTGCAAAAGACTTTGCTCTATCCAGCTCCTGCAGCAGATGTAAACATCAGCAATTGTAACAAGAATCTGACTACAGGAGACAGCAAAACTGGCCTAGCTGAACCGTACACTATGTTTGAATGCAGCAAGCAGGCACAAGCCTCCTGGAGGAACTTTGGCCCTGATTTGCAATGTTAATGAGCACATGCCTACCTTTCAGTGTGTAAGCAATCTCAGTGAAACCTCTGAACTGCTTCTGTACTTACAGTTAGGCTTCAGCTAGCCTGCTCTGGGGAGACAGAGTGGGCTTTTTGCACTCCTGAGCATGATTGATCTTTAAAAGACCTTTGGAACTAGAAGTTTCCAACTATCTTGGTGAGCAGCTTCTGCCTGTTGAATCAGTTGTTAAGGTTTTCTTGGCCATGATTAGTTAATAAGCACTGTTTTTTAAAAAGAAAAAAAAAGTGAGCTTTTTTTGAGCTTATCTTCTGCCCTGATCTAGTGAAGAAGTCACTCTAGTTCAATTTTGCTCTTAGACAAGCTCCCTACAATCCCAGGGAAACAAGGAGCACAGGAAAAACACAGGTACCATCTAGAAAGGGGGCTTGCCAACACACAACTGGCAATGCTATCTTGAATTTTATTTGTTTAACCTAGTAGAGAGACTGGTCAGGAAAAAAGGAGAGAGCTCCAGCAAACAGAGCAGGCTTCCACTTGCCTGTGGGAGTTTATAAACACCAGGCTGAGTCCTGCCCTGTACTAATGAGTGTTCTGTGGGGTTTGGCTGGAGCTTTACGCGTGTGAAGGCAGTGGCTTGCTCACTGCTGCCTGGTGGAACAAACACACCAATATCAAAGAAATTATCGTTTCAGGCTTCTCATGAGCTTCACCAAGAAGATGCCTCAGCTGACATCTGCAGAGCTGATAAAATTCACCAAGCAAATGACTACAATCGGCTCCAAGTGCTGCCAGTTGAGCCAGGACAAGCTCCTGCCTTGTGCTGAGGAAAATGTGAGTATTTCTCTTCAATATCTTGGTCCTACTTTTTCGTGAAACTCGGCCACAAATTCTGCTGCCAACAGGGTCCAGGAGCTTGGAGTAAAGGTAAATGAGAAAAGCATTCAGGGTGCTATTGAGCTGCCCTGAAGATGTGCTTCCCTGCCTGGAGCAAGCATAACTCAGCATCACTGAAGTTAATGCTTGAATTAACCTACAGGAGGTGAGGAAACGGCCAGGCTCGTTAGTGCCAGGCAGTTAATGTTTATGCAGCGCAGGCAATCCCACCCTGTTCCCTCTGAAGCTAACGGTGTCTTGTCTGAGACCATCCTTTCTAGAGCCTGAAGCTGCAGGGCTCTGTGAAAAGGATCTGTTTTGTTTAGCTCTTCCATAAGAATTCTCCAGGCCTGTAAAGCCAAAGTACTTAAAAAGCCTCAGCCTGTCCTCCAGCCCCGCATTTGTACATCCTCAGGTTTACAAGGACAGCAGAACACACCCACAGAACCCTGCTACTAAAACCATGCTGGCAAATGCATGCCTGGCTTGATGAAGAAATCACATAATTCCTATGTGCAAAGGGCAGTCACTAAAACTGTGTGTATATATCTATTTATTCTGAAAAATCTGAGCTATTTCTGCACTAACAAAAGTCAGCAGTCGGTAGAAATACAGACTGTTATCTATCTTACAAGGTGTAAGTAAATGCTGAGTTATTTGTCTAACTTTACTCAGAGCAGCATGTATTTCAGGGATGTTTCAAAGTGAAAAAATAATGTAAGATTGGTTTGGGTTTGTTTTTTCCACTTGTCTTGGTGAAGCTGGATCTCGTGCTTGGAGAAATATGTAGAAGACACCTGACCAATCCTATAAACCCAGGAGTCTGCCACTGCTGTAGCAGCTCCTATGCTCTCAGGAGGCCATGCATGGGGAAACTAGAAATTGATGAGAGCTACGTGCCCTTACCACTGACTCCTGGGCTGTTCACTTTCCATGAAGACCTGTGTACGACTGAAGAGGACAAGTTACAGCACAAGAAGCAGGAGTAAGACGTGCCTGGTTTACTCTGTTACCCCCGTGTTTCTTATTCTTGCCCTGGCAATGCTGACCTTTCCCTTGTCCACGCTGTCCAGCCTTCTTGTGCTGTGATATGCCATTGGAAAAAACCAGCCATACATCCCCCAACTCCTCTTCCAAGCTCCTTTTCTTTCCTCCTGTGCTAATCACAGTTCCTTCTGCTGTCTGGTTCAACCTATATTCACTTGCCTTAGATGAGAAGAAAGTAATTTTCAGAGGTGGGTAGGTGCACTGCTGCACGCACCACCAGAATGGAAGCAACAGGTGTCCAAAGTCAGGTGTGATAAACATGCCCTTCCACCATCCTTCATGGGAACTGCACCAGGCACTGCATGAAAAGGTACCAGAAGAACAAGGAAGCTCCTGCCCAAAGTATTGCATCACCTTTATGGCTTAATTGGGGCTCATTTCCTAGAACAGGAGAGCCCAGATATTTTTCCTCATCCCATACTGTCCTGGGCCCCCTGGAGGGGTACACAACACATCAACCCTCTGCATGGTTTATTCATGGATATTCGTGGTGGAGCAACTCCAAAAGTGAGCAGTATTTCTTTTTTTTCACAAGGAAACTGGGAGCATCTTTGCTCCCTGCTGCAAACAGTTGTCTGGGTGGCAAATAAAAGTGAAAAAGGCGTAGAAAGGAAGTGGGCAGTCACAAAACGGGGACCTGGTGGGACTGGCCGTGTGCTCACCCCCCAGTTTCACGGGGCTGGCTTTGCTTTTCTTGCAGGATGCTGATCAACCTCATCAAATACAAGCCCCAGATCACCCAGGAGCAGCTGGCCTCTGTCACAGCGGCCTTTGCTGCCATGAGGGAGCGGTGCTGCGAAGACGAGAAGCGTGAGGCGTGTTTTGCGAACGAGGTATCGCTTCTGTTCTCACCTGTCCGTTCCCAGTCAAAATGGAAACGTGGGGTAAAGGCAAGAGTGTAAATTTTCTCCATTAAGCAGCAAAACCAAAGCCAGAATTCCTGCAGTTACATTTCCAGAGACAAACTTGATGCCCTGTGCAAGTAGATACGTTTACTGGTTGAATGATCACCGAGAACTTACCTAATTAGTCCTGTGTTTATGGGCAGCAATTTATAGAATCAGGAGCTCAGCTCCATCTGTTGCTTCTAAGGAGTCAGTGGGACTTGCTCTGTTGAAGGACACGAGAGATCTTTCCCTGGCTAACAGTTCTGAGCTGAATTTCTCTTGAAAAGTTCCTCTGCAACAGGGAGAGAAAGGATATATTGAAATTTTCGGTCGAAGCATTTTCCCTGTTTGTTCTCCCCAGCTCTGTTTTCCTCTTGTCTTTCCTACGTTATTTTAGCTCACTGAACTGCATACTGCAGAGCTACTTGGGCTTCTCTTGACTCTCCAGTAAATCTGCTTTTGTCTACTTCCCATCTCTCTTTCACGTGTTCCTTAACTGGACTTTAACAAACCACCCATGACCTTTGAGCCCTGCCCTCTCTTCTCCTAAGCCTTTGCCTTGCTTTGCTTTAAATGATAAAAAGACAGAAAATTCTCTCTTTTATTCATCAGAAAATGTCACCTCTTGAAGACACACAGACAGCATATCTTCATATATGCTAATTCTTCCTGCTGCCATTCTCATTTAACTAGTTCACAAGTACATCATCTTCCCAACTCTATTGCTTATAGATATTTTGGTTTTTTTTCCAGGGTCCAGAACTTATAAAGAGAAGTGAAAAAATGTTGTCAGCATAAAGAGCTTGCAGAGCGTGGTGGAAGGGACTTGCTGAATGATAGGAAGTCACACAACCTTAACAGTGAGCATGTATTTTCTAAATGTTCCAGAAGTATAAATGATTTGCCATAATGGAGGAAACTATATTGTGGCTCTTGACTCACAAATCTACTGAAGTCACAATGGTTTACAGCAGCTACAGTTGTGCCACTGCCCGATCTGCTGCTGTGAACATGGTAAAAGAGGTGCCTCAAAATCAAACACCAGATTCCCACATCGGATCTGCTGAGCTGTGGCACGGTCAGCCTGGTCTGCCTGCACAGCTCAGCTCACCTGAAAATTAAATGTGTGTCTCAACTGTATTCAGAGAGAGGAGAAACCTGTACACAAACTTCATACCTGGCTCCTATCGCTTTGAGTCAAAATGATCAAGGATATGTAAACTTTAAACCGAGTGACTTAAAGTCAGTTCAAGTCCAGAGAGAGAGAGTGCATCACCTTAAAGAAATCCACTGAAAAACTAAGTTAAATGGATGGAAATTCAGGGTTTAGATGTGGCCACCACCTTACGTTACTTTATAAGGAATATTATTTTCCTTATTCCAAATAGTTACAGATATCAAAATAAAAAAGAAAGGGGTTTTAAATCTTAAGCTTCCAAAGCATAAATGCAAATGAGATCAAATTAAGAAAATATGCTGTAACCACTTCTAAATTATTTTTCAATCAAGAAAATAATTATTCTTGCATTTTTAGAAATCTATGTTCTTGAAATACAACACATTCACTCACTGATATGGGCTGCTCTAGGAGAGTCGTCAAGTTGCCTTTAATCACAGCAAAAGATTCCCTTGGGCATCCCAAACAGGGTGAGAAAAGAAAAAGGAGCAAAATGTGATGGAAAGGCCAAAACCTGGAGTGCTGCAACACCTGGTCAGCGGGCCAGCACTTAGGGAATGCAACGAGAGGCTGCCAGGTTTACACTGCAGGTAGCTTAACACACAAACAGCTGTTGGGCTTTTCCTTTCTTTGTACATAAAAAGAAATCAGAAAGAAGGTTAAAAATCCTATGTCAAAACCAGCACTAAACAAAATAAATACATTTTCTGGAAACCTCTGGCTCAAAGGAAGAGATACCCAGATGTCAGATTTATTTGGTGGATGTACCAAGCAGTAGTTACTCTAGGAGCCTTTGAAAGTATCTGTAAGATAAAGAAACATTGCCCAAACAAACATCTCTTAAAATGCAAACCCAGCTTAAAGTATGACCATCAGAGGGAAGGTTTCAGAGCCAGGCTGAAGAGGTCAGCCAGACTGAGTCCCATCTGAATCTATCCTGTACATACTGCTAGGCAATATTTTCATTAAGGATATAAATAATGAGAAGAAAAGCCATTCCTTACATTTATAGCTGACAGCAAGATGGAAACACACTGTTACAAATCCTTTTGTGCCATTTTACACACCAAAATCATCTCAGCAAATTAGAGAAATAGCCTAGAAAAAAACCAGCTACCTTCTAGGAGGACAAATTTAACATATGACATAGGTACAATGAACCAGCTGCACCATCTCAGTACAGCAAACCTCCTCCTCAGGGAGGTGTTTAGTTTTCCTTACCTCTGGTAAGGACTTTGCTGCAGCACTAGGACACATCTTGGGGATCTCACTTCCATAAAAAATTTCACTGAAAGGAGAACAGTCAATGATCCAGAAAACACAAAAAGGAAAGCTAAAACAGGTTGGGGTTGCCTGGGTTGATAAAAGAAATATTCATATACTAAAAAAAAAAAACTGATCCCAGTACAAAGAGCAGCCAGTCAGTGCCCAGTGCGGGGAACAGAGCACAGGGACTGACTGTCTGGGGAAGGTGGGGAGCTGTGGGAGGCACAAATATTGAACTGTAATGATTTCAGTACCAAAACAATGATTAGAGGCCATCTCGGGCTTCCTTAGCACTGGGTTTTCTTCAGATTTTCTAGTCTGATGAAGATCAGTCTTCTGGACTTTGAGGGGTGGTTTGGGTTTTCAGTTTTGGGTTTGTTTGTTTGTTTGTTTTTAATCCAGTGATGCCCATGGGGTAGCTTGTTAATACATATTCAGGTAAGATAAATACTCCAATTGCTGTCTTTATGGTGAATGGCTTAGGCTCCAAGTTCAAAAGCAACCTCCATTTCCTCTGTCACCTCTGGTTTTCGTTGTTGTGTTACCCTGACTATCCAATAATGCTTTGGAATAAATTCTTCCCCTCTTCTTGTCTGGTTCTGTCAGGAATGATTAATTTAAACCAGCAGAGTATTCACACAGAACTAACACCGCAGCCAAGTCAGAGCTTTATTTCACTAGCCCTTAAAACCCAGCAGATTCCAGGGCATCTGTACTATGTTCCATAATTATTTTCCAGCATCTTTCAGTCCCAGTTCAGCAGAATAAGTAAAATAAAAAGGATTCCAGTATTTAACAGCAGAATGTGGCAAAATATGTCTGTGTTGAGGAGTTGTGTACATACACAGAGCATTGGAGAACTTGTTGAAAACACTTTCTTTCCCATACTTCTGTTGCTTCAAGGAACTTTGATTTGCACCTGTTAGTTAACACCATGCTTCTTGGCTGCTGGATTATTTTTATTTCTCCCCTCTGTGTTCCCTCACCCCCAGCTGTTTTCCTGAGCAGGAATGTAATTGACTATACATGAAAATAAACCCCTTGCCCCAACCACTAGAGCTGCAATTAGCACATTGACTTTTCCTTTTCCATTTGCCATCCAAGTAATATCATCTCAGGCAGTGTCAAGTTATTCACATGTGATTTATTCCACATGATTTCGAGGCAGCGTTTTCTGCACATTGAGTCCCTCCCTCTCACAGGGTTTATCTCAGTATCTGCATAAGCCAAAGGTAGCTGAGGCAAAACACAGAGACCATGTTAAAAACAGATATACAGAAGGGCAATTAATTGTGCACAAATGGGATTTTATTTACATCTCTACAGTTTGAGCTTTAATATTTATCATGACTCAACGCACCAGGAACTGATAGTCAGCTACTGTCCCCAGTGCTGGGGCCAGCCTGTCCCAAAACCACATCTCTATGAAGGACACTGACCCAACCCCATCAGGGCTGTGATGTTCAGCCTCTCCCTGAACACTTCCCATTTCCATCTTCACATATGAACCACAGGAAGCTACACAGAATTACTTGTGTCGACACCAACATTCTGAGGTGCCTTCCAGGACCCCATCAAGCAGCTGCAATGGAATTTAGTCAGAGTTTTTACTCTGCTGTTCAAGAGATATTTTAGAGATCAATTCCCTCTTCTGTTGAAGAGCTGAGTAATTATTAAATGGGAGGGTTTCTACTTATATTTTTCTAACTGCAGCTCAAAGCTGAAGCAAATTAGGAATCTACCAATCTGAAGCCAGTGGGATTTCAAGTCTCTTGTGCACAGGTTTGGTTTTTCGGTTATTTGTTGTTTATTTTGGTTTATTTTTAAGGTAAGTGAAAAGCCTAACTGCAGTCTTAGATACATAAATACATTTTGCCACTTATCTCTGCTGAAAAGCTTCCTACTAATAGAATTCGAAATTTTTCTACTAGAAGGAAAATATACTTAATGATCATATTTACTGTAGGATTAACATGCTGGTTATTGCAGGATTGTTCTTGTATGCTAGCCTTTTGGGAATGCTTTGTCAATCAGTAGGTTTTAAAGCCTTGTGCTTCTCACAGGATTTTTTCCCTATCTCAAGTTTCAAGCTAGATTCAGCATGTGCCTTTTGTGGGATCTAGTGCATCTTCTGAGGCGGTTCCCAACTTGTATTCTAGAGCTGTAGAGAACTGGGTTTAGTTTCAGTCACATAATTATCAAGAGAAACTTTAGCACTGAACATCTCTGTGCTTTAAGTGCTTTTCAGTCACAGCACATCCAAGGCAACACACTGATGTTCCTCTGGCAAAGGCGGCGCGTGGGGCATTTGCAACAGGCCGTGCACATCAAACTGTAGTCTCTGTTTTCTTAACAGTTCGGCTGTGAAGGTGCTGGCATATCAGACTCTTCTCTTTTAGGTACCTGAGATGAAAGAGAGAATGCATTGAAGTAACAGAATCCTGCAAAATTTAAACCCAAATATCTAATGTGCTAGTTAAATAGCTGAAAAACGTTGCAATGAAAGCTTTTCTAATAGAAAATAGCAATTGCTCTTTATTTTTTCTTTACATTTCCTAGCCTCTCTGATTCAGAGTGATTATCAGATGGTCATTTGCTAACAGATCCACAGCTCATATAGACTCTCACCGATTTTGACCTCAGGACATAAACATGTATGTTCAGAAATATCAGTGCATTGCTAACGTGTATGTGTTGTGCATTCTGAGCTACCGTCAGAACAACTCACAGCATTTATGAGAAGTGAAGTTTTAAAGGGACATTAAGAATTTGGGACTAATCAAGCTTAAATGCTATGCAACCTAAATAGTACCACACTATGAGCTGCATTTATATCTTCCAAGGAAATATGTAACAGCAAGTACTGAGGAATCAGTTGAAGGCTCAGAAGAGAAACAAAAGTAAACAGAAGTGACCCTGAGGATCTGAATTTTCTGGGAAGATGCCCCTACCTGTATGTAGTCAGTATTTAACAGCAAGAGCTCATCTGGGCAAGGTGGATACAGAAAGGATGATAAATCCCACCCAGTTTCACTTCAGAGCGTTCTAACTGTGCTCTGCCACACAACTGCATTCAGCCCTTGAGGCAACACGTAACTGTAAACACTCTCAGAGGGACTCCACTCATTTTACTTCCATGTACCTTGCAATTGTCTGTTGAATCTCCTGTTCTTCCTCTTCATTTATCCTGTGCAGAATTGACTCCAAAAAGGGAAGATGAAATTGAATATACTGAGCAACCTTCCAAGGAAACAACGAGAAATGCCCATTAGTGAGTGTGCCAGTGGGGAAGAACACTGAACTCTTAGAGTTTCTGATACACGTACATCACTGCTTATCTCTTCCACATCCCTGTCCATCAGAAAAAACTTGGCAATCTTCTCCGAGGGCCCCTGCAGGAGTCTGTGCAGTAAGGGAATGTCTCCACTCCTCAGCTGCTTCTTCTCTGGGATTTAAAGCAAACATTGTGATGCACAGAACATACCACAGTGCCTTTAGATACTTCATGCAATCCATAGTCTTTTGTCTTGACAAAGATCCCATATTTGATTGATGTGCAATTATGAGATACCTAACAAGCCTCTAGGATGTATCTGCAGGAAGATGTGGCACCTAACTTACCTTATGCATTTTGAAAGGAATTGGTAGAAGCAACACAAAGACTTTGCAATTCAGGCAGCCAAGTAAGCATTTGAGAGACTGATCCCAGGCCCATCAGCTTGACCATGACTCCCTAAACAAAGAATCTACTTCATAATTCTCAAACATCATTTCAATTTCATATTTGATATTTAAAGTATATGCCCATCAGTTCTCTTTCCTGTTTTTTCAGGTGTTCTTTTTAATACAGATAAAATTTATTTTTTCTTGAAGGAACAGAGTAGACTGTGCCATGAAAGTACGTGTTCTCCACTTAGAAATGGGTACTTTAACTAGGCCTCTGCCAGCCAGGACTGTCATCCAAAACTGCCGGTTAAACTATCCCGTGACACTACCAGTAGGAACCTGGCATCCCACGGTTGCAGCATGGCTGTGTGGAACAGAAGTCAGAGCAGAGGAGTATCTTAAACACTTGAAGGCCTTTAAATACAGGACAAACAAAGGCCTGTTGAGCTGAACCAGTCACACCAGCAGCACACTGAAAGCACCCACACCACAATTCCTCAGGTTTTCCTCTCCAGAGGGTAACACATCTCTGCAGGGTTTCCAGAAGAGCCAGAATGCTGAGGTCTGAACAAGGACAGATGTCTGATGCATCCCGTGCTCCACACTTACCTCCAGACGCGTGGATGATGTAAAGTGCAAATTCCTGTGGGCTGTTTTCTATCTGTTCAACACAAACAAACAAACAATCAGTCCTTTCAGGCTGGCTAACACACTTCCCTAGCATGTCACTGCCAGCAGATATTCTCTGTGCTTCTCAAGTGAGATATTTAAATCAAAGTTTGAAACTGGGATCCTGTCTGTAGGAAAGTTAAAACACACAGGGTTTGGGTAAGATAGAAATGCTGCCATGGTCCTTGCACCCCACCACCTCACAATTGCTTACATTACTTGATTGCCCACATCAGTCTTTACAGTCTTGTTACCTTGGAACATCCTTAACTTCTCCATACAACTTGCTTTTCAGGTGACTCACATATTTGCCAAGCACATGACCATTAGGGGAAAAACCTGGGATCTCTTCCTATCCCCTTGCCTGCACAAGCACATGCAGAACACAGCATTCCTTTTGAACCACCTATTTTTCAACTTAGTCTTTACAACCTGACAACCTGCTTTGTAATTCCATTCCTTATGTTATTATTCATAGAAGTCAAGGCTTCCTTTTAGTATTACCCTACCAAGTCTTACTAACCTAACCCTATGAAGTCATTCTCCAACAGCAAAGTCTCTAAATAAGTTAAAAAGAGAATTATCAAAAACTGTGTAGAATAAAGATATTGGAGAAACACACAGCACCAATGGTAAATTAATTTGTGACTAGTGATAATCATGTTAATGGAAGATGGTACCAAACAAACTCAAAGGGGAAAAACCCAAGTCATTTCAGACAGTATGGCACTGATCTTGATTCTGTGTGCATGCATGTATCAGAACACACATCCCAGCTACTCAGACTCAAAGAGAATTCCCTTTATTTAAAGCAAACTACAATGACTAGCGCTCGTCACTAGAGGGAAGCAGGGCCATGTGCATTACATGAACGTTATTTCTCCATGCTGGCCAATGCTGAAAGTGCAGCAGCGTTTTCCTCTGAGTTTATAGAGCAGCAGTTCTGTGGTTCTTCCTTCACTGCACCCTATACACCAAATGTACCTTTTCCATTCCTTAACAAATGGCCCGTGTGTTTTTTTTTCCTATGCTTTATCCCATGCACTGTCCCCTCCCAATTATTCCCAGCCCCTCACACAGCACTGGGGTGACATGTTGGAGTTAACATTTCTGCAACACAGCTGCACTTGCTTCTGCAAACAGCGTTACCTTAAACTTCCGGAGCAATTGTTCTATTACTTGTCTTGTTCTCATCTGGCTGTTAATTCTGATTTTGGTTTCTGATCCAAAAGCTGGAGTAAAAACTGATGTCTAGGAAGAAAAACAGCGGTAAAAGGGCATGAATATGAGGACTGCTGCACTCAGTAGCCAGGAATCAAAAGGATTGTCCTGGTTTTTGCTAGGAAAGGGTTAATTTTCTTCTTGGTAGCTAGAAAGGCTGTGTTTGGGTTTCAGTGTGGGATGTGTTATGAGAACAACACTGATAACTACAAGGACACTGTGCTTGGGCAGTTTCTAAAAAGAGAGGACTGAAAGGGGGGATCAGAGAAGAATAGTAGTCAGTAAAACCCAGAACTGACAGTTGGATGTGCCAGTAAGATATTCCATACCATATCATGTCATGTTTAGTGTATAAACCAGGGCTGACCAGAAAGGGGGGGATTCTCTCAGGAATCACTTGCTTTTCTGGGATTGTGATTTTGGTTTTGATGTTCCTTTTTGCTCCTTTGGAATCGTTATCAGCGGGTGGTGAGCAACTGTACTGTGCATCGCTCATCTATATATCATTGTTAGCATTATTACTCTTATTATTATTTTTATTTTACTTGAATTATTAAATTGTTCTTGACTCAACCTACAGTTCTCCTCACCTTTTCCCCTCCAAATTCTCTCCCCAATTCCCCAGGTGAGGGGAGGCTGTGAGTGGCTGTGTCTTGTTCGGCTGCCAGCGAAGTTAAACTATCACAAGGATACAAACCAGCACAGCTCTGGGCCAAAGCAAGTGTCAGGTGTGCTGCTGCTCTTGCCATAAAGCAAAGGGTGGGCCGTGTCCTATGAAGGACAACCATGGACCCCCACCATGCAGTGGCCATCTACACTTGAAATCCACCTTCTGGAGCACAATTCCAAAGCAGAGGCCAGGGGCTGAGCCCAAGGCCCAGTGACACCAGGCTGGCCATGCTGGGGGGCCAGTGGGGAGTGCTCCTCTGGGCTAAGGAGCTGCAGAGTTGGTTCAGAAGCTTGCTGGACATTTTTGATCTGTCCCACAACCCAACCTCAGGTGATTAAAGATGAGCATAAACATTCATACCTCATAGTTGTAGAAGTGGCCATTGATTGAAAACCTGTGAGTTTCCACTTCTGTCCTGGCTATGGTGGGGAACTTGGTCCTCTTCCACACAGCCGTGGCACTGCTGACAGCCCTGGGCAAGGTAGCACAGTCATGTTCCTGCTCGCTCTTGGACTTCAGAGTGCGGCTTTCGTAACATGAGTAACCTGGACAACATGAAACCGCATCAGCATGTTGCAGAGCTGCTCTACCCCCACAGGAGGAAGGTTCTTAGTGGAGAGATTCTTTATTATTACTATTATTATTTTTTGAGTGGGTGTGGGGAGTGGGAGAGGAGCAAGGCACAGACAGGGCAGAGCAACAGGCTGCCTGCTGTGGCCAGTTTGCTATTTTGTTCAGTTCCTGGCCATGATTTCTTGGGTGAGAGCCCAGCCCGTTAGCACCAGTCACTTGAGAAGTTATCTGCACAGCTACATTTTCACTAAGCAGTCACACATCAGTGTTTCGGTAGCTTGTAATACAAGTTAAACAGAGACAGCAAAAGCCTTCCCCTTACTGGTAGGGAAGACCTAATGTGGGAAGTTATTACTGCACAGACACAGAACAAAGAATTTTTAGTCACCATACAGGCACTGACACTAACTTTTCTCAAGGTCTGGCTTTTCTTCAGTTGATTTCAACGTCTCCCCACTAATATGATGGAGATCATCGAATTCTCCCCAGCGTGTCATTCCCCTGAAATACCAAACACATTTATAGTTGATTACTCCTCATTAACTCCATGATTTTAATTTATCCTGTAGCCAGGCTTCACATAATGCATTCCTATCCCTGTTCAAAACTTTATAGAACATAACTACAGCCTTCAGCGTGGTAGTATATGAAACCAGTAATTTTAGTTTCTGTCAGAATAAAATTAGTTAGTATGACCACGGATCCCAAATGTAACACAATCCTATTTAGAGCCTGTTGAACATCAACCATCAAGTCCCTTAAATAATTTGCAATAATTCTTTATCTGTTTAATAGCAATCACGTGTAGGATACCGGGCAGGCATACAGAAAACACCCATATTGTGCTTTAAATAGTCACAGGACACATCATATTTGTTATACAGATGGGGAAATGAAAGATTAAATCACTATATCAGTCCCTTGTGCTACTGAAACCAGTTCTGCACGAGAGCAGGGAATTCCATCCAGCCTGTTTTAAAACACAGCTTTCTTTATGCCAATATTTCCATAATTCATTGCATAAAGTCTCTAGCAGAAAGTCTTTGGCCAGTTACTGCTCTGACTGAGAATAAACCAATTTGTAGGAAAAGATTAAAAATTCATTTCCTATATATATTCAAAACAATATTCAACTAACTCCAATGAACATGCCAAACGACGTGCTCAGTTGTGTTCCATGCATTTAAAAAGTTCATTTAAGATCAAACAGCCAAGCTGCTCTGCATACCTTAAAGCATGTCAGGGCAGCTTCCCACTTCTGTGATCATGAATTAGTATTTACTTTAAGATTCAGATCTCCACCAGTCGTAAGCTTTTAAAGAAATAATAGCAAAGCCTGACTTGAACTGCCAGGCTGGACCCTATCCTCCAGGCCACATGCACCCTGTGCCTGTGGACCTGGTCAGGATACACAAAGAGAGGCAGATTTGCCTCAGACCCGAGTTCTTCACTGGTTACTCCTTTCAGGTTACATTCCTTAATTTCAACAGTAAGGGACAGGGAGGAAAACTGTCCCTGACTTGACCAGAATACACAGCTGGAATGATGGTAGGATTGAAGCCACCATTCAAACATGTACCACATGTCATCTAAGATAATGGATAATTAAGAAAATGAGCTCTGAAATACAGAACTTATCAGGGAGTCATTCAGGGTCAACATTGGCTCAGCTTCCATATTACACATGACTCATCTTCAGCTCATCAGATACAATTTCAAATTCACCAAACAAGGCTTGGAAAATAGTGTTTAAAACAGAAAGCAGAAATATTCCAAGAACCTTCTTCAGTTTTTAAAGACAGGGCAAATCTAGCAGGAGTCATATCAGCACAATGCACTCAGATATGAAGTGTCATAGGCAGGAGCCTGAAGGAGCAGCTGATCTCTGGGTATTCCTAAGGTGTTTTAACCTTAGATTTTGCACAGACAACTCCAGTTCTCTGGATTGAGCTTTGCCCTGAGAAGCAAAGGTGTCACACTTGTAGTACCTGGACAGGCCAACTGCAATAGACAGTCCCTTAGCACTAACCTGTCAGCTTTTTCCTTCATGCTGGAGAATTGCACAGACATGAGGCCTTTTGGGTACCAGCATTATTAGGTGTACAGATATACATGTGGGGGTTTTGTAAATGTTTATATACATACATTTCCCAGTACTAGCATGGGAATGGTCAGTATAGACAAGAGCAGCCTCCTTCACCTTCTCATCTGTTCTTAAGCTGAAAGCCAAAGATGCAAGATACTACAAAGATGCATCTTTCTGCCCAGCAGAAGCTGGTGAGCTGTGCAAGTGACCACCACAGCTTTTGGGGAATCTAGGATCTATAAACAGCCCCATTCACTGAAGCCACCTACATGAGCTGTCTTGAAATACCAACCTGCCTCCTTCTTATGGAAAGTTAATACATTACCTTTTACTGGGGAACAAACCCACATTCTCAGATGACTTCAAGGTTACAAAAGAGGGTATCTGCTTCTCATCCTGAATTTTCAATTGGATAGGATGTCTGACTCCCCAAAATATTGACAAGATTCCTTCAATAAATGGTTTGCTTCCTTCTCGCTGGAAAAAAAGAAAGGAATAAGGAGTGCTGCATAATAATCAAGTCATAATAATCGATTTCCCCTCAAATTAACAGGAATATGATGAAATCACTGAGGTTGACACAGTCCTGAACAGGTCACCTAGAGAGGCTTTGTCATCTCCATACTTATGATATTTCTAAAACAGCTAGTTAAAGCTGCAGCTGATCTGATCTTCTGTCAGCATTGGTCTGACTTTGTCCAGGAGGTTTCCCAACCAACAGGTCCAGAATTCCATGCAATTACACTTCAAATCCTATCTGTTCTACTCAGATGGCTAGCTCTTCTGACATCAGGGTGCTAAGAAGGTGGTAAAGGGGAGGAACGACTGCTGGTCAAGGAGGAAAAAGCAGTTAATGAAATGGTCCTTGTTGATGCAGGGCACTGTACCATTTCTAAACATGTTTCCAGTCCCCATTCTTGCTGGCACATAACTCTGTCACTGCAGAATGAGCTGGCACAGAGCGGTGGGGGTTGGATATTTTCAGACCATTTTTGCCCATAATTGCTCTCATGTCCTTCTGATTCTTGGTCTCAACAAAGCAATAGAAAGGCAGCTTGTGAAGGAGAAGGAAGTTCCGATCCCTAAATCAGGGACTCTGTGGTATGAGAGACATGATTCATGCTTTCATCCATCCTTCAGCTCCACACACTCTTCTGGTCTCCACAGAGGATGCATTCCCAGGGCTACACTTAGGAGCATCTTCTCTGCACTGAAGGTTCACACTCGAGGAGACAGCGGTAGTCCCTGCTTGACCAGAGTGACAGCAGTCCTGCCATTCCACTCTGGGGTTATGAGCTGACGGGGCTGGGGGGAACACGGCACCCCACAGAAATATTTGCAGTGCTACTCCCTCCTGGCTAACAGCTTGAGATATCAACCCAAAGAACCATTTCCTGTGACATACTGGGGAATAGGATGGCAAGGAGGTCACACTGGTACAAATCTGAAACTCCCACTAGTCTGAACATACCTCTTCGCCTCACAGCATTGTCTCTGCCACGTCCTGTGGTGTTTTCATTACAGTGATGTATTTCATCCAAAATACTAACACAGAACAGGTATCCTACACCGTTCAGTCTGGACACATGAAACACAAGTGCTCTCTAGTGCTTTTCCTGTCATTACACTGTGCTCTTTGTATTACTTTTACACAGATCCTTACCTGAGTATGTGACAGTTGCAGATTTTCTTGATCTGAATAGTAAGAGTTGTAAGTCTTCAGAAGAGAACTGAGCTGCTCTCTAGAATAAAAGACCACAATGAAAAGAGTAATTTTTAAACATCTCTATCCTGGTAAAATCCAGGTGCTAAGCAGCAGGCTAACACCCTGTACCTGTGCTACCCAGACATCTTTGTACAGGTCTGTTAATGATTAATACATCATTTTCCAGAAGTAAAACTCTGTCAGGATACTGGGTTGCTTATAAGCGGCTTCTTTAAAGACCTGATACACAGAGCAAATTAATTAGTCACAGTCTGATGTGACTTTAATAACACTGCCCCAGAATAACTTGTACTTTGGACTTCTCTTACAGGCATGAGTGGGAAGCAAACAGGAACAACACTCCCAGGCACCAGTGTGGCATTTATTTTAGTTAAGTTAAAATTTGTTTTCCCAGCATGATGGTTTCCATTGGGTTTTTATATTTTTCTTTTTTTCAGGTACCCTTCTTACCCCTGAATATCTACAGTATGCCTAGAGGAAACATTTCAGTTTCCTTCTGCTTTGCACTAAATCTTTACTCAGAGGAGAATGGATGGAGAGGAAGCTCTGCCAGCAAGCAAGCATTATAAGCCTGCCCATCATCTTGGATTTCAAAGAGAAATTCAAGATGCAATTTTAAGAAGAAAAAAAAAAGTAGCATAACATTCTGCTTTGAAAACACTGTGTTTGGGCAGAAAGGCCACGTGAGGCACAGTGGTGTTGACTATGTTCAGAAGTAAATATTGAAGAACCACCATTGGAGATAACTATGCCTGTCTCCATCCTCGATAAAGTCAGAACACTGCTGGAGAAGAAGGTTTCAAAAAGTGTTTCAAATTTGATGGCATTTCAAAATAAGTCAATTAGAGCTACCGCACACGCTGGTTGCTAGGCCACAGCCACCTCCTCCTCCCTTTGGCACCTATGTCTGGAAAGAAAGAACTTCAGCTACTGGATTTTAGCAATGGGATTCCCAA
Organism: Caprimulgus europaeus; assembly: GCA_907165065.1. The sequence continues at coordinate 80,224,730 of OU015526.1, forward strand.
GCCTCCTGGAAAATCTCTCAAAGTCATGGTCAGTGCAATGCCAGCTCTCCACCGACAGGCAGTGCAAACGCCGCTCCCAGCTGAGCCAGCAGCAGCAGCCAGCCCACAGCACTGCCGTGCCCACGCAGCCACTGTAAATGGGTAAGAAGCAATAAACGCTGCACAAACACAGGGTGGGGGACATTGCCTCGGCACTGGCGCTGGGGAAAAGCGCCTTCCGGTTACTGCTGAGCAGCTGCCGATCCCACGTCAGCAGTGCCACGCTGTTGTGTGAGAAGTAACCACCATGCAAGGAGATCTACACAGGAATATCCTCTTAGAGCCAGGCTGCTTGAATGACAGCTCAAGGCAGGGTCTGGTCAAAGCACTCTGCCTTTGTAGCACTGCTTTTTAAGAAGGATACACACCAAGCTGACAGAGTCCAGAGAAGAGCAGGGGAGTGACAAGTGGTGTGAAGCATGAAGATAAAGTGCAAGTGGCAGCTCAGGCTAAGCAGGACTGAAAAAAGAATTCAGTGATAGATATTTCAGGACCATCAAGAATGAAACTGTTCCCCACGCCAATTAAACAGCAAAGATTATTTAGATTGTAATTCAAGAAGACAGTTTCCATCAGGAGACAATTAAGCATGGGAGACAGTTCCATGGAAGCATATGAATTAAGCATATGAATTCTTCCTCACAGACAGCTTTAAGGATCAACTAAGATGAGTAACAATCAAGATGGTTTAAGGTACTCTCTTGCAGTGGTGAGTGAAGACACCAAGTTTGTTTCCAAATAGTGTCTGTTATTTCCATGTTTCTCTCTAGTATGAGGTATTAGAACAGCTGAACCACAGGCAAACACAGCATGTGCAAACTCTTCTCACAGTAAGCTCCACCTCGTGAAACTATTCAAAGACCCACGTACGACCAAAAGTAATATTACAACTTCTACACCAATGTTAAGTAAAAAAACCCTAAAAAAAATCCCCACCCCAAGCCCAAGAATTCACTTCTAGCACTGTCACTGAAGAACAAATCACACATGGGAATGATGCTCAGCAGAAATTACAGTTTAATATTGCAACAGTCAGAGTTCACCAAAAACAAAGAAATAATATTAGAGGTGCAGGATACATCGACCAAGACTATAGGACAAATATGACACACTGCCTTCAGTGAGAAATACATTTAGAGAAGAACTTTATCGTACAGCCTTGGGGCATTGCAAACACTGGCATGGAGAGTTTCAGTAAAATTTGGAAGAGTTGTTTTCCTGTAACAGTCACAACACACCTGTGTGCCAGAACACAAGGACAGTATCAAAGGTGACAGTGGCACCCTTATCAGAGGTCCCCTAGGAACAGGATCAGCCTGTCCATCACTGCAAAGCAGCTCAGAAGGATATTTCCAGGGTGAAATTAATATTACTTCATAGCATATCTCTCTGATCAGATTGTGACTCAAGTTACTCAAACTGTTTAAATGGCTGCACAGCTGACTAGTAAACTTAAAAAATAAACAAGTTAGTGTTGCTCAGGTGATCTCACCTGAGATACTAAGAAACTCCAAGAAATCACTGCAAGAGAATAGGAAAAGGATAGATTGTGTGAAGAAACACAAATAATTTTGGTTGGAAACTGCTATGCATGATTTTAAGTGCACCAATTTAACAAAATTACCTTCTAGGACTGTTGTAGTCTTACTCCAGCAGCGTACACTCTCTTCTGTGGCTTATAACACACACACACCCTTCTTCCACCTTCAGCCTCCCCTGCCTACAGGTGCTCCGAGAGCTCAAAGCAGGTGTCTTACACAGGATTGTGTTGCCCAGTTACCTGAGAAACATTGATACCCCCCATTTATACATATCCAAAGCATCTGGACAACATGGCACCTCTGAAGAATGCCAAGCAGAACTGTATCATGATGGGAGTCTCTACAAGGAACACAGACCTGTAGCATCTGCTTCTTCCTTCAGGGTGAGGTGGGCAGACATCTGACACTGCATCAGAGCAGAGGGCCCGAGTGGGACTGATGGACACTGCTCTCCAAGAGCCTGACAGGGAGTCTGGTCAGCAGAAATGTGGCCTTCCCACAGGCCTGGCTGCTGACACACTGGAGAGGGAAGCTGGGAGGCCAGTTAATCTTTATTTGCTGTGTTTGGGGCATGCAGAGTATGCGAGTGAAAAGCTTTCCCTGGCATAACCCATCCCTGCCTTGCTCCACTTAATGAACTGAACCTGGCAGTGTTCTGTTGCTTGGTGAGCCTTTTCCCCTGGTGAGAAGGGAAAAGATAAACAGGGCTTTTACTCAGCAGGTAACATTAGGACAAGGGCTGCACCCAACAAGGTTAACTGCATTCCCTTCTAACACTCTGGATGTAAATTATTTACTTTGTTAACTTAATGCAACTCCCCCAGAAACAGTTTTAAGTGGCTTTAGCAACAAAACACTGGGCTCCAAAACAGCATTTTCAACATTTACTTCAACTCACTTTGATCTTAAACCTTAGTAACACACTTGGTGAAAGCCTTTCTTTCATTGTGTTGGAATAGCTCATTACAGATTCTTCGTGTCTCGTGAGCTATGAGAGATTGTGTTCAGGTCAGGGGAAGTTTTAATAGACTTGGATATTACTCTTAGTCCATGTTGGCTGCAAAGGGAAAAAAGTAAATCATAGGCTGAGAGCACTAAGTGACATGATAAAGGTTATCTGTGTTCCTCAGAACCACCTCTGAAGATTTGTACTCAATTTCTTGCCTTGTCTAGAAAAAACTTCCCATTAACTTCCACAGAAGTTTGCACAAATAAATCTGCCAGGTTTCAGTCTTGCATTAGTGCAACCAACGGTGACGAACCACACAAGCCATTAGAAAAGCCCTGAGGGAGAGATTTAACAGCAGCTCTCACTGACTTGTTTGTCCTTGTGTAGTGGAGAGACATCAGGAAAGAAAATCTTTCTTCTTTTAGCCTCAGAAAGGACTAACACCATGCACCAGCCTACCAGTTCCAGAACAAACTAGTGTATGTGTAGTATAACACATCTGCAGTACAAAACTGCCCTAAGCAAGCAGCAGATGGTCATCTCTTCAGAGTTCCACTGCCCTGTTGTATTGCAAGACTGTTCCTCACAGCACAGCTTTGTGTGAACAGCCAAATGCAGCCATTCATGGAAGCCAAAGCTAAGTAATTGTTAGAAAAACTTAAGAGACAAACTCCAAAGAGGGAACATTCACTGCAGATTCACCTCTTTCTTCAATAACGAAGGCAGGATACAAGGGGGCTCTAAGGTCAAGCGCCCTGGTGGTAAACCACAGAGTCCAGATTGTGTTCACTTGAAACACTAACCCAGGACAACTCACCTGTGTCCTCTTCTCCCCTAAGCCCTGCACACTTATCCATGGATATTTACAGCAGGTATGCTTAGACATGGTAGTAATCCCACGTGCTTGGGTAAGCCTTTTGATCCAGCCATTGTGCAATGCACCAACAGCAGGCTTGCCATGTCGGCAAGATCTGCATGATGCAACTTGAAGAGGAGTAATGTAACAGCAGATTCAAGGTATGGATGAGGGACAATAGTCTGGAAACTGCATTATAAACGAGCTTGAGTGCATACAGAGTATGTTAGTGATTCCTGAACCACTTATTTGTTTTTCCCTCCAAGGCAAAGAAACTTGAACTGCTCTTTAAGCCATGACTGCAATGCATAAGGGTATTGATTGGGATGCACATTTCACCACTTGAACAGGTAAATGTATAGGATAATAAAAACCCAGAAACATTAGTTTATCAGGTACATTTACAAGTGCTTTTGTATGCCAAGTATAAAAGTTCACACTGATCAATCCTGCCCCAAATTAGTTGCAGTATAAAAGGAACAGCTCTTTAGGAGAAGGCGAGGGATCCATTTATTGCTTGTGTGTTTTAGGCAAAGCTGACACCCTTCCTTAAAATGTGAGAAATCAGAAGCAGTGCTCATAGCACACAAAATAATCAGGATTCAGATGCAAATGCCTACTGCAGCATGAACACTTCTCTCACAGGCCCTATCCCTGGGCACATTTACAGTTAGCTTCTTCCCACAGGAATATCAAGAGCGATGGAAATGAAGTGAGAAAAGAGCCCCCTCTTCCAGCTCCCATGCTCTGGTCAACAAGGGATAAATTAGTCCCCTAAAAAGGGGATGGAACTATATGCCAGGAAACTCAGGGTTTATGGCAGCATTAGGAATAATTCCTACCAGACAGATTTAATTGGGGAAAAGTAACCCACTAAATACACTCTGAATGCAATTCCAAGCTTTTTTTACAAGTAGGTTAAAGAACCACTTACCACAGAACAGAGCTGTCAGCCCCATAGGTCTTTCTGCAAAGTAACCCTGCCATCTGGGACCACAGACCAAACCCCATGCCTCAAACAAGTAGAGCACAAGTTAAGCACTGGAACCTGGGTTCAGCTCCAGTAGATTTCAAAGACAGGAAGGTCTTCTTCCCTAATTTGGAATATTATTTCAGTATCCTCTTAAAGTGCTGTTCTAACTAATGAACAAAATCCACAGAGCAAAAGGCTTAATGCTCTGTTCTTTGAAATCCATATAAAGAGCAACTTTGCTCCATAGACACTTCACAGAAAGCAAGTTGTAGGCATTGCTGCTGCTACAGGCTCAGCTCTACAGGATCCCCTGTTCATGACTATATCTGGAATAACTTCAGAAAGCAAAATTGATGGGTTTTTTAATCATTTACCTGGTTATGAATTTCTCTTCATCGATGGAAACAGAAGGTAGATGCTGTGCTTTCATAGTCACTTTCTTCATTTATTCAGAAGAGAAATCTAAACAACAGGTTAAAAAAATTAATTATATCTACTAATACTGCTACAAAAGACTAAATGGTAAATACAACATCCAAACCTTAGTTTGCCAAGTGAAAGAGGCTCTGACACTCAAGCTAAGGGCTAACTACACCATATGTTGACTACTTTGTACTTGGCCATAATATCCAAATATTTCCCACACCCTGTACAAAAGCCATAAGCCATTCCCACCAAATATATCAGAGTAGATTAAATCACAAAGCTACACATATCAGGACTTTCTCAAGTAGTTTTAGATCTACACTACCATTCCATAATTATGCTTCACTTAGTAGACTAAGACTGCAACCCATTTACCAGTTAGGATTCATGTGTTAATTATGGATAAAGCATTGCCCAGGGTCACCAAAAAAAAAAAGTGACTCAGCAAACCACCCTTAACCAGGTTTGTAAAACTAGACAAAGAAGGAGAAGCGTTGATCATTAGCAGAGTCCTGCAAAGAAAGCAGCCGAGATGTTAAAGAGAGAACAAGGCTATAATGAAAGTGATGTTGCAATACAATTTACAGATCATCATGCAGCAATTCCAGCATGTTGTGTGGGCAACAAGCCAGACCCATGAGACTCCAACAATGCATTCTGCAGTAAGCTCAGTTATGGAGCCTTGGCTGCTTTCATTCCCCCTCAGGTACCAGAAAAGGCAGACTGAGGAAAGTAACTGAAGAGATCCAGAGACTCAAGATTGACAACTGATACTGCACTGGAAAAAAATCCAACTTGGTCTCAGTCCAAGAAGTGGCATCACACAGATAGGTGGGAAAAAACTTAATCCACAGAAAGGAGGAAAATTCCAAGGACTGCCCTGGAGGTGGATTATTCCACTTCTCTTCCTCTGTCACTTGGGCATGATGACAGAGCAATTTGGCTAACGGCACTCGATGTCCCTTCTCCCTTACTCCAGGAGATCGACTCAAGTCTGATTTCAGACTGCATGGGACAGAGCCTAGTCAAAGACATCTGAAAAGCAGTTTATTGACTACAATACTAATGACAAGTAGCCTTCAGAAAATCAATTTATACAAGAAATTCAAGCTTGAAAAGATTATGGCCAGCTGAAGAGTAAGTGCCTAGCAAATATCTTATCTTCAACCTACTATGCATACAGAAAGTTATTTCACAACCTCCAAAACCAGAACGTGCTACCAAAATGAGCTTTACCCAAGCAGCTGGGCTTTCTAGCAGTGCTTGATCAGTAGCTCACAGAGAGCAAGGCAGGATCCCACATCATCCTTGTCCTTTGGGTGACAACCATAAAAAAAAATGCCCAACAGCCAAGTAAGCCCAGTGACTTCTGCACAGGGTAAGTGTGTATATAAGGAAGAGACTGATGTATGCCAGTATAGTGTTGTTTCTTTACCTCTGAAAAGAGTTCAGTAACCATTGGCCACACCTTGAAATCTGCTTTTATGTAATTTACTAATGCCTCCAACTGAATCAACTCCCTTTGCCAATGTAATTTCAAAACAATTTTAAAAGATGCAGAGGAGTTTATATACACTGACACCTCAATAACTGGATATAAACTTAAGCTTCCTCCCATCTGTCAGGAAACGACATGCCAAGAAGAGCAGATAGCCAAGTCACTGCTACTAAACTTAGAGCAGCGACTCCAGCAAGCTTTAGCCCCGCTTCATTGCTCATGGTTGCTTTCTTTCCAATAGAATTTGACCTTAAAATTATTCATATGAAAGAAAAAGCTGATCTCTGCAGCTTGAGAGAAGTGATCTTTACACAAAGAAAGAGAGATTATCACTGAAATACCTGTTTTGTTACGCAGTGAGTGGTTCTAGTCTCAATTATTTGCCTTAAAACCTTGAGTACATCTTAAATCAGCTGGATGTTATTAAAATCATGACCATGAAACAAACTGGAACAATAGTTGGTGATGGGAGCAATTCTTCACCAACACCTCCCCCTTTTCTCTCTCTTGCTGTCCGATTAGCCTGGACAAAGACTGGTCTTTTCTCCTATAGCTGGTGCAGGAGCACAAAACACACTTGTTACATTTTCCTCAGTTATGTGACCAGTTCTGCTTATCGGGCTCATACAAAGCATTTCCACACCACCAGTTCATCTTAGAGATAAAACACTTCTCCATGTACCCATCCCATAGCCACATTTTGGCTACACACATCTTGCAGCCCTTATTTTTAGTTAACCCTGAAACTTGTGGGTTGAAAATGTGCAGTGACTTCTACAGCACAATTATTTGACACCACAAATGATAGTGTGTTTACACTGGTGCTCCCCAACTCCACAAAGCTGTCACTTATTCTATCATCTCCTGGTTTTTGATTGCTTTCCATGTCACTTCCCTGTAGCTCTTTTGAGGAAGCAAACAGAAGTGAAATTTATTTTTTCCATTGTTCCCCTTGATTTCAACTAACAAAGATGTGCTAATTCCCCAGCTCTTCCATCTATCGTGGCCATCTATTCAGTGCTGTCTCCTGCCTTGCTTAGTGTCAGCCAGGTGTCTTCAGCATTATGTTAACTGGACTAGAACCACAGAATTCTATTAGATAGGCAAGACCTTAAAAGTGGGACCTTGGCTGGATTAACTCCCTGACCTGAAACTTAACCAAGAAGAAACTTAATGCTTGGATGAAAACTGACTGAAACCTAAAATAGTTTTGGAAAGGAAAGAAATAGGAGGGAATGACAGGAGTAAACCAGCAGTGGGGCAGATACAAAATAAGCAACTCCAGAGGAAGACCACAACTACTGAAGAAGTCTTGCAAAAGGGAAAGAAAAGCAGACCAAGCGCAATCCCAAAGCTGTGAGAGGATCAATAGCCACAACAGGGCACAAGACACATCTCACAGACATAGTGAACTTGACTTTTCAATAAGATTTATACCTTACCCGGAATGTTTGGGGTTTTTTTCCCCCCAAATAAAAGTCACAGTATTAGTGGAGAGGCAGACGAGATCACTTGTTTAACTTGATTAAGGAGAGTGATTTTTAAGTTATTTGCTTAAGGGGACAGCACGGGGACAGGGCAGCAGAGGAATGACAGACCAAACAGCCACGCAGATTTTTACACAAGGAGGTAACTGTAGAGGAGGGCTGGAAGTAAAGGGACACTTAACATCCAGAGTTGAGCCAAGCAAGAGCAGTAAAGGAGCATTTTAATTTGCATTTAACAGTCTGGATGTGCTTCTTGGTGCATCCACATACTAGAATAGGGACTGCAGAGCAAGCAGTGTGCTACACAGAGCTCCTGCCAGCATCAAGAACAACTATAAACCCAAACCTCCCCAAAGACCTCTAGGTATTTTGATGCAGTGCTTCCTAAAGCTGTTCCAAAAACACAGCAAGTCAGGAAGGGGTGAGCATTCTCAGTTTCTCATTTGGAAACCACAAGGCTCAGCTGTCTATTCACTTAGCAAGCAATAACATAGAGAGCTAATATTTGTACAGCACCAGGAGCTTTGGGCTGCAGGAACAATAGCACATAGACCCAAGTCATTTTCTCATCTCAGAAGCATCGGGTATTAAGCAAAAGTTTGGACCATTGTCTTGTTTCTATAAAGATGAGTTTAGGATTTATTTACATGCATAAGAAATTCAGTATCAGCAGAAGAATTTCACTAGTTGTTACTTTGTTCTATACTCTAGTTATATGAGCCCTCATGTTGGGTTTTTCTTTTTTTGTTTAAGTTAGATGTCCTCACCACCACAGCAAAGGACTAATCAAAAGGAAGTACTTAATGTCAATACTTGCATTTTCCCCTACCAAAAACAGGGGGTTTTTTCCCCTTGTCTTGCAGACTTCTTTACACTTTCTTTTAAAAATTAACTGCTACAGTACAGAGTAGGAACAGCACTACTTGAACACACCACACAGCATAACCCCTCTGCTCAGGCAGGTTCCAAATGGGCTTTGATTACTGAAATCAAAGCTCAGTTGGTATTTATCTGTGAATATTGCCCCTAAACTTTCTGGGTCACAAAGGAATAGATACATGAGCCCCCTCCCATCACACAAAGGCTAAGGATACAGCAGGGCTTGCACCAAATGTATTTCAAACACTAAGTAATCCATTATTATGAAGAGGAGTTACTTTCTATTTCAGGTCTCTTGGGAAATACAACTTTTACCTGCCACAAAGAGCAGACAAGGTCACCAGCGTAACCTTTTAAATCACACTGGCGACTGAATGAAGGGCAGTGGAGGCTTATGCCCAGGTACACACGGAGCCGCAGCCCTACCTATAATCTGCCCATTTTAACCACAACTCTGACTCCTGCAAAGCCACCTTGAGGTTTAACAACTTCTCCGACGAGAATATCTGACCCAACGTTTCTCCTTCCCTCCGGCACCCTCATTACCCGAAAGGAATCTGACTGAAGTTCTGGGTGACTGCGGAGGACCTTGCTTTCTACTGACACTGCAGGTTACACAGCAAGCAGAAGAACAGCTCCAGCTTTATATTTCACTTACCTGTACATACGAGCAGAGAAGGAGAAGCAGAGGAGGAGTTTCACATACCTTCCACTGAGCCCTAGACAAGGCATGGCAGCATTGCACTGGCTGACAGCTACCTCTGCTACTTCGTGGAACCCACAGAGCTCTTAATTACTATTTTGCTTAACAAACTGGGAGTGCTGGAAACCCAGGACACTCCCCACACCTCAGTGCATGTCGGGAATATTTACCTACCCACTTTCCTTCCTCGGAGCAGCTGACAGGAGCCCTCCCTTAGTCATGGCTACACCTCCGGGGAGGTTCCAGTTAACACTTTAATCACTTAACTTTATAATGAGAGGCAACCTGCTGACTCTTAGTAATTATTTGCTGACAGGGTGCACCCTGAAACATCCTGTGCTGAAAGCACTGTTAGGCTTTAACTTCTTGTCTTGTCTGTTTTCTGATCCATAGGATAAAGGCACTTTTCCTTCTCCAGATATGCACCAGTCTTTAGTATTTAGTGGAATAACCAAGACATACAATCAGATCATGCCTAAGTGTGAATAGATGGATTTATAGCATTATGGCAAACATTCTAACAACACAACTTGACCACTTCATCACATACAGCTGTATATTCAATTTCTTGCTTAACTGTATAATAGCTTTATGAATGCTATTCACTGGGCAAGAGTTGAGTCTGTATGAGAGAATGCATTGCTGCTTAGCTTAATTGCTCAGCAGCTAATTGAATAAGCAGATGTTTAAACTGTCAAAAAAATATTTGAACCAACACATACTTTCCAAGTTCCTACTGTCTGCCCATCCATTTAGAGCAAGCAATTTATTCACAGGACCAAGCCTAAAACTGGAAGTTACTGAGTCACAGATAGAAGAGCATGAAAAATTCTGAGCCTGAACTTGCCTTCATATCCGTCTCACTGCACTATGATTTCTATCAAGTTACTTCTGCTTTACATAAATTCATGTTAGGGAGAGGTAGAACAGACTCAAATATTTTATTCGTGATCACAACATCATCCTCTGGTGTACTCCTCTCAAGAGCTAGACTCACTGCTGTACACACAACACAATATACTTGCTATTTGGGATGACAGTTTATGCTACAGTTTCCAGCACTGCACCTGAATAATATTTAAATCAAGATTTCATTTGATTATGGAGATCACTGAGAAGCCTCTCAAAACACAGAAAGGAGTCAACATATGAGATTTGTGCTCAATTCACAACAGTACAGAAGCTCCATGCCATGGTAGGCTTGGAAGCTTCATGCCAAGCACAACCTGTGGAGCTACTCCATCTCTTCTGCCGTGGTCTAACACAAACTCATACAACTTCCCAACTTGTTTAAAACCAGAGGTTTGATTTTTTCCCTGTCACTGCTTCAGACACTTGAGCACGCTGCCTGACAGTCTTGGATCACAGAGCTAGAGCAGAGAGTACTCACAGCCTGGCCCCTTCAAGTCTCTAAACCAAGATAATGTCAGTTCTCTCTGTTTCTGACACGTGTGCCACCCTGCTGGGCACTTACACTGCAAAGCTCTTGGGTACCAGGAGGTATCCAAGTATTTTTAGAACTGCAGACCACATTATTGGCTTACAACAAGGCACTGTCATGTTAACCCTTCAATGTCATCCCAGCTTCATCCTGACTCCCAACTTGTAAGGTTTTGTTTTGGTTTTTTTAAGATTAATTTAAGTTGCTAGAGATAGCTTTTTATTAAGTTCACAAGCCAGTTTTGAGTACTCTATGCTTGAATTACTGACTCATGCAAAGATTTCTCAGTAAGAAATTGATACAATAAAGCAGTTAAAAGCACTTTGCAATGATGGACCTGAGTTTTCATTTCCAGTTAAACCAGGTATGTTGATTTTTACATTGGGTTATTTAACACAGCTCAGGTTTGTTTTTAGTTTTCACTTTTACACTTAAACTACTCCTATCAATGGTCTGGTTTGATCTCATTTCAGTCATACAACACAACTGCCTGCTAAGTACTTCGCAGGGACTGGTCAGTGCAGACTAGAAATAGGTATTACATCAGGAAAAAACCCAACCAAAACACCAACAAAAAAGAGAGGTCATTAGGGCCACATACCAGAAATTAGTTTACTCTACATTCCAAGAAAGAGAATGCTTCTGTTCCTGTCATAGTAAATAATCAATGGACAGGGAGCATTGGTTTTTTTCATCTTTCATAGTAAACATATTTTATACAGCCTGGAAATGTAATAACAAGTCACTTATTGCTTATATTGATTATACTATTTCTGCTTTAAATTAGAGAGTAATGGTTATTTGTTTAGAACAGGCAGGGAATGTAAAGATCCTTGAGTCTTTAAAGGCTGTGTTACACTTCTGGCTCCTCACATGATTAATATTAAAATAGTTTTATATTAATAAAGAATTGCAAGCTGGAATTCAGCTGTTTAATAACTTGGCCTCAAATCATTAACAAACAACTACTAAAGGTGGAAGAACATCTCAGAGAAAAAAAATAAGATATTCCTCTTCTATTTTTATAGTACATACTTATAATAAGCATGCTGGCCACGGCAAGGTCATACACACATGCTGGGCTTCAGTGGAAGTGTTTTGATGAACACAACAGGATATACATGAGCTCACAACAGATTTCTCTGCTTTACAGGGAGAAGGAAGATCCCTTATGTTGTTTGCAAACAGCTGTTTCTGGACTAGTTCAGATCATTAACTCAAAACATGGAAAATTCTTCTTGGACTTCCTGAGCCAGTTACTGCAAAGCAGAGGTACAGCCTCAACTGACAAGATCAGAAATCAACATAAAACAAGTGATCAGTTCTATCTTTTATATTACAAACCATTACCAAGATAATTGTGTTGATAAAAGCAACAAATCAAGGAATTTGAAACAATTGGATTTTCCCTGCAAAGGGCTTCCCATTCTTTAGCAAGATTATTTGCTGTCATCACACCAGAGTGCCAACAGCAATACTCATGTGCCAGGACATGTTTTGCAGACACAACTGATAAGCATGGAAAAGAGAAACTAAGAAATAGATTATTAGCTCAAATAACTAAATATGTAATGCACCCATCCTTGTTAACTATCATGGGCCATAATCCCTCATACAAATCACTTGGTGAGTTTTGAGGGCCACAAGTTTTTAAGGAGTAGAAAAGAAGCAGAGCTGATGTTTGTAACAGCACATTTTCTAAAGACTAAAGGTTTTGATATCACTTAAAGAACTGGAACTTCCCAGGTACTGACCTTTACCTGCCTGAAAAGCAGCCTGCAGGTATCACTATCTGTATCCTCATGAGCCACTGTTAGAGGGGCAGATCTTACCTAAGCACCTGAAACACCATTAGTCATGGCTTAGCATAGATTATATACACCCAGGAAGTCATCCATTTGCTATTATAAAGCTTTAAAAATCCATACAAGGATTTTCATTGCCTGGAGCTACAAAATATTATAAAGGTCAGAACCAGAAGGAACTGCCCTGTTCAGAAGAGCTCCAATCACACAGACTGTCACTCCACAACCTCACCACACCCAGCTAACTTACACAGCACTTGCAAGCCCTAGCTCCTCCACACTCAAAGTTTACAGATCCAGATCTTCCTCAAACTCCAGGTTTTCCATAAAACATCACTTCCTCAGGTTTCTTTCCACATGTCACTCTTCATCTAGGTTCTTCTGTCTTCAAGATATAAAAACTCCTGGTGTGTCTTTCTTTTGAGAACCACAATCAAGATCTCTTATAGTCCCACACACACATCTAACCTCTATCTTTCCTCCTGCTTGCAATATAGGAACCTTTTATGCTCAGGTCACTCCTCTGTAGTGGTCAATTGAGGGTCATGCAGCTGTAGCACCTGACTCCCATTTCCAATATGCTAATAATTTTTTGTTTTAATTACTACTTTCTTAAAGCAGTTGAGTCATAATGTGGACAGTCCCCTATTGTCTATTCCTTTTAAATATCAGTTCAGTACTTTCCACAATCAGTCATACTAGATCTAAACTTGAGTTTTGGGGAAGCTTCAGAGATCTTAATTCTGACTTGAAGTTATGACCATTGTTCCTGTGAAGGCACACTCACCTGCTGCTGCTGGAATTGCCTGTGCAAAACAACCACTTATTTTTTCTGTTACTTCTACACTTGCCTTTAGACTGTGTACAAATGGGAAGATTCAATTTGCAAAGTGTTGTATGACTATTTGAGAGGGGCTGATTATTGTGCTCAAATTTTCCCCATTCTCCTCATCCTAACATGTCCTAAATTGTAAAGCAAACTTCAGCAATAATTCCAGTGTATTTTGCATCAGAGACATGCAAGTCTCTGTTTTCTCCACGAACTCAGCAAAGAAATGGGAAATGTCTTGGCTCCACTGAAGATCAGTCCTAGAGTAACATTATAAATAAAAGAACCTTACATAAAAAGTCTACTAATAATCAATCTGAGTTTAATTTCTAATGACCACAATGCAAATCAGACACTTTTCTTACCCATGGCACTGTGTAATGAACTGATTAAGCATTCCTAGCATGCAGTCTAGACTGTCCTTAGCACTGTCCTAAGCCTGCAGGTGACTGAATTCAAGAGGATCTGGGAGGCTGTTCACTGACATGCTGTCAGTGTTCCCTACCCATCAGACTTTCAAAGATATTCTCTCTTTTTCCTCAGACTTTCACCTTTTATGCAGTTCCAGATCCTGAGATGCTCTGAGCACACTAAGTTTCTGGCAAATTTCAGAGAAGGGCTTGGCAGCACATATTTTGGTGTGTAACCTGCAGGATATACTTGAAAAAAAAGTTTGAAGTAAACTGCATCCCAGGAGGGTCACTATTATATAGTGTACTGCCTCAATGCAATGTCATGTACTACTAAACTAAGATAAATATTCCTGCTTCGTTGCAATTGATGCAGAGTCATAATTATGAAGCAAAAACCTCCTAATGGTAAATTAGCTTAATGCTAGGTTGGCTATGGACTGAAGAGCTCTTGTAAATACCTTGCCATTGTCTGTGTAAACAGTTGAGTGGTTAAAAAAAGTAGTCCAGATTTCTAGATATCATTCTCTTCACATTTGCCAACAGAAAGTACAAGTTTCTCACACAATACTCTGCTTTGGGGCACTATATGGAAGTCACTTTAAGAAAGAAGGATAATCTATGCTAGCCAGTGTTGCTAGAATTTACAGACTTTATGAAAATGGTAAGGACAAGAGAAGATGTGGAAAGTGGATTTAGCAGATGCTTTACTGAGAATGAGAGTATAAGGCAATTTTAGTAAAGAATGTGTGATAAAAAACTATGTGAAATCTCCACCATATTTTACATGACTGTAATTTACTAGACCAAGTTTCCTGATGGCATCAAATGATGAAACCATTAATGCTGAAGGAAAATCACAGAATGGTTTGGGTTGGAAGGGACCTTAAAGATCATCCAGTTCCAGCCCCCCTGCCATCCAGCAGGGACACCTTCCACTAGAGCAGGTTGCTCAAAGTCTCATCCAGCCTGGCCTTGAACACTTCCAGGGAGGAGCAGCCACAGCTTCTCTGGGTAACCTGGGCCAGTGTCTCTCCATCCTCATGGGAAAGAATTTCTTCCTCAGATCTCATCTCAATCTCCCCTCTTCCAGTTTAAAGCCATCACCCCTTGTTCTGTCACTCCCTTCCCTTGTAAAAAATCCCTCCCCAGCCTTCCTGTAGCATACAAACAGCATATTTGCACTTATGCTACCTCATTTATACCAGCATCCATTCTAAAAGAAAATTAGATTTCCTTAAAGAGCCGTTACACACCAGAGCTTCTCCTGCACAGGTGAGGACATGGTTTGTCACTGCAGCAAAACACACTGAAATATTTAAGTTTCAGTTACCCTTACATATGTGCAATAAAAGTGTCCAGGTTGAAAAGGAATAGTGTGAGAAAAAGTACTCTCACTTTTGGTGTGTGATGATGAATTGAGGAATCAGAAGCTGGTGGGCGTGGGGACAATGCATGGCAATTGCAGCCCACGTTCTTCTGCTCGCAGTTGCTGCCCAGTGCACACATTCTTCACATTGCATCCCGGTGCCTCTGCATGGCAGACAGCTCTTCATTGTGTGCTGCTAAGCACAAATAGCTTCAGTGACACATCCAACTGCTTGCAAGGTAGCATAAAACCACCAATATCTGAGACTTAAAAATATTTTCATAATGAATATTGACTGCATAAGCAAGTAACATCCCTGAAGTCCACCATAAACATTGTACAGAGAAAGAACTTTCTAATTTTTGTACTGCATTAGATATCTAAACAGACAGCAGAGCAGGATCATTATTTCTAATAATGGCATTATTATTTTTATATATTATTATTTATAATAATGGCATTTATTTATTAACTTGCTCTTGAAAATCTGACAGGAGTAGAGAGAATACTGTGAAAGAAAAAGCAAAAGCAAAACAGATTGGGTTGAAGAGACCTCTGTGACTCCTCAGTTCTCTCTAAGAAAGTTCACTCTCTGACTCTGAGACACTCTGCTCAATCTTGCTGAAAATCACCCCACAGACACTCCCAACTGCTTGCTCTGGATCGCTTCTGTCCTTCCATACTGCTGCTTTTCTATTACAATATCAAATCACCCCTTTGGGAATTCACAGAATCACAGAATGGTTTGGGTTGGAAGGGACCTCAAAGACCATCCAGTTCCAGCCCCCCTGCCATCAGCAGGGACACCGTCCACTAGACCAGGTTGCTCAAAGCCTCATCCAGCCTGGCCTTCAGCACTTCCAGGGAGGAGCAGCCACAGCTTCTCTGGGCAACCTGTTCCAGTGTCTCACCACCCTCACAGGGAAGAATTTCTTCCTCAGATCTCATCTCAATCTACTCTCAGTTTAAAACTGTTCATTATGGAGCAGATTTTATCGAGAGTAAACACATATATATACTTACTGTGTCATATTCATATTCTTCTGAGTGTCTGATTGTATGGATCACATTTTTCTTCTCATTCAGATATCCAAGGTCCAAACTCTTCTGAGTCCTAGAGCACAGTGAGTGCTGTGTGCTATGGGTGGCAGTTCTGTGTCAGCTTGATGGCAGAGGCGGTGGCATTTCAGTGGCAGTGGATGAAAAAATAGTGTCTCTAACTTTGAAGGGACCAATCTTCTCGCAGTGCTTCTAACACATTTATGACCTGGGTTAGGTGTCAAGGGAATTTACAAGGCTAAAATTTGATCTCATCATTGGGGACATCTGAATGTCTTTCTGGACTAGAAGGACTTTGGAAAAACAAAGCCAGATGAGAATTGAGGCGTATGGAACACAGTGGTATATAAAATCATCATCTGATTTGGACTGAGCTCTGCCTGTTCCCGTGTAAAGCAACATAAACAAGTCAATAGCTGTTTAGGAGATGCTGAAATTCTGGAAAGAGTCTTCCTGCAGTTGTTCAGAGGGTGTGTCTTCCAGTTTGGAATTTGATCCATCTGAAACTGTCATTCTCAGCCCTACAGGCGATACCTTGCTTCTAGCCAGTACACATGTCCTTACAAGTGAAGAATCTGAACAAGCTGCCCAGTGGAAATGCAAATTCAGCCTCTGCAACCGTGTTGTCCCAGCTTCCACTGCGCACGCCGCCCAGGGGGAATGCACCACGCTTGCAGAAGGCAATCCTCATCACAGAAAACCATGGGCTGCTGGTTGACAGGGGAAGTCTCCAACAAGAAGATGGTCAATCAGCTAAAAAGCTGTAGAGAAACAGGAGTGTAAGTTGGATGGTATGTTCCCCCAGGCCTGTGTGGACAGCACAGGTTCTAATGTGCAGGAATGGAAGCAATTTCAGGTGTGACATTTTATGCAAAAGTAATTGCAGAAACGGGAACTGCACCTGAGAAGTAAATGTCCAACTGTTACTGGAGGCATATGGACAAGAAGCTGAATGCTCCTCTCCCAGAGCACCTGGTATCTGCCCAGATCCTCTTTGGTCCCTGTGCATTTCTGTAGTAGTCAGCTCAGTAGTGCTGCAGGAATTGGCATGGAATTTTCAAGCCTTCATTTACAGCAGTAAATCTCAGAATTTCAGACATCTTTGTGAACAATTAAGGAATATCTAGTGAAATACCTTCAGTTGAAGACTCACAGATCAACAACCATTTTTACAAGACTGATATGAGTGTTCATGGATCATGGGAGGCCCATGACCCTATTTAAGCTCAGCCTGGAGGAGTTGCTTTCTTTTTGAGCTGTGCTAGAGGAGTGTAGATCTCTGTCTCAGTGACAGACGTATCTATGCGTGGCCATGGACCCTACTGACCCTGATCTGCTGAATGGGTTGCTTTATTGTCACTCTAGACTTGATATGTAATCACTGGATGATCTGGCTGTGACTGGGGATTGATTTCTTGGCTTTACCTTGCTCCTGTTTCATCACCATGACCTTCGCTGGTACTTGGACTCCTGTTTCATTGTGGCTATGCTCTCTGGTTTGGCCCAGCTTGCCTTGTTAAGTTACCAGAGGAGACTTTGGGCAGGTGAGATGACCAAAAGCTGTGCTGAGCAGCTAAACTGCTGCCAGGAAAGCAGTAGGGTAGGGTACCTGGCAGTGCTAGCTGGGCTTGGGCTGCAGGTAGCCTGCAAGCCTCATGTGGTGAGCTCACACTGGCCTCTGCTGGCTTCTGCAGCAAAAGGTGCACCAGAGACCTAATATGAGCGACAGCTACTCTTGCTTTGCTCCATCTCCCAGGGTGCTTGGGGCTGCTACTACAGGCACTGTATCTTAAAGCATATCTATTCAAAGTCCTTCATTTCAACTGGCTTGGTTTGCTTTGCTTATTTTACTACACAAAGCAAACACAATAGCAGATGTAGTCAAAAAGGACTGAGCTAAGACACTCAAATCCTCATGCCTCACGTTGGTTTTAATCCAAGAACTTAGATCTATGGCCCAATTGCACATGTCACTGCAATACTTCAATTTTACAAGCTGCCAGGGCCTCTATGGAGTAAAAAGAATTTTAATCATATGCTGTTAAAATATCTTTTTTTAGTGCAGTAATTTTTTAAATTAATGCAGTTACCTGTTCAAACACTGATGTTTGCAACTAAAATTTCATAACTTTAAATTTGTCTTGCAAAATGTATAATTTTATACTTAATTTACCAGCTGAAATAAAACCAAAATGGCTCTTGCATTTTGTCAGAAGTTCTTGTGAATGTAAAAATTATGTCTGCCAGTTCTCTCTTAGCTTGTCTATTCTGATCTCTTCCAACTTTCTTTAGCTCTGTTTTCCACCAAGTCTGTTTCCAGAAAAACATGTCATTGCAAGCCTTCTCTAGTACATAAACTGAGTAAATGATTTTGCATTCAAAAGTTCGATGTAAAGATGCTATACTATTCAAAGTTAATTCATATGCCAATGACATCTTACACTGGGCTTGTTCTTCAGTACTTTACCTTTTTGTGACTGGTTAGACTGTAAGTGCTTCTGATTACACATTTGATAGCCTTTGTCCTGGTCTCTAAAGAACTGAAAAAAAAAATCACTATTCCAATATAAACACTAATAATTATATCTAACTGAAGTCAGGAACACTGTAATATAGGAAAAAAAACCCTATGACCTCCGAGTCGTGCCTGCCCTGTATGTAACTCGAGGATAATTGGGATGCAGTGGAGTGGGAGTACCACAAGGTGGTGTAGCCCCAAGGACACATCTATTTGGCTGACAGAACTCATTTCGACAAAAGTTTATATTTAACTTGGCTGAAGCTGAAATAAATTTACTCTCCTGCTGGTGAAAGGAGTGTGGGAGCTGTCAGAGTTTGTGTATTGGAGTTACCACTTGTGAGAGTGCTCTAATGACTCTGGAGTGCAGAAAAAATAACTGTTAAATTTATGTTGGAAAGATGTTTTAAGGGCCCATGTAATTAAACAGTGTTATTAGAATGGAAGGTAGCTTCCAAGGTTTAAGGAATGGTCAAATGGAGAAAACATGAGATGAATACTGACTCTAGCATCCTACACATAGAGACAGAACATAGCAGATGCTAACCTGCTCATTTACACTTGCCTTGGTACTGGATGTGAAAATGGCCCAGTTTTAAAGGTGTCTTCTGAAGGTCTGGAAAACTACAGACCAGTAAGCTGATGCCTTTGCCAGGCAAATTAGAAGAGAACAAAGAATAGAGTCAGTGAATACAAGACTAACCTCAAATACTGGAGAAGAGTTAACACAGCTTTTGTTGGTGAAAGCTGTGGCTCAGGACCTGCTAGGATGCCTGCAGGCAGTAGGGACCCAGGTGGTAGGGACACTCTGCCTCCATGGAAAAAATCACCTATGCCAATTACCAAGGATTCCTTAAGAAAGGAGAGGAGAAATGACTCACATAGAGGAATAACAGGTTAGAGAAGGCAGGACTAAATAATGGTCCCAATTGGAGAGAGGTGGTCTGAGTCCTGCAGAGCTGCTCTGGGACCTGTGCTGTTGGATGCAAAGTGAATCAGGAAGGTGAAAACTTCCATCTTAAAGAGCAGAGTTATGTACAAAGAGGAAACAGTTCTCCTTGTCCTCTAATACTCTTCACATAGAATAGAAGTATGGTACAACATGAATCAATCAAGTCTCACATCAGTGACCTTTTGATCCTATCTAATAACACTAAGATGTGATTACAGCTCAGGATAACTGTGGGGAAAAACTTCAGTTACAACACAGAAGCAGCTATCAGAGTGAGAGCAAAACATTCTTGTACGTAAGTAATGGTCAGGTGGAATGAACTGGATGTACATGGAAAGCACAGGGCTACTAGACATGCAGATCTTGGTGTTCAACCGTTTCTTAGCATCACGAAGAGCCAGCTCTGAACGCTGCGACAAGAGGCTGCTGTATCAGACTTGGCCTCCAGGTGGAACTGTGCACCTGCCTGCACCCACACAGGCTAAAGCAGTTCAGTAAAAGGGCAACTCACGTTTCTCTCGCTGCATAAATGCTTGCAGTCACTGCAACATCACGTCTGGGAATGCTTAAGCTGTTGTGTATGTAACGAAAGAGATGGTGGGAGATGAAACTCAGAGTGGGTTCCTGGGAGAAGGTTGTTTCATGCATAGGTACTGCTGCCTTACCAGTCTTCCATATACCTCCAGGCTAAAAGATATGTCAGGGAAAATCTTCACTTCCTAATTAGAATTAGATTGCCTGAAGAAGCACTATAATTACATTTTATTGTGCTACATTTTACAGTGGTGACCTGGGGCACAAAAGAGAGAGGGAAGGGACGGACTTAGACACATCTGTCTGTCATACACTCTCCACAACACACCAGTAGCCAGCAGACTGCACCTGAGTAACCATGCTTGGCATTTCCCTCTCGAAAGGAGGCTGCGGGAACAGATGTGAAACAGAAGATGAGTCCATCCTCAGGGATACCAGTAGATCTTCCTGGACAAGAAATAAGAGCAGAAAAAGATGTTAAGTTTTGGTTATAAGCTCTAGAATGGTTCAATGACAGAAAAGATAACTGGTCCTGGACAAAGAAGCTAAAATGATACCACAGTCTCCTGCTTGCTTGAGTATGTGAGTGAAGCACTTGCAATGAGAAGTCCCAGTATCTCTAGCAAAGCCTAATGTTGTTAAAGGAAAAAAATCTGGACCAAAAATGTGAAGTCCTGGACAAAACAAGAAATGGATATAGGCACTCTAGCCCATTTTGTCATGAAGTGCAGGAGGCTGCTTCTGCCATTGTTGTGAATAGGAAAACATCCTTTCTTTTACCTTTCAGATTAATGAGTTTCTAGACTGCAAAGAGACAAAACATTCTCTCCCATCAAACACTGAAATTACATAAATAGGGCTGAGCTCCTATCTGCTGGATCTGTCAGCACCTAAAGTGGTTGAGATACCGGTGTGCTGCAGTTCTCAGGAGGGATGCCAGCACTTGATCACCTGTAGGCAATATAGATGTTGTTTTTCATCCTGCCTGCTGTCCTCACTAAATGGACAACAAATAAAATCTTCACGTGAAAGATAGGGAGGGATACTGGGAGTAGTGGTACAAGAGGATTCTGTTGAGAAGACTTGTCCTGGGATGAGACTCTCACTGGATATTGGACAGTTCCCACTGAGGCTGCTGAATGGCACATCGTGTTAATAAACATAAGCTTCCTACCAATTAGGACCCATATGGATAATGGGACAATTTCCAGGACCAGGCTGATGTGACCGAAACCAAAACAGCAAAACACTACAAACACAAACTGCAAACCAAACTTAATACAATGCAGCACTTGTGTTCAAAAGAGAAGCTCAGTTAGTCAGTCAACAGCTCGCTATTTCCTGGGTGGCTTGTGTGTGCATGCAGTAACTTGTTGCTGCAGGTTACTCTCAAGGTAGTATCATAAATTACGCTGTTTCTCATAAAATAAAATATGAGCACCTCTTTGTCACCAGTTCTGCAAACCACAGGGAATCAGTTTATATTATACAATTATGCAAATCTTATATTAGAAGTGTGACCTGTGTCACCTTCTGGCAGGAAGTTCAGCTTTCAGCTAATGTCTATAACTGGCATTACTATGAAAAAAAACCATGTTGCATTGAAAAGCAGGGTGTCACCTGTAGCTGAATTTCCTGGCTCTAAGGTGTGGAGCAAAACCATAATCCAACTTAAATGCTTTTGTTGGTTTTAGTTTATTTGTTTATGAAATATATTGCTTGAATCCTTTCCAGATGATTAAAAGGCAGATTTATTTCAGAAAGGAAGAAAGCAAGCTTTTGTTCTTCTGAATTACAGGTTCTGTTTCCATTTTAAAAGGCTAAAGGGCCTCAAGGGATAAAGGTAAGCTCATACCTGTAATTTGCATTTTTCATGCAAAATACACAGAATGAAGGTGATGTTTCTTTCAAAGGTCTTCTAGATCCATACTTTAAAGTAGGCTTGGTAACTCACAAATCCTACTGTTGCAAAAAGAAAACCCACTTTCACTGACATTGTCTGAGGTCTGTACTTGTGTCTAAGAACTGTGTCGATGCTTTATTTAATCATGTGACCCATGGCAATTCTCTGCTCTTGTTTTTTTACAGTGTATATATTCTTTAATAAAATAAAAACATTAATCACTCAGTTCTCAAGGCCTTTAAACTAACTTTCTTCCCTGCTGTATACTTTAGAGTGTTTCTTTTCCTGAACTTCTAGAAAAGAGTCATGGTAACTTAACCACATCTCCTGGGAGACCGGCAGCTTCAATCATTGCAGCTACATAATTTTATGGAGGAGAAGTCAGGCACAAAGAAATAAAACTTAAATCTTCAGCTGCAATTAATTTGCTCTGGAATGACCTTTGAGGATGACAGCCTCATCTTTGATGAGATCTTTACAGATCCTGGCTTTATTGACTATCCTAGAGTTGTACAACTCTGCACGAAAGCCAAGAGCTGGACGGAGATGTCTGGGGTTCTAGGTTAACACTTTAGGCATGTGATTGTCTTTGCTCTGAGTTTATCAGTCTTCCACATAAAGTACATGCAATAAATCGCATTTACTTGCTGATTTTGTCCTAGATTGTCCTTATATTTTTCTTTCATAAGGGATTTGCCTTAAGCTGAAAATTCCTAATCGGTCTACACTTTCACACAGGCACTTCTAAAGACACTGAAATTGTCTTGATTATTCCTCTCAGAGACACCCAGGGACTTCAACAGCACTTACAAATGTGAAAATCAGGCCACTTATTTAAGTATCTACAGGCAGATTTGAGGGTACAACTCTAAATATCAAAGGCCATGCTGTTAACTTGGCAGCAGGATGTTACCATCGCATCCCAGACCAGGTAACACTATGTACATCTCTGTTTTCATCTCACAAAGTGATTTTATATCCTCGGGGTGAGCCTTAGACAAAATTTCTGTATTCAAATTCCCACACAGGAATGGGAGCTTCACATCCAGGTTCTAAGCTCAGCTTCTTTGCTGCTTGGAACAAACGCAAGGAGCTGCTGGCTCTGTGAGAGCACTGAAGGGTGTAGAAAGGCTCTGTCCAAGTTCAGAGAGCTGTGGCTCAGCAAGGGAGCAGTGTGCAGAGCACCCTGGGGCTGAGTCACCACTGCTGTTATTCATTTTTGCGGAGGCAGTGTGCAAAACCTTGGCTTCAGATAATTAGAGAATCACTGAATCATAGAATGGCTTGGGTTGAAAGGGACCTTAAAGACCACCTAGTTCCATCCCCAACCTTGCACTTGGCCTTGTTGAACCTCATTCAGTTCTCCTGGGACCACTTCTCAAGCCTGTTCAGGTCCCTCTGGATGGCATTCCTTCCATCTATTAGATCAACTGCACCACTCAGCTTGGTGGCATCAGGAAACTTGCTGAGAGTGCACTCAATATTCTTCAAAATTAGGGCAATGGGATGCTGGCTGGTGCTAGATTCTTACAACCTGCTGTAAGCCCTGCACCAGTGGCTCTAAGATGCTACCTGGTAAGACTGCAAATGCTGCCAGAAACCCTGTATATACACTCTGTCTGCTGGGTTTATGCTGAAAGAGAGGAGCTAACACATCCACCTACTGGTCCTCTGACAGAGACAGATGATTATTCTGAACCCACTGATGAGCCACGCCAGGAACTTAGGTTGAATGGGGGTGAAATGCTGCCTGCTCAGAGCAGAAGCATTCCCACCCAGCAGAAATGTTAAAATGCTGATTGCTGCTCCTAGGCAGGAAGCTGTCCTGCTGTCCCAAAAAAGGGACCACTGCTGCCATTTCAAAGTGACAGTGCCCTTGCTTGTGTGCCATTAGAGTGCAGAAGTGACTTCTTACACAGGGCTCCCAGGATGGCACTGTGCAACACAGTGAGATTGCAACATGATGCCGTATGATTTTATTGTCTTGCTGGAACTCATTACCAAGTTCCTGTCTCCAAGGAAAAGAATGACATGAAAATGGCTTTTGGATGTCCCCACAATGAATGATTCATTTTGAAACGAGCTGTGGCTGGTACATGGGCTTCAGGAGGGGGCCCTGAAAAAGAAGAAGATGCCATGTACTGACATTGCCTTTTGCAGACAAGCAGCACAGGGAGACACACTGACAGTCTGAAGGACACAAAGCACAGCTGTCACCAACTCACCTGAGGCAACAACAACTGCTCTTCTGCCTCCAGCTTGCTTGTTCTCCCTTTAATACCATAGCAGTCAGATGCAGCACAACGCTCTAGCTGTAAGGCTGCTGTTTTGATAGTAGATGTGAACTAGAAATAATAACTGTGTGGTCTGACTGTTTCCTGAGCAGCACCGAGTACCTGATACCCTCACTGGTTGCTGCTGAGGTTAGGGGATTCAGCATACTATTAGAGATATCCAACACTTTCTGAATTCACACTCATTGCTCCTAGCAGGAAAAGCCAACATGACTGAACTTGTCATGAAATGAAGTGACCTATATGTTAATAAGGCTTCATAAAGACAGTTTTTGTTCTGTGATAAAAATGTTATTGTAATTCCATTGTGCTGTAATAACTTAATTTGATGGTGCCTTAGCTCTTTAAGGGTTTAGAGCAATCATTGCTAATCCTTCAGATATTATCTGCCAGGTAATACAGCATGTTTGATGCTTCACACAGTGGATTACAGTAAATACTTTTCTAGGCTATGTTGTTACAACTAGGGATGTAGCCATGTAGCTTTGGGGAAGCCAGTATAAGAAGTTCCTATGCCTTCCTCAGCCCTGGCTCTTGTTTCCACCTCTTCACTGCAGCTTTTGCACCATCTCTTCACTTATTTCACTACCACTATCACAGGGCTAGAGTAAAAAATGGGGCCTCTTCAAAAAAATAAGGAAGAATCACCCTAAAAATAAAATGACCAGCACTGGAGTGAAAAAAAACCCCATGTCTGTAGTAACAAGCACCTCAGAAATCTCTGCCCATTCCTATAACCAGATCTCAAAATAAGTCCCAAAAGTCTCCCACTGAAACTCTGATTTGACTGCATATTAATGAGTAACACTATTCCTTTCTCAACTAATTTGTCCAAAACATAGTAAAAAAGCACAATAACTGTTGCTTATTGGGAAATATCTTTGATTCAGAAGAGAAATAAGGAGAGGTCGATAAAGGAGGACTTCGAGGAACTCACCATAGTGCTACACAATTTGCTTTAATGTTCTGCCTAAACACTAAAATATAATTTTTAGTGCCCTCAGAAGGAAAGCAATTCATGCATTGTCTGAACTTCTGCCACCTGGTTTACACTTCTTACTGTCAACAAATCACATAAATACTCAAAAAACATGTATGAAAACCAAACTTCTCTGCTCTTACACTTTCTGCTACAGACACATGCTTTTCATCTGGAATTTCTTTTGGTAAATGATTACCATCATGTTTGGCATTTCCTTTGAGACTGGGTTGTGAAAAGAGTAGGACATGCACTGGCTTATATGGAATTACAAGCATTCCTTTCAGAATGCACTGTGGTGAGTTTGACATGACACACAATTTTCAATTAGCAACTTCTTAAACAAGTATCAGAAAATAGCAATGAAAAAAGTACACGCTGAAAAGTATTTCTGTGATAGAAAGCTTTGGATGGGATCTTCTTGATGAAGACGATCATGACAGGAGTGTTTACACCAGAGCAACAAAGAATACATCAGCTTTTTTATTCTGAATGTATATTTCAGTAGGCAGTGCTTCAAAGGTCACTGATAAATTGAGCTCTATCTTCAAACTGGGCATGAAAGTCTACACATTTCAATGAGGCTGCACAAATATACTCCAGAACTCTTTTTTTCCCCTTCCTATCCAATTCTATACCTTAAAACTCAAGCTTATTGCTTAAAGATTATAACATACAGTATGATTTCAAGTATGATCTGGAGCTATTCCCTTTCCCACACTTCTAAACCATACTTCAAAAACTCATGTGAAAGGTGAACAGAGTGACGTTCAAGTCAACAAGTGCACATCCTGCTCATTTTGCAACATCACCTGGAAGGAAATTGTTTTCAAACTCTGCTTTAGTAACCATTCCCTGATCAAAAATACTGCTACAACTCCCTCACTGGAGCACAAGCCAAATCCTTATGAACTAATAATTGCACAGTGTTTTCCACTAACCGCCACTTGTACAGAATGAGATAAAGCACCTGAGCCCCTGACACTGCTCCTGGTATACAGAACTGGACAATTTTATTATCTGGAATGATCTCCAGAAATACTTTCATTTCACAGAGAAAAGCACTTAAAAATTCCAGGAACAGAGCTCAGAGATGCAAGTGTGATTGCTGGACCTTTGTAGTTCCACATGTGTCACTTAAAGCTTTCACCAAAGGTGGCTCCAAGTTAACACAACTGTACATAAGCACGTACTTAACTCAGGCTGGACAGTTAGATGCTTTGAATATGGCACTTGGTCATTACTTTTGAAGGTACTATTGCCTGAAGATTGTTTATGTCCCAGCTGTATTAACTTATTCATGAAGATGTTCATCACTCTTGAAACACTCATCGTGCTTCACCTGCAACCAGTACCAAATTTGTAGTCAACACCAAAGTAACAACGAAGCCCATGTACAGGAGGAGGAGTGTTAGAGCAGCCATGTTAACGTGCTATGGGATCTTATAAGATTCCAAGTTGGATGTAAGGTTCAAACTCTGAGTGCTATACATTGCCAAAGTAACTCACCACCTCACTGCTCTGCCAGGATTCATGTATCACCTGTTGTTACAGGTAACACTGAGTCACAGAGTCAGGTTCTGGCAAAAACTTGACTACAATTTTTGCAATGGTGCTCCTTGCTGGTCTGAGAAATGTGATCCTCCTGTTACCACCCCAAAATGATTTGGTTATTGCCATGAATCATACTGGGGACAACTGTGGCTGCAGCACCCTCAGGGGTAAAGTTCAGGATCCTGAAAGGAGGGGGCAAGGCAAAGAAACAGAATCACAGCTGTGGACTTCAGGAGAGCGGAACTGGGCTCTTCAGGGATCTGCTCAGATGAATCCCATGGGAGACCACCTTGGAGAGCACAGAGGTCCAGGAGTGCTGGCTGATTTTCAGGTGTCACCTCCTTACCAAGCTCAAGAGTGGTCTACTCCAGCAAGCAGGAAATCAAGCAAAGGCAGCAGGAGGCCTATGTGGATGAACAAGGAGCTCCTGACAAAACTCTAACATAAAAAGAAAGCATACAGAGGTTGTGAAGTCTGCATCCTTGGAGAGAATCAAATCTCAGCTTGACAAGGTCTGGGGCTACCTGCTCTAGCTGACTCTGCTTTGAACAGGTAGGATGTGTGTGTGCACACGTATGTGTTTGTATGAGTGTGGCATTCTCCAGAGGGCTCTTCCAACATTATCCTCCATGTCTTTCTGCGAAACTGTGACTCTCCATCTGGCTCAGGAAGAGGCAGTGATGTCTGGCCAGATGATACCTGAAGTGCCATTGTACATCAGCATTTCCAACCCAGAGCATTCATGCCATGATTTGTTGAGGAGGTTGTCTGAAATAGGGAGTAAGAAATCTTTGAAGTCAAACGTGGGACATTTGAATCCAAAGAAACCTGAAAGATAGTTTTGGGTGATAGAGGGAATAGGAATCTTTTTCCAAAACCAAATGAAGCCTACAGACATTGTAAGGCCTGGATTTTTGAGATGGCAGACAACAAACCTCAGAGTAACACAGTTTTGTTGACGTCAGCTTCGGAGAAAGGGAAAACACTTTTAGTTGTGGTGATAGTTTGATGGTAGTACCAGAAAAAGGTGAACTGGGGAAGTTCTTGATCTCAGGGCTGTGTTACAAATCAGATAGTGAATTGTAAGCTTACAATAATGCTCCATTTATTTCTTATCAGCTCTGAGGAATGCCTAGTCTCTAAGGTTAACTCCATCAGACCTCCTGGGTAGTGGAAAAGTCCGAGTTGCTTTTGGACCATCTCAAAGATTCCTAGGAAGGACACACTAAACATGAAGGAGAAAAAAATTGTCTCAAAGTATCTCAAGTCCTTTCAGACTGGCAAATCCTTAGTGGATTTGGTGGAACAGAACTTGGCCAAATGGCTCAAGTAGAACAGTAAAACTAGAACAGATGAGGACAATCTTTTCAGGAGAGAACCCCTTAAACCTCATCAAAGCCAAAAAGTAGATGCAAATGTAAAGTCTAACCAAGAAGAAGGGGTCTTTTGCATTTCTCATTTACTCTCTGACAGTCTATGAGAAACTCTTCTACCCAAGAAGTTTTTGTCCTCCAAAACTGCAAAAATCATGGAGATTTTGCAGTAGCAATGGCAATGGAAATCTTTTTCAGAAGAATATGTGTGATTGACAGGATGAACCTTAGGGAAGACTGTCGGTGAGCGTACGGCCACGTATGCCACTTCAGAAATGAAAATGGAATCGAAGCTTAAAATGATTCCTAACAGTTCCCAAGCTCTCTGGTGGTTATTACACTTCAGAAGAATGGGGAAGTTGTATTGTTTTGTGTAGGTGGTTAAAAGTTTGGCTCAGAGACTACCCCCAGTGCATGCCTTACGCTCATAATGGATGGTTTCCTGTACTGGAATTGGATACCTCAATAGGTTGGACTTAACAGAGAGGTACTGGCAGACCTTCAGGAAAAAAGTGCTGGGGAAAATCAAACTCCTTGCTGCAGGTTTATATCCTTGATCTACATGAAGGATTCAGACTTTGAGGTTTGGCATGGACCACTAATGGTCTGTGTCAACACAGCTGTTTATGCTAAATTGAAGTGGGTAAATTTTGTTATTTGAATTACATTACTTTTATAAGAGTAAATTAGCTCTGGGATGGAAGTACAAGAAACAGTAAAATATAAAAGTAATTTTCACACCTTTCATTGAATCCCAGCGACAAAATTGATGCCCAGCACTCAGCAGGGCAAATGTTTAACCTTTAAATAAAGCAGCAGAAATGAATTCCTGGGGAAGAGTTACCTGCTTGGAGTCAGCTAATATTTCTGAAGCGTCCAACCAGCAGGACTGCACCAGAAGCAGATTCCTTAGGAAGTGCTAGTTCCATTTTGGCCTCCAGTTTGGCACTTACATTTTCCCCCAGCTCCAGTGTCAGAGGTCTTTGTTTAATGAGGTGACAACTCTGTCTTGGATTCATGTGATGTAAAAGTACATACAGTTTTCTCAGTGATGATCAGTCCCATGAGGAGCAAGCTTCCTACACAGTGAGGATGGGCCCTGGTGGATAAAATGCTGACTGCAGTTCCTCTCCTCTCCAAGTTCTTCTGTCTTCACCCTTTGTTCTCTCAAGGTGCAGGCAAGAAACATATATGTAAGCTCTCAATCTCCATTTCAAACTGTTTTTTCCTCTATACAGCTGAAACTTCAGAAATAAAAACTGCCTTGATGACTCACACACAGGAATTTGAGGCCAATGCACCCTTCTCTGTCTCCCAATAGCTGTTGTGCTTTGCGTCATCGCACTGCCTCCGAGTTCAGAACCTCGTTCTCTTCAGATTTAGATCCAATGCTGAAGCATACTTCCATTGACTTTAATTTATTCTTGATTTACACCAGTAGGCTGATGATTAGAACTGCAATACCCAGGTTGTTAATTCTGCTTTGCTTTGCAACAGGTTGGAAAATACAACAGCTTTGGAAAAAATGTCATTATTTTATCCTCCTTCAAGTAGATAAAGGCTACCTAGAAAACAAACTTCTAGATTTGGCACAGCTGAGGGGACAGGAACTTGCAAAGGGGAGGCCAGGGAGTAAGGGACTGAGTGTGAGCAAGTGCTACTCCTAAGTGTCTTCTCCAGTCCTTTCCTTATTCCCACCTACTGTTTCTGCTCAGTCCTGGAAGTCTTGGCCTTATCACACTAAAGAAAACGTGTGTTTGAGTAACTCTCTGGTTCATGTATTGTAATTGGTTTTCATTTACTTAAAATGGACTAATGAAAAACGGTGTTTATTAAATATGAAAGACAATACATTGTGATATCAGCTGAAATACTGGAAAGCCCCTGAGTAATCCCACTGCATTTTTTTTTTTTTCTTAAAAATGCAACTGCTGCAATTAAACCACAGTGGTCACTTCTTTTTTGAAAAAGTTGTTGCATGTTGAGTAGCGTGAACATCCTGATCATGCTTCAGGCATGCATCCTGTCTATTTTCTTTCTTTTCTGCCTTTTTTTCCCCAATCCTACTTCCCCTTCTGGAGGTGACTTCATTTCCTATGCAATTACTACATTAATGGGGAAATCCCAGGAATATACAAAGGCAGATATTTTCCATCAGTAAATGGCTTTTGATTGTATGGTGAATAGGCCAAAGGGCACAGAAAGGAAGGACTGCAATTTTGGATTCCTTCAAACTACTCAAAACTGTGAATAAAGTTCTGAGTCAACCATAAATGCTCTGCTTGAGGCTCAGGGACTTTGCTGAAACAATGTTCAACGTCGCTATTAATAAACTTCATTAGTCTAGCTTCTAGTCTATACTAGGTGGAGTATTAAATAGATAGCAGTAGGATCCAGAACAGCTAACAAGAGGAACAAAGGGAAATTAAGAAAAATCAGAAGGAAGAAGTGATAGCAATGGTTTTAGATGTGTTATGTAACTGTGTGTGGCTGACTCGCTTGCGCTGCAGGGAGATCCACACGCCAGGTCCTCTCGAGACAGAACTCAAAGGTGCTTCTCCTGCCTCTAAACCAGAGATTTCATCAGCAGTGTAGGTGGAAAAAAATATTCACCAGCATAGGTGTTGCAACTGTACTTTTGTGCAGCAAGAATCACTGGCTGCACGGAAAACACAGGAATAGGGATCATCATCTCCTGCCATGTGAGGAAGTAGCACTGTGGTACAGCAGAGCTCTCATCCTCATTCTCAGAAAGACTTTGTGCAACCTTATGACGAATGAATACTCCTTTGTTAAAGCACTCACACAGTGACCTTTGTAACACTTGCCCAGTAGAGGACTGATTCAGAAAACACACTTCACTCCGTGTCCAGCACTTCTAAAAACAAATGAATGCAATTTCCATTCTTGTTAATGGTGCTGTTATCAAGCATAAACAGCTTCAGATAGAGGTGCAGAGACAACATGAGTTTCAGGGAGCCTTTCCTGAGAAGAAGGGCTCATCAAAATGAGTTAGGCTTTCAGAATTGCATATTAACTAAACAAAAGAGAACAAATATTTTTGTAGAGGGCTGACCCAGACACTGCTGTGGCTGATTGGGAAGATAGGAACTAAAGGTGTATCTCATGGTTGTGTTTCTGTTTACAGCTATTCCACATCTATCATATAAAAGTCATTCAGTGTGACAGTTGGCAAACTTAAAATCTTGGGGTTTTTGTTGCTAACTAATTAAGAAATAGTTAGAGGGAGAAGATGTATACTTATCATATCTGCAACTGCAAGTTAGTTCTCTGTTTGGCCCTCTCAAGTCAGTCAAGTTGCCTCAGGTAAGGTTCATAGTAGGGACCGTCTCTCCACTGTAATACAGATGACACTAAGGACCCAGATTGCCAGACAAAGATGCAAACAAGTTGAGACATTTTCTCCTTGCAGATCAGAAGTATGCATAGATTTTCCATACAGTGTCACAGAAGTATAAGAAAATAAGAGGAAGAATTTGCCTGAAGGAAACCTAAAGCTCAAGCAGGACTACCCTTTCCTGCTGAACCCAGTATTCTTTAAAAAAACCCCAACGAGAGCTGTCACATTCACTGACTCAGCTGCTCAGCTATTTCTAAATCATCTTTCACATATTTGGATCTAAAACTCCAGACATGAGGCAGCATTTCTAAATATACTGGTGAGCAGTCATTGAGGGAGATGAGGATAGAGCAGTGCAAGTGTTTCCTCAGGGGAAAGAAATTCCCCACTGCTCACAAGGAAATGTAAGGTTCCAGGTCACTTGCAAGTCAGGGGAAGTTATGGAGAAGCATAGAGAAAGAGATCTGAGAAACTCCAATTCTTTCACTCAGGTACCTCAAGCTCTCTCTTGCCCTTTGCTATGCCACAGCAGAACTGATGCAGAAGCCTTGATTAGTAGAATTGGTGAATTTTATGCCTGTGGTAGCACCTACAGATTGATTCAAACTAATGGAGCATGTACCAGTTTGCTGTGTGATTTGGACAGGGACCTCTGTACCAGACATCGATGTCAAAAGTTGGATGTAGGATAGTTTGCATCCCTGCATGCCATTTATTGCTGATAAGCCCATCATTTCTCAGAAATCTTATCACTTGGTAGGTGTTAAGATCAAGAAAATGGAAGCTTCTCAATAACCATATTTATGACCCTTATGATAAAAAAGTGTTTATTCAGCTGGAGGCTACCAGATATTGTTTAAGATACTCAAATATATTTAAGGTTCAGGAATTATGCTCTAAAAAGTGTTTATTCAGCTGGAGGCTACCAGATATTGTTTAAGATACTCATATTTAAGGTTCAGGAATTATGCTCTTCAGTCAGAGACTGTAGGAATTAGAAATTCACCAGCTTTTAATTCACCTGCCTCACATCTCCAAAACTAAGTCCTTGTAAACAAATTGAACCAGCAGCTCCTCTCTTTCACCCAAATCACAAGAGTTTACAATAAAACATGTGATCTTTTCACTTATAGTTCATCTTTTCTGACTTCTGTCTGTAACCACAAAAGGAATTTTATCTTTGTTGACTGTGGGTTTTTTTGCAGGCCAAGTGTTCCATTCACTACCTCTTAAAGGTGGTTTGACTCACAAGTCAAAACCACAGGCTTCAGATTTCTACTCAGTTGTTCCCATTGCTCCATATCAAGATTTGTTGTACTGTAATCATTATGTCATCTATGATAGATGTCAGACACCTAAGCCCTTGCTTTATATTTGAGTAGTAACCTACAAGAGCCACAAACATCTATCTGGATCAAGAAAGCAGAAATAATCCTTCCTTAAAACACAACAGGCAGTAGGTTTTATGCAGAGAAGACCAAGAATAACACCTTCATTGCATACACAACACAGAAGTAATAATTTTATCTTTGAGTTAGCGAAAATAATTAACAAACTTAAAGAACAGTTTCTTGGGTTTATTTGGGAAAGAGGTCTACACTCCTCAGGCAGTGCAACTGATGCTTCCATGTTCTCCTTGTATGTCAGCCATAAGGCATTTCCATGGATACTACAATTTGCATTTCAACAGTTTGCTGTGCGTGGAAATGGCGTGTTAGGGGGAAATAAAAAGTCCAGAGGTAAGAATGAACAACCCAGTCTATGCTGCTACCAGGCAACAGGGTATTTTGTAAAAAGAGATTACCTGGAGGTGTGATAAAGGTCTATAGAATTCTGAAGGAGAAGGAAATCAGGGATAAGGATTGATATCCAACTCCCATAAAGGAATCAGGAGGCATCAAATGAAACCAGGCTCAGAGTGGGAGACTACTAGGGATAAGTCCCAAACACACTTGATCTTTTCTTGTCCATTCCTAGACATCTGCTGATGGCCATGATGGAACAGAGGATACTCACTGGGCAGATCTCTGGTTTGACACAGAAAGGCTGTAATTAAATGCTTATGTGCTCACATTAGCTAATCCAGCTAAGCAGGAAAACAGGTACTTTATTCCATATCTACACACCTTGTTAGGCTACTGTTCAGAACACATCCTCTAAGACTGCTTAAATTTAATTTTGTAAAACTACAAACTGATATATGTGGTAGTATTAAGTGAATTTCAGTCTGACATACGTAAATCCCTGTGTCCTTCATGATAAATCAGAGAACAACCAGCCTATATTCATTCAGACCTTGTCCTATGCTTTGTTCCTTTGACTGTCTCCATTACCTGGCAGAAGAAAGTAACATGATTCCTTAATGTTAAAGCCCAAAAAAGCCCACTTGTGTTTTAGTATTATTGCCTATTGTTAATAAAAATGGTTGTACATCTCTGATTTCATCTGAATAATCCTCCTTCATGATCCTATCTTCACTTTTCCTTTAATTTTATCAATATCAGAAGAAATCTTCTCTTTACAGGGTCAAATTTAAATTTGTGAAAGTGCTTCAATTTATTGCAGAAGCAGAATCCTACAGCAGCTTTTTGAATTTTCCTCTGACCAAATTAAAAGCAGCAAAAAGTTAAGAAGTTTTGGTCCTCAAAAAAAAAAAAATCCACCTGATTAGGCAAAGCAATTCATTATATCATAATAACATATTCTATATCTTCTCAATAGCATGACAAAGTCAGTCTGGATTCTGTTGCTTATTTCAGTGATGGAACTTTTTAAAGCATCCAAAAGTACTTCAAGTATTTCTGCAGGAGTTATCTCAGCATAAAAGCATATAAAGAAAGATTTTTTAAAATGTGTGGCATATAAGGACAAGGGGAGCTTGTCAAAATCCAGTTCTAGCACCTATCATTTCTACAAAGTATTAGCTCCTACTTCTATCATGTCTTAAAATGAAAAAAAAATCAAAGCCTAAAGACACACAGATGAAAAATGACAGATCAAATGCCTTCCAGCAGAAGTGGAAATTTACAGAATAACATAATAATAACAGCAAAAGTATGAAGGTAGAGAAGAAAGTAATCACAAGAAATAGAATATTACACAAGCCCTATAGATTCCACCAAGCTAAGTGCAGGGCAATTTTGTACCTATTCCATATGTTTACATTTCTTTAATTAACAAAGTGCTTTCTGTTAATGAAAAGCAATTTCATGGCCATCTAGGGAAAGGGGCTTGCCCATTCACCTGTGACTCATTTCACAGCAGCATCTCACAGGTTTGGAGTTTCCCACTGGTATGATCCACCCGTGATGCTGGGTGCAAAGGGCAGGCCAAGGCAGTATATAAACACGGCAGGTCCCGGAGCACAGGCACGGGCCACTCTTGGGGCTACGGGAGCTCACCTCACCACACAACCAGACCCAGGCGACACAGGGATGAAACCCTCTTGCATCATGACAGGCAAGGCTGTGGCTGCTGTCCTGACTCTTCTGCTGATCTCAGCAATTGGAACAAAAGGTAAAGAAATACTAATTAAAGCTCTCTTAACTAGTTCCTAGTGTAAATGCTGATGGAGGAGCTACTATGCTGTCTTCTAAGGGCAACAAATAACTATTCTAATACCATCAGCAAAAAGAACACGTTGTGCTTCCTGTGGAAACAGTGAAACCAACAGTCTACCTTTTTTTTTCTTGCTTTACAGGTAAGGCCCTGCCACGCTCAGCGATTGAACTCCGGTGCCAGTGTGTAAGCACCCATTCCAAGTTCATCCATCCCAAGTTCATTAAGAATGTGAACCTCACCCCCAGCGGACCTCACTGCAAGAACGTCGAAGTCATGTAAGTGCTTTTGCAAAACCTCCCGATTACTTAAGAAGAAGGAAATAGATTTTACACTAAGGATGATGTAAGTGTTCTCTAAAAGATGTAACAAGCTAACTCAGAATGCAGAACAGCAATGCTCATTGCTCTTATAAACAAGATGCTACGTGTTACAAGTTGCGTGTTGTTTTTGCCAATCTCTACTTTTTAAACATCTCCTGCAATATTTCAATGTAAACCTGCAGTCATCAGACAGCAAATAACTTTCTAAAACTCTGAATTCCACCAGCACATGAGAAGAGAATTAAATGCACAGAGCCAGTGGTCAAAACAGGAATTTTTAACAGCTAGGTCAAAAATATGATCACATTTCTACTTAAGCCAATGAAACAACTACCATTAGCATACACACCATGCAATCCAGTCACAATTCCACAACTCTTGCTGTAACAAAATTCCTATGGACTGGGCAGTACAATTTCTGAATCAAGATGGAAAGATTTAGCTCTTCAGCTAAACAACATCATAAATACAAAGCAAACTCGGGGAAAAAAAAAAAAAGAAGCCATTTTGACTTTTTATAAGGGCAGTTAATGATAGAACAAGGAGAAATGGCTCTAAACTGGAAGAGGGTAAGTTTAGATTATATATTAGGAAGAAATTATTGCTGTGAGGGTGTTGAGACACTGGCCCAGGTTGCCCAGAGAAGCTGTGGCTGCTCCTCCCTGGAAGTGTTCAAGGCCAGGTTGGATGAGACTTTGAGCAACCTGGTCTAGTGGAAGGTTTCCCTGCTGATGGCAGGGGGGTTGGAACTGGATGGGCTTTAAGGTCCCTTCCAACCCAAACTAGTCTGTGATTCTATGACTCTATAAAAGAGTGAGAGTCCTGCAAATTTTTTAATGCATTCAAACAAACAGATACGACAAGATATGAAACCATTTAAAATAAAAAACTTTATGTTAGGCTACAGCCTCAACTAATGCAGCTTAAAGTAAAGGAGAACATGTAATGATGTTAGGAGGGAAAAGAGAAATTACCTTGGAATTCACTAAGTAGACTTTTTCCCTTCCTTTTTTCCCTGTTGCAGAGCTACCCTGGCAGATGGCAGAGAAGTGTGTCTGGAGCCCACTGCTCCCTGGGTGAAGCTGATCATCAAGGCAATTCTGGACAAGTAAGTAATTTGTTCTTCAAGAGCACAGCTTATCAAAAATGTGCATTTTAAATGAGCTAGCAAACATGTACCATGTAAAGTGTTCAAAACTTCCATCTCCTCAGGCAGTTACAACCCTTTGTGTTCTCTAACTGGGACCAATACTGTGATTGCTTTAAGCTTTAATTATAGCACTAGGTTCAATCCCCCACTATGCCACACACCCCATGTGAATGTTAGCTCCATCTCTTGTACGGCACGAGCGTATTGAAAACCTGCAGCTCAAGCACTCAGAAAATCCAGGCATTAACCAACTGGTTTTCTCTTGTTTGCAATTGTGGAAAGCAACAATCAGTTTTTCAAAACTAATGGCATTTTGTTGAGTGGAGGAAAAATCAGGCCCAAGAGGTGTCAAGTGAAGTATCAAACTATGGAAGCCCACAGTTACTGAGGACGTGTGAAAAGGTCACAGTGTGCCAGTGCCCCTTAGGTTTGGTAAAAGCTTTTAAGGGCTTGGAAACAGAAGCACAAACCCTAAGTGGCAGATTTCATCTCATTCCAGCCAGTGAGACCTGTTCCATGGCCAAGTTCTAATTGTCTCCTTTTCCATTTTCTTTCTTTCTAGGGCAAACAGCAAATCTGAAACAGTGTCCTAAGATGAAGAGGAAAAACGTCCTAACTGTTCCAGGAATGGAAACATGGGAGAGATGCTCATCTAGCTTCTGGCAGCTCACCTCCTCCTGCCTCCTACAGTCGTACTTTAACAGCAACTAGAGAGTCTGGATTCCCTGTTTTTGTAGTTACTTGACAACAGTACTTTAAGTCTTTAAATAGGTCTCATTATGTATGAGAGAAACCACTGACACCAGAAAAAGCTGGCACAAAAAATGACTTGTGAAAAGAGATGGAGACAGTTCTGGAGTATTTTTTGTTAAACATAGCTGGATCAGTGCAGTGCACTCTCAGCAGAGCTTTCACTAAATAACACATTCCCTTTTTACTAACAGTTTAGGAAAAGACCAGTGACTCCTCTCCTGGAAAGCTCAAATAGGTGGCATCAACTGTACCTAAGTCATTGCCACTCAGAGTGGGCTACTGTCCAGAAGAGGGGAGCTTGCAAAATTAGGAAGCCAAAATTCTCAGACATTAGTTCCTGTGCCATCATTTTCAAGATATTATTTATTGTTACTTAGTGTTGTGAAGGTATAAACTTATATTTTAATGCCATCTTTTGGTTAGAAAAAACCCACTTTATTTATTTATTTTTATTTATATACTTTTGGTTAGAAAAAGCCCACTTTATTTATTTATTTTTATTTATAGACTTATTTTTATAAGAATGCTGTTGATACTCAATATTTATTATTTATTTACTTACTTACGGGAAATATTTATGCTTATGTGCCTAATAAATGCTTGTTGAAATGTTTTCACTTCAATATTGTGCATTATTAATTTCCTTATTGAAATACAGAACTGAAAAAGGGGATGCATTTTCTTTCATTTTGTATCACATAATGGGTTATCAGAAGGGCAAGCAGTGGCTGAGATGTGGTTGCAAACAAATTACAACAGCAAATTCTTGCCTCTTGTGAGTGCAGATGGTTTCCAATAGGAGGAATTATAAAAATTATCTACTTCCTCCCTCTTTTCTTGCCAGACAGATGTTTTCAGAGGTCTGGGACATAAAATTCACAGATGGAAAGCAATGAACAAATAATGATTAGTCACAGAAGTTCCAAGGCCATTATCAGTGGTGGTGCTCAGACAGCATGCCAGCGGAGAATCCGGCACTGATCAAGGTTTTTCATTAACTTAAATAAGCAGGGAAACCTGATAAACACTAAGGAAGTCACTGAGCATCCTCCCTGATTCCAGTGAAGAGGGAGAACTACATCAGGAGAAATCCTAAGAAATAGGTCTGATTGCACAGCCACACATCTGCCTGTGACACAGGGATTTACAGAGAAATGTCTGGAATATGAGCTGCAAACACTTGAGAAAATGGGAAAGTTGAGCAAATGTTTCAATATTTGTTCTTCTTTGGTCTTTTCCAATAAGGAGCTACTCCGTATTCTACACAAACAACTCGTGTTTGCTCAGGGTGCAAAATAAAAAGGGAGTTTCTGGTACTGTTTGAACAAGCTCTTGTGCAAAATGACAACTCTTCCAACCACATTTTGCTCCCTTATCCCCATCTCTGCCCCTGTCTCACAGCACTGCATTGCACAGCCTGCTAGACCTCGTCCTCAGAACATAAAGGAGACAAAGGTTCTGAGGGGACAGGTTCTGTTCAAGCTTGTCTTACATCACTAAGCCTTCCTGTTTTCGATGTGATTTTTACAAGCTGGCTTCTTTCAGAAATCTAATTTGGAGGTAAGCACATCAGAAATATCAGCCAAGAATGGGGAGAGGTGTGGAAGAACCACTTGATATGCACACCCATAAAAGTATGTGTGTATCCTAAAGGATTGGCACCACTGTTAGTGCTACAGAGATTCTTACAGTAAGTGTTTCACCTCTGTCACCAGCAAAATCCCAGTCAAGTTACTGGGAGCTGAATCACAGCCAAGGAAAGGCTCTTCTCATAAATTCTTCTGTCCAAAACATCAGCAATGGCTGCACTCCCAGGACCCCAGGCAGGGTGTCTGCACAGCAGCTGAACCATTTCCCTTCTTTCTCCACAGGTTATATATCACTCATTGGTGAGACAAGATTCAGAGGCTGGCTAGAAATTATAAAATACTGCAATTCTTTTCTGTGTGCATTCACAAGATACCTTTCTCAGGAACAAAACAACAACTCTTAGGCTTCCAAAAATGTGTTTCCATGCTCTCAGAGGCTGCTAAGAGAAGGGTTGCAGCTCTTCTGACTTGATGACTACCTTTGTCAAATGTGGGCTGTCCTTCTGTGTTGTTTCTTCTTTGCCAATACTGTCCAAAGCTGAACTCAGACTCCATGTACTAACTCTCCTGGTAAAATATTTTTACATTTCGACACTGAACAACTAAACCAGTTATGAACTAGTTAACAATCTTAGCTAGCATATCCAAAGTGTTGTCCTGCTCCCCAGTAAGCAAAAGCCAAATATGATGTACATCCAGGACAAACTGCCACCTCCCCTACATATAAGACCAAGGCTCTCCTTTGGCAGGCTCCTTCTTTTCAAAACCCGATTGCTTTCCTTAGAAACGGACTGAAATTCACATGGACAAGATATTGTATCAGATCACAACCTGGTCCAGTTTCTTTTCTTGAGACCACCTTTTTTTAACTCACAAAAATAAGACTATCCACTATCCCAATGACTAAACATTACACACTCTATTCCTGAGGAATACTTGAGAGATTTCACTTATGACATACATTTATCTTCTGTTTTAAACACCTATGACTATTCTTGATGCATAAGATTAGAAAGAAAAACAAGTAACTTCCTAAGTACTTATTTTAATCAGGTATTATGACTCTTATTGTCAGATACTTTCTCTTTTCATATTTTAAACAAATGAAATTTTCAGAAGAACTTAAGTGACTTAGGTGACAATGCCTCAGTTATTTTAAGATAATTATTTCCTGTTCAATGACTAGAGAAGCTTTTTAGTACAGAATTAAGCACCTATATCCTGTTAGCCAACCTGATTATGACAAAATCCTTTCAGAGAACAATAAAAACTATTATGCCTTACCTTCATAAGACACTGGCTAAGTAACTTAATTAGAGTCATGCCAAAATATAGTTATAATATGGGATAAAAAGTTCCCGTAATTATGTTGGGTAAAAGTTTTTGCACAAGTCATTTAAACTCAATGCAAAGAATTGAACTGACATTCTACATTCAGGGAGTTGTGGGGGAAAAGGTCAATTTTGGGTTAGGGGCATGCCTAGTGATGCTATATTGATTTTCAAGTGCAAGTTCAGCATTGTTGTTTAAAAACTAATATCCCATGAAGAAGTGTGAAGAGAAAATGACAGGTAAGAATAACAATTTAAAGAAATAATGAAAAATATACAGCAGTCAGTTAAGGAATGCTGAAGTGCTACTGAATGGACTGTGCAGAGGTTTGGATTTCTTATGCAAGACTCTCAAATATATTAGGAAACCTGTGTGTACAGAACACCAATGTTGTGCTGGAGTGCACTTGTTCAGCACCCAGGCTGCTGGGAGTGCACCTCGCCAATATAAAACCTGACATGGAACAGAACCAGAGCAGGACACCAGTCAAGGAGGAAACTTCTGCACAGCAATGGGTGGCAAATGTGTTGCTGTTGCTTTGGTTCTCTATCTGGTCTTAATGGCTGGGTCAGAAGGTAAGAAAATGATTTCTTAAAACTTACCTAACCAATGAATAAACATGCATATGCAAATGCAAGCGGGCTTATGCTATGTTAACAGTGACTTTTTGCAAGAGATGTTCCTCTTCAATAAATTGTCATTCATAAATAAAAAGCATCATTTGTATTTGCATCTGTTAGGATGCTGTGGCTGTTACTAGAGGTAAAATATGCTTCTGTCACAAAATTAGTTTATTCTTATGCTGTAATATTTGCCTAACTCTAGATTTTAAGAAATATTTTAATTAAGACAGGACCTTTTTTCTAAAGATGTCCATACATTTGTTTTCCAAATGACAACATTCTCCTGTTTGCACTTCCATTCTTGGTAAAGGGGTTGATGACAGTGATTCCTCAAAGCAAAAATTATGCAATTTGCAAAAGAGAATGAAGAATATGAGCAGATGATCATGGCAGAAACCAGTAAAACTGTATGTTCAGGCAGAAACTAGTAAAACTGTATGTGGACATAGTTAATGATGTTAACCTACTTTGTTCAAGTGATGCAATTTAGGTGTAGAATCGGGCCAGGCACAAATGCACTATGAAAACATCTAGCTATTTTCACCTAAAGATAGAAGTTTAAGTTTAAATGCATCTGCATACCAGCAGCTCTGAAAATGTAACTGCTGCTGTTGCACAGATGCAGTTAATTTTACCTCCAAGTCTCTAGCAAACCAGAGTGTTTGAGTACCAAGAAGAAGGCTGACAGAAGGCAATACTCCTTGTTTCATCTGAGCAAAGAATGAGGTGGTTCATTTACCTAGACATAACTTATTTTTGTTCTGCAGGTAAGGCCCTGGTGAAGACAGAGGAAAAAGGCTTCCAATGCCTGTGCATAAGCACTCATTCCAAGTTCATCCCTTCCAAGGCTATTCAGAGCGTGAAATTAAACCAAAGAGGACCTCACTGCAAAAATGTGGAGATCATGTGAGCACTTGTACAAAATAGCACCTTGTTTTCCATAGGAGGAAGTGACTTTGCATTTCACACCATAGTTCCTTATTTACTTTGGGTGGAATTACATATCCCTTGGAAAGCCTCATAGACACTGAGTATAAGGAATTAGGCCTTCTATCCAAAGGAATGAGCTGATTTCCTGCCAATCTTACAAGCCACTTCCAGGCAGTATTTGAAAAGTCTCCCTGTGCTAATATCTTAATTATGACCAACATCAAAGGAGAGAATTAGATCCCTATAACATATTCAGGGCATGGTTATTAATTTAGACAATGAAGAAACAATCAAAGATACAATCTGGATCCCACTGACAAGAATTCAAACAATTTCCACTACCTTGGTCTGCACGTGGCCAAGTCTGAAACGCTGCAAGTTATTCCCTATGTCAGAATTGCATATTGAGCTTTTCCCTGTGCAAGCAGCGTGGAACTTAAATTGCAAAATCTGTGTGAGTATAAAGTAAAAGATACAATAAGTTTCATATAAAATCACATCAGGAACGATTCACATGAATTCATATAAACAGAAGGGAGCTTTAAGGTTTTGATGCTTTCATTATGCTTTCATAAGCAAATAATAGTTGTATGATCATACTCTCTGTGCAGCATTGCGTGTCATCCAGTTCCACCTCACTTGGTAATTTAAGCCAGGTTTGATTTTCAAAAATAGAAAGTTTCCAAGATAGTTAAGTTCCTGAAAAATCTGCTAAATTATGACCAGATAAAGAACAGAAACCAAACAAAAAATTCATTAGGCTCATTAAAAAGATTGCATCATAAGCAATTGACACCACTCATTAAAAAAAAACCCCAAATTCAAATGCTCAAGTATAGAAAATGTATATGAAAATTATTTCCCTAGTTCTCTCAAAAATGCTAGCTGAAAAATATGCAACAAGTTTAATAAACAAAAGTTCAGATCACATCCTCCAGTTACTTAATTGACAAATAGCTAAGAAAAATTCCAAAACATTGTGAGAGTGGGAGGGATCCACTTAGCCTCTAACTTTGTTTCTTTCTTGGCAGAGCTATGCTGAAAGGTGGCAGACAAGTGTGTTTG
Organism: Caprimulgus europaeus; assembly: GCA_907165065.1. Next base: position 80,267,785 of record OU015526.1, read on the forward strand.
GAACCCACTGCTCCCTGGGTCTGGCTCACTGTAAAGGCTATTTTGGCCAGGTATGTTGTTTTCTTTACTAGAAAGAAATAGCAAAACAAAGGTCAGCTTTTTTTGTATAAAGGGACATCACCCATAGATTCCTACACAAACAGAAAAAAAATAGTTGAAAGCTATTTTTAGAAGACATATTTTAATTTCTTGGCATGAAAATGCTCACCCTCTTCAGGCATTAGTAATTCTTTCTAACAGCTCTCTCTAAATCTACATTTCTAAATGCCTGAGGATCAAAATGGTTTCCTAGCTTTGATACGTTCCCTGTGTGCTAAGCCACCCAAAGGCCACAGGTGTGATGCACCTGAACAACTGCTGAGAGACTGCACAATCTGGGTGTGTGTTTGACAGTATAAAAATCGAGCTCTAAAAGACTCACTTCCTCTTTCTAGATATAATTCAGAGGTACAGCTAGCATTTCGAAGCTTAATAGCTTTCACTTCTGTAAATGGTGACAATCATGTCCCACCTGTGCAAAACTTGGACATAGGCATACAGAAGTCCTTTCTGTTGGAGCAGTACTTGTGTCAACACAGGATTTTTTTTGTCTTTGCACATATTCCAATTGATTGATACAACAAAAATAGTTCATTAACAACTTGCGAGCACCTGTTGGTCTCCCTGTAGCTTGTATTAATGGTAATTGTTTAATTAATAAATTTCTGAATTCACTTTATATTTCATCTAATTACAGGGCCAGAGACAATATTGAGTCACCAATCAAAGAAAAGTAAAGGAAAAATACACCTTGGGGTTTTTCAAGGACATGAAATGAGAGGAAACACTTGCTGTCAAAGATGTCAAGGAACAGATCCCCCTTCTGCTGTATTATCATATTTGATTATTTTTTTTCCCCTGAGATGCTGATTCTACTTCTTCCCTTTGCTGTATCTCTCAAACTCTATCTGTGATGTATCAAGGAGTTCAAGCTTAATGAATGTGTTTTAGGTCTGTAAGGACAAGAATAAACAAGAGGAAATTAGTTACCCTTAAGTGTCCTTACTTAAAGTAGAAATACAAAGGTTACAATAAGTAAACACATGAATAAACATGGAATAAGGAAGAGTCTGTGGAGCTTTGAAGAAAGTCTTCTTTCACTCACTTATTACAGTTCTTTGAAGGTGACAACAGCCTATGGATGTGGAAGGTCACACAGGTATAGTCAAATTGTCCTTCTGAATTCTTTTCTCAATTCTCACCAAACATTAGAGATAATGAGGCTAAGAAAGAAGTCTTGGAAATGGATACCTAACAAGTGAATACACAGAAATGAAGGACAGAATGAAAGGGTCAGCTTTTGTTGATAAAGGGACATCACCCACAGATTCCCACACCAGCTTGTGTGGGGTTCTATTTGGTTTGGCATATCCACAAGTGTTCTGGGAAAGTCATTTGCTACAAGCTGAAGTATTGTGATTCTACTAAAGGAAGAGTAGTAAAGACTAGGCTCAACTATAAAGAACTGCAGAAGGACCTGAGGAGACTCATTGATTAGGCAATAAACTACCAGATGAAATTCACTGCAAGAAGTAGCCAAAGTGATTGACATACATAGGAAAAAATTACAAAGCTCATAAAAAAATGAACCATTCTATAATGATCATTAGCACAAAGGAGAGAGATCTTGGATTATGCTAAATTCTATGATAGGAATATCAGATAGGGCTCAGCAGTGAAAAAAACTTCAGAACCAAACAAAAAAAAAACCCCAAAACCCAGAAACACAACCCATTCAAACATGTCAGGAGCTACTAGGGCACGAATAAGAACTAACTATTAAAATTTGTGATGCCACTGTGTAGCTGCATGATTCACCCACATGCAGAGCATTCTGCAGCCCCTGGCTCCCATCTTCAAGAAGACAGAGTAGAGTTGGGAAAGGCTGAAGGTAATGCAACAAAGACAAACAAATGCTCCATAGAAAAAGTGAAGAAGCAAAGCAGATCTTTCATTCAAAAGCAAGATACCTCTGAGTGGCCATGAGATATGTGAATTCACACCACTGTAAGAATCATCTTGGAGAAAGTGGCAGAGATCCTCCACCAGCCACTCCTGACAGCTGTAGCAGTGTCCTACACAGACCAAAGATGACTTCATTTTCTGTGATTACCTAGAAAAGAATTTTTTTGGTAACATATCTTTAAAATGATCTAGGAGACATGCCACTCACTGAAATGGGGAATGCTGATTAAAATGTGAGTGACTGAAGGAAATGAAGAGTGTTCATAGTGACTATCAAGCAGTATTTGACTGGCTGTACCTGCAGCACAGCTGCAAGCAAGTAAGCATGGACTGACATAGGAGCTACCTCCTGTGAGGTGCTTCGCTGTGTCTCAGCAGCAGTTCTAAGTCACTGCTGGCCCCAGGGAAGCCTAATGAATATGAGCTCATGGCTTTTCAGAAGGAAGCAGCTAAAATTAGAGATACTAAATTACCTGTGTTATTTCTGAAGTGATATTTATTGGGCTCTAGTTTCCACTTACAGATAGGGAGATGCAGGTAGAGAGACACATATATACATATTTAGAAAAAGAAGTTTAGAAGTTATATTTCTGAAGACAAGAACACATTATTCATTTTAATATAACAGGAGGTTTTTTGCAACTTTTTTCTCTCATGTTAGTTCCACATGATACTATACTAGACCACATTTTTTGCTTTGCAAAAGGATTTTGCAGCTTACAAGTTTATGATGTTAAATGTTACCCTGCAAGGGTCCAGGAGACTGTTTACAAGACTAAACATCAGTTTAATGTGTTAATTCTCATTGCATTTATTGTTAATTTCTTTCTACAATCAAAAAGAGTGTTAAAGATGTTTTTGCTTAATGATTTACTATACATGGTTTATGACTGGCATTAAATCTAGTTTCTGAAGGTAGAAAGAGCTAAAGTTCAGATTCCAGCAGCAATCATCAGACCAGAGATACGTGGTCAGAGCAATGGAGGACTGCAGGCAAACAGACCATGACTGCCCTGTGGAGTTTGATGTTCTGAGCCCCAGCGTAGGCGAATGGGGTTTAGGGGGATAGCTGCAGGCTAGACAGAGCATCAGACTGCAAACATGTAGGAAACTCTCAGGACAGTCTCTCAGTTCTTGATAGGGACTGTCCTTCATTGGAATCTCCAACCAAAGCAATTCTGGATTCAAATCTGTAAGCTGGAATCAAATTTTCAAGCTGGAATCAAATTTGTAAGCTGACTAAATGCACCCATTATTCCTTCCAACTGCTGCCCCTTCAGGTTTTGGTACATGGTAGGATTTGACCTGTCCAATGGCTTGAGATCCAACAGATCAACAAATTTATATATAACAGGGTTTTTTGCACAAAACAGATCTCATTTCTAATACTAAACAGTATATTTGTATTCAAAATTCAGTTGTTTACATTTCTGTCCTTCTTTCACAGGCAGGCTATGTACCTGCATTCCCTTGAGTGCTACACAGACACTCTCCATCCCTATGCACCCCCTGCCACAGCTGCACTGCCAGGAAGCGTTCAGGCAAGCACATCTGCCAAGCTGCACTAGCTATAGATTAAGCAGACAGTAAAATAACAGCAAGTGACATTTAAGAGTCAGAGATGAATGCATGATGAATGATATGTCTCCAAACCACTTCTAATTTAATCAAAAGTTCCCAGCACAAACTTCTTAAAACTTACCACGTGTTTCCTCCCGCTACTTCCATATCTTATTTCCACAGTCAAAAAATGCTTCCTGCCAAACTGGTGAAAGGGAAATGCAACTAAAGCAATAGCCACAGCTTTCACAGAGCAGGCAAAACCCCAGCTGCTGCTCCCTAGCAATTCTCTAGTTGGACTTAGTATCTACTCTGTTAATACCAGGCAGATAACATTGAGTTTTAATATGAATATTTGTTAATATTTTATGTTACTATTATAGTTAATATTTATCTATAATTTTCTAGCATTACCAGATACCTTATATTAACATAGTCAATGACTTTTCATATTGAATTGGATCAAAAAAAATATTTAATTTAACCCACAACAATCTTTTGACTGAAAGCTACAATACAGAATTGACTGCTTTCAAGCAGAACTGAAACATAGATTATGAATAAATATGTAGTCACATAAACAAACACTTATACTATTAAATTTATAAATACATAAATTAAAAGGCAAATAAATTAAAAAGCTGTACTGCTATTTTGTGACTCCAAAGGCATTCAGGAAAGTCCAGCACTTGCCATGAGCTAAGGGTACATAACCATCTATATTTAGACACTTAAGTTTGAAGAAAAGTCACAAATGAACCCAAGTTTTTCTCCTTTCTTGGCTGTCACTTCCTCATATGGCAAGTCAAAAACCAGATGTTTAGGAGATATTCTGTTTTTGACGTATGTGCTCCCTGTGCTCTGCCTCACTGTAAACTTCCACAAGTGTTTGCACAACATGGTGACTATTTCCCAGCCCCTGTATTTACCCCTTCTGCTCTCTGCGGGTCAAGTGGAATGGCAGGTGAATGCCAAGCCCTTTGTGGGGAAAAGGAGGAGGTTTCAGAAGACAGAGTGGGATTTTTTCCCTGGGGAACAAGAGTAGGTTGGTAGAGAGGACACACAAGAGACAGAAGTTGACGGACTTCACCTTGCGCAGGCTGAACCCTCCTTCCAGCAAAAGCTTTATCTCCTGAGCTTTTGAGGTCTTGTGTGAACAACTTCTCAAGTGAGAGGTCTGAATTTGTTTAAAACAAGATGGATTCTTAATTCCCTGAGCAAGAGTAATTTTACCAGCCCAGAAGCTGGAGCATTCCTCTGGAACTAGGTAAGGGACTGAAGCCCAGCCCTCCCTCAACCCTCGTGATGGTCTTGGTCACCAGAGTACACATTGTGTACCCCTCACTGTGTCCCTTCTGCTTGGGTTTCCTTTGCTACATGCAAAGACTCTAAATGATCCCAGTCAAGACCCCAAAAGATTCTCTTTTGACTCTTGTGTTCATTACACAGGGCAATGAGTCATGAAAAAGAAAAACCACTGGTTTCCATCCTGCAGCGTGGAGCACACATCCTATACCCTGCCTTAAAACACAGGCAAGGGAGGTTTTAACTTCCCTTTTCAGCAGTCTTTCAGTAATCAGGCTATTGCATAACTGTTGTTTTGTAGGTTCCAAGCGTGCTTTTAACAGGGTTAAGCATGTAAGGTCTCTGCTCGCAGCGGTATCAGCTCACAAGGAGCAGCAATTCCATTTGCTCGAGTCATCTCTGATGGCTGGCGGGAAAACACGCTGCCAAAATCAGAGAATGGATTTGGAGTGCCCGTAGGCAAGGGCTGGGACAAGATCCTGGGAAAGTGTTGAAGGGGTGTAAGGAGAACTTGGGTGAAGCAGGGCACTCCCAGGAACACAGGTGAGGAGTGCCAGGCCTTTGGGCTTGATCTCATGTCTCAACCTTTTTATGCCACTATCGTCTCTATGACACCCCCTTCACACAGTCCCGATGAAACTGTGTCCCAGCAGAGAAAAAGTGGAGGTAGAGGAGATGCTTTAGCTCTCAGAAAGCATAGTGGATTTTTATTTCATTACAAACATCCTGCTCTTTTAGACAGATATTTACTCTTAGCTCAAGGGCAGGGTTAATCAGATAGGTGGAGCAGGCTCTTGGCTTCACTGTTGACCTGGGGATTTCTGCCACACGCAGGAAATAGCTGAGTCTCGTGGTGAGGCGGACAAGGAGTCACTGGTTTTACTTGGGGATTTGAGGGGGAATTTTCTTTTTTTGCCTTGGACATTAATGACATTTCAGCACACACCAAAATTAGATAATAAAGCTGCAAATAGTAACTAAGAAAAGTGGGATTCCTAATCAAATTTTAATTACCCTGTGTATGTGTATACATATGCAGGTAGAGACACAAGGAGAATGAGAGAGAACTCAAAAGAAAAGAATGAGCAAAACCTAGTTCCAAGTAAACTGGCTAAAGCTCCAACACCTACAATCTGACACCAGTGAAACATAACATAATACATAATACAATTTATGTATTATACAACATAATAGAACATAAACAATAAAACACAACCCTCAGTACCTGGTAAAATCCTCTCCTTTTCATGCCTTCAAATGTATTTTTCAGTAAAGCCCTCTAGGACGAACAGCTAAGGAGAAGCACCATTAGGAGTCAGAACTGGTATCTTTTGTTGACTCAGTAGTCAGTGAAGAAGTAGAAGAGACAAACTTGGTGATATCTTTTCTTGACATAGTGATGGGAAACAGAAGAATTTTCATCACAAAGTTATTTTTATCAAGTAAGTTAATGACAGTTGGTACACAGTAAACCATAATTAATTATGGGCAGACTATTAAATTATTACTATAAATAAATTATGCTTTACATGTTAAAGATAACTGAGTTTTTAAGAACTCCTCAGAGCTGGGGAGAAGTACCTCTATAAAACCACAGATTTACAGAAACATGAAGCTTTGAGGTTGGAGATGACAAGCAGCAAAAGTCATTGTAGTCAAAAGGACATTTTTACAGCACAGAAACAGAATGGCTTCTCCTGATCACATGCACTCCAGATGAGTTAAAAAAGCAAATCTTCATTTAAGCAACAGACCAGCATTTGAGCCCACGGCTCCCCTTGAAATTTTCTCCCTTGCAAGGTAATATCTGTACCAGCCACAGCAAATAAACACTCAGCATTCATGCAACAAGATTCTTTAACAGAAATGCCAACAGCAGTGCCTTAATGTTACCTCTCTGATAAGACCTAGGGTTACAGCCACTGAAAAAGATGACAGAAAAGACTTATTAAAAACATCTAAACTTACAAAGGAAGCAAAAGCAGCTGTGTTCAGCAGATCATGCTATTTTGTTTGCATACAAAGCTTCCTCTGTTTTATTATTTATTAACATGTCTGACATGAAAAATGCAGGCACAATTTTCAAAGCCATTCAGAATTCAATACATGCTTTCCACAGGAGGCTTTGAATACTGCAGCCTCAATTCCTTTACTGAACAGAGAGTAATAAATACTGAACAAATTAGAGATTAATTTACTTTGGAAGACGCCACTTGAATAGAAAAAATGGAAAAAAACCCCCAAGAAATTAAAATAATCAACATCAAAATAATGCTGAGGTAAAATCCTGACCCCAGTGAAAAAACTTATCAGTGACTTCAGCCCTGCCCAACTTCCACTCCAGCAGCTTGAAATCTGATAAGTAGAACCTACCACCACAAACAGAGATAAGAAATTAAATATTGCAAACAGAGATCTGGTATTCTTACAAAGAACAGTTACTACCTCAAAGAAAATAAAAAAGAGTTGTAAATAACAGTATCTGAAATTATCACAAAGTTCTATTAGTAATTAAGGGTATGCATGAGAAAAAGCATCGAATTTACAAAAGTCTACAAAAGAAATTGGAATGCATGGCTATTATTTGTATATTTTAATAAATTAATACATTATATTATTCTCAGCAGAATAATTCCTCGTCATCGAGGAAGGAGTTTCACAACAGTCATGTGACTCATTTTTACTGCATCTGGGAAATTCCTCTAACGCAATCTGCACACTTGCTGGGCACAAAACCGTATATAAGCAAGATGGATCGCCCAGCCCAGACACCAGCAATCCTCCAGGACCAGAGAGCTCACTGCTCCACAGAACCAGAGCTCAACAACCCAGCTAAAAACCTCCCATCTCATCATGAACAACAAACTGGTGGCTGTCCTGGCTCTGTGCCTGATTTCAGCAGCTCTGTCTCATGGTAAGTAAATCCCTCCCCAGATCCCCATGGCTGGAGTATTGTCTAGGCATCTACCGAGGCGCTTGTCCTTGCAGAGACGTAGCTTTATATTTGTTTTGGTCAATTAGTTTCTTTCTAGAGATTTTCAGCAACTTCTCTTCAGTCAGAAGTCTAGCACGTAGCCCTTGTACTGAAGAGTTACTGACCTCTTGTGGGAAAAATTTTAAGGATGCAACTTAAGTTTCCTTTTTTTTGCAGCTAGAGACAGGATTTGCTTCTTAAGTGTTTGAATGTTTCTCTCCCTTCCCACACAAAGAACAGTATTTGTTACTTAATGATCATACTGCCTCAAGCCAGTAATACACAGCTGGGAACGGAGAACAAACAATACCAACATGCAAGCATGGACAAGCCTCCAATTAATGAAGAAATCTAGGGCTCTGTCTTCTGTATAGTTGCCAGTTTGTCGATCCAGATACTGAAAAAATGCAACTAACTGTACAGTGTGGCCAGTACAAATAACCACAAAATAGATGGTTTTATTTCAGAAAGATGTATTAATTTAGTTTTAAATGTACTTGAGCATCAGCTCCTCTGAAACAAATAAGCAACTGATCTTTATACCGTGAGGATTTAGGCAGCTTGGACAAATGCTGTATTTTAATTGAGTATGTTGCTGAAATAGAGCAGTCGTGCTTTGTGTCTGATACAGTGATGGTAAGACCACCTCTCAAACTATGATCTTCTTTTTCTGCTCCCAGGCAAGACCTTGGCAAGGATGGGAACCGAGCTCCGGTGCCAGTGCATAGCCACTCACTCGAAGTTCATCCCTCCCAGATCCATTCAAGATGTGAAGCTGACACAGAGCGGCCCCCACTGCAAGAATGTTGAAGTCATGTAAGTAGCTCTGCAAGAGCCTCCTTCTTCTCCTTGACTGACCTTCTGCTGCTGCCACTGCTGCAGGGGCTTCTACACTTCATGCCAAGTACAACAGTTAGCAGGCTGACATGACGTAGCCAGAGTTGATTATTCTTTTGAGAGAGACGTTATTAAGTAACACACCATGTTTTTTATCGTCTCTGTGACCTTACTTATTCCTGAACTGATGATTATTTATCTGTCAAGGGACATATTTAATATTTCTGATGGTAGAACATGAATTTCAAGGACTGGTCAGTTCTTAATACACAAGGTAATAAGGCAGTTTAAATCCTGCATTTATTAGGCAGGTGAAACTCCCGTTAAAACAGTCTGAGTCAGTCTCAGAGAGAAAACTAATACCCACAAGCAGATTTAGGGAAACAATGAAACTAATCTGGTCTTGAATAGCATGGAGGAGGGACTAAAATGTTGAAATCCTCATACTGCTGAAACAGCTTTTCATCAGTGGAAGTTTCAGTCCTTGTGTAAGGAAGCTTTACTAACATAAACAAATTCAAACCAAGTACCCATATGTATTGAGAAAGATTTTTGGGAATGTGTGACTCTTTGAGAGCAGGCACACAGACTCACACAACTTCTGGATGGCTTTAGTCTCCTCGGTTGTGGAAGGCATACAACAAAATGGCTAAGCCTAACTTAGAGCAGTTGGGAGGGATTTATACTAACTAATCTAAAAATGTAATATTACATCCTGTGAGTAAAACAGATCCATGAAGTAGTTTCATGACTTTTCTTTATTCCTTGTTTTGCAGAGCTACTCTGAAGGACGGTAGAGAGGTGTGTTTGGAGCCCACTGCCTCCTGGGTACAGCTGATCGTAAAGGCAATTTTGGCCAAGTAAGTCCCATTCCCTCTCAATTTGGGCAATTGAGTGGCAAACCTCCTAGAAAAGCCAATTTGTAGGATTTCTTAGTGACACTTTCCATTTTCTCTTAATCAGATTTAAAGAACAAGGAAACTTGCTGCTTAATTAGAGAATTAGTCTTGGTCTTTCTGACCTTGCCGCAAGGTCCTTGTTCAAGCTGATACATCACGACTAAACCTTTGAGTACCGGCAACTCCGTCTGGAGGGAAAAGAATAAAAAAGTGTTTGGTTCCCTTTGGAAAATGAGGCTTTAAAAAATTAATCTTCCCATTACTTACAATAGCATACGTTAATAATTCATATTTCCAAGTCAGAGAGTTTCTTGATGTGAGTAAATGCAGAAACTCACGCTGCAGAAGTTTCCTAGCTGGGCACCAGATACGCACACACTGGGATTTCAGTAACTGCTTTCAAAGCATCACCTTTATTCTCTCTATGCCTCCAGACAGCACATAGAGTTGGAAACAGACCATTCATCCTTAACTGTTCCTGTAATGCTAAGCAATGATAACTATTGCTGAACCTCTTTTTAAATGATCTCTTCCCTCATCTCTTAACAGAGCTCAACTCAATTCTGACTCACCACTCTAAGAAACACCAGGACAGAAAAAATCTGGGAACTGCTCCCGCTCCTCCGTTGAGAGAAACATTCGGGAAAAAACATCATTCGGGCAGTGTACCACCTTCCACCTCCTGCATCAGTGTTGTGATGTGAATTATGGATTGGTTTATTTATTTATCTATTTATTTATTTATTTAACTGCATCTATTTAAGAAAGTCTTTCAAAATGGTCAGTGGGGTCTGTGGGACTCACTGTTCATTGCCACTGAAGATGCTGAATAGGAAAAGTGGTTTGCTAAGGGAAATGAAGAGCCCTCAGCACCCATTTCAGCCAAACACAACCAGTTAAGTGCAATGCACTTCTAGCACAGCTTATTTACACTAAGCTTTACTATTTTGCTATTACACCAGCAAACTGTTAATTCCTCCTGCTCCCCTGGAGTGCACCGGTATGTTGTGTCAACAACAGTTTCCTGAACTGCAGTCAGCCTGTGGCTGGACTGTGAACTGTGATTTCTGACTTAAAAATCTAGCCTACAGAATCTGTAAGACAACAGATTTGGTATATATTTATTCTGTTTGCCATGCTATTTATAAATGTATTTATTTATAGTAGTTTCTATATAAGAGAGAAAATGATGATAATTTATTTCATTTCTACTGGTTTTTCCATTCCTACTATTTGTTTCTTAAGAAATAGTCACAATCCCATTGCTCTGTACAAGGACTTGGTTATATGTCTAATTAGCTACTCAATCAGCTAATGGAAAAACCTGCACCTTACACACACAGAATTTGCTTGTGAGATTGTAATTATTCCTAACAATGTATTATTAAATGTTTTCTACAAAAAAAATCTTAGTTATTTGTTTGTTATTTTAATTTTTCATTTGCTCTATGTGGAAGCAGTCTGCTTCATTTTTGCCACCTCAGCCTGATTTCTGGAAACAAAATGAAAAATTTTAGTACATGATACCATAACTCACCATGTTGTGGCAACCTGACATTACTGGATACAATAACAAACTCTTAAGGTAGGGTAAAATGCTCACTCTCCTCTCTTCAGGCTGTTCCCAGTCCTTGGGGACCGGTGGGCTGTAGGGCAAGGCTTCTTATTTAAGTACCCTGGAGACAAGTAGTGGATTTTACCCTCAGATGCCCAAACACTGCCAGTGTCCAGATCAGCTGTAAATCTTTATCACAAGAAAAGGCCACTATTTGACTATCAAAATGGGAATTTGTGTCCTTTACTTTGGATACCCAAATATCAAGCTTTTGCCCTTGTGTAACAACTGCTTCCTATTCTGATCCCTGAAATGGAGAGATGCCTGCCTCTTTTAAAAGGTCCAGCTAGTCCTCCCCACCATGCACAGGTGCCCCTTTGGGAAAGAAGCACTCATACCATGTATGAACACTGAGGAAGGATTCTGGCAGATAAACTGGGATGCTTCATATTGTCACCACCCCATTTCCTGTCCCACAGAGGCTGCTGAAGAGCACAGCTCTCAGGGGTATAATGCATCTTCCCACAGGAGTCCCAGTGTAGTTCATAAAACACTAGTATGAAATATCCATCCTTAACAATTCTCTGAGATCATCAGCTCAAAATGCAACGGCAGCCAAGGGAAAGCCAGTGACATGTTGGGCATCTTCAGGAAAGGAACTGAGAATAGGAGGATTTAAAGCCTATTGCTTTAACCTAGTGTACACCTCTTTATTTGAGGCATCCACACTTTTATTTCACTTTTACTTTTAAAACAGCAGAAGGATTTTTGCCAGATAAGTTCATGATCATAGAATAAGAGAGATATCTTTGGCTTGCTTCTTCTTGGAGACCCTTCATGGTAAGACTGATGTCAGTCCTCTCCTCAACCCATATTATTTTGGCACCAGTTTAAGGCGTTCAGCCACTTGAACGCTAAACAATGTGCCCTGTGGCCCTCCAGTTACCAGGCCATGCCGAAGCCCCAGGAGAAGACTGCATCCTTTGAAAACTTGTAGACTACTTAGTGTCTCTGTGTGTGTCTGTGTCTGTGTCTGTGTGTGTGTGCGTGCAGGTCTGTGCAACATACCAGAAAGCTGACCAGGCGGTGAGTAAGAGTCAGGACGCTTGCACCACAAGGAACGGAAGGACCCTGAGATTTTACTGCAGCTAACTGCATGCTCTTGTTCATCTTCTCCTTTTCCCAGTCTTGTGTAAGCTTCTGCTCCCCCTGGCCACTTCATTTCACATCTAAATTGCATTTCTACAACCCTGTCAGAAGGCCATTCCATGTTACAGTCTCCATGTGTATTCATAACTCTCCATTCATTGCTCTACTGCCCTCCTTCAATTAAATGCAGCAGAGGTGTTTATATGTCCTTGCTGTCCTCAGCTACTGTCTCAGTCCCTTCATCTTTCTTCCAAATCACCTTCACTTCCTTCTTTCACCAACAATTTCAATTTGGGGGCAAGAGGACAGTAGCAACAATAAGTCAGGCAAGCAACAACCCTATGTCATTTCCTTATCCTCAAGCTCCCCCTCCCATGCCTGGTTGCTGTAGTTCTGCTCTTGTATGAAAAGCCTTTTCAACCACGAACTGTCATTTGTTACCTTGAGTTTCAGTGTTACTGTTCTTATAATACCAAAAGTATGCTTCTCCCTAATGTATCAATGCTGCAAACTATAGAGGAAGTCATGGAAAGAAATACTGGAAAGTCCCTGAAAAATACTTTTAACTCTTCCTTAGATGAATAGAGACATTGGTTTGCTGGCCTCTGCTTCTCTGTCTGTGCTGAATATTGTCTAATACAAACATCCTGGTTATGTGTCAGGTGACAGATGCATTATCCATTTACTTGCTTTTATTTGCTTTTGTCTCTGGATTGCTTCCCACTCCCCAAATGATTGCATTTCTTATGTTGCTATTCCATAACATGGGAAAATCCCAGGAAAATCTGGTTTGATATTGCAGACTTGTTTCAAGCTTTGCATTTATTCTTGTTTATAATAGGATATTACGGGCGACTCCACAGGAAATGGATCTTTTGGAAATTATACAGACTGCCATGGAAACTTCTGGGCCAGCAAATAGGCATTTTATTTCTGTGTGCAAAAGTGAAACAAAAATTTTGCCATCTATAAAAATAAGCCTGAGATCTCTGTTGTTGAAAACCATCATGAGAATTTATTTTTAATATTATCTGCAGATAATTATTTGTAATAATAGCTATTAGTGCCAGTCAGTGCACAGATGACTGCACAAATTGTGTGGATTTCTAGAGAGGAAGAGACTACTGCATGGGAGAACCTGGAAGGCAGGCTGAGAAGAAGGGAAATTCAGAAATTACGAAGGAATAAGCTGTTTCCTTTCAGTCAGATCTAAAGCTTTGCAAGAGTTCAGGCTCAAACTCTGTACTATTACAGCTCTGTATCGACAGTACTTACAATGTGTTTTCTTCAAACTCTTCATACTTCTGGCCAGCTCAGCATCTTGTGACAATGACTTCTACCATTTAATCACACGCTGTAGAAGAACATACATCTGGTTGCTTTCAAGATGAAGCACTGAAAGCAACACAATTTTCTCTTATTTTCTCTTTTTCCCCCCTCCATCATTCCTTTCTAAATGCTTCCTAAAGCTCTAGATGCCTTTTTGACTGCCATAAGACACTGTACACAGTTCTATAAAGACATCAGACCTGTGACACCCAGATCTATTTCCTCAGTGACCATAGCTAATTTACAGTTCCTCCTGCACATATACAGTGAGGTTATAGGTACAACTTGGCTCACTGATAACAAGATGCATTTGCCCTTTCATGAACCAGGCAGCATTGTTCAATGCTCAACAATTACCAACCTTTGACAGGTCCACCTATCTTGTTCCATGAAAGTTAAAATTCACAAGGAACATGATAGAATTTTGGGAGAAAAAGAAGTTGCACCAGGTTGACCAGATTCCACTTGTCTCTAGCTGCACAGACTCAGCCAATGACTCTAGCAGATATGTGAAGTAAGACTTTTCCCTCCAAAGAGTGCATTGACAATTCCAGTATCAGTCCATCAATTCCTCCTATTCCTTACTGGAATATACATAAACTGGGGAGAAATCTAATATTTATTTCTTTTGCAGATAACCATTTTTCATACATATATACCTTTATAAAATCTATGGAAATAAGAGGTCATTAGATAAGTAGCTTGTTTTGAGAGCACATTTGGACCTAGTTAATCAGCTTACTTCCATATAAGCCTTCAGCTTTTGACAAAAGAGGAGAGTTAAGCAGCTCGTCTGACTCAGCTAATACAGAATGCCAAAACCACGTTTTAAGCACTGAAGCAACACTGACACTGAGCTCCTGAGATGAATGATTTCTAGTTTTATCTTGCAACTATTTTCCAGAATGATGAAAACTCCACAGCTCCTAAGAAGAGCAAATGAAGAAGTCCACCCTCTTAGCCTGGCTTTTTTATTAGAGATGTATATTACACGCTTCCACAGAAATAATGAGACTTCAAAAATACTGACAATTCTTTGAGGTCACTTTTTTTTTCAAGATTGTAAGCAGAAAAGAGAATCAGAATTCAACTGCCCATGCTAAAACCAAAATGTCAATGAAATTGTAAAAGCCTGAAATACTCACTGCTTCTGTTTACCTTTAGGGACCTCCTCTGTAAATGATTCTATCATATTTGCTAACCTCTTTACTATGTAAGGATATCATGGAGAAGGGAGCCTTCTCTCATGCCCAGGGGCATGGATACATATTTCAGCTTTTCTCTGTCACCAAATCAGGGCAATAAGTGTATTTTTGGTTCTCAGATTCATATCTGTTCTTTCTTAACAGTTTTGTTTTGCTATGAAAGTGGGATCAAGACACAAGTGTGAAAATGCTGAGAGGAGCATGAATGAACTAACAGTATTCCTAGGATTAAGAAAGAAAAATGCCAGGCCCCTGGGCTCCTGCTTGCCCCTCTGCTCTCTGAACTATGCTTGTGTCTGTGACAGCCTGTTCAGCCTTCCTCGATGGGAAAAACAAGATTAGAAGGTTGTGTTTGCCACACAGGCAATGCAAGACCTGACTTGGGGATGCTCCCTGTGATAGAGCTGAGGGGTGCTTGGCCTTTGGGCTTGTGCTCAAGTCTCTGCCACCTAAGCCACTCCATTACTTATTTAATCTTCCTTCTACTGTCTTATTATCACAGGACAAGTGATAATAAGTCCCAGCTTGGCAAGTTAAAGGAACTGGGCGGTGCCAGGGAGAATTTCCCTCCAGGAAATAACGACTGACTTCAGAGAAACTGAAACACAGGCAGGTGATAAGCAGACAAACCTTATATCCGAGAAAGGGATATTTTTTTTTTTTTAACTATTTGCAGTGTATTCTTTCCTTCTGTGCCATTTGATGAAGGGCAGGACACATATATGAGGCACACATTTGCCTGTCCTCTAGGCCACCATCTCTCTTACAGTTCTGCTAGTGTATATTCAAACCATAACAGTGATTACTTCTATCTTTTGACAGGAATTTTTATGTTTCGCTCTGTAGTGTCTTTTCAAAATCCAAATAAGCAGGAACACATACATTCTGTGAAAACAAACTTTGTCCTCTTCCATTCATTCTGTTTATGGCTATGAAACACCAAAGCACTAACAGAAGACATTACTAGCTGAATGCTAAAGCGTTCTGTGGCAGATTTCATGAATGGTAAGATGGCACATGCTAGTGAAAGCCTGGATTGCATGTGTTTGGTTTTACTTGATGCAGAACTTCTAGAAGAAATAAGGCTGCAGGAGAAATGGATTTTTTTTCCTATAAATTTGTGCCTATCTTATGTCTTGCTACACTTCTGTCCTCAGGAAGGTTTCTAGTATGAGCAGCAAGTTCACTACAGTCCAGGGTGACATGTCACTCACAGGAAAATTTTCTCTTTTGCAACATTTAGGATTTTTTTGTGACATAACCAACCACTGAACATGAAACACAAATTCTGAGGGTGCGATACATAAAGAGGATGAATTACACTTCCCAGATGTCTGTAATGCTCTGGAACAAGCGACACCTGCATAGACTGAAATCTCTTATCTGATCATGAATGGCATTGCTGCTGTTCTGGCTTTTCCTGATATCAGGAGCTGTGTCCAAAAATGAGCAAATTTTTTCCAGTCTTTATGACTAACACCACAGTAGCTATCCAAAATTACCCAGTGAACTACCAGTTAAAATCCCAGCACATGTTTGTCCACATAGGCAGTGACAAAAAATTGAGAAATTATTTTCAGTTTCAACAGCCTACACTCACTGAGAGAGCTACCTACCCTGCTCAGTACTTATTCTGAACTCCTGGCATATGCTTAAAGAAACAGTCCACTCACATTAGAAAATTATTTGTGTCCTATTTTCTACCTGTCTGACCTCATTCTGGCTCAGATAATATTTTCCTTTATGCACTATTCATTATTCTTAACTTTGTACAACAGAGCCACAGAATTTCATTTGTATTTGGTTTTCCACTGTAACAATTATTCTATATTAAAAAGGATTGTACAAATGGAAATCTATATGCACACTTCCAAGCAATAATATTTCCATGAATATTAGGAAAGCCATTAATGCATATTTAATATGATATAGCTAACTATAAATTGTGGTTACATCAGGCTCCAGGTATTTTGAACCGAATCTTTACATATTTTTAATATTTAGGCAGTTTAGAACAAAGATCAGAGGCATTCCTTTATTCCAGTTTTGTCAATATGAGAATATTCTTCTAATATGAGAACTAAGGCCATCACGTAAAGCTAAAGGAAGTAAAGTTCAGACAAACAATAAGAGGTTCTTCAGGCAAAAAATACTTGACCTGGGGAATTTCTTGCCAAAGGATTTCATGTATTTCAAAAGTATACAGAAACTGAAGACAAGATTCAACAAGAACATAGAAGGAAAAACACCAAGGACACCTAGAAATGTCATCCAGGTCAGGAAATCCCTGCTACAAAATTGTCTAGAGTGTGAGAATATTCTGGACATATAGTCTCCAATGCTTGCCCTTGCCCAGATACTCTTTTCCAAAGTATCTGCTCTTTTCCATGGCATCTCCAGCTCAGGAATAAAATACCAACTTTGATGGACCTTTACTCCGATCCTCAATGGTCACTCCTACATTTTCTGGTGTACATCAGAATCCAATACAATTCATAAAGGAAACTCAAAAGTCACATTGGAGATGCAAGGACTACCTGACCTGCCTGAATCAGATTTGTATAGGACTATTTTCTAGTGCTACTGCTTGATAGTAACTGCTTCATGATGTTCTCTCAGATGACAAAATATTTAAAAGTTATTGTCCTTGGACAATAACAAAGACAATTGTCCTTAGATGAAGACAATTGTCCTTATTAGTCAAATAGAACTACTACTATTAAGTGTCAAGAAATCAGACAAAGTATGTTACATGTAATAGCATTTGGTCAAAATTTCCAGAGACACCCAAAAATAAGCAAAATCAATTCCTGTGATATTAACCCAATTTCACCCCAAGCGCTACGGGCATGACATCACAGCATCACTAACTCCAGCACTGACCTCAGCTTAGGCTTTTCGAGTCTTCCACTTTATCTACAGGGACACAAACAACAAAAACCTCTCACGCCAATTCATGTGTCCTGCTGATAGCAAATTGTTATTCTAGTTCTTAAGAGCTATGAGTTCTACCTGGTTTTGACAAACAACTGTTTCCATCTATAAAGAAATGCAAGTAATTCTGAATCAACGTTTCAGCCTCGCTGATGGGAATGTGAAGCTCAGCAATGTTCTTCTGTGGAAATGTTGCGATTGCTTCTAAGCACGTAGGCTTAGTCTCTAAAACAAGGTGACTCATTGGCTCCATTTGCTTCCTTCTACCATATCAACAATCAGATATGACTTATACGAAGTGTGCTTTGTGACCCTGCAATCAAAAATGTCCTCTGAGCTGCAGGGTTTCAAATCCTGCATTTTCTACTTTTAAGAAAGGTTGTAAATTAAATGGCCACTTTCTGAATATTGCTGAACACTAAGTATTTGATCTGAGCAAGAAAACACATTTGCCTACATGAATTCTCTCCTGTTTTACACTAATCTTTAGGGTCTCTGACAGCTTAAGACAACAGAGACAGTAGTGTGTGTCCGTCTCTGAACACATCTTTGTTCCTACATCTGTGATCTTGGAAGGGCTAAGACCACCACTATGGGCCTGAGGGACAGCCTTCTCTGATCTCACAGAGAGATCAACAATCCTGTAGAGCAAGGATGTAGGCATGGAAAGAGATAAGCTACAAAGAGACACCTGTGCAGCTTTAAAAATATTCTGGATGATGGTCTTAGTCATATGATTTAGTTTTAGTTAGGTAGGAGCAGGGAGTTGGGACTCGATGATCCTTATGGGTCCCTTCCATCTTGAGATACTCTATGATTCTATGATATTCTTCAGTTCACTTAAGTCACCATGAGGCAGAAATTACTATAATGCCACCAAATTCCAGTACCAATTGCTCCCTGACATTAAAGATGCAGATATGTATTTAGGGGAACTTTTTCCCCAGCACTTAATGGGCAATTGAACTTAATCCAGGCACATGCTTAATTACGACTGATTTCAACAAGCTGCAATACCATATCCACAGGACAGGCCACAAGATACAGTGTTCCTTGTTTGTGTCAGCAAACACACTGACCTCTTCCATCCATCTAACTTCCCTGTTCTGGCCAGCCACAGCTTTTCTGTGGGGTGAAGTGCCTGTGCAGCTCCACACCAGGGCACTTCTTTCAGAGTGAGATTTAACCATAATTTTGACATCACTGCTGCCTTCAGCAGAAGATGCTATCTCCTTTCTTCTATCTTGTCTCCAGATTTTCTCATTTCTTCTAACCTTTCAATAGCCTAATCTACAGGCACAAATGTTTGTGTAGCTGCATGGTTCATCACAATTAAGAACTGGTAACCGAACAATCACGTGGCATAAAATCAGAGCTCCTTTCTCTTGATTCGTTCATTCTATGAACACCTGTGCTGGTGTAACCAACAAGAGGGAATCAAGGCTAGCAGTGGATAACTGTAGTGGGATGAGGACCATTCAAACCAATACAAAGACCATTGCTACCAGCTGTTAAACAGTGGCCTAGATTGTAGCACTCTAGTTGCATCACATAATGGCAACACACTCGTTTGTCCACATTTAGAAGTAGAGTGAAGTGAGAACAGGATTTGAGCTATAGCATTAGTAGCTTCCACCTGGGGCATGGTGATGCCCTGTGATGATCTGAACTGATAGTCAATGCAAAGGCAAAAAGGCAAATCCTTATGCCTTTACATTTAGCTTTATTTTATTTTTATTCCTGATATACCACCAGTTTCTAGACTCCTTATGAGGCAACCTGTATGCTTCTACGAGACCAAAGACTTTCAACCCCGTAGCACCCTACAGTAACCAGCTTTGAAAGAAACAGAAACAGAAATATAAATTCCACCACAGTGCAAATTTCTTCCCTGTGGGAGAGCAAATAAAAGGTTTAGAAACAGCAGGCATTTCCCTTACCCAATTGCTGGGAAAACCATAGAAACTGAGCCATTTATTTGCTCAAGGAACCTGAGACATTATTCAGTTAACACCCTAACAATAATGAGCAGAGCATATATACACAACTGCACTGTTCCAGTCAATTCTAATCTGTGCTAGTGGGCATTTGGTATATTTTGTATATGCTTATGATATGGTTTTACGGTAAATGTGCTGGTTTGGGTTCCCTTCCTCCTGCTTTGAATGCTAAAAGTATTCTGGTGACAATGTGAAAGTCTTTTTCAACATGTGTGCCACATCTCCTGCCCTTCACAGATTCACAGGGCTGAAGAGCAACAAGAGGCTCATTATCAGTTGGAATTTTCTTTCTTATTTTGCCCTTCCTTTATACTTCAGCACTGTTGCTGTGTCAGGTATCTGCAAGTGCTTTTTCAGTCCTTGCTCTGAGTTCACAGGTCTTGTAAATGAGCAATGAGCACTTCCTAGGTCATCATGAGATGTTGGTGCATCTGAGTCATTTTCTTATTCCCCAGGGGCACTTTACTTTCTCTGAGCAGCGCTCTGGTATTGCAATGATTACAAAAGCCAAAGGGTGCTGCTGCCTCCCTCAGCACCACTGCTTCCTCGAGGTTCCTAATTTGTACTCTCCCTCATCCTACTCAGCATCACTGCTGCATTCACTGTAGAGAAGCTGTGTCATGTACAACCCCAGTGCATCTCTTCCATTACTTGTTGGCAGTACACACACAAAAGCTTGTGTCCAAGGATACTCAGAGATGTTTGCGTATTCTGTGTGCTATAATTAATTACTTTTGCTTTCCTGTTGCCTAAGCTAAGATGTAATTAAAAAGTGAAAACCTGAGACAGCCAGTACTGTGTTTGCCACTGATCTGTCCAGAGACTGCTCCACCCCAAACCACAACGAAAATACCTTCCTGAGCTTTCCCAGGTATGTGCCTATCCCAGGGGCAGGCATTTCTGACTGACCAGCCTGATAATCAGCGGCTTGTTTACAAGGCAGCAATTTCCCCTTCCTCTCTTTGGTTTCACACCATCTCACAGTAATTTGTTGAGAACAGATATCAAGGGGCAGCTCTGCTTCTTCTGAGCTCTCTTGTGTTGTGTTAATCACTCTCACAGGAAAGAGGACAGCTCTAGGCCCTTGTTGGGCAAAATGACCATAATACACTAACTTCATAATAGCCAGCCACTACTCTTCTGTACAAGTGGATATTTCTGCTGCTCCTGAGGCTCCTACTATCTGCAGCTATCTACACAGCTAGAGATGGGATATTTGCTTTCTGTATTAGGAATCCCTGACAGCCCATCGTATTACCATAAACCAGAAATAAAGTATCTCATACTAATATGTCAGGCTGAAAACTGTGCTACCTCAGAAGCCTGACAAGTGGATCTAGTGCCCGTATTTTGAGGGTGGGAACCTTTTCCACAGTGTTAGGCTAGACTGCTGAACTGACCCAGCAGCTCAGTTTTGATTCACTGTCCAAAGTCTGTCAAGACACTTAGCCCCATTATGTAGACAGGAAGTAGGTATCTAATACCTTGGATGATCTGTGTCTCTGGAATATTTATTTTCAAACAATGAAACCTGCATTATGAGTAAGACTTGCTTGATTTATTTAATCCAGATACCTTGCTTTCATGCATAACTCGCCTTCAAGTGTGTATTTACCTACCTGAAACAGGCATGTTCTGGGATGTTTCCATCCTTAGTGCTTCTTAAGGCTGGGACTGGATTTCTCTTTATACCTGGTGTGTCAATGGCTCTCCTAACTGCTGCAGTTATCCCTGCAAATGCCACAGAAACAATGCATGAGAACTGACTCCTGAAAAACTTAATGTAATCTGCAAAGAGCTCTAGGTGAGCATGACAACTTCTTCAGCACATGGGGCTTTATATCACTGGCTGCTCCATGCTGTACAGGCTTGTGATATCAACATTAAAACTGGTTTGAATAGGGAACGAAGGGAAATGCCCAGGTCTGGATGCACCAGGAGAAATGGCAGAAGAGCTATAAAAACAGGATGTATGGATGCCAACAAGATCCCAGCACACCTCCTTGTGGCTTCTGAGATATTGATTCAGAAGAAAAATGATAGTGAGTCAATACAGTACATACAGCATCATGGGTTAAAGTTAAATCATACTGAAACTAATAGATATAATCACTGTCCTTCATTAGCAATATTTTTTATGAACAAATAATATTTTTTCCAGACGAAAAAATTAGCAAAAAACCCATTTCACCATGCAAAACAAAGACCAATGAAAAGGATACTCAAGATATCACTGATTGACATAAGCCAGACTGGATAATACCCATTCCCAGCAGCTCCACCCAAAATGACGGTTTTGAGAGCACTTCCCAACTCTGGGAGTTGCACAAATGATCCAGCTGCATCCCGACGCCTTGTCAGGACAACATCTGGATTTTCATCAGCCCCTGCCATATCCTGGTCTCCGTGGGAAAGAAATCGGGACATGCAGGGAACAGGATCAGGCATCAAGTTGGAAATTATCTCTTTTTATAGTAGGAAGACAAGGTTGGAGATGGAAATGAAGCAGGATATAAACAAATAAGTATGTTCAGCCAAGAAAAGCACTGAGAATACATTCCTCAGAAAACACTAGGGACTCTCTGGGCTAACTGCTGTCTGGAAAAAATAGTGTAAACAATTTTTGTGCTACTACCATCCAGACAAAAATAACTTTGTGCTTTCTTCACAAGCAAAACCAATTTCATCCAAGTAATATCTGACTCCTTTGCAACTTTCTCCTGTTTCCTAAATTTACCTCCCTGAAGCCTGAATTTAGGTCTGTCACGTGGCACAAAAACTGATGATGGTATTTGTAGGTCTCAGTAGGTTCACTACAGGTTTTACAATGAACTATGAGGGAAATTGGTCTTTTGAGGGAGAGGAATACAAACAAGAACTTGTTCACTTGGCTTTGGAAACTAGAAGCATGTGGACACAGTGTCTATGAAAGGGGACAACTGGGCACCTCAAAATAAGGTCTAAAATCTGGGACATTGTGGAAATCCTGCTTTCAGATCTGACTTCTAGAAAGCCCTCAGATCTGGCCCATCTACTTGATAAAAACCTCCCAAACATCAAAGCAGCTTTATAAGTAACCATGTAAGTTTAGAATTGCAGAAGGAAGGCATTTTGAAAACAGAAAAAAATCTTTTTAAAAATGGATCTTCTGTTTTTCTGAGGTCCTATGGGGTGAAAAGATTATAAGTGAAACATACCTGGCAGCATTGCTAGAGATCAAATATGATACAAGGAAATACAGATTCTGTGTACTTATTTAAAAGTGGAAAATTTGAGATCACAAAAGATTTCATGAACCACTCAGTTACATTTTGCATCTGGAAGAGAGAAGATAAGCCAATTTTTTAAGCACTCTGCAACATAGCAGAGAGCTTTTAGTCCATGTCAAATCTCACCTGCATCTAATTTTTATCTATTGAGACAAGAACATCTAATACATACTTTCATTGAATTAGTTACAAAATGCAATTAGCTGCAGTTGTCACTGTCCTTCTGAAATACCTTGAGCCATATATGATTTATTTTACCTTGCCTTCAGGATACTGCTCCAGATGGAATGCTGCTGAGTGCGTGGTAACTATGTTTGCTTCTGTGCATCCTTTATTTGTTTAAGTAGCACTCACGGTTTTCCAACTATGAACTCAGCTGTTCACAAACAAGAGCACAGCTGAACTCTTCCTAGCAAGCCAGAATTCACTGGAAGCTGACAATACAAACTTAGAGGAATACATCTGTTTGCCTCAGGCTTCACAGGTGCCTCAGAATCTACCCAGCACACAGTAATAAAAATTGTGAAGATTTTGCAGCTAAGAAGTTAAAAGTTCCTGGGCCATTCTTCTCACTGGAATTGACTAAGCAGAGAAGCTGATGACTTCTTGCTTGTACTTCTGCAGAGGCAAGCAGCTTTTTATTTTCCATATGTTATGGGAACCTTTCATTAGCATGTCCCCAAGAGATGAAATCTGGAAGACATTTCATATTTGGAAGCAAATTCTTGAAGTCCCCTTATGTCATCCAGGAAAAAGATGGAATCTGACTTTCAAGTAAAAATACAGGTGAAATAGAGAAAGAACAAACAAAAGTGACACAAGACACAGGAAAGAGCCCTCGCTAGCAATTAGTTACCTTTCTCTGAACAATTATGCAACAGAGATGTATAGAACAAATATTTGGTATTTTCAAACTCGGTGCATGATGAAAAATGAACTGTACAACTGATGGGAGGACAACCTGTGGAATACATGACAATGTGCCACTGTAGCTTAAACAACACATAGCCCCTGCACCCAGTAGCTTACCACTCCACCCATTGTACTGAATGCTCTGCTGACAATTCTCTGCCAATCCCTCCGCATCCCAACAGCTTTGCTGTTGCTGTTTATTTGATGCAACGCAGGAAACTTCTCAGAGATTGCTCACCCAAATGCAGGGTGCTGGTAAACAAATGTTTGGTGGGAGACATTAAAAGATTCTGGTTTAACTGTTTTTCTGCAATGTCAGGAAACTTGTACCTATTAAACAAAATGCACAGACAAGAGGCAGCAGTAGGTGGTGACAGTAAGACGTTGTCCATCCTCCCTCAGAGGCAAACTGATTGGAATTAACAGTCACATCTCCAGGTTCAGGGTGGGAAATGCTAGTATGTCCAGACCATACAGGGCTCAAGGTGTATTTACGTAGGTAACCAGGTGATTACTGTCTCTCACATTTTGTCATCCAAATACAGGACACTCGAACACAGAAACACTCAGAAAATACCATCAAAAAGAAAGCCTCAAAGAACTGTTCTGTGGTTTAGATTAGGACAGAGCATTAAGACAGACAAAAAAAAACCAAAAACAAGTTGGCTTAGGTCCCTGCAATCCTCCTGTGACTCAGCAAGAGCCCTAGCAGTGTTTTGAAGTTGCACAAGATTACGCAGGCTACTCCAGCATGTCCCAGTCAGAACAGGCTGCTGTAGCCCTGCAGGCTGAACCCAGCCTTGTGGACAACAGATAGCCATGAGAGCCAGCTCAAAACCTGGCTTTGCACAAACGCTTCCTGCCTGGCTGGACACCAGCAGGAGAAAAGGAGCATGTGTAGAAACAAGGCAGGGATGGCAGGGATAACAGGCAGCCAAGCACACAATAAACTCACAATCAAAAGAGCCTCGTGCAGGTGCAATCAGTGCAGCAGAAAAAAACAAAAGGAATTTGAAGTGAGAAAATGCTCCTTAAGAAAGGAATGCTTTGTCCATTATACAGGGCGTTACATTAAAAATATCTTATTCCATCAACAGAGCTTTTCTTCTGACTAAAAAAATCCCTTTGAACCCCCAAATTTTGATTAATCATCACTAACAAGAAAAGGTGACACTAGTATGAGAAGTAGATTCGGTCTGGAAAGAAGATACACTGTCAGCAAGCAGCCCTGGTGGAACACGATGAAGTAATGAAAGAGCTGGTGGGGGTGGGTGGGTATGGAGAGAGGCTGGATGAAAACAGATGAAAGGAATTAAAATCAAAAGAGAGACTATGAAATCCAAGAGATGGAAAAGGTTCAAAATAAGCTGTGATGTTCTAAAACAGGGACTGGAAGTCTTCCAAAGAAAACTGTAAAATGTGTGTGGTTAGAGGTTGTCTGAACAGACTTGTCAGTTCAGAATGGAGCAGAAATCAAGGAGAAGATGGGAAAATTGATCTTCCCCTCAAAACTGTGGAGGACAGAGACAACACAATTAAAAAAAAAAAAAAGTAATTTTCCCCAGAAGAACAATCAGTGAGAAGTGGAATTCCACTATAAGAAGAAATTTGAAGCCATATAGGACTGGCCAAGTCTCCATAGAAGTCCAGAGGTGCTGTTTGATAGGGTTCTCATCCTGTTCCACAAAACTTATTTTGGAATAGCTTTTATTGCAAAACTATTATACTGGCTGAGTGAAAAAGGAACGTTGTTAACAGTACATTTACTCAGCAGTTTTACTGACAAAAAGAGCTCCTGACTTGAATTGCCCATGTTTCCAAATTTCTGTCACATCAGATGTAGATGCTAATGCCTACAGTTAGGAACAGTATCGATTGAACAACCTAAAGCCCAAGTCTAAGGTTTCCTCCACAAAATAAATTCACCCAGCAGAACCTTCTAGAGGTTATTAACCTTCCTGTTACTTTTTGCATAGGCAGAAAACCCTCATGGTCACAATAAATTATACGTCCCTGCATCAAAATCCTGGGATAACCTCCCAACAAGTTACAAACTGCAAGGCTATGACCTCAGTATTATCCACAAACCCAAGTGCACTCATGACAGTGTCAGTATCTTGCCTAACTAGCACGGCTGTGCTGACTGCTCCACAAAACCATCTGGCATTGACCCTTCAAAAAGCAATGTTGCTGGGACAGTAGCAGATGGCTCTGTAAAGTAATTATTCATCAGACCTGGAGATCTACGTGGCTAAACAAGCATCAAGAGTATTTCAGCAAGTTAATGGATTACAGTTTCGTAGAGCACATCCCATGTCTGCATGTCGGCACTTTGAGTGGCTGCTGGAAAAGCTCAACAGATCCTGAGGAGAGTGAAGCATCTGCCTCTGCAGAATCAAACTCAATTCTTCTAAGAATGTACTGAACATCAGTCAGTAAGGATACAAACCATGCCTCAGGACAGCTTGTGTTTGGGCTTCACCCAGCACCATAACATAACAATACCAGTGTAAAATGGGTGCAAAGAAAATCCGAATACAACCTATATACTTTAACTTCCTTCTTCCCGCCAAATCAGAACAATATTCACTATATGCACAACCAGAACATGAGAGCCAAAA
Organism: Caprimulgus europaeus; assembly: GCA_907165065.1. The sequence continues at coordinate 80,294,338 of OU015526.1, forward strand.
TTCAATGTGCACCTCGCAGTGCCACATGGGGTCTGGGAGAAGTTTGCAGACAGCACACTGTAACTGGAAGCTGAACAGCATGCTTAGAATCAAGTATATTCCACTATGTGAACACATTAAAAGCATCTGAACTATGGCCTGTACTTCTCCCAGAACTTCTGGACCATCAAACTCCACAATCTTTCTTTAAGTACTAACTTGTATTTAACGCAGCCCAGTTGTTCTTACTGCAAAGTAAGAGCTGTCCATGCAGGTGTCAGATCTTCGTGTGAAAGGCACTTAGTGACCCAACAAAAATAACAAAGAGCAAGTGACTTGTCAGGAAGTCTGTTGCTCTGAAGGCTTTATGTTTGAATTATCAATAACCAATAAACAAACACACAGCAATCTGGGCTGGTTCATGGCTGATTAAGCCAGACATTGCCAGCAGCACATCAGTAATCAAGCCAATAAAAATGTTTGTTGACTCATTGAATTCCTGTTGTCAAATCTCTATCACCTCCTCACTTTCTGCTAATTCCTTTTCCAGAAGGCTATGACAGATGGAGTCCCTGAGTCCTCAGGCTCCTCTTGTGAGGGGTAGAGTGCACAAGGTTGCACTAACTCTTGCCTCTCTCTCATTCCCCTCTGGGCCTTCTCTGTTTGGTACTTCATGTCTGGCAGCAAAGCCCGTCATTCTACCGAAGAGAAGCAATTTACACAAACACTGCTCACTGCAAACACAATTTTATTAGAGAGAGCCAAAGAAAACAGGCATTATTGCAGCTGGTTCATATCAAACACTACCTTCACCCGCTCCTAGTTAAGATTAACACATGCACACACACAAAAAGTGGTTTTGGCATACTCTAATCTTTCATTGAAGTCAGCAGGAGACCAGATTGAGGAAGAAACATGGGAAAGAGCTGTAAATCTACCTACACACATTTGATCTGTTGGGAAATCAAATGCTATAGAATAATTTCCTTGTTGAAAAATTCTCATACTACTTGTTGAAAAATTCTCATACTACTTGTTGAAAAATTCTCATACTACTATTCCTGCTTGAAGGAGAATGTGCAAATGTCTCTGATATTAAAATTACTATTAAAAGAAACAGAGTAAGAAGCAAATGGGTAATGCTGGATGAATAAGGTCTACAAGAGTGAGTTCTCAGTGAGAAGTACTGAGTACAGTTTGTTTCAAACGATGCGTACCGTGAATACAAGCCAGGGCCACCCAGATGGAAAGTGTGCTGATGGAACAGTGCTCCACTAGAAAAATGAGGATTCAAACAACCTGAAAAACTTCACTAGAAAGCAATGATTCTGTCAAATTAAAGCATATATTCAAACACTAATGGCAAGCTTTATCTAAATTAAGCTACTCTGATCTCACAGCAAAAAAGTATTTGGCAATAAGTGAAATGATTCTTTTCAATGTCCTGATCAATTTCATTTTATGGGAATTATGACTATTTAGAAGAAAATCAAAAGTAAAAATGATGAATTTCAAGCAAATTAGAAGTTGCTTTTTTCAGTAGTCTATATCCTAAAGGATCTCTCTAGCTTACTTATTCTTCTGCCCTCCCTGTGTACCCCTGACACCAGCACTCAACAGCAATTTTAAGAAAGAAAAGAGTGTGCTCACATCGTTGGCATAATTTTTAGCCAAGTCTCCTCGCATATTCCTGTGTGTACTGAGGCTATTTGAAGTCAAGCAATCTGAAAATTTAAAAAAGAAGAAAAAAAAAGAAAGACAAGACAATGGGGAAGATAACTATTGACAATAACCTCAGTGGTGATTGCATTTAATATAAAACATTATTGCTGTTTTTTCCTCCAAACATCTCCTTTAACAAGCTGAAATTAATACTTGCCCCTCTTGCTGTTTTGTATGCTATTTTGGATAATTCACTAAGAATTAAGCAAACTTACCAATTTTATTTTTTCCTTCCTTTCAACTAAATAGCAGGCATTTTTTGTTGCCAGGAACAATGTGATCGTTTATTAATGGCTGAACAATGAACCTGCAGGTAGCATTCAAAGTGCTTTAACAAAGTATTCCCTGAGATGGCAGCTTTGTTATCTCCTAGGGTGTAAGTCAAGTATGGCTTTTTCATTTTTCCCTCATTGCAACACAACCAATGAAAGTAACAGAGCATTAAAGTGTGGGTGTCATAAGAGAAGACTTCAAAGATTTTTGTGATGTTTCCAACAAGTGTTCCCATTTCCATGTGGTCACCAGCCTCGTGTCATTGCTTTCTCAACTGATGTCATCACTTCAACCAAAAGACCACAACTATCCAAAGCACACCATCAAAAATTACTCAGCTTCACTGAACCTGAAAACTTAATTGGATTGAAATTGGCTTAGCCCAGGTTTGGGGTTTTTTGTTGTTGTTTTGGGGTTTGGGGTTGGTTTTATAACTGTGTGAATAGTTCATTTTTTAATTGGGAGAATAGTTTATTTTTTAAGACACTCATGTGCTTTACTTCCAACTATTTGCAGATGTAATAATTGTTTCTATATTTATTTTGAAACAGCTTGTTTCCCAGTTGAGGGAAATCTTTGCTATCAGGCTTAAAGCATAAGGATGGGAAGACTTTGTTTTCACAGCTTCTTTCAAGGGTCCCTCTGGGAAGAAAAAACTTAATCTTTGTTAGCAATGCCCTGAAATGCAACACACATTTTAATGTTCATCAGCTGCTCAGCTTGAACTGAAAATATAAGTTTAAGTTTTCAAACTCTAAAAAACCCCACTTTTCTTTTATCAGTCTTTTGATCACACTCCCTGGGCAGGCCCACATATTTCTACTCACCACTGCAAAATATTACTACCTAGAAAGTATCAGCACAATGGCAGCATTTTGCTGGCTCTGCATGCTTTCTTGCATGCTTAGATAACACCACTGGAACAACCATCAGCTGTTATTGGCGATGTTTTATCATGCCTGTATGAGGCAATGGCAAAGTTCAAGTCCTGCTGTCAGATGTTCAGAACCAGATGCACAAGCAGCAGCAGCCAGCTGCATATTCAGTATAATTCTACCTGAATTAATGTGCAAACCATAGAACCAGGATCTGCCCCAGCAATCAGAAAGCCTATCTGCTTCTGGCAGACGAGCAGCACCTAATATCCCACAGCAAGGGATTCACTCCACCTTCTCAATAAAGAGTTGCTCCTGATATTTTTACAGATCCAAGGGCAAAAACCTGCAGTAAGTTCATAAGATGCAGAGCATTTTAGCTGCTGGTAAGGCTAAGAGGAGCTCTTAATGCCTTTCAGGAGTTGTGATGACCTCAAAGGCTTACCAACTGAACAGCTATGTGGGGACAGAAGGAGTCACCCATTTGTAATCTCTATCCAGGATCACTTCTGCCACTAAAAAGCTTGGAGGTTCTTCCGCCAGAGTGAGGGTAGAGAACAATTTGTTCCCATCCTCAAAATTAAGCCCCTTTTGCCCTTCTATGTTCGGTATAAAATACCAGAACCAGTCAGTCCACCATCAGCCAGCCAATTTATGCACTTTTTGAAACTGTTTTATGTCAAGCAGTCACACAAAGTAAGGTCACAGCGTGGCAGTAACTACAATCCCATTAGCAATAGCTAACCTGAGCATTTCTGAGATATCAGAGAAGGTAAGTTGGCACTTGAAACTGAAAAACAGAGAAATTCTAACCAAACTGATGTCCAAGCCAACCCTTTATGTTTGCTAAGGTAATGCTTGAGTAAAACAAACACATTCCTTTGCAGCTATTAACAGAGTGTTTGTTCATGCTCTTATTGTCACCAAGGAGGTAAAGAATCTCTAACTCTATTGAGGGGAAAAAGAAAGACCTAAGGACTCCAGAATGTTAGAATTAGCTGAAGATCCAGGAAGACAGGTATGAAAATACTATCATTTGGTATAGACCATAATTTTGAATGCAAATATCAACTTCTCCAAGTGTATTAAAGAAACGAGCCCACAACAGTTTGTGATGTGCACCGTGATGAAGTTGACAAAACCGAGTTGAGGTCTTTCATGATACAAGTTGAACAACGGAACACCTGAATTTCTTACATATTCAGGTATTATTTGCAAGGGAATACGCACTGGAAACAGTTCAAAACTAGAGAAATACACAAGGAAATTCAAGGAAATAAAACATTTGATAGATATAAAATATATTTTGCACAAAACTGTAGCATGATACTGAAATTTGGCTACAACCTCCAGCAAATCTTCCCAGAGGTTGAAAAGCCACTCTTGAGAGCAGAGATGATTATTAGTTCCTACCTCATGACACAGCTGGATCCAGAGGAGTCATAGGTGCTAGGGAACAGCACTCTATCATAGCTAGGGAATACTATGAAACATAGTATTAGTATAGGAAAAAAGTAAGATAATAAAGATAAGAGGGGATATCAGCAGTATATACCCTCTGGCAGTAGACACCAGTAGGTAGCAGTGACCTGACATTTTTCTAGGTCTCTCTTACAAATCAGAACGTAATTCATTCCTAATCAAAGCACTGGAGGAAATACCTGACTTCTTAGGAAATACCCCTGTCCCTGGTACATGGTCTCTAGGTGATGTTAAAAAATTGACCTAACATTTGTACCTGGAACATATCCTCCAAACTCATTTTTGTGCAGTTAAGAAAAGTTCTTACTTGTTTAAATGAAAGAGACGTTGTCTTTTGTTTAATTGTCTTTCAGCTTTTCTGGACCTGCTGCCAGTGAATGCATGCTCTCACTCCAGATGCCAACCCAAATACCTGCTGTGGAAAGGCAAGCAGCCAAAGTGTGCAACAAAGCAACGGAATCACTTCCTGTGTTTAATGAGTTAACAACTGGGTAACATGAAGAAGATTAAATCACATGGCTAGTAAGACTCTGTGTGCTTCCTTAGGGCCTGCCTAAGCTGGGACAGCTTTCTATGCTCCGGTAACCCTGAGGCCCACAGTAAGGACACCGAGGGATTTCAGAGCATCTTCACACAGCAGCTCCTACCAAAGAACCTAAGCAAGGTGGTTGACTTGAATGGCAACTGCAACCAGGCAAATACAAAGGCAGAGAAGAACCCAGCTGATGTGATGCTATCTGTTCCCTGTCTTTTCTTTACTTTCAAAAGGAAACTAACAGGCAGTGAGAGGAGCTGGATAAAAGGGTAGAATCCATCTACAGCTCAGCCTTGTTGCTGCTGTCATCTGGACTGCAGAGAGCCTACACGCATTAACACGGAAGGTAGCTGGAGATGATCTGGAAGTCTGCAGGTACAAAGCCGTGCTCAGGCAGAGGGTCTTGCCTTCTGAAATATCCCCAGAGATACTCATTTCCCTTGTGCCAGGCCCGTGTGCGCAAGTACTGACTCACAGGATCAAGCGGATCAAGCTCTGTTATGCCTACTGCACCTCAGCATGTTCATGACCTCTCTGACTACTGCTCAGCGCAGCACATGCCTCTGCTGGAGAGCTGACTGCCGAGTTTCACACATTGCTGCTCCTCATCCAAAACAGCCTCACACTCCAGACCCCAGGAGAATTCTTCTGGAATTTCCTCAGCAGTAACCACTGTGGAATGAGTCTGAGAGAGCAGATATTGTGAGCAGTCATCCAAGCATAAAACCAAGCACTGTCACGTAAATTGTCCTTACTCATGTGTACTGTCCAAGAACAACACGTAAGCTGACTGTGTGACAATTTCTTACTCAATAGATCTGCTCTCTGTGTTTATTCAGAGCTAGATCTGCTAATGATAGTTTCAATGACCTGCACTGGATCATCCTAACTGTTTATTGCCTCAGTTTGCTACAGCTGGGCAAACCTTTCCTCCTGGTAATACAGCGTAAGCCTCAGTTTCGCTGTTCAGCTTGTGAGGGCTATGTTCAGGAGAAAACTAGTTAGGGACACACAGAGGCCTATGAGGGTGGAATAGGGCACTTGATACCCATAGATTAAGGTCACTCAAGTGTGTGTGTTCCTATCAACATATTAATACATGTATGCAAATAAAATCTGTGTTCATTAGCATTGTCTTGCAAAGAACATGGCACTTCCTTGGGGAAGCCACACCAGGAACTTAGTGTGATGCTCGTGGTGCAGTGCCTGGATGGAATGGTGGCCCCATCTCTGTGATGTCAGGGCAGGAGGTAGCTAACTCCAAGCTATGCACTGGCTGCAAGCAGGAACATCTAGATTGGCCAGCTAGCAGGTGAAAAGAGCATGGCTTATGCTGCAGATTTTCCCTCAAAGGCAGTGCTGGTCTGGTGGTCTCTCGCTCTCCGTCCAACACTGACTCTCCACAAACTTGTACTAACTTGGTTGATATCCCTTGATAGAGTTTTGTCAAATATTTCTGAAGTTGGTGAAATGACACAAGCTTTACTGGAGGGGTGAAATTTGGGAGGGGCAGAATGACAGAGCAGGACAGAGAGATGTCTTGATCATTGTCCTGGTTTTGCAAGGATACAGTTAATTTTCTTTTTAGTAGCTAGAATAGCTGTGTGCTGGTTTCAGTGTGGGATTTGTTATGAGAAGAATGTTGATAAAGTACTAATGTTATTAGTTGCTGCTGGAGCCCAAGGTCATTGTGTTTGCCTGGTTCACAGCTGCATTGGGACTGGGAGGGAGAAGTGTAGTAATTAGCAAAATCCCAAATTGGCATTTGGATGTGGCAATGAGATACTCCATATCATAGCACATCATGTTCTGTGTATTAAGCAGGGGTGACTGGAAAGCGGGGCTATTCTCTTGGGGATTGCTTGGGCTCTTGCTCTTCCAGGATTGCAGTTTCGGTTTTGGGACTGTCTCTGCTCTGGGATCACTGGCTGGCACAGGCTGGGCATTGGCCAGCAGGTGGTGACCAACTGCACTGTGCATCACTCACTTGTGTATCTTGTTATTACTGTTATTAACATTATTATTTTATTTAAATTAGTAAACTGTTTTTATTTCAACCCACGACTCTCCTTACCCTTATCCTTCCAATTCTCTCCCATAATTCTTCTCGGGGAGAGTGAGAGAGTGACTGTGTTTTAAGACAACAGTTTCCAAAGATGTTATTATCAAACTGCAATTGGAAAGGGGTGTAAATTAGTCACTAGATATCTCCTGATTACATGGGGCAACCGCAATTTGCTTATAACATATAATCTCCACGCGCAGATGATCTCCTGAGAGACCAAGCCAGCAGCCACACGACCTACCTGATCTGTAGATGACAAACCTCAGGAACAAGAGTCTCCACGTACCACTAGGTTGACACTTAATTAAGGTCTTGCTAGGACTGATTCATATGCTACATTTTACCTGTTTCGAGTCCTGACACGGTTTTGTTTTCAGACAGTAATGGGATTAATGTACTGTGATCCTTGTAATATCAAAAATCACCTTATTTTGCTTTCCATCTTGGCATCCCTGCCAATATAGTTTTACCTACAGTCAATTAACATATAATGACTGTTAATGTCACTATAATACAATGATTACTTAGCTTGTCTCAAAAACAAAAGTAAACGTAATCTACATATTTTACTTGCAAGAAGTACCTCTGCTGACAGTCTTCTTAGAAGGAAATAATGTAATTTTTCCCTGAAAATCAAGTCAAGCCAGTTCGGAATAGTTACTGTAACATTCTTGGTTACAGATCATTCTAATGAATCATGAGAAGATCTCCTCTTCAGAAATCAGGAATGTTTCACTGAAATCTGACTGGTTTTATCTGATTTTGCATTAGCACTTAAAGTTTCAGATGTATATTCTACAGGAAAGAAATATTTATCAAGCAAATAAAGATTAGAAAGTTGCAGGGGGAGGGAGATCTAAGAGCATACTTGTAAATCTTAAATTCCTGCATAGCCATAAATATGTCATAATCAAAGCAACACATGATACACGGTATTAAAAAAACTGACCTAGAAGCTTTCAGGATACACAAGGCATTCAAGTTGTTGGGGCAAGACACATGGATGCCCGACTCAGGATTCGATTTGCCAAACTCCACTCACGTTCACAAGTACCTGTGGAAGTGAAAAAAAGGATGAGCTAAACAAAAAAGGGGAAAATAATATTTAATACTGAAACTAATTACAAAAGAAAGCGCTTTGACCATAATAGAACTAAACCTATGTTAAATAGGTTGCAAAAAATTGTATCTAATCTTCTTTAAAAACTCCCCCAAAATTGTTTTTTTGCTGCTTTATAACAAAAGTTAGCAAAATGCCTTGGCAGTCATGAAGATAAAGCGGGTGACCTATCTGTGCAGAGGAGTGGAATAGAAGGCTTCTATTAGTAGAGTGTAGGTATGGAAATTAAGTGTCTCCTAGTTGCAGGAAAACCAGATTTGCACTTTTCAGAAGGCAGGTGAAGAAAGGGGTGCTGAAGGGAGCAAGTCCCATCAGATGAGAGTGTGTAGTTGCACGGGGTTAGCCAGCAAGGCAAGCTCCAGAGCCCAAACCTTCTTTCGGCTCAGCACCCGGCACCGGGACTAACTGAAAGCAAGAGAGATCCCCCACAACAGAGCCTGGACTCCTTCCAGAGAACGGGAAGATGGGGTGAGTCTCCTCGAGGTCACACGCAGACCCTGAGCGATCTTCGGGACCGTGGCCAGGCGCAAACATACAGACACATAGACACACACCCCCCTCCGCCCCCCCGGTTCCACTCCGCGCCCGGGAAATTCCCCGATTCCCCGACCGCTCCCGACGGGAGATAAAAGCCCCGGCCGCCACCGGACCCGCACAGCCGGCTCCCGCAGCACCTCCTTCGCCCACGCTGGCCATGAGCCCACACCTCCGCCTCGTCCTCCTCCTCCTGGCCGCCGCCGCCGCTCTCTGCCGAGGTAAGCGACTGCAGGCTCGCCCGGCCAGCTGAGCCGGGGGCACCCAGCTTGTCGCGGCCGGGTCCCGGCGGGGCTGCGCGGGGGGCCGGTGCCCCCAGGGCCCAGCGGGGGTTAGGGGGTGGCCGCAGGGATCCTCGGAGCCGTGGCTCAGGTGGTCTCTCCTCTCTCGGCTGCCAGGGGCGCCGCTGGCCGGAGAGCTGCGCTGCCGCTGCGTGCGGACCGTGTCGGAGGTGATCCCGCCGCGGCGCCTGGCCCGCGTGGAGCTCGTCGCCGAGGGACCGCACTGCGCCGTGCCCGAGATCATGTAAGTGCCTGGCCCCGGTCCGCAGCCCCAGCCCCGGTCCCCAGCCCTAGCCTCACCCATCCCTTGCCCCGCAGAGCCACGACGAAGCAGGGCCAGACCGTCTGCCTGAACCCTTCCGCACCCTGGGTCAAGCTCATCGTCACCAGGATCCTCAACAGGTACCGGCCGGGGCAGCGCGTCCCGCTCCGGGGCTGTCCCGGGAAGGAGCCAGGTGGCTGCGGCCCCGGCACGGAACCCCCCTGGCAGAGCAGGGGACAGAGCGAGGGGCAGAGCGAGGGGCAGAGCCGGGGGCAGAGCGGGGGGCAGAGCCGGGGGCAGCCGCTCTCCCTCCCCCGGCGGAAGGCTCACAGGTGCCGGCTGGCAGTGCTCACCTCTCTCTTCTTGCCTTTGTGCTTTCAGCTCAACACAGAAGAACTGACGGGGGGAAGAAACTGGCTTGAGGGGAGGTGACCTGAGGCTTCTCCTAAAATGCACTACGTTTGAGCTCAGCCTATTTATTGATATTATGCAATGTAATATCTGATTGTATTTATTTAAATATTGCAAGTAAGATTTATCTTTAAGTCGGACATTGTCTGAAAAACACAATTTTAAGCGCTGGACTAATTTATTGCCTTAAAACCTTGCTTTTGGATTGTTGTGTGGGAGAAAAGATACACAGAATATCCTGAATTCTTTCGCAGGGAAAAAAATTGCCTGGGCTCCAGCATCAGCAAACCACTGATGAGCCTTCAGCAGCAGCATAAAGTGTATTTCAGCATAAAGGATTTGAGTAACTCACATGGAAATATTAATTCTACATAGCAGCTGTGAGTACAGGAGGGAACTGCTGCCTCCCACAACACATCTCTGTTCTGTTTTGCACATGGTATAGCTCTGCACCTGGAAAGAAACTTTCCCAGCTACTGTGGAAGAGCTGTGCAGCCTGCGGCGCCAGAGCCAAAGGGTAATGCAGCAACAGTTCAGTTGCTGGAGTCCCCAAAACAAGAAAGACACGGACATGGAGGCCACAAGGATGATGCGAGGGCTGGAGCACTTCTCCTGTGAGGACAGGCTGAGAGTGTTGGGCTGTTCAGCCTGGAGAAGAGAAGGCTCTGGGGAGACCTTCTAGCGGCCTTCCAGTACCTGAAGGGGCTCCAGGAAGGCTGGGGAGGGACTTTTACAAATGCAGGGAGTGACAGAACACGAGGTGATGGCTTTAAACTGGAAGAGGGGAGATTGAGATGAGACATGAGGAAGAAATTATTTCCTGTGAGGGTGGTGAGATACTGGCCCAGGTTGCCCAGAGAAGCTGTGGCTGCTCCTCCTTGGAAGTGTTCAAGGCCAGGTTGGATGAGGCTTTGAGCAACGTGATCTAGTGGAAGGTGTCCCTGCTGCTGGCAGGGGGGTTGGAACTGGATGAGCTTTAAGGTCCCTTCCAACCCAAACCAGTCTGTGATTGTATGATTACAAGCTCACCAACAACTTCTAGTTCCCTTCTCCTGCCAGAAGTCCTGGTATACGCAGCACTGCTTACCTTCTGTGTTTGCATTTTGAGGGAGCTGGTGGGTTTTGCTCCTTGCAACCTTAGACACGTGATGTCTTTTTTTGTATGGCATAATGTCATAATTTATTATAAAGTTACATGTAAGTGAACGTGCTGTTGTGTTGATGGATGTTTAGTCCAAATTCCTTTTGGAATTGTGTATGTGCAGTTTCCTCTGTTCTTCATATTTCTGTTCAGCAGAAAATTAAAAAGAAGGGGGATCCAAACCACTTTTAAATACTAGTATTGAAATGCCATCACGGGGAGACAGTATGATCTCTATTCATCTAGTCCGTTTCCAAAATGTTTCCAAATTTTTGCCTTATAGATGTAAAATTATTGTGTAAAAGTATCATCACACATGCAGAATAACTGTAACAAGTTCCTGTAAATCAAATGGAAGATATTTTCAAATGCTGTCATTACGATATATGTTTCCTAATTAAGTTTTCCTTGTTACTTACAGAGTTTAGCTTTCTAAAAAATAAATACTTAGATACACTCGCCTGATGTCTGTTTCCATGTGGTAACATAAAAGAGAGAACTTAACAATATCACATTTGGTCAGTTTAGTAAATGGTGTGTATAAGCTGGGCCCATTGATACACTTTCACCATTCCAAAGCTACAATCCTCAGTCACTGCAGTCACCTACACGTTGAAAACTGGGCTAGAGACAATAGGATGTGGAACAACTAAACGACTCTTTCCCACACATTCCCCTAAATATTTGTGCCAGGTACTGGTTCCCTTTGAAGTGAGGAAAAGGACAGGTTTCATACGGCCAAATGGCCCAGACCTTTTTTTAGCAAGGTTACAAGAAAATGTTTTAACCTTCTGTCCTCTTGCTGTGCTTGAAATGAGCCAGTGCTGCCACTTGGAGAGGCTGAGAAGAAACCCTGAACTTTTGGCAGAACCCTTGGAAGCCAAGAGTGGGGCGAGTCTGAGCTGGTTGAGGTTGAATGAAGCCAGCAAACTGTGGTCTGGGTGGCATGGAGGACAGACAACATAACTTCATCACCGATAACAGATTGACGCTGGTTTAAATATGAAGCTGTGTGATTGTCTCAGGTTTCTCAAGCCTAAGAGGCTTTTCTTTCTGTCTACTGAGATGCACCTGTCATTTCACCGACTGCAAAGGAGCAGCACCATTTTCACCATGTATTTTTCTAACACATTCTCCATGGAAACACAGCAGGAGGCCGTGAGTAAAGCAAGGGCGATACTACCTATTTCAGCCCTGATTAGCCTGCTGCTAATCTGTTCCTCAGGCAAACTCTCTCCTAAGTAAATACTGGTCATGTCAACATTCGTGAGGGCTTCATAAAGTTAACTCCCATCCTCTGTGAAAAACACATCCAGGCTGGACATTGTCCTTAATAAAAGGGACATTGTTGGGAACGTGGAATTCAAAGTGTCTACAGAACTTGTTTTGCAAATTGCCTAGTTGTTCCAGTAATGAATCCACCCTGCAGATGTGCAATTGGAGTCGTGTGGATGCACTACAGGATCTGTTGTTTGCAACACCTGACATTGCCTTTCCCAGTTCATACAGATTGTTGTGAGTCAGCTGTGGAAGACTTTTTTTGGGAAGAATCATGGAATCATAAAATGGTTTGGGCTGAAAGAGACCTTAAAGCTCATCCAGTTCCAACCCTCCTGCCATGATAAGGGACATCTTTCACTAGACCAGGTTGCTCAAAGCCTCATCCAACCTGGCCTTGAACACTTCCAGGGAAGGGGCAGCTACATCTGCCTAGGACTGAGGCTCCTGTTTGGGACACACACACAGTGCCTTAACACAAAACTGGCTGCAAGGCCATTGGTCCAAGCAAACTCTGCTGCTGCAATAAGGAAGCAAGGCACGCTCTTCCCTTCCTCGTGCTTAACATCGGTCAAAAAAGGCTGGAGATCAGAAAGTTCACAACAGAAAAGCAAAGTGGGTAGATTTCCAAACCTGTTTGGTGAAGCAAAGAGGAGATGTGGCTGTCCCAGCACTCCCTCTGTGACCTTTGGAATCCTCTGGCACTTCTAGGTGGCCAGGGAAGACTCTGAAGGACAACCCGAGGGAGAGCACAAGCTTGACAGTGATTCTCAACTCACTCTGAGTGGCAACAGGATTTCAGCATTTTTGTCCTCATCTGTGTATCTTTCTTTCCATCTCCACCCCTTTCCATCTCCTCAGTACACACATATTTAAATAGGTCCAGAATCCTTTTAACACTACCCTTGCTACACATCTGTAGCTGCCACAGACAACATGAGGATTTTCTGTGTGCAAAGCTGTTTTGCAAATATGATTACTTGATTTGGATGACCGCCTAGGGGTGGAACAGTACTGAAATTCAGTTCCACATCTGTTTGGCAGCATCTAGCCTGGTTTTCCTAGTAAATAAAGTCTATTATGTGATGTAGCTGGCCTTGATTGTTCTGTATTCCTCTGTTCCCCTGGCAACTTTTGAGCGTTGGGCATTTTCAAAGTATTAGGATCAAAGATATTAACTTTCTAGATGTTTTCTGAAAGTCTTCAGGTAGCTGTAGAAATTGCCATTGTGCTCACACTGAGGAAAAGACTGCAGTGTAAGCACATAACACACTTTCCTAACACGCTAGAGAACCTAAGGCAGAGGGAGAGAGAGCTGAGTTACGAGTACCTTGATCAAGGGAAGTTCCTTGGCTGGATTGTGTACTTAATTAGACATCAGAGAATCCATTTGCAAACTCAAGTCCATTGAAAACCAGTTTCATCAGTTCTGCTACTTGTTTGATCAAAGCACCTTAATCATCCATTGCAGTAATCCTAATCTAGTGGGAGCAAGGGTCTTGTCTACCATGCCAAGGAGAGGTCAGTGTTACTGGGCCTTCTTTTGGTTTCCTAAAAATAGCATCCATGCAGAGCGGCAGGATGGGCTGTGCAGATTGCACATTTTCCTTACATTATGACACATCTTCTCTTTGTGTCATCAGTTAGACCTCTTGACACACTAACCTCATCACCGCCAAATGCTTTTGAAGTTACTCCTTCTCTCTGGGCTTCCTTGATACATACTCGCTGGTGTAAGAAAAGGATCTGATCTGCTTCCCTTTCTTATCCCTACTTCCAGGAGGCACTGCCAGAGAAGAACATACCTATGGCCTTTCATCATGCTGACTGGCAGTGGACCAGTCAGCCTCTCTTATCTCTCACCAGTAAGGACCAAGTGTGACCAACCGGTCATATTAGAAAAGGGAGGGGAATCTCCTTGTAGCCAGAAAAGTCTGGCCAGCAGGTCAGGCTGATCCTGTTTTCTAAATTCAGCTAATTGCCCAGGGCACAATCCTTGAAAAAGTTCTTTCCTTTGGAAGGATCCTGATTTATTTTCCTCTTAATTTTGTTGAGAGTCTATCTAAAAGTGTCAGTGTGGATCATGTATTCACAATTTCAGCTGCCTCCTAGTCACAGCCTTCATTAAAGATTACCGTATTGGCTCCAATATGAAAGAATAGTTGCGGAATATTCTGAGCCCCAGTGCAAACAGCACACAGTGGTTTTGTTTCATGGGGACAGAGGCAGAATAAATGATGCTCATCTGACTTTTTACTGGCTTTTTTTCCAAAACTTCATACTGACAGCACTGCTTTGAGTGTACGCTGACGGAGCCAGATGTGTAGAGTTAGCCTAGTACAGCTTAAAGGGAAGTGACTGAGCAACGGTCCCGGGCACGTGAGGCATTTTTTCGAGTCTTGGTACATCTCGAGTTTCCTCTCACTCTGTTGGTATGGCAGATATTTGCACAGGACTTTCCCAAAAATCCAGCCTGGGCTAAAGGTCAGACAGGCTGTTGAGGAGTTTGATATGTCAGAAAATGAAGACATCCTAGCTCATCAATAAATGTTCTTGTGAATGTCAAACAAAATGGTTAATTACATCACAGGAAAATGACTGAGCGAGTAAGCTTCTCCACGAACACTGCAGATGTTACACATCTGTCAACAAGCCACATTTGCTGGTTGAAGAGTATTTCCTTTTTGGCATGGTGAAGCAATCTCTGAGCTTCTTCACCTCTTTCTGCAGTGAGTTTCTACTTCCCCAACACATCATTATTTCATTGTTATGAGCCGCTCAATGCGCAGATCTCCCTTTAAAAGTAACATACCTTAACAGCTTATCTGCTGAATTAATGCTGAATCATACTCTAATTCACATCAAGACCAGTCAGTGGCAAAGGTGAATGAATTTTTCTTAGTTGAAGAATAATAAAACAGATTGCTTTGAAAAGCTACATCAGAACAGGGAGGTGGTGCTAGGCCCAGGAGAACATGGGCACATAATCCAACTGAATTTATAAACCCTAAACAGATTAAGTTCCAAATCCCACAACCACCTGTCCTCCAGATTTTGTACATGACTGTTCTACTAAAAAGATGGAAACTTTTCCAGTTTACAAGAAGCATAGTTTTACCTGAAGGTAGCTTGGTTTTTTTAAGGTCTTCTCAATTATTTGTTATTAAATCTGCCACTGGAGACAAGAAAGACTAGGAAACAGTTTTTCAGATGTTTAAGAAGGCAGAGGAAAGTGATGTAATTTAAGATCCTGTTGCTGGAGTTGATAATTTGAAACCCACAGGACAGAAAGCCCACTGAGGAGTTTCTCACTGTTTGAGGAGTTTGTCACTGCTGTTGTACCACTTGCATGTTTAACTGACAAACATGATCATTGATACTGCGATATATTTCAGTTAGCTCAGCCTATTGCTGGACATAAATTCCTGCTGAGAGATTTGGTAAGACTGGAGTAGTTACTCTAATGAAATATGCTCTGTTAATGCAGATTTCTATATCACATAAGGCATTGGTCACTCTCTAACAGAGAAAAACTTTTTCATCATGAGACAGGCCCTTAATGGACCATCTGTACCGAGCTCAGCCACTGCCATGAATTGCTCAAAAAATGGGTAAAATGCAGGTCAGCCCCAATTGTTCTTCTGTACTCGGGTCTACTTAAAGTGACAACTGAAGTCAGTGATGAAAAAGCGGCTACATCTAAGTTGCCATTGACGTCAGTGTGATGAAGACTTAATGCAACAAGTGAAGTCTTTACCCTGAAATCCAAGATGACTGTGTTCAGAACCAGGCTGCTATTGGGCTGGTGCTTTCCAAAGCAAAAAGCCTGTTTGAGCAGATCATTGCCACAAAAAGAAAAACAAACTAATAGCATAGAAAAGACTTTCCCAAATAAACAAAAACCAGCACATAATGCCATATCTTATAAACAGCCACAAGGCAGGAAATGTTAGTTTATATAGGGGTGGAGGGGCAGGGAGAACCTGAAATATGGGGAGAAAAAAATCAGAGAACAGGTCACAGGGACTATATTCCTCACATTTTAAAGCTAGTCCGTGTCTTTATGGTTACTTTGCATCTAGCACAGCTGGTTCTATTGTAAGTATTTTGGTGTTGGAGAAACAGGATTCTGTCCTTATCCATCAGAGGAGTGCAGAAATTTAGAGTAGTAAAGGGTTAAAAGATGTCCTGCATCTGAGAGAAACAATCTAACTATCCAACTTTACAAAAGTTAAAGAGAGAAGAAACTAGGGAAGAATGTAAGCTGGACAAAGCTACATGGCAAAATGTGAGAGGTTACTTACATATATATATATTAAATAAATAAAATGTCTACCAAAGGGTGGATTTTACAATATGACAACTGTTTTTATATTTATATATACACACACACACACATACACATCTACTTAGATCAACTGCATTTTATGAAACCCCAAAAATGACTAAAATGACAGATACTCTATCCCCAACTGGCTATTCCACTGGGTCACAATGGGAACTATCTAGAAGCTGAAGGTATTTAAATGATTAGTGTTACTAATGGTGAAATCTGGCCACAAGGAAAACCAGCACCTTCCAAGTGACTGTGATACTATTTGTCAGACAAAAGTATTCTGGGTTTTCCCCCATAGTCCACATTGCTAAGTGAGGTGGAGTGATTATTTACTGTCTTCCTTGAGAACATTTTCCGTCTCAAAATTTATGCTAATAGACTGCTTCCTCTTTTTCAACCTTTTGCCCTCTTTTAGACTATATTTGTCTGGCTACCAAAGCTCTGCAGCTGGACCTATGCTAGCAAACTCACTTCTTACATGCAAGCAATGTCAGCTCTACTGCAGATACACAGAAAAACAGTGTCACCTGTTACACCATCACACAAGGAAACGGCACTGCTCCAGGCAGTTTCTGATGAGGCTCATCCAGATGCTGAAACAAGTCAACTGGATTTCCTACATCTCCAAGCAGAGCAAAAAATTCCCAGAAAGGAAGCACAATGACAAATGACCTCAGCTTCTCCTGTCTCACCCCTAGTCACATCTTGTGGGGCTGCAGAACCAGAGTTGCACTTGGCTTCTTCCGTCCCTCCTTCCCTCCTACCTCTACTATCCAGCTCTTTTTCAGTCATCCTAACTCTACCACAGAAATGGATGCCCCTCTCCAAGACAAGACCAAAGCAGTTCACATTTCCAGTGGACCATATTATTATGCTGAAACCACGAGCCTACCCTCCAGACCATGCTATTGATGCTGTTTGTCACGCTGTGCCTAGAGCCTGGCCTTGGTGGTTTTGCAGAGGTTTTTCCTGCTCATTGAGGAATTCCACAGGATAGTCCTCTGCTGGTCTCAGAGCACAAGTCCCTTGCCAGTCCCAGAATTTATGCTTTGCCTTGCACCCGAGTTGTTCTTTAAGGACAAGCTTGAGATTTTAAATTTTCAAGTGGTGGTAACAAGCCCATTGGGCTGTGGATACCCAACCAGGAGGTGCAGGTTCCTCCACTAATTACAAAAATGCAAGTATCAAAGTGTCACAGAAGTGCTCAGATAGAGCAGAGCAGCTCTGCAGTTGACACCTGCTGAGAATGCAAAAACATGTGCCTCCATGTTATTTACAAAGGACTGAAATAAAACTCTATGCAAATTAACACATGGACCAAAGCTGAAAGGTTATTTTGAAGGAGATGTTAGCAACTTCTCAGAAAGACATATATACAGACACACATAGAACAAGTCTCTTATCCTGGTCCTTGCAGTCATCAATTATACTTTTCTACTATTCACTTCACAAAACCCCTGAAGTTTTCCATTGTTTTATGAAATAACCTCAGTTGTGAAAATAATTTTAGAGTTGTAGAGTGGTAAGCTCTACTGTTTTTGAAAGTAAATGCTTTTCTATGTATCTACTTTAGAGAAAACATCCTTACATGTACTTCTAAGTTAGTAATCCAAAATATTGTAATTAGGTACTTCTTAACATTTTAATCTATTTTTTCAGGCATTTTCTACAATTACCAACATTTTAGTCATTTCATGAAATGACCAATTTCACAATATGCAAATACACTCACAAAACCACAAATATCTGTCCATTTCGTGAGCTGCCTCTTGCATAACAACGCAAAACGCTTCTGTATCATCAGCTGGATAGAACTGAGTGCCTCAGCTAAAGGAATCCTTTCTGAACACAATATTTTAGGAATATCAAAATCATCAGCAATTCATTACAAGAGAAGGCAGGGCTGGACTGGAATCGAAAGCAGCATGCAGTGTGCATGTCTGGTCATAGGCCAGGAGACAGGGACCAGCGGTGTGGCAAATGCATGCCCTTTTTTTTTAGAGCAGATCTGAATTTTCCTCTCAGTAGAGACACCTAGAAAGAAGTGGGAAGAAGAGATCTGAAAAAAAGAGACGTATTCAATTCAATAAATGCAAAAGCGCAGTAAGAGGCAGCCTCTTTGTGCTCGCAAATCTGAAGGGACTTGCAAGAAGGAATTAAATTGTCCTTGACTAGGAAGTACAGAGTAAAACCAAAGAGGGCCAAGGCACAAAGGGAGCATGAGGAGATGGTGACTGTTCCCAGCATTTCCACAGCTGGTTTTTTTTGTGTATGTGGGTGGTGTTGCACAAGTAACTTAAATCCTCACTAACCAAAATCGTGAACCACACATTATTCGTTCTCTTTTAAAGGAACAGGAGCTGGAATGACAAAGTTAAAGCACAGCTTTAAGTGCTTCCTAAAACACCGCCTAATATTCAGAGGTGTTTTAAACTCAAACCTTCTTAAAATATATTTTTAAAAAATATTATTATAATACAGCATGCATAAATGCAAGAGGTTGGGAGCTGTTTTTGTGACATTGGAGCATGTGGCATGGCATGTCTTGTCCATACAGCTAAAGTCTTTCTTCCTACAGACAAGTGTGTCCTCAGCCATAGGAAGAGTCCCTGGCTCATTCTGGCCCACTTATTTGCTGGGTGTTACATGGGATAGAGGATAAATATCTGTAAGAGATTCTTAAAGATCATCATCTTAATGTAATAATGCTCTGACTTCCTCATCCTATTCAAATAACACAACTACCTAGATTTTTGCCAATGTTCTATTATTAAGTTGGTTCTGTCTTGTAATTCAGCACTATAAGAAAATTAAGCAAGTATTGAGCTATAAATGATGACAACCACTGAAGCTTAGCACCTCTCTCGCTGCTTTAACCAGCGTTTTATTCTCTTTTAGTATTTTCCTGTTTTCCTGGAATTAAGAAGGAATCATAGCAAGCAGAGTGGCTCAAACTTACTCCTCAGTTTCAGGTGTCTTAGGACAAGTTGTTTCAGCTCAGATTTTCCCACTACTTGTTCTGCTTGTGGTAAAGGGCAGGAGTGAGAGTAATTCCATCTGTATGTACATGTGAATGAGAAGCAAATCCTGGAGTGGAACTGTCAGCAGTCCCATGTGGGTCTGAAGACACAGCAGAGTTTGTTTTCAGTTCACCATAAGAAGGCAGAGAGAGCAGTCATGGATAGCAAGATTGTAATCTCCCTCCTGATTCTGTCTTCTATGGGCAACTTTCCTGGTAAGAAAATTCAATTTATTTTACTTCTGCAATTCTTCTGCAATATGGTTTAGCTAAACAGAATGTTTTCAAGGTGCGTAGGGCTTCCATACTCACACTGTCTCTGCAGTAGCAGGTCAAGAAAAACATATTCACAGACTTTTAGAGTGAGTCAATTCCTTGAATCATATTATTCTTCTGCTAGTGGACATTCATTGACATTGGTAAACTTGTCACTTAAATATTCTGAGATAAAAGAGATTACAACCAGGGCTTCAGAAGTGATAGCCTGCAATAACTGTGTGGCATACTGCATCGCTATCCTTTTTCATGCTGCTTTTATGGTAACAGGCTCTGAGATGAGATGAGAGCTTGGAATATTCAATTTAGTTTGAATCATTCTATTTCTAATCAACAGCCAGCTGTTAGAGGTCTTTCCTGAGAAGCACGAGGGTTAAAAAAACCCAAATTCTGCTGGGAAAGTCCAAAAAGTATTTTGTGGGCAGAAATTATGCCAACTTTAGGGGTCTGGAATGCTTCCAAGCCTCAGCACCATGCAGATGCTTGCTCCTACTGTGTCCTGACTTCACATTGGGATAACACACATGTGCAGTCTCTCCTGAGCCAGAACAGAGCTGGATGTGGTCAGCCTTCAGGCTGGACAGCTGGCTAACAGGATGCCTGTATCACTACACACACCTGCAGCAAAGCCCTGGCACAGCCTTTGGGAATCTCATTTTCTTCTCTTGAGCCTGCGGGTGGGATGTTGCTGCTTTGCCGCGATGCTCTGTGCTTCCCAGTGCTTGGCTCCCAAGTGTGTTTCTGCTTTCTGTCAGGTAAGCAGGGAGGTGTCAGTCAGCCAAAAGAAGCACCGACAGATTCAGCTGGGTAGAAGATAAGAAGGGAAATAGGTGGCTGATCAATTCAAGGTACAAGAACTAGAACAGGATGAGGTAAAGGAGTGTGCTGTTAGGTCTGAAGGGATGTCAAGACTACCCAGAGTAAGGGAGGGGCAATGAACTGACTGGGATTTCAGCTCCTGCAGCCGTATTTGTCTCAGTAAGAGTGTCCGTGTGCCCCACATCCATTTATCTGGAGCTTGTCTTTGCTTCCTGTTGATGCTGCCCTCCAAGTCCTGAATAATCTCCTCTTTCAAATATATCCCACAGTTCAAATGTCAGGAATTTCAAGCTGAAGATGTAGCTTGCCTTATTAGGAAAAAATAGACAAATGTGATTGTGCATTTTAACCTGTGATATCTGACTTGAAAACAGGAAGATATCCAAGTCAGTGGTGGAGCTGGGAAAGGCCTGGGATCTTGGATAACTTGGATAACTTCTGTCACCTCTCTGGTGCTCTGTGCTAAATCCCTAAAGCTGGGATAACTTTTTTTCTTTTTTTTTTTGCTTCACTAGGGCAATGTGGGTCTGGAAGGACGGTCAGGTAACAGCAAATTCAGTCCATGGACTTGGGTGCTGTAAAATGTGTGGCATAATTTAATCAAACACCATCCCAAAGCTTGTTGGGTTTCTTGTTCCTAGTACTTACCCTGAGTTGCTTCCTCAGAGGCCCCCACACCTTTCCTAGCATCTTGATTAAGCTTCTAAGCTAAATATTTTCATGGCTTTTTCACACCAGGTACCAGTGTATAATTTTAGCCCAAAAAGGTTTCACCTCCAGGCTGTATTCATGGGGAGTAGCCCTCTGCCTCTTCAGCTAGCTTTTTTTTTCCCTCTCACAAGATAAGAGCCCCACACCTCCCGTAGCCTTTCATTGCACTTGATATTTTGGGATGCCAAAATAATTGAAACAGTAATGGGAACTTATAACTTGATACCTGTACAGAGTCTGCAGATCTCAAATGCCTTGTTCTTGCTCAGTGAAGGTACTACCTTAAACCCATGAACAGCAATCCATTTATGCCTTGAGGCATGAATTTTTAATCCCTCTGCTTTCTCCAATTAATATTTTAATTGTTAGTTTGGTTCAGTTGCAGACCTTATAAGCTTCCCTTCCCTTTCCTCACAGAGATGATGCTGGCAGCAGAGCTGCGGTGTCACTGCATCCAGACTGTCACAGGATTACTGTCACCAAAGCACCTGGCCAATGTAGAAATCATTCCTAAGGGCCCACATTGCAATGCTGTGGAAATCATGTAAGTAAAGTCAGCAGGCAAGAGAAGTTATGGCTTACAAGTGCTGAAGAGCTGGCAGCCCTTAAACTTGTAATCCTCAGCCTTGTCTGTGTCCTCCTCTGACCTCCTCAGGTGCCAATATTAACTAAAGTGACATGTTCATTCCACTGCAGAGCTACACTGAAGAACAGCCAGGAAATCTGTTTAGATCCCCAGGCAAAATGGGTGAAGATGATCATTAACAGGATTCTACACAGGTAAAGAGCATATTTTCTCCAGTATAAGCAACAACGTATGTGCAATCTTCAGCACTCTTTCTCTGATACCCATTTGAGTAAGCAAGACTAGGAATACAGGAGGACTAGATTTAGCTGATCTTTGGACAAGGCAGAAACAAGGCCTACCTGACATATCTCAGTAATTTAAAAGAACCTGTTACATTTCATAAATTCAAACTAATATATTGATCCAGGTTTCCTCAGGGTTGTGTTCAGCTCCACACTGCCAAGGGCAATGTTGGGGCTTTCTGGAGGAATCAGTCTTGAAGCTATACACAAGTGTGGTTTAGCACTGCCCTGCGCCAAGTGGTCTGCCCAAGAGACAAGATGATCATTAGGACAAGGTTCTCTTGTGTCTGTGGGTGGGTGCATCTCCTCAGAGATAAATTACACACAGTAGCTATCCAGGCAAACTTATGCTAGAATAGTTTCAAGTGACTTCCCCCTAGTGCAAATAAAACAAGCATTCAACTACAAAGAAACAAAAAATAAAACAATTCTTTTATTTTGTACTAAAAGTGAATCTGTTTTTGTCCGGTTTTGATGTCTGTAAATTGATCTCACAGTTTAGTGCCTGCTGTAATTCATGACAATATCTGTATTACAGTTCATCCAAGAAACGGCGTCAGTAAAGGAAACAGAGGCAACTCTGCAAGCAAGAGAAAGCTGCACAGAAATGCTGGTAGCCTTTCAGTGTCTCCAGGGTCAGGGTATTCGTAATTTCACCCTAGCTTTTTCTATCCTCACTGCTCTCCATGCACAGACAGTTCATCTGCAAAAGGAAACTGCTGGGCTCAACTGGCTGTCACAACACTAACAGGCTCCTGTATTTTATGGCAAAAATTTACATAGCGCTTAACTGCAGAGGCATTTAAAGCAATATCCTAACCAAACCACAGCCTTGCACTGGCCAGCTGGAAACACCTGCTCAGGTTTAGCAACACTAAGGATTCAGCATTCACTGAACTGGTAGTTACACCAAATAATCTCTAAGCTTCATTTTAAAGGACTATGAACAGTTTTGTGTAGTTTTAGAGAGGTGCTCCAGCCCTCTGATCTTCTAGGTGGCCTCCTCTGGACTTGTTTTAACAGGTCCATGTCTTTCTTGTGGGGCTCCAAAACTGGACACAGTACTCCAGGTGGGGTTTCAGCAGAAGCAGTATTGATGGCCCTTTCATCATCAGGCAGGCATTGTATTACAAATGAGAAAATGCACAAGCTGAACCACCCTAATAATTTTGAAGTATCCAAGTTTCAAAGGACATGGGAGGTGATCAGGCTAAGTATGGGAGGAAGGAAAGAAGGACATCTGTACCACAGAACAAAAAGTTCAGAGGAAAACAACAAAGATAGATAGTTAGAGTTGTGTGATGAGAAACAAGTAAGCAGAATAGGTATTTTTAACCTGGAAAACATGACAGAGAGAACACAACAAATTTCTGGAATGCTGTAAATGGCATGTGTAAGGAGAACGAGGAATGATCGATCACCGATTCCAATCTAAAAGAAAGACAGGGCAAAAAATGAAGGTGGCAAGTTCAGCAGAAACTAAAGGAATATGTTCTTCTTACAACAAATACTTCAACTGTGGGATTCTTTGCTACACCGATTTGTGGATATTAAAAGCTTCCAAGGGTTTAAGCAGTGAGTAGACAAATTAATGAAGGAAAATCCTGTAAAGCCTATTCAACACAAAGATGCTGTCTTTGGCTCAAGAATTTCCTCAACTTCAAATTCCTGGCATCTGGAAAAACATAGAGGAAAAGTAAGAGTGTAAAGTATCTTGACATGTTTTCCCTATTCTTTCACAAGCATTTTTTATTGGTCACTGTGTCAAGATACTGTTCTAGATGAACCTGGAATGAGATGTGATGTAGCTGTTGTTATGCTCTTTTGTCCTAAGGCCCAGAAATGTCATGGCATTTCCAGGACACAAAATAAGGCCTCTGTTGGCTTGCATTATGTGGGCAGCTGAAGAGATCTCCCCTATACAACAAATCAAATGAAGGAGGCAATAAAACAGAGCAGTTTCTTTCACAAAGTATGCTGAGTCAATCTTCTGATCCTCATGCTGGCAGTTTCACATCCTAGGTTGACCATAGGAATAGCAATGTCAGCATGAAAAAAGGAAACTATGATTTCCATTGTGGATGGATGATTTAGAAAATTTGCAGCATGATGAAGATGAGTAATTATAGTCTTGAAAGATTACACCATTAGTGCATATCAGAACCATGTTAGAACTGGTGCATAAATTCTCCTTGAATTAATCATGTCCAGTAAACTACAGAAAACGTACCCTTTCAGAAACTTCTAACGCTGAATTGGGTTTCTTTGTTCAGACAATAGCACTGTACAGGTCACATATTTCAACATCAGCTGTCTATTATATGGCATCTCATAATAACACTGTCAGATTACAGGATGCCATCGATTAGGAAATAATTATTTAAACTAAAACCATGACAGTATATATTCAGAACCACAGCTTTATTAGCCTTTCTGCTCCATCTGCACCTACAACACTGAGGTCAGGATAGAAGTACAGTCCTAGAGTACAAAACTGGGTCCTACGAACTACACCAATGTTTTCCAAAGAGCTGAGCATCCATCAGTTCTTTCCAAAGTCACAAGAATCATGAGAGCTAATATTCAGGTGTGTCACTTCAAACCCTGGGTGTAGTGACAAACTCTCTTTAAAATTTAACACACCCTCTGCATTTTGAACTTATTTCAGAGATAAAATCAGGACTGGATGAGCATTAAGGCAAGTTCCTCATGCTGAACAGCTAGAACTACTTCACAGTTCATTAAAAATCAGCTTTACCTGAATCCAAACGCAGCACATCCGGCTGACACTGGCGTTAGAGGATATACAGGCGAAGAGCTGCTTACCTCTCCCACAGCAGCCGCACTGAATGAAAACACTTCAGTCGTAAAAAGGAAGAAGCCACTTCCTCAGCATATTAATATTTGAACATTCTTGCACAGAAACATCATCAGAGGACTTTCTTATAACATTAACAGGGTCAGTTCTCTATTCTGTCCCATTTGTCTGCTATAAAGTGGATTGATTCACGCACAAAATGTTCAGTGGATGTAACTGTCACACCAACTGCACACAGCCCAGGTTCAGCAGCCATAATAAAACAGAACAGGCCCCATTGCTCTACCTGCTCAGTGCCAGTTGCATCTTTACTTCATCCACTGGATCCTGATATATTAATGTATGGTGTTACATCGTTATGACAAATACAGAAACAATTGAGAAATAAAGTATATGCTCCCACTCTTCGTGTATCCTGCTGTGTACTTCTTTCTCATTTGGTTTGCCCTTGAGTGGTTTGCTCGAAAGTATTTGGGGTGTAATACAGAAAAAATTTTCCACTCGTATCTACTATGATAGGGGCTTCACTGGACATGCCAGAGGGATGAATGGCCTCTTGGTTTATCATGTGAGGGGCAGAAAAGCCCAAAACCCAGCACTTTAGGTCAGAGTGACAAATAAGGCTCTCTTGGGAGAGCATTGTGACACTCCTGAGAGAGTGTAATGTTGCAACATGTCTGTCTCAGGAATAGCATGGATTCCAGAGAGAGCTACATCCGGTTTCACTTGACCAGAGCAGCAGATATTTGCAAAATCCCAAGTCTCCAAGGCAGAATTTTCCCTTTCACTGCCTAGTGCACACCAAAGACTGAGACTAAAAGACTGACAACAACCAGTTTTCCTCAAGAGCCAAAAGATGTAATGTGCCTCCTGGAATAGATGCCTATTCTATACATTCCTTCTGAAAACTGTTGGTCAGTGAAGACTGCTACAATTCTTCCCGCCTGCTCTATGTCATTTTTTTAATTCAGATGCAAGTTAAGCTACTAAAACAGCAATGGAAATATCTTCTTGTGCAACTCTGGATTTTTGCCTCCTACCCAGTTAGCAGTGTGGAAGTATATTGCCCAACAAGAGATGCTAGTAAAACAAGACACATCAAAAGCCTCTCATCTTTTTAAAGTCTTCATGGGACCTAGGAATTTTTGTCATAAACTCTTTGAAATTCTCGAAATATTAAGCATGAAGAAAGTTAAGCTTGCCAGTATCCTAAGAGCTTCAGATAAATGCCTATAGATAGTGAAATGTACACAGACACATTAAACCTACTGTTGCAACTTAAAACTGAATTTAACCCTTGCAACTATTTTTCTTGGTGTAAAAAGTGGAACCGGAAAGAGGGTTTCCATGTCAAGTTCCAGCTTTGAGAGGTTAGCATAATACCCTTTGTGCTGTATTGCAATAAACTTGATGAACTGAAAACATTTATAAGATATTTAGAGGAGTGGCTAGGAAATCGCTTTGTTCTCCATAGCTGCAGACTGTGGAAGCAGAATGCTTTCATGGAGAAATTAGAAATTGCTCAATTACTCAAAGATGATGACTATTAGCATCTGAACAACATGTCATGTTTGCAATTACCTGTGTTGGAAGCCAGGAAAATTTCTTGAAAAGTATACTTGGGTTAGCATTAAAAATACAGGAACAGTTACTTCAGCAAAGACAGCCAAGTATCTTGCTCCCTGGATAAAAGTTCACTATCCAATTCTGCACAGAAAGAGAGCACTCAAACTCACATGCTCAGCTAGCAACCATTATTACTGGGTTGGGTATTTTTTGCCAGTACTGTTTGAATAAAGTAGCTGAACACATTGTCAGTGAAGGTGCTGTATTTCAAGGCGTTTCCACAGTCAGGCTAAATAAGAAGCAGGTTCTTACGCCCTGCGCATAAATGGCTTTGCAGAAAAAGGAAATAGCATATGGGTTTTCTATGTGAAACATCTAGTATCATAAATGAAGCTCATCTACTGACTTAAGGATAAATTTGTCCGTAGCATTCCTGACTTGTATGTCAGCATAAATCTGACTTTTCACCTCAGCCCAGAATTTCCTTCGTACCCTCTAGCAGCACGGCTTCACTTCTGATACCCACACTAAATATGTAATCTCAGTTAAGATGCTGTACTTGGTACATACCTACGATTCTTCTCTTCAATGGATTGTTGATATCTCCAGGATCTGTTTTTAGAGTGTCTTGCCTATATACTTCTATAACTGTTATTGTAACAGTGACCTTTCAATAAAGTGCTGATTTCCTCTCGGTTTCCAGAATAACATTTCCATAATATCCACCCATAGCAATTATTTTTATTTCAACAAGCTTGATAGTTCTCTCGTCTTTACTCAATATTACCTTTAAATTCCTTCTATGATTAAATCCAAATTAAAGTCACAAAGTGTTCAGTTTGCACAGCAAGGAAAGTATAACTATATTAATGAAGTTTTAAAAGCTACAGGGAAAGCAAACAAATTCAGAACCAGAGAAATGCACTGAACATGGGCTTGCTTTTAAAAGGCCTGGTTATTCTTTGTCAAACCATGTTCATGTAACATACCAGATTTTTCTAACTTTTACTTGCACTTCCATTTTGACCAGTATCGTCTGCTTTCCAGGAACACTGCACTCCTTATCATAAGGGTGTTAAACTAAATTCTTAGTACTACACCATCATGTTAAGTGGACCCTTTTACACTTAAACCAAGCTAGAACATATTGAGACATTTCTTTGTAAGTTTTATCCCATTCCCTTCTTTCCCAGAGACAAGACCCAAGATCAACTACACATTTTCATGGATTCATTTAAGCATTTTTTCTATAATTCTGCAGATCCTAGACAGCTGCCAGCCCACAGGGTCTTTAACAGAGATACACCCAAATCCCTCAGACCCTGGATACCAATTTACCAACCTTCAGCAGCACATAAAGGTGTCTTCCACACAGAAGAGTGGTCAGAACAACCTAACACAAACCTCCCTCTGTCTTTCCCCAACCCCAGCCCACCACGGTATTTTCCCCAGGTGACTTTCAGCCCTTTACAGCCGTACTGATAACGCCCAATCAGCTGCTCACCTCTGCCATAAATGCCAGCAGTCCACCGATCGCTCAGAACAAAACATCTCTTCAGCACCCAGAAGCAAAACTTGGGTAGGAAACATCTGTCCTTGCCTGAAAGAAAAAACATGGAACAAAAATTCAGCAATGGAAAGGTAGAGAATTTCAACTCTCTATTGGACAGAAACTTTGTGCCATAAAAAAAATGAAACCAGATATGAAGAGATGGGAACTTTGTACCAGTTCATTACTGCTGCCATGTGTCTAACTCCCTGCAAACAAGGATGGTGAAATTGTGAAGATATATATGGGAATAGCAACTCGAATACATAGATGACAGCTATTTTGGAGTCTACATAAGTTTCAGGAAGATTTGGGACAATACCCATGTTTTCAATAAAGAAAATGTCACAAGCTTAGAGAGTCATATAGATAACATTAGCAATACACCATCTTTTCTGAATTTTTAACATGAAAAACATGTTGAAAATTGTGACCTGATTTTATATTATTTCCAGGGTTTTTTAGTTATGTGAATGAACCAGAGAGAAGTTATTTTCTGGAATTGTCTACAAATGAGTGTTTTACCAAAAATTTTAGTCATCTAGTGAGTAGATCAATCAGAACCAAAGACAGCTGAAGAGTTGTTTGGCAAGCAACAAGAATGAAGATAACTGGTATGGGTTTGCTGGGAACTTCAATGTGGATTTACCTTCTTTTAAACTCATAAAGACAGTAGCAGTGCTAATGATATCTGCATACCAAAGTAAAAGCAATAAAAAATGCTGATTTTGTGTTTTGCTGATGTATGTTATCAGAAAAATAATTTTCATTTGTGGTTTTCTTTTTTTAATAGAATAATCTTTAATGTAAGATCCCTTTATCAGACATAATTTGTAATGCGTGGTTAAACTACATGCTAAAAGGCTTGGCAATGGTTATAATTCTTAACGATTATTTTAGAATAACCTAAAAGATAATATAAATGCAATTAAGATACGTCAATCAAGCTTAAGAGAAGCTTCCCAAGGCTGAAAATCCACGTTCCCTGCTGTTGTATTCATAGCAAAGAGCTCAAGCAGAAACTAGATACCTCATTTTCACTCGTGCAGAGTTCTATAATGAGTCACAGCATTCAAAAAGAGTTGTGGCAGAGCAAATATGTCTATTACAAATCTAACTGATCTGAACTTGACTGGGAAATGATGCAGTTTGAGGAGAATTTGCTTAAACTTACAGTGCATTTTACATTCCTTGCAATTCAAATAGACAACTTTGTTTGATTAATAATGAAAGACAATGAAAAAGTCAACATATTACATAATTATGCAAATATATTACAGAATTTGGAGCTTGTTACTATTTAGGAATAGCTGTTACTATTAATAGCAATAGCCATTACTGTCTACCAATGATTTTGTAGTAACACAAACTGTTGTTTCATTTAAAATCGACATAATTTCCTTGTTTCTCCATGAAAATATGCATTAAAGGATTCAATGCTATTTGTGAAAGGCATCATAATTGTTCACTATTGTGGCTAATGAGTCCTGGTTTATTTACTTTTTAAAAATAAAACCAGAACCTTTGTTCCAAATTCAATCCTACACCAAATGTTAGAATTTTGCTTTTTCACATAGAAAGGTACTTTCTATTGTTTCCACTGTAAGGTTCTTTAGAGTGCAATAGTATGATAAGGTGCAGAGAAAATAAAAACCTTAATTTATTTCAATCGTGCTAGAGAAAAACAAGAAAAAAACATGCTTAACATTTAGGACCTCTGTAGAAATAGAAAGCACTGTTACTGAATGACACAATCTACCTAACTCACATCAGTGCTTCCAATACTTTGCTCACTTAAGAAGAAATTTCAGATTCAGAACATGCCAGAGAATAAATGCTTGTTAATCAAAAATGCTTCTATCCATAAACTTTAGCACTCTGAGAGCACTGATTTACTACACTGACATCTGTAGAAAGAGATGTCAAAAATAACTAAGATTAAAAACTCTCATTAAACCAGACTTGGCTGGGTATTTATTTCTTCAGTTCATGCCTTAAAACTGTGTTTGAGACAAAATTTTTCTAAACATACAGTGTTGACTGCGGACTCCTAATAGTTCCATGAAAACCATAGGAAAATAGTTTTTAAAAGATTTCCTGTGCTTTGATGTCTATATTTCTCTTCAAGATCCTAAATATGAAGTTTCACTTTGAATCTAGTTCTCTTTCATTTCCCACAGAACAATTTAATATGTATTTTCTGTTTCAGCTGACAGCTACGGTGAACAGAACTTGTGCTCCCGTTTGTTGCCCTGCCACCATCATCGGGGAGCAGGTCCCAAGGGAAAAGAAGATATTAAAGCAAGTGACATGTCTGGAAGCTCTTATTTTAAGTTTCAGAATAACGACTACATAGCAATAGATGTAGTTAAGGCCATCGCTAATGACCATCATGACATTCAAACCGAACTTCCCAAGCGGTGCATTTAGGAAGAGGGTGACAGGAGAAATGAGTGTAAGGCGAGATTAACGTGTGGAATGAGTGCCTCCCGGTGGCCAGCTCCCCCATGGCACCGCAAACCGGGGAAAGCCAGCGCTTGCCTGTAGGAATCCCAATTAACAGTCACAGGGGTTTTTTAAAAAAACCTAATTTTTTCTCAAACTATTTTTTTTTCTTTAACTAAGATTCATTTTTTCCTTAAACTAAGCATGCAGGTGGTTCACCTCTCTTCTCAACCTCTTTGTCTCATAAAATTGTACACCTTCCAGTAGCTGGGAAGGCAAAACACAGAAGAAAAAAGTGGACAGAAAGACACAATATTCTCCCAGGATTTAAAAGAAATTACTCACATAATTTTTTGTAAAGCAACATTTCCTGATACAGGTTTTCACAAGGTGACAGAACAACACTTCTTACCAAAAACCATATTTGACTTCCTTTATGCACACAAATAATTATTACAAGATAATTTTAAGATGATAGGATTGTTAATGCCCAAGACAGTATTTTATAACTATAATCCATTATGATATGCACATAAAAATACTCCAAGTATGACAGACTCTTAAACAACCTGTTAAGAATACCCACCTTCTTCACAGCTCTCAATGCCTAACTCTGCCTCAACTGTGACGCAAATCAAATTGCATATTTTCAGCTTTTTCCTCTGTACCAATTTCATCAGTGCATTTTTATGGATCATATGCATGTTGTTATTTATTACTGGAGCATTTTAGTAAGATTTTCTATATAATGTATTCAGCAGATGTTGGGTCATAGGAATGTGGTCACTTTTTGTAGGCTATGCTCTGCAAACTGTTAATTATAATTATTGCTATTACAGCAGTAGTGAGCTTTCAGATTTATTTTTTTTCAGGAATGATACAAAAAGGCAGTATATTATTTTGGTGTGAATGACTGATATTGATAGCCTTTTTTTTTATGTGCATTACTACACATAGCTTCAAGGTCAAACCTGAGGCTGCCAGTATTGTGCTGTTTGATTGGTGTGAATGTTAATTTAAAATGTTGTGGTCTTTTGCTTTTTTAAAAATTGTGAAATTTAAGTTCCAAACTCAAATGGGATCTAAAAGCTAAGAAGTTAACTCAGGTCAAGAAAAATGTTTTATCCTCATATCTCTGAAAACCTATTTTTAATTGTCTGGGGGGGTCAGTATGAATAGCAGGAATCCAATTGGTACAAAAGGTGAATTTGCACAAAAGATAGTGGGTAACTTTGTTGTTGTTGTTGTGTTCAGCATCACTGACTGTAAGAATACGCTCGCCTACATTTGTCAAACATTTTGTAACTGGCATACTTTTGAAGTAAAGCAATTCTTCAGTCAAAATTTGCATAGCAAATTTTACCAAAAGCATTTATAATACAACAGGTTTTTTTCGAGTGTACTAATTTGGTAGAAAAATATGTGTTGCACATTCTGCTTGTGGAAAATTTTAACAACAGCAATTCAAAGTTTTATAGTCAAGTATACAAACCTTGCATTAAAAAAAATGAGTGGATCACCTTTTTCATCCTAAACAAAAATAAACTTTTAATGGCAGTCTCTTCTCTGTAATACCAATTTTTAGGACTACTGATATTTTTTTCATTTCCCCATCATGTGTTGTTATCCTTTTCAGCTTTTATTTCTTTTAATATCTTGCCTATTCTTTGTTATATATATATATAAATTTTCACAGACTGCCTACATCCTAACATGTTCATTTTCTCCAAACAGGATAGTAACAAGAAATAATCATGGGAGAAAGGGACAGTGTGTATATAACTGTGTCAATGAATCTTGGATAAGTGTCCTTTTTAAAAAAGCTTTATAATTAACACAGTACATACATACCAGATAGTGTGTAAAGTTTGGTTGCTACTCTTTATAAAATAAGAGATGGCAATCTAATGGTGAAGATTTATTTATTATCTACAATACTGGAAAAGAATAAGATTCTAGGAGGACAAGTCATTAAAGAACACTATGCACACTGTCTGTGGAAGCACCTGAGCCATGTTCCTTATGCAACACCTACCTGATAAAAAACTTTTGCCAGTACTATAGCAGAAACTACAGCCTCAATAATCTGTTGCATCTTTTCAAAGCTTCTGCCAGCTTCATAAAGGAATTTGCCAACTGTCGGTCAGTTCAGTATTGCAGGTAAGGTTGCTGTCATGATTTTGGCATAGTTTGTATATGCTATTTCAGATTTCAGTTTGGTTTCTTTTTCCATTCTACAAAGAGGAATTTTTCTACACTTTTTAGTGAAAAATCTGCCATAAAACATGACAGAAAGCACGTGAGGTGCGAGAAATCCCATGAGGGTGCAGCTGAGAATTACGAAGCGTACCGATGCTTGTCTGTGTAGCTCTGCCTCGGTGTCGGCTTTGCCCGTACCACATTTTGGCGGGAAGAGAAGTTCACACAAATCGAAGGACGCAAATGACCGCCTTTTGCACCATCATCTGCAGATGTTCCTGCCGTAAACCCCCAAAACACTACAGGATGGCATGGGCCGGGAAGGTGGATGGGTGGGTAAGGGCTGTACCGCTCGCCCCCTTAACACACAAACCCGCAGGTGTTGCCAGCCCCGGGCCATCCCACGGG
Organism: Caprimulgus europaeus; assembly: GCA_907165065.1. The sequence goes on from OU015526.1 coordinate 80,327,312, forward strand.
TGATGGCCTGCCCACTGTCCACAGGTGTGCCTTCACTGCAGGCGCAGCCCTCGCTGTTTGAATTTTACCGGGCAGTGTAGTCGTCTCGCCCCTCAGACTCACTGTTCCTGTCACGGCGACCGGCAGCTGCGCCCGATCCTCAGCGACACGCTTGACCCGCCCTCAGCGACACGCTTGACCCGCCCTCAGCGACACGCCCCGGGCTCGCCCTCAGCGACCCGCCCTCAGCGACGCCCCCTCAGCGACGCGCCACGGGCCCGCCCTCAGCAACGCGCCTCGCCCGCCCTCAGCGACCCGCCCCGGGCCCGCCCCACCGGGCCCGCTACTTGCCCTGGCTCCTCCCTTCGTCGCTTGGTTGCGGCGGCGCTTCTGTCCGTTGGGACCGTCATGGCGGCGGCGAGCGCCTTCTCCTCTTCTTCGTCCTCTGTGCTGTGGCCGGGCTTGGCGCCGCTAAGGAGATGGCGAGCCCTCTCTCGCCCGGCGCACCGGGCCGCCTACAGCACCAGCAGCTTCCCTCGCAGCGCTGCCAGGTACAGCGCACCGGCCGGGGCATCTTCATCCTCCCTCACTCCTTCCTCCTCCTTCTCCTCCCGGTGTGGCGGGGAGCGTCCTGGGGAATGGCGATGCCGTGCGAACGCCGCTCGCGCCGCAGCCGTTTAACGGTCGCGCTGGAAGCCTGCGAGCGCGCGGCGGGCAGAAAGGGCGCCAACCCCCTGAGGGGAGGGCAGGGCTCGGCCCCGGCTCTGGCTCGACTGTGCTCCTTCGTCGGTCTCCTCGGCTGAGTTGCAGTTCTTACCGGTAAAATGGGGGTCTGCGGGGTCTGAGCCAGCGGCCACGGGTACCGGCAGTGAGGGAGGGACGGACGAGGGGCTGCCGTGCCGGCTTTCTTTTAAAGATAGTGCAGTGAAATGGGGGAGCATTTGTTGTGTGGCCTGCGTGCCACCTCCCTGAGGGGAATCTGCTTATTAAACGTTTGTGCCTCAAAGAGCCTCTCGGTTAATTTATACAGAAGTACTATATAGATAAATTTATTGGCATCTATGATTATTGTCACTGATGGCTTGTAGGTGAGTATTTTTATCTTTTCTAAAGACTATTACTGTGTGTATGAAGGGACATGTGATGGTGGCAGCCCATCCCATTGCGTCTCGCTGCTCTCCGCAAAGCAGGTGGTGTGATGCTGAACCACCTGCCTTGCTGAGAAAGGTTTTTGGAACAAAAACAAATTGTTACTAAAATAAATAAATTCCAATTTTAAAATTAAAAAATTAATTTAAATAAATAAAAATAAAATAATAAAACCGATGCGGTCACCCTGTGTTTCATGTAGTACTGCAGTGGGCAGGGGTCTGCCAGTGTTTGCTGCAAGCTTAGATCCCTAGGGTGAGCAGGATGCATTCTAACACAGCAAGGACCACTCTCCTGATGTTGTTACCCCCTGTGTTTCGTTTAATCAGCTGGCTGGATTGAGCCTCTCGCATTGGTGTTGCAGCATGGCAAATACAGGCACATTTCTGGATGTGCATGGTAGAGTTTCAGCTGAGCTCTTGCTTGTCAGCCTTTTCATTTAGATTGCAGTTGTCTGCAATACTGATCTGAGAGTTTGTCAGTTCAGCAGGTCACAAGTAGCCTACACTGAAAGCATTGTCTTTGCTTTGTGTTTTCCAACATATAAAGCTTAGTAAGCCATGCTGTGACTATGGAATTAAGCATCTGACCTCCTAGGTGTTCTGTATATCGTGTCCAACACAGGATTTGATTCTGTCAGTTTTGGCACCAATAGCTGTATTTCTGGAATGGTGCATGCCTACTTCTGTTCTTTGCTGCTAGTAGTCAGTTCTGTGAAAAGTAGATGCTCCTCTAATAATCATCTCAGAATTTTTCATGTGTTATGTATGGGATTGAGACAACCCCATTGTAATGCCCCATATAATTTTGAGCTTTAGTGTATGGGTTGATGTAAAATAGCAGCTGATGTCTTTGTTCCTGTAATGGCCTGCAAGTCACTGGAAGCGCTAACAAGAGAGATTCAGTATGTGAATTTTTCTGTTTTAAACTCCCATGGGGTTCAGAACCAGAGCATCCAGAAGTGGGTAGAATAATAGTGGGACAGGATGGCATAGTAACACATATTGAATCTGTCACTACAGCTGGTAAAGTTTTTTATGTTGATGAAATTTAAAATAATAATTCACTTCTTAATTTCAATGTCTTAAATAGCTTATTGCAGTGTAACTTTGTACAGCTGATGCTTTACTTTTTCATGTAGTTCTTGTATAATATTTGCATCAATTGACTTAAGCTATCTAAACCTAAGAAGCATCAACATATTATAATATTTGCTATATTTATATTTGACAGTTGTAAAAAAAATTATTTACTTGAGACAGTTGTATATACAGTCTTTTTAATAAGTAGATAAGACTATGAAGTTCATTACAGTGCAACTTAGGAAAATGGCAAGGTCTTGGAAGTTTCTACTTGGGTGTATATTTAAGCTTGGTGTCTTTTTTTTTTTCCCTATTAAAGTTAATTTTGTAAGTGGGTGGCTTTGCTGAGACAAAATTTTGAAGGTCCAAACAACAAATGTGATAGTATTGACTGAGTTGGAGGAAAGTATTCTTCTTTATAAATATTTCATACATAAAAATACTAGTTAATGCATAGAAGACAAATGACAGGTGAATTCAGGAAGTCACAGATGGTTTAGTGGTGACCTTTGATTTACCTAAACAAGTTGCTCAAGTGGCTGCTAGAATTGGAAATGGAGCTGAATATAAGTAGCAGGTGTGTGTGTATGCAGCTGCTTCATTTTTCCCTGATTAAACTCTGGGCACCTTACCTATCACACCTGGAGAAATGCTCTAAACTTTAATGGCTGTTGAGTAAATCCAGAGACTTTAAAAAGGTAGCATGAATAGATGGTGACTGTGTAGCAGAAAGTAGGTTCTTGATGAAATTGTGTAGTTAAAATGTGTAGGCAGTTGGGGTTTTTTCTGATAAGTCTTGGCAGCAGCTGTCTGTTTACAAATAGGATCTTATTTAAGCCAAGAGGGGTTTTTTAAGAAATGGATGAGCTATGTTATGGGTGGGATGATGCTCCTGGCAGTTTGTTTGTGCTTATTTTTTTTCCAGCTTAAAGACTGTTAGAGGAAAGAAGTTGTGTCAGAACTCACACCACTGAGCACTTTTTCTATATGCTGTTTGGGTAATATTTTCAAATCCTTAATATTCTATCATCTGTGTGTCTATAAAGTTTAAATAAGTGTCTCTGAATACCTGTGGTGTCTGGCTTTTAGATATTTTCCCCATGTATTGAATTGTTAAGCATTTCTCATTTTTGAGTATGCTGATAAACAGGCAAATATGCATCTTATTAATAATACAAAACATTGATCATACATTATTTTAGTCGAGCTGTGTAGCTTCTTATGGTAGAGACAGTGCAAAGCTGGTTTTAGACCATCTCAGAAAGCATGGTGGTTTTCTCTTTTTCTTGGTTGTTCTAGGTGCGATCTTGTTCATCCCCCAGAATATGGTACAGAAAAAAACCCAACAGACTTGCAGCACTTCAAAAACGAGTCCAACTTTAGCATAAAACCAGAATGCTTTATTGGTTTTGCAAATGACTTTGAACTACTTTCATCATTGCACATTAACTCAACATACATTAAACACCAATGTTAAAAGCATTTGTGTACAGATATACATTAAAGCTCCAAGCATATGTGTTTACTAAGAGGGTTGAAGTGGTTTACTTCTGGATGTTCAGGGTAGTCAGGGAAAGAAAAGATGACTGATGAAGGGTGTAAAGCTTTTATTCTCTTAATACCTGATCAAACACTATAAAAATCACCCTCCTGTTACATAATAGGTAATGTATGTTTCCATGATATACTGAATTTGTACTCTGTCTTAAAATGCTAAATGAAATTGTAAACCCACTAGAACTAAGAAATAATAACTACTGCTGTCTTAGTAGAAAGTAGGGGTACAATACCATCACGTACTTTGCTTATTTTAAGTGTTAAGCAAAGTTTAATCATCAGAAGTCAAAGTAGCCAAATGCTACATGTAAGAATACAGTAATTAATTATGGTAATTAAATAATGGATTTATTAAAACCCTTCATAGGTAGAACAGTATGTTGTCTTGCTGTAATGATGACCAGCTGAGATAAATCATCATCAAGACTTAAATAATTAATTTTAGGACATTGCTAGATAGTCTTCACTTGTACCACTTGAAATGTGGAGGTTTCCATTTGTGTAACTAAAATGTGGATGTTAAGTGTGAACACAAAGTATTCACATTCTTTTTGTTCTTCTTTTTATTTATTTAATAAAATAGAGCAGTAGAATGGTACTGCATGAATAATAAGTGCTAATTGGGGAATATATAACTGTACAAAAGAAGAACATAATATTGTTTATATTCTAAGTAATGTAATATTTGTTTTACCCTTGGTTGTAGACTCAGACTTGTAAAAATTTAGATGCTGGCTGGTTTAAGGTGAAACTATTTGCAATATATGAAGGTGACATAAACTTTTAAATCAATTTGAAAATTCTTGCTAGGAAACCTAAGTGGTGCATATTTCAACCAAGTGGTGGTTCTTGCAGTAGTGATATTTACAGCTTGGTTACAGTGATGGCATTTTTTTTGATGCAGAGTTAACCTAGTGGATGTGTGGAATGATTTAATAGCTCATGACAAGTGGATATGGTTTCTGAACCATTATAAACACAGTTAGCTGTCTTTCAAAAAAGATTTGCATTGGTGCCATTGGTAAACTATAGGTGATTGAGCCCATGTGGTTCAAGACAGGTGTGTGTGATCATGAGCTATGAGCAGATGATGGGGGAGAAGCTTTCCTGTCAGCAGTCATGAGATTTGCTGTTCTTCCTCTCTTTCTGTCTTGCTGCTCTGAAGAGAGAGCAGTGCATCTGGAACTTGACAGGCTCTTTATCTCCAAGTCTTTAAAATACAAAGCTGACCTTTCATATTCCATTTTCCAACTAATAGGTAGTTTCAGTTGCTTCAGTGGTTCATGGTCAGTCTTGAAAGTTTTATCTAAAGATTTCTTTTCCCTGTGCTTTGTCTTGATTGAGATCCTTCTTGAGATGTGGAGTCACCTTCATAAATGTTTGCCATGAATGTACATGCTAGTTACCATCTCCCTTCCAAGCATGTCTAAGTTATGAATATGAAAAATAGAGGTACTCTTTGCATTGAAACCTCTCCTAACTTCCTCTAAGTACCCATTTAGCTGTTGGAATACCAGAAGAGGACAGCTTCTTTTAAAGTAGGGACAGCCCTTAACTTCTTGCTAAGGTGTAATTGTACTTCCTTTCTTCTGCATATGTGAGCTAACCTGGAATCATTTTGATCTTCTGGCTGCTGCAAAGTAGGAACGACTGACTCTTTCCGAGGCTTGTAGAAATTGCTGTTTGTTCTCTGCAGAAAGATCCAGGTGTTGAAGAGCTGAGAGCTGGTGTCTACAGGCCAGGATATGTTATTACATGTGTTTTGTCCTGGCTTATAATGTGTGTGAGGGGGTTTTTACTTCTATATTTGTGTGTGTATGGTTTTGCTTTTTTTTGCGTTGTTTCTCTGTTCATTTGCTTTGCTTTTGATCCTTGGATGACTGAGGAGATCAAATGTGACTAGGTGAGAATGGTTGGGTTTAGGTGAGGAAATATCTTGACAAGTTAATGTGTCTGTGGCTAGATTTTAAGGAAGAGGCATGCACTTAAAATTGTTTGCTTAAAGATTAGGAGAACTTTTTATTTATATATATTTATTTATTTAAGTTAAACAGTACAGAAACTTATGTTTGGAAAGTAGCAAGGCTGATATAAAATTGAAGGAAATAAGGTATTCATGTTTTTTGTGTGCTAAGTATGTCTCTAATACTTTACTTTCCTGGCAATAAATTGTTCTTAGCAGTGTGTTTGTTTATTCTTTTTTTTAAGACTAGGCATTGTGATTTTTTATTTTTTACCTTTTTTTAGGTTAAGGTTTTGGTGGGGTTTATGTAACTCATCTGGAGTCCTTGCTAAACTATGTCAGTTACAAATGGTAGTTGTGTGAAATTAATTTATTCAATTCAAAGCAGGGGGTACAGTCTCTGTGTGTGTACTTGTGTATACATCAAGCTCTTCATCTCAAAGAAGGAAGTGAAGGATATTTGCAGACAAGAAACCCTCTCCCACTCAAACTTAATTTCTAGCAAGATCAGGTAATCAGTTGACAGTCTTGGGTTAGGAGGTGATGAACCAGGAGCATGTTTTTTTAGTGCCACACACTGTCCTCGTTAGGAGAGGAGGGAACTGGTCCACTAGTAGCTTTAACCTTGTGTCTGTCTTGGTAGATCTGCTTCTGAGGAGTCGGTGTTATTTTACTGCATTTTTGCACGTATATTAGTATTTACTTTCTTGTTTTAATCTTGTTTAATCACGATTGTGCCTAGAAGCAGTGTTAACTACATGTAAGTATCAGATAAAAATTGTTAAGAGTTTCTCTGAGAAGATGAGAGGTTCGATTAGTAGAGGAGATAGTGCAGATAAAAACTTGAACTGTGGTGGAATGTGTCCCATGGACATGTACAAAGTGAGGAGAGCTTATGCTTGCTCACAGTGAGCAGACAGACAGGAAGATGGAGAAGACTCCAGAGACGAGAAGAAAAACCAAGGTAAGATAAAGCTGACACTTGGAAGATCCGAATAAAATAATGCTTAAGAAAGTGCTGTTCAGTTGAGATGCACTGGATCTTTGAACAGTTAGCTGGTGAGGTGAGCATTGGAAAGTTGATAAGACATTAAGGCTTACCCTTTGGTAAAGCTCTTAATATTATTGTCACCAAAGTGTCATTCAAGGGTGAGGGTAGGGCTTGTAAGATTAAGGAAGAAATTTTAGTTTTGTTCCCTTCTGTGATGCCTTTGAAGTACTGTTAAGGTTTACCTCGTATGCCATTTAAAATAACTTTATCTTAAAATACTTTGTGGGGGTTATCATGTTACTGCTTCTAAGTTGTTAATTTATTTGAAGGGGTTGAGCAGTAGTAGAAGTTACAGAATTTGTTAGTATTATTTCCAATCAAAAAAAAGTAATATCGGGTATCTTGCTCTTACCTGTGTAGCGGAGTCTTCATAGAACTGTTATTTATTAACCTAAAATGTACGCTGGATTTCTTCATCTGTCAGATATAGAGGTTAAGTTTGGATGATTTCTTTATATAAGACTCTAAGTAGTCTGTGATTTTTGGATGGTCTTTGGGTTGTCCTGTACTGTGTGGTGGTGGTGTCACTGTTCCACCACTAACTTCCTTCTTCCAAACCCTTGTGCATTTAGCTTCTTTGGTCACAAAGGTTTATTGGAAATGATTGAAATTGCACGAATTTCTGAAATAAGTGAAGTCCAGTTTACTGGTTTTGGCTGCTAAAAGTTATGGTTTTGAATCTTATAGAATACCATGCTTTAGAACATATCAGTGACAAAATTTCTTGCTCTAAAACTTTCTGTCCCTTCCTGCTTTCTCCCCTCTAAGCACCAGTACCACTGAGCAATAAAGTTAGTATTTAAAGGCTGCTTATCTGATACAAAAGGGGTGAACATCTTAGCATCTGATCTATACATGCTGGAGGTTTCTTGTTTGTTGCAGGTTGGTGGGGTGTGTGGAGGGGTTCTACATCCTTGGTTGGGATGATGACCACAGAAATGATAGAGGGGAAAAAGCAGGCCTGGGGAGTTCTGGGACAGGTTCAGGGCATGAGATTGTTTCAGTTTTCCTTTGCTTTTCTATATGGGTAGGGCAATGATTTTGGACCCTTCACCTGAGGTCTGTGTACTGTAGTGCTGTTGGAGGGGCAGAGGGAGGTTATTGGAAGGCTAGGGCAAGCACAAAAGTGGGGAGAGCGTGACAGAAGCTCCCGATTGATTTACCACTGGCTTACATGAGTCCTGAGAAAGCTGAGAGAAAGTTACCATCTAGCCTTGGACAAAAGAATAGTGTGAATAATCCCATGTCATACAGATATTTTTTTAAGGAAATTTGGGAAGGGAAGTGGGTAAAAATTCCTTAAAACAGAAAAATATAAGAACGTTCTCCTGTTTTGTTCCCAAATACAGGAGTTCATAGATATGTTCAGCCTGGTTGGCTATGTGTGTTGGGAAGGTGGGGTGTGGTAGGTGAGCTCCTCTTCTGTGTGCACTGGTGGCAAGTTCCTGCTCTTGAAATAAGAGTGGGGAAACACTTTTTCCCCCAGTTGGACTTGTAGTGTGTTAGTGTTGTTTTGCAGGTAGTATTTGAAATATTAGCAAATTAAGTAATCAAAGCGTTTGCAAGGATTTAACACAGTAGATCAAACACTTAAAGACTGTCTTGTTTCTGAAATTTTAGACCTAAATATTTTGTGTCCTTTTGTCTTTATAGTGATGAAGCAACCATTATCTCAGGGACAAAGCTTGCTAAACAAGTTTTGAAAGAAGTTCAAAGGGATGTAGAATCATGGATATCCTCTGGAAACAAGAGACCTCATCTCACTGTCATATTAGTAGGAGACAATCCAGCTAGTCATATCTATGTCAGAAACAAGATAAAAGCAGCTGCAGCTGTAGGTATGTGTTGTGTAATTTAGATGATCCTTTGGTAAGCTCAAGATAGTGTTACTTAAAAATAAAATTTAAAAAAAGGCAGAGGCAAACTTCATTTGTAACTTAATTTTGCACTGTTTTCTTCCTCATGTTTTCTGATGAACCTAAAGAAAAAAGTTGGCTTGGCATGTGAAGGAAGTAGTTTTAATGATACATAAATGGTAGCTGTAAGTTCAGTTCTGTATCTTAAAATCTTGTTAAGAAACAGTTTGCAACCTTACCATTAGAGACTGCAAACTGAAGGAGAATACTGGGGAAATTTTTTGATGGTTAAGTGTCTTAACTGGCTTTGAGAGGTGTAGTAAATAAAGGTAATCTGAGTGAAATCATGTCAGTTTTCAGTTGCTTCTGCAAGGCACTTTTATTATTTTTAAATGTGAAATAATTGGTTAAGAGGTTGCCTCCTCAGTACCTGTTAGATTCTTTTTTTATAAGTGGATTTTTCAGCCTGATTTCAACTGTACAAGTTAGCAAACCCTACTGCCTGGAATTAATGGCAATAGTGATAAAGTAATCAGTTTCACAGGAAGATATTGAGAAGAGCCTTTTTCTTTATTAAGTCAATAATTTCTTTGTAATGTTAGTCTTCAAATGCATCTGCTGTATCTCAGGGAATATCTGTCCTGTTGAATTTTTAGGTCCTACGTAGAGCCAGGCAAGCCAATCCAAAACCAAGGCTTCACAGCTGTGAATATGAAGGGCAAAGTTTCAGCCATAATCAAATAAAACAGTAAAGCTAGGTGACTGATTACGCAGGGAAAAGCCCAGTCTCTGCACTGTCTCATCTCCAAATGGGAGAGTATTGTAGCCTAAACAGGAGATTTCAGTGTTGTTGCTGTTGGAGAAATGGTTTCTTGTGAAGTAACTTGAAAAATTTCCATTTCTAATAACAAGTTTTGCCCCAGAGAAATACAAAAGCTGTCATATAAAATGCCAGTAATGCTAGTGCACCTTTATCTGTTCAGTTTTAGTTGCTATTCTCAATAGCACATTTGTAGAAAACGATATATGCTTTATTTTCCAAACATTTCCAAACTGTTGTTTAATTCTGGGGCTACTGTATGTATTTTTTTTATGTTCCATGGTAAGATTATACTTGACATCTAGAAATACAGCATTAAAGACCAGACAGGGAAAGCAGAATTTTTATCAAGTCCTCTATGGTTATTTAAGACAGTTGTTAAGCATCAAACAGATTTTTAGACTAAGTGACTAAGCTGTCTGTAGATGAATTTCCTGATACTAATATGTGTTTTCTGTTTTTTGTTTTATCAGGCATTTCTAGTGAGATCATACTGAGGCCTAAAGACATTTCTCAGGAAGAACTCTTAGATATGACAGTAAAACTCAACAAGGATTCAACAGTTAGTGGTTTATTAGTTCAGCTGCCTCTCCCAGGTAGGTGACAACTTTGTCCCACTCCTCATATATAGTCAATGTGAGAGGAAAGAGTTTGATTTTTGTTTTTCAAGTGTATCTTAGCGACATAAAAAGCTCTTGCAAGAGGACATACAGAATGAAGGATTAGTTAAGATGTTAAATTTTTTTATGTACTAGCCTGCAGTTAACTTGAAACAAAAAAGCAAATTAAATTGTGAGAATCATTTAATATTGTCAACCTTGCTTCTTTTGAATGTTCAGTCTGAGTGCTATTTCAAGGAATTTCCCTCCACACACACACATTATTTACGTAGTTTATTTCTTCTTCATTGTTGTTTTTGAGGTTTTTTTTTGTTTTTAACTTCTTGCACTATTTTGCCTTGAACTCCAAGACCTTTGCCGTATTTTCAGCCCCCATATCATGCCAAGTTATGCTATCTAGCAGACGATGCCATGGTCTTTCTCACAATGATTCCAGGCTCTGCCTTAAACATTTGTTTGTGTTTTCTATGCTGTCCCTAATGTTCCAGCTTTGTGCTCAGGTTCTGAAAGCCTCTACTATATTCTTGGTTTTTATTTCCCTTTGAATTTGTTTAATAAAAACTCAGTTAATTATTGTATGGCAGTAGCTGCCAAAACAGTATTTTGGCAGTGATCAAACTTGCAGTTTTCATCTAAATCTACATAAGTCAACTTAGTTAACCGCTGTATGTTTCGTAACAGAGAGGTATCCAAATTACTAGAGTCATTGTAATAAATTGACTGGCATACTGGTTTTCCACTGTCTGTGTTTCTGAGTAGTGACTGGAGCAACAATTGGGACAGGCTGAGAGTTGGGGCTGTTCAGCCTGGAGAAGAGAAGGCTCCAGGGAGACCTTCTAGCGGCCTTCCAGTACCTGAAGGGGCTACAAGAAGGCTGGGGAGGGTCTTTTTACAAATGCAGGGAGTGACAGAACAAGGGGTGATGGCTTTAAACTTGAAGAGGGGAGATTTAGATGAGATGTGAGGAAGTAATTCTTTTCTGTGAGGGTGGTGAGACACTGGCCCAGGTTGCCCAGAGAAGCTGTGGCTGCTCCTCCCTGGAAGTGTTCAAGGCCAGGTTGGATGAGGCTTTGAGCAACCTGGTCTAGTGGAAGGTGTCCCTGCTGATGACAGGGGGGGTAGGAACTGGATGAGCTTTAAGGTCCCTTCCAACCCAAACCACTCTATGATTGTATGATCTATACTGTAAACTCTGAAGGACAGGAGCTGTCTATTTGGCATGTATAGGCATGATTTATAGCACTAGATGGGACTCCAGGGGTTACTGTTTATAAGAATCTTTTTTCTAGGCAACTCTTCATTTCCACTTTTATTCCTTGTCTTGGTCTTCACTTTCAGATAGTTCTCACTGCCTTTGTTTCATACCTATAAACCAACAAAAATTCAGGCAAGTGCTGAGTGTTAGAGGAAGTGATACTTTGCTTGTATTTGTAATAAACATCAGTATTTGTGATGAGGAAGTTTTGTGCTTTGTACTATATGAAAGCTAACTGAAATTGGCCACTTGTTGAATTAAGTTGGCCACAGGGTGGAAGTATAACACAGGTAAGGAGGCTGAAATCTTGGACACTAAATAAGGAACTCTGGGAGCTGATGCAGTGTTGTCAGTTTAAATTGAAGAAGCATCTCTCCCACTAAGAACAGATTAGGGGAAACAGGTGATGTAACTGATTTTCAGTAGTAGCAACTCGGGCATAAAGTGGAACACTGACAGCCTAGGGATTGAAATCTTTCTATCTAAAGTGTGTAGCAGAGGAAACGGGCTCATCCACTGCACTCCAAATCCACTCTTCTGTTCCCCAGAAATGAGAGGTGTCCTGTGTCAATTGTCTTATGTGGGTACTCAGGAAAATTGTTAGGTACACCTGCAGAAATGCTATTTGATTACAGTCTGCTCTTAAGCTGTCTGCCTTCATGGATACATATCTCAAAACCAGATGTAAGTCTTGAAACTTAGTGAATTTAAACCTGAAAAGAAAAAAAACCTGAAGGTAATTCTGGTTGTGTCATTTCAAATGTCTGATGCTAGTCCACTCGAATGTTTAAGCCCTGAAGTAGTTGGTTGAAGATCCCTCTCAAAAACTACAGTACATCTGTCACAGGAACTAGGTGAAGACTAGTAAGCCTTTCTCTAACCTGGAAAACTTAGTAGTTTGAGGCCTGGCTGTTGCCTGTCTTAGTAAAAATCTTAGAGTAATTTAATCAATAGCTGAACTTTTTCAGTGTTGTATTGTCTGTATAGTAAAGTTAAATATGCAAGTTATAATGAACTTAAAACATTCAGGAAGTTCTTTCCATAATAGATATCAGATATAACTCTGAATATATATTTTTTTTTCCCAAAGGAACTTCAGAATCAGAAGAGCAGAAATTTAAGTTAGCTCATTTTCCAGAACTTTAGATTTTTGTAGTAAAGGAAACAAAACCTAGAGGATCTAAAAACTTTTATCAGTGGAGGCTGCTTATTCCAAAGATGAGCTTGTTGTGTGGGGTTTGGGGTTTTTTTGCAGTAAACCATACACAAGTGTGACTTTTGATCAACACTGGGGTAAAAATAGAAGAAGAAAATAGCTGTGTTCACTTTTGTTAGCTGGAACTATTTAACTTTGAGCATTGTCATCTTTGCCTGAGGGAAACTTCCTTTCTGTGCCTCTTTAGAGTGTATCACTTCTGATGTGATAATGGTTTTGTGGGGATTTTCTAACAATCTAGTTTAACTCTGGGTTTTTTTTAATCAGAAATCTTTTAACACGAGATTGCCATAATTTAAGTTTTATAACATCCATGATATCTTTTAATTAGGTAGCTCCTTTTAATGCAGAGTCACAAAATACCTAAGTAGAGCTCATTGCCCACTAAATTCAAAATTCCTATATATATATAAAAAATATTTTTTACTAGAAAGATCTGAATTTCATAATCAACACTTATTTCCCTTTTTTTGGCTTTTTTAAACATCCCATTATGCTTCCTGAATTGGACATTAGGATATATCACTTCACAATGGCAGATTTCTGTTAGGCATCTAGTCTAGAATGAATGTTGTATAATTATATAAAAGATGCAAAAAGTTATCATTCTGAGACAGAGATAAAGCTGGTAGTGTAATCCTGGGAGCAGTTTGGGATGTTACTGAACAATGAAGCAATAGACTAAAATGTCCCTGCTCATTGCAGGGGGTTTGAACTAGATGACTTGAAAGGTCCCTTCCAACTCAACTGTTCCATGATTGTATGATTCTAAAGTGCTAACTGAGGTAGCACTAGGTAAATACATTTATTAAACAAAGCTTGCTTTCTGGGGCAGTATGGGGATGGTTTGTAGGGCTCTTCCTCTGGAGTGTCTTTACGTATGCAGGTTTTATACTTGGGTTTGTAAACTTTGCAGAGGTAGGACTGGCTAACACTTCTTTTTATTTTCCCAAAATTGATACCAATATTTGTGTAGCATAAGTGTTAAGCAGTTGCAGATCTATCCCATATCAATAGTGCATATGAAAAATGTTTATTATTAATGGATATGGATAATAAATAATGTGCAGATATAATAGTTTAAGACATATTTAGTGTTTTGAGCTCATCATTATCAAACAATTTGGTATGTTCTCACAGTTTTCTGATGAAGTAGGATATGTTTTGGTCCTCCTGATTAGAAACTTAATAGAAACAGTTGTATTGTTGTAAAATGGAAAATAAAAACTAGATCTGCGAAGTTATTTCAGTTTAGGATTTCCATACATTTATTTAAAACTTGGATCGTGTGTCCTTTGTGACCTTAGAGAGAGGTAATATGCACAATGACTTCTCCTATGCTTGGTTTTTGGGGTTTTTTGATAGACTTGATAATAAACACTTCCAAAATGCAGAAGTGACTCTGAAGTGTACCTTGCTTAAACATTGATCTTTATGGGTAATAAGTTGTCGTTCTCAGCTGAGTATTGGCCTCTTGTATTTTGACTGAATCTGTGGTATGAGCAGTGTCACAAACTAAATAATTTCCTTTTTAGTAGGGGAAGTTTTAATTGCTACCTTTAGAGAGGGAGTTTAGTTTATTCATAATGAATAATAATAATTGCCCTAGCTAGACCCAGCTTGTGTGTTTCTCTGTGTAAGGATTCAGATAGTATTATTGATGACACCTGAAAGAACTGCTGTTTGAAAGCAATGTCTTTCCTAGCTCACATAGATGAACGAGTAGTTTGTAACGCTATTGCACCTGAGAAGGATGTGGATGGATTTCATGTTATGAACATTGGACGTCTGTGTCTTGACCAGCCTTCTGTAATACCTGCCACTGCTGCTGCCGTGTGGGAGGTGATAAAACGGACAGGTAAGAAACTGAACTGCATCAAAACTCTTCATTGCAGGAGGTGAATGAAGGACAGTCAGGTGTGAGTTAAAATGTGTAGGTTATCTAAATGTATTGGGTTGATGGAAGAACAAACATTAAGAGGATTAATCTAAATAATAAGGAGGTGCCAAGCAGATGAGATCTTCTGCCAGTAGCATAACTATTAATTAAGTGTAGACAGAAGTCCATGTAGAATACTTGGTGAAACACTTTGGTAACTTATTTTCTGCATTTTATAGCATTGCAGGGAACTTTCTGTGATACTACTGATCTCCTGATAAATTATCAAATAGAAGATTTGAAGTTCTTGTGAAGTAAGGGGGAGAAACAAGAACAAAAATGGAAACATTTTAATGAAGTATTAGAAGGAGAAAAGAATGCATATATTTTCCGTAGTTGTGATTTTGTAAGTCTAATGTAAGTGTTTTTATTGGTAGACAAAAGAGCTTCCTTTTCCCTTTGTGGTCAGAGAAGGGAAATTAAGTTCCTCCAAAGGGTGATTCAGATAACTGGAATGAGTTGCCAGTTTTGTTTCTCTAAGGTGAAAGCTTAAAGTTGTTTTGTAGATTCATCCCTCAAGTTCAGCCTTGTGGATTTTCAAGTCATGTTGATGTCAGCAGTCCACAACAGCAAATAATTACATGTTGGGGACTGAGAAGAAGGATTTAGGTCTATCAAAATAGCGGAATACATTTTTCTTTAGAGTTTTTATTTACTTTTTTTTCTATAAGGAATACAGACATTGGGAAAAAATGTTGTTGTAGCTGGAAGATCTAAGAATGTTGGAATGCCTATTTCGATGCTTTTACATACTGATGGAGAGCATGAAAGGCCTGGAGGTAAGTCCTTGAATGTTGTTTTAATGTTTCCATTTGTGAAATCATTAAAATTAAACTGACCAGAGGTTTCAGATAAGAAGAGAAAGCTTTTATCTATTGTATGATACTTACAACTGTGGAGGGATTGTGGGAGCAAGGATAAGGAGGTCAGGCTGAAAGCAAAACACGGCACAATTCTAGCTACTGAGAAAGAAACCCAGCTCTGTTTAAGCTAAAAACCAGACAGGAACCAGAGCAAGGAAATAAATTTGGTAATATATTCCCTGACTTATTCTCAGGGGAGCAGTTTATGGACTTGACTTTTGGGTGTCATGTCATCATTTTATCCTGTGTTTGAAACAACTACTGTTTAAACATAGTTAGCACTGAAGGTTGAGGATAATAACTGACAGTGTGCTTAAAGAGCTACAGAGGTTCATGTGCTGGTTATACCAAGTAATATATCTGTATGCCTAATCCTCGTTTTTATCTAATGTTAATTTAAAGTTTTTCATGCACATATGTCTGTACACACACACATATATATATACACACATACACATATATACATATATGTATAGTATATGACATGATTCCTATGTTGTGTTGTGTTAATTAGGTGGTGATTATGAAAATATCCAAATGACCTATTCAGTAACTTTTCAGTGTGAGCTCTATGAAATTATATGTTGGTTTAGGGGACTTTTTTGCAGTGCAACTTATATCTCCCTGGAAATTGAGGGTTGTGATGGAAATATTTTTAAGTAATTGTAATCACAGAAGCATGCATGTGCTGCTATAATTGTGCTGTAGGGAGAAAAACAAATATAATTTAAATAGAATACTGTCCTTTTCTAGCTTCATTTTGATGATAGAAAATGCCAAGGTGGTGAGCGCAAATGAGGTAAACATGAATGTTTAGTCCCAGGCATATTTAATAGGAGTGGAGTGGAATCTGTTATTAATATAATAAAACACTAAAAGCTTCTTACTAATCATAGAGTTGTTTTTTTCCATTCATCCTCTGTGGGAAAGTTGCTATTTGAAACTTCTCTGTGTGTTTGAATTGTAATTACCATCAGTGCATAGTTCTGGTCTCATCCTCATTCCCATGAAAATTAGTAGCACTTTTGCTATTTGTTGCAAATTTGGGGTTATATGTATTACTGGCAGTGCAGTTCACTGATTGAAACAGGCTTTATACAACACAGATACGTTGTAAACTAATTCTATGTTTCTCAGCTGGAAATTAAGAGACTTAGTGATTCTTTGAGCAACTTGTTACAAAACCCATAGTAGTTGCATGGGTGGTTTTTTTTAGCTGTAACTCAATGCCATTTTGTATCTCTCGGCTGTTGAGTTACTTGGTTCTGTGGCTCAGTTCTGTTAATTTGTATCCTGGGTTTGTAGTTCTTCTTTGAATACCTGGTAGTGTGACTTTTTTTGGGGGGCTAGTCCATGAGTTTGGCCTGTGAATGAACTTTGTGCTGCCTAGTTATCTGCCTGTGTTCTGATTCCTGACGTGTTGCTTGACTGGCAGCCGTGTTTACTGGCATTGTCTTTAATGCTATGTATGTCATGTATTCTATCTGGGAACAGAAAAAGGTTTGGCTATTCCCTTTCTGGCAATGACACTGGAATCTACCTGTAGAAAGATTTAACTCATTGAGGCTATCTTTGTTTATTCTGAAGAAATTGATTTATTTTTAAGGTAGTTTTTCTTGTTTTCCAACCTGCAGGATGGTTATGTACAGTTTAAAGCATCTGGCAATAAGAGAACAAATTAAGATTTGTACTTCTTTCACAATAAATTAGCATTAAGTATGTATTTGTCCTATACATGGTGATAAATACTTCAGTAGTTGAGATGGTCTACTGTAGTTTTCATTCCTGACTCATAAATTGGGCTGTTCTTGAAGATCTAGTTGGTCTTCTGCAGTCAGCTTTCTCCTCTGCTTCTGCTCTGAGCAACCAGAGCCCAGCCTGGTCAGCATGTGGAAAGGAGGGCAGCTTCAATGGCTATCAGAATTTCTGGAGGTATTTTGACAGAGAAGAAACTGAAGGCAGTTGAGAGAAAGCTGAGATAGACAGTGAAAGAGAATGCATAAAGCTGAGGTATAATCAGATCAAGGAGGTGGAGTGAAAGGAAAGATTGGAAATGTGAATGTAATAAAAAGTAATAGCTTAAATGGACTAATCCTTTCCACCCATTCTTTTAGGGGCTATTAGCAGGGCAAAACTTGTGCGTTATGATCAGAGACATCTGTCAGGCTACAAGATCAGGTAGCTTTAGCAAAAGTGGAGTTGAAAATGAGTCAGACATGTCAGAGTTGATAATTTCATTTTTTACCAAAGGCACGCTTTCTTCAAACATGTTTTTAGAACAATTTTAACTTGTTAATACAAATGCAGCAGAAGCATTTTTCTTCTTTGGTTTTTTTGTGTGTGTGTTTTTTTGCTGTTGTTGTTTGGGTTTTCTTTGTTCACGGGATGGGAACCAGACAAGACCTATAGTTAATTGCTGAAAAATAACTTTCTGAGGTCATCAGTCGGGGTTTATCAACAATTGATCTGATATCATTAAATATTTTTTATTGTGAAGTGATGCAAGATGTGTGAATGTGATACTATTTTTTTCTTAGTTATTGTTGTAGGTTTTAGTTGTTGGTTTCTTACAGGTAAAGAACAAAATTCAAATGCTGGTGTGTCTTCATCTGGGATGTTTTATATGTAGAAACAGAAACATCCTGGGGGTGGCAGTATCCGATCGGATCGGAAAACCATCTGACCCCTTCAAAACCGATTGTGTAACTGTGTTTTGTGTATGCAGGTCAAGAGGCTATCTCCGTTTCCTAAGCTAGTGAATTGACCCAGCAGTATCATGAGGCATCTTAACTGCTAAATATATTCCTCTTCTTTCAACAGAAGTATCAGTGTAAAAAATAGCTGTTTCTTTTCTGTTTTGGCACAATCACAAATAAATGGAAAACCCACCCTTTCTGAGGTGTCTGTAAGCTTCTGGACTGCTGTTCTCAAGGTAGGGGCTTGGGTTGGTTGTTTATTTCTCCTTTCTTTTTTTTTCTCCTTTCCTTTTTGGTAGTGAGGGCAGTTACTTGGTTTCAGGAGCTGACTACAGACACATTCCTCATTAAAATCTTGATGGGAAAATTACACTGATTTTACTTCTCAGAAGATGTGAATATTGGTAACTTTGGATTTTATGCATTGGTTTTTCTCAACCTCTCTGCTGAGTACAGGGTAAGAGCTCAAAAGAATCTCATTATGTATATATTTTACCCAAAATCACAATCTTTATTTCAAAAAACATGTTCTTTTGCTTAAAATAAGTATTAGAAGACTGCTTTAAGCCTTCCTTTCCAGAATACAGTGGTAATTATATTTGCCTTTCATGTGTGAAAAATAGCCTTTCAGAGAATCCCTGACTTCATTGTGATTGATAGAGCATTAGCCAAGAAAAGGAAAGTGTGTCACATCAAAGAATAGGCATGGTTCTTCTGCAGGGGGTGAAGTGATTTGTTATGAATATGTTTGGAGAATGAGACCTGCAAAGAAGGAAAACTGACCATCTCTACAGCCTTGAATGCTTTGAACTCAAGAGTGTGTGAGGAGCTCAAACTCCAAACAAATCAGGAGCTGGAGACATGCTGCTTTAGATTAGCAAAATGAGGAGTATCAGTGAGTAATACTTGGGTCTTGTTTCAATTGTTTTGTCTGTATGAGTTGTTATTGCAGGATCCCAAAGGTATTCAAGGAAGGAAGCTGAAGGAATCCTTGACATGCAGGCTTTGTATACTGTCTGGGTTGTTGCTGTCATATAAAGGGTTACTGTGGGGATGTTTTTAAGACAGTGAGTTATCTAAGCTGTCACTGCATATAAGTTAATGGGAAGTTTTGGAAGGTTGGTGGGAGACTTCTACCTTCTGGCAACTCCCCTTATTTTGTGGAATTGTTTATGCACATCTGTACTTTTCTGTTATTATCTGAATGTGTCTTGATGTGCTTCTCTTTGAGGAGACAATATACACTATAGAGACTGAAGGAGATGAGGGATCAAAGGTGAGGGGAAAGAGCAGAGAAATAACTATAACACCAAGAAATGTGGATACATGCGGGAGCAGGCTCCAAATCTTTTGAGTTTGCCCAGAAGGATGTACACTTCTATTTGTGATAACTTCAAACAATTCCTTTTCTGATATGAAGTAAGGGTTTAGCTGTTTTTCTTTTATCAGGAGATACAAGAAATGGTAGGACAACTGCTAAAACCTGAGCACCTTTTTGTCCAGTCTTTTCCATTCCTGTTATTGCACTTGAGTACATAAAATGATGACTTGGAGTGCTTTGAGTGTGTGGAAAGATATGTGCATTGGATGTGTTGATTCCTTAAGTGGGTATGGTGATAAACCTTCTCAGATCCATCCAATTAGAGTTTTGTAAATATTGATGCTGCTGTTGATTGTGTTCCATGTTTATGTTCAAGAATGCCTCTCCTTGATGAAATCAGGCAATGTTCCAGTTGAGAGATGGATTTTGCTGTCTGACCTTGCTTGCAGTTATTGGTTGGCAGGGCTTCTAATCAAATATGCTTGGCCCAGGAGTGTTCTTGTTGTCATAGCTACTAGACTCATTACCTACACAATCAGGCCCTAGAAAGAGAAGAGCCTCAATTATCACCTCCTGTTGTTGGCCAGATGATCAGCCATGTTAGCTCTTGATAGAGGGAATATCAATAAGAAATAGTGCCACTTCACTGAACTTGAATTACCAATTATTCCTTGAGCACTCAATCTGTCAAAAACATGGGCCAAAGACGAAATTTGGGCTCAAGGGGAAATGCTATTATGAAGTTAGGTCACAGGTAGGAAAACTGGTAGTCTTGGCTGTGTATTGAACAGAATGTCAAGGGAAGCAACTGGGGAGCTTGGGACAGATGGATAAATGTGGTTGAGGACAGACATGCAAACATGGGGATCTTGTACTTGAAGCTTGAGTTTGTGATGAACAACTGAGTCTTAAGGCACACTATACAAATGGTGCTTAATAAGGCAGACACTGGATTCCATGCTGGGTTTGCTCTGTGTCATCCCTCTGAACATAATGAAGCTGATTAAGGAATAAGTTAGTCCACAGTTAATAAATTAATTCATCTGGTGTGAATTCTTAAGAATAAATATTTTACCATATATGTGAACAGTGCTACGAGCGTCCTGTCTACGCTGAAATAAATGATGCATCCCAGGACAAATCTGATGAACATTTGTACTGTTGTTAAATAAGTCATTTGCACCTGAAAATAAACACTACAGAGGCATTTTTTATGTGACAATTAATTGCTAATCTCTTACATTTCAGGTGATGCTACGGTGACCATTACTCACAGATACACACCAAAAGAGCAGCTCAAGATCCACACGCAGCTCGCTGACATTGTAGTAGTAGCTGCAGGTAATACTAGTTGTTAATACTCCAATCACAACATTTAAAACATAAAAAGTAGTCTCTGGTGTGAGGGTTGGTGGCACTGCTAGCTATTTCACATTTCACCAAATAATTGGTGCTCGTGCTTGCTGAGGATGTTGCAGTAAGTAGGATTTCTTGTTTGAAGAAGGGCAAATGATTTGTTCTTGCCCTTCACATTTGCGGGCTCATAAACTGTTTCTCGTCACATGTGACACCTTTCCCTTAGGGAGACTTTAGAGTGAACTCAAGATTGGGAACCAGTCAGTGCATAGTTTACACAGGTATAATTATGTAAATTAAAAAATTCTTTGTGCAGTGCAAAAATCATGAGTCATTTAAATTTTGACAGGAGAGTTTCTTTAAATCAGCTGGAGGCTGCATTCATAAAACAATGGTATCATTCCCTTGCTGTTAGAATTAAGGGCAACCGTGCCAAATTAACTGGTAGTTTAGGTAATGTCTGTTTTTAATAGCTGAATTCTAATTTTTTTCTTTTACAATTATCATGTAAAGAGGAAGAGTAATTGCCTAGAGGAAGGGGTCTGAAGGATCAGTGTCTATATTAATGCAATGTAGAGTGAAATACTTGCAGTTTGACTAATCTAGAACAAAGAAAGAAGCAGAACTCTGTTTCTGAGAAACCTCTGGTTTTTGTTTAAGAGCATTATAAATAGAAATATTACTTTAAACAAACAAACAAAAAACTCCACAATCCACCTTAGTAAAAACCTTGGTAAAATTCTGTGTCCCCTCACAGCTCAGGATATTCTCCTTCTCGTACTATTTTGGAGGACTACAAGAGGATTGTATCTTTCCTCTTTTCTCCTCCCTTCCTCCCTCTTCATCATCCTCAAGACCAAAATCTTACTTATTTTCTAGATGAAGACAGATAGGTACCTGTCTAAAGCTCATCACTTCCTGTTCAAGTGAGATGTCCTTTGCTTCAGGGTTTAACTGCACTATCTCTTCCTCATGCCAGGTCAGGAACAAGGAACAGCTCACTTGTCCCACATGTGATTACTCAGATGTGGGCCTGACCAGAATTCATGCACTGTGAATCAAAAATAATGTGTGTGCTAACTGGAAATAAACTATAACTTTTCATCCAAATCCACTGCTTCCAGTTTAATCATTGCTTCTGATTTTTATGCTGAGTATAGTTTGTCATCAGTTTTGCTTGTAGTTAAATGGTTGGGTAGCAATTCAGCTCTGTGTGTTCTTCATGCTATTTTCCTTGTGTCATTTCTAACAGGAGCATGATACAACACTCATTACACAACATGAGATATACTTGGAGTGATGAAAAATCTTAGGGCTGGATTGTGTAAACGGTATGCAGCCCAGCCCCAGTGGATGCTCTGGGGAAGATTACACTTGAGAGAGGTGGAATCCCTCCAAGGTGCCTCTTGTTACTTGAGAACTGTGCACATTGTACCTTTGGGATCATGAATTCCCTGGAAATGTGTGACCTGTTCAGCAGGTGTTGCAGAAAACCTAACTTCTACCCTGCCAGGTAGAAACAGCTGCTGTCATAGGCTGCTGTGCAAGATGTGCAAATGGAAAGCAGCTTTTTGTGCATGTCTGCATATAAAAGCAAGACTTCTATTCTCATTCTCCTCTGCCCATGTAATACTTTTAGAAGAGCCATCTGCATTCTGGCTCCCAGTTGGGTGACTTTTAGCAGTGAGTCTGTTCATTCTGATGTGGTACTCCATCACTGAGGAGTTTTCTGTTCACTTGTATTCATGCCTTTCGTCATGCTTCAGATCAGGGGCTTCTGTTTTCACTCTTGCATTTGAGAACACCCATCTTTGTCTCTCATTCACCCCCAAGCCTCGTGACCCCGGTTTTCCTGCTTACTGTGATTGTAACTATGCATCCAGTTTATTCCTTCCCTCCTGTTCCCTCCCAACTCCTTGCATCATAAATTCTAACAATGCTGCTCTTGTCCAGTCTACCACTCCTTAAAATCTGTGTCTCTGCTTCCAGGTGGAGCTTCCTAAACTCTTTCAATACCTTGTTTTTAGCCAAAGCATAATGTTTCCTCCTGAGCACACCTGACACTTCACATCCCACCACAGCCTTTCCTTTCTCTGCCTGCTATCCCTGCCTATACAGACATCCCATGGAGTCTGTTCCTTTTGCCATCAGCCCAGACTTGGAGTACAATAAATGCAGCTTGACCTATGGTGCTTGTATAGCCACCACAGTACTTCCAGGGCAGTGAGGGAGGTCGTAGGCATTCTTTGACTGGTCAGCCTGCTGCTTCTCCTCTTAACTTTCCAGGCTGCCTTGAGGGAGAAGTCTCATCTGCCTGGTAGGTTTGGAGAGGGGGTAAAGAGCAGGAGAGAGGTGCCAAATGACAGATGAAGTTCTTCCAGCACTACTTGTGCTGTCCTTAGGAACATGACTGCAATCCTTTTACTGTATAGGAATTGCAAACTTGCCACTCTTGTATTCAGACAGTGGCTAGTGAGCTTTCTCAGGAGTTGACTGTTTTACAGTCCTTGTACCTAAGATGGGATTAGATACAGCTTTGTTTCTCTTTTATGAAAAAAAAATTCATCATTTTCTACAAAAAATAATAAGAAAGATTTTTCTCACATTCTTCAGTCAGTGCATTTTAGGAATAGCTGCTCTAACGCTTATCTCTTCCTACTTGGTATGTAAAGTAGGCTTAAGTAAATAGATCTGCTCATTAGGTTTGGGGGTTAGTTTATTTGTTGCTATTAAGTATTTGGCCTATTATCAAACCATTTTACAAAGGGTGTAACAGTGCAGCTTCCGTTAATATGCTTCCGTCCCTATCGCGCACGGATCATTTACCCCCATAAGGCTGAGGCATTATCCAATTACCAGCCAGCTTGCAACTGATTGCTTAAGAGTGTGATGAAGTAGACCTAGCCAGATGCTATCAAATGGCAAAGGGAAGAATTTGAGGTCTTGGCTTGCTCAACATTAGAAGCAGAGTTTCAAGCTTGTGTCCTATGGGGGAGTGAGAAATGGAGAACAAAGAAGGTTCTTATATTGCATGTATCTAAATGACTAACTGGCTGTGATCCAGCACTTTAAATGAAGCCAAAGTCCTTGTATATCAGTGCTTGCCTACATTAAAAGTGCTGTCTCAAACCATGTGAATTTGCTTTCTTTTCCTTTTTTCCTTCTCTGCACCTGAGAGAAAACTGCTTCAGAGGGGAGCTTAGACTTCCCCTTTGGACATACTCTGTTCCTAGGATGAAGGTTCCTCATAGAACATAGAACTGATGGAATTGCTCAAGAAGCAAGTTTAATTGTAATATTCAAGTTGGAATTTCCTGTCACTCAGAGTTGGAAGTTGCATGGTGGGAAAGAAATTTAGGAGGTCATTTAAAGTGAATGCAGAGAAAAGATTGCCACTGTTGCAATTGAGGTGTGATAGGCTAATGCAGATGATGTGTAAGGACTTGATATTCTTGGCTCTGTGATAGGACATGGTGACTTTGGTCTCACATACTGCTTTGCCTTAACATTTTAGGAGATGCTTTGTTTGTTGTGACTGTCTGGACATAACCTTTCAGATGTCTGATCACACCTGATGCTGCTGTTTGTAAAGCAGTGCTAGTATGTTTGTTTTAAGATAGCCTTTCCTGTAATTAAAATTGCTCCTGCAAAGACAGATGCTGCTAAACTCTTGTTCTTGAAAGGGAGGTCTCTTCTGCATGTCAAGTGGAGCTGTTGCCATGCTGCAGAAGTTTTATCTCTAGCACACTGGGAAAGCTAAATGAGATTGATCTCCTCAAAGTAGACGTTTGAAATACCATGTGGTGGTGATCTTTATGAAATGGAAGACGTTTACTGTCCAGAACTACTGCCTTAGAAAGTGGTGGTTTGCCACCCGCTTTGGTAGGACCCAGCTCAGATTTTGTGCATAATTCATTTGTCACATTTGTAGCTAAGTTGTTTCAATACCTAAATAACGCTTTTGGTGTCCTTACTGTGCATATAGATAGCTCAGCTGTGCTGACTGGAAGCATATAGGCATTGACTCAGCTCTTTATCTGGAACTTGAAGTGATCTTTTAGGTTTTTTGGGTCCTGACAATTGAACATCTTCATGATGAATATCAAGGTGCTTTATTTAAAATGTACAGAGGAACTATAGTGCATATGAAAGAGCTGAGGCAGCTTGTTGCAGCACTCTGTGTTAGCTGGAGTTTCATAACAGCAAAACAATCATACCCCAGGATGCTACACAGATGTAGCCCACTGAGAGATGATGGTGTTTAGTGCTGAGGCCAGGCCCCTTTTGGTCAAGCAGGGACATCTCCCAATTTGCTATAAATAGCTGGACATGGTGTTTTGTAGAAGTTCCCCTGTGAAAGGTCAGTGTTGTGCACTGGGATTACCAGTAACACAGTTAAAATTGCTTATTAGTTGAGGGTGTTTCTTGAACCAAAAGCAATCCCATTGCACAAATTTCTTTTCTCTTTTCTGCAGTACTAGTAGAAACTAGGTAGAAAAGCCTCAGCTGTCCTGGATTCCATCTTGGGCTGCCATTCTCCACCCTTGAACAAATTTTGGTAAATGTGTTTGCCAGGTGTCAATGGTTTCATTGTCTAAGGAGTATGAGACACACAGCAGTGCCTTCTGTGCATCAGTAACATTTGAATGTAGGAGGTCTTCCCAGTTCCCCTTTGCTAGGTCTGTGTGGAAATGATAGAAAAGCAGGGTGAGAATGGTTTTTTTGAAAGCCCATCTAGTTCATACTGGTGCTCCCAAAGTGGTATTTCTGTACATACTAGTTTAATCTGTTTTTTTCAGATCTCCAGTGATAGAGACCTCCTTAATCTCTCCTCAGACTGCTCTCTTCAGTGTTCCTCTGTTCTCCTAGTTAAAAAGTTCTGGACAGTGCAGCAAGGGAAATCATCTTGAGTCTATTTTGTGTCACATTAATCATGGACATGGGGGAAAAAGCATAGTTATTCTTGTGCCAAAAGTTTTTAATAACCTTGAAAGCTGTCATGAGATCTAAAAGATTAATTCTTTGCAAAGTTTCCTCATAATCCTCATTGCTCTTGGTTTTTTATGAAGATATGAGCAGACAGATCAGAGAAGTCTAGCACCCACAGTGACAATATGGTATCCCAGCTGATGTCACATGTGAAAGAGATTAGGGCTTCTGTGTGTGTCTTGCAGTAGCATGATTGTGTCTGTGTTCAGTTTATCTAATCCCAAATTCTTCTTATGAAAAATTACTGCCTCACCAGTTTGCTGACTTGCCTTCATGAGGGGTAATTATTTGTATGTAAATGTGGTGTCTTTCCTTCCTGTTGAATGTCAAATGATTTTTGATGCTTTGCTCCTTTTTTCCAGTGGTGCTTGAATTCTTAGCTAGTCAGTTTAAGGTTCCTTCCAGCTTTGTGCCACGAGTAAACAATAGGTGTTCTCTACCACTGTGCTAGTGATGTTATAATGAAACACTTGGCCTTTCTGGTATTCCCTCCACACACGCTTTAATTTTCAGAAAGTACCATTGGAGCCTCTTGCCTGGGTACAATTATCCAACTGATGGTCCATCCAGTGCCTCTTGCTTGCTTATGAGAAGATCATGTGGAGAAAGTTTTACTTGAAAGGCAGTTGCTTCTCTCCTACAGACTGAGCTGATGCTGTTTATTATGGGTAAATCTGAGCTGGACAACTTTTTTTCTTGTTGTCTCTGTTGCTTATGAATGACAGGAATCAAAAGTATGTTGGCAGGATAGATCAGATTTTCTCACCATGCTAGTTTGTTTTTTGCAGCAGTGATATTTCATGTAGTTTGTATTCATTATTTAAATAACTGCTTGTATGTCATGCAGCCAACAAGTATACAAGAAATCGGAGGAGCTGAGAATAACACAAATCCAATACAGATATTAAAAAAAGCAAAGATTTGAAGAAAATGCTGTGGAGGTAACATAGCTGGTTTGCTTCAGCAGTTGGCAACACATCTGGATCAGACCTGACAATACTAACAGTTTCTTGTGGCTCACAGACTGTCTTTGTAGTCCAGATTTTCTTTGGAATGCTATGAAAGGGACTTAATGCCACAAACCAGCAAGTACTTCCTTGATTGAGATCATATTGACTATGTTTGTGACCTCAAGTTTAGCTGAAAATATTTAGTCAAAATGAACAAATATCAACTTTTCTTCTCATAATTACAAACTATGTGAAACTGAGGAATACTTGTTGTCTATGTGTAACAAATCAAGAAAAAATTCAAGTGAGAGAATTAGCTTTTATTTCATGCATACATACACATGCATGCACACTCCTTGATATCATTTGAAACTGATGACCTAAGACTACCTGGCCATGTTAATCAAATATATCTTGATGATTCCAGGTATCCCAAAGTTGATTACAGCTGATATGGTCAAAGAAGGTGCAGCTGTGATTGATGTAGGCATCAACCATATCCATGATCCTCTTACAGGAAAGACCAAATTAGTTGGGGATGTGGACTTCGAAGGTCAGTGAAACACCATACGAACCTGTTGGATAAATATATTGAGTTTTGTGGAATTCTTTCATGATAAATACTTGGAATAGCCAGTGTTACAAATGAGATGACACCTTCAGGATTTTTTTTTTCTAATTTATTTACTTAAATAAGAAAAAAAACCATAGATGTTTGTATGTCTGCTCTTAAGAAATGGTATGTTATTTAGAAGAGCAAGTATTGCTTTTAGTCAAGCATACCAGCAACCTTTAAGAGATGCAGGTGAGCACTTAATGACAGGGTGGTGGCAGGTGCTTTTCTCCAGATTTCTTTATTCCTTTGTGAATCTGTGAAGTGTTTCAACAGTAAGCAATGAAGACAGTTTCTTTTTCACAATTATAGTCACCCACTGTTGGTAGCAAATATTATTATATGACAGCTTCTCAAGCCTCCTTTTATGCACTCACTCCACACTTGTATGTGAAAATGGTAACTTCTGCTTTAGAAGTATCTTTCATGCTAAGGTTGAATGTGGATTCATCTTAATCTGTTGAAAATCTTGATCCAGGCAAGCCTAACACAAAAAAATTGATGTTACATATTGATCTTTTTATGTTTTAATATGTTGCAGAACAAGTTCACAATGTTAAAGTTGATTAAATATCTCTGCTCTGGAGGAGCTCCAGACTGGAATAGCAGGATTGTTGCAGTTGAAAATTAAAGCTTATTGGCAGAGTTGAGTGTGGGAAGCTTAGACAGCATTTACCCACATTATTAATGGTTCTCAACAGTTCCTTATTTTGATAAGTATGAAAATCACCCACAGGTTTTTTTTTTTCACGGTTATTAACATCTTGGCTGGCATAATGTCTCAAAGCTTAATTATATTCAAAATGTTTCTAGCCAGCTGTATGTATTTGTAATTGCATCACTCCCTTAGTTCCTGCTTCTTTTACTCATCATACATAATACCTGTCTGTTAAAGTCAATGAAATTACCTGCACGAGTGTAGCTAAGCGATTGTCTCGACATGCATTTGGAAGTGTATAACTGTGTACAATAGAGCTCCAGTAGAAAAATACTTTGAGTGGAACTTTAATTTTTTTGCTTTCTTATCCTGCTTGTATTATCACAGGTAAAAGGTTACATTTTAAGTTTTCAGAACTGAGCTAAAGTACAGTGAATTATCTGGATTTTTTGTTTGCTTTAGCAGATACTGGAGGAAAAAAAAGCTGTAACTTTGAAAAATGTTTAATTGGTTACTTTTTGTTTGTTTTTCTTTAAATGCAAGACCTTCTGAATGTAATATAGATGTAGATTCAATGTCAAGGCCATGATTCAGAGTTTCAGCAATGCACTGTATATGTCTCGTCATGTCTGCTGTGGGTTGTTCTCAGGATTTCACCTGGGGGGAGGGAAGATCCAAAAAAGAGGGAAGAACTTCAACTGGGATTATGCCACTACAGTTGCAAGTAGCATTTCACCGTGCATTGCCAAAGGGAAATTGTTGTTGGCTCATTGGTATCGGTGAAAGTTTCACTAAATCTAACAACAACAACAAAAAAAAAACCCCATCCCAGTGTATGCAGTTCTAAATAATAAAAAGTAAATCAGCCTTGCCAAGTATTGATTTGGCAGTTAGGAAATGGAACAAGTTAGTGCATTCATGGAGCAAGTGATTTTATCCTTTTCCTCTGTTTGATCACTTGACTGACTTTATATTTAAGCCTAAATAAAAATGGTTTTTGCAGGTTAATGCCAGGTACATAAATAGCTGGTGTGATGTACAGCACCTGTTGAACATCCTGTAGCCCACCAATGTCTATTGTCTTGTCCCTTTATTTAAGCAGAAAAATGTGGCCATGGGGAGAGCAGACATTTAACTGGGCAATCAGAGGTTAAGTTGGATTTATAAGAAATAGATGGAAGTGGCTTACTTCCCCAGGTCATCTGACTTAAAATCTCCCATAGTGGAAGCAACATTTATTTAGATGGGTGGAAACTGTTTTGATTCAGCTGTCATATCCTAGTGATACTTGGATGCCATCCTGTAATCTCTAGAGGGTAAGTTTATTTTTATCTCTCTAACAACAGAAGGATGCCATTTAAATGTTGTTGGGTTTTTTTATGTTGTTCATTATTAAATTCAATGTAAGAAACACCTGGAGGAAAAATTTCCTACCACAGTGAAAGAGAAGTTGATAGCTGCTCAAAAAGAGTTTTGAAGTTTTAAAATCTGTTGTAAAATGACTGCATTTGTTGGAGTTGTGTCTGCTTCTGGTGCAGGCAGCAGAGTTGGGTACAGTCACCTGCAGCTAGCGACACCACCCTTGACAGTGCTTCTCACAGTGGGCTGAGGCCTGACCACTGGCATGCACTGGTGTATGTGTGTATGTACTATCAAGCCCAGTAACACACTGACTGTCCTTGAAACTCCAGTAGATGGGGACGAACAACAAGGTAGTTTACTGATAAAAAATGGAACAGTATCAGAGTTGTGTATCACTATTACAGCTGCTCTAATGGTTGGCTTGCTGGTGATGGCATCAGGGTACCTCTGTGTTTGTCAGGCTTAACGGTTTATTTTGGGCAAAAAATTCCACATTTTATCATGGGATGTCTTCAACCAGTAATTGTGATTTCCCCTGTCTTCCCCTATCCCCATATGCCCTCTGTGTTTTGACACCCCAAACTGCATACACATCAAAAAAAGAGATTTTTTATTTTTAAATGTTTTTGTCCAGAATAGTTTACTGTGCAGTTCCAAGGTATCTAAAAGAACAAGATAGGAAAATACTGTGCATGTAGAGGTCAACTGTGAAGCCCTGAGGTACCTAGCCTGATATTGCAAGTATATCTTAAACTGTGTGTGCATCTCCCCATATATAACCAGCACAGCACGTTGATTGTACCCCTATTTATGTTAAGAGTTTGCCAAAATAAGTGATCCAGGGAGAGGGCATTTTGGGAGCCACAAGAAGGGAGGGTGAAGTGAGAGGAAGGAGTAGCGGTGGCATCCTTAGATTATTGCCAGTGCCATTTTGCTGACTTTTGGGCAACAAGTTTCAGTCCTACAAAGAGAGATGTTGCTCTGAACAGGGTAGTGCATGTGTGGGTGTACTTGGCCCTGTTTTACAGGGCTTTTGTTGCCACAGCAATAATGCTAAGGGGGAGGAGGGCTACAAAGACCAGGAACATGAACTAAGCAACAACTTACACAAAGCATTTAACTGGAAGAGCTTTTTGGGGTGGAGCACAATTTCCAGGAGTGACTGGTAGAGCAGGGTAGTAACACACCAATGTAGTAGCTCACCTTGGAAACTGGAAGTGCCCATGAAACCACAGTGTACAGAACTCAAGTGGGACTTGCTTTAAATGCTGCCTGTATTTCTTTGATTCCTCCCATATATTTGACAAACAGATTATAATGCCTGGTTTTGGGTCTTTATTGGATGCCTATGTAGAAAAGAAATCCTTTATGTAAGAAGCTTCATAGGTGATGTAGTTACTGTGTCAGTGGAGGGGTTAGTAAATGAGAATTGTTCTCCTGACTTGTCTGTTTTGCATGGCCTAGGCAATGTAGAAGAGACTTTGGAAAGTGGGTGCCACCAGGAGCAGGGAGGGGTTGTCAGTACTGAATAGCAGAAGAGTGGCTCAAGAAATGATGGATGTGGTGAAGAGCAACGGGCATATATTATGAATTTCCTTTGAATGAGGGATAATGGTACATAGTGAATGCAGGAAAACCAGGGGAATGGTATGTGGAATACTTGTAAGGTGGAAAATGGACCAGATAAACGTATTGCTTCTGGATAGACCAAGTGCACCAAAAGGAAAGATTCGGTTGAATGAAAACCAGGGAAAAGTATCCTGTCCTCATCAGCTACAGGACTAATGACTACAAAGTAATTGGGCCAGTTGACAGGATTCTTGGAACTTACTCATGTCATTTAAGAGCTTTACTGTTGCAATCTTCAAATCCAGTTTCTTAATGGAAATGATGGTCCTGCAGTTGTATCGTAGCTGCAGTTTACAGGAAACCCAGTCTTTGTGACAGCAGTCGCTTCTGACAGTTGTTTGCTGCCGCTTTGCGTTCATTGTGTTACCTTTCAGGCTGGAGGCTTCTGTTCAGGTGATTGAATCCAAATTATCTCTGTGCAACTTTTCCAAACAGTGGTCATGAAAACAGAACATGGATCTTCCAGCTGCTTTTGCTATAGTTTTGTTACTTAATTTATCAGTTGATTTTGAAGACATGTTATTTATTCTGCAATTAATAAAAGTCCAATCTATGCACTTTTGCCAGCACATTGCTGCTCTGCAAAAATCAGGGCAAGTGTTGCCTGCTGTTATGCTCCACTAGTGCAAGAAAAAAGTAAGAATGTTAGCAATAGGCCACCAGAAGGCCAGGCTGACTGATTGCTGTCTGGTGGCAGTAAACTGCTGGATGGCCAAGTCTAGATACTTCTCTGCAGAACAGTATGTTGTGCAGGTAAGTCATGTTTTGACAGTTTGCATTTCTACTGCCACTGCTTATTATCCCAAGGCTCTATCAATATCCCATCCACTTGTCTTTGCTAAATAGCTGAATGCAAAGAAGCTGCTATGTATAATTTTATGCTGGATTTCTCTGTCCAAGATACCTTTGTTTGGCTTTTAGAGATATTAGAGGAGGAAAGATGTATGTACTGTTAGAATTACACTACTTGGGCATAATTCCTTGGTTTTTCTTTACATTGCTTTTGGAATAGCTGCAGTAAGAGAAACAAGGATAACATCAAAAAGAAGGAACTACGAGAAATGGGGTAGATGCTTGCTGGCTGGTATCCCACAGTGCTTAGTGAGAAGAATCCCAGGATGTGTAGGAGAACATGCAATATCTATTGTGATAGCTGAGCACGTGATTTGTGCTTAGGCAGTGCTGCAGGGATGCAGCGATCCAGAGAAGCTTTACGGGGCCTAATAAAGCTGTGTGGAAACAGTGCTTAGGCAGGAATTACTCTGCATCACTTAATGCAGATGCACAAGACCCAGAACTGCCTTCACGTTGAGACTTGCCCTCGGTTTGTATGATTAACCCTATTAGGTGTCTGATGTCCTTAGCTTTAAAGGAACCTAGGAATGAAGGCCTGTTTGCAAAGCAGTGGATCCTGTTTTTCAAGGAAACAATCTACATTTCATTTGTTCTGGAGAATCAAAGGAAGATTTTAAGGTTTTATAGAAGCTGCAAAATAGCAGCTCCTCCCATATAGGCACCAAATTTGCATACCAACATTTTCCAGATTCACAGAGAAATGCCCAGGAGAACAACATGCATCTTGAGAAAGCAGAGTTAAAGCTAGGGACAAAGGTATGCTATTGCTGAGAAGCAGAAACAAGACTTTCTGAAGGGACCAACAGTGCAGCACCTTACTTGCAGACGTGAGATCGGTCACACTGAAGTGCTGTCTTGTAACTGTGCTTTGGCCTACTAAGATGAATGAGAAAAGGTAAAATGTATTTACCCTTTTGAGGGCCAAGTGATTTTTTTCCCCCCCTTTGGTCACTGACATTCATCTTGGAAAACTGCATTCACCATATCTCTACTTATTCTTATAGTTGAAAGTTTATCAGATGGCAGTTTACTCAAGAGATAAGCTTTTGAAAATAAACTATCCAGGTGGTTTTATGCAAACTGATATAAAATGTCTTCTGCCACACTGACCCACAGGGATTTCTGTAATGATAGTCTGGGTAGAGAAATTCCCCAACAACTTGTGAAAACAGTGTACAGCTGAGCATGGTTCCTGACACTAGAGGCAATGAATATTGCATATGATATTCATTACAAGGCTTTCTTTAGCTAAGTCATGGTCCAGTTGTGGATTGTACCTCTTTGTAAGTAAGATAGGAGTAGTTTGAATAATACCACAAAAAGAGGTAAGTAACATTGACATGAAAAAAAACTTAATTTAAAATGCTTAAAATATTTTCCATGTTAATTTCTGTGTTTACTTCAGATGTGGGTACATTTCAATAATTATGACATTAATCTGGGAATTCGTAGTAACTGTATTAACTGTAAACACCAATCTCAAATGGTAGGTAGTTTAAAATAGTTTAACTATTAAAAAGACAAATTACTTGTGTTTGAGAATATTAAGAATAACTGTAATACATGATATTAATTCATTTTTTACAATTTACATGTAAAAAAAACCGCACTGCAATTTGTTTACCTCTTCCAATATTTTGACAGTATATCTGGTGGTACCAGTCAACTGAGTAATTAAAAACCTCCCAGCTGTAATTACCCATCTGTCCTCAACAAGGCTTCATCTTCTGTTCTTCAGTTCAGCAAGACTTGCTGTTAACTTCTGCGAATGCTCTTGTTAAATTCCTGTCTTGGAGTTCAGACAGTGGTTTTTAATTTCATTTCATTTATCTTGTTTGTTCCAAAATCAAGGTGCCTCGTTTTCCATCCATTGATTTCTTCTCATAGCCAGGTAGAGATTCTACCCTGTAGTGACTTAAGTGGAAATATATGTGCTTGTGTCAGAGTTATTTGCTCAGTTTCCTCCTGTGTATGTGTGTGTATTCTTAAAACACTGCTTTTAAAAGTGGGGTATGAGTTTTCAGGAAATTATTTCTAAGCAAGCAAAAAAATCCCCAAACTAACAAAAACTCTCTCACAGTGGCACGTGAGAAAAAAACCCTCTGTAGTAATCATGTTAGTAATGTGCCATTTGGACTAACCATTATTAGCAAATAACTGCTCGTTACAGTTTGCAATGAATTCCCAGCCAGTTGCATATAATGCCTTTGCAGGTAACCTGCATTTCCAGTTGATTGCACTTTGCACAGTAGATAAGAATACCAGGTCAGGTTTTATTGCTATTTTATATTAATTCCTCATACAAAGAGGTTAACTTGACAGATTTTAACTTAAATGCTTAAAAAAAAAAAAATCCATACATATTTACCTCAACACAAGCATTCAATGTATATACTAACTTAGGATAGCCTAGTATGGTTTATGGTTGGAGCTAATTCAGCTGTAAGTTTCTGTTTGAGACTTCAGGAAGATCTGTGCCTCTGGATCCTAGCTCAATATAGGCACCCTAGTAATGCTGGTTAAAGGAAGAAAAACTCCTATCTGGAGGAGCTGAGTGTTTATGGCTGAAGTTGCAATAGGAATTTTGCTGCTAGGGTCCTTTTTTCCTTGAAGACAACTCTTGTTTTTCTTTGTCCATATTGCAAAGCAGAAAACCACGGTTTGGGAGGTCACCTCTTCACCTCCAGAATGAGATCCCTGGCTTCCATAGCTCTCCTGAACATTGACAATGCACTATGGCAGTTGGCACATGGGAGTGATGCAAGTCCGTGCTGCCCTCCTGGGGTCATCCTGCCCTTGTGTCACTCAGATGTGCCTGGGCCAGCTGCTCAGCCAGGTCAAAGAGTCAAAAACTGCCCCTTACTAAAAAAAAATCAGTGGGATTGACTTTCCATCTGTCTGACCACAGACTGCGTGAGTGTGCGGTGCTACCATGGCGAAAGGGCAGCCTGCTGCAGGCAGATCAGCGCCAGCAGGTTGTGAAACCATGCCCTAGAACAGGCCTCTGGGTGATCATGTCCAGATGAAGAAAAGGACCTTGGCAGCCCTGGTCCTGACTGTTATTCTGCCGTTCCTATGGTTCTAATAACACTTCTGCATTAACTTTTCCCGTATTTTTCAGTACTTGCCAAGTCACAGTCCATTATGCTCATTGCAGGTTAGGAGTATGTGGGCAATTGAAGGAAAAAAAAAAGGTTTTGGGAACCTTGTTAGTTGATATCTTTTTCTCTTTTCTCTTAGAAGTGAAGAAGAAGGCTGGCTTTATCACTCCAGTGCCAGGAGGGGTAGGACCTATGACTGTTGCAATGCTTCTGAAGAACACACTCTTAGTTGCTAAAAAGCTCATTTACTAGAGCAAGCGGGCTACCTTGGAAGAAGAATCCAAGTTGTTCTATTTATTGATACACAAAACATTTATTTTTTACTACAAAGATATTTATTTCTACATTGTATTTATTTTTTCATGTATAGATGCTAAACCTGATGGTTTACAAAGTGTTATAATACTTTGTGTTACCTCCTACTGACTTACTGTGAGTAAAAATGAATCGGAGAATGCAGCCTATGCAGAGACATTGTTGGTGGTTGATTGTGTGTGTGAAAAGGAAGAACGAAGCATGGATTATAAATTTCCCTCTGTATCTGGGGATGGGGTGTAATTACCAAGACCTTTTAAGCACTTGGGACCATCAGTTTTTATCAAACAATATAAAACCTAAGTTTCAACATGCTAGACACCTTTTAAAAATATGATTTGAGTTCTGAGGTCATGAAGCACTCGGTGTATTTTGAAGACTTGAAATATTTTTTTCTTTTAAAATCCCTTAGAGATAGCAGCAACAATCTTGAATCTGAAAGGAGTGAAAGAGCAAAACTTCTGTTTCAGCTGCCAGCCAGTAATGTTGATGTGAATGCAAGTGTTCAGAACACGTTTTAAAATAGTCAAGTGAACTTGAATGCAGGTGAAATTCTGACCTTAAGCATGTGCAAGGGGTATGCGTGAATGAGGAGCTAGAATTGAGGCCAGGATTGTATTCTTTCCATGTATGGATTTGTTTGATGAAATGTTTTGGTGCATAATACCCTCATCCCACAAAAAAACCTGATTAGATGACTGGGCTGGATTGGGCTTTAATTATGTAGAATGTAGTTTAAATTGTTATATATGTACATTATGTATAATGGAAGGGGAGAAAAGGAAGAGCAAACCAAAAGTTTATCCCTGACGAAATGTTTGTGTTGGAATTTGAAGCCATTTAATTATTCTCTTATTTTCTGAAACTGCATGAAGGAGGTTATCAGTCTGTGATATAATGCCCAGCCCTGTGAATCCTTGGCTTCAATGTTTTGCTGCTTAGAAAGGACTATATGGGATAATAAGTATCTTTCTATTCCCAAAAATTTTAAATGCAAGATGGATCTAGAATAGCCTCATGCAGTGTGAAAGTTGGAGTGGAGTTAATGCTGAGATGCCAGTTGAACGGAGTGTGTGCACTATTGACGTGAAGAGCCTGCCCCAATTCCCACTGAAATCAGTGGGAGCCAGTTTGGACTTTTATCTTTGTGTTTTTATCTCAGTTGAGATAACTTTGATTTATTTTCATCAAGAGCCTTAGGTGTTTGCCAGTAGACTATAGATAACTTGAAAAGGGAAGAAAAAAAAAATGTAGCTAAATACTACTGCTGTTCAACAGAAAAATGCACTTACTGTAATAAAAGAAACAAGATGGAGAATGGCTTCCATGCTGATTGTCCTTGTGATGGACTTTGAGAGTATTGTTTAATGCAGTGTTTACTAAAGAGGTTGACAGAATCCTTACTAAATACTTAGTGCCAATAGCACAGACACTTATCTGCTTAAATTTAGGTGGTAGTGTAAATGTTAGGAGGATCAAGGCACCTGTGGAGATAATACTTAGACTGATCAACCCATCATTGACTGAAGTGGAATGAAACTTGTTCACTGTTACGTTAGTCTTGGTGAAAAATCTTAGTACAGTTTTGGGAGTGGTTGTGGTTTTTTTCTTTCTTTATCATTGTGTTAAGCGTGGAGTGAATGGAGATTTTCTGCGAGTGCAGTCATTACTCTTTTCATCTGTTTACATTGCTGTTCTAGATTCATTACTGTTTTCTTGTATTTAACTGTAATTATCTCTGCATTTCTTTGGCAGAATAACAATGTATGGTGTTTTGCTTATGTCACTTGAGTCAGTCTGCCTCTTGCATGTCCTACAAACAAATTATTTTGCATCTTAACCTTTTTTTTTCTTTTTGCCTATGGTGGATGGGTCAGCATTACACACAAGCCAGTGAGGCCAAGGTTTCACTTAACAGCATGCTATTTTCTGAGCTACCAGACACATCTGTGAGAGTATTCTCCACTGGGAGAACATCCAGAAGGAGCATCCAGAGGGAGAGTCCTATTAACCAACCCAAAAAGCATGCTCATGTGCCAGACCTGGTCAAGTCTGGTCCAAGCATGAACACCCTGTGGCAGGCAGAGGCCCGGCCTTATCCACTGAAGCCTCCTGCCTGGCCTGCCGCACCCAGCTGCATTGCATAATGGCAAAGCTGCCTCTCAGATTCAAGCTGGATTGAGCTCCCATTGTGGAGATGTGTGGTGAAAGCAAGGCTCATGGGACTGAGCCCTGCTCAGGACCGATAGCAGAGGTTATCCAGGTAGACAGAAACACTCCTGTCAATCTGGGGAGCACGCAAGCTGTACTCGATCGGTGTGCAGGCATGCAGCAATTCAGGACAGCAAAGGAAGGGAAAAGCCTCCTGGAATGCAGTCTATGAGCAGGAGAACTCGTAATTAAAATGTGCATAACTAACTTGTATTTTTCCCTTAACATGTGAAGTGGTTAGATTTAATCCTACAGATCACTGAGGAGAGTGCAGTGTAGAGGGAGAATTTGAGCTGACCAGAGTTGTTAGAGCATTTATCAGAAGAATTTTGGTTTTAAAATATAAAAATTGTGAAAAGTTTTTATTGCTTGGAGCTCACAGTTGAGAAATCCAAAGCTGTTGCTGGGATGAAGTGTGCAGCTCTGCTTTGGTGATAGTTGGGTTGTTGATGTGTGTGTATATCATGGAACCAGGCCTTTCTGATGATGATCTGCTCTAGTGTGTTTGGCTGTGTAAGTAGCCCTCAGACACCAGTCTTACTTGTTCCAAGTTGCGTGTGACTAAGGAAGTTGGACAGTGTTTGGGGCTTAGTTTAAGAGGGGTTTAGTATAAGAAACATGTATGACAGGTATGTCTGACAGACCTACAAACAATTGATGTAGTAAGTATGATTGTTCTCACTGTCCATGCCCACTTCCTGCACAAGGTGGAGGTGGGCTTTTATGGCAGTATAGAAGCAGCAGTAATGAAGGGATCACCTAATATAAGAAGTGACATCTTACCTGCTTTTTCAGTCAGTGTTTTCTCCATGCTTGTGCTTTGCTAGCATTTGACTTCTGCCCCGCGCAACTGCGCGTAGCTCCATCCAGCCATCCCAGGCCCTGCACAGGGCTGGTGACTTGGCTTGCTTCAGTGTTGTGCACACGGGAAGGCTGGATGAAAAGTGATTAGCATGCCCCTCGGGCTCACCAGAGCCTGTGATCAAAGGCCTTTTGCTGGCAGTCACTGATGGGGAACATCATCCGTTATCTTTGTGTCTGATCACTTCCTAATCTCGGCACTAGCTGTTCTCCAAGTTCCTCTTCTGGATAGCAGGGAACTGAGGTACAGGTAGGACCAAGGAAGGAACATAAGCAACGAAGGGCTGGACCCTGGACCCCCGAATGCTGACTGTTCTCCTGGAAGTAACACAACACCTGCATTGCTACAAGAAAGAAAGATCACTTTTTTCCCAATACATCACTTCTCATTTGCTCACCTCTGTTTTGCTGCATTTCGTTGATCTGCTCTGGCAGATACCAAGTCTCTCTTGAAAACTATGTCTTTGTGTGCACAATTATGCCCACAGGTAATAGGAAACCGGGGTTTCAAAAGAAAACCTGATCCCATTGCTAGATAATAGCAGTTTCCTAAATAAATGTGTGGTTGCCCCGGGGGTTGAGGTTGCTGCCAGATGCACCTTTTTTTGATTGGTGAGAACAGCAGATGACGCTTCATGGCATATAAGTGCAAGAGAAAACACGGCAGCGCAGATAAGCAGAGCAAGCAAGCAAGCCATCTGGAAAGAAGACTTAAGAAGGTGTTGAAGCAGCTGCTTGCCATGGCATTTGGAATGCTAATCTATATTTTGCTAAAAGGTAGGTTTGGAGGAGGCTTTTCGGTGTAAAATACGAGGGTGATTTGAACAAGAGTTGGCTTTTTCTGAAATAAGCAGTAGGGGTGGGAAGCAAGCAAAGACATTACAAAGCAGAATTGCTTTAGAGCTTTTAAACCTGGATGAATTTTTAATTGATAGGGTATGATTTAGTCTCTTTGAAAAGAAGCTACTTAGACTGGTGAATAGGTATAACATTGTAGTTAGTATTTTCCACTTGTCTATGTTGTAAATTGCTTAAGATAATAGAATGGAGAACAGAATGGATATGTAATTTGGAAATTTGCAAACAATAGTTTGTTTCCCCGCAATCATATTTATGCTGTGGCAAAAGGAAGTTTGTGGTAAGACTATTTTAAATTAATTGCTGTTATATTACTGTATCATATCAGAATTGTATTAAGTGGGTACATGTTTTCTGGATGAAATGAACCTTGAATAGATATACTGAGTTTTTCTGTTACAGTAAGCATCTATTTGCATTACACAGCAATGGGGGCACTGAGTGAAGAGTCAGCTCTTATTGTTTCATCCCTCAGCACAGACTTATGGAATAACTGGACAAAAAACAACGCTGAAGGTATTTCTTCTTTGTTCTGTTTGTCTCTATTAATATGACACTTAAAAAGATCAAAACAAAAACTTAAAACAAACCAAAACCAAAAAACCCAGCAAAATCTATTATGATGATAGCTGCTATAATGCTCCTGTTACTTGAACACTGTTGAATTTTGTGTGTTATATTTGTGAGATGAGCTGCTTTCTTGATGGAGCCTTAATAACCTCTCTGCCACTCAGCGGGGGTAGGCTCAGCATTGACCAGCTAAAGGATCATTTAAGCAAAGTCAGTTATAATTGGAAGAAGCTATTTTAAGGCCAGTTGGGATAGGTGATCTGCATTTCTGATGGCTATTTCTGTGACTTAAAACTAGAGCCTGGTTTTTAGCTGTCTTCAGTGTGAGTCTTTCCACACAAGCGAGAGAATGCAGCAAGTGTAACTTGAGTGATGCCTCATTACTGTTACTCAGGAGTTTTTCTTTGTTGCAGTTCTGCTTTCGGCTATCACAGCTTCCACAGCTCTTCTCAGAGTGCTAGCTCTCTCTTTTCTTTCTTTTTCTTTTCTGCCTGAAATGTGAACTCAAGCTATTTACCTGCCAACATCTGAGACCAGAAGGCTGTGTTTATCCTGCAAGCTGCATTCTTGATATTACTTCAGGTGCTAGTGATGTCATTACATTTGGAGAACTGTGTGATCTGGAACTGAGGTTTTGGCAGGTCAGTAAAGGAGGAAAGAATTTTAACCGTGATACTTATTAATGTCTTTGTACTTAAAAAGAACATAAACATGCATACAAATCATCTTCTGTTAATTGTAAGTCATCACAGGCTGTCTTACAAGCTTTTTTTAGTAGATCCATAAGCTTTTTATTTTTTCTCATAACAAGTCAAACTGTTTGTTTTGGTTTTTTGTATAACTTGTCCTAGTGGTACAGTGTTATAGATATATATACACACATTCATCCATACATAGGCTATATATGTGAGTTTGATATATTTGTATATAAAATACATACTTTTTAATCTGTATATACACACACATATGTATGTGAAATCAAGATGATGATAATTTTTGGCTGCAGTAGTTTGATTTATCAGCGCAGCACTGTGGTCTGGTTTAGTGGATTTGTCTGTGACACAGTTCTTCCAGAGTTACATACAGCAAACAGGCGTATAACAATGTAGAATTATGTTGTGCTGCTTAAATACCCTGTTA
Organism: Caprimulgus europaeus; assembly: GCA_907165065.1. Next base: position 80,368,147 of record OU015526.1, read on the forward strand.
GTATTCTTTCTAGAAAGCAGGAGTTATGGATCATGTTTGAACAAATAAGAGGCTTATTTACAGGGACAGAGTCATGTCTGTAGTTGTCCCATGTGCCTTTGTTAGCTGTGGCTATGCAAGTCAACTAGATAATCAGCAATTTTAATTGAGTGTGTTCCCCTCAAAGGCAGAAGCAAACTCACAAACACAGAAGCACGTGTTTACATGGGTAGTTAAAAGTACATTTTGGTGGATAAAGCCAATGAAAAGTTTGAAAACAGCATTTCCAGAAAGAAGATGGAAAAGAAATGCTTCAAGAGTCACCAGAGGGACTGACTGTTTATCTCTGGGTTTTTTTGTTGCTCCTATTCCTGTGTAAGTTAAGTTTATAGTAAGGTTTATAACCAAGGTTCAGTAATACTGGATCCTAACAAAATTAATTGCTGGGTAAGTATCACTGGAGGAATTTATAGTTTTTTGTGGGATTGCAAGTCCTCTGGGGACTGAAGTGCAGTTTGTGGAAAAGGATTAATAGCCACTCAATCCATTTGCCTCTGATTTACAACATCATGTCCTGTTTCCTTCTTTTCTGTTAATAGGCTTTACTTGTCACCAGTGCTGGGGCTGGGAAATGTTAGGCTTGGTCCTCACCTACAGAGAGGGGAAAGGTGATGGAGAGGCTGCCCAGCTGGGAGCTGACACAGCAGGAATAAAGAACTTGTGAGCTGTTTGAGCTGAAGGAGAGCCTTTGTAGCAAAATGTGCAGCTAGGAGTAGGGAAGGGCTTGGTATTACAGGGTCCAAAATGAGATCCCTTCATTGCCATGAGCTGCTGCTTCTGTGTAGCCTGTAAGGGAGGCCCTGAACCTGGGCCTGCCCCCTTCCCTCCCTCCCTCCCCTTTCTGACTCTCCCGTTCCTCCCTGATGCACCATGCTTGAAGGCTGAGCTGTCATGGTCTTAGTGGCTGACTCTTTTTGTTGCCAGTCTGTCAGTTTTGGCATGCCCAGGCTTCCAAGTACCTGTAGTTTTGATTTCATGTCAGATCCTGCCAAGTGTATCTGAATGACTCAGTTGCAGGCTGCTGTCAAGTGCTTACACAGCATGCCTTTCTTCCCTCACATGACATGAAAGGGCACATGGATGTGTTTATTCAACAGCTTCTTTAGTATCTAGGTGGATAATACGATATGAATTAGCATAATGCTCTGAGATGGGTTAGAAAATCGTTCTTTTAGTTTTCAAGACTAATAATTCTTTCAGAGATAAATGTATACACAAAAATTGCAAGTGCAAGTTATTTTGACATTGCAAAAGTACAAGTTAAGATCTGATCTTGCAACCCGCAATGGACAAAGCTCTTGCTCCTGACAACAAGGGAGGAATGCATTGCTTGTTTGTCACCTTTGCAGCAAGGTGTTTGTCTCAAATGCTTTCTAGGCAGGCTTGTGCTGTGTGCTGACCTTTGTTTCTAATGACAGCAGTAACTTTCACAGCACTCTGGGGAAGAGGTTTTGTGTACCTGCAAGAAGGGAGATTGCTTCCAGGTGTTGGTAGATGGAAGACTGCCACCTCTTGGCAGCGGTGGTGTAAACGGGGAGGGATGTTCTGGCCGTGGAAGTTTGAGTGGAGGTAGCTGGGGATTTCATGCCTCTGGTGTGTAGATTTGTACCTTCCTCATTTGATTTTTTTTTTTTTCTCCCCATATGGCAAAGATACAAGTGAAATATTAAACCTGTGCAGTGTACATCTCAGGACGCAGTAGAAGTACCTTGGGCGGCAGGAAATGCATATTACAGGGTCCTGTTGAGCAGTTTCATAGTGCACCGTTAAGCCCCATTTGTGCTGAAATGGCCATTCCAAACGGTGCCTCAGTGTTTGAGGAGAGGCACAGGGAAGTGTGACTGTGCTGCTGCCTATTTTCTGAAACTCTTCCCTTAGAGCTTCAGTAGCTGCTCTGCAGGTACATTTGGCCTAAGTGCAAATGGGCTTTTGCAGGTCACCTGCATCCTGGATCCCCTTGGTGTGCTGAGCCCTCCAGCTGTGTTTACCACATGCTTTGGTTTCTGTTGTGCTTTCCCCAGCAGTGAGCATTGTACAGTCCTCCTGTGCAGAAAATAGTCATCCATCTCTTGTCATAAAAATCTGTCTCTTGTTCCTTAAATCTGTCCCTGCAAGGCCTGATCCTGTGCTGACTGTGGTCTCAGACAAGTCTGTCCCCAGAGCTTGTCAGCAGCAGACCCGGAGCCAGAAAGGAGGCAGCGCTCAATACTAGAGCTTGCATGTAGCCAGCGCCAACTCCTTCCCTTGCAGAGTGTGTGGGTATGTCTGCCCTTCACAGGGCTTTCTATAGCAGAGATGTCACTCTGGTTACAGTACATGGGGACAACCTCGCTGTGGTGGCATAGAGCTCACTGCTAGGTGATGCTGCACCCAAGTCTGGTCTGTGAGCTGCTTCAGGTACTCCCTTGTGCGTCGTGGTGGGCCTCCATCTCAGCGCATCCTTCGCAGTGTATGTATTGTCACTTGGTTGCTCAGCCAAATCTCTGGATGTGGTGTATAGTTTCTAGCGTTGTGTTTCTAGCTTCAGGTCTGCCATCTCCACAGTGTGAAGAGAAACTTGTCATTTTTCCTTACCAGAATAGAAAAGATGCACTTTTTTCAGCCCAAAGAAGTTAATGCCTTAAAGCAAGGCATATTTCTTTCCACCTCTGTAGCTTTTCCTGAGAAAAATGTAGTAAACAAACATGTTATTTTTAAGCAGACTTGAATTGCTGCTTGTTCTCCCCAAGTCTCAGTAAGCTGGAAGTCTGATTACTCTGTCAAGTTTTAGAGAGCACTATTTTCCAAGTGGTGTTGTTTGATCTGAGTAACAGTGATAGCATCATCCCTTTTAGGTGTCCAAACCACATGATTCACAACTGAAGTTGTGAATCGCTCTAATGTGCGGGCGTAGAGTAGAGCAGCTGTTTACCATCGCCTGTCATCTCTGTGATGAAGCTGCATAAAGGGTGAAGGAAAAAATTGCTTAGTTGAGAGTGGAGAGGGGATTCCTGCCATTGAATGACTCAAATGGAATTTAGGGTGTTAGTGGTATTACTCCTGAAAAATGTTTTGTGGGATCTCGAGTTGCCTGCAGTACTGCTAGAGGCTTGTATCTATGATGAGGGTTCCATCAGTATAATCTCTCCAGACCTTGATCCAGCACTTAGTCAGAAAGGAAGGTTTCTGCTTGCTGTGCCATTGTTTAGTCACTCTGAGCAGACCTTGTCACCTTCCTGCATGATGTTACTTTTCTTGTGGTCATAACTGAAAGCTGGTGTTGACATCACTCGGTTAGGAAATCGCCGTCAGCCATCACTAAAAGAGTCCCCTGAAATAGCAAGACATGGCTTGGACACCCCACCTCACCAGCGATTCCTGTACCTGGGTAGAGAGACTCGTTCAAATAGCTACTTGTTTTGGTAGTGAAGCTTTTGAGCTTTCTCTTCACTTGCCTCACACCTGCTCCTGTTTTAGAGATTCATGCCAGCCTTCTGTACAGCAGATTCATGACAGCCTTCTGTACAGCAGGATGCCTCGCTCCTGGGCTCAGGTCCTCTTCTGTTGGTGTTTAATGTTAATATAAGATCCCCAAGACCATATGTGACTTCTTTATTCCCATTTGAGCTGCCATGGTTGGGAATAAGGAAGTAATTTTCTGTGTTTTCAAAGCAGAAGCATGCTTACTGATCTGTATATAATTTTGCCCAAATTCAGAAACTTAATAGTCATGGACCATGCTTTTGCACAGGAAGACCATCCAGGCAGTCTTGGGTGCTGACAAGCATAACTGGATGCTCAGCTAACATCAGGCCATGGAGAATGGATGGAGGGAGCAATACCACCATTCATCACTCAAAGCTGCAGAGCTGGCAGGCAGGGTGTTAGAAATGCAGTAGTTGGTCTTGTGATGGGGAAAAGAAAAAAGGAACTAACTAATGGTTTGAATTCAGACTGGGATGCCTTCTGAGAATAATTCCATGTTCTCATTGTGTCCTAAACACTTGGTGTTCCTGGGATGATATTTCTGACTGGATTGCAGGCTGAATAGTGCTGAATGAATCTCCCATAATCATTTTTATCCATGCTTCTCAAGGGCAAGTAGTTCATTTACACATTGTTCTTTCTCTAAAGCTATGTTGGAATGTCTTAGAAGCTTGTTCTGCTTAGTGGTGTTTGAATCTGCTCACAAGGCCTATCACAGGAATTCTATGTATTGTCTTCTGCAGGCAGTGTGTTCAACCAGAGCTGTGAAAATATATTCAAGTCACTTATTTTTTTCTAAACAGAATGTCTTTTTCCCCCTTTCACAGTAGACTACACAGAGCAGCCAAAGCTCTTGAAGCTGATGCAGACCTGTCTTGAAGAACACCACAGCTATTGTATCAATGGGCTCTGTGCTTTCCACAGCGAATTGAGGAAACCCATATGCAAGTAAAGAATACTGCTTATAAGTACCCTTCTTAAAAAATAACAGCAGTAGCATTGTTTCTTTGTCTACTACATGTTACTAACATAATGTGAGTAATTTTCAGCATAGTGCAGCTTTTAAGTGCCAGTCAAGTATTTGCAGGCTTAAAGTTTGGCGCAAGCTTGAGTGCTGTGGTGGCTCAGGACTGTTAACGAGATGATAGTGTTGTGATAGGTAATACTATGTAAGGGAGAGGGGTACTCCACAGCTTTGTAGGTCACTGCTGTGCTGGCATCTCAAGTCACATCCAGTGCTAGAGTAAATAGTAGAGGAATAAGGAGGTTTTCATGGTGGGAACAATTAAGGCAGCAGGATATCCCAAGATGTGAGCTGCAACCCCCTTACACACCAATCAGGACTATGGTGTCCTTAAAATTTTCTAGCTGTCCGTACTGGGCAGCTTTGACCTTTGAAGACACTGCAGCAGCTGAAGATCAGCAAAGCACAGTGCTCTTTGTCCACACCCTCTTCAACAAGGATATGTTTAGACTGCATTTGCTGCTGTGACTGCAGTACTTGAGGTAGCTTTAAACTAGATAGACTGGGGCAACTGGTAGTCTTGGTGAAGAGGTTCTGACTGAGCACCGTATTCAGCCTCTCCTTGTTTAGACTTGTTTTAAATTGTTTAAAACTGATGAAAACTAACATGTGTTTCTGAAATACAAAGCATAAGAAGTGCTGAATAATTGTTGCATGGTGTATATTTATTTTGCAGGTGCCTTGCAGGTTATAATGGAGAGAGGTGTGAACATTTAACACTAAATTCATACGCACACAACTCTTACGAGCGCTACATCGCTGTGGGAATCGGCATAGGAATACTGACAAGTGGGATACTTGCTATCATCTACTGCTACGTAAGAAAGAGGTATGGGAGATACATAACCTTCTGGTTATATTCATCTGAAATACAGTGGGCAGGATGAAACAGAGTGCAGAGTTTTGAGGGCACTGGGATTGTGTTCTTGCCTGTTATTGATCTGTGGGGTGATCTTAAAGGAGCTGACACTCTATACCTCAGGTTTCCAGTCTGCCAGTCGGGTCAAATGATGTGATTATCTGAAATGTGGGTTTCATTGGGGCTGCCTAAATGAGTTAGGCGATTAGATTTAGGTTCTGTTCAAACTGCTGTGGTTATAGATATGTCTGATTAAAGTCACATTATGTTGTTGACCTTTCAGATGCAGGAAACTGAAATCGCCCTACAAAGTCTGCACAGGTGAGACGGCGTTGTGAGGATCTGGCTTTGGGACACTTACCAAGTTGCCTGTAAAGGAGAGGAAGTCCTGCTGGGAAGGCCACCACACGCCCTGTGGCAGGTACCCCAGCATCGCTGATGGGATGAAATAAAGGGAATGACAGAGCGAGTGCATGAAAGGAACTCGTGCAGAACTAATGGGCTCCATGCACTTCTGAAGAAAGACTTCCTCGCTTTAGTCAAGGTTGCTAGGTCCAAACAGCTAAGGATACTTGCAGCCCTCTCAGTGCTCTCCTGTGGCTGGTATTTGCTGAGGGGAGGACAGGTTGGTTGTAGCTGTTTTCAGTCATTTCAAGCCCTAGAACAGTGTTTTGTTGTGGTCTCTTCTGTCTCTTCCCCCACCCTGTTCTTGTTTTTCTCCACTGGAGGAAAAGCACAACCTGTCTTACAATGGAGTTTTGTTCTGAACATCATGTGCTGACAAGAAATCATTTGGGTTCTGATTTCAATATCTGCTGCCTATGTGTGTGAGTAAACAGCCCTCTTCTGACACAGCAGTTATGTTCAGTGTGCTAAGCAAAAGAGAAACTTCTGTTGCCATAAAGGACAGAATCATGAAATGCTTTGGACTGAGGAAAATGGATGGTTCTCAAAAACTTACTTAAACGTAAGAATAAAGGGTAAAGCAATTTCTGGAAAATTAGATGATGACACCTCTGGACATGGCAAGTTCTTAGTATTTTCATAAGCAAAGGAGTCTGACATCTTACTCAAAATGGATTATTGAGTGTGCTCATGACAGAGAACTCTACTCTTCCCTAACATCATATAGCAGGTCATCAAATTCACAGAGCTTCAAGCAGAACGTTACCTTGCTGCACTGTGATTTCAGCACGAGACTTCAGTTGCTAGAGAAGTTGGAACTTTGTTCTGAAACTTCAGTATAGCTTTTGTCCAGGAAATGCTCTTTGTTCTGTTCTCCCATGATGTGCACAGTGTGACCACTCAAATAAGAAAGACATGACCACAGGGGTTTTGTTCCATCCTGGACAAACAGATTACACATCAGATGCTTGTTTTTCTTCATTGTGTCTCTGAAGAAGCGCAAAGGCCAGAAGTTTTTGTTCAAGGAAAAGGGAAGAAAATTGGTTCTGAAGACAGTGGCATGAACTGTGGAACTGTGACTTCTCACTGACAGTTGGAATGTTGGACAGTGCTGATGAGACTGGAGATGGCTTGAAGAGATTTTCATTTCAGCTGTTGCATGTTGTAGATGCATCTGCTATGCTTAGTCATTGACAAGAAAAAGGCAGTTAGGTACTTTGTGATTTTATGGCATGATAATGACTCCTAAATTATAGGTGACCTGCTGGAAAGCTCAGTTTCTTTATGTGAGTTAATTTTCACAACAGGATGCATGCCATTTTTTGAAAAAAACCTGTGTATTTGTGAGACTAAAATGATCATGCTGAAGTGTGTATGAAACACTGAGTTTTGAAAGGGTAAATGTACATTTGGCAGTCAGGTGGTCTGAAGTTGAGTGGGCTTCTCATGCAGGGGGATTCTGGTCAGTAGCTGAGTCATCTTGGCTCTGCATTTGATAACAATAAATACAACAACACATCACACACTGGTTGGTTGGAGTCCCCATGCAGCAGACTGGAGCAAGTGGTGTGCATAGCCAGAAAGGATTGTTGGTGAGGAGCTGGATGGAGACAGACACCATTCCTTTCCTCTACACATTGACATGAGTGTTTTGTAAGAGGCACTGAGCTGATTTTCCAACTCTCAACCATTTTGTTTTCTTCATCTCAAGTTAAATCTTCAGATATTTGTATTGTTTGCTCCTTCCATTCTTCTGACCTTTTCTTAATATCCACTGAGATACAACTTCTGCTTTTTGTGATTTTCAAGTCAGCCTTCAGTACTTGCCCGAACATTTTCTGTGTCACATGTATGTAGTGAGAGTGCAATTAGATATGAATTACAAGCTGCAATTCCACACACAGATGCACAAAAACCCACCTTTCACCTCTCTCACAGTGGACAGACTGAACAGAAATGCCTATTAGAAACATGTATGTCATCAGGAAAACACAGGTGAGAGATCTTTCTCATCGATCTCGGAGGAAACTTTAGACCTAGATAGGCCAAAGGATGAAAAGATCAAAGCTTCTGTCTTGTGATTTAATCCTCTTCTCTGCAGTGAGTCGTTTCTTCTTTCATGTACATTGTTTCGTTCACTTGTAGAGGACCAACCCTTCTGCATCACAGAGGCTGTGTCTTGGAGCAGACACCCACAGTAACACAACTGGCACAAGGGTGTATGTGCAGTTGTTAAAGGAGTTCTAAGGGCAGGAGTCTGAACAACTGGACTTTCACTTGTCCAAAGAAAGCTGTCCAGGAAAGAGGGATTTTGTTTGGTTTTAACCAATTGCATGTCCTCTTACTGACTTTTTTGACACCCTTTACACTTTAACACCCTTTACAAGTGGCTTTGGTGCAAAGCAGGTGCCTTGCAGAATATGTATGTGCTTCTTCAAAAATACTTACTCATTGCAATGAGATGCTCTGTACCTATAAAAACACACACTGACTTCCTTTTTTAAAATGTTTAACTTAAATATAACTGGAAAAGAAGGTTTCTTTCAAGGCCACAATTTAGCAGGAGACTAACAAGTGAATTATTCTTTTTCTAGCTAGTTTTCTGGTCCAAGGCAACTTTGGAAGGGCTGCCAGTGGAAGTTTGCTGAGATGTTTCTGCTAGAAGAAAAGCTCAAGAGTGAAACACCAGATGAGTCTGTGCTGTGCAAAAAAAAGACTTTGTGTCAGGGCAGAATGAGAATAACATGGAAAGACAAAGATGAGAAAAAGGAAGGAAAAGGAGGTCTTTGCTTTATTTTAGTTTTATTTTTCCCAGTGCTATTGAGGCTTCCAGAAATGAGTTCCTTGCTGTCTGGGTGCTGTGTGCCCCTCGTGCTGAAGCACCACCTCAGAGCAGGATACTGGCTTCTTAGCCATGCAAGGCTGGTGGCACTAACACAGATGACAGATTTCTCCGTGTCTGCAGTGTTTACAGGCTGTAGCCTGTGTGGGAGAAGAGTGTTGTCATTGCAGTTCTAAGGGATTTCATCAGGCCCAAGCTGTGTTTGAGGCATCACTGCGTGAATGAATCACGCTGCTGTTTGATGCAGTGACCCGGCTGAGGAAGTCTGCGTTGCCTCGGATGGCTTTGTCGAGTCAGCCGTGCTGAGCCCTGCCTTGATAACTGGCAGATGCTACTGGGCTAGGATGGTGTGTTGCTGCTTACAGTGCTGAATTTCCTGCAGAACTGGCCTGTCAGAGGGTCAGGATCATCTTTCCTGGCTCATTTATCAGGCCCAGACTCCCTCTGTAATGGCATAATTAAGAGTTGTAAGCTTTTGCTTCCTATTAGCTGCACATGCCAGAAACTTGTCATTTCAAGAGGAGACTCAGTGTTTGTGTGGATTTTAGGCAGTCCTGCACCTGCTTTGTTGGAGCACCATTTCAGCAAGGCCAAGAAGGAGACTGAGACCTGCCTTCCCAACAGACAGAGCACTTGCTGTGTGTATGATCCTGGCTGGTAGAACCACACTGGCTTTTCCTGCAGCGTGTCTCTCGAGCCTAATTGCACTTAAGCCACTCATCCCTCTACTGGCTTCGCAGGCATCTGCAGACATCATGCAGGTGTACTTTGTTGCTAATGCTTGGCTGTGACTTGAATACCTTTCCTGAATTCAGCACTCATTTTCTATTGAAGTGTTTGGGTGGCCTGCAGTTTACCTGATCCCAGCAAGGTCAGTTTAAAGTGGCAAGAAGCAAGCCTGTGGAAAAGATGACTGTCTTCTCAAAATACTGCTTTTAATTTTGAAGTGTATTGATGGCTAATGTTTGGAGTATGCAGTGTCCCTATCTTGCCTGCCTGCTAGGGTGCACTGTTGATTAACAGTGGTGCTGGTGATCACACATGGCTGATTCAGCAATCTGAGCTGCAAGGGCACAAGAGCAGCCAGGCCACTGGCCCATCTGGTCTAATAGCCAGCCAGCGACTGCAGACAGTGCCTGAGGCTCCTGAAGAAAGTCTCAGACATCTGGTGGCAGGCAGGTGGGTAGGAGACAATGTTCCCTCAGAGAGGGTTTTCTCTTATTCTCAATAACTAACAGTATGTGTTACATAAGAACAGAGCAGGGTTTCTGGTCCTTCTCACTTATTATAGCAGCCCAGCTTCTTCTAGTGCATATTAAAAGTGAAAAACTGACTTATGTTCATGGGGCTAGCACAAGGGTAACTAGCACGTGGTCTGAGTGTAAGTACTGGGTTATGACTTGTGAAACTGGTTATTTGCTAGTGATTCTGGACTTGATTTAAAAAAAACCCAAACAACAAACAAAACAAACAAAAAAAAACCCAAAACAAAAAAATCATAGGGCTCCAAGCAAAATTTGATAGCTCTGTCATTCTTTACAGCAATTACATGTTTTATTTAATTTCTGGTCAATGAAGTCCATTGTAGTTGGAAAAGCATCCTGGAAAGAGATGTCTAACTAGGCAAAATAATTGATTTCTTAATGAAGTTCAGAACAGCTCCCATGAGCCCTGAAGCTTGGAGTCCTTAATGGTTTTGTCTTTAGAGCATCCCTGTGAAATGAGGCAGTGCTTTGGGGATGATGTGCTGTGGAGAATTGAGACAGGAAGGGGTTAAAGCCATGTGAAGGAGAGGCACTAAACTTTTCAAACCTGCTCATAGTGCTGTAGCTACTAGATCACTCTTCTAACCTTTGAGTTCTTCTAAGAAATGGTTCTCTAGTCGACTGGTAACACACTAGCAATATTGAGAGAGGGGAAAGAGAGGTCAGTCCTGATAAAATTAAAGTTTGATGGCAAACAGCAAGAGTTTATTTTTAATATTAATTTCAACTCTCTATTTATATGATGTGAGTGCAATTTTTTGTGTGTTTTAACTTTTGGAGGTATTCAGAGAAGTATCATGACAGAATGTGTTTGAAATAAGACAATTAGCATGATGCAGTTAAATGATCCGAAGACTGTATTCAGTCAACTCCAACCCATCATAGGCAGAGTCTTCAATAGCCCTGCTCGTTTCACTAGCTCCTGGCATGGAACCACAGAGCTTCATGGCACTGAGGTAGCTGGATCAAACCTCTAGAAAAAAAGAAACCTGAAAAGCAAGAGTGAGGAGGAATGCACTGGGTATTGCTTGCATTTCGAGGTGTCACTTTGGTGGCCCAAAGGTATCAACTTGAGCTGCTGACTGAGAGACTGAACGCGCTGTCTGCACAGCTCAGTGCCGAGTGGTCACAGCATTGCAGAGCCCTGAGATCTGCAGTGATGCCTGGCTGTTCCTACATGTCATGTCGTTAGCCTTGCTCTGAAGAGGGAAACGCCTGCAGAGGTCCCTCTTGTACTATAAATGGAGGAAATAATCCGAGACTCCCTTCTTTATGACCCAGTTAACAAGCAAACAACAAAAAAAGTGCAGGTACTCATTAGAAGCTCAGTGTAAGTAGTCGTTAATTATCATGACAGCCATAAAATCATGTACTATGACTAGACTCTGGGCTACTCCTACTCTCACTGAATTCAATGGGAGCAAGAGCAGGCTGTGTAAGGAGCAGTAGGTAGGCTCCTTGCCAGGGTGGACAGGCAGACCCTTAAATGAGAGGTTAGATAACTGCAGGGAGAAGAGATGAATGCCTTTTTTTCTAGGAGGCCAGATGAAAGGATACAAGAGGCAACAAAGGCACAGAAAATGGCAAGTTGCTTTAAGTTGCACGAAGCCAGATGTAGGCATCGACCCTGAGCCTTGGGCTTACCCATCCAGGATCTGGGTGACTGCTTTTCTCCTGTTTGCAAGTGAACGTTTTGCCTTCGTATTTAAGGGAAACAGCAGAGGCCTAGGACCTGGAAAGAGAGCCAAGTTGCCATTCACTGGATTTGGTGGGCATCTTGTTAGTAGAAGGACTGAGATTTTGGCAGCACCAATTTCTATCTCTTTTTTTTTTTTTACCATCTTGCTGGGGCTTCAAATTTTTGATAAATATTCACATAGAAAAGGAATTCAAACTGTAAGAAGTAACACACAAAAATAAGCATAACACATTCTGTCATGGAATTTTCCATGTAGCTGATTTTTAAAGATTAATTATAGTCCACATCCTGCTATTAAGTCTATATGGTAGCAACAGTTCACATCCCAACACAGAAGCTGTCATATAGCTGGTCCAAACTGATTGTTAGGTTGTTTGAGTCACATTAAAATTCTAATATTATTTGTTGAAAATATAAACAGAAATATAGTTTGTGAGACAAAATTTCACAGGCAAATTGGGGTAAAATTATTTTTAGTTAATTCATTCTCTGGAGCAGTTCAAGCTGAGCTGAACTGGGGAGTTGAGGCATGTCTTGCATAGGCCATTTTGGGGGAGTTTTCCACCTGATGGTATAGAGGTCTTTGCCCCGTTGTGGAAATAAGGCCACTTGTGAAATTGAGCTGTAACTCAGTTTTCCAGCTCCAACTTTTTGGAGCTGGAAAAGTCACAGGTACCAAGTCACAGATACCAAGTCACAGGTATCTGAATGTGAGGTTTTGATTCCATGTCTAATATTAAAGTCACTTAAACACTAATTTTAATGAAAATTTATGTTGAATTGCTCTGGCGAATGCTGGCAAACAAGTTTCCTTGTAAAGGTTCATCAGTCATGTTTCTTTTTAACAATATTTTGTCATTTAATAAGCAAAAATACAGGTTGCTGTCCTTTGAATAGCTGATATTCAAATGTATTTAAATGTAATCTTTTTTTGGGGTTATTGTTTGGGTTTTTTTGTTTGGAGGAGGGAGGCGGGGAACACAAGAACCCTTCATTTGTCTTCCATGTTCGAGGCTGGTGTGCAGGGTTGCCTCTCCGTAGCTCCAACTGACAAACAGCACAACCAGGGTTGAGACATGAGAGGACAGGGCCGTGCTTTGCAAGAGCATCTGACTAATATGGGCAAAGCTAATTTGTTTGACATCATTTCTATACGTAAGACTAAGTCTGTTTGTGTCCCATTGTTATGGCAAATCCCATGATGAACTGCATTTTATTGACTCCTGCCGGCTTTTTGACGAGAGCCCAGCAGCAGGTTTGAGTATGAGCACTGTTCCAGGAAGCTGTCTTCAGATACTGATTCAGAATGGAAAGGTGGTGGCCTCACAGGTAGCTGTGACAGCTTTACGTAACAGGGAGGACCTGGGCACTTCAGTGCATCCCGGCTTTGAGAGCCAAGCAGCCCAGCAGCCACCCATTGGGTGAGTGAAGCAGGCTGAGATGAGTCAGTGGCAGGCAGGGACAGCAAGGGGGGACCTTGAGTTACAGGCCATGTAACCCAAACATGCCGGATTTGGCTCAGTTTTGTGCTTTTTTGCTTGTTTTCAAGGCTACAGCCTCACATGTTCATGTGTGTGTGTACTGAGGGATGCTGCTCAGGAAGAGAAAGGCAAGGAGGGCCCTCAAGTGACCTTATCTGTGTTGGTGATTTGTTTGGAAAATTCAGGTATCTGAAGAGTTGGTTGTTTGGTTACAAGTCTCTGTAGCTCTGGCATGGTGCTTGGTGGGGTTTGGCAGCTTAATCTGCCTTCTGTCTCTAGCAGTGCTTGCGCTGAGGCTTGGCAAACTGGGATTTATCATAGTTGTAGGCATGGGCAGGGGAGGGAGAGGATGGGAAGGTAGATGCTGCAGCTGGACTTGTGAACAGGACAGTGTGTCTGCCCCATCCAGATGAACAGGACTTGGGTATGTGTTGGTCCCCATCTTGGCGGCTTTCCACAAATGCAGCCTTACTGATGTTAGCAGTGTTGGTGTTGATCTGTGAATGCTCAGGATTTCCCTTGCAATGGATGATGTAGGTCTAGAAGAATAACCAGCCTGGGTTTACACTGTTATTTTTCTTATCCAGCAAGGGAAATAATTAAATGTGCCACTGCCATTTGATTAGGCTGTGGGGCGTAATCTTTCTGATGAACTTGAGATCAGACCTGAGTCCTCACATAAGAGCAAATCCTTTCATACCTGATGGCTGTAGCAGAGTGGTAGCTGTGAAAACCTTCAAGTAGGAGTTTCTGCTACTTTCTCTTGCTCCTTTTTTCTCAGTGGTGGTGTGGTGCAGAACTGTGAATTTCAAGATAAGCATGAACAAGGCAGGTTGAGCCTGGCAAAAGGCACTGTGCGTAATGAACTTGTAAAATCAGTCACTTCTAACCTGATCCTGTAAAACAAGTCAAAAGAAACAGGACTGAGTATTTAAAAGCAAAACAAAGTTCAGGACCCAGAATAGCTGACTAGTTCCACTAAAGGCAGAACAAGATCTGTGGAAAGTCACAGGAGATGCCTATCTCACTGCAGTGGCCTCTGGTTCAGCTGTGTTCTAGTTTCCTGCTTGTGCTTTTACAGCTGAACAGACCATGGTAGCTCTTAACTTTCCCTTCTGTATGTGTGGACACAGGTGCCAGCAGTGGAGCTGGCTTTGGTAGCTGTGTTCCAAGCCCCTTTTCAGTCAGAGGTGTAAAGGATCTGATTGAACAAAGGCACACCTGATTTTGCTCCAGCTCCTGAGCAGGCAGAAAGGTAACCCTGTGACAGCAGTGCCTGTAGTTCATGGTGTGCTCTCATAATTGGGTGTCACCTGCGTGAGCTCTCATGTGTGTCCAGCAGCTAGAGGTTGAAGCATGGCGTTTGCTCCTTTTACAGCTAAAATTAACTTCATAGCTCTGACTGCCCATGGGTGACTCCTGTGGTGTTGCTGCTACTCTGAGCAGTGCCCTTTCAGGCTCTTTGGGTTTACAATAGTAAGCTGACACACTGAAATGCAAGACAAGAGTCCTGAGGAGCTGAAAGGCAGGAAATTCTCTTGCCCTTTCCCCTTGTCTTGTTAATACTTTTCTTGACTTTTTTGGTGGCATGTCCATGACTTCTCATGTGCAAATATGTTTGAAAGCTCTCCTCCCTCAGGCACTTCTGAATTCCTTCCTCCATCACTAACTACTTTTTCTATCAAGATTACAGCAGCAAAAAAATGTTCTCTATGGACTAGGTGCTCCCCTGTGCATGAAAAATGTGTGGAGGAGCCAAGAAACACCAGGAGTTTCTTCCTGATTGTACCCAAGAAGAATGGAGAGTGACGCAGGGAAAGGACATGACCTTACACCGACACATGTGCGCTCTGAGGCCTTCACAGAAGTGGCCTTGACCTCAGTGAAACAGTAAGGAGCTCAGGGGTAGTTGGGTCAAGTTGTGTGGCCCCTCATATTCCTCCCTGATCCTTTCGTTCTGATCCAGCATGATTCCTTTCAGGTTTGTCCTTCCTGGCCTACCCAAAGTAGCTGTCCCCTCTTCCCACCAAGAGCAAGTGCCTTGATGCAGAAGGAGAACACCTAAGTTACTCCATGTGGAGACTATTCCCTTGGATGGGGTGCTGAGGAGAGTGGCAAAGGAGCAGTTTAACACTGGTTCTGAGCTCTGCCAAGGGCTGAGCTGCATCCTGCTGAAAAGAAACTGTGAGAGGTCTCATGGAGTTGGCAGGAAAGATGGAGCCTGCTGTCCTTGCATTCCTCTCCTGTTGCTCAGGGAACGTTTGCATTGGCTTCACCTCCTCGGTTCATTTAGGCAGAGGGGAGATACCCCTCAGTGGGGTACCACTGTATACTTGTGCAGTTCCCTCTTGTAATTCAGGTGCCATAGCCAAACTGCAGCCTGGAAGGTCTTTAAAGGGGTGTTTAAGATGATTCCAAGTAGGGTTAGTTTGATTGCTTGTTAAACCATTAAGTATTAGTGAAATGTAGCAATTGAATGCCTCCACTGAAGGCTTTTCAAGAGAATTAATCACAAAGTAGGGATGTGTGATTTTCCCAATTAGCTCTGGCCTGACTCCCAGCCCTGCTGCAGGCTTTAGTAAAACATCTCTTGATTCCAGTGGATGCAGAATTAAGCTCCTTGCTCCATCTGAGTCCTTGGGTATTTTTTAGGCATTTGTGTTTTTTGGGGATTCTTAACACCACAAACAAGTGAGAACTTTTTTCTGTAGTAAGAAGTACCATGATGCATAAGAGCAAGGTAAGAGATACGAGCCAACATGCTGTTCAGTAACAGCAACTCATAAATGTAACCATGCATGCTTTGAGTATTACTATAAGGTTAAAAACTCCTGGGTGGAGGAGAAAATTCAGGGGCACTTTGTATGGGTGCAGTTTGGATAGAGCTTGTTGAAATCCTGGGCATTTTTCTATCAGCTTCGTAAGGCTTTTTGGAGCAGCCTGCAAATAGCTTGTGATTCGTGTGACAGAAGAGAACCTGGGGGCATCTGTTACGTTTGGACCCGTGGCTCTCCTGCTCATGCAGATGAAATTGTAGCAGAGTTAACGCTGTCGATTTTGGGCAGTCACTTGTGAAGTAACACCTGACAGTGGTGGAAATTAAACTTTGTGTATTTTCATGGGATTTTTTTTTTGGCCATTCATCAGTTCTTTGTGCTTACCACAGGACTTATGGAGACCGTGTGCATTATCCATAATTTAAGTGAATTGAAGCGAGAGTGCTTCTTCCCTTCAATACAAATAGTTGTATTGCACTTATGGGGATAAAACCTGACACGGATATGAGCCAAATTCCCTTTGTCTTCAAAACATTTTAATATGTGTGTCTAAGAATGTGTTGCTTTGTTACTTGCTCATTCTTCTGTCAGCACTTTAGCTGGGTGCTGCCATACGTAGAATTTCTGTTACGCCAAATGATACTTTCTGTGATCAATGTCTAATCGACATGGAAATACACTGACAGAGGTGTCTTGTGCACATGATAGAAAATCTCTGACCTTAATATGTGTACAATACCTTGTGCTGTTGTAGCGCTGAGAGTCTGGGTGTTTTGGTAATCTTGGACAGCAAGTTTGTCTTTTGCTGCTCATAAAAGTAACCTTTAACGTAGAACTCGAGTTCACGCTCATCAGTACACATGCTGAAAGCCTTGCAGGAAACATCCCATTATCCTTGGAAGAACTCAGGAGAAGGGGTAAAAAACAGACAAAAAAACCTCTAAACCAACCAACCAAAAAACAACCCACAAAGAACCAACAAACACCAAAAAAAACCCAGCAGTGTAGGGGAGAGTTGGATGCTGTGTGCCCATTGCTGTGTTCCTCCTGAGCCCCATATGACTCTCTGGAGCAAGGGGCTCTGCTGTGGTGCAGTGGCAGATCTGTGTGCAAAAAGGTGCAGTTCAGGGCCTGCACAATATTGATATTCTGCATAAAATTTTTAGTCCAGTCCTTTCCACACATCAAATTTCCCCAAGGTTTATGGTCCTTATGCAGAATGCTGAAATGGTGTTTAATAAAAATAATAAAAAATTACAATTCCATGTGATTAATGCAAGTCACTGCCAAATAAATCCAAGCCAAGGTCTCAGCTTAACACAAGGAATTAGATGGTACAAAAAATCTCCTGTCTTTTTTTGTAAAGCAACAAGCTACCTGGGTACAAGACATGAGCTAGGAGTTTATTTGGCTTGCACTAAGGATGAGGAAGCAGCAAAGGGAAAAAAGCATGGGTTGATCTGCTGAGACCACCATGCACAGGATCTGATGGGTCCCAGCTTGCAGACTAAATAGGTCCAGGAGGCAAAGGGGTTGTTACATTTGAATATTATAACTTGACAGTTTTGCCACTCTTAAATCTCCCTCCTTGGTCAGCTTTAAATTTTCATTCTCCCACAGCATGGATTGAGGCTGTAGCATCAGGATAAGGAGGCGGGAAGGCAGCCAGTGCTACTCCAGCGCACCATCCACGGAGGAAGCGATCTGTGACAAGGGCAGGAGTCTGGATCATGGGAGATGCAGATACAAGTCTCTGCCTCCACATGTGCATTCAGTGAGTTGCAGGTGCTACCATCAGAGAAGTATCTAAATAGCTGCAGGAATTCCACAGGGATAGAAGTATTACAGGCTGTGAAGGTAGTTACAGGTGCTGGGGGATGGTGAAGCAATACTCAGTCCTTAAGTAACACTTTGCATCTGTTGATCAAAGCTGTGCTCACCCTCAGCATACACAGGCAGCATTTCAACAGCCAGTGGAAATTAGAGAGACATCCCTGGCCCATCACACTGCAGAGAAAGTGAAGGCTTCTCCGCCTCTTGCTTTGGTGCTTGCCTCCTTCACCCCTGCCATTAAACAACTGAGGGGAGTTTCGGGTGTTACTAATATTAATAAAGTGGTTTTAGGAATGTTTTGTCTCTCTGGAGCTTTCATAACATACTAATAGAGGCTTTTGGCAAGAGCAGTAAAGCAAATTGCTCCCACCCTCTCTTAGCATGCAGTAAGCAGTGTCTATCCCAGCAGCCACGTGACTGAAAGTCTGAATGCAGCGCAGCACCTGGTAAGCTGGGAATGTCCTTGTGAAACAGCCAGGCCTCTGTGTCCAGCACAGAAGTGCAACCTTCTGCCCTTCCACACTCACTTTGCCCATGACAACTTGTGCAGATCTCTGGAACTGCTAATTTTTGATTTGATGAGGAATGTTCTGTCACTGGGGTTGTACATCCTTGCACCATGGTTGCCTCTAAGCCCTAATTTCCTTTGCTTTTGAGGGCTTGCATCAGACTTTCAGGCACTATTGAACAGAGACATTTGTTTATCTGCCTACCTGCTAAGGGAAAGGTAAGCAATTTTTATGCTTTAAATGCCTCTCATATCTCCCCAAGGGCATTTAGTTATCTCATTCCTTCGCTGTAGATACACTTGTAGTGGGTGTAAGTTACAGTTTCCTCCTGCTTTATCTGCAAAGCAATCTGAAGCCCAGCCGAGTTCATAGTGCAATATGCAGTGATTTACCCTAGAACAAGTCGTGTCAGGACTTCACACCACTGCCTTTTCCTCATCGTTTTAAATTAAAAGAAAAAGTTTATGATGGTTTTGTTTACAGGGAGCACCTTTTTCTGCTGCGGTTGTCTGTGTTCAGGTGGTGCTAATGATGGGTTAGAGGTGTGAAAAACAGGCCAAACATTTCCCACTTGTGGTGGCAGCGGGAATGACACCAGAGCAGTGTCTGCCCCTACATCCCTGCAGCCAAGGCAGCTTTTACAGCCTGAGCAAAGGCTGTTCTCAGTGGCTCAGGAGTAAGTCAGGAATAGTCTCTCTTGTTCCTTTCACCCAAGCGAATAGCATAGGAGGAGAGGAGAAGAAAATAAGAGTCCTGTTTAAGAAGGTTCTGGTGACACTGGCCACACTGAGGTTTTCCTGGGAATCAGACCGAAATGAGACACGTCCTAGTTTGTTCTTGCTTGTGACGCAGCATATGACTCACGTCCTTTGAAGTCTGGGGCAAGTGTGTGTGCAGAGGGGGGGAGATGCAGAATGGGAATGTCATAAAACATAGGAAAGCTTATCTCAGTCTGCCTGGAGTTTTGTGCTGGATGAACAAGACGTACAAGTCCAGTGCCTTTTGGTGATACATACTGAGGACTGGTGGGAAGAAAAATGATTGCAAGACCACCAGGTGCCAGCGAGTGTTTTGTGCCGGGTAATCTTGGTTTTATGTGCTGCTGTTCTGCCAAGTTGCTGTTCAGGACTGTGATCAGGTGAAGCAGCAAATGAAGGCAATGGCTGTAGGGGATTGGAACTGGGAGATGGAAGAAGATGAAAATATGCTGGTAACAGGGAAGACATGGCTGGGAGCTGAGCTATGCAGCATCCAGCTGGAAGCAAGGGCCAGGGAAAGGCTGGGTTTTATAGAATGGGCCCAGCAAGTAGCCAGTGAGGATTGCCACAAGCTGCACGTGCCATTAGAGAAATAGGACTGTCAGGTGAAATAAGAGCTCTCAAGGCTGGGGAGTACAATGCAGCCACAATACAGAGACAGAGACGTAGCTAAGGGGCTGTCACAGTCCTTCTAACGAGGCCAGGATAGTAAGCTGTGAGCTCTGCCTTCACAACTATGTTGAGTGAGGACTGTAAGCTGAACTGGCTTGGGCAGACAGCTTTTACTGCGGTGCGTGGCTTGACTGAGTATCTCTGTGTGGGAAATAGCATTTTGAACGGGATGCTGTGTATGTTTTCTGGTCAAGGGTACAACAGGGATAGGGATGTGAACTTGGGGAAACCAGCTTGGCACAGAGAAGCATTGAAGTCCATGGGGACAGCGTTAGGATCTGTGTAGTGTGCAGACCCCAGGGGTTGGGTAAGAAATAACCTTTAACTTCAAGGGGCACCAGGTAGTTGAGACAAGATCTATTTTAGATGCAACATGTTTGGAGACAGCAACAATATACATTCTTAGGAGGGCTCCCTCACCTGCCCTGATTGTATTTAAGGCTGGGTCAACTATTATTTCTTGAATGCTTAACTGGCATCTGACCTCATGCTAGCACAGTCGTAGCCTGGTGTTACAGTGCTTTAAGGCTCTTGTTTTGGGGTTAAGGATGTACTGTCAGACTGCTTCACATCAGTGCACTCCCAGTACTGGGTTATTCAAATGTGGATTAAGAGTGACACAAATTCATTTTTCTGCTTCTCCTACACCAAGGGTTCTTACTTACACTTGTAGTGGGTGTAAGTTACAGTTTTCCTCCTGCTTTCCTCCTGTTCTGTTAGCTTCCAAGCTGGAGCTTTTTTCTGCATGAAGGCAACTCTTCCATCCCCCAGCGCTAGCCACCCAGTCGGTTAAATATGTGCCAACTGGGGTAGCCTTGCATTGCTTTTAACAGTGTTTAGCTTAGAGAGAGGCTGAAAGCTCCTTCTAACTCTGCTGGGAACATTTGTCCTGAGGTGGGCTGCTAAAATGTGAGAGGTTGGTGTTAAGACTTCTTTTTAAAAGGTATTTTTAGATTTACTGCAGAAAACTTGCAGAATTATGGACAGGTACCTAACTATTGACCATCAAAACACCCTACTTTGCAACCCTGAAGGAATTCCCAAGAAAATCTCAGCTTCTTTGTGCATGTGTTTGTATGTACATGTGTGTGTCACCATTTTCATTCAGCTGGAGTGGAAGTTTATGTGAAGGAGGGAAAAAAAACCTGCCTCTAGGTAAGATGTAGCAACAAGAATTCAGAGCAGTGTAATTCCCTTCCTTCCTCTACCTGAATAAGAACTATGTGGCATAAGCCTATGGAAAATTATGACAACAACAATGTATTATTTCTTTGATTTATAGTTTCCCAGCAAGTGCTCTAAAGATGTACCAACTCCACAAACAATTGGTAGAAGCCATGAAGTAGAAGCATTGGTACATACAATTAGAGGTAATTGTTGTGGTCAGTAACAGTTGTGTAATGTTACCAGTTAAGTTTTAGTAGAGAGACTTCTTGCAGATGGGCATCTAGCAAACTAGTCTTTTGTGAGCTTGCAAGTACAGCTGAGGGACTTCAGACAGGATATTTACAAATTGTTAATATCCTGTTTATGAAAAGTGTGTAAACAATTGCAGGCCATTGCCCAAAGGCTCCTATGTTATTTAGATCTACGTAAAAGACAATTCCAATATTTGCAATGCAGTCAGCAACTCTAAGGATATGTGACACAGTCACCAAAGCTGCCCCAATGCAATCAAAAGCACGCAGCAGTGTGCAGTGCATTGCATAAGAGTGCTCTGGGAGAGAAGGGAGACAGGCTTGCATAGAGACTTCTTTTTCAGTTGAGTTAACCTATGCACCTTTCAAGTGGTTGATTTGGAAAAATGGGTAATCAGCTTTGCATGCAGCAGCCCTTCCTGGAAAGCTCTCTCCTGGTTCACAAAGGGGAATGTTACAAGAACAAAACAGGGGGAAGGGTTGAGAAGCTGGGATGGAGATAAAAGAGAGAGGCTGTGTTCTGCATGGGCTCTTGTGCCTGGCATGTTTCACCTGAGACAGGCCACCTCCTATGCTTCCTCAATGGTCTTTGTCTTGGCTGATGTCAGGCTGCTTGTGCGCTCAGTTTGGGCAGGGTGGATTAATCTGGATGTGTGTTATGGATGAAGGAGTGATCTCTGCTGCAGGCATGATGCAAGTCAGTGGCCAAAAGTGTTTTGTCCTGAGTATCTCATGGACAGCCTCTGTTCAAGCTCTTTACAAAAATGCAGTTTTCAGGGATGTCTGTTTGCTTTGAAGGTTGTGTAGAGTGACTGTTGTTACTGAGGAATTTAACTGGATTGACACCTAACTAGTGTTTGGCAGCTTTGGCTAATTAACCCTTATCAGTAGCCCTTTTTTTTCCTGTATGAAGGACAACCACAACTGGCTGCAGAAGCATCAGTCAAGAACTACCAGCCCTAGCTTAGTGCTGTGCTTAATTTGATGACTGACACCAATCTAATTAAACTCAGCCCTGGGCTTTGTCCAGTCCCACTTGATTTACACACATGCACTCCAAGTGTCATAAAGGAAATCTACTCCAACTCCTAAATAACATGAAGGTGCAGTAACAAGGATGAGGGGGTGGATGTGTTGATACTGCACAGAGGTGTTATCCATGGAAACCTCCCAGTCAGCAGCCAGGGCATCCAGTCGTAGATTCCTCTCCTCCTCCCATCTCCCATGCACGCAGCAGGTGACCAGGCATAGGGTGTAGGCATAGGCCTTTGCCTCCCCTTGGGCAGGCTCACAACTCCTTGCTGAGAGAGCAGAGAAATATGCAGGCTCTGAATGTGTTTGTTCTGCCTTTTAGTGAGGGAGAAATCTAGGCTGACTGGCCGAGATGGGTTGGGGAAGAACCAGCTCTGACGAGAATACTGGGGTCTGTCCCCTTTCCTGGTGGCTGATAGCAGCTAGACCTGCATATGTGAGAGGAAGAATCTGTGTTGCAGGCAGGTGGTTTCTACCTGTGCTGGAGCTGTCTCTGCCCCCCAGCCCCACAGAGGGCTACAGTCTTTCCCTGTGGCTCCCTGGTGGTACCCCATCTGTGGCTAAGCAGGCTAATGCATTTTTTCAGCCCATGACCTAGGAACTGTGTCTAGGGAGGCTTGGATACCTGAGGTGATGTTCAGACTGTGAATGGGAGGAGAAGGTGACTAGAAGGTGATTTCACATAGTCTTGGTCATTCCCAAAGCAAACCCCAGAGGTTTCCGCATACCATGTGACTCACGGTTGGCTCTCGGGAGTTGATGGTACCAAATTCACTGGAGATCAAAGAATATGGAGTTTTATAGCAGGTTGGGCCCAGAGAGGGGAAAACACAGAATGGCAACATCTTGGTGAGTGTTGTGATACTCAAAGTATTCCTGATCAGCTTCTCTCCCTTGTAGCTGCATCTCAGCAGACAGAGCATGACATGAACAGCCTGGCTCCAAGGTGATGCCAGCCGGAAGGAGTGCCATGGTTTATTTTTGGTTGGGTTGTAGGGGAGCTTCATTGCAGACCACAGTGTCCTAGTTAGAAATATGACTGTAGTGATGAATTGGGCACCCATGTTTATAGGTTCCCTGGGGCAGGCTGTCTCATCAGCTCTGTATGACAACAGCCAGGACAATAAAGGCCTGATCCTGACAGCTTTTTTTTTTTTTGTTACTTCATTAATAGTAATGATTAACAATAATTATCACAACAGTAGTGGGAGTGTCCCATAATGCTAGTGGATGGGGGAATTCCAGTAAGAGCATCTGCTCCCATGCCTAGTGCTAGTTACCAGGCCAAACAAATACACCGTGGACCCGTGCCTCTTTCCTAGATTTGGTTTCTGGAATGTGTGCTGGCTAAGCTGGTTTCAACTGAATTGCTGTTTACTCCATCATCCCTAATGACACATTCCTGGTGCTGAGGGTGCCCCAGCTCCCTGTGCACATGGCGAGTGTGCAGGTGACAGTCACCACTGAGTCGAAGCCAAAATGTGGAGTCTGTGGATGTGTGGATGGCTGAAGTACCGGTGGCAGTGCAGGGCCTGGAGCACTGGGCCTCTCGCAGCTCAGTGCTGCTTCTTCCAGTTGAGCAGGCCAAGCATAGGAACTGGGGCTGGGAAATAGCCTGCAAGTCAGCCTTTCCCCTGCTCTTGCCCTGATTTTATCCCCTCACACCCTGCAGCAGTGAAGGAGGTGAAATATGCTTGCCAAAGGGGTTGAAGCCACTGTGGCTGAGGCCACAGATGATCAGATGATTGCCAAGGTTCCCAAATGGAGCGAGTGAGAGGCAGAGGGCTCTGCTGATCATTTGTGTGCATAGGCTTTAGCACAGGCCTTTAGATGCTGCTCCTGCTCCAGCCCAAGGCAGATCTTTTCTTTCCTTTGACAGTGGCATTTGTATACAGATTGTCTTCCTCTTGTCTTCCCCATGCTAGCTCAACTGTCCAGATGGAAGATACAGAGGAGGGATGGAAGGTAGCAGTGGAGAGCCCATAGCTGGGACTGACTGCTGTGGTGAAAGTCAGTCAGGAGCTGGTGAGTGCCTGCTGAGTCACACCAGTCCCCACAGTGGTGGTTCTTGCTCTCATTTCACTGTCCCAAGATGGATGTTGCTCTCAGGGTAGAGCTGTTGAGCCACCAGGAATATGTTTTCACAGAACAATTTCAGATATATTTTCACAGAACAATTTCAGATATATTTTCACAGAACAATTTCAGATATATTGGCCACTAGTCAGGGGTCTAAATGTTGCACCCGTGTGTACGCATGGTGAACCATCAGAGAGGGCAGTCTTCGTGTTTGCAAGTGTTTTTTCTCTCTCTCTCTCTCTCAGTGGTTAACTCTCATCTTCCTGGAGAATGAACAATAATGTTGAAGAGATGACTTTATGAACTCGAAAAAGGTGTGATGGACAGAACAGCACACAAGACTGATAGGTAAGGGGCTGGTGTTCTTCTCCCAGCTTGCTTTCAACCTGCTACATGCTGTGGGGAAAACCACTTTTCTTACACCTTGGTCCTTCTCATACTCTTAACAAATCACTTGGAGCAAGGAGAATCAATTATCAGATATATTGGCAGTGATAAGGAAGGGACTTTGGTAACACCCTGTACAAGAGTACAAATAAAATGCTTGCAGAGGTTGGTTTAATAGCAAGCAAAGGCAGAAACTGTGAAAAGACTCCACAAATGAGAGAAGCTTCAAACCCCTCAGAGGCTGAGAAATCACTGAGTGTGGAGCACTGAGCTGTAATTAGGAAAGGGAAAACAGCAGCTGAGCATTATGAAGCTGTTGCTGCCAGTGAGATGTGTTGAGCCATTCAGGAGTTGCTCAGGGGAGAGTAATGGAAATGTCATACAAGGCAGAAGAATGAAGCTTTGAAAACTGCCCTGTAGGGCCCAATGCAGCATGAACTGGCAGCTCTGTCTGCCTCTTCATCTCCTTCTTCTGAGACACACTGAGATGGATGGGAATTAGCTGTTTGGTTTTTTTTTCTTTCCTTCTTTTTTAAACTGCTAGTTAATGCTGACACAAGAAGTTGACTAAGAAATTAGTGAATTTTAGGGATTGTTTTTTTTAGAACAGCAGAACATCTGTGTTGTCCAATAGCTTTGACCTCACCCTGCACTTCCAGGAAGAGGCATCAGCCACTTTCAGCCTTGGGGGTAGCATTTTGAACTCTCATAGTTTATAGGAAAGCCTGGTTGTTTAAGAACTTTTGACCTAATTCATCTCTCACATACATGGCAGATTTGAAACTGACCTTTATATGGAGTAAGTTTGGCTCAAGGTTTTTCCTTACTCCATTTCCTCCAGACTTATCTCATCTATGTATCCCAGTTAAATATATTCCTTTCTTTAGGGCATTTGTGCTCACATACTTTTTACTGCTTATGATTTCCATACTTATTACTAATCTACTGTAGTTCAAATAAAAATGGCATCAAGTGAACTGCACTCCAATTAGCCATCTGATCTGTTGAGAGGAATTCTTGAGGTGCTCTCATGCTGTGCAGTGAAAGCTTGCTGTTTTTAAAAATTTCTTATGCTCATTCTAACACATGCACTTGTATTGTCAAAAATGCTGTCTGATTTTCCCAAGAATATAAGAAAATGCTGCTTTTTGTTACTTTGCTTGTGTTTCTAACAGTTCCAAGTGCTTCAATGAAGACTAGGAATTATTTTCTTCCAGTCTAACAAAAAAAATGTTGGTTTTGCAAATAGGTCTTATTCTTGACAGACAAAACCAATGCAGATCCATTCCCACAACAGCAATTCATAAAACTGGTTCAAGTCCTACAGAAAGCAGCTGAAGTAAGTAGTATAGTTATTTGTCATGTGTGGGTTTAGTTACATAAAAATACATACAAAAGGTGGCAGTTGATTTCTGTTAGCATACTTATGTTCTTCTACAGCAAATCACCATGAGGAAACATATTTTCAAGCACAGAAAAATGTACATTTAACCTGTTTTTTTTCTTCTCTCAGTTGAAAAGGGTTTGTTGTTCATAGAAAATTCTGTCATCAGTGATAGATAAACTAATAAACAAAGCTCAGTCCATACCCTTGAAATAATCACTGCTATGGATCTGCTGCTCTCTCCAAAAAGGAGAGAGAGCAACACTTGGGGTGTTGGAAGAGGATTAAGCCCAGCATGAACTTGAGCCTATGTACTTTGTAAATAGAGGTTTTCTTTAAAGATGCTTATTATGCCATTGCATGGTAATAAAAGCAAGTCAGTCTTTTGCACAAGTTCTTAAGGTATTTCCTCATATACTTGTTACACGTTGTAAAGAAGAAAATCCTGAAATGCCAAAGCATTCTGGGGGCTACTCGCTGGTCTGGTGCCAAGTGGCATAAATCCCTCATTGACTTGACTTGGGTGTGCCAGTTCACCCCAGCTGAAATTGAGGCCACCAGCTGAAATGTACCCGTGATGTTCGGGGTTGCCCAACCAGTGCTACCTCTCGGCATTTTACAGTCATGTCGCTCTGTACTCAGATCTGTGGGGTGCAATGAACCTATCGGTGCAGGCAGGTCCTACTCAGTGTAAATGTGTGAATAACCTCCTGGAAAATTGCCTCTTAAAGTGTGTATCCACCTTATTCAAAGCAGCAACCTCCACGTGGAGGAGAGGATGGTGAAAGCAGTAAGCGTGGATGCTGGGTGAGGAATCGCATACCACGAGACAAAGAACATGACAGAAAGATGAAACCAAGATGTGTGCGTGATCCTTGTTTTCCATATATTCAAATCTGAAAGAGGAAATTCCAATGAATTGCTCCAATTGTGTCAGAGTTACTTGGTATCTGGATACCGAGACAAGACTATAATTAAATGCTCTCTTTCAGAGGATAAATCACGCAGGAATTTAAGGGTGAAATTAATTATAAAGTGGAAGTTCTACAGTGATGCTGCTTTTTCAAGGCATCTGTATGCCCACACACAGAAATCTAATCATTGCAGTTCCTTCCTTTACTCATTATGATCCCTGAAAAAGCAGACAGTAAAATGCTTAATAAAGGGGATCAGCCCAAATTAAAGAAGCAATGAAAACAGTCATGTGTCATCAAGCTGCCATCTGCTAATCTTAAAGTGATATACTGATTGGATGGGGGAAACCATGACCCTTATGCTAGAGGGAGGAAAAAAGGGACTTGGACCAAGATTCTGGCTATGTTGTGTCCCACTTTCTTGTGGAGAATGAACTTCTAAATGCACCTTTGCCATTGATGACTTAACTTGCCAACTCTTATACCATTTGGATAATTAAAAGATGGTGCTGACATACAATTCTATAGTAACACATTGCCTTTTTTCATTTCAGGATCTCCATACTTCTGTAGACCTAAGAAAACACTCTCATAATATGGAGGAGTATAATTTGTAAGTACTAGATCTATTCCAGCTCCTTGATTTGTTGTGTTTATTACTTATAATTGCAATCTGAATATGGAGATATAGCATATCTTATTCTGTGATACCTTCTACGATGAACTCTTCTATCAATAACTGTACAAAATGGAGAAACTGTGGATACTTGAGTCACCAGCTATTAAACTGCACCTTACTGTCAATATTCAAATTCCTTACACTGTGAGATAAGCTTATCAGTTCTGCAATAAATTGGGTATTGCCTTTTTTGACAAGGGAAAGCAGTAAGGCAGAGGAAGACGTTTGTAGCTTTAAAAGGAAAAGAAATAACCACCATTACTGAGCAGCTTGTTGAGATAAAACACACTTTTTAGATAAAACACTATTTCAGGCCAATGGGTACAGTGGGGTTTTGGGGGGTATCCCTCAGCTATCTGATGATGGGATGCAAGCTCCCAACGAGGCCTTGCCTAACTTAACGACGGAGCGCATGGGCCTCAGCAAGATGCTTGACATACTTTGCTGTCACTAGTCAACTGCTGTCTAAGTAACTGATAGACCTGTTGCTACCACGAACTGCCTATGCTACCAGGCTGTGAGGAGGCCAAGAGCTTGAGGGGACATGTGGCCGAAGTAGCTGCTGACCTTGAGCCCATAGCAGCCCATCCAGGTGCTGGGTGTGCTACTGGCATTGCTGGGGCCTGTCCTGTAACTTAATGGACCATTTCTACCATTAATGCCGATGTTCCCTGACAGCAGTAGGTGTGTGCTGAGGGTCACTTCAGAAATGCCAGGAGATGAGAGATTAGGGAGAGCAGCAAGTTTCTGGCTGCCTGCCCTGGGGTGTTTTCTAAACCTTGGTTTACCTGTAGGCAGCGTTCTTGGCAGGGCAATGGCCCAGTGGTCCTTTGGGTGCAGATAGAGCCCAACTGGCCAACAGCCAGCTCCAGGTCCTTGCTGCATCAGAGTGGTTTGGGTTGGAAGGGGCCTTAAAGATCATCCAATTCCAACCCTCCTGCCATCAGCAGAGACACCTTCCACTAGACCAGGTTCCTCAAAGCCTCATCCAACCTGGCCTTGAACACTTCCAGGGATGGGGCAGCCACAACTTTTTTGGGCAATCTATTTCAGTGTTTCACCACCCTCACAGAAAATAATTTCTTTGTAATATGTAATCTGATTCTTCACTCTTCCAGTTTAAAGCCATCACCCCTTGTCCTGTCACTCCCTGCCCTTGTTAAAAGTCCCTCCCCAGCCTTCCTTGAGCCCCTTCAGGTGCTGAAAGGCTATGAGAAGGTCTCCCTGGAGCTTTCTCTTCTCCAAGCTGAACAGCCCCAACTCTCTCAGCCTGTCCTCATAGCCAGAGGTGCTCCATCCTCGGATCATCTGGACTGTCTCCTGGTCCATGTCTTTCTGATGTTAGTGGCCCCAGAACTGGCCACAGCACTGTAGGGGGAAGGAGTAGAGGGGCAGAATCCCCTCCCTTGCCCTGCTGCCCTTGCTGCTCTAGATGCAACCCAGGATCTGGTTGGCAACCAGCAAAGTCTGGCCCCTTAACACCTCGCAGCGCTGAATTGAGGGCAAGCTGCGAGCAGGAGGCAGTGGAGTGGGGTCTGTGCCCTCGGCTGTGGGCAGCCCTTTCCCTCCAGCAGTCCCGGCCCGCTGTGCCTGGGCCAGGTTGCTCAGGGGGGGCAGATGATTTTGCGACCCCACGTACTATTTGCAGTGAACTGAGGAAAACTGAATGTCCCCAGCCAGCAGCCCCCGGCCGGAGGGCTCAAGCGGGAGCGTATCCGGCCGGGCCTGCCCTGCCCACTCCGCCGCAGCCGGGCCGGGTGCACCCTCCTGCCCGCCGGCGGGACATCGCCCCGGGGCGCCGGGGGCTGGGCAGGGCGCCGGGGGCGGTGGGGCAGGAAGCGAGGCGGCCGAGCCGGGCACCTGCCCCGAGCCCAGCTGCGTTTCATCACCGGCGATCCCCGCCCCGCCTCTCCTGCCGGCCCATAAAGGTGCGGGGCGGCGCGGCCGGCACTCACAGCGCTCCCGCCGCTCTGCCGCAGCCGCTGTCTCTTCTTCCTCCCTTTCTTTCTCCTTCTCCGCTCCCCGCAGACGCGAGGGCGATGGACGCCGGCTGTCTGCGAGCCCGCAGCCTGCTGCTCTTCCTCGGTGAGTGCCGCTGCCGTGCCCCCGCTCCGATGCACCCCCGGGGCAGGGGCTAGCGGGGCCGGGAGGGGATCGGGTGCCGAGGGCTGGGGCACTCTCTAGTTGCTGGAAAATCGCTGGTAAAACGTAAAGCACAGCTTGTCTTTAGGTGAAGCTGATGTTTTTCTTCTCTGAGATGAAGTCACGGGCAGGGCTGGGTGTACCTGGGTGGCTGTATGACTTGGTCAGTGGAGTACAGGTCCTTACTCGGTAGTGAGCTGTTACGGGATGTTTTGTTGTTTGTGTGATGCCCAGATGTGCCCTGAGACTGAGTGAAGGTGAATGTTCATTCTCCTTCTCCCCAACTCTGCTCACAGGACAGTCTGCTCAAGGTGATGCAATCTGCCCTCTTTCACCTTGTCCTGTCTTGTTTGCAGTCTTCTCCTGCTGCCTTCACTCAGGCCATGTTCGGAGTGAGCTCAGCAGGTGAATCCCCAGAGCAGCAGAGACTTCCTTATGGTAACAAAACAGGTTGTTGCCTCCCTCTGCTTGACATTTCTCCACCTCCGTGCTGGGAGTGCATTACTCTGTTGCATGACATAAGCTACCTGAAAGTCCAAAGTGAACACGTGTGTCCTTAGAGCATTGAGAGTTCTAGAGCCTGGTTGAGCTGTGAAGCAACAACTGGTCCTTGCCACACACCTCTGCTGGGTGCTGGCACAACAGGCAGTGACTGCCAAGAGCTGACCCTGTGAGGTGATTTGGTGTGGGCAGCCAATGTTTGAGGCAGGACTGAGAGCACGCTTTCACGCTGCTTTAACGGCAAAGCATGTTCTCACACTCGTGATGTTGGGCTCAGGGTTGTAGTCAATGGGGAAACTCAGTTCCTAAGGCTTCCCTTCTGGGACTGATGTTCCCTTAGTGCTGAGCATTTCCATAATAGCTTATGGATCAGCTGCTGCACAGCATCTTATTTGCTAGGACAGTAGGTTGAACATCTTCCATCCTGTGACTCAGCCATGCTTTGCACAAAACCGGCACTGGGAGGAACTGGTGTATCTTCATGGGTTTGTCTACAGATTTCTTTCTTTCCGGGGCAGGCACAAAATGTAATAGTAAGGGATAGGTTAGTCATGGCTAGATGGCATCATAACAGGTGGTATGAGCATTTTACTGCCTTTCCCTCCCAGGTCAGTAGTGTAAGCAGATCTCAGTGCCACTGGCAGTAGCTGGGAAGACTGTCTGTACTTAGCATTATACCAGACTTCAAGAGGTTCCCAGCTTAAGGATTGGAGCCTAACTGAAGAGCCAGTCATTGTCAGCTTCATATCCTGCCTATCATGAGCTTGGCGACTGCGCAGCAGAAAGGCAGCTGTGGGAGAGAGCTGTCACTCACCCCTGAGGAGCCACAGTGCTGTGATGTGACAGTGATGGAGCCAAGCCCAGGCCTTGCCTTTTCCATGAGTCCCTGCAGGAGCCTTGGCAGTGGTTGCCTTGCAGTCCCTGTAATGCCCACTCCGTGGGGAAGGCAGGATTCAGATCTCCAGACTCACTGGGCAGTTTTCGGAGCTGCTGACCTTTTGTTTTCCTCCATCATGTTTGTTTGGCCATCAGCAAGTGGGCTGAACATAAAGGTTGCTGAGCCTGGAGGTGTGGAAAGTGTCAGTGACTGTTGTGTCTAGCTGGAAACAATAACGGATTTCTGCTTATTCTGTGGTGTAGGGACTTCTGCCCCCAGGCATGTGGTGGAAAGTGGAGAGGCCCAGACACCTGGGTAGCATGTGAGTAAGATCACTGGTGTGTAGGTCTCCATAGGGCTGGAAGCAGTACTGAGAAGACTCTACACACATAGTAAATAATTATCTGCCTTACCTCTGCTTAAGGGTAAGTCCTGGCACAATGCTGAAGGTGATCGTGTGTGTCTACAGCAATTTTGGTGGGGTAGTCTTTTCCCATACAGGCTGGTGTTTCTAGGACTGCCTTAGAGCAGCTCCAGCCTGGCCCAGGGCATCCATAGCTGTTGAGTTGGCAGTTCTGAAGTCATGGATACAAAATGTGAGATGGGGAGACCTGGACGCTCCTTCCCAGAAACTTGTGTAGACACTTCTGTCTAGTTGCCCAAAAAGTAATTTATTTGAGCTTGTCTCTCTCAGTACCATCACATCTGGTGGTGACAACAGGCCAAACATACATAGGCCACAGGGGATGAGGGGTGGAAAGGGATGATAGCATCTTGTTTCACGTGGGGGAGAAGAGAAACCTGTACATCTTGTATGTCTCATCTCAGGAAGAGGAGTGTTGGGTACCTGCCTTGATGGGCATGGTCTGGCAACTAGGCAAAATGTCTAGTACATCCTAGCCAAAATGTCAAGAAGAAACCAGATGATGTGTCCTGAATGCAATGATGAGGGAGTGTGCTCTGAGGTGACTAGAAAAAATGCTCAGTTTATGTGGATAACCTGAACCCTAGAGATGCTGTGGTTGATGTGAGCAAGGGCCATAGTTGCCCAGCCAAATACTGAACGAGAGTGAGCTGTCTACAAGGCTTTCCTGGCTAACTCTACATTTCTTTGATCCTCATCTAAAACACAACCACCCACCTCGCCTTTATTGCTGGAGGTACTTGTTTTGTGTGAGATGGCCTGCAAACTTCTGTGGCTAGCTAGTGAGGTTAACAGCAGAGAGATACAGACTCTAATGAGTTAAATGGGGGTGGTAGCAATGCTCGCAAAGCTAGTAGGACAGACTGGCTAACTTCCATGTTTCCTGCTTAGTCTATGCAAAGACAGTCAGATATGCTCTGGATGTTCAAAATCAGGTGATGAGAATCCATCTTGGTCTGTCTCTAGGGGTAAAAGAGGCTGAGATCCTCCAGGAGTGTGTCACCTGCACACCTCTGTGCTTGGCATTGCTTTGAAAGTGCAACCCACCTGAGAAGTGTGGGTGCTGCTGCTGTGGCAGAGAGAATACAGAGATGCCAAATGTGAAGTAGCATCATGGGGTCTTCTTCAGATGAACTAGTAAAAGACAAGTGATCTTGGTGACAGGCAGAGCCAACTTAAATTATGAATGACCTCTCAGAAACCTGACAATTCCCCTTTAAAATGAGTGTAAATCTTGCAAAGAGACTAATCCTCAGTTAGGTGTATCCTGTGTGTGCATCCTTCACCCTTAGCAGTCATTCTGTAACTGGAACCTATAGCTGGCTTTCAGCAGGTGAACTGATAACTAGCCCTTGCATGTCGTCTCTCTTGAAGGCTGCAGGAAGTGAAGGCAGCCAGTCTCTGTCCCTCATTTTCCTTTCATCCTTTGCAGAAGGATGAGTACACAGCAGCAGTATTCCTGTTCCAGGAATAGCGACTGCTGCAGCGTTAACCTCACAGCAATACCTGCAACACCGGACAGTACTGCACGTGGTGCAGCAATGAGTGTGGCATTGACATTCCTGCAAGGCACACATGGGTATCCACCATCTCATTGCTGTTATCTTGTACCCTGTAGAGTATTTGCTTAATGAACAGCAAAGGAATAAAAATGTAACTACCTCTCCCAGGTCCTATGTTTGGTATAAATCATCTGATAATTGTTCCGGGAAAGGCTCTGCTTCACCATTGCGGTGTGTGGATCCCTTATCCTCCTGCAGGATCCTCCTCCCATTGATGTCAGAGGAGAAATATGTGCATGGGGGAAAGGGCAAAATGTAAGAGTACAGAGCAGGAAGAACTTTGCCCAAATGCATAAAATCCTGCTGGGTGTCAGCAAATATCCACACCTGCACGCCAGCCTTTCCAGCCTGTGTGTCTGCACTCAGGTGGAGAGGGCTATCGCTTGTTGTGCGTGGCTGGAATGGGGCAAGCCTTGGTTTGGTGTTGTAGGAGGAGGTTATTTTAGTTTCTCCCTCACAGATGTCTTGAGTTTTGACCTTTCCTCTAGCTGGAAAGCAGTGCTTCCTTCTGGAGCAGAGAGAAGAGCTGACCTGTCTCTTGCATGTACCTAGGTTTGAGGCTCTCAAATGCAAAAGCTGGATTCTGGTAACTGGGAACTTTGGATTAAAAAGCAACTGCTCGGGTTATGCTCAGATCAAGGAAATAGGCAAGCTGAAAAAGAAATATGTCAGCTAAGAGAGATTATTAGTTGGCTTAATTCATCTATTTAAGTATGATAGAAGTAGATATCTCAGGTAACTCTAGCATGTTTTGCCTTATGTTCATTGCTGTTATGAGGCCCCCAGACCCAGATCTTGCCATAGCACGTCACACAGAGACTATAGCAGCAGCACCTGGGGAACAGGAGGGAGCCTCGGGTCACTACAGCTAGTCTCAGGATTTCAGCCTCCTTTCTTCCAATGACATGGTATAAACTGAATGGGACAGAGCTGTCCTGTGCAACAGGCCATGGAGCACTCCTGAAATGTCCCTCTAGTTCCTGGGAGGAAGGATTGACTGGGTAAATCTTTTTTTACCCAGGATCATTTGAGACACCGGGTTCCTGGCTGGAGCTCAAAGCCAGCTGTTGCAGCAGCAACTGAGGTGCCACCATCTGTCAGCTGATGGCCTCATCCTTCAAACACTTTAACTTTCTGTTGTGGCGACTCAGATTTGCTGTACAGAAGCGTTAAGTTGCTTCTCCTGACAAAATCTGTAGTGAGCACAATGCTGTTTAAAAAAACAACAAAAAAAAATCCCACCCTGAAAGTAAACTTGCTGGTCCTGCCCCATTGGAGTGAAAGGCAGGTCCTGCTGAGTCATGCTAGCAGGCACAGATGGCTCCAGCTTTGTTTCCTCTACAAGTCAAGATGCCAGCATCATTGGTCTGTTACTGTGGCTCTCACTTTGGCAGACCTAGTCTTTGTTCTTTCTGCTAAAGCTTGGTGGAAACCTGGCTTATTAGCTTTGCAAGGAGAGGAGCTGGTGGATGTGGAGATGCAAGGAGATGTGGTAGAGAAGGAGGTAAGGAGAAGGAATGGTGTTTTTAAAGAATCACAAACACACACACACAAAAACCTGTTCCTCTAAGATGGATTTTCCTGTTGTTCTTGTATCTAGCTGGAATAAAGCTTAAAGGAAGCCTGTTAATCACCCAGAAAGAGATGAGCTGCAGGAAATCCCTAAATCGCTACTAGATTTTAACTCTGAGATGTAATGAAACTTTCTAATAACTGGAGTTGAATTAGAGTGATCAAGAAATTATGAAGGCACACTCCCTCTATTAGACATGCATGACCTGACAAGTTAATAGCAGCAAACAGCCCAAAGATACAAATTACAGACTTCCGTGGAATGGGGCTGATGACTCAGCAGTTCATCAGCAGGTTAGTTTGTGACCACAGCAGGAGGGTTAGCCAAGTGGATTTCACGGCCAGCTGGGGCAAACATTGACTGTTCCTGATGGGCTAGTGAAGCTGCAAGTACTTGTGATGGCCTTCAAATCCTGTTTGGAAATGTTTGTTTAACTAATAGAATATCTGAAAGCTGTGCTTGTGCAGCACCATACAGCCTGAAAGATGTCAAAATGCTTCATAAGCTGAATTTGTGAGAGAAGGGAAGGAGGGTCCTTGCTCCCCAAGGAAATTAAGCTGCTGCTCTGGTAGCTGAAGTCCTCTGCTTGCGTGGTGCAGTCTCCTGTTATATCTGGTGCTTGCATCAACCCGGCTGAGCTGCAGTTTTCTTTAGTGTAGGAGGTGAAGGAAGGACAGAAATGTACTCATTTTCTTCTGGGGTTCTGCTGAGGTAAATAACGCTGGCCCAGGATCTGTAAAGTGGTCAGTAGTTTCTCCAACCCAGTGACCAGATGAAGAGGGTTTGGTATCTTGTTAGCTGTCTTTGCAAGGGAGCTTTTAACTTAAAACCTCCCAACACAAGAGTGGGTGTTAGTGCAGGAACTGTCCAGCCTTCCAGACTGATTACAGTGAGCAGAGGGCTGAGGAAGCTCTTGGCTGACAAAACAGCTTTTGTGTTAAGCCTACCTGGAGCAGCGTGTGGTCTCTGAAGCCAGTGGTGGGGCACTGAGCCTGGTTCAGCACTGACCTGGTGTGCTGAGTCATCAGCTGCACTAACCTGCTGAGTCCTAGGAAATTCTCTCCCCAGGGACTGTTGTGACTCAAGGACATCTTGATTTTGATTACCAAAAGAACAATTCCTGGGATGAATGCTGGGTTGTCATGACTAATTGTGGAACCTTGGCTGTGTCCCTTGCACTGGTGCTAAACCAGACTAGTCAAAAATCTAACATAATCAGAGTTGGCTTAATTTCTGCCTCTCCTGTGTGATCTCTCCAAGCCTCTTCCTGCCCAATTTCACTCAGAGTGTGGGTGAGACGTGATCACAGACACCAAGTTTCTGTTTGATATCTCTTCTACATTAAAAGTTTGTATTTCAGAGATGTTTCTTCAGACTGCCTTAGATATGATACAGGCAGTGGATCTCTCAGACCTATATTTTTTCAGCTTAAAACACTGTATTTTTCCTACCAAGATAAAAAACTTCTATTCTTCTTGTATTAATTTAATGAGTACACCAGCTGAAATACTTAACTATACTTGAAAAGCATCTAGTTTTGACTCTTCTTTTTATTCTCTTATAGGTTACCTATTGCAAGCAGTCCTGGGCACAACAGTGATCCCATTATGTGGGCCTGGTGAAATGGAGAACTGCACAACAGCACTAAGTAAGTGTACTGTCCAGCTCTTCTTGTAAATAACCAAGTCTTTGGTTCCCATCTTCCTTGGGCTGGCAGCCTCACTGAGGTGCCTTAGAAATCATTTTTCTGTTGAGCAACATTGCCAACATCCTGAAAAGTGCTCAGTGTTGTTGAACAAGAACCATTTTTTAACCTGCAGTTCCTTTGATGTTGCTTCTTCAGCAGAAGGGCTCTGTCTGAGGTGAGAACTCTGCTGTAAGAGCAGGAATAGTTTATGTGGAACTCCCAAAAGAAAAGTCAATATAACTCTGGCCTGGGAAAATCCTCTCCCTGTTCAGAAGGCTCACCTGCTTTAACGCCTCCTGCATTGGAAGTCTCTTGGTAGCAAGACTGTTAGTTGTACTTGTAAAACCTGTGCATTGTTTGGGAAATACAAAGGGAAAATAAGGCTGCTGAGGTGCTAACAAAATCTCCTTGCAGTCCAGACAGAGAACAGTCCACGTGTGGCTCAAGTTGGGATAACCAGATGCAAGCCTGAAATGAAGGACTACTGCTTCCACGGACAGTGCGTGTACATAGTGGACTTGGATGAGCACTACTGCAGGTATGGACAGGGCACAACGCGTCCTGCCGACCTCCCTGAGGTGGGCTTTGAGATGAGCCGTACGTGGGTGGCCTTTGATCTCACTGCTGGTGACACTCAGCTGGAACACTAATCCAGCAAAGTATTTAAGTGCTCACAAGAACTTAACAGAGGAGCAATATGTCTGTTACACATCACAGCTGCATTTAGGCAAGTGTTGAGCACGTGTGCTGGCTCCAGTGCAACCTGGCTGAGAGTCTTAGACACCTGAAATCAGTCAGCAACACAGCTTGAACTTGGGACACTCATTCTGATGTGCTTCCCTCTTCATCTGTGTTTACAGTAGTGTGAGATCCAGACCTCATACAAAGCAGCAATGTCCCTCCTTTGATCCAGCCTACAACACAAAGACCATCTGGGCCTTTTTAAGGATATTCCTCATTTACTTGAAGAATTTGCAACCATTTCTAGGACCACATGGGCTTGAGTTACATCAGTTCAAATTACTTGCCCTTGAGGAAACAGCAAGCCAGCAGTATAGCATGCTTTGTGGATTGCTGAAGTGTAACCCCAGGGTGATGTCTTTAATTCTGCATCTCTCACCCTCAGGTGTGATGTGGGATTCTCTGGTGTCCGGTGTGTGCATTCAGAACTTGTCAGACAACCCCTCAGTAAGGAGTACGTGGCACTGACAGTTATCATCGTTCTGCTTTTCCTCGCTGCCATCTCCATTGCAAGCTACTACATCTGCAGGAGGTAAGAAGGATTTCCTTTGTGGCTCAGGAAGGTGAGACAGCTGTATGTGTAGTAAGAAGTGCACTCAGCATCTCCACGTAGACGGGGATACCTACCTCACCTCACTGCATGGAGATAATTTGATAGACCTGGTAGCCTGCACTTAGTGAAGTGCTCAAAAAGGGAAGTATGCTGACTGCATAGCATAACCCAAATTGCAGGCTAGGCAACAGTACCCTCAGATGCCTTTTAACCCTGACAGAGGACCTGTAGGGGTTAGTTCACATCTGTTTGGAGGGTGTGTTGAGGTAAAGGAGAGAGCAGACAGGCAACAGGAAAATTCTATTTCCTTTTCTTGGTAGTGCCATTTCCCCAGTCATCAGGAACTGGAGAGCAGCTGGATTAATACTAGCTAATTTGTTTATCTGTCATGTTATTGTGGTGACTCTGATATCACGAGCATTGCCTTATCAGCTTTACCATGGAGGACAGTAGTCTTCTCTATCAACAGACCCACGAGCAGCAGGAATTGTTCTTCAGGCTAATAACTAATCCTAAGCAGCTGTCAGAGAGCTGAGAAGGTGGAACAACCCCCAGAGGGAGAGCTCAGCTTCACAGATCTGATAGCTAGAAGGTAACCACTGGAATTCCTCTTCCCTACCTGAAGACTCGATGGCACATCTTCTCAAACAGAGGTGGCCTAGCTGGTTAGGGTCATCAGCCCCATTGCAGGGAAGGACCCAGCAGGATTTCTCAAAGACAAGCCTAGTACCAGCAGCAAGACTTTAATGCAGATGTGAAATCTTCAGTGAAGAGTCGAGAAGTGAGACTCTGCATGCAAGTTATCTCAGACCTGGAAATGAGCACAGACAGAGCCTAGCTGCTAGAAGTTTAAAGCACATGTGAGGAGGTCATACAGCACTTTTTTCCTTCCTTCCTTCCTTCCCCCCAATCCCTTCACTCCCCAGAAAGCCATTTGGAACAACTGGCTTTCCAGAACTCACACTTCTCTCTTTCCAGGTACCGAAACAAGAAGAGACAAATGAACACCAGTGAATACAAGGAAGTTGGTGCCCTGTAGAAGAAACTGTGGCTTCCTACGGTGTTCTGTTCACCTGGATGGACTCAGTGGCTTCCCATCTATTTAAATGTTATTTTTATTAAAAATATTTACAATATTTATATCCTTTGAAAAATTTCAATTGTTTGGTGATCAAATTAGTATAGGTCAAGCATTTTATTTTCAGTGTTTTATTTTTTTATTAAATAATATTTCCTAATGAGAACCTCACCTAAGGGGTTCTGTGGGATAGAGATATATTTTTATAAAAACTCGTCTTCTTACTCTGAAGAGTAATTTTATATTTATTCTTGTGAATATGCTCAAAACAATTCTACTCCTTGAAATAAAAGTTCTAGACAAAGTCAAAATGTCTGTGTAGTTTGATTGAAGTGAAACTTGGCGTGGCTTGGCTGAGTGGGAGGTTTGAAGCTCCAGCAGTTATTTTTGGAGAGATTGAAACCATAGTATCCCTAATGATATGTATCAATGCACCGTAGTTCCAATGAACATAGTTATTAGCTGGCATAATTGGAGGAGGACTTAGAGGGAGATCCAACATGTCCTGTGTGACAGCAGCGTGGATCTCGGCTCATCCATGCCCTTGGGGAAGTTGGGCTGTGTCTGTTTTGGATTACAGCAGGGAGGCAGCAGCGCAAGTGGATGGGTCTCTGCAGCTGCACACAGGAACATGTGGCAGCTGAGGGGATGAGTGTAGCTACAGGAGGAAAGCTCCCTCAGAACCAGTACCAGCGCTCCAGTCCTCCCCATAGCGTTTCTGCCAGTGTCTATCGTACAACTGGGAGCAGGGGAATAGAGTTTTTGAGTTTGGGCTTAACGTAGATATCTTGTTGGCCTCAAATGATGACAGAATAGCCCACTGGGTTTAGCTGCACCTCAAGTGTGGTTCCTTGTGAACAGGAAGGATTCTTGCAGCGTCTGAATCATGCCTGTTAATCCCATCCCTTCTCACACTTTGAGAAGATGTGAGAAAAAGCACCACCTCCGCGTCATTTGCCAGAGGTCCGCGCGAGCTGCGTCAGCCTGCAGTGCTTGCTGTTTATGGGTGTGAGACCTGTGATCCCTTGACCTGTGCAACAGGATCTTTGTAAGGAAGAGTGGTGGGACCTGAGGCATCACAAAATAGGAGTGCTGTTTTAGAAGCTCTCAGTCAGACAGAGGCCCTCATGCAGGAATAAACTGGCTCTTTCTCTCTGTCCTTAAGCTGCCTGCCTGTTTTTTGGCTGGGACAGAGCTAGTTTTCTTCTTAGTAGCTAGAATAGCACTTTGATTTACACAGTGTGCACTGCCTGAGATGCTTTTGAGATCAAGCAAATGGAAGGGGGGGATCTTACTCTCAAAAGTGACTTTCCTCACTTTTCTGCTCTGTGTGGTCCATTTTCAGCTGAGTTTGTAGGTAACAGGGCTTAGATCAGCCTCGCATCACCTTGTAAAGCCTGTCAGTGACCTGCCAAGAAAGGGAACCCATGAGCTGGTCCACGCACACGTGCAGCAGTCCAGCAGAAGGAGGCTGGTTGTGGCAAGTCATTTGGCCAGCAGCAGTCCTCAGGAATGTAGCTGTCCATCTCCTGTCCAGAGAACAGCGGGGCTGTGAATGGGAACTGAGGAGCGTCCCTGCAGTTGGAGCTGGAAGGCAAGGTGGGAACAGCTTGCCCAAGCGCTCTGCCCTGGCTGTGTGGCCTGTACCCCTTGGAAAAGATGAGTCATGTGAAATGATAGCTCTGCTTCTTCCCCAGCTTGTTACTCGCGTCCTGACTTGGACTTACTTTCCCTGCTGTCTTTCCTCTGACAAGCACCAGCCACAGCAAAGGTGTGGTCAGGCAGACCTGGGGTGTGATGAAATAGCTCTGCCCAGAATCTGCCGGTTTTCGTGGCACTTCTCTCCCCAATGAGGAGTGCGTGTCTACTTAGCAAAATAAAGGTGTGATCTGAGCAGCTGACATTACACACGATAGATCATTCCAGCAGGAGAGCCCAGATGCTCCAGGCTGCTGCGTGCAAGCTCTGGTTGCAAGGCTATGGCCTGGAATTGAGTGAGTTTCTGTGCTGCTCGCTCTGCTGGGTTCACACCAGACCTTCTAGCACACACTGCTCTTGTGGCCTTTCTCTGGCAGGTACACCACCAGCTTCTGCACGCTGCAGGCACAGCGTCATTTCTGCCTGCTACTGGCCTGCAGGTAAACAAAGTGCAATCAAGGCCCAGGCTGGCTCAGCCAAAATAAATGATGCTTTGCTCATTGCCACTTCTCAGGAGGAAAGCTTGACCAAGCAACATTGACTAACAACAAGAAAATCTTCCAGATCAAGTAT
Organism: Caprimulgus europaeus; assembly: GCA_907165065.1. The sequence continues at coordinate 80,409,077 of OU015526.1, forward strand.
GGCAACGTAGGAGTAGAAGGGACTCCTTTTGCATGTCCTTATGGCTGCAGGCAAGCTCTCTCTCACTGTGTGACTTGAGGTCTATCACAGAACAGCCGGTGTTGATCTTGACCATGGGATATCTTGACCATCTTTTTCAAACACTGGGTTATCCTATAGGGTTTATGCTCAACATGCTGGGTCTGTGCAGCCACCCTGTGGCTACCTTCTGCTGTCTCTGAGGTAACTTAAAGGCTCATTTTTGGCAGTGCTAGAGCCTTACCCCGCCCTCAGTGTGCATCAGTCAATGTTTAAGATGGGTCTGGTTGGTACAAATTTTTCCCTGGTCTGGGTGGTCCTTTCTGTCTCCTTTCGGCATCGAGTTAGAAGGGGCTCATTGGTCATTCCCACTTAACTGGGTTAACTCTGTGTCACAGGGCTCTTATTAGCTGCTCTTCAGCTTTTCACTTCCTCTCTCCTGTAATCCAGTTGTCACACTGGAACCTGTTCTGCGAGGTAACTGGTGACAGCTAATGGCAACCCCAGCCACAGCCTCGTTGTTAGTGTAGCTCTGTTCCCAATGGGAAGATGGGGCAAAAATCAATTCTTGGAGCCTCCTTCTATTCTTGCTGCGACCCAGTTAGGGTACATGGTGACACATCTTTGTTTCCCCCTCAGGCTTCCCTGGCTGGCTGTGAACTGCTCTGGACAGTCCCTGTCCATTCCCCAGACACTTGGTTTCCCCATAGAGACTCAGCCAGAGGCACATGCAGCCCAGCTGTGCTTTTGCTCCAACCCACACGCTGCCCTTTCTGCTCCTCTGCACCACTTGGCAGGAGCATCACAAAAGGGGACTCTGTCTTCTCACCCCACCTTTTGTACATGATGACCCCATGTATCTGAGATTCCATTACTAGAGCTCTACTGGCTGAAAGGCTTCAGACTCTGCCCCTGCCCTGCTCGCTGCCAGCCCCTCTGCACCTGAGCAGCCACAGTAGCTAAAGATGCATCTTTCTGCTCCAGCACTTTGGTCTGCATGCCCAGTGCTGCACTTGCAGAAGTTTTAAATTGCAGTGACATCAACAGCCTGGAGTTTATCATGCCTTTAGCTCTTTGGGTCAGGCAAATCTAAGAGGAATAATCCACTTCCAGGCCTGTGCAGGATTTGTTTGGGTTTTTTCTGTCTGTCTTGACTTTTAGCTGACTGTCTTGATTTGGCTTGGGCTTTCTCCACCTATCCTGTTGCTCATCTTACTCCCAGCCTTTCCAGACCCTGTGTTTTTCTCACTCCTGCACATGATTGAGCAACTGGAAAGCTTGGGGCCACATACCAGCCTGCCACCTCAACAGCTTGTTCTGGCTGGACATAGATTGCCAGTCCAGCAACCACACAGCCAGGTCCTGATGACACACCTCGAATAATTTGTCTCAGAGAGTGAACCTCCCTCATTCTTTCCATGGTTTCTGCTGGCACCACCTCCATCCTGCTGGTGTAGCTCTTCCTCACCCGCACCGCCCATCGTCAGAGTCACCTTTGGCTGCAACTCTCTTTCCGCTGCTGAGAGCGCCGGCAGTGTTCCTCTGAGGTTGCCCTGCCTGAGCCTTCCTTACCAAACACCTTCACATCCTGCAGGGGTTTTACAGGCTCCTGCCAGGGCAGTTCTCCCACACCCGTGTCAAACTGCACCACGGGAGAGTAGGTACATGAAACAGGGGGGACAGGGACTAGAGACTGGTACTGGAGAGACCCACCTGATAGCACAGCCACCTCCATGTCCTCAGGGCTACCAAGGTATCGCTGTGCAGTTTTTCTGCCTGGGACACCTTTGCTGGCAGCTCTCTGGAGGACTGAGCAACCACAGCTCCCACCAGCTCCCGTGGCTCCATTTGACATCTCCTTATCTGTGTAAAACTTACCCCATCCCAGACCTGCCCTGTCAGTAACCCTGCTGTGTGGTTCTTACCCACAAGTCTGTATATTTTATCCAAAACACATTCCAGCCTCTTGGGATTCAGGCAAAGGACAACTGATGCTTGCTTTGAAGCCTGGGGCTGTCTGACCTAGAAAGCAATGGCAACAACTCCTCCCTTGGTGCTCTGTGGAAGGATGGTGCTTTTTTGAAGTAAGACTTGGTGTAAGCTCTCAGAAATGCTGTGCTTTTGTGCAAATGTTACTGCTGTTCATATTTCCCCTGGTCACAACATATCCCAATTTTTTTTAAGAAAGTATTAGAAAACTCTTTCCAAAAGGAGCAGCCAGCCACAAAACTGCAAAGAGATCAGAATGGGAGTAGTCACAGTTACTTCAGCCATCCATCACCTCATCACTTCTCAAGGGAGAAACTTGTTCAGCATTTGTCGTGTGCTCACTGTTACCAGATCTGGAATTACCATTACCACAATGTCCGTGGCTACCACAGGGGTTAAAAAAACCAAACCTCCTTTAGTGCCCTCTGCATCCGTGGCCCACACCACAGATGACAGGGCAAGGCGGTTAACTTGGGAGGCTGACCTTTCTCTCTCCAGATGCTGCCTTGCCTGTTGCATGCTTCGTGGCAATGTCACTGTGAAGGTGCTTTGGCAATCTCAAGCCTCTGTGAGTCACGAATCCCCCTCAGCGGGCTTCCTTGGAATGCGTCAGCCGGTCATGTCACAAGTTTGCCCAGAGCTGGAGGAAGCCTCCATGACGGTCTTGGGTTACATCACAGAGGTGGAGGATGTTTGGACAAATGGTCCTAGTCTGTGCTGAGGCAAGCCTCGGATTGCATAGTGCATCTGGCACCTCATCTCAGGGCTGCTTGTGAGAAGGCAGGTATGGAGCACAGGGAGGTTAAATGGGCTGGAAAGACTTACAAATCACACACTCGTTGCAAATCTAGGCTGGGTCAGTAGCAGTCATCCTTTGAGTTTGTGATGAAGAAAGGGTGGTTGGATAGATGGATGGACAGCTAGACCGATGAACAGGTGGAAGGAGGGAAGAAAAGATGAATGGAAGGAAGGATGGGTGGAAGGTGTTCCATCAGTAAATGTAGAAGTTTGGTCTTGCACAAATAGTCATCATTATTTTAATAAAGCTGGTGCCAAACCTAAATTACTCCAACACTCCCATCATATAATTTCACCCTGTATGATTAAAAGCTTTCCTAGCAAACTGGGAGATTAAAACAACTGATCAAAAAATATTGAGAAATCTCTCTGCCCTACCCTGATGGTTGCCAGTCTGATCTTTCTGACCCAGTCACCAGAGGGCATCAGCCTCTCGATGGGAACACCCAGTAGGAATTTAGGAGATGAGATGCAACAGTGGACAGGCACCAGCCCCAACGGGGAACCACTGCTTGTCCATGGATGTTTATCAGTGGTCTTCAGTGGTCCAGTGATGGTGGTGGCTCTTTCCAAACCGGTTTGTCAGGCTGGTTGTCGATGCCCTTCATTATAACGGGAAGCTGAGGCGGTTGTACAAGCCACACCAATGAGGAAGAGAAGCCTGTTTAGCTGCCTCTGCCAGAACTGCTGTCATTTGGGCTGTAGAGGAAGGGAAATAGGGGTTAATTTCAGGAGATAAGACTAGCTGATGGGAGCTGGATATCCATCTGGAGACACACAACAACAGGAAAATAAGCCTTCAGGTCACTGCTGAGAGAGGGGCAGTGGAAACCAGACTGAAGACTTGTAGCGAGGGGATGGAAAATCAGGGAAGAAGAGGGTTTAGATGAGGGCAAGAAAAGATGGTGAGACTTTTGACTGTAAAGCTTGACTTGTAAAACTTTTGGCTTATAGAGGGCTGGAGCACCACTGTTATGAAGAAAGGTTGAGGGAGATGGGCTTGTTAAGCTTGGAGAAGAGAAGGTTCCTGGGAGGCCTTATTGCAGCCTTCTAGTACGTGAAGGGAGCTTATAAACAGGAGGGAGAGCAACTTTTTACATATGCAGATAGTGATAGGACAAGGGGAAGTGGTTTTAAATTAAAAGAGGGGAGATTTAGTTTAGATATTAGGAGGAAATTTTTCACCCAGAGTGTGGTGAGGCACTGGAACAGGTTGCCCAGAGAAGCTGTGGATGCCCCATCTTTGGAGGCATTCAAGGCCAGGTTGGATGAAGCCCTAGGCATCCTGATCTAGTGGTTGGCAACCCTGTTCACAGCAGAGGGGTTTGGAACTAGGTGGTCTTTAAGGTCCCTTCCAACCCAAGCTATTCTATGATTCTATGATAAAAATGACAGAGTATTGAAGTCAGGAGGAAGCAGAACTCAGTACCTCACAAAATCAGTGCTCCTGTGGCCTCCCAGACTTTTGGAGCTTATTCAGGGGGTCCACCTGCTCCGCCCACCCATGCCAAAAACAAGCATCGTTGAGACAGCAGAGCAAGGCACAGCAAGTTTCAGCCCCTGTAGAAAGCTCACCAGGAGGACTGAAGCATTTAAATGAGGAAAGTCAAACACCAGAAATCAGAGTGGATTTACAACAGGAAAACCCAGCAGGGTGAGCCCAAGCCATCCTTTTGTAAATACCTCTTCTCCTCACCAGTAACATGTTTGTCTTTGAAATGGGAAAAACCCCCAGAAAAGGGTATTCCCAACCCCATCCTCAGCAGCTGGGGAAAGGTTGCCGTCAGGGCTACCAGTGCTCGGTCACCACTGCTGGCTTCCCCAGCCAGCCTGCCACCACCCTGAGCAGTGCCATGCTGTGGTTACCACTGCTTTGTCCTGACTCACGTACGTTGCCTCCACGGTGACATCCCTGTGCAGATAGCCTGACACAGCCAGACAGGTCAGCTGCTCCACTCATGGAGATGCAGGGCTCTCTTCCTGCAGCAAAGTTGAGTTGGGAATTTTTCCACCCAAAGGATTTTTCTGTTGGAAAATACAGGTTCTGAAACAGGCAAGTAATCTGACTTGGGATTGTTTCATCTCCCACCATATTCACCTATTTATTCAGTTTTCCTTTCTCCTGGGATAACTCAAGTGGGATATTTCATTTCAGCTAGTTTATCACTAGTCAACATTTGTTGGTTTTTTTTATTTAATCTCATCCAAGCTGTTTTGTTCCAATGAGCTCAAATCAAGCAGAAGGGAAAAAAATCCGTTCATCAGTCAGTATTCCTGAATGGTTCAGTGCCCCGTGACATTTCTAGCACTGGTTTCATTCCCATCTAGTGGTCACCTCGCAGACTGCATCTTCTACTTCCCAGCTTCTTTGCCTGGGATATCATGAGTGTCACCCCATGCTGGAGTGCATGGGGCTCAGACATCGAACTCGGTGCAGCAGGGATGGAAGAGGGTGGGAGTGCAGTCACTCTGACACATCCTGCCATTGGGAAATTAACTCAGAAATTTCCTGTGGAAAAGCAGCAGTTTGTGCTCATCCTCCAAACAGAAGAGAACATTCTGAGCTTACAAAACCTGGTATTTTTGTGTGCCTCAACAAAAAAAAAATGGAAATTGAAGCTTTCAACATTTTCTTAATGCAAAATTTGGAGCATTGCCAACCCTAACATAGAAAAAATAATTATGACACTTTTGGTGTCATGCCCTGTTTTGGAGTAGAAATGGAAGCTGGAAAGCCAGACGTCCCCAAAGGGGCAGACACCTGGCTTTGGCCAGTCCTGATCTGAAATGCATGGCATCTCTAGAAGGCTCTCACCATTCTTTGTGCATGCTGTCCTCAGAGTGGTTAATCATTACTGCAAGGCTCAGTTTCCTGGTATTTACCAGAAAAGTCTTCTTTTCTTCCCAAACCAAAGGCTAGCATCAGCTGCCAAAGAGCTGTGCAGCCACCAGGAATATTTTATCAGCCTTGTCACTCACAGCCGTGGGTACCCTGAACCTCAGCCTGCCTTTGGCGGAGGCTGGAAGCGATGCCAGGTGATATGACAGTTTTTATTCACCCCACAGCCGCCCTTCCTGCAAATTCATCAACTTCCAAACGAGCTGCTCAAGCTTTACGGTCTGAGCATGCCAGCGTCACTGTGTCCTCCCAGGGATTTGGCAGTGACCTCAGCCCTGATGCATTTAGCCCACCGAGGGACACCCAGAATGGCAAGATCTCTGATTGCCACGGCGGTAATTTGGCAGCTGTGGGTGGAAAGGAAATGGCAGGTGTGCAGTTTGAGGCTTTCCTAGCACGGGGTGCAGAGCTGTCCCTCAGACTCCTCTCTGTTGATTGCTGAAGTGATGCTTTACCTGTCTCTCTCCCCTGCAGATTTCCACCTGTGGTGCAAGCAGGGAGTCACCATCTCCAGCACCAGAGCTCATGGAGGTCATGGAGAGGCTGAACCGAAGGTCTGGCTCCCAGGATCACTGGGCGAGGGACAGCACAGGGACAGCAAGATGGGTACGTGGGACCTGGCAGCCACAGGCAGCAGCCTGATCAGCCTGAAGAACCTTGCCAAGACCTGGGGTCTGACTTTGGGGAAGGGCTGTGGGGATGAGAGTGAGCACCTCAGCAGGGCTAAGGGCACAGGCACGAGGGCTGTGCCTCACGGGCGGGCGCCGGGAAAATATTGGCTCTGCGTTTAGCAGTGGGGATGGAACAGAGCCTGCCTGTGTGAAAACTGTTTTTGCAGAGGCATTTCTAAAGTTGAGTGTGAGGCTGCTTGTTGTTGTGGGTCAGCAGGGCCCTGAGCAGCCTGGGCTCTCCTCCTTTCAGTGTCTGCAAAATCATTTGATGTATTTACTTACTGTGTCACTTAACGTGTAGCACGTGACACCTGCAAAATGAAGAGTTTGGCGTTCGTAGGGGTCAGGATACTTGAAACATGAATCTTGAACTGACACTGCACAGACATTTCTGAATTTTCCTACAGGGTCTTGTGCATTTTTTTCAGCTCAGCTCCTTCTTTTAGATGTTTTTTATTTTATTTGCCATGACTCTGCTACTGTGGGGGAAACTGGCTTTCTGGCTGCAGTGCTTAGTGACCTGTTTCATGTGGGTTAAGACAGTGTGTCTTTAAATCCTAAAATAATTTAAGTGCTGTTAAATGCCATTGCATTTTTTCTGTCTTTTTACATAGAAACATGTTAGTTCCAGGCAAGTTGATCAAGCTTGGGAATAACTTTCTGGAGTTAAGAATGAATGAGATCATTCATTATCAGTGAAGCAGGTAAGTCTTGAATAAAGATTTCAGAAGACACTGGGCAGGAGTGGAGTGGCACAAATCCTCTTACCAAAAGCTTGTACATTAAACGGGTCCTTGGGGCAGAGAAAACCATCCTGCCCTTCTGTAACTCAGAACAGAATCACCCTGGTGAGAGGGAATAGAGGCAACGGTCTCTTTCCCCTCCAGGCAGCTGATTTGGATACAAATCCCTCTCACTACCCAGGATCTCCTCTCAGCATCTGCTCTCTGGCACTAGCTCCAGCACTAGTCCAAAACCACTTTGCTTCATCCACTATAGCTGAGTTACCTCTCAGCATGGCAAGGGAACAGAGCTGAGCTCTAGGATTCAAGAAAAGCCTTGAGTGGTGGAGACCAAAGTCTTCAACCCTGCATTTGCCACCTCCAGGTTCCTCCCTGCCCGTTGGAAGCAGACCTCCAGGGTGAACCCCACAAGGAGAGGAGGAGCCATGCAGACACTGGTGCAGCAGTGACATTGAAAAGCCTTTTAGGAGTGGAATGAGACCTCTTGTCAGCAGAGCACAACTCATACAAGCAGGATACCTGAATCCAACTCAAAGCAGAGACTCAGATTTCCTTCAGAGGCGCAGATCATGCCTCCATGCAGTCAGAGTTGGGTGGACCCAAACATCCCAGCAGAACGGCGTTGTGACGTGCCAATGTAAACTGGTTTCTGTCCAAGGACCTCAAGAATAGGGTTTTTCCTACACGAAGGCAAACCTACTTACAGAAGGAAATGAGACTGTGCCGAGGAAACCTCCTTCAGAGCATGAGTGTGCAATCTTTATGCAAACAAGACCTTACTCATACGGTGTGTCTCAGCAGTCCTCTCCTGGGAAAGCACTGGCCCCACGCTCCAGCCTGCCAGGGACGCACGCAGCGCTCAAGGAAGAGGGGACACGAGGTGCACTGCCCGCACAGGTTTTGCTGACGGATGGACACGTGTGACTGGAAGCAGCCTTGCAAAGCACTCGCTCACTGATCCCACTTCAGCACATTGGAATGAATGGCCAAACTGCCAGGACTGAGTTATTCCAGTGGCACCTTTTTAGTTTGCCAAAATTTCATGCTTCTTAGCTAGCACCCTGGCACAGTTAAAGGCAGCCGACGTCACGAGGACACGGCACTTGCAGCCAAAAGCAGGCGCTAGCAGCAAACAATGGGATTTCCAAGGAAGCATAACAAACATGCCTGTGAAATAGAGTGTTCTCCTGAGCTTCTTTGCTTGCTCATGGCCTGTGAAAAAAACAAAATCCAGAGTGATCTACGTAATCCTTGGTGTGCGTAGGAAGGCTTGCCTGGGCTTTGTTCTAGGGAAAAAAATCTAGCTTTGGCAAAGGTGAGAGGAAAGGAGTTTCTAATTGCTGTAGGCTTCTCTTTGTGATTCATTGTTTCTTCACATATGAAATGACTTCAAATAGGTAAAGAAAAATCACCTCCTGATGCACCAATGGGAAGGTGCTAGACAAAAACTCAGCTGTGGTAAGGCGGTACTGGATGCCCTCCTCTTCCTGATGGTGCGGTGAATCAGAAGGAGAACCATTCACATCAGGGGAAGTACTGTGAGTCTCTCTTGTGCCAAAGACCCTTTGCTCTGCTCCAGCTGCAGGGAGCTCAGCAATGCAAACCCAGTGTGACTCGAACTGACAGTAAAGGTTCCTCCAACAGCTGGGCAAAGGGCCTTTCCTGGGGAGCAGGTGATCAGCCCCAGACAAAAATCATATCGGCTCAGAGGAGAATCCAGAACTTTTTTGTGCATCATTTCTGCTCAGTTTGCCCCCACCTGGCCTGAATTTGACTTTTGCCTCATCCTGCCCCTGTTAATCTAAGATCAGAGGGAGCTGGGGGCTCTGCATCCACTTTCTGTCAAGCAGGAGACAGACAGGGTGTGTGACCCCCAATGACTGCGGTGGGCATGAGAGCAGGGTTTGGTTCTCACATCAGATGACAGGACTTGAGCACCAACAAACCCATGAACGCAGCAGAGAGGAGAAACATGCATGCAGTGACAAAAGAGCAGCCCCTCTCTCACACCATGGGCTGTATGTGTCTTTGTAAAGATGCTGAGACAAAAAGCTTTCAGTCTGGATGGGAGAGGACCCTTCTTGGCCAAGAGGATTTGCCCAGGTTCCTGCAGGGGATGGATCCAGGCAGCTCACAGCATTTTCCTGCTGCGATGAAATGCTTTCACACAGGAGGACCTCCACGCTCTCTGTAGCTGTGTGTGTTTACCTGCCTCACCAGCTGCCCAGCTTATGAACCAAGTTGAAAACAACATTGTGCAAGGAAGATTATAAAGTAAAAAGCTAAGACTTTAGGTGTCCTTCCAGGAGATAATTCCCAAACAATCACCACATGTCCTTTATCTCTCTATTACTCTGGACACAAGTGGAAATAACATGCGACACAGAAGAAAAACATCACGCTATTTCTGTCACATGTTCCCAGTCCACCTGTGAGACTGCAATCCCTCAAAGTGTGCAGTACCTTATAATTTACCCACATGCTGTGTGCTTTCAAATGAGTTGTGATACACATCTCCAAGGTGACTTCATACCCAAGGCACTAAGGTGAGGAAAGGGATATATTATTCACCCCACTTAACAAACTCAGTTAGTCAAACTACCCACTGCAACTTTCATTGGTGCCGACATGCTTTAGGTCAGCTGGGCTTTCATGGCCAGGATCCTCTTAGGGGAGCCTTGAAGGTAACCCCTAATTGTTGCTGCTCCATCTATATGAGAGCATCTCACAGAAGTTTGCATTGCCTTGTGACTAAAAGATTGTTCCTCCACTGTTAAAACTAGCTGTCGTGTTTGCCCTGACTGTAGTACACAGTGCTCCTTAAAAAGAAGGCTGCAATCAGCATGTGATCATTAAAAACCACCTGTGCCTACAGAAAGTCACTTTATTACAGTAAGTGAAAAAGTGGTTGTCCAAAAGCTGTGTGGAACAAAGAAAACAGAAGATTCATAGCTGACGTTCCAGGTATTAGAGGTAACCATGTTTTAGCTTCTAAAACAACCATGTAGTGGCATTTCATTTTGTGGAGACTTTTTTAAATATGAAGATTTCTGCTCTGGCTCTTTTACAGCTCAATCTCAAAGACACCAGAGATGAAAAAAAGCCTGTATTTTCCCCAAGGATAGACATCATTTTTCCAACAGCCATACTGCACACATGATTACACACGTTCTCAAGTTGAGAGCATTCTGTGATTGAGCTGGGAGACCACCAAAACTTAATGAACAGCAGGTGTTCAGCTTTTGCTACCTTGAGAGTAGCTCCACATTTACACATTCTTTTTTCTCTTCTTTTTAGCATGAGTACTTTTGGAGCACTTGCAGAATGATCCAGTAGCTGCATACGCCTTTGGAAAGCAATGAGCTGCGTGTTCTCCTCCATAGGGACCATGAATCCTGAAAACATTACAGAGAAGAGAGATGATCTGATGATTTTGCCCATCTAACAATGATGTGGTCCTCTGAATATATAAGATGCAACAGCTGAGCTCTGGCCTTGGGTTCTATCTAAGGCACCTACTCCTTTCTGCTCCATGGGGCCAGGGAAGCATCAAGCATCGTCAGGAGGGTAGTTTTGCATTGGGGTACCATGGGGAGCCTGCCCTGGGGGGGTGTGGGTAGGGCCATGAGCCAGCCCTCGATGGGGAGTCCTGGAGGAATTTTCTGTGAATTGCTGGAGGAAATGGAAAAAAAGGGGAGCAATTTTAGGTGCTCTCCGGCATGGCAGGATGTGGTATTAGGGAAGGAGATGGTTACCTGAGGGACAGCTCCCCATTCTAGTCTAAATCCAGCATTGCTTCACCCAACTTGCAGCTTCAGGCCCTTACAATTACTGGCCGGGGTCAGGATCTGCCCCTGAGCGTATGCAAATGGAGCCATTGCACAAAAATGAGTGGGTGAGTGCTGGAGGATGTGTTTGGTCAAATGAGAGCTACTCAGTGCATGCTGTGTGGAAAATAGAGCAGCCAAAGCCCAGGGCTGTGCGCTAACAGCAGGCAGCTTCCCAAAAAACCTCATAGCACGTGGCAGGACGGCTGTCCAGGACAGGCTTGCAACATGTTCCCCACCACTGATGGAAAACTGAGGCCAGCCTGTCCTGCTCAGCTGTCTCTAGTGCCAGCAAACAGGCAACAACAGGAGCCACAAGATGGCCCATGATACTCTGCAAATTATCCAGCCTTGTTCCCCATGGCCTGCCATTTGTGAGAGCCTACGGAAAGCAAGTGTAAAACCCCACCACTGTGATCTGGTAGCATTAAATCCTTAGCACCACTGCATGTTAAATCAGATTAAGCAGGGATGCTCAGGGTGGCTGGAGTTCCTGCTGGCTGAGCAGGTACACCTTAGATTTTCAGGGGGACTGCTTTTCATTTGTATTGATATAAATGAGAGAAAAATCCAGATCTTGTCATAATGACAGATTTTGTTCTTTTTGTTTTTCTCTTTAGACATTCTCCGACAGATTTTGCAGTCAAACACAGAGTGACTGAAAACACACGCCACCAGGCAGCCTTCCCCCGGGGTGAACAGCTGGTGAAGTCCCACTGCATGAATTACTCCCATTCTGCACAGGTTTCACTCATGCAACCCCTGCTTCAGACTAAGTCTTGGGGAAAGGAGTGGGAAAATCATCTTAGAAATAAATTATCTGCTGACGGCTTTCACAGCAGGGATGCACGGCCGTCTAAACGCCGGCGTATCTCAGAGGCCAGCAAAATCTGTACCGATTTCCAGAGAGGCAGTGTCCAGGCCTTTCCCCCTCCCTGCTCGCCAACACCCCAGCTACACATCTACATCCTCTTCATGACAGCAGTCTTGATTTACATCAGCAGGAACCTGAATCACACATGCCTCACTTCAAAGCTCCCTCCCTGCCTATGAGGGAGCTGCTGATAGCAGAAGATACTGGCGTCTGCAGATCACCAGTGAAAGTCTGGTGAACTGCCCAGACTGACACCACTCCAGTTTGAGTCATTACCCTTTTCCACCTGTTCTCAACTGGACGGATGAGAAAGGAGAACTCATGTTCAATCACCCAGGTCAGCTGTGCCCGCCCTTGCAAAATAAACATTTGATGTCAGTGAAGAAAATAAATGGGCAGGTATTTCAGATACTTCCTTTCCCTTCACGCATTTCTCGGGGGTTTTATCAAAAGTAAAGAGAGTGAATAACGAGTTCGCAGTTGGCACTCGGACGCTTCTGGAAGACACGATGCCCGAGCGTGCTCCACCAAGGGCAGGCAGCTGTCAGCAGCGATGTCACTTGAGTCTGTGCCTACGCCCCTGATTGCCACGGCACGGCTGGAGGAGGGACAGGCTGTGTGCTGGCCACCCCGTCCAAGGTGACAGCAAGGTGGCTTTTCACCCTGCTCCCCAGGGTCAGAGCAGAAGGAAATGTTATTCAAATACTCTGCCAGTCTGGGGGCTCCCAGCTCAAACCAGAGCTGACAAATGTGCTGTTTCACATCCCGGGCACATCCTTCTTTTTTAGTCATCTCAAGGTCGGCGAGGAGGACAGCAGGACCCAGGAGCTGCAAGTGAAAGGAGAGAGCACATTAATGTCGAGTCAGCAAAATTGAGAGAGCAGGAGACACTCAGCCATTGCCTCAGGACACCACATCCTTGTCAGCGTGGCCTTGTGGCCCTGGGGCTGCAGGTAGCCAGATGATGTGCTGCTCCACAGCAGGAAACACAGCCACAGTCTTCATTGCTGGGACATTCTCTGGAGATGAGCTTGGGAGACAAGAGGCAGAGAGACAGAGAGAAACCTCCCCTCTGAAATGACTGCGGTGCCACACTCCACAGGCTCGGCTGGAGAACAGAGCAGAAAAAAGTTGGCACCGACACCACCGGTGCTGGGCGCTGTTTGAGTCCAGGCTGTGCTGAAGGTTTTCAGGGTTAGCAGAAAGACAGTCGAGGCACAGGAAGGTCCAGCCCTGCTCCTGAGGCATTCATTTCTGCCAGCAAGAATGGGACAGTGTACCACCGGCCCATCTCCTCCCACTGCACCACTGGCCCCTGGAAAACAAGGTCTGGCTCAGGGCAGATGCCAAGGAAAGACTCTGGCTGTGCCCGTGCGTGCAGCTCCTTGCACAGGCTCCCTGCAGATCTCGAAGCTGCACCCTATTGGGCTCGACAGCCCTTGGAGAAGCTCCCTGTCCGCTGGGACCAGCATGATGGACCAGCTGGAGTGGCCACAGGCCCTTTGAGCAGCAGCCCCAGCCTGGGTGTCCTGCTGGAAAACCCCGGGTGCTGCTCCCCTGGGAGCAGTGGCTCAGTAGGTGGCACTCTGCATCCACGGGGAACCAGCACCTTCCCAAAGGTGAGCCCTGCCCTTGCCGGCCCAGCAACCTGCCCCACCAGCCCAGCCGCAGTGGGGCAGCCCGTGGCGAGGAGCCTTGCAGCCCCCTCAAGGCTTCTCATCCTTCCACAGCTCCTGGGGACATCCTCTCGGAGCTCAGTTTGGGGGCAGAGCGCAAGTGTTCTTCCAGCCCTGGAAGAAGGCCACAGCCAAGCTTAGTTGCCTCTTCCCCAAGAGCACACAGCAGAGCTGGGGCTTGTGGCGGGATCCCACCCTGAATGTGCTGAAACACATAACCTCTGGAGCGTGTCCTCTTGAAGAAGCAGCCAAGCAGGGCTTTGCTAGGACTCTGCCATTTGGGAAGAGCTCCCCTGATGTCCCACCTGAACTTCTCCATGGCCATCACCACCTTGCTGTATTTTCTGCACACTGAGGAGCGGTGCTGGTCCATGCCAGGCTGCCCCTTCTTCTTTAAGGAAGCAGGAGCAGCAGGAGGAAGTCAGTGAAATGCCTGACAAATTCGAAGCGTGCCGAGCCAAATTCCTCGCTGCAGCCAGTCAGTGAGACGGAGCTATCGGCTGGAGATTGGAGGAGAGAGGGAAGGTGGTGAGTCAGGTGCTGAATATGCCGTGTTTGGTCTCTAAACAGCGCAGGTGACACGGGCAATTGCACTCGGGTCATTCAACCTTTCCCCTGCTAAGCTTCTCCTTTCGTTTGCTTTGCAGTTTGCCAAGCGTAGCGCACAGGGCTGAAATTTTCGGTGCTTGGTTTATTCCTCCAAGTGAACTTAAAAAAAATATAACTGCAAATGTTTTCAGTGACTCTCTGATAAAAAAACCTGAGAGAAATGTTTCATTTTAACACCTGCAAAATAGAAAATAGAAAGGGAAGCTGCAGTGCCTTGCTGAGGAAACAGACCTTGAGTGTGGTGGGTGGGGGGGAAGGAAATCTCCCAATTTACAAACCTCCCTGTGGCCATTCTCATACAACCAACCCCACGTTTCAACAGAAGAGACCCCAAACTCCAGAGTCTCTGCCTTTGGAGACAATCCACTCACACACATTTGATCTCTGCTAATGCCAGGCTCTGGGACTTGACGGGGATCTTGTGGGAAGGGAACTCTGGTCCAAGGAGGGGGGCCCTGTGGAGCCCCCAGATGATGACGGAGCGGTAGCCTGGGAGCTGCTCAGCAGAGGTTTGCTGGGGCTGTCACAAGTTAACGTCCGAGAGACTGATTGGGCAAATTCTTTTTCAGAGCTCTTGTGCATCGCTTCTTGGGATTGACATCACCCGGCAAAGACAGCACCGGGAGCTGCGTATCCTCCTTTGGCGTGTGTGGAAGAGGGAAGAAGCTTTAGCAACTTGGATCCCAGGCTCCATCAGCTTCCTGAGCTGTGAGTAGCATTCCAGCCCCTCTCAGGTAGAAGGTCACCCAGATCCTCCTTTCCCAACACTCAGCAGCATGGCACCTACTGCCCTCCTGCCCCACAGTGCCTTCACAGGGACCAGAGCAGAGGGGTATCAATCCCTTCATCCTCACCTCAGGGCTTTTCTGGGTACCCATCCTATTCCAGCACGTTACAACCCACTGCCCAAGGTCTTCTCCCCTAAAAGTAGGTTTACTTCACACTTAGGCAACAGCTGGGGAGGGGCGGCCATGGTAAGGCACACTCCTCTAAGGGCTACCATGGCAATTATAATCATAGAATCATGGAATAATTAAGGTTGTAAAAGACCCCTGAGATCATCAAGTCTAACCACCACCCCAACACCACCATGCCCACTAAACCATGTCCTGAAGTGCCATGTCTACAGGTTTTTTGAACAGCTCCAGGGATGGTGACACCACCATTTCCCCAGGCAGCCTGCTTGACCACTCTATCAGTAAAGAATTTTTTCCTAATATCCAATCCAAACCTCCCCTAGCACAACTTGAGGCCTTTTCCTCTTGTCCTGTCACTTGTTCCTTGGTTGAACAGACCCACCCCCACCTCTCTCCATCCTTTCAGGGAGCTGGAGAGAGCCAGAAGGTCTCCCCTCAGCCTCCTTTTCTCCAGGCTCAACAACCCCAGTTCCCTCAGTCGGGAACTCATCACACTTGTGCTCCAGACTATTCCCCAGCTCCGCTGCCCTTCTCTGGACACGCTCCAGCACCTCCATGTCCTTCTCGGAGTGAGGGGCCCAGCACTGAACCCAGCACTTGAGGTGCAGCCTCACCAGTGCCCAGCACAGGGGGAGGATCTCATGAGCCAAAGTGCCCCCAGGGAGCACATCTGCCCCTGCCTGGGTGCGTGCCCACCCTCCTTTCCACTGCTCTGCCATTACTCAGGCCCTGCTCAAGCAAACACACACAGACTGGGACTAAGGGTGGCCACCAGATTTATTGACAAGAAGTATTTCTGCCCTATCCCGCCGGTTCGCTCTCTGAGGAGGATGAGGGGGGCGAGGGTGTAAAGCAAAGAGCAGAGCGACCGGCCAGGTGTGCCAGGGCAGTACCCCCGGCCTCGCTGGACACGGGGCTCTCCCCAGCAGCTCCCCGGCCTCGCTGGACACGGGGCTCTCCCCAGCAGCTCCCCGGCCACCCTCCCGCCGCGCCTCCGCCTGCACCGCCACAACCCCTCCCCGCCCTCACCTGCCCCCGCGCCCCGCCCCGCTGACGCCGCTCCACGTCCGGGCGCTCGAGCGGCGGCCGCCTATAAAGCGGGCGGCGGCGGCGGGCGGCTCCCCATGGAGAGCTCCGCATCGCCGCTGTTTAACGCCGCGACACCCGTTTCTCTGTCGCCGCCCGCCCCGGGACCACCGATGCGCGCTGTGGCACTGATCGCCGCGCTGGCCCTGCTGGCAGGTGCGCGCGCGGAGCGGCTGAGGGGATAGGCGCGCGGGAGGGCTGAGGGGATCGTCGCGAGGCGGCTGAGGGGAGCGGCGCGCGGGAGGGCTGAGGGGATCGTCGCGCGGCGGCTGAGGGGATCGTCGCGCGGCGGCTGAAGGGAGAGGCGCGCGGGAGGGCTGAGGGGAGAGGCGCGCGCGGCGTCTGAGGGGATCGTCGCGCGGCGTCTGAGGGGATCGTCGCGCGGCGTCTGAGGGGAGAGGCGCGCGGGGTGGCTGAGGGGAAAGGCGCGCGAAGCGGCTGAGGGAGGCGTCTCGCGGCGGCGGTTGCTTTGCCCCCTCATCGACGGCGCCATTTCCCCTCACAGCGTGCCGACCTGTTGCCAGTTCTTCGCCCAACGTCACGGAGCCAGAGCGGCACGGGGGACCTGGCCAACGGGAGCCCGAGGCCCGGGAGGGCGAGGCTGTGTCGGGTCCCGACTACGAGGAGGATGAGGAGTATGAGGAGGCACCGCCCGTCCATCAGTACATCGTGGACGACTTGATCCGAGGTGAGTCGGCAGCCCTGCCGTCAGGGGATGGGGGGATGCCATCTCCAGGTGTGGGAGATGGCGGTGCCGGGCCTGAGGGCTCTCTAGATGTGAGAAACCACTTGTTTCTGACTTACTTGTGTGAGGCTGCTCTGCTGAGCTTATACAGTACAGAGCAAAAGCATGCTTCTGCTTGAAACTTCTGCTTGTTGCATTAAAAATAGGCTGTCAGGGGTGAAAATGTGGCATGAAGCTACAGGTTAGCTGGTTGCTTGCTGTACTGCTCTCCTCTGGTAAAGCTGACAGAAGGGCTACCACCTACTTACTGTGGAAGCCTTAGTGGGATTTATGGGTGTTGTTTGGCCCTAGAGGTGGATTTTACATCAGGTTGTCTTTTTTGCTCCAGGGATTTTCTGGGTGTTTTCTCATGATGGCTTATTTGGGTTGGAGTTGACTAAATTTTCTGGGAAAGCAAATACTTAAACACCTTCAGTGGCTGCAGGAAAGCTTGTTAAGCATCTTTCAGGTGACACTTCACCTTCAATAGCCTTTGTGTGAATTTATTGTAATTAGTCCACTTGTAAGCTTTGAGGACATCTGAATAGCCCACCTGACTATGAGGATGGGAGGGTTTTGTTGGTTCTGAACTAAGTGCAGTTGTAATACAGGCCAGGCGCAAAGTGATTTGTACCTCAGTAGATGTTAGTAGGCTGGTGCTGTTGCCTTCTAGGGGTGGATCGGGCTACTATTTTTTCTGTGGAAACACCCTGAAACTTGGATGAGACTAAAGGACATCTTAGGTGAAGGGGGACCATGTGCCAGATACTCAGTCTGGGGAATTTGTGGACTCTTGCTGAAGTTTTTCATGAGTGGAAGACCTCCAGGGGAAACAGGAATGTCAGAGTTATTGAGCAGTTTGGCTTGTAAAACTACTGGCTGGGTGACTTGGGTGTTGTATAACTGCACAGAAACCAGAATTGTTACCAGGGGTGGTTGGTTTGTAGACTAGCTCTTCTACTTGGCGAGGTTTATCTGTGGAGCCTTCAAGCTGTTATGATTCAACTGTGGATGGCTTTCCTGGCTATGCAACTCGCAGACAGGGACACGGAGATCAAACCAACAACTCAGCCTTGAAGAGGGAAGAATGGAAACAGCTTCAGTTATGAAAGTGTGAACCTAAATATCAAGAAGAACTGGGCAGAACAAGGTCTCAGCTGTCAGTAGCAAGCTCACTTCTAGGGACAGGAAACCTTGCTGCAGGAACAGTGTTCCTTGTTTGCATATTAATATAGCTTATACTATTTGAATCAGACTTCTGGTTGCTGAAGGCATTTTTGCTTTTAAGTAACTTCAAGCCAGGCTTGTTGCTCTAGTTAAGATGTTAAATGTTAAAATGATCAGCTGTCTAGACAACAGTGAACTACACCTTGTTTCTTTGTGTGGGCTCTTTTCTTGTCACTAGAAATACGGGGTTATAAAGTAGTTGGATCAAGTTTCATCCTATTTTGGTGATTACCTCTATGCTTAGTGCTCTGGGTAAAATATTAATACTCCAAAAATTATTTTCATTAGGTCTGCAGAGCATAATAGAGAAAATTAAGAGTATTGTAAGTAGTCCTACTGTTCTTAAGACCTGTTGAAACTCACGTGGCTAACTGTTACTCCTGAATAGCACAGTGTTGCGCTGAGAAGACTTGCTTTATGGCTAGCAGTAAATGGATGGTTTCTCTAGAGAACCAGTGCTGTACCAGGTTGCTCTAAAACAATGCTGTTGAGTTTTGACTACTGCATAGAGCGGCTATAGAGCTGAACACCCTTAGTGACTGGCTTTAGCTTGTTCTGTCCAGCGAAAGGAAGATGATTGCCCTTGCTGAAATCCAAAGGCTACTAAGTCACCAGCATTTTCAACCACACTCTTCTAGAGGTTTGTCTTAATTGAGATAATGAGGGGCAACAGTAAGCGGCAGAACAAATAACCTGACTCCTGCAGACTATCCTGCTTTCACTCCTCCTGTGCGCTCGGCATCTCTCAAAGTAGGAGAACTGGAAGTGAACTCTTTTCTGCTGAAGACAGCACTGCAGGTTATTTGGGAGGAACAAGTATGCTAACTGTGATAGCAAGCTGTCTTGTCTCTGCGAGTGCCCAGGACTATCTAGTGAGTTATAATACCTTTCATCTCTGATGCAAATAGAGAGTTTAGAGCAATGCAGGCTGTTAGCCTTGTATCTGAGTCAATACTAGTAGATGGCTTGGCTCAGTGTGTACTGCCATGTTCTTTACCGGTCTCTGCTGGAACCTGTACGATTTCACTCAAGTATCTTAAGCTGTGAAATGCTGCAATCCTTCAGCTCTGCTTTTCATCTCTGGTGGCTCTCTCAGCTCATCTGCTCGTGCTGCTTTTGGTTTGCATTGCACAGGACTTAATGGTGGCAGAGTTGTGCTTAATGAACTCCTAAGCTTGCTGCCTTTGTGCTAGGTGCGAAGTGCCCAGCTCCACGCTTACTTGCATCCCATGCTTCCTGGCGACAGGTTCTCTTGAAGTGACCATTCCCCTGCCCATCACCAAATTCCGTAATTCAATTTTCAGAGTCTAGCTTTTTTTAGCTTTGCTAGACTGAGTTCTCTTGTCCTTTTTTCAGTTGAACCTGTGGTTAAACCCAAGCCTACAAAGAGGGGGGGTGAGAAGAATGCCGGCAAATCAAGAAGGAAGAAAAATAAAGGGAAAAACAAAAAGAAAGGGACTCCTTGTGACATGGAATACAAAAACTTTTGCATCCATGGTGAATGCATATACCTAGAACATCTCCAGATGGTGACCTGCAAGTAAGTCACTTGTACCTTATGAGTTAGGTGTGATTGGCATGAGCTGGTGGCATATGAGGGCTCAGAGGAAAAAAATCTGTGTCAACTTGGCATAGATCCATCTCCTGCCATATTTTGACTGAGAATCTTTCTGCCATGTAAATTAAGTGATGATGGAATCTGAGATGCATAACAAGCCACTGAACTCATCAGTTGGTCATAAACTCAAACCAAAAGAATGAAAAGGTGTGTCATCCTGGAACATCACGCCCAAACTAATCTCGACTTGTTGAAATGCTGACAAACGTTGTGCTAGACCAGTGACTGCATTTCATGAACATGCTCCAAAGGGAGCATCTTGAGATTCATGGGAAACTCTGAAGATGTCTAAGTCAGGTTTGAATGTGTGTGGGTGTCCTTGGCTCCAGACAGCACCGGAGCTGATAAGAACTTGTGTCAATGTTTACTTGCAGGTGTCATCAGGATTTTTTTGGTGAGCGCTGTGGTGAACAGTTCATGAAGACTCAAAGGAAGAATGATGTGGCAGACTACTCAAAGACTGTGTTGGTAGTGGTAGCTGTCCTGCTTTCAAGCATCAGCTTCATTACTGTACTTATCATTGTGATAGTGCAGTAAGTATTATACTCTTTGGTGTCTGTCTAGCTTAAGTGTGAATGGGACTTGTGTCTACTACCCCAAAATGAGCATGGCTGATCTGAATTACCTGTGTAGAAGACATCTGAAAGGGCTATGTTCTTATTCCAGCTAAGTTCATAAGAGACTCAGTTTTCACTTAAACTCTCTTGCTGTTAGCTGTGGTCAGCCTGTGACTCTTATGTTTTAAAACAAGACCCTTTCTGCTCTTGCTGCAACCAGGATAGTTAGTGCTGAGGAACACCAGCAGGAAGTGAAGGAGGTGCATTAATGCTGATGCAGCAGTGCTTTCCCTAATGCTTGTGGAGAAGCCTGCAAGCAGTAATGCCACAGCCTCATGCATGGCTGTTATCCAACAGCTGGGCACACAGCTGCAGGGAAGGAAATGGTGTTCCAGCTGGCCATTTATTAGTGGAGGTTGCTGGGCTTAAGTACTTAAACTGGGGGGAAGCAAATAGGGGAACAAGTGCTGTTAGTCCCAAATACTGCACTGCTTGCTGTTAAGATGGAGGGAACAACCATTCCAGCCTAACCAATTGCTGACAGTTCAGGGTGGTGGGTAATCAGAATTTGGGGTTTTGTTGGGAATAAATTGAAAGAGATTTCCTGGGTACATGTTTCAGGCATTGTATTGAGCTCTTCTAGGTACCTGCTGACAAGCAGTATGCAGCAGCTTATGCCTTACCTATACCTTTGCATCTTGAGCATGTGTTTGCTAGGAGTTTGTGTTGAGTTTAGATAGTACGAGGAGCTTGACTCCAGTGTTTCCTGAGTATTGGAGCAGTCCTTGATATTGCAGCTCCACCACAGTAGGGCTTGGGGTATTGTAGGTGGAACTCAAAAGCTCAGTCTAATTTTAGGTCTTGATGAAGTACATCAACTGAACTGGGTACATGCTGTACATTTCCCTGCAATTCAGGAAGTAAGGTGTGCATTTGTCACTTAACTGCTGCTTCATATTTAGAACTGAACTTGAGAAATGCTGGGATGAACACTTGTTCTCTGAACACTGCCTCATTCCTCACTGCTAGGAGAGAACCAGTTCTGTAGTGCTTTATGACCAAATGATCATTGTTAGTTTCTGGAGCAAGCCATGAAGCAAGATTGCATTTGTTTAATGCTCTGAACCTTCAAAGGCTTGAGGCATGAGGTTCACTAATCTGTACCTTTATCCAGAGAAGCTAGATGGTCTGTTTGGAACAGTTACTAGTAAAGACTGGAGAAACTGGGAGAAAATCTCTAAGCAGCTTGCTTATGATGTCTTCAAGGGGACACATCAAGAGGACAGGGGCCTCAAATGCTTGAAGTCCACAGGGCTCTCCTTTGGTGAGGAGAAAAATAGTCTGGTCTCTTTGCAGCTATTTGCTAAAGCCACCAGGAGATTTGTGCCCTGGAAAGGCTACTGGTGCTTTGCTCAGTTCTGGCGATAAACCTTCTTCATCTTGCTGCTCATTTGGGCTTAAGCCTGGCAGCCCTGGCACTCTGCAGCAAAACTGCCAGTGCCTAGCTCAAGGGCTTCTTGATGTTATTGTCAGATAGTGCTTGATGCAAAATCTTCAGAAACTGTCTTGCTTGAAACTTCCTGGTGCCGAGGAGTTCCTTGAGGATTCAAAGGACTTGAGTGTAAATTCTGCAGAGGATGTGGGGGCTGGTAACAGCAGGATGTACATCAGGGTTCAAAACAACCTCTAACATACCCTAATCCCACAGGGTCAGGAAAAAGTGTCCTCAGTATGAAGAGAAAGAAGAAAGGAAAAAACTTCGACAAGAAAACAGAAATGGCCATGTTGGTGTGTAAATGAGGAGAAAGCAGGTATGAAATCTGACTTGAAATGCCTTTCATTCCTTCCAGGCTGGAGTTACCTTATGATAACTGCATGCATCTTTTGCAAAGCTAGTGTTTGCTTCTAACACTTGAAGTGCCTTGAAATGCATAGGTTACATGTGAGTGACTGGCTCAGTTTTCTGGTTTCCTGAAACCACCCGAGTTGTGGGAGTTCTTCAACAGTGCTGTTAGATTTCTGGCTGCTGTCTTAAAGGAAAAGTGAGAATAGGAGGCTGTACTGTGATAAATGGACTTATGAAGAAAAAACAAAACAAACAAACCCTAATATCTGGGCAGAGGCAGGTTTAGTGCAAGAAACCATGATAGACTTCTGTCATGGAAGACAGTGAAGCTGCCAAGTGGATCATAACCCCTTGTAGGAGAAGTACTGAGCATTATCATATATTCTCTGCAAGGCATCAGGAAGTTTCAGGTGCTTAGAGGCTGTAGACCAAGACTAAGCTGCCTGTTCTATGAGCATCATAGCCTCTCAGTCAAGTTTCATCCTGTCATAGCAACTGAGTGCTAAAGCTCATTGGCCTAAGTGGATCACTCCTGGGAGAAATCTAGTGGATTTTAATGAGCAAGCGAGTTGGTCTCTTCTAAGCAAAAGCCTACCTTACAGCAGACTTGAGGACCCATATTGAACAGGAGTTAAACTACAAGCTGAAGGAGGAAACTATAAAGGATAGTCCTGAGAAGTTCTGGCACAACTCAGAAGTTTTGCTTTGCCACATGCCAGCTGCAGGGTTTGTCCAGTGACAGTTGGAATGTTTTGCTTGAAGCTGAAAAGTATCTAGCAGAGTGTCCTCAGATGTTTGCACTTAATTAACCTATCTGCTTCAGATGTAGGTTTGATGCAGTTGTAGCACAGAGTGCTTGTGTCTCGGGTGGTAATTAATGTGCCTGGGTCTGCCCCTTACAGAGCAAGTCTGATGTGGCCACTGCCAAGCTGGAGGGTACCTCTGGCTACCTGACACATCCACCTGGACGCTGGGCTGGAGCTGTTGCCACTAAGCCCTGTTTCATCAAGACAGAGGCTGCTGCAGGGAGTTGTCAACATGCCACTTGCTGCTGAATCGCTTGCTGGGAAGGACAGTTACTGCTACATCTTGGCACAATGATGTGGAAGGAGCTGCCGCTATGGGGTAGAGGATCTGCTATCAAGACCTGCTAGAGACTACTGCTACTGAGCCCTCTCTGTCAGTGCTGAAGCACCAGTTGTTGCTGTTGTGTGGATGGACTTTGTTCTGTTAGCAAGTCTCCTTTGGCAGCTCTAACACTAGGGGAGAAAGCTTGTTGTGGCTTTCAGGAATGGATGGAGTGGAGAATTCCCTTCCCTCTCCCAAAGTTAAAAAGGAAAGATCTCTGGATGACATCTCTCTCTAGACCTCAGTGGATAGAAAAAAAACCAAACTAGTTCTCTTGTCACTGTGCTCCCTGTTGATACCAGCTTCAAAGAACTTCATCTCTAGTTCTGACTTGCAGGGTGTTGGTGACAGATCTTTGTCAGCCACACCTGGGTTCTGTTACTGTATGTGTGGAAAGTAATCCCTCTGAATTCGGTAGGACTTGTTGTGTGAGTGGAGATATCCATTTGTGTGTGTGCTAGCCCGAGTTAAAATTAGTCTCCTTGGGAAGCTGAGACAGTAAATGCAAGATCTGAAGGAAAAGATCCATGCTCAAACAAGCTGATAAAGCCTGGACTCATCTGTTATAAACACAAAGCTACTTCTGTTACCCAAATACTCGATGCTGCTTTAGCAGCACTTAAAGTGTAAAATGCTTCACATCAGATCCAGTCAGTTGAACTTGACCAAGAACCTGTTCCTCTGAAGAATTAAATTCATGCACTGACACTCTGCAAGCAGTGATCTCCTGTGCTCTACCTTCTGGTGCGAAGAACTGAACTTACCTCAAACTTTTCTGACCCCAGTGCCCTTGGTTTCTTGAACTGTCCATGCAGTCTTGAGCACAGAGTATTACTTGAGTTCAGTTTCTTCTTGGAAGAGTGAATGTGTTCTGTATAAACAGAGCAGTATTCTTCTGGTAGCAGAGCAACACCATTAATTGTCAAGTCATGTCTGTAAATGTGTAAATATTTATTACTGTATTTAATATTTAATGTTTCCATAACAAACTTATTTATTTTATAATTAAACTTTTTACATAACCTAATCATGGTAAGATTTTTTTCTTGCTCTTGGGAGTACATGTAAACACTTGAAATTAGAGCTGGGTTTCTCCTCAAAGCAGGAATTTCAACACTTAAGAGCACAAAGCAGTGCTGTGAAGAGCTACGGCCATGTGTGAAGGGTGAGCTTGGTGCTCTCACAGGAGTACAAGCTGTTGGTAAACAAAATGTGCAAATGCAAGTACCTGTTTCAGTAGGAAGTTGCTTTAATTCAGCTACAAAGGAATCTTTTAGTTACTGGAAAAGGGAGGGGCTGAGTGAGCCACCTTGTTGAAAGCAAAATCTGAAACTGAATCTTGAGCAAATGAGTAGCCCTTTGCACTGGACTTGAGAGCTGGGAATACTGAAGAGGGGAAAGCCTTTCATCTCTGTGTGGTCAGGGAGAATTTGGCCAGTGCCTTTAAACTGGTCTTCAATAAATGAGGTAAAGCAGAATAGCCTCAGGCCAGTGACTTCCTAAACAGAAAGAGAGCCTTGGCCTTTACACCTTGCCTTGAATTTCTTTTCCTCCCCAGGTAGTTATTAGTCCAACTGTATGCTGGTGTTGCCTCTAAGCACTTCCAGCAGTGAGCTGAGTTCCAAGTTCAGAGCTGCCTAAAAAACAGTGTCAAAGGGGTGAGTTTGACTTTAAAGTCACAGTTAAAAAGATGATGATAAAGAACCTTGCTTTGAGGATGTCTTCTCAAAAGTGTCTTCAAGAGGTGCTGCTGCGTGTGGCTTAGCTTGAATCAAGGAAGGAAGAGAAAAATAACAACCAGTTTCAGCTGGGACCCAAGCTCTGTGCCCAGTGTAGGAGTAGAGCGTAGTCCTGTCCGGAGTAGCTGAGATGCATTTGCTTTGGCCTCCTGACTTAGCCAAGTAGTTCTCAGACTCTGAGAGCAGCTGGTATGGTATGTAGCTGTGGTACAGGTAAATGTATTGCAACATCTCTTGGGAAGATTGCAAGACTTCATTCCAGGGAACTTGCTTCATCACCAATGTAAACAGCAGTTCTCCAAGCGGCTTTTCCACAGACATTTGCTATTAGAGCTCTGGCAAGAAGAGCTGTTTCTGTAAATCATGCCAAGCTTTTTGCTTTGGAGTAAACAAGCTCAATCTCAGTGGTAACTGAGCCGTAGCCTAGTGAGACTGGGGATGGATTGCAACTCCCATTGGAAAGCCGTGAGACTATTCTTCCAGAAACTCTTCTCTCTCTAGTCTTCTTTCTGGAATAAATATCAGGTTTTCTACTTGCTAAGTTAAACCAATGCTAGCATAGAAAACTTAGCTGTTTTTTTTCTCTTCTCAGCTTGAAAGCCTAACAGGAGTGAAGCTACTAGTGTAACTTGTTAATTCCACCTGTTGTGTATTTTTCATACTCTGATTACTGAGTGGACTGGAGGGTCTTTTCCAAAAATAACCAGTTAGGAACTGGTAGTGCCCATCAGAGCAATTTCTGTGAGGTTGGACTCTTAAAAATTTAAGTGTCAGCTGACATTGTCCTGGCTTGGACTTGAACTTGTATCAGTAATCAGGAAGGAAGATCATTGCTGAATCTCCTTAGCTGAAAGTTTGGAAGCTGTGGAGGGCAGGCTTTGTAGAAAACTTCTTCCTCTTGAAGGATTTAGGTTACAAACAGATTTTCTGAGAGGTAGGGCAGCCAGCAACTCCCTTGTAGAGAAGACACTTGCTATGGGTCAGTTGCATTCATCACTACTGTAGTGTTGCTAGCAAGCAGTAGTGTTTTCTACTTGAGCTATGGCCCTGACAGATTGCTACCAGCTTCCTAATGTAAATTTGATGCACATGCACCATCAAGACCTACGGTGTCCAGTGGGTTGGTTGCTTAAAAAACAAAGAATACAGCTGCTGGGTGGAAGCCTAGTTCTGGAAGTCTCTTGCTGTCCAAGGATGCTACACTTTTATGACAATCAAATCTGATCTGCTGCAGGGCAAGGCCAAAGATAATTTTTATTGTTGATCCTGCACAGCTGGGTCTGCCCATCAGGATATATATGTCATCTGCTCCCCTCACCATGTAGTTACCTTGGTTCCACTAAGCATACCTGGATTTCTGGTCCCACATCTTATTAGTAAGTTATGCCTCCAGATTTTTCTTGACTTTCCAGTGGTAATGTTACTTTGACAGGAGAGCTTCTGTGTCCTTGTCACTTGTAGCTGACTCAGCTGGGACCTGGAAGAATAGCCTGATGTTCTTGCACAATTTTCGGCACACACAGCTGATTTTGCAAGGCATTTTCAATATCCAGATCAGTATCCAGGAATTCGGATAATGTGAGGGTCATGTCTCCTTGCACAATTCCGTCTTCTTTCCTGAATGTTTTGTTCTCCATGATTATTTAATTTTGTAGAAAAAACAAAAGCTCCTCACCATGTTTTTCTCTGTTGTGTATTTATGGAGCTTTTGTGTGTTTTGCAGGTGTCTATGACCAGAATGGCTTCTTGTCTACTTCTGGACTTTGCTTTCCTTCTCCTGCCCTCCTCCCAGTAGGCACCTTTTCCCTCAGAGCAGTGGCAGATGTAACTTTGAATCTTGGCCTGCTGGATATTATAGGAAGGCCAGTTCTACTCTGTAGCAATGAAGAGGTGGGAGTTCAAGATGTTTTCTATGCCTTGGTAAATCGAAATATACACGGACATCTGTGAAAGTGTTTGTACCGGCAGCGACTGCAAGTCAGTGTTGTGCAGTGGTTTGCCTAAATCCACCTTTGAGTTGTGCATCTCGCTTCAGTGAACAATCCTGCAATCAGTTGGCTCTTGAGGTGTTACCTTTGATAGGAAGCGATGGCTTTGCATTCTTGGTGACAGCTGAAAGCAGGGAGTGAGTGTGCTCGAGGAGCAAGGGCCAGTTGTCAGTGTCAGTGCTGGAGTCTGTTCACATGAGAGATCAGTGGACAGAAGGGATAGAAGGGTCAGATGGCCTTTAATAACCAAACCTCGATTCCTTCTCATTTTGTGAACAAAGCTGTACATACCTATCGTTCCTCTGCTGGTTACACCTTCCTGGAGCAAGTAATCCTCATTTACTGCAGGTCTGGCTTTGCCTGTGACTCGTGAGTTTGCTCGGTTGAGAGAGCTATGCCTGTGAATGTCAGAAGGAAACAGCTATTGTTTGCTTACTGTGGATCTAGGCCCAAAGCCAAGGAAGCAGGATTTCTGCCTTTTTCAACCAAAGGAGACTTGTGAGGTGGGACATCTTAAGTCTGAGGTAAAGAAATGCTTTCAAAATGCATTTTCCTAATAAAAAGAGTAGCAATTTTTCTTGAGAAAACAGAATTTTTCAGTCTCATACTTTTTCTATCAGAAATATATCTTTTTGCATATAATTCAGAAAAAAGCCACTTCCCAGCTCAAGATTTTTTGACTGAAATAGTGCAGCCTGTTCTCTCTGCATTTTGGGACAAAAAGCAAAGCTAAATAATCTGAGAGTCTGATTTAATGCAGCATTTCCAGTATGTCTTAACCTAGATGTCATACCCTCATTCCAACACCATGCATGCTAAGTCAGGTTACACCGTCATTAGTTCTAACTGCCTTTGGATTCTTACCTACTGATGCTTTGGTCCAGACCTTGGAAAATAGCTTCCTTCTTTGAGTGTGGTTGTCCTTGCACAGCTGGCAATGGATTTGTACTTGTGTATCAGACAGCAGTCGCTTACAGTCTGAATTAGTTCGTGGGTGGTGCTTGGAACCTGCTGGTTTTCCAGGAGATAAGGAAGTACATGTTTTAGCATCAGTTGTGTTCTTTTTGCTTAGGAAAGGAAATCTCTTCGGCATTGCAGGTAACTGGTTAAAAACCAGTAGAAACAAATTATTTTATGTGTTTAAAGTTATGAATGTAATTTAAAATGCCTCTGTTAGAGCATCCACAGCTCCTGTCAGTTGTAGGGTCTAAGCACCTCAGAAACAATTCAAATCATATGATGTGCTATCAGATCTGCATTCCACTCCTTATTTTACTGCTGGGTTGGTAAGGTGAACTTTCTGGGTGGTCAAACTAGAGCTGAACCTAGCAGCTGTCACAGGTTTTAGCCACAAGACTTCCCTTCCTCTTGCATCCTTTGCCCTCACATTCCTAAGCGGTATGATTTATGTTCAGAAATTATTAAAAGTGTACCCAGAAAATGCAGGTTTCATTCATGCAAATGAAACTTTCAAATGTAATTTCCATAGGCCCAGAGTTAGCGTGGCTCCCATTGACATCTGTCTGCATTGCATTCATATTGTATCTGCCTCCTGTGGATCTGGCTCCTTCCACTTAAAAGGTGCTTTCCTGTCTTATGCCCAGAGATGATTGCTGTCAGGGATGAAAGGCAGACACCTCTTGGGTGGAGCAGAACGGAACAAAACCAAACCAGGGCTTGGGGCAACAAATGTCCTGTCAGGTCTTAGTCCCTCTCATTTATGATTAAAGCTTTGCAAGAGCATGAACAGTAGCTGTATGTCTTAATCCTGTTTAGATGTTCTATGCAAGTATTAGCATATTGCCTGAAAAAGGCAGTAGCAGCTGTGATTTCAGCTGGAAGGGGGAGTGAAGTAGAAGGAGAGAGTTAGCAGGGTAAAGGAAAATGGGACAGAATTTTTTCAGCTTTAAAGGATTATCTAGGGTAATTCCTGTGAGCTGTCCTATCCCCTTGAAGTGCTAAATTCAACCAATATCTCTCTTGTACCACTACAAATATTAAGGAAGGGCATAGTAAGGAATGGCCTCTGTGCTGCTAAGTGCATAGCATAGTACCAGCCTTCCAGTGCCTTTTGTAGGCTCAGCACTACACACCTCTTACCTGTCTGCAGGCTTGATGGGATACTGACACAGCGATACACGCTGTGACATGGGTAAAAACAGAAACCATTTCCAGGCCTTTGAGATGCTTGTATTAACAGCAGCAATAAGAAGGAAAGGATCTCCCTAGCATGGCTGCACACTTATTTTTCTTGGTCTTTAAGTTTATGACACACCACATAGAAAAGATATGTTGCCATTAGCTACATAGCTATGCCTTTAAAAGATAAAGATTTGAAAGAAGACATGAGGTCCACAGACAAAAATGCTCATCAGTTTCAAACCTCTAATTAGGTGCACAGAAACTGCGGTTGTGCATATAAGCATGGTGATGGCACTTGCAAATAGGCAGCCAGAGGAATTTTCTACTTTGAGTGGTCTCTCTGCAGATGTGAGGGCAATTCTGCTTGCAGTAGAAGATGTGCAATCACTGCTTTTATGCCTGGTTCTTGGGTTTTTCTATTAAAAAAAAACCAACCCCCCCCAAAAAAAAAACCAACAAAAAACCCCAGGATCATTAGCACTTCTTCTCTGTTCTGTGTCCATCCCAGCAGTGCAGACTGGAATTGAACTGGTTTTTCTGTGGGCTGGCACGATTTACATAAGAAATCACTTACTGCAACGCTAATGAGCAAGCAGTGCAAGACTCAACAATGTGTGTCTGTTAGAAAAAATATCGCAAGAGAAGTTGGGAAGGGGTGGTGAACGGTGATGGCAGGGAGCTTGTTAGCCATCAGCACTGTCTAATCTCAGTTCCAGGAGCATCAGTGTGAGCTTTGTCATTGATTTAGCGAGAGCTTAAGGAAAACAGCAGTGTTCTGAAGATCCCAACCTTTTGCTGGGGTCTGAAAAATTCTGCTTTAAGACATGATTAAAGCATTTCATAATTCTCTTTGTCGAGATTATCTTGGCTTCTGCTCATAGCTGCTTTTATTCAGAAGACTTACATAGGTAACTGAGGCCTTCCCGGTGCATCTGGAATATCAGTTAAACACATGGTTTGAATTTGCATTTTTCTCTCTTAAAACCCTGTTTCTGGTTTTACCTGGTTCTGGAACGTAGTTAAGCCACGCTCAACCGTTCAGCTATTTCATCTCCAGGATGCATTCAAGTCCATGCTCTGCTGTAGAACGTGTCACATAAAGCTGTTACACACTGAATCCCGAGTGGGAGGAGGATGAGTGTTGCCACTGAAATAACTCTGGGCTTTACTGTCTCACACCGATGTTGCACAACAGTCTCTAAATGATTCCCACTCACACATCCCAAGCGATTGCGCTACGGTTCAACACTATGATTCAACATCCACGGTCTCGCTGGTGCTGGGGAGATGCTCCACAGAATGGTAAACTCGCAGCAAAACAAAGCAGCTCATGTTTTCTTGGGAGGAGCCAATTAATAACAAGCGTTATCTTCATCAAGTGTTCCCAGCTTTAATGAAGGCCAAAGGCCCTTTGTCCCTTTGCTCAAATTTCATCACAGCCGTCCCCAGTCTTGGCTGAGCTTCGAGCTGGTCTGAAGGGAGCTTTTTGGAAAGCAGCCAGCTGTTCTGCCAGGAGATTGGATCCAGTTGCATCAGCATGGGAGCAGGAATGCTCCCAGCACTGGTGGGACCAGTCCTGACTGGTTTTCCCAAAGCTCCTCCCACAGGAGCTCCTGCAAGGACATCCACTTACCTCACCAAAACCTGGGTGATCCAGGGATCCTGAAAGTAGAACAGCTGTTACCTGGCAAAAGCAGGGAGGGGATTAATTAACTCTTTCCCTGGGGTCCAAGCCTGGTGACAGAGTGAAATGAGAAGTGAAACAGCACCAAAAATGCTACCAAACCATACTATCTTTTACCATCTCGGCTACAGAACTATCTCAGACGAACATCTACCAAAACAAGGATGAGCCAGGCCCTTGTTTAGTGGAAGATTAAATCAATTGGTCTGTGCTGATTAACAGCTGATGATACAGATAGCTTATGGAAAGCACTCTAGCCTTTCAGAAAGGATGTCTCGGACCGACTGCTTTGTGTGGGGTTATCAACACTCGTGACTTCACTGTGAACCTTACCATCAGCAATGGTGCTTCAAGGAGGAAACAGTTGTAGGTTTTGGTCTTTTATATTAACAGTATTTCAGTGTGAAGTTTTGGAGAAGCTTCAAGTATTTTGTACACATATTTGTATGCATGCACATCAAATCTAAGTATCTACAGTGGCCTGGTTCTGTGGAAGACTGGACGAAGCAGTCCCTCCAGGGGCCCAGTCCCTGGAGATGTTTAGTAGTATATTGCACAAAGGAGTGGCTCCTGGCATGGAGGCATGGCCTGAGAACCTAAAGTTTCATGTACCTGTTTTGAGCAAGGACATTTATGGCCCATAGAACCAGAAAGGGTGCAAGTTCAGAGTGTGACCTAAACTTTAAAGACTTTTTTAAAATAGTAAGACTTACTTTATTTCCTCTCCTGATTTTTAGAGTCAACGTCGTGAGTTGGGAGGCCCATCTGCCAACTGTAACATGGCTGAAGCTGGGAGCCCAAGACCAATAGTGAGAAGCCATCCTCGACCTGAGTTGGTAAGTTTCCATCTCCCATCCAGGCAGCATGGGAGCGTGATATGGGCAGACATTCCAGTCCAGCAATCTCAAGTGCTCTGAAGGAAGTAGGACAGGCAGCAGACAAACCCTCAGGCCTGTTTATGAAATACTCCTGTGCAGTAGCTCCCAAAGTGTAGGGAGGCTCACAGTTACCAGGGGAGGAGGAAGCAGGGGTTAGGGGGAGGCGGTTCGCTACTAATGCCACAACCTATACAAAAAGAAGCCTGACAGTTGCTTCTTTACCCCCCCTACCTTGGTAATGACTATTGGAAAAACTGTCTCCCCTGCAAAGCATCTGGGATGACTTTGTAGCACAGAGAGCATTGATTAAACAGATGGTATCACCCCTGAGCGTGGCTAAACTGTCTACCTTGTACATGTCTTCGGGAGGAACAGGATATACCACATAAGAGAGTGCTTTGCATTGGGTTGCTGTGCCCACACACCTTCTGCCGTGACCTGGTGTGGTGTGTCTGCCTTGCCTCCCAGAGGACACTCACTTGCAGCCCACAGATATGCTGCTGTGGCTCACGTGGCTAATTGCAGCTCGGAGTCCTGACTGGTGGGCCTGACTGATGCGATTGGGGCCACCGAGTGTAAGTACAGGGCACTGGGCAGGAGAGAGCCACTGGAGGTAGTTTTTTTTCTCAATGCTGCTCTGCCAGAAAGGGTTCATCCTGCGTGGATTGTAACCTCCTGGGGCCTCTTGTTCCTCCTTGCTGTCGTCTCTGTCCTGTAGGCAGTATGGTACCACTGTTCCCCCCACTATGTGTGCCTTTCTGAGCTGTGAGTTGCAGTGTGTTTCCCCAGGAGCCCCGACCCTCTGCTTTCCCTTCCTTAGGGAGCTGAGATTGGTGTTGCTTCACACCTTTAAGCTTCCTTTTCTCACCACCCTTTGTCAGATCTGTGAAATGTACTATGCAAGACAGTTGCAAGATCTCCCATGAGACTCAGCTCTTTGTGCACATTTCTAACTTCTGTGATTCACTTGTGACCATTAAGGGCCCCATTAGTGTAATAGCACTGCTCTGATGTCCTGGCCCAACTGCAGTGTGATGGCAATGCCTCTCCTGGACCTCTTTTCTTTCTGTCTCCTTCAGGCTTGTGCTCTCCAAGCTCTTTCTTGCATTTTGTCTGAAGCAGGGTGCTCTTGGCTATTGCTGCAAGGGGAAGGTTGGCTGGAGATGCCAGCAAGATGCAGGCAGGTTTTGCAGTGTCTGGGATGTTACCTCACCCTATGGAGACTACCTTGAAGGGATTAAGCAACCAAGACCTCATCACAGTGGCAACAGTAGCACTATGTGACCTCCTTTCAAAGCTGTAGGGAACCAGCAACAGGACATTGACCATTGCCTCATGCTTCCGTCAGCCTGCACAGCTCCTCAGATGCTAATGTCGTGTATAACTTCCAGTGGATAAACCAGGATTGATCTGTCCTCTGTAAAGGATCTTAGACTGATAAGTCCTGTTCATGGAGCCTTAAATGTTCTTCCATTAAAATCAGAAAATACTAGGAGCACAAGAGTTAGTCTGGAGATTTCAGCCCACTCTGCACAGCCTTCCAGAAAGGTTTCTTTCCTCCTCTAGCCAGCCAGGAGGGAGAGAAATTCTCCGTTAGTGAGGTGCCCTAAATACAAATCTCTTTCTTCTCCACCTCCCAGCTGATGAGGTGTAAGCTCCAGCTTACAAAGGGGGCACTGAGCCAGGCTTGGCAAACCAGCCTCCCTTTTCATATTGGCTTCCTGATGCAATCTCACACCTGCCTCCCAGCGCTGGTGCAACCAGAGTGTGGCTGCCTGTGCTCACTGCTGCATCTACGCCGCATCAGTTACACCCATGCACAGTTCCAGCTGTCAGTGGAACCCCCTGAAGAGAGGACCTGGGTGAAGGTCTCAGTCAAGTCAGGCCTTTCTCAGGTGTCTGCTGCAGCCCTGAAGGATTTTTGATGGGTCACCGGAAAGCAGGAGGTAAAGAGAATTTGTCATGAGAAATGCCATGCAGTCATTGATTCCCAGCCTACCGCTGTGAGTTTATTTCTTTCTGTGCTACAAAGACAGTGTGTAGAGTCTCTATAACTGGTTCTCACCCATCCACTATTTCAGGATCTAGGTGTATCTACTTAGTAGCAAAAAATTATATAGGTTAATTCCCACACTCCCAATGAATGAATCATTAAGGGAACAAAGCATCACTGCCACCTGCATTATGAACATACGCCCAGGTTTACCTGTGCATGTTTAACCCCTTATCAGAGCAAATAAATGACAGTCAGCTCTGGCACTGGCTGCACCTCTGACATGGATGGCAGGAGGAAACACGTTCCTGCACTTGAAAGTGGTGTGCAAAACTCAAAAGAATGCAGAAAAAGAAAGCAAAACCCCATATAAGATTCATTTAACTACAGAGCTAGACCTGGCCCTCGCACACCCTCCGGTTTCCAGGCGCATTTAGGAGGAGCGATACCCTGCAGAAATGCTTAGCATCTGGCGAAACTGAGCTGGAAAAGCATACCTCCCACTAGGAAAGCCCAGAAGCCTCCTTGCTACTAATTGATGAGCAGTTTGAGTGGAGCAGCTGACAGTCAAAGCCAAAGGATGCAGTAGCTTCCAGGGAGAGCAAATTGTTTCTTCCTCAATGCAAGTATGAACAGCATCCCTTTCAGCTGAGAACTGCAGATTGGCCTGAACTGCGAGGGGGAGGAAGGGGGACGCCTGTATCTCCTGTGTGTTTTTCCCACTTGGTTGGGTTGTCAGTATACAGTCTGCTAAGAGGTGTGCCCCAAGGATGTGAAAGGAGATAAGCCACTGAACTGTATTAGCACATGAAAGAAAAAACAGTGGGAGCTTCCAAAGGATGGCAAAGGTTCAAAACCTGCTCACAGAAGCACATAGTTGTGGATGATTACTGCAGCACACTCCTCCAGCTGGAGGTGTGGCAACCTAGCGTGAGATGAGAACGTAGCAGAAAGTGAGTAATGCCAGTGCCATTCTTAGTAAGGAATCCTATTTTTAGTATGGACTGGCTTGGAATATAAATGGATTTAAAATCAAAGAGACAGTGAAAGGAGAACTCCAGTGAAAGGTGCTGACTGCAAAGATAAAAACACAGCCTCTCTCTGAAGATGACCCCAGGACACAATGGCAGAAACTAAACCGTGTAGTTTCTTTGACCCAGTGCTCTGTACTCACGCCGTCCCACTCCCCTTCTTTTCAGGCGCTGTTAGAGGCAGGGTCCTGGGCTTTTCTTTTGGTCCCTGCACTCCACGAGCACCCAAGTGCTGTGCAGACAGGGACTCCTCTTCGTGCAGCCTGGTAGGTAGAGGCATGACAAAGACATTGAGCAGCAGGCCTATGCAAAAGATGGTTTGGTGTCGTTGTGATGCATCTAGCTTGCCTCCATCAGTGAATTAAATACACAAGGGAAGCACTGTGGTAAAATTTTCCAACGCACCCAACGCTGGCTACTTCAAAGGGTTCAGTCACCTGAGACCTGCTGAGTTGCTGGCACTGGAGGGAAGATAGTGCCTGACTCCTTTTGCATCCCAGGCTACTTAGAAAATTAACTCGTGCAGGAGCAGTGGCCAGTCCTGCTATCAAATGATTTGCAATGCTTGGCTCATTGCAAGCAAATTATTGTCCTTTGGGTGTCAAGTGTGTTGCACAGGTTGGCTACATCTGGAGAGGGCGACAGGACATTTGCCAACACGTGTTGTGTTGTAATAGCTGCAGTCTTTGTAAGGCCCAGCTTACTCAATGCAGGAAAGACACTGGGGAGTGCTGCAAAAGTTTCTTTCTCTGGGAGAAGAGGTTTCCCTTGGAAAGGCCGTGATAGATCCTGTTTCCTGTGGGTGGTGGCTGGAAGGGGACAACTACTTGTATTGATCCAGCAACAGTCACAGCTGAGGCTCTTGAGTTGTTATTACTGTGCAAATACTGTTTGTGTGGAAAGGAATGCCACCACATGCTCAGTGAAGTGCGATGCCATTAGTCAGGGCTGTGCCCGAGGTAGTTGGATCAAACAGCTTTTCCCATCCCAAGCCTTCTCAACTCAGCCAACTCTGGCAAGCTCCGCTTCCCCCTGCTGTCCCTCTGTGCCTTACACTCCAAAGCCCTTCTTCCTGCTCCCTCCACCACTTCCCCAGAGCTGGAGCAGATGGTCCAAGGCCGGGGAGCCCATATTTGCCTCAGATGTGTTTTCAGAGGAGGAACAGAGATTTCAAAACACTCAAAGTTGCTGCTGGTTTCTTTCTTAAAGAACATAGCACCCAAATGAGAGACAAATAAATAAAACAGATACTGTCTCTCACCATGACTCAGAAATGGATAGTCTGGCTGGCAGTCTGCACCTGTGTTGCAGACATGGCTGTGATTTCTGGAGATCTAGACATCTAAAAATCCTGGGCAAATGTCCAGAGGCCTCACATTCTCCCTGGACACCATTTCCCAGCAAAAAAGGAGGAACAGACTAGGGAAACCCTGGTAATTTGTGGGATCTACTGTGTCCTGCATGCAGATCTGACCTGCCCACTGCTCTGGCTGTCACTTTGACTCAGTTAACAGACATAGAGATGACTTTGCCCTTCTGATTCTTTATAGTCTTTTAATGTAAATAGCAAAATGAGAACTCTCTCCACTGTGATGAAACAGACTCATATCTGAGTTCCAGGGCACCTGTCGGAATGGATTTTGCTTTAAGAACATCTCTTTGGATGTTGAAGGTGGAGGCATCTGAGGGGTGGTTGAGGACCACTTTGGAAAGCCTGTGGCAGAAAGGGAATGGCTTGGGGGCTTTTTATTTGGTTTTCCCTTTGCTGTACAATATTAGAGGTACTATTTGGAATTTCTCTCCTTTTCTAATTGGTGGGATATGGAGCAAAATTAGGAAGTTTAGTCTGATGTGGTACTTATGAACTTCTGGCTGGGCAGTGAGGAACCATAGCCTGACTGAGACCATGCGATCAGGAACTTGCTCTTACATAAACTGTGTGTGGTTATTGCCATTGCTTTTTCATTGACCTCTTCCCTTAGATGAGGGGAACTTCTCAGAGTGAGGGCTCTCTTTAGGAGTTTGCAAAATGGCAACCTGCACTGTCGACAAGGGGATGCTTTGTTCTGGTCTCAGCTGGTCTTCCTTGGCTGCCCGCCGTGAGCCCTCTGCCCTGTACAGCCCATGTGATGTGCAGCACACGGGTTAGCAGCGAGGACCCTGAGTGACCTCCCTGCTGTTAACACGTGCAGCTGCAGGAGATACTGAAGTTCACATGAGAAGGTTCAGGTATGTGAAACAATGGGTGTGATCTGAAGGCTTGTGTGTTTGTTTTGGAGGTAAAGAAACACAGTTTAATATTTCAAGTGCTCTCCTTTGATTAACATATATTCTCACATGGGGAGACTCTGCAGGGGAAATTCTTCTCTGGGATCAGCAAACAGGGTTATTGGTAAAGTGCCTAGCTGCTAATCACTGACCGTGGTAACAGGTAGGAGGTATTTCAGGGAGCATACTGCTTTGCTTTCATCAGATCAGAATGGCTGTCTAGCAGTTCTGTGAATTAGTCCAGGATGAAAGAAATGTTGCAGAAAGGTCTGATTTCACCCTCTTCAATCCAAAAGTCTTTTATGTATTCTAAAATTGTTCATTTAATTTCTACAAAAAAAAAAAAGATAAGAAATCACTCAAAGAAACAGAATGTTTTCTTCTGAGTAGAAGAGGACATTTTGTTTGACTTGCAGCTTTGTCTGTTTTCATGTGGGTGAGAATGCAGGGGAATGTACTCTGTGAGATAAGAGTTCTCCAGGCTGCCCAATGGGGACAGAACACAAAATATATATGCACAGGTACCTACTTACTCATTCACTTGGTGCTGCACATGATTTGAAGATATCTTTATTTACAGTAAGGTGACCTAAGTGTATGGCTTTGTCTTTGCTCTTTATCCGCCCAAACGCACCTCAAAGGGAAACACAAGTGACTATAAATAGTTTGGGATCCTTTAAGAGAAATCATAGTTGCAGTGTCTCCACATCATTTGGTCCAGGTTTCGCGGATGACAGAAGAAGTAGTCCTACTGAAATCTACAGTTAATTTTCAAAAGCCTGGAGCACATCCTGAAGTTGCTAACTGTGGTGTTTTCCCACTGATTTCAACAGGGCAGAGTTGGACCCATGATGAAGACTTTTGACAACGCTGCTCTACGAAGTGTGGATCTGGTCCTGTTGCCTCTTGCGAACTCAGGAATGTTTCCCCACTGTAAGAGACAGCGAGGTGTGACAGCTCTCCTCGTCTCCAGTGTAAGTGCTTAACAGATACCAGTTAGTAACTAAATATACAGCATAATTGCTGCACAGGCCAAAGCTCTTAGTAACAAGTATTGTCAAGGATTTATGCAGTTCTTTTTCTCAGTTGGGGAGGCAGGAAAGTACAGGTAGATAACTGTGCTTGTGGCGGAGCAGTTTGGGTTTGCCTGTGCGGTTTGCAGTGTACTGAGTTCTGATGTTCGTTTATTCTTTGTTTGCCCCGTGATTGTGTCTGTGTGCAAAACCCTGGGGTTTTCTGAAGGTGTACTTCAGGAATGAGGTGAGTGAGAGGAGCAGGCCCTGCTGGGAGGACAGAAGCAGGATACAAATGGGCTCTTGGTTTCAGTTGGAGACAGTAAGGAACTGCCGTGAGTCTGGGTGTGGAGGAAATGTGTCAAGACTCTGAGCCAGGGCTGGATGGCACTGAAAAGCAGGGAAAGCAGGAATCGGGTTGGTAGGGTCTTGGTAAAGCCACCTGACAGGTACATCTGAGGTGGAGCAATAACAAGCACTGGAAGGCCAGCCCACAGAAAAGGAATATGATAGTGGAGAGGTGGAGAACTAAAGAGATGGGCAGAGTCAAGAACGATACCTCTGCATGTCAGCGCAAGGCTGCTCTAGTGCTGAGGGCAGATGATTTTGGTCCCTTAAATTGTGCTGTTGTGCTGGCTTAAACTTGGAGAAACGGGAGGAGAACGGTGCTTTGTGCACCAGCAAGTTCCACTTGGAGATGCCAAAGCATTTATTTTATGCTGGACTAGTCTGGATGTGGCAGTGTTGCTGCGGTGCTGCCTGACCTTCCTCTGCCCTAAGTGGCAAGCGGTGCAGCCAGGCCCTGTTTTTTACCGTGCTGCAGCCAGACAGCTACGAGCGAT
This sequence comes from Caprimulgus europaeus, assembly GCA_907165065.1. The sequence goes on from OU015526.1 coordinate 80,447,862, forward strand.
CTGAATGTCCTGGAAAAAGGAGATCAAAAGGCACTGTGACAGCCCTGCTCAAACTAGCCCCAAACAAATATTCTGGGAATATTAGCATTTTGTGAAGCAGTGAAGGAATTGGTTGGCTTCCTTTTTTCCTTCCCTCCCTTGTCTACTTACAGGAGAAGGTATTACTCAGGAGGAAGGAATGAGGAAAGTGCAAGACATTATCTCCTGATATAAATGACAGGGCCCGTCCTATAGAAGACTTAATGCTCTTCCATCAGGATGGTTGTGTAGGTCATGGGAAAATAAGACAAGTTAATAATGGTGGCTTGGGCTGGGTAAAGAATGAACTCTGAAATCTCCAGCCCCTTTTCTCCATGAATGTGAAGAACCCAAAATGTTTCAGAAATGATTGAAAAGTGTTGAGAAGTGAGGGGCTTCGGAACAGGGGTGACTGAGTGGGCAGGCCATGTGCTCTTGTTTTAATGCCAGCATGTGTACAGGAGGTGAGCTGGGCCTCGCTGGAACTTATCCAAGGCGTGCAGAGTACCCTTCGCTTCTGAAGGCTAGCTCTCAAGTTGCCCACAGGTCACCATACATTTTTTGTTGCGGTTTTATTTCCCCAGGCTCAGTAGATTCTTCACTGGCCAAGGACTTTGCATGTGTCTGGGGTTTGGTATTTTTTTCTCCTTCTGAATCTGAAATCTGTCTGCAAAGGAATTAAGCAGTAGTACCTGTGTATCTCAGCATGCTTGCCTGCACTCTCCCATACATGTTGCAGACATGAATCATCTGTGTTGCAGGCTAAACCCAGTTAAGGAAAGGCCCTTGTGCACCATAACACCCTGCACACTTTCTTGCCCTGTAATGGTTCAGTTCTTCTGCAGAGATGCTTGGGCTTGCTTACAGAGAGGGACAGCAGGGAGATGCTAACCCTGACCTAGGATGCCAGTCTTCCTGCATGCTTGGGACTGACTGGCCTCACCTCTCCAGAAACCACACAGAGCTGTTGCTAGCATGAGCGAGCAAAGTCAGAAACAGGTCTTTTGGTTCCTTTATCCTGGCTTTACTGAGATATTTCAGGCATGCATGATATAATGACAGTGTGCTGTGGCCCAAAGGTGTGGTGGAAAATCTGGTTGAGCATGCTGGCTGAGCTGCTCTGTGGATCCTCAGCTGGGACATGCTGTAAGGCACAGCTCAGCACTGTTAGCACAGGAAAGACAAGAGCTGCTTCTCTCTCACTTCAGCCTGAAGAAACCACATTTTTCCATTTTGATTTTTTCCATCACCTCTTGCATCCCGACACAAGTGCTTGCTGGTGTGTTTGTATTTCTAGCTGTTAGGTGCTATCTCCTGTTTTTATTTTGATCATCTCTTGAAGCCCCATTTGGGATCAGGGGCACCTGTTGTATGAACCCACTTGTTTCCTTCAGAGGCAGCTTTTGGAGGCAAGTTATTCTCTCTCAGCTGCAGAGCCTCTCACATAGTGTGTGTTCACTGTCCTGCTCTGGCTTCTCTGGCAAATTGGAGCCCTGTAAACTTAGCATGTGTTACTGTGAAAGCTCAGAGGCTCTGTCTGCAGGGTATTTATTGTAGGATCAGATGTTGTACCTGGGGTGTAACATGAGCTGGAGAATCAGGAATCAGAGAGATGATCAAAACGATGCTAGCAAGATGTGATCTGCAGCTGTACCCTCAAAGGACTCTGCAGGCCAACTGCCTTAACATATGAGGTCAGCGTAAATATGGGTGGCTGTCTCCTTAAGGGAAAAAAAAGGTGCAGCAATTTTTGTCAACACCTGGATCAGTCCAGCCCTGTTCAGGCTTCTGAAGACTTAACACCCCATCCTGAGTTGGAGCAAACTGATGTGGCTGTCCTGGTCTGCTTTGGCTTGTGCGGAGATGTGGCTGGGGAGAAGGATGCTTTGATAAGCCAGTCTTTCTCTCTCAAAAAATATTTGCACTTTTCTGTCCCAAATCAAGTGCAACAGCTGTGATTTATTTATTTAACATAAATTTCCAACAAACTATAGCATGATAAGGATGCAGGAATGCAACTCAGACTACTCTGTTTTGCTTACACCAACCTGTGCAAGTCAGATCAATATTAAGCCAGGTTTTCCCACAGCAGCACTTTGCTTTATGAGCATTGCTTACCTCCTTATTGTCCTCTCTGAACCAAGCCACCTGACCACATCAGTCATAAGGTACCCAAAATCATGTGCTCCCATGCTGTACCGTGCAGAAGGAGTTGGCTGTGCGCGGTGGGGAATGTTGCCTTCAAGGGTGTGTTATGGCTGATGGAGTTCAAAGAGGGGAGTGAGGACCTGATCTGTTACTCAATTTAAGCAAAGTCCAGCAGGGAAATCCAGTGGCGTATCTTGCTCTGTTGGTTAGTTCAGAAGGGAAAAAAAATCTGCTTTTCCTGATCTAATCAGCTTGTGTTTTCCTTGGAAAAATGGAACCTTGTGAATCTGCAGAAACTGCATTTGCAATAGCAACTGCAAGAAGTTTCGAATTTTAAATGTATAACTGCTAAGAATTTTTGAACAAAGGGCAATAAAGGAAACGGAGAGAAGCCCAACTTTACAGACCTCTTGCTTGGCGTCAGCGTGCAGTTTGACCTAGTGACGCTGTTTCCATTTGTAATGACTGCAAGTCCAGCGTGGTTTGCTGTTTGGTTTGGGCTCTCCCCGTTTGTTCAGAAGCAGGGAGCGAGGCCAGCTGTGCCGAGGCCGCCGTGGCCGGGCGCGATACACGCCTGCCCGCTTTCCTGCTCCGCTGCCTGGCAGGCAGGGGCTCACCCCCAGAGGACGTGGCAGAGGCACACAGCGTCCCCGCAGACAGGGCTGTCTTGGCCCCACAGCTGTGTGGGGAGATCAGAGGGACTTAGATAAAGATCACAGATGTGGCTGGCTTTATTAACTTTGTTAGGCTTCTTCCAAAGACTGCTGGGTCTCTTTGGCTGTGTGTCTTTGGGCTGTGTTATCATCTGGGAGTGAAAAATCCAAGCACACTCTCTCCTGGAGTTGGCGAGGAGTGCTTCTTGTTTGTGCTCATGATTTTCTGTGCACAAAACCCTTCTGCAGGAAAGGAAATGAGACTGTCAGGATCACTGGCTGGCATAAAGATTCCTACTCAGGGCAGCAGGTTTCCTTTCAGCTTCCTTGTCTGTTGCCTCAGTTTCCCTGTCTGTAAAATAAAATTAATCGTTGTCCTGTAAGCTCTTTCCTGGAAGGGGAAAAGGATGAGAGAATGGAGAGAAGCGCAGGTGCTAGAGCAGCACACCTGGTGTTCCTCATACCTGTGTGCCAAGGAGGCTATTGCTCAGAGAGGCTGTACTGGGAAATAGGAGCAGATTACCTCTCCTTCCAAGTGTTGGTTTCTGACCCGTAGCTGAATTTCTTACCCTTAGAGCTGCCCTTTTTGCTCACTTGCACTGGAAAGACTGTCTCCTCCTCTGTAAGCCCACATAAGTGCTTAGAAAATGGTCCAACATCAGCATTCCCGAGTTTGTGCTCTTTCCTTTGATAAACCTTAATATTTCCTTACCTTCATCCTCTTGAGCACGCAGGACTGTTCCCATCTGGGCACTGTGAGGTGCTCATGTAAACAATCCCTTTATTCTGGCGTGCGTTTACTCAAGCCATCAGAATAAAAAATTGCATGGGTGACATGAAAAGGGAAACAACACCTAAACCAACAAAGGAGGCTTGGAGGAGGACAAATGGCCTGACTTGCTTTAGTTCTGAATGGGCAGCCTTATGTGGTACTGGGAATTGGTTTTTGTTTGCGCTCTCTTTGGCAGGTGGAGGGGACGCACACCTAAGGCAAGCCCCAGGAAGCCCTATTTTAATTGAAAAGCTTTGGCTCAGGCCTGATTGCAGCATCAGTGTGGCAGGGGCTTAGAGCAGGAAAGGCCAAGGCCAACTGCACCGCGCACAGCCCCAAGATTTGCCTGTACTTGTACCTGGGCAGAAGTTTCTGCTAACGTGAGCAGCAGGGAGGTGATTAGCAATACCAGCCTTTGTGGCTGGAGTCAAGTAGAATAAAAACCCAGGGACTTCATGTGGAATATGTACAGAGGGGAACGTTTTCCTTAGCTTGGGAGCTTGGAGCTAGGATGGTGCTTTTAAATGAACCTCTTGATAAATGGACTGTTCAGCAACTTCAGCTGTAGAAACTTGGTCCAGAACTCTGAAACCATGGCAAAAATCTTAGAAATTTCCTTGTGTAATGATTACAGGGATGGACAGACTGATGGCTGTGTGCTCATACGTATTTCCTTCTTGAAGTCGTGATTCTCTGTTTGTGACAACCATTTCCATAGCAATGCATAAATGAGAGTTAATAAATTCACTTTAAAAGGGAAGAGTATGAACACATACATTTTTTAAAAACAAATCCTGTGAAACAAGCCCTCTGAGCAACCACAGTAGAAAGGAAATGCAAAAGGGTGGTTTCCCATTCAGGAGGTGGGATCATAGCTTAGGAGCAAATGATTCTAGGATTTTCAGTATATTCAGGCTTTTGTGGGTCTGCCAAGACAGATCATTAAAGTTACTCCCTACTTGTATTGCAGTGCTCATGATCTAGATGTTCCTTCACGTGAGTTGGGCAAATTCTTCAGGAAAAGTCTCATTTTGGGTGGGTTTGTTTTAATTGAAGTTTCACTGAGGGAACAATTTCTGGGTGAGACTACCATGGAACTCCTTCTCACTTAGCTGTTCATACAATGCCCAAGAATGAGACACAGGAAGACCCTCTTGCTGGTTGTGACAGGAGTTTCATTGTGATATTTACAGATGGCCAGACACGGGAACTCTTTTGTTGTTTAATCCTAAAACTTGTGCCACTGTTTCCTCTTTGTCCGTAGTCTCCTTTATTAGGCTTAACGATGCAGGTATTAATAGATCCTGTATAACTGAGAGGAATAGTTATTAAAGTCAATCATGGAATTATTATAGCCCCAACAACATGAATTATGCTTGTGCATGGAACAGCAAGGTAATATTTGCATACAAATGAATTTACGTTGTTTATATTTTGTTGCTATTTACTCCGAGCGATGATAATTGCTGGGCTGGGCAGAAGCTGTATGGGTCATTTTCAGCTGGGATTCTGGAGGAGGTGAGCCTGCACGAGTATATTATCAGTCTCATCATTTGTCAGTCTCTTCTTAATAACTTTTGAAGGCATTGACTAATTTCATGTACATTTGACACAGGGGTAGAGGTTTTTGTGGTGGGGAGATTAAGGGACAAAGGACAGAGGTACCCAGTGAACTAGGACTCATTAATTTACTACTCAAAGAACAGCTTGTTTGGAATTAACCTCAGGAAATGTGCTTTCACTGGGCCCGAACATTCCTGCAATTATATGGTGATTGTGACAATGTTGTACTTAAATCATAGGAATAGTTCTGTTTCATCTTGCTGGACAGGGATGTTTGCATTTACCTTCCAAAACAGGTTTTCCTAAATTTTGAAAAGCCAAATCAGGTCAAAATTCCTGAGACAGTAGGCACTTTCTTAGAAGTATTATGCTCAGAGGGATTAGAAGGGGGAGATCAGGAAGAACTGCTAGTCTGTTCTTTAGAACAGTGCAGTCATACACAAATTTCTTCAGAAATAGCTGATCCTAAGTGCTGTTAGTAGTTAGAACTTGTGTAGTCCTCATCCCTCGAGATTAAATCAGATATTCCTCTTTTTCAGTTTGGAAGGTGCAGGTATTCACAAAGCCACACTGCAGACCTGTTTCTTGAAACAGCTGTCACGACTGAGAAGGAGGGGACAGGGTGGCTGAGTTACGAGATGGTGACGTCTGCAACCTGCCTTCCCCGATGCGGAGACTGCTTGTAACCACGCCTTTAGTAAGGTCCACGCCTGTAGCTGTGACCACTGCATGGACAGACCAGCTGAAGCGAGCTGCCTTTGAACGTGAGTAGCATTGCCAGAATATGGCAGTTCATGTAGAGTAGGAGACTGTTTTTATCAAATAAGGGTTGCCAATAGTTTGCAGCTTCTCCAAGGAGGTTCGGATCACATCGCAGACCAGTTTCTCGTCTCAAGACCATGAAGTCATTCATAACTGTTACCGTGACAGTAAGCGATCAGGTCTCTCGGCTTTTTCCCTTTTTGCAACACTACTGATTCCCAAATAAATATGCAACACAGAGTCATGAAGGAGAAACTGAAGTACTTGCTCTTGAATGTGAGCATCACACGTTCTTAATTTCATGAAGTTTTAATGTGAAGCCTGGTTACTCATCATCACTGCACAAACATCAGGTCTGTGTCTGCAGGGAATAAAGCAGAGATTTAACTTCAAATGGCAGGAGCAGTCCACTCTGGAAAGAGCACTGCTCACAAAGTGACAAAAGGTCACCACATCCTCCTGAAAGAACAACAAACTCATTCATACTCAGATGCTGCTTGTGCACAACCATGCCTCTGCCTTATCTCAGGGCCAGAGTGAAGTAAAACTTTACTTGCAATCACAGTGTGGATGAGGAGGGATCTAGGTGGTTGTTGCTTGCAAGCCTGTAGCCTTTAGTTTCTCCAGTTAGTCAGTGTAGTCTCTTTTCCTCCCAATAGATGCAGAAACTGATGTTCTGCTGTAGGATCCTTTCTTTATCTGTCTGTATCTGTGAGTAAATCGGATAAATAAGGTACAGTTTTGTCCACAATAACCTTAGTAAAAAAGATAACACCTGTAACAAAAAAAGAGTTTTTTCAGGAAAACTTTTAAGCGTACACCTGACATAGGGCCAAATGAGTTTGTTAGAAGGCTCATTTATAGTTCCACTGAACAGTTCAAAATTGCTTTTGTTCTTTCAGATTTAAAACATAAACTCACTTGACACTTTTTCTGGTTTGCTGAATGTCTTTGTCTGAATTTCCAGTATAACCAGAAGTGTTCCTAGATGGAAACAGTAGAACACTAGAAATTATTTAAAACAAGCCCAAATCACATAAGGGAGGAAAGCAAAAGAAGGGAAAACAGTAATTTAAAAAAAAAAAAGTTTATTTTCTCTCCATAAAAATACATCAATTAAGGCCTTTTCCCAGCACTTAGAAGATGTGAGGCAGAAAGGGGAAAAATGCATTTTACATGTAAAAATTGTGTAAAATAGCTATTATTTATTGTCTTGCTGCTGCTGCTATTTTCATGGGTTTCTCAAAGACGAGATTTGAATGGGGAAATGTAACAAAATTAAATGCTCCCAGAACTGAGCCTTTGCCTTGTACTTCTTGCTGAATATCATCAGCCTAATTCCAAGCAGTATGAAGTCTGTTATTTGACATTACCTTGAAGGCAAATTTTTATGCCAAATTTGAAATAAAAGGCTGTCATTTATATTTCCTACTTTTCATCAGATTTCATCAGAAACAGGGAATGTGCAAATTAAACAAACTTCCTGTTTCCATCCCTTCAGCAAGTGCACGTTTCAGTTTGTGTTCCTCTTCCATTGCAGGAGGGGAAAAATAAAAGTGATGCACTTGAAAAAGGATGGATCCTTGCCTTCATATTATGTCTGCAAGAATAAGTATCAAACATGTCTGGACATGACACGATCTTAGTAAGGGCTTTGATTCACAAGTGGGAACACTTTGTATTGGGACAGCTGTTGTTATTCCTGCCCAAGCTCCCTGCTCCAGCCCTCAGAGTATACCGCCTCCGCTGCAGGGGTGTCTCGGTTGGTCATGAAGCAGCTGAACTGCCACAGTTTATAACCAAACAAGTTAAAGTAAAGCCGCACTGGTTTCACCTACCTTACAGTGTGACCAGATGCGCAAGAACTTCATTAGTGTCAGATCTTCAGCTCATGAATATCCCCCTAAGACATCAAGTAGACACAGCTATTCCAGTTACACCAGGTGAATAGCTGGCTTGTGATGGGTGGCCCACCTGTGAGAAGCAGCATTAGGAACCATGCAGAAATTGGTTGGTGTAACTCATAATAAAAAATGAGATTGTAAAAGAGCCGGCATTCTCGGCTCCCTACTCCTTCTCCACTGTTGAAGGGACACCATAGTGCTAGGCCTTTGTTTTAGAAATGGGTTATCAGTTGAAGTTCTCTTGGGAAAAGGCAAAGTGCTTTGACACTCAAGATTTAAGCCTAGCTGCCTGGGTTTTGGAGCACACAGAAACAGAAATATGAAGCAGAATGGAGGGGACAAGTCTTGCAACAATAAAGCAGCACCAAATGTGACCAGGCCCTGCGTTCGTCACAGCTGCTAGAAACGGTGGGTATCGGTCTGCAGAGAGTGTCTTGGAGCAGCTAGAGATCAGCAGCAGCTCTTGGTTCTTGTCTTTTAAGAGGAGCCATGGGTGATGTGTGGGTAGGTATGAGCTGCCTCTTGTTTTTATTTACTGTTGTAGTCATCTTTTGACACAGTCCCGAGCTGCAGAATTTCTGAGGTGAAGTGGCGAAGCTCTGGTTGGTGTACCTGCCTAGCACTAGCCTTTGTGGCACGTGAAGAATTGCCACACAGTGGGTCACACCACAGCGTATCCTGTGGTGCTCCTGTCCTCCACACAGCACTAGAGCAGGCACAGCAGAGGCCACCAGGCCCAGGATGCCTGACACTGCTCCATCTCCTTTCCAAACTCCGGTGTCATGTCTGAGCCACCCAGCCAACTCCATGAGAGAACTTCCCCATCAGGCTCTGCACTTCGGTGCAGTGATCAGCAGTAGCAGGGCTAACAGGCTGGTATTTAAATGGCTGTAATTAGGCTTCAAAGTAACCATTATGATGAAAGGGGGAAATCTCACATTCCTCTCCCCACTATCATTTCAGGGTGTCTGGCAGCACCCCAGAAATACAAAACTGCATCACTTGATACCACCAGAGCTACCTGTTTGCAAGGACTGTCTCACCTTTGGTTTAGAAAGACCTTTTTTTCTAGGGCAAAAATAATCCAGCACCTTTGAATTAAGTGTTCTGTTCTCTCCATTCCTGTGGGTTGTTATCTACCCAGTATGTAAGCATTTTGCAAATATTTGACTGGAAATGACAAGAGATAAGGACAGGTGATAATCTGCTGGTGCTGCAGCAGGCATGCCCCTACCAAGTTGCACAGTAACTGCAAATATATTTTTCAGCTTATTGTATCCTAGAATGAGTATGATCTTTGCTGAGAGCCTGCCTCTTCTGTTTACTCGTTTATCTACTGCAAATTTTATTTGAATATCTGAAATGCTGACATTTGTTTATTGCACTAGTCTTCCTTGTCCCTCACTCGATGTTTCAGACAAACTGGGTTGCGTAGCAGGAGGAATGATAAGAGTGATGCTGCTACTGTTAAGTGCCAGTACTGGCTTAGGACTGCTTTATTCTGAAAAAGGACCTCTTTGTTTCCGAGCCTCTCCACCTTGGGAGGTGAGCAGGTTGAGGAATCTCCTCTGAAGTGCAGTCCTCTGTGCTGTGCTGTTTGTTCCAACTCCATTTTGAAGGATATTAGCAGTTTCCATCCTCCTCCTAATTCCACTGCCATAAAACATCCTTCTTACTCATGAAGTAGAATACCTAGATCCACCTTCTTACCTCCTGGCTAATTACCGTCATTATCTGGCTAGACAAACTTGTCATGAGATTAGAATCTCCTCACAAAACAGGGTCATCTCAGGAAGTTCTTGCTATCCGGTTTTGTGTAAATCAGTCACCTCTGCAGGTAAAAGGCAGCTCAGGTTCTTGAGAATTCACACGCTCCCAGGAGAGGAGCAGAAGAGCATTTCCACATCGGAGCTGCTTCAAAAGGTACTGGGCGTTCCCACTGACATCAGAGGGGCAAAGACTGCGCCCACTCTCTTGCACCTGCTCAAGGAGGTGTTCTTTAGAGATACTGAAAAGTACCAACCACTTGCATCAATATCGTTGCCTGGATGTATCGTTAATGTAATGAAGTCGTTACTTACTGTATCCTTCACCCTGGCACTTTTGCAGTTTACCTTAGCATAACTCTGCAGCAAACTTAGACACGCAGGGAGTAAAGGCAGAAGCCACAAAGCAGGCTGCTCATTTTTTTTATGTTTTTAAGGCTTCAGGTCATTCCAGCTTAAGATCTCAAACTAAAAAGAAATTCAGAAACCCATTTAAAACAGTATCTTAGCTTTGTGCTTTTGCACTGTAGGCACCGATTAACTTGACCTTAACTCTACGGGGCTTTTACGCAGTCTCTCTCGGGGCTGGATGTTTTAGTGTGTTGAGGATGTAGGTCTCCTCATGCTTAGGCAACTGAAGAGTCAAGCACCTCTTACCTAATTCCTTTCCTAAGTAGGCGAGCAGAAGGAATCTTTCCTCCCATAAACCTTTGGTGACACTAGGCTTTGCACACTGGCCCACATACAGCCTGCCATGCCAAAGAGCAGTATGTCACTAATGCACTAAATAACTGTATTGCGTTTTAACAGGCCTGTGGCATCAAGGAAATTTATATTACCCCATGAATGCTCCAAAACGGAAATGCATGCAGTTATAGGCTACTGTAACCATAGCTACAGCTAAACAGAACACTCCCTTCCTCAGCTATTGTCGTGAACTGAATTACTGATGGTTCTGGCTGTCCTGTACCTCTGTGATGCTTCAGTGACTCTGCTCAGAGACCTGTCTTAAATGGTTCTTGTCTTCCCACCTATCTGCTCAACATCTGTCTCTCTGCAAAAGTGGATTGTCCAGAATACAAATTCTGGAGGCAGAAAGTTTCCTAATTAATTTACCTGGGAACAGACAGCCACGGAGAAATGGGCTTTCCTGGACAAGCCTGGTGAAACTGACCAGAGACCAACGTGACTGGGAACAACAGAGCTGAAGGAGGGCACGGTAATAGTGACTGTGGGGTGAAATAGCAAAGGAAAGGTGTGCTGCGAGAGCTGGAAACCCTGCAGCCACCCTTGACAGAATGGGGCATCAGTGTCCAGGGGCTGGCGTATAATGAGATCATCCAGATGTATTAGATGCCAATTTTGCATTTTGACTGTCACCTCCCTCTGCTCTAGTTTCCAGATCAGTAAAGCCAGGATAACAGGCTTCTCCTTTGCAGAGTGCTTTGAGGTTTCCTGATGGAAAAATACTAGATTAAGACAGGAGTGGTTTTTTGTACACCCCTCTGCCAGATCCTGGAAGCAGCTTCTCATTCTCTAGTGCGAGAGACACAACTGTAGTGAGAGAAGGGTGCTATGAGACAGTGTTCAGTGCAAGTCCTGTCATTTTGCATGTGAGCGTTATCTCTAGGCCTTGCTGCAACCCACTATTCAAATTCTACCTTGCAGACCAAAGCAATGATGTTCTCCTTGAGCTTTTCTGTGCCCTTTATCCCTATGATACCTACATATTTCACAAGCCTCTTGATGAAAAACCCAGAGACGTTGGTCCCCATTGTACAGACGAAACTGAGGCTGGTAAAAACTAAGCTTAAAAAAATAAATTTCTTTCCTTTTGGTGACCGAGTTTCCTGCACTCTGCAGGACTAGTGCAAGGCTGTGCAGAGGAGCATTCAGCAAAGGGGTGCATGCACATATTAGTGAGCAACCCTGAAATATTCCAGTTCATTACTTTGCTCAGCAGGGCCAGGATAGTTGCCAGGTCCTCAGGGCAGCTATTGGCTGCCCTTACCCTTTCTCTTCCTACAGTTCCCTGCTTCACTTACACATTATTGTCCAAATTCAGCAGATGTTGAAGCTGGGATACTACAGACAATAGTCTTCTCCTCTGATTCATCCTCAGAGCAGGCCTTGTCCTGTGTAGGAAAGGAGGCAAAAGTAAAATATTACCTGTGTGTGTAATGTAGCTGTTTCATAATGCATACAGACAAGGCAGCCAAATGAGGGTTGTACAGACATGCTATTTCCAAAGGTACCCAAATAAATGAAGCTTCCTACTTCCTTTATAATGGCCCTATTTGGACAGATTTGTGACCTAACCAGCTCTAGGGTGAATCCTACCACTTGGTAGTCTGTACAGCTCGGGAGTGAGTGTGGTGGATGAGGGTGGTTGTCTCAGACCGCTGAGCCATTCCTCAAGTAGTCACATTTGGCACCTTTGTATAGCAGTCCTGTGACTTGTCCCAGAGGGAAAGGAGAATCGGAAAAGAAAAAGCCCTGGACATTAGTCAAAGGGTCTATCAGCTCAGCTTGGTTGGTCCTGAAAAAGGCTTCTTCCAAACCAGTGGTTCTTGAATATATTTTGTGTGCCTGGATCGTAGCAGCTGTAGCAGAGGATCTTCCTCAGGGTTCTGCACTACAGCTAAGTCCACTTTGCTGTACAACACAGGCTGCTCCTGAAGTTCAGTCTTGGATCTCAGCATCCCAAACAGTGGAAAGACCACTGGCCCACTTTGGTGCTACCAAGTTAGATATGCTTTGCCTTTAGGGTGTGAGGAGTTAGGCCAAAACAAGAGAGCTACAAGAGAACATGAAAAAAATGCAATTACCCCACATGTATGTGTTCTTGTGGTAATTAAAGTTGTTAGAGACACAGGAGATGCAGGTTCTGTGTATCTAAAGACCTTTGCAGCCAATAGTAATGGTGGCCTACTCTTCTGCCAGTGTGCTGCTTCTGGTGCCTCCAAAACAGTTAATCTCACTTTTTTCTTTCTTTGATAACTGGTCTCCATTGCACTAGCAAGTGTGCTGGTACAGCTGAGAAGGAGCTGCACACTAGGGAACAGGTGGTAGCTGCAAGGATTGTCAGGCAGCCTTCAAGAATATGTTCTTAGGGAGGCTCAGACTGAGGCTTGAAGTACCTCTCATTCATGCTGAGAACATGTTTATCAGCAGGCTGTTAACCCAGAGGGAGCCACTTTTACATCTCTCATTCTCTCGTTGAAATGCTTGTACTTTGGATTCATCAGCTCTTTGTAAGGTCTGAGAGATGCTCAGGGTTGCTCCCAAGGGTAATAGCTGCACCATGTTCCCTCAAACCAGGGCCACACATCTGAATTCTTACCCTCAGCTCAACTTGATGATATTCGTCAAGAGGAATAATTCAGAAGGTACCACTCTGAGAGTGCCACATTTGTAAAAGGAGCAGGTTGTTCATGTCTTCTAGTGAGCAAGGACTGTGCTGGCTGTGATGGCAGTCTTGCTCCTGACACCTCTATTGGACTGTGGAATCAGAAAGGTAAAATGGACCACTTCACCATCGTGAAGAGCAGCTCTGGCAGAAAAGTCTGAGGGAAAGAGAAAAAGGTCAGATTTGCAGCTTTTTGGTCCAAGCACCTGCCTGAGATAAAGCACTGCTTCTAGTCCTGTTCTGCTGGTTTTGGATCTCAAGTGACTCATTTCTCCCAGAGCCATCTCTCAGAGTGATGGAGCTGCTGACCTCCCAGGTCATGGTCCACCTTCCTCCATATCACTTCCAGCTCTTCTGTCTGGTGCAACGATACCATCAGGGGAGTGAGGGCTTCAGCGCTGGCTTCTGAGACATGACGCAACCCTCAGCACCTGTAGGGTGTCGAGGCAGCAAGGGCAGGTATTTCTCTCTGTCCTGACAGGGAGGGAGAGGCCCTCAAACAGTGTGCTGAGAGGGGTAATTGCTGCAGCCTGTTTTCACCTGGGGAATGATTAAACAAAGATTTGTAATCTTTGCTTACGCATAAGGGGAGACAGAACCTTGAACTGCAGTCTCCCATCCTCCTTTAGGTTCTGCTAGCAACATCTCTTTCTCTGTCCATTGTAGCTAAAGAAGGTCGAAGAGGTAGGATAAGCACCTGGTGCATTGGTCAGGCTGTTGGGCCAAAAGGAATGCGGAAAAGCAGGCCAGCTACCTGCAGCCTTGCTGCCACCTGCAAGCCACACAAGCCCCCCACTACTAGAGCTTTTTCCTCTGGATGGGATAGGAAGAAGGATTTCCTGGTTGCTACTTCTCTTGACCCAGGCAGAGCTCCATATGAGTTGTTCTTATAAGCTGGAAAAATGGGCAAGGCTAGCTGAAATTTGCTCTTGCAGCCTTTACCCTACAGGCATATCTCATGGACCAATTTCTCTCAGTTGCTTCTGGAAGTGCTTTAACATCCACAAGTTGAAGGGTTTCAGTGTTTGAAACTGTTTGAATATGAACTATCTGTCGTTCAAATATTCTTCATACCAGGAGCTCACAAGTTGCAGCCAATGACCCTGTGCAATTATTTGATTATTGTCCATTTGTACCAGAGTGATGCCCAGAAATCTTTTCTGCTGAGGAGCAGGAAGGTAACGCCTGGATCTTGATACCAGGAAATTTTCTCAAGCCCCAGATCGTTTAGACCCTCTGAGTGAGTTTGTTGCTGCTAATCCAACTTTAACAGTAGTACAGCTTTGAATTACAATGACTTCAGTCGTTTCAAAGCACACATTTCACCATCATGTTCCACAGAAAGTAAGTCTTGGTTGTGTTACAGGTCATGGGAAGCGGCTCTTTCTCGCCAGGAAGCAGTTGCTGTGCAGCATGGAAGGGCTCTGAAACTCTTATGTTTGGGCTGGTGGAAAGTGTCAGCAGGCTGTGTTTAGTTTTGTTCTTACACAGACACACCATCCTGCCACCAGGAACAGAGGGATCTCTCATCTCTGTCAGTGAGATGGAACAAGTTAAATTTTGAGCTGTCTCAGGACTCTCAGGTCAAACAAGGTGCTTCAGAGCTACCTTCTCTGTCAGAAACCTCTAACCTGTTCAGCGCTCACTGTATTCTCTGTTCTATATTACTGGTGATGCACATAGCTCTGTAACCCTTTGGGGAGTCTGGCAGAGCATGAACAAAATATATTGACACACATAGCAACCCAAAGCCAAGTTACCTGTCAGCTCCATGTGTAGGTTTTATACTGAAGATGCAGAATAAATTAGACATCAAGCCACTGGTGTTAGATGCACAGTACCCAGATTATCTGTGAAACTTCCTAGCTATCCACCACGGTCTCATGTGTGACCTAGAAATGAAGAAACAAGAGATCAGTTTGTATTCTGGCATTACTTAGCGTGTGCTTGTTTGTGGAAAATTCTCTATGGCCTTCTGATGAAAACGAAGCAGTTTACTGTGTCTGCAGACCTGAGCGCTCACGTTCTGTGGAGAAATGAATAATTTTAGGGTTTGTTTGATTGTTCACTAGATGGAAAGTAAAAGCACTCTCTAGTCCCCTCTCATCATTCTGGCTAAACAGGCTCACCCTGAGGTCAGAGGCGTGAGGTCCTACCAGGAAGGTTGCACCCCTCAGCTGGCTTTCCTTCTCCATTCACTCTTGCAGAGGGATCGCTGCCTTTTGTGAGGACCATGTGGATTTATGCTGGGAAGCAGCGCCCCAGCACAGCCAGCCTGGTACTGCATCCCTTGCTTTTCATCCTGGCCTGCATTGAGGCATCTGTCTCCCAGGACAAAGCAGATCTTAACGTTTTCTCTTCAGATGGCAGGATCTCCTTGCCACGGTAGAAAACTGTGCTTCATGCTGCAGGGCTGCAGTCACCCTCAGTCACCCTTTGGCCACAGCAGAAACCTTTTGCAGAAGCACTGAATGTAGACTTGTCTTTCAGCGTCCGAGTGAAACCGCATCGAGTGCATTCATCTCGCTGATGAGGCTTGTCCGCTACGTCGAGCTCTTCAGGTGGAAGCGGCAAGTATGTTATTAACACACTGCAACTGGTCCTTTACAAATCACATGCATCTGCTTTGTGGTGGAGAGCTCTTTCCTCCACCCCAGTTTCTCTTTCTGCTGTGGAAAAGAACAGCATTAGTTTCCAGCACTGCCTCTGACAAAACACTTGAGGGTCTTACAGGGTTTTCTTTGTTTTCTAGCTAGCTACTTCCTTCTTCTCTCTGGAGGATTTAATTTTGCTCTGAGGCATCCAATCTCCCTGTGCCTTCTCCTCCTTCTCTTATCACTTACTAAAGCCAACCCCATCTCAGCAAACCCATGGGACAGTGATGGGGAGTGAGGGATAGACAAGAGTTAATGTCACTGATGTAAAACCACAGTGTATTTGAGTGGTTTTTTAGTACTTCACAAACTATAAACCAGTCTGGGGGGGTTCTGGAAAGAGAGATTAATTTATCTGAGTAACTTCACAGACCAGCACTGTTGGTTTTGATGGGTCTATGAGAGTTCTCTTCCCCACTGGCAGCCATGTAGCTGGACACTGGTGTTTTGTATCCTAGACCATTTTTGGTGATGACCATGTCAGTGTAGAGGCAGTGGTCAAATGCTTACTAGTTTATGAGTCCAGGACCAAACATGTTACGGTGACATGGTCACATGCCTTCCTAGTGGTCAGCAGTACTTGAAATCCAAGTTACAGTGACACACTGAGTTGAAAAATTAAAGAAGGATCCAATAAATGAAAGCTTGCAACACCCAGGAAACACTTTTGGTGCTGAGTCTGTCTTTTTGGGACATTATGTTCCCTCTACTTGATGACAATGCATGGTTCTGCCAAACTTTCTGGTAGCTTGAAATCTGTTGTTTGGAGAAAAACATTTCATCGCATCCCAACATCTCATTGTTGGTTTTTAACTACTGTGAAGTGTAATTGCTCTCTGTGGCTGAAAGGCAAACAAAAGAAACCATCTTTTCAAGCCCAAAAGTAACACTGAAAACCTACATGTCACAGCAAATGGGATATACGTTGAAGGAAGGGGGAAGGCAGGAAAAGAATAGGGGAAAAAAAGAAAATAGAAACAATAACATAACATTCACACCATTACCTGCACTAGACTTTGGTGATCCCTCTTTGAATTCTTTTAGGTAATTTTTGAAGCAGTTTTTATACTTTTGACTTTCACTTCAGACTGTGGCAAGGAGTTCCACAGGTAAGTGATGCACAAAAAGAGTGAAAAAGAATGATGGCCCCAGTGAAGCCCTTCAGGCAGCAACCTTGGAGCAAATCACAGTGTGGAAAAGCTCTTCTATTTCACATCTGCAGGGTAATAATTACAGTTATTTTTGTATACTTCTTGTGTTACGTGAAGAAGTGGAAAATCACTCCCTGATCGCATTCTCTGCTTCACTCCAGACTCCAGCACATTCCCCTTCACTCTCCTTCTTTTCAAGTGAGAGAGGCCTAATCTGTTTCTTCTCTCCTGCTTCTGCAGCCATTTGAAGTCTCTCCTCAACAGGGTCACCTTAGACTTTCCTAGTTCAGAAGAAAAAAGAGGTCATAGCAATGGGATGACTAAGACTGCAAATGGATTCAAGATGTTACTGCATTATTAAAATACACTGTGGCAAACTATTTTCTTAACACCTTCTAATATCCTCTGGGCTTTTCTGTCCTCTGCAAGACACTGTGTAGGAGGAGGAAGACTCATGCTGCATCCAGGCCGGACAATTTTAGGAAGGTCTCTGAGTTTTACTGCCACAGTCTGATGAGACTGTAAAGAAAGAATAGGCAAAGCTTTTGGCAGCTTGGAGAACAGCGATGTCTAGAGGTGGAGAGGATTCTGCTCTAGGAAGAGACATCTTAGTGAGGTTCACAAAGGGAAGGAGGAAAACAATAAATGAAGCCTCTTTGGTTTGAGCAAAAGTAGTGCTGAACACAGGAGCCAGAATATAAATCAAAAGCTTGAGTCTACCTCAGGCTCCTCTGGAGGCCTTAAGTAAATGTGCCATCCCAAATTGTCTTGTCTAGACTATTCTTGCCAGAGCCCGACTTGGGCCAAAGAGCACTGTGGGATCTGGGACTGCCAGCACATCTCTGATTGTCACATCCACACTGTGGCATGTCCTGGAGGGACCTGACATGTACATGCTGTCTCCTTTCCTGCAGCTTTGGGAACACAGGGAAAATGATCTCTCTCACACCACTTAACACAGCTCCCTGCAGGGAGGTCAATGCAAACATTTTTTCCAAGCACTTAAGATACATAAAGCCTGATGTTTCCTTTGCTAGAGGATTAGATGAGCTTAAGGAAATTGTCATGACCACCTTTTCTCTCCAGGTCTGGAGTGTCTTTGAGATGCTCTTTTCAGAGCAGCGATATCCTCTGAAATGGGCAGCCTGAGGAGAGTGGCTGCTGCTGTGCTGCTTTCAGTGTAAGAATTACCATTGCTTCAAATGTGGCAAATTCCTTTTGGCCTGAATTCTGGATAGCTAAGAGGAAAAGGAGTGGCTCCCTTCCTGTTAAGAGCTTCTTTTCCTTCCCTCACCAAGTTTTCTATTAAACTGCCCTTATGCAAAGGCCTCCTGAAAGTCAGTAATTAAAGTCCATGGTGTTGCACGGGCATAAGTGAGGGCAGTTTCTGATTAGTCTGCCTTACAGAGTGCACAAAGGGGACAGACACAGTCATGAGTTATATTTGCATTTTTTTGCTTGTAAATCAAGTATATTTGATATGAAATTGCTAGGACAAGCAGCATGGCACTCTTGCCTGCTGTTATATACCACGTTGTCTAAACCCTCATACTCTGAAATCACAAGTAGAGCCCTCAAAAAACTCTTAAGGTTGGTGTAGACTTGATGAGACACAGTGTTTTAGCCCACATATTTTGAACTGCATTTATTTGCTAATCATCTTTCAGAATTCAGGGGTCGAGCATTTTAGTATCTTTCTGTAACCCTGTGGGCTAGCAAGGTAGGGTTTTTTCCTTATTTAAAATCAAAGGTGGGAATCTCATACAATTGGAGGAGTTACAGCTGTAAAAGGGAAAGATTGCTCTGAGATGGAGAGCACTACCACCACAGCTGGTGATACTACACATGGTTTTCTGGGAAGTGCTGGACTAGACTTCTCAGCCTTCTGGGAAACCCAAGTTGTTGATTCCTCTTTCTAGTTTTGTTTCATGAGACTTCTCTTTTGTGGTTGAAGCCTGTGTTTGCCACACCTGAAACTGATGACAATGTCACCCTGAGATCAGGGGGAGCAGCAGTAGGCTCCAAGCTGGTAAGCAGACATCCCAGTATACAGTGCCTCAATCTGCATTCATTAGCTCTGCCTGTCTTTGTCAGCAGCGATGTATTTATTCCTGAGGACCCGGCATCCCTTTAAACTGCAACACTTGACATACTTTAAACAAGTATCATTGCTGTCATTATGATGTCACCCTTCAGCCAAATAGCCAGGGCAGCCACCGGTCTGTCTGGGGCTCCTTCTCTGGAATAAATGAAACTGTGGCTCCATGTCCATCCCAGGACTTCACCCTCTGGGAAGCACAGCTAAAACTTTCCTAGTCATTCAGACAGCTTTCCTCCCACTTCCTACCCGTCCCCAGCCCCACAATATGAAGAGCCTGTTTTCAGTTCCTCTCTGCAGCAGCCAGATTTATTAAAAAGCGTGAGGTGGAATGAATTCTGTTGCTATCACACTTGCTCAGCACACTCCACAAATGGGCAGACTGAGAAACAACAAAAAAAGAGCCCATAAACCAGTTTCTGTTCAGACAGACGAACAGACCTGTGATCTTGCAGAACAAAACCTCTTTCCCCATCCTCTCAGTCAAACCCAAGCTTCCTCACTCAGCTCAAACCTTTTCTTTTGTACAACCAGAGTGACCTCTCACCTGGGGCTTGCCTGCCCAATTTGTAAGCCCTTTAATAATGATCATCCATTATCCTACTTTACACATCAAAACACACACAGGCTCCTCCCAAGCAAGAGAACTTGGCAGATGAACCATGGGTAAAAAGCATAATCATTTATATGAATGATGTTCTTCAAGGGTGTCATTTCTTTCTCCTCAGCAGAAGAAAAAGATTTCTTCCTCTCCAGATTTGACAGAAGTAGTGTTTATAATTAATCACTGCAGTATTAGGTTTATATATGTTTTTTTACAAGATCACTCTGCTGTGGATGTACCAGGTACTAAGGATGCAGCTGGCAAAGCCTCGCTGTGTCCCAGTGTCTCTCCAAGACCACTTAAGAGGCAGCCTGGAGAGGGGGGCTGGATCAGGCCTTTCCTTGCTGCAACAGGGTGTGTGGTTCTCTGAACTGCATCGTAGCCCTTTATAACTGTCCTAGATTTTGTCCAGCTCTGAAGGTAACTCATGCTGCATGTGATTATGGAGCATCTAACACAAGTCTCTAATTTGAGCTGAGGATTAGCTAAGAGTCTGTGGCAAATTCTTCATGGAAGAAACAAAATAATCAGAATGTGTTATGGCTTCTCTTAGAGGCAACGGCTTCTGGTATCATTTTGGAGTGGGCAGTCGGAAATGACAGTGAATCTGTGCACATCACAGTGCCTCATAAGCCACAGGTAACATGTGTTAGAGCTCCTTCATATCCTGGGACTGAAAGAGCGGGGTCCACCCTGGTGCAGACAGTGCACGCAGCGCACGTGCCATACTCTGCCAAGGGGTGGAAAGGATTGTCACTGCAAGTATGTGGGCTGTTCTGCATGGTCCTTCTTCATTACATCATGCCACTTGAGTTGACACAGCTCAGTGTACTTGCCGTAGTGAACCTGTTAGCATCTTTCAGATCTATGTAAATTCTGGTGTTGATGAATTCAGCAGCTTCCTCTTGAAAACCTTTATTGGGTGACTTTCACACTGCCCCCACAAAGGCTGTTCCTTGAAGTCAGTGGGAGATCTGGGTGTGGTGAAAAGTCAAGATCAGACCTGTAAATCAGATGATAAAGAGAAGTGAATCAGTAGGAAATGCTCTTGGGGAACGACATATTCCTCTCCCATCAATTAAAAGTACAGGGAATGGCTCAGCAATAGCTTCCCTCCAACATGTAGGAGACTGTATTTCAACAGCATAATGGTCTAATGGAGCTTTCTAGTAGGTTGAGGACATAAAAGCATGCTTGTGCTCAATAAATTGTTCAGGCCATCTAATAAAATCCATTTCTGAAGAAGTATATGCAAATTTGTGTGGTGTTTTCAGACCTCTTGTATAGTATTAGCATATCCTGTGGCAGAGCCCAGTCCCCAGCAAATTGACATGCTGTGTGCTATGCCCCAAAAATGTTTGATGTGGCTATTCAGGCTTCAGGTGCTCAGCCCTAGGGAACATATTCTGCTGTGTCCAAATCTCTTGGGTACTCTGAAAGTCTTTCTTACTCACTGGCTCCTCCCAAAATACCCATGGCAGATCACTGTGGAAATTATGTGCCACTTCTGTCCTTTTGGTTGCTGATTTATTTAATTAATGTTATTCCAGCTTTCAGTCTTACTTTCTTCGCTCTTCATTGTTTCATAAGCCAGTGGTACTTAGCCTGTTGTGGGTCATAAGTCATCAAAAGGTTGCCCATGACATCATTGCAAATAAAATAAAAATGTGTAAAAACATGCCTGTGCATGCAGAGACAGAAATAGTAAATGAATGTGCAGGTTCTCACTGACAGCACTTGCAACGTTCCTGGTACTGTTTGCTTGCGTGAGCTGCGCTGGCACAAGCCCATTCTTGGACTTTGTCCCCAGAAGATGAAGTGGGCTTCATTAAAAGGTGGATGGAGAAGTGCCGTTGCCAGCGCTGGATGTCACTTCTCATGTTGCCTGCACTCGTAGCCTTTCCTGTGCTCCCCCCTTGCTCCTCTTACCACGGCCCTGCTTCTGCCACCGCCCCATCTTGGGACTTTCTGTATTGCTTATGGGGCAGTGTTTGTGGGACTGAGTGCCTTTTCATGAGCTGTTTCATCTTGTTGCTTGAATCACGAACAACAGCAGGGCTAATAAAAGAACCTTTAAATGCTCTGCAGATGGAAGATGTCATACTGGGAAAATCAATCCGCAGATCTGCTCTTTGATGGAATCTAGCTGCAGGCAGATGCTTTCATGTATGGCAGCATCTTCCCAGACAGATTATTTCCTTGCTCACATTATGTGCAGTCGTGAAAGTCCTGGGATAAGCAGCTTCACACTGCAGCACTTTTATAAACACAACTAGAGTTCCTTTCTCATCCAGGCTGCTTCTCTTTAGGGCTATTTTGGGATGGACGAGAGAGAAAACAGGTTGGCAGTGACCATCTGACTCGGTAAATCTAGTCCCAGGGTTAACAAATACAGGGAGTAACAAAAACAGGGAGTTTGCAGGAGTGACCCATTCGGTGTGTGTGAGCTGCAGTCACCTCTCCACCCAGCCCCCACTGAGGTAAATGAGATGACAGAGCACATATCTAGCATGTCCAGTTGCTCAGAAGAGGCAGGAAATTGTTCTGTCAGCATTTCCATCTAGTTTCCTCAACATCTTCAATGCAAAGGAAAAAAAAAAGTACAGCCACCTCCATTGCTCGGAGTGAAACGATAAGGATCAGATAGGAGCTCTGTTCAGACAGCTGTGCAGAAATGGTCTGGAGTTCTCATCAGAAGACGAGACACATTGAAACATGTTGTGATACTTTCTTTTATTACTCATTATCGCCTTTGCACCTAGAAACAGCATGAAGTTCCCAACAGGCCAAGTGTTACACGTGCCAACCTCCAAAGAACCTCCATAAACAGAGAAAAGGGCATCCCTTTATACATGCAGATCTCATATCACACACTGAAACAATAATAACCCCAACCTGTGAACTCATGACATTTTTATGAGCCTACATTTGGGGCAGGAGTTTCTTTTTAGTGAGATTTGGGTTGGTATCAATTTCCAACAGCTAAAACTAAAACCAGTAATTTACCACCTAATCTAATGTAGCCTGACTCAGCTACTTTCTTTTTTATCTTAATGTCAATTATTGAATATTAACAGCCTTCCACAAGAGAACTTCTAGACAGAGGAAACAGGAAAATACAGTGTAGCGTGAGGGTTTGTGAGCTTTGTTAATGAATGCTGAGTCCTGCAGCAGAGATTGCCCCCTAGAGTGCCTTCCCGCCCCATTTGCTTTTGTAACCCGCTGCCTCCCACCCATAGTTGTCCTAAATACACTTTGTAGCAATCTGAAAAGGTATTTATTTACATGGAAAAGCAACATTGGGATAGTTGGGCAACACAGCCCACAGCTCTGTCTTTGAAAAGCAAGCTGATTTTGTCCTTTTTTTTAAAAAAAAAGTGTGGGGTTTTTTTGTTCTGGTGGGGTTTTTTAGCTTTTCTTTCTTATTTTACATCTCATCATATGTTTTTCTCTCTGTTTTGCTGCCCACAGCCTTGAAAGCTGGTTTCCACCAGGAGGTGCAGCTGTGCACTGAGAGGTTGGCTCTGCTCCACATCATGCATGAAAGGGGCTGTTAAAGAAGAAGGGGCAGAGTGAAATTCCACCCAGGATGTTTTCATTCAGCCATCCCCAAATTCCCATGTAAGTATTGCTAAAATTTAAACTGGTATTACTATTTGGCAACTCCAGCTGTGGGCCACAGCACTAAATATTTATAATAGTCTGTCCCTCTTTCCTACACAGTGACTTCCTCATAACAGTTTGGTCTTTTAATTGTTTTGCTGTTTGTTCTTCCAAAGTGCAGAAAGGTTATTTCACTTCAGATCTCAGAGTTAATGGCAGACAAAAGGAAGTGGGTGTGAAGTAGCTTATATGCGCACTGGGAAAACCTGGTGCCCTTTCTATTTATAGCTCTACTTGAACTTTCATTCATTTAGTTGCTATTTTGGTATGGCAAACATTCCATCTCCCAGGGAAAGTACGTTAGCAGTGCAAGTGAGCACAAGGGAGAACACATTGGTCATGCAGACAAATATTTAATGGCCTAGAAACCATTGCCGTTCCCAGAAAGCATATATAACCAAAGTGATACTAAAGGGAAGCTTCCCTTGCACAGTCATTCAGCTAATAAGCAGAGCAATGTTTTGAGGTAAACCCAGCCCTTTTTACTGACTTCATATCTTTTATTAAATTTTAAATCTAAGGAATTTTTAATATTTCTGTTCTCAGTGGACTAGTCTGATAAAAGGAATACCCTTGGTCACTTGTTCCATGCTCTGCCTTCTGGGTGGAGAGCTGGCTAACAAGCATTCAAAAGCTACAGGTGGGCTTTTCAGCTTTCCTTAGCTGTTCAGTGTCTTACATAATTCTGCTATACTGCAGCCAGGGTCAGCCCAGAGGCCAGATCACTGGGCAAGTCCAAAGTGATCAGGCAGGTCTGAGGTCAGGTGGCCCACAGGTTGGGGTTGGCACCCAGACCAGTGAAGATTGTTACTTCATTGTTACTTGGCCATTCTAACATGGCCAAACTGAGGTGGATCAGCTTTAATTGCCATGGGTAGCACAAAGCCGAAAAGCACAGGTTTCCAGTGGCCCACAGCCTCTTCCCAAGAGAGACACCTGAACAACTTAATGCCTCGGTGGTCTTACCACATTGGACCAGGAGCACACATGAGCATAAGCTGGCTATCTCCAACTGCCCCTGAGTTCTCAGCCCAAATGACCTGGCAGCTGTCTGCATCTGTTTGAAATAAGAGTAATGTTTGTCTTGAAACAAAACCTCTGAGTCACTGTTGCCCAGACCTGTGCTCTAGTAGCCTCTGTGACACTTCTGAAAGTAAGGGATTGTCCCAGTACTGCTTGCTGGCAAAGGTGGGACTTCAAAAGAAGGGGATGGTTGGAAGTGGGTACTCTAGAGATAAGCTATCAGCTATAACTAGATGTCAGCTGCCCTGCCACTGTGCCTGTTGCAGAAGGTGTAAGAAGCTCTGTGAACCTGCTTTGCCAGCAGGTATGAAATGATCTTAGAAGCGCTGATAAAAGGGGCTCAGTCTGTGTGAGATGGGCAAGGTGGGTGTCACTCTGGTACAAGCTGTAGCCAGAGCCATAGTGCGTAGGACAGGTGCAGTTGCAATGTAAAAGAGAAAGTCAGTTTCACAGCAGATAGGCTGGTATGAATCTGTTCTCAATCCAATCCTGTGGACTGTGTCGTTAGCTGGTGGAAATTTGTCTCTGTGCACCTATGATTTCCTCTGGCCAGTGCTCTAGCATCTTTCAGAGGCTAAAATCTGTTTAAGTCTGGCTCATTTCTTCAAAGACAAGATGGATAATTTCAGGTGAAGGCTGAATCCCATCTTTGCACTGCTGTGTACAGTGATTAATGATGATGCTGTCGCCGGAGTAGGTGGAGAGTTTGCTTGCTGGTTCTGCTGTGCTTGAGGTTCTCTCTAGTTGAGTATGTTGGGACTCCCTGGCTGTTCTACAGCCATACTTGCAATTACCACCTTCCTCCACTTTGTCATTATTTAGGCATCATAGTCATAATGTCTTAGATCATTCCTTTACTTCCTTGGCTAATTGATAAATGATATTTTAAAGGGACCCAGAACTGTTTGTTCCCACCTCCTTTTCCTTTTTTTATCTGATAATAGTTGTACCCACCAATACAGACCTTCTTGCATACTCAGATACCCTCCCACTGGCCACCTTTGTGGACTTCACCCATGTTCACCTGCTGAACAGGCAGGGCTTCCTTCAGAGGAACAATCTGGACCACTGGCTTCAGTTGAAGCATACTCATGAAATAAAATTTCAGTCATGATCTGGTGTAGCCCATACTTCCAGGCCTTACGTGAAGCACATATGTGAGCAGGCACAATGAAGATTCCTTACTAATTTTGAGTGCTTGGCTTGACAACCTCAATAATACTGCAGAGCAAGCTGAGAGAGGGAGCTGCACATGTGTCATCTCAGTGGAGCTTGAGGCAGGTGTTTCCAGAGAACCGTTTGCTAGTCTGTACCAGGCCAATCTGAACCCCGCTGAATTTAGTGAGACACCAGGAGACTTGGCGTGTGTCACTTACTGTGTGACAAGTTAAAAATCCATTTAGGATGAGGACATTAGATAGACAGGTCTAAGTACTCAAAGATCCTTTTCTTCAAGCAAGAATTAAGGGTCATACTATCTTTGAAGTTCTGTCCCTTCTCCCACAATTTGGAGACACCCAGACGTGTTCTAATATCATCTCATATCTGAAGTCACAGGAGGCTCCTGCATATTTTTTGTGTATGGGTTATTATGGTGCTCTTAGAAAGGCTAAAAAACAAAAAAAGAAAAAAAAGAAAGAGGAGTAGAGAGCTGCTCTCATCATTCGTCGCCTTTACTGTTTCTTCCTTGGAGCACAGAGAAGTCAGCAGAAAGACATGTGCCTTAGGAATTTCCTGGTTTGGGAATGAGGAGTTTGGTTCATTGCTAATAAAGAAAACCAGGAGTTGCAAGTGGGCTTGCAATTTGGGGGCACTCCCTAGTGCTTTTGGGACAGCTGCTAGCATCTGCTGCAAGCATTTTCCTCTCCCATGGCAGAGGCACCGCTTGCTGTGTTTTTCTCTCATCTAATCCTGCCTATTCATACTCACAGGTCTTTGTTTACCAAAGCTGCCTTTGGAGGGTTAGATTAATCACTTTAATCAATGTTGTAGCCAGGTTAGGAACCTAGTTGTAACACAAGATGCACTGAGTGCTGCTGCAGGTCTCCCTCTAGCACAAAAACCATTTGCTTAAAATATGAACACCCGCCCTGCAACAATTTAACTGTGGTCTTTATTTCAACTCGGGGTTTTGCAGGCCATGGGATGGGCCTGTTGAATTAGCACCAGACTGCTTGGTTTCCTACTCCTTCCAGAACTTCCCCAGGCGTCGCTGACATGAAGTTTTAGATGCCCCCTTGACCCAGTGCCTATCCTCAACTTCTGCCCACCATCTATTTCCTTGCATCTCACTCTTGCAAAATGATCTGTGCACCTCAGCTGGGACAAGGAGGAATTTACATCAAGCAACTCCCCACACCCCTCCTACCTAATCCATGAGTTTGGGCTACAACTGCCAAAATCTGCTAGTCAGTGAATTAACTGACTACTGTTGATAATCATCCTTTCTTCTGGTTATGGATGCAAAATCAGAATTCTTGCCCTGTGCCTGATAGATACTGAGGACACAGATGCAAAATGGCATTTGCTTCAAGCTGTTGGGTGTTTTATAAAAACGAGTTGAATACACTCAGGGATTTTATGACCAAGAAAGTCTCTTCCTATTTAATACAGGGAAGATCACCCAGTCATTATATAGCAGATAATACAGTGGAGCCACTAGTCTCACTTTGAGGAAAATGGAGAACCCGTTACTTCAGCCTCCTGTAATTGCATGTGAGTTTATCTGAAGAGGTGGAAGGTCTTCCACTAGATGGAATAATAGAAGAGAGAATTTCATTAATCCTTTCCTGCAGTCAGTTTGCAGAAGCGAGCAACTTTGCAAGCGCATTGTTCAACAAGTGTCACTCTTTCTCTCCGTTCTGGGGTTAAGATCTGAGGGCAGAAGCAAACACTGAGGAGAGAGCTGTCCTGTGACTATAAACGCAGATGTGTGTATTGATACTGACATCTCCTGTGGCTTGAGCAATCCTGGACGTGGGGCGAGGTCATTCACACTTTCATGTGCTAGCCAGCGAGTTGAATTCTCACACCCTTATCTATTATACTTGCTAAGGCGTCGCTCTGTTTTCTCTTCTATCTGCATAACCAGGTGTTGAGCAACTGGAATGTCATTCCAGAAATTCTGACTGGCTTGGGTGTGTGCTCCTCACAGGAATTATTTCTGGGAATTACTCAGAAGGGCCAAACAATATGGTTTCCAAAAATTATATTACTGTACAGCATAGATTTAAATGAATTGTATAATTTAGCCAAACTTGATCTCTCTGTTGGAGAGTAGCAGACTCCTCTGCCTGCTATTTCAGAAGGTGACCCAGCTCCTAGGAGCTGTGTGCTGTTTACATAGTTATAATGTTTATTTATAGCGCATCTATATGCCAGCAGGGAATTAGGGTTTATTTAATATTTTCCATTGTTTCACAGTTGCAGCAGCACTCTGCCTTCTCCCACAGCCCCATGTCTTCGTAATTCATCCCCATCATTCATTTCATTCAGCTACAAGCAGGGCGTATTCCCAAATGGCAGTGATGCTGCAGCAGGCACAGATGTTGGGAGGCAGCAACCTTCAATACAGTTAAACTCTACTTTCTGCGGCTCTGGGTAAAACCCTGGTGTCTAGAGCAAAAGGCTGCAGGGAAGACAGGAAAGATTGGAGAGCCAGGGAGCTGCCTTCCTGCTGAACCCTCATCTCTCTGGGTTCACGTGTGGGGGAACCCACTGCCAAGGGCTGCCACAGGGCAGTCCTCAGCCAGCAGCAGCATCAGGAGCCCCCCAGACTGTCCCCAACAGGCAGAAGGTTAGGAGCAGCTTTGACCCTTACTGGCAGCGTGGCAGTCCTTGGCTGTTGGAGCAGCAAAGCCCAGAGTGAGAACAGCTGCCAGAAGGCACATGGACATAGCTCAGAAAAACATAATGAAGAATTCTGCCCTTTTTTTTCACTTGATGGCCTCCTTTTTTAAAGATTTCTTTTCTGGTACCTTAGGAGAAACCGGGGGACCTGACAAAGCAGCCAAGATAAGTGGGACTCAAAGGAAAGCAAAGCTGAAAACTCTTCAGGTGCCTGTCACCAAATTGCAAGGGTCAGTTTGAGCTGGAAGCTCAAGGGTCAGGACACAGAGAAGTGTCTCCTGAGGGAATTACCCTGCACACTTTTGCTGCCAGGGAACAGGCAGTAGAAAGCTGTTTGCTATTCAACATAACACAGAAACTAAAGGCTCAGTCTAACCAGTAGCTGCAGAGCTCCATCGGATGTTATCTGATGGCCCTAGGATACAGCTGGCCTTATATTTTAAATATGGTCCAAAGCTTGTTTGTCTAAAGACAATCAAGAGCATTTAAGTAAGACTGACAAACAAAGAGAAACAGAGCCCTGAAGAGGGCATAGTTATTGTTCTTTAGCAAGCCAACGGGATGAGACAGCTGCACAGAGCCAGGGGAACAGACCACATCTGCAGAATATGAGAGAAATTCAGTCTGCACTTGTGTGCAACACAACAGGCTTTAGCAATTTTTGTCAAGGTTTGAGATTTCCATTTTGTTAGTGTGGTTCTGCTTACACTCATTGCCAGGGCTAACATAAGTGAGTGGCTGTGCAGCTGCCTAACCTCAGTGGCTGGCTCACTGCTTGTCTGGCTTCGGAGGCTCCCTCTGAGTAGCTGCTCACTTCCTTGGACCTAGATCTCCCTTCACATTGTCCTGCTCTGAATTTCAGTGCTCAGGGCTGCCTGAGGGTTTAAGGACAATGTGCCATCTTTGATGCTAGAGCTCCCTGTCAGTTAGGTGCAATGAGTGACCAGGGCCCTTCTGAAGGTCTCCTGAGTTTTTGCACAGGGAGAACAATGACAAGGTGAGCTCACACCTCCTTCCAGACCGTGGCCAAGCGTGCAGCATTTAAGCAGAGGATTATGCTACAGTTAGTGGCACGACTGTGATACCTCAAAACATGTCCCCTTCAGAGCATTTATAATCAAAGATAAATTCAGCTGTAATGGTGAGGAGAGCTACTCATTTAAAAACTTCAACTGGCAATCATACCTCATATAGCTGGGCTATGTTCTTAGCTTACTGTACAACCACATTTCAGCTGCACGTTGTGCAACTGCTATTAGCATTAATGAGTTACAAGGCTAATATTCTGATACTGTTCCTAGAAACAGTCTGCCTGGGAATGCACCCTTCTGGACTAGTTAGAGGAGTTAGATGGAGCAGAGGGGACCTGTGTGCTTTGATGCTTTGTGGGAAACCTGGATCCAAACCCAGAAGTGGGTCTGGTCTTTAGCCATGAATTTCAAAAGTACAAAAAAAAAAAAAAAAAAAAAAAAAAAAGCTGCCTCTGTATGGGATCAAATTTGGATTCTGCTTAGGAATAAAATCTCCCAAATGCTGTTGAGTTTGATATCCATCCTGATGTGGATCTGAGGGACAAATTTAAAAGCAACTCTTTAAAACCTAATAACCAAAGAGCAAAATTAAATTCACTCCCAGACCATGATGATAACCTACTGTGGAAATTTCATTTAATCCTTATTTTGAGTAAGATTAAATTAACTGTCAAATGTTAACATTTCTAGTACTGGTATATAGAAATTACACTTAGAAGAAGCCTCCTGCCTTACAAGGAAGATCTACAAGGGCCATGAGTGTAGCTTCACCCATCTCTAATGGATCACTGATGTAAAGAAATTGGCATTGGTTTGTAGTGACTGAACTTCTTACCTGTTTTTGGGCTAGCAGAGTAAACCCCA
This sequence comes from Caprimulgus europaeus, assembly GCA_907165065.1. Next base: position 80,477,794 of record OU015526.1, read on the forward strand.
GTTTTCTGGGGCTGGCAGACATGAAATTGAGGTCTCAGATTTGTGTTGTCTCTGCAGAGGCTGCACTTGCTCTCACCAAGCGCTATTTGCATGTCCAGACTAGGCAGTGGTGCAGCCGTGTACTTAGCTGCACAAACCGGTACTGATTTTGCTTGTGCAAAATGCAAACACCCTCAATTACCTGTAGAAAATCCTCGCCAAGGCTTGAGATTTCTGATCTGCTTGGATGTGGCACTTCCTATCATGTGCCCTGTCAGCTGTGCAGGTCTTCATTTGGAGAAAAGCCTGGAGGGAGACAAGGGAGAAGATGGTAGTTTTAGTTGAAAGGCAAACGGATCAAAGGCAGGTGATTAGCATCAGAGCCTCTCATCAGGACAGGGTGTCTGAGTGCAGCCTTCCCCTGCATCACGCCCCGCGAGACGGGTCACTCCTGCGTTTGCGTGAAAGCCTCTCGGGTAAGGGGCAGCCTGTGCATGGGTCACACATCAAACAAGCGCAGGCAGGAGCCCAGAACAAACACGTGGCTGAGACCAGCGAGATGTGACTGGAGATTCCCAGGACGCTCTCGGCCAAACACGAGACCTGAAAGACTGGTGGGAGGTGGGCAGGTAACCGGAGAATAAAAGCTGGGATTCTTGAGCACGTAAACAATAGAAACCACAAAACAACCACACTTGCTCTGGAAAATGGCACCGCACTTTCGGGGTGAAACAGCTGGCCAGATGCTCAGACTTGAAAGGCAGTGACTCAAACCCAGTGCCAACCTCCGATTCGCTGCCTTGTGCCTAAAAGCCACCACATCCTCCACGCTGTCGCAGAGTGGTGTCAAGGAGAAAATTGCCCCGCTGTATCTCTGTTGTCTGCTTTCATGTTGGAGATACTGCATGACAGGCTGCAATGCTGAGCCTAATGCTGATCTGTGGATATAGATCAGGAAGAGCTTGGCTGAAGTAAACAATTATTCCAGAGTAAACTGGGAACAAGGAAGAAGTCTGCAGACTTCATTCACATGTTCTCACGCTGTTTTGCAAGCCTGAGCAATTCTGTTTTCCCCAGCCAGACTGTAGAAGCACATTTAGCTGTCTGCACATAATTTGATCTGCAGCACTCAAGGACCCTGTGCTACTTTGGGGTGTTTATAGAGATTTAAGGGCTAAGAGAGAACTGGGGGATCTTCTGAAGAACCAGAGCAGGTTAGGCGCTCAGGGCTTAACGAAGGGCTGGCTGCCACATCACTGCTCTAATAGCTAGTGCTTAGAGGAGACTCCCTGAGTATATCCACCACTTCTTGCCTATTCCCTTTGGGTTAGGGGAAGTGTCTTCAAAAAGCCATGCCTTAAGCACATCACCCCAGGCCTGCCTTTCTCTTAATACCTTCTTTAGGCCCTATAGGGACTGTAATCTTTTCCAGATAGAGACTTAGCTGCTATTATAAACATGTAGACAGGGTGCTCTGGTATCAGCCGAATTCTGCCTCCATTGGTGTCACTGACAGCTCTGCTTTAGTAGGGGGGAAAGCTGGACCGCTGCGAGCATGCAGGGAGCCCTGCCCTTTGTCAGCATCTTCCCACCTAGCCCCTGTGCTTTCCTAGGGTGCAGTGCCAGGGATCAGCCCACCCTTTCAGCTGTTAGCTCTGCCACTCTGTGTGTGTTTGTGCAGTCCCCACATAGCTTCGTAGTGCACATGTGGTACCCTAGCATCAGCCATCAAAAGAGGAGATAGCAGGTCTCTGCTGGTTGTCTGCTGTCAGTGGAAAGGTGGTAGGTTCACCCAGAGGGCAGCTCATTGCCCTGTGTCAGATAAATACTTGAGGATGGTAGTCTGAACGCTGGGAAGTTTAATCTCCCCAAAACAGAGATTGCTGTGTACACAGAGGAGGCTGTGGACTTTCCACAAGTACTGTTTCCCTGAGATGTGTAGCATATACAGTTTTGCAAGGTACGCATTGTTCATACGTGTTTATAGTTAGGAAATACTCTTGCATAAAAATGAGAGAGGACAGTAAAAATGGAGGAGAGACTTCTCTAGGGCTGGGCATGTACCTTCAGCTCCCATTTTGGATCTCTGCAGCTTTCCATACTGGGCATGGCTGTGGGAAATATTCCCAGATCTATATACTTATGCATAGTCAGCGTGTACAGAATTACATGCGTATGCCCAGCTCCCAGTGTCAGCAGAAAGATGTGCTCCATGTTGTCTTGGGACAGACGTGCTCTGAGGCACACGTCTTTGGTCTGAACAAGCTACCTCTCCACAAAAACCTGTGGATGGAGAGTTTGCCTTGTAGGTCCCACAGGAAAACCTTCATGTTCAGATGGTTTCATACACCTGTATAGTCACTGTTCAAAGGACTGGGAAAACCTTCGCTGTTTCCTGTCCTAATTTTAGGGGAATATGATCTGTCCATTATGGAATTGCTAGTAAATAATGGCTTATTGGTGGCAACCTCCAAACTTCTTAAAGCTATGCAGCTCATAATTGTAGGATATTTTTGTAAAATGCTAGGTGCAAAACCAAGCACCTAAAACATAAACTCAGTTAAAACCTTACTAAAAGCAACACATCCCCCACAAAAATTTAAATTTATAAAGCAAAACCTGAGATCTTTCCTTGGGCTCTGGACAAACCACATTCTAGAAGGTGCTGCTTCACATGGTCTTCACCAGCCGTCCCAGCTCCCCGTCTGTTGAAGCTTGCACTCCCAGTGGTTCTGATACCAAAGAGGGAAAGGCTGTGTCCAGTCTGTGTGCCTTTGCAACCTCTGTGACCAAAACTGTCAAGAATAGTCGATACAAGCAGATTATCACAGTTACTGTCATGCTGGCACACATCCTTAAAATCATGGAACAGGATGCATATTCCCCACAGGATACTTTGATAAAATAGTTGTGCACTCTGCTTGAGTCCACTGGTGCCCAGAGTTGACTGCAACTGTCAGGGTTTGGCTTGCCTCAGGCAGTGCCATTGTATGCTCACAGGCTGGTAGGATGCGGTTTGAGGTCTAGATGTAGGATGGGAAAGCAGTCACTAGGTTTGTCTATTGCTATCTCGTTTTCAAGCCACTTTTATGACAAGTCAGGCACATGGGTTTGTACATTTGTGATCCAGCCCTGTGGTTCACTCTAGTGGAGACGTCAAAAAATGTAACTGTTCATGTGATCGCAGAAGGTCTTTGTTCATGGCAAGGACATAGAATTGGTGCCCAGGTCTTTTGCCATTTAGATGCCTGTGTGATTTAGGTGCCTCTGGCTCAGCTGAGTCAAACACAAACTAAAGTGCTAATCTCTTCACAATAAAACAATCTGATCCCACTCCTTCCCAGTCTGTTTCCCTGGTGTGTCCAGGGACACTTTAACAAACAGAACAAGTTGCTCTAAGGAAAAACCTGTGCCAAAGCTAGACTGCTGCCTGCCTCTTGGAGTACGTGTCCACTGAAAATGCCCCATCTGGCACCTGAGAAAGACACACTCCAGCAACTTCTCTCTCTGCTGTGTCAGAAGGGGTATATTTGCAGGAATGCTGTGTGACAGCTTCCAACAAGGAGCATCCCTGCTCAAATGATCTCTCAGCCCAAGGCTACAGGGACAAGCAGGTGGAGGTGATGGGGAGAGAAGCAGCAGGCAGTCTGTACATCTGTCAGAGTTTGAGTGGAAGCAGCATGGTTAGGTACCATCCTCCTGCCCTGGTACATCCCCAGGTATCCCTCATCTTCAGAGATATTTTAGGTTTCAGAAGAGTTTACCACAGTGAGCTATTTATTAAAAAAAGATCTAACCTTGCAAAAACACTTACACGCACTGTCTATATATTCCAGCTCCTGCCTGCCAAGAAGTGCATCGTTTCCCTGTGCAGACTGGAATGTGCTTTTTATAGTGAGCCCAACACCAGCCCAGAAAGAGCAGGTAAGGTCATGGGAATGTCTCTTTTTTAAGTCACAGAAAACATGTGTGATTCTCAAACGAGGCATCTGCCCTTAAAACTTGTATGCTTACACAACAGAGGGGTGCTCCCTGGAGCCTAAAACCACCCCTTAAACCACACCTCTTCTGCCATCTCGGGGCGGGAGGCAGGAGCCCTAACAGAGCAATGGGGCTGGAGGCTGCCACAGATGTGACGGGAGTTGGTGTAGGCGAAGCAGGGTCTGCTCTGCCTTGCAGACCGTGGCACTGCTCTGTGCACAAGTGGCTCCTTTTCCAAGTCCTCTCTGCTTGCTTTGACTGGCCCTTTTCCCATGTAGTGCAGACAGATTTAGTGTGGTGTTTCCCAATCAAAGCAGCAGCAAGTAAATCCACTACAATGGCATGTGCTGTATCTGCAGGGAAAAGAAGAAATCACTGGGAGCAGAAAGGGGAAGAAGAGTTCTCCTGAAGTCCAGGTGCTTGGTGTTAACACAGTTGCTTTCTCCATGCCCAATTAGATTCTGATGCTATGTACACTTTTCTGTGCCAGTTCTACAGTCTTGGATGCAGCCTAAAAATAACTTGAGATGGAATCTTTTTTTTTTTTGTCTCGGATGAAGCTTATAAAATGCTTCCTGTGACAGGTTGCCAAACAATCACAAAACAAAACCACCCCCAAACTTTCCAAGAGACGGCTTTAGCAGAAAGTAAACCTCTCTTGGGTTTTGCCCATCTCTAGTGATAAGCCACTGGCATTCTTCTCTCTCATTTCTTCTGCAGATTGGCTGCTGATAACTCTACTCTCTAATTAGGCCCACCCCAGCTTTGTGGAGAAGGCAAGAGTCTGCACATGCAAAACGTGTACACAACAAACTTGCGTCTGCTGTACTGCCATGTTCCAGTCCAGGAAGACAGCGTTTGCCTCTGCACCTCTGTGTTCTTTAAGGAACTCCTCGGATGTAATGGCAGCTCTCTGCCAAGTAAGGTGCTGCAAATGAAATGTGGGGAGCTGGGGGAGCTGGTTAGAGGGAAACCCAGCCTGCAGGTCCAAGGCATTCAGAGGAGGGGCCACACTGTGCAGCAGGCTACAATATCTGGATGATAATTGCTCTGCTCTGCTACACTGTCACTGCACCAGTGACAGTCAGGGGCCTTTTTGCAGGGAAAATTTCTCAAAATGCCAAACATTTCCTGACCTTGGCACACCAAACGAGCAGCCCTTACTATGTGACCAGGTCAGCTGCTCTGACCAGCATAGGACATGCCCAACATTTGAATGGTTATCACTATGGATAACAAAAGCCCCCCGTGCCTGTGCAGGAAGGGTGAAAAGCTGCATTATCTGACCTGAGGAAGGCCCTGGCCAAGCTTTAAACACAGCTGCTTGGCCATCTGAGCGCCCTGTTCGCATTCCATATGAAACCCTTGCACAGCTCCAGACACCAACGACCTTACCAATAATTAACAATGGAAATTTCATTCCCACATGCCCTTGGATAACAGAGCAATTTCAAGGAGGTGTTTTCCTTAGCCTGTCAAATACCTGACAGGGTGTTGTTGTAAAGCTGGTTAATTTGTATGGGTGCTGTGCTTGGGGTGAACACTGTTGCTTACAACAGAGGGAGTATTCCTCTGTTCCTCTGTTCCTCTGTCATAGGCTTCTGTGGGACTTTGCATCTCCCTTGCTTGGGTACAGTTTTTAAAAGCTCCTACATGATTTATGATTTCTTCACACAGTTCAGCAGCCAGGCCCTGTAGTGTAGATGCAGTCAGGGCTCAGGGGTGCAGGGCTCACTGAGCTGACCAGCCGCTGAAAGCAATTCCACACATCCATGGTCTTCAGGAGAAATCCTTCTAGATAAACTAGCTCCCTCAAAAACTGCCACTCAGTCCTTGCTCTGTGCTAGTGCCTAGCTCAGTCCCCATAGAGGAAGGTCCATTTTGCTGGACCTGTCGCAGGATGAAGCTAGCCCTCCCCTTGGTGCCTGGCTATGCATTCTGTCCAAGCTCACGTGGACAGGAGCTGGGTGGCAGGCGTGCTGGTGTCACAGAGAAGCAGCATGAGGAAAGGCAGAAATGAGACCTTTGTGTGTGAGGCCTTTTGTGGGTGGTGTGTGCACTGATCTCTTAGTGCTGTCCACAAGGCAGGCAAAGGGATGGCATAGTGCTTCTGGCATTGAAAAAGCAAAGCTTCTCCTTCTTCTATTGGCTTCTCTTCAGAAAGCCTTGAGATACACAGGTGGTGGGGCTTTTGGCCCAGGGATCCAACTGCATGTAAAGGACATGCAAGGACCTTCTGTGTGAACCACTTCAGCCCAGATCTGCTCCTGTCACACCACGCTCGATGCTAATGTTGACATAGCCAGTCTCAATCGTACATGGTTGCACCCAGAAAAACACGTTGGGGCTGTAAGATGTGTATTTCCTCAGGTGGTGGGTGCTCAGGGAAGTACTGGGGTTGTGAGAAAGTGTGTGAGAGCAGGTCTGTGGATTCTCCAGAACCAGCAATCACTGAAGAAGGAAACAAGCTAGAGGGATTAGCTCTGACGTTCGCGTTTTAACTGTACCTTCTCCTCCCAGGGCAAACAACTGACAGAGAGATGAAGACAGTGTCATTGTGGATGGAACAGGCTGTGGAAAACGAAAGATAACAGCAAAGGCAAGTCTCCACTTTTATCAAATCTCCCCTAGTAATCCTCACACCACAGCTAGCTCCCTTTGGAATAATTGCACTAACAAAGAGGAGAATGGCAGCGGGACTCAGAGCAGCGGTTCCCAGACTCTGGGGATGTCAGCTCGAAGCCGGCTGTCTTTGTGGGTGTTTCAGATGGGAGTCTGATAATGAAGGAGCAGGAGAGTCTGACAGAAAGTGCAAGGGACAGCAAATAGAGCTGGTAGGAGCTGACTGAGAAAGCTTGGGAACTGTTATATCTGACATCACCCCTGTCATTAGTCCTCTTCTGTGGAGCTGGGCAGGCCACTTAACCTCTTTGCAGGCTAAGTGGGTAGAGTAAAAGTCTCAGCTTCTGGTCTTTTCTGGGCAGTGTGTTTTCCTTTGCTGTCAATGGGCTGTTTACAAAGCCAGTCACCAATGCTTTTAGTGAACACCCAGTCGTTTCCATCCCCAACGCTCACCCTGTGTAACCTATTCTAAGCTGCATCTTTGAATTTTGTAATCTGTGGTGGCCATATGGTGGCCTCAGGCAAGTCTTGCAAACTCCCCTACTTCGGGCAGAAATTGCAGTTCACAGAAAGCTCTTACCCAAACATTATCCATGTCTCAGTTTATAGTCTTAGCAGTACCTCCACTTGGAGGTCTCAGTGTAGGCCCTTGCATAAACAGCAAATCCCCTGTGCCTAAGCAAACAGCTGCAATTTTAGAGTGAAGGTGTTTTAAAGATTAGGACATGTTTGACTATGCAGAACAAAAACAAATGTCTCCTCACTCATGGACTTAGCATTTACAGATCTGCATGTGGCAAATTCTTCTGCTTTGTGTCTCTTGTTTTCTCTTTCATGGTAATAGCTGGGCATGAGTTTGTGGGTTTCCTTGTTTGTTTTCAAAGGCAGTGGATGGAGGTGGAAAAGGTTTTCTGTGTAGGAGGTATGACCCTATTGGTTTAGCTCTGAATAAGGGGATTATAGAGTCAGAAATGTGAGGGAACCCTGTGCTGGTAGGTCCTGCACGCATTCCTTCAGACAGTTTTGGCATCTCTCCAATAACAATGGTGATTTATGTAAGGTATTGTGAGAGAATGTCAGGAGCATGAGTATAAATCTGCCTCTCGCTAAGACGAGAAAATATGCTTGCTATTTCGTTCCAGCTTGTTCAAGGGTAGAGAGAAGGGCAGGCAGGCATAATGCTGAGTAGTAAGGTAGGCGTTGCCAGTATCCGCCGAGGAAACCAGGATGGTTTCTCACATTAGTAATGGTTCCTTCTCTTATTTTCAGGTGAACAGTGCAAAAAAATTCAGCTTGACAGTGCTTGAAACTTTCAGAGCTTTGGGAAAGGGGTCCAGTACCACAGTTCAAATCAAAACTACAATGCTTAGGAACACCTTGGGTTTGAAAGGATGTGAAGGCCGAGGCTGGGGTTAGCTAGGCCATTCTATCTGCAACTGAACCACGTAAAGAGGTTTCTGCCCCTGTTGCTCAGCACTGTCCCATCCAGGTGGAGGATGTTGCCCCTCACCAAACTGACCCCTTGGGGCTGGTCCCTGATCATGGCTCCAGGAGGAGGCAGGCTGAAAGCAGCAATTTCATTCACCAGCAGGAGCCTGTCTTGCTTTCTCTATGACCAGACCCCCAGCACACATTCTCTCATTCCACCTTCCTTGAGGAATGAATGTTGACTTGCATGGTGAAAGTGTTCCCCTCCTCATGGGCATGTGAGTTATGTCCCACATAAAGCTCTGCTAGGTTCTGTTTACTTCCCAAACTGTCCCTTCCCAAAACACAGCTCTCATGGGCTCCATTTTCTTCCCTGTAGCAAATTTCCCCCAGAAGAACTAGGGAAAAACTATACTGCTCCCTCTTCCTGCTTACGATACGTATGAGCAGTGATTCTGCTGATCCAAACCTCTTCCAAAGTGCCAGACCCACTCAGATTGTCTTTAGTTGTGTTGATTGTACATACAGATCCTTTGGAGTGTACTGGAGTCAAAGATGCTGGCAGTACCTCCTGGGCTGTAGATCTCAGCCAACCCACAAGGCCACTTGTCCAGGCGGTCAGTTACTCTGGCACTTTATCATGGGGCTCTTCACAGCCCGGGCCGAAGCCTCACAGCTGGCTTTGTCCAGGCTCTGCACTGTGCCAGGGGAGGGGTGCATTTTTCCCCAGTGCTCAGCAGTCCCCCAACACCTTCCACAGGGTGACAACTCCTTGCAAAGTCAAGGTGAAGGCTGCCACCTACTGAGTCACCAGAGCTGCCTCTAGTGACACTTAAGTGTGCCTTTGAGGTTTCTAAGCAGGCAGGCAGGCACAGTGCTATGGGAAGGGTCCTGGTCAGTGCAGGATTCAGCAGGACCCTTGGATTTGAATTTTTCATAAGCAGCATCAATCTCTTGCACTAGGTTTATATTTAGATACATTTCATTTGGATAGAAGGACTTTGGTATAAGTTTGCTTGACACAGTCTTGTTTTTTAAGGAAGTGTGATCTTCAAAAGGATGTTACTCCATGTTAACTGTCCGTAACATGAGGCTCCCACAAGAGCTTTTAAAAACTGCTGCTGAGAGTTACACCCCAGATGAAATACTGAGGAAACCGAGCACAGAGTAAATCAGGTAAACACTCCGGAGCCTGATGTTCTGACTAAAGTGATGCTTGACAGTTTGAAAGAATCAGAAAATAAGAGCTTTTCTCCCCTCTCAACATTTTGAGATTGAGATTAAAAGCAGTTGGTCCCCAGTAACTCTCACTGGTCCTTGTCACTACTCACATGTACATAGACATAGAGTAATTAATACCTGTGTCTGCAGCTCTCCCAGATGAGTTTTTAAGTCTGTGAGGAATTCATTCAGATTGGAAAGTGCCTCCTCAGAGCTGCATGCTGCCAGGTCTGGTTGTGCAGATCATTAACTGCATGACTGCTGAAATTTGCAGGTTTCATTTCTGTCCCATGCATCCTCACAGAACCTTATACCAGTCAGGTCAGTGATACTGGTCTCCTCGCTTGGAGACTTTTTCCCCAGTGTTAGGCTAAGGCATCAGTGCCCCTGCACTTCTCACATCAAATATTATGCTGAAGCAGCCTTCTGTTTATTCTCATATTTGAATCTCTGCACACATAAGATGGGCTTTATTGTAGTCAACTTCAGTAGTCTGTAGGTTAAGCATCTCATACTTGTCTTCCTCTGTAGCCAGTAGAAAGAAACTCCAATGGATGATTCTTCTGGATTATTTTAGATACCTATAGATTTCTCTATAGAAATACCTTCTCCTTCACTATCTCAAAACAGCCAATTTAAGTTTAGTACATATCCACTCAGTGGGTAAATATGAGGTGAGTGAGCACAGCATTAGTTTCTACAGATGATAATTCAATACTTTAGAGCCCACTGAAGTAAAAAAGACCACAAGAGATAGGCTGACTGTGTATAGCAGCGGAGATTTAGCAACTGAAGTCGTTAACACGAGTGGTACTAGAGGCCAGATTTACTAGAATCATATTCTTAAAGCAATTAAGATCCGATTGTATAATGAATTAATTGGAGATCACCACAAAGCTATGAGTTTCCCACCCTTGTTTCAAGTTGCAAAGATCTGGGATCATCTCATTTAAGCATCTGTTGCAAGTACAATTTATTGTGCTGTTGCTGGGAGGATTCTGATAAGGGAACAAAGCTGCAGAGTTAATTAATTAATGGAAGTCAGCGGTGGGTGGGGAGCACTGCCAGGCTATGGGGTTCTCCATACCTTTCGCAGGGTTCTCTGGAATTACCCTGGAATGTGCTCGTGGCTGCTGCCGGGAGGTGGGATAGGCTTTGATCTGCAGTCACAGGCCTGCTTACAGCCGGTGGGTGTGTTAGCACTCTTCTGTCAGGCTTGATGTAAGGAGCAATTAAAGCCCATTTATGTAGGAGATAGATAGCCTGGAACAAGAGAAGCCAACACCCCAAACATCACATGACATGACCTGTGCAAAGCTAGGCTGTATGGGTGGCCGGAAGGGTCTTGCTCTTTCCTTGCTCTTGTTCACCAGGGAAACGTATTGTTGCTGTTTGTATTGAGTGAACTTGTTGAGGAAAAGATTGTTTTCCTTGTTTCTTCCAATGCCTGTTTTTAGTCAATAATGGAGTAAACCCAGATGGGTTTTAGGTTTAGTTGAATGGGGCTCTTCTTGCTGACAGAGGCAAGGCTGAAGGGCTCTGAGTGACAGCACTGAAAAGGGAATGGTGGCAAGGTACTGCCTTCAGAAACTTCAAACACATCACCTTATCAAAGCGTCATTCAAGACATCACTCAGCAACTTGCTACAGACATAAGTTATCATCTGAACACCAAGCACATTCCAATAACTGCCTCTGAAATGAGAGTACATTTCTTACTCAATATTGGTCCTTCTTACTCAATATTACATCCTTCCCCTTTTGAACAAGTGTGAGAAAAACTTTATTTCTTTGTGGACATGATAGGTCTGGGATCCTCTGCAAGTTGTAGGAACTAGCAAAAGCTTCCAGCAAGAATAGCTCAACATTTTAAAAATATGCTTAGTTGTTTAGAAAAGGAAACAAAGAATATTTGCAAAAGCTGTCTACGGTAGTCCAGTGAGGAATCTGGAGTTTCAGGGGCAGAGAGGAACCACGGGAGCTGTTTCACTACCTGCGCATATGGACTGGTTTGCACTCTCCTCTCCCTGCAAGAGCAGTCTCCCCAGATTCAAACCTGAACTGACCAGAGGGCTGGAAATGCCCTTTGTTTCTCGGTGTGGATTGTTGTGCAGTGAGTCACAGTGCGAGGAGAAAGCAGCTGTCAAGGGCACAAGGGATGGCCAGCCTGCCTGAGGCACAGCTCTGTACTGACCTACACTGCCCTGCACTCTGTCCGCTTCATGATCATGCCATGATCATGGAGACCACCCTTACACACCTTCCTCCTCCTCTTCCTCTCTTCAGAAAGAAAGATGTGCCAAAGTGCTTTGCAGTAGAGAAACCTCACGTTAGTCAGTGAAGCCACAGAGGGCCTGCTGCAATGCTGCATCACAGTGCAGTATCTTTAGCTTATTTTCCTAAGGAAATGAGTCTTAGCTATTGTGCAACACATGTCTCTTGTACTCCCTCTCTAACAACAGCCCAAATCCAGACACACATCAGGGATCTCAAGGATATGATGTTCGTGTCTGTGTTGTGAATACAGCTCTCTGGAGAAAGAACGAAATTCCCCCAGTGCCTCCACTAAGTAGAAACTGGCACTGCAAGTTCACCTCAAAGAGCCTGCAGGCTCCAGCTCTAGACACCAATCCGGAGGAGGCCTGGGGGAGCAAGTCCTTTAAACAAGCAGTGCAGGGGCAGACAGAGGAGTGAAGATAAGAAAACCATAGGAAAAAGCCTTTCTAAAGCTCAAGCCCATCCTCTTTCTTCATTCTTCCTCTGATCAAGGTGTTTATGCAAATAATTCTATAAGCCTTAAGAAGCTGAACCAGTTAGGTATTGACTTGAGTAGTTGTCAGCTCACCGTCTGAGGGCACCCACTGGTCCAGCAGGATGAAAGGTCAGTGTGAAACTATGGTCTGGTTTAACACTCCTGACCTGTGTTGGCAACACAAACCAGAGAGAAAGTCAGTAGAACATTTCACATCAACTTTCTCTCTTGACACCAAGCCACTGTTTTATTTACAAGGCTCAGGCAGCTCATCTCATCCGCAAAGCACGGTTGAAAGTGGTCAAAAGAGCATTCAGCTACAGCTATAGGTTATAGACCACATCAAGCGTGTAAAAAATAAATGACTGGGCCTCACAACCTTGATACTGCAGAGAAACTCTATATTCTCACTAAAATAGGTATTACAGACACTTTCTTATTTGCCAACTGATTTCTCAGCTCGTTGAATGCACTGAAATCAGGTTGTCAGTTTCTTTGTCCGCGGCCCTGAGGGAACAAAACCTGTTTTAAGGAAAAAAAGAGAGATTCATACCTCCTTTAGAAATCCCCATCTTCTGGGGTCTTAAGGAGAACTCAAAGTATTGCCAAACTAGCAAGAACTGGCAATTCTTAGTCTAATATGTCAGAGAAGTTTGCATGGATTTTGCATACATACAGGTAGGCTGTGCCAAACATCTTGTCTCCTGGCTTGCTTAAAATTTACTGATGCCTGGGTTAAAATTGCCTGCTCTTCTCAGAGAAGCAGCTGCAGACATGGCCAACGAGTCCTGGGCACCCAAAGCCTGCGAAGCCCTGACCAAAATCCACCAGCTCTAGAAGTAGAGTGGTATAAGGCACTTCACTAAGCAACATTTCCTCTCCAGTGCTTGTCTGCAGTAGTCACTGGGGCCTTGTTTGTTCCCTGTAACACACACAGGAAACCTAATTCCTTGAATTTGGAAAGTGGAACTCACCACTAGCAATACCAGACAACTCACATGGAGCTCAGCTTTGAAGCTACTCATGCATGCAGATCGGGAGGGGATACCTTTTGGGCTCTGATCCCTGTGGTGGTCACAGAAATCCATAAGAGACAACATGTCTTAGCAGACAGACGCCCTGGGATCAGTAGAGTTGTGTGAACACCACCTTTCTCTTTGTTGTTGGGTCCTGATAGAGATTTACAGGCTGCACTGGATTCAAGGTAGTGCAAGCAGTGCACAGAGCCAGCAGTAACCTGAAGTGAGCTGAACTCTGAGTGAGTGGCCCGTGTGGCTAGGGATCTCATTCACTCTGCCTGAGCAAAGGGCAGGGACAGTGTCTGAGCTGCAGGGGTCCTGGATGATTGTTTAACAAATACATTTTAGTCAATCCTGTTAAACCTGGCAACATTACACATCTCGCCAGCAGTGTCATCCCTCGTCCACCCAGGGGCCAGTTGCCTCGGAACAGCAGATAAGATTCCAAATAAGATGCGTAGGAAAAGCAGAGCCTTACTTTCACTAAATGTGCTAAATGGAACTCTGTGGAGAGGTCACAAATCCACTGTGCATCCTTTGAAGAGCTTCTTTAGAGGATATTATACATTTTCTGGATCAAGGCTCTGTCTGTTCTCCTTCTCCTTCTAATTTATGAATAGCAGAAAGCAACAGCATCCTAGCTATGCATTTGGTGGGCGTAAAAGAATGACTCGTTAGCTTAATGGAGAGTTATCTGGGCAATAAATGTATGAATAAGAATATGTGACAATGAGTCACCATCTGATTGTATGCCTGGGTGGAACAGATGCAGGTACCATTTTGCATGGGATTGGTGTAGTGCAGAGTTCAAGATGGGTTCAGGAAAGGTAGGCTGCTTTCTTTATAGCTTAACTAAAGACCTTTAGCTGTAAGATAAGCTTCCCTGGATACACTTCACTAGCAGCATCACCCAAATAAGGTCAGTCTTGCTGGATGGAAAGATCTTGAAGCTACTTAGCTAGGTTTCCCCTGCAGGAACTATCCCAAAGAAAGCCCAGTCTTATCTAAAGCATGTCCAAAACAGGAACCAACTCTGAGTATCAGCAGGCTGAGTTGGTGCAAGTTGTGCAGAAGTACTGACCCACCAAACAGTCCTGCACAAGCCTTGCGTGTTACTGTGCTCAGATCAGCTTAGGCTGAGCAGCAAACCCAGACTCTCCAGTTTACTCGTAGCCCCCGTTACACTTGCAGTCCTGATTGCCAGCCAGCAAACATGCACTGAGCTTCTCCTTGCTGGTTTGCTGACAGTTCTGCTTAGTCACCCTCGGCCCTACTGATGGTCTCGTGAAACAAATGTAAATACATTGGTACCTGTAAATGTTTCCTGATAGGAAACACTACACTGGGCTCATTCCTCAGGGGCAAGGAGCCACGCTCCTCAAAGCAGACCCCTGGGACCACAAGCCTGACCTGGCAAGCAGGCCAGTGCCAGCGTAGCACAGCAGGTACCTTCTGGGCATCCCCTTGCCATGCTGTTTTTGATGAAGCACAGCATGTGGCAGGACTGCTTTGAGGAAGGCGTTTTGAGGTGACACCTGCCACCTCACTGTGGGCTAAGTCTAGAGCTGCAAGAGGAGCATAGGCTTGTACAGCTTTCATCAGACCCTCTGTGTTCAACTGTGCCCTCTGTCCATGTTCTCCTTCACACGTTGGCCAGCTGGTTGCACGAGCTTCAAAGCCTGACACGAGGCTGAGAGTGGTCATGTCTTGGTGTTGCCCTAAGCCTGTCAGCACTGCCAGGGCTTGTGGCCTCTGCTCGTGCTGGCAGGTGGCCTTGGGTGTTCCTGAGCTGTGCCCCTCATGCCTGGGGCACTGCTGCATCAGTGTGCGGTCCCATAGCTGAGAGAAGGATGTGTATGCTCCCTGAAATCCTGGGCAGGATCTTCATCTGGGGTGTTAGAGCTGATATTTAGGTTCAGAAAGAACTTTTGTGACTCATCTTGGGCAAGTGTTAGCTCCATATCACAGCCTAGGGCTTTTGGAATGACCCACGGTTGTGATGCCTGTTATGAGGAGGAGGTTTGGGGAGGAGGATTGTGCATGCCTGCTGAGATACCTCAGTCTAAATGTTCAGCAGTCATGAGATCCTAAGTCACTTGTTACTTTTTAAAGCTCTGGCCTGGAATTTCTAGTGGATTATAGATGCCAGAAAGTGAAATTACTCTTGTGCTCAAGTGAATCCTCCCAGTATGTGAGGGAGTTACAAAACGTTACTGTTGTCATTATACAACTGGTTTTGGGAGAAGAGTCTCCACCCTGCAGTATGGTCTGTACCACTGCTCCACTCACGTTTTTCCAGGGGCTGAACTGGATTTGCAGGTGCTGCCAAAGTTGCTTTATGCGAGGCGGTACAGTAGGCAGGGGCGGCAGCTGACCTGGTTGAGTTTATGGGCTTTCTGATACCCCTGAAAAGAGAGTAACCAGACCTGGTGGTGCAGATGTGGATGGAGGACTTCACTTTTGTGTGCTTACATGATGTTTCTTGCCTCAAGCTTAAAACTGACTTCTACTAACTCATGTGTGGCCAGTACCAGTGGGGCTGGGGTGTCATCTACACTGGTGGCATTAGAATCAGAATCGCTGTGCTCCCCACGTTAACCCCACATCGTTTATGGAGATTCTTTGCATTGTTCTCATCTGTGCAGCAACATCTTCTTAGAGGATCATCTTCCCCCAGCAAGCTGAGCCCAAACCCCCAGCCTACCTGAATCCCAGCAGAGAGTAAACAGGCAACACAATCCACATGCGACTCGAAGCACCAGTGTTTGATGTGGCTGGCTTCCCCAGGGCCAGGCAAATTCCCCCCCACCACCACAGCACTTGGGGTAACAGGACAAACAAGCAGTACCAACATGACAGCACTGCCAGGTGTTTTGACACTAAGGAGCTGGGGGAGTTCACAGTGGAATAGCAAACAAACAGCACTAATGGAAAAAAAATACTTTCCCCCTCTGTCTAACAGCTCTGCAAGACAATCAGTATAAAGTGCCACTCACATATTAGGACTTGGTAATTGAAGGAAATCATATGGCCTCGTGATAACAGGGCATCAAAGTCTAGAGGACATATTACTCAATCCTCTTAGTGTCTTTGTATCTGGAGTGGCTACTCTTCTGGGGAGAACTGCCAAAGGTATCTAGCAAGGAAATGGCCAAACTAATGTGGCTTCTTGGAGCAAATACCTTCAATCAAACCTCAAAGTTTAGGTCAGCATTTGCATACATCAATGCTGTGTGTGTAAATTGTAGTGTCAGTGTAAATATATAATGAATAAACTTTAAACACAGTCTGATTTTTTTTTTCCCCTGTGCCACGTCTGTGCAAGATTGAGTGAAGTCAGGGAGCACTTTCATTTAGATGACTTAATATGTATTTTAGGCTTTGTGTAGGAATACATACAGGACTGGAAAATAATTCCTAGCGTGTCAAGTCCAGCCACTGGCATGGCAAACAAACACATTGTATAATCCTGTGAATTTATTTATCACAGTCCTGTTTAAATCCACTTAGTTTTCCTGACCCAGCTTCCCTTACTGAAGGGCTGCTGCAGAATGTCAGTGTGCATCCCTGCTGAGTGTCTGCATGCTCCTCACTCACTGTTTGACTCATTTTAGGCACAAGTTTGGTCTTTAACACATGTTCCACATCTACCTTGCTGATTTATTACAGACTCGGAAACTCATAGGATTTGATGAATTTGAGCTTAAGGGTTTGGAAATCTCTTTAGAAAAAAAAACAGGCCACAACAGCCTGTAAAATTTGACACTCCTGAGACTCAAACTTGGTTCTTCATGCTGGTTTTGTATTAGCCTTATACCTAAAAGAAAAATACTCATGGCAAAATTGCAAATACTCCATTTCTACAAAGCCAACAATCAGTGGAGATGAAACAATTACCAAATGTTCCAGTGCTTTCGATATGGCAGCACTAAAAACAGCATTTAATGTCTGGATGAGAGCAGCCACCAACAAGAAACTCAGAAGTAACAATATAAATTAATTTAAAATAAGCTTGGAATTGTGTGCCTCAAAGCTTAGTAAATGTGGTACTGATTTAGAGTTTTGTGTATAAGGTAATGATTCATTTTTAATGGTGCAGTTCTCCTCTCTAGGCTTGATTTTCTAGCTATTTTATGTCTGCCTTCCATGATGGACCCTTTGTTTGGCAGATCATTAACAATTTATCCATAAGAACGCTTGGTCCATGAAAAACAAAAGGGACATGAAATGCACTTTAAAAAAAAATTATTATTTGGGAAAGTTTTTTGGTTTTTGGGGTTTTTTTTTCAACTTGTCTTTACATTCCACAACAAACGTTGTGGTTTGTCATTGTAGGATCTTGTTCTTTCTAACTACTCAAAGAAACGGTGATAACATCAGAAGTCTGCTAGGAACAACATCATTTGCTGTCTGCCACTGGGCTGGTTTGTGTGTTAGGGTACAGTCTAGCTCTCCTGAAGTTCATACAGAAATTCCTACTCATCTCCATGAGGATCAGAACAGTATTGCTAAAGACAGGTTTATGTGGGGTTTTTTTAAAGGCCAGGACCCAGGAGCATTTCATGTGGAGCACAACGGGTGCAGGGGCAAGTCATTTGTGTGTGCACACAGCTGCACATCAGACGTGTGATGGTTGTGGTAATTAGGGGTTCGAGGAGAGGAGAGGAGAGGAGAGGAGAGGAGAGGAGAGGAGAGGAGAGGAGAGGAGAGGAGAGGAGAGGAGAGGAGAGGAGAGGAGAGGAGAGGAGAGGAGGAGGCCACTGCTTGTGCTGGGAGCATGTCCCAAAACCTGCCCCCATTACCTTTTGGCTTCTCTGGGCATCAGTCAGGACCCCCTCTGATGAGGTCAGTGGGTGCACATCAACCCTGCAGTGGTGGTCATAAAAAAAAAAGGGCCTGAGAATCGGAGCCCTTTCCAGAGAAAAAAAGAAAGAGCTCCCCTCCCAGTGCTACACCCTTCCTTTCCAACCTCTCCCCTAAATCCAGGTTACCCAATTCCAACATGATTTAGCTCACAGCTGCCACTTTGAAGTGCTTTCCTCCTGTCACCCTTGTCTGCCCTTCGCTATTTCTTAACCACTGTCACATGCCTTGCATCGCATGACTTAATCGTTTGAGACTTTGGACTCGATTTACATATATAAACAAATAAAAAGATACACACCTGCGGTTGCTTTGGCCAGCTGGTAACTGCCTGAGCAGTAGCTGCATTCCTGGATCCTGACATTTAGCAGAGCAACAGATGTGACTTACAAAGTGCTCCTCGTTGGTAGCCATTGGTTGGTAGCCAACTAGTGCCCTTGCTCCCCCTGGCCCTTCTCCCATGAAGTTGAGGTGCAGAGGGAGGGAGGCCCAGATCACCCAATCCAGCCATCTCTGCTCTTTTTTGTGCAAACACCTTGCATCTGGTCCAGCACACAGCCCGGGAAATTCAGCCAGTAGTGTGGGAGGGGTTGGGAGTCCCCATGCAGGAGTTGGGATGCAGCTGTGTATCCACAGTGATACACACAGGTAGCAAAGACAGGCCAAGTGCCTGAAACCTTGCTGTCACCATCCGACAGCTTGCAGTGGGAAAGGAGCATTGGAAGGGTGGGATGAGAGAACAGACACATTGATGTCAAACCCCAAATTCCTTTCAGTAATTAGCAAACCTCCCTTTGGCTTCTGCATATGGGCAATAACCTCAGCTGTGTTGTCTTTAAAGGCTGAGCCAGGTGGCAGTCATGGCCTGGGGTACCCACTTTGTCCCTACCACATAAGCTGTTTGAGAATTTAATCTCAGCTATAAGTTTATATACAGCTTGACAAAAGCATGTTACCACCAAGGGCCACCATCAAAGCATCCTGATATTTAAGTTTGGTGTGCAAATGTCAAAGCTTGGCTCCTGCCTTGAAAATTTTGATAAACAGTTCCAGGTATTACGGACCCCAACTGAATGTGGCTGAGAGACAAACAAAAATCTATGGGTAGCTATTGCACTGAGAAAATCCTGCAAGACTTAAGGAAAAGAAAGGTGTAGTTAAAGCCCTGCTTATATTTAAGGGCACATTAAGGGCTCAGCAGTTTCTGATGAGGTATTTTGAGTAGGACATGTGAGGAACTGAGGTTAATAAATGATCAAACATGTTTTTAATAGTTAACATTTCTTGGCATTGCATGAAAAGCATCGGTAGCTCCTGTGGCAGGAATGAGAATGCCCATATGTTTTAAGTCAGGCATGTGTTTAAACACTTGAGTCAATTAAAACTCCAGGGCAGTGCAAGTTTCATTAATAGTAATCCAGTGTTTCACCACAGGATACTCCTAATTGTTCCTCATCAGGAAGATGTGATCCCAGGGACAGAAAGATTAAGCTTTTAAGAAGCTCAAATGATAACATTCAAAGTACTACCCTAAATGATAATGAATTGCCTGTTCATCTTGTAGACTTTGATGATAGCAACCAAAACACATGCATGTTGGGCAGCTGGTTTTGGGGACAGACTTCCCCTGGATTACAGCAAATCACTGGATAGCAACCTATCGTGGTTTAAGGAGTCCCAGTACGTCATGATACTTCACTCTTCCAGTTCAATTTTCATAAGACTCTGGGATGCTTTGCAACCCAATAATTAAACCTCTCGACTCTATTGAGAAATAAGCATGTCGGAGCAACACAGCATCTCAGCATAAGCAGTGAAAAATCCAGGTGACTGCTGTGATTTGGGAAATCTTGTGTATGGATGGCACCCGTCCCTAGGCCCAGGTGGCAACTCTATACTCTATACTCCTCCTGTGTTGTGTTTTAAGCTGACACCAAGAATTCTGCTCCTAGTTTGCACAAGGTTGTAGGCAAAAGCCATGTTATAAAGACAAGAATTTTTTTTTGCAAGTATTTTATTGCAGTAGTGCAAATGACAGGGAACTGAAAGCAAGGCTGGGAACTGGGCTAACGAGCGGGAAAGTCGCAGTGCATTCGAGGGCTTGGAAAGATCTCCCCAGACGTGTGTGGTGTCCAGAGTAGGTTGTGCAGAGAGGAGATATCCCAATGGAGTGCTTAGAGATTGATGGCACAAAGAGAACACCTGGTGTGGGTAACGAATGGAGCTTAGCATCATGGGCAGAGTAATTAACTAATTAGAAAATACAGGATAAACACATGATAGAAGCTGATAGGAGGATACGTGACACAAAGAAGATGAAATAGATTCAACCTAGATGAAGAGCAATCATGGAATATTCAAAGGGATGGGTAAATGGTACCTTTTCCACAGGTTGGTCAGCCACTGGCTGTCACTGTGTCACCTTGAATAAAGGACCTTTCCTGTCAAACCCTCTCTGGGGCCTAGAGCCTCCAGAAAACAGCTCTGGAGCCCTTGGGCTATGGCCAGCAGAGGAGCAGCTGCCCGCTGGGGTGCTGATAATGGGAGAGGCAGACCCTGGAAGTAGCAACCTCCGGCAGCACCTCGGCGTGTTGGCACAAAGCACCCAGGCACCTGGCTCTCTTGACTCACTGTGACAGCAAATGTGCCCTTCTGCATTGAGAAGAACTCTGGGGATCAGGCCTCAAAGACAAGCAGCTGCTGTGCCCAGGGCTGCCACACGAGCCAGCCACAGCCATACTGTGCACAGGGCAGGGAGGTGAGCGTGGAGGGAGCCAGGCAGCTCTCGGGGGTCTGTCCAGAGCAGCGCTGCAGCAGTAGAAGCTGAGATGTTTTCCCAGGGAAGGTTAAAGCCGGACAGAAGTCAGCATTAAAGACAGATCCAGAGATAAAAAAGCTCAGATTTACATACACTTACTTCGCCACATCATTCACAAACACACTTTGATCTTGAGTCATCTGTTGCTATAATTACTGAGAGATGGTTGATGCAAACACACTTCCCACTGTGGCTGGGTCACTGCAGCTGGGACTTGCTTGCTCTAGCACTGACCCAAGCCTGCATTCCCATTCCTTTCTTTATTCAAAGGGCTTCACACTGACAGTTATCTGATAAGTAACTGTTTTTTTGAGATCAAACCTTCTTGACTGACAGTCAGGTAGCCCTCTGCCATGTGTGTGGAGCAGCCACCGTGGAAAGAGGCTCTGGTATAGGGGAGAGCTACCGGGAGAGCTCATCATGGGCAGACAAACTACTAAGCCATGCCTGGGAGTAGCTCAGATCAGACAGTTCGGATACTTATCTGCGGATGATCACTGCACCTTTTGATGTTCCCCTGCTGCTGTTTGGACAAGCCCATTCAGGAGCTGTTCCAGAAAAGCCACTCCACTTTACGGTTTTAGCAGAGTAAGACAGGATCTGATCCTCGATGTAAACACGCCTTCGATAAAACAGGTGCATTTTATCTTCTACAGCTCCCTGCCTCGCAGCCTGCCTTCGCCAGCGAGGTCAGTCCTGCGCCTGCCGCTGCTCCCTCTGCCTGCCGATGGCGTTCCTACAGGACAGGCCACAACTTGCTGTCGTTTTCTTTGATGCTGCCTGCAGGCTGCAGAGGATAGGCTGATGCAGGAAAGAAATTGCTGCTTCATGGAGAAGGGAGAAGAGAAGTCATTGGGAGTAAGGATGACAACAGAAGCAGCCTCTAGCCTCTTGGGGACAAGAGAGAAAGGAGGTACTTCAGAAATACGATCTCCCTTGAACTGGCATGCAACCCTTATTCCAGGGGCTGGAGGTTAGTCTTAATTAAAAACAGTTGCAGAGTCCAAAGCATCTTCACAGAGGAGCCAGTGTCAAGACTGTCAGTCTTGGCCTTGAGATATGGCTCTTGCAAAATGGGTACGGACACAGCCAGCATCAGGAGAAACCGTCTGCACAGGCACAGCGGCACGGACTGCTGAGGGGCAGATTTGCATCTGTGGAGAGGCTACAGGGCTGGCACTCAGACCCAGGCCTGCATGTCTCTAAAGGCCACCTGAAGTGAAGATAGTGTTGCTCATTCCAGAGACAGGACCAGAACAAGATGCAAACATCTCTGAGCGCAGCACGGAAGAGACAACAGCGTGCGGACACACCACTCACACGTAGGGCTTCCTTGAGTAACTACTTGAATGTTAAAATAGTTCCAGCAAAATATTTCTCTCCATCTCCAGCTGAACACTTCCCTGTCTGAGTGTAAAGGTCTTTCACTTCCTCCTAAGCATGATGAATCCTCGCAGAGAGACTGTGCAGGGCATGGCAGCTGCTCGTACCCAGGGTGGAAAAGAGGATTTGGCTCCAGTTGTTTTCTGTGGGGAATGAGGAGGAGTTTTAGTGAGGAGGTGGTCAGGGACACCAGACACCACTGCCTTCCTAGAGTTTAGTGTGTGACATCCCACCCATTCTAAGTTAGAAATTGCTTTGGTCCTATCTGAACTTGATGTTCTTTCTCTCTTTTCATGCCAACAGCAGGAATGTCATCAGAGGCACTGAGTCATGAGCCGCTGTGCCTTAGACTCTGCCACGTTAGTCCAAACGCTCTGCTCTTCTAAAACAAACTTCCTAAAGCAGGTCTCTGCTGCCCGTGCTAAAGGCAAGTTTAACAATGCAGTCCATTGCCAATCAGGAAAGGAGAGGGCTTTTTATTGGTTTTATCAGTTTGTACTTTGCCATATCAATGGTTTCCGTTTCCACTTACTTGTCCTTCATGTCCATGCAGTTTCACTTGCTCCTGGGGCAGTCACAGTCAGATTATGTACGTTAGCAGTTGCCACATGGTGATTTGACTTAAACAAATAACGTAACAAGTAGCACACAGGAAATGAGAGGGAAAAATATTTATGGGAAATGTAATTTTGGAGAAAGAGGCCACTTAGTGAGGTTTGTTTCAGATGCTCTGTTTGGAGCTTTTTTTGCTTATATGTCACTTCTTAGGAAGGGGAAAGGGGAATTCTCTTGTATATGTAAATTTAAGTTTTTTGTAATAAAATTACAGAAGCTCAGATGGGAATACAGACTTGGAAAGGCCAGGATTTCATAACCAGAAGATCCAAGCTGAAAGGTCCAGCTTAATCCTCACTATTGCAATGGCAATAAAATCTCTAAGAAGAGCTTTTTCCAGGTTTCTTTTGCCTTGGATCAAAATCTATCTCCAGTAAGTCACGGTCCAGAAAGCCAACAGCATGTCCCAGGCCTCAATACATCCTTGACATCCTCAAACTTGAGGAACAAAGCCTGGTGTATCTGTGATCTAGAGCTGAATGCAAGTTCCTCCTCTTCCACCAGAATGATTTAGGGTAAGGGCTCCCTAAATCATTCTGGTGTTGCAGTTTGTCCACCCCAGTGAGGAGGCCAAGGGAACTGAGGGCAGTTGTTGGCAGTCATCACAAGCAAACCCACAGGGATATCAAGAAACACTGTTCACTGTTCCAGCTGCTTGAAACCTGAGTCCCACGTCGCTCCCACACCACCCAAGGCAGCTCTGTCCACTAGGAATCAAAACCTGTTCCTGTAGAAAATCTCAGGAGTGAGGTCCTGAGGGAAGGACTTGACATAGCACTGGTCCTTCACTACTTCCCGCACCTTTCCCTCTTCCTCCTGTAGATCTGCAGCCTTCCTAGGGCATCCTTAGTGCCCTTCTGTCTGTTTTCCTGCTCCCACTGTAACAAGACAAGAGGGATCTCTTACAGATCCTGCCTGCTCCCTCCCGAGACACCCTTTCCAGCAGAGCAGTTCTCCAGTCCCACCAGTCCCTTGTCACTCACCAGATCTGTTGCCATGCACAGGAGTCAAGCCCTTGCTCCCAGGAAGCCACCTCTAACTTGTCTTCTAGATAGAAAAGAAAAATTTACATTTTCTGTTCCAGTCTGTACTCCTTCGAGATGCACAAACACTTCCTCAAGGCAATTTTTTTTCTTGAGGCAGAAAGTTGAGACATAGGCTGCAGTCTGGGATCAAGACTCGATACAGGAGCATGCTCATCTTTCACATCATGGTGCATGTGTGCACCAGTGGTGACCAGGGTGGGTGCATCTGCTCATCAGCCAGCCTTTTGGCTTTCCAACCAGTCTCTTGTGCAGAGTGTTCTGCCTCTTTCTTCTTTTCAGGTTTTCTTTTCAAAGGGACTGTGCTCCTTCCCTCATCCTACCTCCAAGGACTGTAATTTTCATTAATTTATTTGTGTTACAATTTGCTTTGCACAGTTATGTTTAATACTGTCTCAGATCTTAAATGCAATATATCATTACTACCTTTTGACAGACAAATATTTTCACCCTTGTCAAAATGAAACACACTAATGTTATGGCAACAAAGCAGTTGCATTGTCAAAACAGAAAGTTCATGTTCTTTAGGATTCCTGTTCTGTGGGAAATTGCCAGCTCTGGAGTTTTGCTCCTGCCTGACCATGGGAAATGCTAGAAAATCACTGCTGAATGAAAACAAGCTCCATAAACTTTAATTCTCATGTTTTTCAGGCATCTTCAGTGATTATTAACACAAAATGTTGAATATGTATTATATAGGTCCATTCCAATTCAACTGCAGGTGCTTTCTGGGAGGAAGGAACATCTGAGATCTCTCATACCTGAAAATAACTCGCTTGGCATGAGTGTTACCAAACCACTGAGGTATTCCAAGGCAAATCTGACCTCTGGCTCTGCGAGGATCAGCCTCACTAAAGCTCATCCATGTCGTAACAGCCTAGTTAACCAGCTCCCTGGTAGGAAAGCAAGTGGAAAAGTACTGCAGAGACAGACTTCCCTCACCCCCTCATCAAAGGCCGATGACACAACATAGCATGCCTGGTATCCTCCGTTTCTCAAGCATCCTCTGTGCTAGGGAGGGACCTCTTCGAAGTCTGCAATAGATGGAGCTGATAAAGTGTGCCCATAGCAGCTACAAGGAGTTGGTAGGTCACATGAGGCATAGCTCAAGATGGCAGCATCAAGAATTATGTCACATTTGGTTGATCCATATATCACTGCCTTGATTGCAGAAAGGATCAAAGCATCTATAAATAGTTTAAGTAACTTGTACCCTTGTGAAGGACTGTAAGGAATACTGGTTTTTAGGTCACAAAACAAGCAATTATGTGCCAAGAGGAAATTGCCCAAATACTTGCAATGCGTTGTTGCTTTTCTTAATTTCACCTTCATGGTGTGTCAGTTCCAAAGGGTCAATTATGTTTCCAAAAGATACATGTTTCTGTAATTATACTGGGTCTACAGTTAAACTGAGGTGTGCCCTGCTATCTGACACTTGACTATGGGAAATACTGTGGGTATGGGGAAGGCAGGCCAGGCGACCCATGAGCATCCTCACGTAATGACTGCCTTTCAACTAATTGCTGCTCTGCCTTGAGAAGTACCACAGCTTTCTCAGGCAACCAAAGAGCCAAGCTTTTTGCCTCTGCTCCATGCCTTGATCATTTCCCAAAGCCCATCAGGGACCCAAGTCTGGGGGTGGTGACAGGAGGCAGCAGAGAAACACAGTGGGAGTGAAGTTTACTGGGAGAAGAAGGGAGCATTTTAAATATCTGTAGTCCCAGAAAGAAAGCAAGTCAGCTCTTATAACTGACACAAGGCATCTCACCTGAAGAGGTGGAACTCCTTTGCATTTGATTCTCAATTCACTGGATTTGAAATAGTTTGGGAAAATAAAGGCATGTGATGCAAATAAAAGCTTGGCCCAGGATTCACACTGAAGGGTTTCCTGGCTCACCCTGCCAGGGTTTACAGTTGGCTGTCTCACAGGAATGTGCAGGTGACATGTTCCATCTTGTGTGTGGAAAGGGATGTGTGAAGTGTGGCATCTCCCTCCAGTGTCAGCATCAGAGCAGCAGGGAGGTACTGAGCCTCTGAACTAGTGTTTGGATAGGGGTGGGGGGCTGGTAGTGCACTCCTCTCCTGGGGGCCAGAAAGCCAGTGGGGTGGCAGAGAAAGAGTCCTTTCCCCCTTGTTTATGCTTTGCCTATTTAGCCCATATCCAGCCAGATGTGCACCTGGTGCACTGGCCTCATCAGATGTGAGCAGTCCTGCTCCTGAAACGAGTAATGCTAACTGGGAGAGAGGTGATAAACAGCAGCCCACTCTGAGAAACTGTGTTTACTCATGGCATTGGGCTTGAGAGTTGTGTAACTCTTCCAGCCTTTGCTTTGAGGCCTGCTGCTCCAGCCTCTTTTTTCAGTATTTGGTTTGTTTCTGAAGCTTTCTCATGATTCAAGAGGCTGTTCTGCTAGGAAACAGAGGCAGGAGAAGCCCACCCGTGGGGAGAGCCCTGACAGCAGGAAGAAAGTGATCAGCAGGTGGCATTCAGAGCTCCCATCCATAGCCAGCTCTTCTCTGCTAACAGGAAGTGTTCCTGCTTTGAAGTTTATTTGGAAAGCCTCAAAAATACTTTCTAATTGCCTTGCATAGACCCACTGGCATATGAGGAACGCTTTGCAATGTAAATATGCTCTCCTGGTACACTGAGAATTAGATAACTAGACAAAGCTCATGCCTTCTATAGGAAACATAGCTCATCACCACCACAGCCTCTGTCTCCAGAGGCCTTGAGTTCTTCCTTTTCCTTTATTCACAGCGAGTGGTTTCTGTGCCGAACAAATGACATGTGAAAGTGTGTACACTTGGTGTCTCTCTGATCAGTTTTATGTCCCATCTGTAGCACTAAGCCAAAGGCCTTTCTCCCAGAGAGAAATTCACCAGCCCAGTCCATCTTTGTCAGCAGGCAGTTAAAATGTTTTCCTGTTCCCCAACAAAAGCACACCTGGAAAGTGGAAGGAGTAACTGGGGATAGTTTACTTCCTTGTTCTGTTGCAGGGCCTAACCTGTGGCTGTCGGCGCCGATGCACAGTGCTGGGAGCTGCAGCAGAGTCTCCAGGAGGACAGGGAGGTCACCTAATGCAACAAACTGCCATGGAGCCAGGTGCCAGGCGGGAGAAGGCCCATAAACCAGAGAACGTAAGTGACTGATTGTTGCTGCAAGAGCCATACACGTAGAGTTAGCTGGAGCCAGTCTGAACTCACAAGGGCATGCTGGGGCAGGGGAGGTGTGTGAATAGGGAAATGAAAAATTGATTACTAGTAAGAGTGGGTAAATCTCAGAAAAGATGTGTTACTCTGGCAAAGATTCAGGCCAGGTAAAATGGGATGCCAGAGAGAAAAGTATGGGACTGTTGTCTCAGCCAGATTCCTCCTTGTATCGGCTGTGTTTATAGCTGTTTTGCCCTGTCCATAAAATATGCACCTCTATCTGTTACCTTGTAATCTTTATCAGCTTTTGGATCTCTCTGAAGGAAGAGTAAAGGTAGGAGAAAAGACATTTTATGTAAGCAGCAGTCCTTGAAACATCACAGCCTGGTTCTACCAACACTTTTAGCCTTCCTTGCAGCTCATGGACATAATTCCCTTTCCTCATCCCTCAGCCAGCCCTGAATGCCCTGAGACTGTGACCCAACTGCATAGAGAGGTATTGGCTGGCAGAAGTGCTCCTTTGACACCTGCATCATGATGAAGTGCTATTGACTCAAAGAGACCAGCATCAGGTCTTCAGAAAGGAGAGAACCTACCAGTTAGAGGAAACTGGTCAAGGGAGACAGCAAGGGCTGATTTTTCACTCATCTGATAACATTATTGTTGAACTAAGGGAATGAACGTCACTCACCTTCAGTCATTTGCAAATAATCGACCTAAAGTAAACTATCCCCAGTTACTTCTTCAGGTGCAGGCAGCTTCCAGGTCCTGGCTGGGTGGGGGATTTCCTGTCTGCGTTTAGTTTGTACCTCTTCCAAGGCTTGCGGTTTGCAGGGTGGTTCGTGCCTTCCATTAACACCTGCTGGATGTTTAACTCATTTTTAATTTTACGACTTGGGGAGTGAGTCCTGACTTCTGCAACTGGCAAAATTCATCCTGTCAGCTGAGTCTGTGCCTTCTTCTTCTGTCTGCTGTGAGCCAGAGGGTTTGCTCAGTTTTGTTTCACTGAAAATTATCTTGGTAGTATAGAAACGGAAACCAAAGAGACAGAAAAAAAGGGAGCAGTGCAGGAGCACAGCTTCCAAGTTTTCTTTGTTCATTTGCCAACGAGCTGTGCAAAGCCTTGCATTCTTTCTGTAAACTCTAAAAAGCACCCTTCACCCTCCCAAATAGAAAGTAGAGCTCATGAAATCTTCCCAGTCTACACATGGAGCTGCCTCAAATGAGGCTGGATCAGTGGCATACTGGGAAAGCTTTTCCTGAGCACAATGAAGGAACCAAAATCTTCCATTTTCTTAAACACAGTATTTACAAGTACACATAGTCAGTGTGTATTCTGAATTCATAGGGAGCCACCTTAACCCTCTTTTTACCCAACTCCAAATCGCACAAGATCAACAAGATCAGCTACAGCATCCTGCTGTTTGGAGCAAGCACGGCACAGAACCTCGCTGGCTTTCAGATGCGGCCGTCTGCTTCCCTGAGCAGGGTGGGCGCTTCATTTCAGCCCACTTCCAGTCGAGCAGCGTTTCCACCTTGTAGTCTGGTGGAGCTGCATCAGCTTGGAAGTGCTGCTTTTATTTTTCAGTTTCTATTTCACAACCTCCCAGGCTGCCAATAGATATATTGAAAATATATCTGCTCTGAGTAGATGTATTTAAAAAGCTGGATTGAGAGGGAGATTTTTGTTAAGGATGAACAAAAAAAATAAAATAAAATAGTGTCTTTTGCATCAACCTGAAAGCATGTTGTTTTCAACAGAGTGAAAGGAAAAAACTTGGGTGATGACCAAAACATTTCCTTTTTTCAGCATCTAATCCTGGCTATTTTCACCACAATCACATGGAAAAGGGAAAAAATCCAAAATGTTTCCTTAAAAACAAATGAAATTAAGTGAAAACAAGATGAAATTAAAATAAAAAATGCCACCCCCTGCTAGTCCTTGACTCAGCTAAATATATTTGCCAAATCCAAGCTATAATCCTTGTTTCCTAAAGTGCATTTCTTTGAGTGTAGCAACAATCCACTAGATTAAAATAATATTAATGCATCCCTTGGTAGTATTTAAATATATTCTTGGCATAGTTTCTTTTCCAGTTTCATGCCACAGTAAAGATCTGTGTGGTTTTGACAAATATTAAGCCACAGGCTTCTCAGCTCAATGGGAACTTTTAATCAAAAGCTGTGGGTTTTGCTGTGGCCCAGACCTGCTGCTCCCCTGGGGATGTCCTGGGTGCAGTGAACCCCAGCACTGCAGTATCTCACTTTCCAGATAGAGAGAAGAGCAGTCCCCCCATCAGTACAGAGTTCCTGAGATAACAGGGAAGTTGCCTCTGACTCCAGCTAAGATCTGAGCACTGAAGGATCTTGGAGGTATTTCGTTTGAGCTGCAACTGTGGCAATAAATTTTAATTGGAGTTCTAGGCAGTTTAAGGGTACTGTCATGGATGTTTGTATCCATACTCATGCAAAATCCATCTGTGAGGTGCAGTGTTTCCATCACATGCTGTAAATCCATCTCCAGGACACATTTCAGTCCTGTATCGTGAATACGCTGTTGGCATGAATTTAAACGAGGTGCTTTTTAAGCACCACCTTTTCTTGAGCTCCATTCAAAACTTTGTGTGATAATAATGATAACAAAATGCTTCTACGAGGCCCCTTTTGAAATGAATTTTCTAATAGCACAGAGAGGAACTGGAAAGCATTAGCTGACAGCATCCTAGGTCTGTAAGTCAGAGCTGCCACATCTGATCTGCTTTTGCTAAATCCAGAGCAGGCTCACTTTGGCTAACCTGCAGCTTTTCAGCAGGATAAGCAAGTGTGTGTATAAATATATATGTATACACACAAGTACATATATAAATTCTAACATAGTATGTATGTAATTGGGTTTGTTGGTTTTTGGAAAACTGTAAAGTCAGGTTTGGGAAAATATACCCTCCTTCAAGTTTCCTTACTGATACCAAGTATGACTCTTGAGTTCTGGCATTTCGGTGTTAACAGCCCTCCCCACAGCAGAGCACAGCCCAGACACAACAAAACTACTCAGCATGAAGCCAGAAATCCCCACAGATGGAAGCACACCAGAGCTGCAGTTGCCCTGTATGCCATCATGGGCTTTAGAACTGTCAGGACTGCAACTCCCAGGAGTGCAGTGCTTCAAGGAAAACAAAAGCCATGACACAGGAATGCAAAAGTGCTTCTTGTATTCTTACTCTGTACTCTTCTGTCAGCACAGGGTGTGCAGGATGTTAGTATGAAGCTGTATTACCTGTAAGCCTTTATTCTGCAGTGGCTGGAAGTTTCTAAAGAAATCCTCCAGCCTTTGGGGCTGGGGCAATAGGAGCACAGTTGAGTCAAAGACCAGCTCCTGGTGCTGAGGTCTGCGTGGCATGTGAAGGGTACCTGGGTGACTGTACCTGCTCAGCTCATGAAAAGGCAGCAGGAGGGCTGGGATCTGTCTGGGCAGCCCAGTGCTCCCAGTGCCTTTGTTCACACAAACCAAGCAGCTCCCCCCTGCCCATGGCAATGGGACAAAACGCAGCTCCACACAAAACAAACACCACAGCGGAAGCTGTGATTTTACAGAATGCCTCCCGCTGCCAAGATCGCACAGGAGATTGCTGGTCGTTTGCCCAGTAGACAGAGCTTGTCTTTGCCCACTTGGTCTTCTGCCAGGCACACCGAGGCCCTGGCTGCTCCCTGTTGCTCCGACATGCTGACTGTCTTCTGAGGTGTTACAAGAACCCAGCTTGCAGGGGGCCAGCTCCTTCCTCCCTAGTTTGCTTTCTGCTTTGATCCAGAAAACACTGAGCAGGCAGGACCTCTTCTGTTCTCTTCTTGTCCAGCTGAGGTATTGGAGGGGCTGGGCAGCAAGGGGCCATGCACAGGCCACGTGATTGACATTCTTGTCTTTAGGCCACAACTGCAAAATGGTCCCCATTTCTCTCCCCACTGAGGTGACTTTTCCATCACACCAGCAACTCTCTCTATCTTGCTCTCTCTTGTTCTTTTGGACAAAGCTTGCTCCTTCCTTCCAGGGAGTACGACAGCCTCTGGCAGGTATGTGTCATGGGCACCATATGTGAGCAGACAGTTGAGGCAGGCCCCCAGAGCTTCAGTCAGCTCATGCATGTTGCTGAATGCCAGGCACAACAGGTGCTTAGAACCACATCTTTGTCAGCATCCTCCAGGGAAAGGGGTACTGCTTTCCCCTCCTGGCACAGAGGACAGGATGTAAGGAGTGCCTTTGGCAGAAAGCAGGGATCCTCTGTGCAGTTCCTGGTCTCACATTGGTTTATAGCTGCTGTCAGTCCTGTCATCTTCTCAGAGATGGGAAGATGTGCTACATCATCAATCCTGTTGCCCTGACACTTCATTTGGGAGATTCTTCAGGGAAATACAGCAGCAAATCTGCAAGTAATAGATATTGGTAGATACCTGAAACAGCAGGTACCTGGAAGCAACTGTTTTGACTAATGTCCTATTGCATACCATGAAGCAACAGGGAAGAAAGAATAACAGTCACATTATCTGCTCAATCAGAAGTTGGCACAAACCTCTTATGAGGAGCTGGGAGTGTCACCAGGAACATTCAAACAGGAGTTGAAGGCTGAAGAAAAATACTGTATAGCCAGCCCCAATGTAAAAGCTACATTTCAAGGGTAAGAGCAGAAATGGGGAAGAATTTCTCACTTGGTCTTTTCTGCTGTTTGCTGAGGTCAGAGCAGGAGGTTTCCAGAGCAAAGGGCAGACGTGACTCAAGTGTATTTGAAACTTCACCAGGAAATTGTCTCAAGTCCCACAGTAATCACATCAGAGCACTTCACCCGCAGCACTGGGCCCAGCTCAGACACTCGCACGCTCTCTGTGTGCACAGGAAGAGCATCATCCTTAGATGGCCAAGTCAGTGATTTGTACAGATGATGCAACCAGCCTGAAAGTGCTGGCACGAGAGGGTCAGGCTGAGGGGTGGCACATGACACTCTCAGTGCTATGTCACTCTTCAGCACCGTGGCTTTAAGAGCAAGCCAAACAAATAGATGTCTATACTGTATCCAGCTACAGTGGTTGTGGTGGTAAGGCCACCGACACAACACACAGGTGAGCAGGGCAAAGCATCATCTCCCAAGATCTGGAAGCAACAGTCCTGAGGGGCCTTGATTACCCTATTCCCCTTTGGGCATGTGTGGGAAGCAGGCAGCCACATGGGCTGGAAAGCACAGAGAAAAGATGCCTCTAGGTCTGGTCTTGGATTAAGAATAATGTGTTGAAAACATGGTAGGGAATGAAGGTATAACCTCCCTGCTGAGAGCTTCTAGCCTCAAGCTGAAAGCTACTTGTTATCCTTCTCATCCAACAGAGCAGAAAATGGGGGACAGAAGCAGCCATTGCTCTGGGTCCATAGCGGTTGCAGGAGGACAGTAGACCTGCTTGGCTGCCCAGAAGATGGCAAAACTCCCAGCAGTTCAAGCCCCTCAGACCCCAGTTCACAGCACAGGCACAGCAGACAGTCCTGTGGCCTGGAGCTACACAAGTGTTTAGAAATAATTTGAAAAGCAGGTAGACTGGGCCCTGTCAGGAAGAGGAGTGAATAATCAGCTACCTGAGCTGAGCTTGCTCGGAGTGGAAGCCTTGTATCAGTCGCCCAACCATCACCCCCTTCCTTCCCACTGAAGTGCATAGCGTGCAAGATAACATCAGCCCCAGACAGCTTATGACAAAAAGTTGAGTGTAGGTGTCTGAGAGATTTGAAAAAAAAAATAATAGAGAAAGTTTGTTCTTATCCAAGCGGATTTCCTGGAGCGATGAGTGAGCCTGGCATGTTCCTACTTTACCTTTGGCATGGGCCTGTATATCTGGGTGGGCTGATACAACATTAACTATTTCTACTGAGAAAGGAGCAGTTACCCTTACAGTCCTCTGTCCTCACCTCTGCTGCACCAGCCCCAGCACCAGCCCTTGTGCACACTCGCTGTGCACCCTCTGGGGCGGCTACGCTGGAGGGAGCAGGGGAGACCTCACCTGCATGAAGGGTGTCTTTCTGCTGTCGCCTCAGGGTGCCATACCTGCTGTCTGTGCTCGCTGCTCTCAGCCAAAACTGACTGCCTCCTACCACAGGCAGCTCCAGGAAATCAGACCCTTGGCTATCTCCCATATCCCTGCACTCACTCATAGCTGTGACAGGCCAGAGAAGTCCTTTGCTTATTCACCAGGCATCCTAACAGATGCTCTCTTCCCTAGCCACCTGGGAAAATGTTTTTCCCACCAACAGATCTTTGGGAAAACAGCTCTCCTGAAAAGAAACCAAAAAACAACTCTCCTAACAAACTTTCTGCATTTAAACTTTTCCAGTAGTCCATTCTAGGTCCTGGTGTTTGTGTGAGTGGAGAGACATGACAGGTTTTGCACTGAAAAATGTGGAAGAGTTAGCACTGGTTTTATTTCCAGATTTTTTTTTTCCATGGTATGCTTTAAAACAGCTTAGAAGCCTTTTTAACAAGCTATCTCAAACACTTCTGCCTGCCACACGGCCTGTGTGATGTTAAGTATGCCAATGTTTCCGGTCAGATAAAGCTTTTCATTCAACCTGTGTGATTTTTTTACTAACTCCTTGATTTACTGAGACATAAGTAAACAAGCAGCCCTGCAGTCACCTTGCTGTGAACTCAGGAGCAGCAATTTAACAAAAAGGAGCCAGTGAGAGGGGAGGGGAGAGGATGGGGGGGCAGCACAGCGCCTGAGCTTGTCCTCAGCCTAGGAGCTAGCTGTACCTGCCTTCTCACCTGCATTTCCCAGGAGCCAGAGGTGCTGGCTCCATAGCCACATACAACACAACATACATCACTGAAGTTTGCAAAAGCTGAGGAAAGGAAGTTGGGTGGAGGTTGAGGCAAATCAAGCCACTCATCTGCAGAGGTTGCACAGTGGATCTTTAGCAAAACAAGTCTTTTAACTTGGTCCAGAACTACCCCTCTTAGACTCTGTTGCTTCTCTACTGAAGAGTGAAAAGTCAGGCCTTCAGGTGTCACCACAGCGCTGAATGGGAGCTTGGAAGGTTTGAATCTGACTTGACACAGTGCTGCCTGACACCTGGAGCATAAACAGGTTTATTTCTCTTCCTGCTAAGGAGTAGGGACAAGGGGACCAACCACCTTGAAACTGCCAGGCACATCCATCTTTACTGGGGAATTCAGCAAAGAGCCTTGTTTGCTGCTTACTGAGGACACAGCAGAAAGCCCAGGATTTCAGAGGCTAGCAGGCAGGAGCACGCTCATGGAGAACCACTGTGGGCATGCAAAGAGGATGCACTGGAGCACGGAGCCCTCCTGCAGGTGCACGCTCACTGTGTGTGTCCCTGGAGCTGGCACAGCTCCTCCTGCACAGCCCAGACCTGGCTGTGGGAGCCCAGACCGCCCTGCTGTGGATGCAATGCAGGACGGCCCCACTGCCTGCTCTGCCTCAGGAGGACAGTGCGTTCTCTGCAGCTAAAATCCAAACCCAAGTTCCATTTCGAGCTCTTGTTTCTGATAAACATGTCCTCAAATTGTGCCAGCTGTAAGTGATATTATAGCTGTTTGCCCTACAACTTTGTTAAAAACCAAAAGCAACCGTCTAGTCAGAGTGGCAGCCCTTCTACTCTGGTCGCTGCAACCCTTGGGATCCCAGCCTGGAGCGGGGCTGCTCTCACCAGGTCGCCGTGCCATCCGTGTGGACACCATGACCTCTGGTGGTCACGCTGCAGCTCGGCAAGCGTTCCTCAGGGTTGCTGTGGTAGGCCCAGATGGCTACAGAGACATGCCTAAGGATAGACAAGGTCTAACTAATTACCTCAGCAGCTTTCTCCCTCCCAGCCACATACACGTCCTCCCCAGCCACCAGGAGAAGAATGCAGCCTGCAGCAAACCCACTGTCCCTTGTACCATCATTTTTGGGGCTGAAAGCATGCAGGTGAGAGTCTGGGGTCCCCCAGGAGAGCAGGTGGAGACAAACTTTGTGACTTTATGCTGTCATTACCCAACTTGCTTGTTCATGGGAGATGACATGAAGGCAACATTTGGCTGTACTTTGGTCTCAGTTTAGAATGAATCTTGTTGTGTGTTCAGCAGCAAGAATCTGTCACCAAATGAGGTGCAGGAATGCTTGTACTGCTGGCTTAAACCAGGACATGTCACAGGACTCCCCTAATTAGTGGGGGGAAGCCCCATTTCTCCTTTGCTTATCCAGGAACTAAGCTCTTTAGCCAGTGAAATGTCCAAATCCATGATGGCTTTACTGGTGTAAGTACATACCACAGAGGGAGCCTGTACAGTTAGGGATGTGAGCATGCCTCCACTGAGACAGCAGAGATCCTACCACGTTGCACCTACTTTGTGTCTGAAGCTGCAAATAGCAGCTCTGTAGACCTTGTTCCACTCTGCACTTTGTTCTGAAAGAGGAGCTATGAATAGACAGGACAGGCTAAAACCTGGGGTGAAAGTCAGATACAGAATGAGTAAGAAAGGTCTTTCAGGTAACATCTCTGGAAATAGGTTAAGATACAAGCAACAAATCTGTCCACAGGGGGAGGAGCAGGTGATTGGGAGTTCAAGAAACAAATTCAGAGTCATGCAAGTGCCAGCAAAGCTTCTCCTTAGATTTGTGCACTTCCAAAAGTTGGCTCCTGCTCTGGTGGAAACCTGGGGCCAGCACAACTGAGAAGTGCATAAGCACCAGCTCTGTCTTTGGCCCAAGTGTGGCCCAAATGGAGAGCCAAGAAGCTGGTTTCCTATTGTGGACAGAGAACTTGCCTTCCTCGGGCTCACCACGTGGCTCCTTGGTTTAAGATAGAGTGTTTAGAAATCCTTGTGCAGCCAAAAGCCTTGGCTGCATCAGACAACTCAGAAGCCATCAGGGAAGCTTCTGGGAACCCCTCATTGGTGGTGAAACTTAGATGAGAGCCTTCTCGCTCTCTGGATGTGGGGCACAGTCCTCCCATGCTGTCTTAGATGAGGGCAGAGACTGCAGGGCCAGGCACAGCTCTATACTGTCCAGTGGTTTTTTTGGTGACGCTTCCAGCCACAGCCAGGGACGTGAAGAAAAGTCAGTCTGTCCTTCACTTGCCTAAATGGAGACACAGCAACAAAAGAGTCAGAAACGGCTCATTCCTGTAGTGTGGGCCTGATGTGGTGACCTGTGTGCTTGGTGTCAGCCCTGTGAGCTGGGAAGCACCTCTCTCACCCAGTCTGTCACGTAGCCCCAACACCCCGGGTCACAAGGAGATACTGATCTGGCTGCAATGGCTGCATCTGCTGACATGGCTGGGGGGAGTCCCAGCTGCCCCGTGCCTGCAGAAAAACAGCTCTTCTTGACTGGCACCAGTATCTCCCTCCCATCAAGCAGGCTGTCTGCCCCGTGATTTATCACACTGCTTCTAGTGAACCACGTGCTGCCTGCAAGCAACTCTTAGTGACCATCAACTGTCCCCTCTTTGCCCAGCAGTGAAATTTTCAGCTTCAAGGCACAACACAATGCACCAAGGGTATTTTCAGCCTTGGCCTGACCTTCACATTAGCCTCAGAATCCGAGTCTGTTGCATCACAGTTTGCTCCCAGTAAGATGTCCTTTATGAAGAACAGTGTCACAAGGTTATTGGTTTCTTATGTAAGTGGCAGGAAGTGATCACAGGCTTGTCCAGACCCATTTCTTCCTTCTGAACTGTCATTTCAAATAAATTGTCATGTTCTGCACCTCCTTCATAGAGCAAAGGAGTCAGATATGTAGGAAAAAAACCCGCAGCCTTCACAGTATGGCTATAAAATTAGCAGACAGCCATTTGTAAGTGCTGCAACTACCTCTCTAGTGACAGATTCATCACTTGGCTCCAAATAGAGGGCCTGTGATTTTTCAAAAATGAATTTAGATGTATCAGCATGGCAGGTGAGCAAAATCTCACCTGGTAGGGACTCCAGCTGTAGATGTCACTACACAACACCCGTTTCTGCAAGGGGTCAGTGATGAGGCTGTTTCATACAGACCGCACGCACACACACATATAACAGTGGCCTGCAGGCAGGAGGGGTGATTTAGAAACATGCCAAATGGTGTAACAGAGAGAAATAAGCAGTATGACAGAGTCCCACTTTAAATAGCAAGGGAGAGGGATAGTGAGCAAATAAAAAATGTGTTTCACATCTCTTTTTCACAATAGATTTGTACTACAGAAGAAAAGCACACAACTCAGCCAACCACAGGGACTTTGCTCTTGTTTGATGGCAGTTGTCCTCTGTCTGTTTGCTCATGAATGCACGAGGCTGGGGTAACCCAGTCAGCTAGTTATTTAAAGTGGAGATGCTGTTTGGCAAACACTTGGGCACTCAGGAGGAACAGTAGAAAAGGTCCTGGCTCTCCTCCCATGTCTCTGGGGGGCTGAGGGAGGAACCACCCTGTGGGACAAAGGTGGGAGGTTTGCCAGCTTTAGGTCCCGCTCACACTGCCTGCACTGACAGCCAGCTGAAGTGAGCTGTGAGCACCTGTGTCTCATGGAGACCCACACCCACCTTACCTGAGCACTGCACAGGCAGGGGATTTGATTGCTCAGCAACCAATTTCCCCCTTCAATCAGTCTCCAATCTCCACCCATTCAAACTTTCCCTTATACCTAGTTTAAAGAAAGGAAGACATTCTTTCTAGTAAAGTATTAACAACAACAACAAAAAATCTCTTAAGCCTGTATGCACTGCTGAACACTTTGTTTTGATTTTATTTTCTAGGAAGAACTTCACACAGATGAAGAGGGTTTGGCACTTTTTGAGCTTGCAGGAGACCAGCAGCAGGCAGAGGCTGTGTAACACAGGTAAGAATGCTTTTGCTTCCCTGAAGTCCATACTTTGCAAAGAACCAATCAAGAAAATGGTGTAGCAGCTGTCTTAAAGAAATTACAAAGACTTCCCATGTTCAGATCAGGCAGCACTGGACCTTTCCTGAAAACCCCTGCACTGAAAGGGTGTGTATGAAGGGACCCACACTGCCTGATCTGGACATGGCACATAAGCACCAGCTCTGGACTCCAAGTGGGTTATGGTGTTCTATTGTTAGCACACAATGATCAGAATTATGTGCTTCTGCTCTTCACTCCTCATACTCTCTGCAGCTCAGCACCTCTTGGCCTGTTTATCTGTGTCAATATCACTATGTGCAACAAGCAAGCAAAAAACCTCTGATGTATTTACCTCCTTGCTACCATCAGTTGCTGGCTTTGACAAAGAGACTATGTTGAAAGTATCCAAACACTGTGCAGAGTGAGGAAAAACACCCTGCATTCATAATGTCCCAATCATGATGAGGCAAGAAAAGATTCCAAAGAATTAAGAATAAATCTAAGAATGCAGAGTCAAGTGAACACCTTCTAGGCAAAGGCCACCCATTTGACAATAATACAGTTATAATCCAGACACGTTTGCTACCAGCAGGAAGATATGCCACTAGGATGGTGCAATAAAATAATCAACAAAACAGGTTTTCTAATTGGGAAAAGCACTTTGAACAGGCCTCTTGAAAACCTGTTTGTAACCAGTTTGTCTGTCTCCTGAACTTCCTACCCCACCTAGTTATCTCTTCCTTCATTTTTTGCAATTTCAAACATCTTGAACTTGCATCCAAAAGTAAAACTTCCCAAGCATAACACTGCAGAGAATGGCAACAAAAAAATGTCGCAGCATACCATCCTTTGGGAGTGGCACTGATGTCCAGGTAAGGTTGCCAGACTTACAGCTCCTGATCAGGATCAGGCCAGACCATCAACCACGTGCCTTGTGCTTTCACATACTGAGTCTGTCTCTATGCTTATTTTCCAGGTGATTCCATCTTACCAGTGCAAGGACAAGGTTCGTTTATTTTCCCCTATCTTGCTTTTTCTATTCCCCTTCCCTCTGCTCTAGAGAAACACACTTGTCTCCTTGTGTATGCTCACAAAGTGAACAACAAAAATATCTCTTTATTTCTGCCTACAGCATTTTTAGAGACCTCCCAGGAAGGCACCCAGAAGACAATAAAGTAAAAACATCTGGGGCAGTGTAAAAGGTGGGTAGAATAAACAAGGAGCCTGCAAGGTCACAGATCACCTAGTGGGACACAGGGAGGGAAGAGCAGATTTCCCTGCTGGTCCAGTTCAACAGGCCACATCAGCTTTCCAGGCTTTTCATAAGTGATAGAGCCACGAGGCTTCCTGACACCACGCCTTCTCCATTACCACCTTCCCTCTCTCCTGAAGGATCCAACACTTCCAAAGAAAAGCACTGCTTCACAGGACAGCTGACAGTGATGGGGGAAGAGGTTTGAGCAGGTATAAACAAGTAGGTCTGTCTTGTCTAAGTAGAGCAGGACAAACTGTCACTAACTCCCTGGGGGTGGTACTGCTGACAGCAGCAAACAGCAATGCAAGCGCTCACAGGACACCTGGGTACTGAAGCTGTCACCTCTACCAGGGTTAATAAAAAAGGTATTTTTAAAAGTGACTTCCCAAGACATGCAGAAAGGAGCTCCCATTTCTTCAGGTGAGAACACTGATGACTGAGTCACTCAACACAAATTTAAACTCCTTAAAAGTGAACATGCCCTTCTTTTCCACTCCTCTATTCAAGTGCCATTCATAATGGCACACAGGTACAGTTACAGGCCTAGCAAGCCCAACTGTCGCCCTGGTTACATCAAAGCACCTCTCCCTGACCTCTAGGAACCCCCAAGTTAGGCTTTGGATTGGAGTAAAAATCTCACTGCAATTCTCATCAACACCATTTACATAGGAGACATTGAAACTAGCAGATTGGCAGCTAATATAACTGTATGTTTCAGCCACTCTGGAATCAAGTCCAGTGGGAATAGTCAATAGACCCTGCATCTGGTCAGGAGATACAGCCCATGGTTTGCAAGTGCACACAGCAATAAATGAGACAAACTACCTAATAATACTTAAATGCATTGAAAGGAGAAACTGAAAGGCACACATAGCTTCCAATACTCTGAAGTAGTCCAGTTTAAGACATTGTGATGACAAAAATCAACTTAGGTGAGTCTAACATAATGTGAGTGTTAAAAGACCTGCCAACTAAAATTATCCAGATCATTATATAAAGCCCATAAAGTCCAGATTTAAATAATTCTTTAACAGACTACAGGCACCATGCCTAAAGGAGTGCATTGTGCTTGAAGAAGAACTTGAGTCACAAACAGAACTTTCAAGGATAAGAATTATCAGCCTATACCAATGCAGAGTGGAAGCTGTACACAAATTCTTCAGCTATCTGTAGTATCTGTGTCTATGGTTGGACTCTGTCTCGAAGGTCTTTTCCAGCTGAATGATAATGAATGGTTCTATGGTAATCCCATCTTGTGACTGTAGAACCTGTAGTGAGGAGAATCATGTACAAAGGCAGCATACCATTCACCTATTTTGTATTAAGTCCCAACACAGAAAGCTTGGGTGTTAAGTTACACTTTTTATTATTATCCTCCCTGATAACTTTAAAATCCATGTCTCACTCAGTCCAGTTTGACAGAAGAGCTCTAGCATACCCCTGGCAAAATAAATAACCTTCACTTCTCTGCTTTGCATAAAAAAAAATAAAAATCAAGACCTGTTAGCTGTCAGTGCTGCTACTGTACCATCTTCCACTTAAGGAGTGGCCACAAGGTGTCTTCCTTCTTCTGCTTCATGCAAAGACAATACAATCAGAGCAGAGACTTGTCTAAGTCACTAAATTGGGCTGAACTCATGCAATGTGTTTGTGATGAGGGTTTGCAAGCAGCAAAGCTGTCAATTCTTTCAGGACTTGTTCACATCACTGCACAAGCAGCAAGAGTGGTTCAGGCCTTCCACACTAGCTTTTTCATGGGTAGTTTGTGTACCTTCTGCCTTTAAAAAAATTAAGAAAGAGAAAGTTCTGCCTGAGGATCAAAGTACTCTTCCCAAGAAATCTCTCTGCAACTCTTGCTGCATAAGTAAACATGGCAAAGTAATCTAGAAGAGTCTTGTAAGACCTGCATGCTTCTGCCTTCATTCTTGGATTGTGCATAGAAAAAACAGACAAGGGGGACAGGCAAGACACAGAGGCTGCTTACTCACAGCTCCTTGTTAATGTGCAGTGTTCAACAGAAAGTAAGTCACACTGAAGCCAGGAACCAGGTTTTGTTGCATGGAAGGAAGTCCCCCACAGGCACATAGTATTTCAGGTCCTATTCTACCACTGCTTCCCATCCTTGCTCTCTTCCCCCCAGTTCCAAACATATCTGCCCAAGGATGGAGCCAATTTAAACTACTCCTTCCCCAATTCTGTGTTTAACACTTAGAAAAAGTCTTACTTAACTGGTCTTCCTCAGATTAACATTTGAGTAAGGAATGATTTGCTTTTTTAACAAAACTCTATGGAAGTTAAGCAGCTACTGAAGTCTATTTTGTTAAAAAATGCTAAAACTGAACCAGCACCCCTATATACTCATGGGATAGGAGACCTAGTGCCTGGTATATTTTTTTCATCTGCCATCCTGCACATTTTTAGATTATTTTACATGTGTGTTAAAATATACTTTATTAAAACAGGATAAGAATTAAATGATCAAGAACTAAATGGGCATACCTATTTTTATTACCAAAAAAATCAAACTGATGCGTTAATTGTATTCTTTTTTTCTTTTAAAGTTTCAACTTTTATTCACTTACCAAGAGCCAATAAGTTAAAAACCCATAGTAGCTTTCATTTCCTTACTGAAGTAGTCAACAAAATTTTTACTTATTTTTATGCTCAGTAGCACATTAGATCTTTAGAAAGAGTGTATTGGTATTTGTTTTTCCATAGAGTTTCTTCTTAAAAACACTACCTTTCTTGTGCAGGTTTCAGTGAAACCTCTTCCCCTTCATTAGCATAGCACTGCAGTCCCCTCTGGGAGGTTCCAAACACAGCTCTATCAGGTGTGTCAAGGCACTCTATGCTGTGCAGGTCCATTCACACCTAGAGAACCAGCCCATGAGGCTGGGAGAGCAGCCATTCTACACCACAGCCACCCCAACCCTTTCACCTCACCATCACTCTTCAAAGGA
Organism: Caprimulgus europaeus; assembly: GCA_907165065.1. The sequence continues at coordinate 80,519,744 of OU015526.1, forward strand.
AGCCACTAATTACACTGAAGCTCCATGCTGAAGGGAGGGGCAATGATTCCATTTGAGAGATGTTAAACCAAATATTTTTGTATTTAATTAAGAGTTCCAGAAAGTTAAAACCATAGACAAATGCACAGAACTGCTGTCAATGACAATGAACTGAGGCAGCAACATTGTCATCCCCGTGCTTTAAACAGTGTCTAAAGCAACTTCTAAACAAGAACAATTTGGGATACTCATGTAGAACTTAAACAGTGATTTTTGTTTGCTTTACCTAGTATGAAGGGGTTCAAACTTTTCAGTAACTTATAACTAGTCCCACAGTTGCCATTTTCCCATCTGCTTCTCATAAGCAGATGTTTTGCTCTGTATACCAATAATAGATTTTTTTTCCACCAATAACAGTGCAACCTAGTTTTCATGGTAACACACAAAAGCATTCTAGTCTTGCTCCTCTTCATCCCCATCCTCATCTTCATCCCCTTGATCTCCAGATTCAATATCATCTTCATCTTCAACCTGAAATGAAGGAAGATCTGTTGTGAGCAGTAATATCCCTTACTCTGATCCAACCTTTTGAAGGCAAGACAAATGACAAGGGAGTGAAAATAAGCTTGAAGCTAACCTAAAATTATCATACTTATCAATTAGCACTCAATAAAGCCAAACATCATCTTGTAATGTCACCCAGTTTTTAAATTCTCTGCTAAGGATGAGTGACTACTGGGAACAGCAGCCTCTACTCTGCACCATCAGGTCTGCCCTGTACATTCAAGTAAGCAACTTGATATGCACTTCAGTTTTCTGTACAGTTGCAGGAACTTAACTCCACATCCTTCACCAAATAGGCTGAGGAGGAAACCATGTCTGTCCAGTGAAGTTGATAGTTTGTTCTAGGGTACTGTCTCCATATTTAAGTAATTTAAAACTCAACTGACTCAATGATTCCTTGGCTACACTTCTGGGATCTACACTTGCTACAAATACTTGTCAATATAAATAATGCCTCCACCCACTGCAGACTCTAAAACCCTACTCCTGAAGCTAAAACAGATAAATTAACTACCAAAATGTAATCCTTCCTTTAATAAGGACTGCATAAGACAGAATGATTCTCTTGATAGGAAACTCAGATTCTAGCCTGATGTTCAGCTACAACCACAGCACAACAACTAGGAACATACATTTCAGTCACACATCCAGCTGTGAGTCACAAGGATTCTTACAAGAAGGCTCCCAGAAACTGCCCTGACACTCTACAGCACTGCTTAAGAAGCAGACTAAAGCTTTCTAGTCAGCAGCCAGGATCAGCTGCAGCAAGGCCAGGCACCTAGTCAGGTATCGCTCCAGACATAGCCATGACAAGCAGTTTTCCTCACAGGAGTTTGGCAGGTACCTCAAAATCCCTAAGCTGAACTCTTCTTTCAAGAGGCAGTTATTTTTTATTGGTGGCTGCCAATAGAAGTTCAGGAAGCAGCTCTGGTAGATTGAACAGACCTCTATTTATAGAAAGAGGTCACACCAGATAAACTAGATCAAGTATTGCCATACTCAGACCTGCCTCAGACCCAAGAGCTCAGTGGACCCATTGTTTTCCTTACCGGTACACCAAGATCCTTCAATTTGATCTTCAGTGCAGATAGCTTCTGATCCTGATCAGCCAAAAGCACCAGAAGATCATCTTGTTCTTTCTTTGATTCTGCAACTTCTTGCTGAAGCTTACTTTTCTCATCTTGCAATATAGCAACTGTACTACTGGATGAATCCAGGTGCTGTTTTAGTGTTTCTTTTTCCTCAGACAGGGCTTTGACTTCACTCTGGCAACAGGAAAAATCCCACACCAAGTTACACCATAAGCATAGGAACAGATGAAGTTTTGTTTCCTACAGACACGTTCCATACACTACCTGTAACAGCTCCAACCCCACCAAGTGCCCTGTGGCCTTGCTCTCACACACTTCCTTACCCAAACTCCCCTTATTACCAACCAGGAATAAGGTGGGTGGAAGTCTTACCAGTGGCTACCTTCCTCCCAGCCAAACTGGACTGGCCATCCCAGAGTAAAGCTATTTCCTAGACTATTGTTAACCAACTCCTTGAAGGCAGGCAAAGCCTACATTTCCCCAGTGAAAAATGGAGGAGATGGATCCAGCTTCCCCTACCTAGTTTTAAACACTTAAGATGCTGAGGAAACAAACAACTGTCACCCAAAGCCTTTCCTATTGTAGAAGTCCTCCTAACTGAAGGCTGAATATCAAATGACTTGGTTTGGTGTTCATCCACTACCAACCTTCAGTTCCTTTATTTCTTGCTCAAGTCGTCCCTCTAATTCAGATTTGTTGACTGCTGCTACATGGCTGTCTGCTAACACAGGATCTGCAGTTGTATTCTGTGGACAAGAAATTCAATATCAGAGCACTCAATGCCTCACATACAAAGACGGGAAGCTAAGACATGATACAGTCAGTTGTAGAATTTAAAAGCATATTTTCTTCTTACAGCATAGCCAAGGTGTGGTAGTTATACATCCTGCACTGCAAGGCATCAGGAAACAGATCTGTGCTTCCTGGCATCTCAATTAACACAGAACAACATGCACACAAAAACGAGAACACCAAGTGCAACCCTTATTTCATAGAAGTTGCAGTCTAAAGATACTTTGTTTTTATTTCTAGGCCAACCTTGGCTATTGCAGGCTACTAGCTTTCACTAAGATACCTCTTGAGGGCCCAAGATTATTTTTATTAGGCTAAATATCTGAATCTCTGTATGCAACTACTAAAAATAACAATAGTTTGGTCTCAGCAAGCCCTACCCAAAGTGTTTTATTTCCAAAGTGTGGCAACTGTCTGTCAGCTACAACTACAATATGGCATAAAGTCAAGACAATTGCTTCTCCAGTTATACCACATTCAAGTCAAAGCTCTAGTAGAGGCAGGCAGTCTGGAGGATAGCAGTGAGGTGGTCTGACAACTGGTGGCAGCATAGAGCACTTAAATGTGCCTCTGCCTCATAAGCACACCTGGCCAACACATGTGCAATGGCATCTCCTATCAGAGCAGCTGAGACTTTTGACAGGGGAAGCATTAAAGGTCTTTCTCTCTCTGATGATCTGTATATTGAACACGATGTTTTCCCCACACGAGTTCTCTTTCTCAAAACCAATATTAGAATTTGGTGCACAAGGCCAAACAAACCAGCCAGAAGCAAGAGTTGAAGCAAGTCCAGCTACCTTGTCTTCATTATAGCAGAGTGGTCAAGCAGGGCACCCAGAAGCTACCCTCATTCTCCTTGAGCACCCAACATCACATATTGTCATCTCAGTTGTTTGTGTGGCCCATGCTCCTACAGCTCTGTGTCAGCTCTGCTATGGAAACACCTGTAACATTGTCATGCAACTCACTGTTCAAGTTCTCTAGCTCCACATTTGCCTTCTAATGCCATTAGCTGGTTTTGAGGACACAATCACATCTATTGAGCTATTCTGTAAGGCTTTATTGGCTAATCTTTTCAAAATACAGCTAAAAAAGCTCTAAAGCCTTTGGAGGTCTGCACAGACAGGTGTGCCTACCATTTGCCATTCAACTGTATATCAACTTCCTAATTAGTATTCTCAAATGTTTCTAAGAATTATGATCTCTCTAGCATACATGATATCCTGCATTTTGTCTCACAACAGACTATTTCCTTCTATTAGGGTATAGGCTTAAAACACTGAATAGCTGCTATTCCTCTGTTAGAAAATACCAAGGACCAACAGCCTCACAGAGCACAAACTTGATTGGAAGCCCTCTCTTTCCTCACAAGAGATTTACCTAAGCAATGCATTACTTCATTTAAAACACTGTTCAGGTCACTTCCTCATGTGTATTTATAAGACAAGCTTAGTTTAGGACAATAGCTACAGACAGCATAAGCAGGAAAGCAAAGTCTTCAAGATTTAGTTCCCAAAGAGAAAATAAGGAGCTTTTTCACTGGTACCATTACTTGTAGCTTTTGATTCTCTATCTGAAGCTTAGAGATTTCTGCAGACTGTAGTTGTATCTGACTCCTGAGCATTTCCAACTCCTTTGGGAAACAAAGACAAAACATACTTAAGTTAATTTGATAAAGCAAGGTAGTTATATTAAATTTTACTCAAGTTAAATGGCAACAGACTAACTGCTTCATACTAGCTATGCAAGAGGAAAGGTGCATCTCAATGAGAGCACAGCAACCGTTTCTCTAGAAGACAAAACTAGTCAGCAACATGCACCATTTTCTGCCCTGCTCTTACAAACTCTCTGTGGAATGCCCAACCAAGGCACCTGTCCAAGCCTCAGGTGTGTTTAGAAAGGTCACACCACTATCACTCCCATTAACATCCTCTATGCAACACCATTCTTGGTGCAGAAACCCATTATGACTTAGAAATCTAGGCATTATTAGTTTTGTAATGAGAAAAACTCCAATAGGTATTTTTTTGAGCAGCAGCTACCTTAAATTACTGAATCCGCAGATATTTAAACATTATGCTGTAAATCTAATACCTGGAAGCATTCATAACATTTAAAGGAATGTTTTGCAATGGATAAAAAGATTTTGCAAGTCTGAAGAGTCAGTTGAAGTGTGTTCTGCTGGCTCAAACCTGCTTAGCAAAAACAAATTATTCCTTTTTGGATGCATAATCTTGATGCTCCAAGATTAGTTGTCATCATCACATAAAGATGCACCATTAAAGACATCAACATGCTCAGGATTCGATGTTCATCCCTAAAAGTGCAACAAAGGTCCTTTCCCATCCCAAGCTGCCACTGTTTACTGCAGCTTTGCTGAAATACCAGAAGTTCACCTTCTGTAGTTCATTATTGAGCTCCAAGCCACCAGATTTGCTGGTCTGTGAAGACTGCTCTGTTGTTCCCATCTCCAACTGTGAAGATTTCTGTAATAGCAACAGGAAAATCAGCCATAGAACTCAGAATAAATAGTCATGTCAGAACATTAAGCAAGACACCTACCATTTTTGCTCACCCAATACATTCTGAAACCCACAGATTCTATAGTCAGGCACACAAATTACTTCTAGGAAGAGTTTGAAGCAGAAAAGGCTCTGCTCAAGCCACCTCCCACCATACTTATTATCAGCACACATCAGTAGCGATTGCTTGACTGCCATCATAATAAGGACTTGTACAGCTTAAGGCAAACTACATTTGAAAACAGGAACTGGAAGCCATATCAAGATCTGGCAAGATAGTTACTGCTTACCAATTTTTCAATCACAGAATCCTTTTCTTTTAACTGCCCTTGCAGTAGTTCATGCTTGTTTTTCCATTCTTCCAACTCCTCTTTCAATTTGCTCACTTCTTCTGTCTGAATACCATTCATCTGAAACGTATCACTGTGGGAATTATGATGCTGAGTGTCTTTTCCTAAAGGACAGAGTGTATAACAAAGGTCACAAATGCCAACATAATTCTAAAGTTAGCTTCAAACACACTAATTCAAGTATTTATTGCCCATCCTCCTCCTGCCTTGCAGGGCAATACAAGCTATTCTAAATCAATAACCAAAGCAAAGTGTTCAAAAATCTCTATCAAAAGTTGAATAAATAGCTTGGATTTGCTATTCCTTCAACTATGTATTTGTGGCTGTACCTGCATGCTGCTTCTGTCATTCAGTTCATTCAAAGCAAGTTTATAGATAAATTCTATAGAGGAAGGACAATTATTTCCCTTATGTATTTTTAAAACATAAGGTAGAATTACTTTTTGAAATTGTCATATAGAGCTTATCAGGCATGCTGACTTTTGGAGTAACTTGAATATACTGTCCCAATTTAAGCATTCAGTTAGCAGTCTCTCTACTGACAGCAACAGGCCTCATCTTGTACATCTGCCATTCCACAATCCTTCCCTTATTCATGCTTTCATTCACAGACCCAAACTTCCACACACACCACAACCCATCTGCTCATGCTCTAAGTCTGAACAGGCAATGACTGTTTTGGACTACAACAAAAAGTCAAAGCTACTGTTAATCCCAGTGCTTCTGTGTGTTCATAGAAGTGAACTGTCTGGCCTACAGCGGTCATCTTCAGGCCCTGGTTTTGCCCATGAGCAGGCCCACATGGCAGGTAGGCCCGAGCTCAAATGGATCTTGCAGAAAACTGAACTTGTTTCAAGAGACCCAAGAATTGAGCACAAAGCTAGAAAAAAATTATGCCTCATTCATTTTTTCAAGTTGCCCTCTCACTTCTTGTTGTGCTTTATTCTGCAAGATTCAAGGCTCTTAAAGCAAAACCTAGTATTAGTAAATAATGAAACAAATCTGATGCTTCAACAAAATTGTCTGCAATGCTCAATATCAAATTGGAAAAGTGTATTTAGCTCTGTGGGAAGATTTCATACACTGCAGAACATACAACAGCATGCCTGAAGTGACAGAAGATTGTCTGCTGGAGCTGTTCTGTAGCTTGCCATAAATCCCTGGATCTTTGCACTAGCAAGTTTTATTTTATATTATACTTTCTGAAGCCTACCTAGCTGTACTTTAAGGAGATTATATTGGTCCTTATGCTGTTGGATCTGCGACACTTGCTGTGTAACCGTTGCTTGGAGCTGTTCATTTTGAGATGTTAAAGTGTTAATTCGTTGTTTTAATTCTTCAAGCTCCTGGTCCTGTGACAAGAAAAAAGGCACTTAAAATAATAAAGCTTTAGAATACAATACTGTCAGGAAGGCAAATAAAGACAGAAAAATCTTAACTCCACCAGTATATATGATTGGTTAGTGACATTGTCAATGCTGCCTGACAGATAAGGAGCAAACCCTCATGCAACCCTAAATAGCTATTCCTAGGAAAAAAGCCTGGGAGAGACAGAAGCAGCCTGTCACACCAGACCAATACCTTCCAAATCTTTTTTAAGATACCTCCAGCATCCCCATACCAGGGACAGCAGGAGAAAAAGGTAATAATTGGATTTGATTATTGTAATTTCTCCTCATCACCCCAAAGCCTGCAAGCATTTGGTCCACTTCAAGAGTCTTTGAAGTAGTCACAGCAATTGCAGTCATCACATGTTCAATAAAGCCTGACTGAAAGTTCAGAAGTGCCCCTTAATTCCACACGTACCACTGTATTTTGTGTCCCTGCCAGGTCCCCAAACTAAAACCCCCTGCTTCAGTTCCCCATTAGCTATTTAAGTCAATTAGCTTTGCTCCTCTACTTTGCAATCGAAGCTGTGGCAACAAAACAACTGAACTACTGTTGGAAAAAAAAATTATAATCTGAGAGTCCAGCCACAGCAGGTATACCACACTTCACTGACTAACATCCCTTCTTCATTCAGCTGTGTTTCATCTGGCATCTTCTCAAAGGGGAGAGCACAGAATTAACAACTGACCCTCTGAGAAGGGCTGCAAGTTCTGCATTTGAAAATAAACACTTAAACACAGGAAAAAGCAGATGTATTGTAGCAAAATCATTAAACTTAACCAGTATTCTAAACATTGGCATTTCAGTTGAACCAGAAATTCTTGGCTTAAGTGTTTTTAGAAGTGTTTCTGCATTGCTAGATTCCTTGCTACTTGTTTTGGAACACTGAGTATGAACTGTACTATGGTGCCTCCAAAAGCCAGGAGAAAACTTCTGGAGGCACATGTACAGCGTAACTCCCTCTTACCTGCTCTCTAATGACTTTTTTGTAGTGAGTCACAATGTTGTCATGCTGTTCCAATGTCTTCTTGACCTCCTCCTCCTTTTTATCTTCCTCACTGGACTTGTAAATAGCTTTACTTATGACACCTGTCAAAAACAGTTTCTATCAACTAACACTCAGTTCACATCTTTTTTGTCCTCAAAACAGTCCTCACACAGTGTAACTGAGTTCATGGCATTAGAAACTCAACCTGCAGTTTAAAAACAGCAGTTGTCAAACAGGTTTAAGAAAACAGAAAATAGCAATTTTTTTAAAGCAAGGGTTGCGCACTTACTGTATCACAGTTTCAGAAGGGCAAATGGGTGTTTTGAATCCACCCCATCAGAAAATATAAGTTTTACTTGCATTATGGCTCTAGGACAATTACTGCCCAAGCAGTTGTGCAAGTAAGTGACAGACTTAGGACTACACGGGTGATGTGCAGAAGGAACATGATGGGGCAAAACCATCTTTACTATTGTTGCTTCAGTGTATTTTTTTCACTTCTCCAGACTGATTTAAGTTGGGCAACATTAATAAACTGGATGTTGACAACCTGTCTCTTTGTGAAGGGCAGAAAAAAACTAAGTAAAGCCCCTACAATTTTTTAGCAATCCAGGAAATTCAGCATTCATCATTTTTTGTAATAAAACAGCAAACACCTAAGTTGATTGCTTCTATGATTCAAGCTTCTATGACCAATGTATGTGCTCAATACTTAAATATCTATTTGAGCACAGGTAAATACACCTCTTGGCCACAGTATGATAACTCACAGCATGGACTAAGAATCATTTCACCTAAGAATATCAAGTTATCCAATTAGTATAAGCCCTGATTATGGTCTTGTACTGGGGGTATTTTTACTAAATACTTGAAACTGAGCGTGGGTATATGGTTACTTACAGCTATAACTAACACTATTTTTACAGTATTTTGATACTGTAAAAATACTTTTAACAACATTACATTGAGCATAATTAGTAGTTCTCTCATCAGTTCCTCACAAAAAAATAAGGATATGAGTTTAACATCTCACCTTCTAATTCCTTTACAAGCTTGGTAAATTCATGATCAAACATCATGTGGTCAGGGCTAGAAAAACTAGGCTGTGGTTTCTGAGCAGCTCTGGAATAAAGTTCATGTTTGCTAATGAAGCCAAGCTTCTCAATGAAGTTCTCCCTGCCAATCCTCTTCTCAATCAGCTGTTTCAGCTTCTCTCTAAAAGGAACAGACAAATCACAGTGCAACACTTAAAAAGAAATTAACCCCTTCCTCCTTCAGGATGTTTTTTGTAGGTACAACTGATAATCTCTCTCAAGTCTTAACTATACTAGGTGTTTTGCTTTCAAGATGCAGGTTTTCAGTTGCCACTTACACCTGTTCTCAGCCTAAGAATGCATAGGTTAGGAGGACCTATGCAAAAAACCATATCTGCCTTGTCTAGCTAGAGGTGGGTCAGTTATTTTACATCCCATAAGGAACATGCATAGAAAACATTCAACCAAATATTATTCACTGCACTGCCTCTGTTAAAAGCCCCTTAAACCCCCACCTGCCATTCACAGAACCTTCCCCTCTTATTTCTTCTTCATACTTACTTCCTGTAGTTTTCCAGGGAGTTGTCATTGTAGTAGATGGAAATGCCAAGCAAAAGCGCACACAGGCCTTGGACAAGGTGCTCCTCTTCTCCAAGGTTTTCAGCTATCTGCCCTGTGAGCTAGAGCTCTTGTTAAGGATATTTGAGATGTTTCATAAGCACAAGACCTGTAACATACTCCTCCCTGTATAAATTCCCAGTTAAAATTCTTTTCACACGTAAAACCAAGCTTGATTAGGAAGTAGGCAAAATAGCTGACAAAACCCTCACAGAGGTAGCTCCTATTTTGAAGGACTTGTGTCATCAGTGGTTTCCCTGAAATTTCTTTTCTCAGTAACTGTCTGCTTAACCAAAGAGATTTACTTGTTCCTAAACAGACTTTCAGTTTAGGTAAGGCGACAGTTTAGCCTTGTGTACTTTCATCAGACTTTTTCCTGAAAAGCAAGCATAGAAATAAGCTTCAACAGAAGTAGGAAGCGTTCTTCCTGGGTCTTGGGTATAAGCTTAAGTCACACTAAAAATATCAAAGGGCTTGTCACAATGGAAAATACGCTTTGCTGTCAAAATGACAAAGCTTTCTGCTGTACTTTAATTTACATGCACATCTTATAGACAGGTCAGCACACACAGAGCACTGTCAGCAAAAGGCTGCTTATAACTCTTGCCCCAAAGCATCTTCTTTAATGTCATGCAGTATCCCTGCAAAGTGATCTAGATAAACACTTAACTTGAACATGAATAATCCAAGTAATTTTTAGGCAAGCAGCTGCACTCTGCAGGCAGGTCAAGGATACAAAAGGTACATTGGCTGGGTTGTGAAGGAAGTGGGTGACAGCAATCGAGCAGTTGCTTAGCCAAGTGCAAAGCAACATCAGTAGTCCAACCCTGGTCTGTACTTTGCTTCCCTGAAAAGAATAACACGCCCCATCATTATCTTTCCACAGTGGAGTACCAAAATACCAAATAAAGCTGTACCAATTCAGAACTCCGCCACTTTCACCTCATCATTTTAAAAACAAGTCATGCCTTTCAAAATACCCATTTGTTAGTTATACTGAACACAGCTTTAGTGCTTTGATGAAACAGGAATTAAACCATTCATATTTAACTGTTTTCAGAGCAAAACAACAAGCAACACAGATGTGAAGTATGACTCAATACAAATTAGCACCCATATAAAATCATAACAAATTAGTTCTGCATTTTTAATTAATACTAGGGTAACAAAGGAACATACACACAATCCCCTTAAAGAGCAAACAAGGTGTAAATTAGGTCAGGTGAGGATTCCCTGTAGAGAGAGATACATCACCAAGACTTACACTGCTGACTAAAAATTGCCATGTGTTCATAATATTATTTTCAAAGGAAAAATAGATAATTAAGAAGTGGCTTTTGTTTCACACAATATGCACATTAAGCCAGCAAGAGAAATACTAACTGCAATATTTGTTAACTAGAGAAAATTAGTTTTCATCTCCAAGTTGACTGTCTTCTCAGTTTGTTCCTCTTGTCTTTGCTGCAGATATTGTGGGCACAGCAGCATCCAGACAGCCAAACTTATCTCCTGAGAGTCAACATTCAGAAGGCAACCAAGATAAGTGTTCCCTGCGTGGAAAAACTGAACTTCATACAAGGACCTAATAAATTAGGTAAATTAACTGGAAGCTAAAGTCTCAAAGGCAAGATGAAGCATATAAAAGTGCTTGGATACCTTCAAAAGCAGGCAAGAAAATACACTGGAATGAGGGGCCACAGGGATTAAGACAGTGGCAAAATGGAGAAGTATTAATTAACAACAAATCAAGAGTCTGTGCTTGAGAGTTATCTGCCCTTGAGACACTGAACTTCCATCCTTGTCTCTGATAACCCCTATGCTTTTGAGTTGAAGACAGCATTGTCTAATTTTAGCTGAGCATTTGAAGGAAAAAGCCCCTCAGGGTCTTTGAATAATCCAGTTTGCCCATCAGAACAGCCAGTGAGTAGCAGTCTGACAAGAAGCTCTTCTGTAGCAGGTTCCCAGCTGCCACTGCAGACCACAGGACAGATGGTAACTGAGTCTAGCAACTCAGAGAAAACATCAAGTTCTGAAGAGACTGCCTTCAAGGACTTCCTTCTAAGGTGCTGTGATTTGCTGCAGTCTATCACCATCACTAAGACAAAACTATGTCCTCAAATAAAGACAGCACAGATTACAGATACCAAGAGTGCAGCAGCCATCCCTAATGCTGCACCCATAGGAAAGGGAGCACCTGGCCCTTTTTCATCATTGTCATTACTTCCAGAGACCTAAGTGAAGTGTGGCCAAACAGCAGAGAACACAGCCATCAGCACCAAGTGCACAGCACCTCCCTGCTGTATTTCACTGTGAGTACTACATGCCCTCTTAGCAGCCATTGTTTAGTCTTTACTGTAAGGTTTGTCTACAGCTTTTAGAGACCCTGCCATGCTGTTTTATTATCACACACATTATCCTTCTTACTACTACACTTCTAGCTGAAGGCCACAACTGGTTTCCACTGCCCCAGACCTCACTGCAAGTTGCCTAGCCACCACCAAACTTGCCTCTCCTCTTGCTCTCTCCTTTCCTCTGGACTGGCTCATGTAGCTTTCCCCCTCACCTCTGTGCATTTCCCTTACCCACCTTGTACTTGGCAATTAGTTAACAACTTGCATGCAACACAACACTTTCAGATCTCTGTTTATGAGGCAACATTTATTTCCAAGACAATCTAATGACAAGACTTATTTAAGATACTCACTAGCATAGCAGGTTTACCCACTAAAGGCAAGACAGTATGCCTACAGAGCTGGCTCACTACTTAATATTACCTGTAAGGTAAGGCTAAGCACTGCATTAACACTCCAGTCTTCAGGTGAAGCATAAATTGAGAACAAGATGACAAACCACAGGTCTTAGCAGCTCATACAGCAAATCATCTGCCACACCACACTGGTGTACTGAACAGCAATAGCTTTGTCTTGTCAAACAGCTTAGCTGAAAACATGCTGACCACACAGGCCCTTGTTGCTATACTGAAGCACCTAGAGAGGCTGTTTACCTCCTCACTGCCATCTTGCCAAACTACAGGGTCACTCAAGTTGAGGGGTACTCTGGAAATCACATAGGCCATATCCTGCTTTAGCACTAGAGCACTCTAAAATCACCAATTCTGCCCAAATTCGTTCCAGATTAGATGCAGTAACAGCCTCATGACACTGCCAACTGTATAAATTCACCTGCCATAGAAAGCCCTTTGGGGAAACATGTCCCTAGCACAGCAGCACTGAAGGATGGAGTGTCCTTGGATGCACTGGATGAATAGAGCATCCATCCTCTACACTTGCAGCACGCCCTTACCTGCAAGCACCATTGTTAGGCAGGGAAACTGCCCTTTTTTCCCCCCAACTCATCACTCCTTACACATCAGACTGCTTCAGAACTGCCTAGAACACCTTTTTCCCAGTCCTTCCTCTCTAGAGGGAGAGCTGTGCCCCTCCCTACACTCACCCTTAAAGTCTCTAGCAAAACTGAGTCACTTGACTCCCAACTCCACCAAGCTCCTATTTCTACAAATGCCAAACATGGCCACACTTAATCAGTTTAATTGCTGACAGCCCACATTTAATCCCCCAGTAACCACCCATACCACACTGCTTCCACCCTTCTGGGATAGAAGAATGTTACTTGGAGCAACTAGAACCATTCCAAGGAAGTTAAATTTGAATAATTGCTGACAAAATGGCTATGACACCCAATATCTGCACAAAGACATCAGTCACAACAACTTAAAATTTATAAAAAGATCAAGTCAATTCTCCTATAGCTGAACAGAAAGAAATGCTTCCAACAGAACAAGCAAGCAACATTAGAAACCCTTTTTCACCTCACTTACATTTACAAATACTGGCTCTTATTGTTCTAACACTATTAGCCAGTTCACATGCACTGGGAATAACCACTGTAACTGGTAGTCTTGCCCTGCAGCACACTGGCACATCTCAGGCTTCTGAAGAGAACACTGCTAGAAGTGTCACTTTTCATGTCAGAAATGCAGTTACTTTTGCTTGTGTGACCTGGCATTTACAGCACATGTCATCTGCTAGAAGCAGTTGCAAACCACATTTATTCTCAAGCCTTGCTTGCTATTCTGAGGTCAAATTAACATTCTGCCTCAGGATTTCCACACAGTCCAAAACACCCTCTCTAAGAAAAAGTCATACACAGCTATTTTCTAGGCACACCATGAGAACTGCTGCTGTGATAGATGACAGCTCTCCACCGCTGCTGTTCTGCAGTTCAGATCTAGAAACAACACAACCCCACTTCTCAGGACAACTGTCATAAACACAGTAAATAAAGCAGACAACTCCACAGCAGTCATACTTCAGAATTGTTTTCTCTGCCACCAATAACCAACTTATCAGCACTTTAAGTAACACAGCCTGAAAGTCAAACAACTCACTTCAGGGGTCATTAGCTAGTAAAGAGATCCCTGCTATTCACAACTAGTAGCCCCAAGGTTAAAACTTCTGCTGGTAAGTAGAACATACAAAGTGGCCAGAAGGCAGGTTAAACACAGTTTTAATTTTAGCAGTCAGGAAATCAGCAGCATGTTCCCACTTCAGATTGTCCCAGCTGTTTCCTACAGGCCAGCCTGAGGAAACAGCATTTCTAACAATTTTAATTTCTCTTACAATAAAGTGCATCTGTTAAGTGAACAGACAGTGAATGACTTCACCCCACTGGAAAGAAAGCACCCGTGCTACCCAAGATCTTTATCCCATATGTTTGTGGAGCACCCCCAGAGAATGCCCTGGAGACACAGAAGGAGCTTGTTATGCTAGGAAAAAACCCAAACCCAACCGCAACACATAGCTGTAAGTGGAAACACGTCAAAAAGCAGTTAAAGAAAATCTTCCCAGCAAAACCCAAGACAAAAGGAAAAGGCCTGCTTCTGGCAAGAAAATGCCCAAGCTGTGCCAAAAATACATACCCGTCTGTCGATCTTATCACCCTGCAAGTTACACACATATTACTTGAGAACCTTGTAGTGGAACACATCCCAGAAACATCCCCCCAAAGTTTGAGTCCCTTGTAGCATTTAAGGCTGAAGAGCCACAGGCAGTTTTACTGACTCAAATTTACCTAGACAAAAATGCTAGGAAAAGGATACAAAGGAGTACTATCTATTCTGAGGTAAAGCAGATGAAAAAAGTCACATGAACAAATTCAAATTTCCAGCATTCTGCTATTACTCTCAATTGTAGGAAAGTCCAATTGCTGCCAGAGTTCACTAGCTCTTTATTACAACCATTTGGGGAAAAATTACACAGTAACAGCAAATGTTGCCAAGTAGCATGGGCTCAGAGTTGAAGTTGACTCCCTTGTCATTTACAAAGCCAGGTGTTAACATGTTGAATAAATTAAAAAATTCTTTCAGTTTTGAATAGCAAACCCAACAGCAATCAGTGCATGAAAGCCTGGTATTTAAAAGAAGTTTCAAGATAGCAGTTACAGGTTAAATACTAACCAGGCACTTCTTCAGCAAGAAAATGTGAACAGGGAGCCTGCCAGCTGTCTTGTCTTTTAAACCCAGTTTAAGTTGTAGATGCTTTAGGACCCACTGCCTGCTGAGAGTAGGCAACATCAAGCAGCAGTCATTGGTGAAAAAGCAAGATTTGCTGCTTTTCTCCTCCCTCTGAAGCTAGGTGCTTTAAGTAAAGCTTAAAAACCCATCAGCAGGAGAGAGAATCCTCTTTCTCTTTAAGCTAGCACTCATGGCTTCCTGCCATGCACCTGCACAAGAGCAGCTCCTTCCTGGATCCCCAGAGTTGTGAGCCCAAGCGGGGGGCAGCCGGTGCCTACCTGCGAGAGGATGTTGGTGCACTGCTGCAGCAGCGACACCGGCGGGTTGCCAATGCTGGTCGCCAGCTGAACTCTGAGGAGCTGTTCCTTCAGAGTGGCATTTTCCTGTAAGGCGTGGGCCAGGGCCACAGCAGCACACCAGTTTGAGAGAGAGTCCGTGGAAAAGAGGCCCCCACAGAGCAGCTGACCCGCTGAGACTGAGTTACCTGTAGCTACCAGAAAAGCCAAGGGGTACAAGTGAGATTCAGACAAGCCACAAAACCAGCAACATATTTAAGACATAAGCATACAGTTAAAACCCAGAAAAATGAAGCTAAGTTTGAGATAAATTCTAAGCCAAATCACCTTGCTTGGATCAGACACTCAATGGCAGGTAAATAACCTGTGTTAGTTTACAACTCACTGCAGAGACGTTAGCTTTGCGTACCGTCAATAGTCGATGGCAGAAGCGTTGAAACGATTTCTCCTTGTCCTTTTTGGTTTTTGTATAAAAAGCACTGGAAACAATAGAGAACAGCACAACGGAGCACAAAAGGCTGCCTCTCGTTTACCATAGACATCAGAAGTACTACAATTGCAGGCCTGTTTGGCAAGGAAAGAGCAAAACCATTAGGACAAAGTCATAAACAAAGACAACTGCAGATACCAGTCTGGAATGTTCTCTCCAGATAAAGCAACTTTTGCCTACTCCATCTATTACCATTTCAAACATTTGAGTAAAAGCTTTGATTCCAATACCAAAGTTTCCCAGTTAAAATACAAAACAGTAGATTCATTATATGTGGCTGCAAGGAGCCTGATTTGCTCTGCAATACTTTCGTTTCCCATCGAGTCCTTTCCTGCTCCCTGCTAGCTTCAATAATGCTGTAGATGCTGCCCCATAAGGCCACCAGCAACTCTTAATACAGACTGGCTTTTTCCTACCCTCACCCTCATATTCAAATGCTGGGATTAAGATCACATTAAGCTAACACCTGCTGCTCCCCAGTGTGAGTAAATATCAATTACCTGCCTATTCCCCTAGCCTCTGAATCCTTCTGTAGACTGTCCTCTGACAGCAGCAGCTCATCCAAACTAAGAATTTCTCAGCTATTGCTCACTGGCTTCTCAGGTACCACATAACAAATAAAATCAGCTCCAGGCCTCATCTCTGTGGAAAACACACCTGACACCTTCATGCTGTATCTAAAGCACCCAACATGAACTTAAAGCTGTTGCTCTGTATCATAATTCCAAACTGAATTTAGACAATCCTTTGGATTAGACTGCCATTGCCCATACCAATACATCATTACCTAACAAAGTTAAACACTTTTCTTCCTCTACCTTGGTGGATTAGAAGGTGCATTTACAGAGGCAAAGTAGTCTTGATTCATCTGGCATCCTCGAATGACCTCTGATACAGTGTTAATGGTCTACAGAAAGGGCAGATAAAAAAATTTAAATTAATATTTAAGTGTGAGCCATAATCTACTGTCTAGGTCACTCCAAATTATTCAAGATCACCTGGACATCTCAGTATTGAAAAAAACACAGACCAAGTCCCAGCATAGACATATATTCAATTAAACTATTTCAAACTAAATCCAAACAGCTCACAGTTGTGAAGCATGCTGAGCAAAGCTTAAGGGACAGAAAGCTCAGATGGCTCTATCTTACCCACTTACCTCCAACTTAATTTTCTATGTCAGGTTAGTTTTGCTATGACAGCCAGTTAAACTGGACATTTTAGAGAATTCAAGGGGTGAAACCTCTGAAATTTATCTTTTAAGAGGTAAAAGCACTGGAACAGAGGCCAGTCTACACTCAATGTAAGGACATCATTTTATCACAGGGAAAATCATCTTACACTGCTGATAAGCCTTTCTAGAAGCTAGAAATCCCTCATCATTGAAAACTTGCTGAGTCATAATACTTGTAGACTCTCTGAAAAGGAAATAAAAAACACCAACAAATAAACCACCCCTAAAACAGGGAAAGATACTCTGGGCTATGCTAAAATCCAACAGGAGAAAAAAGGCAAATCCAAATACTTTCTGGTTGCAGACTAAGAAGACTATCTTGCATTTACATTGCCCACACAGGAAACTGACATCTCTGGCATCTGAAATTCTTAGCAAATAGTAGAATTTCAGTCAGTCTCTGCAGCAACCCATTATCCCTGTAGATTCCTGCTTTCACCCATTTAGCTGCCCCCATCCTTACATCTATTTGCTCCCTCTTACTTCTGTCAGGATATCAGCAGGAACTCCAGTTGCCATCAGGATCGTGCAGAGCTGCTGTAACAACCCACAGTGAAACATTGCCTTCTGACAACTGCTGGTAGCACCAGGAGGGTTTGTGGGAGACACGAGTACCCGGACAAGCTAGAGAAAAAACCCAAACATTTCTATGTGGAGAGAGTTTGAGACATTCTGAAATGCAAAACACAACAGCTTTACCCATTTGAAGCTAAGCCATGAAATAGAATTGCTCATAAAAATGGACATAGACAACAAATAAACAGCATGTTCATCTCAGTACTACATAGGGCTGTTTGAGTTCAGTGAAACCCTCCAAAAATCTTCAATCATCTGACTCCACTGCAAACGTTGCCATTAAGTGATGAGAAATCAAGCTGTAACTGTTCTATTGTTTGGCTCACCATTTGTCAGAACTGTATTTCATTTCAGAAAGTGAGGAGCTACCTTCATCATTGACATTCAGCTCCCACACAAAGTGCCACAAGAACAGGAAGACTTTATTTCATTTCAGCGGGCTCCCTAGCGAGGCAGTCGATGCCCCAAGCCTGTTGGTGTTCCAGAGACATTTGGACAGTACCTTAACAACATGCTTTAGCTTTTGGTCAGCCCCAAAATGGTCAGGCAGTTGGACTAGATGATTGTCATAGGAGGCTTCCAACTGCAATAGTCTACCCTATTCTGACCTTTCTGTTTTTTTAAGGGGTGAGCAGAAGGGAGGATGCCCAACAATAATGCACCCTAGCCATACATTAATTCATACATGAGGATACTTTATATAAAACACTTGTAATTACATATTTAACTCAACTCACTATTACATCTTAAGTCACAGGAATGGAAGCTGAGCTATAAGCCAGCCATTACAAATTCACAATCTGGCAATAGTATTTGTGCTGAAAGCATACATCTCATCAATGTGGGTAGCTAATTATGAGCTAAACAAATGGATTTCCCACTTAACTGTTTCATTACACTTATTCTTCATTGCAAGGGAGCTGAAAAAGTGTTGACATTGTTGATTAGGAGTTAGGTCAAGTGTTTTACCTGCAGCATTAGGTGAAGATTAGTTACTTTCTGTGCAGACCACCCACAGTTGTCATCTCCAACTTCAAACCAAGGCTTCATACGCTGTATGTATGAACCTTCTTTGAAGAAATTCTGATTGGAATTATTATTCTTCAACAAGTTCTGTAATAGGAGGAGACAGTCTTCCACTACTATTCCTGGCAAAACAAAAAACCCCAGAAGATTAATCAAAAGATGACACAGGGAACACTAGCTATCTTCCCATGCACCAAGTACATTCTAGATGGAAAGGAGCACACGCTTCTGAACCCTTCATTCTTAACAAATATTAGATTTGGTTCAAGAACTGTAAACCTCATGCATGAAAAAAATCAAAGGTCACCCTAAATTAAACACATCAATGCTGATCCAGCATATTTCCAAGGAAACCACAATTGTGTTTCTTCTTCAAGTCTGAAGCAAAAACATTATTTCCAAAGAATAGACAGTTGATACAAGTTAATTTGGTAGGAATGGGTAAAACTTCAAACGAAGCCTCATAACCACTTTGTGTCTTGAAGTATACCTGCTTCAGAGTCAGGCTGCACTACTGTCACTTCGTATTGTAAGCACTAAAAATGAAGTTCCTCTTGAATTGCATCATGATTCAAATGCAGCAATTCTTACTTGATAACACATTTATTATCTTTAATCACTAGGTACCTTCTCAACTCATTTCAAAGCTACTTTTTGGGTTATTTTGGTGGAAAAGCACATCTTAGAAATAGCCCTTAAAATGAAGCAATTGAAACTCAACTCCTTGGAGTTGGAATAGTTGGGTTTTTTTAACCCTCCGTTTTTATCTGTACTGAAAGAGTACTGCAGATGCTAATCAAATAAGTACTCTGCAAGGAGAAAATCAGACAACTCTGTCCAAAAAACAACAGAAATAAAGGCAGCCTGCTTCTGGTACTGCTGAGATGCCTCCAAATCTGGACTCTACAGGAAGGATAATATCTTCCTCCTTGCACAAGCAGTGCCAGAATTGGTAGTGAGAGAGCAGAGACCAGCTGTCACACTCCCCCATTCCCACTCCTGCAGCAGAGCCACAGCTGGTCATCCAGCCCTCAGCAAGGCTGCAGACAGGAAGAATGGACACAGAGGAGGCAGGAAGCAGATAACTCTAAGCATTAGGAATTTACATACCAAGTCTCTTAAATTATTAACAGCTGCTAAAATTATTAAAGCTGCTAAAAATAGCAGCTTTGAATCAAAAGTTTGCCTAATCTTTCCATGCCAACATACCTGGAATAATTCAGCTGAGAGAGAAGCACTAACTGCTCCTACAGCTCACTAAAAGGTCATAGAACATAGAACCTGTAGCACACTACAACTGGTGGTAAACTCAATGTATTGCTAATTAAAAAAATTAAGAGCACCCAAGTGCTGCATCTTTTTTACTAATTTTTTTAATCCTTTTTTTTCTTCCCCCAACAGGTAAATGATTTGGCAAGCAGCTGACCAGAAAACTCAAGTTATGAGTGAGGCTGAAGAAACTCAGCAAGCTGTTATGTCCAGCCACTCCAAGCATCCGAGGATCTTGCAGAAGGAATGCAGACTCTTAATTCTGTAAGTGACAAATGCAGCATATGCATATCTGACACTGCCATTCTAAGTATATACATTCACAGACATAAGCCAAACAGGAACACACACACTCAACCACACATGCTCAGAGAAATTAACTCAAGTTTTAACTAAATATCTCAAGACTAAATTTCAGAAGGTGCTGAAACCCTGCCTATTTGCTCTGTTTTTACTTGTTTTGTTACAACTAGGCTGTATGTTTTGATCCTTCTAGCCACTGACATAGATCCAATTGCATACTAATGTCAGCCTGTAAACATTGTCACCTCATAGTTTGTGCAGAAGCATGAGACTGCTAATATGTCTTAGACTTTTCTGTACCTCCATCACTGTTTCCTTCTTCTGTTATGATATCCAGAAGTCTCTCAAAGGCATTTTCGAAGGCAACAATCTTCTGTATGGCTGCATTACTTTTTGTCAATTGCTGTAACAACAAAACTCCCTTGACAAGTTAGGGAGAAAAGAAATTAAACTTTGTTTTACTGGAACTACATTGCTTTTCACAAGTCACAGCTCTCAGCAGGATGTTTAATTGGCAGCACAATCCTTGTCCAGAACCACAGGACAGAACTGCATGCCTTGCAAATGGGCACATCTAACAAAACCCACCATGGACACCATGCAGTAATTCCCTCTTGCCTCACTGCACTTCAAAATAGAAGCACAGTGCTGTTAAAAAGGATGATGAGTGGCTATAAATAAAGAGGCAACTTGTAAAGCACCCCATCTCTTCTGTAGTAATTAGAGCATTTTGGCACCTAACAAGTAAAGAGGAAGAACTGAAGTGAACCTGACAGAAGACCAAGAGAAAGATCAGCTGAGCTACTAGGAAAATCCTACACAAGGGTCAATGTTTGCATTAAATACCCAGTAACAGTTTCCCTTTGTGATATAAATTGTGGTGAAGTATCCAAATGCCACCCAACTCAACTGAGGACTGAAATACTCCCCATTAACAACCACAAGGATTTCCTCACTTGCATTTCTTTAACTTAATACAAATTCTGCACAAATATTCAGCAATTCAATTGACAGTTGCTATTCATTAAGAGGATAAACTGCCTTCGTTCTGTACTTACATCATTTCGTATAACCTCCCTAGAGTCTGCTAGTAAATCCATGAGTCGGGAAACACCTGTAAGAAACATTAAAAAAGAGCATAAAAAAGTGCAGCTTTTCCTGCTGGAGGTCTTTAAAAAGCCTTGCTCAACACTCCTCTAGCCTTCTGATTAGTGTTTGCTGAGCTTCCAGCTTCAAGCTTATCAGCAGTACGCTCAACCACTTACCCATAGGGCTGACAAGAATTATCTGCTGCACTTGAGGTCCTTGCTGCTTTAGAAGAGATGTAAGTAGTTTCACTCCAGGCCAACGAACATGGAAATCAAATTCCTACAAAGACCAAGAGGAGTACATTAAGTAATAAATTCCTCAGTATCCAACTTTCTCTTCTAGACACCAGTTATAAATAGACACCAAACAAAGAATTTCATCTCCTGACCATATCTTTTTTAATCCATCCTGTTACAGCACATGCCCAGCAAGTCAAAGCTTTATTATATTCCATGGTTCTTTCTATTTTATCAGCAACATGAACTCCCAGCAGTTTCCTTTCCTTCTGCTCTGCTGGGGCAGCTTTCCCAGCTATTTCTTCTTTCTAAAAACCTGTCAGTCCTATTGTCCAGGGATCAGCTCATATAACCCAGAAATCCAAAGGGAGAATGGGGAAGCAAGTCCTGCTGCATCTTCTTCCTATTCCCAAACAGTAGCAGCAGCTTCTCTGTTAAAATTGGGTCTTGTCAGCAGGAGAAACCTCAAGAACTAATGAGCCCATAGACTGACTTGACCAACCACAACAAACCTGTGGGCTCCCCAGGTCAGCTCAAACTTTCAGCAGCTGGTGACCAGACTCACATCTCAACTGAGTCACCTCAAAGAACTTTCTGTACTTCTGACCATGCTGGTTTTAAACTATCACCTTGAAGTCAGCCAGTAGATCACTAATTTCACCAAGCAGTCTTATTTTATCCCTGTTCCTAGTTACAAGTGAAAACTGAGTGTGTGTCATCCTTTCCTCAGCATCCTACCTACCTCAGGCATTGGTCCATCTCCACTCTACTTGATTAGCTGCCACCTCTTTGCAGCAATCTTCTAACCATCTCTAAACAGGCTAGATAGTTTAGAAAGCTTTTTCTTGTAAAGGACAAACCCTGAATGGTGTGATATTACTAGCAAAGTGGACTCTGAACTAAGGCATCTAGGGCAAAAAGAATGGATAACTTACAAAACATGTTGCAAGCTTCCAGCTCTGCACAATGCTATGTACATTTTTATCCAGTGATATTTGTGTGTGCCAGATTCAGTCATGCAGCTCCACCTATAGGTTTCACCTATCTTTAGGACAGATGCTTTATTGTAGACCAATAAAATCAACAGCACCCTACTGCTGAGTAAAGTCCTAATCTGACTTGCAACAGATACATCTATCAAGTGTATCTTGGATTTTCCTACAATACATATTGCATTTATGCATTTTAGGAGTATATCTATAAGCCAAGCTTTCATACTTACTAAGTAGTTTTACAGGACTAATAGAGTCAGTCACAAATAGAATTTCAGAAAGATAATTTTACCAACTCACTAATTGTAGCCTACAGGACTGTGCTCCTGATTTGCATTTCCAACTACTGAGGCTGAAATTGGGCATTCAGAGATGAAGCCTCAAATATACTGACAAATGTTTCATACTGCTGAAAGCATGGCATAAGTTCCATATGGGAAGAGTAGACATCATCTTTTTACTGAAGATTGACTATGAAGAAAAAGTTAAAGAAAAATAAAAAGTAGTTATTCATGTTGCTCTTTTTCTCTCAAGCACAATCATGCTTACTTTGGAAACAAAAATTTTTAATAGTCAAGAATAAAGAGGCAGTCCTTGGTGATAAAAATCACTGGAAGATGAGTTTAAGACACACTGATGGAAAGCAGTCACCCTTTGCAATTGAACTGCATTTCAACAGACATGACTATTTCATTATCATTTAATCATCAGGTATAAAATTATCCTTGCACAAGCGACAGTAGTTGATGTTTCCAGACCAATAATTTTCTCTGTTTCTAATTACCTCAAACCCTTTCAATGTTACCCTGCTTCAAAAGCTGCAGTAATAGCCTTCATCCATGTCATCATCTTCACTCACCTCCAGCCCCACATTCACTATGTCTAAGAACACCTCACATTTGACATGGGCTTCACTAGAAAGACAAAAACATAACTTCACCCATTCAGATCACCTCCCTGCACAGTACCACATATCCCCCAGTATTTCAAGTATGATACTGTTACTCACCTCCACAAGAGTTAACAAGAGTGTGACATTTTCTTGCTGTTTAATGAAAATCTCTGTGAACTGACTTCCCAAATCATCCACTTGTTTTGGTAAATTTTCTTCTGTAATAGTACAAAGCAATGTATTACAACACACAACTAGAAGAACTTCAGGTAGTTGTGATTTTTATTTTTACTAAAATAGGCTCATGGATAACAAAAAGTTTTAGAGTCACTGCTATAATATTAATTATTTTCACCAACACTGACATTAGGTTTGTGCAAAAGAGAAAGTCTACATTATTCTAAATATAACTTTCATAAAGAGGTCTTTTGTTTTAAAACTAGGAGGGGACCAAAAATCTACTGAACAAACTTATTTCAGCATCAAAAGAAAAAAAATCCTATTTCCATTTATCATATGCAACCAGAATCACAGTTATCACCCTCACAGTTACCTGTTACTGATACAACCAAGCATGCTCTTAAGTGAGCAGAGAATTCAGAGAGAAAATAAAACCCTCACAGCCAAGGAGGAGCAGAAAGCCTCACAGCAGCTACACTCACATGTGGCTTAACTGAGCCAGTTGAGCAGAGCACATTTTATACCAACAGGCTGGAAGTGAGTGGTGGGGATTCTAAGCCATCTAAAGCTAAATAACTCAAATACTTCCTTTATTTTGGTTTGACAGTAGAAATGACCTGAACATCAGGAGAATAAGTTTGAAGCAGGTGAGCATCAATACCTCTCAATCTTGGGATAAAAATTAATTTCAGAAAGAAAATCAAGTGCCATTCTATTATTTACTCGAGTTGTGTACAATCCATGTAGCCCATAAATTTTGTCTTAATTATTTCATATCTCATTGTTGCCCAAACATAAAAAAACAAATGCAAAAGTATCCCACAAAGCAACAGAAAACATGCAAACTGCATCTCAGCACTGCTGCTGTTTTCCAAGCCAAGTGACACTTAACAAGGCTATTTGAGAGAACAGTCATGTTTAGATACTACTGGTTAGCACAGTTAAAGGATTTCAGTAGTGGAACTGAGGAACAGCAATTCTAAGGAAGTTTTTTATTGCACTTTCATTTTGGACAGAAAGGGAAGCCATTTCACTCAAGTCCAGTACAGTTTCTGACACCAGAGCTTTTCAGCTGTTCAGCAGTAGTTCAAACCCAGTCCCATTCCATAGGGGTGGGAATTCAGTTGTACATCACACTGCACTTGACACCCATGGCCACCCCATACGAAACAAGTCTCTCATCAAGCTGAAAAAAATAGGTTGGCTCTTTGCTTGGTTGTGTTTGCACAAGGCTTCTCACAAGAGCACAGAAAGCCAGTGAACACAGTGAACTGCTAGGGGAGCAAGACACATCCATTCATACCCAACTCCAGCCACTCACCCTTCTCCCTACAAAGCTTCCTCTCCCCACACTTTTCCCAAACAACTTGCTTTGCTGCTTTCTCTCTCCATAACTTCCAAGCCCCCCTGTCCCACAGAGCATGGTGCCACCCACCCAGGCTCAATTCTATGTTTCAGGCAGTTCAAACAAGCCAAAGCTTCATCCAAGAGCCACAGCAAAAGCATTGCTGCTCTAAATGAGTTTGCCCTATAAATCACACAGCTGGACATTCAGCACTGTGACACTGTCCCATGCTAGCTGGTGAAGTGACAGGCACAAGAACAGCTTGAAGCATAAAGCACAAAAAATACATGGTAAAGCCACTGAATTTCTGACCAAATCCAAAGGCCTGATTTGGGTAAGTGAAGGCAAAACAAGGATTCTTCCTTCTGCTTGAAATGCAGGGTTTACAGCCTTATCAAGGAGTCTAACAAGCCATTAACAACTGATCAGCTATAAAAAGGGTCAAAGACCACATAACCTAACTCTGTACCTTGTTAGGGTTATGGCAAAATAGAGAAATCAAAGGACTCTACCATAAAGATTTTGTGCCAAGGAAACAATTTTAACTCAGCTAACCCAATTCAAACTTTTGGCTATGGTGATTCACTGCAAGCTATCAGTTTAGAAGATCTCATTTTTAAGGATTTCCAATACAGGAAAGAGGTTTGTGTTCAACCTTTCATACATCAGAGAGTAGCTGATAATTTCTCTAATGTAGTAGAGCTGTATTTCTCCCTTGAGGCAGGCTTATCAGTAGGTAGCTTACAAAAGGGAGAGCACCAGTCTGCTGGAAATTTTTACCTGCAGAAACTAAGAAATACTAACAAAAGATGACAAAAGGTGAGACAGACTGAGTGCAAAAATAACTCTAGCCCAGGCATGCAGCATCTAGCAGGATACATTTCTGATAGTGAGCTCTCTGAAGCTGAGGGTCTTAACTCCAGGTCACTCCTGGTTTAAACTAATAAACATAAACCAGGTTGGCCAACTCCACAGAAGTACAGTCACTGCACTTGCTACTGTAGAATAAGGGGCAACTCAGCTGAGAATCATACACAAACTGCATGCACTGTAGCTTGCTGCAAACCAAGGAGAGCCCACAGACCTAACTTTCTTTTAAATAGATGCTTAAGTCAAAATATTTCACTTGGACTTTCCCACAAGCTGTGAGTGAACATACTGTTCTTTACCTCAACTCAGCTACAAATACCAAGTGTTTGAACAATTGATCCCTCCTAATCCCAAGTCTTGCCCTTGCACCAGTACTGGGGGCTTAGGTAAAACCTGAGCACTGCACACAACCCACAGAGCCTCTTTCAAGTTTGCTGTACGGTTTCCCTTCAAAAAACATGAATAGTTCAGGATGTTTTGTATTCTTCTACAAGAGGGATAACCTAAACTTGCTGGTTTTTTTCCCCCTCTCCAACTCTGGCTTTTTTCCTATCAGTATTTCTTCTACTAATTTTTTTAAGAGAGAGAAGCCGGAGAGAAAGAAACAGGCAGAGTGAAACTGTGTTTTCTACTTCTGTGGATGCACCACAGACTTGCAAACAGACTTCTACCCATAATTGCTCTTTAAATCTACACATTCAAAGAGAATGACTTCCATCTATTAACATTAGCTCTTAGTGATTCACTAACAACCAGCACTGCAAGCTAGAATTTAACCTTAAAATAAACAGATCAAGTGCATTTTGATAACATCAGTTTAAAAAAAAGGAGAACATACAAAGTGTTAGTGATAACTTGTGATAGAAGTGAACACTGTATTTTAACATGCATTGCTTAAAAGAGACACTGTGAAGGATGCTTCCATGCAGCAGATGCATTTGCATCAGACTTTGGGGCTTCTTTAAAACAAACTCTGTTCACAGCCTTTTGCCCATTAAAATCCTGCCAGTGCTGAAGCTGCACAATTTCATGACATCCTAAACAAGAATTTACCATTATTTAAATATCCAGTGATCTACTGGCATTCAACACACCCAAATCATACGAGAAAAAATTGGGAAGACAGTGCAGCTCCAAAGAAAATGTACAGAGCAGAAGGCAAAAAGCTTTCGCTAAGCTCCAGTGCAAGTCTTTACAGTGTCCTTTTTAAACAGCAGCATTAGAGTTGTGAGCAGCAACTAGGCTTAAAACCAAGTGTCATATTTATATAAGTAAAGGTTCTTTTACCTTCAGAATCATCTGTCAGTGCAGATAAAAGGAAGAGAAACAAGAGAGGTTTACAAGTTGAATAGCTTTCCAAACAGCACAACCAATAGCAGCACAAGCTCAGATTTTCAAAGCCATCCTAGCTTTCTACAGCAGCAATTACTGCTTCATGTAGTTCTTACCAAAGTGGCCCAACTAAACAACCCCATACTCTTACAACACTGGTGATCTCACATGCATAACTCAAGTTGGTCAATTCTTTGCTCTTTGTGAGACACTGCTAGTAACATTCTTGTCAAGTCCATAATCAAGGCCACTACTATTAACACAGGATTCACCAGCACTGTAAAACTCTGATCTTGTTCAAAACCTTTCATCAAGATCAGACAGCTGGATGAACAAGGAAAAGAAGGGCACATAAGCAAAGCAACAATTTGAGAGACAGTTAGGAATAATGTATCACAGAAGGATTTCAGCTTGCAAGTCTCCTGCAGCTACATTAAGATGAGACAGCTCATCACAGAAGGCACCATGAAAGGACATGCTGCACAAGGTCATGCCAATGTACTGGCAGAAATTTACTCATATGGCAGAACCCCCACCTATCTTCCATAGGGTTAACAATCACTTCAGGAACCTTTGAAAAAATATCTTGGGGTAAATATGTCAGGCAAGAAACTTCAACTCAAACACCAGCATTGCCTCATTTTGCCCTGTCACAGGAATGCTTGCCTTGCTTGAAACTGAAAAATGAGATACAAGGGCTGTCAAGGACTAGAGGTCCATGGCAAATACAGGATGTTATGAACCCACAGATACTCAGCCATTTTAAATGTAGCCTTCTGCTCACACTGTATTCATGCTTGCCCAAGACCACCTATTTTTTTTGGGCAGGCTGGTATGATGGATTTTCATGTTCATTCATCCAACAGCAGAATGGATGTCCTACAAGCCTTTTTATCTGTTGTTGATGTTTTCCTCTTAAAGCCTTGGAAAGCTGGTCTGCAACCATTTGGCTTAGATTACCAGTTTAAACATTGATCAAGCCAAGATCTGATATGCAATTACAAACAGGAGCCCTTTATCATGTACACAGCTGAAACAAGGCACAAGTTAAACAACATGTCAACTGAATCCCACAGTTGGCATCTGGCTCTTCTTCAGCCTGGGCACTCACAGCTCCTAGTCATGTTTTAAGAGCATTCTTCTTGCCCAAGCCTAATTTGGGTTCCTGCTGTCAGTTTCTTCAGTGTACTCATGTTTCTGTGAAATATGGGGTTATTTTTAAAAGCTGCAACTATTTCATCAGCCTTTGAGACCAGTTTTGATGGCCTGTCAAAAGAGGCCTTTAAAAATAAAGGCAGCAGGGGCAGGGAGTTTCACAGCCTAGCTGTACAGTGCCTAGTTCTACATCTAACTGTCTCAGGAAGGACAGGCAGAGTCTCTTTATAAAATGCTACAGCAGGGCTGGAAAACAAGGCTTTCACACTTACATATAGTCACTTTATCATAGCTGACAGATTTTCCTTCTCAATATCCCTGTTAAATCATATTGTAGTGTCCCATTTGACAGTTAACATCCAGAACTGTCCTTTCCCAATTGTAAATAAAGAA
This sequence comes from Caprimulgus europaeus, assembly GCA_907165065.1. Next base: position 80,548,282 of record OU015526.1, read on the forward strand.
TCAAGTAAAAAAAACAATTATACCATTCCAACCTGGCTACTGATCACAGAACAGACTTCTTAAAATCAATAGCAAGAGATCCATTATTTCTTCAATGCAAGCTGCATACAAGATTTTTAGCATTGTTGTAACAGCTACACAATAACAAAGCAAGAAGCATTAGTAAATCATAGTATTACAGTTTATAACTTAAAAAAAAAACCCACTAAGGAAAGCACCCACACAGTTAGTACAACTCTTACTCCCAAGCACTTACCTTGCTCCTCCTCTTCTAGGTCATTCGATATTACATTGTAGAGAGTGTCCAAGGCATAGCCAATTATTTCAGAATCTGAACTGCAAATGAAAGAATCACTTGTCTTTAATGACTTATTTCCAGCTACTCTTACAGTATTGTTTTTCTGCACAGGCAGTTCCCTTTGCAGCATTAGATCAAGTGAGAAGGACTGATGTTAATAGACATTTTGTAATACCACGGAACCATGAGCTGTCCTAATACTGAATGGAGTCAAACTCCTTTTCCCAGTTCCAGTCCCTCAGGTGGCCACATCCAGAAAGTCTGGTGACACAAGGTGACCACATGAAGCTTCACTTCTCCATTTCCTGAGTCACTTCTTCCAGCCTGCTCCTCAAGTATACCAGGAAAAACCTCTGGGAGGGATTCACACTCTTCCTGGAAAGGCAGCCAAGGAGGCTGCAGACAAGCTTCAGCACCATCCCAGGAAAGACCCTCCCCACAACCCTGTCAGCAAGAACCAGGGGCCAAAACCTTGCACTCCACATAAATGCAATGGCAACAGCTACTGATTCTCCCAAACAGGCCAGCCTCCACATCACCAACTCAGACTACACCCAGTCATTAAGGGTTTCTGAACTACAGGCATCCCCAGAAAGCTGCTGGGCAGCCAGTCTAACCCCAAAGCATTAGTTCACCTGCTTACACCAAGACTCTTCTCTTAATAAGCCCTGCTTCACAAGAGACCTATTTCTTCTGCATTACAAAGCCTAAGCAATCTGAAAAGCCCACTCTACAGCAAAGAACCAGTGCAAGAGCTTTGAGAGGGAGAATGTAACCACTTTTTGCTGCTTATAAACCAGAAAGGCACAGCTGGCCAAAAAACAAAGGAAGAGAAAGCCTGCCATCACAAAGTGCAGCAGGTCATACCTCACACACAGCTATTTTCATGGTCTTGCCCAAGCATAAGAGAATGTTGTCTAATAAAGACCTCTCCTTCCAACTTTTCAGTATTTGCTTTCACTGATCTCTAAGGCATGCAAAGTAAGGCCTCCATACCAACGATAAATTTACATTTTAAGAAGCTATTAGGCCAGTTCAGAGCAAAGGACTAAAAAACAACCTAATCAGCAATCTAACAAGCCAAGCCTTTTCATTGAGGGCAGCTATCTCTGCTAGACCACTAATTAAAGATGACAGACCTACAGCAGTTGTTGCAACCAAGCAAACTAGAGATGCCTCAAGGTGATCCACTAGCTTAGAAAAGACAAAATGGAACAATCTGTACTTACACATCTTGTATCACTACAGCAAGGGCTCTAGCAAGCTGTCACAGTGACACCTCACTTCCCTTTCTACAACTCTCACACTAAATTGAAAGGCAGAAAGCATCAGGTGTCAGTGTAGTTTGTTCTTTCACTTTGGGTTTTGAATTGAATCCTGGTCCTGCTGATATCCTCCCAGGACACGTGCATTTTTCCTCAGTGTATCACTCAACTCAAGCCACCTGCTTCTAAGGTTGGCTGTAGTGGAAACAAAAGGGGGGAAAAAAATAACACCTCCTCTACCAAACTGTTAGTCAAGGCAAGTAAAGGAAGCTTATAGTCCATGTCTCATCCAGCAGGTATGCACAGATTTCCAGCCTGCTTATGTGTTCCCTCTATTGTAATTTTAGTTCTTCAACACAACACTACAAAGCTTATGGTTTCTTCTTCATGTTGAATTGTTTCAGTTACATCTGAAAAATTATTTCCTGCAGACTTAAAAAAAAGCAGCTACAGCCTTGCTTTTCCTTTCCTTTGTTAGGGAAATCACAGCAGCTACCAAAAAAATAAGCCATTTTTATATAAATATGGTAAAAGAAGGCCTTGTTTGTCTTGTCTAAAGAGGATGCTGTCTGCTCTTTGTGATGTGTTCCTATCTTTGCTGTTCACTGCCTTGCTACTATCTGCTCTTCATCACATATAACATTTTCTGATTATTTTGTTCAGACTGAAGCTGCAGTTTTTGCTCTGTAGTGAAAAAATCAGACAAGAAGCTGACTTCTAGCGTCTCACACATCCGTAAGAGATGCAGCCTTTATGCAATGCAACAGTCCAGCATAAGCCATCTCAGGCATCTTCCCTCTGCTAGTTGGGCTTTTATGTGGCACACAACCAGAATGTCAGCACAGCAGAGCTCCATGAGCTCACATACAATAGCAGAGAAGAAACATATGGAAGTGAAGGCACCAACCTATTGTCCTGCCCAGGTAGGGTGCCTCAAAAATGCTTTTACCTGTTCTTCTACAACTATGGCATTTCACTGTCAGAATAGAGCCAAGCACCATCTATACTGCCAAGAAAAGCATGGAAAAGCAGAGCATTTCTATTACACCCATCACAGCGTGCCTGGGCAGGAGGGCATTTTGTTACCCCTAAAAACTCAAGTCATGGAAAAGCTATCAAAGGGGTAATAACATTTTTACTGCCACTTAGAGAAGTTTTAGTGAGAAGCATATTGAAATTCAAAAATTTGGAACTAATAGCACATAAATAACTGAGATTTGTGCCTTAATTTTTAAAAAGGAAGTAATCTTTTCTCTTAGGATTTTAACAGGTTTCAAACTATTAGAATTGTCACGCTGAAATTTTAAAACCCTTGTTATAGAAGTACAACCAAAGCAATTGAAGATCAAGTTGACTTCTCACTCTGGTGCCTTCTCCCACACCAACATTTAAGTGGTACTGGCCTGTTCTACAGTCAATGCCAAATTTTTTCAAAATAATCCCTGGTGGGATGTGGCAACATCTAGGCAGCAAGTCAGGAAGAGTCCTCTAGTAGATCACAGTTCCTACTTCATATTACTAAGTAAACACATGGCATAAGAACACTGGTGTGTGTACGAGTATGGAACCTTGAAAGGCTGACTCAGGAGTGTTATCAGGCTCCAGGATGGCTGATGTGCATGGCTGAAAAACTAGTGAAAGAAGTCAGTTTTCTACAGAACAAGTTTTAAGCACTCAGGCAGTAGATAGAGCTTAAGGCAATCTACAAGTAAACTGTATAACAAGTGGAATGACACATTCAGTGAAGAGACAGAAGTGGTGTATTTCTGTTCCAGGATAAAAGCTGTAAATAATTAGAAGCAAAAGTGCAAGATGTGAGGACAGAAATGAGAACAGGACTCAAGAAGCCCTCACCATTTCAGCACAGCCATGCAAACCAAGACTTTACCCTCCTAAAGATGAAGCTAGAAATGCATCTCACCTCATCCTAACATCTTCAGAATTGAGAAAATATCAGCATGCCTTATGATGCAAAGAGCTAAAGAAAAGCACTATTCACTACAAGGAAATGATTAGCACAGCAATGAGGCTGCAAATGGAAGGAAGGAAAGAACTACTACTACTACACAGAGCCAATCCCACTTCAAATTCCAAGGGAAGGAACACTCGATTCACCAAAATCAGGAGATACAACAGAGTAAGGTAGCTACTTTTTTACTTAAGTGCTACATGAATAATAGCATAATTATCAAATAAGATGAGAGCTGTGCTATCACACTTGGCTGAAGAGGTCTTAAAACCAAAGGACTTATTGATTAGATACTGATTTCACAATGAGCTTATTTGCATTAGGAAATAATAATCTCTTACCAGCAAAGTTACTATTATTTTTCATATTGCTATTACACATTCCAGCAAGACAAATGCTGCTGAAGATCAAACAGTTGTGCACCTTGAACTATTCCATTAATTTTTGGTAAATACGTAACAGGAAAGTGTGTTTGCACTTGTCACTGTTCTCACATTACAGTACTCTTGTACACCAGCCAGGCATTCCACACATGCACTCAGGCCCTGAGAACTCAGAGCCCCATGCCTGCTGCTGGCTCCTCCCCCATAATTCTTTCCACCCAAACACCTCATTCCTGCAAAAAAAAGGCTGGAGAGATTAAGCCTCACCTGATACAGCCCAACCAAGCCCTGCTTCTACTCAGCTGGGAGCTAAGAAGGGACTGCCATGGATTATGTTCACAGTCTGACGCACACAAAACACAGCTGCTACATGCACACTTCCCAGACAACAGTCACATAAGTGTGTAACATATCTAGTTAATAAGGTAACAACCAGCAGCAGCTTCATGGCCAAAAAGCTTCACCTCAGGAGCAAAGTCACTCATCTTCAGGCCAACCCAATAAACACTGAAAAAGCCTACTTCCCTAAAGCTAAGCTACAGAGGAAAACAGAAGTCCCTGTTTTGACTTTAGAAAACAGTTTTCCTGGTCCTTTCATATTTCTTATCAAATGAGACCTTCTGTAATCTTAAATTTCACAGCAACACAGTCTATGTACAGGACCAGCACATGTGAGTCACTCACATGAATACCATGACATGTGAGAAGACAACTTGAGTCAATCATTGACTTCTGTTTTCTCTGAAGTTGCATTGCTGCTTCTTAAAAATAACCTTACACAGCTGCAGTGCAATAAAAAATAGAGAATGACAGGAGAAGGAAACTAATATTTTTCACTTCTGCAAAAAGCTTCAGGGTTCTTCAGGTGGACACTGGACAGGTCCAAAGATCACACCTACAGGCACACACTGAAAGAGCAAGGACAGCACAACAGCTCTGTCCTCTGTCAGACCACCATCCTCTCACTTCAATACCCTCCTCACACTGGCATCAGGAACAGCTGAGCCTGCAACTCATTTATCAACCCATTACTGAGATTAGCTGGCTTTGATTTGTATTCCTACATCTAAAAGAGTCCCCAAAGCCTCACTAATTACTGACACCCAACAGCACACTCACCCCACCTGTAACACACCTGAACTTAGACACATGGGCTACAACTAGACTTCTCTCAAATGAAGAACAGCATACAGCATTTGGGCCAGATGATGTGCTGGTCCACCATCAAACATGCAATAAGAAATAAGCCTATCCACATTTTGTGGACAGCATTTTTTTCTGCTGAAAACCCTAAAAACCAGATTTATTTAACATTTTTTGAACTGCAGCTTGAGTGCCACAAGGCATCTGCACAGAGCTCCAGCACACACAAATTTGAAGGGACAACTGGAGCCCAGAAAGCACAGAAAGGCTCCCAAGCACCTGCCCTGAAGGGTTTGGGTTAGCATCAAAAAGGAAAGGAGATCAGTAGAGCCCCGCCTCCCTTCTCAAAGTTCAAATCTGGCCCAAGAGCAGATAAGTGGATGAAAGCAGGCTCCTTGACCTCATTTTCTGAAGGGCTTCCCCTTCACATCAGTGACAGTTACTCCTATAAACTTCCCTTTTACTCTCTTCATCAAAGAAGCTGCATGCAGGCCAGACATTCATTTTTAGCTACCCAGCCAAGACAATGGAAATAACATGGACTCACCTAGAGACCAGCCCAGTACTTACTTCTCAGCCAGCATAACTGGCCAGGCAAGGAAGGCCAGCAGCAGCCTCTGGCTGAGCACTGAAAGGCTTCTCACCCTGTATACCTAAACAGAGCAAGATGCCTCCTTCTAGACACTGCACTGCTGCTTTCCCAATTCTCCTTAATCTTGACATCAGAAGACACACTCCTGCTTCCCATGTACACACAAGTATTCCACATATGCCCTTATGACTGTTTTTAATACATATATTTACCAGCTTTATGTTCCAATCCAGACTGAAAGACTGTCTCAGTACACCTGCCTACCTGAGCACCGAGAACCCTCAGTATTTGAAGCTCAAATCAGAGCACTACAGACAGGTTCCACCATACAACATGTGGGTACTATCAAGCACAGCAATGCAATCAGTTGCAGAAAGAGATAGATAGCAAAGATATAGCAGAGATATTTTCAGTGGCTTGCAGAAATATCACATTCTAAACTATTTTGTGACATCTATCTTAACAGCAGCCATAGAGTCCAGCTCTCCTATTTATTTGAACCCTTCAATATCAATGCCTACATAACTCCCCATGACAGAACTAGTCTACCAACTAATTTGATGACACACACATCTAGGAACACATTTGCTGACTTCACTCATTTCCTCTTAATTCTATCTAGCTCACCTTTTGCCCAATTACAGGCTGATTTGGGTTATTTCAAATATTGTAATTAACATAGTCATTTTGTATTTACCTTTCTACAGTAGCCAAAACTGACCACTGAGAAGCACTGCAATACACTGGTACCACCATTACTCTAGAACTGGTCTGTCTCTCTCATCCAAGTTCCTGGAACTCTGTTCTTTTCACTTCTTGAATATGCTCTGATTAAGTTTGTCATCATAAAAAGCCACCATGGCAGACAAGTTGTTAGAAACCCATCTCTTCTCCTAGGTTTATCAATACAGAGAAGTCTGTATTTGTTGGTGTCAGCAGCAGAGAAGGTTGGGTTATAAGCAGAAGCCAGCAACATGCTTACCGGTCAGTCTGCAGAACGTGGATGAGATGTTCCATAGCCTGTATGCCGACCTCCAGGCGGTATTTCTGTTTGGAGAAGTTGAATAGTTAATGGTCTAGGCCAAAGTCCAAACAAAGCTTTTGAAGCAATACATCACAAAACTACTAAAAACAAATGTGGCTCTACAGGAAGTTTGGTACATACCTTGGATAACGATTTAAGAGCACGGACAGCATCCCTCCGGTCATCCAACAGAGTGGAAGAAGCTACTCGGTCACACAGCTTCTGAATCTGGAAACATACAAGACACACGCGGTAAGAGACAAGGTGTCACCCCTGCGGAACACATTCCGACAGGCTCCACAGCTGCCAGCCTCTGGGAGCTGCAGGGCAGAGCTCTTCATTCCCCACCTTCCACCACACCGCCGTTTCTCGGAGCAGAAGGCAGCACTGCGCGTTCGGGCTGCCCGAACAACCCCGCATTCCTCACAGCGACCCAGGGAAGCGTGGAGGAAACTGACGCGGGGCTGGCCCGCCCGCTCCCTGCCCCGCAAGGCACTAGGCCAGCCCGGCGTGTCCCAGACCCACGGGACGAGCTGTCACCGCCCCGCGCCGGGGAGGAAGCGCCGAGGACCCCCGCAGCCGCCAACCGAGAGACCGCGGCTGCCGGCGCACCCCGAGGGTCGGCCGGCCGGCAGCGGTTAGGCCCCGCCGGGCTGCGGCCCGCCCCGCTCACCGTCTCGGCGCCGGAGGGCTGCGGCCCGGCGCTGGGGCCGCCCATGACGCCCCGCAAGAAGTTCATGGCGGCTCAGCCCGGCTCCGCCAGCCGAGCGTGCCCCCGGCCCTCGCCGAACGCTGCCGGACCAGCCGCTGCCGCCACCGCCCCCGCGACGGAAGCGGCCGCCGCGCCTGCGCCGCGACGTGGCACCGACGTGGCCGTGGGCGGGCGAGCGGGGCGGGAGCGAACCGATCCGCTCCGCCTGTGGCGGCTCGCCCGCAGCAGCGCTCGGCCCCGCGTCCGCTGCGCTTCATCCCGCCCAGCACGGAGGGAGCCAACCGCTCTCCTTCCCCACCCCACCTGGCTGTGGCACTGCTCCGGAGGCTGCTCCGCCTTCGCCCCAGCTGATGGTGCTTCCTGCCCTCACTGTTTGCTCCCCGCATGTCCATTCACTAGGGAAAAAAACACTAAGGTAGGAGAGAGCTCCGAACGCCACACCAGTTAGCAGAAGGCTTTGCTCTCCGTTTGCTCAGAACGAGCAACAGATCTGCAGGGCCTTGGGGCATTAACCCACCTGAAAATTAAACCCAGCACACCCCTGTAACTCAGTCCCCCCCCGCCCCAGCATCTGGAGGGTCTCTATGCCCAGGACAAACCCTGAGGCCTGGGAGTCAGAATTTGTGCTTGCTTATCATGGAAAAGGAAAGTGTGATACCAACCCCTCACTAGAAGAAGAAAATTATTTGTATTACCTTTTTGAAACAGAACCCACTTAGTGAGAAACAGCAGCTTAACCAGGTACCAACGATGGTTCAGTCTAAGAGAAGAGCACTAAGTACTTAAATTTCTTTCAGATGCTGAATTTCCCTCCCTGGATGTTACTGCAGCACCTTCTGTATTCCTGCTGAGGAAGAACAGCCAGAAACCAGCACTCCAGATGCTTCAGGCACTGCATCTGCACTTCAGCTCCCATCCTGATGCAGCCTTCCTGATGGTATTTAGTTTTTTTCTGCATATGAAAAGGAAATTTTACAGCAACAATAACAAATTGACACAGAAAGGAACTGACAGTCTTACTTGGAGCTAAAACTAGATCATTTTATTCCAGAGAGAAAACCCCTCTCACATCACACTTAAAAAGCTTTGGGGATTTTATTTTCCCCATCAACTAAGGAATGAAATCAACATCTTAAATTACTTAATCAGAACTAAACAGTTACTCTTGCCATGTTCTAAAACAAATAGTTTCCTCCCCCATCTAAAGACAACAAAAATCAATGCACTTGTCTAAAAAGGTATCACAGCAATCATCACAAAACAAGCTTTTGTTGAGCAGTTTGTTAATTTCTGTGTGTCTTGTAACATCAAAAATGAAGCCCTGAGCACCTCCAGTCCTTGAAAAGCTGCTGAGGCTTTTGGATGCAAACCCCTCAACCTCATAAAACCAAGATGCTGAGCAATTGCATCTCACTTCTGCAGTACTTCACACACCCACCCCTGCAATTCATCTCACACCTGCCCTGCATTCTCCCTCTGTCAGGGGAACACCTTTTCTAAACAACTGCCTTTTCCCCAGCATGATTTTCCACAATGGGTGGGAAAACTCTGACATCTTCTGAAACTCAACTTGCCCAGAGCTCTGCTGTGCCCCTCTGGAACCTCAGAGCTGGCCATGGTTTTCCTTTACCCCCAACCTTAGCTTTTTCCTGCACAAACACCACATAGCTCAGAGGATTTCAACCTTGATGGGCAACAAGAAAACCTTCAGTGATGTTTACTCACCAAATACTCCAAAATAAAAGGGCTTTGGATACCATAAAGGTTAAGTAAGGATCCCCCTTTTCCCCACAGGGATAGTTTAAGGTACTTACCTTCCTGGGCCAGCAGCAGACACAAACACCACAGCTCAGCAGAAATGCTCCAATTGGGCATAAAGAGATACCAGTGGTCACCAACAAAAAATAGCCAAAACGAGGTTCTCCCACAACACAGAGTTCTTTATTTCAAAGTCTTCCATCCTTACATATATAGTCTCAGAAAAAGAAAGCTATTTGCTTCCAAGAAAGACACCTGATGTGCCCCAACTGGGAAAGGCATCCCCACCACAAGTCACATTCTCCAGAAGCTGACAGGACAAGCCAAAGCCCTCTCAAACACAGAGTTTGGAGACAACACACTCCAAGGTCCCGTTTTTTTTTTGTCATATTTGCAAAAAAGCTCTTTGATACTTGACCCACAGTCATCAGTTATTTTAGTATAAGTCAAAAAACCTCTCCATTTCAGGGAGGAGCTCTGAACTTGGAGTGGTGACCAGGGATGGTGGCTTTAACCCCACGCTGATGGCACCTCTGCCTTCTTAGGTTGCTGGAGAACCCCAGCGAAATCAACACGCTGCTCCCGCCCAGCAACGCCCAAGCCAAGGAGATGTGAAGAGCCAAACTCCCCGGTAAGCCCAGGTTAACGCCCGCCCAGCCAGACCGCGCACCGCACCATCCCCCGGCCACGCTACCGCCACGCACACCCGCGCCCCGGCGGACGGTGCGGCAAGAACCGGCCACACAAACACACCTTTCGCGGTACTGAAAGCAGAGCGGGGTTAATAAAACACCGCGCGGAGAGAGACAGAACAGCCCGCGCTCCCTGAAGCCCCGCAGAGCCGGTACCGCACAGCCCCGCGCTCCTTAACGGCCGCGCGGCGGGAAGCGGGCGGGCGCTGCACCTCACGTCACCGCGGAAGGGCAGCGGGGATTGGCGGAGAGCGCTCGGAGGAAGCTCCGCCCCGCCCCGCCCCTCCCCGCGCGGGCAGAGAGCGGACAATGCGGGCGGCGCAGGCGCGCGCGCGCCCACCCGCCCCTGCCCCGCCCCTCTCCTCGCGGCCCCGCCCGCGCACCGCCTCCCGCGCAGGCACGCACGCACGCACAGGCACGCGCGCACGAGAGCCCCGGCTTCCCCCCCCCTCCTCCGCCCGGCCGTGACATCGCTGCTGCCGCCGCCGCCGCGCCCCGTCCCGTCCTGCCCCCGCAGCGGGACACACCGAGGGACACGCTCGCCGCACCCGACACCAAGCAGGTCCTGGGGGGGACGTGCCCCGGCGCCGCACACCGATACTCTTTCCCTGGGTGAGCGATGTGGGATCGGGGGTAGGCCCCGCCGCGCTCTCTGTGGGGGGGGATGAGGGTGGACGTTTAACGGTCGCGGCGCGCGCGAGTCTGAGGGGAGCGGCGCGCGCCGGGCGGCAGCGCCCCGGGGCCCGGCTTTGCCCTTGGCCGATCGCCCCGCCTCGGCGCGGCTGGGCCCGGCTGCTGCTACCCGGCTGCTGCTCCCCGGCCCGGCTGCTCGCCCGACGTGGCGCGGGGTCGGCGAAGCTGAGGGTGTGTGTGTGAGGCGGGGGGACGGGCTTTTGTTCACCGTCACCTTGGCGGCGTGTCGCCTGCCCGCGATTGCTCTTCCGCCTCGCCCCGGGCGGCGGGGGGAGGCCGGGGAAAAGCGCCCCCGAGCCCGCCGCTTCCAGCCGTGCCGCCCCGAGCCCTGCGCTAGTCCGAGCTTGATGCGGCGTTCGGCCCTGCGCTCGCCGTTCCCCGGCTGGTCTCACGCCTTGCCTTCCAGGGGCCTCTAGAGGTGCCTGGGCTTCGGCTTGTGCAGGCTGCCGCTTCCTCGGCCTCGTTTGTGCTGCAGAAGCAACCTCAGCTCCCCGTCCTCGGCTCCCTGTTGCCCTCTTTTCCCCTCCCCGTACTGCGGTGGCATCTCTGGCTGTAGGATCTCTCCCAGCGCTGCAGACTTCACCTTTCTCTGCTTCCTCTTTCCCCATTCTCAACCTGAGCTTCTCTCTTCTCTCATGTAATATGGCTGAAGTTGTTGTGAACACCTTTTATCCTGCAGATCTGGATGCTTTCAGTAGATCTTGTCTGAGCTGCTCTCATTTGTGAGCTGAGCTCGGTGTGTTCTCAGGCTTTTGCTCCCCTTAACCTCGGCAGGCTAAAGTAGAGGTCATTGCAGTTCCAGTGTGGGTGCACAGGAGCATCCCCACAACAGAGCTTTTAAATCTTGGGTAGTTGGTTGACCCTGGGTCTTGAGCTTTGTGCCAAGCACCACTACATGAAAGAACTAACACAACAGAGGATGAGAGAGTATGAGATTATTGTTTGATTTCAGCCAGGAAGACTTAGTCACGTAGGTTTTGTTACTGTGGCCTTCCATGTGGGTTTGGCAATTCCCAAACCCTCTATATATTCTAGACATTTGAAGTTCAATGTGCAAGTGTTCTGCTTTGCTACAGAAAGAAGTGTAAAGATACCCAAGGTATTTTTGATCTGTTGAGAAACAGTGTAAGTTATTTTGTTTCTTGTTCAGTTCTTGTGCAGGTAAACTACTTATACACAACCGATGTGTTTAAAGCCAGCACAGTATGCTTTGATCTGTAATGGGGTGGAGGAGCATGAGGGGAAAGATGGCCTCTCTTAATATGCATTTATTTTTTGTATAAAGCACTCTGCTCTCTCAGATCTCTCAGGGTTGTTTTGTTTTGGTATTTTTTTTTCATTTCTCTTACAGACACTTTTAATTAGGGAGTAGTAGCAGAATGAAGATCAGTGACCAACTTACAAGAAATGGTTGTGCAGCATAGGGCCGAGCTGCCCTGCTCCATGCTGTGTGGCAGACCTGATGTGAAATAATATGGGGCAAGCACTGCTCTGTATTGCTGAAGGCAATGTAGCTGTATTATCATAGCACTGCCAGCAGGTATAGGGTTTGTCAACTTGCATTCTGAGCTGAGAAGCTGTTGTTACTGACAGACAGGTATTGCTTTAGCTTCTGGAGTTATTTTATCATTAACGAGGCATTTGGTGTTCATTGTGGCTGTAAGTACGCCTGCAGGGCTGTACCTGCCCTAGGAAAGCCTGCTCATTCTTAGGGATTCTTTCTTGTGGACTCTGGTAGCTTCTGGTGTAACAGACTAATTTTTGTTTGCTGATTGAAATGTACTTGTAATGTTCTTACAGATGTGGGCTGGCCGTATGGAATTATGATCTGTATCATATGACTTTGTCATTAGCAGAATAAAATCTTTTCTGTGATAGCTGGCTTAAACAGAAGAGAAAGTGGAATGAGCTGACCATCCAGTCTGCCATTGTCCTCAGGAATAAAATGTTTTCCTTTATGGAACTGAAGTTTCAAATTGCACATCTACTCTCACACTTAAATAATATCTTACAGTGCTGAAAATACGCTGAGGAAACACAGTATCTTAACGTACAGTGTTGAATTTGAGTCCTCCTTCTTACTGTAGCAGTTGTGACACTGGGTGTCGTTTCTTTTGAGAGGATTTGACAAATGAAGAAGTGCGTTGCAACTCAAGGAACATGTGAAATGATTCATATGTCAGACTAATAGCTATATCTGATGAGATACCAGAAGAAAGGCACTGAACCTGGCATTGGATGATGACAGAGAAAGAGGTGCGGTGGCTTCCCCAGAAGGGGTGGTGCCATTGGGACTTTCAGTTGCTCCTTCAGTGTTTTTTCATATCAGTCGATGGTTATTACACTTCACTTCGGGGTACCTGCCAGCCTTTGCAGGGCTGTGGCACGGCTGCCCTGGCTTGTGCCAGCTGGACTGTCAGTTGCCATTCAGTTTTTTAGCTCTATTCAAGGTGTGGCTGCTCACACAGCGTGTTGCCGTAGTGCGATCTCAGAGGCACTGAGCGCTGCCGTGCCGGACATGTTAGAGCTGCAGTATGAACTGGAGTCAGAGGCAGCTGAGTGGTACGCCACCACAGACATTGCTAATGCATTTTTTTCTATTCCTTTGGCAGCAGAGTGCAGGCCACAGTTTGCTTTCACCTGGAGAGGTGTCCAGTACCTGGTATTGTTTGCCCCAGGCGTAGAAACAGTCCCACAATTTGCCATGGACTGATTCAGTCTGCATTAGAAAAGGATGTAGTTCCTGAACATTTGCCATACGTTGATGACATCATCGTATGGGCAATACAGCAGAAGTTTTTGAGAAAGGGGAGAAAATAATCCACATTCTTCTTATTATTGCTGTTCAGGTGGTTGTTAGCTTTCTTGAGTGGTGTGGCTTAACTGCCCAGAAGAAGGTCCCGTGTAGTTGCCATGTGCCTGAAATACAGGGTGCTACTAAGCTCCTCTCAACAAAAAAACCAACCAGCCAACCCCGCAGGACAGCTTGGTCTGAAAGAACTGCGTGCCGTGCCTTGGGGCTCAGCCAGTTCGGATTGCAGCCGATTAGGTAAAGGAGATCACAAAACGAAGGTATTCTGGTAGATTATCCAGGTTCACTGGCCCTTACTGCAGATGAGGGATGATCTGAGTGCTTCCCTCGCAGAGCATGAAAGGGAGAAGGTGGTTTCAGTACTGAACTGGGTTGTTTGGCACTTTCAGTTGCTCTTTCAGTGTTTTTTCATTTCAGTCGACGCTTATTCCACGTTACTGTGGAGCACCTGCCAGCCTCTGCAGGGCTGTGGCACAGCTGCCCTGGCTCATGCCAGCTGGACTGTCGGTTGCCATTCGGTTTTTTAGCTTTAGTCAAGGTGTGGCTGCTCACACAGCGTGTGGCAGTAGTGGGATCTCAGAGTCACACTTAAGGATCATGGTAGCAGGCAAACCCTTTAAGGCATTGTTTGCTCGGCTACAGTAGGAAACACAGTTTAAAAGTGATAATCTGGATTTAAGAGAAACCTGTCCAAGATTGTGAAAGCTGCTCTCCCCTTCCTTCCTTTCTGTTTTCCTTTGGCTCCTGTGGTGGCACCACTTTCCTTGGCACTGGAAGCAGCACGGTGTCTTGCATGGCTTTGCTTTGTGTGCTCGCTGTGTGGGGAGCATCTTTCTGATTTGAAGGAGCATTTTCCCCAATTTTATTTCCAGTTTAAGTGGTATATTCAAATCTGATCAGCGACGTGAAGACAAGTTGCAGACTTGTGGACAAGCCATTGCTATTGCAGATCAATCTAAAACTGAAACTCCATGTCTGTGTGCATGGACAAATTGTTCAGAGGGGAAATTTTCTTGTCAATAAACCAAAATATTTTACTTGCTCATAGTTTTTTTTAGTAAAACAAAGGATGAGGCTTGCATCTCCTTCCCAAAACTTAAAAGTCTGTTTCGATGGAGGTTACCTTCAAGTTCAGATGACTCTTTCTTGGCCTCCTATCAGAATTCAGTTCAGTTTGAAGTACAACTGGTGAAGCATCCAGGCAGTGTCACTGTTGTTGGTCTTGAAACAGGATGGAGATGGCTTTGAACTACCTCTTTTGGCACAACCAAAGTCTTTGTGCCAAAGTTTCTTCTCTGGGTACCTAAATTTGAGCATGTACGCCACAGCAGTTGTTGCTTCAGGTGACTTAATGCCTTGCCACAGATGACTAGTCACACTTCTTTTTTTCTACAGGGTAAGGGAAATAATAATGAGAAAGCTTATGTATATTTTAGGAAAAAAAGGCTTCTCCAGGGTGAGAGCTGCTTGTTGAACAAGATGTGTGCCGGTGAATGTTTTGACTACTCCATGTGTACTGGCCTTCAGGACATCTTCAGAAACACATTGCTGCTGCTGCCTTCCTCTGCAAACTGATGGGTGATAGTTTGGGTTTTTTTTTTTAATTTAGTTAGTTGAAGAAGTCACAAACACAGTTTAATAAATACAGTTTTATGTATCAATATGATTACATAAGGCTGAATGAATTTGGATGCTATTATTTCAGTGTGGACTTGAGATATTATTGCAGCAGTTGGTTCCCAAGTACTTCTGCACAAGTGTCCTCACGTGAGCTACATTTCATCCTTTTAGCCCTTAGCGGTTCATATCGCTGCAAAGGCTAACTTCTTGCTTTGGTTGTCACGGCTGGCATTTGTTATCCTGGGCCATCAGAAGTTGTTTTTTGCAGAGCTGAGGGAAGTCTGTCCTAGTCTTGTAGCAGAATCTAACAGAACGGAGCTGGGACGTTGCTGCAAAGTTAAATGAATGTTACTATTTATTTCAGCACTACCCTGCAGTTGCACTTTCTTCAGAGGAAAAGATCCTTTCTGCTTTTGTTCATTTGCTTATCTTTGCATGCAAATAACAACTAATCCCTCTCTGTGCTAACTCTCCCAATGGTTTTGTTTTCTTGAAAGAAAGTAACATGGAAATAACTCAAGATAGAAACTTGGTTGTTTGAGGTAATGGTGAGAAGCTCATCCAGTCCCGCCTGCAGGCTTCAGTTGTTGTTAAGTTGTTATGAACTTGAATTTCATGTGAGATGAAGTTGCAAGAAGCATTGCACTGGTGCAGTGGCTCTGTCAGCTTGATGTAGGCAGGATCACCTGTGGAGGAGCGAGAGCTGCGTGGGTGTTCGTGGTACCCTATCTGTGCAGCTTACGGCTTCTATCAGTGTGCGTGATGGAGGTGGGTTCTTTAACAGTACAGTTGCACCATAAAGACCCTAACAGATACATTTATTTGATGTCTGGGGTTTGCCATCTCAGTTTCAGTATTTTGTTTCTGGCTTATATGTATGTGGGTGCCTCGAGCAGTAAGTTCTCATTAAGACACTTTCCCAATGGCTGATCTAAGAATGTGGCACTTTTTATTCAAGTGAGAAGAGCACTCAGATTCTTCTTTCTTAGCTGTTATTCCTTGACTTGGGTATGTACCGATAAAAACTGGAAAAAATAGCTTTTATAGAGTGTCTGTAGCTATGGGGCTTCCATTAGTGCCTGGTGAAATGTGGCGATACCATTCTCTGTAAGTTTAGACTGTTTAAATTGATGACAATGCCTTGGGTTTTCGCTTAAATTTCACTGGTGCCTTTACCTCCGAACCCCTTGGGCCTGCTAAGACTCGGGTCCTTGACTTTAAGGAGGTGCTATACTAATTGAGACATGTGGAGTTCTTAATCTTTTTAAAACCTGGTTTCATGGCACCCCTGTTGATAGCAAGGAGTACCTGCATTTTTATTTTACTGCCTTTTAATGGCTTGGAGACCTGAACAGTTCATTAAACCTCTGCTACCCCTACTGAGATCTCTGAAGAGATAATGAAAGGAAATAATACTGAGACAGGTGAAGAATTGTATTGAGACATCCTGTAAAATACTGTGATTCTGTGGTGTAAATCAATAGCACTGTCACTTGACATATGGACAGAGGTGGATGGTACTCATCTCTTTGAGCAAATAAACCAACTTCTGTTTCAGGTTGTTAGGGAAGAATTGGCTGTGTGTGATCATTGTGTACTTGCCTTTCTCAGTTTTTCTGAGAGGTTTGGGCAGCCTTTCCTGAAATAGCACAGCTCCCAGTGAAGAAAGGATCTGGTGTGATACAGATCTGATGTAGTGTAGTGACTTGTCACAGATTATTATCTTTTGTACCCAGGGGCATTTTCAGTGTTCCTTGTGGTATGCCAGCAATTTGTTAACATGTGTACTTTGTTTATTGCTATATTCATGTGTGCTGGCTATGATCTGCTTTTCAATAGATTCTCTTTTTTAAAATAAAAGTGTGATGAAACTCTGTCCTTGTGCATTCTCACAAGTGCCTGTGGTGAAGATTGTATCACCAATTTTGTGTTCATCATCTGCTTGTGGGGCAGGGGAGCCAAAAAAAGAATAGTTTCACCTGTAGAAACTGAGATCCTTGTTCTTTTAATGTTGGTTTCTAAGTGAAATTCCCACATGCATGCCGTTGCTGTACTATGAGTCATGTTAGGAAGATTCCCAAGTTGCTCAGATTTTGTTTCTTTGGACGTTCCCACTTCGAACATGCACAGAGCTCAAACCTTTGGTGTGTTCTTGACATTTGAGTTTGGGTCTGATTATCAAAATGACTTCCTCTGGGGCTTCCCATGAGGCACAGCTAATCTGTATTTCAGAGTCTTGGAAAGGTATAATAAAAATTTGGGATAACCCTAAAATAAGTTTTCTGATTGCTTATCTCCAAGTTCAAAACTTGTATTTTGGGCTTTGCCTGCTGCCTTGCCTACCCATTTCTTTTTTGAGAGAGAAAGGAGATGAAGCTTTCTTTAGAGAACTGGAGGGAATCTCAGGATTGCAGACAATGGTATTGATGAGTGAGTTCAACCTTCCTGACAATGTGAGCTGGAAAAAACATGTCAGGTGCTGGCAAGCTGTCAAAAAGACTTCCAGAAGTCCAGTGCTGAAGATCATTTTATGGCATGAATGATCTGTGAGACTGAATGGATGTGTAGGAGCATAGCAAGTAAAACTAAGAACTGTTTGAGGCAGGATTATAGGTTGGCCAGCTTGTCCTTGATCCCTGGGAAGGCTCGTAAAGCAAGTCCTCCTGTGAGATATGTTCAGACCCATGTAGGACAGGAAGGTCTGTGGAACTGCCAGTGGGGATTTACCCAGGGCAAGTTCTAACTGCCCAACTAGCTTGCCTTCTGCGGTGACGAAGGGTGAGGAATGTGCAATGGGTGTGGTTTACCTTGATTTCGGTAAGACCTTGGTTTTCTGCAATATCTTTGGAGCCAGATTGGACAGAGAGTGGGAAACTGTCTGGACAGCCAACATCAACAGGTTGTGGTGAGTGATATGAAGTGCAACTGGTGGGTGGCTGCTTGTGAAGTTTCTCTGGGAGCAATACTGGGGCTGATGCTTTTTATCACTCTTCTTGTGACCTTGATGATGGTCTAGTTTCTGGAGAGAGAGGCTAGAGAAAGGGCTGACAGGGACATCACAAAGTTGAATAAAGAAAAATTACCAAATTCTAGGTGTGCATGGGAAAACTGCGTGCAAAAGTAAAAGCTGGGAAGCGTCTGGATACGAAGCAGCTTTGCACAAATGGACCTTGGTGTCCTGGCAGAAACGTTGAACTGGAGTCAGCAGCGTACCTTTGCAGGGCTGAAGGGTGCTGGTGTTCTGGGCTGTGTAAGCAGGAGTCTGGAGAGCAGGAGTGATTCTTCGCTTCCATTTGGACTCCAGTGACAGCCAGACCCGCAGTATTGCTCCCAGGTTTAACTCCTCAGCACAGGGAAGAAACCAGTGTGCTGGAAAGGGTCTGGTGTGGGGTCACCAGGCTTGTTAGAGGATTGGAGCACCTGAAGAGAGGAGATTGGGAGGGCTGGGCTTGTTCAGCCTGAGGAACAGAGGTCTATAGTGGGGGAATTATATGTTACTGATATCTTGGACTACCTGGTGGGAGGTTGTGGATCCGTGCTTCTCCAAGGTGCTCCGTGTTAAAATGACAGCCGACAGGCACAAACTGCAAATGGATGTTTTGTTTGCTTGCTAGCAACTTGTTTTAATGAGCAACATGTTAGAAACTGGTCATGCTTTGCAGCAGAGGTTGAACCAGGTGACCCCCAGAAGTCCTTTCCAACCTAAATTATTCTGTGACAAATGTGCAATACAGTTAGCTTGGATAAGTAGTACCTAAGGCTTTGGTTGTCTCTGAGGCACAAAGGTTTCCCTTCCCAGTCTTCATGGAATCTCAATCCAGCCCACATAATTACTTTGAGAATATTTGGTGCCACCATCTTGGTGTTACAGATGTGACAGTAGCCTTTGGAAGCTGATGTGCTTGGGGATAAAGGAGTGTTACCGGCTGACTTAAGAAAGTGTATTCCTGTTTGTTTTGCAGTGCTGTTGAACTTGGATATTTAACTGTTCATCAGTTTATTGCCAAAAGGTTAAGTAAATGTTGCTAGAAGTTTTTAACAGGGTTTTTGTTTGATTGTTTGGGGTTTTTTTGTTTGTTTTTTAAAGCACATTTATTTCCACTGTGTTGTGCTTGTCAAAGTAACACATGAATTGACTAAAATATTTTATTTACTCAAAGGAGGGGGCGGGCATCCTGAATGGGTGGAGTAATTCTTTGTGAATTAAGTTCCTGTAGACATAATTGTTTCAATTCTAATGTCATTATGCTCATTTTTTTAATGGGGAAATTGTGATATATAGGGCTGTCTTCAGACTAACATGAATATTTTTAATTACAGGATTTGACACTGTGTACCAAAGAAATGGTGATGGAGAAGCCAAGTCCCCTGCTCGTAGGGCGGGAGTTCGTGAGACAGTACTACACTCTGCTAAATAAAGCTCCTGACTTCTTGCACAGGTAACACTTTCACACACAAAGTGGCTGGTGTTTTTGAACAAAAGCGTGTACTGTTCATTATAAATCACATAAACAGTAATTTCTGAGTATGGGAGGAAACAGACCTGGCTAACTTGTGGGAAACTCTTGGAAAACTGCTCATCTTACTGAAAACTCCTTGGGCTCCAGAGGCAAGTCTGATCATATGGATGTATGGCATGTCATCCAGGTATTTCCTGTGTGGAAATGTGAGCTGCTTCTCAGCTGATAAAATGGTGATGTGGATGTGTTCCAGAAATACTTTTCTAAAAAGACAGGAAAGAAAATGGGAGAGGAAGCACTTGCATTTAGTACATAAGGGAAGCATGCTAATTATTTCAGGGTACCATATTTTGCATTGCCTCTGAGAAGGTTTTATCCAGATTATGATTGGAAATTTAAGTCTAAATTTCATGGCCTGAACAAGGTATGTGGAAAATACAGTTGGTTTTTTTTAACTTGTCCACTATTTCAGTGGCACTCAGAATGTGTTTCTTCCTTCCTCCCCACCCCACCCTTTTCTTGTTTCTTTTTCTGGTTTGATTGGCTACATACAGCTTGTCACTTAAGGTTTTGCATTTCCACATTTGGACCTAGAGCAGCATGGACTTGTAATAAATAAAGGTGCAAGTAGCTGTGCCAGAGTATAAAAATAAAAAAAGCAATCACTGCTTAGGCTGATCTTGTCTCAGAACTTGACATAAGGTTGATGGTGACAAATTGGACTGTTGATTGAGCACAAGTTAGAGCTCTCAGATGGCTTACTTAAGAATTCAGTCTTTTGAATAATGCCTCCTTTCATTTATAGCTTTGAGGTGACAAAAATGAAATGGTATCATTTTTACTGAAGTCACTGAACTGCTGTGGAACCATGTTGTTTTCTTTGGTTAAATCTATTTTTAAGGTGTCTGAGC
Organism: Caprimulgus europaeus; assembly: GCA_907165065.1. The sequence continues at coordinate 80,568,614 of OU015526.1, forward strand.
AGTGTATTACAGGCTTTCCTAATCCATGTTTAGTAATCTGACAGAAGTTGAAAGCAGGATTTTTAGCAATTGCAGATTTTTTTCCTCACTCCCAAAACTTCCCCAAATGAGTCAGATCAACAACTGGACAAGCATGTCCATATAACACATCGATAACTGATATACAAACTGACAGCTCTCTCTGACCCAAGAATTGCATTCCTTAAGTCCGTGTCCTGCCTGGGTGTTTTCCCTGGGTGGCCTGGGAAAGGACCCCTTGCCTTGGGGTTAGCTTTGGAGGCACCACTTGGGCAGGTCTGTCAGCAGCTGGCATCTTGTCAATATCTATATAATAACTATCCATTGCCTGTGAAGGTCAGGCAGTTGGAATTCTTTTAAGAGACTTAGAAAGGGTGTGAGTATACCAGTATTTCAAAGCAGTGATTATCTTGTGAGGAAATGATGCAATGGAAATCCTGATACTGGAGCAGCAGGGTCATTTTGGAATGAGGGAAAAGCCCAAGTTAGTAGGACAAGTTTCTTGTGAAGTGTGCTGTCATTTTACTTCGAAACCCAGAAATTGTGCGCATAAACAAAGAGACAGAGAAGAGTTTTAAGGGGTGATTAGGCCGTTGCTTCACATCTTAATGCCAAAGGCAGAGGGAGAATTCTATCAGTTCTACAGTGAGATTGCCTTTTCCTTTTGTAACATTTATTTTCTATGGCAGTTAAATTGTGTATTGGGGTAAATCACCAGTGCCTCAAACTTGCTGTTGAAAAAAAGTCTTTGCTTTGCATCTAAGAGCGTTTACCTGTAATGAGAGTGTCTGTAACCCTGGTGGGATTTGGAGGAGGTGTGTTGTGTTTTGATGCAAAATGCTGTTGGTACATTTTACCTCCCTAACTGCTTCAGTTAAAGAAGGGCAGCCAGCTGTTCCAGGTTTGCCTTTTCTCCTGCTGCCCCTCAGCATGGCAACATTACTTCCATTGCATCAGTATTAACACATGCTATGGGAGCGTTACGGAGCTGGTGTTCCTGGTGCGTTTGGGATGTAGGTGTTTCCAGACTGGGGTCATAGGAAATTGGGGGAAGTGTACATGTGAAGAAAAACAGTGTCTGCAGAGACATTTAGCTCGTTGAACACAACTGTGATGCTTTATAGGAGGTATGAGACACTACTTCCACCCCTCTAAATCTCAAACTTTAGTTGAACAACTCCGAAATGCAGTGTTCCAAATTATGCTGTATCCCTAGTACATTGAGTGGGAATGGGGAATTGTCCCTAGAATATCCTCTCTTGAGGGAATTGTTTACATCAAGGGCTCTAGTCCAGGAATGTTACAGACTTTTTCTTCCTTTCTAAAGTGGACTGGCTGTTGATGATCGCTTGGTTAGCTGTCTCCTGGAATGGCCCTGCTGAGGTCAAGGGAGCCGGATAGACACGAGGCAGGCTCCATTGGTGCAGGTGATACTCTGCACTCACAAACCTTCTCTGTTCACTTGAAGTGGGCACAAGTGTCACTAACAATAGCATCTGTGCAGTTTCTCTTAACTACCTCTTCACAGAAGCGTCCTAGAGGTTTTGATTTGGTTTGGTGATCAGATTCTTGAGCTGCTTGTGTGAAATGCCTTCCAGCCACTTTCAGTCTCTGCCACTGCTGTCCCTTTATTGAGCTGCGGACGTGCCCACTTTTTTCTAGTCAGGCTCAGACTGGAGGACACTTGCCTTTCTCTGTTCATTGGCCCCACCTTGTTCATGAGTGATGTTCTTCTCAGAGGGCATCTGATCTTCCCTCTTTCTCTTGCTGTTAGTCTGAACAACAACTTGTGCACTGCCACCGAAAGATTTTGGTTTTCATGGCTTCCTGGTGCTTGATGTGCTCCTTCTTGCAGTGGTAAGGGAGATTGGGTAGCAAGTGTTAAAGTTATAGGTTTATCCTACTAAAAGCTTGAGAAGAGCACCAAGGATTCTGTCATTAGTCATTATCCAGAGCTTACCCAAGGGTAACAGGTAAGCAGAGATCAATTTGCCTTCTAAATGGGTGTTATGCTGTGTAGTTTGCAGGCCTGTTGCACTTTAGGTGAATTTATATGGCCTTACTGGCCTCTGAACTGAAAATCTGCAATTCTATATAACTGAGGACTCAACGTTTACTCCTTTCCTGATCTGCAGTTCCCACTTGTTAGGTTTTCTGCCTGTTTGAACAGTTCCTTAAAAGTGAGTTAAAATTCTTGCTCCCCCTGTGAAAGCACAGTAAGATATGCTGACTGTCAGAGGGCTTACTTTGGAATTTAGAGAGTGAGAAGATGTTTTCCTGTCTGCTTGTGCACTGCTTCAGCTGAACTTCTTTTTTTCCTTCCTGTTAGGAAGTGCTGGACCGTGCTCAAAAGCATGGTTATGCAGTTGGTACCAAAGAAAACCATCTAATATTTCCTGGACTTCCATGGACTGGTCATGGGAGTTGAAATCTTGGGTTGGTATTTTCAGGAAAGTAGGACTGGATTAGTTGGATAAACCAAGAAATGGCAAATGTGGAAGTTCTGGTGTTTAATTCTGTGTCTTTAACACTGACTCTCTGCCTTGGCTTGTTTAACTAGAGAGAAATGTTCTGTGTCCTGGCTAATCTGTGTGACAGTGAGTTTATACAAGTACTTAATTGAAATTTTATTTTTTATGTATAAAAATGGTAAATGGGATGGAAAATAATGGTATCTTGTAGAAGCAGGGCAAGTGTTAGCATTCAGACCTCATGGCAATCACTCCCAAGACAAAGCATGCTTCTAAATAAAAAAAGATGTGTTATGATGTTTTTGTCTGATCTATCAATTTAAATGTACAGAAAATATTAAGCATTTGTCACATGCTTTATAAGCTGGCAGTAAAAATCCAAACCAAAACTTAGACGGTTTTAGGCTCAAAATTTGGAAGTGGAATGAAAGTGCAAAAAGATCACTGAAAAGTTATACAGCAGAGGCTGCTATAAGTGGTGATTCAGTTATTGGACACAGTGATGCAATTAATGCAAATAAAATGCTGTTCACTGCCTAACTGTCAGAAGCATCAAGAGAACCCTGCTTTGGGGCTCCATCCAGTACTGAATTTATCCCTCAGCGTGGCAGCAGTAAGGTGCAGTTTTGTCTGGCCTTTTGTTTGCTGTTTTTTTTACACTTGATTTCAGACAGCATTTCTTCCAGAGGCTTTGTGTTCAGCTATGGTGCCTAAGAGGAATCTGATCTTTTCTAATCCTTTGGAGGTTTGTAATGAGCTCTTTGGCCATTGCTTCTGAGGAAGCTGAGGTGTGAAATAACAGCCACATATAGCACAGAGACAGGATAAGATGGGGAGGTGGGTTGGGTAGTCAGACAAGTTGTCTGTACCGTCTGAATCCCAGGCAGAATCCCTCACTGCTGCCCAAAGCTTTGAAGAGAACCAGGTTTCAGAGGAGAGGCAAGTGGGTTGTTCCTCCCCAGGAGAAGGCGTTGGGTGGGCAGCGCAGCTGTAACACAGACAGATGATTTTGATGTTGGGGAACCTTCAAGCTGAAATGGCCACCTTGCTTAAAGGAAGCAAATGAAAAGTTGAGGTTGATTTAGGAGCTTGCTACGTATCTGGCAAACTGGAATACTGAATATTAAGCTTGTTTGTTCCTGGAGCCTTAGAAGTGGAAAATATGTCTTGAATATCTGTTATTGCTGAAATTCATGAGGCACTGAGCTCTACAACTTTTGGCTAAAATACTTGTTGGATTTGGTTCTGTTTTTTTCATGGCTATGACCTTTACATCTCTTCACTTGCAGGTTTTATGGTAGGAATTCTTCTTACGTCCATGGAGGACTGGATGCCAGTGGGAAACCGCAAGAGGCAGTGTATGGTCAAGCTGTGAGTATCAGAATCGGTCCTGTAGTCTTAATTAATGTTCAGAACTTACTGTATAAATCAACCTTTTTCTTTACCAGTTACTTTGACTTTCTTATTTGGCAAATAACATATTGTGATACTGCCTCTGCTTTCTCAGACCAATGTCTGTCACCATGGGGCATCTGGTCATGTGGTAGCCACATCTTAGAGCAATGTGTCTTTTAGCCCAGGGCAAGTTTGGTTTCTTCTCCTTTCATCAGCACAACCTGATTTGGCAGCACAAAAATTTTGGCAGTGCAGACATTACCCACTCATGTGACATTTGGTCACTTCATGCTTGTGTAGAGAGGATTGGGGTTTATGTTGGAGGGATGGTGTTGGGTTTTTTTTAACCACAAAGTGAATCCTGTCCCTCTCACAGGCTCTTAAAAAAAAAGCAAGCCTTAAGATAGGTCATATGTGCTAATACAACTGGAAAAATTGGATAGCAGGTTGTACACTATTTGACTGCTCTGGGAAGTATTTGAGTCCTGGTGGAAAACTTCAGAGTAAAGGTTAGATGAGCTCAGGTAGACTGTTCGCAGTGAAAGACACTTCTTGGTTCCTGTATTTACCCTTTGAGCCTCAGTGGGGTGCTTTTTTGTGTTAGCTCAGACTCGGGTATGGGAAGGTATGGAGCTCTGTGCAAAACTCAGTGTAGCTAATATGTAACTCTCTGTTTCTAGGAGATACACAAGAAAGTGATGTCACTACAGTTCAGCGAATGCCACACCAAGATTCGTCACGTGGATGCTCATGCGACTCTGAGCGATGGGGTGGTGGTGCAAGTGATGGGCGAGCTGTCAAACAACGGGCAGCCCATGAGGAAGTTTATGCAGACTTTTGTGCTTGCTCCAGAGGTAAGTACATGTAAGATTGTGTTTAACTTGAAATAATGGTGGTACAAACCTGACTTGTAGCTGCAATTTGTCATATTGGGGCAAAAGGTACGAGCTGGCTTTTAGAGCTTGGCCTGGAGGCTATCATTAAATGTGTCACAGAATGTGAGTGCAGAGAAACTAATGTTATGGACTCGTCCTGAGCTGGTTTAAGTTCTTAGACTTGAACTATTGGAGCAGTAATACAGAGCACATTGGAGGTTGCATTTGGGAGCTGCCCTTGGCACAAATAAATTAAAAAAAAAAATGTTGAGCTCTGCAGATCAAGTCTCTGGTGTAGTTCTGTGCTTTCTTCAAGTCTCCTGGCAAAGTTACCGCTCAAACTTAGCTCTTAGCGAGAGCAGAGCTGTAAAGGGGTAAAGGGTGTCTTGTATTCTTTCTACTTCTTTCCCCCCATTTAATCACAGACTATTGTGTGGTTGATGATTAATGTTTTGGAGTCTTGTTGGATTTCTTTGTTGTTTCCCTATGAAATGCTATAAGCATACAGTCACTCAGGAAAAGTTCATTCAGGTTTTTTATTGTAATGTTTTTTTGTAATAGGGAAAATTCAAATTCTTTGATGAAACTGAGGGACTTTCTGTTTAGTTAGAACCTATGATTGCTGTGACTTAGCAAAAATGGATTTTTTTTCTGCTTGAAACTTCCTTTTTCTTTTGGGTGGAAGTTACTGTTCAATTGTTTGCTTAGAGAAGAGGTACCACTTGGAAAATGGCTGTAATGAAACAGTCCTATTCCAAAATGTTGGTGTGTACCCCAAAGCTTTTATCTGTAATCCATCCTTGGTGTTGACTGCTAATATATCATATATTCCAAAAAATGCATATTGCTCTTTTACAGGGTTCTGTTCCAAACAAGTTCTATGTCCATAATGATATCTTCAGATATGAAGATGAAGTATTTGGGGATTCAGAAGGAGAACTTGATGAAGGTGAGAAGTGTACACATAGAGTCTCTATTGTTCTTGTTCCTCTAGCATATGTGCAGAGCTTTCAGAACTGTCCAGAGAGGATGGAAAGACACAAACTGTGTTACATTCTCACGGAGCACAGTAATTTGGGAGCAGCCAGAGGCAGGGAGTGTAGGTTATGTTGCTGGAACTATCTGCTGGTCCAAAACATTCTGTGAAATGAAGGTCATGTAGTAGTATCTTATTCCTTGGAGGGCTGAACTGGCTCAGGGTGGGTGAGGCCTGGCAGAGAATGGAAGTAACGAGCAATAGTAGTTTTGCTGCCACTCGTTTCATCAAGGAGACTTGATTTCTCTGATCAGTTGAATTTTTATGTAAAGCGATTTGAAGGGAAAATCTCAATTGGCTTTTCAAATGTGACATGTAACTCACTTTGCTATCATCAGCACATTCAGTATTTCATTGCTATTCAGGGACTGAACTCAACCTGGATGTTTTTTTTCCCCTCTGCTCACGGAGGCAAAGCCAATCGGAGTACAGCCAGAATGTATGTACCTATGTTCAGTGGAGAATTTCTGGAATCTTTTTCATCTCAGCTCTGTGGAACAGAGCATCTTAGGCAATCTTAGGTTAATCTTCTTAGTTTCAGGTACTGAGATTTATGAGCTAATAGTGCAATCTTTCTCTTTTACTGCCACCATATCAAAAGCATCTGCTGCTTTAAAAGATCCTCGAACCGGCTGCTGGAACTTCCTAGCAGCAATACATCTCTAGTTTCTCCTTTTTATGAAAATAGTAAGAAACAAAGCTTCTTGAATGAGTGGAAGGGTCTTCTATCTTTTCTTGCAGCTAACTTGGCTTATTTTGTTGATGAAGCTTTGATTACTTCTAGTTTAATATACTTTTATTTTAAGTGCAGCTTGTATATGCATGCCAAGTTGTTTAAGGAAGTTTTTCTTTTTGTGTCAGAGTCTGAGGAAGAAGTGGAAGAGGAGCAGGAGGAAAGACAACCATCACCTGAACCTGTGCAAGAGAATGCAAGCAGTACTTACTATGAAAACCATCCTGTAACGTAAGCAAGTCCATTTTATTATATGAATTTGTTTTTTTTAATAAAAACAACAGAATTCCTTTGGCTTTGGATTCTGGATGTGATTTAACAGGTAGTTTAGGAAATGACACTTAACTTGATAGGATCTGTGTTATGTTAATGTTACAGTATTTTGAAGCATTGCTTCTTGAATGGAGAGAGGAAGCAGGGAATGTTCTTATATTTGTAAGTTATTTTCACCTCTGGTTTCAAGTGTGAGGTGAAAAGGTAGAGAACAGGCTGAATGGAGCCTTTGTTATATAAACTTGTAACAGCAAGTTGATCTGACGCGATTTATGTGAACACTTGGGTTAACAAAGGGGTGGTTAATGATATGTTACTCCAAATTTGGGTAGCACTTGAAACTTAGAGGAAGGTCTACTTTTTGAGAAGTTGCTGTACAGCTGTATTGGAAATATAGGCCTCTGTCCTGAGTGTCTTAAAATCTAAACAAGATTAAATAAGAAAGTATGTTTTTATAAGAAAAATACATTTTATTACAACAAACACAATAAAAAATGCCACAAACACAAAGAAACAGACAACACCAAAACCTTGTGCTTTTTCTGAAACACAGGAATGCCTTTTAAAGGGCCAGAACTGACTTCCTGGTTTCCTTGTTAAAAAAAAAACATTTACAGTGTCACAAGATGATGTCTGTTAAGTGCATCAGTGCTAACGGTAAATGCTGCTTGTGTAATGCTTTTCATGAGAGATATCCTGGAAGAGAGGAGTCTGCTGGAATGTTGGCAGTGACTTGTTCAAGATAATGCAGGAAGTTTTTGATGCCTAAAAGCATTGTCAGGTCTTGTTTTTGGGTTACTCTGCCAATTGGAGGGAAGTAGCAAAGGCAGTGTTCATCAGATGGTCACGCAGGCACATGCTAACCTGTGGCAGGAGCTGCACAGGCAGATGTATTTGCAATTTGGTAAGCTGAAGAGAGAAGTGCAGATCTTCAGATCCCTTACATTTTGAACGCAGAGAGTAGAGAAGTAGAAGGAGTAGAGGAGTAGAAGGAGTAGGAGTAGAAGGAGTAGGAGTAGAAGGAGTAGAGAAGAAGTTGCATGTGATTGTCAGTAAACAAGACTCACAACTCCTTTGGTCAGGAACTTGTATGGTGTTTTTATAAAGCCATGACTTTCATTCCAAAATTGGCTTAGTTTTTGTGTATAGCTTCATCTTCCATTGGTCTCTCACTGTGTTTGTAGTTGTTCAGGAGCAGCAGTTCTTGAGTTTAGCACCTGTTCCTTACAGGGTTTGTACCTCTGCGTGATTTTCAGGTTCTCTGCAGAGAACTGTAAAACGTGTCTCTGCTTCAGCAGGAGCAAACTCTGGCTTTGTATGCAGCTCAGGAGTACAGCTTAACCTCTCACAGTGTTGTGTGTGTAGGTACTCTATGGTAGCAACTGGAACCAGAATGATCTTTTAATACCATCATTTACCATAGGATAGCTTATAAAAAGTCATGAAATACGCAGTGATTGATAAGCTACATAAAATGTGTGTGGTTATTGTAGCAATGGGATAGAGGAGGCACTAGAAGAATCGACTCATGAACCTGAGCCAGAACTGGAATCTGAAACAAAAACTGAGGAGTTGAAAGCTGAAGTAGAAGAAAAGACCCTTGAGGAGCTAGAAGAGAAGTCTCCATCTCCACCTCCTGTAGAACCTGTTTCACTACCACAAGAACCACCAAAGGTTAGTTAAAAGTTGTATCTGTGCTTCTAGGTGCAGATGGTAAACCAGGAGATTTGGTTTTGAACTGAGCCTTTCTGAGTGGCCACACTGGTACATTTTTCAGTGTCATGCTGTATGAACAGCCGAGCTTGAACCTTGAACTAGTAAACATGTAAAGTTTTACTAAAAAAAGAAAAAAAATGTTATTTTTAAGTGCTTCTCAAGTCACCTATCTTAAATTTAATGGTCTGTTTGTAAAGTAAAGTGTGTGTGTGTGGTTTTATGCGTGTGTAAACTTTTTTAATTGTGGAGTTAACATATGTTAAGAAAACACCTCAAGCTACCACCAACAAAAATCTCATACAATGGGAACCACTGCTCTTCCTTGAAAAAAAGAACCCATAATGCATTGACACATGCAAAATTGCTGGCAGTAGAAGTTCCAAATCAATATGGGGGCATCGACTGTCTCCCTTGGAGGCAGAATGCCTGATCTTAAACACCGCCGGGCACGCCATGTGTCATCTGGCATGGTTACACCTAGGGAGTGTGAAAGACCTGGGAGGAACTGGTGCAAGCTGGAAAGAGGTAATTTTCTAGCTCCAGAGTGTCTCCCAGATTTTTTTATTTCCAATCCTTTTTCTCTTTTCTGTTTTTACTTCTAACTTCTGGCATCCACTTTCTTTCTTTGTGCAGAAGACACTGAACACCACAGGGTTTTCAGTCCTAGGTTTGATTACAGCGTGGAAAGCAGCAATCTGGGGATGCTGAGGGAACTGGGCTCACTCAAGTAGTGATAGTGGTCACGGTACACGCTCGCTCCACGCCATTGGAGTCCACAGAAGTAGAACTGCAAATCCTCCTGTATCTTGTTGTAATGCTTGCACAACAATTATTTAATAGTCCAGTATGAACCAAAAGTGTATTTTCAGCAGACAGTTTCCCTGTAGGAATGTCAGTGGTTTGCCATGATTAGTAGCCTAGGTTTGTTGCATTTCCTGCAGGCTTTCTCTTGGGCTTCAGTGACCAGTAAAAACCTGCCTCCTAGTGGTACTGTTTCTTCCTCTGGAATTCCACCCCATGTTAAAGCACCAGTCTCACAGGTAACCCATCTGTGAACACCTTGGATTGTCTCATTACTTCTGCAAACTGCTTCAGTTTTTTAAATTAACAGATCAATTTGTTTGACTTAAGTTGCACAAATTAATTGTGTCTTAATGTTAATGCACTCACCTTCTTGTCGCAAGCGAAGGCACGTACACGTAACAAGTGTGACTTTGGGTGATGGTGACGTTAAAATCTGTTCATACAGAAACACAAAATCACTACTGAAATTTTTCTGACCTCTCTTAATGGGATATGGTTTGGTTTACAAGGGCAAAAAACCAAACCAAAACAAAAAAACCACCCCACAAAATGGTAGTGTTCTGAAGTGTGTTTGAAAGGAGTATGTCATTGGCAGAAGTGCCCCAACAGTAAAAAGGGATAGCACCATTTCTGAGAGGGTGCAAGACTGCCTTGTAAGGCTAACATCTACAGACACATGCTGGATTTCATTATCCATTTATAATTAACTTGTCACAGAACCCTGTACCAACTTATGACTGTGTGAGGAATGGAAGGATTCACATTTCCTTGCCAGGACAATGCTATCTTCCCATTCCTAGGTTGTCTGGGTGAGGAGGGGAAGGAGCAGAGAAAGTTTGACCGGGTGATAGCTCATGTCCTGCACATGCCAAGCTGGTGTGAAATGGTCTGAGACTCAATTCAGCTGCCTCCATCTATATAAAATCCTCAAAATAGAAAATGTGTGCTTTAACCTCTTCTGCTGACCCTGTGTACCAGGCGTGGTCAGTGCAGTCTTTTCAAAAGACTGCAGTTTTCAGTAAAGCAGCTGGATTATTGCAGTTGGTGTTTTTCCACTGTTTTTTTTTCCCTGTTTTTTAACTGACAGAGGAACCTGTCTAGGATTGCCTTCAGCCAAATGCAAGTTAAAAAAAAAAATCCCCAAAAACCAACACCACCTTGTATGGTGTTGCTTCTGGTCTGACAGGGCTGTCATGGAAATCAGATAATGGCTGTGTAATGAGTTGGGAAGCCTGTCTGTCTTCATCAGCTTCAACAGGCCTTTGAGCATTTAGGTGGTATTTGAGCCATAAAAACTGTGTTTTTTCTAGTACAGAATAGATTTTCCTTTTGCAAAACCAAAATTGGCTTTGATTTATCTGCAGTCAAGGGATTGTGTTTTTGTAATATAACTGCAAAAATAATTTAAAATTATCTGTACAAGAGAGCAGAATATAGCTTACAGATGTCCCCTTAAACTCTTTAGTGTTGCCTCTGCAGCTTGTCATGCTCTATTCCCTTTAGATTGCTTTTGCTGTGACTTTTGTGCAGAAGTTTCTGAACAAGGCTGAAGTGGCAAGAATTAGAACTCTGAGCTCTTCTGGAGACAGCATTAGTCAGTTCTTGGCTCCTTTCTCGCACGCTTTTCAGACATGGTGTAGAGAAAGCTGGCAGAAAAGGCACCTGAACAGTTTCTACAAGGGGTTACAGATCAGTAGCAGCTTTTTCCTGTTCTCTTGAATCCATCAATGGGAGATGCTGTGCATGTAAATGAGGACAGTAGGTTGCACTGGTGGGTGGGTGGCTCCTTTGGGCACGAGTGATGTTACAGAGCATCTGTTAACTGTCCTTCTCATTCCTTTCTTTGCATCACTCCAGTGTGCCCCCCATCTTTTATCAAGTTAAAAACATAGCCCCTGTAGTATTAACTCAGAACCCCCGGAAGGACTGCATACATACTGGTTTGGATATAAACCAGTTCAGTTCTTGGTTTTTACAGCTTTTTAGAGTTAAACAGGTCAGCATTTCTTGCTCTTTTTCTTCTTGTGAGCGATTAGAAATCAGCCTGCATATACTGATGAGTAGGGACTTCTCTTTATAGGATTTTCAAAGACTCTGACCTCCCATTTGCATTAACACATCAGCTGTCACAGGGGTTCTGGAGGGGTGCAGGCAGGGAGGGTGCTCCCTGGCTCTTGTCTTCTGGCTTGGAAGTGGTGAGTTCAGGGAAAGATGTGCTTATGGACGCAGCCACCTTAAATCTGTTCAGACTCTGGATAGACTGTTCTTTGTGGAAGTAATTGGTGAGTGCCTTTAGTAAGTTGTGTGGTCTGCAGTTTGCCTCAGGGAGAGTGTGGAAGCTATCTGAGGTACACACCTAAACCTAGCTACTGAAATTCTGGTGAGATGAAGTGGGTTTTTTTTTCCTTTGTTTCATGCCAAGTGTGGGTTCTTGTTTGTTCTCTTGGCTAGTTGGTTCTTTGCACGTACGTGTTTTGATTGTGGCAGGCATCTCACGCTAGAGAAACTTGTAAGATTTCAAAAATAGAATTGTACCAGCCTTTGGAGCCACCTCTTCTCGTGTTCTTTCTGTCCCATCCTCCTCTGTTTCGGGGGGATATTCAGTTCCAAAGTTGGTGAGCAGAGGCTGACTTGTGGCTGGTTTTGCTGTCATTGCCAGTAGCGTTACCACAGCAGAAAGAGGTTCCTTTCCCTCCCCACATGAGCTCCTGAAGAGACAATGTCACCTTCTCCTTGATTGTTCTCAGAGCTCCCTTAGGCTGGGGTTTGTGGCACACTTGGCTGCTGGGCTGAGCACTCCTTTACTTGTTGTCTGTTGGAATCCTTACTCTGTGCCTTCCAGTCCACTTGGTGCGCTCTCTGTGAAATGAGAGTTGTGATTCACTGCTGCTTGGGCTGTGAGTGGCAGCCCTTAATGGGTATCTTGTGATGCTGCTAATCACTGCAGTGTTTTGGGGGAGCACAGTCTTCCTCTGTAAAAAGGGATGGTCCTGATTAGGAAGCAACTAATGAGACGAGCTGGTTGTTGTTTGGGTAGCCAGAGAGTGTTTGTGCGATACCTGAGAAGTTCAGTGAGGTGCAAAGCAAGGGGTAAAAGTTAACTGCTCTTGGGGATTTAATAGGAGGACATTGGTGACTTAGCAAGTCTTTACTGTTGTTGAAGGAAGGACTGAGTGTTTAAGCCTGATAGCCTTAAGTGTGTAAGAAATAGGGTCAATGTATTGTATTTTTCTTTTTAGATTTAATTCATAATGCAGTAAAGAGTGAGTACAAGATGGCAGGGGAGCTGCTGTGACCCATGAGAAGGTGTAATGAAAAGAGGAGGCTGATTTTTCTAGCTGGTTCTTGGAATCAAAAAAATGGTCCTAGAAGTGGCTGGAAGGACAAGCTAAAGCCCAGCTGGGTAGAGCATGAGTGATAGGCAGCCTGAAACGTTTATTTGGTGCATAATTCCTGAATGTTTCATGTAAAATACAATCTTTTTACCCCTGTGAGCTACTCTCTGGCTGGAACCGTCAGTTGTCTTGAGTCCTTAAAAGAAAATAAGGGAGATGTTTCACATGAACCACTTCTCTGCACAGTGTGGGCCTATAGCTGTTGTCCTTGTGTTTAATCTTCCTTGGAGGCTCGTGTTCTTCATGCTCCTAAGGATAATTTTGTTTTTCTAAGATAAGAACCCAGCACAGCAGCAGCTGCTGGACTGTTGTACAGAAAATGGAATTTAAAAAATGTTGGAAATTGCTTCAGTGACCAACAAGCTGCATAAAAATATTTTTTATTGTTCTGTCTCTTTTTCTCAAATTATCTTTAAAAGCTTTTTCTGCTTGCAAAAAATGGAATAGGTGTTCTAGCTCCTGAGAATATGAAGGGTGTACTCAGAGCATCATGATCTTGACATCAGGAAAGTTGAAGAATATCCCCATCAGGTAGCCTGTAGATATTGGTTATTTCAGGTGGCTTTATTGTATCAAAAATACTGATTACACTTCTGAGGGCTTTTTTTTTTTTCTCTTCTTTCTTTTTGGTAGTTTCCTTACAGTTGTTCTGCACTTGAGGAAAAGAATCCCTCAGGGACTCAGACAGAAAATGTGATTTACCCATCTCTGTTAATCTCAGACTAGCTCCTAATCCATGAAGTTTGAGCTTGGCATGAGGAAGCTTTATTTGATCTACCTGGGGTTTGTAGTCAGGCTGAGGGACTCTTGAATAACGAAGAGCTGGGGCCTCATTGCCTGGTCAAACATGGAAAATTCACCTTAGCCATGTTTTGGGAAGGACACTGTGGTTGAGGGATGTTGCTTTGCACCTTTTAGCAGAGATAACTGAACACTGCAGTCCTGGATTGGTACAGAGGAATTTCTAGAGGTGAAAAAAAATGAATTCCCAAACACACAGACATGGATGTATATCTTCTGGAGTTTGTTTTGTGCATGCCACTTATCTATGTCTTGTGTTGTGGGGTTTTTTTGGTTTGGTGAGTTTTGGGGGTTTTTTTCTTTACCAGGCTGATATTAATAATGCTTGTTCTCCTCCTGTTCTAGCCAAGAGTCGAAACTAAACCTGAAGCTCAATCTCAACCTCCTCGTGTCCGTGAACAGCGTCCCAGGGAAAGGCCAGGCTTTCCACCCCGAGGACCTCGACCAGGTAACGTGGTTCAGCTTCTGTGTCTGCTTGGGACTGGTTAATGAGAGGTGATGTCTCCTTGATGGGTCTTGCTGTACCTGTGTTGTTCTTAGCTGATAATGAACTGTCTGTGCCTTCATCTAGAAATGCAGATACGATTTGGAGTCCAAGCTGGTGATGAGTTGTTGCAAAGATCAGCCATTATTTCCAACTGTCTTTGTTGTTTAAATGTTTTTTAATAATCAGGCTGCTTGCTTATATGCTTGAGTACTTTTCATGTGGCTTGATGCAGTTCTGAAAAGCTGGTATGGAAATTTGAATGTTTTTTTCCATGTCCTCTAATTTTGCTGAATCTCTGGAAGTGAGAGCTCTTAAAAACCTGTTGTTGCTCTTTGTTTTAGAAGAAAACCTTCTCACCGTGTCAGCCTCAGTCAGTTGATAATTTTATACATATTTTTTCATCTTGTATAATTGTCTAAAATGTCATTCTTGGTTTGGTTGCCTCGTGTTTGTCTTTGTTTGTGAGCAGCCAGCTCTCTGCATTTCCTTACTCATTCAGAGTATCCACATCTAGAGGATGGTCTGACTAGAAAACATGCACATCAGAAGTGGTGTTGAAAGCCTTCTGAGCTGCTTTCATCAGGCCAGCAAACCTCTGTGCAGCACTGGGCAAAAGCTGTCTGCTGCACATTTGCATTTCCACTGCTCTGGAATGCGGTACAAGTCATACAGAAGACATGTAACAGGGCCTGAGTCTTTTCATTCTCATCTTACACTGGGGAGTAGCAGAGGCAGGGAGAAAAAGCTGAAATCTCAGTGGCCAAATAACAGAGCTTCAGCCCTAGGGCCTTATTTTCAGAGGAAGCCAGCGAGCTGTTCTCTCTGCTCAACAAAACCTTTCCCACAAGCTGGGAAGTGTGCTCTGAATGGGCTCATGGGGGCAGCTGAGGAGAGAAAGGGGTACTGCCTACGCTGTAATTCCTCAGGTGCAGCAGGGGTAACGGTGTCCTGCTGCCACGCTGAAAAGCAGGTGAGGATGTAGTAGGGAGATAGCAGGGAAGATTTTATTTTGCATCCTGCTCAGCATACTGATACTTGGGTTTAGCTGGGGAGAACATGAGGAACTCGCTTGTATTTGAGATAAAATGGCAGCAGATGAAAGCCAGGAGAGGTGGCTGACAGACATTGTATTTAACATGAGTTCCAAAGTAAATATATTGGTGTTGTGCTAAGGAATTGATGAAGAGGTGACTTAAATCCAAATCTTTTTTTAAAAAAGTACGTTTTAAAAGGTAGTGAGTGAGCTCCTCTTCAGTGTAAAGATTTAAGATATAACAACCTCTTAAACAAACTTACCCAGTAAGCCAGATGTTTTAGTTAGCATGGATTTATTTAACCTAACCAGGGAAACCAGACAAAAAGAAAGAAAATATTTTGTGGTATTATCACAAAATTGTCAGGACTATGTAAGGAGGAAGACAATGTCCTCCCCACTCGAGCTGAAGGTACAGAATTGTTTGGGTGAACGTGCTTGGTGCTGTTCGTAGATGTGTTCATCCAAATCTTCACACATCTCCTAACCTCCGTGGCTCTGCCTTCTTCTTTGTGTTGACGACAGGGAGAGGGGACATGGAACAGAACGAGTCGGACAATCGCCGAATAATTCGCTATCCAGACAGCCACCAGCTCTTTGTTGGGAACTTGCCACACGATATCGATGAGAGTGAGCTCAAAGAGTT
Organism: Caprimulgus europaeus; assembly: GCA_907165065.1. Next base: position 80,584,297 of record OU015526.1, read on the forward strand.
CTTCATGAGTGAGTATCAGCTGTGGCTGCAGACACCAGGAAGGAAAAGCTGTGTGGAAGTCACGTGGTGATGTTCACTGAGGGCCACACAGGGGACCTTGTACATGATGTGACACTACCGGTGCTGTCTGGAACAAGCAGAGGGGTGGTCCAGCTGGCTCTGTGCTTTGTGATGACGTGGCTTTTCCCTGGTGTTTTCCCAGGCTTCGGAAACGTGGTGGAACTTCGCATAAATACTAAAGGAGTGGGAGGAAAACTGCCTAATTTTGGTTTCGTGGTGTTTGACGATTCTGAGCCGGTCCAGCGAATTTTAGTTGCAAAAGTAAGTATTGGCATTGAATATCCTTCAAAGGGTGGATGAGTGTCTTAAGCCCCAAGTACTGCGTGGGCCATGCCAGTTTGGTTGCTGTTGTTTCTAGCATTCATTCCTGAACAACAGCTGTAAGAACACAGTTTGGGCACAGTCACTCTGTCGAGAGCGTTGTGTCGCTTACGAGAGCTGTGCCCACCTCCCTCAAACTGCGTCATACCAAAATCAGGTTTTTCACTCTGCACATAGACACCACGTGGAGCTCAAGGCTCACTTTTAGAGATCATTTTAAGCTGAAAATTGAGTCCATAACCTTCTGAAGAGCCTCGCACACATCTCTGAATTCTGTGTCCTGGGGCTGAGAAAAAGGAGCGAGGTTGTTTGCAGTTGTGAGTTGAGGAATCGGAGAGGAGAAAGCGGCAGTTTTCATTTCTGGTGTGTGGGAGTGCAGCCTGGTAGAGCAAGCCTTCAGGAAGTTTAGCCCTGAAGTGAAAAGGCTAAAGCCAGCAGGGAAGAGGCTAAAGACAACCCTGCCCTTACTTGAGAAAGACTTTTTAATTCCCTGCATGCCAAATTAATTTAAAAATGCTGTTCCATTTTTCCGTAGACCTCCAGGGCTGAGGTTGTGTGCCGCAGGGAACTGCCAGCAGTTAGTTTCTGTCTTTTGCATGTGAGTGAAGGCAGGCAGGCTGAGGCATGTGTTGTGTCTATGGCCTTTGTGAAGCGGTGACTAACGTGTGCCTTGAACACTTTTCCCCATAAGCCCATTATGTTCCGGGGTGAGGTGCGCTTGAACGTAGAAGAGAAAAAAACGAGAGCGGCTCGTGAGAGGGAGACGCGAGGCGGAGGCGAGGATCGTAGGGATATTCGTCGCAATGATAGAGGCCCCGGGGGTCCCCGTGGAATAGTGGGTGGTGGCATGATGCGAGACCGTGACGGAAGAGGACCCCCTCCGAGAGGTGGCATGGCACAGAAGCTTGGCTCTGGACGAGGAACCGGGCAGATGGAAGGCCGCTTCACCGGACAGCGTCGCTGACATCTCCACTGTGGGCAGACGGTCTCGGCAGTGGTACATGATCCATCGTGTTTGCATTCTTGTTAATTTTTCTTTTTTAATTTTTTTTTTTGGCTTTGGAATGTGACACAGCCCTTCTGATCATTTCTTTGATGTGAAAGCATCCTTTGGTTTCCAGTTTAAATTGAGGTGGACGTTCTTTCCCCAGTTTCACCACAGGAGTCACACTGTTAATTTATAAATGTAGACTTGGAGAATTGAGGACTGAAAATAAAAAAAGAAAAAAAAAAGATTAAAAAAAAAAAAAAAGACCGGTTAACTATCTGCAACAGAAGTGATCTAAAGGACATGCCCCATAGCATTCAGATCCTTTCAGTCCAAAACCCTCTGCTGCACATTTTGTGTAAGTGTTACTGTTTCTGCCTCTTACTGTTGGAAACACAAATAGTGCAATTGGAGAAGCTTGCCTTTTTTTGTTTTTCCTTCTTAGAACACTTGGCTCCAAACAAACTCGTGTTTACGCACTCATCAGAATGCACTAATGGGTACTCTGAACTCATTTGTATTGACATCTGCAGGAGGCATCGGAGGAAAAAACCCTTCATCCTCTTACTCAGACAGAATAGCTTGTGAAACGATGCGGGCATCTGATCTGCTTGCTGTGACCAACAGATGTACACACACAAACCTTAATAAGACTACAAGTTTATTCCAGAAGGAATCCATTTAGCTGTAAACTAAACAGAACCCAGAGTTTCAAAGTCGTAGCCCTGAGTACGCAACAAGTTTGATAGCTCACGTCAGATTTTTCTATCTGCCCCTCTTCAGTACAGGGATGGCTGCTCAACACACTCCTCCTTCCCCGTTCCCCTTTGATAAGCATTGTACAGTGAAATTTGTCTTGACTGTATTTGAGTTCTCTGGTAATGTAATAAGCATGATGGTGCCTTCTATGAACACATCATTCCAGTCTTGCTGGTGATTTTGTACAGTAGAGTGTATGAATTACTGTGCTGCAAAGCCGATCGGCTGCGAAGCATTTAAAGGAAATCATTGAAAAGTTGTATTAAAAAAAAACTTGCAGTATCTTTCAATCAGTAAACGTTGCTGAAATGCTCATCCACATTGCTCCTCGATTAACAAGCTCGCCTGGTTTTTTACAGAGGGGGGGAAGGGAGGAAGAAGGCATCCAAGTAGTCTCCAGGTTGTCTCTTCTCTTTAACCGATGTCAAAGTTAAAAGGAAACGGAGCTGAAATCTCTCTCGGGCGTGAATTTCAGCAGTCAGTCAAGCACGGTGGAGGCTTTTGGCCAGCTGGGGATCGGTGGGACTGCGCGTCCTGTGCGAGGGTGAGCTCATCAAACGCGGATGCTGCCATTCTCAGAGAGCAAATCAGCAGCTCCTAAGTGTTTGCATCTTCCACTCGCGCTCTCCTAAAAACTCCTCCTCGTTTTGCACACAACTCTCGGCTGAAGTTGACACTTGTGTGGCTCCGGACTGAAGGATAGAAAGGAGACATCCTCTTCTTGAGCGTGACTGGTGGGTGTTCCCAGTGCAGAGGTCTGTTTCTGGATGACATTCTGGAGCACGTGCCCGTAAACCGCAGCTGCAGCAGACGGCACAGCCGGGCCCGATGCCGGGGCACGCGGCGAGCGCCCGGCTCGGAGGCGGCGGGAGCGAAGGAGGGGGGTGTTTGCGTGTGCGTCCGTGCGGAAGTGTGACCACTTAGAGCTGCTCCTAAGCACGGAAGACCTCAAATAAAATACTTGCAATTTCAGGCAGGAGCAGATAGGGCACCAGAGCGATCTGTCTCTGCATTATGCAATCATTGCCCGGTTTGGAGTAAGGTGGAAGATTTTGCACGTATTTTTCTGATAGGTCAGGCAAAGTGAAGCAGCACCTGCCTGTTTTCTCCCAGGCTCGAGGTCTTCTGTGTTCGATGGTAAGTCTTGCACTACTTTCATACACTTTCTGATTTTTTTCCAGAGCATGTTTCTTCCAGTTTCTGTTTTCGTATTTCAGTTTTTCATTGAAGGTCTTGCATTTTCAGCTGTTACCTGGAACTCTGTAGTACTTGAACTGCTCTCCACACAGCACCACTACGTAGGTTTGAAGCCCTGGGACAAATTGCAGTCACCATGAGCAGTTTGCCACCGGTGCGTTTTGTCTAGCCTTTTTGTTTTGTTTCTTTTCTTTTATAGTGCTGTGGTGTTTTGCTGCCACCTAATTCATTTGTATGGCAAATGGCAGTGGGAATAATCTCCACAACTAAAACAAACCAGAGTATTAAAAAGAGCTACTGAGCCATTCTGCTTTCTGGCTTGCTTCTTGTTTAAGTGACACGAACAACCATTGGAATGTCACCCAGAGAAGTTTACATGGTGATAGCTCACCTGCTGTACTGCGGACTCTTAGACGTTCTCGACCCTCTCGGTAGTAGCCGTACCTCTTGGAGCAGAGGAAGGGGTTCACTGACCATTCCTGTTAGTTGCTGATGTGTGGATGGTGGGAGTGTTTTGTCACGACAGTTTGATTTCACCAAGCTCGCTGACCATCTTGGCTTTAGTAGGCATACAAGACAGTGGATTACCATCTTTATTGCTGTAACGTGTCAAGCATTATATGCTCGTAGATCCTAGTTTAATTGTGGCAGGTGGAAAGTATTTTTACTTTTAAGTTTCCATTCTGAATGTGTTTTGACTAAACATACCAATAAACTACTGATGTCTGCAGCATTTATCCATGTCCCTAATTTTCTTGACTGCAGGTCTCTCTGGCCACCATTTCACCCCTTGCTCTGCAGAAAACGCTTTTTTTAGGACCATTGTTGCTGGTTTGTCAGGTGGTGGTGGCTGTAGTAGCACAGTGCCACAGACTTGGGTCAGAGTGTTTGTCTTGAGTGGATAAGGGCGGGTTTGCCGTGGCTGTGTGAACTCCTTGCCCTGGTGTTGGCTGAAGAGGACACAAGGGTTGGAAACCCTGCCAGTGGCACTGAGGGACCGTGCCCAGTCCCCTCGGGGCTTGTGAGGGGTCGTGGCCTGGGTCTCTGGGGCTGAATGCAAGAACATTGAACGTGGTTTGTTCATGTCAGAGGTGGCTGGGAAGGGGTTGGTCCCCTCAGGCTGGTGGCTCCTCTCACCTCAGGGTGTCAGTGGTGCAGGGAGGATGTGTCCCACCCAGGTGGGGTTCCTCTGCTCCCCACTGGGCTGTGGGGGCTGCGGAGTCAGGCTTTGGGGATGCAGCTTAAATGGACGCTGTGATGGTGCTGGGAGGAACGTGAGCTGAGTTATCTTAAAAAAACAAATCTGGAGTTGCTTGCTGTGAACTTTAGTGTCACTTACTCTTGGTACTGTGGAGCTGATTGTCGTACTGCAAGGTAATCAATCCCTGGTTTTTCCCTTCATGTGTTTGGTGGCATTGCCATTACCCAGAAAGGTTGGTGATAGGGTTCTTCTTACACTGCTCCTGGATAAATGGTGTCTGAGCCATGGAACCTATGTGGAGCTGTTCTGCTCTGGGTGAAGTCCCTGGTAGCTGCTGTCTGCTGTGTCTTGAAGCCCTCTGCCAAGTGCATGTCTTGCTAATATTTTCTGCTAAATGGCACTTGGTAAGTGCCTGAAAAGTTGCACAGTTGTGTGAGTTGAAATACTGGAATGAAAAAACAAGAGCTTGTAGGAGACCCCCTAAGTCCAAGCCACCAAAAACTCCTCTGAGGAGCAGCCTCAACAGCTACAAGATCTGCTGCTGCCAAAGATCCCTGAAGAAACTCGAACGCCTTGGTGCCACCTCCTGAGGACCTGCAGCATTCACACCTTTGTATTGCTTTACAAGGTCAGTTGTGGAGATCTGCAAACTCTGGGTCTGGGGAGGAGGGGGATGGCAGCGATAATGGTGTCTGAAACCAAACAAGGTCGGCCAGGACCTCGTTCTACTTGTGCTGTGAAGTCTTAGGTGTTCTTAAAGTTGTTGAAGAGCCCCTTTCTCAGCACCCGAGCCGGTGCTCAGGCGCTGGCGGTGACTGTGCCTAAAGCAGCCTGCACGTTTGGTTTTTCTTTTTTTCTGTGGTTGAAAAGGAGCAAAGTGAGAACAAATCCGCGTGCACAGCGATAGCTGGGGGCTGTGCTGGGGGTGGAAAGGGAGGAGATGGCGGGGGGCAGCTGGAGGGTGTCAGAAAGCAACAAGCTGGGTGCTGCGGTGGCCTGGCTTGTTGGCTTGGCGGGAACCACACGCAGGCACAGCCCGCGCTCGGGTACCGTTACAGAGAAGCTTTTGTGGACGTGATTTTGGGAAGGCTGTGCAGTCCCAGCGATTGCTGGGGGTTTGCATTTCATGTGGAGAAACACAGCTTGGAAAAGTGGATTTAGTGGATGTGGTGGAAGGAGACAGCCTGATGGTCCTTGGGGTCTGTGGTTTAAGTTTGGCTTCTTAATAAGAAGCAAAATGTCTGGGGATGTTGGTGTACCTTTGGGTCATGGGAGAAGCTCGTGACACTTGTGACAGGTGTCTCCTGGGCTTGAGCTGACTTGAGCAGTGACATGTCAGTAATGGTGCTTCTGACACCGTCCCTGCAGCGCTCACTGCTCCCTCTGATGAGAGGGAAGAGCACGAGGTGCAGTGTGTGCAGATTCTGCATGTGCAAGAATTAAAGTTGAGATCAGCTTCTGCAGATGCTGACACGAGGTTCTTCTAGGCTGCCCTACTTGAGTGCACTTTTAACTGCAGCCCTTTCTGTAACCTTGACATCCTCGAGTCCCCCAAGAGGTGAGGTGCAGGAACTGAACCCAGAGATGGTAAAATGAGGCATAGAGTGGCTTTGGTGTCCCCACTGTGACCTTAATGGTGGCCCAGTTGGGCCCTGCAGCATTCGCAGCCATCAAGTCCTGAAATGCAGCTACTGAAACGCTGCTCAGGGCAACGTGTTGTCACCACGTTTGTGCTGATGGATCAAGTAAACAAACGTGCAGGAGGTGCTGTGTCAGCTCCTGGCCACTGTCACCTGCCAGCAGCAGGTATGGAGCGGGTGTGCGCTGCCAGCAGCGCGTGAGGGAGGTGAGGGGCATTGGGGGCGTGTGTCTGGGATCGCAGTGGGTGATTATATGGCTGATGAGGACCAAGTTCCCTCTCGGGCTCAGCTCCCCTCCGCAGCAAGGAAAAGAAAGAAGAGACTGGCTGGGAAAACCCCGCGCAGAACGCGACGCAGAGCAGCCTCAGCCCCTCGGCGCTGCAGCAGCGCTCGGAGCCCATTGAGCTGCTCCTGTGATGGGAGAAATCAATAAAATCTTTATAAAACATGTCTGGGCTGCGGGTCCTGTTCCTCCAGAATGAACTGTGGTGTGGGACTTGGCCCCTGAAGCCAAGGGGGGGGCTGCTGAGGGAGGGGGGGATCTGTGCAGCACCTGTTGGCCCCACGGAAAATCCAATCGCCCCCCCGCCTCCCTTCTTCCCCTGCTCCCGGCCGTGCAGGGAGGGCTGCGGCCACTTGTCACCCGGCTTTGCCAAGTACCAAACGTGGGCGCTGCTGGGGGGGTGCGGGCGGGGCCCTGGGGGCCGGGGGGGCTTCCACGTTGTGGGAGGAAGGGCCCTGGCACTCCCTGCCAGGGGGGCTCGGCCCTACGCCCGCGAGGTGCCCCACGCGCGGTGTGGGACGAGGGCCGTGGGCGCGGCCGCTCCGCCGCTGCAGGGCCGGCTGGGCCACAAGAGGGCGCCAGAGCGACACGGGGGCGTCGCCCCATCTAGTGCTGTGTTCTGACCGCTAGGGGGCGCCGGCCGTGCCTGCTGCTGCAATATCGCTGCGTAACCGCCAGGGGGCGCCGGCCATGCCCGCCGCTGCAATATCGGTATGTGACCGCCAGGGGGCGCCGGCCCTAGCTGCCGCTGCAATGTTGCTGCGTGACCGCCAGGGGGCGTTGCCACAGGGAGGGGGTGAAGCTGCTAACTGCAGTATCGTACATTGTCCGCCAGGCGGCGCAGTCGCGACCGCTGCTACAAATTCCGCCATCAGCCGCTAGAGGGCGCTGTCGTTGAGGAGGCGTCTCTAGCGCGCGGGTGAGGGCGGACGGGCTGGGCCGCTCCGCGTCCTCGGGCGGCGGGACCGGAGCGGGACCGCGAGCGGTGAGAGCCCGGCGGCGGCTTTTCCGGCGGGGGAACGGGGGGCAACCGCAGGGGCAGCCTGGCTGGGGCCGGGGAAGCGCGGAGCCGTGCGGGAGCGCAGCGAGCTCTTTGCTCTTTTTTCCTTCAGCCCGGCGGGACCGCGCGTGCGGAGGCGCCTTCAGGCACCGGCGGGGACGGACGAGACCTTTCGGGATTCGGGCCCCCGCGGTGAGTACGAGCGCGCGCCGCGCACGGTGTACCGGGCCCTAGGCTGGGCTCCGAGCGGGGCCGGGGCAGCGAGCCGCCCTCCCTGGGCCGCTGGGGTAAGCGTGTGTCCCGCCGGCAGAGAAAGAGGCTGGGCGGTGACCGGGGCTGTGGGCACGCGGGTGGTTTTCCCAGACCTGTTTTGTTTGCTCAGATTCAGCTCGTGAGAAACTCGGCGTGGAGCTGCCGTGAGGATGGGGCTCCCCCGGACACAGCCACGCAGCTGCACCGGGCGGACCGGGAGCACCTGGGTAAAGGTTCCCGATGGGCTCATCTCGGAGCCAGCGCCAGGGAGGGCGGAGCCCCTGCCCAGCACAGCCCAGTTGCTGCCCCGGGCTCACGGGAAGGCAGAGCCGCTCCGGGAGGAGCAGGAGAGCAGCTCAGCTGCAGGTCAGGCTCGGGGGGGGCTGGTGGGGACTGAGGGGAGCCCGCGGAGCCCGGGGCTGCGGAAGGGGGAAGGAGAGGAGGCAAAGCCTCTACGCTAGCCCTGGGCTTGGCCTGCCCAGGAGCAGCCTCCCGAGGAGGCCTCGGGCTTCTGTTTGCCCAGAAAGCTGCAGGCACTCAGGAGGGCTGACCTGGCCCCTCTTGTGTGTGCAGTGAGAAGGAGGGAGCACGTGGCAGGCAGTGAGGACAGGGCTCAGCTTCAGTCCTTACACCTCTTACGAGTGGGGTTTGTGTTCACTAATGGGTTTTGCTGCTTGCAGGGAGCTACTGTGAGAGGGACCCAGGGATCCCAGCTGTGCAGCTGAGGTTGGGCACAGCTGGGAAAGCAGAGGGGGAACATCCCAGCCAGGAACATCCCATCCCTTCAACACCTGCAGCCACTCGGGGAAGGGCATTTGCACCAAGCTCCACCCAGGCTTCAGGCGAAAAACAAGAGGCATGTTGTCTTTTTTTTTTTGTCTGGCTGTGGTGTGGGCTGGGAGCTCCTGCTCCAGGGAGAGCTTCATTCTCCCAGTTGCAGTGCTCTAGCTGCTTCCTCACGGTGTTTTTTTTTCAGTGCAGGCAACGGCGCAGGGGAGCAGCCGAGCAGCAGGAAAGCTCATCCTGGGCCTGGGTGAGGAGCACAGCCCTGGCACCAGCAGCACCAGGGGACAGTGACGTGGGAGGAAATGTCTGGTGAGTGCTCTGAAGCAGACACGTGGCTGTGCTGTGCTCTGGGGACGTTACACAGGGTCAGGTATGTGGGAACAGCCCAACGTGTGAGCTGAAGCAGCGGTGCCTGGCTGTGGTTGAGGAGGACCGTGCTTGTGGCTTCTGGTGCTGGTGACAGTCTTGTTGCAGGGCGGTTTGGGGCTGGCACTGCTCCCAGGCTGCAGTGGGGTCAGTGTTGTGGCTGTGCCTCGCATCTCTGTTGTGCCTGGCTTTTGCTTGGGAGGAAAATGTTTTTGCTTGGAGTTTGTGTTGTGTGTCCTGCTGTTTTGGGGCTGTGCTGGCAGCACTCCTGGGCAGGTGCAGGGGGGCCAGGTCAGGGATGGGGGCTGTGCCCCAAGGTTCTGGGACAGGTTGCTGCAGGCAGAGCCAAGGGAAGCTCCTTTGCCAGAGCTGCCCCAGCACAGCTGCTCCCTGTGCCATCAGCAACTGTCCAGCCTGCACCCAGCAACTGTGGGTGCTGGCATGGCTGCCTGTCACACACAGGCTGGGGACAGCCCTGTGCTGTTACCCCATGGGGTTCCCAGTTGTTCTGGGCCCTTCCTGAAACCCCCTTGGCTCTGTTCAGCTTTACTCGGTGTTTGGCGTTGTGCTTGGCTCAGCTGTGTTTGATGTTCAGCGCTTGGGTTGGTTCAGCTTTATGTGATGTTCAGTGCTGGGCTGGGCAGTGGTGTTCAGCAGGACGCAAAGCGCAGCCTGGGGCTCCCCAGTCCCGCTCCTGGGCAGGGTCTGGGTGAGAAAATTGCTGTGGCAGGCCAGGGGCGGGATGGGAACAGGCCAGGGGCAGGATGGGAAGAGGCCATTCTCTGCCCCTCTATTGCTCTGTGTCACTGTGTGCCTGAGATGTGCCTCACTGAGCAGAGGGGTTCTCAGCAAAGTTTGCTTTCTCAACTGCTTTTCTGGGGAGGAATGTGGGGTTTTTGGGCTAAGCCTTGAGCTCTCCTATTGTTTTTCCCTTCCTTCCCTGTGGGCTGTATTGGCACTGGGCAGCCTCTGCTAAAAGCAAGGAGCAGGCATGGAGGTTGCCCGTGCTCGGGAGGGGACGGGCATCTCCTGTGGGTGCAGCGAGGCGGTGCAGGGCCGTGCTGTGTGCCCTGGCTGATCTGTTTTACTTCCCTCTCACAGAGGAGACACCAGTGCTGCCTTGCCTGTACCTCCACCTCCCTTCAGGAACAGGACTGGGAAAGAGTCTCCAAGCAGACAGAGGTACCAGGTGAGGAGGATTTGATCCCAGATGACAGAAGTTGGGCTCCCTGCTGCTCAGATATCTTTGTTCGGGACAGCCCTGCCTTGGGGTACAGATTCAGCTGATGGGACAGCCCTGCTTTTTACAGCTGCAGGTAATTTCATCTCCAGCCAAACAATGTTCCTGCTAGTAGTCACTCCTTCCTCTTACAGCTGCAGGTCATCTTGGCTCTCCTGCTCTTGTGTTCACCAGTACTGGGACTGCAGCTCTGGCTGACAGGCATCACTGCTTGTTGCAACTACAGCTAATGGATGTGCCAGATGTACAGCAGCTCCGGATCTGAGATCTTCCTGCTGACACTCACCAGGTAATTTCAATTCTAGCTACTGGATCCTCCCTCTTGTTGTAGCTTGTTTCACTTTGCAGTAATTTCAGGTCCAGCTTCTTGAAGCTCCAGCTTTGGCTCTGAGATGCTCCTGCTGATGGACACTCCAGTTCCTGCTCCAGCTTTGGCTCTGAGATGCTCCTGCTCCAGAGAGTGTTGGCTGATGGATGCTTCTAGTTGGGAAGATGATGATTACCAGCTCTGGCTTAATGAATGCTCCTTCTTTTTACAACCTAATTAAAGTTCCAGCTTATTACAGCAATCTTGGATTTAGCCCAAGTTGTAAATCACTCACTGTCATCCCTGGCATATGAATATGACCTGTCATAATTGTACACTGTCTAAATATGGAATAACTATTCCGGCTCTGAATAAACAGTTGGACACACAAACCCTGTGAAAAGTGCTTTTTCGCCCAGAGACTATCTCCTGCGTTGATTTTTGCCTGGTGCATGCCGGCGTCCCTCACTTTGGGGACCAGCGCGACCGGACCCCCACCTCCGGTGAGGGTCCACGCAACCCGCCCAGGCCCCCACCTCCGGTGGGGGCCACGCAAGCTGCCCACCCCCCTCCCATCCCCACCCAGACTCCCAGTGCCCTCCCACCACCCCCCTCTGTCTCCCACCCACCCAAAGTTCCCCTCAAGCCTCTGTTTTGGGGGCTGAAAACAGATGACTGAGCCTCTGTTTCCAAGTCCCCAAAACGCAGCACTTAGTTTTTTCTGGGTCTCAGAAACACAGGACTGAGCCTGCAGTTCCCAGTGCTGAAAACGCAGCACTTAGTCTTTTTTCTGAGCTTCAGAAAGGCAGTGCTCACCCTCTGCTTTTGAGCCCAAAAAAATGAAGGACTTACTTTTTTTTTTTTTCTGAGCTGTGAAAATGCAGGACTTAAGCTACATTTTCAAGTGCTGAAAATGCAGGACTTAGTCTTTTTCTCAGCAGCAGAAACACAGGGCTCTGCCCCAGCTTTTGAAACCCCCAACCAGCCCCTCAGAGCTTGTTTTGAAGGCCCAAAAATGCAGCACTTAGTCTCCATTCTCAAAATACAAAAATGCAAGACTTAGTCTCCATTTTTAGTCTTAAAACTCAGGACTTAAGTTACCATTTTTCAATTGCTGAAAATGGAGGACTTAGTCTTTTCTGAGCTCCAAACCCAACCACTCAGCATGTTTTTCAAGCCCCCAAAACACAGCACTTTTAGTCTCCGTTTTAGGGGTTGAAACCCAGCACTGAAATTCTCTTTTCTGACCCCATGTGTGATGTGATGGTTGGGGAAGGGGGATTGTAGCCCACCCACACCCCCAAGGCCCCAGATACGATTCCGGTGACTGCTTGGGAACTGGGGGTGAGGCACGGTCCCTGCAGGGAGGGTCCAGCCCCGTGTCTCTGTGGGGCAGCACCAGCACATGTAGGGAATCACTTTATTCAGTTTTATTTCACCAGCACCACCTGCCACACATCCTAAACATGCCCTGGGGCACAGCAGCTGCAGCCCCCTTGCCCGGGGACCCCGGGAAGGCTACAAGCCCCTTCCAGGGGGAAAATCCCCCAGCCCCCCAAAACCTCCTCCGTGGTAACCCCCCCCCCCCCAGCCCCACCAAAACCTTCTCCATGGGGAAATTCCCCCCCCCTCCCAGCCCCCTAAAGCCTCCTCTATGGGGAAATTACCCCCCAAGCCCCACAAAACCTTCTCCATGGGGAAATTCCCCCCCCTCCCAGCCCCCCCAAAGTCTCCTCTATGGGGAAATTCCCCTCCAGTCCCCCAAAGCCTCCTCCATGGGTTCCCCGCCCAGCGGCAGCAGGAACCCCGGTGCCGCCACGGCCTGACCCCCGTCCGGAGCGGCGGAGGGGGCCTGGGTCCCAGCGCCGAGCAGCCGGGGTTGGGCTGGGGCTGCCCCGGCTCCCCCCTGCCCCACAACTCCCCAGCGGCCCCGCTACCAGCCCAGGCACAGCAGAGCCCAGACGCCCCCCCCCCAACCCCGGAGGCCCCGGCCCGGTAACGCGCCCAGCCCCGCGGCCGCTCACCTGCTCCGCCGGGGCTCCTGCTGCCTCCCGGAACAGACAGGAGCCCACTAAGACGTGCTGCCGCCGCCGCCGCCGCTGCTCTTCTGGGCCCGCGCAGGCGCCCCGGCCCCGCCCCGCCCCGGTACCGACCCAGCCCCCAGCCCCGGTCCAGCCCCGGTACCGTCTCAGTCCTCGCCCCACCCCGGTACTGACCCCACCCCGGTACCGGCTCAGCCTCGCCCCGCCCCGGTACCGACCCCGCCCCGGTACCGGCTCAGCCGTCGCCCCGCCCCAGCCCCGGCCCCGCCCCGGTACCGCCCCAGCCCCGGCCCCGGCCCCGCCCCTCCCCACCCCCGGGACCTCCCCTGACCTCCCCGGGGACACCCAGAGCGGCTGGGCTGTCCCTGCTCCCGCTGCCCGGACCCTCCTCATAGCAGCAGCCAGCCCTGGCTCCCCGCAACCCGCCCGCACCGATGCGGACCCCACTGAGCAGCTCGGGAGATCTCCCCCGCCCCTGTCCCGGGCAAAGGGAAGGGTCCCGCCAGCCCTTCCCGGGGCACAGCCGGCCGCGGGGCCGGGAGCTGCCGTCTCGGGGGAGGGGGGTCTCCCGGGACAGCCCGGGTGCCGCAGCCGCTGCCCGCCGCTGCGTGTGCCCGGCACCACCTCCAAGGGCTCGGTGGAAACCCCAGGGCGGGGAAAAAAAGCCTAAGACGCCGTTAATTATGGATTTGGAGCCTGGGTGGCGCTGGGGAAGCCCAGCCGCTTGGGGAACCGTCACTCATTTGTGCCTCAGCTCACCCAGGCCCCTCTGAAATGACACGTCCCAGCCCTGGTGGCTGCAGAGCTACGAGAGATGAAAATGTCCTTCCCACATGTTTTTCAAGCCCCAGAGTCACTGGCCACACCAGCCTCAGCACCAGAAGCTCAAGGGCTGTGGAGCTACAGGCTCTTCCCGGCAGCACTGTGCTATGAGCATGGAGAGGCATCATTGTCTTCTCTCCTCCCTGGGGCATGGAGCATCAGCAGGGCACACACGCCTTGGAGAAAGCCCCGGGAGGAAGTGTCCCCCTGAGCTGGACACAGGCTGCCAGGGCAGGACCCACCACATGGTGGTCAGACCACCACCGCAGCTGCTCACGCATGAACAAGACTGCCCACACCTTTGTGAGAACAAGAATGACCCAGGCAGTGTCCCCATCTCAGCCTGGGGGTGAGGGAGCTTGACCACAGCACGTCTGGGGACACAGGGATGGTCCTCAGCCCCTAAAGTCCTGACACAGGGATTCCCTTGAGACCCACGCTGCAGAAACTGCGACAGTAACCACAGCAACCATCAAGCTAACAGAACAAAACGAGAACACAACCAAACAGACCAACCCAAACCAAAATAAACACAGGCCTGAGGAAAAAACAAATCTCCTTGGGCAGATATAGACCAAACAAACAAAGCAGCCCCAGAGAAATGCCCCCTTCCCAGTTTCCCCAGCACCACAGGGAGCCCACAGCTGCCTCCCCGTTGAGGGCAGCGTGTGAGGGCAGCTTGGCAGGGCCACCTGCAAGGGGCCTTCTGCAGCAGGCACCAGGAAAGAGGGGGAGGCAGGACACCTGGCAGCGAGCAGACATGGGAGCCAAGGCCCCATTGGGCAACTCCTTCCTCCTGGAGGATCAAAGCTTCTCCATGAAAAAAATGGAAGTAAAACCAACCAGAGCAACCCGTCCCTCCAGGAGATGAGGAGGCTCAAGTGCTGTCTCAGTGCTACCAGCAAACTGGTCCTGCGCAGTGAACCCCAGCCCAGGTGCTTGTCCTGTGTGCTTCACCTGCAAGGATGTCCATCACATATGTGTCCCTCGAGGAACAGCCTTCCCTGGGGCTGAGTGGGGAAAATGGCATCTTCCATCCCAGGAGAATGGGGAGCCACTTGAGGAGTGACAGCCTCCAGGCTCCGCCGCATGGACACCACTTTTGAGGTGGCACAGGTCCACGGACATTCAGTAGAAGCTGCCAGTGAAACCAAGGCCATTTCCCTCCAGCCCACACCCGCCTGTGGCTTTTGCTGTCTGACACTCAGCCTTCTGCAACAGCCCGCAGGCTGGGCACCTTAAACTGCCCTGGCAGGGCTGGCACAGCACCCCAGGGCTTTGTGGGCATTCACAACGTGCCTGAGACTCCCTCAGGATGAAGAGGTAGTCAGAAAGGCAGACAAGATGCTGCAGAAATGTGTAAGGCAGAAACGCACTGAGCAGCTGCAGAGTGGCCTCACGTTGGCAGAGTTGGTCCCTTGCTTGAGTTCTTTCAGTTTTCCATTAAAAGCTTCAGGATGAAGCATTTCCTCTCCAGGATCTTCCACAGCTCCAGCACATCACTGCAAGGAAGCACAAGTTCACTTGTCAGCCCATGGGTTCTGGATGCTCTCGACAGAGACAAGACTCCATAACCTCTCTGGGTAGCCTGTTCCAGTGCTCTGTCACCCTCACAGTAAAGAAGTTTTTTCTCAAGTTTAAGTGGAACCTCCTGTGTTCCAGCTTACACCCACTGCCCCTTGTCCTACCACTGGACATCACTGAGCCTGGCTCCATCCACCTGGCATTCACCCTTTACATATTTATAAATATGCCTCCCTGCCCCAAAGGGCCTGTCAGGGCCAGGGCTGGATCCAGCGCTGGATCTGGCCACACTCAGACTTTCTGGGAGTGTCAGTGTCACCAGACTGAGAAGAAGTCCAGAATGTGGCTGCCTGCACTCAGATCAGACAAAGCCCTTGGCTGTCCACACCACTTGTACTTCTCTACCCCACACCAACTGCCCACGGTGCACTGCAGCAGCTGGGATCAGAAACTCAGAGCCAAAGGGGAAAAGTGTCTGTTTTACCTCTGAGAATAATTGTCCCCTCTGCATTTCTCCAGGAAGGTCACCAGCCACTGGCCAGCTGCCTGAGCACACAGGGGTCTGACGGGCAGCATCCTATGAGCATGGCAGAAAGGAAGTCAGCACAGCCTGTGCTGGAGGAGGTACTTGCATCTCCACAGCCTGCAGAGAAATCAGAAACAGGAGACACGGCATCACAATTCTGGCTCCTCCAAAGAGAGGAAACTTGGGTGTGTGATTAGTGGGGTAGCCAGTTAGTCCTGGAGGGCGCATCTGCTTTAATGTCCAGCTGTGCACGTAGGGCTTTTGGTATTCTGTGCAGCTGAGAGATCTGGATGTCTCCCTGGATCAGCCCCAGATCCCAGATGGAAGCAGAGCCATGGCAGCAAGGACCCACCTCATCCCTGCCACGGGCCCAGTTCGGGTAAGGAGGGCTGTGCCTTGGCGTGGGCTGGCACATCAGCCTCCTCACCACCCACCACTGGGCAATACAAAGTTGGAATCTGCCCTTTTGCTGAGAGCTGCAGCTGTGGACAAGCTTGGGCTCAGGGATGTTATGAGTTGGTTGACAAGAAACTGCTGTTGATGTGAAAAAAACTTGGATATTAAATTGGACACAGTGACCTGAAACCAAGGTGATTTTATTGTCTTGCCAAGGTGGTGTATTGCACCAAGTCAGAGGAAATCTGTTTTCCTGACCACTCTCTGAGACAGGAGGGCCCTAAAATCTCTGACCCTGCTACTGCCAAGCTGAAGCTTTCCCTCTCACCCATTTACCACAAGCCACCAGCTAGCTCATCTGCAACACTGTGTAATGGCCTAAAGGAGAGGAACAGCTCTAAATTGTTCACCCCATTTCCCTTCTCTCTCATGGATCTCAGTGGATGAGTTGTCACTGTGGAAAGTTCACAAAACAAGAGCCTGTAGGAAACCAGTAGGCAAAGAAAAAAATGCTGGCAGAAAGCTATCACAGCTGCAGAGGCTGAGGGGAGCTCCCTGAGCACCAGAAACCACAGGCTGGGAGGCTGGGTCAGACACTCTGTGCAGTGCCTGACCCCCGGCTCTTGCAGCCCGGTGGGGCTGCACAGCAGGGACAGACCCTGGCAGCATTTCAGTGCCAAGGCCAGCGCTGGGGATCAGGGACATCTGGGGCACATTGGCAACTTTGGGGATCTCTGACACCAACACATGGTCATTCAGGGACTGCCTGCTGAACAAAGGAGCTTTTCTGTGGACCATGCCACAAAGAGGTCTCAGGTACCATAAGAAGCCAGAACTGCCACAGGATTGTAGGATAATTCAGGTCAGAAGAGACAGTGAGAGGTTTCTAGTTCAACCTCCTGCTCAGACCAGGGTCACCTATGGGATAAGACTGGACTGCTCAGGAACATATCCAGTGAGGTTTTGAAAACCCCCAAGGATGGGGATGAGGATGCCACAGCCTTCTCCAGGCAACCCATTCCAGTGGCTGATTGTCCTCCTGATAAAACACTTTCCCCTGAGATGCAGCTGGATGCAAGAGCTTGGCTGACAGGAGCAGAAACTCACTGTTGTGTAATTCACAAGCAGCCCAAAAGACACCCTGCAGCAGAGTCGGAACAGATGCCTGGGGAGCTCACTTATGTGCTCCTGGATTTTATGTGCTGCCCCTTTACCCCCTCACTGCTAAGTACTTCTGGAAATGGTGCAGCTGATGAGCTGTGAGTGTCTCTGAGGTCACACAGCCATGATTTCAAGCTGGAAAGCATTTGAAGAAAGAGAGGGTTGAGCACCACAAGCTGGGCTGCCTTTCTGTCGATGCCTTTCCCACATAGCTTCACTGAGAGTCTCTGTCTCCATCATGAGCTTGCAAACACACTGGTACCGGTGTGTGAGCAAGGAAACTTCAGCTGCTGTGCAGCAAAGGCCATAAGCCAGCACTTGCTGACACAGCCAAGCCTGCTTTCTCTTTCTGCCTCCTCGCTCGTTCCTACACAGCAGGAGCAACAAAAGCACTTGTGTGTCCTCGCAGAGAACTGGATCAGAGAGTTGATTTGTCTTACAAAGGACCCAGCTCGTTCCCCTTTGCTGATCCAGCTCTGTGCAGACTCTATTTCTCCACATAGCTGCACCAATGCTGGTGCTGGGGCAAGATGAGGAACAGAGGGCTGGGGAAGGGGTATCTGGCTGGCTCACGGAACTCAAGCACTGCATGTGTAGCACTAGTGGACCCGGGCTAATTTGGTTTGTGGTAGATGTGCTTTGATTTCCTTGAGGCTTCTCTTTGCCATTCAAGTATTTCTGAAGACTTCTTATCTCATCTTCACAGCCCTGGGAAGCATTTGGAGCTGAAGCAGGAAGGATCTCAAGTACTTCTGCATCACACATTTTATTGCCCTGCAGAGCAGAGAGGACATGAAACAGAAGCAGTGCTGACCTCCTCATTTGGCACACAGACTACTTGGGGCCAAAGCTACAGTCCGAGTTCCTGACATTAGTTCTGCTTTCCAGCTGCCCCTGCTGCAGTTCCATAGGAAACTGTTTGAATGAAGTGGCTGTGAACCAAAGCTAGAAACAGGCAGGTGCTGTGCTGATGCTGTACAGTGCCCCAGCAGGGCAGCAGCAGTGGGAAAAACTCCTGGGAATGTGCTTTCCAGGAGTGGCTTTCGTTGCTTTCACTGCAGAGGAGCAGAGTGGGCAGGAACACAGAAATAGGAGAATGTATGTTGGTGGGTTGTTAAACTGAGCAACTAAGTCAACATTCCTGACAGACTGAGCTCATGCCCTGTCTGGGATTTGCTTCCCCACCCCTGGGCATCTCTCTGGTTTTCTGTTTCAATTGTCTGAATGTTATCAGGAGAACATGAGATAAGATGATACATATGGATTTCTCCCTCTTTTTCCCCCGAAGTACAGCTGTCAGCATCTGTTTTTCCTCCTGACTGTTCACTAACATTGCTTTACAGCAAAGCCCCAGTGAGAAGAACTGCAGCCCTTTCCCACTACATGAGACTGAGAGATGGGTGAGAGGAGGAGGAAGGAAACCCTTTCTTCCTTGCAGGCCAGTGATTAGTTGTGAGTGAATGAAAAGTAACTCTGGTACCAAATCCACCTCCTACTTCTTGTCACAGGTTCATCTGAGAGACTTGTCAGGGAATTATCTGCTATTTTTGTGAGCCTCAAAATCGTGTTCAGTATCCTCATTGAAGTCCTTTAATCTCTCTATGTGTCTTCCCCCCTCCCCATGTGCTGAAGAGCTGAAAAGCGTTGTCTGGCAGGGCAGGATGTAATTTGTCAACCAGATCTGCATCAGTTCCTCCAAGCTCTACAAACACAGTGTCTGTAACTGAGAGCTACTTGACTGACATGCTCCAGGTCTTTATTTTAGCATGTGCAGTTCAGCAGGACTTAGCTGCTGGCTGGCAGTGTGACTCAGTCATGTGAAGCACTCCCAAGCACCCCCAGTCTCCCCAGCCACACTGGTGAAGCATACAGACAAGAAAGCGGAGCTGTTTGCACAGGCCTTGCTTTGCTGCTGAGGGACACGGGTCCGTCACCTTGCCAGCGCTTGTTTCTTGCCCTCCTCCTTCTGCCAGCACATGCTAAGTTACTCCTCAGGTGCATTGTGTAAGCACCTGAGCTGTACTGGGAAGGGGGTGTTGCAGGAACAGAAGAAACTGGCTGTCCAGGGCAGGAAGGACAGAAGGACCACGTGTGTCAGAGAATCACAGAATGGTTTGGGTTGGAAGGGACCTTAAAGATCCAGCCCCCCTGCCAGCAGCAGGGACACCTTCCACTAGACTGGGTTGCTCAAAGCCTCATCCAACCTGGCCTTCAACACTTCCAGGGAGGAGAAGCCACAGCTTCTCTGGGCAACCTGGGCCAGAGTCTCACCACCCTCATGGGAAATAATTTCTTCCTAATATCTCATCTCAATCTCCCCTCTTTCAGTTTAAATCCATCACCCCTTGTTCTGTCACTCCCTGCCTTTGTAAAAAGTCCCTCCCCAGCCTTCCTGGAGCCCCTTCAGGTACTGGGAGGCCACTAGAAGGTCTCCCTGGAGCCTTCTCTTCTCCAGGCTGAACAGCCCCAACTGCCTCAGCCTGTCCTCACAGCAGAGCTGCTCCAGCCCTCACATCATCCTCGTGGCCTCCTCTGAACTGGCTCCAGTAGGTCCATGTCCTTCCTATGTTGGGGGCCCCAGAACTGGAGGCAGCACTGCAGGTGGGGTCTCACCAGAGCAGAGTAGAGAGGCAGAATCCCCTCCCTTGCCCTGCTGCCCACGCTGCTCCTGATGCAGCCCACGGTACAGTTGGCCTTCCGGGCTGTGAGCACACCTTGCCAGCTCATGTTGAGCTTCTCGTCCACCAGCACCCCAAGTCCTTCTCCTCAGGGCTGCTGTCCATCCATTCTGAGGCTGCAGCTGCCAGACAGACAGACAGACAGACAGACAGACAGACAGACTCGGCACTCCCTCTAGCGTCCACCTGCCCAAACTGCCTGCCACTTCAGAACCGCACTGGAGACTGCGCCTTCCTGAAATCTTATCAAGGAACAAGAGGAAATGGCCTCAAGTTGTGCCCAGGGCAGCTGAGATTGGATGTGAGGAAGAATTTATTTGCTGAAAGGGTTCTCAGGCGTTGGCAGGGGTTGCCCAGGGCAGTGGTGGAGTCCCCCATCCCTGGAGGGATTGAAGAGTCGTGTAGACACAGTGCTGAGGGACATGGGTTAGTCGGGGACTTGTCAGTATGAGGTTAATGATTGGACTCCATGATCTTAAAGGGCTTTTCTAATCAAGGCAATTCTGGGATTCTGTGAATTTCATGGGTTAGGACCATGCCAGAACAAATGCCCTGCTTCTGTTAAGGCTTGTCCTCGGTTGAAATAACAGACTGGGAAAACCCACCCTTTGTGCCACAAGTAATAGTTGCTGAGCACTTTTATCTCCCTCTCTTGGTTGAGTTTTCCTGTTCATAAAACCACCTCATTTTTGTGATGTTAAGTTTTGTTGATTAAGGTCAGGTTGTCACTTATTGGACAGCAACAATCTCCCCTGCTCCCAATTCTTTGCAACATCTGTCAGGAATGCTGACTTAGTTGCTCAATTTAACAGCCCACCAAATACGTGTTCTCCCATTTCTGTGTCCCTGTCCACTCCAGTCCTCTGCAACATCTGCAGAGAGAGATCTCAAACCAAACAGGCACAAAAATTAAATGTCTGTGTCTTTACACAAAGAATGGTCTCTGCATCAGGACCACAGTTTAGACAAAGGAAGGAAAAGCTGTCTGCACCTCCTCTGTGACTGAGCAGAGCATTTAGATATTCAAAGCTGTCAAACAGAATAAAAGTCTCACCATGTGTGCTAGAAGCCTTTCAATGGTAGATGCATATTAAATCAGCCTACTTGTCATGTTTCTTCTAATGAAGAATTAGCAGTGGTGTCAAAGCTTGTTATTGCGATATAAAAATTATTCTGTGAAAATATATGTTACCAGCTCAATTTTGGAATGTTGCTATACTGAATAAGGTAGGAGGGAACAGTGACTTGCAGTTATCCTTACGCTACCATTAAACACAACCATTGCAGTGTGTTGCTTGGCCTACATACCTAGGAGATCTCTAGAGGGAAAGACAGGGAATATTTAAAATAATGAAATCTTGGCATTGGAATTATTATTTCTAAGTATGTGTTTCTTACTGATACCTTTTGTTGGAGTAATTACTCTGGACAGCATTTTTGACCTCAGGCAGTAACTTACATGTTTCAGCTTCCTCATGAGCACGTATCAGCCTGTTTCTAAAAAGGAGTATGTTAGTTTTTGATAAACACACTGTGGAGGGCGAGCAGAAGTGGTGCTTATGCAGTAATATTACAGCATGACTCTGCCAAGCCGTGCTCCTGACGTGCCAAACACAGGAGCGCAAACTTGAGGCTTTAGCTTTCGAGCACCTTCGGATCTGACTCCAGATTAACACTGACTTCTCTTGCCTTTAAATCTGTGCCTATACCCAGCAGTAACAGCAGCATTTGATCATCCAGAAAAACAGCCAGCCAGCCAGACCTTTTGGAAAGAGCTAAGGGCTGGGTGCCCCACACTCCAACAAACCCACGGCACCAGCTTCCCCATGGAGACTGGGGTGCTGCAGCGGGCACCCGCAGCATGGGCAGGGCACACAGATGCACCTTTCTGCTCACGCCTCTGCCAGCCCTTTTTCTCAGGGTCCCAGTCAGGCACAAACTCTGGCAGGGCCCAAGTGGATATGAGCAGAATTGGGTGCTCAGAGAGCAAAGAGCAGCTGCGGTTCCCATTGAGGCTGTCTGGACCTGTAGTCACTCACTATGACTTTAAAACATGCAGCGTGTGCTGACCTACGCTGGCTGCCCAAAACTCGGACACAGCCAAAAGCAGATGTCACGCTTGCTTCTGTAGCTGATCCTGGAGCTACCTGTATCAGCTCACATGGATTCATCACAAATCTTTCCACTGGTAATCATCCATATGATTTTTGTCTAGCAAGGTCACTCACTCTACTTCCCTCTCTATATCAGAACTCTTTGAACTTGACTCAAAAGTGTAGAAACTTTTTTCTTATAACCTTGATATTCAGCGTTAGATCGACATGGCCCCAAACTGTTCACTAACCACTGCTGTATCAAATTGCTTTTCTTTTTTACCCCCTGCACCCAATTGTGCTTGCTTTCAGATAACCATTCACCTTCCCCTGCAGACCACTGACCTATGGGGAGATCAGTTAAGGTACAGCAAGGATTAAACCATTCTCCATTACCATCCCTGTAAAAACCAAATACCTCCTGGCCCCCAGTTTGGTACCATTCCTGGGGATGCATGTGATAATACAAGTATTTTCTCACAAAAACATATTATAAGAACCACAATGTCATCACACTTCAATCAGAAAAGCCCAAGGGGTGAATAAAGTACTTTGGGAAATGATTAGCTTTGCTGTGTTGATCCAGGTTGTTTTGGTAATTCATTTTTGCCTCAGTTTCCACAAAAATTAAAAAGTCTTTCCTATAGCCAGGAGAAATTTGAAGTCAGGGGAACTGGAGACATCCAGCCCTACATGCTTGTACCCAGCCTTCCAGGCTCATTCATGTTTTTTGTGTTTCTGTGTGTGTGTGAAATGCTGACTGCTTGTACCTGTAAAACAACCACCTGGGGTTTTTTGTGTCTATCTCACTCATTTTAAGCACATCTGTTATCCACACTGCATGGCAGAATAGGTGAAAATCTAAAGGCATATGAACATCTTGCGAAGGAAGATGCACAAGCACACAGTGCCTGAGCAGGAAGAATTTTTGCTGTGAGATGCAAAGACTTAGGAAACTTCACATCTGGATTTGGGGACTTTGAGCTAACATGGATCATCAGTATGATACAACTTAGGACCTTCTCAACATCTAACTGTGAGGCTGCTTCTTCAACAGCGATCCCAGTTCCCACAAGATGCTGCAATCAGCTTCCCTTAGCTTTGTTGGTAAAAGAACTTTTCTGAAGTCCATATCTGGAGAGGTAAGGAGGACCCTGAAGGCTTCCCCACAGAAATGAGTGGGGTGGGGCATCGGTAGCCATTCACTTTCCTGAACAAGTGATGTATTAGCACCAAACCCAGTTTCTACTTGTTCTCCTGGAATTAATTCAAATATTTGCCTCACATGTAAAATCGCATCTTCTATAATACCAATATTTACACCATGTTCATAGTCACAGGATGGAAAAATTCTCCTCATGATATTGTTCTTCACAATAGTTTAGATCTCATTGAACCCCAAAATGAAGATGAATTCTGTATTTTATAATGCAAAGCTTGAAATTCAGCTGCTAAAGAAGCAGTAACGATGCACAGCTATAGAAATCCTTGTACAGGGGATTCTTGTGCTGGCTTTCAGAAGAGAGAATTTGAAGGCTGGTTTGTGGTAGACCAGATCTAACTTTGGAGTGGGGGAACAGAGGGTAGGATGCAGCAACAATGCTCTTGTTCCTCCTTTTCCCTTTGAAAGATTACAGCGCTGACAAGAAGTGGGTTTCAGATGAGAGTACACTCACCATGGTTCTGTGCTTTCGGAACAAACCTCAACTGAAATGAAGCGCGCAGTTTGATTGAGACTGGCTTTTGGGATTTTTATTGAGATTTCTATTGGTTTTTTATTGAGTTTTTAATTGTTATTTCTGCAGCTCCATCTTGGGACATGCTGAATGTAGAGATGAGCTGATAAAGGCAGTAACAACTGTTCTGTCATCACCACCCTTGCTTTTGAAGATTTCAAACCCCTTAGTATTAAGTCCTTAAATTTCTAACATGATTTATGAAGATGGACCACACTGCATCAATTTGTTTAATCAGACTGCAAAGTGAAACAATTGCTCTAGAGCAGAGTTTGCCCCAGCTGAGTACTCCTGAATTTAGACTCAATATGCCCCCACAGAAATGAGTAAGTGTCTTCTCTACCTTCACTGAGAAAAGCCAGGATGCCTGGTTTAAATCCTGCAGCAACTGTCGTTTTCCCTGTTCTCTTCAAAGATGGCCTGGATCATGGCACAGTTCTAACACAAGAGTGTAAAAATAAATGCAGCATACAGACTAGACACTGACCAAATGTCTGGCCAGATGACTGCATTTGTGCTGGGCACCACCACAGCTGGTGGAACATAGCACTTAAAACATGCTTCTGTCAAAAGATGCCTGTAATTACAAAACCTTGACTGGATAAAACCCTGCCCTTCAGAAGGACTCAAGAGCTATCACTGTCTGTCACAGTTACACCTAACTCACTACCTGCATTCTCTCAAGTGGTGCTAACCTGAAGCCTCCCAGAAACAGCAAGATCAGGGAGCTCTCATGGTTGGTCCCTCCAAAACAATTTTTGACAGATGTTCCATGGCAATCCTTTGGTGTGTCTCACACCTCACTCCTTTTTGTGTTCACATTAGATGTTAACTATGCAGGATGGTGCAGGTTTCTAGTCTTGGCTCACTGATTGGTGTAATCAGTGACAGTGACTCAGTTCTTGAGGAACATCAAGTATGCACAGATGCTGCAGACCCACTTCACAGTCTGATGAAATATCCTTTGGGATCTTCCAAGTCCCCTTCCTCCTTCAAAAGTTTGGCATCAAGGCATTTAATCCATCTGCAGTACTGTCACACTGGGATTTATTTGGAAATTATATATATATATATATATATCTCTATATCTACACACAGCTTTTATTATAAATACTCTCCAATGGAACTCTCCATCATAACTTCAGATTTTCTTAAGGAAGTTGGCTTTGCTAAAATAATGAAACCAAACTGAGGTGACCTAGGGCAAATCCTTCTACACATACTTCTTTTAATTTCTGTAGTTTAAATAAGAGTCTTTTCAAGGTAATCTAAAACATCACTGGACCTGAATTCCTTAGAAAAGAAATTGCAGTTGAATATCTTAATGAACTTAGGAAACAAAGCCTTCATTTAAACTTAAAAGCATCAGCTACAGTTCAAGTATGGCTTCATCTTGATAGGATCTGTTTAAACCGCTGTCAGTCAAACAATAACAGGAGCCACCAACCTGCCATTTCTAACAAGCTCTCTAAAAAATGTGGTCCTTTAGTAAGTTAGGGAAAAAAACAAAACTCCCAATAAGTGAGTCTGACCAGTTTCATTTCTTCAGAGCACCCTTTTTCACTGTTGAGCTGTGAATGCCACTGAAATAATTACAATCAACTTCTCCCCAACCCCCACCCCTCAAAACCAAAAACTTAGTAGGTCAAAAAATTACATCAAAAATCCAAGAAGCAGGTGAACACAGGCTAATGAGAGCAGAGACTGATTTTTAGAAAAACAGCTGTTTTTTCCACTATGAGGCAGAAATTCCCCACAAGCATTGCTGTCTTGTGGTTCAGCTTGTTTTCGCTCTCAGGCAGTCTCACACTTCTGAGGTCTGCATCGCCCCATTACTGACAACCTGGAGAGGTGGTAACTGAAGGTAAACTCCAAATCAATACAATAATATCACATTTCTCCTGCTTACTGTCATCTACTTTGCAAAACTCTTGAATATTTAAGTAAGTGTAAAATTGCAACACACCAACTGCTTTCTCATCAAGCATTGGAATAAACAGTTGCTTATTTTAACACATTTCTTCAGGCAGTTGCTGATAGTTATCTTGCCACATGCTGTGGTTTGGGTAAACTGTGCTTAAAAATTATCAGAAGCTGATTCTGCCCAATATGAAGACTGTAGCTGCCCACAAGGTAAAAGCACTTTTGAAAGTCCTAACAGCCCTTCAGCAGCTGTACAGCATTAAGAAAATGTGATGTGAATTTGGAATTTGGAAACAGCAAAGCTTCCTCCAACCCCAATTTTCTAGCTGTGCTTCGCCAGCTAACCGCCTAAACCCTGGATTCTTTTCCAATAAATCCATGAAAACCTGAGTATGACATTTTGTGTGCAATGCCACCTTCACACTGGGAAGCGCCAGTCACAGATTTCACTAATCCTGGAGGAAGCAGGTAGAAGATTTAAAGATGAGCTTCAGGATTGTTCTGATGTCTATTATCATAGCAAAAAGAGATGGTGATCCTTAGAAAGAGATTTTGGCTGCAATTTTGAAACCTAAGGTAGGAGGGACAACAAACTGGCAAGCACATGACAATGTATTACTCTGGCCACCATAAATCAATGAATATGGAGATGAAATAAAAATGGACTGCAATTCTGGCCCTGCAACACAGAGCAACTTCTCAGCAGTTAGCTGATGATGCAGGTGGTTTTGTTTTTCATGTGTGGGCCAAGTTGCAAGACAAGTCATGCAATTTCAGCATGATCACTTCCACTTCAGCTTGGGTATTTCTGCTCACAGAAATTATCCAGAAATAATAATCCTTTCTGGCAGCTTCTTTGTTGTCTGTTTGTTTTTATTGCGTGAGTGTCTGCTTCTTGCCTTATGTCTCTGTTATTTCAGTTGCTGCTAATCTGACCTTTATCTTGGGCAGTTAAGTTTTTGGGGTTTTTTTACTATCACAGCTGTAATAAAAAGTCATGAAGGCTGCCACACCCTCGCACTTTCTCCCTGGGTTGACATTATTTTCTGTCTCTGCAGGAGGGCTTGGAGACAGAGTCACCTCCTGTTTGCTGGTGATCTTACGACCTTCTGCAAAACACTAGAGCAGGAGAACACAAGTACTTGCTTTTTCATCTCCCAATTGCCCAATTTGGTCAAGATTTCATTAAGGCATCCAACAGATCTATTTAAATCTATACGCTGTGTGCAACTGCCACCAAGATGTGGGAATACATTTAAGAGAAAACCAAGTCCCTGATGCCTTGTCTGAATTTCCCTGCCTGAGCTTTAGTGCACTCTCAGCACAGACTCTCGTAGGTGACTGTAGTGGCCAGGGAACGAGGCAGCTTTGCAGGCTGGCAGCAGGTGGTGTAACCTCACTTAGAAGAAACATGTTGGAAATGGAACATAAGGCAATGCATCAAACTGGGAGAATCAGCCATCTGGCAAGCTCTACCATACTTCTAGATCCAGGTTCCAGTTTCTCTCCTAAGAAAGCTGCTACCAAGAACATGTGCCCATCCTTGATCATAGCAAGCCAGATACAGAGCTCGTGCATGTCACACTTCAGGTAAGTGAAGGAATCAGCACTGTTGTGACTCCTAAACTGTCACAACAGCAAAGCAATTACTTAGAAACCAAGGCAGGAGAAGTTTATCTTGCCCTTATCTTGACAAAAGACTGCTTAAGGAACTTCTGTCATCTCAAGCAAAACTTCATTTTAAAATGAGAACTAGTTCAACTATTAAAATTATTTCTAGAAGATGAAGGAACCAAACCCACAGCAGTCAAGTTCACCTTTGCTACCTCCTAAACCCTTATTTGGAAGAACAACATGGTGCCCCAAGGAACTTTGTCAGGAAGCCAGGGAGTGATCTACTTTTCCAGCTAGGCCACAGTGCCCTGCAAAAAGCATCACATTGTTCTGCACAGATTTGTCCCCAGTAACGTGCTTTGCTAGCACCAACTATGCTGCTGAGTTGCCAGCGTGCAGCAAATCACTCTGGGCTCCTCTATAACCTCACTCAGTAGCCATACCTGGGCCGCCAGGCATCTCCCCAGCTCTGCTTCCGCAGTACAGTTCCAGTTCCCTTGGTTTGCCAGCAAAGCCAGGTTACTCAGGCCAGCATTGCACACAAAGTACACCCCTGCTGTGTCCACAGGGTACTGCTGTCAGCTCCTGTGAGCACCTCTTGAAGGTAGTAGGAGAGTACAGTAAGGCACTACCCAACCAGGTCTCATCTAGTTTTGGACACATGAGAGTGAGTACCAGGCAGTGCTTATGTGGGCAGGCCTGCCTGCAGGCACACGGCTTAGAAGCCCCTCACAGCATTCAAGAAAATATTCTCAGCAGGAGCAGGGAAAGACTTGCTGGTGCAGGTACCCATTTTGAAATACTTAACTGCTTTGATGCCACAAAATTGCATTAGATGGAAGACACATCCATGGCTGCACTTGAAGGTGCAGGGCTTAATCCACACCCTCCTATTTTAGCATGTGCCTTCCTCAGTGTCAGCTTTTTGAATTAAGTACTTGAATAGTGGCAGGTGCTTTTTAATAAGAGGCATCTCCACTAAGTTCCCTGTAGACCAGCTTTGTAAAACAATTACCTTCCCTTGGACCAAGGGCTGCTGTATTTAACTCGGCACAAGATTCACTAAAACAAAATAAACCACTGGAAAAATGAGTGACAGGTTTCTCTTTATGGGTCTGGCTTCTACCTTGACAAATACCCTTCCATGCAGGGAACAGATTAAAAGAAACAACTGAGTAGAAATTGGCTGAAGTCTCCAGAGAGCAGGTGGGGAAGATAGGTTAACACACTCTGCCTGCATTTTCCTGCTGCAACTTAAGGGTTGTATTTCAACAAGAAATATCCTCCCTATGACTTGAGTTGAGTGGGATTTGTATTTCTCCCTACATGCACTCCCTGTTGGGGCAGCAGCTTTGGCTAGTAGTATTGTCAATTAACTTCAGTTTGCAGAACTCAAGACAAGATAATTTTGCTGAGAAAAGAGCCAGGAAGGGGAGCTTTGCACTAAGCTGCACAGAAAACAAGAGGTGACTTAAAAAAAAAGACTCTACAGCAAGTTTCAGACTACTTAAAAAATCTTCCACTCCTGCTTCTCTCTCTCTCTCCTGTCCCCCCATACATTAACAGGTTTAGCAGTGTTTTTCCAGCAACACAGGTAGATTTACTTGCATGTTTTCTACAGGAAGCACCATTTTCAACCAGTTGCAAAGTAATGTCAAGGAAGCAGATCTCTGAATTATCAAGGCACCAGGATACAGCTCCCAGTTTCATTCCTGATTTGACTTAGTGTTACAGCATTTGACAACTGTGTCAACATCACCAGAGGGAATCCAGGGAGTGACCTAGAGCAAAACAAGTTCCTGTAAGGAGCTCCCAGGTGCAAAATCATGTTAGCTAGCAAACTTCTGGGAGAAAGGAGTTTTCCTTAACAATTAGATTTGATACTCTCCAAGTAAATAAATCCCAAAGCTTCCTCTCCTTTAAGTACCTGACTGCAGACAGACTGCATGACCTTTCATAGTAAATCACCACAACTTGCATCCTGCTTAGTGAATACTGGATTGCAGGAAACTTCAGTCTGTAAGGTAAAATGAGTCCCAATTCCCCCTTTCCCACACCATGAATACTTGGCAAAAACAAAGCTTGATGTCATTATTGGGTGAGTGTCAGCAACTTGTTTAAGTGAGCTGTTTGATAAAATGTAGAGCTTCCTGCAAAGTTCCCAGTGTTCTGAGTAGTGTGTTCCTTTCTCATAAGATGGGGATCTGGTGAATTTATCACCAAGAAAAACAAGGAATTACTTTGCCTAATAAATACTTTTGCTCCTTGTAGGCCAACATCTGGATTGAGTTATCACTTAAGCCAAACCATTTCCCAGGTTCTGCCTAGGAAAACATCAAGGAGTTACCAAACTGATGTGTTCTGCAAGCCTGTGTGAGCTTCAGAATTTGTGCAAATAATTTTTTCTAAATATCATAGAGAACATTTACATAGGTAATATTGGTCATCTTTCACAAATTTTCTTTCAGTAAGTCATCTGTTGTTTATACCTCCTGCTAAGGAAAATACAGCCTATCAATAAACAGAACAACCCATCAGCACATATGTCATTTCTCTGTTTCTCACCATGTTTCTCAACCAAATGACTCACCAAGCTCATGTATAGAGCTCTAAGATGAAAAAACAACCCCAAGAGACTACATGAAAAAAATTTTATTGCACCAAACAAAACTGTAAATTAAAAAGCTTTCAACTTATAACCAGTAATGGGATATCAAAGCTCTCTAAAGTGATTATAGACTCCTGGTGGGTACAGCAGCCAACAAAATGCAATGACAATTTACAGAGCAATCAAATCCTCACTTACAGCTGCACTTAAGCTTAAAATATGTTTATAATACAGTAGTACCTTACACTTTGTAGCAAGCAGCAATTTGGTTCTCAAGCTTTTTATTGAAGCCCTTTTGTTGTGAAGCCACTGCCAGTGATGGGTGATAGGTTGAAGCTTAGCACACCCAAACGAAGGAGCAGCAAAAGCAGGATACTTGGAAGAAGACAAGCCAGGATCTCTTTGCTAACCATCAGCAGACAGGGCTGTGCCCTCAGCATCACGAGGCACAGCCCCACGCTACTTAAAGTGGGCACAACAGGTCTATGAAAGACAACAAACACAGCAAGCCACAACCAAAACTTTGAGACCACGCCACAGCAATAACAGAACCTAGAAATACATTCAAAACAGCAAGATAGAAACTTAAAAAAATTAAATAAATAAATAAATATATAAAGAAACAGCACAGCACCAAAACAGAAGCACAGCACCAAAACAGAAGCCCACATCTGAGCCTGAGCTTAAATAAGGCTGTTGTGCCAATGGGCAAAGGCCGTGTGGGGGATGCAGCAGGTGTGGCTGGTCAGGGCAACCAGGGCCAGCTGGTGCCCTCAGTGCTCTGACAGCTTTCATGTCAGCTGTCTAGCGCAGATCCTTCTCTTACTTACATATAGGAATGGAAATACAGAAGTATGAGCTTGAACCAAGCCAGCTGACCTGTATGAATACTTCCTGTACCTGCAGTTGCTGTAATCCAAATGGTATGTTGCTGGCTGCTGATGTGCCATTCTCTATGTTGCCTGTGGAAAGGCAGCACCAAAATGCAGCAGTTTTGCTGCCCTGGCCAGATAAATTAGCCATACACCAGGAAAGAAACAACAGGGCCACTAACTGGATTGTAGTCCAGAAGAATGGAATAAGATTTGCCTCTGTGGGAATGAGTGATATTCTTTAATGCCTGTCAAGTTTCCACCGTGTGCAGTAACCCCTGATTTTTCAGAAAAAAAAGATGAAAACGTTTTTATGTATCTTTAGATCTTCATTAAGCTGCTACATTTAGCAAGAGATTTTTCCAAAGCAACTGTGAGGATTGTGACATTGAATTTCTCTTGGTTTAATTGAGTAGTCAGATCCCCAGCCACCTTTGAAAATTGTCTCTTTAAAGCTTTGTTCATGCATGGGTGACTCCCAGCTACAAAAATGGTAACACTTTCTCAATTTATGAAAAGAAGTGACTTGATTCAAAGCTCACAGGCAATCCCCTGGGGTGGGAAAGGAAGCATAACCTTGTGCAAGTATGAAAAGAGAAAAGGTCTATGTAAAGACTAGCAAAAGCTACAAGTGTTAAAGCAGAGCGACTACAGATTTCTGTTTAAAGTCTGCAAGTCTAAGACATTGCCATAAAACTCAGATCTCGTTCACAAACGTCTCTTCTGGCGCACAGATCCCATCACAAAAAGAAAGCAAAACCATTTATGGAGTTTCTCTTTTATCTTCTTGCTTTAGACATGCAGAGGGTGTTTTTGCTCTTTCATCAGAGAAAGGAAGGTTTGCCTAACATCCCACAGCAAGAATGGGATAATAACACCAACAATTAAATAAAACAGGTACACAATGTTCTGTTCCAAGTTTTACAGGTGCTTTGAAAGGAACATGTGTCCTTTCCTCTGCTGTTTTAAAACCAGAGCAAAAGTGCTGTGGGGCGAGATTCCTCTGTAGATGAGACAAAGTGCCAGAAAGTTTGTCCAGCTGAAAGGTGAATGAATGGAGATTTGAACCATCTGACTTTTCACGCTATGAAATCTCTCCCCTCCGAAGCAGCTGGCATAGCATGGGGTGGGTGTCCTTTTAACTCCAAGGTTTATCTGCTTGTTATACACGTCATGACCTTAAGCTTAACACATTCTGACTTGTTAGTAGGGAACACGAATGTTCCCT
Source organism: Caprimulgus europaeus (assembly GCA_907165065.1). The sequence continues at coordinate 80,615,920 of OU015526.1, forward strand.
GAGCATGGGACAACCTTCCAAGGAGCTCAAAACCCCCCAGGCGGAGTGGGGTGATGTGTACTGGGGCACTGAGCTGGCGAGGAGATCTCTCTTTTTGGTTCAGCAGTTTATAGCATGTTGAGAAGCAGCAGCCATAACCAAGGTTGCTTTTGCTGTGGAAAGTCATCTCTTTTAAAACAAAACAATGGGGGCACACTGAGGTAATTCTGTTCCTTGGTGAAAAATAGTACTTACAGACTTCCTCAAGGCCTTGTTGAGATGCAGTCCCTCTACAGAAGCTAATAGCTATCCAAAGGTTAAGTGCCCTGTACTGGCACCAATGGATGGATCAACGCACCAGGTCAGTACTTTCTGGTCTCACTGGCTCCCAGAAATCCCCCTTCAGCTCTGTTTTTACATGGGGGAAGTTTTCCGTGACTCATACAATGTTCTTTCATTTCCTTTTTTTTTAAAGGAAAATTCTTACTGTCAGTTTTTAAGCAGTTTGATAGTGCCCTGCTTCACTCAGGCAGGCTGACAACTTCACAACAAAGCATTTTATTCATTGGAAAATGGACCTAAATGGAATGAAAACTTTCCTCGGGATGGTTTCTGTGACAGGAGGAAGAAGAATTTGCTACACTGAAAGAACACGTTTGGATCTCGTATTTGGGAACGCTTCTGCACTTTGTTTCAGCACAAATGAGAGGGTAGTAACAAAGTAGAACCTGGACAGGATATTTCAAGTGCTAGCAAAACAGGGTGTTTTAGTGGTTCCCAAAGTGCTGTTTGCCTCCTGCCCTAAGCCAGCCTCTAAAGAAGCCTGTGGTGTACTAACTGGTCTGCTAACTCGACTGCCTATCCTTGTGCAGGGTTAATATCCTTTCCTCATTATCTCTGTGCTCTCTTCCAAGTGACAGACAAAAGTAAAGACATGCATGCTGTCACTTGGCTGCATGCTTATGGCTCTAAATGTGGAGACAAGTCCCTGGATCTGTATGAAATGAGCAAACAAGAAAATGCAGGGAGCACAAATGCAATACAGCCTTGTCCACCAACTCACTGTGTCTTGCTTGGCTCTGTGGAGTCTGCCTAGGCCTCTTCTGCTTGCATTTTTGTGACCTTCTGTGGCTAATTTCCCCTGGATGGTGTGTCTTTCTTCCAATGCCAAACCACTGCCTCCAAGCTTTGTAAAATAGCTCTGTTTTCTAAGGGATGTGAATTTTCCAGTGCTGGCAGATCTTTTAGCTTTCCTGAAGGCTCAGAAGGTGCTAGCAATGTAGCACATGGGAAGAATCTTTTTGCAGTGGATCCTGTTCTGCCAGTGCAGAGTCACTTCTGAAGGACAATAGCTGCTGGCAGAGCATTAATATGACAGAATTTAGCATCCTGCCAGGGAAAGCAAACTCTTTTGTGGTTTATGCAATGTTTTGTTGGCCCATCAGTTTGATGGCAAACTGAAAACTTTCACCATTAGTAGGAAAAAAAGACTACTCATCAAAATGGATAATGGGCTTTGCTGAACCCTCACAGCAACAAAAGCAGGTTGGGTAGATCATGTGTGTTGTGGGTATGTGTGTGTTTGGGTTTGCTGTGTCTCACAACAGCTACCCTCTCTGTTGGAGGAGCCCTGTACATTAGGTGAAAAAGGTTTACCCTCTAAAAAATGGAAGATGGAGTGAGGTCCTCTTTACATTGGCTTTTGAGAAAATGTGGAGATGATGCTGATTGCATGAAACAAAGAGTCTTTCAGCTTCAGAGATGTTGACTACAGGGCCATCTTTGTACTTAGAAATTCTGCCTGTTTGTTGTTCCAGGGATCATGGGATTATCTAAATTGGCTTTAAGAAGCTGACTTCCTTTTGCACAAGAGATCGCCTGGCATTTAACAAACTAAAGGGACAGTTGCAACCAAGGTCCATGAAGTTTCAGATATTTCTCAAGATGTCTGAGTTAGGAAGAACAGTGCTTATTAATTCTTATCCTGTCATTCATTCACGGGAAGTACTCAGGAATGCTTGGAGAAAGGCTGTGTCTGAAAGGCTAAATGTCTGCAATGATTTTAATTCACAGAAGGAAGGAACTGTGTGGCTGTGACCATGCCAAGGCATTAGTGATACCTGTGACTTATCTCATCCATCTGACATCACAATCTGATATACAAGGATTGCTCTTATCTCTAGACAATTGCCACTTCTAACTTTCACTTACTGTTCACACTTTTGATCTCCTAACCCTTAAAAAAGAGTCTGCTTCCTCTCTATGTACACAAGGTATGACAAATGAATGGTACTTTATTTCAAAATGGGAATTTCCACACTTGTTCATTGTGATCCATTTTATCTTAGCACCATTATGTCAGAAGACTCTTCCTGAGTGTCCTGGGAAAACCAGTCTGTCTGTGAAGTGCAGTGTGAGGCTTTTGAGGCTGCCACTGTACAGCATCCCCCTGTATAGTGAAACAGAGACTGAAAATGATGCTGCACGATGTAGGTGATCTCATCACTGGACAAGCTGCTCCCAAATACGCGGATGAGCATATGTCACTGAAGGGTTATGACTATGGCCCATCTACTTCTAGAAACCACCTGAAATGACACATGCAGACCTCATCTGTGAAATGAAAGTGGATGTGCTCGAGGCTTGTTGTGAGGATGCTGGTTCTTCACTCCAGCTGCTTATACAGCGGTAGCGCAAGCTGCTGTAAGCTGCGGCCCTCTCTTCAGGGAAGGGTGCCACACTGTATTCTGCAGAACATGAGCTTTAGGTCACTGAATCAGCAGAAAGATGATTTTCTTTCACCTCTCTCTAGCTGCCTGGAGTTTCACAGAAAAATGTTTTTAAGACTGCATTGAAGCATTTCCTCTTTGGCTGGAGCTTCCTGTTTTGCCTGCATGGTCTGTCTCCATGCTTCGCACTGCCCCCTCCTTTCCCTTCCCTGTCTGGAATGGCTCTTGCTTTTTGCACCTCTAGTGTCAATGTACTCAGTGCATGAAGAGATTTGCAAACCCTCCTCCGTCACCCAAAAAATAACCCTCTCAAACACTGAATTCTCTGCATGGTTGAATAGCAAGGTGGTTTCAAAGGATTAAAAAAAAAAAAAAAATCTGTACCTTCCAGCAGATTTTATAATTTCATTGCCAAGCCATTTTTTCCAGATATTTGATTTGATAAGGGAAATTTATTGTTATAAAGAGGACTTGATGTTTGTGTCTCTTGGGTGCAGATGTACAGAAAGACTTTGAGTTCAGAAAGTGAACTCAGAGCAAGGATCAGTCAGGACCCTGGATCTGACCCATAAAGGGGCAAAGGAAAGTGAGCAGCTTTCTTGCTCTTTGTTTGTGGTGAGTCAGCTCATGGGAGATAATGTCTACTCGTGAATTTATTTTCTTCTGCTATAAGGTGTTTGTGTAACTTCTTGTATACAGATGTAAGCTTGTGCAGTGCCTTTAGACTGTGCATCGTAGCACCGATGTGGTTCTGAACCAGTATGTTTGCTGGCCTGTATTTTGGTTATATTTGTAACTGAAAATTGCTCCATTGAAACCTTAAATTGTCTAAGCAAAAGTACCTCAGTATCATAATGCTAAGGATCCTGTGCTCATTTTAGTGGTGAAACCAATTAGGGCTATTGGTTTCGTTACTGCTGGTAGCTGGTGCCTGCTATCCCTCCAGCAGAGCCTGAGAACTGGAGAGATTTTGCCTAACTGACCTGTACTAAGTGCTTGGGAACTGCTGAACTTGGTGCTGAAGCAACTCAAGATTGTTTGTGTATAGTGTTCTGTTTTTCATGAAGGGATGAGGAAGGTGGCCTTCAGCAGAAGTAATTAAATGAACTAATGAACATGTGTATTAACACAGATGTTGGCTCAGGCTTTGCTTACGGCGCTGAATCAGACAGTCACTCTACTAGGGGGAGCATTGCACCAAGAGATTAATGAGGTGACGCCCAAGCCACAGGGTGACTTGTGCCTCAGAGCAGGGTGGCTGTTAATGCTGATAAGTGATTATGGCATGTTGTTCCCTCCAGCCTCGGGCTAGGGCTTGTGCTCTAACTTATCCCTGGCAGAGGGACAGCTAGATTGCACTTAACACAAAGTAGAGCTTTCTCTGAAGGACTTATGTAAGTAGGGAGCAAATGACTTGTACTTCAAAGTAACAAAGCTGCAGGGACAAAGCTAAAGGAGCTCAGAGAGGCAATTGAGGAGTTAGTCATACCTTTGATGTATCCTTATCTTATCAGATTATGCAGATACAAGGCCTCTGTAGAGGCTGGCCAAGTGGCAAGTTGTTGGTTGTGTAAAGACTGAGTCAATAGGCCTTGTGGTTCCTTAACGTAAGCAAGTCCTGCGGGACTTTAATCCTACAGCATTAAAAAAATAATATGACATTGCAAACCATGAACTGCAACTCTCTCCCATAAAGCAGCAGAAGTAACTAGATGGGGCAAAGGCCTGGGCTGGGATACATGCAGCGTGTTGCTCCCTTGGAGACATTTCAAGTCCTTCCAGCTTCTGAGGTTCCAGGTCACTGCCTCCAAACTCAGGTGGCTGCTCTTTGTAAACAAGATCCTGATCCACTTGCTTCAGAAGAGCCAGCTCTGTGGCTGCCTGCCAGCCAGGAGCCTGTGTTACACTATGCTGGAATAGAGCAAACCACGCTCTAATTTTCAGTTACAGGGAGGCTTGTCTTTAGGCTTTGTGAGGCACTTGCCCTTGAATCTCTTTGCTTGTTTCAACCCTCCAGAGAAGCAGTTAATGGAGTGATAACCTCTGGAAGGCTTGAAGGCTTTACTCTTTTATTTAATTTTTTTTCCCTCCTGTGTTGTCTGCTTAGCAGCTGAACCAAGGAGGTTGTGTCTACCTTTGTGGCTTTAATGTTGCCACCCTTAATCTGTTATAGGCTATTTTCTGTGCCACCCTGGAGATGGCTGTTTTTCTGGGAGACAAAATGGGCCTTGGAGCGGCATCACTTGTAGACATGTGTTACAGTGCTCTTCTTTAAGTATGCTAAGATTGTGGTGGTTTCTTTCTGTGATGTCAGGGAGAGAGTATTTCCTCTGAGAAAACAGGTCTCCTATTCTCTGGCTTGTTAAATCCTCTGCTTCTCATTTGCAAGTGCCACTAGGCATGTTGTGCACCGATGACTAGTGATGGAGACCATCAGCTCCCACCCTCCTCTGCACTAGGGTCTCTTTACAGCAGCAATTTTTTGTCTGTCTTTTCATTTTACTTGCTCTAAGCTCTGGGTGATCAGGATTTTCAGTAGCTAAGCTCAGCAGGCACTGATTTCTACCAGAAAGGATATTACAGTTTTTCAGAGACTGTTGTCTAATTACGTTTGTTACAGGTTTGTTGTTTCTTGGTCTATGGATGATCAATACTCTAATGTCAGACTTGTACTATAACATCAACAGCAACTTTGGGAGTGACAGTCAGCCAAGAAATGGAGAGATGTTACTGATTCTCTGTTGAAATTATTTGTTTGCAGGAATAGTAGTGGGATCTTTTATTTATGATCAAGAAAAGTAATGTATGGTTGAAATGAATTTTACTCAGCTTACATGCTCAAGCCAAATTCTCAAATAGAGAAATACATAAAGTTGTCCTTTTTTTTTTCCTAGAAAAAGGAAAAAGCCCACAAAAAGATGGCTCACCTAGGTTAAGACCTTTCCCCAGAAGACACATGGCATATATCTGAAGCTACCATGTGAGTAGGTGACTCTGAGCATAGGGATGGGCACTGTGTGCTTTACTGCCACAGAAGCACAGCCATCTGTCAGAAGCGTAATTTTGACAAATATCATTCAGGGCTTGGCAGCCTGATATGGGAGGTGCTACCACTTGCCCTCAGACCTCCTACTCAAGCGAAAAAGGACCATTGAACAGAGCATTTCTGAAAAGAAAACGTCCTGGTTATCTGTGTTTTTTCAGATCAGCTTAGTTTTTCAAGTGCCCTCCAAAGATAGCCCAAGTGACTCTTGAAACAATGGTGTGAGGGACTCTTGAGTATACAGTGCTTTCTCTAGCTGCCTTGACCTTTGACAACTAGACTGGCAGCGATCAGTTCTCCTGGGCATTGTGTTCTTGGCTAATCACTAAGCCCAAGCAGTCAAGGTGGCATGGGGAGTCGAGAACAGAGGGAAAGGCTTGATACTCACTGCAGTGCAAGATACAGAATCCCTGCCTCAGAGCCTCTAATTTCAAGGCTTCTGATTTCTGCCATCTCAGGCTATCAAAGAGCTTCAAGGCTTTTCTGCCTTTCAATCATAAGGGAACAGACCTTCCCTTCCAGTTTGCTGAAGCAGTGAGCCCAGTGCAGGCTGAATTAGTGGTATGGCACTCAAGTGGTTAACAGTCTTGTTTTCCCATCTGCATGGGAAAATGACTGTTCCTCTAAAGCTATTGCTCTGTGCAATAGTCTGCTGGCTGCTGTTCTTCCCGGCTCCCTGCATCCGGCAGTAACTTCCTCTCTTTGGATAAAGTGAAGTTTATCTATAGAATTCTTAGTAACTGCAGGAACAAGCGAGAGGGGCAGTCCATGAGATCTGCTGGTATGAGCTAGCCTCGCAAAACCGAAGCTGAGCATGCCTTCCTACACCAGTGCCCACAAGAACAATTTCCCCTTCTAAAGTAGAAACTGATGTCTGAGTCACCCAGCTCTTGAGTTCTCGCATACGAGGTTGTGATGAAAAAGTTTAAAGCAGCATGTTAAATGCAGTGCAGTAGAAGTGTTAACATTGTCTCAGACTTGGTTTCTATACTGATGGTGAGGGTAATAAATTAAGAACACTCATGTTCTGCTTGTTACATTTGGATTTTGTGACACTTTATAGTCTTTAAAATACACTGCTTTAACCACATGTATAAGCACAAATTATATGTACATGAACTGTGCACTTAGCTTCTAGTCCTACTGTTTGGTCAGGAGTCAAAGGTCAGGGTTCTGGATGATGGTACAAGTTCAGCTTTAAATTATGCTCTGAAAGACTTCCCTGTGTGTTTGTGGCTCTTTGGAGGCATGTCAGCATTATGTAAAAAACATTGGCTTTTAATTACAGAAGGGAATAAACTGAAATGGAAAACAGTTTCAAAATGCTATATAACATAAGTAAGATTATTTGGAAAATGGATTTTAGAGTTGCTTTGCTCTGGTAGTGGCATGGGCTGTCTGAGCCCTCAGGACTCTGGATCTGCCAGATAGCTGGAACCAACTGACAATCCTGTGCAGTTAGACCTCCACCTCCCATTGAGAATGAAATTATTGTCTCTAGTGATGTTCCATGTGGTCACGTTTTTCCCAATACTTCTGTTTTGGCTGCAATTATATGGCACAAGCATGGTGGGCAATGGGAAGACGTGTGTTGCTTAATGCACTTTGGATTACAGTTGTGGTTCACCTGGATTCACTCTGTCCTCCCTGCAGTCCTGTTCTCTACAAACACTAATGGGAATTGATGGTTGAATTCAGAGTCCCCAAAGGAGAATACACTGTGGTTCACAGGAAAGGTGCCCAAGATGGGGAAGAGATTCTGAAACCCTCTTCTTGACAGAACAGTGAAGCTAACAAGCATCTGTTTGGATGGACTTCACATGATACTGATGTCTTTAGGAACAAGACTTTAGGCCTCAATCAGTCAGGAATTTCAGATTGGTTCTGCATTCCTAGGACCATTGGGTTTTCTTTGCAAATCTGTAACAGATTTTATGTCACTTAATGCTAATCTGATTCTGCCAAGTCTTCTCTGTGAAGACTGATCTCCTTGAGACAGGTGCTTCTGCTGTGATAGAGCCTTAATGTCCTTCTAAAGCAGTAAGCTGTCTTAAAAAAGGTAATGTAATTTACTTGACAGAAAGAAGGTGTAAATCAAACACTTAGCAGCACTCTGGTGTTAGTTTTCTATGTTTGTCTAACAGAAAATGAGAGGCTTTGTTCTGATGATAAAGCATGCTCATACTCATTGTCTGAGACTGGTATTAAGAGTTGTACAAGACATTTAGTGTTGTACAGTGGATGCTCAGTACCTGTTGCACCAGCTGCTAGACGAGGCAAAAAAGTAACTAGATAGTAAATAGCTCTGAGGTTCCTGTGTTTGTGCTCCAACACTATCAAATGTCCATTGTTCTCTAGTGTCTGACAAGCTGAGAGCACTTTAGTGGGAAGTACGAAAGGGTCTCTCTCTGCATTGCTCCTAATAATAACAAAGTGCAGGACTGTAATGTCTTCAAGACACCTGTCAAGTGTGAGTTCACCTTTCAACCCATGCTTCATAAGGATCTTACCTCTGCTGGCAGTTGAGGTAGGGACTTCGGTTAGGTCAGTGTCAATTCAAAGTGGGAAGGAAGCCAACAGGCAGCTTGTACTGGGTAAACTGGATTTGTAAGTTACTGAAGAGGGAGGGGGAGGAGGTGAGGAATGAAAACAGCTCTAACCAGCTGGAACTAGATCTCTCCTAGCTGGACAGTTACAATTTGTCAAACAGAAACAATGCCTAACTGTTTGCCTCGCGAGTAAACATGACTGGAACAAAGCCTCAGCTGTATGTGTGTGTGCTTGTGAACCTCCTTGCACTTACTTTACTGGCTGTCCACGTGCTGGTCAGTGTGTGGCTTCTATCTTTAATCAAAGACAAAAGAAGAGGGATGGGCAGGCAGTGACAGGTACACATAACCCCTCCATGCACTGGGAGACCTGCAGTTTGTCTGTGCTGGGCTTATGGTATACCTCTGGTGTGTCTGAAAGATTTCTGTATGCGGTTCCATGTGTTAGTAAAAGCAGAGTTGGCAAGCAAGTTCAGATTAATTAGGACTAGCTCCTCATAGAGCTCTACAAACAAACCAGCTATCCTAGTGAGGCTTATGAGCACAGCTAATTTAGTTACTAACATGGTCATTAGGGCTGAGTGGTGAGATAACTTGGTGCTACCCGTGCTCCTTTATTTTATATGCACTGCAGCACTGTTCAGTTGCCCGCTGTATCACCTACCCTGCTGGGGAGTTTCTGTGCTGCTTCAGTAGTCTGAAATTCCCCTCCAATTTTGTACAAGGAAACATCTCAAACATTTATTTTCAGCTAGAAAGGCATGGAGCCGAGGTTGCTGATAGAGAATCCACTCCTCTACTTTCTATCACTCTTGGCTCACAACACAGCTACTCTGTCCTGATTGTGAAAGCTGGAAACAGTGAGGTTGATTCTTTATTTTCCAAAGTAGTTTTCAACTGTGGACTCTCAAAACAGTAACAATATGTAACTCATTTGTCACTGCTCCTGGTGACAGGAGGCAAGAACGAGGGGAATGTGTCCCATGGCGGCAGAGTGAATTGGAAACAGAACAGTGAAGTTCTGGTGAAATGAAATAAATTAGTCTAATTAGCCTGTCCACTTAATTAAAATTATTTTCTTTGTGTCAGTTTGTCCAGGTTAAATGACATGAGGGGGTAAGAGACAATGTGTGTCTAGGAGCATCTGGAAAACTGTGACATTAGGGAGGGAAAAGAGGCAGTTAGAGAGTGGTGAAGTGTAGGACAGGGAACAGGAATGCTGGAATGAGAGAAAGAAGTATTGAAAGTGATGGAGATTGGATGCTCAGTTTAGTTTACTTGCAGATGGTGAAGGATTTCTTATCCAGGGAAAGACAAGATAACTTGATACTTCAATCTGGATACAACACTGAGAATAACATGTAAAGGAATTGCCCTCCCCATAGATGCAGGGACAGGCTGTGTGATTAAGTCCCTGCAAATGGAGCATTAAAATCCTTGCTCATTTTCTGTCTGCTTTCCAAGATCTCTGAGGAAGCTGAAGCACTATGTTCTCTAGTTATGTCTTAGCTACACTGTTCTCTTACAGCCTTTCAGTGCTGAGGTCTCTGCTACAACAGTGGTCTCCTCCTCAGCTGCCTCCTTTCAGTTTGTTCTGACCACGGAAGACAATGCCAAATGGCAACATGAACTGATCCTTGGCTCACAGTACTTGGCAAACCGGCCCTGGAACTGATTAGCCTTTAACTTCACTTAACTGCTTAACAGCCCAGCTCTCTCGAGTAAGAGATTGACACTGGCGCCAGCAGACTTGGGAAGGTGACACTGTATTGGCTCATACTGAGTCTACATCCAAAAGGTTTCCTTTAGGGCTATAGGGAAAGCACTTCATGAAGGCTGAAGAATGAATGGCTTATTTTCTGATGTGCATGGGACTAAACTTGCCAATATCCAAAGGCAAGTGAGGTTTTTTGAAGCCCTATATGATGAAACAAAAGCTTGGGAGCGTTTCAATAGCCAAGAGTATGCTTTAATGGGTTATAGAAAGTTCTCAGCACAAATGAGGCTAACTTATCTTGTGTGCACTAACCAGGCACCCAAGCTTAATATCTTAAGACTATCTTATAGAGATGCAGCCACAGTCCTCACGCAGCGAATGAGTAGTCTTTGATCATCTGACACAGGTCCTTCACAGTGTATTTCACTAATTTCCCCTTAGGTCAGCTCTATCCTTCAAGGCACTCGCATCCCTTTTCCAGCCTGTGTTACATGTTTGAAGTTGTACAAGTTGGGGATTTTGCTTGATTGGTCATTGTAGAAAAAGGGAAAAACCTTTTGAAAACTTGCAAATTAAAAGAGGTAATTGTGTCAGAACTGAGAAACAGGGCATTGCCAGGCTGCTGTCATTGAGGGGAGCAAGAACAGGACAGGGGAGGAGGGGTACGTGGAGAGAGAGCACAGTGGCAGTTAGTGGCGAGTCCTTGTGTGGAGCAAGACTGTCTCCTGGCAACGTGTGGCAATTGGTGGATGGAGCAAAAGGAGCCTGCATGAGGTGCCAGGGTCCATTTCAAGTGTTTTGGAGAAATTTGCTATTCACTTATTGCAGACCTGCCTGGTTTATTAATAAAGCTCCCTTCTGATGTAATCCTTACTGCTACAGAAGTGCTGACAAGAAGTGTTTGTAGGGCACAGATCTGCCCATGGAAGAGGTGGGCCGCACTTTTGCTTGGCCCTCTTCTGGACCTATTTCTTGGCCATGACATTTTGTTGCCAAGCATTTGGTTGCCATGCCAACTTTTCAGTGTTAAATCATAATCTAAGCACAGCAGGAGGCCAAAAGCCTTTTCAGATCTAGCTCCTCTTCTTGCCCCATTGGTCATATAACTGGTTGTGTGAGCAGGACTGGCTGGATGCTTCGATGGCTTGTCAGCAACAGCCCAGATGAAAACTTACCAGCAGGGAAATGACAGTTCCCTTTGGAAATGGGTACAGAAGTTAATGGGAGTTATGCCTGAAAGATTTCTGGCTTCCCAGCTCTGCCACCTGTCCAAAATTGAACCCTCTCTGTCATTCAGCTCACAGTGCTCCACTGACATGAACTGCTGTAGAGTGTTGCTCAAAGCCTGCTCGGGTGCTTGTGAGCTAGGAGAGGTTTGCATTTTCCAGGTTCTCTGCTTTCATTAATTTGTGCTTGGCATTAAGCTACTATGTAAGAATGTTTCTGGACTATTAAAGACATGCTTCAAATTGTCAGGATCGAGGTCTTAAAACAAGAAATACTCTGTTGATAATGATGTGTATTAGATCATTAAAATGTGGAAATATGTTGAATGCACAGTTCTTGTGTATTTTCCTTCCATAATGGGTAAACAAAGAGACACATAGTAATGCTGAAATGGCTCTAAATGAAGACTCTGCTCTAGGATGAAAGAACTGAAAGGATGGTTAGCAAACCTGTGAGCTCTGTCTTAGCCAGACAGGATTTTGTGTTATTCCTACCATATGAAGGTAGCTGCACATATATCTTAATTTAACTCTGAGCTTGTAAGAGCAGGCCGCTTAATAAATCAGTGGTAAATCAGTGAACAATTCTGATTAAAAAGTACTTGGCTAAAAGTAAGACTATTTTGCAGAGAAAAGATGGGACCCAAGTTTTCTCTCCCAACTACTTTTTAAACTGTTTTGCAGCAGAAGGCTTTTTGTTTGTTCCCTTAATGAAACTGAAAACCTGCAGCTTGAAAAGTATCAAGTACATCAAAACACAGATCAAAAATTGGAAAAGGATTTTTAGGTGAGCTTTGTCAGGAGAAACAATTTGACTGGCCCTGTCTAAGCCTCAGGATTTCCATCTGGAGTGTCAGGCATCACTGGGGAGCACTGCAGAAAAAGACTGAAGAGAGTCCAGCGGAAGGCTATGAAGATGAAGAGGGCACTGGAGCATCTCTCTGATAAGGAAAGGCTGAGAGACCTGGGTCCATTTAGCCTGGAGAAGAGAAGAGTGAGAGGGGATCTTATCGATACTTCTCAATACCTAAAGGGCAGTTGTTGAGAGGATGGGGCGAGGCTCTTCAGTGGTGGCCAACAGGACAAGGGGCAACGGGCACAAACGGGAGCACTGAAGATGAGGGAAAACTTCACTCTGAGGGTGCCAGAGCACTGGCACAGGCTGCCCAGAGAGGTTGTGCAGTCTCCTTCTCTGGAGAGATTCTAAACCCACCTGGACACGATCCTGTGCAACCTGCTCTAGGTGAACCTGCTTTGGCTGGGAGGTTGGACTGGGTGATTTTCAGAGCTCCCTTCCAACCCTCATCATTCTGTGATTTTTTTTAAATCCTTCAAATCTCATCCTTAATTTTGGTGGGGTGTTGTTTGGCATTTCAAAAGTTAATGGAAGATTTCTCTTTACCTCTCTCTGGTATCACAACACTGGTGTGAAGAGCATCCCAAGAATACAATTACATTAGGTTTGTAATTTTTCTATAAAGTTTCTTGTCCGTCAAATATGACTTGGGATGTTCTATACCTGCAGTGTGAGGTGAAAGCAGAGCAGCTCTGCTTGCTATTTTCCTGCCTACTGTAATGTTGTTCAATAATGATCAACATGATCTCCATGTCAATCTGCTCTAGATTTTACCTGATTTTCCACATAAATTGCTTTGCTAAAATTGTATTTGGAAATAAACACAGTGGGTAATGTGTGTGCAAGGAAGAGCAACAGCTGTCCTGGCATTCAAGAGACTTCTCAGTTGCAAGGGAGATGAGCTGTTGGGTAGCTGAGGGAGCCTGCTAAAGCTGTTGAACCAAACAAAAAAAAGTTGATGCCATGTCTAAGTCTGTGAATGACTGAGGGAAAAATGTATCCTTTAGGTTAGCTGTCCTGAGTAAGTTTTTGTGTGCTTACTGAGTTTTTTCTCTTGATGACATTCAAGTAACGATTCATGTTCAACCAAGTTGAACATGAGGACAAGAGGAAATGGCCTCAAGTTGCACCAAGGGCAGTTGAGATTGGATGTGAGGAAGAATTTCTTTGCTGAAAGGGTTCTGAGGCATTGGAAGGGGTTGCCCAGGGCAGTGGTGGAGTCCCCATCCCTGGAGGGATTGAAGAGTCACGTAGACATAGTGCTGAGGGACATGGGTTAGTGGTGGGGTTGGCAGGGTGAGGTTAATGATTGGACTTGATGATTTTAAAGGTCTTCCACTACACCTTACGCTGTCATTTCAACCTGCTCAAGGAGGGGGCACTCAGGCTGCTTTGTGCTCTTCTCGTGCTACAGTAAAGCCAAGTGACTTTCACTGCCATGATCTGGCATGGTAGAAAGCAATGTAGAATCTGGCCCTTGTGCTGCACATAATAATCTTTTCTTTCATTCCCTTGTTTGAAATGTCATCTTACATGTAAACAGAGAATGAGAGAAGGAAAAGGACTGATGAATATGTAGGACAGAAGGGTTAAGTAAGGGCACAGCAGATTTTACCACAGTGATCCAGATAAATTTTCATGTCTTTGCACAGGTACAAATGACTATACAAAAAATAAGACACATGAGTAGGGGACAAACCTGTTAAATACAGATACTCATGGAAGCCTAATATTTAAGGTCGAATGCAAATGGATAACTTTTGGACCTGGCCTGCTGCCTTGGCTCAATGAATTCACGCCATGTTTACAATGAATACTGTACTTACTGAATACTTGTTCTCACTCTCCAGTTCTCTTCAAGGATATGCTGGCAACTGCTGCACTGAAACACTGAACTGTACTGCAGGCATCAAGTGAAAGGGAGCCCAACTCTGCATCTGTTCTAAATAGCACCTTTTATTTAAAGTATGGGTAAATAAAAGGGCTCCATTTGTCCCTAAAAAGAGTAATAGAAAATGAAAGATCCTCTAAGGGACATAATTCCCTCAGTAGTAGATGACATGAAGAGTTTTTTCAAAAACAAATACTGTGTCAGGTTACAGGAGCTCTGATTGTGAACCAAGACCCATTGTTCTGGCTGCTATACCAATACAGAATAAGGATAATGCTTTGAGTGTCCAAATTCTGTTTGTTTTTGAAGCTAAAAATATCTATTCAAAGGTTCCAAAGATGCTGCCACTTCAAAACACATGTTCTTAAAGAAAGTACTAATTATGTGGTGGACGCTAACTGTAAAGGCACATGTTGGGAAGCTCTAGTTTCAAGCTCTCTAGCTAAGTACAGTTCACTAGCTTTGGCATGGTTTGTTCCTTTCAAAACCAGAAACAGTTCAGCAAAGCATAAGTAGTAAAATTGCAAGTGAAAGCTTGCATGCTATTTGTACATATATTTTTATCTCCCTCAGCTTTCATCTATGATGTACAAAGGGTCCCAAGCAAAATCATCATTTCTGTTTGACTCTGTTCCACCTTTACTTTTATACTGTTAATTTTGACATATTTCAATGAATATTGAATTATTAACATATTGGATGTACTTTAATGAAGTACACAGAGTTTTTTATTACATGAATTAAGGGAGACTTTGACTTCAAATACTTTAAGTCATAATTGCCAGTCTTTGCATATCATTGTGTAGTCCTCTAGTGCTTGGTTCTTTTCTTACAGACTTACCTGCTGTCTTAATACACTGATAGGAAAATCATAGTTACTAAGTTAAAAAGAACAAGGCAAAAAGGTTCAGAAATGTGGCTGGGGCTTACTTTCAGGGCTCAGAAATCAGAAGAGTACTAGAAGGGAAAAAAACTGGAATTTTTGCTAATGTTATTTGACTGATGTCTTCAAAAACTGCGTTCTGAAAGTTTGATATTGGCAGTACATGAATGTGAGCCCCTGGAAAGAGACTGTTTGGAGTTTTGCCACAGCTTTTGGCACAGCAGAATCAGGCTTTGGTGATGGCTGACTCTTCAGGACGAGGTTTCCTACTTGACTTCGTTAATTACTCTTCAGCTGTGGTGCAACATAATATGGTACTGAAAATACAGTGAGAAATCAGAGGAAATACCTGTAACATGGCATGAATTAGCCCCTGCCTGGACTGGTGCATGCACATTGGAGATCACATCTCACAGTTTATCTGCACTCTTTTTTGTCTTCATGGCGTCCAGGAGATGGTTTGTGCAGCCCCTAAAGCCAGAGAGCAGTCTGGGTTACTCAACCCTGATTTGCTTCAGGGGACCATTTATAGGCAATGTGCTCAGCAAATGTGTGGTAACCAGTTGTGATTCTGCAGAGCTCCCGGTCTAAAGCAGCACAAGGGAAATGCTCAAATACTCAGTTTCATGACCAGTCAGAGTTAAGTCTGACAGCGTGAGGGTCTTCTCACTTGCAGACCAGTGTCCTATCTCTTTGTCAGTGCTACTTCTTTGAGTCAGGGTTCCCAATAGCTTAAACAGAAATGTTGTAATAAAGAGGTAAAGACTGTGGAGAGGGAGATGTGGAGGTTTTCTTACTGCATAGAAAAATAAATGCCACCAAGCAAAATTCCATCAGAGGAAAAAAGGAAGTGAGAAGGAGATTGCCTTTATGCAGCAGCTCTCTTGCTCTGTTTTGCAGAGATGTTGGCATGATTACAGAAGTGTAAGGAGGATCAAAGAAGCAGTCTTGCAGATGACAGCAGCTCTTGCCAAATCCTACTTCTTTATAGCCTTTGCTTCAGGGAACTCTGAGAGCAGTGCTAAAGCTCCCTACTTATCAGGTGGTAGGTTAAAGGAAAACTTGTCTTGCAGGCTTCACCTTGTAAATGCAAGTGCTTTCTTTGCCTATGGAGCATGGTGTCTGCCTTAAAGGTTATATACTTTTATACAACTGATTACAGGGTCAACTTAAATAAATTTTCCTGGAGGATCAGGGCTCCTGGACATGAGACCTTCAGGAGAAACAGGATGACAAGTAAGAGGCTACAGAAGGCAGAACTATCCTGTAGGACTGGGCTATTTGAATGGTTTGTCATTGGTAATCCATCACTAAAGCTAGCTTCCCAAATTTCATGGGAGCAGAGCCAGGCAGAACTGCCATAAGCTTTAGCTAGACGAAGTTATCATAATCCTCAGCCTGTAAATCAAAGCATGAATAGAAATGCTGTGTGAGTAAGGACTCATGGCTCACCTGCATGTCAGTTAGTGTCCTGGTGGGCGGAGAAGATGACTGCAACTGGTTAGCCACCCATCCTGAAATGGGTGGGAAGGCCAGGCCCTAGGAGTTAGCAGCAGTGCTACACCTTGCATCACTGAAAGGTGCTTCATTACCAGTTGGAGGGAGGGGATTTTTGCTGCAGCATCGTCTATTATGAAACAGTTGAGCTACGTGGAGGTGGGGTGATTTTTGTTTGTCAGGCAACATGGCTGAAAAAGGACTGTCTCTAGCTGGGTACAGGGAGCTCGCTGTGCATTCAGCTTTTATGGAAAGCAGCTGTTGTAAATGTGCACCCGTTTTGTTCATATGCTTCCCACTATCTTCGTAGCAGCTGTCTTTAAGGCTGTGAGCAGGCACCAGACACATCCTGACCACAGAATGCTAAAGAGGGGCAACTTCCAGAGCAGGAACAGAAACACTGAAAACCACCAACGGATTCTCAATGATACTCACTCAGCAAAGAGGAAGCTATCCTTGGGCAAGGCTCTGTACTCTGGTTCTGTCAGCCAAGCCAGGAAACAAGGCTGTTTTCCAGCCCTTGCAAAATGCTGTGTGGCACTTGACCTGATTGATTTAGGGTGGGAGTGGGAGGTCAACAAGTACTCTTGCTGGTCTAGGTTCTAGCTCAGCCACATAATGTGGAGTAGGTTGCATCCTTTTTACGTAAACTAGTATCAGTAGACAAGTAATTTTTCAACAGTAAGGCACGCAAGGCTTTATTCCAGTCTGACACAGAAGCAGTAAATTGCAAAACCAAGCAAGTTGCCAAGGATTGTATGGGATATGTAACCTGTCAGACTCTCTGAAGTTAGCTGGTGCTTGTGGGACACATAGGGTGGTGATGAAGCAGTTAAATCCCCAGGGAAGGAGTGAGGGAGTACTGGGAAAAGGGATTGCCTGGAGAATGCAAAATAACCTAAAATTAATATGCTTGCTTTTGAGGTAGGGGAAAGGAGGAGGCAGGGAGATGTTGGACTAGCCTGGTGAAGCAGGAGTATGGGGCTGGTCAAGAACTGTATCCTAAAGATGTTCTTGCACCCTTGTTTTCACTTGTAGGAGAAAGGAGGAATTGAAGCTGCTCACCATTCTCAGTGTTTCCTCTAGACTACAAGATAAGTCTCAAAGGGATCTCATAAGCTCCTCCTGTTTCTTCTCCTACCCCAGAGCAGAATAAACTGCACCTGTTTGTCTAACCTGTTATGAAAACTTCCCTGTGCTGGAAACATCACCATCTCCCCAGGCAACTCATTCAATACTTAATTATCCTTGCAGCTACAAAATTTGTCCATCATGTTTAACCTAAATTTAATTTGGTATAATTTAGGTACACCTTTAACTGCCCTAATTAAAGGGAACATGGAGGCACAGACTGTCCCCTTCCCATTTGCTATCTGTGTGAATAATAGGCTATGTACTGACTCTGGCTTCTCTTTTCTGTGCTAAACCGCTCCTTCTACTTAATATTTACTCACAGGCCATGTGGTTTCCAGACTTCTGATGGTTCTCACTGACATTCTTTGGAGTTGATCCTGTTTGTCCACACTTGTAGCAGTATGCTACTTGGGCACAGCACTCCTGTGGATATGGAATAGAAGGGAAGGGTTACTCCACACCTCTTGATCCTCTATTCTTGTTTAACATAGCTCTACTTAGTGCCTGCCCCTTGTCAAAACCACACGATACACGTGATGTGGGTTCAGTCTGTGATCTGCTATAACCTGCTGAGCCCTTCCTGCAGAATGGTGGAGAGACACTGCTCGCCTCCCTGCCCCGGCTTCAGTGCAGTGAGCACTTTACTCTTGTCTGTACCTAGCTGCACTCTACTTTTGCAGTCACATTTAAATTTAGTTCTATTCTTCTGGGGTAAATACAGGCCTCCTGGCTCAGTGTCAGGTTTTAGAGGCATGATCTCAAGTTTGGGTTTTTTTTCCTTAAAACTATCACCCAGATTTTATGTGGAAATATTTAACACAAAAATACCCCTCTGGAAACTTGCAAAATACATTTTTTCCATCTGGACAGTGGATTATTATTAACTAGAGTTTTCTAGCAGTTTTTGCACTTCCATTAAACTCTTTTCTTGTATATTGTTTCTTTCGCTTATTTAGAACATAAGACAGCCAGGTCCTGGGCCGGAAAGGGAATATTGCCCTGTCCTCACTTATCTATACCCTCTCTGTGGAGTCCCTAGGATATGATGCGTAGCAGCTGCTGCTTTCCAGGCAGCGCTGTGCTGACTGACCTTCATGTGCCTAAAGAGTTCAACCCGTCAGGATTGTCCTGAGGTACAAAAGCAGGAAAGCATTTGTTTGGGGAGTTGTGGCTCTCTTAGCTGTTCATATCCCAACTAAACCTAATGGCAATTTTTTAGTGCTAAGAGAAGGTACTTCTTGGGCCACAGGGCACATACCCTGACAAATAACTGGAGATGCTGTTGTGCAAGAGAAGTGTGAGGTCTTCTTTAAAAGTGGATTTGTTATATTGCAGTGTACCAGGCCAGCCTGCCCTTTCTTCTCTGCAGATGTAAGTTAGCACAGATGTTGTAGCACTTCTTGCTGGACTGTGATACTAACATTATTATTTCTCCTAAGCATAAAAAAACCACTGTGTGACTGCCCAAACTAAATGAGAAGATGTCACTTAGCAGCATTTCTCAGCAGCCGCATCTGAGCCCAGTTTCTTTTTGTGGTTGCTGAGTAATGAGTTCAGCATTTCACAGAATCCTTGGAGTTTTTCTTAGCCAGTGTGTCAGGCTTCTTTAGAAATGAGTTTCTCTTTCCCAGTAGTCTGTCAATGAGGAAGAAGACCTTATGTGACTGGTGAAGGGAAGCCCCATGACAGTCCCTTTTGTCACTGGAGTGGCTCTGGGTAAGAAAAGGAAACATGTTGCTTCCATAAGAAATTCACTGCCTTGTACAGATCATTTATCACTGAAAGCTGTGTCACCAAGGCCAGAGCCTGTCCAGTGTGGCTGTGTGGGGAAGGAGTTAGGTTTTTTACCCTCTACCCACGCCATGGAGCAGTACAGAGGAATTTTATGCTTGTGTTATCTTGTGTAGTAGGAGCGATATTCACAGCTGCATCTACAAACTGAGCAGTATGAGGCTCTTGGCTGGGAGGCACTCCCCGCTGTGAAGCTTCCCAAGGTTTTGATCATGGATGCTTAGAGTTAGGTGGGGGAAAAAGTGTAACAGAATTAATCTGTAGTGATGAGCATGTTCCTCAGCTCCCTATTCATCTGCTGATTCTGACTCAGGGGTTGTCCTGGGTTTCCCTCCTCTCCCTTCTCTTAACAGTGACGCAGAGATGTGCTATAGGACTGGATTGCGGTCACTTGCCAGGTCTGGCTATGTCTTAGTGGTGTGACAAGCAGCTCTAGCCTGTGTGGGACCCTAGGACTCTCTGCAGGTCCTGGAGAGTTAAAAGGTGGTGATGGGCTTCACTGATTAGTTTTCTTAGTAGGAATTTTTTTTTTAATCCTCTTGAAGGCATTATGTGTATGTCCTTCAGCTTTATTTCAGGAACACTTTTTCCATGCTTTTTCAGAGGAGCAGTGGTAGGCTTTCCAGAAGACTTTGCCCTAGCTGTGTTTATCAAGCTTAGGAAATAGAACACCAGAACTTTCTCTTTGCATGCTTCACAGTACTAGGAACCCTTGTTCAACCTAACCCCAAATGCACGGTAGGGTGGCCCTTGTGCTCATAAAGGTGAATGTGAAAGGTCTGTAATGCAAGCAATGCTAAATCTGAACATGCATGGAAAAAGCAGCACAACTGAGACCTGACTGCTGAGGGAGGATGCTTCTGACCTCCTTCTGTAACACACTGGGGAAGAAACATCTGGCCAGGAGCTCTGGAGCTGAGGGGGCAGCGTACATCCTCCCTCTTGCCCCTGCCTTCCCTCCTCTATCTTAAGTGCATGGCTGTCAGGGAAATGAACTCTGAGATGTGCCACAAAGAAGGGAAGATTGTTATGAGTTCCTGGCCTTTTGCACCCCACCCAGTTCTTGCTCTGTTTGCTTTTGTTTATTTCCAACTCCAGTGAGTAAGGCTATGGTTGACCTTAAACCTTCTCAGAATTAGGGCTGTGGTTTGGAAGTTGCTTTAAGATCTTCTAAAGGACAGAACTCAAAATCCAAATAAAACAGATATTTCTACAGCAACACATTACTTTCAGTCCCACAAGAAAGTGAAGATTTGGTATGCCTCTGTTTTGTCTTTTCCCTATGTGACACTCTTGGAACTTTCTACCTGTAAGGCTTATAATCATCTTGATAGTTGTCTGCACACACCTGAGGTAATGTAGGAGGGAGTCTACTAGATGATTTCCATGTTCAGGATAAAAGGTATCTGCCTCCCAGGGAATGGTCCTTTAATTGGAAGGCAGTCAGCTACGTTACCTAGAGTGACTGATACTGCCTTCTCTTTCTGGCAGTAGATGATCTCATGCAGCTTTCACTTCAGTTTCTGGAGGATTTTGTGCTTTACAGAGGAAAAAATATCCTTTGTTATGTCAGTTAAAGAACGTGAAGCTACTGAGAGGTGTGGCAGGTTGGTGTTATTGACTCTTATCACTGTAAACCACAAATCTCATGTGAGCTGTTCCATGTTTGAAATAGCAGCTCTGGGAATCTTATAATTAAGGAAGAGTTTTCTGGGGAATTTTAAATAGACCTCTTTCACGATGGTGAAGAGTAGCTGAATAAGTGAATCCTAGAAGCACAAAACACAGTAAGCTAAGAAATATTCCTGCTTTAAAGAAAAACCACTATGATTTGGGTGGTAGTTGGGACTCCCTGGCTTAACAATTACTTGAATATGCAGTCTGTCTACTTAAAGCACATTTGAGTCATTGATGTGAGGATGTGGGCATCTGGGAATAGGAGGAATAGGCTAATGGTATAATGCTAACTAAGTCCTCTCATATGATCTGCCATTTGCTCTTGGATCAGTCCATCAGCGTGCAGTCCAGCCAAGAGAGCACACCTGACATTATATTCAAGTGTTAGGACACTGAGAAAAGTCAGAGACCTGAAAAAAAATCTTTTTGCCAAGAGCTGACTCTAATAGGTAGCTGTGAGGATGTAGAAACCTGCACTTGAGGACAGAAAGATAACTGACTAGTTAAGGTAGTCCATAGCATCAAGGCTTTTGATATAGGGCAAATGATTTCTTGATTTATATTTTTTTAATGAAAAGCAGTAGCTTCTGAAGTATTTACAGAATCCTTGCTTAAGAAGTCACCAGAGTATAGTAAATGTAACTATCTGTTGGTTTCTGCTACAGAAAAAGTTGTCCATCCCTTAGGAACACTTGGCTGAGGCTGGGCTCAGAGCTGAGTCTCTGCTCTGTGACAGTGCTCCTCTCTCTCCCACAGTTGCTTCCAGCTGTGCCATGAAGAGAAGGATTTCAATGCCATTTCCAAGCTGACGGGCAGCTGGGGTGGCCAAAGAATGTCTCTGTCAAAACAAGCCTGAGACCCCATCATGTTCATTTTCTTATTCACAGTGGGAGTTTTGCACTGTGCTTTATTGAACAGTTTCTCAAAAAGCCTATTTTTAGTCAGGCATGTATCTTAGAAGATTTTGAAATGCAGTCCTAGTCCTAAAAGGGACTATTTAAAAAAAAAAGGGGTAGGGGGGAACCCCATGTGGAATCAAAGCGCTGAGCAGTTCCCCATGTGTCTTTCTCAAGCAAACCCCAGCAGCTGACAAGCAGAAAGTTTTCTTTAGTTTTTCTAACTGTCAATGTTGAAATGTGGAAGCTGGCATTTCAGCTAGGTTTTCTCACACACATCCTGAAGAGGGGAAAAAAAAAAATCTTTCTGAATTAATTAGCATCTCTTACAGGTGAGATGACAGTGGAATAAAATCCTGCATGCTGTGAATAACAGTACTGCAACCCATTCCTTGACAATGTGAGATGAAAAAAACCTCACTCCTGTTACTATGTTTGCTCTTCAGCTCCAAGAGGAGTAGAGATATAAGAGACTGGCCTTTTGATTAGTCAGTGGCTCTAGACACTCACAGAAAAGAAACAAAAATAAACAGATAACTTCATATACACACTCACTCTGCAGGGCGAAGCTTGCACTCAGAATTGCAAAGGGAACTTACGAAATGATTTCATATGGAGGCAGGTGTTAGACTGAAGCTGAAGTCTGGGGCCTAAATAGTTTCTGTAACAAGTTACGCAGATTACAACATGACATGAACAGCTGATGTGTTTCTGACCGGGACTGAACACTTTTGCCTCCTACATTTCATAGTTCTAGGAGTTACTTCTGATCAAGTAGTTGCTCTAACTTAAAACTTGCTTCCAAAACAGTATACCACATGCAAACTGCTTTAAGATGTGAATCTGATTGTCCACTCTGGAGTTGATGTAAAATAGAATTTCCCCACGGAAATGGTGTCTGTTGCACTGTAATGCTTTTATTTTCACCAATGTGGACTTGATTACTGACGGAGGTGAAATGCATTAAGTGTTTATGGAGATGTTTCTTTCTGACAAATCACCAGAAAAAGCCTCAAAGGAAATGAATCTGGCCCTACTTCTTTCAATGCCTTTAAGCTAAAGCAGGAAGCAAATATTTTCTTCCTTGTGAAAAGTTATAAAACAATTGTGAATCCTTGCAGGGGATCAAACACTGGAACTAGACCATTCTTTACAGAAGACACTTTAATTGCATGTCATCAGTTTGTCTTTGCAGCACTACTCTACCTGACCTTCAGTTTATCTTCTGTCCAAATGTGACACGTTGATATGTCCTGTTTGGCTGCACATTTACATTTGCACGTGTTCTATAGCAATTAGCTGTTTCTCTTTTTTCTCTTTCCCTTCCCCCTTTCTTTCCTTTCAGTGTTTAAGCTTCTCTAGTCATCTGTTTCCTGTCCAAAACTCAGAGAGTAAACTTTTGCAAAGCACTCTAACAGAAACAGGTATCTAAAAATACTGTGGGTCTGCTACCTTCCCAACTGTGGCAGCTCTGAGTGCACAAAACTTCCAAATTAGCCGATCAGATGGAGCGTTGCTATTTTTTGACTGTTTTCGCTGTGTGTCAAGTCTTGACACTGAGCCAGTCTGCATTGGCAGCAGATCTCTGGAATAAGCCACGGGGGAAAGCAGCAAAACAGAGTCATTTATCTTTGAAACAAAAGCACTGAAGATGGAATGTCTGATTCTCTTCTGTTTTAAAGCAGGCACAGCTCCACTGAAACTGAGAACAGAACTGCAGGAGGAAAGAACAGAGCTCTTGCACTGTATGCTTCGGCAAAAGTGAAGCTGCAGTTTTGTAAGATAAAGATCTACTGCTTCTCTGGGTGGGAGGGAGGAATGTTGAAAAACAAAAACTTACATCCCTTAGAAAGCTTTTTTAGACTGATTGGGTTTTTTTAAGGTGTATGCTCCCTACACTGCTGGTGTAATTCCATGATCAGTGAGAGTTTCTCTAAATTTCTGATGGTGACACTGACAGAGTTTAGTTAATACTACTCAATTCTCTTGATAGCAGGATGTCTTGTCTTAAAAAGTGACAGACTTCAATAATTTGCAGAATGGTGTTTATACTTTCTGTGAGTGCGTGGCTCAGCTTTTCACCTCTTCTATCCTAATAGTAATCCAGAGTAACTATTGACTTAGTGCTGTTTTGCTGGCTCGGCGCTGGTGTGAGATCAGACCCTGTACTTTCCTGTGTTCAGAAGGGCACTATTTTGAAACAATCTGATCATGACTGCCAGTACGCACAATGCGGAAGTGAGAAAATGCTGAGGAAGTAAAATGAGCTGTTGAATGACACAGATCTCAACAGATCTTAAAGGGAAACTCCAAGGTTTCAAAAGAGCTGTTTTGAGCAGCTGATGACTCTGAATAACACCTGTAATACACAAGTCATCTAATACAGGGATGGATCCTATACTTAATTCAACTCCTTATCAAGCACAACTCCCGAAGTCAGTGAATAAGACTTGGGAGGTATGTGTCACGTTCACTTTACAAAGAGGCAGTCAGAGTCTTTGGGCAAGAAAGGCATTTTTTCCAGCATCATCCAGTGAATCCCAGTAAACTTAGCTGCTGTGTCTCAGTGTACGCTGCTCGCAGATTTGCAGCCTGAGTCCAAGCACATGATGTTGTGTGGTTTGCAGTATTAGTTTGTTTCAGTATTAGTTTATTTCAGCTTCTGTGGTCACCTCCTTATTTAAGAAATGTAGCTTTTCCCTCTCTGTTTATATACATGTGTGTGTTTATATATACACACAAGTAAACCGAGTACCACAGGAAAGGAAAAACCCCAAAGGTAATTCGAGACAAATGAAACCAGAACCACATTTTTAGTTTAAATACACCATGTATGTTAGATTAAAAATATCAAATATTAATGTACAGTCTTAAAGCAACTCTTGACTTTTTGGGGGCTTTAGTGTGACTTTTCAGTCTAGAGTTAAGTGATGTAGGTGATAGAACTCTGGTGACAAAGCTGTATGTCATGTTTAAAAAGAGAAGAACATAAAAATGGTTTTTTGTATTTTGCAGCTTGTAGGGAAGTGAGCCATGTTCATAGTTTGTTCCCAGGTGCTGCGAACTGTGCTAAAGCCTGGACTGTATAATCATATCACCATTTTCACCATGGTTTCTTTGTCAAGTAGATAGGAACTTAAATGACACAAAGACCAACAACTAAGAGGCAAACTACGCTTCCAGCGGATAATTGTTTTGCTCATTTCCAGCATGAAGAAATTGAGGGTTTTTTCCCTTCTCCTAATTTCCTTTTTTTACAAAAATGCAGCTAAACCAACTATGAAATGGGCCCTGTGCTAAGTGCAGTACAAAGAAATGAAGAGCTTTTGCCTGAAAAAAAACCAAAACCAAACACTGCAAGGTGTGCACAGGGAAAGACAGGGTTTTCAAAACGCCAATTAAGCCAGGAAGGTAGAGGCAACACCATTTTTGTTATGTCCTAGTTAAGTTTTCTTTAACTCCACAATTGGGTGAGAGATGGCTTGAGTGAGAAGAGGATCTGTTAGAGGGGAAGAAGTGATGTAAGCTGAAGGGAAGCAAGTAGGACAAAAAATGCAGAGGAAAAGACAGATGTGGATTATGTTGTGCATCATTATTAGGTTATTTACATTAGGAGAAAAGAGAAATCGGTTATTTAAAAAAAAAAATTAAATTCCAAGGTTATTTTTTTCTTTCACAGCATGCCCAGTATAATTTTAAAAAATGTGTGGCTTTTCTACTAAATTAGGAGCTGTGTGGTTCCCTGGGAGAAAAACCTGGTCCTACTGAAGAAAAGAGGATTTTTGCTTTGTCTTGTCTATGTGGCAGGCATGTGCATAAGCATATTCTGGAGGCAGTCTTCTTACGTGGAGGTTCTTGGGTTAGGAACTGCTGCCCGCTGTGTTCAGCAGCT
This sequence comes from Caprimulgus europaeus, assembly GCA_907165065.1. The sequence continues at coordinate 80,641,680 of OU015526.1, forward strand.
CAGCTCACAGGGCAACTTCCCAGATAGTTGAACTAGCCTAGGTAAAGGATGGCATTTCACAATGTGAGCATTAAACCCAGGGTGGGAAAGCCAGAGACAGCTGTACCTTTGAATGATACTGCCTTTGGTAAGTTTTGTGCTGTTAAGGTTATGGCTTAGTTAGGAAATGTGCACTTGAGCCTGTAGCTTTAAGCACAGACTAAGCTGGGAAATCAGAGCTTGGTACTCTCTGCACCCCACGGTACTGAGGTCGGACAACACACATGGTGAGAATCAAAAAGGAGGAAGGAAAAAAATCAGGTGTTTTAGATGTTTCATTTCAGACTAAGCAGATGTATATGAGTTGATGTGTATTTACTTAAGTGACTAAATTTCTACTGGTGTTCCCTTTTAGGGAGGGGAGGAGGGGACTCTCCCTGAGGAGCTGTCTGTATCTTTTTACATTTTTCAGTCTTGAACAAATTTCTTATTTACAATATAAAATAATAACTAAGCTGCACATTTTTTGACATGGAAGGCAAAAATAATTGTGCTTTGCCTTAGTAGGCCAAGATGGCAAAATGCTTCTGTTGTCTGGGTTCGTTTTTAGTTCAAGTTAAAGAAATTGCTTTGCACTGTGTTGGGTGGGTTGAAAAGCTGTATTACAGACTTACCTCTGTTCCCATAACAGTGTCAGTTAAGGCTAAGAGTAATTTTGGCCGTGTCTAGACAGTGGTGCAAGACATAATGTTGGCATGTGCCATTACAAACTTCCATTTGAAAACAAGATCAGTGAGTGCTTCTGGCAGTGCTACAGATAATTATCTATCTGAAAGCTGATAGCAGTATCAACTGACAACAATTTTTTACATGAACTGTGTTCAATATGAAGATGTAATTTAGCCAGTTATTTATTTAGTTTACTTGGTACCCCTTCCAGGAAAAAAAGCAAAAATTGTTTTCTCTTACTCTGCAATGTGACTAGGACACAATTTCCATGCCAGTAAGGCATCTGAGTGCTATCACAGACAAGAGAAACTGGAGTATGTTTTCTGTAAGAGATATTTGGCATGCAAAACAGAAAAACCTCTGTTTCAAAATCTGGCAGCTCACCTTAAGGCATCTTAAAACACACGAGCAAGCACATCAGCAACTTCCTGTTGCTGGCAGTGCTGTTTAAGTGTATCCTAACAGTATGGAGAGATAATGCAAAGCCCATCTGGAAAGCATGCAACAGCCTCTTCAGAAAGCACTTTGCTTTGGAACAAATCACATCCTCTCAAAAAGCAGAGGACTATGAGAACAAATTGTCTTCAGAGATTCTGTTCCCGTGGCAAGAGATAGGAGATCATCTCCTCCTACTAAAAACACATGACTCTTCTTTATATTTGCAGATTTCATGGTGGTGAAGTAAACTGATGCATAAAATATTTTTTTTTTGGTGTAGGCAGCCGGATCACAGGCTGGTTAGTCTCATGTCACTGCACGTCGCCTGCAGAAGCAGGAAGAGCACCTTGGTCTCCTCACTGCTAGTCCCATGCACAGTTCACTACACTAGGCACTTCTCTACCTTAAATTTCCTGTGTGCTGCAAAGTGGGGTGAATATTTAAGTCTTGTCTCTGCAGCCTGTATTTTTCACAGAACAGAAGTCTAGTAATCATGAGCACGAAAAGAGTATAGCCTGAAAAGAGCTTGCAAATAACAATTTTTTTTTCCAGTGCAGTCCTGTCAGAGAACTTGTGATCAAGGGAGGAACTGAAAGCAGAACTCCCTGAAGGGACAGAAATACTGTGACATCTGAAAGATTGTTTCAGGAACAGTTATCTCATTGTAGACATGCAGAGCAGCACTCCCTACGTTTGACAGCTACTTTGCATTTAGAGCCCAACCAAAAGACTAACTTCTTTTGGTAACTTCATTATCAGAATAAAATGTTTGGCTTAGGCATGATTGCTGCTTCTTCAGTCCTTCTTGTTGAGACCAAACATGAGTAACCATCTGAGTTACTTTCGGTGAAGCAACAAGTGAGCATGGTGAAGTGCTGAGCCTCAGTCAAGCTCCCGTTCTGAGATCTCTAGTGCTGCTGTAGTTCTGCTAGACAGTGTTCATGCGGATTTGAACCTTGTGGGATAATTTTAATTGGCCTGGGGAGTCATTTACTGATAGCAAATAAAAAAAGGCACCATGCTTGATTGACCCCTGTTAACAGATGAAGTCTTTGTAGGATGCTTCTTAGCACTGCTGTGGGATCTGATACTGTGGCACATTACCGTCCTGTGGCTTTGGCTTCTAAGGTTCACCTCAATTTGCTGTTGCTGCTGCCATCGGCAACATGAGTCTGTTAGGAGAGAGGAGTTACGAGGAGTTAAAGGGGAACTGCAGATGAGGATGAGAGGAGCAAAAGGAAGAGTCAAGATGAAGGGGTGGAAGCAGAAGGCAAAGTGCAAAATCTACGAGAGCACTAAGGAAGAAGAGGTTGGATCAAGTGGTATAACATTCAAGAAGGTATACATGATAAAGAACAGTGGAGGAGGAGGCAGTGGTAACTGATGGGGTTTTCTCCTTGGAATGCTTCTGTGATGAGTTATCTTAAATATTCTCTTAAGGAAGACAAGAAGGGAACAAGAGGGAATGGTTTACTTAGGAAGATGGGAGGCTCACTTTGCAGTCCCCTTTATGCACGTCTGACCTCCCATCTCTTCCCCACTCCCCACTGTAAGTGTCCTAATTATTATCAAACCGATTGCCCAGCCCATTAAGAGATTTCACCCCTCCTCCTTAATGCTACAAGGCATTTTCCCCTTCTAGGCAAAACCATCCTGTCTGTGCTTGTAATTGTGTCTATGTTGTTATGGACAAGGGTCTTTTCATTCCAAGACTCAGTGAGCTATTTTGGCCAAGCACACTGAATGAAGCATTTATTGCTTTCCCTCTAATGCAGTTTCCTTTTACAGGACACTCCATTTTTAAAAAGCTGAGATTAAATGGCCCAGGAAATGTTGGACCAAAATATTACAGAAGAGATGGTTTGTCATAGCAAATAAAATATCCCATGATGCTGTCCCACAAGGAACACTGATACTCTTGCTGAGTCTGAGGAAGCTGAGGTTCAAGGGTCATACACATTAAAACACACTACTTAAAATAAAATAAACGTGTTTAGATGAAAAGGCGGCACAGAAGGAATCCAGTTCTGGAAAGGACTTTAGGGTGCAGAGAACGGTTTGGTTCATCTCTTTGGGAATAAACAACTTCTCTGTGTGCATTTTTTAAAAAGCTTTTGAAATAAGGTTATTTTGGGAAGTAGCTATTTAGAGAGATCTGTGTATAAACTCACTTCTTAATAATTTTGTAATAGCTTCATTGGGACTCGATCCTGTGGTGCCTTCCTCATGGTAAGTTTCTAAAGAAACAGACACTGGAAATTAGTGGGGCAACATAACTCACTGAAAGTTACAGGTTAAACTAGAGAAATTTGGTCTTCTGTCTCCTCCCAGCTTGCATTATGCCCCGTTGGAGTACCTCATCTGTATAGGGAGTCAGCCACTTATTGGCTGTGTCCGATAAGCACTCTTTTTCTGTACCCTGCTGAGAACTTGCTGCATTTCAGTGCTGTGGCAACTGTACCAGCATGTTTTTGGGCACAGTGGGTGGACACAGGCTGGAGGGGAGTTAGTTTGAAATTTGCTGTTGCTGTATTGTCAACATTTTTAAGAAAACTGTGATATATGAAAATCAACATACTTCAAGAGTTTATCTGCGGGCGTGTTTTGTAACATGGTTGCTCCCTCTCTGCCGAACCTGAGTCTAGGGAATCGTGTTTGGGCTTGAATCAGCATGCAGAGTGTTTCAGAAATACAACTACAGTATTGCTTTCCCTGATGGAGTTCACTGACAAGTCAGGCAGAAAGATGTGCCTCAGGAGCCAGAACTGGAAGCAGGATTTGTTTGTTAATATCAAATCTGGAAATAACCAGGTAGATACACTGCTGGTGCAAAAGTACATAGCTGTATTCTACAGCCTCATGCTGGTGTTATGGCACCGTGTGGATTTAATTCGCTTCCTGAGCGGTAGGTGAGAAATGCCTGTAAAACCCATGCCAATGGTGTTCTGAGGTCTGCAGTAAAATGTGTCATCATTGGGATGGCAGAGACATGCTGCTGGGAAGGTTTTCTCTATGGCTATCTTAACACTGTCCTTCCAGGAGGAGGGCAACTGGATTTGTTGCTTGTGTCAAAAAGCAGTATCAACCCTAAAGTAGGACCTAGGCCTCAGGCTCACATGGCAGGTGCTTCGGCTCCTCTGTCTGCCTTGGTCACTTCCAGCACCCTCAAATGCATAGGGACTGCTCCTCCCTATCTTCCCCTGAGCGCTCCTTTCCTCAAAGTACTGCAAAGCCAGTCAGCAGCCCTATCGTCCCTCTGGGACAGTGCAGCATGAGCACCCTTCCCTCCTTGTTTCATTGTTTTATCCCAAATTTTTAGTGCATGTAACTTGGACTGAACTCTTAGAAGAAGTGAGATTGTGTGGGATTCGTAGTTCTGATATTCTTCACTTTGAACTACAGGGCTGCTGTCTTCATATGTTCATTTACAGAATGACTTAGGGAGCTATGTGCTTTCCCAGTATGAGGAATTATGCTCCTTCAAAACAAACGAGGGCAAACATTGCAAAATGGAAGTTGGAGGGGAAACTAAACTGAGGATGCTGGACAAGTTAACAGCAAACTGGACTCTGCCTCTACAACTGATTTGAACATGGAAAGGGTAGGGGTTTTACACGCATATATAGCGCATTTCATTCCCCTTTATTTGTTAAAGGAACTCCTCCTATTTGAATGGCTATTTGTGGAAACCTGAGCATTTTGTATTTCCTGTATTTGGGGAACGAGGAGAGAAAGGGCATCTAACTTTTTCAACCTCATTATTTCTCGTAACCAAGTCTGATATTCTCTTTGCCATTTTGGTTGTGGGGAAAAATAGTTTTTGAAGATACTAAAATCCTTAAGTCTGCAAATAGTAGCAAGGCTCCATATATATATATACAGTTTAAGGTCCCTTCCAGCCCAAACCATTCTATGATTCTAAGATAGTGTCTGTACAAAATTAATTTCTGCAAATTGAAAGCATGAACATATACAAACACAAACCTCACAGTAGTGTAAAAGGCAAATAAAGCTTTATATTCTAAACAGGAAACAAATGAAGAAAACCTTTGGCAACTTTATCCAGCTCTGCCCAATTGGTACACACTAACAAAGGTTTACTTCTCTTTTTGGAAAAGATACTTGCTGGAGAATGAAGAAAACACTGTGCTGTGGGAAGGATAAATTAAGACAGCTGTTTAAATTGCTTACAGTAGTATTAAGCTGTTCTTTGTACTTTTGTTTTATTGTTGTGCCTATTTTTTTTCCTGTAGTTGCCTAACATTGACTGGTGTATGAGGATACAAAACAAATGGCTGGAATTATATTTGTGAACATGGCTTAAATCCACTTGAGCATTCAGTGGAAGAAAAGAAGAAGTTTTAGATGAGCTGATGGGTTTAATCATTGTAAGCCTGGCTAGGCAAAGGGAGATTGGCTTGGTTCAAGGGTAGCAATCATGGAAACAAAAAACAATAACAAAAACCAGTATAACAGAAGCTAGCTTGTGCACTGATACTAGCCGAGAGAGACACCAGAGACATCAATCTTCATTGTTCAAAGTATAAATGGTTCACAGGAGGTCAAGTAGTAATTTCTGTCTTAAAATAATGCTGCACATTTGCCTGCCTCATGCAGACTTGAAACCTTCTTTTAACTTTCTATCAATTAAAAGCAGATACTTAGACAAGCTATTGTTGAACTAAATGATAGAATAAAGGTCACTGAGTTTCAGACTAAGAATGGCTTAAGTTCAACCTCTCCTGAAAAAAAAACCCAAATAAAAAAAGAATTGATTCATTACAGATATTTACTCTGGGAATTACGATAGTCAAGAGTGAAATTCCCACAGCAATAATGTAATTATATATGCCACCTGGGGAGGGAAAGCCTAAGAAATGATAATGCCAAGTTGAGTCTGCCACCTTAAGCCTGTTCTTCTGTGCATTAGCGTGTCTTTAATAATGTGACATGCTGTTTCTCATCTAGAATATATTGGGCAATTTATTCTACGCTCTTAGATATGCTGTGTGCTCTGCACTTCAAAGAATATCAAGCCATTCTTTATCTACTTCATCAATGACAGGCAAGCTTGTATCCTGCTTTTAATGATGCCGCACATGGATTTTTCCAGTCACAAAGCACGCTCGGGGAAGAACTCTAGAGCACAGCTCAGCAGAAGATTCATGCTCCCATCAGATTAGGGTATTGTGGTGGTTGTTTATCAGACTGGGACTCTTTGTAGCATGATTTTTACTTTCTCAAAGGCTTTAGCTGTTGGACACTAATATAAAGACCATTTGCTGCTAACTCTATGTTAGATGCTGTCCCAGGGACTCAGGGAGGGTGGGATGACCGTGTACCATCTGCCTCATTGGGATGGATGGGTGCAGTATGTGCTCTGGCCTTCTGGCCCGTTTGTTTCTCAGTCATCACTGTGGTTCTGTCTCCCTTGGTGCCTTTCAGAATGCCCAGGCTTAGCATTTGTGTATTGGAGTATTTCAATACCTGCAGATATATGTGGTCATCAGAGCCGATGAGACACAGCAGTGGGTAAGCTGCACCCCAGAAAGGGTATAAGCGGCCGCTGAGGGACAGACTCACTTGCTCGTCTGTGCCTAAATGATGCTGACGAATACAAACACCAGCTTGGTGCTGTGCTAAGAGCCTACGATGAAACTTGTGGGCAAACGCTTCTTTCTGTGCTTTTGCAGAAAACAGCACAACCCCTCTTGGGTCTGCTGTCATTGGTTAGCAGCATTAATGTTTCTGAACAGTGAAACCACATTTATGGGTTCGTTTGTCTCCAGGTTATGCAACCCACCTCATTTCAGATGAGCAATGATTTCATTAGATAATAGAATGTAGCTTTGAACTGCAGACGTAGTTGCAGATAAAAAGAGAAAACCTGTGCTGCAGTTAACTGTCCTCAATTGTTTTCTGTCATACAGGTTTGTACTGTATGCTGGTGTTGGCTCCTGTCCTAAACAAGTACACGTGTTCACCATGGATATGGAAATGTTTAAGTTGATGACTTGTATTATGTTCTTCCCTTTCTCAAACAGCTGAGTTTGTATCGTTGCACAAATGGCAAGTTAGCTCCTCACACCTAATTTCCTGTTATACAAGTGTTAGTTACATAGCACTAAAAGAAAGAATTTATTTCTTCTCTGGAAAAAGTGGCAACTTGCAAACCTCTGTATCAATATCTAAAATGTACAGAACATCCCACTTCATTCATTTAGCCTTCATGATGGGTTCTTCAGGAATAAAGGCCTGGATTCCATTTTTGTAGACTATTCAGAAGTTATATTATGAAGCTGTGACTTTTGCCACATGTTTGTTAAAAAAAGTGCATCGTAATGTGCTCTTCTGGTAGACACAGGTGCTTTCAGTAGCAAGCCTATGCTAAGACAATCTAGGCTGTATATTATTCCATGTCCTAAAGCATTTTAGGTATGAAAGCACAGTGTTCACAAATGGAAGCAGAAGTCATCTTTTTATCAGCAGCTAAGGTTGACAGAAGCTCAGCTAGAGATTTCCATACCTTATCTAAAGAATAGTGTATACTCAGCTTAATATATATTAGAAAAAGGGAAGTGTTGCAATGCAATGTACCCAGTGCTACATTTGAGGGTCTAGTGTTACTCGTGGTCCAAACAAGTAATTGAAGAAGATGATTGTAGTATCCCCTATACTGTTGCCTGCACTTCCAAGCTATGTGACTGCATGTGTTCCATGCAAAAAGACCATTACAGCTGAACCACGTTAGCAGACTCAAAGAGAACCATAATTAAGGCTGAAAAGTTGTTCATACCTTAAGATACCAAAAGCACAAGAGGGAAAAAGTGCTCAACTGCCTGCTGTGCTTTAGCAACATCTCCCTTATGATCTTTAACTAATAAACTTTTCCCAGCTTCTGACTGCTTAGAGACCAGTGTAGTTTCTCCAGCTGTTTGGTGGATCTAGACCATAACAGGCAGCATTAACAGGCGCCGTAACCATAGGCTTCTCACAGCCCATGTTGTAAATAAGTCCAGATTTGGTCATGCGCAAGGCTGCTGTTGCCTTCTTTTATAATGTTATTTCACCACGGATATTTAAGCATAGATGCAACTGTTAGTAAGCACCTCTAGCTGATGGAGAAAAGCAGGAGGATATGTAGGAAGGTTCTGCTTTCCTAGGTCACAGCCGGTGTTTTTCATTTCCAGTTAACTCAGGAGTTACTAACTGAAAAGTGTCTGGCTTCATAAGGACAGCGGGGCTTGAAAATGCTTTCGGAAATGACACTTACTGAATCAATGAATCCAAACTAAATGAAGCACAACTGTGACACTTTTTTCTCCTTTCTCAAACTGTATCTAATGTAAGAAAGCTAAGAAAACAGTAACACTGTTTCCCTCAATAGAAAACAAATCCCCCCAACAGGTTTTGCTTTTAAATAAACAGGACGATTTTTTGGAAAAACATTTACATCTTATCGCTGTTTAAAAATTCTAGCACACACGGATACGTGTTCTGCAGACAGATGAGCTGTTTAGGTAAATTAGAATATTTATACAACAATATTAGAATATGTTGGTGTATGAACTATAATTTGGTAACTGACACTGATTCATCTAGACTTTGAAAGTGAACCACATCTCCTTCACATCAGAAGGAAAACCACATCTCCTTTTTAGGAGAAAGTAAACGATATATATATGCAAATAATGAAGACACTTTTCCCATTACCTGGAATGAAGCACTAAGTTAATAGTGCTCATTAATGATTGAATAATTTATCAAGCTGCTTAAGGTAATTGTGACTCTTCTCATTATCAAAATAGATGTATCTTTTGCATATACCTAAGCTCTTAATCTCCATAACCTTAGTGGCAAAGAGTTCTACAGGTTTGTCCAGTATTATATACATACATAATATTATTTCTATGTATATTTATGTATATCTGCTGTTGTATACTTATATTTTTTTCCAGAAGCAGTTTAAACTGTCTGCTTTTGGGTTTAACTGGCTGCCTTATTTTTGTAATACAATACAGAGCATGCTAAATAAGTATTTTTATATTATTCATTGTTTTATATACCAATATTAGGGTCATAGCCTTGTCAACATTGCCCAGTTCAATCTTTATGAATGTTCCTCACACAGTCTTTTCATAGGGTTTCTTATAGTAAAGCTACCAAATATTAACTATGGACACAGTTGCTTTAGATTTCAATGTGGCACTTTGCTGATTTATTTTCTAGACACTTGAGTTTGATATAGGGCAGGATAGCAACAAATAAACATGAATGCCACACTGCTCCCCGGGTATACCCACTGCTCACAGGGAACAGGGGGAAATGATCTCTTTGATCAAAGGTGAAGTCCTTGAGCAATAGTTTGAATAAAGACTTTGCCTTGATTGATTTAATTAAATCAGTTTAGAAACTGCTTGAGCAGTGTGTACACTGCAGTGATTTAATTAAGCTCTCACATCTAAACCAGTGCTGCTATACTGGAGTGAATGTGAGGCCCCAGAATTCAATTACTATAGACAGTGGCAAATGTTTCAAATACCAGTTAAAGTGTGACGCGTTTTTATCACCGCTGGACGTTACTGTCAAACCCAGACTTGGCACAGCGCATTGGTGGGCTGTCCCTAAAATCAAAATGAAACACCAAGCAGAAGTTAAGAGTTTCCCCTTGCTCTCACAGGATAAACAGCTATGCCAAGCCTTGATCCTTTCTCTCCCAATTGCCTCTCTGTGCTGATGCTTCTCTGACAGTGCATGTGAGTAGGAGCACAGCCCACACTGAATCAGTGTCCCATGCACCAGCTCCCCATTTGTGCTGATGAGGAGTTGTAGCCCAATGGAAGCTACTTTTGCCATTGGGATTACTAAACTCAGTGTGGAGGACACAGCATTCCCTTTATATCCTAGCTGGAGCATAGCATTACAAATGGTAATTGTGACTAACATCCTGGGCTAGCTGGCATCTTCTTGTCTGATCCCATGTTTTCATGAATGGTCAGAAGTTCACAGCCTTTTAATAGTGGACAAAATGAACTAGAGCTGATGAAGCACCTTCATGAGGCAGGAAGTCAGGAATAGTGGTATGGGGCCAGACTCTTTTCAGTGGTGGCCAGCAATAGGACAAGGGAGAGTGGGCACAAGCTGGAACACAGGAGGTTCCACTTAAACATGAGGAGAAACCTTTACTGTGAGGGTAACAGAGCACTGGAACAGGCTGCCCAGAGAGGTTGTGGAGTCTTCTCTGGAGATGTTCAAAACCCACCTGGATGCAGTGCTGTTCAACTTGCTCTAGGTGAACCTGCTTTGGCAGGGGGGTTGGACCAGATGATCTCCAGAGGTCCCTTTCAACCCCTACGATTCTGTGGTATCACAGAAATGGTCATTCATAATGGTAAGCAGCTTTTGACAATTCTGCCTATTAATATTTAGGGGACAAAAAAAATATGGAGAACTAAAATGCTAAAAACTCTGGTCTGTTTGAAGGTCTAGAGGTGAGCAGGAATCGCTCATGAATGATGAATCACTTGCTGCTGGAGAGTCAGGCTCTGGTGGTTGCAGTCTAAAGTGCTCATGCTTTTTTGTTTCTTTCTGCTCTTGTCAGCAAGAACCATGTTTATGTGGGCAGTGCCCAGGTTTTGTTCAAGGCTTGTTGGACTGCTTTTACCCATCTCCTCTCAAGGACACTTGCAAGTCTTGATTCATCACTCTTTGTAAACATTAGAAGAGTTAATATTATTTGGAGACACTGCAGTTAAGTAATAATGACTAGGTGTAGGCATTTCCTGGAGACTAATAAAGGGCTTGAAGGAAATGATGGGCCAAGATCCTGCAGAGAAATTGTTATTGCCATTGTGAGCTGAGAAAAAACAAGGGGAAAATGCAGAAAGGATTTTTTAATGGATTACACAATTTTACTGGCATTGGAAAGCCAATGCATGCTCTGAAAAGAATGTATGTCCTGAAAGCTTGTCAGAGTGTTTCCATCATCTTTCAACTTCCTAGCCAGCTTAAAAAGTGAACTTGAAAAACATTTTATGCTTTTCCTGGGTTTAGCTCACAGTCTCTGTTTCCAAACACATCCCGTCACAAATCTTTATTTATGGGCCTGTGTCAGTATTTCTGCCACACGAGTAATTTTTCCTTCTACTGTTAAAGCTAGTTTTCAAAGTGTTTTGAAAGCTAACCTATACTACTTTACTGACTTTTCAATAAGAATTGGAATAATTTCCTCAGTAAAGTCAACATTACAGCAGTTTGAAGGCCCATTCCAACCAAGCATAGAGGTACACGAGGGTACATGAAAGCAGCCAGCACACTGCAGGCCAGAACCATTGATTCTGAAGTTCTGTGACATCTTTGTTACATGTCACATTAAATTGGATTGAGTTTCCTTGTCCTGAATGCATATGTAGAAATGCAGAGTTGAGAAGAACCGACTCAGCTCCTCTGTCACCACGCACTAAGGAATATAATGTGTATCTACAACTCAACTTTAATATTTTCTGAACTGCTACTTGTATATTTGCTCTTTAAAAAAACCAAATAAAACGTTGAAAAGTTTAAAGCCTCTACATTCTTTTTGATAGTACTGTGTTTAATGAGTTGTCTTCTATTCCTTCCTTATCCTAATTATAGCAAACGCTTTCCCACTGTCTAGTTTAAATTTTCTCTCCTGTAAATTAAGACAAATTATTCTTGTCTTCCTAGTAGGAAATACTGAGAAACACTGACCAACTTCTTGTAATTAACAACCTTTCCATGGCAGAAAATTAGCTCCCTCTTTTCTCCTCTTCTCCAGAGGAATGACTTGTTTAACCTTTCTTCAGAGGGCATATTTTGTAAACTTCTTGTATTCATGCTGAATTTCTCTGAACTAATTGATGTAAAATAACTTGTCTTAACGTGAGATACCCTGAATTGGACATGGTACATATGAAGCCTCAGCAGATTCCTTACCTTCAGATGTCATTTATTTCAGTGTGTGCTGTGGACTGAGTTTTGCCTTTTTTTCCCTATTGCAGATTTCTGTTCAGACTGTGAACTGCTGTAGCCCTTAGACCCTTTTTAACAGACCTGCTGCTTTGTCAGATACTTCTAATTTTGTACTTAAGAATTTTTTTTCCTCCTGCCCTTAGCTATTGCATTTGTATTTGTTGAATTTTATCAGGTTATTTTCAGATCATTTCTCCATTTCTAAAAATCTCTGACTCTGGATTCTCCCCTCCAAATCACTTTCAGCTCCTCTCAAGCACTGAGTCATCAAAACAGTTTGGAAGTGTCCACTCTTCTGCCACCCAGGTTTTCCAGTAATCTTGAATAAAATCCATTCCACGAGGGACTACTGCAGTTCCCCAGTTCACAGTCAAACAGGCAGTGGCAGCCTTAACATGAGTTCCTCCACGTATTTATAGAACCCTTTACAAAGTTTCCACCTCAGATTTTTTAATTCATTTCCTTACTAAGCTGCCCATCTTTCCACTGCATCAGCAAACTTTGCTGCTAAGTGTGTAATGTACCTTTCAGAAGTCATCAGGTGTCCTGCACTCCTTTTTTCCTTGACTTACTATCCCAAGGTCCCATCCATAAGTATTGTGATATTTAATGGTTTTCTGAAGTCCCTCATCTGTGCTTTGCCACTACTACTCCTTTTCTTTACACAGTGAACTTAATTGTTTTGTGATCACTTTCATTCAATCCACTTCACTCTTCTAGATTTACAACTACTTTCAACATCCTATTCAAAACCAGATGCAACATTCCCCTAAGAATCTTCTGTGCTTTCCAAAACAGAAAGTTATTCCCATCTCATGCCAAAGACTTATCTATCTTATTTAATATGCACTTGGGCTGCAGAGCATGAAATTACAGTCATTAGGATGTGCAATAGCTCTGTCTCCATCTTTTTGCATAGCAGAACAATGGATAGCCTATTTCAGGAAAGGCTACTGCAAAATTAGGAACAATTATTACAATATTACTGTACCTACTTCTATCTGGCATAAACTTGCAGCAATTCTCTTTTCTCCATCCTTACCATCACTTCTGTTGTGGCATGTAACTTCAACTGTGCTAGCAGCAGATAAAATTCTTCCTTTTCCTTAGCCTGGATGCAAATGCTCTTGGCTAAACAACTCACAAAAGTCTTAATGGTTTTTCTAACCAAACAAAACTAAAACTAGAGTTCATACCTCCATAGTATTTGAAATGCACTTTCAGCTAACAGCTTGTGAGTGGAAATGACCTCTGTGAAAACTGAAACAACCTAACTGTATTTATAAGTGGGCTTTTAACGGTACGAGTCAGCCAGCAATGACAGCTGTAGTCACTGTAGTTACACCATTTCAATGTTTGAATGTGCACCAGTACAAAGACTGTTCAGTTGTGACCCAAAAGACATTCTTTCTTCCCAGGCTCTCAGTTCCAAGGATTTTTTCCCCTCTCTTCAAGTTTGTAAGACTATATAAAGAAGTAAGTATTTTTAGCACAGGGACTGATGACCAGGAATATTTTTGCAATTCTCTGAGACTCAAAAAACACAGGGGAGGGGGAAGTCCATTGCATGTTTTATAGAACAACTATAACAGTAAAACCTATCTCTGCAAATACAGTAAAAAGAAAAGCATTTGAAATAAAATTATTTCTTGAACCTCAGTGGCTGTGGCTTTTCCATTACTTTTTACTGCTACAAGTAATTCTGGGCATACCAATGCCACCGGGGGTTTTCAGTGATGCTTGGATTGGTTTTGCACTATAAAATAATGGATTTACATCTCAAAGGTATTTCCATACAGGATGCTGAATTCTAATTTGTATGCTGCTGAAATTAAGATATCATTCAGATTTGCCATTTGTGCTTGACCTTCACCTTTTGTCCTTTTTATCTCAATAGCAGTTGTAGAAGCAGGAGGGTAGTATTAGTGTCGGAATTTGGGCATTTTAATTTTCTGGTAAAAACGTTTAGCTTTCAGGAAGGGGAAGGTTATGCCACCAGCCAGATCTCTGTGGATCATCAGCAGGCCCTTTATAAACTGTGTAGCACGGTTTAAGAATTGCTGTGAAAGGCCATGTGGTTTAGTCACATGCATAACTTTTTGAAGAAAGAAAGTAACTTTCTGAGACTTACTCATTAATTAAGTTAGGGTGGTGGCATTCCTTCAAAAGGCTGCACAGAGCACACTTAATTGCTGTAAAAGAAACTTCTCATGTATCTTTAGGACCACAAAAGTAAGTTGGTAAAGCAAGGGTGAAATCAGGTTTTGTTTGTAAGAGAGACTGAAATCAGCTAGACTGCTAGTGAGCTGGGAATAACCAGAAACCTGGAAAATAGAAGGCAAGGAAGAGTTCAACTTCAAAAGGTCAAATACAGATCTAAGAATACTCCTGCAAAATGAGCAGGAATATGTTACCCTATCAAATGAAGCGAGAGTCGTGGTCATCAGGACAAACACAGGAGAGTGTTCTTCTCCAGAAAGGAAACATTATTATTAATGTGAAGCAATTTACCAGGTCAAGATGCAGACAATTCTGAGCCTGTTAGAACCTCTTTACTATTCCTTCCTCTACAGTTTTTACCTAGGACTCTTACAAACACATTTGGCTTTATGTTTTCCCCACTTGCCGTTGCTGTTTTGAACTGGCCAAGGGTTGCCGTATCAACAAGCAATTTAGATTTTGTTTGGTCCCAGTGTTGGCAGTAGTACAAGTGACCGAATCTCATGTTGCAATAAAAGACTCTTGACCTCAGCGTTGATGAGAGTTGTGCTGGGTATCACCACAGCTTATGTCAGCTATTCGTACCTTTAATATTTTCACCAGCTCGCTCCTCAGTTTCTTTCCCCTTTAATGTCAGAAATCAGCGACTCTATTGTTTTCCACAGTTCCTTTTGTTTCTTCTCTGATTAGAATAGCTGATAGAAACAGAAACGAATGAAAATTTGTCGCTGTTCACAAGGTCAATGCAAAGCTCCACTGCTACTCAGATCTTAAGAATCCACTTGCTTTCTATCTGCTTTGTGCCATCTCTCTGCACCAAGTGATTTCAAACGTTCTCTTTGCATTTTTTTTCACCATGTCAACATATTTTCCATGCCAACATGTTTCACAACATACCAAAAACTTTCTGCTATTTTGTATGTATAATCAAGCAAACAAGAAAAGCCTTTCATTCCTACTACTGCCTCTGAGATGCGGAGCTGGGATATAACTTGATCCTAGAAAAAAGCAAAACCAAACCCAAACCAGTTTTCTCCTGGGGTTTTCTTAGCTTTTAGCTCATCATAGGCATTTTGTCTGGTTTTAGTAACTGTGTCTAAAACAGGCTCCATCAGGGTCAGCAGGATGAAACTAAGAAACAGTAATTATTAAGACAGGAAGATTGTATAGCTACTTCTCTGTGTAAAATGATGTTTCTCAAAGCTCCCACAGGACCAGAAGGAAAATAAACATGCAACAATGAGGCGATAAGAGGGGAAAAAGAATTAAAAGGGCTTATTGGGAAAACCTTCTCTCTGGCAGTTGCTTTGTTCACACTGACTGAATTATTACAAAATAGAAAATAACAAACGTATCTGAATAAGGACAAAGAAAACTTACTGCAGTAATTGCTGAACACTTGAGAATCCGTATTATACAGACATAGATCCATGTCTTTTAAATGAAAGTGAAGAATAATGGAGTGACACTTTTAAAAATAGAAGTTTTAATATGTAAAGAACATATTTCTAGAAAATTAGGTTGGTGGGTGTTTTTTTTTTTTCTTTTGTTTCTAACACTTAGCTTGGGTAATTAGAATTAAAAGAGTTTGTCCAGAAACAGCAAGACATTGCCAAAACAACACTCACACAAAGAAAGTTTTCGACTTCTGTTTTGCCTTACTAACTATTTTCTGTAAGGGATAATTAACATTTTTACAAGAAGCTGCCTTATTTCACGAGATTGATTTAAAACCAGTTTACGTATTGTACAGAAGAAAGAGTTATGAGTAAGGAGAGACGTAAGGAGAGAAATGCTTAGGAAACAGTAATCAAAGTAAAGGCATTTAAACTATTCAGCAGTTTAAAGAGGATTAAATCATCACGTTTCAAGCTCCAAGCACACGTGAAATATCTGATGTTTCATTTTCAAGCACTCTTCTCACCTAGAGCTTTCATCCATAACTCTTCAAAGCATTTTGCAATGGAGTAAACAATCATTACCCTAATTTTATATGGGGAAATTCTTCATATATGGAGGTGAAGCAGCATACTTCAAGCTGCCTTACCCTGATTTTATAGATGGGAAACTTTTTTGTATACTGAGGCGAAGCAGCATGCTTAAGGCTGACAAGCAGCCAAGAGTGAGGAGGGGGACCCAGATTTCAAGCACTCTGAAATAAAGTCACGGATACATTATTGGACACAAGAGATGACTTTTGCTATGTTGACACTGAGAACACAGTTACTCAGAGGTTTGTTTTTGTGAAACAAACTGTGAGAGGACTTTCAAGACGTGTATTATGTGCTGAATAAAGACAATATGTGGAATAATTGAGGTGCTGTTATAGATCTGCCATGATGCAAGTATTAAAAAAGGAAAAGTGTATGAGCATTTTAGACATCAGGCAATAAAAGGGAGGAAGAAGCAAGATGTACCGATATCGTGATGGAGACATACACAGCATGTGACTGGGACTTTTTTGTTTTCTCTCCTGTTTTCATGCAGTGAAAGTTTACTGTTGACTCCACAGTCGTAAAAAGCAGAAACTGACCTTTATTGCTTTTTTATTTTTTTGATAGTGAAAGCTGAATATCTCCTATGATTTCATGATTCATCAAGTGGAAGGTTTAAGAAAAAAACATTATGCAGCAAACCCCTTCCCCAATAATGATAACTGATATCCCAGCTTCAGTGCGGCCTCAGCATTAAGATCCCCCATCTTCTCCACCTCTGTAGTTGATCTCTCCTCACTTTAGAATTCATACTTCTAATGATCTGTTCTTTGTCACTGGATTTTTCTTCAGACCATCTGCTGTTTCACATCAAGAAAATAACAGTGCTTGTGGGTACCTTAAAGGTTTTGAAAATTGTTTTCTGGTTTGTTGGGTTTTTTAATAGGATAAAATATCTTTTAAATGCAAAGACCTTTCTGATCTGTTTGTCACACTGTCAAGTGCACATTGGATTAAATAGGCTGGTTTTACTGCACGCATTCCAGAGGCAGAACACTGAAGCATCCCTGCTCTGCCTGAGGTTTCATTTCAGTACGGGAGAGCAAAGTTTACTTTGGATTTCATACCCTGAATAAGAGAAGTCTCACAACTCTTCCTTTCTGGAAATTAATATATCTTCTACAAATGTCAAAGTGTAGTTCCACTCAGGTGAAGAATGAAAGTCAGTGGGGCTACTCACATATTGAAAATTATCACTCAGATACCTGCTTGGAGGATTTGGCCCATTTTTTCTAAGTGACCTGTCAAAATTGTCTCTATTATTCAACTTTATTGACCTATACTTAATAAAAGAGAATCCTTAACACAAAACCTCTTCACAACATGTTGGTGTCTCACCGAAAAAGACCATTCAGGTGCCAAGTTTGCAATTAAAAGGTCTATAATGTAGGTGTGGTGTGGCTCTTGGAGATTACTCACAAGAGACTAGCCAGTTCTGCGGCCACCTACACGTTCATCACCACAACTCGATGTGCAATACCAATACACTTATTTGCCAGCAGTGCCTAGTAGTTGACCCCTACATCCTCTAGTATGTCAAGACACAGATTAGTAGCGTTAATCCCAGTATAACAAGAGTGCTCATTTTGTCCAGCCTATGAATAACTCAAGCAATAATTCCTGCAATAACTCAAGCAATCTCTTATTTTAAGAAGAAAAAAAAAATACATAGGCCAGGTTAGGGACCCCCAAAATAAATAAAAACTAATCACCTAACCTAAAAGCCAATCATACTATCTTGCTGTGACCTTTAGAAAATACATTATTTTTATTGAGGACAAGCAAAATTGTATTATTCACTGGCACTAAACTTATGTGCTTTTAACTCAGCTGCATTTTTTCTCAAAGACATAATTAAAAGCATGTATCTAAGGAGTGCAGACATATATCACTGTAAGAATGCCCTCATTAACGAAATACCATTCCTCTCACAGTACTCTCTTCCTTTCATCTGCAGTCAAAATACCTTTCTCTTCTAAGGAAATCTGTGAATTAGAGTCTCTATATGCTGCTGAAAAATTGATCTCCTGTTACTGAAAGGATGGCAGCGACTACAGAAAAGGGACTACTAATGCAAATAGTTGTATCAGTGCTTGCAATGTATGACAAGTTGTCACTTCAATAGAGAAATATTAGCATTTTGTTACTGGCTAAGAGTATGGCAATATGATTAAGTCAAAACTAATCTGATTATTGAAATGTTATCCCAAAGATTTAAGCTTCTGATTTCTCCAGAGGTTCTACTGAACCGATGGCTGCAACTGATATCCATCCAAAACCTAAGTGTTTAGTGTGAAAGGCTGTGTTTAGTTAAATTCCCACTATAGATGCCAAAAACCCAGCTTCATTCATTCATATGAGAGACTGACTGAAGATCCCATATCAATTTTGGTTTTATTGTATGATTTCACCTGGTAAGGGGAAAAAAATGCACCAGTACATTTGTATTTGCACAGGGGGGACTACCCAAGGAGATAAGGCTTGGAACAAAGCTACGTTTTCAGTGACTCATCTCTCACCATTTCTGGATGAGTAGAATCACTGCTTAAGTATGAAAAATGGATGTCATTGGCATTTTGGACAGTTTGAAATTTCAGTCTGAATATGAATTTCTATTGGAAATTTGAGATAAACGATTTGGAAGTGTAGGGTGTTTCCCAAGCGTTGTTTCTGTGACAAATATTGCTGTAAACTGCTATGCTTGCCATCTAGCAACACAGTGCGAACAACATACCTTATAGTGAGCGGCTCCCTGGCTGATGTGGCGCTGCACCTTTCCAATCCAGCTGACAAACCTCAGTCAGGGACTGTGAGCCTGAGGGTTTCTTGTGGTTCAAAAATCTTTTTTCAAATACAATTCTTAACTTCCCTCAGAATTTCACAGGTGAAACAAAGCTTGTGTTGGAAAATTCCCAAGGTTGCTTTGCTAATATCTACAGGGAAAATGTCCGTGGATGGTATGTTTCACAGTGGGAAATTTAGAGCTGATGTTTTCCTGTCCAGATCCATCCTTCCACCCCTTCTTTTCAGGTCAGTTACTCCTAACGTCTGCTTAGTGCAGACTTGAAGGCCCACCACTGAGAATTTACACTTGCCATCAACACTTTGTACGGTTATTTCCCCTTCTGGAAGCACTGTACAGACCTCAGCAGGGTGCGTGGAGCCATTTTCACCTCGGTGAGGCTTTACGACGCCATCGCCGCACCACGCCAGGCTTGCCTCTCCGCAGACACCTTCTGAGGATCTGTCCCGCACCCGGCTGGGTCTGTGGGTGCGGGAGGTACCGGGTCTGTGGGTGCTGGCGGCCCAGGGCCCCGCCTGCCCCACACGCGTTTCCCTCCCTCAGCGGGTCTCGGCGCCTCGCGGCGCCTGAGGGGAGGCGCGAGGCGGTTGGAGCCCCTAACGGTTGCCGCGCGCGCCAGGGTGTGAGGGCGGGAGGGAGGGAGCGCGCGCGCTGAAGGAGGGCCAGGCTGCGCGGTGCGCCTCGCTCCCCCGCGAGCGCCGCTCCACGTGCTCGCCCCAGGCTGACAACCTCACTTCCGGCCGGGCGGCGCGCGGTGTGTAACGCCCGTGTGTGAGGGAGGGAGAGCCGCGGCCGCGCATGCGCCCTCGCACCGGCGAGGCGGTGTCTCCCGGCAGCGCGATTCTTCCCAGCTCCCCGCCCGCCTCCCCCGTCCTGGCCGCGGGGCTGCGGCTGGGCTGTGCCCGCCCCCTTCCTCCTCCTTCTCCTCCTCCGCCCCGGAGCGGGCGTCGCTGCGGAGGCAGGGCGAACGGGTGAAGCGAAGTGGGGCGGGGGCCGTGGCCGGCATGTGAACCGGGGCAGCCCCCTCCCCGCTTCGGCAGCCGTTGGGCAACCGCTGTCTCTCGCCTCAGGCCGCCGCCCGCCTGGTCGGTGGCTTCTTCTTCGGCCGCCTTGGGCTGCGCGGGGCCGGGCAGCCGTTTGCCCCCGGCGCCCGTCCCGCGGGCCCGGCGGGGCCCCACTCGCCATGAAGAAGTTTTCTCGGATGCCCAAGTCCGAGGGGAGCGGCGGCGGCGGCGGGACGGCGTGTGTCGGCTCCGGCGGCGGGGGCGGCGGGGCGAGCGGCGTCGCCTTGGGCAAGGTGCTTGCTGTCGGACGCTACCAGGTCACCCCCGAGGAGCTGCTGGCGGAAGGTAACGGGGGAAAGGGGGGCAGGCCGGTGCCGGTGGGACAGGGAGGGAGCGGCAGAGGCCGGGCGCGGCAGTGGGGCCAGACGGGGGCCGCTGCCCCGCTCCTCGCCGGGACGGGCCCCCCCCTCAGCGCCTGCCAGCGCCCCAGAGGAGCTGCTGCCCGGCTGTGAGCTGGTTAAGGAGGTTTTGTTCTGTGATTTTATTTTTAAATTATTTTATGATTATTGTTTTTTCGGCTGCTGGCTGGTGCCGGGGGCTCATGAGGTGCCTGAGAGTTTCCTGACACACTGTGGTGAGTGAACTGGTATGAGATGTCTGAGAGAGCGGTAGGACGCTGGTGGGGCTGGTGATTCACTGGGGCAGCTCGGTTGGGCTTGGAGATGGTGTTGCCAGTAACCAGTGCTTCCAAATAGGGCGGTTTAATCCTGTAGTAGGCTTTTGCCAGCTAATCTAAAAAGAAAAAAAAAACTAGATTAAAAAAAAAAAAAGTCCAACCAAAACTAAAAAATCAAACCCCTGATTTTCCTTGCTGGGATGCAGTAGATTTCTGGCAGGGTCAAGAGTGAATTTGCAGTGCTAGCAACTTCTGCTGTAGGGAATCGCTGTCCTCCCCCTGTTGTAGGGTGCTTGACTTTTAATTCTCATCCTTAACTTGCACTTTATGTCCTTGGACCTCCTTTGGGTCTTAAAAGAAGAGTTGTGTGGATTGAGATAGTCATAGAATTGACTAGACTTTGTTAGTTGTAAGAGTTTCATAGATGCTGGTATGGGCCACCATCCAAACAGCCATATTTGAGTTTTACTCAGTGTGTGTGAGGGGCAAACGTTGCAGTGTTATCTTTCATAGTTGGTGGCAGCTGAGGTTGTAACGTGTTAAGTGTAATTCACTTCGTAGGTCACTGAGCACAGGGCTAGTCCTGCATACTTGGTAGTTACTGAATTTCACAGCACTGCAACACACTGCTCTGGATGTTGTGGGTAAAACAGTTTGTTATTTTGATGTCTGTGTGTTGCTTAGACTAGTTTATGCATAAGTGTACTAGTAAACTTTCACTGCTTAGGTGAGTTTCTTGTTCAGAAATTTAAGATTTGGTTTTAACAAGTACATGCAGATACTATTATTATTTAAATTAGAGACATGTAAGTGGTACTTAACTTTTCATTGCTACCTGGAAAAAGTTTTAGTAGAATAGTGGAATTGGTACTCAATATTTAGAATGCAATATTTGTCTTTGGTTTATGAAATTGAGGTTGGGGCTTAGCAACTGCATATGTTGTTGCCTAAAATATGAGTAGTCCTTGCTGGGAGCTACCCTTCAAAGTTGTGGTGGTCTGACAGAATGTCCTTTCTCTGCAGGGCTGGTTGCAGGACGGCGTCTTCTTAAAAACCAAATCATGGAAATAGGCTTCTGAACAAATTAAGGAGATAACACAAAAATATGTGTAGTGGAAAGGAGAAAAATTGCATGGTGCTTGGTTCAGTTTAGCATATTACTAAAAATATTCTCATCATGTGCTGTTTAAAGAGTCACTATAGATCAGAATTTTTTTTTTGCTTTTTTTCCCCTTCAACTTTCTGTAGCTTGCAGAAGCCAATTCATAGCCCTTAAGGGCTTGGGGCAGGGGGAATAAACATTTTTAACAGTTGAGTGTTGTGCAAATTGGTTTCCTTACTTTTGAGACTGAAATACAAAATTTTCTATGGCTTTTGTGTGGTCCCTTATGGATGCCTAGGACTGGAACTGGTAAGAGTCAGGGTGGTGTAAATCTGCTACATCTTGGGAAGAGTCTTTAAGCCGGCACCAGAGCTGTTCAGTAGAGAAGACCCAAAAAGGCTTAGAGGAGAAGAAAATAACAGGTGGCATAACTGCATGGTTGGGGGAGTAGGGAAATGAGGGAGCTGGGGGAAGGATACTCTTACAACTCCTTGGCCTGTTGGGAAGCAGCTGGGTTAACAGTGTGTGTGTGTGGGGAGCAGATGTGAGCCCGTGGTGACTGGTGAGAAGGTCACTGTGACAAAGTGTTCAAGCTGCACTCGCTACTCCTAACTGCCCACGGTAGTTTATGAATGAAGGAGTTGCTCGGTATCTAGGAATTACTTCTTGACAGTCAGGTTTTCCTGTGACTTAGTAACAATTAATAGTAAGTAATTGTACGTTGTTGATGCTGTATTAGTCATATTGCAATCTATTATTAATACTTTATAAATCTTCTGCTTAATAATCCTGCTCCTTGGGGGACAGAGGGGAACAAACTTCCCCCCCTTCTCCCACTCCTTTTGCATAAGGAATTTTTTTTCTTCTTTCATTTTCTGAAGCCTGGTTTTACTGAGGGTCTTAGGCTTGTCAGGTAGTTCCTGTCACTCAGTGCTGATGCAATAACATTTCCAAGTTACTCTAAGAGGCTCATATTGGAGTTTTAGGTTGTGTCACGAAGCATTATTAATAAGTTAACGACTATAGTGAAGATGACAAGCCTAATTCAGAATGGATGTATGATGTTCTGTTAGCAGTGGTGTGGTATGGGTGGGCTATTTTACTAGCTCTCAGAATTAATAGCATTATATGTTTGTCAGATTCAAACTATTTGAACACCCCTCTGCCCCCTTCCAAACTTTGCATCCCAGTTGTCTCTTGGTTTTGCAGAGGACTTAGGTTCCCAGTAACTAGAGTGAGTGGCAGTAGTGTAGATTTTTTTGTATAAATATGTATAATACTGTCTAGAACAACTGCATCCTTTTGTAGTAAAATAGGTATAAAAGGTTGAAGTGCTGTAGTTAGTGGGCTGTTAGGTGGTTTCTTTGGTTTTAAACACACTTCACTTCTGGTGACTTAGCCTTCAAACACCAGTGATCTCTATGTTGTTGGATGGAGGTATTTGTGTTTAAGGTTTATTTCTCAGAGGTAGGGAAAAAACCCAATCAATTAGGGTTAAGGTTTGATGTAAAAAATGAGGTTCTATCCATTTTGAGGGGATGGTAGAAGTATGTGGAATAAATGAGTGATACAGGGAGAGTGAAGGCCTTCTCTTTATAGCTTTTTGCTGAAAAAGAGTACGTGCAATGCAGCTGAAGTTTGGAAAATGAAATCTGACAAAAACATGGAGAATTCTCTGGTCAGAGTCACAGATGGTGTGCGGTGAACACTAGTTATGGTGATTCCATTATTGAAAAAGACTTTCTGGTTCATAAATTGCAGCATACTGGATGTGACAAAGTATGAAATATCCTTTTAAATTGATCTCAAATGTCAGTGTAAAACAATTAATGTTGTGAAGAGTGAAAAGGAAAGTAAAAATTACCAACTTCCCAAAACACTTTTGGTTTATATATGAAGGAGGTAGAAAGTTGTGGCTTGACATGGGGATAATGCAGCTTCATTTTTTTTCATTGACTTAAACAGGAAGGAGTTGCTGAAGTGTAAGAACTGCAGTAAAATTAATTTTTTCTGGAGACTACAAGGGTTGGTATTGGAAAATACTAATTTGTCTTATCATCTTGATTGCTTGGCAGGACTAGAGGGTGTATAAACTGAGTAAATAAAGACTTTTCCAAGTTTGAAATTGTCTTTGTACCATGAGCAGACCAAAGTGGGCATGCAAAGTGTTGTGTTGAAACTTAGTATGTGGGTATGTTTTTAATGACTGCAGATAAAGCAAGCAGAGACAGTTACAGATGGGGGGAAAAAAGAGACTGTGCATGAAATGTGCAGTGGACTCTCAAGCTTTGCTCTTGAACATGACTGGCTTGGTTTGAAAGCTAACTTGTGGGCTTGGGAAGTTGATTATCATACAGCTTTCATGGTTTCCTATTCAGGATTGATTAGTGGAATCATGGGACATATGCTGTTGCATTTTATTAAAAAAACCCCAACCAACCAACCAAAAACCAAACCAACAGTAGTACTGTGTGGTGTTTTTCCCCCCGTGGTACAGCTAAAAAACTGCCATCCAGTGTCCTGCATGCCTTGACCTGGTGTTTGAAGTACTGCAGTTTCAAGGGCTTTGTCAGGCCAGTTGTTCTCCTGTTGTCCAGGACAATTGGTATCATATCTGGATGCTTCCTGATGTCTTAATTAGACTGTTTTTAGTCCAGCAGAGGAATGGGGTGACTCCATGTCAGGCAGTAGTCCCCTGTTGTTTGTCCCTGTCTAGGCCCCCCCACCTCACTTTAAGGGAACAGCCTACAGAGGCATTAAACATTTGTCCCATTGGAAGTACTCAACCAAAGAGGCAGAAATCCATCCCTCTCCTTGTTCATTCAGCTAGAAGTGCTTCAAAAAAATGAGCTGGGACTTGGTCCCCTACTAAAAGAAGATGGGAAATTATAGAACATAAAGCTTAGACCGCTTGGAGTTTATTCAGAGGCTTAGAGCTTGCATGTTCTGATGGTACTCTTTTATTTTGTGATGAAAGCATTGTGTACCTACCAGGTGGTTGTGAATTTGTGTGCTGGGCCAGTGCTGCTGGATTTGGAGTTACCTTTAGCAAAGAAGCTTGAAGTAAAGAAGTTGTCTCCTAGAAACAGGCACGAGGGGTTGTTGTGGTTGTTGTTTTGGTTTGGTTGGTTTTTTTGTCACATACTGGGCATGCTAATCTGGCTGTGGGTGAGCTTTACTGAACTGGATTTTAGAGGATTATCCAGTAATGACTGTTTGCCTATGATACAGATGTTAACCCTAGTTACAGATGAGGAATGTCCTAGTGTGCTGTGAACTTTGCACAAGAGCTTTTTGTTTTATTGCTTTTAAGCTAATTAGTTCATGTTTGTGTAACATGGAAGATTTGCTTCATTTATTTAATATGATGGCTAAAGCATAGTTTTCTGTGAAGAGGGACCTCTTAATAGGGAGGACAGGTGAAAACTTAGTAAAATTGGAAATTCTTTCTCTATTCTTTTATAATTCATCTCACCCTGCAACCTCTTGGAGTCATTACTGGCAAACTAGTGAAGGAATGAGTTTCTTCTTGCAAGCTTTACTGTCCTACTTAAATTGAGCATGCAGTCTTTGCAAGTACTTGATGACATTTATTATTCAATTGGTCTTTTATTTTCATACTGTTCCAGTAGAGACCTAAGAAAACTAGTATCTTCATGGAGAGGAATCCAAGTCCTGCGTTGTGAGGTCTTGTGCTGTGCATTTGAAGATTGTCATGCTGCTTAATTTTTACTGCAAGTGTCTCTGGAGGTTTTTCTTCAGGTAATTGTCTAAAGGAAGAAAAGGAGTCTTAAAATTTGATTAACATCACAGCTGTGTTAAAGGCTGAATTGTCTGGAAAGAAGGCATAATAAGTTTTTCAAAATTGGTCCTAAAATTAGGATAGTCTTGACAGTTTTGTTATGGGTGGTTTTTTATACCTTATGTGTCTTAATAGCAGTCCAATTAGTAATCCAAATAGGCAAACTTTCTGATGTGCATAAGGTGGTTCTTGGCCTTTTAGGGTGCTTTGTTAAGCCCCTTTCAATTAACCTTTCATACCCTGATATTTAGGCCTTTAGATTAAGTTATCTTGGGGATTTGCAACCATAGTAGCTGCTATAAATTCTTAAGCATGCTGCTGTACAGTGTACACTGCTTCCTCTGGTGTGAAGATGTGGCTCACCTTTTGTGCTTTGCTCTGAAGAGGCCAATAGAGAGAAGTGCCATTGTAATGGGTCTGTTAACTTTAGTACTTGAAAGAGTTTAAATCTGGTGTGGACTGACTTTTTAACACTGATATTCTGAATATAAGGTGAGAGAGATTTTTGTGACAGGTGCTGTGAATATAGCTGGTGCAGGGTCACTTCTGTCATGACTACGTGGCATGGCAATCTCCTGGCAAGGTGACACATTAATTATTGGTTTTCTTCATTAGTTTGGAGGTTCTGTAGCATGTGACCTGCTGCTCTTTGCAGTAACTCCTGTTTTATTTTCATGTGGTATCTAGTTCAGTTCAGGTGGATTATGAACAGGAAGGTTATCTGGCAAGATAACTTGTGGAGTTTGAGTTGGAATTGGTCATGTACATTTTATTCAGTGTGTAATATTACTGAATTTATGTTCACACGTGACTGTGAAGGTCAAGCCTGTTAGTCTGTCTCCAACACTTTTGCTCTGTTAATATTTGAGTAGTAGAAACGGTTTGTTCGGGTTCAAAAGATAAAGGGAGGTAAAAAGCAGTGTGAGTACTTGAAACTTTTGGCTAAGAGTATACTATAGTACACTTGAAGCTCTCGTGCAGTCCCAGCAATAGGATGGCTGCCTTAAACTTAAAGCTTTCACAATGATGGGTGGTGAGATGCTGAACCGAGTCTTGATCTGAGTAATGAAAGACAGGGAGCCTATGCTGTAGTGCTTGGGATTTATCTTTGAGCTTTTCAAGAATAATAAATGAAGGTGGTTAGCAACTTGGAACAAGAGTATTGCTGTGCCTGTTACAGGATGTAGCTGTCTTCTGTGTAATGACAAAGAAAACAAACCAGGAAGCACTTTGGGTGTTTGCATGTGATCCTAGCCTCACATCAATGTGCAGGTAAAAATATCTTTTCATGTAACACAGCACACAAAATAAATGCTTTAACTCCAGTTTTGTTAGTCAGATAATTAGTGCATTGAATGAACTTTGGTGGTGCATCTGGAGAACTGTCATTCTCGCTGTACTGACAAGAGCTGTCGTGAGTCTCATTTACATAGATGGAGAAACTAGGAAAGATCTGTAGGCTGACAAAGGTACCAGCTAAGGTACAGCAGGGTACAAAGGTGCAGCTAAGACCAAGTCCAGCTGTTAGGGTCATGTGGTGTAATGATCATTGATTGTCAAGTTCTTGCTCTTCGCATCCCCTAGGGACACTCCTTTCAGCATTGCCAGGTACACGAACATGTAATATTATGCCTGTGCACATAATGGTTCTGTTCTTTTTCATGACCGTTATCAATTTCACTTCTGTGTGCCTAGAAATAGTTAAATAATGAGCAAGTACTTTGGAATCTAGTAATTCTGAGCTAAGTTTTTGGGATAGTGGCCAGGAGTCAGATGGTTATATAGGAGAAGCAACTTAATTTGTGGCAGTATCATGTTAATACGATGAGAAAAGTCAAGCCATCTTTCCTTTGCCAAATTTTGACGAAAGACAGATGTACCAAATATATGTGCTGTATACTTGCTGCTTTTCTTGTGAATGTGATAAAGTACACTAATGTTACTGTAGTTATAAAAAGGGAGTGTATGTGTGCAGGTGTTTTTACTATGAAACTCCTGGACACCCTCAAAGGGTAAGGTGACATGTAATAATAGAGGATAGATGAGCTTTGTCTGTGAAAGACTTGGCCTGGCTTTAAAAGAAGCTGTGCAGGATCTTATTTTGGGTGTGTGTGTTTTGTTGGTTCAACTGAAAGATGTTTTTTTTTTCCTTTTTATTAGATATCAGTATTTTGCATGTCAACATAGAAAAGAAGAACTTTGATAGCTAATAAAAGTAGAATTAATTTTCAGACAGATGTTAATGAGAAACGAGTGATTCCTGCAAGACTGTGATTATTTCTCTGAGCTTTAATTAGTGCAATATCAGAGCTGTCGGTCATTAACTAGTGTGTTACTCATATGGAAGTATTTGTACAGTTCTTCTGTGCATGGAGAACTGAAGTTAATGGCAGAGATGGAACTTGGTCTCTACTGTGCAGCATAACTACAGGCTTGTTTTCCTTCCTGTGTAGGAAGGAAAACAAGATCTAGGAAGATTGAGCAGGCTTTAATATACTGTGGTGGTTTCACTTGGCTAGCAGCCAAACTCAGCCACTTGCTCACTCTCCCACCTCCCACCCTGGGAATAGAGAAGAGAATTGGAAGGGTACAGTACAACAATTTAATAGTTGAAATGACATAAAACTTAAAACATTAATGACAATAATAATGGTAATAATAATAATTAATAAATTGTAATAATAAAGTATACAAATGAGCGATACACAGTGCAAATGCTCACCACCTGCTGATCAAGACCAGCCTGTTCTTGGATAACAATCCTGGAGGAGTGACAATCCCAAAACTACAATTTAGGAAGAATGAGAGCCCAAGCCAGAGAGAGCCCCTCATTAATATACTGACCATGATATTATCTGATACGGAATATCTCATGGCATATCCAAATGCTAGTTGGGCTTACTAATTTTAGCATTTCCCCCGCCCCGACCTGTAGACTAGCAAAACGCAAAGTCCTTTGACTTCCAGTGAGAATTGAAAACATTGGCATGTTGTCAGTGTTCTTCTTGTAACAGATCCCATACTGAAACAGAAACACAGCACTGTTCTAGCTGCTGAGAAGAAAACTAGCTCTGACCCAGCTGAAAACCAGGACATACATACACATTAACTGTGCAAACTTAGACATCTTTTAGCTGTAGGTGTGTGTTTGTTTTAGCTGTAAATTTGTGCTACACACATACTGTCTGATGAGTGTCTTGCTTCTTGCTAAATAGATTTCACCTCGGGTTTGGAGGAAAAGCGTTTGAGGTATTGAGTTAGCTTGTGCTTCTTGGGCACTGCTTTGCTTTACAGCATTCTTTTTAAGTCTTCATTCTCAAAACTGTTTTATTTCTTAACCTTGGGCTATATTTTATTTGTTGTGGCTATTTTTTGCATCCATAATAGTCTAGGTAAGTAGGTTACCCCAGTCGATGGTAAGCAGAGCTGTGTTAACTGACACTATGAATGCTCTGTGCCTGCCAAAAAGCAGAGTGTAAGAGTGTCAGATAACAGGTGGTTCTAGTAAACAAGTTTTATTGTGCATTTGGGACTAAGCAGGAACACAACATGGTCAGTCTCCTAATGGTAACTTGCTTGCTTAAGAATACTGTCTTTTTCCTAAGAAATTGATAGATTTGCAAGCTTCTGTGTTGGAATGCAAGTTTTTAGCCATGTGTTTTTATAAGTTTAGCTTAAAAGCTGTTAATATACTGGATGAACAGCTGCTTCCTAAAGTGTTGGGAATATTTGCCTATTCCTAATACCTTAAACTGGAAGTCTGAGGCTAATTTGCAGATCCCAGTGATGCTAAGCAGCAGGAGTGATGTAGAGATGATAGTCTCTACATCATCTCTAGTCTGTCGTTCTGCTGTAGTAGAGATGGGTTGTCCTGTCTTTTTCTCTCCAGCTGAAGAAGTTGGGCAGTAAGTGTGAAACCCCTGTTCTCTTGAAGGGCTAGGTTGGTTTTTTCTCTTCATTGTTGTCTAGCTGCTGACAAGGAAGGAAGATGCATTCTTCTTCTGCTTTCCTGGTTGTCTTGGGAATGGATTTTGGTCTCTCGAGTGTTTGTCTACCTGTTGAGAAGGTAGGAACCTTTCTTTTCTTCTCCTCTGATTCATGTGTTCCTTACGCTTGTCTAGGTTGGTTACTTTTTACTAGTAGCAGTGGAATGTCTTGGGTGTGGGTGGGGTCAGTTGTGAAACTCTGAACAGAAGTTGAGTGGATGAGAATGCACAGAGAAGTACAGGTTAATCACTGGAAATAAAAAAAGTTACGTGATCCTAGGGGTCTGTTTTAATTCAGTGAGGAATATTTATTTTGGTTTGAGTAGCAAAAGACACTTTGCTGCTTTGTTCTTGAGCAACATGAACACAGATGTTGCAAAACATTAAGTCTGTGTCATGGAACTGAAAACTAGCTAAGTTGTAGTGTTCTCTCCCTTTTCTTAGCCTTGGTTCTCCTTACATTTACCTTGCTACTTCTGATGCAAATGGTAAAAATATGTAGACTCATGAGAGTGAACACCTCTTAGCCTTTTTTGTCTTGATCTTCAAGAGTTGTCAAAGCTGGTATTGATCTGAAGAACATTACATCCCCTTAGGGAGAGTCATGGAGAAACAAAGGAAGATGAAGGGATTTGCCGTGAGTCATGCAACAAGTCTGTACAAGAGATAAGCGTAGAGTTTGCAACGTCCTGGCTCTGTGGTGGTTTCTTCCTCATCTCTTCTGTAATATGCTATGCCTTGATTACCACATGAAAACTATGAAAGGCATTCTGATATTCCAGAACTTGAGATTTTATTTGGAATAATGTGTGGATTTGGCTTCCTTCTGAAATTGCACATTACTTTAATGCATGAATTTCTTCCTGTGGTGCCTTGAAACTTTAATGTGCAGGTCTCCAAGAGATATGGACTTCTGTGGTCCAGTTCTTGGTTTACTGATTCATTTTACTTTTTAATTATTAGTTTTTTGGACTGAGATATCTGCCTGTGCATCTTGTCTTTCAGTAGCAACTCTCATGAGTTATTCTTGCAGCATTTTGCCACTTCTCTCTTAAACCAAAAAATAGTTTTAAAAGTCAGCAATTAGTATGATGTGTTCTTATATTCTTCTGCAATTCCTGTAGGCTGAAAAACTGATTATGCTTGTATTTACAAAGACTGCTGCTAAACATTTTTTTTCTTTGTTTTGGATAATTATTAAGTGACTTGCATGAAACTATGAAAGCGGTGTTTCTTTGAAGAGACAAGGTATGGAGGAGCAAAACTTGGCACTAATCTTCATCTGACTGCTAGATGTGCATGGGCTTGGCCTGAGCTATTTAAGAACTCTGGCAGAGCCAAATACTCTTTTGGATTGCGGCGGTGTAAACACAGGAGAAGGTGATTCCTCTTAGTACTTCGGTTTTGAAATCGATGTCTCAGATACAGAGCAAATAGATCATTAAAGAAGGCACTTAATTACTCTGCTGACACACATGTACAAGGGACCTGAGTTGAATATATTGTGTGTTCCATGAGACAAGAAGGTGAAATGTGAATGCAATCTGTCATGTCAGTGTTAGACGTGGGATCAGTTCTATTTTGTGCATCACATGCAGGAAAACAAACTTTTTTAAAGAAAGGAAATGAAGTAATTGCATTCTTTGGAGCCCTGCTGTCTCTTTGTCGAGCTCAGTAGCACGGTCTGTGTCTGTAGAAATGAGACCTTCACCTTCAGTTCATTTTTGATGAGTTATCATCTATGTAGTATCACTTAGCTTGTAGTTAATGAGAACTCATGAAAGCAGCAGGAGGGTTTTTCATTGTCAGAATGAACTCTCCAGAGATTCCTTAGGGACTCTGAAGACAGAAAAGGAAGCTTACATAGTTATGGGAGTTGTAAAAGCAGTGTAACCATACAGGAACTTACCAACAGAAGACACCGTGTGCTGCACCCAATTTGATTTAGTCATGTAGATATCTTCAAGTTCCTCTAGTCTTGGTTTGAACTACTTGAAGTATTACCTTCCCACCTTTGTGCTTTCTTGAAATGTTTAATTTTGTCCATCAAACAGACTATTTTACTTAATTCCTTTTTGATTTGCTGTTCTGTTAAGCTGACGTTGGATTATATAGCAGCATTGGTTAGAGGAAGTTTTTGTTGGAGGACGGCTTTGGGTTTGGGTGGTAGATGGGTCCTAACATTTTTGGGTTTTGAGACTCTACTCAAAAACATGTGGGCTTCCAGTCCGGTCCACTTAATGAATAATGGCCTTGTTCAGAGTTCCTGCTGTTGACTGGCTCTGCCTTGAAACACAGTGGATGTATCAGAGGTATGAAATGGTTTTGGTAATCTTGACTCTGACACTCAGAATCCTGTTGCTGTTGCAGCACAGCTTGTTTATTTAAAGTGATCAAGCTGCTTATACTGTTTAGGATTTTCAGTGTTTCTTTTTAAATTGTCAAATATCACAGTGTGAATTTTGAAAATATTACTAACAAAAGCATCCCAAGCATAAAGGTGACGTAAAATAATTTGGATAGCAGTCTTACTAAAGAAATGTTTTGTACGCAAAAAGAAATTTTCAGATTCATTCAACATATACCAGGTAGAGCTTTAAGAACTGCCTGCCTCCATGCAGGTGCCAAGGAAATATTATTACCTAAAATAATTTAAAATTCTGTTAATTGGTATAAGCAGGTCAAATCTCAGATCCTTTGATATTAAGAAAATTTATCGATCCTCTGCTGTTCATTTGCCAGATATGTCTTTACCTGCTCCTTTGGGGTGCTCAGAGTTTAAACATATACAAGTATTTGGAGGCAGCTAAAGAAGATGAGGTGAGATCATGAAAATCCTTGTGCTGGTTGCCTTAAATATTCATATCAGATATTCTGAACAACTCATTCCAGCCAGTTAATCCGGTTTTGATCATGCTCATGTATGAAAATTGGTCACTGAGTTCACTGGTGATTACACTGAGATGTGAAGATGTGAGTGAGACTGTGCAGACTTTCTATCAGCAGAAAGATGTGTTTTGCCTTGCTTATTTAGTGTGTGTATGGTGCCTTAGAAAAACAGTAAACCAGAAAATGTTCCTATAACATCTGCCTTAGTCTGAAATGCTTCTAGCACTATGAATGGCTTGGTCTATCTCAGCATGGCCTGGTGACCCTTTTGTTTCTGTTGTGACAAGACGTGGCACCTCTCCAAGATGCTGTCGAACGGGGCCGCTTTGCTGAAGCTGGGAACCTTACGCTTTGCCTTGTTTCTGTGCCATGGTAGCGCCGCAATATTCAGCGGGCGAGTTATTCATGTGTGAGGCTACAGATGCATTCTCTGACTTGCTCTGCTCTGGATTCTTATGCTTGTGTATTTAAATCACAATTAAAACAGAGATTTCAAGGAAAATAAGAGATGAACTACAGAGTGAATAAGATTAAGTTAAAGAAAATGTGTATTGGTTTATTTGTTTGGGGTTTTTTAATTGGGTGGTAACCATTCTGTATGAAAATGGAGTTTAGTTCCAAAAAAATTGCAGTGGTTGCATATTAAGTATATAATGTATCTGTACCCATGTCTTTAACCATTCTGTAAATGTATTTTATTTCAACACTTGTTTATTATATTTGAGTTCAAGTATTTTTTTAGAAATATCATTGTGTGCATTAAAATGCGTAGCAAATGACATTTGAAATCAGTCTATAAACCAAATTTAATTAATGGGTTCTATTGATCACAGCTTCAGTGTTGTAGGGTGTAACTTAATTTTCCTGTCTAGTCTATGTTCACAGATAATGCCATTGTCCTGCTTTTCAAACTCTTTCACTTCAGAGTCAGCTATAGATGGAGCTGAATTTAGTGAACAAAAAGTGAGGAGGGATGGGGGAAAAACCTTTTGAAGGTACAACTGCTGTTTAAATTTCTTGGGTGTGTGTGGTGGGTTTTTTAGTCTTGTATTGTTTTTAACCCATGCTAGCAGATGCTCTCCATAAGTGTCATAGCAATGTTTTGGACAAGTTGAGAAGCTTTTTTGTGAAAAGTTGGGCAGGAAGCACATCCTGCCTAAAGGCGTAGCCTTGGTTACACCTCAGGTAACATCTGTCTGGTGTGTTCGAGTTTGAGAGTAGAGGTGCAATGGCACAGGGAAAGGGAATAGAATTAACTATTCTGGCCTAGATGACACAGCATTATCACTTATATAAATGTTTAGTCAACAGTCGTGACCTTGACCAAAAAATACAGTGTTCAGGTTGATTGGTAGAGTACTGTTGTGTGGGCTTTATTTGTTCATGCAGCTTACTGTTTGCAAAGGGGAACAACAGTGACATGAAGCTCTGTCTCTTGCAGAAAAATCTTTCTTGCTCCTGCAAACAGCTGTCACTCTTGACAAGTGTTTCTTGGCTTCAGAAGTGTGGATTGTGTTTCTTGAAGTTGTTGTTGTTTTTTTTTTTTTGAAGTTGCAGAACTGGTTTATGCCAGCTAGGGAGATTTCTAAAAATGCCAAGTTAGTAAGGGATGCAATTCTGAGTATTTGGTGTTAAGAGAAAGTGTAGTTGACATGTTGAAGTCTCTAGGTATGTCAACTTTGCTGGAATTAAAGCTTTACTAGTGCTTTCTAATCAACACAGTAGTACCTGCTTGCATCACTGCTATCTGTGGGTTTTGGTTATGACTGTGCACTGTATCAGTTGATCTAATTATTTTTAAATGGCAAACTTCAATTAATCTTTCCCACAGCACCTTAGTAACTTGAAGTGTCTTGAATGCCCCAAGTAGTCTCAGGTACTTATGTCAAAGTTGGTTGCAAATCTGGACTGCACTCAGTGTGAGGAGAAATAAAATGTGAGAGCACCTGCTCATGGCCAGGGCCTGCAGTCCAGTTTGCAGGTAGGGGTACGTGGAGCAGACCTGCTCTTTATGGGATGTACTGGAATCTCCTGTTGGTGTGCAGCTCACAGCTGCTGTTTTCACAGCGCTGCCTTGAGAGCAGATGCTGTTTGAAGAAAGCAGTGCTGCTTGGCGGAGCCAGCCTTGATGTTGAGATTGTTACACGGTGGGAATTTGTGTGGGCAGTGGGAAAAGGAACCGTGGTATGTCCCTTGGAATGCATTGTCTGCATGCTTCAAGTGGAGAAATATTGAACTCCAAAATGTGTGTGTAGACATGGATTATTTTAAAAGTAGGGAGCTATTTCTGCTCTTGGTTTTGGGAATGCCGAGCTCTTGAGCTTGCAGGCAACATCTGTCAACT
Source organism: Caprimulgus europaeus (assembly GCA_907165065.1). The sequence continues at coordinate 80,676,638 of OU015526.1, forward strand.
GCCCTCCTGGATGGAGCTGTGTCTAAGACTTGTGGAATATGCTTTGCTAAAAATACACACACACAAGAGCATATGTATAAATATATAAAAATGTGACTGTCTATATATGTCATTTAATACTGCCTTTATTCAGCAGGAAAGCTGTTTAACAGTGCTTTCTGGCCAATGGGCATGCACAGATGTTATGGCTTCGGTTGGCAGCCATATAGCCAGGGTGGTGGCACAGTTGGTGCACGGCACCTTCCCGGTAGCTGGAATGATGTTGCTGAGCTCAGGACTAGCAGTGACTGGTGCAATAAGGCAGCAATCTAGGTGTGAATAAAGCAGTGACAGCATACTGGGATGATGCAAACTGGATCACCTTCAACCCATGCTCTGGAAGTCTAACATACAGTGTGAGGTATGTACCAGCTGTTGCAGGAATTCCTGTTGCACTGCTGGGAAACTGATACCTTTATTAATGGGGTGTCCCATCATCTTGTCATACTGAGGTGCTTCCGGGAGGGAGAGGCAGGATTGTGGTCAATGACTTCTTGCCCTGTGGAGGTTTAAACAAAAACAGTGTGCTTGAGCAAAAGTTCTTCATAAGGCTTGAGAACTGCATTTTGAGTTGTCAACAATTGCATGGTATTTGGAGTCTAATTAAAAACTTTCCAATGTTTGATTTCTGTGCATTTTTAAAGGTTTTGGTGTCACAAATAAATACAAATTTTGTTAGCTTGAAAAACTGAATAGTGTTCTCTACACAAAACTAGAGTATTTCTTGTGTGTGCTTGCAGTCTGTCGCTCCCATACATGTGCCTGTGATACAGCTCCTTTTGACTAACAGAAGAGGGTGCCTCTGTGGAGGAAGGACTGTGTTGCAGGAAGGAGGGAGTTTCTGGTAATTTCAAGAAGTGCCCTGTAATTATCCCAATGAATGGACGAGTTAGGGGCATTGTAGCAGTACACCACAAGAGAAGCAATTAAGCAGCAGGATAGAAGAGAGGGCTGTGTGACACTGCAGCAGCCTATGAGGATCACAGAAGTACTCTCTGAACTCCAAGAATGTGCTGTGTTTATTATGTACTATGTGAAGATGTGATCAGAACTGAGCTGCAAGGAATAGCTTTTAACATGGGTTCATCTGCCACTGTGGCAGGAAGGAATTTACTCCAAATGCCAAGTGAAATAACACATAGACGAGGTGCATAACACCTATTGAAAAAAGAGCCTTTTCCAGTGCTCTAGACAGAAGTGCTGGTGGGTATTGAGAGCTGTTTTAGGTGAGGTCATGCTTCTCTTGTGGAGGAGAATTACTTCTGTCCTGATTTTCTTCATAAGTGTCCTGTCTTTTTTTTTGGACCCTGGCTTCTTTGGTGTCTTGGCAGCTCATAAAGCTATGGAGGTCAGGGTGTTTGTTTTTTGTTTTTTTCCAATGAAGAGCATGCACTCGGACCATTAAATGAGGCATTACTGCTGTCCTTCATTGTGGACTTTCAAGAAGGGTTTTTACTTCTTGATACTGCTTGGAGCTTGTCTGCAGGCCATTCATGCTACTGCTTTGAGAGGGGCCAGGCTTTATCTGTGTTTTGAGTAGATTTGTAGTCCATAAAACAGTTCACACTTGTGCATTGACCTTGCAAACAATAGCGCTCAGAAGGCCATGCAGTTTGAGGAGGTGTGTAACTTCTGAAGGATGGCTTCTCTGGCTGCAGATCAGCCTGATTTTGGAAAATACTTGAGAAATTTGGGTGACTCGTGGTTCTAGAGTTAACAGAGAGCAGATGTGTACCAAGTGATCCAGGCATCAAGCAACACAGAGTAAGATAGCAGTGAAAGTATTGCTAAAGGCAGAAGTTTATTCAGAACACAGATTAATGCACCTAAACTATTGTTGAGTGTTAGGTTAGCTGAAATGCAAAAAAAGCCAGATTTGGTATTTTAAAGAATATTAGCATGTGGATGGATAGCCATCTCGTTGCAAAGGGCTGGGGGGGGAAAGGTTAGAGGCATAGGTATGGGTAGATGGGTGGAAAATAATTTGTACTTCAACCTGTTTGTCCAGCTTTGTGGAGAGAGGGCAACAAGGCCTTCTTGCTGGCCAAGGTCGAAGCTGAGAGTCAAACTTGAACTGGTGTGAAATTAAAAATAAACTATCCTTTAGGTGATTCAGCTTTATTAAGAACTACTTTACATAATGACTGTGAAGCCAGTTCTGGAGCTGTGCCATAATGGAGGCAGTCAACTTGGCCTTATAGTTCCTCTTAGGGCTCATGGCTCTAAGGGTTGTTTTTTTTTTTTTTTTCAAAAACTGTCTATTTTTCAAACTCAAGATTATATTTACTTGTTGAGGAAGTTACTAAATATCTAACTGTCTTGATTGTGTAAGTACATAACAGCTTAAGAGCTGTCACTTGCCACATTAATTTCTTCATTCATTTCAGAAACCTGAAATGTCCAGGAAAGCTGATTGTAAATACTGTGTCTGAAAATACACCTTTTAACATAAAATTAGCTTTATAAAAACTTATTTTAATTCTTTATTTGTGTCTAAATAGAGATGAATATTAAAACTTAGCCACCTCTCCATAACAGCCATGTTTTAATGCATCTGTAGGGAAGCTTTTACACCTTGCTGGTTTTGTGAGTGACTGTAGTAGCTGCCATTCGTGGTTCAGCATTTACAGGAGTGGGTAGTGGTTATTGCATATTACTATACAGATAAAATCCTTCTGCTCCTGAAGTTGTGTTCTATTTGTCTGACATTTGAGTATATAGTCGAGTAGTTCACCAATCAGGGGAACATTTGGTGCCTGTGTATGTTTTAATAGTATGTTTCAGAAAATCTTATTGTCTGTGTATCTAAAATGTGCATAACTTTGTTCAGAAGATCTTTGTTGATATTCTTCTAGTCTGTCTTCACCAAACAGTTGTCGGCAGTCTGAAAGATGGCAAAGGTACTGGAAGGTTCTTCAGCCTTATTTTGTTCTACCTGAGTAAGCAAATAGGATATTTTAAATTCTGACAGCTACACTGTTTCCTGGTTGGAGTTTCAGGAATGCAACGTGATAAAGTATAAATAGAAAGGTGAGGCCCCTGAAGTTTTTTCAAGGTTGACCTTAAATATGCATAGGAAAAAAACAGACTAGAGAATGTGGCTGGCATAGAATTTAATAAAAAAACAGAACTAAACAAAATCTGCTCCCTGACACACACAAAACCCTGCAAAAAAAGGAAATATTGCTAGTTAGCTTGGTAATAAGACCCCCAAAATAAGTGGTTAAGATGAAAGAAATGATGGTTCAAGGTAAGAAAGAGGTGTGAATTTTAACTTGCAGAGCTTTGTAATGAGTTGGTCTGTCAAATCTTCAGAGTTTTAATTGTGCTAAGTATCTACTGAATAATATAACTAGATGCTATAGAAAGACTTTTTAGCAAGTATTTCAGGGGAAAGTGGCTGGTGCAACGTGACTGTCCTGTGTGTAACTTTGAATATTTAAGTCTCAGATGACTTAGATGGAAATAAGACTGTAAGAGATTCAGCTCCTACAAGTCCTTTGTGGTTTCATATACCCCATACAAACTATTATGAAGAAATGCAACTCCATCTCAGACAAGGTCAGTCCAAAGTCTCAGATCTGGGCAAGGGGATAGAGATAATTGGATTCTAATGGTACAGCACGCAATGAAAAGGATGTGTGTGTTTTGAGGGAAAAATAGCATCTTGTCAGCTCTTTGTGGCATGTCTGAGGGGAACAGAGATGAGTCTTGGTTGTGAGGCCCACAGATTTGGTGCCTCATTGATTCCCACTTAGCAGCAAGGCAATGGGATGTTCTTGCAGAGTTCATGTGGGCCAGTACAGGCTGCCTAAATGGAGTGCTGCTCTCATGCAAAAAGTTGGGTTTTTTGCTTTTGCTTTGTGTGGAAGTCTCTTCAGATCTGCAGTCAGTCCCGTATTCAGGTCTTGAGTGCTGACTGTGTTACCAGCCTCATGGTTTCCTAAGTCGCTTTCTCTGTGGCCCCTCAATTTATATTTGAGTTAATTCTTGAGGGTATGGAACAAAGCGGGGAAAAAATGGGATTGTGGTGTTATGGTCTCTGCCTGTGCCTGGTAGCCTTATGTACTGTTGTCTTGACTACATTAGTGGCAATTTTCAGATGGTAGCTCAAATTATTTACTGACAAGTAAGCTGAAGGGCTTGCTACACCCAAATGGCTAAGGGTGGTGGGGTTCATGTAATTGTATTGCCAAAGCACGTATGCAGTTTGCCAGGTTATTACACTTTGTCACTGTGCTCTTTCTGTAATTTTTCAACAAAGGTACTGTAAAACCTGGTGCTGTTAGAAATAAAACCACTTAAAGTTATGTTACTTTTTGATGGGAAAGCATAAAAGTTGGCAAAGCTGTTGCTTGTTGCCCACTGGGTGAAGGATAAGTGCTAGTCATTTAGTGCCTGTGTACCTGTCGTGGGTCCAACTGCAGCATGTTGTGGTATTTCTTGCCTGTGGGAAAGTGGGGACGTACTTGTGTGATGCTGTGGGGAGTTGTGACTTGACTAGATTAGGAATTTAAGGAGATAACCAGAATTGTCACAGTGGCTCATAAAGAATGGAAATAATGTAGAGAAGATAGTGGTTTAACATCTGGATCTTCCTTGTCATCTTTTTGTGTGCCATAGCTTTTGTTGTCATTTTTTTTTGGATGCATGGTATTATGAAAAACTGAGTCTATTTTCTGTCTTTACTGATATAAGATAATGGAATTTTTTCAGCTTCTGAAAATATTAGTGAAATGCCAGCTCCTGTGCTGATGGACATTGCAAGTATAATTCTGTTCAGTTTGCTATCTCGAGTCTCTGGGCAAAGCAACTACTCATTATATCTGGTTGTGTTTCTGTACAGGACAAGGCCATGTATGTGCCCCCACCCCCCAGTATAGCAATATTTAGTAAGAGTGTTCGTTAATGTTTTCAGCACTGATTATTGCTTGCTTTGGTGCATTCAGTGAGAAGTTTAATGTCAGACATTACTTGAAAGGTGTGAAGTGTAGTGTTCAGGGTTTTGCTGGATAAAGATTCCCATAACATTGGTGGCTATTAATTTTGCTGTAAATATTAATACACTTGATCAAGTTCTGTTCAGAGTTATGCCATGTGGCTCTTTGACAAAAGGACTTTTATAGTCATGATGTTAACTAGTGGAAAACCATTCAAGGTCACATATCTACTCCTTGGCAGAATGAGGAATAGGTCAGCTTTTATTGCTCTTTCAGGGTTCAAGTATTAGTTAATATTGCCACCTAATGGCAAGAAAAGCAGTTGTTTGAGTAGTCAGATTGTTTTAACCCAGTCATGTCTGCTCTGGTTACATGAAAACAATTGTCAGGGAAACTTGAAATCTGGCATTTTGTTCTTGTTGTCCTGCTAGTCCTAGAGAATTTTCAGGCTATAAAACTGGTTAAAAAGACAAGGGGTGATTTTTATCATCTAATCATTGGACTTCTGTGCTTTACCTGAGTATTGCTTTATATTTTTGCTCAAGTTCTTAAAAAAGAAGCCTCTTTTTATGAGTGAATAGTAGAAAAAACCTTGCACTAGTGAAGGTGTGCTTGTCACTCTTAACATAATTCCCCAGGCTGGTGTTAGAGGAGCCTTTTAGGATCATTTTGGCTCCAGCTGGCATTTGCCATTAGAACTTGAGTAACTTCAGAGCAGATGTCCTGTTAATGTTTTGGGAATGCCTGGTGTAAACTAGGTTAACTATAATAATTTTGCAGACTTGAGGCTGTTTTATGAAAGTTGGCAGTAATTTTGTTTTGCCAGTGTAGCATCTCATTTGGCTAAATGAGCAATTAAGTTAAAAAAAGTAAAAAAGATATTTAATCTTCAAGAAAATTTCCCAGTAAAACTTAACCTCTTCAGTTGTTGGTGATTATGTGCACGTTTGCTCAAGCACGTGAGACTTGGATCAGATGAGCTGTGTTATGCTTAATAAACAGATTGCAGATGATACCAGGAAACATGAAGTGCATGCATTGCAATTGGCTGTCTGGTGAGCAGGGTAGTTCATCATTTTAACTTATATATTTCTGTCCTGAGCTTTTGCACTGGTGGAAAGTTCCTATGGTAATAACTGGCTTCCCATCAGTCAGCAGTCAGTTAAGGGAAGCGTGGATTGAGGTGAGCTCTTCCATGAGGCACCTTTCCTCCAGCTGTGGGAAAGCTGTGTGTGTGAACCTGGAGGTGATGCTGATGTCATCTGCTTGAGGGCTGGAGCAGGAAAGACTAGCAGAAGACTGATAAAACAGGAGAGTGGTGGTTTTCCTTTTAACTTGCCTGAGAGTTTGGAAATACTGTTTCACTTTGCTGCTGTGTATAATTCCTGTCTGCATGAATTTTCTTTTCTACCAGTGAAGAAAAAATAAAAGGAAAAGCTCATACTGGGAAACTGGGAAGTGGGATTGAGTAAATGGCTCGCAGTTTATGCTGCTCTTGGATGAAGAATGCTCCTGTCTGAACTAGTTGTGGGAAAATGTTTATTTCTTAACTGCATATTTAGTATGGATTTAAATAAAAACACTTCTTTAGAGTTGATTGCATTGTCTGTGATTGTCAGTCTTTAATTAGAAAAGTTACATGACTTCTTCAGCATCTCTCAGGACCTTCTCTTTTTCTTAGTATTTTAATTTTTATGGTTTAGAATGTAGGTTTAGGGAATTAATATTAACCTCTGTCAAGTATTGGGGAATTTAGAAATTGTAAAGATCTTCACTTTGTTCAGGTTTCTGGATGACTTGAAAGTACTGTACCTGAATACATAGAGCTCACACTAGGCTTTATGTATTTGTTTGAAATTGAAAATGCTTTTCAAATATTTTTGTTTAATTTTGTAACAAAATGGTAAAACCTTATGTTTTTCTCAAGAATACATCACCTATGTGAAATGGATTGAGCTTGCAAAACTTCATAACTTTTTCAGGTGCTTGTCACTCACTCAATGACTGACATAAACTTTCTTGTTCTTTTCTTAGCATGTAGTGATGTGGGCTAGAGGAATAACAGAAATTCAGGTAGCTTCACTTCCTTGTAATTGTGTTTTCTAGGTGGCTTCTCCACTGTGTTTCTGGTACGTACCCATGGTGGGATACGTTGTGCACTGAAACGAATGTATGTTAATAGTGTGCCAGATGTCAACATATGCAAGAGAGAAATTACAATTATGGTAAGAAGCCTGTTATGTGTAACTGGAGAATGTTATTAATTTGTAATATACTTACACCAAATGCCTCTTCAATGACAATAGCTTCTAAACCACCTTTTCTTTTGACTTCATGGTCTGGATTTTGCAGTGTTAGTTGCAGAAACTAATGCTGAGTTTAGAGTTGGTGCATGGTTAACTTGTAAGCAGTCACAACCAATGTATTTAATACCACAGTCAATTTGATCAGAACATCTGGTTCCTGATAGAAAGGAATTTCTGCCAGTTCTGCAGTGGTAGCTTAAATTCTCAAGGCCTCTGTGTGTCACAGCTTTGTGAGCTGAATGATGCTGCTGGTGGCTGCCACAAGTATTGTCATCTTGTGTAGGTGTAACATGTTCTTGAAGTTGCAGTCCAACGTTGAGGTGACTGGTAGCACCTATTTAATTATCTGATATAAGAGGTAATTTTATGTTATCTTACAGGTAGCAACTGTGTGGTAAAGATGACAACACTTGTATAGTCAGATGTGCAATAAGCATTGCTTAACTTAGCATGTGAAATGACTCTTAAAATTTATTTATTTTTTTTCTCCTTGGGGTTGCTCATTTGTAATAACTTTGTAAAACTTAGTAATAGTTCAGAACATAACACTTGTGGCTTTTTTCCAGCTCCTTTTTTTAATAACTCTGAGAGACTGTTTTTCAGTTTAGCTTGAGATAGGCACGAGTAGCTCAATTCTCAGTTTTCCCTACATATCAAGGCTCTAGCTATTACTGCTTCACAACGCTGTTTCAGAATGCAACAGTTTGGATGTGTTTGCATTGTCCAACAAGTAGCACGTAAATGTTCTTCTCTGAGTAGTAACAGCATTGTGTTTGATACGTAGCAGTCACTCTGACATTGCTGGCAGCAATGAGCTTCTGTATTTGTGGTACTTTCTCAAGAGTAGTGGATGTGGGACAGGAACCAACTTAACTTGGAATCCTAAATGGCTGTCTGAAAACTTGTGCTATCTTATATTGGTTTAAATTTTTCTGTGCTGAAGTGTAACATGCATTTTCTCTTTCAGAAAGAGTTATCTGGGCACAAGAACATTGTGAGCTATTTGGATTGTGCTGTTAACTCTATAAGTGATAATGTCTGGGAGGTGCTCATTCTCATGGAGTACTGTCGAGGTAAGAGACGACTCTGAGGTTTTGAGAGTAAATGCAGGGAAAATGTTTGATCACCTGGGATTTTTAGAATTGTTCCCTAATATAAAGGGAATCCAATTCTTTCTTTTTGCCTTTCTGTTTGTGTTGTTGCTGTTGAACACTGAGAAAATGTAAAAATTGGTTTCATAGAGCTTTGCAATTAAGTGTGATTAGAAACAGGGAAATTATTTATCTAAGTATGAAGTTAAATTGTTCTGTTCTGCTCTTCCCTGCTCACAATGGACAACAGTAATAAAGAGTCAGTAAGTAAGATTACAATGCCTGTTTCTCCATCTGTACAGTAATTTTATTTTAGATTAGCTAATCAGTATGTACCTAGAACATAATTTGATAGGAAAGATTTTCACTGCTGTTCTCCCTCTGGAATTTTTGTGACAACAGCAATATTAAAGATAGTTTACTCTTACCTGACAGGTGACTTGTTATAAATGAGCATAGCATAATTAGTATTGATAATGCTGCCAAAAAAAAGAAGTCCTGTGGTCCCTTTTTATAATGTAACTTTGTTTCAAACAATATGTAAAAACAGGTAGTTTCTAGGTTATTTTCCCCCCACCTCATATATGTATTTGAATAAACTTGCCATTGAGTTTAACTTGGGAAGTTTATCTGAAATTGTAGGTAACTGAGCACTGACCTCATAATTTGAGATGGTGGTTAACCCAAATAGGTGATGGTACTAGAACAAGTGCTGCAAGTACAAAGTAAATATTTCTAAACTAGAAAGAAAACCCACCACCCATAATGCTCAAATAATAGTTTTGGATGAGATTTATGTTGGTTTTATTTGCAGCAGAAGCAGCAAACCTTACAGCTTGAGCAATTGGTACCATAAGGAGCCAAAGACAGTCTTGATGTACATTGTGGGGAAGGGAATAAGGAGAGAACTTGAAAACTAAGGTCCACATTTCTGACCCTCTACCTTGCTTGTACAGGTGAATTTCTGTCTCCCTTTGGGAGCTCAGTTCTGACTCCCTGTTGGTAGCATTTTGTCCTTATTTATAGTGGTAAATAGCCACGCAGATGTCAACTGTCAGATAACTGGTAAGCTTTTCCTTTTTAAAGCATCCTTGTTTCGGTGGAACACTTACCAAGGCCTTGCAGACACCGAGTCTTGCTTCATCTCTTAGTGTCCAGTGAGCATTGTGGTAGGAAGAGCCTAATATTGTCTGGTAAGATTACTTCAAGAAACAGGGAAATTTTAATTCCTAATCTTAGAAATAACCCTATGAAGAGGTTAAGTGAGGCCTTTCTTGAAGGGTGGATTCAGGGCTCTTTTTTCTTTTTCTTTTTTTTTTTTTTCCTCCCCCTCTTTCTCCCAAAGAGAGAGGGTGCTTAGAATATGAATTAAATGGAACTCAGTTTACTGACAGGGTTTTGGCTATAGATCCAAATGCAAGCGACACTTTTGAGGTAACATCTTTGTGTGATGGATGCTTCTCTGTGTTTGTGACAATTCATCCTAAATGGGTTTCAATTGTAGGAACTGTTTTTTTCATTTGAGACAGTCATTTTTCTCTCTAGGATGATATGAGAGGGTGCATTTGGACAATGAGGTTTGTTTGATTTAGATACAGTGACTGTGGAAAACTTTTCTGCATCTTATTTGTGTACTTTTTGCATATAAATAAGTCTTTACATCTATACATGATAGTAAGTACTAAAAAAAGAAATACCTTGTTTTTTCTGTAGCTGGACAAGTTGTGAACCAGATGAATCAGCGTCTGCAGACAGGCTTTACTGAGTCAGAAGTAATGAGAATATTTTGTGATACCTGTGAAGCTGTTGCCCGCCTGCATCAGTGCAAAACACCTATAGTTCACCGAGATCTAAAGGTATGAACTTAATAACAAGGAACATCTAGGTTAAATTAATGACCTACTTAAATAGGATTGAGAATATAGGAGGTATTTGATTAAGACTGACTTCTAGTTAGGGCAGCACTTGCTGCTGCTGGAGTGGTAAACAGAGACTAAACTGGAAGACATCACTGAATGTGAAGTCTATAAATTGATTTTTGTGATAACTTTCCTGTTGGTGTGTGAGAACACATAGTAACAGTTAACTTGGAAATTAATGCTGTTGTTTTAATCTAATGTTTCTGTGTGCTCTTTTCTTTCAAGGTGGAGAATATATTGTTAAATGATAATGGGAACTATGTTCTCTGTGATTTCGGCAGTGCCACTAACAAATACCTTAATCCTCAAAAAGATGGTGTCAATGTGGTTGAAGAAGAAATTAAAAAGTAAGTTCACTTTTAAGTGGCCTGTCATAAGCAATGTTGGTTCTGGTAGGAAACTCCATGTGTTATTGTGCAGTGTGCATGTATCTTATTAATATGAATTGAACTTAATTGCTAAATTTGGTTTAACTTTGACATAAATATAATAAAATAGTGGAACTATTTGGTAACATAGATTTTTTCCATTTACTCACAGATTGTTTTTGCAAAACTGAGACTCTTAAGAATAAAACTGTTGGAAAAAAGCATGCTGTTCTGCAATTAAATCATTCCAAAATATTTGTCTGGCTACTGGCCATTTTAGGAGTTTGATATTTTAAGTTTGTGTTATTTTAATACAGCTAACAGCATGAGAGAAAAAGAACTGATGTAAATAAGCATTAGAATGGATTTATGTAAAATCTTATTTAAAGTCCAAGTTCAGTCTTCTAAGACTGATCAGAAAAATATTTTAACTTTTATTACAGGCACACTCTTGAAAAGATATTTGGTTTTCCCCTTCAGGCTAACTACTGCAGAGGAATAAATACAGGCTGCTTGTTCTCAAGTTATAAACTGATACAGGTGTTTCTTTGAGCTCTGAAAAATACTTAGACTACCAGTTTGATAATTATTTTGAGGTGTTAGTTTTCTGAAGTCCGAGTTCTGTATATTTCAATATGCAATAGGGAATGCTCTGCAAAACTCTTACCTTAAGTCTTTCAAATGACTGGTTATTGCAGTATTTAAGCAAAATGCCAAAGCACATGTGTTGGAAATAACATTAAAAGCAAATTTTAGCTGACTTAGTATTTATTCTTGTATATGATAATTTTCTGTTGTTACTCCAAATATTCTTTGTGGTGATGCACATGCAATAAATGACTTGCATTGTGTAAGACAGTTCCAAGCTCATGTCTGAAACTTGGGTGTGAGTGGTGTGTGAACAGCAGATGCAGGAAAACACACTTTGAGATCTGAGGCACAGTTTCCATCTATGTCCTCTTTTACTTCTGTACTGCTAGGTACACAACACTATCATACAGAGCTCCTGAAATGATCAATCTTTACGGAGGAAAACCGATTACCACCAAGGCAGATATCTGGGTAAGCAAAACATGAGGTACTATGAAATGTAGAACTAATTAAAAGGTGTAGGGGGGGAAGTTAAAAGTAGCATTGACTAACTGAAAATCTAATGCTTTGAAAGTTGAAAATATCATGTGGCTATGCAACGTGGAATACTAGGAGTATCTTTGGTAGTTATGTTTTCTATAAATAAAATGAGTGCCATGTGTGATGATAATTTTGAGTTAAGGGAGACATGATTTAGTCTGTCTCCTTTTTGTTGGCATATGTTGCTGCTTGCTAGTCACCAGTGATTTCTCATGGAAACCTATTGGCAACGTGATAAGGAAATCAGTTTTTATTAGGAGATGTCCAGTGAAGTAAAAGACTAAATTTGGCAGAACTGCTAGTGGTAGCTCTGGGTGATGTGACAATGCAAATGCAACTCTTGGAATATACTCTTAATTTTGGGAGTTTGCTGTTTAATGTAAGAGTCAGTGGGAAAGAAAGCCTTTTTAGAGCTGCTTCATATATCACCTTGTCACATCAACAGAGTTTCATGATCCAGCTTCTGCGTAACAGCGTAAGCATCAGCTGTAGCTAGGATGCAATTTGTTTCTTGTTGGTGCTGCTTTATTGTGTAAAACGCTTACTCTCATCCCTTTACAGTGCCTGTATTTGTTTTTTGCAGGCACTTGGCTGCTTACTGTATAAACTTTGTTTCTTTTCACTTCCTTTTGGAGAAAGTCAAGTTGCTATTTGTGATGGAAGCTTTACCATTCCAGACAATTCCCGGTACTCTCACAGTGTACACTGTTTGATCAGTAAGTAACTGGGCAGCACAGCAATTCTTTTGCCTCATAAATCAAATAAAGCACAGAAGATCCCACTAATGCAGGCAAATGACTTGGATGGGAGGTGCAGACTGGCTGGGTTCTGGAGTGAACGGTGGGAGTTACTCCTGGCTGCCATCTGTCTTGCAATTCCCGCGCTTGCCTGTGAAAGGAGGCTTGCTTACCCACTTACTCAGCATTCAGCTGTGCCACAGGGTACAGAACTGAGGTGCTGGCCTAGAGAGGAATTTCAGAAACCTAGGGAAAACTTCTTTGAAATGGTGCTAAAAACGAAGCAGGTGAATGAAGTACAAACAAATGTTTTTCCTGGACAGCTGACATGTTAAAATCAGCTCCTTTATTCTAGACACTTAATGAATGAGTGAGCCCCCAACACAAGATAGACATGGATTACTTAGAACGAGTCCAGAGGAGGGCCGTGAGGATGATGCGAGGGCTGGAGCAGCTCTGCTGTGAGGACAGGCTGAGAGAGTTGGGGCTGTTCAGCCTGGAGAAGAGAAGGCTCTGGGGAGATCTTATAGCGGCCTCCCAGTACCTGAAGAGAGCCTACAAGAAAGCTGGGGAAGGACTTTTTATGAAGGCAGTTAATAACAGGACAAGAGGAAATGGCTTTAAGCTCAAAGAGGGCACATTTAGATTAGATATTAGGAAGAAATTCTTTGCTGTGAGGGTGGTGAGACACTGGCACAGGTTGCCCAAGGAAGTTGTGGATGCTCCCTCCCTGGAAGTGTTCTCGGCCAGGTTGGGTGAGGCTTTGAGCAACCTGGTCTAGTGGAAGGTGTCCCTGCTGCTGGCAGGGGGGCTGGAACTGGATGATCTTTAAGGTCCCTTCCCACCCAAACCAGTCTATCGTTGTATGAATAAAACATTACAAAGACCTGCCAGATTTAAATTGTACATCTCAACTCAGAAGAGCTTTGTTGAAGTCAAAAGAACTTTTTGGTTTCTTTGGGAGGCTTGGATGATGTTTTTATATATTTTTTTTTTTTAATTCCCCAACCCTGCCTTAGCTGGCCACAAACCACAAAGGGATAAAGGGAATGAAAGGAGTAGCTCTTAATGTATTCATAGTTCCTTTTTGCTCTTAAGTGTGTATTTTCTGTAGAATGTCAGACCATTAATAGTGTTTTCTATCCAGGCTGGACAGTTGTGCTTAGATAAATTTGAAGTCCAAGTTTAGTGCAGAAACAAATGTACTGAGATGAGTTGCACTGGTGGGAATTTTATAGTAGTTTCATCGTTTTAAACAAACAAAAAAGTCTGATAAATTTTGTGCAGCCTCAAGTGTTGGATGTGAACTCTGGAAAGTTTGAAAGCTCAAAGAGAATGAAGGAAAATTTAGGACAACAACAAGCCCTGGGGCTAGTGATTAATCTGTTATCCAGGTACAGAGTTACAGAATCCGTTATTTATAGTAATAATTAGTATTTTCAGTTGTCTTTGTTTTTGGCTTTGAACAGGTTAACTTGAAAGAGTGCAATTGACAAGATGAAAATTTCAGAAAGTTTGAATAAGACCTCTTATAATTTATTTCTAATTTATGAATGAGTTGACCACATAGTTTATGCTTTTATATAATAGGAAATACCAAATCCAAACCACTTCTTTGAGCACACATTCATAATTGAGAAACAGCATTTACCACAGTAAGCATTTACCTTCTGCAAATATATAATAACTGACAAAAAGAGATTAATTTTCAGGTGATTAAATACTTTTCTTTCTGTTGTGGTGTTGCTTTTAGAAGAGTACAGATTTTAATCCTGTCTTCTTATAACTGAGCACTGATTTACTAAGCTTCAATGAACTGCTGTGCAAAGATGAGCATTACTGGCATAGAATATATGTGGGTAGGGAGGAATCTTATACTAACTTCCCTTCTTTCCATTTGCAATGGAAACAAAAAAAAGATACAGTTGGTCATAAAAGGTATTTCAGGGACTTCTGTCTTCATCTCAGCTCTGTTACAAGACAGGGCGTGGAGAGTGACAAGCTGAACATTCTCTGCCTCATAAATCCAGTATTTCAGAATCAAGTGGCACGAGTTACTTAAGTGTTTTGTTTCCACTTAAACTTGCAATGACAGCAACTTTATCTGCTTTATTTTGCAAAACCCTTTAAAAGCAAACTTGCTGTGAACTGTATTGCCCATGAAATGATGACTCTGAGTAAATTTGTAAGATGTGTCTAAAATAATATTAATTAAAAAAAATACTTCAAGATTTTTTTTACACAATTGTGTTTAAGGTCAGCTGCACTACTGAACAGTTTTGGAAATGCAGCTCAATTTTCTCATCAAAACAGAGAACTTGAACTTTTATAGGTTGTTCACTTTGTTTGTAGATGAACATATTTTTAGTGGCTTCTAATTTAGAAAATACCTTTTGCTGTTTATTTAGGTTCTCTGGTCATTTAGACAAGGTTTCCTGATTGTATACTCTGTATCATATTTCAAACAATATAAATAACATTTATTTGCCTGAAAAACACCAAACCTAATTTGGGAAGCTAATGTTTGAGAGGGACATCAGAAATTCTTTGTCTTGTCAGGAAAAAGTCCTTTTATCCATGGAACTATGTATATATATGTATATTTAATATACAAAAGTATGCACAGCCAACTGAAACTGCAAGACAAAAGATGATGTAAAACCTTAGCCTGATGCAGTAAGTATATCTGTGAATCTACTGTTAGCTACATGGAATTTTTTATTAACCCTAGAAAATTTCAGAAATATGAGTTGGTTTTATGTTGTTTCTCTCTGAGGTTATTAATTACTACTTCAATTTAGCTACCCTTTCTACAACTGGGTGCCAAAATATCAAACAGCATGTATCTTCTCCAAATGTATTTGACCTTAGAAACAATTAGATTTGACAAAAAGTATTTAAAAAAACTCCAAACAATGTAGCAATAAAAATGACTCTGGGCTAAGCTAATTTGGTGGAGCTGCTGATTTTTTTCTTGCTGGTAGCACACTGTCTCAACTTTTGATATCCAACAGTCATAATTTGGTTTTATCAATTTTTGCAGGATATATGCTTGAACCAGATCAAGAACAAAGGCCTGATATCTTTCAAGTATCTTACTTTGCCTTTAAACTTGCCAAAAAGGATTGTCCAGTGTCTAATATTAATGTAAGTAGTATTTTTTTCCATATTTTTAGTGTATTTTGTAGATAGTTTATCAAATCAGCTGAGAAAGATTATTTAAATTTCTTCATAAACCTTGTTCCTCAATTTAAGACGTAGAGCAGAGTAAACTTCAAGCTGCTATTGAATACATTCAATATTAGCTTTCTAAATATATTTTTTTTAATTTTGAGAGCTTCATGAGTTATATTGATATAATATACCTGATATATTGGGTATATATATTAGTATATACCTAATTATATATTAGTCAGCACCAATACCTGACTTAGGGTTTTCACCATTACTCATCTCTTCTATCTAATACAATTAATATGAAATATACTACATAACTTGTTGACAGTAGAAGGTTTAATGCTGCAGTTACAGTGTCAAGAGCATTTATGTTAGTTCTGGATAATAATCCTTAGCAATTATGTTAATCCATTGGAAGGATTCCAGTGAGCTGGAAGGCAAACAGAGCCTTGGTTAGTCTGCATTTCTACCCTTGCTTCCCATGTGAGTTTGAACTTTGAAAGTCTGAACTTTCTCTCAAAGATCATCTCATTCACAGATCTAATTACAGTGCAATGGAACTTAAGGGCACATCAATAATCTTCAGTGTTATAAAGTGATTCTTAAGATAGACATCAGGAAAAATACATTTCAATATTAATTTTGGAACTAATGCCACTTGTATATAATAAACTCTGCCTTCAGAAGCAGATCAGGGAACTTACTGAGATCCCTTTGAATTCCTTTATCATGGATCCTTGTAGAAGGTGGTGCTCAGTAAATGTGAGTGTGACTCTTTGGAAACTGAGGTTAAAAAAAAAAAGCAGAAAACCTTGAAGTACTTCCTGTTTGTACATAAAGGCTAAATTTCAAGTGGTTTGAATGCTTTTGCATTATGCTGATGCAGCATGGGAACAGGAGGTGCAATAACTACACATTCCCTCAAATACTTTATCCTGAAACATGAGTGTATCTTGACATAACATAATTGGGAATTTACTATGTTACTCATCACCCAGGTGACTTGAGAATATGTCTGTTGCTTGGGTTTTTCATTTTCCCCTGCAGATAGGAATTGCCTGCTTACTTGGCCTTTTCCCTTGTGACAGACATAGAAAAATAAAAGTGCCTGGAGTATTCTTATAAAGTGAAGCTGTTAGTGGTTTGGTTTGGTTTTTTTCCATTGGAGTGTTAAAAGAGCTGTAAGAGCAGCAGTCTATGCCCTGGTTTCTCTTGCTGTTGATTTCCTCTGGTAGTGTTTGCTCCTCTAGCACCCACAACTGCCCTGAGAGAGAAACAGCACAAAAATGTGCATGTGGATACCCCTGATCATCCCCCTCAAAATTTAATGAGAGTATAAAGATGACAATTACTGGTTAGAAGAGAGACTGGCTATAAACTGTCTTTGACAGCAACTTATTTTTTCAAGGGGAAGTTGGAAGTATGCCTGTCTCTTTCCTAGACTCTTGACTAATTCCAGTACTGACAGTAGGCTTCAGAAGTCACATTTGATAGTTAATTCTGTCTCTACTATTTGTGACGAGATGTAAATTTGTGTCCTTTATGTAAGTAGGTAGTGCATGCCTAATTAGAGATAATTTTCCTCCCACAAAATTGCCATTTTCCTTGGTTAAAAGCAGTTTAGGTGAAATGTAAGTCATTGAGCAATTTGACTGAGATGGAGCTGAGCTAAAGGACCATAGAAGCTTCGATGCTGCATGGATTTCTGGAATTTGTGTTGCAGTGGAAGAGCTGAGTGGGCTAAAAAACTACAGTTGTTTCATCCAAAGGCTAGGCTTTGTTTTGGTTTTTAAACTTGAGGCTAAAATAAGTTTCTGTTCTGTGCAGTTACAAGAAAACATTTGGGGAAAATTGTTGTACTTCATTATTGACAGTTGTTGGTGCACAAATTAAGTAGTTGATAAAACAGTCAGACCAGTAATTTTTTTGTTTTACTTCTGCAACAGATAAAAGAACATAGATACTGTTAAATTAAAACACTTTTAATCTACAGCCATGTGAGTGAGTTCTGCATGAAGCCTTGTTACATGAGAAAACTGGACCCAAGTATTCCTGTTCAATATGTAATGATTTTTTTCTTTCAGGATTTCGGTTTTTTAATTTATTCAAATTTATTTTTCCCAAGAATTCTCCTGTCCCTTCAACCCTTCCTGAACCCATGACAGCTAGTGAGGCAGCTGCTAGAAAAAGCCAAATAAAAGCAAGGTGAGCAGTGGCATGTGGCTTTACTGGTTGTTTGGGTTGTTATTTTATTTGCTAATATTGTTAAGCTACATGTTTGTCTGAAACCTGTTTTCATGTGCTTGATAATAATTGAAAAATTATGTTAGTACCAGAGGTCATTAGAATAGATAAGTTGCATTTCTAAGAGCTTCACATCTCTCCCTGGATTCCACTCCATCGCTTTTTTTCCTTGTATTGAGAATCCATGGAGAGAAACTGAGCACCTGTTTCTTGGTGGAATAAGTGCCACCAGTCTGTTTCTGGTCTGCTTTATTTTCTCTTAGTGTGATACATGAATTTTATACCAAAACTTTATTTTTTCTGTGCTTCTTGATAAAAACAAAACCTTGAGAATTCCTATTCATGCTTTTTACTTTTGCTGTGGTATATGGTGTATGCTTAATGCTAATGCTGGAAAATCCTTTACACTTGTAATTCTTGTTGATGGAAGTTGTTGAGGTTTTGAATCTACCAACATGTGTGACTTGAGTACTTTTATATTCAGCTATAATTATCAGCTCTGTTTCAACTCTGACTTCACTAGTTTATTGTGAATGAGAAACAAATGAATTGGCTCATGTAAGCCACGTTTGAGTTATGTAGATGTGTCTGTGCTGTTTTAAGGCAGTGTCATGGTCTGGACATGGTTGGTTTTGCTGGCTCTGCTGTCAGTTGGTAATGTGCAGCAGAGAGCAGGCATAGAATATCTATGGAATAATGTTTTAAACTCCCAACTAAGTCTGCTAGATGATAGCAGGAAGATTCATAGTTCTTTCTAAATAATGTTCTTCTGGCAGCCCTAAGTTACAGCAGGTTAAAGCAGATGGTGTCTTGATATAATACAGTATGAACTAATATGAGGAATTAGGTGCTGGAGCTCAGAGGGTGAATTAGTGTTTTTAAGCAGTTGGACAGCTTTAAAAAATGTGTATACTGTAACCTGATAATGGGATTAAAGCTCAAAAGTTCTTTAGTTTTGAACACCTTTATTTCTCTGGTGAACTATTGTACAGCTCTGAAGTACTTCAGGGAAGACAGAAATATTTTGAGTAGTTTATGGGTGTCATAACTGCTACAGGCTAAATCTCTTAACAAAAAGTAGAAATGAGTTGATTTAACAGGTAAAATTTTTCTTAATCTTGTTTCCTGGATGTATGAACAGTAGTCATATCTCTAGTTATAGGGCTGCTGACTCGAGTGCTGCACGTAACTTTTACTCACTTCTGTGAACTGAGGAAATCTTACTTAGAGAGACTTTGTCTATTTCCATGGTCTCCTTGGGAATAAAGCTATTGTATAGCTCTTAATTAATGGTGTTCTGCAGCAGGTGTATATCCTGTGTGTGCAAGGGATGGTGAGAGCAGTTTTAGGAAGCAAATTTTAAGGTACTAAAATCTGATTCAGAAGTAGAGCAACACATGGTTAAGATATAATTGAGCTGTTAAGAGACATACTGTGTAATTTGAAGAAGAAACTTCTTTATCAAGTCTCTTCAATGGGAACACTTGCCATTTCAGAATAACAGATACTGTTGGACCAACAGAAACCTCAATTGCACCGCGACAAAGACCAAAGGCCAATTCAAGCACTACCGCTTCCAATGTGCTGACGATCCAGAGCTCAGCAACTCCAGTCAAAGTACAAGTTCCTGGTGAATTTGGTAATCGTGGGCAAAAAGGTAACTTAACAAGGTCTAAGGATGCAGCAAAATAAGTGAAGAATGAATTTTGTGTTTGTTTTACTTGCTCCAGTAGGGATAACATTTAAAACTCAAATTCTTCTGCTTTTTTTTTTAATAAAATCCAAATCTCCATCCTTTCCAAAAGACTCTAAATATGCACATCATAAGTTTGATCAGGTGCCACAAAAACTAAATGCAAATTATATCAAAGTGAAGGTATTTTTGTTCATTGTACTTAACACTGATTTTGAACTAACTTCCCCACTGCAGACTGTGAGAGAAGTTTACGCTCAGTTTTGACTTTCAAATAATTCTCAGAGTACTGAGTTCTTCTCTAACAAACTGCTGTTATTGTAGTAGGAAAAAATATTTCCCTTCTGCCTCAGTAAGTCATGAGCTATCACCAGTATGATGGTGTTATCTGTAAGCTGGAACATGTGAAAACTTCACTTCTCTAATGATTGACCGATGCATGTCACATTGCACTGTGAGTGCAGTAGAGGGGCAACAGAGGAATAATTGAGGGAGACTCAATCAAGGGAAATGAGTTTTCAATAAATCCTTTTTGAGTTTTCAAAAAGAGTTATGGCTCTGATAAATACTCAAATAGTTATTACTTTTACCTCTTGAATACTTTCCTAGTTGCACTTTGATGTTATATGTCTAATATAGTACAGGAAGAGGAGCTTCAGGGATGTTATTGGAAAGCCTCCAATCAAAAAGCCACTGAAAATGTTTGTGTCTCAGCTGTAAATAACTTTTACTAGACAGGATCCAAGTAGTTCCAGTTATGACAAGGAACTGATTGTTTCTGGGCATTTCAGAATCTAAATACAGCGCAGAACAGAGATTTATGTTAGTGACTGCTTACTTAAAAGGCTGCAAAAACAATTGAATGGCAAAATTAATAAGGTGTTTGGTTTAAGGGAGTTTGACAGGTGAGCCAATAATTCCCTTAAAAAAACCCCAAATCCACAGCAAGCTGCAACCCTGTATCCATTGTATGCATACGAAGCTGTATGCTTGGAGATTAGGGTTTGAGATACTAGGAGGTGTAACTTAAGTGTTAGTAAAGCAGAAATCTTGAATCCAGCTTGCTCTGTGGTGAGACCAAAGGAAGGTTCTCACATCTTGTAAGTAGAAATGGTGCATTGACAGGCCTGGAAGTGTTTTTGGAGAAGTGAACTTAGTGTCTACCAGCTGTACTAGTTGTCAGACTGGGAAGGGAAGTTTATGAACTGTTTCACCTTGAAGTGTTAAATGAAGAGGTTAACTGCCAGGGAGCTCTCTAGCTAAGCTTGAGAGA
This sequence comes from Caprimulgus europaeus, assembly GCA_907165065.1. Next base: position 80,697,556 of record OU015526.1, read on the forward strand.
TCAGTATGTCAATAGTGTTGTCTGCATATCACAGGAACCACGAGAGCAGGGAATGGGCAAGAAATCTTACAGTCCCAAGGGACCAACCAGCAACCCCCTCAGCAGAACCGAGTTCTCCAGCAGCTGCAGCAAGGGGACTGGAGACTACAGCAGCTACACCACTTACATCACCAGCAGCCGCAGCAGCCTGCGATTCAGGATGCTTACGTTCAGCAGGTACCAGTCAAATCTGTTAGACTAGTTTCCAAGAGACACTTTAAGGTTCTTAATAACACTTGGAATCACGTGCTGGTTAAACATTTCTGCTGCTGTGGCCTGGTTTTTACCTGCTAGGAGAGAGAAAGGGATCATGGCTCCTGCCCCTTGTTTTCACCTGTGATTTGTCTCTTCCTAAGCACTGTAATGCTTGTCCTAGAGAGTTGCTTTCTTTGTGCTGTCTTGTTTTTGCAGTTTGACCCTGAATCCCAGCTTGCTTTGACTCATGGCCATGTGGCACAAATAAAGGTTTTGTGTACATGTAAGCGTGTTTGAGGTAAATGCTAGAAGTTATCTTAGTGATGATGCTGTGCTTGTGGTAGATGGTAGTACGTACACCACTTGAGCAGGATTCTTGCAGTTTGTTGCTTTCTTCAGGTTTTCTTGGTTGGTAAAGAACTTCTTTTTTTGTAGTTGTTCTGTATGTCCAGACTTTTTCATGGATACCACATGTTTTAACACTGTCCAGATTGCATACTGTCATGTATAACTGCTTAAATTGTGTAGCATAAATGACTGTAAACAAAAGAGAAGAGTAGCTAGGTCAGGCAAGAACTTGAAGATCCTGTCCAAGACATCTCTTGCTATTCCTCTTTTCTTTCCCCATGTTGAAACGTGTTATTCTTGGAAACACAGATTAATTATTTGCCAAATGGGGCTCAGTACTGGTGAAAATTGCCGAAGTTGGGATGTTATTGGTGTGCCTTAGAAAATGTGGTGCTGAATATATAGTCTCATTTTTTGTTCTACAGTTTGGTATTAAATGGGGAAAAAATGGCAAAGCTTCCAACCACAGAGTCATTAAAATGCAGTGACTGAATTGCAATCTGATTCTTGGTTATGTGATATCTTAACTGAAAAATGCTCTTGAGTCACAGAAGTGATATTTTCATTGATACTTCTTTTAAATATCTGGATATTCCTAAAGGAGGGATCATGACTTCTTAAAGCTGTTTTCTTCTTTTCAACTATAGTACCAACAAGCAATGCACCAGCAGATGGTCCAACAGCAGCTGTTGATGCAATCTGTGTACCAGCAGCAACCTTCCCAATCTCAGTATCCTGCTATGGTATGTCAAGAATGGAGCATAGGTGGTACAGTCTTAAAATATGTGCTGTGTTTGTAAGTCTATTGTGAAAAAGCAGTAAGAGAAGTTTGTGAGTAGTTGTAAGGAGCTGTGGATGTGGTAAATGTTGTGGAGTTCAGCATCCACATGATAGTCAGTTGAGGGGAAAAAAAATTAACACAAACTTGGTTGCAAAAGCTTATCTGGAGTTGTACTTTTGTATTAATTGGATGAGATATATATCTCTGCTTAATGAAGCTTAAGATGTATTAATTTGAAACATACATGGTGCTTAATGTTTCCAGTAGTGACCACAGCAACAAAAGTATTTTATGCTACCTAGGGGTAGAAGACATGGTGGCATCAAATTCCTACCTTGAAAGCAAGAAAGCTAACCAGCATAATCTGCTTTTCAAAAGTCAACTGTAATGGAATTTTGATTAATAAAATTTAAGAAGAGAGTACAATGAAAACTAGTGCTGCAGTAGCATATATTTAGGTTGCAATAATCACAAAAAGCTAGGTGGTAATGTGTTGGAAGAGAAAGATGGTATCACTGACCTGTTAGGGCTGTTTATTTTCACCCATATAATGGACAGGTCTGGCTTGTTTCTGCTGAAGGTACCAGGCTTTTTCTGGGTTGTGGTGGTTATTAGTGCATTTAGCTGCAAGGCTGGTATTGTTACTTAGCAGAAGAGATTCACACTGGCCCATGTAAACTGTAGTGATGTGATCATTATCTCACTTAGGTGCAGCAATATCAGCAGGCTCTCCTACAGCAGCAGATGCTTGCTCAGCAGCAGCAGCGGTCACAGCAGGCGCAGTCTCCTGAATATATCACTTCTCCACAAGACTTCTCACCAGCCTTAATCTCCTACCCTGGGTCACTTCCAGTGCATGCTGGAGCAGTGGCAGATTCTCCCTACCCTGCAAGCAGGCGAGTATTCTGACACAGATGTCCCCAAGGGTTACTTATTGCTTACATTGCTAATTGTGATGAGCACTGCTGAATCCTTGCCCCAGAAATTACTTGTTGCAATAGGAAGGTGTTGCTTAGAGCACTTGGATCGTTGCTGTTTAGTGGTAAGGGATATTCTGGGAGGAGGGTGGGACACTTGGTAACAGATAAGCCTGGTGCAACTTCTTAGAAAACCTGTCTGCCACTTTTTCTTCTTTGTGGACTTATTCCACGAACTGTCTGCTAACCACCTTGCTTAGGATGGTCAGTAGCCTGCATTGAATGAGGTTATGGGCATGTGAGATTAATCTCAAAGACTTTTAATAGAGGCTTTATAGTTGGCATTTATTTGCTCGGGCTTCTAACTCGTGTCTTTTGATCCATGGTCTGACTTAAGCATGTCATATGATGGAGTACACTTCATCAGCACTATGGTCCCTTTGCAGGGGCCTGCACACTTACTCTTGCTTAATAAAGCGTAATAAAGAATGATTCTCCCATGAATTCTTATGAAAAATATTGTGTGGAATGAAAAAACCTTCCTTTTCTGTTTTATAAATAAACTCCCACTTCTCCAGTTTCACTAATGTTATGAAGTAGGTTATATATTTATATACATTCCTGCTATACTATATTGAAAAAGAAATCCTTTGCAGTCGTGGGAATGGTGCAGTCAGTCTTGACACAGGCTTTCAGTTAATAGCATGACTGATGTGTTTCAGGTGCTGCTGTCATTCTTAGCCTCTTCTAGGTTACAGTGTGTTGAAAGAGTAAAAGGCAAAATATTTTCCTATTGTAGCCTGGATTGATATCATATATCAGTGTGACCAGTTTGGCTTAATCTCACCAATTAGGTAGTGTAATCTCTAGCAGAAAGCATTGTCCTGCACTTCTGTGCCCATATCTGGGATTCACCAGCTGTACTTCAATCACGTCTATTGCCAGGGTACTTTTGTCACAAATAATTTCTGTAAGGAATTGTTCCAGTCTGGAAGTAAATCTGTCTATTCCCAGTTGCTCTTCTGTGTGTTTGGATGAAGATTTGATCCTGCTGTTCAGCTTAAAGTCAGTGACTGCGGGTTAGCAGTGGTTGGCAGTGCATAAGGTTGCTCTTGGAAATACTTTTTGTATTGTAAATTGTAAATTTACAATACAAAAACTTGTAAATTACTTTTTGTATTAGAGGAAGGGGTGATGAGTTTCTTTTCCCTTGACATACTAAATTCATTGCATTGTATTTTGTGTTGTTCTTCTCTCAGTACAAAGAGCCAGTAGTCTTGTGGGATGGCAGCACCTGAGCTGACAGGATGGAGTCCCTTCCCCTTTCTCTTATCTTGGAAGAGATGGTTCCACGTGGAGCTAGGCTGCAACTGTGGCTTACAGAGCCTGGCTAGACATAGAGAGAGAGCCAGTTAGCATGCTGTAACTTGCCAGTTGCTGCTTTTCTATTCTCCTTCAGACAGAGAAGTGTTAGGTGTAACTTGCAAAAATGTGCAGGAAAGGAAAAAACACATCTAGTCAAAGATTTCCTTATCTGTGTAGATAGGACTCATAGAAGCAGAAGCTGTGGTGTCAGCTGGTTAACTGTATCAGTTGTGTGAAGGTAGGATTCAAAGACTCTTAGTGTGTCTGACAAGAAAAATAATTTGAAAATAAAGAGAACTGATGAAAGTTTCAGACATATTTAATAGGCTTTTTTCTGAGGAAAACAAGGCAGTCCCCTATGGCCATAGAAGGTACCCCAGGTGCAGCACATTTTTTTGCCCTTGCACATCACGGTGATGAAGGATCCTGTGCTTTGGTTACAATTAATAAATTGAAAAATAAAGGTCCAGGGGTTGCATACAGAAATGATGTGATCAAACAACATTTCAAGTGATCCATTTTCCCTTAAATTGGCTTTCAGATGCTTTTGGGACAAGCTGTTAATGTGTGTGTGTTACCTGTATCTAGTATTTTGGCATAATGAACCATGTCATAGATTTTCACCCTGATAAACAATCCTGTAATGTTTCTCTTTATTTGCTTTCATGAACTGAATTTACAGGTCAGGTATTCCTGATGCTGAAGCAATTGCCAGTTACCCAAAGCAGAGCATCAATAACCCACCTGATATGTCAGGCTGGAACCCATTTGGAGAGGACAATTTTTCCAAGTTGACAGAGGAGGAGCTGCTGGACAGAGAATTTGACCTACTCAGATCAAGTAAGGGACGCTTGAAGGCTTATTTTGCTTCCCAGTAAATAAGGGCTCTGTAGGTGCTCAGCAGTTCCAACACCTCTCGTGTTGAAGGGCCGTGCAGTCTGTGTACAGAAAATTCTTTCTGAGCATTTGAGGGCAAAGTTGGGCCTGTTGTCTTTCTTTGCTTTCCCTTTCTGAGAACGTGTCTGATAGGAACTCACTGTCACAAATTGGTAGCTACTGGCTCAAATACTGCAGAAATGGTAAAATTTTATCACTTAAATACTGCTTGTGTCACCTTGATTGTCAAGAAGCTCTGAAGAGCAGAGGTCTGTTGTCAGACAGGAAGAAAAAATTTGGCTGCTTGCTTGATTCCTTTTCAGCTTTTTTTTCCTGCACACCAGAGCAGAAGATTCTGTGGGTCTGATATGTCCTTTGAAAATGCCTGGAAGAAAATTGCTCTATTACATTATGTTAATGTTCTGTAATGTCCTTTTTGATGAGTGGCTACATGTAAGGGCTGCTTTATTGTTCTAATATGGCAATAGTTGAATAAACTTCTTCCTCTTGAAGTCAGTTATCTCAATGTTTTGTTTTTTTACTTGGAATTACTTTATTGTCTTAATTGCTTAACACATGCTCATTAGATGCTCTTTCTAAAAGTAGTTTTGTCAAGATCAGGTTTATTAGTGAGACTTGTAAGATGTGACAATGTCAAAAAATGGATTGTATATATTTGGCTGACTATCAGCAAGTTCCATGCAATTAAAAATGCAGTAAAGGTGAATTTCAAGTAACTGAAAAAACCCTACCCCTTCAATTGAGTCTCTTTCTTCTTGGATTTCTATGTCCTTAAATCTAGCTGAACAAGATGTGTGATTACCTGTTAATCCTTAAGGAAAGTGACTGGTTGGGGTTTTTTGTTTGGGTTTTTTTTTTGGGGGGACAGGGGGGAAATGGTTGAAACTGTTTGTTTTCACTGTGTTCATCAAATAAGACTCCTGTTTTGAGATGTGGATGTAGCCTGTGCTTATTTTGCAGTAAAAGGACTTGCTGCTAGCTGAGAGAAATGGATAATATACCAGCTGAAAAATAAGCATTCTTTCTGAACCTGAGTTTAGAATTTGAAGTTATTTAGTAGCAGAATTGACTATCTTTAGGCATGCTGCTTCCAATTCAAGCCTTGAAAATCTTTTGAGATAATACTCTTGAATCTGGAGAAAGTTATCTTGAACCAAAAGGTCAGCACAACATGACCTATTTCCAGAAGCTTTAACTGACTGTTGGAATGCTGACTGTGATTTTGTTAATTTTTATGGGATTGAATTGGTTAAACCACGTGTTTTGAACAAATACAAGTATAGAAGACAAGATTAACCAATGACATTTCAAGTGGCTTTACAAAAAAGCTGGAGAATGCTTTACAAGAAGTGTGCTTGCCTGGAGTAGCTCGATAGGCTGGTTATAGTAAACTGGGGAAATAGAAAATCAGAGTCGTTTTGGTTGGAAAAGACCTGTAAGATCTTCGAGTCCAACTGTTAACCTGTCACTACCAACTCTACCACTAAACCATGTCCCTAAGTGCCACATCTACACATCTCTTAAATACCTCCAGGGTTGAGGGCTCAGCTCCTTCACTAGGAAATGTTTCAGTGCTTGACAGCCCTCCCTTTGGGTGAAAACGCTGAATTGCATGCACACAGTTAGATTTAATAAAGCCTGGACTGACTTGGAGCTAAATGCTGCTAACTGCTGTCTCTAAATCTCCAGCAGAAAGAACAGTTAACTGCTATTATAATGCTGTTATCCAGTTTTTGTCCTACCTGTGTGAAAATAGTCTGAAGTTTTTAAAGACTAAATCTACTCAGGCTTGTTTTTTGCTCACCTCTTAGTAAAGATAATTCAATGTACACAAGAGCAGCATGTGATAGTAAACTTCATATGCTGTATGAGAAAAGTGAACATAACAGGTTGAGCATAGCATAGAGAAAACATAAAAATGAATATTAACAAAAATTCCTTGCTTGCCCAGCAGCACACTAGATGGCAGGCTTGTTTATATACAACCTGAGATGCAGTTACAGCTTTTCTGAGGCCTTTTGGCTTCATTTCTGTTAGAGGTCCCGTGGAGGGGGAGCATTGCTAGTTCTGACCTCGGGGGGTGTGTGTTTGTGTGTACACATAGATACATACATCAAAGACTTCAAAGACCTTTTAACTTGTTTTTTTCTTTTGAAATTAAGAATGTTAACACCAAAGATCAGATGAATTTACCTTCCGGTGTTAATGCCTCTGCTGCAGTCAAAGCAGAAATATTTATACTTAATTTTGTCTACTGGTACTTTCTCAGACTTAGATGGATTAATGAGAAATTGGGAGATTTATTGTACAATTAAGGCTTATAGCTATAAAATTGTCTTTAACTGAATAATACTTTCTGGAATTTCCTCAGAGGCATCTTAAGGATCAAGGGTTAATTCTTTTTAGAAGCAGGTTGTCACTTATGAGAGAAAATGGCTGTTTACTACTAAGTAATTTTTTTATTCAGTTTTTGAGTTTACTGTGAATTGTTTTGCCATCTAGCAGAATGAGAATTGAAGGTCCAGGTTCGATAAATTGTTATATTTTCTGTTGCTAGACCTGGTTGCTGTCCTGGTACTTTTTAACTAATGTACAGTGTTATCCAAGTTAGTCTCTTTGCGATGTTATGTGCTGCTGAGTAGCACTCAAAACATTAATCCTCTCTTGCCACTTCCAAAAGCCTGGTCTGTGTTGTTGAGCTGATGCTTTATACTTAAGTTAAAAATATTTTTAAATCTGCTAGATACTTAGAAAGCTGTTGTGTTCATGACAGCAATACACAAGTAATTAAAGATGCACAAACTTTGTTAGAGGATCAGGATGTCATAATTTGTCAGGCTCACATTACAGTTTGATTTCATGCATTCAGTAGTGAAATCCAGAGTGTGTAGTGGTGGGTGTTGCTTGATGATTAATCCCTTTTCCTTTGAAAAGGGAGCTAACTCAAAGAACAGAATACCTTGCTTACACTTGAAAATTTTCATGTAAAAAGATGACAATTGCAGTAAAATGTCATGTGCAATTGAATGAAGATTTCTAAGTGAGCAGCTCTGTGGAGAACTTTGATACAGACTTACAGGATGGAGTTCCCAGTTCTTGTGTTTGCTGTTGTTTTTCTGTTGCTGCTGTTATCATCATGGGTATTAATGGTAGTCCAGAAGCAACATGTGATGCTGGGGTTCTGACAACGGTGTGAAGAAATGGATTTCTTAAAAGAGCTTCTGTAACCACTTAATCTGCGCAGAGATGTTGGCCAAGAAAATGAATTGACTTTCTCGCTGGGAAAAAATATCAGCACAGCCTTCACGATGGATTGCTCAAAAGTTCTTGTTAGGTGTGGAATTACCTCAGTGCTTTGTCAGAGACCCCTGTGAGCACAAAGCATGCAGAGCTCTCTGCCCACCTCCTTGGCCGTACGTACAAGCGTGAAGGAACTACCTAGGCCGTCTCTGCAGGAACGAGCTCTGGTTCTTACCGGGCTTTCTTTGTACACAAGTGCTTCTCTTGTGTCCCGAGAGTGCTGTCTCCTTGAGGAATCTTGGGCCTGTCACTTGCATGGAAACAGCTGGATTGCTTGGTGGTGGTTTTCTAACTGCACTTCTCTGTGGAAGGCTCAGCTCTGCCATGGGGCACACGATCGTGTCTCTGGCAGCAGTCTGGGCTGCATTTGGATGATTATTCACTGAGGGGGGGGAAAAATCTTGGATATTTTAATGAAGCTGCATCTGAAGCATGATTGTGTCTAATACTGAGAGTCCCACTGAATCTGCTTCTGCTTGAGTGAAGCTGGAGAAACCATCACTGTCTCTTCCCTCTCAAACACTCTTTGGTTAAGAGAAGTGGATCTTGTTATGAGGTGGACAAATTACACTTGTGCCTGAGGAGACTGCAAGAATAGCTTGGAGTTTTCTGCATCATCCTGCAAGAATAGCTCATGCTTTTCCAATAGTCTTAGTTTTGATGAATTGCCACATTTAAAACTTTATTTTCCAGGGAAATAAATACCAGTACATATATGCTTAGGTGCCATGGAGGAGTTGAAAGCACTCGGTCTAATTTTTCATGCATGCTTGGCATTTCAATCCATTTTGTTTTCTGCTGTCCCTGGCCCTGCTGCTCAAGTTGGGAGAATTGATCATCATCTGGGGGCTTGAACTTGCATAGTCTTGCATGCCAGAAGTTGTAGGGACTCTCCAAAGGGTAGTTTGACTTTTTGCACTCTTAAAACTTACTCTAGAGTTTACCTGCAAACTGTGGAGCAGTCAACTGGTTTTAGTCCGAAGGCAAGACACTAGGGGTAATAGAACAAAAGCATCCCTCACTCAGTCTGCAATTGTAAACATGCAAGTGGAAGGTCATGTACATTTCTTTTAAGATAAAACTTAAAAAAGAAACAAACAAAGAAAAAACCCAACAAAAACTATCCCCAAACCCCCACAAACAAAAATCCCCAACCAATTAAAAAAAATAATCTCCCTCCCCAGAACCAAACCCTTCCTACCTGAGGAGGGAAAGCAGTGTTGATATTACTGTTCAGAATCAGGTGTAAGTCCTGCTGTTAGGTGGGATGCTAGGCAGTTGTCCAGTGCTCAAAGCTGATGGTATAAAACATGCAGCTGCTAGTCTTTTGTGTGTCTCTGCTTGTGTTCTGTTCTGCATGTCTGTGTCCCTGTAGGATAGTTTGAGTTGGGTCAGTTGGTCCCTGCTTATTTCAATAGGTATATGGTGAGGTGAGAGCAACTACTTCATGTCCTGCACTAGGAGTCCCCAGCTGGGATTACACTTTAAGTAGGGGTTGCCTGTTAATGGAACAACTTCCACTTGGATTTCTTTAGTGTGTCCAACAGTAGGTAAGAGTAAGACAATTCCTTTTATAGGAACAGAATGCTTGTCTGTGAAAACTGGCATGTAATTTCAAAACTCTTGGGTTTTGTACACAGGATTAATATACATCTGTCTGCAGTAGATTAGCTCACTCTCTAGTCCCTGATGGTTGTCTTAGTGCAGCCTCCTGGTTGCTGCATTGAAAGACTGAATAGAAAATGTGCAGGTAGCTTGATAAGTAATTAAGGCGCAGTTCATCTGCGTCTCCACAGTGGCAAATTGTCAAGATGACGGTGTTGTGAATTGTTTAGAAGAGCAGCTGCTTGCTGTGAAAAGGGGGGAAAGCAAAATGCTGTGTTCTGCACCCAGGATGTAGGATGTTAGCTGCAGGTGGAACACCTCGTCACAGTGGTATTAAGTGGCTGCTGGGCCGTGCTGGACCCTCCTGAGTTGCAGTGTGGTGCTTGGGCTGGATGGTCTGCATCTCAGGTTGGCGGCAATATTGGAATAAGAACTGAGATGGAAAAACTTTTATTTGCCCTTCGTAGTGCTTTGATTTTTTGGGTGTGTTAAAAAGCTTTTGTATGTCCCCTTTAAAAAGAAAAAAAACAAACCAGTCTTCTAAGGGTTGAAGACCATACAACACAGACACTACATTTCTATTATACTCTCCTCAAATTGTTTTTAATTACTAATGGATGTTACATGTTTAATAAAAAATACCCTAACTATTGCTCTGATTGTCAACTTTTGTCTATTTGTGGCAAAGACTGGCCAAAACTTGGATAAAAGAACAAAAATGTTGTGGTTTAGATAAGCCATCTTAATCAGTGATTCTGACTTGAAAACCTCGAGAGCACAGAGGACTAGTAGTTTCTATTAAAGAATGCATAGGCTGCTTATAGCATGTAAGAGAGATCCTGATTTAAAGCATTCTATCACCAGATAGGTGCTGCTCTCAGTGGGACAGGAGGATTAACAATAGATTTGTACAGGTGAATTTGTGTGAATGATGATGGAGTATGAATTCAAGATGTAGGTTATCTTCAAAACATCAAAAAAACCCTAATCAAGAGTATATTCCTCCCTCACCCCATACAGTAGATATCTTTGAGTAGGTGTAAGACCTGCCATTTTTATTTTATTTTATTTTTTGTTCTGTTTCATTTTGTTTTTTACAGACAGGCTGGTCGACAGGAGAACATCCACAGATAAGAATGTGGAGCCGCATTCTGCTCCACAGAAAAATCCTCCTGAAGATCCCTTTGGTTCTGTTCCTTTCATTTCCCACCCAGGCAAGTTACACCTGTAACATCTCTACCTCATATATATATATATACACACACACAAATATATGTATTTATCTGTTGAAGTATGTACATCTGGTTAAATGACCAAAGAATGATAAAGGCATTGGCTGCCTCATGAGAGTAGATAAGTTGAAGAGATTTTTTGATATGTTGATTGCCTTGAATTAAAAACCACTTTTGCTTCCAATTCCTGGTATCTGTCCAGTGTGCACACTATGTAGCCTTTGCAGTGCAACCACGTTGGGCCAGTGCAGTGTGAATCACTTGGATAGAACCAGAAATGGTTTTGTTCAAGGCAAATTACTTACTAAGACCAAATTTTGCTACTTCCAGCTCCTCCTGTTTCTGTAGTTCAGTTCTCCAGCCAAGTTAAGACTGTAAGCTTCTGCTGCATTTAATGCATAGTTTTGGTGCAAATTGAGTCAAAACAAACCAAATGTCTTAAATCCTCCCTTCCCCTCCAAATGTGCAGATCATGTGTTACTGTGTTTCAGTTCAGCTTTGGCTATTTTTACCTTTAATGGAAGTAAAAATAACCTTGTATGTGGACATTGAGTGTGAACGTGAAACTGCATCATCCTGCAACTTAATTGCCAGTTTTAACATTTGCTTGATCAGCACTTTAATAATTTTTTTGGTACCTGTGTCAAAGTAAAGCCTAAATGACAGTTAAATGGCAAAAAGAGGTTCAATTACAATTATGGAGCCACTTAGGTGCCTACCTAAGTTTTGTTGAGAATGCTTGTGTGATAAAAGGTGCCTTAATATGACTTTTAAAAACTATTCTTATAGAAGATTAAAAGATAACATGTCTTAAAATAAATCACTTGGGTCAACCTCTTAGCATCCGTGTTTCCTTTTGCTTTCATTTTGCATTCCCGAAGATCATCTACTAGGGCTGCTTAATGCTTTTTGCACTGTCCGTGGTGAAGAGTGGACAGGATCACGCTGTTGGATTGTGCAAGGCAATTTGTGAAATACCTCTGTGTCCGTTCCTCTCCTGTTGTTAGACAGACTTGAATGAATTCTTCTGTTACTGTGTTTTTAGTTTCTCTTTTTGTTCTGCTCATTCAGAAAGGGCAAGTTTAACTTCGGTAATTTGGTTAATGTTCAGTAGTTCAATACAATGTGAAAACAATTCTTAAATGAAGCGTTTCCTCTATAGGTGCAGGCTATAGGTTGCAGTTCAGAAGGATTTACCCTGGAGTCTTCATTAAAGAGATTGCTGTTTTATAGGTGAGCCTAATTTCACAGGGGAAATGAACAGTAGTAGTTAGCATAGAATCACAGACTGGTTTGGGTTGGAAGGGACCTTAAAGCTCATCCAGTCCCAACCCCCCTGCCATCAGCAGGGACACCTTCCACTAGACCAGGTTGCTCAAAGCCTCATCCAGCCTGGCCTTCAACACTTCCAGGGAGGAGCAACCACAGCTTCTCTGGGCAACCTGGGCCAGTGTCTCACCACAGTCACACCAAAGAAATTTCTTCCTCACATCTCATCTCAATCTCCCCTCTTCCAGTTTCAAGCCATCACCCCTTGTTCTGTCACTCCCTGCCTTTGTAAAAAGTCCCTCCCCAGCCTTCCTGGAGCCCCTTCAGGTACTGGGAGGCCACTAGAAGGTCTCCCTGGAGCCTTCTCTTCTCCAGGCTGAACAGCCCCAACTCTCTCAGCCTGTCCTCACAGCAGAGCTGCTCCAGCCCTCACATATCCTCATGGCCTCCTCTGGACTCGTTATACTTCATCTGAAATGGTGACTCCCAGGTGCTTAGTGTCCCGTGTTCAGTATTCATACCCATGTGTCTAAGGATTTTTTTTTCTTTCCTCACTTTATCTTAGAAATGTGTTTGCTTATTGCTGTTTTTCAGGTAGATGTAATATAGCTCAGATTGTAATGAATGGCCTTGCTGTGTTATGTCATAGATTTTTCTTTTGTTACTTTGAATCCAACCTTTAATTCTTGACATGCTAAAAAGCAAGGGGAGATGCCTTCTCTTAAGAAAAAAAATAAAATCAAAGTCAATCATGGCTGAAAAACTAGACTGCTTGAGAAATGTTGAGTTGGTTGTGAACTGTAAACTGTTTCATTGGGGGAAAACAAGTGTTTTTCAGTAGCCTTTCTTTTACTGACTCGTAGCTGGAATTTAAACAAGTGGACATACTGGCTGGATTTCAAGGAAGGTATTTTTAATTCTGTTAACAGTGAATTATACAGGAAACAAATCTGATATGGTAAATCTTTAAATCTGAAGATATGTCCCTTAAAATAAGATATGTCCTGATTTGTTTTCCCCATGGAACTGTTCTTGGAAATGTCTTGAAATGAGGTGTTGTAAGACAGCGAAGAGGAGAATGGTGTTGACTTAGACATGTTTTATTTCTAGTTGAAGGCTTTCTGGAACCAACTTGGCAAATGTCCCTGGTATTTTGATAACCTTTTGTACTTAGCATTTCTGTATAACATGTTCTTTCTGGTTTCTTCCTTATGCTTGTAAAAGATAGAACTGTGAAGTAAACCACATGTGTGCCTGACTCAGGGCATCAAAGGGAAGATAACTGAATAGAAAGTGGAGTAGAGGTTTAATACCTTGAGGGCAATTTGGGTGTTTGGGTGGGATACTGTCTTGATCTAGGTAGAGCAGAAGTTTCACTTCCTTATTGTCAAGTGTCTACAGTGCAAATGTGGAGTGTGTTACTGCTATTCACCCAGGGTTCTGGCTACTGAATTTTGACTTCCTGACTTATGATGAGATGAAATGTTGGTGTTATCCATACAGACCATTTAAAAAGAATTTTTAAAAAATTACTTTTTAAAAAAGTGACAGTCCCTATTGAAGATGTCAATATTTCTTCAGTTTCAGAGGCTTAAGGGTTTTCTGCTGAAAGCATCATTGACTGAATACTTAACTAATTTCTTTATTCTGATGTGAGAAAGCATCAAGAAGCTGAAGATCATGTATCATCTTTTGACTTAACGTGAAGTGCTGGTAGTGCAGCAAAATAAGTGCTCTCAGGTACATTTCCACATGTCTGGGATGATGGTGTAAGGGAGATGGCAGAGGTTGAACTTGGAAACCTTTTATCATTGCTGGAAAGGACGATGGGGTACTGAGAATTGGGAGCCCCTGGAACTCAGAGTGCACTTCAGGCTGCTGCTGCTGCAAGGATCACCAGGAAGGAGAACCTGGAACTGGATGGGCTAAGGCTGCTTATCCATCAGAGCTTCTGTGCTTGTTCTTTTCAGGTGGGAATGGAGAGCCAGCGACAATGTGTATGCCACTTGACATGCTATGTGGAGGCAAATAGCAGTGTGGAAGGAACTAACTTAATACTGTTTCCCCCTTATTTAGTTGATAGGAAGACAGTGTAGAAGCACTTAGTGTTACTCATGCTTGGTGTGTGTCCTATTAAAGGTGTTTTCACAAGTATTACATGTAAACTTGCTATACACACTATTTTATGCCTAAATGTTTGTGGAAAATAGTAATGGCTTAGAACTTGAGACGACTGGAGAAGAAAATTGCCTTGAGGAAGAATTCCAGTGCTCAAATCTGATGGCAACAGAAGTAACATTGCAAACATCTATGGAAAAAAAAGAAGAAAGTGCAGTTGAGTAGCCAGTAATGTGTTGTTTCACACAGGCACCTAGCACGTGGAAAACAGATTCTGGTTCTTGAGAACCTGAAACACTGGATGGTGACAGTGGGAAATATAGCTCCTCTGGTCAGCATTTTGGAATGAAAGCTTTTGATTCAAGTGCGTATTAACCAGCTTGTGTTGCAACATCTTTTGCTGACATGAAGTTGAGTGTTTCAGAAACTCAGAAGAGACACACATTTTCTGCTGTCTTCAAATTATAAGTAGGAAATGTGATGAATATAAGTACATTTTGCTGTTGAGTTGTACTCAGTGGCCTTTTCCCATCTTATGTTTGTTTACACTAATTCTTTCTGGGATTAACCTGGGCTAAATTGCCTTTTCCTTCCCTCAGTGCAATACTGGAATCCAGTACTTGAGAGAAGTAATAAAAGATTTGAGGTAACTGTCACAATGATGCAGATGGACTGTGTGAGACATGGAGGTGTTGGGAGTCCTTGACTGGAATCTCTTCACAGGTACTGACCTGAAGCTGTCTGCTAGGTGTTTTGCTCCTGTGCAGAATCTCAGTGAGCAGTCTTCTGGCTTGTCTCACTGGGATAAGGCTCTAGTTCAGGTCATCTGTTTAATTGTTCTACTGAATGTTTGTAAAGCTCGCCTTCTGTACTGTAGCCGTGGTGCCCCTTGATCAAATCACTGCTGACTTCTTCTAACTACATCAGTAACTCCTTCCTAGTCACTGTGTACAGGTTGACTGTGCAGAGACTGGGGATAAAAGCAAGTTTAGTTCTGTAGCAGCTTCCTTGTGACTTCCAGACTCCCTGCACTCAAAGACTTGGTAGTGTCTGTAAATGATAGTTATAGGTGTCTGTTTTGGAATAAGAGCTCTTTTGTGGTGTGGTATGTAACTCATCAGTCACTGCTGTGTGGATCTGGCAGAAAACCAGCCAGCTGCCTGCCAGATAGCAGTACAATGGAAATCTTCTGGAGACTTGGACACAACACATCCTTGAAAGGACCCTGCTGCAATAGCTGATTGTTGGCATTCACCGTGTTACAGCAGAGAAGTCCACTGTTCTGGTGTGAAGAAATGTGGGTGATGACTATTCATTTGGTAACTTTTTTTGTATACTGCTTCTAACAAGGTTTCCAACCACTGCAAGATTCTGTACCACAGCTTTGGAGCCCTTGGACTACTGTGCAGTCTGGAGCTTCAAGTGGAACACAACTCACTACAATCTAGCAAGAAATTACAAACGTGAGAACAGGAAAAACAAAAAGACTTGAGACAGCTTGCTCTACAGCTCTAAAACAGCTCATGCTATGGTTCATGTTTCTTCAGCAATTGATGTGCTTGAATTACTTATTAAAAGATGCCCAGACCCACGATGTGACATAGCTGTTGTACAGTGCTGCAGATTTAGGTAACTTGACAATTAAAATAAGTTTATATCAATATATGTACTCACTGAAAATATTACTCCATAACCTTTCCTTGGCTATGGCTTCAGGTATTGCTGAATGCAGGTTCAGGATCTTTCCCTGTGTCAAGAGAATCTTTTGACTTCAACTTGTCTAGATAACACTTCCAGAGTAACTTGATCTTATTCACACATCACATGAATAAAGGATCTGTGCTAGTGCTGTGCTTTTTCTCTCCACAGTGATTCAATGATTTATTTTTATTTTTGTCAAATCTTAAAGCAATCAATGTCACCCTTGACTTTTTTTATAACATGCTTCAACGTATACAGTTATTATTTGAAAGGATATCTAAGCAATAGATGCCAGGCAGAAATGTTTTGTTCTCCTTCTTGAGAAGGAAGGAGGTAAGCAGTGTAAATCCCCATTACAATATTCAGCAGCTGCCGCTCTGGCTGTTGTCAAAGCAGTAGTGCAGATTTAGTTGCAGCGTGCCGGTAATCCTTCAGCCTGACATGTGGCAAATTGTTCTGAAATGATGGTGGCAGTATGTTACCAATTCAAAGAAAGCTTAAAGCCCTTCTGCCCCACTCTTTGGCCACCCCTGCAATACCCTGAAATGATGAACTAGCAGAAGGCATGTAATTACTGCAGTTGTTAGAGGGAATTCATCCTCTGCTAATCGGATGTCTCAAAAAAGAACATCAGAACAGAAAATTTCCTTGAAGATTGGGATCTTCTTATACGATTAAAGATGTTCCACCTGGCTGGCATTTGTGCTGAGAACAATTGTCTCCTGTAAGATGCAAACCTGATTAGAAGTGTAGTAATCAGAACAGCACATGACAAACAGATGTTACTCAACATTTTGCAGCGTTTTTATTATAAATACATCTCTGAACAGTCTCCGCAGCAGTTGAGCTTGAGAAGATTGCATGAAATCAACATGACAGGAAACTTCATCTCTCAAGTCTGTTTGGCCACAGCATTAAATTGTCATTAACCAGGAAATTTTCCCTTTTGGGCCATTAAGTTTCTATTTGTAGTGCTTTTTGTATTTATTTAGTTTTCCAACTTCTTCAGGAGTGAGAGAAGGGGAATTGCAGTGTAGAAAAAAACAAAATACTCCTGTCATGGGTTGAAAAGTGATAGCTCTATGGAGGATTTTTCTGTTTCTTTGGTTTGGTAATCATAGAATCATTAAGGTTGGAAAAGACCTCTAAGATCATCAAGTCTAACTGTCAACCCAACACCACCGTGCCCACTAAACCATGTCCTTTTGACACCAGTCTGCTTCAATTTTCTCCCAGTTATTGGGACAGAGATGGCTTGTTCTGTGCAGTTTGGCTGTGTTAGACTATAAATTGTTTAAGACTTGTATCTTAGACTAATGTCTGCTTGGAGCAGACAGCTCTGTTTATTTTTGCTGCTCTGTTTTCAGCACAAACTGAAGAATAAAGCAAGATACTTGATCTTTCCCAGAAAATACAAATGTGAGCAGTGAGGTCACCACTCTTGAAATACTTGGGAAATAAAAGTGCTTGCTTCAAAACTGTGTAGCAGGAGCAGTTGCTGCTCACAGTGTCATTTGATGAGTGACACTTGCTTTCCTGTTGAAGTTTGGCAAGTAGAGTCATACTTGCTGGGTGTGAAATGTGAATAATATTGAGCTGTTACTGTAGCTTGTGAGTTTCTAATTGTGCAAAATTTATTGTCTCTTAGATAATTTTGAGTCTACAAAATGCAGCAGCATAAATTTCTGGCTGTGATAAAGAAATGATATTCATAACTCTGGCAAGGAGCTGGTGGATAAGGAGGAATCTCGGGGCTAAAGAGCTAGAAATTCAGAAACCCTATTCAGAAATAATTTGTAGTGAAATGAGGGGTTTGAAGTTGCTGAGCTAATAGGCAGTTAATTGCCTGGTGCTGTGATGATGTCATGGATGGAAAAATAAATATGCTAGTTCAATCTTTGAGTGGCTTTGGAATGGAGATATTCCAGAAAATGTTTTTTCACATGCAGGGACACACATTGACAATTACACAGGCTCAAGCTTCCTTTTCCTGTGTGCTTCTTAATTGTTGCCATTGTTCAATAAGGGTGTTGTGTGCTGCATACAGCGTGCGATGGCTTAACCCCCGTCAAGAGGCCACAGAACTGACTCGTGCCAAGACAGATTGCTGTGTGGAAAGTATTGTCAAAATGAACAAATACTTCAAATTATCAGTACTCCTTCTAGCTGTTCCATTACCTTCTGTTATCTCGGCCTCTGTCAATGAGGAATGTGCTCAGCATTTCCTTGAGGAGTGGTTCAGAGCTCCAAGTAAGGGAAGCAAACGCGTAGCTCCATACGTAGAGAGCAGGCAGTCTCTATTTGCTCTAGAGCATTTGGGGTTGCTCCATGAATTCTTCCTGCCTTCATCCCACTTGTTCTAGAGGTGGTAGTTGTGAAACTCGAGAAAGGAAGTTCAGGATGCTGATATAGATTCCTTAGAGATTAGGTTGTCTGGATATCTGATTCCCAAAATAATTTACTGCATATTGGCAGCAAGAACCACAGTTCTAGGTGGGTCTGTTCAGAGATGTTGGGATGATTTGTATGCCAATACTAGTACATTGGTTATGGTTTGGGAAGCTGCTCTAAGTGCTTTGCCATGTATTGTCAAGGCTTGTTTCATGTGAGTTCTGTCCAGAGAGGTCTGCTACCGAGAGCTAAACATCGGGTGGCTTAAATTATTTGTTCAGCAGTCGGTATAGATTGAGGTTTTTCTGTCTTGTCAGTGTCCTTTGCGGTTTGTTTTCCTTTTGGGAAGCGAGTATATTAGCTACACTGTGGTTCATTTGTTGTCTTTTAAAAAAGTTCCTTTATAAATTGTTTTCTGCAGATGGAAATTCTTTACAAAGGTATAATCATTCTTTGGGAGTGTAAGCTCCTGTGGATATTGACATACATAAAAGGTTTGGGCTCTTTGTTGTGTAAGTGGTGTTAACAACTAACCTAGAAATATTTCCTTTTTCTTCTCCTTTTAAATCTAATTGCATTTATGTTAACATTAGTGTTTCAGGAGATATTGGAAACAGCAGGATTTGGAAGATGGGGCTTATATAGTGCAATGTGAAGGCTGTACCTTTGGGAAATCTAAAGTAAGCAGCCAAATAATCCAGATTCTAATTTAGTGGGTAAAACAAACATGTAGTATTTAAAAATACAGTAGATAAGAAGCAATCTGACACCAGAAACAAAGAAGAAACAGCTCAAAGCCCTAATCACCTGATGTTTTTAGTCATTCTGGTCATCTTGGTTTTAAATCCATACATAAAATATATTGCTGCAGAATTTTTATTGCTATTTTAAGTAGTAATTGCGACAGAGCAAAATGGCTACTGGATGAAGAAATTGACTATTTATTCCTTTTAAAAAAAAGGACAAAACTGTTATTGAAAAACTTAAAATTCTGGTCTAAACTGGAGAATAGGAAGAAAAAAAAAATCTGACTTGCCCTGGAAGCTGCATGCTGATTTCCTTGTGAAAGAAGAAACTCCCTGATAAATTACTTTGTCTATTGTAAGATCAAGAGACTCACAAGCTGGATTCTGGATTAAGATTTTTAAAAAAAAAATTTAATTATTTTTTTTTTCAGAGAAATAATTGATGCACACATCCTTCAACAGCTTTTTCCACTGTGAACATATTGAGTCGATTAAATTTCAGCAATTGTCTTAACAAAATGGAAGGTGTTAATTTAGGTTAGGTGAGAGGGTCCGCAGTCCAGCGCAGTGCTGTGAGTAGAGCTTGTTAATTACTGCTTTAATGTGGCCAGCTCCTGGCCCCAGGTTTGTGGCAGGTACTGGAGGCAGAAGAAATCGGTACCCAGCGCTCTGCACACAGATTTTTGGTAGTTGCTTTGAGTCCACAAAGAGGTGAATTATTATTATTGTTATTAGTGAGATTAATTATTATTGCTGTTATTAGTGAGGTGAATTATTATTGCTGTTATCAGCCTTACATGTTCAATTACACACTATTAAAATTCTTAAAGGAGCCTGGCTGCTGTGTGATCTGTGTCCTAGAGAGAAGGGCATCTCGAAAACAAATAAGCTTTTCCCAGCTGAGACCAAATGTTTTGCTTTTCCTCCTACTTGTTCTTTTCAAACAGAAGTCTGACAGACAGTTATGCTCCTGAAAACATCTCTGTGCAGCAGCGAGGCTCTGACATTGGGGGGAACTTGTCTGATGAGTGCCCTACCAGTGGTTCTGTGCAGGCTGACCTGGTCTGGGTGCTCTCACCATCTGTTTTGTTTGCTGATGCAAAGCCTTTACTGCTCTCAATATTTCTAAGCCAACTATTCCATGAAGGGTTATCAGTGAATTGCTCTCTTAGCTCTAGTTGTCAGATAGTAAATAGCAGGAATGGAGGTGTCAGAATAAAAGGAATAGATAATTTTCCTTCCCATAGAGAAACTGAGTTGTTTTAGATTCTATTTAGAAACAAACCAAAAAAAAACCAAACCAACCCACTTCTCTCAAGCTTAAGTTAAAGCAATAGGATGTTGGTTTTACAGTTTTGGTCCTGACTGGGGGGAGGGAGGGAGTATTTCAAACCAAGACATGTTGGAAAACATCCTTGTCCCTGCATCTCCATTTCCATATAGTTATGTTAGCCAATTACATTGTGATCTCGCTGTAATCTCCCCTGCAGCTTGGACAGGAACAAACTACTTTTCTCTCACCCAATCCCTGATTTTCATAGACCTTAGAGGAATCTAATTGTTAGAGATGTTGTGTAGGATTATCTTGTGCTGTGAAAGCTTGGGAGAGGGAAGACTGGGGACTGACAGGGTGTCATGCCCTCGTTTCCTTTGTGAAACTGTGTTGAATATGTCAGTATTGCTGCACATACCTGGCTGCGTGGTAACAACCTTCCTGCAGTGGGTTGGAGAACCTCTTCAAAAGGCACCTTGAGGGATGTGCTTGTCAGGAAGATGCATTTGCTTTCTGGTATTCAGAAACTGCACAGCAGACTGGTTAGTAGGCCAGCAGAGCAGAGCCCTCTGAGGTCTGTTGTTGTTGTACCCAAGATCTGACAGGAATTATCTGAAATAATTGTTTTGCTTATGTTGACTGTCCTCGTGACTAGAGCAATAAATTTGTCAAAGCAGATTCTGAAAGCAGAAGCACTTCAAGAAACAGGTAATCTGCTTAAAAACAAAACAACCCACAAAAAAAAAAACCCAAACAAGCAAAAAACCCAAACCAACAAACTGGAAAAACACCTTAGAATCTCTCAAGCACACTGGCTCCTGTTTCCCTGGAGAGGAGCAGCTGCGTAAGGAGTGTTTGAAAAGCTGGCTCTAGAGATTCCCTGTGTCCATTGGTCCCTATTCCATGCCCCAAAAATACTAGTATTATATTTCTAGACATCTTGTGCATGAGGTGTAAAGTTAGAAAGTCTGACTGTTGATCAGTTTAATGAGTGTTCTTGGAAATATTAGATCTGATTTTATCTCGTTTTCCTTGGTAAGTACCGAATAGGTGTTGGCATCAGCTCTTGCTGTGTGTGGCTGTGGCGTGTGTGGAGTTAAGTAAGTGTTGGCTTTAAGAGTGTATTTCAAGTTTTGTTTTGCATTTCTCTCCGGACCTGCAGGTTCCCCTGGAAAACAAGCGGATAACTCAGCCAGCAGTCAAGGAAATAACTTAGGGACCCCAACCAAGGCTGGAAAACTGAGCCATGCTTTCAGAGATCCCCGGCCAGGGAGGAAAACTGCAGAGGGACAGATGGCAAAAGGCGGTGATGAGTCGGAGAGTGATTTTGAATCTGATCCCCCTTCACCCAAGAGCAGTGAGGAAGAAGAAGAACAGGAGGATGAAGAAGTATTGCAAGGAGAGAATGGAGACTTCAATGATGACAATGATACAGAACCAGAGAATTTAGGCCACCGACCTCTCCTCATGGACTCTGAGGAAGAGGTGGAGGAAGAGGAGGAAGAGAAGCAAAGTTCTGACTCCGATTCTGATCGTACCAAGCTAAAATCTCCAGAAGGGCTGCTGAGCAGTAGGTTCAGAGATAGTGTGGCCAGTGGTGAAATCAAAGAACCCAGTTCAATGCACACATCCTTGTCTGAGGTGCCAAGTGCTGTAATCAAGGTGAACCCTGGCCAAGAATTTGATGTGTTTGGGGCTGTGCCCTTTTTCACTCTGCAGCCTCAAGCAAGAGAGATGGACAAAGATGTCTCTTCTCAAACAGCTTTTCCCAGCCTGAACCAAGAGCAGGATGACTTTGATGTTTTCACAAAAGCCCCCTTCAGCAAAAAAGTGTCTCAGCAAGATGGCCAAGGGGTGGGAACTGAGCCTCTGCTCTCCCCAACTTCTCCACGGAGTGTTGATATTTTTGGTTGCACCCCGTTCCAGCCTTCCCTTCTCCCCAAGACTGGTGGGAGTAAGGAGGACTTGTTTGGGCTGGTTCCTTTTGAAGAGATCACAGCGAGTCAGCAGCAGCAGCAGAAAGTGAAGCAGCAGCGTAACCTGCAGAAACTTTCTTCCCGCCAAAGGCGCATGAAACAGGAGGTCTCCAAGAACAACGGGAAGCGCCACCACGGCACCCCGACCTCCACGAAGAAGGCGCTGAAACCCAGCTACCGCACCCCCGAGAGAGCCCGCAGGCACAAGAAAGCGGGGCGCAGGGACTCGCAGAGCAGCAACGAGTTCCTGACTATCTCGGACTCCAAAGAGAACATAAGCCTTGCACTGACTGACAGCAAAGATCGAGCCAACCCTCTGCAGACAGACGAGAGTCTGCTGGATCCTTTCGGAGCCAAACCCTTCCACCCGCCGGACTTGCTGCGGCATCCCCAGCATCAAGGGTTTGGTGACAACCGCGGGGAGCACGGCACAGTAGTGGTGGCTGGTAGACCTCGGCAGAGCTCCTTGCACGGAGCCATCCATGGTGGTGATGGCCTGAAAACAGACGATTTTGGTGCAGTGCCCTTCACAGAACTGGTTGTGCAGAGGGCGCAGAGCCAGCAGCAACAGGCGCTGGAGTTAGATCCCTTTGGAGCAGCTCCCTTCCCTTCCAAACAGTAAATGCTTCCATGGGTTCCTCCCCCTGCAGCTCTCCCAGTTACTTAGAGGTTTTAATTAATGGAGTAATTTATCTGGTTGAATTCACAGGGGCCTTGGTTGTACGGTTTGTTCAGGAAGGCATGATGAAATTCAGAATGATGGCAAATTGTTATTGTCTTTTTGGGAGAAAAATAGAAAAAAACCAAACAAACCAGGAGCATCATTTTGTTATGACAGGTGTGCTCCCAGAATGGAAAGAAAAATCAGATATGAATCATTGTCTGTCACTGACTTTGGGCCCTGGAACATGTTGTCATTCTGCACTTTTGCGTTGCCTTGTTGGTCCTCTGGGATGTGCTGAGGTAGAGGGAGGGGATTGGGCAGAGATCACGTGAAAAACATTTTCTATACGTACAGGTTGGCTCATAGAACTGTGGTGGTTCTTCGTGGCTCAGTCACAGGAGGCCTAAGAACCTAAATGTACTCATCTCCAGGCTGATCTGGAAATAGTCAAGTCTTTGCTTCCTAGGTGAAAACTACCTTTATTAATCATAAAAATCCAGAAGCCAAGTCCTCAAGGGGCTGTGGCCCAGAATTCCAGATCACGGCTATGGCTTGGGACCTGGCAGACATCTATGCAGCTGCAGAGGTGAAAGGCAGATTATTTTCTTGTGTGCCTAAATGTTCAGGGGTTTTTTTTGGTTGTTTATGTTTGGGTCTTTTATCTTTTTTTTTTCCTTTTTTTTTCCCCCCTGAAAGTGCCATTAATGTAAAGTAGCAAACTGGAAGTTTAGAGTTAAAACTAAAGATACAGAGAATACAATGGTTTACGAGACAAAGAGCCTCGAATGTAGGGAGGAGTAAACCAGCAGGGATGCAGCCAGAGTTGGCAGCACTTTGAGGATGACTCAGCACGCTGGGAAGAGAGGCTGGTTTCCATCAGGGAGTCATTTGGCACGTGTGGAGTATTTCAGATGACTTGTATGCCTGACTGTGAGATGCAAGCATCAGGTTTATTTGATGACAGATTGGGATTTTTGTCTGAAAATACCTTTTCTTTTCCTCTTGGATTTTTATTGCAAAGAAAACATGTATTCTTTCGAACCTGTTGGTTGTGAAAATCACAATAATTGTATGAAATTACTGTAACCTAATGTTCTTCTAAGTTCTGATGAATCTATTATTGTACTTAAGTGTATTTTTATAAGAAAGTTTTGCTAAATGCACTGAGCTTTGAAGAAACTTCTCTGAACCTGGATTTGTTTCAGAACAGAAGCAGTGAGCAGCAGGTTGCTTCCAGGAGCTGATTGCTACTGTACCAGGAAACTGCCTGTCACACCACGAAGCCTTACAGGCAGGACTCCTGTCCTGCTGCGCAGTACCTCGGAGACATTGTGGCTAAGAGCCTGGGAGCCTGCAGTGCCAGGAGGTGGTGGGAGGTGACATGAACAGACTTGTGGAGGACAAGAAGATGTTATCACCAGGTTGTAAAGTGCGTTCTGTGTGTGGGCGGGACGGCTCCTCCGCTGCCTCGCAGCTTGTGCCAAGCCACGGACGCCGTCTGCAGAGCGAGTACGACTCGGGACGGGCCCATTTGTCTGCCTTTTTGCCATGGGATTCCCAAAGAGCAGGTGGAAGGAGGTAGTTCCTCCGCTTGGCTCAACTTTCTCTCCTGCTCTGCTGAATGCTGATGAGTAGATAATTGGATGTTTAGGAGGATGTAAGCATTTGTGGTTGTGTCCCCCCAACTTCCCTCCCATTGCGCAGGAGGTCAAGTGGGATATTTTGGGTTGTGCATTTTTGTTCCAAGTCTCCTGCTTGTTACACAGTCGCCCTGGGATCTGTGAGAGTGGGGGGTGGGCCGTCCCTTACAAGGTTTGTTGAAGACAACACATTAAAAACAAGTCACTTGACCCCTTTGGGGGATGGCTTGATAAAATGCTCCCTTGGATATATGTGAGATGGCTTCCCCTAGTCCTGGAATTAGCAAGTGGCTCGTGTGTATCTGTACACCTTCATACCTTGATCTTCCTCGGTTTTACTTTTCTCACAGGGTGGAAGTGAAATATGACAGCTGTGCTTGGTTGAGGATGCCTTTTTCAGGCTTAGAAATTAAGTTCTTAGGAGGTTATGAGTAGAAATATTTCAACTCTGTTTGCACAGGAGTTTCCTAGGCTTTATTACTACTGCTCTCACCTGTTATTTTTGTGCCAAAGGCTGTAAGAAGCGCACGTTGAGTTTTGTAGCATTTTCTGATACTCAGGTTAACTCTCTTGTCTTTTTTTTTCCTCTGTGTGTGCTTATGAGCTGCGTTCCTGAGGTTCCTTCTGAACTGTTACTGACTGCCTAAAGAGCTGTTGGAACAGGATGATACGAGAAATGGGGCAGGGGGGTGGAAACAAAACAAGAATAAACAACAAGCACCTGAGCCATGGTGTTAAATGTGGCTCGTCCTTGCTGAAGCCACGGAGCTGTTGCTTTCCCTGGTGGAGAAGCAACTTTGGAGCTTGCTCGGCCGTTTGTTGCCAGAGAAAGGGTTAACCACACGCATGGGACTGGGGCTTCGCTCCAGTGCCTGCAAGGAGAGGTGGTTTGCTTTGCTGTTGGACACAGAGGGGAAAGGCTGTGCGCTGGCAGACTTAGCGTGGGCTGAGATATTGGGGTAAATGAAGCATCAAAGGAAGCGTGATTGGTTCTTGTGGGTTTACCCCGAGATGGCAGGCTGAGGAGCGCTACAGGTTTTCCTTGTGTGGTGGGTTGGTTTGGTTTTTGGCAGAGAGTCGGTAAGTAGCTATCTTACAGGAGAGGAAAGCTGAAGGGAGGTTGTACACAGAAACTGAGAGATGAGGTAAAAGCAAACTGTAAACCCAGATCACTCTAAAACTGGCGTAACGCCTCTGGCTGCCTATGGGTTATGGCCGATGACATTTGCTTTCTAATGGCCTTAATAAGCCTTGTTCTTCGTATTCCAGTTATGAAACCGGTTTTTGCATAAATGTAACTCGTTTGTTGCTAGAGTTAAAATAATTTTATCCTTTCTTGTGACTAAGAAGAGCTTAGTATGCCTCGCTAAGCCGACTTTGCCTGGTGTATGTTGTTTATACATAACTAAACCCAAGTTTGGGTTTAATTTCAGCTGAGATCCACTATTCAACAGAGATGAAATGTGGTGCTGTCAGGGAATGTGACAGCCTTTTGCCTTTATTTGGTGTGTGTGAGTGCCCATGTGTGTACTTGACCTTACCTGCAATAGGGGAAAGACCTTGCTGCAGTAGACATGGACCGTACACTCTGTGAAGCCAATAATGGCAAGGTAAGGAGCTGCCACTTCCCTTCCAGCCCAAAATACCTATTGATTTTTCCAGCTTCTCTTTCATTGTGTTGAGTGACTGAACCACAGGCCTTTAAGAATCAGCTGCTTGAGAGATTCTATCCAAAGGTACTAAGAAGCCCTTAATGGTTTTGGTCACTGAAAGAAAAATCAGATAGTTGTGTTTTTCTGCAGGCTCTCAACCTGCCTTGAGATGTCTGCAGTTGGCTGACCTGTGTAACGTGGGACCCATGAATCCCAGCTTGGGAGGAAGTAACTTCTAATCTTTCTGGGTGTCCCAGTTAGTAAAACCAAGTACTGTGAAAATAAGTTGATATATTTGCTACTGTGAGAATAAGAGTTTATCTGGACTTTTTTTATACTACATTGTGTATTTTTTATATATGAACAGTATATATAAAATACACACGTGCTCGCACACATCATGTATCTCTTGGAGTTGCTGTTTTTGGAGTAAGGCAGCAGCCACAATCACTTGTGTGTGTCTTGAGGGAGTGAATATGAGTGAAAGCTGCAGAAGTGCAAAGGGTAGTTGCTGTGTTACTTTCCTATAGTGTGTATTTCGAAAGGAAAATCAAGGAAATGGTGTGTATAGCTAAATTTGTGACTAAGGCATCACCTAATATTAAAAGAGCATAAAAACTATTTTAAAATTGCTGGCATTCAGCTTTTAAGTGCACTTTCCTGAACTACACTTCCATTTCTTGTTAGACTTCAAGTTTCTAAAGCTTTTTTTGTGTACCACTAAACAGAGAACTTTAACTTTTTTGTGAAACTGATGTACGTCATAAAATACTTGCAGTTGTTAAATAAACAAACGTGATAACAGTGACTTTGCAGATCTCCTTAAGCATTGTGTTATTAAGTATTCACTTAAGGCTTTAATTTTCTCACTATAAGCAATGTAGCTTCTGCTGATTGATTTCTTTTTGTGGTTGTAGGCTGCTGTTGCTCTTTCAGAAGTGGTTTAAAATACTTGTATTTGCTTTGTCCAGCTTGTTAATCATCTTTCTTTGTCCAGCTTGTTAAAAACCAGTTGATCATGCACTATTTTTAATTCCTTAGGGTCAGTATTACACTTTAAAGCCTTTCTGCAGAATGGTTTTGAAAGGATACACTCAGATTCCTAGGTGGTAACTGAAGCTTTGTCCCTTTTCCTTAGCCAAAATGTTAAGTACAGTTCCCAGTGTTACCTCTGTGGACCTAGTTCTGCACCTAATTTTCTAGATGTAATTTTAATGTGATTTGCCCCACTTCTAGCAATAGTTTACCAGAGCAGTTTGGTTTGTTTTGGGTTTTTTTAATACTGCTTCTACTGATTTTACTCTTAGGTAAGGTGAAGAATGAAAACAGTCTAGAAAAGATGGAGTGGCAGCAGGACTCAATTACTAAATGGTAGCTCGTGTCCTGCTGTTCTGTCTTCTGCCTATAGCCCATTTCAGTCTAATTTTGTCACAAGCAAATCCACAAGGAAATACAGTTTAACTAGAGGCTTCAACTTAAATTAAAATGAACAATCGTGGCTGTTCAATTCTTGCATTAAACCGTTTGTTTTTCCTGGATAATGAGGTCTTTCAATCTGCACCCTGCTGCCTGTTGTTTAAAGGCTTGGCAGAGCACGAGCAAAGAGGACTTGAGGCAAAACTGAGGGATCCTGGTGATAAATGTTGTGTGAGCACTAGGCCTGTGCTGCAGGACAGGGTGAGAAGGGTGCTGGTACGGGAGGGTGCAGTAGGTGTTCTGCCTGTGCCATCTCTGGCAGAGGGTTGGGATGTTCTCAGCCTCTGCAGTTACAAATGCTCTGGCTACATGTTTCTGTTGTGGTTTTGGAGTGGAACTGTTTCTGTTAGGACAAAAACATGTTTACAAAGCTGAGGTGGGAAGGAGGGCTGTTGTTTTAGCTGAAGCAGAGTCAGCATCAACCTCTCCTTCTTTTGCTTAGGACACAGCAATGGCCAGAGCTCTTAAAGATACCAACAAGGCCCCACTTGGAAGCTATCCAGATGGAAAGGCAGGAGGGTGCAAGGCTGAGGTAATCAGCTCCTCCAAATGCATACAGAACCCTACATATCACTTGTGGAATGTAAGACACACAACAGTGGAACAGTGCAGTTGGAACATCTGCCCTGCCCAGCCATGCTGTGCCTCTATAATTCAGGACACACTCTCCCTGCACATTTAAAACTCCAGGGAGGTGACAGAAGTTGTGTGGCTGAGCAGCTCACATCTGTCATTTCACTCTGTGTGATACAAGGATGGTGTTACTCCAAGTAAACATCCAATGAGCTGAAATTTATTTACAGGTTCAGTATGTACATAAAAGACCATCATGCAGCTTTGATAAATTTTGTCAGGGTACTAAAAATGTACAACTTTGCAGTCAGTTTCCCTAGCCAGTGAAAACTGCTACAGTACTTCAGATTGGTTATGTAAAAAAAATACCTTAGCAAACTATAAAGTCAGTATGCTTTCAATACACAAACACACATTCTTCAAATATTATTGTTCACATAACACTGGAAACAAGCTTTTATACCTGCAGGTTCCTTCTCAGGCTTCAGTAGTAGTAATTAGTGCACTTGAAACTGGCTTCTCTGTTTTTAAGAAAAAAAAAAATTAAAAAAAAATCTGTTTACACTGAAAGGGTCAAAGGTTTGGGAGTTGAATATTAAATGCAAAGTCAGTTCTTGCCACTACTTGTTTCTGGAGTTGAAGAAAAAAAACCAACCAAACAAAAAAAACCAATAGACAAACCCCAAAGCCCCCAGAAAACCTCACACAACCCACCCACTGTACTTGGCAGACTAATTAGCATTACTTTTCAGCAGACCAAGAGAGAAGTTCCTGCCTTCCCCTTCCCCAACGAATGTTCAGGTGCCTGACACTACACTTCTGTCGCTATTCCACATCTCCTTGGCACATCCCTGCCAACACAGGCTGAGGGAGCTGGGCTTGTTTGGCCTGGTGAGGAGGCAGCTTTGGGGGGAACCTGACAGAGCCTGCCAGTCCTGAGGAGGGCACTGCAAAAATCCAGCCTCTCCCAGCTGTGAGTAAGCTAAATCCCATCAAGGGACAAGCCTCCCCGAGTGGAAAGAGGCAACAGCATGGCACTGACCAGGCTGCCAGTTTGTTAAGGGCTCCTCGGGTGTCACCCAGCTCTGAGCACGGCTGCCTAAGGCTTTCCTAGCCGGGCTGTCTCTGCCTTGGCTGCAGGTGTAAGACAACTGGGTTGAAATCTCACAAGGCCCCTGTCAGCGTGGCTGTTGTCAGATCATGGCTAAGAGGGAGAGAAGATGTTGGGACGCTATTGAAGGCCACGCTGCAGGTAGCACAGGGAGTCGTAGCGAGGGACAGTTTATCATCCCAGAACAGAATGTTTCTGCCTACAGTCAAAGCAGAACCTGTTAGGCTATCACCTGCTTTCCAACACTAGCCACGCTGATGCAACTGGGTCCCTCAACAGCTCTGCTCCCAAACTTGAACCCCTTGGGATTAAGTTGAAACAGCATCTCGAGGCAAACAGAGTCACGCCCAACTGGCTAACACTTGGGTCATGCGAAGCAGCAGTGTTTGCTACCACTGCTCAACTGAATTGTAAACACAAGCACAGCTGCTGTACAAAAGCCACTTGAAAAATGCTGCTTCTAACCCAAAAATCCAAATAATTCCAATCCTGTGTGAGAAACTGGGCCCCACTGAGTTTCATCATGCTGAGCTACAGCCATCTACTAACCTGTGTATTTCATGTCTCCCTTGTGTTCAGTTTATGAGATGGTGTCACGACAGATTCTAAAACCCAAGGCAACCTTCTCACCCTGGTAAGTCACTTGTAGTAACAAAGTCTGCAAGTACAGTACAATACATCACCCCTTAAAAGGCCAAAGTTCTGTGAGTTGAATCCACAGCAGGTTCACTACTCAGGGTGCACTATTTCCTCCTGTTAAATGTAACTTTAAAAAAAAATCTTAGCAACTGTACTGATGGCGAGATAGTAACAAACATGAACAGGCTGAGTGCTACTCCTGAAATCATTTACAACACTAATTCCCAATTACTGAAGGGAGCTAGAGAAGTTGCTTGAAGTAATAGCACTACCCATGTCAAGGGGAGGGGGGAATTTAAAGATGTGAAATGAAGATACAGCTATGATGGATGATACATGATCTTATCTTCCAGAAAAAGGAAAAGAGCTTGTCCCCAAAAGTACAAGAGTCCACTGAATTCCATTATTTCAGTTACCGTACCGGTGCTGGAGCGTAAGCATGTCACTGAAACAAGGACTCTGAAGGATGCACCACGCCATCCTGCTGCAATTTGGATCCAGGAGCAGGTCCTACCATGGTTTTACAAGTGTGCTGTCAGGAGAGGTTTCTTAATCATGCACTTGAACAAAACCTGGTATATGGGCCTCTCAGCTCCACAATGGTAGTTACTTCTGTTGTTCTTGTTTACCAAGCAAAAAAAAATACTGCTGTGGTCCACATGGTGAGTGTGAGAGCCCACCTCTCCACTGTCCCACTACAGGAAGACCTGTTGTTCACTTGATTGCAGAGCAGGAAATGAATGTCAGATCCTGGGCAGTGCTGTTGAGTTTTTTTCCAGAGCTCCTATTACTATACCGTCCCAGGAAGCGTGTAACAGTCCAGAAGTCAGAAAAGGAACTGCCTCCGTGTTTAACTTCATAGCTCAGCTCATTAGGGAAGGCTCAGACCCTCAAAAGTTGGAAATCTCATCGCAGTGTTTCTGAAATACAGTGGGGAAACAAGTTTAGTGACTGAACTATGCATATGGAACCAGTAACTCTTGTCTGATTTCCAAAAGATCCAGATCAATGCTTAGCTGGCTGAAAACCTGACAAAAGCCTGAGGAAAAGGCTACTTGGGAACAAACACTAATGATTGTTTGTGACTATTAAAATGGTGAAACAGAGCTGAAAGGGACCTGTCAGACCTCTGTCCAGCCTGTTGTAAAACTCTGCTTGAGCGCCCTGGAGCCTCATGCAATCCAGCAGCCTAGAGAGCAGAGTGCCTGCCATCAAAATCATTACTTATCCATTTACAAGCAACAGTTACTCCCATCAGCATTTTCTTTGGGGAAAGTTATTTTGGGAGGTTGCCTGAAATTTGTGACAAGTGCAAACCAGGATTGTTTAACCCTGAATTTGTTAGAATACCCTATGCCCACAAGTATGCAAATTGCTCTACCTTCACTCACAAGTCTGCGCTATACTCAGGACAGGGCTTGCTGTGTCGGTACTGCATGATGTACACTGTGGATTGATGCCACCAGTACAGCATCACCACTGCAAGGATATGCCACACTTGGTGACTCGAGCCGAGGTAGTTCAACTGTCCTGTGGGGAAGAAAAAAAGATGAGTGAATAAGTTGTTAAATTCAGCAATAACCCATGCAGTGCAATTAGCAATCAGTCTCCTCCAAAGCTCAACTTGCTGGGAGGCAGTGGAAGTTCTTTAACAAACCTGATCAGAAGTTGTCTGCTTTCTTCTGAAGCAAATACATATAACATTTTACTCTGTATGAGAATACTTCACGTAGAACATAAGTCAACCTGATCCCTCACAGGAAGTTCTGGGCTCACAGCAAGGACTGTGACACTGTGGGAAGCTTAACTGCAGGAAAAAAAAAAAAACACCAAAAAAGAATTTCCTACCTGGGAAGTATCTTTCTGGGACTTTGGAAATATAGAAGAGAAAAGCTACAGCAGCGATGAAGTACATGACAACTACACGTGGAGCAAACTCCTGAAAGAGAAAAGGAAGCTCTTCTATTCTCTTAGAAGGTAAAAATAGAAAGAAAAAAAAAGTTCCTAAAGATAAAAAAGAAAAAGGCAAGACAAAACCGAATCTTGCTTCACTGCCTATGTTATCTATGGACAAAATCCAACAGGGGAACAAATGGCAAAGTTTGGGAAAATCTGAATAGGAAGAAACTTGTTTCATCATGACCTCTCTGCTTCAATGCACCAGCTTCTTGGTGTTTATGTGCAGCCTGCAGCAGATGTGAAATCTGTCAGCAGAAGGACACATTCCAAGACACTGATTGCACACAGAACGTCCACGATAAGTGAGGACTTCAGTCCAAAATCTCATTGCCTGGTTGGGATTGCAGTTGCTCGAACCCAAGGCCACAGGAATACTGTGGTAAATAATGGCTGGATGGTAAATAATCACATAACCCATTCACAAGTTGTTGTTTTTTTCCTTAACAGCAAGTTTTTGTTACCAGAAGCAGAGCATTTTTCTCAAGTATGGTAACAAGATGTGTACCATACCTGCCATTCTGCTAGGCCAGGAGAAACTAAATGGTGGAAGATGTAGGGTGTCACCTAGTGTTTATCTGATTTTTAGAAGGTCAGTGTTAAGTGCCTTGTCTGAAGATTACAGGTATTCATAAATGTTGCTCTTCCACATGGAACAGCAGCTCTGGTCTGGACTAAACCGTCACCCCAGATGACAGACTTGCAGCAGGGCTGATCTAAGAACATGCACAGTTACTGCTCCCTGTGAAAAGGGAGCATTTTCTTCACCACAATTTGATCCGTGGGTAACTGGAATGATTTCTGGGCTTTTCATATCAGGGCATACTTTACTGTCTGCTGCTGTACTCTGCCTCTTGCTTTTCAGAGCAGAATTCTAAGCGGCAAAACAAGAACAGGAAACTAGTTCAGTAACTTCACAGGGATGTCAGATGAGGGTTGTGTGAGAGACAGAGGGCTGAGTAGGCAAATACTGACTTTTGCTGCCAACCCAGGGACCAGAAGAGGAAGCAAATAATCATCCCATCAGTGTCTTCTGGTTCTCTTCTTGAGCTGCAGAGGCAGAGAGCCCAGAGCACTGGTGCAGCCTGACAGACTGCTTCCCACTCCGCAGCTGACTCAGCTCTTCGCTCCTGTCCCTCACCCTGGGGTGAGCCAGGGTGTGGTTCACCTACAGAGGCTGCTCTGTCCCTCAGGCAGATACACTCCATCACACTTGGATCCAGTTTTCCCTCTCATGGTGCAGTTTTAGATCACTAAAGCAGATTTAATCTACTCAACCTGTTTACTGCCTCTCAGTAAATTTCCATGTGTTTGCATTTGGATTGTATTGTCTGAAGCAATTCTGTGCTTCAAGAAATTTTAATCCCCACTGCTTCCCTCTCATGTAAAAGGACTGAAAGAAAATGGCAAGTGAAAAGGAAAAGGGAATCTTATGTCCTTATTTTTTTCTTTTACCTGCACAATAGATGCACCAATGCCGCCGTTGAGCCAGACCCAGTGGATGGTGGGAATAATTCCATACCCAGACACCGAGCAAAAGATGACGGAGCGCAGTCGGTGCCACTGCTGCGTGAGGTAACTGGGATGGATCTGAGCAAAAAATACTGCCAAGATCATTGCCAGCACGGTGATTAGATATACCTGACGCCAGTACTGAGGGAAAAAGAGAAACAGAAGCAAGTTTGTGGGTTTTCTCATCATGTGTAGAAGTGAACTTTGAGTAGAAAGTTTAGGGGACTTAATGCACTGATACATCAATTCTGTCGCTGCCGTGAGCACCAGCGATGGGGTTGGAGTGATTGGACCTGTATTTATCAAGTGACAGTGAAGGGAAGGGACTCTTATCCCTCAGGTACACCTGGTAGAACATCATTTACTCTAAGCAGTGCCTTCACCAAAACATTTTAAATATACCTCTGCCTCAGCAGACTTGTTCAACTACCCGATGGCTGGATCCACTGCAGACATGGATGTCATCTAGGCCTCTGAAGGGAACTAATTCTACTTGTCCTCTATTAGATAAAGACAAAATAAGCTTGGTTCTGCCTCCTGTATAAGCTACCTAGTGGGAAATGATGTCTGAATTACTTGTGATGGGGATACACCATGGGGATACCTTTGACAAAGGTAGGACCTGCAACATTTACCCTACCTTCATATAAATGTAAATATTTTCTTGAGGCCTGGGTGATTGACAGCTTGAAAGGCAAACCTCATTTTTCCTTTCACTTCAGCACATTCTGCTGCTGGCAGAAGGAACCAGTTTCTGTTTCCATCTCTGCCTCTCAATTCATGTTCTATTTGGACATCCTGCAATGACTCCCCTTCCTAGGGTGTGGAAACGACGCCAAGGAGACCACAGGAACTAAATGTGACACGACCAAGTGCTTCAAACTTACGTTATTACAATAAAAAGCATAAAAGACGCCGGACACGTAGCAGCCCAGGATCCCGATGGAAATCCCCGCGTAATCTAACGCCATCCATCGTCGGCTGGTCTTCTCGGAGCGGTGGCAGCAGAAAAGGTGATATCCTACTGAGCAAAGCATGCAGACCTACACAGATGGTCAAAGAAGGACTCATTAGTGGTTTAAAAATGAACAGGCAGTAGAGCAAACTCTGAACTTAGAGCAGGCGCTTGGCCTGTTACATGTTTTGCAGTGCCACTTGGTGTAGGCAATTAGGATTCCTAGCACTAATCAACAGAAACGAACATAAGCTCCTCTGGTGGATGGAAAACTTTGCAAGATGTGGTAAGAGCAAGTTGCACAGCTAAAAAAATGGGGCTGTTGAGGGCTAGGCTGTGAGAACAAGCGAGGAGCCAGCACGCAAGGGAGTGGAGCCACGTCTGCATGAGGGCAGTGGGATGATGAATTCTGCCTGGCCAAAATACCACAGGTAGAAACCGAAGCCCAACTCCACCCTGACTGTCTGGCACCCACATTACTTGACCAAGAGAACACACAAGAGATGAAATTCCTGCACAGAGGCCACTTATTTGCTTTTAGGTTGGCATCAATTTTTTTCCCTGAGAAATGATTGTGTTTCTCTGCAGCCTTCCACAGGAATAGGGCAGAGCACAACAGCTCTGCTTTCCAAGCCAGCAAGAGAGTTTTCCCCACTTCTAGCTCTGCAAAGGCATCCTATACCCTTCAGGGAACATGAACAGCACTCTGCACTCTTTCTGAGGGACAGTGTGCCAGGAGCTTCAACAGTCAAATGATTGCACATTGGGAAATCTGCTGTTCAGAACAGATTTCATCTGATACAGAAGCTCTTGCTTAGAGCAGGTAAAAAGTTAGAATACAAGCCCTACTGCCGTTCCAGCCCAGCACCAGGCTGATTTCTAGGTTCTGGTGGGTGACCCTTTCCAGCAGCAATTGAAGCCTTCTGGGAACCACATCAGATATTACTGAACCCCAAGGCCCCAGTGAAGCTGTGAAACACGGCCTTGGACAATTTATCATAGAATCTTTGAATGTTTTGGGTTGGAAGGGACCTTTCAAGGCCATCCAGTCCCACCACCCTGCAGTGAGCAGGGACATCTTCAGCCAGATCAGGTTGCTCAGAGCCCTGTCCAACCTGACCTCGAATGTTTCCAGGGATGGGGCTTCTACCACATCTCTGGGCAACCTGTCCCAAGGTTTTACCACCCTCACCATCAAATATTTGTTCCTTATGTCCAACCCAAATCCATCCTCTTTTAGTTTAAAACCATCACCCCTTGTCCTATTGCTACATGCCCTGCTAAAAAGTCTGTCCCCATCCTTCTTATAGCCTCCCCTTTAAATATTGAAAGATCCAATAAAGTCTGCCTGGAGCCTTCTCTTCTCCAGGCTGAACAGCCCAAACTCTCTCAGCCTGTCCTGACAGCAGAGCTGTTCCATCTCTCTGATCACTCTTAGTTGCTTTTCACAGACTCTCCCCTATGCCAGCTATGCTGTGCTCCCCAGTTTATATATTAAACAGGTCAAAATCAACTTGTCTGTTCCCCTTTACAAGCAGAGACATTTCAAACGTGCTTTCCCAGCTCTGACCTTAGCCCAGGTCACCTTGGCCGGCACCAGCCCTTACCTGGAAGCAGAAGAGACAGACGGAGCAGATGACAAAGTCCTCTCGGGAGGCGCCGGCGGCCGGCAGGACAGCTGTCAGGTCGTAGATACCCAGGGTGAAGAAGAGAAGGAAGCCGAGTAGGTGGCTCCAGATGTTGACGGTCTCGTTGGAGAGGATGAAGAGGCTGCGGGGAGACACAAAGGGGCGGAGGGGGCGTGTGAGGCGGCGGGGGGGTGAGGTAGAGCTCGGCCCGCCGGGACGGTGCGGCAGCGGGGGGAGGGGGGGGAGCGGTTTCCCTCACCTCTTGAGGCAGAGCCGGGAGGGCAGGTAGGCCCGGTAGCCGTCGGTGATGTAGGGGTTGTCCTTCAGGAAGACGGGGATCTGCTCGTAGGTGTAGAGGCGGATACCGCGGGGCACCAGCACCGGCCAGTACTGGTAACCGCCCAGCTCGATGTAGTGCGCGCTCCGCAACAGCTTCTGGTGCATCCTGCCCTCCGCGACGCCGCATCGGACCGTCCGCCGCTGCCACCACCGCCACCACCCCCCTCACAAGCCGCCGCCGCCCGCATCGCCCGCGCGGCCTCCCGGGGCCCGGCCCTCAGGGCGCTGCGGCCGCGTCGCCGAGCGATGGCGGCGGCGGCGCGAGGCGATGGCGTCAGCGCGAGGCGGGGGGCGGTGGCTCCGCCTCCTCCTGCCCGCGCCTGCGCGCTGGCGGCAGCACGTGGCGGCGGCTGCGGGCGCGCGAGGGCGCTCTTTCCCGCCGTTGCCTTCGTCGCGCGCGCGCGCAGCCTCCATTAGCTCCATCCTCCCTCAGCGGCCTCGTGCCTGAGGGCGTCCCTGCCTCCTGCCCGGTACCGGATCTGTCGCCGATTCTGCGCCCGTGAGGGACAGGGAGCATCGCCCTCCGGCCGCAGTGATCCCCGCTGAGGGGGCTGTGTTGTTAAGAGGTGGGCGAGGTTCTTTCTCGAAGCCTTTGGAAGGAAACGGGTCTCAGGAGGTGGAGATGCGGGCTCAGGGTGGAAGGCTGCTCCGTGGCGTGGGTGGGTGATGTCCGTAAGTGCCCCAGACTGGGTGGAAGGTGTGGAAAACGCAGCTGTGCTTGGTAGCCACCACTGTGGGTGTAACTGATGCTCCAGTTACAGCTCTGGGAACGCAGAATGTGCAGTAAAATCACTGTGCGGCGTCACTGTTCTTGTCATGGCGGGGAATATTGGCTAAAAAGAGATGGTGCACGTTTGTGAGGAGCTTTGGGAGCTTTACATGGCTTTAAACTGGAGGAGGGTAGGTTTAGATAAGATATTAGGGAGAAATTCTTTGGTGTGAGGGTGGTGAGACACTGGCCCAGGTTGCCCAGAGAAGCTGTGGCTGCTCCTCCCTGGAGGTGTTCTCGGCCAGGTTGGATGAGGCTTTGAGCAACCTGGTCTAGTGGGAGGTGTCCCTGCTGATGGCAGCGGGGTAGGGACTGGATGAGCTTTAAGGTCCCTTCCAACCCAAACCAGTCTGTGATTTTATTAAAGATGTTTTATTGGGAAAATCAGCCATTTCTTTCAGGTAGACCTGACTGATCCAGACCTTTCTTAAATAAAGGCTAGAAACAAACCCATAAAGTTAAAAAGTGCTGAGGGTTATCATTGCTTGAATTGTACTTTACCTTGCAAGAGGAATCTCTGGTTAACTGAGATAAGGATTATTAGCTTTTTTTTTATCTTTTCCCTGTGTACTCTATGAAATACCAAAAAAAACCCCCAAAACCCCAAACCTTAGTAGTTAAGAACACTCCTCCAAAGGATTTGTTTTGCCTAAATAATGAAAAGTTGTGGGTTGTTTGCCAGTTGCTTTTAGGTTTTTTTTCCTTAATAAAAAAAAAAAAAATCATTCACTAGGTATCATTTGGCTCTGGTTTTCAAAGTTGAAAACAAGTGTTGTGAATGGTAATCCTCATTCACCTGTCTCTCCCCTCCAGTAATGTGCCATGGTGAATTCTTCCAAAGTCTTTTGTCCCACTAAATGAAATGTGAGAGCATTTCTCCAAGATGCTGTGACAAGTATGAGAGGTTTTCCCATGGCAGAGAGATGAGTATTGTGAAGCAAAAGATGTGGGGTGATGGGTGTTTAAAATGGAGAGTGACAGCAAAGACCAGGTGTTCAGCATAACCAGCTGTGCTATGTCACCCCAAATTTCCATGTTACACCATTTGGTTACCCAAATTAAGTTGGTTGTGGTCAACAGCAGCTCTTGAATATTTCTACTAATCAATCATTCATTGAGATTTCTTAATGTCAGTGCTCTGAAAACTGTATTTCTCCTGCCTCTGCACACCTGCTGACAGTTCCTCATGCCTTCTCCCTCCTTCTCAGCTGTTCTACATGCTGGGCATGTTTTTCTCCTGCATGTGCTGCAGGACTTGGGAAAGTTGCTATTACTATGAGCACAAAGGAATTGTGTTCCTTGTAATAATTCAGTAGGCTTAGCTTCAAGAAACTTCCATGTGTTCTCACCTTTCTGGGATTTATCTGAAGCATGTCTCTGAATGGTTTATTCCTATTTTATTTAGTTTCTGTCTTCCTTTCCATATGGCTTATCTGTTTCTGTTTTTTTACCTTTACCTGAGCTTGCTATTAATGAAATTAATAAGAGTAATTTAGGAAAAATACACAGAGAAAATGCATTCTGAAAGAAGATCCATAGACATGGTTCTTATGACAGGAGAGGAGAGAGCTGGGTCATACAGCTGGCTATATTTAGGATGGAGCACGGGATATCCCTTCTGCAGACAGCACAGTCACATCAGGTGTGCAGAGAAGCATGGTGTAAATAAACCCTGTGCAGGGTTGAGAAGAGCTCAGTGGGCCGATACTCAGGAGGTGGCTCTGAGTCTCACACGTAACAGGGTCAGAGGATGACTGAGAATTCACATTCCAGAGTTTCCCAGAAATGAAAGGTGTTGTCTGGTAGCTTGTTGAAGAAGGAAATAATTCTTAAGCTGTTGATGTTTCTTGTTCTGTCATGGAAGAACAGTTCCATTTCCAGGTGAGCTGTATCACCTGTGCTAAAAATAATCAAGTGTCTTGTTTTGCTCAACCTAGTGCACTCAGAAGCTAAAATCTCTGAACCAGGTTAGTGGGACCAAGCTGACAAGAATAGAATCTACATGGTGGCTGTCTTTTTCCTCACACATGTCCCACTGGCTTTTCTCTTTGCAATGCTCACTTGGAGAATGAGGAAGGTAATATATGTTTGTGCAGACAGGTGCATTTAAAGGAATGAGAGTGTAGCTGGCACATTAATTCAGGTGAGCAGACTCTGACTGTCCTGAGGAGCCTCTCCCTGTGCAGTGGAACCGAGTTGTGGGAGGTGTGTTCCTGCCAGCTGATGGATGAGGAGATTCATTGTTGGCTGAGTGGTAACTCACTTCCATCAAGCTTAATACTGCTTAGAAAGTTACTACCAAGTTAAAACCTTTGATTAGTTTTAATTGAATCATTAGCTCACTGAGAACATTATACCTGGAAAAAACACTTTTGTTTCTAAGCCCTGTGCAATTTAAATGAAATCCCAAGTGCTTCAGAGAGTTCAGTCAGAAGGAATCGGAACTGACAGCACTTTTTTTTTTTCTTTTTAAAATAAGCTTTAATTGGCTGTTAAGTTAAAGCTGTGAAGCTTTGATAGGAAAAGTGTTATAGGTTAAATTAATAGGGAAAATTGAGAAACAATTAGGACAGCTTTAAATTAATTACTTAAACTATTTATTTGGAGCTTACTGAACAATTGTTGTATGCATAAAGGATTTAAATTAGCCATCTGTGCAAGATAGCTTTGACCTAAATTGACCTTCTTGGGTAAGTAGGTAGCTTGCCCTAATTCCTATACTGTATCCCTAATTTTACTGGCAGAGAAGCTTAATGGGGGGTAAAAATGAATGTGCCTGAGAAGTTCCATACTTGTCTGTTGGAGCTGACATCACCCGTGCAGATGAAGGCAGGGAAGGCTTTCAAAGAGCTGGCTGAGGAGATCACAGATGAGCTAAACTGTTTCTTGTGAGCCCTAACTGCACCCCGCTGAGTTCTGTTCTCCTTTTGGCAGCAGCATACCTGTACAGTGCCCTATTGTACAGTGAAGTGTAACCCTGTAACCACTCTTTACCCTGCTATTTAAGGAAAACCTAGGAAAAAACAGCAAGTTTATTTGAACTGCTCTGTACTGCCAATAGGATCTTTTTATGCCCTGCTTCATACTGCTGTGTAGTTTTTTTTTGGGAGCAACAGGGGACAAATGAGTTGGAAGAATTAACCAAACAAAATATCCCAAATGCTCATGAAAAAATAGGAGAGAAATTTAAAAAAAAAAAAAGTTGTTCTTTTTTGAAATGGAAAGAGTGAAAATATTCTTGGTGCAGATTTTTGAGGCACTTCTCCCCCTCCCTCCAGTTTCCCTATGTTAAGCAGACCCATCCCAGAACTGCTGCAGCGGGAGGAGAGGAAGCTCCTGGCAGCAGGTGGGTGCTGGGGGGGTCCCAGGTGGTTAGCAGGGGTTTGTCACCTCCTGGAAGGCGGGGCATGGCCTGTCCCCCGGCTCATGCTTGGCTCTCCCTCCAGGTGTCAGTCTGGCACCGCGCTATCACCCGCCGCCAAGGAGCCGGGGGCCTGGCCGGATCCAGGAGGTGCCTCTTCA
This sequence comes from Caprimulgus europaeus, assembly GCA_907165065.1. The sequence continues at coordinate 80,738,145 of OU015526.1, forward strand.
TCGACTTCCAAACTAACAAAGCACTGACACCCTGACTTGTGTTCTCACCCTGACAAGGCTGTTTCTTGCAGATCCGTAGGAGTGCACATCAGGTCAGTGCTGGTATTCCTGGAGTAGCTGTGGCTCGGTCCTTGATCCTCCTCTTCTGAAGTGCCCAGCAAAACACCTCCTCCTGTTTTTTGTTTGTGGGCATCTGGCTTTTAGTGTGTTTGTTGCAAGTAAAGAAATGAGAGGTGCCCTGGGACTCCTTTTCCCACTGTTGGAACCTGCTGCTGTGGGAGCTTTCAGCTTCCTCTGAGTTTTCCAGAAAAGACACTTGTCCAGAAATGTGTTATCACCCAGACCTTAGTTAAGAAAATAGACTTGGGAATGTGGGTTGAAGGTAGCACATGGCTTCCTGGGTCAGTGTATAGCTCAGTTTTGCTTTGCCCACAATTAAAAACAGTGGTGTTTTCCCTGGGGACAGGGGGAAGTAGGTAAATTTCAGAATACTCTGTTCAGGAGTATGCTTCAATGCAAAGCCTGTGAATAAAATAGAGGCACTGGTTTATGATCGTGGAGACCATGTAATTTATTCACATGCATAAAGCACTTTTGGTTCTGTATCAGTGCAGAGAAAGCTTGCAAAGGGCTGTGTATAGAACACATGTTTACTGACAACTATGCCAGGAGAGAGAGATATTTAAAGCCCCTTGTCATGTAAAACAGAGAGATTCTGTCTTATCCTTTCTTGGAAGTAGCCAAAGCACCTGTGAAATGAACTACTGGATGTTGATATGTGGTGGAGTTGTCTATAAGAAAATAAGGTTCATGGCTTTGTGGAGGCCCAAGAGTCTTGGAAAGAGTCTGTGCACAGAAGAACAGAAATCCCAGGATACCCCCAATCCACCAACTTCCTTCATGAGAAAGCATTAGAAACAGAAGTATCTTGTGTCTGATAATTAGAGTGACCTTAAATACTAAGAAAGCTTGATTTGAAGGCACTCTTCCCTGAAGACAGATACATCTTTCTTTCTCACACTGTCCCCACTAGGATTTCTGTGGTGAAATTCTCTGCGGTTTCCTCAGTCTAGAGCCTGAGCAGCTTCCAGGAGTGCCCAAAACAGAATGCCTGACATCTGCCGTGGGGGGTTCAGACTCTCTTTCCTCTCCCCTTGGAGAGATGCCTGTGCGATGTGTGCAGTGAAGTGACTTGTTTTGGTAGGGCTCTTCCTTCTTTTATTTGAATTTTTTTCCCTTTTTTTTTGTTTTTTTTTCATTTTTGTTTTCTGATTCAATCCCTTTGGCTTTCAGCTCCAGCTCCTGAATCTCAGCATCTGTCAGTGGTGCGATAAATTCTCTTTGGTGATAAGAGAACAGCTGCCAATAGCAAGAGCAAGGCATTTGGGCTTTTTCCTGCCGTGCCAGAGCTTCCAGTCAGCAAAAATGCTGCCCTGTGCACACGATGGAAGGAGGCACCTCTTCTGCCCAGCCTGCCTTTTTTTATTTTTCTCAGTTTAACAACATCTTTTCCCTCTGTATTAAGCAGACACACATGAACAATTGTGCAGCATACTAGAGTCCTGAACCTAAAGAACTGGAATTAATTGACAAATGGCTTTTTTTCTGGATAGATTCTGAAGGTGAGAGTGGTGAGGGGACAATGAAGGAATTTTTTTTTGAGAAACTATGGGATTTTCAGGGAAAGAAAGAAGCTGTTTGGAAAGCTGCTTAAATCATGTGGGATGATGTTTCCTAGCACAACAACCTGCTCCTGTTGAAACTGGTAGGGAAAAAAAAATGAATGCCTTTCTGTGGAGTGCTGGATTTTAGGAGCATAGGAGTTTTTGGTGGTTTTTTTGTTTTGTTTTTTTTCATGTTTAAAGGTGTCTGTAACTCCAGCTTGCCTGTAAAATTTTATCACAGCTGGAATTCATGCCATGACAGAAGGCATTTTGAAACAAACTGTTTTGACCACAGAGGTTTTGTTTCTCTACTTGTGGTGAGTTTAGCTGATTTATTTATGATGAGGTTGAAACTCCAGGAGTTGTGGTGGACAGCTTTGGTCGATACGGTCATTTTCCTCTTGGACACAACCCTGTGGGTTTCTGACTTTGCTCAGATAAGAATTCCTGTGGAAGTCTGGCTCTGCCCTCACCTGGTCAAAATCTGACAGCAAATTTCCCAAAATACCGTGTTTCTAGGTACTTTAATTTCTTGAGTAGCTTCTCAAGGGAGCATGAGAGAGAAGAGAAGCTGGATTTCCAGTGATGTTGAAGCATGTTTTGAGGTGTGTGGACGCTCAGAATGATTTCTCAGTGTCAGGAGGATTGAGTGCCCTTTCCAACACTTGTTTCATGCTGTTGCTGACTGACCTCTGTAGGAATTTGAATGTCGTTGTAAATGTGACAGGAGACACACGTTCTCATTTGCTTCTGATGAGGACTTGTATGCTTTAATTGATTTGATCTTTTCCAAAATGCCTTCCCAACTTTTAATGTGCTCTTAAATTTGATCTGTGAAGAGCAGCTTTAATCTCAAGCAAGGCCTGGGTACCCGGCATTTGGGATCAGCTCGCTGCACTCACTTTTGTCTTTGTTTTTTCTTCATCTGCCAAGATGAGTGCATGCAAATCATGATTTCTTTTCCTGACTGCGTTGCTAAATGCCAGAATCTCTGCTAAGTAGCAGTAATGCAGTTTGAGAATTGGAGATGTCAAAATAAAGGTTCACCTTGCCTCCAGAAATGCTTTGGGATGGAAAGATCTGGGAAACAGGGAGGAAACGATTGTCTCGTTGAGCTGACTGCACTGTGGATGTTGTTGCCTGTCTGCCAGGACTGGGTTTTCCTCCTTGCTGGTTAGTTTGTCTTATGAGATTTTTAGGTTTTCCTCAGTTATCTTGATTACTAAAATTGGAATCTCATGATCTTCTGCAGATATACAGTTCATCTTCCCTCTCTCATCCTCGTTGTCTGTCTAGCTTCTTAAAGTCATCAAGACCTTTGAGTGGAAAGATATAAGGAGGAGACTGTGCTAAGAAGTGCTGGGAAGTCAGTGAAGAATGAAGTACAGAGTAACTAGCAAAATGCTGCAATTGTTTTCAATATTTTGGTTTGTAATGGTTTTTGTTTGTCTACTTTTTATGCTGGTAGATGCCCCAGTCCTGTCTCGATGTGAGGCTGGGAGCCCTAGAATGCTTCTTTTCAGCAATTACTTGGACTGAAAATGCAGAGGAGAGAGGGAAGGGGGTTGATAGCCTGTGTTCTTACCTAATTTTCCCCTTTTAAAATCAAATTTCTTTGACTGTTTCATCAGTTAATTCCACATATTTGAGGTAATATATTGTTTTTTGGAGTTTTTTTAGTTATGAAACATAAAGCAAGGTCCTTAAAAGATAGTTTCACAATCTTAGAAGCACTTGTTAGAATTTTTCTCTGCTGTTCTTCAGTTGCATCTTCCTTGCCCTTTCCTTTGGCTCACAAGCCATGCTTCGTACTGCATCTTGCTGATCATACAACACTCATCAGCATATCCCAAAAGCAGCTGCAGAGCACTTGAATTTGTCCAACCTTGAGAATTCTCTTTATGCTTCTGCTCCTTTTGCTGTAACCTTCAAATAAAGTTAACTCAGTCTCTTCTTGTGGTGCCATGCTTGGGTAAAATGGAATAGTGCTTTAACTCCCTATTCATCCTGTGCACAGTAAGCTGTAAGGAGTTAGAGTTCTGTTGCTCTTGCCCCAAACCCATCTTTATTCTGTTTCATGTTTTTCTACAGTCTGCAGAACTGATGGATGGCTTCTGACAGTATTCCTGCCTTCGCAGTGACTGGTGGATTGAAAGCTTTTCACTCCACCACAGACACATCACTAGAGCTACGATTTGATCAGCTTCTGCTGTGTCACTAGGAAGTGATCTTACAAACATGTGAAGTGTGCCTCCTCCCCTTCTGACATCTCTTGATTCTCGTAGACACGCTGAGTGATGTGAGTGAGTTATGAAAGCTTACAGCTACCCACTGATCTGTGCCGCTGGGGAGGGGTTTTGAGCGGTAATTGGAGTGCAGCGTGGATATTGTGGAGCGATAGGAAAGTGAGCAGAGCTCAACAGCTCTCTAGTCCTACGGCCATGTGTCAGGGAGAACAGTGGGGCTTGGCTATTCTGAGTATTTCTGGCAAGCTAGGATTTTTTTCAGCAGCCTTGCAAGGAGTTGAACAGCTACAGATGCTTTCTCCTGACTGGAGCTGGGAGTTTGAAGGGCAGCTGGATTTGCTAATGTTGGTGCTTTGCTACAGAGTGTGAGAAATGTTGATGAGGCATGAGGCAGAACAGCTTGCTCTATTGCTGCTGTATTGACTCTGCAGTGCTGTCAGTAGTTAAAAAAATGAGTTTTGTACATAAGCTTAGTTAATATATAGAACTTGGAAGACAGCTAGGAACAGCTATGGGCAATGGCCACGGTCTCTCTCTGTCTCTCTCTTTTTAATAGAGTTGCTTCGCTGCCCAGAACAGCACTTTAATTTTCAATCACTTTAGTATCATTAGGAAAGGCTGACATTTTGGGAACATTTGTACAGTATAAGTATGAATGACATTATCCATGCTGTGTCATACAAGGGGATGCACAATGAGGTCAGGGTTATTTTGCTGGTTATTAGCAATGGTTACTTTTTTGTTTCAAGTATAAAACACTGTGTTCTTTTTGCTGAAGAGTTAGTCCAAAACAAAGGCTTAGCTGGGGTCTTTTAAAACTAAAGACCTACTGGAGGGGCTGTGCTTTTTTGGGTCCCCTGGATGTATTTGTGTGCAGCCCCCCTTGAACTTTCTTGAGGAAACCTCTGCTGCTGTAGGAAAGCCATTTTAACAGCTGGTGAGTGAGTTCTGTCTGTTCTGTGCTTGTCCCTCCCTTCTGCATATCGAGTAGGAAGAGCAGATAACTCTACCAAGGGTGAGAAGTCTGGGGTGGGTCTGATCTGGGGACTCACCATCCTCCTTGTTTTCAGGTAGTCTGCTCTGTGCTCCTTCTCACTCCCCTGAGCTGCTCTTTGGTATCCAGGAGCTGTGTCAGCATTTCAGGCTGACCTCTTGGTTCCTGCCTGGCTTCCTTGGCTGAACTGCCGCAGCAGGGAAAGGCCTGACTGAAGCATTGCCTGCCCGCAGCTGCGAGTGGCTCTGGTGTTCCTCAGCTCATGGAGAGACCTGCTGCTCCCAGCCAGAGTGAGGGGGAGTTGCAGGATGAGCAGCAAATAACCTGGGGGAATAGATGACTTCGGACTGCACGTCCATCTCTCTGTATCCAAGTCCTCAACATGATGTCAGAGTTGATCAGATAATTGTCTCAGATACTGCTTGCAGACGCACTGCCTGTTTCTGATGTGGGATCGGGTGGTGAACTGTCACTCATGTTAGTGATCAGTTGTTCCCTTGGTAATCCCCCTGGCTTCAGTGGGAGTACTTGTTTGGGGGAGAGTTTGACCTGTGAGAGCTGGGATCCTTCCTGTGGAGTAGCAAAGGCTGTCCTGGCACAATGCAGATGGGTGAGTGGTAGAAGAGACAGCGATTTTGATGGGTTTTTTATTAGCTTCACAGTGTCCATCTTTGTGTTCACCAAGTTAAGATGTGTGTCAACTCATGGAAGCAGATGCCAAGTACTCATGGAATTGCTTAAAGAATATTTATCAGCATTTCTCTCTCCACTATGCTTAAAAAAAAGAGACCTGCAGCCTCATTATTATTTCAATGTAACTTCTGACATGAGGAGATCAAGCAATTATCTCCTTTTTGAATGTCAATCTCTGACTGTCAGCATTGAGAGCAGGTTTTGGGGCACACTACCTGAGGGGCACTGGTGAGTTTCAGCCTGCTGGAATGCTTTTTTTAAACTTTTTTTTTTTTTTGATGGACTAGTAAATTATGAGGATGTGAACTTGTCAAACAAGCGTGCCAGTTTTTTCAGCAGTCATCCCAAGTGGACTGCCTGAAAAAGGACTGGCACTGCATCACATAGAATGACCAATGATATGTCATATATTTTTAATGGGCAAAATGTTTTAATAAACATTCTCTCTCCTAAAACACTGGGTTTTAAAATAGGTTTTAGCCTTGAGCCATGTAGCTACCCAGCTGTGAATTTTATAAGGCAACAATCTCCACATCATTAGATGTTATGACTGATACGCAAGCAATTGCAATAGTAAGTATTTCCACACGTTAAAAAAGTTTCTGGTAGCAGTTAAAGGAAGGATGGCTCTACTTGAAAGATTTTTCTCAGCTCAAAATTAAAGCAGTTTTATAAAATTATGAAGATGGGCAGGTACTGTCTCCCAGTGAAGTGCAAGTATCTGTTCATTCAAGCCATACCGATTTCTGCGCCTGGCAGCTTTAATCACATCGCCTGACGCTTTGGAAAATCAAAATTATTTTTCTTTTCATGTGATTTCTACATCTTCAGCCCATTGAAATTCAGGTGAAATGTTGCACAGTGAGGCAGGTCGGACCCCAGCTTGATCTACCATAGCTGTGTTCGTTATCTTGTTTTATCTAGAAGCATGTGGGACCAAATGTAGAGTTGAGAGATGATCCAGTGACCCTTCTTTGGGCAACTCAAGTCCCTCCTTTACGGTGACTGCTGTGCAGTGGTCTGTAAATCATGTAGCCTTTTTGAGATATGTTCTCCTCAGCCTAAACCTACTACTACCAAGTTAAACACTCTGTCCCCCTCAAAAATAACCTCTTATCGTGTCTTACATGTTGCTAAACTGCAGAGAGTGAAACCCTAGTGGCTCCATGTCTGAAAGACACAGTGGGTAGAGGAGAGGTTCTGCTTTGTCTTGTATTTTCTTGCATCTTTTTTGGACTGTAATGATCCTTTACACACAGGCTAAGAGAGTTTAAGAAGTTGATAGGATTGTTGTTGTTTCTGAGCTTTTTGCTGTTTGTGGTGGGATAGAACAGATGTGTTTTCTGTGATTATTTATAAGTGATTATTTAAGTTCACTGCTGGGATGTTTATTTGCAGAAAATCACCTTTTAATGGTGATTCCTTTTTACGGCGTGCATAGTTGCATTCAACATCAGTGCTGTCAGCCAGCTAATGAGCTGCATATATAGCTATATTGAACTGTTTAATTGTTTAGTTGCATAATGTCAGGTTTTTCTTCTGGTGGCAGTAAAAAGTACTTGCACTTCTAGCAATGGAAGAAAGAACTTTTCATTACTGATCGCGTGTTGATTTGTTTTACCAGCCATTAGATATTCCTGCTAGTTAGATTTTGCTTTTCAGATTTGGTATGTCTCTATTTTTGTTTGGTAGACTGAATAAAGAGATCTCATTTTCACAGGTACAGATGTTTGCTCTGTGAGTATCAGTTCTTACAGATCAAGTTAGCCTTCCCTCTGTGAGCAGGGCAACTTCTGATGGTGCATTGGATGTGAGGGCTTCAAATATCCAAGCACTGAATAACAGCTTTGGGGAATGAGGTCCTGGAGGGAACACCATGACCAATCTCTGGTTTAGCAGCTGCTTGATACAATCATGCTCTTGTGAAGGAACTGGCCTTTAAGTCAGTGTCTCAAAAAAATTCTGAAAGAAGCTAAACCAGAAGAGTCTTGAAGAGAAGTAAGAAAATTTCTTGTGCAGATTCACAAGAAACCTTGTGTTTAGATGGATGGTGGCCTCCCTTCCAGAGGTGAATAAGTTGCTGTTACTCCATGGTTTTGGCATTTTCTATTGTGGTGTTGAGCAGACAGAAGAGAAACCAGGGATCTTGAGTGCTCATTGCTGTAAGGACAGATGACATCCAACAGCCTCTGTTCCACTGGGCTTTCAGTCCAAAACATCCTTCACAACAAGAGCATTAAAAGACAAAGTGAGAGACAAAGTCACTAAGTTGTGTCCCTGCTCAGGAGGAGACTGTTTAGTTCACCTTGTGGTCTTGTGCTTCCCTTAACAAAGGAGTGAAAATAACTTTGCCTTACACTGTGGTCCAGGGCAGGACTTTGGGAAAGCATGTCCAGAAGTGCCTGTTGCTTCCCATTTCTTTTTCAGTTAATTCCCATTTCTTGTATTTCGGTGCTAGTGACAGCACATCCACACACCTCAAGCACTGTGGTCTCTAAAGCTTGCCCAGAAATCCATGCAGCCATGTCACCCTCAGTGATGAGGAAGCATAGCTCTCTGTGGGACTGGACTTGGCACTGACCAGCATAAAGCCTTCCTGCAGGTTGTCTCTTGCCATGGGATCTTATTTCTTGCCACTAGCCAGGTTTCCCTTGGTCCTGTATCATTGCTGTCCCCGTTCCTCATGTGGTGCCTGTAAGGGGCAGATAGTTAAATGGCCAAAAAAAATCTTATTCCTTATAGAGGAAAAAAATGGGTCTGGGAAGTTGCTGCTTGTTTTTGCTTTGATGGCTGTGTCTAATAGGCAGTGATTTCTAGCACTTTCTCCTTGCTGCTGGCACCCCTCACAAACTCCATTCCCAGGGGCCTGGCAAACTTGTGTGGCACTCGAGAGCACCATGGTGCTGCAGGAGGGTATTCCTGCCCTGGCTGTCTGGCCTCCCTGTGTTCCCCTCTGGAGCTTTGGGCCAGGGGAGGAGCTGAAGAGCTGGTTGCCCTGCTGGCATTGCGTCGAGGGCTGCAGCTGCTGGTGGGGGAGCACGGGATCCAGGGATGGGGAGGAGAGGCTGTGCTTTTGCTTCTGCTGCACCAGTGTTGGAACCAGCTTGGGGGTGGAGGTGGAGAAGGAAGGGGCAATGGGTTGGATGGGATGGACCTCCCCCAGTGTTTCTTTGTGTGGTCAAACATCCATGTGGGTTGAGGAGAACCATTTGATCTTGAAGACAAGGGCAGAGAGACGCGGTGGTTTGGTGAGTATTCGTAAGCAACCGTCTCTTCCTCTCTAGCACACAGAGTAGGGATGGGTGACTTCACTTCCTCCTGGGAGGAAGAACAGCTGTGGAAGCACCTCCTTTAGCTTCCGTTTTATGGCACACAAGTACCTGATTTCCAGGGTGGAACCGGGGTGGCATATGCTTCCTAGTGCACTGCTTGGATACCAGGAGGGGAGCACTGCAAACCGTAGCGCAGTATTTGCACAGCCTGCGCCTGGAATCAGTTAAGTCTTCAAAGACTTTGTGGGTTATGACATTCCCCTAAATGTGCTGAGCTTTCTTTAACCTTTCATAAAACATTGTGATCTTTATGGACTGTATCATATTGTGCAGTAATGTGCTTTATTGTCCACAGAATAAGCTTTTCTTAAAGATAATTGGAAAGCTGGAAATGGCTGCTATCGGCTGATTTTTTTTTTTAATACATTATTTCTGAAATGGGCCTGGTGTAATAATGACCCTATCTGTTCAAGATTTAAGATTTGTCTTGGCAGAGAAAATTGATCCATTTCACCTTTGTCTAATGGAAATTTTTATCTGGGATTATCTGTTTATGTAAATGAATGTTCCTCTGAAAAGAGAACTTGAGGGGGCTGTAAATCTCGGTGACACTTTAGTTTCATGGGGGGAAAATTGGAAAGGATTCTAGTATTTATCTGGCTGAAATTGGTTATAAAAACAAAATTATCTTCATGTACCTGCTGCATCTGATGTTTCCTGGAATTTCATTACCTTTTTGAATAATGCAACATTACACTATATACAGGATTCTCTGTGATTAGCCCCAAAGTTGTTGGGGGGTTGCTTTCTAGCGTTATAATTATCAGGAGAAGGCAGCCTGTTTGGGGCAGTGGGACTCTGATTCAGTGCCCTAATGGGTACCAATTAGCACAGCCACATTATTCATAGCGCTCTGTGTAGAGCAGTGAAAATATACCACATGCCTTTTTTTTTTTCCTTACGAGTTTTGTGTGATTTTTGGTTTGTTGGGGTTTTTTTGGTTTTGTTTTGTTTTTTAACTGAGAATGGAATCTAATTACAGGGGAAAATGTCCTTGGCTAATCAGCTTTTGTTTATAGTTTGAAGAGCAGGACTGTGAATGTTTTAAACATCATCTTTAAAAGCAGTTTCACTGTTAAAGAGACAAACTAGGCTTTTTTTGCCAAGATTCCTCTTGAGATCTAGATGACACAGAACCGACCGAGCTAGATCCTCGCTGGAGTAGCCATGCCAAAACAAACACAATTTGACTTGTGCATGCTAGCAGTGAACATAGTTGTCTTAACACAGCTGCTCTAAATACTCCTTTTTTTTCTGTCATTTGGTGGGACTGACAAGAGAGAGCTGAGTTGATTTTGTACCTATTATTGTAGGAAAAAAGGTGCTATACAAGAAGGTACAACTTTTTTGATTATTCTAAAATTAAACAAGACCCCATGTGTTTTCACATTCTACGTTGTAGATAGCTAATCCTTGCAGTCTTTGGCAAACCAAAAAGGCTTTCCATGCTATAACAACCTGATAGTGTCAATTGTACATGCCCAGAGGGAACAGAAGAACACATATAAACATGGATTTAAGCTGTGCAACTTCTGGTTGCTATTGCTCACAATCAAATTACTGCTTTCCTGGAGCAGAGGAAAAGCAGTTTATATCTGCAAGCCACGAAAGAAATGACACATACTTCAGAATACACTTCAAGGTATAAAATAGTGCCCCATATTTTTACATCTGATTAAGTGGCCTAATTTTCAAGTGTCTTTCAGAGCTGCTGGTTGGACAGAGCCTTGCAAAAATCAACTCCCTTGCCTAGTTGCCCTGGAAAGATAGGAGCCTAACTTTGGAGACTCGTCATCCTGGGCTGATTTCAGTGGGAATTAGGCCAAAGGCTTTAATGGAGAGGGGATTTCCTCTGCTACTAGAGATCAGAGCTCTAATTGATGCTGTACTGAGGTGCATCAAGACTTCTTCAACAGTCCAGCCTAGCATTGCAATTAGTACTAAGAATAATAATTTTATAAAAGTATTAAAAAAAGGAAAATTGGCACTTAACCATGGCTTTCACTCTGTGATATCTGTTAGATTTCTCTTGAATCTTCTGTGTCTTAATGTTGCTTAATTTTATTTCCATAAAACTTTAGGCAGCAATATCCCCTCCCCAAGTTCTTTACTTTTGTGACTTTCTGCTCCACGTTTCAGGCAGTCATTTCAGCTGGAAATACACATTATTACCAGCTCATTAAATCCAAAATAAATGAAGTAGAAAATTACAGAACCCCATGGATTACAGTGCACCCAACTCAAAATAGAAGTGTGTGATTAAAACCAAAATGGTCTGCATTTTAAAAATGGATTAATAGTTTTGGACCCAGCTGGCAAAATATCGTATGAAATGTGTTTTCATAGTTGGACTGCTGCAAATTAAATCTCAGTAAAGGTGCTCAAGGTGGACTTCTGTAAGTGTAGGAATTCCCAATTTATGTGCTCCAAAAAAAAAAAAAATGAAGGAAAAGGTATATTTGTGGTATAAAGGAATGTGATGCACAAGAGCCACGTGAAAAATGTAGCTCAGTAATGACAGTGGTAAGAAGAAATAAGAAATATGCACAGAGATCATTGCAAATTCAACCCAATCCAGAGGGAAAAAGGAGCAACAAATAAATTCTTAGGCAGAAGCCCTGGGTCCTATAAGAGTTTGGCTGACAGCATTAACAGCCCAGCATTAAATACTAACATACAGGTAAATGAACTCCTCTTTTCAGAAGCAGTGGTTTGAAAGAAGCAGTGTGTGTGTGAATATATGTGTATGCAGAAAAGTTTTCTTTAATCATCTCTATTTAACTTGTTTCCCCTGGTTTTGGGCCAGTTTGACCAGCAAAATGAAACTGGATGAGTGGTGAAACAGATCTTTCCCATCTTCTGTGTGCCACTGTTTAATAGTGAAGAAGAAAACAGAGACTTAGGAATGGTGAAATGAGAAAAGACAGGTAGATATTTTGCAGCACAACTAAAACTGGAGCTCAATTTCCTTGTGGCGTTTCACCAGATCTTCCAGGCTTTGTAAAATATTCCCAGGTTTGGGTAAATCTTATCATTCCTAATAAGGTGCAGCAAATGAGAATATTTTACAAGGTCTGGAGTAAAGCATATTAAACACTAAAGCAAAAATCAAGTCATATACTTAAAAATGCTGCTGGGTTTTTTTTTTTGTCCTACAAGTGTATGTTAGTGTTTAAACACAGTTAGGTTGTGCTTTGTGTGCGAGCTGGAACAGGAGAAACAGGTTTTTGACAGCATTACAGATTCAGAATTTGGGTTTTCCTTATTTTTGGTGAATTTAAGGTCTACCTGGCTTCTGTAGCAGAATATAGTAAACCCACATCTCTCTCTCTCTCTTTTCTGCAACCTTGAAGAGCTGTTACGTACAGTGGAGAAATGAAGGGGAAAAAAACCCAAGTGGACCATCTGTAGATGCAGATGGGGATTTGTGGATGGTGTACAAGTTGCAGTCACTGAGTGAGCAGAGATGCCCAAAATATGTCATCCACGTTGACCAATCAGGCTGGTGAGGGGGACATTAGCCCGTTTGGATGCGTGGTTTTACAGACCCACCCCAGCAACTGTGCAGCTCACACAAGCAGTCAGGCAGGCACTCCATCAGCTCTTCATCAGCAGCTGAAATCAGAGCTGCTTTAACCTGTCAGCTTAGCTCAAACTTCCCAAGACTAGCAAGCTTCAGTTTGCGTTTTCAGAACATGTTCCAAGAGGTCTCTTCTTTCCCTTTTTATTTGGGTTGGTTTTTTTTAAGGGCTGATGCAAGATCTTGTACAGTATTTGTCTGCTTTGAGATGTGTTTGATAACCAAGTGTTGTGATGCTGCAGATAGTGAATGGATTGTGTTTTGTTTGCCCAAGTGATAACTAGATTTGCTTCAATTACTTTGATTTTTTTTCCATTCTAAAAGATTACACCCCCACAACCCTGCATTTGTTGGAGAAATTAATTCTGAGGGGAAAAGCTACTGTTTCTTCCCTGTTCTTGGGGAAAGACTGTCTTAAGTTGGAAGACCTAAGCACTCCTGTACACCAGATCAGTTGAATATTCTGACCTTATTGGATACCAGTTACCCTGTTTTGTTTTGTTTGTTTTTTACTTCAAAAAGAGCTCATCAAACCCAGTCTGTTTTCTGTAGAAAGGTTTTATTTCTATTGAGTATTCCAGGTACTCTATTTAACTGAGTATGAGTTCCCTGTATGAGGAGAACCTCAGTGATGAGCTCATGGAGCAGTCTTTTGGGTGGGAATTTTGGTGCCAGGATCTTTTAAATCCAGGGAACTTCCCATGAGGATCAGACCCAGGCTGGCAAGAAGATGGACGTTCATCCCTTAGCACGTCTTTCATGCTGATATGCTTGCAATGGCTTATGCTCTTGTAAAAAAAGTAGACAACTGGTCTATTCATTGGTAGAATATTCTGTGGAAGCTACTGAGTGTTCAATGTGCAGGACAGAAGGTGGGACAAGGCTTGTAACATGTGGAGAGCACTGTCCAGGGTTGTCAGTCAATCGCTGCGTCAGTGTATGTGTCAGTTTGTCAACTATAGCCAAACCTGATCGCAGAGCCATCAGCTCTGCAGTGGGGTGTCTAAATCTACTTGAATGGATTAGCTCTAGACTTACATCAGCATAAATGTGATCACTGTTTTTCTAAGCAGGCCATAAAACGCAGTGAGTTGTACAGCTAGTCCAATACATTGTTCGTTGCCAAGTCCCTGAGAGGTTTTTAGGGTGTCTGAGTATGAGATATCTTTCCTAGTGAACTCCTGAGATCAGTAAAAGAAATGGTGTGGAGAGGAGAGTGGAAGGGCAGGAGAGGGGAGAGCAGTGCAACTGCTTTTGCTGGTTTTCCTCAGACATGGTGGGCAGACACTTGCCAAATGCAGCTGTAAAGAAGCAGCAAGGGGAAGTTGCTGCTTCTGCCCTCAGAACAACTTTTCCTCAGATGGAGATTGAGACTCAAACATCCGTGACTGCTGTTGAAGGTCCATTTGGAGTTTTAGATGTGGGCTAACAGAAATCACAGCTCAGGTGCTTACAGGGCATGCCGAAACTGTACTTAGGCATACTGCATTTGTTTGCCCAAGTATCCACAGCCAGTCTTTATTTCAGAGAGGGCAGTTGTGACCGTGGCAGTTCAGCCTTGCAAGCATTTTCTCTGTTTGTATTTCATGCCACTTTTTATTTTTAAATGGGCCTGGTGTTTTGTGAGCTGTAAAGAGTCTCTGAGCCTGCTTATGCAGGACTGCAGAGCAACAAGCCTCCTTGTAATGCCTTTCAGGATGGCTCCATTTATATTAATTGTGTCACTAAAAATATTCCCTTTTTACGTAGGGTAGCATAGTCTGCCTCACAAATCATCCAGATGAGAACAACTGTTTCCACAGCAGGCAGCATTTTCTTTAAGGTATGGCTTTTTTTTCTCTGGCAGCTTTACAATAATGCTCACTCTTCACTCTCTTGCAGGAAGCTGCTGCACGTTCCTGGCTGGCTCCTGTGTTTGGCAGCAGAAGTGGCTGCGTTTCTGTGGTTAAAAACAAAACTGTGAGTGTGGCCCAGAGTCATTCGTAGCTTTATCCTTAAGTAATATAATAGCAGTGAAAAGAGAAACTCAGGTACCACTCTGCTTGGTGAAATATGTCGTGATGACAGTACATTTGTGTGATAGTTTCACTGGGCTGGCCCTTGCCCAGCAGCCAACACAGCCGTTCACTCACTGCCCCCCCACCCCCAGGGGATAGGGGAGAGGATGTGGGGGTGCAAGGGTAAGGAGGCTTGTAGGTTGAGATAAGAACAGTTTAATAATAGAAATAAAAGAAAACTTAAAATAATACTAATATTAAAATCGTAGTGGTAATTATAACAGTAACAAAATATGCAAATGAGTGATACCCAGTGCAGCTGCTCACCACCCTCCGACCAAGCCCGGCCCGTTCCCAGAGTGACAATCCCAAACTGAAACTGCAGTCCCACAAGAGTGAGAGCTCAAGCAAAAGCCAGAGAGAGCTAAAAGAGGAAGAGCCCCTCATGAATACACTGCACATGACATGGTATGATATGGAATATCTCATTGGTGTATCTAAATGCCAATTTAATGTATTCATTTGAATATTCCTCGCCCCTTAATTCTTGCACTTGTAGACTAATAGAATGCAAAGTCCTTCGCTTCCAGCGACAAGAATGCAAACACTGGTGTGTTCTCAGTGTCTCTCTCATAACAAGTCCCAGGCTGAAAAGCAAAACACAGCACTATTCTAACTACTGAAAAAAGAAACCCAGCTCTGTTCCACCTGAAAACCAGGACAGTTTGGTTCTGTTTGTGTTACTTATTGTCTCTTAACGAAGAACACTGAAAACACAAGGGCCATGACTGAAATGTCTATGGGGGTTGTCAGGCAGCTCTTTTCTCAGCTCAGGGAGTGTTTTGTGTGTCAGACACGAGTGGCTGGTAGCCATGGGGAGGTGCTGTCTGGATTGGCCTCACTCCTGTTTGCCCAGCCTCCTCGTAGGGAAGCAGAGGCAGAGAGGTGAGGGGACTGATGGAGGGTGCACAGTGAGAGCTGGTGACAGAGCTGTACTCGGCCCTTGGGGCTGTCAGTTCCCAGCAGCAGTTTTTTTGTTTTCCTGGAGGTTTTTCTGTGTTCACAGGACCAACCGTTCCTGCCAGAGCTGGCACACAGCCACCAAGCTGTCTGCCTGGCCCCCTCCGTTGGCACTGTGACTGCCCAGCTGTGCTTTGGCCCTGCTGTTGGTTCTTCACCCACTGCCTCAAAGTGGAGGTTCTTCCTCCCAGTCCTGATTCAAGCTCCCTGCAGTCAGGATGTGTCTTCACTGCTCCCTCCAGCCCTTGGCTTTGGGCCCTGTTCTTCATTCGGTGAAAGCAGTACCAGTGCCAACAGGCTGCATCAGCTTCTGGGTGTTGCTCTCCCCTCCCAGTCTTTCCTTCTCCTTTGCTACTCACTCCACCTTCCCTGACTCTGTGCTTTCCTTCTGCCTCCTCCACATCCCTCCTCCTCTTCCTCCTCTCATCCCTCCCTCACCCAACAAAGTCTTAGGTTCTTTCCGCTTGTAATTTGTCGCTAATCAGCTGTCAGTGTTGGAGCAATGATGAGAGGTTCATCTCTTGCCGAGGGTAATGGCCTTAAAAGTCACAGAGTCAATGTCAATGGGATCGCTCCAATTCAATCAGAGACCTGAATGAGAAATGGCCCCCGCTGACATTAGCACTCATTTTGAGCCCAAGCATCTGGGCCCTAGTAAATAACCATCAGTGGGTGGGTCCGGGGGACAGGTCATTAGCCCCACGAAAAATAAATATCGTTTCCCTTGATGGCTGCGAGTAATTTAGCTCAGACGAGGAAATTTCACCCTAGATTAAGTATGATGAGCCAATATCAGTCAGAGGAGGCCAAACAGTGAGAGCTTGATGAGATAGAGGGAAATTTATATGCAGCTGGCTGAATGCAAGATGAGTTTAAAGAAATGATGTTCTCTTCCACTCTTTAGCCATGTGCAATGCCAGGCGTTGCGTTTCCTGCCGCTGACACCCCCTCCCCACGCTCTCGGGGGCTCTCCCGGCCCGTGGGCACACATTTGTGCACTGCCCTGCCCATCCACTGCCATCCCTGTCCCTTCCACCAGCACAAGCCTCTGCTTTCCAACATCTGGGTCTCACACTGACAGCTTTTGCATGCAATGCCTCTGAGTCAGAGCAGCAGCAGCAGCTTATGGAGAGGAGCTTGCCATGGCCACGGGCTTGCACTCAAGCCACAGCCGTGGCCAGCCCTGCCTGTCCAAAAACAGGGAGAGGGCTTAATGGCTCTGGAGGCCATCAAGGCCATTGCCTGCTCCCTTTCTCTTAGGCAAGTAACATCATAAGCTTCCCCCTGGATGTTTGCTCTGTGTGCTTTTTGTTTGGTTGTTTTTTAAACTTATTTAGCCCATCAGTCTAGTACATGGTATGCTCAGTGGCTGTTAATTCCACCCTCCAGCCCCTCTTTATTGGGAACACACGCTGGGAATCATGTTTTATGTCTGCTGGAAACAGTAAGCAGGCAACTTCTCTCTCCATCATTGGCCTAGCTATGTATCTGAAAGCTGTGGCTGGAGGCTGGGGTCTGTCCCCCACTTGTGCTCTGAATATAAACCAGGCACGATGTAGTAACCAGTTTGGCTCTCCATCTTTGTCAGGTCTTTCAGATGGACTCCATGGATGACCAGGACATGAGCATGGGATGAACCCAGTGAGCTGGGATGCCAGAGGAAAACTGAAGCAGGCCAAGAGCAGAGAGAAATCAACAGAAAACAGGAGAAGTAGGTTATTTTAGTGTAGGCATGAAGGGAACTGTGCGTGGAAGGAAGCAAGAGGCTTGGTTACAACTAGTACATGCTTTGGCTGTCTCATAGGAGGCCGATTTCTTGGTGTTAGGGCTCATTAATTGTGCTAAGAACAGAAGTCAGACGGGTTACATGGGAGAGCTGGGTGGCTTTGTGCTTTATTTCTGCCTACCTGCTGCATTTCCTTGTGCCTGAATATTTGTCTCGCTTCGCTTGCCTTCTCTGTTGCCCCAGTAAAATACATCAGCCATGAAAGCCCGAGCACTTAGCAGGTTTCACAGAGATTTAAAAAAAAAAAGTAGAATTCTGCTGTGAATGCAGTTGTTCTTTTGCATGTTCCTATTAGAAGCCAGCGATTTCTTTCTATCAGCTCACCCCTTTGCACACTGCTCCAAGTGATGACAAAGCACAGTTATCCATATCTCTGTGAGCCTGTTCGGTCACTGTGCTCGAGTTCACCACAAGCAGCTTCTAGAGGGTCACTTAGTGATCAGCAGCAGATGCACATTGCTTATGGCAATTTTTTTAAATTTTTTTTTTAAGAAACCATGCTAATGCTTCATATTTGTCAGACTTTTCTTTGTCATGCCCAACTGAGCAGAAGCAAAAATACTTTTGTAAATATTTTGCCTTCCTTTGCAAAATCTTTGTTGAAGGCTGTGCCTTGCCATTGTGTTGAAGGGCTACCCAAGCTGTACAGAGCAAGAGATTGAAATGCCAGAATAACTAGATTAGGTATTTAACATTTCCCCTGGCATGGTGATGTCTGAATAGCATCTCTGAAGTAAATCCTGTGCAGGTATGGTCAGTGGAATTATGACAATTTCTTCAAAACAAAGGTCTGGCCAGGACAGAGGGTCTGAACCCAAGAAAAGAGTGAAAGACAAAGCTTGAACACAGATGCAGCCCATTTCTAGCCACCCTGGTTTTGAATGGTCTTTGAGTTACAACCCCAATGCCCAGGAGCTGTGGCAAGCATAACCAAATAATGGGTTATTAATGGGTTATTAATGGGCATCTTTAATATGAGGAAAGGCTGAGGGAGCTGGGCCTTTTCAGCCTGGAGAAAAGACAACTCGGAGGGGATCTGATTAATGTTTATCAATATCTAAAGGGAATGTGTCTAGAGGATGGGGCCAGACTCTTCTCACTGGCACCCAACAAGAGGATGAGAGGCAACGGGCACAAACTGCAGCATAGGAAGTTCCACCTGAACATCAGGAAGAACTTCTTGACTGTGAGGGTGCCAGAGCAGTGAGACAGGCTGCCCAGAGAGGCTGTGGAATCTCCCTCCCCAGACATAATAAAAAAAACATCTGGACAAAATCCTGATTCATGTGCTCTAGGAGTCCCTGCTTGAGCAGAGTGGTTGGACTAGATTTGACCTTCAGAGGTCCCTTCCAACCTCAACCATTCTGTGGTTCTGTGATGGGGCTGCTGAGCCCCTTGGGGCCATCTGCTTACTCAGCTTTCCTGTGGAACAGCAGTGTTCAGCAGGAGCTGGCAGTATCTCTCGCTTTGGAGTGTGTTCCCCTCCTGAGCTCACCTTTCCCCTTGGCTTCCAGCATCACTGGTTAGGCTTTTCTTGGCACCTGAAAGTTTCCTTCCAGTTTGCAGGGGGACAGCACGTTGGTTCCCCTCCTCTGGGATAATGGTGAGACAGTGCTTACTCGCTCTCTCTGGTCTCTGAGTTAAAGATGGAATTACTGAGGCCGTACCAGAAAGCTGTGTAAAAGGAAGGAGGATGTATTGGACCTTTGGCTGGATTTACAAGTGGGAACATTTTGGCTGGTGTATGGTTAAAAAAGCCCTTGCCCCTTGGAGGATGCTCAGCAGAAATAGCAGCTGGACTGGGAATGCCGCAGGACTTAGGTCAGTCATGTTCCTCTCACAGGGTTTCAGTGCTCTCTGTCTGAGGCTGGAAATCCTTATATGTGACTGTCAGAGATTTATATCATTCACTTCAAGCAGAGGAGTATCAAAGAAAGCTTTATCACAGCTGGCTCCATCTCCCATTCTTATCTTTTCCACTTCCCCCAGGTCGCTCCTGAGGAGGAAAATCCCAGCTCAGGCAGCAGAGATGTCGTGGATTGTTAAGGTTGTTTACATGTGTGCAGGGTTTGGTTAGGGCTGGCATCAAGTCATACACTTAATAGTGGAAGGAGTCTCTGTCTGACTCTTGGCAACTTCTGTGGGGAGTGATTGAAATGTGTTTGGTTTGTTAGTTTATTCCGTGGTTTGACATATTACTTTTTGATAAACAAAGGAATCAAGTGTTTCATTCTGGAAAATGTTTTGAGATATTAATTTTTTAACCCAAATCAAGGTAAAAAGCTATCAATCTATCTATCTGGCTATTTATATATATTTTTGTAGATATATATATTTAAAATATTGGGAATTCCTGAGGTGTGGAAATTCTGAATTTTCACTTTTTCTGCTTCTTTCCTGGTGATATGATACTGTTACCTGAATATAGGTACTGCTTATAGTGAAGGGAGAGGAGCTGATTTTTTTAATCAAGGTAAACCAGCTGTAGCCAACAGAAATAAAGGCAGTGACTGACCTGGGACCTGTTTTTAAAAGCGTGGACATCTTTGCATCCTTCTAGCAGCAAATGGAGCTGACAAGGCAGCCTCAGAACGCAGAGGATGTGATTTTAGCGTACAGAGTTTCTTGGTGATGAAGTGAACGTGAGCCTCTCTTCTCTCTAATGCTTGTTTTGCACGTTCTTTGCCCCTGTCTCTTGAACTTGTCCAGATCTTAATGTAGCAGAGCTGCAGATTCTGTTGCTGTAAAGAAAGAAAAGCATTACATGTAGTTTATACACAATAGCTTTTCCCTTCTCTCCTCCCTGTTTTGAAACAATCAGTTGGCAGGACTTCTTGGGCCTGAGCATAGATCCTTTTGGAGGGTGATGGGCTGTGTTTGGAACTACTGACCACAACTGTATTTGTCTCTGGGAATCACTGCCTGGGATGGGTGGCAGCTGTGTGGCCTGTCCAGCAGTCAGGAGCAGCGCAGTGGAGGCAGCGAGATGTGTCTGTTGGCTCTGAACCGGGACAAAATTGTACTTCCTGTGCTGTAGGATACATAGAGCAGGATTTGGACTACTTTGCTGTATTTTCCTGCAACAAATTGACTTTTCCATCTTATTGCCTTTTGCTGGGGTGTTTCAGTCTTAAGTATTTTTGTTTTTCTTCTGCGTTAAGCTACAGCATACCCTGCTGGGTAGTATGGGCTCATTTCTGGCCTAACATAAGCAGGTGTAAAGTTAGCTGAGTTATAGCCACTTAGGCTAAGCCTGACTTTGGCCCTGTGCCTGCCCTGCTCCTTTGCCAAAGCAGAAAGTGCCATTCCTGGATTTTTTTACCCCCACATTCCCTCCCCCCTTTTTTTTTTCCTGTGCTCTGTGATCATTCTCCATGATGCAGTATTTGTCCCCTGATCTCTTGTGTTGGTACACAAGCAAATTGATGAGCAAACCATTGACAAAGTCCTGATGGTAGAGAGGGAGATGATGAATTGGGGGCTATTATAGCGGGTATTGTGCGCGTTCTACCAGCTGACACCAAACTTCCCTTCTAATGCCAGTTGCCTTCTATCATCTGGTAAACGGATTGGATGCAGGCTTCTCCCAATTAAAGCCAGTGAGGTCATATACTTCCTAATTACAGGCTAGCCCATTGTGTCTAAATGTGACAGACATGTGCTTGGAAAATTGCTTTTAATGCCTAAATAAACATGATGAACTCAATGGCAGATTTGAATTGGAATTGGAAGTGCTCAGCCTCTTGAATTTTGCACCGACTTTCTGATAGCCACTTGTACTGCTGGCCACCCCCATTTGGGGATGCTTTGTTCTTGGCATGGCAATGCTATTATGTCATGTGTGGGCCCTCATTCTTTCCCTTTCTCTGGGACATTAGTGTTTTACAAACATATGCAGCAGGATCACACAATGGAGAGCTGTACAGCCCTCCTAGAAGAGGAGGAAGGGACTGCAGAAAGAGAGACAAATTGAGTTTACACCAACAGCAAGAGTGGGTGGAGCGAGCAGGTCTAGGACAATGCAAGTACAACACAGGATGGTTGGATGGAGAAATTCTGAGTACTCCTAAGAAATCACAAGTGGCTGCCATCACCATCCAGGCTGGGAGACCTCTCCACACAGGCAAATTCTGCTCCCAGGTACTTATGGGGAAATCTGGGCTGTTTCCAGACAAGCAAAAGCAGCTGCTCTTCATTCAGACCACAGGCAGAATGTTGCCCTCCTGCGCTAAAACTTTGAACAAGAGAGGGTAAGATCTGTGCAGATATTCAGGAGCAATCTTTTGGGGATATATGTATGTTAAATAATACACTTAATGCTGGACCAAAGGCAACTGAAGTGTTGGATTTTACCTGACACTGAAGGCAAAAGGCTCAGTTTCCCAGGCAGCTTGCTGTTGCTTGCATATGTATTAGTTTCTATTGGTAGTATTCCCTGCAGGATTATCTAAACTGGCTGAAGCCTCACTCGCTGTTTTCCTGTGTTTTATAATGGTTGGCAATCTTCAGTGCTCAACTAACAGTCACCAATGCCTGCTGTGCCTGGCTCTGCTCTGCTCCTGCTCCGTTCGTTCCCTGGGGCTGAGTCTGTGTCTGAAGGTTTGGATCTGAGTAAGGCAACTGGGATTGTCTGTGGAAATCGAGCCCTGCTCGTGGCGCCCAGAATGGACAGTGCGACTGCAGAATGAGTCTGGAGAAGTGGTGACCACAGTCACAACTCCTTCTCCAGCTCTCATCATCTCGGGTTATGATTCAGCCAGCTGCTTAGATGTAAGCCAGGCTTTAGTGTGATGGATGATGTGCTTGAGGTTGGGCCTGTGGTGATGTGCTCTGCTAACTTCCACCCTGAGTTCTTTGAACCCGTTTAGGTTGAGATCCCACAAATACCCGAAGCTTTAACTCGGAGAAGGCGTGCAGTCTTGTTGGGTCCCTCCGAACCCAGGGATCCCAAAATCCTTTCTGGCTCCCAGACACAGGCAAGTGGTCTGCCCAGGTACGTGTTGGAAGGGAATTTGAATGTACATTTGCCTCCTGCCCTGTTTTTCCAGCAACATCTCTCACTCGGCATGCACACGCCATCAGTGACCTCAACAGAATCACGCAGGTACCTTGAATTAAACCCGAGCAGAAGCGTTTTGCTACTGCAGGACAGGGGAAAAGTTTAGAGGTTTTAAAGTGAGGAATAGCTGAAAGACAAGGATTTTTCTCAGGTCAAAGACCCATAAAAAACCAGGACTTTATATAAGGAGTTACTTATTTTTATCTTCCCTTCCAAGCAATGCTAAGATCAGAAAAGGCTTGGATCAGGAGAGCAGGTATTGACCATGGCTTGTGTCGCTCATTTTCAGTGTCCTGTTGTCACATGAGCTTTCAGCGTCATACCCTATTTGATGAGTATTTGCTGGCTTTAGAATCTAATCAAAGCCTTCTCTTGTTCAGGAGTAAGCAGCCTTCCTGTCAGGAGTGGGGAGGCGGTGTTTTTAAATCAGTGGAGTTGGTAATGGGCATGGTGAAATTTGTGGTCAAGTGAAGACTGGGTCTCAGTCTGGCTCAGGCAAGGAATACAATTTAGTCTGTTAGAAGTGCTGTGGTGAGGTAGTGTCTGGTGAATCGTGTTTTGGCATGCCCTGGTATATAGATACAGCATGGGTATGTGCATGACTTGAAGATAGCAAGTGACTCTCTTCAAATTGGTGCTTGAGGTTATCTTGTCAGGTGTTTTCCTGTAGTACACATCAGCATATTTGCCTCATGCTTCATAGCCTGAATCCTTGAATGCTGTCTGAACACAGAGTACTGACTTCCTGCCCCGTTGTAGGGATGAGCTCTGTGATGCAAGGCCAAAACGATTCTCATTGCAAGCTGTATTTTATCTTTTGAACTGACTGGTGTCAAACTTAACCGTGGTGTCAAGACAGATGTGAAGTGCTTGGGGCTCACAGTAATATATTGTGCCCTTTTGTTTTATGTTGATAGCACACTGGTACAATTTACATCAGCTATTCTGTCTTACCTTGAACTGTAAGGTACAGCAGCTGTTTATATTTACAGCACTGTAACTATTTAGGCTGTGCTTTTGACAAGCACACACATATTTCATGGTGCTCTGCATCCTCCTGGACTCCAGTAGACAAACCACTAACACCAACGACGAGATGCTCAGCAAGAAACAGGTAGCTTGAGAGAGTCAGGGAAGGGATCAGTTCTGAAGATGTGATATAAATTGCTGTTGAAGTGTTTGTTCTCTCCAACCAGCAACCTATTTTAATGGCATTTGCAGGAGCTTAACTGTCCTCTTTCAGATTTGGTCACAGTACTGGAGAAGTGGAAGGTACAGAGTGTGAATGTTTTTATTTTCTTTTTCTGATGGGAAGCTGGCTTAAAAGCTAAAAATGTGGATAAAATATGGGGGCATTCACAGTGAAGCTAGGTGTTAGCTGTTGTTAAATCTGAGCTGTCATTGAGTACATTGCTGAATCCAAGCCTTAGGTGAGGTGTGCTGAAGCATGAAGCAAAGGCTTTATTACCCCAAGATGTGTACTACATACTGGCATGGGAGAAGGGCTGTTTGTTGCAGCTCTGCAGAGGTTTCCTGTCCTTTGCAAATGATGTGATATCAACACTATTTGGCACAAGGTAAGGATATTAGAGGAAAAAATAGGTCTTGCCAGTATGAGCTTCATTCCTAGGGTGTAGATTTAATAGCATCAACCAATCCATTTTAAATGACCTGGCTGCTGCAGGCATGGGGTTTCTCTGGGAGTCGATGAATGCTCAGGCAGCCAAAGTAACAGCTTTGATGTCTCAGAGTTTTTGTAAGGCTAGGTGAGTGCCATGCAGAGGCAGGGTGTTCCTGTCCATGGTGGGTGTATTTGTCTTAGCAGTAACAGAATTAAGATTTTCCCTGGCAACACTAGAGGAAAGTCTCTTGTTCTGCTGCAGACTCCTTGTGTGAGCTTGGGTTTGTCATTTAAAATCCTTAGATGTATTTTCACATTGGCTTCCAAGTCATTTTCTGTGGGGCACAGAGATTGAAGTGTCTTTGACAGTCTAGGTTCTATTCTCTTAGGCTTCACTGACTCTATTTTCCTTGCCATACTCAAAATGTACCCAGGCACACCTGCTTCCCTCTGAGAGAATTGTGTTTTCCTCCCTCACTAGTGTGCTGTGACGATAAACACAGCAGAGATTGCAAAGTGTTTACTTGATAATAGGAGCCATATAACTACCTGACATGGATAAGCTGTTTTTTTGTGCATGTGTCTGGTAAGGAAAAGTGTTATTTATCCTTGCAGCATCCTCTGAGAATCGAGAGCTCCCTCTGGGCTTCACCTGATGCCTTCAGGCTGATTGCTGCCAGCCCTGCAGTTATCCTCTACCTTATTCCCACACACTATAACCCACCTGTTAGCTCTTTTCCTCACTAGAATTGGTTTCCAGTGGCCACCATCTCCCCTGCTGCGCTGTGTGTGGGACCTGTCTTGCTGTCTCTGCAGAGCCCTGTTGTACAAAAGCGAGTTTATGGCTGGAGTTGCTGTTTCTTTTCTGTCCAGATGGTCACTCTGAGCCCCACTTGACCTCTCAAGTACAGGCTCTGGACTCAAAAGCAGGAATTAGCAGGCTTTGTCTTCTCCTTCGCAACAAGCTGTGAAGAGCTTCAGCAGGAGGTTGGCTTCAGGGAGAGGCCAATGTATTGGAACACATTGCAAAAGATTTCATGCAAGAAAACATGAGTAAGTAAATGAATTATGATTTTCTGCCTGTAGCTGGAGCTTGCTTTCCAGCAGGGTTGGAGGGTCCAAAGACCCCTGCTGAATAAGAGAACTCCCTCAGGTGTGTCATGCCAGTGTTTTCATTCATGGGGTTCCCTTTCTTCCTGGGTGGGTGAGGTGGCCCTCTTTAATCCTTTTCACTCTGCTCTTCCTGCCCCTTTGGAGTCTGTCCCTGAGAGCCCCTGACCTCGAGTAGGTGGAGCAGTGCATACTGCTTGTGGTGACACTTGTGTTCACACCAGCAATGAATGTTGGTGATGGACATGGTGGTGAGGAGATGCTGGTGAAAAGGGGTAGTACTGGCACCTCTGGGCTGAGCAATGAAAGCAAGCAGCTACAGTTTGAGCAATCAAGGCAAAACTTGGCCTGTGTGTAACAGCAGACTCTTGTGTAGGGAGCTGAGTGGCCTGTAAATTCTTCCAGCACTGTGTGAGTTTGAGACTGGACTCAGTGGCTTGGAGCATACCTACACAGTGGCAGAGAAAAGTCGTTATTGACACCACTGTCAGTGTGTGGTTGCTGGAAGAGAGTCTATCTGACACTAATTCTACCTGGTTAGTGTAAGGCTACATCATGATTTGCTACTCATCTGTTCTTTTACCATATTTTCTCCTAAATGGATCTTTCTTTTCTAAATGCTTTCATGTACTGGAGTAAATAAATTTGTCCTGTATTTACTACCCTGTGCATGTGTGTTGTTTGTTCTATTACCTATTTTTGGGCTCCCTACAGAACATGGTAAGTTTACCCTCTCCTTCCAGAGAGGTGATTTCAAATAGCCATGGCAAAGTTAAGGTACCTGCTCTTGAGTATCAGAGACATTTCTGGCATCTGGAAAACTAGGACAAAGTTGACAAGTGTAAAAAGTCCTCAAGTAGTCTAAGAGTGCATGGCCACGTGGCATTCCTTGTTCTTTTTGACTCCTTTCAAGTCACAACTTTTTTCTTTTTCCCCTTTTCTTTCTTTTTTTCCCCCTTTTCTTTCTTTTTTTCCCCCTTTTCTTTCTTTTTTTCCCCCTTTTCTTTCTTTTTTTCCCCCTTTTCTTTCTTTTTTTCCCCCTTTTCTTTCTTTTTTCCCCTTTTCTTTCTTTTTTCCCCTTTTCTTTCTTTTTTCCCCTTTTCTTTCTTTTTTCCCCTTTTCTTTCTTTTTTCCCCTTTTCTTTCTTTTTTCCCCTTTTCTTTCTTTTTTCCCCTTTTCTTTCTTTTTTCCCCTTTTCTTTCTTTTTTCCCCTTTTCTTTCTTTTTTCCCCTTTTCTTTCTTTTTTCCCCTTTTTTTTCTTTTTTCCCCTTTTTTTTTTTTTTTTCCCTTTTCTTTCTTTTTTCCCCTTTTCTTTCTTTTTTCCCCTTTTCTTTCTTTTTTCCCCTTTTCTTTCTTTTTTCCCCTTTTCTTTCTTTTTTCCCCTTTTCTTTCTTTTTTCCCCTTTTCTTTCTTTTTTCCCCTTTTCTTTCTTTTTTCCCCTTTTCTTTCTTTTTTCCCCTTTTCTTTCTTTTTTCCCCTTTTCTTTCTTTTTTCCCCTTTTCTTTCTTTTTTCCCCTTTTCTTTCTTTTTTCCCCTTTTCTTTCTTTTTTCCCCTTTTCTTTCTTTTTTCCCCTTTTCTTTCTTTTTTCCCCTTTTCTTTCTTTTTTCCCCTTTTCTTTCTTTTTTCCCCTTTTCTTTCTTTTTTCCCCTTTTCTTTCTTTTTTCCCCTTTTCTTTCTTTTTTCCCCTTTTCTTTTTTTTTTCCCCTTTTCTTTTTTTTTTCCCCTTTTCTTTTTTTTTTCCCCTTTTCTTTTTTTTTTCCCCTTTTCTTTTTTTTTTCCCCTTTTCTTTTTTTTTTCCCCTTTTCTTTTTTTTTTCCCCTTTTCTTTTTTTTTTCCCCTTTTCTTTTTTTTTTCCCCTTTTCTTTTTTTTTTCCCCTTTTCTTTCTTTTTTTCCCCTTTTCTTTCTTTTTTTCCCCTTTTCTTTCTTTTTTTCCCCTTTTCTTTCTTTTTTTCCCCTTTTCTTTGTACATCATATAAAAAAAATGATCTGGTTGTTTTTATGAAAATAGTCTTTATGGTCACCATTATATATTTCAACCCTGGTTCTGTGCTGGGGGAAGCAGTTGGGAGTCGATTTCTGTTTGCTTTGTTTGTTTGTTTGTCCTCTATCATCATAGCACAGTTTTGGATCCTGTAATAGCTGCTTTTCCTCCTCTTCCTTGATGATAATGTAAAAGCAACTGTTGACCTCATCAGATCTTAGTCAGCTCAAAGTTTTGAAAATAATGGGTCAGAGCCTGCTGTCAGTTTTAGGGCATATAGTTCCAGTGACAACTTTATGGCTTGTCACTGGCAACAGAAAGATTTCCAGTAGGTGTGAGTGTAAACTCCAAATTTGATCAGTTTCCCTCGAAAACTCCAAGCTGGATTCTGGAATCAGATACAAACCTTACAGTAAAACTGCACCTGCCGTTGTCCCCAGGCTGAGGTTTCACCTAAGCAGGTGCTACGGAAAATCTGAGGATTTCAGCACTCTAGCAAGCAGCTTTCCCAAAAAGCAGATTATCAAAGGTAGAAGCCAGCAGCCAGTACAGAGAAAAGCATACTGCAGAAGTCAAAAGGTTTCAGAAAAGACATCCTTAAATTTAAAGTGTCACTATCAGCAAGCTAGTATGGTAATGCTGTCTGTGTGTGTCAGCTTTGGGAAGAGAATGCCTGTCTCCTGCATCGCTGTCCAATGTAACAGCAAGATCATCCTGTTTTTGAAATGATGGCATTTTAATCAATTGGAAAAAGCAGCTTGAGCTGGCAAAGTTCCTCCTCTTTCTCCCCCTTTTTTTTCTCCCCTTTCCAGCAGTCATTCCATACAGCTAAACCGTGGCCAGAAAGATTTTGCAGAGAGCAGTTCCAACAATATTCTCTCCAGAACTGAGACACCCTCTGCTCCTTCTTTCTGCCAGCAGCAAATTTTTAGGAGTGATTTATAAAGTCCCAGGCCTGGGGGCTTTGTAATGGAAATGCTGACAGACCCTTAACTGTAGCATTGTGAAATGCAACGCTGTAATACAATGAATAATATTCATGAATCTGCCATAATGCTGGATATTATCATTCATTACCATTGTAAGAAAGGGGTGATTAAACTAATAGTTACTGAGAGACATTTCTGGTGACAGGAGGCAATGATTAGAATGAACTGACTTCAATATACATTTAGAACTGGGAATAATGGGATGTGGCAGGAAGCCAATAAGTGAACATGGCCCACGGCTCTGATCAATGAATTACTTTTTTTCCGCTTTACAGCAGTACATGGTGTTTAATGAAAAATCAATAGCCCCCTGTAATTCAAAACTGTAATCAATCGTTTGACCTGAAGCTTTCCACTTCTTTTTTCTTTTTTCTTTTTTCTCTTCCCTGCCTCCCCTACCAGGAAGGTGTCTTTGGCTGGTGACACAGTTCAGTTGCAAGGCGCAGTACTTCACCAGGCTCGCAGAAGGAACCTGACATGAGTCTACTGCAATTTATACCAGCTGCAACATATATATTTATATGGAAAATCTGGGGATGGACTCGGTCAGATGTTGCTGCAGCCTCACCATCCTTCTGCCACAGCCAAGATCAGAAGGTGAAATGAAAACTCTGCTCCTGCTTTACCCTCTCTTCACTAGACAGAAGGAGTTTTGTGGCAATCGGTCCTTTTCAGATCTGACAGGAAGGCACCTGTGGCCTAAGGCAAGTTGAGAATGGTTGGCCCCTTTCTTGGTGCTGCAACAACTTGTGCAAACCAGAGTCAAGATTAACACTTTTACTGCCCCAGGCAGCTGCCTCCCCTGCCTGTGTGAGGGAGCCTGTGCCTGCCCCTGCCCTCGTCAGAGGAACTCTCTAGTTAGTAAAGCAGCCCTCTGGGGAGCTCTGTTGGGATGTCCCCCAAGTCCTTTCAGAACTGCAGATGATGTCTCATCTGAGTCATGCTGCAGGCATTGTGCTGTTTCTCTAAGGGAATGTCTTCCTACCAGGAAATACTTGGGCAAAGTAGGTCCTTGGGATTCAGAGGAGCTCTGTCAGTTGGATCTGACCTGTTAAATCTCTGCTTTGTGTAGGTGTGAATTCATTCAGCTTTGTTTTGAGCACAGCAACAGAGGCACAAGTGAGAGCAGAACAATGCAACTGAGTGTCTTTCAGAAAAGTCAGAGCCATGTAGATAGGTCACCAGTGCCTTAGGCCTCCAGTGCCTGTCCAGGCTGTCAGATGGGTTTGTTTTAAACAACAGGGGAAGGGAGGAACTCAGTGTTGGAAATCAGGTGGGAAATCCACCTGGGCCATTAGTGCCTGGTGACGTAGGAGGTAAAGATACATAACTCTGGATGTTGGGGCAGGGTGAGTATTACAGGAAAAAGTTTTCTGTCTGAATTTTGCTGTGAAATAGAAGAGATGTTGCTGGGTCTTACTGGGCTGAACTGATAGCAGGTGGGATTTTGGGCTTATGTGCAATTGCTCCTGATTTGCATCCATGAGAATAGGAAGAAAAATAAGTCTGGGGTGTCTCAGCAGCACCTTGTTAAGGTTGGTGAACCTGATGAGCAGCATTTCCATCCCAAAGATAACACATTTATATGAACCAATAATTAAACCCTACTCTCAGCAAGTTCCCAGAAAGGACAGATTTTGAGAAGCTAATGTTTTATTTCGGAGCTACTGGAGTGGGGTTTTTTCTTTTTCTTTTTTTTTGTGTCTTTCCCTTGCTTCTTGCTCTAGTTTTGTCACCAACTACCAGAACCAAACATCATCTCCAAGGGAAGCAAATGGAACAGCAACAATGGCAAAGACCTGCCTACTGCAGGGTTGTTCTTAACAGCTTCTTCCTGACTGTTTTACTCAGCCTACTGCTAAATGATTCAGTGACAAAATGTCACCCTTTTCCATTCCAAGACAACAATGGGAAGGTTTTTGTTCATAACCTAACCCCTAAGATATTGTCTCAGCATGTTGGCTTTGGTCCTTCTTTCACCACTGACTAAGCAGGTTTCTTCTTTGATGCCATACAAAGATAAATGGGTTAAGCTAAAATGTACAGTATCTCTCTGGTTCCTCACTCACCACAGCCGCCCCTACCCCCCTGCTATTTGTTGTAGTGCATGAGGAGAAGAGAGCAAGCATGTCTCTTGGGTTTGACGGCTCCCTTCTGCTTCTCCATCTTCCGTGGCCGCTGCTTTGCCTGTTAGCTGAGTGGCTGATTTCCTGGCACAGAGACAACGCCGGTCCCTTGGCGAGGAGCTGAGCACACGCAGTATTGCCAAGCAACACTTTCCCATGGTTGTGTGTGCCACAACTCTTGCTTGGTGTCATGTGCTGCAGTCTTCTGATTTTTCTTTCCATCCGGTGAAAATTCATGTGCCTCAGAATGTGGGAGTGCGTGGGTAGAAATGGGATCTTAGTGGGCTGAGGGAAGTACTAGGGTGGAAGGGCCAGGTTTTCTTAGGGGCACAGATTTAGTTAGAAAAGCACGTGTGTTTTGTTCTGTTTCACAGCTTTGGATGGAAGCTGGACTGCAAAAGAATATTCCCTGTCATAGCTGCACACACGCCTGTACACTTCCCTCAGGAGAGCGTCGATTGCTTCCCTGTCCACTGACACACTGGGCCAGCATCTGTCATTGGAGTCTACAAACCTCGACTGGACACTGTGGGTGTGGCTGTGGAGGCAGGCTGACCTCAGCTGAAAACAAAGTGCTTTGAGCAGGTCTTCCACACCACTGATTTAAGTTCCCGCTCTTTCTCCTTCATTCTCTCAGCAGTGCTTTACCTTAAATGACTGATATTCCCTGTGCAATATCTTAGTGATCTCTTTGCTTTGAAAACACAAGGCTTGGATTGAGGAACAGCTCCTTGTATTTATAGACTGCTCTTGAGAGGTATTGGTGGGGGAAAAAGGAGTTTGTTGGAAGGTGGGGAAAACTGAGGTGGACCTTGCAGGACTGCACAGCAAACAAGCTGCTCAAGGAAAACCTGAAGATCCACCTGGTTGAGTATTTACTAGTGGCCTGTGCATTTGTTAATTGTTCTGTTCTTGTCTGGAAAACACGTCCCATCCTGTCATAGCTTGTTTGGTGCTAGACCTTGCTCTCTGTGTGGAGTACATTGCAGGTGTGCACGCCGATATAACCAAGGACTTACTGTACTGTGTAGGAATGACTTTGGGTTCTAGACTTCACTGGTCCAGAAGGGCTAAAAAGATGATTCCTTGCCCTGTCCTAAAGCAATTGAGACTTGAAACAAGGGGAGTGGATTTCACCCAGAAAGAACATGTTCTGAGATAGCTGAGCAGTATTATTTTCGGGGTTGTTCCTGCAATTGTTCCCAAGTTGGGAGAGAGAACAGAACGCAGCACTCAAAGCATTCACACTAGTTTTAAATGTCCTCTTTGGCTCTGAAGACACACTTACAGCTTTTATTCTTCCTCAGTTCCAGTAGCCTGAGTAGTGGTGCTCTGGTGTGGCTTCTTTTCTGTTTTGTAGTTCCCAGACCTTCACTGCTGAAAGAGGTGTGGACAAGGGCTTTGGGATTTGGCTTCAGGAGAGGTGATCCCTTAAACTCAAGGCAAATGGGAAGAGTGAAACCATCTTTCCTTGAGAGCTTGCTCCCCACTGCCACGGCTGAGCCTGCCACCAGGGCCACATTTGTGGCTCTGAACTGTCCACCTGGTCACTGGAAGGATGGGTACTGGGTACCACCTCAAATCCAGCAAGGAAGCAATAATGCTACTGGTAACAATGTTGTGAGTCAGAGAGGCGGTGGAACTCTCAATCTGGATGTTGCAAACCTCATCCTGCTGATGGAGTGACTGAATACGCAATAACACTGCGATTGCTGCAATGGCAGCTTGTCAGGCGGCTACTGGAGCAACGAGAAGCTCTCAAGCTGTGGTAAATACACTCTGCATCGCAATTATGTAACAGACCACATCCTATCCCCAGCTTGTTTGCTGAACAAAAAGGGCCAGCTCTTCCACTGGTGTAAACTGGAGTAGTGCCACTGGCTTGGGTGGACAAGGGCTTAACCCTGGGATCATTCTTGCTATCGGTCTCCCATCTGATCTCATGCCATTTAGAGATGAACCTGTATTTTTTACCTTCTGCTGCATGACTTACTTGATTTCTAATTTTTTTTTTTTTAAATACTATTTGTTAATTCACAATGTGTATTTGGCCACCCAATTATATGCATGGCCATATTGTGTGACTGCAGCAGTCTGGTGCAGTGCAAGGAATGCCACATCATGTGAGACGTTTCATCTCCGTGAGTAACCTCGTCACTGTGGTAAATGAATACATGAATACAGTACATCCAGGAGAGATTAAACGTATTGACCGGTGCCTCTAGTCACCATACAAATGTCATTGTTTTTTAATTCCACCCCCCCACACACTTCTTGTTTTCCTGACACATTTTGGTCCCCTTTTCGCTTCTCCCCTTTTCCCTTAAGTAGAGATGACACAGATCAATACCTTTGATGGAAAGTAATAATCAGGCCTATTAAGTGACAAAGGTTTACTCTGTAACAGCTGTGCTGGCGGGAGAGGAGAGCTTGTCTGACTAATGAATCATGAAACAATCAGGCAGTAGCCATTTGTGTTTAGATCTGTAAATATGGTGTGGTTCAAGTGCCAGACCATCTCCAGCACTCCAGCTGGGGGCACAGATGGTCCACATTCAGAACAGCACAAGTGTAAAGAAAAGCTTCCCCCCTCCTCCTCCCTCTCCTACTCTGTCCCATACTGCCCCTCTCAAAGGAACAGAGCAGCTAGATTGAGGATAAACTTGAGTTGTGGCAGGAGTCATAGCATTGGCCTTTCAGATGGAGCAGCTCCCAGCAAAATGCGTGCTCCCTTGCTTGTCCAAGGAGGGGAAAGCAGCCAGGAAAACCCTCAGATCCTATATGCCATATAAGTCCTGTGATTTGGACTAAAAACTGTGTTTTGTTCCTTGCTTTCTACCCCTTTGATTTCTTCATGCTCTACTGACAGATTTCCTTCTGAAAGACATGGTGATGTCAACTCGTTAGCTACTAAAGGGCAAGTGAGTAGCACATCAGGAATTGAAAGCTAAAGCTAAGGCCCAATGAGAGAGGGAAAGTAAGAAAGTTGTCAGGGAGTTCAAGCAGTTTCCACTCTCTACTTCAGCTGAGAGTGCTGCCTCCAGTACTGGTTGTTGATGCAGCTTTTCCCTTTGCGTCCTGTGGGAGGCCGGGGATCCCGGCTGACACTCAAGATGCTTCTGATTTTATTTTTTTTTTCATTTTTCATTTTTCCCAAGAGCTGGTACCATGATGATGATGACTACATGTTGAGTTCTTTCTGACCTGCAAGGAAAACAGCAAATCAAGTAGCCCTGTTTATGCAAAATATAATAAGTTAAATTTTGACAAGTTTCCCCGTTTTAAATCTGGACGTTAATGCAGTGAATTAGAGACCTGCTTTTCTCCTGTCTTTATGCTGATGGAACTCCAGAGAATGCAAACAACAGGAGAAGGTATAATACAGAAATAATAACAATTTCAGGCCACAAAGATTTCCCTTTAATTGGTGTGTGCTGTTGAAAGCTTAATTGCCCATTGCAAGTAAGCTTACTACTCTGGAACATTTATTTTCTTTCACAGCATGTATGTGTGTGTGTGTGTGTGTGTGTATTTGTGTGTGTTTATACATATATGGGATACATTTGCTTTCTGTAAGCTCCTTAATCCAAGCCCTTTGGAGCTCAGTACCTCAGTTTGGCTTAGTGAAAGAGGCTGTTGCTGCAGTGGTTAAGTTGCTGTTGCAAATGTGTATCCTTCGGACATGCTTCTGATTTATTTTGCTGTTGTCTGCTCTTCAGAGCTCTCTGAAGAAGGCAGTAGTGGCAGCAGTGAGGGTATGACTTGCCATTCTTATTTTAGTATTTATTTGTCCTGGGAGTATCACGTTAGCTAACGTCTCTGCTCATAGTTGTTGATTTCTTTTACAGATTGCAGCTTCCTGGCTGCTTTGGGGAGCTGTTACCTTTGAGGAAATGCTTTTCCAGTGGGTCTGACTGAGGCTCCAGCTCCACCTAGGCAATCCTGTGTGCTTTTGCACTTGTTCTGTGCTGCATCTTCTCCGGTTATTCCTGCTCAGACAACAACACACTACAAATGTGAGTCAGTGAAGCCATTTCACCTGTGGTAACTTATGCTCTTGCTGTATCAGTAATTCTGTGGGGCATGAGCCAGTGAAAAGACATGTTCCTGTTTTCATGTGAAAACCATATAGGTTTCTGTGCCTGCAGTCTAGCTGCTTGCTTGTGACTGGCAGCCAACAAGGGCCAGAAACATACAAAGCCATGTGGTGTCCAAAACCTCCTGGGTAAGTTGCCCCATCAACTGCTTGAAGGTTAAAACGTGCAAAGAATGGAGCAGACTATGGACACTTATCCTGTAAAGTCTGCTTTCTGCTACACAGTAGGAAAAAAAAATGTGAGGGGTTTTAGTGAATGGATCTCTATTGGCAGGCCCAAGAGTTGAAGATGGTCTTTTTCCTCTTCCCTACAAAGGGTCAGAATACACATCTCCTCACATGCACTCGGTACGAATGACCTGAAGCATCCAGGGATTCTCAGGCTGTATGGAGAGTGCACTCTGTGAATTTAGTTACACTAAAGAACTGTACAGACCTCTCTGTTGCTGAAATGGTGGCACAGTCAACAAGAGAAGGGTGATGGTTGGCTTGGCTGCTTTGAGATGGTTTTTCATTGCTCAGTGTCCTAGTGAAAGACTGGTTTGGACTCTGATCCTCTCTCTCCTTCTGTTGGGTGAAAAGGGCTTGGGGGCTGTGGTTGCTACAGCCTAGCACATCTCAGTGTAATCCATTCACAGAAAGAAAGTTCCTGAACCCAGAAGCAAATATATAATTTCTGTATCTCAACTGAATTGGAGGGGAGCATTTGGCACTGGGAAAAATACTTTAATTCAGATGACTTCAAAAAGAAATCTATTTAAAAGTGTGAAATGAGGCCAAAGTGAGCAAAAAGCACTGAAGAGGCACGTGAAGCCTGCATGCTGCTAGCCACAGCACAGTCCTTCAGCTGCTCTGGGTTGCTGAGGAGCCCTCCCACTGTACAGGGAACAAGTTTGGCTTCTTGTCTGATGAGGGCTCGGCCCACAACATTTACCCTTGCAGGGCTTTTTCATGGATGTCTAAAAGTCCCTCAGCCTTGATAACTCAGGATGACATAGTCTGAAAGTAGGGATAAAGGGCAAAAGGGAAGAGGGAGTGGACTTTTTTTCTTTTTCCTTTCTTTTTTTAAGCCATTATTTTGTGTGGACAAAGGAGCAAGTTTGCCAAAACCCTAAGAAATACAGATTTTGTGGACTTCAACAATAGTACCATTCTTTCAAAAAAAATCACATTATGTCTCACCTCATTTGAGCTGTTGAATGGTTATGTCATACAAAAAGGTGGATGGGAGAGAATAGCCCCCAAACTCTTTCAGCTAGATCAGTGCAATCAGTAAAGCTCACAAAGGTAATTATTCTCTGATTTAAGACCTGCTCTTGTTTGCAGTATTATTTGCTTGCACTGACCAAAATGCTTTTGGGAACAGTAAGAAGTTTAAGCTCATGTAAAAATAATTTTTCCAGGAAGTACTTTTCATCCTTCTCTTGTCCAATAACCCTTCTTTCCTTTCTTCTTCTGTTGGGGAGGGGAATAATTTCTTTTTTTTTCTCATGAGCAAGGCTTAATTTTGCTTTTTGAAGGCATTTTCTTAGAAAAAGCAACTGGGGCTGTGCACAGCTGGCTTTTGAAAATTGAGTTTCTACTGAAACTTCCCTGCTATTATGTTGACAATCTTATTATTATCAAAGCATGCAAATATTAGGTATGACAATGAACGCTCACGGCAGGGAGGAACGTAGCTTGGCCATCAGAGGAAGGGGGCCACTAACAATTGTGCCCCCTGTTGCAAAAGCCATAATAATTTAATATTCTCATACTGAGAGTCTCCATTTTCCTTGGCCCGCGTTGAGCCGCAGAGCGCGTTGTTTCCTTTTGGCCAAATCACAAGGGCCGTTCCTTGAACATTTTGCAAGACTTCAAATAGAGGATCATGCTGATAATGACTCCAGGGCAGGATTTTTATTTAATTATTATTATTTTTTTTAAGCTTAGGAATAAAAGATTGAACTATTAAACCAAGTCAGGCTTCTAGCTTTTGAATGTAATTTATTTCAAGGTTGTGTTAAACTTGTTAGTAGATCAAGAGGTTTTTTGTTGGGTTTTTTTTTTCTTTTGCCAACCTATTTAGCAAAAAATAGGGAAGACAAATCAGCTAAATGTCATCGACTCAACGTGTTTGAAGTGTCACACGTTGTAATCATTATCTACCACTGCATTATCTGGATATGGGTTTTATTTTTTAAGACTATGTTTATTCTCCCTTACTAAAATTCATCAGCATATAGTAGGACATGTTAAATGTCTCATTTTAAAGAGAAATAACTTGGCAAATTGGTCAATTAGGTGATTTTAATGGATGTTCTCGCTTCTTTGCACAAATCTGCTAGCTCATATAGAAGTCAGACATCAGGACTTCGATCTTCCTTGAAGACTGGCCTTCCAAAACCAATTTGTTCCATATCCACTGTGAGTCCTGTGCTGATGTGTAGAGGAGGAACTGTGCAGAGAGTGAGCTAAGCCTGGCAAAGCTGGCTCCTTAAGGTGAATTCTCCATACATGTGAATCAACAATTCAGTCACTCCCAGCCATCAGAAACCACTGTATTGTTTTTAAGCAGGATACCTGGGAAACAGAGCCCTGGGCTAATGCTGTTGACTTCAACAGGGCTCAGATTTACCTATTTATAGTATGCGAAGACTCAGCAAATTTTTATTTATCAACCAAACTAAAGGAGCAGGGGTGATATGTGAAAAACTGCTGACAGTAGCTACAGCTAACTGGTCATTTAAAAGCTGTTATGAGGAGTTCTCTCTTTCTCTTCCTCACCTTATGCTTGTCTGTAAGTCTGTACTTTTACAGATTGCATAAAATTTTCTAAGTAGATATGCACCTGAATAATGTTAAAGATAGCTGAGGGAAAGTTCACCAATAAATATAGTGCTACAATTGGAAACACATGCCCGAGATTCCCATGACCACAGGGGTCCTGCTTCTTGTTTTAACAGCTTGGTGGTCTGAACCATCAAGGTCAGAGTGCAGCTATTGGTGTGTGTGTCTATTGTCTGCACTTCTAACTTAGGCTGGTGAAAAGGATAATCATGTCTGAGCCAACCTCCACTTCCAAGCCTGCACCATTTGAAGCCTGTTCATGAATTATGATGGGGAGATACTTCTGCTGGGTGGCCATTTAGAGACAAGGAAGAGAGGCCTCTTTCTCCAGACAGGGGTATCGGGAACAAGGTTTGGGTTAAGTTAGCTGGGGCATCGGGGTTAGCACCCTTGATCTTCCTTTGTTGAGAATTGTGGGATTTTTGGCACGCAGAAAGCCAGGGTAAGGGAATTCCTACAATTCCCTGGGGCTTGCCAGTGTCCTGGTGGCAGAGACAAGCCCCTGTTGAGGTTGCCATTGACACCAGGATGCCATTAATTTTTATTGAGAAGGTATATGCTGCAGGTATACGTCACACAGACCATGGTAAGCAACAGACTTGCAGGACACAGAGAGATGGAGAGGATATGGAGAAGCACTTGGAGATTTATCTTTTTGATATGCTTATTGTTGTGGAGACTAGGAAAACATTGTTTGCTGTTTTTGAGAGTTGTTGCTGCCTTTGGAAGTCAGTGAAGCTGCAGCTGGATACAACTGGAGAAAAGAAGAGAAGGGCATGGGTTGTTGCTGCCTGATAAGGGGATGCTTGAGGAAATGGGAAAGACAGGAAGAGGCAATATGCCCTTTTATACCACTGACCTCAAGCCCCTTGTTACAGTCTGTAGATTTTTAGCTGTTGATATTGAATGTAGTTCCAGTGGAGTCACTGAGACTGTTGGCAGTATCCCCATATTGCCAGGTTCTGCAGGCAGCAGTGTGTTGTGGGGTTTTTTTAGGGGTTTTTGGTTTGTTTTAACTGTGTGGAAGCTGTGCACAACTCAGTGGGGATGAGGAAGGTGTTCCTTCTGGGGACAGGTTTTTCTTGTGGGTCAATGCCTACCAGGGCAGACAGACAGATACCTTTACCTTCTGAACCTGTTGTTTCTGTTTACTGTGCTTGGCAGGACAGCAGGTTGAAGGACCTCTGCTCATGGTCAGCTCACCAGTTCCCAACTCCTCACAGCATGGAATAGCAGGTTAAATTTACATTA
Source organism: Caprimulgus europaeus (assembly GCA_907165065.1). The sequence continues at coordinate 80,776,521 of OU015526.1, forward strand.
AAATTCCTGTGGAGGTGGTCCGAGTTGCATTGAAAATAAGACTTGCCCAGCTATGTTGGAGGTTAGTTGCATTCCCATTACTGCTTTTGCAGATCCTTGATCTGTGAAGGCTCAGGAGCTGTGTGAGTACTTGAATACTCACAGAGTTGCTAGTACCTTTTCTCTTTTTAGATATAGGCTTCTCCAAGAGCACCAGTATCTTGGGATAACTTTAAGATGCCAACTTCTGCAAATACATATGTATGTTTCTCCACTTCCAAGGAAGTTATATTGGCTTCTCACTTTGGTCTTGGCCCATTTTCATAACTTGTCTGAGAATCCATGACCCAAGATCTGTGGGTTGCTTGGAAGGATAATGCTGGGTCCAAGCACTATCTTTAATTCAGTATGTACTGGCATTGCCAGTAGCAAAGTGGGCTAGGGAAAGTGGAGAAATGCTGCTTTTAGCTGGAAAAGAGAAAGCAGAGGAGTCTTTCTTGACTTCTGAGGGGAAAACTTGCTGACTGGATTTGGTCCATAGGTTGAATTTGCTCCATGGTTGACCTATTGGGTAATAAGCCTCTGTTTCAAGGCCCGGGTGATATGTAGGTATTGCTCCGCAGGAAGGAGAGCATGGGTCCACTTCAAACGGGCGTCACAGTGTCGTGATGTGATGGTACATTGCCAACTGGACCTCTGAGCTGCAATGACAGTAGACAAAGGGCATGAGACCATGTTAAATGGGTACTTTGAACCCATGGCGGGATGCAAATCAGGGAACAAATTGGTCTGTTGGGTCAGGGGACCGATAGTTTGATCCTGTAGCAGTGAATATTCTGATGGTTGATGTCACTGCAGAGTAGTGGCCCCATGGTACATGGCCAGAGGAGCCCAAGAAGGCTTACAAAGGGCTTTCTATTTGATTTATTCCCCCTGCCCTGCCCCAAAGTAATGCTGCACAACAGCGAGTTTGAAAAGTATTTCATGTGCTTAGACACTATAGTGATGAATTTGGTGTAAGCATCACCGGAGAACAATGGGCAGAGGATGAAGAAAGGCACCCTGGGGTTAGATGCAGCTGACTCACTTTCAGCTGAAGGAAGGTCTGTTCTAGTGGTTGAAACGTAGACCTGGGTGGAGGGAGATGAGAATTGCCTGAGTCTGACAGAGGTGCCTGACTTTGTGAGTATGTTCCAGTGCTTTGAGTACTGCTGGGGTTTGGAATACACACTGCTCTGTCCCCAGCATGTGAGAGGGAATGAAAATGCTTGAAACGCTTCTCAATCTGCAGATGGAGTCTGCTTAAATCATGGGAACTGTTTAAAAATCCTGAGCATGCCGCTGGCATGGTAAGGGTTAACTGGGACATCACCTCCTGGTCCCACTAATTGGGCTCATTTGCCATGGTGTGGCTTCCAACACCATTTCAGAAACTCAGGGATGTGAAAAAGATGGAGCGAAACCAATGCAAAGTGGGCTTAAAGTGACTGCTTTGCTAAATGTCAACTGCACAACTAAATATAACCCCGAAAGTGGAATTTATGCTTTGCACTCCTTTGCTTTTTTATTGTGGTGAGAGAAAAAAGCCAGGAACTCAACGGGCTGTAACTTTAATAGGTCATTCCAGCCAGTGCTTACCTTTACAAAATCCTGATAATACTGAGAAGACAATACAGTGATCAAAAGCAGTGATGAGATTTTTTAGCAGCATTAACCGTCATGACCTAGCAAAATGAAAGAAAATGGTTTAACAGAACTGTCAGATCCAATATAGCTAATAAAGGCATGGATAAATGTTTATTACATACCGGAGACAGATCATTTCTGTACAGAAATTGAGGATGACCTTTACTGATAACTCTTATCTGCCTGATATCCTGAATAAGAAAAAGAGAGGGGGAGAGATTGCTGCACTATTGCTGATATTTATGAAAGGTGGAGGAAAAATTACAATTTGCAGATGATTGTTTTTAGACAAATGCTCTCAGGAAAATAAAGATACGGAACTGTTCATTCTCTTCTGACTTGACTGCGTCAAATGTAATGAGTGTGTCCAAACAGGGGACTTTTTGGGAGGCTTGATTTTCATGCATTATATATATATATTAAAAAAATATATGTCTTTGTGTGTTTGTGAATGTGTCTGTGTTTGAGGGAGTACCAGTTGAATTTACACTGATTTTTCTCTCTGTTTAGGAAGTTCCAAAGTTATTCGAGTAGTGCTGCTCTGAGTCATCTTTCTGCCAGCCAGGTTTCGAAGCTGAGCACCCACAGTTGAAAGCAGACTTCCAAGAGAAGCCAGCTCCCAAAAGCTCCTGTCAAAACTCGATGGTCAGACCTACAGAAGAAAACTGGAAATTCAAGCCATTTACTTTGGACTGTAAATGTGATGTAAGGTTTTTAAGGAAATCTGTCTGCTCTGTTTCAGTCCCACACAAAGCAGCCCATAAGTATTTGAAACACAGGTATTGCCAGTGCTGAACCTGTCAAATGAGGCTGCAGTGGTCCCACCCTACCTGAGAGTCACATAAATATGAGAGTCAAGAAGCCCACAAGTCACCAGGGTGCCTGAAGCAGCAGAGTGCCCCGGCAGGTGGGCCTGTAGAGTTCTGTGGACAAGGAAATGAAAGAACAAGTTAAACACAGACTTTTTTCCACTCAGCCTAAAGTTCAAGCACCAAAGACCTTTCTTTCCTGATGTTCTCAGCGTTTTCATATGCTGAAAGCACAGCTGTAGCTGTGAGGGCTGGTCTCTTTCAGAAGCTGGGCACACAGGAAACATCACCAGTTACCTGCCAGAAAACTGACTGGAACGAGCTGTGGGTGAAATCAGAATCAGGCCTACTACATGCAGTTAATCATAAATAATGCTGTCTCAGTAATGGTTGCAATTAGTGATGAACTTCAATCATTTCTAACGTTTCCATGTTGGCCAATTATGCTGCAGGAATTATCAAGTAACCCATAGCACATTAGCTTTCTGTAATGCCATTGTTTGGATGTGCTCAGGTCACCAGATCCTCTCCAGGATGAATTAGCGTAGCTCTGCGAAGTACAATGGTGCTGTGCTGATTTACATGGGCTGAAAAGCTGTCCCTTTGTCTGCTGGAGTTGTAGCAGGAGCAAGTTTAAATCACAGCTTTGCACTAGAGACCCTTAAGACCCAGCCTTATAGAAACAATGGTAGGTGTGTTTTCTCTCTGGCTGTGCAGATGCAGTACTAGATGCCAACAGTAATTCTTAGGTGTGGTGGTAGTTCCACAATAAGCAGAAATCCTACTTTAATGGTGCAATTTGAAACTGGGAAAAGGAACATGTGATTAATTGGCTCATCTGAATTCTTAAAAAGAGAAGCCTGTCAGATAAGGAAATTTCTGAAGCCAGTGCTGATGAGTGGCTTAAAACTTCTTTATGCACTTGCCCTACAGCTGGTTAAAATGCCTGTTGTTTTGATATTACAGGACTGCAGAGGCATGTTAGGACTGCTGTTTCCAGTGGCAGGTATGCTTATTTTACTATGGAAGGCTGACTTGGTTGTAAACCTCAGCAAAATGAAGCAGTGCAGTTTGTTCCTCTTGTTACAATCCCACCCTTGAACGCTCTCCGTCTGTTGCTTGGTTTCTTCAGTGAACAACTGACTTTCTTGTTTATGTGAACTTCTGTTTGTCAAGTTACATGGGAAATAATATCCCTGGATGCTAAAAGGCATTTCCATGTTGGTAAGCTGAAAATCCACGGTACCTAAAGTACTTGAATACTTTGAAGCTTCCAGATCAGGCCTACAGAGATGTTTTGAGTCAGAACAGTGCTCTCAGCAGTCTTTTTGATGAGATCTCAAGCTTTGTATTTGTTAATCGTCGTAAGGCAGGCTGACTTCCATTTCCTTGACAATAAAAAGAGTTGGCAGTCTCAGTGCTTTTTTGCCTAGTGCATGGATCTTGAGCCTGTAGTTTGAAGATCTTGTTGCTGTTTCTGGGCTGTGTGGTTTTAGAGAGAATTATTTTAAAGCAAAAAATCTTGGGGAAATTAGTTGCAGTTTTAAAACAGAATATTTTGTCAAAATCAAATTTATTTCAATGAGGAACAATCACTTTAATGGCTGAGAAGAATGCAAAGATTAAATGAGGTATGAATAGCTGTAAGATGGTACAATTACCACCTCAGAAACAATATATTTGTAAAGTTAATTCCTCTTGAACATGAACAATCTCCTTACACTTGACCCCTCTCTATTGCCTCTTCCATGCTTGAACTCTCCTTGAACTTTGAAGATCCATCTTGAGAGTATGATATGGCCATCTCTTTTGCATCTGGTTATTTTAGCTCCAATTTGCAGCCCTAAAATGGCAATTATGGTGATATATTGCTCAAGTCACCCGACATGGATTAGTATCGGGATCAGCGCGTTTATGCACAGGAGTAGTGAATGGAGACTACAGCTATGATTTTAAATGACTTGATTAATTCTGAAACAACACTTCAGAGTCCATTACATCCAGCAGGTGTTGGGGTTCAGGCTGCACTTCCATTGCATATTCAGGCCTCCTTCCCTTAAACAGCACAACCATGTCATATTTATTGCCTTTTTTGTGTGTGTCCCCAGCATTCCTTTCCTCCCCCTCTCCACTCCTTTATGTACAAGTTCAGTGGCCTTTGGGAGCAACTCGGACAATACTCCCTTTTCAGAAATCACGTGGTTGGGATTCAGATTGCCAAACTGTAATATGTTCCCTTATAAAAATGTTTGGGGACACAGCCTGACTGGTGTCAGAGTGAGGACTGTGACTTGTTGGACAGCAGGACTGATTTTTGGCTCAGGGTCAGTAAAGTCGTGCTGAGCCTGCATTAAAAATCTGACCATGTTACTATAAATATCAATGTCCTCTCAGGACTAAACCTTGTTTGCTGGATATGGATTTCTTCTCTCTTACTTCAGTGGTAGAGATGCTGGAACCCCTGTCTCACCTTTCCTCTCTTACCTGCCATTGCTCCTTTGAGGGCAGCCTGATAGCTCTTACGAAGCTGGGAACGTGTCTGAGTTACGGTTACGAGCGGTGGTTAAGTTTTCAGCTGCTGTGCGATGCTGTGGTTCTCACCTGAGACTGGGGTTGTCCTTAAAAGAAAGAAGATAAAATGATTGGCCTAATCCAGGGGCTTAATGTGCCCTGGAACATATTACATTTGGCAATCTGAATCCCACCACGTGATTTATGCAGAGAGAGTTTTGTCCGAGTCACTCCCAAAGACCACTGAACTTTTGATTGTTGAACTGTTACCACACTATTTGATACTGCAAATGTTGGTGTCTACCTGTGATCTTCACTGACTTCATAGCAGGACGAGGCAGGGCAGGTTTAGAATAGAATTGTTCCTGCTAAGGCTGCTGGGTGCCACAACTGGACTTTTTATCAGTTTGTTCCTTGTCCTGTGGTCAATAGTGCAGAGATGGAGAAAATGACAGCAAAGCAGAGAAATCATCTGAACTGGAGGGATGACCAGATTTGGAGAAAGGCCGGAGAACTGTGATGAAAACTTTTGCAGTACATACATCACTCTGATTGTAGGGCCAGCCTTTTGTAATGTTTGGTTGTCCTGTGGCTTTATTATGTGCTTGTTGCCTTTATTTAAGTGTGATCTAAACACTCTTTGTGTCTTGTTTCAGCTAGAGTAGTTTTCCCAGTTTGGCAGAGCCGCAGCCCAGGCAGGCACTGCACATGTAAATAAGGCACTTCATTCAGAGAGGTGCCACTGAAATGACTGCTTGATGGCCAGGGTACTCCTTCCCATGAATTAGGGGACAAAAGTTTAGGGCTAATGAGAATCACAGCATTTGAGTGTTTGTTTTAAAGACAATGGCTCATTCTGCATGCTGTGGTATGGAGGCAAGGGAAATTCTGTCTGGGGTCAGGAGTCTCCCAAAGGAAGCGGCTTCTGTTTGCACTGAATATGTAACTCCTCTTAGCAGAGGTGACAGGACATGAGACTGCTCTGAAGCCCATTGAAATCAGTGGGAGCCTGTCTGTGTCCATGCCTTCATAGGACAAGCATACCACTTGTCTGAAGTACACAGAAGGGTCTACTTGGAGAAATTCCCAGGGGAGGAAAAGGATGAAGAACTTGTCCTAAGGCTCCGCTGGAAAGCGTGTCCCAGCCCAGGCTGCTGAGTGAGGGGAGGGATGACTTGTACAGTGCTCTGTAGGAAGCATGCATCTTGGGGATCAGAGAAGTAGTCAGGTACAGTTATGAGGGTTCAGACCTCTGTGAACAAGTTGTCATGGAAATATCTGTCGTGGCTTGGGGATGCAAAGGATTGTTTTGGGGTTGTGGGTTTGGGGTTTCAGTCCTATGGGAAAGCATCTAGTGAAAAGTTTGGTTTTTCCCTTGAGTCTTCATCAGACTTTTTGTCATATTTAGGGTAGGTGAGAAATAGCATAGGCTGCTCATCTATGAAAACAGTGCATTTCTTAACTGCAATGAGAAAGAAAACAGCTTTTAAAAATATGGTGCCCTGAATCTTTGCAGGTGTTAGAACCTTTTCTCTGGGTGAAGACAATGGTCTTTCTTCTAGAGCGATGGTGGCATTGCTTTTAAGCTGGAGTTTGATTGAAAACTGAAATGGAAATCATTTGAATTGGTTGAAGTGTAACCCTAGAAAGCTGTGAAGAGCTAGGAGCAAACCTGGGCTGGATCTCAGGAGCACAGAGCTCAATTCTTGTCTGCTCTTGCACGCCTCTGTTCATGTCATCATTCCTGTGTGATAACTTTCCTGAGCGTAAGTGTGAGTTCTCCGAGCAGCTGCCTGCAGCTGTGTGTGCTGTAATGACATAGGTCCTTATCTTAAGAGATCCTTCTGTTTCTAGCAAGTGCTCATGTAACCTGTTCTCTGACCCACTGGACAGCAGTGGACCTGTGCAAGACAGCCTTTTACCTCAGGGCTTCATGGTGAATGTCCTGGTGCTTCTTGGGCTCGCAGCCTGGGAATTTGTACATTTTAAAAAGGGACTCTAAGGTCCACCTGCTTCAGATTGGGGGGAAATCTTGCAGACCGGGGGCTTATTCCCTTATTTACCTGCATCTGAAATGTTTATTATTTATTATGAATGGCACAGGTGGGGCTAGAGGGAGGCCTGTGTTAGCCCACGAGAGGCTTGGATGACCCTTTAGCTGTGCAATATTCTACTCATGCATCTCAGACTACTCATTATCTTCAGTCATTCCTCTTTCTGGTGGCGTCAACCCCCTACAGACATTTTTAGTCTGTTAAAATATTCTCCTTCATCCATGGGCTAGCACTGCTAATAACTGCATGGAGAGCCCTGAGCTGAAATTCAGGAGGCTCAAGTTTAATTTCTGTCCCTGCAGTTTCCACTGGTTCACTTACCCTCTCTTTGATTGCATCTTCTGACTTTGGACATTAGAGTGGGGAGAGAAAATAAACAGGTTTTGCCCTGTAGCCAGCACTGCAAATACAATGTACCTGTCCAGATTTCTTTTTCCCTTTTTAAAGTAACATTTTCCTGTGTGTGTGTTTCCCCTCCCACTTTAAAACACACTGACTCAAACCCTCCAGCTGCTTCAGCATCTTTTTGATTCTTCTCAGAGCTCACACTGATGTTTTCTGGTGACAGGAGGCCCAGAGCTGAATCCTCAGCGTGAGGTTTTCTTGCAGGGGCCCTTGACAACCCACAGCAGAAGCTCAGTAAAGCAGCACCTTGGTGTTCCTTACCTGTGGCACCGGGGAGATGGCTGAAGGGCTTGAAGAGATGTCAGGTGGGTGATATGTGCAGATGGAGGGCAGGGAACAGCCTGCAGGAGAAATGTCTGTGATCAGAACAGAGGCCTAAAGACGTGGCTGCTCTCTGGGATGCTCCTGTGCTTTCACCTCCCTGTTGGCTGCCCTGGGAACTTCTGTTCTGCCACTGCCTGGATTGCCAGTTTTAGTTATCTCCTGCCTGTAAAGCAGTAGATGAAGTCTCTCAGAAGACCCACGTCCTTCAGGGCAGGGATTTTTTGTTCTGTCCCAAGATGACTGTGCTGTGGTAATGTGCAGCACGGCTTGCGAGCAGGCACGACAGCCCACCCAGAAAACAACCCGCTGGCACAGAAGCGTGACAGCCAGCAGCAGAGGTGGTGATTGACAGGCCTCTCTGTCTGAGGCCTGCTCCATTCAGGGGAAACCATTCCTTTTGAAGCTGTTCCTGACCTGGGGCGTGTTTCTGTGCAAGCTCCCTGTCAGGCGATGCTCGGCACAGCCTGCCTTCCCAGCCGCCCTCGCTGAGTGAGGAGCCTCCAGCACGCAGGCACAGCCCAGCTGCAGGCATCCACTGCAATACCCACATCAGGATTTTATTTATATCCCAAGTCCCATTTCTCAGCGCTGTCAATTTTTTCCCTTGCTAAGAAGCAAAAAGACAGTTAAAGGGACTTTTGGTGACATCCCCCCTGTTTAATGAAGCTTGGAGTTATGGGCAAGTGACTCAAACTGCCGTTATTATCTGCATGAGTGACTGAAGGCCGAGGGTCTAGCAGTGTGCAAAGAGCTCCACTGCAAATGTGCACATTGATCATTCCTAATCAGACCAACCAGGTCAGGGGTGCTGGAGAGATGGAGAGCTCTGAAAAAGCTGACAAATGAAGCAGTGGAGCTTGGGGGTTAATGTAATATTCAAACAGAATGAGATATTCATTTTCTTACAAGCTTGTCACTTTTTCCCTTCCTCTGACATTTTGCTGGAGACTACAATGAAGAGGCAAAGAGAGTGTGAGAGTATATGAGAAAGAAATGTCCTAAGCAGGGGGGGAGGAGAAAATCCTACAAGTGTATCTAAAGAGCAGAAGGGAAAAGGCGTGGGGAAGTGCAGTTCTTCTGCGTCCTTCTCATTTTTCCAGTGCTTTGTATTCTTTTATAGTAGAACACTTTTTTTTAGGTGATTCTGCTTTGGGACCTTTACATTTCTGCAGCCAACACTATTCTGCAAAAAAACCTGCTCAGGCTGGATTGTCTCTACAATGGATAAGTTTGGGGTGCTTCTCAGACCAGAAATGTATTCCCCTCGAGGACAACAGACTATGTTTAGCAGTGTAAGAGGTGAGAGCTCTGCGGTGTGCTGGTGTGGTTGTTAAGTCTGTGGACAAAACATAAACCATATGTCAGAAGCATCATTATTGCCTTACTTGGGCTTCTCATTACTTTTTGGCTTCTTAATAATCAATGCCTCACATGAGGAATTTGAAGTATCTACTAAAAACTCACTGTACTTCCCAGTGCTTTGCATGCTGGGAGCCAGGCCCAGTAACATAAGACCACTGTAATTTAAGTGGCATAAATGGTATCTACCCAGCTCCTGTTGTGTAACTGGACAAACCAGAACACAAAAGGTTTGGTGGTTCATTCCCGTCATCCTTGCAAGGCAGGAAAAGGATTTGAGAAGTCTTTGTTGTCAGTTCTGGACTCTAACCAGATGAGCAATCGAGTTCTGACACAGTTGAGGCTTTTGTATGATCTGAGGAAGGTAGGCACCTTATGCTTCAGGCAACTCTTCGCAAAAGCCTGCCTGGAATTAACGATTGGAGAGATTTATTTGGTGCTGTATAGGTTACAGGGACTTAATGCTCTAAAGAACGAGAAAGGCTTGAGAAATTGAGGGTCAGAGCTCCTGTAAAATCTTTGCCGATGCAATAATTATCCGGGCGTTGCGATGCGGTGTACAGTGCTGAGGTCAGCTGCTGTGAAGGGAGGACTTCATGAGGAGACCCAGAATGCTCAAGAGCTGGAGATCTTGGGCAGTGCAGCAGAGCTCCAGGGTTTAAAATGTAGTAAGGACCAAGTGCTTGCCCCTGATAAATTTGGCCAATCCTTCTTTACACAGGTGTTGATCAGGAAATCATTATTGAAAAAATCAATCCCACTGTTCTTTTTTTTTTGTGGAGTTTCCTGCCCATCAGAAAACTTTGAGTTCTCATGTTTTGTTTTATTTCTTCCCACTCTACTTCCTAAGCATTTTCTTAATCTTTTAAATCTGGAAGTTGGTTTGTTTTTGGTTTTGTTTTTTTTTTCCCTGACTAGCAGTTATTTCAGAGTTTTACAAGGAGGCTGTGAATTGATTTTGGTTGTTTCATCCCAGATGTGAATAACTCTCTGAGTCTGCCTAGCAGGACACCACAGGTCTCCCCCGGGAGGCTACGTGGGGATGGCAAGAGGAAACCTGTGTCATGCTGGCACTACAGGTAACAAGCAATTTCTCCTTTTCAGGCTGTTGTCTGTAATAGTTAAATTATAAAGTTGGAGGGAGAAGAGGAGTGAGAGAAGGAGGAAAGGAAGCATATGGCTGTTTGTCTTGTACCTTTGGGGTGCATTACAGCTCCCCTTCAACAATAATGAGGTTGGCCGGTTAACTTCACCAGCCTTTAGACTGCAGCTTCCAAAGTTCTGGAAAGCACAGCTCAGATTATCACATCAGAGCTAACAGGAATGTGTAATAGCAACAGCACCAACATATAACATAGCAAACCCCCTGAACTTCTTTTCATTTTCCCTATATACTGCAAAAAGCACAAAAGATGGAAGGCAGACATCTGGGGGAACAGTCAGTGGGCTGGGTCTCGGGAGATGGGAATTCAGCTCTCTTCTTTCCCACTGCTATGGTTCAAGACCTGGGATAAGGAGCTTGATTTTGGGCTTTTTCTCCTTCTCCTTTGTTTTGCAGATCATTTCAAGATGTTCTTTTTTTCTCCTGTCTGTTTTGACTATCAGTTCTTCAAGGCTGGCATGATTTCTTATTATGTTCCTTTTACAGAGGGGCTTTCTTCCAGCAAGAGCCTGTCCTGAAGTACAGAAGAATAATACTGAATGTTTGTTAATGTCAACAAGGAGCATTATTTAATCTTCCTGCTCCTTTAACCAGTGCTGCAGTCTGCTGGCTGCCTGCAATGTTAGGTAGTTGGCAATGTTTTTCTAAGACAAGCTCTCTCTCCTCATCAAGCTTCTGTCTCAGAGATTCATGTGAAGCACTTGAGTTTATTCAACCTTTAATCAGATGCCTGACCTATTCTGAACAGTGCTCAGCTTATGACCTCTTTCCAATAAACAAGTTTTAAACAAGCTGCCACATCAGATTTTTTTGCAGAAAACTAATGTGAGACAGCAAGGAGAGCTAATCATGCCAAATATCGCTCTTTTTGCCAGGCCCCTCTCTTCTTCCCTGCAAGAATTCATTTACATTTTTGGAAAAGCATGACCATCTCACTGAAAAGAAACAATACAATTTCTCTAGCATCAAGAGGTCTGCTGGTCTGTGGGGAATGAAGTGTATTGAGGCAAAATGTTCTTAGTAAGTTGTCTTGAAATGAACACTGTCCTGGGTACTTTCTTCTGCTAGAGTTACACGGGATTTAAAAGGTGAAGGCAAACACCACAGTGATCTGGACCACTGGTCCTTTGGACATCAAATGCTTAAGAACTCATCAGTTACTGTAAGAGACAAGGAGGGTGTTCAGAGAGCTCCCTGACACGTTGCTAGGGCTGTAGGCCCTGATTCTCAAAATAATGTAGTGTGCAAGTCACGTTGAGGATCTCAGTAGCTTAGATCTGGGTTTTGATGTTGAAATTATTTTAGTTGGGGTTTTGTTTTTCCCCTCTTTGATCTTAATAAACAGTGGAACTGGAAACAAAAAGTTAAGAAAATGGTGTTTTTTTCAGTGATTGCAGTCATCTTGACCACATCTACTGCCATCTTTGGAACACTCACTGACAGCTTCAACAACCCATGATGAAGCTCAGAGGGGTGCATCACTGGACTCCACTCGTCGTGAGGGTGACTGCTGCAACGGCAGGTAGCACAGACAGGATGCTGTGCCTCATGTTCTCTTTTCAGACTAGAGCCTCCATTTCTGGCTAATAACTCCTTTTACTGCTACTCAATGTGTGTTGCCTCATTTTCCCTGTCAAACAAAGCAGAAAGCATCTTGAGGCTTTGCAGTGCCATTCTCTGCAAGCGGTGGTGTGCCAGAACTGTGTGCCTGGGTGCCAGCTTGGGACAAAGTGTTATAAATATTGGCAATTAGGACAGCAGTTCACAGGTGTTTGATCAGAGGCACTTCCCTGGATTATTCTCTCCTCTGGAAGTTGGCCACCCACTTAGTACCTGCGTCACCTTGGCCTGGTAAGAGCAGGAACACTGGAAATGACCGGAGGTAAACACCACAGATTCTGTTATGGACGGTTGTTGGCATCACTGTGCAGTTGAGCACTGCAGTTACTGCAGGGGAAACACAACAAATATTGACAAGGCTTTGTACTATACCATCTCCAGGACACCATTGTTTGCTGATAGTGTTGATTTTTTCAAACATAGTTTCTTATGGCTCTGTTCCCTAATGTTTCTGTGAGAGGTGTTTAATTGAGCTCAGACCAGAGGTGCCATCACAAATGTTGTCGAGCAAGTAATGTAATTTTTCTCGTATAACTGTGGCCTTGATGACCCATGGACCTTGTCCACTGGTGAGGCTTAGTGCCAATAAACATGACTGGCAATAACAGTGCCCATTTGCTTTCCTTTCTGGTCCCTTTGGGTGGTAAAATGTTCCAGGATGATTTGGTAATAGCTGGCCCTTTCCTCTGGCTCCTTCTGTGATGCTGAAAAAGTCACAACAGTGGAAAACTGATTTTTGGTTAGTACATTTGGGCCTGTTTTGTAACATTTTGAGGAGACTATTGAAGTTGGAGAGCATCCTTTAACTTCTGATCAGTAGCTTGTTGACAGGCTGAAAATGTGCAAAAGGAAGGTAGGAGTTGTGTATTTTCCTCTTGGAAAAGGGAATTGGTGAGGGGACCAACCTTGGGCAAATTACCCCTGCTCCAGCATTGTTTGCCTGGTGTATTTTGACAGTTTTGTGTGGAGGAAGGAGTCTACAATGTTCCTGTAGTGCTCAGCACACTCGAGCCTCTCTGTACACTCCAGAGTCACAATAAAATTTTAAACACAACTTGATTTTTTTTTAATTAATCATGATGTGTAGTTTTTGGTGTATTTTGTGAACACCTGAGACTGTGTTTGGCTGTTGGTCAGATCAGAAAAGGATAAGACATTATTTTTTTTTTTTTTCAGACTTCATAGGGTTTAAGAAAATGTTGTTTGTGTTTTCTCTCAGCTGGACTTTAGTTGAGACTTTAAAAGGGGAAAAATATCTCAAACTGTCAGGTAGTTTTTGCTCTTTCCCACTAGATGGCCAGGTGTGTTAAGGCCAAGAACCATTTTCTGCCTTGACATCTGGGTGGCCCTTGGTGAGAAGAATACATCTCTCTGCCAAAGCCCAGACGCCAAAGTTAGACACAAAACGTGCTATTTAGAGAGGATGCTTTCAGGCAGTACTCTGCTAGGTCACAAATAATTTTTTCCATCACTTGAGTTTCATAATCTCTTATTCCCAATGAAAAGAATATTCAGCAGTAAAAGCAAGGGACACCACATCTGTTAGGAGGTCAGGAACGAAAATGAACAGCATCCCTTGAAACTACATTTGATGTAGCAATGGTTTTTTGTTTGCTCAGTTTCCATCCTTTTTTTTTTTCTTTAAAATGGCTTGGCACCAGTTTGTTTCATATTAAATATTTATTATTGTCTTATTTACATTAATTTTGAATGCTTGATCAGAAATCTGATCTCTCTCTCTAGTTTGTATGCTCACATCCTAATAAACCAATTAAACCCAGCTGCTATGCAGGAGAAAGGGAGTATGGGTCAGATCCTCTTTCCAAGGATTGTTCTTTTATAGATTGCTCTTGTGTCCTATTTGCCTGACAAGAATTGAATTACACTGAAGAAAAAGACAAACATCTAATATTTCACTTGGGGATGCAAAAATTTAAGAATCCTTATGGTTTTCCAGAAACAGTTCTGGGGAATGTTTTTAGGGAAGGCAATAGCTGAGCTTGTTATCATCCTGCTATTCTTAGTATGTACAGAACCAGATACTTGGTCATCTCCTATTATCTGATCCTTCTCACGGATTTGACTTCACAACAGGTGCTGTTTGTGTTTTCTCAGAGGTTCAATTAAGTTGTCTGTCCAAGCTCATCCTGGTGGCCTGCATTAGATTAGGTTTGAGCTGAGGAGTCCCTTTCTGCTCATGGCCAGATGGTGACAAATCTCCTGATTCCCACAACATAGCCTTTTTGGTCTAGAACCACATTTTCCTAGTTTTTAGTCTAGGAAGATTGCATTTTGGGCAAAAACAGTTATTTCTGTCATCTTTTTTTGCAGCTATGCAGTTTTTTGTACCCCCTAGCAATCAAATCACCTTGCTTTCAGTGGACTGTCTTCTCCACAAACTTCAGCCAGCCTTGGTTGTCTCAGGGGACGTGTTCTGTCTACATTTGCTCTTACTTACCCATACCCTTGACAGCAAAGTGCAAGCACAGTCTCCATGGGAGATGCACTTAAATGAGAGTTCCCCGTACAGGGCAAGCTGAAGACAAAAGGGGCTTAGAGATGGGAACAGTCAGTGAGAGTGGGCCTCTCCCTTAAATAAACACTGAGCTGTTCTGATGGCACCTGAGCCAAGCAAGGGGCTGGGACTGGTGAATGAGGAGTTTGAGACAAAATGGTACCAAGGAGCCAGCTTGCTGCTGCTTGCAGACTGCTGCAGGATGCAACCTGGCTTTTGTAATCAGATAGAGAACAGGACTGGGGCTCTGGGTAGGTGCCATTTGTAAATACATAAATGCATTCAGTCTGAGAGAAAGCAGCAGGTATAATTTTCTATGGGAGAAGACCACCCAAAAAAGTCAGTACTTAATAATTTTATTTTTTTTCCCCCAAGCTATCTTATTCCTCTCCCACTGGACACTTAGGAACTACTGCTGCACGGTCTCATCATCCTTGTGTGCGTAGCTGCCAACCACGAGGGCTCAGAGAGCCAAATGTCCTCTGGGGCATTTACTTCCCAGGGAAATGCTGTGGGGTGAACCTGTTTGGTCTCATCCCGACTGCATTCTCCTTTTTCTGCTCTTTGTTTTCTGAGGAAGCACGCTGTCAGAGAAGCCTTGCAGGAGCCATGTGAGTTCAGCATGGAAGATGTCCCTTATCCTAGCCGTGTGGCAGCGTGCAAGCTGCACATGATGCTTCCATCCCAGGTTTCTGTTGGCCACAGGGGAGGGGGTGCTGAGGATTTGAAAAGCTCAGCTAAGAATCCTCTCAGTCAGGGCAGATCCAGTTAGCATCATGCCAATGAAAACACATTTTGAGTCTGTTCAGTGGGACTCCAGGCTTTATCCACCTCACTGTCCTTTAATTCAGTCAAAATCCAAGTCTAGCTGTAAGCTTTATTATCAACTTGCAAAAAAGAAAGTGAACTGAGTGCTCTCCTCCATCCCTTTTTATGTTGTAATACAATTGGGCATCTTGGAAGTGCCCTGATGGAGGGCAAGACTCAGAAGCTTCTAGGGCAGTGGGTTTCAAACTGGGATCTGCGTACTGCTGTCTTGTCTGTACACTTCGATCTGTGGAAGGTATTTAAAGTAAAAATATTTAAATATTTTTATTTTAAATAAAATATTTATATTAAATTTTAAAAAGTAAAAAAAAGTATTTTAAAAAGTTACTCCTGTGAAATGTTGAGGCATCTGCAAAAAGGCAGACACTTTGACAGAGCAGATCTTGCTGACTTTCAGTGGGGTTACAGTAGCAAATTCCATGGGTGCTTTTGAAAAATCTGTAAAGAATCTTGTCTAATTACATAAAATAAGCACCTGGCTCCATAAAGACCTGCTCATGTGAGTGGTCTCTTGACAAGATTCATTTTAAGTAAAGAGAATCATAGGATTTTCCCCAAATTACTCTGAATATCTATTTAATGGTACTGTAAAAGAACAAAATTGTTGTTCAAGTTAAATATTAATTAATGTAAAATTGACATCTTGATTATTCTTTCCCATATTCAGAAAGGATTAGGCAGTGGGTGTTTGAATATCTTGACTGCACAGGTGAAACTACATTGTATGGCTTTAGGGCTCAAGTCTCGATCCTAATTCTACTAATTTTAATAAATGGAATTCATGATCTCACTTCTGTCATTTCAGAAAAAATCATGGATAATTTTAAAGGTGAAAAAACCCCTATAATCCCCTACTGAAATTTATTTTAACCCCAAACTTTTTCCTTCACAAAGTACCAGAAAAAATGAAGAGCATAGAGGAATTCAACAACAACAAAACAAAACCCAAAAACCTACCACAGTAGCTTAGATGAAAAATATTATTTTTATGGCTAAAGGGTACTGTGAAGTGTTTTGAATTAAATTTCCTATGACCTGTTAAATTTTGAGCATTATTTCCACAAGTTATTTTTTCACTTGTTATTATCATGTCCTTAAACAGGTTGGAGTATTGTAATTCAGATATAAAAGCTGTGTTCCCATATCTAGTGTACCAGTGTGTTTGCAGCAGTGTTACGGCTGTGACAGTGTGCAGCGCTCATGTGTAAAAGCAATTGAAAGGACTCACAAGCAAAAAAAAACCCAAACAAAAAAACACATTTGAACATCTTTTTGTTTTAGGTTTCTTCATTGCATTTTCCACTGGACCCAAAGAAAATTTACTCTGCATTTTCGGTAATAAAGATATGATGAAAGCTATGGAATTTCAGACTTGCTTTTCAGCCTGCAAGACAGGGGTGAGGCTGGGGAAACCCACCTTGGCTGTGCTTGTTAGTGTGCTTTTACACTTTTCCCAGTACTTTTAATTGTTAAAGGCCACTTTGGTTAAGGTCTTGTCTCTGCTTAGTGTCCTCGATGGGAGGAGAATATCCTGCTTGAACAGATTTCAGGAATATTCTCGGATGCTTGGACTTGCTCTGGCATGGGGTTGAGTCTCACTGTGCTGCTGCTGTCCCTGGATAGTCTGCATTTTGTCAGCTATGCTTTTCGGAGAGAAAGCAGTTGAAAGTACCAAAAAGCTAAGATCCTATGACAGAAACGGCGAACTTCAGGCAACTGACCCTAAATTAGAAAGCTGAAAACAAGCACTGAAACATCCTTGTTCTCTATTTCAGAATAGGGGGTCAGAACTGGAAATAAATGATGGAGTTGGAAATATTCCTCAAAAACCCTCCTGCACAACAACACCCGGTCTTCCCTTATCTGTCCCTTCCCCTTGATTCCCTCTGTCAGTCCAGGGCCCCTGTCCTCCGCACGCACGCTTCTGTCTCTGTATTTTCCATCAAACGTGGCAATGCCTCCTGCCTGCCAGAAAGACAAGATGGCTCAGTCGCCCTGCAGTCAATCAGACAGCTTGGCTTGCAGAGGAGAGCCTGGCCAGCCGAGTCACATTTTGACCTCCTTCATCTGCTCCTCTGAAAAGTTTTGGATCCGCACAAACTCCTGATAGCATTCTGTTCCAAAGGCCCCGCGCGGCACCAGGGGCTCCGGGCAGGGAACCGGTGCGTGGCCGCATCTCACCCCCCTGCCAGCCGCTACGGCTGCTCCAAGGGCCCGCACGCCCCTTTGCTGCTGTGAAAAAACATCTTTATTTGGTGAAACAGCGTGCTGCTGTCAGCCTGATTTATCCTTGCAACCCTTTTTGAAGTGACCCTTGGTTTGGAAGCGGTTAGTGTGCTTCTCTCCTGTTAAATCCTTTTTGGTTTTGGCTGGTGCTCCTGGCAAAGACCAGTCCGAAGCCTAGCAGGGCTGTGGGCTCTTTCTGTGGGGAAGGCGAAATAGAACTGCTGTGTGGGTTTGGGACACAGCCTTCATGGGCTGTTTTTTGCCGAAAGCGCAAGAAAATGCGCAGAGCACCCATTGCTTCAGCCTTCTGGGAGGAAGGAGCCTTTCCTGGCTCCTGGGATTTCATCCCGTGGGGATCCGTGATGCGGAGCGCTGAGGAAGCAAGCGGATGCGTGAGGCTTGTGTGGCGCGGACAGGCGACACGGTCCCGCGCGCCATCCCGGCGCTGCCATCACGTACCGAACCGGTACCCGCCGGCCGTGCAAATGGCACCTCTAACGGCGCCCTCAGCACAGCGCCACCCGCCGGACGGAGCGGGAGGCGCGAGGCCTGAAGGGCGCGAGGCCTGAGGACCGCGAGGCGCTGGGAGGGGCGGCGCGCGCCGCGTTTGAACTGCAGCGACCGTTGGCCGTTAGAGCGGCAGGCGCGCGCGGGCAGCGCTGGGTCTCCTCAGGCGCGCGGGGCTGGATGCCCTCAGGTGCGCGGCGGGCAGCGCCGGATCCCCTCAGGTGCGCGGCGGGCGGCGTCTGGTCCCCTCAGGTGCGCGGCGGGCGGGGCTCGGCTCGGTGGGGCCGGCGGGGGGGAGCCGGGAGGTGATAAAAGCGAGGGCTGGTCTCACTTTTTGATTTCCGCGAAGTGGGAGATGTTCACCTTCCCTGTGGGGTGAGGTTTTATGGCTGCTGCAGCTGCGTGGAACGTTCTGGAAGCGGTCTGAGGGGAGGGCAGGCGAGCAGCGTTGTTGTAGCAGCTCGGAGGTGCTCGCCTGGAGTTTCTCGATAAGAAAGTTGCCACTGCTTGAGGAGTGAATGGTTCTTAGCACGGTACGGTGTGGGGTGGGGATCATAGCTTCGGCTGGGAGGTGTTCGTGCCTTTGTTCTTCTGTGCTCAGCTCCCCGTGCCCTCTTGGCGCTGCCATCACGTACCGAACCGGTACGCGCCGGCCTTGAAAATGGCGCCTCTAACGGCCCCCTCAGCGCAGCGCCACCCGCCTGACGGATGGGGGAGACGCGAAGCCTGAGGGGCGTGAGGCGCTGGGAGGGCCGGCGCGCGCCTTCTTTGAACTGCAGCGACCGTTGGCCGTTAGAGTGCCAGGCGCGCGCGGGCAGCGCTAGATGCCCTCAGGTGCGCGGCGGGCGGGGCTGGATTCCCTCAGGTGCGCGGCGGGCGGGGCTGGATTCCCTCAGGTGCGCGGCGGGCGGGGCTCGGCTCGTTGGGGAGCCGGTAGGTGATAAAAGCAAGGGCTGGTGCCGTCTCCTGATATCCGCTAAGTGGGAGATGTTCACCTTCCCTGTGGGGTGCGGTCCGGCTTGGCTGCTGCAGCTGTGTGGAATGTTCTGGAGGTGGTTTGAGGGGAGGGCAGGTGAGCAGCCCTGTTCCAGCAGCTCTGAGGAGCTCGCCTGGAGTTACTCGGTCAGAAAGTTGCAGCTGCTTGGGGAGTGAGTGGTTCTCAGCACGGTAAGGTGTGGAGTAGGGAGCCTTGCTTTGGTTGGTATGTGTTTGTGCTCTGGGAGGTGAAGTCCTGTCTCACTTCTTGATTCCCAAATAATTTTGATGGTCCCATATCCTTCCTGCTATTTCTGGGAGCAGAGGCTTGTGGGCTACACTTGAGGAAAAGTGAGTTTTTAGCCCTGTTAGGGAGCTGTGACCAATTATGGTTGGAAAGAGGGCACTGAAGGGGAAGCAGGTGCGCCCCACTTTCGGAGGCTGGAAGCATTGTGGCTCTTTTACACCCTGGCTAGCAAAAAATTTGTGTTTTGGTGAAACAGGTTAACTCTGCCTAATATTGTCCAGTGCCTCTGCCTATATTAAGAGGCCTTGTGTCTCTTTTTCTGCAGTAGTAGCTTTTCTTTTTATTTGTATTTACCTGCTGTGCTTTTGGGTAGGTAATGAAGGCTTGTACTAAGGAACTTGTCCTCTAAACATGCTCTTCAGATTTAATTTTAGTAAACAGGACTTTTCTGTCATTGTTTTTCAGTTTATAAATGTTGTCAGTGTAAGCACCAGGGCAGAGTTTTCGGCTCTGCCCTGTGTACTGTTGCAATATTAGTTGTCTGTTACAACTCTCATGTGGCATGTAGTAATTCATAAATCCTCCATTAACTCTACTAGCTGTGTAAACCTCTACATAAAAGCTGTTTATGAAATCTGCTCTACAGTAATTCCTTAAGAAAAGGAATTTGTACTTGTTCATGGTGTTTTCTGTTAGTGGATATAAAAATCTACTATTGAAACTCTTCTGTAGAAGATTGTATCCTTTTATTCTGGTTGCTCAACTGGCAGTTTAATTAGTGCATTAAATTGAGGTCCGATAGCAGTGTATGTGTGTGGGGTGGACTGTTGTAGCTTCCTTTATGAGTGGTATTTGTTTTAAATGTTATCCCTTGCTGTGCTACAGTCAGAGATCTCTTTGGTCACAATGCTTGAGATGACCTTAGTGCTGCTCCAGTAGGTAAGGAGAGCTCATCCATGTAAAATTACTTCAATTAATAGTTAATTATGTGAGGTGATGCTTCTGTGAGAGCAAGCTATCCCAAGTCATTTACAACTGTCTATGTCTAGTTACAGTATGTGTAATGTAATTTGAGATCTGCTACTACAAATGCAAGGGTTAAAAATAAACTCTTAAATGATAGGGAAGTGTATCTTGTCTGTGCCACAACTTGGTTTCCAGGAGGATGAATAGCTTTAAAAACATGGGGGATTTATTTTAAAAATTCAAAAAAAAAACAACAAAAAACCCCCAAGCCCACAAAACCCCAACAAACAAAACTTTCCAGTGAAAGTAGAGCAGCACTGGTTTAAGATTTTTGTTTTCTCCTAGGATGTTTCTTTTTGAGAGTGTAAGCTTTGCATACTTTCAGATGTTTAAAAAGTATTGTTTTCTGGCTAACACACAGATGAGAAAATGCTTGGGGTTTTTTTTGTTGTAGTTGTTTTAATTTGTGTGCTTTTTAAAATTATACTTGTTTTGTTTCCTGTTTGTGTGATGTTGTGCATCAGGAAAAAGAAATTAAGGCACTGAGTATCTGGGTGTTTCTGAGGCACGGCTGTCCTGGGGATTTGCTGCCTCAAGTAAATGGAACAGGTGGTTATCATAAAGGGTGTAACAAGCTCTTAAGCTAAAGAATGGGAAACAGTTGTGCTTGCTCATCCAAGCTTAGGCCTTTAGGAATGTTTGTTTTCAAGAGAGAAATGTGTAGGATTAGGTTAGGGTTCAATTTTGTGAAGGGTCTGCAGTATGGTGGTGTATTGATAGGGAAGCAGAGTCATGGGGAAAGAGACAGCAGTACATTTTTGTACTGAGGTTTGAAGAAAGGAAATAATTATGACTCTATCAGTTAAGTGTCAGTCATTCTGTCTCTTTCTGTTTTGACACATTCAATTCTAGTCACTGGTGGTAAAGATGATGAGTGTTAGGCAGGTTTGAAGGAAAAAATTTAATGGGGGAAGCAAAGGGAGAAAAAAAACCTGTCGAAGACAATTTCTGGAAGGCAGTTGGGTTCCTGGTGCAGACAGATTGGCTGATGTTGATTGTTGACAGCTTCTGCAGCTTGCTAATTACAACTGTAAAAAATTCAGGTGAATGACAGTAACTTGAAATGTTAATTCTGCTTTTTTTTATTTTGCAGCTGCAACTGTTAGTTGGCTATCGCTGTAATTGATGGACATTGCCAGTTGCTTAGACAGATGGAAATTAATACTTGTGTTACTGTTAGAACTCACTATCACAGTCACGTTTTCGTTAGTCTCCTGCACTGAATTAATAAGTGCAAGATAGTGTGTATAGAAAGAACAAACACAACTACTACCTGCAGATCAGCCAGTGGCACTGTGCTCTTTGTGTATCTGTGCAGGGTTGTGCATCCCTAGTCTGTGATAAAAGATGGTCAGACTGGGTTGAGAAAGAGTTGTTAGCTCTGCATTCCTGTGGACACAATGGGTTGAGCCACCTGGGAGCTGGGCAAGTGCTTTTTGAGATATGTGATTTATTCCAGTCACTAGGCTGGCTTTGGGAGGGGCAGAAAGGGGAAAGGCTGGAACAAGATGGAATTGTTGTGCCTGTTTGCATTGAAGGCAGGTGTACTGGGGAAGAAATATGGTCCTGTATGTCTTAAGGCTGTGATGGCAGTAGATGAGGTGACTTTTGTGTACAGGCTGTTTCTGCACTGTATTCTTCAATAAGGGTCGTGGTTTTCCTGTATTTCACCTGGCCTCCTACTATCAGAAAATTTAAAGGCTGTATATTTTTTTGACCTTGGAAGCAGAGATTCCCTTGAGTCATCAAGCCTGTGTCAGGAAGCAGCATGGATTTTTTGGCTCTTTTCTTGTTTTTTTTATGTCCATTGAATATTTGAAATGAGGAAGTAGTTCTTTTTCTGTACTTAAATAAGTTGAGACTAGGCCTGTCAATTTTTGCCTAGGTTATATGTAAATAAGAAAAAAACGCTTTAGCTTTTGAATTGTTTCAATGATACCATACAGACAACTGAAAGTATGCCAGGCTCTTTGAGCTGAATTTGTGACCTGCTCAGGCTTTTTGGTGGGGTTTTTTTTGTGTTCAGGATGATAGCTGTTGCAATACAGCTGCTGTTTGTGTTAGGCCTGTGTAGCCCTTGAGTTCTGTGGCGGTTAATTCAGGAGTCCATCTCATTTTGCTTCCTGCTTTCATGTCATGGCTTAGCAATGTCTGCTGAGTTATTTGAAGAAGCAAGCTATTTAACTACTTTTAACCCTCAGAATTTAAATGTTTTAATGTTCTGTTTTTCTTATTCCAGTTGGGAAGGCTTATTGACTGTAAGACACTGAAAAACATGATCTGGATGTGAGTGTGCAGCTGCAAATGTTACAAGAGCTTAGGAGAGAAATACTTGCATTCCAAGATATTGGAGCCATCCATCCAATGTGGAGCAGATGACCTGCTTCATAGGATACTGCATGCAAGAACAGACCCTCTGTTTTTCCTGAGCTTCTGAAAAAGGTAAGGTGTTGTTAAAAATAACCATAATGATGTCTTTTATGACTTGTGTTGGAATTGATGGAAACTTGTGGCTTAACTTTTTCACCATCTGAAATGCAGCTCTAATCTTAGCTGGTGTCTCTGAGTTGTAGTTACCTGTGCATCATGTAAATTGGAAACTGTAATGCTGGTTGGAAGGAAAATACTTAGAGGTAGGGTGAGTAAAAACAATTAATAATGTCAGGTAATACAGAGAGGAAAGTAGCAATGGGGTCAGGTTTTTGTAAGTAGAAATGTAATATTATAGGTGGAAAAAAGGGATTAAGAGGGTTCTTGGACTTAATTGGAAGTAGGCCTGCTCTTTCTGTGTGGTTGTGAGGTGGGGAGCTGGCTCCAGTAAAATCCTGATCTGAGTGTGGATTTGCTTCAGCCTCACAGGGCTTGGTTGCTGAGAAGGGAGGTGGTGGGCTCAGTATATCTCTCAGAGGACTTAGTCCTTTCTGAGATGTTCAGCCTTGTAAGGTTAAGTTAAGTCAGTGCAGGGAGCTCCTCACATGCAGTGAGGGAGCACAACAGAAGTGTTAGTCAAAGAAGTTGCTGAAATCCTGGCTACTTTTTGACTAGGAAAGCAAGTTCATAACTTCTAACCCCTCTGAAGCTTGCCTTTTGTTGACAGTTTGCAGAACAGATTGCTTCAAGCTGGTGAGGAAAATCCTTTCCTTGGTGTTGAGAGATTGCAGTGAAGTGGGACACTCTTCCCTGCAGGCGTTGGTATTTAGAGGTAGGCTGCCAGAGCAGATACAGGCTCAGCTGAAAGTGCAAATGTATCTACTTGCTGTGTTGCTTCTGTGGAGGGGAGGTCATGGACACACAGTCCTCTATCCCTGTCTCCTTCTCCTAAGCCTCCTGTGACCAAATTGGTGCCTCCTATAAGACCCACCATGTCTGACTGGTAGTTCTGACCTCAGCGCTCAAGTATAAGGAGCTGCACAGCAGCTCTTTGCTGGCCTGGTGAGCAGAGCTTGGGTGTAAGTGTAGTTGTGCACTTGCACGCAGCACAGGAGATGTTCGTATGCTAAAGGTAGGATTGGATTGCCCAATGCTATGCCAATTACTGGATATTAATGGCAGGATAGCATGCATATGCCTAAACTGGGAAGCAGAAGGTTAATAGACGAACAGCACCAGAAGATCCCATTTATCAGTTTCTATTTATCTCTCCTTGGGAGGTGGCAGGTTTACAGTAAATACCTTCTGTCCTCCTAATTTCCTAATGATGGGGATAATGATGGAGAATGGTGAAGTCATTAACTGGGACAGCCTCTGTGTATCACTCTGTCAACCACATCTCTCCAAGACCTGCAATGAAAAGTGATGGGCCCCAGCTGTTCACCAGATTCTCTTCCCTTCCCCCCTCCCTGTTCTCAACCCCAATTGCAGGTTTAGCAATTAAAAAGCGCAGGAAAAAGAAAACCCAAAAACCTAGTCCTTTCCTCTTCCACTGCAATGACAGCCCAGTCTGCCCTGTGCTTTTGTGTGTGTTTGTGTGGGGAAGGTACCAATCTGATCCAGGTTAACTGCAATGGTATCCCTGGGCATAGTGGTGCCACTGGGGCAAGGTGTAATGCTGGAAAGGGGAATGGTTAACTGAAATGAGCAGAACGAGGAAGAAGGTTATGCTTCTGGGAGGGATGCGTGGGGTTTGCTTTGTGCTGTCTTCTGCTCTTTCTTTCTTCTGAAGAACTTGCTAAATGTCTGTAAAAGTGTCTAGCAGTTCTCCATACCTGAAACCGTGTGCTGGAGTACTGGTGATTATGGGCAAATAGTTCTTAGTGGTGTGGTACATCGGGGGGGAACTGCAGAGAGACTATGTCAGGCTGTATTTCTAGTTTCCACGACTTGAAGGTACCACTCTGCAGGACAGAAAGGTGTATCTGAAACATGAACCAAAGTTAAGGAAAAAAAAATAAATCTGAAGTAAATTGTTGCTCTGAAAAGCTTATTTTTTTTTTGTTTCCTTATGGTGTTTCTTTGTAGCTGACTCCAGAGGTTTTGTTTTGTTTTTTGTTATATTTGCATTTGGAAAACGGCTGTTTTCAGAGAGTTAAGAGTAGTTTACCATTTGTAACAGCTATGTATTCATCCAGTGAGTGCCTGTGATTTATTGCCAGCCTTATTAAAAACACTACATTCATCTGAGAGGTGCGAAAAAACCAACCAACCTCAGGCATGATTGGAGGTTTTAATTACAATGAAAGGGAAAATTCTTGTGTGTGCTCTGTCATCTGCTTAAAGTTCGCTGGTAAATCTGGACCTGTGTACAAGTGCCTTCAAAGCTGGTTGCCTTGACCTGTTTTCTAGTACTGTAATCTTTCTTCAGTGAGATGAGTTTGGTTTTGGTTTGTTTTCCCTGATTGTCATAGTTCAAGAGTTAAAGCCATAGTGCTACTTGTAGCAAAGCTGTAGGCACTTGCTGTGGCCTTGATTATGGTGTAATATGGTGGAGCCATCCAGACCTTTTGCTTTTGTCTTCCAGCCATTTGTGGTGCTTGAGAGTCTGGCCTTCTACCTTGGCATGTTTGGAAAAGAGAAGCCTGCTTGAAGTGAGGTTTTCCTATGCATCTGCTATGCCTCGGGCTCGTACAAGAACTCCTGAGCTCTGGGAGCTTTGCATTAGAAGGCTTCATTAACTTTCACATGTTTCACTTGAGAAATTTCAGAGCTTTCAGCCATAGACCAGGGTGGCCAGCTCAGCCAAGAGTGTCCCCTGACAGCCAGGTACAGATGTGACTGCTAGTCAGAGCACTGTGAGAAACCTAATAGAGTCCCAGAAAGTCTCATACTTAAGCTGGGGAGGCTCGAACCAGATAACTCTGAGACACCATAAATAATTTTGATTAGGCTTTAAGAGATAGGAAGGTAGAGGAGCCTTTAACTTGTAGCATGCCAGGAATTCAGTTTGCAAGGTTGTAGAGCGTGTGGGTACCATCTTTATGTGACTCATCATGTTCATTTAGCTGTCCTGGAAAATGTGACAGGAGGAAGGAAAACATTTGTGGTGAGAGAAAGGATTCTGGTACTGGCCTAATTCTGAGCAGGTGATTAAATATGTTCTTAAGTCCTGCAGGCCATGGTAGATCATGATGATACAAAGGGGTGTTTTTCTGAACAGTATCTCTGTAAATGTGGTATCTGAGCAGAGAAATAGATGAAAAATGAAAGGCAACTAAACAGCTTTCTTGGTTATGTGATGTGATGATCAACAGTTACTGCATTATACAAGGTGGAGAGTAAATGTTCCCTAAATTTTTCCTTCTTTATTTTCAAATCCTAGATGCTGCTCTTGGCCAAACAGACCCATAAAGATTTTTGTACTGCTTCAAACACCTCTGGTAGCTGCAGGTCAGGGAGCCTTCTCCCAAGGGTTTTGATGTGGATTAACCACCTCGGGTATCTCTTGTCTAATAACTTTTTTTAATACCTTTGGTCAAAAATGTTTAGAGCAGGGAAAGTGGAGCTTGATGTCATGTGTAGTAATGCAGGTCACTCAGCTTATCTCGTTAGCCTTGCACTGTGCTCAAGGGTTGTTTGACCAGTGGCTCTTTTCCAGCATTGGTTTAGACGTATGAGGAGGTGCCAGCTCCTTGAGATTCCAGCCATCCCTGGAACAAACTGTGGGGGCTCCTTGATGATTTTGCAATGTTTTTCCTCTTGTTGGATTGGTTTTTGGTTAGCTGGCCTTGCCCAGGTTCTCTTGAAGACAAGGTAGCTAGTGCTTACAAGTGAAGCAAAGCTTTGGATTTCATCCCTGCTATGTTGCCTTGGTTCCCAGAAGAGTTCCTGGCTGAAAATTAGAATATGCCTAGCTGTTAATGTCTTCACTTCCTCTGGTCTGGCTGTTCAGTGTCCTGCAGTACAAATACAGCAGTCCTGGGCCAGGCTCAACAGCATCAGCTGTTTCTGTGGCTAGCCTCTCAGCTTTGACACCTCAAGCATGACACAAATCAGGCTAAACAGAACATGCAATATTAAACATCTGTTGACTTCTAAATAAGGAAAATCATATTAGTCACTCTGTAAGCAATCTGTATGATAATTTCAGGGAAACATGAGGTGGCTGTTCTCTCAGTGGAAGAAATAGCTGATATATCCTTTTACATACATAAATTAACTGTAAGAAAGACTTAAGAGCCCAGCATGGAGGGAAGTTTTACTTCCCTGAGGCATGTTTGATGGGGAAAATAAAGGCAAGACAAATTGTCTACCACTGTGGAAATTTGTTTGGGTAGGGCAATAACTACAGCACCAAATCTTGAGGAAGATGGATGCTGTAACAGATAATGCTGGTCAAGTGAAAGAAATGTCACTGGAGCATTGTAATATCTATCCAAAACCATTTTTTCAATTATGTGTAGCATACAGCAATGGCTGACTTAAGAAATTATCCCAGCTGACAGCACAAAGGCAGCAAAATCTTATATTCAAGTCCATTTTTAAAGGTGCAGAGTGTACATACTAACCTTCTGACTGTAGATGTTTTAAAGAAAACAAAAGTGGCTGTTCACAGTAAGCATTTAGCTCTTGTTTCAGCTTGTCCAAATACTTCTATTCTAGAACTGGCTATCACACAGGGTCACAGCTTCCAGAGTGAAGTGTAGCGATGCATATCTGCAGAACATTACGGATTAATTGAATGCTTTACATTGATTTTAGTAGACTCTGGCTTCCAGAAGCTTTGTCAGAAAGGAAGCTATTGAATATGTTTTCCTTTAATTTCCTTCAAGTCGTAATGTCTCTGGGTGAGGTATTCAAGTTTGGGTTTGGTAGGATGTACACCTTCTTAAGTGATAGCGCTTAGTGGGTCTTCTCTGCTCAAGTATGGGAGAGTTCATTCGTGGCTGTGGAAAAATGGGGATTAAATGTAGAGGGCTCTTTAACTTCCTTGCGTCTGGCTTCAAAATGTAGGAGCACTGTACCTCTTGAATATCCCAGCACTTCCAATTGCAGGAGTGGTCAAAATGTAGAAATAAAGGAGGAGTGCTGTCCATTATGCATTCATTTCCAGGTATGCTAGTTGGAGGAAATATTCCTCTGGCATGTGCAAAATACTACGAATGTGAATATAAGATGGTGGCTGTTTTAAGAAGAGGCAGCTGGGTATCCAGTATAGACCACTGACTGTCTTAGCTCAAAAGGAGTGTGAAGTGCTGCATTTGCCATGGCACTAGGATGTATAAAGGGAATTCCAAGAGCTATAGAGAATCCCAGACATGTACTACTTCTCTCTTCCAGAAGAGTACTGTTGTGATTTGTCTTAGTATAAAGGAACCTCCTACTTGCTGATGTCAGCAAGCATACAAGTATGAACCTTTCCCCTGCTGTCCTTTACATTGACTCCTAAAAATCCTGAAAATTATATGGTAATGACTTTAGCTTTCACTGAGAGTTATATTTTAGTTGGAGTTTTTACCATTGCTGTGATACTTTGATTATTCTGCATGTGTTTTTTCTTTTCTTTGCTGCCATTAACAAAGGAAACCTATGCAGTTCTATCCTGCTACCATTTTTCTTCACATAAACCATCTGTGACAGAGACCTTGAAGCCAGAAGCTCAGGCCACAGTGCTCAGTAGACTGTACACAGAGCTTTTTCGGGAGTAACTGCTGTAAAAAATCAGCACCGTGGTGCAGAGTTCTGCCTGCCTGTTCTGAGTTCTGTCTCTTACTCTAATCATGTAGTGCATGTTCACATATTCAGTCAGCTGCAGTTGTTTTGGCTGGCTACACAGGCTAAATTTAAGACCCACAGTGAACGTTTCTGTCACTTTTGCTGTTCTGGCCACTATGTTTAATCAAAGAGCTGGAAGGAAAGCTCTCATTAGAGAAGCTTTCTCTCAGTTGTACAAAAGCCTGCACTTGGCTAATAGAGGCTTTAGAGAGCTCTTTGCTTCTGGTTAGGGTTGGTCTACTTGACCTGATCTAGGCCTGAGGCAGAAAGAAGAAAGAGAAGACTTAAAATAAATGATGTCTGGGTAAAGGCTGGAGATGAACAGGATTTTGTTCTGTAAGGCTGCTGCTCCAAGACAAAAGAGTTTCCCTGCTATAGCAGCGAACTGCTGGTACAGACTGTGACTGAAGAGGTTGTTGCAAACTTCTAGATTAAAGTGGGAGTGTGTATGGAATGAGCTGCTGTTTTTCTGTCTATTGTTGTTGCTGTTGTATAGCAGGCAGAGTCCAGGCCCTGTGGTATAAGGTGTTGTAAGAAATAAGAGTGCAAGGCGAGATGTGTTGCAGAGCCTGCAGTCTGAATAGAGGGAGTAGGTAAATGCTGGGGAAAAAGGTCATGTGGCAGGGTCCTCATTTTCTGTGGAAAAGGAAATGTACCAGCTAGAAAATGCTTAGTATTATTTAAGCTGTCCAGAGAAGGGATGCAATGAATGCAGATCACTTGCTGAGTAGGCTGAAGATGAAATCCAAATCCACACAGAGATGGAGTGAAGGAGAAGGGGAGGGTCAGTGGGGTGTTCTTGGGATGTTTGCCACATTCCTGTACAGCATTCCTAGTTGGTCAGGCTTTGTTAGCCATGTCTCACTAGGTTTGTCCTGTCAGGAGTCAGTGCAGAGACGAAGGGACAGGTGGGGAAAGGAGATAGAGAATATAAGGGAATGTACATGATCTCGCCCAAGAGACTTGTTAAATTTATGTTTCTTTGTTAACAGTTTCATAGTCTAGTAGTGGCTGACCTTGCAGTGCAGATTTGTAACTACCTTCCTCCTCTCCTTTTTTGCTTTTTACTTTTTATCTTCTGAAAGAGCAATAAAGATGCTCGACTCCAGAGAGTTCCTATAGGACTTGAATCCTAAAGACACATCGCTGCCCTGTGAAGAGAGATGTAGGAAGTTAGGAGGATATGAATGGTAAAGAATCTTGTCAGGAATAGTTTTAGGACTGATTAGAGCAGGATGGGAGGAAGGGATAGTTTCCTGAATAGGATAAGCTTGTCATTTCAGTATATGTTCAGCATCAGAGTGATGTGTCAGTGCTTGGGACCCATAGTGCTGGGAGCTATATGTATTAAGGATTGGCCTCTGCTCAGAGAAGCTGATGTTGTGCAGAAAGAAATGAAGAACTAATCACTGTTCCTGTTACGCAGTCTAGGGGGGCTACAGGCTCCCTCGGATTAGGGAAGCAGGCTTTCCCCACTTGATAGCAGGTGGCAGGAATGGGGCTGTAACTCGGGCTCCTCTGTGCTCTGTATGGAGCTATAAATGCAGCAGTGAAAGGAATAGCTCTCTTCTGATTCACTTGATCATGTTGTGTCTGCTTTGGCTTAGACTCATGTTACCTGTGGTTCCATGGAAGATGCTTCCAACCAAGGGACCTGAGAAGTCTGCAGAAGAGATTAACAGGAGAGTTATAGAAAACTAATTAAATAACTCATGTCCTGTAGGCTACCAGCAAAGGGGGAAACTTACTTCCAACTCTAAGGCACAAGCTAAATCCTCACCAGATTAAGTGGGATTTGGTGTCCTTTGTAAACACAGGACTAGAGGCCTTGTCTCAGTTCCAGTGATGCCTTTAATAGCACCGTGTAACTTAAATGCTGTTAAGTGCTGAAGCCTAGGTGAGGACCTCAGGATTACTGTGAGAAGGTGCAGTTGGGAACAGTTGATTTTTCTACGGTTTGTCAGAATCTTCCCATGCCACAGTAGGTTCCAAAAGTATGACAGAACTGTGCCTAAGAGTGAGTGTTTGTCATGTGTCTGCTGTCTCTTTTGTGTATTGAGGGGACAGGGATCTTTGTTGTGATGGCAAAGGATCCTTAGGCAAGCTGTCTGCGTTGATATATAGCTGACTTTATGTGCTAGAGATGGAAGGTGTGGCTGAGCAGCGAGAGGCAGCCGTTGAGGTCTCTGGGGATCAAAGCGCAGGTTTGCAGTTAAGTTTGACTGAGTGAGTGATGGCTTGTCACACACAAGGAGAATCTGGACAAGTGCCTGGAATGGAAACCCATTGGGAGTTATTAAACACAGAGAAGCCATCCTGAGCTCAAGAAGTCCCAGAGCTGCAAGTTGTTAAAGACCAGGACTGTGTTCTGAATGAGTGTCCCTGTGTGCCTACTTTATTCTTGTACTCTTTGCAAGGTGTCTGCTTCTGGTTTCTGTCACAGCATGCTGGGCTAGATGGTTTTTTGGTCTGAGCAGCAGCAGATGTTCTTCTGAAAATAAAATACTGCAGAAATTATGTAAGACAAAAGAGAGCTCTGAAAGCTTACAGAATTTATCTACAGCTTCTTACTGACTTAGCTAAATTATATTGACTTACTAGATGTTGAAAGCAAGCAGAGGAGGTTTTGGTCTTTGGGTTTGTAGAGAAGGGGGGAAGATGAGTTGGTTCCCCTGACCCTCAAGGATCTTGGCCCAGCAGCAGTGGTAAATTGGAGTAGCCTCTGCAAGACAGAGTGGGATATTTGAGTTAGTGGATGACTCCTTGAGTATGCAGAAGTTCATAAAGATATCAGAGCTAATGATGAATGAAATGTGTCAGTTACCTCAATGACTCTGGCAGGTTTGATTCAAGACTTTGTTCTTGTATGCTGGTTATGGCTTTGGGATGATCTGACATTGCTCACATATCTGCTGGAAGAGTTAAGTAAATGGTACTACAGCTTGTTCCATGACATACTTAACTGTTCCTTCTTAATAGGTGTTTTGTGACTCATGATAACCTGCAAAGTCTTACACAGTCTCTCGCCTTGCTGAAGATTGGGTGTGTTTTTGCAGGAGAGATGAAGGTGTGGGTGACCTTCGAGTCAGTGGAACACTGCCATTGATCAGGACCTAGTACTTCCTGAAGCAACATTGTGGTGTTTGTATGTAGACTATCCCATTAATCATATGCAATCTTGAATCAAATTAAGAATGAATATATAGGAAGGATTACAGCCTCAAAAGTGATTCAGGCCTTGTATGGCAGGGAAAAGGACAGTGGAGGATGTGGTCGTCATATGGGGGAGGAAAAATGAAAGGGGGCTTTTTATCACATAATGAATCTGTCATAAGGCTGCTTCTGAAGTGGTGAAATTCTAATGCATTGCCAATAGCCATGGCACTGACTGCAAAGTGCAAAGATCAGGAATACAGGTGACAAAATGAGCTCTGTGCTCAGTAGAAAAAGGAGAGTTAACTCAGGTGTAAGACAAGAATGTTGCTGTTTTACTGTCAATGGCTATTTTTATTTTTTTAGTGTGGAAAGGTCAAAGCAAAACTAGAAACCCATATTTATTCTTATATGATCTGTCTCTTAGTTTTACTGGAATAAACTATCTGCAGCCCCACTAACTACTGGGGAGTAGGTGTGTACAGTATGTCCTACTCTGTAGTATACATAATACAGTTCTTGTGTGGATTATTTGGGTGTAATGACTGTGGCTTTGCATTTTCCTTTTTGCTTGGATGCTTATTTGCCCGATGTGATAGACCTTTGAAATCTCTGAGGAGAAGGCTGCATTAATTGCCGGCTGTGGAGGTAGATGAAAAAGCAATGGGTAGTCCTGGGTTGATCTGGATAAGCTGCCATAGTTAGTTTTCGTCGTTTTTCTAATGTGTCTGTAAGCCTCTGTAATACCTGGGTTAGGACTTGATCTATCTATTGCCTGTGAAACCTTGAGTGCACCCCACCCCCATGGTGCTGTCAAAACGGTATGTGATGGTTTTGTACTGTGCAGCCAACAGAAAAGAAAATAGTATCTTAAATGACAGGCATTAAATCCAATAATAAGGAGACATTCATCATGCGCGTGGAGTCATATTTTCTGTCATCTGCGACTGTGAAAAGGTGCTCCTGGTAAAGCTTACTTAAAATATGTTTAATCTCCATAAGGACATTTGGGATTTTTTTTCCCCTCATCTGAAGATCTCTTTATTGAAGACTTAAGGGGTTTAAGACATTAAGAGCAATCAGCTAATGCTAAAACTTACTTTTTGGTATTTGAGTGAGAGTATGCTTATGTGAATAACTACATATACTGAAAGTGAGGATGTGTGTTAAATTATGGAAGGCTTAAAGAAACTGACCAAGGCTGTACAGAGGATGAGAAATCAATAATGAAGTAGCAAAAAATTGGTTGCCTGAATGTTATAATCTATGCTGAGATGTGTTTTCCTTTGGGTATTTTTTAAATTACTACTTTGGATTACTGGACTGTGGAAAGTATAGTGTGTATGGAAGCAGATGAACTCTTAGTCCAAGACAGAAAATTTTTAGTACAAGATGTTTTTAATTTGGAAAAAATACTTCAGAAGCTCTACTATTTCCTAGACACCCAAAAGGTGACATATGGAGTAGGAATTAGGATCCTGATCCATATCAAGATCTGAAGTTATTTTTCTATAGGAGAGCATTCAACCCTTCTGTAGCTGAAAGTTACTTAGATTGGGAAGAGAAGGTGAGGGTCAAAAATACGAGCTGTGTCAGAATGTGCCCAAGCCTGAGTGCATGTCGGTTTCTGTACATCTCACAGGGGGATGTGACTTCACATTGGCCTGAAGGTGTTGACCTGGCCCATCCTCAGACGTCATGTGTGCTCTTTGGTGAGGTAAAGCAACCAGACTGGAGCAGAGTCTGCTGTTGGTCGTGAGTTTCCAACTCACTGCGTTTGTCTTCATAGCTCTGTGCAGCTAATTTTGCAGTCACCCCGTTGTGCATCATTATAAATTAAACTACTGCCGAGGTCAAAGAGAAGGAGCTCATGTGTAAATGAACATTCCTCCATTTCTTGTTATGTATGGGACCTTTGAGATCAGCTCTAACAAGCGTAGTGCAAACAGTGGTTTAGTTTGTTGCATGCCACTGGGAAATTAAATGTGTCTTCCAAGTTCTTGTCACTTAAAATTTGCAGTGACATTTACTGCATTTGACGAAATGTAGGGGGAAAAAAAGGTTCCAATTAACCAGAACATCAAACACTGTAGATAGCGCAGTTTATTTTGGAGGCATGATATTCAGAAAGGTCAGTCTTTCAGTCAGCTGACCTGGGCCATTTGTAGTGTTGGCTGTGGCTAATGAGCACTTAGCTCAGTTACATAATGGGTGCTTCATGCAGAGAAAATCAGATGCGGTTGGGTAGCTAATGTATGTGTGTGGTGAAACTATAGATGTGCACTGGGGAAGTGGTGTATGGAAACTCTGTAATATATTAGAAAAACAGAACTGCTGTTGTACCCTAGGAACTGAACATTCAGGAGTTTTGTGTATTGCAGAGGAGAAAAACTGGAGAAGAGACTGGATCATTTCAGTCCTATGAGAGGAATGGTGATCTTGATTTCTGGAGGTAATGATCTGAGGTTGAAGAAATCTAGGTTCAGTTTTTCTAAGTCTCACAGTAATAGTTCTGTTTCTTGACAGTTCCATTTCATGTCAGGTAAAATCAATGTATCAGGACTTAGTCTTCCATTTGTGTGATTAAGTTGTAATTTTGCAAGGATTTGCTTATTTCGCTCTTAAATGTGGTGGATTTTATAGAGACGACAGAACAGAGGGGTTGGAGTTTGCTGCTATAAAAACCTGTGTAAGTTAAACTGGGAATACTGCTTTTTAAATGAGGTAGAGTTACATAGGCCCTAATACTCACTGAAACATCAGTGCTTGTCCTTCCCAGTGTAGGAATGTGACATGTAGCAATGTAAAACATAGATTATTTCATCATGTCAGGAATATCTAGTGAGTAATTGATGCTCAAAATAGTATACTACTTTTCATATATATTAAAGTAAAAATGAAGTGCTTATTGCAATCGTGTAATACTGTGTAAGGCTCCATTAGCAGCTATATGCAGGAAAAGTGTGTGATTTAAAAAAAAAAAAAAATTGCACTGAGGTTTGGATATGCTAATTGGAATTTTACTTCTGAAAATAAGATCAACAAAAAAGGGGGATGAATCCAGTGCTAATGTTAGGAGCCAGGAGGATCTTAATAAAGTAAGTTCTCTTTGCTACCCTGTCCCTCCAAGGCAAAAATTTTTGCTTACAGTTGTTTTAAACTGTAGCATGGCAATAGCTCCTTGTAAAAGGCAAGAGGAAATCTCTTACTGCATCCCACACTGTATAGTTGATGCTGACAAAAGGCTAGAGGGAAGGTGACAAAGGTTCCTGATGGGTTCTTAATTTGCCTTATATGTTGGTATTAATCAATTCAAAATAACTTATTATTTCTGCCCTAATTAATAGCAGCTGCTGGTCCTTTAAGTGGGTTTATTTCAGCATTAGTACTGTACTATCTGAAAATAGACACTTGGGCCGAGCTTCCCTAAACGATGATGGATTTATACCAAATTCACCCTTGGGAGAAACTGATAATATTGAACTGGTCAGTGTTTCTCCTCAAAGGTTTGGATGTTTTAATGCATCCTTTAAAAATATTTCTTCTTTTCCATGTCCCAGCAAAGCCATGTTTTTACCTTGGTCTGCAAAGGCTTTAAAATTCACTCTACAACAGTTCTTTTCTCCTGGTTGAAGTAAAACGTGACAGTAGTAATGGTTGGCAAATGACAGCTTTTTCAGATGACAACTTTTGATCCAGCCAATTATTTGAATGCCTTGGATCTTTGAGTACTTGTGCTTATTTGAAGGCACATGAAAAATAATTCAATATACTGCTTGGATCTTTCTGAACTTTGCTTTTTTTAAGATGCAAAGATAAACACAGTCTTTAAGAATTATTGTTGCTTCTTAATACTGTATTTGTTTTCCTTTTTTGAACTTGGCTCCTTGTATCAGCAGTTTCAGAGGGGTATCCAGCACTTGTAGGTCAGGTACGTGTGATTTACTGTGCTAAAAGCTAGTGAATCTTCCGGATTTTAACTTGCCTGCTTTATGTGGGGCTATGTTTGATTCAGTGGAAGGGTGGGACTGTGGGAGAGGGGAATGATGGTGAGAATAAGAGAACTGGGAGAAAACTTGGGCTAGTTTTAAGGTGGTGGGAGTTGGATCACAGGCCAGAGCAAGAGTAAGATAGTTGCCTTCAGTCTATGGGAGGAAATAAGAACAAGAATTTGGAATGGTGGACCCTAATATTGTCAGGCTTTCAGCTAAAAAAGGCTTTGCAGATCACAGTACAAAAAAAAGAAAAAAAAAAAATTGAATTAAATAGAGCTCTCTTCGTACTGAAGTCACAGCAACAAAATGACCTCACGCTGCAACTTTACTTCCCCCCCGCTCCAGTCCCAGCCCCCTTGTAGTTGTTGCTTTAATTTCCTACAATATGTTATTCTTGTTGTTTGGAATCATGGGGAGGAGGGAGAGAGGGGAAACCAACCTGTGTAAAAATTAGCTTTGAGTTATTCCATCTGTGGACTCTTAATTTTGTCATGAAAACAGAGAAGCCTGGCAGGAAGCTAGCTTTTGACTGGCTTCATGCATCCTCTTGTCTGGAGCTGGTTAAGGAAGTGTGGCATTTAGAATGAAAGCAAAAGCTTCATTTCTGGAACTCTGAGTGTTTGCCCAATTCTTTGACCATCTGTTTTTGTTGACAACCACCTCTTTGTGTTGTGCCAAAGTTATTTTGGCTTTTATAATCTGTAGATGTGTGTGTATGTGTGTACGTGGTGGTGTGGTTGTGTGTGTCTGCATGTAGATCATTAGGGCGCTACTTACTGGGCAAGACTGCGGGAAGTTGAGTGCGTAAAAGCAGCTACCTTTTGTGAGGATTGAATTACCAGGGGAAATAGAGTGACTAATCCTGGCTTCTCTGAGACACTTATGTCCTGTCTGTGGTGTTATTCTGTCTAAAAGCTGCCAGCTTCTGGTAGTATTCCTTTAGTGGCTTTAGTGGTGTCCCAAATGTTTTGAGTATGCAAGTACCTGCCTCAAAAATCACTGCTGTGGCTAATAGTACTGATGGAGAGCCCAGCATCTGACTGAATGTGAGGAGCAGATGTTCTCAGTACTTGGTGCTAGAGCAGCGGCCTGTTTTATGGTGGTATCATGGAGGTGCTCTGTCACCTTAGCCTCTCTTTGGCTTCACTTATCTTCTGTTCTTGATGTCACTTAGAAGGTAATTACTCATTCCTTATATCCTTCATACTCTAATTATATCCACTCTCAGTATATACTGGAGATGGACCAGAGCAGATGTTCAGAACTCCATCATGGAATTGCAAAAGCATTTTGAAACTAAGCCTCAAAATCTGAGACACTTGAGCTTCTTGAAAATGTGTGTTTCTAAACCTATGCTTTCCATACATTGTAATAAATCTTTTCTTTCTGTTTTCTTCTGAAAGCCCTATTGAAACAGAGAATTTTCTGTGCTGCTTTACACACTTAGTTTTTCCAACAGTGACTTCCAAACTCTTTCTTGGCATGAGAGTAGGCCACAGTAACATGTATAGTCCCTGACAGCAGCAAAATGAGGCTAACAAATATCCTGCCGAGGATGCAGTATGACAGCTTCATACATCCAGCTGAATTTGCATTGTGAGTATGAAATAGCTGCGTGTCATGGGCCACTGCCGTTGCACACAGTCATTTATTTAATAACTCAGTGCACAGACATTAAAAGGGAGCCATGCAACACATCATTTTGTTGAAGACAAATAAGAAATTAAGATGTGGCAGCATTTAGAAAAATCTGTTTTGTACTGTTCCATCACTATAACTTTTTAATGTTCATCCAGACCATGCTTCAGGTGTAAAATTACGGATAGAGGTTCTTTTAAGGAATGGTGAAGACATGGACTGTGGTGTGTCACAGGCTGCTTCCCTACATCGTTTTCCTTTGTGCCAAATGCAAAGGTGGCCTTTCAAAAAGATCAGCTTATTTCCTTGCAATGTAGAGTATTAGACCTAGTTATGCAACTTGCACTAGGTGTTTTCTGGCATATGAACCGGGTAGATTAAACCTGCTTAAAATCTTGATGATCACTTATTTTTCTTCCGAGCATCATTAGTTCACACAGAATTGAGTTTCTTTGTATTTGATAGTCAAGATGTTCCAGAAATGGCAAGTGCTACAATTCCATCATGAGGACCTGATGTTGACTGCCTTGAAATCTAAACTGTTAAAATATTTTTTCAGAGAGGAGAAATGGAGAAACTAAAACATGTGGAGTAGGTAGGTACTTCTGAAAATCTGTTAATAAGCACGAAAGAAATGCTTCTGTCATTTTTGATAAATTTTCAGGAGTTGCCTTCAACCCATGTGTTGCCCTGTGCAAATTAGGTGTCTGAGCCCAATGAGGTTTGTTGACTTGTACAAACGCCTCTAGTGACTGCTAATGCAGTTGGGAATGGACAGCTCTGTTAGTTCAAAAACAAAATTGGAGTTGTAAGGCCGGGACTGAATTTAGGAGGAGCCAGTATATCATGCTGAGAAAAGGGAACAGTTGAAGTTCTGTTGATGAATAAGCAGAGTTGTTTGCTGTGAAAAATAGGACAGATTTTAATAGAGTCTGGATGTGAAACTCCTAAATCCTTTAGCAAGCACTTAAAATAGAAGTTTCTCACTGCAGTGGGAATAAAGGATGCTTAATTTTTCTTAACAATAGGAACCTAATTTTAACAGTGTAAAAACAATTTTGTCTGCTATAAGAGTAAGTCATCAGACTAACTGGAAGGGAACACTAACAGTTGTCACTCCCCCTTAGCATCAGCAGTGCTAAAGCTTTCAGAGTGCTTTCCTCACAGTCAGGGCAGTTCTAAACCTTCACTTCTTATTTGCAGAACTCAGCTGTGTGTGTGAAATGTTTCCTGGGTCGCTTTGCTTAATAGCGGTTAAGAATAAAAGGGCCTTGTAAGTGAAGTGTTCGAAGAATTTCTGTTCTCAAAGGCCTCTAGAAGGAGATACTTGAAAAACAGAAAAATAAGAAGGGCAGAAGCTGTGCAGAAGAGTAGAAAAAAGGTTCAGTAAAGAGGGATGACTGTTTTGTTGTGTTAATTTTCACTGATGTAACCCAGAAAATACAGGTTGCTGTTGTTATTTCTACTGATATTACTAGCAGTGCTGTGAGTACAGGATGGCTGCAGTGGTTACTACCTCCTTGCCCTCTCTTGCAGTAGGGGCAGCCTAGTTGCCAGCTCAGTAGTAAGCAAGTATCTTAGTCTTGGCTGGAAATGTGGGTCGTTCAGCAGCTCTTCTGTGAAGAGTGGAGCTGTATCTGCAGTGGTAGCAGAGACTTGAGAGAAAAGGGGGAGCTAGTCGGGCAGGTGTGAGGAGGGATCATCTGTGCAGGCATCAGATGCCCGAATTGGGTTGTGCTGCGTTTGCCAGAAGTTGGCGAGTTACTGAGGAGATTTGTGTATCAGCTGAACCACAGTAACCTGTGTGTCTGCAGTCAGATGCTTAGGCTGCTGAGAGGTGCTGAAGGGAAGAAAAATTTGCCAGGAGGATTGGCCACTTGTGCCCTATTGATACTTGAAATACTTAGACAAGAAATAACAAGAGCATGTTCTGCAATTTCTGAAACTGAGTAATTATTCAAACTATCTGTTGGTATAAATGGATGCCACCTCATGGATTTCAGTGGGATATCATCCAGAAAAACAAGCAGAGAAGGTGTTTTGGAAGGCATGTAACAAAACCAAAGTGTTCATATTCAATTGCTTGTATTTCTGTGTGGCTGTTATCTAGTGATATTTAAGGAAGACTTTGACTTGAGGCTGATGTGTATTTGGCCAGATAGCTGAATAACTAAAAAATAAAAATAATCTAAAAGCACAAGAAAGGTACAGGGTACTCAACTGGCAAGAAATGAGTCTGTAATTTAGCTTGAAACAAAGCAGTGTGAAATCTTTGAGTTCTACTTGTTAGAATAATGCTTATTTATCCTGCACAACTTGTTTGCGGTTACACATTCTTTCATGAGTTGATTTCTAAATCAGAGAGCAGTGCAAAGGAAAAAAGTAAGGGCTCTACCGTTTAGGTGGAAGGGCAATTAGTAACCCTATGCATTCTTTCAGTGGAACTGTTTAAACCTTTTTCCTGTAATCTTTAATTTCAGCTTGCTGTCACTGGATTTAAGTCCACTCACTGCTGTAAATGAATCCAGAGGCATTGTTCCAATTGAATTTCAAATGTGGAGTCTGCAAGGGGCTGCTTTGCCTGCAGTACTTCATCCTGGTGCTTCAGCATTTCTATCTGTTATAAATGCTTTTACTGCAAACTGACCAGCTGTGGCCTTAGCAGGCGGTGAAGTCTGGCTTCCTCACATCTGCAAATCTTGACTCAAGTGGCTTTAGCTGACTGTACAACTTGGGTCTTGGACATTAATATTTTATGCTCTTTGTATGGTCTGAGTGGAGGTGTTTTCCTGCACACCACATCCTGTGTTGTGTCATCCCAGCGCTGTGAGCATCGCACCATGTGTGGCTAACATCTTTGTTCATTTAGATACGTAAGCTGAGGAAAAAGCTCATCTCAGAGGAAACAAAAGATAATGTGGGTCATGTCTTAATGCTGTTAGTATAATGAGTTTCTGCTTCTGTAGGGCCCAATGGTTGTACCTTCCCTCTCATGACATTTGTGTCTCACAGGGACATGTGCTCTGTCAACCTTCTGCCTTTGCCTGTTCCTAGTAGCCATGCCATTACCCTGGGGTTAGTTGGGTTCAGTGCTGTAGGAATGTGGATAGCTTGCTGGATATGAACAAAGCTGGAGAAACGTACCCTTCAGTAGATGGCAAGTCCCACTGCTGGTTATGTTGGGAGCAGATTATAGTTGTCCAAAGAAAATGAAGTTATATTTTGCCCACAAAAATTAGGATTTGCAGGCGCAGCTTTTGAGAAATGTTTGGAAGAGCCTGTGTGGGTGTGTTGTATGTCAATCTGGTTTAATGCTGGCCACGAACTGGTGGGTGTTTGTGCAGGAAAGCAATGGGATTGGAATTCCTTGTGCAGGAGAATTTGCCTGTGTTACCTGATGGAGATGCCTGACTTTTGGCAAAAGACTTTGTTGGGAAACACTAATTTTGAAGGTGACTAGAAGGGCTCAGTGCCCTGTTGCTTTTTTGATATGCTATGTAAATTTTATCACTAGAACGTTATTTTTCCCAGTTACCACAGAGGCACCAATTAGCATCCTTACCTTTGGAGTATAAGTTTAGGTGGGCAGGCAGGGTGTATGTGTAATAGCTTTGAAGTCTGAGCTATGGAAGTAACTTTTTACTGGCTGTTCGTACTGCTTGGTGCTGTAGAAAGGGTACACAGAATCTGCAAACCAGAGTTGTGTACTCGGCATGAAAGTTGTTGGCAGATCATGCAGGCTACCTTTGGGCACTGGAGATCTTAAATTGATTTTGTAGGAGATGCTGATGAGGTAAAAATAAGTGGAATGGAGAAGCACAGTGTTTAGGTCTTCTCACTTGGAAGGCTGTGGACCATCCAGAGGATTTTAGCTGAAAACCTGCAAAAGCAGGATTACCCTTGATAGATTTTGCAAGAGAGTTACTTAAAAATATAACTGCTAATGCAGGAAAAAAAAAAAATTACGTTGTGGAGTTCCCATTGCACTTGAGAAATTTTAAGCTTCTCACTGTGTTGTGATGCCCTGGGTAAATGGAAGCAATAGCCGTAGTCCTTACTTGTTTAAGAACCTCTATATTAATCTCTGCAAAACAGTGGCTCACACAGTAAAAAATGGATTTCTTGGACTAGTTTTCAGCACTGACTTGCACCAGGATCAATCCTGAAGATTTTGGCACCTTGTCAGCATCTTGTTTCTTATCCCTTCTCCCTTATCCTAGAAAGCATGTGGGGAAATACACTGGCTTTGGAAATTTCTTTGCTCCATACTTAACTTGATAGTTCTATAGGATGGCTTTACCTGTAGATAATACAGTCTGAGCCATCTGCGTTCCATTTTGCCTCTTTCATGGTTTTGAAGTTTGGGGGTTTTTTGGGCTTTGGTTGTTTTTTTAACTATTCTTTCCAGGTAGTTAATTCTGTAAAGATTTGTAGGTTTTGGTATTATCATGACTCCACTGGTAACAGCTGAGTATAGCTGATATGATAGTTGTCATGACCTTTAACTAGCAAATATATTTTTCAGAAAGAAAACTGATTCAGTGAGGGTATTGACTTGGTTTCATAAAGTGTAGTGGACTCCTTGGAAGGCTTTTTCATGGCTGCTCTGATGTGTTGGGTATTATGGCACCAGCTTGCCTAGGAGCTTCAGTCAGCAACTTGGAAGGTTTAGATCCCAACAAGTTGGTTTTTCTCAGTTTCTTGTCATACAAACTCCTTCCCATAGATGGAGCAGGTGGGAAAAACAAGCCTCTTCCCTTGCTGATGTTGACAACTACCCAGGTTTTCTCAAATTAACAGCAAAAGCTAATGCAGACTATTGAAAATGGAACAGTTTTATTGAGATGTGTGGAAATGTCTCAAGTCAAAAGGAGTTAAAGTGCAGAAAATTGTACTTGGAAGAAGGAGGATGGGCTGAAAGGACTCTTGAGTGTCTTTCCAGCTGAAATTCCTAAGATTTATCAGTCTATTTTAAGTATTCTTTGTCCCTAAAGAAGAGTCAGAGATTGCTAGTTCTGGCTGGAAAGCTTTGTTTTTGTTAGTAAAAATACTGCTTTGCATTTGCTAGATGCTTTATGATATCTAGGAGAGGTTGCTTGTTTATTAAGGACACCTTCAGGATTTGAAATGCAAACCTCAGTTTATTCCAGAAGGAACAGAATGATACCAGTGTGTGAGGACCTTGATAATTTTGATGAGGGTTTTACATTATTATTTGTCTACATGATACTGTATATTGTCATCAACAGTCTGATCTTGTTAATTATTTTTTTCTGTAAGTTTTGGGCTACAGTGAATAGATGAGTTATGGCAGATGTAACTACAGCTCAATTTCAGAACTTGTGGAGTGCTTAAGTAATATGATGTCCTTCAATGTGTGAGTAGCTTGTTGAGTTGGGTGGGACTGTTTATGGCATCAGAATGTGTCCAGCTGAGAAAATGGGTTGGATTGAATAAGGTGTTTTGTGTTAGGCAAGGAGAATGTAGGCAGAAGAGGTTGTATGGAGATAAGTGGCATCAAAAGACAAAAGCCCTCTGTATCTTCTTTGACTACGTA
Source organism: Caprimulgus europaeus (assembly GCA_907165065.1). The sequence goes on from OU015526.1 coordinate 80,819,245, forward strand.
AGTGAAATTAATGGTGAAACCTTCATTTACTGTGTCAGTTATGAATGAATACTAATATATGATAAGAGAAAGCAGATGAGCAAATGAATCTGCTGTGGATTTCTGTGAATCTGTGGGGAAAGCTGTGCAAATCCTGTCTCTAAACTTCAGAATTGTTCATGAAGCATTCTAGGTTTCTGTGTTAATAAATAACCCAATTTTTCAGATAGACCAATTTGGTGGTGTTCTGCTTCTGCTAAAAAAAAAAAAAGAAACTAAAAACACCTGCTGGTTTATAGCAATGGAATGCTGCTTGTTGTGCTGTTGGTCCAAATTCAGTTTCTTTGTGGGTTAAAATAGTTGAGGTGAAACACTGGGTTTGCAGGTTTTTAAAATTTAAATAAAAACCAAAAAAACCCCATAAAAAGTTAAAACTGCAGTTACAAACTAGAGGGGAATATTTGAGCAAGCTGATAAATAGAAATGCTCTTTTATTTGCTTTTTTTCACGCTTTTGCGTATGGTAGATAACTATAGGAAAAATTATACGTTATATGACGCGCTCATGCTCCACATCACTTGAATCCATCTGTAAATGTAGAGCTGTTGCCACACATCGGTTCTGTATGCTGTGTATTTTGCAAACAGCTACACCTACTCACAGACAGCACGAGGCATTAGGGCTTTGATTTCCAGGATGCTGTATGTACTTGGAGCCTGCAAGCCGTGAAACTGCAGTCATTCCAAACCTGACTCAACTGATTTGGCTGAGCATTAGCATTAGAAAACACTACCAAGGTGTGGGGGGAAGGGATAGATGCTCTCAGTTTCAAAGGGAGGGCTTAATGGTGAAGATTTTATGAAGCTCCAAGTAAAAACTGCAGTACAGGGTTCTTGTCATTCACGCGTGCGGGTGTGCTTGTAGATGAAGGCAGGTGTAAACTCTACTTGGAAAAACTGTAGCTCTCCATCTATGCCATGTCCTATCAGAGTATTTATGTAGGTTCATTCTGGTTTCCCCCTCCATGTGATGTGTTGTAAGAATAAGTGTGTGTGTTCCCCATCCTCCCTCCCTCTCTCTCCCTCCCTCCTCCTTTTCCCTTCTCCACCCCCCCACAAGCTGGAGGGCCAGAAGGTGGGGTGGTACCTCAGGATAATGGTAGCAGAAGGCGAAGGAGGCAGACAGCTGGCAAGTTCTGCCCCAATATGCTTCTCTGAAAGAGGCAAGGAAAATGCAGAAGATGTGATGCCTGAATGGCTCACTTTGCAGAAAAAGGGAAGATTAAAAGTAAAATTAGTTAACATCTTGCTCATTTCAAATCACCACACGCCAGCTTTTTGCTCCTCCCTCCCTTGCCTGTTCTCTGTGGCTTTATTTTCTGAGGGAAAAGGCAGAGAATCCTGGGACTTTGCAGAAATCCATGTAGTGAGCAGCACTTGCAAAAGACTAAGCTCTCCAGGTAGTCTTCCTGCTAGCTCTGTAAGTCATCTTTATGAGACGAGGCAACTGGAGCAGGCAGGCAGCTGCATTCCTCTGAGAGGCTTTTATTTGTTCTTCTAATTTGAGTGTTTGCAAGCAGAGGGTGGGAAGAGAGGGTGAGGCAACTGAAACTGTTCATTATGAAAACAGAACCTGTTAAGGTAGGGTATGGGTACCCTTAAGGTATAACCAAGACCTTTATTGAGGTGTTGAGTAGGGAAGATCTTGCTGCTGTCTACAGCTGTCTGATGGGTGAGTGGAGAGCAGGCAGAGCCAGACTCTTCTGGGAGGTAAAGGGTGCAGGTGAGAGGGACAAAGTTGAACACAGGAAATCCCAACTAGATCTAAGGAAAAAAATTCTATCTCTGGAAAGGCTGTGAGGCATTTGAACAGGGACCTTGAGTGGTGCTGGGATCTCAGTTCCTAGATGTGGTCAAAACTTAAATGACTAATACCTTCTCAAAAAAGGATGTGTGTGTTTATTTCACCAGCTACTGCTCCTTTTGACAGTCTTAACCAAGACAGCCCTTTTCTTGCAGGGAGCTCCAAGTGTGTGGAGGACTAGTTGTGCTGTTACGGCTGGTAACAGTGCTTTGATTCAGTACAGAACTTCTTTGCCCCTGTATTCTAGGTGATTGTGTCCAAGTCATTTCAGGGTCCAATTTCTGTGTTGTGTGGGTAACCGTTTTTTGAAGAGGTTTTTGTTCTAAGTGAAACTCAGTGGTACGTTGTGGTGTGGCTCATTTTACATAATGCTGTTCAAGTGGAACTTAGGTCCTCAATAAAGCAGGTGGCTGCTTGTTGAACGTTGGGATAGCAGAGGCTAGGTAATTTATTAGATCCCTCTAGCAGCAGCAATGAGGGGTTTGCTCTACCACTTGACTTTGTCCAGTAAGCATGTGAAAATTGTTGCATCTGTAAGTTAAGACTGGCACAGTAGATAGTTGGTTCTGAGTGCTGACTGAACACCTGCAGAGTCTGAAATCTTTCCTTGTTGCAAAGCAATGGAGAGGAATAGGGGAAGTGATAATGTTAATCCTTGCCATTTCCACTGGAAATAATGACTAACCAGCCTTAAATGTGTACAAAACACTTATTTTGTATGAACTTCAGTGAAAGCACAGCTAAATGATCATGCAGTTATTGTCGAAACACATCATTTTAATTACAGTTGGTGTAGTTGAAGGGAATTCTTTTGGGTAAGTGTTACTGTTAGTTAATTGGACAGAAACAGATAGATGCCAGTGCAGAATGCTTTGGAAAATTACTCTGTTACAAACACCCCAGATCCCAAATATCTGTGTTTCAATACAAACCAACTATACCAGCAGCTTGGAGTGGGGGAAAAACAGCTTCCAAAAGCTGTTTAGCTGGTAACTGCTCATTGTGCGGTTTCTTGTGTTGACTTCTGAACTGTCTAGTATGGATTGTTGTCACAGACTGGATTCTGTTCCAGCTGAAAGGTAGCTCTGCTGCTCGGTAATTCTTGCACTGCACAAGAGTACTGTGGGTAAGACAACAAACATAGAAGTTAATTTATTTGCTGGTTTTGGAGCATTATCTCTGAGGTGCTTTTAATTCTAGCAAGACCTTTATGAGTAATGGGGTGTTGGTGTTCTTTTACTTAAGCCTCATGGCTGCAGCCGCCAGAGGATGATGCATAATCCGTATTCCTCATGATGATGGCTTTAAGTGCTGATGGGCTCATAAACAGAGTCCATACCTGGGAGCTCTTGTCCTTAAACCTTCACTAGTAGCACCAGTCTATTAACTGCTTTTCTCTTTCTCAACCTCTTAAATAAGCCAGACTGGAATGATTGATGGCACTAGGGAATACCAGAGATGCCTCTAATGAGGCTTCCTATGCTTGTTAATGCGCTAAAAATGGAAAAGATCCCAGTCCTTCAGGTATGTTATTCCCACTTTTGGCCATCTGCTACATGAGGACTTTTTGAGTCAGTGGTGATGGTTATTGTTAATAGCCTTAGCTATGTTGAATTTTCTTAAATACGGCCAATGGCTTTTTGAACCCTTGCAAACTTGTATTTGCAGGACCTTATAGAAAGGGATTCTCCTGCCTGCCCTTATGCAGTGGAAAAGATGCTAGGGGTTCATTCCAGGTTGTTGATATAAGGGCTTGAAAGCTGTGTGGTAGTAGTTGGCAGTACTGGATTCTAATGACCTGATCATCTTTTCTTAGCACACAAAACCTAATTTCCCTGAGCTAGATCCTTGTGTCATTCTTGCTGAAAGTATTCAAGTATTCCATCGCTGTTGTTAGGGCCTTATGTGTTAATGTGGCTGTTGTGACATCAGGATGAGTAAAAGAAGGCTTGTCACCTGAAGACTACTGTATGTGGCAGAGATGGCTTTGGAGTGCCAAGTTATTCAGCTATATGTATATATTTTTTTAACTGTGAATTTTTGTATCCTCTTGTTTTTTCTGGCCTCCCCCTTATCCTCCAGCTGACCCAAACATAGGAATATATTAAATTCAGATGGAGTGTGCCTTATTTCATATATTTGCCTGTGTACCTCTAATGAGGTGGAAAAAAAGTACATTAATGATGGAAAGTTATTTAGTGCTGCATGGAGTTAATTGCTTCTAATCACTGCTTGCATCCATCTGGTTTTATGGTAGACAACAAACCTCTTCATTGGATTTGCTTGTTAGACATACTGTAAATCAGAGGTGCTCTGGCATCTTGCATATTGTGCTCCCATTAGCTAGGGTGCGTTTTCACGTAGCCATGAACAAAGAATGGTAGTCAGTGGGATGTGGATAGGTTTGCTGGAGTCTCTGATTGGGAATGCACCAGGGAATGACTCCTTGTAAGTCCCTTTGAAAAACTTGCAAACTGTGTTGGGTTGAGGTGGAAGCTCACATGAGAAAGGTGTCAGACTCGTAGTGCCAGCAGCACGGTAGCTCCGCACAGCCACGGTTAAGAAGTGTTCAGATGGACATTTCTGCAGCAGTCCCTGTTTCCTGTGGCTCAGAATGTAAAGCTAGTATGTCCTTCTTGGGCTGAAATGAGACACATTTCTTCTTGGGCTGAGGAAATAAGTGTAATTCAGAGGCATGAGTTGGTAATTCTTAACAAGGAAGAACAGACTCTGGCTCTATTTAAAACATGAAATTGACCTAATGTTGTCTGTGCTTTTTATTTTTTCTTGAAGAAAGTATTCTATTGCCCTGTTTGTCAGTTCTGGCAAGGGTCAGTGCCAGGTAATTGATGAGGAGAGAGATTTAAGGGCTATTTCAGTTTTGAATAGCCTGTTCAAGTGGAAGTTATTGTTGAGTTGGCTACTGTAACTTTTGATGAGGAAGACCTGTTCCATGGAGTAAAATAATTTTCTCTCTGAATAAATTCCCTTTGTCAGTTATAACAAGCTATCAGAGCTACAGTTTGTGTTGTTTGCATGAAAATGTGCATTTTCTGGGAAGCTGTTTCGGCTGCATGTAGCAGTCAAGTGTTGTAAAAAATGAAAATACCTTGCATTAGGGTAAAGTGAAGAGCAGTGAGTTCTGGAGGTTAACTACCCTATATTATGTGAAGAAGTTTGTTTTATTTAGCTTAAGTAGTTAATTTTTTTCCTCTTTGTTTGTTCCAGTATTTGTGGAACAGCTAAGAATAACTTGTTCATCTTTTTAATGTTCTATACTGGGTCACTTGATTTCCTTCTGATTAAAGCATGAATAAACATTTAGTCTTTGCTAATAAAGAATCTTTTCTGTCACTTTAGTTTGTTTCAGCCATCCCCAGTTGTCTTGGGTTTTATGATGCTTTATTCTACTAGCTTAAATGCAGTGTAAAATGGGACTATACAGTTCTTTTATACAATAGGCATGTCACTTTTAAATCATAAGAAAGTTAGATCAAATGGTCAGCAAGTCTGTAAAAGTGGACTTGAGATGGATAAAAGAATTGAGAAAAGCCTTGCTGGAAAGGATGAAAGGCGCTTTGTTTTGATGTGGGATGTGCATGATATTGTACAGTGCACAAAGGTGTGCTCTGCTGAAATCAGCCCTACCATGTGGTAGGCAATGATATTCTGGATGAGGAATTACAAGTCAGGTTGGTCTCTGACTTGAAAAGATGTCGCTTTTGAGTTTGATGAATTAAAGATGCAGCTCTACTAAAGATTTCAGCTCTACTGAAAGGATGTGAAAAGGTTGAGTGTGAGCCTGTGCTGTGCCCTGGCAGGAATACAGCCTGCCTGTACACACTGCCTGGGCTGTATGAACAGGAGCACAGCCGGTATATTGAGAGAAGGGGTTATTGCTCTCTTCTCATTGCTCCTTAGACCATATCCAGAGCAGTATGCCTGGTTTGGGGTCTCCACAATACAGCAAAAGGCATAAATTAACTGGAGTGAGTTCAGCAGAGAGCCACTGAGATACGAAGGCTGGAACCACTTGTCTGTGAGGAGAGGCTGAAGGAGCTGAGCTTGTTTTGCCTGGACATGCTTGGTGCAAGGGACCCAACAGCAGCACCCTAATGTCTACAGTGAGGTCATCAAGATGACGGGTATGGCTTTTCAGAGAGAACGTGGCAGGAGGCTGGGAAATGAGAGGTTCAGTTTGGATATAAGGAGAAACTTGGTCATGATGGGGATAATTGGTCAGTGGAATGAGTTGCCCTGAGAAATTGGACAGCTTCCATCTTCAGAGATGAAGTTCAAGACCAGACTGCATGTGGTCCTGAGCAGCCTGGTCTGACCTTACTGCTGGCCCTGTTTGAGCAGGAGGTTGGACTAGTGACTTCCTGCTGTTGTTTCTCATCTGAATTATACTAAGATCTTACAGATGTTGCTGATGGAAGTGAAGTTCTTGTTGAGTCTGTGCATCTGTTGGGCCTGTGGTATTTCTAAATTTTAACAGCCATTTCAAACCTGAGTTTTGAGAACTTATGAAGACCTGGGGTAAGTCTTTGGACTGAAACAAGTGGATGAGTGCCCTGGCTACAGCAAGATTTTTGGAAAAATGTCAAGGAGATAAAGCTATGTAAAATTAAAAAGCTTCCCCAATATATTGTGGAGGACAAGATAACATGAAATGTGACTGAATTCACTGCAGTTAGTGCCATTTCAGTGATCCTCTGTGTGATGGAGGATGATTCCTTGTTACGAAGTCCAGTATGGCCACAGCATCTTGAAGTCATTTTTAGGTTGAAGACTGTATTTCTCCAACAGGCATGAGCCTAGAGGGCGTTACCTAGTAAAGCAGGATGTGACCTGCTCTGTGTGGTGAGTGTTTTAATGGTTGTGATGAACACCATGATGACTGCTCTTGTGTTTACCTTTGTACACAGAGCTCCCACCAGCTCCTACTGGAACATACAGCTGTGGTGCTTAGTAATAAGTGATGGCCAAATGAGATGTGAATCCAGTCCCTAGGATTCTGTCATTATGACACATCAGTGCTGTTAAACTTGCAATGAGCCATGTTCACATCTTGGGTATGTGATCCACTTTGTTCTGTGAAAATCTCTCCTGGAGGACAGCATTTGCCTTTCTCCTTACAAAGGAGTGTTGTGACAGGCATGAAGAGTGCCTTGTTTCCTCTCTCTGCCCCTTCCTCTCCTATATAAGTACACTAGTACCTCTGTCTTTTGTCAGGATCTCTGACATTCTGCTGGCTATGTTGGGTGCTATAAGAATGAGTAAAGAAGTGACAGGAGCTTCTTTTCTATCGGGTGTAGGAACACTGGTCAGGGCAGCATAATAATTGCTCTTTATATACAGTTGGAAAGTAAAGTCATCCTGGTGGCATCTTCTTGGGACACCTCATCCTCAAAAGGCAGAGTAGATTGAAAAACTTAATGCAAATGAGCTTCTCAAAGCAAATTGTGGCAAATAATATTTTTTTTTCTTTTGATGGCTTCATAAGAAATAAGTAGCGTTTGTAAGAGGTTTTGGCTCCTCTTTTTCAGGACAAACATAAATAATTACCTAAAGAAACTACTTTATGCAGATTGAGAGGTGCATTGTCATCCAGCAGTCGTGGCAGCCCTGCCAAGCTCTGTATCTGGTGCAGCGTGATGGATAGATCTGGTTTGATGAATGGCGTGTGCCTGGGCACCCTATTAGAGCACATTGACTTGAGGAAGATTAATTGTTTCAGATTGTGCTGGCATCTTTCAGGACTCAACATTCTAGGTTTATCTATCCATCTTCCACATCAGCTATAGCTTTGTATGCTCAAGTCAAAAAACAGAAGGGTAAATTAAACAGTTCCTTACAGGTAGATGAAGGCTTTGACTGTCTTCTGTATCTCCTGTTACCATGACATTGGGGTTTTCAACACAGAAGGCAAAGGAGCCCACAGGAGTGTTAGTCTTGGATGGAAACTCCTTTACTACATTCCTGGTTATTGTTGGTGTGATTTCTTTGTGGTTGTTTTTTCTGTTGTTGGTTGTTTTTTCCTTAAACCTCTGTACTCCCAGCTTTCTGCTTTCCTGATGCTCACAGCAGATGGCAGCCTCAAGCATGCAAAACTAGGAGCCTAGTGCTGTAGAAATCCTGAGCCTAGTTTACAAATCATGATCGTAAAGAGTAAAAAAAAGAAGTGGTGGGGGCTAAAACCAGCATTTGCTTCTTGAGGTTTTTACATGTTCAGGTTTTTTTAAGCTTTAAGGAGCTACCACCAAGTGAATGAGCAAATTGTCGTTTTTCTGTTTGTGGTGTGGTTTTGTTTGTTTGGACTGTTGCGGGTTTTTTTTGTATAAGTGATCTTGAGAACTGTTTTACCATCCTATTCTAGAAGCTGATGAATAAGGCACAGTTGTAGATGGCATGAAACTCAGGATTATCCACTGAGGAGTAGAGATGGAGACTCCAGAGGCACTGAGAACTCTACTAGTTCTTTCCAGCAAGAAGTCTGTAGATGGAAAATTTTGGTATGGGTTTGAATAGGGTGGTGAGGTACACTGGAAACAGTGGAAGATGGAGAAGGAAAGCAGCCAGTGCCTAATAATATATTTTATACAGAAAAATGTGACAAAGGAGAGAGAAGGCTATGGAACACAATAGCAAGTGAAAAAGTGAACCTGGTCACCAACCAGTGGTGATTCCCAGGGGAGTGAAGAGATGAAGGAAGTGACAGTGCATTGGGTTCCATATCCCTGTGGTCCTTGGTATATCTTAATAATTGATTAGTTGTCAAAAGTGTGCACAGACAGGCTTGCTGGTTTTATTTGCATTCTTCCTGGGATGCTCCGGCCTGTGGAATGAGGGGAAGCTGACTGGGAGCTCCCGATGTTCCACAGCCCTGTTGGCCTAAAGAAAAATTAAAAGATCTGGAGTAGTTAGAAGTGAGGCAGCCTGGGGCAGGTGTGCTTGAGAGAGAAGTGGCATAACCATGGGAGATGGTAGTAACCATATTGGAGGAACTGAGGCTTCCAGCCAGACTGTGTAAGCGTATGGCTTGCGTGCACAGGAGGCAACACTGCTCAGTGAGTTCTCTAGTTGTGTTGCATTCTGTATATCCATCTGTATTTTTGCTTTCACAAATGTAAGATTTGATTTTCCATCCTGGGCTAGAAGGATCACAGTTGCATACATAGAGAAAAGCTCATTCTTTGAGTACTGTGAGAGTTTTCAACGCTTCAGAAAATCAACTACCTAATTGGTTGCCTAATGGGGACCTTCTCCAATATTCATTTCCCAATGTGCTTAATAATGTATTGATGCATAATCTAGAAGATGGTAGGGAAGGATGAAAAGTTGGGGCATCAAGGTTTGCAGATAAAAAAATGTAGCTTCTGAATCTCAATTTTTCTGGGCAAGCTCATTCTCCCAACCAAAAGCATTCAATATTAACATCCCTCCCGGGTTGCTGGATTTAGCAAAGCTCCGGAGTTCCATAATTTTTATTTCTTTTTTTCTCTCCGCCTGCTGGGCAGTCTGGACTTTTGGAGAGAATTCTGCTGCTGCTGTGCGCAGAGCTTCAGAGATGGCTGCCTGTACTGATGTGATGTCCCTGTCCCCTGCTCCTATTACATGTGTTTTCAGTTTAATAATTGTGTGTGGATGGCAGACTTGATGCCAGAGCCCTGTGCATCCAAAGTCATTTGGTGAAGGAGTCCATTATGATCATGGCTTGCAGTGATAAATTCCCTGTGATGGTGGCAGCTCACAGCAGCCTCCTCTCGTAATGGCATTCTGCTCTTGTTGGCAGGGATCCCTGGGCAGGAGACACTGCCCTGAAATAGCAGAAATGAGGAGAACAACAATAGCTAGACAACTCTGGGAGACCAAAAAATTATGGAGGAATTTGAGTAATTCCTTTTCTGGGATTGCTGTGTTTAAAGAAACTTGCAAAGGAGATGTTAACTGGGTGTCTTGTTTTTGCCTTGGAACATCAAAACAAAAAATAGTAAAGTATTAATCAGAAATGCATTCCTGTGCATGAGGGGCTAAATTAAGTTTTTAAAAGTAGATTAAAGGGATATACCTGTCAGCCTCTAGTTTCAGGAAAAAGCCTTTTGCAACTTAATTTTAAGGCATAAAGGATGGAGCAGGAGGTGGGGTGAGGGTTTCAGGGGGCACAGGTAACACATTTGAAATAGGAGCAGGTTCCAAATTATGTACTTCATTAAAATCTTCTTTTTGGTATATTGAACTATAGGAATGGCACACTAACACTGAAGGATTTGTGCCACGTTTATGCTAATCTAATTAAAGCAGTACAAGCTTCTTAGTGTGGACCAAAATGAAATAGGGTTAATTCTTATGTTAGTATTTTAAGGATATAGTTATTCGGGTATAAAATAATAAATAAGGCTGTCCTTAGTATGATGGCTAAATACTGCTAAGAGAGGATCCTGATATACTGGTACTGTTCCCAGAGCCAGCAAGGATGTTCTGCAAGGGATTTATACATGAGGAAAAGTTTCCCAGAGAATGGCTGGAGGAAGGATTTACTCATGGACCAAAACATGTGATGGAAACCTTGCTTTTCTTTCCCACTCTCCTTAGTTTCTCATTGAGTCAGTCCAGTTGGCTCAGAATCTGTGGTAGTAATCTGCTTTAATTTGTGTGATCAGGTTTTTTGTTTACAGACAAGTGAACATACAGAGCTCTGTAAGGCAAATAAATGAAAATGCAGCTTAAATTATCAGTAAGTGGTTAATACTGATGAACTCATTAGATATCAGTGACTTTTAGGGTGTTATGCTGCCTGTTGCCTAATTATTGATTTTAATTGGCTGCTTATCTATTTGTAGTGCATAAGTGGTGGGGAGCCCTTACCACAAACCCGAACCCCAAGCTGCGAAGTGCTGTGAAAAGGACAGTCCCGCCTGCCGCAGAGCTAACAATCTGGACTGGCTGGTGTGATGAAAATAAGAGTCAGTGGCTGTTTGGGCTGACATCTGCCTGCACTAGCCTTAGAAAAGATAACTTGATTCAGTGAAGTGAAAGACACAGTTCCCTTGCTGACCATTTTCTGCAGGCTCGTTACCTGATCCCTGTGCAGTGTGCAAGAGAGCTGAAGAATTAATCATTCCATCAGCTACTCTGTATTTTTAAAGCCAGTTCTGCACACAGCTGTAGAGCAAAGCAGGCACACTTTTTTGCTAACTAATTTATTAAAAGTGTGGCTGTTTCTTTCACTGGGTTATTTGCAAGTCCCTTGCTCCTCTGTCATTTGCCCTTGGCTGCAGTATAACCATAAAACATTTACTGCAAAGCCATGAAGAATCCATATGTCCATTTGATCTGTCAGGCCACCAAGAAGCCAGGGCTTGTGGGGTAGCATAAGGATATCTGAAGGTGACACATGCTGTCATTTGATGAACAGAGATGCAGAAGGGGATTCTGGCAGCCACTACCTTGGCCTTGACAACTTGTGATGGTGACCAGGTGGGGTGTGTTATCTTAATAGTCTGGAGCTCTTGTGAATTATTTGCTGATAGATGTAAACAGCTGTTATTCTTGGTAATGGAAAGCAATTAGAAACATCTGTACTCTTGGCGATGAGTAATGCCTCCCATCTTCACTGCTCCCAAGTGCCAATTGGAAATAACTACATCATCAGGATGGGGCTGGCAATTCTACACTGCATTATGGACTGATGATTAGTACTGAGCTGTGAAGAACAAGAGGTGAAGCACAATAGAATGAGCCTGTACCTGTGCTTGCTTGGTGTTTGTTACCCCTCTCAGGAAAAGCAGAGGGAAATGGCTGTTTTGGTTATGCACAGAGGAGCAAGGTGCTTAGTGCTTCCCTGTCAGTCTGCAGTGAACTTGAACTGTTACAGCTTCTGGAGCTGTGAGTCACCACCAAGTGATGATGCAGTGCTGTCCTGAGGGTGCCATTCCACCATGCCTTGATGAAACTGCATGTGTTGTTGATGCCTCAGCCAAGCACCTATGCCTGGATCTCAGGGACTTGCCAACAGCTGGGGTGGGGTAGTTAGTTTGGAGGTACTTGAGTAGAGGGAAGACCAAGAGAAGTGAAAGAGCTTGGGGTCTATCTGTTAATAATAAAGCTTCTCAGATAAATGCTCGATTCTCAGAAGACCCTGGCAACAAACAGTAGCTAATTACAGTAGAGTATATTATACAGGGAAGCTTTTTTGACTCTTTGGTGACCTCTAAGGTGTATTGTTGAAGCAAACTGGGGCTAGAGTCTTTTAGGTTGTCTTAATTCTTTGTTTTGAGTTACAGAAAACTCATTATGGCTTCATGTGACTTCTGAATCACAAAATGTCGCACTTGATTTTCACACTTGGAGCTAAATAAGGAGTATTTACCAAAAGAAGAAGTGGAGGCCACTTAATATAAAATCTTTAGCTTTTAGGTTTTTGAATGTGTAATTTGTATTCACACTTTTTAATTGGTACTGGAGAAAATCAGAAGCCAGAAGGGCCCCACAATCTCTGTTAACAGAGTATCTGTTTTAACCCTTTCAGAGTAAGATCTTCTTTTGGTAGGAAGGATCATTAGCAATACTCATGTAGTATTTGTGGTGAAAAGTGACTGCTCCATCTAGATAGGTTGGGAGTGTTTAGTCTGTGATGGATGGGGTTTTTCTATTTTTAGTTCACTACTTGTTTTGTCTCCATTGTTTAAAAATAAAGAAAGGGTAGATCAAATACCTCACTTCAACATTTGTTAACTGCAAAGTACCTTTCACTTCCTGACAGATCCTCTCAGCTGTTCTTAACAATATGTAATTTTTTAGAGTTGGAGTTCTAGGCATCTCTCTGCCTTGCAGAACTTTAGTCCAAGTCCAGCAACTCAATTTTTCCAGTACTATGAATGAAGGCATTGCATAGCATTATTTTCTCCTTTTAGATTAAGCTTTTATACATCTTAATTTGTTTTCTGTCATTGTTTTTCTTTCAGTGTGACAGGAGTGCATCATTTTATAGTTTCCACATGGTTTTAAAACAAACCAATAGTGTATTTCCTAGCCGTAGCTTCTCTGGTTAATAAATTACAGGCTGCTCTTGGAATGTAATAAATCCAATTAGTTCTTAAATTACAGTTTAGAAGTTGAGAAGAAGTATTAGTGTGGATAAAAGTCTTGGAAATGGGTGGCAGAGAAGTGTACAATAGGCTGTTTTGGCTTTTTTTCTTGGCATATTAGTGGGTTCTCACAGGCTGTGTGGGTTAATTCTTCCTTCCCCTGCCCCAGAAATGGAGAAAAGCAGGGAAGTAATTAACACATAAGACAAAATCGGAAATACTCTGTGCAGAGGCATTTCATGCTTAACTGGTTTCATGAGAAGGCCGAGGTGCCAGAAGAATAATTAATATGTTATAAGAAGAAAAAAATAGTTATCTTCTGTGAGGTCAGAAGCATTTTGTGGCTTTCTGAGGGGGAGAATGGTGCCGAAACATGTGATACTGGTAAAATGCAGAAGCAGTAGCTGGGGATTTTTTCCCCACCTTGTTTCGGATGGGTGATTGCTGGGTTGCTTTGTTGGATGTTACCGAAACATGCAGTTGTCTTGATGCTGCCAGCTAGGCCTTGAGTGGTAGAGCAGTTGCTTTCCTGTATGTGCCTCTCCTCCAGAGGTTGCTGCTGAGGCAGTTATTTCCCAAGCACTCTTGAAATATTTGGAAGACCACACTCAGAAATGAGTACAGAAAAGGTTTAGACAGGCAGGCAGTCTGAACTCTGCCTAGAACAGGAGTGGTTGTTGTCCTTCTTCCCAAAGTGCAGTAGGGAGAAAACTGCAGCAAAGCTGTAAGGAGTAAATGGCGAGAGGAACAAGGATTGTTCCCTTGTTTTAAAAGTAGACTGCAGTAATTGTTCAATCACACCTTAACAGGAAGGGGCCAGGAACATGTTTAGTCGGACTTTTCTTATAGCTCATATTTGTTGGAAAAGCAATTCTGTTGAATGCAATTAGCATGTAGGAGGCTGTGTTCAAGGTGATTGCAGGCTTGCAGCTTGTTGTGTTGATTTATTTTGGGCTTCCAAAGGGGGAAGCAGTGATGTGGGGAAGTTATTTGGCCATTAAGCTTTTTGGGATCGAGGAAAACAAGGAAAAAACTTCTGCCTGCTGTGTCTTCACACCTAGCAGGATAAAAACCCCTTGGCTGCTGTGTGATGTTTTGCAGTGCTGAGCTGACCACATGGTGATACTTGAGATACTGCTGAAGCAAGTAAAAGGTGGTCTTTTGGCTTTGGGGAGTTTTGGATCATCTGTAAGGAAGAGGGAAACCTTCAGGTTTTGTTGTCTTTTGCTGACCCAGAGCTAAGAGGGTGCATAGTCCCATCCATGCCATGTTCCCCCAAAGCATTGCTTTAGGTTCCAAGGAGCTGGCAAATGAGTTGGATGTGTCTTCGCTTTGTAAATGTTCATGAAAAAGAGGGAGTAGAAGAGGTGGAGTTGGTCCTTTGGGTAAGTATCTCCAAGCAGCAACCTGTTAATGTTCTCCTATGAGCCTGTGGAGCACCACAGGCTAAGATAATGCTGCACAATGGTGTGTGTTAATAATGGAGAGCAGGTGGGTGCCAGATAGTGAAGTGTGTGAGGAGGAGGAGGAAACCTTTCTGTAGCTGTGTGCCAGGCTCTCAGCTGGGTTAGGGATGTTGGAAATCTGACAGGCAGTGTTGGGGGAAGAGCACAACTTGTCAGAATCAGTGTGGCTATCCCAAGTATTAGGTTTTGGTCTATGCTACTGTGACTGTATGCAAAGTACCTGCTGCTGGATAAAGGATTAGGATGGGTTCCAATTGCTATGTTTTACTTCACAGATGTCATAAAAAGGCATTCTTCAAACCTGTTCATCCCTCCAGTGCTGCTTTTCCAGATGGGAATTACAGAGCAAGATTCAGTGAAATCTGCTTCTGTGTTACTTAACAGAGAAGAATTACAGTAACCTTTTTTAATCCTTTCATTTTAGGTTTGATTTACCTGCTGTACTTTGATCAGAATTCTGTGTAGTTTTGCAGGATTAGGTATTTTCATGTCCAGTTCTGGAATGAGTGTGGTATATAAAATGTTCTATGATTACTGTATTTTAAAAGCTGGGATTAACCTGTGATTCTTGATTAAAAAGATACTGTACAGAGATTGTACAGGGGGGGCAGGGGGAGCATTTAAATTCTTGCCTAGCTGTGTGTCTCTTGCTTGGAAGAAAGCAAAATTGAAGCTATTTCCCAGGTAGTGTCCTAACAAAGCAGAGAAATTTGGAAAGATGGAAGGTAGAATTTTTTAATTTAAACACTTGGGAATTTCCTTGTGAGCTATCTGAATGCTTGGCAGCAACTAGGCCTTTGTTTAGTGTGTCCTTGAATATTAGAAGATAGCAGTGTTGAGTTTGTGTCAGTGTTGATTTGACGTGTGTGGCTCTACTGAGGGTGAGATCAACCTCCTCTGAGTTAGTGACTCCAATGTCTAACTGAAAGCCCCTTGCTAAGGCCTAAGCTGAATCGAGTTCAACAAGTAATACAAAAAAGCCAGGGTTGGCAAACCATCTTTTTCCACCTTGGTGCAGAATGGGAGGAAAAGCAATTCTTAAACCACAGGTAGAGGAATGATACCATGTAGGACTATTTTTATTTATTAGATATTTATATACATATATATTTTTATACATAGATATTAAAAAAGACTAAATGTCTATATTGGATATAGCACTGTCTTCAAGTAGAGAAGTGTTTGGACTACTATGCATATGTATTTTACATATAAATAAGGAATAAATCCCCATAACTTGCTCTATTTAAGTTTAAATCTATCTAGATTGATTCTGCTGCCATTCCTCCTTTGTGTAGGGGGTGCAAGAAATAGAGCAGATCTACTTTGCTTAAGAGTAATGCAGTAATTTTGGCAAAGTGATAGTGTGGTGAAGATGGGGGACTGTGTGAGAGCTGGATTTTGTTCTTGCTCACTCTCCCTTTATAGAGTACAACTACCATTTATGAGGGAGAACTTTTTTTGTAGGTTTGTAAAGAGAACAATGGGCAGTCCTACTTTAAAGATCAAGCCACTGCTTAGCATAACAGTAAGAAAAGTTGCTTTACCTGGTGATCAGCTTGTTGAGAAAAAGGATGTTGTGGGTAGTTTTCAGATGAAAAGCACTTTTCTTCTCTCTGCTGTCCCCTCCTGCTCCCCAAGCTGTTGTCTGCATAGTGTTAACAACCACAGATGAAGTGGTCCTGTTGTGGATGCTGAAGTCAAGGTGAATAGCAAGGAATTGCTATTCTTCATGCTGGGTAAAAAAAGATATGGTCTCATTAAATACTTGAGGAGAGAATGGGAATTAAAGGCATGCTGCAATTGTGCTGTATCAAATGAGATAGTCCTGGCTGAGTTGGAGCATAATGTGCAGAATAAGACCAGAAGTTCCAAATGGCAATTATCAAGCAGTTTGTTTAACTCTCTCTTGCTTAGGAAATCGCTATCAGGATTATGTGCTCTCAGGAAAGATTAGCAAAGCTGAGGAATCTCCAGGTTGATAAATAGGAAGATTAGACAGGAACAGTGGGAAAGCTACTTAGCGCTCAAGTCTTTGCCCTGAGAGCCAAAAGAAAAGCTTTTAACTAAGCGCATTTGGAATGAACAAGCCTGAAATTGCAAGAAAAGATGGCATAAGGAGGGAAGATGACAGCTGGAACCCAAAGGAGCTTTTAGTTGCTTCTACTTGCTATTGAAGGGAACTTAACAGGAAATAATACCAGGAAGAGACAGCGTGCTGGAATTCTGACTGCTGTGGTAACTGAGACTATGTGACATACTAAGGCTCCGAGGCAGAAGGCTATATGGTTAGAAGGAGGGGAGAATGCAACCAAACCTGTGCTGTGCTGGAAACTGCGGATACCAGTTTCCATCCAGCATCCATTTCACAAGCCAGAGAAATGTTCATTAATGCTGTCTTAGTCATTATTTTTTTGACAGAAGCACTGCCTAGATCTAACCAAGGCTAGGCAAGGCTCTGGATAGTGAGCAGGACTCTGCGCAAACACAAAAGACATGAGTTGAGAGATGTAAAAAGGATCTTGCTCCTGTTTTAGAACAGGGACCCCAGGAATTGGCTAATATTCCACTGGGAGTGTTTTAAAGAAATACAGTTAAGCTCCTGTGGCTGCTTTGAGTCTGAAGTTGTCGCTAGCACAGTCTGTGATCACCCATGTTTGTACTCCATTTTGTTTTCTATTTACAACGATAGCTTGCTTGAAGTGATCTATGGAGAATGAGTCTTGTTAACACCTGTGAAAAGTAGTATTTCAGCTCAGATGAGACCTTGTTAGTTTTAGATTGTCATAAAAAATGCAGTTGGATAGCTAACAAATAATAAAAGGAAGTAGTTTGTGATGAGTGAGAGCTCATTTGGATTTTTATAATTTCTGGGAAGTTAGTGTTGAGTGTTTCAGTTTGGATGTGATAGCTTTCTCCATTATTTGAGGTGAAATTGAAAGCAGGCATAGTGGAGCATAGGAGAAGGGGTTCCTTGCTGTTAAAAAAAGATGTTTTACATAATATTAGATAGTTAAGAGAGGACCCCACGTACTTTGGATTTCTGCATGCAGTTAAGTGAATATGTAACTTTATAGAAGGCAGTTGTTAAGTGATTTGAACATGTAATTTAATGTTGTCTCCTTTTCTTCCCAAGCCCTGCTGAATCAGACAAAATAGGCAGTTGTTACTAGTGCTTGTGAGGTGTAGGGTGGCTTTGAGCCTCTTGGTTCTTGTGTTCCCTGAATGACTAGAATCTCTGGATGAAGTAGTGATGGAGAAGACCAGTTATTTTTGCAGGGTACTGTGCATACATGCTGTGAAAGCTTGCAGCTCCGGAGGAACTCGGCAGTTCTCAGCAGCTGATGTAGTGAGAGCTGGCCATGGACGACTTCATCCTACACCAGGGACCACATGTACTGGGACATCCATTGATCTGCAGTCTGTTTCTGGAACTGTGCACCTGAAAGGTCTGTTGTTTCTCCCTGAACTTTCTCTATTTCTGAAGAGTTTTGTGGGGCCAAGACAAACTTCCCAACTAGTATGCAAGAGGAGTTCAGGTGACCTGGAGAAGTCTGTATTGTGCTCCAACAACCCAGTGTACCATCTGTCCCCAGGGCATGCTCCTGGGCTTTGTGCCAGCTTTTGCTTTGTTGCTGTGCCCCATGTCTTTGGCTCTGATATGTCACGTAGGGTGTATTTCAGGTCCTGACTACAGGTGACAAATAGTGTGATGGGCCAATGAGAAGTGCAGGCAGAGTAGCCAGGAGATATTTTTCTGCTGTATCTTTTCTTACCTTGGTCAGAAGTTAAAAAATTGTTGGAAACAACAGGAAAACAGGGAGGCTGTAAAATACTGCATAAAACTAATAGAAAAATTATCTTTTTCCATCACTCTGTAGTTTTCATTCTATCTGCCAGATGATGGAGACCAATAGTAATTTTGGAAGGAATTCCATTTCTCTACCCGAAGTTGGGCACAATGAGTTTGAAGGATGAACAGCAAAAATATGAAAAAGGATTTTGATCTTGAATTTTAGTGTGGCTGCCTCTTAGTCTTACTGAGTGTAATCTTCTCTTCATGCTAAATAGTCACATTGGTTTGTTCAGATTTCCCTGGTTTTGTTTTTGCCTGTCACTTTCTGAAATGATAATGTAATTCCAGGAAAAAAACAAAACCCAAAAAACCAAATCTGAGCCCTTTAGAAGGCATGTGTGATAATTGGCAGTGTTCATATCTGGAGCCATGTTTTAGTATGGCTTCCATACCTAGGTACTTCAGTACACTTTTCTGTTCTCTTTTATCCGCAGCGCTACAAGGTAAGAGTTACTTGTCCAGCTGTCCAAAAAACCTGGCTGGCTTTTCAAATCTGCAATAGTGTCTGCCTAGAATTTGGCACAGGAGCGTTCCTGTTGTTTGTTCCAATGCTCATTACCTTTCTTTCTCACTGCTGCAATTGTTCTGTCTTTTCAATGTTCCTTGCAGTCTTTTCTAGATTTGACTAATCCAAATGATTCGGTATTATCTGCATAGGTCATCACCTCATTTCTCAGCCTCTTCTCTAAATCATGACTAATGACTGTAAATAACTCTGGTTTTAGTGTCTTGGGGCACCTCCTTGTTAATCTTCAGCCATTATATTAATTGACCATTTGATCCTAATCTCTCCCCTGCCCCTCCCTTCATCCCTCTGTCTAACTTGCAGCCAAAATGTCTGTCTGTGCACAACTGCTTAATTCTCCTGGAAGGCCTTATGGGGCACTTGGAGGCTTTTTGGAAGTCCAAAATAAGATGTCATCTCATACGTCTTTATCTTCGGTTTTGATGAAATGCCATTATCTGGCATGATTTTCCACACTCTACCCGGGCTCACTGATGATTCATGGCGCTTCTGTAACTGCTACTGATGGTTGTGCTGGCTTCTTTTAGTGACTTGTTGCCTCTGCTGGAGTGGCTGATGGAGGTGGGGAAAGAACTTGAGGAGAGATGTTTGTGGCAGGGGAAGAGGAAATGAGCCCTTCCTAGAGCTTGCTCCTGCAGTATTTCTGTCAGCATGTCACGATGTCATCTCAGAAACAAAAGCAGAAGTGGGAATTGATTTAAGACATTCCTGACAGTAATAAAATAAAGATATTTACACTCTTAAGATTGTGTCTGAATAGATCAGATTCTCTTCTGTTATTCATTCTCATCATTTCGATATCAGGTAGGTTTTAAAAAATAGCTTTGCCCATTCTTTGCATTTTACAGTAGCTGTATATTTGAGAAATGGAACAATAAGTTTGGTGGTGCTTTCTTCTCTCCTTCACTACCAATAGAATAGGCCATGTTTTAAAGGCTAGGATTGCAGGATATCTGCATAAGTAAATATAAATCTTTTTGGCACTTCAATTTTCCCCCTGGAAATCTTGTTTTGATGTTCAAGTGCTGTGGAATTCTGGGAGCTTCTTTGGTTATTGCTGCCCTTATGAAAGCAGCTGTTCTATCAACACTGGATTTTGTTACTTATCAAGAAGGTAGAGGAATACAGATGACTGGGGGGGATAGCCTGGCTACTTCAATCAGTTGCTTGTTCAGCTGAGTATTACTGATGAAATAAATCAATTCCAGAGCAGTTACTCATTCCTGATGGCTGTGCAGCTCAGGACTGTTAGTTCCATAAAGGCATACTCTCTGCATACGAACCAACCCCATGTGGCATGCGCTGGGAAGGCACTTTTCTTTGGTTAAGGAACCACGATTGGTCTGTTTCAGTTCCCACCTCACTTCTGTTGGATTCTAGATTTCCTCTCCTGTTCCTGAAGGAGGAAGTGATGCAACTGGGAGAAATAACTGAAAGAAATTCTGTGGAACAAAAAGCAGAGTTGAGAAACGGTTTCTAGTGAAATAAGACAGAGACAAAGTGCTCTGTGTGGGGGCCGGATTATCAGTTTCACTTGTGCTGTAGTTGCACTGAGTGTTTTGAGAAGCTCATTGATGGGAGTCCCTGTGTCTCAGAGGACAGGAACTGGACCTGGGTATTTATAGACCAGGCCAAGCATTGTAGGTGGTAAGAGTCTTAAACAAGATCCATCCCCTTTGCTGCCTCCTTGGCTTTCTTCTACCTGTCCTGCTTATTAAGACCACCAGTTGTTCAGGAAGGAATAGCCTCTGTGCCATACTTGATACTGTGATGTGGGCCTGTAGTTCAAGCTGAACCCGCCATTTTCTATTGCTGTGTACAGTGGGGTTTAGAAGCAGTGAAATACCATGGAGAACATTGCTGGGACCAAGGAGGAACTTGAGCCAGGCCTCAGGGAAAAGGTACATTTCACTGTAAAAACAGAAAATGGGCAACATTGAAGGTTTAAGGCACTTGAATTCCTCTTCAACAGGTTAGGAGTGGAAGTTGTGGTTATTCAGCCCATCTGACAATTGGGGCTGCACTGCTCATAGGGCGTAGGACCAAAGTTCAGGTGACTCTATACCTAAAACCATAAATAGAAGGTTTTTATTTATTTCAGACTGGAGAGTCGGGATGTAGTTGATCCCAAAACACAAGACTTGTCTGAATCTGCTTCCTTTGCATTGCTGCCTCCTGGTGAGCAGCTCATTGTTTGTAGATGTGGATGGTTCTTGGTGGATGAAATGTTACACTAACTTTGTCTCTTCTGCTCTTGGGTCCTTGTTGAGACTTTTTTGGTGGGGAAATGATAGATGCAAAGATGGGAGACAGATGGATAGACAAAAAGACAGGGTCAGATACTAGATGAGTTACAGTTGTAGCCTTAATGCATGTGCTGTCTTAATGCTGCAATATTAGCACAGCATCAGAGTCCCTCTACATCTGCCCCCCTTCCTCCAACTGTACCGATTTATATGAAAATTAAGATTACAAATTAAAACCAGGCTATCCTGGAGTTTTCCAGTTCATCAGCCATCCAATAAAAATGATGTTGAGCCTGTATGCATAATTCCCAGAAGATTACTTTGTCCTTACAGCTAAGCTCTGTCCCTGATATAAAAGATCTCTATCCAGTTTTATTGAAATAAAGAACTAACATCATAATCCCAATATTGAGGTATAATCTTCATTATCTCCTGACCCTCTTGAGATTTTTTTTATACCACCCCCATTCTATTCTGCTTCAGATTTATTTCATTTATAATCCCTATGTGTTTACCTTTATTCAGATAGGATTATAAACCAAATAAATAAAAAACCTTCCCCCCGGCTCTAACATACCCTAACATACAACAAATAACCTTCAGTTCAGTAATCGTTCTCTAATGTGTTGGACTGAGCTATTCAGCACGCTGGGCTCGATTCTTGCTGTTACAGCACAGCAGCACTGCCCAGGAGCCCTGGGACGGAGTGTGTTCCCTGAGCAGCGTTAGGGCTCCTCTCCTCATGCTCTGATCCCCATGCTTGCAGGCGTGGTATAGAGAGGACAGACTATATATATATATATATATATATATATATATATATATATATATATATATATATATATATATATATATATATATATATATATATATATATATATATATATATATATATATATATATACCAGTGGAGGTTGCAGACAGGCAGGCTACCGTGTGCTGGTAGGCTACTCCTGCTGAGTGTACTTCTCTACTTGGTTTTATAGTACGCAGGCTTTATTTCTATCCTGAGTGCAACTCAAAAACAGAGAACTAGAGTTGACTGATGTTTTTTTGGTGACTTGGCCAAAAACTCTGTTCAGCTGAATATAGTGAATGGCTTTTTTTTTTTTTTTTTTTGCTAGAATCTTAATGGCTGTAGGCTTTGCCTTGGACTGTTAACTGCCTCCCTGCTCAGTAAATAATAGTCAAAATGGTTTCTTGGATTCTTGCTTGTTTACTTTTTCTATGTGTGGAGCAGTCTCTGCTGTAGAAAAGGGGAAGAGGTAAAGAAAGGAGACCTACACCTGCTTCCTTGTATTAGTTAAATAGAGGGGAGCTGTTGTGTAATGTCGCAGTCAAGCGTCTTAGATTACGTTGGAGGGCTAATACAAAATCTGACTGTGCCAAAAAGGAGGGAAAGCTTTTGGAGGGTGATTTCAATAGTGATGAGAAAGTTTTGTGGAAATTAAATTTCGTTGTTCTTAATCACCAAAATGTTTGCTTTATAGTAAACACTACGTGGAGAAGAGAGGAACCTCCAAAATACGAAGTACAAGTGGAAAAAGTGTTGGTTTGGTGGTGGGGCTTTTATATTATTTTCATTGAGTCTTCCTAGTTTTTGGCAGACTAAAGAGTGATTTTGCCTTGGAGAGGATCTTGGCTCCAAGTTTGGCCAGTTGCTTCCTAGTAACAATTCAAGACGGCTTAGTAAGGCTTGCACTGTGTTGCCTGAATGTTTAAGCAGAGGTTTATTTGGAAGTGTGAAAGGGCATCAGACCTGCAAGCCTACCTAAATAGCCAGCACTGTAGGCATCCCCTTTACAAGGCTGAGGAGGAACTGGCTGTACTTTCTTTTGCTGCTTAGGTTATCTGTAGAGCTCCAAGTAACACAGGCTTTTACCCTGGGCCTGATGGCTTGGGTTTTTTTACATGTTTTTGCACAGTTAACACAATGCACAGTTAACACAAAGCAGAAAGTCCTGGTTTGATAAAAGTCAGTGACAAAGCACCTACTGATGTCACTGATGCTAGGATTGTTTGAGTGAGTTTTAAATATAGGAGACTGCACTGTACAGTTTGGCAGCAGGTTGAAATTCTCAGAGACATTTCAGTGGTGTTTCTTCAGGTGCTTTTAAAGAAGAGTAGTCACCTGGCTAGAGGCTATGTAGATTGCCAGTAGGAGTGTGGTTTAGTGTGGGGAAATGAGGTTCAGCTCCTGACTATGCCAATGGCTTCACTGATGGCTTTGGTCTCTCCTTGAGTTTTTTCAGTATGTATGAAATGATGTTGGATATATTAGTGTTAAGTGAGAAGAACGGGGAGAATTGCAGTGAAGTAGGTGTATGTGACATGAGGAGACAATTCAGTTTGCTACAGGGAGATACCATGTTGGGTTGCTGAAATTACTGTGATTCTTGTCCTGGAGTACAGTAAGTATGTACTTAAGAAGAAATCACCCAGGTAAGCTGAGTTTATTCCTTCTGCGTCTCCATCTGCTAAGCTGATAACACAGAGACATATTGATGAAGGCTCAAGGAAAACATGAAATATTTCATCAGTAAGATTATACTACACAGAGACAGATGTTGGGAAGCTGTAACATTTAAAAATAAAGAGATAAACACATGCTTTTTTTTTACTGCATGGGCTGAGTGGGTGGAGGGAAGGGAGAACAAGGAGCTAGAAGTGGAAGAGGCTGTAGTAGAACACGAAATGAGGAGCTGTTATTACCTGAATGCAAATGGAGGGGGGAAATCCTGCTGCTTTAGGATAAGCAGCTTTATGGGAGTAAGGGAGAAAAGTGAGCTTAGCCAACTTTGTAACCTGTGCCTGTTATGTGTACCAGCTGTGCTGCTGTTCATGGCAGACTGTATTTTATTCTGTAATTGTGAAACTTTACTTCTGAACTAGTCAGCCATAGGAGATGGGTGTTGCTTGACTCAAGGGGGTATAAATGAAGAGGAGGCCAGCTGTCTGGAGGACCTTTTCCATGCTACAGTTAGTTTATGGATCTAATTATGTGATATTTGCATGTAGGTATCTTTCAGGTGTGTCTTTTGGCTTGCTTATTGCCACAGTGGTGTATGACATGCATGGCCAACTTTCTCCTTTGGAAGAGTTTAACTTCAATTAAATTAACCTTGGCATTGTGCTGAGCTTCAGTAGCAATACCTGAGCCTTGCTGTAGTGCTGACCCTCAAGTGGTAATAAGCTGCGAAGAGTCATCCTTTGAGCAAGCTCTGTTGTATCCATACAAGCTATTTGAAAGTATTTAAACTGATCTGCTGGGCCATCAAACCATAGTTGGCTTATAGAGGTGTTTTGCTTTCTTTTGCAGATTAAGGATGGCAATAAGTTAGAAGTTTTAATCTCTAATAATAGGAGTTGGCAGGGGAAATCCATCTGAGTCCCCTTGGGATGGGCAGAGAAGACTTCTTGGACATGGATGCACTGGTGTAGGGAAGGAGTTGGGCAGCCAGACCCCTGGTTTGTGCTACTGTGGAAGTGGGACATGCTATGGAGTCTGGGGGAAAACAAAAGTTAATGGAAACATTTGTAGTGACATTTGTTACCGTTGGCTCTGGGTGCAACAGTTACTTCAATGGCTTCAGCACATGGGATCACTCTGAGGCAGAAATCCACTTGTATCCATGTAGATGAGTAGGCCAGAATGGTAAGACAACACTCAGTGAGGAAATGATGGAGTAATTCTGTGTGAGGTGGGGAGGACACTGCTATTTATTTTGAGGGTCGTTCTGATGATTCTTTGGTTCACCATGTGGATTGTGAATGAATTTTCTGTACCTTTTGGCAAAGTACAGAGATCTCGAGTGGCTCATCACCAAGGAGGGTTACTTTTTAACTTTCTCACTTGGATAATGTGATGAATGACAGTGCTGGGGACATTCTGAACACTGTATAACCTCTCAGGTTCTCGAAAGGTGATATACATCATGTGGAAATGTTGCCATCTGCAGAATGCTTCTTTATGAAGAATTTCCAGCTCTGCCTGAAGTGGGAAGCTGGAGTGACAAAGTGATGGTGTCACTTTGCAACTGGCCCTTGAAAGATGGTCCATTCACTTCAGTAACCATCTGTATAGTCCTGTGTACCTGATGGAGTATTTGTTGTGTTAGGCTGAAATAAAGAAAATAATCTTTGTATTTCTTGTGCTGAGATTTGTAGCGAGTTTAAAAGCTTTCTGAAAAGATGTTCTCTTTTGGCCGGAAGAAAGGTAAGTAAGGTAAGTTTTGAGCTGGATCACAGGCTGAAGGTTTAGTGCTGGTGGAATTTTTATGAAACTTAAGTGTTAAAAAGATTAGTTGATACAGATTTCCTTCCTCCTCAGAAAATCAGCCTTATGTTAGCCTATGATTAATCAATTTACATAGCAGGTGGAAACAGCAAATTACTTGGTTACTAGCAGGAGTGGCTTAAAGGAATAGAAACATCAAAAATAGAAGTTTGGAAAAAAAAATCTGAAATCAATGGCCAGATGTTGATAGGAGGGGATGTATGAGCAGCAGTTGGTGATAGATTCTCACCTTAATAGTGATTGTATGATTTTATAGTGACTCTTGCTTGGCCATGTTCATCATGCCCTGCTTGTATTAGTGATTCTCCTGGAGGCTCCTTGAGGAGTGTGGAAGGAGCACAGAGATCTCTGCTAGGATTCCAGACTAGCCCCATAAGCTTAAGCCCTGTCCACTGAAGTGACCTGTGTGCATTTGGGGCATGATAAAAGACAAAGTGGGTGTAGTAAGAACAAGTGGAGGTGGCTAATGCAAAAGGAAAGACCCAGAAGGGAGTGGGAGACATGGATTATCCTTACGAGTTTTCCTGTAGACTTGACATGTCAGGCACACAATCTTCCTATGCCTCTGCAATGTCCAAATAACTTGAATGCATAAGAATGTTGTGCTTGGACCCAGCTCTCAAAAATATATTGTAACTTCTCAGGTCAGGTAGGGCTAATAGTGTCAAAGCAGATTACCTGCCTATTTCCTATTAAGTGAGAGGGTGTCAGGGATATAACCTGCTTTGAAAGTCTTGCTAAAAATGCTTGTTGGTAGGTGCCCAAATTTTAACTTGGCTTCTGGTATCTTCTGCTATTGGTTTCTGTTGGTGTTAGTGTTTACTCATAATGGGCTGAAAAAATAGCAGGAGAGAAGGTGCTGATGCTTGCAACTGGCACTGTTATTTTTGTGTGGCCAGTCCACAGCTCTCTTGCTCTCTCCATGCACTCGTTTTGTACCAAATAACTCCAAAGCTGTTGCTTGTATTAGTATAGATACATTTTAAAAGGTTCAGAAAAGTGCTAAAATTCAACTATACTTCTTCCTATCCAGTTCCCTTAGTTTTTTGTTGTTTTTCTTGCTCTTGTGTGCCCAGCCCCAGGCACATTGTTGGTGTGATAAATTTCAACTGACCTGACTGCATTGTTCAGCTGAACTGGATCAATTGAATATTTTGACACCTCTCTCATCTGGGAAAGCTATTTTAATCATTAAGATCAGTTTCTCAGCTGTGAATACCAAATAGCTCAATCTACACATAACATTGCAAAATGTGCTTGTCTCTTTCCTTGTCTGTTATTCCCACCTTCCTTCCACTGCCTTGTTTTTATCTCTCCAAGCAAATCTGGATGATTGCCTTCAAACTGAAGAACCACTGTCTATAATGATGGTGTATCCCTGTCCTGGCTGATGCCTGTCTGTGCTTAAAGTGTTTCTAATAGCTATTCCAACGCAGGGAACCAGGCAGCTTTATTTGCTGAGTCGCAGGTTTTCCAGCTGCAGGATGGGCTAATTGGTTTAATAATGTTCTCATGATCTGAATGGACAGCAGAATAGCTACATATGATGTCAGTATTATCAGTGGTAGTTGAAATTGCGGGGATGTATACATACCTATTAAGTTGTTGGCTTCTCAGTTAAAACATCTTCAAGCAATTCAGAAGAAATTTTTTTTTGCTGTAACATCACTAAAGAAGTCTAAAACAGGACTTAAAAGTATTTTAAAAAGTCTCTAGTAAATACTGATCAACTGATGGCTATTTTAAACCCTAATGTTTAATGAAACATGGCTGGTTGTGGGTTCAGTTCTTGCAGATCATGTTGTAAAGAATGGTTTTTGGGGGTGTTTTTTTGGCTTCTTCAAGCCCAGAACTGACATCTATTAAATAGGGAAGAAAGCTGAAGTTTCAAAATTTAAGATACTGACTTCAAGCTAAATGGAGGAAAAAACTGGCTCTAAGGTTTAAGTGGGAGTGTTCTGTGCATGGCAAATAAACACTGCTGAGTAGGTCTGTGGGACCTGAAGTGGTGGTGCTGTCTTCAGGGGCTAAAGGCTTTAAAGGCAGACAGAGAATAAGATGTGAAGTTGGTTCCCTGTTTTTTGCTTTTTATAGCATGAGTGGTGACAAAATGGAACCTAACAGGAAAGAGTTCCTGGGGAAAACGAGCAGTAGCTTCAGAGTCAGGCTTTTAATTAAGCTGCTGAAGTGAAACTGCCATTTCAGAGATGTGTGTGTATGTTGAGAACCCCACAGGCTGTTTGCCCGCGCGTAGCACCGTACCTTATTAAATGGCTGTCGATGCCAGCGACCGATGTGAGTCTAAGTATGTGCTTCTGTTCTGTCCAATGACATGCTGCCTTTTGCCTTTATAGTGTGACTGCCTGTAACAGATATCATTGCCTCGAGTAGCCTCTGTTCTGGCCACAGGATTGCATTTCAATATTGCAGTTAGTGCCTAGTGAAAATCAAGGGTATTCAAGCAGTACACCTTTTTATTTTTTCTGAGTGTTACTCTGCAAGGGAAGGCTTTTGTGTTTCAGCTCTGTAGCAGTTTGCCAAAGCATTTTGAGAGATGAATTTCCTTGTTTGTAATTGTGGAACTCTTTATGCAAAACAGTTCAACATCAAAAACATAAGCAAGGTGTTGCATTTGGGAAGGCAGTTCACAAATAGCACTTTACCACTTAAACACAGTAAAAAATCACGCTTATTTCAAATCTTGGCCTTCTTCAGCTTTTTGTCAGGTTATGGTACTTTTGAGTTTCCATGCTGTGTCTCAGCTTCACCCTCAGCAACACAATTGGAATGGGAACTGCAAAACATCCAGCAGTGGGAAGGAAGATGACACGTTGGTCACTAGTCTCCTGTCTCACTGGGCTAATGTAGTGGAACTGTCACTCCTAATTAAGGTGAGAAGGGAGTCACTGTGCGCTGTCTGGAGATTTTTATTAGAATTGTTTGCTGTAATGAGAGGCATGAGGATATGCTGAAGGAATTTCTCCAGACAGAAGGCCTTTGACTGTTGAGATGGGTCCAGGTGAGGAGGTACACCTGTACAGGAGTACTGCAGAGGAGTGGGAAAGTATCCAGGGAGTTTGCCTGACCAGTTCTCTTGGAAATACTGGTTTCTTACCTGTGCTGCCCTGAAGTTTGTTGTTACATCGCACTTTGGCTTAAACAGCTATGATTGGTTGATAAGCTGTGTATTGCCTCTTTCTTGTATTGTTCCTGTTTTGTGTCTCTGAGAGCTGTAGCACCCTTCTATAAGGTAGCAGGAGTGCAGTTTACTCTCCAAGATAAATGCTCTTGCAGTGGGAATGCATCTGCAGGATTTTTCTTACATGTTCACTTGCTAAGCAGTTGTAAGAGCAGCTTCGGGGGGGTGTAAATGAATCCTTCTCAAAACTTCATTGTCAGTCACCCTGCTTTCCAAGAGGTTGGTACAAATACCTGTTAGCTGTAAAGGTGACAGCAGCCACTTTATAAGCCTTCTGTCTTGCTGCTACTTAATTCACTGTGGTTTTTATTCTGTTAGTGAAAAGTATCAATATATGTGCATACTACTAGAAAAAAGGTGAATTGGTTGCACATATCACCTTTGACTGCTTCAGCCTGCGAAATATATCCAAGGTCATAGGATCACGGCCAGAGCCATCCCAAAGCCTCAGGGAAACAAGGGAAGGATATGTGAAATACCAGCAGGAGACACATGGGCAGCTTTACTTTCAGCTTAAACCTGTTAGGAAACCTGATATTTTGATTTCTCTGTGTAAGTTACCCCAAAGTGTGTGTCTTTTACAAGTGCAAAACAAAAATGTGAAGCAGCTAGAGGAAAGTACCATCCACTCATTATGTACTAAGTTCTTGCAGAGTGCTGTCCTGTCACCAGTGCCAACAGAGAGCAGGGGTAACCTGGGGCTTTAACCATTCATGCAGAATTTGTGGACAGAGTACAGGGGGCCAGCCTGTCAGCTGTTGTAAAGCCATGCTGTGCTCCTGACCTGATGGAATGAAGCCTGTGAATGTGTTATTTAGCGAGAATTGGGTTGTGCTTTTTCATGGCTACAGAATGTCACAGTCTTTACCACCTTTTCCTGACTGCTGCTCTAAAAAGCACTGTAAAATAAATACTTGGCATTCATCCTTTCACATCTGGGTAATGAGTCATTGGCAAAATGGCCTCGGCCAACGGCCCAGTCACAATCGGAGGGCTGTGTTCTCATCTGTGGCTCTTAGAGCTCTGCTGCAGTGCTGGTGACTCAGTGCTGCAGTGATGGTCTTTCAGACTTGCTGATTGTGTGGGACAATGGACAAAATACTTTGTCAGTTCATTTATTGCTGTTCTGCAGCTGTTTCTGAGTGTGGACTCTTTCTTGAAGTGTCTGTAGCTTACACATCCCTGGTGATAACATGAGCAGAGTATTCTTTTTTTCCTGATGTGTAATCTGGGGAATTTAAGTCCAGGTAGAGCAAGATTAGGAGCTTGCTGCTTCTGACTGTGAACTCTGCACAGCACCAACAGTAGAAGTGTTCAGCTGATGTGGTGGTAATGCTTTTGTGGTACTGTAATGGCTTGTTTATAACTGTCTAGTAGATTGAGAACTCTGTTACCAACTGTTTATACCAGTCTCACATCAAAAAGCAGGTGTGTCATAGGAGATATAGCCTAGCCCATAAAGAAACCTTCTACAGCCTTTGCCTTTTCAGTGTAACAGTATTGGAGGGGTCTATTTTGTGCCCCCTTGCTCTTGAAATAGTCTTTGGTCTGTGCTGGTGGCGTTGGTGTATCAAAAGGATTTATTGGCTTCTGTGGTCAGGAAGAAATGTGCAAAGGACATGTTCAGAGTTGCAAGACGTGAAAAGAAGTCTGAAGGGACTCTGTGCCTTGAACCTGACTTAGAAGGCGAGGGACTCAGAGGTGCACGGCACAATCTAAAGCCAAGTTCTTTGAAGGTCTGCAAATGGAAACACTCCGGAAGAGGGCTGGCTCAGAGCACTTCATTACTATGAATGCCTGAATAATGTTCATACTTTGTCATTGCTCACTTTTAGGGGGAGGCTGGCTTCGAATGCAGTATATTATGCAATGGTTTTGTCATGTATCAGTGATGATATTAACAGTCTAATGCTAAACAGGTTCTGAGGAAATGAGGAGGAAAAAAAAATTACTTACTATATTTACCCTGAAACAAGATTCAATCTGCCACTGTATTTAATGCTATATTTTTCATTATCTCACAAGCATATGTTGGAACCGCTACAGATGATGAAGTTAGCTGCTGGGCAGAGCTATCATCAATGCTTTCCATCTTTATTTTAATAAGAGGAACGAGCAAATTGTTTGTGACCTTTGTCAAGGGCTTCCTGGAAGACAAGAAACGTAGCTGCAACAGAATCACTAGCCTGGAGCCCTGCTGAATATTCAGAGCTTTAGCCTTGAATAAAACGTGCTGTAACAAAGCCGTTGTGTCCGATGGAGCCATGTCTACTACAAAAGAACAGGGATCTAAAAGCTAAAAGTTAAATCTTTTCTTTCTTCTTCCTTACACTTGTGGAACAATGTTGGCAATATGCTGTTTTGTTCAACTGCTCTGAAAATGTATATTCAAGGCAGGAAGCTTAAAACTGTGTCTCCTTGACAGCTGGCTCATCATGCATATGCTGCTGTGGGGGGAAAAAAAAACCTGGGCTTTTAGTTTTTTAGAAAATAAAAAGCAGACATATGTGCTTTTCGTATGTGTCACATAAGGGGCATGTCCCCTATGGCCAAGCAGCATTTAGGACCAGGGAGATGCCATTTTTAGATACCTCAGACAAAGAGAACCTTCTGTGAAGCTAAGCACATGATGCGGTATCAAGCAAAAATGCTGAGGCATGAATGGGGCTGTATGTGTTGAAGAACAGGAATGGTTAAAAAATGCTTTCCTGGCATGGAAAAGGGGTTCCTATAGATTCCTCCCACCCATGCCCAGAGAATTGGGTGGAAGTCTCACACTTTATATGGTCTGTAAGATAAGATGGGAGAGACTTGATCCTGATGTTTGTAGCAAAGCCTTAATTTACCTCTCAGCAATGTTGTCACACGTTTTATTCATTCCAAAGGCACTGCCTGATGCTGTCCACTGTGATCAGGGTGTTTCTGATTAGATGTGTTTAAAACAAAACAAACAAAAAACCCCAAAACAAAACCCCAAACAAACCAAAAAACACCACCACCAAAAAAACCAGAAAACAAACCCACTTTCCCCCCAGAAAAAACCCAAACCAACCAATAGCAAAAAAAACAACCAGGGGGTGTCGTGGCCAGTCCATAGGCTCTTTGTGGTAGCCACTCCAGGGACTTGAATCATCCTTCAACAATAATGGTGTTGATATTTTTATTTCTGCAGTTCTTAATCGTTTGTAGAGATAGAGGATGGACCAGATGTTATCTTCTGATTCAGGTATAGGCTTCGCAGGTGACCTGAGACAAAACACTTCATTGTAGATGTTTAAGCCAAACACCAAAAGGAGAGCTTCCAAAAACCATTTAGTGTATAGGGAAAATAAAATACACAGTATAAGTGCTAATACATAAAATAACACAGGCAAAACTGAGAAATAATTGCTGGATTTCTTGCAGCAGATAAAATTTTGAGGTATTATCAATTAAATGCAAATGCAGTGGTTGCTGTTTTGCATGATACTAGGGTTGGAGCTGGAGACAGGCTGTGAGTTGTAAGTCTCCAGAGTTTTACAAGTACATAAGCTGTTAAGTTTACTACTGGTTGTGCTGGTGGATCTTGAGATGGTGGCTCAGGTACAGAGAAGGGCCTGTAATGTGGATGGGCTGGTGACCTTGGCAAGGTTTCTGTGGGGCTATGAACTGCTTGGTTGCAGTGGGTGTAGAGGGGTGTGTTATCCATGTATTTTATGTACCCTCTTTGGGTTCTCTGTGTCTTGGAAAGCAGATTCTTTCATTGACTTCATCTTATTCTGTTACAGAACAGTACTTGTAGCAAGAAGGAAATAATTTACAGCCATATCTCACCTATTCTAGATGTATCTCCACTGTGTTAATCCATCTCATAGCTGGATGAACACTGAGAAATGGAAGTTAGCATTGTTGTGGGAGGTGGGTTATAACAGACATCTTGGAAAAGATTCGTGCTTAGCTGTAATATCTCTAGTGAAGTGGTGACTGGGTGTGAAAAAGGATTTAGATACAGATAAAGAAATAAACTTGAGTTGCAGTTCCCAGCTGGACACCGAGAAAAAGTGAAGAACAGAACAGGACTACCAAGCAAAATAACAGAAGCAGCCCAGTAATTTCCACCATGGAGTTGCATCTCTGTGTAATGTTCCCATACTATGTGTTTTACTACTAGTGTTAAACTTGTGTTAAATTTCTGTGTGCTATTTATGAATTGCTTCAGTTACTTTCTGCATTAAGTATTGCATATGAACACAATCCCTCCTTGACCCATCCAGGGTAAAGTGCTTAGTCATGTTTGTGCCTGAACAAATATGTCCGTAGCAGTTATCGCTACATACAGTGATAGACTTTATGCCTACGCTTCCCTAAGGTGGTACAGGAAGGTTGTCTGGGCACTGTTTCTGTAGTTAGATTATTTTATTTTGGCATCAGCTGCTTATTGGTCTCTGAAATCTTAAATTATATTTCTCTTTTGTGCATGACACTCTGATGCATTAACACTGGTATTTTATTCAGTACTATGGCATCACAGACTGAGTGAAATTCTTGAGGGCATTTTGGGAAGTACAGTTATAAAAGCTGATTTAAGCAGGTTCTTGTGGAACCTGGGATGCTCCAGCTTGAAAATGAAATTTCAGAATTGATCCTTGCTGTCCTTGTATTGAGGTAATGGCAGAGCAAAACCAAGGCATGGTGTCTTGCGTGTGTGGTAGGGACCCGGTGTACACAGCAGCGTTTTTCTTGACCTGGTGTCTGTGGCTGGTCATTTGGGTGGTGATCAGAAATGGCTGTCTGATATAAAGTTTCATGGCACCGGTTAGTACTGTGCTGTGCCAAGTGGTTCTGCATTTTGTTCATTGCCTGTGAACTGACAATGTTTTTTATTGGCAAAGGGCTTCTGTAAAACAGATAAGGAAGCTGCCCTGAGTGGCTCTTGCAACACAAAGGAAGTAGCTGTGACCCAGAATGGCGAAGCTCTTGAGTCACTTTTAGGCACCTTCAAAGGCTTCAAACCTCTTTCTTGCACCTGTGAATTGCTGGTGCCATTTACTAGGGTTATTTTCATGTTTGAGGCTTCAGAAATAGCATGTCTGAAAACCGAGGGAGTCTACACAATTATTTCTGGCATTAATGCTTCTGTGCAAAACCATCTGCTGGAAAGCTTGGAGTGCTGAATGAAAGGTGTAAACCTGGATTAGCACTGATATGGTTTTCTATTGCATTTGGCTCATTCACATCTCACTGGATGTTATCCAGGTTCCCTTAGAAGAGCCAAGATTGCCATCATACAGTGTAATGCCATATGTTAAGATTCATATGACATATTACCTAAAAGTCATAAATTATACTGTGTCTCTTTACAGGGCTGTGATTAGAAATGTTTATGTAAATGCACCTTCCAAAGAAAAATGGCACATGATGTTAAACAACAGTATTCATGGCAGCTCTAATGAGGTACTTCGACTCAGTCAGGATGTTGCCTTGAAAACAATCTGAGCCCAGTATAATGAGAAATTAATGTCCTTTTTTAAATGCACTGATCTTAGATGAGGTTTCTGCTGGGGCTGGCATCGCTGGGGAGAATACTCTTCACATTCTAATAAGAGGAAAGAAAGAGATTGAAAGACAAAACTGCAGAAAGTACCATTTTGTGGATTTGGGAATACCTGATTTTTGGAGTTGTGACTTATCTAGACATTATTAGAAGCTGATGTGGACTGGACTCGGGGCAGGGGTTCCACCCATCCTGGTTTTAATTGCTAGGTTTCACGATGGCTGCTTATGCAGCAATTCAAAGTGACTGTTGGCTATTACTCAAGTCACTTGGAGAACAAACTGCCTCTTTATAAATCCAGCTTTGCCAGAGCTTCCCAGTGATCGTTGTACTGCTGTGGCCCTCTAGAAATAGGCATCACTTCCAAAGTTCTGGCCTATGGAATTTCCCTCAGTGTGTAAGTTTTTGGTCCTGGCATTCTGTGTCACTTGACAGAAATCCCATATGCACACAGGTATCTATAGACACATCCTACTCTGTTATATGACTGTCAGACAAAAGATTTTACTTGGGCTATTAAAAAGCTTCCATAAAAGTGAAAAAGTTATTTTCTGTTTAACTCCTAATTTTCTTGTATACCAACACATCTCGAATTCTGCCAGTGACAGAAGATGTAACATGCCCAATTAAGTTAGCTGTAGATTTTCTCAATTGCTATTTCAAAGACAAATACAGAAATCAAGTGTGCAAAGATGAATATGCTTAGTTAGAAAGCTAACCAAACTGAGCTAGATATTTGTGTATTTGGAAAAAAACCAAAAACCCCACCATAAATAATGAATCAGATGGTTCTTTTAAGTATCAAAACAGAAGATACATACCAATTCAGACTAGACATTGGATTAAAAAAAAAATCTATCAGGAACCCATTTAATGCTAAGAATGATGTGGGTGTTTTGTCCAACAATAGATTTTTCAAATCAGATGAAAGGATCCAATCACTCTAATTATCACTAAGTCACTTTCTCTCCCTGAGAGATTATATTGGAGCTTTGTAGTGGCTGTAACTGTACTTTGCCTTCTGTAATCTGCTGCCATATTTGAGAAGACTAATATAATGCAAAATGGGGAAGATGTAAAAGGAGGTGTTGGATCAGTTTGGAATGCAAGTATTGGAAGAAGCAGGCAAACCAGAGGAACCCATTGGTTCGTTTTGAAGTGTGTATGAATTGGCACAGTGCTCAGGTAAACTATTAGGTTGTGGCTTCTACTCATTCTTCACATGGGGTGTCTCTCAAATGGGCCTCTTGTATGCATCTGCAGACCATGATGGCTGCTCTGACCTCACGTAAGTTGTACTGTCTCTTCCCTGTGCAGATGCACAGTGGTGCTGCGTGTGTGCTGGTGTGTTTTCTTACACGTGTGTACTGCACATATGTATCTGTATCTGCCTTTTCTTGTCACCCTTGCGTCAGCCTCAACGGGCGTGTTCCCAAGGCTCAGTGTCGCCGCAGGATCAGCTCTCACATGATTATGTGAGGGATCAGCATGATCGGCTGTCACTGATTTCACTGACATCTGTCCCCACAGTGAGACAAGCTGCAACATGAATTATTGAAGACATACACATGCAGATCTGTGTCATGATTACGCCAAACAATACGCTTTGCCGCACTCCGGAGAGCTGAGGAGAGCCATGTGGACAGCTGCTTTAACCCTTTTTGACAATCTGTTACCGTCTTTCAGGCACTGGAACTTTCTCGGGGTTTGTAAAACTCGAGTAGCCTCAGTCTTTGCTTCCTGTTCTAAAGTGCTATTCTGTATTTATTGTCTGAAGAAGGTTTTTGTAAAAGAAACAATTAAAATTTAGGTAAGAGGGCTTGATCTTAAAACAGGCTGAAAATATGAGACCTTATCCAGCAAAGAAAGTAAGCCCCTGATGAAGCTGAACCTCAAGTGAAGGAGTATTTAAATACCTAATGTTAAGCATGACACTGAAAACTTTAAAAGCTTTGGGGCTGTGAGTGCTTGGGGTGGCTGCATGACTGAGTAAATGGGTTAGGACTCAATCTTGTAAAACAATAATAAACTTGTTTACTTTAGTCATTGGACGGATTTAAACCTGTGCTGTACTATCACAACATAGCAGCTATTTGTATTTGCTTGTCTTAATGGTGCATAGGATTGTTCACCACTCACAGAAGTTACAGCTATGCGTATGTACGTGCTAGCAGTTAGCAGCTTTGGAGGTGCTGCAGCAGAAATAAACCATAGGAAGAGGTTTGAAGGAAAAGTCATTCCATAAGACATCTCTTTGTTTATTCTGTGCATTGAGTTTAAGGCAGAAGAAAACACAAAGGCAGTAATAACCAGAAGAGAGAAATACTATATTTTTTGAAAAAAAATCAAATTATTAAATAGAAACTAACTGAAGTTATCCTTTGGATGACTGGAAGGCTGTGATAAGGCACAAAACAGGGAGGTGTCATCTGTGTGAAAAACTTGTTTGCAGTAATGGTGAAGGTGTGGAAATATTCAGCATTTGAATAGATAGTCATGAGTTGAGAAGGATGATTTGGGTAGGCTGCTTCAGCGGCTGCACTGTTTATGCAGAGGAAGAAAAGGGTTTCTTACCAATGTATCAGGCAAAAAAAGTGTGGTTTACACAGAAGAGATCTCACATGAGCTGTCAGTAAAGAAGCAGGTAGCTCCTGTCATTACTCATGCTGTGACTTGAGGATTTGTGGGCAGGAGGATCTGTTATAGGGATCTGTAATTTGGCACAAAATGTTTTTTTCACGGTGCAGTTGACCCATTAGTTGAGACAGTGAAAGCAGTTTAAGACGTTGGTCTACACCTTACTTAGCCTGTTCTCAAATCTCCCCTGCGATTCCAGTGTATGAAAAATGGCTCAATGGAATGACAGAGGTTAAAATGATTTCTCAGGATGGAGAAGGGAATAATACAAGCTGGGGAGCTTCGCAGTTTGCAGTGGCAGAATGTTTTGCTGTCTTTGTGACAGTACAATTAGAGGGGCTGGTGAAGAGAGGTGGGAAAATGGTTAGGAAGTTCATGAGCTCATGTCAGTAGCAGGCTATTAATAATATAATTAATACAGTGTAAATAGTTGATTTTGAGTCTAGAAATTTGGGAATGTACTCATCTAGGTAAAGAAAGATGTGCTTAATTTCATAAGGTGGTTGGTAGACATGTCTGATACCTCAAGTCTTTTTGCCAAGGATAAGCTGATAGAGACATCTGAGTATCAAACTACTATACTGTGAAGTTGAGTTAAAATTTATAGGTAACTTTTTTAACCCCTAGTTAAGTAAGCAACTTCAGAGCCTGTGTGACTTTAACTTGTAAAATTGCACCTTTTTTTCTGTTTTGGTGCAACTTGAGCATGTATTGAAGTGAAGCAGATGGATGTGGGCTCACTTGTGACCGTGGAATTCTGTGGGAGGCTTTCTGTTAATTTGCAGTGGGGTCCTTTAGGTGCCTCTGTCTCACCAAACCTATATGCTAGCTTTATAGTTAAAGGACTATTTAGAGCTGTGTGTGGCTCTAAGAGGATTTCACTCCACAGAGAGCTGTGGATAACCAAGGAGAAGCAGACAGTAGCCTTTACCCTGGGCAGCAAACTTTCTGCAATTATAAGAGTTTTCACCAGCACATCCAATGAACCTTTTATCTGGTGGTTTAGTTTAGAAGTGAACAATACTGGTGGATTTTCCTCCTGCTCAGTTTATGTTATAGGTTATTCTGTGTTGGTTCATGATGAGTGGACTGCTTTGGATGGTGTCTTGGGTTTTTTGTTTTTTCTCACTGTTTTCTGCTCCTACACAATAGATACTGATTCAACCAAAGACTTAATATGTCTGAAACACTGTCAAAAGGAGAGGATGAGCTCCCTTCAAGGGCTTAGCAGAAGTCAGATGTGGCTTTCCACCTTGGTGCAGAAGTAATTATAATCCAGACCCTTGGACAGTGTTGTGCATCAGAAGCTATGAATATTTGGAGCTTTGCGGAA
The DNA here is from genome assembly GCA_907165065.1 of Caprimulgus europaeus. The sequence continues at coordinate 80,857,270 of OU015526.1, forward strand.
TGGATTATTTGCTCTAAATATACTCAGAGTAATTGTATAGCTCATATCCAGCAGGTCAGGATTACAGATTTCATTACAGATTTCAGAGATTGGAAGCCTTTATACAATTACTGTAAGTCCAACTAAGAGGTAAAAATCATTTCCTCAAGATGGAATAGGAAAGGGTAGTGATCTGACATGACTTTCCCTAGGCTCAGTTTCATTAGGAAAATAAAAATCCTTTTTCATTTTCATCTGGGTTAGATATATCTGCGGACATATGGCGTATCAGGTGTGATATATGCTTGGATCATCCCCTACATCTCTTAAAGATACACAGATGATCAATATTTCTTGGGCCTATGCTTCCTTGATTCTGTAAACTGTTTTCTTTTGGGCTGGCAGCTAACTGCACATTTCTTGCAGAATTAATCTGATTAATTGCAGATAAATTCTGCAAGAAATGCCAATAGCTTGGTTTCAACTTAGTTGCAATGTGGAACGAAAAATAAAAGTAGTGAAGAAATGCTATAGGAAATTGTTCTGGATTACACACGTTTTTTGTTTTGATTTTCACTTAATGTTTTAGCAGGGTTTTTTACATTTATAGTAAAAATAAAACAAAACCACCCAAAGACTTGTAAAACTAATATTGTTTAGTAATAAATTGGGAAGTTTTGCAGTCAAGGCTCTTCAGTAACATGACAAAAAATGCTTTTGCTCCATTCTCTTCCTAAAGTTAACTTCAATCAAAGCATATGTGATGCTACCAGACCGATTTGTCTGTTTTGCCAGAATAACTTTCTGAAGGGGATGAGAATTCTTTCTGGAAAGCTTACATCCAGCTCTGACAGGATATGCTGGCACTAGTGAGCCTCTTGATTCATTAATGTGCTACTAAGTAGGAATTAAGGCACCAAGCTCTCCAAGACCTTGATGTATGTATTACCTTCTTTGGGGAAAAACAGTAGAGTTGTATGATTTGTGTGGGCTACCTCTGTAAAATAAGGGGAATATTCATTTCAAATGATCTGGGATCCAGAATTATTGCATGCATGGAGCAGAAACCATGAGGCTACATGAGATTTTCCTTGGACAACTTGGGAAATGCTGGGAAAGAGGGTCTCTTGTGAAAAGCCTTAGAAGGCAGGGGAAATGGTACAGACAAGTTGAAGGAGGATGTCTGCATGTTAGAGTACATGAGAGCAAATTGTTTCTGAGCAATCTGTTGCTCTGAGTTAGAAAGCTTTGATAGCAGAACTGGTATTTCTGGAACTGCAAGGCCAGTGGCACTGGGACTGAGAACTCATAACTACTTAAAAATGGAGGGTGACAAACACAGAATGGGGTTATGTGACACTGTGTGCAAATGAAGACTGAATGTGTCAACTTCTTGCTTTCACAATTTATAGTCTTGCTTCATCTTGAAAATGTTCCTGAATTGCCTTTATAAGCAGAACTTGTTTATTTTTTTAGGAGACAGGGAAAATGGTTTTTGTTTTGGTTTTTTAGTAGCTAGGTGTCAAATGTTCTTTGTGTGATCCAGCAAAGAAACAACCCAAAAGAGGAAGAAGTCCTCAAGAAGGTGTTAGGAGTACCAAGAACAGAGGTAATTGTGAGGATCACAAAGAAATAAGGCCTGTATATTGATTATATGTGCGTAACAAAGTGCAGGTACACAAATATTGTACAGATTCCTTCTGATGGCTCTGCACAGCCATCACTGCTATGCAAAGAGATATTAAAAAAACTCCAGAGCCCCCATATTTGAAAGGGCTTTGAGTTACACACATGCTCAACTGCTGTGTGCCTGAATGTAGACAAACGTGACAGCGCTACTGGTGCCCAGGGACATGCCATACGCAGTGTGAGCGTTTGCTGGTGCTGGTTCATACTGGGTAACATGCTGTGAGAACAGAGAGTGTTGTTGGACAGATCTCCAGGCCCGTCGTTGCCTCCCTGTAGAAAGAAAAGCGTGGGACTTGGGTAGAATTGCCAACAAAGTGACAGAGGAACGTGTGTGCTTCTCAAAATGGATGTCTTATCAAGGGTCTTTCTGTTGGACAACTCAGTAATATTTTTCAGGGAGATAGCTCTGTTGCTCTGGGAGAATGAGCTGAAAAATTGAGGGGCAGTGCTTGGGAAGAGAAAATGTTCTTATGGACTTGAAGTTTTTTCTTTGAGAGTTTGTGCAAAGCACATTATTTGCACAGCTCTCCTGCAGCAAAACCTGCGTGCATGTTATGAACCAGGTCTGTGCTCGTTGTTTTGGCACAATCTCATCTGTATTATTGCTGGCTGGTTTTGATGGCTTGTGTATTCCTTATAAGAATTAAAAACTACTTGATAAAGATCCATTTGCCTGTACTTACCAATGTGAGTCTATTGTATAAAGGTACATATTTTGTCCATAACAGAGCTGAAAACAGGTTGCCTGTTAGAACCTGGAGTGTCAGTCACTCGGTTTTCTTCTGTTTCACATTAACTGGGTTCTGGATTTTGATGCCAGTGGGCAACCTATGTCTTGGCCTGAATTTGGTGCAAAATCCAGTAATCAGGGCTGAGACATGGGGCTTGGAGCAATGGAGTTATTTTTAGTTGTGAAAAAAATAATGGTGTAGGAGCTTCCTGATCCTGAAATTCTAGCTGATACCTGGTGGCACTCAAGTGCTGAGAAGGTAATGGTGGAGGTAGAATTACCACATCTTTGGGGTGACTTTGCCAACCTGCAGTGTTGCAGTAAATCAGTCCTTCATCAAATTCCACAGTAGCAGCTGCTGCAAAAGTTTTCAGCCCTAGGAGCTGCTCAGATTGGTGAATGCTCTTGCAGAGCTCTATGTGTTCCTGTGAAAGCGCCTGGGAAAGCCAGAGTATGGTCTAGTAGGCTAAAGGTTGATAGAACAGGGCATTAAATACTGCTGTCAAACCAGAAATAACGGATTTTACCTACACATAGGTCAGTCAGTGTTTATATCTGTGTTATTGATTTTCTGCTTGTCAAAAAGGAAATACGTTCATGTAAAAGCTAATTAGATTTAATGTTTAGATTGAAGACACAGAAGGATGGTAGAGACGAATAAATCGTGAACTCTATTACTGTGTGTTAGCTACAGGCTATAAAGACGCGAGCAGAAGGTAACACATGCTTCTCTTAGTAAGCATATGACTTGAGTGGACTACTCAGCTGCTGAAAGATTAGCATATGCCTGAGTGCTTTGTGGAATCAGGGCTTTCCTAGGTGTGAATCCGAGACGATGGAGTACTCGGAGTGCTTTCTCTGTAGCCATAGGCATGAGCTGACTGGCACGTAAGGTTTAAAGTATCAGAGACCTTGCTGCTGCACAGTGTCTTCTTACCCACCTCTGCAGTCCTGATCTTCCCTTCATGCGGAATAGCAGTGGATGGTGACAATTAATTCTGTAAGGTGAATGAACAAGATTGTGTTTCCATCAAAAGAGCAGCATCTGTTGTTTTTAGCACTTCCTGGAATCACTAGTGTCTTAAATCAAACTAATGGTACATTAAGGTTGTTTGAGGTAGTAATACTCCTTATTTCCATACTTCTTTAAAAAAAAACCCAAAACTAAACCTTATCTTTAGTTTTTCAAGCTTCCTTATAGCTGGTGGTTTTTTCCATAGCAGTGATTTATGTTTTTTCCCTTACACCCTTGCCTTTGTCAAATGGATTTTCCTTTCAGAGCACAGCTCCAGTATAATAAAAGCGTGTGTGTGTAAATGGACATGCACAGAACCTGCAGGTCAAATTCAGTGTTCCTGGCTGCTGTAGTGAATTCAGCCTTAAACATGTTATTAGCCTTTGGCTTTGGAAAGCCATATGGCCAACAAATCTGGCCAGAAGCAGACTGAATCCAATTCACAGAAAGCTGGTAAACCTGGATTTGTTGCTGAAATTGTCCAAATGTTGTCTTTAGGCAGCCAAGAAAATAGTAGCAGCCAAACTATTATGATAAAGTAAGACTGATTGCTGTGTTTTCACCTGACAAACACAGGTGAGGAATGGAAGGAGTGACAGAAAACCACCAGCATCTCTTTTAAGTAGTATAGGTTTATAGCTGGAAAAAGCAGATCTAATTCTAGTATTCTATTGGTCTTATGCCAGGGAGGCTTTTAATTGCTGTCCTCTTTTTTTGGTATCTTCCAGAGTGGAGGGAGCATCAGCTCTAACTTTGTGCTTAGTGTTCTGCACAAACAAATGAAGAAATCACTTGATCCCCACTAAACAGAGTGGGGCTTCGGCATCTAGTCTGTTAATATTTATGGCAGCGTTGACCAGTGGGGATTGAATTCATGGAGCTGGCTGGAATCAGAATGCTTTTGTTTTTCAATTTTTTAATGAAGGAAATAGAGCTTTAATTGTTGTTATGTGAAAATCCTTTCTGTTTAGCTTTATGAGAGAGGTGGTTATTTTTATTATCTTTCACTGGTAAGAGTTACTCGCATAAGAAGCTTTCAAAATATTAACCAGTCGCTGAAGGTTCTTTGAAGAAAAATATGACTGCTCGTGTAAACAATTAATGGTTGTTAAGCATGGCAGTGTATATTATGACAAACAACACATGCTACATTATGCCAGCTGGTGTAATGATGTGATAATGTCTGACTCATTAACTCTGGCACACAGTTTACGATGCCCTTCTATGACAGGATTAATTGATTCACACATACATTAAAACAAAAATAACTAAACTGAAATTCAGCTGGAAGCCTGGGTTCTCATTTGTCATCAGCCCTGTTGGTGGTTAAAGCCAATTCGGGCCCAGTGTGGGGCGAGTCGAGGTTTGTCCGCTGACCTTTGTTTTGGTGAGCTGGATCAGTATCTTGTGAGGAGGGGAGGGGTTATGTGAGCTGTGATTTGTCTGAAGGGTCCCTACTACAGCTTTTAGTGCTTCTGTAGCTGTTGGGATCAAACAGGGAAGTGGGAAGGTGAAAATATCCAAGAATTCCAAAGTCATTTTTGCCTGAGTTAGGACTTAATGCACAGCCTGTTGTCTACTGTCTTTATGGAGCAAGAGCTTGTTAAATATATATGAGGATTATTATATATTAGAGGATTGATTGGCTTTTACGTTGCCAGCGAGGAGTCTTTTCTCAAACCAGAACTTAACACACGAGAAGAAATTCTTGAAGGCTAGTTCAAAGTTGTTTAGGGAGTGTGAAAACTGAATTTGAAACAGTTTGATAAAGATGAAACCAAATAAATCATTTAAAAATGGAAATGAAAATACCTTGTGGTGAAGTGGCCTATGGCTTACCTGTCTTGATGCTGTCACAGGGAGAAACCCAGTGTGTCTCTGCTTTTATCTTGTCAGTGACTAGCCTGTACCTGACATGATGAAAAACAGCTTCTCTATTCACTGAAGGGTTCTTTAGACTGCTCTGCACACAATACTTACCTGGCCTAGAAGCCCCAGCAGAGCAAAGGTGTTGGGCGTTGTGAGCTGGACTGCATTCTCAATTTTGCTCACACTGTAATTCACATTGAAACTTTGGGTTGCATAATAACTAGGTGTCCAACTAATCTAGTAGGAAATACAGTTTCTAGGAGTTTTAGTGCAATGTGTGTAGCACTAAGGTGTCAGTATGTTACTCATGGAAGTTAGTAGATAAAATGGTGTAGAATTTTCACACCCCAAAGATGTTTCAAAAGATGAAATTGGAAAATATCTTGCTATTCTTATACTGTACAGACAATTTTATTTTTCCTGTACATTGCTCAAGAAGATACATACAACTAGGCTTAGAAAAATAGCATCATCTACGTGTTTCCGTTTGACAGGTCCCTTCGAGAAGGATAGGAGGGAAAGAACAATTTATTTATTCATACTAAAGTAATACTTTCAGTTTTCCTACTGAGTAATAGTGTGTTACTCGGGGCTTACCTGGGTGCTACGAGTTGTTGGCAAACAGACAAAAAGGAGAGGAAGCAAAGGTTAAGTCCAAAAACCGTCTGGTTATTTGAATTAAGCTGCAGGTCTAATTGAAGGTTTCTCTTAACCTGTGGTTTTGTCCTGGCTTCCCAAAAAGTGGAAGGCCCTGATAAATGTGATCTGAAAAAAGAGACTAGTCAAAATAAAAAAACCCAAAAGAATTACATAGAAGGAGCAGCATTATCTGATAAACTTTATGATGTTTAAGAAATAAAGGTGGCTGAATCCTTATGTTCAACATGTACCTAATTTTCATTTTTTTTAAGAGGTTCCCCTTGCTTGTGGTATGATTTCCTGAAGTGGTTCATTCTTGAGGTGTGGAACGGGATGTTCAGATGCTCTGTTTCTGCAGAGAGAGACCTGGTAAGGGGGGTATGTCCTAGTGCAGTCACACAGAAGAGATGCTGAAGCTTTGCTACCAGGAGCTGGGATGTAGGTGAGACCTGGCTGCCCCGGTTGCTGTGTTTCACTCTCAGTAAACATATGGGACTGTGACTCAAAGAGTCTGAAAGCTTAAAAAATAGCTCCTTAGCTCGAGAGTAGTTTCCTGCCTCACATGCTTATGGATAATAGAATTATACTGGGGCAAAGTATAATCTAGAAGTAAGTCTAATAGAAAGTCCCTGTCTAAGGCATTTTTATGGAAAAATGTTTCCTGACTTGAAACAGTTTCATAAAAAGACTCCTTTTCCACTGACTCTTCAGTGTTGGGTTATTTTCCCCCCCAGTCAATGGAAAATAGTCATGTTCCATATTTCAGCCACCTCCCCTGCCTCAGATTTCCTCTACAAAGAAAATATTTTGATTGGGGCAGGTTAGTTTATCTCCTTGTGCTTTTTTTCATCTGGGATCCTAGCATGGCAATGTTCTTGATGATGTGCTACTTGCTCCCATGTAATAGGGCAGGTGTTGTTACTTAGAGATGTTTTTCAGCCAGTTTTCTGATGTTATGGAGGTGGTTGGGAGTGTAGAGCAGTCAAATTCCACTTAAAATGAGGTAGTGTAGTGGTATTTTTGGGTAGAGTTAGCTCAGGTTTTTCCAGTGGATCTCCATGGAGGCTGGGTGCATTCAGGAGCTGTCGGAACATCCTCAAAGCTCTGAGCAGCATCAGCCGTAAGGGTGTTGGATCCTGTTGTTGTGATGATCCATGCCTTTTTTGTTCATCTCGCTTGATACTAGTGGAAAATGACTGACTTGTGTTGGTTTCAGTATCCTTGAATATGATGAGCTGAAAAAAATCTTGGGAGTTTCTATCTTTGAGTTCTTCATGCAGGTTTTGACTGAGTGTTATGTTGAGGAATATATTCTGACCCTAGCATCTATTTCTGCTAGGTCACTGAATAGGAAACCAATTTATTCATTGTGCCTTGATTATTTCTCTCTGCTGACTCTTATATTTTTGTTTTCAGTTTGCTTTGGGTCTACAGTAGTAAATAGTTGGGCAATATGAAGGGTGGTTATACTTTATGATTGTGAAGATAAAGGCATTGTCATTACAGGCAAAATTTTGGCTATTTGAAGTATGTTGAGCACAGAGTGGTTTTGGCAGCACAATTTCATATGAACTAACTTATCCTGCTGGTGGTTTTTGATAGCTGAGGTGGTTCAGGTGTTCCTATGGGGAACTAAATTCCCTGGTTAAACACAAAGTCCTCTGCTATGGCTTTAAGTCTTGCTACACTTTCTCTGTGCAGTCATTTTTCCTTTAAAAGGCTCTTGTGTGTAAGTGTGCCTCAGGTTTAGCTGTTACATCTAAATGCGGAGAGAACCCTGAACAGCCCTCGGGTGGGCTCATGTGAATTTGGTTGGAATTTCTCCAGGCAGCTGGAGCACTGAGCTACTGTTGAGTTACCAGCTTACACTTATCTGAGCTGAAAGCTGAGGCTATGCACCCACCCGGCATCCCAGTGACTTGTCACAGTTACATGATGTGACATGGCTGACCGCTACAAATGTGTCTTATTTTTTTGCTCAACACATTCTTTAGGAGACTTCACACTCCCTGTGCTGAAAGGACAGGTTAGTGTGCAAGAAGCAAATTGCAGCACAGCGTGGACTCATGAACTTGAACCACTGTGCAGAACCGTGGCTGCTCTTCTCTTAAATACTCCCCATAAGGATGTCACTGTTCTGCTCTTTTTTTCCTTTGTGGATATTATTCTATGACGAGGCATGCTTTATTGAGTTGGGTTCTTTGTTGTTGTTTTTTTTAGACTATATTAAGGTAATAGTCTGATCTAAAAACCCAGTTTAGATCAGGCCTCACAGTTTCTAAGTGCATGATGAAAACTGTTTCTGCCTGAAAGAGCTTAGTCTTATACAGGTAAGGAGAAAAAGGAAATAATAGTAATTCCTAGGAGTCTGGCAGAGGCAGAGATCCAAGATATTCTCCATTATTGATGCACCTTGAATTGGTGTTTAGAAAAAAAAGCAAAACCAGAAAAATGACCAAACAAAAAAATCCCAACTATGTTCAAATGTTTGGCCAGAAAAATTCTGTGTTGTTGTCTGTGTGAACCTTCACTGTAAGTATTTGCTGTTTGCTTTATCATGAGTTGTGTCAATTTTGCTGTGCTTATAAATCAAGTGATACACTTCAGTTCATGTTCAGATGACCATGATTCTTTCAGTGGGGTTTTCAGAAAAAAAACCAAGAAACTATGACTATGAGTTTAAAATGAAATTAAATAAAATAAAAAAATCTAGAAATATTGCCTAGCCCTCAAGTGAGATGGCTTGATTCCCTGAAAATCTTCAGACAAAGCAACTAGTGGGATGTTGTCAGGAAGACAGCAGGGACTGTTTTAAGTGTTTAACTTAAAAACATAGTTTTTACATAGTTTACTATGTAACTATTAGGTTTTTAGGTGCTTCTAATACTGGCAGTAATGGACTAGGGAGCAGTGATTGTTAGATACATCAGAATAGCTTTTGGCAACATGGTCATTCAAGTTTCCTTTGGCTTTTCATACCTGTCTTGTTATGAGTGAGGTGGAGTCTGTCAAATTGTTGCATTGTCTGTGCAAATTTGAGGATGTGCTTTTTACTGCTCCTCTGAGTAGATACCCAGCTTCTGCTGTAGCTAGATGTGATGAAACACAGAACATGCCCCATTTCTGCATCACCTGGCTGTCTTGAGGATAAGCAAACTTGTTTGCATGTGTCAAGTCATCTGAGGCACCCAGGTTGTGAGATGTTTTTCCTCCTGGAGACAAGAGTTTCCAGTTCATTGAGAGCTCTCAAGTTTCTCTACGTGAACTGGATTAACCTCACTCATTGCAAACTTGTTGCGGTTTGTAAAGGTGATAGTCCAGAAACAGATTGTGCCTACAGTGAGTCCAGGGGAAATCCAGACAGCTGTGTGCTGTCAGAACATGCTGTAAGGATAGATGAAACACAAGTCAGTCCTCAGTGATCTAGAAATGGATCTTACTCAGCATTTCTACTTAGGTATATCTTTGCAGCTGCAAACAAGTGCTGTATTTGGACTAGGAAGCAGTCACACAGGGTGTAATTACTGACTGGAATGTTTGTGTGCACACATGTGCAGTTTTATTAGCATATCTGTACAGTATGACTAGTAATAAAGTCTGTGTTCTGTTTCATGCAATATACTAATGACTGAGAATGTTTTAACAGTGGCCTTAAATAAAATATCCCCCTGTACTTAAGAGTTTGTCTCCCACAGCCTGCACTGTGCATGTGAGGGTCTAAGGTGGCACTTGTTATCAACTAGTACGACAGGAAATGTATTTCTAGGGCTTGCAGTAATGATTGAGAAGATGATTAATTTCAGCTAAAGGAACTGTCTGATGATGATGGAAAGATAACAATCACCTATGGAGGAATAATGGATCACATAATTAACACTATTATCACATTATGATAAGGTGATCCTTGGGCTATAGGAAAGCACAAGCAGGTTTGTGAAGTCTGGAATGCTTTTTTTGAACCTCCTGCAACGCTACTGAAGTAGAAGCTGAGGCTGATGATGTGTGTCCTGCTGAGCTGGTTTGTTTAAGGTGCACCACGCTTGAAGGGGCTGTATCTGTTCCCCTCTCAGTTTGCCTCCAATGACTTAGGAAGATGTTTGGGTGTCTAGACAAATTTTCTGATCAGTCTTAGTCTTCACCAACCCAACAGTAAGATATGCTTGCTAACCTGCTGGTGTCAAACACCCCTTCAGAGATAAAATATATATGTGTATATATATATATGTGTGTGTGTGTGTGTGTGTGTGAAAAATAAAAAAATAACCTCTGGAGCTGCTAGTATAGTAATGAGCTATATAATGTATGCTAAACACAGAGGCTAAGCACTGCAGACAATTTCTCCAGTGCTCATATAAATCACATGGTAAAGGTTTTACTGGAAACTGAAATGGAGATTTAAATATTCCTTGGGTTAAGTTTATTCATTTTATTTTGATTGAAACAATCAGAAAAGATTGTGTGGCTGTAATTTCAACAGGAGGTTAAAGTAGGTGACTGACCGAGTTGTGATCGTATTTACTTTAGACCTCAGTGGAGAGATTACTCATAGAGATCTTATTAGGCTGCATGATTAAAAAAAAAAGCAGCAGCAACAAATTTTCAATATCTAACACATATAGTGGCTGCATAATGTTGCATCTAGATGGATGATAGTTTAATTTAATGTTTAGTCTTATGCATGGGCTTACTCAGACAAACAATTGCTTACTCCCAGGGGATTATGGGCATTAATATCAAAATGATAACATGAGTATCGGAGCCATGCTCAAATGGAGCCGAAGGATTCACAACATCCTGGTCCTCATGGGAGCTGATTTATTTGGATGATCTCACTGTAAGTTACTTGAGATAAGAGTCTGCAGCAGCTGTACTATTCCCTGTGCCTGTAGGTGAAAGCAAAGACTGGAGCCAGGCTCCTGCAGAAATCCCTAACGAGATTTGCACAGTACACCTTGTCCTTCAGTTAAACCAACAAGCTGTGGGCTCTGACTGCATTTGCATGCCTACTCTGTATTTCAGTTAATGCTCATCTTCTCTTCATCCCACCCCTCGTGACCCTTCTTTCTGCATCCAAGCTGGACTTCAGACTTGAAAGAGCAGCCCAGGAAAGCGTGGTCCTGCCCAGCGATCAGTGCCCACGCAGACAACATGCGCTGACATTAAATGATGACTTCGTGTCTCAGAATGTGCATGTAATGAGGCACCATCATCATAATTTAACTGTGTGGTTCTGCTTAGTGGCAATATAGAGAAATTATTAATTAACCAATTTTCTAATAGAATATACAGAGGTGCTGTCGTTGCCTAAAGGAGGAAGAGAGGGCTGTAATTTGCTGGTATCAGATGAATTATATTATGAAAATGAGCTTCAAAAACTGCAGGAATGGAGAGGGAAGAAATACAACTGTAATGGGTTTTGGTTGTTTTTTAGTTTCTGATTTTTTTTCAGATTTGCTAATGATTATTGTATGTCCATCCTTAAGGTCATTTGTGATGTGTCCCATGCTGAGAATTATGACCAGCAACAAGAAATGAGAAATTAATTTGTTTTAAATGGTACTACACATTATCAGGAGAGAGGCTGCATTTTCAGCCACTAAAATGATTCCTAATGACAAGCTTAATCCTTCTCTCAGACACAGATGCGCAGAGTGCCATGCAGTTTAGAGAATAGGCTACTGTGCATGAGGATAAAACACAAGTTGGGGGAAAAAAAAAATTCCTGCAAACACTAATTTCTGACCATTCAGTGCTGCGTGTTGTGTTAGTTGAAATTGCTGTGAGGGATTTCATAACTAAAACTTGCTCGGAGTTGAACCGGCTGCTATTCAGCTGCTCTTGGAAGGGGAATGTGTGTACAGTAATGCCAGTAGGAGGAGAATGCTACTGTGCTGCCTTTAGTCATAGTTGTGGATTTATGAGATTTCCTTTTTGTTACTGTGCATTTTTTTCCCAGTAAAACTGAACAGCTCTACTCGTCTGTACAAGGTAATGGAGAGGGGCTGTGGGCTCAGCAGCTCAGTTCTGTGCTTGGTTGAGTATGGCTGTGTGCCATTTGGTTAATGAAGGCCAGAGTGTTTTCTTCATCACATGGACTCTTCCTAGTGTGATGAGATATTATTCTCCAACACATGCTCTATTCCTGCTGCAGATTCTTGCTTCTCTTTAAGGAGTCACAAGGTGCAATCCCATTGTTTTTACTGCTCATCTGCAGATAAAATGAATGTAGTACTGTAGCATGTCTTAAAGTCTCCTGTCTTAAAAAGCAAATAGCTGCAGGCAGTTGAATTCAAATGAGTAGTTTGGCAACTTAATGAAATTATTTCCTGATCCTTTTTGTTTGATTTCACACATAATAAGTTGAAAACTGTTGTGATTCAAGAGGGCCAAGATTTCCTGAGTAAAACTCCCTATTCAGTTCCTTCAGTTGTGTGGTAAGGTGCGTGTAAAAGAATTAAAAGCACCAAAGCTACAGACTTGGGGTAGGTGGCGTGAATATTCTCTGTGGAACACAGCAACTCCAAAAGGCTCAAGTCCTGTGTTTTGTGTTCATGTTTGATAGACCCAGAGGAGCTGTGGAAGAGAGAGCAAGATGATATCTAGGGTGCTGCTTTGATCCTCTCCCAGTGAGGTAAAGGAACTGTGGGACAATGACAATTTCAAAAGCTTTACCCTTGTGCTTGTATTTCTACAGGATAAATTGAGTCAGTGTTTTAAGATGAAGCATTATATCAGATTTGTTTTTTCTTTTTTTGAAAGATCTCAATCACTGGAGACATTTGTCAAAAGAGGAAGATGCAGCTTTGAAAGCCGTGTGGGGTTAGAAATTTAAGGACATGGTTTTCAGTTTCAGGGGAAGGTGGGATGTCAGATTACTTTCTCAAATACCTTGAGAGAAGATTGTCCCCTGTTGTGTTTTCCTTTCTGGGTGCTTGTTCTGAATATTCCATCATAGAATATTGATGTCTTAACCACTTACTGTGTTGGCCCAGTCACACAATGATATGTGCTCCTCACTGTGGCTGGGAAGAGAGTAAGGATGGAGAGAGGGGATTTCACAAAGGATTCTTGGTTTCTCCTGACTGAATGAAAGCTGCTTTCAAGACAGCTGATGTGTTGGTATGCCAGAATGAAGGTAAAATACATGGAGAGCCTAAACTGCTATGTATTTTAAAAATTAAGACCAAACCATTATCAAACAGGTTTGGATTTTTTTTTGTAAGACATGAATGTTGAGAATACAGAGTGGCTTACTGATGCTCTGTTGTTTGAACCAGTAAGCAGACATGATACTGCAGCATGAAGACACTCTAAATGATAGAGCACTCCTACTGTGAACTGAATCCTTTCATGATTATGAAAGGTAAATATATCTGGGAGTTGATTCAGGGGTAAAGAAGACTGTAGCTTATACAAATGACAGAGGCAAGGAATGAAAGCCCCACCAGCACTCCTCTGATGTGCCTTTTGTCAGGGTGGTGTCAGTCTGCTGTATCAGCTGAGACCTGGACTGACATGGTATGGTAACATAGGTTGCACCAGCTGATGCTAATTCAGAGCCTAAAATCTCATATTCCTTCCAAAATCTGTCAGCATCAGTGAGGGACAGTGTAAGGTTGTCAGAATGCTCCACTTGAGGAGTTTTCATAGCCAAGAGATGACAGGTCTCATCAGGTTGCTTAAGGTGGATGACTTCAAGGGAGGCAGCTCAGCTGTTCTGATGGTCTGGATTGATGTGGACTAGATTAAAGATAAAGCTTTTAGTTCTTAATGATTTGTTCAAGTAGCAGGTGGAAGCGGAAAATTTAGCTTTATGAGAGGGAACAAAATAATCAGGATAAGAATGGAGGGCAGCTCAGAAGATGAAGATTTTTGTATGTAAAGTGTATGTTTCATTGTAACTCTGATAACACTTAAGTGGTTTGGGGTTTTTTGGCTGCTTTTGTTTTGGTGGGGTTTTGGTGCTTTTTTTCTTGTTTGTTTTTGTGGTTTTTTTTTTTTAGGAAATGGAAGGAGAGGGAAAGTTTCCCCCCCCCCCCCCCCCCCATACAACTGATACAATTGCCAATGAAGTAACTAATAGGAGTTGCTGTTTCTTTTGTCCTACAGACTTAGTTTCAGTGGTAGTCCCTTCCTAATATTGAGGATGAAGAACATTTTCTAAGTAAAAAAACCAAAACAAAACAGAAAACCCCAAGCAAGAAACAAAAGCCCAAAAAAAAAAGGCAAAACAAAAACCCCCCAAAATTACTTTCCTTGCTATCCAGTCATTGAATGAATGAACATGTAAAGAAATACTTATAAAAATGCTTGCTCTCACTATGTGATAGAAAATCTTATTGTAAGTTTCATGTCTGCTCTTTTTTCTGAAGTGCACTGTCTTTAAATCTACATCTTATTCCATAGAATAATTGCTTCTCCCAGTTTTTCCCCAACTTTGGCTTTGAGCAATACAGGGATTCTACAGGTTGAATCATTTCATATCTGTCATGGTGACTGCACAATAGTTGAGCACTACTGATTGTGTAACAGTAATTACTCATGGATAGTTACGTACAGGTTGGTGGAATATACAGTGAGTCTGTTATGAAATGCAGCTTGTCTAGTTTTGGGGGTAAATGTATAAGAGGAAAAAGTTGTTTCCTAGGTTGAAGAAGTACTGTGTAAAGGATGCCTGGCTCTTGACAGAGGAGCTGCAGCTGCAGGTTGCAGTTACGGCTATGCAGATGTTAAGCAGAGTAGTCAACTGTTTCCAAGCTGTAGTGAAGTCCTCAGTGACTGTTACTTTAACCTAGTTTTCGTTAAGTGTTTTGGTCATTAAAGCTTGTTTGAACTGCTTCAAACCTACAACAGCTTTTGGGTGCAGCTCTGAAGTTTTTAAGTTGGAAATTATGATGTACTCGAGAGAATTTATCTTAATTTTTTTTTTCCTGTATGACACATCAGTAAATATTGAAGGAGATGAGCTAGTGCTGTTCCTTACACAGGCCATTCCTGCAATTTTGTGCTAAAGCTGCCTCAAGGTAGTGGTGTTTGTCCTGGCCATGAAATGGTGAGTGACTTAAGAGCAGTGTGTTCTGAAAGACCTGCCTTTAGTATTATCAGTTGTTGAAATGATTGTTCCAAACTGCCCGGTGCTGGGCATTTTGCTGTTCCTAAAGCAGTCAAAGCAAGATGTGCATTGGAAAAATGGGCTGTTTATATAGGTGTCTATACATGGGCTTACTAAATTTCCTGCTTTGGGTTTTGATTATCTTCATCTGAATTGAACACTGTTTTGTTTCCAGCAGTGTGCAGAGAAATGGATATGGGCTACAATAGCTTATCAGACTTGTATTGTTTATTTATTGTAAACCACAGCTGTCTGTTGAGTGCTGCCTCGTGACTGACAAACAAATGAGTTTACCCTTCATCTATTTGAAAGTGATACTGAGAATCTCTGCATCCCGTATTTTAATTTTTGTGTCCTTCTTTGTCATTTTCCCAATGAAAATTACCCCGGCACTGATCTCAATGTTAATGTATTCCTGCTTACATTTGACTTCTGAATATGTTATGGCTAATTATCATTACACAGGACGAGAGATCAGAGCCCTGACTGAGGTGCTTGGTACAGGAACAAAAGGAGGCCAACTCTGCATCTTGGCATGGGGCCCAAAAATAGTGACTGAGCATCTTGAAACTGGTGGAGTCTGGGGAGGGGGGCTTGTTGGCTTTTTTTTCCCCCCTTAGTTTCATTTTATTATTTTTTTATGAACTAGGGGAGGGGCCAGGATGGGGCTAAAATTTCCCCTTGAACATGATGTCAATATGTTGGCATGTCTCCTTTTATTAAGATGCCATCCAACTGATAACAAGTCCTGCTGTGTTTTACCAACATAAAAAATTAGACTGGAGACCAGGGAGCGGCAGGTGGCTTTTGGCACCAAGAAATAATCACACTTGATGTGGAAAGTAAAGTAAAAGGAGCCATCTGTTCACTGCAGGAGGACGTGAAAAATCACATTAACATATTGTCACTAACATCATGAAATACACAGTTAATAATAAATTTAGTTATCATGGCAAGCTGCATTGGATGCTTCCTTAGAAAAAGTATTGTGTGGAAGATGTACTTGCTCACATCCTTTCACTGAGATACATCCTTTTTTGTGTGGAAGTCCAAACCCCACCATTTGTCACTGCCTGTGTGAGCAGATCTGTGTCTCCTCTGCTGGGAGTGCTGATGGCTTTTCAGAGTCTCTCTTCTGCCTCTGCCCTTTCATCTGCTGTGCTTGTATCCATCCTTGTTTCACGACTGCCAGGCGAACACACAAAGTGTTTGAAAAGGGAGGAACTGGAAATCCAGTGGAAGGAAGAGAATGAAAAGCCTAGAAGAAAGGAGTAGTCCTAGATTAGGTGTATTTGCAGTCAGTGCTGCAGGTCTGCTCTAGTGTCCATGGGAGTCCCTGGGAAGTTTCTATTTTGCTTTAATTGGCATTGTATTAGACTTGTGGTATCGAAGGCATTTTTGATGGGAGCTTGTTCCTTCTTTTTTGTTGCAGCTGCATTTATTATCTGTTTCATTAGAGATACACATAGCCTGTAAAATCACTCATCCTGTCAGGAAATCCTTTACCTCTCTTCCCTGTTTCCTTCACTAGGATCTCTAAAATTCCTGCACTGAGTGTGTGTGTGAGGGCTGTGTGCTGAACTAGGAACCACTGGCCTATGGATGGTTCTCTGACAAAAGGACTTCAAGAAGGTAGTGCAGATTTAAATCAAGGCAGCTGAAAATCTGAAATGAGGCATAACAAGTGTGTCCTTCTTACTCTTAAGAAACACTTTTGGTAAAAAAATGAATAGTTTTGTTCTACTGTGTACAATGTACCTCAAATTTCTGTCTGGAATGTGTTTGAGCTTCAAATCACATAGATTTACTTTAGTCGTCTCTGCAAAAACAGGCAATCTCTGAGGGTGGAGCTGGTTCCTTCTTTCCTGTACATTGGTCCTACTAAAAGAGGATTTTAATTGTGTCCCCTCCAACCTGTTTTACTGTGTTTTGAGATTGGAATGAGAGTTGAAATAGTACACAGTTATCAAAAGAGCTAGCAATGATAGCCTAGTAGTGTGTAGTTGAAGGAGAGAGACCAAGCAAACTACATTGGGTCATAAATTGCAGGTATCTGTTGTTTAGCTACTTAATGATATTTGTACCTAGGTGAACGTTACAGAGGCCACTGGGAATTTTTGTGCGTGTGTCTTGGAGAAGTCATCTTAACCCAGAGGCAGCAACTCAGAGAGGAGGTGGAGGTTCATTTCAGAAATTTATAAAGCTTTTTTTCCTCCGAGTGATGTCCTCCTCATGTGGCTTTACTATCACTAGTGAAAAAATAGAGAAATCAATGAATTTCACTATCTAATTTCTTGTCTACATTGGCAATGAGTTGTCTGTCACTGTTTACCCGTGTTGCTGACCAGTTTGCAGATGTCTCAACACAGGACCACGTTATAGCTAAGTCTCTCAGTCAAAACCAGTGTTTCATACAAAAGTGAAGAAAATTGTTATCAAAGATTAGGTTGTGAAATTATTCCAATGTCCTAAGTATCCGAAACGGAATCGGGGCAGTGGGTTATATCTGTCTTGAAGACACTTCTCCTTCTTTCCTGCTAGCTCAGACCAGACGTTTTTGTGACTTAAAAAGTGGCTTACTGCACAACACGAGCAAGTTGACTCTATCACTTGCTGTCTGCCTGATCAAGACCTCACCCAACAGTATACCCAGCAATTCATGAGTCAGTGTTGTGGTGGTGATGTTTAGTAGATCTTCAAAAGATGTCTGTGGTGTGTGTCTTTGGTAACAGCTGTGTGTGATACAGGGCACTCAAGATAGAAGGAGGTAAGAACTACTTGATCAGGAATACCTGATCAAGAGCTGTTTAATGAAAATTTACATCTTGGCAAGACTGTAGATCTGCATGTGTCAAGTCTCTTAACCACTAAGAATATGATGTCCTCTTGGCTGTTTGTTGTCAAGCTTCTTCCAGCTGTTTTTGGATCACCTAGTTTGTCCAGCATTTGGAGATAGGGCATTGGGTTAGCTGGCTACCACTTAGTGAAGCCTGTTTTCTTTGCTGTGCTCCCTGGTAGTGTTGCTTGGTTCTTTGCTGTCTGCAAGGGTCATCATAGCATTTGAGGGAGTTGAAAGCACTAGTAGATACGTTCTCACAGCCTCCCGTGAAGTAGGACATAGTGATATGCTCATTTAAAAAGATGGAGATAGAAGGCTGGAAAGAGCAAGCAACACCCACATGCAGGCGGTCTGGGGTAGAAACAAATATTGAATATAATGGATGTCAATCAGCCTGGCCTTATGGAAAAGAGATCTTGTCAAATGAACTTGGTATCTTTTTTGATGAGATTGAGTCTGACTGATAGACTTCTCTTGATACTGAGTAATATTTTGATTAAAAAACTTAAATGATGCAAAATTATCATACAACACATTATGAAATAGATTAGAAACTTGCAAGTCTTAAAATACAACTGTAACCAGGTTATCAGTGTTGAGCAGGTGTGATTCTAATGATATCCTGCAGGAATGGCTTGTTGTACCTCTGTTATACCTCATGATTCTCTCTTACTGACATGGAAGAAAATAGACTGCAACTCTTAGTGAAGGCATGAAGATGGCTGGAATGTTCAGTAGCAGAAGGGGGGCCGCTTGCTGATGCGGAGCCACGTGGATTTAATGACAAGAGGAAATAATTTCCTTCTTGGTGTGGTGAAATACAAAGCCATGTGTCTGAGAGCGAAGAGCCCTGGATGTGGTATGGGAGAGTCTTTCTGGAAAGCAGTGACTTGGAGAAAGAATTGGGAGTTGGTGACTAAACAGCTGGAGGTGAGCAGTGCTTTGGCAGAAGATGCTGTTAAGAGTTCTGGAAAGAGCAGCTAGAGGATTTAAGTATTTCTGTGCTGAAAAAGGCTTGTGATGGCTTTTTAAAAAAAAGCGTGGTTCTAGGGCTGGCTGTTCTAGTAGTCATGTGAAACGTAAGAGAACTGAAAGAAAACTGGAAAAGACTGAAATATTGAATGACATCTCTCCGGGGAAAGTTGTGCACTCACTCTATTGAAATCAAGGAGGAAGAAAGCTGAGGAGAGGTTGGGATAGCAGCCAGAGGCATTGGAACTTAAGTAATAAAAAGCTCTTCAGTAAAGAGACGTAAACCTGCAATAGGATGACTGTGTAGTAAGAGACAGTGTCTGGGAGCTGAAGTTGAAATAATTTCATGCTTGCAGGTGCAAGTTTTCACAGGAAAAATTAGACTTAGTTTTTCATGTCTTGAGACCTTGGTAGAAGAAGCAACCAAGGGATGTTTTCAGTACAGAAACAGTACCTGGAAACTAGACTTGAATGTCCTTGTTTTAATCAATAATCCATGCTGCAGTCCTACCTGTAAGGCCATTCTTCCTTTCTAAAGCCCCTGAGGAGAGAAACCTTTGCTTATTGTGAAGGTGAGTTGCTTGGGTAAAGTTAAATCGGTGAAAGAGCAGAGTTTGGCTGCTTACAGTTCGTTTTGCAAGTAAAATGTCACTTGTGGGGGAAAAAGCTGTATATATTGACAGCCTTTTTGTGTTCTGACAGGCCTTTCTAGTTTATTAGGTACTTCATTTTGTACATGATGGACCTCTATGTGACTGTGGAAATCTGAGGCAGATGGGCTCTGCAGTCAGCCTGAGGGGACAGGAGGAAGGCGACTTCAGAACTCTCAAGTACCCTGAATTTTCTGCCTTTCATCACAGCAGTGAGGGGACCCACAGAGACTGACAATACTGTGGGTGCTCCAGGAGGATCTTAACGGGTGGCCAGGATTGGAGTGAGTGGCCAATGCCTGGCTTCACAAGGAGAAAGGGGAGAGTCTCCCGTAAGGTGGTAGTGGCATTTTAACACAGGCAAGGGAATACGAGAAGCTTGGCTGTATGACCACTAGCAAATGTGCTTCATGATAGATTCCAGTCTTCTCTTCCCTGGCTTGCCTGTCTTCTTTCCCTACTTGTCTTTATCTTTTTTTATTTACAGGCATCCTTCTGCCTGCAAGGGGGTGTAGAGATCCCATCTGTTTACCAGCAGGCAGGGAGTTAGCTCCTTCCAGCTGATGGCATCTTACTAAAAAAGTGACTCGTGACTCTTTTAATGAATAGAAGCTGCAAGTTCTCTTAGCTGCTGAGTGCAGGGATCAGGTTGTTTTTTATTTTTTACTTGGAAGTGTTTAAAGAAATCGGTGTTGTTTGCAAAGCTTAATGGCTTGGCCAGTTTTTGTACATATAATGGCTGTGTACTGTTTGTGTTGTGCCACTGCTGGAGATTTCTACCCAGCTCTCTAGGGATGTGCTGCACCAAAGAAGGTGGATCTCTTTCTTTCTGACAGTTTCTCCAGGCCACAGTGAGATGGGTGAGTGAGCCCCAATGAAGCAACACAGCAGTAGGGTGCACGGTGGTGATGCAAGACACTACTTCCTCTGACAAGTATCAAGTGTTGGAGGCTTTTTTCTTTTCTGTCACTGTTCATTTGCTTTGAGGCATTTCCTACACCTGTAGGAGTGCCTGTGGAGAAACAGGCAGTAAAATGCTTTCATGTTACCTGCTGATGCTCACTTGTTGCTATTTTGGATAACTTCACTGCAGAATTGAAAGTATAAATAGAGACCTGATAGCTGATGGCTTTTTTTATCTAGATGCAGCAAAACTCTTCCCCTTGTGCATCCTGATGTGGACGATGTCAAGTCAGGCAGTCTCATGCCAGTGCTTCAGTGGGAATGTTGCAGAATGGGGACTCACTCAAATGGATGAGGATATCAGAACAGTATTTTGTTTATAGTTACAGGAGTTGTGCATGTTTTAAAGGAAGACAGTGTTTCCATTTCTTTTTGAAAACATTGTGAGAGCAGAAACAAAGCCCTTTCAAGATGCATCCTCATATTGAATGGAAATGAAGTTGAGGGAGTGTTGCCGTATGTATCCCAGCATGTTTATACACATTAAAATCCTTGGAATAATAAGAGGAGTGTGCTATTGTATGCTCTCATTTACATAAGTAATTGGAGCACTGTCTTTATTATTTTGATGATGAGTCTGCATGATAGAAATCTCCTTATAGCCCAGTAGGAGACTGGGAGATAAATACCTTTGAGGTCCAGTCTTCTCCTTCCTTCAGTACTGTAGCATGCTTGAAGTGGTAGTAAAGATTTGCAGAACATCTGGCAGGAGCAGGTGGCAGTTTACCTTTCAATATGTTATTTAAATGACAATTTAGTTAAGCCTGCAAATAATAATAGTAATAAAAACAGTCTCACATATATTCATGTCTTCCAGTAAAGGAGCTTTCTGAGCTGAGTTACTGAGCCCTTTTCTTTCCTGATCCACCTGCAGTTTATATGCTGAAAGCAGGAATGAGTACCCTGGCTCAGGTAGGAAGAAGGAGACTCTTTTGCTGCCAAACGTGTAGCTGCTGAGTAGATTACCTAAATAAGGTTTGTGCTGAGCATTGTGTTCTTTACCCTTCTGTCTTAAATGAAACCTGGTGTGGCATCACTGAAGTACTGAGGTGAGAGGTCAAACACCACTTGAGTTGTTAGCAAGGACTTTGTTGTCCTGTTTGCATATTCTGCACCTGTTTTTGTTTCCCACCCACAGAGAGAGCATCTTGGGCCTCAGACAGTGACTTGGATGGAGTTAGTCGCTGCCTATATCTGAAGTGTAAGTTGGTAGCCTATGTAATTTTTTGGAAGTGGTGCTCTTCAGAGTTTACCTCTGAAAAGTGCTTTCAGAGCAGGAGTAGTGCCTTTATCTGTTTGTGCTGCATGTGTGGTGCTCCACCTGTTCTGCAGTCATTCATTTCATTGGCATAAGCAATGTGACTGCTTAGTGTGGACAGCATTAAGTGGTAATGAGAATCTCATTAGTACAGAGGAGACTGTGCTTTCTTACATTATTAATTGACTAATGAAATTAGAGGTCTTATTTACAGTTGGAAAACTGACTGTAGCTGTAAATATGCTGATAGAGTATTTAGGCCACAGAAGCTGCAAGATGAGACGGAGAAGGTGATGAAAAAGGTGAATTTTCTGTTGGCAAAGGTGGAGGAACGCGTGTAAATGTTTGACCCAGCAAGGTGTTGGTTGTGATTTTCTTTCTTCAAGGAATGATTTTCACTTTGTGCTATTCATACTTTGTATGAACATAATGTGATGGATTATTATTGGAGATAGTCCTTTCAGCTTGTTAATGATTTTGAAACGCAGACTTGTTTGCAGAAGAGAAAGACCGTTGCAAAAATAAAAATCCAAGACTACATTTGCTCTTTTCTCCTTAGTGACAGTTGTGAGTCTAAGTGCTGCCTTGGAAATGGTTGTGTTTGCACTTGGACCATTTGGAGAGGGGAAGGAAAAAAAGAGCAGCAACTGTGTGTTGAACTGGGTTTGGTCTGGAAGGCTGGTGAGTGTCTCAGTATAACTGGAGTTTTGTTCTGGAGGTCTGCCCTAGACAAGGGAGGGAATTAGGAGAGGAGAGAGGGACAGAAGTGGAAAGATGTGGATGAATTTGTTAAAAGTGGTGCTACCTCCAAGGACAGGTTTTTCCAAAAGTGTTAGAGACATTGTGATCTGCCACTGGTCCTACCTGATGCACCTTTTGATGATGCTTGGGTCCCTGTGACACATCAGTAGCGCTTGTACAGTCTCTGCTTCATTTCCAGCTATTTCACTCCTTTCTATTTCACACAGTGTAGTAGAAGCTTCCAAGAAAAACAGCGGAATGGCCTTTCTCATGTAGCTTTTTCATCCCATTTCAGGACTTCCTTGGGACCTGTTGGCCCATTTGTAGCAGGACTGCAGTGAAACTATCCTCAAGAGGGCGAGCCTGTGGGTGGGCAGTTGGTTGAGACTTGGCTGGGTAGGACACCTTTCCCTCAGATGGGAAGTCAATTATTCTATTTTCATGCAGGGACGGTAAAATCCTTTGAAGGATTTCTCCAGGGAAGGAAAAATCCAGACTCCGAAATCCTACTCTCCATGTTTAATAAAGGGTGGGCGGTCTGAAGGGTTTGTTCTTTCAGGGTATGTTCAGGGTCTTTGCAGTGAGACTACGCCCCCACTGAGAGATGTAAGGAAACTAGTGTTGTGAAGTATTTACTTTTTGGCACTGCTTCATTACCTGCTCTGTATAATTTATGGTGCCATATGGAACAGGGTTGATAACTACCCGTCTTTATGAACACACTGGTTTCATTTACCTGGAGCAGGCTTTTCAGTTTTGAATGGAATCAGAGATACATTGTTGCCTCATTACAGTCCAATTAAAACGCGGTTTTAACCTAACGCTAGGTTGATTATTAATTGTCTGGAAGGCCTTTTTCCTTCTGTGCCTTTAATTAGGATTTCCCATTACAGCCTCATCCAGCAGCAGAGAGTGCTGAAAACTGAGCTATGTTACGGTGCGATGCAGAAAACTGGTGTAGTGCAAATGCTCTCGAGGCCATCTCCCCAGACTGACAGGGGACTTGTGCACATTGCACCTGTAGTTTCTCATCTCAGACCTTCAGCTAAATGTCTTTGAGGCTGGAGACCATAGTTTGCTGGGGGCTTGTTTCGCCCTAAAATGGGACAGGATTTTAGGGGCTGCTGTGGGAAAAAACCCAACAAAACAACACCTCCCAGCTGATGGGTATCTCTGGCAAACAATAGCGTGGCCATAGGAATATGACTGTGGAGTCAGTTTTACTGGCAACCATGTTTGTAGAGGAAGTTGCAGCAAAAGTGACATGTTGCTTTTCCCTGACACAGTTTCTATCCCCTTTTCAATTATTTTTGCAGTAAGAAAGCCAAGGTCTGGGCAGCCTCATTAAGGCAGGGGTACTGATTGACTTGAGTGAGTAAACTGGTTCCTTTTGATGATCATCATTCAGGGGTAGGCTATCTCCCTTGTGTACCTGACAAATCAACTTGCAGTTGCTTTGAAAACTGATGAACATTAAAAGTTTTTTTTTCCTGTTGGTAGCAAAACTACTCCTTTTATGTATTTAGTGATGGGAAATTCTAAGAAATCCAGGTTTATGGGTACCGTCAAAGAAGACAATTATTGTGATTTTTCAGGTGTACAGTGGGAACGGGACTCGAAATCTTTGGGCTTACTTGCTTTCCAGTATTTTTTTTGCTTTGACATTTAATCATTGGGAAGAAAAACTGACAGGAAAGGAGTTCAGAGGAAGAAGTTACGTGGAACTACATGTGGTAAATGGTCTCATTTCACTTGGCTGGTATGGTACTTTATGGAATACCTTGTAAAGGTATTGCTTAAGGCCAAAGGTTTCCCAGCTGGGGTTTGTTTTGAGAGGGAATGGCTTATTCTCACATATTGCACAGTAGGAAACCTTCTGCCTTGCAGCTCTCCAGTGATTAATTTTAGATGTTTAGCCAAGGACTTAAATGGGTTGGTAGACTAGCACCTTCAGGGAAGTTGCTCTTTATAATTTAACTTTCAGAGAGCAGGTTATAGTGCTCTCAAACAGTTGTGTCAAAGACCCAGCAAAAATTAATGGCTCAGAACTAATGGCAAGCTTTCCAGGATGTTGCTCTGATTTATTGAGTGGTGCTAAGCTCCAGCATCCTTGTGTGGAGAGCACTTGTCTTCATATAAGGGGGCTAATATTACCTCAAGCTGTTGTCAGTTGACTTGGTGAAATTGCTTAGATGCTACTCTGGGTGTAGATAGCTGGTGGTGATTACTCTTAAGTATTCAAAGAGCAGAAACCCTGGGGAAAGGCTGATTAGCTACCCAGGAGGATGATGTTCCAGCCATGTAAACAAACTCCTGAAGTCTCCTGGTCGTAATGAGGACCCGGCCCCAGTGACAAAGCCCGCTCTGCTCTGTGCTGCTGCATTGAAGTTGAGCAATTTGCAAGGGGAAAGTGATTGGAGTTAGTCCCTGAGATGCACGTAATCCACTAATCACCACTCTGAGACTTCTGGTGCTCAGAAACAGCAGGAGGGAATTGGCTTTTATGAGCTGAAGGAGACACTGGCATATGTTGTTGAGGAGAGGGGGAGGAGGAACTACTTAAATATTTATAGATTAAGGGTACATTGGGATCCCTTCTGTCTTTTGTATGCCTGGTTCCCCCACTTCCTCTTGGGGATAATGAGGCATAAAATCTCCTCAGCCCTTACCTGTGTTTTAACTTGCAAGCATCCAGTCTGAAGCTCTGTCCGCCTTCCAGCCGCCGTGCCTGCACTGATGGACTGGGTGGATGTGAAGCCATTGCAGAATATGGCTTGTCCCCATCCATCTTGATGGGCTGTCACAGGATTCCTTGAAAAGCATCACAACTGAAAAAAAGTAATGATGTCACAGCCTGGATGCTTATGGAAAGTGAGATGGGAAGTGAAATGAACTCAGGGACAGGTTAGTGGCAGGCAGATAGCAGCTTTTTACAGAAAGCTGTCCGTGACAGTCCTGAATCTCTGCCCTGATCACCCTGGGGTATGAGGGCAGAACGGGTAGAGCCTGCTGAGAGCAGCTCAGCATTCCTTCCTACCTCTCCTTTTAATAAGAATTTGTCTTCCTGCAGATGAGAAGGTGACCTTTTCAGTGGCTTGTTCCTCCTTCAGTGATTACTTTGCATGTGTAAATTCACCCTCCCTTTCATAAAGGAGGACGTATTTCATATTGTGCCCAGTCACAGCAGCAGTTGACTGCTGCGGACAAGATGCTTTCATATGCAGAGTGCTCTGCTCAGTCTTACCTGCAGAACCTGTCAAAGAGATGGAAAGGGCTGGGAAAGAAGTAAACCTCACACTTCAGTTACCTTGTTATGTCAGAGCAGCCCAACGTGGTGATGATAAAAGAGTAACAGTGCTCCACTTAGAGTGGGAAGCTGGAGGAGATGCCTGGTGTCACCACTTCCTCTCTGCTGTCACAGGCAGGTGTGTTACTGACAGGGGAGGCAGTGAGAACCGTGTCTGTGAGCAAGATGATTTTAGGAGCTCTTCCCATCAAGACCTGTGGAAAACGACCATGATATTGAAACTGAGGAACAGTGTGTGTTCCCTCACTCCAGCCAGGTAAAAACTGTGTAGAATTGTGTGGTTTGGTTATTTTCCTACTTTTGGTGTGCTGAAGTCAACTAGTTTCACCACAAGACAAATATTTTTTGTCAAGTGCTGCTCACTGTTTTCACCAGAGCTCCTGCAGATATTGTATAGGGGATACAAATATCATGATAGCCATTTTATGCAGCAAACTGGGGCACAAGATATGAAGAGGATTATTCAAAGCTACCTGACTTCTCAATAGTGCAGCCCAGAGCTGAACCCTGTGTGCTTAGAGCCCAAGTGCAGGGTTTTACCAAACTATAATGTTTGATATGTGTTAAATAATGAGAGGGCCAGTGAGAATTTCTGCCAATTACTTTTCTTGAAAAGACCACATGAAACTTCTGATAAGCTGTAGTTGCTGTTTGCAGTGCAAGATAACTTACTTCTATACTTGTACCCATCCTCAAGTAACTTTTCTTGTGTGGTCCAGCTATTTTCACATGCTGTTTTGCTCTTAATCTTTAAGTTTTAATGTGGTATTGACAAGTCAGGCCCAAATCTGCTCTTACTTTGCTGGAAAGGGTGCATAACTCTTTTGTCCTAGTCAGCTTAACAGCTATTCTAAGTCTTATTAAAACCTGTACTTATGTAAATCGTATATTAAATGGTTTGATATTGGGTATTAAATTGCATACATCAGTTCTAATTAGTTAAAACTGTTGCTGTAATGAAGATCTGCTCCTCATATCCAGTATAGTGCAGCAGTCATGGAAAGTCACTGTAGAGCCTGCCTGAGCTCTTTCCAACAGCTCAGTTGATGTGCTGATGGCTTTGCTGGAAAAAGAAAACCAAACTGGATGCTGAATGTGCTCCAGAATGGTTGTGACAGCTCGACAGCGTGTGTATGACAAAATGCAGCTCTCTGAGGAGGTTAAACAAAGTCAGTAACAGAACTTGGGGTTGTTCTTGTGGTGGTTGTGTCTTTGGTTGCTCATCTTGCTCTGTGTGATGGTGTGGAGTTAGGGTGCACAAGTGCCACTACTGCTTTGTATCACCGGGGACTGGATCTTCTGCTTGGTCAGGGAGTTGGAAAGAGCTGTGGTGGGGTGACTCGGGGCCTGTGTTTCAGGTCAGTATTTCTGTCCAATTGCTGCATGAATCTCTGGTAAATCAATTTTAAGCCGACTGCAGCTTTGATACTGAGTTCAAGAGAGACAGTCCAGTCTCCAAGCTTCGGTTAAAATGAAGAGCGTATCTATGTGACATAGGTTCTGGCAAATAGGAGTTGCTTCTCTGGCTGGGGGCGTCTGGAACTGTTTGTTGTTACCTGTGATCTGGAAATAGTTGCACCATTCAGTTGTCAAGCCACAGAGTGCTGCTGCTTCACTGTTCACCCACTTTTCACTGAAACTATTCCATTTTGTTTTTGAGTACATCATAATCTCTCCAAAACTAGTAGCCACTGCACTTCTTTTATTTTGCCAATGGTGTCACTGCTGTACCACAAGATTTGTGTTTTCCGTAGACTTGAGGAGTGCGTGCTTGCTGCCAGCCTGGCCGCTCCCCGCTGCTCTCCCAGCCGCTGGCAGCCTGACGGGGCTCTGCCTGTTCTCTAGCTGTGCCTCCTCTCAGGTCTGCAGCCTGCGGAATGGGGAGCAGAGCGGATGTTTTGTCTTTGCTGTGCTTACAATGGGGATTCCCTTTAGGCTTCCAAGGTGGCTTTGAGGATGGTTGTGGTGAGATTACTTAAAAAAATGACTATATGACATCCTCAGGTATATTGTAGCTTCTGGTCACACTGCAGGCAGCTAGAAATTAATTCAGGGAAGCTCTCAGACTTTGTTAATGAATCTATTAGATCTAAAGCCTCAGGCTTGCCCCGTCCCAGTTCGCTTAGTGAGACTTTCCTACCTTAGTGGATGCTGCTTGGTTTTTAAAGTCATCATTACTATTTTAAAAATCATAGATACTGTGTTTCTCCTGACAAAGAACTGACAGTGTTTATCAGCAGCAGATGTGCCTGCTTTGACGGAATTGCTAACACATGCACTTAATCTTTTCTATAAATGTCAGGCTATAGTTTTGGTGATAGGATGGCACCCTATAGTGGGACCTTAAGCTGAGGGGAAAACACAAATCAACTTTTGTTGTTGTTGGGGGGAGAAAGGGGAAATCCTGTAAACTAATTAGCTCATTTGGCTTGAATGTCATTTCTGATCAAACCACTTACTGCTGCTTTCAGTGGCAGATCAGATGTCTCTTGCATTAAATGCCATTCAGCAAGACCAAAAATGTCTAGGGCACCTGTCATCTGCTCTGTGGGGATTGGTACACAATTAACGACTGCCTGTGAAAACTCCACCAGATTTATTTCAGACACTAGAGTTTGATTTTGTTCTGTCCAAGGGCATTTCTATGGGGTTAACTAGATGTCAGTGAGCTTCAAGTTTGTCTTCTGCTTGGTTACTGGGAATTCTCAGGGAACAGCTTTTGTGTGAGAGACAAAACCTACCGAAGAGCCTCAGGGTATGGTGTTACCTGCGCTGCTGGGCCTCTGCCTCTTTTTTACACATATCCAGAAGTCAGGAAGCAGCCATGTCAGTGCGGGGGGCAAAGAGGCTACAGGATTTAGGACTTAAGTCCCTAAAACAGTAGTTCCCTGAATTGTAGTGAGTATTAAAGGGACTGGCTGATAAATGAGGAGAGTTAGCTTTGAACCATTTATAATCAGCTCCAATGACTTGTAGAGAAGTCAGGGTGTTTGTAGGATTCATGTGCATTGGTGTTTATTGAAATTACAGAAAAGCCTGTGGTTCAATTTTTACTTTTCACTCACCTTTGTGATACTTAATAACCATTTTTCTCTCCAGTATTTTTTTACTGTTACCAGTGGAAAAAGGTCAAGGGAATAGGCAAAAAAAACCTGACAAGTGAGAAAGGTGTTTCTTGGCTCTTCTTTTAGATGATTTTGTTTCATTTAGGTAATTCTTAGGGATTGTAATTAGATTGGCATGTGTGCTTAAAAAAAGCACATTTGAGCAATGGGTATCTGCCTGTAGCTCTACAAAGAATCAGTAGGTGTTTGACACAGGAAAAACTTGTAAAGAGCAGCACTCAGATGATTTTATCAGGAGGATGATGAAGAGAACAGCAGACAGATGAAGTGCTTGCGTAACCTAGAGCCACTATTCCCACACTTGTAGAAGTGCTCCCTGCAGATCAGAATGGAGGAGGCCTGGAATGCTGATGTCCAGCTGAAGGTAGGAGAGTCCCTGCAGAAATTGATAAACATTTGGGCAGCTGTTCTTGTACTGTTGTACTTGAGAGGCCTTATGCTTTCCCAAAGCCTTCCCAGAAAACTGAGAAAACAAATATTCCATTTCCCTTTCTAAAGGAAAAGATATCTGTGAAACAGCCTCATTCTCATCAAGTCTTGTGTGTTCAGTCGGCGCTGTGGCATGATTGCAAGCACAGTGGATCATGCAGGAGAAATAAGGGCCAAGTTCTTAACTGGTGTAAATTTGGCATCTTTCCAGCTATGTCAGTGGTGTTATACTAGTTTACACCAGTGGAAAATATGGTCCAGATGGTCTTGATGAGAGAGAAATATCATGAGCCTGGTGCTTTCTATTGCATTGCACTTTATGTAATGATTTCACACCTGTGAAAATTGGTACAAGATCAAAATGGGGATTCATACAGCTGTAGATAGACACAAAAAGTGCAAGGCACTTAAGAGAGAAGCTCCTCTATTTTATCCAGAGATAGCTGCACAGTGGAAATATTGATTCCTGAGGTGTCTAAGTTGAAGCATGCGCTCATAGTTTTGTGTATTCTTTGTCTGTCTGTCTTTGGATAATTACAGTAAAAGCATCTTGCATACAGAAGGGGAAGATAATTTGTAACGGAAATAGCATTAGCAGGAGTGGTTAAGTATAAATATGAAGAGAATGTGATTGCTTGAGTGACAAACTTAGTGAGCTTTGTTTGACACTGTCATGTCAGATCCCACGCTAGGATGAAATATGTGTAACTTATGTCTTCATAAACATATGGTAAGTGTAGTGGTGAAGGTAATTTTTTCACAGGTCTACCTGCAGTGTGCTTCAGTAGTGCCTTGTTGAAAGTCATTGGAAATTACTTGCTTGTACTCGTTTCAGAACTCTCTAGAAGATAAATACCATTTCTCTAACTCTTGTCTTATTCAGATTGTGGAACTGGAGGAATGAGATTATTTTGCTGTTAGCAAGTTCTTACCTCTACCTATGGTTGACCTGAGTGTCCCTCGGATGAAATTCCTTGTGATAGATCTGCTGAGGTTATTGGAACTAGATGAATACTGAGCTGAGGACAGGATTCATTATAATAGGGGAACACACTTTTGACTTAATTTGATAGTTATGACTTCAATGTGTTGGGCTGGAAGGTTGACAATAAGGGCCAGGTGGACTGATGCCAGCACAGCTCACGTGGAGCTGCCTTGGTGTACAGTAGCCAGAGATCTGACTTAGAAGTAGTCAGTAGCAGGCAGCACCTCCCTGACTCCTCAGAAATAACTGTGTTAGTTGTAAAGACACCTGAGAGAGGCTTTTTGGAACTGTTTGCTATCAGCAACTTTTGGCATCTGTAGGACTGTGCAGGCAGGATCTGCTATCAACCAACAAGATTGAACCTCTGGCAATTACTGGACAGTGTTTTCATAGAAAAATATCAGGAGGGAGGTTTGCATCTCAATATTTTAGCAGTCGAGCATGATACAGTAAGAAAGGTGTCAGGATGCATTTTATCTAATACAGCAGGATGCTGTAGGCAGCACTGTTTGAAATTTGTTGAAAAGCAGGTGACAGCCACCCATGTAAAGAGTCTCACTTTCTTGAAGTGTGTTATGCTGTGCTGTTGCTATTCACAAGCTCTGTTTGCGAGTGGGGAAGTGAATGAGCGATGCAGTGCTGCTACACAGAGCTGCCTTGCCATCAGAGGTTCCTAGGCTATGTAAGCATGTTCCATATAATCCACTTAATTGCATGGGTAAGCTTGTCAGGACAACTTCCAGCAGAAGCAAACCCATACTGCTCTCAGAAGTGGTGGAGAGAAACAAACTAATGCTGAATTGCTGTGGTGCATTACTGTTGTCTTGAATTCAGAGGCAGATTTATTTCCAAGTCAATAATTAGAGCTGTTGCTCTGGATCTTAATACAGGAGGAGTCAGGTGTGGCTGCTGTGTAAGGCTGCCAGCAGATGTAGCAGAAAGCATTCAGCTGCAATGTTAAGCTGTAGGGTAGAGCAACACTTGAGATAATAGAGGGTTGATAGCCTCACCCAGCAGATCTGATTGGGTTTGTGTTGAGGGAAGTCACATTGCAACTGTCCACACTTGGGGTGGGTCCTGCTTGGTTCTACCTGAATTTGGAATTTTGCTGGGGGAAAACATGTGGGCAGGAGTCAGTATTGACACGCTGCTTACAGTTCTTCTCTGCAGACATGGGGGTTTTGTTAGAGAAAGTGCCAGAGCCGTGGGTTTCACAGTTGGGCACTGAAATCATTTGGAATTAGAGATAGTCAGACAGGAAAACAAGTTCTTCTGTTTGTTGGTCTATTTGTCTGTCACTCTGAAAAGGGTGTAAAGCACAGGCAGAATTAGTAGTCCTGATCCTGGGAAGAAGTGTGCCTTAGGTAAATCATGTGCACATGTGTTGCCTCCCTGCTGGCAGCATCTTAGCAGGATGATCACACATCTGTTCACAAGGAGTGTGTGGAGATGCTCTGTGGTATGTCAGCCTTTCTTTTATGGGCTGAGCATAGCGACTGCTCCTCAGCAGGCTTCAGGAGTGACTGTCGCTGAGACTGAGAGGCCTCACAAATTTCAGCTCCAAACCCACATTAGATTTCCTTGGGCTTTCAGAAGCTGTTTCTCTTCCAGTGCTGTGTACACCCACATGAAATATGCAGAGCATTTGACCAGTTGTGTTCAAAAGGCGTTTCTGAAAATGGCTGGCTGACACCAGCTTTTGCAAAGTTAGAATTGCTTTTTTAAATACTTTTAAAGAGTTTTTATTCAGATGCATGACAAGCTGATAAAGTCTTGCACAGGTGGAATTAAGAAAATTGGTAAAGTTCAGATATTAGATAAAATGCCTTTCCTGTTGCTTATTACAGTTTATTGGACCTGCATGTAATAGAGGTCATGCTTGTTTAGCAGCACAAAATGCATGCTACCACATACAGAGCAGGAAATAAATACTAGTATAACACAGAAAAGAAGTTTTAAGTGCTGTGCTTCCTCATTTATAGTCTGGAACCTGGCAGAATCCATCTCAATTCTGGAGAGCATCAGTTTGTACAGGGCAAAGACTTCGTTGTATGTACCAATCTGGCAAGCAAGCTAAGAGGCATTTGTGGGGGAAGCCTTGTGTTCCTTTTAATTGTCTTGGAAATGCAGACAGTGAGGACTAAGGTGCTTCAGCAGATGATGACTTGCTGCTATTAGTTGTTTCATCTGTGTCATAGAAGCAAACCCTGGGAAAGGGAGGGTTTGTATTATTCATGTGTTAAACCTTCGTGTTGGCAGACACGACAGAAAATAACTTTTTTTTTTGTCAACAGTGAAGATTCTCTTTGAAAATATAAAATTCTCCCTTATGGAGTCATTATTGAGTCTGAATTCCTTTATGGAAACTCCAGAAGCAGAAACTAATTAAAATATGAAGGATATTGCTTAGAAGAAAATTGTGTGTTTCCAGGTTGCACCAACTGCTTGTCTAATCGTGGGTATAACCCTTCTGCTTTGTCTGGTCTTACTATTGAGTCTGGAGTGGCCTATGGACTTAATTTACTGTTTGTAAAGTATTTTTACTAGACTGAGGGGTTCTCAATTTGTAGTGGCTCTAATTAATATCCACAACCACAAGAGTGTTATTCCTGCAGAAGGAAAGTTTAGTTTGTAGTCTGTAATGTTTAAGAGGCTTTTGAATCCCCCCTTTTTAAGTGATTTGGGTACCAGAAATTAGCTACAGCTTAAAATGGTCAGAGGTTCTTGTCAGCTTTGCCAGCTACCTCAGTGTTATTTCATGTCTCAATGGTTTGTTTATACCAACTGGAGAACAAGCTCTGGTAGTGGTTGGTGAAGTGGGCGAGTCATGTGCCATCCCTTCAGCTGCTGCTGGTTTCCTTCCACACTCTGGATGCTCAGTGGCAAGTTTCCCTCCCTCTTGCTTTTGAATGTTGGGTGTGAGTGAAAAGTACCAGAAAAGCTGACACCTCACTCCAGCACATGTTGAAACCTGGAAAGCTACTGTCACTGGGTGCTGTTTGTAATCAAGGTAATGAGATGAACCCCAGTTGCTACATCTGAAACCATGTGGGACTGTCCATCACTCATCATCTTACTGTACTGAGTCCATTCCCAGTGCCCAGGAACAAACTCCTAGTCTTCTGTAAAGCAAGGTGGTTTATCCATCTGTGGATCTCATGTGATTTCTCTTTCATCCTGTCCACATGGCGGATCAGGCCAAGACTCTGGCTGATGTGTACGTGAAATGCTATCATTGAAGTGCTCTAGGACTGAAATGCAGCTGTCACTATCCAGTGTGAATAACAGGAAACTTAATTTGTTGGGTGGAAAGAGTTAAATGAACTTTAACTGAAAAGCTCTATCTCTCCCTCTCAGGGTAGAAAATAGCCAAGGGCAACAGCGGATGACTAATGTGTAGAATATTGCAATTAGTATAGCAAGGTACTTACAGGGATCAAATTAAAAAATTCATTAACGTACGCACTTAATTAAGAAACACTTTTCGGTTTACATGATAAATTATGACACCTATTAAATCTTCTAGTACAAGCTGTAATGGCTTCTTTGCTCCTGGGCAGAGAACTATTGCCTTTGAGGTCCTTTGAACCTCCCCAAGGACTGGCAGCGTTAGTTACAAGTGTGCTAAAAACAATGCTTTTTCTCTGGTGAGGTACCAGCCCTGCTTTACTGGAAACTAATTTAAAGTTCAGAAACCAGCCCAGGGATTAAGAGACCTATCAGACTGCAAGCACAATGGATGATTAAATAAACAAGAAATGACCTTGAGAATAAAGAAAGAATAAAGTTAGCAAAATGCTGAGGTGGGTCCCAATGAGGCAGCAGGGTATTTGTGATGAGATTGCATCTGGGCATATCCCTGTGTGGTATTCAGTTGGACTCTCAACCCATAGTTTTAAGTGTCTTGGAGAGTTTCTCAAGGCAGGACTCTCAGATGCAGCTTTTCCTCCATGTTTTGGGGTTTATTTGGGGTTTCTTGTTTGTTTTGGGGTTTTTTTTGAGAAAGTCCAAACACTTCAAGGATTAATTTAGAGATGGTGAGCTGTGTCACAGCATGCTGTAGATGAGATGCTGTAGGGTGGGAACCAGGCTGTTTATTCTGCTGCACTGGGACGTGATGGATCAAAAGGAGGATTTAGTGAAGTTGCTCATATTCTAAAACAGACTGAGGCTGCAGTTTCCAAAGCACCTGTTATTGTAGCTTTGGGGTAGGGGGGTAGAAATCATCCAACTGTCTTTTTTGGACAAGTGAGTTTGAAACATGGCCCAGATGTGAAATTCCACATACCCTTACGCAAGGAGAAGTGACAGCAGGAAGCATGAGCAGAGAGAGATCCATTCTTTAAGTGGTAAAGAGGGACTCATGGTGTACATAAACTGTAATCCTGTGGAAAATAACTTTGGGCTCATTCCTGAGAAAATCTGCGAGGGCTTAAGCTGTTTTCAGTCTTCTGCCTCTAAACACCTCATGCCCCTTAGGTGCACCTCAAGAGTGCTTGGTATCTAACATCCCTCAATCATTTCTAGTACTTCTACCTCAAGTACCCACATTACAATTTTAGCCTAGAGTGCTTTCTGAAATCCCTCTGTTGCATTTTAAGATTCTAAAATGAAGCTCTTGAAAACCTGACTCTGATTATGGTCCTAAATGTTTCAGTTGATCTGAACCTGTGTTTTGTTGCCAAGACCTCGGTAGGAGTTGAGTACATTTTTCTCTCAGACTGATGTGGATTTTTTTCATAAATGACTTTGAGTTTTGAATAATGTTGATGAAATGCACACAGTTTATTAAACAGAGCAATTCTAAGTAATCTAAAGATTTACTGTTCATTAACAACTGTTTGAATGAACTTTAAATGAGGATAACCCAGGAGAAGCAGTCTTCATTGTAACAGGTACATAAATACAGTTCAAAACAGAGGAGATGTTTTTCCAGACACTGGTGCCTTCTGCTTTGATGTCGAGCTGTGTGGTGCGTGCAGCCAGTTGGGAAATGTTTTGCACATGGATCTGTTTCTTTGAAGCCTGATCAGTAACTTGGAGAGTTTAGTGGAAACATTTGACTTTCTCTCTGTTCTTTGGTTGGTTTTTTGTTAGTTGGGTCTTTTTTTTTTTCGTTGACCTCGATAAGCTGTTGGTTGGTGGTGGGTTTATCCCCTTGCATCTTTTGTCTGGTACCTCAGAGACAGACCCTGACCTGAAATACCATGACACTTGGGTGAGCCATGGGGACTGTTCCAGGTTGGTAGCAGGGGGATAGGGCTCTCCTGCCCTTGGGAGCACCTCTCCTTTCACCCTTCTTCCTCATCTGGATCAGAATTCTGTTGAACACTTCCCCAAAGGTCTGGCCTTTCACTTAATTATATGGTGTGCAAGTAATATCTAGCAGCCACAGTATTTTATCAACACTGACAGGCCTGCATATATAAATAAAAATCTTACTTTATGCAGTGAAATATCTTGTTGCTTTTTAATAAATCAATAACTGGAGGTGACATGAGAAAAGCATCTTGAAAACGATTTTTGAGGTGATGTGGAAGGCACTAGATTATCCTTATTAGTGATTTTCTTTGCAAATTGTTTAGTTGGAAATAAGTTCCCTGACGAGTTCTCCAGAACAGTCTGGAATGACTGCTAATCACTGGTTTTGTCAGCACTTACAGCTTTGTGTCTTTCTCGTAGCGTAAGAGGTGCCTTGCTTTTTCAAGAACTAGCACTAAAAATCACTACCAAATAAATATTCCAGTCCCATTTCAACTAACTGCACATTTCTATTTATGACAGAGGAGAAGAGTTGTTCTGAGCTGAGAAGAAATAGCTCAGATTTCTGACTTCAGTTCTCTGCTATTCAAGGGTTCTTTTTCTGGGCAGCATTCCTGGGATGCCTGCACTCCCATCCACAGAGGTTTTGATAATGTTGAAGAGCTGTAGTACAAAATATATGTACAAGTGCTGTATTAATGAACAGTTGATACTGTGCACAAAACTCAAGGCTGTTTTAAAATGCCTGTAGCTGTGAGGCTGAAATGGCAGACCCCAGAGGGTAAAATGAAGACCACGCACTGACTTTAGTCCAGGTGGGCAGCACCAAACTGCAGCAATTGCTTCACTGGCTTCTGTAGGGAACACAGTAAGTGTCCATAGGCACAGTGTGGTGAGCTGGGACCAGGGCTGTTGGTTTGTTGTCATGTTTGCGTCACGAGCTGTATCCCTCAGAACATGTGCAGAATGAATAACCGGTGGTTATAGGAGACACACACTTTGGTCTGGCTTAGCTTGGCTTGAATGTAAAGGTTCATCTTCAGCTTACATTTGCACTACAGCATATGCTTCTATATTTATGCATTTGTTCTATGCTGTACATCAGGGTGGGTTTAATGAATGCTGATACAAAACTCTTATTCGATGGGAAACTCGCTATTAATTGTAGTGTGCTTTGGGTTGATGGCTCCTCTGCCTGTGTGGTTTTCTGTCGGCAGCGGTTATTAGGTATTCCTGTGGTGCTGAGCAGGAGGTGGTGCCTGTTCAGAGTTAATTTCTCTGGTCAGAATGGCAACTTCTGCCATTACTCAACTTTGTGGAGCCCACAGACATCTAAAAGTCTGCATGTGATAGCATGCAGTGATGGTTCAGCTGGCAATGACAGGAATTTGTTTAATATTCAGTGCATACAGTGACAAAAACTGAGTGCATGTTGTCTAAATTGCCGATCTGCAGATGTGTAATGCTGGGTGTTTAAAACTTCACTTACATTTCTGTGAAATTCTTCAGTCAGCCTGACTATTGAAAACGAAAGGTTTTGAGGGTCTGACTAGTTCCTTCAAAATGGAGGACCTGAGAAATGAGGAGTTCCTTCAGGAACATCTTGCTCAAGCGTGGTGATGATTCCTCCCCCAGCCGTTATAATCCAAGTGTGACTGTGTCCCGTTTGCTGTAACAGCCCTTGGAAATCTGCCCGAAGCCCCGGTCTGAAGGAAGACTTGTGGACTCTGAGCTTTCTGGTTCCTGCTGATGGCTGTCACTCCTTTCCTTGATGGAAACAGCTGTGCATGTGCTGCTGGTGGTGACCTGTCCACAGATTGTGCACAGCCCTGGCATGTGCGAAAAAAGAAAGTGTTTGAAGTGTTCACCACACACTCAGGAACCATTTCTTCTTGTCTCTCTGTTGCTTTAATCTCTTTTTAACCTTCGCAGGATTTTTTTCTCTGTCTCTCCTCTCTGGTTTATTTCCTTCATCTTGTAGGCACTGGCATTGAATACTGATGAGGAAATATTTGGTCTAAAGCCAGCTAGTCAATTTTGGTTAATTAATTAGAATGGTGATTGGCAAAAACCCAGCCCAAATTTTTGTAGGTAATTTATAGCATAGGTAATCGTTTACTTGTGGATAATTATCTTTACCTGTAGGTAGCAGAAGGTAACGGTTATTGAGATCCAGATGCATCACTAACAAACGCTGTTTTAGGAAATTGCAAATGCTTAGACTGAGTTATCTGTTTAATTACTGAGACTGTAACTAGAACTGCTCAGTAAACCCACCCTTTCTTCTTATGTGATTGCCTGCACCTTAATCCAGGTGAACAGAAATCAGGGAGAAATCATGTATTCTTGCTGGGAAGCCAATGTTCCTATCTCAGTTTGTGTTAGCTAGCACAGATGCGCTAGGCTTCTGGGATGTTGTAATTTGCTTAATATCAGGCAGCAATAAATTGCTACTGCTTCGAAGCGAGCGGGAAGTGATTGGATAGAAGGGTGATGGAGAGGAGCGATTTTGGATTGTAAGCTGTCATGGGACACAGCTCGTATCCTTAGCTGATACAGATGTTAGTGTGTGGCAGCCTTTGGGCAAACACCTCACTCCTCTGAAGGTGATGAGCTCCTCAAGCAGGCTAATGGCCAGGCTTTTAACCCCACTCTGGCTTTGCCAGAATGTCACTCTTGTCATGCTCCTACAGTGCTTACGACCTGAGGTACGCTGTTCCTTGGTGTAGTGTCACCCTTTCGCCTGCTTTTAAGGGTCAGTTTCTTGCTGAGGGGATAACAGGGGAAGGCAAAGGGGATAGCAGGTAGTCCCAGGGTGTAACCTAGGTACCTGTTCACAAATGTTGTCATCCTTTTGTCACCGAAATCAGGAATAAACTTCTTAACGCAAATGTAGTCTGAAGAAGCAGCACTTCTTCATTACGGTGCCGGATACATGGAGGATCGCTCTGCCTGTCGTGCATGCTGATGTGTCTCTCTACAAAATCTTTATACTATCAAAACATACATATTCATTAATTTGCCAGTAAGTCATCAACCTATTCATTACATTTACAGGAACTCACTGGTAGATGTAAATGTCCCTTTCACGTGCACTCTTTTTCTGGTGGTCATGGTCTTCTGGTGGTCGTCGATTGTCTCAGTCATTGTCCCCTTTGTTTGTACTTTTCCTCTGCGCATGCTCAGTTCTTTCTTGAGCCAAGAAACACTTCTGTCTGCCTTGTCCCAAGGAGTTGGTTCAACATATTCTCATGTCACATCTAGTGATCAGTAAAACAGAGTCTTAATGCTTCTATGCACACTAAGGTAATAAATTTTGATTTCTAAAATTCTATGACCAAGATACATTGTTAACTTCAGTATTAAGTTATTAGAATGGGCCTGGGGCTTGATAGTCCCTTCTTGGTGAGGTTTCTGTGATTATATAGTTCAAAGTGAACAATCCCAACTTATACATTATGCTTTACAATTTTCTACTTCTTAATTAAACCCAACTCTTCTGTTTAATCAAATATTGATTATTTTTATCAAAGTACTTGCAACACTTTTCAAGAGCAAGCGGAGGGAAAAGATGGAGTGTTTGAGGGAAGAAGGATGTGCTGAGTATAATGATTTTGCTGTTCATTCTTTCCCACAAGTGAGCAAATGATGGCTCTACACTTAAGTGTTTGGGACAAGCAGCTCTCATGTAGAGAAATGGCCTGGTGAGAAGGTGCAGGACACAGAGTCCCTGCTCTGCTTTGTAACTGAAGCAGCAGCATTACAGTAGGTTGATAGGAGCAGAAGCGAAGCAAATTATATACTCCTGCTGCAGATGTAGAAGGATTACTTTGCAGGGTGATGGAAATCACTCTTTCCAGGACAGTTGATAGTTTTTGTTAGAAATTGCAATACTGTGCCCACTTTTGCAGGCTGGGGACAGATCTGTGCTATCTCAGGTTTTGGCTCTCTCAGAAGATTCCTGTTGATGTGTTCAAGCATTTGAACTCCGGCTCTGCTATAAAATATATCAGTCAAGAGTTTTGAACAAAAGAGCAACATATCCCAGTGTATGTTCAACACTTTTAAAAGTGACAGATATACGAGTGGAAGACCAACAAATTGATGGGCTTCTAGACAGCCGTTCCCTTCTTCTGTGAATGGACTGGACCCATTTTTTTGTTGTTGTTCGCTTAAAGCTGTTTGTTTTGCACATGGGATCTGCTGAAGCTTCCATCTTTTTGTTCCGTCCTTCAATGCAAACTGTAAAAAACAAAAGCAGAGCCCCTGACATCATCCTACTGCAGCAGTGGGGTGATGTGTTTTTTTTCTTTTTTCCCTCTTTTTTTTTTTTCCTTGTGAAATACTTAGTGAGTACATGGTGTTATTTCCAAAAGGGAACAGGCTGGAGACATGCCTTGGCATAAGAAGCAGGTCTGTATGCTGTCATTCTGATTTTGCATTAGTGACAAGATGAAATTCAGCTCTGCCCCTCAAGAAGAGAGCAGAGGCTTCTCCAAAAAGATAAGAAAAAAACCCTTAGGTTTTGCCTAGCAACAGAGCAACATCTCATTTCTGAAAACCAGATTCTTCAAGTTCTGTTGGTTTTTTTGGCATGCTGACTTTTCAGTTTGGCTTTTTTCTTGAGCAGAGGAAAGGGACTCAAGGCAGCCCAGAGTGCTCTGTGCACAGGCACGGGGTGACGGCTTGTGCCACCTCTGAGCCATTTGACCTGCCAGGTTTCCCTGAGTGCTCAGGGAAGATCACCCTGGAGTGACTTTACACCTGGTGTAAGGGGGGGTGCTTTACAAACAGTAACCCAACTCGCTGCCTGGCACCTATAGCTCTTGTGATCACACGTTAGTGGTCTCAGAAGGGCTGATGGAATAGCACAGAGGCTTCTGCACAAATGGCTTTCCAACCACAGTGTTTGGCATAGTGGATGTGATGTAGAAGTTCAAACAGCCTCCCAGGCAGCAAGTTGCGTATATAAGAAAGCTGATGGTTTGAGTGGATTGCATATGGCCCAGGAGAGGCAAGTAGAATAGGAAACATATGTTTGGCACCCACAGGTACTGCAGAATCAAGCGAGTGTGAATTGCTAAAACGTAGTTTACATAATATGGTCAATAATATGCAGCAGATGGAGTCTGAATGTATTGCTTAAATCATGAAATTTCTGAATGCTGTGAGGGATTGCATAGCAGCAAACTTTAACTTTGAAGGGAAATTGATAAGTGGTTTTCTATTTACTATAGCAGGTGTGAAGAGATCCAATGGTATTAAAAGGTTTTTTGTTTGTTTTGCTCTGGACAGTAGTGATGGCTACTAATGTGCATGAAATTGTTTATATTGGGAAATGTTGATATGAAAAAATAGTCTAGTTGGGTGGTGTGTGTGGTCCAGTCTGCACAACTCCCTTACACTGCCTCTAGACTCAAGTTGTTGTGGTTTATTAATTGAAAAAAGTGGTGTTTGTAGATATATTTGAGTGGAAGGAAATTCTTCTGTCGCTTTATCTCCCAGTCAGTTGTTGTGAAGTGAGTTAGGGCGAAGCCCTGTGCCTTGGTGCTGATCCCAAATTAGCTTTGCTCTGCTTGAAGGTATTCTTCAGGATTGGTCTGGGGTGTCACCTGGGTTTGGATGGTTCTTTTGTTCTTATGGGATACAGCTGGGAAATAAGATTCCAGAGACTGGCTGTAATCTGCATATATGCAAATGCCTACACCATAACCTTACTATTCAAGTGTGGTTTTTATCACAGGCTACAGAGTCTGGGAGCAGGGCTGAACACAACATTTTTAAAACAGGCAAACCTGAGTGTGTATTTCAAGAACTTTTACTGAAGCCATAATGAAAACTGTTTCCCAGACTTTTCCAGGATACCTGATCCGTTTGTGTGCTGTAGGACCGAGGCTTTTGTTATTAAACATGAGACTTGAGTACAGATTTGCTAAAGCATGTAGAAGTCGCGTGTCTATTTACACTGCAAAAGGAAAACCTTTCCTAATTAGAACCTATTCTAATAGCTCTATTCATTCAACTAGGGATTAGGTTCTTGCTCTGTGCCATGTCGTGCTTGAAGTGTCTGCATCAGGATTCCCTCCCAAATTAATCATTAGTGTCTGCAGCAAAAACTTTACACAGTCTGCCTGCTAACAGTAGGAGGGCAGCACGTTCCTCATGGTCCTTACAGACACTTAACATCTGCTTTTGCCAGTGTAAAATCCAGATGCACACTGGACCAGTGGAGAGTGCTTCTGGGGTACAGCATTTTGAACTCAAGCAGCATTTTGCTGCCTGCTCTGTTATTGCTTCCCAGGAAGTCATGTTACTGTGCTGTAACACAGAGCAGCTCCGTCGTGGCTGTTGGAAAGGACCATTGGGCCACAGTGTAGGAATCACTCGTGTGTTCCTGGCACATGTAGGGTCAGGAGTCCATAATAAATTAAACTAGGAGATTTTGTGTGTGTAACTCATTGCTAACATTTTAGCAGAGATGAAAGTTGGCACATATATAGTCTTTGCTTGGATCTTTTGTTGTTATATACTTTGCCAAAATTTAGTTTGGCTATTTTCATTTTATGCAAGTGTGAAAAATGTTATCTGTTTAAGTTGCTTCTTTGCACTTCTATGAATAAAAAATGGCTTTAATTAAATTAAGAAAGAGCTTTGACAAGTGATTTGTCTATAATACATACTTATGGTTTGTGGCATTTCAAAGAATAAATAACCAAGATGTTGAGGTTTAAACATTGGCTGCTGCACATGTTCTGTCAATTCCTTCATTGAGAGAGAAATGTTGCCTTGAGTGTGGATTTAGGTTCAGATCCTGCATATTCAGATCTCACACCACCTTCAGAGGTAGGGGAAGATGCCTGTCACTGACTTGGTGAATGAACTGAACTGGAAGCAGCCCAGGAAGTCTCTGAAGAAGTCAGCTAAGAAGTCAACCATAGTTTTGTAAGGCAAGGAAAAGCAAGGCTTCGATTGCAGCTCTGCAGATGTGCAGGAGAATCAGACAGCAGGAAACTTGTGAAATTGGTATGCAGATAAAACCCAAGGAGCTGCAGCAGGTTAGAAAGGAAATGGAGACTTTGCCTTGTTCCCAACAACACATGAGCTGCAGGAAGGAGATGAAGTGGTAGATTGTGGGTAAAAAAATCAGAAGAGGTGATCTGGTAACAAGTTACCAGATCAAAAAGGAAAGCTTTGGAAGCAAAATGCTTTTCAGGATTATTTCCAGGATTTTGGCTTTTTCTTCTTTTAGCATTGGAGATGACTCAAAAATGGAAATAGAAGCATAGAGAAAAATCCTTAAAACAGTGAATCTTATGTTTTAAAAGATTTAGAGCATACTTAAATTGATTTCTGCTTTTTCATAAATCACCCTTTTGACCTGCCAAATTTTATGCACAAGATGTAAGTGAAATGGAACTTCAGTTTCTTGAAAATACCCAACAGCCCCTTTTTCTTCTTCCCCTCAGAAGAAGTAAGAGCAAAAGCCTTGGGCTTTAGGGAAAGAAAAAAAAAATTACACTAAATCAATGGGCCTCATTCAAACATAGTCACTTAACTTCACAAGCCAAGTGCCACTGGCAAATGGCAAAAAAGTCCTGATTTCTTTTGAGTTTGGCAGCAGTAGCTATAAATGTATAGAGCGTAAGTGTTGACCAAGATGAATCCAGTGAATTCTTGACTTGTGGGACAGTAAATACTTGTTTGAATTGTGAGTTGTCATAGGCTCAATTGAGCAGTTTTTGCTTCGAGATAAAATTTGTCTGAGTAAATCCTTCCCTGCCAGTACCACCATGGATAAATTGTACTGGTGAGCTTTGCCTGACAGTTGTGAAAATCCTCAAGTCTGGAAAACTGCTGTCAAAATAAGCAATTAAACTTAAATGTTTCAGTTTCTCCTTGGGCTGTAGAGCAGGTTTGGGGGGGAGGAGTAGACCAGAGGCGTCCTTGTGAGGTAGGAGAGCAGCTGGATTTACAGTGTGTGTACACTGAGACTTCTGCTGCTATAGCAAATCCTGACCAGCTTAGGTATTCTGGAAACAAGGTTTTGATTGTGAGTGTAACACACACAAGTTTGTGCCACTGTTTTCATTGGCCAGAGGAGGAAAAAATGGTTTGACAGAGATGGAAGAAAGAAAAGTTGTGTACTTCTAGTTCATAACATGGCAGCTAAGTTGTGATGACTAATTGCTGCTCACAATCTTGTTAGCATGTTCTGGAGACAAGCCTCAGCACCACTAAAATTAAACAGGTTGGCTTTTGTAGAATGGATGAAGAGGAACAGCCATCAGATTCCTCCTGTGTGACCATGGGATATGGAGAATTGTTTCTGCAGACTGAGAAGGGAATGATTTGGGGACTGTATGGGCTTGCAGGAGGGCAGGACCTT
This sequence comes from Caprimulgus europaeus, assembly GCA_907165065.1. Next base: position 80,901,220 of record OU015526.1, read on the forward strand.
TCCAGTGATAGCGGTGACATCAAACATTGGGGCTCAGGATTTAGTGCAGGTGAAATAACCTGGATCAGGGAATTGAGTACTGATACAGTCAGCACTGAGCACTTCAGAGAAGTGTTGTGTTTGTTGGAAACATTGACTAATGTCAAACAGCTACAGGAAGAATGGCACTTTCTGGGCAATCTTGCACATCACCTTGAAAATACCCAGCAGTCAAACATGATTTTTTTTGCAGCCCAACTCAACTGGTAGGGGAGTGGTTTGGTGAAGTTCTCTGCTGCTTGTTGTGCCCTGGCTGGCAGGCTTTGAGAGGGTGGTGCTCAAGGCAGTGGTACCAACTGCTTCCTAACTAAGAGAGTGCCCAGGCAGATGGGTAGTTTGAGCAATTGAAGAGAATGAACAAACAACCAGAAAGGTTGTTTGGCCTCCAAAGATAGAAACAGTGACTGGAATTGCTTGCTTAGTTCTTAGCTGCAGCTGAAACAGGTTTGCTCCCCCCACAAGTCCATTTTGAAATGTAAAAGAAAGGGACATCATGTCAACAAGCTGTGATTAAGCAGGAGGCTGTTTAATTCAATACTGCCTTCATTAGTAAGTGATGTGTTGCTGGTGAGGATAGATGAGAGCAGCTGGTGCAGAGGCCTCTACATGGACATGGTGAGCTGGCTGTGTTCTGCTTATGGCTGCCCTTTGTCCATGCCCCTGAACAGAGGGTTCTCTCCTCATGTTGCTTAAGTGTGCCTGAAAAACCAGTCACCAGTCAAAGCTCTTGTTATTTTATTCCCCTTTGTACCAGTTGGATTGCATTTAGTGCATCCATAGAACAGAGGTTTTGGGTTAGTTACTCTGTACCAAAACTGCTCTGTGAATGGAACCAATGTGCAGTAAGTGGTGACACTTGCAAAATTTCATTGAAAACATGTTTACTTTGCACTGAAACTCTAATGGAGATGAAGCTGCTTGTGAATGTTTGCAGCTGCTTGAGGCTGAGACACAGCTAAAGCTTTACCATGGTAGGGACCATACCTAGGTGTTGCAAGGCAGGAAGAAGCAAAAATCAGCTGCCAGCATGGAGGTATGTTAGAATGCATCTCAGCACTACTCTGAGTAACATCAGTCTGTGCTGGCAAAGCACACTGCTCCCTGAAGGAGGTGATGGGAGCTTTGGAGAGGCACAGAACAGTAGCAGGTGGTTGCTGGAGTTGAGCTGAACCCGAGGTGGAGCCTGAGGCTGCCTGGTCTCATCTGCCGTGTGTGCTGAGAGCAGTGAGTCTGTGCTGCTCCTGCTGAAGGGCCCAGTGTGGCCAACTGCTGCTAGTGAGGCTGGTCAGAGGGGAGCTGGGAGTGTGCTTAGGAAAGGGTCTGGAGCTGTTAGGAAGCGTGAGGGCTGCTCCAGCAATGAGCTTGGCTGAACTTTGGGTGTACTCTTGTTTTTCTAGTGTGGCCAGCAGGACTAGGGCAGTGATTGTCCCCCTGTACTGGGCACTGGTGAGGCTGCACCTTGAGTGCTGTGTTCAGTGTTGGGCCCCTCACTCCAAGAAGGACATGGAGGTGCTGGAGCGTGTCCAGAGAAGGGCAGCAGAGCTGGGGAAGGGTCTGGAGCACAAGTGTGCTGAGTTCCCGGCTGAGGGAACTGGGGGTGTTGAGCCTGGAGAAAAGGAGGCTGAGGGGAGACCTTCTGGCTCTGTCCAAGTCCCTTGGAGGAGGGTGGAGAGAGGTGGGGGTGGGTCTGTTCAACCAAGGAACAAGTGACAGGACGAGGAAATGGCCTCAAGTTGTGCCAGGGAAGGTTTAGATTGGATATGAGGAAAAAGTTCTTCACCAAAAGGTTTGTCAAGCACTGGAACAGGTTGCCCAGGGCAGTGCTGGAGTCCCCATCCCTGGAGGTATTTAAAAGCTGTGTAGATGTGGTGCCGAGGGACATGGTTTAGTGGTGGACTTGTCAGTGTAGGCTTACAGTTGGACTTGATGATCTTAAAGGTCTTTTCTAACCTAAATGATTCTATGATTCTTTGACAAGACAACTCACATAAGCAGCCAGGAGGCGATGAAGGTATCAACTCACCTCAGCCTGTCACTTGCAGGGGCTGTGCTGAGATGGTTGGCATTGGCTCCCCAGCTGTTGGATGTGTCCATCTGTCACCATAACTGCCTGGGGAGAGTTCCAGCTCTGGGTGGCGAGGCAGGTGACACTGCTGTTAGCATGTGAAACCTTGCTGGAACAGCAGAGGCAGTGTTAGGTGTTAAACAGAGCGTAGGCTAGGGCTTGGCCAGTTGCCTCTGCTCTTTGCTAGCCGTGAGCTTTGCACAGAGCTTGCTCTGAGAGTGCCTGTGCTTTGTTCTGCAAGTCAGCTGCAGTCTGTCTCCTGTGGTACAGCCTACCTTTTTATTTATTTTTAGGTTTTTTTATTCTCACTGACTCTTTGACACCCACCACCTCTCTGCCAGCCTGGTGTGGCTGATCAAGCTGTTCAAACAACTGGAAGACATCAGAAGTTAAACACTCATTATTTTAATTTGATGCTAATCATGTGTTAATGAGACTAATCCTTGCAATGATTCAGGTAATTTGCTTAATGGCTGCCCAGAGTACAGATTACAGCAATCAGTCACGTCTGATAAGATGTCTGTTGTGGAGGAGGTTGTCAGGTGAATGAGGTGGGAAAAGACTGAGGAGTAAGGTCTGACCTCTTGTAAGTCAGGAGCCTTCCTGTTGGGAAGAGGGAGGGAAAAAGCAGTCCTGCTGCACAACCTTGTGCTTCACAACCAAGTTTGTGATTTCCAGCAGCCAGGAAAAACAGTTATAATGACTGATTTTGGGGTCTGATCCTCTTCTGCCTTGAGAAGGAGTAATGTGTGAGGGCTTACACCGGCATCTGAATCAGATGCTTCATTTTCTTGAGGTCATGTGGGTCATGGCAAAGCCTCAGGTTGAAAAGACATCTGAAATTGCTGTCATGCAATAGATTTTGGTTCTGATCCTTTGCTGGTATGAATGTCATAATACTGCTGGAATTGGTGGAATTCCATTCTTATATATGAGGAAGCTCATCATGGGCCAGTCTGAGTGTCTCACTGCTTCCAACCCTACTCCTGCTTCGCCTTCCTAATTCTCTTCAAGTCTTTTCAGAGTAAAGACAAACCCATTTAAGCATTTAGTTCGTAACACATGCTGCACTAAGTAGATGTCAGCTATTAATAAAATAGGTGTGCATAGCTAACAGGAGATTGACAGGAAAATCCAGCAAAGGAGAAAATAGGTTTGTGTATGTTGGTCACCCCAACCCACGTGCTGCTCTGCAGGTTTTGAGTGCTACTCATGAGGAATCATAGGAGGGAAGGCTTTGGAATTTAAAAACCTGTGTTAACTTTTATATTATTGTTACTTGTTTCAGAAAAACACCAAGAATTCAAGAAGTTGTTCAAAAAGGTGGTTGAGGAGCATTAGGCAGAGCTCTCAACCTGACACCGTGAGATCTGCACTGCACTCCTGGCTGGCCTGCTGTCTGCGCTAGGGTGAGTTACTTGACTCTGGTTTTCTTCAGATTCCTTTCCAGCTCTTTGTAGATCAAGCTTTTTCAGTATAGATAACTCTGTTTACACACTTGATAACCTGTGAAAGCAAAACATCAATAAGGGCTTCTCTCTGTGTAACTATGTTGGAAAAAAAACCTCACCCCAAATATGTACTTTTTTACCTGGACAAGGTGGGCAAAACAGGTAAGGAGAGGTAAGTCTTATCCTTTTTTCTACAAGTGAGGAAATGAGATGTGAGGAATTTGGTCACAAACGGCACGTTGGGAATGAAACTTAAGTCCTGTACCATAATTAAAAGACTGTCTTGATTGTCTGCATTGGAAATCTACCTTGTTTCTGTTAGCAGGGAAACTTGACATCTTTCTTTGAAGCTGCTCATATCCATGCTGTATTCCAGCAGATCTTTGTTGGATGAAGTGAGATTCTTTTAAGTTAAACAGAATTACTAATCCAGGATGAAAAAATACTCCTCACTTAGAGCGAAGTAAGCATAGGTTTAAATGAGAGGATTCAGGTACCCAGATATTATCATTGGTAAGGTGGTAACGTTTGGGTGCTTGTCAACATGTGCCCTGTAGCTGTAGACACATATAATGAAGCTCTACATGCTGAGCCTCAGCATCTCACTCTTCCAGAGCTGCATTGGCTATCTCTAAACCCATAGAACACACAATTGGAGAAATCTTTTTTCATGTGGGAAATGTGTAGCCAAACAACTACCTGTGAGCTAGGGGTTGTGTTTTACCCTGTTACCCCCAGGAGTTCAGGCTTTGTTTCAGAGCCCTTGTTCAGAGGGTGTTGAGGTGGCTGATGCACTGGATGTATGCCTGTTTGAGTGAGGCAAGCAACACCTTCTATTTCTCAAGGTATACGTAAAAAAATATATATATTCTCTTACAAATTTGGAAAAAGAAGCTGGATCTGCAGAGGGGTGTGCAGAGCTGGGCTGCCTGGAGTCAGTATCTAAATCCCAGAGGAAGGCAGCACTGTTCTCATCCTGGCTTCTTGTAAGTTTAGGCAGATCCTGTTGGGTGACTCCAGTTGTGTCAGGAACTGAACTCCCATGTGGACCTAGGGCTTGAGCATATGCTGCTGGCAAAAATATTGCAAGGGAGGAAGAAGGGGCAATACAGTTCAGGTCAGTGCTAGTGATGTCAGGTAACTAAAATGCAATCTTGAAGGCAAGGCAAAGCACTGGTTTAATAATCAGGTTAAAACACCTGGTAGATTGTGAGCCCCCAGGGGCTTGCCAAGACCTGTGACAAGTCTGGTGAGCAGAGCTGCAAGGCACAGAGAATTGGACTTTCTTAGCACTACAGGGGTGTAGACAAGGGATGGTCAGCCTCATTTTCTCAGATTAGGATGTAGGTACATGAGCTGGGGTTTGAGATTCCTAGAATAAATACAGTGGCTTTGTAAAACCTGGCTTAGAAGGAAGCCACCAGTCTTGTTCCTGTCTGCAAATTCAGGAATTGGAGAACATCTTCCTCTTGTCTTTATGGTGTGTGGCAGAAGTTACTGTTTGTTCAGTGATATTTTGAGTCAGCCATTTGCAGCAAAATATGCTTGGATTTAATCAATTTGCATCTCTGCTTAAGGCCCAAATTGTTATAGGCTTTAGGGAGATGACATTGTCCTAAAGCACTCATTTAATGATTTAGAGTAAACAGATGGTTTTATTTTTTCCCATTAGAACCTTTCAGCCTTTCTAGTTACATAGAGATAATAATTATATCTCTCACTTTGATTAAAATGCACAGTATTAATGTCTTACTGTCTGGTTTCAGTTGCATTATTTCTCTGTGGGTTTTATAAAGTACCGTGGAGTTAACATCATGTACAATAAGCTGTGCTACACAAGTCTCTGTGTCTGGTGACATTGAGTACAAGAGAGTTATTACCTTGACAGGGCGAACAGTATATAAGTGCATGTTTAGTGGTGTTAAAGACAGCTGCTGTGCTGTGCTTGCTTGAATAAATGAGCTTTTTTCTTGTACGGTATCTGTTTGTCTACTATTGGCCAAATACCATCTACAGACCACAATAACTGTTAGGTATTGTTACCTTTTTAACTAATTTGCTTTGAAAATTGCATTGAAATTCAGCAAAAACACCCTTGCTCCTCAGGAGTGGGGAGAATAATTTTGAATGTGCATCCTACTAAGGAAGATGGGAAATTCGGGAGTTGATTCAAGGAAAGTCAGTTCAGAGGTATCACAAGAAAAAGAACAAAAGGTCATGGGAAGAGATGTCCTCTCTGGATTTAGGCTGTGATCTTGTGTCTGAAGATATCTGTGTTCTTAGGTGCTTTCTGTTGATCCTCTGAGGAAGGATGCACCAGCATCACTGTAGTAACTATGGTCAGTCATATAGAGGCTTGATGACAAAATGTTGAGCACATAGAATTTGGGATTGGAATGAAGCAGGATCTTGTTACAGCCTTGATTATTTTCTTTTGTTGTTTATTTTTCTTTTTTTTTTTAAGTGATTACTGAAAAAAAATGTGTGTCAAGAGTCAGTGTGTTGAGCTGAAGATTGTGAATGCTGTTTAACAAATAGGAGTCTGTTTTAGAAATGCTGTCCAGGAACATTAACTGAAATAAAATTTTTTTAAAAGCCCATATGGTTTATTTACAGTTTGTGATAAAGTGAGTAGCAGTCACAGTTTACATGTTTTATGTCTTATGCTGGTTAGTTTTAGATGTTGGTCACTCAGTGATCACTTGACCTGTCATTTTTGCTGTTATTTGTGAGCGCTGTAGGTTTATCAATTACTTTTCCAGACTGTATGTTACCTATTTCTGAGAGCATAATTTGTTTATAATATGTTTTAACAGCATGATTTGTGGCATGTTTGTAATTAATTTTGAGCTTTGAGTCTAAAATTGCATGACAAATGATGATGGGGAGAGCTATTACTTTGAATATGGCTGCTAAGGACTTGTAATATACTGGAGCTTTGTCTCTTACATTACTGAGTTCATTTTAGCAGACTTGGGACTGGAATTCAGGGACAATATTGACACGAGAAACATAGGATACCGTGACATTGCTGCACGAGGACAAGCAGAGTTAGCACTTGCATCCCTCTAAGCACTTTGCCAGTGTGCAGAGTGAACCTGGATTAAGGCAGTGTGTGTGAGAAGGGCTTTGTCCCCAGCTGTGGAAAATTCAAGAAAGAGTTGGAGAACTGGAGGTGGAGAGACTTGGAATTCCCATCTGTCTGGTTTAGTCTACACAGGTGGGAGGGAAATGCTGTGGTTTTGGTTTGTAAGTATTTTTGCAGTGAGGAAATAAGTTCTAAGGATCCGTTGTGCCCAGCAGAGGAGAAAGTATAGCACAAGGAAAAAGATGGGAAACACAAGTTAGATTTAATGAAAAGATGAGGCAGCAGGTTTGAATCCATGAGGAGCACATATTTAATTACATGATGCTTGACTCACCTGAATGTTTTGTCATAGCACTACTAGACTAGATGTAAAAGTTGAGGCAGTGGAAAAAATGAGGTTGACAGAAAACCCTGGTATAACACAGTTGATGCTGTGAGTGTGGGCTGTTCCATGTGTGAGTACTCTGCGGGGTTATGAACTGTCTGTCCTCTGTGCAGATGAAGTCCGGGGTCAACCTCAGCATTTTAGCCAGACAAATTCAAATCACCATTCAAAACTACTGAGTGCTGTTACACAAACTCCACTGAGGCTGAACTGATTTGTATTTCACAAGGAAACAAGAGTAGATGTCAGGCTTCCTTCTGGTGCTAAAAAACCCAGCCTCTTAATTAAGGGTTAGGATAATTTTGTTGCTTACTACTGAGCCAGGTACTTGGCAGTTAGGACTTGGTTTCAGACTGAATTTCCTGGGTTGGTTCTCTGCTAAGTCCCAATTACTAAGCAGAAAGTGGAGGAACAAAATTATTTTACCCTTTAAATTCAGTTGAAGGATGCTGCTATGGTGCTGATGTGTTTTCTTTCTCAAAAGTATTTGAAAGCTTCAGTAACTTAAGAGCCACTGAAATGCCTTTGGCAAGACGCACAAAATACTGCTATTAATCTTGAAGTCATTATGTAACTGTAGGGCTTTCCTTGTCTTCTGAAAATGGTGTGTTATTTTGCAAAACAAAACCTTAAGCAGGGCTGGGAAATTTCACTGTGCTACTCTGACCAGGTATTACACCTCAGGGTGAGAAGAGAAACTGATTCTGGCCTAACTCTTGGTGAACACTGATTTTTCTAGTCTACCTCAGTGGAAAAGTTTCTCTCTAGGACATCTCATTTCCCATGGAAACTGTGCCTTCTCGGTGAAAGCTTGGTTTTGATTGACAATTGTCACACTGTCATAAACAAGATGGTTGTTCTGTGCCTTGAAAAAGGAGAGGTAAATGGAGAGGGATACTTTCCAATCTCTGCAGAGCTCTGGTGTGTGCTTTACTGAAAGTGTAAGTGGGCTTTAGGTATGTGCTGGCAGTAAGCATATACTGTCTAGATCATGCACAGCTCAAGTCAAACATGAATGTGAACAAACCATCAATGAAGGTGTACAAACAGCAGGAAGGACTTAGTAAATTATGTTGTGTAATTTTTTGGCTTAGTAAATCAAACTTATTTCAGAATAGCAAATGACCTGCTCTTAGTGACTATTTTTTCTTGTACCTTGTATCTAGAGAATTGGCCTCAAAACAATACAGACAATCCAGAAACAGAAAATGGCAATTTCTTCCATTAAAAGCAAACTTGATCTCTGGGCTTTTTTCTTCTCAAAGAGCTAGGATTGAAAATAATAACTTGCCCTGAAATGATCAAAGGTTTCTTTCTCCTGTAAAGACGAGGTTTCCTTTTTTGAAAACAATACAGTACAATCCAACAAACCAAAAGAAATGTTAAAAATTTCGGTTTCAAACATTTATTGGATGTATCTAGAAATGTGTAAGTTCTCAATTAAACTGCATTAAGTCTAAAAGCCACTTTTTAAAAGTGGGTAATTTTATGATGAGGATGATTTGAGAGAGACTCATAGTTATAAATTGCTTTTGAAGGACTTTGTGAATAGGGTGAAAGACAGCAGAATTCAGTTTAAAGTTGTTTCAGCATTTAAAAAAGCGACAGTTTTGAACTTCAAAACACAGAAAAAGTTTTTAGGTACAATTTGGGTGGAAAGCTTTCCTTCATGTGACATTTTTATACAGTTCTGCGTAATAAGTGGCATTCTAGAATGAAAATGTACATTATTAAAAAAATGCATTTCTTTCTAGACATAAAAATAAGAATCTGTAAATAAAAGGTCAAGACAGGCAGTGATGTGTTCTGTTTGTGTGTTAAGCTGTGTGTTTCTAAATCAAGGTACCATTAAAAGTAGAACTTCTCTTTCTTAAAAATTTTTTTTTTGTTAAAAACTATTAGAGGAAATGAGTATTTTATCTTGGTATTGGGGCAGTGCGTGGTATGGGTTAGCTTTCCTGTTGACTATCAGACATTTCAAGTATATATTCTTCAAATTATTCAGGAGTAACTCATTGAAAATATATGTGAGGGTTGAAGCAGTTTCTTTACCAAGATTAGTAAAAAGCAAGAGGGTTGATGGAAAATGCTATTTGTAAGTAGATCCCTTTTGTCTTTCTGAAACTTTAAAAGTTCATGACTTCTCTTTTGTTTATAAGTACCTTAATCTACTGGGATCATTTTTAAAGGCTGATGGGAGCAAACGAAAATGAAGGTTGCAAAAATGTTATGATTTGTCCTCTGCTTCTGATGTTCCACTAACTTGTGTTTGGGAAAGTGCACATTTGGAAGGCTTGGTAAATGTAGGCTATTATCCCTCTAATTCCTGTCCATCTGTAGGATAAACGTTTAGAGTGTGTGCAAACTATACCAAGTCTATATCATACATAATGTATGACTGTATATGATAATGTGCCATGAATGTCAAATTCTATTTTATTAAATATAAGCTGCTCTTCCATCTGCGCGTTGGAGACCCCATATATTGTTTGCCAAAAAACCAGCGCAGTTTCTGAGCATTACATAATTTCATATGGAATGATGTGAAATACCTCAGCTTCTTCTCTCCCTTAAATGGTTACAACTCTGTTAGTTTTAATTCCTCATCCGTGGTTTCTTCTTGCTGTGTAAGAGCAGTGTTATACTGACAATTTAATAGCCAGGCAAGCTCAGCTGAGTTTGCTAAAAATACTGATGTCCAGATCCTTGACTGTGGTGACTCCACTGGCTGCAGAGGTCTAGCAACAGTGCCTGCTGGTGGAGCTCTGTCCTCCCTCCCAGCCTGCTCCTGCAGCGATCCAGGACTCCAGCCATCAGGAGGCCTTCAAATGAGCAAGGAGACAAATGTTTGTCGTAGCTTTTTAAGCTTTGGCAGACAAGCTGCTAGGACCTTTAGTTGGCACTTATCTGTGGTTCCAAAAAAGCCAACCTTGTCACTGCTGCCTTTTTTTTTCCTCCCCTTTGCAGAGATTTTGCATTATACGAGTGCGTGTGAGTCTGTGTCTTGTGATACTCGGCAGTAGAGATTGACAGGAACCAGAAGCCAGGTTCATCAAAGCCACACATTTCTGATCCAGAATTACAGTGACTGATTTGTGCCAGCACAGACCTAGACTGTCCAGATAGACTGAACAGGAGGAAAATGTAATGCCAAAAAGAAAGAAGCTGAAACCTAATTAATCAGAAACAAATAAGTCATCTTAATGGCAGCACAGAAGTAGTACCAGTTTAATTTGCGAGTACCCTATGTTCCGTGAGGATGACATTGTGCAGTAATTCTACTGCCAGTTACTGCCGTCAGAATTGCTGAATAGTAAGAACCAAATGAGTTACTGCCTCAAATGGTCTGTATTTTGCACATTTAAAGCTCCCTGGTATTTTAAATTTAAACTTTGCTGATGATTTTTTGCCTCTCCCCTGGCATATTTTTGAAGCTGTGTTGGTTTTTAGTTTTGTTTCTCATGGTAAGTAATCCTCAAACAGTACAGCTGATGCCATCAGACTGGACAGTGACTGCTGGGGTCGTGTTGCATTAGATACTGTTAGGCTTAATATTAGAAAATGACTTAATAGTAGAGATTAGAGAATGAAGAAATTCTGTTCTGTCACTGGGGCTGCCTCTTTTGGATTCTTTGTCTTAGAAAAAGATTCTGTTCCAGGAGCAAAGGGGAAGTGGGAAGTCTAGCCAGAGCTGTGATTACTTCCTGCTCTGTATTGCAGTTAGAGGAAGTGGCTGGCCATAGATATGGACGGGTATTGAGCTTTTTTAATTCATCAGCAAAGACTTTGAGAAGGAAACCTTTTTTGACAGTCACAGCCTCTCTTGGGGCTTCTTCACAGCACACTTAGCTTCAGGTCATGCTGAAGTGGTGCTGCTTAGCACTTAGGGAACACAATGCACAATTCACTCAATTCCAGTGTGTGAAGCTGGGCTGGTGAATGGGAGCGAGTACTGTCTGTCCCTGGCTGCCCTGTGAGTTCTGTCAGCAGGTGAATCTCACCTGCCCAGCGAAAGGCTCGGCCTTACCTTATGCTGACAAACCCATCCCATTTGCTTTATGAATGAGAGGATGCCGTGCCTGGTGAGAAAAGTTCCTTCAGCCCACAGACTGGCTCCCCATACACTGCTAGGAAAGGTGCTCAGTCAGTGTTCTCTGATCTTTTTTTCCCTGTTCTGTAATAGAGCGCTCCCTTTCCTTCATTAAGTCTCTGCCTCGTTTGCTTGGGCCGGGAGGTTTTGTCTTGGTGCAGCGTCCTGCCCACAGTGCCTACTGAGTCCGTCAGCTCATGGCATGAAATACTAACAGTGGAGTTCAGTGTTGCAGACTTGGAATTGCTTTCTGTCTGGAATACAGGGAGGGGGATTCAAGAGGGCGAGATGGATGTCATGATGCGATAACATGGTAAGGTCTTCAAGAAGACAGGAAGGGAGGTAGTGTGCTGAGGTAGACCTAGAAAGTTTGGTGTGTGATGGGAACTTGAGATGGGTTGTTTCTCACACCAGAAGTGGTGATGGTGTATGAAGAATCATGCTGAGTTACCAAAGGTCTCAGAGAACAGAAGGGGGAGGGAATGAGGGGAAGAGTTACTGTCCAGGAGATCAACCCCACACAGGACTTGGAGAATGCTAGAAAAGAGAAGGGCACTGTGGGAAAGCAGCACAGCTGGTATTTTAGGTCAATGGAGTTAATATTTTAGGTTAGTGGAGTTAAATTGCTTAGCTTGAGAAGAGCCAGCCTGAGACAAGGACAGGACTCCTTTGCTGTTCCCTCTGAATTTGCTGTAAGCCCATTGTTACTGCCCTAGAGAAATGCATTTAAAGGGAGAAAGCTGCTCTTGATGCAGCTGCTATTACAAGGGAGCAGTAACCAAGCTGATGACTCCCAGGTATCCAGTTAATGGAAATGAATGAGCAATTCCATGTTGAGGTTATCCTGAGTGACTCCAGTAGTGTTGTCTTACCATTTGAGACAGGTGCTCCGTTATGCTTGGGACCAGCAGATAATGAAAGACAATACTTGTTGGAAAAGATTGTACTTGAAATCCTCGAGATAGGCAAGGTAGGAGAGGACAGTTGCAGGTGCTGGCAGCTCTAGGGAGAGAGGTGATAGAAATGAGACTTAGGTCATGATTCTGTGTCTGAAATGCTGACCACCTTTGAATGGAATTTGGTGTTCAGTTTTCAACTATGAGACCCTACAGATTAAAAAAAAACCCAACCCTTAAGAGTAAACATTGGGTGAGAGAGGAAAAATCACTTCTGTTTCCTTGGTTACAGAAGAACATGAATAAATTATATAGTGCAAGGAAAAAAAAAAGCCCTCAGCATACTCTGAGTGGTCATTTGTGATGACTGGTCCTTTAGGTGTTTACACTGAGAGAGATGAGCAAGAGTTGATCCTGGCTGAATGGGGCCTGTCTCACCTGTGTCTAAGGCTTGAAAGCCCACCATCGTGGGCAGCCAGACTCAGGTGAAGTTGAGAGTTTGGGCTGGGGCTCTGCCAGAGCTCTGTGCTGACTGCTGCTGGCACAGGGCTCAGGGAAGGGAAGAGTGGGGTCCTGTGTTGTACCTCAGCTATAGGTTAAGCTAACCCCCTGCTTATGACAGTCTCAAAATTTAAATGAGTTTCGGTCTGAAGCCTAATTTAGAAATCTGTGGAGCCTCATTTTCTGCTAACTGGGCTTGCAAAGCCTTAGTGTGACTTTGGTATTTCCATATGGAGCTGTTTTACCAGTATGAGGCATGAATTTAAAGTTCTTCCTCTGAAAGAAGATTATACTGTGGACTACTGTATTTTCCCTTAAAAATACTTTCTTTCCAATTTAGTTGATGTCATTTTGGAAACTGTTTGAACTAAACAAGTGAGCTATTCTTAGTGTAGAATAAGTAGATCCTTCTGGGTAGCTGTGCCATTTTAATTGTGTGTGTTTCTTATGTAAATGTACCAGTGGTGCTCATTCAATCCAGCAAGACTATGGATGTCTAGGTACCAAATTTGCTTTTGACAGGATATGTTACCCTTGTCTTCTCATAATCCCCAGTCCTGTCTCCTTTCTAAAGGTTACTGCAGCTACTCCACTGCAAACCCAGCTCTGATTTCTGTCTGGGTTGCATTCCAAGCCTTGTAGACAGAAGCTTTTGGTGATACTACTTTGCTTGTATGAAGTGCTTCATCCAAGGTACCGACAAGAGTGTTTGCAGTGGGTCTGCAGTAAAGCCAGGAATGGAACAAAGATCTTCAAAGTGTCAGTTTTCCCCCTTGGCTGCAGAAGAACTACCAGAGAGACTTGATAAAGTCTGTAGGTGAGCCACCAGCTGAACATCCCAATGGATTAGTTTGTAGAGGGAAAACAATAGAAGAGAAATGAACAAGTGGGTGCTTGTAGGGAAAAAAGGAAAGGAATGGTGACTGTATGTGTGCTACTTGCTGAGGAGGCTGGGATACAGATGGACTGTTCAAGGAGGGTGATTTCAGGTGTGGTATACGTAAGGGATTGCTTTAATGTTGCTCATGAGTGTATCCTACGAGCAGTTTTGGAGTGTTTGTTGTACTGTTGGAAATGGGTTGCCTTAGAGCTGCTGCAGTGAGGGGCTTGGCAAGCCTGAGAGCCATCAAGTGAATAATAGAAGCAAAGGCTATGAGAGAGTTTACTTTTAATTATGTTAAGGATGGTGAATGAGGGCTCACAGCCATTAGTGAGAATGGAACTGGGTTTCTTTGCAAGAAAAGAGGCCATTCTTTGATGTGACACCACAGTAAACCCGAGTGTGCTGTCCTATAGCAATGGCCTTGGGATTCTTTCTTTCTAAGCAAGACCTTGCTGGGGAGTGTAGGACACGTTCAGTCAGCAAAGGGCTGTCCGTGGAGCTCTCGGGGAAGCGGTGGAGCTGGTCTATGTGTAAGCTCAACAGAGCAGATTCCAGCATTCATGTAAAATGGTAAATGAAGAGCTACTGTCATGTGCAAGCTCAGCACCATTCCTCCACCACACACGGGTATTTTTAACAGTGGTGAGGATGCAGCATGCAGGCAGATATTCCTGCTAGGATTGTTTCTTGAAACAAGGGGCTTTTGAGGATCATTTTGTGAATTTTTGCCATTTACAATTCTCAGACGTGAAAAGTTAACACAGTTTGGAAGACTTTTTTCTTTTTTTTCTCATTTTTTCTGGCACTTACAAGTTCAGAATGCTTTTGTGCATTCCAAGCAGTCCTGCCCAGATCTACCACCTGTTCCATCATTCTGGGTATAGGCAGGGTATAGTTCTCTTCCATATGGGCAGCGTAATTCCATTAAGTAGCAATCCAGCACTCTCTTTTTAACATTAAACCTCGAGAGTTAATCATCCATCTGTGTGTAATCATTGATTCCATTAAGCCTTATGGCCTTGTCAGATTATCAAACATTTTAAGCAGCACTTTTTTCTTTTTTCCTTACTCGACAGCAAAAGCATTTGTGAAGGGGCATGATTAGATGGAAGTTTTCAAGACATACTCCCATCTCATGTAGACACTTAGATTTTCCAAACCTTCTTCCTGTTGTAAAACACAAAGCTTGCCTACATAGTGTATGACACAAATGACCCCAAGTCATTCAGGTATTTCTTTACAGGCAATGCTGAGATATTTAATTGCTAACAACCTCCTCACCACAAAAAAAAGAGAAAAAACAACAAACAAACCAAACAAAAAAACCCCCAAAAAACCAACCCCCCTCCCACACACACACTCTTCCCCCAAACTTTTTTTAAATCATTCAGCATTCAGATGCTTACTCACATTTTCAGTTAAGTTTGGGGGAATTACAGTAAGTTGAAGTAAGAACAGATTCAGACCTTCAGACTGATTGATGCAACCAGCCTTTTTTCTTGTAAAGGTCAGGGAAATGTGGTTGTGATGTGTGGTGGGCATGCAAAATTTTTCATATGAAAACAGAACCAAGGAAACTGTTTGAAAAATGAATTACAAAAATAATGGCATAGTAGTCCTGAAATTAACCATGTTCTAAAGTGATTTTCTAAATGTGACAGTAAAACTTTGCATAAGCATATAATTACAGCCTTATTTTTGTCCAGAAATCCCTGACATCAGAGGTCAGTGGTGGTATCTGTGTGGTGAAAAGGAAGGAGATGACTTCAGAACTGCTTAGCAAATCCCCAGTGGCCTCAGTCAGTGGGAGTGGTGGGTTACTGTTGCTGGTACCAGGTGAATGGTTGTTAATGGCTGCAGCTAATAACATTTTTCCTCCAGAATTCTTTTGCTTACCAATGTATTAATTTCCTTTAATTGTATTTAGCATTAATGAGAGGATAACAATGAATGGGGAAGAAACAGTGATATTCAGGCTGAGCAAAGCAGCCCTCACCATTTCAGAAAGCTCTAGGAAGTGGTTAACATTGATGTCCATTCTTCCTGGTGATGGATGCCACAACAGAGCTATGAAGCACAAGAGTGTTGCCTCGTAATGAGTGAGCAGATAGTGTTTGTGCTGTGGTTTTGTACTGGAGGGAAGGAAAGGTACCAAAGAGGACTGTTACTTAAAGATGAATTACAAAATGCTGACTTAAGCTTGGGGAAGGAATGCGCTACACCTGGGAGCTCAGGTAGGTTGGTGGGCTCCCTCTGAGACAGGAAGCCACACCTCAAACCTCAGATGTCTTCAGCTTTGCCCAGCTGAAAATGCTATGGGTTTCTGTAGGGCTGGAGACAAATCTCTTGTGTTGAATATTTCCTCAAATCTTCAAATCTGACAAAGGAGCTACTGGAAGAGAGCAAAAGCTAACAGAAGTCAGGATGGTGAACTTTGGCTTTGAATCTGTGCAATAGTAGACATGACAAAACATGTTCTTTCTCTTCTGGTTGTGGTGCAGAAGAGCCTATGATAACTCCCGGCTGATGTCCTGAGTAGATGGAAACTTGTGCTGTGAAGATTGGTTGTGACATTATTTGGTCTTTGCCAGCCAAGCTATTCTATGATTCTGTTAGAAGGGTAGCTGAGGTGCTCAGAGATAAGGTTTAGTAGTGGGATACATACGACTGGACTTGATCTCAAAGGTCTTTTCCAACCAGACAATTCTACAATTAGATAATCTCAATCCACAACAGTTTGCAGGTTTCTGCAGGTTTTCAATAACCAGAAAACTTGGACAAAACTGGACTAAAAAAACAGTGAACAAACCTGGAGCCAGTTGTGAGCAGAACTGCTGAAGTCTGGAATTTGAGTCAGTCTGCTTGTGATCTCAGGAGAAGCTCGTAATTTCTTTTGAATGCATTTACAGTTTAACTTTGAAATGGTTTAACCTGAAATAGACTAGAAATGCATATGAATGGGAAGAAGCTTTTGCCCAGCTGTTGGGAAATGCACCTTCAGGAGCAGGTGTAGTTTGGAGCCCTTAGGTTGTGTTACACATAAAATAGTCATGGATGCTCTTGGATTGATTCTTTATCCCCTGAAGCTAGCCCAAGTCTCTGCCCTGCCTTCTGCTGCCTGAAGGTCTGCTCCACCTTCTGTGCCCATCACAAATTCCATTTGCTATGGGCCTGGGTTAGATTTGCTGTGTGCTGATTTCAGATAATTCATCCTATGAAAAGCATGTGTGTTAGCTTGATTTTCCATGACACTGTTTACTCAAAATCTTTTTTTGATGAAGGAACTGTGAAGATACTAAGATTACATGGGAGGTGAGGAGAAAAAGTGACCAGAAAAGTGATAAGATTTTTATTTAGAAAGATTTCATGAATTTCAAAATATATTAAGTGCTGGAAAAGAATCAAAATACCACATTTTATTCCAACCACTGTGATTATTACTGAACCTGATTAAAAAAAAAGCAGGGCGGGGGGGTTTGTTTCTTATTTCCTTGTTAATTACACTTTTTTCCCCTGAAAAATATTAGAGTGATAATTAGGCCACACATCATGTGTGGTTGGATAAATACTATTTACATGTTGAGAAAGGGGGCAGAAGAATTGTATCTAATGAAAGGAACTGGTGCCAAATAGTAGAGAGATTTGTGTTTGTCTTAGAGAAATCAAATTAATTCACCTCAGCTGAACTAGGATATCTTAAAATGCACTCCTAGAAACACAGCTGTGTTCTGCATCCACATACATCTGAATAAAGAGCAGTGGAATTATTAAATATACAAATATATCATTAACTCTTCTAGGAAGCACAAAGACAGTGTTTTGCAGACAGTATCTGTACTCATCTTTAACTAGAGGTGTTAAACTTACAGGGGTTTTGTACAAAGATCAGGTGTGCTGTTCTTAGCTGTGGGCTCAAGTCAGACAAATTTTAGCAGATTGCCACTGTGGTGCATTCAGGTTGGTTGTTTGGTTTTTGGTTTTGTGTGTTTTTTGGGGTTTTTTTGTTTTGTTTTTTTTGGTTTTTTTTTTTAATTAAAGAAGGTAGGGTATTTAGATGAGATCTGGTGAGCTAATATGCAAGAGTGTTGGCATCACCTAGAGTTGGAGTACTTGTTCCATTTCAAACCTTAGGATTTTGCCTAAAATTTCCTGCTGATGTCTTCTGTAGGCTGTGTTTCAGCAAGGTATATCTTACTTAACTGGCCATAAATGGTATTTTTAAGTATATGGAGCACTTGAGGACAGAAGGTGCAAATGAGCTTTACATATCAACTTTTGCTGTGAGTAAATATGGGAAGTTTTCAGTAGGAGCTGACAGGAATATATGGGACAAAGCCTGGGTGTGATTTTGGGGCATTGGTTTTTGTGTTCAGGAAGTGATGTACAGCCTATCTCCCAGTGACACTGATGGCAAAATTCCAGTTAGCACAAGGGCAATCACTGATGCCATGTGTGGAGTTGTTCAGCAATTCAGTGTATTGTGAATTCTGGGTGTAAGTTCTTCTGCTTGGATGTTACCAAGATAAAGCAGCACAAGGTAATGAGTAGTGGAATTAAATGGTGGGGCTTTTTGGTGCCAAATGGTTTCACTTTGACTTCTTCCGGCCTAGTGGGAAGTTTGTCTTTAACTCTTTGCTTCCATGGATAGTTGAGACAGCAAGTTGGTATCTGGTGTAAAGGGAGGCAGGTGTTATGTGTAAGGTGGTGTGTGTGAGACCTTGGAAGACTGATGTCACTTGTGTTCTGCACCTTATTTTTTTTGTTGAGTGTTGGAAACAGCAAAACTTCATCCTGAAATAACTTTGTATGTTATGGGTGGGCATTGTCCTCTGTTAAATATTAATCTGAAGTGGGTCTCCCCTTGATGCTTGGAACAGCTACCACTCCCAACATGATAACTTGTGTCATGTTTGTTTGATGAAATAGGAATTTCAGCTTTTTCTTCCTTTGCTTGTACTTATGTGTCAGAAAGGGCATGAAATAAAAAAGGGGGTACTGGGTCAAAAAGCAAATAAAAACTTTTTATTTATGTATTTTTATTTTACAACTCCAGGGATTTTTTGGGGGTGGTAGTAGCCCTGTGACTTAAAGTTTTGTGGCATAGGCAATAGTGCCCCATTTTCTTGAGACCTACAAATGTCCCAGTGGTTCTGTGGCAGTGTGTTGGAATTCTTATAGCGACCAACAGCCGTCACGGAGAGCTTGAATCGCTGTGTCCAAGGCTGACAAAGCCACTCACTCACTGAGCTTTCTGTGAGGAAGGATGTCCTGAGAGAAGAAGAGAATTTTCCCGTCTCTGAGACAGTCCATGGCATGCTGATGTTGTTTGGCAAAGGCTGTTGTATAAAGAGACTCCAGTTTGTGTCCTCTTCCTACCAGCATTTCTCACATTTGTCATTCTTGTACAGAACTTTTAAGGGAAGTCTTCATGTGTCTGCTTTTAGTTTTCTTGGTGGTACGGGGTGGGCAAGTATGGAGGCTGGGCTGGACCCTACTCAAATTTGGCAAAAAAAAAAAGTGGGGAAAAAATGCACATCAGCATCCTGGAAAACCACTAATTTAGATACATTGAAAATGAAAAAATGTCAAAAGTTGCAGTTATAAAAATTTAGAATTAAACAGTGAGTTTCCTGGCTGACAGGCAAAGAGGTTGAAGAATTGTTTGTCAGTACAAATGCAATAAGCCTTCGATTTCACTATGTCTGATTCTCCCCCTTCCCAAATTTCAAAAGTAAAAAGAAGGGAAGCAAGTTTAATTGCTATTTATCTCCTAGTGTGTCTCTTGATCAGGTACGAGGTACTTGAAAAGAATTTGTAGTGAATTTTTTACTTGCTTTTAAATCATACTATAAATGTTAGATGTTATGGATATAAAGAGAATAATTCTACTTGTCCATTGGGCTGTCAGTTTGCACCGTGCACAACACCAGTCTAGGAGTAAAAAGTGATCCAGCATGTTTAACACCCAAAAATGTGTGCTGCTCTCTCCTCCTTTGGTCGTAGAGCTGTGGTTTCCTCTTGCTGGCTTGTACTAGGAAAAGACCCACTGAGTCCTGTTTTAAGCAATTAGAAAAGTTGCCTTTCTCCAATCAAAGAGAGGTATTAGTGAAATGAATGGGAGTAATTAAATCTAATTTAGTCATGTAAATGAGTTTAATTAAAAGAAATCTACCCTTTAATAACTTCAGGGGGAAATACGGCTCCTTACGGAGTTTGAGGTTTAGTTAAGCTAACAAGACACAATAGCTGAACTGATGAGAGCAGGATGCTGCAATCTCCTTGTGTCAACAGGGACACAGCCAGGGCCTGGAAGCCGCTTTGGGTTGCGATGCGTTTGGATCCTGAAGCCTTGAGAGGTTGGGCGCCCCACGTGCTCCTGCAGCACGAGGGGAGTTGGCACCTTCACTTGGCTTTGAAGTCCCACCTACTTCCATTGGGTGTACTGAAGGAATTTGGGGGGGAAACACAAATTATTTTGGGTAAGAAAGGTATTAAGAACCCAGTTATTGCCAATTAATATTAGTAATTGCCATGAATGTAATGAATGCTAGGGTGGGTCGCCTGTCAGCTGTTAGGAGAATGGTAGAGAATCTGAGAGGAGGCAGAGAATTGGACAGGGACTTTCTACCACTGCCTTGTCCTCAAGTTAAGTACAGGAATCCCTTTTTTACTAATTTCCTTTTCATAATTGTTCTTTTAATTTTTCCGAAATCTCTTTTGCACTTCTTAGTTGAGATATGATGTGAACTAGAACGTGGTCCATGATTTCTCTGTTCTCTGAAATGCCGTGTACCTTTTATGCTTTAAAACTTGTGCTTGCATGGTTTGTAATTTATTTTTTTAACACACATCACCACCCTGATATATTACTGGTTTTAAACTTGCCTACAAACATGTTGGGTGTTTTTTTCCTACAGAGATAATTTAAAAGAAATTAAAAGGAAATATGGTGTGAAATTCTACCACTTTTCAGTGGCTGGCAAACATGTAGTCTCTTCTTCAACTCTTCCTTATCAGAAAAATAACCTCAAAAACAGTTGAAAAAACTTCATTTTTCTCTGTTGAATGTTTTAATTATTTTATTCTGCTTTGCCATTCCACTCAGTAAGCTTTAAACAGCACCTCATGTTCATGCCATTGCTTTCACTTCTGATTGACCACAGTTTCTCTTGCTTTGTTAGTCAGCTGCAAAACAGATTACTGTGGACTCAAACTTAGTGAAACTGAACTTGTTTCAGGATATTGTAGGAGCCCACATGGAAGTTCTCTAGGTTTACTGAAAGATTTTTTCTGTCTGCAACACATGCAGTTTGATATCTCAGCTTATATCAGACTCAAATTAGGGGAACAAAAGGCTTGTTTCCTTCTTTGTGAAAATACTTTCACGAATTCTGATGAAAGTAGCAGCAAGATGATAATGGAAAACCTGAAACTTGTGGGACAGCCAAGTGGAAAGAAGGGTCAGAGGAGTTTCCTCTGCTAATGGGCCTCTCCTGGTGCATTGGTCTGTATACAAACAAGCTCACCCATCCAACTCACTGAAGGTTTTACAGAATCACCTGTTTGGATTTTGGCACATGTGTTGTGGTTTAGTATTTTGGGGGGAAAAACCCAACATTGTGCTGTTTAGATACTCCCCTGTGTTGGTTCCTACAAGATTTTCTACTATATGAAGCTATATTCCTTAAATATCTACTCATTGGTAAATAAGCTTATTGCTGGATCTGTAGTAAGTTGACTAGGGAACCAGTGGGAGGAGGGACACTGAGAGATCCCTGTTGTCTGGCAGTGGATGGCTGTGAGCTGTGTGGTGCCTCCTGACAGCTGAACCTCATCCTTCCATTGCTCTGTGGTTGCTCCTGTCAAGAGGTGTCCTGTGTAGCCCTTTTTGTTTGGAGAGTTGGCTCTGCCCCTCGGTGTTTCCTGGGGCAGGACCAATGGCATGGAGATGAAAGCATGGCCATGAGGAGAGCACTTGTGCTTCCAGCAAGGTTTCCTTCTCCTCCTTTGAGAGCAGCTGTCCATCCTCTGCAAGTTGTTGTTTCTGACTCAATCAGTTGAAGCCTTGACCTTTATTCCATGTGGCAAATGGTGAATTATAAATAATTTTATTCTCCAATATGTGAGGTGTAGAGCTGAAGTCATCCTAGTCTTGTGATGGAGCTGTTAACAGGATTTCTTCCTCTCTCAGAATAACAGGCCAGGCTGGCCAGAACTGAGTGGCGTTGTGTTTTCCAAGTAGAAAATGTCAAAGGTGCGTTACAGCATCAGGGAGGGCTGAGGCTGATAAACCCATGACACCAAATGCCATTGAGACTGCTCAGAAGGCTGGTTGCCCTCTTCTCCCATCTGGGACTCTTTAAGTATTAAGTGAAGTACACTTAGAGTGGTGAAGAAACCTCACAGCACAGTGTGTGAGAAGAGCACTGGGAGACATTGCTGAAGAGCAGCCAGACTGGCAGAGGGAAGGTGGCCATGATACAGAGAAGGCGGGTCAGAGAAACTTCCTAAGATTCATTTTGGAGTTTTAGAAAGCAGGTATTCTTTATTGCACACAGAGATCTCTCCCCCAACGTGGGTGTGTGTGTCTGTGTCTTTGTTTTAGCACACATAATAACCTAATACATGCATATTCATTACTATTTAGCATATGTAAATGCCCTTCACACTTGCGCAGTAAATTGAGTCGGTGGTCTTCAGTTGGCTTTGTCACATTGCCCACTGATTGATTTCCTCTTGGACTGTGTTCAGTGACACCTCACTCGTGCCTTTAGGACAGTATTTCTTGAAGAATGTTCAGTCATTCTCTTATCTCTGTTCTTCCCTGAGCTTAGACACCCATGGCAGCAGTGTGGGAGAACATCTGCAAAGGCCGTAAGGCCGTCATCCTCTCGGGGCTGAGAAGGACAGATGTAAGTTTAATGATTTAAGCAAGCAAACAGCTAGGTGATAAGCACCCACTTCAGGGTTTTAAATCTAATTAAGCAAGCAACTAAAGGATCTATAATTTTTTAAAGCAACTAAGAGATCTATAAGTCTTCTGATGTATCAGGGTTTACTCGTTCAGCCAAGTGGATGTTTACCTGACTAAAAGCATCCTCAGTGTAAGCAGCTGAGGCAACTGTTGGGCCAGAGTTGTCCATTCACTGCTGGCATAATGATCACAGCTGAGTTCTACTCAGGGTTTCTGAAGCTGCTGGCAAAATCCACGTGGCTCTGTGTGTTGGTGGCAGGAAGAGAAGGAACACTGAAGAGTTGTGCTGGATTGAGAGTCTGATAGCTCACTTCGATATGGGTCATGAACATTGACCACCTTCATAGAAGATCTTTGGGCCTGAGATGGGAGTGTGGCAGCTGGAGAAGAGCACCTGTACTGTAATCTGGTAAAACTACTGCTTCATGCTTTTCGGAGTCTTACACAGCTATCAGCATTGGTGGACTTGAACTCTTATCAGTCAAGGGCTGGGAAGTTCATCTTTGTAGCTTCAGCTGCTGATTCTGCAAGTCACCACTTGAAGCAGGGTGTTGTTCTGCAGCCAGCAGTCCAGGGGCATAGCTTTTTGGAGCTGTGTCTCTTTCTTGGCTGGCTGTGAGAAAGCAGCATGTGATACACCTACACTGTAAACAAATAATTCAGGGTGAATCATTACTGCAGACCCATAAACACTGTGTTGTGTTTGCAGTAATTGTCATTAAAAGCCCAGAGGCAAGTTAGAAAACAAATGAATTTAAACACCAGCTAAATTGAGCTGAGTAAGGGCAGAGGAGGGAGGAACAGTGTCTGGTGCCAGCGAGCTCCTGGCCTACAGCTTTCCAGCAGGCTCTGAAGGCACGGCAGTGTCTGTGCTGTGGTGATGACATTTCTTGCAGACCTCCTGACAGAGCTTTGAATTGACCAGCCAAAGAGAGCTGGCAGTTGAGTGGTGGGACCAGGGAGCTGTCAGCATCAGCTGACAAACCCTCCTGAGGAGCCAAATAAATACTGAGGTGAGGCCCAAGCTCCTGGTTTTTGTGAAAATGGGAGTTGAGCTGTTTTCACACCATCTCATCCCTGTCTGACCTCACGCAGCCCAAAGCACCTGCCCTCACCCTGTGAGTTGGTGCTGTTTCACAAAGCCATCTTCTTGCAAGGTGACTTTTCTTAAGGTTTTGTTTCTAGCTGATGGCTCAGAAACCCAGGACAATCAATCCTGTTTTGGAGGGCAACCTGTATCATCTTTGGTTTTGTCTTTATCCTTTTATCTCCATTTTTCTTTCAACAGTTTTTTGTTAGAACACTGACCCAAATGAAGGTTTGTTTAATGTTGATATATGTTAAATTTTAACAGTCTGGAAGCAAATAATAGATGATTATTCCTGAACACTGTGGATTTCCTGGATTAGGAGCAATGTGTAACCTAGTGCTGGATGGGAATTGTCATTTCAAGACGGTTTAAGCCTTCCATTTGACAACACTTATAAATACCTCGAGGTCTTGCCTTTGGAAGGATTTCAGCTAGCTATAGCTAAGATTGTCTAGATAATCTGCTTTTATATTCTTGCAACATCGGAAGCACCATCTGCAAGGAGCAGAACTGTTTCTGCCAGAGAATGCCACTGCTCAGGTTTTGTGTTCTTTAAAGATGCTGGCAGGTGTTCTGCAACGTCTTCAACAAATAAGCTTACCAATTTAATAGGTTCATCAGGAAAATTGTGTGTGCTGCCACTTCCATTTGCATACATGGAAAGTTCTTAGATTCTGGAGGGTTTTAGAATTGTAGGTTTATTTTTCTGACTTAATTTAACCCAATCAGAACATAATTTGACCATTAGTTTCAGTTACTGTCTGCCTACTCAGAAAGCCAGGCTTAATGATGTTCTTGTTGATTTATGCAAAAGAACACTCGTCTTTTGCTTAATGCTCGCAATTTAGCTTGCTGCTGAGCACAGTGTGGAGGGATTTTACATGTAGATCAGGTTGTGGAGCTAAAAATAATTAATTTCAATAAACCCAAATTCATATAATGTACCCAACTATCACCATTAAGTGACTATTATTTTCTTTGAATACTGCTTTTTGACAATAGTTGCTAACTGGAAAGTCCTGTTGTGTGTTTTCTCTTTTATGATATTTTGATATTTTTTTCTAAAGTAATCTCATACAACACTTGTGTTCTTCAACAATGTTTAGCATTCTGGATCTTGAATTGAAAGTAATCTTTTCAGCTAAGTATGTGTATCTTAACAGGATGAAGCAGGCTTCTAAAGACTGAATATCAAATGCTAATAACCAGTTCAGCTCCACTCTGAAGGTTGTCTGCTGAATTTCCTCTCACTCTCTGGCGAATCCTTTTCAGGTGGGCACTCCCATCACTGACATGCCCTTCATTGCCACCACAGGGCTTCTATTTAAAGGAAAGAAACTAGCCATCTTCAGTTCTCATGTCAGTGAGCTGCTGGGTTTGCTGCTCCCAAACATCTTCCCATTTCACCTCAGTCGCTTCATGGTGTGTCTGAGACACTCTGGGTGGCTTTGCCTATTGCACAAGGTTTTCAGCTGATACTTTATGTAGAAATGGTTAAGCAGAGGCATGTTGGAGCAGCAATCAGTCAAACTCCTACTGTGAAGCGTGACTGAAAGCAGAGTTGTGAGCTGTGCTGAACCTAGCTGGAGAACCTGCCCAGCCCACTGGAGACATCATGGGAGTGGTATTGTGTGGTCTATCTGAAGGATCCTTTAAGGCTGAGAGATGTGAAATTGGGTTCATGGATAAGATGGCAGATGTTTGGCCAATAGGTCACTGTTCTCAGATATGTTTATGGTTGAGCTGATGCATTATCCCTTGCCTGGGGACAGACAGGCCTGGTGAAGTGTCTTGAGACAGCTCAGAAGCAACAGATGGCTTGAACATTGAGGAGAGTAGCAAGTGGTAGGTCTTCAGTGGCTGAGGGAAACTTGTAGAAAGCAGTTGAGAACTTGCATGGTTTAGTTTTGTTGTAAATGAAGGTTTTCTTTTAGTTGTTCCATGTTTATTTTGAATTTTAGACAATTAAATAGATTAAAATCTAAAAGTAAGTTTTAGATTGAGCAGGAGGGACAGTGGCTGCTAATGGAGGTGCTCACACAAAAAGATGACCAATTTAGAGTTCATGCCTCTCCCCCTTCTTTCCACCTGGGTGCAACACACTTTTTTTGGAATTTCAGTTTTGAAAATAAGAGAAAATTAAGTTCAGACAGCTTCTATAATGATGTCCTGCTTTGGTTACTGACTTCCATCGACTTTGCTGAAATTAAAACAGTATATTTTCTCTGCAAATTATTTGCTTCTTCAGGGCTTTTTTTCTAAGATGGTTCATCACCACAGTAAAAGCAGTAAAAGCAGTTAAAGCTGTCAGTGCTCCATTTGAATATACTCACTTTTACCAGCCTTAAAAAAAAATGCAACCAGGACATAAAATTTCTTGTTATTTGTCTGTACTGTTAGAAAGTCAAAGGAAAACTTAGGAAAAATTATGTGAATTAGTCAATTCCTAGAAGCTTTGAAGCAGGCTGCTGGGCTTTGCAAAGTTATACTTTTTATACTTGTATTTCTGTGCTGATTCCTTTGGCCTTTAACGTGCTTCCTCCACACACAGTTAGCTTTTATCCACTTCTGGTCATTGACCACACGTGGAAATGAAATGACTGCGTAGTTCAGTTGCTTGAAATAGTGTTTGTATGTGCTGTGGATCATGTGCATATTGAGAAAATCAGCCTTTTGTTTTGGTTCTTGCTATGGTCCCCTCAGTAGCTGAGCAGCAATGTTGTGCTGGTGCAGAGGTTCCTTTCTGTCTGTGTTTTTAAGAGCACTTGAGGAACAAACTGAGCTCCAGGTCAGACCAACTGTCTTGTCTTGCCTGTTCCTTTCTGGAGCACAGGCTGTTCACTGCAGTAGGAGCTGAGCACCTAAATATCTTCAGGGAACTAGACTGAGATGATTGTGGTGATACATAAATCTCTACTGGAACTAGACTTGGGAAAAAAAAAATAAATTAAAAAATGCAGGAGTTGTTTGCTGCTGCTTGGGCAATGTTTCTCCTCAAGCAGGTGGTGCTTGGAAGGAAGAACAGATTGGTGTTTGTGGCCACACATACTGATTATTTGGAGAGTCCTGGGCTCTGCTGCATGGCTGCTACAGGAAGATCTCTGGATACTTTGAGGCAGGTGACCTACTGGAGAACATAGTTCACTACCTCTGCTGAAGGAAGCAGAGCCATCCAGGGGCCAGAAGCTCTGATGGCAGAGGGCTTTCAGCAGTGCCAAAAGGGGTGGCAGCTGCTGATAGCTGCCTGGGTGGCTAATGGTGTGTCTGACCCAATGCTATGGACTGTCCCACCTCCCAGGGATGTGTCTGACAGGTGCCATCACCTGTCCTAGGGTAACAGGCTTGGGGCTGGTGGGGCAGGAATACCAGGGTTGCAAAATGAGGATGTGTGTGTGTGTGTTCATGACTCCATCTAGAAAGTGTGATAAACAAACAGCTCTTCACACCGAGTGCTGTTAAAGGCAGGAGACCCTTTGCATGATAGTCAGGATGAGCACTAATGTCACAGTGGAGCTGAACTCCCTAGTGAGCAAAGCAAGAGTGCAAATAAATTAATAATTTCTGTAATAGCCAAAATAAAAATGGCAAATTCTACTCTTATTACACCTGCCGCAAATAGGGATTAAATCCCCCGTATTTAATTGCACTACTCTGGATTGACACCAGAGAGCAAAATGTATCCTAATAACTGGATGTACCTCAAACTCCATTAGCTGGCCCTGGATTGTGTGAGTGACAGGAGGCTCTGATCTTCTCCGTTGTTATTCAGGCTGTTGATTGTTTGCACGACATACTGAAACTCCTGTAGCTCTGCTGCGGAGCTGCTCTCGGGCTCTGAGCAAGGTGGCTCCACGCTGCTTTATGCATTATTCTGGGGTGACAGCTGTCAGAGGCAGCTCAGGGATGCTTTCCTGGATGCTTTCAGGACGTGTGGGCAAATGAACATCTTCAGGGACGCTGAAGTTTGTTAGTAAGCCTTGCTCTCTCCTCTCTCACCCCCCCCAAAGGCGTTTGACGTAGCTGCACACTAAAGCGGGGGATGCATAATTGAGCACAGCTACATTGGAATGTGTTGGGAGTACAAAATCTTCATCTGTATGAAAAGAGTGTTTATGTATTAATGTGCATTTCCTTCATGCATTCCTGATTCCATTAGTGTTGCAGGCATTGTGTAATATAATAGAAATGATTAACTTTAATTGCACTTCTTTGTTGGGGAAAAATAGACATGTAATTAAAAATCTGACATGCGTTATACTTTTTTTCTTCTTCAACAATTTACTTGTTGGCACCTCTTCAAGAGGATGTTCCACAAGGCCCTTAAAACTTCCTCCTCCAAGTCCAACTTTGTCTTTAAGAAATCAACTATTTCCAAAGCTTTGACTGAAGCAGCTAACTAGCAAATCCTGATGGTCAGCTCTTCATTTCCTAGAAGAGAAATAGCCGTGGTTCTTAAAATGTTACTTGTCTTACAGAATACTATTGGATACTGATTTACTGCAAAATCAGATGCTTTTAAAAGGTTCCTAGAAAGAAAGCACACTAAAAATGATAATACCAAAATTATTAGTGACTTGTGAGGCTCGTGAGCAATACTTTGATTGCTCCCTTAACGAGTAGCGCTCTCACTTCTGCTCCCAGCCCTTCCTGGGTTTGTACTGTTTGTCACTTCAGTAATCACTGTTCACCAATGTACTAAAATGTAAAATAACACAGAATAACTTGAGAAGAGTAGCAACCTTATTTAAAATAAGAAATGACAGCATCTTAGGCTGTTTGCCTTGGGTGAAAAAGCCACGCCTTAACTGGTAAGCACATAAATCCTGTCTGCAAAGTGCAGATGTTAATCTGAATCTGAGCTGGATGTTAGCAGAATTAAATGATTGCTTTTTGGAAACTCTTTTGTTATGGTATCAAATCGAGAGTCTCAGCTGAAACACTCCAGTCAGGCAGAACAGATGCAAGCAGACCTGCAAAGCAAGAGATTAAAACCATGCCTTTATGTTTGTTCTTCACGGCCACCAGAAAGCAGACCTTGGAGTGCCACCTCCTCTTGTCCCATTTCAATGGAACACTGGGGTTTGTAGTCTCCAGACATTACTTTATTGCCTAATTGCTTGTGGTGTTATCTGTGCAGTCTGACTGCAAGCAGGGACACGTGGTGGCACAAGGCTTTTTGTTCTTGTTAGTTAGATATTTTCAGTGTGGTTTAGAGTGACCGTTGCCTTGCAGGATGTGTTGAGTCATGTCCTTGAGCACATTAATGGTCTGCACTCCTGTGAGGCAGGAGAGCTACCAGGCCCCTCAGGAAACAAAGTCAAAGAGCAGGTACCATGTTCCCTCCTCTCCTTCTACCAGCTCCTGCATGTCAGAGGTGGAGAGAAAGCTCTAGTACACCTGTAAGCAGAGTAAGATATTAATCTCCATAAATAACAAAGGACCTGCAAATGAAAGTTGTTTTATTTGTAGAAGTACTGTCATCTTTAGGGTTTGTTTACTTCCCTGAGTGTCTGATAGATAATGGAGGTCTGGAATGAGTCAGGAGAAACTGTAAGTGTTGTGCTTGGACCAGAGACCAGCACTTGAGGGAGAGAGGGATTTGTGCTTAGGAGGCAAAGCAGAAGTGCCTGGACACCATGTCTGTTCACTTGTTTACCTTCTTACTGTTGAGGAACATGCCTAGTTCTTGCTTGGTGTCTCCTGTCTGCAGAGGTGGGGCATGTGTCAGGCCAGAAGTCTGTTGTACTGGTTAAATCAGGAATTTTCACTTGGATGTTGTCCAGAATCCCTACTCAAGAGTTGCATCTGTATACGCTGGGGAAATCCTTATGGAGTTCTTAGTAGCACTTTAATTTCTCAGAAAAAAACCATAAAGTTTAGGTGCTGCCAACTAGCCAGTGTTACTCATTGCTGGTGCTGGTCCTCTGGCAGGGTCTTCTACTGTGGATTTAGAGTCTAACCCCTTAAGCCAGCCACCCCTTTGGATGTCACTGTGATAAGTAAGTTTGTAAGTGCAGCTGGCTTGTTTGGTACCAAAGAAGTGTGTGCAGTGCTGTGACAGTAACAACATGTCAGATCATGTGGGTGGGCTAACAACATGGTCCAGGCTCTGCCTTGAGGTGTGGGGAAGCGTTTGGGGCCGAGTGTCCTGGGAATGCTGACTTCATGGTAGTTTTCTGCTACCAATTCTGTTTTGCTTTTACACCCGTGTTTTCCATGGATCATCTTCCTGCTTTGTAGTGTGTTTTGCTGTTTTTCTTCCTAACTTGCTGTTCTGGTCCTGCCTCTGGGGATTCCTGTCTCTTTCTCCTTTTTGTCAGATCCATAGCATAGTGTTCAGTGACAGGACTGGAATGATTTACCCTGGCTTAGTGCTGTGAGTGAAATGAGATAAAATGGTGTGATCTGGGTCAGCATGCTTGGCAGCAGGCACGGCAAGTAGAAGGCTTCTGTGCAGGATCAAGGCATGGCTCTGCCTCTTTAGCTGCCAGAGCCAGGCCTGCTGATGGAGGGAGGAGCAGGGGGAACATGTGAGCTGTGGGCTGTCAAGGTGCATCCTGCTGGGTTGAGTAGGCTCTTAGCATGTTCCAGTGAGAGCGTAGAGCATTCAGTGACCTGCTTACCCCAGCTGGCTCACTGTCCTTGAAAAGGGCACCACGCTGCCTAGCAGTGCCACCTGCTCTTCAGATGATGTCCATGTCAGAGGCAGAAGCTGAGAAGGTTGCAGGGCTCAGAGCTGTTCCTTGCCACACAGGTTTAGAGCTGGTGGTTGAGCTGTGTGCTGCTTGACGCTGCCTGTTCTGACTCTGGAAAGGATCTTGTGATTTCACTGGGTGGAACTGGGTTGCTTTTAGCCTGTGAAGTCAACTAGTGATGACCCTGCAGCTTGACTGGAGCTGAGAACAAGTGTGAGAGGGTAGTGTGATATCTTCTTTCACCGTGTTTGCCTGCTTGGAGAGCCAGGATGTGGTCTCGGAATGAACAGCCCCAAACAGATTTGTACAGATAGGTGATTGTTTCCAAGCTGATGTTCTCACTTTTGATCCTTCTGGAGAAAATGCTTAAGCTACTAGCGAGGGAATAGGGTAGGTTTTGCCAGTTCCTGATGTGTGCTTAGGGCTCACTTTACCTGGCAGACACCAAGCAGGAGGTGTGATGGGCAAGAACAGATGAAAATGGGGAAAAATCACAGCGTGTGTGTAGGAACTTACTTACCTGTGATGACAACTTCTTGTAAACTTGCAGTCCCGTACCACTGCTTCACTGTCTCATTAATAGTTGTCTTCAGTGGCAGCTGAATGGGGTCTCTAACATGCCCAGGTCTACTCAGTATTTTCTGTTTTAATTTTATAGCATTTATGTGATCAGTTTAGAGAAAGAAAATAAAGAATATAGGGGTTTAATTGGCACCAGTTGGATAACACTTTGACTCTAAAGTTAGTTAAGCACTGCCTAAAGCTGCACAGTAGCTTGTAAATGGTCATTAGAGCTTTTAGGGCGAAACAAGTCTCTTGGAACTGTTGTTCATGCTCTTTATGTTAAAGAGTGTATGCCTGTGCACACCCTCCCCTTTTCTCTTTTTTCACCAAAAGTGCTAAGATGTGCTTAATGTATATGCTAACATAATCAGATTTTAGTCTCCTTTGTTCTTCACCCCTGCCCCACACACAGACATTATTTCCCCCCTTCATTTTTGACACACTGTTTGCATGGCAGGTGTTGGTAATGAGGGAAATGAACTAGCAACATCCCTCCCCAGCAGCATGAACCCACAGTATGTCCTCTCATGGATCATCATGCCCTGACTAGATTTTACCTGAGAAAGTTGTGAATGAACAGCAACCAAGATCCAAAGGTGCTGATTTCGGGGGATCCAAAGTGATATTCACCCTCATAAAAGCAGTAGCTGAACGGACACCTAGGACCTAAGTTGAAATAAATGATTAAAAATTTTGGCTATGGTTCAAGATAGAAAGAACTACAATAGACACCACTTAAAAAAAAAAAAACAAAAACAAAAAGAACACCCACTACACACACACAAGACCCCAACAAAGATCCCCCCACAACAGAGCAGTAGATAGGCAGCTTGGGAAAAATGTCATCTCACATATTTCTTGAACTGTGCTGCAGTGGGGCTCTCCAAAAAAAATAATTAAATGACAAAAAAGTCTATAGTAGCAGACAGTGTTGCTGTGTGGATCATTGGTTCTCAGCTGTTTGCAGGTCTGGGGGAAGGTGGGGTTTTCTGGACCCCTCATTTCGGTTGTACTCTGCCACACTTTATTTTCTCCATCTTTACACAGCCTGTGTTGTTTTCTGGTTCTTTTATTGCCATTATTCAAAACATGAATAGAAGTGAATATCCTCTAAGTTATGAATGTAATCAATTTTGAGTCTTTAATTGCAATTTTTTTTCCATAAAATTCTTTTAATTTAGTCTAATATAATGGCACATCAAGCAGTAATGGGTACATTAAATTGAATCATGATGTTCATATACACATTTTATGACACAATCAAATATCCCAATGCATTAATTCATGTCAATCAGTTAATAAAATCAAATAGGAAACATTTCTCTAGTGCTTTTAACTACACTTCTCCCATTTAGTGGGTGACAAGGTGGTGAGAACCTCTATATCTTGGCCAATTCACATTTTCTTGTCTGTGTTGGCATCAGTACAATTAGTTACTTGATTAGGACAAAGCATGTTGGTTCCCATGGCCCCTGACCAAAACGTGGTCATTGGGAGCAGAAGGCCACACCTTTACCTCATCCTGCCCTAGTTCCTCTGGTCCTCAAAGACTCCCAGAAATATTAACTGTGGACTTGGGGAATAACTTCCTTCAGAAGATTTCTTCTTCACTTGTGATGTTTGCCCTCAAGGACAAAAATGTAGAGAATTTCCTGGCACTCTTTTGTGAGGTAGGAGAAAATTAAATTTAAACTAATTGTCAAGCAGCTGTAGTTTGAGCAGGTTCTTCATACTTCTCATCTGTTTCACAATCATAGTTGGTGGCATTTTCACCTCCTTTTACAGCACTAGAGTTTTTGACACTTCCTTACTTCAGCCCAAGTCGTGCCCCAGTTCTGCAGCCCTCAGAGGCCTGACTGGAGCTTTGTGGGAGGAGTGATGGGATCTGGGGGAGTCTGATGGAAGAGAGAAGGGATATTGCAGCCTCCATTGAGTGCTCATCAGTAGAAAACGTGGTCATTGGGAGCAGTAGAAAAACCAGGATATAGAAGAGGTAATGGAGCCAGAAGCTCAGCTGGCACAAACTGGTGTACTTCACATGGGATCAGAAGAGCTGGTACCAGTTGATGTCATTTGAAAACCTGGCCTAAAAGAGCGAGGGGGTTCTGGCCTTTATTTCAGCACTGTGAAAGACTGCAGCCCATGTGGGAAGGAGCCAGCTCCTCTTGTAGTAGGAGAAGAAAACATTAAGGCAGCTTCTCCCCTTATCCCCTCTGCTGGGCTCGATGGTCCAACACTCTCTAGTAGGTCACGGTCTTGGGTTACAGGCCATGGGGCAGGGGGAAGCTGGTTATTTTATAACACTTCCTGCAGAATGATTTTGCTGAAACTTCAGGATGTCAGGAGTTGTATCTAATGCAGCTTGTGTGATCTTCAGCTTAGTTTGCCTGATAAGTAACCCAGAGAGCCAGTGTCCCAGCCAGGAGGAAATACCAGGCTGGCTCTGTTTCTCTCCAATCCTTTTCTACGTTCATTTCCAAAAATCAGTATTTTATATGGATGTCAGCTCGTTGTGTTTTCCTGTTTTGTAAGGGGGTATTTTTCTCAAAATAAGACCTTTTTGGGGTTTCCTCTGGTCAGGAGGGTGGTTGAGGACTGTTGTGAAGTGACAGGACCTGTCAGAGGAGTCAGGTTGTTGGTTACAGTGAAGGTACCAGGAGGGCTCACCAGAGGGTCTTGAAACTTCAGTAGGTTGGTTTCCTTTCTTTGTTTATAAGCAAAAGTCTGCTTTCTAGTAAATGATTTTTTATTTGGTAACAGCATTCTGAAACATATTTTTATCTTCAGTTTAAAATACTGGCTTGAAAAATGACCTTTTGTACAGCAATTAATCAGTGTGCATCAAAAATTCACCATAACTTAAGATGGTGAGATGAAAGCCTGATGAGCTCTCCAAGTTTTTGGTTGGAGCGGTTGACTGTAGGTGCTAGCAGCTCTTCCTTCCCATCTAAAAGGATTCAGTGTCAATAAGCAACTGAGTAGCTGCATGAATTGTGTGCAGATACTCCAGAGCCTGTCCTGGAGCTGACATCCTCAGCCTACAGAGAGATCATGTTTGCTATCAGGCTGTCACATCCTGTCACAGCAAAACGAAGTGACTTTGCGAGACTGCATCATGTTGCCTATCCCACTTTGCAGCCATGGGCGAGTAAAGGAAATGTTCCTGTGGTGCTGAGGGAGCTCTAACACGTGAGGCAGAACTGAATGGTGAGGTGTGAGAAGGGCCTGGAGTGCCCATCCATGGGAAGGAAAATGGCCATGTTGGCACTGACCTCGGCGTAATGAAGAGTCTCTGCCAGGTGGAATGAAGTAAAATCCAGGCTGGACTGAAATGCCTGGTGTGAAAGAGCAGTTCCCTAGATGATGCTTGAAAAGGTTTTTTTTTTTTCTTTCAGTTTCTTTTATTATTACTTGCAGGGTTTGTAAGTGTCAAATCTGATCTCTGCACAAGACAGTTCAAGACATGGCAACAGAAAGAGGAGGTAGAGCAAAGCACTCTTCTTTACAGGAACTTGAGGCTCACTGTCCAAACTGATACTTGCCAGCATTGATGAAGTAACATGTTAATCGTTGGGACACCGAAATACTGCTGTGGGAAGGAGCAGGTCAGCTGCCACAGGAGCTGCAGTGAGTCTCTCTGCCCACAGCAATGTTCTGGGTCTGTGGCACATGCCATGTTCATGGTACGTTGGGAAGTGCTGAGCTCCCCTGTCATGTCTGAATGTCTCCCAGGGGACACATGGTCCTTTCAAGATGGTGGGAGAAGCACCTGCTGGGGCTGACTTCTCATCTGCATCCAGCTTCCCATTCATGTTGTCACTTTCACATTACGAAAAAAAATGGTTTGTGTGTTTCTTCTTGCTAGGTTACCTTTTCATTATCTTGCTTTTTGATACTTAAGGGCCTTAAGGGGGGAAAAAACAATTCAAAACACAAAAAACCCCAAAACTTTTTGCCTGCTAATTGCATTCCTTAGGGTAGATTCTTGTTTGTGTCAATAGCTTTGTGAAGAGCAGCCCTGTACCTGGCCACCAGAAAGCATTGAGGAGCAGCAATGCAGTCTGCAAAAGCCAAAATAGCTAAATTGTTAATGGGATTTTGAACAATGCCCTTTTCATATTTCAATGAGACCATAATTAAGTGTTCTTCAGCATCCTCAAGGGATTGACTACATCCTGGAGTTCAGTCCTGTTTGAGCACCAAAATCAATGTGTTTTGTGCCTTCGCATTAGGTGAAGATAGGTTGATATCTTTAGTCTCCTTTTATAGTCTCTGTTTTACAAGGGAGGCAAAAACCATTTCTGGGTGATGGAAAAAAAGTCTATCTGTGACTTTTATGAACTTACACAAAATCCAGTCTCTGTGTTAGGCAGCTTGCAGCAAGCAAAGGCCTGAGATATACACAAACAGCTAACTTAAACACTCATAACTAAATGAAGATCAGTAGAGTTGAGTCTCAGAAGTTAGTTATGGGTTTGTAAGAGACACATTTAATGTCATTGGTTGGAGATATCTTTTGTTGGTTGGCTGTTCGTTGTTTTCCTGCTCTAGTTCCCTCATATAATCCCCATAAGTCAGAGACATAATTTGTCTTGGAAAATAAATGCAGAAAAGAAAACAGTGGTTTCTGTACAAAGCAAAGTTGTCAGACTGCTCACTTAGTTTAATAATTCCTCCTGATTTAGCAGTCACCTAGGGTAAGGTTTGTTGGCCTTACTCCTACTGAAGTTGTAGTGCGGGGTGGGGTATTGGCTACCCACCAGTTCCTTTGCACAGGAGATAATTTATCTTCCTTTAGAGCAGTTCAGCAACTTCACCCTCTGGTTCCTGTGAAACACTTGCAGCCTCAAATGCAAGCCAAGTATCCAAATGAAAGATGTCCTTCCTTCTGCAGGAAACCTCCACGTGTAGGATCTACCTTTTGGAGGAAAGAAGTTCTTGCTCAGACATCCTGTTTCTGAATTGGTAGTTTTCAGGTAGGGCTGAGACATCTCCAACTAGAAGGAGATGACAGTGGGTCTGAACTGGTGGACATCTCAGGTGGTGAGACAGTGTGGGTGGTGGTAAATCCTTTTTGCAGATTCTATGTTTGAGGCGAGGTAGTCCATCTGAATTTTAGTAAAAATGTAGTTTATTATAGTAAATTGCATGGAAACTTAGTTGAGTTAAAAACCTGAGCTACTAATGTTAGCCATCAACTCCTTGACTCTAGCCTTTCCTGTGTGGGGAAGGGTATGCACAAAAAGTCGCTGGCTAGAGAGGAAAGCCAAGCTGATGGTGATCATCATGGCTGTGGATAAGATGCTGTCCTCATGCTGGTTTGATCTGTACAGCCTCACTGCTGGGATTACTTTTTTATCTTTTCTTTTTTTCCTGCCTCATCTCTGGTCAGGTAAATAACTTGATCTGAGCTGTCAGTAAAACTTGTACATGGTTGCACTGCTGGCAGTCAATGAAAGCAGCTGGTCTGTTTAAGAACCAAATGCACCCAATATGAATCTTAGAGCAGGCTGGTCAAGGAGAAAGAAATAATGTCCTATGGCAGGGTCTGAATCTTGTCATATGTCTGTCTTGTTCATAGAGGGGGTAATAGATGGTTTTCTAGAATAGGAAGATACATTTATGAGATTGGAGGTGGTAAAGGACAGCACTGTTTATAATTTTTGCCCTTTTTTTAGTTTAAATTCAATGGACTTCCTTATACCATCTGCTCCTGGCTTACTGTAGGCAGTAGGTGTCCTGATTTGAGATGTCTAAGCAGTCTTTTTTTGAAATTGGGTTTGCTTTTTCTTCCACTTACCTCTGAGTGATTCATGAGTCTATCAAGGAGAGAATAATGCTGTGCTGGTCAGCAACTGAAGCTATCCAAGCCTGTAGGGGTGGAAGGCAAACCAGTGGAATTCCTCTGGGTTGAAGGAGAAAGAGCTCCAAAAACAATGGAGACAAAGTGTCAAGAGTTTGTCAGTGTTTAAAAAGGAAGTAATGACCTTACCTTGTATTTTGGTGGTTCTATGGGTATTTGCTGGGGCTGACCTCGTAACCAAAAGCAGGAATAACTGGCACAGTTCATGTGCTGCTTTCCAGTAAGGGCACTTGTTCTTTGTTTGACAGCAAGAGCCAAGGAACTGCACTGGGTTTTGGTTCAGTGATAGTCATGGTGTGGTGGTGTTGATAGTCATGGTGTGGTGGTGTTCTAGTGATCTGGGTGGGCCTTGCAGCAGGCTGATACAGGTCAGAACACATGTCCTTGCATTCTGACTCTGTTACATTTGTGCTCAAAACCTACTTGCTCTGTGAAACTAAGAGCTACTGTGACCTTGGTTGGCCTTATGGAATGCGTTAATGAAGGTGCAGGCTTTGGTTTGCTTCCAGCAGGATAAGAGCAAAAGTAGTTTTGGACTTCAGATGAGCAGGATGGTACAAAGATGCTTTGAGGGTCAAAGAGGAAGGCAGTGTTCCTCTGAGCAGGATCTGTGCTCATCTTCTGGTGTAGATGCAAGTGTCTGATTGCAGTGATCATGAGAGTGGCCTTTCTGGGGTGTGCTTGGAGTAACCCAGCTTCTGTGCTTCATCAGCATGGTTAGATGGGGTCCTGGTCCTCTCCAGTAGGAGACTGTGGTCTCCTACTTGCACATTTTGAGTTGAATCTCTTAAATGGGCTGGTTAAGAACTGTGTTCAGGATAGCATTGCCCTTTTAGCTGGGCCAGAGAGCTGGAATAGCTGCTTTGGGGTGTGTTCATTACAATCAAAAGTGTGGTGCTGTGTTTCCTTACCCTCTTTCTTTGATTATAGTCTGACCAGGCTCACTGCAAGAATTTGTGGGAGGGAAATGTATTGCTTACTGCTTATTTCTATCTGAACCATCACTGTTTGTAAAGCCTGATTCAAGGCTGTGTTCAGCTTGGATACCTGCTTTTCATTCTGTCTGCCCTTAGTTAAAAGTAGCCACTAGGTAAGCGTGAATAAAGAGTGGAGTCGGGTGAAGACAGACAAAATCTAAGATTTGCAAAACAAATGTACAAAGAGGAGAGATCTTCAAGGCAGCTGTGCTAGTCCTAGGTGTGAAACATCCCTCAACATGCTGCCTTCAGATGCCAATTTTTCTACCCAGTGGGTTTAAATCCTCCAAGCCCTCATGTTTCTGTATCATCTACCATTAAGGTTGATTGGAGAACAATGAGAAATGACAGCTCCATGCATATCTGGACCTTCAGTGAGTGCAAGTGTGTGTGAGAAGGAAGGGGAGGAGGCTGGGAAGGTGGTCTGCATGGCTGGCACAGGCGCGGGAGCCCTCTGCTGATGAGCTCACGAACTAGAACCAGGCTGGCTCCCAGCGTCGGGTGCGAGTGCTTTCCAGGGCTCGGCATCTCCAGTGCAGTCCCCAGAGAGTATTTTCCTTCTTTTGCCTTTCTCCCTCCCAAAAACTGAGAGAGATATTTAAGAATGCTTATCTAAAACATTGATGACAGCGGTAAGTTGAGTTAAAGCTGAAACACTGATCAATGATAAAAGTCAACCCAGCCTTGTGCTGTGCCCGTTTCAGGTTAAGGTGCTTTTAGAGCAAAATAAATAGAAATACTGTGATGAGAATATTGAGGGGAAGGACAGAGGGGAGAATGCTGCAGGGTGTTTTCAGTGAGGGAAAGAGTGGCTTTAGCTGTGTTTGCTTTCTAAATGGCTCTTCCTGAAGAAGATGGAAAAATGTGTTCTGTGTCTGAAAGAGAAATAGAATTTGGATATTATTTCCCTCCACATGTAGTGCCTATGAAGAAAGGTAGCTTGGTAAGAGCAGCTCTGTAAGCCGATTTCATGGTTGTGTAGTCTGAAATTGTCTTTACTGTGGGAAGGAATCAGCACCCCTGTGTTTGACATCTCAAAAACACGTGTAGGCTGATGTCTCAACGCATTTCCCATGTCTGCTCTAGCTGATGTGGGAGAAGATGTTTAGTCAGCAGAAATAGAACATAGTTCTTGGTTTCTTCCATGCATCACAATATTTATTTGCAGTATTATGAGAAAACCAACACTTGCTAGCAAATCTGTCTGAGGTGACTACTGTCAGAAATATTTCAAAACACCATCTCTTTCCTGGAGCTAGAATTGTGCTCTGTGTTTTTTACTGGCTTTGCAGAACTCTCTTGGTATAGGTGTGGGGCAGGGGAAACCTTTGAGAAAACAGCTGAAGGAAAGACTCCAACAAGCTTTTCCCTAGGTGGGTAAAACAGGTCACAGATGGTGAAAGCCAAGGAGGATTAGATGGATTGCCTGTTGCCAATAGACTTGGGTTTCTGGTGGTTCCCTCAGCAGCAACACTTGCCCTGTGCTGGTTTAGAACATTTCTAGCTTTCCAGAACTGCTTCTTCCCACTTCCCACTGCAGTCAGGAAACAATACATTATTTTCAGAAGTACTTTGCAAGTATCCTGCTGCACCTTTCTCCTCACACAGCAGCTAATTTTGTTCTACGTACGCAGTTCCCATTCAGTAAGTGTCTTTCACAGTGGGACAGCTGTGGAAAAGGAGCTCTCACCTTGCCTATGCTCAGGCTTCATCGAGAAAAGGGAATTGGGCAAGTCTAGCTGAATAATTTGTGGTGCTCAAGCACAAGAACATTGCCCAGAAACTGATTTATTTTATAGCAGAAGGCATGTGGCTTGATATTACCAGTTCACGCCAGTATTCCTTGTGAAACAGTATCTGATGCCTCCAAAACCTACAGCTGCTTGCTCTCTGGGCAGACCAAGGGCACTACCGCTGCTCTTCCACAGCTGAAGTATGGAAAATCTATTTCAGTGCTCAACAGCTAGAACTGTTGGTGCACTAGTCACTGCTTTATGGTGTGGTAGGGTTCCCCATGAGTCAGGATGAAAAAAACCCAACCATGGCACACAGATGTGGGTTTAGAGTAGAGCTGAGTGGCCACGTTTGGAGCTGGGCTCATTTTCTTGTTGGGTATTGAGTATAATTGTACCTCACAAGTACAGGAGAGCATGCAAGAATGTCATAGCCCTCCCTGAGCCCTGCACAGCAGCACTGGAACTTGTGTGCAAGGTGAACTCTTGGCATTTCAGCAGGTGCTTTGTATGATGTTGCAAGGGAACAGAAAAGAAAAAAAAAAATAGCAGGTGTGGCAAATTTCCTGTGCTGTGTTGATACCTTGGGAAAAGTCCCCACAGTCATTCCCAAGGCATGGTGCAGCTTTTATCCCACCTT
The DNA here is from genome assembly GCA_907165065.1 of Caprimulgus europaeus. The sequence goes on from OU015526.1 coordinate 80,941,154, forward strand.
TGAGATCTGTGTGTTCTTTCCTTTGATAAAGAACAACCCATGTGACAGTGTTTCCTTCCCCAATAAGCAGTTCTCTGCAGAAGGCTCAGCTTCCTCCTGAGCTTGATGGCACTTGAGGGGTAATAATATAGCCTGGAACTTGAGCTCAGCCACAAAGGCTGTGCAGCTAGGAAATGAACCTTCCAAAGATAGCACTCCCTGCTTCAGGGCAGCCAAGGTAGGAGGATTGGTAGCGACTTTGCTGCTTTAGGAAGCAGGGTCTCCTCGGTGGCTGTTCCTTTCCAGCAAGTGACCAGCTTAGTCTGCATTGTCTGCTGCAAAGCCCTCCACTTGACTGTGGAAGGTAGGGGAAGCTGGGCATGTGCCAAATAACCAGCAATTCAAGTGAATCCTCAGTCTTGGTTCTTTCCCATCCCTCCCCTCCTTTAGCAACTCACACAACCCATCTCCTTGCAAACAGCACATTTTTTTCATCAATAATGTATCAGGTCACATGAAGGTCACTAGGATACACAGGAGAAGTAGCTTTTATTTTAGTATGTGAGTCAGACTGGTGGCATTTATCCCCATTTTATTTTGATGTGCTTTGAAGGGTGAATATTTTAGTCAGGTGGGGATTTGCCGGCTGTTTCTGAGCACAAACACGTTGATATCCGCACAGAGTTCAGCGGTGATGCAGGATGAGGTATGTGTTTGCCTGTCAGTGGTGCTGCTCTGTTATACACCGCCTGTGAGGTCTTGCTTCAGGGACAGTTACCTGCAGGGACAGAGATGAAATACTTGTGAATGCTCTGTGTTTCCCAGGATGGTCAGCAAGATCAGGTAAAAGGGGAGCTCCTTTGAAGATCTGGTGGCTGCTGTGTCAGGCCAGCTGATTGATAGTGCAGTACGTTGGAATCTTCTGTCTGGAGACACCAAACAAGCAAACACGTGGTTGAGGTGTGTGCTGAAGGGTGGTAGTGATCTTAGGTTTTCATAGAATCATAAAATGGTTTGGGTTGGAAGGGACCTTTAGGACCATCCAGTTCCAACATCCCTGGCAGCAGCAGGGACACCTTCCACTAGACCAGGTTGCTCAAAGCCTCTTCCAACCTGGCCTTGAACACTTGCAGGGAAGAGCAGCCACAACTTCCTTGAGCAACCTGTTCCAGTGTCTCACCACCCTCACAGTGAAGAATTTCTTACTCATATCTCATCTCCATCTCTCCTCTTGCAGTTTAAAGCCATTACCCCGTGTTCTGTCACTCCCTGCCCTTGGCCAAAGTCCCTCCCCAGCCTTCCTGGAGCCCCTTCAGGTACTGGCAGTGTGGCTGAGGGAAGCAGGTTTGGTGATTGGTTTTGGTTTTGGGTTGGTGTTTTTTGGTTTGTTTTCATTATTTGTCCATGTAAGGTTCTGGGTGTGTTAAGGGATATAGAAGAGATGCTCAAATAACTTTGGTAAACCCTTTGACTCTGAGCAAAGACAGTCTGTTTTGAAATGAAATGCTTCCTCTGCCTCAGTTGAGAACTCATGAAGAGAGGCCAGGGATTGAGGGAAGCAAGCAGAACTCACTTCGTAAATCATCTGTGTTCTTCCATCCTCTTGTTGCAACATCTCTGCCTGTGCACGGCGGGGGCAGGATGGAATCTCAGGGGTGGTGCTTGTGGAGGGAGGGGGTGCAGAAAGGAGGCGACTGTCTGAATTGGACAGGAGGGTTGGGAGGTCCCTGCTCTCTTAAATCTCTCTTTCCAGAGCACAAACAGATGCCAGATTGGGTCCAATTCCCAGTCAAGGCTCCCTTTGGCGATGGAGCAGAGGATTTTGTAGGAAGGAACTGAAATCCTCCAACATCTATGAAGCAGAGAAACAGCTGCCATGGGGGCTGGGCATAGATTTTGCCTCAGGCTTGGACCCGTCAGGCATGTATGGAAGAGTGTGCCAGTATCTGTGCTTGACAAGGCTGCAGGTTGGAAGCACTTTCCCTTCTTTGCTGTACCTCTCCACTGCCCCCTAGACTTTAAATATTTAGAGACTAGTGTTACCTTCACTGATGAGGGTGAAAATAAAATGGCTTGTAGGCAGTGGCAGTGCCAGGAACCAGATGTGGCTCTCCTGAGCCATGGCCTCACCTACCAACTGCTCAGTTCAGGGCCTCTGGGTCTGAGTGCTGCCACACAGCAGCTTGAGTGGCCAAGCCCAGAGCATGGCTGTCTGCCTCTGGCTTTGACAGGTCTTTCATGCATTCTTCAGGTGTGGAGGAGAAGCTGTACTAAATGAGAGGCTTGCAAGAGAGAGAAAACCTTTCAAAAAGAGCATCTATTTTTGCCTCTTGCCTCAATTCCCCAACCCATGGGGTAGCTTCAGCAGGAGAAACGGGTCCATTTTTCTCTCCCCTCTGGTGGCTTCCAAGAGAATTGTTTCCTTCTGCCAAATAGTGTGAAGGACTGAGTCATACCAAGTGAGATCTTGTGAGAAGGGCAGTCACTTAATGAACAGATGAACAGCTGGTCACAGTCACTTTAGAGAAGAGGGTCTCAAACATAGTCCAAGGGTTGTCCAATGCAAGGAGCTGCTTTTACCTCTGGCGGTTGAGGTTGTGAGTAGGCTCTACATGGAGCTCCAGCCACTCTGGAAAGCAGAGTGACTGGGAGCAAAGGGCTGAGGATCTCCTCTTCTTGGTGTCTGCCTTGGAGAATTGCATAGACTTTGAACAGACAGAAGAAGAATATTGTGACTAACAGGTATTTCCTGTGTGCCAGTTCTGCCTTCCAGCTCATCTTGAGATCCATTGACAAGGCCAAACTGAAAAGGTTTCATTGAGACAATCCTTCTTCTTTTTTTCTTTTCTTTTTTTTTTTTCCCTTGGCATGACTTTGTATGTGTCATTCACATGGTGATAGATAAGCTGAAACATCTGTGGTGTAGCCTGGCTGGTGACAGTGACAGAGGCTTTGCTGTGTGTCTTCAAAAGTAGGGCCTGCTGCCGTGGTAGTGAGCGCACTAAATTCCTTGGCGCTTCAGGTGGGCAAAGTTAGATCTGCTGTGATATCAATGAGGTGCAAGCTACTGGGCTATCATTCCCATGTAGATCCAAGCTGAGGTTCCTCTTGTCTCAGATCAAGCCTAAACTGCTTGACATAATTAGTGTATGTTCTTTATTGTCTTGGGAAGATGGGATTCTTAAAATCTGTGGGTTACCTGGGGAGAAGCAAACTCAAGGCACAATGAAGGAGCTCTGGGTCCATATCTTCTGTGTGTTCATTAACATGCCTTTAGCTGATTATTTTCTCAGAAACATCTCTGAAAATATTTGAGGAAAAATTAAAATGACCTGGCAGTAAAATGAAGAGATGAGGTGGAGAATTCCAGTCTAGCTGCACTGTTTTCTCTAGGGTTTTTCCATGTCATCTGTAGCTTCCAGTGAGGAGAATGGGATACCTTGTGACTGAAGTTACAGTGCATTTTCTTGATGACATCTATCATGGGGGAGGCGTGGAGTGCTGGAGGAAGGAAGGACATCACTGGAGAAATCACTAATGAAAATGTTCATTTTAAGTGAGAGAAAGGGCTCTAATCAGTACGTCGCATTTTAGGTTATTAATATAATTGAAAACACAATTTACCTAAATCATGCAAATTATATGCAGAGTGAGGATTTTTTTTTCTGCTATCATAATGATAATCTAAATAAAACGTGGATTGTAAGTGGAGTTCTGAAAGAGTAGATCTGAGATTAATAGGAAATACAAAAATTTAGAAAAGACTCACATAGTGTAGAGCTGCAACTTTGCTTTTATGACATTTGAAACCCTGATTTATGACCATTGTTACAAGGTTTTTAACTGTACTGAAAATGAAATGAGGTTAAACTTCTTCCTATTAGCATGAGCGTTACAATCACAACACATTACAATGGGCTAATAAATGTTCCTTTTTGAGTAATGAAATTGCCATCAAGGCACCGTTAATCGGAATGAGATTATAATTGGAGTTGTGCTCTGCAGGGCAGGGCTCTGTGTGGCAGAGGGTGAGAGCCCTGATTGCATCCTGGGGACGATGGGCAGTTGGCCCTGTGCTTCAGGATCTGTTGCAGGTGCTTTTGTTTACAGCCTCCCCAAAAGTAGCTCCCCAGTAAGTTACTGAGCAGCCACATCACAGGCAGCATCACTGTGAGCTTCTCTGCATTTCCCCACCTGTGTCCTTCGACTGGAGCTGGGTAAATGAGGCAGAAGGTATCCATTACCCCTGGAGAAGGAGCACTGCAAGTACTCACAGCACCTTTAATCACATCACACCCTTGTGAAGGAAGCTGCTTGAGAGTATACATGCAAGCAGATCCACTTTCTGTGGATATTCAGGAGCACAGATACCAATTCCCAAGAATGTTTGCACATGAGAAGTGATCTAGAAGGTGGAAAGTTCAAAGGGATATTTGTCCTTGCAGCAGCCCAGACTTGACACAGGCTGAGAGCTGGTTCACATGTAGTGAATGCGTTGGTGTCTCAAGTACTGCCCTTGATTTCTGTCCCTTTCCTTACACTGATGGAAGATGTGACCTGCTCTGCGTTGGATTGCCAGAGTGGAGCCAAGGCATGGTCAGATTGGAGATGACAATGAAAGGCTGGGTGTATTCAGTAGTAAGCTGGGTCTGGATTTTTTTCCTGATTGCCTATGGCTGGATATCATGGAATAACACCATTAGATGGTGGTGCCTGTCAGGTTTGGCCAGCACTTAGAGTTAAAAGATAAATTATATATTAATTGCAGTTTTCAGAGGTAGCTAAACAAATTCTATGAAAAATTTTTGAGTATTTGTTTCAGGATGTCCATGACTCAGCACACAGCTTTCCATCAAGGAGGGATGACTTAGGCTTGGAAAAATAGCACTAAGCTGGCAACCACCTTCTAGGATTGTAGTGAACCTGGTTTCCAGTGGGGCACAAACACAGCACAGGCATTTGGCTATTTGAGAGGTAGAGGGTTAAGTATTGTGATCATAAACCATACAGTAATTGCTCTCAGACCTATTAGCAGGATGTCTTGCATAGACTGTCATCCTGCCCTTTCCCATGGGCCCTGTTCACTAACCCTTTGCATTTTGACAGTAATTACCATCCAAGCAAGCACAAACCATCACCAGCTACAATGCAAACCTACTGTCATGGTAACATAGCAACTTCCAGTTCATCTTCATGTTGTTTAGTTTTATCTCATATGCTTAAAATTGGACTCAACTCAAAGCTGTACTGAAAAGAGCACTGACAAACTTAATGATTAAAAAGGAAAAAAAAAATCAAATTAAATTTGGTACTCTGGATTACAACAGAAGCAAATAGTCCAGTGTGTGAAATAGATATTTAATGAGAATAACAGACTTAGCTGGAGGATAAGGAAAACTTTAAGGCAAATAAGGTATGTGTCTGACAATGTCTACTCTCTTCCTAGCTCAGCTGCACTGCTTTAGTGGAAGATACTGTATTTCCTCACCAAGGCTCACTGTATTTGTGATCTGGAAGCGTGTTTTAGAGTGTAACCAAAAATATTTCAATTCCATTTATTCAGAAACAGTTCTTTTTGTGCAGCGGGTATTGCTTTTTGGACTAATGTCCAATGTCATCACGCCCATGAAGGAAGAAGGCATCGTGGATGGTGACTGTTTCCACACTGGTTCTTTTCTTTTAAAAGTATTTGCACTAGAAGTTGTCCTAAGGCCACACAGAAAATACAGCCCAAATGATCTTTACACAGCAGTCAGCCTGGCTGTATTGGTCTCTGTGCTAATGACCCAGCCTGCTGTGTGTTACATACTCCCAGTGGAGGCATGAGCTGACTCCCAGAAAAGCTTTGTTCCCCAGGACTGTCTCATTCCTAAATCTTTTTCCACAGGAGACCTGTGGCAGTCTCACCCAACATAGCAAACAGCAGGAGTTCACACTCCTCCGGATGGCCAGCCCAGGCTGGTTTATGTCTCCTGGGCTGTGAAAAGGTGATGGGGTGTGTGTGTCCCTTAGTAGGGGACAGTTCCTTTCTATGCCTGGCCACAAAAGAGGGGCACGTAGTAACCCCAACTTCTGAGAGGACTTTCCAGGAAAAAAAAGGTAATTTTGGGTGAAGCATCTAACCCCGAGTCCCAGGGAGTACATCCCTGCCCCTGTGTAACACATTAAATTGGTTTCCCTCTTCTGCATTTAAGTGGCTCTCAACTTAATCTCAAGTTATCTGCCTTTTGTTTCCAAACACTGGCTCATGTTATGGCTTGCTGCACTAACGAGCCATCTACTGCAAGAAGTTACTTACTGACAAAGAGAGAGAGTTATTCCTGAAGTTACTCCTCAGTGAGTGACCTCCTGTCCTGTTCTCACCTTCAGCTGTGTCTTTGTGCAGCTGGTGTTTATGGAAGCACGCGTGGGCAGGGAAGGCATCTCGGAGGGTTGTAACCTGGGAGTGTAAACACACGTGGTGAGAGCCTGACTCTATCCGAATTGGAAGGAGTTGTGCCATTGTCTGTCCTGAATTTTTTTCCCAGGTGCTTGTGTCCCTGAGGGTTATGTTATACTCATCAGAACCAAACTTTTAACTTCTTGAAATGAAAATTTTTGCCTGTGTTGGTAATAATTTTGATATTTCTATCAGAGTGTTGCCCTCCATTTCCATTCTTATGGCCAGTCCCTAAGTGTTGTTTTGGTTGGTTTATTGTTTGGTGGGGTTTTTGAGGTGGTTTGTTGGTTTGTTTTAGGTTTTTTTTCAAAATGCCATTAATTTGCTTTATAGTTGCCCTTCTAGATCAGCAGTCAGGATGCTAAATTAGATCTGACCATACAGGGATCTTCTTTGTTAACCCTTTTGCTATCTTTTGTCTTCACAAATAGAAAACAGTGGTGTTCCTGCCCTACCTTCAACTGTTTTTTGGCTGTTTTACAAGAAACGGCGCAGCAATCTTATATAAACCAGGGCCACTATCACTCTGCCTCTTCTTGATGCTTTTGTGTGTTAATGAAGAATTAATCCGTGTGTTGGACAACATTGAGCTCCTATGTAGTTGCAAATAACAGTCACTTCCCATCAGAACCTGATGTTACTGAGGGGGAAAGAAGGTGGTCCCCTCTTCTCTTCTTTTTTCCCAAGCAGATGTGAAAGTGAACCTCTGAAAAATGAAGGTGTTTCGTGCCCCCTTCCCTCTGTAACCCAGGTGCTGCCCCTGCAGTGGGAAGTGGCAGAGGCGGCGTGGTGTTGGCTGCAGAGCTCTCAGGAGGAGCTGTCTTTGTTCCCTTTCTGCACGTTGCCCCTCATGTTCTCGGGGGGAAGCAGGGCCCTCTGCAGGGGCAGCCCCATCCGCTCGCTCAGCTGCTCCCTCCCTACCTCCAGGGGCTGCACGTCGGCTCCTTCTGGCTGTGCCTGCCGGCTGCCCACCGCAGCGCTCCCTCTGCCATCCTTGCTAGAAGTAATTGATGGCCAACAGAGACTGGCTCTGTGTCAGTTCGAGTCTCTCGGGCACAGCCTGATGTGCTGCTTGCGAGGAGAAACCTCTCCCGACAGCAACGCTCCGTGTGCTGCTCCCTTTGGACAAGTGATTGATTCCTCTGTAATATTCTTAAATGGGAGCTGTATTGGAATCCAGTGTCATCTCAGGATCAGAGAGACAAGGTCTTTAGCATTAATTGGGCCACCCTGTGTCAGGTGAACTCCTCTGCTTATGGGCCAAACGCGAATGTCACTTGGAGTGATTGTTATAAGGGAACAAACATGGCTGTGAGAGCATCACTTGTTTATAGCACAGGTTGTTATCCATGCGCCTCAGAAAGCAGATCCTGCTAGCAGTGCCTGAAATCATGGCTTTTGACAGAAACGGTCATGGATCAGCAAGACTCGGAGACAGAAATATGGGTATTGCTTTTGTCGTATGTAACAGCCCAACTGTGCTCTAGAAGGTTAAAGGACTCTCAGCACTGGTGGCTCTCTGCGGTCATAGGAGCTTTGCAAGCTTCTTGTCAGCTCTGCAGGCTTGGTGGCAGCCCCAGCCTGGCTCTCCAGTTACCTTGTTGGAATCACCAAGGCTGGTTTGCTTGTCTAGAACTGCTCTTTAATTGTCTTTATTTTTTTTTAATAAATATTCCACCAAGTGATGAACGAGAACAAGAAGCAACTGGCTATTTCTGTGCTGCCTTGTCAGTGCTTTATTTCCCATTCTGTACTTTGGGTTTTCCCATGGGAAGTGATCCCATGGACCAGTTCATGTCAGGTTATTCCCCAGTATGAGAAAATGAGGTATCATGAGCTTGCAAAATGAATTTCCTTGTGTAACTAGTTGGGGATTGATATGAAACTTAAAATTTGATTAAGCTAACTCTGCGTGGGGATATGATACATCATAAATGAAAGCAGGTTCTACCACTGTCTTCCTTAGCAGTAGATGGCTGGCTAGCCAGGGACAGCAGATGCATAAGTCACCATGCCCATCCTGGACAAATATCAGGGGGTTCTGAAGCTCTGCAGTGGCTGACGGTCCTGGTTTTTAGCTGGAACAGAAACTATCACACTGACTCTTCTCTTTGTGTATTTGATGTCTTAAAATCCATTATTTATGTATTGAATTTTGGGAGGTTATTGAGTGAGCTGCTGAAGGTATGTTATATCACAACTGGACATTTCTAGATGAGGGAGCAGATCAAGTTCAAATGATACAAGCAGGCAATCACCAGTGAACCCAATGGAATTGCTTTTGCTTACTTGCCACATAGTATGATTTTCAGATGGTAAACCAGTGAATCCCTGTAGTGTGAGATAGTTTTGCTTCTCTCCAGCCTTTTCTGTCTTGTCTCACCTTAAGCATGTCAGTAAGTGCTCCTGTTGGGACGAGTAAATGCCTTTCAGGACTGAAAGTCCAAGTCTCTGAACAGAGCTGGGGCCAAATTTGTGGTATAGAAGCTTCCACCCTTCAATCAGCATCGTTCCTGGTGTCGAGGAGGGCAGCAAAACAGCTGAGCAGCTTGTGTTTGCCTGCCTTTGGGTTAGTTGTGTGAAGATTGTTAAGCTTTCTTTAATTCACTGGTCAGAATAAACCAAAAACCAACAAATAATGAGCAGCCCCATCTCTTCTAACAAGGTGATTAAGTTGACTTGAAACAGTTTTTAGTTTTCCTCTCAAATGGGAAAAAGACCCAAGAACACAAGTGAATGTAATAATATTGCTCCAGTGTCTTCTGCTTTTAAATCCTACACAAAGGCAACCACTGTAGAGAAGGTGGGGACAGGGGCAAAAATGTCAGCAAGTAGTCTAGAAATTAATGGCAGATTATTGTGGATCAGTAATGTTCAGACTCTAGCAATGCAGGAGGTGGGGGGGGGGGGGGGAAACCCAAACAAACCCCAAATCAAAAATACCCCACCAGCCCATCCCAAAACAAACCCCAAACCCTGCTGGCCTGAAGGTGGAGCTTGAAAAAGATCTGTGCTTAGAGGACAAAAAAAAAAAAAATATATATATATATATGTGTTGTTGATGCCTGGAATAGTGAGACATTGGTCCAAAGAAAGGATTGAGGGGGCTTCTGAGACTTGGATGAACATAGAGGAGGCAAGCACAGGAGAGGAAAAGGGAAGGGAAGGAGGAGCGTGGGGGGGAGACCAACACAAAAAAAACCTTGACAAAAACCTGTAAGACTTGGCAAGCTGCCCAAGAAAGAGCTAAGTTAACTGTGCAGCGTAGGTGGACCCTGCCCAAGAAGTTGAGCACAAAATGATGTGGAAGACTAAGTACAAATTAGAGCTATGGTTTTATTTGAAGTGTGTGAGATTTCCCAGAGTCTGGGATTTAGAATTAAGTGTAGCAGAAATAGAGACTTTAAAATATAAAGATGACCACATAAATATATCTCCCTGTACTCTTCTTAATATTCTTAACCCCACAGAGGCATGAGTTCTCCCATTGCTTGTTGCTCTTTCAGCATTTCCTTTGGAAGCTTTTGCTAAAGAATCTTCTCTGTCAGCAGCTTTCCTTCAGCTGGGGGCTGACCCAGGGACTTGAGCTGAGCTGCTAGCCTTGTCTTTGTTTCAGTTAGGCTTACCTGACATGAGCTGAGTCAGGTTAGGCTGGGCTTCCAGTAAAAACAGCCAAGATTCTTTTAAGGTGTAAATCAACGTGGGGTCTTCAGCAGGCGGTGGAATTACACCAGCTTCAACTCACTGGTCACCCAGGATTATTTGTAGAGGAAGAAAAAACTACAGCAGCAATTGTTTCACAGTGCATTTCCTTGCTGCTGCCACAGCTCTGAGCCTGTGAGATGGAGGCAATGCTGATACTTGGAGGGATGCTGATTTTTTTCAGGAACAGTGGCTTTGCAGAGGTTTGGAGCTGGCAAAAGCAGTGTGTGTTTGCACGAGGAAATGGCACTGCAGCGTTGTGTCACAGCACTAGCGGATGTGCTTTTGTAGAAAGAAACCTTTGCAGATGTTGGCTGTGTCCAAAACAGCTGAGCTTGCTGTAGCCCCTGGTTGGTTGAATTTTGTTAGATTTGTGCATATATGAGTATAGTGATATACTCTACATATACTCTGCATATATGAATATATGTAAAGAGTGACAAAAATTTATAATAATGGGATTTGCATATTGAGGTCTGGAGAATTACTCTCTTCTGTCTGTTTTCAGAGCTACTGCTGGCTAGTTGTAAAATCTGAACGCATTCAGTAAAGGCTTCTAGACAGAGATGTTAGTACTGTCAAATTTGATCCGCCACGTAGCCCAGGATATTGTCCAGGAACCCTGATTTGACTCTCTCCAAGTTGTTGCAGGATTTTCAGTTCCAGGACTAAACCAAATATCTGATTCATAGAAAAAGAAAGCTGGATGTGTACTCTAAACCTTTGTATTTGCTTCAGTTTGATCATGTAACGAAAGCAGACGTAGGCAGTTTTAATGGTTTGTTAGGTACTAATGATTATTTTTACAGATGCTTTAAAAATAATTTGTGGATAGGTCACAAGACCTGTCTTGCTCTGGTTTGCTTAGTGAAAAAAAATGGATTTCTCTTGGTTTCATCTCAAGAAGAGAAAGGAAATGTAGCTCTGTGTTTTAACACACCTTTTTGGCCTAAGAATTCAAGACTCCTGACAGAGTTACTGCAGCTTAAATGGGAGCTGTGTATCCCATGGGCTGTGATCACCAAAGCCCAAGGACAGAGCTGCTGGTGCAGGTCTGGCATCAAGCACGGTGGCCGTGTTGTAGCCCAGTTGCCTGGCTTGAGAGCTTGATTTCCTCCTCTGACTTAGGGAATGGTACCTGCAATTAATTCATATTATCAGTTCCCTTGTTTCTGAGATGCTACTAGTTGAAAACTCATCCTAATTGTACTGAGAACTTCAGTGGGTTTTTTTAGGTTGTTTTGCTTTTTCTTGGGGGAAGGAGGAGGTTTGCTTTTTAAAAACTTGCTTTAAAATAATAATTACAAAGGCTGTTTGCACTGTATATCTGAAACATGCCCTTCACTTGGATTTCCAAGTCATGTTTATTATGAATAGTTAGCAAACTGGGATGAAATCCTCTTCCCTTAAGGAAATAGTTTTGGAGATAGTAAACATTTTTGGAAGGGATGGGAAGGAATGAAGCTTTGTCTCTACTTAGTGTGTGGACAATATTTTTTTGTGAACAGTAGAAGTTGTACAGTGATACATACATGGAGGGGAATTTACCTCCCTCCCCTGTAAGTTAGGCTGTGGGACAGGTTGTGTGAAGGGAGGAGACTTGGCTGGGCTGTCTGTGCTCAGAGAGGTACACAAGTTGTTCTGGGTGCATGAGGGATTGGCTGATACTGCCTTAGATCACCAGCTTTTTTTTTCTCATAAAAGAACATATTTGTGTTTGCTTGCTGTTTCTCTGTTTTAAGTTCATTTATTCAAGTCTGTGAGATTTGGTTGGGGTTTTTTGGGTTTTGTTTTTTTAACACTAGAATTACATTTACCTTCTGTCATGCCTTTCAAAGTTCCTGCATTAGCTACTAAACCTTTGGAAATATTTAACTTGCGAGTGTGTTAAGGTTATTTTGGGGTTTTTTACTAACACAGACCATCCCTGTAGGAGTCAGCATATGTGAAAGGTGGAGAATGGTTGTTTGCTTCCTAACTGCTTACATTTTGGACCCGGTGCTGTGGGCTCCGCAGTGGCAGTGCAGGGAGATGTGTGTGAAGGCTGGTGGTCAGCCCGTGCCTCCTGTTGTGTTTCTGCTTTCTGATTGCTGTGATGGGGTTGTGTTCTCCCACCTCCCTGCTGTGCTTCCTCGTCACTTGCCTGCTGTATCATTCTCTTTTTCCTCCATGCTGCCCTCTCCTTTCTGGATCCATTCTCAGTCCTGCCTTTCCATCCTCTGTATGTACCCCCTGTTTTCTTACATTGCTTCTCACAGCACGTGTATTCGCATTTCTGAAGGCAGTCAACGAGAAAATGAAGGAACTTGCCCAATCTTTGTCCATGGTGCACAGTTCAGCAAAACTGAAGGATGCAGATTTGGGAATCAATCCTGTGGATACTGCTGAGGAAGGTGATCTGAGTTTGTCTTTGCCTCGGCAGGAATTTGATCAGACACTGGGAATCTGGATGGAAGGATCCTTAGCAGACCTCAGGCAGGACACAGTCCCTCACTCTACATGGATAGCCAAAGTTTTTTGAGGATTGCCTGCTTCATATGCTGAGAATGCTCAGATGAATACTATAGCTGATAAAACTGTTGGTATTCTGTTTAGTTTGTGATGGCCAATGGATAATACAGAGAGGATGCACAGTGAAGTTCTCTGTCGCCCTGAGTTTTTAAGTGTATCACTGTATTGTAATAATTTGAAATCAAGGCTAATAGACAAAGCTGAATAACATTTCCCAGCTATTTTCAATTACTGGAAAGCAATCCTGGTAAATTCTTTGCCTAACATGGATAGCTGGTTCACAGGCCTTATGGAAATCTCTATCATTCTTTAGTACTCCAATGCTAATTGTCATGTTTTATTTAGCTCCTCTAATGGCCGAGGTTCCTAGCCTCCACCAGTTCATGAGTGGAACATATATAACAGAAATAGCACTAATGAAGAAGAGTTTTTGTCTGTTAGAGTTTTAATGCTTTATCTGGTTGCTTTTTACTTGAAATGCACAGCACGGCCCTGTAAATACAAATAGAACTCTGATTCATTTGAATGTAAAGCCAGGTTCTGGTCTGCCATGGCTGTGAGTGAAGGATAGAACCCTCTGAGGCCACTTGCACTGCTAGGGTGGAAAGCAGAATCCCAGCAAGCACGTCTGCTTTTCCTAGTATTTCTCCCCCTTCAGCCCTGTGATGTCCTTTGTCCTCTTCAATGGGATCACCCACAGCCGTTACCACACCAGTACAAGGGGACCTGTGCTCCAGCATCCTCCTGAGACTCTGCCCCGGCTGCTGCCCATCTCCAGAGCGCACGAGTAACCCTCCTGAGCTGGCAGGTACCTGGTAAGTGAGCCTGTGGATTTATTTTTTTTAATGCAGGCTTACACCCGATGAAATCTCCCAGTTTTACTTTAATTGCTGTTGGCAACATGTGGTCTCTGATAAAAAACATATTTTCTGTCGAAATTGCATTCATCAGTTGGGCTAATTTTTCCTGGCCCTCCACCCATCAGAGCTTCTTTGGAAAGGGAAACAGCAGCTTGTGGGTTAGCAAATGCCAGGCAACTGAACAAAAAGAGAGAGAGAGGGAGAGAGAGAGAGAGGGAAAAACAACTCACAAGTCTGTTGCAAAGCATTTGTACAAAAAGTCTTGGAAGGATTTCTCTGCAGCCCGTAGCCCCGTCTATCTGGTGAATGCTTAGGTGGCAGTATATAGAATGTGTCGCCCCCGGGGCCTTACGGCCTTTGCAGAATTCATCCTGAAATCTTGTAAGGGGATCATTTACAAAAGCATTGCACAGACAGCTTGCTTATACTGTCACTGTGCCAGCACCAGAAGCTCGCTGGGTATTTTTGTCTTGGCAGATGCACATTCTGTTGTAAAGGTCTGTTCATCTCGTGCCTTCCTTGTTCTCAGGTAATGTTCAGCATGGTTGTGCAGAAGGAGGGTTTTTGATAGCTTTTATTATGGGTTTTTTCGTGACAAGGACATGGGAATAGAAGAGGGGAACTGGTGTGTGATGCAATTACCCTTATATTGTTGTCAGTCTGTGGTTTCCCAGATGTGCTGATCCGAGCTCTCCAAGCCAGCAGCTCCAAGGCTTTCGTGTGAATACTGCGGGTGACCCTGGGTGTGCATGTGATAAAAAAAACAGGCAAGAGGAAGAAGATGTGGTGGGGAGGCACCCCCTGTCCCTCACTGAGGTTTATTATGCTGACTGTCTTGAAAAAAAAACCACCTTGGGTTCTTGAGAACTTGCTCTGGAGTTAACAGAAGAGGAGAGGGGAAAAAAGAAGTTCCAAAAAATTGATTAGCATTAGTTTTGAAGCTACACTGAAATGTTTGCAGGGTTTGCATGCTGGTCTCCATATGTCTCTTTTCAATTACATGTGCTGGAAGGAAAAAATGGCAATGTGTAAAGTGATTTGTTGAAATAGAGAAATTAAATCACTGTGCACTCATAGGCTGCAGTAGAGAGCAGCGACCTTCTAGCCCTTCCCTCAAAAGAAATACTGCACTCCTGTAAAAACCTGTGTCATTCAAAAGTCCCTAACATGAGAAAAAATGGATAATGCCTTGCTGTGAAATAGAGTTCCCATGTTGTCTCCTGGACCGAAGAATGCAGGAGACAAGTAGTTGTCTGCTTCACAGCTGCTCGCATCTCCCAGACCATTTCAGGAGGAAGGAGGCACCAGACAAGCAGCAGCGTGCTCCCGTCAGGGAACGCTTCCCAGCAGCCCTTGCCCATTTTCTTTTCCAGTACAAGGAAGTGTTTTTTTTCATTTCTATACCCAGCTAGAACAAGCATTGTGCTAATAAAAGTCCCTTTCTGCCCAAATCCAAGCTTCCGTCTCGTGCAGTGGATGGCACAACTCCCGTTGACTTCACTGAGGGCAGGACTGGGCCATCTGTCTCCGCTTCTCTCACGGATGCACACACAGACACACGCGCACGGACGCGCACGTTCCCCCATACGCACGGGGTTTCACAAAGCTCAGACACTCGCTGCAGTACTGCTCTGTTTCCTGAATGGATTTATAATCCATCCAATACGGTACATTTGAATGTGTTACAAAAAGGACAGATTTACAGGAGACAATCTGCCTTCATGATGATTGCATATTGTGGCATTTCTAGTCCATATGGATCAGTAAGACTTGGATAGCAGGCGTTTGACCTTCAAAATCATGCAAATGTGAAACCAGACTTGAGGTTTTTTTACAGCTGGGGAAGTCACAGTGTGGCTTCTTCATCTTATTTGGGAGGCATTGATTAAAATACAATTTGACTTCAAAAATTATTGAGGTTTTCATACTGCAAAGCAGTGGCTGGAGATCTTTCTCCCTTCTTCCTCACCCCTCCTGGCTAAACTGGACTCATTAACGCCTGTGACTCACTTGATCATTTAAGAGCTAAGTTGCTAATTTAGAGCCATGGGCTAACTACAAACAAGACTTTAAACCTTTTTGCTCACGCCATAGTTAATCTGTGATAATAACTCCTGAGAGCCTTTGAAAAGGTCTGAGTGTGGCTTTCTGTCAGCTGCATTAGGAAACTGTACATTTTCTCACTAAGAAACCTTGATTGTGCCAGATCCAATCAGACCATTTGTAAGGCAGCATTAATCTTGGTTTGCAGACTAACTCACCAACATTACAGGGACACCATGGTTAAAAGAGAGACAGGAATTCTGCTTTGGTAGATGTGCACCAGTGCATAAGGGGCTGCTTTGTATTTGCTTGTAGCAAATGTGTTGCCTTCATTGTTTGCTAAAGGGAGATGGAAAGGAAGGTGTGTGGTGCTTTGTGATTTCTTGCTCTAAGGATTTCCAGATTACCATTTGTCCTTGGAGATCCCTGCAGGGACATCTTTCACTAGACCAGGTTGCTCAAAGCCTCATCCAACCTGGCCTTGAACACTTCCAGAGAGGAGCAGCCACAATTTATCTGGGCAACCTGAGAAGGTTAGCAGTGGGGCAGTGTTATCTTCTGAGGTTCTCCTATGGGTGATAGCACGTCCAGTTTGAGCAGTAGCTAATGCAGTGTTTCTGGAAGATGTTTTTAATTTCCTGGTCCCATGCCACACCAAGTATCATGCAGTGACATTCCCTCAGGTGACTGCCATGTTGCTGCCCTTGCTGGGAGCTGCTTGCTTGTGGTGTGGGAAAGCCATGAGTGTATCATCTTGCCTGTCTACTCAAAATCCAGATTATTTAACCTCTGCATGCATGTTTCAAAGCCATGGATGTATTTTTTACTTGTCTGTAGACCTTGTGTCTGCTTGGTGTTCTCTTTTTCTGTGTTCTCAGCTGGAGTTGTTAAAGGTTCACTGCTCTAGTGTGTTTTTATTGCTCTGTGTTCCCAGCCTGAGCAGCGCTGCTTGTGTGCTGGCTGGCATGTTCATGAAGATGCTTTCCTGCTTTTACCAATATCCTACATGGTAGAGCCATCAATTACGTCAATAATTGTGCATTCTCGCAAGAAATCATACATAAACTCCATCATTTTTTAATCATTAGGTATGCCTGATTCCTCCCTTGGAAAGTGTTTTTTTATAAAAAATACACCTAATCTTTGCCTAGGATTTAGTCTAGAGCCATAAGCCACAATTTACTCATAGCACGTGCTTCTAAGGTGTTATTTCATGTACTCCTCAGTGAGGAGAATTTATCCTGGCACAGGACAAAGAAAGAAGTGAAGATGCACAAAAAATACATGTGAGGTTTTAGTGTCTGTTTTTTTCACAAGACTCTGGTGGGTTGGGATTGTAAATTCTTTATTTCCTTTTCTGCTGGGTTTTAGGGTGTTGGTTTGTTGGTTTGGTTTGGGGTTTTTTCCAATTTCTTTCTAGTCTTGATGGCTCTACAGAATTTGATGCCATCTCTAAACACTTCACGCTCTTTTGCAGAGCACTTTGTTACCTACAAAAGTTTCATTTCACCATTTGCTGTTGAAAATGCATCACTGGTTTGTGCAGGTGCCAGTTCTGTCTTTGTGATGGCGTTTCACCTCTTGTAACTCCCTAGGCTTGAGCTGAGACTAAGTTTTTCCCCATGTGTGCTCTTGGATGAACTGTTCAATAGAGCAGTCACTGAAGAAGCTAAGAAACAGTTTGTGTAGACCTTAATCTGTTGCAGTGCCTACCCAGCCTGCTAATGGCTGATGTCATGTGTTTGTGCTGGGAGATGCTCTTGGATATCCTTCAGGTGAAGTCATAACTGTGTGAGCTGGAAAAGGGTGATCCAGCAGCCGTGGCAGAGTTGTTGCTGCAAACCAGGACAGAGCTAGTATGCTTAAGGATAGGTAAAGAGGGAAAGGATTTCATGTGATCTAGTTTAGGTTTTTCAAACAATTTTCTGTTTCTTCAGTTTTAAAATTAACTCATGGACAGAAGTTTCTGAAGTTTCTGTAATTTAGTGGCCATATGCCACAGAACTGTTTCCTGCTGTGAAATCTGTCATGGACAAAGAATTAAAAACAGAAGGAAAACCTACACTAATATCACAGCTCCATGGAAAAGAAAGGAGTATTAGACTCTGGACACTGGCAATCAAAAGCAGTAATTAAGGCCAACATCTGACTTTATCATTAAAAGGAGCCCTTGAAAGAAATGTCTTTTCACAGCACGAGCAGAGAAGTGGGTCCAAATAATGCAGTCAGCTTGTTTCCCATAAACAAAACAGCTCCAGTTAAGATGACACTCTGCAGTACAAATACCCAAAGTGTGTGTCCTTCCACGGTGCAACTAGATTTTGGGGTCTTGCCCACTTTGTGAAATCCCACGATGGAATCTTGGTGAGGGAAAGGGAAGAGATTCACCCTATGAATACAGAGACTTTACCCAGCACTGATTTACAGGGGAGGCCATTGTCTGCTTCCCTCCATGTCAGCACTGCGTGCTGTGCTTTGTGGAGTCATATCTCCATTAAAATAGCTGTTAAATGTTATGCACAGTGCAAATCAGCCTAGGCAGTTAGAAGCAGTAGCAGCAACATGTCATAGCAGGACATTTTGCCCTCCCAGTTTGGAAACAGCTATGCTCTGCTAGAGACTGAGGTGCTTGGAAGGCCTGGACTTGCTTTGTTTCCTTAATGATACACTTGCCCTTCCTTTGGTTCCAAGTAATATCAACAAAAGCAGCTGGAGAAGGTTGAGTTTTGATGGGTTTGTTGTTTTGTAGAATCTCCTTTGTTAGGAGAATCTGCAGTGGTGTAACTGGACAATAAATGGGAAAAAACATATTCACTGCATTTTCTTAGTCCTGTCATATTTTTAATGAGACAATCCATCTTTGTCATGGATTTGAAGCAAAATTATTTTTTTCCTTAGTTCTGCCTGTGAAATGAAGAGTGCCCCAGTGCAATGCCCTTTCTGTTCTCTGCTCTGCTCCTGGCCTTGGTCAGCAGCAGCTGATGGCTCTAGGCTTGGTGCAGCTCTGATGGACCAGTTCACGTGAGACTGGAGCCCAGGAAGCAATTGCCCAGCCCACGAGCATCAGTCCTGGGCAGAACAGGGAGCAGGCAGCACTTGGTTCTCTACAGTTAGCTACAAACAGGGGTGGCAAAATGTGCTGTGGGAAGCCAGTCTTGTGCCCCCTTCTGCCACCTAAGAGATGCAGGTGACAAAGGCTGATGCCATCGTTAGACTGTAAGGAACTGTCCATCCTGTGATTCATGCAACACCAGACACATGGCAGCACTTGACAAATTATGCATTAAACTGGTAATTAGAGAGAGCAAGTAAATAAGAGTTTTTACAGTGAATATTCACTCTTCAGACACCCTGTATCACATGCAGGGCGGTCTGTTATTATTAGTTACTACTGGTAAAGCAGCAGACCTTAAAGATAATCATATTTGCTGGAACGTGTTTGTCAGGAAGCCAGCTTTTCTTTTAGAATGGCTTTTATTCTCCCTAAAGCACTCGGCATGGCAGCTACTTGTGTTTAACTCCTGCTGTTCCTGCCTCTCCCATAGTTGTGCCTGTTCCCCAGGTCTCCCTGCAGCGAGCCTCCCGGGCCCGAGGCAGCAGATAACGCTGAGCACTGACCGCCAGGGTCAGGCCCTTTCAGTCCCCTCAGCTCAGAGAGCAGGGACCCCCTTGTCCCAGCTGGGTTGGTGTGATGGAGCAGTTGGGGCTGAGCCCTGGGGCACAGGACACACTGAGTCTGCGCAGGAGCTCGGGCTGTGAGCGTGGTGGGGTCTGGGCAGAGACCCCTGAACTGACCAGTTGTGCTGCTGTGAAAGTTGTGTGACCCAAAAGCAGTTCAAATGCAGAGGGGTGCGGGGCACATCCTCACACTCTGGGCTCCAAGTCTGGCTTTGTGTGTTTGACTCTTGCACTAGAAGCAGAGGTATTGGGTAGGGTAGGCTGCAGTGTCAGACTTTGGTGTCCAAGAGACACCATCTGAAAAGGTGCCTGTGCTTCTAAAACCCACCATCACTAGCAGCATGGGGTTTCCAGAGTCACTCATCCTGTAATTAATACCTGGAATCCAGTCTAGATTGTATTCTAAACATCATAGAGAAAAATATGACCTTTCATTTCAGAAACAGAGCCGAGCAAAACAATTACTACAACCTCTATTGTTCTCTTTTCTGCAAAAAAAAAATCCCAGTCAATCAAAATGCTTTGTTCTTTGTACTGTGTTTTCATATGGAAATACCAAACGTTCAAACAAAAAACTCATTTCAACAGGGAAAATCAAAATGAAAGTCACAATGAAGTGAATTCACTTTATCAGAAGTTCCTTTGTCATTTTGGAAAGTGATATATTGTCACAACATGCTGAACGGTTCAATTTTGACAAGTTGTCGCTGTGTGACAGGAAACTATTCCACTGGAATAATTGTGACCAGCTAAACTTAGCATCCTGAGATAGCACTGGGCAAATCTGAGAAGCTCCAAATGGCTTCTGCAAACCACGTTTTCCCAGAAGCCAAGGTCAGGTTTTCAAGTGGTCAGCACCAAGTACCGTGGCTCTTAGTCATTAAGCAGCTCATTCCTGCGTTTCTTCAATGTACAATAACCAGCTTTTTTGGGGAAAAAATGTTTGGCTGCCAGATGCAATTTACCTGAACCTTCCAAGCATCATCCTGACTTTTTTCTCCCCCCAGTGCCTCTTTTGTATATAAGTATTTCAGTACTCTGTACTTTTTCTTTCTAGCTTCTTAGCAAGGGTAAGATTCTACTACTCAAATTTGCAGTTTCTTCCCTAAAGAACCTTTCTTCATCCCTAAAAGGTTTCTGGGAAAGATAACGGACCCCACAGCTCTCTCACTGAAGATGCTGGAGTCAGAGGTTGCCAGAGGTCATCTAGTTCACCCGCCATGCCACAGCAGGATCATCTGTCACATATGTTTATCCTGCCTTAACTTGACCCGTGTTTTGTTTAGTCCCATTTGGCACGGGTTCAGGTTGGCTGCTAACATGGCTACATCCTTCCAGTGTTCTCGGTGCTCTCATCTCCTGACAAAGGCTGACAGCCATCTCTGAATCTGCTGACGCTGATCAAAGGGACAGCGTGGCGCTGACTTCCCAGGGCTGTGAATCCAGGGCTGGTACGAGCAGGGATATCCAGGAGCATTTCTGAGTTTCACCCTGTGCCGCTCTGCTTGGAACAGGTGCTGCAGCACAGAAGATAAAGCAAACTGTGAAATGTGCAGTCTTGTGGTACGGGAACTCATTTGCAGAGGTAATTTAAACAACCTGAGTGGCAGGTGACTCTGATAGTTCTGTCTCCTGGTGTCCAATGATTTCAGTCAAGAATTGATTTAAACCGTATCTGTGAAATATATTGAAGTGACTCGTGAGATTGGGAACATCCTAGAGATGCTTCCCCAGCTTCGTTTGGCCCAGAGAACCTCTTGTTTTTCCTCCAAAGTTATCTAAAACATAATTTAAAAGCGTTTTGTAATACAGTCCCTGAGCTCTTGGGATTTGAAACTTGGTGATGTGAACAGCAGATAATGTGGCATATACAACCTGAGATCTGCAAACTCCTAGCAAGCTGAATAGAAACGTGTGGGCACTGGGGACATGTCCACTCAATGGTGTGAGCTCTCTGTAATTATACCTTCAGACAATTTTGGGGGGGAAGAGAAGAGATAAAAGTGAGTGTGAATATGCAAGTCAGCTGTACAATTTGTTATCAGTAATGGAACAAGGTGGGGTATGACAGATATCTCAAGCTATAAACAGTGAAAGATGTTACAGGTGAGCACCTCCAAACTGTTGAGCAGAATCAGGTAGATTTCTTGTTTCTTACCATGTTAGAACTGTCCCCTTTTCCAAGGCACACATACTTATTTAAGTAGTCCTACGTATTTGAGGTCAGAAGAGTTCTCTGTCGGGGCAGCAATGAAGATCTGATCTACCATATAACTCTTCATCTCAAATGTTGGCTTTGGTTATCATTAAAAAGCTGCCCCGCCTCTCTCTCCACCTCTCCTCAGGTTCCTAAGCGTTCTGTGAAATGTAGTTGAAAAGTGATTATGTGAAAACAGGGCACTGAGGGTGTGTTTCTCTGAAGGAATGTTGTGTTAGCACCCTGTTTTCGACAGTGATACCAGTAGAAATCCAGCTTGTATTCTTCGTGTTGTTGTCACCAATAACATGTCATGTTTAGAGACATGATTGGTCTTAGGGAGAGAAACTGAGCTGTTTCTTTGTATAAAGATTAACAAGTAATATGGGTTAATGCATTACCTGGACTATAGAGGGGGGTGGGGGGGGAAGTTTTTTTTCACTGCTTAACTCCCTTTTGGTGGGCAGGATCTACCTTGGCGGAGTCTGACTTCTGGTTTAACAAGTGTGTGTTACATTTTGAGTGGTTATGTTTCCATGGAAATTCTGTGCATCTATCAGGTTCTGAAATGGCTCCACATGCAGTCTGGATTTTAGAATAATTGTTAGCTTGTAATTTATTTTTTTTTAAGCTACCTTTTGATAGAATTAGCCTGTTCTCTTTTATAAGTCATGGAAGAGCAGTTTCTTAAGCAAGCAGCCTCTTTGCTGGAGCTGTCCAACCCACCTGGAGTATCAGGTAACACGTATCTAAGAACAATTCCACTGATGTATTCAGTAAACCAAAGCCTCAGCTGCTATCATGGGATGTAGCTCTATTAATTTGATAAATCTGTGTTCCTCACAGGAGCTTAGGAAAAACAAACAAACAGATTGTTCCCAGTGTCTTGCTTCATTCTTCTACCCAGTAACTACCATATTCTTCCAAATTGATGGGTTGGGAACTAATGTCAGGACTTGAGGAGGACTAATACGTGGTTAGGTTTGTTTGCCTGTTATATTTTTGTTATGAAGTTGTGAGTTATCCCTTGGACAAAGCCGAGCTGAGCAATGAGGCCAAGCTGTTCAGAGGCAGGAGTTCCTTCGAGAAGGAGTTGCCCTGTCTTGTATCAGTTGGTATCTCTGTTCCAGGACTGGTCAGTGTGTCCAAACAATGGGATGCTTCTGATTTCTCCTCTATTAGCAGTTGGCTCTGCTGCCTGACCCCAGACATCTGCCACTCCGCTGAGGAACACAGCACTGCTTGGAAAAGCTTGGAAGCCAGTGATGTGATTTGACTTCCCCCAAGCTCTGTTGATTTAGCTAGATACAGGTTTGACGTACTGATGGGTACAGGTTAATGTATTTATTGCTACATACGCAATGTCTGTGTGAACTATGAACTTGCAGTGGGATGAGTTAACCCCGTACAGCTACCAGAGGATGCACCCCTGTGAAAACAGCAGAAATATCCCTGATGGAGAAACATGTGTGGAGCTGGGTGAGAGGTGAAGACATGCTAGTGATTGTTGTGAAAGAGGCTCTTTTGGTTTAGAGACTACTCTTAATTTTACTTGATTTTTATCTTTGTTAGAATCATAGGACTTTTATGGGCTAACTGCATTTTAAATCACAGAAGGCTGGCCTGAGTCCATGCTGCTGAGCTGCTGCTTTCAGTTATTCTAGGGGGAGAAAGTGTGTGTTTGCATGTCCAGAGTTTCCTAACTTGAAAAGAACATCAGCTGGATAGAGGCACTGAGCAACTGTGTGGTCATTTTGAAAAAGCCCCTCTCTGCTGAGCAGCCTCTCCTTTACAGAGATGGCAATTGTCCAGAAAAATAAGTATCTCTTCTCCACCTAGACACATTCACAGGCAGTTTGAGAAGTCACTGAAGGAGAAGCTACTAGACTTTTGGGTTGGTAATCTGTGCTTCAAAATGTAAATATGTATTTATGAACAGCTCCAGAGGAGTCATTTGGTTCCAGTGGCTCAATAATCTGCATTTTTAGAAGGCCCTTAATATATATTTACATAATCTGCATTTTAACAATCCTTAATTATGTATGTACATGACAGATCATAACAGCTCCTAAGGAGCCGTTATTGTCTGCTGTGTCACTCCTAATAGACTTCCATAAGGGATATTTTCCTTCCTCAAGTTGATGTTTGTGCATCTGAAGGTGAAGAGACTGGTAGTGACAAGCAGGACTCCTGGTACAAGCACACTCCAGCTGAGGAGGGAAGCTGCTCATCCTCCTGTCCTCCTTGGTGTGAAGCTACTGAGTATCAACAGAAGTTTTCTTTAAACAGGTCCTGCTATTTGATGTATTTTGAGATTGGTTGTGTTGTGGTGTTGACACCACATAGATTCTGATGTGGTCACCACCAGACTCTTACTGAAATACTTACATAGATTAAGATCAGGTAGAAACTGGATGCTATTTTTTTTCTCCCTCTCTCTGGGTGAGACCTGAAAGTGCAGCTCCCTTCTGTAAGAGGAGACAAAAATATTTCAGCTTTTTCATGGCCTGTGAGTAGATGCAGCTGCTTGTGGGACCAAGAAGAGCCCAACGCTTTTTAAACTCGACCATTCCACTCCAGCCAGCTATAATTAAACACAGCATTCAGCAAGTGCTGTAAAACAGTCCCCCAAAATCTTTGGGCTATTCTGGCTGGGATCAAACAGGCCATAAGTTATGCAACGCTGCACTGATTTAAAAAGCAGAAGTGCTGGGAAGGGCACTGTGACACGTGTGCCGCTGGCCCTGCAGCCTGCCTGTTTGCTTAGACCTGTGCTTGAGGGCATGGAACACCACTGCCTCCCAACTGCTTCTAGCCACCCGCCTGGTGAGTGTGTGTTGAGGGACCTTGAGAAAAGACCTGCAAGTAGTCAAGTTTTTAGGGTTTAGGTGGTTGTTTTTTGGGGTTTTTTCCACCCACCTGAAATAATGTAACCTGCACAATATGTAGATACTTGACAATGTCCAGAGAAGATCTTGGTTCTTTTTTCTTCACTGTGTGTTTCATGCAGTTCTGCCAGCGACACCTGCAATAGCATAGGAGGCAAATTTGTGCTGACACAGTCGTATTGTCTTGAAAGTAACAGTGCCTGTGCTTTTAAAAGAGGGTGGGGATCAGGTAATGGTTAATGAAATAGTGGTACAGAGTGTCTGTGGAAGGCTCTCCACAGCATAGTTAACCCCGGAGAAGAGCACTACTGAGTGGTTTGCTGGGAGTGTGCTGGAGCAGTTTGCGCTGAGCCCCAGGTGCTCAGGCAGAATTGCTGTGCTGTTGGAGCTCTGTTGGAGGGCAAGGTGGCATCATAGTGGGTTAAAAGACAAATTCTGCAAGGGACCCCCCTTCCCAGGCCTCGTTCCCTGTTCTCCTGGCTATTACCTCCTAAGTATTCTAATAACTCGAGTAAACTGTCGGGACAACAACGCAGCTACAAATGTGTCTGGAGATTCTGCATCTGCCTGCCTTAATCAACTTCCTTCCCTGAATATGAATTGAAATAATGAGTCAATTAACGTTCTCAAATGCCAATGAGATGCAAAAGAGATTGGTGGAGGTGGTAGCAGTGCAATTCGGGAGCTGTTCCAACGCTGGATTTTAACAAGAATCGCACACTGAGCACAAAAGTGATTATTTTTCACACAAAAATGTGCCTGCCTGGCACTCTTCTGTGCTCACCCCGCCCTGGGTCACCCAGGGAAAAGGTCTCCTCTTTAAGTCAGGCTATAACACCTGACCTCCCTGAGACAGGGAGCATTCTGGAGGTAGTGGGGTAGAGGAGGGTGTATCGGAAGAGGAAGGAAATAACCAGGTCAGAGTTTGAGTCCAGGTGTCGAGCCGTCCTGAGGACCATTAAATGAGGTTCTGGCCCTCCTTGCTCTGCTCTTCTGATTCGTACATGTCAGCAGTTTTGCCACAATGAAAACAGCAAAAAGTGAGTTTAAAGTTATGCTCTGTCTGGGGGAATTAATCTCCTTTTCACTCTGCTTCCTTTGTCCAGGTGCCACACATGCATCCTAATCTTCAGTAGGAATTTTTGCTGTGATTGTATAAGCTCTGGAATAGGCTAGAGAAGGGAATATCCCTGTCTGGGGAACAGGGGCTTGTTTCTCTGCTCACAAAGCACTCTTCACCCATGCTTGTGTGAAAGAAAGGGCGTTGAGAACAAGCCCTGTTGCCCAAAGGGATCGGAGCGTGCCCTGATTCAGCAGCTCGTCAGAGGAGCAGCAGATGTTTGTGTTGACTTGGGCTACCTGTGATTGCAAGGGCTGTCAGAGTTTCCTCAGGTTGGGGAAGACAGGGTGGGTCAAGCTTGGACTGTGGTTGGAAAATTACTCTTTTTTGGTCCATGGAAGGCTATATTTGAGGGAATATACCCGAGCCTGGACACACATGTGACATGGGAGAGTGGCTTTTTCAGTGTCCATCTGCTAGAGGCTGAATGTGCGCTGCTTACACGGGGAGAGATCCCATACATCCCAGTGAAGTGACGTGGTGTAAAGTCAAAGATGAATGAATGTTTTGGACCTGACCTGGCTTTCTGTGCCCTTGCAGTTGGAACAGGGCCTTCGCTGCTGCTTAGCCAGACAGAGCTCTCTTCCCCATGGAAAGCTTCCCCTTGAAGCTTCCAGTGGTGTTCAGCCTCGATATTCTGTTTCTACTGAAGCTGGAGGTTGTCTTTTTACTGGCTTCTGAGGCTGGAGATAGGCTTAACAGTCCTGGGTTGGTTTGGTTTTGTTTTTAAAAGGGTGTCTCTTAAAAAAGCGAAAAGCAAACCCGATCCCTGCCCACTCAGTTCTGCTGATGCCCTTGCCAAGGTTCACTGAATTCATCTCTGCAACCGGCGCAAATTAGTTTGGCAAGTGCCTCGTCTTTTTCTTCCTTGCTTTGACTTCACCTTTGTTCAGGCAACACTTCAACACTTTTTATCACACTTTGCTCCATCTTTCTCTTGAAGTAGAAGAAACTCTGAGGAAAAAAAAACCCACAGAAATAACCCTGAAGAGATGAACACTTCCTTAAAAACTGGCTAGCAGAAGCAGACAGGAGTGCTGTTTAGCCTGATTAGAATGTGCTGCAGAAAGAAAATGGGAATCAGTCCTTTATACCCAGCCAAACTGTGTGTCTCCGTCGTTATTTTCCCTGCCTTTGCACGTGTCTGATTATGATGGCATGCTAGAGTGACTTGACCTTTTGTTCATTAAATTTCCTCTGAATCAAGTCCTGACAAGCATTTCTGCAAACTGCCTCCCTGCTGCCCTTTGCAGCACGCAGAATGAGATGTGCTTACAGGAAGCCCCTGACTTCTCCCACCCGTATCGTTGCTGCCTGAAAGCCAGTCCCAGGCAACCTCAGCCCAGGTAGCTTTGTGGAACTTGGATCCATGGGCACCAGCTGGGGACTTTGTCCTGATCATACAAGGGCTGAGCTGGTGGCAAAGCGAAGCTGTTCCCTTGGTTTTGGCTGCTGTGTTAGATTTCACCAAGGACACAGAGCAGCAGGGAAAAACTCCAGGAGATTTGTTTCCTGGTTTCATAGAGTTTTGAAGAAAAAAAAAAAAATGGGACCAATGGCAGCAGTACCAAGGAATTTTTAGGTGGGACTTGTGATTTCAGCAGTGTATTCACATGATTTACTCTATCAATAGGGAGACTTGGACACTATGATAGAAAAAACACACTCGTGCTAGTACAGACCAGAACCATGCGGATGCTTGGCTACCGTGGGTCCTTGGCATACACGAGGCCAGGAGCTTCTGCTGGTGATCTTCAGGAAGTGTTTCTGTGTTGGGCTGTGGGAGCAGTGCATAAAGCTACTGCTAGACAATTCCTACCCTGTCCTTCAAGCAAACCATTAGCGGCCTCCCTCAAAGCTATTCACATTCTGCATTATGTTAGTGACATTTTCTTCATCTGTTGAAGAACAGTTCACCCAACTACCAGCTCTGTCTCCTGGGGAATGAAGACAGCTAAAGGAAATCCTTTGTGAGCATTATTGAATAATCTATATGCTCCAGTAATTAAAATCAGCAGCCTTGGTTTATGAATAAAATACTCTTCCATGGCCCCCTTTGGAGCCATTAGAGGTATTCCTGCATCTTCACTCTAAATGAACTCTGATGAATTGCTCTTTATTATAGTAGATGGGACATTTAAGGATGTAAAGGGTGTCCAGAAGTTCCACTAGTTTGGATTAGTTATTGGTGGGTTTTAATTGGAGATTCCTGGGTTGTTTTTTATTTCTTTTAATCAAAAGGAGCCAAGTGACTGGCAGCACCAAATGGAAAAGAGTTTAAATGCTGTAACTGGCACCATGGAGCCGTTTCCTCTTGTGGGTGGCTCCCCTGATGCTCCTGAGGGTGTTTATGGCAGTGGAGTCATTCTGGGCGTGGTTATGGGGTTATAGAAGACAGCTCATTGCAGAGATGGCTCTGTCCCACCCATGAGCACACCATGTGAGGCCATTCTCCAGCTGAAGGTGCTGTGGAAGGGTTCTTCCATTCCCAGAGCTGAAGGGAAGCAAAAGTGTTTATCATTCATTTTGAACGAAGCTCATTAGGAGCACACATTGCTGCTTTTAAGTCTGAGTTTGGTGGACAAACATTTGTATCCCAAGACTTTACACCATGCTCAGGGTTCATCTTCACCACAATCACCATGGGCAGTGACCTGTCCCCGCCTCAGGCACGGGGCTGGGTGTGTGTTTGCCCCTGGAGAGGCAGGTGTGAGCAGATGGCTTTGCCCAGCACTGAGACAGAGGCTCAGTGGCACCGTGCCCAGCTCCAGGCCAGCTCTCCTTATCACAGCATCACAGAATTGCCCAGATTGGAAAAGACCTTTAAGATCACGGAGTCCAATCATTAACCTCACACTGACAAGTCCCCCACTGACCCATGTCCCTCAGCACTGTGTCTACATGACTCTTCAATCCCTCCAGGGATGGGGACTCCACCACTGCCCTGGGCAACCCCTTCCAATGCCTCAGAACCCTTTCAGCAAAGAAATTCTTCCCAATATCCAATCTCAACTGCCCTGGGCACAACCTGAGGCCATTTCCTCTTGTCCTGTCACTTGTTCCTTGGTTGAACAGATCCACCCCCACCTCTCTCCACCCTCCTTTCAGTGCTTGATGTTCTGAGTAGTGTCCTCAATGCCAGAGTTGCACTCTATAAATACTGCTCAGGCACATTCCTTGGTTGAGGGGATTTGCCATCTCAAAAGAGAAGTGTGGGAAGAGAGGATGGCTTGTTACCCTCATCTTTTTGGGGGACATCTCATGTGCTGGATGATTATGTGATTAACTCTATGTCTGTGATTGAGTCTGTGACAGGAGCAGGAGATGAATGCGAGCATCTGGCATGCCAAGGATGAACCCATGTTTTGGTCAGTTATTCCTGCTGACCCCAAAATGAGTTTGCTGGTAGGGTGCTGGGCAAATCTGAAACCTACTTCACCCCTCAATAACTTGTCTGTAGAGACTGTAACTGAATGCACTTCTAGGATGCTTCGTGGTAAAATGCCTGTGCTCATCAGACCTCCCCTTACAGTTACTCCTCTGCTGCATGACTTGGAGAAGCCTAGTGCAGAATTATTCCACCTGACAGTAGCAGCCCAGCATCCAGGTAAATAAAGATCACAGCCTGGTTGAGAAATTAAGTTGGATCTCAGTCAGATCTAATCAGGGTTACCTCACTTAAAGACTTGCATGTCAGCCTGTGCAAGGCTTAGATAGCATCCCTTCTCGTGGTGAGTTGTAAACAAGGGTGTGATCCTCTGCCGTGGGGTTGACAGGATGTTTGCTGCTGTCTGGAGTTTGTGTCGAGTCGGTTCCTTCCATACACAAGCCCTTACTGAACAGTTAGTCTTGGAAACTCTCTACTAAATAATCTCTCTTAATGGCAACAGCAGAATGGATGAGCCTTTCAGGAAGGAAAAGAAAAAAAGATCAGGATAGAAGCCTGACTTGGATTGCAAATCAGGATGAGGGTTCTGAATCACTTTGAATATGTGACCTTAATGTCTACAGGGACAGTTGGTGAATGAGGGCGGGAAGAAGAGCTGAAGTTAGTTCACTTGATTTTTTGGCAAGTCATTTATGCTCTTTCAGATGTATCTGGTTTGCTTGGTTTTCCCTCTTGACCACAAAACAGCAGCTGGTGTAAAACATACATGTTGTAAGAAAAATGGCTAGGGCAGCCAGATGCTAAAGCTTATTTTCCTTCTAATGTGAGAGAACACTTTCTGTGGGGACAGAGGTCATTTAGGTAGTCCTGAAGCTTTGAATCTCTTCTGTTGAAAACATATTTATTCTGGAGTTAAGTGCTTTGATGCCTTGTCAAGATAACAGAGCAAATAAAAAAACCAAACAAAAAAACAGACTTACTAATGGAAACTGGGGATGAAATCTTGTAACTGTAAATGATTCTTCTGTTCCTGACCTCAGTGAAAGAAAAGACAAAACACAACTTCCAGTACAGACCAGGACCTTAACTGTTATCACCTAGATTTTTCCTTGAAATAGCTCAGAAGGGTGCCTCCCTGGGCATGTGTGTGAGGGACAGTGTCTAAAACATTTTCAGCTGGTTTAAGTTTCTCCACAATATTTAATATTTTTTACTCTTTCAGCGAGTGTGTCTCAATAGGCAGATGAAACTGGTACTGGTTTTTAACTCTTTGGCTGTGCACCACAAAATGTGCTACTTTTCAAGTCTGTCCCAGCTGATGAGGTGTGGAAGTGAAGGCACCAACCTGAGCACTCGTTCAATGATGTCTTTTTCACTGCTTGTCCATGTTCTTGATGTTTAATATGTTCTGAGTTAAACATGATGTTTTCCTTTAGCTTCATTGTGTTGTCTTCAACGTTAGGTACCACAGCATGACCTGTTTAATGAATGTAGGGCTCCTAAAACTTTGTCAAGGCTTTCTGCTCAGGTATTATTTATGAAAGAAGTAACTTCTGGTAAACTTGCAGTTATAATGAAACTTCCAGGCTGGCTTCATTGCAGCCTCATCTTACTACTTCACCAGCAACTCCTGGAGAACTGGGCCACCTGAACAGTGTTTCATAGGTAAAGATGACCCCTGATCCTCACTAGGTGACACCTCAGCACTTCCAAGGTGACTCATGTGACGTGTTGGTGATAGAAATTTACTCACTTGGCTTCATTCTGCTTTTCCTTTTTATCTGAGAAGGCACTGTACCTATAAACCAGTAAAAAGAGTCTTGCTCATTCTTGCTTCGTCACCACTGAAATGTGGTGTCAGTGAAGAGCTTCCCTGTGAATGGAAGAGATAAAACCATTCTGCAGTTGGCCCCAAAATTTTAACTACCCCCATGAATGGAAGAGTTAAAACACTCTGCAGTTGACCTCCAAATTTTATTTGTATCCAAGTGCTTGTGGAAGCAGCAATGCTCTCAGCTTCCTCCCTGGTAAGTAACGAACTCTATGTGGAACACATTATCCCTGTCTGTCAGGAGGCACTGCCTAATTGCAATGGGAAATGTAACCTTATCCTTTAACTTCACATTTACGAAGCAATTTACTATAGAAATGGGGACTGTGTGATGGCTCTGCAGACTGCAAGCTGCATTGCTTGAAAATGCACACAATTTAAGAAGTGACAAATCCAATTGTGAGGCAGAGGAGGAGCGTTGTGGTATTTTGGCACTGTTGAAATATTCACTCATTTGTTTGCCCTGTCTGTGGAAACAGGCTAATGGTTATTGCTGTAGCCTTTGAACTCGCAGGGCAGGTGAAGCCCAGAATGCCACAGCAGCCTTGCCACTGAGCTTGATTACAGTTGATAGATGCAAATTGCTTTGGCTTTGATGTTTGTGTTTGATCTGAGATGTGTTCAGGGTGGTCAGGGCTTGTTTTAAGAATCTAACAGAATAAATGTCTGATAAAGGCAGAAGGAGCAAAGCATGACCACAGGTTCATCAGCACTGAGCTAAGGGAGTGAGCATAGACTGTGTGCTTTGTGATACAAATAGGAAATCAAAAGCTAATAGGCTCATCTCAGATTTACAGTGCCATTTCTTGGGCAGGAAATTTCAGGTGAATTTCAGCAAAGGAGGCAAACCAGATTGGTTATTCCAGTGATGGTAAAGAGAGAAACAGAAGGCAGCCAGCCTGTAGGTCCTGAGAACATCAAAGGAGTGGCATTTTCCTAGGAAACTAGGAAAATGATCTGCTAAAGAATCTTCCTTTTCACTTTTGTCTGCATCCGTTGTCCATCCTGTTGGGCATTTCCAGTAGTCAGAGAGTCTGAGCCCGTCAGTGGAGATGCTCCCTCCACAGTTAGTTGGGCACTGCTGTAAAGCTGCAAGCAGCTGAATATAGTGATAGTATATGTGAGATGATATAGTGAAAGTATATGTGATACTCTTCCCTCACCTGTCCACTTCACGTAGTATCTTCACCCTTCAGGTGTCACAGCTTTTCACTGCCTTCCCTGCTTCATCTCAATCATGAAATGGCTTTTAGAAATGCACTTTCCATACCCAGTAGCCAGAGGTGTGATTTCTGCCAGGATAGATTTTCTGTCTTTTTTCCCCCCTGTGTCTCCATGTGTTATACAAGGCAGAGTAAGTGATACACTGTGCTACAACTCAGTGGGTTACTCACTGACCTCTTACTTGTTGGGGGATGATGCTCTTTGCTTTGGCCTTTGGTCACAGTGGAAGTACAGATGATTTTGTGCCCTGCCTGTGAACACCCTAGCTAGCAAATTTCTGTGCAGTCTTCATACACACTTTTTTGGATCTCTGCTCTTTATTGGTGGAATTGTTTTTGTCCTGGTATGTCTTTCTAGTAGGTGTTGAGATTGCTTGGCTAGAGTGAGACAAGGAAGCTGCTTTCCAGGGTCCTAGTGAGCAGTCAGCCTGGACTGCATCCGCTTGGTGAGAGGGAAGGGAGAGCCCGTTTGTGTTATTAATTATTTAGCCTGGCTGGTCTCTGCATCGGTTCCTGACACCTTGCACTGTCAATACCAGCCTGTAACACTGTGTTGCAGATGACAAGGTAATTTTCTGCAACTGCAGGTCCTGTTAGCCAGAGGATCAAAGTCTCTTGAGGAGGAAGGGGTGCGCTTTAAAGCTGTCAAATGCAATCAGAATAACCTTGCTTAGCATACAGATTTTCTTCCCTTTATCCAAAGGCTAAAGACAAACCCTTGAAAAAAAAAATATGAAAGCTGTACTCTTGACTTGGTTATTTTACTGGTTTTGGGTGGGTTTTTTTTTTTTTACTTTCAGTTGTGTAATGAAACACTAAAAGGAAATATGTGAAGGAATCTGCCTGTTTAACCTGAAGCCAACTACAAAAAAGTTTGTTCAGGTTTCCTGTTGGATTCGAAAGGAAGGGATGAGGGCTGTAGTTTAGAACTTGTTTCCAAGAGATGGACATCTGCCACTGAAATACTTCTTGGTGCTCCAGAGTGTGTCTGATAAATGCACAGGACAAGTCAGTCCTGGTCTTCATTCTTACTGTCTTGCTTAGCTGTTGTGGTTTTCATCACCAGATCTCAAACTTCTTCCATTTTTTTGCTTAGTTGGAAAACAAAGGTACCAGAAAAGTGCTTGGGGACTCTGAGTGCAGTGGAAGCCAGCTGTGCTGCTGTCTAGGGCTGTTGGTGCACGATGTCTCACGGGATGGTCCTGGCCCCTCCTGGCTCTGGAAGAGAGAGCAGCATTGAGCCTTGCCCAGCTCAGGGTCACCCTTCTCAGTTGGATGTCCCACCCTGCCTGGGGGACCCTGTGCCTTTCACTTTGGTGTTGCTGCAGGGATGATGCTCCTCTGTGCAGATCAGAGGGCTTGGCTCAGTGTGGCTCTGCGGTCTCTGTATCACCTTGCTTGGCTGCATACAGAGCCATATACATTATTTCAAGAGGAAGTTAAGTGTGGTGTGGGGCAAGTGCTGTGGTGATGTATTTGCTATCAATTTAAGCCTTGACCCACAGTCTTGAGATTCAAAAGGGCCCCTGGTAGCTTAACTCTGAGTGTGTTAATTTTGGTATCTCACACTGGATTATGAGAGGCACAGATTCACATAAGCTTTTTTCCTTAAAGGAGCACTGTCAGACCCAGTGGTGGCACGGGGGCTGGAGTCTGGGCTGCTGACCTCCTGGTAATGGCAATATGGGTCATTGAAACTAAAACCAAATGCAGCCATGTCTGCAGGAGTCTTGAGGAGCAGGTGTCTGTTTCCTATGGAAATCTGGCATAAACTGGACATAATTTTCCTGGCCTTTCCCTTGAGATGGTTTGTGAATCACAGACATAGAACATAAATGTGTTTCTGTGGGTGTCCAATACATTTTTAAATTAGCCATATATATATAGTGACATTTGCAAAAGCTTTTTGTGAACTAAAAATACAGCTCTCATTGACTTGCTAAGTCACATAGGCACTTTGCATATACCTCCCAAAATAACTTCAGAGCCTCTCTACCAAGGCATATAGGCTCATGTGCATCCTGGGAACCAGTTGTGGCTTATTCACACCACACTCACAATGTTTAATTCGCAGTTCATCCGGGTTATGAGCTGTCGGGTGACTGAGCAGTATCTATTGGAGATGCTGGCTTTGTGGTGTGCTAGGGTGGTTCAGGTCTTACTGTGCAGTACAAAGGGACAGAGGGACCTGCAGAAACTTCTTGTCCCCTTCTTTGCCTTGTTGTTGTTGATCGGTTTTCAACATGTAAGAATTAAAAACACATACAGGAGTGGGAGAAAACAGCTTCTGAATTCTGCTGATTGATGCAAAGGCAACACCATAGGCTCGAGTGGTCACTGGTATGAATTTGGGATGCTTTGGGGAGATGCTGACTCATCCCCATTCTGTCAGGGAGATAAGTATTTGTCAGCTGCTGATTTACTAGGCAGAAGGATGACAGAGGGAAGGGAAGTACAGTACATGATTTTGCTCATTTTGAAGAGGAATTGCTGACAGTTTGATTTATGCACTGTGATACTTGAAGTCTGAGGATTAGGAGCTCGCTTGAAAGGTGGAAGGAGGTGAAGAGAGGGCAGAACCTGAGCATCAGGTGAATTAATGGAGGATAGTCTGTCATGTCACTAATGATGGCGATGACACTTCATTATGCTGCTGTTGTGTCCTGTGGATGATGCTGAGGGAGGGAGGGAGGAGAGGCTCTTTTATCGTGCCAGTGTGACCTGCTGTGCCACGCTGTTATTTCTGCTTCCATGGCATCTCGCTTCACTTGAGAGCAGAGGATTTTCCCAGTGTTATTTCCTTTTTTTCACTGTTTTTTCCTATTTTACCATTATGTCTTACCCAAATGCAGGCATCAAATGGTAATAAAAATAAAAGGCAGTTGGGTTGATTCACAGCACGCCGAAACAGAAAGCAGAGCCCTGTGTCCCCTTTGCAGCTCGTCTCATGAGTCACAGTGGCTGCTTTTGCTCTTGAAAACCTGAATAGCAAATACCTGCTTCTGGGTGGGGAAATAGGGCACCTGACTTAACTGCACAATGATAATGATGATAGGTCTATCTCAGTTACACTGCTAGAAATCTGCAGGCACCAGAAACGTTCTTTCCACGTGTATCCAAACCCAATGGTGGTGTACTTCAGTGGAGGCAGAGTTAATGGCTTGTTGGTGACCACCAGCAAGGTGGAGGAAAGGGAAACAAAGAGGTGACAGTGATTAGAGTCTTAGCTATCAGTGGCCTTTTGTTTTCTGACCTCTTAGTAACATGTCCTGCTTGGAACAGTAATTAAGTGAAGGGTTTACTCATGTTCTTTTTGCTCTCTTTGCTTTTTGGCCCTCTTCAGGAGTTAGTTCTTAAACAGAGCAAAACCAGATACTCTTTTTCCTTTTCAAATAGGACTCCTGGTTAATGGTGCTTTATGGTAATTAATGGTAAATTAATAGCGTTTACCTCAGCAGGCTCAACTTCTTTTTACTACCTGAAGTTACTTTTGGTAAGAAAGTTTAGATAAGTAACAGGTGAAGAGATGACTATCTTAAAATACAGAAAAAAAATCATTTAGAAACACCTCAAATCCTAAAATGGCATACATGTGAGGAGCTGGCCATAATCTAGAGGAGCCTGATGTGTCTCCTGTCTAGTGAAGTCCCACTCAGTGTTGTCCCATGTCCTCAGGCAGGCTTTAGCAGCAGTGCTGAGGCGGCTGTTACCTTCCACTGTCCCCTTGGAGCCACTCATTTTCAGCCTGGGAAGGATGGCACTAGTCTCTCTCTTTGCTGGCTGAAGGATATCATAGGGTCAGCAGTGTCACCTCCTCTCTCATGCAAGAGCTGAGATGTTTCTTAGGAGGTGACTAGTGTTGTCTTTTCTACATAGTTCTCCTGTAGGTCAGCCTCTGAGGTCTGCAGTGAAAATTCTCCAGCTCTGTTAGAAAACCTGGCTTGCCTGCCAGGTTCTGTATACTTGGGTTCTTATTTTCACAGCTTCATCTGTCACCAGGAGAGAACTCTTTCTTTTAAAGGCAGTGAGCTCAACCCCCTGAAATTTGTCACATAGATTTGATAAGGTAAAAGTCACAAGGCATTAACTCCCAAAGAGTTGTGGCCTTTTCTTGGCCACACTGTACTACTTGTGTTTTCCCCACCCAGCACTTTTTCTTGGTGGTGAGCATATCCTCCCTCTTCAACAGAAGTCTGCTGAGTCCATGAGTCTACTCACTAATGTGGTTTTCAGCTAAGCTTGCCTGTGTGTTGTGCTCCTACTGTTGAAGCATTTTCTTTTTGAAAAGTGATGCATTTGGTGGATCTTTAAATAGCAACAGATTTGTTGCATCAAAATTCTATAAGAGCAGAAGACCCAAAGCAACTTGGACCACCTGTATGGTTGGCACTGCACCTAGGAAACACCTAATTGAGTCCCCTTGGTTATCAGCTGGTGCTGCAGTGGGTAACACTGAGGCCTGTGTCAGTACTGAGCTGGTTATCTCAGTCATCTGCTTCTGGAACCAGCTGCTCTCAGCCCCTGCAGCCCCTGAGATGTGGGAGAAGGTCCTCTGAACAAGAGGTGGAGTAATTCATTAAAAGGGTTTATTTTCTACACTGGCAAAGCTGTGAACTTGGGGGTTACAATATGTGTGTGTTGAACCAAGTGGCACCCTGCTTGCTTGCCCAGAGACTTTGTAGCACTTACCTTGCTGCTTGTTTTGTGGGCTTTTTTCCTGTCAAGGAAGTGAATTTTTAAGAAACATGTCCTTTTTTTATAACCTGCAAATATATTCTTACCTGCATGCCTGTTGCCTTCAAAGAACTTGGGCTGACTGAGGAACTCCATCAATGGTCTATGTTATATCTATTTTCTTTATTTTTATTCAATCCAGAGATGGGTTTGCAGTTCTGTGTCAATTTTTAGCATTCAGCTAAAATCTAAGGTAACAGAGTACACCACCTTATGCCTGCCTTGCTACACGTTTCTTCTTTCTCCAGTTGGTTGTGCAGGAAGGTTCTCATATTGGTAGTTTTCTCCTTGCACACAACAGCTAAGATTTTGGCTGTCACTCACACCAGAAGGAAGTCTGTGTGGGTCAGCAGATTTACTCCAGATTTACACTGAGATCTCCCAAAGCTGAGCTGGGCTTTTTGAATCTTTACTGTCCCATTTTGCTGCCTGTCTCCTGTGGTGATATGTGGAGGACAACATAAACACTGGAGCTGAAAATAAAATAAAGAAAAGGTTATCATTTCTCTGTACCAATAAATCTGGAGCAAAAATGATGTTGCTGTGTGGAATGAGCAGTTGGAGCGGTGCGGTGTGAAGGGGTCAGGTGGGCGTTGAGCATGATGAGCAGTGCAGCCCATAGGCTGCCAGAGGAGAGAGTCCTGCATCCCAAAACACCATCACTTGACCCATCTGCCAAAGGGCTGAGGGGAATAAAGGCCCTCCCGGCCTGGGGAACACGCTGCATTAATAGAACATAAGTGCTCATGCAATGGCACTGGATCTGTGGCAGCTGTTTGTTCAATGTTTCATGCTTTTAGCCACATCTGCTCCAAATGAGTGTTAATATTGCAGTGGCATCCACTAAGGATGGGCTCTGTCAGCTCTGCTAAGCATCAGGCTGACCCCAGTGACAGGGAAAGAGCAGTTCAACCCACAGTACTCTCTCCCTCCACCCCCCTTGATCTGCCTCGCCTGGCTCCGCTCCATCAGAACGCCTTCCTTGATGCTGCCTCCCCACCGAAGGGGGGGAAGAGAAAAGGGAAAACTAAGACAGTGATTCTCAAGGAGAAAAATTGCATTTATTTCTAGCACCCTGTCCAGCAATGTCAGATAACAGTTTATTCATCCCCTGGCCCCTGTATGACATTGAAGCATATCAACAGTGACAAAAGTATATTGAATAATTATCTTGAAATTAATACATTATCCCAAACTTAAATAAATGTCATCTGATCAATATATCTTGGAATGGAAAGGGAAGAGAATGTGAAGGGCATCGCTTCATTATTCATTAATTTTAGAGTAATGTAGGCAGATGAAATGGTTATTTCAGAGCACTGCTATTATACTCACTGGCATTTTAAATAACTCCCAAGATTTAACAGTATATATTCCCTTGTTGAAGCAGCTTATACGTGTTAACACTGTGGGTTCCAAATTTCTCTGCTTGATAATGCTGCAGTAGACCAGAAATATTGTTCTGATACCATTCTTTTTTTTTGTTTTTTCCCCCCTCTTTACCTTTTCTGTTTCTTCCATAGCTTAAAAGATCCAGTACCAGCCTCACTGGTACATCACACACTGGTATCAGTCCAGCTAAAACAGCTGTGCATGAATGTTGAATTCCTGGGAATGGGAGGTGACCCCATTTTATCCATATGTACAGTCCTGGCTAAAAACCAAGCTGTTGGCTGCAATTTTCTCTGTGAGGAGAAAATGGAAACTGTCTTAGGCCTTCTGGAATCAGTAACAGTTGTTGGGACTTTGGCTGCTGGCTTTACCAAGGAGCAAGTGAGGGAAAGTCCTCCCGCTTTGTCTCACCTTGTACCATGAGTGAGTCGGGAGAACACCCACCATTGTACACCCCCAGACACGAAATATCAACTGGCTCTTGCCTTTTCTCCTTTCATTGGCCATTTCAAAGCTAAAGGGATTAGTAGAAGCAAGTCCAAAGTACACATCTGTAGGATTATGTTTAGCTGGCAATTAAAAACAAAGACCAAGAAGCCACATCAGCAGCTGGTGTAAAACAGCTCGGCAGGGTTCAGTTGATTAACTGAGGAAGGCCCCAGCTGAGAATCTGGCCTGATAAAGCTTATTGCCTACAGAAGCAAGTGCAGAGCATGACCAGCACATGCTTGCAGTTGAAAATTGTGGATAATGGAGCACTGCAGGATTTTTATGGCAGCCCCTTAATTACAGAAGAGGAGAGGATGCAGCAGTCCCCAGGTCTGTGATTAACTTGAGCAGCTGTGTGGGGGGGTGCTGCTGAGCTGGTCCTGTGGCCCCTTGGCCTCACCAAGGCCGCAGGAGTTTGGCTTCAAGATGTACAGGGCCAAAACAAAGACTCTCCTTATCTCTGGTGGGTTTGGGAGCTGTTCTGTGATCCCAGAAGCTAGTGACCACTCTGAAAGACCAAAGCTGAGATTTTCCTGACCACAAAGGCCAAAACTTAAGAAAAAACTTCTTATATGCTTGTGTTGAAAGTGTAGGCCGAAGCCATGCTAGTGGCTGAGAAGAGCTGGAGGGAGCAGCTCATGGTCCATAGTCCACTTAGTGCCTTATAATTAGTAGTTAATTAATAATATAAGGCACTTAGTGCTTTATAATTAATAAAGTGAGAGTTTCTTCAGCCTTTGGAGTAGCCTACAAAATGCTTGTATAGGGAGATTTTCCTTCTCAGCTAAATAATACTAGCCATAGTAAAAGGAGAGACAGCGATGATAACTGATTATCATTTAACAATATATTTCATGTGTTGTATAATTCAGTCCTCTGCATATTGCTGCTTTTTGCTTTATATGGCTTTGTGAAGAGGTAAATTTTAAAAAAGAAAAGATTTATTGGAAGAACTTAGTGTTGTTTCCTTTGCAGACGTGCAAATTCAAGTCCTTCCCTTGTCTTTCCACTCCCTTAGATTTTGCCCAAAGTATTTTTTAAGGGCTGTTGTTTTTTCTTTTTCTCAGGGTCATGTTTGAAATAGGGTCTTGATGAAAACATAAACACAGGTTTTTTGTAAGAAAATGTTTGGGTTTACTTTTGTTGGTAAATGAAACTATACCAGTAACAACTTCATTGCTGACTTGAGTCAAAACAGTACAGGCAATATTTTACTTGGCAGCAACCTCAGAAAAGGCTGTCGTAGTTTGAGTTAAAGCTTTGTGGACATGTATGGGACTCCTGTGATAGTGTGATCCCACCTTGTTCCCCATGTAATGGGCTCCTTGCCTGAGCTGTTGTTGATGATGAAGGTTTCTTTGACCTCTGCAGCATCTGTGGGCTGGCGGTCGTGCCTCTGTCCATGGGCTGGCGGTTGTGCCTGTGCCATTTTAACCCCATCTACCTTTTTTCTCCTGTTTTCCCCAGTTGCCTTCTGAAGCTGTTTACTTTTTGGCATTCCCAACTGTCAAGGTCGTTTTTCTGACTATCTGGAACCTTCCACTTGATCATTCAGTGAATATTTCTCTATTGCCTTAATGTGAGGCATGACAAGTAATCTTTCCTTAGGCTTCTTTCTTCTCCAAGTCTGCAGTGGCTTTGTGGCTTGTGCTCATGTTCTCCCAGGCTCTCAGTAGTTCAGGAGGAAGCTGAAGGCAGTAGAACAAGAACAGTCTTGAGGAAAGTGCTCTTTGCCTTCAGTAGCATATTAAAAGTATCCTTGTAGGATGCAAGTACTCACGCCTTACCCACTTTCAGTGCGCTGTTGGTTTTAAACCATCTTAGGTTCTTTAGGAGTCTCAGACAGAAGTGCCCTTTGAGATCATAGAACGTGGATGAAGAAACTGAATCGTACTCAGTTTGCTGCTTGGGGAGCTGCCTGACTTCGCTGCAGGTAGTTTGTGGTGAGTTGGGTTCCTCATTGTGTAAATGACCTGGCTGAATTTCTGTGTTTAGGTGGTGGAGGCCAGATGCGGTTTGTGGTTTTGCTTAGCTGCTGTTCTGGCCCAGTAAGTGCAGCTCTGGTCTGTGAACAGCAAGGGAGGCTTTAAGGAGGGACCTGAGTTTTGTCCTTTTTAATGGATTGACAGCAAAGTCCTGCAGCTGTTGAGGTCCTGCAACTCCTCCAGCGAGTTGCCAAGCAAGGCTGAGGCTCTTCTCTAGTTGTGGGGTTTGCAAATTCTGGGGTAAGGTAGATAAAAACTTGCAGTTTTCGCACCGATATCTACCTTCAGATTAGCGAACTGTGGCTGCATTCCAAACTAGAGGTGCTGTCACCACAAACCTGTTAGTGAATGACACAAGTTCCAAAGGCAATCTCAGAAGATGGTTCAAGGTGGTAGTTAACATTTGCAATAGTGTTAAAGCCTTGAGAGGCCAGCACAGTGTGAGTCCCGTGGGTTATCCGTGGTTATGGGAGGTCTCTCTCTTAATAACCACTTTCTGAAGTGGTGCCCTGAGGGCTGTTTCCACATTTTGCAGTATTTCAGCATCAAGGATTGTGGATTATTGTTGCAGAACGTTTTGTGTCACTGACAATGTTCAGTGTGGCATGCATAATGCCAACGTGGCTTTGGGAGTAGTGGCAGATGCTATTTAGCAGGATACTTCTGTAGTTGCCTTTGCACTCTAGAAGTAACTTCTGCCCCAGAGAAGTTTGGAGACTGCTACCTAAATGAAATCACAGTATGGATACAGTCTGTAGTCCCTGTGTGGGCATGTAGGCTCAGCCACAGGAGAGGAAGCTTTCCTGAAACATACCTGGTTTGGTTCAGAATGATCACTGAGCATACAGATGTGGCTCTGATCCGGCACTTTAGCTAGAGATAATTCTTCAAACTTTTATTGCTCTGTGCCTCGAGCAGTTTATTGAAGAATTTTCACATGATCTTCCCTCAACCAGATCCAAAACAGGGTCTGCCTGTTGGATGATCCTTATATGATACCTAGAACACCTACATCACCCCACAGAAAAAGTAGTACCTGCTTGAGACAACAGCATCAGTTACTCTGGTGCATTGATGAATGCTCAGTGTAAAATACAGAGAAAACCAAACAGAATACCAGTTCAGATATAGCAAAAATAAGTGATTTTATGCTTTTTGGGGTACATGCCCAAACCACAATCAGACCTTGGATTTACAATCCTTGTATTGGAGCAGCTTCAAAATACTGGGTTGTTTCAGCTCTAAGCCTCCAGTTGAAATGTTGAGTAAAAACAAGTAGTTACCTGCAGACAGCAGCAGAAAGTGTTGAGTCTCACCTAACTGGATCTTGCAGCAAATTTTATGAACTACAGAGGCAACAGGGAGCTATAGTTGGAGCCCACTGAAACCACTCTGGGGGTGATTCATGTGCCTAGATGTAGGTGTTGAGGACATAGTTCCTTTGGGATGGCTGTGGGCTGTGTGGATTGGCTCTGAACACCTGAGTGACTCTGTAGGAAATGTTACCTTGAGCTCAGTGGGCTCTGGGTTGTGCTCTTCTCCTGTAATGAGCAGCAGTGCATAAAACAAAGAACAAAAAATCATAAAAACCAACAAAGAACAAAAAGTAAAATCATAGAATCACAGAATGGTTTGGGTTGGAGGGACCTTAAAGCTCATCCAGTCCCAATCCCCCTGCCATCAGCAGGGACACCTTCCACTAGAGTAGGTTGCTCAAAGCCTCATCGTTGGATGGCCTTGAAAACTTCCAGGGAGGGGGCATCCGTCCTTAAGGAGGTTTTTTTCCAGATGCTGGGATTTTCTGCTTTCCTCCCTCCAGATTTCCACTGCTTCAGTGTATTTTGTGTGGAGCCTGCTGCGTTCAGTAGCAAACTGAACATAGGAATGGTGTAGGGGCCCAAAAACCCATCCCACCTTGTACCCCCTCTTACTCCCTGCTGCAGTTCCTGTTGCAGTCACCTTATGCAAAGCTGAAGCAGATTTTAATGCTTCCTCCACCTTTGCAACTGCATCACACAAACAAATTGCCTTCTCAGTCGTGCAGCAGGAAAACGAGCATCGGTCCGTTTAATGACACCTAATTAGGTCTACAGACGCCAAATGACTTGTGTTGCCCTGTTCTGCCAGAGATGCGTGGGTAATGAATTATCCATTGTCTCAGTCTCACTCCTGCTAACTGGGGCTGGGAGGAGAATGTTCTGCCAGTAATTTACATGACAAACTTAACCTCTTGTTCTATTCCCAGTAAATCTTTGTGAGTATCCCAGGTCTCCTGCGCCCCTGTATGGTTTTGAAGTTACTCAATGAACTTTTCTCTTTCCCCTTCCCTCATCTGTGGCTGACTTTCTGCAAAATTCCAGGCAAATTCACTGCTCAGTGTACTGGAAATGGAAGCTTTGGTGCTTAGTTGAGGTTAGCCAGGTGAGATCTACGGTAGGTGGCTTGTTTCCCTCTTGCACATCTGTCCATCCTTGTTGAGGCTGAAGCTGTGACATAACTACAACAGGAAGAACAACTTCCCCTGTGCAGACAGTTTTACCAGTGTACCCCTATGTATTCAGGGCAGGGAACTGAATGAAATGGCATTGATTTAAGGTGTCTGAGACCAACCTATCAGCTCTGTGAGGGCTTTCAGGGGCCTGACTGCGCTGCTGACAATAGCATTGTGTGCTGCTGGGCCTTGCAGAGTGAGGCTGGTTGTGAAGGTGTTGAGCTTGGTGTATACGTGGGCTCGTTGTTTGCCTGTTAACTTACTAATTCAGGACCCTCATCAGGACTGAAAACTAATTGCATCAGAGCCTGGGCACCTGCTGAAAGCTTCTTTGGAGTTCAGTAGGGTTGTGGGTTTTCTTGATTGGGTTTTGAACTTAATGATCCTAATCCCTGAAGAGCATTTTCAGTGCAAGATGGTCTTGGCTTAGTTTTGGAGTAGTTTTATTGACTGTTTTGTGAATGCATATCCTTTAAATAAAGTATGTAATTGGTTTTGGTGAAAAAGTATCTCTGGTTCAGATCAGGTGCCATTTTCTCTTTCTGAGGCACCAAAGTGCTAGTTTTTCTCCAGCTGTTGTCTCACAGTGAGTTAGAAGAGCACAGAAACTTCCTTACTAGTTTTGTGGGGCGGTGTGGACCTT
Organism: Caprimulgus europaeus; assembly: GCA_907165065.1. The sequence goes on from OU015526.1 coordinate 80,984,747, forward strand.
TTCTATCAAGTCAGGCTAGTGCAGATGAGGATGTTCCATCCCTTCCCATGCTCCTTGGCTGAAGGCAGGGGCAGAAGACACAAACATGCACCAGCTTCTGGTCAGAGGTTCCCAGCACTCCATACTACACTGAAGTCAGGGGAAGGAAAAGGTCAGAAGAGCATTAGGCTGTTAGAGCTGAGTGACTGAGTCTTCAGGAGATGCTTTCCTAAGTTCAAAACAATAATGTAGTGATGAATATCCGTGTTACTTGCTAGTGAGAGGAGCAGTTAGAGGGTAAAGTATGGTGTATCCTGAATGTTGGCTTCAAGTATTGAGGAAGTTTCTGAGAGAATGTATGCTGTGAAGTTAAGTGCTGTACTGCACACAGTAACGAGGGGGAACAATCTCATCTTGCTTCTTGCAAAGGGAAGAAGCTGAGGGGACAGAATGGCCACAAGCAAGGCATGCTGCAAAACTTAGAGGTGTGAATTGCTGTGGGGGGAACAACCGTGGTTTTACCTCTTAACAACCATGTTTGGGCTGCACAAGGTGTTTGAGCTTTCACACAGGTATAGATGCACTTGACACAGTCAGTAACCACATTGCTCCTTGTCAGGGGACTGATCTCAGCAGTAAACAGTAAGGGAAGGTATTGTGGTGGATATCATCTTGTTTGTCCTCCAGGAGAATCTACCCCTTAGCCTTGAACTGATTTGTGTTTTGAGTTTTGGAGGAAGAAGCCTTCCCTCAGCTCAGGGAGATGGAATGGCCAGTGGGTGGGACTAGTGCCTGTGCTGTCACCTTCTGGTGCCTCAGAAACCAGAGCAACTTGATGTGTGAGGAAAATTTAAACATGCTTCTGAGCTTCAGCAATCAGAGTGTCCACGAGAATTGTGTATGGAGTTATCCTTAAGCTTTGCTCTGACCTTGGTGGGCTGCAAGAGAAGGCTGTGCTCAAAATACAAAGTGGTAGGCAAGAACTAAGTACCAGTGTGTGAGCTGGTACGGAGATGCCAGCATCACATGTTGGAATTCATAAAATCCATGAGTTCTCAGCGAAACAGGATTGAAGTCATGCTGTGAAGACAGAAATTTCTAGTTTCCTAGGTTATTGAGCTGAAAAGCTTTTTCTGTGGGATTACAGAAAATGGATGAAAAGAATCCTTGCTGGGAGGAGGGCCATGCCCATGGTCCTGGTTACTGAACTGTCCAAAAGCTTCTCCGTTTCCCGTGTCCTCTTTCCATAGTAAGTCACGGAAACACCATCTCTGAGCGCTGTTGCCATGCGAAGGTACTGAGGCAGAGAAGGAGGAAGCTGATCAGTCCCATAGGTGCCTGTGACCAAGCTGAGAAACAAGATTTACAGTTAATTTCTTACAGCCTGACCACCTTTCTTGCACAGGGCTGAATAATTTCATGTTCCAAGTCTAAGTCAGCCAATTTTATTCCTCATTACAACTAGAGATTTTTTTTTTTAAAAAAAGTAATTTAAAGTCAGAATCCTAATTTATTTATTATTTTCATAACTTGAGTTGATTTTTTTCTTGGCCAGGATAGATATTAGCTCTACCAGTAAATACTGATTATACTTTCATCTAGAAAAATGTTAAAACTTATCTTAAAGTTGAGAAGTGCCACTGGGTGTGCACAGGTTGTGTGGGTGCACACAGGTGTACGTGTGCCTGAACAACACCACAGGGAATTGCACACGCTGGTTAGAGAGCCTGAAAAGTGTTCCTGTGTGTGGCACAAGAGAAAATCATCCATTTCTCAGGAGAACAGAATGAGGGGAGAAAAGGAAAACAATTGCCATAAAAAAGCCAAGCAAGGCCTGAGGTGCTAATAAACTCTAGCCTTTTGGAAACACAAAGCAGATTTAGTAAGCAATGCACAAAAAAGTGCCTGTGTCACCAAAGCATGCCAGGCACATCAGCATGGGGAGCCATTTGAATGTATTTCAGGCAGAGTATTGAGAGAAAAAAATAGTGAACAGCAAAGCAAATTAAAAACAACAACAGGATATGTCCTTTAAATGACTCATCCAGCCTCAGCTGATGCTGAAGTACAGTATGTGCGCAGCCAGCAGACTTGCACCGAGAGGCAGATTTTCCTGAAGCACTTTCTTTTCCTAGCCATCTCCTGAAAGCTGCAGTGGGTGCTTGGAACATCTGTGTTTATTTTGCATGACAAACTTGTTCCTCAGCTTTGATAAAGCGCACGCTGATCTGGGACTGGGGGTTTGCAGTCGTACCGCAGGGCTGTGCTGGAGCACAGGCGGCTGGCCGGTGCGCTGCGATATAATACATATTACATGATTTCATTCATATTTAATGACAAGTGTGCTATATTTTTAATCTTTATAGCTTTAATGTGTGCAAGTGGTTTTAATAATTGGTGCTGCAGGATGGTTACTTCCCAGAATTGCCCTGCAAAATTGCTGTTTTCAGCCTTTAGTTGTGCCGGTTGTAAATTATAAAACTTGGGTAGTAATAAACTTGGCACCCTCTCCTTGCCTTGCTCTTTGGAGATACCAACCTGTAACAGCAATAAAAAGATACATGCTGGCAAAAATTCTGCCCTGAAGCTTTCATCATCTTGTCTGTATACCCTGGGAGAGAAAAGAAGAGCAGGAGGGTCCAGCAGCACTAATTGGTGCAGTGCTCACGACTGCCGGCGTATAGAGTGGTCTCTGCCACATGGTTGTGCCCCCATGGCCACTTTCTGCCCCTGGCATGTGCTTTGTGTGTCTGATTATGAGGAGGAAAATAACTCTGTAGTGAAGCAGGGATGGTAGTAAGGAGCAAAGGGGTTTTGGGGCTCCTTGAACCCCTGAACTCCTCTGGGACGTTTCTCTGTCTCCTTCCCACACAGAGCACAGACCATTCTGCTGGAATAGCAAGAAACAAGGCTGGTGTTATCTAAATTCCTCTGTTGGTACTTTGAGACTTCATATCTCTGGTTTGGGTCTCTGAAACTGTTCTGGAAATGGCCACTGGGGTTGGCTGGTGCTGAGGTCGCAGCCTCGGCGTTTTGTCTGGAGTTGGTGCTCTCTGAGGGTAGATCTAGAAATGTGGGCGTCTCCTCCCGTCCTGCTGGCTGGCCTCTTTGAGGTCTGGGCTTGGGTTGCTGCTAGCACAGCACAAGAGAAATATTCTAATCAAGCTTGGGCCAAACAGCACATTTTTATTAAAGAAAAAAAAAACCCCACAAAAAAAACCCCCAGCTCAGAACTGGGTGAAGGTGTTTGAAGAGTTTCTGTTTTGGCTGTTTTTTGTCTTGTTTGGCATTTCCTAATTCTCTTGTTTCTAGGCATATCCCCAGCAGGTTACTGACATCCTCTTTGCCTCATCTTCTCCCACATGCCTTCACTTGGGGAAGGTTGTGTCCCTTCCCTTCCCACACTGCTGTTGCTCCCCAGTTGCCACTCCAGATAGCTGCAAGCCCATGTGGTAGGGCAGCTTTGTGAGCTTGTCTGACCTAGCACTTGTGAAGACCTCTGGGATAAAGACAGAGTGTGACTTTCAGTCATTGTCCTGGTTATTTTGGATGCTTTAGCAGTCAGGCTTTATTAAAATGTGTAATAAACTGAGAGAATACACTGTCAGTAGTAAGGTTGGCCTTGCCAGCATTAAGATTTGCCCTTCTCAGACTCCATAGCTTCCTCTGCTCTAAGTGTGGTAGCTCACAGGAAGGAAAACAAGCTGGTGCTTCAGACGTATGTGGCCTGTGTAATCAAGTTGGGAAGGTTTGGTTGGCCTGTCAAGAAAACCTTTTGGTCTGTGTGATAAGGAATAATTCTGTATTTGATCAGTTAAAAATGATGAAATAAAATAACTGCACTGGTGTGCATGGTAAGAGTCATATGTTGGGGGTGGGAAACATCTCAAGTGCTTAAAAATAAGTCAAATGGCCACAGTATTCCTGTCCACAAAATTGGTGAAGGGTTTAGCGGGGAAGCTGTATGAGGAGAGGCTGAACTCACTCGGTTTGCTCTGCCTGGAGAAAAGGAGTCTGAGAGGAGATCTCATGGTGGTCTAGAACTTCCTCCCAAGGGGAAGAGGAGGGGCAGGCGCTGAGCTCTTCTCTCTGGCCACCAATGCCAGGAGCAGAGGACATGGCAGGAAGATGTGGCAGGGGGGGGTGAGGTTGGCCATGAGGAAAAGGTTCTTGAGGCAGAGGGTGGTGGAGCACTGGCACAGGCTCCCCAGGGAGGTGCTCATGGCACCAAGCCTGACAAGGTTCAAGGAGCACTTGGACAACACCCTCAGACACATGGTCTGAATGTTGGGATTGTCCTGTGCAGGGACAGGGGTTGGGCCAGGGCAGAACAGCAATGTAAAGGCGCAGATGTGTCACTGTGTGGTAGTGTTTCTTATTCCCCATTTAATCCGGACCCCAAACCGAAGCCTGGCATACCCTGTTGTGTCCTTTCTTGTTCAGTGGCGTGTCAGGTGGTGTGGCTCCATCTCTCACCAACGATTCAGACTTGCAGGGTGGTCTGGACCTTTGCAGGTTCAAGCTGTGATACCAAATCCGTAGGGCAGCAACTGGAGCCCATCACTGTGCCACCTCAGGAGGTTGCCACGTTGAAAAAGTTTCCTTGCAGATGTGTGGTGTTTATATCCAAAGCCCTTGTGCACAGAAAGTCTTCAGCATCCAGAGGAACACTTTAAGGAGGATAAACAGTGGCTCTCCCTGGAGAGAGCAGCAGTAAAATGGCCTGAGGTAACGATAGCTCCTTTGATTGTGCATGTTGCCTTCAGCCTCCAGCTGCCGGCAGTTTTCCGCTGTCTCAGAAACTGTTACCCTTGGGCAATATTAAGCTGCTCGAGTCCTTTGAGCCCAGTCAATATATGTAAAAATGCTGCTCAGGGTACCTACAGGAGGTTACTGGAAGAGCTGATGATCAGCCTCCTCAAGTGAAGCTTTGAGGAGTTTTGGTGTCAAGGGCAAGGCAGCATTTCCACCAGTCGTACAGCCGCAGAGTGCGGGACTGAGTAGGAGCCCTGAGTAGGAGCCCTGAGTAGGAGCCCTCGGGGACCAGCTGAAATGACTTCTGCCACACAAAATAAAATGCCACAGCTCAAGGTGGTGATTTCCAGCCCTGGGGAACAAAGCCTAAAGTCTCTCGCTTCACCATCGCTGAAGGCTTTGTCTCAGGTTAGAGGTCCCACCCGAGTAGAAGTGCTGCAAGGTGAGGTGTACATAGGTTGTTCTGCTCCCTCACCACAGGCATCTCCATCCCTCTGCTCTGCAGAGAGCCCAAGGGAGCTGAGAATAGCAGCAGATGAGTTGGAGATACTTCTTTGGTGCCACCTTGGAATAGTCCAGATTGAGTGGGAGGAGAGCAAGTGTGTTTTCTTCCCATTTTTAAGATTTTATTTGACTTTGTTGTGGAAGGAAATGAAACCGCTCCTACTTGGTTTTCTGTGACTGCTTCATTTCATCCTTTCTTTTGAAAGGAATGTTTTCAGCTCCAGAGGCTGAGGTTTTCAGCTGAGCATTCTTTCTCTCCCTGTCTTCTCCACATGCCTGCCTCTAGAGAAAACAGTGTATTGCAAAAGCAATCCCAACAAAATCCTTCTTTGTCGGGAAGATCCCACAAACACTTAAAGTTGGAATTCTTATAACCAAAGTTATACCAACCAACTCTTGTTTAAAACACCACAAAGAAAAAAAGTATTACAAAAGCTAAGTTTCCTTTTCATGTTATTGTGACCTGGGATGAAACTTTGGGTCATAGTCAGTGGCATATTCAAGCTTTATATTCAAATAATGAGGTATTAATAATTGTAGCAAGACCTAAAGAGGCAACACATGACAAATAAATTACACAGTGATTTAAACTTTTTTCTTTCACCCAAAAATACTGTTCTTAACAGAAATAGGTATCTCTAAGTCCCCAGGTAATACTTGATGCAAATAACTTTCAGTCATATTAATTCTCATGAGCTTTCAGATGCCAACATTTGCTTTTCATCAAGTGCTGTGTGAAGTGATTGTCAACCTAAATGCCCATGCTATGTGGTGGTTTGCTGGTCGGATAAACATAATGTTTAGAAACCAGAAGAAAGTCTTGTTTGAAGTAAATCCCAGCACTGGAAGGAGAGGAAAAAAACTGCTGTGAGGAGAAAGCTGTAATGGGTGCTTGTAGCCTCTTCCTTAGCCCAGGCAACAGGATTTTAACTAGATATGAGTGTCCCAGCTTTAGTGAGACCTGGGTTTCTACTGAGGGAAAGAGGAAAAAATGAGAACTAAGTTGCTATTATAAAGTCTCTTAATTTTGAATTGCTGTAAATTTTCTGATTTCCCAGGTGGCTGTAGGGTGGCATTTGAAGTGTACCTGTCCCCTGGCTTCCTCTATTAAACCCACGTATGGCTGCAACCGAAATAAAGCTTTCAGGGAATCTTTATTATTTGACCAAGTGCTTCAGCAAATGTTTAACTTGGGTATCAGTGGGGCTTGGGCATATGTTGAAGTATTTTGTAGAATATGAATGGTAATTAATTGCTTGAAAGCCAGGCACGGGTCAAAACATCTCCTGTTATTTATTAGTTGTATTAGCATAGTGCCTGGAGGCCCGCTGAGAGCAGATGCGCTGCAAATCCACAGCGCTGGGTGAGCCCATCCTCGCTTTTCATGGGCTTCTCTTCAGAGAAAACATGGCATGAGGGAGGGAGAGGTGGTGGCAAAAGGAGGGACACCACTGGAATTGTGACATTTTGAGCCTCAATGGCCTAAAATTTATTATTCTTACTAGTACAAAAGGTTAAATTACAGTTAAGTTTCTCAAAGAGATTTTGATGATGAAATATTTGAGCATTGTATTGTGGCTTGGTTCAACTCTGCATGTTTATTTTGCAGGGGTGTTGCAGTGCCTTGTGGAGCAGCATTGGAAGCTGCACTACAGCTGTATCTCCAGAGACCCAGCACAGCCCTGAAATGTCCACCCAGGTGTGCAGCCGTGAGGTGAAACAGGAGATGAAGCCTGTAAGGTAGGAGATATTCAAATCTTTCTTACCGGGGAATTTGGTGTCAGATGAAAGGGTAATGATTAGGAAACACAGTAACTTTGAATAAAGTTCTGCAAAAAGATGCAAATGTTGTGATTCCAAATGGCATTCTGTGAAATCCACGTTTTCCTGACGGCCGGAACACGCACGTGATTCTGTTCGAGCAGCATTCGACTGAGGAGATTAAGGTAAGAGAGAGGGAGGGGGAAAAAATAAATAAAGCTTTTTTTTCTGCTCCACTGTGTGTGTTTGATTTTCTGTTTCCTTTTGGATACTCTAATTTTCATTGTCCTTTGTGTTTATTGCCAGTTATGCAGAGCACTAATTCACTGTGAATACTTGACTTTTCTGTGTAATATTTGAATGAAGGTGTCCAATTTGTTTTCTGCTAACATACTTGTGGGCAAAAGGTTTCATTCAGATGTGTGGTCCAGGCCACCTGACTTGATAAAGGCCTGAAGCAGGGTTTAATCAGCGTGCTTTCTCTGGAACACGTTCACAGGGTGCTGGGATGAGTAGGGTGTGCCTGTGCTAATGCAGCGCTCGGAGCCCCGCTGTGCCACACGCTGTGCTCAGACTGAGAACTGCTTACACTGAATGCTTTGAGGGAGTTTTCCTCACTAATTAGTCATCCTGTCTGCAACAAATAAGATTATCACCGTTTTTTATTGAAATTTAAAATCCTAATGTGGTTGTACTTGAGGAGAGAGAGTGGGTTTAATAGTCCTTGTTTCCAGTGTTCAAGTGTTCGCTTTACAAACAATCTGTTCCGTGTTTGCAAAGTAAGTGTATTAATCCTGATCAAGAGCCCTGCCACTGTAGTTTGCATCACTCCCCTGAGACAAGTTGCAATGCCTGTTTTAACCAGTACAAAGTGCTTCTGGAACTGGGAGTATTTGCATTTTCGGTGCTGTCCCTGCTGAACTTTGGAGAGGAATTGGTTATGGGTGTGCTTGTATGTATGGGGAGAGGGGGCTGAGAGAAAGGGAGGAGGATTGCTGGAGAACATATGCCAGGACCCAGCAGAAGCACAGGACCTGCTGGGTTTTCAGAAGGACTGGGTAAGCATCAAGCTCTGCAGGTCCTGATTTCATCCCTTTCAACAAGGCTACCGTCTTCTGTGAGGAACAGAGTGCCTTTGTGATACAGGAGAGACTTTGAGCCCATGCCCTCATCCACTCTTAGAGTTTCTGAAAATTTAGTGTGGGTATGGTGTCTAGAAAATGAAACCTTTTAAAGTGCCTCTTTGGAAGGACCTGTTGCTGTTAAAGAGGTGCTGGGAGAGCAGCACTGGGTGTGGGTGCAGCGTACCTGCCTGTACCTTGGCTCTCTGCTGCTGGGAGGTGGGTGCTCCAACAGCAGTGAGGCAGGAGCTGGGCAAAGTAGAGTGTCCTGGAGGCAGCATGGCTTGTGGCACACTGTTCCTGAACAGCAAGTCTGGTTTGCAGTAGTTGAGCATGGAATGGGAGGTCAGGCAATAAAGAGGATTTGGCTGGCTCTGCCTGGAGCAGTGAGCGGGCTGGGCTGGAGGATGAGCTGGTAGGACATGGGCTGTGTTTAGAGAGTTTTGGTAAACTGAGCTCTTAGTAAAAAAAAGAAAAAACCTATCACGGGGCCTATGGCATGGGGTCCTTCCCTGTTTTAAGCTTGGTGTGTGCTACATAAAAAAAAACAGGTATCCTTTCTCATTTCCTCTTTATGAAAGCATAAAGCATAATTATAAAGGTATAATTTTATGAGGTGCCAGTCCCTCATAAAGAGGGGTTGTCTCAACTCGCCACCAAAATCGGGTGTGAGGTGAATCTCACATCAAATACCAGGATACCACAAAGCATTGTCTTTAGAAAGAATGTTTCTCCTCTGATAGAATGGAAATTGATTAATAGCTTCCAGTGAGCAAAGTAATAAAGCATTACTGTAGCAGGAAGGAAGCCACTAGCACTGCCACCACCTCCTAAACTGCTCTCTTTCTAATCACTACTGTTTTATCAAGAAATGTAAAGTTGTAATTTTTTATTGATATTTAAGAATAAATTCTTACAACATCATATCTATAAAAGGTTCATCACAGACCAAATACCACTCTAACCTTTTAAGCTTCTACAGTAAAAACTGTCGTCTTTATTTATATAAGTTTGGGAAAGATACAAATGTAATCATAACCCCCAAGGCAAAATTTTATGGCAGTTTTGAGAACTCCTCTCTATAAAAACTACTCAAACCTACAAACATAAAAGCTTCCAATAAAATTTGGTTTAGATCTTAGTCATAAAACATGAATTTCTTTCCCTGGTCCTGGAGCTACAGGTGTCCAGCGGCCAGAGCTGTTTGCCACAAGCCCGAGCCAGCAGCGTTGGCTTTCTCCATGGTCTGGTGGCTGTCTGGGGCAGGATGGGCCAGGCTGTGGTGGGTTTCCTCACACCTTGGCCAGTCCTTACTCTCAGCACCCAACCTGGAGCAGGACTCATGTCAGGAGGGTGTTTGGCACGGTGAAGAGAGGGTGGGGAGAGGAAAAACTGTCATGCCATCAGTTAGGCGGTTAGCCTATTAAGGCACAAATGAGTTGAGGAATCTAGAGATGCTGCAGCCTCCTCTTGTCTAGGGCAGAAGAAATACTAGGATTTGGTTTTCTCGAGGAGCAGGGGTGCTCTTGAATCTGAAGTGTGTATCTTAGGATATCTGTCATCCCCATGCCTCTCTATAGGCCACTTCCCCTAACTTTTTCTATTTCTTCTCAAATCTTTATTTTTTTAGGAAGAGGAAGATAAGCATTGCAGGAGAGAGATGCCATTTCTTTCTTTGCTCTGTGGGGATACTACACTATTGGTACTGTTTACTTCCACAAATACATTCAGCCTGTGCTCCAAATCAGATGTCCTGGGCTCTGTGTATTTGCTAGCATCAGGTCTGCAAGTAGGTAGGTACTGCACCCCAGAGCTTTAAATCAGCTCACCTGAGCACACTGCCGTGAGCATTTCAGTCATGTGGCAAGGACTGGCCATGTGCAGCTGCTGGTGAGTGCACAGGACACTCAGTTAAGCCATGGCTGGAGAAATCATCTGGCTTTCCTCAAAGTTTTGTCTTAACTTTTTGACTAACTCAACATTTTTAGTCTGCTAACGAAAAGCTCTTTGGGTATGAAAAGAGGCATGCTATAAGAATAAGTTTTTAGGTGAAATAGAATATTCTAAATATGCAATAATGTAGAGCATGTGAGTCCTCTCTGTTTAATTTGCTCTTTAAACCATTAGTGATTTGCACTCACTTGAAAGATGGGCGGTGGCACTTTTGGTTTTACTTGGGTGAAATAGGAATGCATGCATTGGATGTTACTTTAATTAACCATTCCTAACTGTATAAGCTTCTTAGGTGCATATTAAGCGTTAGCAGCAGGTAGCAAATTCTTTAGTTACATTTCAGTTGAGAAAATAAATATATCCAGGCAGGCAGTGCAGTTGTGCTGGGTTGGGGGGAGGCAGGCTGGCTGTGTTCTTGAAATGAAGTGCAGGAATAAATCTCTGCAGATTGGGGCTTTAGCAGATTTCTGGCAACTAAAGGCTCACGCTTTATCAGCCTAGATTAATTTGCTTTTACCATCCAGGGTGGATTTAACCCTGATAACTCACTCCAATGGTATCTGATCAAAGACCTGAGCCTTTTCTTTCTGGCTGCAATTAGAAGAAAAGTGCACATAGGAACGAAGCCTGCTGCTCATAAACATGAAAGCAGGGGCAGTTCACAGATTAGGTGTTTTGTGAAATAAAATCACAGAATTCTTCCTTGGAGGCACACTTGTTGAAAGTTCATTGTAAGTAAGAACAACTTCATTTAGAACTCTGCTTTTATGGCAGTATTTTTTTGGCTGGTGGCTCGTATCTCACTTTTACAGGACCTCACCTTGCTTTTCACTCTTGAGCACCCACTGTGTGCTCCAAATACTCCATAGCTGTGAAAAATCAGGTGGTTGATGGTCTCAGCTCATGGTCTTTGTGCAGGTGGTGGAGGAACAGTGGTGTAACCTTGTCTGCTTAGCGTGGTGAGCGCGCAGCCTGCATCTGTTGAAAGTTTCCCTGTGTGCAGGTGCTTTTTGAGAGTGTTTTTCCCCTTAACATAATATCCCCTTCTGCTGAAACACCATGACAGGAGCTCAGCAGCGTGCCCAGGGTGTTTCTTTTCTCAGGGTGCTCTTGGATCTGTGCTGGGCAAGGGCAGGGGGCAAGCAGGGAAATAGAGTAGACCCGACAGTTGCAAAATACATGTGTATTACAAGATATGATTCACGATGGGTTTTTCCTGTTTATCTGAAAATAGACTTTAATTACAATTGTGCCTTCCCATTAGTGTCTGATGTAAGAGTTTGGCTCTCAGAGTATTAACAAGCCAGCTGTTAGCACTTCTTTAGTATTTCCCTGTCTTCTGCTCCGTTAGAGAGGGCTGCGTACTGAGAATCTGCTAAGATTATTAATTATTAGTTGACTCTGCTTTATGGGTCTTGTCTAACAAGGGGACTTCTCCCAAGTGCTCATCATGAGTTATCATGTAGCTTATAGCTGCCTCCCAGTACTTGAAGGGAGCCTACAGGAGGGCTGGGGAGGGACTTTTGACAAGGGCAGGGAGTGAGAGAACAAGGAGTGATGGCTTTAAACTGGAAGAGGGTAGGTTTAGATAAGACATATAGGAAGAAATTCTTTGCTGTGAGGGTGGTGAGACACTGGCCCAGGTTACCCAGAGAAGCTGTGGCTGCTCCTCCCTGGAAGTGTTCTCGGCCAGGTTGGATGAGGCTTTGAGCAACCTGGTCTAGTGGAAGGTGTCCCTGCTGCTGGCAGGGGGGTTGGAACTGGATGAGCTTTAAGGTCCCTTCCAACCCAAATCAGTCCATGATCATTTATTTGTAAGGCTGTGGTGTTTTTTCTGTGTCCTAGTTTAAAAGCTGTGTTTAAGAGCAAACTTTGGGTGTTTCTCCAAAAACATCTAAAGGAATGAGGTGCCCAAGTGCCGTGGGAAGAAGGTTGTAATGAGATAGCCTGGTGTGTTGCTCTTCTTTGGGGCTCCACTGGTGTGATTGTGACACTGGAAATGTCAGAAGGACACTGTTGGAATGGCTTCACAATCAGTCAGGTCCCTGATTTCAAGAGGGTGCTTTTTCTTGGCTAGAAGGCTGACAAAATGGTAACTTCCCTGACTACACAGGCAAAATTGTACACCAGCCAACAGGTCTTCCTTGCCTTCCTTATTCCCAGCAGAACTGAGGGAGCTTGAAGTACAGGAATATCCCCAGAGCCTTAAATGGCCTTCAGCAGACATGTCCTAATGAAGCCAAGTTAAAAATCTGTAATAAATTAATGAGAATGTTCCTTTTAGTGGCAGTCATCCATACGCTCCCTCTTATGGCACCTTTTAATTATTGTTACTAATGATGGAGTTTTTAGGTCACTGCTTTCAGAAAGAGGCAAACCAGAAAACTTCTTTCTTGTAGAAACAAGCATTCTTCAGCTTGTGTGGTACACAGGTGGCATGGAAGATAAAACTGGTGTGTTTGCAGGTGTGGTTGGGGGAGTGTGGTGCTGCTGTTGGCTTTCTGTATTTTGTTGCTAAATGAAGCAGTTTACTCTCTGTGCTTGTGTGTCTGTCACCTTTCACCAGCTCGAAATGCACTTCATTTTCGTTCAGTTTGGGCACAGCATCATAGGGTGGCTCTCAGCCTCTGATCTCAATAAAATAATAATGATTTTAGGCGGTGCTGTTTGCATTATTCATTGCTCTTGGCAAAACAAATGTTGATCTTACAACATGGCTGTTAATATTTTGTTAGACTAACAAAGGCACCTGGATCTGGAATAGAGATGGGCTTCTTGACGAGGTGATCTGTTAGTTTGCAGACCCATAGGAGGAAAACCCAGCAATGGCAAGCAAATTCACCACAGTGCTCCCATACTCTCCTTTGCTTTCTGTTCAGCTGCTTTGCACAGCACAGAGCTGTGAATTCTCAACCTCAGATGCTCCTTGGCAGAAACAGGGCTTAATTGTTTTGGTCTTCTCTTGTGAAAATACAAGTCTCTAGCTGAGTGAGAGGTAGGTAGCTCCCTGAAGCATTAATCCTTAAAAGGTTTGAAAAAGAAAGGCAGAAGCTTTTCTCAATCTCTTCCATACTTGTACTGAGTGGCAGTTTGCACGTGAGACTTTTCAGAAGCTATTGATTGCCCAAACTATCCCTATCTCTCTGGCTTACATGGTGCTGTCAGGCACCTATTGTGAAGGCTTGACAGCATCATCAGTATTGGCATTAGAGCTGCTTTTCCAGCTCATGAGGACGGGACGCACGTGATTGATGTGGAACCATGTGAAAAATTGTGCAAGGTCACGGCTATTTTTTTCCTGGGCTTTCACAAAAGCCATGTTTGCTTCCCTGTCTCCTCAACAGAGATGTGAATTCATCAGCACTGCTGCTAGCTCAGTTGGCAAGAGGAGTAAGCAACACACCACGCTGGCTGTGCCTGCCTGGCAGGGAAGTCTGGGTCCAAGCGGTGCTTCCAGGCAGTGCTTCCATGGGCTCTGAGGCTGTTGCTTGAGCTTTTGCACTCTGGAGACAATCAAGTGGGCAAAATGTCCTCCCATGGATCCATGGCACAGACAGGTCAGCCCTGGAGAGGGAAAGGGAGGGAGAAGCATGCTGGTAAGCCTGTGTATCTCATGGATCTCTAACGTACCTAGAGATACCAGCCCTCAAATGCAGATTTGCAGTGGTTGATGCTGTATCAAGACAAAGCTGCAGATCACCTGTTTGAAGGCACATCTGTGTGGATAGACACAAAGGGTCCCTGTGTTCTGTTGAGCAGAATAGTACGGCAAATCATAGTGCACACAGGGTACCACAAAAATCAGGTTGTGTTTTGGCTGTTCTCTGATTTCCAGTTTCCTTTTCCTTTGCTGCTGCTACTTCTGGCTGTGGAAGCAGAAAGTGGTTCTGACTCCAGATCAGTACCTGGAATGCACTTGCCACTGGCTGAGCTCCTGCAGCTCATACAGATGTTCATAGCACCCTAAAAGCTTTGCTGGAGCTTGAGAACATCAGTAGTTATGAGCACAGCGGTGCCGCTCGTGCTGCTCTCGGTGCCGTGCGCTGGATGAAGGCCTCCAGACAGGCCAGCCCCCGTCAGCAGCAGCGCGTGGTTGTGCTGCAGCAGGAACGGGGTTAGCAACCATATTGCGAGTCCCAGAGTCTCCGTGGCTTCCCTCATTGCTCCAGCAGGGAAATAATCTGCACCAGACTTGTTTTCTGGCACCAACTGCCTTCCCTCTGTGCCAGCTCCAATGTGTAGGCTGGCACGTCACAGAAATGCCAGGGGGAGGAGTGGAAACAGAGTCCTGGCTCCGTCGCCTCCCGTCCCGACCTGCCCTGTCCTCTGGCTGTCCCTGCCTCTCTGGGAACCTCTCTTTGCAAGGAGGCAAATCTGCTGTTGGCATCACTGGGCACCATGAGTCTCCAAGGAAGGATGGGGACCTTAAGGTTGTCCCATTCCTCATGCTAAGGGAGCCAGAGGGCTGTGGAGCAGGTGGCATTTTGGACCAGAGCGCAGCATTCTTGATGTTAGGGACAGCCCTGCTGCCACCTCTTCCTTGTCCTGGATTGTCACACCAGGTTCTGGAGACGTTGCGGGGAGGGGAGCGCCTGACGCTGTGCAACTCACGGGCTTTGTACAAAATCAGTGTACAGCTGCCTCCCAAATCTGGAGAAAGGCTTCAGGCCCGAAACCCAAAGCAGAGCCTCCTGCCTTTCCCTGGGTGCAGTCACTGTTGTCTCTACCTGCTGTTAGGCCTGGTGTGAACCATCCTTCCATCCTAACAGAGCATCTTGGTGGTTACTGCAAAAAGAGTGTGTGGAACACGAGTGGTGGCTGAGCTTGGAATAAATACCCACCTGCAGGTGAGTTGCTCTCAGCCTGTCCTCACAGCAGAGCTGCTCCAGCCCTCAGATCATCCTGATGGCCTCCTCTGGACTGGTTCCAGTAGGTCCATGTCCTTCTGATGTTGGGGGCTCCAGAACTGGACACAGCACTGCAGGTGGAGTCTCATAAGAGCAGAGTAGAGGGGCAGAATCCCCCTCCTTGATCTTTGCCTTTATTTGATTACTTATTGACAGCACCTCACTACCATGACTCATAGGTCAGCACCTCAACAAAGCTTGGAGCGCAAGACAGCCCATTTTCCTTTCTGGTTGCTCTGTTTCCTCGTGTTCTTCTCCTATTGATGTTGCTCATTGATATCCACCATCTCCAGGTTTAAAGCCAAAAATATTTCTGTTTTGCTAAAGGCAGTTCATGCTAGGAGTGGAAAGTTGCTTCCACTAAACTGTATTTGAAATTTCCCCTCCAAAAGCAGCTCCATTTGGGAAGCACCAGTTTTGATGTAGGTTAGATCTCAGCTGCTTCCTTCACAGGCCTGGGCATCCAGATAGTGAGGAGAGATGTGGCAGAAATGTATGTAAATGCCAGAGCCAGCGCTGCCACGTTAAGCCGTGGAACTTGACACATAAGTTAATTTCTATGTTCATTTTGCTTTAAAATAAAGGTTGGCTTCATGCTGTTCCATGTGTGAAACCAGAATTTGCCTTGAGCTGCTTTTTTAGTGGCTCTTTAAAATGAAAGTTCTTGCAGAGGCGAAGCTGGAAGGCGAGATCTGTGTCCAGTAATGAGCCTGCTGTACATGTCCTATAGCAGGATGTGGAGCTTGTTGAAAGTGACCTTTTTCAAAATGTTTTCATCAGGTTTTTTTATGCTCCCATTCTTTCAAAATATGCTCCAATTCACACATGGCACAGGATAGTCAGTAGCTGACAGGACAGTATTAACATCTGAAGTCCCCACTGGGGTTAGTGTCACATTGCCACCACCAGCACTTCAGCTATCCACCCTCCAGAGAGCTGGTAGGATTACACGTTATCTTTCTTACTAACAATGGGACCTTCTACCTGGAGATTAAAGAACAAAAGCCTGGGAAGACAGTTAATTATAGCTTAAGCTTCACAAGCAGAGTTAATGAATTTTAACGTGCCTCAATTAATAACTAATTGGGTTTTGTGCTTCAGCTTCGAATGGAAGTGTAGGGGGTGTCCAGGAAAAAAAATGGGTCTTAAGATTGAGCTACTTTAATTGAAATAGTGTAGGATCCTTCTCCAGTGGAAATGGTGCCCTGGTGTTATTTTACATTCTTAATGCAGAGGGAAGATTGAATGGGAGGTTGTGGGGAGTGATGGTGGCCAATTTGGAGCTTCCTTGAGCCAACCGTGCCCTGAGGTCCAGATAGTTTAAGGAGGTGCCAGGAAACCTTCTGATGAATCTGGCCCAATGGGAGTGTTACTTAGAAACTAATGGGAGGTGATGGCCCAGCAGTATGCTGGAGAATGTGTTCAAGCTTTAACTTCTCATTTAGGGTTTTTGACAAGACACTGCAGATTATAAATAATGGATGAATTCCCAAAGTATGTCTGCACTTCCTGGCTAACTTCCCACATGGGTGAGCTGTGAGTTGTCTCCTTAATTATCTGTAGGAGAACCTCTGCATATTGCTCTTTAAGCATATAATTATCCTTGATCATTTGGGATGAATTATATGTCCTTAATACTGTATGGATCTGGTCCTAATGTAGGACATAGCGTCAAGCAGATGAAAATGATGTGAAGGACATAGAAGAGTGAAGCACAAGGAGGAGCCTCAGCTGCCTTTGTTTGAGGATGGGGGTTCACTAGGAAGGATTTAAAAGCCCTGGTGTTCTGGATCTTGCAAGCACTTAGCCATGTGAGCTGCTCCAAAGAAATAGATTAGTCTTGTAGTTGGGTTTTTGTTGTTTGTTTGTTTGGTTTTTTACATGATTGAGCTGTGAATGTAGTTGCTTTTTTAAATCAAGTAGAAGTAGGTTTAGTAAGATGAGCCTCTGTCCTCTGTGGTGTTGGGTGAGTTAGCAACATCTGTGGGGCTGGGATCTATTCTCTGCACTCTGGTGTATCTCTTAAGTGCTTTCAACTGTGCAGTTTCTGAGGCTTCCCTTCTGTAAGTTTGGGGTTTGGGGTCTCTTGTTTGTTTGGTTTGGGTTGGGTTTTTTTGCATAAAGTTGGTCTACATATGGAGGAAAGTTTTGTGGAGGCTCTGCTGAAATCCATCCCAGACACATGCCCTGGTGATTTTACACATCTCATCAAATACTGAACAAATAAGGGTACATGAAGAATAAAAACGTGATACATAGAAATAAAGGGCCTGACTGAATACCTTCCCATCGTACCCTTAATACAACAGTCAGGTGCTTCAGTAGCTTAGGAGAAGACCTCTCTAGGCAAACCTTGACCTTACTCCTACCCAAGCCTGTTGTTGATGTGAGCAGGATGAACCCCTGAACGTGAGCACTGGAGCTGTACAAGTGTCAGTTCAACAGCAGACTCACACCTAAATATTCCATCTCAGAGTTCCAGGTGTCAGAGAATTTAGGTAGAAAGAAATGACACATGGCATAAATTTTTTTATACTCTAGGCTGGATTGTGCCTGGTAGTGCTATTGGTCTAATGAGGTGTTTTATGTCTTTCTCTATTGAAAGAGGATTATTTTTAAGCCCACAGTTAAGAGAATGTCCAGTGTTTTGCTATGATTAGCATGTAATTCAGGCTCTGGTGGGATAAAAAAAAGATAGCAAAGGTTAAATTGTATTTCTAGTAGTTAAAAAGAGTGATAAGTCCTAGAGAGTACAAAAATAGAGAATTACTCTGCATCCCAAACAGTAGAAAATTGTTGTCTTTTGAATTTGATGCTCTGAGTGCGAAGGAAGAAAAGAAAATATATACACCAGTCTCCTTCAGTACTGTTCCTGAAGAATATTTATCAGGGACTTCAGCCACGAGGTAGGAAAACACACAGAAGCCAAAGTGCAGCTTTAGTTTTTGTTTTACTTGGTTGTTGTTTTATTTGAACACCCTCAGACAGAACATGACATTAACAAGAAAAAGAAATCATTAATTTCTGAAACGCAGCATTGTCACACACCGATCCTGCTACGACAACTATTTACACAGGGCTTCTCATCATGCCCTTCACAACTGCTGTACAATAAATAATAAAAGATTAAAACCTTAAACCTGGAAAACTTAGGAAAAAAATATTAGAAAATTTTATTTCAGATTATAAAAATCCTGGAATGATTTACTTTAAGGGACAATTTCATTGCTGCCATGTGCAGGAACTAATGATCACCCAGGGCTCCGGATTGGTGAGAAGGTTGCTTGGGAAACATAGTCATAGGAAGGTGATAAAGCCACCCTTTCTCCATCACTGCCTCACTGTCACCAGGATAGCTTTTACCATTTGTTACAAGGAAATGATAGTCCACGTACATATTTATATCTGGGTGGCAATAACAGTGGCAATAACACTCACCGAGCGATCCATGTTGTTTTAAGGAGCCCAGTGCCAGCCACCCTCGTCCTGCACGTGATGGGGTTTAAAATGGAGTTTCTAACGATGGAGACAGCTTCCCTGGGCTTGAGGTTTGCAGTGAAAAATATTCTTTGGCATGAAGTGTGTTGCTGAAACTGGAAGCAAGCAACAAGAGTTCCTTGTCCCCTCTCAGGCGTTACACTAGCAATCCACTTAATTAGGAGGTAGGGTCTTTAAGAGCCTTACATTCCCCTCCAGAGAACAAGGCATCTCCTGCAATTTCCAAGAGGAGGATTGCTGAAATAGATGGCTGGTTGCTTACTGCCATGATGTCAAAGTGGGTTTGCCATGGCCATGGGGGAAAGGATTCAGGTCTGTTTCAGCTGACAACCACTTTGCAGTAATGGTGGATGATTTTGTGAGTTCTTTTTCCTCCCGAACCCCCTGTGAAGTTAGCACATTTGTGTACAGCCTGTTGTTAGGCAAAGCTGTCAAATGGAGTAGCAGCTGGTGATGCCAAAGCCAAGGAAAAACCACAATTAAAAGTGGAAGACACTGTACGGTACAGAAAGTAAATGGGTGGTGAGGAAGATGCTTGTGCTTATGTGATGGAGGTGCCCGATAGTTGTAATAAATCGCATTTGTGACATTAGTTGTAATAAATCGCATTGCCTCCTGTTCTAGGTACATCTGTTAGCCAGTGCCTCAGAGCATGGCTAGTAGTGCTGGAGAGCAGTGAGAGGGTCGTGCTCTGTGTAACTGTCACTCCCTGGGTCTTTTGGGTTAATAATAGCACTTTGCTTATGTGTTTCTGTCGCTGCAGAGTTGCTCTTTGCGTTGGTAGCTTGGGGAAATTTGCTCCATGCCTTCCAAACCTCTTCCTTGTCCATGTCTTGCCACATTTATTCACTCTATTGGATTATTGTTTGTGTTCTTTGCTCAAGAGTTGGTGTTCTCCATTTACCTGTCTTGACTCCTAGCATTTGCCATCTTTCAGCTTACGTACCTCAGTGATGTAAGTCTGTCTGTGTCTGACCATGTAGCTCTTCGTTACTTGCTTTTGACTTCATTACAGGCTGTGATTTTGGATATCTCCCTGCTTGCCCTTTCCCCTAGGTCTCTCTTAGGCAGTCAGGGAACTGCTAAAACCTTTCTGGTTCTTCCCTGCTAGCTTCTGTCCAGCGTGTAGGACGAGTCTATAACTATATAAAGTTTGAGTTGCTTCTCTTCACAACCTTTTTAGCCAGTGATGTACCTGGTAGATCATGCTCTTGCATCCTAGATGTGTTGGCTGATGAACCACATGGCTGTTTTTTGTAATGGCTTTGCCACTTGGAGAAAATAGCTAGAAGTGTTTTTATGAGAGCTATGTCAAAAATACCCAAATGGGTCTTCCTGCGAGGGTAGAGTCAAGTGCCATCCATGTGAAGCTGGATGTAGAGATAAATCCTTTTATTAGACCAAATGAGGTGGCTGAAAAAATGCTGAAAACACAAGCTTGCGAGCCTGTAAACAGCCACTGTACCCCAAAGCTTATGAGATGGATGATAGTTAATAATAGTAGATAATTAATGGGTAGGTGTACACAGATGATCCCTGTCTTTTGAACTCCACATTAAAAAGTGGAATTATATCTAATTTTTAAAAAATTGTTTATATTTTTTTAGGAATTATAGATGACATTCAAATGACTTGTCAGACTAGCAAAGCCTAAGTGTCTTGGAATAATATTTATAAATGAAAGCCTAGCTTGTTGATAATTTCTGCTTATATTCAGAGCTGTTCCATTAAAGGAAAAGCACTAAAAGACTGTAAGCATCATCACTTCTAAATGGGAAATTGCAGTCTTTGGGGGGGAAAAGAGCTCAGCTTCCCCTCTCATTACAAAAACACTGAGTTGCAGGGAAATATGGGTTTTGGTTAAGGTACTTGGAGGGGGGTTTTGTATATACAAAACAAAAGACACATTTCACCTAAGCTCAGGCTTGCCCAGAGAATGAGTGAAGAGTAGGGCACTTCAGAAACACCCCATTTAATGCTGTTGCCAGCTCCTGGTTGAAAAAATCAGTGTCAGATGATTGAAAAGAGGTTATAAACTTGGTGCTACTTCAATAAGCGAGTTCTTTCCTATAGGGTAAGCTGATACCAGCCTGAATCTCGGAAGAAAATCCAAGTGGCTCACAAGCTGTGGTGCAGCCCAGCTCTTTACCTTCCCCTCACCCTCTGAAATGCATCCAGGATGGGGAGCATTTTTGGCACCTACCTTTCTGTCTGCACAGAAGGGGCAGGGAGCAGTGCTTGCCAAGTCCATGGACCTTCAGGAACCGACAGCCTGAACCCCACAGATCACCGGTCATGCGTGTGCGCGGTGCCTGGGCCTTCGTCTGCCCTCCTTCCAACTCCATCTCCCGCAGCCCAGGCGTCTTGGCTGGCTCCACATCATGCTGTCATCATCTCCTGCCGTTTCACACGGCTTCCTCCTTGGAGGGGGCTTGCAGCCAGAGGAGAGCCATCAATGTCACAGTCCTGATACGTTTATCATTCAGGGGTAGTAACAGGACAGTTGGTGATACAAGGGGACCAGTCTGCTTCAGCCTGCTCTCCAGAAGTCATTAGGGGCAAATATGAGCGCAGTCATTGTGGTGTCCTGACTCGGTCTCCTACATGTGCACCTCCTGAGCCCCCAGGCTGCACGGATTTGCATTTGTTGGGGTGTGAAGCACCACTTGAAAAAACCTGTGATTCTCTGCAGGACTCTGGCTTCTGCTCATCACACCTCGGACACAATGGACAGCACTGCGAGGGGTGCTTGTGTGTCTGCAGATACACTGGTGATGGGCACGGGCCAGCAGAGCCCAGCTGTCACATGGAGGGAGCCAGGTCAGTGCAGGGTGACTTAGACAGCCTCGTCACACACACTGCCTTAGCTCTGTCACTCGTCACCTGAGACTGCAGTCCTAAGGAAGCCAGTTCCCTCTGCTTTCAGGGCAAGTTCAGCACAGGCAGGTACCTAATTTTAAGCACATGCTGATTTTGGGGGTTAGGCACAAGGCTGAAGGCATCTCAGAATAGTGATGGTCAGGCATGGCCACCTTAGGAAGTGCTGCTTTTAGTCTTGAAAGGATAAAGCTCAGCCCTCTTGTTGAGCAGCAACCCAAATGGGGCAGAATTGCTCAACCAGAAAGCTCTCAGCCACTCAATTCTCTGCTGTAGAGGCATCAGTTTAAACTCGGGTCTTACAAGCTTTAGAGCACAGGGCACAATTTTTATTGTCCAATCCCTTCCTCTTTTATGTATTTCCTTCATTCTCACATTACCAGTAATTGCAAATAAATTATCATTATCCTTCATGGGCACAAAACTGGGTTTTGCAGGATGCTAAATGCTGTGGTCTGGGAGTATGATAGAGAAGAGGTCAGCATTGATTTTTCTGGAGGTTTGGGGGTGTTTTTTTCATCTCATTGTGTGTCTGTGACTATTCCTGAACTTAAAGTCCTCAACTTATATATATATAAGATTTTTTTCTGCATAAAGCAGAAACAAGACAGGGAGTAAAACATTAAATACTACAGGAACTCTAGTTACATCCAATGCTGTATCTTTCTGCTGGGAAACATGCAAGTCTTCTCTTAAGCTTCCCTTTTATCAAGATTTTATCTAACCAATTTCTTCCCCTAAGCAGGTTTGGAGATAAATATAAACAAAATAAATGTAGCTCTGCTGTAGTCTGTGAAAGATTCCCTGATAACTGTGGCAACTGATGTAGACTTGTTATTCCTCCTAAAAATATACCATTTTTAATTTCTGCTTATGTTATTAGGTCCTGAAGCATACAAACATTCAATCACCATTCCTGGAGTACATTGTGAATCTCTGCTCACTATTAGAATAACAACAGAAGCCAAATGCAGCAGTGAAATACCATTCCCCCACTTCTTTTAAAACTGAATTACCACCATAGGAGTGCCTCTTGTAATAGGACAAGGGGTGATGGTTTTAAACTAAAAGAGGGGAGATTTAAACTACACATAAGGATGAAATTGTTTATGCTAAGGGTGGTGAAACCCTGGCCCAGGTTGCCCAGAGAGGTGGTAGAAGCCCCATCCCTGGAAACATTCAAGGTCAGGTTGGACAGGGCTCTGAGCAACTTGATCTGGTTGGAGATGTCCCTGCTCACTGCAGGGGGGTTGGACTAGATGACCTCTAAAGGTCCCTTCCAACCCAAACCAGTCTATGACTCTATGATCACCTGGTGAAAATACAAATCCAAGTTATATACAGCATTATATTGCACTGAGTAAATAATACACTAACTACTCCTTAAACTCAGCTTAACCCTGTGGTCAGGCAAAGACATTACACAGCTCCAAGTGCTCCACAAGTTCAAATGCCAACTGCTGCTGGCACGGGCCAAAGCTGTACACAAATGAGCTACAAGCTGTAACTTAATCCAACCAGAAGCTACGAGGCAAACTCACCAGTGCAAGTGAAAGAAGAAAAAACTTTAAAGGAAGTAAAAAAATCTTCCTATGTTTAGAGGAGCGTGGGGCATTCATCTGCCAGCTTGGCAGGTGATGAACAGGTAAGTGCTTTGGAGGGGCTCAGGGGACCGCAGTGCTTGGATGGTGGGTTCCAGCAGAAGCTGTTGGGTAAGGATGCCTGCTGGCCCATGAGAAACTGCTTCATTTGACAGAGGGCTTTCCCCTGAAATGCTTGGGAGGTGGTAAGTGAAGCAGAAGAAACACATGGGCAAAAATACACTACACAGTGGTTTGACCCTGAATGTAATTTCCAGTTTGGCCATATTAAAAGATCCTCCATGTTTGCTCATGGTGAAAAAGCAGATGTGCAGACTTGCTTGGAGAAAATACAGAATGCTGGCCTTAAATATTCACCAAAATTAAACTCCCAGATGATAAATGAACATCTAATTCATAAATTAAGTCAGCACTGGAACCCAGGGATTTATTAAAAACAACAGAAACACCAACCTTGCCTCAAATAATTAGCAACCTAAACATAATGATTTAAAAACTTCTTTGTACAATTTGTTGCATTATGATTAACCACTGTGCTGGAAGCAGCTTAATAAGTAGAGCCCATTCTGCTCTCTTCTCATCCACACACCATGTTTCTTCCACCACATCTGCTAGCACATTTCCCCAACTGAAAATACTCATTTCAAGCCACTTGAACACTGCTGCATATTGTGTTCTCACATGACACAGAGTGCAGCAAGGTGCAGCTTTTCTGAGGGCATTACAGCTCTGGATGTGCTCTTGGCTGGTTGGTTTTTAAGTTGAATTCCTTCTCTTCTGGGTGACAAGAAGGTGTTTTGAATGGTGTGAACAAAACTGGGGTTTTTTTCTCCAAATAAACACGTAACTGTTCCCAGCCTCATTTCTATTCCTATGCATGTGTTATCAAGAAAATATGTATTTAAAATACTGTTATAGCAGAGTTCTCCAGGGGATGGCATTGCCCCAATGCTAAAAATACTTTTTTCTTAGCTCATGACCAAGCTTTTTCCTGTTGTAGTGAACTCTGACTCTGTGTTTTCTAATGCAGGGTCTTTGGGGGAGCTGTGGCAGCAGCAGCAAGTCCCATTTCTGCTCAGCTGTTCTATCTAGACTCCATTTCTGAAACTGCACTGCTCACATAGAAGCAGGCCACACAAGCCCAGAATGGTGGGGTTGGAAGGTTTGAGTTCCGTGCTCTCCTTTTATTTGTATTTGTGCTGTCAGTTTTCAGAGGGCAGCTCTCATTACACGACCTCTTGGAAAGGAGAGAGCCTCAACATCAGTGTGTTGTCATGGCCAAGGAAGCCTCAACACCAGTGTGTTGTCATGGCCAAGGAAGCCTCAACACCAGTGTGTTGTCATGGCCAAGGAAGCCTCAACACCAGTGTGTTGTCGTGGCCAAGGAAAAACAGAGAGGCGGCTGCCCAAGCCAGACATGTGTAACGATCTCCTCTCCCAGCACGTGTCACCTCCATCCCACTTCCACTGCAGGGAGGCGGAGGGGAGGGTGCTCCCTGGAACAGGAGGAGATGGGATTTGGGAGTAACAGGGCATGAACCCCTTTCCCTGTGCACTGAAGCCACACTTGGGTGTGGCCAGCAATGTTGCACCACTTCCATATTGCCACTCAACACTGAACAGCAGATGCAGCAAGAAGTTGTTTCCCGTTTCCCCCTGTCATGGTTGCCTCTGGAGGAGGGATTGCTTTGTTTGGCTTTGCAAGCTGGGAGGAGAGAAACATCTCCAGCTCCCAGCCTGCTGACTCACAGGAGCTCCGGCCTGCAAGGCACGCAGAAGAAGCTCCAGCTGTCACACAAAGCCTCTGCGCTTTGTAGGCGATACAGGCAGCAAAATATTGCCCTCCTACGGAGTGGCTGCAGGGAATCTGAGCAGCAGGGAAGGGCAGACGGTGCCTGCATCAAGTCACCGAGCTGCTCAGCGCATGGTGGCTCAGGACTGAATGGAAATGAGCCATAATAGTTAAAGGGAACAGCCGTGGGGCAGCCCGGTCACGTCAGCAGTTGAGGGAGCATGTGTTCTGTACACTGCTAACAGTGAGGTGAGCTGAATGCCATGAGTGCAGCCCAGGAGGACACCAGAGGGGCCATGGGTTATTTTGCAGCAATTACTGTGGAATCAGGTAGTACTCTGAGGGTGTTGGAGCAGTAGGAGAGGCTGTGGAGTCTCCATCTCTGGAGATGTTCAAAACCTGCCTCGACACCACCCTGTGCGACCTGCTCTAGGAGAACCTGCTTTGGCAGGGGGGTTGGACTGGATGATCTCCAAAGGCCCCATCCAATCCCCACCATTCTGTGAGATGTTCTGGAAGGCCAAGAACCACCCCTACCTATCTTCTGTTGTATTCATAGAGTTCCATTTCTACTGTTGGCTTCTAGTTCAAAACATCTTCATAGTGGTGCTCAGAGTTTGGGAGATGCTCAGAGATGGGAGATGCACAGATGCTCAGTGCATCTCCCATCACCATTTCTCAGCAACTTAGCACCAACTTTATTGTAAGAGCAGCAACTTTCATATGGTGTGAGTTAGATTTGGTTTTTGCTAAAGGCTGTAGGGAGAAGTTCCCATCTCCCATCTATAAATGTACAATTTTAGGAGCTGTGCTAAGTGTTCCCTTTGAAGTCAGAAAACCTGAACCTGGGAACCACCAGTTTTCTGCAGTCATGCCAAAAGCAAAGCCACATTTGTCTCTCCTGAACTTTTCTGACCACAGATCACAAAAGCAGATAGTTGTGTCCCATGTCAAGTTATTTTTATGCTACAAGCTGCAAAATATGGGTCTGGAAGCCTGTTTCTGAGTGTAAATTAGAGCTGACCCTGGGTGAAGTAACTGCTGTGTGAAACCATGTGCAAGATGTATGTGTGCATAGGGGGCTGCCTGGCTTTCTCATACATCAAAGATCTGGCTTCAAACTCGTTGCTGTAGCTACAGGTCAACACAAACTTGGAGCCAAACTCCAAGTCCACAAAACTGGAGAAACTTGAGGAAAGTTCCTTGGTTGGCCTGGATAAGCAATAAAGAAGTGGTTTACACTTGGTAACCAGCCAAGGCTGAACTGGAAGCGCTGGGAAGGTGAAGTTACATTAAACTACAGTGCTGCTGGGGCCAAGCTGTTGCAGCCTGGAACTTGTACCTGACCAAGTGCAGTGCTTAAAAGTAATGCTACTGAACAGTCTAAACTTGGGAAGACTGTGAGGGATTGTGCTTCTCTAGTGCAAATGGAGCTTGACAAAGCTTTTGTTTTGCCACAGCTAACACAGCCCTTCACAGATGATCTGACCAGGACAATCTCTTGGATTGCTCTGGGTGACGGGGTTCTGGCAGGGTGCTGCTCTGGTTAGGAGCCTGCCCCATGAAAATGGAGGTGGGAAGTGCATTTTGGCCTTACCACCCCACCACCAGAAAAGTTGCCCAAGACCAGGTTCAAGACCATGCAGGAGCCAAAAATAGTAGAAAGCTCTTCTGATGAAAAGAGCTGAAAGTGAAGAAGGAAAGATGAGGTCAGGCAGAGCCACAGGGCAGCTCTGACCTCGCTCAGCTATTGGGAGCGGTCTGTTAAAGGAGCCAGACTGGAGAAAAGGACGTGTGAATAGCATTGGAGATTAGTCACAAGTCGTAGCAGCAGTAATGGACAGGAGAGCAATAAAAAGGCTGGAAGACTGAGAAACAGGCCCCACGTGCTGGAGAAGAGTCCCAGCTCTCAGACCTGGCACAGAGCAGAACAAACAACACGTGCCTGCAGGCTGGGAGGCTCCCTCCTACCAGCGTGACCTAAATCATGGGTCCCCCCTCAACAGAGAGGCTGATCCCCCCCAGATGCCAAACTGTGAGCTGCACACAAGTTCTTCTGTGCCCCCATGGGAGCACCTGCTCCACCGCTGCCCTCTGATGAGCCACGGTCTGCTGGCCATCCTGCTGTGGCCTGGCAGTTGGTGAGTCTTCAGAGGGAGTGAGAAGAAAGGTTTCTAACCCTTCTGCATCCAGCTTGCAACCTGCTCACTCCTTTACCACCAAGCTCTCAGATCCTCCACGGTATTTTAGTTTATTTTTGACCAGGTGAGCATGTGAACTTGAGCTTCAGCAGCAGATTGCTAAGGCCTTATGCAAAGTGAACAGTTCTGGTAAAAAAATCATCATTCAGAAGGTCAAGGCTCTGTGGTCCTCAGTATCTGAGCCCTAAAAAAACATGGCATGTGAACAGACTTAACCAGGATTTCACCGGTATGTGCAGGGAAGGGTTCACTGCTGTCCACAGGTAACCAGAGGGGTAGTGCAAAGCCCCATCAATGCCAACAGGTCACCTCCAAAAATCCAAGAGGTAGTTGAAGAAGTGCTTACAGGTCTGTGGATGCAGTGGAGGAGTGAAGTTGTCCCCTTGCTCACTGCTGAGATGAAAGAAAAAATGAGCACAGCAGTTGCTTTCCCTGGCTGATGACACAGCCTTATTCCTACAGTTGGGAATATGGACTTGGGAGGCTGAAGCCAGTGACCAAGGTGGAGCTGCTTGATTTAAAGCATGTTGAGGTTTTTCTCTCATTCAGTGGACTCTTAAGCTGAAAGCAGTCTTGGCACTGAGTGAACCTTTGCATGAACCTCTGGGGGATAAAAAGGGATGAATTTTGTGTACCTGGAGAGGCGGAATCCTTTCAGATGGGTGAAGAGAACACAGGACAAGCCAGTGCTCTTCTGTTTCTCTTTGGGGTGCAGATCTGGAAAACTGGCTTTTTGGGCTAAAAATTCCTGCTGCCAGGTGCATTGCACCTGTTTGGGTCAGATCTGAGCTCAGCCTTAGGAGCCCCTGAAAAGGACCAGTTGATATCTTTGTTTACTGGTGTGTTTGCAGGCGATGGCTCAGTTCTGCAGAGGGTTTTGGAAAGGTCACTGTGTGTAGCAGAGTGACTCACTGGAGCCACAGCCCTGGGAGCATTAACAGTTTGAGCAACTTCCAGCGTGGAGTTTTCCAAAATATGAATGTTCATGAAAGGGGGGGGAGGAAAAAAAAGAGGCAGTGAGTGTTTTTAAGGATTCAGTTTTGTAAAAGACATCTGGGTTGGAGGATTATGTTACCTAATAAGTATCTAGATCCTTCATGTGCTGGTATTTCACTGCATGTGCTGGCTCCGTCCTTCTCTGCGTTTGGATTTCCTTCCTTTGTGCTTCCACTCTTGTCCTTTTTTTAAGTGAGCTTTCAGCTTTTCAGAAGTGAAAAAGTTTGTACCCTTTGCAAGGGTTCCTTAAATGTCCTCCACCTCCTCCCAGCTGCTCCTTGCTCTTTTGGCTCTGCTTTAGGGGTGTTACGGAAGAGCTGGGGAATATGATCTTGTTGAAGCTACAGGCAGATAAGCTGTGCTCAAAGAAGTCTTTTTGCACACAGGTAGAAAACAGCTGAAACAGTCCTGGCTTTCAGCGAGGTCCTAAGAAAAATCCCAGCCTTCCTAAGAAACTGTCATCAACCCAGGAACACGTGGCTTTTCTAGCACCACCAGTGCTGCCTGTTCCTCAAAATGCTCAAGTATCACAAGAAAGCACTTATTTGAAAAGCAGGATATGATAATGGGATTTTTTTTCCTGCTAGTCACATTTTGGGGACATGACATCCCCTTTGTGGTCTCACCACTGATGAGTCTGACACGCAGGATGGCAGCAGCCTGACTTTCCTGATAGCCAGGATGTTCAGCAGACCAGGATGTCCTAAAATAGATCTAATCCCACTTCCAGTGCTTGCCTTTGCTCAGTTGCTGACCTCTTAGCCCTGTCCTAACAGAACTCATGTCCATGCAGCAGGAAGGTAGCGAGGAGATACCAGGGCAGCCAAGTCTGCGAGGTGCCCTTGGCCCCAGCCCAGCAGCAGCTCTTTGTCAAGCAGGGAGTCTTCCCTGTTGTACGTGGCACAAGTGCTGGCCTTGACCTACGTGCTGGGGTGCAAAGGGGAGGGAGTGGAGAGCAGAGAGCCCTGCACAGGGGTCTGCTGGGAGTTCAGTTGGTGCCTCTGGCACCTGTGATGAGAGGTGCTCTGGGGATCAGTGGGAGGAGAGGCTGTGCCGGTGGCACAGAGGTGGCTGCACGCCGAGGTGGGAGTGGCTTCCTCGCCCTTTTCCTCATGCTCTGCAGCTATTAACTGCAGCCATAATCTAATAAACGATGCCAGCTTAAATACTGCTCTGTCTGCAGGCCCCCTTGGTTTTCATTACACCCATCTAAGAGGAAGGAAGGAGACAAACCTTGCTGCACTTTTTTTCCATGGTCAGTAATTAACATAGCGCAGTGCTGTTACAGGTCCCAGTAAACATCCAAAGTCTTTGCCCTTATAATGAGATATTCATGCATGGCTGCACCAGGGTATCAGCTAAACTTTTATTGGAAGCGTTAGCTATGGTAAATGAAGCGAAACAGGGCTAAATTCATTACATCCCATCTCAGCTGCATCTCACAAATAACGAGCCCTAAACATTTTCATCAGAAAGTCCATTTCCTCTCGGTGCCAGCAGCACTTAACCAGCGCTGAATATTCTCTCTGCAGAGATAGTGGAACCTGAGGGTGATATAGGGCAGCGCTAAACATTTGTTAAGCAATGAACAGATCCTGTTTACAAGGAGAACCCGACAGTCACAGGGCAATAAATAAGCATCTCACATCTTTTGGCTCTGCCAGAGGGAGGGGGAGCTCTGCGGTGGAAATGTCAGTTGGGCTGCAGCACCCAGCAGAGAGGTCACTGCGGGTTGTGGTTGAGGAAACTGAGGCACATGGGGCAAAGGCCAGAGCCACAGAAGCATTTTGGTACCCACTGCTTCCTGATCCAAGGATGCCTTGTTGACTCTGTGACCACAGGCCAAAGTTCTTAGCCCTGTGACCAAAGCCATTTTATCATCTGGAGCAGAATTCAGAGCCATGGGAAGCCATAGGTGGTGAAGAGGAAGGATGGATGGTGATGTTAACCTCTTGCCTGTGGTGATGTTAACCCCTTGGCTCCATGGGATGGGTGGTAGGAAGCAGGGGGCTGAAGGCCACTTGCTTCTTTCAGAGGGGACAGGCAAGGAGGAGCCTTGTGGCTGCATCTCAAGGTTTGCCTGGTGAGATCCCTCAGGCTTCCTTGCTCAGAGCCTTTCAGCTTGTGGTTGTGTGTGTCCATCTGGGCTTTTTGGTTTCTTGGGGTTTGGGTGGAGGGTGCATTTGAAGCTGATTTTCCAGCTGACTTTATAGTACAAAGCCTGGCATCTTCTGCACTTTTTACCTGCTGAAGTATTTAGCAAATTGAAGAGCACTAGCTAAAAGGTTGTCTAGCTTGGCAGTGGTTCCATTGGATAAAGCTAGACCTTTGCTGCTGATAATAATTTCACAAATTCAGAATTAATCATAGCATAATAGAATCTGGTAGCTTTGGTTGAGAATTCTCTATTGAGTCTGCATCCCCATGTTTATTCTCATTTGTTCTGATAAGGTCCATTGTGTCTAATATTGCTTCGTAAAGGGTAAGAAATAAATCAACGGTATTTAGCTTTTCTTACCATCTGGTCTGGCTTACATCCCAAAATCAGTTTTTAAGTTGGGCACAGTTTGTGTATTTTTGCCTTGTAATAGAGAATGCCTCCTGGGGGGGGAGGAGGGAAGGAAGAGTCGCTATTAATCTCACCCCAGGGACTAATCATTTTCCAGATACTACACTTTAAGCTCTACAGGTTTGTGTTGTTGCTGCCATAGCCTCAGTTGTTGAGCTGAGCTTTTGCACAGTGCCAAAAGGAACTTGTTTCTCTCTGTATTAATGGGATTGATCCTTTGAACAGCAATGCATTACTCTGAAGTCTGAAAGCGTTTGGTTTGGACGTGGAGTTTATTTGCTTTGGTAGCATTTGATCTCAAGGATGTTAATCTTCAGCATGTGTATACGTTATAATGCACTTCTCAGGTCATTATAAAACCATCCTGTGGAGTTAAGCCAATTGTTTTTAAGAGGTGTTGTTAATGTAGTGAAATTTAATGCATTTGGGAGCTACTGTATTGCCACAGATGGGAAATATATCTTGTAAACTATAAATTTTTAAAAATTATTTAGCCTCTCCATTGCTTTGTGGGGCCATGTGGCGCTGAGCACAGGATAATTCCACAGCTTTCATTAAAACACACAATCATCAAACATTTAAAGTCCACGGACGATGTTTTCGGAAACTGTTATAATAATTAGAAGAGGAAAATGGGTTTAATAAAAGTTGTAAACAATTATCATCAGCCAGACCTTGTCCCTTTTTGCAAACCCCATCTGCATTGCACATCTGGGCTGGTGAAGCAGGGAGTGAGAGTACTCAATCTCAGCTACCCTGGCCCAGAAGAGAAGGCATGCATGGGACACAGCAATGACAAAGAAACTTGAGGAGGACAAATCCATAAAACAAGCCAAAAAACCTAATAAATACCCTTCCAATCAGACATTAAAGTGTCCTCATCTCCTGGCAACCCATCGCTGGATGCCTGGGGCTCGTTTTCACAAAGCCACGTAGACTCTCCACTTTGCCAGATAGATAGAGAAGGATTTCAACATCAGTGAAGACTTAAGGCTAATGTTTATTGCAGCAGATGGGACGTGGTGTAGCAGGGACCGGGTGTCCTGGCGAGAGGAGGAGTAGTAAGTCTGAAAGGAAGGAAGTTTCACTGGTGTTAAGCAGGAGGTGAAAGAAGATGAGCACATCTGAGGAGTGCTTTAGAGGGGTCAGTGTGTTGGTTCGTCTCTCCATGTCAGGGTCTGAGAGCACAGGGGTGGAGGTGTGGGATGGGTTTATCTCTTGAAGGAGGGGGAGCAGCACAGTGATTCAGCTGGAAGCCTGTTGCTGCCTCACCCTTCACAAGTTGATGGAGTTCAGGTTTCTTGAGCCAAGCTTTTGCTGTCTGAAGCCTGGCAGATACAACTCTGTAGCTTTTGGATGCTTCTCAGCTGCCCAGTTGAGACATGTGAGGTTAAAATGGTGAACTCTTACTTAAAAGTGATAATGGCCAGACTCTAATCTACTTAATTGTGCCAACTGGTGACATCTTTGGGTGCTCCTCATCCTTGCAGGGATACGAAGCTGCTGTGTTGAAATAAGCAGTCTGCTAGCTCTGACAGCTGGAAAATTCAGTCAGGCCATGTTGATCATGAGCTGCTTCTAAGTGAGGAGAAGTCACAGTCCCAAATTACACCTAGAGGAGGAATATCCTGAAAAGAAAGTTGACATGATTTGGGTTTGGTATTTTGTGTACAGCAGCCATGATCTGGAGTGCTTCTCACCTGCATGGAGAACTGTGGGGTGTTCACACTCAGCCCCCTTTCCCATCGTACTCTCTGCAGTGCTTTGTAACTCCCTGAGGATGTGCAATGCCTTTCTTCACAGTGATGGAGGTGTTTGTCTTTTTACTTGGGAAAGAAGGAATTTAAGATAATGTGGGGATGAGAAAGAGATTCCAGTGATCTAGTGAAGAAGTTGTTTAATATGAAGCTACTTGCTCCAACTGAATTGTGGGTACTACTAGGTATTAAATAGGCTTATTTATGTCATTTGATATTTCAGGTGAGCATCAGCCACTTCAGGAAGCAGCCAAGGCACCAAACTTGAGAGCCAAGGTCTGGCAGACTGTGAGCACCTCCGTTTTGAGTAGTGGCCATCCAGGAGAGGCTCCCATTTCAATCAGTACTTTCAGTTGAGCTATCCCCTTCTTTTCTTGGAAAGCAGACTCCTCTCTAGTCCAGGGACCACAAAAATGGAGCTGTGGTGACCTGCCAGTCACTGGCCACCTTCCAGGCAGGCCACCAGCAAGGTTTGCACGAAGGAGCTTTGCCAGAGCTGTTGCTGGAGGTCACCCTGCTCTGCTGCCCCTGCGCTTGAGCTTTTCCCACCCACACCACCCCAGGGGTGTATAACCATGGGAAGGCAGACAGGATGCAGGGGGAGCAACCCCTCTTTGGCTTTGAATTGAGGGTTCTTCAGCCAGAGGTTGGGCAGCCAAACTCTAAATATTTAATCAGGGCCATTTCATCTGCTCCTGCGTGCTCTTGTCACCACACAGTCCAGGCTGGACACTGAGCCCCAATGAAGGGAGAGCACCCCAAAGGGAGCAGATGCCCATGGCTGGGGCTGGCATCTGTGTGTGCCTGAGCACAGCCCAGCTCTGGAGCAGTGCATTTGGGCGGTCTGTTGGCTACTGACCTAAATTGAGACTGAGCAAAGAGAGCAAGCAGCTGCCCCACCACTGTTGCTCTGTTTTCAGCGTGGATCGAGCCTCCCTAATCCCCTCGGATTTTGTATCTACCAAAACAGCTTGGGCCCATCAGTAAATTGCAGTGGCATATGGTCCAGGTTTATGAGTAATCTGGCACGCGCTTAAGGCAAGGAGGACGTCATCCTTCAGCAAATACAGAAAATATTGTGGGGCTTTTTTTTAATGATTATGTTTAATATAGTTGATGAGAAATCTGTGAGAAATGTTTACCTTTTAAGCTAGTCCTATTTAAACTTCAGCTTCTGGTTGAAGCAGCTACGTAACAGGAAACAAATATAGAAAAAAGGGGAGTCCCATTGTCCTGCAAACATCTTGTTGCTTAATAGTGACCCTGTGGGTGCCTTTGGAGCTGGAGGTGAAGGTGGTCAACTGGTGCTACCAGTCACCCTGAACACACATCAGCCACTTCAAAAAGTCTCATCACCTCTAGATCACCCTTAGAAGAGAGAGGAGTAAAACGCAGCTTGGGCTGCTTTGGGAGAAAAAGGCCTGATCTGGGACAGCTCAGAGGGCCTGACCTTGTTAGGTGATGGCAGTGGATGTCCCAGCTCCGTTTCCAGCTGTTCTGCAAGGATATTGAAAGACACCACCCAGTGTGAATTTACTCACTGTTGGCTTTGTCAGACAACTCATTTTAAAGACATCCAAGTCCTCGTCAAGTAAAGCTCTTAGTTACAGCCCTGTCTTGGCAGGAAGATGGACAATGAGTGGTTGCAGCTGCTGTTAGCAAGTGTGACAGCGGTTCTGGAAGACAGCAGCGGGGCTGGAGGTGTCCATGGGCTCAGCCAGTGCTCCCCAGGAGACATCAGCCCCCCCCATCAAAACTGGGGCGTCTCTGGGGGATTAGGGAGGACGTGAGAGATGGACCTGGCTTTGTTCGGTAAAAGGCTGCATTGCAAGAGCTTTTCCCTGGCACTTAATGTATCTCTCCAGGTCTTTCCAGTGACACAGCTTTTCCCTTCAGCTGGGATGCAGAGCTAACAGCTTGTCTTCTCTCCTCCCCTTTCAACTGCTGTGGGCTCTGGATCCCTGTTCTGCAACAGGCTTGAACTTCCTTTCACTCTTTCCAAGATTCCTCTTTCCTCAGTATGTTTGGGAACCCGGCTACAGGAAACCTCCCACTTGCCAGCTCTTTCCTAACTCTGAGTTACCAGCCTCCCTGCGCTATGTAATGCTCTGGCAACGTAAAATGTTTGCTTTGGTTGCACAGACATGGCCTGGAGCTGCAACATCAGAGGAGGAAATCATCTCCAAGGTGAGGGTTCATGTGTCCTTTCCTGTGACCTGGTCAGCAGTGTGGAGAGTGGAGAAGAGAACATAGCTGGCTCTGAGCTACCACTCCTCTCCTGCATTTAGGACTTGTAGGGCACAGGTTAGACCTCACCTTTGCAGAGCAAACGGACCACAAAGTGCTTCCAGCCCCCTGCATCCCCCAAGTGCTGGGCTGGGACCAGGGCTGCCGCAGGAGCGGGGTGAGATGCTGTGTTCACTCTGCTCTGCCAGAGACAGAATCGCCCATCACCGATCTCCTTCAGTGTGTTTGTGGCTGTTTCTTATCACAAAGAGTGATTAAAGAGATTGTCAGAGCAGATCATCTTGAGTGCCAGCCATCACACGGCATGTGCAGGACAACCAGGTCATCAGGCCCAGTCAGCATGGGCTCATGAAAGGCAGGTCCTGCTTGGCTAACCTGATCTCCTTCTATGACAAGGTGGCCTGCTTAGTGGATGAGGGAAAGGCTGTGGATCTTGTCTACCTGGACTTTGGTAATGCCTCTGACACTGCTTCCCACAGCTTTCTCCTGGAGAAACTGGTTGGTTGAGGTTTGGACAGGCGTACTCTTCGCTGCCTGAAAAACTGGCAGCATAGCCGGGCCCGAAGAGTGGTGAATGGAGTTAAACCCAGTTGGGGGCTGGTCACCAGTGGTGTTCCCCAGGGATCAGTGCTGGGGCCAGTCCTGTTTAACATCTTTATCTTTTAGTTTTAGAGTGTTGATCTTTACATATCTCTTTTATATTGCGTTGAACTTCATAGAGTGTTTTAACTTTATAGAGTGTTGATCTGCTTGATGGTAGGAAGGCTCTACAGAGGGATCTGGACAGGTTGGATCAGTGGGCCAAGGCCAACTGTATGAGGTTCAACAAGGCCAAGTGCCAGGTCTTGCTCTTGGGTCACAGCAACCCTGTGCAACATGACAGGCTTGGGGAGGAGTGGCTGGAGAGCTGCGTGGCAGGAAATGATCCAGGAGTGCTGTTCAACAGCAGCTGAACATGAGCCAGCAGTGTGCCCAGGTGGCCAAGAGGGCCAGCAGCATCCTGGCCTGCATGGGCAGTAGTGTGGCCAGTAGGACCAGGGCAGTGATTGTGCCCCTGTCCTGGGCACTGGTGAGGCTGTAGCTCGAGTGCTGGGTTCAGTGTTGGGCCCCT
The DNA here is from genome assembly GCA_907165065.1 of Caprimulgus europaeus. The sequence continues at coordinate 81,020,376 of OU015526.1, forward strand.
CACTCCAAGAAGGACCTGGAGGTGCTGGAGCGTGTCCAGAGAAGGGCAGCGGAGCTGGGGAAGGGTCTGGAGCACAAGTGTGCTGAGTTCCCGGCTGAGGGAACTGGGGGTGTTGAGCCTGGAGAAAAGGAGGCTGAGGAGAGACCTTCTGGCTCTGTCCAAGTCCCTGATTCTCTACGTGTTGAATTGTGGAGACCAGGGGCTGCGCAGGGTGCAGCGATGGCAAGGAACAGCTCTGAGCTTTGGGGTCCTCTGTCTTCTGCCACTGCTGGCTTTCACCTGGAAGCACCCAACGCTTCAGGGAAACTTGTGCCTCTCTAATCAAACCAGGGAGGGGGATGAGCCTTTTCACAGGGGTTTGAAGCTATGAGTTTGCACCAGAGAGTTACAGTCCTTAGAAACCAAATAAATTGGATCTCTAAAATTGTTATGAAGTGCTCAGGCCAAAGTGTATTTACTTTCTCAGGTGCTTAGGGGTTTTTTTTTTTTCCTCAGATGCTCCTGTTACACTTAATAGCAAAATTTCACCTGTTTCTCCAGCTGCTTTTAAGAAAAACGAATTTGTCACGTAAAGAAAACAAACTGGCTTGAAAAAAAAACAGGTTTTGTACCGTTTTTATGCATCAGAAGAAGCAGAAATTGTGTGTTTCCCTTTCTGGAGAGAGCCTTTAACCTCAGCACTGCTACAGCTTTGAAAACAAAGTTCAGCAACCAAAGAAAATGAGTAAAAGTCTTTCAGCTGAGTTCCACAGGCTGGACTGGGCACAAACACTGCGTACTGCCCCGTAACATTTGAAAAAGGGAACTTTTGGTGGTTATCAGATGGCCTGTTGAGAGGAAATTGTTGGAAATAGCAGAGCCACTCCATCAGCTGGTTTGATTTAGTTACAGAGACAGAAATGGTAGTGGCTAGTTTCAGAGAAGTCCTGCAGTCCACATGTTTGTAGCTTGAGAGAGAATTACCACACAGCTTGGTTTAGAGGAACCTGGGAAGCTCACTGTGATCTAGCAGCAGCTTAGTGACGGGGTTATTCCTTGCCCAGTAGTATTTTACATCCTAAATCAAAGCTCACGTGTCAGGGCAGAAACCAAACTTTGCATGGACCAGGGAGCATGGTGCTCCGTGCCCTGTGTGGTGGTGCTGCAGGGAGCTGGCAGGGAGAAGCTGAAACAAAGCGCTGGATTTTTCTGACCTATTTTTTGCAGGCAGGAAAAGCAGTTACAGAGCTTGGTTGGGATTTATGATGTGCTGCAGCCACTGCATCCTCCTTCAAAACTGATTATGGCAATTGAAAATGCTTCCCAGTAAGTGCAGTGACCCCCACCCAGCTCTACCAGTCCCCAGGCTCACTTCCCCCATGTACTACCAGAGACAGTCCCAGGGGATGCAGAGGACACTTTCCCCAAATCCCTGGCAATCTGTTGTACAGAGTTCCAAACCAGGATGTGAAAACACTTGGATAAATCCATTTAAATAAGAGAAGTACGTTGCTGGCGAGGCCGGCAGGGTGTCCTGGCTTTTGCTGGGAGAGGGTTCTCTGTGTGCAGAGCTGCTGAGCTTGGTGGAAAGGGTCTGGGGGACACCAGCGCTGCAGAAGGGAAGGAGGGTTTGAGTGTCAGCTGGGGGACTTGGGTGCTAAACGCTGCCCCTGAGCGATCTCTGCCCGTACCCGCGCTGTGGTTGGTGAAGAAATGACAGTTTGTCCCAGGAAAGCCTCCGTGCTGCCAGCCCCTTGCTTTCAAACCCTGGTCACGGAGCCTCGAGCAGCTTATCACCAGCTTAAACCTTGGCTTTTGAAAACTTGAGACAGTGCCTTTGGGATTAGATCTGTTCGAATCTTGGTGGCTCAGGTTTTTAGCTCTTTGCTGCAATCTTTGAAGTAATACACTGTGCAGTTTAAAAGAAGCTTCACTTTCTAAGTGGAAACTGATTCTTTAAAGGCTGGGGATTATGGGCTTTATTTTTGTTGTTGTTTTGCATAGTCTAATTCTGCATGCTGGAAATGAAAATATCTCCTGTTAAAGGGTGGAATTGAGACCATGTGATCTTGGCAGCAAGATATAAAAATTGCTGTCTCTGGGTCAGGGCATCCTTGAGCTGCTGCTTGTGGCCCTGGCGAGTATGCAGGGAAAATGCAGACACTGTCGCTGTAACCGGGTGTTTCTGTGCTGCTCCTGCCACGTGTCGGTGTGACAGGAAGCCCGACTGGATGAATGTTTGGTCTGAACCGTTACTGCTGTGGTGGTATTTTGGGGGGTCTTAATAACAGCCAGTCTGTGTAAGTTGGAAGATGAGAGGTGATGGAGTGGTCCCTGAGCTCATTCTCTTGCCAGAGCACTTATCATCTCTCTCCACCTTCTCTGTTCTAGAGCCTTTAGAAGTAGGTTAGCCTGGCTGTAGTAGGGCTTTCTGGTCCAAATGTCACAGGGATCTCTATATCGAACCAAAGCAGTGATGAGCAGTGATACCTGTAACAGAGTGTCCTGGTTTGTAGCTGGGACAGAGCTGGGTTTCTTTTTAGTACCTAGAACAGCACTGGGGTTTGGTTTCAGCTGGGATTTGGTATGAGAAAAACCTTGCTAACAGAACAATGTTTTCATTTTGTCACTGGAAGTTGAAGGACTTTGTGTTTTGCTGGTCTACAAGTGCAAGATGGACTGCAGCATCCCAATGGACTTCCTCTCTGCTGTGGGACCAGCAGTCCCTTCTGCTTCATTCATTTCTGAAGCAAATTGCTGGAGCTCCACACAAGGAGCTCAAGTTTTCTGTAGCCCCTAGAAAGCATCTGCTCACAGTTTTTATTTTAAGTGTGTGTTGACAGGATCTTCACATGCTCCGTTGCTTTGCTGCTGAATATGTGTTTGCTTGGATTGATCAGGGACACGGCCCCGCCTCACCCTGCCAGCTTGCTTTGGGCATGGCAGAGGTCCTTCTTGCCCATGTCCTGCTCACTGATGGTGACACAGACACCTTGTGAGGTCCTGGTGTTGCAGCTGGCTTCCCATTGTGCCCCAGGGCTCCTCTGTGTGCTGCAGCGGGCCCTGCGGCGAAGGGGGAACACTGAGCCACGTGCCGCGTCTCGGGCATCGAGGGGGGGACAACTTCACGCCTGAAGAACAGTCAACACGTTCTTTCTCCTCTTGCTGCCGTTGGTGTGAGGAAGGGAACGGCGTCACGCAGATGGCTTTGCCAGAATTTTGTGAAGCAGTTTGTGTCTGAGCAGGGGGAAGGCCTGGAGCAGAACTCTCCCTTTTTTGTGTGGGTGGGACCTCACTGGCTGATCACCCCAGCCCCGGTGACAGGACTGTATTTCTTCTTTGAGATGTTTCAGTGGCAGCATGAAGCAGTGAATGCCTGGTGGGGTAAAGCAGCACAACCCAAAGAGTGAGCAAAAGGTGTGATCTGTGCATCCCAGATCTGCTAGAAGCCTCTCTTGATACCTAACCTCTATCTTCCAGGTATTTCACTTCATCTGTTGCCCATGCGTTCACTGTTCACTGCCCTTAACAAGTTTCATACACCACAGATCTTTGCATCCTTCAGGCATTTTTAACTGTTAAAACTTGTTATTGCTGATAGAAAAATTACTAGGACAGTTTTTCACCAGTTAAAACACTCTAGATAGGATGAAGTTGTTGTTTCTCTTGAGGTAAGGAAGCCAATCATCACAAGAGATGGACATTTACTTGAGTTGCCACACAGTGGTGCGTGAGATACTGTGGTCAGTCCTCCCTGTGGATATAGGGGACTTATACTTGAGGAAAAGTATGTGTCTAGGGCCAATTAAGTACCTGCAGATCACTGTGAGACCCCAGAATTCAGTGTTTCATTAGGGTTATTTTCCTGTTACTTCCCTTATATGTTGCTCTTACTTTCTGGAGATTGTAAACTGGAAAAATCAGTATTTAATCGTAACAGCCTGCAGCTAAGCCCCATCTTGGTTTCTTCTCTTCTGCACTGCTTTCTCCTGCATTTTGTCAGAGGACCACAGGTTGTGCCAACACTCACAGTATGCCTGAGTCACAGGGAGGTGTGGTGCTGCTCACCAGCTAATGCACCACAGTGGTGGTCAGCTCCAGTGACTTCTCTCCCCACAGTGATGGCCAGCTCCAGGGACTTCTCTCCCCACAGTGATGGCCAGCTCCAGTGACTTCTCTCCCCACAGTGATGGCCAGCTCCAGGGACTTCTGTCCCCACAGTGATGGCCAGCTCAAATGACTTTTCTCCTTGGCAAGATCAGCCCTAAGACAGCGGAGATTTGTGGGTCACTAATGAAACCCCTCCCAGCCCGCTGGCTGCCTGGGCTGCATCGCTTCAGCCGAAAGTCAAATTGTTCCTGTGTCACCTTGGCGGGCTGTGTCCCCCTGTCCCTCACAGCCACATGTTTGGCAAGCCCTTTGGCCAGGGCCTGCAGTGACCCTCATAAGAAACAGGCCTCCTGCACCAAATTTCAGCTGCTCCATGTGCAGCAGGATCATTTCCACGCCTGAAAACTGTTGAGCTCATGAGGAGTCATTTTCAAGAGCTCTTGGCGCTGGTTTGGCTGTGGGCTGATGTCAGTGATAAAAGTCCTATTTATTTCCAAGCTGCGGTGTTAAGCTTTGTTGAAAAGCTTCTGAAAATCCTGTCTGAAGCAGTTTTTCATCAACACCCACTAACAGATTGTTGGGGTGGAGAAGGGAAAGGGAAAATCTCTGTGCTGTGTGACTCCCAGGAGCCACCGCCTGTCCGGCCCGTCCTCCAGCGTGCCTTGGGTAGGACATAGCATGAGCTGGGGAAGGGGTGTGTTGAGTGACCTGTGTCTCTTGAGTTCTGTCTTTAGCTTTCCTCCTCTGTCTTTCTAGCCTAGGCACTGTGGGAGTTTCAGGAACAGAATGAAGGCAGCTCTGGAGACTCAGAGGCCAGAGAGTGTCGGGGCGTTATCCCCCTGCAGCTTATGCTGGTACCTGCAGGCCCGCTGTGCGTGCTTGAGGCTCACACAGTGCCATGGGAAACCCTGGCACAGGGCAAAAGTCCACAGGTTTTCACGGGAGAAAGCAGAACAGCATTCCCTTAGGTGCTGGCAAGAGGCAGGTTTTCCAGCTTGAAATCAACTCAGAAACCAGCTTTCACTCTGTCTCTGGAGAGGTTGATTTGGATTGGGATCATCCCATCTGTAATATGTTTAAAATGGGGTGGTATGGAAAACCCAAGTGAAATAGGTAAAATAGGGAGTTAACAGGCCCCTTGTGTGCTGAGCAAGTGACTTACCTTGTGGTGTGTCCTCGTGTGGCACAGGATTGTGGCAGCCTGCCACGTGTAGACTCGTGAACCCCAAAGCTGCAGTGGAGTGTGCAGCCTTGTAATCTCACCAGCGTGGCAGTGGGAGCCAGAAACGTGGCCCTGACAGCCCCTCCTTCTGTTGACAGCCATAACTGAACTGCACATGTAACCATAAGCTGAGAGCAGCTCAAGTATGTAAGTAGCTCCTTGAGATGCAGCTGTGGTGGCTTCATGTGGGAAAGCCACCTTGGTTCTCTGCTGTGCCCAGAGTTAACCCAGGAAATGGGAAAGGTGCTGTTTCTAAAGGAGTGTGGGAGCTTCTGAGTAATTCTGACCTTAAAGATACTTTTTTATAGGTATAGTTGCATGAAAAAAATTCTCTTTTGTCAGACTGGCATGGCTTGGCTTGGCCCTCAGTGTTCTGTTTTGATGTCACAACTTGATGACTCAGAATTTGTATTTGTAGCTGTGTGCACGCACAAAGTGTCCTGCTGCTGCTGCAGGACACGCACGCTGGATCCCTGGAAGCTGAAGGAGTTAAACTGCTTTCAAATTGGCCTATTCATGCTAATCAAGTACCTTGGAGCTGGTCCAGCAGGCAGACACCTGGGTATTATTGGAGCATCTGACACCCCTAGAGAACTAGAGCCTTGATGAGTTTTATACACTCACAGAAATCTTGGAAAAGAAAGGAGGCTTTCCATAGAAAATGGATTTTCAGGGCCAGCTGAAGGACATGATGTTCAAGATCATTGCTTTAAAATAATTTCAGCTGCAGTTAATGTGAAGCAAAGAAGAAAAGAAAACCCAAGACAGTGAAAGGATAATTAATTCCAAGTTTGAACTGCAATTTGAGAGGGCTATATTGTGAAGTGACCCTTTACCAACTTATCTCTGAACTGGCTCTTCCCATAAAACCCTTTTACAGATGAAATGTAGTGTTGTTTTACTTTTATACCATATGTTTGTTCTCCCCTAGTGCCATGGAGTGACCTTGAATTCAAACCTTTCTTAGAAGAGGCTAATGTCTCGAGGGGGTACTACAGCGAGCCCCCAGAGCGCTGGCACAGGCTTTGCTGCAGCAAAGCTCTCTCCAAAGCCAGCCCAAGTTCCCTCAGTCTTGTGGTGTGGCAGCCCAAGTCCCCTGAGCTCATTTCAGAGGTGGTCCTTCAGCCTTGCTGCTTTCTTCCTTCTGTCTCCCCACATAACCGTGAGACGCACCTTTGCCAAGGTGAGTTCTGCAGAGCAGATGTTGGGAGCGTTCAGCCGTCCCTCTGGGCAGCTACAGTGTCCCCACACCACGGGGTCTCACCCCATAACTCTGCTGTTCTCCAAGGCAGCTTCCAGCTCTAAGTGGACTCATGGCAGCAGATAACGCTCTCTGGCTCCGGCCTCACCTACCTCCTGTGTCACCTCCATTCCTAGCATGTTTTGCACTAAATTTCTCCAGCAGTTTAGAAATGCTTTTGCTGAGGAGTGACTGAAGCCTGTGCAGAATATGATGTTTATGACTGGGCAATTCCACTCTAATTTGAAATATATATATTTCTGGCCCTTCCTCAGCTTACAGAAAAACCAAATAAAAAAGCATCCAGGCCAGAGCTCTAATGAGATTCACATTTTGGACATCATATTAGTACAAGAATGCATTTCACACTGTTGTTTCCTAATTTGCCTAATCAAATAAAAGGAGATCAAGCATTACATAGCCCAGCCTCCCCATTCCACCAAGGTAACACTGAACCCATCCGTTTTGCAGTTCAATTAATTTTCCCCACGCAGGTTGGCTAAAGCACATAATTTAATCAGCATTTTGTGGTTCTGTCAATAGCCACAACGTATTCTGGGTGTTGGCAATACCCTGAGCAGCTGTCCCAAGGAACTGCCCAGTGCTTGGGTAACGTGGAGAGGTTTTTGGAAGGAGTGAAGTGCTATGGGTTCTTTGCTGGAGCATTCAGCTGCCTGGGAAATGAAATGCTTTGCTCTAGCTCTAGCAGCTTTCCCTGTGCTGTCAGTAGATGACCCAGGGGAGTGAGGGACGTGGCTGGTGCTCAGCCCGATGGCCAGAGCCGGTGTGGTACTTGGCTTCTCAGGGCTTGGAGTAAATGCTGAGATTTGGCCAAGGAGGAATCTCTTCATGGCTGATTCCAGTCTTGCAAGTAAAATCCAGAAATAAAGCAGCTCACTTTGGGTACATCCATTTCTCTAAAGATGCCTTAGAGGAAGTGTGGTGTTAGGAAAAAGTTTTAATCTCTCTTCCGGTAGAAGGCTCTGCTCTAGGAGTGCCAAGAGGCTGTTGGTGCCCTCAGCAAGTCCTCAGCCAACCATCAGCTGGGGATAAACGAATGTTTGCTGTGTTGAAGCAAGTCAAGCTTCAGTGAGTACACAGGGAACACAAGAGAAAAAATGAGCGTCCTTCAGGGTGGCCAAGGTGTTAGAATCCACCTGAAGAGTTTGTAATGAGCTGGTTCTCTTTCTGATCTCTGATGTCCACTGAGGGGACTGTCCCACTGAGCAGCCTGAGCAGCACTGCAGGTAGCTGCATGCTTTTTTGTGTACTGCTTGGTCCACCATAAAGAAAAAAGTAGTTGTATGTATATAAACTGTGTGCTTAACCTGGCATCCCTCTCTTGACTGTAGAGCAAAACTGAGAGCTTCCAAATAAGCTGCAGTATTGTTGCCATTGCAGATATTTTTCTCCTACAACATACTGGAGAATTTAGCAGAAGAATTTGAGACTACATTTTTTAAAGGAAAACCAACTGATGGGTTGGGTTTGGGGCTTTGTTGTTATTCATGGTGGTTTAGGCACAGAATTTCAGTGCTTGTGACATAATAGCGAGAGCTAAAAAATTGTCATAAAAAACCCCTCAAAGTAAAAAAAAATAAAATAAAATAAAAGTTTTAGTTCTGTTTCCCAGGAGATTTGTCTCTGGATTCACTCTGCTGTAGAGCACATCAAACTGTTTCTGTGCAGATGGGATTTTTGCCTCAAAAGGTGCATTTGTTCCCAAACACATTAATGAGGTGTGTGTGTAGTTGTTTTAATCGGCTTCAGCGAGAGTGCCAGTGGCAGTGCACGCCAGGTGCACCAGGTTTGGGGTGAGCCATGTGTGGTGGCTCTGCTCGAGCAGCTCTGGGCTTGGGGAACTTCTCCCCAAGGAGTTGAGGCATCCCCTTGGACCCAGGCTGGTCCGTGGTGGCCCTTTGTTCTGTCCCAGCCCGCAGATGTCATTGTGTGTCTGTGCTTTATCTACTGTCCTCCTTCCCACGGCCACCTGGGGCCACGTTCTCCAAATGACATCGCTGACAGAGGCCCTGGGCCTGGCTGCTTCTGCAGCTTCAGCTGGGTGCTGCCACACTGGCTTCAAAAGCCAGATCAGAAACCTGGAACACTGGTAAATGTTTCATTTTTCTCTGTAACTTTGCTCAAAGACTTGACTTCCAACACATGGTCCAAGGAGCTCCATGGAAAGCAGCAACTACAGCCACAGGAAAGCAGCTGAGAGCAATCCTATAGATTCCAGTTTGGAAAAGCAGCTCATTTCCAAAATGAGGCAGAACAAACAAATGAAAAAAATAAGTGTGAATTAAATAATATGACTTTGGTGCAAACATGTAGATCAACTGTTTGCTTTTCCATAGGATGCAGAGCCATCCTTCTAACACAATAAGAATCATTTTAAGTTTACTGCCAAAAAATAAAAAAATCCTTGAGTAGAGGCAGTTTCTTGTATCCCAAGTCCCTCATTATATTAAAAAAATTATTGCAGCAGAGAATTTACAAGTGCATCACAGGACCCACTTGTACTGTTAAACAGATGGCACCTACACAAGACCCAAAAATATATAACAATTTTAATTGAGCCAATGCAAAACAGATTTGTGAAATAAAATAGTACATGCCAGGTCTAATAAGGCTCTTACGAGAAATTTTGACATTAAGTAATTTTGTAACGGCACAAGAGGTATTTGGAAGATGCTCATTAGCAAATGTTATCATTTACTTCACTTGCCTGCTCTCATCTCTCAAGTTCTTAATCAGTTTCTACCAACTAATTTCTCCTCGGTCCAGTTTGCCTGTCTCCTTTGACATCTGGGGCTTCCCTTTTTAAGGGTATTGTTTTCAAACTGAGCTCCTTGGGCTGGATCCTCTTCTCTTTGCTGTAGACCCTGGTAAACCCTCCCCACGTTTCTCTCTTGTACCGCTGGAGCCTGCCTGTGACAGCAGGCGACCTCATGATTTGTGCCCACCTAGTGTCTGGCTGACATTTTTGAGATGGAAGGAGCATTAAATGCTTCTGTGTCACCCACCACCAAGCAAACTCACTCTTGCAAAAGGAAACCTCTGTGCCAGCTGCAGGCTGCTGTCGAGGACTGGCTCTGCAGAGCCTGGGTGTCCTCATTCCTGCCTGGTCTCTGTCCCATCAGAGAGCTCTGGGCGTGGGGAAATGCAGAGCTGAGCTCCTGGAGAATCTGTATTTCTACCTGACAATATAGAATCAGAGCATGTTGTGAGTGGGAAGGGACCCACAAGGATCATCAAGGCCAACTCTTGCCCCAGCACAGGACAATCCCAAGATTCAGACCATGTGTCTAAGGGTGTTGGCCAAATGCTTCTGGAATCTTGTCAGGCTTGGTGCCATGAGCACCTCCCTAGGGAGCTTGTTCCAGTGCTCCATCATCCTCTGCCTCAAGAACCTTTTCCTCATGGCCAACCTCCCCCTCCCCTGCCACATCTTCCTGCCATGTCCTTTGCTCCTGGCCTTGGTGGCCAGCGAGAAGAGCTCAGCGCCTGCCCCTCCTCTTCCCCTTGGGAGGAAGTTCCAGACCGCCAGGAGATCTCCTCTCGGTCTCCTCTTCTCCAGGGTGAGCAAACCAAGTGACCTCAGCCTCTCCTCATACAGCTTCCCCGCTAAACCCTTCAATCCTGTGGCCTCCTCTGGATATATGTCTGCACACAGAAGGTGGCTCTAACAAGATGCACCCCTGGTGGACATGCTCACATCTGAAGACCACTACTGTCTGTCTAGGTCAAACAATCACTGTGTCACTTTCCTTCTCCCAGCTTCTCGTGTTCTCTCCTGGGAGATCCTCTGGGCCACGGGGTGCTGCCCAAGCCACAGTGGCCATGGGATGGAGAAGTAAGGCAGTGGTGCTTCCGCAGGGTTAGTTCATCTGGATTAGATCCCGAGGGGGAGGCGCGTGGAGACCACGGAACGTCGCGGGGCACCTCACAGCTCCTTAGAGATGGGAAACACCCAGCAGCGTGCGCGAGGCACGGACAGGAGCGGTCAGAGTCGGGCTCTACTTCTTGACCCTGTGGATTGATTTAGTTTCCAAAATTCTTCTCAGAGGCTCCTCCTGTGAGTGAGAAGTTCCAGGAAGCTAAAATCTGAAGACAGATGGTGACGGCACCTTCGCTGCTTCCCAATGAGCTAGAAAAAAGCCAAGTGTTCCACAGCGGAGCAGTGTTATTGCAGTCCCGAGGCAGCAGTCAGTAACCACAGGATAAAACGGGGTTTTCCTACCTGGGAAAAACTCCCTGAGAGCACTCAGGTTCTTCACCCTTCCCCACAGCCTAAACTGTGACACAAACAATTCTCCCACAGCCGGTTTTGTCTGAAATGCCAGAGCACAAAATTCTCCGGTCCCTTTCCACGGGCAGGCAGGAAAAGCAAAGGGAAAAACCAGCCCTCCATGTGGCTTTCATCTTCTTTTTTTTTCTTTTTTCCCTGAGTACATCACCATGATTTGAATTGTAAGGACGTGCTGAAAAGTGAAAACAATGAACAAGTGCAGTGTTCTGTCACCACACATTTTTGAAGAGGCTGCAGAACTCTGTATTCAGAGTCTGTCAGAATCACAGGGAGCGGACGGAAACATGACTTGCATGAGGTGCCATTTACTGACATGGTTCAAAAACAACCTTGTCTTTTGCCTTTAAAAAACCCCAGCACCACACAGGAGTTAGGGTTGCACCCATGACACAGGTGTGTTAGAATATTCTAATATGATGACAGTAAGTAAACATCAGTGTGTAAAATGCAGAGTTGTGATGTCATGTTAGGGATGATTAGGAGAGGAGAGATGTGGCACAGTAATTTCCTGGAGGAAAAACACCAGTGTGAATTTCTACCAGGGAGCCCGGGCTCAGAGTGAACCTGCATCTGGCATTCCCAAAAATTCCCTTACCTCCCACCTCAGACACATCAGCCTGACCTGTCTGCTTTGGTTTCAGCCCAGCACATTAATGCTTGATGAAAGCTGTAGCTCTTGTTAAATTAAAACACAACTGAATGGGAGCACTGAAAAATTCATTTTAATTTTTATTGCTTATTAACTTCAGCCAATCAGTGTCTGCTATTATCACAATGTATAAAATAAAAACAACCTTGTTATTTTTAGGGCATCCTGTTGTCCACGGTAATGTTCCCCGCTCCTGTAAATCCTGCCTTGTCTCAATCACGGCAGGAGCTCCTCAAGGACTGGCTGGTGGCATTTCTGTGCATTTTGTACCTTGCTCTTTAGGAAAACAACATTTTCACCACTGTGTTTGTCTTGCTGGTGACACTCTCGTGTGTGGCGAGGTGAGCGTTCTGTTTCTCAGCAGGATTGAGTAAAAGGAGCATCAATAAATCTCTTAAAAACAGAGAGACTGTTACAGAGTGCTGTTTGTCTCGTGCAGACCCCACTTTGATTCAACAGCTCTCCTGCAAACAGCGTTTGCAGACCTCTGGGATCACCAGGGAGTCATGCATCAAGGCAGTGAAACCAACTTTCCTTCCTCCTAACACTTCAGGGGTTTTTCTGCCCGCTGGTACTGCACCTGGAACAGGTTTCCATGTAGCTGGTGGCATCTGGGTGAGAATCCATTTGGGTTTCTTGTCCCCTGGAACTGATTGTGCGGCGGTTCCCTGTCAGGACTTCGCCTCACGTTGTACATCCGCGGTGCATCGGCGAGCCAGGTGCGGACAGGTGACAGAGCTGGTGCTGAGCCAGGACCTGTAGTTGAACTGTAAGGAAAGCAGACGAACACTCGGCGTCGGTGCAGTCCGAGGCATCTGCAGGTGACTGAAATAACCCAGCACTCTGGGGAAAAATGGGCCTTACTGCTACCCCTCAGGGCGCTGGTACATTGCCAGGCAGCAGGAGGTTTTAGGCTTTATTCTTTTCTTTGCTCTGTGTTAATCTTTACTCTTACAACATCAAAACCCTGAGTGCATTCTGGTTTTTTCCAGGGAAAGTCTCTAGAGGCCAAACCCGTGTCCCAGGTACTCCCTGCAGGATCCAGATGCATTGTGGCACATGGGGAGGTGTGGGCATGCTGGGGGGCTGGCCTGGGGATGGCCACCTTCGGCTCTGCTCACTGGGGCCATGGTGGTACCCCTCACTTCACACAGAACAGAAAACTCTGTGCTTGAGACACCCTTTCTCCTGTCATTGTTTTGAGAGGTTTCCTGAAGTTGTTCAGCATGTGAAGGGTCCCACCATTGTGTTTTGAGGATCTTTTTGACATGGAAATAAGATACTGCAGGTCAGGCATCTTGTTGCAGAATCATTTCAGACTGGGATTTAGACGTACTTTTAAGTAGAATATTTTCTGGATCACTCCTGTGCTCATTTAATTTTTCAAGAGACTGTTATGTTTGTTTCTTGGGCGGGCTAAAATAGATCCCAGCAGTGTTGTCAGGAGGTGGCCTTGCTGTAAGGAGATACCCACGGTTTAAAACCGTGCAAGGAACATAATCCATTAAGCTTCTTGATCGTGGTTTTCTCAACCATTTTGAGCTCTCGTGCCAAAAAAGTCTTACTTTGTGTCATTTTGAATCAATGGATTTTAAAGTATTATTACCCTATGCCTCTTGCCCCCCAAATTATTTGTGACAGATATTCCACGCTGTGTAATAATGAAACTGAGGGTATTATCTGCAGTTAAATGAAAAGTGTAACGTACTGTAATATCATGCCAATTAGGAGAGAAAATCAATGTAGATATCTGAAATACGTTTTGCTTGGTATCAGCCACTCTGTGAAAAATTGCGTGTTCCGCAGTTTTTAATGAATATGGATGGACAGCTAGAGAGGACAAAAGATTATTAGTGGATTTCTATTTCTGTGGCTCTATTTGTTATAAATATTCTTTGAGAGACAGCAGATACATGTGAGGGGAAAAATTCTCTTCATCTGCATGTTTTCCTGTTATGCAACACGCTGCTGCAAACGCAAGCTGACAAATCCAGCGATATCTCAAGAGAAGTGTTGCGTTTACATTAAAAATGGAGGAAAAACATGTAAAATGGAGCAGAGTTTATTTTAACTTGGTGGCTGATGAGATTGGTGTGTCTGAGATGGGTGTTTCTGCCTGTACCACCTCAGTGTCTCGAGGACTGGTGCAGAACCTCACCTGTGTCCTAGCAAACCTACCTAGTTTTGGTTCTCCATCTCGAGTTAAGCTGGAGAGTACGCAAAGGTGTAATCGGGGGCTTGAAATAAGCCAAAGACTTGTTGATGGTTGGGATTTGTGGATAAAATCAGCCTTTTGTACACAGCTGGGCTAAACCAGCCCCAACCAGCGGCCAGCGGTATCGAGCTGCGATGCCATTAGGTAGCGGAGTGACCAGCCACCTCTGTGGGCACTTTATGGTGCTGTTTAGGTGGGTGGTGCTACACACTGTAGGAGCTGGTGTCTGATGGGTCCTCGAGAGCTGCGGAGCAGTGGGACACCCCGAGTTAGGCTGTAGCGGGCTTCCTCAGCACGCCACGTGGTGCCACAGGAAGGTGGGCTGCTTTCTGAAGCTGCTATCGAGGGTGACCGTGTAGCTGGCAAAATGAAGGTGTAAGTTGTGAAGGGGATGGAAGGCTTGGGAGGGAGGAGAAGGAGGAGGAAATAATCACTGAAACTTAGATAATAATTTTATTTATAGTCTAGTGTGCACACATGGCTGTTGCCAATGAGGCTACCAGTGACATAAATAAACTCAAGCAAAAGATGTAAGCGAGTGGATATATGTAAAGGCTTCTTGGGGCAGTGCCACGAATTTGGACATCGACCAAGAGAATTATTTATGTCCCTTGCAATTTCAATGAAGAGCACAAAGGAGATAATTAGACCAGGATGCTTCGCGTTGCTCTTTCCATCTTGCGCACATTTGTGCCCACCAAATGTGAAATGTTCGCCTTTTCCCCTCCAACGTGATGGTTGTTGAACTTATTTTTAGTGTCATTTGATAAGCCTCCCTGCTCGCAGAGAGACATCCCACTGACCCAGCCACTGGTCATTGTCTATACCAGTTCCCATCAAAGCGGGCGCGCTTTGTCAGGTTTCGACTCGAATATCCATTTTGCATCTGAAGTACAGTATCGAAAGTGACTGGATCATTTGAGCCTTTTTCTTCAGCTGCTCCCTCTTTCCTCCCCCACAGTGTTTCCGCTCACGCTAACATAATTTGGCATCGGCGACGTGACACGACACTGTTTTTTCTACAAAATTATAATACAGATATTGGCCATGTTTGGTGCTGGCCGGCGCTCCCAGAAATGCAATTGCTAAATTGATGGAAGGAGGTCTTTTGCCACTGCTGCATCTGAACCAATGCTCGGTGCCCCCTCAAAAACCGAGTAATGCACATACAGTAATAGGTCATTCAATGTCAAAAGGCATAAAAAAGATGAGCAAAATCTTCACAGGCTGCTGCTTGCTGTTGCCTTTAATTATATTAATTAAACTTTGAAATTCTCATGCAAAGAGAGTTGCTGGCTTGTGACGCTGAGGAGCCCTTGGAGATTTGGGGAGGGGGGGGAAACCCTGAGATACCAGCTTAGTGGCTACTGCTTTTTTTTAATCTTAAAAAAAAAAATCCATAAGCCTACTACTGCTAGGTATGTTTATAGATGATGATGTTTTATGCGCTACTGAACTCTGAATGCAGGAAAGGGGAAAAAAAAACCCACCAGCCACAGTGTCAAGGTCTTGAAGCATCAGTCCCTCAAACTCCGCTCAAGATCTCTGGTTACAGGCTGTCTTCCCGTGGAATAACGCTCTATTAATTTTCTTCCTGTCCCGGGTGCATAATGAAAGAAAGGTGTCTTCAAAAACTAAAGGGCAAAGTCTTGCTTGCTACCAATACCTTGAGGCATCCTGTCTACATTTTGTCATGCGTGTGCACTTTTCAGTGCTCGAGTGACAAGATTTCCAGTCAGAAGGTTCCCGTAAGGCACGATGCGATGGGAGGCTCGCGAGGGTTTTGTGATCTGACATGGCTGTGAGGCACTCGGCTCTTGCGCTTGCTGAGCCTAGTGGGAATTGTTATCCTCTGCCTTTGGCTAGTAGTCCCTGTTTAAGTAACACGTGCCATCCCTGCATCTGAGAAACTTTGCATCTCTGCTAAAAGCACATTAGGTCCTGAGAATTTGGAGTCCTTAAAAAAACCCCACATAAAATAACAAAAATAGAACAACATTCTCATCTTTGGTCTCTGTGTTCTCTCTCCCTTTTGTGTTCTGTGAAAGCATAGCAAGGCAGCGCCGCTCTTCTCGTGGCTGCTGCCGATCACAGAGTACCAACGAACGCACTGGGGTGAAACGCGGGAGCTCGGTACGGCAGTGCTGGCTCCTGGGAGCAGCAGGGAATGCAAAACCTTCGGAGCTTGGGCTTGAAGATGATCCAAGAAATGCGAGGAAGTGCTCGGTTCTCTCTTGCTTGGTTGAAAAGTGGCAGTGTGGCTGTCTTTCCTCCTGGTATCCTCTTCTCTTCCTCTACTGAGATTGAACTCGGGTGAAGTTGATGCATCGGCCCTGAGGGAGGGAAAAGAGAGAAGCTCTTATTGGCGGAGTAATAAATGCAACCAAGATTTTTGAATGCTGAATATTAGATGCTAGAAGGCGGCTGTAATTTCAATTCTGATGTTTGTGAAAATAACATAGCCATGAAAAACCTTTTAAGAATTAATGGAAATTACCCAGGGTGAGGCACTGCATTTGACTTACAAATGTAAGATGTTAGGAAAGCAGCGATGACACAGAAGACACATTTTGAACACTCTCAGGTCTTCTGTGAGGATAATTTACAAATTCTCGGTGACTGCAGTGAGCAAACTCAGACCTATGGTAAGGGAAGATCACAGCGAAGACAGATACTCCCCACAGATCTCCCCCAAGCCAAAGCCTCACGGCGCGCGGCGCAGATAGATGTGACTGTTGGTTAGCGGAGCTGCTGCTGATTTGAAATGGTATTTTATTAGCAATAACCCCAGCTCTGCATCCATAAATTCTCTTACGTGCTTCAGAATCACTGCATACCAAAAGGAAGAGTGGTTTCTCTTGGTCTCATACCTGAGTAAATACCGTTCTCCCATAAATGGGCCCAGATTAATCTTGACAGCTTCTGGTGTAGCTGAATGAAACAAATGCACTAGCAAAAATCACAGCCCCTTGTTATTCAGTTGGGAGAAGCACTAAAAATTGCCAGTCACTTCTCAGAGCTTATTGAGAGCCCAAACTCTGAAGTAAGGGTGTCCTCTCAACAGAGCAGCTCCTCTCTTCAAACAGCTCTTCTGGGCGCAGCGGTGAGACCTTTCCCCTCTGTGATGGGGAAAGCCAGCTTACAGCAAGCCTTTGTGCAGGACTTCTCTGCCCAGAGAAGGTCCTTCTCCAAGGCATGACGTGGAAGTATGAAATTGCGTGAATATTTCTTTTTAAAGATGCATGATTGGGGAAAATTACTGCTTTCTTCTTAAACCTGGGAGACTATGGCCTTACCAAATGAAATTAGGGCTGAATTTCATATTTCTTTCATTTATTTATTTTGATCTCAATGTTGTGCCAGTGAACAGGGAGGGTGATTGCACACAGAGCTACCTGGCATTACTCAAGCAACTCTCAGCTGGTACCTGCGCCTGAGTGGCACGGAAGGGCTGGCATTCTGGTCAAGGGATTTCTTTTGTTCCTAATGCTCTTCTAATGATTCTGCTTCTGACAACTGTATAATAAATATAAAACTCACAAATAGGTGGGTATGGTAATTGTAGTACTGTATTATAAATTCAGAAGAGATGCAGGAAGGTGAACCAGGAGTGCAGAGAGATTCCTTCAAAGGCAAAGTGTGATAGGACTGGGCATCTTTATGCACCTATGCACCTTTCCAGTTCCTTGCTTTGTTTGTTGTTGTGGGGTTTGGTTGTTGTTTTGGTTTATTTTTTTTTAATTAAGCATATCAAAATGCATTCCATGGTATTTCTGGAGCATAAAATCCAGAAATGCTGTGCAACTCGAGCACTTCTGATGGCAGAGCTCATGTTGAAGAAACGCTGGCAGCAAGGATGTTTCCATCCAAGTTAATGCCACAGTGGAAACACAAGACTGCAAAACATGAACAGAAAACAGGCATTGGGGGGATTGCAGTAGTTCCTAGCTGATGTAATGAATAATCCAATCTACCCATTGATACAGAATTTCTGCTTTTGTTTGTATCTTTCTCGCCATTCTTTAGAGATAATGACCCGTGCATGAATTTATGTGAATTTTGGGCAGATGATTTGACTATTACTTGTTTTGGTGTTTGCATTTGGAAGGTGTTTTAGTGACTCAGTGCTTTACCTGAGGTTTGAAATAATCACTGGAATGAAAATGTAAGTTCTTCAGGGTCTGAATGCGTGAAGTCAGTAAGTGCAGTGCGTTAAGGGAGGCTGAGGGTGTTTCTCTCTGCAGAATGGCATTAATGAACTAGATAACAAATGCCATTACAGGGGCAAGCTAGCCCCTCAGTTCTAGGGAAGATGCTGTTCCATTGCCCTGCGATTTTGGAGTGTCATTCATCTTCTAAAGGCTGACCATGAGTGGTAGATGAACTTTGAATAGTATAAAGGGGGAACTGAGGAGGAAAGGGAACATAACCCTGCTGTGAAGCCTTAAGATGTAGAGCTGCTGTCTTAGGAGTCACAGGGTGCAGCTTCCACTGGAATTAAGAAAAAGGTGTTCTGTTATGTTCTGACATCTTCTCTGCCAACCTCTAGTAAGGGTTAGAAGGTTTCTGGAGGACACTCCTGTGATTTTTTCCTTTCTACCTGAGGTAGAGTCACTTCCACTCCGAACCTACCCCCAGGCATTCAGTCAATGAGTACATCTGATGTACGATCCGTTAGTGCTTCTGTGCCGGCACCCTTGCCTACCTTTTCTTCCTTCAGAAAACTGGAGGAGGAGAGATTTCAAATTAAAACAAAGCCTCCCAGATCAGAAGCCATTTTTTGTGTACAATGTGATGCTTGCAGAGGATAGAGCTGAAATCAGGATGTTGGGAAATACATTGAAACTGCTAATTAATGAGAAGATCAGGAGCGCCCGAGTGTCATTAACGGAACAGCAAATACTGCACATGGCATAGTAGAGAACAGCTTTTACACTTAGGTAATGGGATGTGACAAGGTGCCTGGTTCCACAATACCTACACATGAAATGCATTAAGAAGTAGCTTTCAACCCAATGTAAAGGGCTTTGAGCTCTCACCATGCTTGCAATTTAAGTCTAACGTGTACAATTAACCATATATACTTTTCATGTTATTATTTCTTAGCAAAAATAGAAACATGTCTGTCAGCAAGCCTCTCTCGTGGTCTGTTTGCCACAGTTTGTTTCACATATGTGATTTCTTTCCCCTAAATGCTGGCTTAGAAGGTTTTTCCCTCCAGGTCGAGTGGTTCCAGACACAGCAGGGACAGGAGATCCTTAAATAAGCAATTACCCTCATGGTTCCCCACTCATCTCCCATGGTCTCTGTCCCCAGCATCCTTACTGAAGGACTCAGGGGGAGGGAAGGAGAAAAAGAAGGAATTGTTTGGTCAGCCAGAGCCCTGATCCTGTAACCCATCCAACAGGCAGAGAAAAAAACATTAATGGGAGAATCTCAAAGCACCTAAGAAACACCAGCTATCAAACACTGTCAACATCAGATAATAAGAGATAACAGATTCACTACAAGTAGTTGAGATTTTAAGCCATTCACATATTAGATGGGCAAACTGAAGTAGGCAGAAGATAAAAGACTAATTTTAAATTCCAGACTTATTACTCCAGATCAAACCAATACAAACTGTAGGCTTTCATCAACTAGAAAAGTGGGTGGTATGTGACATAACAAATACCACTGTCTTTGTGCAAGTTGGTTTTGAGAAAAGATACATACTTGTGTAAGTGGTTTCTCTAAATGAATTCAAAACTTCCTACATAGTGCTATTTCATCATGAAGTATCCATTTCATCATTAAGACCAGCTTTCAGTAACAGAAGAATAATAAGAAATATGCTAAGAAATAATAATAAAAATATGAAAAGTCTATCTGGTGAACTGTGCAAGCCAGACTTAAACTGCAGGCATGGTGAGAGCTCAAAGCCCTTGAGTAATTTTTTCTTCTGATTAATCTGAACTTTACAAAAAGTACTATTTACTTGAACAGCAGCACTGTTTACCCAACAGTAGACTCATCAGTTGATTTTTGGCCTTCACAATTAAAACACGCTTGTTGTGTGTAACTAATTACACCAGTGAATTGCCATCCTAGCAGCACTGCCATGATCCGCCAGTTTGGGGAGTGAATGTTACACTCATGTCCCTGTACTCAATTAAACAACCAATACAACCAATTTGAAATCAGATGTATCATGCCTTGTAAATCACTGGATCATAAACCTTAACAATACCAACATGGAGTCAGTATAAAATTGAACTAAATGAGTGGTTTAGGACTAGAGTGATTAAAGAGTTATGCAAGCGTTTTGTGATCCCAGTGTGGAGTATGGGAGTTGTCTCCACACACCAGGTTCAATAAAGACAAACTCGCCCTTAACTTTCAAAGATGCACCACAGGAACTGCAGGAGAAGAATGCAGCAGGTATTTAACAACAACAGAGAGGAAAGAGATCCACAGCAGGGGTCTGTACCTAAAAAGGAATACTTTTAAATTACATTAAAGCCATTTCTTAAGTTGTTGAAGATCTTGTTGGATTTCAGCTATGGGGCAAGCAAGACAGAGTCCCTGCAGGGCACGTGGGGAGGATGCCTTTTGGGCTGCACTCCGAGACAAGCCTGCTGGGTAGTCATTGGTTTTATGAGGTAGCTTTCAACATCCCACTTCACCCCACTGTCTCTGGCTACTGCTGGCTATGTTTGGCCCCATTTCAGTATCCTTCAGAAATTCAGAAAGGCAGGTGAAGCAGCGTGTAAAATCAGGGCGGGTGGAGATGGGATGTGATCATACCCAGCCTATGCTGCTCCGGCTGTTCCCAAGAACTTTGTCACTCAACCCCATGCCTTGTCCTTGCACACAACTTAGTATCTTGCCCATGCTGAGTAACTGTATATATAGGAGAAGGTTCCCTGTGCACTGCTGAATTGTTCAGCATCCAGCTTAGGAGTGATGAGAACAACTGCATTTTCCAGAGGAGCGCTTACACAGCCTTGTTTTGTCCAGAACAGTTGTATTACCCCCTGTAATATACAGTAGCGTAAAAAACTGCCTCACTTGGGCCTTGGAGGATCAAGATCCTCCACTCTCTGTCACTGAGGTACCAGCAGAAGCTGGGAATTGTGTGCTTCTCCCCCCAGCTGCACAGTCCCCATAAAGAGAACATAGCCTTCTGGAGTTTGTCATTTACATGGCACAAGTGAGCGCTGTGCTCTCCAGCCCGACCGGTCAGTGCCCACATGGCCATGAGGAAGGGGAGGGTTTTAGAATAATGCCACCCCCCGAGACACATCTTTAGCCAGGTCATTTATGCTGGCTCTGTCTCCGCAGCATTAGCACAGCATCTTTCATCTCTGTGATCAGTGCCTCCCCAAGAAGCCATCTTCCCCACAGCCTTTTCAGAGAAGGAGAAGGCTGTGTAAACCTTTTCTTTGCTAATGCAAGGGAACAGGCAATTTGCTGCTTTCCAAACCTCTTTAGAATCATTAACTCCCAGTACAGAGCTTACTGGGAACAATGAACTCCTACACTTGCTCCTGACCTGCACGCTCTTGTGCAGTGCTGGCAATAAAAGGGCCTTTTAAAGGAATAAAACCAGCAGGGATTGAAAGTAGGTGCTGAGATGCCAGCACCTTCCTCAAAGCCCTGCAGGAAGAGCTGGGCAGCAGTGGCTGTTCCCTTCCTGGAAGAACCCCGCTGCTTCCCCTCAGCGGAGCGGGACAAGGCAGCAGCTTGTGCTGACACGCCTGTGTCGGGCTCAGGAGCCAAACCTTGCTGTCTCACAGCCTTCAGAAAGGGCCATCACTGATCCTCCCTCGCTGTAGCCAGCAAAAGCGACATTAACCAGAGCGAGTGTCACCTTGCCCCCATCTCCTGGGCATTAAAATTCTACCAGCATTAACATCCCTGCGCTTCTTTACTAGCTCCCGGCTCAGGATGTATTTCACTGCTATCACCATTATAACATTACACTCACCTCATAAATATCGGTTGACAAGCTGGAGCGTACAACTGAAGTTAAGTTTATATATTTATATATTTATTTATTTTTCAAGATAGCTGGTTTATATGTTTACTTTGGAGAGGAGCTGCTAACCCAGCCATGTCCTGCACAGCTCTAAGCAGCGTTCAGGAATTTAAACTGCCATGTCTCCTTCTCACACTTGCTCTCTGTCCCTGACAATCAACTAATGCCTCATCCCAGAGACCCAGGGAGCTCAGAACATTACAAGAATGTGGAATTCATCAAACGTTGTGAGTGGGAAGGGATCCACAAGGATCATCGAGTCCAACTCTTGTCCCAGCATAGGACAGTCCCAAGATTCAGACCATGTGTCTAAGGGTGTTGTCCAAGTGCTCCTTGAATCTTGTCAGGCTTGGTGCCATGAGCACCTCCCTGGGGAGCCTGTGCCAGTGCTCCACCACCCTCTGCCTCAAGAACCTTTTCCTCACGTCCAGCCTCACCCTCTCCTGCCACATCTTCCTGCCATGTCCCCTGGTTCTACTGGCTTTATACTTCTGCTAACAGAAACCTCTGTGCTCCGTTGCCAAGCACTCAAACCTCATCTCTGCAGATGTGTGTTGCTACCAGCATGTTTATTTCATAAAAAGCAAAACCACTTTATGTAGTGAGAGTTTCCTGCCCTTGCATGTGCCGCGTTGCTGCCCACAGGAGAGCAGCCACAGCAGGCTTCGGTGGCCGCGCGCTCACCCACCGCCATCCCAATGCGGTGCCATTCGGCAGCCGCACGAGTCGCCAGCGATCACGTCCCAGTCAGCGTTCCTGAGGCACGCTGTGGAGGTAGATACTTAGCACCTGGGAAAGGATGACTCGCAGTGCTATACACTGCTGGAAGGATCATTTTTAATGCAATAAATCGGCAATGAATCTCTTAGAGGAATAATCTTCAGCTGCCGTTATTGCTACAGAACCCATCACTACTGATGCAGACATCAGGAGCATTTCTAGGGCTGCCCAAGGAGGCTTTCTCCCCAAAATTACTGAATTGATGGCTGAAACATCACTGACAGAAGGGAGGTAAGCTCTGAACCCCAACAACAACAGTGGATGGGCTCAAAATCCCCCTAAAGTAACAATAACATAATAAAAAAAACCAAACTGCAGATGAATGGCACTATATATTTTTACCCTAAGAAATTTTTTTTCACTCTGGCAAATTTTGCCAGTAACTTCAAATAAGTAGAAAGGCATATAACTTGTTTATTATCCTCATATTTATGTAACATAGCCTCCTTAGCATGTGTGCATGAACTTTGTGATCTATCCAAGCAATACAGCGGTCCTGGAGGTCAACTTCCAGAAGTCATATAATCTGAATTTCAAGAACAGTAATTTCACAGTGAAACCTGGCATCATCTGCCACAAAAAAGACTGCTTTGAGGAGAACGTGCTGGCACAATTGCAGGTACCTCTGTAGCTGAGTCTGACTTCACAGCCACCCTTCATCCTTTGGTCCTGCTTTAGTTGTGAGTA
Organism: Caprimulgus europaeus; assembly: GCA_907165065.1. Next base: position 81,043,590 of record OU015526.1, read on the forward strand.
GAGTGAACATGGAGTAAAGTGCAGAGAAGAGGACAGGACTAATTTTTAAAAGATAGTTCCTGTCGTTCTGCACCAAACAAATAATGTATTTTAGAGTACAGGCCAGCAAAATAAAACTACCAGTAATAGGTTCAAAACAGGAATTTTAAAGATGCTGTCTAAAAATATAGAATATGTAATGGATGGCCAGGAGTCTGTAGCTGCTCTGTCAGTATTTCTTGCAGGAAAATACACAGCTCAGTTGTAGCCATCTGCCTCAGACTTTTATCTTAATATAAATATTATGCAGTAAGTATTAATTTGTGGTGAGAAACCCTGCGGGTATCTAAAACCCTTTCCTGTGTTATTCTGACATAGCCCCGATTCAGCAGTTCACCGCTGTCGAACAGAGTTGTGCTAAGGTCTGGTTTGCTGGGGTTTTTTTCAAGTGCTTGTGTGTGTTTTGGTCAATCTCTTGTGAGGATGGTTTGTTAAATGGATGGAGCAAACATTCACTGATGCAGGTGTGTTGTCACCAGGCAGGGCTTGGTATCTGCTTCGTACGCACTTTGCGTTCACGTAAAGGAAAGCGCTCGGTGCGCTGCAGTGAGGAGTTGAGCATTATCTGTGGTATTTTTAGTACACTGGCGGCTTTGAGGAAATGCTATTAAGAACAGCTTTTCACCCCACTAATGACGCTTATTTTGTAACTGGACATATGGACATTTCGGCACAGTTGCCACAGCGAACAAAATCTTCTAAGTGCATGTTTACCAGTGGTGTAACCTTGTGAAAGCCAGGGCTGAAGGGATTTTGTAGCTCAATATGCTATGTGGCACTGAAAGGAGGGCTTCTGCCAAGACTCCCAGTACTTGAGAGCAAAGTTGCCGGGCTAGACTCTCAACCCTGTTTTCCCACCTTTGAAATCCAAGTAACTCTCGCAGAGTCATCTGAAAAGCTCTATCCAAGCTGAACTCCTGCTAATCAAGTCTAAGATGAACAGCACGGGCGCCGTGCAGCTCCTCGCCCGCGTCCACACAGCCCTGCAAGCGCAAGAGCTGTGGTTATCCTCACCATCTCTGCTCCCCTCGCGTCTGAGTGACCGTCACTCTCCCCTTGATATGCCAGGGAGGCAGCTCTTGCCCTGATGGGTGGGGTTCAGAGAAGGACAAGAAGGTGAGTGGACTGCAGAGCTATGCAGGCAGCTGGGGAGGGGAAAGGAAACAAGTGCTCAGCTAGCGTGAGCGTTTGCCATCCTGCCTAGACAGGTTTTGCTAATGAAGAAGGGAGGGATTTATCTTCCTTTGCCAAGTTTTCTGTGACTGCTTTATTCAGCAGTTCTCCAAATAAACTACTGCCTTGAAAAAGAGTGGTTGTGACAAGCTGCCTCTCCTGCGAGTTGGCCTTCCAGGTCTGGGAGAAGAGAGCGCGACGAGCTGCTGAGCCGGTTGTGTGGGCCTTAGGGGAGAATAAAACTGTAAGCATTTGTAGCATCTGCTTCAAAAGGAGGTTGTGGCAAATATTTTATTCAGCAGAGCTGGAGGTCTCCTGTCTCTAGAGGGCAGGAGCTTGTTGATTTCCCTCATACAAGGCCAGCATTGCTTATGCAAAAGGAAAGGATGTGGAAATGGCCTGGAGAGTCCCTGTTTTCCTACCACGGACTCTGGAGTGAGGGCCCCAGCACGTTCTCCATCTGACCCCTTGGCAGTAAGCCTCCCTCACTTGCAGCGCTTCTGCCTCCGTGGCCTGGCAAGGTTTGACCCTTCCTTCCTGAAGGACATGCTCTTGTTTTCCCATGGCAAGCACCTGCCAATGGAGGGCTCTTCTCCTTCAGACCTAATTATGCCTTGGAAGGCAGCTCAAGCTTGTTCTCACTGCCAGAGGGAAAGTGATCTCTGTCCTGGCAGCCATCCCAGCACACACCTAACCCAGTGCTGACGCTCCCTCACACAGGCACGAGAACCAGGACATTTCTTCTCCCGTCATCCCCAGAGTGATGTGCTGGGCTGTCACTGGGAGAGCTCCCTCTGCTCGAGTGAGGAAGCAGCGGTGGGACGGTGCTGCTCGCTGCCAGGTGAAGCTCTGAGAGCTCCTCCTTCATTTCTGCGGTACACCCGCATCGCTGCCGCGGGGTGGGGGCACTCAAGGGAGGGGGGTCTTCTCTGAGAAGTGCTTTGGCTCTCTGAACTCTTCTGAAACTTTCTAAGGTGAATCCTCATCAGGAGTGTGTGTTACTGGGGACTCCATTTATGTTATGGGAGGACTCCAGCCAAACTGACAGCAGGCCTGATCTTTAGTGCTAAATGTTTGCCTCATGGTAGCATCCTAAATGACTCCTCAAGTCCTCTACATCTTTTTTTGAAAGAAAGCAAATATGCTACTAGAGGCATCACATTTCAAGCCTTGTAAAAGCAGAAACAGAGCCCAATTTTAAGCCTACTAAACCCAACAAACATCAAAACCTGGCACTTTGTGGTCTTTTTCATCTAAAAAGGCAGAGTATCAGAAATTTACAGTTCCTGGAGATGGCACCTCTAAAGCAGAAGTCAAACATCTCCATTACTCTTCCTTCCTCCCCTCTGTGCAACTACTCAAAGCTAGAAGAATGCAGTTTATCTTTCTCTGAAATCAGAGGTAGCAACAGATCAACCATAACTGTCAGAAGAACCATTCTCTTCAAACTCCTCCTCTCTTCCATCATGACTTCAGGAGAGGTCACCTTCAAGCCTCTCCCAAAGGCTCCTTCCTTTAGGAATACTTCCCAGTCTCCTTTTCCTGATGGACTTTTCTAACTTGGGCTTTTCTGAAGAGATGTTGCCATGTTCAAATGGTTCATATATTTAAGAAGCAGATGCTCTACAGCTGCAAAGTCCACAAGTCATCCAGAGGTCACGTTCTCAGCTTGTAACAGAAGGGTAACATGGCATTCATACCCCAGCCAAAAACCTGGCCCGTCTGATTTTACAGTATCTGACTGGCATATGATAATGACTTGCAAAGAGAGAAGTCACCTCAGTTATGCAGCATTTAGGACGCTATGTAAATAATTGTTAAATAATTATCACGCAATTATTATGAGGAAAAAATTCCCCTTAAGAAATTCTGTGGGGAAATAAATGTGAATCTCTTGGAAGCTGTAGATGGGGTTTAAGCGGATTCTCTGAGGAGGAGGAGTGGGAAGGCCCTGGCCTGGCAGCAGAGTGCAGCTCTCCCACAGTTGTGACTGCTTAGGGACGTGGCTCTGTACATAGCCATGCACATGCCTGTACACACACTGCATGCAGCAGCCCTCTAGATGCCACTGCCATCCAGCTGTCACTTCACCAGCCCAAGCCTTTACAGCTATATCTGATGGCTGGATCCTTCGCAGCGATAATGAATTAAGTATTAATGACACTGACCACTGGGCGCAGTAACGAATGTGGATGCCAAGCTGTTTCCCCACCTCTCAACCCATCTCAGCTTCCCTGGTACAATGAGTACATGTCAGCGAGTCAGCTCTCCTTCCTGCAGACAAAATCCCACAGCACATCATTAGGCTTTTGTTTTAATTCAAATGGATTAGTAATCATAAACTTCACAGATATTTGGACATCTGTCCCCCCCCAAAAAAAAAACTCTTCTCCACTCAGAGCAGTGTTAGAAGTGGCAGCTCCAGAATCCCCACCTTGGACCAAGGCCTAAATCTCTCCTGAAAGCCAAACGCTCATGCAACACGATTAATTAAAATGACCACAGAATATATTTTCTCCTGTGGCCTGCTCCATATCTCACTTAGACCTTCTGGACTACGAGAGAGGAGAATCTCTGAAGCTGTCTGATTTCTGTTTGTACACAGAGATGTCTCTTAACTGTACGTCAGACGTGTTTCAGACGGTGCTGCCTGACTGCTGCTGTTGCCAGCATTACTGCTGGTGGAAGCCTGAGCCATTGACCCATAATCCACTGTACTCACAGAGCAAGAGCTTGCTCTAACTAGTCTGTTACTATAATGAGTGCTGCTTTCTGATGCTAATCAATGGGGACAAAGATGAAATGCCAGTATGCATTTCCACATCTGTCTGGTATTGGAATTAGGAGTTGGTGCCTCTGTCCAGAAACACAAACTGTTGCAAGCGAGGGCTGTGTGTCTGGCCCCCTTGCATACAAAATGAAAGCTTAATCTCTTATTTGGACATTATAGATCACAGGAGAGGCACGCTGCTGGGAGTCATGGTACTGGTAGGAGGCACAGGTCAGAGGAGCCTTGGAGTAATAGAGCTCTGGTGTGATGGAAGCTGAGGATCAGTCAGTACCCAGCAGAGGAAGAGAGGAATGTAAGAGTTCTCGTACAAGAAGTTATTCCAGCAAGCAAGACAGGGTGGGCAGCACACGTGCAGCAGGTTTCTCTAGTAATTCTTTGCCAAGAGATCTGTCATTTAGAAGGCTTTTCTCCTGGATTATCTTGACAGCTAGCAGTACTCGCCTTACTTCCTACTAGCAAGGCATTTGCTAACAATTTTCTTGGACATACTAGTGTCACAGTTACCAGCTTCTGTTAATTTTCAGGCACTGCTGCTGCTCTCATCTGTCTTGCTGAAAATCAGGAATAGTTCCTTTAAAGTCAGCAGCATAAAGCTCATGGAAATAAGATCAGAAGCTGGTCCTCAGATTGTATTATGACAGTGTGGTGTCTATCACAAACTCCTTTTCAGGACTCCCAAGCAGTTGGCCCATCACACGTGGTGCTGGCAGCCTGTAGGATGTGCGCTGCAAAGAGACGCTGCTCGAGCCCTGCAGCAGTTGCACTTTTCTCCTTCCTTGTGGGCTGGGGTATGTGGGGTGAAGTCTGAATTCTCTGCAGTATTTTCTCCTCACTGGAAATCACTGCTACAGATGTGCTTAGTGGAGATGCTCATGTTGTCCAGAAGCTAGGAGAGGTGTCCCATGGGGACACAGTCAGGCTGCATTTACTCTTTTCCCTGGATGTTTTTCCTAAGTGTACATTACCAGCTACTACTGGAAAAAGGATTTGGTCTGGGTCTTTTTATGCTCTAAATCCTGAGGAAGGATAGGGTGGTGGTTTTGGTCTACAGAGCTGCCCACATGGGATTTGCTTCTGTCACTGCCCAGACACTGTCTGGATCACTTGACTTACAAGCACCTCTGTGCTGCCCATCTCTGCTCTTAGGGGCTCTCCTGAGAAATGTGGGGGAATGTGTATGTGGTGCTGGATTTTGTTCTGTTTTTCAGTTTCCACCTTTCCCTTTCTCCTTTCTTTTACTTTGATTAGTGTAATTTCTATAATGAGTTTGTTTTTTGGTGGGGCTTTATTATACATGTGCCCAGAGATCTTGGTATTAAGTGCATTTTATAAATTAATAAATAAATATGCTCATTTGTTGTAGAATTTCTATTGTTGATTTGGGAACAGTAAGCTCTTGTAAATCTCAGCTTTCACCTTGCCAATCACTGTATTCCTGTAAGTGCACTGCAGTTATTTGGAACCTTTTCTGGGTTGGTGTTGGCATCCTTTTGCTAGATTACATTTATGCATTAGTACCATCTGTGCCTGCTGTACCTTCTGTGAGTTAGCCCTGGCCAAATGACTGGCATTTATCTGGAAGAGCACTGAAAAAAAAAGGAAAAAGAGAAAGCAAGGGGAGGAAGGAGGAATAGAGACAGTAAGGATGGTACCTAGAGCTTTGGGCTTGCTGCTGGCACTGACGGGTCTCGGGCAGGAGGACACACTGGGGAGCACAAACACCTGCACTGCTGATGAAATCTGCTGTGTCCTTTCTCAGTCTCTCTCACTAGGAGTTGCTTCATCCTGTCGTGATTTCAAATGCATCCTCCCTATCCTTAAAGGAAAGACAAACTGGCAAACCTAAGAGACAAAACTACTGCAGTCTGAGGGGTGGTTTTGGATTGGTGATGGCCTGTTTTCGTTGCATCTTGTCTCAGTTTGGTCAGGGAGAGTTTGGACTAAGTGGTGCCTTTAATCTGTGAGCTAGTATTGAAGGTTATTTACAATATTGATTGCATATAGGAATGCAGATGTCACCATGCTGGGTTCATTATTTTGCTTTCTATTCACAGTCATCTGCTGGTCAAAAAAACTTAGGTGTGAAATAGCCTCTTATGGGGTGTTTTTTTTCTATAAATAAAGGGAGAGGTGAGCATTTTCTTCTCTTACTGGTTTTTATATGTCTGTTATCTCATTCATCATAATCAACAAGAAGTGTTCCCTGCTCCAAGTCAGAGAGTACTGAGACACAGCAGCACAGGAACCTTCTTCAAGGATTCCTGAGAAATCAGAGCATTTTGCACAGGCTGAAGCTTTACTACTACCTGTCTCCCAGCAGCATGTGATACACCACTGCCATGCTTTTGTAGCCAGTCTCCACCTCCTGCCTCATCCCACCTCACCCTCCCCACCCCGCTGCCTGCCTAGGCTGGGCTGGTGGCTTCAGGAGAAGGGCATCTGTGAGACAAGGAAAGTCTTAACACTGATACAGGGAAGGGAATTCCTGGCAAAGCCAACAGAAAGCACCAAGGTCCAGGTCTGTCCACGCCTGTCTCTGGACACAGACTGGCGGGCATCATCCAGAGCACCCATCTGATAGTCTCTTCTTCTTTCCCCCCCAAGTACAGCTCCATCTGTGTCATGAGGTAAACTTTTCTTAGTTCCACAGCTCCCATCCAAATGAACAGAGTCTGGTCACTTAAGAGATTGTAAACTAAAAGCAAAGATTTCCTCATTCAACCCTGTTTTTGGTTTAAGACCAGTTTCACTGAACCCAAGAAAAAGAACTTGTGTGCATACTCTTAGCTGACAGCAGTTTGGATCAATCTGTCTTAGGTAGGTAGAAAACATAAAGAGCAGATCTAAAAACAAATGAAGGAGTTCTTAAACTGAACATAACTGTCTGCTAAGGGTTTAAAGGAGAATTATCTGGCTTAAAAATTACTTCAGTTAAATCAGTTCAGTGTCGGTGTGTCAAGAAAATGAGTGTGCCTTACCCAGCCTAACCTACATTAGAGAAGGAGCACACCAGCTTCTGGCAGAGGGGCTGGGAAGCCACAGTTCCTAGTGAGGCTGGTGAATCAGCTGTTCTCCTCCAGCAAAGGACTCGTCTTTGTGTTTACCTGGACAGTGCCAAAGCTGAGGGAACTCTCTTACTTGTAAGCATTCCCCGAAATTGGGATGACCTTACAGTAGATGTGTCACCAAGAAGAGATGTAGGAGTTGTGGCACGTTTACCTGCGTGCTGTGTGATGCACACTCTGTTTATAGTCTGGTGCTGCCGAGGTGGTGTGCGTTCATGGGCAGGTGTCCTGGCATCCTTTCTCCAAAGGTGCTCTTTGGTAAAGGCAATTCACAGTTAACAGGATAACTGTGATTTGTGTGGGCTGTGTTTGGCTGTGGGGTCACTCTAGCCTGCAGCACAAGGACTCTTGGTCTGGAATAGCCTGCTCTTACCAGCAGCTCCACCAAGCCAAGCTGTTAGGCTTCAGCAGTGCTGACAGCAGGTTCTGTGGACACTGGTGTGTGAGGGAGGCACGTGGCTGGCCTCAGGCCTCTCGCCCACCCTGGGGGCCACTGGCCCCTGCCCACCCAGGCCAGCCAAAACAGGGGAGGGAGGTGCACCCTGCACTTGTGGAGCCCGTCCCTGGAGGGAACAGCTTGAGGAGCACAGTCTGCTGATGACACAGGAGGTGGAAAAACAACAGCGGCTGCTCTGGGTCTGCTGCAGTAAGGTCAGTTTTTCAGACATGCTTGAGGCATACTGAGCTGATCTATTCCCCAAAAATACTTGTTGGCATTCTCTCTTTTATACTTTGTGCTATCTTGAACACTCTTACTTCAAATTTACATTAGCATTATGAGAAGAACTAGAGTGAGTTTGATAAATATTTATATGTAATAAATACATTTTTTTTGTTTTCTTCTGAATGGCCACTTTCACACTGTGGAATCTTTTCTACTAAGAATATGATATTTAGAATTCAAGATTTGCTTTTTCTTTCTTTCCATATGTTCTGTGTTAAACATATGCTATACTTTATATTTAAAAACTAGCAGCAGACTGAAAAAAATAGCCCACACCACAAAAATATGTTTGCTTCATTATCAAAAGCTTCTGTTTTTTTGTTTAACACATGGGGGGGGAAACACCCTTGAGGACAATTTCAGAATGTGAAACTAACTTTGAAGAGCTGTGGAGAAAGCAAACATCTGATTCTTCAACGGCAGCACAGATAAGGCTTGTCAGAGCTTAGAGCTATTGCATTGCCATGGAGAGCTGGTGGTGGAGTTGTCAGCTTTGTAATTAAGGAAGGAAGCCCCTCCACTTAATTTAGGAATTGGCCTTTGAACACTTGGATAATTCTTAAAGTGGCCTCTTCTGACAAACTGCACTGATATAAATGAAGAATGACCAGCATCTGACATTCTGTAGGTTCCTACCTTCTGACCTGAAGGACCACCTTTCTTACTTCCCTGTCTGGGATTGCACAGGGTTTTCCTATTGACCTTCTGCTTCTGTATATAGGATCACCTATCACTCACCCAGGATGGGCAGTGAATGAAATGCAGCACAGGACTGGGCACAGCGGGATGCCAGGTCTGTGTCTGACCCAGCCACCTCACATCCTGCAGCACTGAAACAGACTCTCAGCATTGCCTAGACTGGAAAAGACCTTCAAGATCACGGAGTCCAATCATTAACCCCACACTGACCAGTCCCCGACTGACCCATGTCCCTCAGCACTGTGTCTACACGACTCTTCAAGCCCTCCAGGGATGGGGACTCCACCACTGCCCTGGGCAACCCCTTCCAATGCCTCAGAACCCTTTCAGCAAAGAAATTCTTCCTCACATCCAATCTCAACTGCCCTGGCCACAACTGGAGCCCATTTCCTCTTGTCCTGTCCCTTGGTCCTTGGTTGAACAGACCCACCCCCACCTCTCTCCACCCTCTTTTCAGGGAGCTGGACAGAGCCAGAAGGTCTCCCCTCAGCCCCCTTTTCTCCAGGCTCAACACCCCCAGTTCCCTCAGCTGGGAACTCAGCACACTTGTGCTCCAGACCCTTCCCCAGCTCTGTTGCCCTTCTCTGGACACACTCCAGCACCTCCATGTCCTTCTTGGAGTGAGGGGCCCAACACTAAACCCAGTACGTGAAGCAATGTGCTGTCAGTTATTTTATATATGCCACCATTACTTTACAGAAGCTTAGCCTATGGTTTAGGTTTGGAGGGGGGTCAGGGGGTGACAACAGCTTCTTCATCATGAGCCAGATCAGTGTCTGTATCCTGCCACGTCCATGCTCTGAGCCAGTGACCTCCACCCCTGGGGCTGTGCAGGTTCCCCCAGGGGCTGGGCTCCAGTTTGTGTGGGGACTTACAGATTCTGGGGGTACAGCAGGCAGCTTCTCATCAGAACAACCCCTGAGCCTCTGCTGTGCCATGAACAAGGGCTTTGCCACATCCTCTCCCTTCCACATGAGCTCTGCCAGATGCTCAGCTCACAGATGTGTCTGGTGGGTGCAGGTGGAGATGCAGTGCCAGGTAGCTCTCTGCTCTAAGCTCACTCCCTTCTCCCTGCATAAAGAAATGCTTAGAAATGTCAACAAGGAGAAAGTTTTAAGGGATTTGAGAGAAATTATAATCATTATTGTAGCCTATTTCAATATTGCTGCCTAAGAGACTGAATTTATTTGGTAAAAAGAAACTGAACCATCACCACAAAAAGATCCTTGTTTCAGAGTAGGGGAATGGTACAGTATGCTTAAATCGAGGTAAGATTTACAAACCTTGTGATAAATCTAATTGGTGAATTTAGGAAAGGAAATGGGGCTTGTTATTTGTTATATAAAAATGAAGTGATGTGGCTGTTGCTATGGTGACACCTTGTTTATTATACAGCAGAGTAAACTGTGAAAATGTGCTGCCTGAGAGCCCTTCAGAGTAGATACCTTCCCCCCTCCTCTGTATTTAGGTCTTTTCCTGAATGTTTAATTTGCTGTTTGGGAGGGGAGGAGGAAATGCCCAGTCATCCTCTAGCTAGGTGTGAATATTTTAAACTTTCTGAAATCACTGGTAGTGTAGAACTTGTCTCTGAAATTACCTGGTAAATGACCACAGCAACGTTTAGAAGTAAAAAGCAATGAGGTGTGCACAATTGCCTTCTCAGGCTGGAGACACACACACGCTTAAGCATGAATTTAATTATAATACAGGTAGATTGGTGCCTTGTTTAAATCCTGTCACTGATGGGGATGACAGCTATTTCTAGCTGAAACCATGATACAACAAAAGCCTACACTGTTAAATTATAAACTTAGAAATAAAAATGCTCTTGCAAAAATAAAATATAGGTTTAATTATTGTGATTAGTTGCATATTTCAAATAATATTTTCAAACAAGTGTAGCTAAATTAGTAAAGATAGCTTTGTGAACCATCTTAAGATGGCTTACACATATTTAGCTGCAGTTAGGAAAGGGCTGATTGAAGTTAAATGATTTTTAAAATTTTAAAGTGACCCAGGCGTGTTGGTAAGGGGTCTCGTACCAGCTGTAATAGAATTTAATCAAGCCTGTCTCTATAAGGCCTTACTGAAATCAAGAGCCTATTAAGCCCCACTTTGCTTGTCTAAAAATCGTTGCTTCTAATTAAATCTTTGCAAACCAACTGAGGTTTTAGAGTTTGTGAATTACATATAGCATAAAAGGACAAAAAACTCCAGACTGCTGTGACTTAAACACGCTGCTAGCAGGATTCCTTACTGCACGAGAACTGTTAAAATCTTACTTGCTGTAATGGACAAATTAACAGCCCAGGTTTTTTGCTCCCATAATCTTCAAAGGTGTAAACTCTGAGAACAGTATGAACAAAATACTTCAGCTAAACAGAACAGAAGCTGCCATCAGTGAGGTGGGCTTTTTTTTCCTTGACTGATCCTGTTAAAATCGACTCAAGTTACATTAAGACACCATTAATGTAGGAAGGTGTACAAAATACTGTCAGTGTCATGTAACACTTCATTAAAACATGTGAAATGTAAAAAGATGCAGGCAGGTTTTGTTATGAAAAACATCTGTAAAATCTATTGAAACAAAAAAACCCAAACAAAATCAAATAATTAATAAAAAAAAAAAAAACAAACAACAAAAACCACCCAAAAAAAACCAAACCAAAAACTGACATGAGAAGTTGCTGTGTGGGCAATCACTGTATTGAGTCAAATCTGGCTCCAAAGCAAAGTCTTATTAAAACAGTCTTCCTGCAGTGCTTGCAACCCAACTATCACAGCATTACAAATTAATGCAAAAGATGCCAAAAGGCCCCTTAAGTAGAAAATGTCAACACGCAAATGTTAAGAGATTCACAGCAGAACTTAGAAACCTCCAAATTCCACTGAAACACCTCACATCCCATAACCCCCTTGGAAAATTTCAGTGGTATTGTGTGGAAATAGCCCGACTTGCCAGAGGAAGCACCTTCTCCTTCAGACTAGATGGGATTTCTGGGGACAGCCACGTCTTTTCCACGTGTCCCTGTGGGACAGCGTGTGTCCACAGAGCTTGGTGCACACCCTCTGATGAACAGTCAGGTTGGGCTTGGGCCAGAATCATTCCCAGCCCTCTCACACAGGGGTCTGGGACCAGCACGTGGTAGTAGGTACCGTACGTGCTGCCACACCTCCTGTGCTTCAGGACAGTGCCAGCCTCAGCTGGAGTAAGCTGTCAGACCAGCCATGGGCACGTGTGTTTGAAAGTGGCAGTCACGTGCCACAGCTCCTTCTCTCCCAAAGGATGGCACAGAGTAAACTTCAATGATGAGGTTAATGTGGGAAAAAATGGGTTTAGTTATGACTGCAAGAGACAGGCTTTTTGATAAACAGCAGATTCAAGGCACAGGAGTGTCTCGTGTTTCCACAGGGCAAGGCATGGAGCCTGCACTTAGGAGGTTTAAGACTTTCTTCCTAAGACTCACTGATAAAGGCTTCATTAATAATGTACTTTATAAACACTATGGAAACTGCAGAAGCTGGCTTTTGTAACAAAAAGGAATTACAAAGTGAAATTCCAACATTTCCTGCAACTTGGATTGCAATCCTACCCCTACACAAATAAAAAGTTTTAGCTGGATCCAGACCTCTGAAGGCTGGAAGCCAGGAAAGAGTCCACCCTGCATATGAGTACATTAAACCAGCTGTAGTCCCTGAAAAGAGCCACTCACACTTTTCCCACAAAGCTGCAGCCTTTGAAGAGGCTGGCTGAGGCAAGAGTAATGAATGGGTACCGATGAAAGACCAGACAAAAATCCCTTCACTGCTAAAAGTTAGAGATTTACACTTCACTGATGGCACCATCTGATATTTTAGGAGAGCTCAGTACAAACTTCTGATTTGCTTGGGGAAAACCCTGTAATTCTGTTGAACGTCTGTGGTGGGTGAAACACCAGCAGGAAGAAGTGATGCATTCGGGGAGGTGCAGCTGAGCTCACCCTTTCCACCAAACCTGCTTAAGATTGCAGTTGTGTCTGCAAAGCCAGGACAGACATCTGTGGTGCACCACGGGCCAGATCCGCTACTAATTCTCCATTTTCCAATGATTTCTTGCTTTAGATGGAAGCAGTGTTTTTTATAGGCATCAAAAACGCTGCTGCAATGTGTCATCTCCTGGTGCCTTATTAAAGTAAGAACTGTAGAAGCCGGGTATGAAATTAAAACCAGGAAACAGTCAACAGAAATAACTGATGTGAGTTACTGAGGTTTCCTGTAGAGCAGTGCTCTCTTTAATGTGTTATCTTTACTCTGCTAAGAGCCCAGGTAAGAAGCTGACTGGAAAGCTGATGGTGCTGGTGACCATGTGTCACAGCTCACAGCTAAGCAGGGAGAGATGGTTGTTGGTTTCTCAGCTGGCTGCTGAGCCCCTTCCCCAGGTACCACACCGCGGTGGCTGCAGGCTTTTAAAGTCGGAATAGCCAGGGATGTTCCTTTGCACGGGACTTCTCGTATTTGTCAGGACCTAAATGCACAATCTAGTTGTAGCTGTGCTTGCTCACGCTCCCTTGCTTAGACTTCTGGTGAATGAAAGTGTGCAAAGAATTTTTCTTAGCCTGTGAGCAGAACAGGGAGAGGAGAGGAGAGGAGAGGAGAGGAGAGGAGAGGAGAGGAGAGGAGAGGAGAGGAGAGGAGAGGAGAGGAGAGGAGAGGAGAGGAGAGGAGAGGAGAGGAGAGGAGAGGAGAGGAGAGGAGAGGAGAGGAGAGGAGAGGAGAGGAGAGGAGAGGAGAGGAGAGGAGAGGAGAGGAGAGGAGAGGAGAGGAGAGGAGAGAGAGGAAGTAGCAGCATCTGATGTTACGGAGGAGTACAGGCAATAGTTTTCTCCTCACCAGAAATACACCGTGGGGTCTTGGCAGTTTCTGGGGGCAAGCCAGGAAAGAGGTATCTGTGTGTGTGTGATGAATGGGGACTGTGTTATTACCTGCCCTAGTACAGCCACTCCCCACCTGTATGGGATGGCTCCATCTGAAGCGTAGCTTCTTTCCAGTCAGGCAGCGCTCTGCCGCCAGACAGACATTGTATTTGTTCAAGGGAAAGCCTTTGCCGTGGTGCTTCTGCTTGTGGGTGTTCTCCACCAGCTGGCACTGCCAGGCTCAGTGGGACAAGGCTGAACCGGAATTCACTGGGTAGAAGACATAGGGTATAATTCCACTGCAGGCTTCAAGTTTTCAGGAGGAATAAATTCTTAATAAAAAGGAAAAAAGCCCTCTGATACCTCTCTGAGAGGATATTTTCACTAAAGCTTCACTACTGCAAGTAGAGATCAGAAAGAAATGTTTCTGCTCTTTATCCCTTTCTTACTTCTTCTCACAGACAAGTGATTTGGTTGTATCTAATTAAAAAAGAAGAAAAAATGGCATAAGGTTAATTTAAGATTTTAATTCAGTTATAGACTATACGAATAAATCACTGCAGACCTGATGGTGACAATAAGAAAATACAGTGTCTCTTCTTCCTCTGTAACAGAGACAGGAACCTGACAGCAGTCCTGACCTAATTCTGGTACCAAAAGCAGGACAAGTATTTTACTGCACGTCCTGCCATTTCTCTCTGAAGCCAACAAAAGTTTACATATTTATTTCTGACCAGTACTTTAAGGTCCAGGTGCTTCTCTAATTCAGTTAACCCTATGTTTACATCTACAAAATCTGGATCAGAAAAAGTCGCTTTCTCAAATACAAATACGATTCCTGGCTCTAGTGCTAATGAGAACCAGAAGAACTGTTAGAATTTTTGGTGGGTTTTTGGAACATGGACACAGTCTTTGGAAATGTAGGTGAGAAATTGGGAAAATGTGAAACACTGGATTTTTTCCCAAGCAAAATAATAGCCTTCCTTAGCCTTTAAGCACTGGTTGCAAACACAAGACTGAAAAGCAAATTCTTCTCAGCTCTATCATTGCAAGTGGGGTGGAAGTGATTAAAAATGAGGCCAAGGCAGCCTCTCTTCCTGAATCCATGGAGAAACCCTTTTTTTTCATGTTCAAATCAATCTAATTAAGATCCCCTGAATTAGAAGAGGTTTCTTTGAGTAGCACCTGAGTTTGTACAAATTATATGAATTTCTAACGTAAAAAACACAGTGATTTTTAAAGTAGTTCTAGTGATTTTATAGTGTTTTGGGTTTTTTTTAAAAGGGTGGGAGGGAAAACAGATTTTCCCTCCTTGGCTACTAAATTCTCAGAATCAAGTCTTAATCTTGGACTTTCAACATGAAGTTTTCAATTCCACATACTACTTCAGCGGAATTAACGTAGCGTTAAAAAGGAGAAGTGACTGTTTTATTTTAAGGGCTGCTACTTTCTTATTCAGGATGCTTAATATATTGAGCACTATGCAAGAATAACTACTCATATTACAGTCATTAAAACATTACATCACTTGAACGTTAAAAAAAAAACATGCTGCAGTAGGAGAGAAATGTTTGGAATTTGACAATATTGCATTTCAAGGATTAGAAGCAGGAAGGAAATAAATATATATATATTTATTATTTATAATATATATATTTATAATATATATATTTATTTATTTCCTGAAACACAGGCAAAATCATTCTCACATGCACCTGTCTCCCTCAACATTTGGCCCTGGAATGTTTTGGTCGGGGAAATAAAGGGCAGGTCTGTGCTTTGGTGAATACCAGGGAAGGCAAGCAGGCTGGTAGCTCGGGAAGGCAGTTTGCAGGACTGTTGGCAGACACAAGACTTTGGCACAATCCATTTGCAGTTTTAATTTCAATAGGCCCTTAAGCTCTTAAACACATTAAGCATATCCACCACTGCTGGCAAAATCTTTCATGTCTTCAACTCTGCCACTTTGGTGTTCCCTGCTCCTGGCCGGGCTCTGGGGCTCCCCTGGGGACTGGCCCCCAAGCTCTCCACACATTCAGTCCTTCTTTTTCTTTCCTTAAAGGCAAGCATATGTTTGTGTGTTCCTGCGTATGTATGTATACATAAACCTCATCAATATCTAGCTTTTTCCTTTCTAGACTTCTAAGATTGTTCAGTGAATGCGTCCCTTTGCAGTTCCAGCCTCTTGCTGTCCTTTTACTGGGTAAAATTAACGGCTGCCTCTTACCTAGGGCTTTTTGCGTTACTGGCTCTAACGCTGTTCTAAAGCTCCTGCTCTACCACGGCGATCTCTGTCTGCAGCAGGGTTATAAACCAGTGCTTGGCTGGTTGGTGCTCACAGCTCCAGGCAGACACACTGTGTTCTTTGCCCTCCTAGCTTTTAAAGCTCTGCCTTAGGTATCCCTTGGTACCACGCAGAAGGGGCTCCTGCCATTCTGCACGGACCTCTGGAGATCACGGCATTTATACGCTGCTGGGATGCTGAGTTTGGGAGGGACTCCTGAAGCACTTGGTGTGAAGCTGTGATTAAGTCATGGAAAGGCTCAGAAAGAATAAAGAAAATGGGTCGTGGGGTGGTGAACAGGCACATGACAAATGCAATTCAGTTTTCCCATCTGAGATCAGGCGCCTCATTCGGTTTCCCTTGGCTCCAGTTTTAAAATCCGGGTTGAAAACTTGTAGCAGAGAGAAATGAAGCCAAACAATTGCACATCCTCTGTGCAGTGTTAGTGGGGAAGGTTAAAGCTGTTCCCTCCGCTTTGGAGCTTCACCTCCCAGTTCACATTTTTACTTTGGCAATGCTGATTCTGGCACGCGATGGGAGTGGCTGAACAATGGGGTCCCGAGTGGGTCGTGACATTGACAACATTCTCAGATGAGACATTTCCATAAAGAAAACGCTGCCCCTGAACAGTGACAATGTTATTTTACACTGCATTTTTTTCTTTGGAATCAACCTAGCTGCAGTTTCAGTCACACTGTCTGTCAGCTGAATCACAAATCACAGTTGGCTGGGTTTTTCCCCCTCTTTTGCTTGTTGAGAGAAAGAAAAGAAACTGCAGCAGAAAGAGAAAAAAAAATAGCTAAATAAAAGCCAAGGATGGCCCAGTGCCAGAGATGCTGGCAACTACCAGTTCCTCCTCTCTTACCATGCCCTCTGATGACTCCACATTCATTTCCTCAACAACAAGCAGTTCCACAAGCAATCCGCTCAGCACAGCCTGGTTCCCTACAGACTGATACCTTGAGGGGACATGGGGATGGCTGAGTGTGTGCTCAGGGAGCTGCCTGTGCTGCAGCTTGTCCTGCCAAGCAAACACCCCAACTTCTTTTTGTAACTGGCCACTTCTAACACGACACCTCCAAGCAACATGACATCTCTGAAACCTCTGCTGTGCTGCAGAACGTGCCGGGCTCGTTCCCAGCTGACTGATGGCCGGCACATCCATGCTGCAGCCTGTCCCCTCCATCGCTGCACGGCACCATCACCTCCGTGTCACTGGGCGGGAGGTGCTGGGGCAGACTGCCGTGGAAAGCTGTCTTTAAAACCTTCACCCAGCAGCTGCTACCGCTCAGAAGGGCTGGTGCTGAAGGAAGGCCCCGGACAGCGAGCGCTCGGCCCCCTGACGACACCTCCACCTCCGCTCACAGGGACGCTGTCAGGGGGTGGCATCCCGGGGCCTCGCTGGAGGACGGGACGGAACCAACCGGACGGCTTCGGAGGAAGCCTGGCTATTTTAGCTAAGTGTGCAATTGCATTTTCAACATAATTAGGTGCCTAATTGTGCGCCTAGGCCTAGCTGATGTATTTGCACGTGTATCTAATGATGATTTATCTAAAAGCTCTCTGGCCATAATGCCTTGCTCTCCGATCTAACAGAGGCATTCATAAAAGTGAGAAATGAGTTGGAGCGGTTGCTTTTCCCTAGCTCTTATTTTAAACTGAATTCCTATTTATCTTGGGTTCTTTGAACCATTGGAGCTGACTGAGCAATGGGAAAACTCCAAACAGCAGTGTTACTGGAAGTGCTGCACAAACAGCTGTGAAGAAAAAAAAGAAAAAAGAGAAATTCCAGGGGAAAGGCCAGGGTGAGGTCAATACATGAAATTTCCATGCAAGGCTTCCAAACAGTGCTGATGTTGGACTTCTCTGCTGGTGTGGATGTCACGGAGTAAGAACTTGTACCAGCAGTTACCAAGGTCAAAAGGGATCTTCTTTGGATGAAAGTTAAAGAGGAGCTGCAAAGATAGCAGCTTTTGTTGGGAAACAGGGGGTGTCACAAATGCAGTATGCAAGAGCACCACAATACAGTGTGTGCGACCTACGTGAGCAATGCCATCACTGCCACTTGCCCAGTGGCTTTTCCAACAGCAGCTGTGAAAGGCTGCAGTAATAGGGTTTGTTCACTATAAACCTCATTGAAAAAGGCAAAACAAACAAAAATCCACTAAAGATTTTTCCCTTAAACTGCAATTCCTTTTACTTGGGTAAATTCTCAGTCTCCTCTCTTAGGATTATCCAGCTGCCTTGTAACACAAAACTGGCTTCACTGGGACACCATCAGAATGTGAGAACCAGGTAGGCTGCACAGCCACACAGTCACACCTCGTAATATAAACAGCTCTGTGAAAATGTCTATTATTTTCCTTCAGTGAAACACTTTTTAACCTACAGTATCCAATCATTCTTTATGGTGTATGATGTCAAAAACACTTACTGTGCAAGCAGAGATCTGTGTTTCTTTTGCCACAGACAATAAATCTTTAGTGTCTTCTCTTGATACGCATCACTCCACTTGATCTCAGGAGGCTCTATACATCTCTCTTTCCCTCTGCCTCTTCTAACAAGGTCACTTTCCCGTGATGAAACAACTTTTCCAGAAGGTATAGTGTTCAATAATTAATATCTACTGATAATAGCTTCCCAGAGCAGTGCTTTAAAACTCTAATGCAGGCTCTTCACAAACTTACAGTGTGAAGAACCCTTAAAATAGATTTGAGTAGCACATCTGAAAACATCAGCCTCAAAAGCTTAAAATATACACAACTAAACTTCCCACTGATAGAAACAGATCTGTATCCACTTACAATTCAGCACTTCCTCTCCCACCAACCAGCATTATTTTACTACAAATCTCAGGTTAAGTCATCCCAATGCACATAATCTAATGTGCTGTGAATAGGAAAACAGAAATATCTCCTCTTGCTTTCACTACTGCGTGTATAGGTTCTGTAGTAACAGTGCCATGAGAGTTAGGTGAGTCAGGACAGATGTGAACTGTATCTGGGGAGCGATCCTAACCCAGAGGTTGTAGCGAACACAGAGCACGATTCCCTGTCGCTGTATTCCCTTCCTGCCAGTCATTTCATTACTGCCCAGCTACCTTTTCAGGTGATCTCCCGTGAACGTTTCACAAAAGCACAGAAAATACTGTATCTAAGCATGTACTGAAAAAACCCCAGGTTATCAGCAATTTCTCTCAATGTTTTTTCTGTTTTTCTGGTGACTACACTTTGAATGGGTCCTGCAGTTAAGGTAGCTGGAGGAGAGTGAAGTTTGTTCATGGGAGGCAGCGTTCAAACCACAGAACTGCAGGTGCTGGCCTCCGTGTCCCCTTTTGGAGGGGCCGTCTCCCTAGGGAGTCATCAGCAAAGACAGACAGTCTAAGCTCAAGTCCCTGCAGGGGCAGCCAGGACAGCGTGTGCTAAGGTAGTTCACAGCCTCATGTTTCTGTTTTACAGTAACCACCACCTTTTAGCATTTCTTCTTACTAATTCAGGGCTGATCTGGAATGGCAACAGGCGTGAGGTTTTTAAAACCTCATAGTACTGGAGTACTCTAGAGAAAAGAGCTCATGGACGTTCCACACATCGTATCACAGTCATAGGACAAGGGACAGGACAAGAGGAAATGGCCTCAAGTTGTGCCAAGGGCAGCTGAGATTGGATGTGAGGAAGAATTTCTTTGCTGAAAGGGTTCTGAGGCATTGGCAGGGGTTGCCCAGGGCAGTGGTGGAGTCCCCATCCCTGGAGGGATTGAAGAGTCGTGTAGACACAGTGCTGAGGGACATGGGTCAGTGGGGACTGGTCAGTGTTGGGTTCATGATGGGACTTGATGATTTAAAGGTCTTTTCCAACCCAGGTAACTCTGTGATTCTGTGACCATCCTGGTGTGGCAGTGGGGTGTAGAGGCTGTTGAGGGGCCTGGTCATGCAGCTCTCACTCAAGGAGGGGAAGTTTTCATTCATCCAAATGTTTCTTGAAGCTCCAGTGAGGACCACCTGACTGTGACTAGACAAGGGATGCACATTTGGGGCAAATTTCTGTATTTCTGCCTTCATGAAAACATGTGATGGTAAAGCATACTCTTGTCAACAACACTTCCCTGCTGCACTGATACAATATACTGTCTTTCTCCTGACTTTTTCTGAGCCAAAGACTAATACGATTTTTCTTTCCCTAGGCAGAGCATTTATAGTATTGTAAATCAGGAAAGACTGACATAAAACATGCACTGAACATGCCTGAGAGTATTCACAGAGTGCCAAGTGAGCATGTGGCTGACTTTTAAGAAAATGGTTTTAATTAGAATCAACCTAAGAAATACAAATGTAAAGAAAAAGGAAGAGTCCCTCAATTTACCTTCTTTTGGACTATTGAAATATATTAAAACTTAATTTCTGTAAGGTTTAAATTGAAGTTGTTGCCAAACCCTCATCACCACTGAGCTTAAGTGCAATCACAGATCTAAGTCAGGAGCAGGCACAATTAGCCAGAAAGTTGAGTTTTAACATGCAGTAGCCTTGGAAATCAGGTATAATGAATAATTATTTCAGCTGAAGAGCAGTTATATTTACTGCTCCTCACACAGCCCTGGGAGGAAATTTTGCAGTCCCTACTGACAGCCATGAGATGTACATTTGGGACATGTGAAGTGGGAGGCAGGTGCCACAGCTGAGGATGGGCTGTGCAGGGTCACCTCCAGCCAGCATCACTCCACAGTGTGAACAGGCTGGCTGAGCTGAACTGCAGTAACAGCCAGGAGAGGAAGGAGTTTTAGATACCTGTGACCCAGATCCCTCAAACCTCACTCGCCGTTTTAGCTGCAGCTGTAACATTTATCTAGCACAGAGAAACCAGCTTTCATTCAGTAAAAATATGTTCTACTTGGCAGGAATTTAAAACATAAAGTGGTATAAAGCCCTATTCCAAGCTCGATGGCTTTGTGCTCTGCAGTGATTTGGCCCTGACTGGGAGCAGTGCTAAGCAGATGCAATTGGCCTTGATACCCCCAGGGTCAGGTCCGCAGAGACTAGCCCAAACTTCATGGGGAAAGTTGGAAATGAAGGCATACCATCAATCTGGAGCGAAAAAGGGAGGATAAATTGATTCCAGATTGGTAAGTTGAAAAACTTTTAAATGCTTGTTCACCAAAAAAGCAAATACTAGGAGCAGGAAGGACTTGCAAGGAAAAAATGTAAGACTGTTGTGCTCTGCTTGCTAAGATTCAAGAGATGCAAATCCACAACAGGCAGGTAGATGTTAACAGCCACCTATATACACAAGTGCTTGATAAGCGTTTGCAAGGCCAAACTTACTGACGTTTGCTGCTCTTTATTTTCCCTCTCTGTATCTCTTCACTAGAATGAGGAGGATGGTAACTAGCTTTAAAAAATCTGAAATGGCTTATTCATTCAAAGGGGCAGAGTCAGTAACAAAAATACTGTGATGGTGCCAGTATCACGCCACTTTCTGTTCAGTTAAAACCCACATCAATTAGCAGTTTCTGTTGCTCTGCTGCCTGCAGGACGGAGTGTATACCACTGCACTTGTAAAGCAGTGGGATTTGAGAAACTACAACCAGAATTCCCAGAACCCTAATTCCCAGAATCCTGGATCCAACAGAAATGTAGTCTGTTATATCCTCCTGCTCCTTAACAGGCCTTTCTTTTCTTTCTGCTATAAATGTTGTTATTAGAGGGGAAAAAAAAATCATACTTGGTTGCCATCATAACCTTAATGAAATGCCCCATCAAGTTCATTAGCCACCTATGACCTCTGACCATCTGCTTGGGGCACATCTATGTCGTGTTACCAAAGGGAGCCGATGTCGACTGATGCTCGGCAGCTTGGCTGTCGAGGCCGGACCCCGAATATCGTTATGAAAATGACTGCACAAACCAAAGGTCATTCCCAGCCCCTGCCCAGGACTCAGAGTGACCATTAGTGGGCAGAAGCCTCTGTCCAGAGATGCTATTATTTTATTAATGAAATTAAATACATGACCTGTGACTACTTGTGGCGCATCTGTGACCAATGCTCTAGGATTAAGATAGCCACTCAGAGCTCTCCGGTGGTGAGGGCAAACAAAGCAGCTCGTGCTCGCTGAGGAGCAGAGCCAGGAACAGGGCAGCCCTGGAAGAGAGAAGGAAGCAGCCCTGAGGTACGACTGTGCCCTGAGACAGAACATCCTTCTCCTGGGCCGAGCAGTTGTTCTCTAGTGGCAGTACATGGGATTTCTGTATCATTTAGAGACCTGCTGCAGTTTGTTATGCTGGGGTGTGCTTGAGTTTGCTGGGAAAGTCCTGCCACAGAACTGAGTCACATCCTAAGAGTCCTTAGGCTCTTCTGAAAATTTGCAGCCCTAAATAATCAACTTTCTTCTGGGATCGCACTCTACAACTTTGTAAAGATACCAGGCCATCATTCTGCAACCATGCCAAGTTTTAGCAGGTTTTACGTTGCACTATAACGTAGAATAAAACATCATCCATCTTCTTCAGCACAGAAAGATATAAAATGTGGTACCAGCTACCATGCAGTTTCCACCTGCATGTACCCTCTCTGATCAGACAGTCATATTTTTGCATCCAGCAAGGAATTTTATATTTCAGACCATTAAAGAATTTATGTTGTTTCCAGTAGGAAAAAAAGTGATAATGAATTCTAAGAAAATACAATCCTTTTTAATTTGCTCAAAATGATTTAAATTGCAGGGGTTTGGACTACTCAGCCAAATAATAAAGGTAGAGCAACATGGTAGGAGAAAACTACAGGTTGAAATGTGTATCCAAAATTAAGTGCTTGTTCTCTATGAGTGAGAAATCCTGAGCCCTCCAAGAGTACAAGCAATGCAGTGGTAATTGAAGCTGTCCTGAGAGGGTTGTGTTAAACATTCAAAGGCTATAGGTCAGGGAAGCTGTTAGTTATCATCTGGTTAGCTGTCCAGCAGAGGCTGTTGAAGAAAAACAGTGAGCTTAGCCCATTTAAACTTAAGTGATTGATTTTCATTTAGTATTTGTCTGCCCCAGTTATTGGAAGTTGCAAAATTAATTTCAGAGTGACTTGAAAGGAACAGAATCGTATGCCTCCATATATACTTAGTGACACAAAGCAGCATGATTAACTCCATTATGTGCAATTAAGTTAACTTTTTTTAAGCTTGTGTTTAAGCTGTATGAAGGCCATGGCACAAGCCATCAGAAAGCAGTGCATTCAATATTTACATTACATGTTAAGGCTGATGGCATGCCATCGTGTCACACTCTTGAGGGACAAAACTCAAATGTATTGAGACATTCTGAATTATGGATGGATGCCAGCCTAAACATTAAAGTCTAACGGGCTTTGGCAGCGTGTGGCACAGTTACTCCTGTTCCTAGGCAGCAATTTCCCCTTCAGACCAAGCATGCAAACAGATGAAGGTGAGAGGCCTACGTTACCACAAAGATACTGCAGCTGATTTGTTCAGAAAATATCGTGGCTTATGAAGACTCAGTCATTTTTAAATGCTGACAACTCAATTGTATAGGGTTTTTTGTTAATTCTTTATGGATCTGTAGTTCCTAATGGACTTAGATATGCAAAAATTTCAGAACAAAAATAGTTTTCAATTATGCAAGTACATTAAAAAGATCAGAAGCAGTAAATATATTTTCTGATCATTTTTCTTCTTTTTCTCCCCTCTGTCTGCCTCTACCATACAACGGTCCCATTCAGCAGCAGGTGTGCTGTACTCCTGCCCAGCTTTTTATCTTCTTCTTCATTCCTTGATCCTGGAAGAACTATGCAATCAGTGTCAGGATAACAGAGCAGCTCCCTCACCCCGCCTGCTTTTTGATGATGTTGTATGAAAGCTAATGAGAAAATCTGCATGTATTAAATGATTAATATGTGCTTTTCAGAGACTCTCACACTGGTACAAGGAGTATCTGGGTGGGCATATGTGAGCATACTCTGAACTCACTTAACTACAATTTAGCACAACGAACTCATCCTAAGTGAGTAAACCTCCTTGAGGTCTGGGCTGCCACAGCTACCTGCAGGTGCCACTAACACCTTCTAGGTGATACATAAGCTCTCACTTTCTAAAAGCAGTCAAAATTAATTCCTTTTTAAGAACCAAAGTACTCTGGAATTGGCCAGCAGATGGAATCAAAGCTGAAGCAGAAATGACAGCAAGTCTTTGGCGGGTGGGTGCTTTTGTGGGATGCCCCTGTGTGGTGATGCAATAGTAGGGAAGACTGAATGCGATTTACTGCAGAAAACGAGTGAGAGTTGCATATAACAGTTTCAACAGGCAACACAATACCCGAGAAGGACCATGATGAAAGAGCTTTCAGATTGTTTGGTGTGCTTCTCCACTGACAGAAGTCCCTACAGCACTACAGCTGCTTTGTACAGTATCGTTTTAGGTGAGCCAAGTGATCCATCTCCATTTCCCAGGAGAAACTGGGAAATCTGTGGACTGGGCTGTCAGTAAGTCCTTCTTGATTAGAGGCCTTTTTTTTTCCCTTTTCCTAAGAAACAGCAGTTACACCCTTCTCTCTAGTCTGAAGTATCTCAAACCATTCTTACCTGTTGTGAACATTTTAAGAGCAGACTTTTCAGCTCCTGAGTAACTAAATGGTTGCCTTCTTATAATGTTAGCATTTTGCTTTGGAAAGCAGGACAGGGCATGGCCCAGCACACTTAGCAAGGAGCAGGAATCTTCCTCTGTCACTCACAGAGGACTTAAAACAAAAGGCCTGCTCAGCCCTGGCTCCATTTCCATACAGGTGATTAATCATGTAAATAATTTTCTGTAAAGAGAGGAAAGACTGTAGAAATTTGTGGCGCAGTGCGAATCTGCACGAAATTCAAATGCCAGGACTCTGTCACAGCTTTTTCTTTCCTTGCTGAGTTTATATGCTCAAATCATAATTTAACATTTACTCTTGCAGACAGTACTTTGGTAAATGTCAAAGCAGTGTTACTGGGATTTACTCACATTGGTACATAGCTGCAGCTGTGGTAGCTGCACTTCTGTCCGTTCTGGATGTTCAACAGTAACTTGTTTAAAAGTGAAAAGTGAAGGCCTGAACATTAACTCATTGGAACTGTGAAAGATAAAAATGGTAATGTTTCTGTTTGGGATCCCTGTGTGTCTGAACAGCCAGAGGCACACAGAGACACGTGCTGCACTTCAGTTAAACATGACTGAAATCTGCAGAACAAAGATTTCTGTTTGAAAGATAATCTAGATAAATGGCATATATAATCAAAACAGATTAATATACATATCAACCTAAATAGAGCTATACATGTTCATTATGTGGAAATTTAACCTATGTGCACAGTGGTTTTTTCATTTTCATCACATTTTGCCACAGAGCTTGTGATGCCTCTGTACATGCAAATGTTTCTACAGCTATTTGTATGCAAAGATACAAATAGGAATTTCTTCATACAGAAATGTATATATGTGTAAATTGTGTGAATGTAAATATAGGATAGGCCATATGTCCCAAAAGTCCCAAAAGAGCATCTGATGTTGATATGTAGACAGTGTGTTAAGGACCTTCCTAATTAATAACCCAGATTAAAACCTCTTGGCAATCAATTAAGATTAATGACAGAAGTCATTCTCTATCCCCCTACGCCTGCGTCTCAGGCTGTGAAAACCCTGGGTTGTGAAACTTTAATCCTGTTATCTGCTGCCTCCTTCATCTGAAAAGCCTCCAGATTAACGCAGCAGACACGATCGAATTTGCAGCCAGCCGCTCGGACAGCTGCCCTACTTTCAGCGGTAGCGGAAAGGGAACTAAGCTGGTTAGGAGCCTAAGACCAGTTCCTAAATCCCAACACCCAAGCCAGTGAAAGCTGTCACGTCTCTTCTGGAGCTTTCTTCTTGCTGCTCCTGGAAGGTAGCAGGTCTCTCTGTAAACTGGACTAACGACACCCTCGGTATTGACATAAACTGCCAAGGAGCTGTGTTTTGTGAGTGGGTCTGGTTAGATACCTACTGCCCTCTCTTCACTGGAAGCCAGGTAGTGATTAAATAGAACTGGTTTCACTGCAATTCACTCCATAAAAAATATGTTTTGAGGAATTAAGAAAACAAATTTGCCTTTTTCCCTTTTGAATCATGCCCAACAAAACAAACAAACCAACAAAAACTGCACTGCCAAAAGAAATGTTTCCCTTTTAATACAACTTGGAGGGGGCAAGAACTGTAATGCACTTTAGGGTAGCAGAGAAGGTATTTGACAGCTGTAGCAAATTCATACTCCACTCAGAAAAGACTGATTTTTCCTTTCTTTAGTAGTTTTTATCCCCATGCTGCCAGCACAGCTCCAGTTACTGCGATGCCCGGTGCGGTGTGTTTGTTGCATTTTAAGAGGCCTGAAGCACTCATCTTTCGGACAGCTGTTTGCAAACTAATCAAGACAGCGAGGATTCTCCTGGCTGCACGCTCTGGGGGCAGCTCAGCTTTTTAAAATGCTCTTGTTAGAGTAAATGATGGCTTCACACAAAGTAGACCTTATGCTGGCGTGACAGTGGCCCAGCCATACAGCCTGGGGTTGCCTAACAGCAGTGGTAGCAGCAGGGGTGGAGCCGTGTGCTCACCAGCACGGCGAGGTCTGTCACAGCCACCTTGTCCCTTTTCCTCTGTGGGAGTACTGGTCAAACTGGTAAAAACGTCCTGACCTTAAGACTGAAGAGCAGGTTTATTTCTTTCTACTGTTTCATTCATACAAGTGTTTGTAGTCACACTGAGGAATTCTGAAGGCTCATTTTTAAAAGAGCAGCAGCACTCATCTGCACGAAGGGAGGGAGTGGCAGTGGCTGCCTGCCTAGGTGGGACAATATCCTTGTTTCTCCTGACACCAGAACAGCAGCATCTTTTCATAAAGATGCTTACTACTGCTTTCACTGACTGACAGCTAAAAATCCAACTAAGATAACCAGTGCAGCTAGGATGGGGCACCGGAGAGGTAGATAGGTTGGACCCTCCTGGATGGCAGCCTGAAATCCAGTGTTAACAAAGTGAAGCTGTGGTACCCATTTTAATGTGCATCCTTCTGGAGGAAGCAGCACTATCTGGGTGTTTTAACTGCAAAATATTCTTCTGGGTCTTCAGCACAAGAAAATTCTAGCAAGTTCATCATTCATAATCGTGCTTCTCTCTTGGCTATCACTTGTCTTGTTGACAAAAGGAGTAAGTGTCCTCTGCAAAAAGAGACTTTTTTCCTTTTAGGCGGCCCAAGGGTCGATTGTTTTTCTGAAGTGCAGCTCAGAGCTTCGCTCAGGGGGTTGCACTGGGAGACCGACACCAGAATTCAGTAGGAATAGGGCAGTTTGAAATTAATACTCTTTAAGGGTTTTCTTCCACTTTCTGTAACAGTGAACTTCACTATTCTGGAAGTTTAAGAAAAACTTTAGCTCCAGTTTAGTTCTCAGGTCTATACAAACAAATTCCCACTTGAAGAAATGGCAGAAGGAATATTTTGGCAGAAAACATTTTAAAAAAGAAGTGTTCTAACTCCCTTCTTAATCTCACACTTTTGGTAACTAGTTTTGCATCTTCTTACCATTGCAGCAATTTAGAGGATCCAACATAATCGTAAATTTTGCTATGTGAGTAATACTGAAATTTCTTTTTAAAATTCTCATCACCATTTTGCGAGTGCAATAATTTCCATGTTCCACTAAAACACGCTACACCATGCTGTCACTGAACCAGCAGCTCCAGGGAACCAAGTCTGATGTTGTGATACCAATTACTGCTAGGTGCGGTTTCATTTCTTAATAGTTTCAAACCAAAAAGTGCACAACTTCTAAGTAGCCACAGTAATCTTTCTCTAACTGTAACCTTTTATTTCTCTACACATTTCAACTACTTGAACTGCACTCAGTCTTTGGTTTCTCTCAGCTGTAAGGCACTTAAAGCCTCAGCCTCCTAACAATTACTATTCCACTCTACAGTTGACAGACTGAGCTAATGATTTTCTCATCATTATGATTAGAAAATAATATATAATTGTATAATATATAATGGTTTTCTAATCTGAGCTAATGAGTATTTTCTGCTAGTGCCCAGCATAGGAATTACTGAAGAAACACAAAGGGAGCAGTAGCATGGGCCTTATTTCAGAGAATATAATATTGCCAAAGTGTTTCTAACTGTAAATTGTGTGATGCTAACAGAGGTACAATGCAGCATGGAGTTCTTTTGTATAACAGAGAGATGCTCACAAAAGAACATTAGTTTAAACTAATGTTTGTATTAATTTTGCAGTCATTATTATAAAACAATCTTTAAATTAGGTAAATGCTAATAGGCTCAAAATTAAAAACTAGTGAAAGTGTCTTCCTCTTTATTAGGCTGTTTTGTATCATTAAAAAAGCTGAAAGTATTCTATAGTTCTACTACAGAAATTCTTCTAGAATTAGCTATAATTTTTTTTACCAGTCACACACTTTTGCATCCTGATAAATCTACATACAAATGCCACAGGCTACCTGTGGTCTTAAAAGACAGTGTGCACAGGGTCAGAACCTCAGCCACTATGAAACTGCACAGAGCAAAAAGGTCATATAAAGAATTGGAAAAATCCTGACAGTTACATCAAAACTACAAATCAGAAAATAAACACAAGGACTTAAAGAAAAGACCAGGACCCTCATGCTTGCACTGCCAACCTGTGCCAAGGTTCAAGCAAGCAGGAACAAACTCCCTGGAAGAGGTGCTCCAGGGCAGAAGCAATGGCACACGCGGTCAGTTCTGCTTCCCAGCTGCACGTGATGCTATGGATTGAAGGTCACCATAACCTCACTCAGAACCCTCAGACAGCTCACTGGTTTATCCAAGTACCCCACAGCTACCATGGTTCATTCTTCTTTGCCCCCTTAAGAAAAAAAAGGGGCAAGAAAATCTAAATAGGAGTAGGAACACAGGGTAATGCATCATTTATAAATTATCTTGTTAGTGCAGAAAACAAAACCATGGCTTTGAAAACAAAACCTCCTGCTGCGGACTCAACTATGTTTGATGGGAGCCCTTCAAAAGAGTTCATGGCTTAATGGAGGCTGTTTATGTGGGGACTTCGATCTGTACCTGCTGTCCCCTGTCACTCCCTGGAAACTTGGCAGCAGATGTTGCAGCGTTAAGTTGTCTCTGAAGTGGGTCTCCATCCTCATCTCCCCACCACAACAGAGTCAAACTATATTAGATCTCTTTATTTGTGCCTGAGGCGTGTTTGGGAGCGCAGCTGTGTCCACCCCCACTCTACCTTTAGTGTTTCAGCCCCCAGGCGGCAAATGTGAGACCAAAACTGTTCTGCCACTCTTAACTACATCTGCTGACAATCCTGCAGCCTCGCTGCAGGCTGCCGAGGACCTGGGCCTCCGCTCCAAGCAGATGTCGGTGACAACCTGCTAGCTCACACCTGTACACGCTCCCCTAACCTCACGGATTGCTGGCTGAAACATTTATGACTCCAAGGACTTCCATCGGCAATCAAAGCTTCCCGGCTCAACCGCGTGCAGCCCTCACACCGGGCCACCCTCGGCATCATCTGCCAGCGTGGCAGAGGAGGGAGAGGACAGAGGGAAGGAAGGAGCAGCTCGCTCTGCTTTGATACTTCATGCCTAAATTTCAGTTACTTGATCAAGGACTTGAATTCAGCAGTGAATTCTTCTACCAATGGGAACTACCAACTTCTTAAACAATAAAAGAAAGAAAACAAAACAACACAACTATGTGGCTGCTGTTAACCGTAACAGGGCTTCCAAAGTAAGTGTGTGTGTGCCTGTCTCACTGTACATTCACGTGACTGATCATCCCTTCAGTGACTTAAACCCATCAGGGGTACAGCATGGGATACCTAGCAAGTTATGAACTAGTAAAAAGATTTAATTCCACCCCACTCCCCCCCACCCCGAGATATGAAATACTATGCCAGACAGAAACACCACTCCTGCAGTGTCACAGGTCACACCTTAACCACCACTGGCTTAGATTTTATTCATCAGTACAGATTCTACTCCTTTTTTCAGTGGGGATACTGAAGATTAGCGAGCTACTTATCTGTTTTTCATAAACCAAGGTGCTGGTCAATGTCTTCCTGTCAAGTCCAGAGAAAGCAGATGTTTGACTTCACAGTGGCTCAGCAAAGCAGGCAATTTCTACAGCAGCTCCCTGTCTTATGGTCAGAAATACTCAAAACAGGGCCTGACTGACTTTTTTTTGCCTGTTCAGGCACCATTTCTTCTATGTTCCTATTTACATTTAATTGACCTGTTAAACTATATTGTGCTTTATGTTTGTTATTCTTAATCCTGCTACATGTAACTTGCATCCTTCATGCAAACAGTAAATAACTTCCCAAGCTAACAGCCAGAATGTTAACACTAGTATGAGATTATGTTCCCTATTTCCAGCATTGCACTTGGTCATTCTGCTTCTTCCAACACTCATCCTTGTCTTAAGTCTCAGCTTTTCTTCCTTTAGAACAGTACCAAATGCTTCATCCTAGGAAAATAATCTAAATACCAATTATCTCTCATGCTCTCAAAGATTAACTCTCTCCCTTTAGCCCCTCTAATTCTTTCATGTCATCTTCATTGTGTGTGTTGCACAGTATTCACACACACTGCTGCTTTGTGGTATGGCAGCATCTGATCTGACACCCATCTGGGGCTGTTTGTTGAGAAAAAGTTGCCATCTCATTTAGAGGACATCCTTTGCTCCTGTGTCTCTTCCACTGTGCCACAAACAGGAAGCTGAGTGGTCCCAGGAGATTTGAAATACCTTGATGATAAATCAGTTCCTCTGATAAATGCTAAGAGTGAAATACTTTCTTAAACAATAACAATCAGAAATACACAATCTAGCTTCACTGTAAAAGGTTCAAATAACAACTCTGCTCCCCAGTCATAGCAGTCTCTGTAGTGGAGTCCACTTTTTCATGTGTCATGAGTGTACTAGAAGACTGCCTGAGAAACAGGTTTCCTCACCTTTTTCTTTTTCTGTGGAAGTTGCCTATGGCATGGAAGTGCAAAGCTATGTCAAGCAACTTGCATGGAAGTTATTGGTGGTCACTTAAATTTCATGTGGTTTTAGTATTCTGATTGCCTGACTTTACTCTTAGAAAGATCTGCTTGTAAGAAAGACTGGGGTATTTGTTACAGAGTTTACACTGAAGGCAGTGTGTGTGTTATGTTTTTGTTTTCCAGCTTAACACACACACAACACAGAATCCTTCACTCTGCTTTCAGATGTGTGTTTCTGCAACACTTCTGCGCTGGTGTGATGCGTCTTTCAATGCACTTTGTTCCCTCAACACGTTATTTTTCCTGTCTTGGCTGCAGTGCTTCCTTTAGTTAAGGTCACAGAATTACCAGCGTTCAGCAGCTGCTAAAACCTGGCTGTAACTCGCCCCTCTTTTGCCACCCGTAGCGGATCCGCGTGCCGCACACAAACCTCATCTCCTTGCTGTGGCCGCATCAGAGAGACTCTGTCGTACTGTCTTCGTAACAGCGCCCACAGCGCGTCGAGCCGGCCCTGTGGCAACACAGCAACAGGACTTTCAGCACAGTACAGTCAGCCAGCAGAGAGCACATCACACCTGCCAGCTTACTGCTCGGGGAGAGCCTCGGGAAGCCTCCAGTGCTCATGGCAGCTCTGAGGCTTGTCCAAAGCACCCCACTCCACACGGGTGGCCTGCAGAGCTCGTGCCTATGTGTGGACAGCACGTCTCCGGGACTTCCTGGTGAGAACAGATGTATTTGTACTCCCAGCTAAACCTTTGTCTTCTCTGCTCTTACACATTTAAAGCAAACCCTTCTTCAGTTTTTAAGAAGAGTTGTTACAGGTTTGCAGCTGACTCATGGCCTCTGCAGAGAGTCTCTTTATTTTATGCCGTTTATTATGTTTCACTTGCTTGTCACATTTTTTGCATTACACTTTTATGTAATTTTTTGCTTTTCTTGGTTGGTAATGAGCATGTCTGTTTAAAACTTAGTATAACAGCTACAAACTGTGTAGTTTTAGGCTTAATTAGCTATACATTGAGGTAGACTTAATTGCCACCAAAGACCCCATAGATTTTAGTACACTTACTGTACAATATATCCCTTTTCTGGGGAAGTATAGCAAGAATGTGGCAGTAATGATGAAGTACTGGCATTTAGGGCTAAAAACTCCTGCTATTAACCCTGAGCAGGTGTTCACTTGGAGAATAATACATTACACTTGAATTACTTGAATAATTCTGTCCAGTTCAGCATGCATGAGTGGTACAGCAGACAAAATCCAGCCTTCAGTACAAAATTCTGTTGTCCTGAAGACTAAAAAGATTACCTTAATTGGCGTGTACCACTTCTCCTGAATGGCTGGTGAGGTAGGCTTTGGTTTAGGTGGTTTAGGATGAAAAGGTTCTTCTGGTTCTTCTGGGAGTTTCACCACAGCATTTTTTGCTTTTTCTAATCTGGCCCCTTCTTCAGTGGATCCTTTATCACCCCAGCGAACCTAAGTAAAGCCAGAGGTCGGGGGTAAATGCACTGTATGCAAAGGACAAGGAAACTGTTGCAAATAACAGAAGTAGCTGAGAAAGCTTAGATTTGGAAGAAGATCTGAATGAACAAGAGGGGAGGTACCGAGGAAAATGTTCCCTCGTAATTTTTGATGACAAGCATTCCTAGGTTAAATATATTTGTAAATATCAGTCTCTCAGTAGCAAAAGACAAGAGAAATGCTGAAAGACAATTCTACAGGCTGCGTAGAGACGGGAAATCTGGAAAATCTGCTCTAATTAATGATGTAAAAACTGTAATTTCCAGTTCTGATTTATCCCAAAATACCAGGCCTTAATCTGGCACTGATGAAAGCTGAGATTTTTGTCACCCCAGATTTCCTTACACAGCATGTTTGTTGAGAACCCCCACTTAAAACAGAAGGTGACACGTGAGCACATTTTAGCAGAAGCTCCTTGGAGCTGCTCAGGTTTTCAAGTAGCTCTGCAGGAAGATAAATACTGGTGCAAACACAGATGAAGCAGTCTGACCTGCGTAGTAAGTAAAACACATAACAATATACTTTGGCACAAGTATATAAAATATATACAAAGAGTTCAAAGAGAAAGGAAACCTGGATTATTGCTGTTGGTGAGACAAGCACATATTTCCACTTCCATAAAAGGCTGTACCTACTATGCTGTAAAGAGAAAATACAGCAAAAAAATTTTCCAAAAGAGATTATTTGTCATGCTACAATAATCTTATTTCACCTTGTAATTGGAAACAACGTGCAGCAATTTGAGCAAGGATGTTTGCTGTACTGTACAAACACACAAACCTAGACAGGCCACTTTATTATCCAGAAAGAGCATCTAAAAGCTGTGGCTGGAGTTTGAAAGTTCTTGGTAAAACTGGCCTGGATTCTTTCCAGTGCAAGGCTTTCTAAATCATCTCCTACAATTTAGCCTTGTAAGGACCTGATAAGCCTAAACCCAGGAAAATTACATTCCAACATGACCTCTTGGGTAAATGTGACACAGTGATGAGTGATGAAACTGGTTATGGGAAAATACAGAGCTGTTACTGCAGGACTCCACCAACACCCTGGGTTTTTTTCAGGTACCTCCTGACTGGAGGTGACAGGCATGAAAAGAGAAGAAGCCAAGTAAGAAAAATCAGAGAAGACTGACCTTCCACCCTGAGGGCAAGAGGCAAGAGCATTGCTGCACACTGCTTGGTAGGTCTGTGTCAGTTCTGTCTTGCTACCTGCAAATTCAAGCAGTGGAGAAGTAGGCAGAAAAACAGTGGGATGCAGCAGCTCTCCCACTGCAAAGGGCCACAAAGTCGTTCTGCTCATAAGGAAGAAGACATGCCCTGGTCTTCCTTCTGCTACCTGGAGGGAGGGAGAAGACTGCTCCAGGTGGTGCTAGGGACACTAACATGCTGCAGTAACTATGCCACAGGACAGGAGAAGGAAGCAGCCTGACTTCTCCATCCTCATCAGCACCATATGCAGAATGTGCTGATACAGAAAGCGAGAAAATAACGTCGGCAAGGCAGAGGCGAGCCCCTCCAGGAAAATGAAATACCTGGAGGAAAATCTGGCCGTTCTGCCACCACCACCAAGTGTTTTTCATGCTGTAATCTCAATCTAGAGAAGGAGCACAGAGCTTGATTTGGTCTGTAATACTGTAACTCACCTTGGT
The DNA here is from genome assembly GCA_907165065.1 of Caprimulgus europaeus. The sequence continues at coordinate 81,077,459 of OU015526.1, forward strand.
AAAATACAGACCATCATTTCTTAGGAGGGGGATTATTTTGAACCTTTCTGTTATTTTCAGCTTTGCTGTCTGGGTGGCTTAGTGATCTCTTTTTCTTGCTGGGGAATCCTCTCTCTGCAATATTAGAACGGGCTTTCATGTCCAAGTGGCCCCTGCTGAGTCATTAAAATGCATCTGTATTTTTCACTGTGATCCATGGTACTTTTACGGTGGTTTTTATGAGGTTGTTAGAATGTATTTTAAACACTGTTAAAACCATTCAGAGATAGATGGTGGGTTCCTTACTGAGAAAATGACCTTCTCCTTCAGATTAAAGCAACTTCACTCCCAGAATTTGTGGAGTCTGACAACACAACTTGGATATAAAAACTTACTGCCTGCAGTGGGTGGGGTCTAGAAATTACTTCATAAAACTTTAAAGCAATGCCAAATAGAGATTTAGGAAGAGTGAACAACACTGGCTAAATTATTCTGGACTGTCGCAGAGGGGGAGGCAGGAGTGAATGTGTAAGTGCCCCGAAAAGGAATACAGTGAGCAAAGAGCAGTAGGATGGGAGCGGTAAGCAGAAGTTTACTGGTTCATTCTCTCCTTTCTCTATGCCAGGAAGCTGCCAGAGGAATCAAGCTGCCAGAAGAATGGCTGCTGAAGGAAACACATAGAGGCAACAGAGTTTTAAACTTGCTTGGTCTTCTGCTGCATTTAAAAAGAACTCAAGCAAAGCTGCTTCTTAGGCCAATACCTTTAAAGTTTCATCAAGATACATCAGTATGGCCTAGGTGGGTATTTCAGACAGAGACAGTTCCCTAAACTGAGGTTAAAAACTGCAGAAAACGGCTTTGCAAATTTCATAAAGCCTGACTTGACTGTAAAATCTGACATAAGGACATGCCCATAAGGATGCACATTTTTCATTCTAATTAACATGATGCTATCATGTCTCTTCAAAGACAGGCACTGTTGTCGCTGTGAGTTCCTTTGGGATCAAGCCTCTCCTTAGCATCACCATTGTCAGCGCATTTGGCTGGCCCACAGTTGGAGGACTTATGTTTCACTGTAATTTCTTCCAAAAGATTCAGAAAAGGCTCTCACTCTTTCTTTCTCATTAGCTTGATGGAAAGAGCATGTCTTCAGGCAGCTATTTAAAGTTCCAGTCAAATGGAACTACTGAAAGCTGTTCTTTCATAGGCAAGGTCAAAATTGTTCGATACAGTAAAAGATTTTACAAGGCTTATGTCACTGGGAAGGAAGCAGACATTATCCCCTTGTATTTTCAGGGCACTTTAAAAGTCTTTGTTTCCACCATGTGCAGCCTCAGAGAGCTTGTGTTTCAGTGGACTGGCATCTCCATAGCATACAAACCTCCATTCTTTTAATTCCTCCAACGCCTCGTCCACCATAGTAGGAAGCATCCACTGTGGGCCATTTCTTGGTAGGCAAGGGCTCCTGTTCTTCTTCCTGGCAATGAAGTCAAGTAACACATACTTTAAAAAGATACTGTTTTTCCCCCCCACTAAGTGTCTTTTCAGTGTATTTCTCTAGAGTTCACAGAGAGTAAGTTTTCCCACGTCAGGTATGAAAGATCAGGTATTTAAATTCCCCAAGTTTTTACCAATTTCCACACAAAATCTGGTCGTGTTTGGAAATATTTTTAATGTTCTGCCTGGGAAAAGCATTGATGGCAACCATTAGAAAGTCCACATGGGGAATCTAACTCTATATTCTACTGGCAGTCATTCATCTGCCTCGTCCTTTTACTTTTCACTAATAAATTAACCAGAACACACACAAAGAAAAGGATTTGTGGTAGCTTCTTCTGCAGAAAGTCGACTGGCTCCAAAGAGCCAGATCACCAGCCCTGCTCATTTGGATTCAGCAGACGGTGCTCAGCAGATCTGCAGAGAAAGGTTACGCAGCCGCTCGCAGTTTCCTAAGCCAACCTTTGTCAAAGGCGCTCTTGGCTGCCTCAGCTCAGTGAAGTGTGCTTTACCATGGGCAGAACTGTCAGAGTGCACTTGAGTACGCTCAAGCAATTGGCTAAATCAAGACCAAGGGGCAAAAATACTGAAGACACCAGAAGATCCTCTATTGCATTATTACCCATAAGAGGGAGAGAAATTCCCTTATAAGGGTTCTTCAGTGTCTGGAATGCTAAAGCTGTGGGAAAATGTTGGTTTAAGTCATACAGGAATCCTGAAGACTGCTATACAAGAGCTACTCAGTCTTTCTGGTTTTGCTATACAACGGGAAAAATAATGTTCAGCTATCTTGGGATAAAGCCCCTAAATATTTCTGTGGATGTGGGCTTAATTCATGCCACACTGAGATGACTGAGACAGAACAGAGATTTGGACTTGGGCCATCCTGCTCTCAGCTTAAGGCTTCCCACGGGGCAGTTCTTTCTTCTTCAGCAGCTGGGACAAAGAGCTGGATTCGCAGAACCCAGGAAGGCACAGAGGAGTGGTGGTGTGTAAGCAGTGTGATGTGCACAGCACCATCATACCGTACCTCTTTTGGAGCTGGCGGAGGTGGAGGTGGATCTTTGATGACCTGAAAAAGCCAAACATATGAAAACATGAGGAACTGCACTGGCAGCATCCAAAAGCCAACAGAAAATTTTTAGGAGTGCGCTGTTTCCATCTGAGTCCCCCACATCTGCTTGCAAACTGGCAACTGCTGCTGCCGAGTCCCTGGGGGATCGATTATCAAGGCCTTCTGGAAATTAACACCATCCGTCTAATAGAAAATCACATCAGTTGACTGGCAGACACTCTTTGGGCAGACGTGTCTGCCACTTTGCTTCCTGACCGGATAAGGCTCAGTCAGTCTAAGTAATAGCCAGTGATGAAACCCTATGGAGTTAATTAGCAAGCCTGGGAGGAACAGCATCCCAAGGTCTATGTGAGGTCTTGCATAATCTTGGGCCAAGATGCCTGCTTCCTTGTGCCATGCTGCTGGGTAATTTCTGGCCCAGTGACAAGTGTGAAATGCATTCTGGTAGCTCAGGCTTCACCTCTAGACATCCAGATCGTTTCCGCAGAGCTCACGTTTCAGATGCAGTAATTTAAGTGTGTTCAGTGTGGAGTGCCTGCAAGTGGGAGTTACACTCACAAGGCTTCTTACACTGCTTCTGGGGAAGGCCTGCTCTTAGGATAGGTCACTTACACGCATATTGAAACCTCTACCTACAGTCTCTTCCTGTTCCCTTACTTACAGACATATGGGAAATCTCGGGGAGTTCCCCCATACTGACGGGAACCAACTGAGCAGTACGGGGAGGGGAAGAGGAAGGCAGCGACCATCTTAAATGATTATGGTGAAAGCTGAAGGCACAGCCATTCTTCCACAAGAAAAGCCGGTTTGTAAGCTAAAAATGCTTCAGTGAGACCATTTTTTATGCTTCAATACTGTACAGAAATGACTGAAAATACCCCATGAATATGAAGGAGTCTGTTTCTCCTAGGCATTGGTATTATACAAACATAAGCAAAACTACCCATGATGACAAACTCCTAAATCTCCTAATTCAGGATTAAGTACCTTAATTGAAATATGTCTTATTCTATTCACTCCATGCTATTAATTACAGTACTTCAATTTACTACTGCCTGTAAATAAAATCAGTGCACAGATGTATAGCATCATAAGTAAAAGAAACATATCTTTCTTGACCAATAATCAAGAGTTTTCCTTCTTGATTTACATTTCAAGTCACAGTGCCACCAATAAAGTTTCTGGTTCCTGCCTAAACAAGCTGTGGACTTTAGCACTGGGTACAGGAATTCTATCAAATAAGAGAAGTAAGTTAGGGCACCCTTGGAAACATTTTTCCACAGCACTCAGGCTTACGATACTGAATTGTTGATTCAAGAAAGCTCAGAGTACTTTGAGTTGGTTGCAGTGTCAGCTATGAATTTTAACCAGACATCCCTTTGCTGATATGGTGACATACCAGAAATTACTTTTCTTTCACTATTTCCAAATACTTTTTCTTCCCACCCACCAGGAATTTTCAGAACACTTAACAGAAATCAATTATTTAATTAGTGAAATATTCCTGAGAGCCAGATTGGAATTACTGCCCTAACTTTACAAGAAACAACACAGAGGGATCATGGGACAGATTCTGAGAGATACTTGGATGCTGAGCAAGATTTTCCAAAGCATTAAGACATTTAATTCTCACTGAAAGCAATTAAGAGACTGGAAACAGTAAAACAGTACTTTTAATACATTAAGGGTCACCTTATCTTACTTAATTCCTGTTCTTATTTCCCTTTTGCCTGTCTTTAACGATTATGTCGAGTATTTTGCTGCCAAGACTGCAAGCTCTACAGGGGGAAAAGGCCTAGCTAGGTTGTGGATTTATATAAATACGTATTAAACGGTATTATCACGCCACTTTTAATAGTTCTGCAATTCTTAAGTCTTGCAGTCTCTCCTGAGCAAAGACACCTCTGCACAGCAGACTTGTGTGATGCATTCCAAAGGCTTGGGACCTGCACCTATTGATACTGACAGCATCACAGTTTCTGTCCCAGTGAACCAAGAAAAACTCTGCTTGTTGGACCTCACCCGGCTTTAAACGTCACGAGTCAGTGACAGTTCTTGTTGGACTCCCTGAGCAAAGGATCTAATCCTGTGCCAGCTGCTAAACTCCCTGAAGTTACAGGGTAAACTTGATTTGAAGCTAACTAATACATTAATTAGCTGCTATTTCTAATAGGGTCAAAAAATGAAACTTGTTTTAAATGTGACAGTGGTGTGAGAAAATAATCTGCTTTGAGTAGCAGATACTCACCCCTGCTGACAGAAGTGGAATGTAAATGCTGCATCCTTATGTTTCCACAGGCTCCTCACACGCTCGCTCGCTCTCTCACGCACACACACACAAAGATTATTTTCAGTCTTGAGTGATATTTCAAGTGAAATCAGCAGAAAGACATTTAAAAAACCAGAGAAAGCCAAGGAACCCATGCAGCTTTGGCAGAAAACAATGCAAATGTAGCACAAAACTGCACATACTGAAGATGGTAATATTTCAAATTAACTTTTCCTGAACTTGGTTCAGATTGTTTAAATATGGTAGACTCTGAATAATGCTTCTGTCTTATTAACCCCACGTAGAGATGGATTACTTCCTAATTTTGTTTTGTTTTGTTTTATTATCATCATCATCACCAGGCAAGGCTGCATCTCATTTATTTAGACTTGAGTTTGGAGGAGAGCCGATTTCTTTAAGAAAAAAAAAGAAAGAAAGAAAGAAAAGAAGTTAGTTGCTTGAGGCAACAGTCCCTTTGATCTGCTCATTAACACTTCTCAAATGTTCGCGTGATGTGGGCATTAGGAAATGTCAGCACCAGAGCCTGCAGCCAGCTTGATGCGATCATATGTTCTGATATTGAGGGAAGAGTGAGAGAACTGTCAACAGTGAACTGCCTTTAAAAAAAAGGGGGGGCTAGGGGGAATAAAAAGGAGCCCCCCAACCTCATGTAAGTGTACAGGGACCTCACAGCAAGGAAGGCTGTCACGGCTGAGGATGGAGTGCCTGAACCACCTGCAGCTCCCCACTGTGCCTGCAGCAGCGGGATTACGTGCTCCTGCAGCTCTGGATGCTCCTTCTGTTCTCTTCTGCCCACACCACAATTTGGTGATCGGCTCAGTGCCACAGCATGGGGTTTTGGAACTCAGTACCGTTGCAGCAATGACTCCTAAAATTACCTTTTCTTTTTTAAAGAAATAAATAGCATCCGTGAGAGGTGGGAGGAAACAACAGAGGGCACTGACATTGAAAGTGCTGTGGTTTTACTGCTCCCATAGAAGTCAGGCTGCTTCTCAGGAGTAACTTACCCATCTACAGCTCAGGACTTCCCCAGAAATAGCCAATCACTCCTGTACCAAACACTATATGCAGAAAAGATACTCAGGGTAAGTTACTATTCCTTGAACACTGGGGAGGAACAGACTGAAGCACAAGGTGAATCAGAACCAAGAGACATTTTCTCACAGCTCTGTGCAGCTCTTGGTGGAGATGTAGCTCCACACAGGAGACTATCCCAGACAGAGCCCTGCCTTAACACCATGGTGCATCTCTGGCACCCAAGGTAGTACCTTTGCTCTGCAATTCATCATAAAGGGCATCTGTTTTAGTTACTTGGCTCCTGTCTTAGGTATCCCTCCACAGCTCTGGATGATGTCTTGATGTACACCTGTAATATAAACTGAACTCCTTTCACTTATAACAGGCCTGGGCAGGTGCAGCTAATATTTTAATATATTATAGAGCTATACATTTGACTTTTTTTTAATGTAGGGCTTTGACATAGAAAAATCCAGGAAGCATCTTATTGGTTGTCATTACAGAGTCATCACTGGAAAAAAAATTCCTGCTCTCAAGGGACTGAGATACTGCAATCACTCTTTACTGTAATGAAAGGAGAATGCACAGTATATGAAGTTTTACTGTACCATGTGGACTGACCGCTGATGAGCACCAACTTCTGAACACGGACCAATGTGTATTCTGTTTTTCACTAGGTTGTACATGTGTAGACCTGATGCTGACAAAAAACCCCATACACCTGGCAAACCATTAAACCACATGCACAGCTGAGTATGATGTGATCGATTGTGCTTCCAACTGTAAAAGGCTGATGCTGGGCTAACACAGGTTAGAGACACGTGGATTACATTCTGACAGTCGTGTTCAGCTAGTGACAGAATCCAGAGTTCCAGTGAGGTAACTCCCTCTGAGAGCTCTGATAAACTAAAGGAACATTGGGTTTCCTGATGTTGGTCAACTCAAAAGGAAGTATTTTTGTCTTGGAAAAAAAGGAAAAGTTGAGAAGTCAGGAAAAGGACAGAAGAAGAGCAGCTGCTTTCAGAAAAGCAGCTCTTGAGAAGGGATATGATGATCCCTCTCAACAGCTATGAATGAGGAGTGCAACAACTCACTCCAGAGTATGTCTGTAATTAGGTGACAGGAGACACTGAAAAAAAGTTACTTGGCTTCACTTAAGAATTTAAATTGTATTTCCAATGTGTATTTTTAAAATAAGTAATTTTGAAACACAAAATGTTTGCTTTTCTACCAGCATTAAGTCTGCTGCAATATTATTTCCTTCATGTCCTCCATCTCCTGCTCACCCTGCCCCAGATGACAGATCTACATGAAATGCCCAGCTGTAGCAGCTTTCTGCAGACAGCAAGTGTAGAAACTAGCAAGTGTGAAGCTGGTCTGTGAACCACGGTTACCAATTATTTTAAAATAAGAAAACAGGAAGCTTTCTTCTTACTGATTTTGAATTTTCCTTTTCCACAGGAAGGCTGATGATATAAAATAAAGTTGAAGTAAAACAGCTAATGGACAACCTCCCCAGATTCCTGATGGGATTGTACTGTGGAGAATGAGACAGAAGAGGGTCGTCTTACTAGAGAAATGCTCGTAGTTCTTGCCTCAGACACCCCAGACCAAGAGGATGCAGATGGGGCTGAGGACTTTTTGCCCTCAGATGGCCTGGGGCCTGACAGACTGCACCAAAGCTTTTGATTATGTGGGCTTTGGCATGGTCACGCGTGGAAGGCCAGTTCCTCTGCTGCCCCAAGGTCTGCAAACCTGAGACAAGGCAAGGAACAGAGCAGTAACAGCCTGGAAGCAGTCTCCACTTCCCAAGTCCTCAGCACTCTGGTTGCACTGGATGAATAACAAACTTCAACAATTAAAAAAGCCTAGCACAGAAGGAGATGGAAGGGCAGTTAGTGAAACAGTGAAACAGCATTGCTGACTGTTGCTAGAAGGATAAAGAGTGCACTCATGAAAAGAGCTGCAGTGTTTGCAAGGGATTATTAAAACAGTCAGGGATTTCCTGAGAGCCCATAATGGACTACAAATACCAATTTTCATGATAGTACTTTTAAAATGGTCCTTGATTTCAGGATAACTCCTGCATACCATTATGGCTAACAACTTTCAAATACTAGAGAAAAGGCTTTTATCCAAGATTTCACAGAAATACAACACGTGCTCACTCAGTAGAAAGCCAGTGAGCAGCACAGCAGTGTGCTGATGCTGGTCCCTGTGTGTGCAGGTCTCAGAAAGCCAGAAGCACTGCTAAGAGTGCAGTCCACAGTGTTGAAGCTGGTCTCTTCTTCCATTTATTGCATATCACCAATGAAAGAAAACTCCCTCAACAGATGGCTTATGTCACAAGTAGCTCTCTGGTTATTTAACCTATTTCCTGTGGTATCTGTGTGTCCCAACACAGTGTGAGTTGTAATCATGAGTCACACATCCAGTGACTTTTTCTAATAGCCTTTACTCACCACTTTGCAGCAGAGGGGCCAGAACCACCAGAGCAGGCCGAGCGCCGCTAACAGTAAGAGCACAAGAACAGCGATCAGCGCTGCGACTCCACTGGACTGCAAAGAAAGCACAAAGACAGCGTCAGTGGATGCTGCAAATAACTGCTGCTGGGTTTCCCACTCACCCCAAAACAGCTTCCTACTGATGGGTACAAACCCCAAACTAATTGTTCCTGCCCATCAGATCCTGTTCTTGACAACTGAGGGACTCCTCACAAAGGATCACAACTTGGGAAACTTTTTTTTCTGCTTACCTAGAAACCTAAGTTGAAATGAAGTCATTGAGTCATGGGTAACAGGCCCAAGCTGCCCCAGAGCAAGCCAGGATTATTTCTGCTGATGTCAGTGGATTCATTTCGATGTAAGACTGATATCCTTGAGAGAAGAATGAGGCCCAACTTGAAGAAAGGGTATATAGGCTGCTAAGGAATGAGCTGTTAGACACAAACAGGGAAAGCCTCCTCCTAAGTCAGTGGATGAGAGGTGCCCTTCTCTCGTGAGGACACAGGTCTGTATTGATTGGTGGGTGGAATTTTAAGGAATCTCTCCTAGCAATACATATATATTTAAGGCTTTTATGCTTGTTGCCCACATTATCTGGGGCATTCCCAGTGCTCAGACTCCAGCACACTAAATCTCTGTAGTAGTGCTATTGGAACCTGAAGCCACCACCCTAAGAAATTCTGAACGAGTACTTACTGCTTCCAGCAATACTGCTTCTAATGAAGAAATGAGCAGCCCATCTCCCACCACAAACCCACATCCTGTAGCTGCTTTTATTCTTACACTTGGTGTTCTGTGCTGCTGTGCTGGTTTAGAACAACACTCAGAAAAATGCAACCTTGTGCAAATAGAAGTTACTCAGGCTTCAGCTGGGGAAAAAGGAAAGTAGGGACACCCAGGGAATCACTAAGGCTGCAGTACAGCGTGATTAATTCAGTTGAAAGTGAGAAAAGTTGTACTGGAGCTACACCATTGCAAATGGAAGGTGAAACAGAGCTTTATTCCAAGTGTGTGTAGGTGCATTGACAAGGAACAGGTAAGATGCATGCCTGGGTGTGCTGTATTCTTTGTTTGTTTTCACTGCAGCAGTGTGTATTTGCTAGGGGAAGCTGTAACTTGTAACTCTTACATACCAACTAGCCATCAGCTGCTCAGCTATCAGAATTAGTGGAACAATTCTAGCAGTGACCCATTTATTGCAGTTGCCCATCTGCTACTATGGAAACAGCAGTTCTCCTTGTATGGAGCTGTCTTTGCTGCAAACATGTATGAAAGGCAAAAAAAAAAAGAAAAAGAAAAAAGAAAAAAGGATGATCAGAAGTATGACAGTTTTTCCTGTCAGTGCACATCTGTACTCATTCTGTTCTTTGTTAGTGGAAACTTCAGACCACAGAGAAGCACTGTGGAGTGCAGCAGAGGGAAGACAGCGATTGGTATGATCTGCTTTGTATCAGTGCTTTTGTTTTTACATATCTGTGCAATCTTAGCCTTTTTTAAGGGGGCTTGGGGACAGACCTAACATGTGCTGCTTTCTCTGAAAGGACCAAGATAAAGAGAGAAGCAGTCTAACGTTAGTCTCCAGCATCCTCCTGTGACTGTACAATCCCTACGTCATCACACTGAGAGGCTGCTTCAGCATGCTGTGGTGTAAGACTGAAACGCTTCCGAATGGTAAAGAGGCCCTTAAACAGAGAGATGTGATTGGGGTACTATGTGTTCCTTCAGCTCTCACTTCATTCAGGCTTTCTTCCTGGAACTGAAGGGCTGAACTGAGATGTCTCTGATTTCTACAGTTACCCAAGTGTTTCATTTTTAAATGAATAGAAGAAAAATGACTTTTTTTTTTCTCTTTTAGGTTAATTACCTGGAGCGATAAAAATACTGTTGGAGAAATAGATGCTGATGAGCAGAAGGTACTGTTCTGTGTGCTTCTGTGCCTGACAGGAAAGCTGCAGTCAAGTCACACTTTAAATGAGACAGTTTAAAGAAACACAGTATCCATGTGCAGCACGTTTTCAAAACGTCCCTCCCTACATAGTGGTCTTGTGTCTAAGTGGAGAAATTTTAACTGTCCTGTTTGTGTAATACAGAAGAAATCAGTGGAGAGCAGAAATGTGAGATTAGAAATTGTATGTATTAGGTTAGAAAAGTCACTGGCTGCACAAGTGTGTGGTTTATCCTATAAGCTGTTTTTAACTCTTTTCTATGATCAAAACATAGCAGGATGTTCACACGACCTTCACCTCCTGTGCTTGGACAAAGACTTGTCTCCCCTAATTACAAAGCTGAGAGCCAATGCTCCTTATGCCGGCACCACAGTTGGGTATCTAAAGTCAGGAAGCCTTAGTATCCTCCTGTGGGATTACAACCACCTTCCACACCCAGGCTGAAGTCCTAAAGTTCTGCCTACTCACCTTCCACCTGCTCCCACCAATCCTACTCGGTGGAACTGTGCTGGAATGGGACCCCAGGTGACTGTGTCACACTTGGCTTTTACAACATGATTATGTTTATAGTGAGCAAGTCTCTGATGGCATGGAAGCTTCCCAGTAGTTTGAAAGTCACAGCTGCACACTGTGCTCAAGTGATTTGTTGTAATATATTTAGCAAAATACAACTCCCAAGCTGTAGACAAATATAAGCCCTGCACAGACAAGGAACACACAGACACTGCTTGGATGTCAGGGCAGAGCTGGCTGAGGTAGCCTGGGAGAGGAGGAGAATTCCAGGGCTTTCCCTCTCCATATAGTTCTACATATGCCCCCGAAGCACCTAGCAAAACAGGTCCAGCAGCAGTGAAAGGAGAAACCCTTCTAGCAGAGCCTATGTCAGAAAACAAAGGGAAATCTCCAAGCCTGCCACGTTAAGAGATGGCTTTTGTGTGTTATTAGGAAGTCTCAGATGTTACACACAGCAATATTTCACTTTGGTGGAATCCTGCAAGAAAAGATCTTCCCAAAATAAAGCTGTTTCCCGCCTTAATGGGAAGAATTAAGGGAATTGTTTTACGTAACTGCAGGAAAAAAATCTTGCCTGTAACCCCTCACACACTTCATCAGGGAATTCAAAACAGTTGGAAACTCTTTGTTGTGTGTAGGGGTGTTATAAAACAGATTCTAAGCGTGTCTCCAAATACAGAGAAAGCAACTTAGGACATATATACATATGTGCCTACACATTAAGAAATCAGGTATCATTAAATTCTGTATATTCTGTATGTGTCTGCACAGGTGTATTTTTTAATGATGTGGATTTGTGCACTTTAAACATCTTAACTGAGAGGTCATGCAGTGGTAAAACCAAAAGAGAAACTGGATTTCAGGATTTTACATTGAATAATGTCAGCCATTTACTTACACACTCTGAAGCGGTGATCGTTAGAGAGCTGGACATGAAAGACTGCCCTTCGTTCAAACTCACCAAAACTTCCAGAGTTCTGGAAAGAAAGGGAAAAAAAATAAATCAGCAGCCATAAAACAGTCAGTAAAAGCACATACATGCTACAATTTTTGGTCATTTCAAACTTGAGCTTTCTTGACCTCAATTTATGCTGCTTAAAATGAACAGTACAGTTTCTTCTCCATAGAGAGCTCTCCAAGTAGGGAATATCCCCTCTCTATTCCACGTAGCATAAAATACTCCAAAAAGTTTTACATGAAATAAATTGAAGTTGAACTGTAAAAATAACATTGTTTTGTCTGTTCCATAAACATTTCTTTAGTCATATGTAGACATGAGGGATAAAAATGTCGGATAATTATAAATGGTCAAGACTGTCTATAAATAGTATATAAACACTGCACACAAATAGTATGTGGTTTACATTTTACAAATTAACCCTAGAAGAAAACAACACATGGTGAATGTTAAACATAAGAAGACTCTTCAGCTTCTCTGGCTTGGATTCCCAAGATTCAGACAGTTTATATTATGCATAGATGTAATTAAATAAAAATATAGATATCCATGAACTAAAATGATTAATCATTTACACCGTTCTTATATATCATGCATTTTTATTCTGGCACAAATGCTTTAGTCAATATGGAGTTCAAAGCTATTTTAACTAATTTGGCTAATTTCTTTTTCAGTTTTAGTAAAAATGAAGTAAGTTGCTTCTGCTAAACTCATTTTTAAATGATCTGTGTTATGAATAATTGATCTAAAGGAAAGAATAACTCTCATTTACTTCTAATTATTACTGGAATAAGTGAATCAGAACAGATAAAAAGAAAAAATTAAGTAAATTCCCTTCCAATGTACTAAATAAAGCAAACTACAGCAAAACTTTTGTTAGTGATGAAGTTTTTTAAATGTGATGCTTTTATTTTTCTGTTGTCAATGTTTTTCTTTGCCACTTTAATGAGAAGCACTGTGGGAGATTTCAGCACAACAACTCTGCTCGGGTTTGATGGCAAAACACTCCTGCTGGCTGCAGTGCACGAGGATTTCATGCCATGCCTCAAGTACACGCGGCCCAGATCCTGACGGGTGTCCCTGAAGAAATTTGTGTCTTTCAACTCTTAAAACCTTTTGGGGGTTTCTGCATCATAAATACACCACAGGAATTGTTTTCCTGTCCAAGTCACTACCTACAGCCCGGTTATGTTAACGTGACTCCTGTGTCGTGGGGCTGCTTCCTTTTGCACCCAGGTCCTAGCAGTGCATTCACTGTGACTGTACAGGTGTGAGTGGATCATGGAATCAGAGTATCTCCAGTTGGCAGGGAATAACTGAATTCAGCCCAGAAATACAGAAGAACCCACAGCACACCATTATTTTTGGATAGCAACTTTTCAGTTAAGCACAAATTCAAAGCAGAAGGATTAAACTCTTCAAATGTTTCATTTTTCCCCCTTAGCCTCTTCTTTTTAAAGCACAATTTGACAAACACAGCCCAGGTTCCCCATCAAGGTTTGAACGTGGTTGCTCCCAAGTGAGGACGTTCAGGGTGGTCATGTTTCCTGAACACAAAAGCCACTCAGCCTTTCTGCTCTTTCTCAACTTTCCCCAGTCACGGTGGGTGCCTGCCACTGACTGATGCCTTCACTGGGATTATGCTGCTTGGTTCAAAGCCTGCTAGCACGGCAAGAGCCCTTCCAACTGCTCCAAATCCAAATGTGGTACACCAAGTCATTTTGATTTTTTAAGTTAATGTATCATGTTCTTTAAAAACTTAGATCCTTATATACCTCCTGCATTAACTTTATTTCCAATCATATTTTAACTGTGTCTAAATATATCCTAGGCTTTCCTCAGCTCCTTTTTCTTTGGTTGGAACCATTTCTGTAGACTCTTGTTGGGCAAAAGTCCCACTGAGATCAAAAATAATTCTGCCTATGCACTAGTGAAGAACTGCTGGATTTGGCCAGTAACATCTGACTGCAGTTGCTGCCAGCTACTGGGGTCGACTTTCCAAAATGCTCTCAGATGCTCACTTTTTCCCCATTGCTTTTTTTTTAAATTAAAAAAAAAAATGAATGTGAATCCTAGATTTCTTATGGGGTTTTTTCTGCTATCCAATCAATTCCTTTTGCAGCGTGACAGTATCATCCTTCCTCCTGACCCATGTGTGTTCTTGTCAGTCAGGAATGTTTTCTAACATCATTTTACAGTGGTTTTTATCCTCCAGAAGTCTGTTGATCTGTGCAATGTGGTACTACCAGTCCCAAACCCATGTGGTTTGAAAGGAAGATGCACTGGTGGCTGACTACCCCTGCCAGCACTATCTGAAATGTCATATCCTTGGGTTCGTGTGGTTTTCAGCTGAGCAACAAAGAAACAAAATGCATCTGAAACTTCAGAGAAAACTGAAGTACTGTTGAGGCATGTTGTCACTGTGCTAGCAGTACCTCAAACTGCTACTCATCTTTAATTTCATTCTCTTGTATAAGATAGCCTAAAAAAAACCCTGCTAAGTCCATTAAAAGGGGAACAGAAATTATTTCATACAGATACTCATACAAGTAGGCTTCCATATATCCCTTAGATCTTTAGGAAACAGATTACTTCTTTTGCAGCAATGCTTCCTGTACTCACAGCCTCCCCACCCCACACCCTGATAGATTTGTCAGCAAAAATCTAGCTGTGCACCATGGCTTACCCTGAAGGTGGGTGTTCTAACTCAGGTTCTGCATTTCACACTGTTTCAGTGTGCGAGAGAGACAGCGTATCCCAGGAATTCCTGGACCTGTGACTTAGGTGTTGGGCTTTCTTGGCTTCCCTAGACAAAGTCCAGCTTTCAAGACTTAACATTTTTCTCTTACACATTAAAGCTTGAAGCAAAAGTCACTGTTTTTTCTCCTACCTGCCCTGTGTTGTGCAGCAAAACACATACTCCTGCTGCAATATCTATTATTTTCTTAAATTACCAGGGACAGTTCTCTTTTGCCTTCATAGGGAACACCTGCATTAGTCTTTTTCTAGCAGTGTTCTGTAGCCACTACACTTAAACTGTTTGCCACTGTGAGCTTAATGAGTCTTGGCTGAAATATCCAAGGTCTGTCTGATTTCACTAGTAGGAAATCTAATCTTTTAGATAGTCTTTGCTAGCAAATTGAGCAAAACATGAACCTGAAAGACGTATTAGAGTTAAAACAATACTAAAGAAAAGAATCATTTGCCCAGGTGTCTTGTGGATCTTGAAATTTCCTTGAACTCACAAGGTTGTATGAAAAATTGAGTGTAATAGCTGAGATTTCTAAGTGGACCAGTGCCCACATTTACCCCTTACTGTGTGCAGCATTGTGCTGGCCTCTGTTTATGTCCACTGACAGCTCCACTCAAACAGGGGCTCCCCATTCTCTTATCTAAATACTTTACCTGGGATTTAAGAGAAAAACAGTGAGTAGGGGTGTCTCTAATCTATTCTCTTATGCAACCTGCCCGAGTCCCAGAGGGGTGGGGACATTTTAAGGCCTTTTTCTTGGCTTCAGAACACAGCCACACTCGGGCACTGGGTAAATAACAAATGATTCCTATTAGAGTGCATGAGTTGGTGGAAACAGATCCTCAATAGTGCCACAAAGATCTTGGGCAAGCAAAAACACCCAGGAGGAAACTTGCCATTAACTGAACAGAAGCGTAGGGCAAAGCCTGCTCAGGCCAGTTACTGGAGGCCAGTTATTACAGACAGTTACTAAACTGGAGAGCTTCCCCATATTTTTAGGAGGTGCCACTGAGCAAAGCTCCTGTCACCCTCTGGGACTGAACTCTGCTGCCAACAAGGTCTGGAGATGTGATCCCCATGCACAGCAACAGGATTGCTGCACACAGTTCTGGCAACACAGAGGGCCCAGAAAAGGGCCCCAACAACGGGTCTGTGCAAACGAGAGCTGGGCCCACAGCTCCCCAACTCCCACGGACTGCGGTAAGAGTGGGCTGCGAGTCCCTGGTGCCACATGCCACCTCGCTGCTGTCAGGCTTTGCATCCCTCTAACCTTCCACTGTCAGTCACTCTGACAAACATCCCAAGCAACAGACTCACTGAGCACATCAGCTATCAGAGCAGATATCGTGCAGCAGGAACAACCAGCTTCCCTATCAACTTCCATTCTGATACACAGCTGGAGGGATGAGCCACGTGAGCTCTTCGCAGGACTGGGTCATACTCGCTCAGTTCTAGAAGGCACAGAGTGAACTCACACAGATAATTATCTCATCTTCAAAAGGATGAACCTGTCAACATACCAAAACCACTTTCCTGAAACTGTCATGTCTGTAGGGTATAAGAAACAGGGGTTTTCATTTCCTTAGCATCCACCTGTTTGATGGGCTGTGTGTACTCTGCATTCACATAAACACTACCCCTGCAAATCTGTAGTCCCAAAAACTAGGTGCCCTATTTCTTCTACTCACTCCCTCACAAACATCCGAGAGAAAGACACAGACATAAATACACCCAGTGTTTACTAGTAACTGTCCACACCTGGGAGGCTTTGATCTCGGCACTCTGCATAAACTACAGATATTTTGACAATAAAATGGCATTCAGCAGTGATTCTGTTTTCTGGGCACCTTCATTTCCCACTGGTGATAGGCAGAGTTTTTGGGGTGTTGGGTTCCCTCAGGAAAGCTCAAATCAGCTAAGAGCTGAACCAGCCTTTGTCACCAGACAGCAGCCTCTGCTGATGATACTTTTTCTGTAGCCTGGAGAAATACAATTTAAAGAGTCATGAGACTGCAGTGATTTTTCGTGACAGGCTTAAGTTCATGAGGGAAGGAGCAGCGCAGATTTTGGTCAGCAGTAAGACCATACCTTAGCCTCCTTGGTGGAGGTGATCAGAAATGCCTCAAAAATGTCTCCAGAGGCATTAAATGCTTGCTATTATAAATCTGTATGATCAGATCTCCCAGCAATTATTTATGTGATTTACATGATCACACCCATAGTATCTTAATTGCCTTCCAAACACATAAGAAAAGTTGCCTCTCCTGCTGAGGTTATGTAGAGGGCAGGGGCAGGGAAAGGGGAAGAGAAAGGGGAAGGGGAAGGGGAAAGGGAAAGGGAAGGTCACACCAAACAGCACAGCTACACACGTGAGGGCAGACTGTCCCTGAAGTATAAGAAAATTTTTGACACAACCCTATTTTTGCAAGGAAAGGTTAGGTTGACGCTTGTTTCACATCAGCACAGAACAAAACCAAGTGCTGAAGTCTTGCCAGCTGCTCCAGAACAGAGTATCTCCTCAGGTCACCCCGAAATGAAAGCCACAAAGACTCAGGAAGTGTAAATGTTGACGTTGCTGTAGCAACCCAGGAAGTCATCCTCCAGTGCCCAAGTCAAACCTCACCTCTGCTGTGTGACACCTTCTGCCTGGTCACCTCTGTGCACACGGGAAGGGGAAGCAGACCCTGAGGGTAACAACCAGAGGTTCTAGTAACGGTGGCCTGCTCACACCATGCACAAACGCCTTCTTGCAGTGACACCCAAGAACACAAGGAGTCAACCAGCTTCTCTGTGCCTTGCTTGAAAAATACAGCTGGAGGAACAAGGCTCCAGGGAAAGGCAAGTGCAGCCCTCACATCTTCAAGGCTTTTAGCCAGGGGATGCTCATTCCTGTCTTCTGATCACTTCTGACACAGCACTTAAGCAAAGTGGAATCGGAGAGATGGCAAAACTGAGCTAATTAATAAGTACATGTAATTAACATGCTGTGCAGACACTCACAAGCTCTATTGCTTTTTATGTACCAGAGGTGTAATGTGGAATTTTCCAGTGGTCCAACTTTTAAAGCTATTTCATTGTAATAGGAAAAAACTGTGGGTTTTATTTACAGTTCATATCTCTTGCTCAGGGATTTTCCTACATTTTGTCTGTGAAGTATCACTTTTTGGATGGGAATCAATCCTGGAAAGTTTGAAAAGAGCTTTTTAAAAAAAAAAAGTTCTTATTTATGATCACAGTTAACCACAAGATTCTTGCAACTTTAAACTACATCTGTCATGGCCCACTAGCCATTCTAATAAATAAATTACCAAAAAATGTAACTTGAGAAGATCCAACAATTGCAATTATTTCTTTCCTTTATGTCCACTGCTGTTTTATTGTTACAGAAGAGGAACATCACCCGCTGCCATATGTCACTACAGCTCTGGTCTGAAGAATTTCACACCCTGTGAAATACAGCTGACATTTCAATCCACAGTAACCTATTTGAAAAGTATTCATTTGCTCCTTACTTTATGAGTATCCAATAAAAGACTGCCATTTAATGACCCATTAAAAAAGATGAAAAAAATTAAATAAAATTGTGAAAGACATTTGCTGGAAGTAATAAATAATTTACCTCAAATTTTCACACACTGAAAATTAAACTGGCAACTGCTCAAAAAGTTATTAAAATTATGGTGACAAAGGTATTTTCAAATCAAGTGCCAGCATTATAATAGCTAAAATGCTGTATAGAGTTGGAAGGGAAAAAATACATCTATATATTTAAAAGGGTGCTTTTCCTTAAAAAATAAACCTACCTCCATGAATTAATATGTAGCTTTATTACACAGTTAATATTGGTAAACCAGTAGTGTGTGTTCTAAATACACACTGGAAAATCAGTAACAGTGATGGGAGAAAGGTTTGGTGGAACTGGTGATTTAAGAACTTTTTGCATGCCTCTCACTTTAACCCCCATGTCATTTTCCATCCCCTACACAACAGTTTGGCAGCACAAAGGGCTGCCACCGTGACTACACTTTATTTTGATGGTGACCTGAAGGATGGGGGAACCAGAACATGCTGTGACTTTTAACTCAGATATATTCACCACTATTCACATCTGGAGCAAAGAGGAGGTGTCATTCACTGCAAGTATTTTGTGTTTGAGAGGCTGGAGAAACTTCATTGACAAATGCTGACCTCACCTCAGGGGGCAGATTGACATTTTTAGTGCCAGGTGAGGCAGCCTCTCATGCCACCCCTCACTTTCTGCCTGAAGGTGGGACAGCAGGGGTGGTGGCACACACAGGGAGATAACTCAGGCTCAGCTACAGGGCAGGGGAGACAGCTGTAGGACTCTGATAGGTGATGGTGTCTCAGTGGGGCTCAGCTCAGTCTGACTATGGACACAGGGGTTTCATTTGACCAACCTGAGTCTGAAGTCATTGGCCATTATTTGCTGGGAATACAACTAATATTTACCCACACAGTCTCACCAACCAAAGCAGAGCATCCTTTCCCCTGCTCTTGGTTAACAAACACTCCAGGACCACAAATCTGACTCTGCATCTAGGGACACATCCCTGCAGCAGGAGGAGGCAACACAAAGCCACAGAGGAAGGTAATTCAGGCCCATGCTTTTGGTTTTGTTGCTCCTCCTAGATCAAAAGCCCCAGCTGCATAAGGACATAGCCAGTTCCTCTGGAGCAGGGTTACAAACCTTGCTTGCCAAATGTTGAGCACAGTTCCACTGTGCCAAGGGTCATCTACGCCTGGGAAGCATGGGGAACAGTTTCCTCAAGTCGATGGGAATTGTACTGGGGACAGTTAATAATCTGCAGTTACAGTAAAGGGTCAGAATTATTTTCCTCCCACCAACCACACAGGCATAAAAAGGAATATTTAATTATTTTCCTGAGGACAGCAAGACCTGCACTCTATGCAAATCATTACGTTGTTTGGGGGTTTTGGTGAAGAATTAGTACAAACTCTTCGCCCCTTTCTTGGTGTAGCTTAGCACTGACATAAATTCAAATTATAGTTCTCTTAGGATCCCCTCTGTTACCCCAGAACTATCTAGCTTTCTCAGCAGGGTGTTCCAAATACTGTCTATTTGTGTTTGGCTTTCCACATGGAAAGGAAATGTAAAGAAATGTGGAGGTATGTGGGTATTTCACTGCTGGGAACTGCTAGTGAAGCCAGCAATGAATTAGCTTGGATCTCCTGGAATCATGGGAACCTGCAGGAACAGGGTATGAGATGTCATTATTATGTTAAATTAGTCTATTAATTCAGCTCAGGATACTATGTCCACTGCATAATATTAAGCACTTAGTTCTGCTCACGCACTCTTTCTTAATGCTCTGGGAACACTGTGTGCCCTACTGAGGAACGTGAAGGACTGCATTAGAAATTACTACTGATCTTAACATCAGATCCATATGTCTTAGGAGCCAGTTAGCCTATACAATTCATTGAGGATGTTTCCATCTGTGAATAGCTCCCATTAGAATCTAATTGTGTCAAATTAAATGTATTTCTAAAATATTTTCAGAAGTTAATATTTATAACAGGCATTAAGCCTAATCCCAGCCATATTTCTGGTTTCCCCTACCCAGGTTTATTTCTCTAGCTATTTTGGAGGGGGGAGATTGTACCATGTGAGTATCCAGTGATTAGTAACCATACTCTCTTTTATTTTTGTTTGAACAAAATGATTGCATAGGAAAAAAAAAGCTTTAAGTGCTGGTGCTGAAAATAGATGCCAAGTCGCAGTGACTTTGCAAAGAAGGGAATTAGTCCAGGTGGGAGGGGATCTGAGTCATGTCAGCTCTCTTTACTCAGTGCCACTGGGGAAGAACAGCTGTTTACATTGAAGGATAATGTTAATATCAAATCAATGGGCCTAATTAGCCATGAGTACATCTATGATGGAGAAGTATTCCAGTCACCTGAGCACAGTAGCTCTGGGATGAGAACAACAGTGAAAACAACCTGATTTGGAGATGGCATCCCACCAATTTGTGAGCACAAGGTACTCAGGTGGCTGATAAGAGCAGCAGGAAGTCAAAAGGGGGTAAGCTTTTCTCACTTCCTCTTTTTGTTTTGGCATTGGCTGTTGTTACACCCTCTGTGTTGGAGAACTGCTCAGCTACTGTGCCCAGGGAAGACAGAAAGGCTTCAGGAAGGCTGACAAGCCAAAGGAAGCCCAGTGTTTGCTCCAAGGGCTGGTACCTCCTTTTTCAGCAGCAAACAGCCTGTTCTTCATGGAGCAGCTCTGAAGGTGCAGCTGTACAACAGGTTACTGAGAGGTAACTAGTCATGTGGCTTTATTGTGCTTTGCCTTGTTGTAGCAGTGACTGGTATCGTTTGCAATGTGAAGTATCTTTGTCAACAAGCTGCCTCTTAACTGAGAAATCCTACTGCATCCTCATTTTAATTGCTCCACTTCTCTCTGGACGTGGTGTTCCTCAAGTAACTTGTAGTCCCAATGTTTATAGACAGGACAAGACTTTTGAAAACAGGTGCTTAAACCCACACTTGAATTTTTAAGCAAGTTGCCTAACTCTCAAGTGACTAAGTACTCATCACACACACTAACAAGTAACTTAGTTCTGTGGCCAAATTAATCTCCTGCTTTAATTATCACAAAGGCTGTGATAAGGCTGTTTAGTTAAGAATACCACAAAAAGAAAGTAAATGTAATTTTTTACTTGGAAAGAGAACAGAAAATGCTCAACACACCCCATGAAATATTAATAATTTTTTAAATGGCTGAAAGATACACAAGTCAAGTCTGCAGCTTGCATACCACTTCCCTTCTTTGGCACTTCTCTGCGCTTGCAACATGTTTCCCAGAATTTTACCTTTCTCTGCCAAAGAGGAAAAAGTGACAAAATAAAAATAATAATAATAATAATAGTATTTGCAGCCATAGCCATAGAAAACAACAGTAATTATCTCCTTCATCTGGTTTTCAGCTACTCACTTCCATGTCACAAGAAAATTAAGTTACACACAACTTTTCTAAATACTCCTTAAAGCTGACAAATAAGCATTCTACTAAAATTAATGAACTTCACAAAGTTCTGGGCTTGCTGAATAAACAGGTCATGTCCTATGTTTACCTACATGCTCTGGAAATATCTTGGTTTTGTGTATTTGAGTATTTGTATGCAGCTTATGTGAGAGATATACCTGGTCTGACTTGTGTAAGAGCATCACTTAAATATATGTTGAGACTTGTAATAACACATTCAGAATTTCTTAGCTTATCTACTTTGTATTTTCCTTCCATCTGGTAAAAGGAAGGCAGAAAGACAAAGGCTAATTTTAACTTGACAATTGTTACTGAGTTACTAAAGAACCCAGCACTGAGAGGTCGCGACGCAGGACGAGCACAGCAGCGGTTTTCAGTTCTTAGTTCGCGCGTTGTAGGCAGCGTGGCTGCAGGGTGGAAACTGTGTGTGAGGTAGCACAGTGGCTGCAGTGGCCTGTTGTGCCAACACTGAGCTAATGAGATGTGAAAACTGGTGCTGGGTTAAGTCTAAATATTAGCTCATTGCCTGCTTGGTGGTTGTTTTGGGTGTTTTTATGCTTGCAGTGTTGGAAGGAAGTATAGCTGTGTAATCTTAACAAAAGTTAATGACACTTTTTGTGTGGGAATGCAAGTCTGCTTCTCATTCACGCCCAGCCCCCACTCAAACAAGTTTCCAAAGGCATTTGTGTGCCTCCTCTGAGGGAATTAATGATACTGCAGCAGCACCCGTGCTATTTAGATATTTATTTCATATTTGCTTCAAGAATGGGGCCAATGTTTTTGAAAGCACGTTTAACTATACCATATGCCTACTTAAATCATCCCTATCAAACAAGTTGTAGGATGATGCTCTGGTTCATTCTGTTCTGTTTTCCCTTCCTTCACAATGTGTTTATGTATATTTATCCAATTTGTTCTGTTCCTCTTGCCAAATTGCAGGTTTGAGATCTCAGCTATGCAGGGGCAGCTGTGCTATTGTTGATGCCTTACAAAACAAAGGTCACAGACTGAGCCCGTATCACTAGAACTAATGACAGCTGCATGTTAACCATTATGGTATAGGCAGAGAGTGAGCAGGGTTCACAGACCCTCAGAAGCAGGAATAAATCTTGGTAAGCAAGAACTCAAGCCTCATTTTTAACAAGTAATTTTTGTGCAAATTAGCCTCTTGCAAAATATCCTGCTGTTTATTTAATTTATTGACATAATTCCTCCCTCCATCTGGAGGGGGGAGAGGAGGGAACACAACTTTAAACAGCTCTACCACAAAAAAAGCCAAAATCAGGAAAACAATATGGCAGCTGAGTTGGAAGGAATGATCTCTTCTGCAGGTAACTAACCTTATCAATCTCCAAAGTGAGAAAAGCTAAGCACTACCAGCTGGTCCAGCCTAGGAAGCTATTGACCACATAAAGAAGTAGGCTACCACAAGATGACTTTTCCTTCAGAAGAAGGTTGCTTTCCAAACCTAGCCCAGCAACTCCAAGTAGTGACACAGTAGGGTGGGACTGTTTCAAATACCCTTTGTTTGGTAAGAGAGATCAATCTGCAAGGCTTGTGAATTCAAAACTACTTGCCCCTTGGGTGGCCTGACATATTATTCCTTCTTTTCCTGCTGCCTTTCAGACCAGAAGCCAAGAGTCCAGAGTTATTTAAAAGGGTGTTTCTTAGAGCTACATGTAGCTTTTGAAATACCAAAGAAGAGGGAATGCAATAGCAGGAGGAGACTAACAAGATGAGGCACATGTCCACAGACACAGCTCTGAGACCATACAGCTGGCTTTGAGGCTGCCTGTCTGAGGCTCCTTCTCCAGTGTGCTGTTAATTATTTACAAGAGAGCATTGGGGAAACTACCATCACATCTGTCACCCACACACAGCAGAACCTTTACTCACTGCAAGACCAGATGTGTTTATTTGAAAGATGTACTAACTAGCTACTTAATGGGTTAGAATTATTAGTCAGAAGTTAATTAGGCAAACATATTAAACATCAGTCACCTGATGAAGCATCACTTCTTTAACACTGCTTTTACTTCTTTAGAGCCATTATCAACCACAGGAAAAAGGAGGGGGGAAAGTGAAGATCCCATAAAGGAGCTGCAGTAAAAACAAGATTTATGAAATCTGATCAGTTTGTACTAATGAAAACTGCAATGCTCCAGGTAATTGCCTTAACTATGTGCCTCTTGATACTGCAAGTATAGTAGCACAGGGGAAGGAACAAGGAGGCTTGTTTAAGGACCTACAGGTGTTGGAAAAGAAAAGGGAATTAACACTGGAAAAGGTTTTTCTTAGTAGAGTCAAGTCAAACTTGAAAAAGGATGGATGGTTTCACTGCTTCTGCATATATTCTACATGTCCCTGAAGATGCAAGCACTTGCATGGCATTCTGCCTGCATAATGAACTGGGAAACACTGCTGGCCAATGTCACATGTTCTTCTTTCCCCAAGAGATGAAATTGAAAAGTAATTTTTAAGTTTCTGGCTCCCAGGTTCATGTCACAAGAAGCAGTGGATGGAGTCAAGGCATAATGTGCTCTATCTTTGGGCTGGTTGGGGCAGGGGGGGAATAGTTAGGAGCCTGCCATGACAACCATTTTGTAGAACACCTTTCAGCTGCTCTCAAATGAGAGCAGCTGTCTAGAAACCAAATGAGGTAATTTGCAGGATGGAGCTCACAATGCATTCATCTTCACTGTGTCTGTTTGCTTTCATGTGTCCATGTTCTTCCTCTTAAATCTGGTGCTGGTATTAATAAAAATGACACTTGAAAACCAGAAAGCAAGACTCTAAGTACCACTGTTGAACTGCCAGGGAAACATCTTTCACTCCAAACACCTAGAATTAAATAAGAAGCAAGTGCTTCCTCTTTGTATTGAGAGATTGTTTCCCAGGGAGGTAGAAACCAAGGGCAAGAGTGCCAGTGACAGCTTGTGCATGAATTCCTGGGCTTTCAGCTAGCTTTAGTTCTTGCCTGCACAGCTGCTGTAAAGAATGTTTAAGACCCCTAAAGCAGTGAGCAGGAACCTCTTGGTGCATCCTATAAACTGCAAGGAATATGTTCTAAATAGACTCCCACAGTGTTGATGTGAATTTCTCAGAAAACTATAGGAAGAAAAGCACTGGATTCACAAGTCTACTCCAAGAAGAGCTACAGGCTCTTCCAGAGACACAAGCTTGGCTTCCCTTAAGCCCCTATTGAGAGATCCTCTCAAGGCCATGTTGATCTTGAAGCTTGTGGTTAATTCCCATTGTCCTCAACTCTCAGCCCTGTATGTGATCCACAGCAAAAAGCAGAGCAGCTAATTCTACCCTAAACCTGTACTTCAGAGATTAAGATCATACTATCAAAACTTTGGCCAGAGAGAGAAAACTCTTGCCTGTGTTTAGGCTATCACAGGCTACAAAAAATGGTATAAAAATGAGAAGAGCTTGTTATAGCAGTAGCTCAAACAAAAATACAGAGGACAGGTAGTGCAAATGGTCACACAGAAACATCCAGATAGCATTGGTAAACATTACAGGACTGACTTGCTGCTGTGGAAAAAGAATTTATTTTCTAAAAGTGAAACAGAATACCCTCAGAAAAGTTCTATTTTTGGATGTGGAGAAGTTGAGAAACTTCTTAAGAGGAAGACACAGGGATGCAATAGGTGCTTATGCTACTTCCTGAAATAGGTTACTTAAAGGCTGAAGGTGCTTCACAAGATTAGGAGATGGTTACTTCTTTCTTCCCTCACCTTTTTACTCTACAGGGCCAAAAGGGACAATACCTGAGTTGTAAGGACTGGATCAAAAGGAAATCGGCAATAAACCAGAAACACAAAAATATTAAAATCTAAAGAGAAGTGACAGGGCAGAAACCACACAATGCTGCTCATGTTTCTGAATTCCCTCTGAGCTGCCATCCCATTCACAAACGAGTGCAAAACAAGCCAAACCAGCTGCTGTCAACAGGAAGAACAAAGACTTGAATGACACAGGCTCCTCCTGTGAGAAATCTGGTTAATAGCCAAATAAAAGCATGTCTCAAGGTAGCATTTGCAGCTTGGAAACCTAAAGCAATGTGCTTAGTCCTAGAGATCCCTTCACAGTGTGTTTTCTTTATATGACAAGAGTTCTTATTTTTTTTCTTACAGTTGTAAGAGTCTGAGCTAATCATTCTCCAGTTGCATTCAGACTCTCCTAAGACTTGCTCAGTGAGGTTAGTTTTTCCCCTCATAACTCCTTATTGGAATGTCTGGATAGGAAGTACATTTCAAGTTACCACTCAATTTGTGAACTTCTGCTGTTGCCAAGAGCTCTTACTACTAAAAATGCATGAAAAAGATTCTGATGATTGCTAGCTGATTGTCTTGTGCATCATTGTGTGCATTGTTTCAAGTGAGCTGCACACTGGAGACTCAAGTCAGCTACTTTGAAACTGGAGGCAACTAAGAATTTGGGAAGACAAGCGTAGCAATTTTCCTTCCTACCACACAAAAAATAATTCCTATTTCATCTTTGCTTTTTAAGTGCCACCAGCTGCTCATGTTGGACAGGATGTAGGAAGGGCTATGTGCACGATGAAGCCAACATGACTTGAACAGAGGGCAGATAGGGTCATTAAAAACCAGTAGTGCAGACTGTACCATTTCTGCATGTGATCTGATCATCAATTCAAGGAAACTGCTACCAAGGTTTCACTTGCATGCAGGTTTATGTTTGGATTTGTCCTTTTTGGCTTTGTTATTCCTTAAGCTGACAAGCCCTAGGAGAAGACACTCATTGCTTCTGTCCTAGGGCACCTCTCAGGTAGAGTCAAATGTCATTCACTGCAAGGGTGTCAAAATCTCACTCAACTGAGATGGAAACCATGTGATACTTAAATTTAAGCAGTGATCCCACTTAACCCAGTGTTTGACCTTCTGTTGTTGTTTTGAATCATGTAGTCAATTTTTTGTGCTTGTGCTCACACAGACTTAGTCACTGTGTTTCCAGTTTATGTATCACAAGTTTATATGCATGGAAACTTGCATACCTTGTCAGACAAAGGAGTAAATGCTCACTTCATTTTGTAAGCTAATCTTAGAGCAAACACTGTATGAATTCAAGTGAAGGATACATAAAGTTGGAAGTTGGCCAGCAAAACTGCAGCTGCATTAAAAAAATAAACTTGTGTAGTTCTCTGAACTATTTTAAGAACAATGATTAATTTCTCAGCCTGGTGGTTCGTTCTGACAAATTCACCACTTAGCCTAGACCTGACCTTCCTTGCTTGGCTTTGCTGAGTATCTGCATTAGATCAAACTGGATTTTTTTCAGTAGGTATCAGCAAACCCCAAAACCTCTTTCTGTAATACCCCAATGAGAAACTAGAGTTCAAACTGAGGTAGTTAAGTAGTAGACACATAAATATTCACTATGAATATTTCAGTAAAATACTGTATTGTTGTGCTAGTTTAAACTTTTATTACTGACATTCACTCATCAAATGGAAGAGAATTTGTAAATGTTCAGGAAGTAAGAGAAATGTATCTTGTTCTGGTAGCCTTTCTGTTGAAGGCAGAGGGGATTTAACCAAGGGCTTAGAGGAACAGAAGCCATCTGTTTGTGAAGTCAAGCCTACAGATATATTTTGTGAATGCACACTCAAAAGAACTTGGAGCAAAATGAAGAGAACAAAAGCAAAGGTAGCACAAGAAGGTAGACTTATAAAAACATACTGATTTCTCCTGTACTGGTCTTCCAAAGAGACAAGGGCTGTGTTTTCTCTCCAAAGTACAATGAATACAGAAACACCTGAAGTAATGGAGAGGTTAAAGAAATCCCTGATTCAGTTTGATTCCCTTGAGCTGTGGCAGGACAGCAAATTCAAGCCTGAGCTAAAAAGGGGGACTGATCTTCTCAAATATTCTGCAAGACCCTATAAATATATGGCTTTTAAATGATCAATGCAGCAGAATCTGGGTCCTTTTAGTAAACCAGCTTAGCTGGAATGTTACACTTGACTGCACAGTATGTAAGTGATTTCTCAAAGTATATGAAGCAAAGCAATTCAACTTGAGTTTGTCTCCTTATCTTTTTTCTGGAGAGTGTTAATGGTACTTTTCCTTGTTGGACTATTTCAGTACTTTCTAGCTTTTTTTTTAATAATGCATAGGTTGCACAGGTAGAAATCCCAAGTAATTCTCAGCTGTTAGCAAATCAGGGGGCTTTAAAAATGAGCTAGTTCTGTAAGCAGACTATATAATTCTGCACTGCAGAAGTGGCCTGACAAGAAGGTATTTTAAATGGCACAATCAGCACAGTCATGTTGTCACATAACCTAAGCATGCCACATCCATCTGCTACATGGTACTGTAGAAAAATAGACTGTGAAACAAATGCTTGGTTAACTCTACAGCTGGCTTTTTGGAAGCTCCTAACCAAATGCAGGCAGCAGCTGGAATGAAACTAGAAATGCACAATGGCCTAAGTCCAGGAGACCAGGGGTTTACCAACCCAACATCTTGGGTACTTTGGCATTTAATCTATTCCACATGGGTTTCTATTGTTCTGCATGTGAAAACTGCAAATTCATCAGTCAACAAGAACTGTCTCCAATTAGAAAAACACAATGAAACCTGTTAAGTGAGTCTTTACCCAGAAACAAAGCTGCAGGTTTAAAAGTCTAACTTGGTCTGCTTGTGTTGCTCTTAATTCCACTAAAAAGAGCAGACTGGTTGTTGCTACATTAGTGACTAATATTAGCTCCACTACATGAGGAATTACTGGGAGTTATCCAGCAATAGTCTGAGCTGTGCCAACGGAAAGTCAAGAGTTCAAGTATGTAAGTATCTTTCATAGCTGTCAGTCTTTTGCATAGCAAACTGTTTATCTCTGGGACAAAGCTGTAACTACTTCAATATCAGGTTATGGAAGTATATTTCACATAGTAACATTGGAAAAAGATTTTTCCTCTGAACCTGTACAATTTCCTGTGTATTGTTCATGCATTCTTTCTTACAAACACTGCTGAGAACAAATGTGCTGTAATTAGGTGTTTGATCTACACTGCAATTGCAATGTGGTGAGTTGTCGCCTTCAATAATGCCTCACAGGCCAAACAAGCTCTTCACAGAGTAAGAAAAAATGCAGCATGTTCAAGTAACTTCCAGTGTGCTTTAATCTCTATAAATATTCCATGCATTTCACATTGATTTGGCAGGCTAGGCTGTTCACATACTCTCAGACTATCAGTGTGTGGAAAAGCATTTACAGCTTCAGGTCTTGGGGTGCTTAATGCTGGGGACCTAATTTGCTGCTGCTATTCTGTTGTAAGATAACGCCACTGAAACACTTGGCATGGAGAGGAGGGGTTCTTAACCTGACTGGTTTACATTATTTTAAGGATAAAACTAGTTCTCTTACAGCTACACATGATTTGCTTTAGCTATGACAGCAGTTTTGCAGCTGTTCTGTTGTACAGTTGGCACACAACCCCATGCAGCCTAGCTCAATGGCAAACAGCACAACTGCCCTGTTGAACATAAAGGCACACAGGTCTAACAAACTCCTGCTGCACACAGGACAAGATCAGTGTTTCACACTACTATTTAAGAGGCAACTTGAGATCAGGAGAACTTAACAGCATTAAAACCACATCCCCTTCCCCTGCTCTCCATTGTAACTCTGCTCCATGCTTGCTTTGCCTGCAATGCCACAAACCACTGCCTGCTCCCCAGAGAGGAATTCTGCCTGTGGCACAGAGGCTATGATGCAGCTCCTCTGCAGGGATTCACCCCACTCCCTTCCACTGGGGTTAATCACTGAAGTTTTTTTCCTCCTTCTACTGCTTTCCATGTTTTCTCCTCCCAGTTGCCATTTAATGCTCAAAACAGACTTTTATTTGGGGTTTTGCTATAGGTCTTGAAACACAACTGAGGCGGTGGGTTGTTGCTTAACTCAGAAAAGTAACTACTGAAAATCATCTATGCAATATGCTTAGTTCTTAAACTGCTAAGAATTGCCACAGAAAAACAACAATGCAGAGCTGTAACAAACTGGACTGGTATTAATCTCAACCCAAGTAATTCTCTGAGAAGAACTACTTGCAAAACAGGGAGAAAGCCAACAGCCTGGAAGCCTTGGCCCTCCTACAGGGCCAAGATCTGACATGCAGTTTTCTGACTTCTAATTAGCTTAGAATTTCACAAATCTGAACAAAGAAGTTGAAGTGATCTTAAAAGCCTCGGGCATGTCTGCATTGGAGAGGAGCAGGGAAGGATTAGTTCTCACAGGGCCAGAAGTAATGTGCAGCCATGGCCAGTGACACTTAGGATAAGGCTACAAGTGCAGTTTAGCCACAGTGCTGTTAGGAGATCGCTGCCGTGAAGTTAGTGCCTCGTTTCATCATCACATGTTGAGCAGTGGTAAGCATCCTGACACATAATTTCAATAATAGCTTGTAAGTGTCAGGGATAATGTAATCTATTTAACAGTGAACCTAAAGATCATCCAGAAGAGAACATATTATGCCCAGTTAAAACAGCTAATCTGCATAAAACTTATGACAAGCCAGACCTTTTCAGTGTTTAATAAACTGTCTAAATATTCATTTTTAAGGCACTGTCCAAATTGGTTTGGTCACAGATGACTATTTAAAGCCCACTCCAAAGCTGGCAAATGTACCAGGGAAATAACACAAGAATGAGGGGAAAAAATACAACAACAAACCACCCTCCATAAAAACAACAAAAGACAGCCTCTAGCCAAAAGCCCTCATGATTAACATCAGCAATAACGGGTTCAATTCTAGCAAAAAATAGGATGACATTTGTTTCAAGTACTTACTGGCCACTTTTGTATAGGATTGGTGCAGGGCAGAGCAAAAAATCAGATTCCACTGTTTTTGGTTTTTCATCTGAAAAAACAAATCACATGAGCTTAATACACTGTGCTGCTGAAATGAGAAGCTGATGTGTGAACACGCTAGAAGTCCCTTCCCTTCTCGCAGTGCTGCTCTCTGGTTTGGCTATGTCTGGAACTTGCAAGCAAGGCAGGCCCAAGTTGGGGAATGAAGCTGCTGCTTTTCTAGAGCTGCACCTCGAGCATACAAACCCAGAGCTGGCTTTAAATAGTAGTGTGAGCCTACCTTACATTGCTTTAAATGGTAGTGTGAGCCTACCTTACATTGCTTTAAATGGTAGTGTGAGCCTACCTTACATTGCTTACTTTACTCATATCAGCTCATGCTCTTCCAGACAGATAATTTCCTAGAATTGAGATGATTTTTGTCAAGAGTGAGAACATTATTATAAGTTTCCTATTATTTGGGAGATGGAGGTTAGTTTCTAATTAGCTCTAACCCTGTAAATGGCATTCAAGAACTATTTTATCAGTTGTGATTGGAGTGTCTATTTCTCCAGTGTTTCTCATGCTTCTGAGTCTCTAGCTGTTTGCAAATCTCTTAAGCTTATATATCAACTATTTGTAGAGTACTGTGTCCAGCAGACCACTCCTTTTCTGCCAGTGTGAAAAGGAGAGGAGTTCTTGCACCTTAAGCATTTGGTAAGATGGGAAGAATTCTGCTCCTGTGTGCAGAACCATCCTCCCAAACCTCCCCACAGTAGGACTGTTAATTTCAGCACTGGAGCTGCTCCTGCAAGCATGGACTATTTCCTGATTTAGAGGTGAGAGCAGACAAATGACCTGCCAGATAAACTTGGAGATGACTCTGTCCTGCATTTTGGGAACAGGCAGATACACAAGTAGTTCAGGGGCAGCTGAAGGAAGAGCTGTTAGCATAAATGAGCTTTTCTTATGTCCTATAATCTGCACGGACTGCTTGGCCTAGATTTGGGGCTAGTTGCGAGGTGGGGAAGAGGGATTAGCACATTGCCATATGTTTTTGTCTTAATGGTATGTTTCATAGATTATTTTTCTATCCCACAGCTACATTTGGCAGGTTTCCTTTCTAGCATTTGGTAATGGTTCTTTATAAATGCAAAAAGAGAAACAAGCCAAAGGCATCTTTTAAAAGCAGAAGAACTGACAAAATACCGGTTTGCTCTGAGGCTGGTCTCAAAGCAGAGCTCAGGCCATCAGTAAGGGGAACTCTAGCCTTAAAGTACATCCTCATGCAGGTACCCTCTGTTATGCCCTGAAGTGGTGAGGGCTCTGCTGAGAGCCCATCAGTTTTTTGTAGAAGAGAATGTAGTCACACAGGGACAATTTTGCTTTTCCCGGGACCATCTCCTTCCTCTTGCTATTGCTCAGAGCCCTTCCTGCCTCTTTGTCCATCCTAGCTCCACTGTTCTCTTTTAAGTTTCCTCTGAGATAAAAGTGCTTGGAGCCCAGTACAGAGCTGTAGACAATGAGCTTGCATACCAAGGAAAGGGTTACATTCAATTTCCCTATTTACTTCCTATGCTACTCCCTAAACATTTGCTGTTGTCCATCCCTAAACATGAGAACCTGGGTAGGTTGTAGCAGACCTCTGGCAAGACCCCATACAGCAGATTGTGTTTTCCCCCTGCAACATACAATCAATCCATCACGATGTCGTTCCCTCCCTTGTGTGCTTTAGCACACCCTTTCCTGAAGCCAAGAAAATAAAACTCAAAAAAAGCAGCCCAGAGATCTTGTAGGAAATTCTCACATCAGATGCTACCAAGTATTTGGGGGCTTCATCCTGTCCAACTATAGTTATTTCTCCCATGGCAGAGCAGACATATGCATGCTGTACAGCTATAAAAGACTGCACAGAGAAGCAGAGAAACCAGAGTCAGAAAACATTTCAAAAGGTTATTTAAAGGCAACGTGCTTCAGACATTCTTCAGTGACGCTCATCCAAGCTGTTAAAAGGCTTTCTAGGTAACTGTTCCAGGCCTGAGAAATGTTTACAGTGAGAACCACTCTCCTAATACCTCACCTAGATCTGCTGCAGAATCAGAAGCCTGTTGCCTCTCGCTCTCTTCTCAGTGGATTTGGAGAGCCCAGCTTATCATTTCCAGCCCTGCAGCAGCCCACACTTATCAATGACTTTGGCCATTCTTCCTTTGCTGTAGATGTAACAAACTGAGTTTTTCCCTCCTGCCTTACAGCTTGTGTTCTGGACTTCTGCCCATCCCTGCCAGCTTCCCCTAGACACCTTCCACAGTGGATTCATCCCCCACTTGTAGCATGGAGTTCCTAGGGACTACTGTTGGCAGCCCAGTCCCAAATTCAAATGTCACCACAACCCACCAGTCACTAAGTACTGTAAGCCTGTTTGGTATCTGCTGCTA
The DNA here is from genome assembly GCA_907165065.1 of Caprimulgus europaeus. The sequence goes on from OU015526.1 coordinate 81,110,269, forward strand.
GCTTGGCTATGAAATAATGCCAGAACTTTTATTATTATAGTAGCACCTGCCAGCAGGACACAAGTAGTTTACATTGATGATTCTTATGGCAAATAGCTAAATATCTCCTTAACTCTCATACTCTCTAGGTCCTTATCTCCACCAGTACCTTAATGCACTCCATCAGAAGATCCTGAAGGCTATGAAAGCCACTCCCACCAGAAGCATACTGATCCAAGCTTCAGAAGGCTCAAGGGAAGAAGGTATGTGCTACTGTTTTAACTTCCCAAATGGACTGAGTAGGGTGCAGAGAAGTGACTGCTCATGGTAAACAAGTCAGGAGCAAAGCAGGAATAGAACTGAGGAGTCCTGATGACTTGCCAACCAGCCACTTAAATGGAAACTTCAAGTTCTAGTCATCTTCAGGTCATGCAGCTTATGTCTCACCTAGGTTTTACCCTAGATAGTGTAAAAGTTTATTCACCTGGAACTAACTAATCTGCTTCCCCACTTCTCCAAGTAAGAAAGGTACACCATGACAACAACTACAAAACTGCAGCAATAATTTTGCTGCATTGCAAATTCTAGCTCTATTAAACTAATTTATGCAACAAGTGTAAATAAGCAGGCTGTAGTTTAGCATATGAAACAAAGGTGATAATTTTAATTGCAACTGAAGGGAAATTTATATAAGCAGAATTCATTTACACACCATGTCTTTTTCCAGAACTACAGTGCTACTTTGTTACTCTTTCAAATGATTTTTAGATCTTTAACAAGCAGGAGAGATTGGCAGCCCATTCAAGTATATATGATATCCACAGAAAGGAAGAAAATGTACTGGAAACACATGTTCAATTGCATAGGAATTTGAGACAGGCTAATACAAAAATCAGACAGTAGGCAGAGAAAAAAATGAGTAGGGTTTTTTGTACAGGTCCATTTTTTGGTTATTTTCCAGTCTGGTTTGCTTCAAAGGGATACTGCTTAGAGCAAGAATTCAGATGTATTTAAGACTAGGTGTCCACTTCAGTTTCTGAATATAAAAAATGGTGGAGGTTTCCATTAATGGCATTTTTTCTACCATCTCCTACCTTGTGCCAGTTCAGGGAACAGAGCAGCACAAGGAGACTACACCAAATGACTTTTCATCTGCCCTGCTGCAACTTAATGCACTGGGCAAGAGAAGACCAAGGCTATTTTGCTGAACATTAAATTCTCTGTGAGCATACTTAATTAATAGCAAGAAGGAAAAACCTCCCCAGTGCCACTTGTAGTTTGACAAAGGGATAACTAAGGATTGCAATATCTGGCCAATGGTGAGTAGGACTACTTAAAAAAACCCCACAGATAAAGCTACAGGGAAAGTGCCAGTAACAGATGCCATGGTCACTCTGTCTGAAACAGAATTCCTTTCCACAGGACAGGAAACTAGCATCCAGCCAGGGATCTGGTTGCAGTGAGACCTACTCCTGGAGGAGAGTGCTGCTCAGGACACTGAGCTGATGAACTGTGCCAAAATACAGGCACAAAATAGTACCAGCTGTTCTGACTTGGCTTTATTCTGTGCTGTAGCAGGAGCTTCAAGAAGAGGACTCGGTACCACAGAGGAGCACCCACACCCTGCCGAGCCCCTGAAAGAAACAGCACAATGGCTACACATCTGGTACACCGGACAGAAAGGGCAGAGACGCTCCAAGAGAAGAAGGTAAGTGCACCTTGGAAAATATTGCCTTTAGGAATCATGATGAGAGCCTATGACTTGGCCTGGGTCTTCTCACAAGAAGGGGCACTTGGTTGGTACACTCTGTGGTCATGGTTTTTTATTAGTAAACATCTACTTACGTGAACATCAGGAGCTAGACAGTTATCACCATGTTAATTCACACAGCCAGCTGGGCTGCCAAACACCAGTCACAGCTTACAGCTAAGGGCACTGGTAGCAAATCCAAACCAGTGAGCAAGATGTGGAATAACTTACATCCTCTTACTAATCCTCAAAACTTTCCTGTTTTCATCCTCTTCAATATTTTTCTCTTTTGATTTTAATTAAATGAGGTATTGAGAAGCAAAATAAATCACTTGGGAGGAAATATAAAGGCAGATCATCTGACACTTCAATACTTACGAATTGTAGTTCCATTCACGTGATAGGTACAAGTAATACCATCAGTTTTCCCACCAAGGGTCAAGCCACTTCCTCTAAGAACAACTTGAAACTCCTCTGCAGAAAAAAGCAAAAATCCAGAATCACCAATCTTTAGTATAAAGTTAGTCAAAGAGAATTTCAATATAACCTGCATTATGGAAGTGCAATACTGTAATGTTTCAAACTGACTCAGGTGTCCTTTTTAACTGACCCCTGGTACTGCATTCTTCACTTAGGTCACTAAAGGAAAAATAAAGATTTGTTCCCAAATCGTTATCACTGAGGCAGCCCTATTAAAATGGAAGTTGATTCTGACTGTCAGCGGGATCTAAGGCTCAGTTGCACAGTGAGGAACAGTTTCTCAGTGAGTACTCTGATAAATGAGAAACATGGGGCTCATAAGAAGAGTCCCCAAGCCTGCATCAGCCCCACTCAGTGCCAGATGAAGAAGCCGTTGCTCCTTAGTACTCTTGCTCTGGAAGTTGCCTAAGGGCCACACGAGTTGTGAACTGTGCAGAGGAGGAGTGAAAAGAGCTTGTTTACCAGGGCTGCTGATTTCATTGAGGTGAGCCATGTTTTTACAAAAAAATAAAAAAAAGGAGATTTTGCAACTACCTTATTTTGGCTGGTCTCAAACTATGTGTGGATTGCAAAACACAGAAGACAAGCCCTTAAATTTTTGTGCAACTCTTTTACTTATTAAATGTTATTTTACTTATTAAATGTTTTACTGCTTCACTCCACAGATTTGGGGCAGGGCACCAGAAATACTGTCACAAATTTATATGAGCAAACTTGATCAGGATTGCCAGAACTTAACTTGGTGACCATAGATAAAACAGTGTGTGAGTGTCCCAGAATAAGTCTCATTGCTTTGAAATATGAGGGCAAGTGCAGAGCATGACTAATGGCAGAGGGGTAGATAAATGCAACTCACTTCTACATGCATTACCTAAATTATCAAAGTAGACCCTGGAAGACAGCTTCTCTGAGGAGAAAAATAAGTCAACAAATAAGGATTTGATCTTTCTTAAACTCCTTGAGGATTTTTTGAGAGATGTTTTATTCTAGAGACTTGCAGGGTTTTCCTTTGGGCACAACAGGGGAATCACAGTCCTATAATAACAGAGTATTATTTTAAAGTTTTAAAAACTTACCTCCCACACAGACACTGGATGGCTCCAAATATAAAATCTCAGTGCATGATTGCTTCAAAACCTAGGGCAAAGGAGAAAACTAGTCATAAATAGGTTTGAGTGCTATTTCAGTGAGAAGTGTTATTTTACAAACACTTGTCCCTAGAAGATACACATGTACAGCTGCAGGTTGATTTGCACAAGTCTGGCTTTGTAGGACACTGCCTTGAAGATGTGAAACTTCTGCACGGTCTCTAAAGAGTTCACAAGACTTGGATTAGTTTGTTAAATCTGGGACAGTCTTCAAAACATAATGATGTCTGATTTTGGGCTTTAAATTTCTGTCCAGATCCCTAACCTAATTTTCCATTAACCCCAATCCTTAAATTTAAGCCAAAAATTAGTCACAAGAAGCCTGATCCAAAATGTAATCCAGTCAAAAGCAGTCTTCCAGCAATCTGTGTGTCCAGCCAAGTGTGTGTTATTCCAAGTGCTGGCACCCTGCCCTGTGTAAGGCAGAGCAAGGTGTTCTTGCCTGTGCTGCCTTTTGCTGGATGGGTTTGTTTTCTCTGCAGTACCAGCCAGCCTGCTTTGGTTCTCCAGCCACTCAGGGAATATTCTTCCAACGTGCCCAGACAAAACAATACTCTTACAGGTGACTTAGAAATAGAAGAGATGGAACATAAGAGAAAGGACAAACTAGACACCTTTGATTTGTACTTCTAAAGGTCTCAGACACTGCCCATAGTTTCAGCCAAGTCATATTTTACCATTTACAAATTCATCCAGTGATCAAGTTATCCATGGTCACTTGAGCAGAGGCAGAAATAGCACCCCAGCATTGATGTCTGCAGACCATTTCATTTTCCATTCGAAAACAGTGTGTCTCAGAATGGGTCAAGCTTGTCTGACTACAACTGCTCCTGAAATCTGTGAGCCCATATTCTCCTCCCACTGCTAGGATCTCAATCCCACATCTCTCACTGGTTATTGTGGTCCAGGAAGTGATTGTGATAGCTTATTACCAAAATGTTAATTCCTCCTCTCTAAGCAGGTAACAGGATTTCTGCTAATTCAGAGGAAATTAGTCTCTTGAAGCTTGTAGGGTTAAACACACACAGAAAATCTGCAATTTAAATTCCTTCTACCTTCACAAGAAATGTGTGATTTTTCCCAATGGTTTTTAATTTTCCTCTCAAAAAGCTTTCAAGTTGTCTTTATAGAGGTTCCCCTTGAGCAGGCATTCATATGTAGCACTACATGCAATCAGTTCAGGTCTTGGTGATCACATGCTTAGTAGAAAGTCCTGTGACTGTTCCCTCTCTATCCCCATTTGCCAAAACTGTGCCTGCTCCTGAGCTGGCCCAACTGCCAGTAAATGTAACTCTGCCTTACTCTTAGCTCCTTTTTCCTTCCTTTAAATGTGTCCTTTTTCTTTTTACTCTATCTACTCTATTTGCTACTGATTTCTGTGGCTGCATATCCAGACCCAGTAGAAGCAATAACATATTTGTCATTGTACATACTCAAAAGCATGCCAAGCTCCAAGAAAAAGAATAACCTGCCTCATTTAACACTTTGTATATCACCTGAATCCCCACAAACTGTTGTGCACAAATTCTTTTTAGTGCTTCAAAACCCATTTATAAACACTAAGTAGTATTTTTTAAAAATAGAGATGTTGCAGATGTATACATTTGGATAAGACTCAGCAACAGAGATCTTTGGAAAGAATGTAGCTTGAAGCTTAGTGCAAGTTGACCAGTTTATTTTAGCTGAGGATCTCTTCTCACTTCCACAAAAGGACTTAGCTTTTTCATTCCTATTTCAGTGTAATGAGAGGAAGTGTTATTTAGTTGATTATAGGGGCAGGGGGCAATATTTTGTGCTAAATAAAATACACAAAGAAGAAAGCACTTTATTCCTTTACTGTAAAAACCTGTTTGGATTTTTTTTTTCCTCTGAAGAGATTGAGTCACATGAACAGTCTGATTTAAGTCACTGAGGCTATAGACTTGCTTTAATATGAAGTGCAGATCTAGCAGTTGGCAGGATCAAAGCCCACTGAAATCATTCATTTTTGTAGAGCAGCACTATATAGACAGGGAGGAACTTTCCACCTCCCATCCTGTCCCCATTTGCCCACTGTCTGATGAAGTAGGGCCACATTATGAATTGGGGGGACAGGGAGAGGGGAAGAAAATAAGACATATCTGTCTTTTCTTGGAAAGTAGTATTTCTGTAATTGCAATGTATCTGATAGTGATTTTTCTAACATAGTTACTTTCAAATGCTATATAAAACAGGAAAAGAACCCCCAAAACAACCCAAACTGAGATAAAAATATGGCCTAGATTAAATGATCACAATTCATGGATAAAAGCAAATTTCAACATAGGGTTCATACACTGATTTCCCACATGGCAGCATGGAATTCATATTTATATATGTAGATGTGCTGTTCTTGGCATAAAGCAGGAAAATACTGGGGTTTAATGCTGTTCCTGGAAATAAACAATTGCTTTGACACTAATTTTTCATCATTGCAATTACTGCCATTCCCCACTTCACTTCAGGAAGCTGTACTGGTCAGAGATCCTCAGTCTTCGCAAGGGTGGTGGCCCAAGACTGTCATTTTCACCCAAACAAAGCTTACATTAGGGGGGAAAAAAGTGTGAAAATAAAAAAAATTGTTTTTCTAGGTTTAACTAGTTTTTTTCAATCCTTCAAAAAAAAAAAGCTTCTTGATAGTCCATGCTTTAAAAAAACAATATAATGCTATAGAAGTCTGCTTTGACCCTGAAAATCCTTACTTTCAACAACAATTATCAAGTAACTTTAAGAAGCAGAAATAAATCTTGTAAAGACCTGACTGGAATTGGGCAGAAACAACCTAAAAGCATATAGCTAGCTAGCTCTTTGGTCAGACTTTTATATTCAGAGTTCTCCTTAACACGCTCACTAAGCAACTCTGAAACAACTCAAATTCCCATTAGTTAAGTAAAAATCAGAGTATTCTTGGAGAGGGCCAAATCCCATTAACTGTTCCAAGCACCACAGCTGGAATGGTTTGGCTCACAAGGACATGGTCACCACCATTTAGCAGTCACAATGGAAACCAGGAGTTATTTTCAAAGACACCACTTGCTCTTTCACATATGGGAGCAAGGAACATGTTTTCATAACTTAAAAGGATGTATAGAAACTTGTGGCCTTTCTTTACCCTTTTCTTGCTCTAGCTCACACTCTTTTCTACCTGTCTTAACCTTTTTCTGTGCATCCCAATAAAAAGTTTGTATCTTCAGGAGGAATGATGTGAAGGCATCTTACCCATTTTGTTTTATGATCCACATGGATCATAATATGCCTTCATATCTCTAGATGAGGGCTGTTCCTGTTTCACCCTTTCTAACACCCCTGTTGAATGATCTTTCAACAACAGCAGATGAGGGATTTCCCAATGTCCATGTTACTCCCTAAGTTCTCCTTTTGAAGCTGTTGGTGCTTTACCATACAGCTGAAAGGGGTAAGCACTGGGCTCATGCACAGCTGAAATCTACTATCTGCCCCTTCTGCTATTGCCCAAGAGGAGGGATCTGCCCAGTACCAGCAGCAACAGCTTTTACTGCAGGTGTCTCTGTCTGTTAGAAAAGCACATTTAACAATGGCTGTACACGAACCAAAGCATGCCTATAATTTCACCTCCCTTCTTCCCTGCCCCCTTTAAAGATTTAAAATTAACTTTCAACTACCTTGCTGTGGAAAGCTGGACTGCAAAATCATCAAGATGAAAATGAACTCTACAGAAATCTGTAATATGCTCCCTCTTTCCCTGTTCAGGATAATCAAAGAGAATGATCTGACATTGCAAATTCATTAGTTAGAAACATACTCCCAACAAGAAAAGTTAAAATAACTACTATATAAGGCCATCCTTGGACAGGATAGTTAAACACTCTGCTGACATAAAATAAATTCAAATAAGACTATAAATTGCCTTAGTTTAACAGCATGCAGAGAGAGATTCAGAGGGCTGATGTCATCCACTTCATTTCCAGAGCTCCACACCAAATATAGGGCTCTTTTCTCCCAGGCTTGCAAAGGCTTTCCTTCTCGCCACCTCCCTGAATGCTAGCTGTCCCAGAAAGAAACAGTTCCCCCACAAAACAAAGTGCAAAACAGAATTGAAACCTGCCAGCCTGTGTCCTGTCATCTTACAGCTTCAGAAATGGACAACTCTGGAGGAACTTGAGAGTGGTTCCTCCAAGTCTGAGACAGAGCTGTGCTCTGTGGAACTGGTTACAGCTGGAAACACACAGGGGCTAATCAAAGTGGAGAGGATCACATCGAAATCACAGCTGTGAGGTTGCCATTTGAACACTTGTTAGGAAGCATGTTTGCCTGCTGGAAAAAAAGAGAAAGCAGTAGAGTTGTGCTTTTCTAGTCACTCTCTTGTACTTAAAGAAAATGAGACATGAAATTCAGGTCCCAAATACCTTCTTGTTCAACAACAAAACAACAGCCTCCTGAGGAAACCCTATGCTGTAGCTCCTTCATATACAGAATTTCTCACATTACTGCCATATTGCAGCAGCAGAGCATCTAAGATGAAAAAAATGATGTTACACTGTTTTCTACAAACAGTTATTACAAGAGCTACCTCAGTATCAAGCAGCATGAATGGGGCTTATGCTCAGTGCAGAGAACACTGCTTGGAACAGCTTCTGAGGGTTGACTGAAGGCAGAAGAGCCTCTGAGGCTTTTAGTGAAATCACATTTTGGAGCTATTAAGTGCATGTATACTGTACAGTTTCCATAGTGTTTCTCAGTAATGCAAGTTAATCATTTCAGAAGACTTCCAAGAGCAGAAGTTCTCAGAATAAAGGCATCTGAGATATCCCATGGGCACTCCAAAGCAGATTCACTCCATGTAAACTCAGTGACATAAACTGAGATTCTATTTGGCCAAACAAGCTTTTCTTTCCTGAGAGAGTGACTTGTCAATCTGGACTGCCCAATTCTGTCTGCCAGCCAGCTATCACATTCCTTATCTGCATGTGTAACTTACAGCATATAAATATTCTGTTCAATACAGTGGGATGAGACCCTGGCTTACAGTTAAAGATGTCCCTTGCTGGATCAAGGTTTTGATGTCCCATACAGCAAATTGGATTCACCTTCATTCCACAGTAGAACCTGGTGCACAAGCTGCCCTCAGAGGCTCTGTCTTTAGAGGAGTATCTATGTACTCAACTCTTCCTGGCAAACGCTATTAGCTCATTAATAACAGCAAAGCGTGCAGCAATCAGAACTGGAACTGCTCAGCTCCTGAACCAGCTAACTGGCATTCAGATTTTCTCTCCAAGTCCTGCCTTGTCCTACTGCCACCTGTCTCCATCTCTCCAGCTATTTCAGAGACTTGCAAGCCACAGGGAGTTTTGTGTTCCATTTAAGTTTAATCCTCCTCAGGCATAAACAAGTACATAAGTATATTTTTCTTAAAACAGTTGTAGAAAGCCCATCTACTTTATCAACTTTTCAGTGTGGGGCTGCTTTTTATTAGCAATTTTTTTTCTGAAAAACCTGATTGTTAATCAGTACTTACAATCCCTATCAATCCTCATCAGTGGCATGGATTTCTATGTACTTCCCACTAGAAGGTTCTCAGAGGTTTACACAAACTTCACAGCCCACTTCCTAAATAAATGATGTGGCATTTTTGGCATTAATAAAACATTTAACTCAATTAGAGATGTTTTACAGAAACTGTGTCAGTTTCTGACCTGTAGGTGTCTGAATTGAAAAACAGCATCACATTTTGTTAGAGTTAGGCTGCAGAAACAATAGACCTGCACAAATAATTACATTAGCATAGAAAAGGCAGTTGTCACTGCAATAAATTGCAAAGAGGCAGCAAAATAACAAGACAACATAAGACTCCCTAGTGCTGATAGTCTTTGCAAACTCCACCTCTGCTTATAAATTTTGCCTTGCCATAGATCTTCCCCCTGCTTTACACAAACATTTCTTCCCATAGAAAACATTCCTTCTGCATCTCCCAGTCCCTCCTTACCTTGTCTCAGACTGGGCCCAGCTCTGCTTTGACTCACTTTTCACCCTTGCTACCAACTCTTAAAAGCTCACAGGATTTCAGTAGTAAAGCAGTACAGCCCTTGCAGCTTTTTAAGTATTGTGACTACCACACAGGCAGAACATACTGCAGTACAGAGATACATGCAGGCTAAAACAACACCTTTCCCTCCAGCACTTTAATGAATTTCATGTTTCTAGAAATTGTGAGAACAATACACTAGTAACGAGCCATGAGCAACCCAACTGTACATGACAATTAACAAAATACACTCAGTGTCAATTTATTTCACAGCCCCATTCGATTTTGCTTAGCCCCAGTACACAGTTCAAAAGTTTTTTGGCAGCAGTCAGCACCATAAATCAGAACTCGTATGGCATCTGTTCCTCCTCACAACTGTACACTGAGGCCAGGGTTTGGGGCAGGTCGTCAGCACAGCTGGATTCTTTCTTGAACCACCATAACAATTTTTAAGTCTAGAAAATGACATAGGGGTGTGCAAGGTGTCTGCTTCCTGGTAAAAAGATTAGTGTAACTGTGAACTGCTGGAGCAAGGGAGCTCGGTGACACATTTGGATCAGACTTGGCACACTCATAATTTTGGACAGCTAAGGATGTCCAGAGTTACTGGTGGCCTTTACTCCCTACAGTTCAATTTTCAAACATTTGCCTTTTTGTTTACATTATTCCTCATGGGAAGCAGATCCCAAATCAGGCTGGCCTGACTCTTCACAAGGGAAGGCAGTACAGTTCCATGAACAGAAGTGTTATGTGCTGTGATAAAACAAATGCACCTAATTTGCTATTTCCAGAATCAAGTTTTAAAGAGGAAAAAAATGTTCACCTTTAAAAAATAATCTTATTTGCTATACTCAACGTATGGCAAAACATGCTGGCAGTGCAATAGAATCACTTCCACAGTTCATGTGCAAAAATATCTTTACAGCATTATTAGGTCCTGCTCAGTGCACTCGGAGCTTGTGCCTGGAGCACTGCCTCTTGACAGGCCGCCAGCCACTCGTGTGTGTGCTCACTGCAGAACGTGTGCTGCACAGCTCGGAAAGAGGGCAAAACAGCACTAAAACCCTTAAATGCCAGTCTAACAGCACACTCGAGAGAGTGGCTCTCCTGTGGAGATTTCCACCTCCTTTTCTTTTCTCTCTTTCTTCCAAATGTGAGGTTCATCATTTTCTCTACAGATGATATAAACACAACACCTAGTGAGCAAAATATAACCAACCACAAGGACAGCAGATCCAGGAACGAGGGTAAACTGCAAACATAATTAAAACTGGAGAAGCTATGTTCATAGTGTGGCAAGCACAGAGATGTTCTTTTCCTCATGTTCTGTGCCAAGCTCCTCTCTTTGTTAACCATGAAACCTGCATCACAAAGAGTTGCATCTCCTTTAGTTCCACCCTTGATCAAGAAGGTGTAGCAGTAAATACGCTCACGTGAGCCACCTACAACCTTGTAACTGTTAGTGTGAGATCTTTAATTCAATAAAATATACTGAAAGAAGGAGGGCAGGAAGATATGGCACACACTACAGCTAACAAACAAAACAGTGTCTGAGAGGGCCCTGGTAGCATCAGAGCATTTAAAACTACCTTTAGCATTACTAGTCTCAGTTGGATCTGTGCACACAGACAAAGCCTCTTTGCACTGTCAGCTGTAAGGCTCAAGTTCTGTCAGACATTTCCCCATGAGGGACTGCCTGCACCTTTTGGCTCCCAGTAAGTGCTGATAGGGAACACCCCACACCTGTGTCAGCCTCCCCTGGGGCTTGGGGAGCAGCTACGTAAGCTGTAGGCAGGAACAGAGCTGCTTGAGTGTGCAGATAGAGCAGCGTGTGTAAGTGGGGTCTAGAAATGCTGGGCTGGAGCTGCCTGAAGCTGTCTGAGCCCATGGAACAATGCTCTGGAGTGAGTCCATTCTCTGGTAAGTTAGTGTCTCCTTGAGCTTCATCCCATCCTGGAGCTGTGAAACTTCTCAGAGAATGTGTAATGAAAACAGTGTTGTACTATTGTTTGGTTTAGCCATTTTGAGCTAGGTTGGGCTAGCAGCCTGTCTGGCTGGAGTGAGTCAAGTCAAGCAGAACCTATCAAAACTGAGTTCACACAGGTGTTTAGTTTAGTTCCTAAAGTTATTTTGCCTCATTTGTGCTGACTGGCTGAATTGGGACTGGGCTTAACCCATATTTCTGTGTGTTTTGGTTTTTCTATGAGTCATTTAGAAGTACTACTGGCAGCTTTATTTTTTTCCTCTCTCTTTTCCATGTAACTTAAAACCTTTCTCCCCACTATTGCTGAGGCAGTGAAAAACAAATGACAGTAAAGCAGGAGGTGTTTAATTGGTGTAATGGACTCATTTGCTATTTTTGTTCTAGAGAATGAAATGCTCACTGTCCATAGATCAGTATTTTTCATCCTGAATTTACTGAATCTCTGTAGCCTGTAAAAGTGAACATGTGTGAAATCAGAGTGGTGAAAAATTTAGTCTGTATGGATGCAATACCATTACAGGTTTCTCATTCCTAAGTTGTTGCTTTTTTTACCTGAATTTGAATTGTGCCCCCTTATACTATGGTAGAGTTGGGCTTTAAAGATAAAGACCTAGAGTAGGTTACAAGAGAAAATATAAAGTAGAGCCCTTGATTTCAGTGACTGCACCTGAGTAACCTTAATCATACTCAGGATCTTTAAATCAGAAGCACCTTCACAAAACACTTTAGGCTCTAGACAGGCCAGCTTCTCCATACAGCAACTCATGTTTAAACTCCCTGAAGTTAACTGCTTGTTTTCCAAGTGAAATCTGCTGTTCCTTCAGATAATGTCACAAGATCCATGTCATTATAATCTGAACTTAATGAAAAAAAAGAGAATTAAAAAAAAAAACCCAAAGCCACACCCAAACCATGCAATCCATATGCAAAATGCAATTCCATTCTACACCTCTGGGTTAGTCCCACATCATGTGTCTCAACTGTGTTAGTGAGCCCTGTCATTTCCCATTTTTTGCCCCAGTGTTTTCTGTGCAGAAAGCAATCAGGCAGCAGGACCACCTTGCACTAGATGGGAGAGAATCAGTTCAAGGTAGCTTGGAGTGAAATACACACTTTCAAAGGAAACACCATTTTGATGCTTGTCTCCAACAAAGTTAAGGCAAAGAAACTACAGTAGTTAATACCTGATGGGATCTACCTCTAGCTGCTGCCAAACATCTGTGCTCTTAACTACAGCTCACTGCCAATTTCAGCCTGCTTCCTGCCACTCCTCAGCACAATGCCTTAGAGAGAGAGCAAAGGTAGAGAGGGTGGGGGAAGGTTGCTATCCTGTCCCCTATCTAAATGAAAAAAAATCCCTGAGACATATGGTCTTGCATAAAATAATCGTCAGAGAGCAGCCTGGTGCAGTGTCAGGTTAGTGAGAATATTCTAATTAGACAATGTCTAAGCAGTACCTCATTTGCAGTCACTGAGTAAACCAAATGTAGATGACAGAACTGGGGGTCAGAAGAGATGCGTATTTTAACAGCATCAGAACCTTTACCCACAAATTACTAAAAACAACCCTAAACCCACTACTTATCAAGTAATGTAAATAAGAATTAAGACAAACTGTTACTTTCCAGAACAGGAAAAAAGTTGTTTGGGCTTTTTTTTTTTTTTAATTAGTAAGGAAAATGTGACTTGAAGAAACTTATTGCTAAGGAAACACTAAATTTCTTTTGGACTTGTGAGTGCTTGGTTTCCAGCAAGTTTTACAGCATCCCTTATGTAACAGAAATGATAGCCATGCAGGGCTAGCTGACAAGTCAGATCCAGATCACAAGGCACACGCACGCTCACACAAACTGGAACCATGTCAGTTATGTTGCTGGCTTATCAAGCTCTCTGTTCTCCAGGAGAACCTTATATGGTTTGTAATATGTCAGAGAATGTCAAATTAAGGGCTGCACAGCAGTGAAGGGTAGAGCAGAAAGCATTCTATTCCAGGCCATTGATTCCTTTTAACAACTACATGCAGTAATTCCCAAAACTGTCTACTCAGTCTCAATCACATGGAAAGCACAGCACAACGTTAGTTCTAAAGCTTGCACCCAGTGCAGCTTGAATATTAGACCATCCAAGGGGATTAAAGAAGATGACTTATTTAATCAGAATAATTCTTTTAATGATAACTTGTTGCATTTCTCCTCCCCCACCTCCTTAAATGTTTAATAGTTTGCTTCCTGGATTCCCAGTGCATAAACTGAGCATATTTTCTTCCTACAGGAAATGATCCAATTAAGTTGATGTATAATTGATAATGAACTGTTTAAGCTGATTTTGCTCTTGAAAAATCTTAACAGCCTGCAGTTGGCTGACCCTCATCTGCAGCTGAGGGACACGGTTTAAGGAAAAAGGGAGGGAGCTGATTCACAATACTCTAAGCAAGGTAGACCAGGGAGGAATTTCAGCTCTAGTGAGCTGAGCTGGCTCAGGGGAGAACTATTGACTACTTCAAAATAATGTAGTCCCTGATTACTACTCAATAAACAAATTGCTTGCAACTTGGCCACTGAGACTCAGGCAGTTTAGACAGAAGAGGCTCAGTAAACATTCACATTAGAGATATGCACTGCCCAGGATGTCTGACCTTGGAGCATTAACTGTTGCAGTTGTGAAGTTTCCCACTCTCCATAAATAGGAACTCTGCCAACCTTTCTTGTTGCCTTACTGCAGGTAACAGTGGGAGATGTTGACTGACTTGTAGAAGTTTAATAATTCACTGTCACCTCAGTGCAAAAGCCAGGTCAGACCACGGAAGTGCTGCTGATAGTGGATCTAGTGCAGAAGGTGTCAGCTTGCAAGATAGAGGCTGGAGCACGTTTTTGTGAAGTCATTGCAGTAAGTTTGATAAACCTAGAGGCTAAAATTGTTCTTCACGTGAAACAGCTCCTGCCTGCCTCTACTTAACCAACTATCACTCGCTAGACTTGGTTCTTTCCCCCAACCTGGCACCAACTTGCTGTCCCACAGGCTGCTGACCTCTCTCCCTGTGCCCCTCTCTCCTGCTGACTTTTTTTGTTAGACTGGAAGGCATACAGGTACAGCTCTGCTTTTCACCAAGTCTTGTCAACACCCTGTGTGGCCCCTCTCTCTGCTTGAGGTATTTGGGTACAAGTCTAGTGACAATGGCTGTCACCACATTCAAGGTGAGAAGAGAGTAGTTGAGTACTGAGAGCAGTTGAGTGTGCCACTGCCACGTACACTTTATGCAATGGTTCCTTTTGGGCCCTGCTGATCTGGCCATCCCCAATACATCTGACTTAAAGGTAGGAACCCATTGTCATGCACAGTGATGGATACAGGAACCATCTAACTGTTACAGAAACTCCCTGGATATTCAGTAGATATCCTTCACTGTTGGTCAAATGAATCTGAATGCTGGAGGGATTTTGTTGGCTGTTCTGTACAACCAGAGTAAAATTCCCTCCATCATCAACATGAGTTTGACTGGAAAGAATTTTTACAGTTAGGCAGTAAGATTTTTATAACACTACCTGCTTATACCACTTTAGCAAGAGTCTGCCACTGGGTATATTATGAATATATATATATATATATATATATATATATATATTTTAGAAGGACCGTGGATGCATTTAATCCCTTGTTGAATTTTACTGTTCCTAGCTATGCTCATTTGATGGTTCGAAGTAACTTCACTCCAGCCTTGGAGTTTACATCCTACAAACAGTGAGGTCTCCTCTCCCCCAGGTTACCCTTTCACTGAGAGGTGGACACTTGAGTAGATACTGAGAAATCCCATCATGTGCTGTAAGGTACCACAAAGCAAGTGGTGCTACTCATTTCAGTGCCAGCATGATCACAAAAAAGCTCTGCCTGAGAAAATAACTACTGATGTAGGTATTACTCTGTTCTTCCAAGCATCATTCCTTCCCGTCACCCTGTCCCTTTCCCAGACAGTTACAGGCCTAGATAACCTTCCAGTTCTTGTTAGTACCATTCCTGTAGTGAGATCTGTAGGGCTGAAGGCAGTAGTGGAGGTACAGCTGCAGGGCAGCTGTCCACAGGCCATGAGCAACTTGCTCTCCTGTGTCCTGTCTCTCCACACCTACACTCATGGTCAAGACTTAGTGAGTCTCTTATGTTGTTGCAATTTTATCTGTGAATTCTCAACTTATCTTGGACAAACTTGCACCTTTATGGTAAGGGTCAGGGTTTTTCCCTGAGGGGCTCAGCCAACTTGGAGATAATTTTGCTTCAATTTAAAATGTTCTAGGTGATGCAAGGGCTCAACTTAAATGTCTTGATCTTTTTTTTTTCCTTCTTTTGTTTTTTTTTGTCCAGTATGTTTAAGGGTGCTTTTCTGACATAAAATGAAACATTTGAAACAGAGCACTGGCAAAATGAATAAGCTTAACAACTCTGTTTCTAATGCTTCTCAGGTAGAAATCTTAAGAAATTTTGTAACCATTAAAAATAAAACAATTCTAGGCTGACCTTTTTTTAAATTGACTGCTTCCTCTGAAGTTCTGCATGTATCAGTTCCTCAAGTCTTATCTGATAAGTTTTTGTGGGGTTTCTTAAGTACAAAATGCATTTTAACTTCCTGTATTAAGTGCTGCCAACTCACTTTAGTATAAAAATGTGTTTAAGTCTACTTTGAACTGTCACACACTAAGAAAGTTACTCAAGTGAGTTCCATTAATATAACTTTTAAAGGCACGAGCCTTGTCCAATTCTGCCTGCAGAGACAACCAGACAACTTTCACTCCCAAATCAGTAGGACTTGTGTTTGCTTAAGCGAAAAGGGAAGCAGAGATCTTGCCTTGGTTTTGTTTTTCAGAATGTGGCACATAAAAGTGATTCAGATTAGCTGAGCTGTGCACACCATGTGCATAAAAATGTGCCAAAAAAGTGGGCAAAACAAGAAAAAACTGCAGGAAAAACTAGAAATAAAACATCCCACTGATTTACAGTGGAGTGTTATGGGAACATTGCAGAAACTTCAGCCTTGTGAAAGATCCTGTCTTGTCTAAAGACTCTGTGTTTGATTCAAATGGTAGCAGGACCTTGGCTCCTTAATTTAATTGCTGCTTCTCATTATTTCTCCATTCATCATTTCTTAAGTGATCAGTTAAAATGAGCAGTGTTTGGAAGAGCAACACTTCCTACTTCTATGAATACAAACATCTGCTCCCCTCCTTGACAGGGAGTCCAACACTGTTCTTAGCATTACAGAGAAGCTCTTACCTGGCACCTGAGATGTTATCTAACTCTCTCGAGGCTGTCAGCCCCACAGGCTCTAGTCACCTTGCAGAAAATGGATCCCTTAGGGAAGCTGAGAGTCTGCCTGAGCTATTTAATAAGCACAGACTTTCTCCTGATGAAAGCCACTCTTGAGTGAGCTTGCTTACAGACTGCTTGCTTACAGCTCAGCACCCTTGTATTAGAGATGTGCAGTCTCACCAACACCCCCTGAAAGCCAGGAAAGAAGGTGCTATTTTGGTTATGACAGAGGGACTCAGATATCACAATGTAAATGATGTATTCCCAAATGGTTCTTTATCAAATGGATTTAAAAGGGAAAAAAAAGGGACAGAAATCATATATAGGAAAGGAAGGGAAAGAAGAATGGGTTTTGTTTTCTTATATTGTACTAAACTGTCATGGTGATATAAATTGGGCACTCCCACACCCTTACAGTTCACACTGCTGTGGCTTGCTCATGAGGCCATACTCCATGTAATTATCAGCCAAACTACATCAGTAAACTGTTCCTGATAACACAGTAACTTGCCTTCAGCACTTTTCTTTTAAGCTCTAGACTTCTGCTTAGATTTATTCACCCTGACAATGCTGTTTAGTTACTACTTTGTAAAGTTAGATATTAGCAACACCAGAAGAGCCAGAAACTTCCCAGAAGTGTGCAGTTTTGAATCATTCAGTGGAAACACAACACAGCACAGTGGTGTTTAAATCCTTACTCAGTTCACTGGGATTTTATCTGAACTGAGAAGGTCCAAACACAACGCAAGCTTTTCAACATCTGAGCTAGGTTTTCTTTAAATGCTAATCTCAACTGTCTTGAATGTTAATCTCTGGCCACAATTAAACATATTTTGTGTATCTCTGCAAAGAAATTAAATTGGAATAATTGCTTAGACTTCAAACAACTGCAGAAGCAGGTAGTATAAAGCTCATCACTTTTTTTTTCACTGTCAACAAATGAAGATTAACTGCTCAACTATCCTGGAATTTGCTACTAGTATAGTAGCAGTGTTATAGTGCTACTATAACATAGTTGTTATATTAGTATATATAGTGAATATATATAACAGTGTAGCAGCCAAAATATTCCACATCTGAGTCTGGTAAAGACAAATGTAGTAGAGGCTTCAAGCAGCTCCTCCTACCATTCCTACTGAATAGTTTTGTGTTGTAGTTTTGCTTGAGGGTTTTAATGCCTGGGTCACTGCCATTTCTGTAAACAGTGTATTTTTTTCCAAACCAGAAGTGTTCAACAATGTTCATGGAGGGTTTCACAACCACAATTTTGACATCACATTTTGAGCAATACTTCTGCATGTTTGTGATGTAGGTATTTCATTTTTATCTGTTTGGAAATTGTATTTCCCTTTTATGACAGAGTGTCTCTCTGAGCCTGTATTCTCTGTGACTATTTCATGTTCAATTAGATCTGCTTATCAATTTTTAATGCAATGAGAATGAATTGTCACAACTAGTCAAAACCCCTTCAAAGAAAATTGAGTTATAACTACAACATACCAAAAAAATCATGTTAATACAGCCACCATGCATGCATTTAAAAAAAACCAAAACACACACACAAAAAAAAACCCTACCAAACAAACAAAAAAACCTTATCTGTGGTTATTTCCATCCACACTCTGTGGTAAAACAGGGACATTGGCAGGGTATCATTTTCCCACTGCTTCCAACAAATACATTTAATGTGCTTACTAGAGAAGAGTTTCAAATGCCTTGACAGCTAAATGAAATTTTGGTTAGATTCAGTGCTTTTCAGAAAGCTATAAACAATATGTGAGCCCCTAAAAGCTCTCATTAGCTACCAAATCACTAGCACTAACTGGTTTTCTTTGATCCTTTATCTCAACAAATGCGATTCATGCAGGTAAGACTTGATATGTTTCCTGTTGCTAAAACCTTCTAATACTCCTTCATTTATCAACAAAACATTTTCCAACAACCACAACATGTAAGTCTTTTTATGGACAAAAATATGCAGTAAGCCAAGTGCTGAAATGTCTGTTCCAGCTGCAGTCTGTTAAATAAAACCCTGAACAATGCAGGAGCTCAGTCACAGCTGAAAGCAGCAGATAATGCATTTAAGCTATAGAACAGGGTACTTGAAGTTTGCTTTTTCTGTACAGTCCCTGTCAGTGTTAGGCTGTTATCCTGAAACAAGGCACCACCATTACACGTGTCAGTTTTTGCTCTACAGCTATGATAGACACAAACCTGGGATTTTTACACTGTACTTTTTCACAAGTGCCACAAGAAGCTGGATTGAGGCTTGTGCAAACACCAACTGCCAAACCTCATCAGAAAAGCTTCCCACAAAAACATGAAGGTGCTTGAAAGTCCCTGGGAGGTATGAAAGAGGCAGACTGGCACTGCTACTAGCCAAAGACTGCCCAGAACTACTTTGGCTTAGAATGAGGGATAATGGGACAACCTACAGGCTATGCTAATCTTCTGGGTGTTTGAATTACAGACATAGCAAGCTGAGCTCTTCAGAAGTCTCAAGCAATCGTACTCCTGTTGCTTCCTGAAGACCAGGAAGAGTGGAGAAACCTGACCCCTTGGAAGGTCCAATCTGCAGGTCAGTGACCCTTGTTGGAGGGGAAACTCCCAACCAAATGTCTTTAGTCCTTTATCTAGTTCTGTCTCCAAGTACACATTTGGAAATGCAGTATCCTTGGAAACTGAATGTAATCAACTGGGGTTAAACATCCAGCTTTTATAAATAAGTCTATCACTTGTGGCTTCAATGTTGCATCACTTAGAACTGATTCTTGTAAGTCTATAACATGGCATAGAATGAGATATTTAAAAAGCAGTACCACAGGGGGTATATTATCTTTTCAGGAAAATAAATGTCACTGCATGAAAAGGTTGATTATATCTCCTTAGAATATGCAAGGAAGATTCTGAAATTGCATTTATTTTAAGCAACGAGAAGGAAAGTTAAGTTGTTTCATTATGACATTAATTTCCACAAGAGACACTACTCAAGGGAAGTGATAAATTCATGACTGCATAATATCCTGTATGAGTAGTATCCTTTCTTTATTGAAAAAAAAAGGAAAGGGAAATGAATTATAGTGGGATCTCCCTCAGAAAAAGGATTTCATCATTGGTTTTGACTTGACTTTTGCAGTAAGCTTTTTTCCACTGTGCTGCAGTCATGCAGCAGCACTGATAATCCTGCATAAAACACACAGCTTTTAGTTTAATATGAGGCAAACAAATTAGGTCCCCACAACCAAAGGTGTCTTCTTGACACATGGCAAAAATACTGTCAAGCCACTGATGACAACCAAAATGTTTCTCTTGGTTTGATCCCTCCTTGCAAATCACAGTAATCAGTTAAAGGGCCTCATCTCACTGATTGTGAGTTTCTCATGGCATGCAAACAAAAAAAAAGGAACTGAAAGACTTATCACTTACTGGGAAAACAAGTGGTTCAAGTCAAGGCAGAAGTATATATTTAGAATGCTTCTCTGTATACGAAGATTTGGGCAATTCCTAAATTGCACTCATTCCTAATGATTTTAACCAGTTGTTCTCAACTCTCCTGGAGTAACATTCTCAATGTTTTTCAGACTAAAGCTACAGTAATCATTCCTCAATGCATCCCCCTCAAACTCACCACGCTTGTATAGAGTCTTCAGACTCTACACAAGGTCTAAGCATGAACAGTTGCAGGAGTGGCAGGCAATGTTAATTTACAGAACTGCATCTCTGAGATAAGGAGGAGAGAACTTACATTGCAATTACCAATTTAGGAACCCATTCTGCCTGCAAAAGCAAGTGGGAGTGAAGAGTATGCTGTAACCTTGAGGAAATGTTAAGCTTATTGCGTTGATACTCACAGAATTGATGATCCCCTTAAGTGCTTGGAATCCTCCAGTGACAGGGAACACTTGCTCTTTGGTGTCAGCGATTTTTTCAAGCTTTGGAGAGAAAACATGTGCAAACGTGAATCATTTGGCAAACTAAATATGTCATACTGCTTTTTACCCTTAAAATGTACATGGATGTCTAAAACCCAACTCCCACCAACCCTGCAAAGAGAAGGAAAATTTTGAGTTCCCTCCCAGCCAATTATGACTTTTCTGAATGGGATGACTTACTACAACCTACTGCAGCTAACAAAATACTATAGTGGCTAGCCATTGTGTCAAACCACCACACTGCAGAAACTTGTTTGGGCTTGTTATCTTGGCAGTGATTTCCTAAGTCTTTCCAGAATTACCTTCCCTGTCTGCTCTGCCTTCCATTAAAAAGCCTTTCTATGCACCTTCTACAGTAAAGACTCCTTGGTACACTTCTCCATTTAAGAGAGAAGGCTGCAGCCTTCGTTAGGACTTAGCAACTCTGGAAGAGCTTTCAGTCAATGAAGTCTTTTCCTTATCTGAGGGCTGTTACACGTGCTGCTTGAAGCCTGTCTGTAGCCTCATCTGGTTGCCATCTTACAATAGAGGTTTTGCCTGCATCTGTTCCTGCTGGCAGCTCTGAGTTAGCAAGGGTATTTCCAGCAGGTCTTCTCTGCAATGAAAGTGAAACCCACACCTTCTGTTTATGTCTATGTGCACACCTGAGTGTCTGCTTCCTGAGGTAGGGAAGACATCCTGCTGGCTAATGTAAGTAAAATTAATTTCTGTATTACTTAACAATAACTGTAGAAAACCCTGTGACAGGGTTCTGCCTAGTGAGCTAAAATAGTAACATTCTTACCTGTTCTTGTACAAAATCAAGGACGCCAACACAGTAAACTCTAGCTCCCAGGTCTCTGGATTTCTTTGCCTGCCCCAGAATAGAACAAAGGAATGAGCATTTTTTTTTCATTCAACAGGCAACACCCAAACTCTTGAGAACATAACATGCATTTTCAACTAGTGCTCACCTCTTTCTCTGCATACAAGGGAATCTGACCATCTAGCTTGCCATCTGTCAGAGCAATGATGATACTAGAAAACCTTGAGGCTCCTTGCTTTGCAATTTGCACGTTGGCCTGAAAACAAAAACACGTTTATCCAGCTTAAAATTGCACTTCAACCCTTAACCAAGATGCATCTTCCAAGTGAACGTGGCATCTGAAACAACTCAGCCTCATCTTCAAACCCATCTCTTGTGACAATCCTCTGCCTCCCTTTAACTCACTACTAACAAAAAAATAATTCATCAGTATTTTCCAGTCACCAGTGAGCCCACCTCCAAAGCACTGTGGTCACTAACTGATCAACCTCTTGGAAACACTTGATTCCTTCAGGACAGATACTCTCTGAGTTCTGAAGCTCACATCTCTTTAGATCCAACAAAAGGTTTCCTTTGCTAACCCCCAGATCTCAAATGCCAGCCAGTAGGTTCCAAGATACAAAAAGAATGGCTTAAAACTAAATATCTTTTAAAATGGCAGCAAACTTCTGTTTACCTGACCTTCCAGCCTGCAGATCACAAACTTGGTTCCACAGGCATAAAGGAAGAAACTGAGTTTCTAGCTGTAAAAGTGAAAGTTTAGATCCTCACCTAACCCCTCACCTTCAGCAAAATCACAGAGTATACTTTAACTGTGTCAAGACAATCTAAGCAGTTGGGAAGTCTATAATTAAGACAGTCCAAAACGAAGACCATTTGTCTTGAAAATGGTGATCTGTGCACTAAACACTCTGTAAGCACATGCTCTAGAAGGCACTGTTAGATACACAGCCCTACAAAGCTGTGTGACTGTTTACCATGTAATTGGTATGCTGTGTTGGCTGTTAGATTCACGACAAAGAACCACTCTCTACTGCAAAGGATCAAGTGAAAGAAATTCCGTATGGCAATTTTATACGATGGCTAATCTTCTGCGAGGGATTTGCACAGTACCTGGGAAATCTTGGGACCCCTCAGGAAACCAAAAATATTTGAGTGTAACACTGAGGCATACAATCAATCCATTTATGTTACAGGTTGTTGTTATCCAAAGGGTGAGAACAGAGGATATTTTGATTGCAAGAAGCTGAGTAAAACCTACCTGTTTTAATCCTTCGTGTATGTACGTGTCACCTGCTGGTTTTACCTCCTCCAAATCGTTAAGACCTTTCTTGATTTTCTCTCTGAAAACAAAAAGGTACTGTTAGTGTGATCTGAAGTGAGGAAAGGGGTTAGCTTCTTGATGGAAAAATTAGTATTTGTCATAAAGGAGATGTGAAGTTAAAATCTGTAAAATATAGCATTTAGCTGAGATACCATGTGGAGGCAGATTTGGTATTCACAACGGAAGCAGCACTGTGGTAACAGATATTTTAGATCTAAACAACACAAGATGCCTCAGCGAGTCAAAGAGCTAGAATCCAGTAAAATGTTGCAGACAGATACTGCAAAGAAGCAGCAAAGACTCAGCATTAAATAGCCCAGTGGAAATTCTGTTATATTAAGTCTAGTTTGCTCAGTTAAACCAACTGCACTTTCAATCACACAGCAATTAAAAAAGAAATCCCCTAAAACAGCAGTTCTATTTCTAGAGAAATCTTCCAGGACAATATGCAGGTATTTAATGGAGTAGGACAGAATTGCGATCATGAAAATCTTCTCCCTTAAAAAAATAAGTATCAATAGGCAAAGGCAGCATTTGCAAGACACTCCTGTATCCAAGGGACTAAGATTAAGGATAGTGTTTTAAATTTTTGGCTGTCACTACCATTCTATGTGACCTCTGAGAAGACATCACACTGCCACAGGTTACAGTTCACTTATATTTAACAGGAGGATAAGGTTGTGCCGTGATTTCTCATGAGCCTTTGAATAAATCCATCTTTGACTGCAAGATGCTCACTTAACCAGGATGGTAAGACTGCAGAGGCTGGTAGGTAGCACAAAAGGAATTATTGCCAGTGAAATCAGTATTAGCGGGGGGAAAACGATGCAGAGACTTCACTGGAAGAATCAAATCTGTAAGTTCTTAATTGTTATGCAGGCAAAATTCCACTGAAGCCCATGGAAAGTTGTGCTAAGTTGTTTATGGAAAGGACAAGTAAAAACTAAGTAGGGACAAAATTTGGGCCAGAATATATAGAACACTGTAACAAATGTAGGTGACAAAGAGGAGACCAGCAGGGGTGAGGAGATGGAGGGAAAATACACTGCAGGATGCGTGAAAGCTTTCCTTAGGGCAAACAAAATGAGAAAGAATGCATATGCTGCTCTGCCTGAATGCCACCCACTAGTCATTTGTTCCACTGATGGGTTTCCTCTATGTTTAGAAGCTCTGTTCCAAAGTACAATCCATAGCTGTAATAAGCTCCCAATCACAGGATCAACTGATACAATTGGGGGGCGGGGGGTGGAAAAAAAAAGAGAGAGAAATGTGGCATTGAATATATGGAAGAGAACAAGTTATGTAAGATAATACAATCTGTTTGATCCAAATATTTTACATTCAGCATCTATAGAAACAACTTGAAGCTGATTATGTATGAGTGCAGATTATAAACCACATACTTAGTGCTTGCCAGAAATGAGTGGCAGCACATCACAGGCGTAAGTGTTCTGCTGCCAAGAAACAAGCAGCAAATGAAGTCCCAGTTTTCTGAAGCAGATTTCATTTTGCAAAAATAGCTTTTTGTACAGTCAGTTCAGTTTTATTTATCTAAAATGTCTTGTGACCCGGTCACACACAAATCTCTGGTGTCCCCAGGCCTCTGCCTACAAGGGGTTCCAGGAAAATCTTTGGCAGCATGAGGTTTTTTAGCTGCATTTAATCAGTCACCATCTCTTTCCCTTGGGGCACATCTGTACGAGACAGGCCCAGCCAGATGTGAACAAGCTCCCCCCATGCTCTGAACTGGTCAGGTATGAGTGAGTCCTGGTCTGGATGTCACAAGGCCAATGTGGGTGCAGGACTTTGGGCCCCAGCAAATGAGCCCCACTGGACAGCCAGAGAGGTTACTTCAGTCATGCTGAAACTTGCACCCAACTCTCCTTTTTCTAGTTTCTGCAATAATTTCTTGTAGCCACAAAAACCCACAGAGAAGGTCTGGTTTTAAAACTCATCTGTACTGAAATAACAGAACTATGACCTCAGTCTGGGTGTCTGGGCGCTGCTGCAGCACTGTTTAGCAACAGTGATAAAGGCTGAGGGACCATTGGCTTCGTGGTTTAAGTCAGACAGGGGAGGGAGATGGAAAAAGCAAAACAAAATCAGCATCTTGCAGCCTGTCTCTGTTTGGGCTGAATGAGCACAAATGTAATATCCCTTCCCCGTTCAGCATATGTGCTGCATCACACCTCTGTTTGCTAGAAAAGGCACATATAATTTACAATAGTTACGCTGTCTCTTCTCTCTTTTAAGCTTTTTAACTACTTCAGATATTTTTTCCAGCAGCAGCCAGGCAAACATAAGCACGGCTACAAGCTCTCCATCACTTTGCTCCATGGGTTCTTTCTAGCTAGTCCATGAGGTTCTGGTGGCAGCTTCAGCAGCAGCCACTGCTCTCACCTCTTTGGGAAATTCTGCAGGGTTCTATCTCGGAGAGCAGGACCTTGCAGCAGCATTAGACACCTCAGCTGCAGAGGGTTTGTTTGCTGGGAGGGAGGCTGTGCCAGCTGCTGTGAGGCACGGGGGCCTGTCTACAAAGACTGCTCCCTGCACAGGCCAAAGTCTACACTGAGCTTGTCTTGTGCCTGTGCAGTGCTTCCCCAAGGCAGGGCACTGCCAAACTAAATTTAGAATTGAAAACATTTAGTGAAAAAAAGATCAGAAACAGCACAGCTTTGCAAACAGCTGAAGAAATCAATTTAACATAAGTTAAAATGTAGCAACCTCTCCTTACCTGAGCATGATTCAGATGCACTTGCAGGCCTAAATGTAATTATGTGCATGTCTGAGTTCCAATGATGCCAAGGCAATTATCACCAGTTTAGAGGAGAGGTTTCTCTGTTGCACCAAGCTGCAAACTTTTATTTAGGCAACTCAACAGGTAATGTTTTCATCACTGTTTGGTATTATCTCTTGCTTGAAGTAAGTTTAATTGACTCAACTGTTTTACAGTGTGTTGAGAGTACGAGCACGGGCAGGGAAGCTGTGATTCCCAATGAGTACATACTTATCTTGAGGAATGAGGCTATGTGCCTGCAAGGCAACCTACTTCATCTCTAACAAACAAAGGCAAACAAAACAGGTGCTTTGGTTTTGCTGCTATGAAAGAAGCATAATAACAGGAAAACACGAAAACTTGTTAGTGAAACAAAGTGGGGGAGAGGAGGAAGTGTTATCTAACCAAAAGAGGGATGGTTACATCCCTAACAAACAGAACTGTCCCACTGCTGAAAGGAAACCCTGCACATCAGGCTCCTCAGATGGGTCATTTGGAGGAGGTTCCTGCTCTCACACCTCTCAAAACCTACAGAGGGATTGGTACAATTATAATAATTATTCTGCTCCAAACGTTAGGCCTCCTGCATGGGCTCCAGATGGAAAACACGCAAGTGGCTGACTCTGCTGTACTTCATACTCTTAGCAGAACGTGCTCCCTGCAGATGGCTCTATTTTGGCAACCTTCTTGAACCAAAGTGTAGGGTTAGCTCACACGACCGAGGCTCAAAACACATAAATGCTGTGCTAGACTACATGTCTCTGCAAGAAAGGACAAGTCAGTGAACTCCACCAGACTATGGGCAGGCACAGTAAGGTACAGTTGGTCAGGTACCAGGTACTTCAGTGTCCTATTTTTCCAACTTCATTAATATAATCTTTCTTCAGCTTCAACTGTTTTCCCTAAGCAGAGTCTGCAGGGCTAGTCCTGGCCACGGACATTGGTCATTGCTCCAGAAGCAGGGGTACAGAAACTTGAAATTCTGCTGGCCAGCATACAGTTGGCCAAAAGAGAAAGTAGAAGATATTGTGCCATCTGGGTGACATTCCTAAGTGTACCCACTTTTCCAAACAACTCTCTTCTCAAAACTAGCAGCAAAACTGAGCCCCAAATGTGAATGCAAAAATCTTTGTTTACCATTTCGCATATAGTTTGCAGCTAGACTTCACAGAGGAAATTTGTATCTCTAAAATGGGATATAACCATTGTAAGAAGTCTTTTCCATCTGGGTACTTTTATTCTATGTATTTATTATAGCATTGTGTGTGCTGTGGTTAACAGTGACTTCTGTTTCCAGAGTTATTCACATAGCACTGTT
Organism: Caprimulgus europaeus; assembly: GCA_907165065.1. The sequence continues at coordinate 81,137,079 of OU015526.1, forward strand.
CATAGTCACACAATGTTTGGTAATCTGGGGGCTTTGGCGCTATGGTGTTGGTTTCTTCATATCCACAGCTTTATTATACAGTAAAAACCAGCAAGAACTTTGTGCAAACAATTAGAAGCCTAAGGCTTTCAAAACAAAAAAAGATTTCCCTACTTTGAACTAACTGCTGGGAATGAATTGTGGTTTCCTGACGTTTGCGAATTAGCAAGTAAGCAAAGGGAAAAACATCCCTGCAAATCCAAAATGCACATAAAAAAAATAACCAAGGCCATAATATCCCATAATCACACACACACACCCATCCCCAAAACTGCACTGTACTTAGCATCCTCATCTTCTGTTTGGAACAATGGGAGTTAGATATTCTAAGTAATTTTCTTCTGTTGACTTCTTTAATATTTAAAAGGACAGCTGCTCCAACTGTATCTATTCATTCTCACCTATGTACATATGGTCACAGTTACTAACTTCTCCTTCATTCTTCTTATAATTCCTCCTAAACAATAAAGATAGCAATTTCCCCTACCATGCTCAAAAAAGCATTAGCAAACCTTGCACGAAAGAAAAAGTCTCACAAAGGACTCGCTAGAACTCGGGAAAGCTCCTCCTAGCTTTAAACAAGGCTTCTGAGAAAAACATGGTTCTTTCCACGGCTTGAGGAGTGCCACAGACAGGCAATGAAAAAGGCACTTGTGTTTGGGTGGCAGGGTTCCAGAGCTCTGCCCAAGCACTCCATGTGGTCTGTCAGCTATCAGTGACTCTCCCTGCTTGATAAGGAATAGGCCACTGACAGGGATTAAGGGCCTATTGAAATGGAGAGAAAGGATCTCATTGACTTCAGTCCTTAGAACAGGCTTAAGTGTCCTCTCCTGACCTCTCTCAAGCCATCTGGAAAAATGGCTTATAACCTTGTCTGCCCCCACAGAAAGCAGATCCAGTATCCAAGTCCGGCTGGGGGGAAGTAAAAACTTGGCTATTCTGAAGTCAGATCACTTTGTTTTTAAATGCTACAACAGGAGGGGCTTAGAATTGGGTCTTTAAACATCCTACTTGTAGGATGTCAGCATATGTTTCTGTGGCGTGACACATTTGTTGCCCATGACAGGTCTCTTCAGTAAGTCTTGTGCTTGCTATTATGTATTATTAAAAAAAAAATACAACACAAAAACAAACTCACCACATTTAATTGACTATGGCAGACCACGGTTTTTATTGACTCTACCAAAGGGAGCAGAAAGGAAGGACTACCTCACTTCCACCCTGCCACAGTTTATTAAAATGATTCCTAAATGGTTTATCCACATGTTGAGAATCCAAAGTGTCATGCACTGTGGTTAGCTTCTGGACAGAAGGGAGAGAGAGAGAGGAGGTGGTGTTGTTTTTGACAAGGCTGAAAGGATACTGAAGGACTCTGACAACAGTGCAACTGTCCTCTGCTGAAAGCACTGATTCCACACTATTGTTTTCCAGTTCCTGTGATTTTAGTAACTAATTTTGCAACAATCTCCTCTACCTGGTTTTCTGTTTCCCCCTACCTATCCTTGGCCCATCCTAGCTGCTAATTCTTATTTGCTTTAGAAATCAGAGTGAGCAGCCTTGAATCCAATTGCCTTTCAAAAAAAACCCATCAACTGAAATGTTCAAGCACATCCATACATCATAACAGTGCCAGCAAGATCTCACACCTTTCTAGTGGCACTAACTCCACTGTCTAAAACTGAATTTGAAGTCGTGATTTCAAAATACAACATGACACACCTACCTTATCTGAGATTACAAGAAACATTAATTTATCACTGTACACTTTACCTAGACATGAAAAAACACCGAAGACTTATCTACAGATGTTGCTTTACAAAAGTAAAAGCAAGAGTCATTTCTTCTGCTGTGCCAAGGAAGATGCAGAGTCATGCAGAGATGAAAACGTTACTTGTAGTTGTTCTGCAAAGCAGTGGCAGAGTTCACATCAAAAATTTCTTTCCCATTGTTCTTTTCCTTCCATTTTTACTAGACTATCCATTGATATGTTCACAAAATTACATCCAGGCATGCACAGAGGCTTCATGACTGCCACCACTTAAATGTATGTTATTGTTCAGTACTGTTACTGTTCCTCTGATTTAATAAGAGCCCTTGAGGGGAGGAGGGAGAAGGAGAATTAAAGAAGCGGCGCACTAACCTGTCTCCAGTTAACGGCATGATGACGTGTGCCTGGGTGGAAAACACGATAAATGATAATCTCATCTTGGGGCTTTTAAAAAAGGAAAGAGAAAAAAAAACATTTTAGACCAATGAAGAGAGATGTGCATACACAAAGCATTTCATTCACTTATTCATGCTTCATCAGTATCATCTTTATCCTCCAACTGCCAAAGAACATAATTTTGAGCTACAAAACCAGAATGAGGGAGGAATTAACAGATTTTTGCCCATCTACTCCGTACCCAGATGCCTGGAGAAGGAAGGAGCAAAATTATTACTCTTTCTCACTTGACTACACTCAAGATGAAGACATGCTAAGCTTGAGAGTCCAGATCTCACGTGACCCGCTGGGAAAGTGGACTTCCCAGTCTGCCAGCATACAGAAGGTAACACATCCTTTTGTATTTTCATGGTCATTGGTATAAAAATAAGTCAGGGACATAAACTCAGGGTCCACTCTTGCTCTGGCATGTTAAACACTGACACATTCCGAAGTCAGTTTTTAAAGGCTGATCCTAATGCAGTGTAAATTTCAAACTGTGCTTTTTTTGGTCATAAAATCATCAAAGTCAAAGAAACAGTGCCTTCCAACTGACTTATCTCTAGAAAAGTAGCAAGACAAACACTTCCAGAATGAGTTATTTTTGTTTTGGTGACATAGAGTTGTGACACTTAAGATCAAGTTCCTTAAAAGTATTCAGGGAAATGTCATTATAAAAATCAATACTGTATTAATTGATTTTTTGTAAGGAATTCATTTTTCTTTTGAAGAAGTCCAACTGTTTCTTCCAACAAAATTATGAGGAATTATATCCAACTATCAGTGGAAAACACATAAGAACTGATGTTCTGGAAGCCTAAGACAATAACTTTCCCAAGGTAAGTTATGACAACATCTCTTCTACCTGCTTTTAATTTTTATTCATGACCATTTTGATATACTCAGTAATTTAAAAATTAATTGTATATGCGTATTGTCATTAATTGGGTTCATGTCAGTAAAGACACCACACTTGTAAAGATGAATTATGATACATTTTCAGTTCACTTATGTCAGTGATGCAACTTTAAATTATTGATATCATGGAAATATAAGTGCAGGGCAAGTCTTTGCACAGTACTGCACAGATCTTGGATTTAAAATCCACTCTTGCAGTCTCTCCATTAAGGCTCTGCATACAAAAATCTGGGATGCCCTAAATTACACTATAATCTAAACCATGGGATTATCAATCTTCCTAGTTGCCACAAGCAGTTGCCAAACAAAAACCAGGAACTTGCAGTCCCAATCTCTAGTAATTATGTCACCACGTAGCCCAAGTAATGTGAGAGTTCCCTATTTGAGATGCAACCCTCTGAGTGTAATCACCTCAAAGTTACAGTTTCACTAACTTGTCTTTGGGACAACCATAAAACCGTTCTCTTCACAAGAAAACTCATTTCTTTTCCACTTCCTGAGCACTCACACACTGTGAGGATGGAGGAGGATGGTATGAACACACCTGTTAGATCCCCCTTTGGTGTGAAAGTCAGTGGAGTAACTTCCTAACTAATAGCTTCTTTCAGATAACACAGCCAGACCACTCCACAAAAACTGTTGCAAAAGGCAGCATCATTTGGCTGTAAAAGATGATGAACTGAAAGATTTACACTGAACAAGCACCACCTTTTTCATCACTCACTGAAGTGCTGCTTTGGTATTCTCAGGTTCTCTTTTTTTTTTTTTTTTTTTTAAATTCTAGAGCTTACAAAACAACTTTCAAAAGCTTGTGTCACCCACTTGGTTTACAGAAGATTTGCTTTTTACAAGATGAATGTAAGCAGTATTTAATCATGCAAGCCTAATTGTATCCCTTTATTAGCAAGCTAAGACTATAATTGCCCACTGCACTTCATTTTCCTTCAAAAAAACTATGACAAACATCTATGTCTGTGTCTTTGAGGGGCTTCCTTTGTTTTATTTCTCTTTGTTGTGTGGTTGTTTTGGGTTTTTTTAAAGCAAAATTCTGCATCACAGTCCTCCTCAGCTGTTTGTACAGTTAGCCAGTATTTACAACAGCCGTTTCTGTGGCAGCAATACTTGCCAGACAATACTGCTAGCCAGTTACAAAGCTGATTACATGTTTGTACAAGAAATATACTCCTAACACGGCACAAACTTCCTGTATGTTTCAGCTTGAAAGATACTCCCTTCTTTTTGACCATATATTTACATATATACAGACATATATTCAGACTGCCTTCTTTATATAGATGTCTAAAAGCAATACACAAGAAGTAATCCATCAGAAATGAGGCGTGTAGCTTATGGGGGAAAAAAAAGTTTAAAAAAAAATCATAAACTTACATCTGAAAGTAATTTTAGAGATTAAGTATTTAAAGATGCATATTACCACCTTTTTACTGAGCTCCAAACATGAGAACACAAAGTTTCCCACATTTTCCAGCAATCTGGGTACTAGCAACCAAACTCTTTCACATGTTTGTGAAATGTATCTTAGAAAAGCACAGAGTGTGTTGGTTTGTTTTGGGGTTTTTTTTTTCAACATATCTCAGTATTCTAGATGTCATAAGGAGCAAAACGCACCTCACAAATCTTTCTGTCAGCTGACGTACAAAATCAAATATTTCATGCCAGTTCTGTGCTACGCTCCCAGATCTGAAAAGAAAACAAAAGGTCATTAGTAGGCTTTATTTAAGGAAACCAGGCAAGGAAGTGTGACAATTTAAGTGAGAAATTAAACAGTACAGGACTCTGCTCTTTGATTTCTTTCAAGTCACCACCAACCCCGGCTCACATGGGCACTGGTATGTGATTTCTGTCGCGGCTTGTCACACTAAGAATTGGCAAAATGCATACATTAAATAGCATCCGGTGGTCAAAACCACATCAACCATCTCGCTATGTTTTTTTTTTCCCTCGCAAACCTGCGTCCCGGCTCCCCTCGGCGCTGAGGGCGATCAGCCGCCGCCAAACTTCCCTGAGCACAAACAGGCTCCTCAGCAGCTGCTGAGGGGGAGGGGTGGCAGATGCTGCCGCTGCCTCACAAATGTCCACCCGTGTCCCTCCGCTCCGAAAATGTACCTGTACCCCCCAAAAAACCCGCTTTTTCCCCGACAACTTCGCCGTTTATCACCGACACGGGGGGGGGGGGGCGGAAGGGAGAGAGGGGGAAAATGGAGGGGCGGGGGGGGAGAGAACACCCACATCGACTCTCCCCGTCACCTCACAGCGAAGCCACCGCCACAACCCAAAACTTCCCGCACGCTGCCCCGTGCTCCCGGCTGCAACAGGGATGTTGTACCGAGACCCGCCGGCGGAGCCTCCCTCCGCCCCGGCCCCTCACGCAGCGCGGTACGGCTGGGCGGCCGTTAGCCCGGAGCGGCCGTTAGGTCGGAGCCGCGGGCGCGCGCCCCCACAGCCCCGCGACGGCTCTCGCGGGCGCACGCGGCCGAACAAAAGACGCGCGCGCCGTCCCCTCCGGTGCCCCCCGCCCCTTACTTGTCCAGCACGAAGTACATGTCGAAGGCGCCGTGGCACGACGGTCCCTCCGGGGCCGGGGCGGCGGCGGGCAGCGGCGGCAGCAGCAGCAGCAGGAGAAGCAGCAGGGCCGGGCCGCGCGGGGCAAGGCACCCCGGGGGCACGGGCCCCGCCATGGGGCCTCAGGGCGGCGGCGGCGGCGAGGGGACGCGGGGGCCCGGCTGCCGTCCTGCCGCTCAGCGGGCGCGGGCAGTGCTGAAGTGGCCGCCCCTCGCCCGCCGCCGCGGCTCGCCCGGCCCGGCCCGGCCCTCCCCGCCCGTCAGCGGCGGCGGCGGTGCCTGAGGCGGGGGCCGGGGCCGGGCGGGCTCTGCGTGGCGCGGCCCGCCTCCCTCACCGCCCGCCGGCGGCTCCGGCAATGGCGACCCGCCGGCGTCCCCGTGTCGTGCTCCCTCCCCGCTCCCTCCTCAACAGGCGGAGGTCCCGGGTTCGCGTCCCCGGCGGCCGGGCCCAGCGGGAGGCTCCCTCCTCCCTCCGAGACCTCCGGCGGTGGGGCGGCTGCTTCCCGCGGGGCTCGGTGCTCTCCGCTCCCGCAGGGCCAGCCCCGTTTCGGCGGTCAGCGGTTTGGAACCAGACGGGCAGAGGCGACGGTTCCTGAGGTGTGAAAGCTCGGGGGGACGAGAGGAAATGGCCTCGAGTTGTGCCAAGGGCAGTTGAGATGGGATGTGAGGAAGAATTTCTTTGCTGAAAGGGTTCTGAGGCATTGGAAGGGGTTGCCCAGGGCAGTGGTGGAGTCCCCATCCCTGGAGGGATTGAAGAGTCGTGTAGACACAGTGCTGAGGGACATGGGTTAGTGGGGGACTTGTCAGTGTGAGGTTAATGATTGGACTCCATGATCTTCAAGGTCTTTTCCGATCTAGGCAATTCTGGGGCTCCCACAGCCAGATGAAGCCCACCTGTGGAACAGTCACCAGAGGAGCAGAAACATCCCTGGCCTGGCCCAGCTTTGGCTTGGCTTGTGCAAAGTTTAGAAGCCCACAAGAGCTGAGAAACCCGATTGCGACATGCTGGGAATATGTTATTCCACGCTCACAATGAAAGCGCGTAATTAAAACAAAACCTGGGGCTCCCAAAGGTTTTCATGCTTTGGGAGGGCAGGCAGCTGCCTTTTTATGTCCCTCTAAACTGCCTCCTCACTGAGGTTTGATGCTCAACCTGTCCCTTAATTTGGTGTGTGTCAACCACCCCCCTGAGGAGATGTAACCAGGAACCTCCTGGGATCCTTTTTTTTTTTTTTTTTTTACAAATCTTAGGGTTCTTTGCCAGGGGTGATGAATGTGGAACATGTTTCTAAATCAGCAGCCAGCTGAAAGCTGTTGCAATCCATGTTCCAGCCATACACGTTAGTTTTCTCTGTGTTAGAAACCAGCTACAATAGATACAAACTGTTGCTCTGGGACCGTGCACGTGGTAACCACCAAAATGTACTGATTTACAATAGACTTTGCAAAACTAAATATAGAGCAGACATTTGGTTTCGAAGCACGAGCTGGATCCTTCACAGTGAACATGAGGCGCTGTAGAAAGCATCACGTTATGCTGCAAGGATATTCTCTTTCAGATTTTTCCATCTGCGGTTTCAGATTTTCACGGGAGGTTTAAACATGCTTAATAATCTTAAAATATTATCTGAAGGCTAAAAAGATGCGTGAATTTTCTGTGGAGATAAATGCTAGTTATGTGACAAGTTGCATGAACCAAAATTATCTCCCAAGTTAAAAATAAACGTCTAGCCTCTATTTCTTTGTTTCCTTTCTGGAGTTTTCTCCACACTGTGTGATAAGTGATTAAGAGGACTTGAAATAAAATTTGTTACTCTTTTTTTGCAGCATTTGTATGCCCAGTGCTTTGTTTTAATCACATCTACTTGGAGCAGCTTTACAGTGGACTGCATTTACCACTATGATGCATGAAAGCTCAAGACACAAGGCTCTCAAGAACCAGAGACCTCAGGAGACTTCAAATTAGGATCAGACTCTGGATTCTCTCTCGTAAGTCTTAAATTATACTAGCTGAGTAATGTGCTAGAGCCCTCAGAAGCCTGTCTGCCATCATAACATCAGTCACAGGAGCAATGAGTCAATGAGGCTGTCCAACTGTGGAAAGATAAAACACAGGTCAGAGGTGCCTCATGCCTTATGACAAAAAAACCCCAAAAAATTCCTTCAGAATCCAACAGTTCTGGCTTGAGATGGAAGTGGTCAGAGGGTGAGCAATTTACCAAGACAAAAATCCCCCAGAAATTACTGATTTCCCCCATCACCTGCCAAATAAATTATTCCTGAGTCAGTATGAGTTTGTGGCTGGCAGTAAGCTGTCATGGCCTTGTGGCTTTTATTAAATTAATGTTTTATGAGGCTATATAGAGGATATTACCTGGAACCCTAACATTTGTTCCCAAGATGCTCTTTTTATTTTTATTTTTTTTGCCTTATAGTAACTATCTCTATTTCTTAGGTTGCCCACCTCAATGGCATTTTCCTTTCAACAGTCGCTGCTCTGCTGCCTGTTTTTAATTTGATGAGCATTCTGCGTCCTGCTGGCGTTATAGAGAGGTGTGGGTGCTTCAGAAAGCTCCTTATGAGAAGTTCTCTTGGGAATACAGGTGAGGAGGGGGACAAGGATCCTCTCAGGATTTATATAATAATAAGTCTGTGAATTCCCCAGCAGCACAGCTGGTGCTCCAGCCACCAAACCGCAGCGCCGTGTCTTACAGCAGATAGTCCTTTGTACCGGGAGGTGAAACAAAGTGCATCATAGATTCAAGAAGGGTTACCAGAGAAAAGTTGTTTTGGTTTTGCTAGGATAGAGTTAATTTTCTTCTTAGTAGCTAGAATAGCTGTGTTTTAGTTTAAATGTAGGATTTGTTATGAGAAGAATGTTGATAAGGGACTAATGTTATTAGTGGCTGCTGGAGCTCAAGGCCATCGTGTTTTGGTAGCTTGCAGGTGCAAAGGACTCAGAGGGGAGAAGTGTACTCATTAGCAAAACCCCAAATTGGCATTTGGATATGCTAATGAGATATTCCATATCATGTCACATCATATTCAGTGTATTACCCAGGGTTGACTGGAAAATGGGAGTATTCTGTCAGAGATCTCTTGGGCTCTCACTCTTCTGGGGTTTCAGTTTGGGGACGGTCTCTGCTCCAGGATTGCTGGCTGACACAGGCTGGGCATCGGTCGGTGGGTGCTGAGCAATTGCACTGTGCATCACTCATTTGCATTTTCTGTTATTGTTGTTATTATCATTTTATTTTAATTACTAAATAGTTTTTATCTCAACCTGTGAGTCTCATTGCCCTTATCCTTCCAGTTCTCTCCCTTACTCCCTTGGGGATAGGGGGGCAGGAATGAGAGAGTAACTGGGTTTGGCTGCAAGCCAAAAGAGTGAAGCCACTTTAAAGGAGAAATACATTGTTTGGATTGCTGTCTGGCAAGAACTGATGTGGCTATTGGAAAAGCAAGGCTTATTGCAGGCTTCCATAACGGGATCTCTGTTTTACTGTGGATATAAAGGCTGGCATACTGCTCAGGAGAGTCCAGACAGCTTGAGCATCATTGATAGGTGAGAAAAATGTACAGTCTGGGGGGGCTGATATTTGTTATCCTCACTGAGCCTCCATCTCCCAGTCAACATCTTTCTTGTTCATGCACAATAAAATACAAGAGGAATTCCGTGTCAGTCGCGCCAGCGGTGAGCTGGCAAAGTTGCTATCTTTAACATCCATCTTCTCCTTGTCACTTCTAACAGCCAGGTTTCCCATGCTGAGTTGCTTATTGGAACGGCAGGACTCCATGCAGAATTATCAAGTATTGTCTTGTTAAAGAGGGTCACAACGCAGTCCCACCGCTGTGAGATCAAACAGATTATTTTGGTGTTCCCTGCTGCAGGCTTTTGAGCAGCCTCAGTCCTTAAACAAGTTCTATTTCTTATGGAAAGCACGACTTGAGGATTGCAGATTGCTGTCAGCATTCCCCACGTGCAGTCATGTGTCATAGATTAAGCCTCAAACAAATTTAATGTTGGATATGTACTGGTGTTACAATATATTTTATTCCTTTCTATACCATTTTGGTTTGTGCTCAGGGCAAATAAAACAGTCAGATGAAGTGGCTCTGTCAGGGAAGTTGGAATGGGAGGACTGAAAAGAGCTTTACAAAATGAAGTATGTGAAATAAATACAAAAAATTACGTGCAGTTAGAATTCAGTGCTAGCCTGTACCGTATCTGCACATCTTAGTCTACCAGTGCTTGGAAGTTTCATCTGCACAAACACAACAGCATTGTTTTTTAACCGAGACAATGACCTAGCGAGGATCATGTGGCTCTCACAGGCCATGTAGGTGAATCAGACACATCGACTGCTCCAAAAAGGATCTTAAACCTCTTCCTTCCGCAAGAGGATCTGGGAAAGTCGTAGTCAAAAGCGGCCTGGCGGAGATCTTTCATTTCATCCCATTTCCTGCTGTCTTTGGATGGTTTCCTGTGGGCATGCTGCTCTGACCTGACACATCCGTGTCAGAACGCCTTCTCCGCGCTGATCCAAGGGCCGAGCCAAGCCTCAGTGTGATGCAAGTGGAACTTTCACAGAAGTCCAGTGATTTATGTCAGTTGAAGATCGAAGATCTGGCTCATGAAGTTCTTCATGTCTTTGAGCTAGCAAGGCTAGAGGGTAGGGAAGCAGTATTTACAGTCCCCACAGATGCACAAAACACAGAGGATTAAGGACCGAGCAGCCTGTGCCTTGCCAAAGACCCAACAAAGGCGAAGGCTGATAATAATCCGTTCCATCTCGGTAACGCTGCGCAGCGCCGACCTCTCCCTCTCTCTGCAGAGGCGTGCGATACGGCAGAGCAGGCTTTGCCAGGGCTTCCAAAGCAAGCTGCACTTCAGCTTTCAGCACTGCACGAGTCAGCCCCGAGCCCGAGGAGCGCTTGCCTTGCCTGGGTGTACGTGTCCTGTTATCCAGCTGTTGGAAATTTTACTTCAAGTGCACGTGACCGACTGCGTTTGGAATGAGCTACCCCTGCCAGCTGGGGATCTGTGGTAGCCAGGGTTTGCTCTTTTCTGGTTTCCAAGCTTGTAGATTCCTCTTTTAGCCTGTGGTTTCTGCTGCAGCAGCAGATAAATCACGCCTGTTTTGCTGGAGTGGTTGGATGAGAGGGAGATAGGCGTGGAGGAGGTACTGGGCTGGAGCTTGTGGCTATTTACATGTGTTTGGTTTCATTCACACAAGAGCCCAGGGGCCTCTTTCCCAGTTCTCAGAATGCTCGACTCTTTCCCTTCCTCCTCCAGTGCCACAGCACTGAGTAAATCTTGGAGTGCAGTGCCCAGCCCCAGCAGGATGGGCAGTTTTCACCACACGCACACCAACACAGGGAGGTGTGACTGCCCTGATGTGCACAAACCGTCAGAGAAAAAGCCTCGTGGAGCTGAGCAGAGAAATGCTGCAAGATGGTCCTTAAATTGGACCCTCATGCTGCTCCCTCTGGTGCCCTTAGAGGTACTTGCTTATCTCCAAGGAGCTGGATGGGGTGTCAATCGCTTGCCAGTGCAGATAAAAAGATCGTGTTGCAGCAGAATGAAGGGACTGCTCATGCTCTTGCCTTCATCGAGGGACCAAGGCCAGCTGCAGACCTCTGCCCCAACACCAAGTGAGTCTCCTGCTGGCTCTGGGTATTGGTTTCACATCTGGAGTAGCAACAGCTTCCCCTCGCTCACCGTCCCATCGACCTCGAGTGGAGCTCACTCGCACAAGGACCTCCTTTACACTGGTTTCTTGCACTTTGGCATTCACTGATGGCTGGGACAGCAGAGAAAACAGAGGAACCGAGGAGAAACCATCCTTGGGTGCACTTGGTACGTATAAGGCTGACAGCATTAGGAGAGGCTATGTAAAAGAAACATCTCCCAAAACATGGGCGTATCTAAAACTTCTTGAAGTACCTAATGACAACTGGTCCCTTTCAGACTTTTCTTTCCTCTCAGAAATGATGGAGTTTTGTTTCATTTCTGTCCACTATTAAATCTGGGGAAGAGACTGCAGAGATGAGTTCTGCCATGGCAGGACCCTCAGGTATTTATTGCTGGGATGAATGAACAGAGACCTACAACTCAGGTGGTGTTTTTTTGGTTTTGGTGTTTCTCCCCTGATACTGAGGAGTCATATTTTGACTATGGCAGATTCACAAGACTGAAACAGAGTATTTGTACTTCTTCTGAGGATCTTTTCCTTCTGCATGCAGCAAATACAGATAATGAAAGGAAGAAAGAGGAGAGGAAGCCATGGTAATTTAAAACAGAAGTCTTAAATATGTCTTAAAAATAACCCAGCCATAGAAGCAGAAGTTTTCACGTGGAAGGTTAATGCGCAGATGAACATGAGTTTAGTGCCAAGATGTACTGCAGCAAAAGTAGTAAACAGTACAGCTCACAACACATGTGGGTTTATACTGCTCCTTCCTTTTTCTCCAGCCCTTGCAGATGATTTCCCCACATGTTATCCCTTAAGATCCACCCACTCACACCTTCTTTTTGGCCCAGACTGGTTGGGAAGATCTTAGGCAAACTCTGTTTGTGCCAAACTGATCACAGCACGTTTCTGAAGTAGGTGGAGCAAAAAGGTTGACCTGCGGCTTCAGCATAACCTGGCTGTAAGCCTGGCCCTGCCCTTGGATACTTGTTAGAGCTGCAGCAGAAAGGTGATGCATGGTGGTGGGAAATACCACGTTGCTGTGGTGAGGTGACCTCAGCAGGAGGAGGAAGGACCTTTTGGGTTTAACCAAAGTCAAACAGTGGGTCAGCAACCACATGAGCTGCACTTTCTATAGACTACAAGGGGTCATGAGGTCTTTGTTGCTAGTTAAATTCAGTTCAGGTCCAGGATACCCCTGTACAACAACTGTGAGACAAACTGCTTTCTACAGGATACTCAATCATTGCCAAAATTTTGTCTGGGGAAAAATTAAACCTGTGTGTGTGCAGCTGAAGTTCTGATGAATTAAATATACTTTCCAGTTCAGGTCTAGCTTTGTCATTCTGGTGTGTGCTCAGGAGCAGAGTGAAACGAGAGAGCTGAAGGCATCGCAGCTCCAGCGATGCCCACTGTGAGTACAGCAAGTTGCCTGCATGAAACAACTGCCACTAATGTGGTCACAGGTACCACTCAGCACTTTGAGACACTCTGAGCTCTGTGAACCAAAAGACAGGGGTGATGCTGATGCAAACCTTTGAGTCATTCCAGCTTAAAACAGAATTTGACTCAAGGCAGCTCACAGGAAAATATTTTTCTCCTTCCATCACAGGATATAAACATGTGGAAGTCTAAAGCTCTGCAAAAGGAAAGAGAAACCAGGGTGATTCCAGGAGTTATACAACATGCAGTAGTTATTCAGGGGCTGCCTCCTGGAGGATTAGCCGTACAAATCCTTTTTCCCCTTTACAGATGTAGCCTCGTGGTCTGTGCTCATTTTGTTAATTAGCGTATAAATGAATAAATAAAAAGGATAGCATTAAGTAACACAGGAACTCTGATGTTAGTGTGGTGTTGCATGTATCATCCAGATGGGAAGTATCTTGTCTAGACAAATCTGGGAATTATGCAAGCTCAGAATTCCTGAATAACCATTCCTTTCCAATGTCATTAAGCAGTTTGCAATACCCACTCAAAATACACACAAAAACACAGGGGGAAAAAAATCAAACCCTCTCAACTCCAAAAACTAGGAAACCTAAATATTAGCAGAATGTTGGATGAAAAAAGCTATACATGTGAGAATACAGAGTGGTGTCACTGAGATGTGCACGTTGGAGCATCGGTTGCCCGGATGAGCCAGGGATGATTATTGATACTCATTCCCGGTCTCGGCACAGGTGGAGAAGGCTCTGTTATTTTTTGGTATGATTATCTGCTGGCTGATTCACTGCAGGGGGCATAAAGCTGTTTGTTTCCACTTTCTCAGAGTTGTTTGTTTCCACTATGCTGAGATGAGCAGAAGGAATGAAAACAAAGAAAGAAAGATGGGCTGTCCTGATGCAAACCCTCACAGAATAAAAATAAATCCATCTTGGCACGGGAGAGCAAAAAGAAGCACGAGAGAAAACATCCAACTCCCTCTCTGCCCCAGGAACTGCTCTGGCTCAGAGGTTAACCACAGGATAACTTGGGCTGGGATTTTAGCACAACTCTAGAGTTGTAGTGACCCTTTTTGGTCTTCTTGGGAAACAACGGCCCAACGAAGGAGGAATGATGTAGGCAGGAGCTCTCCCTGGAGAACAGTGCATCCTGTAAAAAGGACAAGTCATCTCTGAGTAGTCTAAGAAGAAGAAAAAAGCCTAAGCAGGTATGAAACAGTTTGTGACCCTACAGCCATCCAGTTTGTGACAGTTTTATCACTGACTCTGGGGGAAAAGGATCAAACCCCTTCTAGGCTGCATCCAGACAGAAATGGAACTTTTGTTCTATTTGAGGTTATACTGGTTAAAAAGTGACTAATGTTTATCTATCTAGCCTGACCTCTTTGGGCTGGAAAGAAAGAGAACATTGTGCTATGAAGTCATTCTCCATCCCTGGAGGGATTGAAGAGTCATGTAGACATAGTTCTGGGGGACATGGGTTAGTTGGGGACTTGTCAGTGAGAGGTTAATGATTTGACTCCATGATCATAAAGGTCTTTTCCAGTCTAGGCAATTCTGTGATTCTGTCTTCCAAGGCCTAGGAGAGAAAGAGAAAAGAACAATTGGGAGGGTAAGTGATAAAACAATTGCTTATACCAATGTTTGGGGGGGGAAATATGTAACTATTGGTGCAAAGACAGTTTTGCAGGGCCAGGGAGCTGCAGCAGGACTCCCCCTGACAGCGTGTGCGAGCCACTGTTGGATCAGCAGCCTGAAAAGCAGATGTGCCAATTTCCTGTATTTGATGATGATGGCTCCTAATTACACCAGAGCTGTGGCAATGGCCTCTCTTATATATGACCCTTAATTTGGTTTCATGAAGTCGTCTGTGCATCGTTCTTCTTCCGGCGTGCAGTCGTGGTCGAGTGACAGTCACGAAGAGCTTTGTGCTTAGCAACAGCCACAGACAGCGCCTGAAACTTGTGAGCTGTGTTTGCACCGGGGGTTTGAGCACTGCTGAACGAGTCTGCAGTCCCTCCAGGGATGGGGACTCCACCACTGCCCTGGGCAACCCCTTCCAATGCCTCAGAACCCTTTCAGCAAAGACATTCTTCCCCATATCCAATCTCAACTGCCCCTGGAGCAACCTGAGGCCAGTTCCTCTTGTCCTGTCACTTGTTCCTTGGTTGAACAGACCAAACCCCACCTTTCTACACCCTCGTTTCAGGGAGTTGTAGAGAGACAGAAGGTCTCCCCTCAGCCTCCTTTTCTCCAGGCTCAACAACCCCATTACCTACAGCTTCGTGTTACATTACAGTGTGGCAAGTCACCTTGCCAGTGCTCTGAGCAAACCTAATACATTTACTGCCCCTCTGGGATTTGGGTTGGTTCCTCAGTTTGCTTTACCTCCTGTAGGTTATGGCCCCTGCTGACAGGGGAGGTGTCTACTGGGGGGGACAATCCAGCAGGGAAGTGGGGGCTTGGCAGAGACTTAACACTTAGAGAGGCTGTTAGTTTGGGAGGAGTGAGTGCAAAATTTTCCACTGTGTTTTTTCACCAGGAGGGATTTCCCTGGTGGCATAGTTGCTGGTGCTTTTTTCAACAACTTTTTGTGGTTGCTTTGTCTTTCTGGGAAGGCAGTCTCTTTGTTTTCCATGTTTTTTGACAGTTTATTTGGGGTTTTTTCATTCTTCTTTCCCCCCACCCGCCTTTTTTTTCCTCATCCATAATTTGAGGGGTTCCCCAGTTTTGGAGTTTGTGAATGGGATTTATCTTGGGCTTTTATAAGTTTTGGAGAGGCTTTTGGGGTTGGGTTGGATTTTTGTAGCTTTTTTCTCATGTGATGTTTTGAGGAAGCATTTTGGGGTTTGGGCATTATTTGTTTTCATTTTCTTTTCCCTTCCTATCCCCAGCAGCTCTTTGGGGAATTTGGTCATTTATCTTTTTGTGCAGTTTCTGCTTTCTGTAGGGCAGGGTCACTCCTTTGCTTTGCTTTGGGGGCCACCTGCAGCCAACAGCAGCTGTTTGGTGTTCCCTGACTGTGTTTCCCTGATTATAAAGGCTGAACCCTGGGTCTTATCTGGAGGGGTTGGTGCTGCTGAGGAGAGGGAGTTCTGTTTCCAAAGCTCAGCACAGAGAGAATGTGGAGGCTTGCAGAACATAGAAAGGTGGAAATACTGTTTCCAGAAGATCATGGCTGTGTGGGGGCTTGGTGGCCAAATGGCACCTGGCTGTCCCTGCTCCTGGGGGAGAGGGTGCTGCTGATGGGGCCCCAGTTGCCCCAAGGAGGATCTAGTGCTGGCACAGGGGTGGCCATGGTCTGGCCCTGTGGAAGAAAGAGCTGGAGGAGGATGGGTTGGAGCTGTGTAGCACCAAGAGGGGCAGACAAGGAGATGCCAAACCTTTTGTGGAGGTTTTGTAGAGACCTGCCTGCAGGTAAGAGCCATGGGAGGAGGAATGGCTGGAGGTGGTGCTGCCATGAGAGGTGGATGGGGCTCCAAGCTCCCCTCTTGGCAGCTGGGGAGGGGAGTGCTGCAGCAGATGGATATGGGGTCCCCAGGAGGGGGACAGGGAGGAGGGATTGCCCTCCACACACAGGAGTGATTGCAAGGTGTGGAGTCACCCAGGGGACCGAGTGACAGGCTGGCTGTGTGCCTGAGGATGGGATGGGAGGGCAGCACAGTGCTGGGCAGTGGCAGCAGGATATAGGGAAACCTTGTCACCACAAAGCTAGCTGCACACTGGGACAGGGCAACCCAGAGGGGTGAAACCTGCACCCTTGGAGAGTTTTAGGGCCTGACTAGTCAAAGCCCTTTGGTCTAGACTTGGTTTAGGGGCAGTTTACGATGCTTTGAGCAGGAGGTTGGACCATCTGAGGTGCTTTCCAACCTGATTGGGGGTTCTTTGGCTTAAAGATATGATGAGCTTTGGACATGCCAGCTCTTAAACTTGGTCACAGTACTGTCTTCTGCTGCTTTGAGTAATTTCAAGTTGCTGAAAGCTTTTCAACCAAAATGCAAACTCCAGTCAGACCTTCTAGAGGATGTGTTTGGTGAAACCCCAGATTTACAAGGAGCCTGTGATTTCTGCCACAGTCAGGCTTCTCATTGTGTCTGCTGTCAGAGACTGCTGGGCAGGAAGAGGGGTTGTGGGAGTGTTTGCCAGCTGAGTCACAGACCTGCCAGGTTATTTCCCAGCTGAGCCATGCTGGTAACTCTGCCATACGTCAGTCTTACTTCCCCTATTCCTGTGTGCAGTTCCCCCAGCTGCCTGAATGATAAGTTTTTTAGTTTTTTTTACATAGCTGTGACTGCTCTGGCCTTCAGACAGGAGTGAGATAGTTGTGGTGTATCTTAACTGACTCATATTTAAATCTGCATGACTCTGGATTACCTTTTCCTCAATTTCTCAACACCTGCAAAATGTTAAACTTGTACTATATAGCGAGCATTACTCATGTCCTATCTTCTGTAATTCAAGAGGTGATCCTTTTTCTCTTCCTATGCCTGGGATTGCAGATTGAATTTCAAGCAGTCGTGTTGGCAGAGCAGTGAATACAATTATCTACCATGGATGGGAAGGGTGATGTCTCTCCACCCACAGATGAACAAATGAAGCAGCTTTCTAAGGGCTTCATGTTTTTGGTGTCTTGGAAATCATAACTGTTAACTAAGGCTAGTGCTGAACATACCACCATGGATGAGCTTATTAGGATGTCGAAAGTGGCATACTTAGCAATGGTTTTGGGGAACATATGCAATTGCCATACAGTAATAGTCACAGGAAAAGAGGTAGGTACTAAACTCTCATCCTGATGTGGCAGTATTTTAGTGTTTATGTTGAATTCTTGTGGTCTCTTGGCTGACAAAAAGCATTATAAAGTAAATGTTTTCTTCAGCAAAGTTAAACAAGAAGCAAAATAGCTCATGGGACCAAGGATATGCCTCTCCATTGTTTTTGGAAAAGTAAGGTTGACCTTATTGTTAAGGTTCAGGAGATGATTGCAGAGGAAGAGTTGATGATGTGAAACTTGCCACTATTTTCTGTATGATACCCAGCACATTTCCACCACTTGATTTTCAGCTTTCCACCTGTGAGATGGTGATTTGTTTTCTGCTGTTCCTTTGCTGCCTGGGATGTTTAGAAAACAGTTCCAAATGAAGCCTGATCCCTCCAGGCTTGTCTGTAGTGCTAGGGATGGACACATATAACATATTTCCTTGATGATGTCATGGAATCATAGAATAATATGGGCTAGAAGGGACCTTAAAGACCACCTAGTTCCAGCCCCCTTGCTGAGGACAGGGCTGCCAACCACTAGATCAGGCTGCCCAGGGCCCCATCCAACCTGGCCTTGTATGCCACCAGGAAGAGGGCATCCACAGCTTCTCTGGGTAACCTGCTTCAGTGCCTCACCACCCTCTGGATGAAAATTTTCCTCCTAAATCTCCCCTCTGGTAGTTTAAAACCATTTTCCCTTGTCCTGCACACAATTCCTGTGTGGATTTGTGTCTTCTGCAGAACTCCTGCTGTGATGGCTTAGCAGCATCTCAGCACAAGCACCTCTTCTCATACAGACTCCAGTGGGCACCTGCCCAGCTCTCCTTCTGGCAGCAGAGAAAGCAAGCTTGCTTGCAGTCAGCCAGCACAAGTGGAGGCTGGTGCTTATTCTGCCTGTAGGCATTTCTCCTGGCTAGTTTGAGAAGTGCTCCTCACATTCTGAGTGGAAATGTCTTTTTTTCTCTTTATTACAAGACCATCATAGCAAAATAGACCTGTAGTGAAGCACATTCAGAGAGGGAGGTGCAAATAAGTTATGGTTTAATTCCCTGGCTAACTCATTTCCTGAGCTGGAGGTAGTGATGAGTCAGTGTGTGTTCACCTGGGCAACTCACAGACACCTCACCTAGACACAAGCAAAGATGCCTCATGGCACAGTCAACTTATGGTGCATATGTCCCTTATCAGCTCCCTGCCAGTGCTGTGCTGTCCCATCTCCCTCTGCTCAGTAGCATTTACTTGTTTCTCTGTCTGTTCATTTAGGCTTCATTGCTCCTGACCTCCTGAGAACCATTGGAAGCAGCTGCACCCCAGGGAGTGAGTCAGAGTCATCGTGGGCTTGGAAAGGTACTTGGTGCAGACACAGCAAAAGAAATGGGAGATGCTGTCAGCTGGGGCAAGAGCAGGCAGATAATTCAGTTGAACAGGATCCATTTGTGACCAGTCTACAGCTCTGCAATTAGACTTATCCCCTTGCTTTTTCCTGTTGTGCCCTTGGAAATACAGTTTGCATGGGAACTTGTTACCAGTTAGATGTGTGCCAGCAGTGTTGCTCCCTTCCAGGAATGCTCTGCAATCTCTGGATTTGTTTTCAGCGTCTTCCCTCGTTGTCTGCCTAGCACTTGAGCACTTGCTGAGGATGAAACTATGTTAAAAGACAGTCAGTTCTCCAGAGTTCAGCCAGGAGAGGTGAATACAGTGGAGAGGTGTGTATGCAGAGGGGACTGAAGTGTGGCTTAGGGTATCATCTTGTGAAACTTGGCTTGTCCTAGGTGGTAAACATCCACAATGGGTTAGTCTTCTGGGGTAATGGAGAAACTGGAGAGACAGTTCACCTGGATGAGTTGAATTGCTTCTGCTGACAATAGTGCTTAGGATGGAGAGCTTGTGTTCAGCCACCAGCAAAAGAGATGTCTGGTCAGTGGGATGACTGCCATGTACAGCTTGCCCCCAGTCCTGACAGCCACAAATTCAGGCTTTGTGTCTGAACACTATAGCATGCTTGTCTGTGAAGCCACTGCACTCCAGTGTCCTGCTGTACCAGCAGTGGCACAGCAGTGGCAATAGTTTACTCCTGTGTTTATTGTGCACAGCACATTTCATCCTGGTAGGTTTGAAGTTGCTTTGCAGACACAAAGTGGAAGGCTGGCCACAGATAGGAGCTGCAAGGAAAGCACAGCTACTCTGAGCTTGAAATGTGGTAAAGGCTTATCAACTCTTCACGTCCTTATCTGCAGGAAGTAAGGGATAATCCCTGTAAATCATGTCTTGTAAATCAAACCCTACCAATCATAGAATGCTCTGGGTTAGAAGGGCCCATAAAGCTCATCCAGTTCCACCCCCTCTGCCATAATCAGGGACACATTCCACTAGATCAAGTTGCTCAAAGCCCCATTCAATCTGGCCTTGAACACTTCCAGGGAGGAGCAGCCACAGCTTCTCTGGGCAACCTGGGCCAGTGTCTGACCACCCTCACAGGAAATAATTTCTTCCTTCTCCTACCAATTTTTGCTCTTTTGAGCCACAGGAACCTCGATGAAAACCAGTAAAAGGCACAACTGAGCCATCACCTTGCTCCCTACTTTGTGGAAAATTATTTATATGCCTGGTCAAAAAAAATCAACCTTCTTCTGTCCTTGTTTTCCTGAGGCAGGACTGGCTGAACACACTGTAACCCCTTTTCCAGTCAAGTTGTTAACATGAACATGGATCTGAGAGATCCCAGTCACCTAGAGATTTCCAGCTGGGGTACGCATAAATTTACAGGGCTGTGTGATCATAGCTGTGAAACTAGTTCCTTAGAGCCCAGGTAGCAAACTTTGCTTGTTAGTAATAACTTTTCCAGTTTAATTTATACCAAAGTCTCCCAATGTGGTCATGAGGGGAGAAAAGAGTGTGTGTGTATAGGTGTGGAGCATGATGCTGGTTCCTGGTGGCAAAAGGGAGCCGAGTCAATACAGCGTCCTGAGTACTTCAGTAAATCACCCAAACTAGCCTTAACTTTTAACTTAAAATCCATATAAAAACAATGGGAAGTTTCTCTGGGGCCTTGTCTTCTCCTGTTTTCCACTGTCCTACCACCTTACAAAAACACATGCCACCTCTTTGCTGCTGTGCATCAAGAAGCAGCCCCCATCTTTATATAAAGTTTTTCAGTGTGTGAAGCAGGCAGGCTCAAATCTCTGTCTCATTCCACAAGTTTTTGGATTTCCTTCAGTAAGATGTGTAAAAATAAAACAAACAACCAAAAAACCCCATAAAAAAAAAAACACACAAAAAAACAACAGCCAACCAACCAAAAAACCAGTTTCTCACCTTTTGTGCTGTGGGAATTGAAAGCATTCAGCATCTTGTAGAAAATGTTTCACGTCTTCCAGGATGAGACACTTTGTTACTGAATCAATGCAGGATGCTGTGATATAATTTAGAAGCTCATTAGAGATCATCATCATAGTGACAGATGTTGTAAGAAGTAGGAACCAACAAAAAGGAAAATAGGGAGCCATTTTTCACAAGGGTGTTAGTTACAAAAAGATTTGGGGACAAAATTTTCTGAAGTATCTGAAGTGTTTTGGTTGTTATTTGGAAGTTTCTATCTAGGTTTCTTAGTGCATAAATCACTTGGAAAAGAAGATTGAAGGACTCGAATATTGAATTTTCAAGGAATTACTCTTACTTGTAACAGGCACAACTTGAAATCATGTCTGCTAAAACACATTAAAGCTGGGCATGCCTTTCTCTTAAGCAAGTTATTCATAACACAGGAACTTTATGGTGAATGTTGACACTGGCCCAGGTGAGGTGGGAGAGCTGTGCCTGCATAAGGGAGCAATTAGAGCAACTTGGTTGCTGGCTTTGCCTGCCACTAACCTATGCTCAAGCTTTCTTAATATCAGAGCTATTAATGACTGCCAAAATGATGTTACTTGACCAGTTACTGGAGCAAGTATGAGATCATTAAAAGACAGATTTGGAGATGTGCACCCTTCCTTTGTGTTACCCACATCCTTTAACTTGCATCATGAGGATTGAGACAGATTTTGCAGTAACACATTGTTTCCCGTGCAGGATTTGGCTCTGGGTTGGTTACTGCACTCTCTATCACACAGCAGATAATGACTGTGTTTGGGGCAGTGGGAAGGGTGGCATCTTGAAGTGGGATATGTCACACAGCTTGAGGGAGAAGGAGGAGCAGCAGTTTTGTAGTGCAAACAGCTACAGGGAAGTCTCAAAACCAGTGTGAAGCTGTGCAGTCTATTGTGGTCACAGACTGGTTTGTGTTGGAAGGGACTTTATAGATAATCATCCAGTTCCAACCCCCCTGCCAGCAGCAGGGACACCTTCCACTAGATCAAGTTGCTCAAAGCCTCATCCAACCTGGCCTTCAACACTTCCAGGGAGGAGCAGCCACAGCTTCTCTGGGCAACCTGGGCCAGTGTCTCACCACTCTCACAGGAAAGAATTTCTTTCTCAGATCTCATCTAAATCTCCATTCTTCCAGTTTAAAGCCATCACCCCTTGTCCTGTCACCACCTGACTGAGCCAACTGAGTAAATGCATCAGCTTTTCACCAAAAATCTAACTCTCCTGCCACCTGACCTCTGTGACTTTCTCTGAAATGGCTGCTGAAGTGATCTGGTTTTGCTCAGGCAAAAAGCAGCTCAGGGCTGCTTTGGCTGTGAGTGGGGATGTGAGCCCTGATCTTCAGTGCTCTCAGGTGCACTCTGTGCCATACAACTGTGGAGTGCAGAGATTGTGAAATGACCTGGGGCTGTTGGCCAGCCTTGGGAAGTGAAGCTGTAGGGTTTCAATAATGGAAGTAGGTTAACGAAATCGTTATTAGACTGTCCTGACATGTGGGCTCACTGGGATGTGAAGTGACCTGATGAAAACGTTGCCCAATAACAAAAATTTCCTAGCAGAAAATGAGCTTTCTGTTGCTGCAGTGCTGTTCTTCTGAGGTTTTCCATCTGCTTTGCAAACAATATCTGACTGAGCCTAGCAACGCTTCTGTGAGAACAGCATCTCTAGTGACAGTTTCCAGCTGTCTAGCAGACGAGAGCACCCAGGTGCCATGGTAAACCAGGGAGTGAATAATAACCATGCCCATTTTGTGGAGGGAGGGATGCTCTTGCAAGACAGAAAGGGACCACCTAGTTAGACTGTTTCACAGCTGAATGTCCATATGTGGGCACTAAAGGTGTGAGCAGGGAGTGGGATATAAGAACGTATAAGAGAATAAATCCAAATAGCAGAATCACCTACATTGGAAAAGACCTTTAAGGTCATGGAGTCCAATCATTAACCCAACACTGACAAGTCCCTGAATAAACCATGTCCCTCAGCACTGTGTCTACACGACTCTTCAATCCCTCCAGGGATGGGGACTCCACCACTGCCCTGGGCAACCCCTTCCAATGCCTCAGAACCCTTTCAGCAAAGTAATTCTTCCTCACATCCCATCTCAACTGCCCTGGGCACAACTGGAGCCCATTTCCTCTTGTCCTGTCACTTGTTACTTCAGCTTTAGAAACGTGGGCAAAGCAATTTTGACTGGTTGATCCTTATGATCTTTAAGGTTCTCTGTTTAGAGAAGAGTTAGCACAGCCTTGTAAACAGGATAATCTCCCAAGATTAGGGCTCAGTGTGGACATTTCCAGGTCTGCAACCTCATGGCAGCTCTCAGTAGCCCTGTCTTGCCCTTCTGGGAGGGCAGGAAGGATCACAATGTGCCATGGGGTGCTGAAAGCAGTCAGAGCCTTGAGTTGCTACTGTGGCACAGATGATCTCCACAAACTGTGATGACATTAATCTAATGTATGCATTCTCCTACCAATGTGAATACCAACAAACACAAATCCTATGCAAATGAGGCACTGGCACAGTGTGTGCAAATGGCTGAACATCTGAAGACTCAAATATTACATCAGGAGCTTTTCGCATGCGTGGCTGTTCCAAAATGGGCTGTTACAGAGCCCTTCTGTGTTCCCATGGGAACTTTCAGGTAAGGGAGAGAGATGTGCTGGCTGTTCCCCTTCAGTTAAAAGGAGTACCTGAAGCAGGAACCATTTCCTTCTTGTTGGATTCCTCCTCCTTCCCCAAGCCTGCAGCTTCTGCAGATGCTTGGAAGGACTTGCACCAGCCTCTGTGGCACCCCTCAGTGGGGAGAAAGGTGGATGCAAAGCATTCCTCAGAAAAGGAAGCAGAACCCTCTGCCAACTGGCAAAGAGCAAGTGCTGGCACTAGCTGCAGAAGAGAAATTATTCATTCATTCTGCAGGAGCACATATTGGGAATCCCCCTCCCAGCCCTTATACGGCTCTCCCAGCTGCACTGCTCACTGCAGCCCAGGTGCCCAAAGGGGTTTGGGTGTGTAAGTACCCCAGACTGGTGAGGAAGCTTGTTCTGACAGCACCTCATAGAGGTAGAAACAAGTGTGAAGCCTGCAAGAACCTTAAATGTGAAAACAGGATGCAGAGTCCACTTTTTTGTTTGTTGGTTTGGTTTTTTTAAGCTTCTGGTGAAAACTCAGGACTCTAAGAGGGTTTCAAAATTGAGCAGGATCTTGTAAAACAAAAATATGCTGGATAAAGCAGGGTTCATAGGAACCTCCTAGTAATGACAGGGAAAAAAAACAACCCAGTAGTTGATGTGCAGGCAGCTGGAGGCAGTGCTCCAGGAGGAGGGACCAGGAGGGTGCAGATAAGGACCTCGATGAAAATTGTCGGTAGAAGAGATGCAAGGATGTGGTTTTGGAAATACAGAGCTGTTCCCATTGCTCTTCCCATTTTAAGCAACTGTTACTGTGCAATCAAGGACAATGATTTAGGAGAGGGAGCAAGTCTGTTGAGGGGGTTTGTCCTGGTTTTTAGCTGAGTCAGAGCTGGGTTTCTCTTTTGCAGCTAGAGTAGCACTGTATTTTGGTTTCAGCATGGGATTTGTTATGAAAAAAACGTTGGTAGCATCCCCATGTTTTCATTTTGCTGCTGGAAGTTGAAGGACTTTGTGTTTTGCTGGTCTGCAGGTGCAAGATCTAGGGGTGGGTCGAGGAATATTTAAATTAATAAGATAAATTGGCATTTGGATATGCCAGTAGGATGTTCCATATGGTGTAATGTCATGTTCAGTATATTAACCAGGGTCTCTCGCTCTCTGTGACTTGTGCTCAGGCTCTCCTTCTTCTGGGATTGCAGTTTCAGTTCAGGATTGTCACTCCTTGGGGATTGTTATCTGAGAACAAGCTGTGCTTGGGCAGTGGGCAGTGAGCAGTGAGCAATTGCACTGGGTATCACTGATTTGCATAATTTATTACTATTATTATTGTCATTTTTATTTTAAGTTGTATTTTATTTCCATTCTTAAATTGTTCTTATCTCACCCTGTGAGTCTCTTTCCCCTTGCACCCCAGTTCACTCCCCTATCCCCTGAGGATGGAGGGAGTGAGTGAGTGGCTGTGCTTGGCTGCAGCCAAGGGAAACTCCAGTCTGATATCCCACTTTGATAGGAAGACTGCAGCTGTGAGCTCTGAATCGCCCTCTGGAGGTACCTGTCTTGCCATGGGCCATGGAATGCTCACCTAGGTCAGGAAATAGGGTGCCTGTGGAGAAAGAAAGTACCTGCCATGTTCTTTATTAGTGGTGTTTTGGGTTTTCCCTGCTGATCTTGAGCTCACAGATGTGATAAACAATGCAGATGTACCAGCAACTACATGATACACCTTCCAGCTTTCCCCTCACCTTCCAGCTTTCCCCTCACCTTCCAGCTTTCCCCTCACCTTCCAGCTTTCCCCTCACCTTCCAGCTTTCCCCTCACCTTCCAGCTTTCCCCTCACCTTCCAGCTTTCCCCTCACCTTCCTCTCCATGCCCTCGACTGTTGAGATGGTTTTGAGTGAGGAAGGCTTTCTGCTAACTTTTGTGCTATCAGTTGCTTCAAGAAAAAAAACAGTCTGTTGTCTGATACTCAGCAGCAAACTCTGTGGGACAAGATCATATTGACTCTTAAAATAAGCAAGCAGCTATTGTAAGTATAACCCCTCCTTAATAAAAAATAAACCCTCTGCCAGAGGGTTAAGAGTTAGGGCCAGCAACCCACGGCACGTTGATAAATCTTCATTCTTAGCCCATTAAATCACCAGCCTGCTCATTCAAGAGGGGTTCACAAGAGGTAATACAGGACTGACCTTTGCTCTGCCATAAATGCCAGTGTACATGAACCAGTTCAATCAACATGCTCTTTTTTTTTGGCTCCCTTCCCTTTGTGTAGTTTGTCTTCCCACGTGGCTCTGTGATTAGAGCAGTGTCTTATCGGGCAGCGGCACGGTGCGAGCCACTTGCCTTTGCTTGTTCCTTCTTTCTGTGCAGCAGCTTGGCAGGCCCCCCCAGATGGCAGTGTAGCCCCTTTCTCTTAGCTGGTTTTCTCTGGGTTGTCCTTAACTTTGTCTTTTTGGCTGTGTTGGACTGTTGGTTTTTTTTCCTCTCCTCATAGACTTCTTATCTTTCAGAATATTCTGTGACTGCTGCATCATTGATTTTTTTTAACTTATTTTTTATTTTACTGCAGTAAGGGAAAAACATGGCTTTTTTGATAGCCAGATTGTATGTTTGTTTGTTCTTTTTTTTTTTTGGCTTCTCAGAAGCTTTTTGCCACTTTTCACTTTCTAATTGTCTCTTTTTTTTTTTAAGCCAGGCAGTTCTTAATGCTCAAAGCCAAAATTTCTTATGGCAAGTTTTTAATACCTGCTGGCTAGAACAGAATAGAAAAAAAACAGGTTCTGGCTTAAGGATCTGTGAAAGTAGGAAAACATAAAGGCTAATTTTAAGGTTTTACTTTGTGATAGGATAGAAAAATGTGAATGTTTAGAGGCAAAAGACCTGGCTGCACACAGAGCTCTAGCTTAAGCTTTATAAAAGAGTCTTCCCTTCAACTTCAGAGGAGGAAAGCAGGATCCTGGTTAACATTGCAGGAAAAAAAAAACAAACAACCTACTGAAAAGAAATGTCTTGGGCACCCAGACTGTTTGCAGTTCAGGATAACATGGCAGGGACTTGACAGGTGATTTTAGGTCATGAGCAGGTCTGTTACATGGGTAGGAAGAAAGTGAAGCAGAGATTGTGGTGGGCATGAGACCCTGGGGAGGGAGGCTGTGCTTGCTGAAATAGGATGCTGTAGTTCAAGACTGGCAAAGAAAGGAAAAGCAGTCCTCAATCTCCTGGGAGAAAGCCATCCATGTGTCTCAGGGAATGTTGTCATGTCTGGAGATGGCTGAAATGTTTCAAGAACTTGTATTTTGTTGAAAAGGTGTGCAGGAAAGTCACGATTTTGTGGTTTGTTTTTAACGAGGTAAATAACAGAAGCGATGTCAGAGAAGGCAAGTGTTTCTCAGAGGCATTGCTATTTTTTTTTCCCCTCCTTTAATTCCCCAGGCAGCTTGAGGTTTGCCTGGTTTGCTGGTGTTGCCCAGAGCTGCAGGGTTACTGAGCACTGGCTCTGACAGTGATTTACAACAGCCTTGCTTCAGACCAGGCAGGAGTGAGCCGCAGAACTACTTGTGAACGTGTTTAATTGCTCCCATAATTTCACTCTCCGTGTACACTGATAAAACAGAGACAGAGACAATCATGGTGATGGGGAATTTTAAACTGTTTGTTGTGAATGGTGAAGATGTTAATGTTAAATATATTAAATAGCAACATTTTGAAATACTTCATGATAGCAAAATGTCAGGTGAAGATGACAGGCTCCCTGCAGATGAGGTAGCGCCATGAAGTAGCGCTGCCAGGGCCTGTGCTGGTGCTGGGAGGAGT
The DNA here is from genome assembly GCA_907165065.1 of Caprimulgus europaeus. The sequence goes on from OU015526.1 coordinate 81,164,520, forward strand.
GTTCCTACCTTCACCAATGGGGTCTGAAGCGCCTTTACTGATGTATGAGTGCTTTACATGAGAGTTGGGATGGATTCTCAGCAAGTCATGCTCACCCAAATGAGAGAGAGAGACTGTGCAGTTCTGTGGTGCCCTAATGCCTGTGCTCTGACTTTGCAGGCTGCCGGACAAAAGGTGCCAGCGTCGGTGATGCCAGTGTCAGTGCTGCTGACCCTTCTGGGGAGAAACCTGTGGCCATGGAGCATCTCCTTTGTTCCTCAGCTGGTGATGGAGCCCCAGCTCTCCAGGACTGATCCCAGCCAGGTCAGAGTTTGGTAGCTGCCATCTACCTTTGACCATGTGTCTGAAATCATCTGTTTCCTTCCCAACTATTGTTTCCTAGAGCGTATTCCCAAAGGATTTGTCAGCCTACTCGCTTTGCATTAGCCTGTGAGAGGGGCCAACCAACCAGTGTTCCCTGGGAGGTTATTCCTGGTTGAACAGACTTCACTCTGCACAACTGATCTTGTTAAATGCAGTTTCCTTTCTTGCTTTCATTCCACTAGTTATAACTGGCATTCTTGGACTGCTGAAATAATGTCTCTCTTTGTTCTGAGATGAGACCCTTGCACAGAAACACAATCACCCCTAAAAGTGCATCCTTTAAAAAAGATAAAATGCCTTTTCTAAATTGCAGTTTAAATTGATTTTGATAGAAAGGATGGAGGAATCATACATAGAAGAAAAAAAATTTAAAATGAGAACTGAAGCAAATATAGTTTAGTAGTATACTAGTTACAGAATGAACAGCATATTGTATGTGCTGTGTTAGAGGTATGTTATGAATAACAAAAGCACTGGAGCATTTACATATTTGTTTTCAGAAATCCTGGCAGTTGGATTTCACCATTCTGTGCCTCTTTGCCAGAATCACTAAACAGTGGTACATATGGCTTCTGAAGTACCATATGCCGTGGAAAATGTTAGCTGATGCCTATACTGATGCGACACACTATAGTCTTTATTTAGATTTTTTTGCAGTTTTGAACAAAGAATATTAGATCATGCAAAACATTGTGCAAGCAGTATGTAGTAGTATATACAGTAAAACGTAATACATTGCACCCAAAGAAAAGCAAACTGAAAAAGAGGGAAGAAATGGGAGTATGGTGAATTAGAACAAACACATGCCAAGAAATATATCAAATGGTGTGACACAGTTTTGTACAGCTGGGGCAGGAGATTTTTCTAGTGCTTAAAGCAAAGAGTTAAGAGACAGAGCTCTGTGGACATACACATTTTGAATCAAGTCCCAGTTCTAAGAGATATTCCCTCTTCCAGAAAGTACTTAGACTTAAATTTAAGTACATGCTTAAAATCCTTTGAGAGTGAAGGAAACATGTGCTTGAGTGCTTTTCTGCACAGAGCCCTCATTGTAGGAGCAGCAATAACTCTGTTCTCTCCCACATAGTTGTCTGAAAATAGTGACAATGAACAAAATTTTAATGATTTGTGTGAGAAACACCTCGAAAATAAAATGTGATATGATTTCAAACACAAGGACCACCAAGTCCAACCTGGAATTAAAAAATAAAATAGAACTTTTTGTTTCTAAAATACATTTTTTTTCCTTCCATCTTGACAGTCCTAATGATTACTGCATTCACAGAGCTGATATTGGTGGAAATGACAGACCCTGAAGGGAGCCTGGTGCTGGTGCTGTAGAGCACCAGGGGCAGCCAAAGGAGAACATGGCCCTGGGGGAGAAGGAGGACATCAAGGTGATGTATCCCACCACCACCACTTCCCTCTGGAGCACTGCCCCCCTCTCCTCTTTCCCCTTTATTCTGACTCCTCTGCATGGAGACCCCTGCTCCAGGAACACTTAATAGGCTTAACTTTAAGCACCAAAGTAGATCAGATGGGATTACTCACATACTTAAGCAAAGGTGTAACGTTTGGAGGTGGCAGGGGGGAGCATCACATCTCTACCTCTTGGTTTGGTTCCTGCCCTTAAAACCCACTCAGTTCCAGTACCTGAGGCTGGTAGGTTATGGGATTCAGGCAGCCTGTGCCAAAAGTGTGCTGGTGCAGTACAGCAAGTGTTAAACCACAAAAAGTAGGAGATTGGGGAAATATCTCAGAATTTGCAGACACTTACTTAGTTGAGGCCAACCAACTAACCAGAACAGAGACAACCCCAGTGCAGAAACAGAAAGGCTCAACCATGAATGCAGCCAGAGTAGGACAACTTCCCAGAAGGCAAAAAGGACAAGGGCTTACAACTGAGCCAGGCAGGGGAAATTGGGGGCAGCCACAACCCCCAGCTACAGGAGGAGTTGTATGATCCTTGGGCAGAGCATGTGTGGTGTTAGAGATGGGCACTGCCACGGTGCTGCCTGCTAGCTGGATGGGGGGAGCACAGATGCAGGGCTTTTTGGGGTGTATGTGGAGATTTAATAGCACAGGTAAGTGCGGAGAGGCCAGCACTGGTGGGAAAAACCCGTAATTCCTTGGCTGGCTGAAAGAAGAACAGGCACTGTGAGCTACTACTGGTGTTCCAATGCACAAGCAAAAGTAGTAGAAGATTTAAGATACTGAAGCTGTCAGAAATTCATCTGTGAGGCAAGAACTGTACGATCCTGTGTGTAGGTAGCGTTTTACACATTTTATGAACCACTACTTAAATGAATGGACATAAACAGAAATAGAAGTAGGAGTGGAAGCTGAAGGAGGGCAGGCAGAGGGATGAGGGAAGCTGTTGTTGAGCACCTATTTGTGGTTGCTTCCTGGGTTCACTGAAAACCAAATACTGGCTCAAATTCAAACCTCATTAAGTGGTTGTAATTTTATGGAAGTAGTAAGAGGGGAAAATTAACATCTTTACAGCCATCTCATCCCAAGGTGTTTTAATTCTTTTGTAGGAAGAAGGACCTTTACAGGACATATTGAGCTGACATGGAGCAGACATGAGGGACATGGAGCCTCTCTTCCCAGAGAAGGATGACAGTAGCAGTGCTGAGCAGGTGCTCCTTCCCTCCATCCCTGGCCTCCACATCACTCAACGGAGAGCACGGTGAGTGCCCAGCCTGCCCCAGTTATGCAGCTGCCCCTTTTAGGCTGTGAACCAAGATGTCAAAACCAGCACTGAGCCCACTAAGTCACGAGCAGGGAGGTCGTCCAGATTCCAGCAGGGTGGACCTCTAGAGAGGAAGGACAACCTGATTCAGGTTGACTATTGAGCAGGTCAGTGCAGCTCATTCCCTGGCACAGGCAGCAGATTGTGCCTGAAGTGGGTGGGCAGGAGAATGGTTCTGGGCTTGGTGCACCCTGGCCGTGCTGGAGACCTGCCCTACTTGCCCCTTCCACGGGGTGTAGAAGACACCACACACAGGAAATCTGCTTCAAAATTGCTTGGGTTTATTTTCCAAAAAAATAAACAACACTAAAGCAAGGAAGAAAACTTCTGTACAGCTTGGTTACAATGGCATCTCAAAGCCCACCCTGACTGCTTCATTTCAAACCCTGGCTCATGGAAGAGGTGAGACACTGACACATCCACAGTCCTGAGTTGCTTTCCAAGGCTGTCTTGACATGCACTCTGCCCTGCTGAAGATGATGTTGTATCCTTTATGGGCACAAACAAGTGATTTGCTGAATTAATCTCATTACTTTTCCTTTCAAAAAACATCCGTTGCTGTCCGCCCCATGCTTTGGAAAAGGGGTTAACGCTTTCCCTTCCTAAACCTTGACTTGCCAGTCCATCTCCCATGTGCTGCAGTTATTAAATGACACTTCACAACTTCATCCCCTCTTCTGCTACATCTGCTTGCTGCTCCCATGTGCAACTTGCTCACATCCCAAACATCTAAATGCATTGTTTCCTCTCTTTCTCCTGCCAGCATGGAAAGAAGCCATCCCTGAAGCAGGATCGCCTTTGAGCTGGCAGCAGACGAGTGATTGGCATTGGGCATTACTGCTGAGACTCTGGCAGGCCGTTTAGCAGAGAGCCTTGGCTAATGAATGTCATCCACACCTAGCAGATGTGCCACTGGCTGCCATGCCAGATTTTTGACATAATACAGTGCTGCCGGACACGAGAGCGCTCGGGAAAAGCCACGGTGTCACCTGTGCAGAGTTCAGCATCGCTCACAGCTCTGCAAGAGAGAAACCAAACCTGTGTGATGGAACGTGGTGCCTCGGTGTCTCCCACTCCTCACCCGTGTTTTTAAGTGGTGTGTAAATCATTTTTTGTGCTGGTTTCCCTCACGTGGCAGAGGAGTTAAAAAGAAAGAAAAAAAAAAAAAAAGGAAGAAACCCAAATCCATCATTTTTTCTGTGCTTTCAGTGCCAGCTCCAGCTGGTCCCTCCAGCACCCCGGCTCTGCTCCTCACCCTCCCCGCTTGTCCGGGGCTGGATTAGGCATGGTTACCGGCCGGGGGTTGGGGATACCGAGCACGGGAGGTGCCGTTCCCCCGCCTGGAACCCCCCCTCCCGGGAGCCGGGTCTGCTGGAGGGAAGGTGCCTGGAACGTGAATCTTGCCGCCGGCAACATCTTCAGCTTCGTCTTTCCTCTCCTGCCCTCCATCGGAGGGAAGGCACCATTCACCCGGCCGAGCGGCCACCCCTGCGGGGGACAACCAGGGGGGGCACCGGCACCCCTCGCTGCCCCGAAACTCCTCCGAGTTCCTGAGGGTTCCCTCTGCACGCCCTCCCAAAGCTTCCCCCCGCCTCTTCCCGCGCTGCCTAATCCCGGGAGTGCTCCCGAAAGCGGGATTATAGCGGGCGGGTGGCTGCTAATCCCGCCCTGCCGGTGTGCAGGGGTCGGTGTGCGTGTCCCCCCGTGGCTCCCCTCGGGCTTGGGGGTGATGGCCCTGGGCCAGGTGGGGGGGCGAGGCCACCACCGTGGTGCGGTGGGGATTTTTCAACCAAACACTTTGCTCTTATGGCATCGAGTAGTTCGGTCATTAACCCTCTAATTACCCGGTGGTGCATGCGGGGGAGGAGGCGGGAGAGGGGCACAGGAACGGGGGAGGGACCCCGCTCAAGTCACTTGCCCGTGAGGGGCGTGGTGGGTGGGGGGGAGACATGGGACAGTGAGTTTGAGGAGATGTACCCGTAAAACCCCCTTTTAAATCCTGGGGTGTCCCGGGGCTGCTGCCTGCACCAGGCAGTTGTCACGATATGTTGTTTAGTTGTGAGTGGTGGGGTGGGGGGGATGATGTTCTCTCATCAAACTGAAAGTCAAGTTCAGCTTTGTTGGGCTGGACTGGTTGGGATGCTTTTTGAGGGGGGTGGGCTGGCAATAGTGGGGAAATGGTATCAAAATAAGAAATGCTGTGGTTGCATGAGATCAGGCACCGATGCACGAGTGGAACGCGGGTCACTTTGCTGCTCTTCCCGGCTTTTCCCTCGGCCTCTTTATCTTTCAATTGAAAACCAATTAAAGGTTTCTATAAATCTGTTAGCATCCCTTTTACGTGGGGCCCTCTGATGCCTGCTGTATTGCCCTTCGGATGCCTCTTCCTTTTTTTGTTTTACAATTGTTGTATCAATATAATGCTTCCTTTCTTTCTCTGTCTCTATAGATACAGATATAACAAGGCAAACTAAAGGTTTCCACTGCTATTCAGTGCCTCCTCATTTGTCCCGGAGCCGTAACAGTGGTGCCCTTTCTCTTCTGGCTGCTTTTCCCTGCTTCTGGAGCAGCAGTTATGGGAGAAGCAGATGGCTACTGATTGGGTGAGCTTTGTGGCTTTAATACTGAATACTTTATGGAAAAGGACTTTATCATGCTTCATTGGTCAGAGGAACAACGGGATGAGATTTATGACTAGAGAAAATAAATCTTTTTAAGTTTCAGGCTCCTTTACACACCCCACATCAAGTCACTGTAGCAGAGCCAGAGCTGAAATCCTCTGCATCTTTCTTTTTTTCCTCCCTCCCTCCCTCCCTCCCCCTCTGTCTGTCTGTCCTTTCACTGCTCTCCCCACCCCCTCTCTGCCAGGATTTAGGAAACCTCTGCAGACTTTAGGGACTGTCACTCACTGGAGCAGCGGAGGCCTTCACAGCTCCACAGGCTGCATGGAGAAGGAAAAGACCATCCCCAGATACAGATCATCCACCCTCATGGGAATATGCTGGGCAGTCAGCTTCTGCCAAGCTTTGGCCATGAGTAAACCAGAAAGCGGCCACCCAGGGTCCCAGTGGGACATTTGGAGTGACATCCTCACAAACCTGACAGCACTGGGGCCATGTGGCCACCAAAGAGACACTGGGCTGCCCACCGGTCGCTGCAGAGCCCAGATCTACCGAAGGAAAGGGAGCCCAGCGCTGCACAACTCTGCTGCACCCCACACTGGGTGGCCCCCAGGCCAGGGGCTTGGCCATCAACTCTTGGTTTCTGCAGGGTCTCATGGCCGAGCTGGAGGATGACCAGGGGCTGTGCAGTGGGCTGAGCTCTGGGCCCAGTGTGGGACGCTGGCTGTGGCACACAGGGACAGAAAGGCCCAAGCCATACAGGATTTCAGTCCTAACAGAGGTTTCCCCCTTCTATTTCTCTCCCTTTCTTGTCCTGTATAGCCCATAACACCCTCTATCAGGATCTCTAAACATTTTAAAGAAGCTAAAACTACATAAAAGCTTTCCAGGTTTTAAAGCTTGGTGCTACTATCAAGCCAAGTAAGGAGAAGAAACAGAAAGTTGTAGTTGAGAAAACTAATTTTGAGGTAGAAAGTCAGAAGTCATTTGAGGCTATATATGAACCATTTAGCCAAACACCTCATGTTGCATTCAGTGGTCTGTTTTCTGGTCAGCTCTCAAAAAATTCAGTGAATATACAGATTCATGTTTTGAACTAGTTTCTGTGTTTGCTCAGAAGGAAGTGCAGGAAAGTTCAAGCACCATCAGGGTCTGAAATAATAGCCAAGGTGCTTATGGCATCTCTGAGTTGTGCAAACACAGGTAGGGAAGAGATGTTGAGTCCCACTGTGGCTGCCTGAGGCTCCTGGGGGAGCAGGAGTGTTTGTTCCTTCTTGGGGTGAACCACAGCCAAAGCTGGCATCTGGCAAAAAGGACTTTACGGTTTTGTAGCGTGGTGGTGGCTTGACCTGGGAGTCCCAGGCGCCACCGCAAGCTTCAGCGAGATGCGGATGAAGGGTCGATGGGAAATGGGAAGGAACAAGGACTACAGGCTTGCCTGGGAGCTGAGCTGGAAACAAGGTAGGACAAGCATTGTGAGGGCCTGGTGGTGGGGAAACATCTGGCTGGTTGTGGGGCTGAGGAGTCCCAGTAGGATCTCCTTGCTTGTTTGGAAGGATTAGTGGTGGGAGAAATGCCACTTCTGGGTGCTGCTGTTTGCTCATTCACGGCATGGCAGCGATGCTGCTGACACCCTGGCACAGGACCTCTGAGGAAAGGCACCATCCACAAGCTTGGTAACAACAGTTAAATGGAGAAAGGATGATTTGTCATTCAGCTGAGGCCCCCGATTTATTTCCACTACAGAGGCCTAGCTGCTGTTTGTCTCAGGGGAAGGGAAATGTTCTGCCTGCATTTCTTCAGGCACCAGGAAAGCTGGTGGCTCCATGTTTCGTTTTGTGTGGCTTTTGAGTTCCACCTCGTGTGGTCTCCTTGAGGACCACAGCCAGGCAGAGAGGGGAGCAAGGCAGTTTTGGGGCATCCCTCTGTCCCTCCTCCCCGCAGTCCCCTGGAACTGCCTGAATGCTCATGGCTGAGCTTGTGCGCTTCTGGGAACTTATGTGTTTTCTTGGTGATTTTATTTCACGAGTTACTTTATAGTAGAGTCACCTGTGCGCCAGCTCTCAGCTGTGTACGTGTCTCGGAGGAGTAACCGTACACCGTAGGCCTGGCGTGTGTCGCTGCGTTTCCCGAGGGATGCAGGAGTGTTTCTGAGCACAGGTTGTGCAGCCTCACCTGGCCCCTTTCCCCTCACCTTCCTGGGTGAAATCCAGGGAGGAAAGACAAGCTGGAGGGTGCCCTGACATCCTCAGAGAGACAGATCCTGCATCCTTTGCAGCCATCTCATCATGGGCAGAGAGGTTCAGTGATGCTGGCGGCCGAGCATCACCACCCCACTGGCCTCTTGACTCCTGCAGCCGCCCTTACCCCCACTGGGGTCCCAGCCTGGGGCTCATCCCTGATCGCCGGTCCCCACACATCCGTGGGACTGGTCTGCCCGGTCCCCTCCCAGCCCAAATCCTGGTCCTGCCCCTGGCACTCTCCTTCCCCGGGAGCCCGTTGTCGGTGGGTACCTCCATACGGGGCCGGTGCCGTCGGGGGCTGGAAGCAGGGAGCTCCGGGGTAGCGCGGCTGGAGCTCCTCAGCCCGGCTCGCCCTTGGCTCTCCGCGGGAGGTTTTTGGGACGAAGAAACGTCCATAACATATAACGAGGTGTTTTGTACGTGGCTTGCAGCAGGCAGCGCTCGTAGGGCCCCGTTCGGACCAGGCAGAGCCGGACCGGGTCCCCTCCACCCCACCTGGGGCTGCAGCCCGGGTCCACTTCCACCGTTTCTTTCCCCAAAATCCCGGTGCGTCTCGTCGCCGAGCGCGGGGGAGCGGCTGCATTCCCCATCCGCAGGTTTGGATGTCGCACGGCCGGTTTCCCAGCGCCGCGGACACCGGTCGTGGCACTTAAAAGCAAAAACTTAATAAGAAAAAGTCCACGTAGGTAAAAGTGTTGTTCTGCGGGGCTGAGGCGATGCTGGTGCCTGGGATTCACTTTTTTCGGTAGCATCCGAGGCTGGAAAAAAAAAAAGAAGGCTGATAATTGTCGCTACGGTCCTTTGTAGTATCGGGGAATTTCGGTGGCTTGAGATAATGTCGAAGCAATTTCGAGACAGTTTATGTGCCGTGGTGTCCCTTAAAATTCTCGCGAATAAAAATAACGCGTCGGTTTTCTTTTCCCCCCGTTAATGACAGTCATTGGGACAATTTATGTCACACAGCGAGAGCTGCAGCATTTAAAAAACAAACAAACAAAAAAAACCCCACAGGAAAAGGGGAAAAAAAGCCCTTTTCTCAGGAAATGAGATCCAAATTTTTACAGACTCCCATATTTTTAATGTTAGGACAATCTCCGTTTTAGGAGACGTTGTGTTTTGTCGAATTAATAAGATAAATGTTGAAAGCATATTATATGCAGCCTTTAATCCTAATGCAAGGAAAATCGTAATTATGAAGAGGATAAGTGAATTTGAAAGCCAAACATCAGCCCACTCTCTGATTGCAAACAATGCTCCGTTCGCCTCTGGAAATCGCTTTGTCTCTCCTTTTGTTTGGTTTAGTGGGCTTTAAATTTTATTTTTAATTAAAAAAAAAAAAATCTGTTTTGTATATGAAATGACGGCGATAAGGGAGGAACCGGTAAACACTTTTCCATGCGGTAAAACCCTGATTTGGGAACAGAGCGCTTGCCGATGCTTTTGCTTACCAAATCTGCGTGCGTGTCCGTAAATACACGAGCCCCGCGTGTGCGGGGGTGCGGGTCCCTGCGCTGTCCCCACGCCCTGGGAAAGGCGAGCTCTGCAGCGGGCGGGGGCAACCGGGCCGGGGCCGCCCCGTCGGCCGCGCTCCCCGGTCCGGTCACTGGCCCAGGGGAGGCTCCGGCGGGGAGCCCCGTGGCTGCCCGCTCCCGCACGTCGGGCCTCGCAAAGCCGGTTCTGCGGAGCAAGGCGGGTGTGTATCCCCTTTCCGCACGGGTATCCCCGCCTGCCTTTATCCTGGCGAGGAGGGATTTTATTCGCGGGTCCGGGGGCTCCCCCCTGCCCGGTAGGTGAGAGGGCAGAGTGGGAAGGCGTCCGCCGGGATCCCGGCACCGGGCGGAGCGGCCGTCGGGTCCCCCACCGGCTCCCCGCCCCGCACCCCCAGCTAGACCGAGCTGGAGGCCCCCAAACCCGGAGAAAGTGTCGGTGTGGGGAGGATGCGCCCCGTCCCACCCGAACCTCCCCCCATTCCTCGGGCAGGTGCCCGGTATCGGCGGGGCCAGGTGAGGGGCGGGCGGGCGGACAGGCAGCGAGCGGGCAGCCTACGAAGGGGTTAAAGGGAGGGGACGTGGGCTGTCACGCGTCATTGGGCAGATTATGTGCAGCAAACAAAAAGTGTGTGTCTGTGTGCCAGTCACTCACTGCATCGGGTCCATCTGCACCGCTCGCCTCCCCGCCTCGCCCGCCCGCTCCCCGCCGCCGCCGCCCGCGCCCCGGCCCCGGCCATGGAACGGCACTGACACAATAGCGCCGGGGGCAGCGGAGGCAGGAGCCCGGCTTTGTGCCACTCGTCGGGGCGAGGATTATATTCCCCTTCTCCCTGGTGAGTACCGGCGGAGCGGCCCCGCTATCCCCCCCGCGCCTCCGCCGCCGGGCCCAGCAACCGGCCGGGGGGAGCCGCACCGCGCCGGCGGGCTGGCCCCAGAGGAGGGAACAATGCCGGGAGATGGCGGGGCCGGGGGATGCGGTGCCCGGCGGCTCCGGGAACGGCCCCGGCACCGCCCGGCCCGGACAAAGGGCGGTTGGGGGAAGGCAGCGCCGCGGGGCCGGAGGAGAACCGGGGAGATGCGGGGCCGTGGGGAGCCGTGCGGGGCCCGCCGAGGGCGGGTGGAAACTTTGGCGGGGGTCGCTCGGTGCCGTTTGTTTCGTTTGGTGAAATAATCCCTTCGGGGAAGGGATGCGCCGGGCGGCAGCGTAACGGGGAGAGCGGCGGGGAGGCAGCGAAAGCGGCCCCCGTTCCCGGGGGAGCCGGGACCCCCCGCCGCCCACGCCGCCGCTGCGGGGGGCGAAGTTCCCGGGGGCGCCGGTTGTCTCCCAAAAGCGGAGGGCAAAGGCGTCTTGGCGGAGCCGTGCCCGGTGCGAGCGGCTCCGTGTGTCAATAGGCGCACCGAGAAAAACACCGATTTATTCCTGAGCGAACCCCGAATGAATGATTTCGATGGCAGATGGGGTGGGGGGAAGGCAGCCTTCCACTAATCGGGTCGGAAAGGGCACGGGCACCGCAGCCCTGCCCGCAGCTCCTTCCCCGGCCCCTGCACCGCGGAGCGCGGTGGGAGGCGCGGGCAGCCCGGTGGCCGCCGTCCCGCTGCCAGTGCCCTGCCCGCTGCCGGTGCCCTGCCCGCCTCTCCGCCGCCTGCATCTCTCCCCTCGTCCAGCACGGGAGCCGGGGCTCACTCTCCTCCATAAATAAGCGTGTCGAGGTAAAAATAATTACCTCTGCTTGCTGCTTTTAATTAAAGTCTCGGAGGGAAAGTGCTGGATTATGGTAATGAGCAGACATACGTTCCCTCTTGTCGAGCGGAGCGGGAGGTGAGCTGACATGCAATCAGCGACAATGACAAGCCACTTGAAACCCATTCGCTCTGCTCCTCTGTCACAGCTCGGGGACCGGCCCGGCTCCTCTCTTCCAGGGTCCCAGAGCCCGTGCTGGGGGGGGAGACCGGCCGGCAGCCCCGCTCCCCGCCTCGGGTAGGGGCCCGTAAACGGTGACTGTCCCTTTTTGTCCGGCTCCTGCCCGCCACCTGGTCCGGTCGCTGGCTTTTCCCCGCCGCGCCTGCCCGGTTGCTGCCGGAGCCGGTTCCCATCGCGCTCACAGCCGGGCTCGCTGATAAATAAACCAGCGCGACAGCTTCTCTGCACCTCAACGCCTTTAATTTTTTTCCAAACCGGCGAAAAGTGCTCTCCTGCCTCTTATTTTTATTTATTTAAAAAAATTTATTATTTTATTTAATATATTTTTAAAAATTATTTCTTATTCTTTTTTTTTTCTTTTTTTTTCTTTCTTTTTTTTTTTTTTTTTTCCCAGCGGGTAGCGGCCGTATCTCCGCGCAGCGCTGCGGCGGGGCCCCGCCGGGCTCTAACATCTCAGCTCTGTCCCTCTCTCCGCCCGCAGGCATGGAGGACGCCGGCGTCCAGAGGGGAATATGGGACGGGGACACCAAGACGGTCCAGCAGTGCTTGACTGACATTTTCACGAGCGTTTACACCACTTGCGACATTCCAGAAAATGCCATTTTTGGCCCCTGCGTCTTGAGCCACACGTCCCTCTACGACAGCATCGCCTTCATCGCCCTCAAGTCCACCGACAAGCGCACCGTCCCCTACATATTCCGGGTAAGAGCCGCTTATCTGCCGGTAACAGCCGCTCGCCCCGACGGCCGGTGCCCGAGCGCATCCCCGCCGCGGAGCCCAGCTTCGCCGAGCCGGGCAGCACCTTCCGCCGCCGGGATGCTTTCCCCCGCCGCCGGCGAGGGCAGAGCCGCTCCCCCGTCGGTCTGTCGGTCCGTCCGTGTTTATGAAAGCGGGGTTTGCAGGTGGACACGTCGGCGGCCAACGGCTCGTCGGAGGGGCTGATGTGGCTGCGGCTGGTGCAGTCGGCGCGGGAGCGGGAGGAGCAGAACCTGGAGGCCTACATCAAAAGCGGGCAGCTCTTCTACCGCTCCCTGCGCCGCATCGCCAAGGACGAGGAGCTGCTGGTGTGGTACGGCAAGGAGCTCACCGAGCTACTGCTGCTCAGCCCCGCCCGGGCCCCCGCCCGCAGCAACGGTGGGTGCTCCGCGTCCCCTTCCCACGGCCCCGGGTGACCAGGGGGGAGGCTGGGCGGGGATCCCCGCCCGCAGCGATGCTGGATGGCGGGTTGGGAAGCGGCCGGTGTCGGGACCCCCCACCCCCTTTGCTTTAATCCCCTGGAGAAGCCGCGGCTGACGGTGACCCCGTCTCTGTTCTATGTGTGTCCCGTCCCGCGTGTGCGTGTGCCCGGCCGCAGGCTCGCCGCCCTTCGCCTGCCCCGAGTGTAACCAGCGCTTCCAGTTCGAGCTGCCCTTCGCCGCCCACCTCCGGTTCCGCTGCCCCAAGAGGCTGCACGGCCCCGACACCGGCCCCGCCGCCGAGACCCCCGGCGCCAAGGAGACGACAGGCAAGGAGCAGGACACCGGCAAGTTCTGCAAGCCCGGCGGGCCGCTTCACCAGCCCTTCCCCGTGGCCGACGGCGGCAGCCCGGCCGCCAGCACCAAGCCCTCCACGGACTTCCACAACCTGGCGCGGGAGCTGGAAAACTCCCGCGGCGGCCACGGCGGGTCCCCGGGGCGGCCGACGGCCCCCGAGAACGGCCCCGGGAAAGGCAAGCGGCGGTACCCCGAGGAGGAGGAGGAGCGGGGCCCCGGCGCGGCGACGCGGGGCCGCTTCCCGGCGGAACGGCCGGGGCTGCCCTCGGCACCCAAGGAGGAGCCGGTGTGCGCTCCGCAGCAGCAGTACCGGGCGGCCGGCTCCTACTGCGGCTTGGAGGAGGGCGGCCGCCTCTTTGCGCCGCCCAGCCCGGAGACGGGGGAGGCCAAGCGCAGCGCCTTCGTGGAGGTGAAGAAAGCGGCCCGCGGCCCGGAGCCCGACGTCAGCGGCCCCGGTGCCGAGGAGGGCCAGGAGCGCGCTTCTCCGGTCGCCGCGGGGGCGGGCGGCGGGGAGCCGGGGCTGTGTCCCCGCAGTGGCCCCGGGGGTCCGCTGGCCGCCCGCCTGGAGGGGAGCAGCCCGGCTAGGGGCAGCGCCTTCACCAGCGTCCCGCAGCTGGGAGGGGGGAGCGGCGGCCCCGGCAGCGGAGCGGAGGAGCGGAAAAGCGCCTTCTCCCAACCCGCTCGCTCCTTCCCCCACGTCCCGCCGCTGGTGCTGGGCCAGAAGCTGGGCGGGCTGGGCGAGCCCTGCCCCGACGGTACCGCCGCCGCCGCCCCCGCCCGCCTCTACGCCGCCGACGCGCTGGCCGTCAAGCTGCCGGGCGGCGGGGAGGCGGCGGCGGGGGGCGGTGGAGGAGGAGGAGGCGGCGGTGGTGGCGGCGGGGGGCTTCCCAAGCAAAGCCCCTTCCTCTACGCTACCGCTTTCTGGCCCAAGAGCTCGGCGGTGGCGGGGCCGCTGCAGTTGCAGCTGCCGTCGGCGCTGACGCTGCTGCCGCCGTCGTTCACCTCGCTGTGCCTGCCGGCCCAGAACTGGTGCGCCAAGTGCAACGCTTCCTTCCGCATGACCTCGGACCTGGTCTACCACATGCGCTCCCACCACAAGAAGGAATACGCGTTGGAGCCCCTGGTCAAGCGGCGCCGGGAGGAGAAGCTCAAGTGTCCCATCTGCAACGAGTCCTTCCGCGAGCGCCATCACCTCTCCCGCCACATGACCTCGCACAACTAGCGGGGACACCCCCCTGTCCCTCCCCAATGCCACCCCACACGTCCCGGGGACACCCTCCCCGGCACCCCGCGGAGGGCAGCGGCTGCCCGCCGCTCGCTTCCCTTTCCTTTCGATGCACGTATCTTCACTTTCCGGGGAGGGGCGGGGAGGGCAGCAGGGGAGAAGAGAAGAAGAAGAAAAAAGAAGAAAAAAGAAGGGAAGAAAAGAAAGGAAAAAAGTAAGGAAAAAAAAAGGAAGAAAAAAAAGAAAAAAGATAAAAGCACGAGAAAAAAAAATTTAAAAAGGAAGGAAGAAAAAAAAGGATAAAAGCACCAGGGAAAAAAAAGACAAAAAAAAAAAAAGCAAATGGCTTAAAAATTACATTTTTTAAAATGTCATATATTGCAACATATTGATGCATTTGTCATACGTTTCTACTTAAATTATTAAGCACTTATGGTTTAGATGTAATAATAATTCTATGTCAGGGTAAATTTTTATTTTAGATATAAAGCTAAAGGCGGGGAGGAGCGCGGCGGGGACGGCGGGCCGGGGTCCTGCATGCACCGGGCGCTGACCGCCCGCCCGGCCCCCGCCACCCGCGTCCCTTTTACTACAGAGTGTCACTTGGTGCCCGTGAAATGGAGTCTCGATAGTTCCGTGTTACCTTTCCTTTTCGGTTGCTTTGTTGTTTGGTTGGGTTTTATTATTTTTTTTTCTTCCCTCCCCCCTCTGGAAAAGATTTATTAAACTTTATAGTTTATCTGGGTATGTTGGATGCTTTGACAATAAATGACTTTATTTTCTTCAAAGCACCTGGACGTTAATCGATGCCGGTGGGGGCGGGCGGTGGGGAGCGGGGCGGCCCCACGGCTGCGGGGCGGGAGTGGGGAAGGGGAGAGACCCCGCCGCGTCTCCTCTCCGCTCTCCTTCCCTGCTCTCCGTCCTTCCTTCGGCCTCTCTGCCGCCCATCCGTCCGTCCTTCCGTCTGTTCCTCCGTGCTTTCTCCCCGCATTGTGTTCACCCTTTCTCGTTCATCCTGTCCTTCCCTTCCTTTTCGTCTTCCTTTCGTGGTTTTGGTTTTGTTTCATTCCTTTCCTTTTGCCTTTCTGTCTTTCTGTCTCTTCCTCTTTTTCCTCATTCCTCTCTCTATGTCTCCTTTTGCTTTTTCCTTTGTTCCTTTTCCTTTTTCCCTTTTAATCTTTTTTATTTTGTTTTTTAATTTTTTCCCTTGTCCTTTTTCCTTTTCTTTTTCCTTTCCCTTTCCCTTTCCCCCTTTCCCCTTTTTTTCCTTTTTCTTTTTTCTTTTTCTTTTCCTTTTCTCTTTTCCCTTTCTTTATCCTTTTTCCCTTATCATTTTCCCTTTTCCTTTATCCTTTATCCTTTTCCCCTTATCCTTTATCCTTTTCCTTTATCCTTTCCCCTTTATCCTTTTCCCCTTTTATTTTTATTTTTTCCCTTTCCATTTCCCTTTTCCTTCCCCTTTCCATTTCCTTTTCCCTTCTCCTTTTCCTTTTCCCCTTTCCTTTTCCTTCCCAGCCCCTCTCAGCACTCCCGGTTGCTCCATGCCACCCACACACCCACCTCACCCCTGCCAGGAGCCTTTATTGCCCCCCACCCTTACCAGGGCCGTGCGTGGGCCCTGGCTTGCTGGGTGGGCAGGGTCCCCGGGGGTTGCCCAGGACCTGGGGTGACAGAACCGAGAGGATCCCCCAGCCCGGGGCATCTTGGGGCAGGGAGCGCTTGGAAGGGATGAGGATTTCCCTTCTGCCCCGGTGCTTTATTGGGGTGAGAGGCCCAGAGCCAGGGACACACGGGAGGGCTCAGGAAAGGGACATCCCCCCTGGGGACGGGGGGCCAGCCTGGGACTACGGGCACCATCTGCAGCAGGTGCGTTTGGTGTCAGACCGGTGTGATTCTGGGCACATTTGGTGTCAGACCGGTGTGATTCTGGGTGCAAGGGGGAGCACAAGCTGGCACAGCAGCTTCGTTATGTGTTGAAGACCCATTTCCACGTGCAGGGTGGGGTAACTGTTGAGGACCGGGTGTCACAAGGACAGGGCTGTGTGTGGCTCCGTGGGTCGCTGGCAGGGAAAATATCCCAGAGCAGGAGGTGTGTGAGGCAGGAGCCCAGGTCAGAGCTTGGGAGAACCACAGCTTTGTGCAGATGGGGCTCAGGGGGCCACCAGCATCCACTGCCCCGTGTTTTGGAGCTTGCTGTGAAGTACCTGGACCGGCTGCAGAGCTTTTACAGCGCCGGGGGAAATTGGCTGGAGCTTCGGATAGGACACGCTTGAAAACTCCTCATACTTTGAGCCTCCTTGTCTCTTCTGAAGAAGAGCTGAGGCTGATATCCAGCACTGGCCCTCCTAGGAGAGCACAGGTGGGTCCCTGATATGAAACTGGTGTCCAGAGTCTGGAGTTTTTTCATAGAATCACAGAATGGTTTGGGTTGGAAGGGACCTTAATGATCACGTAGTTCCAACCCCCCTGCCATCAGCAGGGACACCTTCCACTGGATTTTTTTCCCCATACAATACATTTCCCACTCTAATTGCTCCCTCCCCGCCCTCTCAGGTTGTGCTGGAACCATCTCCCCCCGCAGCTTTTCCCTGGTGCTGGTTGTTCCATCAGCCTATTAGCTCTGGAAACCCCAAATTTGCCTGGCCCCTGGGACTGTGCGAATAACCCCTAAACCACACGACACGCTAAACCACCCCCTCCTGCCTGCCCTTCACTGCCGTCAGTCAGGAACACGCGTGGATCCACCTGTCTGCAATTAATTGCGGGGCGGGGCGAGAGGCTTTAATTACTCCCCAGGGGTTTTCCTCCAAAGCAGTAACATCCCGGGGGCTCCCCACTTGAGGGAGGGTGTTTGGTGGGTTCCGTGTGCGGCAGTGCTGGGATACCGCGTGTTTTGCCGGTGGTGCGGGGTTACCGGGAGGTTACCGGGGGATACCGGGGGCGGTGCGGACGGGCGGGCGGGCACCGCCATCTAGCGGGGCCGCCGGCGGGAGAGCGGGGGATGCTCGGTTGCTTCCTCGGAGGATGCTCGGTGTTCCAGGAGCCTTTTTTTTTGGGCAGCTCTGTTTCTTCAGCAGCCCCGGGCTGGCTTGTGGGGCTCCGCACCTCCCTGAGCCTGGGGAGGTTTGTGGCCGTGGGTTCGTGCCCCCGGGGGGAGCACAGTGCGGGGTTCTGTGAGAAGCTGCCAGAAACCTCCACTGGGTCTGACAGAGCCAAAGCCACCGGCTCAAGAGGGACCCACTGCTGGCCAAGGATGAGTCCATTAGTAAAGATGGTAGCACCTCTGGGATAATGTAATTAAGAAGGGGAAGAGAAAAAAAAACTCAATGCATTTTGCAGCCAGAGAGAGAAGATGTGAGAGGAACAACTCTGCAGTCACCAAGGTCAGTGAAGGAGGGGCAGGAGATGCTCCACATGCCAGAGCAGAGATTCCCCTGCAGCCTGTGGTGAAGACCATGGTGAGGCAGGCTGTGCCCCTGCAGCCCATGGAGATCCATGGTGGAGCAGATGTCCCCCCGCAGCCCCTGGAGGACCCCACGCCAGAGCAGGTGGATGCCTGAAGGAGGCTGTGACCCCACGGGAAACCTGAGCTGGAGGAGGTTCCTGTAAGGACCTGTGGCCCTGTGGAGAGAGGAGCCTACGCTGGAGCAGGTTTGCTGGCAGGACTTGTGACCCCACGGGGGACCTGCGCTGGAGCAGTCCCTTCCTGAAGGACTGCTCCCCATGGAGGGACCCACACTGAAGCAGTTGGTGAAGAACTTCAGCTTGTGGGAAGGACTCACACTGGAAAAGTTTGTGGAGGTCTGTCTCCCATGGGAGGGACCCCATGCTGGAGCAGGGGAAGAGCTTGGGGTCCCCTTGAGTAGGAAGGAGCAGCAGAAACAACATGTGATGAACTGACCACAACCCCTGTTCCCTGTCCCCCTGCACTGCTGAGGAAGAGGTAGAGAAATTGGGAGTGAAGTTAAGCCTGGGAAGAAGGGAGGGGTGGGAGGAAGATGTTTTAAGATTTAGTTTTATTTCTCATTATGATTTTAATTAATAAATTAATTTGCCCCAAGTCAAGTCTGTTTTGCCTGTGATGGTGATTGGTGACTGATCCCTCTCTGTCCTTACCCTGACCCTCAAGCCTTTCATTATATTTTCCTCTCCCCTGTCCAGTTGAGGAGGGGGAGTGCCCATAAAGTGGCTTTGGTGGGCACTTGGTGTTCAGCCAAAGTTAACCCACCACACTTAGAAAGGAGGTACAAATGATGCTCCCCCCCTGCTTCGAGCTTTCACTCTGGCTTTTGGGTCCTGGTGCTACCACAGAGCTGCTGTTTCACCTCCTTTGGCCCTTTGACCTCACCCATAGATGAGAACCATCTCACAGCTGTTGGGTCTTGGATAACTTGGCACATACAGCATCTCTCCAGTTCAGTTAAAATACTTTATTTTGGCAAAATCTGTTATCAGGATCAGAAGGGATGAACAAAACCCAGCAGGTGCTACCTGTACAAGCAGGACATCACCCAAAAAGGGCAGGCGGTGCTTTTGGTCCTATAGGGTTGGACATCAAAAGAAGGAGAGTGACGAGAGTTTCCCTTGGGCTATTGTGGCTCAGGACTTGGCCATAGCAGGTCCTTTGCTCCCCAGAGTCATGCTGGCTTTCTTTGGGATCAGAGTGCATGCTGTCACCTCACACTGCCCTTCTGTCAGTTCACAGTGACATAGCACGGAAGGCAGTCTAGCATGGAAGGAAATCTCCCTCTTTTTTAAATATTTTAACTTTTAAAAGTATCTTTCCCTGTCTGTGGGCTGACACTGTGCCACATCTCTGTGCACCAGCCACCTCTGCCAGCACCGCAGCTCAGGGCACAGCTCTGGCATTTATTTGGGAGAAAGCTGCCCCTGGGAGCCCACACTGGATCATATATCTCCATCTGCTTCCAAAACCCACCCTGTAAGGTCCATCTTCGATGTGCTGCGGAGGAATGGGGTGCCTTGGGAGTGAGGAAGGGCAGCCTTCAGCCTCAGATTGCCCCAGGGGTGCTGGGGGAGTCCCTCGCCTGCTCCCTGCAGCGCTCAAGGTAAGGCTGCTCTGTCTGGGGATGGGCCATACTGCAAATTAATATTAATAATAATATAATATATTATTATATTAATATAATATTAATAATAAATATAATAATAATATAAAAATAATAAGTACTATATATAATATAAAATGATAATTATTCCAACAAATGCTGATATTAATGCTTTTACCAGGGTGCAGCAGACAGGCTTGCACCCGCAGTAGTTACCATTTGAAAGCAGATCAGAATTGTATTTCTTCTAATACATGTCATGGGCAAAACTGTGGTTTGGGGGAATTTTTGTTTGTTTTTAATGCAACAAGCAGCAGGCAGGTGGCCACGAGCAGCAGTTGCAGCTCACAAGTCCCCAGGCTGAAGCCAAGAGCACTGATCCTGTCCCCACTGAAGCCAGTGGGAGCTTTGCCTCCACGCAGCAGCAGGTTCAGCTGTGGACTGAGCGTCTACGCGCTCAGACATGGGCAGCTGAACTTGCTGGGTGCACGGGTGCAGGCTGAACAGAGGAGCTTTCACCCATATTTCTTTTCCTTAGGTCTGGAGAGAGGTGTCTGAGCGAGGCTTTCACAGGGGTCAGCCCCCTGGTGCACAGCAAGCCCTCAGTGCAGTGTCTGTGCACCTCAGAGGTTGCCCCAAAATCTGGATTTTTGCATGAAGATGCTAAGCAGGAGATTCTTCTTTGCAAGGTGTGTATTGCCAGTCAACCTGGAATTTGACAAGCTGTTAAAATTGAAAAATCAGCTATTAAGATTTCATGGTAATATCCAGCTCTTAAAAAGGAGTTATTCAGTTGTGGATATCGAAGAAAAGAGGGAAATAATTTACTTGTTTTGAAAATAATACGAGCTTTAGATTGGATGTGAGGAAGAATTTCTTTGCTGAAAGGGTTCTCAGGCACTGGAAGGGGTTGCCCAGGGCAGTGGTGGAGTCCCCATCCCTGGAGGGATTGAAGAGTTGTGTAGACACAGTGCTGAGGGACATGGGTTAGTGGGAGACTGGTGAGTGTGGGGTTAATGATTGGACTCCATGATCTTAAAGGTCTTTTCCAATCGAGGTAATTCTGTGATTCTGTGGTTTACAGTGTTTGTTTCTACTTTGGAGCAAAAACCAGACCCTGCTGCTGAGGTCATATTTGGAGAGGGAAAGATCTTACCCGGTGATAGTGAGTTTAAAAAGAAATACAGAAAGCAAAATGCACAGGGGACATTTCTATCAAGTATGGTGCTGTTTTGCGAAATGCTGGAGAATACCTGGCTTGGTTTGGATTTTTTTTAAGCAAAAAAGGAAGTCAGGGGTGGCTGCACATGCCTGGGGACACACCAGTGCGTCCTGTGTTGGTGCTCAGACTGGGTGAGCGCAGGAGAGGTGCTCGAGGTGGTGTGTGAAGGCTGTGGCACACACTGCATCCAGCCTGAGGTCCGTCTTCCAGTCACACCATTTATGTCATGTTTTGTCTTAAGACTTAATGCAAATTGTAGTTAATACAAATAATATGCTAGGATTTGTCTTAAAACTAGTGAGGACAGCAGCTGCTTGTGGTTGTCCTGCAAACCTGCTGCCAGCCCCTGCTTGCAGAACCCAGTGATGTGCTGCTGGGCCAGGGTGCTGCAGGGGAAGCTGTGCTGGGGCTCCTCTGGAATGAAACATCATCTGAGGCCTTGGCTCAGCCTTGCCCTTTCCTGGAGCTGCCTGGTCCATGACCTACCTGATCCATGACCTCTCAGGAGCAGCAGCATGCCAGGCTGGTGTTTTCCAGTGGTGAGGCTGGGGAGGTGGCTTCTGTGTGACTCCTCCCTCCACCCCCCAGTAGCTTTTGTGCCCATGGGGAAGGGTTGCCTGTCACCCAGCAGCACCTGGCTGCCCATCTTAATTAAACTCGACTGGTTTAATGCAGGTACTCCCAGTAACATATTCTGCTTCCATCTCTGCGCAGAGCTGCTCCTGCAGCCAAGGCTCGCACCTTCCCCCAGGAGCGGGGACACCTCCCAGGGGGAACATGTGGGGCTGTCCTCGTAGGAGGACCTGGGGCACAGCCACCCCTTCATCCTACTGCAGGTGAGTCTCCTTCAGGCGACAAATTCTTATTGCAAAGGAGTTTTATTTTCAAGTTCCCGGGTGGTGCGGGGTGCATTTCACTGGCCCCGGGGCACCCCGTGTCTGCATGAGCACAGGGACATGGTGTCACTCCACGGTCCCTGAGAGATGGGATCCAACATGATCTTACTCTGCTCATACTGTGAAATAAACTTTCCTGTGAGTATAGAAAAAAAAACCAAACAAGTGATGTGGAAAGCCTGGCACGGCTTGGCTGGGGGCTGCAATACCCATAGATGTCCATGCCATGGGGATCAGGGGGGTTCTATAAACACAGGGCTGGTGGAGCATGCGTGGCTGGGCCACGGCCACGGCTACAGCTTCACACACAGGCCCGCTGAACGGAGCTTCCCTGCCTTGTTTTATGGCTTGTCACATTTTACTTTGCATATTTTTAAGGCTCATGTTTAGAGGGAGGAGCATTCCTGCCGTGCAGCGTGCAGCCCTGTGTTCTGCTGCAGATCAGACGGGCTCAGAAGAGCCTTTTTCTTCTTCAAACAAGAAATTTTACACTTGAAACCCAACTTATCCTCTCCATTTGCTAAAAGTTTTCTCTGTAACCAAGCCTTGAATAATTTAAGTAACATAACATCAGCATCAGGCTTCAGAAGCTGCTGGTGTGTATATAAGGGTTGCTACTGCCAAAGGCAATTACACTGGATTATTCCAGGAAGTTGATGATTACATCTACTTATTTATTTAGATTTAAGCCTCATCTTTCTTTTTTTTTTCTTTTTTGCTTTTTTTTCTTTTTTCCTTTTTCTTCTTTTTTCCTTTTTCTTCTTTTTTCCTTTTTCTTCTTTTTTCTTTTTTCTTCTTTTTTCTTTTTTCTTCTTTTTTTTCTTATTTTTTCTTTTTTTTTTTTTTTTCTTTTTTTCTTTTTTCTTTTTTTTTTTTTTTTCTTTTTTTCTTTTTTTTTTTTTTTCTTTTTTTCTTTTTTCTTTTTTCTTTTTTTAACTGAGTTATGCTCCATGGCAAGTTAGACTATTCGAAATGAATATGTTGTGTTAATGAACAGACAACAACCCAAGACAATACAGCTCATGCCTGAAGGATTGCTTGGGAATTTTCTTTCTTTAGGGTTTAATTGTGAAGATTAAAATATGCAATGTGCTGTAAGGACAATTATTTTGTATGAGTCATTTCTCTGCCAGCATGGATGGCTGTGTTATGGCCCTGATGAGAGCATGGCAGTCTCCAGAGGAATGAGATGGCATTCTGCATCTCAGGTAGGACCCCACCTCTCGGGCAGGTTATCCATGTGCTGTCCCAGGGCAGGTGAAAGCAGGGAGCTTTC
This sequence comes from Caprimulgus europaeus, assembly GCA_907165065.1. The sequence continues at coordinate 81,187,133 of OU015526.1, forward strand.
TCTGTGCTGGCTGAGACCCAAAAAGGTTTGGCTGTCTCATGGTACCTCTTTGGGAGGGTTGCCACCAAGAGCAGGTCTAAAGGACCAGCTTGGGCAAGCCCACCCAGCAGCTGTCACCTTATTGGTAGCCTTTCCAATGGCCTTGCCCCATGGGAATTTGGATTTTCAGGGATTTCTTCATTGAGGGGGGAGAAAAATTGGTCTGGAAGTGTGTGTGAGCAGAGGATGCCAGGAAAGCTGGTGGAAACTATGGAGATGGACGATAGGGTCAAAATTTGTGAGGCTGGGCTTGCTGGTGAACCTCTGGACATGGCAGCTTTGGGTGGGCATCTCCCCTCAGGACTTGCATGTGTCTCCTTCTTGCTCCTGGGCTGCTGCTCTGCCCAGTCAGCCCCATGATCACAACTTTAAACATTTTTCCTTTCACCTTAACTTCCAGTGACAGAAATGGTTTATGGTCTCCTCCACCTGGATGGGGAACAGAGATTTCCCAGGGGCTGATCCTTTGGCAACTTCAGCCTTTAAAGCAAGATGATGCAAAGGGAGAAATCCTCAAGTGATGTGGCTGTGCTTCTGCATGTGCCTCAACTGTGCTGATACATACAAGGTCCAGTGCAAACACAATGGGAGAGGCTCATAACCACCCCTTTAGGTCCTCGTCTTGCTTGTGGATCTGGATTTAGAGTCTGTGTGTGCATGTAATCAAATAAAGAAGATGAGGTTGCCCAGAGAAGCTGTGGCTGCTCCTCCCTGGAAGTGTTGAAGGCCAGGTTGGATGAGGCTTTGAGCAACCTGGTCTAGTGGGACATGTCCCTGCTGATGGCAGGGGGGTTGGAACTGGATGAGCTTTAAAGTCCCTTCCAACCCAAACCAGTCTGGGATTCTATGATTCTAGGTGGGTAAGTGGAAGTTTTAGATTTTACCAGGCCAACCACTACAGCTGGAAGAAGTAAACAAGCTTTTGAGTGCCCTGACCCTCCTTCAGGTATGTGTATCTATATATAGGGCTGTCTATATATACACATTTATATATAAACATGTGTGTGCATATATCTGTGTGTGTGTATATATATATATATATATATGTGGTGTGTGTGCTGATAAATAGTTTGAAATTGCAGTAATGTTGTTGAGATCATCTCTGTTCACACCAGACTGTGCCAGGTGTCAGTCAGGCTGGATATGGCTCCTTAAGCACGTGTCCCTCGCTGTGCCCCTGACCTTCAGCTTCCTCTGAAGGCGAAGGTCACCCTCCGGCGTGCCACCCGCTCTCCTCCTTCCTGCCGAACCCGATCCCTGGGCATGCAGCTTGGCCGAGCCCGCCGGCCAGAGCTGACCCTGCTGATGGCTGCAGAGCACTTTCTGGGTAGGGTTTGGGGGAAAACCAGAGGTTTGCAAGAGTGGGAAGGGCACGTAGGGGCAGAGTCAGGGTGAGTTTGGCTGATGCTGGCTTTTGAAGCGAAGTTTTTCTGGTGTCTTTGGGAGATGTGGAGGGAGCCTCGAGCAGCCCCAGGAGCCGAAAAAAGCAGCATATGCTCAGTGCTGTGCCGGGGTGATGGATGGGCTGTCGCTGCAGGGTCTCCTCCCGCGCCGTGCTGCTGTGTGCCGGTTGTCTGTGTAATTAGGAAGTAATACGGGCACCGGTGCTTGCGGGGCACGGGGCACGTGTCTGGGTTACTGCGCTGGCAGCGGGAGACCGTTGGGCCGCCACCCCCATGCCCGGGATACGTGGAGACATCACACACAGATAAGGGCCAGCACTTTCCCGCACGCCTGGAGATGCTGTCAGGGGATTTATGATGGTGGTATCTCTGGGACCCCCCCGCTGACCCCCAAGGGCTGCTCTCCGGGGCAGAGCAACACACAGCCAGCCTGCCCAGGACGGAAAGTGGCTTTTCCGCTCGGGGTGCTGCCTCCAGCCCCAAACCCGCTCCCGTGGGCCTTGACAGGGGCTGGGCTGGCTGTGCAGCTGCCGGCTGTCATCCCCTCCCGCACCCCCGGCTTGGGGGGCTGCAACTCAATCCCTTCCCCAGGGCTCCTGCGGCCCCGCACAGCCCCGCGCTGCAGAGCCGGGGCTTGAAGCCGCTGACAAGGTATTTCTCGGCCGGTAACCCGAGGCGCAGCCCCGCAGCCCCCGTCTCGGCGGGGAGGACAAGTTAATTCCCCAGATTTATGCTCCCCCCGAGCTCCAGCATCTGCTGCGGAGGGCGGGGCGGGGCGGGGGGGTGCTCGGCTCTGCCGGGGCCGGGCACAGGTGCGGGGCCGCCGCCCGCTTATAAATACCCCGGTGGCGGCGAGGAGGGGCGTCCCGGTCCTCTCCCCCCCACCTCCCGGTCCCCCCCACCGGGGCTCGGCGGGATGCGGCGCGGCGCCTTCCTCCTCCTTCCCGCCGGCAGCATGAGCCCGTCCTGCCTCCTCTTCCTCCTCCTCTTCCTCCTCGCCCTGCCCGCCCGTGCCCGGCGGGAGCAGGTGCCCGGCGGGGCGCAGCCGGGTCCGGCGGGTCGCAACGCCCCCGCGCCTTCTTCCTCCTCCTCCTCTTCCTCCTCCTCGGCGGCGGGGCCGAGCCGCTTCCCGCGGAGCCGGCCGGGGAGGCGGCGGGGCCGGTTGTACTGCCGGGTGGGCATCGGCTTCCACCTCCAGCTGCACCCCGACGGCCGGGTGGACGGCGCCCACGACGCGAGCCCACTAAGTGAGTGCCCGTGGGGAGCGGTCCGGGGAACCGGGGCGGGGGGGTTACTATCCAGCGGGTCAGAGTCCCCCCGCTGCCACCTCGGAGCTGCGGTATCCCCATCCCTGGGGGTGTCACCTCTGGGCTGACAGAGCCCCTTGGGGTGAACACAGCCCAGGCAGCTTTGGGAGGGGTGAATTTGGGGTTCTGAGCCCTGGGGTGCTGAGCCTGGTGGGCTGGGGTGGGATGGTGCCCCTGGGAGCGGAGTGAGCTCTGCCCTGTGGGGTGCACCCACCTTGAAGAAGCGAGTCCTGGGGATCAGCGTGGAGGTGGAAGGTTGTTGCTCCCACCACAGCACCTTGCCGGGATACTGGGAGGGGGGAGATGCTGCACCCAGCTTTCCCTTGCACCCCTTTCCCATCCTTTCCCCGTGTAACTTTTCCATCCTTCCCTCTGCATCCTCATTCTTCCAGCACAGCGATAGGATGTGTTCAGTTTAAAAATAGGACTGAGACTGACGTTCCCCTGGGAGAAAGCTGTGCTAACTCATGGCTTATCCTTCAGGTCGGGGTTGCCGTGATATCCTGTTAGAGGGAATGAAATGGCAGGCAGGGAGGGATGAAAAATCACTTAAAGAGCCCGAGGCTTTGGGCCTGAGGTGACCCTGGCAGCACGCGTGGCTGTCTGGCGTGCTCATGGAGCAGAGGCCACATCTGGCCTCACCCGAATAATTTGGGCCCTGGTCTGTGCCGTGGCCCCACAAAGGAGGGCAGCCCATGGGCAGGGATGCTGGGAGGCCAGGAACCCTGCTTGGGGTTTCAAGGAGCGCTGGGGGTGTGTGGTCAGGATGGGGTTGGGGGCTGCAAAGGGGATGGATGGGAAATTGGGGCATCCATGCCAGGGCTGTTTTGGGAGACATGAGTTTGGAGGGGCTGCCTGCGCCGTGTCCCCTCAGACCCTGTCCCGCAGCGGCATGGCAGAGTGGCTCTCCCCCTGTGTGCAGCCTTTGATGACACAGTTGTCTCACAGGGACTTGGATTATGTCAAATTCCTTCCTTTTTAATCTGAGATTTTCTCCCCGGGAAGATGACAGTGGCAGCAGCTCCGCACTTCAGAGCAGAGCCGGCCTTGGCCAGGGGGACATGCTGGTGGCTGGGGACGAGGGGGACCATGCCAGGATGTTGCCCCAAGGAGGCATCCATCTCCTATGGGGAAGAAGTCAGCTTTTGTCAGGGAAACCCCCCCTTTGGCCCTTGGGAAACTGGGCTTGACCCAGGGCACCCCAATACCTGGGAGGGTGTCTCCCAGCCAGCACGGCCACCCCCACAAAGGCCAGCTGGTTTCGGGGTGCCTTTGAGGACAGAGAGCATGCTGGAGAGGGTATGTGCCTTGTTGTGGTGGGGCTGCACGACCCCACGCTTCTTGGCTGTTGCTAGCACTGGGGCATGTGGGGTGAGCAGCCCACCAGCCCCCCCAAAATGCCCCCCAGGCCCTCGGTGCTGGGACCTGGGTGCCTCCGGGTGCTGCGCTTCCTCCTTAAAATAAACATGGGAAGTGGTGATCTGATCCCCGGTCTCAGGGACTTAACAGCGGCTTTGTGTTCGCTCTTGGCACATTAATCCATGTGGCCCTTCGCTGGGGTCGGGCGAGATGCTCTCACAGGCTCCTTCCTCCAGGTCTGGGGCCACCAAACCCCGCTGGGGCCACCCTAGGGCTGCAGCCAGGGGTAGCAATGCTTTTTTCCCTAGGTGGGAAGGGCATGCTGGGGACATGGTGCTTAACCCAGCTCCCTTGAGCTGATGGGGACATTGAGGGGACACCTGACCCCTGCTGCCACCCTTCCTCCGCCCAGGGGGGACACCGTGCTGCGTGGGGAGGTGAAATGTGTCGATGCTGCTGTTGAATGATGCTTGGAGGTTGAAGTTAATCTGTAAGATGAGTTATAGGTCACACGCAACCTGCGGGGGACCAGAGCCCGATCCTGCTCAGAAAATACCTATTTGAGGGGAAACCGGCTTGTTTTCTTGTGGCTGGACTGTGCAGCGTCCCACTGCCCGAGTCCTGCTGCGGGGAGGGGCCTAAGGAACCATTATTGGTTCTTCTAGCCCCAAATTGTACGTCTGACACCTTCATTTCCAGAGGAGGACGGCAAGGCTGATCTCAGAAGACTGGCTGTAGGCACAAGTGGCTTCTCCCACCCTTGAGAGGGTTTTCCTCAAGGGTGAACGTGTTCTGTTGCAGCCCAGTCAGAAATTGTCCTTTAAAACTCTGCTTTTAACAACAACAACAAAAAAACCCTGCAAAAACAAACAAAAGTACCACAAACAAATAAAAAAACACACACAAAAAAGAAAAAAAAGCAAACACAAGAATCCTAAACCAAACCAAATCAAATAAAACAAACAAAACCCCCAACCAAAGAAACCCCAAACCAAACAAAAATAAAATAAAATAAAAATAATAAAATAAATTAAACCCCAAACAAACAAAAACAAAGTGAAAAAAACCCAAAACAAAAACCCTTGTGACCCTGTAGCCAACCAGGAGTCGATGCAGGTCCCACTGCGGGGTGGAGGGACAGCAGGAGCGCTGTGTGGAGCCAGGCAGTCAAGGAGCAGGGTCGTGGGGAGAGGAAATAGAGGAAATACAAACTTAGGAGACTTTTTAAAGAAATAATTTTTTTTTTTTTTTAATTTTTGCTTTGTCACACTGCTGTGAAAAGAACTGTGATTTATTTTGGGATTTCTGTCATCCTAGGTGTTTTGGAAATATTTGCTGTGTCTCAGGGGATTGTAGGAATACGAGGAGTTTTCAGCAACAAATTTTTAGCGATGTCAAAAAAAGGAAAACTCCATGCAAGTGTAAGTAAACTCCCCACTTATCAGTATGAATTGTTTATTAAAGGCCTTGTGACACCTTCACCTACACGTGGCAGCAATGCTCCCTGCTGTGCTGAGCCCTTTGGCTGCTGGGAGGTCTCCACGCTGGGTGGCATCAGCACCGTGCAGACAGATAGGGGACAGGTGGAGCTAAAATTCACAAGGCTCATACCCTTCCTTAGTGCCTTTAACCAAGAGAAGTGTGGTTTGCTGTTGGATTTTTTTCTTTAGAAAAAATGGCAGTTGGTTATTTGCATCAAAAGGACTTGTTCTTTGAGCGTTGCCAGTTTATTTTTAGCAACTTCTGCAGCAGATCACGCAGACGGTTTGAGCCAAATGTCTCCCGGAGAGCAGCACGCGTGGCGCCGGGAGCCCGCCTGCGCCGCGCGCGCACGGGGAAGGGGCTGAGGCTCGGGAATTTTGGCTGGATTCTCCCATGGGGGGAGAGATATCCCTGGGTGAGAGCGTGAGGCTGCACGCTTTGGGCAGGTGAGGTCCAGTCCATGTAGCTAGAGTGGAAAAATCCCAATTTCTGCAAGCTGTTGTTCTGAAGGTTGAGATTTTCCTGTGGGTCTAATTGTGCTTTTTCCAGGCTTTTTGCATTGAAAAAAAAATCCTACAAATTGATTTCCTGTCTTTTTCTTTTTTTAACTTCAAGATGCTGCTTCCTGATTTTTTCCTGTTAGTTCTAAAGATCATTTAAATGAATGAAAGTAACCACTGTGCTTATGTGAAAGTCGTCATCTTTTAGAGGTATGTGTGCACACAGCACCCAAGAAAGGGCATTTTTAAGGCAGCTTCTCAGACGACCTGTCACCCAAGTTTGTCCCCAGGGAGCCCATTCAGGGCTGATAGCCTGGAAGAAGGAAAAGCCAATTGCCTGCCCCCATCGTTATGAGCCAAACCTCAGGGTTGCAAAGTGGATGTTACCGATGTACTTAGGCTGCCCGAGCCCGCAGATTGCTTTCAAGTGAGATTTATGAACTCATCTCTCTCTCCCTTGAGTCTTATTGGTGTGTTGATCCTGAAACCTAATGATGCTGAAAGGCTGAGCACATGGTTGCTTATTTTAGGAAACAAAGTAGGAGCGGGAACGGCATCTAGGGGAAAGGGGGAATGGCTGCATGGAGGAAAACAGAAGAGAAGGAGACAGGGCAGGAGGTGGGCAGAGCAGGAGGAGAGCAGTGGAAAGGTAAAGGATGGAGAGGAGAGGGAAGCAAGTGGAGGATGAGCTCGGGACCCTCCAGAGCCTCCCTTCCCTCGTGGTGTACAATGAGCCCCTTATTCAAGCTGAAATCTTGATTTATGCCCTGGCACAGGCAGAAATTAAATCAAACCTCGTCAGTGTATGATTAATTGTCAGCACACAAAGGGCAGCACCGGAAAGGGACTTCAATTAGGTGGGTCAGAGCAGGGGATGAGGACACACGATGCCCCACTCGGATGAAAACCACAAATTTGTAGAAACTTGACCCAAATGTCTAAAGATTGCTGGGCTAAATAACGGCGATAATGCAAACCCGGCATCTGTTGTTCTTTCCTGCCTTGGCAGGATAAAGTTATTTCATGGCCTAATGAGTTTTGAGCAGTACAAAGCGCGTCCTGCGCCCGTCACTCAGGGCAGCGCTTTGATATGAGAGTCACGCCGGTGACTTTGTGCTGAACCACAGATAAAAGTCATTCCTGCAGGGATTCAGGCTCCTTCCAAACCAGCTCTTGATGCTGGGCTTTGTCCCAGCTCGGTGCTTTACAGCAGCCCTACTGCTTTTTTTTTTTTTGCCTTTTTTTTTTTTTTTTGGTGGCAACTTAATTAAATTACCAAGCAGTTCTTTTTTAGAGGCACCAGCTTCAGAAAATGACAGTAATCCTGGCAATTATCAGTTGCGTGCACAGATGGCTTTTTCCTCGTTGTTAAATCCTCGGTCCCTTGTTTGTACATTTTTAGCGTGGAATGGAGAGGAGGGGGTTTGGTGTTGGTCTTGGCAGGTGCTGGGATGAACCCCAGAGGAGAGATTTGCCCGCAGAGGGTTCAGGTATTTCTCCTTTCTCATGAGTTGTTCTGAGTTGACCAAACACCATGGTCCTCACTGGGGCAAATCTCTGTGGAACTGAATTTTGAGATTTAATTGACTTCAGCATTGCTCTTGGTTATTGTCTCTGGAGCTGCTGCAGAGCAAATCCGACGGCCAGCCAACGTGCTGTGGCGGCACCGCCTGCCCTGTGCTGGGAAAAATGCCTTTTCCAAGGCTGAAATGGTGCAGTTGCTGAGTTGAGAGGCTGGGACGTGAGGAAACCTGTCAGAGTGATGGTGAAGCAGCAGCTGGTGGGCTTCCCAGGGGAGTTTGATGTCTAGGGGTGAGGGCTGCCCTCCTTGTGTGCTGCCTGCGAGTCTCCTCCTTCCCACAACATCCTTCCATGTCCAGGGCTGGGAACACCCTCCACTTACCTCAATCCCACTTTGGAGGGGATGCTACTCTGACTGTCAGGGAACAGTTTCTCCAAAAAACACTTTAAGCAAGAACTTTTCCTGTGTTGCTGCCTCCCTTTGTGGGGTGGCATCGCCCCAAAAATGCTGGGGCAGATTGGAAACGCTGGTTTGGCTGACCCAGGAGCAAAGCAGCAGTGAGCTTACCTGTCTGCATAGAGAAAGGTATGAGCAGGGGCGTGAGCACCTTCTCCTATTCACATCCAAAGCCCTTTGGATCCTTGACCATGGCCATGCCTGGGGCAGGGCAGCCAACTTCATCTCCTACACCCAAAAAAGTGACTGATTTTGCCATTTATTCTGACCCCACTGGGAAATGCAGGGCCTGTTTTGGGGCCTTTTGTGCTGAGTACTCTTTCAGGCGTGCTTTGATGCCTTGGTCAATCCTAAAACCTCCCTGTGCCGATGTGGGGGTGTCTCACCTGAGCACCATTGTGTGTGTTGGGGCTTTACAGAATCATTAAGGTTGGAAAAGACCTCTAAGATCATCCAGTCCAACCATCAACTCATCACCACCATGCCCACTAAACCGTGTCCCTGAGGGATGAGGGGTCAGCAAAGCCTTGCCTTAGGAAGGTGAATACTCACGCACGGGCGATATAAGACGTATAGAAGACAGGGGAAGCAAAAATGAGTCATCAGGGTGATGTTTCTTTCAAAAGAAGAGCAAAGGAGACTTAATTCAAAGTGCTATTGGGAGGGGAAGTGGGGGGGAAAGCATGATGGGCTGGGGACTCTGTCACTTGTATTGTAAGACTCAACTTTTCTGGTTAAATTAGGAGTTTAAAAATGATCTCCAGCTAGTTGGGCGTTCTGTGTGGTTATAAAGCCCTGCTTGGGGGTTTGGTCTTGCTCTCCATTGCTGGAGGTTTTGAAGATGGAGAGCTCAGCATCCCTTTCATGTCAATAGCTTCAAAGTGTTGCTTTGCAATCAGGCTGCGGTGCCCAGGCACGGCTGGAGAAGCTGTTGGGGCACCAGGTACGGTGCCCACAGTCAGATTAAAGTGTGGCAAAGGATTTCAGGAAGGCTGCTGGAGGCTGCAGCTGGGTGTCCCAGGGCCGTGTGCACGTAGCTGGGGTGTTACAGCTCTGATTTTGTGTTTCTGTATTGTTATGGGCAGCATTCAGGTCTCAGGCAATGGGAAGTCTCCTCCTGGCTGTCCAAGATTCAGTGAGCTGTTTATAAGGGGCGATGTTTTTGGGCTACAAGTTATTTCTTCGAGTTATCAGGGGACAAAATGCTTCAAGTTCATTTAAGATGAATTAAAAAAAAAAAAGCCAATACAATCAGAGCTGTGTTCAGTGAAGCAATGAAAATCTGCATGCAAATTGCCTTTCAGATTATTAAGTGATGACTCAGTGCCCAAGCGAGGGCTGTGAGGGTGGGAACAGAGATCACAGAGTCACAGATTGGACAAGACCTTTAAGATCATGGAGTCCAACCATGAACCCAACACTGACCAGTCCCCGACTGACCCATGTCCCTCAGCACTGTGTCTACACGACTCTTCAATCCCTCCAGGGATGGGGACTCCACCACTGCCCTGGGCAACCCCTTCCAATGCCTCAGAACCCTTTCAGCAAAGAAATTCTTCCTCAGATCCAGTCTAAACGATGGAGCTGGGGATGAACCCCAGGGTCCTTGGCAGGGCTGCGGCACAGTGGGTGCAGAGCTGCGTTCTCCTTTCTGTCAGTGGGAAAGGCAGGAGGAGAGCCCAGGTGGGGAGGAAGGGTGCTGCTGGCACAGACCAAGCCTGTTTTTTACCAAGAAAGTCCAAAATTGGATGGCAAGCAGCACTTGCAAATATCTATGTTGAGGGTTTTCCAAATTGCTGGGCGCCTGGCAGCCTCAGAGCAGGTTTCCCAGGTGTCCTGTGTTGCTGGACCTGGTTTTGGGAGACTCAAAAACCCAGCAAACATCATGGGGTAAGGGATGGGTAAAACCAGCCCTTTGCTAACGGTCCCCCTTGTCTCTTGTCCCCACAGGCCCGGTTCACAGCAGATTGCCAGTTTCGGGAGCGCTTCCAGGAGAACAGCTACAACACCTACGCCTCGGCCGTGCACCGCAGCCCGCGCTCGGGCCGCCAGTGGTACGTGGCACTCAACAAACGGGGCAAAGCCAAGCGAGGCTGCAGCCCCCGCGCCCGACCCCAGCACGTCTCCACCCATTTCCTCCCACGCTTTCGGCAGCCCCAGCCCCCCGAACTCGCTTTCACCGTCACCCTCCCCGAAAAGAAGCCGCCGCCACCACCGCCAAAACCGAAGGTTGCTCCGTCCCCGCCTCGGAAAAACCCCAGCCCCGTCAAGTACCGGCTGAAGTTTCGCTTTGGGTAGCGCATCCTGGTGGGGATGCTGGCACAGGAGAGACTGGGCACCTGGGCAGCTTCTGGGGGGACTCTCTGGGAGGTCTGCGTCCCCCAGCTCCTCAGATGGACACGGGGAGGCTCCAGGTAGCCCTGTTGGGCTCGGCGCCCTCTCTTCACCCCGCAAACAGGACGGCATCCTCGGAGACACGTGTTGGGACGACGTAACTCGGGCTCTCCAAAGAGTATCCCCGTGGTGAACAGAAAAGACTTGGTGGACATCAGGTTAATTTTCTGTTGTTGAAAGAAGCAGCAAGGTACCTCTACGGCGAACATATTTTCTTACCTTGTTTTGACTAGTGACTCTTGTGACAATCGTTTGCATACAGGAGATATGTTCAGAGCCAACCAATTAAGTGCTTCTTTTTCCTTTTCTTTTCTTTTTTTTTTTTCTAAATCTCCTTTTTGCTGCACTTTTTTTTCCTCCTACCATACCTCAGACACCATATATACCCAGGTCTGCCCCTTACCCCTTCTCTTACAAACCAGCTCCTCCCTTCCACGACAAAGCAAGACCAAGCCCAACAAATTCATTCACCTTATCTGTGGTGCAAGGGGGGGGCTTAAAACTGTTTGTTGGCAATAATAGAGATATATATATTTCTTTTTTTTTTAAGAAGGGTTGTGGGCTTGGGGAGGGTGGCTGTTTGCAGCCCCACTCCTGGTGGTCTCTCCTTTTCCCTGGGCAGCTGGAGGAGCGAGACTCCTCCTGTCTATCAAAGTATGGCTTCAATATCTATATTTAAAATACCTCTGCCCCGACCCTGTGGCATTCCTGCTCACATGGGGAGGGAGCCATGCTGTCCCCCTCCACAGGGACACCTTTGGTCTATGGGTGCCCACTGGTTTCTTCCGACAGTTTGTGCTGCTGATTTATTTTATTGTTCACAATACACTTACAGAGGAGAAGGGAAAGAGTTTTATTTTCTAGCGAGCATGGTGATGTGGCAATAAATGCTGTTACTTGTACCTTTGGAAGTGTTTTTTCCCCCACCCATGTTGTCCTGTGGCCCTGTCTGTCAAATTGTTTCTCCACTGTGGTGTTAGCTGTGGATTAATTGTGTGTACGGAGTTTTTAATTGGCATTTAGCCGCGTTGCGTGCGTACAGAAAGCGGCAGCGTTGAACCTCACCGGTTAAGCCTTAATAGGAGCCCAGGTGGGCTCGTGTTAGCAAAACCCCTCCTGACCTGAACACAAGCAGCAATAACGAGGGCAGGAGGCACTGCCCAGTTTTTCTCCAGATCTGATGGTGGTACAAGTGGTTATTTTCATTGAAATCATAGTTTCTCCATCAGTTTGTCCTCTGAGCATCCCCTGGCCAGAGCAAATGCTTTCAGACAAGGGCACGTGGGGTGGATGGGGATGCTGGAATAAAAGATAATTGTACTTCATTTTATAAGCTGGTTGTGTAATCTCTTGCTTTGTTTGTTTTTTTCTTTTCTGCCCCTGAAGCAGAAAAATGAGTGTTGCTAAATTAACACATATTTTTTGTCAGAGGGTTTGGCTGGTGTGGTATCAGTGACAGGGTGGAGTGGGACAAAATCAGTGCACGAGCATCCCTTGTATGCCATGCTCTGCATCCTCTGTGCCGAGATAAACCTCCCAGTGGCTCCTCTGGGGCAGTCATTTGGTGTAATTAGTGCTCAGGGAAGCACAGGGCCACCTAAATGAACTAACTGAAGGGAAATATTTGCAAGAGCCACATAGGAGGGTGCTGTCTTCAGCTTCAGCCCAGGGTGGGTGCTTGGATGTGCCGGTCCCTTGGTGCCAGTGCTTTCCCTCAGAGGGAAGAGGTGGTTTTTTTTAAATCTTATTTTAAGGAAAATTCTTGTCCATAACTAGCCCATATGACAAAAAAAAAATGCTTTTATTTGTGTGTTCCTGGGCAAAAACTGGTCCCAAACTGCAATGGCTGTATCCAGTGTTTGCCATAGCAACTACCAGAAAGTTCTGCTCACTCTGTGGTGGTTACTGGGAGGGATGGGAGTCCAAGGGCCACGGTTTGAGCACGTCACCCTTGGGACCGGTGCTTTAATATTACAGTAATTATTAGAATGCAGTTGTGATATTGCCATGAAGAGGTCTGTGCCACGGCAGACAGCAGCTTGCTGGCAACCTCAGCTGAGAGCCTAAGGCAAGTTAAAGTGGCATGGACCGACAGATCCTTCCTGTTCCTTTCTGGCCACTCTCCTGCCAGGAAATTAAATAGGTTTGCTTATCAGGAGAAGACTGAAGGCATTTAAAAAACAGGTAAATATACCTGTTAAATTTAAAAGTAGCCTGTGGACAACCTGAAAGACTTTTAAGGAGGAAAGGTAACTTTTTCAGTGTGTTATGTTGCTTGCATTTCAAAAGTGGTGTTGGTGTTGGCTTGCTTTTATTTACAACAGTGGATTGTATTTAAACCTTCATGGCTTTTGCAAGCGGAGCAGAGACCATGTTGCACTGGCCAACTGCTCCTCAAGCAGGATGAGACAGAAGCCCAAAGCCTTCAGCAGAAGCCCAGAACCTCCTGTGATCCCACTCTGGAGGCAAAGGGGAGCCTCCCTGCCCTTCAGCACTGGGAGAAAGGATGTGAGACCAAAACTCTTCCTCCTTGTTGGCAGCACTTTGTCTTCCATGCTGTGGGAGTATTGCTCTTGCAGAATCGACGGGAGCAAGAGTACTCTTGGTGTTGTGACCCAAGGGAGGGAAAATTGCTGTGACAGCTCAGGAAGAGAAGAAAAGCTCCAGCTTTGCAGGTGTCTGACATAAACTACCCTGTCAGCCGCTCCTGTTTCATCCCAGTGGATTTAGCATCTTGGCTTCAACAGCCACAGCACCGATTGCTGGACTCTCAAACAGCTTTTTGTGTTTATTTTATGTAAAAGCTCTTCATATTGCCTTGAAATCCTGTTGCACGCAGAGAAATAACCTTCTGGGAAAATGAAGGGCAGGGAGGAGGGCTTTCCTACCCCTCTCTGTGGTGCTGAGGGCAGTGGGGTGTAATGGGGAAGGGGATTGTGTGTTTGGGAACCACGGGGAGCTCTGGCTACCAGGAGCAAGCAGGGAGAAGGGTTGTGCATCAGCCGGCTGAGTGGCCTTCAGTGAGGGACCAGTGGCTTCTCAGGCAATTTTAATCACAGAGCAGGGCTGGTATGAGCCTGGCAGTGGGTGGCATCCAGGATGTATGAAGATAAGAGAGATGTATGAAGTTAACTGTCCTAGGACACCAGCATGATGCCTGCGAGCTCTTTGTCAGCAAGGCTAAAAATGGTGCGATTGCGCCACGTCGACTGATACCTAAAATTTGCCTCTTTTTTTTTTTTTTTTTCTCTCCCACTTGCTTTCTGAGTCATCTTTCCCTGCAGGCTTTGCAGATATAAAAAGTCTCAGATGTTGATTAGGTGAAGTACTGCATGGGGAGAGACGTGGTGCCTCTGGAAGCTGAGCTCCAAGCACGACGTTAGCGAATGTTGGAATCGACGTGGTCTCCTGGGAACAGCTGATTTCCTTTTTGCTCTGCAGAGTTGGTATTTTACCCCATCCAGGTCACTTTGCCGTGAGCTCCCCCGGGCTGGCAGCCACCACATGCTGCACTGTTGGCATGTGTCCCCCTCGCCTCCAAAAGAGTAACTCCAAACTGTCCACCTGATGGGGAAAATATTGTCTTGAACCCCATGTATTTTGAGAAGCTGGGGGTTGGCATGGTGTGTCTTTTTTATTTGGTTTGTGGGTTTTTCCTTTGTCTTCTACCACCTCTGACTTACTGCTGTGGTGCTGGGGAGAAAAAGCTGGAAAGGAAACAAATGAAGAGGATTCCTAAATTCCTTTCTGAAGAACTGCTGCCTTCAAAGGAGGCGCAAATCCACGTGGAGCTGAGAAAGGGGCTTGTCCTGGTTTGTAGCTGGGACAGAGCTGGGTTTCTTTTTAATAACTAGAACAGCGCTGGGGTTTGGTTTCAGCTGGGATTTGTTATGAGAAAAATGTTGATAACAGAACAATGTTTTCATTTTGTCACTGGAAGTTGAAGGACTTTGTGTTTTGCTGGTCTACAAGTTCAAGATCTAGGGGGATTGAGGAATATTTAAATTAAGAAGCTAAATTGGCATTTGAATGTGCCAATAGGATAGTCCATCTCATATAACATCAAGGTCAGTATATTAATGAGGGTTGGTATCTCTCTCTCTTGTTCCCTCTGACTTCTGCTCAGGCTCCCGCTCTTCTGGGATTGCAGCTTTGGCTCAGGATTGTTGCTCCTTCAGGATCATTCTCTGGGAACAAGCCGGACTTGGTCAGTGAGTGATGAGCAATTGCACTGGGTATCACTCACTTGAATATTATTTCTTTATTTATTTTATTATTATTATTATTATTATTATTATTATTATTATTATTATTATTATTATTATTATTATTATTATTATTATTATTATTATTATTATTATTATTATAGTATTATTTTAATTTAAGTTTTCTTTTATTTCAGCCTGTGTTGCTGGGTGCATTTGCTTCATTCTGAAATGAACAAATGCCCCCACCTTCCCCTTCTCCCCACACATCTTGTTTCGAACCTCTACAGACATCCCTGCAGAGGTACAGAATTTTCTGAAACCCAAGGAATATTTGCATTATTTAGGTCCTACGCTCCTGGATTACAGCACGTGGCAGCTCAGGGCTCTTCAGCAAAGCCCACTGATGGCAGCACAGGACCTGTTGGGCAGTTGACTGCAGATGCACTTCTCTGTCCCCTGCCTTCCCACAGAGCCTCATTACAGCTCCATTTCCAGAGAAGGGCACCGGAGCTGGGGAAGGGTCTGGAGCACAAGTGTGCTGAGTTCCCGGCTGAGGGAACTGGGGGTGCTGAGCCTGGAGAAAAGGAGGCTGAGGGGAGACCTTCTGGCTCTCTCCAACTCCCTGAAAGGAGGGTGGAGAGAGGTGGGGGTGGGTCTGTTCAACCAAGGAGCAAGGGACAGGACAAGAGGAAATGGGCTCCAGTTGTGCCCAGGGCAGTTGAGATGGGATGTGAGGAAGAATTTCTTTGCTGAAAGGGTTCTGAGGCATTGGAAGGGGTTGCCCAGGGCAGTGGTGGAGTCCCCATCCCTGGAGGGATTGAAGAGTGGTGTAGGCATAGTGCTGAGGGACATGGGTTAGTTGAGGACTTGTCAGTGTTGGGTTCATGGTTGGACTCGGTGATCTTAAAGGTTTTTTCCAACCTAGGCAATGCTGTGAGTCTGTGATTTCCACTCCTCCTAAGTGGGATGGCCAAAAAATCCCCTGCACTGGAACAGTGACCAAATATTGGGCAGCTACATGTCTTAAAAGAATCAGCATATGAGGGACAGCATGGTGGGCTTGTGGCAGTTTCCAGGGGAAGCTGCAGGTGCTCATATTAATGGGACAGGAACGGGGGTGCAGGGTGAGTTGTTTTCCACACTTGGGTTTGCTTTTGCATGTCCGATATGTAGCAGAAAATTGACTTTTCTACTCAGCAGAGTCCTGTTTCACAATACAATCAGCCCATTGTCTTTGGCCCGTGAAAATCCAGTTCCTTTGTATGACTTTTGCAGGCCTTACTAATGGCTGTGTCCTTGAAAAGGAGCTAAAAGTCATTTTAGCATCTAAACATTTAACATCTAAATAAACAAGAAAAATATGGGGAAAAAGATGAAGGAAGGTGCTAAAACCTGTAATTTGCAGTGCTTCTCTGTATCTTTAAGGACTACTGCTCTGCCTGGAGTGTCTTATCTTTACTTGATAGTCCTGACAAAGGCTCTGACAAAGGATATTCAAGCAGTGCATATGCAATTATTTTTTTTTACTGGTTTTGCTTTGACTTCTGCTGTCTCTTAGTTGTTAGAGCATGTATAGCTACAGCATGCACCTGCCACCAAAACTCACATTGCACTGAGAATTCAGTGCCTGGCAATAAAGCTTTATCATACCTTGTGGCTGCTTCCCCCTACCTTTTGATTTTTGCACCTTCTCCACTGTGTTTAACCAGCCTGCAAATCTCAAAACATTTAGGTGTTTACTTTTCTGGTTCCTTCTTTTCTTTGCCTCTTGAGAAAATAAATGAAAATGTAAAGAATTTACATTTTGAATTAGGCTACCATTAAGTGCAGAGTCCTGATGCTTCACTCTTTCCATTATATTTCAGTGGGATCACTTGCAATACCGAGACCCAAATAAATGAAAAATGAACAAATATAAACAACCCCTATAAACAGTGATTTTTTTTTGTTTGCCTTGCTACAAGAAGCTAAATAACATTATTACAATGTTTATTTTGTCAGCACGGTTGGTGCATAGCAGAGCCGCTGAGCAGTCTTATTCTCCTGTGGTGCTTTTCCCTTTTCGTGCTATAGTGAAATTACAATTTAATAATTTAACAGTAGGTATCAAATGCTTTTCATAGCATTTGTGGACTGAGAAGGTGTGCTGCAGAGTTAAGCTATTGCTATGCTTCATGTACAATCTTGTAGCAAATGTCTGTTCCAGGTGTAAGGTGACTTTTTTTTTTAATTTAAAGAATTAAATGTTCATGAAATTGATTTTGCAAAACCAAAAGTTTAGTTATTTTAATAAAGACAAAAAGGATTGATTTTTTTTTTTTTCCCATACATGTTTAGACTTACAAGATGCAGTGGGTCATGCCCAGATGTACTCTGCAGCCAGGTGAAGCTGACAGTGACAGCGCTGATGACATCAGGAGAGAAAGAGCTGAACCCACAAGATGTAGTACTGAGCAACACCAATAAAACTGGGAACCACTCCCATTCCATCTCCTGCTCTTCTGCTGTCCCTGTTGAAGAGGTAGGTGGCTCTGGTTTCTGTAGCTGTGAGTTGTCTTTGCAGACAACTGCTAAAGCCTGTAACCAGAATTTTTAGGTATTAAAGTTTAGTTTATATATATAAATATGTATATGTACAGGCCTTTTCTCATAATATAACAACTTTGCCTTTTCTCTCAAGCGTGATAACTTTGCTCACTCGCATGCATATGTGGGAAACAAAATCCTAAAGCACACGTTGTTCAAATTCCAGGTTGTAATAACTATTAGTGAAGGAGACAGTTTTCTCTTGAGCTAACATTACAATGTTAATAATGATAAGCAAAGAACAACCAAATAACTAAAAATTTCAAGGATTTTGCAGATGTCATTCTATCTACATGAATAGTAGAGAGGGAAGAGTTATGGGCACCAACACAAGATCTTTATCCTCAAGGTCTTGAGAAAAAAGAGTTATGATTCCTAACAAGAACATCTTTACCCTTCTCAACGACCTGGGAAACTTCTAAGTCAATGATACTATCTTAAGGTGACTTATGGCTTGATGCATTGAAGAACCATGTGGGAAAGAATGTTCACTGCTAAAAGATCGCTAGAGGCCCTCAGAGACCACCAAAAAGAGAGTAAGCCTGCACTGGGGACACAGCAATAGGACTGTGTGTGTCTTTGAGATGATTGGGAAATCATAGATACATATGTATGAGGATAGGTGGGTTATAGGTGGGTTTCATGGAGCTTTACTGTGTAAATGTGTGAAGTTTTGCAAGCTCAGGGTGCTAGATTTATGGTGATATACAGCTAACACCAGGGCTGAATAAAGCTGTATCTCCTCTCTCAACTGTTGCGGTTTCCAGAGTCTTCATTTCACGTAACAAGCCTAGAGCCAAAGGGGCAGTGGCTGAAATGGAGAGGGAGGATGGTGAGGAGAGGGGTCTTGATCTCTCTCAGCTTCAGGGTTTTGGTGCCTTGCCTGATGTCACCAGGAGAGGCCTCCCTCTACTTAGGATTCGCAGCCCTTGAGCTCTCTGCTGACTTGCTCTGTGCTATGAGTAGGATATGAGAAGTGAAAAAAAAAAACAAACCACAAAAAACAATGACCAAAAAACCCCACACCCCAAAAGCAAGCAGGAGAACTGGAACTGTCCGTGTTAAGGCTGGAGGAAAGGCTGCTACTTCCATTCAGAGTATTAGGGCTGTGTCACTCGGGCAGCTGCTGGAGATGCTGTGTAGCTGCCTCTGCTCAGGGATATTTACAGCTGCGTCCTGGGAAATGCAAGAATCATGTCCAGCTACTCTGGAATGGAGTGCTTGATCTTTGACCTCTGAAATGGGTCCATTTCATGTGTAAAATATCCATTGGATGGTGGTTTGGTGGGGGTTTTTTTGCCCTAGGAGGAACATGGGGGTGCCTAACATGATTCAGGAGGTACCTTGTGGCCGGCCCCTTTATCAGAGAAAGCAGAAAGGAGAGCTCACATCATTTCTGCAAACTCTAGGCTTGAGACAGATGCAGAGCAGTTGGCTTTCAAACACCCTGTGACTGTCCTACTAAACATAGTTAGCTTTAACCTGTTTGTGGCACCTGATCCCTTTCTGATCCTTTGCAGAGGAGGTGTAGGCTCAGAAACACCTCTGTCTACTGGAACTGGTTTTATGTGTACAAGTGTTTCTCTTAGACAAGATTTGGTAGTTCTTTCCGCTCCTGTCAGGATTTGAAACTCCCAAGATCCAGCCACAGAAAGAGAATTGCTTCTTACCCACAAAGTGATATTTTGCAGGAAATTATAGGAAATTAATTAATTGGTGAAGTTTTAGGATTGTTGGTAGTGTCAGCGTGAGGTGCTGATAATCCTGCACTCTTTCCCTTCTGATATGTAAAACTTCTCTGCATTTCTCTTTACATTTTACTTATGTCTGTCTCTCAGTTAGCATTTTTCCATGCTCTTAGCAACTCAAGTCTCTCTTCAGGAAAAGAAAACCTCTTTCAGGTACCTCCAGTCTTTGCTTTTGTGCAAATAGCCAGTCTAAATCTGTAAATGGTCATGTAACCATAATGCCATTTTTTTTTCTTTTATTATACATTCTGATAAGGAAATAAATAATTTCTGACACTTTATTGACTGTCCTTATTTTGGTTTAATTAGCCCCAAGTTGGGTGGGATAGGGCAGGTGTCTGTAAGTTTCTTAGGGATTCCATAGACACTTAAATTAGCTCCAGTCATTCTTTCTGGGCTTTTCCCAAACTTGATGGCTGTGTACTCAAATTAAAGTTTAAAATTTAAAATAAAAAAGAAATAGAAGGCAATCTGAGACTAAAGATCAGTTCAGTGATGGGTTTCTTTCTGCTCCCCCTTGTGTGTCAAACACCATAGGAAATCCATGTGCCAAAGGGTGTCTTGAACTCCTAAAGCAATAACTTCCCTTCTTGAGGGTGGGCCTAGGGAGATGTTGGTCATCACAAGCAAGAAAATGATTAATTTTTGTTTCCCAAACAGACTTGTTGTTGTGTATGAGATATGAAATAGGATGCCTTGAGAAAGGTAAATGAAATTCCTAAAACTGTCTGGAAAATAAAGACACCTACAGGGAGATGTTTGGCTGAAGATGTAAAGTTCATGTGTACATACTAATACTGGGCGTGTGAGTACTGAAAGCTTTGGGTTGGCCTTTGGTCCTTCAGTCTGGCAGCAAGGCTGAAGGAAAGAGAGAAGCCTCGATGGACAATATGTTGCCTGTTTTAAATCATCTGGTCCAGAACTGGGAAACCTGAAGGAACAGGATTTCTCCATCTTGCTGCCCCTCACTGGGCAGAATTTTCAGATGGTACTATGAGGTGGTTTCACTCCTTTGGCTGCAGCCAAACAAGCTGCTCTCCCACCTTCCCTGCCCCAGCCCTGGGGAGAAGGGGAGAGAATTGGAAGGATAAGGGAAAAGAGACACTCCCGGGTTGAGATAAAAACAATTTACTAATTGAAATAAAATGATAATAACAGTGCTAACAGAATATACAAATGAGTGATGCACAGTGCAATTGCTCACCACCTGCCAACCAGCCTGTGCCAGCCAGTGATCCCGGAGCAGAGACAGTCCTGAAACCAAATCACAACCCTGGAAGCACGAGCCTGGGCAGTTCCTGAGAGAATCCCCCTGTTTTCAGGTCAGCCCTGGTTAATATACTGAACATGACGTGCTCTGATCTGGAATATCCCATTGGCACATCCCAGTGCCAGCTCTGGGGTTTGCTGTTCCCTGCGCTTCTCCCTCCCAGTCCCAGTGCAGCTGAGAACCGGCCAAACACAGCGGCCTTGGGCTCCAGCAGCACCTCACAACATCAGCACTTGATCAACATTCTTCTCATAAAAAATCCCATACTGAACCTAAAATACAGCTATTCTAGCTACTAAGGAGAAAATTAACACTATCCTAGCAAAACTAGGACATACTGCAACAAGCTTTTTATTTTGTGGTTTAGGTTTTTTCTGGTTTTTAAATTTATTTTTAAGCGATACAGTGAGAAACAAGTTGATAGGTCACAGGATTTCTGACTGACATTTCACAGAAATAAGCGTATCCATGTGCTTTCCAGCAAATCAAAATATGATGTGGAAAGAGTAAGTCGAATAAATAACCAATACAAATTTTGAGGGGTGTATATTTATATCTGGTGACAATTAAATTAACTGTGCATGAAAGTTGCTCCACAAGCAGCACACAAAGCTGAGGAGCTTTTGATAATTCTGAGTGTTCCAACCTTAATGTTCTTAAACCAATACTAAATGTTTTTTTAAGAGGTTCAGGCATGTTTGGTAGCTTCTATTCTAGGCAGAGAATTTGTTAACACTAGAAAAAATGTTTTTTCACCTGGAAACATGTTGCAATAATCAGCAATCTTTGCTTAAAAATAAATTGGTCCTCATCTTTTTGCTTTTTTTTCTTTATAAATTGTGTATAGTTTGGGAAAAATATGTGGAATAAATAAATGAAATGTGTTTAAGTAGGTTCTGAAAAGTATTTCCTTTACTAGACAGATGGTTTGTTATTTTATTAGTAATCTTTAAGCAAATGAAACCAGAGTCTGGGAAATGGATTTGCCTGTGGTTTCCTGCAGTTCATAATCTGCTGATTCAGGTTTCTTTGGGACAAGGTAGATTTTAAAAAGGGCAACATCTCAGATGAGCTAAATACCTAGAAAAGAGGTTTAAAAAGAATATGGTATCCATTTATTTTTGGTGTAACTTTGCCTAAGGTAGGGATGCTCAAATGTCTGCACCCTCTTTCAGCTTCTTCCTGCTGCTGTGCCATATGAAGTCACATCTTCAACACGCTGAAATCTGGGTGTTCTCTGCTAAGTGAAAAACAAAGCAGCTTCCCTCCTCTGAAGTATAGAAAAGATCACAATCTTAGGCAAAACAGTAGTTATGAGCTGAAATATTTTGTGAAGTGAGAACCACAGACCCAAACTAGGGACTAGACAGAATTTTCTGCCTGGCCAGCTCTCATTTAGAGAATGCCAAGTTTCAAAGAAGTTCCAGGTTTTTTTTTTTCCTCTTTTAAAATTGTTTAATCTATTTTTCCGGGTTTTTTTCCCCTTTTTTTCCCTTGTCTTTTTTTTTCCCCTGCTTTTTTTTTTTTTCCTTTTTCTTCCTTTTTTCTCTTTGTTTTCCAATTTATTTTATTTTATTTTATTTTATTTTATTTTATTTTATTTTATTTTATTTTATTTTATTTTATTTTATTTTATTTTATTTTATTTTATTTTATTTTATTTTATTTTATTTTATTTTATTTTATTTTATTTTTTTAACTGTTTTTCCTTGGGCCCCGGGGCAGCAGCAGCTGGGGCAGCCCCCCAGCTGTGGGCACCCCCCGGCCGATTAGGAAGGATCCGCCCCGGGAGGGGCTCGGCTGGGGGCGGAGCGGGGAAGGGGCCGGGCCGGGCCGGCGGGTGTTTCGGGCCGCTCGGGGTGCGGGAAGGGGGTCGGGGAAGGGGCGGGTTTTTCTCCAGGACCCCTCCGGCATCGCGCCGAGGAGCCGCGGGAGCGGGGACCGGCCCGGCGAGAGGGCAGCGGCCGCAGGGGAGCGCCGAGCCGCCCGGCCGGACCGCGCTGCCGCCGCATCGGCGCCACGGGAACGGCCCCGAGAGCAGCTGCTCGGGGCGGGAGCGAGTTCCCGGGGCGGAGGGCGGCCGGCAGCGCCTGCGCTTCGCTCCCGGGGGAGTTTGCCCGGAACCGGAGGGCGAAGGGAGCCGGGAGAAGCGCCGGCCGCGGGAATCGGCGGGTGCTGGAGGGTTTCCACGGCGGCGAGTCCCGTTTGCCGAGCCCGGCCCGGCAGGAGCGGGGCTGCGGGACAGAAACGGGGTCCGTGCCCGGGCCGCGAACACCCCCGGCAGTTCGGCGAGCGGGGAAGAAGGGACGGGGGAGCCCGGGGGGTGCGGGGGTCTCTCGGCAGCGGCATTGCCGGCTGGTTGGGAAAGAGAAACCGGCCGGGGCAGCGGGAGCGGTGGTGAGTGAGAGCCGCGTCCCGGGGGCCGGAACGGGGGAGCGGAATCGTCCCGGAAAGTGCCAGTTCGGGTCGCTGGGTCCGTGCGGACCGCGCTATGGGGGGGACGATGACCATACAAGGAGCGGGAGAGGCTGGGCCATGTCTATATAAGGAGTAGGCGGGACCGAGAGGCGGGGTCAATCCGGCGGGACCAGGTGGCGGCGGCGGCAACCCCGGAACGGTGAGTGCGGGCGGCGGGAGGACCCGTCGTGGGGCTGCCGGGGAATAAAGCTCGGAGGGCCGCAACTCGGTGTTTCCGTTCTCGAGCACTGCCGGGACTGGCCCCAGCTTCACCCGCGGGGCTCGGGAACCGGCTGTGGGGCTCCGGGCTGGGCTCGAGGCAGAGAGCGAGTCCCGGGCTGCCGGGGCCAGTCCCGGCTCCCGGTTCCGCGACTCGGGTCTCAAAGCCCGGCCCGTGGGGGGCTCCAGGCCCGGCTCCCGGTGCCGGTTTGGGGGCTCCGAGCCCCGTTCCTGCGTTGGGCGGGCGCAGGGGTCGGATCCAGCGGGGTCTGGGGCTCCGGCAGCTGCACGTGTTCGGGGCTTGGAAACAGAGACCGAGTCCTGCGCGTCCGGAGCTGGACACCGCGTCAGAGACGGACACCCCGTCCTGCCGCCATATTTTTATTTTTTTTTTTTTTTTCCCCCTGTTGCTGTTGTTTAGGTTTTTTGGTTTTGTTTTTGTGTCCCCCCCCCCCCCCCCCCCCCCCCCCGTTTTTTATTTTTGAGTCTTTTTTTTCTGGGATTTTTTTCTTTGTCTTTCACACCCCCCCCCCTTTTTTTTTTTTTTTCTTGCTTTCTCTTGGGCCCCCAGCCTCTCCCCCCACCCCACCTATTTCTGGGTGTCAGAAACAGACACCAAGTCCTGCGTTTTGAGGGCTTGAAGCACAGACCAAGTCCCTTATTTTGGACTCAGAACCAGAGACCAAGTCCTGCATATCACAGCCTCAAAACCACTGGGCCCTCAAAAACAGACACCAAGTCCTGTGTTTTGGGGGTTTGAAATGGCTCAAAAATAAAGAATAACTTCTGTATTTTGAAACCAGGCTCCCTGGGCCCTCAGAAATAAAGACCCCAAGTCCTGGGGGTTAAAGCACAGACAGAGTACTGCATGTTTGTGTTCAGAACCAGAGACTAAGTTCTGCGTTTCACAGCCTGGACACCAGGCCCTCAAAAACAGACACTAAGTCCTGTGTTTTGGGGGGGCTCAAAATGAGAGACCAAGTCCTGTGTTTTGCAGCCTGGAAACCAGGCTCATGGGGACAGTTTTTGGGCTCAACACTGGAGACTAAGTCCTGTGTTTTTGAAACCATGCTTTTTGGGGGCTTCTGAAATAAAGACCAAGTCCTGCATTTCATAGTCTGGAAAACAGGCTCACTGAAAATCTACTTTTGTCAGCTCAGAAACTAAGTCCTGCATTTTGGGGGCTTGAATCTAGGCTCATTTGTCCAGTGTGGGGGCTCAGAACCAGAGATTAAGTCCTGCATTTTGGGAACCAGGCTCATTTGGCCAATCTGGGGGCTCAGAAACCAAGTCCTCCATGTTTGTGGTCAGAACCAGAAACTAAGTCCTGTGTTTTACAGTGTGGAAATCAGGTTCACCAAGGGACACTAAGTGGTGCATTTTGGGGGCTTGATGCAGAAACCAAGTCCTGCATGCTTCTGGTCAGGACCAGAGATTAAGTCCTGTGTTTTGGGGGGGTGCAAAATGAGAGACTAAGTCCTGCGTTTCTGCAGTGTGGACACCAGGGTCACCAATACAGTTTTTGTGCTCACAAAGAGAGACTAAGTGCTGCATTTAGGGTGCTTGAACCCTGGCTCATTTGCCCAGTGTGGTGGGTTGACCCTGGCTAGATACTGGGTGCCCACCAAAGCCCACTCTATCACCCCCCTCCTCAGCAAGATGGGGAGGGGAGAAAATAAGATGGAACACAAAAAAACCAAACTCGTGGATCGAGACAAAAGCAGTTTAATAGAAGCAAAGCAAAGCTGCGCGCGCAGAAGCAAAAGAACAAAATATTTACTCTCTACTTCCCATCAGCAGGCGATGTCTGGCCACTTCCCGGGAAGCAGGGCTTCATACGCGTTGCGGTTCCCGGAGGACAAACGGAAGTAACGAATGCCCCCCCTTCCCCCTCTGTTCTCCTTGCTTTATTTCTGAGCATACGTCATATGGTATGGAATATCCCTTTGGTCCGTTTGGGTCAGCTGTCCTGGCTGTGTCCCCTCCCAAGACCTTCCCCCCTCCCAGCCTACTGGGGAAAATGTTGCAGAGCCAGCCTTGGTGCTGTGCTAGCACTGCTCACCAGTAACCAAAACACTGCTGTGTTATCAACACCCCTCGAGCCACCAAATACAAAACACAGCACTCTGAGGGCTGCCACGGGGAAAATCAACTCCATCCCAGCCAGACCCACTACAATCTCCACCCCTTATTCCATACCATTTGCGTCATGCTCAGGTCCCACATAATTTATACCCAGCATACAGGTTTATACATTCTTATTAGCTCTGCCCCCCTGTTCTTTATCAGATAGATATCCCATGGGTTTCCTCCATTTCTCCAAATGTTCACAAACAGGCTTTGACTTGGACCTCTTCTGTTCAAGATAGATGTTCAAGACAAGAGGAGCAGTATGTTTGATTGTTGGGCGCCAACACCATTCAGGTCATCATTGCGAATATTTGTCAGCTTAGGTCATTCCTGCTACATTCCTTCCTGTAACATACAACTCACATCACAGATTAGTTCCCCCCCCCCCCAAGGTTAAATCTCCTCGAGGCAAGCATCAGATCTCCCCCATCTTTCCACATTACCTACCAAGTACACCCAGGCCCTTGGACAAAGACGATCCCATGAATGGGTTTGCCTTTTCCCATGGGAGGGGCAATCCATACCACCTTTCCAAATCACTTTTCTAAGCGCTTGATTTGGGTTATCATTGCACTTGTCTGGTTCCTTTCTGTGTTAAACTCACTCTCCATCAGTTCAGGTCACTCATGCTACATTCCTTCCTGCAACATACAACTCACATCACAGATTAGTTTTCCCCCAAGGTTAAATCTCCTTGAGGCACACACCGGGTCTCCCCATCCTTTCGCATTACCCACCAAGTACACCCAGGCCCTTGGGCAAAAACAATCCCACGAATGGGTTTGCCTTTTCCCATGGGAGGAGCAATCCATACCGCCTTCCCCAGCCACTTCCCTGTGTGCACTACAGGGACCTTATCTCCTCCCACAGTATGTAGGGGTTCTGTTTGTGCAGGCCCAGGACGGTTAGCAGATCCTCTGGTATTAACCAGCCAAGTGGCTTCCATTAAATTTACATCCCAGTGCTTCCATCCCCCATTGTCCAATGCCCTCAACATCGTCTTTAACAGTCCATTGTATCTTTCAATCTTTCCAGAGGCTTGTGGGTGATAGGGAATGTGGTACACCCACTCAATGCCATGTTTCTTTGCCCAGGAGTTTATGAGGTTATTTCGAAAATGAGTCCCATTGTCCGATTCAATTCTTTCCGGGGTACCATGTCGCCACAAAATTTGTCTTTCAAGGCCTAAGATGGTGTTTCGGGCAGTGGCATGGTTCACAGGGTATGTTTCTAGCCAACCAGTAGTTGCTTCTACCATGGTGAGTATGTAGCGCTTGCCTTGGCGTGTTCGTGGCAGCGGTCCAATATAGTCGATTTGCCAGGCCTCACCATATCGAAAACCCAGCCACCGCCCTCTATTCCAGGGAGATTTTACTCGTGTGGCTCGCTTGATTGCAGCACATGTTTCACATTCATGAGTGACCTGTGTGATGGCTTCCATGGTCAGGTCCACCCCTCGATCACGAGCCCATCGATATGTTGCATCTCTCCCTAGATGTCCCGATGTTTCATGGGCCCACCGAGCTACAAATAGCTCACCTTTACGCTCCCAGTCCAAGTCCACGGGAGCTACTTCAATTTTTGCAGCCTTGTTTACATGTTCATTATTTTGATGTTCTTCTGTGGCACGGCTTTTGGGCATGTGAGCATCTACGTGACGTACCTTTACAGTCATGTTTTCTACTCGAGCAGCAATGTCCTGCCACAATGCAGCAGACCAGATGGGTTTACCCCTGCGCTGCCAATTGGTCTTCTTCCACTGCTGCAGCCACCCCCACAGGGCATTAGCCACCATCCAGGAGTCAGTGTAGAGATAGAGGACTGGCCACTTTTCTCGTTCAGCAATCTTTAGGGCTAGTTGGATGGCTTTTACTTCTGCAAACTGACTTGACTCGCCTTCTCCTTCAGTGGCCTCGATGACTTGTCGTGTGGGACTCCACACAGCAGCTTTCCACTTCCGATGGTTTCCTACTACACGACAGGATCCATCAGTAAACAAAGCATAACGCCTTTCATCTTCTGGTAACTCATTATACGGTGGTGCCTCTTGAGCACGAACCACCTCCTCAGGCTGTACTCCAAAATCTCTGCCTTCTGGCCAGTTCATGATCTCTTCCACGATTCCTGGACGGTTGTGATTCCCTAGTCGAGCTCGTTGCGTGATCAATGCTGCCCACTTACTCCATGTAGCACTGGTTGCATGATGTGTAGAAGGGATGTTTCCTTTAAACATCCAATGTAGCACAGGCAATCGCGGTGCCAGGAGCAGATGCGCTTCTGTACCAACAACTTCTGAAGCGGCGCGAACCCCCTCATATGCTGCTAGTATCTCCCTTTCAGTTGGAGTGTAGTGGGCTTCTGATCCACGATACCCCCGGCTCCAGAACCCTAATGGTCGACCTCGGGTTTCTCCTGACGTTTTCTGCCAGAGGCTCCAGGTGAGACCATGGTCTCCAGCTGCAGTGTAGAGTACATTTTGCACAGCTGGTCCTGTTCGGATAGGCCCAAGAGCCATTGCACGAGCTATTTCTTGTTTGATACGCTCAAAGGCTTGTTGTTGCTCAAGGCCCCACTCAAAACAGTTCTTCTTTCGAGTTACTTGATAGAGAGGTCTCACAAGCTGACTGTAACCTGGAACATGCATTCTCCAAAATCCCACAAGGCCTAGGAAAGCTTGTGTTTCCTTCTTGTTAGTTGGTGGAGACAGAGCTGCTATCTTGTTAACCACATCCATAGGCACATGACGGCGTCCATCCTGCCATTTGATTCCCAAGAACTGAATCTCTTGTGCAGGTCCCTTGACCTTGCTTTTCTTAATAGCAAAGCCAGCTCTCAGAAGAATCTGAATTACTCTTTTTCCCTTCTCAAACACTTCTTCTGCCTTATTGCCCCATACGATGATGTCATCAATGTATTGTAGATGTTCAGGGGCATCACCCTTTTCCAGTGCATTTTGAATCAGTCCATGGCAAATGGTGGGGCTGTGTTTCCACCCCTGGGGCAGTCGATTCCAGGTGTACTGGACACCCCTCCAGGTGAAAGCAAACTGCGGCCTGCACTCTGGTGCCAAAGGAATGGAGAAGAACGCATTGGCAATGTCTATGGTGGCGTACCACTTGGCTGCCTTGGACTCCAATTCATATTGGAGCTCTAACATGTCCGGCACAGCAGCGCTCAGTGGTGGTGTCACTTCATTCAGGCCACGATAGTCTACTGTTAATCTCCACGTTCCATCAGACTTTTGCACTGGCCATATGGGGCTATTAAAAGGTGAATGAGTCTTGCTGACAACTCCTTGGCTCTCCAGTTGATGAATCAGTTCACGGATGGGAGCCAAGGAGTCTCGGTTTGTACGATATTGCCGCCTGTGCACTGTCCTGGTGGCAACTGGCACCTGTTGTTCTTCAACTTGTAGCAATCCCACAACAAAGGGATCTTCTGAGAGGCCAGGCAGGGTAGACAGCTGCTTGACCTTGTCTGTGTTCACAGTGGCCACACCAAAAACCCATCTGTACCCCTTTGGGTCTTTAAAGTACCCTCTCTTGAGATAGTCGATGCCAAGGATGCAAGGGGCTTCTGGGCCAGTCACAATGGGATGCTTTTCCCATTTGTCCCCCGTCAAGCTCACTTCAGCCTCCAACACAGACAATTCTTGGCATCCCCCTGTCACTCCGGATATCCAGATGGGTTCTGTGCCCTTGTATTGTGATGGTATCAAGGTACACTGTGCGCCAGTGTCAACCAGAGCCTTATACTTTTGTGGACCTGATGTGCCAGGCCATCGGATCCACACAGTCCAATATACACGATCGTCCCTTTCCTCCTCCTGGCCGAAGGCAGGGACCCTCTACTCCTGTTCTTCATCAGAGTATTCGCTGTCTGACCTTTGTAGTGCCAGACCAGACGTCCCCTCACCAGGGTCGAGGGAGGTGATTTCAGTTTTTCTATGTCTGGAAGATCGTTGAGCACCTTCCTGGGTGTCAGCACCAATTACACTGACAGCCTTCTTAATTGGTCCTTTCTTAATGGCTGTTTTCCCCTTCAATTCGCGTACACGGGCCTCCAGTTTAAAGGTGGGTTCACCATCCCACTTCCTCATGTCTTCCCCCTGGTCACGCAACAAGAACCAGAGTGCACCACGTGGCATACGTCGGGGGCTCCCTTTCCCTCTGACTGGAGCAGGAGAGGATTGATTCCTCGGCATGCCTTTGATAGCCACGGTGCTGGCCCGTAGGGACGAGGAGGTACAGAGATTCTCTTCGAAGTTTTGAAGCCATGAAGACGCTCTTTCCACAGTTGGTGTCTCAACATCGGGAGAATACATTGCCGCCAAGCTATTAGCATATGGCATTGGGGCACCCCGGATTACCTTCCTCCACATAGCCCGTGTGCACAGGACATCCTCGGGATCTTTGGAGTTCTCATCATTGTCAGTATCACTATAAATTACTTCCAGCACTGCCAGTTCTCTCAAATACTGGATACCCTCATCTGCTGTACTCCACTTTCCTGGGGAATTCATAAGGTCATCTTTGAACGGATAGCGAGCTCTCACACTAGAGAGGAGCCGTTTCCAGAGACTGCAAATTGCCGCCTCTCTTCCAATTCCTCTCTCAATCCCACGGTTTCTAGCAAGGGATCCCAGCTGCTGGGCTTCCCTCCCTTCCAGCTGCTGGCTGTCGGCCCCATTATCCCAGCATCGGAGCAGCCAGGCAGCAATCCGCTCACCTGGCTGGCGGCTGTAATCTTTCCGCATGTCTCGAAGTTCTGATGAGGTCAGGGACCGGGTAGTTTCTGCTTCTTGTTTTAGTTCTCTCACTCCTTCCTCCAAGTTCCTCATAGAAGGACCGGCTTCTTGATCCTCTTCTTCCTCTGCCCTCACTAATCGATGATATGGACCAGTGGTTCTCCTTGTCCACTGTTTCTTTTTCACCACTGGGGCGATTACTGTAGTTGTTGCTGTTTGGATCCCTGTCTCAACCATGGTGTCCTCGGATGTGGTCTGGGTCCCTGCCTCAACCACAGTCCTCTGAGAATACTGAACTGTGGCTCGATAGGCACAGGCCAAGCCCCAGTACAGTGCTAGAAGCTGCTGGTTTTCATTGGGGTAGGCCAGGCACCCCTCCATCAGGTGACGTGTTAGTTTGCCAGGGTTGTGTGCTTCTTCAGGTGTAAAATCCCAGGCTATAGGAGGTGATAACCGTCCTAAGAACCTGCCCAAATCCTTCCACACACCCTGCCACCCAGGGACCGGACGCTTCAGGGCACTTTTCAGTATTTCATCACCCAAAAACTGCCTTCTCCTACACCAGGACGAGACTATACTCCACAAAAACCATAATATTCCAATAGTATTACTAAGCAGTAATAAACAGCTCACATATGGATGAACAAGGACCTCGGGAGCCTGCATAATAAAGCCATCTACATTGACTTCAGGTAGGGAAAAGGAGATGTATTCTCTTGTCTCCTCCACAAGATAGCTCCCCAAGCACAGTAAGGCCATCAGCGCCAGGAATAAGCACATAGTCACTATTTGTACCAGCACACTCCCGAGTTCCTTCATCCTCCCCACAGAATAGCTCCCCCAGCACAGCAAAACTACGAATGTCAGCATGAAGCCCATAGCTGTTCCTGTTATCAACATGTTCCCAAACTGAGCAGAAACAGAGATAAGCAATGCTGCCAGCAGAGAAAGGAAAAAAACCAACTCCGTGACCTGCACAGGAGCTCACTGCTTAATAACTACTGCAGCTAAAGCACGCTGAATGTAAAACTGTTGTTGTCTCGTGCCCCACGTTGGGCGCCAAAAAAGACTGTGGTGGGTTGACCCTGGCTAGATACTGGGTGCCCACCAAAGCCCACTCTATCACCCCCCTCCTCAGCAAGATGGGGAGGGGAGAAAATAAGATGGAACACAAAAAAACCAAACTCGTGGATCGAGACAAAAGCAGTTTAATAGAAGCAAAGCAAAGCTGCGCGCGCAGAAGCAAAAGAACAAAATATTTACTCTCTACTTCCCATCAGCAGGCGATGTCTGGCCACTTCCCGGGAAGCAGGGCTTCATACGCGTTGCGGTTCCCGGAGGACAAACGGAAGTAACGAATGCCCCCCCTTCCCCCTCTGTTCTCCTTGCTTTATTTCTGAGCATACGTCATATGGTATGGAATATCCCTTTGGTCCGTTTGGGTCAGCTGTCCTGGCTGTGTCCCCTCCCAAGACCTTCCCCCCTCCCAGCCTACTGGGGAAAATGTTGCAGAGCCAGCCTTGGTGCTGTGCTAGCACTGCTCACCAGTAACCAAAACACTGCTGTGTTATCAACACCCCTCGAGCCACCAAATACAAAACACAGCACTCTGAGGGCTGCCACGGGGAAAATCAACTCCATCCCAGCCAGACCCACTACACCCAGTGTTAGTGCTGAGAAAGAGAAACCAAGTTGTGTGTTTTTGGGACTTTGCACTAGGCTCATTTGGCTTGTTTAAGGCTGAGAACCAGAAACCAAGTCCTGTGTTTTGAGGGCCTGAAGCACAGACCAAGTCCCTTGTGCTTGGGCTCTGAACCAGCGACAAAATCTTGTGTTTGGGGGATTGATACCAGGCTCATTGGACCAGTGTTAGAGCTGAAAACCAGAGACCAAGTGTTGTGTTTGGGGCTCCTTTGGCCAGTGTTAGAGCTGAGCAAGGCAGACCCAGCCCTGTGTTTGGGGACTTGAGGCAGAGCCCCGCCCCGTGTCAGGGCTCAGCAGGGAGCCCCGCTGCTGTTTCTGTGGTCGCGGCTGTGGGCAGGGGGTCAGCACCAACAGCCCGGCTCTGGACCCAGGGAGCAGGAGACTGGGCTGACCCCAGCCGGGGCAGACACTGCCCGTGAGAGTGTGTGGTCTTTTTCCAACACATGCACGAAGCCGCAGCCTTTATTCTGTGACCATAACACCGGCAGAGCCCCGGTTCCCCCCACAGGACCGCGCCCGGAGCCCCGGCCAGGCACCCCCAGCCCCGCGCAGGCAAGTACCACGGGCAGGAGCGAGCAGCGCGGTACTTATGCGCCGAGGCCCGGCCGCCGGTCCCCGCTCCCCGCCCGAGACCCGGCGCCGGAGCGCGGCTCCTCCTGCCCGCGGCAGCCGAACCAGGGCGGCGTAGCCGTGCTCGGAGCTCCGGCGCTTGGGAGAGGCCAGGCCCGGCCCCACTGCTACCGCGGCCCTGCGGCTCCACGAAGCGGCACAGAACCCCGGGACCCGCAGCCGCCCGCCCGGTGAGAGGCGGACACGGGCCGGGACTGACCCGCCGGCCCCAGCGAGGCCCCGGGCGCGAGAACCGCGCGAGGCCCGTACCCAGCGCGAGGCTGAGGACGAAGCTCAAACCCACCGCGAAAGCCCAGCCCCAGCCCCCACCTCACCGCTCCCAGGCTACGCACGGCCCCAGCAGAAGTCTCCGGCCCACAAAGACGTTCGAGCCCCGCGTACCGAGAAACAAAAACCGCCCAGAACCCACAACACAGTACCCGTGCCCGCCGCTCACGATGCCAGCGCCGTTCTGTCGGCTGAAGAAGAGGCGCGTGCGGAGGGGCGGGGCGTCAGCGCGCCTGCGCGGGGCGGGGCCGGGCACAGGTGCGACGCGGCGGGGCCGGGCACAGGTGCGAGGGGCGGGGCTCAGTGCGCCTACGCGGGGCGGGGCTGGGCACAGGTGCGACGGGGCGGGGCCGCAGGGCGCCTGCGCGAGGCCGGGCACAGGTGCGACGGGGTGCGGGGGCGGGGCCGCAGGGCGCCTGCGCGGGGCGGGGCCGAGGAGATTTGAGCCCCGGCGGCCGCCGTCTGCTCCCTTTGCTCGTTCTGTCTCGGGGCCGGCAGCGGCCGGACCGGGCTCTCCCGGCGGGGCCCAGGTGAGGCGCGGGGGGCTCGGTCCGGGCTCGCCCGGCAGGGCCCAGGGGAGGCGCGGGGGGCTCGGGCCGGGAAGCGGGGCAGGGGTTGGTGGCCGCGGCCGAGCGGGGCCGCGGCCCCGGGGGATTTTCGGGGCGGAGGCGGGCGGGCGACTGCCGGTGCCCGGGCGGCCGCGCTGCCGGTGGCTCCGCCGAGGAGCCGGCGCTGCCGCGGGGCTCGGGGCGCCGGGGAATAAAGCCTAGAGAGCCGGAGCCCGGCGCCCCCCGTCCTCGCCCGAGCCGCCCGCGGCCACACGGGGCCGGGCCCGCTCCGCGGGTCCCCCCAGTCAGTTCCCAAGCACCGCCCGACACCGCCGGGGCTCCCGGGCCCATCCCGACATCACACGTGGGTCTGAGGGGGGTTCGGGGCTCTCTGGGGGCTTTGCTCTGGGACTCGAGAGCCGGGGCTGGGCAGCACAGAGGGAGCCCCTCATTTCCCAGGCCTGAGAACGGAGCCCCGGGGCTCTGTTTATGGGGCTGGGAAAGGGGCTCCCGGGCTCCGGAGCAGAGAGCCAGTCCTGTGGCTTTGGGCTCAGAAACGGAGACCCTGTCGGCTGTTTCTGGGCTCAAACCCAGGGGCCAGCTTGGCCATGGCTGCAGGGGCTGGGGGAGGCGGGAGGGCTTGGGGCTGAGGGCCAGTGGGAGGGGGGTGGGCAGCTTGCGTGGCCCCCACCGGAGGTGGGGGCCTGGGCGGGTTGCGTGGACCCTCACCAGAGGTGGGGGTCTGGTCGCGCTGGTCCCCAAAGTGAGGGACGCCGGCATGCACCAGGCAAAAATCAACGCAGGAGATAGTCTCTGGGCGAAAAAGCACTTTTCACAGGGGTTGTGTGTCCAACTGTTTATTCAGAACCGGAATAGTTATTCCATATTTAGACAGTGTACAATTATGACAGGTCATATTCATATGCCAGGGATGACAGTGAGTGATTTACAACTTGGGCTAAAGCCAACTTCATTGAAACAAGCACAAGCTGCAATGGGCTGGAGCTGGAACCCAGGAGGAGGTGGAACTGCAGCCAAACTGGAACTGAGCATCAGCTGGAGCTGGACAGGAGCTGAAGCAGCAAACTGAGCTGGAACTGCACTGGAGATGAAGCCAAGCTGGAGCCATCCACAAACTGGAGCTGGAACGAGCCAGAGCCATCCATAAGCTGAAGCTGGACCTGGAACCAGAGCAGAAACAAATAGGAGCCAAAATGGAACTGGCACCCTCTATGAGCTGGACCTGAAAAAAAAAACAGGGGCAGAAATAACCAACCTGAGGCTGAAATGAGCCAGAGCCATCCAGGAGCTGGAGCTGCACATGAACTGGAGCTGTCCAGGAATGGGACTTGAAAGCAGAGCAGAAACAAACAGGAGCCAAAACTGAACTGGAGCAGTGCAGGAGCTGGACCTGAAAAAAACAGGGGCAGAAATGAGCTGCAAATGAGCTGGAGCTGTCCAAAAGCCAGAGCCATCCATGAGCTGGAGCTGTCCAGAAACGGGACCTAAAAGCAGAGCAGAAATAATCAGGAACCACCAATGAGCTGGAGCCAAAACTGAGCTGGAGCAGTGCAAGACCTGGACCTGGAAAAAAAAAGGGACAGAAATAACCAAGCTGAAACAAGCCAGAGCCATCCAGGAGCAGGAGCTGCACATGAACTGGAGCTTTCCAAAAATGGGATGTGAAAGCAGAGCAGAAACAAACAGGAGCCAAAAACTAAACTGGAGCAGTGCAAGAGCTAGACCTGAAAAAAAAAACCAAAACCAAAACAGGTAGAAACAACCAACCTGAAGCTGCAAATGAGCTGGAGCCACAATGAACTGGAGCTGTCCAGAAATGGGACCTGAAAGCAGAGCAGAAACAAAGGGGAACCACCAATGAGCTGGAGCCAAAACTGAACTGGAGCAGAGCAGGAGCTGGACCTGAAACAAAAGGGAGCCCAAACCAACAAACCCAGCAAACAGGAGTCAGAGCTGGGGCAGAAACCAACGAGCTGGAGCCACAGACAAACTGGAACTGAAAATCAGCTGGAGACAAAACTGCACTGGAAATGAAAATGAGCTGCAGCCAAAACTGAACTGCAGTTGTCCACGAGCTGGACCTGAAACAAACAGGGGCAGAAACAGTGACCTGAAGCTGCAAACAAGCTGGAGCTTCAAACTGGCACCAATCACAAGCTGGACCTGAAAAAAAAGTGCAAAACCAACCAACCTGAAGCTACAAATGAGCTGGAGCCACAACAGAGGAGCTGAAATGAGCCAGAGCCATCCATGAGCTGGGGCCACAACAAATGGAGCTGCACATGAACTGGAGCTGTCCAGGAATGGGATGTGAAAGCAGAACAGAAACAAGCAGGAAACAAAACTGAACTGGAGCAGTGCAGGAGCTGGACCTGAAAGAAAAACAGGGGCAGAAATAACCAACCTGAAGCTGCAAATGAGCTGGAGCCACAACAAAGAGGAGCTGAAATGACCCAGAGCTGCCAGTGAGCTGCAGCCACAATGAACTGAAGGTGTCCCGAAATGGGACCTGAAAGCAGAGCAGAAATAAATGGGAACTACAAATGAGCTGGAGCCAAAACTGAACTGGAGCAGAGCAGGAGCTGGACCTGAAACACATGGGAGACCAAACCAACAAACAATCCAAAACCAAATGGGAGCCCAAACTGAAATGGAACTGAGTGTGGTGGGTTTGAGTGGCTTCACCCTTTTTGTTTGCACCTTGCAGCCAAACACAGCTGCACTCTCACACTCCCCGCCTTGCCCAAGGAGCAGGGGAGAGAATTTGATAGAAAAGAGCGAGGAGACTGACGGGTTGAAATAAAAACTATTTACTAATTAAAATAAAATGATAATGATAACAACAGTAATAACAGAATATGCAAATGAGTGATGCCCAGTGCAGTTGCTCAGCACCCCCCGACCGCTGCCCAGCCTGTGCCAGGCAGTGACCCCGGAGCAGAGACCGTCCCCAAACTGAGACCCCGGAGCAGCGAGAGCCCGAGAGACCCCCGAGGGAATCCCCCGGCTCCCGGTCACCCCCGTGACCGTGCTGACAGGACGGGACACGCTCTGGAATATTTCCCTGGCACATCCCAGTGCCAGCTCTGGGGTTTGCTGTTCCCTGCGCTTCTCCCTCCCAGTCCCAGTGCAGCTGAGAACCGGCCAAACACAGCGGCCTTGGGCTCCAGCAGCACCTCACAACATCAGCACTTGATCAACATTCTCCTCATAGCAAACCCCCCCTGAACCCAGAGCACAGCTGTGCTGGCCCCTGAACAGACAATGAACTCTGTCCCAGCAAAGC
The DNA here is from genome assembly GCA_907165065.1 of Caprimulgus europaeus. Next base: position 81,223,416 of record OU015526.1, read on the forward strand.
CAGGGCACTGGGACCAACGGGAGCCCCAACAACCCACCTGGAGCCGCAGCCGAGCTGGAGCCGCGCAGTCCCCGCTGCATCTCTGGGCGGGCGCGGGCCGGGCTGTCCCCACGCAGGGGCTGGGCTGTCCCCATGCTGGGGGCCGGGCTGTCCCCACGCAGGGGGCAGGCAGCAACATCAGCCTCAGCACAGGCGGCTCCTGGCATGGCTGGGGCTCCCCTGTCCATCTGTCCATCCCTGCAGAAGAACAGACAGGGGACAGTCAGAGCTCCTGGTGGCACCACACAGCCTGGCCCAAAGAGCCCCCGAGCTGCTGCCCTGCAAACCCTGCTGCCCCCCGGGCACGGGCAGCTCTGCTCAGCCCCCTCGGCAGCAGCAGCCCAGCACCTCACCCTGTGATGGGAGGGGAGGGAGAAATGGGGATGGGACACCAGAAACATCCCTTTTCTCCCCAGAAAGGTGGGCAAGAGCCAGGATCTGGCTGAAAACTCACCCAGCACAGCAGCACACATTGACTCCAGCAGCCCCAGGCTGGGGATGGGGCTGGCACCACACCAGTGAGGTCTGGGCCGGACCCCGACAGCACCCACTTCCAGCTTCCCAAACGCCCCTCACAGCCTCAGCCCCCCCGAAATGCGCAGCCCAGACCTGCCTGTCCCTGGCTCACGGTGGGCTGCAGGGATGGGAATCTTGGGGTCCCCCAGGGCCCCACCTGCGCCCACAAACAGCCTCTGGCCATGGGGGGACCCTGCCTGGGCAGGTGCTGAGCCCCTGCGAGCCCCAAGGGACACACAGTGGCACCCCCACCAGCACTGCCCTGCCAACGCTGGGACCCCTCCTTATCCCCAAGAACCACGTGGGGAGCTCTGCTGGGGCACAGCGCTGCCCCCTCAATCCCTTGGCCGCCCACCAGCAGGACGAGGGGCAAAGCCAAAGCGCCCCAAGCACAAAACCACAGCAGCTCCACTCCCCGCTGCCTCGGGGCACCCACCTCACCGGGCACAGCCTCCCCGCCGGTGTCCCCTGGCACTTGGCACCTCAGGGCCAGGCTCCTCACCTTCTGGCACCCTCCAAACGTTCAGGTCCAACACGTTTTGACTCATCTCTGGCACCCACACGACCCATCCCTGGTCACAGGAACACTTGGCACAGCCACTCCTCAGCACTCTCGCTGCTGCTCTGCTGGTCCAGTCACCCCTGGAGCCCTCAGGTGTCCCAGAGTGTCCTTTATCCCTGAGGGACAGCTCTCAGCTTCCACAAAGCAAAGTCCTCCTGTCCAGGGCCGGGCTGTCCTCTAGTCTGTGTGACTTCAGCAGCAGCACTGCCCACATCTCCAGTGAAACACCACCAGCTCGTCACACTGCAGGGCAGAGGGAACCAGCACAGAGGAGCAGAGTTTCCTGGAGGGGAAAGAAAAGTCTGGTAACAATCCATGCACAAATACAACAAGTGCTGTGCAAAGTCAACACCTGAACCTTCCCTCTTCAGTTTTAACCTCACACACCTTAACCAGAACCCGTGGCAAGCCAGCACACACAGGGGACTGGTCACCAGCTGCTTAAACACAGCAGCTGATAAACTGTGTTACCCAAAAGGAAACCAAAACGCAGTTCCTGACAGCCCTGAACTCACCAGAATCCCCTCCAGAAAGGCTGCTCCTGTGCAGGTGACCTGAGGGACGGCTGCAGCAGTTCTGCTCCCAGCTCAGCTGCTCCAGCAGCACAGGGGACATGTTCCCCCCAGCCCTGGCCCTGCTGGGAACCAGCAGCAGCTCCTGGGTTTGGGAAGGAAGAAACAAAAACCACTCTCAGAACCTGTGGACAAAGCCAGGCACCAGCAGACAGGTGGGGCCCATCCAGGTGCCTGCAGCTCTGCTGGCTCCTCCTGCCCCCTGTTCCTCACTGTGAGTAGGGCAGCACCAGGGGTTCCTGCTCCCATCTCTGGAGAGCCCCTGGCAGTGCTGACAGTCAGTCCCTCACCCAGCCTGTGCCTCTGGATGCCCAGATGGGCTTTGGTGTCCAGGGATCACCCGGCCTGCGCAGCCCAAACCATCCTGGCCCGGCCGGGGCTGGGCACGGGGGCAGCCCAGAGCCATGGGGATAAAACGTCTCATTTTGGGGCCGTGGCAAATCCAGCAGCACCTGTGTGACACGGGAAACACAGAATGTGCAGCACAAACGCGTTACCTGCCCCAAAGGAGACCCCGGCCCCGGCTCCCGGCGCTGCTGCAGAGCCCGCAGCCCCCACACCCGCCAGCCCCCGGGAGCCCTCCCGGCACGGCAGCACCCGCAGCCGCGGCCCGCACCCCACCGCCCCCCCGGCCCCGGAGTCCGCCCGGGGCGACGCCCGTCCCAGCGGAAGCACAGGCCGGGGACAGGCGGGGTGTCCCCGGGGGCAGCTCGGGGGTCCCGCCCGAGCACAGACCCCGCTGCCCGCAGGCGGCTGCAGCGTCTCTCACGGCTCGGGAGCCAGAGCCGGGCCGAGCACCAGCGGGAAAGTCCCCCGGACCCGAGAGCGGCGGCGGCTCCTCCCGGGGTGGGAAGTGGGGCACAAGCCCCGGTCCCCGCCGCGGAGGGTCCCAAGGGACGGTCACCCACCGCCACCCCCGGCCGAGCCCTGCGGGGCTGCCCAGGGACAGAGCCGCCGCCTCCCGCCGCGGGGGGCCGAACCCCCCCACCCCGGGCACCTCCTCTGACCGCTCCCGGACACCCTCCGGGAGCCGCAGCCGGGCCCGGACACCCCCCGGGAGCCGCGGCCGGGCTCGGGCTCCACCGGGGGAACGGCGCGGCACCGCAGACGGGCCCCGAGGGTCCGGGCGCGGCCGGGGACCCCTCCCCGCCGGCACCAACCCACCTTCCCCCCAGGGCCCCCCCGGTCCGGTACCTGCACCCGCCGCACCGTCCCGCGCGCGGCTCTGACGGCGGAAGCTCTCGCGGCGGAGGCGCCCCCTGGCGGTGGCGAGCGGTACTGCGCCCCGGGACCTGTTGAAGCCTCGGGGATCGGCGGCACCTGCCTCGCGGGGGGCGGCCCCTCCCGCGCCCACCAATCAGCGGTGCCGGGGAACAGCCAATCGCAAGGCGGGGCGGGAGCGGCCCCCTCCAGTGTCGCCGTCTGGCGGACGAGAAGCAGCACTACAGCCGCGCCGCTCCCGGCCCGCGGGCGCCATCTTGTGTCCCGTCAGGTCCCGCAGCGCAGCCCCGGGGCGGGGCCCGGCCGGTCCGAGCGGGGACAACGAGCGCTGTCCCCGGAGCCCGGCACCGGGAGAAAACCATTTCAGCCCCATTGGTGTCAGTTTGGAGGGAAACAGCGTCACCCTCGGCCTGGAGCAAGGGCGGAGCGGCGGGAAGAGCTGCAGAGAGGTCAGGCCTGTGCTGCTGTGACAGCTGAGCTGCGCCGGCAGCACAACAGGACACAGACCCAGGGCATCAGGGAGAGAACTGGAGGGTCAAGGTGAGGAGACTTGTAGATTGAGACAAGAACAATTTAATAATTAGAGTAAAATAAAATTAAAATATAGTATGTATATGTATATCTATATGTATATCTATATGTATGTCTATATGTATGTCTATATGTATGTCTATATATGAGTGATGCACAGTACAGTTGCTCACCACCCACCCAGAGGAGCAAAAAGGAACCCTGAAATAGAAATCACAATCCTGGAAAAGCGAGTCTGAGCGATTCCCGAGAGAATCCTCCCTCCCTTTCCAGTCAGCCCTGGTTCATGTACTGACCATGACATAATAACATATGGAATATCTTATTGGCATATCCAACTGTCAGTGCTGGGTTTTGCTCACTACTACACTTTTCTCCAGCCCTCCCCAGACCTCTGCACTTGCACACGACCCAAACTCCATGTCCTTGTGCCTCACTGACATTTTTCTCATCACAAATCCCACAGTGAAACCAAAACACAGAGCTTTCTAGCTACTACTAGGAAGAAAATTAACTCTATCCTAGCCAAAACCAGGACAACTGGCTAAAGGAGAACAAGATGGGTGTTCCTCAGGGATGGATGTGGCCAAACTGCAAATAAGAGGGAGCTGATGAAAGGAACAATGGACAGATGGGTGTCAGGCTGCCACAAGGGAGGTTCAGCACAGAAATGACCCCAAAAGACAGGTTTGCAGTTGTAGCATCAGCCTTGTGTGTGGGCACTCCCTCCTAAGCCCCAGGAGGTCAGGAAACATCTTTCCTGGTGAGGAATTGAGGAGGAAGGAACGCTGCCTAAAAGCCACCCCAGCGGGTTCCAGCAGCAGCCGCCCTCCCCTGTCTGCTCAGACTGGGCCTGGCTGGTTTTTAAGCTGCTGTGTGCAGAAATGTGCTCAGAGGCCTCCAGGACTCCCCTGAACAGAGCTCTGGTGCTGTCTCCCTGCAGCTGGGATGCAGCTTTCAGGGCTGCCCAGCATCAGGTCCCACCTGAGCCATGAAGTCCAAGGCTGAAGGTCTCCAGTGTCTCAGATCAAAGGTCTCTGCTGTTCTGCAGCCGCACGACATCTCCCGTCCCAAACACACCTTGTGTCTGCACTGCTGAGCCCCCTCAGCCTCTGACTCTGTTTCTACAAGTCCTGCTTCCCTCATTTCATCCCCCCCAAAATAAACCCCCCACAGACACCAACACAGTCACCCCAGGCCCATTTTCCTCCCAGCCCCGAGCAACCCATCTGGCTCAGAATAAATCTCCAGTGACAGCTGCTGTCACTGGCCACAGAAAATCCCTGGGGCCAAAAAGAGTTTCCTTTTAAATTCTCCCCCAATCCCAGCTGGAGAGAAGGGGCAGTGGTGCCACCCCAGGGGGAAGGAGAGCACAAAGTGTCCCCGCTGGCCTGTTTAGTTCTTGAAATGCCACTGAAGAAACCTTTTCCAGTGCTGGCTCTTTTCTTTCCTTCACAGCTCAGAGCGTATCTGCTCCCTCCCAGTGAGCATCACCACGTCAGGATGGGTGACCAGGAACCTCACTGGCTCCACTGACAGTTCACAATTCACAGAGGAGCATTTCTTGCCAGCTGAAAAGATCCCACAGTAAAAATATTGGGGGGCACTTTTTGCTTATGTTTTCCTAGGAAAAAGCTCCCTGATTTCCTACCTAAATGTGCTCAGGGCCAGCTCACACCAAGCAGGGACCTTTCAGTGCTCTCCTGCAGCTGCACAGGTTGGGTTTGTTTCCTGGTGTTCCCTTCTGAGCCCCAAGCACAGAGAAGAGCGAGATCCTGCCCCAGCTGTCCGGGCTGCCCAGCAGCGAGCTCTGGGCAGAGTCTCCCCTGCAAAGGGCGTCCTCTGCCCGTCCTGGGGCAGCACCTCTGGGCACTGGGGCTGGAGGAACCTTTCCTGGCTGTGGGGCTGTGACTGACACAGGCTGCTGCAGGTGAAGGCTTTCCCATACTGCAGGGAGCTGCCAAAACCACCTCCTCCATCAGAAACAGCTCCTGTCCTGCTGTCCCAAGGTCCCACCGAGCTGCTGACTCCTTCTCACTTCCCCTGGGTGAATGAACCCAGAGCTTCTCCTCCCTGGTGTTTCTCACCCCTGAGCTCCCAGACTGAGCAGCCAGAGATCCCTGCTGGGACAGGAATCGTGGCCTCAGGCTCAGGGGGAAGTTGGATCCCGTTTTTATGATCCCCCCTGCCAAGGCCACCCCCCCTCCCAGCCAGTCCTCACGCAGCAGGGGACGATGGCTCGTGTCCCTGTGACCCCTGAGAGGACAGGTGACCCCTCTGATGGGTGCAGTGGCAGACAGACAGCAGCGAGCTGCAGCTCACACACACTCCTGGTTGGGAGATCAAACCCAAATCCCTCCCCTGAGCTGGGTGTGTTTTGGGAGCGATTGCTCCGGTCCCCAGAGGAGAGGGGACATCACCCCTGGGGCTGTCACACGTCTGCAGTGACATCCCACACAGCAGCAGTGTCACCTCTGCTTCAGGACCTGCCAGCACAAACCCAAGTCTGTGACACGAGCCCCAGCACAGCTCATCTCCTGCCCAGCAACTTCCCCTTTAACAGCTGAAAGACTTTCAGTCAGGAGGAGAAACCAGAGCACAAGAGAACCCCACAGTGCACCCACACTTTGTGAGCCTTTTTGAGGAGAAGAAAGCAAAGATTCTCACCATCACACCCGTGAGCAGCTCACCCAGGACACAGATCTGAGTCCTGCTCTGCTGGTTGCAGACTCCCATCCCCACAGCAGCAGCACCTCTCAGTGTGGGCACACACAGAAATCCAGCACCTCCAGATGAACATTTCAGTTTCCCTGGCAGAAAAGGCTTCTTTTGAATGAGGTGTTTCAGATTTCAGATGATTTTTCTCTCTGTCAGCCCAGATGGGGCTGTTACAGCCTCACAATGTGTTCTCAGCCATGTACCAGAGCACACAGAGCTCATCTGAGTGTGAGATCGATGCTCCCACCCCCAGGCAGAACCCACAGAGACCTCCTGGCCTCTGCTGCAGCCCCCCGTGCTGCGGCCGCGCGTCCTGACAGCCTGGGCCTGGCACTGGGTGTGCTGGGATGGGGCTGGGAGCTGGAGAAGAGGAGAAGGTTTCTCCCTCATCTCTCTCTGTCCCTCTTTGATTGCTTTAGCTGGGTCTTTCTCATTTCCACTGCTGCTGGTGGATTCGAAGGACAGAGGCAGAACAAGCAGCACAGATCCAGGGCCCAGTCTGTGCCCATCGATCCTTTTCCTCCTGTCCTGAGAAAAACCAGGAGTGAGCTCCCCACAGGGCCAGCTCTGAGCACAGGGACCCCAGAGAGGGCTGCGTGCAGGGAGCTCTGTGAGCAGCACCCAGAGCACACCCACGCTCCTCACTGCTGCCCTGCCTGTGCCTCACCCCACAGAGGACACTTGGGCACCTCCTCACCAGAGACGGGGTCTCTGCCTCAGCCCCCACCCCCAGGGATGCTGCCAGCCTTGCTGGGGAGCCAGCCCTGGAGATGTCAGTGGAGATGTGGGAGCTGCTTGGTTCCAGCTGTGCCAGAGCCACCCCACCAAGTCCCCATCACCCTGGCCTCACCTGCAGCCTCCCCCACCCACCCCCATCCCCATTGGCCCCAGCTCTGTATTTAAGCTCAGGCCAGGGGGCTTGTTTCTCACTGTAGGGGTAGCTGTGTTGTAGGTATTCTTGTTAGTGTTGATGTTTTTATTGCTGTTTTTGTGTTCAGTGTTTTTTTGGTTGGTGGTGTTGGGCTGTCTTGGAGTCCTGTTCAGGTACTGTGGGGCTGTGCATGTAGGTGGGGTGTGTCTTTTGTTTTCTTGTCCTCATTAGGTTTAAGTGTGGAGTTTATTCAGTTTTTATGTACTTTGTCTGTATCAGGTGAGTTATTGGTTATCTATAAGTTTTTATTTGTTTTCTACTTCTAGAGAATGATAAAAAAAGGCTGGAGTGTGTTCTTAAAGCATGCCTGTCAAGTTTTGCCTTATTGCTTATATCTAAGAACTCTTATTCTGGTTTTAGCATTGTGTCAGAACTCCTTGCTTTCCTGATCTTTGAGGTTTCCATTCTCTGTTTGAGCCTAGTTCAGGTAAAAGGGCTGTTTGGGTGGCCTGTACCCATGGATGGGTGCTCTGGGGAACCCCTGAGAGCAGGGACACTTGTCCAGGTTAAGTCAGAGCCCTGGGGCTTTGTTTTTTGCTGTGGATTGGGAGATGCAAGCTGGGCCTGGAGCACTCCTTGGTCCTTCTGAGGTTTCCTTCTTCCTCCCTGTATCCAGGTGAGGAGGGAGAAAGCCCCTGGGGATGATGGGGGGGTGACTGTGCCCAACTCTGGCTGTGGGGTCTGGGTAGGAGTTGGGGTTTGGGAGGCAGGAACAGGGAAGGCAAATCCTGCTGCTGTCACCTGGGCCATCCAGGCTGTTCTCTTCCCCTGGCTCCTGCTGCTGCTGGAGAAGCTCCCCTGGCCCTCTCTGCGGAGAGGCTGGATCTCAATGCTGTAGCTCAGCAGCCAGCACAAGAGCCTGGGAGTGGGCTGCTGTGCTGGGAGCACTGGGTGCACTGGGGCTGGCTCTGGGCTGTGGCTCCCCAGCTGTGCTGGCTGGGGTGTGTGCCAGGGGGCTGGCATCTGCAGAGGGGGCTGCCAGTCCCTGACCCTGCTCACAAGCTTCCTGAGGCACAGGGGGGCTCACAGAGAGCAGGAGGGGGAGGCTCTGCAGTGGGACACAGGTAAGGAATCAGCTCTGTTTGGTTTTAGTCTGGGGGCAATCTGAGTGATGTGATTTCAGAGGATTGCTGCAGGCACTAAGTGTCACTGATCACTGAAAGTGGGGCTGAGGTTCCCAGGTGGGGTCTGATACCCCTTCCCTGTTTCCTGACCCAGCCAGAAGTGATGGCTGTTCTGGAAAGCCCAGTGCTGTGGGGGCAGCAGCCAAAAGGCAGCCTGAAAGCCATTTCCCAGGAGTTGGGGTGACCTGGGCTTGAAATGGCTCTAATTCTCGTGTGCTCAGCACTCTGTCCTTTAGGCTTTTATGCACTTGGGAACATATTTCAGGATCTACCAGTTAGATATCTCTAGCTGGTACCATTTTGGTGATCTAAGGTAGGTTTTAAATCCTACAGGGCTTGCAGTAGCTGACAGAAATAGTGTAGGGATTATTTATCAGCCCTTTCAGGGGCTGCAGCTGCCCCTGAGGGCCAGGTCAGCTGGGAACAGTCTTTGCTGTCAGCCTGTTCTCCTCTCTTAGAGGAAATGGAGAGCAATGCAGAGCATCTGGGAGGTGAGTGTTGCTTGGGGATGTGCTGCTGGGTGTGCAGGTGAAATCCCAGCCTGTTTTCTCCTGGGCTTGGTGTGCATTGACAGGAGTAACTGAGTCTGGGTGCACCACCCACTCAGCACTTCTGGTGCTGCAGACCCAGGACCAGCAAGTCCCTGAAGAAAAGACAAGTTGAGGCAGAGGGAGGAAGCTCAGGCAAGACATCATTACTGCCTGAATTGTTTTCTGCCACGAGTTGCTTCTGGGAGGGTAAAAGACCTTGCATCCCTGCTGAGAGAAGCTGACAAACTGCATGAGCTGTTGTTCCAGTGGGCAGTGAACATGAGTCTCCTGGTCACTTTCTTGGTGCAAGCACCACTGCTGTTCAGTTGCCATCACCAGCTGGACCACTGGATGTCTGCACTGAGCAGAAGTGAGGTGCAGCTGGAGAGAAACCCTTCCAACAGTGGAAGCAGAGCCAAGTGGCAGGGAGCAGAAATGCTAAGAGGGTGGTGGCTTTCTCCCAGGCCTGGGCACCCTTGAGGCAGGGGTGACTTTGAGGTGTTTCTTGTCAGTCTCTTGTTTGAGAGTCCAGGACTAAGTTGATGTTACCCAAACTGGATGCTGGAGTCTCAGTGTCTGGAGAGAGGGAGAAATGTTCCTTCTGTTGAAGATGTCCTTGACATCTCATGTCCATAGCAAAGGCTTGGTGTGATGCCTGCTGATTTAGGTCCTGTCTGGCCATGGATCCATGCAGCAGCTGGAGACTCTGCAGTTTTGGGTGCTGTGGGGTCCCAGCCTGCATGTAGCTGCCCCAGGTACCTTTGAGCTGTGCCCCTGGGTTTCAGTTTGGGACTGAGCCTCCATTTCTGGGTCTCTGTTTGCTGGCCATTGCCTCAGAGTGGGTCCTGCTTAATCCAGGAGCTTGCTGATCAGGTCAGAGGATGCAATCAGGCCCTGGGATGTTGCACTGGGTCTGCAGCTCCCTTGGGGCCTACACCTTGCAGGGGAGAAGGGATGTATCCTGGGGACCTCCTCTTCCACTGTGTGTCCTGCAGTGGTACTGTCTAGGATCAAGAGCCCTTCCTACTTCTGACATTTCTTCCTGCCTCTTAAACTAATTTGTCACTTTTTGTCTCCTTTTAGTGGCAGAAGTGCCTGCTGGAATGGCTGTTGCACTGCACATGGAAGAACAGAGCCCTCAGCTGTCTCTGCATTGCTGTGAGCCCCACTGTCCTGTCAGTGTCACCTGCTCTTGGGACAGACCCCACTCCTCCATTGGCCATCCACTTGCTGAAGTGTGGGAGCTGCACAGACCCAGGAAGATCCAGGTGAAACAAGGTGTTTTGTTTTAAAGGGGTTAAGAGTTGGAGGTGCAGGCAGCTGTGAAGAGAGTTTCCCAGGCAAGAGGACAGAGGCAGCAGGGAGAATTTCAGAGGTCTGGATCCCAACAGCCTTGTAGAGCAATGGTTTGATCTAGTGCTAAGGAGGGCAGCCCATGGGCATGGCTGTAGCATGGGCTCTGCAAGGCTTCAGGACTGACATGGATCACATCTCTGTTCCAACTGGTCTAGCTCTGTGGAGCTGGTTTCAGTTCAACTGTGAGAAGCAGGAAAAACTGGAGCAGTTCCTGAGGTCTGGGTGCTGTTGGCTGAGCTGATGAGCTTTGGTTTTAACTTTCTACAGCTCCAGTGTAACACTTTGCTCTAGGTTGTAGTCAAGAGTTTTGCTGCTGTGTAGAGGAGGTAGTTTTGGTACCTGCTAATGTGACAGTGTACAAGTCTGTGACAGCAGCAGCCTTCAAAGGTGAGATCCATGGAGCAGTGTGGAGCACAGGGCTGATGAGGAAGGGGCACAGGGTGACACTGGAAACCCTGGGGCTATGAGCAACTCTGACAGTCAGAGAAGTGAATGTTTGGGAGCTGGGCAAAACAACTTTAGGAGTTTTACAGAGAAGCAGGAAAAGCCATCTACTCTATCCTGTTTTACTATCAGTTTTGGCTTGCTGTGGGCTGGGAGATAGCTGAGGATGAAGACATGACCTCAGTGTGTGCAGCCAGCTCAGTGCACAGAGAGAAGGGGAAGGTGCTGCCTACATCCCACTTTTCTAGTGGAGGATTGAAGGCTGAGTGCTTGGCATAACCTGTTTCCAGTTGAAGTCAATCCCCTCAGGACACAGAAGAGTGGCTGAAGGGCAAGCTGAACAGCAGAGTAAGGGGTGGAAGGTAGCTCCTGTGCAGCAGTTTAGAAGGTGCCCCCAGGATTTGTGTGGATCAGAGGGAAAGCTGGTGCCCTGCACTGCAGGTAGCTCATGTGTGGGCTCCCTGGCCTCCCCAGGGTGATCCTGGTGACCCTCTGGTGACTGGCTGTGTGACCAACACAATCCTTAAGCAGCAGCTGATGGCTGTGAGCTGTCTCTCCAGTCACAGACATGCTGTCAGTTGCTGGTACAAGGCTGTTCACTCAGAGGTGTCACTGTCTACACTGGTGAGGGGTTTAGTACCTTCAGGATGACTTTGTTTTCTGTTTAGAGAAGCATTAGATCTTGTTCCTTATCCATTAGGTATGTGTCACATAGTGTCCAGCAGTTACTGGCTCTGCTCCTCTCTTGGAATGTAGCTTTTGGTGTTGCTGTCTCTAGTTTTTAATATACAGTTACAAAATGTGAATTTAAGAGTGCAGACACTGAGCTGCACCTTGTATTAGTGATCACAAGCACTGCTGAAATGACAACTTGCAGGTGACCTGCTTAGAGTTGCTGTTTGAACTAGCTCTAATGCTGGCAGCTGTGTGCAAGTTGAGAAGTGAACATAGAGACTGGAAACAAGTCCCAGAATTTGGTTAAAATGGGATGAACTTTACCAATGGTTGTGAAAAGACTTTATTCTAAAAAACCCCAACAAACCCAAACCCCCAGAAGTTCAGTGCTTCTGAAGGTGTTGGCATTTCTTTGAATGCAGTTGTGGTGAGGTGTTTCCTCAGTACCTTCCCTGGAGCTGCTGGTGGAGGAATGGGTGCCCTTAATTTACCTGTAAGGTCACAGTTTTGTTAATGGCTTCTCCCCACTTGTCCTGTAGATCCAGTTCCAGTGATGCCTCACAGGTGACTTGGGGTGTTCCCAAAAGCAGCATTTCTCCCTGCAGTGGCAGCTCACTGGTGGGTGCAGGTTTGTAATGTGCTCTGTGACAGAAGCAGTTTCCCAGCCCTGACCTCCATGAGGCAGAGTCTCCAACTGGGCTGTCCCTGGCTGTGCTGAAGGGCTGTTGCTGCTCTGCCTGACACTGGTGTCTTGCCCAGTGAGCCTCAGGCAGTTGGACCTGTTTTCAGAAGTGAATTGTTGACAGTGACAGACTTGGAATCCTCTTCATGTTGCACAGGCAGCCCTGGCTGACAGGATTTTTGATTTTGATTCCCTGGTTGACCCTTTCAAAGCATTGGTATGACTTTAGTTGCTTAAGTAACAAAATATTTAATGGAAGAGCAGGGCCAGGGCTGTTCTGGCTTCAGAAAGACAATTGAGGAATCCTTTTCACTGTGTGCTAAGCTGGGCTTGCACAACAGGCTGTAGTGCTGGAGTTAATGTAATGCTCTTTGTAAAAGGATAATAAAATAGTCCAACCTGCATGGAAAAGAGGAAATTGGATGCAAAGACTTGGGGCAGTTTGTGATGATGGACTTGCCAAAAGGAGCCTGGCAAGTGTAGTACTGGAAAACTCCACATGAAGTGTAAGAAGAAAGAGGAACCTGTCTGCATGAAAAAACCAACTTAGTTCAGTGGAACAGAGGCTCTGTGGGGGGAATTTGTTTGCTCCAGCTGTCCCAGGTGCTGTAATTCCTCCTTTCTGAGGCACCAGTGCAGTGAAGTCTCCAGCAGCAGCAGCACTTGCTGAATGTCACTGTCTGACAAACAGCAGCACAGGAGATGCAGCTCCAGGTAGGTTTGGCTGAAATGAAATGCTGCAGCAGTAACATGAAGGGTGAAGCTTCTCCTGACACTGGGTGGTGTGGGAAGAAGCAGAGATGATGGAACAAGGACAAGAGTAGGAACTCTTTGCTAAGCTGACTTGTGATTGTTTTAGCCAAGCCAGGGGGTGCAGCCCCTGCTGCAGCAGAAGCCTGGTGTGGGTTGTGCAGCCACACAAGCAGAATGGGCACAGCCTGGCTGTGCTTCCTGGCTGGCTGAAGGCCTGGAGCTGCACACAGCTTCTAGTGGGGTGCTCTGCCTGCTGCTTCAGCTCTTCCTCTCAGCCCTGAAGGAGTGTGAATCCTGAACTGGGTCAGCTTGTGACAGAGGCAGTGCTGGTCCTCATGTGTTTGTCCTGGGTGTGTGGAGGAGGAAGGGATGGGTTCAGAAACTGGGTGCAGGGAGAAAACTTGCCCAGAGAGGTAAATCTTGGGGTTGTTGATGTGCTTGGTGCTCTTCCAGCTCCTGGAGAGACCAGGGAAATAGGTGGGTGTGTAACTCAATGCTTGGGGAGAGCAGAGTTGCCCCCTTAAGTGGGCTTTCACCATCTCCTCTGACTCTGCCTGGTGTTGGGTCTCATAAAATGCTGCTGGTCCTGACTAGTGCTGGAAAGCTTTCCTTTCCTCTCTGCTTGGTAATTCTGCATCCAGCATGTGTGTATAACCAGGCATGGCTGCTGCCTGTCACACTGGCACAGTGATGATGGCTCTGGGGCTTCATGTGCAGGATGTCAGTGTTGGTAACAGCTGGCTACCAGGAAATCCTGCATGGCTGTGTTTGAGCACTGGACTTGGCCACATGGTGTCAATGTGAGGCTGTAACCCACGTTCATGGACTGTACTGGGAAAGCTTTGCTTGTGCAGTTGTGGGGTAGTTCAGTAACTGAAGTTGAATGACTCTTTCTGGGGAAAACAAATAGGCTTTGACTTCAGAGGAAGAGTTTGGTATTAGCTGATGACTTAAAAGCTATCAGAAAGCCATTAATCATTTGTCTTTGAAACAAATGCCATGCCAAAATGTAGACATCCCTACAAGAGTACATGGGACCACGGCCTTTTTATCTTTACCTGTATCTAGTCACCATGATTCTCTATTGCTTTAATCATGGTACTTGCATCCTGAACCAGAGTCCATCCTCTGATGCAAGCCTGCATTTCAAGTTGGGGCTGGTAACCACCCCCAGTTACCAAGCTGGTGAGGTGCACAGGCTGGTGCAGGGTGGTTTTATAGGTCATATCCTTGCTCCTCCAATCTGCTTCTCAGTGGTGATGGGGCTGCTGTGTTGCTGTCACCATGCAGATGGCTCAGAAGTTGCCATTGCAGTGGAGAGGGTTGGTTGATTCCTACCTGGCTGTGTCTTCTTCACTGGGTACTTTGTGACCCTCCTTGTGAGGCCTTGTAGGAGTCTGCAGAGCCCATGAGTCCCTGAGCATCTCGCAGGTTCCTATACCCTGGTTTCTGTTCCCAGCTGAAGACACTTGAGTCAAGGAAAACTCTTCTTGATGTCTACAAGTATGACCTGACTGCTGGTCCCTGCTGCCTCCACCTTGCTCATGGACACTGCACCTCTGGGAGGGGAGACAAGAATCTGGACTAACTGAGTTGGCACAGTTTGATTCCACCAAGTTGTTTTTCTGCTTGATTTCTGAGAGCTACTTGATGAGCTCTGTAGTTGGAAATGAAACCAGGAGGTGACCTTTTGGTGGCTGAAAGGTTTTCTGTTTGTTTTGAAGCACTTGCCCACCATATTCTTCTTCAGAACCTGTGTGGATGAACAGTCAACTGTGCAGTGGGGTCATTCTGCTTGTGCTGGATGAATTACCCAGGAGCTAATTTATCTCCCCTAAACTTGAGAGAAGCAGCCTTGCTGACATGAATGATGGTTAAAATAGTGACAAATGGCATTTTCAACACCTCAAGCATGGGAGTCCTGCTGTAAACTGCAAGGAAGTGGCCCCTGTTTATGTTGTGGGTGTTCTTTCCACAGGTCAGACCCAATTTGTGTTAAACACTTAATGGTTTAGGGTAATTTCTGTTTCTCTAGATGGTGGTTGCAGTGAACACAAACTCTGCTAGAATGTTTTTCAAGGTAAAAACAGGAATGAGCTTGGTGAGAAACAATAAAGAAATTATCTTTGCAGAAAGGAACCTGTGAAACAAAGCAGAAGTAAAGACATGTGAGCAGAGACACAAAGAGCAGTTGCTGCTGGACCCTGGCATCCTGGTCTTTCAGGATGGGTTTTCATAATGAACTGAATGGCAGCTTTCCTGCCTCTGGTGAATGGCACATAAATACCACCTGAAGAAGAATATGTGCAGAGAATGCTGGGCAGGAAGACACAGTTTGAGATCTGCCCTTTGATTCCAGTTCCTCCTGGTGGGCCTGTCCTACTTGAAGCACTAAGGACATGAATCTTGGACTACCTGTTTGTTTCTTCACCTGTTTAGCTTGAGAGAGCCACACTTGACATAAAATTCCAGCAAAGCTCCACTGGCTGTAGTGGCCAAAGTGACAGCAGCTGGGGCTGTTCACTGCCCTCTTGTTTACAAGCCTGACCTCAGTGGTTCCTTGTGACTCCAAATAATTAAACATCCCACTTGCTTTTCCTAGGTCCTTGCTAAAGGCTTTTCTAATTGTGGAAATAAGCTTTTCTGTAGTCAAAACTTATTTTGCCTTGGTACAGATTTGTTTACAAGTTCCCTTGCCAGAATAATTGGGGTGAAAGAATGAAAATGAAGACAATAGCCTTGACCAGGATGCAAACATGCCTGTGCCCAGCAGAGTGGTTGCTTCTTGGTGCTTGTTCTCCAGAGGGCTGGTCTAGTACTCTCTGCTCTTTGCTGCTGGTGTCTCCTTCTTCAGTGTGGTGTCCAGATGGACATGTGTTGGTTAGGTTTGGTGAAAGGTTAAGTAGAGTCTTCCCTGATGGGATTGGGTCAGGGGGTGGTGGTGATGCGGGACCTTGGTGTTTACCTTGAGCTTCAGCCCTCAATGATCAGTGGGGAAGAAGTAGAACATCCCACTCCTGCTGTTGCTCACTTGCTGGCTCAGCAGAACTTCTTGTTGGGGACTTTGTTAGCCTTGATGTGTGAATACTTGGCCTTGTTCCCAGATGTTGTCCCCTGGCTCCATAATCTGATGAGATTTTGATCTTCCAAGCTCCAGATGCTGGTTCTGTAATCCTGTGTCCAGCTCCTGCAACTGAGCACCTACTGTGAACATCTGCTGTGTTGCAGCTCAATAAAGTCAGTGTTGGTGTTAGTGGTGTCTGATTTTTTAATGTAATAAAGCTCCCTGCTTCCCTCTTCTGTGAAGATTTTAAACTATTCCTGGGTTTTCAGATTAATTTGTTTTGGTTAAAAAAAAACCCAAAAACATAAGCCCTTACCTGTCCTTCTGTGTGGAAAGTAAGTGTGTCCCCCCAGGGGATCTGTGTGAGAGTTCCATTCCCTAACTATCACCTCTATCCTATGTCACCAGCTGGCTACAAGTTAGTGTTGCTATAGTTTGCCTAAGGGATGGAGGCATTTAGGTGTAGGGTGAGGCATATACTGATATTATACCTCATTAAGGCTACAGTGAGAAGAGAGGGATGTCACTCTCAACTAGCCACCAGCTTGATAAAAGAGGCTGTAGGTGAAACACTTCACAAGGAGCAAGAGGGGGGGAAAAAAAGAAATAAATAGGGTTTGAAAAGTAAGTGAGAAACAGAAGATGATTTACAGCCCTTCTTGTGGTAACATGTGTGGAGGGGAAATGTGCTGCTCATATTTCAGTACTCAACAGAACCATCAGTTGTCACAGGGGTGGCTTATGACTTGCTCCCCTATCTCATTACAACTGACTGAGAGCCTACAACTTTCTCCACCCCATAAGCACAAAGGAAGAGCACCCAAGGATGGAAATGTTCTGCTTGCCAGCTGCTGCCTCTTCCTGCTGCTGTTGTTGTTAGTGTTTAAACTGGTGTTATGTTTGAGGCTTCATTCTGAAACAGCAAGGCCCACAACTGATCCTCTGCTGGGTCATGTCCTCACTGAACTCTGCCACCATTCACAGAATTAAAGGTGTCTCCAAGCCAGTGTGGTCACAGCTTCTCTCTTCCATTCTGTGCTGTTTTTTAACTCCTTCTGCACATAAGGGTGTGGACTTTTTCTTCTTTTCCTTCTTTAAAAGGAAGGTGTTGTGGCTAACCAGAATTGCCACTAAAAAGCTAAGGTCCATAGTTGATTAGATGTGTCCAGCAAAGGGATGGTGACCCCAAAAGGTGGCAGCAAGGCAGCTGCAGTGCCTGGGCTCACTCTGTGTGATACTGGGTGAGACACCAGGGGAGAGCTGGGGAATGTCAGTGAAGAGCTGTTGTTTTCCCAGACTGCTCTGTGTTGGTGTAAGAGGAAAGCAAGGCTGGGCTTGTCCAGTCTCATGAGTTATGTGAGCTTTGAAAACGTGTGATGCTCAATGTGTCTGGGATGTGATCATTGTCCTGGTTTTGATTATCATTTTCTCCTCTCTTCATGGGCCTCAGCACCATCCTGTTTTGAGCAAAGCCAAGAACTATTTCAGTGTAATAGCTGGTTTGATCAGAACCCAGTGATGCATCGATTCCATGAGGGGAAAAGTGCAAAGAGCCTCCCATTGTAGAGAAATCTTTAGGAAAGAAAAGCAAATAACTGACCGTCTGTCCCTGCATGTCCTGTAGTTGTCCTTCCTGTTAGCAGCTGGGCTGGAGAGAGGCGCCTGGCCTGGGGTTATTTATCACACAGAAATGATGTTGGTAAATTTGTCCAAAATTTCTGAAAGGCTCATCATAAACACTCATTTTCTAACAGGAAAGGTTGTTTTAATTTTGCATCTGAAAAGCTTTTTGTAGGTGCTGCCCAGGATGAGCAGCTCTGTGGTTATCCAGGATTTCCACCAGAGGAAGGTGAGCGTTTGCCTTGTCTGCAGCAGTCAGAGGGGTTTGATGTGACAGAGTTGGTGTGGGCTGGCAAGGCAGGAACATCTTGCTGTTTTCTGGAGTGTCCTGAACCTTTCTTTGTCATGGTCTTGAGGTGTTTCCCTCATGATTTCTCCCTGTCATCTGTGTGGGTGGATTTTGTCATGGAGGTTTTGTTTGTTTTTTTTTCCCTCAGCCTTGTGATGTTGAACAGTTTGGGCAGAAAAGGTTCAAACACACAAGTCTGGGATGTTGATTAAATTGAGTTGGTTGTGAAGAGCTGATTCACCAATCAGTTTCCCTGGGAAAGGGCTGCAGTTCCCTCACTGCCATGAGATGTGGAAACTCCCTGAGTGGAAAACCTCTGCAGGAGGAGGGGAAAGTGCTTTGGCTGTGACTCTTGTTGGCCACAGAGCTGTGACCCACCAGACAGAACTCACATGTGGGTGTTTTAAAGAACTTGAAGGAATTTGCAGGAAGTTTGAGTTGTTTCTTGTCAGAGGGAGAATTTTTGACTCACATTTTGCTGTTGATTTGTCTTCTGCCAGCTCAGCTTGTTGCTGCCCCAGCACTGCAGTGGGCAGATGCTCTTCTCTCTGTTTGGTTCTGGTTCAGTTCTCATTGAGCATTTCTTGTGGCCCAGTGTGCCAGGCACCTGTGACTTTGTCCAAAGGGAAATGGCAAAGGATTGAAGAACTGACAAGGTGGGGTATAATGGAAATAGCACTGATAAAATTAGGCTAAAAATACAATAATAAAATTTAGCATGCTTTTTATGCCTGAAAGAGGGAGGAATAAAAGTGTTGGCACAGGGTGCTTTTATATTTTATTTGTCTGTCATATTTAACTTTTTGTGGAAAAAGAAACTCTATAGTGAGAAATCATAACAAGAGTGTGAAGACCAGGATCCTTTGAGTTCCACAGTGTATTTATTTTATTCTTACTGTTCCAGACTGGCAGGATGGAGTGTTGTGGAAAGTTCAGGCTTGTCAGCTTCAAAGTTTAATTTGAAAAGTCACTTAAAAAAAAAAAAAATCAGTTTGTCCAAGTGGTGCTGTCATGCACCTCTCCACAGTCTTTGTTTCCTGTTTGAGATTCTCACCTTCTGTAAAGCAGATAATTTAACCTTCTCAGTGCAGCCCAGCAGTTCACAAAGGCCATGGCATGAATATTTATTCTCTACTTTCCTGTGTGACAGCTGAATCTCCACACTGCCAGGGGCAATTTCTTAATTTCTCTTTGAGAAAACCAAATTACATGGGCAGTGTGAAAAGGAGCCCCCAGCTCTGTTTGGAGGGGCTGGTGCTGACAGATCAGTCTGCCCCTGCCACCTCAGTGCTGCAATATCTGCACAGCCTGCAAGAACACCAGTCCAGTATGATTAAACAAAATGAACTCATTGAAGAGGTTTTCTGGTTTGCAAATCAGTCACCAAATGTGAGAGCTTTGCTGCAAATCTTTTCACAGGTTTCTGGTGATTGTTTGGATTATTTTCGCAGTATAAAGAGCTGCTTTTTTACCTGGTGTTTTAACTCTTTGTAGAGTGACAAGTGGGAAAAAGACTCCAGGATTGTTATTAGCAAATATTTATAGGATCAGCAGATCAGTAACACACCCGTGGACCAGGCTGGTTCCAGGCTGGATTTTCCACTTGGTAACAACTTCTCAGTTTTTGTGATCTGCTTTTGAATTGTATCCCAATGAAAATGTTGGTTTTGATGCTTAATGAAATGAAATAATGTCAGAATGTTGACCTGTCAGAAACTGGCCAGGCAGACCACTTAGAAAATCAGTTAGTCTTGCCCTAGAAACATCATTCAAATCAGTATTTTTTAATGAAGTACCTCAACCTTAACAGAACAAATACAGTAAATTTAGGCAAAAATCCTGCTTGGCTTTAGGAACAGAGAATCCATCAGAGAACAGAGCCATAGAGCTCCTGGGGTTGTTTAGAGATTTGGTGTCAGTGCAAGCAAATGGTCTTTTTCATTTTTCCCTGTTATTCTGGCAATGTTTTGCTGTGCACAAAGAAACCCTTTTGCAGGTAAAATTGCTTTTTAACCTGAGACATTGCCTTTGTGTATTGAGTGCAGAACTGACTTCTCCAAGTGGAACTGGTGCATTCACTTCCCACTTACACCTGATGAGCCTGTTAAAGTCTTGATTCAGTTCACAGACAAGAAAAAATTAATCCAAAACTTCCTACACTTCAGTTCTTACTCCAGACAGTCACTGCAAAGACTAGAAGAAATTGTCACAGATGGAGAAACCCTTTTGACCATCCAGCCCATCCTCCTGTGGATTTACCCAGGCTGCAGAACTTCCTCATTCGTGTGTCAGCCCTGATGGTGTCTGAGTGAGCGAGGCTGGAGCGGGGCCTGACAAGCCATGGGGGAGCTTATGTGTTACCATAAAAGATCAAAAGAATATTTTTTTTATTGAATAACTTGAAATAACTTTAAAATTTTAAAAAATCTTTTTTTTTTTTTTTTTTTTAGGGAATGCAATTGCCTCTCTGGCAGTTGCTGAGCTGTTGCTGCCATGGACTGTCAATCTGCTCAGCTGCAGATGTAAAGCTGCCATAGGATGGGGAGAGTCACCTTGGGTCTCAGGTGGGTTGCAGTTAAAAAAATGAAGCCATGGCAGAGTACAGTGACTAGGCTGTTCCTGTTTCTGATTGTTTTTTCCATCTGACAGCTCTTAGGCAGAAGGAGGCAGAGAAGGAAGTCCTGGGAGAGGAATTTTTCCTGCTTGCTCTGATAGTTGGTACTAGGTCCTGTGCTCAAGTGAAGGTGTCCATGTGCAGCCATATGCACAGGTTTATTCCCTCAGCACCAATATCTGTGATGGTTGATGTGTGTGGCAGTTTAACCCCCGGTGCAGAACTGGTTTAACCAGCAGTGAGAGGGCTCCTGTGATTTGGGGCTGATGGTTCCAGCCTCTTCCTTGCACGTGCAGTTATTTCTGTGCACTTTGTGACAGAGAGTGGTGCAATGGGCAGGTGACACAGAAACTGAGCTGGCTGGCTTTGGGTGCAGAGCCAGCTCAGCCACCTCCTCGCTGCTGAAGAGGCATAAAACACCTCAAAGGCACAGATCTTTGACTATTTTTGCCCTCTTGACCACCTAGGTGCCTTGGTAGAGTTTTGGGCACTGCTAGCCAAAGGTGTGTGGAGATGCCTGTTGTTGCACCAGCTCCTTCTGTCTCCCATCTGCAAGGAGGGCAGTTTTCTTTCCTTGCCAGTGCAAATTGTTCTCAGATTTCCAAGAAGCATCAAAGGCATGAAGGATTCAGTAAAGTAAAAGTGTTTAGAAAAGCAAGAGAAAATAAAAGACATTTAGAACAGAACCAGGACCAGGCTGAGACCTGCACACAGCTGACAGGAGTGCGCTTCACAGGAGGAGTGGAGGTGCTGGGCAGGAGCGTGGCCACAGAGACAGTTGTGCTAAATCAGAGAGTAACCTCCTGTGCTGAGCTCAGAGCCTGTGCTGGAGCCTGACCCTTCCTCTGTCCTTTTGTAGCTGGGGCCTTCCCAAGTCCAGCAGTCCCCAGGGTCCCTCCTCCTTGGAGTAAAGAGCCTCCTCAGGTTCACTCTCCTTCTCTAACTGGTGCTTGGCTCCTGCTCATCATAGTTGAGCAGCATTCTTTGCAATTCAGAGAGAGCTTTCTCTCTTCCAAACCCCATTAATATGAAGTATTTGGATCTTTAAAAAGTCAAGCCTTAATAGCTGCCAGTTAGTATTCTTCTTGCTTGGAAGACTGGAAATAATTCTTAATGAGGCTGCAGAAATGTCTTTTGGAAACCTTCCCTTTTTCTGCCTTTCTGCTGATAGATCTTCTGTTTCTGTCCCTGCATTTACAGATGTTCCTTAGGCCATTTCACCTGCTGTGTGAATTCCTGACAGCTCCCAGCTTATGTCTGGTGTTGAGATGGACTTTCCTCTTCTTCTGTTTGTTTAATGCACATTGTAGCAAGCCAGTTATTTTAAGCCAGTTTGATTTTCTTTCCTGAAAATGGCCTTGTGCTGTTGGGTATCTAGTCCAGTGTTTGTGAGTGAGTCTCAATTATCTACTTCTGTCCTCTTTGCTTTTTGAAACAGGTCTAATAAAAGCAGTGACATCTCCAGCATGAGTCTGGACTCCAGCACCTGAAGCTCATGAATGTTTTGTCATCTACATGAAGGTCATCCAGGCTGTGAAACACTTCTCTCTAGAAGGTACCGGGTCTTTTTCCTCCCAGCTGTGAAGGGGAGATGTTTACAGAGGCTGCTCCTTGGTGCAGCATTATCAGTCTGTGTGAGATATCACTTACTGCTCCCCTGTGGCACGTGCTGTGTCAGGCTGTTGATGCACACATGTCCAGCCTGTTTAGCCATGGAGGAGCACAGGTTCACAAACAGGCAAAGCTCTTCCTCTCACCCAGAGCTGGTGTGGGCTGGTCAGGGCAGGAAATGTTCTTCTCTGTGTTTGGAGCAGTAAGCAGCAAAGCAAAATTCAAAGGGCTTCAAATTCTCATCTGAAAACTTCCAAGATGGGAATTTTCCTGTGGGAAATGTCCCCTGGCACGTCAGGAGCCCTGCAGTGCAGGACTCTCACTGCCCTCGGTTTCTTCTTGAGGCCGGGTTCCTGCACGAGCGCATCTCCCGCGGTGTGAAGTTGTCTCTGCCCTTGCTGAGCCAGTGGGAACGATCTCCTGGGGCTACAGATGGGGAGCAGCTCCCAGTTTCTGCAAAAGGAGGTCCACTTTTACAAAGCAAATCTTGTATTTACCAAAATCTCCTTTACTGTGGGAGTTATCCTTGGTGAGCACTTTCACTCTGCTCTCCCTGGTGCTGTTCACGCCAATACCGTGAGCCTATACCAGGGTGAGCTGAAAGCTGACAGCTCTTTTCCATGCTCAGTTGTGACTTTGTTGAGGCCTCTTTGGCCTCTGAAATGCAACCTCTGCAGAGATGACCAGTGTCAGTGAAGGAGTTTTATTTGCAGCTGGGAGGATTCGTTTTGCCTCCGTGCAGTGTTGTTTGCATCCGCACACACGAGATCTTTCCTAGCAGGACAGCTGGGCATGGATGTGCACGGGTGTTCTTGTGTTGACATCTGCAGGTGCTTTCTGTCATTTGGGCAGGAGCTGGTTGGCGTTCAAACTGTCCAGGCAGAAGTAGTGTGAGCACAACCACCAGAAGACCCAGGAACTGGTGAGTTCAGTTCAAATATTCAGACTGTATCTCCAATATTTGATTTAATGAGAGTTACAGAATAATGGACTGACAGGTCTGAGGAACAGGCTCGTGCTTCACAGAAGGAGCTAAAAGGGTCACACTAAGGACCCACTGCTGAACAAGGAGAAATCTATGTTAAAAATGAATTTATTGCATTAGGTCTTGCTTTAAGTGGAGGACTTTTTAAATAAAATAAATTAGCAGGTATTTTGGTCTACAGGTAAAATAATTTCTGAAGGCAACAAGGGGGTCCCCCTCAGCTGCACTGGCTGGGACCTGCCCTGAGCCCCAACAATCAAACCCCCAGGCAGGGACATGCACTCGGGGCCCTGGCAAGTCCTGGGGGTCCCCCCTCTTTCCAGCTCCACAGTCCAGCTGGGGGCTACGAGCTGCAGTGATGTTTTCATTGTCTGGTGTCAGAAGAAAGCTGTCAGTATGAACAACAGCCAGCCTTGCATGCTGAAACACGGCCACAAATGCTGTTTGAGCAGCCCTGGTTCAGCTGCTCTGAGAGATTCACAGGAGAAAGTGAACGACTGTTCCCTTCTTCATCAGTGAGTATCTGGAGTGATTGTATCCCAGTCAATAATCACAGTTCTCTGTTTCTGTTATGTCACAATAAATGGGAGCTAATCCCATTTTAATCATGTTTTTGCTCCAGCCCAGTTCAAGAGCAATGAGCCCAGCCACACCACCTTTAAGAAATACCAGTGATGGAGCGAGTTGCTGAGTCTGCTCTTTAGACTCAGACACTTCTCTTTTTTGTTGTTCTTGTTTAATAGGCTCAGGAGCAAAACACAGCTCATTTATTGCAGTGTTGTGTGGATTAATGAATTGGCCTCAGTATGGTCAGGTGGCCAGAGGGAGATGAAAGTGACAGTTTACAGTCTCTGCAGCACCTTACCTGTCCACAGCAATAGCAACTGGAGTGAAGACAGAGGCAGAAACAGAGATTCCTTGGACCATCCCGCTCATCTGGCACACCAGGCTCCCAAAGGCCATCCTGGAAGGAAACAGGCAATTGCAGTTGCAGCATCTCACTGCAGCACAATGCTTATGGGCTAAGAGGAGATTTCCACCCCAGAACTAACACATTTCTGTTGCTCTGTCAGGCCTCAGCCGGGGTTAGGGAGGCAGAGGTTGTGTGAACACGTGCTTTGCCAAATGCCTTGTTTCTGAAGTTCCAAAAAACAGCAAAGCAAACACTTGTGGTTTAAAATGAGATCTCAAGATGAGAAAGGGAATTGACCAATACAGTTGATTATTCTCTGCATCTAGCTCGTGGCATCTGCCAAGTCTTCCTAAACACAGAACCTGGTAGTGGGAGAATCCTTTCCTAAGGATGAGGGATGGGAAGCCAGCAAGGACAGCCCCAGCCAGGAGGTGAGTTGGAGGCTTGTCTTCCTCACCTCTGACTTCCAGGGACTAGAAATGCCTGTAGAGCCCACTCAGAACTCTGCACCCGGCTCTCAGGGCTCCCAGGGAGGCCACCCCTCAGAAATGCAGGTGAGTCCCCCTCGAGCTCTTTCTGCCACCTAGTGTGAACCAACCTACCTGCAATGATGTTGTCCAGGAGGGTGGTGGGCATGCAGCAGATCCCCACCGGGAAATCGCTGACAGCCAGGTTTAAGATGAAGAGGTTTGTGACCGTGCACATGTGTTTGCTCCTCAGGACAATAAAGCAAACCACTCCGTTGCCAACCATGCAGAGGAGGAAGATGAGGAGGTAAGAGATGATGAAGACAGCTGCCACTGAAGGCTGGTGAAGGTAGAAGTCCACGTAGGAGACGTTGCCTTCTAAGTAGAGGTACTTCTGTGTCCCGCTATAATTCAGTGCATGAGGCCAATGGAACGAAGAATTTGGGTCCATTTTCTTCCTGATGTTGTGATGTGACTTAAAAGATATTTTTTAACAGGTCATTTTAGTCTGCTTGAAATAGATCTGGAGAAATGTGACTGGTTTGGATATGCTGTGTGCTGAAATACAGGCAAAGCTTATGGCTACTCATCCCCCCATGGCTGGTTCTAACAGTCCGTGTTCTGAGCCTCTCCAGAGAGGAAAAGCAACAAATAAGATTGGTTTGATTTTACAGCACAGGTGTGTAAAGTGACCAGTAGCTCTGCTGGAGGTTTTCATCCTTCTGCAGGCTCTATAGATGAAGTCCTCCCTTTCCCAAAGGAGAGGAAAGCCAGACAGGATGTCAGCTGGCCTATTGTGTTATATCAGGTAAACAAACCAACAACCTGAACAGTTTATTCTGAGAGAGAAAAATAAAATCAGTATTCTTGAGAACTCCATTTACTCAACAGCTTGGGTAACCTGGCATTTAGGCAGCAGTGAGATTGCTGAGCCATGAAAAACAGAGATTAAATTAAAGCTCTCTGAAGTGGCACAAACCTTCTGCTCAAATGTATCCAAATCCTGTCCCATTTCATGGAAAATGAAATATTTTTGTGTACAGTTGGTGTGATCCTGTGTGATCCTGGGGAATTTGTGATCTCTCCATGTTGCCATCTTCCTGCTGTAAAATGTGAGTAATACTTTTCCCACATGGATTATTCACACTGTAGAGTAAATTCTCCCAGTTTATATTTTATTGGCTTACTGATCTGTCTAAACTCTCAATAATGTGTTGTCTCAGTTTCAAGCTACAAGTGTCCACGCTTGCAGTGCTGTAGCAGCAGTGCTTTTGCTGGTGCCATGGCTTGGACATAAGGGACACAAGGCTTTTTATTTGACTGCCTGATGAAGCTGAAAGAATCAATTTAAGGCAGGTACAGAGTTTGTGTGCCCCAGACTGACTGACTTCCAAATGTAACTGGTTGAGATTAACTTTGCAGGCCACATTCTGCTTTCTTGCCCTGTAGAATCTGTAGTTATATGAGACACTGCACTGAATTTCCAAATCCAATCTTGACATTCACAGCTGACACCAGATAACTTGACTTGGAAGCAGCATTCAAAATTTTTTTCCAGGGTTATTTTATCACCAGATGGAGACACCTGAAGAGGCAGGGGCTGGAGGTGTTCCTAACTTAAAAGAATAACAAAATGAATTGGCAGCAGAAGGTGTAAAATGAACGTGTGGGTGCAGGTACCTTTGGGACACTTACTAATTCCTTAGTATAAATGGAATTTAAGTGAAGGCACGAGCATCCAAACCCTGGTGGGCTTGTATGTGAGGGAAGGAGAGCGCTGCCTCCACCTCTGTCCTCATGGAAGGAAATTGGGAGCAGGCCCCTTTTTTATGCAGCCCAGCTTTCAGCTGCCTCCCCAGATACCTGATGATGAGGTGTGTGCTGGTTTTCCTGGATCTGTGGAGGAACAATGGAAGGTGACATTCTGTGTCACTCTGTGTAGGGCAGCCCCCTCCCCAGGAAAAGACAAGGAGTGTTTGGTGGGCAGGTGCTTTTTCTTCATTCTTCTTGCTGGCTTTTACTTAAAAGCATTTCCAGTTTCCATTCTGTCCCTGCCTGTTGTTCCCTGGTGTTTGCTCACACCCAACTCAGGAAGGAATTGCAGCTTTTCTGTAGTTTGCTAGTCAATGAAATTCAATAACATCAAAGCCTCTGGAAGTGTTTTACTCCCAGGCAGCAAGTGCAGTAGAAAAAATATTTATTCTGCTATGCCTCAGGTTTGGAACAAGCAGAGTAGTGAAAAAGCCATCATGTTCTGGTGTCTTCTGCCTTTTTAGGAGTCACTTGGAATTCCTGTAATGGCTCTGTATTTTCACATGTTCATTAAAGGGTCTGCACATGAAGGCAGGGAGACAAGAATCTCAAATCTCTCACCAAAAAGTGTCTTCTTGCACAAAGGTGCAGGAGAAAGTCTCCTGGCATAACCCATATCTCATGCCACTATAAATGGAAAGTCAGTTTCCCATATTTACAGTAAGAGTTTAAGGTGATTTTGAAGTGAATGCCATTATTTTTGTGTTGGCCACATGGAGGAAATCTTGAAACCACTGGAGCCAGCCAAGACAGCTTCACCTTTGTGCACAACCATCATTTTGTTGTCTTGATTTTTGAGTGTGTGAAATCTCATCACAGGATCCTATGAGGCTTTCAAAGCTGAAACAAAGATAAGGAACCTTCAAACACATGAAGAACACAAGCACATTGTCATGGAAAAAGAAATGTGGTAAGTGCTGAAAAACTTGTTCTTCCCTTGCCCTCAGTTCTGTTCTCAGTAATGGGTCAACTACAGAAATTTCCTGGAGACCTGGGAAAATGAGAGCACCTCTGGTCTGCTGAGAGGTTAGGAGATACTGCTTGCAAAATGGAGCCACTGAGGGCTGGCAAAAATAGCAACACCTCATTCTGTAAGTGTCTTAGAAATAAGGAAGAGACAAATGCATGGATTATCCTATGACTTAGTAGATCAGAAAAAGCCATTGACTAAGACACATTGTTCTTTCTCCCCCCAAAAATGTAAAAAGATGAACTGTGAACATTCCCAGCAAAGTCCAGTGCTATTAGCAGCTGTTTGTAAGAATGAAGTAGGATGTGTAAAGTGGTGTGAGAACAGGAAGTGGTCACAAGTGACCTCTGCCTTTGTGAAAAGGAATGTTTTTGGAGGAAACAGTGGCAGGGCAAGCTCTCCAATTGCCAGCCAGGCTCTTTGGTTGCAAAAGACCATTCCCTCTGGAAACAGCTCAAACCCAAAGTGCTATTCAGCAGGGCTGCACTGCACAGCAGTATGCAGTGAGGCAGGAAGAAATCAGGGGAGCCCCTGACTGTGCAGTAGTACAAGGGACAAGGATCTGGGGTTTGTACCAAGCTACAGCTGAACAGGAGGCAGCAGCAGCACCACACACAAAAATGGCAGCACCCAAATAGCACCTAAGCAGGACAGTAGCTTGAAAAACATGTGAAATAGCTCCATGCTGTTCATTTGTTGTATTTACTTCTGGTTGATTTAACTCAACACAGATTTGGGTCAAGTGCAGGAAGTGTATAGGAAGTCACTGGAAAGATCAGAGGGCTCAGAAGTGTGACCCACAGGGAAATATTGTGAGATAAGGGCTCATTTAATCTAAAGAGGTAAAATGGGGCAATATGTTCTCCCCTTTGGCTGTTCATTTCAGAAATGCTTTATCATGGCATCATCCATTGCAGCAGATTAGACAGGAAGGATGTGTGTCTGCAGTTCACTGCCAGCTGGGCTCATCTTTGCTTTCCCTTCCAGAGAAAGAGGGAGGCTTCAGCCACAGCCAAACACCCAGTTCCAGCCCGAGGCTCAAGTACCTGGCAGGCAGAAGTGCAGAACCTGTCACCAACCAACTGGAGCACCTGGGTTTGCCAAGAGAAATGCCACAGACATGACAGCCTTCTGCCCAAGTCCAGCTTTGATCACAGCATCAGCAACTCCTTGGACATTGTTTTAAGGTAAGCTTTAACGTAATTTTGCACTTAGTATCAGCCTCCCATATAAGCTGAAGTGTTCAGTCTCTGTAACAGAAAACTTGAACTGCAAAGTACAAAGTCTGAGGGTATTTATGAAGGTAGTAGAACTTACTCTTAAAGTATTTTACTTACTTTTTCATACCTCTGAATTTCCATGATATTTTGTATGAAATACTTTGGAGTGTTTTATCTCAAATTAAGCACTGGCTATCACATGGAAACAGCAGGCATTCATCTAGGAAAAAGTAGCTGAGAAAGAAAAGCCTCACTAAAAAGAGCAAGTTGCAATTAATTTTTTTTCCAACTGACATTTACTTTCATGAAGAAAAAACAAGTATACAATGAGAAGCAGGTTTCTCACTTTAAAATGTGCAGTCCCAGGGAGACATACCAATCTTGAGGGTGCACAGAGAGCTCTTATGATGGACTTTAATTGTCCCCAACAGTCATTTATCTGGGTACTTTGAGCTGAGACTAAAGAAAATATTTTGTCAAAGGTTTTTTTGTTTTGTTTTTTTTTTAAAGATCTTAAACTTTTACTGTTCTGTCTAATTATGAAGAACAACACTACCAGTAGGATTGCTCTAATAAACAAGACTTAGTTGCTGATTACTCATTGACTTGAGCTAGGAATATAAAACATTTTGCCAAAAAGCCAGGTGTGAAGTGTAAATCAGAAGATGGTAATGGCAGGTGAGGCATTCACAGCAGTTTTGTTATGTTTCTCTAGAATACATCATTTTTTCCACCCTGCCTCATTCTTCTGACATTCAAATAATATTGCAGTTTTCATGTCAAACATTGTTTTTATTACCACTCTAAATGGAGAAAAAAACACTCTAAAAGCTGAAAAATTAACCTAGCAGAACTGTGCTGTCGCAAGGCATTTTCTGCCATTTGCTGTTAGCTGACCTTAAGACACCAAGGTGTGAATTTTCTCCTTTGAAGCACATCTATAACTTGTATCAGAATGTGCCCAGAAACATTCAAAATCTGAAGTATCCCATTTGGCTCATAGTTGAGTAGTGGAACTCCATCATGAAGTGTATGACATAGTGCACAAGGAGAACAGGGGTTGAGAACATGAACAGAAGCAGTGACAGTGTCTGACAGGAGCTGAGCCTGCCTGTTAGATTATGGCTGTGACATAATAGACATGAATTCTTGGAGAATTAGAGCTGAGGCTGCTTGCCTATTGCTTGTCATCATACTCTGTTTTTTTTTGCTTAATGCTTAGTCAACCTTTAAGCTTCCACATTTCAAGTTGTTCTATTTGATGTGGCACAGACTGTTTTAAATTTTATCTAAAATCTCAGCTAATTGTTCCCTGAAATGAGATTAAAGTAAGATTTCCACACACAGGCACACTTATCCAGCCACTTTATGAAGAAGCCTGGCAAGTCCTAAGATTTTAGCTCCCTTATACTTGGAAAGGTTTTCTTGTCATCTTCACAAGAATTCCCCCAAAACCACCCACACCCCAAGTCTCAAAGTTATTAACTATTAGCTATATATCTATTATTATTATTATATATCTATTAGTGGCCTTTTTGCAACTGGAATCTAAGGAGTTTCTGTAGCCTCAGGCCTCTCAGCCAGCAGCAGGGTGAGAAGCAAGGACAGAACTACCACCAAGGTGAGCAGCACACAGGAAAATAATCCTGAGGCACTGGGGCAAGTGGAGTGCAAGGAAATTCTACAACACATTGGGTACAGAGGCAAATGCATGGATTATCTGATGAATCAGTGGCTCAGAAAAAGCCATTGACCGAGACACACCAATTGTTCTTGGCCCCCCAAAATGTACAGAGAGGAGCTGTGAACATTCCCAGCTGAGGGATGTGCGATCAGCCAGTTACTGAGAATGAAGTAGGATGCAGAAAGGGGTCTGAGAACAGGAAGTGGTCACAAGTGACCTCTGCCTTTGTGAAGAGGAATGGTTTTTGGGGGAGCAGTAGGGGAAAGCTGTCCTACACCCAGTTCCAGCCCGAGGCTCCTGGGCCTGGCAGGCAGAAGAGCAGGAACTGTCGCTGCCCAGCTGGAGCCCCTGGGTTGGCCAAGGGCCGTGCCAGAGAGCAGACAGCTTTCTTCCCAGTCAGCTGTCACCAGAGCAAGGGTCACTGCCTGGACACTGTTCTGGGGTCAGTGTTAACTCCATTTTGCCCTCAGTATCAGCTTCCCATGTGAGCAGAGGTGCTCAGTCTCTGCAATAGGAGACCTGAACTGCAGAGTACAGATTCTGAGGGTGTTTATTTAGGTAGTAGGACTTGCTCTTCAAGTATTTCATTTACTTTTTTTATACATTGGAATTTCCATGATATTTTATATGAAATACCTTGGAGTGTTTTATCTCAAATGAATCACTGACTATCACATGGGAACAGGGGGCACTGAGCTCAGAAAAAGGAGCTGAGACAGAAAAGCCTCACTAAAAAGAGCAAGTTGCAATGAATTATTTTTTCCTTCCTGCCTTTGACCCCCGTGAGTAACAACAAGTGCCCGGTGGGAAGCGAGTTCCCCAGTTTGAACTGGGCAGCCCCAGGGGCCGTACCAGTCTTGGAGCTGCAGGCAGAGCTCCTGTGAGTGCACTTCCATTGTTTATCCTCCCCCAGCAGTCATTTACCTGGGGAGTTTGAGCAGGGATTGTATTGATTGTATTGATTTGTATTGACAAAGAAAATATTTTGTCAAAGTGTTTTTTTTGTGTGTGGTTGGTTTTCTAAAAAAGATCTTAAACTTTTCCTGTCCTGTCTAATTATGAAGAACACCACTCTCAGTAGGATTGTTCTAATAAAAAATGAAGACTGAGTTGCTGCTTGCTCATCCCCTGGAGGTAGGAATAGGTAGGAACATGTTGCCAAAAAGCCAAATCTCAAATGTAAACCGGAAGATGCTGGTGGCAGGTGAGGCATCCACAGCACATCTGTGATGTTTCTCTGGAGCACAGCGTTGTTTCCACCCTGCTTCATTCTTCTGCCATCCAGGTAATATTGCTCAGTTTTCATGTCAAACATTGATTTAATTACTCCACTCAGAGTAAAGTAAGATTTCCACACGTATCACGCTTATCCAGCAGCTTTATTAAGAAGTCTGGCAAGTCCTAAGATCTTTGCTCCCTTGTCCTTGGAAATGGTTTCTTGCCCTCTTCACAAGAATTCCCCCATGACCACCCACACCCCACGTCTCAAAGTTGTTATTGTCTATTAGTTATATATCTATTTTTATTTTAATTATTATTATTATATCTATTACTGGCCTTTTTGCAAGTGGAATCTAAGGAGTTTCTGTAGCCTCAGGCCTCTCAGCCAGCAGCAGGGTGAGAAGCATGGACAGAACTACCACCAAGGTGAGCAGCACACAGGAAAATAATCCTGAGGCACTGGGGCAAGTAGAGTGCAAGGAAATTCTGCAGCACATTGGGCACAGAGCTGGGCCTGGCCATGGTAATGGAGACTTAGAGCCAAGCGTGAAGTGAACAGCGGGAGCCGCGGCCAGAACACGCTCGTGTGTTCTCTGTTGTGCTGAACCTGACGCTGTTTTGTCCCCTGGATGTTGTGTCCCGCTGCAAACACAAGGACTCTGTGAGTTAAGGCCATGCTACAGCCAAGGAGAAACAAGTGCCGGGGTGAGCAGCTTCCTGGGCGTTAAAGTGTTTTAGCTGAGTTCTCCTGAGATCGCGGCTGTGAGCAGCAGCTTCCCGTGCGCCCGGGGAAATTTTACTTCTACCAATAAAAAGATAATAAAAACTTGGGTGGTGTGTGTTATTATGCATGCTCGATCCTGGGCCCCGCCCCTTATTGCGCATGCTCGATCCCGGGCCCCGCCCCTCATTACGCATGCTCGATCCCGGGCCCTGCCCCTCATTACGCATGCTCGATCCCGGGCCCCGCCCCTCATTACGCATGCTCGATCCGGGGCGGGCCGACTGTGTTATGGCACATGCTCGATCCCGGGCCCTGCCCCTCATTACGCATGCTCGATCCCGGGCCCACTCTTTTATTACGCATGCTCGATCCGGGGCCCTCCCCTTATTGCACATGCTCGATCCCGGGCCCCGCCCCTCGTTACGCATGCTCGATCCCGGGCCCCGCCCCTCATTACGCATGCTCGATCCGGGGCCCCGCCCCTCATTACGCATGCTCGATCCGGGGCGGGACGACTGTGTTATTGCGCATGCTCGATCCCGGGCCTCGCCCCTCGTTACGCATGCTCGATCCGGGGCCCTGCCCCTCATTACGCATGCTCGATCCGGGGCGGGACGACTGTGTTATTGCGCATGCTCGATCCCGGGCCCCGCCCCTCATTACGCATGCTCGATCCGGGGCCCTGCCCCTCATTACGCATGCTCGATCCGGGGCGGGCCGACTGTGTTATTGCGCATGCTCGATCCGGGGCGGGACGACTGTGTTATTGCGCATGCTCGATCCCGGGCCCCGCCCCTCATTACGCATGCTCGATCCGGGGCGGGCCGACTGTGTTATGGCACATGCTCGATCCCGGGCCCTGCCCCTTATTACGCATGCTCGATCCCGGGCCCACTCTTTTATTACGCATGCTCGATCCGGGGCCCTCCCCTTATTGCACATGCTCGATCCCGGGCCCCGCCCCTCATTACGCATGCTCGATCCGGGGCGGGCCGACTGTGTTATTACGCATGCTCGATCCCGGGCCCCGCCCCTCATTACGCATGCTCGATCCCGGGCCCCGCCCCTCATTACGCATGCTCGATCCGGGGCGGGCCGACTGTGTTATTGCGCATGCTCGATCCGGGGCGGGCCGACTGTGTTATTACGCATGCTCGATCCCGGGCCCCGCCCCACATTACGCATGCTCGATCCCGGGCCCCGCCCCTCATTACGCATGCTCGATCCGGGGCGGGCCGACTGTGTTATTGCGCATGCTCGATCCGGGGCGGGCCGACTGTGTTATTGCGCATGCTCGATCCCGGGCCCCGCCCCTCATTACGCATGCTCGATCCGGGGCCCTGCCCCTCATTACGCATGCTCGATCCGGGGCGGGCCGACTGTGTTATTGCGCATGCTCGATCCGGGGCAGGACGACTGTGTTATTGCGCATGCTCGATCCCGGGCCCCGCCCCTCATTACGCATGCTTGATCCCGGGCCCCGCCCCTCATTACGCATGCTCGATCCGGGGCGGGACGACTGTGTTATTGCGCATGCTCGATCCCGGGCCGCGCCCCTCGTTACGCATGCTCGATCCGGGGCGGGACGACTGTGTTATTGCGCATGCTCGATCCGGGGCAGGACGACTGTGTTATTGTGCATGCTCGATCCCGGGCCCCGCCCCTCATTACGCATGCTCGATCCGGGGCCCTGCCCCTCATTACACATGCTCGATCCGGGGCAGGCCGACTGTGTTATTACGCATGCTCGATCCGGGGCGGGACGACTGTGTTATTGCGCATGCTCGATCCCGGGCCCCGCCCCTCATTACGCATGCTCGATCCGGGGCCCTGCCTCTTTTTGCGCATGCTCGTTAAGGGGTCCTGCCTTTTATTGCTTATGCTCGATTCGGGGCTGGAAAGGGGCTGGAATCTGACAGGAAAACACACAGAAAAACTCTCCCGGGGCCGTTTATTGAAATCCCGGGGCCGGGGCGGGGGATCCTCTGGGAAGCGGCTCCCAGAGCGCTGGCAGCGCCGGCGGCTGATGGGCACTGGGGAGCAGCAGGAGCAATGGCCGCAGGGTGACACTGCCCGGTCGAACGCCACTGTCCAGCCGGGGCTGCTCTGCAGGAGGGAAGGACAATGACAGAAGCCACCGTCTGTTGGTTCCCTGTGCCACAGCTCCAGGGGCCGGCAGGATTGTGCCTGGATGGCTGAGGATCCCAATGTGCTGAGGATGGCCCTGGGCAAGGGAAAGCTCTCGAGGGAAACGACGCTGGGCCGGCAGGGAGCATCTGGAAAGATCCGCAGCACGGGGAGGAGGAAGGGGTCCGGCTGCCGGTTCTGCTGTGGGCTGGGAACAGAGAAACAGAGGGCTGAGGGGATGGACATTGGGAACCAGACAGAGAAAGAGCTCCTGGGAATAAAGGACAGGGCAGGCAAGGGGCAAACAGGAGGGACGGAGGTTGGGAGGAAAACGAAGCAGAACAAAGGAGAAAGAGCTCTCGGGAATGGAGCTGCAGAGTCCGACTGCGGGACGGCCCAGGCCAGGAGCAGCCGTGTTCCCAGCCCCTGGGAGGCAGTGGCGGGACCGCGGGGAGAGCCGGTGTGAGTCACGGGGCCCTTACCTGGAGCCGATTGAAAGGCGGGGACAGAACGGGCTGGAACATCCAGGGGAAACCCTCATCCAGCAGTACAGGCTCTGGAGATCACAGAGCTGGGGTGGAAAATGTCACCATCAGGTTATCCAAGGGAAGGAGGAGAAACCACGGGCATTTCGGGAGCGGTTCTGGGAACAGGGGCCTTTCTCTGGGCCACTGCAGGGGGGATTTGGGCTCACGGGGTTTCACACGCACGTTCCTGTACCTACCGGATCGCCCCGGTCCCCTCTCGTGGGAAGAGATCTATTGAGTCCAGTAGAGGCCAAAAGCATTTGAAGGATGGAGACAGACAATGGCTGGTACCTGAACCGAGGGCCACAGGGGCGAGAACGTGTCTGTGATGGGACATCCTGAGGGAAGGAGGTTCCTGGAGAAGCGGAGGACGCCGCCGTGCCCTGGGGCTGGGCCGCGGAGGAACCAGGTCGGCCCAAAGCAGCGGCAGCAGCGCAGGTAACGCTCAAAGGAAGAGCAGCTCTGGGAAGGCAGAAACATCCCCCTGGGAAATCTGGAAGCAAGTAAAGGATTAGAGAAAATAACTGACACTTTGAGGCGCTCTGGATGAGGAGCAGAATGTGAATCCCAGTACAACATTCCAGTCCTACCTGTAAAGAACCTGAGGAGTGGAGAGTTTGTTGGATTTTGTTCTGTTTTCTCCTGTTCTTCCTCAAAGTCTAAAGCTCGGTTCGGTCATGGTTTGGGGTTTTACTGAGCAATCACCCCTGGAGCACTTGTCGTGCGCTGTTATTACCGGGTCAGATCGTGCTC
The DNA here is from genome assembly GCA_907165065.1 of Caprimulgus europaeus. Next base: position 81,258,671 of record OU015526.1, read on the forward strand.
AGGACGCTGCCTTGTGAATCTCTGTCGTGCACAGCTGCTGTTGGGCCAGATCTCGCTCAGCAATTGCTGGGGGGGTTTGGTCACACGATGGTGACAGGGTTCGTAAAACTGTTCCAGAGCAAAAGTGCAGGAAATCTGAGCTGGGATGAAAAGAGTCCAAAACCTTCCCCGCTGGGGAGCTATGAGCACACCGGGGTGAATTACAGGATGATTTATGTAAAAGGCAGATGATTGAATATTGACATCACTGGTGGCCTTTGTGTGTTTTGGAAGATCAGGAAAAGTGGCCAACAACTGGAACTTGAAGTTCTAACACCAGATTGCAGTTCATGTTGTTTTGCAAGAGAGAGGGTAAATGCAGTGAAGTCCCAGATGGAGACTCGCTCTTTGCTTGAAGACAAGGAAGGGATTGGCACAAGGAATGTAAATTAATGAGTGGAGACGCTCTGGGGATGGCTTTAGCTCCGGCACACAGGAAAGCTCAGAGCTGGTGTTGGGCTGGGGCTGTCGGACAGAGCCGTGTTAGGGGGGCGGTGCCGGGGGAGGGTGCGATGGAATCAGAATGAGAAGTGGCCCCACCAGGGGCAGAGCAGGATTCCCCTCCCTCCCGGGAACAAGGAAACCCTCCGAGGGGAAATACTGGGAGCAGACAGTGCTGGGCTGGAGGATGAAGCAGAAGGTCCTTCAGGAACAGTGATTCACACCCCAGTGCCTCAGAGAAGCAGGCAGCAGCCCCCATGGACAGCCCATCTGGGACAGGGACCAGGACAGCGCGGGCCAGCGGGGGTGACAGTGCCGTTTGCTGTCACAGACCTGGTGGCACGGAAACAGGCAGCAGGGTGTGCAGAGAAGATCTGGAGAGGGTGGGGAGAGTTGTGGAGACACTGATCAGAACTCAGGGCCCTGACTGGAGTGATTTACAGGTGACACTGGGTAATTTATTGGACAGGACTGAAAAACAGATGGTGCTGAAAGCTGGCAAAGCACAGGCAGAGGCAGCACCTAGGAACGGTCCGTTCTGGGACTGGGGAACACCATTTCCCTTCGGGAGACCTCAGTGGCATCCAAATGTCCCAGAACAAAAGAAAAGGCTCAATCAGTACCAAAAATGGGTGTTGCATGGATTAAAACATGCAATGCCAAGAGCCTTGGATTGGTCTCAATGATGTGAGGTAACGCAAGAGAAGAACAAATCTCCTCTGTATTTCTGGAGAAATTAAAGGAAACAGCCAGAAAATTCACTGATTTCAAACTGGAGACAGAAGCTGAGCAGCAACAGTTGGCTTCGATTTTTATGGGACAATCAGCCCCTGATATAAGAAAAAAGGTCCAGAAATTAGGAGAAGATTCAAGAAATCTAAATAAAATGCTTGAGACAGCACAGAAAGCGTCTGATAATCGGGCAGGAGAGGAAGAGCCGAGGAGGGCAAAGAAAGCCAAGGCAGAGGCAAGCAGGTGAGGGGCTGTGCTGCCAGGGAAGGTGCCAAGGGGCAGAGGACGGGTGAGTGGGAGAGGAGGGTTTAGAAACTTTGGGGATCAGCAACCTCATGCCCCTCTGGGGATCAATCAGGGTGCGTGTGAGGAGCACGGGCACTGGGAAAGGAGCGTCCTGGAGAGAAAAGGGCTCAGCAAGAGGCTGTGAGTGATGGCAGGAGGGCAGTGAAGGGGACAGAGGAGAACCCAGCTGAGCCTCTGGCTGTGATTAAGCTGGGAAATGATCAAGTGGAGTTTTCAGTAGATATGGGAGCAATATTTGGGTTTGAACACCTGTAAAGGAAAGCTGGGGAATAAACCAGCAAATGTAATTGGAGCGACCGGGAAACAGGAAAATGGGCCGTTCCTTCAGCCCCTGGATTGGAAACTTGGGAACAAGGGAATTCCACACCCATTTCTGGATGTGCCAGACTGGCCCAGGCCTCTGCTGGGGCGAGAATTGAGATCTCAATTAAATGCCCAAGTGGTTTTTGAAGAAGGAGAGATCCTTTTGAAAACACCAGAACCAGAGACTGGAGAAATATGAATGCTGCAGGAAAAGGTGAAGGAACAGAACACACCCCAGGAAGTGGGTGAAGCTGTTAGACCTCTAGTTTGGAATACAGACAGCCCTGGTGAGTCAAAGACGGCACAGCCTGTGAAAGCAGAATTGAAAGAGCAGGCAAACCCACTAAGGATCAAACAGTACCCAATTAACCCTGAGATTAGACAAGGAATTAAGAAATTGATTGATAAATTTTTGAAGTACGGGATTTTTGAGGGGTGTGAATCAGAATATAATACCCCAATATTCCCAGTGAAGAGGCCATCAGGTGAATCTAGATTAGTTCAGGATTTAAGGGCTATAAATCAGATAGTCCAAGACAGAGACCTTGTAATGGCAAGTTAACCTTGGGCAGAACAACAGTGGTACCTGTACCCCACCTGGTGATCGCTGCTTGGAACAAAGCTTGGGTCACTGGTTATCCCCCAGCAGGATGATGAAGCACCAGGTAATTCTGAGTGAACAGGATGATGGGATCTTGAAAACAACTGACCTGGTTAATCCTGCAGTCTTCTGGAGCTCTGTACGGGAAGAAGGAGAACTAGAACATGACTGGTGACCACTGAACACGTGTGTTCCAGTGGGGAAGAGCTGAAGGACACACGGCTGGATGATCCGGATTGGGAGCTGGACACAGGTGGCAGCAGTTTGGTCATGCAGGATCTGAGGTGACAACTGAAAATTCTGTCCTAGAAGCAAATTCTTGACCTTGCACAGCGTCAGCCCAGAGGCAGAACTGACAGCTCTGACAAGGGCACTGGAGTTCAGCAAGGGAAAGAGAAATAACGCAGACACAGCTTAAGGAATGTCACTGGGGAGCAGAAGCAGCAGTAATTTTTCCAAGGAAACACATTTTGTCAGTAAAGATGCCAAGAATGGCTGAAATGACAACAGCAAAATGGGAGATTTCTTTGAAAAACAATCCAGTTCTAAAGAAAAAGGTTCAGGTGGGAACAATGAAGTCAGGAATGGAACCAGGAGGTCACTGGCAAATAGATTCCTCAGAACTGCCCCGGCAAAATGTTTACTGGTACATCCTGGGAGGGGCTGGCACTTCTCCAGGGTGGCCACCAGCCTTTCCCTGCTGGACCCAGCAAGCCAAGGAAGCCGTGAAATGGCTCTTACAGGAAATTATCCCGAGATCTGGAGTACCTGTTGGAATCTCTTCAGCTAGAGGTTCACATGTCATTGCTGAAGCGGTGCAGGGTGTTGGTAAAATGTTGGGAATGACTTGGGAATGACACACACCCTGGAGGCCATAACCTAGTGGAAAAGTAGAAAGAATGAATCAAACACTGAAAAGACAAATCAGTAAAATACGTCAAGGAACGAATCTGAAATGGCCTCAGGCACTTCCATTGGCCTGAGTGACTGGGGTACAACCAAAAAGTGAAACATCAGTGAGTCCTTATGAGCTGTGACATGGAAAAGCTTCTGAATCCCCAGAACCCACCTTAGACATGCAGCTAAAGGGCAAACAAGATGTGGGTAACTCTCTGCTTTCTTTAGGAAAGCATCCCACCAGTGCAAAGCCACGTGGGTTTAGGCCATAAAAATGCTCCTCCCAGACCTGTGTGAGGAAGGAGCCCACATTTTTGGGGTAGAAACACTCCCAGGGGGCAATGAGATGGGGACTAAAGCTCTGTGAGGTGACGGTGGCCTGATGTGGTGCCCTGCTCCGGCGTGACCTTGTAGCACCGGCGCTGGGTCAGGGTGACTCCCAGCCGGAATGACCGATGGCCGTGCCCAAAGGTTTGCTGCTCTCCGAGAGCCTGCGGTGCTTTATCCCCTCCCTGACGATGGAGCCCCCGGGAGCTGCAGCAGAAGGGGCAGTGGGTGCTGCACCTGGCGCTGGCAAGGTGCCGGGCTGGCACTTTTTTTGGGGGGAAAACGAGGGGTCACAGGGACACTGGGGTCAGGAGCAACTTCTTTATTCAGCCTTAGGAAGGTAGACTGCAGGATTCATGGCCAGAGGCTGCTGCAAAACAAATACCTACCAAATACAGCCCCGGGTTGGTGGTGTTTGCTGAAGCACACTTCAGCTTCTGGCCATGGGTGGACAGATTGGTGCTGCCCTGGGCCTTGTTAAGAGCTCGGTTGTAACTGAAGCAACCAAATCTTAAATGTCCCGTTTTTCCAGGCATGAGGACAGACAGTTTGCAGCTGTCTGGGGCAAGTGGTGTTTGAGGTGGTGGCTGCTAGTTTTGGGCCACCTTCCAAATGTAGCATTGGTGGGCTTGTTTCTTGGGACAACCCTGCAATAGTTGTGGTTTAGAGGTGGCTCAGGGTTAAAACAGAGGTGTGTGGGACTCCACACACATCCAGGCGAGCGGGGAAGTGGGTTTTCTTGGGACTAAAGGTGTTTTTCTCCTGCAAGCAGCTCCACCTACGTGAACATCCCACCTGAGATGCTTTTCAGTACCATGGTTTTAGAGCTGGGGAATAATAAAGCCAGAAACATTGGCCTAGTGTGGATGCTGGGGAAGACTCAGGGCTATTAGAGATCGGAGGAGGGTTTGATTACACTGTGCTTGTGGAAGAGACCTAGTAATGGGCTATTTGGGTATAAACACAGTTATTGGGTCACTTTTGTGACCACCCTGTATGAGCCAAGCTGTAATTTCCCAGCAGTTGGCTCCCCAATATGGAGTTTTAATTGATGGTGGTGAAAAAACTGGTCTGGATGCAGGCAAGTGGCCTGCAGAGCTGGGACAAAACACTGTGCAAACAGCTATTTCTCCAGCAGAGAGCTGGCACGGAGACATGTGTGCAACTGGGAGGACTGGGAGCCATTTGCTGTCTCCCAGTGCCCTGTGCCTTTGGGGAACTGCAGCCTGGGACCAAATCCTGCCAACGATGGCACCCCGATGAGCTTTTGCTGCTGAGCCGGCCCCCGTGGTGGGCACAGGGGTGACAGGGACAGTGGACATCGTCCTCGCCGAGCCCCTGTGCCTGAGCCTGGTTTTGGTGCCTGGGGGAGGAACGAGGGAGAGGTTTGTCCCCATCCTGCTGTTGGTGGGAGAACAGCACTGGGGCAGGTGATGGGGGCAAATCAAATCCTCTCGTTCTTCTCCCTCAGCCATGGACGGCTGGATGGCTGCTGCGCTTGCATCACCACCCAGCACTATGATGTCATCACACGTCACAACCGCTCACCCTCTATATCTGAGGGGTCCCAGAGGGCCGGGGAGCAGCAGCAGCGGGAGGCATGGCCAGGCACAGGCGGAGCCGCAGCCGGAGCAGCCGCCGGAGGAGAAGAACCCGCTCCGGCAGCCGGAGGAGAGCCCGCTCCAGCCGCACCCGTTACCGGCGGCGGCGGCAGAGGTCCTACAGCCGTAGGAGGAGAGGCCGAGGTGGAGCGAAAAGCCAGGGGTGATGTGTCCCCAAAGACCTCGGGGATGTGGGCGGTGGGCGATGGAGGGGTGGCGAGGCAGGAGGGAGCAGGATGAGGGATTCACAAACGGTTCTGTTCCCCCCAGGTTACCGGTCTCGACGCAGAAGAAGGATGAGGAGATGAGGAGAATGACGAGGAGGATGCTGGCACCATGACCAACCACAGTGCCAGCATCCTCCCGTGCAGGGGTGTCCCGGCCATCAGCTGCCACCTGCCCTGAGAGATGAAGCCTTCCTGAAGACACCCCCACCCTGCTGCTGCCCAAGGGGCTAAAATAAAATCCTGAGCCCCCACTCCTGCCTCTCTGCTCATTAACCGGTGGCCGCAGCCCTGGGCTGTGGGTCACAAGCCTGCGCCGGATCAGGGACAGGGGGCCTGGGCTGCTCTGAGCCCCGGGGGGGCTCCTGGCCCCACCAAGCCCATCTCCCCGAGGAAAAGAGCTCCCCAGTCCTGCCTGGGCCAGCGGGTGTCCCCAGGGCCCTTAGCTCCCGGACAGACCCCCACGGGATCAGCAGCGTTGGGGGAATCGCTGCGGTTTTGTCCACCACAAAAAGTGCCTTTCAGCGGGATGTGCCCCGGGGTGGGGGGGGCGGGGACAGGGCTGCACCCGGGGGGACTTTTGGAGAAACCTTTAAACCACAGCTTCAGCCCGGAGGACAGGGAGGGGGTAAGAAACCCCTCAGCCCTACAAACGCCCCTTTCCCTTTTGTTCACATGTTTTTGTTCACCAGTAACACCAGTGGCAGCAGCACAGGGCAGCACCCAAGGCCCCAGAACCAGCCCAGTTCTCGGCTCCCCAAAGCAGCCGGGGGATCGCCCTGAGGGACCTGCCCCCGGTTCTGGGGTGATGCTGGGGGGACCCCGACCAGGGCTGTCCTGCCTGGGCTGGGGGGGCTCGGGGGCCAGTTTTTGGGTTTGTTGTTCATTTCACTTCTTTTGCACCTCTGCTTTCTATTTTTATGCTTTTTATTTTACTCTTTTTCTTTTTTCTGTTTTTTTGTTTGTTTTCCTTGTTTATCTTCTTTTTTTCCTCTATTTTTCTCAAGTTTTTTTTCCCCTTTTTCTCTTTATAAATGTTTTTTCTTGTTTTTTTTTTTTTTCCTTTATTTTCCCTGCTTTTTTTTTTTTTTTTTACCTTTTTCCCCCTCCTTTTTTTTAAATTATTATTTTTGTTCTTCTGGCTCCCCAGCTTCCCCCCCGCCCCCGGGCGGCAGCAGCTGGGGCACCCCCGCAGTTGTGGGCACTCCACGGCAGATGAGGAAGGACCCGCCCCGGGAGGGGCTCGGCTGGGGGCGGAGCGTGGAAGGGGCAGGGCCGGGCCGGCGGGTGTTTCGGGCCGCTCGGGGTGCGGGTCGGGGAAGCGGCGGGTTTTCCTCCAGGACCCCCCCGGCATCGCGCCTCGGAGCCGCGGGAGCGGGGACCGGCCCGGCGAGAGGGCAGCGGCCGCAGGGGAGCGCCGAGCCGCCCGGCCGGACCGCGCTTCCGCCGCACCGGCGCCACGGGAACGGCCCCGAGAGCAGCTGCTCGGGGCGGGAGCGAGTTCCCGGGGCGGAGGGTGGCCGGCAGCGCCTCGGCTCCGCTCCCGGGGGAGTTTGCCCGGAACCGGAGGGCGAAGGGAGCCGGGAACGGCGCCGGCCACGGGAATCGGTGGGCGCTGGAGTGTTTCCACGGCGCCGAGTCCCGTTTGCCGAGCCACGCCCGGCTCGGCAGGAGCGGGGCTGCGGGACAGACACGGGGGTCCGTGCCCAGGTCGCGAACACCCCCGGCAGTTCGGCGAGCGGGGAAGAAGGGACGGGGTAGCCCGGGGGGTGCGGGGGTCCCTCGGCAGCGGCATTGCCGTCTGGTTGGGAAAAAGAAACCGGCCGGGGCAGCGGGAGTGGAGGTGAGGCCGCGTCCCGGGGGCGGGGGGGTGGAATCGTCCCGGAAAGTGTCAGTTCGGGTCGATGGGTCCGTGCGGAGAGCGGGGACCTGTACAGACCCCTCTATGGGGGGGCGATGACCATACAAGGAGCGGGGGAGGCGGGGCCATGTCTACACAAGGAGTGGGTGGGCACAGGCCGGCCCCGGCGGGCGGGGCGATACCTATATAAGGAGTAGGCGGGCCCAAGGGGCGGGGTCAAGCGGGCGGGACCAGGTGGCGGCGGCCCCGGAGCGGTGAGTGCGGGCGGCGCGGTGGGGGGTGTCCGTCCCGGGGCTGCCGGGGAATAAAGCTCAGATGGCCGGAGCACGGCGCTTTCGTCCTCGAGCACCGCCGGGGCTACCGGAACCGGCCCCAGCCCCACCCGCGGGGCTCGGGAACCGGCTGAGGGCTTCCCGGCCGGGCTCGGTCCCGGGGGAACCAGCCGGGTGTGGCTCGGTCTCCCGAGTCTCAAAGCCCAGCCCGTGCGGGGCTGGGCCTGAGAGCGGGGCCGGGGGCTGCGGAGCAGAGAGCGAGTCCTGCAGCCCCGGGGGGCCCCAGCCCCGGCTCCCGGGGCCGGTCTGGGGGCTCCGAGCCCCGTTCCTGCGCTGGGCGGGCGCAGGGGCCGGTGCGAACAGAGAGCGGATCCAGGGGGTCTGGAGCTCTGGCAGCTGCACGTGTTCGGGGCTTGGAAACAAACCGCAGCAGCTTATTCCTTTTCTTTCTTTTTTTCTCTGCTGCTGCTGTTCAGGTGGTTTTTTTTTTTCCCGCTGTTTTTAATTTTTTAATCTATTTTTTCTGGGCTTTTTTTCCTGGTTTTCCTTGTCTTCCCTCCTCCCCCCCGCTTTTTTAAAAAAAAAAAAATTGTTTGTTTGTTTTCTCTGGGGCCCCCAGTCTCTCCCCCACTGATGCTGTTTTTTCCTTCTGCTGTTGTTTAGTTTTGGGTTTTTTTCCCATTTTTTTTAATCTATTTCTTTGGGGAGTTCCTCCTGGTTTTCCCTGTCTTATTTACTTTTTTCTCTTTTTTCTTTTTTCTTGCTTTCTCTTGGGCCCTCAGCCTCTCCCCCCCACCCCACCTATTTCTGGGTGTCAAAAACACACACTAAGTCCTGTGTTTTGGGGGCTTGAAACACAGACCAAGTCCCTTGTGTTTGGGCTCAGAACCAGAAACCAAGTCCTGTGTGTTATGGGACTCAAAACAAGAGACTAAAAATCCTGCATTTCACAGCCTGGAAACCAGGCTCATGTGGCCTCAGAAATGGACACCAAGTCCTGTGTTTTGGGGGCCTGAAATGGCTCAAAAATAGACATTAAGTTTTGTATTTTGAAACCAACCTCACTCGGCCCTCAGAAATAAAGATCTAGTCCTGCATGTTTGTGTCCAGAACCAGATATTAAGTCCTGTGTTGTAGGGGAGCTCCAAAGAGACCAAGTCCTGCGTTTTGCAGCCTCATTGAGGGGGGCCTCAGAAATAAAGACCAAGTCCTGTATGTTTGTGTCCAGAACCAGACACTAAGTCCTACATTTCATAGTCTGGAAACCAGGATCATTGGGCCCCCAGAAGCAGAGACCAAGTCCTGCATTTTAGGGGCTAGGAACCTGGCTCACTAAAAAAATAAGTCCTGCGTTTGGGGGACTTGAAGCACAGACCAAGAGCCTTGTGTTTGGGCTCAGAAACAGAGACTAAGTCCTGCATTTTAGGGGCTTAAAGCAGACACAGAGCCCTGCATGTTTGTGGTCAGAACCTAAGTCCTGCAGTATGGAAACCAGGCTCACAAAAGCAGTTGTTTTGTGTTCACAAAGGGAGACTAAGTGGTGCATTTTGGGGGTCTGAAGCAGAAACTAAGTCCTGCATGTTTGTGGTCAGAAATGGATACTAAGTCCTGCGTTTTGGGGGGTGCAAAATGAGAGACTAAGTCCTGCGTTCTGCAGTGTGGAAACCAGGGTCACAAAGGCAGACTAAGTGCTGCACTGGGGGGCCTTGAACCTTGGCTCATTTGGCCAGTGTTAGAGCTGAGAAAGAGAGACCAAGTTGTGTGTTTTGGGGGCTCAATTGGCCTCTTTAAGGCTGAGAATGATAAACTAAGTCCTGTGTTTTGAGGGGCTTGAAGCACAGACCAAGTCCCTTGTGTTTGGGCTCAGAACCAGAGACCAAGTCCTGTACTGTAGGGCTGAAAGCAGAGAACCAGTCTTGTGTTTGGGGGAATTGATACCAAGCTCATTGGACCAGTGTTAGAGCAGAGAACCAGAGACGAAGTGTTGTGTTTAGGGCTCCTTTGGCCACTGTTGGAGCCAAGCAAGGCAGACCCAGCCCTGGGTTTGGGGGCTTGAGGCAGAGCACCAGCCCCCCCGTGTCAGGGCTCAGCAGGGAGCCCCGCTGCTGTTTCTGGGGTCACAGTTGTGGGCAGGGGGTCAGCACCAACAGCCCAGCTCTGGGCCCAGGGAGCAGGTGACTGGGCTGATCCCAGCTGGGGCAGACACTGCCCGTGAGAGTGTGTGGTCTTTATCCAGTGCCTGCACAAAGCCGCAGCCTTTATTCTGTGACCGCAGCACCCAGCTCCCCCAGCAGGGCCGCTCCCAGAGCCCCGGCCAGGCACCCCCAGCCCCGCACAGGCAAGTACCACGGGCAGGAGCGAGCCGCGCGGCACTTGGGCACCGAGGCCCGGCCGCCGGCCGCCGGCCCCCGCTCCCCGCCCGAGACCCGGCGCCAGAGCGCGGCTCCTCCTGCCCGCGGCAGCCGAACCAGGGCAGCGAAGCCGGGCTCGGAGCCCTGGGGTTTGGGAAAGGCCAGGCCCGGCCCCGGTGCTACCGCGGCCCTGCGGCTCCACGAGGCGGCACAGAGCCCCGGGACCCGCAGCCGCCCACCCGGTGAGAGGAGAACACCGACCGGGACTGACCCGCAGACCCGGACACCAGCGAAGCCCCGGGCGCGAGAACCGCGCGAGGCCCGGACCCAGCGGGAGGCTGAGAACAAAGCTCAGACCCACCGCGAGACCCCGGACCCCGCCTCACCGCTCCCGAGCTCCGCACAGACCCAGCAGAAGCCTCCACCCCACGACGACGCTCCAGCCCGGCGACCCGAGAAACAAAACGCGCGCAAAACACCAGAGCAGGTACCCGTATCCTCCGCTCTCGCCGCCGAGGCCGTTCTGGCGGCTGAAGAAGAGGCGCGTGCGTAAGGCGGGGCGCGGAGAGGCGGGGCCTCAGCGCGCCTGCGCGGGGCGGGGCCGGGCACAGGTGCGAGGGGCGGGGCTCAGTGCGCCTGCGCGGGGCGGGGCCGGGCACAGGTGCTACGGGGCGGGGCCGCAGGGCGCCTGCGCGAGGCCGGGCACAGGTGCGCGCGGGCGGGGGCGGGGCCGCAGGGCGCCTGCGCGGGGCGGGGCCGAGGAGATTTGAGCCCCGGCAGCCGCCGTTTCCCGTCTTTACTCGCTGTGTCCTGGGACCGGCAGCGACCGGGTCGGGCTCTCCCAGCGGGGCCCAGGTGAGGCGCGGGGAGCTCGGGCCGGGCTCTCCCGGCGGGGCCCGGGTGAGGCGCGGAGGGCTCGGTCCGGGCTCTCCCGGCGGAGCCCAGGGGAGGCGCGGGAGGCTCGGGCCGGGAAGCGGGGAAGCGGTTCGCGGCCGCGGCCGAGCGGGGCCGCGGCCCTGGGGGGGTTTTCGGGGCGGAGGCGGGCGGGCGACTGCCAGTGCCCGGGCGGCCGCGCTGCCGGTGGCTCCGCCGAGGAGCCGGAGCTGCTGCGGGGCTCGGGGCGCCGGGGAATAAAGCCTAGAGAGCCGGAGCCCGGCGCCCCCCGTCCTCGCCCGAGCCGCCCGCGGCCACACGGGGCCGGGCCCGCTCCGCGGGTCCCCCCAGTCAGTTCTCAAGCACCGCCCGACACCGCCGGGGCCCCCGGGCCTGTCCCGACATCACACGTGGGTCTGAGGGGGGTTTGGGGCTCGCTGGGGTCTTTGCTCTGGGACTCGAGAGCCGGTGCTGGGCAGCACAGAGCGAGCCCCTCATTTCCCAGACCTGAGAACGGAGCCCCGGGGCTCTGTTTGTGGGGCTGGGAAAGGGGCTCCTGGGCTCTGGAGCAGAGAGCCAGTCCTGTGGCTTTGGGCTCAGAAACGGAGACCCTGTCGGCTGTTTCTGGGCTCAAACCCAGGGGCCAGCTTGGCCATGGCTGCAGGGGCTGGGGGAGGCGGGAGGGCTCAGGGCTGAGGGCCAGTGGGAGGGGGGTGGGCAGCTTGCGTGGCCCCCACCGGAGGTGGGGGCCTGGGCGGGTTGCGTGGACCCTCACCGGAGGTGGGGGTCCGGTCGCGCTGGTCCCCAAAGTGAGGGACGCCGGCATGCACCAGGCAAAAATCAACGCAGGAGATAGTCTCTGGGCGAAAAAGCACTTTTCACAGGGTTTGTGTGTCCAACTGTTTATTCAGAACCGGAATAGTTATTCCATATTTAGACAGTGTACAATTATGACAGGTCATATTCATATGCCGGGGATGACAGTGAGTGATTTACGACTTGGGCTAAAGCCAACTTCATTGAAACATGCACAAGCTGCAATGGGCTGGAGCTGGAACCCAGGAGGAGCTAGAACTGCAGCCAAACTGGAACTGAGCATCAGCTGGAGCTGGACAGGAGCTGAAGCAGCAAACTGAGCTGGAACTGCACTGGGGATGAAGCCAAGCTGGAGCCATTCACAAACTGGAACAAGCCAGAGCCATCCATAAGCTGGACCTGGAACCAGAGCAGAAACAAATAGGAGCCAAAATGGAACTGGCACCCTCTATGAGCTAGACCTGAAAAAAACAGGGGCAGAAATAACCAACCTGAGGCTGAAATGAGCCAGAGCAATCCAGGAGCTGGAGCTGCACATGAACTGGAGCTGTCCAGGAATGGGACAGGAAAGCAGAGCAGAAACAGGAGCCAAAACTGAACTGGAGCAGTGCAGGAGCTGAACCTGAAAAAAAACAGGGGCAGAAATAACCAACCTGGAGCTGACACAAGCCAGAGCCATCCATGAGCTGGAACTGTCCAGAAATGGGACTTGAAAGCAGAGCAGAAACAGGAACCAACAATGAGCTGGAGCCAAAACTGAACTGGAGCAGTGCAAGAGCTCGTCCTGGAAAAAAAAAACAGACAGAAATAACCAACCTGAAGCTGAAACAAGCCAGAGCCGTCCAGGAATGGGATGTGAAAGCAGAGCAGAAACAAACAGGAGCCAAAACTGAACTGGAGCAGTGCAGGAGCTGGACCTGAAAAAAAAACAGGGGCAGAAATAACCAAGCTGGAGCTGCAAATGAGCTGGAGCCGTCCACAAACTGGAGCTGACACAAGCCAGAGCTGTCCATGAGCTGGAACCACAAATAAACGAGCTGCAAATGAACTGGTGCTGTCCAGAAGCTGGACCTGAAACAAAACTGGGGGCAGAAACAACCAACCTGAAGCTGGAGCCACAAGAGGAGCTGAAACGAGCCAGACCTGGAGCCACAATGAACTGGAGGTGTCCAGGAACGGGACCTGAAAGCAGAGCAGAAACAAAGGGGAACCACAAATGAGCTGGAGCAGAAACTGAACTGGAGCAGAGCAGGAGCTGGACCTGAAACCAAAGGGAGCCCAAACCAACAGACAGGAGTCAGAGCTGGGGCAGAAACCAACGAGCTGGAGGCACAGACAAACTGGAACTGAAAATCAGCTGGAGACAAAACTGCACTGGAAATGAAAATGAGCAGCAGCCAAAACAGAACTGCAGTTGTCCACGAGCTGGACCTGAAACAAATGGGGGCAGAAACAGTGACCTGAAGCTGCAAACAAGCTGGAGCCCCAGACTGGCACCAATCACAAGCTGGACCTGAAAAAAAAGTGCAAAACCAACCAACCTGAAGCTACAAATGAGCTCTGAAACGAGCCAGAGCCATCCATGAGCTGGAGCCACAACAAAAAGGAGCTGCAGATGATCTGGAGCAGTGCAGGAGCTGGACCTGAAAGCAGAGCAGAAACAAACAGGAGCTGCAAATGGGCTGGAGCCAAAACCGACCTGGAGCAGGGCAGGAGCTGCACCTGAAACACACGGGAGCCCAAACCAACAAACAAACCAAACAAAACCAAACAGGAGCCCAAACTCAGATGGAACTGAATGTGGTGGGTTTGGGTGGACTCACCCTTTTGGCTTGCAGCCAAACACAGCTGCTCTCACCCTCTCCTCACCCAGGGAGGAGGGGAGAGAATTGGAAAGAAAAGGGCAAGGAAACTCAGAGGTTGAAATAAAAACTATTTAGTTTTAAAATTAATTAATTAAAGTTTAATTAAATAATTTAAGTTATTTAATTAAAATAAAATGATAATGATAATGGCATATTCTGTTATTACTGTGGAGTGATGCCCAGTGCAGTTGCTCAGCACCTCCCGACCGCTGCCCAGCCTGTGCCAGGCAGTGACCCCGGAGCAGAGACCGTCCCCAAACTGAGACCCCGGAGCAGCGAGAGCCCGAGAGACCCCCGAGGGAATCCCCCGGCTCCCGGTCACCCCCGTGGCCGTGCTGACAGGACGGGACATGCTCTGGAGTATTTCCCTGGCACATCCCAATGCCAGCTCTGGGGTTTGCTGTTCCCTGCACTTCTCCCTCCCAGTCCCAGTGCAGCTGAGAACCGGCCAAACACAGCGGCCTTGGGCTCCAGCAGCACCTCACAACATCAGCACTTGATCAACATTCTCCTCATAGCAAACCCCCCCTGAACCCAGAGCACAGCTGTGCTGGCCCCTGAACAGACAATGAACTCTGTCCCAGCAAAGCCAGGGCACTGGGACCAACGGGAGCCCCAACAACCCACCTGGAGCCGCAGCCGAGCTGGAGCCGCGCAGTCCCCGCTGCATCTCCGGGCGGGCGCGGGCCGGGCTGTCCCCACGCCGGGGGCCGAGCTGTCCCCACGCCGGGGCCAGGGCTGTCCCCACGCCGGGGGCCGGGCTGTCCCCACGCCGGGGCCAGGCCACGTGCACAGGGCAGGCGGCAGCATCGGCCTCAGCACAGGCGGCTCCTGGCGTGGCTGGGGCTCCCCTGTCCATCTGTCCATCCCTGCAGAGGGACAGACATGGGACAGTCAGAGCTCCTGGTGGCACCACACAGCCTGGCCCAAAGAGCCCCCGAGCTGCTGCCCCGCAAACCCTGCTGCCCCCCGGGCACGGGCAGCTCTGCTCAGCCCCCTCGGCAGCAGCAACCCAGCACCTCACCCTGTGATGGGAGGGGAGGGAGAAACGGGGATGGGACACCAAAAATGTCCCTTTTCTCCCCAGAAGGGTGGGCAAGAGCCAGGATCTGGCTGAAAACCCACTGGGCACAGCAGCAGCAGCAGCACACACGGACTCCAGCAGCCCCAGGCTGGGGATGGGGCTGGCACCAGACCAGTGCCAGTGAGGTCTGGGCCGGGGTACAACGCTGCCCTCCCCTTCCCTTGGCTGCCCACCAGCAGGACGAGGGGCAAAGCCAAAGCGCCCCAAGCACAAAACCGCAGCAGCTCCGCTCCCCGCTGCCTCGGGGCACTCACCTCACCGGGCACGGCCTCCCCGCCGGTGTCCCCTGGCACTTGGCACCTCACGGCCGGGCTCCTCGCCTTCTGGCACCCTCCAAATGTTCAGGTCCAACACGTTTTGACTCCTCTCTGGCACCCACACGACCCATCCCTGGTCACAGGAGCACTTGGCACAGCCACTCCTCAGCACTCTCGCTGCTGCTCTGTTGGTCCGGTCACCCCCGGAGCCCTCAGGTGTCCCAGAGTGTCCTTTATCCCTGAGGGACAGCTCTCAGCTTCCACAAAGCAAAGTCCTCCTGCCCAGGGCCGGGCTGTCCTCCAGTTTGTGTGACTCCAGCAGCAGCACTGCCCATGTCTCCAGTGAAACGCCACCAGCTCGTCACACTGCGGGGCACAGAGAGAACCAGCACAGAGGAGCAGAGTTTCCTGGAGGGGAAATAAAGAAAAGTCTGGTAACAATCCACGCACAAATACAACAAGTGCTGTGCAAAGTCAACACCTGAACCTTCCCTCTTCAGTTTTAACCTCACACACCTTAACCAGAACCCGTGGCAAGCCAGCACACACAGGGGACTGGTCACCAGCTGCTTAAACACAGCAGCTGATAAACTGTGTTAACCAAAAGGAAACCAAAACGCAGTTCCTGACAGCCCTGAACTCACCAGAATCCCCTCCAGAAAGGCTGCTCTTGTGCAGGTGACCTGAGGGACGGCTGCAGCAGTTCTGCTCCCAGCTCAGCTGCTCCAGCAGCACAGGGGACATGTTCCCCCCAGCCCTGGCCCTGCTGGGAACCAGCAGCAGCTCCTGGGTTTGGGAAGGAAGAAACAAAAACCACTCTCAGAGTCACTGCCAGCAGCTGGAGCTGAGAACCAGAAGAACCCGTGCACAAAGCCAGGCACCAGCAGACAGGTGGGGCCCATCCAGGTGCCTGCAGCTCTGCTGGCTCCTCCTGCCCCCTGTTCCTCACTGTGAGTAGGGCAGCACCAGGTGTCCCTGCTCCCATCTCTGGAGAGCCCCTGGCAGTGCTGACAGTCAGTCCCTCACCCAGCCTGTGCCTCTGGATGCCCAGATGGGCCTTTGGTGTCCAGGGATCGCCCGGCCTGCGCAGCCCAAACCATCCTGGCCCGGCCGGGGCTGGGCACGGGGGCAGCCCAGAGCCATGGGGATAAAACGTCTCATTTTGGGGCCGTGGCAAATCCAGCGGCACCTGCGTGACACGGGAAACACAGAATGTGCAGCACAAACGCGTTACCTGCCCCAAAGGAGACCCCGGCCCTGGCTCCCGGAGCTGCTGCAGAGCCCACACCCCCTGCACCCGCCAGCCCCCGGGAGCCCTCCCGGCACGGCAGCACCCGCAGCCGCGGCCCGCACCCCACCGCCCCCCCCGGCCCCGGAGCGCCCCCGGGGGGACGCCCATCCCAGCGGCAGCAGAGGCCGGGGACAGGCGGGGTGTCCCCGGGAGCAGCTCGGGGGTCCCGCCCGAGCACAGACCCCGCTGCCCACCGGCGGTTGCAGCGTCTCTCACGGTTCGGGAGCCAGAGCCGGGCCGAGCACCGGCGGGAAGCTCCCCCGGACCCGAGAGTGGCGGCGGCGGCGGCTCCTCCCGGGGTGGGAAGTGGGGCACAAGCCCCGGTCCCCGCCGCGGGGGGTCCCAGGAGACGGTCACCCACCACCTCCACCCCCGGCCGAGCCCCGCGGGGCTGCTCCGGGACAGAGCCATCGCCTCCCACCGCCCCGACCCGGGGTGCCGAACCCCCCCACCCCGGGCACCCCCTCTGACCGCGCCCGGACCCGGACACCCCCCGGCAGCCTCGGCCGGGCCCGACCCCGCCCCGGCCCTGCCCGGTCCCGGTCCCCCCTCACCGCGGCCGGGCTCGGGCTCCACCGGAGGAACGGCGAGGCCCCCAGACCGCCCGCAGACGGGCCCCGAGGGTCGGGGCGCGGCCGGGGACCCCTCCCCGCCGGTGGGGACCCCTCCCTCAGGGCCCCCCCGGTCCCGGTACCTGCACCCGCCGCACCGTCCCGCGCGCGGCTCTGGCGGCGGAAGCTCTCGCGGCGGAGACGCCCCCTGGCGGTGGCGAGCGGTACTGCGCCCCGGGACCTGTTGAAGCCTCGGGGATCGGCGCCACCTGCCGCGCGGGGGGCGGCCCCTCCCGCGCCCGCCAATCAGCGGTGCCGGGGAGCAGCCAATCGCCAGGCGGGGCGGGAGCGGCCCCCTCCGGTGTCGCCGTCTGGCGGACAAAATGCAGAACTACAGCACGGACCCACCGGGAGCACCGGGTCCAGCTCCGGTCCCGGCACCGGACGGTCCCGACAGTCACCGCGTGTCTGAGGCGTGTGACAGGGTAACTGCGCTGGCAGCCAAACAAGGCACAGCCACTCACAGCCTCCCCCCGCCCAGGGAATTGGGGGGAGAATGGGAGGGTAAAGGTGAGGGGAGCTATAGGTTGAGACAAGAACAATTTAATAATTAGAGTAAAATAAAATTAAAATAATAAGAATAATAAGAGTAATAATGCTAACACACTCATATATATATATGCACATATATGTATATATATATATATGAGTGATGCACAGTTATCACCACCTGCTGATAACAATCCCAGAGGAGTGAAAAAGAACCTCAAAACCAAAATCACAATCCTGGAAAAGCGAGCCCGAGCGATTCCCGAGATAATCCCCCGCTTTCCGGTCAGCCCCGGTTACTGTACTGACCATGACGTGATATGTTCTGGAATATCCCACTGGCACATCCAACTGTCAGCTCTGGGTTTCACTGACTACTGCACTTTTCTTCTCCACTCCCCGTGCCAGCTCTCTGTCCCTGGAAACTGCCCAAGCGCAGTGTCCCTGTAGTTATCAATGTTGTTCTCATAACAACCCTCACTGGAACCCAAACACAGCGCTTTCTAGCTAGTAAGAAGAAAATTAACCCTCTCCTGGCAAGATGTTGTCCAAATGCTTCTGGCATCTTGTCAGGCTTGGGGCCATGAGCACCTCCCTGGGGAGCCTGTGCCAGTGCTCCACCACCCTCTGCCTCAAGGACCTTTTCCTCATGGCCAACCTCACCCTCCCCTGCCACATCTTCCTGCCATGGCCTCTGCTCCTGGCATTGGTGGCCAGAGAGAAGAGCTCAGCACCTGCCCCTCCTCTTCCCCTTGGGAGGAAGTTCCAGACCGCCATGAGATCTCCTCTCAGTCTCCTCTTCTCCAGGCTGAACAAACCAAGTGACCTCAGCCTCTCCTCATACCCTTCCCCTCTAAACCCTTCACCAATTTTGTAGCCTCCTCTGGACACTCTCCAGTAGCTTTAGATCCCTTTTTTCCTGTGGCACCCAAAACTGCCCCCAGTACTCGAGGTAAGGTGTGCCAGTGCAGAGTAGAGGGGGACAGTCACCTCCTCAACCAGCTTGCAATGCAGGGCTTGATGCACCCCAGGACACTGTTGGCTCCTGTTCAACTTGCCATAGAGCAGAACCCCCAGGTCCCTCTCTGCAGGGCTGCTCTCCAGCCTCTCCTTCCCCAGGCTGGCTGTGTGTCCAGGGTGGCCGTGTCCCACGTGCAAAATCCGGCACTTGCCCTTGTTAAAATTCATCTGGTTGGTGATTGCCCAGCTCTCCAGATCTCTGCAGGGCCTCTCTGCCCTTGAGAGTGTCCACAGCTCCTCCCACTTTGGTGTCATCAGTGAACTTGGTTATCAGTCCTTCAAATCCTCTATCCAAGTCATTGATGAAGACACTAAAGAGCACCGGCCCCAGGATGGATCCCTGTGGAACCCCACTAGTGACCAGTCACCAGCCCGATGTCACCCATGGCCTAGAACCCTTTGAGCCCGACCCGTCAGCCAGTTGCTCACCCACTGCCTGATGTGCTTGTTCAGCTGGATGCTGGGCATTTTATCCAGGAGGAAACTGTGAGAGATGGGATCAAAGGCTTTACTGAAGTCCAAGAGGATTACATCCACT
The DNA here is from genome assembly GCA_907165065.1 of Caprimulgus europaeus. The sequence goes on from OU015526.1 coordinate 81,277,470, forward strand.
GGCTTCCCTTGGTCACCGAGGTGGGTAAGCCTGTCACAGAAAGAAACCAGGTTTGTCCAGCAGGACTCTCCTCTCATTTAATCCACTCCCCCCCCCCAACCCCCCCCCACTAACTCCTCAGATCCTAAGCAGGTCATCCCCAGACCATTTTCTTCCCAGCCCTGAGCAACCCATCTGACTCAGAATAAATCTCCAGTGACAGCTGCTGTCACTGGCCACAGAAAATCCCTGGAGCCAAAAAGAGTTTCCTTTTAAATTCTCCCCTAATCCCAGATGGAGAGAAGAGCAGAACCCCACAAGGCACCCACACTTTGTGAGCCACTCTGGGGAGAACAAAGCAAAGATTCTCACCATCACATTCATGAGCAGCTCACCCAGGACACAGATCTGAGTCCTGCTCTGCTGGTTGCAGACTCCCATCCCCACAGCAGCAGCACCTCTCAGTGTGGGCACTCACAGAAATCCAGCACCTCCAGATGAACATTTCCATTGTTCCCTGGCAGAAAAGGCTTCTTTCAAATTTCAGATGATTTTTCTCTCTGTCAGGCCAGATGGGGCTGTTACAGCCTCACAATGTGTTCTTAGCCATGTACCAGAGCACACAGAGCTCATCTGAGTGTGAGATCGATGCTCCCACCCCCAGGCAGAACCCACAGAGACCTCCTGGCCTCTGCTGCAGCCCCCCGTGCTGCGGCCGCGCGTCCTGACAGCCTGGGCCTGGCACTGGGTGTGCTGGGGTGGCTCTGGGAGCTGGAGAAGAGGAGAAGGTTTCTCCCTCATCTCTCTCTCTGTCCCTCTTTGATTGCTTTAGCTGGGTCTGTCTAATTTCCACTGCTGCTGGTGGATTCGAAGGACAGAGGCAGAACAAGCAGCACAGATCCAGGGCCCAGTCTGTGCCCATCGATCCTTTTCCTCCTGTCCTGAGAAAAACCAGGAGTGAGCTCCCCACAGGGCCAGCTCTGAGCACAGGGACCCCAGAGAGGGCTGGGTGCAGGGAGCTCTGTGAGCAGCACCCAGAGCACACCCACGCTCCTCACTGCTGCCCTGCCTGTGCCTCACCCCACAGAGGGCACTTGGGCACCTCCTCACCAGAGACGGGGTCTCTGCCTCAGCCTCCACCCCCAGGGACGCTGCCAGCCTTGCTGGGGAGCCAGCCCTGGAGATGTCAGTGGAGATGTGGGAGCTGCTTGGTTCCAGCTGCTGCCAGAGCCACCCCACCAGGTCCCCATCACCCTGACGGCCTCACCTGCAGCCTCCCCCACCCACCCCTGTCCCCATTGGCCCCAGCTCTGTATTTAAGCTCAGGCCAGGGGGCTTGTTTTTCATTGCAGGGCTTGTTGTGGTCTAGATTTTCTTGTTAGCTTTGGTACTTTTATTGCTGTTTTTTTGTTTTTTATTGGGTGGTGGGGTTTTGTTTGTTGGTGGTTTTTGGGTTTTTTTTGGTTAGTGGTGTTGTGCTGCCTTGGACTCTGCCTTAGGTACTGTAGGATTGTGCATGGTGGTGGTTGTGTGTTCTCACTTCCTGTCCTCATTAGGTTTAAGTTTTTTTCCAGGTTCCAATGTACTCTGTATAAGGTGAGTTAGTAGCAATATATAACTCTTTTTAGTTCTGTAGGCTGATAAAATAAAGCTAGAGTGTGTTCTTCTTAAAGCATGCCTGTCAAATTTTGCCTTATTACTTAAACATAAACTCTCACTCTAGTTATAGTATTGGGGCAGAACTTGGTCTCCTGATCTATGGCAAGGTTTCATCTTCTCTGTTCAAGCCTAGTTCAGGTAAAAGGGCTGTTTGGGTGACCTGTACCCATGGATGGATGCTGTGGGGAACCCCCTGAAAGCAGGGACACATTTCCAGGTTAAGTCAGAGCCCTGGGGCTTTGTTTCTTAACTTAGAAGTGGAGATGCAAGCTGGGCCTGGAGCACTCCTTGATCTCCTTAAGATATCCTTCTTCCCCCTCTGTAGCCAAGTGAGGAGGGAGAAAGCTCCTGGGGATGATGGGGGGGTGACTGCGCCCAACTGTGGGGTCTGGGTAGGAGTTGGGGTTTGGGAGGCAGGAACAGGGAAGGCAAACCCTGCTGCTGTCACCTGGGCCATCCAGGCTGTTCTCTTCCCCTGGCTCCTGCTGCTGCTGGAGAAGCTCCCCTGGCCCTCTCTCCAGAGAGGCTGGATCTCAGTGCTGTAGCTCAGCAGCCAGCACAAGAGCCTGGGAGTGGGCTGCTGTGCTGGGAGCACTGGGTGCACTGGGGCTGGCTCTGGGCTGTGGCTTCCCAGCTGTGCTGGCTGGGGTGTGTGCCAGGGGGCTGGCATCTGCAGAGGGGGCTGCCAGTCCCTGGCCCTGCTCACAAGCTTCCTGAGGCACAGGGGGGGCTCCCAGAGAGCAGGAGGGGGAGGCTCTGCAGTGGGACACAGGTAAGAACCCAGCCCTGATGTGCCAGTCAGGAACATCCTCCTCCTGCCCAGGACAGTGGTGGCTGCAGGTGACAGCCTTCCAGCCCAGAGCTGGGCTGCTTGGCTTTGGGCTCTTCTTTCCAGTTCCTCCTCCTCTTCCTTCTCCCTGCATCAGGCAGGAGCTGCAGGGTCTCTTCCCTCTGCTGTGCTGAGGGCTGCAGCCTCCATCCTCCTTGCACTGAACCTGCTGCTGCTGTGGAGCCCTGACTTACCCCTGTAAGTGGGGGTGTCCTGTGTGTGTGGGGTGGGGGCTGCTGTTAACTTGGGCTGGGCTGTTCCTCCCTCTCTGCTGGGGTTGGGAACTGAGGTAGAACTGCAGGTGCTTTGGTAGCAACAGGTTTGTGTCTCTGTGTGAGATGGGATGCTGATCCTGCTGCTCTGAGGTGGGGGATGTCCCAGTTTACCTGGGGACACAACACTGCCTGCGTGGGGCTCCTGGTGATGCCAGGCATCTGCCTGCTGGTAAGCAAGCATCCCCCTGCATGCTGCCAGAGAGTGCAAGGCTGCAATCCTGACCAGTTCCTGCCCTGGGGGGATCCAGGGTGGCAGCAGATGCCTCTGACATAAATGGCTTTGTGGTTGAAAAGCTGGGGGACACACATGACAACACTTCCCCCCACCAGCAGGGACCTCTGGCTACGATGGGGGAAAGCATCTGTGCTGCTGCTGCCAGTGCCCATTGACATGGGCTGGTGCTTCATCCCTCTGCAGAGCTCTGGGTTTCACAAGGAAAGGGCTGTTGCCCCAAGAGTACTGCTGGGGAAGAGGGGTGAGTAGAGCCAGTTGTGTCCCTTGCTTTGCTGTTTCCTGATGGACTCCACAAGTGGCTGTCCACTTAAAAGGGCTGAAGTAATGTTTTAGGGGTCAGTTGTCAAATGCTGCTGGTTAATTCAGTTCTCCTGCTGAGCTGGAGAATCTGACCTGCCAGGAATCACAGTTATGTTAATGCTGCTGTGAATGGAGGTGTGGGAAGCCTAATACAGGATTTTAGAGCAAGTATAGTGCTGGTTCTATCTCTAATATTCCCCCCTGTATTTCTGAGAGTTCTGTCAGTGTAACTGTGTTCAGATTAAACACCAAGTGTGCACAGATGTACAGAGGAGAATTCAACCTGAATTTAAATGTTGGTTGAAGAGGAATAGAGATGAAAACTCTCAATAAAGAGAATTTTGGGATATTTTAGGTCAAGGACAACCACAGAATCACAGAATATTAGGGATTGGAAGGGACCTCGAAAGATCATCTAGTCCAATCCCCCTGCTGGAGCAGGAACACCTAGATGAGTTCGCACAGGAAGGCGTCCAGGCGGGTCTTGAATGTCTCCAGAGAAGGAGACTCCACAACCTCCCTGGGCAGCCTGTTCCAGTGCTCTGTCATCCTTACTGTAAAGAAGTTCTTTCTCAAATTTAAGCGGAACCTCCTGTGTTCCAGCTTACACCCATTGCCCCTTGTCCTATCATTGGTCATCACTGCAAAGAGCCTGGCCCCATCCTCCTGACACTCACCATTCAAATATTGATAAACATTAATCAGGTCCCCCCTCAGTCTCCTCTTCTCCAAGCTAAAGAGCCCCAGCTCCCTCAGCCTTTCCTCATAAGGGAGATGTTCCACTCCCTTAATCATTTTGGTGGCTCTGTGCTGGACTCTCTCAAGCAGCTCCCTGTCCTTCTTGAACTGTGGGGCCCAGAACTGGACACAATATTCCAGATGTGGCCTCACCAGGGCAGAGTAAAGGGGAAGAAGAACCTCTCTTGACCTACTGACTACACCCCTTCTAATGCACCCCAGGATGCCATTGGCCTTCCTGGCCACAAGGGCACCCCTTAAAATCTAGTGAACTACACACTTCAACTGGAAAGTTTCTCCAAGGGGTGACTGTAATTTTTTTTCCCTCAGTAAGTAAGAGAAGATTTACATGTTTTTCTTTTGCTTTTATATCATCAACAGAGTACCTCCAGTAGGAGACAAGTATCTGGAGCTTGTCTAACTACACAGTTATGTAACTGTGGTGGTTTCCCTTGGCTGGCACTGGGCTAGCAGCCAAACACAGCTCTTGCTCACTTCACCACCAAGGGGATAGGGAAGAGAATGGGGGAACAAGGGTAAGGAGACTAGTAGGTTGAGTTAAGACCAATTTAATAACTGAAATAAAGTAATAATTAAAATAATAAAGATATTAAAATAACTATAATAATAGTAATAAAATATGCAAATGAGTACTACACAATGCAATTAGTCACCACTCACTGCCCAAGCCCAGCCTGTTCCTAGATAACAATCCCAGAGGAGAGAATATTGATCTGAAATCACAATCCCAGAAGAGCAAGGGAAAGAGAGCCCCTTATTAATATACTGAACCTATGATATGGAATATACTACTGGCACATTCAAATACCAATATAGCTCATTTATTTAGATATTCCTTGCACACCCCCCCCCAGATGTTGCACTTGTAGACTAACAAAACAAAAGTCCTTCAGTTTCAATGACATTGGTGGGTGTCTGTCTCAAAACTCTGGACCTGTTACTGTGACTTCTGTAAAAAATTGATGCTTATTGGTAGCTTCATCTGTTTTTGATGTATGTGTGCTCCCCTTTATCTTTATATATAGACTTAATAGAGATTCTCACTGTGAGTACTGTATTGAGAGGGGCACTCCAGCTAAGGAGAAGAAACAAATATACTCCATATCATGGGCCCTGTTTGCTTTCATGCATATCTCATACTGGGCAATAACACTTCCATGTTAAAAAAGATACAAATCAAATGATTATATGTTCCTTGCTCATTTTTCACAATAACCACAGAACAAGTCTAGTGCTAAGAACCCTGCTGATGTGCTATTTGTATTGGTATTGTTTTGGTTCAGGCTTCTGGCAGCTCCCTTCGTTTAGGAGAAAGGTGGCTGGGAAGAACAAGAGAAATGCTTCATTCTACTTCAATAATTCTAGATAGAAACCAATTTTCTGGGTAAAATAAAAACTCTATATACCTTTCCAAGTTTTGATTTTGTAATGTTTAAAAAGCCATGCAGGAGGTTATGGCATAAATACTGTTATTTCTATTGTCCAAGCCCTCAGTTTCAGGAGAAAAATGCTCTCCTGTTTGGCCTGAGCTGTTAGTGTTTCGATGCCTGGGCTGGTATATAGGAACACTTCAGGAAGCTGTCACAAGCACACGATGTCTTGAGTTTAGGTCTCTAAATTTATGCTTGTACAGAGGTGTTTTTTTACTTAAAGCTGTTTTTGTACTCAGATTGCCATAGTGAGAGTAACTTTCTGATAGCCCATCAGATCTCCTGAGTTTTTAATGCTGACCTCCACCTGGAGGGATGGTTGCAATAATCTCTGTGCATTTGTATTCTCAGTTCCTGTCCTGCTGGCATGAACCTTGTGGTCCTTTGCCCACACAGCAGTACCTGTGTGACAGTAGCTTCTGTAATGACCAAAAAATGCACTTTTAACTTGGACACAAGACAACATGAGTTAAGGCTTAAAATCAGGCAGATTTTTTTAGTGTTCCTGACAAAATACAAGTCCTGTTTCAGCTGTGTCTGTATTTGGTCCAAGGAGCCCTCTGACAAATGGTCACTTAACTGCTTCCTTGGGGGCTTCCTGCAGAGGCCACAGCACTGAGCAGATTTGTTTGCTGTCTCTCTTGGCAGTTTGCAGCTCTGCAGTGGGCTAAAACTGAACATGTCTGTGCCATGTGTCTGTATGGACTGATGACTTGGTGTTAGTGAGCCTTGGGCTGAGTTCTGGTCACTCACTCTGCAGGGATGACAGGATCCTCTGTGCCCCCTTATCTGGGGCATAAACTGCATCCTGACAGTGCCTGCTTCTCTGGATCTGGTGAGTTAGCTTGCAACCTGACTGATGGGCCCCTAAACTGCTTATTTTGTTTGCCAATTTTATTCTCCACTGGGACTATCTCATGGTTGTCCTACTTTTTCACCTAAACTATGATTCCATTTGCTTCCTCCTCCTACCTACTCCCCCAATTACTCTGTTCACTTTCAGTACTCCAATTGACATGTCTGTCATCTCCACTTGAGTGCTCTGACAAGGAGTGATTCACGTGCAGAGCCTCAACCTGCACATAAGATCAGATCATTTCAGCTTTGTGTCTACTATCCAGCCAATATTCAAGGACTGGAGATGATAAAAATTAGCTGCTATGCTGGAAGGTGGCAATTTAGGAGGCTCATCTCCCATTACTGAGGAATTTAGTGCTGCAAAAAGCCTGGCAGTGATCATTTAACTGTTCCTGTAGCTTAATCCAAAACACTTAGTGCTAAGTGCTCACTAGAGTATCTGCCAGTGGGGAGAAAAAAGCTCAGCCCAGTTGAGATGATATTTAGTGGGGTCCCTGGCCAACTTCCCCTGATGGATGGGACGCTGCTGCTTACAGATTGCATCTCAGGAGAACTTAACTGAAATAACTTAATTCTACAGAAAACTTCTCAATTAGAGACTTGTTTCTCCTTCTGAACTGAAGTAAGGCATTAATTAAAATGGACAAATACAAGCAAGGGATGAGGGAGTAGCAGAGGGCACAAAGAATGTCATGTTTAGTGTCTGGCTTGCAGGAATAGTGGCTGTGTTTGATCAGCCAGTGTCAGGAAAGGAGCAGAGAGCTCTGACAGCTTTGCCAGCCTCCTTCCAACCCATGGCTGCAGCTGCACTCGGTCCCTGCAGCATTTTATCTGCTCAGCCACAAAAACCCCCTTAATTTAATGACAAACTCATCACTTCTCTGCTGAAGGTGAGTCTGAATGGCAAAGGCAAGATGGAACGAGTGCACTTGGCTTCCTGCACAGTTCTGCTTGGTACCAAGCCCAGTGCTGCTCTTGGTAGTGCCAGATTGTGCAGTGGGGGTGAGCCCTCTAAAGAGAGGATACCCTGAGTATTAACATCTCTGACCATGTCCCAGGCACCAGGTCAATGGCAGTGACTCACAAAAGGGTATTTATCAGAGTCCTTGTGTTTTCAGCAGAACACATCCAGAGGACAACACACCATCAGGTGGCACAACAGAAAACACAGGAGCATGTTCTAACACCTTCACTGAGCCTCAGCAGCTATTCCCTTAAGGCTTGGCTCTAAGTCCCTGCTACCATGGCCAGGCCCAGCTCTGTACCCAATGTGCTGCAGAATTTCCTTGCACTCTACTTGCCCCAGTGCCTCAGGATTATTTTCCCGTGTGCTGCTGACATTGGTGTTAGTTCTGTTCTTGCTTCTCACCCTGCTGCTGGCTGAGAGGCCTGAGGCTACAGAAACTCCTTAGATTCCAGTTGCAAAAAGGCCACTAATAGATAGATAATAATAATAGATATATAGCTAATACTTAATAACTTGGAGACCTGGGTTGTGGGTGGTTTTGGGGGAATTCTTGTGAAGATGACAAGAAAACTTGTCCAAGTACAAGGGAGCTAAAATCTTAGGATTTGCCAGGCTTCTTAATAAAGTGGCTGGATAAGTGTGCCTGTGTGTGGAAATCTTACTTTAATCTTATTTCAGGGAACAAATAGCTAAATTTTTAGTTAAAATATAAAACAGTCTGTGACACATCAAATAGAACAACTGGAAATGTGGAAGCTTAAAGGTTGACTAAGCATTAAGCAAAAAAAAAAAAATAGGAGTATGATGACAAGCAATAGGCAAGCAGCCTCAGCTCTAATTCTCCAAGAATTGATGTCTATTATGTTCCAGCTATAACCTAACATGCTCAGCTGCTGTTGAAGACACTGTCACGGTGTCTGTTTATGCCCTCAGTCCCTGTTCTCCTTGTGCAGTATGTTGTACAGCTTCATGATGATTCAAAAGGCAAACCAAGTAACTGACAGGCTTCTACTCTATATTCAACTATCAACCAAATGGGGTACTTCAGATTTTGAACATTTCTGGGCACATTTTGACAGGAGTTATACATTTGCTTCAAAGGAGAAAATTCACACCTTGGTGGCTTAAGGTCAGCAAACAGCAGAAAATGCTTAGCTACAGCAAGGATTTGCCAGGTTAATTTTTCAGCTTTACTCTTCCCCATTTAGTGTGGTAATAAAAACAACTGTGCAACATTATTTGAATGTCAGAAGAATGAAGCAGAGTGGGAAAAATGATATATTCTAGTGAAACTTAACAAGCTTGCTGTGGATGCCTCACCTGCCCTGAGCCTCTTATTTTCATTTGAGATTTGGCTTTTTGGCAAAATGTTTTTTATTTCTAGCTCAAGTGGGTGAGTAATCAGCAACTAAGTCTTTACCCTATTGATAGTGTTGTTCTTTATAATTAGACAAGACAAAAAAAGTTTGAGATCTTCTAAGAAAACCACAAACAAAACCCCCCAAAACTCTGACTAAATACTTCCTTTGGTCCCAGCTCAAACTACCCAGATAAATGACTTTTGGTGAAAGATAAACAATTGAAGTCCATTCACAAGAACTCTGTGTGCAACTTCAAGATTGGTACACCTACCTGGACTGCTCATTTAAAAATGAGAAATTTGCTTCTCATTGTATATTTGGGTTTTTTTCATGGAAGTAAATGTCAGTAGAAAAAAAATAAATTACTGCAACTTGCTAATTTTAGTGTGGCTTTTCTTTTTCAGAGGTGCATGCCTACTGTTTCCATGTGATAGTGCTTAATTTGAGATAAAACACTCCAAGGTATTTAATATAAAATATTATGGAAATTCCAATGTATGAAAAAGTAAATAAAATACTTTAAGAGTAAGTTCTACTACCTTAACAAATATCCTCAGAGTTTGTACTTCACAGTTCAGGTCTTTTATTACAGAGACTAAACACTTCTGCTTATATGGGAACCTGATCTAAGTGCAAAATGAAGTTAAAACTTACCTTAAAACAATGTCCAAGAAGTTGCTGATGCTGTGATGAAAGCTGGACTTGGGCAGAAGGCTGTCTTGTCTGTGGCATTTCTCTTGGCAAACCCAGGTGCTCCAGTTGGTTGGTGACAGGTTCTGCACTTCTGCCTGCCAGGTACTTGAGCCTCAGGCTGGGACTTGGTGTTTGGCTGTGGCTGAAGCCTCCCTCTTTCTCTGGAAGGGAAAGCAAAGATGAGCCCAGCTGGCAGTGAACTGCAAACACACATCCTTCCTGTCTAATCTACTGCAATGGATGATGCCATGATAAAGCATTTCTGAAATGAACAGCCAAATGGGAGAACATATTGCCTCATTTTACCTCTTCAGACTAAATGACCCCTTATCTCACAGTATTTCCCTGTGGGTCACACTTCTGAGCCCTCTGATCTTCCCTATGACTTCCTATACACTTCCTGCACTTGACACAAATCTGTGTTGAGTTAAATCAACCAGAAGTAAATGCAACAAATGAACAGCACAGAATTATTTCATGTGTTCTCTAAGCTACTGTTCTTCTTAGGTGCTATTTGGGTGCTGCCATTTTTGTGTGTCGTGCTGCTGCTGCCTCCTGTTCAGCTGTAGCTTGGTACAAACCCCAGATCCTTGTCCCTTGTACTACCTCACAGTCAGGGGCTCCCCTGATTTCTTCCTGCCCCACTGCATACTGCTGTGCAGTGCAGCCCTGCTGAACAGCACTTTGGGTTTGAGCTGTTTCCAGAGGGAATGGTCTTTTGCAACCAAAGTGCCTGGCTGGCAATTGGACAGCTTGCCCTGCCACTGTTTCCTCCAAAAACATTGCTTTTCACAAAGGCAGAGGTCACTTGTGCCCACTTCCTGTTCTCACACCACTTTACACATCCTACTTCATTCTTAAAAATAGCTGCTAATAGCACTGGACTTTGCTGGGAATGTTCACAGTTCATCTTTTTACATTTTTGGGGGGAGCAAGAACAATGTGTCTTAGTCAATGGCTTTTTCTGATCTACTAAGTCATAGGATAATCCATGCATTTGTCTCTTCCTTATTTCTAAGACACTCACAGAATGAGGTGTTGCTATTTTGCCAGCCCTCAGTGGCTGCATTTTACAAGCAGTATCTCCCAACCTTTCAGCAGACCAGAGATGCTAACATTTTCTCAGGGCTCCAGGAAATTTCTGTAGCTGACCCATTACTGAGTATAGAACTGAGGACAAGGGAAGAACAAGTATTTCAGCACTTACCACATTTCTTTTTCCATGACAACATGCTTCTGTTCTTCATGTGTTTGAAGGTTCCTTATCTTTGTTTCAGCTTCTAAAGCCTCAGAGGATCCTGTGATGAGATTTCACACACTCAAAAATCAAGACAACAAAACCAGATGGCTGTGCACAAAGGTGAAGCTGTCTGGGCTGGCTCCAGTGGTTTCAAGATTTCCTCCATGTGGCCAACACAAAAATAATGGCATTCACTTCAAAACTGCCTTCAACTCTTACTGTAAACATGGAAAACTGACTTTCCATTTATAGTGGCATGAGACATGGGTTATGCCAGGAGACTTTCTCCTGCACCTTTGTTTATGGGACTGTTACTGGGATTTCAACAGTGGATGAGCCCCGTGTGGTTGAAAACCCAGGGCGTGGCACTGGGCAGTTTCTCACTGGTGGAGGCTCCTGTTTTACTCCTCTGCAGATTTTCTGCTTATATTAAATGAAGCAGGGAGGCCATGCCCTTATAAAATTACCATGTGGAAACAAATTATTTTTATTGATCATCTTGTAACATTCATGCATTGCATTGTTTTTTCCCTTCCTCAGATGGCTTCTGCTTCTGGGCCTCTCTCAATTACTTATCCCTGTCTGTTTCAGCTGGCAAGTACCTTGTGAACACACACCCAAGGCACTGCTTTCCTTTCTCCTTCCAGCCAATCCCTTCCCACCTCAGCTTCAACATCACAAAACCCCGTGTACCTTTTGCCTCTCCTGCCAGCCACGGTGTCTGTACAGCACAGGCGCTGTGTTTGCTCCAGCCACAGGGACACAACTGTCACCAGTGCAGCTGTGACCAGACTCACAGGACAGACACAGCTCCAGGTCAGCCTTGAGCTGTTTGCAGTGTCTTGTTCATCAGTCACCAACAAAAATCATTCCAGAGCCCATTGCTGAAAAGACTGAAAGCTGTTGCTGACAATCCAGTGCCAGAAAAAGAGAGAAAATCCAAGGTATGGACCCAAAAATAATCACAAAATTCCTCCCCCGGTTTTTAGTGCCATCAGGCAGCAACTCAGTTGTCTTAATGAGCAGAGTTCTAAGTAATTAACTCACTAGAATGCTGCCAGTGCCCAGGAATGACCCACAAGGACTCACTCCTGGGACCAAAGCCTGGTGTCCCTGCTCCCTGCAGAACAATCTGTGCTGGTCACAGCCCAGCAAGAGGCCGTGCAGCCCGTGAGCGCTGCGCATGGAAGGGGCACAGCAGCAATTAACCCTGAGCCAGAGCTTCCTTCTCTGCTCCTGCACAGAGGAACAGTGCTCCTCTACCATGGAATGACACTGAACTGCCCCCTCACACCTTCAGAGGCCCCTTACAAAGCCAAACTACAGGAGGCAGGAAGGAAAGCCACCTCCATCTCACCTGCAGGGCGGCTGCGGGACAGCACAGGTCCTGCTGCTCACAGGGACTGGGAGCACAGCGGGAGGCAGAAGCCATCCTCCCCAGGCTGCAGTGTCTCTCTTAAAGCAGCACCTCTGGGAAGCAAAGGATCAGAGAGGAAAAGTAGAGTTAATTTACAATAATAACAACAATAAAAGAAGAATGCATTTGTGGCTGTCCTACTGGCAGAGAAATGTTGGGAGAACTTGAACTTAGGTGGAACCTCAGAGAAGCCAAAACAGAGGAGCCAAAGACACGTTGATTTCTGTGAGGATGAGAAGGGGCAGAGGCTCTGGCTTTTCCAAACTCTTGGCATGGGGGGTATTTGCTACTCTCTGCCAAAATGTTCAAAACCAGAGGGGACACCTACCAGGAGCACAAGTCCTGTGCTTCCTCTGCACAGAGCAGAGCTCCCCGTTCCTCACACAGCTGCATTCACTGCTGGAAATGCAGCAACTCGTCCAGGGGAGCTCCAGCCCTTGCTCTGCTTGCTCCAAACACCCACCAAGGGCCAGACTGCTGGCACTGTCTGCTCCATTGCTGGCTGTTTCACTCCCCTGTGTTAAACCAAGCTCCTGGCTCACTCCCATCACAGGCCATCAGGACAGGAAGGCTTGAACGCAGGAGCCCTCGCGCTGCTCCCTGGATCGATGCCATCAGGATCAGGGCAAAGCCCTGGTGTCAAATACCTGAGTTTGAATTCTGCTGACACTCCTCATCCTGGGCATGTTTGTACACAAACACATCAGTGCCTGCCCTCTTCAGTGAGCAGTGAAACTGGTGTTAAAACTTTTCACAGCAGCTGACTCTGTCCCTGTAGAGTTAAAGCATTTGGCTTGTAATACATTTGAATAAAAATATTCTCAATCATTTTGGAAATATGCTGAATAAAACCAATAAACAAACAGTCTTTCTCCATAAGGACAGCCAAAGAGAATATACAATTATTACTGCTAGCTGGCATATACTGCTTAGTTCAAACATGCAAGCAGCCACTTTTTGGTGAGAGATTTGAGATTCTTGTCTACCTGCCTTCATGTGCAGACCCTTTAATGAATATATAAAAATACAGAGCCATTACAGGCATTCCAAATGACTCCTAAAGAGGCAGAAGACACCAGAACATGATGGTTTTTTCACTACTCTGCTTGTTCCATACCTGAGGCATAGCAGAATAAATATTTTTTCTACTGCACTTGCTGCCTGGGAGTAAAACACTTGCAGAGGCTTTGATGTTATTGAATTTCATTGAGTAGCAAAATACAGAAAAGCTGCAATTCCTTCCTGAGCTGGGTGTGAGCAAACACCAGGGAACAACAGGCAGGGACAGAATGGAAACTGGAAATGCTTTTAAGTAAAACCCAGCAAGAAAAATGAAGAAAAACCACCTGCCCTTTTGGCATTGGTACCAAACACTCATTTTCTTTTCCTGGGGAGGGGGCTGCCCTACAGAGTGACACAGAATGTCACCTTCCATTGTTTCTCTACAGATTCCAGCACACATCTCGTCATCAAGCATCTGGAGAGGAAGCTGAAACCTGAGCTGTAAGCCCTTGCTGACCCCCTTTCTAGGGGTTTGATTGTTGGGGCTCAGGGCAGGTCCCATCCAGTGCAGCTGAGGGTGACCCCCTTGTTGCCTTCAGAATTTTACCTGTAGACCAAAATACCTGCTAATTTATTTTATTTAAAAAGTCTTCCACTTAAAGCAAGACTCATGCAATAAATTCACTTCTTAACAGATTTCTCTTTGTTCAGCAGTGGGTCCTTAGTGCGACCCTTTTAGCTCCTTCTGTGAAGCACAAGCCTGTTCCTCAGACCTGTCAGTCCTTTATTGGAGAGAAATAATGGATTGACAGGTTGAAATATTGGAGACACAGTCTGAATATTTGAACTGAACTCACCAGTTCCTGGCTCTTCTGGTGGTTGTGCTCACATTGCTTCTGCCTGGACAGTCTGAACACCAACCAGCTCCTGCCCAAATGACAGAAAGCATCTGCAGTCACATTCCATTTATTCCCTTTTCTGGTTGCCCCTCTTGTTAATCCTGTGATATTAATTATTGGTGCAGCTAAAGAAATAAATAGTGAAAATTTGAGAAATCAAGTATAAAAATGGCTTTTGTGGTACATTTTTTTGGGGAACTCAATTCTATTTTGGCAGGATGCAAGTCACCTACAAACTGCAATTTCAGTGCTAGCAGGAGATAAAACCCCTTTAAGGCCCATTCAGTCTGACAGAGCTCAGCATGGACAGGGAGCGACCTTGGAAGCATCTCACAGGGGCTCCTGAAATCAGTGAGGAACGCAGGTCAGTGCAAGGACCAGCCCACCCAGATCCACCACAGGAATAGAGCATCACCATGTCTCACCCTGTGAGGGTCTGCAGGGGCCAAACACCAGGTAAGGTCATTCCCCAGCACAGTCTTCTTCAGGTAAACTGGAGCACCTTTCAGATCATGACAGACTGGCACAATTAAGGAAAAGTGACAACTTTTCAAGCTGTGACATCCCAGATGATGCTCCTTTCTGAATATCAGAACAGAAGGAAAACATCTGGGGAGTAACAGGAAGAAAAGCTGCTGGATCAGCTCTGATTTTGCAGATGGTTTTTATAACACATTTTATCTAGGCTGGGATTCCCAAAGGATCTGATACAGATGCCTGATCCTGTTGTGCTCTGTTGGAAACACCACCACAAAGGGCTTTCAGAGCCCAGGTATTCCACACTTCCTGCACCACTTCCACCCAGTCCTTTGCCCTTCACCTGTAGCTTAAGACAATGAGACCTGTTTTGCCTTAGGGGACACTGCTAAAAGGAAAAGAAAATCCTACAGGCTGACAGGATTTCATGAATATTTCAGTTCCTCAGGAGTTCACTTTCTAGCTGCAAACACAGCTATCAACAATTCCCCCCTTACCCAACCTAAAAGGCACGTGTGTAACCCACTCTCAGTGACCACAGCCTGTCCCCTGGATTCCTGACAATCCTGGCCACAATTAGGCCATTATTTCATGTACTGCTTTTTGTTTATTGTGATTCCAGCAGCACTAATGAGAAGTCACCATGTTTGGTTATGTGATTCACAACCACACAGCCATTTAGATGTCACTGCACCTTCAACAGGTACCTGAGAGTTTAATCACAAAAACCCAAGGTTTACCCAAGTGAGCTGTTTTCAAGAGATGCCCTTATTTCCTCTCATTTCATGAGCACAGAACAACTCCCACGAGGAGCAATCCGGGCTTGTTCTAACATCTCCCCTGACTTAACCCTCTCCAAGTGTCTGTTCACATCTACCCAAGCCACCAGGTTCTCCAACAACTGATTTATGTCACAAAAGCAGCAGCAGGCCCAGGTCTCTGCTTATGTTTCTACTGTTCATGCCCAGGATGCTCACAGGAGGCTTTTAAGACAAACCCAAATGACTTTTTCAGCAGCACTGAGTGACTCAAAACCCAGAGTCTCTGGTGCTTCATTAGATGTTGTTTTTCACACAGGGTTTGTACAGGGAACTGCACAGCACTTGCTTGTCCTCGGGACTGGCAGTGTTCATGAGTTACAACCCAGGGCTCAGAGGAGCACAGACCTCAAGGCACAACAGACCCCGTTATCATTACCAACAAAACCCCAAAGAATAAATATTTGCCTTCCACTCTCAAACTCAATTGGAACCAAACAGCCTTTGCCACAAGTAAGGTGCTAAGTTTCCAGTCTCGTGTTTTATAACCTGCCCAGTCACATTACCCCTAAATGCTTTTAATTCCCACACATCCTTGTCAGCCTAAACACCATCGATTCAACTTCTTACACTGCTCAGCTTTCAGACAAACACCTCCAAATTACTGTTAAATAATTAGAAATTCAAGTCAACAAATCCCTAACAGAAATGTGTGAACATCTTTATCTACATTTGGGCCTAAGAGCATTTTAGGAACAGGCTCTGAAGGCAACAAGACTGAGTTGTTTAAATGAATAACATTTTCAGATGATTAGGAATAAATCTGCATTTTGTGTTTTACTGGACATTCACAGCTACCTACAGGTGTGACACAGCAGAACCAGCCAGCTACACCACATCACTGTCCCCAAACTGGGTGCTGCCACACAGGCTCTGGAAGCTGAAGGTTATGGGGTTTCTCTCTGCTCCCCCCTCCCTCTGTAGGCATCGCCACTTAGGGAGGATAATAAATCACTACTGTCTGTGCTCTAACTCCCTGTAAGGCCAGTCCTCTTACAGAACAGACATTTGAACTGTGTTCAGGGTCAAGGAAACTTCAGCAAACACATGGAACTGGATCAACACCTCTTTGGAAAAATACAAGAATAAAGAAGTATAGGGGAGTTGGTAGTTACTGGAAGAGACAACAGTCTCCCTTCCAATCAATACATGTTATCTATAAATTTAAAAACCCTAATGCATTCTCTTTTTGCTGGGTGTTGGCATAGCTGGAAGGAGAATGTAATTTTCACTGAAATAAAACAGGCTTTAGAAAAATCTATCCCCTTTTGACAAATGAAGGTTGGTGTTACGATAGCTCTCCTAACACCTCTGTCAAGGTTCAACTATAGCTGGATCAACATCTTCTCTGAAGGACAGATTACACTCTACCTCCAGAAACATTTGGGAGAGAGGACATGTCTGTATTTACACAGCTCCTTTCATGCTAGAGGAATCTGTAACAGTCAAATTTGCACACTGACCATTGCATCTGGGGACAGAAGAACAAACAGCTGCTTTCTCCTGGCTAGGAACCCCTCACACCAGGTCCCTGGAAGAAGGCTGATAAGTTCTGTGGTGTTTTGGCTGGACAAGTGCTGCCTGAGCATTTCTAGCTGTCTTGTAGTCACCCACTACTGCAATAGTTCATTAAAAACTAAACACCAAGCAGTCAGTCATTACAGCCAGTTCCCAGCACAAGAACACCCGTGCACATCCATGTCCAGCTGTCCTGCTAGGAAAGATCTCGTGTGTGTGGATGCAAACAACACTGCACGGAGGCAAAACGAATCCTCCCAGCTGCAAATAAAACTCCTTCACTGACACTGGTCATCTCTGCAGAGGTTGCATTTCAG
Source organism: Caprimulgus europaeus (assembly GCA_907165065.1). The sequence continues at coordinate 81,294,503 of OU015526.1, forward strand.
AGGCCAAAGAGGCCTCAACAAAGTCACAACTGAGCATGGACAAGAGCTGTCAGCTTTCAGCTCACCCTGGTACAGGCTCACGGTGTCGGCACGAGCTGGGAACGTGAACAGCACCAGGAGAGAGCAGAGTGAAAGTGCTCACCAAGGATAACTCCCACAGTAAAGGAGATTTGGGGTAAATACAAGATTTGCTTTGTAAAAGTGGACCTCCTTTTGCAGAAATTGGGGACTGCACCCCATCTGTAGCCCCAGGAGATCGTTCCCACTGGCTCAGCAAGGGCAGAGACGACTTCACACCGCGGGAGATGCGCTCGTGCACGAACCCGGCCTCAAGGAGAAACCGAGGGCAGTGAGAGTCCTGCACTGCAGGGCTCCTGACATGCCAGGGGACATTTCCCACAGGAAAAGTTCCATCTTGGAAGTTTTCAGATGAGAATTTGAAGCCCTTTGAATTTTGCTTCGCTGCTTACTGCTCCAAACACAGAGAAGAACATTTCCTGCCCTGACCACCCCACACCAGCTCTGGGTGAGAGAAAGAGCTTTGCCTGTTTGTGAACCTGTGCTCCTCCGTAGCTAAACAGCCTGGACATGTGTGCACCAACAGCCTGACACAGCACGTGCCAGAGGGGAGCAGTGAGTGATATCTGACACAGACTGAAAATGCTGCACCAAGGAGCAGCCTCTGTAAACATCTCCCCTTCACAACTGGGAGGAAAAAGACCCGGTACCTTTTAGAGAGAAGTGTTTCACAGCCTGGATGACCTTCATGTAGATGACAAAACATTCATGAGCTTCAGGTACTGGAGTCCAGACTCATGCTGGAGATGTCACTGCTTTTATTAGACCTGTTTCAAAAAGCAAAGAGGACAGAAGTAGATAATTGAGACTCACTCACAAACACTGGACTAGATATCCAACAGCACAAGGCCATTTTCAGGAAAGAAAATCAAACTGGCTTAAAATAACTGGCTTGCTACAATGTGCATTAAACAACCAGAAGAAGAGGAAAGTCCATCTCAACACCAAACATAAGCTGGGAGCTGTCAGGAATTCACACAGCAGGTGAAATGACCTAAGGAACATCTGTAAATGCAGAGACAGAAACAGAAGATCTATCAGCAGAAAGGCAGAAAAAGAGAAGGTTTCCAAAAGACATTTCTGCAGCCTCATTAAGAATTATTTCCAGTTTTCCAAGCAGGAAGAATACTAACTGGCAGCTATTAAGGCTTTACTTTTTAAACATCCAAATACTTCATATTAATGGGGTTTGGAAGAGAGAAAACTCTCTCTGAATTGCAAAGAATGGTGCCCAACTACGATGAGCAGGAGCCAAGCACTGGTTTGAGAAGGAGAGCGTACCTGAGGAGGCTCTTTACTCCAAGGAGGAGGGACCCTGGGGACTGCTGGACTTGGGAAGGCCCCAGCTACAAAAGGACAGAGGAAGGATCAGGCTCCAGCACAGGCTCTGAGCTCAGCACAGGAGGTTACTCTCTGATTTAGCACAACTGTCTCTGTGGCCACGCTCCTGCCCAGCACCTCCTCTCCTTCTGTGAAGGGCTCTCCTGTCAGCTGTGTGCAGGTCTCAGCCTGGTCCTGGTTCTGTTCTAAATGTCTTTTATTTTCTCTTGCTTTTCTAAACACTTTTACTTCACTGAATCCTTCATGCCTTTGATGCTTCTTGGAAATCTGAGAACAATTTGCACTGGCAAGGAAAGAAAACTGCCCTCCTTGCAGATGGGAGACAGAAGGAGCTGGTGCAACAACAGGCATCTCCACACACCTTTGGCTAGCAGTGCCCAAAACTCTACCAAGGCACCTAGGTGGTCAAGAGGACAGAAATAGTAATAGATCTGTGCCCTTGAGGTGTTTTATGCCTTTTCAGCAGCGAGGAGGTGGCTGAGCTGGCTCTGCACCCAAAGCCAGCCAGCTCAGTTTCTGTGTCACCTGCCCATTGCACCACTCTCTGTCACAAAGTGCACAGAAATAACTGTACGTGCAAGGAAGAGGCTGGAACCATCAGCCCCAGATCACAGGAGCCCTCTCACTGCTGGTTAAACCAGTTCTGCACCTGGGGTTAAACTGCCACACACATCAACCATCACAGATATTGGTGCTGAGGGAATAAACCTGTGCATATGGCTGCACATGGACACCTCCACTTGAGCACGGGACCTAGTACCAACTATCAGAGCAAGCACAAAAAATTCCTCTCCTAGGACTTCCTTCTCTGCCTCCTTCTGCCTCAGAGCTGTCAGATGGAAAAAACAATCAGAAACAGGAACAGCCCAGTCACTGTACTCTGCCATGGCTTCATTTTTTTAACTGCAACCCACCTGAGACCCAAGGTGACTCTCCCCATCCTATGGCAGCTTTACATCTGCAGCTGAGCAGACTGACAGTCCATGGCAGCAACAGCTCAGCAACTGCCAGAGAGGCAATTGCATTCCCTAAAAAAAAAATAAAAATGATTATTTTTTTTTAAATTTTAAAGTTATTTCAAGTTATTCAATCAAAAAAAAAATCTTTTGATCTTTTAGGGTAACACGTAAGCTCCCCCATGGCTTGTCAGGCCCCGTTCCAGCCTCGCTCACTCAGACACCATCAGGGCTGACACACGAATGAGGAAGTTCTGCAGCCTGGGTAAATCCACAGGAGGATGGGCTGGATGGTCAAAAGGGTTTCTCTGTCTGTGACAATTTCTTCTAGTCTTTGCAGTGACTGTCTGGAGTAAGAACTGAAGTGTAGGAAGTTTTGGATTAATTTTTTTGTCTGTGAACTGAATCAAGACTTTAACAAGCTCATCAGGTGTAAGTGGGAAGTGAATGCACCAGTTCCACTTGGAGAAGTCAGTTCTGCACTCAATACACAAAGGCAATGTCTCAGGTTAAAAAGCACAGTTGTACCTGCAAAAGGGTTTCTTTGTGCACAGCAAAACATTGCCAGAATAACAGGGAAAAATGAAAATGCCATTTGCTTGCACTGACAGCAATTCTCTAAACAACCCCAGGAGCTCCATGGCTCTATTCTCTGATAGATTCTCTGTTCCTAAAGCCAAGCAGGATTTTTGCCTAAATTTACTGTATTTGTTCTATTAAAGTTGAGGTACTTCATTAAAAAATGCTGATTTGAATGATGCTTTCTGGGGCAAGACTAACTGATTCTCTAAGTGGGCTGCCTGGCCAGTTTCTGACAGGTCAACATTCTGACATTATTTCATTTCATTAAGTATTAAAAACAACATTTTCACAGGGATACAATTCAGAAGCAGATTACAAAAACTGAGAAGTTGTTACCAAGTGGAAAATCCAGCCTGGAACCAGCCTGGTCCATGGGTGTGTTACTGACCTGCTGATCCTATAAATATTTGCTAATAACAGTCCTGGGGTGTTTTTCCCACTTGTCACTCTACAAAAAGTTAAAACACCAGTTAAAAAAGCAGCTCTTTATACTGCCAAAATAATCCAAACAATCACCAGAAACCTGTGAAAAGATTTGCAGCAAAGCTCTCATATTGGGTGACTGATTTGCAAACCAGAAAACCTCTTCAATGCATTCATTTTGTTTAATCATACTGGACTGGTGTTCTTGCAGGCTGTGCAGATATTGCAGCACTGAGGTGGCAGGGGCAGACTGATCTGTCAGCACCAGCCCCTCCAAACAGAGCTGGGGGCTCCTTTTCACACTGCCCACGTTACTTGGTTTTCTCCAAGAGAAATTAAGAAATTGCCCCTGGCAGCGTGGAGATTCAGCTGTCACACAGGAAAGTAGAGAATAAATATTCATGTCATGGCCTTTGTGAACTGCCAGGCTGAACTGAGAAGGTTAAATTATCTGCTTTACAGAAGATGAGAACCTCAAACAGAAAACAAAGACTGTGGAGAGGTGCATGAAAGCACCACTTGGACAAACTGGTTTTTTTTTAAGTGACTTTTCAAATTAAACTTTTAAGCTGACAAGCCTGAACTTTCCACAACACTCCATCCTGCCAGTCTGGAACAGTAAGAACATTCACACAATAAAATTAAATACACTGTGGAACTCAAAGGATCCTGGTCTTCACACTCTTGTTACAGTTTCTCACTATAGAGTTTCTTTTTCCACAAAAAGTTAAATATGACAGACAATTAAAGTATAAAAGCACCCTGTGCCAACACTTTGATTCCTGCCTCTTTCAGGCATAAAAAGTATGCTGAATTTTATTATTGTATTTTCAGCCTAATTTTATCAGAACTATTTCCATTATACCCCACCCTGTCAGTTCTTCAATCCTTTGCCATTTCCTTTGGACACAGTCACAGGTGCCTGGCACACTGGGCCACCAGAAATGAGACCTGAACCAGAACCAAACAGAGAGAAGAGCATCTGCCCACTGCAGGGCTGGGGCAGCAACAAGCTGAGCTGGCAGAACCCAGGGAAGACACAACCAACAGCAAAATGGGAGTCAAAAATTCTCCCTCTGACAAGAAACAACTCAAACTTCCTGCAAATCCTTTCAAGTTCTTTAAAACACCCACATCTGAGTTCTGTCTGGTCGGTCACAGCTCTGTGGCCAACAAGAGTCACAGCCAAAGCACTTTCCCCTCCTCCTGCAGAGATTTTCCAGTCAGGGAGTTTCCACATCTCATGGCAGTGAGGGAACTGCAGCCCTTTCCCAGGGAAACTGATTGGTGAATCAGCTCTTCACAACCAACTCAATTTAATAAACTTCCCAGACTTGTGTGTTTGAACCTTTTCTGCCCAAACTGTTCAACATCACAAGGCTGAGGGGAAACAAAACCAAACAAAACAACCTCCATGACAAAATCCACCAACATAGATGACAGGGAGAAATCATGAGGGAAACACCTCAAGAACATGACAAAGAAGGGTTCAGGACACTCCAGAAAACAGCAAGATGTTCCTGCCTTGCCAGCCCACACCAATTCTGTCACATCAAACCCCTCTGACTGATGCAGACAAGGCAAAAGCTCACCTTCCTCTGGTGGAAATCCTGTTTAACCACAGAGCTGCTCATCCTGGGCAGCACCTACAAAAAGCTTTGCAAATGCAAAATTAAAACTACCACTCCTGTTAGAAAATGAGTGTTTGCAATTAGCCTTTCAGAAATTTTGGACAAATTTAACATCACTTTCACGTGATCACCCCAGGCTACGTGCCTCTCTCCATCCCAGCTGCTAACAGGAAGGACAACTAAAGGACATGCAGGGACACACAGTCAGTTATTTGCATTTCTTTCCTACAGATTTCTCTACAATGGGAGGCTCTTTGCACTTTTCCCCTCATGGAATTGATGCATCACTGGATTCTGATCAAACCAGCTATTACACTGAAATAGTTCTTGGCTTTGCTCAAAACAGGATGGTGCTGAGGCCCATGAAGAGAGGAGAAAATGACAATCAAAACCAGGACAGTGACCATGCCCCAGGTGCATTCAGCATCACACATTTTCAAACCTCACATAACTCATGAAACTGGACAAGCCCAGCCTTGCTTTCTTCTCACACCAACACAGAGCAGTCTGGGAAAACAACAGCTCTTCACTGACATTCCCCAGCTCTCCCCTCCTGCCTCACCCAGTATCACACAGAGTAAGCCCAGGCACTGCAGCTGCCTCGCTGCCACCTTCTGGGGTCACCATCCCTTTCCCACCCTGTGCTGGTCACACCTAAAACTATGGACCTTAGCTTTTTAGTGGCAATTCTGGGCAGCCACAACACCTTTCTTTTAAAGAAAGGAAAGAAGAAGGAAAAAGCTCACAGCCTCATCTGCAGAAGAAGTTAAAGAACAGCACAGGAAGAGAGAAGCTGTGAACACATGGGCTTGCAGACACCTTTAATTCTGTGAATGGTGGCAGAGTTCAGTGAGGACATGACCCACAAGAGGATCAGTTGTGTGCCTTGCTGTTTCAGAATTCAGCCTCAAATTTAACACCAGTTCAAAAACAGGCAACAAGAAGAACAACTGTGTGAGGAGGCAGCAGCTGGCAAGCAGGACACATCCATCCTTACACACTCTCCCTTGGTGCCTATGGGGTGGGAAAAGTTGTAGCCTCTTGGACAGTGGTAAGGACACAAGGGAGCAAGTCCTAAGCCAACCCTTTGGGAACTGGTGCTTCTGTTCAGTACTGAAATTTGCTGCAGCACAGCTCCTCTCCACACACAGATACTACTGTACAGGAAAAAAGACTATTTAATCATCTTTTGGTTTCCACTTATTTTTAAGTCATACTTATTTCTTTTTTTCCTCTTGCTCCTTGTGCAGTGTTCTACCTACATGTGCCTTGTGAAGCTGCTGGCTCTTCAAGGGACACAGTCCTCCCTTCTCAGTATCTGGTACAGCATTAATTACTCCCTAAAAAATAACTCTCCCTACATTTAAATGCCTTAATCCTTTGGGCAAACTAGACCCATCTTGGGAAATAGGATGGAAGGCACAGTTATGGAATGGATGTCTCACACAGTTCACCCGTGGGGATACACTTACTCTATGCCCAGCAATAAGGGTAGTAGTTTATGCCATTTTTTGACCAAAACAAACTTAACTGAAAACCAAGGAATAGCTTAAAAATCATTGAGAGAACAGTAAAGCAAAGATCTTTATTACATTCAAAATCCACAGACCATGAACACTGACATTGACTTTATTGAGCTGCAACACAGCAGATGTTCACAGTAGGAGCTCAGTAGCAGGAGCTGGACACAGGATTACAGAACCAGCATCTGGAGCTTGAAAGATTAAAAGCTTATCAGGTTATGGAGCCAGGGGACAACATTTGGGAACAAAGCAAAGGATTCACACATCAAGGCTAATCAAGTCCCCAACAAGAAGTTCTGCTCAGCCAGCAAGTGAGCAACAGCAGGAGTGGGATGTTCTACTTCTTACCCACTGATCATTGAGGGCTGAAGCTCAAGGTAAACACCAAGGTCCTGCATCACCACCATCCCTGACCCAATCCATCAGGGAAGACTCTACTTAACCTTTTACCAACCTAACACACATGCCCATCGGGGCACCACACTGAAGGAGCCACCAGCAGCAAAGAGCAGAAAGTGCTAGACCAGCCCTCTGGAGAACAAGCACCAAGAAGCAACCACTCTGCTTGGCACAGGCATGTCTGCATCCTTGTCAAGGCTATTTTCTTCATTTTCATTCTTTCACCCCAATTATTCTGGCAAGGGAACTTGTAAACAAATCTGTACCACAGCAAAGTAAGTTTTGACTACAGAAAAGCTTATTTCCACAATTAGAAAAACCCTTAGCAAGGACCTAGCCAAAGCAAGTGGGATGTTTAATTGTGTGGAGTCATAAACCACTGAGGTCAGGCTTGTGAACAAGAGGGCAGTGAACAGCCCCAGCTGCTGTCACTCTGGCCACTACAGCAAGTGGAGCCTTCCTGGAATTTCATGTCAAGTGTGGCTCTTTCAAGCTAAACAGGTGAAGAAACAAACAGGCAGTCAAATACTCATGTCCTTTGTGCTTCAAGTAGGACAGGCCCACCAGGAGGAACTGGAATCAAAGGGCAGATCTCAAACTGTGTCTTCCTGCCTGGTGTTCACTGCACATCTTCTTCAGGTGGTATTTATGTGCCACTCACCAGAGGCAGGAAAGCTGCCATTCAGTTCATTATGAAAACCCATCCTGAAAGACCAGGACACCAGGGTGCAGCAGCAACTGCTCTTTGTGTTTCTGCTCACATCTTTTACTTCTGCTTTGTTTCACAGGTTCTTTTCTGCCAAGCTCATTTCTGTTTTCATCTTGAAAAACATTCTAGTGAAGTTGAGTTTGTGTTCACTGCAACCACCATCTAGAGAAACAGGAGTGATCCTAAACCATTAGGTGTTTAACACTAATTAGGTCTGACCTGTGGAAAGAACACCCACAACATAACAGGGGCCACTTCCTTGCAGTTTACAGCAGGACTCCCATGCTTGAGGTGTTGAAAATGCCATTTGTTACTATCTTAAACATAACTCATGTCAGCAAGGCTGCTTCTCTCAAGTTTAGGGGAGATAAATTAGCTCCTGGGTAATTCATCCAGCACAAGCAGAATGACCCCACTGCACAGTTGACTGTTCATCCACACAGGTTCTGAAGAAGAATATGGTGGGCAAGTGCTTCAAAACAAAACAGAAAAACTTTCAGCCACCAAAAGGTCAGCCTCCTGGTTTCATTTCAGACTACAGAGCTCATCAAGTAGCTCTCAGAAGTCAAGCAGGAAACCAACTTGGTGTAATCAAGCTGTATCAACTCAGTTAGTCCAGACTCATGTCTCCCCTCCCAGAGGTGCAGTGTCCATGGGCAAGGTGGAGGCAGCAGGGACCAGCAGTCAGGTCCTACTTGTAGACATCAAGAACAGTTTTCTTGAACTCAAGTGTCTTCAGCTGAGAACAGAAACCAGGGTGTAGAGACCTGTGAGATGCTCAGGGACTCACAGGCTCTGCAGACTCCTACAAGGCCTCAGAAGGAGGGTCACAAAGTACCCAGTGAGAAGACACAGCCAGGTAGGGATCAACCAACCCTCTCCACTGCAATGGCAACTTCTGAGCCATGTGCATAGTGACAGCAACACAGCAGCCCCATCAGCACTGAGGAGCAGATTGGAGGAGCAAGGATATGATCTATAAAACCACCCTGCACCAGCCTGTGCACCTCACCAGCTTGGTAACTGGGGGTGGTTACCAGCCCCAACTTGAAATGCAGGCTTGCATCAGAGGATGGACTCTGGTTCAGGATACAGGTACCATGATTAAAGCAGTAGAGAATCATTTAACCTATATATAAGTAGAGCAAAAAAAGGCTGTAGTGCCATATATTATTGTAGGATGTCTACATTTTGGCATGACAGTTGTTTCCAAGACCAAGAATTAATGGCTTTCTGATAGCTTTTAAGTCATCAGCTAATACCAAACTCTTCCTCTGAGGTCAAAGCCTATTTGTTTTCCCCAGAAAGGGGCCTTCAACTTCAGTTACTGAACTACACCACAACTGCACAAGCAAAGCTTTCCCAGTACAGCTCATGAACGTGGGTTACAGCCTCACATTGACACCATGTGGCCAAGTCCAGTGCTCAAACACAGCCATGCAGGATTTCTTGGTAGCCAGCTGTTACCAACACTGACATCCTGCACATGAAGCCCCAGAGCCATCATCACTGTGCCAGTGTGACAGACAGCAGCCAGGCCTGGTTATACATGTGCTGGATGCAGAATTACCAAGCAGAGAGGAAAGGAAAGCTTTCCAGCACTAGTCAGGACCAGGAGTATTTTATGAGACCCCACACCAGGCAGAGTGAGAGGAGATGTTGAAAGCCCACCTGAGCTGGCAACTCTGCTCTCCCCAAACATTGAGTTACACACCCACCTATTTCCCTGGTCCCTCCAGGGGCTGGAAGAGCACCAAGCACATCAACAACCCAAAGATTTAACTCTCTGGGCAAGTTTCCTCCCTGCACCCAGTTTTTTTGAACCCATCCCTTCCTCCTCCACACACCCAGGACAAACACATGGGGACCAGCACTGCCTGTCACAAGCTGACCCAGTGCAGGACTCACACTCCTTCAGGGCTGAGAGGAAGAGCTGAAGCAGCAGCCAGAGCACCACACCAGAAGATGTGTGCAGCTCCAGGCCTTCAGCCAGCCAGGAAGCCCCAGCCAGGCTGTGCCCATTCTGCTTGTGTGGCTGCACAACCCACACCAGGCTTCTGCTGCAGCAGGGGCTGCACCTCCTGGCTTGGCTAAAACAATCACAAGTCAGCTTAGCAAAGAGTTCTACTCTTGTCCTTGTTCCATCACCTTGGCTTCTTCCCACACCTCCCAGTGTCAGGAGAAGCTTCACCCTTCATGTTACTGCTGCAGCATTTCATTTCAGCCAAACCTACCTGGAGCTGCATCTCCTGTGCTGCTGTTTGTCAGACAGTGACATTCAGCAAGTGCTGCTGCTGCTGGAGACTTCACTGCACTGGTGCCTCAAAGGAGGAATTACAGCACCTGGGACAGCTGGAGCAAACAAATTCCCCCCACAGAGCCTCTGTCCCACTGAGCTAAGTTGGTTTTTCCATGCAGACAGGTTCCTCTTTCTTCTTACACTTAATATGGAGTTTTCCAGTACTACACTTGCCAGGCTCCTTTTGGCAAGTCCATCACCACAAACTGCCCCAAGTCTTTGCATCCAATTTCCTCTTTTCCATGCAGGTTGGACTATTTTATTATCCTTTTACAAAGAGCATTACATAAACTCCAGCACTGCAGCCTGTTGTGCAAGCCCAGCTTAGCACACAGTGAAAAGGATTCCTCAATTGTCTTTCAGGAACCAGAACAGCCCTGGCCTTGCTCTTCCATTAAATATTTTGTTACTTAAGCAACTGAAATCATTCCAATACTTTCAAGGGGTCAAACAGGGAATCAAAATGAACTATCCTGTCAGCCAGGGCTGCCTGTGCAACATGAAGAGCATTCCAAGCCTGTCACTGTCAACAATTCACTTCTGGAAACAGGTCCAACTGCCTGAGGCTCACTGGGCAAGACACCAGTGTCAGCCAGAGCAGCAACAGCCCTTCAGCACAGCCAGGGACAGCCCAGCTGGAGACTCTGCCTCATGGAGGTCAGGGCTGGGAAACTGCTTCTGTCACAGAGCACATTACAAACCTGCACCCACCAGTGAGCTGCCACTGCAGGGAGAAATGCTGCTTTTAGGGACACCCCAAGGCACCTGTGAGGCATCACTGGAACTGGATCTACAGGACAAGTGGGGAGAAGCCATTAACAAATCTGAGACCTTACAGGTAAATTAAGGGCACCCATTCCTCCACCAGCAGCTCCAGGGAAGGTACTGAGGAAACACCTCACCAAAACTGCATTCAAAGAAATGCCAACACCTTCAGAAGCACTGAACTTCTGGGGGTTTGTTGGATTTTTTTAGAAAAAAGTCTTTTCACAACCATTGGTAAAGTTCATCCCATTTTACCCAAATTCTGGGACTTGTTTCCAGTCTCTATGTTCACTTCTCAACTTGCACACAGCTGCCAGCATTAGAGCTAGTTCAAACAGCAAATCTAAGCAGGTCACCTGCAAGCTGTCATTTCAGCAGTGCTTGTGATCATTAACACAAGGTGCAGCTCAGTGTCTGCACTCTTAAATTCACATTTTGTAACTATAGATGAAAAACTAGAGACAGAAACACCAAAAGCTACATTCCAAGAGAGGAGCAGAGCCAGTAACTGCTGGACACTATGTGCCACATATCTAATGGATAAGGAACAAGCTCTCATGCTTCTCCAAACAGAAAACAAAGTCATCCTGAAGGTACTAAACCCCTCACCAGTGTAGACAGTGACACCTCTGAGTAAACAGCCTTGTACCAGCAACTGACACAGCATGTCTGTGACTGGAGAGACAGCACACAGCTATCAGCTGCTGCTTCAGGGCTGTGTTTGTCACACAGCCATCAGCTGCTGCTTCAGGGCTGTGTGACCAGAGGGTCACCAGGATGACCCTAGGAAGCTCAGGGAGCCCACACATGAGCTGCCTGCAGTGCAGGGCACCAGCTTTCCCTCTGATCCACACAAATCCTGGGGGCACCTTCTAAATAGCTGCTCAGGAGCTACTTTCCACCCCTTACTCTGCTGTTCAGCTTGCCCTTCTGCCACCCCTCTGGGTTCTGAGGGGATTGACTTCAATTGGAAACAGGTTATGCCAAGCACTCAGCCTTCAATCCTCCCCTAGAAGAGTGTGATGTAGGCAGCATCCTCCCCTTCTCTCTGTGCACTGAGCTGGCTGCACACACTGAGATCATGTCTTCATCCTCAGCTGTCCCCCAGCCCACAGCATGCAAACACTGGTAGTAAAACAGGAGAGAGTAGATGGCTTTTCCTGCTTCTCTCTGAAACTCCTAAAGTTGTTTTGCCCAGCTCCCAAACATTCACTCCTCTGACTGTCAGAGTTGCTCATAGCCCCAGGGTTTCCAGTGTCACCCTGTGCCCCTTCCTCATCAGCCCTGTGCTCCACACTGCTCCATGGATCTCACCTTTGAAGGTCTCTGCTGTCACACCAGCCTTGTCTTGTGCACTGTCCCACTGACAAGTACAAAACTAGCACCTCCCCCTACACAGCAGCAAAACACTTGACCGCAGCCTAGACCCAAGTGTTGCACTGCAGCTATGGAATGGTCAAACCAAAGCTCATCAGCTCAGCCAGCAGCACCCATGTTACTGATATGTTAGAGTTCATCAATAGTCTATGGTTTACAATGAGATTTGATTCTAATGGTATAAGATTATAAGAAATATTTTAATTAAAAGTATGCTTGTACAGCAACCAAATGCTACTATGAAATCGCTGCACAGCCCCACACCAAGGCTGAAGGGATTGGTCAAAACCATTTGGTAGGAACCATAACTTAGGTAACAAGTACAAGTTGATATGTGAACTGGTTTATGATACTTACATAGAAAACTACAAGAGCACATGTAGCTGTGAAGATCTGGATTAGTGAGAACAAGGAAACAATGGGAAGAGAAGCCTACTGTAACAGTTTATAGGTGCTGCCAAGAAACCATGTCCTTAAGCAAAAGGTAATTCCAGCAGGGTGAGATTGCAACCACCAATTCACCGATCACCCACCCATCTGACACCCCAGACTCATTTCCAGATGGTTCTAACAGTTACTGTGCAGAATCTGAAACTGGAGGACAATATGATAATGATTTCTTGGAAATAACAGGTTTATGTATGGTTACTTAATGAACACATACAAGTAAGCTCTATGTAAGATGTATGATTTTGGGGCATGGTGTGCATTGATCATGAGAGAACTCACTCACACACCCAACCATTAATAAAGAAGTGTCTGCTTGTCTGCATCACATTGGTGTTGATAAGTTTCTTACTCTGGATTTTCATTAACACCCAGACCTTCAAATCTGCTGCAGTTTCTTCTGCTTCTCACAGTTGAACTGAAACCAGCTCCACAGAGCAAGACCAGTTGGAACAGAGATGTGATCCATGTCAGTCCTGAGGCCTTGCACAGCCCATGCTACAGCCATGCCCATGGGCTGCCCTCCTTAGCACTAAATCAAACCATTGCTCTACAAGGCTGTTGGGATCCAGACCACTGAAATTCTCCCTGCTGCCTCTGTCTTCTTGCCTGGGAAACTCTCTTCACAGCTGCCTGCACCTCCAACTCTTAACCCCTTTAAAACAAACAAAATCTTGTTTCACCTGGATCCTCCTGGGTCTGTGCAGCTCCCACACTTCAGCAAGTGGATGGCAAATGGAGGAGTGGGGTCTGTCCCAAGAGCAGGTGACACTGGCAGGACAGTGGGGCTCACAGCAATGCAGAGACAGCTGAGGGCTCTGTTCTTCCATGTGCAGTGCAACAGCCAGTCCAGCGGGCACTTCTGCCACTAAAAGGAGACAAAAAGTGAGCAATTAATTTAAGAGGCAGGAAGAAATGTCAGAAGTAGGAAGGACTCTTGATCCTGGACAGTACTACTGCAGGACACACAGTGGAAGAGGAGTTCCCCAGGATACATTCCTCTTCCTCTGCAAGGTGTAGGCCCCAAGGGAGCTGCAGACCCAGTGCAACATCCCAGGGCCTGACTGCATCCTCTGATCTGAGCAGCAAGCTCCTGGATTAAGCAGGACCCACTCTGAGGCAGTGGCCAGCAACAGAGTCCCAGAGATGGAGGCTCAGTCCCAAACTGAGACCCAGGGGCACAGCTCAAAGGCACCTGGGGCAGCTACATGCAGTGAGGGACCCCACGGCACCCAAAACTGCAGAGTCTCCAGCTGCTGCATGGAGTGATTTGGGCAGTGATGATGTCTTGCCTGAGCTTTCTCCCTCTACCTCAACTCAACTCTTCTCTTCCTCAGGCTTCAGGGACTTGCTGGTCCTGGGTCTTCAGGGGAATAAGTGCTGAGTGGGTGGTGCACCCAGACTGAGTGACTCCTGTCAATGCACACCAAACCCAGGAGCAAACAGGCTGGGATTTCACCTGCACACCCAGCAGCACATCCCCAAGCAACACTCACTTCCCAGATGCTCTGCATTGCTCTCCTCTAAGAGAGAGCAACAGGCTGACAGCAAGGACTGTTCCCAGCTGACCTGGCCCTCAGGGGCAGCTGCAGCCCCTGAAAGGGCTGATAAATAATCCCTACACTATTTCTGTCAGCTACTGCAAGCCCTGTAGGATTTAAAACCTACCTTTAGGTCACCAAAATGGTACCAGCTAGAGATATCTAACTGGTAGATCCTGAAATGTGTTCCCAAGTGCATAAAAGCCTAAAGGAAAAAGTGCTGAGCACATGAGAATTAGAGCCATTTCAAGCACAGGTTACCCCAACTCCTGGGAAATGGCTTTCAGGCTGCCTTTTGGCTGCTGCCCCCACAGCACTGGGCTTTCCAGAACAGCCATCACTTCTGGCTGGGTCAGGAAACAGGGAAGGGGTATCAGACCCCACCTGGGAACCTCAGCCCCACTCTCAGTGATCAGTGACACTTTTAGTGCCTGCAGCAACCCCCTGAATTCACATCACTGTTTCCTGAGGCATCTAGTGAAGGACCTCACCACACAGACAACCAGGGAAAGCTCCAATAGAGACATCCTGTTGGCAGTAGCCTTGGTACTTAAGAACATAACTGAGAAAGCAGAGAGCAGGAAAAGGGACAAAAAACCACCATTTACCTTACTTAGTCATTTTCAAGTGGCACATCAACATTATGACATTGTAATCTGGAGAGCTGCAAGAAAAAAGAACAAGACACTGTTACTCTACCAGCCAAGAAGTCAGTTCCATTGCACTGCTGTCACAGAACCACTCCCAGGCAGCTTTGCTGTGACAGCCTTAAATATTTGTGCATTTCAGAAGCTACACTCTTCTGCCTCCAGCAGTCACTTGGGCAGATGGATCTCACCACATGTGTTGGCTGCTGGTCTCCAGCTTGCACTTGCCACACATCCAAACACACTTCAAACCAGAATGAGGTCACCTGGTGACAGAACAGCACCAGCAGGAACACCAGACTCTCCAGAAAACACTCACTATGGACTATTCCCATCACTGCCACCTTCAGCACCCTCTCCTCTTTAAGATCCTGACTCTCATTTCAAGGACAATCTCACCAGAACAAGTGCTGTTCCTTTGACTGCTGTTACCAGAAGCGAGTCACCAAGTTGATTTTCACCACCTGCAAATAGCTGAGACTTGTAAAGACAGCTGCTTTAACAGAACAAGCTACAGCACCTTGAGCTGACAGCTTGACCTGCAAGTGTTTCATTTTTTACATTTCCATCTGTGAGAAGGAGTCTGAAACCTCAACAACACCTCAGAGCACTCCACAAGCACACATGCCAGACCAACAGCCCCTTTAAAGGACACTGAGCTTCCCAACTCCTGCTCCAAACACAAAATCAAACCAGAGCCACATTCCTCATCTCAGACAGGCCTGGGTGCTGCTCTCATGGGGAGAAGTTCCCAAGCTGCTGTGGATGGTTTGGTGATAAACAGAAGGTGTTATTTGGACAGGCCCAGGAACCCAACCTCTCTCCTTACCCTTGGCAGCACAGCTCCATGTACCTCACTGCTCTGAGTGCAGATGCTCTCCTCACCACAGGGATCAGCAGCTTCCCTTAAATCCTGGTTCCCCATGGAGCACAGCACCCAGAGCCCAGCTACACAGTGGAACACAACAGCACAGCACAAGAGACTGAAATCAAACACAGACTCACACAGGTGGCTCAGGTCCAAACCCCAAACACATCACCAATAGCTACACACAAGACAAACCTTATCTGACAAAAAAGGAGAAGCAGCTCTCAGCCTTCTTGGTTTATTTCCCAGCTCTCCTGCTCAGCAAGTGGATGATGTTCTCACTGTGAGCCACAACCTGCTGGAGAAGCACCACACAGACAAGTATCACACAGACCAACTGCACCCCTGCTTAAGGAGCCCACAGGGCACAGCCAGGCAGCTCTGCCTGGGAGCTCCATCTGCTCTGACTGCCTCCCAGGGGTTTAACTGCAGCTTCTTCAGCCTGCCCATCTCCACTCCTGACAGGCAGCACTGACACCACAGCAGCTGAGCACCCTGAGTATTGATAGCCAGGGTCAGACACAGGCCCACCTCTTTTTGCAGCACAGCTTATTATGTCTCAGGACTCCAGAACTGACTCTATTAGATATAACTTCTGTTAAGTTAACCCTACTAAGAATCAACTGTCAAGACTTAATATTAGCCCCAAAGTTCCAGTGCAGCATCTCTGTTTTGTCTCAACCAGTTCAGCCCATCTCTGTGTGAGAAACACTGCAGTGTCCAAAAACTGACTCCAATTAGTGTTACCTGAATTACCCAGGTATTAAACACATGTTCAAAACAAGAGATGGGATCTTCACTGAGTCATCTGAGGCAGATCTGGTGAAGGATAACCAGGTCCAATATAAGCTTTGTAGAGCAGAATTACTGGTTTCATCCAACCCAACACCCTTCAGCATCTGGTCCCTTACCAAGTCAAATGGGGAGTTTCACCATCAGCCTCAGACAGCAAAGAACAAGCTCTGCACAGCATGTGACAGAGAGAGACTGTGACAGAGCTCAGGCCAGAGACAACCAGCGCCAGTGTCACACCCCAGACCTTTGTGTCCCTGCATGGCACTGTGAACCTGTGTTTGCACCTACCTGTTGAACACAGGTCCAGCTCAGAAGACTTGGGAAGCATCAGCTGCATCTTGTCCTCATTTCCAGGCAGCTGCCTCAGGCCAGGCTTGGGCCCCAGTTAAGCCAGGGATGGACTGGGACTCCTGGCTCAACAGGCAGAACAAGGGGGTCAAGGCACCAGGGGAGGCTGCTCAGGGCCCCTCTTGGTGCCCTCAATTCCCTGGCACACTCCCAAGCTTTTCTGCCTCTTGTGATGACAACCAGGGCATGAACCAGCAGCAAGACAGAGGCTGTCACACCAGGGCACTCAACCAAGGGCTAATCCAGTGCCCTCCTGAAGGGCTCCCTTAAGGGAAGGGTTCTCACTGTATTTGGGGCCAAAGGGGAGAAGAGCCCTCAAACAGCAGCTCCTCATGCACCACAGCACCTGCTGCTGCAGACACCTCACAGCAGTCAGTGATGAAACAACTGAGCAGGCACTGGAACTTGGTGTCAGAGCAGGGCTGCTCCTGCTCCAGGACATGGCAGCCAGAGCTGGACAAGTGACCACAGCTCCATCCCACCTTGACACAGCTCCATCCCACCTT
Source organism: Caprimulgus europaeus (assembly GCA_907165065.1). Next base: position 81,311,738 of record OU015526.1, read on the forward strand.
GACACAGCCCCTCTGCTCCCACCAGGCCAGCACAGCTCACACTGCAGCTGCTACCTGAAATCACAGGAGAACAACAACTCTATCTGCAAACCAGGAGAGAAAGGCCCCTACTCCAAGCATATGATGCTCCTCCCAAGGGTAACAGCATTTCCACATGCCAAGCACATTTCCTCCTCTGAAATTAAACCCAGGGTTTCAGCTCCAGGCCTCAAGCTCCCTGTCTGTGCCTGGGAAACCATTCCCTGGGCCAGGGACAACACAGGAGAGGCCTCAGCACCTGAGAGCAGGACTAAGCAGCACCAGTCTCATACCTGGAGTGCAGCAGAGCAGCAGCACCAGAGGCACAGGGCAGAGAGACACTTGCCCACAGCTTGTGGAGGCCACTGCCACTTGTGAGGGACACAGAGCTCACAGGTCACTGCACAAAGCACAGCCCTGTGACAGCCAACCTGGCCATGCAGGCACTGCTGCCCTGTGAGCACCTGCAGCCAGGGCTGGAGAGCCCCAGGGAGAGCTCAGCAGTGACACAGGAATTGCTCCCAGAACCCACCCCACCTCATTCACTGAGGCACCTCTGCTCCTGGGCACTGCACACCTGCACCAGGCCCCTCAACAAGCCCTGGCCAGTCAGGAGATGATGGTTTAACCAAGGGGTTTGGAAACACTCTGCCACCAGAGTGCTGCCAAAGACCCTTCATCAATATTGTGCAATGTGTTTTATTTAAATAAAAACCATTCCAAGCATATGCTTAGGAGACATTTGCTATATATTGACTTTTCAAGCTTTTATATTTTTATCTGTTTTTATAACAGTTGGCATTTAAATCAGCTTTAACACAACACAAATTCTATTCTCTATTCTGCTCCCAAACTTAAAACAGCTTGTTATTATCTATATCAGTGGAGTAAAACAAGCCTTAACTTAGGAGATTATCACTATAAAATAACAAAGAGAAATAGGCAGTGGGATTAAAGCCAGACACCCTCACTGCCTCCTACCACCCACCAAAGAAATCCCAAATCCTCCTTGTGAGCAGGAGTCTTGCTCTGGTAAATAAAAGCCTGAGGACTTTACATGCTCATAACTTACAGTAATGCACACAGGGAATCATATCCCCCCCAAAATCAGCTACACTCAGGACACAGCCTGCCTGAGAGCAAGGCTGTAACCACACATAGAACTAAACCTTTAACAGACCAACACAAAACTTCCATGCCTATTAACAATAAAAAATGAATTAAGGTAGCAGAAAGGCCTTAGTTCAGCCCAAAAAACTCCAAGCTTGAACTGAGATAAAATTTAAGTTGGCCTCATTTCTCTGTCTTACACACTGATCACTTACAGGACAGAAAGATGAACCCTTCCCCCTGAAGCAAGCCCAGCAGCAAACACCCCCAGCCCAGCCCCAGCCTCACCCAGGGTTCCCCCTGCCTGGGATGGGCACATCCCTCACTGACACCTCCAGCCCCAGCCTGAAACCCAAACAGAGCTGATTCCTTACCTGTGTCCCCCTGCAGAGCCTCCCCCTCCTGCTCTGGGAGCCCCCCTGTGCCTCAGGAGACTTGTGAGCAGGGCCAGGGACTGGCAGCCCCCTCTGCAGATGCCAGCCCCCTGGCACACACCCCAGCCAGCACAGCTGGGGAGCCACAGCCCAGAGCCAGCCCCAGTGCACCCAGTGCTCCCAGCACAGCAGCCCACTCCCAGGCTCTTGTGCTGGCTGCTGAGCTACAGCATTGAGATCCAGCCTCTCTGCAGAGAGGGCCAGGGGAGCTTCTCCAGCAGCAACAGGAGCCAGGGGAAGAGAACAGCCTGGATGGCCCAGGTGACAGCAGCAGGATTTGCCTTCCCTGATCCTGCCTCCCAAACCCCAACTCCTACCCAGACCCCACAGCCAGAGTTGGGCACAGTCACCCCCCCATCATCCCCAGGAGCTTTCTTCCTCCTCACCTGGCCACAGGAGGAGGAAAGGAACCTCAGGAAGACCAAGGAGTGCTCCAGGCCCAGCTTGCACCTCCACACCCAGAGCAAGAAACAAATCCCCAGGGCTCTGACTTAACCTGGACAAGTGTCCCTGCTCTCAGGGGCTCCCCACAGCACCCACCCATGGGTACAGATCACCCAAACAGCCCTTTTACCTGAACTAGGCTGGAACAGAGAATGGAAACCTTGCCAGAGATCAGGAGAGCAAGGAGTTCTGACACAATGCTAGAACCAGACTGAGACTTACAAGATATAAGTAAAAAGGCAAAAGTAGAAAGTCATGCTTTAAGAACACACTCCAGCCTCATTTTATCAGCCTCTAGAAGGAAAAAACAAATAAAAACTTATAGACTACCACTAATTCACCTGATACAGACAAAGTACATTAAAACTGAAAAAAAAACCCATTTAAACCTAATGAGGACAAAAAGCCAAAAAACACACCCCCCCCACATGCACAGCCCCACAGTACCTGAACAGAAGCCTAAGACATACCAACAACACCCACAAAAAAACTGAACAGAAACACAACAATTAAAAAAAATCAATACTAACAAAAAGACCTACACCACAGCTACCTCTACAGTGATTAACCAGCTCCCTGGCCTGAGCTTAAATACAGAGCTGGGGCCAATGGGGACGGGTGTGGGTGGGGGAGGCTGCAGGTGAGGCCGTCAGGGTGATGGGGACCTGGTGGGGTGGCTCTGGCACAGCTGGAACCAAGCAGCTCCCACATCTCCACTGACATCTCCAGGGCTGGCTCCCCAGCAAGGCTGGCAGCGTCCCTGGGGTGGGGGCTGAGGCAGAGACCCCGTCTCTGGTGAGGAGGTGCCCAAGTGCCCTCTGTGGGGTGAGGCACAGGGCAGCAGTGAGGAGCGTGGGTGTGCTCTGGGTGCTGCTCACAGAGCTCCCTGCACGCAGCCCTCTCTGGGGTCCCTGTGCTCAGAGCTGGCCCTGTGGGGAGCTCACTCCTGGTTTTTCTCAGGACAGGAGGAAAAGGATCGATGGGCACAGACTGGGCCCTGGATCTGTGCTGCTTGTTCTGCCTCTGTCCTTCAAATCCACCAGCAGCAGTGGAAATTAGACAGACCCAGCTAAAGCAATCAAAGAGGGGCCAGAGAGAGAGATGAGGGAGAAACCTTCTCCTCTTCTCCAGCTCCCAGAGCCACCCCAGCACACCCAGTGCCAGGCCCAGGCTGTCAGGACGCGCGGCCGCAGCACGGGGGGCTGCAGCAGAGGCCAGGAGGTCTCTGTGGGTTCTGCCTGGGGGTGGGAGCATCGATCTCACACTCAGATGAGCTCTGTGAGCTGTTACATGGCTGAGAACACATTGTGAGGCTGTAACAGCCCTATCTGGCCTGACAGAGAGAAAAATCATCTGAAATCTGAAACACCTCATGCAAAAGAAGCCTTTTCTGCCAGGGAAACTGAAGTGTTCATCTGGAGGTGCTGGATTTCTGTGTGTGCCCACACTGAGAGGTGCTGCTGCTGTGGGGATGGGAGTCTGCAACCAGCAGAGCAGGACTCAGATCTGTGTCCTGGGTGAGCTGCTCACGGATGTGATGGTGAGAATCTTTGCTTTCTTCTCCCCAGAGTGGCTCACACAGTGTGGGTGCACTGTGGGGTTCTCTTGTGCTCTGATTTCCCTTCCTAATTGAGTCTTTCAGCTGTTAAAGGGGAAGTTGCTGGGCAGGAGATGAGCTGTGCTGGGGCTCGTGTCACAGACTTGGGTTTGTGCTGGCAGGTCCTGAAGCAGAGGTGACACTGCTGCTGTGTGGGATGTCACTGCAGACGTGTGTGACAGCCTCAGGGGTGATGTCCCCTCTCCTCTGGGTGCCGGAGCAATCGCTCCCAAAACACACCCAGCTCAGGGGAGGGATTTGGGTTTGATCTCCCAACCAGGAGTGTGTGTGAGCTGCAGCTCGCTGCTGTCTGTCTGCCACTGCCCCCATCAGAGGGGTCACCTGTCCTCTCAGGGGTCACAGGGACACGAGCCATCGTCCCCTGCTGCATGAGGACTGGCTGGGAGGGGGGGTGGCCTTGGCAGGGGGGATCATAAAAATGGGATCCAACTTCCCCCTGAGCCTGAGGCCACGATTCCTGTCACAGCAGTGATCTCTGGCTGCTCAGTCTGGGAGCTCAGGGGTGAGAAACACCAGGGAGGAGAAGCTCTGGGGTTACTCACCCAGGGGAGTGAGAAGGAGTCAGCAGCTCGGTGGGACCTTGGGACAGCAGGACAGGAGCTGTTTCTGATGGAGGAGGTGGTTTTGGCAGCTCCCTGCAGTATGGGAAAGCCTTCACCTGCAGCAGTCTGTGTCAGTCACAGCCCCACAGCCAGGAAAGGTTCCTTCAGCCCCAGTGCCCAGAGGAGCTGCCCCAGGACGGGCAGAGGACGCCCTTGGCAGGGCAGACACTGCCCAGAGCTCCCCGCTGGGCAGCCCGGACAGCTGGGGCAGGATCTCGCTCTTCTCTGTGCTTGGGGCTCAGAAGGGAACACCAGGAAACAAACCCAACCTGTGCAGCTGCAGGACAGCACTGAAAGGTCCCTGCTTGGTGTGAGCTGGCCCTGAGCACATTTAGGTAGGAAATTGGGGAGCTTTTTCCTAGGAAAACATCAGCAAAAAGTAACCCCCACTGTTTTTACTGTGGGATCTTTTCAGCTGGAAATAAATGTTCCTTTGCAAGTTCTGAACTGTCAGTGAAGCCAGTGAGGTTCCTGGTCACCCATCCTGACGTGGTGATGCTCACTGGGAGGGAGCAGATATGCTCTGAGCTGTGCAGGCAGGAAAAGAGCCAGCACTGGAAAAGGTTTCTCGAGTGGCATTTCAAGAACTAAACAGGCCAGTGGGGACACTTTGTGCTCTCCTTCCCCCCGGGGTGGCACCACTGCCCCTTCTCTCCAGCTGGGATTAGGGGAGAATTTAAAAGGAAACTCTTTTTGGCTCCAGGGATTTTCTGTGGCCAGTGACAGCAGCTGTCACTGGAGATTTATTCTGAGCCAGATGGGTTGCTCGGGGCTGGGAGGAAAATGGGCCTGGGGTGACTGTGTTGGTGTCTGTGGGGGGTTTATTTTGGGGGGATGAAATGAGGGAAGCAGGACTTGTAGAGGCAGAGTCAGAAGCTGAGGTGGCTCAGCAGTGCAGACACAAGGTGTGTTTGGGACGGGAGATGTCGTGTGGCTGCAGAACAGCAGAGACCTTTGATCTGAGACACTGGAGACCTTCAGCGTTGGACTTCATGGCTCAGGTGGGACCTGATGCTGGGCAGCCCTGAAAGCTGCATCCAGCTGCAGGGAGACAGCACCAGAGCTCTGTGCAGGTGAGTCCTGGAGGCCTCTGAGCACATTTCTGCACACAGCACCTTAAAAACCAGCCGGGCCCAGTCTGAGCAGACAGGGGAGGGCGGCTGCTGCTGGAACCCGCTGGGGTGGCTTTTAGGCAGCGTTCCTTCCTCCTCAATTCCTCACCAGGAAAGAGGTTTCCTGGCTTCCTGTGGCTTGGGAGGGAATGCCCACACACAAGGCTGATGCTACAACTGCAAACCTGTCTTTTGGGTTCATTTCTGTGCTGAACCTCCCTTGTGGCAGCCTGACACCCATCTGTCCATTGTTCCTTTCATCAGCTCCCTCTTATTTGCAGTTTGGCCACATCCATCCCTGAGGAACACCCATCTCGTTCTCCTTTAGCCAGTTGTCCTGGTTTTTGCTAGGATAGAGTTAATTTTCTTCTTAGTAGTAGCTAGAAAGCACTGTGTTTTGGTTTCACTGTGGGATTTGTGATGAGAAGAATGTCGATAAGGCACAAGGACATGGAGTTTGGGTCGTGTGCAAGTGCAGAGGTCTGGGGAGGGCTGGAGAAAAGTGCAGTAGTTAGCAAAACCCAGCACTGACAGTTGGCTGTGCCAATAAGATATTCCATATGTTATTATGTCATGGTCAGTACATGAACCAGGGCTGAGCAGAGAGGGGGGAGGATTCTCTGGGGAATCGCTCGGGCTCGCTTTGCTACCTTTGGGATTTCTATTGCGGGTTCCTTTTTGCTGCCCTGGGTGGGTGCTGAGCAATTGTACTGGGCATCACTCATATATATGTAGTTATCATCACTCATATATATATAGTTATTATTATTATTATTATTATTATTATTATTATTGTTATTGTTATTGTTATTATTATTACTATTTTAATTTTATCTTACTCTCATTATTAAGTTGTTCTTGTCTCAATGTACAAGTCTCCTCACTCATATATATAGAGTTATCATTATTATTACTATTGTTACTATTGCTATTTTAATTTTCTCTTACACTCACTGTGAAGTTGTTCTTGTCTCAATCTACAGGTCCCCTCACTCATATATATATAGTTATTATTATTATTATTATTAATAATATTAATATTGCTATTTTAATTTTCCCTTACTCTCACTATTAAGTTGTTCTTGTCTCAATGCACAGGTCCCCTCACCTTGGCCCTCCTGCTGTCCCCGCTGCCCCGGGCGGAGGGGGCTGTGTGTGGCCGTGTCCTGTTGTGCTGCCGGCGCAGCTCAGCTGTCACAGCAGCACAGGCCTGACCTCTCTGCAGCTCTTCCCGCCGCTCCGCCCGTGCTCCAGGCCGAGGGTGATGCTGTTTCCCTCCAAACTGACACCAACGGGGCTGAAATAGTTTTCTCCCGGTGCCGGGCTCCGGGCACAGCGCTCGTTGTCCCCCCTCGGCCCGTCCGGGCCCCTCCACGGGGCTGCGCTGCGGAACCTGACGGGACACAAGATGGCGCCCGCGGGGCGAGAGGGGGCTGCTGCAGTGCCGCTTCTCGTCCGCCAGACGGCGACACTGGAGCGGGCCGCTCCCGCCCCGCCTGGCGATTGGCTGTTCCCCGGCACCGCTGATTGGTGGGCGCGGGAGGGGCCGCCCCCCGCGCGGCAGGTGCCGCCGATCCCCGAGGCTTCAACAGGTCCCGGGGCGCAGTACCGCTCGCCACCGCCAGGGGGCGCCTCCGCCGCGAGAGCTTCCGCCGCCAGAGCCGCGCGCGGGACGGGGCGGCGGGTGCAGGTACCGGGACCGGGGGGGCCCTGAGGGGAGAGGGGGGTCGCTGCCGGCGGGGAGGGGGTCTCCGGCCGCTCCCGGACCTTCGGGGCCCGTCTGCGGGCGGCCTGGGGACGGCGCCGTTCCCCCGGTGGAGCCCGAGCCCGGGCACGGCTCCCGGGGGGTGTCCGGGGCTGGCCGCGGCTCCCCGAGCGTGTCCGGGGTGGGGTTCGGCACCCTGGGTCGGGGCGGTGGGAGGCGGTGGCTCTGTCCCGGAGCAGCCTCGCGGGGCTTGGCCGGGGATGGCGGTGGGTGACCGTCTCCTGGGAACTCCCGCGGCGGCGACCGGGGCTTGTGCCCCACTTCCCACCCCGGGAGGAGCCGCCGCCGCCGCACTCGGGTCCGGGGGAGCTTCCCGCCGGTGCTCGGCCCGGCTCTGGCTCCCGAGCCGTGAGACGCTGCAGCCGCCGGCGGGCAGCGGGGTCTGTGCTCGGGCGGGACCCCCGAACTGCCCCCGGGGACACCGCACCTGTCCCCGGCCTGTGCTGCCGCTGGGACGGGCGTCCCCCCGGGCGGGCTCCGGGGCCGGGGGGGCGGTGGGGTGGGGGCCGCAGCTGCGGGTGCTGCCGTGCCGGGAGGGCTCCCGGGGGCTGGTGGGTGCAGGGGGTGCGGGCTCTGCAGCAGCGCCGGGAGCCGGGGCCGGGGTCTCCTTTGGGGCAGGTAACGCGTTTGTGCTGCACATTCTGTGTTTCCCGTGTCACGCAGGTGCTGCTGGATTTGCCACGGCCCCAAAATGAGACGTTTTATCCCCACGGCTCTGGGCTGTCCCCGTGCCCAGCCCCGGCCGGGCCAGGATGGTTTGGGCTGCGCAGGCCGGGCGATCCCTGGACACCAAAGCCCATCTGGGCATCCAGAGGCACAGGCTGGGTGAGGGACTGACTGTCAGCACTGCCAGGGGCTCTCCAGAGATGGGAGCAGGGACACCTGGTGCTGCCCTACTCACAGTGAGGAACAGGGGGCAGGAGGAGCCAGCAGAGCTGCAGGCACCTGGATGGGCCCCACCTGTCTGCTGGTGCCTGGCTTTGTCCACAGGTTCTGAGAGTGGTTTTTGTTTCTTCCTTCCCAAACCCAGGAGCTGCTGCTGGTTCCCAGCAGGGCCGGGGCTGGGGGGAACATGTCCCCTGTGCTGCTGGAGCAGCTGAGCTGGGAGCAGAACTGCTGCAGCCGTCCCTCAGGTCACCTGCACAGGAGCAGCCTTTCTGGAGGGGATTCTGGTGAGTTCAGGGCTGTCAGGAACTGCGTTTTGGTTTCCTTTTGGTTAACACAGTTTATCAGCTGCTGTGTTTAAGCAGCTGGTGACCAGTCCCCTGTGTGTGCTGGCTTGCCACGGGTTCTGGTTAAGGTGTGTGAGGTTAAAACTGAAGAGGGAAGGTTCAGGTGTTGACTTTGCACAGCACTTGTTGTATTTGTGCATGGATTGTTACCAGACTTTTCTTTCCCCTCCAGGAAACTCTGCTCCTCTGTGCTGGTTCCCTCTGTGCCCCGCAGTGTGACGAGCTGGTGGCGTTTCACTGGAGACGTGGGCAGTGCTGCTGCTGGAGTCACACAGACTAGAGGACAGCCCGGCCCTGGACAGGAGGACTTTGCTTTGTGGAAGCTGAGAGCTGTCCCTCAGGGATAAAGGACACTCTGGGACACCTGAGGGCTCCGGGGGTGACTGGACCAACAGAGCAGCAGCAAAAGTGCTGAGGAGTGGCTGTGCCAAGTGCTCCTGTGACCAGGGATGGGTCGTGTGGGTGCCAGAGAGGAGTCAAAACGTGTTGGACCTGAACATTTGGAGGGTGCCAGAAGGCGAGGAGCCCGGCCCTGAGGTGCCAAGTGGCAGGGGACGCCGGCGGGGAGGCCGTGCCCGGTGAGGTGAGTGCCCCGAGGCAGCGGGGAGTGGAGCTGCTGCGGTTTTGTGCTCGGGGCGCTTTGGCTTTGCCCCTCGTCCTGCTGGTGGGCGGCCAAGGGACGGGGAGGGCAGCGTTGTACCCTGGCCCAGACCTCACTGGCACTGGTGTGGTGCCAGCCCCATCCCCAGCCTGGGGCTGCTGGAGTCAGTGTGTGCTGCTGCTGCTGCTGTGCCCGGTGGGTTTTCAGCCAGATCCTGGCTCTTGCCCACCCTTCTGGGGAGAAAAGGGACGTTTCTGGTGTCCCATCCCCGTTTCTCCCCCCCTCCCATCACAGGGTGAGGTGCTGGGCTGCTGTTGCCGAGGGGGCTGAGCAGAGCTGCCCGTGCCCGGGGGGCAGCAGGGTTTGCAGGGCAGCAGCTCGGGGGCTCTTTGGGCCAGGCTGTGTGGTGCCACCAGGAGCTCTGACTGTCCCATGTCTGTACCTCTGCAGGGATGGACAGGGGAGCCCCAGCCATGCCAGGAGCCGCCTGGAAGAAGCCGCCTGTGCCGAGGCTGATGCTGCTGCCTGCTCTGCGCATGTGGCCTGGCCCCCGGCGTGGGGACAGCCCGGCCCCTGCGTGGGGACAGCCCGGCCCCCGGCGTGGGGACAGCCCCGGCCCCTCCGTGGGGACAGCCCGGCCCGCGCCCGCCCGGAGATGCAGCGGGGACTGCGCGGCTCCAGCTCAGCTGCGGCTCCAGGTGGGTTGTTGGGGCTCCCATTGGTCCCAGTGCCCTGGCTTTGCTGGGACAGAGTTCATTGTCTGTTCAGGGGCCAGCACAGCTGAGCTCTGGGTTCAGGGGGGGTTTGCTATGAGGAGAATGTTGGTCAAGTGCTGATGTTGTGAGGTGCTGCTGCAGCCCAAGGCCGCTGTGTTTGGCCGGTTCTCAGCTGCACTGGGACTGGGAGGGAGAAGCGCAGGGAACAGCAAACCCCAGAGCTGGCACTGGGATGTGCCAGGGAAATATTCCAGAGCGTGTCCCATCCTGTCAGCACGGTCACGGGGTGACCGGGAGACGGGGGATTCCCTCGGGGGTCTCTCGGGCTCTCGCTGCTCCGGGGTCTCAGTTTGGGGACGGTCTCTGCTCCGGGGTCACTGCCTGGCACAGGCTGGGCAGCGGTCGGGGGGTGCTGAGCAACTGCCCTGGGCATCACTCCACAGTAATAACAGAATATGCCATTATCATTTTATTTTAATTAAATAACTTAAATTATTTAATTAAACTTTAATTAATTAATTTTAAAACTAAATACTTTTTGTCTCGAGCTGAGTCTCCTGGCCCTTTTCTTTCCAATTCTCTCCCCTCCTCCCTGGGTGAGGAGAGGGTGAGAGAGCAGCTGTGTTTGGCTGCAAGCCAAAAGGGTGAGTCCACCCAAACCCACCACATTCAGTTCCATCTTGGTTTGTGCTCCTGTTTGGTTTTGTTTGGTTGGTTTGTTGGTTTGGGCTCCCGTGTGTTTCAGGTGCAGCTCCTGCCCTGCTCCAGTTCGGTTTTGGCTCCAGCCCATTTGCAGCTCCTGTTTGTTTCTGCTCTGCTTTCAGGTCCAGCTCCTGCCCTGCTCCAGATCATGTGCAGCTCCTTTTTGTTGTGGCTCCAGCTCATGGATGACCCTGTCTTGTTTCAGCTCCTCTTCTTCGCTGGGGCTCCAGCTCATTTGTAGCTTCAGGTTGGTTGTTTTTGCACTATTTTCAGGTCCAGCTTTGAATGGTGCCAGTTTGGGGCTCCAGCTTGTTTGCAGCTTCAGGTCACTGTTTCTGCCCCCGTTTGTTTCAGGCCCAGCTCATGGACAACTGCAGTTCAGTTTTGGCTGCTGCTCATTTTCATTTCCAGTGCAGTTTTGTCTCCAGCTGATTTTCAGTTCCAGTTTGTCTGTGGCTCCAGCTCGTTGGTTTCTGCCCCAGCTCTGACTCCTGTTTGCTGGGTTGGTTTGTCGGTTTGGGCTCCCTTTTGTTTCAGGTCCAGCTCCTGCTCTGCTCCAGTTCAGTTTTGGCTCCAGCTCATTTGTGGTTCCCCTTTGTTTCTGCTCTGCTTTCAGGTCCCATTCCTGGACACCTCCAGTTCATTGTGGCTCCAGGTCTGGCTCGTTTCAGCTCCTCTTGTGGCTCCAGCTTCAGGTTGGTTGTTTCTGCCCCCAGTTTTGTTTCAGGTCCAGCTTCTGGACGGCACCAGTTCATTTGCAGTTCATTTATTTGTGGTTCCAGCTCATGGACGGCTCTGGCTTGTGTCAGCTCCAGTTTGTGGACGGCTCCAGCTCATTTGCAGCTCCAGGTTGGTTATTTCTGCCCCTGTTTTTCTTTCAGGTCCAGCTCCTGCACTGCTCCAGTTCAGTTTTGGCTCCTGTTTGTTTCTGCTCTGCTTTCACATCCCATTCCTGGACGGCTCTGGCTTGTTTCAGCTTCAGGTTGGTTATTTATATTTGTTTTTTTTTTCCAGGACCAGCTCTTGCTCTGCTCCAGTTCAGTTTTGGCTCCAGCTCATTGTTGGTTCCTGTTTCTGCTCTGTTTTCAAGTCCCATTCCTGGACAGCTCCAGCTCATTTGCAGCTCCAGCTTGGTTATTTCTGCCCCTGTTTTTTTCAGGTCCAGCTCCTGCACTCCTCCAGTTCAGTTTTGGCTCCTGTTTGTTTCTGCTCTGCTGTCAAGTCCCATTCCTGGACATCTCCAGTTTATGTGCAGTTCCTGCTCCTGGACAGTTCCAGCTCATTTGCAGCTCCAGCTTGGTTATTTCTGCCCCTGTTTTTTCAGGTCCAGCTCCTGCACAGCTCCAGTTCAGTTTTGGCTCCTGTTTGTTTCTGCTCTGCTTTCAAGTCCTGTTCCTGGACAGCTCCAGTTCATGTGCAGTCCCAGCTCCTGGATGGCTCTGGCTCATTTCAGCCTCAGGTTGGTTATTTCTGCCCCTGTTTTTTTCAGGTCCAGCTCATAGACTGTGCCAGTTCTATTTTTGCTCCTATTTGTTTTTGCTCTGGTTCTAGGTCCAGCTTATGGATGGCTCTGGCTCGTTCCAGCTCCAGTTTGTGGATGGCTCCAGCTTGGTTTCATCTCCAGTGCAGTTCCAGTTCCAGCTCAGTTTGCTGCTTCAGTTCCTGTCCAGCTCCAGCTGATGCTCAGTTCCAGTTTGGCTGCAGTTCCAGCTCCTCCTGGGTTCCAGCTCCAGCCCATTGCAGCTTGTGCTTGTTTCAGTGAAGTTGGCTTTAGCCCAAGTCGTAAATCACTCACTGTCATCCCTGGCATATGAATATGACCTGTCATAATTGTACACTGTCTAAATATGGAATAACTATTCCGGTTCTGAATAAACAGTTGGACACACAAACCCTGTGAAAAGTGCTTTTTCGCCCAGAGACTATCTCCTGCGTTGATTTTTGCCTGGTGCATGCCGGCGTCCCTCACTTTGGGGACCAGCGCGACCGGACCCCCACCTCCGGTGAGGGTCCACGCAACCCGCCCAGGCCCCCACCTCCGGTGGGGGCCACGCAAGCTGCCCACCCCCCTCCCACTGGCCCACGGCCTGAAGCCCTCCCACCTCCCCCAGCCCCTGCAGCCACGGCCAAGCTGGCCCCTGGGTTTGAGCCCAGAAACAGCCGACAGGGTCTCCGTTTCTGAGCCCAAAGCCACAGGACTGGCTCTCTGCTCCAGAGCCCGGGAGCCCCTTTCCCAGCCCCACAAACAGAGCCCAGGGCTCCGTTCTCAGGTCTGGGAAATGAGGGGCTCGCTCTGTGCTGCCCAGCCCCGGCTCTCGAGTCCCAGAGCAAAGTTCCCAGAGAGCCCCGAACCCCCCTCAGACCCACGTGTGATGTCGGGACGGGCCCGGGGGCCCCGGCGGTGTCGGGCGGTGCTTGAGAACTGACTGGGGGGACCCGCGGAGCGGGCCCGGCCCCGTGTGGCCGCGGGCGGCTCGGGCGAGGACGGGGGGCGCCGGGCTCTGGCTCTCTAGGCTTTATTCCCCGGCGCCCCGAGCCCCGCGTCAGCTCCGGCTCCTCGGCGGAGTCACCGGCAGCTCGGCCGCCCGGGCACGGGCAGTCACCCGCCCGCCTCCGCCCCGAAAATCCCCCCGCGGCCGCCAACCCCTGCCCCGCTTCCCGGCCCGAGCTCCCCGCGCTTCCCCTGGGCCCCGCCGGGAGAGCCCGGCCCGAGCCCCCCGCGCCTCACCTGGGCCCCGCCGGGAGAGCCCGGCCCGAGCTCCCCGCGTCTCACCTGAGCCCCACCGGGAGAGCCCGGCCCGGCCGCTGCCGGCCCCGGGACAGAGCGAGCAAAAGGAACAGACCGCGGCTGCCGGAGCTCAAATCTCCTCGGCCCCGCCCCGCGCAGGCGCCCTGCGGCCCCGCCCCCGCGCCCCGTCGCACCTGTGCCCGGCCTCGCGCAGGCGCCCTGAGCCCCGCCCCGTCGCACCTGTGCCCGGTCCCGCCCCGCGCAGGCGCACTGGGCCCCGCCCCCTCGCACCTGTGCCCGGTCCCGCCCCGCGCAGGCGCTCTGAGGCCCCGCCCCTCCTCGCCCCTCCCTGCGCACGCGCCTCTTCTTCAGCCGCCAGAACGGCACCGGCAGCGATAGCGGCGGACACGGGTATCTGGGCGGGGGTTCTGGGTCTTTTTTTTTTTTTGCTCGGTACGCGTGTCTGTACCGTCGTCGTCGGTCGGAGCTTTTTGTTGGGGCCGTGCGGAGCTTGGGAGCGGTGAGGTGGGGGCCGGGCTGTCGCGGTAGGTCTGAGCTTCGCCCTCAGCCTCGTGCTGGGTCCGGGTCTCGTGTTGGGCCTCGCGCGCTTCTCGCGGCCAGGGCCTCGTTGTTGCCGGGGTTGGCGGGTCAGTCCCGGCCGGTGTCCGCTTCTTCCCGGGCGGGCGGCTGCGGGTCCCGGAGCTCTGTGCCGCCTCGTGGAGCCGCAGGGCCGCGGTAGCACTGGGGCCGGGTGCGGCCTTACCCAAGCCCCGGAGCTCCGAGCCCGGCTTCGCTGCCCTAGTCCCGGTGCCGCGGGCAGGAGCAGCCGCGCCCCGGCGCCGGGTCTCGGGCGGGGAGCGGAGACCGGCGGCTGGGTCTCGGTGCCGAAGTGCCGCGCTGCTCGCTCCTGCCCGTGGTACTTGCTTGCCTGGGGCCGGGGGTGCCCGGCCGGGGCTCCGGGCGCGGTCCTGCGGGGGGAACCGGGGCTCTGCCGGTGCTACGGTCACAGAATAAAGGCTGCAGCTTCAGGTGCTGGAGAAAAACCACTCGCTCCCACGGGCACTGTCTGTCCTGCCTCAGGTCAGCCCAGTCTCCTGCTCCCTGGGTCCAGAGCTGGGCTGTGGGTGCTGACCCCCTGCCCACAGCTGCAACCCCAGAAACAGCAGCGAGGCTCCCTGCTGAGCCCTGACACAGGGGGCCGGGGCTCTGCCTCAAGCCCCCAAAGGCAGGGCTGGGTCTGCCTTGCTCAGCTCTAACACTGGCCAAAGGAGCCCCAAACACAACACTTGGTCTCTGGTTCTCAGCTCTAACACTGGTCCAATGAGCCTGGTATCAGTCCCCCAAACACAAGACTGGTTCTCTGCTTTCAGCCCTACAGCACAGGACTTGGTTCTCAGCCCAAACACAAGGGACTTGGTCTGTGCTTCAAGCCCCTCAAAACACAGGACTTAGTTTATCATTCTCAGCCTTAAAGAGGCCAAATGTGCCCCCAAAATACACAACTTGGTCTCTCTTTCTCAGTTCTAACACTGGCCAAATGAGCCAAGGTTCAAGGCCCCCCAGTGCAGCACTTAGTCTGCCTTTGTGAGCCTGGTATCCACACTGCAAAACGCAGGACTTGGTCTCTCATTTTGCACCCCCCAAAACGCAGGACTTAGTATCTGTTTCTGACCACAAACATGCAGGACTTAGTTTCTGCTTCAACCCCCCAAAATGCACCACTTAGTCTCCCTTTGTAAACACAAAATGACTGCTTTGGTGAGCTTGGTTTCCACACTGCAAAACGCAGGACTTAGTCTCAGGTTCTGACCACAAACATGCAGGACTCTGTGTCTGCTTTAAGCCCCTAAAATGCAGCACTTAGTTTTTGTTTCTGAGCCCCCAGACTGTCCAGATGAGCCTGGTTTCCAGACCCCCAAATGCAGGACTTAGTCTCTGTTTCTGAACACAAGGCTCTTGGTCTGTGCTTCAAGTCCCCCAAATGCAGGACTTAGGTTTTTTTAGTGAGCCTGGTTCTTAGCCCCTAAAATGCAGGACTTGGTCTCTACTTCTGGGGGCCCAATGATCCTGGTTTCCAGACTATGAAATGTAGGACTTAGTGTCTGGTTCTGGACACAAACATGCAGGACTTTGTTGGTGCTTCCACCCCCAAAATGCAGGACTTGGTCTTTATTTCTGAGGCCCCCCTCAATGAGCCTGGTTTCCAGGCCGCAAAACACAGGACTTGGTTTCTCATTTGGAGCCCCCCCCAAACACAGGATTTAATATCTGGTTCTGGACACAAACATACAGGACTTGGTCTTTATCTCTGAGGCCCCAGTGAGCCTGGTTTCAAAACACAGAACTTAATATCTGGTTCTGGACACAAACATGCAGGATTAGATCTTTATTTCTGAGGGCCCAGTGAGGTTGGTTTCAAAATACAGAACTTAATGTCTATTTTTGAGCCATTTCAAGCCCCCAAAACACAGGACTTGGTGTCCATTTCTGAGGCCACATGAGCCTGGTTTCCAGGCTGTGAAATGCAGGACTTGTAGTCTCTTGTTTTGAGTCCCATAACACACAGGACTTGGTCTCTGGTTCTCAGCCCAAACACAAGGGACTTGGTCTGTGCTTCAAGCCCCCAAAACACAGGACTTGGTGTCCGTTTCTGACACCAAGAAATAGGTGGGGTGGGGGGAGAGGCTAAGGGCCCAAGAGAAAACAAGAAAAAAGAAAAAGGGGGAAAAAAGGAAATAAGACAGGGTAAACCAGGAAGAACTCCCAGAAGAAATAGATTAAAAAAAAAAATGGGAAAAAAACCAAAAACTAAACAACAGCAGAAGGAAAAAACAGCATCAGTGGGGGAGAGACTGGGGGCCCCAGAGAAAACAAACAAACAATTAAAAAAAAAAGGGGGGGGGGGGGGAGAAGACAAGGGAAACCAGGAAAAAAACCCCAGAAAAAATAGATCAAAAAATGAAAAACAGCGGGGAAAAAAAAACACCTGAACAGCAGCAGCAGAGAAAAAAAAAAGAAAAGGAAGAAGCCGCTGCGGTTTGTTTCCAAGCCCCGAACACGTGCAGCTGCCGGAGCCCCAGACCCCCTGGATCCGCTCCCTGTTCACACCGGCCCCTGCGCCCGCCCAGCGCAGGAACGGGGCTCGGAGCCCCCAAACCGGCCCCGGGAGCCGAGTCTGGGTCCCCCCGGGGCTGCGGGACTCGCTCTCAGGACCAGCCCCGGCTCTACTGAGCCCCAGCCCCGCACGGGCCGGGCTTCGAGACTCGGGAGACCGAGCCACACCCGGCTGGTGCCGCCGGGACCGACCCCGGCAGCCCGGGACTCGATTTCTGCTCCGAGCCCGGCCGGGAAGCCCTCAGCCGGTTCCCGAGCCCCGCGGGTGGGGCTGGGGCCGGTTCCGGTAGCCCCGGCGGTGCTCGAGGACGGAAGCGCCGTGCTCCGGCCATCTGAGCTTTATTCCCCGGCAGCCCCGGGACGGACCCCCCCCACCGCGCCGCCCGCACTCACCGCTCCGGGGCCGCTGCCACCTGGTCCCGCCCGCTTGACCCCGCCCCTTGGGGGCCGCCTACTCCTTATATAGGTATCGCCCCGCCCACCGGGGCCGGCCTGTGCCCACCCACTCCTTGTGTAGACATGGCCCCGCCTCCCCCGCTCCTTGTATGGTCATCGCCCCCCCATAGCGGGGTCTGTCCAGGTCCGCAGTCTCCGCACGGACCCATCGACCCGAACTGACACTTTCCGGGACGATTCCACCCCCCCGCTCCATCCCCCGGGACGCGGCTGGCGCTCCCGCTGCCCCGGCCGGTTTCTCTTTCCCAACCAGCCGGTAATGCCGCTGCCGAGAGACCCCCGCACCCCCCGGGCTCTCCCGTCCCCTCTTCCCCGCTCGCCGAACTGCCGGGGGTGTTCGCGGCCCGGGCACGGACCCCCGTTTCTGTCCCGCAGCCCCCGGTCCCCGCGCCGGTGGGCAGCCCCGCTCCTGCCGAGGCGGGCCTGGCTCGGCAAACGGGACTCGGCGCCGTGGAAACCCTCCAGCACCCACCGATTCCCGCGGCCGGCGCCGTTCCCGGCTCCCTTCACCCTCCGGTTCCGGGCAAACTCCCCCAGGAGCGGAGCCGAGGCGCTGCCGGCCGCCCTCCGCCCCGGGAACTCGCTCCCGCCCCGAGCAGCTGCTCCCGGGGCCGTTCCCGCGGCGCCGGTGCCGCGGCAGCGCGGTCCAGCCGGGCGGCTCGGCGCTCCCCTGCGGCCGCTGCCTTCTCGCCGGGCCGGTCCCCGCTCCCGCGGCTCCGAGGCGCGATGCCGGGGGGGTCCTGGAGGAAAACCCGCCGCTTCCCCGACCCGCACCCCGAGCGGCCCGAAGCACCCGCCGGCCCGGCCCTGCCCTGCCCCTTCCCCGCTCCGCCCCCAGCCGAGCCCCTCCCGGGGCGGATCCTTCCTCATCTGCCGTGGAGTGCCCACAGCTGCGGTGGTGTCCCAGCTGCTGCTGCCCGGGGGCGGGGGGGAAGCTGGGGAGCCAGAAGAACAAAAATAATAATAAAAAAAAAAAAAGGAGGGGGAAAAAGGTAAAAAAAAAAAAAGGCAGGGAAAATAAAGGAAAAAAAAAAGAAAAAACATTTATAAAGAGAAAAAGGGGGAAAAAACCATGAGAAAAATAGAGAAAAAAAGAAATAAGAAAAATAAGGAAAACAAAAAAAAAACTGAAAAAAGAAAAAGAGTAAAATAAAAAGCATAAAAATAGAAAGCAGAGGTGCAAAAGAAGTGAAATAAACAGCAAACCCACCCGCCCCACCCCTCGTGCAGCCGGTCCAGAGGAAAAGCAGCAAAACTGACCCTGCACAGCCCCTGCCTGGGGAAAAAACAAAAAAACCCAACCACAATCCAACACCCCACAAACAAACCACGCCAAAATAATGACAAATAATAATAATAAAAAAGCACAACCTAGGAGAAATACACTGACATGCTGAAAATCAGAAAAAGGTAATAGCATCCCAAAAACTGGCCCCCGACCCCCCCCAGCCCGGGCAGGACAGCCCTGGTCGGGGTCCCCCCAGCATCACCCCGGAACCGGGGGCAGGTCCCTCAGGGGAGCCGAGAACTGGGCTGGTTCTGGAGCCTTGGGTGCTGCCCTGTGCTGCTGCCACTGGTGTTACTGGTGAACAAAAACATGTGAACAAAAGGGAAAGGGGCGTTTGTAGGGCTGAGGGGTTTCTTACCCCCTCCCTGTCCTCCGGGCTGAAGCTGTGGTTTAAAGGTTTCTCCAAAAGTCCCCCCGGGTGCAGCCCTGTCCCCGCCCCCCCCACCCCGGGGCACATCCCGCTGAAAGGCACTTTTTGTGGTGGACAAAACCGCAGCGATTCCCCCAACGCTGCTGATCCCGTGGGGGTCTGTCCGGGAGCTAAGGGCCCTGGGGACACCCGCTGGCCCAGGCAGGACTGGGGAGCTCTTTTCCTCGGGGAGATGGGCTTGGTGGGGCCAGGAGCCCCCCCGGGGCTCAGAGCAGCCCAGGCCCCCTGTCCCTGATCCGGCGCAGGCTTGTGACCCACAGCCCAGGGCTGCGGCCACCGGTTAATGAGCAGAGAGGCAGGAGAGGGGGCTCAGGAGTTTATTAGCCCCTTGGGCAGCAGCAGGGTGGGGTGTCTTCAGGAAGGCTTCATCTCTCAGGGCAGGTGGCAGCTGATGGCCGGGACACCCCTGCACGGGAGGATGCTGGCACTGTGGGTGGTCATGGTGCCAACATCCTCCTCGTCATTCTCCTCATCTCCTCATCCTTCTTCTGCGTCGAGACCGGTAACCTGGGGGGAACAGAACCGTTTGTGAATCCCTCATCCTGCTCCCTCCTGCCTCGCCACCCCTCCATCGCCCACCGCCCGCATCCCCGAGGCCTTTGGGAACGCATCACCCCTGGCTTTTGCCTCCACCTCGGCCTCTCCTCCTACGGCTGTAGGACCTCTGCCGCCGCCGCCGGTAACGGGTGCGGCTGGAGCGGGCTCTCCTCCGGCAGCCGGAGCGGGTTCTTCTCCTCCGGCGGCTGCTCCGGCTGCGGCTCCGCCTGTACCTGGCCATGCCTCCCGCTGCTGCTGCTCCCCGGCCCTCTGGGACCCCTCAGATATAGAGGGTGAGCGGTTGTGACGTGTGATGACATCATAGTGCTGGGTGGTGATGCAAGCGCAGCAGCCATCCAGCCGCCCATGGCTGAGGGAGAAGAACGAGAGGATTTGATTTGCCCCCATCACCTGCCCCAGTGCAGTCCCACCAACAGCAGGATGGGGACAAACCTCTCCCTCGTTCCTCCCCCAGGCACCAAAACCAGGCTCAGGCACAGGGGCTCGGCGAGGACAATGTCCACAGCTGCCGTCCCTGTCACCCCTGTGCCCACCACGGGGGCCGGCTCAGCAGCAAAAGCTCATCGGGGTGCCATCGTTGGCAGGATTTGGTCCCAGGCTGCAGTTGCCCAAAGGCACAGGGCACTGGGAGACAGCAAATGGCTCCCAGTCCTCCCAGTTGCACACATGTCCCCGTGCCAGCTCTCTGCTGGAGAAATAGCTGTTTGCACAGTGTTTTGTCCCAGCTCCGCAGGCCACTTGCCTGCATCCAGACCACTTTTTTCACCACCATCAATTAAAACTCCATATTGGGGAGCCAACTGCTGGGAAATTACAGCTTGGCTCATACAGGGTGGTCACAAAAGTGACCCAATAACTGTGTTTATACCCAAATAGCCCATTACTAGGTTTCTTCCACAAGCACAGTGTAATCAAACCCTCCTCCGATCTCTAATAGCCCTGAGTCCTCCCCAGCATCCACACTAGGCCAATGTTTCTGGCTTTATTATTCCCCAGGTCTAAAACCATGGTACTGAAAAGCATCTCAGGTGGGATGTTCATGTAGGTGGAGCTGCTTGCAGGAGAAAAACACCTTTAGTCCCAAGAAAACCCACTTCCCCGCTCGCCTGGATGCGTGTGGAGTCCCACACACCTCTGTTTTAACCCAGAGCCACCTCTAAACCACAACTATTGCAGGGTTGTCCCAAGAAACAAGCCCACCAATGCTACATTTGGAAGGTGGCCCAAAACTAGCAGCCACCACCTCAAACACCACTTGCCCCAGACAGCTGCAAACTGTCTGTCCTCATGCCTGGAAAAACGGGATATTTAAGATTTGGTTGCTTCAGTTACAACCGAGCTCTTAACAAGGCCCAGGGCAGCACCAATCTGTCCACCCATGGCCAGAAGCTGAAGTGTGCTTCAGCAAACACCACCAACCCGGGGCTGTATTTGGTAGGTATTTGTTTTGCAGCAGCCTCTGGCCATGAATCCTGCAGTCTACCTTCCTACGGCTGAATAAAGAAGTTGCTCCTGACCCCAGTGTCCCTGTGACCCCTCGCTTTCCCCCCAAAAAAAGTGCCAGCCCGGTACCTTGCCAGCGCCAGGTGCAGCACCCACTGCCCCTTCTGCTGCAGCTCCCGGGGGCTCCATCGTCAGGGAGGGGATAAAGCACCGCAGGCTCTCGGAGAGCAGCAAACCTTTGGGCACGGCCATCGGTCATTCCGGGTGGGAGTCACCCTGACCCAGCGCCGGTGCAACAAGGTCACGCCGGAGCAGGGCACCACATCAGGCCACCATCACCTCACAGAGCGTTAGTCCCCATCTCATTGCCCCCTGGGAGTGTTTCTACCCCAAAAATGTGGGCTCCTTCCTCACACAGGTCTGGGAGGAGCATTTCTTGGCCTGAACCCACGTGGCTTTGCACTGGTGGGATGCTTTCCCCAGCACATCTCCTCTTGTTGTTCGTCTTGGGGCAGGAAGGCCCCTCCTGAGGTCCCACAGCAATGCACCCCCTTTTTGCCAAGTTAATGATTAAATTTGCTGTGGTTTTGGAGGCGCTGGCACCCAGGCTGCGGCAGGCAGGCCAAGGATGCTCGCCCTCCACCAGGATTAATCATTCACCCAGCAGCTGGTGCTGCCCACATATAAACTCTGGGATGGGTTCCCCAGTGCTGCTTTTTGCAAGGAGGAGGGACACCAGCCCCGACATGAGGGCAGCTCTCGCCCTGCTGCTGCTTTTGGCCGCCACGCGTGCCGAGCACCGAGGTAAGAGCATTTATCACCTGGCCTGGGGCTTTGCTCTCCCCTGAGGACAAAGGGGTACGAGGCTGGGGTCCATCAGCTCCAGCCGCTTTCAGTGGCCTCCCCTTTCCCCAGCCCTGTGCTGAGTCGCTGGGCAGCAGTCAGAGAGAGGAGAGGGAAGGTGTGGGATGGTGTTTCGGTACCTGGGACGCTCCTTGGGATGATGCTGGAGGAGCTGAGGTTGGGGGCAGAGGGAGGAAGAAAGGTCGCTGTCGCAGCCTTTGGTCGCCAGCTTTTTCCCTTTGCAAGGGAAAATGAGATTTTTCCAGCCCCCTTCACAAGCAGTAAAACCCACCCCTCGGATGGAAACGATGCTCTGTGCCAGCCCTCGCTGCCTTCGCAGCTCCCCAGGGTCACCCACCTGCGAAAGCACCCCCTTGGCACTCCCTTCTCCCATACTTTTCATGAAAGTGGCCCTTAGAGCAGGGCTGACAGCCCTCCTTGCCTTTTACAGCAGCTTCCCCTTTTTCCTGGTGTTCCCAGCCTTGCAAAGCCCCCCTCACCCTTCCCTTCCCACCAAAGCAATGTGACCTTTAGTATAACGGCTCACAACCCCTTGTGTTTAGGGAGATGACCCTGCTCTGCACTGTAGCACCTGTAAACACCGGTATCAGTATTTACCCTGCCAGTACCAAAGTCTAACCCGTGTGTTTTAGGGCAAAAATCGATGGCATTTTTCCAGGGATGAGAGAGTCGCTGGGGCTGTGCTCACTGCTGAGTGCTCCTGACCTCCACAGTCCTGTCTCCAGAGCTCCCAGCCCTTAATGTCTCCAAACCCTGCCAGAAAAACCAACCCCACACATTTCACATAACACCACCACTAAGTCTGACATGGGAAAAGAAGCAACTCTGTGAACAAAAAAACCCAAGGCTCAAGTGAATAAGGCAAGAGCCCCGCAGGCTTCGGGCTGTGTTTTGTGGAGATGTAGCATCCCTCATTCCCACACTGCTGCTGCTGCTGCAGAGGGAAGAAGAAAATGAGAACAAAATAAGGGGTTAAGTGGGAAGAGGCAGTTCTCCAAATGATCATTTTCCCTGGCAAAAAGCAAAAGACACAGAGTTACTTCCCCTAGGAGACTCAATTCAGCAGAGCCAGGCTGGGGTTTTTTTGTTTGTTTTTCTTCAAGGAGAAAGGTTGGTGGAAATGAGCTCTGTTGCCACCCAGAGAGAAGGACACAAGAAGCCCTCCTACAGGGGAAAGCAAACCCAGCATTTCCCCAAGCCCCAGCCCAGCAGACACTGGCTCACCGAACCCAGGCTCCCCCACCCAGGCTGCACCTGAGCGAGCCGAGGCACCAACTGTCCTCACCAATCCTCCTCACCAATCCTCCTCACCAATCCTCCTTCTTCTGCACTTGCAGGTAAAGCTTATGTCCGGGACAAAGTCTGCCAGGAGTTCCAGACCCTGGGGAAGGAGAACTTCCGAACCCTGTAAGTCCCTCCTGCCTTATTTGCCTTTCCAGGACTCTCAGCACCTAAACTATAAAAAATAAATGAATAAAAATAATCTTAGGGGAAGATTTATTCAATTCACTCCCTGCAAATGAGGACTGCAGTTATTCTTAACAGGAGAACAGTTGGCTTCATTGCTGAACTCCTCAATTAGGTGCCTAAGTAATTAGGACTTCGAAGGGAGCTGGTGCATGATGGCCTGGCAAGGGCAGCCCCCAGCCTGAGACCCGCCCCGGCTGTTTGCCAAGGAGTTTGCTGCCACTTCTGGCAGCTGCCGGTGTTAAACCCCACCTCGGCAGAACGAGGCTGCAATGCCACTGTTCTTTTTTTTTAAGAGAGAGAAACATGCCTCCAGCTCATCCTCTCCTTGCTCCCTGCTCCCAGGACCATCGTTGCCAACAGCAGGAAATTCTCCAACGCCACCTTCGAGGAGATCAGCCACCTCACCCGCGAAATCGTCGCCCTGGCTGAGACCTGCTGCGCCCAAGGGGCTGACCCCTCCTGCTATGACGCTGGGGTGAGGCTGACCAAAACTGGGTGATGGATCCCAAAACTGGGGCTGGGGGGTGGGGATGGAATGGCCCCCAGCACGGGACTTTCTCTCTTCCATGTAGTCCTCAGCTCTGTCGGCCAAATCCTGCAGCGAGGGCTCGCCCTTCCCGTCCCACCCCGGCACGGCTGGCTGTTGTACCCAGGAGGGGCTGGAGCGGAAGCTGTGCCTGGCCGCCCTGCAGCACCCACCCCAGCCTCTGCCAAGC
This sequence comes from Caprimulgus europaeus, assembly GCA_907165065.1. Next base: position 81,335,159 of record OU015526.1, read on the forward strand.
TACCTCATGCCCTCCAACCAAGAGCTCTGCCAGGCCTTTGGGAAGGACCCCAAGAACTTTGCAGACAGGTGAGCTGGGCTGGGGACAGCGCTCGGTCTCACTGATAACACCCGGTTGAGCCCAGGTGCACGCCGGCACCAGCCAAGTGCCCACCAAGAATATCTCCATCTCACCCCTCTACCATTGCTGCTGTGGCTCTTGGTGGCCATGTGGCTACCAGTGCATTGGTGTAAAAGGTTGGGGTGTCCTGCATTTGCTCAGGCCCTGGGAACAGGGTTTTACCGAAGGGATGAGGGGTGCCATCACCTGTGCAAGTGGCTGGAGAGGGGCTACCAGCCTGCTGGGTGGCTTGGTGGGTGGCAGTAAGCCAGCAGCATGGGGGGGTACCTGGAGAGGGCTCCCATCCCTGGGCAGCACTAGCGCCCCAAACCCTCACTTCTCCTGCACCCGAGCCCCTGATCCTGGGGTCCCAGGTCTCTTCAGCCCGTCTCTGCCACAGGTTTCTGCATGAGTACGCCAGCAGCTATGGCCAGGCACCCCTGCCCGTGCTGCTGGGCTCCACCACGACTTTCCTCTCCATGGTCTCCACCTGCTGCATCTCCCCCACGCCCACTGCCTGCTTCCTGAAGGAGGTGAGGCCCTGTTGACCCTCTGGGCTGGTCCCCATCCTCACTCCCAGGGAGCTGGCTGAGCACCGTGCTGGTGGCCTGAGGAGAGGTGGCTGGGAAAGGCTTGCATTTCCCTTGGTGGACACCTCTGTCTTCTTGTTGTGGCAGAAACTGGAAAGTAAAACCCTCTCCCTCCTCACCCTGATGTCAAACCGGGTTTGCTCCCGTTTCACGGTGTATGGGAAGGACAAAGTCACCTTCAGGTAAAAGGGAAACATGGCCTTTTCTCTCCTTGAACATGGGTCCTGCTGGGAGCACGTTCCCATTTCAAGCTGCAGGTGCTGTTTGCAGGCAGAGTTCAGGCAGACAAACTTTAATTAAGGTGTAAAAACAAATGTGCTTTGGCATCCCATGGGAACGCTCTGTGTGTCGCCGGGGCGCAGAGCCAGCCCTGTAGCTCCCTGTCAGCTCCCTGCAGCACCTCTGTGCAGTGCAAGCCCTGCTTGGAGCTGTTAGCAGGGGAAGGGGGAGCTGAGCTCCCTAAGCCCCTCGTACATCCCGTGCCTGCCCAGCTACCTCACCTCGCTCGCCCAGAAGATGCCCGGTGCTTCCTTCGAGGACCTTTTCCCCCTGGCAGAAGGTGCTGCCGAGGTGTTTTCCCAGTGCTGCGACTCTGTGGCTGAGGACTGCATGCAGAAGAAGGTAGGGGAGCCAGCAGCCCACCCCAAAACCCCCTCCCAGGTCACAGCAGGAGCTCAGGGAATGAACCCCAGCACGGTGGGGGGTTCCACAGCCTCAGCAGCCTCGGCAGGACGCTGAGCCCCGCACCCCCTCTGCTCCCCTCTTCGCAGTTATCGGAGCACACGGCCAAAGCCTGCGGCGCACTGTCGGCCCGAGACGAAAGGTTTGCCGACTGCTGCAAGGGGAAAAACCTCATGCAAAACTACTTCTGCATCTCGGCCTTGCCACCAGCACCTGCCCCTAAACTGCCAGAGGTGCAGAAGCCGACGAACAAGCAGCTCTGCAGCGAGGAGGGGGCTCGCCACGCCACGAGGTGAGCGGTGTCTGAGGCAGCTTCTCCCTTTGTCTTCTTTTGTGGTTTGGTTATTATTAGGATAACCAGGGGAACATCCTTGCTTCCCTCAGGGCTATAGTCCTGGGGGGCTGCACAGAAAAGCAGCCTCCATCCCATGCTGAGCAGCACCAGTAAGAAAAGCTCACAGGGTGACTCATTTTCCCTCTCCAGGTACCTGTTTGAGCTGGCACGGCGGCACACCAGCGTCCCCGACGCCATCCTGGGCAAGCTGTACGATGCCTCTGCAAAAGTCAGGCGGGAATGTTGCTCTGCCAAGGACCCCTCCACGTGCCTGGACAGCAAGGTGAGTGGTGAGGATGGGTGGGTTGGCTCACCTTGCTCCCCCCCTCATCCGACCCTGCGCCCCCCAAGCCCCTGCAGAGGCTTTTCCCAGCTGAGTCACAGCCCCCCTCTGCCACCCAGCGCCAGCGCATGGGAGAGGAGCTGCCTCCCTTCCTGGAAAAGGCCAACCAGCTCTGTGGGCAGTACACCAAGTTAAATTTCCTTGACTTCAAGAAGAGGTAAGCCTTTGCTGGCCCCCCACCCCTCAAATGCAGTGGATGCAATCAAAATTTGGCCAAAATTTTGAGGCTGCACCAATGGAGCCGGTGGTTTTGAGCCTAAAGAGCAGCAGAATACAGGGAAGCACATAACACATCCCTTACTGGGCATCCAGCCCTGCTCCTGCTGCCATCCACGTGTGCTCCCCCCCACTAAAAATGCCGTATGGGTATTTAGTGCCCCTGTGTCCCCGCTAAAACCCACTGGTCCCCACGCCACAGGCTGCGGGAGAGCTTGGCACAGACGATGCCGGAGGCCAGCCCGGAGCTGCTGGGGCAGCTGGTGGAGCAGCGAGCTGAATTCGCCTCCACCTGCTGCCCCCCCAACTCGCCCCCTCTCTACTGCGCCTCTAAGGTAAAGCCATGGCCCCCCACCACCCCCCGCCGTGCCCACAGCCATCCCCCGCACCCCTGGCTGCCCCTCGGCTCTCCCACCCTTTTTGCAGGTGAGCTCAGAGCTGGGAGAGGCGTGTGATGGGGGCTCCTGCCTGCTGGGCTAGAGGTGGCCAGAGGTGAGCGGCTGGGGAGGGGGTCTGGCATTCTGGGGCAGGGATCCGGCATGTCGGCATTAGGGACCACTCCTCTGGTCATGGATGGATGGCTGGGGGAAGTTATGGGGCTGGAAACAGGGGTCACAGCCACGCACTGGGGCTGAGCTCTGTGGGGTGCACAGGGAGCAGGACGGCGAAAGGGAGCAGGAGGGAAGAGGGCTGGAGGATTCCCGGCAGATGGATGATTTTCCTTGCACCAGGAGGGGAAGGTGCCACCGAGCCCACGGCAGCAGCACTGATGGATTCCTGCAGCTGCAATAAAGACTTTAAAAAGCATCCTCGCTGCTCCTGGAGAGGCTTTCTGCACCTCTGGGGCACTGGGGAGGGCTGGGAAGGGGCACAGCCCTGGCTCTGCAGCTGGGAGGAGGAAGAAGAAGTCCCAGCTCTAGTCCTGGGGAGCTAATGGTCTAAAAAGTTAAGCAGTAACACCAAAAACCTCATCAAGTGCCCCCAAAGATTGTTCTCTGGGGGTGTTTGGATATTCAGCTAGCTGGAGGCACTAGCCCATCACCTGAGATGGGGCCTCAGGGTGGGAGCCCACCAGCTCCTCCCAGGGTGGGGACACAGGGCAGGGACACAGGGCAGTCATCACCAACCAGGGACTGGGCCCTGTGGCATCGCAGGAGCAAAACCAGAGACACCGAGACACCAGTTCCACCCACCCACCCCCGTGTTACACCCAGCTTCTGGCATTTGTTATCCAAAATAAGTAACAGCTGCTTTTCATCCTCTTCTCTTGGGGTGAAGGACCCACAGGTCACTTGGCATCACTGCCAGGTTCTCCCACCCACCTGGTACATCCATATGTAGGTAGATGTGTGTCCACTTCAGCTTCTCTGTCCGGGTGGGACCCAAGGCAGCAGGTCTGGGCACCAACCATGGTCACCACAGTGCACCCAGGCCCTGGCTGCACAGGGGGCTCCATCCCACTGCTCCCTTACAAGAGGTTTAGTCTCTGTCAGGCACAAGGTGCCAGTGACTGGCCTGAGCTTTTGCTCCCTTCCAGCGTCATATTTGCATCCCTGAAATTGAGGATGCACATGGTAAGGGCCAACAATCGCAGCTACCTTCTGGGTTTCCAAGAAAAAGAGGAGAAATACAATGAAGTAAGGCAGGAACATCTCTGCTGTGTGCCTGTTTCTTGGAAATGTGCTGACAGATGGGAAAAAATCCTTGGAAAATAAAGCAGCACTGCAGCTTTCTGGGAGAGACGTGCGCACGGCGGGACCCCGGGGTATTTCCCAAGGCCGAGAGCCGGGGCATGCTGGGGAGAGCAGAAAGCCAAGGCCAGGCTCTCTCCGGAGCAGCCTGCGTCACTCACCCCGTCACACCACGCTTCTCCACGCATTCTGGGGAGCAGGCACCGCTTGCTGCTGGGGTGGCCCAGCCCCTTGGCTATCAGGGGCTTAAAACACCCATGCCCTCTTGAGAGGCCCCAGTGCCACGCACCTCATGATGGCAAAGTTCTGCCGCTGTCACTGCTCATGTGGGGACCACGTGGGGGGAAAAAAACCCAACCTAAATAATAATCAACTGCTACTAAAAAAAAATAATAATCAAGCAACAAACCACAAGAATTTAATTAAAACCAATCAGGTACTGAGAAAGCCTGGGCTGGGTGGGACAGCCACACAGCTGCTCTCGGCTGGTGCCACTCGGGTGCCAGCAACGTACACCCGAGGGATTCCCAGCCAGAAACCACTTTCCTCTCCTACCCGTCACTGCAGTGTGGCCTTTTGTTTGTGTTTGTGCTTTTCTGTTGTTTTCTGGGTCTCTTTTCTCCTGCCCTCGGTGCCACAAAGGGCACAAGGCAGATCTGCCTCCTGCATTTTTATCTCGGCAGCTTTCTAACCCATTTCCAAAGGTTTGAAAGAAAAAGCAAAGTCCCTGTTTTGTTGGTTTTTTTGGGGGTTTTTTTTGATGTTTTGTTGTTGTTTTTAACCAAAACATCCTTGTTGCTCAGAGCAACCCTTCCTGGCTGCTCTGCCCTCTCATTGCCCAAATACCAGGGTGCCTGGCCAACCCAGAAGGACCCCCAGGCAAAAGGCCAGTGCAGGGCTGGGATCTGTACCCGGCTGCTGCCCGCTGTCTGACTGAGATGGGACTCGGCTCTCTCCCCCTTGATCTGTGAACCAGTTACATTTCACTCCCCCAAAAGCTTCAAGATATTATCTCAAGAGAGAGTATTTCTGTCATTAAAACTCACTTTTAGAGCCATACAGGTTTGTTAAGAGACCTTCCCTACATTTTCTACATGTATTTGGGGGACCCCCCCTAAGCATCCTCTCCCTGCGGAGAGCCGATGCCCAGCACCTTCCCTTGGAAATGGCACAACAGTGACAGGGGGATCTCGAGTCAATCAACCACCACCGAGTAAGTAATGAGGAAAAACAGAGGCACAAACTCTCCAATAAATGCATAAAGTTACTTTATTTTCAGTATACATTTAATTTTGAAAAATAGAAATGCTAAAATATCTCAATCTTCATCTTTTGATTCCATAAAAGTCACAATAGAAAGCTTCATAAAACTGTAAAATACTATAATGTTATAAGGAATTTCATGTTTTATATTACTGGAAAAAAAATCATTTTAATATATTGAAATGTTTTCTGCTTTTTTTTTGACTTTTTTTGTTCCACCATCTTGATCCACTTCATTTTACACTAAGTTTTTATTCTTTCCTCCAAAGCAAATAGACTTACAAGAATTAAAAACAATAATAAAAGTATCTGAAAGTGCGTGTTGATTTAAAAAACAAAACAAAACAAAAATAAAAATACACAGATGTATCAGCCACAGTGACAAGTAAGTGTGGGCTTACAGAGACAGAGGGCCACCGCGTTCCCGGGGCTGGGACAAAGCTGGCTGCAGCTGGGTGGCCACCACGGGGTCCCACCATGAGCTGGGACCTGGCTTCCTTTCGCTCTGGGAAGTTGGTTTCTTGACAGCAGCCTCTGACTGCAGAGGGCTTTGGGTCGTAGGTGTTCCCACAAGTGCTCACCCAGGCTTTTCCCCCCAAAATACCCAATTCTGATGGAAAAGTTTTCTTTCCAAAGGTCTCTGAAGTGCAGTGAGACCCCCGGTGATGCACGCAGGTTCTCTCCCCTGCCTGCTGACGCCTGGTGCCAGCAGAGCTCTGGGTTCCTCTCTTTGTGTTGGGCTTTGTTCTTTAAAGGAAAAAACAACACAAGAGACACCCAGCAATGAAGTGCTCGTGCCAGGGGACGGGAAAGGAAACCTTTCTAGCTCCTGTCACCAGGGGTGTGTGTTTCTCATGGCAAGCTACAGAAACCTTTGTCCCGTCCCTTCAGCGATGCTGCCCTCTGCACAACAGCTCCCTTGGGTTAAAATAAACAATAAAAATAAGAGAGAGAAAGATCTAGATCAGCAGTCAATACATTTCAAGTACACTGAACACGGTTTGAAAGTGGAAGACCTCATTTTTGTGGAGACGTGTCACCAGGTGCCAGCAGATGGGGAGCTGTGCCCGTGGAGCCTCCTGGAGCAGGAGAGCCACTTCTCTCTTCATCTGTTTGAACTTTCCTGTCAGTTACTGGGGTTCCTACAAACCAAAGGTCTGAGCAGAACACAAGCAGCTCCCGTGTCCCCTGTAGGTGACGCTCCGGCTTGTGTCCCCTTTGGGGACCAGGGACGTGTGCTCACCGAGGGATGGAAACCGTTGGTCGAAGCCGGCATCGCGCTTCGCAGGTTATCTGTCCTCCAGCTAGCGGGGCCTGGCAGCAGAAGGGATCTCAAAGCCACTCCTCTGGCTGTTCCAACATCTCCCCAGCCTTTCTCCAGCGGGCGTGGGCTCCCGGGATGCTGCTCTGGAGTCACCACACGTTTCAGGGAAGGCAAAACGGAGACTCCTCGAGAACGAGTGGAGGAACGCGCGGAGGCGTGTGCACGTGCGCTGCGTAGGTGCCTCTGCAGCTCCACCACCTTCCCGCAGCCATGACCAGTTGCAGCAGGTCAAGCTCCAACGACCACGGTCCCATCGACCCATCCTGTAACCAAAGCGCTGTAGGGAAGTGAGGTGCCCAGCTGCTTCTACAGCACATCTGGGAGAGAAAAGGAAAGCCCTGTGCTGCACCTCCCGTTGCCCATATGGCTGCTACCAGTGAGTAGATGCTAAAATTTGGCATTTAAGGTCTCAGCACCATCGTGAAATTCTGTTTGCTTAACCAACGTGGACTTTGGTTTCACAAGGACACGAGTGGCAGCAACGTGCCTGTCCTCTGTGGCGGGATTCTTCTCCATCAGGGGGGAATTAGCCCTTGCAGCTGGGCTTTTTTTTTTAAATTATTCTTCTTCTTTTTTTTGATGAAGTTTTTAGTGTGTTATATGTTGTCCTCACGTTTCATCAAAGGATCTTGGTGAAGCCCAGTTTCCCAAATGCATGCTTGCACGCACACACAAGGACACATGCACACATGCTACCGAGAGAAAATCACCTCTCCCAAGGTGATGTCTGTTCTCTTGGTTTAAAAGCCAAAGCTGGGGCGTGCCCACGCCCAGCCCGCCTGGTACTGACGCATCACCCCGTACGGATGGACGGGTCTAGGGTCGAGCAGTCAAGATTTAGGGTCAATTCTGCGGGTGATGGGATGCTGGAGGATGCAGATGTGGGTGAGCCTGGCGAATACGGGCGGCGGGGCGGAACATCCCTTCAGCTGTCGCCTTCCTCCTCCACCGAGCCACCTTGGTGTCTCAACCACACCCGGGGTCTTCCCACGCTCACGCAGGCACACGCCCACGCTCCAAATAAGGAATAATTCAAGCGATGCCACGTAGGAAATCAACATCACAAATACAATCAGCATCTGCCTGCTTGATGTCAGGAGCTGGGCAGCATTTCGCTTACCACTGTTACATTTAAGACTCTTCTGAGATCACAAAAGATTTAAGTTACACCCCGTCTCCTTCATAGTACAGTTAGATTACTTATTAAAAACAAAATAATAACAACATAACCTTAAGTAAAATGCTTCAGAGCAGAAGGTGTTAATCAAACTGATCCAGCCCTATGCCAAGTTCTGGAGATTGTGGTGTGGTTTGCATTTTTTTTTTTGTTGTTTTCTTTTTTTGTAAAAATCACATTATATATGGTACAATACATTTTTTTTACAGAAAGCCTGGCATCTAGAAATAAGAGGTAGAACTACTCATAACTATACGTTTCCTGCTGCAGGAAAAATTCATTTTTCTTTACAGTAATTAAAAAAAAGGTTAAAAAAATTGTCAAAAAAAGTCGTAGGTTAGGCCCCCATAATTTAAACAAAATAATCTAGGAAAATAACACTCTTCAATGTACCTGACAGATTAAGTCCATTAAAGTGTTTCTTTAAAAAAAAACAAAAATAAAATTGCATAGGAAAGGGACATTTCGAAGCACACGCTACAGCGGTGGCGATGGTTTGTCTGTGCTGGGAGTGAAGTACCTTTGCCTTTTCCTTCCTGCCTTAACTACACAAGCCCGGGCTTTCAGAGCGAGTTAGGGTCAGCAGCACGCGCCAGCATCTGCGAGCAGCGTAAGCAAGACGTCCAGAATGAACCTGGAGGTCAGTTCTGTTCTGCCAGAGGACAGACAGACGGACGAGCGAGGCCGGTTCCTCTGCCATCCCCCACCGGAACGGTCTGAAGGGACCCCCGGGACTATTTCTGCCCTCTGCTGGCCAACGAGAGCCGCGTGCGTGTCGAAGCGACAGAGAAGGCAAACCCCGTCTTGGTCAGCGTGGGGAAACCAGGGGAGATGTGCAGGGGAAGGAAGGGTGGAGGGGCAGCCCGGGATGTCTCAGGTGGGGAGCAGAGAGTGTTTTAATATTTGGCTAGTGACAAAATAAATTCCATAAAAGATTTGACAGACAGACAAATTACAAAGTAGTTTCTGTTCCCTTGCTTCTCCAGAAATAACCATTGTCTTCAGGCTCAAGTTCTATTCTAATTTGAGGCACAACTTTTACTGGAGTTCGTGGAGGGCTGCAAAGAAAAAGAAAGCCGAGGTAAGCGTGGGGACCACCTCTGGGCTTCTCAGCCACCCACCCTTAACGCTGTCTGCTGCGCCCAGGGCTTCTGCCAGCACAGCTTCCCAGTGACCAAATCCCAAGAAAAAATCATTTTCTACAACAGGCCAGAGAAAAACAGCATTTTACAAACAAAAGGGGCAACTGGTGTAAACTGGGAGAACCACAGATCCTGGGACTGACTGGGACACCCAACAGCTCGACCCCCAGTATCGGTTCCGTGCGTTAGCTCATACAACGCAGCGTGGCAGCATAGAGATCCCAGGGAAATCACCCTGGCAGGCAGCAGTTACCAGATATCTGGTTTTAAGATAAGGCCCATACAACTCCTAAGATCATTTTGACGAGTTGGTCTGAATCCTGCTCATGTCAGGAGGTCAAACCAGCGGCTTCAATGACTGAGGAGCTCCAAGGATCCAGCGCTTGTGGCTCCCACCAAGCTGTGGCAGCGCTCCCCAGCTGCCTTTGCAATAACCTGGTTGTAGCCACTGAGGTGAGTTTTGCTCCCTCTCTAACACCTGGAAGTGTAGAGACTTCTTTGACATTTCAGAGGATTACTGCTGCCTTGGTTTAGACCCAACTTCTGGCAGGGAGAGGTCCAAGGTGGCCCCAAGGGGCTGAGTTGCAGCTGAGCTCTGAGAAATTGTTACTTCACTCTTCCTTGCTGCAGTTTAAGGTTATTTTTTTACTCTGTTTTCCACCATGGACACGGGAAAATGGATTACTTCCTCTTTCCTTTTCTCTCACTGTCTTTTTCCTCTGGTTTAGGCCCCAAACCAGCTGTGGGTGCTGCAGCTGGGGTCTAGCCACAGCTGGTGGAGCCCTCCAGCCTCATGCTGGTGCTCTGCTCCCTGTCCCAGGCACAGTCAGGCCATGCTGGTAACCAACTGGGACGCTGCAACCCTACAGAGGGAATTTTCTCCAAGTGCTTTTTAAGAGTTTCCTACAGATTGGAACTTTACCTTGCTGATTTTCACTACACTGAGATGCTTTTGAGGAATCACTCCAAAGGGCACTTTTTGGGTGCTTACCTTGGCATGGTGTATGACTGAAGGAAAGGAATTGTATCAGCACGACGTGTGGCGTTCGAGGAATGTTGGTGATTTTTCTCCTGTCGGGGAGGGAAGAAAGTCTTGTCATTGCCTGCACCACTGGTGGCTCCTCAAGCCCAGCCTCAGTTTCTCCAGTGTGTTCTCATCTATTTTTTTTCCTCATCTCAGCTTTTTTACTGCTGACTGCCTGCCAGATGAATTCATAGCTTGTAAATAAAAATGCTCAATTTTCCTCTCTCTCTCCCCTCCAAGATCAAAAACCCTGAACTGCCAACACGACCAAAAGACTCATTTCCCAAGACTTTCACCACCTTTAGGTCTTGACTCTTACCTTTGATCTACACCTCTTTAGCTACCCTGTGCTCCTCCCTGTCACACCCAAACTCCTGGGGACAAAGCAGGTAGCTGGCTGCCTGTAATGGCTTTGCTTTCCTTTCCTTTCCTGACCCAGCCTGGGGACCTGCACTCTCTGTTATTAATAATCCTCTTCTTGCTATTGCTCAAGGAAAGCCAATGTTAATAGCAGTGCAAGTAACACACTTTGAATCACAGAGCAGTTATATTCTAGGGCAAGACCATGGTGTTGATGCATTCCAGCTTCTTTCTCTAGTCCAAGAGCCTGATTTTTTTTGTGTGTGAGTATGTTGTTTCTAATTAAAAACCAGCAAATCAATTACTGGGTAATAAAAATGTACATAAACAAACCAACTACTGCTCAGCTCGTGGGTGATTTACCCTGTGTTGTCTCAAAGGACATTCCAACAACAGGTTTGTGGCACAGGAATTAACTTCTCCTTAACTATTTCAGCCTTAAAGATGTTGAAATAGTGCATCTGATCATAAAATCCCACGTAACACCATTCAGGATGCAATTTGGTTTTAGCATATCAGGGCATTTTCACAGATAAATGAGGAGGATCTGTTCTGATTGCCCGAGGCTGATTTCACTCCTTTTCTCTATCAGCAAACCACTGAGAATATCTAAACAGTCAGGGAAGTGTCTCTTTCTCTTTGGCTTTGTTTTATAATGCCAACCTGTTAGTGTTCCTGTAGGTAAAAACCACAGAGCAACGCTTGGGATTGCCCAAGGTATCTAAATGCCCCTGAAAGGCAAGGGACTGAGGGACCAGCTCTTACACTCAAAGGCTACTTTAAGGATCTATTTATCCATGGTTTTAGGTCCTACTCCTAGAAATCAGCAGCCTTGGAGCAGCACTGATTTATTACTATCATTTGGATTTCTCCCCTCCTGTCTCAGGACAAAGCAGCACCTTTGTCTCCAGATGGTACCCATGGCTCATGGTGTTTTACAAAGGCAAGAAAGCTAAGGGCAGTTGTTACTCCCAATTCCTGGCTTACAAGACTGTAATATCAAAAGTGAAAATGATGGAAAATGAAGATCATCATAATCCATGATGGATATTAACCTAAGAAATTAAAAAGAAACTGAATGGCACAAAAGCAAATCACCTAACAAGGGAAATAAGTTCATGGTCAACTGATCCCTGCCCTGTCAGTTTAATGTGCAAGGCATTAAATTAATTAAACTTTTGAAACTTAATTAAACTTTTAAGCATTGATTTTCACAACTGTTTGGCACCTAAGGAAACAAAAAGTAACGGCACAGTGATGCAGTTTAGACATGCAGCAGATCCAGAGCACTAGACTCAGAGGGGAAAAAACAGTAAAACCAAACCATCAGCAGAGTGAAGACAAAACAGGGAAGGTCAGAGAGGAGAGGAGGAGAGAGGCAGCGGCCAAGAGACCTGTTAGTAGCTGGATAAAAGCGTTTAAGCTGGAGGCACCAGAAGGAACAACATCAGGTTTGTAATGAACAAAGAAAAAAGCTCACAAAATACAAATATGTTAGAAAACAGAGGCCTGGAAATTAAAAAAGAGAGGAAAAAAAAGAACAAGAAAAAGTACTTCTCATATAATAGGAAAGTTTTGTTTGTTTATTTTTAAATCACTCTCAATAGATATATATTTTTGTACTGCAAGGCAGAGTCAAGCAGGCATGCAAGAGGTTCGTTCTACTCACTGTCAGCAGGTTTGCTATCACTTAGGAAAGGTTCCTGCTCCATGATGTCCATTGGTATTTTAATACTTGGGACTTTTTCTGGGTAGGGGCAGTCAGACTGTGAAAGAAACGTGTAAAAGGTCTTAGAATATTTGCACTGCTCTCTCTCTTATTGTCTCCCACAAATCAAAATTATCCTTCATATAGTTTCTACAGGAATGAGAAAAAGAAAAGAAGAAAAAAATGAAAAAGCATCATCCAGCTTCGCTGCCTGCTGGATTTTCCCCACTGCACCCCACTTTCCCTCTTCCTTCATGCTATGAAAGTAAAACTGACTGAAGGAATAGTCCTGTGTAATTGTGATCTTCCTCCTTCCCCACCTCAGTAGCTGATAAGACACCATCCCATTCAGCTGGGAGTTGGCTGCAGGAAATACAGACAGAACAGGGATCTGGAGGCAGGAAGAGCAGGGCACTGGCTTCTGTGAAAGCTCATCAAACCTTTCATCCTGCTGCTCTTGGGTAAAACCCCTTTTTGCTTCCCTTCCTCTAAGAGGACGAGGGCCAGGCACAACATGGCAGAGGTTCCTTATGCTGGACTGTCTCAGCTCCCCCTTTTATTTCAGTTGAGTCAAACCCAATCTCAATTACACCTCTCTTGACAGTAAAATTGTTCCCAAAATCCAGGGCCCTTGGAAGAATTCAGTACTGGCAGCCAGACAGGAGAGACAGCAGCTGGGTCACGGGTGCCACAGAGTCTGGGTACCAGTATGACTTACACCCTGCTGGCTTCAACAATCCACCTGCTCAGGCTTAGTAGAAGGTACTTGGAATTATTTTGCTTTTTAAAAATAAAAGTAACTTCTCACAAGCAAGGCAAAGCTGATATTGCATAACTTGTCAAGGGGAGCAAGGTGATATCTGCCAGAAACGTTAATGTGTCTTTGCTCCTGGAGAGAACCAGACACAGCACCAAGCATAACGCTGGGGTGGAGGGAGGGAGACCTTCAAGTCAGGGCAGGAAAACATTACAGAGGCCAGAGAATCACTCTCCCTGGATATTTTAATTTTTTAAATTATTTTTTTTAACATAACTGACATCCAGTGCAGTATTTCATACTCTAATAGCAAAATGTTTCCTCAGGAATATCTTTACAAGGCTCAGGGATAGGCACAGCTCAAATAAAGATGATTCTGCAGAAAAGCACTGAGGCAATAAAGCCATCCCCAAATCTCCAGCTGTTTGGGGCCATGCTCAGCCCAAGAGCTGGGTGACCTCTCCAACATATCACTGTTTCAGCACTAACAAATAAATGTAAGAGCAATGCTGACACTCAGGGTCTACTTTGAACTTCACCATCTAAAATGAACAGAGAGATAGAGTGGGCAAAAATGTCCTGAAGGGGAGAAGAGACCATTACACAGGTCTGACTCTGAAACTAAACACACTAGCCCAAGATTAAAAGAAAAAAAACAACTGTCTGGCCTTTCATGAATCATGCATTTGTTGACATAAAATAGGAGAGAAACACAAGGCACTTGAGCTTTCATTAGACAAATGCAGCAGCAAGTTGCACTAATTCACACTTGGTAAAGGCAAACTGGAGGGAAAAGCAGTGAGATGACTGGAAATCTTTCCTGGCAGCTCCTTTTGCTAGCAAACCCCCAGTGAGAAGTTCAGGTGAGTCCTAACTGGTGCTGAGAGTGGTCTCCACTACTGTCGGGTTTTGCCGTACTCATCAACTCAACGGCACCTGCATTAGCAACACCCAGCGACTCCCCTTGCTGAGCTCTGATCCGTGTGTTGCCCACCAAATCCCACAGGACTAACTTTGTGGGGCTCATATGTCTGGAAAGGAAAGGGTGAAAATAATCCAACCAGTAATGCCAAGTGCTTTATGTTCAGGAAGATGGTAAAAGTGCTGAAAAAAACCAAGAAGAGTTAAAAACCAACATTTTGCATAAATTCTCTTACCCACTAGATCAATTACTGTACCTGTGATTCAGGAAAAGCTTGAGAAGAGAGAAGACAGCTTAAAACATAGCAGAGATATGGCACAGCTCAGGATACAATGCTGCTGGATTCAAACCAGTCAAGAGGAGGGGATGGAGTCAAACTTCTGTGAGTATTTGCCACGCACAGTAGGGTGATTTCTCTCACCTCTGTTTGCTCAAAGCTATCTGCTGAGGAAACCCTTGCCCTTGGCCTCCCAGGAACTGAAGGAACACTGGGAAAGGGAAGCTTGCTGTCTGAAATCAAGCTGGGATTCAAGCTTGGTTTAACCAGGTGTGCATCCAGGCTAGCTCCTACAATGCTGCACCCTCACCTAAGAAATTCCTGGTTTTATCTCTTGCAGTGTACCAGCTCTATTTTAGACACCATATATTCTTTGGAGAAAGGCCTTTGCATATCTTCTCATGGCATCAGCCTGACTTCGTTGCCTCTCATGCCAGTCTTATAACAGCTCTCACACAAAGGACTCAGGTTCTAGCTTGTCCTCCACCAGGACTGAGGTGGCCTTTTCTGTCCTCTCAACCTTGAGATCTGGAAATTTTTTTTTCCAGCTTCAAGTGATCTTCCCTCTGCCTACATCTTCATGAACACTGGATGGTGACATGAGCAGAACAAGTGGCACTGTGCTTAGTCCTCTCCATGTCACCTACAGCTATTCAAGCCTAGCTCCCTTTTCACACTGCAACAGGCAACGCTGGCCCAGGCAGTGAGCTCTCCCAAGGCACTTGCTACAGAAATCGCTGTGTAACCAGTGTGTTTAGCACTTCAATATACATTTAAAGGACTGGGGTTCATGCTAGACCTGGATAGGAGAATGTTCAAAAGCAGGAGGACCACATTGCTTCTTATTATATACACAGTAAAAACCAGAACAGTCTAAGGCACGTGGATCTGGTCTAGTCAGGTCACCACACTTAGTAATGACACAAGCAGCTATATTTCACTATTTTAGGGCATGCTTCAACCTGAGGTAGGACCAAAGAGAATATTGCAGAAGAGCACATAGGCTTGGAAAATATTTAGGTCATGAATATCATCAATAGAAAGCAGTCTTTCCTCCAGTATGTGTGAAAGTCACACCTTTCTGTGCTTTTCACAAGAGTCATTAAAAAAATAGCAAAAAAAAAGAAAACCAGAATATATGCAGAACTAACAGAGCTGCTGGTGAAAACCATTTTCCTCCTAAAATGTAGAAGAAATGATGAGGAAGAAAGGCGGAGGAGGGAAAGATGAACAAGGCAGGGTGATGAAAGGCATTCTAGGAGAGGGCATAACATCTCAGCAGGTACCTAGTGCTCTTGTGGAAAGTGTGATTTCATTCTTGGCAGTCCCAGTACCACCTACCACAGGCCAGTGACGTCTGGAAAAGGGAAGGCAATGTAGAAAAGGAGTTTTGCGTGGGGCTGACTTGCTGCAGCAGCAAAAGGCTGAGCTGGTTGGCTTCAAAAGAGGCTGGGAAATCTCAGCCCCAGAGCTGGGGAGGGGCATGGACCGTCCCCTGGGATTAGCTAGCTAGAAATGAGTAATTTGACAAGAGCAGAAAGCTCCTTACATCATCATTGTCACTGTCCACACTGCCCTTCTTCTTTTTCTTCTTCTTCTCGTCCTCTTTCTTTTTCTTGTCCTTTTCTGGAATGACGTCGTCAAGAAAGCTCAAGTCATGCTGGGAGAAGAGGTAGTCCATGGCTTTTCTGACTGCTACAAGTGCCAGGATCTGAAAAGGCAGAGAGGGACCTCTTGGTCACATTTTACCTTTAATTGGGAACACTCTGTGCACTCCTCTTGGTGCTGCTTCTTCATCCCACACGTTTTAATTCTGGTTGTAAATGAACATATAGAGAACAAGGTGAACACCTGGGATATCTCCATCAACTTGAAAACCTGACTGCTTCACATCAGAATACACAGGAGCAATGTACAGAAAAGAGTATGTAATCACCTAACACTCCTGTAGAGACAAAGGTCATCTCTAACATCCAGCTGGCAGGCATCAGGCAAAATAATAAAGAGAACAAAAAAAAGAGAGTATTTTTACTTATTTTTGGACTCAGGCTACATATGCACCTTCACAGGGGCAGGCTGAGTAATTGTCTCCACTTTTTTCTCATCACATCCCCAGCTCTAAGAACTCTTAAGGAATTAGAGAAGGGCCAAACTGCACCCTCAGAGTTTGCAGAATAAAGTTTACTGGGACTGTGGCTGCATCAAACTGGAGGCAAAGCTTATTCTGTGCAAGACTGCAATCAAAGGCACTGGCTAAAGAAGAAGGGACACGTCTGAAATAGGTGTTAGCCACAACTCCAAGGGCACATGTATGCTTCACCAAAGGGCACAGCGACAGACTGAAAGCCTGGCTTGCCTGCTAAAAGGTATTCCCAACAACTGCAGACTGCCTTTAAGATAAGAGTTTGTTCTGAGCAGTGCTGATCAACAGCACAAACAGTTCCTAGGAAAGGACCTCGAGCTTTCACTTGCGTAACTTAGGACGCGATTACAGAAGTGAGAAATGACTCAGGGTATGGAAAGGTGCCATGTAGACACCCGTGTTCACCCCATTATGAATTACTTCTGTATTAAAAGTGCTTTTCCTTCAAATAAACACAGCTTTGGCTATTGGCCAGATCTTCACAAACTGGAAGTTTATCGTCTTTTTGTTCATGAGTGCAAATAATCGAGGTTTTGTCACCAGATCCAGCTACATCTAAGCTGTGACCATACCTTCGCTGAGGCTGCACTGTTGGAACAAAACTGAGCAGACTTTGGGTTTGCTCATTTTCTCTCTGTTATGGGCAAAGAGAAAGAGCATCCAGATCTTTGATCCAGTTTTCAAGAGCAGTACAACCCAGCCACGAGGATGCGATGGAACGGCGTGTCAGTGGGAGCTGCTGATTTTTAACGCCTTTATATTTGTGTCCCAGCAAGAACACTGGCAGGATTTTTTTTACTTGCATCACCTTTTCTCTTCTGATTTCACCAGCATCAGAGAACAAACACTTGTCCTTGTTCTGTTTTCTGCTTTCCCTACTCCTCTCCCTGAAATAAGCACTGCAGTTCATAACTACACCCACAACTGAAATTGTACTTGCCTGTAAGCCTGAAACTAGGTGACATCAGGCCCAGATTTCTCAAGGGAGCTTCATAAAGCTTTGGCTTTGCAGCAGTCAGACACATCTCCAAGCCAGAGAGCAGACTGAGCAGCATCTCTGTGCTCACAACTACGATGCCACTGGATCCCGACTCGATCCGTTCGGCCCCAGGGCCACCTTCCTCCCAACTGTTCCAGCTGAGCTACAGGTCAGGCACGGAGGCGGGCAGGGATCTACTCCGTGCTCCCTCATTTAGGATCCCTGGTCACGGGTTCTGATGCCTGAGGCAAACTCTCCTTAACACTTGTTTGGTTTTTATGTGGCTGGAGTGCCTAATTGTGTCTCTAGCTCTACTAATAACGTAAACACACAGAAAACGGTTTCACTATTCCCCTTCTTTGATGTAGATACTATCTCAGGCTACCTGCACAGAGTGTATTTCCAAAATACTTCTTCTGTATGATGAATATTTTATCTCCCAACATCCAAAATGAATTTTAACATGACTCTGATATGCATTATTAGAAAGAGAACATGCACTCTACAAACTTACATATCATCCTCCAACGTGAAACACAGGAATCAACATTATTGCTAATTTACTCAAGTTCAAGGAAAAAAACATTCTCTTTTTTGCTCTTGATTTTTTTGAGTTTGTCAATTTTTGCTCTTTAGAAGCAAAAGAAACATTTCTGTACAGTAATTAGTGTGGACTAAGAAAGGAAAACTTTGCACCTCTCATTCATTCACGCAGCTCAAGGAGAAAACACAGCAAATCTAACCTTGGCAGCCAGGAACGGTCAGAACTAACTACACCTTGCTGGAAAAAAATTAACTTTCCAGGCTTGTTTTCTTCCAGAGGATTTATGTCAAGGCAGCCACAGCAACAGTGACCCTGTGAACTCTTTACATCAGTGCCGTGAAGGGAGGCAGAGCCCCGAGCTGGGGATGTGACAGGGGGAGACTGGAGTTGCCTGTTTATGGGAGGGTATGACCATTCATTCCTGTGAAGGGGAATGTCACCTACCATGACAGGGAATATGATAGCAGCTACAGTTGACTTGAGGATCCAGAGGAGAGCCAGGCACACCACCTGCAAGAAGGTGAACAGATGGACCCTGCGTAGCGGGACGTGGCGCAGGTAGATGAAGTCAGGCTGGTGTTTTAGAGGCATCAGGAGCAGCTTCAGACGATCCATGAACTGGAAAGGAAAAGAAATGAACATTTAAATGAAATCTAGGATACACAAAAAGAGAGATACAAAAACATCACTCCACCACGAAGTGTGACCTTGAAGCAACTCGCTTTCCTTCCATAAAAGAAACCCAGTAGAAAACCCAGCAGAGCTTCTCTACCCTGACTGACTTGTGCTTAGTGCAGGGTGGGCTAAACATGTTAACTCAGTTGTGTCAAGTGAAGGTCCTAGGTCTACATTGCATTTGGCAACTAAAGAGAGACATGGGAGCAAAACATCACCAAAGCAAGGCCTTTATTTTAAGGAACAGGACTCCATGTGCTCAGTGTGTAAACCAACGAATGAAGGTGTCAGTGGAAATTGCTCCACTGGCTTCTAAAGAATGGGCCTGGTCTGCTGTGGCTGTGGACACAGGGCATTTTCTCTTGAAGGGAGCACTTCATTACCCACAAAACAAAGAAAACAAGATGAATGCCCAAAGTATGGTCAACACCAAACTTTGTGACTCTTCTGCCACCCTCCCTTGCCCCGCTCCTGCCAAGGAAGGACATTCAGGATTTAAAAACAAGGCTTTTTTTTTGTTTTAACATATAAATTGGGAGCAGAGGTCAACAGAGGTGAGGGCAGACATCACGTTACCAGGGAACAGAAAGGCACCTAACTGAAGAGTGAGGAAGACAGGCAGCTTTTCTGGCAGCGTCCCTTGCCCCGTGCTGGACCGGATGGACTTGGGAGTTAAACCAAAACCAGGATTTCTCATCAAGTGAAAAACACCCTTGATCAGGGGAAAACAAGCTGCCCAGTCCCCTGACCACCTGGGCCGAGCAGCAGGGGAAATCCCTTCCAGGAGAACCGACCCCAAGGTGGCCCTTACAATCCCCTCGTTGTCCCCTGCCCGAAGGCGGGCTTGCTGCCCACTGCAGAGCCCAGACTGGTCTCACACCAGTGAATGAGAGCTGGGGCTGTTTGAAAGAATAACCAAGGAAATTCTCATGGTGCTTAGAGAACAGGCAGTCTCTTCCCCTTAGAGCACAACCAAGGGCTAAAAAGAAAAGCCAGAATTAATAGGGTGCCAGAAAGCAACAAAACCACTTCCAGCTTCCTAAGGCCACTTACAGACGCTGTGTTGTGAGAAAGGCTCCTTACGTAATATTTCCTCAACGACAAAGAACGGGGCTTGGCTTCCCCTCCCCGGCAAACAGCAGTGTTCCTGCTCATTAACACTGCTGCCATCAATCATCCTCCCTTGTTTTCCTCCAGCCCACTACAACCATGCCCTGGCAGAGGACCCAAAGCCATCCTGGGAACGAGCCCGGGGCCCCTGCGAGCACAGGCTGCCCTCAGCATCGCTGAGCTGGAGGGGGAAGATGGACCCCAGCTCTTCACCAAGCACCCCCATCGCTCACAGGGCCCAGACCTGGCTGCTCTCCCCCTGCATCCCCTCTGGTCTCGATTTCAGCAGAGCCAGCCTGCAGCAATGTGTGTCAAGAGCTGGGTTTCTTGGGAAGGAAAAGGAGGTGGTGAAGGAGAAGGAGTGTGAGAGCAACCCCGTGCTGGTTAATGACTGCCATCTCCTGGAGCCTGCTCCAGGCCCGTGGAGGGACTCACCTGCACGCCATTGAGGGAAGCAACACCCATGTAGAGGAAGACACCATAGAGCACAGGCATGGGAATGAACTGTGGGGGAAGAGCAGGAGAAACCAAGTGAACGACCTCACCACACACAATGCACCATTAACACCCAGTGGGACGCAGTTCCTAGCCTGTGATCAACTCAAAATTGCACCAAAGAGCAGACAATGCAGAGTAATAAAGTGTTTTGTAAACCCTTCCATTGTGTGTTGAGAGCCACAAGAACATTTGTGCCATCAGTGGAGGGTTGAGAAGCAGGGCAAGGGTTGAACAAACCCCGGGCTCTCCCACTTCACTGCCACTTGGATGTCTCTCCAAGAACCAAAGGGAAGGAAGCCAGCCAGCACCAGGCAGGCAGCAAATTAAAGAAGAGGTGGGGTAAACATGTTCCAGTAAGCTTCAAACTGCTTTTCACCTCTTAGTTTCTGGCAAGACTAGAAGCAGAAGGCAGAGAAGAAGAAAAGGCAGCTATGACTGTGGTTATGTCCATCTCAGTAAGCCATGGAAATCCATCCAGAAAGGCTCTTGTGTCCCACCTCAGCAATGACAGTCATGCCAACCGAACCTCTGACCGCTCCATCTTTCACTCACATTAATCCATAACCCTTCACAAACACAGGACCATGAGTTAACTTCCTTCACTGCCAGGAACTGTCCTTTCAAACATCTATTTCTTCTCCCTCAAGTGCTAATCGCTGCCCATTCCTCCATGCCTGGTCCTGCCATCGGGGACATCAACGGGAGCACTTGGGCACAAACCACATGTGGGAGCTGAGTAACTGCCTTTGTGTGATTTATTTGAACCCAAGAAGGATGGAAAGAGCTCTGCTGCCCTCATCGAAGGGGAGCCTTCGTGCAGTGACAGGTGGCTGCCACTGAACGGCAGCCACAGCACAGCCAAGGCGCCCACACAAGCCATGGCCAGCACGGCTGCTGCAGGAGCCTGTGTCTTCCAACCTGTGCAGGAAACTCATTAAAGAGGCAAATAACACCACAGTTATTCAGTGTTTCCCCTACCATATTATTAATTATTTGCTGGGTCAAAAACATCGTGCCAGGCATATATCCCTGGAGGCCTCGATCCCAAATACACACGTTTCACCCTGGCACATGAGCACCAAAGTCACCAGGCCAAATGCCACCCCAGACCAAAGCCTCCCTGCCTACATTTTTCTCTTCCCTCATAGAATCAATACAGAGTCATAGAATACCAGGTTGGAAAGGACCCCAAGGATCATCTGGTCCAACCTTTCTTGGCAAAAGCACATTCTAGACAAGATGGCCCAGCACCCTGCCCAGCTGAATCTTAAAAACACCCAATGTTGGGGAATCCATCACTTCCCTGGGGAGATTACTGAGATCTTTCTCATTGTGAAAAATTCTCCTCTTTCATCCCATCAGAAGCTCCCCAAGAGTAACTTGTACCCATTACCCCTTGTCTTTACCATGTGACTCTCTTCTTTGTAGCCACCCTTTAAGTACTGGAACGTGGTGATGAGATCTCCTCTAAGCCTTCTTTTCTCAAAGCTGAACAAACTCAGTTCTCTCAGCCTTTCCTCACGTGGCAGGCTTCCCTTCATCATCTTTGTGGCCTTTCTCTGGACCCTCTCCAGCCTGTCCACATCTTTTTTGAACAGTGGGGACCAAAACCGAACACAGTATTTCAGGTGTGACCGGACAAGTGCCAAGCAGAGTGAGATAATGACTTCTTTTATCTCTGCTGGTGATGCCCTTGTTGATGCAACCCAGCATCCTGTTGGCCTTCTTCCCTGAGGCTCATTCCCTGTCACCTCCTTGATTGCTGATTCATCCTTCTATTGGATTTATTTGCTTCCTTGAGCGAGCTGCATTGATATTTCACATTAAAAGCCAAAGGTTTTTTCCCGTAGCCTGGGTTCAATGATCTGCCATCAGCACGTGCCGTCACAGGGAGGGACGGGGAGTCAGCCTGTGGTTCATGTAGCCATGAGTGTCCAAGGGATTCAAAACCCTCACTGGATTTGAGGGATTAGATGAGACAAGACAGCATCTCCTCCGGCAAGTTTGGTAGGAAGCTTTCAGAGTTTAGCTTTCTAGTTCACTTACATTGCTGTCTTTCCCTCTTTCTCTATTTCTTTCTGGTTTGTCTTTCTTTTTTTTTTAAATATCCAAATATTATTTCACCATTCCACAATAATTAATCCTGTAAATCATCCCTAGGTGAAACTTCATTACATTATCCTGCAGAGGAGCAAAGGGAGCTTTCATTTTGGATGACTTTTAGTCAGTGTTCACTAACTACGGGGTTGCTGGCTGCGGCACTCCGAGCAAACCTCCTGCTAGCCAACAGAATTAAAAATGTATTTATAGGAAAGTGCCTCTCATTTTCCTAGCAGGGCTGAGAATGTTTCTGTGGACATCTGCCATAGCTGAGCAGAAACATCAGTGACACTCAAACCCAGCACAAACACCGCAAAACCCACAAAACCCACAGATGAGATTATTCCGTGGATTGCCTGTTTGATTGGATTTGGGATCGTTAGTGTTCAATTTGCTGCTGGCCTGAGGAGACTTCAACGTTCTGCAATGCATTTAGCAAAGCAGGGGACCCTGCCACTGGAGTTTGCTAAAGGTCCTGAAACGCTGCCAGGTCCTTCTTGCTGGCACGTGGGCGAGGAGCGTGCCGATTTCTCCTCAGGCCTCCTCCCGCCAGGATCTTCCCCATACATGTTCTTAGGGGAAGCACAGAGAAATCATTAACCAGTGAAGCAATAACAGTGGAAAGAATAGACCCCAGTGGAACAGGGGAAGAGAGATCTTGCAGGGAAAGGTCACATGAACTAATGAACAGCACTATTACAATCAGGCATTAAATTAAGGGCACGGAAACGCCTGTTTGTGCAGAGGAGGAAACTGTTACCAAGACACAAAAATTGGCTAATTGTAAAAACAAGCTTAGAAATCAAGAACAGGAACACTCTGACTTTGTAAAGCCCCTTTCTCCACTTCATATGCAGGCAGCATCATTGCTCTCTGCCTGCCTCCTCCCCTTCAGGCTCAAATCTAACTGTGCCTCACAACTCCTGTAGCTTCCAACCTCCCCATGACCAAAAAACTCATCTGCCCCCTCCAGAAACACTTCTCCAGACACCCCTCTGCTCCACCATGATGTGACCACGCATGGTGCCACTGTTTCAGTACTTATGTTCCTGTTTTGACCTCTTCTGCTCATTACCATCAGTCTCTGGATCCCTGGAGATGGGCTTCTGCAGCTGACATCTGCTGTACAGTCTGCCTGCCCTTGGCACTGCTTCCATCATCATCCCTGGAGAAGGCAATATCCTCCACGAGACATGGATCAGCAGGTTTTCCAGTCTCCTTCTACCATCTGATGATCCACTAAGGATGAGTTTCTCTGTGGCTACGTGCCAGCCAACACATTTCAGGTCTTGGAAAAGAGCTACCTACCTAGATTAAGCAGCACACCTGTCCAGAGCCTTGGCTAAACTCACAAGAAAACAAATTCAGGAGATTAAGAAATCACATTTAATTGCACTGCTTCCTCCAGAAACACATTTTCCATAGTGCTGAGCTGGGCAGTGCTTCTGAGCAATAAGGTATATGTTATTTTAGGAGGATCTGTACTAAAAGGTGAAAATTTGCTTGTTGTCTTGGCAAGCTGCAGGAGCCTCCCACTGCTGAGGTGTGTGCCTTGGCAGCTGTGCCAGGCAGGGCTGAGCTCTGCTACGGCACTGCCAACGGTCCCAAAGATTTCTGGCCAGAACTGTACCCATGGACTAACACCATCAGCTGTTGGCTCTGCTCACTGACACCAATTCTGTGTATTCTCTCTCATCAAAAAAAACCCCTCTCACTGCACACAGCCTGTGAGGAAGCACCAAATGAAGATATTCTTCAGGTATCTGTGTTGAGATGTGGGCACATTCAAATAAAAGCAAATGTACTTGTAAAACTACATATCCACTGTATCTTCCACTCAGAAACTCCACTGCATGGCCAAGCGTTCTTCCATCGTGCCACCAGCAGGCTCTCAAGCTTTAACCACAATATATTCTCCACAAAACACAAGCACAGCAGAAGTATGAGAGTGTGAAATAAAAGGAAACTTAACCTGATGCAAACATGGAAGAAAAATCTTCAAATGAAGAAAAATCACAGCCCCCAAGACCGCCAGCCCTGAACTTGGTCACTATTACTGTCGAGCGCACTACAAGGTTATTTTCTCCTTCCAAAAGGCTTGTATTTAAGCTCCCAGAAAGTGGTAAACCTGTATCAGTAATTCTCACTCATCTCCTTTTTCACACTTCAATCAGGAGCTTTTTTAGCAGCCTGACAGTTGCTGTGGCCTTACTTCAGCTGTGTGAGCAGAAGGAAGCCAAGAAGGTGAAATCCTTACCTTGAGGATGGGAGCCATAAAGACAGACACACCAGTCAGAATGAAAACGATGACTCCTGTGACTCTCTGCTCCCTGAAACAAAACCACAGGGTGAGCAGGATGGCTTCAGCTTTCACTCTGGTGTTATTACCTCTCAGAGTACTCAAAACCAACATAAAGCCTGACAACTCATTTTTGCAGCCACATTTTCAAAGCAGACCGGTGGTTACAAGCCAACAGCATCAAGCAGGTCTCTTGATCCCAACCAAGCCTCACAGAGCTCTTCTTTCAAACACCAGATCAGTTTTTGTATGCTCTGCTGTTTGTGGATCAACAGAGTACTGCTACTGAGTAAGGAGGAGTGTGTTTACACGTTAAACATTAGAAACCGTTAACTAGCAATCCAGATTCTCTGCACAGCAGTATTTATAGCATGCAAACAGGTAATAAATCATTAATTAGCTCTCCACTCTTAGATTAGCAGGGTATTTTAAGTCCTGGTCACAGCACTCCAGCAGTTGGATAAATGATCCAAGCCTTCATGGGGTGCTGATCATGTGCCTTCATCACCACCCACAGCTGCTCGTATAACTGAAAATACTTTCACCAGGAAGATTTCAGAGAAGTGAAAGTTGGGCCATTAAATCTCTATTTCCTCACCCAAACGAGTGCCCTGATTTCCAGAAGTGCTCCTATTGAAAGCACTTCAGACCACTTAGTTAAGGCAACCAAATAGAGACAAAAATTGCTTGATGAAGGAGAGCCAATTGCTCCAGGTACAGCAGGTTTACCTTCTGTAGTTGTTGTTTGTTAATGAGGCCTGTTTAATTGCCATGGATAAAGAAATCTGCAGTAAATTTATCTCCTTCCTCAGACACTGGAAACTCTCAGTGTCTGAGCTGGCTGAATAAACTTCTGAGGAGTCACACAGGGATTAGTTCAAGGAATTGGCAGAGACCTGAGCTGCTAAATCTCACAGATGGGTTTGGAAACATGAAGAAAGCAGCACAAAATTCTTCATGACTACTTTGCAGTGTCCCATGGGCACCAGATTCTCTCTGTAAAGCTTTGGGTATTTTGGGGTGACTTCAATGCACGAGCCCAAAGCAGAGCAAAGTTTCCTTCCTCTCCTCCCTCTGCTCCCGCATGTTTGCATGGGCTCTCCCGTGCAGGCACCGCATGGACAACAGCAGTTTTCTTCCTTTTCAAGAAAGAGCATTTGCAAAAGGGCTCCTCCAGATACATTTCTAACTGGATTGTCCTCTGGGGATAAAAAAAGCTGCAAGGAAGCACAGAGCTGATGTGAAGATTTACAGCAAAGCTAGGAGCTATTCCCCTGATCCTCTGCATGTGTCCTGCTCAAAGCAAGCCCTTTTATAGTACAAGCTGATCTGTGCAGGCAAACAAGGCAATGAAGGTCTTTCTGGTCTTCCATACCTCACTCCCAAGAACTTGGGCTGTTCTCCAGGGGCTGAAGTTTC
Organism: Caprimulgus europaeus; assembly: GCA_907165065.1. Next base: position 81,360,834 of record OU015526.1, read on the forward strand.
TGTCTCCATCTTCAAGCTGTCAATATGAGCAATGGAGATGACGGTAGCAGCAACATACCAGGGCAGCCCCATAAAGGAGCATACGATCATCAGAACGGCCACCCAGAACAAATCCAGATGATATCCAGCACCTTTCTGTGAAGAGAGGCAGATAACCTTCAGCTTAATTATTCTGAACACCTCTGGAATGGTCAGGGCTCTGGCCTGTGGGCAGAGGCACACCAAACAAACAGCATTTCCTTCTACAGCATTTTTTGGCCAACAGAAGTCATCATAAGAAATAGCGGAGTAGGAGTCACATCGCTCTTTAAAGGATGAACTCCATGTCTCCAGAGGGAAAACAGGTACATGCTACTGGCCAAAGACCAAGCACCTTGTGTACACTATCATAGAATCACTGAATGGTTTGGGTTGGAAGGGATCTTAAAGCTCATCCAGTCCCAACCCCCCTGCCAGCAGCAGGGACACCTTCCACTAGACCAGGTTGCTCAAAGGCTCATCCAACCTGGCCGAGAACACTCCCAGGGAGGAGCTTCTCTGGGAAACCTGGTCCAACCTGTTCTATCTAGTGCTTAGAGGTTGAGTTGGTACAAGCCAAGTCAGGCAACCAGGCAAATAGCTCTATACAGAGGTACCTGACACAACAGACCATGAGTTAAAGACAATCAGAGAGCATCACCTTCTCCAAAAAACATTTGGTGAGACACACATCATACACATATCTCAATACACATACACACACCCCTTGGTTACAACGGGTTCCTGGTGTTCTGAAGGAGCTCTGCATTGCCTCTTAAAAAACAAAAATGAAACCCTGTATTATAAAATAATAAAATAAATTCTATTATCTTTTCATAATCATACATTCCCATTTTTTAAATGAGGTAAACAGTGACAAGCAGAGAGCTTTAAACACCCAAACCACGCTTAAAACCAGCCCAAAGCCTCACTTCAGTTTTCAGCAGCTGCTGTTGTAAAATAACTCTCAGCACAATGCCTTAATGAAGTCTACCTGAAAGCAACCTTACAGAAACATGAGGTAACAGGAACATCTGCCATTTGCTGTCTCATAGTGAGATCTGAACCCTTGTATATTCAGGATGGGAAGCAACTGTGGGCTCTCACATTTGGGATGTCACAACTGGTCTGAGTCTGCTGATGGTGCCTGGTGATGGATGCACCTTCCTCACCACCCAACCCTAGGCTACCTTGGGGAAAGCAAGAACAGCTGATGGGCTCATTCCCTATCGAAAGGAGAAAGCTGCCCTCATTCTTTGCTCCTTTTTAAAGACCTCTGATCTTCTATTTTTTAAATCCTTTAACGAATTAACACAGGAAATCCACCAGTCACAAGTGCCAAGAGAAGAAGTGAAGAAACAAAAGAGCCACCAAAGAAAGATCTTCAGAAAATCACTGGAGAAATCTCCAAGGTTTGCTATTTTAAACAAGATTAACCTTTTCTTAATCCTATCCAATTTGATTTTATTGGAAAAAACAAAGGATCTGGACCTGCTCAGTGACCCAGGAGGGAAAGCAACCCAGCTCATCTTGAATAGTCCTCATTGTTGTCCTCATCCATGCGCTGCTTACCTTGGCTGGCAGGCAGCACTGGGACGGGCACCCAGTGACACCCTGACAATACTTTAGCAAGGCACTAGCAGAAAAACCCCACCCTCCTTCTGGCCCACAGGACAGTTTGTGTATGGAGGTGTTTTTTGGTGCAGAGCAGCAGGATGGGACTTGAGAACCCCCAATTAAAAGCGTGTGCTCACAACCATAACAAAGGAAGCAGGAAATAATCTTTTTCTATTAAACAGTCCTTTTCTGGAGTGTTTATACTTGGTTACTAAAAAAGTACACCCTGTGCTGACAGCATAACCACGTTCAGTGCCTAGAAGCTGGAGAGATGAGAGGCCTCTTCTTTATGGGGGAAGAACAGTGAATATATTCTTCATTGAGTGATTAAGAAAGCGATATGCCTTAGTCAGGTGCAGGAGACAGACCTAAAACTGAGACCATGTGAATGATTAGCCTTCCTCTGAGGAGGATGTGGGCACAATATTGAATATATCTGCCCTGATTCAGATGGCAAAATGTTCTGAGGGCTTTTTTTAACCAGCCCCATAAGACCATGAGCCAGCACTCACCAATGTGCACAACAAACCTTTCTCATTCCCAACAAACCTTTCCCATTCCCAACAAACCTTTCCCATTCCCTCTTACTCTGACTTTCACCTCCAGGTCAAGCTCAGGACAGTCTTAAATCACATGTCAGTTGTCTCATGGCCACAGCAACCATATGAGTTGAAACATTCTCCTCTTTTTCAAGTGAAAGCTCCACTCAATTTCCAACAGCTTTCCATACCACTGATGAAGCAGGTAACTAAATAATGACCCAGCATCACCCACATTTTGAGGGAGTCTTTACTCTCATGGGTTAGACCACTTGAAACTCAGCCTGTCAGCAGAGAGTCTTCTTTTACAGGAATTTAATATTTTTCAATAGAACTGACCGTGCAGGGAAAGGAAAAACCCTACAGGCATGAAAAACCACAGAGTGTTGGTCTGGAAAGTTTCTTTTAAAAACATTACTACATCCTAGGCTGTTATATGTCAGCGGATATAAAGTTCTTCTTTAAATAACATCCAACTGTGGCTATGCCCTTGGTATGTCCCAAATCCCTTCAGCTTATTGCTTGTATTTTACAGCACTGGACAGCCAACACAGCTGTCGTATTTGGGCCATCTCTGGCTGTCCCCACCACGGCAGCACCAAACAGGGAGGAGGTCTGTGTCTTTGAGGACAGTGGTAGGAGGAATATTAGACATTAAGAGTGATTTGATGCTAGAGGAGAGGTTTGAGTTAGCTGGACTTGAGTCTGGGACTAGTTTTTCTAGAGAAGTAGAGTCTGTGAAGCAAACAGCCATTTGGAAGCACCAGCTTTACCAAAACCCAGCAGTTTTGCACACCAGCTGTAAGGCAGCAAGCGATCAGAGCCTTCTGCTGGCCACAGTCATCTTCCTGAATGCCTTGTTGAAAGAAATGCCAGAAAGAAAGTGTGCCAAGCACCCTCACTGGAAAACATCCTAGGTGTAACCTTCCTAGGTGTTCCTCAACATCAGACCTGGGGACTTATTTTAAAGGCATGAAGAGTTTTGGTAGCAGGTGTAACCATATCTGCTGGGGAGAGCGGACAGCATGCATTTACCCGACGCAAGCAAACATCCAGAATGACAGACAGGAACTTTCCTCCCCCTTTTCTCTCTCTGACTGCATTTAATTCAATGATTTCTCACCTCCTGCTGGAAAAGCAGAGCATGCCAGATGGACACATAAAGCAGACAAGGATATAACTTTATGTTTGTGGACAGATATACCCACTCTTTCCTCTTCTAATTCTTCAAATGGCAGAGTCTTGCAGAATTGCCAAGGCAAACGACACCTCTGGGGTCAGGGCTAGTAGATTCTGAAACTAACTTCATCCAGCCCTCTACTAAGGTCAACAGCACTACTCTCACAAATAGAATTGCAGGGGTAGCAAGGTTATGAAGGCAGGTAGATGTTGTTTACACCAGTATTCTTCACGAGACAAGCTTTGAATAGCCTATACTTAGAAGTTTTCTTTGCCATCTCAAATGTTTAGAGTTGGAGAGTGGAGCTCTTGCAAGCCAAGATGAAAGTATTATAAAATTTTAAGAAACATTTTGTTTTATGTTGACATGAAAAGGGGTTTTAAAGAGAATTTCTGCCTCTCAAAGGAGGGCTGCTCTCATTTTTGCTGGCTCTAGCCATGCCTTTGCCAGATGAGCAATGGGTAGGATGTGATGGGTCTAAGTCCTTTCCTTCCCCTAGAAGGGAGGGGGTAGCTGGTGCTTTTGTGAAATCTGACTATTCCTGGCATGGGACATGCTTGGGAAGGAAAAGGGAGGAGCAATCCCAAAGCTCCTCATGTGTGAATGCTTCAGGCCACACGATGGTGAAGTCAGGTGCTTACTGAGCAAGACGTTGTGAGTTGGCCCTGCACGGGGTTCTCGCTTTAGGAGGAAGGCGAACACTGTTCTGTGCAATGCTCAAGATTTTCAACCAAATCAGTGGTTTTCCTGGCCAAAACTCTATGCTACTCAACAAAATAAATATTGTTGTTCAACACCAGCAACCACATTTCTGAGGGGGCATATATGTTCAACACTGCCACGGGTCCTCCTTCACCTCTAGCACAGGAAAAGCACCGTGAGACGCAACGCACACTCACCTTCAGCTTGTGCTCCTTCCTGTTGACGATGACAGCTGTGATTTGCTGGTCCATGAAGATGAGGATAGTCACCAGCAGTGCAGGGATGGCTGCTGCCAGGTACACCCACCACGGGTTCCCTCCAAAAGGTGGGATAAACCAACCCCTCTCGGGACTGGTTGGCTTTTAAGGGCAAGGAGAAGAAAGCTTGTGTTATAACCACAGAATAAGAGCAAGGACATCCTAAATGCATTTGTGCTTCCAGCAATGAGGCTACCTGAGGTTTACAACAATTTCACCCTTCCCATTAACAACAACAACAGGTTCAAAGTGTGGAGGCAGGATTTAGGAGATAAATTAGCCAACCAAAATGATGCTAATAAAAAGGACATCCTCTGAGTAAACCAGTCCTTTCCAGATAGCTGGCCACTCTCCAGTTGGGAGAGCAAGTCATTTTATACAGGGCAGATGAGTGGAAAAGGGAACCTCTGCCAAAGGCCACCAAACAAGCTGACAGTGACATACCTTGAATTCACTTGGCACAATTAGTTTTGGTGTGTCCACACCTACCAGGGCATCTATTCCACAGAAAATCAAAATGGACAAGATAATGGCAAAGTCACTGATGAGCTTCCGGGCCTGAAACAGAAATTGATCCCACAAGAGTGGTTAGCACTGTGAAACACCGTGTCACCCATGCTTGAGCTTCTATGGGATACTCCAGGCTTGTGTTTGGTGGCAATACAAGCTCATCATTTCTTCTTCTGTACAAACAAAGGTGTGCGTTGTCATGTCTGGAGCCGTTTGCCTAAGTGTGCCTTGGTACTTTATTGCTTTGTTTGAAAAAAACAAAGCCTAAGTGGAAGAATGAAAACAAGTCTAAGAAAAAGAAAATTGCTTTTGTAAGAAATTCCCACGTGAATTCTTCAAGGCAGTCTCAGTCAAGCTACTCTTGACAGCAGCCAACAATCACTGGTATGGAGACCTCGTTCCTCCGCAGCAGCGTATGAAGAGACTTTCCAGGATCAGCTTCCAATATTAACAGATACTGAACATTTTACAAATAAACCTAAAAAAACAGTGACTTTTTTAGACACATAAAATATTGTCTCGTTCTGTTTGCCTTCTTATCTCTGACTCTTTAGGGTCCATGTATTCATGTTTTTCTATGCAGGGCCAGAGACTTTTTTGACACAAGTCAAACTTCTTGTGTTATCACAGGATTCCTGAGGTATGTGGCTTTAAGGAGAAATACTGTGTTCTCCCCAGACTCCATTCTTTTAATATGACTGACTTTGCAATGCAGATTAAAAAAATAAATGGGAAAGGAAAGAAATGGTATTTTACACCAAACAGTGGAAACAGCCACAGACTTCCCTTTAGCAGATGGGAAGACCCAAACTTCCACAACAGAGGAGATGTTCTGTATGACTGGCAGAGATTGCACTACTTTCTGTTAAATCAATAAACCAACCTAAACAGACAGGAAAACAAACTAGGCTCCTCAGCTAAATCCTCAACACAGCTAAATCCTAAGAGCACCACTCTCCTGGAGTCATTGGAACACAGCAACTTAAAAGCTGCCACTGGTCAGACCCCGAAATTTAACTGTGCAGGACCCACTGTGTTTGTCTGTAACTGTGTGATGTTTTCAGAGCTGTTGTTCCTTCCAGGTTTCCTGGGTTCCCATGGACACAGATAAATTGAGCTGCATTCCAGCCTGGATGGAATTTGTTTCCTTTTTATTAAAAATAATAGAGGTTCAATTGTACTGCAGCAGAAGGGTAAACATCCATGCAGGACAAAACCCTGTGTGCCAGAAAGCCAAAAATGGGGGGGCAGGTCTCAGAGAGGGATGTGGCTTTGGTACACTTGGGAACCACCAGCTCACAGGTGTGTCGTGGTCACTTTAGTTGGGGTGACAAAACAAGCAGATCCATCTCAGAGGTGCAGGTAAGCTGGCTCTAAGTCTGAGCAAAATCTTGTTGAAACCAATGCAGATTTTTTTCAGGTCATCTTGATTTTGCATCTGAGCCTCAGAAACAAAAGACAATTTCTGCTTTAGGTCCCTGTCATAACAGACCAGATGGGGACTGTAGCCCAGGTCAACATTTCTGCACTGATTTCTGAGTGTTTCAAACGCTACACGGTAACATCCAAGATGTGTCTCTGTTCTCCTGTTCTAGGACAGCTCACTCACCCACTTGGACTCAGTGACAAAACAAAGGGCTGCTTTTGTCCTCCCCAAATACTCCCTCTGGCTACAAGCAAGGAGACTTCTGACATAACTAATTAATAACCCTTTTAGTCTTGGTTTTGTCTAACAGCCACACTCTTACCCAGAGTCAGATCATCACATGAGGCTGTGTGTCTGACACTGAAAATGGCCAGCTGAAACGATATAGGCCTGAAGGACTCTTGTGATTTCTTGAGGGGCTGATAAACCACATCATTGTGTATCTCATCTTGGAAGTGGTGTTGTCAGTACCTTTAAAATCACTATGATGGATCATTTTGGCTCTTCTGCTGCCTTACTGGTGCCCTCCAGAGACCCCGAGAGAGCGAAAGCTAAGCAGTCCCAGACAGACCTTGGTTAACCAACACCACATTTCTCAACCAGTGCAACCTGGCTTCCCTGCAAAGCATTTCTCCCTGTGTGTGTGTGGCAGTTACACCAAAAGGAAGGCTGATCTTTGTGCTCTGAAAGAGTAAAGAAACAGACTGGCAGGGTGAAAGGAGATACTCACAGTGGTTGGAAAATAGCGACTGGTCTTAAATTTCTTCAGGGCCATGGAGCAGGTATAAGTGCCAAGAAAGAGGATGAAAGACATGAGGGTGATGTCAGGGACATATTCACAGTTGTTGCCCACAAGTTGTCCTCCATATTTCAAGCACTCCTTCGTTGTCAGAGATGACCAGTCAATGGTGGTGTTGTACTGCAGGAAAAAAGAGAGTAATTCCATAAAGCTGTGCTCGTGCTGGGATAGGAATGGGGACAGAGCACCAGGAAAAATACAGGGAGGGAAAGGTGGGCATGGAACAGAGGACAAAAATCCCTTGTGTGCAGACAGAATGGATTTTAACCCAGGCAGAAGATGTTACCTGGGAATAGAGGACAGGCTGGGCCTTGGAAAGACAACAGAGATCTTTTGACCTCAGCTGTGGGTCTGCCAGACATGCTCTGCATTTTCTCCAGTGGAAAGGCAAGGTTGGAAAACTCATGCAGAAGCTGGAGTGGCCCAAGACCACCTCTACATCCACTCCCCCCTGCTCATTCACTTCAAGCAACACCAAACCCAAACCTGCTTTTCTTGGATCAAAACCAACACTTTCTACAGCAGAAAATCTCCCTCCTTGCCCTTTCCAGAACAAAGGCTTGAGCTTGCCTAATGCCCACTGGCGTCAGGAGGCATTTATAGAATAATAGGATCATTTTGGTTGGAAAAGACCTTTAAGATCATTGAATCCAACTGCTTCTGCACACACAGCACCGCCCCACGCTGCAGTTACCAGCCACCCTTCTGATGTGCTCTGAGCACCTCCGCCATGCAGTGCCAACTGCTCTGGGCTGAAGGACGGGGTGCTACTGGTGAAGGCTGAGTAACCATGCACAGGACACTGCTGAACGAGCTGATCTGGCCTTGTGGTGTGCACAGAATTCAGCTCTGGGATCCTCCTGTCTGTCTTGTAACAGCCGTCAGTTTACCGGTGCCCACGGAACGCCAGACACGCACAGGAAAAGCCAGCACATGCTGTAAGTGTTCCATGTTAACTGTGCTCCTGCACACAGCTAGAGCTACCACAAGCCCCTCTGTTTCACAGACAAGCAGTCAGAAGGATGCTGAGGTCCAGCTTCCCTCTCTGCTATACCCCTGGGGAGCCCTCCAGACCCAGCGCAGCCCAGCCAGCCTTCCCCAGGGCACTGGAGCAGCACAGCAGCAGAGCAGGACTCTCCCAAGCTGCTAAAACCTGCCTGGAGCTGCAGAAACATCCTAGAGAACCAGCTCACCTGCTGGGACTGGACCCAACACCCCCAAATACAACAGTTTCCCTTGATTTCAGCAAGAGTTGAGGGTCTCTTCCCAACTGTCTTGCCAAAGAAGAACTTGCATTTTAATTTCCTTTAGTTGCTTCTGTTCTCATTTGAATGCCTCGTTACCAACGATGCCTGACTGCAATGGCCAGACAGGGAAGCACTATTGGGATTCCACAGAGTCACAGAATGGCCTGGGTTGGAAGGGACCTTAAAGACCATGTAGTTCCAACCCCCCTGCCATCAGCAGGGACACCTTCCACTAGACCAGGTTGCTCAAAGCCTCATCCAACCTGGCCCAGAACACTTCCAGGGAGGGGACAGCCACAGCTTCTCTGGCCAACCTAGATTTGTAGCAAGGATGCTCTTCCCGTTCCCCAAATCCTTGTCATGTGTCCCCAGACATTTGTTTTGCTTTTAAACTCTTAAAGCATCCAAAAAGGTGCCTGGAAGCAAAGCTAAGCTCTGTGCCCAAAGGAAGGAGCGGCCACAACACTCCTACCATGACAACCCTGGACACAAGGGTCTGTGTAATCCCCCAGGAGAACTATTTGCATCCTGACAACACACAGATCAGACTGCAAGGAAGTGGCCACTATTAGCAAGTAATTAATATTATCTAATGGTGCACACAGTATTCTGCATGCAGTACTCCGAGAAATCCGTGGAGGATCAGGTGAGCGTGCCAAAAGGAGCAGTGTCCCATTTTCACAGTGTCAGGGGCAAGGGAGAAGTGTCAGTGTGAGGGTTTGCTTCATGCCACCAATTCCTGATCTACTGGCAGAACTACACAGTGCTTGCAGACTTCAGAGATCCCACAGTGCCCACCCTCCCAAAGGCCACTCACCATCTCCGCAGAGGGATACAGCAGCTCATCGGCCGACGGCACCGGTGTCCTGTTAAATAACGAGCTATTCACTGCAAGAGAGGACAGGAAAAGGAATCCTGTGAGCATGGTGCTGAAACACCATGGAAGGAAAGCAAATTCCAACTATCCAATCATTTGTTAACTCCATCGAGCTGTTTGCCATCTCTCTGCTCAAGTAAAGCAAGTCAAAAGTATTGTTTCAGAGTGACTCGGAAGCATCAGTCATCGATCGCTTCCAAAATGGAAAGAAAAGGCTAAGTAAAACATAATTCCAACCTATATGGGGTTTTTTTGGAGTTCATTGTAATAAAATAAAGAAAACCAGACAGACAACATAGTATTTCATCATTTTGCAATATTTTTCCTAACGATTTCTAGATTAAAATCCAGAGAACACTTCTAATGATTAAATTTAAAATTAATGCATAACCCCAAAGATATCCAGAAAAGCAAAAATGCATTTTACAATCCAGCACACACACATTTTTGAGTTAAAAACAAGAAAGATGAAGAGTAATTTCAAACAACAGGATGGAAGTTAATTTCTTTGAAAAAAGGGGCAGCATTCAGTGTGCCAATGATACAGGTTTTCCTTTTGTTTTCATGGATTAGAAATCATTTATTGGAAATCTCCTTTAGAGATAATAAAATAAGCTTGTCAACTACATCCTCATGTTTCATTTAGGTTTTGCATGTAATTTTATGTCTGGTAAGAATATAAAATACTGCATAGTTCATAGTATGGTTTAGCTGGAGAAAGAGTAAGTGTATTTGTCATTCGTGCTAGATTATACCAGGGTCTCAATGAGTAGTAGGACATCATTTTATACAGGAGATCTTTCCTGTGCCCTTGACAAGGAAGGTCTCATGACTCTTGTCAAGCCATGGATTTTGCTGTGCCTTGAAGCATTATTGCAGGTTTTGCTTAAGGAATCTTCTTCACCATGGCAGGGATCTCTCTGGAACAGCGGGGTACAGGAACTCCTGCTCCTTAACCCCGAGGGCAACGCCTGAGAGTGGGAGCTGGGCCAGGCTGTGAGGATGGAGCTGAGCCTGTGAATCGATATCATCCTTTTCTTGAGAGGTCAAGTTTGGGAAGAGAAAGTAAACATCTCTCAGAGTGGTCTATGTTCTTTTTCTAGCAACAACAAACACTTGTGAAAGGCCAAACTGTCACTGCCACAACTGACATGCTATTTCATCCTCTGGAAAGCTCCTTGCTTCTGTGCATCAGATCCACTGTGGAAGGACACACCACCAGCCAAGGGATGAGAACAGCCAGAGGACCCAGCTGGTGCCACTTGCTCTGCCCACACTGCAATCCCAGCACTTGCTGCTTTACACACAGAAGCCTCAAATTATTTTTTGAGCTTGGCCTGGACTGAGTTTAAGCAGGGGATCGCTCTGTTAGCTGCTCCATTCTCAGGCTGCATGCTGTTCACAATCTTCTCCCCGACCTTCAGCAGCTTTTGAAGTGCTGGCCTTTGTGCCCAAGGTGCCAGTGACTCACGCAGGTCTCTGCAGGAGAGCTTGGTGTGGCTGGAGCCAAGTCTCAGAGGGTTACCTGCACAGATTGCTGGCAGCACCTCCAGTACTGTCTGGTCACTCCTCCTGTTCCAGGTTTATTCAATGCTACTTGAAAAACTGAGGAAGAAGCATTTGGAGATGATGCCCATAAGGTCATCTTTACCCTCTGAAACAAACAACTGGCAAAGAGGCAAATCAGCTAAAAAGAGAACTGTGGCCATGAGGGTTTGTGAACTTTATCAAACCATACACACTGATCCTCCTCCACCTGCTTACACTGGTAAGGACCAGCACTGTATTCTCACACACAAACCTCTGAGGAAATACTGTGTGGGCTTCTGCCACATGCTCCATCTCCTCTACACGTTCCAGCTGTACCACCACGTTCGCCCTGGGCACTGCTCTGTGCCACAGGCGCTCAGAGGGGAAGTGGAGACTCTCAGTTTGGCACTGACCATTCCCCATTGGCCTAGCTCTGGGAAAAGGAAACACCCTGCCATGCAAATGGAAGGAGAACTAGACCAACACTCAAGTGCTTGCAGAGATCCTACACTGAGTAACTAACGTAAGCACACAGCTCCCTGGGATCCTGCTGCCAACACCTTTTGCACAGAGCAGCCAGCAGCGACCGGAAGCTTTTCTGTTTGACAGGTATGTCGAGATAACCTGAAGTTTACCTTGAGCACAAACCAAGTTTCTCACTCACTCCTGGTTGTTTGAAGGATCCTGGGAGTGGTCACAGCTTCCCTCACGGTACGAGCCAGCGCACTTCTGTTTGCATTGCGGTGTTGTAACCTTTTGTTCCCGGTTGTGTTGCCAGATCTATACGTACACAGCCTCGCAGCCCACGCTCTAGTGATAGGCTGAGCTGTTGGAGATACTTCCCCTCCGCTCTTCCGAGGAACTGTTTGTGCTTTTCCACTCCTACACGCAGCCAGGAGGTGGAAAACCACCCGTGTTTGGGTAACACCCTGAATAAATCCACCTCCTGCGCTTGATAAAATGGCACAGCAGATACCAGGAGTGACCTGAACACCATGGCAGTGACCTGGCCACCACTTCTGCCCCTCCATAGACTTCTCAGAGGAACATCATTCAGAATTAAAAGCCAGAGGGATGCAAGGAGACAAGGGAACAGGGACAGCTTCTCCACTGGTAGTGATGCTGACATGAGGAGTCCCAGAAAGTCAGCTATAAAGACATTTCAGTTGGCACATAGGGTGAAGTTCACCTCTCAGCTTCAAAATAAGGCTAAGATAGGATATTTGAAGACAACTAATAACAAAGGATTAATCTACCTGTTTATTACCTGGACTGCAGCACAACAGAAAAAGAAAGCAAATGCAATCTCCTGTCTGGAAATGGGAGAGCTAATTAAACATCCTCTTACCTGGATCTAATGGTTCACAGGCACAAGAGTAATGTGTGATATAGTCCACCTTGAACTCGGAGTTGATGGGGTAATGATCTGCCAGCTTGATCATCTTCTTGAACGCATCGTAAATGAAAATGAAGCTAATGAGGGAGGAGAAGCCTTCCTCGGTGAAGCGGGTGAAGTACTTGACCAGGAAGCTGGCGTCGGTCGCGACAAGAATGAGACACTGGAAGGCTGACCAAAGGCCGATCCAGAGACGAAACTCCAGGTAGTCAAAATCATTGTCTCTGCAACAAGACAGGGGTGACAGGAAGGGAAAATATCAGGGTTAGGGAAATCCACGCAGGATCATGACTTCCCAGCGAGATGCAGTGAAGACACAGCCTCCGGGACCTTGGCTCATGAGAGTGTTCCCAAAGCTCTCCATTTTCAGCCAGCCAACTCCATAAATGTAGGTGGTGCAGTTGAATAGCCGAGGTGGCAGAAAATTGTGCAGAAGCAACCCTCAAGACACCTTAGGAATGCAGTCTGCACCAGGTAACCACCCACAGCTCCACACTGTGACAGCAGAAAAGCATCAAGTCCCTCCCCAAGGCACAGGGGAGAAGGGGATGGCTGGAGGGCCCTGAAGCATGACCCCTCCAGGTCTGTGTGTGGTGGGAGGACAGAGAACCGTGTGTGCCTAGGAGAGAGCTTAGCTTCTAGTACCAGGGGCAGTTTTATCTCAGTGGTGAACCACCTGCTAGGGTGGCCTTCAGAGCTGGCTATAGACTGGTCCCACCACTTACTCGAGTCCCCACTGCAGATGGACTCCCTCAAACCTCCTACAGTAATAGTGACAAACATCCCTGCCTCTCCCAGGTAGCTGTTTTTACACACTATTTCCAGGGAGACACAGTGTGCTGCTGCACACCCCTACCCACAGGCAGCAACCTCCGCAGGTGTTTTGCACCGTGCCCCCCCAAGCCCCCATCCCACCACCAGCAGAGATCCTGGCTGATGGAGGGGCTCGAGAGCAACTCTCCAGTGCGTGGTATAAAACTGCAGAGCAGAGAACAAAAGGGCACCTCGACAGGGGGAACTACAACCTTGTGATTGCAAAATGGGAGAAAAGGCTGCAGAGCAGGCAGGGTGCCAGTTACAGGCTTGCTGCTGGGCAGCCTCATGCCTTTCTGGAAGGATCCTGGGTCAGATGTCAGGTAAAGCTCAGACAGGGTCAGGAACCTGCATTCAAACCAAGCCTCTGCAAGGTTTTCTCCTTATTGTAGACAAACATCTTGGGGAGGGACTGAGAGTCTCACTGCGTCTGACCTGGAAGAAGGGTAAGGAACAAGGAAGCAACAAAGTGATGATTTAGAAGAAGAGAAGGGCAGAAAAAGAAAATAAAGAACCCAGTGACAGCTCTCTGAAATATTAGGAGGCCGTGCCTCAGCGAGCAGGAGCTGCCATCCACCTGACTGAGTGTGGAGAAGACAGCTGGCAGAAGCCCAGATAGCATCCTGACTGCACAACACTGAGGAACTTCAAAAGGTTTTAAACTACATATATATATATTTTTACCCCTCAAAAGTCCTGCAGCACTTCTGAAGCTCACACAGCAAATGAGAAAGCACAGGACACGCCACAATTCAACAGGCCAAGTACCTTTGCTGTGATTAATTTTCTCTCTGAGGTCTCAGGAGGGGAGACCTTCCCAACAGCCTGCTTTTGAGCATGGAAGGGAGAAGGGCTGGGGTGCTGCTTTCCTGGGGAGCCCAGCGCCTTGCTTCCCACTGCTTCCAGCTCAGAAACCCAGACTCATTCCACAACAGGCATCAGAGAGACCCTAGGTGGGAGCAGAGCTCAGCAGCTGGGATGTGAGGTGACCCAGGATGTCCCGTAGCATCACCGTGCTCTGCCAGCAATGTGGCAAATGCCGCTGCCGCCAGCGCCCAGAGCTCGGTGCGTGGCTGGCTAAGTCAGGCTTTTTTAGGTATCTTGCTGTACAAACACAGAGAGTCAAACTTGAAATCAATCAGTAGATGGGAAGTCTTTCTAATTTGCTCCCAGTAGGGAACAGGGTGTTGTGAATATCAACAACCACAAAGGCATTATTGAAAAATCACAGTACTTAATTGCAATTTCCTTGTGAGAAAGACTTCCTCGAAAAATCCTGCCATTCTGCTCCAGCAGGTTGTTAGGACAATAGCTTTTATAACCACCACCTCCCACTCAGGTTAAAAATAACCACCTTCTCCCTCCCTACACCATACAAAGTGTTTTTCCATCTTGCTTTTTCCCTTCCGTGTGCTGCACCTGGGCTCTGACCTGCCTGCCAGATGCAAATAGCTATAGCACGTCTCTTCCTGATTGTAATCATTTATTCCAGTCCAAGAAGGAAAAGAAAGGTGCCTCCTCTAGCTCTGCTGTGGAGCTCTCACCACTCAGCACTTTCCCTCCCTGGGCTTGTCTAATTTTCTGTCTGTTTTTTCTCACCTCCACTCCTCCTGCCTGTGCTCCAGTGGGGGAAGAGACAGACCCAAAGTCCATCTCTTCTGCCCGGCTTGGGCAGGATGGAGCAGAGTGTGACAAGGAGAGCCAGGCAGGAGAGGACTGCATTGCGTTTGAAGGTGCAGGTTGTCTCTCCATGGCACCCTGGACTCTGAGATGAACTTCTCCTCAGCGTGGCATGAATACAGCTCTGTCTAAAAGCAGTCAGAGTGCGCTGTGAGGCCATCCAGGCTTCAAACCCAACAGTACTGACTGTAAAATAACACCACCTCCAACAACGCAGCAGGAGAAGCAGACCCTGCCCTGCACAATTTTCACAGACAGGGTTCACACTGCCACAAGTATTATCAAGTGATTTAAGGAACCAAATGAAATCACCTCACTCCAAAAGAGTCCAGTGTAGCACTCTGTGAGTGGCATCACATGTAACTGCACTGCCTGCCCTGGCAGAAGCTCTGTACTTCAGAAGACTTTGCCAACTCGTAGGCTACTCACAGGAAAGACATGGTTATATGCTCTCAATTATATCTGAGTAACTACCCACAGAGATTAAACATAATGAGGAAGGAGATACAATTAAGCAACCAAACATATACCATGTCTCCTGCCTTATTGCAACCTGCAGCCATGTTCAGTTTAATAATTCAATAGACCTTTACTAAAAATAACCTCCAGCGGCCAAAGAGCTGTTCCACATCACAGGCAGCTGCTTTGGAGAGCAAGCCCAGTAACGCCTTCACTCCAACAGCTCTGTGCACTGAAACACACATCTCACAACTTGCAGTGCTGTGAACGCTCCCTGATGGGGTAAGGGAGGGCTGCAGGTGATTTGGGGCATTTTCTGTAGCATCTGAAATGATCACCTTGCAAAACACAGTCCAAAGTATCAGCAGCCCCATGCAAAATCACCAGGGAACATATGTCTAAAATCACCAATTAAAATGCTGATTCCTTTAGGGAGTCTCATTCTGTTTTTCCAGCGTTGCAGATGTAGGAATGGTAAATGAGAACACTGAACAAAAAGGGGTCCCTTTAGCTCTGGGTGTCAGCTATCTTCACTGCATCCACGTTAACATGGTGAGGAGGGAGCACAACCTCTTCAAACCAGTTCAAGGGAAAAAAAACAAGAGCATTTAATGCAGCAAAGCTGCACTGAGGAATTCTGGGCACAAACAGAGGGCAAAAGCTGTTTCTATCATAGGTTCTTTTGGGTTTATAAGTAATAGCTATTATTTCAAATGAGTACTGACTGAAGGACAAATTTTTTTGGTAACTTTGGGACTTGTTGGTGAAATCACCGAGAGCTGGATTCCTTTCTTTGCTCCTAGGGAAACACACAGCAGCCAGGGAAACACACATGGTGACTGGGGAGGAACAGCACAGGGACTGAAACTCCTGCAAACTTCTCACTGAGGACAGACTTGGCCAAGAATTTCCCAAAGGCCCCAAGGAGATGGGCACCCACACACGGGCAGCGCTCAGGGACACGCGTGCCTGTGAAAATCCCGGACGTGACTGCGCTGCGATCTCTACAAGGAACAAAGAGATGTTTCATTGCATGCACTAAATCCCCTCCTTCCCCACTGCTAGCCATCTCATTCCCCAGCTAGGATTTCATTAGTGTGAGGCATTCCTCCCCTCCTCCCTCCTCCACCCTCGGACTTACTTGCTGAAATTAAAGAGAAGCCGTTCAAAGACAAGGACAGGTCCTGTGCTGCTCAAAATGGTGAGTGGCTGACCAGCAAAAAGGCAAAAGATGGCTCCGGTGACTGCTGTGCCCAGAAAGCTCTCCAACACACCCTGCAGCAGACAAAGCAGAGGAGAGAGTTCCCAATAACCATTTCTCCTAGCCCCATGGTAAGAAGGTGAGTAGTGACATCGATGACCGGTCGCAGGCTGTATGCAGGTGTGTCCAAGCCTACAGGGAGATCATCTTCTGTCCTCTCCTGCAGCTGCCTTCATCCCACACAACTCCTAGTTACTCAGGATAACCAGCAACCCCCCTTGTCAAGTCTGAGGCCCAGAGTTTAATAACACTACATTGTATTTTATATTTGACAAGGGGAGGAGACTTCTTTCAAAGACCACTTCAAGGATTTGAGAACTCCTTGCACATTTCCCACATCTCTGACAGGGAAGACACACATCTGCAGGGCTTTTCCAACAGAGATGGCAGAGCATGGCTAGAGGACAGTGCTGGCATCCTCCAGGACAACAGAGTAAGTGAGACACAACCCAAACAAGGCTACTTCATCCAGCAGAGTCATGTGTAGAGACCCAAGTTCATCAGATGTCACCAGCAAATAATAAATTCCATATTTAGTGGGCTCTACAATTACCTTTGGCATGTGTGGCAAAACAGCTTTGCTGGAGAAGGATAAAAGAGCATGCATGATGCATTCTCAGATTTTCATGTCCAACTATAGCTGGAGAGTATCTCCTTGTAAAATGCAAAATGTGGATGAAATATAAATGGCAATAAAATGTGATTATTGACTGAGCGTGCATCCTGCTACAGAAATGGCAGAACACGCCGGACCTCACCTTGTTTGCTCTTCTGGAAACTGATCTGCTTACATTTGACTGAGTGTTACAGGAACAACAAGAGCATCATCTTCCACTGAGTAAGATGTGCACCCATCAGCATCACCCTCTCCAGGAGCACTTCCCCAACAACCAGGGGCAGATTTAAGCATAGGTTTATGTGCTTCGTTGTAGCCATGTCTCAATCAGCAGCCTCATTAACATTGCACGTGCTGAGCAACCAGCAATTAATGGCACATGCAGATCCTTCCTTCCATCCATGACAAAGCTGCAGGTTTTCTGACTTATCAGTGGCAACACAGCGTGTTTAAACAAAGTTTTGTGGCTGTCTTTCTTGGAAAGACCCAAGTTACTCTTTACACTGCAGAAAGTATGTTCATAGTGTCATATGTCAAACCAATAGGTTACTATGTAGAGCATAAGGGGTTTTAGGGTTTTTTTGTTTGTTTGTTTTTTTTAATCTATGAAATTACTAGCAGAACTTTCTCTAAAGCAATCAGAACCTATTTTTCTGGCCACAAACACCATCTCAAAATACCAGTGGTCAAGCACTGCTATTGCTGGGTAGTTAAAGCAGCAGCACGACAGCGGTGCAGAGAAGCAGAAGGTAAGGAAAGTTCAAAAGCTGCCAGTTCCTGACACACATTCAGTCACCTGCCAAACCAGACAAGCTGCTGTAGAGCGGACAGAAACCACCTTGCCTTGGCAGGAGGTGACATCCTTGGTCCTTCTCGTTTCTAAGTGCTGCTGGGGATGCCTGTGGCTATAACAGCCCCAGTTCTTGCAGGGATCAGTGTATCTGCTCACCATGATGTACAAGGACCATGCAGGTTTTTAGAGGGGACACAGATGGGAGTGTATGAGCCTTGGCTTGCTGCCTTGGGGGGACTTGTGAGGAGGAGACAATTGCTCTCAGGGTGAGGAATGGCATTTGCACAGCTGATCCCCTTTGCTCCTCCCACATTACTCACCGAGAGGGCCCTCACGGCCAGCGCATCTGGAATCTCTTTTCCCTGCATTCTTCCACGTGTCTGTAGCTAAGAATAGTGTCTTTTCTCAGAAACATAAAACTCTGAAGTGAGCTTTTAAAGCAGCGTTGGCCAGGGCAGGCTCTCTGGGGCAGGCAGTGAGGGATGGGTGATTTTTAGTGCCTGACCCAGCAGCAGTCACGTAATTGTTTACAAGAAACAAGAAGGATGAACTGTGATGTGGTAGTCCCAAAAATACTGTTTTCTATGAGGACAAAACGTCTGGGGAAAAACTTCTAGGTGCTGCTCCTCAGCTGTAGAAGCTGGCATAACCTTCCCTCACATTTCTGAGTATAAAGATTCAGGGCAGCTCATGCTCTGAGATGTCTTAAGGAAAAACACATTTCCAAACTCTTCCCCACTGCAGGAATGCACAATGGTTTGAATAATACTTGACATGAACCTGGACTCTGATCCCACTGAGCAGCTCCCTGAAGGAACAACTTGAACTGGTCACCTTGTGATGCTTCACTCCAGCTCTGATGATACAGGTGCATTTGAGCAAGAAGAATGCACGATTTTGGCCTTCTGTTGAAAACCTGCAGTCAAAAAAGCCTTTCCAGGCTCCTGCAGCAGCCAACAGACCTAGTGCCTTTTCAAATAAAGGGTTGTGGAAGGGAGACAGCAAAAGAAAAGCCAGTTGTGCCCAAACTCTGCAAACCTCTGATCCACCAGTTAATTATTCAGAAAAACTGCTGGTACTTCAATTTTAAATCAGTTCATAAATAAAACCCAGTAAATTCAACTGGTTGTGGTACATGAGATGGAAGTAAACGTTGGAATGCTCAAATTAGAAAATAATAGGCAGTGTTTTCCTGCATTGAGCCTTGGCTATGTTATAAACTGACCAGAGGGATTTGGTTTTCTAGCAACTCAGTGATGATTTTCCTGCACTCTACTCCACTTCTGTGAACTGAAGTGTAACACCAAAAAGGCTACAGGGAGCGGGTGGCTGGGAGGGCACATCCACAGACCCCTCTCCTTGCTGGCACTGCTCCTCTCTGGCTGCATCCCCAGCTCCTTCCTCACAGAGCACAAACCCCCAGAAGCCAGGGACAAAGCAGCTCACAGTCTCTGACTTACTTTGGTGAAATGAGACTGTCACGTTCAACAACTGAATATCACTTTAAATCAGAGGAAGGTTGCACACTCAGCTATAATCCCACTGAGAAGGCTTGTGAGGTTCTTGGAAGAATAACCTCACCCCAGCATGAGAGGGATTAAACCAAACACGTTTATGCATCAGCCCTGGCAGGCAGAAGACAGCAGAGGGGTCTCCCAGGAGCACAGGGATTATGGGCTCTTCTCTGGGAAACTTCACTTTATCACCCCTCTCCTTCCCTGAGGCATGGAGTGGAGCCTGGAAGCAGAAAGGCTCCCAGGGCCAGAGGGGCAGCAGCAAAGTACAGCTGCAAACCATGCACAAGGCTGTGCACAGTCCCCACAGGTAGGGACCGCTCCCCCTGCAGAGCTGGTCCAGCATCAAACCAAGACACCAAATGCACGTGTCTTACTGCAACACCACGACCAAGTGCGAGCAACAGGACTGTCACTGCTCAATGGGGCAGCAATTTTATCCTTTGTCAGATAAATTAAGTATTTTCCAATTTCTTGAAATGCAAGGTTCTTTTTCTAATTTATTTTTTTTTTGTGAGCATTAAGAAACTACACTGTCAGTTTCAGAGGCAAAAAAATATTTTGCTACTTGACAATAAATGTTCATAGGGTAGAAAGGTAACATAAAAGACTTTGGGGCACAATAAGGTGATTATGTGCACTAAATTTGGAGTCAGGTAACGTTTCCTCTTCCTCCTCCTACTTACAGACTGCACAGACTTGTACAGATGCAGAGCAGACAGACTTTGCTCTGCTACTCAGTGGGAGAAGAGTGATGCTCACTGGTGGATCCTGGAGGCCTTTCCATTCTCTCCATCCTTTTGTTTCTTTTTAACACTGTGGATCATGCATTTGTTTGCATGACAGCTGCAGAGCTGAGTTTTGGGAGAGGTAAACTGTATTTGTACAGAGGAGAGGGAAGTTGGGCACTCCATCTGCTCCTGAGTCTGACTCTAGCCTGTAATTTATCACAGGGAAGTGAAGAGCTCCAAAGGAGTGCCCCCTTTTCTACATGTGGTTTAATTAAACCTGTGTAAATTAATAATTCAGTCATTGTTACTACAAGCTTAATTATTGCTAGGAGATTCAACATGGCTGAAACTATCTAAAGCCAACATCCTGTATTTTCTCCCTCTTCAAAAAGCCAAAGGAACACTAAAGCACACTGCTGGAGCAGAATTCTGCTCCAGTCAAACACAAAGGACCCACAGCTGTTAATTCAGAATCCCTTTTCTCTAGACTCCATCCAAACCTGCACCATCCTTTGAAGCTCCTCCTTTTGTCTTTACCACTGATCCCACCTGTCTCTGGATTTGCTGTATGGCTCTCAGGGTCTGATCTACCACTGTTAAGAAATTTGTCTTTCTACAGAAGTCACATTTTTCTCCTGTGTCTCAGCTCCTGATTTACTTGCTTTCCTATGAACTCTAGGATTTTCTTTGCACCAGAGAGGAAGAAGTCCTGGCATGGTCAGAGTCACACAGAGGTCGCAGTGCCATGCTCTGCTGACATGGAAAGTCTGAATCAGACGTAGTAAACTCCATCAGACTGAAATGGTACAAGCGAGACACACACACAGAGAGTAGATCAGAGGAACTTCTCTATACAGAAGGAGCAAGAACCTGGCCACCTTTCTAACACCATTTAAAGTAACTGCTTGTACAGCTTTTCAAAGGAGAGAAAGCAGGGCAATTTTCAGTGGAAACACAAAGATACCTCTATTAATCATACCCAGAATTCAATCTTTGTCGGTGAACAAACCCCTCTGACTGCAGACAGCAAACAGCAAATGACATATATTTGTTGCTTCTGAAAGCTCTCACTCACCTGCATGTTTTCTGTAGCATCACCAAGCAACCCTCCAAAAGTGATAGCATTGGTCACTGTGGCTAGGTAGATGAACAGAATGGCTGAAAGGGCTTGAATATTTAAAGCGTCGTAGAAGTCGCTGGCGAAGAATGGTGCTTTCCTCTTGATGTCTTTGATTAAGCCACCACAGAATCTGAAAAGACATGCAAGAGAAGACTTGTGCAAAATGTTTTACAGGGAAAGTCACCAAGATAAGTAATCAGAAACACTGCCAGAAATGAAGGATTATCTGAAAGGAGTGAGATCATCACATTACAGAATAATCTTATCGCAGCTGTGATGGTCCAGGGATATCACTGAGATAATGCTGTCAAGAAAGGCAGGATCTCGAGCATGGGATGCAGCTGGAAGGAGACAAATTCAGGAACACAAGCCCTATTTCTGCTGAAACAGACCACTAAAGCTTGCAGTTCAGGAAGCTTGTCTGTTCCCCCACCCCAGCCCCCAACTATATTGGTTGATGTAATGAAATATATTAACTCTAGTCTAAATCCCTGCCTCAGTTTCTCCAGTGGCAGACACAGTGGTTGGGTGAGCCAAACAATCTGCTAAATGGAATAATGCTTCAAACTGTTAACTAGAAAAAAAGGTAAAGACCCAAGTAAGTGAAATCATCCTGGAGAACAAGAGAGATCCATTTGCAGACATATTCTTTTTGTACCATCACAGCAAGACAGTATTTAACTCTTTAACTCTTTAATCTCCACGTGGCTCTGACACTGCCAGCATGGAAAATGTTTCTGTTTTGCCTCTTGTTCCCTTGTAGGCAGCTCACCAACAACATCAGGACTGGTCAGACATTCTAAACACAGAGAGGCACTTGGCAGGCAGGCACACAACACTTTCTGACCCAGGATGTCTCAACTGCCTTCTACACACCAAGGTGTAAATTCAGACTTTCAGACTTTCCTCCCAGAATGTAGATACTGTACTAAAATTTAAATAAATTACAGAGTGGGAGGGAGGGCACAATGCCTCACCATGAAAACTGGGGTGTTGACCCTGAAATGCTGAGCACACTGTTTTATGGCCACCTGAACTGCATTCCTGCTCCAGTGGACTTTTCTGTGGCATACAAGCAGAGGAATAAAGCAGAGGGTAAGGCCTTGGGCTCTGTCACCCTCTGTATTTCTGTCCATAAAAGCCTTCATCTGTGTGATTCAACTACAACAGGAATGTCTGGAAAAGGGAACATCTCTGCTTTTGGCTAAAGCACTTCCAGCAACCCAAATAGAAACTGTAGCTGTCCCTGTCACATTTACATCCCTTACAATCCATCTAACTTCACAGACTTCCAATGGCCAACAGCTACCTGGGTCCTCTTCCATTTTTGAGTGCCTCTTTTAAGATGTTTTGTAATTTGCTGAGCCTGGATGTTCACAACCTTTCAGACAGCCTCAGGCTGGGCACTAAAAACCCCAGGATACGTTCTGAGGTCACAGCTCAACCTCTGCAAACAGTATGTCAGGACAGACAGTGGAAGGGGTGCAATGGTTCTGCAAGGGAAGCGTTGTCACCTTGCTTGGATCACGCCAGGAATGTCACGACGAGTGCTGCATCACTGACCTGCCCGTCCGTTGCAGTTCTTCACAGTCCCCGTGGCCCCCACCGCCGTGTCCCCCATCGTGAGGCGTGTCTCCATTCATCTGCAGGTTTTCTCCACCAGAGTACATGTTTTTCCTAGGCAAGAAGACAAGCCAAAGAGAGGCTCACTGCATGGCCTGATAGTTGCAGAAAGCACGATCCACACAGAAGGCTGAGCTGCTGGCAGCCAGAGTGGAACACAGCACGTTAGAAAGACCAAGCAGACCCCCAAAGAGTCTGGATAACCACTAGGCATGTTATTATATACCTACAACATGACCTTAAAGGGTATAGAAGTGCAGGAACATCCTCCCTCCAGCTATTAAGAAAGACCTGAAAATATCTCTAGGACTTTCTAAACAGAGACAGACAGATGCAGGTCACTCTGCAGTTGCTCCACAAACCTGCTGTACCCAACGCACTGACTCTTCCCATCACCCTTTCAGAACAGATGCCCACTGTCCTTCATCACAGAGTTAAACCTGCCTGTCTCCCACTCTTACCTTTTATCTGAGGAAGGGAGAGACTTGGGGGGCTCTATCCTAATGGCTGGATCCCATTCCCCAGGGGGGAGCACAATGACTTCATCCAGAAACTCATCGATGCCAGCGATCAGGTCCTGCCGGTCCTTGGCTTTATAGGCAATGTCGTGGAATACCTGCAAGGAAAAGAGAGACTCCAGGTAGGAAAGGTTTGCATTTTCTGTAGCCCAGGCTCCAGAGGCAGCTATTGAGCTTTATTCTATAAAAACAACTTATTTTATCTCAAAAATTTCTCAAAAAGTATAATGAAACTCAGCCCAAGGCTGCATGAACCTCAGGAAAGCCCTTTCCTTTGGTTGATGATTTCATGATAGAGATTCTTTTCTTGCAGGCATACTTCTATTTTTTAGCAAAATATACATTTCTAACCTTTTTAAAAATGTTACTAAAAGCAATTATCCATTTTTTTAACCTAAAAAAGTTTTCCTATAAATAAGGGGTTTCAATTACACTTTAAGAAGACACTTGTACAGAGCCATAAAGTGTTGATCCTGTTTTCCTTTCTGCTTCAGTCTATCAAAAAAAAAGGTTCATTTTCAACCCTGTGATGTAGCAACAATGACAATATTTACTCAAAAATAATAACAAGAAAGAAGCACAAACTAGTTTTACTGAAAGGCCCAGTATTACTGATGAAAAGCAAATGAGAGAAGAGAGGAAAAAGAGCATTAAAGCTGAATTCTACAGGAATCTTTAGGACCCCTTGGAGTGAAGGTGGATCAGTACACATGATAGACTTAATAAGAGCAGTCAGCAGTAGGAAGGAGGACTTTGGGGCTAGGGAAACTAGACCATTGCTCCAAGCAGTGGAATGATTGAAAAGGGAGAAGCTGAGACCAAGTGAGCAGTAATTAAGGGAATCATAAGGAGAAAGTAAGACACAAAAATCAGCTTCAGATGCGCAGAGCCCAAGGGACGCTGGAAGAAAGAAGCTGTAAATGAATACTGAAAGCCCAGTCATCTCACTGAGGTGTATGATCAGTGAGATTTGCTGACTACTGGTGGATAATTTATTAGCACTGCCTGAGTGAAGAAGTGCTCTGGGACACAGTGCAACACACGACAGCGTGTCCAGGGTGCCACCGCTTCTGCAGGGATCACCTGGAGCGTAGCTGTGGGTTACTGTGATCGTGGAATGGGACACAAGGCACACACTACAGGATTAATTCAAAGGTTAATTCATAGCCTGTTTGAAAGACTGATTGCTAGCAGGAAAAGAGACTTGATGGACAAAAACTTCCTATTGTTATGTTTTCATAAAAACATGAATCCAGGTGAAATAATTACATAAACAGATGGAATGAGGAGGTGACTTTGGATATTTCAGTGTTACGTGTATGCCCATTCCCACTGACCACACTGGAGGAAAGAACATCATTAGTAGGTAACAAAGTGAAACCTGGGAGAACCCATTTCACACAGGAGATGTCAAGACAACTACCTCATCTGACATCAGAGTGGCGATGGCTCGGCCGATCTCATGGTACGACTTTGCTTTGCCCTTCGGTCCCAGTAGAATGAAGAGAAATCTGACAAAACAAACAGATTGTTCCCATTTAGGACAGCAAAATTGATCACTTGTTACTTATACAACATCTAGACAGAAATTCTTGTGGGCCTTGTTACAGATCCAGAGGCTGCCAGTGGCCTCCAGCTAACTTAGGAGCAGAGGTTACACCCTGAAGCCCATCATGCTTACTTGGACAAGCAAAACACTACCCAGTTTTTCCCCCAAAAAAGCCTTAAAAGCAGCCTTGGGACCACTATGGCCAAATGCTATCACAGTCCCACGCAGGAGTCACTCCATCCAGCAACCTAGACTCCAGCATGAGGTGAATGAAGGACATTCTTGGATGCCCAGTACCTGGAAGTGAACTATGCACGATGGATGGAGCTCTGGCACAGAGTGGTTGAGAATCCATGCCCTGTGCACCACAGAAAGCCCATCCACCTCCATGGTGATTTATCTGCTCTTACATTACTGGCTCCTTGTAGCTGTTCAATCTTTACACAAGATATCTGTGTTAAATGTTTCCCTAGCGCTATTCCTGTGCCATTGACATGATGACAGCAGTGATGTAACTGCTGCTCAACAGCCAGGAGGGACAGGAGAAGGCTTCAGGATTGCTCACTCTGCACAGCTCTGAGGGCAGTGACACACCTGAGCACGGTAGGAGAGAAGATGCTATTAACTGTCCACATTGCTCACTGCAACCTACACTGCTCCCCTGAGCTATCAGGTAGCACTCTGCGTGCTTATTAACGCTCTGACCAGGCTGAGATCTCTGCTATGGCTCAGCACACAGAGAAGCTACTCACCTGTGATGGGAAAACATTCATCTAAAATAGGGTTTGAGCTCTAAATAATTAAGCCCAACTGGTATGCTCTGAATTGCCTCTCCAAGTATACAATACATACCAGAGACCTGTAAGCTCATCTGATGGCTTCACAGTCCCAGTTTAATTCTTAAGCAGGCAACTTGATTCTTGAGGTGTAAACCTATTCCCATGGCAGGCACCATCAGTGAGAGTGACTACATCTACCTATTATCAGTTCATTTCTTACACCACCTCTTTGGGCAGCAACCATATCCAAGTCACTGCTAATGAGTTGGAAAAACACCTTTGCAAATAGCAAACTACTGCTCTTCATCTCTCCTGCCCTTGCTTTTATCAGGGCTAAGGTGCTGTACCCACATGTAAAAGGATTGCCTGTAGAGCTGCTCCTACCAGCCTGCAGTTCCTGTGACCTGACACTCTGTTACTTAATGGAAAAGGTTATACATGGAAAATTCATCCTTCTGCCAGTAAAACTGTCTGGCACTTGTGCCAGAATAATGGGAATGCTGCTGAAAGGTGGCTGGCTTTTCCAGCCTCTTAATTAACACTCATTAGCAAAAGTTTTAAGTATGGCCTCAAGGGTGGATCTTCAAAGGCACCTAGATCCTCCTGGCCTGGCATGAAAAATTAAAAAAAAGAAAAGAAAAAAAAAAAAAGAAAGAAAAAAAGATATCACCGTTCAAATAATACTTAATTCAGGAAGATCTAAGCTTTACCTTAGACACTCCCAGTTCCTAAACTCAGTTTCATAGGCAAGGCCAAGGTTTCAATGCTGAAATGGTAAAAAACATCACCTCCTGTAGAAATAGTCTTACTTTAGAGTTGATTTCATGCTGTAGACGGGTGCCAAGTTGGCAGCTGCTTACTCACACAGCATCTACAACCACTCTGGCTGTAAAAACACGAGCTGCTTATAAATCCCCTGTTCATATTGGTCCCAGAAAAAAAGATTTGGTTCATGCCTATGTCATGAAAACACATCTATCTTCAAGCCTTGCCAATTGGCCTGTCACTTCTGCTGGCCACCTCGCACAATGGCCAACGCTTGGTGGCTCGTAGGATTTCAGAGGAGACCACCATGCCGGTCAGATGGCGCCACTTCAAGTGTTCAGCCTGAGCTAGAGTCTAACTAGTGACCTCGAGATAAAAGCCTCTCTCTCTCTTGCACATCCATCAATCCATCCTTGCAATTAGCAACAAAAAAAGTCCTATGGCAGGAGACCAACTTCTCCATTTTACCCAATTTAGCAAAGGGTGGGAATTATTGGGGTAATTTTCAGTAAAGCCCATATTGGTGAGTGTTTCAAACAGAAACACTAATAGCTGCTCAAAACAACTTTAAGGCTTCCTGAATTAAGCCTTTTTCCAATTACAGCCGTACCTTTCAATCAGTAATGGAAAATAATCACACTATAACCTTTCGGAAGTTGTCTCATCTAAAACCTTTTGCATCACTTCCAGTGTGAATTTGGGTTAGCTTCAATTTCCATTCACAAATGTTGATTGTCTCTCATAGCTAGAGTGAAGAACCCTCGATAAGTAAATTCCTCTAAATCTTCTCCCCTATCCATCCCATCACCCGTAGCCACCAGCCAGTGAGGCTTTAGTCCTCTCTTTAGTCACTTTGGTGGCTCTTCAGTGAACCATCTCCAGTGTATCAGTGTCTTCCTCAGGGAAATCATTCAGGAGCCAGCAGTTTTGTCAGTGCAGATGTACAGATGAAATGACCCCTGGCTAACTCAGGAACTCAGCATTGCCCAGAGAAATCCCCTACTGGGAACACAGCTCTTCCCCCTGCGCTCTCTGGTCCTAGAGGGAGAAGCTGACGTGGGGCCAAGCTAAAGCACAGATGACCAGATAGCTCTGGGCCATGGAGACACCCTCTTCGTTATCTGTCAACCTTTACTGTGTTAACTCTATGTTGTCTCAAAAGCTGCTGATAAACTGTGAAACACAAGATGTTGAGAGGTGTGACACCTCACCAGAAGTGCTTCTCCTCTTACCAGTACTGTATTAAGTTATTAGTTTAGTTTCCTACATCAAAATACCATGAGGTACTAAGTAAAATGTATTTCTTAATACAAAGAAGTATTTCTTCTTAAAAAATCTGGAGTATTATAAAAAACAGACATCAAGTTGGTAGGACAGGATCCATAAATACTTATTAACTGGCATTACTAACAGTAACACTTCCTAACCGAGTTCTTCATGAGGCTTTCAAGTGTTTCACTTCAGGTTCACACGGAGATGACTAAGCCATACACGCCTAGGTCATGTCCTTTGCTCTCCTCCTACCCCTCCTGGAATTTTCCCTGTGTCTAAGAAGAAAATTTAACTCTATCCTAGCAAAATCAGGACACCCAATTTATTAACAAACAATATTAAAGACAAACTGTTCCTCAGCCAATTCTTTTAAAACTCTAGGATTAAAATTATCTGAATATATTAATTAAACAGAAAAAAAAAGAGTGTAACTTCAGAAGTTGCTGCTCAGCATTCTCCTGATTTTCCAGGGGAACAAGACATTTTCATAACCATCTTCTGAAATAACTACATCAGCTGGCTCTCACAACAGCAGTACCTGACTGCTCTTGCATTTATTAAAATGTTCTTCAGAACAAGCAGTTTGTGACACTTTCTGGATTCTTTGTCCTGACTGATTTGGCTCAGAATTGCCTTCAGCATGTAGAACAAGACCTTTGAAAGGGCCAAATACTATAAACACAATCCCATGAATGCATTTTAGTGGTTTAGACTAGAATATGTTTGCATGCATTTAATAGAGTCACAAATGCTTGCACCTACGAAAGCCCTCACTTCTAGTTGTGCCAAGATGAAAGCCATCACAGAACTCCTCTCCACTGCACCCAACCCATGCTGAGTTATCCAATGTCCATTTCTGACACTCAGCATTGCTAAGGATGCTTCAACACAGGGAATGGGAGGTTTCTCTCCCAAATGCTCTGAGCACCAGCTTACAGACAAGGCTGACAGCCCCCACACCCAGGACACCTGGTCTTGAACTTTGTATGACAGCACACTCCAAGCACTCCAAATCCTTCGCTTCCAAGCTGATAATGAGCCAGAAACTCAGGAATTTATTGCTCTGTTCCACCTAAAGCACCATTCCTTCTGTCACTTTTGCACACTTTGCTTAAGCAGATGACAACCAACTATGCATGATTCACCTTTTGCTCATACAGACTATGCCACCAAACCCAACAAGAATGAATTCACTCTCACAGATGAGTAACTCCAATTCAAAATGGACAAACGTGCCCTGGCCAACACATTGCAAACCCAGCCAATGCACCTAGAAGATCCACATGGAGCACCACAGCAATGCTGTGTACAAGGCCAGTAACCTGGGGTATGGCCCTAACGACTGGCTAGGAGTGACCACAACCCTCCTGGATCCTGGTGGGAGGTGACACCAGAGACTGCAGGGCAGAATTTCAATCCAGTTTACTCAGTGAGGCAACAAGGCTTTATGTGTTGTCCTTCTGAGAAATTTGTCTGGAAATCTCCATGAAATCCCATTAAGAGCACATTTTGGAGGTGGGGAGTGAATGCAACACAAGCTCCAAAGTCAGTGCAGCACTAATATTTTGACATCCACTTGGGACATCCTGCAAGAAATCTTTAATGTCCATGACTATCAAGTTCCCATACAGGGTAAGGTGAAAAGTGCCCCAGGACCAAGCCTGACCATGGTCTCTTTGCAAGCTGACCATCAGTGCAGGAGACAAGGTTGTCATGTGTATGTGTGTGTGCCCAAAACCAACCAACCAAATAAATAAATAAAATAAAAAGATGAAAAGCAGCTAAAACAAGATTTAAGTTCAGCCTGCTCATCCATACCTATCTCTCAAATCTGGAGCAAGCAAGAGGACCAACTACAGAAGGGTTAAAGGCACCTACACAAAGGAAACTCAGTAAGGCCCTGGAAAAAATGTTTTTGGTTCTGAGAGGCACAGGGGGAAGCAGTCCTTCTGTTGTTGGACACTATGTGAGATGCCTGCAACTCACCCACCATCCCTAACTGAAATACATGTTGATGGACTTGAGGGCTCAAAGAACAACCTCTTGATGTACTTTGCCATCAGAATATGTGTCTTGGACCACCAATGAAAGAAACACAACTGTGAGGCTGCACTAAGGAAAGGAGATGGTGAAATGTTGGGTCTGTCTTCCATTTCACACAGGTGATTCTTTAAGTTTTGGGCAACAACATACCAACACTGCAGGCTTCTCACATGGTGTCCAACTCATGAACACAGACAGACAAAGGTAGTCCTTTGCTGCCAGAGCTCCAACTTCCCAGAGCAAGTCCTTCTGCTGGGAAGGCTGCTAAAGGGCCCAGCCCTGAAAACCATTTCAATGCTGTAATTAATGAGCAAGATAGACATTTCATCCTCACCCCTGAAGAAGAAAAGATGCCTCTGCAGTTAAAAGCTCAAGTTAGGAGGTAAGGGAAGAGAACTTGACTCCTGGTTTTGCCACGTGCTTCCTAAGTGACCTTTGGGCAAGTTACTTCATTTAATTTGAGACTTGTAGGCACAGGCAATTTCCCAGCACTACATATTAGACTACGCAAGTCTGTGCAGCTTATCTCCAAAAAGATCTTCCCCTTGCTCATCCTTCATCTTCTTTCCCCCATCAACATGACATTAATGCAGCAGACCTGAACACATAATTGCACATTTCTTTTGTGAGAAGAAAAAGCTACATCTACTGCACTGTCCAGAGGAGAAGCACCATACCCAAACCATGGTGCACGCACAGTAGCCATGGGCTTGCCAAAATGAGGAGTTCACAGCACTGTGGAGTTAAATTCAACATGGCAAATCCAAAATCCTTAAAGGTTTTTTTTCCAATCTGATGGGTAAAAAGAAAACTCAACATAGTGAAAGGTTGGGATCTCCCTATACTGATTTCAGATCCCTGATTTTTATTACTAGAGCTGTTTGCAAACACCCTGCTGTGAAACTTTTCCTGGAGAGTTCATCAGATCTTGCTGGTTTCTTTGAAGTAAAGATTTACTTTTAAGTAAAGGAAATACTTGTTAGCAAGGAGGCGTGAAGGAAAAAATATATAGGAAATTTATGTATCCAAAGAAAAGTCATCCAGGAAACCTTATTTCTACAAAGCTTCCAAAATTCTGTAACTTGCATGAAAAATCCAAGCCAAAGAATGTTTGGAGGAAGGAAAAAACCAAACCAAAACCAAACAAACCCCAGCAGAAATAAGTAACCCATTTAACTGGGAGCCTACACACTGAATACTGTCTACCTTACACACACAATCCTTTTTCTTTCTGAAGTACTAGGTCAACAAGAACAAACCAAAGCAGGGCAGGGACTGCAGATATCAAGAGCTTTTCACCTCCGCAGGGCTTGGTGTCATATTTGCTTCTACATCACAAGACTGTGGCTGTCTTAAACTTCCAGCTCATGTTTGCAGCTGATACACTGATTCTCAGTTAGTTCAATGAAAGCTATCACTGCAAACCCTGCCCTGCTGGAGCTCTGAGAAGGAAAACATCACCAGGGCTTCACGCACTTCCGCACCTGCGTGACCCCATGTTACGGCTGGCAACGCTTCCTCCCTTCTCCCAGCTCCTCGGGAGGGCTCTCCCCACCCCTCTGCCACTGACCCAAGCCCTGTGACCAGCCCCTCTTCAGAGCAAGGCATTTTGCTGTCTCCTGGGATGCACTCAGTGTACCTGTAGTTGCTAAAGAACGTGAGATGGTTACCTGAGGCAGGACACCAGAGGGTTCCTGTGCAAAGGCACCTCCAGCGGCGCGTGTCACCGTGGGAAGAGATGGCCACGCGAAGGCCACCTCCTTCTGCGTTACAGACCAGGCAAAACCACAGCCCTGTGCTGAAACCTGGGTGTTTTTGTATCCAAAGAATACATCCCCTCACCTGCCTGCCCCACAGAAAACCAACCTGCTGCTTTCTCAAGAGAGAGACAGATGGAGGTCACGCTGTGCTTGCTCCACAGGAGGGTCACCACCCTCCCGCAGCACCCCGCGGCGCTGAAACGTCAGCTGGTGTTTATGGAGAAACCCCAGGGGTTCTGCACTGCCTAGCTTTGGTGGCATGCTTTTGTCAATTTTACCAGAATCTTGACAATTTAACAACATAAAAGAGCAGCCCTGAGAGAGAGGGGCAGGCCCCAGGCTGCAGCATCTTGCGGAGCCCGCGGGCTGTTGAGCGCACGGTCACAACAGGAACACCCGCCGCGTGAGATGGCCGAGGCTCAGCTCCCTCAGAGCTCCTCTGGGCCCTGATGGGATTTCCTTGATTGAATTTCACAGGATGCAGCCATTGCAAATGGCTCTTCATGACTCACAAAAGCCATCTAATGAGCCTCCCTGCTTTGATTAGGGCTAGCATTAGGTTTAGAGGACAGCAAATGGATAATACTATTTCCTGGAAAAAAATGTTGGCATGGAAGGACATATTGTCTTGATTAATGCTATTGAGTAATGAGGTCGTTCAGCAATCCTAGATCTAACTTCCTGGCTCCTGCTACCAAAACAAACAATACTGAATTTTACAGCTGCTGAAATGTGTTCAGAGATGTGCTTAAAAAAAAAAAAAGAAAAGGGCAAGTGGGATTAGACTTCAGTGCTGGAAAACTGAAATATACAGAGCTCAGTAATGCTGAGGAATGAGAATAAGCTTTTATAAAATTAAGCCACTTCTATCTCCCCAGACCCCCACCCAAACACCCAGTCTGTGCAAACAGTTGTTGATGTGGTTATTGTAAGAAGCCAATAATAAAACTTCAAGAAATACAGACACTGCTGCATTACTAGAAGGCAATTAAACATCACCTTTTCCCTTTGTTTTGTACGTGGAAATAAAAAATATTTCAAAATAGAAATCTATTAAAAATATATATATATTTATATAAATATATGATATATATGTATTTAACATATAAAATACATTAAAACAAATTTTTAAATCTCACAAAATATTATTTGATATAGACTCAAACCCTCTAGGCACTATTCAAATCACAACTTCTACTCCATGTTGAAAGCCTCTGAAACCATTCACATAAAATAGGTATTTGCACATAATAAAAGAAATAAAACATTTCTATGCCATTTTTCTCTGAGCCATTATGCATCACAAAGCAACACAGAGCGTGACCACCCTTGACAGAACTGTATCCCCCACTTTACCTGACTTTTATTTTCACCCCAGCAGGGCCAGAATTGCATCCTTCATCTAAAGTGAGTTTTTAAGAGGAAAAATATGTACTGCAAAACGTGAACCTGAGCTCTGTATAGTGTGTGCTGGGGGGAATCATAAGGGGCAGGCAAAAAGCCCCAGTGGTTAAGTTCCACACTGCCAAGTTGTTAGGTGAGTGTGTTTGTGTCATGTTTGTGTATTTTACAGCCTGTATCTCATAACCAAGTTCAGGACCTGAAAATGATTGAGCAGCTACAGTGAATTTTGTTACTTCAAACCAATAACCCTGACCATTATGCACATCACATGATGGAAAGCAAGGGAGAATGTCTTCTTCTGGCCTGGTGTTCTTATTTTAAAAGGTGGAGATGTAGTTTCCAACTCTTGTGCCCTGCCTGGAGGCTGAATTCTCTTACCGGGTAGGTACAGGGACTTCAGTCAGAGCACCCAACATGACCGCCTGCTGCAGCCGGACGAAGGCAATGAAAGGACCCTCCAGGAAGTCCACCTCCCCCACCAGAACATTGGAGGCCTCAGCATCACGGGGCAATTTCTTCATGAATTTATTCTTCAGCTGCATCAGTGAAAGAGGAAGGAAAAGAAAATTAAGTCTTGTGAGGCACACAAACAGGAATGTGCAATAAAATTTACCCAGTTTCCACCCATACTTCCTCCTTCGTCAGAATACATCTTCGGCCAATATGCGTCATCCCCACGCACTCTGCTGAGATACAGATGCTAAGAAGATCAGCCCCAGAAGAACAATGCTGATATTGGTGCTTGGAGCCAAGATGATGCTGAGAAGATTACGCCTCTTGGACCTGCTGTTTCTGTTTACAGACCCGAGATGGTATTATTTTGGGGAGGAAAAGGCGTGTAGCGCTGAGGAAGATGAGTAGACCTGGGCAGGGTTTCGGGAAGAAGCACTGCACCACCTCACTGCCTGGCTGGCTGCACAACAGGGACAGGCAGGAGCTTTTTTACCAGTGAAAGTGCAACTCCACGTTCTGCAGTCGCTGCTAAGAAGCCACTGGCCTGAGGAAAATTAATCCTGATGGATGGATGCCAGGAGCTGGGCACCTGCATTTCACTGTGTATGTGTCTATTCAAGTTTGAAGGAAAAGACTAATGGAACTGGTTGCTCAAAGAAGCTGTGGCTGCTCCTCCCTGGAAGTGTTCAAGGCCAGGTTGGATGAGGCTTTGAGCAACCTGGTCTAGTGGAAGGTGTCCCTGCTCATGGCACCTCTCATGTTTCCACCATCCATTGCTTCATATTCAAGTTACTGCAGCTGACGTTTTACCCTGCCACAGCAACTCCTAACTTGATCCCAACTCTGTCCTCTATCCCATAATACCTTTCTAAAAGAGAGACATTTTAAGAACAACACACAGAAGTTTAAGTAAGTGAATTGCTAACATCTGGAGCACAGATAATATACCACTCTGACAGATCTGCAGTCCAGTGGCAAAGAAATCCACTTCAGCACAGCTCCCCAAAACCCACAGCAGCTCACAACACGGGCTGGCTCCACAGCCCTCAGAAGCCCCAGAGCACACACTGACTGATAGTTTTAATACTTATGAACTAGAATACCTCAAACAGCCAAGAAAAAAAAAGAAGGTGCACAGTAATTCCCAACAGCATCTTTGTAACTTGAAATTGATGCTGCCAATTAATTGTGTATCCCTTGGAAGAACAAGCAAATGACAAAATCCTCGGACACACGAGTTTCAGGGACACACTCAGCAAAACCCAGCAAGGAAATCTGGTGCTCCTTAATGGAGAGCTTCTCTGGAACAAGACTGTGCCGAGCCAGGGATTATCTGTGGGGTGACAAAGCACTTAAGTGTCCTCCCTAAATGAGTACAGCATCCACTGCCGTGGCCATGCACCTGGGTGGGGGCAAGGCTGCTGTCATGGGGAGGAGGAAGGTGAGATGGTCAGTGGTGGAAGAGGATTCTGCCTTGGCCATGCTGGTGGAGTGCACCACTGCCCCCAGCTTACACCCACCCCTCTGTCTGGCTGAGCACTCAGGTTGCGTCCTCGCAGCTGAGGAGGTCTGAGACAGCTTTGTTTTTAACTTCAGCAGCAGCAGAATTAATGTGAAGTGGAAGGCTTTTGAAAAATCCTGCCTTGAGTTGGTTCCCAGCTTCCCCCCCTGCCCCCTAACCCTGGGGGATCTTTGGAGATGCTCTGTGTTCATCTGGCTAAGGGTGAATGGCGAGGGAGGATGTACTGCCAGAAACACCAACGGGGGGTAACACTGAACTGGGCTGTGAATCCGTAATGAGCTTTGCCAGGAGACTCAAGGAAGTAGAAAAATGGAATAAAGTCTCCTGAAAAGGCATGAATTATTGATTCAGCAGGAAGAAAACTGCTGGAACAATCCTACTCCCGCACGCTTCAGTCAGGATTACCAGCAGAGAAAACAGTAAATGAACAACAAGGAGGTCTGTGGAGGAAGCCTGAAAAAGTGCTACCAGTTCTTCCATGAATAGTGTTTTGGGGGGAACTGGAGACAAAAAATAACGGGAAGATGGCAAATCTACAATAAACATCCAACGTTGCTGAACGGGCTGGTCGCGTGCTCACGTGTGCTGCTGAACGAGCACGGTGCTGGCCCAACCCCAGGTGCCTTTCTGCATCAGAACCAGTGAGCAGGATCTCAAGACCTTGGCTGACCAG
The DNA here is from genome assembly GCA_907165065.1 of Caprimulgus europaeus. Next base: position 81,396,280 of record OU015526.1, read on the forward strand.
CTCCTGAGGCCAAGGGGACCTCTGCCCAGCCCATCAAAACAGCCTGACTAATTCTGAAGAGCGATCATCATAGTGGGTTTTTTAGCTCCAAAGGAGTTTTGCAGCACCACTCACCACTTTCTTAAATCATTTATCAGATAGGTGGCGGGAAGGGTGCAGTCAGCACTTTAATCCATTTTGAACCATTCCCCAAAGAGGCTTCAGAAAGATTTGAGTCCTCAGCAGCACTTGAGAGCGGGGAGGGAGAGAGGGAGGGAAGCTGGGAGCACTATCTTCACTTTCCCTGCACTCTGCTAAACTGAGCATCGTTCCAACCCGACTGCGAATGTCACGTTAAAGGCCACAGATGCCCACTGCTGCATGGCACAAAAGCACAGCAACCTGCAAATCACCATTTCCCTCAGTGTATTCTAACACTCTGTTATCATCAGCACCACTTCAGGCTTATTGGAAATGAAAGGAACTCCTAAGCACACGCGGCTTTTAACTGCGTCTCCTGCTTTGCTCTGGGGCACGTTAGGGTGCTGTAGCCCTGCCCGCCTTGCTGTCCTGTAGATGCCACCTCCCCTGGAGAAGACACTGCTCCACAGCCAGAGAGGCAGCTCCCGACTGCTGCAGCTCCCAGCCTGAGGTGCAGCTGTGAAGGAAAGGCAGGAGGCCAGCTCACCAGCCTGGGAAGTGGGAAGGAGCAACTGCAGTCACCATGGCCAAGGTGACTTGGCAGCTGGGTAAGTGGTGTGCCCCTGGACCTCCTGGCAAGATATTAAAAAGCAATTTAAGGGATCAAGTCAGACCGATTTTCCTAAGTCACTCAGCATCAAGTAACTTGTAAATGATGGTGAGCTGCTGATTTTCTTTTGGGAGCACCTAGCACAAGCAAGAGCATAGCTGTCCAACAACCACGAGCAGGAAAAATCAACCTTAAAAACTTGGGAGTCCTCAGGTGAGCAGGTTCTCTGCATGGAGAGGAAATAGGGGAGCAGAAGGAAACAAGCAGCCCCTCAGCCTACTCGCTCTCAGGGCCCTCAACAAACCAGCAGAGTAAAAACCTTCTGCTGCCGCGGCTTCAGCCAAAGACTCCGGCGCACGGTGCTCACCCTTACGCAGTTTGCTAACCAAGGATCACTTTTTCCTGATTCAGGACTAATTTACACCACTGTCTCGTGAGCCTCTCCTGGGCTGTGCTCAGGCAAGTAGACTAGATGGAAGGAAGACATCTTTTACACTGAGGGTGGTGAAACCCTGGCACAGGTTGCCCAGACAGGTGGTAGAAGATCCCTGGAGACACTCGAGGTGAGGCTGGACGGGGCTCTGAGCAACCTGAGCTGGCTGAAGATGTCCCTGCTCACTGCAGGGGGGATGGACTGGATGGCCTTGAAAAGTCCCCTCCAACCCAAACCACTGGATGGTTTTATGATTCTATAAATCCATGAAAAGGAGCCCTTGGCTGGGCAAATGCAGGGCTCCTGCCTGTGACCCCTGGCACACTCTGCAAAGTCGTTTGCAGCCTCATCCAAGGCAAGAGAAAACCCAAGGCAAGTGGAAACACTGTTAAATGAGTCATTAGCTGAAGCATCTGAAACAAAAAGCTAACCAAAATCCCATGACACAGCACTACAATTATAACTAGAGAAGCCCTTTCACCAGTCCCATTACTGTAATGATGCTCCAGGTTTTGCAGAGCAGCCTGCAAGGAACATGTAGGCACTGATCTCTGGGAAATCTGCTTGCCCTTGTGTGTCATAGTTGTACTTGATCACCCCTAGCCTAAGGAAGAGTTACTGAACAAAAACATCCCGCTGTGTGAGCTGGAGTTCAGGTAAAACACACCAGCTCTTCAGGAACAGTCTCCTTTGAAAATGAGGTTCCAAGCCTACAAAAGCTTGGAATGAGTTGCTCTCTGGGGATGGAGTTCTGCAACGTGCCATGTGCCACCAACAACCACCTCTGCCTTTGCACAGGACACCGTGCACTGAGCACCATGATCAACCCCTCCTGACTTTGGCTACTCACCCAATTAGCATTGCTCGGATTTAAATGCCAGTTGCATGGGAAGAGCAGTCCCAGTTAATTAAGCTGGGACACAGCTAGTCCATTCACATGCCATCTCACACCTATTTTACACAGTGTAAAGCTTTGCAGCTATGGCCTGTCTGAGAAATCAGCCCTAAGTGAAAGGAGGGCTGGGGTGAAAGAAAACCAGTGGGTGAAATGTGAGGCCGTGACTCGTATAAGCTTTTCTGCTACAGGTAGAGCAGTTGCTATCACCACCATCCTCACCTGAGAGCACCTGCCCAGTCTGCAGCAGGGAAGCTCCCATGTGCAAAAAAAAAATGGAAACAAAGAAAAAAGGAAACTGTTCTTCAAGTCTAATGCCATTACACAGGACAGCAGCTAACCACTAATCCCTCCTCGTTACAGTAACAACATTAATGAACCAAAATCAGAATGAAAGGGCCAGCCACTGACTTCATCTAAGGAAGCTATAACACATCCTAACCCACAACCCACCTTCCTCCAGCCAGGCAGGACCTGAACTCCAAGCTTGAATCCTCCTTTCCCATCAGCAGCATTAAGTTGCTACCACCAATGGAACTGAGAGACCAGAGCAAACCTCACTGGTGTGAGAACCTGAGAAAGCTCTCTAGCTGGCAAACAGCAACAACATCATCTCCAGGCTTTTACTTAAACCCCAGGAAGGCAGCTTTTGGCAGTCCCTCTCTGGGAAAGCCAAGCTACCAGTTCCACCCCTCCTCTTCTTTTTTATGCCCTTCATCTATTTGCAGGTCTCCCTCCTCTTCTCCAAGCCACGCTTTTTCAAGCTGAAAGAGCAGATTAGATTATATTTCTAACAGATTATATTTCTAATAGATTATATTTGGTGTCTCCAACAGAGTCCATTCCAACGTGCTCTTTTTCACTCCACCACACACCATTTCTAAGTTCCTTACATTCAACAACCTCCAGAGTTGCACTATTGTGTTGGTCTCTTGTCCCATGTAACAAGTGACAGGACAAGAGGAAATGGCCTCAAGCTGCACCAAGGGAGGTTCAGATTGGATATCAGGAAGATATTTCTTTACTGAAAGGGCTGTTAAGCGTTGGAACAGGCTGCCCAGGGCAGGGGTGGAGTCCCCATCCCTGGAGGGGTTTAAAAGATGAGTAGCTGTGGCACTTAGGGATTTGGTTTAGTGGGCATGGTGGTGTTGGGTTGATTGTTGGACTCAATGATCTTAGTCTTTTCCAGCCTTAATGATTCTGTAATTCTATGATTAGAAATAGCCAGTGCTTGAAGTGGGGATGACAAGGAGTGGAAGAATCCATATGAAGGCTGGAATATGACTTGGCTTCAGCTCCTGCTTAGCTCATGGAGCAGCAAAACTCCCACCCACCAAATGCTGCTCTTCCCTCTCCAAAGTATGGTAAAACCAGAGCATTCCAGATAAACACAGGTCATACAGATCACCATCACAAGCCGAACGCATATGTGGTGCCTTGTGTAACTAAGCGAAGGCTTCATCGTCCCTGACCACAGGCAAAAGGGATCCAGTTCCCCAAACTCCTGTTATATCCAAGCCAAGTGCAACACAGGGAATCCTCCACCTGGCAGGTGGCACCTTGAGCAAGGGCTTGGGTGAAGAAACTCCTCCACAGCTACGGGAGCAGGGGAAGAAGAGGTGAGGGCTGCATTATTTAACAAACACCATTCAAGATGTCCCCTCCACCTCTGATTACTCTGCATGGGGGTGTGTGTGCTCACCTCACCACAGCATCATGTTCCACCACGGGGTTCCCACACTCGAGCACAGGCACACAGAGCTTTTGGGCTTGAGAAAGGTTAATTCCCCCAGGAATTTGAATCTGCTTCTCTCTCGTTTTTTGGTATCTGTTCACATGTACATTTAAAATGACCTTCCCATAAATTATCCCATGAATGCCTGAAGATGAATTCATGAATTCCATGAAGGAAACCCTCCAGGGAGAGCTTCAACCCTCTGTGTTTTGTCTATGCAAAGAACTATATTACCCAGGAATGCTTTACAGGTATGCTGCTGATACGCTGCAGGGAGAAACAATGCAAGCCAAACTGCTCTCTGCACCAACAAAAAAAGCCAAAGTAAATGAAACTCCAGTTAACTAAACTTCCCAGAACCTTCTCCTTTCCTTCAGAAAAGGTGGCAATGACCTATACTGGAAGACAGTCATTTTCATTCAAGCTCCATGGAGTGAAAGTAGGTCATCCAGGCTGACAGACCTAAAAAGGAGACATTCAAACAGGAAAAGCAGCTAATCACTCCCACCATTAATCACTGGACTTCATTCCAAACAGTGGGATCCCATCAGTGCCCTCCCCGTCCATCGGTCCCCCAGGAAGAGCAGGAGGGTTTCTCTCAACAAGGCCAATTTCTTTTTTAACTTTAGAGCTGGCTTTGGCACCGATTCCCTGTTGATATGGAAACACCAGTTTGAATAAACAGTGCACACACCACAACAAATAAGAAGGGTTTTGTGCCTCTCTCTGACTGACCAGATTCTATGAGGACAGGCTGAAGAGTTGGGGCTGTTCAGCCTGGAGAAGAGGAGGCTTTGGGGACACCTTATAGCGGCCTCCCAGTACCTGAAGGGGCTACAAGAAAGCTGAGGAGGGACTTTTCATAAGGGCAGTTAATGACAGAACAAGGGGAAATGGCTCTAAACTGAAAGAGGGCAGGTTTAGATTAGATATTAGGAAGAAATTCTTCACTGTGAGGGTGGTGAGACACTGGCCCAGGTTGCCCAGGGAAGCTGTGGCTGCTCCTCCCTGGAAGTGTTCTCGGCCAGGTTGGATGAGACTTTGAGCAACCTGGTCTAGTGGAAGGTGTCCCTGCTGATGGCAGGGGCGTTAGAACTGGATTGATCTTTTAAGTCCCTTCCAAGCCAACCCAGTCTGTGATTCAGACCTGGCTTTTGTCCCATATATGAGTCCTCTGAAAGTGCAGATAACGCCAGGTCAGTGAACTCCCCTTGTATCCACACACAGTCATTTTCCAGATGCTACTGCACCCGCTCAGTAATAACAGGTCCCTGATAAAAAGATTTTATTTAAATGTCCCCTTTATTTTACATCTTGAGCACTAAAGAAGCCCAAGTGATCCAGCCATTTGGAGCTGCCAAGGACATTTAAACAGACCACGACCGAGGGATTTCTCACAGGAGGAGGGACAGCAGTGGGAACTCCCCCAGCTTCCTATGGTCCACGTGCACCACAGCAGCAAAGGGGCAGAGAAAGGCTGTGCTCTTGAGTCTTCTCAATCCCTTTCACTCACAGATAAAGATTAAAAAATAATTTTAAATATTTTCAAATTATTAAGACTACAGGAATCAAGGGCTAACTTACCATCTGAGCTCTACCACCACAAATGACAAACTGTCTCCTGGGCATTGCAAAGAGGATTAAAACCTTGTCTTCCCCAAAAAGGCTGCTCAAACGGAGAAGGGATGCAGCTGCAGGCACGGTGTAGTTTGACATGTCTTGCATGGGACAGGCAGAGGGAAATTCAAGGTACTTTGCCAAAGGATAGCTCAGCTCAAACACAGCTTAAGCAATACTAAGTATAAGCAAGGCCACGAGCATTCCCAAAGATTAATCATGTGGGAATGCTTTTATAAACGTTCTCCTGAAGCATCTGTGACTCAAGACAGTGCAACTACAAGCCAGTGTGCAGCAGCATCCTTAGAAACTGGCTAGAAAGCTGAAAACCACACAGAAAGGCCTATCTTGATGTGCACTGAAAATCAGAGAAAGAAAATTAACAGCAGGCAGCAGTAGGCAAGCAGCCATCATCATCTACACCAGCAGAGGAATGGATGGCAAAGAGCTGGGCAATCAGGAGCACAAAGCCAGCTTTCCAGATGTAGGCATAATCCACACATAGGTGTTTCACCAGTGTAGCCACATCAGTTGGCCATGTGGAAAAACTCCTGCTCTGTTGGGGCACACAGCCCACACCAGCAAAAGGACCACTTCCCATCACTACAGATCACCCAGTTTGGGGGTTCCAGCTGGTACAGGCTGCAGGTCTGCCACACAGACTTGTCAGCATGCCATAACTGCACTGGCAATCTCTTTGACCTGCAGACAAGCCTGTAATAAAATCAGAGAGGGGTGTGGGATGCCACCAGCAACAAAGAGTGAAGTGTGGGATGTCCCTGTGCAGACCTTCACTCAGTTGCCTGCAGACTGAACTGCTGTTGCTGCCCAGCACTTTTCTTTCATAGCCCTGTTCTGGGCACCCTCTTTGATTAAAGGCTTCTGCAAGCTGTCAGGAGCTCAGGCAAGAGCAACCCCAAGTAGGAAGTGGCTGAGAGACATAAATATATCAGATAACCTTATACCCATTAAATATATAGATGATGAACCAGAAGCACCTGCTTTTACTAGACCCACCTCTGCTGTGGACCAGATGAGAGTAAACCACAAGGTTGTCTTTTCTGACAGCTCAAGAAACCTTCATTAGGTGTTTCATTTTGGTGTTATTCGATATGGTGTTAGGAAAAAACCTGAGCAAACAGCTCGACCTTTGAGAGCTGGAGGAAAACTCCTGCCATGAGAAGTCTTGGTCTTTCAGACACTGCTCTGGTACCACTGATAGGTGTGGCAATAGAGAGCCCAGGAGAGAGCAGGAAGCCTGGATGCTGGTTTATTAATCAGAAAACAGAAAAGAAAAATTAATTGTCCAAAAGTGCCACTGCCTCTGCTTGTCTAACCAGTTGCAAATGACCAGGACATGAACTGCAGCCAAGACCTCATGAAGCAAGACAAACGAAGGCAAATCACTTCTCCGCAGCGCTACCTCAGAAGCAGTGTTCTGCCAACTCCAGTACAATGAAAGGGAACGCACCTCCTCTTCCCTGATTACCCTCACAAAGTGCCAAAACGTCGAACAAGCCCAGAGCACAACCAGAAAACAGCAAAAAACAGCAGGAGAAAACAGCAAAACCAAAACTCGCTGGGTTTATTGAAGCTATTCCTCATCGGAGGGGGTTGAGTCAGGGCCCTGGTGTCTTCTGCAAGATGCTCAGGGTGCTGAACCGGTCTCTTTTGCACTCCCAGTGTGACACAGTACAAGGAACCAAGCTGTCATTCTCATGGCAGAGAGGAGCCGGTTCCTGCTAACGACCTGGCTCCAGTACTCATCAGTAACACGCTCCTGAGCACCCGCACTGCCGATGGACACGCCAGCGGCAGGGAGAGTGATCCCAAGCCTTTGGCTTAGCTGTGGGGCAAGCTTCCCACACCGCTGGAGGCCGAAAGGGAAGGCTCCCTTCGGAGCTCCCCTTTTTGTTTGCCAGTTGTTCCATCTCCTGCAAGACAGTGTGATTATCAAGTGTGCCAGTGGAAGTGGGAATAAAAGCTTTCTCCCTCTCTTCACTTCTTCCCCCACCAACCTTCGCCTCTTGCAGACATCATTAACTATCCTCTCAGGGCTTTTTATCCCACAAGCTCAGCTGGGAACCTGATGGGCTAAAAACTTTTTAACACTTTGGTGGTTGTTCAGCAGGTCCCAATGCCATGAAATAACAATGTAAGACTAAATTAAGGCTGAACATCTTGGAGAAAACACATGTTCTTTTGCTCAAGCAGAAACTGATGCTCTCCACAATCTGCTCTACGCAGGAGAACGCCGTGCTGACGGCACAGCCGCTTCGGCAAAGCTGTGGTGTCCACACACCGTGCTGCTACTGACTGCAACTGACTCTGCACTATCAAAACCAACAATAAACCACTGCCCCATCAATTTCCCTTTCCACAGGCCACCAGTTGTGACAAGCAGCCTGCCCATACGCAGCCGAGGCAGGAGGGCACTGTGTTTTGTCTGCCACAGGCACACGAGAGCTGAATCAATATTATTGATACAACTTTTGTGAAGAGTAATCTGCAGTTAAAGGTTTTCTGCAAACTCTGCGCTTTGGTAATTGGCCCTTCCTCTTGTTTCAGCTTTACAGTCATTTGCTTTCCATAAATTAAAGGGGAAAAAAGAGTAACATGAGGTTTTTATAATTTAGCTGACATCCCACCCTTACGAATAACCCAGGACTTGATTACTTTCAGATTTCTGCATCGTTTTATCATTTCACACAGTCTTATTCTGATGGCAAAATTATCTCATCCGGTCTCCAATATAAGGAAGAGAACTACACAAAGCCAATGAACATGTTCTAACTCCACCATTTTCCATGGAGCAATCTCTCCTTTGCCAGAGCTGCTAACCTGACTGCTTATCATGCAGCTGTAAACACTTGACAGCAGAGGGGACAGAGAATGAAGAGGCAGACACTTAAGCTATTTGGTTGGACTGTTTTAGTGAATAGCAGCACACTGACATTGTTTTTAGAGGACAAGATGACAGTAAAAATGAGTGCAATGATTTTAAAATTATCAAAGAACAAGCCAACCACAGAAGTCTTAAATAGTGCAGCAGGTTGGCTGCAGGGCACTGGGTTCCCACCTCCAGCCCCAGCTCCAAGGAGCCCGTGTGTGGCCATCCCATCAGGCAGGGCAGGGAGCAGATCCAGACAGAAGTCACATATAAAAAAAAATAAATATAGATATTAAATGGTGTCATAAAATTACTATTGCCAGGGCTGGGCACATATAGAGAGCGAGGTCAATGGAGTGTTAAGGAATACTAGTTATTTAGCTTAAATAAATAAGTTTTAAACAGACTGAATCGCTCTGTGTGATACCATATACTGTGTATTTAGCATAATTTAGCATGAGCAGCCAGAGTCACTGAAGCCTTAGGCCACAAGCTGTGAACTTTCACCTAGAAAAGTTGAACTTCTCTTGAACTCTTGCTTAGTTATGTGAAGGAAGGCCCTAAAATCAGTGCCAACTGGGAGCGAAGGAGGCTACGACCGTCAGCAGAAGCTGCAACCTATCTGGATAAGAACAGCGAGGGCAGCCCACCTGGAGACAGAGAAGGAATCCAACAAGGAACAAGCAGACCCCAGACCAGGAATTACCGCTGGGCCAAGAGGCACGTGCAAGGCTCGTGAACAGCGCGCGAAGAACGGCTGCGTAGACTGCAAGGGACTTCTCGTCCTGGGTCCCTCACCCAGCTCGAGCTGCTCCTTTTGCTCTACCACTCAATTACATGATTTATTTTCCTCAGTCTGGTGTTTTGAGAGACTGCTGTGGGAAACCTGGGGTGAAGAAACTGCTTGAACAGGAGAACCTTTTGGAAACCCGCCATCGGCGAGCGCAGCCTGCGTGTCTCTGCTCCTTCCTCGCCTTTCTGCCGGCCAGCCTCTTCCCTTCCCCTCCAGCTGATGGCTCTTTGCCCTGGCAGCCAGGGAGCGGGCAGCGCTTTTTCTGCTGGTCCTTTGGAAAGAGCCCAAGAGCCTTCTGTCCTTTCCTGACTCCAGCCTTTTCCAAGAGGGATCCTGAGTTCATTTTCTTTGTGAAAGAGCTTAATGGTTACCCGGTAAGAAGATTAACTCCAAAGAGTGCGTTAAGAAGGCAAAGAGTATGAGAAAAACAAAACAGAAGCAAGATCAAAGTAAACCCCAAGTAAGCATAAAACCATCTCCTCCGTAAGGGTGGAGGAACCAACTTCACAGCACTTACTACAGGTAAATCTGAGTACTATCTATAATTTCAATAGAACCCCAGATCTTGTTATCACCACTGGCTGTACTCATGTCAGTGTCTCCTGGGACCACTGCAAATATTGCCCCTTACCCTCAGCACTGTCTGTCTTCTTACTCATCTTTGCAACCTGTGAGAAGGCCACTGAGCTCAACAGGACATCTAACCAGGTTCAGCAAAGCCCAGCTCCTCATTACAGTCATGGGCAAGCTGAGGGTTCTCATCTTCTCTCGCTCCTCTTGGTCACTGACTGTTCCTCTGTCCCTGGAGGAGGCAAATCCCGTTGTCACCACCTCCACTGTGCATTCACCTTTGAACAGTGGCATCTTTCCTGATTTCTCTGCAGGGCATCTCTCAGGGAGGGCATCCTCTGACAGGTCCTCTGGGATCCGCTGCCATGCCCTCGACGAGATCCCAAGCAATGTGCACCCCTCTCTGTCCCGCTGTGACAGAAGCACCCACCTCACCCAGGTGCTGCCATGGCACACAGGTATGAAAGCATAAATGCATCTGTTCCAGCTTAAGCCTCTTCACAGAGCTGTCTATGTTAGCACGGCTTCTTCTGCCACTTGTGAAGCAACTGTCCAAGAGGCAACCAGTCCACCTGAAACCCAGACCAGCTCTGCAACTCCAACTCTCCTCCAGGACTGGAAAATACACTCAGGAGACCAGGCTTGAAAACAGGCACCTCAAAGAAGTGCCTGTAGTCAGAGGGGTCCATCTGGGCTCTTGCCTTTGTAGCTGAGGTCCTGGCTGCTTACTGCCCCTGAACTGCATTGTCTAAAAAGCCCACCACAATCCAAGCCACCTGAAAGCAGCCTGGCCCAGGTGACCATGCTCAAGCACTGCTGCCAGTAACAGGGGAGAGAGGTGGCCAAGGGTGTTAGGTAACATGCCAACACACGCCACTCTTCTGCATAGAGCATTCCCCCACCCAGAGTGTCTCCTGACCTTCTCCAGCCTTGCTTTGTTGCCTCTAACCTCAAAGGTTTTTCCTTGGAAACCACCAGTTGTGGCAAACATGGGACTGAATGGAAAAATTCAGTACTCACTAGTGGTGAGGCAACTGCAGCGTGCCAAGAGATCTGCTGGTGGTTTGGCTCCACAGACAATGATCCCAAACAAAACACTATCAAAGAAAATGTCACAAACTGACTTCAGCCTGTCACACTTCCTCCACACACACATATACACAGAAATTGGAATGGTCCCTCTCTCCAGCAGGCTCACAGCTCACTATATGGCCTCAGTAACTGTCAAGCTTCCAAACAGGACACCAAAATAATGAAAGCCAGTCACCCTGCTGTCAAGGCAAGAAAACCTGTTCTCTTCCCAGCTCCTGTTGTTGCTACACCATGGATTATTCCCGTGCCTCCTGCATGGCAAGCTAAGTTCTGCTCAAGAAAGTTGCCAGGCATCACCACAATGCCACAAATTTTATCAAGGCAGGAGTTTCAGTCAATCAGTAACAAAAACTGAGATCTACAGTGATCTCCCAGGCCAGCAGCGAGAGGCGTACAGTACAAGGGCTCCATTGTGCAAAGTTCATCAGCAGGACACGGGCTAATTAACTAAGCGGCTCTTTGGAACTAGTTAGTTTTCAAGTTACAGTTCTTCACTACAAGCATTATCTACATTGAAAGTTGAAAACTTTGGGGCGCACTTCCAAAGGGGATTTATTAACAGATGTCACTATTAGCACTACCAAAACATCTATTTTTATACCCAATTCTCCACAAAAAGTCTATGATCTGTACGTGTCCAGAGACACTTCAGCAGGAGGGGCAGCTAAACTTTGTGTTACTGAGATGTACAAAGCCTGCTGCAAGGCTCACACCTCGTTTCCTGCTAGTCTATGCACAAGACCCCAATTGTAATGTGATTAGAAATTAAAAAAAAACAAGAAAAAAAAGAAAAAAAGCTATTTTACAATCCTACTCTTTCTTCAAGTGTGGTCACATAGATTAAAGGATACATGCTACAACCCTGAAGGACACCGAGGGCAGTACAAAACACGTTGCCCCCTTCTCTTCCTGTCAAAGCATAGTTATTTATCTTGATTCTATACATATATTTATTTTTGAAATATTTAATTACTCTTACCAGACTTTTCTACACTGATTACGTGGCTGTGTTACAGGAGACTGCAACCAGCCATCATGTGAAGGACCAGAGTCATTCTCAGCTGGCCAGCACCACTGCGTTACCCAAATAATTTTCCAAAGTGACTCTCATTGGCATTCAGAATAACCATGGGACTAGAGAATGCTGAAAGACACGAAATCAAAAGGTTCCCTAAAAGCAACAGGCATGCCTTGAGAAGAACTCCCTTCCTGAACCACGACAAAGGCTTTTTTGAGATTTGCACAGAGACCTTATTCAGATCCCAGTTTTCTAAGAGTTGAAATAAACTCACTCTTACCCCTCAGACTCTTCAGCTCTCAGAAAGGAGGAGAACACAACACAAAGCCCATGTGATATACCGCAAACACAACCCTAGTCCAAGAAATTGGTCAGATTTGTGGAGATCTGGCACTAAAGGCCAACTTGAAGTTCATTACTCAGCTCCACTTTGGAGCTGTTCTCCCACAGTTACCTGTCAGCACAGTTGTCTCTCTGAAGTGACGCACGCTTGCCGGGGTGAGGTAGCATCTTCTATCCCACCATCTGCTCTAGAAGGGACACATTCCCCTGAATGCTCCTGATCTACCCTATGGCCCCTGTGAACACATGCCCTGGAGTGCAGCAGGACCTTAGCTGCTGTGCAGGCTCTTGCTGTAACCCCTGAAGACTCTCTTCTAAGCAGGAAGAGGACCCAAAATACATCAATATCTGGAATATTCTCCCTCCTTTCTCATGGGTATCAGCAACCTGGCATCACTTGCTTCAGGCCTTGCAAGAGCTTTACCTGCTGTGTTCAAGGGCTGGTGCTTAAGAAGCAGAGGATCCAGCCACATCACTTGGAAACACTCTACTCACCTTGTTCGCCCTCTTCTTCTGCTTCAGCTTTACGGTATAGAGCCTCTTTCCCCACCATCCAGCTCCTCACCATACACATCACCAAGTAAGGTCTGAATCTGAAGCTTACCTGATCTTTCTCAGGCTTGTCAGAGATGTCATTCAGACTGGTGGAAGTCAGGTTTCTGTGAGCCATGGCGGGGCTGCCTGTAAGAACAATGTCGACACCAGTTAAAGCACCTGTTTCCATCCACTCAGAAGAACACAGAGGCTCAGGCTACAGCAACACCTTTCCTTGCACCAGGGAGGTGGATGTGAGGAATTTAAGACCCTGACAGGCTGCTTTCTGTGACTTTATGTGGCACATGTGATATTAAGATGCTAGCACTTTGTCATCTCTGACCCACAGCATTCCAATGACTCTTAGGAGAGCAAAAGAGCTGAAGGACTTTCCATAACTCCTGCCTGCAGGAGGTAAAGCAAAGCAGCAATAGGCTGCTGACACTGATGCTGCTGGGTCACCCAGGACCCAGTCACAAACCCAACCCTCAACAGGGCTGGGACCCTCATAGTCACCTCGACCTGCAAACCCCTTGCCTTAGCTCTCCTATGCTACCTTAGCTACCCTATGGTCCCCAACATCCCAGACTTTGGTACATAGCTCACGCAGCGAGGGAGGTTGGCAGCTCTTGGTCCTTCAAAACAGCCCATCTACTTTTCTTCAAGTAAGCTCACAAACCTTAAGCATTTGACTGATGAAAGCAACGTGTGCACCACACTGACAGACCAAAAGTCACCAACTGCCGATGCCAGATACCCCAGAGAGATGAAGAAAACCCCCAGAGACAAAGGGGGACTGAAGCAGTTCTACAACCCCACTAAAAGCATTTGTAGTCCAAACTGAAGAAACACAGAAAGAGCTATAATTGTGAAAGAAGAAAAATGATTTAATTAAAAATCTTCTGGGATGGACACAGTATCATGAACCACAGCAGTCAGCACGCATTTCTTTTAATTATTCTGAGATTTTCCCATCCCTTCTCACCCACGCTCACAGGAACCAGAAGCACAGCAACAGGAGCTGTTATCACACAGTTTCTGGCCATGAATGTCACTGGAAAGACAGAAAACACCCAAAAGGAAATGGCACTGAGGCATTTCCCAACTTAGGCTGCGTTTTGAGAAAATACTGATTTAACTTGTGCTTTGATATTCACAGCAAAATGAAAGTTCAAGTTCTCAGTGTTCATCAGCTCCCAGTGCAAACAAGCTCTAGAACAAATTGGCATACTGAGCATAAAAAAGGAATAGCAAGAAAAAGTTGGGTTTTCTTTACAACATATTCAGCCTATGTGGAGACAAGACTTAGAGCATTCTTTCTTACGAGCCACTTGGAATCACAATAGACCTCCTGTGTGTTATGGCCACATCCAGGAACGTCACCACAGCAAAAGCCAAGCACAATCAGAGACATTTGGCATTATAAACGAGGGGTCCCCAGCTTTTCCTCTCCCTGCTGTTACTGTGAGACAGATTTATGACCCTACACATCTCTATAAAGTATTTACAAATCTCTTCACTCATAAAATCAGAAACACCACTTGGAAGAGTGGTTTAAGCTCCATACATTAGTAACCATTCTCCCAATTAATTACTAGCAAGTCAAAATTATTAATGTCTACAAATTTGTATTGAATGTTTTGATCCAAATCTGTAGGTAGAAGATACACAAACAAAACAGGAAAGAAGTGATCAAACTTGCTCACATATATCGTGGCTGTTACGTGGCAAAGACATTACTTTGTTCACAACTTCTTCTGTGATATGGATATTTAATAAAATGTTTTTATTTGGTAAAAAGCCAAGCTGGACAAAAAAACCTCAAATAAACCCAGGTTATTGTAATCTTGAAGCCCACTACTGAAACCCAGGGCTCCTTCTTCTTGTATGGTGCAATTAATTATCTTTTAAAGGTTGCAGAGACACTGCCAATTCTGGGAAATCTTTGACAAATATATAATGTACTCATAAATTAAAATGAAAGATTGAAGCTCAGTGCAGAGATACACATGGCTGCTTTGTAAATCTGAGCCAATAAAATCAAATCAAGAATCAGGGAAGCACTGTCTTTAAAACACGCTGCTTGTTCACGCTGCTAATTGGTGTCACGGAGCTCAGTGAGTCAAAGCAAAGTTTCTACCAGTTCCTATCACCTGAGTGCTACAGAGTGAGAGAAATCAAACAAGAAAGTCTTTGGCACAATTTGTCTTGAATTTATCTTGACTGCCAAGCAAAGTCAGTCACAGAAAAAAGCTGCTGGAAATGCAAGGTGCAGCGTGTGCAATGTTGGCTCAAAAGCCACGTGGCTCTGTGGACACTGTGGCTCAAATCTGTACAGCCTAAATCCCTTCTGACTCAGGGTCCTCATGGTTGTGCACCTTTGAAGAGCCAAAACCAGGGAGGACATGTCCAATAATATTTTTTAATGTTTGTATAACAAGCTTGCTCCTAAGAGCATCTCTCTGCAGCAGAGTCAGCCCTTTGGAGGTGACAGTGACGCAGGTAATCTCAGTGTCTGAAAAAGACCTGAAAGAAGGGCCTTAAAAACTTGGGAGTCCTCAGGTGAGCAGCTTCTCTGCATGGAGAGGAAATACAGGAGCAGAAGGAAACAAGCAGCCCCTCAGCCTACACACTCTCAGGGTCCTCAACAAACCAGCAGAGTAAAAACCTTCTGCTGCTGGGGCTTCAGCCAAAGACCCCGGCGCACGGTGCTCACCCTTACGCAGTTTGTAACTAAGGATCATTTTTTCCTGATTCAGGACTAATTGACACCACTGTCTCGTGAGCCTCTCCTGGGCTGTGCTCAGGCAAGTAGACTAGATGGAAGGAAGACATCTTTTACACTGAGGGTAGTGAAACCCTGGCACAGGTGGCCCAGAGAGGTGGCAGAAGCCCCATCCCTGGAGACACTCGAGGTGAGGTTGGTCAGGGCTCTGAGCAACCTGAGCTGGCTGAAGATGTCCCTGCTCACTGCAGGGGGGTTGGACTGGATGGGCTTGAAAAGTCCCTTCCAACCCAAACCATTCAATGGTTCTATGATTTTAAGCACTGGAGCAAGAAGTAAGACAGGCAGTCCAAACCCCTCCATCTTACTATCTCATTCTACCAGCAGGTTTGATAGTCATCTTTCACAGGGGATATCCTGAAATTCAGATTTCTGTAGATTGCTATGGCCTTTAAAGAACATTTCTGTGCCATCAGTGCAATAATCCATGCCTTTCCAAGGGCACAGCACACACCTCCATGACCAGCAAGGCTCCTGATGAGCAGCATTTTACAAAGAATAATCAGAGAGAAGTGAGCCTGAGAAAAGTCCAGCTCACCACTGACAGATAAAGCTGGTGGGGCTCGTTAGCTGTGTGACAAAGAGAGCCTAGTTTTGTATTTAATTTAGATGGAAATTAAAATATTCAAGCTTGTTGCATATATAATGCTGCACTGGTGGCAAAATTGATGAAGCCCTTTTCAGAACCAAAGGGTACTTCAGTAGATGAAAGAAATGTCACTAGATGGCTTAGGAGGGAGACCACCCCCTGAAGGGGAATGCAAGCTGACCTACCTGTTTCATCCCAGATGAAGAAAAAAAGCAAAACAGAGTGAAACAGAGCAGCGGGAGGGGATAGTGGGGGTTCCACGGACAGCCAGAGCAGCAACCATTCCACAAGGCACACATTTGCAGTCTTCCCACTGTTAATGCAGCAGCAAGCGTTAGCAGACCGGCTGGCACGAGTCACCCCACTCCTCTTCCTCTCATCCCACCCCCGAGCCCACCCACCCTGAGCCCGGCCCCGGACTTACTGAGCCATCCCACGCTGGGGCTGCGCTGCACCCGGAGTTCATCATCCACCGTGCGGATCGCTAGGCAGGGCACAGAGCTCTCGAGTGGGCTGCGTGCTTGTGAGGTGCAAGCAGGAGACAGTAGCAGCAGCAGCAGAGAGGAGGAAAAGAGCAAAGTTGAAAAATCAAAGGGGAAAAAAAAAAAAAAAGTGGAAAAAAAAGCAAAGAAAGAAATGCTCGAGCAATTGCACAAGCAAGCCAGGTAGGAGACAGTGTTTGAACAGCCACAGTTACACACCAGTGCACCTTGCTGCAGAGTTTGGTGACCAAAGTAGCAAGCCCACCCATCTGGAGCACGACATCTCCTCTGTGTGTTCATTTGGAGGTCTGGAGCCAGCTTTCCACCCCTGGTGTCTAAAATTCAGGCATCTTAGGAGCGGATTTGAAGCAACCGAGTACGGCAGCTGCAGGGCCAGTTGTGCTGAGCAGCCCCAACCTGCGGTGGGGTCAAGGAGAATGGCAGACACACAGCACTTCTGAAAAAAATATCAGGTCATATCCCTGTAGGAGCCAACTTGGAGCATCCTGGCCATGTACACACACCAATTTAGGCCTGGAAATGCATACCTGAGTCTGCAATGCTTCCAATAATGCAAACAGCTAAATGCAAGTGGTGAGATTTTCCAAGCATCCCTTGAAAACACCTCATTTCTGACTCAAACTTCTCTCCTCCTGTGCTGCTATTATTCAGCTGACTCCATCACTCAGCTCTCTCAAGGGACTGAGGAGCCAATTTGTATGAAAAACACTTTGCTGAATAAAGCTGAACTCTAACACAGAACTACAACTTCAGAGGAGAAAAGCTTTCATCTCTCTCTAGCTGTCCTCCTCTCAGCGTGTCAGCCAATGCCCTGCACACAGCCCAAGTGTTATTTTCCCAACTGCACTGTCAGCACGGTGAAAATAACTCATGTCCACGAGGTGTCTGGGCAGCACCGACATCGCCCGCACGGTGATGGGTACCATGCCGTTATTTATGGTGGATAAACACATCACAGATCTCTACAGCCTCTGCCAGCTTGGCTTTAGCATGGTTCAACAACTTCTCCTTCACACTTTTGCCAAAGGCTCTCACAGGTGTTAAATTACAAAAAATACGGGCAGGCAGGAAGCTTTTAAACAAAAATGTCCAAAATGCACAGCAAATGTCACCACCAAAGCACTGGTAAACATGGAGCAGAGAGTCCTCAGGCACCTGCATAAGGAATGGTGACCATAGTTCTCACTTTATACAGCACCAGAACCAGGGCAGACCTGCACAGAGGTGTGCCAGCAGGCAAGGGCTGCTGGAGAGGTGCTACCCTACACCTTATTTATTGCAGGGCTTCACATCAAGAGCTGTGCCCTGTGCCAGGAAAGGACACAAAGAACTCTTAGAAAGCCAGTCAACAAAACAAGACACACAAAAAAACCTGTCAAAAAACCCTGCAGGAGTTCAATTGAAATGTAAAATAGAAATGTCCTTGCTGAACACTTCATACACCTCAAGCTTCTGCCGGTAAAAGACACGACAAGGGCGGTGTCTTTGTAAGGTAACTGAGTAATTACCTGGTACAGCTTTGCTTGCCTTTTTGATAATAATCTTTTTCCTGTTGAAGGGACAGCAAAGGAGAGCTTTGATTTATCCTCCTCCATCTCATGTCACACAAGAAATTACCACTTTTTGCCCCATTTCTTTGAAACCATCCTCCCCACAAGCATGATCCAAGTATCCATCTTTCTGACAGAGCAGTGAATAAAAGGCACTCAGCACACACCTCTGCTGCTCAGAAGTTCTGTGGTTCTGCCAATCTGATTGCTACCCAGCCTTTATCTTCAAAAAGAGCAGCAAAATGAAAGAAGGGAGTGGAGGATGACTCTGCTACCAGGGCTCAGTCATCACCCATGATGGAAAGAGGCACGCAGCAACAGCCACAGACTGGGGTGCTTCAGAGAGAAACTCCCAACAGTACACAACGGAGGGAAAATACACTCATTTCCACAGGCAAAATCTTAAGCCACTTCTGCTTATTCACCTTTCTTCCTGCTTTATTCATAAAGAATATCATAGGGCACATTCAGAAGTTTTAATTATGAATAAATATAACAGAACAGGAGTCTGTGCAAGCTATCGTGAAGAAAGGTATGGAAAAAAATTGGGAGCTCCTAAGACTTATTTAAGCCCTGTGAAATAAGTGAGACACAGGCACCTCAGTGTCTTTGAGAATGATAGCCTGGGGGATAATTCCAGATTTCAGATCTAACAAATACCCTGGAAGAAATTTGTCATTATTTAATTTGGGTTTTAAGTCTAACTGCCCTGAAAAAAAAGAGGAAAATCATGAGTGGAATCCACGCTAATGACTAAAGTGTTTCCTAAATAAATGTTTCTCACAGGTTTGGATGTAATTTAATACAATTAAGTTCAATTAGGTACCTACCAAATCATAGGTTCTAAATCAATTGTGATTGCCCAATAAGAGCCAGTAAATGACACAATATTTTTACACATAACCTCCAGTTCAGCTCCAGGAGAGACCATTAACGACCAGTAAGTGATGCGCAGAGGGCTGCTGCTCGCACGAGCCTGGTGGCAGTGTGAATACTGGCTGAAAGTTTCACTGATGCTGAGATGAAAGGCAAGATGCTGAAAGGAAACACCTACCTGGAAAGAAACTCTAGGGAAATTTAGGAGCTCTTGGGGCTGATGGTACTTCCATTATTGTGATTAGTCATGTGGAGAGACAGCTGCACTCCTGTTAGCCTCATTAAATTTGTATCTGTCTAAAGGACAAATTCTGCCTTTAGAAGCACGTGAGAAGCACTCCCTGGACTCCAGGGAACGTGGTGTAACTCCATCAAATACATTCTGGAGTTACTTTTTCATTGATGTGTAAATAATAACAATAACAACTATTCATGAAGTATTTCCCTTTGTATTTAAGTCTCTCCCTCCTTCATTCTCAAAGCACTTGAACTGCCATGGAACATAATGCATTATATATTCTCCTAACACATAAACATCCCAGGTGGGAAAACAGGCAAAACAACATGAAAGGAGTGGCCAGGTCAGTGAGCAGGCTAAGCAGAGCCAGGACTGAATCTCTTGGCCATTAGTCTGATTGAGACAGGACCTGCACAGCCCCTTCAAACAAGAAAAATAAAGGAATGAAAAAACAAAGTCACCCAGGATCTGAGTAAAGGATGCCCTCAGCCATGAAAAACAAGTAGGGGCTGGAGAGAGGATTTAAACAAACACCCTTTGTCAGCACCATCCTTCCCAGGACAAGCACACTTTTATTTTCTCCTTAACCTGCCCTGAAATTCCAGCCCCAGAGGGCGAAGAGACGGGGCTGACCATCCCAGGTAGAGTTCATCGATGCACTTGGCATCATTCACCTTCAAACCTCCCAGGTGAGTTTGCATTTGTCTTTAACACCCCGAGGTTCTGATGGCTCCTCGAGGAATGACTTTAATTGCAGAAAGGAAGAACTGGACATCCACCAGCTGCTGGAAAGAGAGGAGGCTGTTACAAGCATATGGTGCAGTAAAAATAGATGTGATACAGAGGTAGAAGGTGGATATATGTGACAAACAGAGCACATTTTAACCCCTTCAGTTAGATTCCCGTTGTGTGTGAAGGAGGCACTACTCACAGCAATGCCATACAGTCAGTCCTAAAGGTTTCTTTACATTTCTAGGAGCTGCCTGAAACAGGTACTCAGAATAAACACTGAGCTTCATTACTCGCTCAACCATCAGACTGGAAAAAGTATATGGTTGCCCAAACACAGAGGGACCCCCAACAGTCAGGAGTTTACCTGCTCCTCTCTTACAAAGAGGTTATGTCTGACTGTGGAACCACAAGTGTACCCTGGGCCAGCCTGGAAACATCCATCCATGTCACCACAACCCTTGTGTGTAGTGCCTACCTGCAGGAAAGGGGTTTGGGGCTGGAGCTGAGAACTGGGGGCATCCCCTACACTGTGCACAGGGTGACTGAAGCACCTGAGCAAGGCGTGTTAAAGACATGTTTGGCTGGTGTTTTGCCTCCCATACAGCACAGCTACAGTGCAGGGTCCTTCTCAGAGCAAACCTGTTCATCTTTTCAAAGGTCCAGAAAGAGCTGTAGTCACGGAGGTGGTAACCACCATCTCTAGACACCACCACAAATAATGCTTAACGCATTTTACCTCCAACAGCCATTCCCTTCTTTGTAACAGAAAGCAGAGGCCACCCACACAAACAGTGGGGAGGACACAATGGAAAGCCCCAGAGCATGGGTTGGGAAGAACATAATCTCTTAATCCCAACTGAAAACAAACACAAGTTACTCGCTGGGTGCCCAGTCCTGACACGACTGTGGCATCCTCCAGATATCTGAAGTGCCTGGCTGATTTAAGGAAAAAAAACCTGAGGCACCTACAAATTTATGCCCAAGGCTAAGGGGAAATGAACAGTGGGGCTTGAGGAGCAACAGTTCAGCTAGAGCTCCTCAACACCACCTCTCTTGGACCTGGCCCTCCACAGGCACTCCTACCCACATATGCTACCCAGTTAGCGAGGTGTCTGCTCGAGCCTTGGGGGAATTTGCAGGCCAAAAGCAAAGCTTGGTGATGTCCAAGAGAACCTTTCCCCTCCTTGCAGCGTGCTCTGGAAGAGGATCTTTAGCATGCACCAACCACCTCATCTGGCCACGCTGAGCTCCTTCCCCCAAACTGCCATTTCTTTACAGTGCTCCCCAAAGCACAGTCCCTCCCTTTGCTCCACTGGGCTCCTTCAGGGATATTCACCAAAAAGCCACACACTCAGGACATCCCTTGGTCCATGTCACTGTGCCTCTGTGTTATTCACTTAATCACTGCAGTATCAAGGCACTCATACAGGGCGAGAAGCATCACCAAGAGCAATAAATATTCTCCACATGCACATACATGCCTGTTGCAAAAGCAAAGGATGCTAAAAAGTAGGAAATATTAATAAAGATTGGTAACAGATTAGGGAGAAATGTTAGGGTGACTTTGAGAAGCAGAACACAGAAAGCTAAGAGGCCTTAAGCGTAGCAAGAAGAATCTCATTTCTTTGCTTGCTTTCATTTCTAGGTATTTTAAAACAGCAACTTTTAGACAAATTTCCAGCCTGCAACAGGAGGCAGCTGACAGAACTCCCAAGACATGATAAAAGCCTTAAACCTCCTCTTTTTCTTTTACCACTAGAAAGACAACAGCAAATCTCAATGCATGGGTACGTACAGAGCCACTGCCAAGGCCTCTATCGCCGTCTGCATCCACGCATGCGCACACACGGACAGACACCGCTACCAACGCGGCACTACCTGCTACACCCTTTTGAGAGAGAGATTCACAACATAACACCACCAAACATTTTTAGGGATGAATAAAGCAAGATGGAAATCAGCTTTACCCACACTGGACACTGATCCTATGGCAACGAAATGCAAGGTAGATGTTACTAGCATGTGATTTTTGATTCGGAGAGCGCTGAATCATCTGTTACAGAAATGAAGCGCGCACAAAAGCTCTGTCTCTGCCCAAATATTCCAGATGATCGGCCTTTTAGGCTCAGAAACTGCTGGAGTTGTTTGCAAATCTCTCTTTCCTATCATTGTTCCTACATCACCTCCTACACGCCAGCTGCAAGAGCATCCCTCTGCCTGCCCCTGTGCCTCCTGCACCCCGCTGCCTGCCTGCCCCCTCCCCTCCTCTCCCGCTCAGTCCAGTGAAGATAGGGCTAGAGCGACGTGCCACGGCCAAAGCAGCCTGCAGAGCCCACCGCTGAGGTGCCAGCAGCACGGCTCTCACTACGCTCATCGTGGGTTAGGAAAGCATCGTCAGGGCAACGCGGTTAGTCCTGGGCGGGCGAGGTGGGTGGGTTGCTTTAGAAGGGAAGGCTATAGCCAGTTAGCCTCTGCATTACCATTATCAGGGTTGGTAAACATCCTACTTGCACTGGAGACGGTCTTTCCAATGTCAGCCAGGGAGCGCAGGTTGGACTTCTTGGTCTGGTGCCGGTGCTTCCTGAGCAGCGTGTAGGTGACTTTGTCCTTCAGCTCCGATTTCAACAGCCCCGTCTCGATCTGATTGTCAACGACCATTTCTGTTGCAAGCAAGGAAAGGGGT
Organism: Caprimulgus europaeus; assembly: GCA_907165065.1. Next base: position 81,418,885 of record OU015526.1, read on the forward strand.
GAGGGAGAGGAGGGGACAATTCATCACAAAGCACAAAAACTGCATCAAGGGAGAGCAGGGGGGACAGAAGGATCATTCACAGAATCACAGAATGTCAGGGATTGGAAGGGACCTGGAAAGCTCATCCAGTCCAACCCCCCTGCTGGAGCAGGAACATCTAGATGAGATCACACAGGAAGGCATCCAGGCGGGTCTTGAATGTCTCCAGAGAAGGAGACTCCACAGCCTCCCTGGGCAGCCTGTCCCAGTGCTCTGTTACCCTCACCCTAAAGAAGTTCCTTCTCAAATCCAAGCGGAACCTCCTGTGTTCCAGCTCACACCCATTGCCCCTTGTCCTACCACTGGACATCACTGTGAAGAGCCTGGCCCCATCCTCCTGACACTCACCCTTCAGATATTTATAAACATAAAGGGTAGGTTCTCATCCTACCTTTTTGAAAGTTTTCCTGCCCACCACCACACCACCACCACCACCAGATTGTGCCACTTCACTTTTAATGAGAATCTTTTAGGCACTTCTTTTGAAACAGAACACAAGCATCTCCACCCAGCAAAACCTAGCAGCCACCAACACGAGCTATTGCACTTCTGCTGCTTTTGTACACCTCACTGAGCCTATTTCAAATCACTTGTACCCAGGACAAGGTGGTTCTCAGTTCAGAAGGGGAATTTGTTCTGACCCTGTGTTTTTGTGAAGAAGCTACAACTGCGCTGCAAGTTCCAGTATGCTCCCAAAAATAACATGCTAAAACTTCTATCAGACCCAACAAGGCCTGAGTTCACCCTGCAGGCCCCCGATAAAACCTAACCTAACAAAAGGAAAAAGTCCTGGAGATGAGGAACTAATTAAATCACTCAATCTCAGAACTGAAATAAAATGACAGCAACTGCAAAAGGCAGAACTTGCTCCAGTTGTCACAGGATGTATTATGAAGCTTTGCCTTTCACTGAATCACCAGGAACAAAGGCCCCCAGCCCACTGCAAAGGCTGCTCCCTTTCCATCAACTCTCTCCTTTCTGCCCCCCTATCCCAGAGGAGCAAGAAAAAAAAGGTGGCCAGATTTATTAAGAACCTCTGTTGAGCATTAAATCTCCCATGAAGTAGTTCCCTGATTGCTTCAGTTACCAAGCTGCCCCCCAGGGGAAGTGGCAGCTCTTATTTGTCTGCTGGTCACTTGTATTGGTGCTAATAATAAATTCTGGGAAAGTGGAGGCAGAACATGCATCACATTTGCTAACTCAGTCAGTCAGAAAGTCATCTTCTATATGCTGCTCAAGAATCAAGGCCTCTTCAAATCATGAGGGACAAAAGCCTGGTCCTTCCACTCACACTCAGACTCAGGTGATTATATAGGTGCAGTTACACAAAATGTTTGGCAGAAGATCTGTTTCTGCAAAGTGCCATTTTTCTGTAAGCTATTGTTGTTCCTATGTTAGTTAGTGATTTTTGGAATACTTCCTTCAGAACAATGTCTGTCTTCAACAAGTTTATCCTTCTCCATTTGGCAAGCATTTCTTCCCTTCCATGCTTCTGATATAACACAAATCAGCAAAGAGAGCTCGGAGTTTTTCTTTCCTGTGTGTCACTACTAGACATCAACCGAGTGATCATGATTAAATAACTCTGGAAGCCAAGTCCGCAGGCTCCTCGGACATCCCCATCTATCTGATTAAGGATCTGGACCAGCAAAACCACCCCACACTCAGGAGAGCATTACAGCAACAGCAGCCACAGACTCATAATTTAATCTCCCAGGAATTAGATTTAATTTGGGTGCTGAAGAAGGATATTGAAGGTGACATCTCTAAGTAACTTTAAAAACAAATTTTAAAGTTTGAGGGTTAAAGTTTTGGGCCACAAACATCAGCTGTGATCTTCTCAATCTTGAGCATAAAACTTCAGACTTTGTTTTTTTTGTTTGTTTGGGCTTTTTTTTTTTAAAAAAAAAACTTTGCAAAGATGTGCATTTGGATATATAGACACAGAAATAAAGGAAGATAAATATCACCATTAGCACCTACAAAACTAAGCTCATGACTCTGTAGACAACATCACAGGCAGCTTTTGTAGTTCCAAGTCTTACAAATTAGTCCAACACCTGATATCTGATAATTTCATGCCAGGACAATTTTGACCCTGTTTCCTGAGATTATAATTATAAGCCTTTGGAGGGGGGGGAGTTTATTTGCTCCTCTACACATCTTCACACCATGGCTTCTAAACTCAGTGTTTTGGTTAAATGTACCTTCTAAAACTTATTTTTGTATGTCTTCTCACATTATCACAGCTCTCAGCAATGGCACTAAGGGTCACCCCAGGCCACAGCTATTTTGACTGCAAAAAAATTGCCATCTCATTCAGCAGAGTGAAGCATCAGCTGGGCCTGAGGCTGCTCTTCTCTCTCCTTTGCTGGATGGGAGCACTTCATCCTCAAGAGAGCCTCACCTGCCTTCAGCAGCCCACCCTGGGACCTCACCCAACAGCAGTCCATGGTCTGACCACAGGGGCCAACGTTCTGCACCAAGTGGTACACAATTCCAGCTACTGAAAAAGAAACCCAGCTCTATTTCAGCTAAAAACCAGGACAGCTGGGTATCTCTGTTCTGAGAGAGCTGGCCTTTTACATGTTACATTTCACACACACACGTAGCAGTATCTTAGAATATAACTTAGGATAGGTACTTCAGGATCCAAATGGTTCTGTATAATCACCAAAAACCAGTTCAAGGTAAGCACTAATTATCACTGAAGATGATTCTTTTACTCCTCTTCCCAAACTGAGAAGAACTTATTTCATTTATCTGCTATGCTTCTCCATGTGCTTTCTCATTATCCCCTGTTATTCCTTGAAGGATTATTTCTTTATTTTCCTCTTTGATGGACAAAGCAGTGTTTATTCATTAAAACTATCAGTGAAACCACTGTCAGGGTTAATAAAAACTTATTAGGAAAAGATTTCATAGGGAAGAGTTGAGGGAAAGAGCCAGGGCAGCTTTACTTACCCACCACCTGTGGGAGAGAAGAGGCCTCCATATCCAGCATGATGGAGCCTTTCTCTATACACGTCCGTAACTCAAACAAGCTGTGCAGGGACAAGGTGGCCACGTGAGGTTTGCTCCATCGCTCCCCACCTTGTTCTACCTTCTCCTCAAACTTGATCCACCTACGAGAGGGCAAAGCAACGAGACCGTGTTCAAGCTGTTGGCTCCTTGCAGACACACACCTCTGAAAGAAGGGCAGAAACTCAAGTAACTTAGATCTCAAGTGAGAAGGGCTGAGCACCACAGCTCCACAAAAAGGATGGGGGCTGGGGGAAAAATCAGTATTTCTGGAAATAAAGTGACTTGCATTCAAGTATTCAAACCCAGACAAAAAAATCTAATAACTCCAGCCACCATCAAAATTCAGCAGCACTGAGTAACACTGCCCAAGCTACACAGGCTGGCATCAGCAAAGGGGGAAGGAGAGAAACACATCCCAACCAAATCTGGAGATGTTCTTAGCAGAACAAGTGAGCCCCCAAAGGACAAGACATCAATTCAGGGGCTCGTCGCTTGCCTCCGCTCTCTGGCCGTCGTTTAATGATTTAACAAAGGATGTCTGAAAAAGACAGAAAGCTCTTCTCTGGTTGAAGATTAGAGCAAAGGTTAAATCCTGTTTTGTACAAAATACTCTTTACAGCCCTAAAACCATGTCCTAAGAGCAGGCAAGCAGGTGTCACCTCCCCAGGCGAGGGAAAAGGAAGGTGCTTTAACATCATCTAATCGCAAAGCAGAAGTGCTTTTTACTCCTGTCCTGAGAAACTACTTTAATATACGTGGAAAATCAAAGTTCCAGTGACATATCTGGGGATTATTAAGACAAAAACATACATGAAAAGGTAAAGAAGCTCATGAATTGGTGCAAAAGAATATTATTAACACCAAGTGAAATTGTATTTAATCCTGCAAAATGTATTACTTGAGGATTAATCAATTATGCTTTTCAACTGCAATAATCTCTTCTTGAGACTCTTCTTTTTTAAAGCTGCTTTTTAACCCAAGCTAAAAAGACTGAATTTGATCTCAAATTAATAAGATTCTATTTAGTATTTCCTAGGACACCTAAGGGACTGGGGCAGCTGCCAATCAGTGAATTTCAAAGCACATATAGGATGTGTGACCGAGCTGCAGTTAACCCTGCAACAGCACAGAGGCTGCAAATTACAAAGTGTTTGTCTTTTCAGTGAAAGCCCATTATTCACCACTAGCAGTATTCGCCTTCTGTTTACCTTTCTCACTATGACCCACAATACAAACACAATAAAACTAATTTTCACTTGCAAACCTGTTTGAACTGTCACCTGCTCTATTCAGTGCCATCCCTAGAATTACTCCTTTCCTAGGGAGCGTTGCTGTGCATCCACATCAGCGGGAACCCACCGGCAGCGAGGTGCCTCAAACACCTTCACACAGCTTCAGACACTTGGTTCTCAACTCCTCTCTGAAGCCCTGGTGCACAACATCTACACAAAACAGTGTGAGGATTGGGTTAAGCAAAGCTTTCCATGTGGCTCTGCAGACACTGAACCAACGCCTTGTTCTTGATTTTATTTTATTGTATTTTATTGTATTTTATTTTATTTTATTGTATGGTATTGTATGGTATTGTATGGTATTGTATTGTATTTTACTGTATTGTATTTTATTGTATTGTATTTTATTGTATTTTATTTTATTTTATTCTATTTTATTCTATTTTATTCTATTTTATTTTATTCTATTTTATTTTATTTTATTTTATTTTATTTTTAATTTGGCTTCTGCAGGACAGCTTGCTCACAACTAGAAAGTTGCAAGGGCAGCTGCTGAGCACAGGAAAGAAGTGCTGGACTTTCAGGGTGGAGAAGGCAAAAGAGGCAGCTGCAGGGTTCATGCTTCCTACCACGTGAATATGGAATTGTAAGGCCCTCAACAGCAATGCTGCCTGCAGCCCAGCAGCAAAGCACCGCTGCAGGGCCAAAGATTCTCTCCCCTGTTGTGTGAGAAAACAATCCAGTTGCTTTCCTCATCTCTATCCCGCTCTGCTCTTGACATCTCCGTATTCTTCCTGTCTGCCAGCTGCACTTCACCTGCAACAGCGAGCAAACATTCCCGTGACCACATCAGAGAAGCAGCAAGGTATGACACAAGCCACCCATGTTCTGTTACGCCTCTTGGGCCCTGGAAACTATGCTGCCAGCTCCAGCAAGGTTCTCCTGGTGCTGGGGACTTCTCAATTAAGGTACCTGTCAGCATCATTGGCTCCAAATGGTTGAGACTTGAGAGGAAAATCTGCCACCAGCGCACTTGGCTGCCTCCAGAATAACACCCTGCACTCCAAACGTGCCTCTGGGAGCTGATGGCACAGTCAGCGTGTGCATGCTCTGGAGACAGAAGGTATCTCTCCTGGCCAAGATGCAGGAGCCATCCTTTTCTTATTCTGATAGCTTCAAAAAGGATTCTGTAGAAGGTGTGTTAATACTGTGATGTACAAAAGGGTGAAGGATAGGAGTGTACTGCCTGACAGAGCTCATGTAACAAAAAAAGACCACTAGAGAAGATGAAAAAACCCTACCCACCACCCCAGTCCCTTCATCCCTTTTCTCTGTAACCTCATGATCTTTCTACTATCTCCCTGCCTTGTAGAGTGACAATCCCCACACTATGGTGGGCACACAGAATCACAGAGTGATTTGGGTTGGAAGGGACCTTAAAGCTCATCCAGTTCCAACCCCCCTGCCAGCAGCAGGGACACCTTCCACTAGACCAGGTTGCTCAAAGCCTCATCCAACCTGGCCGAGAACACTTCCAGGGAGGAGCAGCCACAGCTTCTCTGGGCAACCTGGGCCAGGGTCTCACCACCCTCACAGCAAACAATTTCTTCCTTACATCTCATCTTAATCTCCCCTCTTCCAGTTTCAAGCCATCACCCCTTGTTCTGTCACTCCCTGCCCTTGTCCAAAGTCCCTCCCCAGCCTTCCTGGAGCCCCTTCAGGTACTGGAAGGCCCCTAGAAGGTCTCCCTGGAGCCTCCTCTTCTCCAGGCTGAACAGCCCCAACTCTCTCAGCCTGTCCCATCCTGGACCCAAAATATCCTTTATTGATCCTCAAAATATACTGGTGACCTTGAGGTCTTTTCCTTTTCCCAGTTTGCTCTACATCCTGTAACTACCACTGAAATGCAAACAGGCAGATGGTAGTGCAAGAACTTGTCCATCCACACCAGCTAAGTTGATTACAGGCACCAACAAACCAAACAAGGAGCACCCAGTGACCCAAATCTTCAGGTTACCTTTTAACAGCAATAAACCTTCCCTTTTCCTGCTCCATTTCCAATGCATTTACAGGGCTTTGTTGTGAAACCCTGCGCACGCTACGGACACTTTTCCACAATGGCCCTTGTTGTTGTGAACCATGGCCCAACACCACGATGGGTTAATAGGCAGCAGGACCACACAAAGGAACCCCACATCCTCAAGCCCTGCTCATGGGCTGATGTTACCTACTGTCAGAAATGTCACCGAGTGCAGGGGGACAACTACAGCCTGTTTATACTGCAGCTGCAACACAGACAGCCGAACTCAGATGAATCAAGAAGCGGGATGGGCAATTAAATGTCCCTTCCTGGAACCACCCTTTAATCAGTAGCTTTAGGGTTCTTGCTAGAAATTTTCTGTTGTTTTTCTACTGAGCAGAACAACTCTGGAAGGGATGATATCATCTGCTATAGCCTTTTAATACAAACACTCTTCCCTGACAGCTTCCACACTCAAGACCCAGCCCGAAGAGCTGCAGCGAGCTGCGTAGCTGGCAGGTCCTTTGCCCACTGGAGTACAGAGCTGGCCAGCTCTAGCTGGTGTGTCCTGCACTAGGAGCCACTCCACAGCTCAGAGCAGGGTTTGTTGGGCACAGTTAAGTCATTTCAGGAAGATACTGAAAAATCTTGAAGAGTTATAGACTATGCAAGATCACTATCAACAAAGCATCATGTAGGTCAGGAGGTTGGGCCAAGTTCAGGAACTACACAGTGCCTCAGCAGAGTGCTTAAAGCCTGTAATGTAGACAAGCACCTTTAAAAAGAGAGAATCAGATAGATCAGCTCCATCTAGCACTTCTACCAGAGACATGTGAAAACACATAAAACCAGAAATCACTTGCCAGAGAAGAAGCAAGAGCCCCTTTTTCTCTACAGCCACCCGATCATATGAAGAGCACAGGGGTACCCCAGTGCAAGGTCCTTCGAACGCAAGAGTGGAGGGTGGCTGACACATGTCCCTCAAGAACCAGCAGTGTTTGTGATCTGTCAGGCAGGACACAGTGCACCTTTCTGCTGATGGCTGACATTTGTGGACTTAAAGAAAATACAGCTTCCCAAAATCCATAGGATAGAGGAGAGATCAAAGAGACTGCTCGATAAGAAATGCTGCGCTAAGGCTCGAGCCGTGGAAAAGCTTTAACAAATGGTTACTAAAACCCTTCCCAACGAGCAGTGCATGCAGAGAGAAAAGCACCATGTGCTGCAAAAAGCAGAGGTGGGCGGCACAGATGGCAAACTGCAAGTACTGAACTAATGACAAGAAGCAAGGAAAGCAATAAAGGGAGAAAAGGATGACCAAGAAGTAAGAAGTTAAAGAGTAAAAGGTGAAAAGTCTTTAAACAGGCTCTCCAAGTGACTGAGGAGTAAAAATAGAGATAAGGGGGTAAAGGGGTAGGTGGTGGAGCGGTTCATTAAATTGCAGGTAAAGAAGATTAAGGTAACCAAACAACAGGGGCTCACTACCAACACAGTAGGTGCCCTTAAGACTGGAAGGTGGGGAAAGAGCTTAGCCCAGCCACAATAAAGGAAACCGAAAAGCCCCAAGTTAAGAGGGGGATTGGGAATAGGGAAGGTGGAGCCCCGGACTGCTCTCCAGCTGGGTCAGCACCTCTTTCTAGTGGGACATTTCAGGCCTTCACAGCAACCAGACTGCAATTAGGGGTTTACCTTTTAAGGCAAAGCCAAGAAAACTATTTTCACTGTCTAAAAAAATCAAAACTTTATAAGGCTAGAGGCTAAACAGCAGCCTTTAGATCACAAATCCCATCCAATGGCTCTGTTGGTGGTGCCCAGAAATAAACTGTATGTAACTTGTGTCAACCAGATCAAAAACTGTGCCAGTTTTTTTGACCAAACCCACAACAGCAGCAAAGAAACAGGCAGAGAACCTAACCAAGAACCTCAGAGTGGGCAACCCACTCCAGCATTGAACACACACCTTGAATAATTTCCTCAAAAGAAAAAAACCTTCAGGGTTTTTTTTGGCCTTTTTAAAATGAATTTCATCAGTATCTCACTAGGAGATGGACATAGTCAAAATCTCCCAGCCTGTGGTGTGCAGTGGGGTCAGGCTCAAATCTACTTTTGGGCAACAGAATGGAAGTCGTTTTGACACACGTGCAGAAGCTTTATTCAGGCACCAATTTCTGACAACCCTGGCCAAGACACTGTCACTCTCTGCAAAGCACTAATAAGCCCCTAAGTCTGCTGGCTCTCCATAGGTAAACTAGTCAAACAAATCTGGCACTCGATTTTTTTTCCTAGTTTTAGTTTTAAAGCAATATTTAAACAAATTCTCTCATTTAGCAAAGACAGGAAATTGGAACTCTACAGGCTCCTTTGGGTGGATTCCCCAGGCAATCCTGTAGCACAGATATTACCCCACCTGAATGTTAAAAAGGGATTTCCTACTGGGGTCCTATGCAGCTGCCCTTCCCTTTTGGGGCCAAGGAAAGCCAACCCACCTTGCAGTCTCCTTCCACTCCATCTCTTGTCCGTCGATGGCCAGAAGCTCATCCAGCTCCGTGAAGAGCTGCGGGGGTGCCGGGCTGTCATCTTCCTCTCCGAGGATGAAGCGGATGCGTTCGGCAGCGGGGGAGACTGCAGAGGTGAAAATACTGCGGTTAACGGCCTGAGAGATGACCAGGGACGTGCGGCTCTTCTCCTTCCCCTTCTCCCCAAAGCCATTCAGCTGTTTCTCCACGTTGTCTTTTCCATTGGACATCCTAGTCACTGCGGTCGGAGGGGCCCGAGCGAGGCTATGTCTATCTCCCTCTCTCCCCTTCCTTGCCTCTCACTTAACTTCTTAAAAGTTCAAGCTGGGAGTAAAGTTCAGGAAAACTTGCCTCTTCCTACAGTCCTTAACTACGTACAGCAATTTGCAGCCCTTGTAAAAAAAGCTCAGAACCAATATGCTCTGTGGTGCGTGCCCAGGGACCTTTCGTACTCTGAGCAGCTCAGATCCTTCGCCCCCTTTTTTATATGACCTAGAACCAGTTTCAGCCAAACTCTTTTGGGGCTTGCTGTGACAGCATCCCATTGCTGGCTTTCCCCTCCCTGCCAACAAGGCTTGGGCTCCCATTGGCCTGGCAGGTTGTCACCTCCCCAGAACTACTGCTGGAGAGCACAGGAATATTTAACAGAAAGGTTGTCTCGTCTATAGATGAAGAATGCGACCCAACGCATTCAGTCGTGCACCAATGCACTGAAAATAACCACTGCTCCCCTTGGGAAAGACTGACACTGGGGCACCATGTGCGACACACGCTCTTGTGACAGCACAGGCAAAGTTCATTTGTGTTATTAGCTCAAGAAAAATTAGCAGAAACCCCTTCCTGATAAAGAAACACACCCAATTCAAAATGAAAACCCGAGAGCATCACTGTCCACACCCCAAAACCTAAGGGCATCTCCCAAAGGCCATGCCACAAGAGTCACCTTGCTGGAGGACTTCTTGGGGTCTACAGGGTTTTTTCTGATCATATCACCTTAAAATGAAGGTGTGACCGTGTGAAATTTTCAGACAGACACCCTTCCTGCTGGATGTTTATTAGCATTAGAGTTACAACGGCAGACTATGAACTTTGACCAGTTCTGCAAAAAAACCTCCTTTCTTTTCAAAAGATCAGCTGTCTGTTGCAAAATAATTAATTACACCAGGTGTCCAATCACCATTGATTTTTCCAAGGCAAACAACGTCTCAATTTGTAATGAGAAAAAAAGGAACCAGTAACAAACATGCCCTTTCCTCCCCTCCTTTCTTGTCTTTTTTAAAAGAAACTTTCAGAGCTTGCTGCTTCATTTGCAAATTCATTTCTTCATCAATTAGGATGATGATGCTTTCAGGATATAAACCAGATTTCTATTGTGAGTACATCTACAGTCACAAACGCCCTTGTGAGTCCCTGGGTATGCAGGTACCAGCCCCACCCTGGCTCTGCAGCTCGGTCTGGGGGATGATAACACACCTGGCCACGCTGCTGGAAACCCCTGCAGCACGTGGGCCAGGACGGGATCAAAAGTGGAGGTACCTGGGCACCCGAGCACCCACCAGTCTTTTGGCTTTCAATGTCTATAGAGGAGCCACGTGTCCTTTCTTTAACATCCCAGCCCAGCACCAGAGAAGGCAACCTCTGAAGAGGTCTCTGGAGTACTGTGCATCCTGCTAAATGGGCTGGAAAGCGATTTCCTTCTCTCATTAAACAGGAGCAGGGACGTTTACACGCTCCTCCTTCCTCTTAGTTGGCAACATGGACAGTGGGACTGAGTGCACCCTCAGCAAGTTTGCCAATGACACCAAGCTGGGTGGTTCAGTCAACATGCTGGAGGGAAGGGATGCCATCCAGAGGGACCTGGACAGGCTGGAGAGGTGGGACTGTGCAAACATCAGGGAGTTCAACAAGGCCAAGGGCAAGGTCCTGCACGTGGGTCAGGGCAACCCCAAACATAAATACAGGCTGGGTGGGGAATGGCTGGAGAGCAGCCCTGAGGAGAAGGACTTGGGGTGCTGGGGGAGGAGAAGCTCCACATGAGGCGGCACCGTGTGCTGGCAGCACAGAGCCAATAACCGTGTCCTGGGCTGCACCCAGAGCAGCGTGGGCAGCAGGGCCAGGGAGGGGATTCTGCCCCTCTGCTCCGCTCTCCTGAGACCCCCCCTGCAGTGCTGCCTCCAGTGCTGGGGCCACCAACAGCACAAGGACATGGAGCTACTGGAGCCAGCCCAGAGGAGGCCACGAGGATGATGCCAGGGCTGGAGCAGCTCTGCTGTGAGGACAGGCTGAGAGAGTTGGGGCTGTTCAGCCTGGAGAAGAGAAGGCTCTGGGGAGACCTTCTAGCGGCCTCCCAGTACCTGAAGGGGCTCCAGGAAGGCTGGGGAGGGATTTTGGACAAGGGCAGGGAGTGACAGAACAAGGGGTGATGGCTTGAAACTGGAAGGGGGGAGATGGAGCTGAGATGTGAGGAAGAAATTGTTTGGTGTGAGGGTGGTGAGACCCTGGCCCAGGTTGGGCAGAGAAGCTGTGGCTGCTCCTCCCTGGAAGTGTTCAAGGCCAGGTTGGATGAGGCTTTGAGCAACCTGGTCTAGTGGAAGGTGTCCCTGCTGCTGGCAGGGGGGTTGGAACTGGCTGAGCTTTAAGGTCTCTTCCAACCCAGACAGTTCCATGGTTCTATGGCTCTGCCATGAAGTTCCCAGCAGCACTGCCCTCCATCACAGAAACACAACCCCGTTCAGAAAACCTATCAAAGCCCTGACCATCTCTCAGTATGGAGCACAACAGCCTCTCTCCCTTTCAGCTAGATGCAGCAGCTCTGTGTTTTCCACCATTGTGTCTGCACAGCTGCAACCCGCCGAGGCACCAAAATACCTGTTTCCAGAAGTCCCCATCTATTGTCCCCCACCATTTTCCCCACTGGAGATGTGGCCCCTACCACTCTTCTCTGTAGCCCTGTGCAGCACAGCCCTTGCCAATCCCCAACACAAATCATTAACTCCAGAGACATCCTGATGACTGTGTATCACCACTCCTCTCCCCAGCTCATCATTTCAGGGGTGTCATTGCACAACCACAGCTGCCTTCACCGTGACTGTCTCTGAACACGTGCTGCAGCAGCCTTCCTTCCAACACAGACCATCACTCTGTGCCTCTGCCTTCCAACACAGACCACCAGCTCTGTGCCTCTGCCGCTGCCTCACGCCAGCCCCGCGATGCCCATGGTTCAGCCCATCCCAGACAGGCTCCAGAAAGGCTTCTGTGCTTCCCATCAGTCCTTCCTTGGAAAAAAATCCATCAGTTGCCACAAAAACAAAAGCTTTCCTTTGATATGCTCCTAACAGGAGGGAAAAATATTGCTAAGCTGAATTTACAGACATTTAGTGGCAGAAAAATACACATTGACCTTCTCAATAATTAGCACTCTTCTATAACCACTAGTTCCTACAGAATTTATCGTTTTTTTTCCTCAGAATCTGTGAGGTGCATAATGAATATGTGATTATTTGACTTGGATGTAACAGATGCACTTTGCAGAACAGTTCCAAAATATATCTGCAAACATGTAACCTTAGGCGTGACAATTGTCCCTGCAATTATAAAAGCAATTTGGACTAAAAATCTGCATCTAAAATAAGTTTAAAGCAAACATTAGTATAAATAATTAAGATTATGGTGATAAAATAAATGTACATCCTATTGCTTCAAAAAGCAATGTGGCTGGTGCATGGAACAGAGAGTGACTGCAGAGCTTCTGGAGCTGCTGAAGGCAGAGGATGCAGCCGACAGGAAAATGATCTCTTTTCAGTCACTGTGAAGTGGATTTATGACATGGAAACGTTACCCTGACACTTGATCCCATAACACAGTAATTCCACAAGCACCCACACCATGTTGCTCACCAAACTGCACCACGAGAGGGATGACAGAAATGCCCCCCCCGAGCCTGGACGTGCACTGCACGTCACCCCTTCTTTCTTTGCTTCTTTCTTTTGCTTTTGCTAATTTGCTATTAGCTGCATTTAGCACAGCTGATAAGGTTCACAATCCAATTAAGGAATTTGCTGGGTCACAGGTCTCCTATAGCTTGCTTTACCCACATGGTCTTTATTGCAACTCTGTAGGTTAATGGGCCGTTTCTGGGTTGTTTACCTGCTCTCTTTAGCAAGGAGAACATATTTTCATCTTAATCTCCTGAGCGAACACCGTGTGCTCAGCACGGGGCGGACAGCTGAGTGTGGGGCTTAAGAACTGCAGAGCAATTAACCTGGGGGGGTGAACTCTGCAGATCTCCCCCTGCCTTGACCTTTGAGCACCAACCCCGCCAGCCTGCCCCAGCCTTGACCATCACCTTCGCTTCGACCTAATCCATCCAGTTTAGGAGCTGCTGGAACCAGCATCATTAACCACAGGATCAGCTGCTGCTGCTGCCAAGTCTGTTTAAAATTATCTCCCTGGCTATCTCATTCAAAAAACCAAACTGAGGATCCACAGACACATGGAGCAGAGAAAATGCTAATCCACAGATTTAGATGGCTAGGATTATATTTTTCCTCTGAATGGGAGAGGAATTAAGGTCTTAATTGCAGATGGTGAAACGCTCCAATGCAACATGTAAACAGAGGTATTGCCATCCGCAAGCGACACCGCTTACCTCCCCCTCTTCCCTTTCCTGTCCTGGTGTTCAGTCACGAGCGGTTTGGGAGGTGGCCTATAAAATCCATCACTTGCAGAAGAGAATGAGCACATCAGCAGCTTCTTCTAGGGCAGCTCGGGCCAATTACGACTCCAATTTATACCCTGGGGTTCTCAAAGGCCAAATCAACCTCCATCAACAGAGAGAAATCTCGGGGAGCTCAGAAATAGACACACACACACTTCCTAGCACGACAACCTCCTCTCAGCCGCAGGTGAACTCTCCAGCTCGACATCCATCCCGCTCCTGCGGCCGCTGGCTCCGGCGGGGATCCCTCGCTCGCTGCCCGGCACGGTGGGGGAGCAGGCGCAGTGCCTGGGGTGCTCCTGGCTGAACACAGAGATGTGGGGGGCTTCGTGGAACTGGCCAGTATCCTCAAGTCACCTCCTGCTTCAGTGCCACGTCACACGTGCCTCGCTCGTGGTGGGTGGAGGACGGCTCTAGCCCGGCTCTCCAGGTGTACCATGCTGCCTTGGGATGGGGAGACGGAGCTGCAGCTAAAACAGCCTCTGCTCCAGCACCGTTTGAACTCCTGCTCTTTCAGCTCGCTGTTACCACTCACACTTCTAAATTCCCTTGGGACCTGCACCTCAGTCAACTGCTTCCTCCATTCCAGGCCAAAGAGACCATCTAACATAAAGCTCTCAGTTGCTTTGAAGTACATCAGCAGCTACAAAAATCCCCAGGAGACCTGGCATAAATCCTTCCTCAAAGCCCATGGCAACATTATCAAGCAAGGTTATTTGTCTAACGTGCTTTCCAAATACACTTATTAAAATAGGACATGATTATACTCCCATTAATCTCTGGGGTTGCCCTCACTCAGCCAAAACTTGGTTCAAATCCCTCTGAAGTCGGAGCGAGCTAGTCAAGTGAAACACCTGTGCAGACACTTTTATCAGATTTCAAGTCCTCCTCTTTCTAGTTTAGCTGACTTCACTTCCAAAATTAATCCATTACCCAAAACAATTTTAATTGTGTGTTAATGCCTGTACAAGACCTTACGGAGTTTAATAATTTCCCTTATGCTTCGTACCTTTGATCAACTGCCATTCGCTTCCCTGACCCTTCCTGCCCAGGCAAGCTCTGTGTTTGAGCGGTTGAAGACGAGACTCCAGGCACTACCTGGGGTTAAGTTTCCATCAGGGATAACTGATGACAAAAGCCCAGGTTCTGGTCAGCATGGCTAAGGAGAGCAGCAGACCTGGCAGTTTTACACCCCTCATCCACTGAGAGCAGAACCCCTTCTCTGGCCAGGCTGCACGTCTAGCGGAGAGCAAACCCCAAAACACAAGCGCAGAGCTCTGCAGACTACAGACACTGCACAAACTGCTCCTCAGGACTGGACACCAGGAAAACAAATCCAAAACTCACTTGAATTTTGATTCTTTGTTCGTACAGCTAGCCACAGGGCAGACTGTGGACGCTCACCACCTCCCCTTGATGCCCTTTCACAACAGGAGCATCATCAGAAGCAGCAGCAACCTTCACCAGTGCCCATCACATATCGCTGATAGGACCAGAAGTCACACCATCTTCATTTTGCAGTAGGGTTCTTGCTCTGCACCTACCTGGCTTGATTAATAGAGGCAAGAGCTAGTTCAGTTACCCCATTTGGGAAAAACTATGGAGGAAAGCTTCTGAACCACGACCAGGGTAAGATCTGACAGCGAGAATGTGAGATGAGACTGAAGGGCACCATCTAAAAGTAAGCAGGGGAGGCTTTCATGGCTCACAGTTTTACCAGCTTCCTTGAAAGACTAACCCAAACAGAGTCACACCTAAAACCAGAGTCACTAAAAATCATCATCTGGGACATCTTCACCAGTTCATGTACAGCACCTGACACGTGGAACCAGGGCCACAGGGTAAGGGAAAGGACGCTCTCTCCATTTACTAGCAACACTGTTCAGCATTTCGGGAGCACTGCTCCTGTTAGAGCAGAGCACATGGACTCTCCCTGCTGTTCTTCCACCTTTGTGGGTAAGGACTGCTATTCCCATTGCAGAAGAAATAACAGTCAAATTAGGCAATACCAATTTCTGCAGAACAACCCAGGTGAGAAGAGGTTTCCCGGTTCCCCAAGTGCTCTGTCAAGCGAAAGCATCCTTGAGCACCACAGAAGAAGTCAACTGCACGAAGACTGACACGTGAAATCCCCTTCCCAGAAATGGTTCACCTGAAAAGGCTGCTGGGTGACTGTGCAGCAGGCTTTTCCCAGGGTCTCACAGAGCCCCCCTCGGGGTGATCAACTCCCCAGCTAATCGCCCTAAGCAAGCGTGAGAATTTCTTTCTTTCCTCCTTTTGTTGCTTTCCTTACAGAGAGAAGCGATTACCTTTTGACCCGGCACTCGGTGCTGGCTGGTAGGAAGGCAGATTAGCCTTGTCCACAAGCAGGACTTGGCAGCCTGCAGGGAACACTCACCTCCCTACCCAGATCCCATCCTGGGCTGTTCCTCTCAAGGACTACAGGGTGCAAAAGCAGAGAACGCTCTTCAAGCTGCCTGATCTACCCTGAAGCAAACATCCCCCATGCCTTGGTCAGGACCCTTTCCAGCACAGAGTGAATAGCACTGACTGCCTCTTGAATAATCCATTTCTTGCTGGACTTTTGCACTGCATGATTGTACACGTTCGCTGTAAGCTCCTCTGCGGCATGTGGCCTATGTTAAGTCTTTGATCTGCTAAAAATCTTCAGTATTAGACAAATGCTTACTAATAACATTTTCTCGCCAGCGCCAGGAGAACGGCGGCTTTTACGTAACCATTTGCTGAGCGTTCTCAGCTCCCTCGGTCTCCAGTGCTGCTGAGATAACCTACACAAGTTTTATCAACAGATGTTTTATTGAAACCTTCCTTGGAGACACAGGGACAGAAAAAAGACCCTTCTTCCACAAGTGTCTCAAATCAACTCAACTCAGCTAGAGCAGACAGCTCAGGTGGACAAGGTGTGCAACGTGGACAACAGGTCCAGCAGCCTTTTAAACAAAACCAGCATCACCTCAGGACCAAGTTGGTTGCCCTTAACATAAAAGGCACCACCTAGAAAAGAAGACAGACTGCTCACCCCAACCACAGAGCTGTGATAGAGAGATCATTGCATAGCCCAAGTTAATTCTGAACTTTTCCCAACATTGTTCCACTGGAAAGAAACTGTCAATAACTGTCTCCCAACATGGCTTGCTTTTTACAGCTGCAGACAAAATATATCTATATAATGCTCCAGGAGCAGGGGCAGCTGCAGATCCCAAATGCAATGCATTATTGATAGCCTCCCACAGACACACAGCCAGCTAGCTGAACCAGGCTCAATATTTCATATACTAACAACAGGGCTCTGCTCAAGGTGCCACCCATTTCAAGGGTGCAGAATCAGGTGTACACAGACCACACAGTTCTCTGGGGGTTTGCTGTAGCTAGATGCTGATCACCAGTGACTACCTTCCAAACTGCTAGAAAACCAGGAAATTCCTCTTTCTCTATCACTTTTTTTAATGACATCAAAGGCAGAGATGCTCATTTTCACTGAACAACTAGCCCATGGTTCTGTGCCCTGCAACAAACCATCGTGTTTAGAAACCCTGGCACGATATAAACAACCTAACAAGCAATTCATTACAAAATACAGATCACCACGGCATTTTTGGACTAGTCCTGGAGGTCAGCCATCTTCCTTCAAGTTGTGTGAAACTGCTACAGCAGCACATTTTTAAGGAGCTGTTACTCAGCAGTTGCCAAAAAGACTTTAATAAAGAAAAAGCAGCACCTAGAGCAAGGCCAGCCTTTTTCCAAGCTCTGTAACGTTCCCCAGTGTCACACAGATAGGGGATGCTGGCTGGCACCACACCTCCCTTGGACCTGAATAATAGTCAAGTCTCCAGTTAAGCCATTTAGCAGCACAGTGGCTGCTATATATAACAAAGATCAAAATTTGCTCCCTCATTCTCAGCATTTTGCTTTTTCTTTGGCTTTTGCCTGTCTTCCTTTTTAAAGCACTACAGCTTTTCAGTGTCTCTTGAAGAGATGCATCATGTTTACCCCTCTGGAATCCTGCTGGGATCCTATTCTAGCACCTTAAACATCATCATCACATCAGTGATCATGCACAACTCCTCCTGCACTTCCACCAGCATCAAGAGCACACGGTGGGCACAAAGCAACTGCTCAGCATAAACTAGCACAAGAGAAGATCCCTGTTCCTCTGGTGGGCAAAAAAAGATCCCATTTTCTTTTCCAACACTGGAACACAGCTCCCTCAAAGACAATTTGAAAGCTCTTTTGACATGATGGAGTCCCTGAGTTAAGTATTGTCATATCCTGACATCAGCTACGAGCCCTCCTGCTAAACCATTCATTCTTTTTTAAGTCTATTCACCTGTGCCCCCTTTTTTAGGTAACAGAGAGAGCACAGTGACATTTTGTTAAGGACACAGCTGAATTTAAGCTTCCATGCAGTGACAAGAAGAAACTTCCTTTCCCTCTCTGCGCTTTAAAACCAGCCCTCAGGCTGAAATGGACAATTTTATGCCTATTAAGCTTTTCTCACAAGCAGGGTTTCATCTTTTTGTCTATTTGTCCTGTTCAATCAACCTCCACATCTGCTCTGACCATTTCAGCACTTCCCAAAGTCTCCAGTGGCAGAAGAGACCGACCCACAGGGGAAGGAAGCCAAGCACCACTGTGTGAGGATTTCCATGGTTTATTGCTGCAGCTCCAGTGAGTGCTGAGCCCTTGGTCCCACGTGTTTTTCAGCCAGGGTCCGTGGCTGCGTTCGAGCCCCTCGCTGTTGCCAGGCAGTTATTTCCAGGAGTACTGAATGTCTCTGGCATCCAACACTTTTCTGCTTTCAACTCTTTTCATTCTGCCCCTCTCCCTGTTTTCAATGGTGCCAAGTACCTCATCCACTTCAGGCACAGAGAAAAGCCCATTACTATTGCTTCCAGTGTTTGCAGGAGACTGACTGGTGTGTGAGAGCAAGTGACACGCACTGAGAGGGTTCCACAGGGTGGTACTGCCTCACAACCACCTGCCCTGCTGCACACACCACGTAGCAGAGAGATGCCACAGGCTCCCATCAGCCACGAGGCTCAAAAGCACCAGTTCCTGCTGGGGGAGAGGAAGGAGGGAGAGCTCAATAAACGAGGCCTGATTTTTCCCATTGCCTCACACACAAGACCATTATTTATGATCAACTAACAAGAAAAGACCTATCAAGGTGAATCTCATGTTCAAGGCTGACTGATACTTCCTCAGCACCCCTAACATGACCTTCTTCTCACTAGCAAGTGTAAAGATTCTCTGGAGGATCAACTCTCAAAGGCAGTGTTTGTTACCAGGCATCACTTTGAAGAGCAATGAACACAGCTCTCCTGCTTGGGTTGACTACAGAACAGCAAAGAGGCACCACAACATTCAACAGAGGGCAAGTGAAGACACAAACATGAAGAGGTGCCTGTTGGTGATATAACTAGAGCCAACTAGAGTTGGTGGTGGATGTGGGAGGATGTGGATGGAGATGAGGGATATGCATTGGCTGCTCTGACAAATGCACACCTCTACCCCATAGGCATTAATGGGTGTATTCAGTAACCTAAATCCATTTGGAGCTGAGGAGGCCACCTCCTCTTGAATATCATCAGGAATAAGGTGCCAACTTCCTCTGAGATGTTTTGAAAAAGCTCAGCTTTTCTTTTTTTCCATCACCTTCTGAAAAGCTTCACTCAGTGACAAAAAGTCCTTTTGGGACACTCAGAGGTTACACAGCCACTTATCTATCAAAGCCAGCATGATAATTCAGACAATGCTCTCATCGACTTGGACAGCAGCAGGATCTGACCCGACAGAGCCGTTACAAAACCAGTTGGTTTCACGTCTGGATGTTGGTTTTCCTCACACTTCCCTGCCCTGGCAAAGCAAGTTCGATCAAACAGGTCCATCTCTTCAGATCTGCACTTTGGGAGATGGCATTTATTCTGTATTTTGAATCTGGATAAAAGTCTGTCCTCAGCACTTCCCTCACTTGGCATCCCCAGAGATGTTATGATCACCCTGATTAAATTGTCACCGTCTGTTAGTGGTGTGGCAAAGGAAAACTTTGGGTGGATAAATCACTTCCCTGAAGGCTTTTTCTTTTTCTCTCCAAATCAGAACAATTCAGAAAAGGGCTTTTGCAACAGCATTTCAGTAGCAGAAAGACCCTATTGAGATACAGACACAATAACCAGTCTCAGTCCTGCCTTTAAAAATTAACCACCATTAACTTTGGGCTCAGAGCAGCTCCAGGCTGCCAGCAGCACACTCCTTTCAGCTGGCTTCCCAAAAAGAAACTCCTGATTCAACTTGTTCTCCAAAGCCTGGTGACATTTCTGCCACTCTTGTTCTTCATCAGTTTCCTCTTGCAACAGCAAGTAGAATTCAAGCTTCTGCCTCCAAGAGTAAGCTCTTGGCTTCACAGGCTTGTCCCCCATCTCCTAAGTGAGCACTAAACCTGATCATGCAGGAAAAAACAGGCTCATTGGTTCACAGCTGAGGTCTCCACAAAGGTTTCCACCTTCAGACATGCCCCACTACACTGAAGCAGAACCCAGACACACCAAGATCTGCAAACTCATCCCTCTGTGTAAGAAAAACCGTGTTGCTCAGTGTCCCTCGCACGGTGAACTTGGAAAGTTGCAAAGTTTGATCAGGGGCTGACAGGAGGTGCACACAGGTCTGCATTTTGAGCTGTTTTCTAGAAGCTTCCAAATGGCAGATGATCCCTCATTAACAAGAGGAAAGGAGGCAGGGTACCACACAGCAGGCATTTCAGCAAATGTCACCAGCAGAAACAAAGGTTGGAGAAAGGAAAACAAGAGTGATAAAGTAAGTTTGTGGGGGGAAAAAAACCCTTAAAAGAAAAAAAACAAGAGAAGACCAGTGAGATGTTCAATAGCAACAGATACCCCTCCTTGGCTGCAGGTCAACTGGCCAGACTGGGTGGTTAACCTTGGCATCTACTGTGCCAAAGAGGAAAGAGCTATTCCTGTCAGCCTCCAGAGCGTAAGAAGGATAACTGGCTCAGGCAAGGCACTGACTTCAGGGGATTTGTAAGGACTCACCTATACTGGAAGGCAGTTTTACTGCTTTAAGCAAATTTCTGTAATTCAATCAACCAAATAAAAGTATAAGATATTTCCACTTCGGGGAAATTAATATGATTAGGATTTATACTAGTAAATTTGTGTGCAAAAATAGAACAGACCATTATCCAGTGTATTTGCTCAGTAAAACTAGGCAGAGGCCAGCTTCCAGTAGGTGACTGTGCTGTCATTAACATCAATACACTCAGGACAAGGATACTGCCAGAAATGAGGAAGGAACAAAGCAAGTTCAAACAAACCTAACTTTTCCTTTTTCCACTGAAAAATGAGAAATTTGGTATCTAGAGACTAATTTGGAGCCTACTTAAGGAATGCAAAGTGAGCCATACAGAGATGTAATTTTACTGAAATGATGGAGGCTCACAAGCCGTGAGGAGACACAAACACACAGAACAAGGAGGCAAAGCCCCACCTCACTGCACCATACAGGGACACCTTGGTACAACACAAGCCTAGGTCAAAGCAGAACTAAAAATCATGAAACATAAGGAAGATTCAACCAAAAAGCTAAGAATAAGTACACAAGGAGCACAAGGAAAATGAGTTATTTCAGAACATTAGGAGCAGGAGCTGAGAAGCGGTGGTGAACCAGACCACCCGCCTCGGGGTGAGACAGCCAAGTAAGAGGATTAAAGATTCTGCAGAAAAGCAAACCAGCTTCTTGGTGTGAAACCTCACCACACAGGTGGGTGGAAAGACACCTGACCTTTTGCAAAGGCAAACATGTGAGGCAGCTCAGACAGGAGGGTGTCTGCAGAAAGAGGAAGAAAAGACAGAGATGAACTCAGCATCAAGTGGCCAAGACCCTTTGTGCTCACACCTGACTAGACCCTGCCCAGCCCCGAGGTTTTAGTGAGGTCTGGGACGTTCAGCACAGCCTGAACCCAAAGAAAACAACTGTCAAGCCATGGAATCACCAGGAATTGGTACCCAGCTCATTTAATACCCTGCACCATGAGATACCACCTGCCACAGCTGAAGGAAACAGATTATTTTCTCTGATTTCTATTTCTTTCCTGACTCCAGGAACTGCTCTGTGGGGTTTTCTACCACTGCCCAACTCACTGCACTGCAGCTTCAAAAAGCACCCAAGGTTAGCATGCCTTTCTTCTCCTTCCACCACTGAAAACATGGCAAATTCGAGCTGCCCCAGCCTGTTTGGACTTACACAGACCAGGCCTGCTGTAGTTAAAAACAAACCCATTAGCAGAGTCCTCCCAACCAAAGTGCTACTTAAGCACTTTCTTTTTTTTCTTCTCTTAAGCTCCTAAATGCAACTTTAGCAATTATTGGTTTATGTAATTGCTTAACATTTAATGTTTACAGCAACATTTTACAACTAATTTACATGTAGTTCACTAAATGCTTTAGGGTTAATTGGTCTTTTGTCGTGCATTAAGTAGCTTGTTAATTATTAGACAGTTGGGAGGAAAGAACAAGTAGGAGGTCGGTTTGGGGATGGCTTGGACTGAACAGAATGGCTGCTTGTAATGATTTTGCCTAAGCAGTGACCTTCCTAATGGTCAACCCCCTGCTTAGCCCCAAAGCAGGCAAGCCAGGAGAGAATGGTGTGCTTTACAGGATCACCTTGTCTCCTTTGGTCTAGCTATGAGAAGGAGGATACAACAGGACACTGCTCACAGCACGTGCATGTGAGGTAAAGATGAAACCAGAGGAGAAAAGAGAGAAGATGCAATCCCTTCTGCTTGGCATGAAGAATCTAACAAGGAAAATTGACATTTTTCAACAAGCTTCAGACAAAACAGGTGCAACAAGGAATGCAAGGAGGATCCAGAGGGATGTTTCCCTGGGCCACCCCTAGGTGACCAAAATCCAGCACCCATGTTTCTCAGTTTCTTGATTAGAGCCCACCCAGGCCACATCTCAATATCATATCGTGGCATGAATAATTTTGTACCAGGGAGTCCCAGGACATCTCGGTGTTCTCTGCTCTGAGCACTGTCAGCCCAGACACATCCAAAGAGACCAGAATGGTTCGAGAGAGGGGAAAATAAATGAATCAGTGCATCTCCTTGGGGCAATACTCCACCTGCATTCTAGCTAATGAAAGAGTGCTTTGGACGTGAAATCATAGGTTTGAAACCAACATTAATAACTTAATTACCAAGCTGGCCTTGCTTTGAACAGAGGTTTGGACCAGATGACCTCCACAGGAGCCTTCCAACCTCATTTACTCTATTCCATTAGTGAACTCCACATATAGCTCATCTCCACCCCAGTTACCACACCTGAGCGCTCTGCCAGGCTTTCAGAACAACTTCCAGTAATGGAGAGAGACTGGAAACCTTATGCTGGTTTTAATGATCTGCTTGGCATCACAGTCTGGAAGTTGAGATCAGAAACCAAAGTAACAAAAAGCCAACTCTGTATATTAGAAGCATTTGCAAAAAAAACCCCACATCCAACCTGAAAAAACTGATGTGTTGTCTTTTCCATGCAAAGCATTCCCGTGGCTTCTTCTCACCGAGTGCCCCGACTCCAGCTTCACCTCTGGCTTTCAGTAAGATGGAGTGTCCCCCAAAACCAGGCAGAGGAAACAGCAAAACAACCCCAAAGCCACACTGCTTCCTCTGTGTTTGCAGAATCGACCTTGACCAACTCAACACGGAGTCAAACTCTACCGGTGCTTTTGGAATCGCTCCTCAAGCACAAAAAAGCGGCCCCATCTGCAGAACCACGGAGCACCCAGCAGCACAGTTGGTATTGAGTGTTCAGGACTTAAAGACACAAGAAGGAGGGAGAGGCAGGGTGGGGGGGAGAGAACAAATCAGCCAGGTACTACTGATAATCTCTTCAACAACTTGGGATGGAAAGGCCACACCAGAAATGAGAAGTGTTTTCCAGAACATATTCCATCAAAACAATGTTTCCTCAAACATAAATCACTTGAAAAGCACTGATCTCCTCAGAGTCGTTAAATGCTGTCTTTATTTCTTTTTAATTGGGCCCACTGTATTTTAAATTGCTTTTTGAAAGGATAGGAGGAGTTCATAAACACGAGGTGTGGAAACACTGAACTATTAAAACATGGGAATTAAACTTAAAAACTCTGTAGTTCTCCTGGTGCTCAGATTTCCTTATCAAGGAATAAGGAATGCACTTTTTTGTTGTTTTTTTTTTTAAATACTCAATTATTAAGAAAGTCTTAGTGTGTGGCAAGTTTCTGCAAATGATTAATTATTATAACTCAGCAAGAGGTGCTGCTGCTTTCCTTCTGACCCCAGCAACACACACACACACTCCAGGTGGGTTTAAGGGCATGGAAAAGTCACCCTTCCTGAGCTTTAATGCTTTTTTGCTCCCAACCCTTCAGCCACTCATTGCCCCTTCCCCACTGGC
Source organism: Caprimulgus europaeus (assembly GCA_907165065.1). The sequence continues at coordinate 81,442,905 of OU015526.1, forward strand.
TCAGCCCATTTTGCAGGTTCAGCTTAGCCCATGGCCGTGAAACCAGTTAAATGGCGACAAAACCCAGTTAGACGGCCACAAAACCCATTAGATGGCCACAAACCCAGTTAAGATGGCCACAAACCCAGTTAAGACGGCCACAAACCCAGTTAAGATGGCCACAAACCCAGTTAGGATGGCCACAAACCCAGTAAGATGGCCACAAACCCAGTTAAGATGGCCACAAACCCAGTTAAGACGGCCGCAAACCCAGTTAAGACGGCCGCAAACGCAGTGAAGACGGCCGCAAACGCAGTGAAGACGGCCACAAACCCAGTTAGATGGTCACAAACCCAGTTAGATGGCCACAAACCAGTTAGGATGGCCACAAACCCAGTAAGATGGCCACAAACCCAGTTAAGATGGCCACAAACCCAGTTAAGACGGCTGCAAACCCAGTTAAGACGGCCGCAAACGCAGTGAAGACGGCCGCAAACGCAGTGAAGACGGCCACAAACCCAGTTAGATGGTCACAAACCCAGTTAGATGGCCACAAACCAGTTAAGATGGCCACAAACCCAGTGAAGACGGCCACAAACCCAGTTAGATGGTCACAAACCCAGTTAGATGGCCACAAAACCCAGTTAAGATGGCCACAAACCCAGTTAAGACAGCCACAAACCCAGTTAGACGGCCACAAAACCCATTAGATGGCCACAAAACTCAGTTAGATGGCCACAAAACCCAGTCAGATGGCCACAAAACCCATTAGATGGCCACAAAACCCAGTTAAGATGGCCACAAAACCCATTAGATGGCCACAAACCCAGTTAAGACGGCCACAAACCCAGTTAGATGGCCACAAACCCAATTAGACGGCCACAAAACCCAGTTAAGATGGCCACAAACCCAGTTAGACGGCCACAAGACCCAGTTAGATGGCCACAAACCCAGTTAAGATGGCCACGAACCCAGTTAAGACGGCCACAAAACCCAGTCAGATGGCCACAAACCCAGTTAAGATGGCCACGAACCCAGTTAAGACGGCCACAAAACCCAGTCAGATGGCCACAAACCCAGTTAAGATGGCCACGAACCCAGTTAAGACGGCCACAAAACCCAGTCAGATGGCCACAAACCCAGTTAAGATGGACACAAACCCAGTTAGATGGCCGCAAACCCAGTTAAGATGGACACAAACCCAGTCAGATGGCCACAAACCCAGTTAGATGGCCACAAACCCAGTCAGATGGCCACAAACCCAGTCAGATGGCCACAAAACCCAGTTAAGACGGCCGCAAACCCAGTCAGATGGCCACAAAACCCAGTTAGATGGCCACAAGACCCATTAGATGGCCACAAAACCCAGTTAGATGGCCACAAACCCAGTCAGATGGCCACAAGGGCACAGGCAGGCTGTCGGGAAGGCAGAAAGGAGCCGAGGTGTGGTGGGAGTTGGTGGCAGGGCCATGCCCCCAGCAGACAGGTGCAGTCCATGCTCCGACCGGCCCCGCAGGAGCGCGCGGCGCAGTTGGGCGCCTCGGGGCCGCGCTGGCCAAAGCTCCCAGCCGGGCAGGGCTGGGTTAATACCGACATTCACAGGTCCCTGTCCCGGTGCCAAGCACGCAGCTCGGGTGACAAGGGTCGCTTTGTCTCGCGTCCCCCTCCACCTCCCAGCACATGGGAAACTCAGAAATTCCCTTGCCGAGGAGAGCAGCTAAGCTGAGTAACTTGGAATTACGGGCTTTCAAGGGTAGCTCGCTGCTGGAGCCAAGACATATTTCCAGTGCTTCTCAGGACTGAAAACAACCTTCTACTTTCAATGACTTGCCTTTTATCTTTAATAAGGGATTAGGAGTTATTTTTCCAGCTAATACCTTAAAATCCAGATAATCATAAAAGCAATCAGTAATACCCAATATATGTTAATTACTCATTTTCTTCTCGTCTCTCGTTGGTGTGCTGTCACTCATGTACATTAATTTGTCTATAATAAGGCTGCAAATCAAAATCAACAAAAAGCTTCAGGTCCTCTGGGGAGTCACAGGTTTAGACTTGGGGGATTAAGCACAGATTATATCTGCGACAACAGGGAAGAAAACAACATCATGGGCTCAACTATCCCACCAGGCATTTACCTGCGCCCGGACCCGCGTGGGTAACGGGCCACGGGACAAACTTCTCAGCTAGAGGACAAGAAGGGGAGTCAGTGTCCTGCTTGCCATGTTATTCCCAGGGAAATGTGACCCTAAAATAATTTGATGTTTTCCATAATAGCCTACAAAGGGAATCTACAGGAAGAGCGGGTGTAGAAGCTTTCCATTCAAAATGAGATGGTGGCAGAGGGAAAAGCTGAAGGCGCTGGAATAACAACAATAAACAGCACATTGCTCAGATGGGTGATACCTACCACTGCAAAAGGTCTGAATGGATGGGATGTCACTGAAAGACAAGGTCCAGCTACCTATAACCTCTTGAGGACATGAAAATGCAAGCACCCAGGCAACTTTCTTCTACCCACATGAACATCCTGGAGCAAGCACTGCTGCTGACGCTTCCCATGCTGCTGCCTCAGCTCAGGAAAAGCCATTTGGCCAGTGCTGCTGGAGAACACCAAGTGAAGGAGACACTTCTGCAGGAGCAGGGGAGGGATGTCATATTGTTCTGAAAGGTACATTATGAAAACTGAAGCACCCAGTGAACTCAGGACCGGATTTGTGGGAAACTCATCGGTAATGGCTTTAAACATCAACACAGATGAGACTGCCAGCAGCTACTTTTTCCACCCTACAGCAGTGATAAAGCCTTATCACAAAAAGATGCTTAAAAGCAAACCTCTGACAACCTGACCATTGGGTTTTTTTGGCATTCCAGCATCCCAAGGAGCAGGGATCAGGTGAGGTGCTTGGGCAACGACTCATACCACAGTCACAAACATACCTGTACTGCCAGCTTGTGCTACCAACCTCCATGGGAAACAGGTTCCCACGTGCTGGGCTTGTGTTTCATGTCCCTGACCAATATCAGCAGGTCCCCAAACCAGGAGTTTAACAAAAGACTGAGAAGTAGCAACCACACAGCAAGGGCACACACAAGCTCTGCACTACTCACAAATGAGTTTCATTAGCTTGTGCATCGAAACCGAACTCTCTCCATCGTGTTCTCAAGTGCAGGTGACCATCCCTCACACCAAACACAGCTACACTGGCAGTGCCTTCAAACCCCAGCCACAGCCTTCGACACAGCCGTGCTTTTCTACACAAGACAACTCCACACATTCATTTTAACCTGCCTAAACAGGACCTGCCTTCAAAACAGCCTCATTTGCATACAGCTAATTTTTAAGCTTCAAATGATCTCAATCTTACTAATTCATCTTTCACTTTAGCATGGTTGTCTTCCTTTAGCTCTTATCCATAGCTGCTAACACATCAGCACGACAACCAGATATTCCCATTTTCTCCAGACCCCTACTCACTACGTTCACAGTTTCTCCCTCATTTCCTTGGAGCTGACACAGCGTTTGCTAAGTGCAGCAGTGCCAATTCTACAGTGCAAGTCCCAGCACATGCTTATAAGCCCTGCTCTGAAGGAAGAAAATGCAAAATACAAGTAGCTTTTTCAAATATATTTACATCATGGACACTTAACACATAGGGTAAAATCAACCAGAGGGCTGGAAAAAGGGAGATGCTGGCAAAGCTCTGGAGAAGGCCAGTCTGCTCTTTCACAGATCTGTGATTAACACAGTTTTGGAAGGAAACAGGCAATGGGAAAGGTAAACCAGCCAAGATCACCCTGTTAGGTGATCCTGCTAGTGACAGGGAGCCAAAAAGGCAACCTGGCTTGCCCAGCCCCACTGCAGTACCTCCCCGTTGGGTTATCACCCATGACAAAGCCATGCTGAGCCTCTGCTCTTGCTTTGTGTTTTCCCTGGTTTAACACAGGGCCCCAAATTAACTCCTCTCCTATGGGGTTAAGGATGAGTGAAAGTGGAATGTATGGGGGCAGGGGGAAGGAGCTGCCATTTTAAATTTTTTTTTCGTTTGTCAATGTCCTAGAGTTTGTTGGTAAGAAAGTAACTCATTAATTACCTAATTCTGTCCTTTTCTTGGAAGTTAATTACAGTTTTAAGCAGAGCATGTGATTTTAGGGTCAGGTATGACAACCAGAAGCGATTGTCACCGCACTGCAAAGCTTGCTGGACTTCTGGCCCTTCCCTCTGGTTTCAAAGAACTGTAGGAAACCCCTGGAGAACGACAGCAGGCTTCCTCCAGGATCTCCTCTTCTGAAGACAGGCAAGGCAGGTTATTCCTTTTCATACTGTCTGGCAACAGGACAGGCAAAAAGTGCACCTTGGGAGCAATAAAAGCGGTGGACCCTCACATGACAAGAGTTCAGCTCCAGCAAGGTGGAGAATTCTTTCCTTCTGAGGTGGGTGCAAAAGCAGCATCACAAAGGGAAGTGTCTCTTCGTAGCACAGCAAGGGGTGTCCCGCTCCTCCAGGGCAGGATGCATGACGAGGGCTGCAGGAGCAGACCACCACATCCCAGCTCTGGGGACTCCTGTCAAACCCAAAGGGAAGGGGGGACCTCTGCAGCCACAAAGCCTTCCTGCTCTTGCTACAGAGGCCAGGTGCTTCTCTGCTGGCTTCCCAACTGCTGTGTATGCTTTTACTATCTTGGAAAGTCACCTGCACCAAATCTTTGCTTCTCCAAAACAGCCCTACGAGATGTGTTCATCTTTCTGTCCAATCATTTGCTTTTAAAATACTTCCTTAATGAACCAATTCAAAAACTAACAAATGAAATTAAGACCCAAACTATACCGTAATCTACCAAGAAGATAAAAACTAATAAGATAGCACTGACTAAAGAGCAGAAAATGTGTTTGATTGCAAAGACCAGGGCAGGTCACAGTGCTTAATCCAAGTAAGAATCACTAATCACTCAGCCGAGACTATGCGGATGCGCTACACTAGTTTTTGACAGCGATATCTTCTATAGTGCAGAAAGAATATTGCTGTCAGTTTGCTCTATTAAATTACTCAACCCATTAAAGAAATTAAATGGGAGGTGACAAAGCAGGAAAGGTTGTTTATTGCTTCAGAATTCTGAGCTAAAAAGAAGCGTTAGGACGATGAGATCTAAGGAGAAGAGGGAACTCCACTAGCTCATTAGCTCAGATAATGCTTCCCTTGATTCCTAAAGGGATTTGAACCAGGGGGAAAAAAAAGCAAACACTGAAATCCTCAAGTAGTTGGCAGCCTTCCCCTTGTATGCTTTTAACTTAAATTTCAATGGCCATCCACACTGAATTTGATGAAGGCTATATAAAAAGGTAGTCCTCAACCTCCAGCCAGATGCCAGCACTAACACCTGAGCTTGGACATCTCTACAGGTAGGGTGTGCACGCAGGTGGAGCGTGCCAGCTGCTGGGAGAGCCCACGCCAGGTAAAGCAAGAGAGTGGAGGGAGCAATTGGGCTGAGCAGCCAGAAGGTGTCTGCTCCAGGCTCTGCTCAACCACTGCCCACACCTGACTGTGCAAGTTCACTCCATCCCCAGTGACCACCGTGGCCATTTATAAATGACTACGCTGTATGCTGTCAGAGATGCCTACATTTAGGTGCCTGTGTTCTGCCTCTGGTAAATAAAAATGCATCAGTTCCTGATTTCTCATGCACAAAAATGAAGATGTTGAATAACTGCAGGTTACATTGGAGAATTAAAATAAATATTTCTAAGTGTGACTTGGCTGCCCACATGGAATGATAGATCCACTGTGAATGAAATATTAACACCAAAGCCACCACTGAAAAGCAACTTCCCTTTGGAAAATCATAAAAAGGATATAGCTAGATTAAAACCTGTTATTTAAATTAAAGTTTCCTACTCGCTAATTCAAATCACTAATGCCACCAAGATTTTTTTTAAATTTAATTTTTTTAAGGCAAACCAGGCTCTCAAACCAACTAACTCATACATTACTTGCACTTATATTCTCCAGAGCGAGATGCACATTTTCCTGGCTCCTGGAGAACAGAAACATTACCCCAAGCAAGGAGGGAAGGAGCAGTCTAGCAAGAGGCAGCAGAGAAGCTGTGGAGTGGAAAGGAATTCATTGAGAGTGTGTAATACACACGTGGGTTCATCTCAGCCATGGCAGATTGCAGAATTTTAACACTTTTATTTGTGTATGCAAATACACACACAGAAGGGAATTTTAATTTTTTTTTAAAAAAGCTTGGCTTAAAGTCTATTGAACTTTTTAAAAAACACAGAAAAATTAGGTTAAGAAATATGCAGTTGATTTTCAGGGAAATAAAATTCCCCTCCTCACCCTGCCCCCTAGTTCAAAGTATTTGCTTTAAGCTATATGTAAAACCAAGCTGCTGCCCAGACAGAGGAATCTCCTCATTTCCCCAATCCTCCACAGCAAAGTGCTGGGCAAACCCTGCCAGGGATACAGCTAAAAGCAACGTGAAGATGTGTCCTTGAAATCCTCTTTCCAGAGCCATCACCACACTTTGCTGTGTCCCTTGTGCTGGAGGAGTTTTGAAGAAGGAACATGAAATTGTTTGGGGGCTTCATCTGTTTCAGAGTGAGCAAAGGACATCAGAAGAATGGTTTGGTGCCACAAACACATTGAAACAGCAGTTAAGTGAAAAAGAAAAAGCCTAGGCTACTAACTTGGGAATCTCCTCCTGCCAAGGGCTGTGCTCATCTCTACAGAGGAAATGTCACCAAGCCTTTGCTGCCTTCTGCTTTTAAAGGAATAGTTCAAAGAACCTGGAAGCCGTGACTGAGGCAGCAGCACATGTGAAGTCAAACCAAGGCCAGCACATGTGCTCGTGCACCAAGGCCAATCTGGTTCCTTCCCCGAGCTTTTAGGGAATGGATTTCATGCAGACTCAGAAAAAGAGTATTTGTAAAAGATAATGAAAGAAAGCTGCCAGCAACCTGCTGTGTGTTAATGGCTGTACCTGGACCACAGCAGCACCTCGCCCACCCACGGGCCCCAAGATGAGCGTGGTGCTCTGCTCAACATCCCAGCCTCACTGAGCATCCTGTGGACAACTCCTTCACGTGGAAAAGTAACCTCAGAAGAAACAGGCAGGGACTATTTGCTACGTGTATACACCAAAGGCATTAAAGAAAATAAAAGGTGAGGGGTTTTTTTCCTTTTCTTTCTTTTTTTTTCTTTTTTCAGAAGCTGTTTTCCAGGTGTTTCTCAACTTTGTGGCAGTCCAGAAGCCAGAGAGAAGTGGACAGCTCTTTCAGATCCCTCTTCCCTCAACCACAATCCAGGTTCTTCTGCTTGATTTTTTTGAGATGAAATCAAATGTCTGCCAACAACATCACATCAAAGATGGGAATGGTTCCATTCACTGCAGGTTCACAGACAAAGGAGGACCTGGTCTAGATAAAAAAAAGCTTTTCTTCAAAACATGTTTGCTTCTTATCCCCCAAAGAGACAGGAAATTGTGCACAATAAACCTCAAGGATTTCTTTTCTAAGATTACTGCATTTGAAAGCTGTCCTCAACTAGAGATTCACATTTTAAGCACATGCTTTGCATAACTGAAAGAAAATACATGACCTTGGGAGGAAGCAAACTATTTCTTGCAAAACATTGACTGTTCCTCTCGCTATGTAAAATCTGTCTGTCCTTCCCAAATGAAGGACACCAAACCCACATCACTTGAAAAAATGTCACTCTGGATTTAATTGGACAAGGATGTTTTTATAAGTTAAGCACTGACCTCATGTTTCTCAAGAGCAGATCATCATCTCTCCTGCACCAAGGGCTGTCTTGGCTGTGTGGGCTTTTAACAAGCGCTCCCTCTCCAGTGTGAGGACAGAGAAAGGCACTACTGGAGTTCAACCTGGATGAGCTCCGAGCTCTGCACACGTCAGAAGAGGACAGTTGAGAATCACCAGCCAGATGTGCCAGGGACCCTCTGGCTCACCATGGCCACAGGACCTCAGGGAGGCCACCAGATACCCCTGGCTACTGTCCTAGCTCATCACAGTCAGCTTAAGAATGAAGCTGTCACTGTCTGGAAGAGCAACATACCCACAGCAACACCAAGTTCAGCTTGAAATGGATTTAGCCAGAGCTAAAGGCTTCAATGGCCCAACACAGGAGACCCACGTGAAGCTGCTCTGGCTTGATCCAGAAAACTGATCTCACCTCCAGCCTGTGCCTAAGAACACAGTTGATACACCCTAGGAAATATTTTTCCCTTTTTCCCCTGCAATGAATACTTTCCCCCACCAGAAGGGATTGCAGAGATATTAAAAAAAACCACCACCACCACCACAACAAAGCAAAAAAGGAAGAAAAACAATAAAGGCTGGAACTGCACTCTGCAAACGACTGCCTGACAGCAAAAAAGGCATCAGAGCAGCGTGGAAAGGGCAGGGATACGTCAAGCTGATTAATTTCTGTGTGCCTACAACTAAATCCACATGCAGGTCTTGGAGAACCTGGGAGCACTCTGACTCTGTGTCCAGGTGAAGCAGAGCACCACTTCTCCCCCACCATCTCATGGTCAATGTGGTGTGCTCCTCAGAGGAGTTACGAAAGAGGACGTGCCATTCCCATTTCCTTGCTTTTCATGGCATGGACACAACCTGGGCTTAAATGGGGGTTTTAAGAAATAACTTGTTTCTCAGGGCACCACCTGAAGCAGGCAGATAACCCTCTTAGATAAGCATGTAAACAAGGAGGCATGCTGGCTTGCTCCTGGGACATTTCCCAAGTTCAGAAATACCAGTGCTAGGGTTCTGTCTCCAAGATACCATTTGTCAAACAAGGATTGCTCGCTCTCTAAAACACCCTCTATCTCCCTTGCCAACGGGCAGGGCTTTGGACACCCCCGCAGAATTGCTGTCTCCTCTTTGTTCCTCCCACAAACTAACCCAAGAGAGACCAGGAGACCCTCTTGAGACCCTCAGTAGGTGCACTCCTTCTCCACCTTTTCCTGATGGCACATGCTGATGTCCACCTGCAGAATCCACGTTTATGATGGAAAGGCAGGAGCTACCAGCACCCCTTCCTGCACAAATCTCTTGGGAGGATGTTCTTTCACAGATACCACTGCTTCTACACCAAGGGCATGTGACAGGGCACCAAATACCACCTAACACTGTCCTACACCCAAACAAAGGTCTCAAACTCTCTTTAAACTCACACCTAGGGCCTCTCTTCTTACAACCTGAAGCTACAGCGTTGGTAAGATCAACCCCTGCCAGAAGTGAGTCACTGACAGCAGCAGCTCCTCCACATCCACATCCAAATGAAAGCTGACCAGGCACAAACCTTCTGTCTCTCCATCTTCTTTTACGAGCACCAAGTTAAAATGCTTGCAAAGAAGCCCAGCACCACCACCACTTCCAAACGCTGCAGACAAGTACAGGCAGCAAGTGAAACCGCTCGCAATAAATACCGCCAGCCTGACCCACAGTCAGAGTCTGCAGATGTGAAGTGAGAGGAGACTGAATCAAAGGTGAGGCCTGTGGCTACGCACGCTGTGATCTCAGACTTCAGCAGTCGCCATTTCCAAGTGCACAAAACACTCAGGAAATGCTATTCACGCTAAAAAAAGATGTATAAAAAATGTCTTGCTGTGAAAACCAGGAGGAGCTTTAAATGCTTCTAAAAAGCTGCATTTGCTAATAAATATTTCACACACAGGAAAACAAATGCCAGTGAAAAGCAAAACCCTACCGATTTCTGCACTGAAAGAGAAAGTGATGATGAGAAGCCTGAGCCTTGAGTGGAGCCATGGAGTGGGTGACACCATTTCTGCTGTCGCTCAGACTCTCCCCACTGACAGCACTGAGAGCAGAGGTAACCCCAGCCCCACGGCTTCCAAAGCTCTCCTCTTGAGACTTCATTGCCAGATGAAATCTCAGAGCAAATCAAAACACTTACTCCCAAAATGTGCTGAAGACCAGCAGGCTTCAGCCAAAAAGGAAATCAAATTCCTAAGTCTCCAAATTTCCAAGTAGTCCAAGAGTAAATACTGTACCTCTGCAATTAAAGCAAAAGGGTGAAAAGAATCACACAGCCTTTTCTGGTCAGTCTCAGACTCACAATCCAGAAGTTGCTGCAAAATAATCATTACCAAGGGTTCAAAACCAAAACAGCCAATATAATCATGTATCAATGTAGTGTTTACATATTTGCTAGCTGAAGTGCTAGACAGCATTCCTGCAGTCTGTAAACACCCAATCCCTCTTCTCCCCCAGAAAGCAAGCTTGTCTGTAACTCAATACATGTGCATGGCAATATTTCTTCAGCTTTTGATAGTTCTATCTTCAAAGCCCTTCAATTGATTAATGCAGCCACATTCCCTTTTGACACCAGGAATGAGCAGGTTCTTCCCCAAAGCACTGCACCTTCCATTTCTCTGCCCTGCTCACCCTGTGCCAAATTCCTTGGCAAAACCGGCTCTGAACACAGGAACTTTGATCAATCCTTTTTTTGCCATTAAAAGTATGCAGGAATCGCTGCAGAATGACACAGCAAATACCCTGGTATTTTTCCATTAAAAAAAAATACACAATTATGTTAACAAATGACAAAACTGTGAGATGAGTTGCAGGAGAGTATTGAAAAGAGTCAAGTCACAAACCTTAGACGAGCTGTAGATGTAAAGAAGTCAAACCAGTTATTCTCCCAATCCCAAAAGAACATTCAATTGCACTGGAGGGATATCTAGAGTCTTTCAAAGCACTCAGAATGAGTCACAGAGAGAGAATTAAGTCGCTTAAAGGAAGGTCTGCTTCTGGTGCAGACTGGCAGTTCATGAAAATCAAAGAAATTGGTCTACCAGATTATTTTTTTACTACAAACAATCGATATCTTCTTCCCCAGAAAGGCAAAGAAAGACCCTTTAGTTTGTATTATATCCATCTCCAGAAAATGAAGGGAAAGAAAACACATCCAACAGCTTCCTAAACACTGACAAGTTTCACTTAAGAGCCTACAGCTCCAACTGTTGAGAAATAGGGGATGCCCTGGAAGTCACCACTTCCCACAGCCGGGACCAGCTGCGAGCTGTTAACAGCACTCAAGTCCTCTGCAGGACTTGGCTTCTCAGTACGGAATTAATGAGGATACAGTTTGCAAAAATCGAGTAAGAAGCTGGGTAACATGGCCTTCTTCATGAGTAAATCCTACCCAGTCGCTGTCTTGATCAGCTTCTCATTTAATCCTCCAATAATTAAGAAGCACCTCTCACTCTGTAAGCCCCAAAAACGCTTTATGTTCTGTCAGCACAGGTTTTGGACTAAAAAAGCCACGTGTGTCACCACTCTGACATGGGAAAAAGTGTATTTTGAGACTGGCAATGAAAACTGAATGCAAAGGAAATGTCTGCAGGAGCAGGATGAACCTGGCTGTCCAATGCAGCTCGAGCCAAAGGGTTAGCAGGGTGGTGGTGACCACCACCAGCTCTTGCTCAAGATTTTCCACCTAAGAGTCAGCGCACGACCTTCCAGCAACAGGTAGGAAGAAGCCTGGCTCGCTTGTGACTCGAGGAGGTGGCCAGCCCTCTTCCAAGGGGAACTTGGAGCTGCTCATCATCCTAACTTTGTCCAACTTGAGAAAGATGCCAGCCCTCATGGATCTGGCCACCAGGTTTCCCTTTTTCACAACAAGAGGGAGAAACGATGAACACCCCTAGCATTCCATTTAGTGACAGCTTAGCTGGCATCAAGACAAGGGAAAAGAACAGGGAAAATGAGGATGCTCCCAGCAGGTAAGGCTGGGAGAAGACAGCCCTTTGACATTACTCACAGAGAGGGCCCAGGGTGAGCTATATAGAGCATGCTGGCAATTGTCCAGTGAAGAGGGAGCCAATAGCCCTGCTCACCCTCCCAGGATCAGTTTACAGTGAACTCTGGTGAGGTGGGGAGAGCTTTCAGCAGAGCCACGCTTCTGGAAACCCACACAACTCCAGGGTCATCCAGGATGGTGGGCAGGAGGCAGGGAATTCACAGTCAAACTCTGCTCCCATCTGTGCTCCATTTCTCTCACTTGTGACAAAGGAAATTCTTCTTTGGTTCTAAAACCCTGTGGTCATTAGAAAGCGAGATAAAGAAAGAGCAAAAGGCCAGTGAGAATCTGTACCAGAAATAGTCCCCTGGCAAAGCCACGTTCCTTGCATCATCCCACCATGGCAGAGCAGCTGAAAGTGCTCCCTGAAATCATGCCTGCTCCTAGGTTTCCCCACGTAGACAGAGCAGCTCCAGTTCAGCCAACTATTTATATCAGCAATCTGCACAGCACTTCAGCAGATGCTCGGCTTTAAATATGGATTTAAATCTTCTTGAAAACAGCCAGGCTAAATATATGCTTTAGGTTAAATTTGTTCCTTGGTGCTGTCCTGAACCACAGCTCTGTTCCTGCCCGTGCTGTTCCTAGAGGTGCTGACAGAAGATGTACTGGCAGCCTGTCCCTGCACCACTGAATGTTGGAGGCAAAGCACAACCAGACCCCAGGAGAAGATGACTCTGGGATGTTAAGCCCTCTTTCCATAATGGAATGTCCAACAATCAAAAAATGCTCACATTTAACCCCAAATGTGGTTTTGTCTGCAGTTGGAAGCTTCTTATTTATTGCCAAAGCATTAAAGGAACCCACAAGACAGAGAGCAATCTCATTTTGAAGGCAAACAATTAATTAAAAAATACTGCTTGTTTTACATAGATGTGCATATTTATTTTAAGAAGACCAGGTAAAAGAACTGGAAATCTTCCCTTCTCACCACTGAATAAAAGTCACACTTGCCACAGCTGGCATGGAAACCAGATTCAGGTTAGTAAAAAGAGTAGAGCAGCATTTATTTGTGCAGATCCCAAGGCACGCTGCTCAGCCCCTGGATGTGCAGCAGTGCCTGCTCTGAGGCTATCCACACACCACGTGCAGCGCTCTGGTGAGCTGTAAGAACCTGCAGAAATCTTGCAGCCAGACCAAAGAAAAAATCACTGAAATGTCCCACTGAAATCACTGAAATGTCCCACTGACATTTCAGTGATGACTCTAAATCAGCAGTTTAGAGAGTGAGCTTCATAGCTGCACTATGGAGCTGATAAAATTTAACTCCTAAGAAACACGTGAATCATTTAAATCAGTATATTCTGTGCTTACAGAGCTGCTCCTTCTGCCTCCAATTAGCAAATGGTTTTCTACAAACCATAATGCTCATTTATCTGCAGCAGTCCATCTCCAAACAATCCCCACTTCTGGGAGCAGACATGAAACAACTGTTCTGGATGGCACTACTTTTGTGACGCTAGGAATGCAGAGTATGTTTCAGGCCAGCTTTAATGCAAAGCCTAGACTAATCCCCCCAGAGAGATTTAGCTAGACTTTGCCAAAGGAACAATTGTTGCCATTAAATAAGTTTATACTGTTTGGTGGTGAGCACTTTCTTTCTGCAGAGTGAGCTCTTATTCCCACGACGAAATGCATGCTGGAATGAAGTCACTTGACTACCTTTCTTTTTTCTATAGACTCATCCTTCTGAAGTTTCCCATCCTAGGCAATTTACATAGAAATAGGCTGGAACACGAAAACCATGATATACAAAGTAGGCAGAACAAGTCCCAGACAGATAAAGGGAAACCCAAATAAGAGCAAGTCCAACAAAACAGGGCCAGACATGTTCTGGAGGAATATCCAAAGCACGAGGAAGAGTCAGCGCCCAGCTGAAGATCCGAGTCAGCACTCTGCCTGTGAGCAGGAGCAGGAAGCACACTTCCTCTTCTCCTCAGCATCTGGAGCCTGACAGATTTGCAAGAAGCCCCAGAAAGCTTTGAGAGGCCCAAGAATCGAATGGCCAAAGTCACACACTGAAATGCTCCCCCATCCAGGAAACTCCTTCCTAGCCTCAGTGTTTCTGTTGCCTTCCTGGACTTGAAACCACGCGGTTTTGTGCAACTTCTGTAAGTGCATCTTCTCCTCATGGGGAGCAGATCTACCCCATCCACATAACTGCCCCCCAAACAGCTCCCAAAACTTTGTGGCTCTCTCCCTTGCCATCTCCCAAGTTCATTCATCCCACACAGCAGCGATGAGCCAGTCTCACCACCAACCACAGATCACAGCAGCTGTGTGATGTTTGATTCTGAAACACAACAGCTCCCACGGGACAGGGTTACCCACCCTCCTGCTGAGACATCACCCATCGTCACCCTGCACACCACAGTCAGCCCCTGCAGCCTGAATTCAGGTGCAATGTCACTGCAAGGACACGTGCTAGGGTGCTGCTCCTCATCTTTATTTCAGACAAGGGATTCACAGAGGCTCAGCACCCTCTGCTCCCGCACAGTTCATGGAGAGAGATTCACTCATCTGGACTGCAGGCCACGGCAAAACCTTAATGTAGCTTCTCCCAGTCTGTGTGACACCTCTCTCTGCCCAGGTTTGGAGCAGGACACTTGGTGAGTGTCTCGATATCTAAATCTTCTGTTTTCAGTGTTGCTTTTCTGACCTCTCTGCACACAAAGCCAAGCACACAAAGTTTCACTGCCTCCAGCGAGCTTTTCCAATTGCTTTTTCCAGTGAATGGTGTTATTTAGTGTGTGTCTCTTTTCTCCTGACTGATGATTCACATTGTCAAAGCTACTTATCCATTTAAAAACAAAAACAAAAATAAAAATATCCCCCAAACCCACAAGGCTATCAGTGCTCTGCAGCCAAGGACCAAGCTGTCGCCGTAGCACTGTAAGCTTGTGCAGTTATTTCCTGTGGTGTGTACATGAAGTTGATCTATCACCCATATCATCTGTCCCCCTGTCAGACCGTGTTTGCCCAGCTCCCATGGGGCCAGGCACTCTGGCCACCATGGTGGCTCTCTGAACATACAGCTGGCTCATGGTGGAGCTCAGCTCTTAAGCTTTCTGCTTCGTTCTGACCCTCCAGCATCCTTCTGCTCTCCAGTGCTTTCAAATCAGGAGAATCATTTGGCTCCAAGGCAGTAAAAGCAGAGATTTAACAGCCACAGCCTCCTGCTGCTGATCCCAGGTTCCCCCAGCAGAAGTGAGTACAAAATAAGGACACACACTTCACCCTGCAAAAAAAAACTCCTACACAGCTCCACTCAGAGGAGCCAAGTTACTAATCAGAGCCTGAAATCCAAGCCTGATAAGTCATATCGTTATGAAACTGCTCTTGGAGCATGAACACAACAGAGAGGAACTGCTGGAGGTCTCCACAGATCAGGATGCTCAAAATACCTCTCCTTTCATGCACTTGCAGCCGTGCAGTTCACAGGGTATCACATACCCACAGCTCAGAGCTAAACCAAACACCCTCCTCACTGGGATGGATTCAGTTCCCATTACTATATTTAAATCTCAAGGTCTCTGGTTGGAAGCAAGACTTGAACACAAGCCCAATATCACATTCAGGTTGAGACTAGTCCATTCACACGTTTCTTGACAAACAGAAGGAAAGGTTCTGCTGATTTATGCATACTTGTATTTCCATTTAACTGCTGAGCTCTACACTGCTCTGCCAGCGAGTACCCAATCCATCAGGGAAAAGGCACCAACAGGATCTGCCTCTCCACAGACACAAATCTGGTGATGCAAGTACAAACACATCTACAAAGAACCGCTTACATTTCAGTTCACATCTGCTCTCCTCTCAGCTTTCAGATGACCAAGCTCTTCCCTACATGTAATTTTGATGTACTTAATATCATTACTTTCAAGTTCACTCAGAGGCTAAGAAATCAGCAAATAAATCCAAACAAAGACTCTTCCTTGCTTGAACAGATGCTGGACCGGGATTCAAAGCTGAGCAGAATAGCCCACAGCTCTCAAAGCTTTCGTTTCAGATGCCATACAGATTTATTTTAATGAACATACCATTTTCCTGGGAAATGACTGACACTAGCAAAGAAGGAAGGAAATCATTTGCAATGATTAATGTACCAGGGCTGAGGCCTTTTCCACCCTATCTTGTTTATTCTTCAGGTTTATCACGTTGAAATTTCAGTGTAATTCCATTTCCATTTCCTTCGGTGGTGGTTCTTTGGCTTCCAGTCCTTCAGGTCACAGGTGAAATAGCTCATTTTGGCTTATCAGGAAGTCAAAGAGATAAAAGACTCGGAAGAGAGAAAAGAAAAGCAGTTCTTGCCTCTCAATAAGTTGTTTTTTCACAGCACTGACACATTCACAACACAGCATCTGCTCCAATGCAAAAGAATCTTCAAAATAAGTTGACCACCCCTGAAATAACCCTGGCAGAAAGAGAAACCCAGGAGAAGGTCCTTGGACGAGACCCTCCACTGCAGAAGACTCAGGCTCAATAGGAGTCTTTCCTCAGAAGCATCTGTGAGGGTATAATGAAGCTTGTTTTTCATCAATGATGACAGAAGTGTATTGATTTGGGGGTTCATGCTGATGCAAGCTAGAGCTCCACACTGGAGTGATATTCTGTAGGGAGGCAGGAAGACCTCTCTGCTCTCAGCAGGGTGTTCTGTACACAACTGACTTACTACTTCTTTTTCTTAGCACTCCTTTTTTGTCATACCAACCTACCGGCACCCGAGTCAAACAGGTTTTTGGCCTCAAGATCTCCGGTTCGCCCTCCACACATTTCTTCATCATCTCATTCCCTAACAGCTTCCTTGTGCAATCAAAATTATCTGCATGATCTTTGTGCCAGCCCCATCTGGAGGAGGAGGTGAATGGGGGAGTGCCAAGAGAAGAAGGGAAAGGGCCCAGAACTGACTGGTACTCAGGAGAAGGGAGCAGCACTGCGGTTTCACAGACATCCCCACACGGCTCACCACCAGTTTGCTCAAACGCCTCTTGATCCCACTCATCAGATCAGTAGCATCTGCTGCCAGCCAGAGAGCAGCCATCTGTCCACTCATTTCCCAAACCCACCAGCCCAAGTGAAGAAGGTCAGTAGGTCACAGAAATAATTCCCTGCACTTCCTGGGATGAAAGGAGACTTGGCTCCACGCCGCAGGAGGCACTCAGAGAGCCCCTCTTTTACCCATCCCTACCCTCTAACACACCCCCTGCCAGCTGACCTCAGCTGCAACCTTCCTTTCAGTCCCTCCCAAAGTGGCTAACCTGCCTTCTTCCTCAAGTGACAGGCAAATCTGCAACAGCTCTGCTGATGGATAAACAGATTTCAGGGTGTGGAAAGAAAAGTAATAATAATAACCACAAAAAAGGACACCAGCTTCAAGAATAAACAGACTAAAGATCAACATTTGGAACTGTTCCTATTGGGACCATTTAATGGGATTCACAAGAGCCAACAGAAAACATAAAGTAGGGCTCAGAGAAGAAAACCCAGATGTTGGTTAAATTTACCTTAGAGAATTTTGCACAGAGCCTACCCCAGGACTCCCCTAGAACAAACCAGTGATTTTCAGCTGTCACAGGGAACAAGATCTTTCCAGCACAGAGGTCTGCTTCTGATGTTCCCTGTAGTGATGGACCCCAAGCCAGCCTCCTGCCTCCCTCCATCTCAGCTTCAGCAGCATTACTCATCGGAACCCTCTTCTTTCTGGAAGTCTCTCTGGAAACCAAGCTAAGTGGAGAACTTGTAACTTGCCAGATCAACTCATACTCCAGCCAGTCACTTCTCTGCCTGGGGCAATAATGATTGAACAGTGACAGCAGAGAACATCTCATATATGACATTTCCACCTCGTAAGGATCTCAATGATAGCTACCTCCCCTCTCTTTGTCAGTACAGCACTTGCCATCCAGCAGTATTCAACTCCAAACAGCATCCATGCTACACAGAGCTAGAAAATGAACATACCAAAGCAATGTGACACCACTGCTCATCAGTTTGCCTGTTAATGGGCAAGAATGAGCCCCATCTGAACAAAGCCATGCTTTCTGGTAAAACATGAGTCAGAAAACTCTCTCTGTGAAATGCTGTGTACAAAACCTAAGGGGAATGTTGAAAGAGCTACCAGGCTCAGTGGACAGGTCCAGTGCATGTGCTTTGAAGCGCTTCTAATTCTTGTTTACATGTACACAGAGAGAAACTCAGAGCTCCAGAATGGCCTGTTCCCACACTGCCCCACGGATCTGCACGGAGTTCAATCCAAAAAGCTCAGTTTTGCTGCACCAAACATCCCCGACACAATTCAGTCCTTCTCAGCTATAGAAATATCTTTCACTTCAAGTCAAAAAGCTTCCACATGAGGTTTTTCCCCCTGACATGGTAAATTCCTTAGACTCCCCTGTCCCTTAGCAGTTTCATGTGAACACAGAGAGCAGACTTAGGCACAGAATTAAGGTGGCTTAGGTAATTATAGCGGCACATGCTATCAGTTCAAGACAGCAGATTAGCACAGCGAGCTGCCAGTTAAAGGAGATCTTCCCCTGCACTCTGAAAGGAACTGCTCTCTTTGGCTTTGTCCATGTAAAACATGAACAGTAGCAATACATACCCCATCAAAACTCCCCAGAGGCACTTCTTCTTGAAGAAGTTTCAAGACTAAGCTGAAGAACCACTTTAAATCCACCAAAGAAGTAGACAGCTATGCACTCTGTGGCTTCAAACCCAACATAGAGTTTATATGGAATTATCTTCCTCTATATCTAGCATGACTACTTGTGCCACCTTTGGCCAAGGGAGATTTCTCGTACAAACTGCCTGGTCAAGAGAAAAGCAGCAAAGATCATTCTTAATCAAGAATGGCTTATTTGCAAACCTGCAAGCAAATATGCAGTTAATCAAGGCAAAAGAAAATGCTCTGTACCACTCATGCCTACCACAAAACAAAGGTATTTTGAGACTGATTGATCACTTCATTTTGCAGGTCATTTTCTCAGTTCTGCCCAGATGACATTTATCAAATGCACAATGCTCAATTTTTATTATTTTAGCTCAAACTCAGCAACAATTAATTCAATATTAACCAGAGAGTTTTTATCATTTTAACTCCCCTCTCAAGGAGAAGTTAAAGCTACAGAAGAACTGTAACTTTACTTTAACCAAAAAATATTTGGATCAGTTCTTCAAATGGCAGAGAAAACTCAGAGGTACAGCAGCAGTGTGACAGCATTAGAGTGTCAAAACCAGAAGGCCAGCTGAAACAACACTGCTTTTGTAGTGCTGTGTTTTGTATCTGTACTTCACATCCACATTAATTTTGTTATTTCAGGGTCATGGATTTTGATCACTTAAAAGTTGAGAACTGACAAACTCAACAGCTCTACCATCTATATTGGTGTTTTTACCATGGAAATTTTTGTGGGTTTTTATTTTTAATGATGAAATCAGTGGAAGCAGGTTTTAAAAAAACTACCTGGAGAGATGACACTGTGCCTTTAAATGCACTGCCCCTAGAAATAATCCTCATTAAAAGCACATTATCATTTTTCTTGAGAAGAACACCATCACATTCATTCCTCCCTTCTTCCACTGCAGTGGCTGCTCCTTTCAGACTCATTCAGAAACCTCTGAAAGCAGAATTCACATCTGAACCATTCTATCCTGGCCTCCAAACGGGTGGAAAATTCTCTCCTGTATATTCACGTTATTCCAGGCCCAGGCATTTCCAATGGCTTCACATGGAATCGCTTCTCAGCACCAGTCTGACTGCATCACAACCAAAGGAAAGCTGAAATCCTAGAAACACAAGATGCCTTTGATATCCAACATGGCACACCCCTAAGTCACTTGGATAAGCCTTCCTAAGGCAGCAAACTCTGCTGCAGCACCTTCCAGCCTGGAGGCGGTTAAAGGCGACCCAGACAGACCCTAAATGACATCAGCACTACCTGAAACACAGTGCACAAGCAAGAGAAATCTAAAGCTTGAGTATGGAATTTCAGTCCACACTGCTCATTTCTTGTGAGGAACCACACAGGATGGCAAAGACAGGGCTGGTTTTGTTTGTGTGTCTAAACAGTAATTCCTGTCCCAAGGACAGTTCTGGGGCACACTGGAGGCTGGGGAGTACATGGGAAAAAAACTTAAAGAAAAAAAATGTTAGTATATTAGGGAAAGGAGAAGGATGCTGGAAGCAAGCTGAGATGTTCCCTCAGGGAAAGAGCTTGGCATATAGACCCTGGTCCTCACAGCAGCATGCACAGGGCCCTGGGCTCCTTGACAGCCTGCAGGGCTTGGGACAAGAGGAATCCCAAGAGATGGAGCTTTTATCCCCTTGGTTTTCAGCTCTTTGTCCTCAGACACTGGTATCAAGAAGAAGCCTGGTGGGGAGAGCTTCAGATGTCACAGGAGAGGAAGAGAGAAGGTAAAATTCAGAGAGCAGAGTCTGGAGCTTCCCTGAGGCAGGGGGCTTTCTCAAAGCCAAGGACTTGCCAGAAGGAGATGCAAAACTGTGTCTACGAAGAGTGTCAAGCAGAGAGGATAAGGTGGGAAATGTTGTTATATTAAGGATGAGATTTGTTTTCACTCACAGGAGATCCCTGACATAACTGTCCTGTTGAAGACTTTCAACACCAGGCTGTTGGGACTTGCCAAAGGCACACAGGGCAGCTGGTGGCAGGGCCAAGCTCGGACGCCGCGTGGCGCGGCCAGGCAGGTATGCACGCGCGTGCTTCCTACGGGCACTCGACTGATGCCTGGATTTCATCAGGCCTAACATCCAGGGAGCTTATTCAGGGACAGTTGGTGCTTTTCTCTAAGGCTCACCTTCAAAAACAACTTCAGAAACGAACCTAAAGAGAAAAATCACAACTACCATTCCTTTTGGACAGGGAAGGAGCTCATCCTCCGCACCAGAGGCACTCGGTATTGGCTTTAACAACCAGCAGCACCTAGAAAGATCATTTTGGTTATTGTGCATGGGAGGCTCAGCATGCACCTACCAAGGGAACACAGTTTAGCCCTACCTTTTATCACATCTACCCAAAATCTAGACTTTGAAAGGGAGAAAAAAAAAACAAATAAACAAAAAAACCCCAACAAAACACCCCCCCAACTTAGCTCCTTTCCCACCTGTCACAAGCAAGGAATGAAAGCTTAGCAAAGGTGCGAGGGTTTTGCTCTGTGTCAGAGTGAGACCTGAAAAAACACACTTCAATAAGTATTTCAGAAAACTTACTGAAGGGTGAAAAGGGGAAAAGGTAACACAGGGTGGGGGTACAGGCAAGAGCAGGGGAACATACTTGGCAGTGATCAAAAGCTGCCCCGCTTGCTGAGCTGCAAACAGGGAACATGTGCCATACATTTATCTACAGAAGGTGGATGTTACGTGTAAGCAAAGTGCAAGGTGTTTTGAACAAACCCAAGTGTTCATAAGAAGCCCTTATGTGACCAGTGTATGCACAAGGCAAGTTAAAGAAGAAAAAAAAACCCCAACACTTAATCAAGAGGTGTTGCAAAGAAAGCAGGTTTTTTAATTAACTGTCTGAGAAAAGCCCTGCACTCTTGCCAGGAAGAAGAAGAAAGCCTTTGCCTAGGGTGACACTTCACATCTAGACCCATCCTCGTATCACCAAGTGCCTTCATCCTACCCAAGTGCCTCAGCGGGAGCTGTGAGCCTTTGCAGGGAGAATGGAGCCTTGGGAAGAAGAGAAATGCCATCCAGACCATCTCCTGCCAGCGAGAGCTGGAGTAACCAAGGCGTGAAAGGAAGCTGGGTCTAGCTGCTGCTTAAAGTACCTCCCTCCTACATGTGTCTCTTCTCTGTGACTCCCACACCTGTAAGAAGTCCTCCTAACTGCTAGTCAACTCAGTCTTCAAGTAACCTCACCTCATCTTTCCTCTTGAACTTTTTGAGGTCACAGCCTCTTCTCTGAATCCACCCATCAACCCCAAAATATTCCTCTTGAAACCTAACGTAACTCCAGGTTTGTATCCCCTGCAGCGAAAGGCAAGAGAGCCAACTCCAACCACAGAGCTAGGTGACTTGCCAGGGATGACAGGGGCCCTGCCCTGGAGAGCCTGACCCATGAGAAGAAGGTCCCTAACCAAATACTCATGGCCAGGACGCAGGCAGCTTTACCCCAGGCAGTCAGATGTCCAGCCCAGGTCATTAGCGGTCTCTCCTGGCATTATGCAAGCTCTCCTTTGCGGGCTGAGAGCAGCCGCCAGGGCTGTGTCAGCAGGCAGGGCTGACCTCCTCACCTGCACCCTGCCCACCCTGCCTGCCCCTCAGCACCTTCCCGTGCCCTTTCCCATGCACCCCGCAGCCGCTCCGAGGGGCCCCCAGCTATGCAGAGGGCATGTCTGCAGTGGAAGCACTCATTATTGCTGTGACCTACATAGGCTACGTGCAGAGGGGCAGAAAAAGGCAAGCTTCAACTGACTCCACCACCTCACACCAACCCACCAGCCTTGCAGCTATGGAACACCAGGACACCAAAGATTCCCTTACTCTTATGGGAGACTCTCCCTGATCATCTTCCCTACATAAAAAATTAAGATACTTGGCCATCCTGCCTGGTATTTTTCCAAGGCTCTCAACACGGCTCTGTCGTTGCTCTTACTGTGGTGACTTGAAGCTAAAAGCTCTTTTAAAATCCCACCCCATGTCTTGCAAGAGCCAGGAAAGAAATTGGATTGCTGAAAAAGCCAACAGCACTAATAGAAAGAGGACTCTTGGCACACCCTCTGACTGTGCTGCATCTGCTCTGCTAAGTAGGGGTATTTATTTCAATCCTGTAGCTGTCTCTCGCTATTTATAGCTGCTAGCTTAATGAACTTTCAAGGTAGACACCAAGCCTGAGCCTTCCTAAACTGATGTTTCAATATCCTTGTTGAATCAATTAGATCTCATTATAGATGGACTGTTCTGCAGTTGGACTGGCAACTTCCACTCCTCACTGGAAATCAACTGGGACATTCTCCATAACACAGGATCTTTTCCTGCGAGGCAGATGTGCTGAGTTGGGAAGCAATATCAGAAATTTACTTCACAGAAAAACCAGACTGCACATCAAGAGGTAGGAAGACCATTTAAGAACAGCCAGAGAGATCACAAAAGCATTTTTTAAGAGACATACAACTAATTAGTCGCCTCACACTCAGCTTTCAGACAAACAGGAGCAATGCTGTAAGTGTCCCAGGCACGGGCAAGTCTCTGCCTCGAGCTGCAGGCAGGTGTACCAACAGATCAGGCATGTATGGATGGCTTCAGTAACCCTGCACACAGCTTTTGTGTAGAAGAGCTCTTGAGAAGAGGCAGTTGTGTGCTGGAGAGCTGCAAAGCTCGCTCTCTGGAAGGAGAGACCTGTCACAGAAAACCTGGAGAGCCCTGCCCAACGCACCGCGGATGTCACACGGATCGCATTTACAGCCAGCAAGAGATGGTTTCCACCAGTGGGTTCAAATGGCTTTTTCCAGGAGTGGATTCTCTAGAGTTCCAGCTTTCCCAGTCTCACATTACACAGAACTTAGTTTTGAGAGAAGGCTGCAGTTAATTTAGAGTTGTTACATGGTGTGTATTAACCTGTGGTGAGGGATGAGCCTTGGCCATCATTGCAGAGGGACACGGCGGTTCCCTACACGGCAAATCTCATCCGTCCAGATCAAACTTCACCTTCACTGGGAGAGAGGTGCTGCATCCAGAACGACAGCACAAGCCTCAAACAGTGCCTTCATGAAATGACTCTGCTGCAAACGTTTTCTCTTTCAGCAAAATCCTCTTCCTAACCCACATCCGAGGGCTCAAGAGAATTTGTTGGGTTTTGTTTGTTTTTTTTTTAATAAAATGTACAAGAACTACTGCTGATAGGTGGAAGAGGAATTTCTCTGAGCAAACTGCAAACCTTTACAAACCTTTGATGGGATGACATATCATCCCTTCCCTCTCTCTTCCCATTTGGTTCCTCTAGACACCACTCCAACAGACAGATCCAGATTTTTAACCTCTTTTCCCCATTTCTAGTTTTGTGTCCTATACACAAGACCATAGTTACACCCTTCATCTGGTAAAGAAAACCTTCAGTAAGCTTAGCCCACATGTGACCACATGCAGAAGAACTGCAACTACAAGTGTAAAATGAAAGATGACCTCAGCTCACAACCACTTATCCCTTCTTCATCCAACCATGAACCCAACACTGACCAGTCCCCACTGACCCATGTCCCTCAGCACTGTGTCTACACGACTCTTCAATCCCTCCAGGGATGGGGACTCCACCACTGCCCTGGGCAACCCCTGCCAATGCCTCAGAACCCTTTCAGCAAAGAAATTCTTCCTCACATCCCATCTCACCTGCCCTGGGCACAACTCGAGGCCATAACCTTACAGCCCTTCAGCAAAGGAACTCCCCAAGACTCCCTCTTGGTCTTTAGGGCAGGGCATTTACGTATACAAATACGTGTTCAAGCACTCTACTTGGGATGAGGATGAAGATGTCCCCATGTTTACAACTCAAGAGTCATGTCAGCAGGCAGCTTACTGTCCCATCAATCAAATTCCTTCTTTACCCTACTTCCATGTAATGTTGTTAAAAATGAAAGTGGAAAGAAGCTGAAGTCAGGTGGCCAACAAGACTTTGTGGGCTTGAAATGCAGTGCAGTACTGCAAGTCATTACTTTATAGCTTGCAATACTCATCCTTGACTGCACATCAAATTCCCCAAGCTATTTTGGAAAGGGACAGGTATTTCATATTTTGGGCTTCTTGCTCTCTATTTGCTTGGAATTATTTTCACCTATAAAAGGACTTTGACCGCAGCCACTGAATTCAGAGTCACAAATACACACAGACAGTTCCTTACCTTCCAGAAACCAGAGGCCACGCACAGATCAACTGAACAACAAAGAGAATTTCCATTCTGTCAAAGAACCACAGATTTTTCTGCTTCTGTTTCTACTGACACTGTAATCACTCATGTCAGCCTAAGTCTGTACCTCATACTCCAAGAACTTGTGTTCTAAATGCACCACCAGAGTTTCAAAATGGAGAGATCTGTATTTTCCTTCCCCTGTACCTTCTGCACACCTACCTGCAGTGTGTCTAGGGGCACAGAGCTGGGCCAGGCCAAGGACAACCCGAGCAAGTCCTGCACAAGCACAGGCATCTCTGTGGAGCATCTCTTAGGGCAGTGCACGTCACCATGGTGTCTACACGCTGCCTGCTACGACAGTGAGAGACATCACCTCATTGTGTTACAGCCCAGGAGGTCAGCCAAACCAACTGGGAGGGAAACCAGACAAGGAGAAGAAATCCCTTCCCAGATCAAGCAGAGATGCATTTCCTCATGGGAAAACCTCCACACATCGCAGAAAACAGTGAGGAAGAAGGAAATGGATTCAAATCACAACCTGTCCTGAAGAAGAAACTTCTGCCTTCCTTGTTCCTCCCTTGCAAGGAACAGCAAACTATACCTTCCACTTCATACTGAGATAGGCAGTTGGCCAACCTGCAGAGGCAGAACCAGGCATGAGACCTCTGCCCACGCTGGCTTATAAGCCCCTGGTGGCTTTCCACCATCAACCCTCTTCTCTGGCCAGTTGAGTCTTTCCTTCACCCCACCAAGTGCATTAACCTTAGTTAACCAATCCAATATGCCCAAAATTCCAGCAGGTCAATACTCCAGCCATTAGCACTGCAAAAAATCACTAAACCTTCCCTCTGAAAACCCCATTTTCTCATTGTCTCTCAATATGCTGACCTGCCCCCTCTGCAGTGTTCTGACAGCATAAATCTTCATCTGTTTTCCAACTCTTATGTGTGTTTTAGGCAGATAAGAAGAGGGTATTTAAAGCCCACTTACTGGTAATGCAGTAATATATACATTTGTTTTTTTATGTCAAAAATACTTGTACACCAGCTTCCTGGACAGCACAGAATAACCACTGCTAAAAAGTGTTTCCTTCCTCCTGGTTTTAAGGGGAAAGGAGGGCCGAGCTGCTTCAAGGAGGTGCTTTTAGAAACAGGGTGCTGATACACTTCATCTGGGATGTGGATTTGTACCAGTCTGCAGCTGAAGTCCCATTTCAGTCAGCAGCAGTGTCAGCAGTCCTGCCTGAGAGCAAGGGTGTGAGCTCCACTTTTCTCTCTGAGTGCAGAGCCTGCCCTGCAGGGCTGGAATACACTGGAAGGGCTCTACAGGGAGAACATCACCTTCGAGCCTCCTCCTCAGAGTATCAGAGAACATCCCTGGCTGGGGTTTTGAAGGAGGTATCTTTCCCAAGGAGTAATTTACTTAGGAGGAAATGCATCTGCATATGTCCCGTTTCCCTAGCACACTCTTTAGAGGGGAGAGCTGAAGGTTGTTTATAAATTATCAGAGTTTGGCTTGTTGGACTAAACTGGACACAGATTAGAACAAAACTGACATTTCCAGACTGCACCAAATCCCAAATAGAGAAGTGCAGCTAAACTGGTTTGGAACTGGAACGAAACATTTACAGGGAAGGTTTGCATTTCTGGACCTGTATCCACAGACATGTTTCTTCAGGTTCATTTGTTGTGGGACAAGCAGGCTGACCTGGTGAGTCAAATCCAGCTTTGGTTAAAATCTATTGCCCAGTTTTCACCAAAGCAGCTGAGAATCATCTTCAGGCAAGATCTCTAGGTTTAGTCTTCACAGCCCATAGGCTCAGATTAAGAAACACAAGTGATGGAGCAAATCAAAGCTGGCTTAAGCTTTCTACTCAGTAAAAGCAAAGCTCTCAGTAACAGAGACACAAGCAAGTAGCTTCCTAAACTTCTAGGAACTATTTTAACAATTAGGTTACTTAAGGTTTTGCAAATCAAACTTTATATGCTTGTCTGTGTTTGAAAATGAAATGAACTACCAGTTAGAAGCCAGCTGAACTGACAGTGTCTAACACTTGGCCAAGGGAATAACTGCACAAATCAACCAAGAGAAGGAGCTGTGCAAATGCTGGGTTTTGTACACCGACATGCACTGCACCTTCCCTCAAGATGTCTGCGTTTTCTTTATGTACAATTGGATTTTGCTTGGTTTAAAGCATAACTAAACCAAGTATAACAAATATATATATATATTTTTGTTAACAAGACAGAATGTAAGAACCCAAAATCTTCCAGTTCTAAGGGAAAGATTGACATGTCCCCCAGTTCAGTCCCTTCATCTCACCAAAAACTACACCAACAGCACTTTCATGTCATTATCTCATTAAAGGTCCCAGTCCCCGCCGGGCACCTGAAGCACCTGAACCTGATCCCGGCTTGAACGGTGACAGAGCCCCTGGTTACAGCCAGCCACACGCAAAGCAGGGTTATGCAAAGGTCCTTACCACAGCTGTCCCAGAAGCCCTTAATCCTGGCAACTGCAACACCCTCGCTCTTCTATTCTTGGGTCCCTCCACGAGACAGGCCTTGAGCTGCGTAAGACAGCACAGCAGGCTCAGGATTTCCTCTCCTTGCTGTCCAGCATGGGGTTTTTTTTCTCCTCTTCTGACAACATGGAAACACTGTGTAGCCCACATGCACACTCAGCAAAGCCCTTGCAGAGCTGGCCCAGCTCTGACAGATGCAGTCCCTCTGTAAGAATCCATCCCTGTAAAATTACTTCAAGACTAATGCTCGCTCCCTGGTTGTCTCCACACTTGGCATTTCACCTCTTGCTCAGTTTCTGGTATTTTTTCTCCCCCCTTCAAAGAAGAAAAGCAAAATCCCAAACACTCTCCTTCCTGGCCACAACACAGCCACTGTCCAACTGGCACCTCTGTTTCATAGCAAACACCTTCTTTCTGTCCCACTCAGCTAAACCACACAGCCCTAACAGATATTTCAGCTTCTGATGCCACACACTCTCTACTGACAGCTGTCTCAAATAGATGTAATAGATTTCATTTCAGCTTTCTCCCAACTCCATTAAAATTGCTGTTAAAAATTCCCCAGTTCTTCGTTTCTCATATTGTTCTTCTCCTGAAACTGAATTTGGGCCACATAACCTCTAATTTATTTACTCTTAACAGATGCAGATTAAAAAAACCCAGGGTTATAACTGAGATTTCTTGCCATGATTGGTAGTAAGGAATAGCAGAAGATACTGGTCTTCTCTTGGACATGCTTGCTGTGGCTGAGAGTGAACACAGCAGCTGGATAAGCCATTCAGACCCTCAAAAAGCTTTCATCAAAGTTCCAGTAAAGCTGGAACAGTCTGAATATCCACCAACCATCTGAGATTGGCAACCACCTAAGAGATGGAAAACCAAATGGAAATAAAGAGCCATTTACAAATGATGGAGAATGTCAAAAGTGGAATAGCAGAAGTTTCTGAAGGGAGTCAGGCATTACTACACACACAGAACTGGAGAAGAAGGGCTTGCTTGCAAGGAAAAAAAGTGTAGGAAGCATTTCAGGTCAGCCACGAAAACAAGAGTTTGAGAAGGGAAAAAAACCTGGGGATATGAGGCAACATGTAATTCAGTGTTTGGAAATTCAAGACAGTAATCTGAACTACTCCTATCCTTTACAGTGTCCTAAATTAGCTGTGCCAGCTCGTAAAAAGACCTGGCCACCAGCACAAAACAGCAAGTCCCTGCAAGAACCTGGGGAAGTATCTGGATACATGAGACAGTGAACCTACCAAAAAAAGAAGTTACTAATGTAGTGTTAAAGCTGTTGCATGGGACACCTGGAATATTGTGTGGTATGTAAGTGATTCCACTCCAAAAAGATGTAGTGCAAAGAGGTCAGGGTGGAAAAGATGGCTGGAAAATTCTCAGCTAGAGAGAGATGAAAAGACTGCACATTTCCACGTGCAGATAAAAAGCAGACAGAACATAGTAACCTGGAGAAACAATAGAGGAAAAAAAGATCATTAACCTTTCCTCAAATGACACAAAACAGAAATGATGACAAACAAAATGAAAGGCAGAAAAATCAAAGCCTGATGGAAGAAATGGGCTCTCAACTGTGGGCACAATTAGCCCGTGGAAATTATTCCCCTGGGATATGGATACATCCAGAAGCCAAAAAGGAATTTCTACAGATCTGGTCACCTGCACACCCAAGAAGGAGAGAGATGGAAATATAAAAATTAAACTTAAAATATCTAGAGTTCTTCAAAACAGGCAATAATGTCTTTTGGTGTAAAACCAGCTCCTGGTTTCTAAGCACTGACAAGAAAACTTCCTTGTAACAAGGGAACTACAGCTACAAAGAGCAAACCAACTTCTGACTTGTCTTCCTTTCCAGTGGCTGCTCTCTGAAGTCCCAGCACCACCAAGAGCAACAGGCCCTGAGCTCAAGACATGACTGATGTGATCCCCTGTTAGAGTCTTTTTGTGCAGCAACTACCCAGAAACACCATTTCAAAGTGAAAAATTCAGCTCTTTCTTCAACCCAAGATCAGATCATACAACCTCTGCTTGCTCCTCTCTCACACAGGACACATTTTCCCACTTACAAACAACTTTAATGGAACACCAACCACCTGGAATTAGCCTCAGTAATCTGAGTTCTGTCATATCCTGGGCTGTTGTCCCATATTCAGACCCTGTTAGCATGTTCCCATTTTAGCAGGCTGTCCCCATCCCTCCTCAGCTTTCATTTAAGCAGCCACACCCCAGATTTCAGAACAGAGGAATGGGACTTTATGTCAGCCTCCTGTGATGTTACCAAAGAGCAGCATATTGATGACACCACATAAAGACCTCTCTCCTCTGGTTAACAATTTCAGTACAAATGGAGGTATATAGGGCACCCAAAACTGACCTCATCTGCCTACCCAAATCCAGATATTCAACCCCTACAGATACACAAACATACAGCAAAGCTACATTTTATTCTTTCTGTTTGCAGAACTTACAACTGGTCAATTACCCAAGAGAAAAGACTTAGTAGCACCACAAGTTATGGACAGGACAAAGCCAAATCCCAGGTGGGTATGTTTCTCACAGCCTACAGCAGTTGGCTTGGTGCTCCTCTGAGGCTGCTTCTAGCTGAAACCACGGGGAGCTGTAATTCTAGAGAGGGTGCACATCCTGAGAGCCAGGACAGAAGCTGCAATAGATCTGTCTAGGCATCTGCTCAGTCTCTGTGTATCCTTGCTATCTCTTTACACACAGTGTCATCAAATTGCTTTTTAAAGTTTGGCCTGTTCCTGGCTGGCATCAGCTCAGGAGCAAACTCAGGTGATGCAGAGGGATGAAATGTCTGCTCCAACCTGTGCCTTTTCCAGGCCACAGCAACCATTGGACAGCAACTGATTAAGACTACTCTGACTCTGCAACAGGAGATGACTGCTTTCGTGGGTCTGGTTTCCTCCTCCATGATCAGACCAGGAGCAGATCAGCAGACAACAGACCATTGTAAACGAGTGACAATGAAACCAGGACTTACTGAGTGGTTTCAGGATGCTGCTGCTTGTCTCATCGGCGTTTTCTACGTCTGATTTGTCGGAGTAGTTCTCCGAGATTTTCTCCTTTTCTTTCTTTTCTTTGTGCCCAGGTCTTCTCCTGTGACGCCTCCTTCTCCTGTAGCTCTTGGGCACGTGGACCCCGATGTAGATGGTGTGGTGACCTAGAGAACACAAGCACAGAAGCGTTACCTTTGGCTGCGGATAGTCTGTGCATCACTGGCCAGCACAGCTGATGCTGCATTTCATTCAAACAGGGAAGCCAAGCACCTTGCTTTGCTGGCCTAACATTAATCAGCACTACTTTTCCTGTCTCCAGACATAAGCCAGGAGCTCTTCAGCTGCCATTTGGGAGAGCATTTTTTGTCCAATCATTTCTGGGAGCGCATACCAGTGCAGACTCGTTGATAATTATTCTGTCCTTGTGACTCATTGAAAAATGAAAACCACAGAAGGCCATCATACTTGGCCATGGTGCAATATAGAATACAGTGCTCTTCAAAAACATTCAACATCCTTTTTTCCCTTTGTTTTACCAAATACACTGGCTGGACTTAACATCTCCCTCGTGCAAACCAATCCAGCTTAATTGAAGAGCTCAGAGCAATGAAATTTACATCACTTGACTACATAGTCCATTGGATAACAAGCATCAAACTACCATCAGGGTACTGTTATAACAAACACAGCAGGTGAGGAAGGACTGATAACAGAAGTTTACTGCAAACTTCTAAGTTCTTAACACTTTTCAAAATAAAAATTAAGTAATAAAAGAGTAAGTGCCAAATTTCATATGCAGACTGTAAACACTAAATATGCCTTCTCCCCTTCATATAAACTTTGGTTTCAAACTAAAGCACTCAAACCACATTTACCAACTGTGATGTCTTTTTGATGAGTTTGATTAAAAAGTTTTATTTTTAAGGCTTTGTGCATTTTTACCAGCTTGGGTTAAAGATCTTTCCTTGTGCTTAGAGACAGCTTTTGCATGTTGTCTTCTGTGCTCAGATCCTAGAATGGTCTGAGCTGGAAGGGACCTTAAAGACCATCCAGTCCCAACCCCCCTGCCAGCAGCAGGGACACCTTCCACTAGACCAGGTTGCTCAAAGCCTCATCCAACCTGGCCCAGAACACTTCCAGGGAGGAGCAGCCACAGCTTCTCTGGGCAACCTGGGACAGGGTCTCACCATCCTCACAGGAAATAATTTCTTCCTCAGATCTCATCTCCATCTCCCCCTTTCCAGTTTCAAGCCATCACCCCTTGTTCTGTCACTCCCTGCCCTTGTCCAAAGTCCCTCCCCAGCCTTCCTGGAGCCCTCTCAGGTACTGCGAGGCCGCTATAATTAAGACAACTTACTGTAAGCTCTATAAACAGCTCCTTCAGATTTAACTCTTCATCACTGATAGCTGTATTCTCTGCTTTTGCCCAAATGTGGTTTCCCCACTCATGGCTCAGTGTAGCCAAGCAGAAAGCTTCAGATAAACAGCCATGCCCTGTTCCTGCCTGAAGGACATTTACCTGAATGAACGAGCCACAAATGCACATAAGAACAAATGGATTTGTCTGCAGGTCCAGTCATTCACTCCTGCTCTCAGCAGAGTGTTCCTGCAGAGCTGTCCCTCTGCGGGGTCGCTGTCTCGGTCACCTCACCTCCATCTATTCTTAGTGTATGCTCACAGCTCACATGCATGCACGGCTATTCAAACCCCACACGAGCATCCCAGATGGCCTAGTCAAGAGAAGGCAGAGGCTTCAACTCCTGGAGAGCTGTGCTCCATCCCACAGCACTGTTCCACCCCAAGTCATTTGGCCAGTGCCTCCCCACAGCAAAGGGAGACCCCCCCGCACAGCAGCCGCCGGATCCCAGGCTCCGTGGCTTGGCTGTGGCTTTGAGCAGGAAGCACAGATAAGATACCCCTCAGTCCTGACTCCAAACATCTCCCACTAAAGATATTCAGCCAAAACACCCTCTGGATACACACTCCACAACATGAAATCACATCACTCCTGAAACCAGAGGAAATTCTGTCCAATTTCTGTTGGGCATCCAAAGAGACGACGGTGACAATGTCCAGAGCCAAAGGTGCTTCTGTGTCACCGTACACAGAGCTCTGCAACACCTCCCTGTTCAGCTTAGAGCTCAATCCTCCTCTCTTCTGCAGCAGCCATACTCCCTTTAGCTCAGGAGTAAGAATAAATTCAAGAGAGTAACAACAGTCAGGCTTCACTTGATAAAAGTCACACACTTGAGAAAGTTGGAGAGCAAACAAGCCCTTGCCAGGAACCCATCCCACCAACGTTCCCTCATCACAGAGCAGGCACTGCTCCTTCTTTCCCCTGCAGGCTGCACCTATTACCACTGTTGGCTTTTCAGCAGCAAGACAAGGTTCCAGATGAACCACCTATTTGCAACTCTGTGCTGCTCTGGAAATGCCAGCACAACAGCAAAGCCAGAGTCTGCAGCCAGCAGATGCTTAAACACGGGTTTTTAATTCCTCCTTAATGATAAATCCAATCTTTGAGACTGAACAAGAGAAAATTTAGGCACAAAATGCCCAATTTCCACAGAAACTAACTTTCCAATGAAAAACAACCCTGCATTTGCCATTTTGAATTGCACACACTCTTGAGGCCAGCTGTAAAATCTAGAGAGTCCTTCACCTTTCTTGCCTATGAATTTTCATACTGAAAGCATGTGAGGTCTTCTGGAAAGCTGATGGATCAGAGTGGCCCTCCCTGATAGCAACTTTCATAGAACCACAGAATCAGACTGGTTTGGTTTGGAGGGACCTTAAAGCTCATCCAGTTCCACCCCCCCTGCCATCAGCAGGGACACCTTCCACTAAACCAGGTTGCTCAAAGCCTCATCCAACCTGGCCGAGAACACTTCCAGGAACTGTTTAAACTCTAAAATAAGTTCTCCAAGGGCTTTGTCAATAATGGAATGATGAGCTGTAGTCAAGGATGGGGCTGGGAGCTTAGGAAAACAGCTCATGCCCTACCTGCACTGTCTCATACTCATCTACACACATGCCCTGTAGCCCAGCAAGGCTACTGAGATACACCGATCTCCAGCAGCAGCTCCTCTGAAAAGCAAACACAGGGGACAAATTAGAAATTTTAAATGCTCTTGTTGAGCTACTTCAGTATAAAAAAGCATCTGAAAAAGGCTTCTTCAGTGCTGCATTCTTAATTCTCAAGGACCAACACACCAAAAAGGAAAAAAAAAATTGTTCTCCACTATGATTACTTGAAAAAGAAAAAAAAGTTCCTCCTCAGACTGGCACCACGTGTGATGCATTCTGGCTCCAAAGTGATTGTAATGTGGAAACTGGCATAGAAAGCAGAGGCTCATAAAGACATTCCCTGCCCACTCACAGACGTGGTGGTGCGACAGCGCCTGTGATGGCCCTGAAATGGATCCCATCATCGTTCTGGTGAGTGCTACAGCAGGCTCAAGTTCATCTGCTCATGGCAATTATGCAGAAGAGCACACTAAATAAATAAAACACAGACACAGATACATAGGTATATAGTGTCTGTGGTATCAAGATAGAAATTAACAGCTACAAAGGGTTAGTGAAAACCCCTCTGGGTGACATTACAGTTACTTTTTGGCCAGTATTATCTAGGCTGAGGTATTAAAGTTCACTGCTACATGAGCATCTCCTGCTGCTGCCAGGCACCAACAGCTGCCCAGCTGTCGGGTACAGTACCAGACACTAATAACTTGTCATCTCAGGCAGCAGGACAAAAAAAGCAGCAGCAGTCCAGGGTCGAGCAAGGTCCAAAAGCAGGCAGCACAACAGTGACAGGAGAAAAGGGACCTGCATCTGCTGCCTGCAGCCCAGCGTGCCAGCACCGCCACCCCAGCGAGACAGGCTCACACCACAGAGGGGACAGGCAGAGCCACAGTGCTGAAGCTGGGGACATCTGCAGCGAGACCTTACAGACCAACATGTCAAGATATGATTTAGCTCTAGCCTGATAAAGGAAACCAGGAAAGCTATTCCAGCAACTGGCAATACCAGCTTGACCATGGCAGATGGCATCAACGCTGCACAGGGACAGAGAAGGGGAAATCTTGTCTGAGCTGTAGGGCTGGGGTGGCCCCAGGACAGACAAGGCATTGGTAACTGTTCCCAAGGGACTCTTGACAGCCAAGGGAGCACCCCAAAGCCCGCTGTAAAAGGATGGGGTGATTCCAGTACCTGTCTTCAAACAATGTCCTCCTTGGACTCGCTGTAATTCCAGCAGTCAGCTTGATGATAGAGACACATCCCAGTAAGCCTGTAGTCTTAATACTGTAACATGCTGCCAACAGAACTGGACAATCTCTTTAATCTTTTGACCACGTGTGCACAGGACAGATTTTGGTAACATGAAACTAAATTGCATACACACATGCAAACATCTGCACTGCTTCACTGCTTTTCCCTATTCTGCAAGGGAGAGACCTTAAAATGTTGCTTTCTGCCTTCCCCCCACCCACCCCCCAGTCGGTCCAGAGAGGCCAAGCACGACGTTTTCCTTTTCTGCCTGCTTCAAGTGCTTGGCATCTGTTTATATTGTTGCAAATGCTGAGATAAACTTCTAGGCTCCCTTCCCAAAGCGCCTGGAAGGAAACAATTGACACATACTCTCAAAGCTCTGGGTTTCTGAGACATTTCCTACTCACCGGGGTAACAGAGCCTTTCCCATGAGAACCGCTGGCTCCAAATGGCAATGCCTGAGAAATTCAACGTGACACCGTTACCCTGCGCCTTGGTGGAGGATGGGAACCACACAGCCAAGCCCTAAACTCCTCCTGGTAATCCAGGTCCTGCAAGTCCTAAACTTCTCCTGGTAATCCAGGTCCTGCAAGTCCTAAACTCCTCCTGGTAATCCAGGTCCTGCAAGTCCTAAACTCCTCCTGGTAATCCAGGTCCTGCAAGTCCTAAACTCCTCCTGGTAATCCAGGTCCTGCAAGTCCTAAACTTCTCCTGGTAATCCAGGTCCTGCAAGTCCTAAACTCCTCCTGGTAATCCAGGTCCTGCAAGTCCTAAACTCCTCCTGGTAATCCAGGTCCTGCAAGTCCTAAACTCCTCCTGGTAATCCAGGTCCTGCAAGTCCTAAACTCCTCCTGGTAATCCAGGTCCTGCTCAGCCAGAGCTTTCTCTCGCACACCCAACAGGGACGAATTGCCAGTTTCCTCCTGTGGCCTCTTCTGCATTCACAGCCCTTTCTGGGGGCTGCTCCCACCGCCCACCCTGCTCTCCCCCAGGAAAATTATTGGCTTCTGTGTGCACCTCATTAATTTTTAGAGCTGTTTTGGCTGAGCAGGGGCAGGTATTTCACAACACTAGAACCCCGCAGGTAAGATGCACAGCAAGATCTGCAGGTCAAAGTGGCACCTTTTCCCATCTAAAGGACACAGGTGGGTCAGTTGTGGCTTCTGTGACCACACACCTGCTGTGGCAAAAACTTTTGAAGTTTGCTTCTTGTGCCCGAGGAGAAACTTCACCGTGCACTGAAGTCAGACCAAAACCGTCCCATCTGATTAGTAACAGAGCAAGAAGTAGTCATCATCAGAGAGGTATTTTTCCCCTGGAAAAATTTTGGTTGAAACCACATCTTTTGCTTTATTAAGAGCTATCAAAGAAGAGCAGCTCGTGATTCAGAGTCCAGACTTAGAGTTGGGGCACAGGAGACTCCCTGAGTCCCTTTTACTGGTGAAAACCCACTCGTGTATTACCAAACTGAAGTCCTGTAGAACGCAGCATTCCCGCCCTGCCTGCGAGAATATCTCTGCATCCCTTGTCTCCATCCTGGCCCAGCATGGTTGTGTGGACACCCTGGGAATGCAAGTGCCCAGATCCCCAGCTGTGCTCGCTGCACAAGCTCGGGTGCTGACCCCAGAAGCTCTCTGACAGCGCGCACACAGGCGAGCGGCTCCAGACACGCTGCCTCAGTGAGTCAGACCCCAAGCGCACCGCCTCGCTGCAACACCACCCTGCTCCTCCTCTGAGTTAGTCCATTTAAGGACATGTGAGGGTTAAAGAAATGCAAACATAGGAAGAAAAAAGGGTACAGAAAAATAAAAACAGTAAGAAGTCTTCAGGCTTGAAGTTGTCTGACCTGGTAAAGTTTCAGCTACCCACTGGTTCCTCGTGGGTGTGCACACAGCCAAGTTTGTGTTAGCACAGCCTGGTCACCTGCTACCTACACAACCCCCACCTCCCTTCAGGTGCTCGCTCCCATCACTCACTGAGGTTTGCAGAAAGCTTCCCAAGGGCTTCCTCAGGAGGAAAAGCCAGGACCTGCCTCAAGCACAGCAGGTTCCTACACCTCTATACCCATAATTCTGCCTAGGTGTTTTTGCAGTTGCTGTGGCACAAGGCTGGAATCTATCCTGAGCTCCCTGTCACTGAGGATCCTTTTCTGTCCAGGGAAGAAAGGACAGCAGTCTTTCAGAGACTGAGAGACAGGGTGTACATGCAGCAACAAACATCTATAGAGAGAAAAATCTCTAGTTCAGGTGTTGTCTCCCAAACAAGCTCTGGAACCACATCTGCCTTCAAGAGCATTATCACTTCCTACCATGGCCTTGGTAAGAAACCAGTTCTTCCCAGAAAAATCATATAGAACAAACCTGATGTACAACATATCTATGGAGAGCTGTAGAGCTCAGGTTTCTTAGGAAGTTTAAATTTAGGTAGTTCTGGGGAGCTTCATCCTGAAATAACAGTCTTTATGGAAAGTCTTTTGTACCTTGTATTTCAACACATCCACAGAATACATGACCAGTGGCCACAGTAGTAATTCTAAGTGTACTACTCAAAAACCAGTGTTACAGGAAATGCAAACTGAAATCACAGCCTCAGCATGAGGAAAAAAAACATTAAAAGGGTCAATCAGCAGATATGATTAAATTATCTAAGTGTGGTGACACCTTTTGTGCCTGAGGTGTCTGCACTCATCTGGACACTGAGCTCAGCCTACAGCCTTCTGCAATCTTAGTGCATGACCAAGTGCAGACTCGAAGCCTGACACTGCCTGAGACTGAAATTCTTTTTTTCCTTCCAGATATCTAGAGCCAAACAAAAGCAGCAGGAAGAGATCACTTTCTTCATCATCTTCTCCATTTTTCAGCACTAACTCTTTTAAGAAAATGGTGACAGCAGAATGGCTTTTGCTTAGCAAAACCAAAACTTGGTCATTTGGAGAAAGGAGCTGAAAGTTACAGATCAAAGGACAAAGTTTGCCTGGTGCTTAACATCTAACACAGAATCCCTTCCACATGACCAGGGCTGTTGAGACTTAGAGCCTGGCCAGACTAGCCCATGAAGAATCTCAGACTGGCACCACAGAAGGAAACAAGACCAAAATCTAACACTGAAAGTGTGAAAATCAATGAAAATAAGCTGAGTATGAGCAGTTTTCACCTGGCCCTCGTTTTAACTTTCAAGGCTCCTTTCCACAGAACGGGGAGAGCCAGGTAAAACCCAACCAGGCTTGGACAGGCTCATGTGGTTACAACTGACATGTCTACACAGTCCAGCTCTCCTCCACGAGCTCTGGCCACTCACTCCTCCTGCACTGGGCAGTTGTGTGTACCCAGGCTGTCTGAGAAGACTGGGACAGACACTTCAGGCTGCCTGAACCAGGGGCTTTGCTCAGGATGCCCCAGCCACTTCACTCTGCGGCATGGCTGACCTAGAAGACGACACAGGCAGGTAAAGGTGTGCCCTTCTCTGCTCACTTCTGTAGCCTAGCTATCAGTCTGGCACCTGGATGGGACTGAAACACAGCACAGCCCCAGGGCAGGGAAGCTGTACTTACTGATGTGGCTTCTGACACATCCCAGGAGGGTATGGCTTTCACTCCTACCGCTAATGACTTACTCACTTCATTAAAACCTGTTCCATAGCCATGGCTAATGTGGAGGAATCTGCACCTACCGCAGCCCGCACGGGACAGGCAGGGGACGGAGCCCTCCACGTGCTCCATCAGCAGAAGATGGCTCGGCACACCTTTGTGGCCAGGAAGGTGTTGGTGTAGGGCCAAGCACGCAGCGAGACGTGGCACCAGCCCACAGGCTGCTGGGATGGGGCCAGGCTAGCGCAGCTCCGAGCGGCTGCTTTCACACCCAGGGGTGGCGGCAGGAGGGGACTTGTGTGAGAATCCAAGGAAATAACAGACATAAGGAGCTGATGGTCCAGAAGGACAAACAAATCAGAGACAGTCCATTTGTAAAGGGGAGATAGTAAAAGTAGCACTAAGCAAGTCCCAAACTAAGCCCAAATCAGCTTGGGAAATAGGAGCAAAAGGCTCCACGTACCCCAGCGCACACGATGGGACACACGGCCTGTGTGACACCCCGCTTCAGAGCACCAGCAGAACACAAACTACTCTTCCCTTTCCTCCCATACAATCATTGTATTTCACCTAAGACTTTCCCAGGAGTCATCTGAAAGAGTATTAACTTGCAAATGGATGAAAACACTGGCCACAGAAACAACGTTAGGAAGATGTAAATTCTGGTTAGGAGAAAAGACACAGAAATTCACAAGGCCCGTCAGTGAACAGGGCTGGTTCATGCAGGAGAAGGAAGGAACATGATGATGTCTCCCAGCACCGTGTAAGAGCTAAGTACCATTCCCATTAAGGCACATGAATGCAGACACAGAAACTCAAAACCACAGCAAACCATCATCAATCCTCCAGTCGGGCTGACCTGGCTCCCAGGCTCACCACACCCAACCCACAGGCTTTTCAGAACATCCTGATATTCAAGTGACTGATTTTCCAGGCGAGTAAAAACTCATCTATCAGGTAAACAGCAGAAGGATTCATTGAGTACTTGGTTGAAATCAAGGTGAAATCTCAACAAGCAGAGGTTGGAGATAAGTCACATCCAACCCCCTCCTGCTCCCCACAGCACGATACCCCCGTCAAGCAGCAGAACCACGAACAGATGTGTTTCCCTCAGAAGAGAGGGCAGCCTGCACAGCTGGCACAGACCTGGCTTTGTGTCACAGGAATGACAGTTCTGGGACCCCCAATGTCAGAAGGACATGGACCTACTGGAGTGAGTCCAGAGGAGGCCACCAGGATGCAGTTACTTAATTGAGCAGGAACTTGTCCAAAGATCATTTTACATGTTTATATTACTGCACATCACATCTCAACATGCAGCCCTTCACTAAAACCACTGCGAGGGGCAGGGAGCTGAGCTGTGGAGGGGAAGATGGCACCTAAATCAAGAGATTTTTTTTTTCTTCTTCTATATTATCAGGCTTCTAGAACTTTAATATCTTCACAAGGTCAGTTTAATCTTGATGTACAGTGACCACTGCAGTCTTCAAAAGGTTCCCAAGTAACAACACTATAGTTAGCCAGAAGGAAAGTCTTCCTAGACATGTCTAAAGCTTGCACTTCTCCATTTCAAACCTACTCTTGCTCACTCCCCATTGATGCCCCAGACTTGAACTGCCAGATGCCTAACGCAATCCAGAGGCCACTCCGGTGAGGCATGCTCAAAAGGCAAGTTAGCGCTGTGCCCTGGAGAACAGGATGGCTCTAAAAGACAGAGCTCACATAAAAAGTCAAGTCAAGATTATCTAAACAGGAAAAAGAAAATGAAAAAATGAAATGAGGTCTTCATTTGACTTCTAAAGATCCTACAAACTCTTGTTTGTTAAGAAGGAACAGATCAAGCCAGGCACCAAAACCTGTGCTAGGAATTGCTAGGAGAGGATCAGAACATGGAGCCCAGAAGAGAAACACTGATGACAGCTACAAGGTACTATTCCATGACAGGAAAATAGAAGGAAGTTGGCAATGAATTAATGGGTGGACATTGTTCAGACAGAACAATAAACATGCGTTTGGGGTATTCTCACCGAGCTCTAGATAAGCCATTGCGAGATTCTGACCACCAACCCCATCAGCTGCTTTTCTTTCTCTCTTCTTCGGAGCTGTGAGAGGTTACAGAAGCCACCAAACCTGTCCTGCTGTGATGTGAGCTAATCTGGCCAGGACTGCTTGCATTCCAGGCAAAGAAAAGGAGACTTTAAAAACACACAGCTCTGGGGAACGGGGCAGGGGAGGGGACCATGCTGGACTGTTTGATTTCAGTTTCAGGTCGAGCTGTTTGGAAGCCTGGTGACTTTGGATTTTTTGGTACCTGCCTCAAGCACTGACCACAGTTCCTTTAAATTATGTCGCCTTCCAAAATGCCCCCCAAAATAGCCCATCTTAGCTGAAAATCTTTGCCCTATTTTCCATACTTCCATCTCATTCATTACCAAGGCTGACCAAACAAATACCAGGCTGTACTTGGTACCATCAAGTTCATAGATGCAGGTAGGTTTTAGACCATCACCCAATATAAGTAGGAGCTGCAGCAGACTGACTGAGGCACCCAAGTGCTGCCCCCATTTCAGAGGAAGAACCTCAAATTGATTTCTGGGTACCAGAGGATGGCTGCTGCTTTATCACTTGTGCACAAGCAACAGGAAGGCATACTGCTGATATCTGCTCTCCAAACTCTGAAGCAAACACTGTGGTCTGAACTCCTACTCACCATCAATGACTGCACAGAGCAGCACATTGTCCAATGCCTGAAGAACTAACAGCAAAGGCTGGGCACAGCGTAGCAACAAAAACAAGATGTACAACTGCACCGTGCCAGGCAGAGATCTACCTGAACCACCATTCTGCTTCCTGGGGCTTGCCAAGTGCCAGGCAGCTCATGGGAAGTCCTCCTACCTGCCCGACTCTGCAGTACCGCAGCAGTGGGAAAACAGCCCTGCTGCGAGCAAACCTTGATTCCAAGGCTGCAGCTATAATTAAACACATGGAGGCCACGGTGTGTTGTACAGAAGGCAGAGTGCAGCTGGAGCAGGGGTTACCAGAAGGCTGAGCTGCTGCCACCATGGCACCACAAAGGAAGCCCCGTTCACACAAAGGCCTCCCGACGCCCTTCCAGCAGCGCAAGTTTCCCATGTCCCTTCTTCTTTTCACTGCTAAGGAAGTTCTCCCAGCATTGTGCAAACAGATGAGGAACATCACCCAAAGCAAAGGAAGGGACAGACCTTCCCAAAGGCTCAGAGGATGACGAGTCAGTGTACAGACTGCCCCAGCACCAGCTTCCAGGTTAAGCCCATCTCCACTAGTTCTGGGCGCACAGGATGACACAGGGAAGGACGCTCCTGTGTTCCCCAGCTGCACGAAGGCTGTGACTGTGTGACATGGCCAAGCTTGAAGGAACCCAACCCTGACACAGGGTCAGGTACCTTCCACTTCCTGCCACAATCTCTCTCCCTGTCTGCCAAGTGTGTTCTGTTGTTTACCTTCACTGCTCCTCTACGCTTTCATTTCTGGCACGGACGGCGTCTCTTAAAAATCTGTCAATTCAGTGAACAGGCAAAAACGGTGACAGTTAGCTAAATACAGGCAAACAAAGCCAACCCTGGCATCACACATCCTACACCTGTGACTGGGCCTCCCCAGTGGAGTTTGTGCTACCTTTTAATTTTACAAGTCCCAGAAAAACTCAGGAAGGGTAACCAGCACATCTGAAGAGCGAGCACAGGCTGTATCCATTCTTCAACCTCCATCCTGAACTGTCATATCCAGTATTCCTGTACCTTAAAA
Organism: Caprimulgus europaeus; assembly: GCA_907165065.1. Next base: position 81,484,786 of record OU015526.1, read on the forward strand.
AAGAGCTGTTGGGCAGACAAAGGTATATACAATGGGTGGGAGGAGACAGTCAAACAAGCCTAGACTTGCATCCTAACATTTCAGTTAGGACCAAACCAGCAGGTGCACAACCACACCACCAGCCTGCACACACAGTGAAGCTGGGGAACATCTACTGAAACTGAAGTGCAAAAGAAGAGAGAGCTTAAAAACTGACCTTTGTAGAGCTGTTATCATAAGCACCCTGAGACAACAGAGGCCCATGCCCATGGTCTGCACCACTGTGCACTGTCCTAGTGCCTGCTCTCTCCTGGTAGGGACCAGCAGCTTCAGGATGCCCCCAGTAACTGAAAACATCCACGCAGAGAAGTTGCTCCCATCAAAGGCTGTAAGGTGCCCTGGTGAGGGCCACCTTCCTAATTAGCATGGTCCTCAGCAAACTCAGTTTCACTGCCAGGTCAGAAAGCTGATGATTGTTTCCAAACTGACGGGAGATAGAAAAAAGCCAGTGACGGTCAGAACAGTGTGGCAACACCTTCCTGCACTGCCACGTACCTCACACTCACAGCATGGGCCAGTGTGAAACTTACCATGGCTGGAAAGAAAACACAACCTTTCCTTTGCAAGGGGCAAACCACATCATCTATTGACTCAGCTGTTCTTAAAACATTTTCTTGATTTCTCCTGTGTGCACAGCCAACTTATCTCTACCTTATGTAAAGGCAGTTTATCATCATCTCAGCTTGGAGCACAGTTTTTCTCACAGAGCCTGGAGGAGGCTGGCATCACCACCTTCTCACACAACTCCAGCAACTCTAAAGCTAAAGCTGATTCCTGACCACAGATGAGAGACACCAGCAGTGACCAGAAGGATATCCCATGCAGTGATGGGGAGGACAGACACCAGCTGGAAATTGCCAATAGTGAGCCCACTCGTAGACTTACCAGCATCAAGCTAACAAATGACTGAAAAGTGGTATTATCTTAACGACAAAAACTTCTGACCAAACCACTTCATGAGTGACTCATCCTTGACAGACCCCACAGCATCTGTACTACTGACTTAATTAATCCACATACACAAAACCCACTCCCAACTTTTCCCTAAGGTTTTACCATGTGCTCACAAGCCGGCAGTGGAGTCGCAGCACTGGAGCTTTTCATTTCTGACAGACCAGTTAAGGGCACATTTCCGTATCCTGCAAAGTGCCATGGAGAACTAAAGCTGGAGAGAAGCTCATCTGAAATCTTTCATCCAGATACCTGAAAGCTGACAAGATCCAAAGCACCCACCTTGTTTTCACTAGCTGTGTGGGCAGCGTTTAGGTCCCAGTCTGTGCCTGCCACTCCCGAGCTGTGCCAGCTGCTGCACAGAAAAGAGAGCAAAAAGGCAGGGCCCGAGTCCTCAGCATTTTGCTTTTGCAGGGGCAAAGCCTGGCTCAGTTTGACCAAAGCAAAATACAGCCTTCTCTCTCTCTCTCTGCATACAAATTACAGGTACCAAAGAATATTAAAGTCCATTTTGTGCTGAGATTTCATCTGATTAATTTTTCAAACTTATTTATTTCAGAAGCAATTAAAAACTCTAACTAATATGAAACAGGTCTTCTGGTTATTTCTGAAAATGGAGGAGGTCTGCCTACAGTCAGTGATCAAAAACCGAGGGCAGGGATGAGAGAAGAAAAGAAAACAAAGTAAATGGGTAAAACCAGCTCATTTCTCCTAGCTTCTGCCTGCTGTTAATGAAGGTAAAGATTTTCCCAGTTATCTTTACCCTCAAGCTCTCTCCTCATTGATCCAACCACCAAGTAATAATCTTGGGCTTATGGCATCACACAGCTTTCTACCAGCAAAGTGCACTGACATAGGAGGGTTGAGAATAGAAGGCAAGGAGGAGGGCAGGGGGCAGTCAGCTAAAAGGGAAAAAGTACTTAAGGGAAGTTGTTACAAGATCCCTGTTTTAGGCTCTCTGTATAGGAAATCCCACAATGATAACAGGATCTATGAACAAGTTTCCACTGTAACAGCATTTTTTCCTGAATTCACTCCTACAACAGTGGTATCCAAGAGATACTCTCGAGACCTTTACCTTGCAAATCATCTGAAACACAGGACAAAACACCTGCCACGAGTGCTGGTCCTCTTCTCCTAAGACAGGCAGCTGGAATGCTCCCCTGGCCTTCCAGCAACACAGTTGTCAGACCTGAAATCAAGCATCCTCCTCCCCACCATGAGGTCAGGGAGGCAGCAAGCCTGGGGGAAGTTACGCTTAAAGAGCCAAGAATACCTTATCTCAAAGGATAAGGTGGAGCTTTACTTTTCCCCTCTTGCAAAATTGGTTATTAAGTAATCTGTTTATGTCACACATACCAGCACTCCTAACAGTGGCACTACAGCAATATGTCATTACCTTCAAGGAAAGGAACGTGCAGTGCTCTGATTGAATGGGAATGGTTTTCTCGCACAGGAGGTCGAGCTTAGGGCAGTGCCTCTTCCTGATTTCCCCCAAGAAAGCCTAGATTTTCACGCTTGCTTTCCCTCCACACTCTGAACCAGACCCAGGCAGATCCCTTGCCTCACCAAGTCACATTTCTGGGCACTTATGTGCAACACCAGTGATGGCCAGTAAAGCAGCTCTTCATAACGAACGGGCACTGAATTAACCAAGTGATAACGATAGCGGGAGGTGAGCTGCAACAGAACAGTTCTCGAATGTCAACAGCAGATATCACTAATAAAACAGCAGCACATTCCAGCATAGGACCAGGCTGAGGTGCCATCCTAGAGGAGCACTAAGTGATCTCTGGAACCAGGCCAAAGGGACATACTTTTGTCATGTATGTGTGGTATCTATTAACGTTACATTTACTCAGCAAGGGCATGACCGACAACTGCCCCAACCTGAAAATGTCTCAACATCCTACTGGCCAGAAATGCCCTTTTTTAGCCCTCCTTAAAAAGCAAAGTCTTTCCCTCTCCTCCTCACTGCTACATATTGAAAGCAGTGAGTGACATGGTAATTCAGAGCTGCTATCTCCATCTCATAGCCATAAAGCGAGGAGGTCATCAGCCACCAAGGAAACGACACCAGGCTGTTCCTCTCTTCTGGCAAAGAACGTGCAAAAGAGGGGTGCTTAACATGACAACTTTTACATTCCACCTTCATCTGTTTGAAATCAAACCCATTCCCAAGCAACAAAAGCAGTCTGCTTCCTAAGCAAGTTGTCACATTTCTCAGGAGGGTTTTCCCATTCTCTCCTGCAAGCTCCTGCAGCTGTGGAATCCCCAAGCGCCACGACACTGATAAAGGTTACAACTCCCCTCTCCCTAGAAGAAGGAAAAGAAAGCAGTCTCTCCTCTCTTAATTTCAGCTACTCTGAAATTAAGAGTAGCTTTAAAGAACCACCCTGATAAATTTGATCATTATTGACTGCTAGGTGCAAAAACTTATTGGGAGAGGAAAGGAAATCAGAGGCAAGAGAGGCAAACAACTTCATACGTATGTTGTTTCCTCATGAAAGTAGGCTAAAAATAAAAACTACCAGAAAAATAAAATACCTTGGAGGCAACAATTCCACTTGCTGTTACACTTTTCTACAGAAGATGCAAGATGTAAGCCTTTTAAAAAGCAAGTTATAACCATACCCTGAAAGTGGCTGAAGTAATGGAGAGCACTGCAGAGCTAACATCTCCAGGTCTCCAGACAAATGCTCTCCTCCTTGAAACTACTCCACCTGCAGTGCAGGAATCTCACAGAGAGACTTAAAAGCATCTGCAGCAAGTGTCAGCCAAAGGTCTGCAACTGGTATTTTAGCCCTTCCACTGGATCTTAAACTGAAATAGGGCAGATTTAGATTGGCTAGAAGGAAAATAATATTTCCTGTGAGGGTTGTGAGACAGTGGAACTGGTTACCCAGAGAAATCATGGATGCCCCCACCCTGGAAGTGTTCCAAGTCAGGTGGGATGGGGCTTTGGGCAACTTGATCTAGTGGAAGATGTCCCTGCTCACAGCAAGGGAGTTGGACTAGAGAGTCTTTAAAAGGTCCCTTCAAAGCCAAACCATTCTGTGAGCCTACAAAGTCATTCTATACCTGCAGACTATGACTGTCCATGGGGTGCATGCAGATCTGATACACACACACACACACTCAGTGTGCTTATATACAGGTGACATGTCTGTGTAGCTGAGGGCACACATGCAGATTTGATACACACACACACACACTCAGTGTGCTTATATACAGGTGACATGTCTGTGTAGCTGAGGACACGCACCGAATAAATCAGGTTGGAAATCTTCCCCTCTAAAGCAAATAACATCTCTTCAAAGTGCCAAAGCCTTTCAATGATCGCTCCCCCTGTGGTACTGCCCCAGATCTGCCAGGCACACTGTGAATCCAAGGCTGTCCCAGGGCAGAAGAGTGGAATGGCTGAGCAGCAACTCACCAACCACACCATACACACACCACCCACGGACGATGACACCAGCAGATGCCACAGCACCGGCGCCGGCCCCGCCACGGACAGCAGCTCCTTTTGTGCTGTAGCTGGGTCATTCGCAGAAGCCTGGCCAGAGTCAAGGCGCTGCCTTTAGTGCCAGCGAGGGAATTAGCTGGATCCACAGTTCCATGGCTCTCCAGAGGCTCAGACAAGCAGCTATGCTTCCCAGAAGCCTGTCGTGTGCAATTAGAAGCACTTGTGTCGCCTCCCCTTCTCCTTACCCCAGCGAGATGAACTGCCACGGCTCTGTCAGCCAAACTAAATCAAATGAGGGTATCTACACTGAAACATAAACACACCACATCTACAAATACTACCCAAAGCATGACCCACAACCTTTCCACAGCACCTGCAGCCAGTTCAGAGGACACTCCCGCACTGCTCTGCACAAACAACAATTTGTAAGGTATCCCTGGAGCGTCACATATGGGCAATACACACCACAACAGCGTGTGGCAACGCTGAAGACCATGAAATAGAAGAAACATTCTCCCTCTCTCCTCTCTCAAATGTTTCTGCTGTGCCAAAGTATCAATTATCCTACAAGCAAAAGGCAAACACAAACCCCCTGTCATTCCAACCCTGCAGACAGCAAATGGCCTAATTAACCCAGCATGTTGATTGATAGCTACTGAGCACAGATGACTTGATGAAAGAGGAAGAAAACACAGGCTTTTTCATGGGAATGGCTGCTCTCATTTGCTGGAAGTGTTCTCATCCATGTTTTTGGAGATTATTTTCTTTCATGCTGCCTGGTCCTTCACCATCCACTACCAGTGACAATGACATGGCTGTAATCCTTTCAGAATGTTTTCAACCCAAAAGCCACAGGCATTTGTTTGCCAATAAATAAATTAGAATAAAATTATATGCCTAAATCAAGAGGGGAAGGATAGCAGCGTGAGGTGAAATGCTGGCCTCCCTTCACTGTCAGGCAGAGTACATACCCTATTGTCCTCTCCTCCTGCTCCCCCACTAGTTTATCAAGCACACAGTCAACTGATCCTCATAAAATAAGAAAAAGAGAATTTGCTGCAAATAAATCATTCCTATCAGCTTAATAATTTTCCAGCCTTAAACTGAACTCCTTTAAATTCCTTCTACCTTCAGGATTTCACATTTTTACTCAGAGAGAAAATAAAAACACTTTCAAAGGAGTCTACTCTTTCCAAAAAGTGAAGAAATTGTCCTCTCTGTTAAAAAGTTCTTCAAGGGAAAAACCTTCTCTTTATGCCTCCCAAGCTAAAAGGACAACCCAGACAAATGTCCACTTGCTGCCTTCTGTCCACCCCCAACACTCTGTACAAATTCTGCTGGTTTTTCCATTCACTTCTCTGTCTGTGACACCTGCCCCCATGTGCCAGCACTTCCCAGTGCAGTGGTGACACGCAAGTGCTGACAAAAACATATCCATAGAGGAAAGAGAACCAAACAGCCCCAGTATTTCACAGCCACTATGCAAGACAAAGCAAGAAGAGTTTTGTGGGAAGTGGAAACCCGTGGCAGTGGCACAGAACAACATTCACTCCTGCACTGGAAAAAAGGATTTCTTTAACAGGTCAGTTTTACCTCTGTGAAGCTTACCGGTGTTTCAGTCAATTTCAGGATTAATTACTCAGCAAAACAAAGGCTCCCTTTTCCTCTGCCATCTCACAGACAAACAGCAATTGTGAAGTACCCTTTCTCCCCAGCAGTCCAAGGTCTCTTACCTTCCACTTCTTCTTCGTCACATACATGTTTAAGGAAGGAAGCCCCTCTATCCAGTACTGCCTCGTCCTCCATCCTATAGTAATAGAAAAGAAAAAAGGAATGCTCAGACTTCTCCTGGAGCGACCTACTTGAAGCAGCCCAGGTCCTGGGCAGGTTAAGGTGCAAGCTGTTGTTCATGTTCCTGTGGGTATTCCTGTTCTCCTTCCAGTGCCTGCTGTTCCTTCATAGAGCTCCGTTCAAACGGCGTTTGGTGCAAGCTTGCCTCACGTAGCTTGAATTCTAACCTTGAGAGGACATCAGTGGTGACAGGTGTGAGAAAAGCAAGCCTGGTTAGAAGTCTTTGGGTTCTTTTCCTGTTTCTTGCTTCTTTTTTTTTTATTTCCCCCCTCCTCCTCTTTCCTTTTTTCTCAAAAGGAGGTACAGACACACAGGCAAGTTTGGGACTGTCTATCCAATAGCCAAGAGTCTGTGCAATTCCAGTTTCCCTTGATAGTTCTTCTACAAGAGTTCAGCTGCAGAACACGTACACAGGCAAGCACGCTACTACACGCAGACACACACACACAGGTTCTAATGCACAGGGGGAGAGCAGCCTTCAGCCAGCCTCTTAATACCAGCAAAGCACACTTGTCTGTGGGGAGGCAAGCTCTGTGTCACATGTTGGCCTTACAGCAAGCTGACAGACGAGGATTACACGGAGACCGAGCTACAGCAAGTCAGGCCATCACAGCAGTCGGCTATGTGTGTCACCCATTCATTCATCTAGTTGGGGACAGGTTTTAGGAGTTGCCTTCTTTCCTCTCTCCTTTTCTCTCCACCTCTTACCTGTTTCTTTTTGTAAAAGAGACTCCTAATTCTACACCTCTGCCATAAAAAATCCTCCTGTGGCACTGCCCAGAACTGGTGCTGCTGTATTTCACTCACAAAATAAAACCCTGCAGACTTTCCAAGGGTTCACCTGCAAATTCACTTTTGACAAGCAAACACAAAAATGCTAAAATAACAAAGAGAAAAAAAAAATCTAGCTATATTAAATAATCTCCTTTCATATCACTTAGAGGCTAAGCACTCATTTGCTGCTCAGAGCTGGACAGTCACCATGGAAGCTTTCTATCTTAATACGATCGCAGACCGAGCTGGCAACCTGCTTTCCTACCAGTGGCAAGAAACAGGCATCTGTGGGTCACAATCAAAACCCAACACCTTTTCCTCACATTCCCTAGATGGAATAGGGACAAACTCGGTACAAAAAGAGTCAAAGCCTTCAACTTCTTCACAGCCTTGTGATCCTGCAAGATCATCCAAGTGCAGTAGTGGCAAACACTTACGAGAGTTTTTAAAGGGTATATTCAAATTCAGGAGAATTAAAACCTGAGTTGATGAAAGAAATCAAAATGTCTTAGCACATCTACCTTGCATGTCAACACCCATCTGAATAAAAACCAAATTCATCCACAAAAGGAAGCACCAGAGCCCTCACTTTCTGACAGCAGCAGCACTGTCTCCCATTTTGCCAAGTTTTCCTCCACCTCAAGCACCTTTACTGACACGCCATCGGCCTCATCCTTGCTTCTCAGTCCGCAGCTCAGCTCCCATAAACGACTCTCCAATACGTCACTGACAAGAAACAACAAAGCAAAACGGGGTCAGATTCAAACCTGCTGACTAAGCACATGGAAATACACATTTTTCATGTGTGTGACTGGATGGCAGCCAACAAGGCAGCACCGTCCCCAGCGATGAACACCAGCAGCAGCTCCCAAGCCCAGGCCCAGTTCTGACACGTGGAACGAGGCCCACCTCCCCTTCACACAGGCTGCTTCTGCCCACACCGTCTGCAAGAGACCCCGAAGGCAGAGGATGGGAAGTTCCCCTGACGTAGGCAAGGTCCCATCTCCCCAGCAGCTGCTGCCCTGCACCAAGGGCTGGGACTTGCTGCTGGACACCACCACACACAGAGTCAGCGCTCGGGAATGCGCACAGAAACCCTCCCCCAAAGCTCCAGTTCTGCATTCAATTCTTCAAGACTATTTATGCATCTTTTTTACAGCAACCAAAGGGAACCTATTTCATGGCTGCTCTTGCCTGTTTGCAACTGTTGTGAAGGCACACTCCAATTGGGTTTGGAGTTTTTTTTATTTTAATTTTTTTCTCCCCAGAGCAGCACAGTAGCTACTTGCTACAAACACAACTGAAAACATCTGGAACAGATGGAACTGGATTTGCAGACCAAACACAGACCACAGGAGCTTTATTACTCCATAAAGTCTGTTCACACACAACATGCCCCAGCATTTGCCTTCGTTCCTTGAGCACAGAGGCATTCAGGCCCCGCAGCCTGTGCCTGTGTGTGCAGCCACACCTGTGCATCATCCCACAGCCTCTGCTCCAACACCAGTTTCCAAGGCCAGTGTCTCCACATCATCTCCAGGAGCATCAGCCCAGGCACGCAGCACCTTCAAAAGCAAGTGCCATGGTGAGGAGGGAGAGGGAGAAAAGAGGGAAAAGGAAGGAAGGGAGCAATTCCCAGTGCCTGCAAGGAATACAGTGCTGAAACTTCACCTGGTGCCATCCACCCAGCAAAAGGTCTGCTGAAATTCCCCAGGGCAGCAGCGTACCTGCAGACCCCAGCCTATCCCCCAGCCTCCCAGTAAGGGCCCCTTTCCCCTCCTGGATCAGGTTATCAGCATTAACAGGTACGCTTTCTAGTTGCAGAAGGCTGGAAAACTGCTTAGGACACATTGTGAGCTCGATGCTTTCGGCAGATCCGAAGGAGCTGGGGGGTTTAAAGGGCCAGGAATAGAGCTTGGGTCGCCTTGGCACGGAGCCCCACCTCTAATCCGCAGGAGTTTAGTGATTAGACTCCCAAGCGCCACCTCCCTTGACTTGGGTCTTTTCTGCCCTTCTCAGATTACTGCAGGATTGCTTCAGGTCAAAATCTAACAAGAAAACATCCTTTATGAATTTGCACGGGGGAAATATTTCAACCCCCTGGAATTTTTCAAATAACATGAAATGAGAGTTGCAGAAATTAAAAAAAAAAAAAAAAGCAAAATACCACACAAAAAAAACTCCAATCATGTAAAACAACAGGAAAATCTTCACTTGGGTCCTCAGGGGAAATCTGGTAGATACCTATCAGTGAAGCACTGCAGCAAGAACAGCTATTTTCACCATCCCATGGAGGAGACACACACACACTGGATAGAACAAAGAGTGGGAATTTTTTTAGGGCAAATGAACAGAACCATGCCTTAGTTTAAGCCTGCTCCAGTTTTAACCAGCTCCTTGTAGTAAGGTAAAAAGCATGGGACATTCAGAGACTTTTTATCTAGATCCACATCCTCATTGTTGCTACTGCAAGGTTTTGGAAACAAACATAAAAAAATAAGTAAAAAATACTGGAATTCCATTTCCAGGGTCTGGATCTCAGCAAGTCAGGTACTCCCAGAGAATATACTCAAGTGAAAAAGCATGAGCTGCTCGAGTAATTGGCCTCTCTGGGTAGATAATTAGATCAGTACCAAACATTTTTAGAAATGACATGATGTGTCAACAGGATTTTAACAAGAGTCACACACAGCCTACACTACACAGCACGGAACTCAAACCTCAATTTGCAGACCACTCGCAGATCCAGCTCACAGAATGGCTAGACTATTCAGATTTAATGCTAACAGGGATCCCAGGCTCTACAATGGAGAGAAAAATCAGTATAAAATGCGCACAAGTGAAGGAAATCAAATAGCACAAAGCAGAAAAGGAGATGAAAAAGTCTGTCCTCCAGCGAGAACACCCTGAGAAATGAGCACCTGTATCTTTGCCTCTCTGCTCTGGGTAACTTCCGAGGCAAGAGCATTTCTGAGCGTTCAGCATGAGCACAGCAGCCCTGATGTGGGTTCTAAAGGAAAGTGCTGCGGTTCAAAAATTTGTGACAGGATAAAAAAATTTTTTAAAAAGAAGAAAAAAAAAGGGACAATTACTGAAAACTCCTTGTATCCTTCCCTTTGGATGCACTTATCTGACAGTCTGGTTTGCTCGCCACATTCTAAATTCTTCCTGCAGGTCTCCTTGTTACAGCACCAAACACTTGCACCACATCTTGGAAGCAGTCTAAAGCAGCCAGGAACCTCAGCTTTACTGAGCAAGCAGGGGCCCGCAGCAAGCCCTCCCTCCTGCCCTCCTCCCCAGGAGATGGCCTGCTGCCACCGCCTGGCTGACAGCCATCAACACCAGCGCCGCTTCTAACTCTGTCATTTCTCACAGGAGAAGAGGGGAAAGCAGCGCTGGGCAGAAACAAAGCACAAGGGCTGAGGTGGCAACGCGAGCCGTCGCAGGGAGACGCGACTCGCTGGAGTGAAACAACACGTAATAGAGCTGGGGAGCAAGACACGAGAGTGATTACTGATAAGCTTTTACGATTCTGCCCGTTTCCAACGTCTTTGGCAATCAGGAAGAAACTCCAGCAGACTCTGGACTGAACAAAGGGAAAACGGAGCCAGGTCTGTAACCCCAACAGAGAGCATAACGCAGAGCCCATGTGAAAGCCACCTTTAAAGAGCAATTCTTTGACGATCAGCCGGGGCACAGAGCGTGTCAACGGCTCAGGGAGGAGAGAGGATGGCAAAGGTTGGGTCACAGCACAGCAACGCCTGCCGGCTCCAACAGCAGGGCCTGAGGGGCTCCGACAGTGGGGTCTGAGGGGTCCCGACAGCGGGATCTGAGGGGCTCCAACAGCGGGGTCCGAGGGGCTCAAACAGCGGGGTCTGAGGGGCCCCAACAGCGGGGTCTGAGGGGCTCCAACAGCGGGGTCTGAGGGGCTCCAACAGCGGGGTCTGAGGGGCTCCCCGACAGCGGGGTCTGAGGGGCCCCGACAGCGGGGTCTGAGGGGCGTGGGGTCAGAGCTCTGCCCACAACCAGCCTGCCCAGCCACGCAGCACGGCAGCTCCTGCTCCGCAGCGCTGCCAGGGAAGCTGCCGGCCTTCCTGGGAAAGTGAAGTAACATCTTCCTGAGCGTGCAGTCAACCACCCTCACCTGCTTCCCAGAGCGCTGCTCACTGACCTGGTAAGGCTTCTTCCTCAGAAAACTGCTATCTCTAAAGTGGAGTGGGAGCACAGAGGATGGAGATGCTGGGGGAGGGAAAAAAAGATAAAAAGAGACAAAAAGAAGGAAACAGCACCTGGCCTCGCTGGCTAAGCTGTTTGTCAGGTCTCCCAGTGCCCCAGGGATTACACCTGAATCACAGAATGGTTTGGGTTGGGAAGGACCTTGAAGATCATCAAGTTCCAACCCCCCTGCTGTGGACAGGGTCACCAGCCACTAGGTCAGGCTGCCCAGAGCCCCAACCAACCTGGCCTTGAATGCCTCCAGGGATGGGGCATCCACAAATTCTCTCGGCAGCCTGGTCCAGTGCCTCACCACCCTCTGGGTGAAATATTTCCTCCTAATAACCAACCTAAATCTCCCCTCTCTTAGTTTAAAACCATTTCCCCTTGTCCCATCACTATGTGCCCATGTCAAAAGTTGCTCTCCCTCCTGTTTAGAAGCTCCCTTCAAGTACTGGAAGGCTGCAATGAGCTCTCCCTGAAGCCTCCTTCTCTTCTGCAAGCTAAACAAGCCCAGCTCCCCCAACCTTTCTTCTTAAGAGGGGTGCTCCAGCGCTCTGATTATCAGAATGAATCTACACATACACTGTTCCCCCCTCACCATTTACCTCCCAAACACCAAAGGAGGAAACTCTCCAGCACACTCATCATTTTTCCTCTTGAATGCTGAAACAGAGTTTTCAGCTGAGGAGACTCTATAGCTCCCAGCAGAGCAGAAAACTGCCTCTGACAGCTTGATCTGTTTGGACACCGCAACACCCAACACAGAGAGGACTCTGGTACCTCTGCAGGTCCCCTCTGTGCTGCTAGGAGCAAACTCAGAGTGACCCATGTGCACACACGCATCGGCTGTGCTTTTGCTGCTGGTAATCACCACCAGAGCTGGCAAAATCAAACGTGATGTGGCTTGCAATGAACAGCTCCGAGTACCACCACAGTCCCACTCCTACACAAGGTGTAAGAAGCCTGCTCTTGACCACTGAGCTGGCACTCAGAGTCCTACACAGGACTCAGACGCTTCCTCCACCACCACCACTACTCGCCACAAGCAACATCACTCAACCTTTAACAACAGACAGAACAACACAACCACCAGCTACAGCTGGAGGCTCACAGGGATGGGATGCAGAGGGACTGGACCTGAGTAGAGAGAAGAGCCACCAAGGGCTTCCCTGCCAGTAACAACCAACACCTTCACCGAGCCACTCCGGTGAGATGCCAAGCGTGAGTGCATGTGTGCAGGTATCCCAAAGACAGGAAGTCAGCAAGCTGAACAGGCTTCTCCCCTCAACAGGCTGTGCAGAGACAGAGAGAACATTCCTTCTTTTCTCTGCAACCTGTGAAGCATTCAGACACTGCAGTGATAGTGGCTGAGTAAACAGGAAACTAGGAAGGAGCCTTGGTCCCAATTGATTCTCTCACAGCCCATACGCAAATGCTTGAATAAACAGACCTAATACAACTGATTCCTTTTTAGGGGCTAGATGTGTTTTGTTTTTCTCACATACTTGCATATGGGTTCTGTCACACAGAAAAATGAGCTTCTGACTACATTCAGCAGAGTCTGGTTGATGCACTTTTAGAACACATTGCCAAATTTATCTTGGATGCATTTTCCCCTGTCAGCTCTAAACACTTTCATGCTTTCTCAGCAAAAGGTTGTACTCACCAGGAGCAGCAGAGGACAGAAGCCTCTGCTTGCTGCAGAAAGAACTTGCACTGTAATTATTTTTAAATCCAAATAGAAAGCCAGATTCTTTTAAAGTAACTCTTGATAATCAACAGGGAACTAATACCCGAGATGACTGCCTGCACAATGCGATCCAGCAGAGCAGATGCAGAAAGCCTCATCTCAGCTCTTTCCCCTCCTGCAGATCTCTTGTCTGAAAGCAGAACGCTGTTTCCTCTCTCCAGAGCAATGCCAATCATCTCCTGAACAGAACCCTGAGACAACTACAAATGGTACAAGACTAAAATCTGTAAGTGCACACAAGGTGCTAAAGCACCCTTTTGTCTGACAATGCAGACACAGGAGAAGGCTGGAACACACACAGCCTCGAAGGAGGGTGACTGTGCCTTTGCTTTGGGCTCTGCTTTTCCTTTCTGCAGCACCAACTCTTATTTTCTAGTTCCAGCGCACCGCCAGCGCGTGTTGGACCACGACACATGCGACATGGTTGCTGATTGATTGCACACATGCTGTAGTGAAACAAGGAGGAAACAAAAAGGAAGAAAGCTTTGAAGTTTATTATCTGACTACCAACTTGCAAGCAACTCCACGTTCTGGGTTACTCGTCTTCTCTAAGGTGCGCTGTTGCTTGCTCGCGTGTCTCCAGCGCGACAGTGACATAAGCCTTTCATCACTTGGTGACGCAGCGCGCTTGTTAAAGGGGCTTTGGAGAAAGGAAGGTAATAGTGAGGGTAAGCCCACATAAATCAGAATCACAGAATGCTAGGGATTGGAAGGGACCCCAAAAGATCATCTAGTCCATTGGGGTTACGCTTCCCATCACCTTCTCCCTCAAGGTCCTTTCGTGGAAGCCCACCGAGGTCAGAGTCACAAGATGGATTGCAGAAGTGTAACCCCAGCGATATAGCTACAAAGCTGCTTTTCAGATTTCATGCTATTTCACCTTTTTTTTAAACCAGCCTCAAGCTCTGTATGTTCTTGAGAATACAGCATTTAGACACGTTCTCTCAGCACTTCTCTGTCCCTCAGAAACCCCCTTTCTGAGGTCGCCTTCCCAGCAGTGTTTCAGAGGGTGCTTTCTGCAGGCAGCTGTTTACCTTGATGCTGCTGCCCGTTCATTGCATTCAAATATGTCCCATGTAACGCACACTGGGGTCCTGTCAGCTGGTTCTGAAACCCTAGAGAAAAGCACAAACCAAGGCTGCTGGGTAGCTCTGATCAATCAGGCAGCATCAAGTAGAGTGCAAACCTCAATTGGGGTGATTTGCTTGCAATGTCTCAGTTACATGGACCTCACTTTGAAAGACATAGCCCATTCCTTCACTGTGCCATGCTCTTTAGATCACTAACAGTTATTTTAGCATTAATGAGACATTTGTTTAAATCTTGGGGGGATATAAAGGGAGGATTTTTGTATTTGGTTTGGTTTTTAATAAATTCCCAATTAAGTCATCTCATTGTTAGTGAAATGTTTCCCTCTACAGTGGTGTTCTCAGGGATTGAAATTAACCCCCATTTTAGGATTTAAGTATGAGTCAGTTCTTGACTAAATCTTGTTTTCAGAAACTTACTGAGTGGAACGTCAAGAACTCTAAAGGTTTATCCCAACTGACAGGTAAAGCCCATGAGAGCACCTTCCTAACACCAAGGTAAGAACTATTTGAATTTATTTTGACAATATGATATCATTTGGATTGCAATTTAAATCTCTGACAACTTTGGGAGAACTCCTCAACTTGGACACATTCCAAAAATGAAAGAACTGCTAGGAAAAAACAACTAGGAGTGAATGAAACTGAAGCTTTCTTCTGCACAACCATGAAAGTAACATTGTCAAAACACAGGGAAATAAATACAAGGGAGGATATTGGCACTGGAGCCTAGCGTAGGGGTAGCAGTTGAAACCATTGTTTTATGATGTTTAGATTGCTTACCATAAAATGACACAACTCCCTCAAAACTGATAAAGTCAGCTGCCTCTTTGTTTTCATTTCCTTCTCTTAAAGCAAACCACGGAGCTGTGACTGCAGACACACCAGCAAGGAGAAATCTACATCTCATTCAAGCTTCATTTGAAAATCATAGCATCTCAGTTAAAGTCCCCTCTCCAGCAGGACGAGGTGAACCTCTACCACTGAGCACTGGACACCTTCCACATGCATCTGCTATATTTAATGTCTCCAGAGCCAGGAGAGGGTATCGAGACGTTCTGAAAGGAATTCCAGACTGCTCTTACGTAGGAGCATCATGAGATGAGCCAACCAACGGGAAGAAGTGATTTCCAGATGCAAATATTATGAATAGATCTTTTTGAGGCTAACATAAACCAGACCTTTCTGGAGCTTGATTTTCTGCAGAGTGAAATAGAAATCACAAACAAGTTTTCCTTAGAGGTAGAATGGTGTCAGGTTTTAAACCCATCAGCAGCAGTGGATTCTTCCTAGAAGTTATTATTTCAAGATAGCCTGTGGGATCTGAGTTTTTGTCTTGGTTTGGGTTTTTTGCCATTTATTAGCGTGACAATGTCATGTCCTGCAGTATTTTTGTTACAATTTTATGCTTTATAGTCAATTCCTGACTGGGCTGTTTCACACATCCAGTTGGTTATCCCTACTATTTTTTTTTTCAGCTTTGCATACTAACAGAATAAAAAACAAAGAGTTAAATTTTGTCATGAAAAACTTCCTAAAATATCCCCCACCTGCTTCAAAGCTTGGGAAAAAAGAGTCAGTAAGTTCTCAGGAGTAGTTAAAAAATGGGAAAGTGGCAGGAGGAGAGCACACATTTCAGGAGTGAACTCAACAAGAAGGCTAACATGAAAAGATGACTGCAAGACATCCAGCATATGATTGCCCCACTTGAAGAAAATTAGGTACTGTACACCAGAGTTCTAATTTAGCACATGACTTGAGGCTCAACAAACCTTAGATGAAACCAGAGGGCTGATTTATGAGAGCATTTTCATGAGCTCTTCAAGTAAACCCGTGTCTATTTAAAAACAATCCTCTTTTATAAAGTAGTTGCTCTCTCTGCTCATGCCTCATTTAAGAGCTCTTTTGGAGAAATCTGTGCCTCAGTGCATCGTGTCACAAGACCAGATAGCATGGACTCAAAATTGCCTGCAATATCACAAGCATGTATTTTAACATCAGCTCAGCACACAGCTTGAAAATGGGTGCAAGGCTTGAAACACATAACAGACAGAGGATCTGAGGACACCTGTATATAAACATATAGAGATTCATAAACCTAGACAATCAAACAGCAACTGTGGGCAACCTTTCCAGCATCTGCTGAATATTACCTACACAGAGTCTCAAAAAGCAAGGTATGGGTAGCTTGGACTTGCCACAGCTTTTCCTACCTATAGACCAGGATGTTAAAGAGGGTGACAGGCTTGCCAGCCTGGCTCTGAAAAGGAAAAGGTTATCTGGAAGGGGAGTTCCTCGCTTTAAGTCCATTTCCCACTCAGCAAAAGAACAGGCAGTGTGTACAATGTGGGGTGGGGCTGCACACCCAGTGGCACCATTAATCCAGATCTGGTTTTCTCCAGGGAAAAAAAAATCCAGCACTCTCAATCCCAGCTTCCCAGCAAGCAGCTCCTGCATTCATCCTCCCACATGACTCCTCTGGAGGAAAATCTCTTCTCTGCAGCAATAACCCCCAGCACACAAAATACCCCCATTAACACAAAATCTGCGAGACCAGCTTCTGTAATTACAGTTTGGAACCTGTCCCTTCCCTCAGGCTTCAGACTTTCAGATGCACAACTCTCAGATCTGCAGGTTTTCCTCCCCATCGCCTTCCCAAGCACCTCTGAGATGCTGAAGTCATTCTAAAAGCATCACAAAACTCTGGACCACGACGTTAATTAACAGTGGGCCTGAGCCAGGCCAAGCAGGCAGTACAGAACGTATGCTGGCCTTCTGCTTGCTGCTGGGAGGAGGATGGACAATACCTGATCCAGCACAAAGCTGGACTGGCAGAGACAGAAAGCCTGGCTGTATAAAGTGTTTTGGCTGTATGTGAAGCAGCCAAGGGAGCTACTGCACTTTCAGCACTTCAGGGAGTGCAGCCGCAGCGTTTCTGATCCAGCTCTCGGCGCTGGGAAGGGAAAAGCGCTTCCACGATGTGCTGGTTTGAAAAACATAATTCAGCATAAAGGGTGTTTTTAACAGGGATGATTTCAGTCATCTGCCTCGGCTCCCAACGCCACACACAGTCTGTGTGGCACACAGGGGCAGCACAGAACGGCGTTATGCGAGCAGGAACTTCTCGAAGCGCGCTTACCACCAACATCCCCATGCGACTGCGGTGTGTGCTGTCCAGCTACAGACTGGAGACCTGGAGAAAGTGCATGACTGAGAACCAGGAGTATGTCAAGGCTTTCATTTGATTTCTAAACAGTAGTGGCCATGCAGTAGGGGGGAAAAAGGAAAAAAGGGAAAAAAAACCAACAACAAGAATAAAAAAATCAATCTTTGCAAACATTACCTGGTTCCTACATGAAAGTCTCTGTAAGATGATGTAATTTCTACAAGTTAGACAAGTTAGAAGGAAGAAGGGATGTGATACCATTTGAGATCTCATCAAAAGAAGTGTGATCAGAGCACACAGCTCTCAAACTAGGACAGAAGAGGCCAAGTCACCCAAGCCTAATGTCAGCATACACACACAGTCCAGGCAGAGGAAAGACAACTTCTCCAAAAATATCAGACAAACAAGAAAGCCGGTGGGGCTTGCAGAGACTAGAGCTGGAAGTTAACCTCATCCCCACTTGAGTGGCAACTGCTTGTCCAGAAGACTTCATAGCCACCATTCCCCAGGGCAGATCAGACAGAAGGTCATTACTGGCACAGGTCCCAGTGCATGCATCAAATGCTAATTTAATAATAGTCAATCAAAACTAATGATAGCTAGAAATGCAAACAGCCCATTTTCAAACTAAACACCCTTTTTGCCTCCACCAGCTGCACTGGGGGAGGAGGGGAAACAAACAGAAAAAAATCAAACCCCCACACACACAAAAACACAAACCAGTGGAAGTTGACTGAAGATAAAGAAACAACATTTCCAGACAGAAGAGGAGAGAGGGAAGAAAAATGCAAAACTAAGTTATTTTAAAGCCATTTGAGAATAAACTTAAATAAAGAAGAATTTTATCACTTCCACCAATTTAAGCTCCAGTCAGAACAGAACAAAGTAAGTCAACAGCCCCCAGCACCACGGACCCAGGGAGCCATTCCATCTCCCAAAAGTGCCAAATGCTTCCCAAAATATCGATTACACCAGCGCAAGCCCCAGACCCCAAAGGACACAGGTCCCTTATGAACGACACCCACGAGAACCATTCAGCAGAGGTGTGACTGCAAGTGACAATTCCCCCCTGCCTCACCACAGCAGCCTCGCTATCCTGCGCAAGGAGAGCAGTCTGTTGTGCCCTCTGGGGACCACCACCAGGCTCTTGGGACACACATCAGGTGTCTTGGCTCCCTGGAGATTGCTAACCAGACCTACAGCTGTGTGCAGGGAAACTTTTCTGCTACTCAGAATTTCACGTCACAGTATGAGAGGGGCAAGTTCATACGCGGTTTTGCCAATACTACCACAGAAAAGAGCTGCCGTGGCGCACCCACGGGGATCACAGACAGGTCTGGAGGAACCTCACTGCCGTGAACACCGGCCTCACAGAAGAGCTCACCCACACATTCACTCCCTTGACAGCACCTGCAAAGAAGGCAAGTGGAGGTTTTGTACACTGCTCAAGGAAATTCTCTGCAGTGGGCTACAAGGAGAAGGCCACTGGTGTAGAGGGCAAAGCACTACCTTTGGGCGCCCCTTGCCCTTCCACGTGCTCCGCTGATAGAGCGATCAGAGTAACGCATTGCAGTGACCTACCCACTGCCTTGACTTCAAAGTGTGACGCCACCGAAGAGCAGACCAAGCCCGTGATCTTTAAACTCGGACCTGTGGACTATCAATTAGCCATTAATAACAGCCTGGCCCAGAGCAGGCAGGAGCACATGACTGGGGTTTGGCTGCATTAGTCAGCGACCAAAGCGATACGGGTTCTCCTGCCACCAGGACACCGACCGCAAGAGGAGGAACATGACGCAGCATAAAGGCAGAGTGCTATGAGCAGACCACGCGTGATCCTGCATAAAGTCAGTCCATTCTGAAACGTTAAACTCACTTCACCAGCAAAATGAGTGTGCTGCTGGACTGGCATTTCGCTTCACGGGAGAGTCATGTTCTTAATTTGGTTCTAAGTGCCCTAAAGCTGGATTTTCCGTACGCTCCAACCACTGCATAACTGAACTGCTGACTCCCAAGCTTTAACAAGACTGTCCTCTAGGTGACATCCATTTAAGAGCAGCCCAAAATAGACTTATTCATATCAGCCTAAAACAAGACTGAGAACAAAACAATAAGCTTAGAGCTGAAAAGTAGTTTCTTGCCACAAAGTGTTCATAGCTACTTCTGATGAACTCCTTTCCAGTGACCCATTGTCACGGAAGAACAACGTGGGGAGAGTAACTGGTAGGAGCACCGTGATGCTTCTAAGAAGCACTGTTGTAGGAGGTCCTCCAAAGTAACCCAAGAACTAGTGTAATGACTAATGAGCTTGTCCAGAAGACCAAGCAGATTTCTGGAAGAGAAAATGGGACTTTAGCACAGGAATTTTTTTCAGACAATGTTTGAAAAACCTCATCTGCTCTAGGAATGGACTTGGGGAAGGAAAAAAAACCCAAACCACTCTTGTGGATAAACAGCCTAGAAAATGAAGACCACTTGCATCTTCTTTTACCAAAGGAAGGGTACACATGTCACTCGGACTCCTGTACCACTTTTACAGCCACTCAAGCATGTTTGTCACTAGAATTAGTTCCTCTCCCTGTATCAGTAGCTGTCTCCTTCCGACTCCAAAAACACAAGAGAGCACTAGCTGATAAACATGAACTTCCCAGACATGCCTAAAATGTTCCCTCCAGAAAGGAGACATGTCCCAGGTTCCTGTACAACTCAGCCCTTTACAAATAAGGGTTCCAAGCCACGGTGTTTTAACATGAGCAAGATACATAAAAAACATTCTATGGCTTCCTTGTTCTCCTTCCTCTTCTTCCCAAACTCTGTAAAGTAACAGTTCCTACTTCTGCTTTATGAACTATACAGTCAAAAGTATCTTCCAAGAGCCACAGCTGATGTTAACACACTCCATGTGATGAACAGCCCAGAACAAAACAACATGCAGGTGGATTTTAAGTAGAGCATGAGAATTAGTGTGTGGTGCCCATGAGAGCCAAGTTACAAAAGGTAACGGGCAGGAATTGAGTGCTAAGATCTGATACACAAGCATATTGGACCAGGCTTATATTTGCTCATATTCATCACCCACTGTCTGCTTTCGTCCTCTTTTTCACACACACCTACCTAAAACAACTGGAGGCAGCCATTCTCTGGGAAACAACCTAAAAAAAAAACTTTCTGTAACAGGCTCGAAACAGTTGTTTGCTTTGGTAATATATATTTATTAAAGCACAAAAGGATAAAGCAACTTTTACTCTCCTTTTAGGGCTGGCAGGACCAAGGAAATGTTTTACTGACCTATTGATTTTTTAAAAATCGTAATAAATACAAGATAAAAAGTAGTTCTGTAGTTTGGCCTATTAGGTGTGGCCACAAAGGCAGCCAGCATGTCTGGGGATGGAGAGGGCAACGTGCGTGGTCAGCAGCCATCGAGAACAACCTGCCCAGGCCATCACCTGGCCTCTCTGCAGCTCTTCAACTCATCCCCAACTTAACAGAAACCCTTCCAACCAGTGTTGCTGAGTACTGTACTTACACAAGCTGCTGCCTGCACATCTCACCAGTCACCTTTAACTAGGAATCTCCACTCCAGAAGAGGGTACAACAGTAGCCAACTCCAGCTAATTTTCAAGGGAGTTTGGATGTGAAGCTGACTTTTGTCCTTTTGGTGATAAAGGCCTTAATAAGCAGAAGAGATAAAAGATTGTCCTGGTGACTCTGGCCAGTCTGAACCATCAACTACAAGCACTTTCTTAAATACAGGTTATAACCACCTACCACTGAACCCAGTTTGAAAATCTTCATGTAATCATAAATTTCTTGGAGACACCTGTTAACAAAGCCCAGCCTTATGCCCAGCACCTAATTGCAACATGGCTGTTTAAAGGTAAAAGGAAAACAGTCGACGGTAATCTTAAATCCCAGTTATCTGCACCCATTATCTTGCTTTTTTTTTATTGCTGAGTGGAATGACTGGTCTGGGAACAGAGCCAGAAAAGTTGGGCTGATAACACAGTTCAAGACTTCACAGACATTACTGAGAATTTCAAATTAAGGGTCATACCCAGAAGCGTCCTGCCCTCTCAGTGTAAAACAGTAGGTACCTTCACCGAGCTGCAAGTCAAGCCTCCCCAGCAAAACACTGAGCTGTTTGCAACCCAAGGCATTATTGTTCCAGGAACACTTAACCCAAAGGTGTCTTGTTCATCACTTAGAATTAAAAAGGCAGAAGCAGGTTCAGTAAGATGGCTTCATTTGTAGAAAAGTAATTATAAAAACTCTGAGAGTTGACAGAAAGCTCCATGCACTCCCACATTTCTCCACTGCTGAAGGCCCAGAGGACATTCAGGTTACTTGCCGGGAGATATATTTTGAGCACGATGAGCTTAAGTTGGTTTTGCAATGCTTTTTAATAAATTAAGTTGTATAGCTAATGTTCACTGAACTGCACTGGCTCTGGGTTCTTCTATCTTTAATTCCAGTAATTATTTTAAAAGCTGGAGACATGATCTCCCTTTATTCAGTGTCTGGAGAGGATTCTGACGCTGTAAGATACAGCCAGGGTTTCCACGGAGTCCTTTCACAGCATATTCCCTTTCAACAAAAATTATACATTGCATTTTTGGCAAAGGGAGGAGAGGGGTGATCCAAACAAAACTTCTTTTGCAGCAATTCCTGCTGTTTCACTGCTTTATTCACAGGTCCAGACTGTCCATCCCGGGTTAAACTAGAGTATCATGATCAGTTATGCACCCAGCCCTTTAATTTATACTGCAAGCAGGAATAAGGTGTGAAACTCAGTAGTCAGAGCATCCTGGTTGTAGGTCAGTGCCCACAATAATCAAGGAAGGGTGCCTGGGCTTGCCTGTGCTGTCAGTGAAGCACAGGAGCAAGCCTACACTCAAGCCCAGACTTGCTCACATTCTTTCCATGCTAGCAGGCTCTCAGGCTTAGCTTCAGAGCGGTGCTGAGGTGGAAAACTGAAGTCCTACCACAAAGCCCAGCAGACCCAACCTCTCCTCACCAGTGGATACCATGAGGTCCCACACAGGAGCTCGTACTCTCTAGTGCAGCAGCAGGAAGCACAAGCCAGTCTCGGCAGGCAGAGCGTGGGGATGCTCCCTGGGCACGCCATGAGGCTCTGAGCCCGGCACGCTCTGAGCCAGCCGGCTTCGCACCCCCAGGCCGACTCACAGACCCAGGCTTCAAGCACGATAGGGACACGGCCAGGGACAGAGAGAGCCTGGTGCAGCACAGATCCCTCCGTTCCCCTGCAGCCCACCCGGACTGTTGCACCCACACAACTTCAGTCACACATGTGAGTGACACAAAACCATTCACCACACTCCATCGGGGAACTCAGCCTTCCTTCTGCATTCAAGGCGTAGCTAAACCTTCTTCAAATGGTTCTTATCTTCTCACCCATGTAACACACCATGGAAAAGAGCACTGTGTCATTCTGAATGGACCTATGTCCAGGTGAAACATTTCACAAAACCTTATTTTAGGTCTTTGTCACAGTTACACAAGGTATCTACATAAAGCAGAGCAAAGCAAAAGGCAGACTAATGCATCCATCAAGGGAAGCCTTTTCCAAATTCAAAGCATAGAACAGGTGAATACTCACCTTCTCTGCTCAGCTAACTGAAACACTTCTTTTGTCTGACCTGAGAGTGCATATTCAGGGCTCTGATTTACCCTAATAAGGTGTCAAAATCCACTCCCCTAGGCACAGTGAGGTGTAACACACACCACCCGCCCAAGGCCACGGAAAGCATTCTCAAAGCTTGTATGACATGGGAGGCACACCCTGTGGGAGACAGACTGCCTTGCCTTCTAAAACCAACTGCAGCTTTTCAGTGTATCAGCTGATCATTTACTGTTCATAAAGACATACAAAACGTCAAACACCATTTTATCCTGAGTGAGAAGTACTAGCACAGTTATGGGAAAATCTCTGCATATATCACATTCCTGCAGAACT
This sequence comes from Caprimulgus europaeus, assembly GCA_907165065.1. The sequence continues at coordinate 81,508,063 of OU015526.1, forward strand.
ACTTCTTGCTCTTAAGCGAGAATAACCTTTTCTTTCCAGGCACATTTTGGTGATGTATGTGTCAGTAATACACTGGAGACATAAACTCACTCTGAAATGGAAAGCATTTCAAGTTAACACTCTGCTAACAACATCTGTCTATTCAAGATGTTTTTTCAACAAAATCAGTGATGCCATCTGAGAGGGCTACAGGTGAACTGTGACTGAAACCACAGCCTAGGCAGCTGGACTAGGTAATCGTTGTAGATCCCTTCCAACTGAAATATTCTAATCTAAATAAATATTCTGTTCTACAACCTCTCTCTAACACCACCCTTCGAGTCCCTATCAAAGGTACAATGAAGACTTGGCACTGGTCTTCAACTGATTTCCAACCCCACCCTGCAAGCAGCTTACAGTTGCAATCCAGACTTTGTTCCTACACCCCTCCGGCCCCGTTCGATCAGTTCTCCCCACTCTCTCTGCTCTCTCACCCCGTGTTTCTCCTGTTCCTATCAATGGAGCTGCTCCCACAGGACTCAATCCAGCCCAGCACTTCAGCACGGCCATAGAGGTCAACCGTCTGAATGGCTTCCAGGCCAGAAGTCACCTGTGCCCAAGTGCTTTGCAGGACCAAGGCAACAGCCCCAGAGATGAGCGGTAAGAAGGCCCCAGAGCCGGAGCCCGCCGTACCGCCAGCAGCCACGTACACCACGCTGCCGCACGCCGACGGCACGGCCCCGGGTGTCCAAGCTCTCTCCGTGCACCAACACAGACAGTAACACTCCATTCACCTCAGTGCCTCTCGGAGCTCCCCTATCCACAGCAGGACAAAGGCATCTGGCACTGCTTCCCTAGAATGCCACATTCCCGCTTCGCCCAGGACACTGCTCCTCAAACTCGGTTATTACTCACAAACCCAGGCCTAGGAGATCAGGAGATGCTAAGCACTGATGTGGAACTACTCCCCGGGCACCACACGCTGTGTTTGTGCCACTGAGGCTCTGGAACAAAGCGTCGCTGGGGACAGCAGAGAACAAAGTGCCCGTCTATTTTTTCATTGCGATTATTGTTTCTGCCGAGAAAGACACACAGGCTGCTCTATTGAACTGGGCTCCTGCTCTTTAGCTGTGCTGTTTGCCTGCTGAATGCAGCAACTGTCAGACATGGAAGTGATATCAGACTATTCAGATGTACCAGGAATTGAGGTAAAATCCACTTCAGGATCACTCAATGTGCCCAATACCGCAGCGATACTTGCATGAACAGTTCCCATGCATGAGAAATACACTTTCCTTCAATCCCTGTGCAACGAAGCAGGTTTAATATGCTCAAGCCCTACTTTTCCTTGCAGCTACTGAGCAACTATTTCCCAGCCTCACTCTCAAATGTAGTCTTCTCATACTTAGCAACCTTGATAAAAGATCTTTACGCTTAGGCATACGGGATGACAATGCGTCTGAAGCGTGAGATAATCGGTCACAGGTACAATAAAAGCAGTTCACTTTTGCAGCCTTCTGTTCAAGGTTAAGAGTGGAAATTAGAGACTCGGGTCAATAAATCATCAAGAGGTGGTTAAAATTAAGTAAAAACTTTTAAAAAAATTAAGGTGAAAATACTTCAAGTTGCACACACCGCCGAAAAGACAGGCAAGTTCTGTTTCTGCAGCCACCACACAAAACAGGTAAGACATGAAAATTTTAATAAAGATCATTACTTGGCATGCAAAACTCCACTCTTCTTCTTCGATTTAAGATTACACATCCACATAGTCATCAAAATCAAAAAGTTTGCGTGTTTTGCTCAGAATCAGTAGCAGAAAAAGATAGAATACATCACAGGAGTCAGTCTTCAGTGAAAAAAGCCAACAACTTGTAGGACCTGCAAACCCACTAGGATTTCTTGCAAAATACCAGCTTGTTGTGGTACCCTGTAAAAGAAAGTAAAACTAAATCTCCACTGGGGAACAATCATATTAACTTTGAGCCTATTTTATTAATTCCACAGGTCAGCAGCAGTCACTTTTCACAGGTTAAAAAAGAAAAAGGCACCCTTGTCACCATGGCCCCCGCAGCTCCAAGCACAGTTTTCCACCCAGTTTCTTATGTCCACGACCAGGCAGATCATGGAAATACCCGAGCTCCAGATTTAGTGGCAGAAACACTCAAATGGATCAAAACCCAAAAGTTCAAAACTACCCTCAAAAAAACCTGCAGCAAAGAAATCCATAGTTAATGGCAGTGAAAAAAATATCTGAGTAAACTGAAAAAGCAGTCCTTGAAAAAGGAGCAACACAGACAAACCTGCTCCAATTACAAAGAAATGTGATTTGTTTCACAGTCTCTGGCTGGATCCAAGATTTTCTCCTCTGAAACCCAGACAAAATATTCACTAGAGACCATACACTTTGCAGGAATAATTTGTTTACAAGGCATGGAAAATTATATAATTCATCAAGCCACCATTTTCTATTTCAGAATATTTTTACATATTTTCATTTATAATGGTAACATTAGAATTGAATGAAGCCAATTTTTATAATTATCATTAATAACAGAATAAAGTCATTTTAGTAATCCTCAGTCTTAAAATGAGTTATTTGAACAATTCCCAACCAACAAATTTGATTTTTCAAGACTCGCTTTGAGACATCAGCTGCATGGATCAGTACTTAGTGAAGGACAATTAAAGTTCATTTCAAGTCAGATGTAATACAGAGTATTTAGCAAGAGTATATTGCATAGAAGCAAAATAGAAATATGACCCTGTTCCCCTATAAATGTAGTTCTATAATAAAGCTAGGATTTGAAATGCTGTGACTTGTAAGATTCTCCTCACCTCCACTTAAAGAATTTCCTTTAGAGTAGTAAATATATAGATCAGCCATATTCTCTCTATATGTGTATAACGGCACACATTTCTGGAATTCAGATGTTGAAAGTTCATTTGAGCTGCAAATTAGGAGGATTTTTATTTTCCTGATGTCAAATCCTCTCTTCTGATTTTTCTGGTCTGTTAAAAATAGGGCCACTTGCTGTTTCCCCTGATGTGCTCAGAGGATCAGTCATACTCACAGTCTGGATCACAGCTGACTGCTTTATGCTGTGAGTCTTGCTCTCTCTTTTTTTTCCTTTTACACAGCTGTAAATTTGAGCAGAAATCCACAATTTCAAAACAAACAGAACTGAATACCAACAAGAGAGATGTAGGTTTCTCTGGTTTTCTGCTATTTCTCCCATAAAACTCATGCAGATTTTCCCCGCTCATAGTCCTTGCAGCAACTGCACAAGTTCCTTGAGCGAAAAACCAACCCCTGCAGGAGAGTAATTCAAAGACATTTCTATTCCTTCACTTAATGTAACCAGGCAATTGAAAAACAAGAGGACAAATGACACCGTGGGGCTTCCCAGCTTGGCAGGTCACCACGCAGGCACTCAGTTTAGAAACAGTGGGAGCAATGGACAGCTCTGCATCCTCCCCGACCCCAAAAGGCTACTGCACGGTCCTCTGCTAAGTGCTTTTATTTCACAGGAGGCATTTTCAGCATAACTAAAATAATGCACTAATTTGCAAGGCTTAACAGTTAATTCCTCGTCATAATAGCTTTGAGCTCCATCTCCATGCAAGCTTTCACCTGAAAGATCCCGGCCACTTCGTGAAGCCACTATTTAGTACTGAGTCACCAAGGTCTAGAGAGAGGATGGCAGAGATTTACCTAAGAGGATGCACTCCAGCAGACTGTGGTACAGAATTAACCAAGTATTTTTCAAGTTCTGTAGCTTTTTACTCATGCCACACACACTTTTATCACCCAATTATTGGTGCCATAATTGTCTTCAACACCGTCCAACGGCAATAAAAAGCATTCCTGCCACAAACTGCACACAATCTGGAGAAAACTCAGTAGAAACAAGATGCTACAGCAACTCAAAGTTCAAGGGCAGCGGGGCAGAAGCGTTGCTTTGAATGGCTGTAGGACTTCACTGGAACCTTGATAATTGTACTGTTATCTTTTCATTTCAAACCACACAGTGAACCACAGTGAAGAGATAGACCTCTGCCTCCCCGTTCACGTTCTGCTATTTAGAGGCAACACAAAAGAGAAGCTTTCCTTCCACCACAAGTAGCACAATGACAGAGGCACGCTCCTTTATCAATATTAACCGTAAGCTGCTATTACTGGATTTTCAAAGAGCACTCCCTTTTGAGCCTTCTAAATGGGTTTGAAGCAGGAAGCAGCTTAATTGACTTTGAACGAGAAAACCTGATAGTAGTTATCAGAACCCTTTTAATTTGCTCAAAGCAAGAGTTCAAATTCTCAATGTAATGCACAAAGGCACTATGTGAAAGGCAGGTGGCTGGAGCGTGACAAGGATGCTATCTCACTGAGGCAACCCAGTCCTTTCTCACCAGCGTCACAGAGGGACCGACCCGATGCCACAGCACCAGGGCTGGCACCCTGTGAATGCTGGTTTCAGTGAGCCATCTTTAAACCCACCCTCAAGTCCTCTGGTGCTCCCAACCCATGAGAAGGAACTCAAGAGCAAGGCAGGAAAACCTCTGCTATTTTTGACAGGGACGTGCATAACAATGTAATAACATAAAATTTAACTTAAAAATAAAAATCAGAGCGTAGCAAATCCACACTAACAGACCAGCACATAGGCACACAGGAGCAGCACCTTCTGTACCCACAGGAACAAGCTTTCTCATGCACCCACCTTCCTGAAGCAGCTATTTCATCCCCTGTTTCTTTACTCCATCAAGGCAACACCTTGCCTTTGCAATTGCCCCTCTATGGCAGGACAGCACCACTGGCTAAAAAATGCTACCTGAAAACAGCTGCTTGCAGACTTATCAGCAGAAAAAGAAATAGAAAAGGTCTTCTCTTTACTCTCTCACACAGAAATTTTCACTCACAACCTTGCCCAAAACACCTTCCAGCTTGTTATTTATTATAGGTCTTCAAGGTGGCAGGGCAGTTAAAAATCCTTCAAAATCACACGTTGCTGGAAGAACACCGGTGTCTGTGAGCAAGGTGCCCTCTCTGATAAGCTGGTAGATCAGAAAACGAAAGGAGTTACAGATTTCCCCTTCTCACAGGGATGTTTTTCTCTCAACTACACTTTGTGCACAAATTCAGCCTCTTCTTATCGAGGTGAGACATCAGTAACCGAAGCATTTGCCCTGCACCCATGGTAGGACTGTGAAAGCGCATTTTGAAAGCTCCTCTACAGAACTCCTTTTACAAACTTACTGTGAAGAATAGCAGAGAACATCACCAGTGTGTGAAGGTGTTGTTTGACCACAGAGGAGTTTCAAGATTTAAAATCATAATGTGAAAGTTTAAAGGAAAAAAAATCTTCACAATTGTGAGCTGCAGAAAAACCTTCCGGACCTTGCTGGGAGCTGAATGGATGTGTACAGGCTGTTACCTTGCTAGCAATGCCCTGCACACACAAACTGAAACTGCATCCCTCCTTCCTCCGACTGAAAAAAAAGCAAAAAAGCAAAAAAAGCCAATCCATGTTTCCTTCTCACCCCACTTTAACTCTGGACAGCAGCAACACACCACGCTGCCAGTTCCTCCTAGGCTATCGGTCATTCCTCTGCAGTGGTCAGCCCTTTGAAACCTTGGAAATGCAGCTTAAGAGTAGCCTCTTCCTTAAAGTCCAGCCACTGCTTTTACAAGCATGAAGTTTACACTGTACAGGGATGAAGGATAAGTTACAAACAAATCCTTAGCATTTTTATTTATTTATTTTAAATTAGAAGTCTGGTTTTACTTCAGATTTGCATCTGCTGGGGCAGGCTGAGGGCATTACAGAAGAAGCACTGCTGTAGACTGTGTTAACACTTGCCCTTCAGATCATCCTGACACTCAAAAGGCAGGTGAAGTGACTGAGAACTAAAACCCCCAGCTCAAGTAAAGCCTTCCAAGACTGAACTCTACCATCATCTGACGTGACAGAAGTCACTAGGAAAGCTCTTTCAGCACTTGTTTCAGCACTGAATGGCAGGCAAGAGAAGGAAGGGCACGAGCTACGACAAATCAGTTCACGTACGTGCAAGCATGTGAACAAGCACAGATGTAGGACAAAATTAAGTCTATCATTAAATAGCTGCTGGGATTCGGGAACCTTAAGAGTTGGGTGTTTTTTGGTTGGGGCAAGGGGGTGTCTCTGTATCTTGCTCTTCATGCACAATTTCCTTCAGATTATAAATCAAAATAAGAAGCAGACATATTCCTGCAGACTATCACATCAGCAATTACTAAGTAGCAAATTCTATTTCCACACACAATACGCTCCTCTGCACGCTCTGTTAAATCCAGTGAGCCAAGTTTTTTTTTCCCCTTTTTTTCTTTAAATGGAAAATATGTATATTTCAGGAATAACGAAAATAATAAAGCCACTGAGTAACTAGTAACCTAAGCCCAAAGTCACTTTTAAATGCAGAATAAACTGCACCTCCTTGAAAGAAAAGAGAGTAAGCATCTCCAGTACGTGGAACAGTTCTCTGAGGGGGCTGTTACTGCTGGGATTTGCCCCCGGTCCCAACCTTCCCACACCAAACTCTACTCCGAGGTGCAGCTCTACGGGACAGTTGACTCTCCTCAGAGCACAGAGCCCGCACCGCACAACGCCCGGCAGCTCCCGGCACCTTCAAGGACACCGGCTCTTCCCAAATGCAAGTACTAAAAGGATGCGTGCCTAAAGAAAGGGGAAATCTGTTAATAATTACTGCTGCTTTAAAAAAAAAATAAAAATCCAAAGGTATGTGAATGAAAGGATTATTAAAATCTCATTTCTACGTTTGCTCTCGAGCAGAGCAGTTCTAGACTGCAGTGCTTAGCAGGAGAAGGGAAAACAAGCATCAAGGAGCTGGTCTCAGCTACAAAAGTATCCCAAAGCAGCCACATACCAGGTGGAACACTAAAAACGTGAGAGGAAATAGGATTTCCTTGAACCGGCCGGGGCTAACAATTCACTGAAGTAAAGATAAATTGAAACCATTAAAAAAGTTTTCAAGCGCCGTGAAGCATTTTTAAAGTCACCACTAACCACCAAGCTCCAGAGAAGGGCCCCTATAGAGACAAACTCCGTAGGAAAGCAGCCGGAGGAGAGGAATGTGAGAGCTGCGGGTGTTTCCACGCCACGCCACCGCGGGAGCGGCACGGCACGCTTCCCGCGCGTAGCCGGGCAGAGACTCCCGCAAGCCCCCTCCCCAGCTGGGATGCTGCCGAAAAGGGCCGGGAAGGAGGGGAAGGCGGCCGGGCGGGCTGGTGCCCCCCCGCGCTCACCTGCGGGGCTCGGGCTTGCGGCGTTCCTCCAGCTTGGCGGCGGCGGGGGCTGCGGGGCAGCCGCGGGGCAGCAGGCTGAGCGCGGCGGCGGTACGGCGGTTTCAGCGGGCGGTGCGGGGCATGGCCGCACACCCGCACTCCCGGCTCAGACTCCGGCTCCGACTGCCTATGGAGAGCTGCGCGCACCCGGCCTGGCTGCCCGCTGGCGTTGCGGGGAGAGCCGGGGGGAGCGCAGCGGCCACGAAAGGGCCCGGTAGCCGAGCGGCGGAGCTGTCGGAGCTGGCAGAGCGGCTGTGCTGGCGGCGCCCGCCCCGGCCCCGCATTTAAAGCCGCCCGCAGGCTCGGACGTCCCCTCGCCCGCTCCCATCCCAGCCCGTCCCGTCCCATCCCCCGCTCCCCCCGCTCGGCCGCCGCTCGGCGTCACGGGGCCCCGGGGCGGGGGAGGCCGGAGGAGGAGTCTGCCGGGGCGGCTGGGGCTGCGGGCTGGCCCCGCTCTCCCCGCCCCGAGCCCGGCGGCCGGGGCAGGTGCTGCGAGGCGGGAGCGGGGGATCCTCCACTGCGGACCCCGCCTGCCACATCCCCTCACTTTTTCCATCGCTTCTTCTCTCGCCGGCTGGCTTTTTATAGCTGCCACCCGTCCTGTCCCTCGCCACCCGCTGCCCTGGCCTAGGAAGGGCTGAGCTGCCGCCCGCTGGAGCCCGGAGGGGACGGAGCCACAAGGCCCCCACGCCCGCTCGCTGCAGGCTGTGGAAGAGCCTGTCATGCACCCACACAGCGGGAATCCTGTCTCAGAAACACCCAAACACCTTGGCCCAAAGCACAGAGGGGCAGTGAATGGCTTGGGTGGAAAGGGACATTACAGCCGATCCCGTTCCAAGGCCCCTGCCAGCAGCAGGGACACCTTCCACTAGACCAGGTTGCTCAAAGCCTCATCAAACCTGGCTGAGAACACTTCCAGGGAGGAGCAGCCACAGCTTCGCTGGGCAACCTGGGCCACCCTCACAACAAAGAATTTCTTCCTCGTATCTCATCGAAACCCACCCACTTTCAGTTTAAAACCATCAGCCCTTGTGCTATCACTGCCCTCCCTGCTAAAAAGTTTGTCCCTTACTCCAGAGTAAGAAAACCCCTTTTTGGCCAAAAGTATAGAATACAGAGGTAAAGAAACAGGAACAACACCGAAAACATCACTTGGTCAGATCATTCTTATTTTGCAAGGAACTAATATCTTACTTGGTCCTCCTCCTTGGCTTCCAGCATGACAAGGCTCAGCATCACCCACCTTGGGGCTCACAGGTGTAGTCTCACCCTCTCTTACACACACATGCTTCTATTTACACTAAATTGCCCTAAAATATTTATTCCCTGACTGGTGTTGGAAAGCCCACTAATACCAGTATCCCAAATCTTGTTCAGTAAGCTGTGGCTCTTGTGCTCATCTTCACTGTCCAGGCCAAGGTGATGAGATCCATCAAATATTTTTAAAGGACAGGGCTTTACACAGGGCTCACAGTAACAGGGCAGGAGAGCAATCCATCAGCAGAAGGGACCTGGACACTCAGGGGAACAAAGGAGACCATTGTAGCTCTCTAGAGGAAAAAATCCACTTCTTCAGCAAGGTTTAGGATTACTGCAGAGCAACTGCCTCTTCAGCTGCTCCTCAGCGACCAAGCTCTGCTTCTGTCACCAGGCCAAACTCTGTATTAGTGAGTAACACTCAGTCTGTTGGACAGGCAATAAAGCAGCAGCAGTGGAAACCACAGCAATTGCAGACAGGAGTGAGAGCACTGCCCAGGCCATCTCCCTGCTCCATTCCCCTTTCCCTTCCTGCTGTCCTCACCTCTGCGCTTTCCCCACCCCTGAAAACAGGTACCTGTCTGTCAGCTACTGTCCCCTGACCCTATTTTAATGTTTCCCTAAGAGATCTGGGATCTGTGCTCCGTGCACAAATCGGTCAGGACTCGAGCTCCTCTGCTCCCTGCAATCAATCAAATTCCTCCAGTCACTGTGGTTACCGAGTCAGTGGGTTCCAGTGGGTCACTGCCAGCACAGCCGTGACTTCCGTCACTTGGAGCTGTATTTCACTGGAACCAGTGACACTCCCTGTGCTAACAAAAGCAAAGCACTGAATCAACTGAGAAGCTTTGTATACTCAAGCCCTAACCCAAATAACTGTACATCTTCCCTCTTCCGAAGGCGTAGGCAACGTCTCAGAGTCAAGGACAACTCTCTTCATGTCTAACTCGACAATGATGCTCCAGTTAGTCTGTACCTTCAGCTTCACTTCTATTTATAAGTGAACTGGGAAGCTCCTGAAGAGAAAACTCATTGGCTGCTTCAGAAGTTTGTTGTTGATTCTTGCCACTTGGACAACTAATGTGGGATTTAGGATCCCCCCAGAAGCATTTAGATCTCTTGGATGGTCCTCTGCTGCTGGCTCTTAGCTCGATACTTCAGTAACAAATCTAAGTAACTCCCATACCCGTTCCATTTCCTCACAATTCACTGTAATTTAAAATACTGTCATCTTCAACTTATGCATTTAATTTTCTGGCTAAAAAATGTTTTGACATTAGGATACATGACTTTAAGTCAGTCTTTAAATACAACATCACTACATTTAATGAACTAAAACCCTACCAAAACCATTTCCAGGAGTCCTTAAATCAACATTCAAGGCAGTTATCTCGGCCAAGTTTGAAAACGAGTACACTCTACATACAAACACCCAAGTAAAATGACCCAAGAATCCTGTCTGTCTTTGTGATTGACAAAACAAAACCCCATCAGCTAGAGCAGACTTGTCCATCATACTGTATGTATGTACCTTTTGGCATTACTTGCACACTTGGGCCCACATATTCCCTCTCAAAAATTACCCAATCGTTTCCAATATTTTTCTGTTTGATTTAATAAACAGAGATAAGCTCATCACTCGGGACTAAAGCTCGCTAACTTTCCACTCACACAACAGGGAATGAAGAACTAGTTTTGTTTGGGAAGTCTTTAGCTGGCTGTTTAGCCTCTCAAGTCCACCAGTTTCAGCCCCACACACAAAGACTTTGTGAGGAAAAGGTGTGCCACCAACCTGTGCTAAAGCCAACCTCCCACTCGTGACCAAGGCAATAAAACCCTGCCCCAGCGTGGCACGATGCCACGCTCAACTCAATGTCTGCTGATAATACAGGAATTATTTCTCTGCCTTCTTGTCCAGCACTCAGTTTTCCCGTCAGGTCCCACAAGGGATCATTGTCAGTGCCGGCATTTAACACATATATGGATCATGAGAACAGCCCAAGTCATTATGGGAAAGACTGGAGAGTCCACAAACACACGTGCTCAGCGGAACTGGGAAGGTAAAGCTTCCCCATGGGCAGGTTATTCCATAAATACATTTTGCAGCATTTCTGGTAGGTTCCTCCCAAGGTGCTGACGCTGACCGCAGCACTGTCGCTCAGAGACCACGCTGAACTAGATGGAAACTGGCAGCTCCTGCGTTTCCAGGGTTTTGTGCAGACTACCAAGCAATAAAATATTTGCACTGGATTGAGTCAGGAGTAATTCAGTCTAAGTCAGGAAGTTTTGCAGGATAAAACTATTTCAAGATCAAGAACTAAGTGCAGAGAGACCACAGTTGTACTTGTCAAAGAGGCTTTTTGTATCTTTTCCTTTGTTGACAAAAGCAGGTTCAACCCTGAACACACTCGTGCATGCACATAATCCTCTTGACATCAACACAATCAACCACACACCTTTTCAGGACTCAATCCTTGATCATGGCTATTCCTAAGGACCTTGAGGTTTCAGGATTGTTTTGCTTTGGTGTATAAAGATACAGGTATGCAGCTCATTCTAGCTGTTGGTACTCAATGGAACAAATTCCTGCATTACATTCCTTAATATTACAGCTGAATTAGTTCAATAGCACTGATTTCTGAGGGCAACCAGGAAAAACAATCCTTTCATATTTGTATTCCCTACTTGTGTTCACGTCACCAAGAATCAAGACTTGTCTGTCCTTTCCATCCACTTCCCAGGAAGTCTCGACAGAACACGATGGCTCAGCAAGCATCACCTGATAGCTGGTTATTAGAGGTTTAATGTAAGAAAACCCATTGGCTTTTGAAACTTGATTAGCAGGTCCTGCATTTTCTCATAGTCCCGCCTCAGTTAACTGGGAAAAAAATATTCAGTGTGGAGCTGACTTTTCAAGAGTCACTAAGAGTCCTAATTCAGCCCCCTGAGTGCCTGCCCACTCGCTGTGAAACCACATGCAGGGCCCCAAAGATGCAAACTGCCAAATTCCCACTGACTTCCTCAGCACTAGCTCACACTTTCATCTTTCGAAGGAGGCAGAAACAGGAGGTGCTGAAAAACATCCAGCTGAGGTAGGACCGAATCAAATGCTGGAGCCTTAAGTGGTTTTCAGGTTTTTTAGGTTTTTTTGCAACGTGTGCTTGTTGTGCTTATCATTAATAATACATCACATCTGCTCGAGTGCCATGAGCAGTCCTGGATCACTTTGATAGTCACATAGGCCACAAGAGTCTCTTCATTCACATCAAAAGGAGAAGAGAGCTATGGGGATTTCATAGTCGGGGTCAATTGTTTCTGGTACCTTACAGAACTTCTGATAACTTCTGGTAGCACAGTGCATTCACCTCAAAGGCTTTTTCTGTAGGTCTCTAATTAAGGTTGGAAGGTTAAACTCTTGCAGATCAGAATATATGAGAATAAGGGTTGTGTTCCACTTGTCTGGGAAGTGGCACAAGTTTGTGCATTGCAGAGCTGCCAGTCTTTCACTGACTCCTCCTTCCAGGGCTGCGTTTTCTAAGATGCTCAGATTTCCTTGCAAAAACATCCCTTATCTTTCCCACAAGTGAAACGCAAGTGCCGCGCCTGTAAAATCCCGTAACAGCGACCTGGGCTGCTCCGGGCCGGGGCGGGAGCAGCACCAGGCAGGGAGCCCGCAGCGCTACTCGGGGGCCCTCTGCTGGAAACCTCCCCCCCCCTCCAGGCACCCCCAGATCAACCACTGCACTCCCCAACCCGAGAGCAGGGCCAGAGCAAACCCCAGCTTCAGTCCCCGGAGAGGGACGAGCAGCTGGTGGCCCCTTTGCAGCGAGCAAACGGGGCTTTCTGTGAGCCAGCTCAAGCACCTCGGCCTCGGGGAGCCGCGGGGAAAGTCGATTTCGTACGCCTCCAGTTGTGTCCTGCTCCCTGCTCGAGGGCGTGGAGCCAAACCAGTCTTTGGCCAAAAGCACGGGGCTTTGTTCAGATAAAGAGTATTTTTGTTTGTACACCCACAAAAACCACCAGAGCACAGGCTGCTTCCGCTGCCTACCGCTGCTGGGATAGCAAAACAACAAATACCCCCTCCAGATAACAAATACCCCCCTCCAGACAACAAATACCCCCCTCCAGACAACAAATACCCCCCCCCCAGACGCAGAACAGGAGGAGAGGGCACTAACAGAACGGAGCAGCCCAGGTGACTGCAGCACTTCTGTGCTTCCAAACACATTGCCTCTTCTCGGCCTCAGAGCCAGTTCATGCAGAGCAGGTCAGAAGGGACAGGGTTTTTTTCACGTTTCAGGACAGGAGAGAAATCACAGGGCTCAAGTCAACCCCCTTTAGCACAGGGGTAATGGTATCTCCATGAAAACAGGGTACAGAACTGGAAGCACTTCTCTGCTGTAGACAGACACGGGTGGGCTGCTAAGGAGAGGGTCGTATTTACGTCAGGAGGATTTCTTTTCCCAGTTCCTCCCCCAGCTGTCATTTAGATGAGCTTCTTTCTCTTCCTCATTCCTCAACTATTGGCACCCTGGGCCAAAGAAATGAAAGCTCAGAGGCCTGGGCCAACATGCCCTCCAGTCCTTTTGTACAGCACCTGTACTGTGGTCCAGACTGATTCTTCTGAGCACCTTACTGAGTATTAACCATCATCTTCATCAAAACCCTTCTCACTGAGCACCAGCTCAGGAAAGCTGCTCATATTTTATCACCAACTGGAAGGACATGGAGAAATCTCACCCACTCTCTGTGGAAGGCCAAGTTCACCAACAAGACAAGCACAAATAAAACTTGCAACTCACTGTCAAAAGTCAGCAGCCCCCTCAAGGAGCCTTCTTACCCTCTGGTTGAAGATCCCTTCCAACAGGCAGATGGTGACAGGCATTTGGGTTAGGAGGCAATGTACATCTGGAAAACAAACTCAGCCTGCTTCTCTAAGATGGAACCCTTGCCTTTCCTGCACTGATAGCATCTGGTCTTGAGCACCAAATACCCCACAGGAAAGACCAGCTTGAATGGCAGGTCACTGTGATCCTCTTAATTCCAGACTGTATCTTTTCCTGTCCCAGCTGGATATATAACTGTGCCCAGGGAGGTGGAACACAGTCAGGTGATTCTGAAACAGAACCTTCCTTCCAATGCAACTGTTCAAAAGAGATTGAGGATAGCTCTAGGCTTAGCTAAGGGTCTCAAATCCAACAGCTTTCTCGCTGCTGACATCCAAGATCAAACATAACATTCTTCTTCAGAAGGTGCCCTCTACCTGACAGCCTCCATCAAGATTAAATGCTCTGCAGACATCTCCACGGGGTTTTGGAGATGCCAAATGGCAGCAGCAGGAAATCTGAAATGCAGCATACCCCAGTAAAAAGCAACTTCCTAGTGAAATCCCTCCTGCTGGGGAACGCTTCCTTCACAAGGCACACACATCCAGAACCACGCCACGGGATCTGAAAGGCTTTGCTTATGGCTGAGCCTGATTCAACACAACAAAACCTTTTTGACAGAGTAAGCCACAAACTGAACATTCATAGGAAAAGCCTTTGATAAACACGCTTGGCATCTCTGCAGCCACGAAGTCAAGATATGGATGGCTCCCTCTTCAGTAACAGGTACTGTATTGATAAATTATCAACTTCTACACCTAATCCAACCACAGAGACACCTGAGCAACCTTCTCAGGGGATGTCTTATGATAGATATTTGAAGAAGAAAAAGAAAAAAGCTCTAAAACTATCACAACAGGAAACAACACTGTACAATCCCTGGAGATCTATACTGCTCAGCTCCAGACAATTAATCATTAATCGATTTCCAGTACTCTTTGGGATATTGTTCTTGGAACATTGTTTTTCCCTTACTTTGCCAATTTAGACAGCAGATATTCATCTCAGTGTTTCTTCTTCTCAGTTCTTCTCAGCTCTTTGCCTTTAACCATTTTCCTACTGTAATTAGACAGACTCTTTATTCCCAGTGAACAAGAGTGTTTCCACTGATTAGCTCTGAAAGCCTTGCCTGTTTTTCCCCCCTTCAGGGGCAGGTGGCTTTTGATACAGAAAAAAAAGGCTGCACAGGAGCAGCTTGTACTTGTGATAAAAGTAACACGAGCACATTTTCCCTTCTGTCATTTCATTTCTCAACTATACACTATATACCAAAGGCTGGTTTGGTTTGTTGTTTTGATTTTTTTTCTTTCCTTTGGGAAGAGCTTCAGTTTATTACTCCATTGTCTATTCTGAGTCATCAAAAAAGTTTACTTTTCTTTTCAAATAATTAAGCACCAGCATTATCATTCACTACTTTGGATTTTCACATCTCTCGCTCTTTCTTTATTCTTTTATATAAATATATCCTAAACAAAACATTTCAAAACAAATATTGGCAGGTCACATTTAGCCAGAAATCTGTGCTCTACAAATAAAGCTTTGAGGACATAATGATTTTTAAACTATTTGTCTGGTAATTCCAACAGAAACAGACTATTTTATAGCAAACAACAAATCTCCAGCAGCACATGTAACTCCAAAAGGTCTCTGCCACATTAGGATACTCTATGAGTAAAGCATCCTAGGGAAAAAAAAAGAGCAGAGTGAAAGTGAAATTGCACCAGTGTGTTGTCCAAGCCAAAAGGAGGATAAAAAAGGAAAACAAAGACACTCCACACAGCCTGCTTTTAATGCCTTTGTTCCTTTTCACTGGGAGGTTACACCTAATCACCACAGAAATAATCACAACTGTTACTAGCCAAGGGTTTGCCCTGTCCCTCTTGGGCTGCCCCAGTGGCCGTGACACCTTTGTGGCTGTCATAGCCAGCACTGCTACAAGCAGTTCAGGTGCTAGGGGACTACTTTTGCAATGGGAAGATCCTGACAAAAAGCCACTCCCAACAGCTGCCCTCTCTCATCCCAATGTTTGGGGAGGGAGCTGCACCGCTCTTGGAGCCCTTCTCCCACCATGATGCAGTTTTCCGAAGCGCAGGGACAAGGAAAGGGGAAGCAGAACACAACACTGCCCGTGAGATGACAGCTCAAAAGCCATGAGGCTGGAAGGGAAAAAGCATCACTGAGAGCTGGCTGCTCTTTCAACCCTCTTCCCAGCCCAGCAGCCTTCTGCTACAGCAGCTTCTGCAAGCTCAGGTAGAGCAGGAGCAGCCCCCAGCATGTAGCCCCAGATCTTAGGGATTCAGCACAAAGAAAGGGAGAAGCAACCTGAGCTGAAATCACCCAAAGGCAACACACTCCATCTCAAGACCTTTGGATAGATACTTTTAGGTATGAAAAACCTCCCTGGCCAACCCTGTCAAATATTCTGACCATCATTCCCAACATTCAGCAATAGCTGAGCTGTGCACTTGATGTAAGGCAACACCAACGAGTTCAGAGGAGCTGCACCAAGAAAGAAAAAAATCTACCTACAAGAGCTGTTGCTGAAACCACCTATTTAAATACCTCTCGTGGTTACCTCCAGCAGCAGCCCCTGAAGGAGGCTGCAGCAAACAGCCCACATCAGAGGAAACCCTCATCTCCTCTCCATGGCAAGGAGGCAGTTTGTTGAGCAGAAGTTCAAGGGCAAGAACTGCCTGGTGCTGTGCAAGCAACAGTGAGGGCAGGCTGTGGAGCCTTCTTGGGAAGCACTGATCTGCAAGAATGGCTTAGGGGACCAGGCTGCCACGTAGGAGAGACATGAAGGCTGTAACTGGCCTCAGCTTCTACAGCCTTCCAGTAAGCAAAATAAATTCAAGGCATATCAGCTTCAGACTAATAGAAATTAAGGCACGGTGTGAAGCAAAAATGTGCAGAAACAATATCTTCTGCCTTAAAAACCAACAAACTCAGGCTTCACCTCAACATTTATGTAGCAACAGGAGATGACTGTCTTGAGACAATGCTCAGTTCTGTGTGCTTTAACAGGACTCAGGGCACCATGGAGTATTGACAGACACGAAGAGACAGCATGTTCTGGTGGAGCGTTTAAGAAAACAGCAGTGCTGTCAAAGGGCAAGCTTTCATTCTATGCTTACACAACACCAGAATAAAACATTTCCTTTGGACAATCTCACATATCCTTCATTAATACAAACATATGAGGAATATCTCCATCTCTCAGAGCCCTGAACTTTTCACCTGCATTTTCCCCCCATGCTCGTGGTCTCATCTCAGAGCTCTCATCCTTCCCCACCACGGGAGAGAACACCCTCAAGGCACCTACCAGGTCTTCCTCTGAGACTTGAGCATTTTCTTACAAAGCTGTTACCTGCAATGGAGCAGCAAAGAGCTGTCTTCCAGGACATGACTTTGGCTTCATTTTCAGCCTTGCTTTTGGTGGGGAAATGCAGCCCATGGCACGAACATCCTCTGTTTCTCTGCTGCAGCACAGACAGCATCATACATATCAAAGCACTGATGGTATTTCCAGGCCTGTTGTGTAACTACTCCAGCTGCCACCTATGCCCCAGAAGTAGCATTAGCTCAACCCTTTTCCTCCCTGAAATGTATTAACACTTAAGGAACATTACGGTGAGATCCCAGAAGGGTGAGGGTCCCCAAAGTGCACAAATGCACAAACTTTGGAGCATCCACTTCTGGAATGCCCTCCCTGACACAATCCACTGGACAAACCAGGCTGCAGACGGGCTGGTGGCAACCAAAGCCGCGTAAAGAACAGCCTGAAATGAGAGCGACGACCACACCGGGTTGTGAGTCAGTTGCTGGGTTCCACTAGGAGGGCAGAGGAATTCCCCAACACACACCATGAAGAAACGTCTGACTAACCACTCCTGTCAGGGCACAGCTGCTCCCCTTGCTCTCACTAAGCATTTTACAATTTTCTGCCCAAAAGGCACAGGGACTGTCCCTCAGGCCAGGCTAGGGCAGCCTCCCCATCCAGGGTGGCATCAGAGGCACTGACATTGGTGCAGCTCAAATCAGGGCAAACTGTATTCTCATCACTCAGGACAAGGTCTTCTGGTCTTTTCTTTCTACTCTGCTGCCTATCTTATTTTGTGAGGTTAAATTCCAACTTCCTTCTCACATCAAGACTTCTTACTGAGTTGATGGGGAGATTCCAAGAGATATTAATTGTTGTTTGAAATGACTTCAAAGGACCTTTTTTCCCCCCCTCTCATATTAATAGCCGGAATGAGGAAATTGGTTTGGATTTCATACTTGCATCTGCTCCCCAAGCCTTTACGCATTTCAAAACCCCATCTCCAACCAAGCCTGTTTCTATTAAAAGGCTCCTACTCCACACAAGCGCTCACACCCGTTCCTTTCCACTTCCACACGTATCTGCAGCCCTGCGTTCCAACTGGCAGCCAGAGGTGCCAGAAATAACCACAAGAAAGGCTGCCATGAAATCTCCAGCCAAGTTTTGAAAATCCAGGCACTCTACACAAGCATCTATGCCTCGTGCACTTCAGCTGAAGTCAACCCGAACTCGGTCTCGCAAGGTTTGCGCTATCAGGGATCAAATATTAACAAAATGTTAACACAATTCCTCTTTTTTCCATAAAAAGGTGCAGGGTGACAGTTGTTCTACAGACCTGTTAGCCCATATTTCTCACAGTCTGCTGATGTTCCTGTCTCACTGGTACTAGCTAATGGCTGGTTTTCATTCTTAAGTGGTTCCCCCCCCTTCAAAGTCTATGCTACGGTGATTTGAGAAACCGGGTCAGAATGCAATTATTACATTCCCATGCTTTGGGGTGGGGAAAGAAAAGAAAAGGAGGAAGAATGGCAAGAAGAAATACCTTTGGCTGTAAGCCAGCGTTCTGCTTCTTGCATTCTCACCTGTGCTACAGCCCAGAGCAGCCCTGAGCCCTCCCCCAGCAAGTTCTTGTTTCCCAGCAAGGGCACTGGGGAAGAGCACGCTTTGTCCTAATGCAGAGTTTCCTGGCCAGCCCCCAGCACCCCCTGCCCTCACATCTGTGCTGCAGGATGGGAGCAGCCGCAAGATCCAGCTGGTGACAGGGGAAAGACCTGGAGAGAGGGCAGCAGCTCCTGCAGAGGACAAGCCAGGTTTCCTCAGCGAGCGGCAGTCGCTGCCCTGTGACTCTGGGTCACACAGGGGAAGCTGGAGCAGCCAGCTCAGATCTCCAGAGCTCACCCCAGCTTGTCAGCCCCATCTTTTCCTTTCCTGTCGCATAAGCAGTAGATCCCAGTACTGCGGTTCCCCTACTCCTCTGAGAAGCGTTCCCTGGTCCCAAACAGCTCCTGGGCCTTCCTGAATGGAGAACTAACCCTGAGCTGCCTCCTTCGTCACCTCACTCCTCACTGACTTGCATTTTGCAAAGTCACTCCCCTTCTTGTACTAGCAAATTACATGACTTTTGCAGGGGGATCAATGGACTCCCTGCATTTTTCCTCTCACCCCTAAGTCTGCACAAACCAACTATTAGTTTACTTACTACAAGAAATCAGTGTTACTAGAGGCATCTGCTTCTGGTGTCATCCTCTACTACTCTGGCTGACAAAACCTAAACTCTGCTTTCACGTGTACACGTTTTCCAGGGGAGAAGGAAAATATTTGCTGTGTGTTTAGACATGCCTGTATTATTGTCACACTTACAACACAACCTATCATCCCTTATCCAACTGCACATCTCCAGCACGCTGATAGTTTGTGACGACATGTTTAGGAGGCTTTCAAATATGGAAAAGGGAGGGATTCAAACACTTATTCCACATCTCCCTAACAAGGACTCCCTGAGAAACTCAGCCCATTATACACATCCCACCTTCCTCCTTCTCTCGTTGTTTCTTGTACACAGTTATCACAAACCAATTCCGTTTGCCATTCCTCTCCCCAGCTTTGTTTTCCACAGTTCTCAGAATATCAATTCCAACTCTGCAGCTTTCACTGGCTCTGCTCCCAATTAATAATTGCAGGTTAGTGTTGGGTAGTTATGGCTGCAGATTAAGGCCTAAAAACATTCAACAGTTTCTGAGAGAGACACACAGGCACACAACCTTTCTTTTTCCTCATGCTGAACACGGTTTATCTTGCTATCACAACGTTCCAGGAGATGTTATGCCACTTATCTGAACAATTTAAACAGTTCAAAAAGTTGGCTCAGCAAGAGCATTTGCCACTGACAACAAACCACAAGCCTGATGTTATCCAAGAAGTAACTGTAATATGCTAGCACAGGCTAGACAGATCATACACAGGATTAAAAAAAGAAAGAATTTTCATGAAAACACTCTGCAATCATCCACGTAGCATCTATGAAGCAAGCAGTAACACAAGGCAAAATGGGCAGGTTTCCACTGGACCTTTGTATGCTTTCCAACATGTTGCAAGGCACAGGATTACACACCCACCTGAGAAAACCCAAGAGCTTGCTTTCAGAGGACTGTCCCCCTCCTAACACTGTCTAGAAAGCTCTCCTGCATTACAATAAGGGAACCTGCCACAAAAGGGCTTGCACCTGAAGAGTGTCTTATACTGGTTGTGTCCTGTATCGACAGCAACAACTCTGTGAAACACCAAGTCTGCCACAGAGGGAAAAGAAAGCGTGAGGATTTTGGACTGCAAGTCACTGCATCCCTCCTGAATGATTCTGCCTCTCGGTGTCCCATCCCAAAGCTGCCCAGACCTACCTCCAGTCTGTCCACAGACCCAGCTGTTCCATCGGGTTCCTTGAGCAGGAGGAGAAACACTGGTTGGCAGCAGCTCACTTTCCACATTCGCTCCAGCTCAGAGAGAGAGGCAGAGCCCAGCAAACATTGTCCAGGCTTGGAGGAACACTTTTTAACTTCAGGTCTGTTATGACATTTACTATGGCCCCCTTCTTCCCTCCCCTCTGCCCCCCCAGTGAAAGGGATCAAAATAGTTCCCCCCTGTGACATTTTGCTGCATTTGACCAATCGACTGTCTCGGTGCAAGCCGCTGAAAGCCAAGCAGGAGCAGCAATTCCAGCCACCCGTGGGGGTGAGCGCAGAAGTAGGGGCAACCCGGCGCAAACCTAACCTTTCTGCTGCCAGCCAAGAGGGCACGGGGTCCAGAACAAAGAGCAATAGCCCTCTACTACCATTTGCCTTGCGTGTGCCTTGGGTGTAAGCTGAGCCCTCCCCTCAGTGGCACTGTAACTGATACGTGTCAGCTATCTGTCTGTGCTCCAAACTGCCCATCTTGGGGCTGACTGGCCATCATCTGGCCTTCTCTCCTGCCTCTGAGAGGCTTTCTCCAAGCACCTGACCCTTCACCCCACTCACCTCATTTAATCCCTTCCCCTCATCTATTTCTCCTGAGAACATGGTCCCTCAACAAGCCAACGACACACAGTTGTGTCAAAGCCCTTACCCATGCTCTGGCCACGGGACCCCACCACCTTACAGCAGCATGCACACGTACGTACGAGGATGCAGAACACAAACACAGCCAGCTTCAGGCTGCCAAAAAGCAATAACAAAGGTTGCTGTACTGACAAGGGACAGCTGGGACACCTGCCACCAAAAAAGAAAGAAAGGAACAAAACAGAGCTGGGATGGGGAGCCGGGAGAGTTGAGCTTGCTAGGCCCCTTGCTGAAGGAGGAAGAGGTGCTTTGGTGGTCAGCGATGGCCAGCCCAACTTCCCACCCCCAGCTGTCTGCTGTGCTACAGAACTTCATGTCCAAAACCTCTGCATCCATGTCTCCATGCGAGGAGGAAAGCTGAAAGTGTTCACAACGGAGGGGCAAGCAGGAGAATAGGGCCTCCTTACTCTCTGGATGTACATGAGCATGGTAGCCATGGGCAACCTCTGGGTTCAGCGCTGAACTCCGCAGTGCTCCTCCCTTACATCACATGGTGACTCTTCATGGCATCTAGACTTGCCTTCATCCTGGTTCTGTACCCAGACAGAATCACAGACACTAAGATGGATGAAATTTTCCAAGTATATTAACTCCCCACAGCCAACTCACTCATTACACGGAGCACATCTCCCAAGCTCTACCTAAATCCATCACATACCTTACTTAGCAGTTACTTCTCCTGGTAGACAAGCTAACAGAGCACATTTGCCTTCCTTGTCAGGGCAAGTGTACGAGATAAAATACAAAACTCAGAAGCCATTCCCAAGGAAATGCCTTCTCCCCTCCACCTTGGACACTGCAAGTCTTCTGCAAAGTGTTTCATTTCCAGCGTGCATCAGCTCAGATCACGCATGGCTCAAGTTTTTGGTTTGTTTTTCTTTAACAAAGTGTTGAAGCAAGTGTAGCTGTGGTAACACCAGCTTTAACTGTAGCATTTGGGTATTACTGCACAGAACTTGCCAGCACCCTGCTTTGACTGAGACCCTGCTGTGCTGTACAAAGCCACGCTCAGAGCCAGCCCCTGCTCCCAAGTGCTGTGTGCCTCAGTGCGCCAGGCACACAGAGGTGCCACCAGCTGTGATTTACAGGTGGGAGTACAAAGAGGAAGGGACTTACTCATCAGCACCATGGAGGGAACAAAAGCAGCTTGAGCCCCACTCCAGCACCTTACTGGTTTTCTTCTCATCCCAACATACCTCCAGGCAATGGAAACTCATTATTAGCCTGCAGTTCAGCCTTAGAAGATATTTTCCTTTCATCATTAACTCTTCACAACACCTACTTTTTCTTGCTACCTTTTTGCTAGAACTTTTGGGAAACAAGTTTTACATTTTTTAGAAGTGTTTTTTATTTAAAGGATGGCAATAAGCGATAGAAATAACATTCAGTGCATCCTGGTCCTTCAAGAAGCTTTCTCCCAATTCCATTGCTACATCTTCCCACTTGAAGCTCTCCAGGTAAACTGCCCAACTTACTAACATGAGAGTAAATGAGGAATAGAAGCTGCAGTGCCAAAAAAACAGCAAGCCTGGTTTTGGGAAGCATTGAAGCAGAACAAGAACTTCACAGCCACCAAGCACCAGACTGCACAAGCTCACCCTACTGCTGCAAGATGTTTGGCATTGCATGGAACAATGTTTATGGCTGAGCTGATACCATCAGTTCTGCCACCGCCAGCTCAGTCACCACGTGCTCCAGTGCATTCTGCTTTACCCAACAGCAACATGGCTGTGTTTCATACCTGGTCCAAATGAAGGCAGTACTGCCAAACTATCTGATAACATACAATTCTGCTACACCTGAACACATAACCACAGCCTGATAAATAGCCTGTCAGGTTATCCTGGCTTTTTATTTCCTTGTTTTGTTTTTTTCCTTTCCCTTTTTCTTTGGAAAGCTGGAATGGCACCCTTACATTATACTTGTACTTAGGAACACAGCCAAAGCAATACTGCTACCAGTCCAAGAATGCCTAATGAAGAACTGAACTGTGTTCAACTCAAATGTACAAGAAAAAAAAGAAAAAGAATGAAAAAAAACATAGAAGAAGAACACAGCAAAGTATTCAGCAGTTATCTCTCCTTTAAGACATAACAGTTTATAAGGATTTCAGTATAAGAAGGAACTTACTGTTGATGACATTAAAACTCGGTTTGGAAGAGGTAATATTCCCAATTCAGTGTGCAGCCATCACAGAAACCAAGAGAATTTAAAATTCTTCAGCTCCATGGAAATTAATACCAGGTAGGGGAGGGTGCTTTAAAACAAACAAAGCTATTTTTAACCTCATATTAAAATGCACATTTCTGGCTTCCACAGCTTGCAGTTTTCAGACAGCTAACAGGGCATGCTAAAGCACCCTGTGGCATGGAACGCTTCAGATGTGCCTTTAAAGATCAACTGCAGAAGGAGATACAAAGGTTAAGTGAAAGCCAATTCCTCCTCTGGAGAGCCTGTTTTGCAGCACAGGACACACAGAACCTGCCCCTGCTGAGGCAAGGCGTCCACCAAGTGCCAGCAACTCGGTGTAAAGCTGTGGCAGGAACACGCTCTGGAGGAGTTGATCACAAAAAGCAGTGTTGGAAAGGCAAGGTAGAACTGCTGACATAGCAGTAGCCGTAGGTAAATTCAAGACACTGCTACCAGCTTCTGTTTCTTCCCTAGGACCAGGCACTCCTTTCCACAGACACACAAGCAGGCTCCCCCAACCCAGCTGCCCATGTCCAGCATCAGCAGATGCCAGGAAAAGCAGCCCTCAGCCTCTCCCTTGGTTACTCCCTTTGAGAATTCTTTTTTCCTACTCCTTTCACTATCAGCAGTCCATCACTCCCATCACAGAGATGCCACCAAACTGGAGATGGGAGTGGGTCTCCCCCACCCAGAGGCCTGCCCAGTTGCAAAGCCCAAGCAATGCCAGCCTCTAGCCCACACTGGGTGCCCCGTTCTGCGCTCCCTTCTCCAAGGCCCTCTTTGGGAAAAGGGGAGGAAGCTGTGTGCACCACCCCATCTTGCCAAGCCTCTGGGCACCCTGCCAGAGGGCTCCTGACCTCTCTCACAGGGATGCCAGGCTCATGTCACAGTCAGATCACTGCTCATGTCAGGCCCATCCCACTCTACTAGCTTTCGCCGCGTGTCAGTGTCACCCTGTAAATCCCCACTGAAAACATGAGGAAGCAGAGCACTCTATTGGAAAAGACCCAATTCAGACCCAAATATATTTGTTTAGAGGTGTTTCAAAAAGGAAAAAAAAACCCAAACCTATTTCATCTGTTGTAATTACTGAGGTAGCACTGAGAATCTCTTTAAAAAGCACTATTACAATTATTTGTTATAAATTTACTAGTTTCTATATATTGTCTACAAATGTGAAGACTTGCACCGTGCACTTGCTGAACACATTTTATTTATCTGATTTTTGGTCAGCATGAAGGAAAGGACTGTCAAGAGCTCTAAAGAGGACCTGTCACCGCTCCTGCTGGATCAGAGGCAATTTAAAATTACCTTGAAGGATGCAGAGGTAGGCTAGTAGAGATGACTCAGAGGTCCCCACCGAGTCCCACCACAGCAGTGAAGAAGATATGAAGGAAGCAACCAGGAGGAGAGAAAGCAGGGATGTAAGGCCACAAAATTAATCCTGGTGGGGAAAGGGGAGGGAAGTGGTATTCACAGAAATGGACAGAAGACCTACACTGTAAATCACAGCTTCTGCTTGCCAAAGGAGGACACGTGTCCCAGCCCTGCAGAAACACCAGAAGCCCCCATTGGCTGTGGGGCTTGCTCTAGTTCCCATTAGGGTGAGGCATCTGCAGCTGGTATTTATAGCAGGGCGCTGTCCTCACCGCGCTGGCTCGTGTATAACGTTGCCCGCCTTGCTGCTCTCCGCTTCCACCATCTCCGGTTACGCGCAGGCGCCGCAGCGTGACGCGCCGAGGAGAGCGGCTCTGCCCGGCCAGCGTGCCACCAGCGCTGCCAACGAGTCCTCTCCCGTCCTGCCCAGCCATGACAAGCTGCTGGAGCAGGGGACAGAGGCTCCCAGTGTGGCTAGGGCACTCCGCTGGAGCAGAAAGGATGTGCCATTTATTCCCAAGGATGCTGCCATGCTGCTAAGCGGCCTGAGCAGCGGCATTCGGTGGCACATGGCCTGAGTGTCCCTGTCTGCAGAACCAAGATAAAGATCCTAAACTCCTCTTATAAGGCATTTTGAGAAGCACAGAGGAAAGGAATTCATTTATTTGTGTTATTAAAATTAGGGTAGTGCAGAAACCTGCCCTGCTCAGTTGCTTTGCCAGTGGGACCAGGATTTCACCTGGAGGCCCAGACTTGACTTTCAGGAAACATCACTTGACCTAACTGATCAATTTACAAGCTCAAGGCTTTCAAAATGAACCCTTTAAGAATTTTCCTCTTAACATTTTTTCCTTCTTGTTTTGTTTTTAAAATGCTTGAAGAGTCTAAGGCATTAAAAAGTAAATATAATTAAAGAGTTGGGGTTTTTTTTAAGTAACTTTGAAAAGCTGAAAGCAAAAAGCATTATATTTGTCAGCACATTATTGTCACTGCACATTTTAAACAAGCTACAGTAGAGAGCAGACAAAAACAACTTGACAAACCTAATGCATCAAGTTAAAAATATCAGAACTCGGGTTTTGAAAACCTTTGAGCTTGCTTTGTCAAGAGAAAGAGGAAGGTGCTGTTGCAAACCAATCAGCTATGCTGGCACAGGGCTCCAGCCAGGGGGACAGCAAACACCTTACCACCATTAGTTGGTTTGAAGGACTGTCCCAGCTGAAGTCGTGGTCCTGTTGTGCCTCTGGTGAGAGAACCTCTGCCTTCAACAGCTTTTAGACAAATTAAGTTTCAACAGGGAAACGACAGGAAAGCAAACAAAGACAAGATAAAGCATCACATGTAAGAAGCTTGACTGTTCCAAAAAGATCGAATCCCCTCATTTTTTCTTCACCTTTTTGTTCACACTACCAAGTATCCAAGAGAATTCTTTTCCCACCTGAAAGCCCTTACTAATTTCTATGACTCTTCTGGGATTTCTATTTCTCATGGGCTGTTCACTCTTCTGACACATTGCAAACCATGCACTACAGTATGGTTTAAACAACAAATCATCCAGTCATGTACTTACAAAATGATTTTGGGGTTTTTTTAAGCACTTTCTTTGTGTTAGAGAGACTCACTGATAGAAAAGACACAGGAGACCTAACCACAGCTAAGCATATTGCAAGACATCATGTCCAAAGCCTGCCTCTCTCGGGATAACACCGCTCACTCCTGTTACTCATGTTACCTGGGGCACACAGCAACACATTGTTTAAGCAGGTAATTTTGTGAGAACTTTTTACATTACACTTTTCTAAGACCTATTTCACATTCAGGACAGAGCACAGCAGCTTGAAATGGTTCATGCTCCTGTGTGACCAGAAATGTCAGCAGAAATTCCTGCTTTGTTAGCCGTAAAGCAGCAAACTCACAGACCATGTGCATCATTCACTTAAACCAAAGAGAAATCATCTACATCCAGACTAAATAATCACAACACAGCCAAGCCCTACTTAAATGCCCATCAATGTCCCTAGTTCAACAGACCTTTGCTACCAAATACAGAAAAGGGAGGAAAAAAAAACCCCAAACCCTGTGTTACTAAGCTAGTAGTACCTTTCCACTAGTGCCATCTGTTTTCTTCCATCCTGCCTCCACTGACAACAACCAACCTGATCCCAGCTTTAACTACGTTTTTTCTCTTCTCTGAGCTGCTGGCACGCAAGTGGGATAAAAGGAGCCCAGATCCCATTAGTTTCCTGCAAGAAACTCCTCCTTTCCAGTTTTTACAGCTTGACTGCAGAGCTAGGAGCTGAAAGTACCTATCACAATTCCCAGGGGATCTGGTAAAAAGCATTTGTTGAGAGGGTCTGAGCTCTGGAGATGGAGGGGCAGGGGGGAAGGAGAATGCAGCCATGAAATTAAAGGATGACTTTCCTTTTCAAGGCTGAGTAAATGAATTGCATCAAAGCTGCAGGCCTCGCTGCTTTTTCCCATGTCGGTGATTTTGCCCACGCCGTCCTCCTCGCCAGGGAATGGATAGAAGCTTCCAAGCTGCTCAGACTGCAGAGACCTCTTGCACTGATATTGTCCTCTTTATTAATAATGACATGCATGTGATGATGCAGGAAGAGCTGGACACAAATGGTATCTCCAGGGCTGAAAATTACCATCCAGTGTCCTGTCTTCCATGTATCCCATCCACATCAAATTCCTGTGGAGCTCTACACCCAAGTCTGGTTTGGTTTTGGTTTTTTGGGGGGTTTTTTGTTAGCTTGTTTTCTCCCCTCCAATCTTTGTTTTCTCTTCCCTTCCAGTTACACATGCAAATTTTCACTCTATCCTTGCTGGTATCATATTTTTTCATATCCTTGAAATTTATTGAAGGAATTGCTGCAGGATCTAATTAAAATTGATTATAATAAGCTCTGTAGTAGTACTTCTCATAGTTGAGCATGAGCAATCAACTAAAGACACTATAACTCAAAACACAAGGGAATTTACCTGTGATGCAAGGACATGAAAAAGGCTGCTCCCTCTCTGAGCTGACACCCAGTTGTCCCATTTGTAGAATTGTCATCAGAACACTTTAAATGTTACGTGCCACAAGTGTCACTGGCTGAAATAGCCCAGCTTCAGAAAATAGGTTTCATTTTTGTGAAGCCAAGGAACTTAACCACTGCCACTTTCAGTCTGGCTGCGCATTATTAAAAGGTCACCAGAAACAAGCGCTCTAAAATGGCCTCTGCAGTTATTTTTACCAGGATCTTTCTCCTCCTTGTATTAAAAGCAGTGAAGTTTAACTCAGTTAAGTAAGCATTATCTCTGAGTCTGAGTTGGCACCCAGTAAAATAAGTTGCGGAATTCACTTCTCCTGAAATCACTTGAAATTGTTTGCTAACAGACAAGCACCGAGTTGAAAAACCTGCCAAAGCTTTTCTTTCTCATCAACCAAAGAGTTTAGATTACTCCCTCTTACTTCAGTTTGAGTGGCAAGACATCTCCAGCAGTGATTTAGTGACTTGCTGGAAATTCCTCCCTCTTCCATCAGAGGGATGGAAGACTGCCAGACTCTCTGTTTGTTGACCCTGGGAACAGAGCACAAAGCTCATCTATTTACCAAAGCACTTTCCCCAGTGTGGGATGGAGTAAGGTGCGTCTGGAAGGAGAATAAGAATAGGTAGTTAGGCAACAAGGGAGCTGCTGCAGGCATGAGTGGTTTATCTTCTGTTTGATCTCTTCTGCTAAGGGAAGACAAGAATGGACTTAATAAATCTGCATAAATACATCAAAGAAACAAACAACTGTCAGGAGTCTGGGGTGATTTGGGAAATGAAGACAGCTCTTGTTACCTGCCTGGTCTGACACAGTGAAAAATTGACATTATAAAAAGCAGTCATCACAAAGACAGTGGTCATCTTTTTAAGATGAAGAAGCATCTAACTAAACAAGATGGAATAAAGGAAGAAAAATGATTCCAAATTTTAAAAAAATTCTCTATAAATATTTCTGTGGGAACATTCCCTGAGGAAGCTTGCTTCCTACATAAAGGACCCCTTCCTTTATGTAGGAAGAAGAAATCTTTCTAAGATACCATGGGATCAAAAAAAGTGCCACATATGGAGATGACTATGACAACTTTTGCCAGTGTTTTAACTAGGATGTCTTCTCCTTCCTGCCTATGAGTCTTTAATGCTGTGTCATCCTCTCTTTTTCTCCATCACCAGAGTACTTTATCTGCCTCCATTTCGCTCCCTAGCACATGGCATTTCCGAGACTTCTCCAGCCTCAGATCTCCACCAGTGCCACCTTACTTCCATCCCTTACCTATATATGTTACATGATCTCTTTGATGAGTTATGCAATGTTTATCCACCATTTGATTTGCCCTGATTGTATCATAGCAACAGACAGCAGTTTAGAGAGGATATTGTGCGAACACTCTCCAACAGAACACATCTAGAGGAGTCTTGCTGGGTTCTTGGGTAATGTTACACTCTTTGGAACAATAACACCAGGCAACAAGTTATCTTAATTTTATGCTAAAATTAGAGCTGCTGAACATTATTCATTTCGAGTCCACTGGTTTTACTGAATACCAGGAAGCAGTGAGAATGTGTCACAAGCACTGCACTCAGAATTTCATCTATGACATTCATGCAATACCATTTGTAAATCTGAGCAGTTGGAACAGAAGACACCCCATGGCAACCACACAAAGTACAATCTAAATGTGCTCACCACATTCCTTTGTCTAAATAAATTTGTGTAAGGGAGACCTAAAACCTTTAGATTTGGATTCAGAAGTGGGGGGGGGGGGGGGGGTGATTCTTGCTTTTTAGGGACACGAAGCTCATAATCCTTCTGCATAACCATTTCCCACCTAGTGCTATCAACCAACTTCCAAGAGAAGCAGGTTTTATCTAAGTCTGAGGGAGGATCTCTCTCAAAAACTGCAAGCAAAAACAGGAAGCAAGATTTCTAATGTGGCAGCCCTGTTTCCTTTGAGTCACTCTGAACACACTTAGTGTCATTAGCTAGTGTCATAAACTGTGAGTCAGCCTACTCTTCAGGTAGCCACATTCCTCCAAAGGCAGCTTTGGTCACCAATTAAACAGTCTCTTATTGCTGCCCAAGGTGCCGTATGAGGAAACGGCGCTGAACCCAGCTCCCACAGACTGAAGGAAAAGAAAGGAAAGGAAAATCTGTCTTTTCCTATGCATGAGGCATAACTCTGGAGTCACAATCCCATACAGGGGACTGCACTGCAGTTACACAGACTCCTTCAGGTAAGTCCTCAACTGCTGCAGTTGTTGTAGCTGCAGAGCTTTCAGTCTGTCTCGCAGAATAAATTTTGTTCTAGCAGCAAGCAGAACAATTCAGACATTTCTCACCAAATCACTCAGGCAGGTATATATACACCTCCTCAACCACCGTGTCTTGTCCCCAGTGGCATTCTGTTCTGCTTGTCTGTCCTGCTCTTCTGATCTTACATTCCTTCCTAAGAATACACCCCCAACTCCTGCTGACAGGTCATTCCTATTGATCACTCATCACACCGACACAGTCATGGTGCATATAGCAGCAGCAAAGGGAATTTAACAATGAACAAGAACTGATATGTGGTATCTGATGCAGCCTCTTGTCAGTAAACACCAAATCCCTCTTTGCTCCATTCCTTTCTCAATTAATAAATCAATGGTGACTTAATGGAGCAAAGAGGAAAACAGGTTTTCAGCCTTTAAAGACACTAACTGCTCCTCCAGCTCTGAGTGCTTTGAAGCTTCTACCACCACTGTGCACAGCAACTTTTAGTACTGCTTGCAGGGCCTGAAATCAGATTGAAAACTCACTCAGCCTGGGGCATGAAAAAGCAGGCTGTACTTTTTCTGCTCCAGCATCCTATCAGTAACACCAATGAGATACACCTGCAGTATAGGAAGCAGAAAAGAAAAACACAAGTTGCTCATTCCTTCCTGTAGTGGCTTTTTAAAATTAAATATGGCCTTTCTCAGTGAGTAGGCAACACACACACCTGCAGCAGATACTGTGGGTAAGACTAAACACTTGTCCACACGCAGGGTTACATGACAGCTGCAGACAAAGCAGCAAGTACACTGTGGACCTACAATAAAAAGTGACAGTGGAAGTGGTATCTGCACAGAAAGAATTGGCCACCGTGACAGAGCAGCTCCTGACTCACCCAGGGTACCAGATCATCTGCAGGGGACCAGTCACTGACCTACAGCATTTCTCGCCTCGGTTTACAGCAAGATACCACTACATTTTGGTAGTGACCAAAAGTGTTTTATAATCACGTGATTCTACTATATTTTTTATTATTATAACAAACAACTGACAAATATCCATCAATAGCCTCAGCTAATTTTCAGTTATCCTTCCGTTAAGGAGGAATTAACTTTATTAACAGGGAAAAGTTTTATTGCACTCAGACGTTCTGTCCCACGTTGTCTGAGCCCACTGAGGACAGAGGTAACAAAACCTACTGTATTTTGGTTTTTTGTCTGCACAGCCAAAAAATCAAGAGACAAAACAAGAACAATCCAAATAATTTTAAATCAGACTTCTAAACTGAAGATTTTTCCAATTTACACATCATCAGTCATTTTCTTATGTCCAACAGAAGTGAAGGTTTTATATTAACACTTTCCACTAGGATATTCACATTTCCTGCTTAATTTTACTTGCTTAAGTCACTGCCTTCTATATATAGAGTCTATATTTCAAATCAAAATGTAGTGCTCTCAATTTTCAAATTAAGTGCTAATATTTTAAAACAGGAGGGCCTATATATACAAAATACCCAGGCACAGACACACACTTATCCTTCCAGTTTCTTCAACGCACACTTTCTTCACAGTGCAAGTCTATCACTGAAATTCTTCATTTTTTTTTTGTTCTCTTCAGTGTAAGTTAGCATGCAAAGCAAAAACCATACTTCTGATCATTTTACCAACAGCTTGATAGATTTCTACATCCACTGCATCACCATGATATTTTATAATATGCACTATCCTCCCACAATTTTATTTTACAACATAGATATTTACAATTTAATTACTTCTAAGGTAACCAAGTGCCCTCAAAGGCAATACATCCACAGATGTACTGGACCTCAGATTTGGTCACTTACCAAGAAAAACAACCTCTCTAAACTATACTGAGGGCAGGAAGGAAAGTAACAAGAACTCTGAGGCTTAGTCCCAGCTTCCCATGCTCCCCTCGCACAGCAGCACAGTGGGGAAGAGGGCAGGAATGTGCCACTAGGGTCGGGGTGAAACTGTCCTTTTAGGCAACAGTAAAGTCTTCAGCCAGGAATATCCCATTCCCCTTTCATCTTTCGCACTAAGATCTCATGCCACCAGGTCACAAAGGGGAAGGAAAGGTACTAAGTGTTCAGACACATTAACTCCATTTTACAGGAGAAGCCATTGAGGTTCAGGTCATGTAAATAAATACCTGACTGTTATAGAAGAGCAAGGTCCAGAAACAGGTTCCTGACACATTCTAGAAACAAACAAGGCTGTTCCTCCCCGTTATCAGACGTACCTGATCTCAGGCTTAGCAGTGACCTTCATTGTTATTACTGTTATCAAAGACATCGCAGAACGGTGTTCCCTGGAAGCCCACTTTCTCTTTGATTTTTCTACTGCAGCAATTTTCAGTTTTTCTAATTGTTCTAATTTCTAATTTTTCTAATTGTTTATTGCTGTAGGGATCAGCCCTTTTAAGGTGTTTCACATTATGATTTTTTTTTTTTTTTTCTACACAGAAATAGACGTTGTCTCACTGGAAGAAGACAGAAAATGAAGAATCTGAAAACACCACTGCTACCTCTACCAGCAAAGCCTGCATTACCACAGTCTAAAGATGTGGAATCCTGGAAATACTTGTTTCTAATATATTAATAATGCCTTGCCTTCCACTTAATGTACAGTCATCCTGAACACATTCAGTCCTTCAAACCAATTAATACATGGAAACAAGATGAATTTTCTTCTACACTGCAAACAGGTCAAAACTTGAGGATAGAAATGCAGTTCCAGTACTAAGAAGGTTGGCTGCATCATCCCTCCCATTAGAAGACTTCACTCTAAACTCCCAAAGCAAGATACACATCTTCCAAGCAAGCAAGCAAGCAATTGCACATCTGCTCCAAAGGTCTTTTCAATACCCATTTTGCTACAATGGGAGAATAAACACCAACTATGTTGCAAACCTTCAGCATGTTTCAATAAGACCCACCAGGAACACATCACTTCTTGATTGCTCCTTGTAACACCTCTGCTCAAGGATCTACCATCTGCTCAGCAAAGTCGCCTCAGGTAGAAGGAAAAGGTATTCCAACCTGACTCTGGGACTTTAGAACATGTCACCAGAGAGATGGTGGGACAGCTATGCTCTGGCTAGGCTACCTCATGGCAGGTGTCTCGCCTCCCAGTTACTCCCAGTGGGAGAAGGCTGTCCAGATCAAGTGTCCCAGTCTCTGTCAGTCAGCACCACGGCCAGCGGCAGAGGGCTATGCCCAGGCCACCCCAACCCAGCCAGGGGACACGGTGGGGAGCTTGGCTGGGCCAGTAGCTGA
Organism: Caprimulgus europaeus; assembly: GCA_907165065.1. The sequence goes on from OU015526.1 coordinate 81,541,094, forward strand.
GGGGTGGGCAGAGCTAAGCTTGTTCTGGTCTCACTCAGTTGAAGCACCTCCATGTGAAACGTGTGCTGATAAATCAAACATTAGAGGTAATGTCAAGATGGTGTGTGTTGTCTTAAAACCTCATCTTCATTTTCTGTAAGTAACCAGGTGTCCCAAATTCGTTTTAAGCTGTTTTCCTAGACCTCTTTAAGTCATTTTCAACTTAACAGTAGTAAAGGATGTGTTAAAGCTTGAATTGGATCTAACAGGCCTTAAATATTTAAGGGCTTTGTATTTATTACAGATCCTAGGCCTCCTACACATATAAACCAGCATCTCCATTTAATGACAAACATTATCAACATTCAGACAGGAAGAGTTTATACCTACCTCAAGTTAATAGATCAGAATTATCACATCAAGTTATAGGTTTCTTTGTGGTTTAATGGAGTTTGAGAATATTATGCAAGGAAGACAAATTTCATATTGCTAAGTTGGGGAGTTTATCTACTAAAATAGAGTCACTAAATACCACATCAGAGAGAGGTCATTCATTCTTCAGTGCAGTTGGCCATAAATTAAACACAACTGCCAGCAAATTCTAACAGTTTGGTGAGAATACTCTGCATGATGCTTACATAAACAGACTTAAGCTTGGATTTAAATGCCAGTCTGATCCTCAAACACATGCAGTTACAATATCTTCATTGTTTAAGTAAATTCACATTTAACTCTGGGCTGAGTTACAAACAAAAAGCAAAATGAGCTATTAGCATTCCAAGTCACTTTCACCACTGTATTTTTATATTCTTGAGGCTGTAATTTCATCTGAGAAGATACAGGCTGCTGAAAAGCGAGCTTCAGAATAGTGCTTTGCCCTTCCTAAGCCCCATCCTGCTGCTCATTCCCTGGAGAGTTTTCTCATGCTTTCTCTTTGCTATTCTCACAGTCAGAGCTCACTAAGAAAGCAGGAAGTTGAGCAGAAGAATTTTCCTGCCTGCAGGTAACACTGCAGAAATGCCTGTGTTAACCTTCCCAACGCCCCCCACATGCACCTAGGCACAGCAGACTTCGATTCCCAGCTACATTACTTCTACTCACACTTTACCCAAGCATTTACTCATTGGCAGAAGTAGTGGAATACGTGTTCTGGGTAGCCACCAGGCCTTTAGACACCTGCCTGGCAACAATCCCTGCCCTGCATGGCTGGCATCACACCCCTTTCTCTACTTGGGATTAGCAAGTAATTTTTCTGTGGAGCAGCTCTTGCCACCCAGTGGGGGTGAGAAAGGAAAGGAGCAGGACAAGGAAGGCAGGTTTACTTTCTCAGTATTACCTTTCATGCATTTAAACTAAACATGAGACAACTTGAAATTCCATCTCTAGAAGTTACAGTGAGCTCATTGCTACAGAGCTGATCCCACTCCAATGTGAAATCAGCATTTCTGCTTGGCTGAGCAGAATCTTCATGATCCCACTGCCACTCTGAACACACCGTATTTCAGACTTGTACTCTCTTGTAGTTACACATGCTGACTTGACTTGCAAGGTCACACAAGGCGTAGCGACAAGAACACATGGAGCCAAAGTTTCTCATTGGAAAAGGGAGGAAACAAAACTACTCAATAAGTAATAAAACAATACTGCTCATACCACTAAGCACTGCTCTCTTGCAGAGGAATAAGCCATTGTTTGTCCAAACTCCACCAAGCAGGCAAAACAGCTGGCAGCATGCTCTAAAAAGCATCAAGAGTGTGACACATTGCACCTTTTCTAATCATTTACTTTCAGCTTTATTATCAGCCCTCTGGCTATCACTAGCTCCTAATAACTTCCCTCAACCTTTGTACAGACATGAACAAGTAGTCAGTCAGGAATTTTTAACAGGGAATGCCAGGCCTGTGAGCTGAAAAGGCAGAGTTAGCTTCTGCCTGGATGACAGGGGGCAGAACAACCACAGATTATATCCTTGACAGTTTTTGCAGAGAAAACAAAGCACTGGAAGCATCACTGCATCTGAAGCTCTCCATCTCAGGCAATAAACTAGCCCCAAATTCCTGCAGCAAACACATAACCCTCTGACTTCCCAGCTTTCACAAACACTCTTGGGATTCAAGTGATTTGCAAGTAGTTAGTGCAAAATGGTGGACAACAAAAAACAAAAGACCAAGGAGGTAAGACAGTCCTTGAACCAATGAATTCTGCAACTTGATTCCACAGCCCAGAGGTCACAACACTCAGTATCCTAAAACTTTGCAGGAATTGGTGATGAAACATGCACATGCATGTACCTAGGCATATACACACAGATACATACTCTTTTTATGAGAACAGGAACAAAATGAAAGAAGAAATTATTCCTTTCTGTAGTTAGACAATTTATTAAAACTGGAGTTTGAAAGCAGTCCAATTCTAACCTCTTCCTCTGACAGAACTCCATGCCTTAAACACAGACTATAAATGCTATTTAACTTTTCCTTTTAACCTCCTCATCAGGTAGGCAACTGGCAATGGCTCTATTTTAAATGTACAGTAAAAAGCAGATTAAATGACCAAGTGGCCTGTTTAAGCTCACAGAAGTCCAAAGGTCAAGTCAAACAATACACTTAATTTGGCTTTTTTTAATGATAAAAAACCAAACCTCCCATCAAGAGGTTTTAAAGAAGTGTCTTCCCCTTCTTCACTTTTAGAAAGAAACAGACCCTTTAAGCCATCTCAAATTGTCTGCCCAAAAGGAATGGTACTCAAAAGCCCTAACCATATCAAAAAATCCCTCTTGACCAACATCTTTGTCACAATGCTAGAGAAAAATTAATTTTTTAAACTTTCTGCTAAAAAGCACTTTCCTTCAGGACATGGCTTCAAACCATCACCTAGAGCCAAATATCATCACATCGTTTTCTTACTTGGAACGCTGACTCTGTGCAATCCCTGATCCTGACAGGGTTTGCCTCAGCAGATCCGAGGCTCCAGCTTGGCAATTCTGCTCCTCCAGGGCAACAGCAGCAATGAAGTCAGACCATGCAAGTCTTCACAGAGCACGGTACTGCACTGCTCCAAAATGCTTCTGTGTTGACCTCAGTAACTACATCAGCTGCACATACACCTAGCTTTTCTTCTGGATTTATTACTCCTTACCTCTGGAGAAGTCTGTGTGTAGACTCCCTCCTACGGTGCACGGATACACATGCTCACTCATGTTCTCTGGGACAAACTCTTTCTAAAACACCTTCTGATTTCTCCTTCCTTTTTAAGTCTTCATTGCTCTTTTGATCTCCAGGTGAGCAGCTTAATTGAAATAAAAATTTACAACTTAGTGAAAGCTCAAAAACTTCAGTTTAGAGCAAATCTTTCCCTACCACTTTTTAGACCTGAGGTCTGTACCCAGGCTGGTGGTGTTGCTCTCTTGTTTGCTCACCATTCTATAAGCTTTACACATCTGGTCTCCCCAGATGCTCACAACTAGCCAGGCTACTTTCACTTTCCCTGCTTGACCTGAAGACATAAACTTCTCACAAAATGACATGTTATTGCACATCCCCACCGTGTTGTCAGTCTTGAACCCCAGACCTTTACCTTTAAAAAGACCAGTTGTCTAGTGGACTCCCTTAACGGTACAGGCCTTGTCTCTTAAGTAGCCAAGACAACAGCACCATCCAGTGGCCCCTTCTTCAGCCGATGCTTTCAAGAGCTACAAGTTCATTTCGAGTACCTCTCCAAGGAGCACACACCTGAGAGGATCTCTCAGAAATACCAAGGTACTTAAGTCCCTCAGTTTCAACCGTGTGGGTTATTTCCCCATGGACTTCATTTCCAAAATGGGATAAACCCCAACCACAAATGATGGTCATTTCTGAAATTTTAGGAGTCTCTTGTTTTCAGACAGCACCGAGATTGCTTTCCACAGATATCCATCTATTCTCCTGTGCCTGAGAACTTAAAGCCATTACTTAATAGAGGTCATTCTAACAAAAAGTTCCTGTAGCTAACAGCAGTTGCCAAGAAAGGGTTTTGAAGAGAGAACCTCATGAGTCTGTGACAATGGTGTTTCATGTTCTTCAAGAAAAATACCAGGAATAATCGGGCAATGTAGTCACATGTTAGTAAGCCACCTGCAGTCGATCGTGGAGCTGCATATCAATATGACTGGTTATTAAATAATGTATAAACAAAAAGATTTGGGGAAACAGACTATCATTTAAATGAAGCTATGCATTAATAGTTGTTTATATAAAAAAAAGTATTGCATGATGCCACAGCTTTAAGTTTTACAGAATACAGCACCAACTGACAAAGAACCTAAATCCATGCTAAAATGTACTTTCAAAACAACTAGAAATTAAGAAAACAGCAAACCAGATGGCTTCCAATAGTTCTGAGATGTCAGCCGCTCCTTTCATCATTGAAGCCACTGGTCTGAAACCTGTTGGCAACCAAGGGAGCCTTCACACTGGTTAAGAGCTAAAGGGCACTTCAAACGTGCAGTTTTCAATGTTGGCCCCAGAGTGCTTCAGACCACAGAGGATCTTAACCTTTCTCACCTCGAGACACAGAGAAACACACTAATTTTCAGATGACATTCCTAAAATCTGTGGTATAAACTGTATGGTTTTTAGTGTGGGACAGTACTATCCTTTGAGATCAGTCTTGTTTGAGCATCCACTCAATTGCTTGACAGCTGGGACCAAAACTCTGAGGGGTCTGTATCTAAGCTCTGGTCATTCATCAGCTGTTTGGATCACACCTAGCATTACACCACATCTTAGCTGTTACCCCAAACTATGGCAGGAGGGGACATTTTAAACAGCAGCATGACTCTTGTAGCTATCACCCTTCCTACCTCACTACCAGGTCTCAGGAAGCCAACTATGCTTAAGTAGAACCAGCCTATTTCTGGGACTTCTTTAGACTCATAGAATCATTTAGGTTGGAAAAGACCTTCAAGGTCATAAGGTCCAACTGTAAACTTAACACTGCCAAGTCCACCACTAAATCATGTCCCTAAGTGTCACATCTACATATCTTCCAAATACCTCCAGGGATGGTGACTCAACATGGACTTAAATCAGCACAACATGGACTTAATCAGCAGGACACCTTTCTCCGAGAGGCAAGTTTCATTTGAGGTCATCCAGTCCTCTCCCTAGTGAACCCACACATTGTTTTTTGTGAAATATTAATTCCAGCTTGCTTATGCTGCTCTACTTTCTATCATTTCCCTAGGACAAAGGGTTATGTCTCTCATCTTTCCAGGGTCATGTAACAACATGTTACAGAAAGATCACCGTCAGACTAAATCCCTCCCAGGTGCCTTTTTCATTATAAAGCACCAGTCACAGGGCTATAGCAATAAAACAAGAGAGGTTAACTTTAGTTATTTGAGCCAAAAGATTATTTAGGAGGGGAAAAAAAAAACCCCACAACACCAAAAACACCCAAACAACCCAAATTAAATGGTAGTTGTATAAAAAGCAGGAATAAACACTGTACACCCTTGTTATGGAAAGAACTGACATGATGTCATCTCTAAAGGGATTTAGGTGCTTAATTGCCTTTGCAACCAATTCAAACACTCAAAATTCTCAAGTCTGTGAAGGTAAGTGCAGATTTAGTAATAAAATGTGCTTTCACCTACAAGAAAGACTGTTTTAAAGGCAACTGTAATTAAATGCTGACCAGTCTCTGAGCTAAAACCTTTTGTATCAGTGGCATGGACACAGTGTCCCATTGTTAACACTACATTTTACACTCTGCAGGGACCCGTTTTCCTTTTCTCCTGTGGCATTACTCAGGCATGGAACAACCCAGGAGTCTAATCCCACTTTTCTCTATGTTCATAGGATGGCAGAGGTTCTTCCCACAAGATATTTTCCCACCAGCCTACAACCCAGAGCACATGTGCTCAGCCCACAGCCAAATCCCAAAGGCACTGGAGGATATCCGTTTACCTTGACACTAGAGAACCAGTTTATGTTTTTCCTCTCTTCCCATCACATAACCACAAGCTGGAAGTGCTCAAACAAAGTATTAAGCCATGTGCTCAGCTGAAGCATACATTGGTTGTGAGTTGGTCAGACAGAAACAACCAGAGCTGTTGCTATGTTGTCCCTCCATTACCTTTGATTCATTTCTGCTCTTTCTTTGTACTTCTGGAGTAAGTCACCTTTCGGCTTTACAGCAGCGTACGCTGGAGGATTGCAAAAGCCTCAGACACTGCCAGACATACCAGGAGCTGCACAGGTGCCTATAACAAATAAAAGAGATTATTTATCTTGTGCCCAGAAACCCTCTGAAAGGGCCCAGGGCCAAACTGGAGCAAAAAAAAGACTGTTAGCTGCCAGGTGAAACAGTCAACAGCCTGGCTGAGCCAGGCTTCAGCTTAACATCTTCTCAGTTAGCTGTGGAGGCCCTGGGGCTCTGCTGAAGGTAGATTCCCATCAGGACACCAGACCAGCCTATAATCAGAGCCCAACAAGTTGTTTTTTTCTCTCTGCAGCCAAGACAAGCAACTGTGAGACTTGACTAAAGCAGTCAGATCGTTATTGTATCACAGGCATTAGGCTTCTGCTCCTACCTACCCTTGCTTATACAGCAAATGCTACACCCCTTCTCAGCAAGTAGGAGATGGACAAAACCAGGTGGTTTGCACTGCTATAAATTCAAGAGTGATCAGGGAGACCAAGAGTATTTTGGCCTTTATTAAAGCACTTAGCTTTAATTAGATTAGCCAGCCCACTCCTAAACCATGCTCACTGGAGAAAGGACAAAGTAAAAGCAGAAGGCCCAAGGCTGCAACTTATACCCACAACACATGCACACACCTGGGGCAGGCTGCCTGGCATGCTCCAGGTACCTTGCCCTCTTTCCTGTCCCCTGTTCTCTGTGTGAAGCCTTACAGCATCCAGAGCAGGGGTAAAAAGGGGGATGTGAGCATTTAACCATTATGGCAGAGTGCCCTCTCTGAACTAAAGAGATTGCACACGCCACTGTAGCTCAAAGAACAAGAAGGGTAAGTGTTTGGCAGCACTACCATGGAAACAGGCAGCAAACAGTCTGGCATGAGAAAAACCACAAGATTTATGCCTTAGGTTAGGACTGACCGAACAGGAACATGAAGATCCAGCCTCCTTAGCTCCAGAGCATAATAGCTATTCACATAGCAAGTGAATGAAGACATTTGTTGCCCAAACAGGAGTACAGGGCAGTGGCAAAGGGCCCAGGGCAAAACTGACACCCTCCACAGTCAGCACAGTTGATGATCATGCAATGTGCTGAGCACTTCTGAGGCTTTCAACTCAGGAGGCCTGGGGTAAACACCTCAGCTTGCTTTCCACTGCTCCTTTTCACCTTGGGATCCCTCAAACCCAGTTTGGTAAACCCCAAAGCTCTTAACAACCCCAGAATGACTCTGTACTTCAGTCATTTCCTGTTGCAGTGGCCTGAGTATGAAGCCATGCTTTTGCTACTATGCTGGACACTCAAATTACCTCTGTTCCAAATCTGTAAGGTGAAACTGTCTCTGTGTAACAGCTTTATTCTTGCCAGAGTGCTGGAAGAGCGGAGGGGTATACCTGACTCTCAGGTTAATTGTGCATGTGTCCATGTGCATTATAGAAAAGGCAGGGCACCTCGCTGCCTCAGCAGGAGAAAGGCAGCACAGAGAGCTGACACGTACAATGACACCCACTGGTTCACAGTCATCTGGGACAGACACAAATTGGAGAGACCTCTACACAGAAAACATTCAGAGAATCTTTCTACACAAGAAAATCAAAACCCAGGCCTCATGTACTAAGAGATTACAGGAAAAGCAACCACGAGACAGCAAAAACCAAAACCATAATGAGCTGTTTTGATTACCGAGTGCTAACTGTGTTGTGTGTGGTCACAGAGCAATACTTCATGTTTGGAATCGTGACTGAGTACAAACGCTGGCCAGATGCTGCAGGCACTTTTTTTCATCAACACTACAATACCTAGGAGCTCCTTCTAAAGCCTGTGCAGAACGTGGTGAAATCATTCAGGGGCTTAACGGGCACTGCTGGGCAGGAAGCACTTCTGAAAGCCCAGGCAACTTCTTCACCTTGGGTGCTCACAGAGAATCTAGGCTCCTTTGCAAATTGCTGAGGAAAGAGACTGACAGTTTACACAGAGAGGTGTCAAGTGAGTTAGATGACATCCCCTGATGACTAAGGGGCACAGGGTTAAGTGCAATCACACACAGTCCTCGAATAAGAGTAAAGAATAATCCTGGACTGCGCTAGGTTAGGTGGAGTCAGACAGAAATGAAATGAAACATGTTAACACAGGCTGCATTTTTCTTCTAGGACAGATAAGGAGAGTGCTAGAGGGCTCTCAGCAAGGAAAGAATACAGTTGGCTTCAAAAAGTTGTGAAATCTTTGCCTCTTTCCAACCAGCTGTCTCAGTGATGGGAAAGGATGAGCAATTGTTCCTGGACTGGAAGGAAAAAAAAATAAATCAGCTTTCCCAAATCATTATGGAAAATAAACCCAACAATAATCCATATAAAAACATGAGCTGCCCAACAAACCTCAAATGACATGGTAAAGTTGATGAGGATCTAGTGGAAAAAGGAAGCCCTTTTTTGCTGCTTAGTGGGTACACAAACATCTAGTAAGAGTTTACCAGGGAGTTACCAGAGTCCGTTACACCCTTTTATCTGTAAAAGGAAGAAAAATCTTCTGTGAGGAAGGTCTCAGTAAGTCTCTTGGCAGAGTCCCCACTTGAGCCCATCACATATTTAGACATAACCCTTTTGATCCCAGGACAAATTCCACGCAGATGCAAAACAAAGCTGACAAGCCACGGAAAAGAAAGAAAACGACAAAGGATTCACGAGAATTGAGTTGAGGAAAATGATTACAAAGGGCACAGGCTGCCTTTGTAATGAAAAAGACAAGGGAAATTTCAACTTCCTGACAGATACAATTCTGTGCTACATGTGTATGAGAAACTATTTCACTCAAGCCAATCTATGCTCAGACCAAAGTACTACTAGTGACTGTTTTGATGCAGTCTGTTCTATCAAAAGACATCCACAGTTCAGCAAAGCTGCTTTTAAGTTCTTAAATAACATTTTAACGACTCCCTACTGCCTCTGAACTTGTCTTTTGAGTGACTGAAAGAACATTTATCTAACTCACACAGCATTCAGCTTTAAACAAACAAACAGATGAACACTGATAAACAATTTAATTAGAATATTGCTGCAAATCACTGGAGATGGAGGCTGCGCAACATTGTGCCAGGGGCAACGAGCACACTGCTGTGGTAAGCAATTTGTCACAGTAGTTAGGACAGGAGAAGAAATCAGAACTGTGGCTGGGGTTGAGATTTTTATTAGCCTCTAGAAAGACTTCCTGCTCTATGTGAATTAAAATAAAATCTGTTAATTACAAGGAAGTGATAATGCCCTTTTTAACTTTTCTTAGTAACACGTAACCACACCCAATTATCCAACAACAGAAGACAAGGAAAGAGCTCTAGGGTGAAAAGGATCTCTAAATACTTTACCAATGTGTATTTCATAAACAAAGGCCATTTTGCCTCCACATTATTTATATTTGCAGTAGATTTTTCATCTTAGTATCTCAGTAATACTGTTTTTACATTCCTTAAGTAATTTTTTTCCAAAGCAGCAAGAGTCAGCTCAGTCCTGCCCCTTGTGATGTCATTTCTGCTGGAGCAGAATCTGTTTGGGGCAGGAGGGGAAATCAACTTTCTCACAAAGCAGAAGTTTAGACACACACTCTCTTCAAGAAGCTGTGCTGTATGTCACATCTCATTTCTCCATCTCCCATCAGTGCCTTTTAAAAGCTAAATACACTTATTCTCAAACCTAAATTAAAATACCAAGAAGGAAATAAAGAAGGAAAAAAACCCCACACAACTCATATCCAAAGCACAATACAAATACTTCTAACAGTACGAGTGTCAGAGCAAACCACCATTCTACCTCCTCTCATTAAACATTTACAGAGAGCTCATCTGCCTATCTCCATCTCAAGCAAACAAACCCAACTTTGGAGTCAGATGTGTTTAGCTGGATGAGAGAGAACTTTCTAACTTCACCAAATCAGAGACATGAAACAGAGATAAGAGAGGCCCAAAAACACTGTCAAGTTTGGGGCCGAAAATTACTCTTTTTTCCAAGTCCTTTCTGAGCATGTTCTCCTAACTGGGAGATACTATTAAAAAAAACAAACAAACCAACCTACAACAACAAAAACCAACCAAACAACAAAAAGTCCCACACACACGAACTTGATGGGTTCCTATTTGAAAATACCCTACAGGCCAGGAAAAAAAAACAACCCCAGCCTCTCATTCTCTGACAATATATTCTTAACTAAGACCTAGTTCAACTAAATACCTTTGCCTGGACTTTCACACTGAGGCCAGGTCTATGCTGTGAGCTAACTGTCAATACAGCAGTACCTTTCTTTATGCCAGCAAAGGGCTTGTAGGGTAAGTACAGACTTTTCTGGGGAAAATGCACCCTTGCTACAATATCTCACTCCAGTTGTCCCATGCAAAACCTGCACTGACAGAAAGCTCTTTTTAAGCAAAATAACTGTGCCAGAAGAAGACATAGGATAAAGCAGCCTGCCCAGATTTGTTATGGCCTTCTTCATTCTTTATCTGGCAGAGAAAAACTATCAGTACATCCCCTCCAAACCAGCTCTCACTCGCTACCTCCAGCTTGACACTACTACCCCGACTGGAGCATCGAGCCCCTTTAAAATCACTTCTTCTTACTCACATTACACTCTAGTAGCAGCATTGTCCTGTCTTCTCTAGTATCTAGACATGGAAGTGATGTGGCAAAGTGCAACCAACATCATCATCACTGGAGCCTTACAGCAAGTCTCCTTAGTCCCACCAGCCATCATCTACCTCCTTAGTCCCACCAGCCATAATCTTCAAGAAGCAAAATACAGAACACTTCCCTTCATCAGTGGCCCAGGGAATATAAACCTTCTACACAGGCAGAGAGAGAAAAGCAAGGATACCAAAATCCCTCAAAGGACTTAAATTCCCCTTCAATTTTCTTTCTCCCACTGTTGCTCCCTCAATTGTGTAGCAGGCAGGAGCCAGAGCAGAGGTTTTGCTGCGTCACTGACAAGGCAGGAACTCGGCACCCACCTGCTCTCTGAACGCTGAAGCTTTGGCAGTTGCTCAAGCTAACAGAGGTTCACAGCACAGATCATTCTGGCTGTAGCAGCACCAGGATTACCTTAAACTGCTCCCTGTCCCTGCTTCCTGCTACCACATATGGGATGTAAACTCGATACACTGTACTAGCTCTTCAAGCATGTCCTTAAGGGGCACTTTCCACTTACATGTACAGTTGTCATCTACAGAAAAGCAAATCCATTTTTATCCTTCTCTTCTTAATCAACAACAAAAAAGTCACCACTGATCAACACAACAAACTCGCCACTGAACAGACCTTTCAGCATTGTACTTCCAAACCTGGAAGTAAAATGTCATCAATAATTTCCTCTATAAAACTACTTGGTCTTGTCTCTGCCCAACGCCTTCACTCAGCGTGTTACGTGACACGTTCCGCTTTATTCAGGTCACTGCCCATTCCCACCCCTCGCTCAGCCACTTCTGTAAGGAACACAGTCAAGTCCAAAGCAATAGTTCAAATCCAAAACAGATTTTCTTCCCCTCTCTCATGCCCAGGGTCCCACAGGAAATGGACAATCCACTCTGCACTGTCTCAACTCAGTCCTCTCTAAAAAGGGGAGCAGTACTACTCCTATGTCACACACTGTCACACTAGCAGATGGCAGTCTCACTGACTCCTTCAGTTTTGTTTCAAAAAAGCCTTATGTTGGTCTAAAAAACATATTTTGAGGTCAGCTCTGTTACTGAACTTAAATATCATACTCCCTTTACAAATATATTAAACACCTCCTAACTAGTATAATGCATGCTTCACTGATAATCTAGGCAGTGTGTAGGTGCTACACTTCGCTTGCTCGCACTGCACCATTTCACTGTTCCTTAGAACACCTTTGGGGCATTAATATAAGACATTCCTATTTACTTCCCTCATTTGGGGTTTAAGGGTTATATAATTTTCAACATGCACAGTACAAGTATCTATAATTCCTTGACTTTCAACATAGGAAACCCCAAACTTGCCCCCAGAAAACACCAAACTAGTCATAATTGTCTGCAACATTAACTCCAAGCAGTAGGCTGCAGACTCCCGAGGCCAAAAGCCAAAGGATTTGCAAAAGGTACCAAGAAAGCAAGTCTTCTCTCAGGAAGTTTACCTTCATTCCATAAAAGCCATCACATCTGTAAAAGTGGCCTAAACCAGTGCTAAGAACAGCTAGCCCACAAGTTCCAATCTGCCAGCCATCATGGGCCTCTCAAAAAAGCCAGAAGCTTCTTTTTGGCCACCGATAGACAAAAAAACACCATCCTGTGGATGCGATTTTCTCCTCTCTCATCACTTGTGCAACACAAACAATTTGATGATACCTTGTTGTCCAGCAAAAAGAATGTCCATGTTGTACAGACTGTGGCTGAAGCAGAAACTGTTCGTTTTACTGCTGACAGCACAGCCTCACTTAGGCCCCACTGTGTGGCCCAAGATTCTCAATGGTTTTTGTATGCTAGAGAGATGTTAATGGATTCCATTTAGCAACAGCCTACTTCAAAGCGAGCCTACAAGTACCTCCATCTCACCCTGGATCACAGCACAGCTATTTCCTGTAAGGACAGCCAGCCTCTCCATCCTTATTAATGATCTCTGTTTCTTAGTTTGATTTCTGTGGAACTACTTTGAAACGAACTTCAGTGATGAACATGAGCCAAAGATTCAGTCCAGGGCATCTCCTTCTCTCTCATATCCTGCCAGAGGAATAAAACTTTTAGAGCCATACCACTAAGAAGACAATCAGCTCCGCCACATTAGTATCTCCCTTCCCAACATCTGGGATCAAACAGGAGCATTTTTAGGATTGTCCCTGGACCATGTGCCGGTTTCTGTGATACCAGTCAGCAACTTGTCTCTCTAAGTTTACAGATTTTTAATCAGAAATCACTACATTAAATACCTGGCCTAGCACCAATAAGGCTGTACCTTAGAGAGTACGTGGGATTTGCTGAATACCATGGAGATAGTCTACATTTACAACCTGTCAGGACAAAAACAGATTAATCACAAAATACTCTAAACCTAGCAGGTTTCTTAGCTTAGCTCATTTAACTTCAGCCTGAACCAGACCCATTTTCTGATTTGTCCTTAGTGATAGCAAATACCACAGACTAAAGGCTTTATTTGCCTCTCCCTCATACTCAGCTTCCTCTCACTCCATTCTTCTTGTTAAATGGTTACCAATCTCTGTATTACTCGCTCTGCTTCTGCTGCCCTAAAACTCTTCATCTACAAGTTATTCTCTAAATCATACATTCTGCATCTTCCCCCCAATTTTTTTTTTTGAGGGGAAAGCAGCAAACATCTCCTGGTCACTAGTTTACTTGAGTAAAGATCGCCAGTACCTGATCATTGCCATCTGAACCCCTTGCTATTAGGGCTGAGTACAATGCCTTCTGAAGCAGTTTCTCATCTTCCAACGGTCTTAAATCTGAAGTCTGACTCCACTGCCACAGACAAAAGTTGTCAGAAATCCCATTAGTAGAACTTTATAGTACAGTCCCCTTTTTCCATATGATTTGTCAACTCCCATGCGAGTATTTTCATCTTTCACATTTCCCAGATGTTTATTTTTTGTGGCATCAAGCATTGTTTAGAGAGACCACATCCTGGCTCCTGCTAGCATTGCATCTTAATCAGGTTAAAATGTACACTCTCCTCACTCATTATCTGTGTAAATCTTACTTTTCATTTCAGACATATTTATGTATTAATTACATCCAGGCTCATAACGAAATTCCTTTCCCCTAACATGTGTCTCAGCTCCCTCTCTATAAATAACAGCAACAAAGAACTTGCCTCTAGCTCCTTCCACCCTCCCCAAACATTCATATAGCAGTTAAAAGGTTAAAAATACAGTCAGCTTTCCTTATTCACCCTAAGTCCCCAGCTGCAGTGTAGCTTCCCAGGTGTGTGCACACAAATAAAGAGACTGCATTTTACAGAGTCTTAATGCATTATTCAGTGTATGATAAACAAAACACAGTGGCAGCTCATCAAGTTAACTGGATTCACAACTGATTTCAAGAAACATAACAGAAAGGCCAGATGTTAGGAAAACCTTGCTAGTGACATTAGATGCTAGGCTTTCTCACCTAGAAATCCAGACACCTCATTGGCCACAGGAAATAAAAATCAAAGAAATAAGGCCATCTTCTATCTCAAATAAAAGAAGGAAAGAAAAAAAAAGATAAGACACTTAGCATGGAGTAATGCATGGGGAGTGGGATGGGGGGGGAAATCAAAGTACTTGCCTTGTTGAATGAAGACAGCGCTCCCTTACAGAGAGACTAGAAAGACTTTTAGTAAAACATACCAACCATCAAAAAAACCCCAAACATAACACCCTGAAATCAAGAGGCAGAAGTGGAAATCAGTACTTACATTAAATGGCTGAGAACTGTAGTATTTAGATCTAATTTCAAGACCTGAAGTATATTCTAGTGAAAGACAGGATCATTCAATGGACATACTATTGCAACCAGCAGAAACATCGCAGGACAGATCTAATCCCCTACAGAAACATCTTCCAAGATCTATGCTATCCTAGACAAGGATCAGCATGCTAACAGCCAGTAGTTTACCCTAAGTGTCCAGGCTCAGACTGCAGGAGCTCCAGAGGTAAAATGATAGAGCAGTGCACAGATCAGCATCCAATGTATGTGCTGTCCTAAGTAAATGAAATGCCACAGGTTTGGTCCATGGGCAGCAGTGTGACAGATGCAGAAAGAGAACCAGGTTATATCCCAGTGCTAGAGACAAGCAGAGTAGAACAGGCAAATAAAAAACCCTCAAAGTCAGCACAACGAACGTGGAGACAACAGACTCCAAAAAAAAGTGACTAAAAGGAGGGTTCTGCAAAGGGATTTCAACAGACCGAGAGACCCCCAGTACTTGCTCCTCCACGCTCCACAGCAAGCAGGGAGAACACTGCCACATTTTCAGCAGTGCTTTCTGACCTACTGCCAATATGATTCCAGATGGATTGTAAAGGCAATCCCGGAAGCAGTGCTAATAGCAGTATTTAAAGCCCCAAGTGTAACCAGATGCTGACACGTCCCCATCTGAGAGCAATGGGCAAGTGCAGACCATCAATAAAACACAAAACTAAGCAGCATTATAACTTCGAGCATATCATGGGTGAATAATCTTTAGAGAAAAGGAAATTTTCAGACAGAAAGCCTTAGTGACTCATCTCTAGCACGGACACATTCCATCAGCCCCTCTGCATGTGTAGACTAACTGTAAGTCATTAACAGGTATCATGAAAAGCCATTACTTACATGAGCTAACTAACTCCAAACGCAATCAAGATTCTAGTTCTGTCACAGAAGTTTAAGTGTGCAATGCAGCCATGAGAGTTGGCAGATACATTTAGAAATAATTTCTAGAGCATACCATGCCATTGCACCTTAGCATCACCAAAGATGATCAGACCAGCCCAGACTAAAATGCTGAACAGGATGGGAAGCCACAAGCAACATAACAATCACCCACTAGAACACAAGCGTCCCGCTGTCCTCTGAGGAAAAGGCTCCTCTTGTGCATAAGCTGTGATTACACTCAAAGGGGACAGAGAGTAAACCTCAGCAGGTAAGAGCTGAAACGGAGATCAATATGTACTTCACAGCTGAATGTGTAAGAATAGTAGGAGCACTCATTAACTGCAAGAATCTGGTTGTAAGTGTATGCACAATAGCACGAGGCACGCTGAAAATAGAGACGGCCTGAGTAAAAGAGGGCTCCCAGCCTCAAGGAATCTCAATTAACTCTCCAAGACCCACAGCTGCTCAGTTCCACAAAACACAGCAATAATCTCTTGTCACAATACACAGCAATTCTACCATTCAGAAATCAGAAACTCCAGCAAGAACTGCAGCTAAAGCAGCTATAAAAGCTACGGCATCCTAACAAGCTGTTGTCAGACAAGCTAACAAGCAGTACACTGCAAGAGAAACCCCACCTGAATAAGCTTTTAGTCAGTTGACATGACGCCTATCCTCTAGACAATAAGACAGCAGAGACAGCAAAGAAACTGTTGTTGACAAGGACAAGCACACGTGAAACACCTACCCAGCTATGCTGGACCATTGCAATAAACCCTCCTGAAACAAGCAGCAGAGCACATGAGGAACAGATTCATACAAAGTCAAGTCCTGCTTCCTATGACAGCGGGTCTCCTCCCAAGGCGCAGCACGGAGAGGACGCAGGCAGCCGATCTGGAGCAGCACTCTGCTGCAACAAAACAAGCAATGACCTGAGGCCACTGCACCCAGCTGAGAGGGTCAGGGTAAAGGCCATGAGCCAGCCCCACAGAGAGGACAGAGCCAGAGGTGCAGTCACAGAGCAACAGCCAACATTTTGAGAAACTAGCAGAGGCAAATCTGAATGTAACTGTGAAAAAAAACAAAGAGCATGCTGTCAGCATACATCCATAGGCAGTGCTGAAGCCTGGAGGAGTTAGGAAGAGCTCCAGCAATCAGGTGGGCTAATGTAGGAGAACTGCTCAGAAAGAAGGACTAGAAAACCTAAGATACCAAACTGGAATAGAGGCAGAAGCCTCTCCTCAAGAAGGCTGCATACTAGTGAAATTTTGGCTTTAAGTCTGTTACAACTTGCACAAGATCATGATTTTAGTAGTTATTACAAGACAAGTCACAACAACTTAGAAGGAAATGGGAGAGAAAAGCACAAAATGCAGGACAGCAAAGCCTGGAGAAAGCAGGGGAAGGCACTGGGAATGCACTGCAGTGGCCACAGCTTTGTAAATAACTCTCAGGAACCGACTGGCTTTTTGAGGTCGGTCAGTACTATTGGCCAGCAAACATTCATGGTGCAAGCTGGACGCCCTTGACATTCTGGAGATACACGTTGTGAACACTCTGCCTAAGACACTGGCAAGAGCAGTCAGCAGAAACCCAAGAAATAGGCAACAGCCTACTTGCTGGTTTAGCATGGACTCTATTCTTACTAGCACTGCTATCATATTATTTATAACCATGGATTGAAACCTAGACCTAAGAACAACAAAACCCACAGCCTAGATTTTTAGGCTCTGCGTATTGTATTGATTTTACACCCACACTGAATAACAACCTAAGGTAAAATAAATCACCACTTACTCCCAGTACGGAATCCACACACCTTGTCACTACTGGATTTCCATCAGAATCTCAGAGAAGCCAGACCCAGTTCAGGCTTCTATTTGGCACGTGAAGTACTGTGCATGTCTTCAGAATCCATCCTCACGTTATTTCCCCAGCACACTGCCAGCACTAGTACTGCTCACAGTCTGTGTTTGGGCCTGAGAGCTCAGCATGAGAAGATGGTTATCGCCCGGACACACCAGGATTAGTGTTATCCATCCGCTGATACTCACTCACAGAACACAAACAGCTGGTGGCTGCACGGAAAACCTGCTGGTGTCAAAACCCCTCCCATGAAGTCAGCCTTTCCTAGTCTTTCACTCAGTCTGACAGGGGCTTGCTTTATTCCCCTCCCTCCAGATCAAGATTCATCCCATTCAGTAGCATATTTATTAATCGCTTTCATGTTTTTGCTCTGGCAAAGCAAGGAAGTGACCTCTTCCCTCTTTACCTTTTCCAAAGCCATTCGCTGTTAAAACACCAGTGCTTTTCCCAGCAAGTGAGAACTGAGGACACAATGACCTCGTGTGGCAGATCCTGCACGTAGCTTCGCCACCGCCACTAGCTACAGGCACTGCAGCACGGCTTTTGCCATCCACTTTTATTTCAAGATTAAACTTGTCAGAAGTTTCCTTTCCTCACAAACAGTGACAGTTTTTGGTGGCCAAGTTCTTCAGTGAGCTAACTTCAATGCAACTGGTGTTGCACTGATGGCTTTTAATATCTTTTAAAACCAATTATTAATTTCTATTGGCCATGAATCTGGGCCAGTGACCCCTTTTATGAGGGCAACAAAACATCCCAGTGAAAAATCTAAAGCCAGGGCTGCCTTCATTCTCAATTATTCAATTGAGCACTTCAGATCTACAAAACAGCACATCAATATTAACCAACTAAACCTCCCAGTCTTCTGAAAACATAAGGAGGTATCAATATTTTGAAGATGAAAAGACTGAAGTAAAGGGTGATTTACTCATGGTCATGCAGCGAGTCTAAACAGGAGCTGGGAAAACAGCCTTGGAGTCCCTACACCTAGCTTTGCTGAAACTCCTCAGCAATAGCAATTGTACACTATTTTTTCTGACAATATAATAATTATTACTACCTACATCCTTCCCTGGTCTACGCTTAACAGTTCATGGTAAATTTCTCCTGTGTCATTTTTATTTCACAAATAGATTCCTTGAGACTTTAACTGCTGGAAAAAGAACAGAATAATGTCAATACTAATCACATTTTATATACAACTCCATCATAATGAAGTCTGCTTAAACAGAAAACAAAAGTTCTACATACCAAATCAGTTCTAAGCAGCGTTTCTATTAAGAGAACTTCAAATCCACTATACAGAAAACAACTGAAAATAATATCAGGCAATATTATGTCCATTGCTCACAAGTGTACTTGCACAGCAATTAAAACACTCCCAATCAGTATTTTAATCTGTATCCAAACTAGAAAAAACTTAACAAAACCCACATACCGATTTCGTTGCCCAATCGTGATGCCACTTGGTTAAAAGAAGCGATCATTTCTAGCCAGTTCCATCAAAGTATCTCTGACCCAAGGGAGGAGATAGAGACAGAGCACTCAAAGACTGAAAAAACATCATCACCAAAGAGTGGGGTATCAGTTCAGAAACCTTCCGTATCTCTAACAGGCAAAAAGCCAACACAACAGTCCTGTTTTGTGGCAGTCTGGAAACAGATTTAAGCGAAGAAAAGAATACTGACAATCTGAAAGTCTGAGGTGCTGCTAGAGCTGCGAGGTTTCAGCTGACACCCAGGCAGAACAACAGTCTACGGACATCTCCGCTCCCCTTTGTGCCGCGTCTGTCCCACATACAAGAACTGCAGCTTCGTGTACTTCAGCCCCGAGAAGCTTTGGGGCGGGTGCAGTGTGTGTTCTGGGTTTGTTGTTTTGTTGTGTTGGTTTTTTTCTCTCCACGGCAATTAAAAACATTCTAATAATTGGTCATGACTTTGCTCCTTCAAACCCAAACTTGGCAGTCAGAGATTTTGTACAGCTTTCTGGAACGGGATGCAGATAACCTGCCACAGAATTTCTGTCTGCTCTGTGATGGGTTGAAAAAGAAGTCTTTATTAGAACTCAGCCTTGTTTATTCCTTGCAATGAGCGCTGTCATTCCAATTCCTGTAATTAAATCCACAGTTTTGACAGCTGGAACTGTAGGAATAATTGCACTGTTAGTCAAAATACATCGTTACTGTTCAGACTGTTGCCAAAAATGTTTTAAAGGCTTCTACTATGTGTTTCAAGTAAATCTGACCTGAATCTTCATCCATTCCACCTCACTTCATTTCTGGAGCAAAGATCTTGAAATCTGTCCTTTTACCAGGCAGCCTTGAAGCTCAAAACAAGACTTTCTACCATCCTAGTGCTACATTCCTCTATAACATAAATATTATACAAAACACATCTACTGATCAGTAAATTATGCATATGATACAATTCATAGAATCCTATATATATATATATATATATCCATCCCATAGGCTCATTTCCCACACATGGAAACAATCTGAAGCCAGACACAGTGTTTCAGAAGCCTTAGAGATCTTGCACATCCAATACACTGGGAATATAGGATTTTAAATTAATCCACTGTACTGGTATTACACGTACCAGCAACCTACAACGTTGTTTATTTTATGAGACAACACTATTAAGCACTGAAAACATCTTTCCAACCACTTTTATTTTTCAGTCAACGGTTCGAGAACGCCAGTGCAAGTCCAACCACAAAGAAAGAAATTTCATCTCAAATTAGCAGGTAACACAGGCACCACAGCAGACAATAAAATGCTTTATAATAAAATTGGTGTTTGAAAGCCAGCTGTGCAATCATTCTCAAATGTTTAAAGCAGAACAAAGCAGCTCATAAAACACAGTACTTGAGATGTGGACCCTGTTATAGTTCACATTTTCTGTACCTGAAACAAAAGAGGCTCAGTTAATAAAACAAGATGCACTAGAACAACAGCTACTCCACAAAGGCCTCCCCTTGGTACTACAAGGTGATGAGAAAGGACAACCTACTTCCAATATTGCAGTACCTTATACAAGCACCCAGAAGGCCCAGTTCACAAATGCAAAAGCTGGAACAAAAGCAGGAAGCCACCTCTGACATCCAAAATGGGATTAAGGAAAGGTTTAGAAACATGTCATTTACAGATGGAGGCCATTAGGAAAATTTTCTTCTTCCTTTTACAGTACCATCAAGTAAATGTACTCCTCTACAGCAAAAGAGGACGTGCCAACAACAGAAAACAGCTCTGTTTTATTAAGGGCTTAAAAAAAACCAAAACAAACAATTGGGGAAAAAAACCAACAACAAACATGCCAGAGCACAGAAAGCCTCTTAATATCCTAGTTTGCAGTGCACAATAAAAACAGATATAAAAAAATAATTTCACAGGAACACAATTTCAGCCATACTTGATATTTGTTTTAATTCCGTGGATACTGTGAGGAACTTAATCTATCAAAATAGCCAGAAGACTTTTTTATATCTTACAATATAAAACTCCAGGTAATATTTTAATTCCCTCACCAGCAAAAATGTTTTTTATGTTTTTCTTCCTCAGAACAGCGAAACATCCATTACAAATCAATTCTGCTAAAAAAAACTCTCAAGAAACCTAAAACCACTACCTTATTGAAAAATAAATTAAACAGCAAAAAAACCAATAAAATACTCCACAATACCTTACTGGTCTGATTAGAAACAGGCACAAAATTTAGGAACTCTCAGAATTCTAGTATCTTCAGAATTTGTGTGTGTTACTTTATATAATACTGATCAGACCTACTGATTTATTTAATAATTTTCCTATCCACAAATTTTGTTTATTCCTCACAATTAAACCAACAGGATTAAGTCCTGCCTCTCCAGAGGCCTTCTAGAAAAGCAGAAGCTGTACTTCAGACTTTGATCACACAGATGTTTGGAAGAGTTTGACTCTGCCTGTGCTTCAAAGAGGATTATAACGTGCTCAAAAATTCTTTGACCTGCAAAAAGAAACAAATATCGTCAATCATACTAAGTATTTATCAACAGAAGCATACACCAACTACATTTACCTCTGTATTGCTTCCTGCTTTACTATACCACCTACAGAAACAGGAACTGGGAAAAAAAAAATCTCAGGCTCAGCTATACCATTTCTTATCCATCAAGAACTTTTTTCAGCCATGGTACCTGTAATTTAGCAGGTGTGCAGAGAGATGCATTGGAATGATGCTCATTCCTCCCAGGGTCCTAAGCTACAGCCCTAGATGGCAAATGAGTTATCTTAAAAGCAGGTCTAACAAACACACAGAAGATAATGATCACCTCAAAAGATGTCATTTGGAAAACAGCAAGCCACACCCCCTAGCAGAACACCATTCATATTTAATGTCAATGAACAACCCAATGCAGCTAATGAGTATGTTCCTTGGAATTTGAGGTTGGCAAATAAGTAATTAAACAACATCCAGCAGAACCACAGTACCTGAAAGAAATCTGATACTATACAACAATGCCATGAATAGTTCAGCTACTGTTGAACTCCATTTCCAGTATTTGGAGAGTGACTCAAATGGTTACATCAACCTAAAAATTAAGAGAGAAGTTCTGGCCCATAGAATGTTACTTAGAACCCCACAATCCTACAGAGAGCACCAAGACCCAGCCCAGGACCTCAAATAACCCATGCAATCGCATGAGAACTGGATGCAAACCAGGCAGTGCAGCAAGCAGCAGGCTAGCATTACACTGACCACTGTGGTCACTTTACACAACATCTTAAATTCAGATCGCTACCAAAGGCTGCAGGAAGACAAGGTGCTGAGAACACACTTGTTGCCACAGGTATGTGTACCTTTTTATTGTGCTCCCTCCACTGCCCCTCCCCAAAAGTAAGAGAGTAATTACTTCCTCCCTTTTCAGTGTAGGAGTAGGAAGAGGCATCAGTGAGGGCCAGGCCACCTTTTTAAACATAGAACAACCCAGCAGACAGAAGACCTGAGGAGTAGGTGGCCTCGGCACACAACTCCTGCCTCTTAGTTTCAAGATCATCCTACCAACTACGCTGTGCTATCGCCTGAACTGGGAGCATTGTCCTCTCTGTCCGCTCCAGCGAGACAACTGCGCAGAAAGAACTGACAATTCACTAGAGAACATGGTGTTATTCTTTTGGCAGAGGCTCTCATACACACAGCGCATCTGTAAACACTTTGTCCAAATCCTTGATGTGAAATGGAAACAGATATTGGATGACACTCTCCAACTGTGACCCTCCCCTTCCTAGTTCAGGGCTCAAAGAGGTAGGGGAAAAAAAAGAGACCAAACCCTTTCACATAGAGAGGGGAACACGTGAGCGTGCCAATACTCTAGCTCAGGAGACAACCACCCTCCACTTCAGAAAGCAGCAACAGAACACTTCACCATGGACCTTACCGTGGTTTACACACTAGACACAGCTTCAGGACAGGTCTCTGAAAGCGAGCGCGGCAAGAGAGGCAAGAAAGAAGCATACAGGACATCAGCATACACTAAAGGCCAAAGCACCCAGCCTCATGAAGAACGTAGCAGTTCTGGGACTTCCACTCTGGGAAGTGCCAAAAATAAGGCCACCACAGGGCTTCGTCTGATCCCAGGTGACCTGACAGCTACACACAGGAGTAAAATCCTCTGAAATCCCTCGTTAGGTGCCTGAGCTTGGCCTTATCTTATGGTGCAGATGGGAAGCATATTCACTGCACAGCTGTGATGTCCAGTCATTCCATCAATGAGCAAGCTTTAAAAGAGCAAATACCATGAAGGCTGGTTTTAATCAGGTGAATAGTTCTACTTCTCGGGGGATAAACTGAGATCAAAAGACAGAGCTGCTTTTCTTGTGAGGTAAACAATTTATTTCCAAAGAGCAGAAAGTTGTGCACATACCATTGCTAAGATCTGTAACTCACTGCAACTCCTCAAATAAAAATCAGGTTGTCCTCAGCTGAATCCCATCAAGATTCAAATACCAAACTCCTGAGCAGTTAAAATGTTGATGGTTTGGGCTAGTTTTAAAACATATATTACACCCTTTTGAGCTAAGGATTCAATCTTCTTCATGTAAATACAAACCTCAGCTTGAATGCTTTTTATATCCAATAGACATTATTTTTTTCCATGCCTTCAAACAAAACTTCTGATTCAAAAATATGTCTGATTTATAGTCTGTATTACTCACTAAACCAAGTAGAAAGGTACCTTTGGAAAGTACCCCTAAAGTTTCAGACCACTGCTTTTGAAAAGAATATTAAACACAACTCAAGGGAAGAACTTTAATGATAGTGCCAATTTAATAAACAAGACTACAAGTAGGAAGTCCTGCAGCAGGCTATAAGACTGTTTATTATCTGAATGTAACTCCACAACTTAAATACTTTAGGATAATCATACAGTGAAGTATAGTTTTAGAGCAAAGGATCCCTATTTGCATTACCTGCACTGCCCTTTGCTGTGACACACTAACCAGAACAGAGGATAGCCCTTAGCCTCTTTTGTTTAGGTACAAATACCTGCAAAATCTAAAATAGTTTGCCATTGGCTCAGTGCTTCAGATCAAAATTCAGCTGCAGGTCCAGTAAACTCATCCTTCAGTTTTCTGCTGTAATGGTTCTGTACTGTATTTTCACAGTACCTGGCACTCAAGTTCTCTTACTGACTGGCGCTGTAGGTTAGACACGTTCACACCTAACACAAGGAAGGCTTTACCCCACACATCAAACTCAGACCTGTGCAGCCTTCTTTCTCTCTTCAACAGCTACCCTCATCCTCTCCCACTCCCATCACATCTCTTAGGATACCTACACAATGTTGGAAGTAGGATGTAGCAAATAACCCTTCTTTCAAACAGTTGACGGTTACTTAAATTAGAAATTACATTTGCAAGCAAAGCTACTAGTGAAAGTCTTCTCAAATAAGCCTGAAATATTTCCTTCTCTTTTCTTCCCCCCTGCCAACAGAAAATTTATGTGGGAAATAACATGAAGAGCCACAGGTTCTGAGTCTAATCTGACTTCAAAAAGAATGCTACATATTGAGATGCAAGAAGTATTCTGAATTCTTTCTGATGTGCTGGCAATAACCCTGAATTATCAGTTTGTTCTGCTTGGGAAATTTTACCTTTTCAGTCATGTGATCATATCTGTCCTTCTTGCCTTTGAAGTCTTCATTAACATCTAACGTTAAAATAGGTATTTCCTGTAGATATTCAAAATCAGTTCTGTATTGGGATAGGAACAAAGAAAGTATTATGGAAAAATACTGAAAAAAGTGTACATCATTCAAGTTTCTGTCAGCATTTTTCTGGTTAATAATCCCAGGAAAAGAACTGCTTATTTAAATTACAGCCATGAATTCTGAATATAAAGCAGCTTGAATTTCCAGAGTGGCTCCTGGGATATATTATCTATTCTGGAACATCCTGTTCCCCCAGCACCTGAAGTTAAATTCAGCTGTGTATTAGAATGAGTTCACCTGAATCCTCTGCTATTCAGAGCTCTAGGTGAAGAGAACTCAAGGCACATTGCACTTCCTAGCAAAAATTAACATGCTGTAAAGCCAGTCCACTACTAAGGAAGAACAGACAGAAATATTCCTGGAGTTTAACTTTACATATCCCAGGAAAAGGTGAAGTTTCACTGGTGGAAAAAGCATTATGGAACATCTTTGCAAGGATTTACCCATCTTTAAGTAACCATTAAACAAACCCTACCGCAGTGTCCTATGCTGAAGCCAACTTTCATGTTTGTAGTGAAGTTTCTCCAGATATTCAATGGGAATGTCTTGTTCTTCATCTCTTCCACGCAAGTAAATCCTATTTAAGCATTTCTAAAAGCAAACATATTTAAAAAAAAATAAATTGGTTGTTTTTTCAGCCTTACAGAGGAAGTCTATTTTGCCCAAGTTTTTTTTGCCAACCCTTCCTACTGTGCTCAATATGCCACTCTTTGCCAAAGAATAATATTCAACTTGGTAACTATCTTAAGAGCACAGAAGCATCATGCTGTGTTCAGCTGATGGAGCCCATAGACTACATTCAAAATCAAAGAAGGACCTATGGAAATGCATCACATTATTTCTCAACTACAAAGAAAGATCTTAAAGAAGCTCTTTATTAAAAGAAGGGGTACCAGTGTATTGCATCAAAAGAGCACAGAAACACCCATTTGGCATTATAGACAGGTATTTCATAATCTCATTATATATTTCTGGCTCTTAGGAACCCAGTTTTCAAAGGTAGCAAATCATTTGTTCCCGTCTTGAACACATCCAAAGCCTCTATATCAAGCCAATCAAAACTGATTAGTACTTGGCAATTTAAATATACATTCTTGACTTAAAGAGGGGAAAAAAAAAAAGCCCTCAATAGCAAGCCTAATAAAAAAGCTCTCAGAGGAACTCTAGGATGTTACATTCCACAGTTATTTATAACAATAACAAAGTTGAAAGCATGACAGCTGGAAGGCAGGAAACATGGAAGTGACCTCTAAGTTAATTTCTGCAATTTGAGCTCTTCCAGACTCTTCTTTTTCTCTTGTTCATCTAAGTTCCACACTCACAAGATAGATTTGTTATGTTGTTCTCTCCTCCTAAAAAATATTAGATGCCCAAAGGTCAAAGCATCATCAAAGCCTCACACACAGCAGGTGTGTTCAATTGGCTGAGCTCCACTGCTCCAGGTGAAAGCACTTCACACCCACACCCCAGACCAGCTGTGACATTAACAATCATTATATCCATCACAGCAATGTTCCTACAGCCATTTTGTACCACCTTTTGGTTTTTGTTCCAGTGGTATGTCCTGGTTTGCTCTTGTAATATATTCTGTTTTAATAATTACAAAATCATTATCATCACATTTTATTTAAAAATACACAGGCTACATTTGAAAGAACATTCTTTAAGTACTTCCAGACTGTATTAGTCAGAACTCAAGAATTATAGTCTTCAGGGGAACACTACAATCTGAACTGAACAATAATCATCAGGACTCTAACAGAGAAAGATAAGGGTAGCTCAAGATTTTGAGAAGATGGCATTTCAAGAATTTCCTAGCTGTTTCCTTGCCTGAGATGTTCAAAGCAATCCCTAAAACAAAAACACAGTGATATGCAATGACACGCAATTGTGACCTTATTGGAATTGACTGCAAACATATTATTTTTATCATCAAAAAGGTCCAGAATCATAGTTAGTCATATTAAAAAAAAAAAAATACTATGGAAGCATAGAAAAAGATCAAATTTCACCATCAAGGCTTAGAACATACACTCTCATTCTCTCTGCAGTCATAAGCTTTTATCCCTCACCTCAGGAGTGGCTCTGAGATAAATGATGCCATCCAGCGCCAGGCTTTGACCAAACTGCTTATTCATCCAGTCATGCCAGTCCTGGTAAATAGTCCATTCAGTTTCATTCATGCAATCAGACTCATATAAATTAGCTGCAAAGATGTATCTGTGAACAGAAATAGTTATGTAAACAAAAATTAGCCTGAACACAGTTATCACTGTCTGCCTGCAGTGCTGCACAGTAGCTAGAAAAAAAGCTGAGCACAGTTATTCTGTGACTTCTCTGATGTATGCTTGCACTGGAAATAAACAGCTGGTATCTCCATCCTGTACCCATGTCCATGACAGGTGCCCACAGCAGTGTCCACAAAAAGCAGGAGCATTTGCAGCTCAGCTATCTGTTCAGGAGTCACCTATAAACCACCACTGGTTCATACACTGTGGTCATTTATTTACAACATATTAGAACATAGTGAACACCCAGGCATTGTGTGATGGGATTTATTTATCAAATCTAACCTTCTGAATCCAGAAACAGAAGGTATGGCAATGTGAAATAGTTAGACCTGTTTCAAGAAGCATAAAAGAAAACAAAACTAAGCGACAAAGAAAGAAATTGCTCCGATTCCTCTTGATATTTGCTCTCCTCTTTTCTTTGAAGGGAAACGTGCACACACAAATCATAAAAACCTACCCACAAAGAGTGAGAAACGACACCTAGTTCATCAGGGTTATGCAACAGAACTATAAACCCTCAAACCAATCATTTTTGTTGGCTGTCAACTCCAATGACAGAAAAATAACAAATCACTTACTGAGGTTATTGTGATTCATCACGATCAAAATATGACGAAAGGAGGTACAAAACCCTCACACTCTGGTTTTTATTTATTTACACATTTTACTTAAGGATTTTGACCTTTGCATGAAGGACTCTGGTCCAAGGTACCTGTCACTGTAGACCGACCGCTCAAAGAAGACCACGGGATTCTCCGCCTCTCCGAGTTTGCCATCCAGGGACCTGAGCTGAGCTCGGATCCTGCTGAGACAGGCGTACGTCTGGAAAGTGAAAGCCCACCTCTCTGGTTTCTCATACATCATCCGAAGCACATTCCCGCCGCTCTTCTGCGATGTAGTCAGCTCCTGGGTTCAAACAAATCCAGCAAGCCTTTGAGAAGGTGGGTGATTACAGTAAAGCAGAACTGCTCTGCATTAAAGCCCTTCAGTCTTCATTTCAGATCTACAACTGCATCATTTCCCTTCAACCCTGTTTGTAACACAAGGCATAAATGGCAGCGATGTTATTCCTCCTGTGGCACTGAGCTGAACAAGCAACTCTCTGCAATCTATGATGTCAAAGTGCTCAAGTACCAAAACACTTTGATCACTCTTTACAACACCCTATCAATGCAAAATGTCAACAACACTGTAGAAAAATCCATGCCTCTTTCACTCTGACAAGCAGGAGGTTTAAGTTGGGCTCATTTTGTTTTTCCATCTATTAATTACAGATCCTATGAGTAACAGCTGCTGATGCAGCATCTTAAGGTCTGATAATTCTCTTATCTTACCTGGGAGGTTCAGACCAAACTCCAAGTCAAAGATGTCCCTCAGCCCTCGAGGGAGATCAAACACCTCAAGACAGCCACTAAAGCTCAGGCAAACAGAAAGCTGTGTGCCTCAGTTTCACTGGAAAACACAGGCTAGCCAAGATGCCTGCTTCTGTCTGAATCTTTTTGTTAATTTAACACCAAATCCCAATATTGACACAAGTCTGCTAGGGACAGGGGACACAGCCTGGCTTCACTAACCCAGAGATGTCCCTCCACTCCATAGTCAAGTAGCGAAGGCACAGCTACAGTGACCTTTCACAAGTCAGAAAGCCCTTAGTTATCAGTTTCACCAATGAGAAATAAAATATAGAGAAGTGCCCTTTGGGAAATATTCCAGGATCTTTCAAAAACACTACATATAAAAGCACAGTAGTAAGCCATCTGAAATATTTCAGGTGCAACGTTCCTAAGAACAACTGCAAAAGCAGTAAGACACAACTCTTTCTATCAACACATACATGTGTAAAAATTAAATTCCCAATTTTTTTTTTTTAATTATTTTTTCCCCTGGTACTGTGAGACAATTAAAGTACCAGCTTTATTAAAGATGGAAAAGTGAAAGGCTACTTTCTGCTATTAAACTATACTAAAAAAGCAATAATCAAGATCTTGGATGGTGTTATCTTTCTCAGAAAAGGGAAGGATTGCTCACCTCCCAGGAGGAGGTCAGCAATCACCTTTGCATCACTCCTTTCTTACTCTCTTCCCTTTATATGTTAAACTGTCTTTTAGCAACCCAAAAATTGCCTTGCCTTCTTTCTCCCTAGTCTCTTCTCAGCTCTGCTGACAGGGTGAGCTGGTGTTTGTGTGGGGGAAAAAAAAACTTCAGCTTAGTTTTTAAAAGAACAACTTGAGTCTGGTTTTGTATTTGGATTTACTTTGGATATGGAGGAGAATAATAAAAAATAAGTAAATAATTGAAGAATTTAAAAAAGTAATTAATTGTCTAACTCTGAAAAAATGTAGCTGAGGAAAAGTTAGGAACAATATGCTTCCACTAAAAGTTGACATTTAGTTAGTCAAAATACACTGTACTTTTTGCTAGATCTAAAAACCCAACATCTCCTACAGTTCATCAAAAGCTGTCTACTCAGCGATGACTTTGGACACTGGGTAGCAGCTGGACTGCCAACACAATTACAGGTAGCTGACAAAAAACAATGCTATAAACAATTTAGCAACAGTTAATTATTTCCTAGGCATTTTAGAGGACACCTTCAAGGACACCTGGGCACCCTTCTGCTCTCACCTGATTAGTTCACAGTTGCGAAAAGTAACTTCTGCCTAAATTTTTTTCCATCCCTTGCTTTTAAAACAGAACAGGCTTTTATCACCTTTATAATTTATATCCTGATGTTGGATAGCATTTATTCTGTAATACACTACAAAGCAGTAACTCAAATATTGTGACAAGTATCAGCAAAAACATTGGTATTGCCTATATCTTCTTACAATGCTTAGTCTATCACATATATTGGTTTTCTGATATTAGAATAAAATTTCACTGGGGTTTTTTTGGGTTGTTTCTTTTTGTGTTGTGGGGGGGTTGTGTTGTTGTTTTTTTTTATTTCATTTTCACCTTAGTTTCTTTTACTGTACCTCACAATCCTCTTCAGAGTTTTGCTGAACATTGCACCATCTAGCTACAGGCTCGGGAACAACTTCCCATTCCTCATCAGCTTGTTTGAGAATACCGACAAATGTGGACTTGCCTGCAGCTGCAAAAAAGCATTCAGGAAGAATGAGTCAAAAAACATCAATAGTATCATTATTTAACTGCTATACAACAGTGGTTTCAAGTTCCATAAATGAGTCTCCAACACTCAATTACACCACAAATCATCAATTAAATGACAAAGACTGTTTTTCTTTTTTTTTCTTTTTTATTTTGTACCACACAGAACCAATAGCCAATTTAACAAAAATCAGTCATGAAATCATGTCTCAGCTCAAGTTATCCAAGTCCTACAAAGTTTCATTTGCAATTACAGGACCAGGTGTGAAATTTTTAAAGGTACCTAGTGGTCCTGCCTCAGGCTGTCTTTCTAACTTATTTTAGTTAAGAGGAAGGGAAAAAAAAGGCAAGCAATGAGGAAAGACATGTAAAGCAAAACTGATCGTTTCTGAAATGAAGACAGAAAGATACATTACTAGTTACTTCCTACAGCACAAAATTCATTAATCTGCTGCCAATTAAAGGAAAAAAGAAAAAGCCCAGGAAATTTTTAAGAAGAGATTCTTAAACCTGACAAAGGCCAATCAGTTGGCTATCAAACACCAAAGTTATATATCAGTAAACAAACTGACACTCTGGCAACTCCTAGTCTCAATGTGAAGCACAGCCTATTGGAAAAGAAAAAAGGGAAAAGGAAAAAAGGACTAAAGAAAAATGGACTATCTCATTATGAACAGCTAATAACTTTTGATCTTAGTATTGAACACTACAAGTTGAGCCTGACCGTCTGCATTTTCCCAGGTTTTTTACATCACAATCAGGTGTGGCCTTATCCAGGACTTCAACGCATCTTTAAATAGATGAATTAAACTAAAAACTGTAATAGAAAGCTTTTTTATTTTTCTTCCCCCCTCACAAAACTCTTCATTTTCATAGCATTAATTCCTACGGTACCGGCTTAAAGTTTCTGAAGGTATTAACAGGTTTGTCGGCACAACACAACTCACCCACCTAACCCCCCTCTCCCAACCCGCCTAAACACCTTTACCGCAGGTAAAAGGCGAGAAAACCTTTGTGGAAGAGTCCGCGCCGCCTCACGCCGCTGTGGCGAGGCCGGGCAGCCGAGGCCACGGAACCCCACCGGAGCCCGGTTCCGCTGAGGTGAGCGACCACCGACTTACCGATGTTGCCCTCTACAGCGATCTTCTTTATCCTGCCCTCTCGCCGCCCGCGCTTGGGAGGAGTGGCCATGGCGGCGGAGAGGCGCAGGCTGAGGGCAGCGAAGAGGCGCAGGCTGAGGGCGGCTGAGGGAGGCGCAGGCTGAGGGCGGCTGAGGGAGGCGCAGGCTGAGGGCGGCTGAGGGAGGCGCAGGCTGAGGGCGGCTGAGGGAGGCGCGAGCCGCCTGCCTGCGCGCGAGCCCACCAACGGCTGCCGCGCTCGCGCCCAGCCCGCTCCCGCCTTCGAATCTGGCGCGCGGCGGGCCCGAGGGAACAGACCGTGACGTCACCGGCGGCCAGAGCCCCTTGGCGCCGCGTACGGGAGCCCGCAGGGGCCACAAAGGAGCGGAGCGCAGCGCTCTCTCCCTCCCTCCGCCCGCCCGCCCGCCGCAGAGGGCCGGCGGCAGGGCGGGCAGTCGAGCTCGGCGCTACGGATCCAGGCAGAGCTGCAGAAGAAGCAGCACATCGATGAGAGGCCGCCACACCTGTCATGAGTTGCTCGGTGCTCGGCTCCTGCTCCCGCCTCCCGGGCAGCGCTTCCCGCTGCACCGAAACACAGAGGGCCGGGACAAAAGTGCGCACAAACAGCCACGTGCATTGAAAATCCTCTGGAAATGCCTTAAAAATGACAGGCAGGGTGGGGTGTAAGGAGAGCGAGGCCACTTGCTTATTGCTGAGAACTCCCAACCCCCCCAAACAGCCACCGAACCCCCACTCGACAGCGCTTCCCACAATCCCATCGCAGGGCATGGCTGTTCCAGTTCCTGAAGGACCAAAGCAAACAGGGAAAAATGCTCAAAATCAGTGAAATGGGCTCAGGCAGCGAGCCCACAGTGACCAACACACCCTCGTGGGTGCGAGCTGTGACCAGACTCTCTGCCCACCATTTGTGGTCACAGCTGGATTCTCACACAGCTCTTGGAGCTGAGGGCACAAAGAGCTGCCCAGCCACGCACAAGAGATCACTTACCACAGGATGGGGTGCTTTGGAGTGAGGGGTGGAGGGCAGGAAACCTGGACTGCTGCAGCTGGCACCATCACAGGAGGCTTTTAGGAGAAAAAGAAACAAAAAGAGAGGTACCTGTGCTGCCCACCTGTCTGTATTTTGTGTGAAGCTGGTGAGGTGAGACAGCAGAGCACACCCTCCTTCTAGCAAAGCTTTCAAAACCAACCCCAGATCGGAGCAGAGATGCACTTAAGGTGACACTTCTGAAATCCCAGGTAAATTCAGGTCACAAAACAAGGAAATGAAAAGAGTATCGGGTTGTTTTATTGCTATTGTGTCTGCCTGCAATACAAATATTCACAAATTCAGACAAGGCAATTACAAAAATCTAATTCGTATGTGTAATGTTTGTATGCGTACAATATACAGAAAAAAAAATAAATCTATCTACAACTAAAAGATAATTTAGAAACAAGTTCAAGAAGGAAATAAAGACAATCATGGTCAAACATAGCTATTTATTTTCTCTTATAAACAGCCTTCAGTTTCTTATTGAAAAAAAAAAAATCTAGAACTTAAATATTTTGTCCCATCACGTACAACAATCTATATGCATTATTTACAACTCTCAAATAAACATGTTGCAGATTTTCAGACATTCAACTTTTTCTTTTTTTTTAAATCAAAACCTGTTCTTATTTAAATCTAAAATATCAATCAGTGACTACAAACTGAAGCAATATTGGCACAGTTTACTTACGGTAAGGGTTCTCATTGTGCATTTTCTATTTTACACCACATTTTCTCCCATATATTTCAGAATTCTAAAGGAGGAAAGCTTGGTGTTGCTTTCATAGTATCTTTTTTTTTTTTTTCTTCCTTCAAAAATGGCCTTTTATTGAAACCTCATTCACTTTTATTGCATTCCTCTGTCTCTTCCATTGCACATCGAGGTATGTGCTTCTAGGTACTAAGCAACACAACCACAACACACCAAAGTAGTAAAACAGCCATGAAAATACGTGTTCCCTCTGCGACATGTCTCTGAAAAATGTCACAAGTTGCAAACGTACAAAAATAATGAGTTATAGTTTAGTGGCTATAAAAATCAACTTCCCCCTAAAAATACAATACTCTATGAACAATTTTGGGAATCGGTTCTTCAAACAAAAACATCATTTGATATTTACCTAGAATGCAATCTTAACCTGGCAAGAGGAAACTGGAAGAAAAGCAGGAAAACAACAAGGTTTAACACTTAAAATAACCAATGTTAAGTTTCCCCTGAAAAGAGAAGATCCTCAGGAAAAGGTGACAGGCATCCATGAAACTGCTAGTGGTTTTAGTAGTGAGGTTTGCAAGAAAAAAAAAAGACAACTGGGATCAGTGGTGAAGGAAACAAGATTCAGTGTAACAGGGAACCTTTCAGTGGGGGGAAGCAAGGAGTCTGTGTTTGTGCTGCAGCTTTTTACACAGTCCAACTAAAGGAGGTGGTTTCCCTACAGGAATACAGCACTCTGGCAGGTAGGAAAGGGAGGGTAGCAAGAAAAACAACAATTATCCAAAAAGGAGGTGTTTATAGTAAAATTGTGTCTGGTGATTCAAGAGAAGGGAGGGGGCAAGAAACAGAAAGGAACAATCCTGAAAGGTAAGTAAAGTCCATAGCAGCAAACAGGTATCCTTACCTGTTAAGTGAGTGTCAGGGAGACTGGGGGTGTGTTCAGTTCCTAAATACTGAGTAAGGACACTGCTCCTCTACATCTTAAAGTAAAAGCAAAGGTTCAAAGCTCTACATTGCATAGTAAGCAGTAAAAGAAACTTGATACTTGCAGACGGGCCACCAGCCCCTTGAAAACTGCCTTCTCCCTTCACCTACCACTTCTATTTTCTACTTGCACGATAAACTTGTATCCCTGACGTGAATCTGAAAGACTTGAGAAGTTATTTCTGCAAACATAACGTATCCACACCATCTAAACAGTGTCCACACTGGCAACAGTGGCTGAACTTGATGAACTTAGCAGTTTGCCCCATCCCGCCTCGAGGTAGATGACCTCCTGAAGTTACCACCCAAATCACTGCCATGCTCTAATACACGCTGGGAGCTGAAAAACACCACAAACCACAGAATTTAAGGACTCTATTCCACTGGAAGGTGTCAGCCAGCACTGGGAGCCCAGCCTGGCTTTACCCCACCAGCACTTTCTGCTCCCAACAACAACAAAGCTGAAAGTTTTTGTCTCAAAGAGCTCATGACACGAGTCCATCCGTAACACGGGCGTAGAGCAGCGCAGGGTTTGTTCAGGGTTCGTTTCTCTGGGTTTTATTTGGGGGGTGAAGGAGTGCCCTCCCCCTTCACCCCAACAAATGCACTCTTTTATAAACACATTCACTAGATGCAGATCCCATTTTACAACCTGGCAACTTTTGTTTAGTATTTCAATGTGCCCTTACTTCAAGAGTGTAAACACACATCAACTTCTGGTCCCACATCTTTTTGAAGCAAAAAGCAATTAAAAGCTGCAAATATAAACAGCACGGGGATACTAAATCCCAAACACTGCATACTTATCTTTTATGTTGTTATTTTCAAGTGTTGTATATTTAAACAATGTGTTCATACAGCTGTCAGGCAAATCATGATCTCCAAGCTTTTATTACATGCCTAGAAACTATTCTGTAAAAGTGTTTTCTACTGCCAGGTACTAAATATAAAAAAATATACTATCCATGAAAGACTGATTTCTTAAATATTTTTTTTTTAATATACATAATACATTCTGATTGGCTGAACTGCAGCAGATGCCTCTGAATTTCTAAAGCTGGCAAAGAAAAGAAAAGAAAAGAAAAGAAAAGAAAAGAAAAGAAAAGAAAAGAAAAGAAAAGAAAAGAAAAGAAAAGAAAAGAAAAGAAAAGAAAAGAAAAGAAAAGAAAAGAAAAGAAAAGAAAAGAAAAGAAAAGAAAAGAAAAGAAAAGAAAAGAAAAGAAAAGAAAAGAAAAGAAAAGAAAAGAAAAGAAAAGAAAAGGAAAGAAAAGGAAAGAAAAGGAAAGAAAAGGAAAGAAAAGGAAAGAAAAGGAAAGAAAAGGAAAGAAAAGGAAAGAAAAGGAAAGAAAAGGAAAGAAAAGGAAAGAAAAGGAAAGAAAAGGAAAGAAAAGGAAAGAAAAGGAAAGAAAAGGAAAGAAAAGGAAAGAAAAGGAAAGAAAAGGAAAGAAAAGGAAAGAAAAGGAAAGAAAAAAAGAAAGAGAAAAAGAAAAAGAAAAAGAAAAAGAAAAAGAAAAAGAAAAGAAAAGAAAAGAAAAGAAAAGAAAAGAAAAGAAAAGAAAAGAAAAGAAAAGAAAAGAAAAGAAAAGAAAAGAAAAGAAAAGAAAAGAAAAGAAAAGAAAAGAAAAGAAAAGAAAAGAAAAGAAAAGAAAAGAAAAGAAAAGAAAAGAAAAGAAAAGAAAAGAAAAGAAAAGAAAAGAAAAGAAAAGAAAAGAAAAGAAAAGAAAAGAAAAGAAAAGAAAAGAAAAGAAAAGAAAAGAAAAGAAAAAGATTATAAAGCAACCTTCCAGAGCAGAAGTATGCCAAAAATGGTAACTGCTGCACTGGAATCACTCCAACCAAATCCTCACTTCTAAATATTTTTCTTTCCAGTTTCTTGCTGGTACATGACACCAAACCAATGAGACACCTTTAAATCTAACAGAGGATAACTCTTATTTAGCACCTTGGAGCGGGCTTCTGCCATTCTCACTCTCGCGTCCTGCTGCGATGCGATAACGTGAGCTCTGTCACTGCTCCTCTCCAGGAAGCATCACCAGCACGGGGAACATGCACACACAGCCTCTCCAGCAGCACTGACTGCAACTCAGCAAGCTGGTTTTCACTGGCAAGTTTACAGGATTTTTTAAGCATCAAACTGCATCTGCAGTGCTTTTCACGCCTCTGGAGCTGGAAATTTTCCGTCATTAAACGTATCTCAGCTAGAAGCACGCATAAAAGGCTGTGTGTGTAAGATCACCATCTTAAATTCAGCTTCCTGCATGACTGGAGTCTGTTTAAAACCTTGCAGCTCCTGGTTGGGAGTTAGGCTGATTGTGCACAGTCAGGTGGATGCTGACTGCTCCTTTAACTCTGATAAAATGATGGTCTTGTGCGTTACTCAGTCCTGAACTAAGTGAGCCCTCCCAGCCTGCACCCCAAAGCTAGCACTGCCATGCTACTGCTCCCAAACTAGGCCTACACACTCACAGACAGATGTCAGCTCTGCTACTCAGTTAAACACCAGCCTGCAGCTGCAAAGACATCACTAGTGATGCACAGTGTGCAGAGGCACATGTACTGGGGACAGCAGGACTGACAAAAGCATTGAGGTGAACACTGCCGTCGTAGGTGACCTGCCAAAGGAAAGGAAATTGTGCTCAAGCTTCTTGTTCGCTTTTGCCTCTCATTTTCTTATGCCTTGTGCATATTTTGCCAACCTCCAACTCCCTGAAGAGGTAAAAGATATTGAGTATCTCCTCCCTTTTCCTCCCACACACAAGAGAGCCAAGATCCTTACTGGCTGAGAAGAGGTAAGACCTTACTCAACCTTTTTTAAACGAGGAGTTTGTTAAAACATTTGAGGGAAAGCGCTCTTTGCATTGTCATCTTGACTCCATGTGGGCTGTGGTAACTCCAATCCAATCCCAACACATGCTGTTCATAAAAAAACACAATATTGAAGTCCTTTCCTTTGACATGCACACATTGAGAAAACTTGGTAATTCCATATGACGTAAAAAAAGCTGAAACATGAGGATAACTGACAATTTCTCTCGTCCTTGGAGCAGACTATCATGGGCAATGACCTCGTTCTGCAAATGAGCCAAACTCATCCTACACTTTCTTGCACTGTAATGAAGCTTTGAATGAAACCAAGGACTGTCTTAATTACAAACACTAAACTACAAGTGTTTGCAAGCAGTCTCTCTATCAAACATTATTGTAGCCAAACCTAAATTCAGCATGAACAGCACTTCATGACCATGCTTCACTACACAACACTCCATGTGTCCATTGCTAAGTAAGAAGCAGTGGAACAAGCACACCATGCCAGCTCCTAGCTCAATACTAGATTTCTCAGTTGTTCTGAAGTCTGCTGGGGGGTGCAGGAAGAAGGGGTAACAGAACATTAAATTGCTTCTCCAGGAAGCACTCTAAGCAGACTAGGAAATTTAACTCCATTGAAGATAACATAGTCCTTAAAAAACCTTCAAGTGCTTCTGAAATACATCTATTTAACTCAGAAGTAGTGATTCTCATCTCCCAAATGAGCATATGTTTATTACTGTGCTTAAATGTTTATTAGCTGACTATACTAATGGCCACTTACATATTTTGCAGGCTGCTGCACAGTATTCTCCACTTTAACCAGCAATTTCAGTCAGGCAAAGGCACACAAAATGTAAGCTCAACCTTGGCTTCACCTGTAAGTTTCAGAGGTTCAAGAGTCAGTCCAGTACACACCAGTCAGTTAAGGTCTTCATGTTATTCAGGTCTAAAAATGCTGGTTTTTGTAGAGTCACCATCTAACCAAGCCTGGCAACAGTGATTAGCAGTATTAGTGACAAACAGATATTAGTGGTATCATGGATAGCACACTGCAGAACCTAATCCTGATTTATTTGAATCAAACATACAACTTTGACAAGAACCATAAATGAACAAGAGAACCAGTCCTACAGGCTTCTGCAATGGGAAACCTGACTGATAACAGCTGCAGCAGGAATTCCCAAGTCATGGTCTGTGGATCACCCCAGAGCTTGGCTTCTCACAGGAGCTTCTCATTTCTGGTCTGAGAAACACAAGGCCAGAGAGGCAGAGACACTAACCCAGGTGGGGCAAGGCCACGTTTTGCTTAGGTTTCCTCAGAAATAGAAGGTGTACTGAACAAATTACAAACCACTAAAAATTCACCAGCGTGTTCCTACTACTGTAGTTCCCTGGAGATGGGCTGTGATTCCAAATGGGGGAGAACACCACCACCACACTAATGGAAATCCAAAGCAGTCTATGAAATTCCCTCCAAGATACATTTCCTACCACAGAAAACACTGGCCACCAGAGCTCCTCCACAGAGCCAGGCTTTTTGTTCAGAACTTACAAACACCATTTCACCAGTTATTTTTCAAGTTGGATTTTTCTTCTTATTACCCCAGTGCATTTTTTTTTAATTGAATATTCTTCCTAACTGTATTTGTGCAAACCAACCATTCATTTGGCAAATGCTGGGAAACTTAACAAAAGTGACTGACCCAAGCTGATGTTTCCCTGTTGAAAAAAAATTAAAATAAAAGCAACTACAAAAAGACAAAACCAATGGCAACAGACATGTAACTACTTGCTAAGCACAGGTTCTTTGTAGCACTGACGCCACCTTCACTGTTTCCCTTTAGCAATTAGAACTTCACCAGCACTTTCCTTTATAAGAAATATCTAGTTTTGAAAAATTCTATATTAATCTCTAAAAAAATAAGACAAATATTTGTATTAAAAGCTGGAGATCATTGATTTCAGAAAGTTATGGCTTTTTTTAGTGTAAGTATATATATATTTTTCTAAAACTAGTATCAGTAAGTGTCCTGGGTGTTAGTTCATATTTTCTGTTTCCAGCAATGTTCAGTATTGTATGTGCTTTGCACCTCAGAAGTGAGTCTGCCAAGGCACTTAGAGAATGTAAGCAAGTCTTTTAGGGACTTCATGAGAATGGGCTACCACTGACACAACACAAGAACCCATCCACCAGCAGAGTCAATCCCCCAACAAAGCACGTTTCCTTTATCAACACTCAGCATCTGCTAAAATTCCACAATGAATAACATCAATCAATCAAAAAAAAAAGCTATTTATCGCGTGTCACTAACAGATAGAAGGTTTTCCCTAATAAAAGCACAGAAAGTAGATCTTGGCTGTCATTAGTAACAGCACAGGTTTTTGTTTTGTGTTTTTTTTTAAAAAAAAAAACAAATTAACAAAAAAAACCCCCAACCAATACCACACGCCTGCTTAAAGAAATAAGTGACTTCATTAAATCCTCTTCCTTTTATCTGTCCTTAGAGGTGAGTTTTTCAATCAGTTCTTGAAGTGGTGCAAGTTCTCTTCTATCAATAAGGTTGAATTCCTGCAAAAAGGATGAGGAGAAAGACATAAATACAGAGTTCTGTATGTGCAGCTCAGGTGAGAATTCAGCCACAAGTTACTGGGCAGAAGGCTCTTCCAGTCCAGCTTAGCCACTACAGCGTTTTCTGCCTGTCTGCCACTAGCTGAATCGCAGTGTTCAACTGCCTAAAGCTTCTTCCCCCACTTAAAGGGAGGAAATGTAAGAAGATATTCTTTCTAAGAGGAGGAGGGGAATGCAGCTTTGAAGCAAGCACACTCTTTTCAACCTAGCTTCAGATGCCGTCCTCCTTTTGTTCAGAATTACTCTTCTACTGAATTATTTGGTAGGGAACAAGTTTTGGTATTAATTCTTGTAGCAAACAAATACTTGATTGAAACTTTTCCATTCCTTCATTCTATCAGTAAATATACATAAAAATTAAGTAAGACACCATCTTTGTATCCTGGAGGTGCTGACTCTCCTACAAACACACCAGCTGTTAACAAACTGGAGGAGTGTTGCCTTGATACATTATTTTTTCCAGAAAAAACTGTAACCATAATGCTCCTGGCAGGCTTACCTGAACAAAAAATATAAAGTGCTTGAAAGAAGTGTTAAGGTGTGCCTCTTCCTGGAGCTGGATCACTGGATCAAAGTGCTGGTGATAAATGTGAGCATAAACTCTGAAGAGACGCTTTAAAATCGTCTTTGCCACCGACATGAAATTCTTTGGGAACGGTACACCTAGGAATAACAAAAGAGAGAGCTTATTTTTAAATGCCCAGGCCATGTTCATGTATTTTTTTAAAGCCACTATAACCCATCTCTATTTCTTGCACAAGAAGGGCAGTTCCTTTCCACTCAGCAATTCCATCTGTAAATCTCACAGTGTCTTTTGGTTGAAGCACAATGCCAAGCCCATTGAAAGCCCAGAGGGGAGGTTTCCCTCTCTTCAGCACACCAGCTCAGAAACTTTTCCCAAGTCAAATCTGACTACATGTCTATGCTGAACCCTCCTAACTTCAGCTTCTAGCTACTAAATCTTGTTATGCCTCAGTACAGTTCCCTGAAGAACCTTCTCTGACTGAGCATCTTCCTCCCTCTGCTAAGATTCAGATACCCAAACATCTAACATGCTTATAGATGCCTTCTCAGTACCTGCCTGGCCTCTAACTGCCAACACAGAGAAGCCAAAGTCTCCTGCAGGCTTTGCATCTCACCAGTGTCTCTGTGCACATGTCCAAGATGCCAGAGGACACTCCAAGGGACACCAGATACCTCTGTGTAGGTAGATTAGAGCTACCACCTTTGGTATCAGCCATGGAGTTTTAGACTTCTCTTGGCTCAAGTGAAATCAGAAATAGGTTCCCTTCCACCTGTCTCACACCCAACAAAAAGGCTCCTGGTTCCATCCTGCTCATCACCATCCCGTAGCCAGAGGCTGCTGTTTTCTGAACTAGCTGCTTAAGTACTCTGAAACATGCTCCTTCCAGTCATTTCCATCAAAGTGACATAGGACAGGTAAAATCAGTTTCAACAGCAGATCTTTGTCAGCACACAGGTTTTATTAAAACTGGTTAGGAAAGAGCAACCAGCTCCTGGGAACAGTCACCTCTTCAGCTGACACATCTGCAGGCTAAAAAAAATATTTTTTTTTTTTTTAAAAAGGGGATGTATCAACCCTCTAAAAAGATTAAACCTGTCCAGCTTCTCATCACACAGCAGCCTTCCCAGTCAGCTTAGTTCTTCTGCAGTCTTTCCAGTTGCTGAAGTCCTATCTGAAGGCCCAAGGCACAATCTGGATGTTGTAAGGCCAATTAGGATCTCACCAGTGCTTTCAAACCCTAGCAATAAAATTTTCCTACTTCATTTTGCCCTGCTTACCCTAACATCACATTTCCTTCACTGGCTGCTGCATTGCATGGCAAGTTCATATTTAGTTGCTCATCACTTGTGGCCATGAAGGATCTTTCTGAATTGCTACCTTTCAAAAACACATCCTATTAAAGGATAAAGACTCCTAAAAAGCATATCCTGCAGTTAAAGAAAGACCAAGTCCTGATGAGGTCTTTTGAACAGAACTTTAATATTAACTGCAATATTTAATATCATTCCTATTAGTAGGAACTGCTCTGAACCCTACTCTGAAACACTGAAATGAACACCACCACATGTGAAAAAACCATGCTCACAGCTACTGAGCAGGGAAGATTTTGCTTTTTGTCACTTCTTCCCAACCTAACCAGCCTTCTCTGCACATCTGCTTAACTAAGTAAAAAAACAAATGCCACTTGATTCTGACAGGTGGCCCTGTTTCCCTGAAAAGGCTTGACTGAAATTGTGTCAAATGCTTCAGAAACTACCCACAAAATAAAAGCAATTAAGAGTTCTCCCTTCCTTTTTCCACAATGGATCAGAAGCCAGTGAGTAGTGGTGTGCTGGAAAACTGCCCATTAGCAGCTTCAGAACAAACAGTTCTCTGTGCCTCTAGAAGCAGGGTTTTCTTCTTGTTATCATTTCCAAACTGGTGGTTGTTCATTATTTTCCTCCTGTTTTTTTCTGAAAGAAACCCCTTAAAAACACACATCTAAGTTTCACTTGAAAAGAAAAAAAAAGAAAAAGACAAACCTAACTTAAGGTCAAAGATACAATTCAGCTTCACTGGAATTAAAGCCTAGGAAGAGGTCCCTCATGAGGACTAAACATCTCTCCTGCAGCAAAGAGCTGCCAGTTTGCCCCAACTACTGGTTATATGGTTTTGAGACCCTCTGCCTTATTTCAAAGGAAACAACCCACTGCTCAAAATGAAAAAAACCAACATATTTGATCAACATAGTCAGTTATTAAACAGAAACAGACACTTTTTGCATTCAGAATTGTGAGAGATGTTTATTAGGAGTATTAACATATGGATCAGAGTTCATGTACCACCACATAAAATTTACCTTAAGAGATAAAAGTGCTTTTATATAAATAATGTAACCTTTGAAAGTTGCCCTCCTCTGATATCAGTCATTTAGGAAACCTTTTAATGCTACAAGACTTGAATATTCCTGTACAACTGTAATCCAAACACATGGTTCAATTTTACTTATTTACTTTACCTATTTTAGAAGGAAATAGCGTTTCATCATCCAGCTGATCCTGGACCCAAGTCATCAGGTAATCAATGTACTTTGGTGCAGAGCACTTAATTGGTTTCTTTATGTTTGTCCCATCTGCCCAGTGGTACTCATATCTGGGTTGGGACGACAACAACAAGACATTTCTTAACACAAGTGAATTATTCACATCAAGTCCTGGAAGGTTGCTCTTCCTGCTGCTCTCCCCATAGTCCCACACCCTCCCACAGCCCTTCCTGGAAACTAAATTCCAAATGCTCCCAAGTCAGCTGCAGCTGCTCTGTACCCAGTGTCCCCACTGCAGTCCTGCTTCAGCTGGACTCTCTTCTGCAGGCAGTGAAGGCTTTCAAACACTTCATCCTTTATAGCACAGCTCATTCATCCTCGGCTGCAACGCTCCTGCCAAAGCATCAAACCTGCATCCCTGTACCTCAAAAGCTGCTCTATGAGGAGGTTTCCAAACCCTAAAAGGCCAAGAGATATTTACTCTTTTTTTTAAAAGCTTTTTACTTCCCTTCCCACCCCCAAAGAAAAAACATTACAGCCTGTTGAAGTGAAATATCAAAAAGTCCCGTGAGATTCTCACACAAATAAAAGTTAAGCTCCAGGGCTCAAATGGAGGAAGGCACCTGACTGATTTCTAATGTGAAATTTCACACAACCAGCCCTAGCAATGGGCTTCTCTTCACCTCCACTGGCAGAGAACTGCCAACTGAGTTGCAATGCCCAACATCTGCATCAGCTGCCAGCCAGACACATTAAACCCTAAAATGTATGCAATTACTTTACATTTGAAAATATTCTTATAGATTTTGCATACTGACAACCAAGCTACATTGGCTCTTGCAAGAGATCCCAGATTATGATGGTATTGGAGACAGGGAGGAGATTCAGAGGTAGGTTAATGCCAAGGAATATTACTGCAAAACTGGAAGCTGGTACAAAGTGCCTTTCAGGTAACAGCTAGAAGACAGACACCAGACTAAATAGTCCTTATTAGAGACAGGTTCACATCTCAAGGTCTACTGCTACCATGCAGCACACCAAGATTCAGAAAAAAATCTCTGTTTCCAGTTATACCACTGACCCACCTGATGGTTGCAGGCCAGGAACTGTCTTTTAGCCTAGTTTTTGCAGCTGTAGGTAAGGTGGTGTCACACCTTGACAAACCCCCAACGTGACTATGGAACAGTCAAACATGTGCTCCTTTTATCCTTTTCCATTCACAGAGCTAGGAATGTTGACATCTTTTATGGAGCACATTTGATGAGTTGATTCCAGTATCATTCATTTTACAGTTATCATTAACTCCAGGAATTTAAAAAGCCATGGAAAAACGTATTAAGAAGCATCCATTCACATGCACAACAAGAGAGAAACAAGTCCTCACTAAATCAGAATGGAACAGGTATTCTGACTGGCTTGGGGAATGCACTTGACACAAATCCAGGCACAGGAGCAGATGGCTAATCTTGGGAACATATAGCTTAAAAAAAATCCAAAACCAAAACAAAACCAAGCACATTTAGCATTCAGAGCCTGACAATACCAGCTTTCAAGTGAACCACAGTGTTTCTTTCTATGCCTTGCTGAGTACAAACACATATATCATAATATTCCTTGCCAATCCCTAACATCTGAACAATTTCTTCTCCTCAGCACAGCCCCCTCTCTCAGATCCCAGCACAGCACCATCTCCCACAGCCAGCCTTGCTCAGCCAACCAGCACTGCTGCGGAGTGCCTGTCCGCGGGGCGAGCCTTGTGCCATGCCACAAGGAAAAAGCTGCTGAGCTCTGCAGCTCTGAAATCCTCCTAGAGAAGCTCATGAGCAATGACTCTGATGAGCTGAACACTCCCCTTTTAAAAATTTAAAATTTAAACAAAAAAAAAACCCCAAACAAACTAAATATCCAAGGGTAGTGATGCCAGCTCAGTCACGCTCTGACAGGAAACATACCCGCTTCATCTACAAGTTTTATCTCAGTTCTTTTTAAACTAATTAGAAGAAATGTTATTA
This sequence comes from Caprimulgus europaeus, assembly GCA_907165065.1. The sequence continues at coordinate 81,585,482 of OU015526.1, forward strand.
ATGGTTAATATTTTTTCTTTTCATGGAGGACAGTGTGCTCAGTTTGATTGTTACTTCTTAGTACAGCAGTAGCACACCTCACTGTTCGGGCAGCCTCCACCACCGTTTAAACCCTCCCTTGCTATCTTAATTAGCACTGCGTGGACACTGAGGATCTTCTATTTTAAAGATAATATGCATAATTTCATGCAAGGCTTACCCATATCTGATAAATCTGGCTTCTAATTTTAACAAATTCAGTTTTGTCTGAACTAACTGGGAGAATGTTTCCACGATAAACAAATTTTACAAGTGATTACGAGCGTGCTGCTCACAAAGGTATCAAAAGGTCCCATTTTTATAAGACAACAACCCCAGAGGGTCTGAAAGCATTTTAAAGTTGTACCTCAAAACACAAGCAAAAATTCCACACACCCTGAATGGACCATGTGTCTGTATCACCCTGATACTGAGATTTCAGTGGTATTAATGTAGGACAAATATCAACACTGAGCTACCCGCTAAAAATCTCATGCAAATAACATTAAAGAAGCCTCCCTCCCCACTCCCCAACACTATGGGTTAATTCTGCATTTTTTACAGGAAGGAATGCCACAGAATGACCCTTTAAGTAATACAACTCTTAAGAAACAGCAGAGGTATCCTGACAAAAATAAAACCCATAGACAATCTAAAAGTGTTCTGGCAAACACTCCATACAGTGGTTCACCATTGTTCCTGTGCTGTCAAAAGGCTTGGGGTTTGCAAGGGAGAGGAAAATGAACCTTTCCTACAATATTGAACACATCACTGAAAAAAAAATGAAGAATCTAAGACCAACTTCTTCAACAAAACAAACAAAAATAGACACAAAAATTCCCTCACATTAGAATCACTTGAACTGCTAAAGGCAATGAATAGTAAAAATCACATTTCTAGCTCAAACTTGTGAGCAAACATCTACAGCTCTGGTGATAGGAAAAAAATTAACTTGATCAGGACAGGCAATTCCTCTACAGAAAATATATTTTTAGAAACCTCTAGAGTTTAGTACAGGCTTTTAAGGGCAAAATTGTATGTGAAGGATAGAGCAAGAAATATACAATTCACTTCAGCAAGTGCAGGGGAAAAGCTAAGAATCCCTAATGAGACTGGTAGGATTCTCTCACACTAATAAACACAAATTATTTGTCATTTAGGAAGAGAAAACACAACTATGCTTCTCACACTTAGGAAATATCCCCAAGTATAAGCAATGACATGTATGTAACCAAAAAAAAACCCAACAACCCAAACAAGCAGCAAAAGAAAAAACAACCTGACTAAAATTCAAGCTGTTACCTTGTCCAACAGCAACAAAATGCAGTGGCCCAGTAATGCCTTTTACAAGATTCTCAGACATTTATTTGGACCTATAATCTCTAAATCTCAGCAAAACTCTGCTACATCAAGACTGCTGAAAAACACTTCTGTTTTGTCTCTCAGTCATCAAGTGACACAGGCACAGAGTGGAGCACCACAAAAAGGCAAGAGGATTGATATTGCTAAGACACAAGGTATTTCAAGGACCTGTGTCCATGATTTATTCATTTCTCTGCTGCAGACACACTGGGTGGAAGGCAGCACACGAACACTCAATTACCCAGTGTTACTCCCTGGTAGGATTTACAGGAGCTGTCCACTTTGCAGTGCCCAGCTATTCTGATTTTAAATAAGACAGGAGCACTGTGGACCAACAAGCCTCAGGAAAATCACAAGAGCTTACTGCCTGTGAGAGTGAGCTGAGTGCACTCACACAAATGCCTAAATATGGATTTTTAGAGCCTCAGTTCAGACACCCAGCTTTGAAAAAGGCAGCAGCCATGTCTCTCCTGTGTGCTCTTACTGAAGATGTTCAACTGAGGGGGAAAATAAAGAAAATTCCCCTCACCCAAAGCTGGTTAATCACCAGATTACTTCTGTCTGGGTTCTTAACTTATTATCATGCCTCTTACACTGATGGTGATACCACAGTTGATGGAAGAACAGCAAGAAGTGACAACCAGCTGGGGTTTGTTTGGGTAAGAAATGGTTGGTCTGTGCTGAAATGAAAAGAATGGCACATAACCATGAGTAATCCTATGTTTTGGAACAAATCAATGTTTTTTTTTTCAAATTGTTAGATAATGAGCTGCACAGCAGGATAAAGAGATCTGTTCTTGATCTTTATGTTAATCCTTAACTTACTCCATGTACTAACACACTGATAAAAGCTAACTCAGCAATTCTTCCAACAAAGACAAGACCAGAAGAGATGAAAGTGATCCCACAGCATGCTAAAATTTACCTGCCTCAGCTAAGCCCTCCTGTTAAGGCTGCTACCAAACAGAACCAGTGAGCTGGAGCACTCATCACACAGCCCCAAGCATTTGCTGAAAAGCAGCCCTTAAGAGAAGATAACCCTCCCTCAATCAAAATTAAAACACAAAAAACCAAATATGAACCTGGGTGAGCTGTCTGTGGCCAAGGGTGGTTTATTTTTTTGTTTTGTTTTGTTTTTTCTTTTAAGCCAAAACACCAGTATCAGGCAGTAGGCACAGGAAACATCACACTTCTGCTCTGGTTACCCTCTCACTTCAGACATCTGGTTTAATTTTCCCCTAGACTGCTGAAAGTCTGTCAGTTGTGCTATGAAAATTGTGTCTGAGCCACAAGGAGTTTTAACAGCTACCTATGTACACACCAGCACCTTACAACCTTTTTTAAATAGATTGACCATAAACACTTTTCCAGTGGGAAGACAAAAATCAGACTCTGGAGCCACAGAGCGCTTGCTGCTTTTGGTTCTCTCCAGCTGCTCGTGTTACAGCTGCCCAACCTGTTTCAAATGACCTTTTTTCAGCTAACTCCTACTCTTTTGTCTGAAACAGATGAGGATGCAACACTGCTGGTAGCTCAGCCATGGATGTGAGCAGACAGCACCCTCCAGCCTAGAAGCACTAATGAGCACCTAAGACTCAATGCCTCTTCAACTAACACAGTTTGGGGTAGAAGAGAACAGGAAACAAAGATAAGAAAGAGGAAAAAAAAGACCATAAATATCACTGCTTTCATGCTGACAAGTTTTTTCCAGCAGTAATCCCCTGAAAACAATTTTGCAGGCCACCTTTTAAGTGAAAGCAAGCCACACTCACTGAAACTAGAAAAGTAAAACTGTGTATGCTCCACCTCTGATCACCTCCAGCTTCACAAACGGCTCCTTCCTGCACCTGCCTGGCCCCAGCTCCTCACGTCCACACATGCTTCTGATCCTTTCCTAAAACCCACCCTGGAGCACAGGCTGGGGCTGCACAGCTTGGGGAATGCTCTACAAATCCTAGGGACAAGATCACCTCATTAAACCCTTGGCATCTCTTTTCTACCCTACTTCAGAGCTATTTGAGGATGACATGTATTTCTGTCCATGGTTATTCATCTCTTTGGAGAGAAATAAATTGCTTAGTTTGGCAACCAAACAGCTAAGCCTTTAATAATTAATCTACTCCCCCAAATAACTGCTTCTCAACAGACAAACAATAAAGCAAAGAAATATTTTCATGCTCTTATTTAATAAATAAGAGTGTGTTCTGCATGCCAAAGCACAAAGCAGACAATGGGTTGTTATTGCACAAGCTTATCCCAAAGTTCTTCTGTATAATGGTTCACTTCCATTCCTTTTGTATTTCCACCCTTCCCTGCTTTGCAGCAGCAGCTCTGCCTGCCCATGCTGGTTTTGGCATTCAGCAGGGCCCATTTTTAGTTTAAGAATGAAACACCAAAGCGTTTCTTGCTCTGTCTGCCCGCTTTTGCCTCGCTGAGCTCCTGTTCTCTCCAGCCTGCCCTCCCAGCAGCTCCCTTTCCCAAGTCCTCAGCTCTCCACCATGCTGGCTGGCAATTACTGGCTTCAGATCAATGTCATTATACAGGAGGAAGTGGAGGAGAGGATCACTTCTCTTTATTGTTTATTTAAGATTTTACAGTCATTTAAAAGGCAGCAGTGCCCTCCCTCACCGCTAGCTGAGCAATGCAAGTATTTACCTCTTTAGAACACACTAAGCAGCTGGAGAGAAAGGGAAAACACAAACGTGGGATGTCTGTACAAAAGCATAAGCAAGAGTCAATGGAGTGAAACTTCAGTGAGGGACAGGGTAGGGGATTCTTATTCAGACTCCTCAAAACTGGAGCCAAGTTTATTTCTATAATATCTACTCAAACACCTATAAGGAAGATTTTGGTAAGCCCTAACTGAATGCCTCCATATAAAAACTTCAAATCTTAATTGAAGAAGCTTTCATTAACATTTAAAATAAAAAAACAAAGTAAAAATAGTTTTGATTATCAATTTACTTCACAGGCTAAAGAAAAACAAGCAAACAAACAAAACCAGCACCCCAAAAAAAACACCTTTACATTCCCCACTCCCATAAATAAAGGTTCAAAGGTTTTTTCCCTCCACAGGTAACAAGAGAAGACACCCCTTCCACCCTTTCCACCTTATCTTTGGCACTCAACTGAGCTAGTCTCAAGTTTTCAAATGCAAAATCACCTCAACAATTGCACACTCTGAACCATGAGTAAAAAACAATCTTACTTGGGGCCAGCAGACATGACAGGGCAGCTCTCCTCTGTGCAGAAGTCCGTGATGGTTCCATAGAGCATATTGATCTGGTTGAAGAAGTCGACAGCTGTAGAGAGTTTAAACCATCAATTAACACTCTGCACTGTAATGGCAACAAAAGCTTCCTACAGCTTCCTTAACTATAAAACACACCCTGCTGAAGTGTCCTGTAGTGTTTTTTAATGAAGAAAAAAAATAAATCTCACAGTTACTGCTTTTTAAGATGTATTATAAAGGAGGTGCAGAATGCAGCCACCAACTTCCTCGAGCAGTCTCTGACAAGAACTCTTTAGTTGTTCACTGCAGCAAAACCTTCATTTCAAAGAAGAAAAGGGAAAGAGAAAGCAGAGTTAAATATTTCCTTTTCTTAAAGTTTGGTGCATTTTATTAGAATCCCAAATTCTACTGGCAAGTCTGAAATAAAACAAGGATTTGCAGTGTATACTTTCCAACTAGAGAGAACTGTTACCCATGAGCTGATGCTGACATCCCTCAGGCTTTGTACTCCAAAAGACTATCTTTCCAAAGAACATTTCACAGAACAGCCTGGGCTGGAAGGTACTTTTTGAGATCATCTTATCCAACCGCCCTGCCAGCAGCAGGGACACCTTCCACTAGACCAGGTTGCTCAAAGCCCCATCCAACCTGGCCGAGAACACTTCCAGAGAGGAGCAGCCACAGCTTCTCTGGCCAACCTGGGCCAGTGTCTCACCACCCTCATAATATAGAATTTATTCCTTCTATCTCATCTAAATCCCACCTCTTCTAGTCATGTTACAGTTCTTTGGAACTGTGGTCGCTGTAATCTGGTTATAAAATCCACTTTATCTCCCCTCAATGAATGCCCCCCTTGCATCTGCTGGGGAGCACAGCACACTACCAAGGTATTGATTACCAAGTTTATATTTTCAAAATGTCTTTCAGACAATGGATGTCATGAGTAAAAATTTAAAAGTAGCCAATACTAATGGCTAGGAAATAAAATATGTTGGGTTAAATTATTACCATGAACTAAGTGCACAGGGTGGTTCCAGAATAACAGTTTTACTCTGCATTCTTGTATCCCTTGTCCTTGCAATGGTTACTCTCAACTCTGCTCCCAGATGAACCCAAGCATATAGGAACTTCACACTTGTGGGACAAGCTTCAGTGTCCTTACTCATCCAGTTTTATGCATGGATGAAATTCAGCAATCCTATAAAAAAACCAAATCAAGTGTGGTGGAGTTCAACTCCTTCTATTTAACCACAATGCTTTGCAAATGTCATTATTCCATCAACACACCCCTACCCTGGAAGGAACCACATATCACATACAAATAGATCTAATGCCCCAGTGCCCAGTCCAGACTATGCTGTTTCTACTCCCAAGAGCACTGGGCCTGCCACCTCTGACAACAGGAGCATGTACAGCTACAAATTCATTTATACATCATATCTGCAGGGCTAGTCCTCAGGATGAGAAGCCAGTGTGCACTCTGAGCTCAGCATCACTTAAAACTGACTTTACCTCAGTGCTGCCTGCAATTCAACCTGCCAGTGACAAACTGTTTCTTTTCAGAGAGAGATTTCAGGAATACTCAAATAAAACCCCTTATCAGCAGTAATGACAGTCTAATCATGTCACCAAATAGCCATGTGTTATTCAACTTAGTGTTCACGTGATAAACAAAGCTCTTTGTTTTGAAACAACAAGGAAAGGTTTTCCTGTGACCAGGCTCTGCAGTATTTCATCACATATGTTTGTCTTAACTTAAAAAATGAGTTTAAAAACATGAGTTTAAAAAAAGAGTTACCACTTGCAACACTGCACAGTCTCATACAACCAACCTGCAGGACGCTGTGGAATTAACACCAACATTACACTCCTCTCAACACAGTGCCATGCCAAAGAGAAAGCAGCACAGTAGTGGGTAGCCTACCCAAATTTATGATTTTTTTTTTTCCTCTCTGCACAGCAAAAGCAGAAAACAGCAAAATAGCATCAGGCAAGAATGATAGAAAAAAAAGTCACAAAGGACAAGAACTCCTAAAGCTTGTTTGGGTGGAGAAGGAGGCAGTTAACACCAAAGGCAGCAAGAAGTCGTTATATGCAGCCCATGTTTCTTAAGTGTACACAAGAACTGTTAATTAAAGTTTCCATTCCCTGCTCCCAGTAGAAACCACAGCCCAACGTTTGCTTCAAGGCAAGCATGTTCAAAAAGCCCACACAGACTTTGACACGATGACTGATGGTTGTGAATCCCACACTGGTAAGTCTCTTGTAAAAAAATCCACCTGTACATCAGCTCATTACCATAAAACATCAGTAAGGCTAAGAGCTGAGCAAGAAGTAGAAGAGCAGAGAACATTTGTTCCTGTGCTCTCATTGCTGTGAAGGGCAAAACCAATGACATTAAGTCACTCATTTTATTTCCTTATGAGGTATCTCAATCCACAGAAGGGGCTCACAGCTACCATTCATTGGTACTAGGTGTGGTAGAGGGATGTTATAAATGATGGGAGCACCTAATGAGTTAATTAATCACTTCTAGATAAAAAAAATAAACATTAAAACCCCACTTTGCTGTAGGAGGCATGAAAGAGGACCATTTCATTGCAGAAAGGCACCTCCCACTCTTTTGTCAAGTGCTTTGCTGACTTTTGCCACCCAGCCAATTCAGCAGTGAAGTCATCTGGGAGTGGAAAAACACCGCTGCCACACAGGAAAGAGGAGACATGGAGTGGAGGAACCACCAAAAGGGAAGCATGCCAGCAATACATGAAGCATCTTTAGTAATGCTTACTCATAAAAATGGGCTGGCTTTTTTTCTAGCCAGTTTTGCAATGCAGTGTGAATAACTATGAAGAATGGTGTCAGCAATTTCAACATTCCCTGGAAGCAGTGGCAAGTCATCTATCAGAGCTCTGTGTGGCTACGACCCGGAAAGTTGAAGTTAGTATGACAGTTTCACTTCCCAAACATGTCAAAGAGCAAGAAGAAATAGAAAGAACCACATAAACAATTAGAAGACATTTATCTTGGGCATAATTTATGTGCAGTGCATAGTCAATACCATACAATCATGGAAGCATGCCAAGCCAAAGACACAAAAGAGGAGGAAGTACTCAGACAGGGCACAGAGTCTGTGGCAGCCAAAACTCTGCATGAGCTACAGAGCATGACAGGACTTGGGTTAATCCATTCCTTAAGAGCACAAGGCAGGCAGCAAATTCATGCAGCAGGGAGAGGAAGGAAGAAGAAACATGGCCAAGCCATCAGAAAACAGTAATCTGGGCATCGTTGTTTGGCCTGACCGAGCATGAAAGGAGACAGCTAGGACAAACAGCTTCAGGGGAAATTAAAGTGATGACATCAGAGACTTTATTAGAGCAAAAGCTCACAACTTGGTAGAAACAAAAGGAAGGAACTAACTTCAGGAAAATTACAAAGGTCCATCTCTGGGTTTGTTACAAGCAAAAGTAAAGCCAGGCCACACACATGACAGCTGTCTTTAACATGTTTTAGACCTGGCCTCCCACTTAACTCAATGAAGGTTTTAGGCTTAGCACCTAGAGGCTTGAGTGTCCCACTGGGGAACAACCCCCTCTGAAAAAGAGCCACTGGAATGGCACTGAAAGGCTATTGCTAAAAACAGCAGTGACATTTCTACTTCAGCACTTGTTTGTGAGCAAGTGCTCAGATGTTAGCAAAATAATTCTTATTCTTAGTGGGGAACAGGAACATATTTTTGGCACAAGATTAAGCAGTTCTTGTCTTGCTGACTTGCTCTGCATTTGTCAGCTCTAAATGACACAAAATTCACCTCTCCCAACTGCAGCACAATGATGCATACAGGACAGGAGAGCCTACCCCATTAGAAAGGAGGACCTTCTAATTGTTGTCCTCCCACAAGTGTCAGCCCACATTCAACACCCCCCCTTATGAAGAAAGGTCAGTTGACTTACTGTTAACTGCAACCCACTCATTTAAGTCTTCACCCTCTGGAAGCATCACAGCCATCCGGAGGTTACCGCTTCCAAGCGTGGCTTCGGCATGTTTGAGCAGCTCATACTGGTGAGACCCCTCTGGAATGTTCTTCTTTGGTTTGAAGGTTTTGGAAGAGCGACTACCACTGCAAAAAACAGAGGAAATCTTTAGAGAACTTGTGGAAAGGGAAGGGAAGGGATAAAGAAAGGAGTGGACAAATCACACACAAGCACAGGATTAACACTGAATCTTTCCCCACTCTTATAATTTCATGTTGAAAAAGGATATTTAATAAAAAACAGGATGCAAGAGTAACACGTGCTTGGACTTACTGTTTTAAACAACTAAATGATTCTCCAGTGCCCTGCCTTCTCATCTGCTCACCATACTGTGAAGATAGCTGGGTAATTAGGAACGCCCAGACTCCCTTCCCTTCCTCAGCAAACTGCCCCATGGTCAAGACAAGACCAAAACTATTTTCTTCCCCAGAATTTGCACAGCCACATCTCAAGGCTAGCAGCCCAGCCAAATAGAAACCTTCTTTACTCTGAACAGTCATGAGGGTTGTCATGGTAATTGAAGATACTGTTTATTTAACAGAAAAATCCATGTTCTTTAGCTAAAATCCCCCTTCATGAGACACAAAATGCCATCAGGCCTGCACAAGTCTACTGAGAAGGTAGGGAGTCTGTTCAGAGCTCTGCCTTTTCACATCAAGCATCATGTGTTCAGTAGTTACTATCAACTCCTCAAAACCAAGCTGCTGCTGTTTCACAAAGTGCAATTTCTGCAGGCCTAGCTGACTCTAAAAAAATTACAGCTGGACTCCATGATCTTAAAGGTCTTTTCCAACCACTATGAGTCTAAAACATTATCTTAGCTAACAACATGAAATAACTTTCCCAGTACCTAGTATTGTTTAGGAACTTAGTGTTTAAAATACAGTTGCTCAAAAACACACTAAAAATTTAGATGAAGACTGAACAGCACAGTTTCCACTAACTTTTTCTGTCCTTCTCCCCTGGCTTCACAACAGACAGACCTTTCAGTCCACCAGTTAGGCAAGAAAGAAGGATGACAACTTTTAAACCTTTCATATCAATCATTTTCCTACCTATAATTTTATTTGAAAAACATGGACTGACTTAGAAAGAAGTTTAGACATTTGAATTTTACATGATGGCAGTGAGCCTGAATGGCACATTAATGCCTAACATGTCAGAAACATGACATGGCAAATTAAATATTTGCAGAAAAGTGTCAAATGAGACAATATTTGTGAATGTTTTCGTGTATGAGCTCAGTAAAGATTTCTGTCAGAAAAGGAAAACTGAGCTCTGCACTCCAGTGAAAGAAAGCAGTGAAACCTAGACAGCAGATTTTTCATTACTTCAATAAAAATAATATAAATTCAAGTATTATGCAGTTCTTGTTTCTTTATATAGAAGATTTAAGTGTTTTTTTCACCACCTCTCTCTACAGGATGGAACAGAAGTTTCCATTAGTGGGGCAAAGGGTTCTCGCCAGCTCACTAAATATTTAAGCTGCATGTTTGAACATGCAAAGCTTGTTGCTTATCCTTGGGGCAATGCTTGTGTAGCTACACTGCCACACAGAAGCTCTCTAGAAAACCTCATTCTGCACCTCCTTTTCCCCACCACACCACACTACAGCTGCCAACAGAAAATTAACAACCAAGATCACTTGTTTCTGTGATCCTGAACACCAACAGCTCTAGCAGAGACACCATGTGTGCCAAAGAACACAATTTTTTTCTTTCAAAAACCCATGATGACAGGTGACTGCTAATGTGTCATTTGCCAAGAGTGTGACAAAACTGCCAACAGTTCATTAAGTCTCAGTTTGGACCTGAACAAGAGCAATGGAAGCAGAAAACATACTGCAACTGGAGATAAAAATAATGAGTTCCCCAAATTCTGTTGGCAGGTGACAACATCTTTGCAGGTGCATCTTTGGGTGTTGAACAGATCCCACGAGTCTGGCTGGTTAGAGATTTGCCTGGTCCCATTGACACAGACACCAGAACAACACTAATGCAGTCAGCTACCACACACAGCTCAGAGCCAGCAGGAGGAAGAGGAAACACATGGCTCCCATATTTTCTATTGCAGGACACTTCTAACGTGCATCCAGTCATTTGCATTTCACCCTGAGCAAGGATACCAGATTCAAATCTTCAATAAAATAATTGCCTCCCAGTGGGAGTGAAAAGCTTTTGTGGCTCAGGGAGTTCCCTTCACCTCCCACCCCTCCAGCCACCTGCATTCGTTGCCAGGACAGGTTCAAACCGACTCTGAAGCAAAAGCAACTGAAAAAAAAACCAACACCAAAGAAAAAAACCAAATACTTTCATGGACTACTTAAAAGACCCAACTTTTTCTCTTCAGGAGCATACCCACTTTAGCCAACAATGGGTAAAAATACAACTTAAAACATCTAGTAATTGCTTTGGTGTACAGCTGCACAGACAGGGCTGACACAAAGTCATATTCACAAGAGCAGGAGGGGCTGGGATCTTCATCCTTCCAGGCATGTCAGTGTCAGCAGAAGAAATACAGCACATGCTGAACACCAGCACAGCACTTCCTAACTTGCTCACAAAGTTTGGTTCTCACTCCATCATAACCAGACAATGAAGGAAACCAACAGCTAATACTGTGATGAAAAGCAAACCAAAGGATTCCACAGACTGACTGACCACTGCACAGCTCAGGCCATTCCTTCATGATAAATGAGAAAGGAAAATAAGACATCTCTGCCCCTGCTCACACATAACACACATTTCCTAAAACTTAAGTCCTCTTTTCACCATGTTTCAAAACCTAAGGTGCATCAGCTTCTCTTCTGCAATGCTGTCATCTTCATACAATGATGCAGATGGAAAAACATCCACTGCTGTAACTGGTCTGGTGCAGCTGCTGGAGGCAAGATCCACAAGCTCATTACAGAGACTACTACTGGGTGTGTGGAGCTCCCCAAGTACCATGAGGAGAGCTCTACCCAGACACAGGGAGTGCTCACCAAGAGAATTTAGATCACCAAGGGCAGCAGCCCACTCACAGCTCCAGCAGAAAATCTTTGTTCAGGAGGAGCAGATGGTACAGGAACATAGGAAGCAGTAACTGGAAAAAGGTTATGAAATAACTAATTCAAGAAACTGTTTGGATTTTAGCAAGAAGGGTAAGCCAACAAAGGGATGAGGGTTCAAGAAAAATGGACAAGAAAAGCATGGTGAAGGAACTCCCTAAATAAAATAGTTTATTTTGAGAAAACTATGGTAGAAATTCATACCATATCCACTCCAGATTGTGAGCTTGCCACGAAACAAACCAAATCACTGCAGATCTGTGTAATACCCAGAGATCTCTGGTCAAGGAAGCAGAGAACGCACAACACACTGGAAAATCATTAAGTATCACTTAATCCCTGCTACTCCCTTCCCCAAAACAGAGGGGTTTTTCCCCATAAACTGACAAAAGCTGCAACAACAAAACACACAAAGATTTGGTTTGGTCTCACCAACTATTCTAAACAAACCATTCCATACTTGCCTCCTCTACCTTTCTGATCACCACTTCTGAAACTCAGCTCAGCCATCCAAAGACAGCAGGAAATGGTCTCACATAGAAGGCAGGCAGGCAGCCAAAAGGAAAAGTCATTGGGATAAATGCAGGCTGCTACTCCTCGTGTGCTATGGAAATACCTGCAATTCTGGCCATAAATTATCAGCACTCCATGCATTTGTGCAGCTCACCTGATGTGAAGCCAGCTCACTGCGTACATGGTCACACACTCCTTGATACACACAAGAGTTCAGGGACTCAGCAACCTAATACAGCTTCTCTAAGCCAAAACCCTTAAACTTCTTGGAAAATCTAGTTGTAAATGTTGCTGCAAACATCATTTCCAACACCTTATTAGTTCAGAAGCTCTCCTATTATTTAACAAAAAAACTTCCTAATTTATTTATGCCTTAGCACCATCAGTTAACTACCTCATCAAATGGTTATCTTACGAAGCAACCCTCCCTCCTCCCTAAAATCAGACCACAGCAGTATCTTATTCTTTCTATCCTATGTTATGATTCCCAACACTGAGCAGAAGGTATCTTAAAAAAAAAAAAAACAAACAGAAAATCAAAAAACCCACAGACAAATGGTAAATAAAAAGGAAAAAAAATATTTATGTCAATCTGACACAGGACAGGTTTCTAAAATCTTCTTGTTCCAGATGAATTTCATCAACTCCTTGAGTATTCAATAAAAAAAGTAACTTTACAAGTTCTGTCTGGTGGCCACCAATACACACATTAGTAGGTGTCTTGATCAAGTTTCACATTTTATTTTCACCTACATTTCCTATCAGAATTAGCTATCTCTGAGCCATTTCTCCTGAGATTTTAAGATGCTCTGAGCTAGCAGGCAGCACCTGCCTTTCCCTGTTAAGAATCTCTGAACTCTCCTTCAGTTTTGAAACACCACATTAATGCAGAAGTGAAAGGGGACAGAGAAACCCTCAGAAATGCCACACTAAAGATCCCATTTTCTTGGACACAAAAAGGTCATGAAATGGGGAACACATTGCATCAGCCCCATTATTTGTCTTCACCAATTTCTAGTCTTCAAAGAAGAACTGACTTCTCAAAAAGTTCTTGCAATTCCAAGGACCTTTTCCTCCCTTCAACTCCCACATCCAACATTTCTAGCAAATGATGCCCTTCTATTTTTATAGGTAAGCACAGCTCCAGCAGTGCCAGATGCAGTTCAACCTAGCACTACATCAGGAAATGTGTTTCAAGCAGTTGACTCAGGGAGCTGGATGAGTCTGGAAGCCTGGCCAGGAAGCCACATCTCTGAGCCACAAGAATTGCTTCTCCCTGCCAGAAGCCCACACGCCTCTTGGGCTCACAAACACGTCACAGCTTGCTTGTAAGCAAGAACACCACATCTCCTCCAAAGCTGTAATTTTGTCTCCTCATCTGCTGGCAGGGAGGGTTGTTAATGATGCAGATTCTGCAGGATGCTCTGTCTTAGGTTGGCAAGATGATGTTTCCAGAAGAAAGGAAAATTGTCAGGCATCCTGTTTATACCACACTTACCGAGCTGCCTCACCAGCCCACTGGCAGATCTTTTACAGCCAGAGCAGATAAATCTCCAGCATAAACTCTGGATACACCTTCCTGCTAGGAAAGAGCCTCTTAGACCTTCCTGCTCCTACAAGAAGCACTTTGGCTGGCCTGGCTTAGACCTCCTCACACCCACCTCACCTATTTGTACACTGGAGTCTGTCAGTGGAGCTTTCTATCAAGTCTGCTGCATATCCAGGGAAACCTGAATTAAACCAGAAAAGTTTAGGCTCCTTATGCATAAAACCTAAGACTTCACAGCTTGTTGTTACCACAGAACTGACCTCAGGCTCTTGCCTACTGTTCTGTCTAACATGGCTCAAACTGAGAAGCTGAAAACCTTCCCCTGAATCCAGCATGCTTCACAATCAGACACACAGATGCAGATCAAAGCCCAGACCCCACCTCTACCCAGGCTGCCAACCTTTCCATCTTGCAGCAGCACCACAGCCTAAACCCCTGAAATACTGACAGTGCTCCAAGATCTTCCTCAAATTCCTCCTGAGTGAGCAAAACCAGATCAAGTTACACCACAATTCATCACAGCATCTTAAACTAATGCAGTACTTGAAAAGTAAACAATTACTATGGCATTGGCAAAATGGAAGAAGAAGAGGAGATGCCACCCTGGAGAAGACATGAGAATCCGAACACTCTGGGTTTTTTTCCCCCCCTTGCACACCTACTTACACATCACATACCAAACTGACATGTTGTACAGGAAATTAAGAGTGTATTTTAGAATATCAGCAGCATTCAACTTGCATGGGATGTACAGACAGCACTGCTCCTCCCATCTGTTTCAGGGGACCTGTAGGCTCCAGAATCCAGTACATCATTTCATCCAGGGCTCATCAGCAAACTGTTTTATCCAACACTGACAAGGACAGAAACTTGCCCTGGGGAAAAATAAATAGAAAACACTCCAGTGGCACCATTTTCAGCATGCACCTGCCACCTCTATTCTTCTAACTGGTACATAATGCTGAAGCCACAGGATACCTTCTTTCCCAGGGGGAATGTGTGAGTAACTAACTTCTACAAGTACACCTACACCCCTCAGTGTGTCTCAAAAGCCTTCACCACCACAGTACAAATTAAATCAGGCATTCAAAATATTTGGAAGCTCTCCAGAGATTCTGAAAAAGCCAAACTCAAGACAGTACACAGAACATTTACCTGGGGCATGGAAACTTTTCATATTTCAAGTCCTGCTTTTTCATCTTCAAAGGCCTTTGCAAGCATTAATTAATCCTCACAAAGTATCTTTGAAGTAAGCATCATGAGGATCTTGTTGAACACAGGGAAACTGAGGCAGTGACTCATTGCCAAAGGCCAACGAGTAAATTTATCAGAGAAACCCCCAAGTTTTAATTCTGTACCCCCTTCCTCATGCTGTGCCTCCTTTTAAACCCTGACACACAGAAACACTGCAAGGCCAGAACCAAATTCCAGAAAAGCAAACATTTCAAGCCTTCCAACAATAATATGGGGCTTCAAATGATAACATCCTGCTAAGAATAGACACATCAGAGTATGGGCATGCTAGTTTCCAATAGCCAACATGTCCACACAGAAATCAAAACAACAGCTCAAGCTTCCTTTTGGAAATCAAATCAATAGTTAGAGCACTTAAACCCATCTTCCCTGTGAAAATCACAGTCTCAGAAGGACAGTAGGTAAAATTAAGTTGTAAGTGTTCAAAATCTGCACTGACAAGACTTAACTTGAGCATTTCTATTTATAAAACTGAGTAGTCACAACATTGCTGTTCTGACAGGAGCCAGTGTGCGAGCTAAGCATTATTTTCTTCAGCTCTTACAATACCAAAAAGTCAGTTATTTTCCAGGCAAATTCCCACTCATTAAAATAAGCCTGTTTCAGTCAGTTCACTTTGATTTGGAGGTAACAAATTCAGTCTAGAAACTGAGGAAGCAAGCATTCCACAGCCTCTCTTTCCTTTGACATACCATCACACTGCAGATCTAAAGACAAGCAAGGTAACCACCAACAGAGGACAGAGAAAGATGGCCAAGGGAGCTTCAGTCCCATGCTCAGAGGTTACAGATGCCATGAACCAGAGCAGTGAGCACTTCTGCCAGGCTCTGGGGCAGGATGAGAAACCTCAGAGCTCAGTTATTCAAGACCTATAGGCAATTTTGCAAATGCTGATCCACTCCCTGGTGTTACTTCCCATGAAGATGGGAAGCAGGTTAATGGTTTGCAATGAGCTGTGGTGCTATCAGTCCAGCCAACCTGAACTGAGAAGACTGAAGTGCTCTGGGACAGGACAGCACTGGGTGACAGCTCAGTGTCAAGAGGTACCTGAAGGCTGTTCAACACAATCCCAGAGTCAAAAGCCAACAAGCACACAGGAAAGTAGAGACTAAACACACAAGCTGACAGCTCTCACCCTGGAAAACATCCCTCATGTAAATTCTTCAGACACAGTCACTGCATTATTCTGAACACAAATAACAGCAACACATTTTCAAGAGCACTCCCACCCAACAAAAAACAATTTGCACGAACATTAAGTTGTAAAAAGCAGAACTCTTCACACAGAGGGAAACACAGACTCTGCCAAGATCACCAAGCAAATTGAAGCAGCCCATCTAGGAAAGAGTTAAGAGCTGCCAACTCCTTACACAACATAGCTGCTCCCACACAAGGTACCTGCAGTGGTTCCAAAGCAATTCCAGGCTCAGGGGGTTTGTTTTGCTTTGGTTTTTGGGGTTTTTTTTAAGGAAGAATCAGGTGCACTCACTTGAAAAATTTCCACAGACACAGAGTCACTCCTATACAAACAGAATACATGTTGTGTATTGTTTAGACACTCTATTGTAGGAAACAGGAGCTGAAAATACCTTGATCAAAGGCACACAGCTGATGCTTCCCAGTGTATAAGAATAAGCCAAATTGTCTATTACACCTAGAGAATATACAAGTTAAAAATGGTGAAAGTAAGGGCTCCTGAGAAATCATGCTTCCCAAAGCTAACACTGCACTTGGTAACCAAGAGGCTTTACAAGGAATGTCTTTGTGTGAGGAACTCACCTATCGCCTGCCCACGCCACAGACAGTTGCCAGGGCTACAAGAGACCAGGGCCATGCTCTATAACCCAAGGATTTGGTATTTCTTCCCACATTTCTGCAGCACTGCCATGAGGAAAGCTGTGTGGAGCATCTCCAGGAATAAGCACTTGATTCTGTCAAAGTAACAGTTAGGCTTCCAGACATTGCTGGAAGGTCCCCTCAGGTCCCCTCCTGGCAGTAGCTGCTTCCCCACGGATCTCCATGGCAGTTTCTTCCCCAAAAGCATCAGGTCCCTGAGCTAAGCAGCTTAACAAGAAATTCAGATTTAAAAATAAGTAAATAAATCCCAAGGTAACTGATACAAAACATGACTTCCCACAAAAGGCAGAGGGTCCTTTCAGAAGAAAAAGGAAGGAAAAAGCTTCGCTTCAAAAACCATTTTTTAAAGTATTGAACACCACACTTGAAAAAAAAAAAAGCCACAAGCAAACAAGAATCAAAAAGTTTCCTCACCTGAAAAAAAAGTAGCACAGACCAGGGGAATTTAAAACAATGCCCTTATCTTTCAGCACATGGAGCTGACAACAATGGCAACACAACACAGGTTACTCCTAAAAGAAGAGCTTCTTTAGATGTCTGAAAATTGAATAAATATAAATCCAGACAAAACCCAGACCCCACTTTTTTACTGTCAATGAAACACTTAACCATCCTTCCTCATCCCACCCTTGTTCTTTGCTACACCATCAAGTAATTTCCATTTTCTCTAGGCTTTTCAATCTGAACATGCTTCTCAAGGGATGTAGGGACTGTTACCATTATAACTGAGTGCCTCCTTCTACCAAAGTCCTGACAGGAATTTTTGTGAGATGTTTAATTCCCTACCCATCAAGACAGGGAATAAAATCTGACTTCCCCTTCTCAGAAAAATAGTGGTCTTCACAGATATAAGCTCCACACAGGATAGCATGGAGAGGAGGCAGACAAAAGAAGTCATCATCTCATCAGCAGCTCTTAAAAAATACCAGTAGCATTATACTCAAGACTCTACATGTTAAAAGAGCAGGAGTTTATCAGATGATTCACATCCAGTAAGGAGAAAAGTTATTTAAGGTAGCCTCAAGGAATGCTTTTGCTTGTCCCAACCATCACCACCCAGTGTTGAAAGCTGTCATAACACATACACAGTCACATTCTTAAATTATTTTTTTTTCTTCTATACATCCACAATTTAGAGTCAGGGAAATCAAGCAAACGTGGGATCCATCCAGCAGAACTCAGATCCTCTTAGGACACCAGAACACAGCTGAAGACAAACCCTTGCTGGCTGAGCTCTGATGAGGGGACAGGTGACCAGCCCTTGGAAACTGGCCATTTAACTCTTCCCTCTGACACATGCCCTCGCTTGCCCTGCAGCAGCACACTCGTGCCAAACCCACAGAGATGTTTGGTGGCCACAGACCGTTTCCCAGCCCAGCCAGGCACCTACGCTTCTCCACATCTCCCCGCCTCTGCTTCTTCCGTCTGCGAGCTCAGAATGTGCCTGTAAACAAGGGGGAGGTGTTTTGCTGCCACACTGATGTCTGCTACAACCCCACCCGATGGTGTTCCTGCCCTTTACCCAGTGGGATCCAACCCTTCTCCCAAGGGATCACAATTCCTAAAGCAAAGAGCAAGCAAGCTTCCAGAACAGCATCTCCTAACCAGCAAATCGCCGTCGGTTTGCTGTGCTGACACACAGAATAAATCCCCTCGTTTCATTTACAACATGTTCATTTAATACACTTTCATCTCCTGGAAAATCCTCAAAAGAAACAAAGAAGGTCACAGTTGCCCTCACTGAATACAACCAGAGCTCTGGCTGGGCGCTCAAAAACACAATTACACTAATTCCCAGGGCAGGCGACGGTGGCGGAAGTGACTCAACTTCTCCAGCCTTGTCCTCTGCAGGACTCAGAGCCGTGCTGGGGAACGCGAGGAGAGGGGCAGGACAGAGACACAACGAAAAGGAGCCACCCGAGGAAAAACTGAGATGAGCAAGGAGAAGAAGTAGCCACCTGCAGCCTCCCAAAAAGGCTCACTCTCCATGTTTTATCAACGTCCCAAACTTCTCCACAGACTTCTTCAAAGGCTCCAAGATCACCAAATACCACTTGAAACAAGTTTGCACTCCAATTTGCAAGAAACAGGCTTTTAGAAGAGACTCAAATGTTCTCCTCTGACATCCATTTGCAATCCTGTTACGTGAGAGGAATCCAGATTATCCAGAGCACGCTCCCAGGCATCCCCTGACTACCTGGAGGCAAACACAACGCTGTCCTCACTCACCAAATCCCACTCTTATTACAAACAACAGTTAAGGTTTTTAAGGAAGCTGAGGACTGGTCTTGGCTGTGTTCTTTCAACCAGATCCAGGTTCCTCAACCACTTCAATACTAACATTTACTGTGTACACACACACATCATGGAGATGTAGGGCACAATCACAACCAGGTTTATTTCTGTAGATTCTAATATCCTAATATTCATGTAGTACTGTAAAAGAGCAGGCTATGAGCAGCTCTGAAGAAGGCAAACACAAAGTATTCCTTCCCCTCCAACTGCTTTGTTTTTTCCTATGGATCACTGAAATGGAGCTCAGGATCTTTACCATTTCAGCCACTAATCAAGCTCTCTGCAAACTGAACAGCACTGTTTTCTTACTGATGTTCCCTTCTTTTCTCAGGAAACCCTTATTTCTGCCAATTAACATTAGCTCACTTCAAAGGGAGGGCACAGCACGAATTCAAACAAAAGTTAGAACTTGCAACACTCAGTTATGCTTCAAAGTTTAGTGCACACAGAGGTTCAAACCTCAGTTTACTCACAAATGTATTTAATAATTCACTTGGTAGAGTTAACTACACTTCTTTTGGAAAACCTACCCTTTCCCATACACAAACCTTGCCACTAAAAAGCCATTTCCACACTTATTTCTGCTGTACACGAGTGCCTGGTGCATTTTCTTTTGAAGAAAAAGGACTCCATCGAGCTGTAGACTGCTGAAAGAAGCTGAAAGGTTGCTGAAAACGATGTCACACGTCCCCTGAAGCAAGGACTGCTGAAAGAGAGCTCACACCACAGAAATGCAGCTCTGCCCTGTGGTCAGCAAACTCAGGAACAACAAAATCACACACCTGTGACAGAAAATTAGGTAACATTTATTAACAAAAGCATACCTACACGCTCCATACCCATCAGGACCTGCAGAAAGACTCAACCCTGAGAAATCTGCAGTCCAAACCATCTCAGATGGCCTCCCTCTAATTTGTAACACACATAATGAAGATACAGACCCAAGAGGAAATGCAGGAAGCAGAACATTTGTGTATTTTGGAGAAATTCTTAAAACCTGTCACTTGGATGTTTCCAAGAATAAGTTATGTTCTAAAGGAAAACACTTACACAGAGGGAAAATGCTTGGTAACACATGTGGGAGGGTGGATGACACAGCACATGTCATGCAGACTCATGGAAACATGAAAAGCAATATTAGACAACTCAAACATCATGCAGAATAGAAGGAAAGAGAAATTTTTTGGGTTTTGGGGTTTTTTTTTCCTTTATAAGGAGAAAGGAATAACACTCAGTTCCTGGCCTGGCAGTCAAAGTGAACACCCACAAGAGAGGGAAACAAATCAACCACAGAATATGAGCATCCACAGATGATCAGAAATCAAAACTACAAAGTACCATTATGGATGCCACTAAGCAAATTACAAAAGAAATATAAGGAAAGATATAAAGCTACAAGTCTGGCTTATTTATTTCAGCAACATATCTGATTGTGTTGAAAGAAAACATAGTGGAAACATTAATAAAGAGAAAATGTTTACTAAACCATTTAAGTGGGCATGGAGGAGTTCAAGATGTTTCCACACCTAACTGGAAACAGCATGAAGTGTCCTGGAGAGCTCCAGCTTGCGTGGGGCAGCCTCGCACACTGCCGGTCCCATACAGCATCATCTGCCTTGTGGGGCAGGAGGAAAGGGGAGGGGTGTGCTGTGTCAAATAAATCAAGCAGGTGATTAACAGTATTTGCCTACCTGTGATTTCTTTACTGGAGAATTTCTTTGATTTGATCAAACAAGGACTCAAGTGTCCCATACAAAAGCTACACACTACTTTCCATAGCAAACTGTTCCTCCTGCTGCAGAGATTTCCTTATATTCAGCTAAATTCTCTTTAAGTCTGGGCATTAGTAATGCCCTCTGCATCCTAAACTGTATCTGCTGCTAACAGTCACACCCTTAAAATACATTTAAGAAAGTAGGAAGCAGAGCTTTGCAGAAAACTATCTTACAAGCCGTTGAGGATGATAAATTGCAGCAATAAAAGCTTGGCTCTCATATCAAATTAGATCCTTACTTATACACCAAATATAGTGCTTGGAGAACTGTCTCAGAACATGGATGGGTTCCCAAAATGCTGATGAGTGCTTTTGAAAACCAGTGCTTTATGAATGACTAAAGCAAATATTAGTCACACAAGCTAAGAAATCACAGCATGGAACTTGAGGGAGAAGGGAAGACTTAACTAAACAGTTTAAACACAGTAAAAAGAACAAATCTGTTAATGTGTTTAGGAAAAAAGTAAAATTAAAAAAGGAGAAACTAAACTAAATTTTAACAGGCAAGAAGAAACACTTTATAAAAGGCTGTATTTTATTTTAACCCCCATGCACAACAGGCTGATGACATGAACGTGACAAATGAGAAACACTCAGCGACTGCCCAACAAAAAACCTCGAAGCAAATATGGAAGATGACACTCACACTTTGATTAACAGCTGAAACAGGGTCTGAACTCAGGAAATAATAGAACATTAGAGGCCAGAAATAACACAGAGAACAACAACCAGAAGAAATGGGCAGGAGGCAGCAATGAATAACCTAACAGCTTTCCAAAAATACACTGCATTATCTCATCACCAAGTATTCCTGACACAGCTCCCATATTCAATACAATCTTGCATGTGCTGTGTGTAACTATCTCCAACCAAATTTGCTTCTATCTTGCAAAGTATCCTAGCAGAAAAATCTACCTGTTGGAAGCACCTGAGGGGGAACAACTGCTCCTACATACAGGAGAGAACATTTCTTTTGAAATTATTTAAGCTTGTGCATTTGACAGTTGAGACCACAGTCAGTTCAACTGTTCTATGGTGAATTTAAATATACATATTTTTCCTCTTTTCCACTCACATTGCAGCAAGAAATTTTCAGAAGAGCTGTCAACCACAGAAGTTAATAATAGGACATTAGAGACATTTGATTTTTTCTTAAAGTTACTCTTCAGCATTAGAAAAAAAGAGTATTTTGTTGCCACAAAGTAAGACAAGTAAAAGACACAGTAACACCATTTTGGTTCCTGGATCTAGAACACTCACCAAGTCCCTAAAACAATTACTCCACTCAAGCAGAACCAGCACTATGGTACTGAAGTTAGTAAAAACACAAAATACCAGCTAGCAAATCAAAATACAGGTTATTTTATTATGGTAAATATATGAAACTCACTCACTCATTATTTGGGTTGAAATTAATTCTCTATCAAAAATCAGATTGCTTAATTTTTAGCAAAAAAGGAATTTACCAAAGCTCACTTCAGCTCATTTATTCTCTTTGTCATAAAGAAAGGAAATAGACTTGTGATAAAAACAACAAATCCAAGCATTAGGATGCTTCCAAGCATCCAAGTTCTTCTCTGCAAGATTTTCTTCTTCACTGAGGAAGGGATCAAGATTTTCTGTGTCAGGAGTGCTCATATCTCTAAGACACAAGCATAACTCTGTAGGTAAGCTACCAAATTTAAAGATGAATTGCAATGATAAAAAAAAACCCCAAGTATGTGGAAAAGAAGCAAACTTCAAATACAACTCAAGTGAAATATGGGTAGGATCACAGGAGGTATGTAAGAAAAACAAAAGGATGGATTCCTGCCAAGGAACAGCTGCCAACTGGAGAAGGGAAGAGAGGAGAGGGTGAATAATATAGAAGTGTCTTCACAAAAAAAGAAAAAAAAAAAGCAAAAACACAGCAGGAAAGTTGGGACAAGAAGCTAAAGTTGCTGTTGGATTTCAAGATGAATGGGAGAAGACAGAACAAAGGAAGAAAGACCATTTACATTTGCAGGCTACATCAGAGCAACCAAAGTCAATGGTTTGAAGGGCAAGGCCTAAACAGACCCAAAAGCTGCACCTTATCCTGAACTTTCTCTTGAAGAACAGAGAAAAAGGCAATAGGAGAGTGAATGGATTCGCTTCCAGGTACCGCTCTGAAAATGCATTTGCAAGGAAAAAACTGCCGTTACCTTCATGAATTCACACTGGGGGCCTGGCTTTTTCCTAACACAAAATTATCATCTCATATGCACACATTCACCTTCTGCTGGCTCAGGCCACATGTCTGAAATGGGAGGCACAGACCTGAATTAAGGAGAACGTGGCTGAGATGCACAACATCTTGTACTGCACTGCACAAAACTGGGTATCAGGTCCTGGAGCACACAAGCACACTAAGCTCAATAAGAAATAACAAGTCATTTCAAACTTACCATCAAAAAAAGCAATTTAAGCTGCGTGGATACGTACCAATCCCCAGCTCTCCTTCCCTTCTTTGAAATCCCTGCCCCAAAACACTGACCCAAGAGGAACTGCCCTGGGAAAGCATCCCACAGACCCACACGCAGCAGAATAAGCACCAGGCTGGCTCTGGAGAACTCTTTGAAAAATTATTAAATTCACTTCCTAGTTATTTCTTTCTGCTCTGCTTTACACTGAGCCAGAAGTGCTGCACACACATGGTTTTAGGTAACCTGGTCAGAATGTACCATCGCTCCAGAGGGAAATTTATAGCACTCTGCTCAGTTTTAAGATTCATTGTATTTCCTTCCAGCAGAGGTGAAATGCAACAGATGTCTTCCACTGGAAGAAAGCCCCCTGAAAGCTTTAAAAAAAATTATTTCCTTGCCCTTCATTATCTCACAGACTCCAAAAAGGATCTTTCCAGTTCTTCCTCCCAAACATTTTCAGCACCATTCACCTGTGTTGACCTTCCTACAGCCCAGCACAGCCCTTCACACCAGTACAAACGCCTCCACCACAACCTCTCCAGCAGGTGAAGTTACAATACTGACACCCAACATTAGTGCTGTGAAAGTGAAAGGGGAGGAAATGCCACCTTTACAAAAGCAACACACACACAGATGACAGAGCAAAGCACCTCATCCTGATAATTTCATCTACAGGCTAGGAAAAATGTTTAAAAGTCTGTGGAAAAACAACTCAGTTATAGTTGAAAATAGATTCTACAGTATTTGAATATAACCCACCAGCTCCCTCTCTGTGTACTTTAAAAAAAAAAAGGCCAAAAACCAAACAGCAAATTCATTGTAGCTCAACTCTAATAGGAAGTGGCTTGGTTTACAAATGCTAAAAGCACTGCAAAGCATATCCTGCGGTTTGGGTTGGCTTCTGGGTCAAAGGCTCATTGATAGCTTTGGCAGCAGTATCTTTCTTATTGCTTAGGATGGAAGACTTTAAGTGGCATAATTAAATGCAGCTATTTACTTCTCTAAGAAAAACAAGCAGCTTCATTCTGTCAGCCTCGGGCAAGAAAATAGATTGCCACACTTGCAACTTTTAAGCCACCCCTCGGTGGACAAATGCTTCCAATATTTTCTCCTTTTTCAAACAAGATTTAAAGACTATGTATCTCTCGGGACACTTACAGTGCAGTGACCCCGGGGCTGTCCTTACAGCGCTGTGTGTTGAGGTCCTAAATCCAAAGATTTGACAGAAAACTATCAAATGCTTTTGGCATTAGGTGCTTTTTGGCACCTTTTCGAGATTAAAAACTAAACCACTTCACACTTGCACAAATCCTCCCCTGAAAATGATCCTTGTTCCACCCCTATTCTCCTCTGACAAATGTAAACAGCTAATTGCATTGGTTCACTTACATTGCAAACACACAGAGAGGAGGACAAACAAGGGAAAACAATCGTGGCATAAAAGCAAACAATTAGGAAGCAATTAGAACTGGACATCACTTCGATGTAGTAAACACAACTTTCACACTGAACAATGCCTTTCTTCCTATTTTTTTTCCCCCCAAACTAATGCTTCTATACTGAAAAGGCAACACTGAAGAACATTTAAAAGTGGACAGACACCCACTTCATCAATGTCACCTTCCCCAAAACAGAGTCTTAGCAGCAAAAGTTGGGTTGTTTTTCAAATGCAATTCCAAGCTCAGACACCTTACAGCCTGAGCTGGTCTGCACAGCTCTGATATTCCCAGGCAGACTTGTTCCTCAATGAAGTCTGAAGGACTGGGCTGGAAATACAGCCCAGAAAAAGGAAGAAGCCTCCTGTCATTTGCCATGTCCAGACACTCCTGCTGCTGCCATTGCTCTGACATGAGCCCTCATGTCACTGACACAACCACACCAGTTAACTAAATTAGCAAAAAACTAATCCCATGGAAAAGGAATTAATAGTTTTCTGCTGGTTAAGCTTCTCCAGCCAGCTCAATGGAAGGATGAGAAGTGCCTCAGTGAGCTTAATAATATCAGCAAACTGCACCCTAAGAAACTGGCTTTAGGGTCTTTGGGGAAGATGAATGAGGGAAGCAGAGGGACAAGCACTTCAAAAGGCATTTTTCAAGGGAGTCTGAGAATTGTAAAGTGAATTGTACCACAGGCAGCACAAGGGACAACATGAACACCTCTGGGTAAGGTTTTCATTGCTGTGGTATCTGGAAGCTTTCTGTTCCTTGGTGCTCCCTTCCTCGAAAGCGAGACCAGCTGCCAGCTGAGGGGCAAATCTTTTGACAGCAGGCATCCCAAACAGGAATTAAACACAGAGTTAACACCACAAGTGATGTCCTTCAACAACATGAAGTACAAATCACAGGTAAAAGCAGAGATTTATACAGCCAACAACTCAATGAATCAAAGAGTCATTTTAGGTTGGAAAAGACTCTAAGATCATCAAGTCCAACCACTAACATTATCAATGAAAGTTATAAACAACTAAAATGAAAAAAAACCAAAAACACAAACCCAAAAAATGTTTTACTTCCTGTGAAGTTCATTGTCAGAGCTGATTGCATACAAACTCTACCTCTAAGGAACCCTTCTGCTTCCCTCAAAACTAAAAATTACTGTTACCAAGACAAAAAAAACAACCTAACAAAAAAAATCCAAGCCTTGAAAAAGTTGATAAAAACTTTGCAGTTCTTATTCTCCAATTTACTCATCAGCAAACTCAAGAGACTTTTCATTCCCAGTACTCTTCCAAAAAGAAAAAAATAAATAAACTGGACACATCACTAACAGTACTGGTTAAACAACAGATTTTGTAGTAAGATAAGACTTTTATGTCTGAAAGCCTCTTCCCTGACCTCTGCTCCAGGAACACAGCCTGCACAGTAGTATTACACTTACCAAGCTAAAACTGAAGAAAACCAGTACATTAAAATACAAGGAGAAAGACACCTAAACATTCAGTAAGTGTATATTTCCCATTTCTAACAGTTTGTAAATGCCTACACATGGATTTTCAGTGACCAAAATTCCAGTTGAGAAGTGCCTAACAATCTTCTGTAGGAGTCCTTGATAAAAAAAGAGATAAAATACCACATCTCCCAACTCTGAACTAGACAAGGAGCACTCACAAAGCACTCAGCTGCTCTCCAGCTAGAGTAAGCTGAAAAACACTGCCCACTTTAGAAAGGGCTTTCATTTGGTAAGTAGCAGCAACTCAGCTTGTAGGGAAGCTGAGGGAGGAGAAACAACAAATAGCCATGAAGTTCCTCAAGAGCAGGAGCAGACTGGGAAATCAGGGAGGTCACAATGCTTGTCCATCTGGAAACAAACACACCAGAGGTCTCATTTTGGTATTACTCTGCAAGAGATGTAATAAAAAAATAATGTCCCACTGCACCTTCTGCACATACATGTACACACACACTATGATGCTAATTAAAGAAAACAATTAACCCACGCTCACTAGAATTAACTGCTAGGCTCTGCTGTGCTGTACAAGACAGAGAAGGAAGAGCACATCTCTCCCCCAATCTGGTTCACAAGTTAACTTTGCATTGATTCACAAACATGTGTGCCCCAAACAACAGCTACTCGTCCTCACCCTGACTTGCTGTTTCCATCAGCTCCTTGTCTTTTTAAGTCTCCTCACTTACGACTTCTTATATGAATCCCATTTAAAAAAACTACAAGTTGGAATTTTCTGAGAAGGATTTATTAATGCATAGATTTTTTTAAAAAAGACAATTTAACCATTTCAATAATAAAAATGAATCTTTTCCTTTTAAAAATAAATGGTTTTCATCTAGCTTCTTTTTTATGTAAGTTTTGCCAGTGTAGGATAACACTGTTAAGCATGTTACCATATGGCACGCCTACCAGAACTATCTTTAATTTTTTTCCTTGGAGATGTAAGCTGAAGTACCTGTAACTATCTTGTAACTTACCAAGCTGATTTTTTTTTAGAACTGAAGATATTTTCTAGTCCAATTCACATTTTAAATTTTTTTTAATGACTCAGGATAACCTATTCAACCCTGAGAGAGGTTTATAAAGTCTTTTCAGCAAGGAAGAAACAGCAGAAAGATAAAACAGCGGCGCTGAAAATAACAATTGCTGTCAAAACCGAGTTGTATTAATTCAGTGACTCGTCTCACAAGACAGTCTTTTTATAATGTTACCCATAACGAGAGAAGACAATGGTTTCCCTTGATTTTTTCCCCCCTCTGTGTAGCTTTATATGTCACTAGCCCTAGCAACAGCGAAGAATAGCAATGGATTTGTCAGCGGCCGAGGACCGTGAGGGGGGCCCCAAGCACCCTGTGTTATCCAAGCACAATCGCTCTGTTATTTGACAACAAGCAAGTCTGCCAGCAGAACACGGCTTTTGATACCACACTGGAGAGTCAAGCTGACAAACTACAGCCAAGTTACTGACAATAAACCTGCGTGGCAGGTTCCCTGCCATTTAGAAAGCGTTTCTTGTCTCAGGACTATCTTCACCTGCCCCATCTTCATCACGCGTTCAAAATTGTGAGTCAGTTCACAAAAAGACAACAGAAACACCGACACAGAGAAAGAAAACAACGTGAACCATCAACATTGCTACCTCCAAACCAAGGAAACTCGGTGAAAAAGAGGGTGAAAAAGTACTGTGGAAAACCATGCAAAAAGTATTGTGATAACGTGGGGGGGTTTGCAGCTCAAAACACAACTTTGTGCTACTAGATCTGTAAAATTGTACAAATATCCAAACCACTGTCTTTTGAATAACTCAAATTAACATGAAATTCAAGTGGACAAAAAGTAATGCTAACTTTCTGGGCATTTAACTAATAACTAACTCCTTGCCAGTAACACAGAAAGTTTCCCTGGTCTCCCCGAGGCCTACCAGGCATATTTTAACTTAATTTTTTAAAAACACATTTCTAGACTGCCATCTACAACCCTCTGCCAACAACAGCTGAGACAGCTTTGCCAACATTTCTAGCTTTGCTGTGCAATAACTTCAGTTTCCATGTCTATATTCCATCCAGCAGGACCACCTGAAACAATGGAGGTGGAGGTAAAGGTTTGTTTTCTCCTGGGTTTCAGAAGGGTCTAGAAAAAAACAACCCAAGCATCCCATTATTGCCTGTGACAGAGGGTGGAGGGTTTCATGCTTTTCCATTACCAGTTAGCCAAATGCCAAATTAGAGAGGGAGGCTCTCTAATTTGCAAACCAGACTGCCAGGACACTGCTGTACTCGAAATCCTGTCCCCCCTTCTCCACTGCAGCAGCTGAGAATGACGAAGGAGGGGGACAGCTGGGCTTCTCATTAGCAGCACCGTGCCTGAATCCATGGGCAGTCATTTGTACCCACCTCCCATTTGCAGTTTCCACCCTGCAGCTGATAGGTGTCTTTCCAAATCTCTCTTGGGGTAAAGGCAGCACAAGGGCAAGGACAGGCAAGCTGGTTTGGTAGGGCAGAGTTAAAAGATAAACGCAACAGAGAGATTTAGAAGGCGGCCAGCCTCGGTGTTGTTCGTCTCCATGAGAACACAACTTATTAGAACACTCCAGTTCCCAAGATAAAGTGTCTTCTCTAAAAGCAGGCTGCACATACATCTGTGGGTTATCAATGTAAGCCTTTAACAACTGTCAGATATCATGGCAGCCGTCCCGCTAACCGCTCGCACGTACCTCTGAACCTGCAGGAACACTCAGCACAGCGCAAAAGGCCTTAAATTTCCCTTCTTTCCCTAGAGCACATCTTCACTTTAATTAATAGGTCACTGAACCGGTTTATGTTAATTGTCACAAGTACCTCGTCTTTGTTCCCAAGGGGAGGGACCAAAGTTCATTGAGTTGTTGTCTACGAAGCAAAATTGCTATATGTAAGGTTCCCCACGCACCTAAATTGCCACCAATTCCTAAGGCAGCTTTTTCTTACGCCGCAGTAAACAATTGCCTCCTCCTGAGCAACACACACACCCTGCCAGCCATCCCGGCTCGATCACCGGGGTGTACCGGATCACGGGGATGTACCGGCTCACCCTCGGTCACCTGCCCAACCATTACCTGAGCCTGGAATTCACTTTTTAACGCTGCTGTTCACCAAACCCGCCTCAACACCATCCAGTTTTAACTTATCTGCCGTAACTTCTGCCCGATCCGTCCTTGCTAAGAATCAAAAAACATGATTTTAAAGAAAGGGAGACTCCAGCAGATGGGTGTTTTTTCCCCCGGAGAGGCTCCTCTTGCCTTTCCAGCCGTACCCCTTTGGGCTCGTAACACCGCCGGGAAAGTCGCCCCGCACCCTCAGCCAAAAGCCTGGCGTGGATTTATTCGCCCCGCGTGTCTGGTTTTTCACTCGCTCTCCCCGCTCCTCCACCCGCCCGCCCGAGAAGGAAGGTGGAAGCCCCACTCCCAGGGCGAACTGCCGCCCTCCAATCGCCCTCAGAGCGCGGAGCCACCGGCCGGCCAGCCGCACCCCCCCCCGCCGCCGGTAACTCCCGGCTCTCTCCGCTGAGGGTGGCGGCCGTTACAGCCGTTAGCGCGGCCAGGGCGCCTCGGGGGACCGGGACACAAAGGAGAGAGAGCGGGCAGGCGCTGCTCCGCCGCCGGAACGGGACGCGGAGGAGAGGAGAGGTGCGGAAAGCAGCGCCATGCCGGCGGGGAGCGGCCGCGTCCCCTCAGCGGGACGGGGTAGCGGAGGAACGGTCCCTTCTCCCGCCTCAGGCAGGAAAGACGGCCGGAGAAGGAGCAGCCCCCTCCCCACACGCCACCAGGACCCCTTCCGCGGTTACTCACAACAAGAAGCTCATGGCGATGGCGGCGGAGCGGGACCGGCGGCTGCCTGGGCTCGGGGCGGCTCGGCTCGGGTCGGCGCTGCTCGGCTCCCAATGGCAGCGGCGGCGCAGAGCGGGCGTGTGCGGGGAGAGCGCCGCGGGGCGGGGACACGGCCGGCCCACCACCGCCGCCGCCAGCCGCGGCCCGCCCGCCCGGCCGCCATCGCCCCCGGCAGCCCCCGCGGCCCGCGGCGCCCTTCGCAGAACTCCCCTCAGGGCAGCCGGCAGCAGTCGCTTGGCCGGGGGTGCAGCCTTTCCCCTCAGGGATCCCCATGTCCCCCCTTTAAGACTCTCCGCCCCGGTCCCTCAGACACCCGTGAAACGGGCATCCCCTGTCCCGCCAAATACCACCCCACACACCCGCATCTGTGGCAGCGGCCTCAGCCCCAGGGCCCACACGGGGCTCCCTGGAACCATTTTCCCCAGCCCTGAGTGACTCAAAGGGAACAGAGAGCAGGGCACAGCCTCCATGGGGAAACTTTGCACGGCTCCGGGCCGCAGGGTCCCAGCTGTCACCAGGAAATACTTCTTGGGCAGGGGCACAACAGAACTAAATGCCCCACACAGCCTTTAGTTTAATCCTGGCAGTGAAATCCTCACGGTTCCCTACCAAATGTCACAGGGGAACCACGAAA
Source organism: Caprimulgus europaeus (assembly GCA_907165065.1). The sequence continues at coordinate 81,616,302 of OU015526.1, forward strand.
AGGGCCTGAGCTGCAGTGCGGCCTGACGGTATTCATCCCTCTTCTACCCCAAACTGCCTCCCGTGGAGCAGGCCCGTGGGGTCCAGGAACAGAGCAGGTCATTTCACTTTAGCACATCACACCAGGGACTCAAAACACACTACAATTTCTTTATTTATGCCATCCAGGCCTCCTTAGGCGGCCTATCCTCATCTTTCAGCTGCATGACGAAGGGGTTCAGGTAGCCAACCCCATCAAAAGAAAAGGGAGATCGTAACTTAAGCATTTCGGCCCTCCTTGCCCAACAGTCTGACCCTTTTTAAAGTAAATAAGTCAAAAATATTTCAATGCAAATGTTTGATTTGTGAGGAATTTTTAACTCCACTGGCTAAGGCCAGCAGTCAGCTAAGAAAGGACACACCTCAGAAGTGAAGATACGGGCAGCTGCAAACTACTGAGGTAAAAAAAAATCCAGTTTTTCTTAAAACCATTTGGTGAAGAGTCCTTCACTCAACCTCTGTCCTGAACCACCTCACCCTGTGTGAGCGTGGTTAAAAAACTGCATGTCCTCCCATTTGTGGAAATTTAAGGTACAGCATAGTCATAGAGTATTATTTCAGCATAAGTTTTCAAATAAGCACAGTCACATCTTTGCTGGCGTTGATTATCACACAGCGTGTTCTGCTCGGGTGATTGTGCTTATTTGAAAGCACTGCATTGCACAAGATGTCCAGCAGCTTTTTTGACACCAGATAACAGCTGCAGGCTGTGTTTTTGGGGTCTGGGAACTGTGCTTTGGGAATCCCTACCTCCCATTCCCAAAACAGGAATAATGGTCTTAATTTTGGGGGTTTGCCTTGGTCAATTTATATGTTCTATGGGAAACAAACAGCAACATGCAGAATGCTTCAAAATAAAGCATATCAAACAAGGACCACACATTCCACTGTAGACATAGCCACAGCCAAATGCCACCTCTTTATGGCAGAAATTACAATCCCAGGGTGTAATTTAATGTGAAAATCTGCCTCTGTTCAGGTCAATAAGAAGCCAGCTGGATTTTGGACAGGGGACAGGACAGGCAGCACAACCCACAGATATTCCCTCCTGCCCCAAGGGGATTCTGCGAGCCCTGGCAACCCCACAAAGCCCACGCTGCTGCAGGTAGGCCAGAGGAAAACACAATGATTTCAGATTTGTTATTGGCCAAATTCAGTGTAGCACAGAAGGGGTGTCAGCTATAAAACCTAACGTGGCAACACTGACAGTTGTCTGCTTCTCTCATGTTTTTGTAAATGCTGACACTGCATTTTCTACTTTTCTGGCTGTGTCCTTCAGACCAAGTCAGAATGCCAGGTCAGTGCATTTCTAAGTAAATTTACATGACTCTACTGTTTTTAGGACACTTTTAAAAATCAAATGTTTTAGTAGGCAGCGAAGGCATAATTAAAAAGCATTTAATGATGTTTGCAATTTCCCTTTTGGCTGCATTAGCACAAGCAGGCATGAAGTGGGTCTCAGGGCGCTTTTGACCAGACACTGTCAGACTAAATTGGCCACGTAAGTCAAACTCAAAAAAAATATTGCTGATCTTTCTGGCATATTCACGTTGGGACATGAATAACCTCCCTTCTTGGTTCCCACCCATACGCTTCCTTCTACCCCCAGATTGCTTTATTTTAGTGGCAAGTTAAAATTAACCGTCTGTTACTGTAGCACACGGTAGGAAACGCTGGGCCTGGGTGGCTGGCAAGGAGCGGTGGTTACGTAACGTGTACATTTTATGCCTCACATTTAATGTTTGGTCTCTTTGGGATGGCTGAGGGTCACATGAAGGGGATGCTGCCGACACAAGGGACTGGCAGCCCGCTGCAGCGTTGCGTAAGGGGCGAGCCAACCGCTCGGTTGCTCCAGGAAAAGCACAGTGCACGCAGCCGTGGCCTCACGTCTGTCATTTTGGCTTATCCATTATACCGCAGAGCTTAAAGAATTACTCTGAAAGGGCCCTCAAGCTGACCAAGGGCTTTGGTCCTGAACTGAAGTTTGCAGCTTTTGCAGCACAGCTTGGTAAACACAGAACATTCCAGCTGAAAAAAGTTCAAAAATTAAGAACATAAACCTTAATATGTACATTATTGAGAACACAGAAAAAAGGAAACAAAATTTTGCTTTGAAATTGAAATAATACAGTATGTAAATACTAAGCTCTGTAAACATTCTCCCCATAAGCTAGATTACACTGATAGCATCCATCAGTTTTTTAATTGGATGCTTGTTTGTGCATTAAGGTAAGGGATTTGACGTGTGAACAAGCAATACTTGGAAGACTAATGATATAAATGTGGTGAAGCATTTAAGGATAAATACCAGATCAAACCTGTAGTACATACTTGTAATTATTCTCTACAAAAAAATGCAATGCACAAAGAAATTACAGGAACTGTGAGGTTATTAGACAGTGGTCCTGAGAGTCACCCCAATTCTGGAGTTGGGATAGTACAACTCAGCAGCTTCGTTATTGCTGGACTACAGAAAGAGTAATAAATTCATCCCTGTGTTGCCTTCAGCACTGTTGGGGTGCTCAGATAGTGCCATTCCTACTACAATGTGCATAGACTTTAGTAATAATGTCCCAGAAATAAATTATTTGTGCAGGACCTGCTCCACAAATCTCAACAGTGTTTATAGTGTGGATGCTGTCTGCAGGGGGGTTCATGCTGCTTAAGTTTCTCCATGCAAACTACGCTCTCCCTTTTGCTTTCCAGAATTGATGGGCTGGCTCAGGCCAAGCATGCAATATATCTCCTGCTGAATGCTGAGATAGTTGCATTTCAGCAATTGTCTAACAGCTTGTCTTTCACCCAAAATGATGGAAGCCCCACTGCTGGAGTAACTTAAAGCTAAATGAATAAATTTGGAAAATACCACAACAGAATATAAGGACGATTTTTCTTGATGACAGAGTACACAGAGGAATAAGTCATGTTTCCCAGTAGAAAATAAGCATTTGTTTTAGTATCAACTCAGAAGACTTTTCTTTTTCCTCTGATCAAGTTAAAGAATAGCTGGTATTAATTATTCTTAACAATAACCTTTTTAACATGAGGTATTGGAAAAGCAATCTTCCAAGGCAGATAAATCTAACTTCTTGGTCAACAGCAGTATGGAGGGGCATCTCCCAAGTCTTTTTATATTTACTTATGATAACAGATTTCCTCTCATAAGTAGAATTTACTCAACACTAGTTCTTTTGAGTGAATAAATGCTGTCCTAGAATGACTTTTTTTTTTTCCCCTGATCATAGGTGGCTTTGATCCCTCACCATTTGCTAAGGAAACTCCAAGATTCCTGAAAAACTTCAGTGCCAACAGATGCCCAACAACATGCTGCCTCTTAAAGGTAATTTCCACACCCTTACAAGCTACTAGACAAAACAGCAGTGGGGTATTTTTTAAGGTACTTGGGAAGCAAATGTACTGAAGAAAAATGGGTGGAAGAAACAGATCTCTTAGAGACTCTTCCTTGCACTCTGCTTGGTTTCACAAGAGTGGAATGCACATAACATTCCCTTGGCCTGCAAGATTCAGCGATCTGCTTATCCACTTCAACTTAAAGCATAAAAGCCAATCTAGATACAGATAAGTGTTCAAGAGGAATTCCTGTAGTTATCTTAATTTTTTGCTCCTGTTCAATCTGCTTGCTTATTTAAAGAAGGTTTTGAAGAGAAACCTGACATGTAGGCTATGGAAAACCGGAATGTGAACTGCTTAAGCACTGAGGTCAACATTCCTTTGAAAACCTGTGTAATACATGATTTACCTTGAAAATTCAAAAGATAGAGAGTGCTGTTGTCAAGAGACTGTGCTATTATCAAGGTAGAAGTCTGTCATATGAAAGTTTGTTGCGTGAAATAGTTTATGAGAGCAAAAGCTTGGCAGTAGTACAAGCTGCAAGACTTGTGCTGAAAAACCCAAGACTCTATTTTGAGTCTTTGCAATGGCTTGAGATGGCAACTCTTACTTTGCAATCCCAAGACTAGAACAGCAGGATGCTGGACAGAAGAACACAAATCTTCCCTGTTGTAGCTGTCACCATCTTCCTGACACCAGGGAGGTGCAGGACACGTCCCCTTTCTGAACAAACCCTGGGATACCTGCCTACATACCCTGGACCTGAGCCTCCACAGTCTCCCTTTGCTTCCTCCATTACTGGGTTTGGGGATTATTTATTTTTGGCTTTGCCTTTTCTCTTCCTGCTCTTTCTGCTTCATCCTAAGAAATTTTTCTTCTGGGTTCAGCATGACCTACCTTCCCTTTGTGTGCCCTTACCAGCCAGTGCCAGCTCTTTCCCCCTTATCCCTCTTAGGTGCAGCAGGAACAGCAGAACTGTTTTTCCACATCATCTCAAAGTCCCATATTCCTCACCAACAGGCTCAGCCCGTACTGCCTCCAATATATGACAGTCCAGCTAGGATGGGAGTGAGGGGGAGAAAATAATGTCTCTTATAAAAGGGATGGAAAAGGGTTGTCGTGCTTAAGCCTTACTCAAAACGTTACATTGCAAATATACCGTCGGGTTTTGTTTGATTAAAAAAAAACAAACCAAAGTTATTGGTGACAGACACTCCAAATGAGTAGAAAGCAGCAATAACTTGTGAATCCCCGCACGGCGCTGCTCTGTTCCCCTGTCTTAGCCAACAGGCGTTGCATTTACAGCCCGTTTCCCGCAGAGCCTGCACGCCCTCTGCTCGGGACGCGGGGACGGGAGGCAGCCCCGCCGCTTCTCCCCTCGCTGGGGACCGCATCGTTTCGCCTCCTTCTTTCTCGCCGCGAGTTCTCCGAGTGGGGAAGCGGCAGCCGAGGCCTGACCAGAGAGGTGAGTACCGGCCACCGGCAGCCCCAGACCAACAACCCCTCAGGCCGCCGCCGACGAGCGGCGCGGGGAGCGCGGGAAGCGCATCCAGGGGCGGGTGAGCCCCGCTCCGCCCGGCACCTCCTGGGAAGGGAAGGGGAGGCGGAGCCCCTCAGCGCGCGCCCGTCGGCTATGGCCGCCGCTGCAGCAGCGCGCCGCGGCCTGGCCGCTCTGCTGCTGGGCCGCCGCCCGCCGCTGCCGCCCTGGCTGCTCCCGCCACCCGCCCGCCGCCTCCCCAGCGCCGCCGCCGCCTCCCCAAGGCCGGGGCTGTGCGCGCCGCGGGCTCCCATTCCGCTCCGCGCCGCCAACCGCGGCTACGGCCAGGTAGGGACCTGGGGGGACGGGGCCTAAAATGGCGGCGGCGCGCGGCCGGGGGAGCTGAGGGGACCCGCCGGGCCGTTGCCCGGGACGGAGCGGGGGGCGCGACCGCGGCCCGAGCCCTTGCGCGGGAGTCGGGCTGACCCCGCCGCCTCGCTACCGTGGGGCCACGGCGGCCCGTCAGCGCGGGCGGGGGACGCGTGCGAGAGGGGCTGCGGGCAGGGACAGCCCCGTGGCCCCGCGCCCTTGCCCCCCAGCAGCGGGGAGGCGGCCGCGGCCTGCGCCATGTGCAGCTCGGCCTTTCCCCCCCTCACGCTGCACCAGACCCGGTGAGGCACTTACCTAAGGAGCCGAACGGAGCTGGGTACCCTGGCTGAAAGCTGAACACTTCCACTGCTTAATTGGGCTATGGATTTGGGTTTTTCTGTTTCTTTTTGGTGACAGGTTACAGATGCACCATCCCAGGAAGGTGACCTCTCAAAGCAGGAACTGGAGGCACCCAAGGCTGAAAATGACAACGTCTTTCTCATCAGGGCACAAGGATTCCCCTTCTCATGCACAGAGGAAGATGTGCTTACCTTTTTTGATAGTATGGGAGTTAATTTTCCTGTGTCACTGCTCAGTGTTGTGTTACTGAACCCAGGAGTTAGTGATTAGTTAACAGAAAGAAAATTTAAATATCATAAGACAGAGAAAGACTAGTTTTTTATATTGCTGAAAAAATATTCACACTTTACATCTATAAAACAAATAATCAGCTGCCAAAGTATTGGACAATAACTAGAAACTCATCCTTACAGCATTTTGTATTCAACTGAGCAAGTCTTACCCTTCTTAGTCCATGTCTACCCAGTAAAGACAATACAATTCAAAGTGTTTCCTTTAAAAGATTGTTCTGGTTGACTTTTTCCCCAGATCCCCTGTTTTAAACAAACTGGAGTAGTTTTTACTTACTAATTGAAACTTCAGTGTTGCTTTCTAATCCTAATTAATAGCCTTGTTCATACCTTTGCAGGGCTGATCCTTCCATACTGTAATATTCTGATCCATCCTTCCAGAGAAGACAAGGTGGTCAGATCCAAGTTTTTAAATGGATCAATAACCTGACAAACTAAATTAAAAGTCAGATTGAAGTTCTAAGGGAAAGGAGCACAGAGCAGGCAGAATAAAACTATAAATACTGAAAGACTACAGTATTTTTTTCTTGATTTCAGATAACTCAGTTAAGTTTATCAACAATATGAGAATATATATTATCCAGTTATACAACTGAGGAAGCTAATGGATGTCAGATCAGTTTCTTCTCTGTGATAAGCATTGTGTGTTAGAGTTAAGGTTAGAAATAGGAGTATTTTGCACTGCTGAGGGGGATAGCTCTGTGCAGAATATTCAGTTTTCATCTACAATCAAAAGACCCCCCTGTTGGAAGCAGTTGCCTATGTTTCTGTGTCGTGTGTTCCTTGGTTCCTAGGCTGTAGAATTCGAAACGGTGAGAACGGCATACACTTCCTCTTAAACAGGGATGGGAGACGCAGGGGGGATGCCTTGATCGAGCTGGAATCAAAGGCTGATGTCCAGAGAGCCTTGGAAAAACACCTGAGGTATATGGGCCCACGCTACGTGAAAGGTGAGTTTGAAACAGAGGTTACTTGGGAAGAAAACACATGATAAAGTGAATAAGAACTGCTTTAAAAACTGCATTAAAAAGAGCATGGGCAGCAGATCAGTTCTGGGCTCCTCAGTTCAAAAGGGATGGGGATCTTCTGGAGAGAGTCCAGCGGAGGCCACAGAGATGATGAGGGGCCTGGAGCATCTCCTGTGTGAGGAGAGGCTGAGAGATCTGGGACTGTCCAGCCTGGAGAAGAGCAGCCCAAGAGGGGATCTGATCAGGCTATAAATATCTGAAGTGTGGGGGCCAGATGGATGGGGCTGAGCTCTTTATGGTGGTGCCCAGTGACAGGACAGTGGGCAAAAACTGGAACATTGGAGGTTCCACATGAACCTAAGGAAAAACTTCTTTCCTGTGAGGGTGTTGGAGCCCTGGGACACGCTGCCCAGAGAGGGTGTGGAGTCTCCATCTCTGGAGATGTTCAAACCCACCTGGACACTTTCCTGTGCAACCTGGTGTAGCAGGACTAGATCATCTCCTGAAGTCCCTTCCCACCTTGATGATTCTGTGCTTGAATAGTAAAGCAGGATGGTGTGGAGATGTGCAGGATGTGGAGCAGAGCACCAAACAGCCAACAAGTCACTACTAAGGCAAAACTTGTAGGCTGGACAGGGAAAGCCAAGTGGCTTGTGTAGTGAGGGGCACCGTTGCAGGACCATAGATTATAGGGTGGGGGAAGAAACATGAAGTTGTGCAGGGTGGGGGAAAGCTGCCTTGGAGAATGCCTGCAGAGTGCCACCCTCTGAGTGCCAGGGGTGAAAACACGCTCTGTGCCTGCCTTGCAGTTTTTGAAGTACACGACAGCGACGTAGAGGGCTTACTGCGAAACCTGCGGGATGAAACACAAGCCATAAACGATGGAGTTGTGCTACTCAGAGGCCTTCCCTTCAGCTCCACTGAGGATGATATTGCAGACTTTTTCTCAGGTAACTCAGCCTCCTCTGTGCTCTTTGTTTATGAGGTGTTTACTTCTCCAGGTTGATGCTTAGCTCAGCTGTTGTTCCTCCAAGTGAGAGCAGCAAAAGTAGGTGCAGCCTTGAACACCTTTAACAGTATAAGGAGTTGCTGTCCCTCTGCAGCCAGAAGTAAGAAAATCTTTCTGAACAAGGTTTTGGCTGCCAGGCTTCCTTGTACCTTTGGTTTTCTGCAGGTCTAACCTAAGGTCAGTACTTGCAGCACTCTTACAGGGGTGGGTGAGGGAAAGACAGGAGGAACCTAGACCATATTGTCTACAGTTGAATTGCTACCAGTGTGTAATTTAGTAAAGTTAAGAGGGGGAAAAAAATGCCTGTATGATAGTTTAAGTAGAAGTGAACACAGCATTATACATTCACAGATGTATAATCATGGCAGTTAGATCACATATGCCACTGTTAAAACTCTTAACAGCAATTTTTTTAATTACTGACTTGTTAATGGTTGTGCAAGTTAACTGCACCAGTTCTCAGCTGAGCAAGTAGTGCACAGTCCCACTCAGTGCTAGTGCAGTCCAGGTGGTTGCTGCCTGCATTCATTAGTCAAGAAACCTTTCTAGATTTTGCAAAATAAATTGACATTTCCTTAGTTAAAGTTTAAGTTGTAGACTAAACCAAAACCAGTTCTTCCCCTCCAGCTTTTCCCACTCCAGGTAAGCACACACACACACAGAGTCCTGGAGCACGAGGGCTCACAGGAACCACCCCCATGCCAAAAGCAAAGGCCACTGAGAAGTTTTCACCTGATAACCAGCAGTTCAGTATGTGTGATAACAGAGTTAACACAGTGAGATGAGTAGGGCAGCATTTTGGGGCAAGGACTACCATTCCTTTAGGAGTTTGGGGAGACCCTTTGAGAAGGTCACAAGGCACAGAGAGGTACACAAAAAGGCATTCCTGAAACACTAAGTGTGGGAGCTCAGCCTTGTGTGCACTTTGTTATCACACAGCTAGAGCTATTTACTGGGTTATAGGCTTCCCAGGAAGATGCTGTACAGCACAGATATTGAATTTGACCTGGATTTTAAAGAGATGGGGAAAAATTAGTATAGTAAGGGAAAAATTAGCATAGTAAGAGAAATATTAAAGAGCATTTGTGTTCTGGAGTTCCTTATTGTCTAGAACTTGGATTCACTTGTTGTTTTCATAGTGACTCAAAGCCTTGAGTCAATTTGTTATTGGCAATTAAGCCCTCTATGAAAACTAACTTAAGCCCAGTAAATAGGGCTTAAAAAAGGAGTTTATAAAAAAAAAGTATGTAGGGCAGCATGAGCAGTTGTTTCAGAACTATTTCACTGCCTGATTAGCTAGTCAAAAAGCAGAAGATTAAGGGAAGAAATGTCTCTCTAAGCTACAGCAAAAGTTCTTGAGAACCTAAGTGCCTTTTTCTCCTTCTGTAGGCTTGAAAATAACTGACATAGCTTTCATTTACCGGGGAGAAAGAAGAACAGGAGAAGCTTTCGTGCAGTTTGAAGCTCCTGAAATGGCAGCTAAAGCCCTGTTACGGCACAAGGAGTATATGGGAAATAGGTGGGTGCTTTGCTGGGGTTCACAAGGGGAGAAGAACATGGTGTGAAGCTTGGTAACCGAGTTACAGCTGGCTTAATACTTGTGAGACACCTCATCTTAGCCTGTCCCATACTTACATTATTATTGGGGAGGCTTCTGCCTTTATTGCCCTAAAAACCTAGATTGAAATTTAGATTCAAATTTCAGTAGAAGTCATAGCTGAACCTTCCTCATAGTGACACCAGACTGTGGCTTAAAACATTTATCTTCTACTAGCACCCTCTGAAATACCCTGTGTAACCCAAGTGTTACCTCCTCTGGTGATGTTATCTTTAGAACCTTGGCAAATCTGAAGAAAAGAAGATGAAGGCTTCTGTGTGCTGCAGAGGCACCTTCAGTGCTTGGAGCTTGGGGGAATTTGGGGTCCCTCAGAGAAAGTCTTTGGGTTTTTTAAGTACTCCTGGAGGCAGTGTTACGTCAACAAAATGGGGTGATAGCATTTGGAACAGGGAACACGATATAAACACTGCCTGCCCCACCACAAGTGCACAGGGACCCTGCAGCTCCTGCAGGCATTTTTCCTGCCAAATTTCCACCCTGTTCCCTGGTGCTTTCTGCAGCTTGAGCAACCCTTGCTGTTCCCTGCAGCCCAGCACCGGGCACAGTCAGAGTCTCCACATGCAGTCCCTTGAGTGAAACACAGCTTTACCACTCACCTCTGCCTTGGGTCCATTCCCAGCACTGGCTGCTGGCTCTGCCTCTTTGGTGACCACATCCACCTGGGCTGTCCTTCTTTCTCAGGAACCCACTTTGTTCCAGCACACTGGGCCCTGTGCCACACACTTCTCTCACCAGAGCCTCTCTTTCTCAAGCAGAAGCATACACCACTTTTTCCCAGAACCCTAAGCTGCACTCAGCAAAAAAACCCAGTTAAGACTCCTTTTAACCCGCTGTGGTTTCTCAGTTTTCATTAATAACCCACTAAGTTCTCTTCCCCAACAGCAGGTAGTAAAAAACCTCTCCAAGCCTTACCACTTGTACACAGCACCAACTTCCTTTCTTCTGCTTCCTTATTTCCTGTTCCCAGTCTGCATTTCCCTGTGTTTGCCACCCCACCCATATGAAAAGGAAACAGCTGCTCTGTAGGTGTGCTAAATCACTGAATTAACTGTCACACTTCCCTGCTCTCCCACAGAGATTGATTAATTCTCAATCTGCTGTGCATTTTTTCATTGTCACCATGGAAGGAGAGCTGATCTGACTCACCTGCCCCAGATCATAGACCTCTGGTTTTGTGTCCCTGTCCCAGCTGGGAGTGGTGCCAGCTCTCTGAAAGGTTAGCACAGGCAGCTCTGAGTTAACGAGTTCTGGGGCAGGTCTATGTAAAATACATAGGAGTTATAATGTTAGATCTTGACTAAACCTGCAAATGGTTTGGTTTTGGGTTTGTTGGGTTTTTTTCTGCAGTGTAAGTGGGATCTTGCTGGAGTCCCTTGATGTTGCATGACCTACTGATGTATTATACCCAAGACTTTCACACACCCCATTACATTTTATCTCATCAACTTCATAAAATCTTCCAGCTTCACTGAAGTGCTTCATATGACCCTGTCCCTCTTCTGTGTCTGCCTGAGTTATCTTGTGGGGTTGGGTGGTTTTTATGAATTTGGGGCTTATAGAGCTGGGAATAGTGCAGTTTGCAGAGATGCAGTGAGGGGAAAACAGCCTGTACACAGGGCTGCTCAAAGGGGCTGTGTGAAGAAACAGAAAACACTTTTTCAGAGGAAATAAATGTGTGTTTCTGTGACAAAACAGCACGTGGGCTTGTCAGCCATTGACACCACTTCCACTAGAACTTTGTCTCAGCCTCTGTCCAGCCCAGACTGGTGATGTGTCTCACAGTGTGTGGGTTTGTGTAGGAGAGTGGCTGGCACTGTGAGTTAACGGGGCTGCCAGAAACAGAACTGCAGATTAATTAATACTTCAGAACCGGTGCTTGCCGTACCGTGGTGCTCACACCCGGCACCTGAGCAGGGCTGAGTCAGGAGAGCGTCCTGAAGGTACTTGCTCAAACCCTTGAGGAGTTGTGGAGGTGCAGGGTGTGCCATGTCATCTTTCCCTTTGAATTCCAGGTATATAGAGGTGTACATAAGCAGGAAGCATCACATGCAGAGGCACGTGCCTTGTGACAGGCAGATGGTGCCCTACCCCAGAGCGAGGAGGGAGCACGAATCCGTTGCTGAGGAGAGGGGCTGGAGCAACGCGAGCGGCTCCGACACGGACAGAGACACAAGTGAGTCCCTCCCTGCCCTGGGTATTTGTTTGACCCAGATTGTCTGCTGTGGGCCTGACTGTGTGCCTGCAGCTTTCATGTGAGGGAGGAGATGACTACAAATGTTAATGATGTTTTATTCTCCATCCCACAGAACTGTACAGCGAAGGAGCAGAAAGTCCCAGGCAGGTTTTGGAATCTGGGAACATCTCATCACCACCGCACTTTGTCCATGTGAGGGGTTTTCCTACCCAAGCCAGTGCCCAAGACATCATAAATGTGAGTAACTGTGAAACTGTGAGTGACAGTTGGTGGTCATTACCAATGCAAAGCTACAGATGAAGTGACTCCAGATGTTTAATTTCTCTGTGTCTGTGCTGGTCCCCGGTGCTGCGTGGCTTCAGGCTGAAGGTGTTTGGAACCTTGACCTTGCTGAGGGTTCCTGGCTCCCCAGGGTGGCCGTGGCCTCACCTCTGTAAATAAGAGTGGTTAAAGCTTGCTGGGCTGCCTTAAAGTCTGTCACTTGGACTTGCTGTTAGCTAGATTTCAGAGTGGCTGGTTGTACAAGAATGAATGTCAGAATCTTTTGAGTATCAATTTTATTTCATTTTCATAGTATAACAGAGTCACAGAGCAAATGCAGCTGTGCTTAGCAGCTTTGGTATGTACCCAACATCTGCACTGTTGTGTCTTTCTCAGCAAACTCTTTGCTTTCCTCCTCTTCAGTTTTTTGCTCCGCTGAAGCCGAGCAGGATCATGATGGAATACAACTCCCACGGAGACGTCACCGGAGCAGCGGACGTGCACTTCGAGAGCCAAGAGGACGCCGTTGCTGCCATGGCTAAGGAGGGCTCCCAGCTGCGTGAGTGGAGAGGAGGGGCTCTTAAAACCCTGAGACTGGGCTCCTTGGGTGGTTTGGCACAGCTTGTCAGGCTGCTGTTAACACTCTGTGCTAAAAGAGTGTCTGAAGTGTAGATTCCCAAATTACCCTGGAATGTGACACTGGGGGAGGGGGAGAAAAAGAAAATATAAGATATATGGGGGTGTGAACACAGCCTGCCTCTAACCCAGCCCGCCTCTCTCACCTTGTTCCCCAGAGTGCAGTGCCATCAAGTTATTCCTGAATGAACATCCCAAGGCCAAACCAGACTGCTAGCGACAGTGGCGTGCTCTCGGCTTTGGTGAGTGCATTTTTATTCTCAGTTGTTCCTGTTCCTTTTTTAGGCTTGCTATTTCTGATACTTGGGATTTCAACTAGCTTAAAGGCTAAAATTTAGCATGGCTGAAGGGGATCATCACAGCTCATCTGAGGTCAGGCATTGAGCCTGGACTCTGGCCTGGGAACCCAGGTTCCACGGAGTGAAAGTCCCTTGGCACAGGGGCAGCAGCTGGCAGAGGTTGCTGTGCTGCCCAGGCATTGCACAGGGACTCAGCCACTTGTGCTTTCACAGCTGGAGCGTGCTGGAGAGCTTTTGTTCTCCTCCTCCCTGTAAACGCTGCCAGTGTGACTGAGAAAAGGCTGTGACGGGGTTGTGTTCCCTGGCAGGGAAGAGGTAAACGTGGCTAAATACTGTCCGTGGAGTGACAGTCAGTGGTCTTTGGCTGGGGCAGAGCATTGCTTACACCGTTCAGACAATGCTGTTGGGCAAAGTGACGTTCCTGCAGCTTTTTTTTTTTCTTTTCTTTCTTTTTTTAATCCATCTGCTCTCAGAAGCAGGCCCATGGCCCAGCTAAGGGTGGTAGTGCAGACAGAGAGTCATGTTGGTCAGTATCAGCAGGAGGGATGTGTCCTGTGCCAGGAGAGCTTGGGGTTTGGTTTTTTTGTTTGAGTTGTTTAGTTTGGGGTTTTTTTTGGTTGTTTTTTTTTTTGTTTGCTTTTCTTTGGGGTTTTTTCCTCCTCCTTGGAAATTGGTCACCTCTCCTTGCCCTTTACAAGAGAAGAACTGTGAGCTGTATTGGGTGTGGGCAGGAGGGAGGTGGGCACAGTGCAGTGCAGCAGGTGGTGCTGCTGTCACATCAGGTCAGCCCTTCACTGGGCACACAGGACAGCCCTCCCTGCTGTGACAGGAGGAGGACTCAGGTCTGCAGGATGTTGGTGCTGGGGAAGCAGTTTCCTGTCACCTTCAGGGAGGGTCCTGGCCAACCAGTAACACTGCTGTGCCTTCCCTTCTGAAAGAGGGGGTGTGTGTTGGTGCTCCCCAGGGGGCTGCCCCCCACCTTCAGAGGTAGGGTGGGTACCCCCTGTGCCCCACACAGCCCCAGGGCCCCGGGGTGTGATGGAGACTGGGGATGGGCACATGGGCTGATTGAAGATGCGTGTGGAGCTGGGACCTGTGCGCCACGCAGCCACTCTGGGACAGGAACAGCCAGAACTGCAGGTGGCCCCTCTGCTGGGACTTGGAACCACAGCTGTGTCTGTGTATGTGCGTGTCCGTGGGTGTGTGGGCGTGTCTGTGTGTCCCTGTGTGTGACCATGTCCCCGTGTCCCCAGGTGTGTGTGTGAGTCTATGTGTGTGCGTGTTCCAGCGTGTGGCTGAGTGTGTGTCCCTCTGCATGTGACTATGTCCCTTGTGTGTGACTGTGTGTCTGGCTGTGTGTGACTATGTATGCGTGATTGTGTGTCTGTGTATGTTTGTATGTGCCTGTCTCTGTGTGTGTGTCTATGTGCATGTCTGTATGTCTGTATGTGTGCATGTGTGTGTGGGTGTCAGTGTGCGTGCACGTGTGTCCATGTGTCTGTCTGTGTCCATAGTGTGCCTGCAGGCCTGTGTCTGTCCCTGCTCGCTGCAGCCCCCCACGCCCGTGTCTCAGGTGTTGGGGCTGTCAGTGGCACCTAGCCACTGCTGGGGACACGTCTGGCAGCGCCGGGTGCTGCCGTTCCACGGCGGGCGGGAGCTGTGGCGAGGGAGTGACTTTTCTTTTCCTCTCCCTTCTGTTTTAGGCCCAAGCGCTCCCGTTCCGTGGGCAGGAGCAGAACCGCCGCGTGGGAGCGTCGCTGTCACTGTCATCGCACACAGAGTGGGTGACGTGGAGCCCAGCGCTGGGGACAGCAGTGGTGACAGGGGCGGGGGGCTGGGGAACGCCAGGCAGGGAAATAAAGGTGTATGGCTGGGACTGAAGTGTGTGTGGGTCCTGCAGCACTGACACACGGGCACACGGACACAGACACAAACAGGCACACAAGCACACGCGGACACACACAGACGGACACACACAGAAACACAGACACACACAGAGACACACACAGAGACACACACAGACAGAGACACGCACACAGAGACACGCACACAGAGACACGCACACAGAGACACGCACACAGAGACACACAGAGACACAGACGCACACGCAGACACGCGCACACAGAGACACACACAGGCACGCACACCCACAGGCACACACATACACAGACGCACGCAGACACACACCGAGACACACGGAAACACGGAGACAGACACACACAGAAACACAGACACACACAGAAACACAGACACACACAGACAGACACACACAGACACGCGCACACACACAGGCGCGCAGGCACACACACAGGCACACACAGGCGCGCACACACAGGCACACGCACACAGGCGCGCACACACAGGCGCACACAAGCGCACAGGCACACACAAGCGCACGCACACACAGGCAGGCGCACACAGGCAGGCGCACAGAGATAGACACGCACACCGAGACAGACAGACACCCACACACAGACACACGGACCGACAGACACAGATCAAAACACAGGGATGGACATCTGGACAGACAGATACATGGACAAAAGGGACAGACAGACGGACACAGGGATGGACAGATGGACAGACACAGGGACAGACAGACACAGGGACGGAGACACGGACAGATAAACAGACACGGGGCAGACACATGGACAGACGGAGACACCAACAGACTAGATGAACAGACACATGGACACGCGGACACAGGGACAGACAGACATGCGGACAGATGGATACACAAACAGGGACAGACGGACACAGGGACGGACAGACACACGGACAGACAGACGGCCACACGGACAGACAGATGGCCACAGGGATAGACACATGGACGGAGGAACAGATGGATGCACAGACACAGAGAGGGACAGACGGGCACAGGGACAGACAGACCGACCAACACGGACAGACCAACCGGGACGGACAGACCGACGGGGACAGACAGACTGACGGGCACAGGGACGGACAGACCGACGGGGACAGACAGACTGACGGGCACAGGGACAGACAGACCGACCAACACGGACAGACCAACCGGGACGGACAGACCGACGGGCACAGGGACGGATGGACCGACAGGGACAGACAGACCGACGGGCACAGGGACGGACGGACCGACAGGGACAGACAGACGGACAGACGGACCCAGGGACGGACAGACAGAGAGGAACAGACGGACAGACAGACGGACCCAGGGATAGACAGAGAGGGACAGACAGACAGACACAGGGACAAACAGACCGACGGACACAGGGACGGACAGACGGACAGGCAGACACGGACAGACAGACAGACAGGGACAGACAAGACAGGGACAGACAAGACAGGGACAGACAAGACAGGGACGGACGGACACAGGGACGGACGGACACAGGGACGGACGGACAGACAGACGGACCCAAGGACGGACAGACAGACAGGGACAGACAGACGGACCCAAGGACGGACAGACAGACAGGGACAGGCAGACGGACACAGGGACGGACAGACGGACACGGGGACAGACAGACAGACACAGGGACGGACAGACAGATAGGGATGGACAGACGGACACAGGGACGGACAGACGGACACGGATGGACAGACGGACACAGGGACAGACAGACAGACACAGGGACGGACAGACAGACAGGGATGGACAGACGGACACAGGGACGGACAGACGGACACGGATGGACAGACGGACACAGGGACGGACAGACGGACACAGGGACGGACAGACGGACACAGGGACGGACAGACGGACACAGGGATGGACAGACGGACACAGGGACGGACAGACGGACACGGATGGACAGACGGGCACAGGGACGGACAGACGGGCACAGGGACGGACAGACGGACGGACACAGACAGACAGACCGGCACAGGGATGGACAGACGGGACAGACAGACAGACGGGCACAGGGACGGACAGACGGACACAGGGACGGACAGACAGACGGACACAGGGGCGGACAGACAAACAGGGACAGACAAACGGACAGAGACAGACAGACATGGACAGACGGACACAGGGGCGGACAGACAAACGGACACAGACAGACAGACATGGACATACCGACGGGCACAGGGACGGACAGACAGATGGACACGGACAGACGGACACAGGGACGGACAGACGGACACAGGGACGGACGGACCAACCGACATGGACAGACCGACGGGCACAGGGATGGACAGACCGACCGGGACGGACGGACAGACACAGGGACGGACGGACACAGGGACGGACAGACGGAGACAGGGACGGACAGACAGGGACGGACAGACAGGGACGGACAGACAGACACGGACACAGGGACGGACAGACGGACACGGACACAGGGACAGACTGACGGACACAGGGACGGACAGACGGGGACAGACAGACGGACACAGGGACGGACAGACCGACTGGGACGGACAGACGGATGGACACAGGGACGGACAGACCGACCGGGACGGACAGACGGACGGACACAGGGACGGACAGACAGACACAGGGACGGACAGACGGACAGATAGACACAGGGACGGACGGACACGGACAGACAGACGGACACAGACAGACCGGCACAGGGACGGACAGACAGGGACAGACAGACAGACGGGCACAGGGACGGACAGACAGACACAGGGACGGACAGACAGACACGGATAGACATAGGGACGGACAGACCGACCGGGACGGACAGACGGACACAGGGACGGACGGACACAGGGACGGACGGACAGATGGACACAGGGGCGGACAGACCGACGGACACAGGGACGGACAGACCGACGGACACAGGGACGGACAGACCGACCGGGACAGACAGACAGACGGACACGGACAGACAGACACAGGGACGGACAGACCGACGGACACAGGGACGGACAGACCGACCGGGACGGACGGACAGACACAGGGACGGACAGACAGACACGGACACAGGGACGGACAGACGGACACAGGGACGGACAGACGGACGGACACAGGGACGGACAGACCGACCGGGACGGACAGACAGACACAGGGACGGACAGACCGACCGGGACGGACAGACAGACACAGGGACGGACAGACCGACCGGGACGGACAGACAGACGGACACAGGGATGGACAGACAGACGGACAGACCGACAGGGACGGACAGACAGACACAGGGACGGACAGACGGACACAGACAGACAGACAGACACAGGGACGGACAGACAGACAGGGACAGACAGACGGGCACAGGGACGGACAGACGGACGGGCACAGGGACGGACAGACAGACGGACACGGACAGACAGACACAGGGACGGACAGACAGACAGACACGGACAGACACAGGGACGGACAGACACACGGACACAGGGACGGACGGACAGACACATGGACGCAGGGACGGACAGACGGACACAGGGACGGACAGACGGACACAGGGACGGACAGACACACGGACACAGGGATGGACAGACGGACGGACGGACGGACACAGGGACGGACAGACAGGGACAGACGGACAGGGACAGACGGACGGACAGGGACAGACGGACACAGGGACGGACGGACACAGGGACGGACGGACACAGGGACGGACGGACAGGGATGGACACAGGGACAGAGACACGGACAGACGGACACAGGGACGGACAGACAGGGGCAGACAGATGGACACAGGGACGGACAGACAGACACGGATAGACACAGGGACAGAGACACAGACGGACACAGGGACGGACAGACATGGACAGACGGACACAGGGACAGACAGACGGACACAGGGACAGACAGACGGACACAGGGACGGAGACACGGACAGACAGACAGACACAGGGACGGACACAGGGACAGAAACACGGACAGAGGGACCCAGGGACGGACAGACGGACATAGGAGCAGACACAGGGACGGACAGACATGCAGACAGACGGACGAACAGATGGACATGTGGGCACAGCGACAGACACAGGGACCGACGGGCACACGGACAGGGACGGACACACGGACGGACAGGGACAGACGGACACATGGACCGAGAGATGTACAGATGGAGAGACAGACGAACACAGGGACAGACAGACGGACATGCGGACTGACACGTATACAAATGGACACAGGGACACAGGGACATGCAGACAGACGGACAGACACAGGCATGGGCAGAGAGATGGACAGACACACACAGATTGACATAGGGACGGACACATGGACAGACGAACATGTCGACACAGGGACAAACAGATGGGCACAAGGACGGACAAATGGGCAGACAGAGACACGGACAGACAGACACGCAGACACAGGGACGGACACAGGGACAGACAGACAGACACGCGGACACAGGGACGGACAGACAGACACACGGACACATGGACGGACACAGGGACGGACAGACAGACACGTGGACACATGGACGGACAGACAAACACGTGGACACAGGGACGGACAGACAGACACGGGACACATGGACGGACACAGGGATGGACAGACACAGACAGATGGATAAGCCAACAGGGACAGACGGACAGGCAGACAGAGGGATATGGACATAGGAACAGACGGACACAAGAATGGAGGGACACAGAGAGGGACGGACATACAGAGACACACGGCCACAGGGACGGACACACAGACAGAGGGACACACGGACAGATGGACCCACAGTCACAGACAGACAGACGGGCACAGGGAAGGGCACAGGGACAGACAGACGGGCACAGGGATGGGCACAGGGACAGACAGGCACAGATACAGGGGCAGACGGACACAGGGACAGAGACGCAGACACAGGGACGGACACATAGACACAGATGCAGACACAGGGACAGGCGGACACACTGACAGACATACGCATGGATAGACACAGGGACGGACAGACAGACGGACACAGATACAGACACAGGGAGGGACACATGGACAGACACACGGGCACAGAGATGGACACGGACAGACACATGGACACAGACGCAGACACAGGGACGGGCGGACACAGTGATGGACACAGACAGACAGACATGCAGGCACAGGGACTGACACATGGACGGACACAGGGACAGACAGATGGACAATCAGATCAACACAGGGACGGACAGACAGATGGACACAGGGACAGACAGACTGACACATGGACAGATACACTGACACATGGACAAACACATGGATGGACACGGGGATGGACACATGGACGAACTGACTGACACAGACTGACGGACAGACACGGGGACAGATAGACAGATGGAGAGATACACATAGACGGACCGACAGACAGACTGATGGACACACGGGCAAACACACTGAAGGACAAACGGATGGATGAACACACACACACGGAAGGACGGACACTGCTGGACAGGCAGGCACACAGACAGACAGATGGACACACAGACAGACGGACACACTCAGGCACACTGACAGACAGACTGACACATGGACAGACACACTCAGACACACACAGGAGGAGTGGCTGGTGCCACCGGGCACAGCAGTTGGAGCTGGCACGGGCAGGACGCACACACGCGAGGGGCACGGGCAGGACACGCACACAGAGAGCACGCGGGACACCGGGCACGGGCAGGACACGCGCACAGGGAGCACGCGGGACACCGGGCACGGGCAGGACACGCGCACAGGGAGCACGCGGGACACCGGGCACGGGCAGGACACGCGCACAGGGAGCACGCGGGACACCAGACACGGGCAGGACACGCACACAAGGAGCAGGCGGGACACCGGGCACGGGCAGGACACGCGCACAGGGAGCACGCGGGACACCAGACACGGGCAGGACACGCACACAAGGAGCAGGCGGGACACCGGGCACGGGCAGGACACGCGCACAGGGAGCACGCGGGACACCAGACACGGGCAGGACACGCACAAGGAGCACGCGGGACACCAGACACGGGCAGGACACGCACACAAGGAGCAGGCGGGACACCGGGCACGGGCAGGACACGCGCACAGGGAGCACGCGGGACACCAGACACGGGCAGGACACGCACACAAGGAGCACGCGGGACACCAGGCACGGGCAGGACACGCGCACAAGGAGCGGGCAGGACACGCGCACAAGGAGCACGCGGGACACCGGGCACGGGCAGGACACGCGCACAAGGAGCACGCGGGACACCGGACACGGGCAGGACACGCGCACAAGGAGCACGCGGGACACCAGACACGGGCAGGACACGCGCACAGGGAGCACGCGGGACACCAGACACGGGCAGGACACGCACACAAGGAGCACGCGGGACACCGGGCACGGGCAGGACACGCACAAGGAGTACACGGGACACCAGACACAGGCAGGACACGCGCACAAGGAGCACGCGGGACACCGGACACGGGCAGGACACGCACACAAGACACCAGACACGGGCAGGACACGCACACAAGGAGCACGCGGGACACCAGACATGGGCTGTCACAGTTTTATTGCGTGGAACAAAACTCACATCCAACACCCGCCCTCTGCTCCCCCCGTCCCCACGGGCAGGCGCCCACCCACGCTCCAGCGCCACAGCCTGCACCCAAAGGTGCCGGGACCATCGGCAGCGGCAGGAAGCGCGACATCCCGTGCCACACTCACACTGTCATCAGGTGGGACTCCATAGGGCCTGCTCCAGCTGTGCCGCCTTCCACAGGGCGAGCAGTGTCAGCACTGCTTTGGGCAAGCCCAGTGCCCCCCGCTGCTGCTGGGACAGCCCCAAGCCGGGGACAGCTCACAAACAAGCTCTCTTTTCCGAGCTGCAAGTGCCAGGCAGAGCGGCACTAACCTCATTTCCAGTTAAGGGCCTGGTTTCCAGTTTAATCCTCTCCCATGGCTTGGGGCTCACGGTGTCCTTTGGGACGAGGCCCACTGGGTTGGGATGCAGAACACCAGGTTTTTTATTGTGTACAGTCCACACACAAAGCATGGGGACACTGAAGTCACCGCTGGTGTCTCGCCCCTGCACAGCAACGTGCTCACACATGAGCTCTGGGCTTGTGCTTTCACCACTGTTCACAGCTACTCACCCACTGCCAAGGGCAGCACTGAGGAAACACAGCTGGTACCCACCCTGAGGGGGAAGAAAAGAGCAGAACAACTATGGAAAATGGTTCCCCTGGGATGTGCTCTGGCTCCGAGGGCCACTAAGAGGAGCTGGAGAACTTGTGAGGCTGAACATGCCAGGGCTTGGAACCAGGAGAGTAATTCCTGGTCCAGACCAGCAGTGACCACTCAAACACCCTCAGCTCTGACACCGCTTTTTAATAAACAGAACATCCCCCCCAGGAGTCAAACCCCCAACCCCTCAGCAAACCGGTACAAACCCAAATGCCTTTGTCACAAATAAATACATCACTTTTCTACTGACTACAAAACATTCCGTGGTCTTCAAGTAGGTGTCCAGTATCAACCAGACCAAACGCAGCTGTGAGTGACACCTGCTTGGTGAGGAAGCCACCACTGCTGATTGGAGTAACACAACGTTCCTTGCAGTAACAGCAACGAAGAACAAGTAGTATCAACTGTGAAACCTCATTCCACTGGGTTTCTAATTACAATTTCTACTAAGTGAAAACCATCCCCATCTCATCTCCCCTCCATTCTGACCTAACAATAACACAAAATAAATTACATTCCAGGTTTATTCCAGTTTTTTCATGTGCACAAGGGGGAGAGGTGGATCCAAGTGGCCCTAAACCTTTTGTGTCATGAGGATTTGGTATCCAAATCCCAGTGTATCCAGCTCCCCCAGGTCCCACACCACTGTGGGTGGTACACTCACACCCTTACCTTTGACCATTCTGTAGTCACAAAGTCACAGTGAAGGTCTCAGCGATGCCTCAAGGCGCCTCCACGCCAGATCAGTGCAGGACATCAGTTCTCACACCATGCACTCCTCAAAACCACCCCACCCCTGTCCCTAAAACCCAGGAGGAGAACTTTCACAGCTTGCTTGGATCTGTTGATATGATTTGTACAGCGAGCCCATGGCCAGAGGGCTGACCGAGGAAATGAAGCTCAGAAGTGTTTATTGTCCTCTTACCTGGCCTTACCCTGGCTCTGCCCCCCACAGCTGAGCCAGACTGTCCAAGGGAAAGGGGAACAGTATTTAAGTGCAGCCAGACACGAGGATAACAACGCTCCCACTTGCTCCCCGCGAGCTCTGCTCCGCAGCAGCGCGCTTTCACACCGCACGCCCGGGGACGAGACCCGTCCCGTCTTGCACACGCAGACACACGCACACAGAGCTACTCTTTGGGCGAGGGCTGTGTCCTCACTGTGCCCTCAGGCTGCTTGGGCACACTTTGGGGACAACTTCAACACCGCGGTTCTCCCAGCACAAGCTCGGTCTGAGAGCAGGCAGGTTCTCCTACAGGGAAGGCTCAGACTGCTGTTGTAGTCACAAGAGACTGTAAACACCATGAAGCTGCTTCTCCTCTGACCTCCAGAGAACACAGACAAGTGTCTTCTCCTCACATACCCCCAAACAACTCCAGAAACCATCACCAGCTACAGCTGTTTCTTGGCCACCTCTGCACAAGCCGTCCCTACAAAGGGCTGGCTGAGTACTGCTGGATGAGCTGCGCGTGGCAGGGATTGCACACGCGCTCGGGGTTAATGCTGGATGGCAGGGGCAGCTCTTTCACCGAGCAGGCTTCACAGAAGATGCCACCACAGTTCTTGCAGATGTTCTGGAAGGCAGGAAAAGGACAGAAAAATTAAACAGATAATACAAGCAGACACACAAGCAACACAAAGAAACGTAGGTTTTCTCTTATTAGCATTCTGTCAACCCAAATCCTCCACCGGGCTAGAGAAAGACCCTCCAAACTCCACTCTTGGCCCCTCCAAAGACCAGAAGTTTGCTTTGGTGCTCAGGACCAGCTCACAGCAAAGCTCCTCAGGTCAAATGAGAGTAGGTGAAAGCTTGTAGTAAAGCAGGTCAGAGCCACCAATAACAAACTGTTCAATTTTTAACTGACTGACACCACTACAGCACTTGGTCACAAGAGGGGCACATATTTTATAGCCATTTAAATACACTGGAACAACAAGTCCCGCCCCAGAGCAGTGTTTGAAGGTGCACATGTGCTTGGACATGTACCAGGGTCAGATATGAAGCTGTGGCGTTTGCTTGGAGCTCCCATGTTATCTCAAGATAAACACAGGGGAATGAGAAAGACTGGGAACACTACAGAGTTCCCACAGGTGTAACAGGAGAGGTTCACGAGGTGATTGTGGGGGGCAATCGGGTTCCCCCTCGCTGCCTGTTTTAAGCAGCATGGCCCTGCAGCTGCCTTCTGACCACCTCGAGGAACATCCTCTCCCTGGCAGGACTCCTCTCTGCTCCCATCTGTCCCTGGCTCCCTGAACTGACAGCAGCTTCATCAGCACCTTGATTGTTCCCTTGCAAACTGCTCCTGCTCCTCAGCATCAGTGGAGGAGAGGATCTGGATGAAGGCAGCACGCCCACTCAACACCCTTTTCAGTCACTCTCCCGTAATCCTTCTAGATTCAGACTGTAAGGCAGTGAGGAAAGCAACAGGGACTTAGCCACAAAAAAGAAGAAAAGTAAACCAGAAGGGCAAGGTGGGTCAAGTGGAGAAATACCAAGTGTTAACACCTCCTATTCTCGCTTCTGATCGATCCCAGAAAAATAGCACCTACCTAAAAAAGGGAAAAAGCTGCTGAGGGGAAGGAAAAACAAACCACTCAACACAGAGCAGAGTGGGGAACCCTCAAGTGACCACATTTAACAAGTGTAAGGGTGAAGTGGGCTTCAGAAAAGGGCTCATTTCTTTATCCCCAGTAGGAAAACAGGCTATGCTACTCAAAAGTGAAAATCAGAAGAAATACATTCTCCAGGCGACAGAGATGACAGCACGAGTCCTGGAGTTACCTTTTTCCTGCTCCGGCTGCTCTCTTCGTGGCAGAGCTGGCAGATCTCAGCATTTCCAGGTCCCAACAGCTGCTCCTAAACCCAAGGTAAAACCAGACATTCTGCTTCACACACTCCTTAAACAGCACCTGTGTGAGAGCTCAGCATCCGACCCACATCTTACACCGGGGAGGAAGATTCCACCTGCTTGTTTCCAAGCCCTCTCCATTCACACACACCCTGCAGCCCCACAGGACCACCAGGCACCTGCAGGATGAACTACTGCTGCACTGGCTACACCACACGGCACACGGGGAAGCACAGTGAACCAAAGACCACGCAGCTCCATTTTCAGGCTCAGATCAAGGCTGCTGGCCCAGGAACCAGGCAGGAACTCAACATCTTTTTCACTGTGAAAGAGAGCTGACAAGGTGTAGAAATTCCCTGTAGACAGGATGCACTGTGAGCATCACAGCATCCCACTGACAGTTGGGGTCTAGCTGTGTTTTGCCAGGCACTCAGCAGAGAAAAGAACGGATTCTGGTCAATTTGACATCCATGGAAAAAACAGAACAGACCAACTGACCAAACCCACCCCTTCTCTCTAACCAGTGTAGCAACTGCCAAAACCCCAGCCCAGACCAAGGTTAAACACCGCCATTTTCACCAACACTAAGCTCTATTATGTTTTTGTTGTTCTTTTTAGACACACCAACCCAGGACAAAAGAGTAACACAAGAGGTTAATAAGAGTTTCAAAAGCAACCCTGTTGTGCTGAGGAGGCAAAATGTCCTCATGTAGGTGCAGCACTGCCAGCTCAAAGCCTTTCTCATGAGATGAGCAGCATTTTCCCACTAGGGAACAATTGCTGCCATGGACTTTACAGACAAATCCTCACCGAGGCAAAACCTGAAGGACAAGGCTCAGGGTATCTGGGCAGGGAAGATGCTGCAGCGACCCAGGAGGTCCCTCCCAACCCCTGCCCTTCAATATTTCAATGCAAGAAAAAGAATCACCAACCTGCTCCTCCTGTGTGCTGCTCGGTAACCTAGAAGGGAAGAACACTGTCACTTGGAGCTGGCCCTCCAGTCATTGCTACATTTAAGAACAACAACTGGACTACCAGAGAATTCCCTCATCCTGTTTTTAAAATCCCACCCATACAGATTTTGGGGTTTGTTTCTTCTCAAGGAGGCTGACAAGTGCTCACATGAGAGATAACGTGTTGATAAACTTTCAAACAGCAAAGCAAAGAGGCAGGAAGTGACTGGTGCTGTCAGACATGCAGCACTCCTGGCTAAGTGGGAAGAGCAGGAGAAAAAAAACTCGCCAAACACCTTCAGAAGAGCAGAAGAAAGGGAGCAGGAACATAGAAAAGGCTGTTTAAATGGTACAAACACAGTTTGAAACTAGCTTTAAGCATTATGACTGCGAAACCTTTGATCCAACGTCTGTGACAGGCAAAAATAACGTGTTTTGAGGCCTTCCAGACCAACAGGCAGCCTGACACTCACACTGCTGACACACTCAAGGTGAAACAGGGGTTCAAAGCATTTGAGGCCTGGGGGGTTGTTAGGACCTGCTGCAGCACATCTGAATCGAGCTCGTGCTATTTGTAAGACAACACTTTTGTGGTTAAGTTCATATTGGCATTCAGGTGATTCAGACTCTGTCAGAGCACTGATGTGCAGCGTACTCCAAACAGGCTGTCACCGTCTCCGAGCAAAGTCCTCATTCCAGAGCTGCTCCCTGCAGCTTCTAAAACATCTTTTCACATTTGAAACCGAATCTGAAACTTGGCTTTCAAATGGTAAACAAAGCCTACAACAAGAACCCTCCTCTGAAATACTGAGTTTGGAAACATGCTACCTGAACTACATTTTTATACAGCCATTTCCTTAAAATATTATTTCAAGTTCTCTTTCTCCAACAGTCTCTATTCTTGTCCAGAAGCCACGGGTTATTAACTCCAAATGCCATGGATCCACCAATCCTTCTCCCTTCCCTCACCAACAAAGATACCTTCTCTGGACTCGAGTACCAAAGGCCCAGGTCTCTGCAGTAATGAACTTTATGAAGGTTCATTAATAAGAACAATTAGTAAACAGCACATTTCTACTAACTCAAAGGCAAATGGGAGAGAGACAGAGCTTTTCAGATCCAGAAATGCTGATGGCAAGCATCAGCTCCTCCTTCCCTTTGAGAGCTATGAAAAAGCAGCAGACAGACCTCAAAGGACATGAAGTTGGGGAAAAAAAAAATCTGTCTTAGGAAGGCAAGTTGCACTATTCCAAACTTCCCACCAGCAAAGAAATTAGAGACATGGAAGCAGGACTTAGAAAAGGAGAAGGCAAATTGGGATTTCTTTTCTTCCATACTTGTGTGGCACGACACTGTTCTCCTCTCTCAGCGGCTGTTTCAGTTTAGCATTTCCTTCCTGGATTTTGAGCTTCCCATCCTGTCAAAAGGAAACATTTACCCATCAGTTGAGCTCTCTGCAGACTCTGGTTTCACCCCTGCCACACTGCTCAGGGAGCCTTCCCATTGCTATTTTGGGAATAGTGATCTGCCTGTCCTTGGCACAGAGTCGTATTTGGACACGTGAAAGCATGCAAACACCAACCCAGCCTGGAGCAGCTCTACCTCCTTTCCTTTTGCTGTGAAAAAAAAGTTGAGTTCATATTTTAGAGATGGGACTCTTAAATATGTCCAGTGGCCTCCTTTGACTAGAAGGTACAAGGAACTTCACAGCTACCATCTTTTATAGCAACAGCAGAGGTTGAAAAGGTAGATGGACTGAATAGGTGTTTTCAAGACTGACCAACAAGACACATCCTCTCAGTGAGGAAAGGAAGCAAATCCTCCCTCCCCTCCTCCCCAGCTAAGCTCTGGGTCACAGCCTGAGCCATGCTGTATAACACCACCCTGAGACACGACTGCCAGACCAGCCCCCACCTGCCTGGCAAAGCCGGTACCACCACCCACGCACCCATCGCTCTACAGTGCCGATTACAGTCTCGGTGGAGCTCTTCCATTTGTGCTAATGCAAGCTTCCACCAGATCAACCCCCACCTACAAGTGTTGAGCCAGGAGAGAAATCCCCTCTGAACTGGCTTTTTGCACACTGGCCCATTTGTCCCTAGTGGGAACACCCTCCTTGTGCTACAGTCAAGGGAGGATAACCCCAGGGACAGGCTGTCAGCTACAACAGCAGCTCTTGGCCTTCCAGAGAGGTAACCAACTGCTGGTTTAAAGATCCACCACCCAGTTTGGGGGTTTCTTGTTTTCATTTTTATAGCATCACACTTGGCCCCTGATTCTTTCTACTGAATTAGAGCTGTTCTCTACAGCAAATGTGAATTTTTGATAAATGTATCGTGATGCGCAACTAACTGAAATTGTGTAATATTGGTTCAAAAAAGCAAAACCAGACTGGTTCAAGCAGCCCAGGGAAGCCCAGTGAAGGCAACCCTCAAGTACAGCAGCACACATGAAAACTGTGGAAACAACCTCTATCACTTCACAGTTCCCACTGTCACAAGTTTTGTTCTCTAACACAACCGTTTCGCTGCCAGTTCCCAGCAGAAGAGCCTGTTTGGTTTTGCAGAAAAACCCACAGAGCAGATTTGCACTTTCAAAGGCAAATGTATTGCTAAAAAAGGAGTTTCACTGGGGACTGGGAGTTTTACTCCCGAGATGAACACTGTGCTTTGCTTTAAAAATCACCAAATTCACTAATGGACAGCACTATAAGAACAATGCCAGTGACTTCTGATGCCCTCAAAAGATAATTCTGATAATTTTGTCTTCCAAGTTTTACTGTTTACCTTTTTCAGGAGAATTTTCCTTGTTATGATGCAAAAAAACCCCAACAAAACAAAAAACCAAAAAAACCCGAGGAAGTTTGCTTTTCCTATAACATAATGGGTACAGCATCTCTCCTGCTGTATTTATAAAAGTAGTGAAGGAAAACCATGGTCACTATCAAGATGTGGTCAGGTCCCCAGCTTGGAAGAGCAAAGCAGTGTTCTGCAATGAAGCATAACGCCTGCAATATTTTTGTGAGGCTCAACTGAATCAACTGCCTATTTAGCACATGTGAAAAACATTCCAAAGCTCATTTTGTGTTGGCACGTTAACCATACATATTTATTGCCCAATAAAGCTCAGGAAAAGCACATGAGCAAAACAAAACCATACTTTAACAAGAACAAAAGTCCTATTACCTGTCTTAGCCAATTCTTTGTGTCTTTTCTGTTTTCTTGGCTGCGTTGATGACTGTGTGACCATCTGTCTCTCTCCCGCCTCAGTTCTAGTTCAAGGTGGTTCCTAGAATATCCAGGTGGCATTGTGAATACAGGCTGTGGCTTTGTAACACTCGACATCAAGAGCAAATGAACTATTATGTCACCTTGTCTTTCTACAAAAACAATTGAACCCCCACTCAAGAGCTGAAAACTGCCTCTTGGAATAAAAAGTTGTCTCACATTGTGTTAAACCATAACATGTGAGGATGGAAAAATCTAAGTTCTTTGAATTCCAGCACAATTTTGCAGATAATAAACATGTTGACTAAGTCTGCAAGTCCTTAAAAAAATAGTTATTCATCTATTACAGAACTGTTGATCAGTGTCCTGTCCAAAAAGACATTCTTCAGCAGGTCAACTGCTACAGGACAGGCTGTGAAACCCAAGGCGACATCCTTGACCATTTCCCACATTCAGGAGGACAACTCCTCAGCAGGTCAAGGATGAACAAGCACACCCGAGGTCCCTGACGCAGCCCAAAGCAGGCTGAGAGAAGCACAACACTAAATCTAGCTGTGGATCTCAGACCCTTTACTCTGGGGCACCAGAAAGCTCAGCACCTCCACGACTGCAGCCTGCCGGCACGCAACAGCAACAAAGCTCTTGGGAGGACATGGATCATCAGGGACTGAAGAGCCAGAAACCCCATTTTCTGAATTATTTCAAGTAAAATATGGTAGCTGCTGCAGGAATTGACCTCTGCTCCAAAACCAAAGCCTAGAAACCGAGTATCTGCTGGTGAAAGTAGCATCAACACTCAGAATGCTCATTGCTATTAGACCAACATTATCCATTATTACCCTCGTTAGCCTCCACACTGCTCCAACTGTTTATGAAGTAACTCATGGTGAGTACAGCCTCGTTAATTACCTAGCCCAACTGAAGTGAGTAAAGCTAGTGGAAACTTCCATCCAGAAATGAATCCTCACCCATGTTGACATTTAAAAACAAACCAACTGAGGGAATTCCTGTTTCTAACTGGGATTTAAAAACCACCACCACCACTAACACAAAAAGTCCCATTTCCTCCTCAAGGTATTGAATTCAAGCAAGACTACCCAGCAACCACGGCAGCACCCTCCAGTAACTCACTGCTTTAGAAACCCACTTAAATAAAGCAGTACAACCTCACAGCAAGGACTCAGTCATTTTCATTCTGTCATCCTGATTCACCTTGAAGGACAAAGGAATTGGAAGAAGCCCAATGATGCAAAAATAGACCAATTTGCAAATGTCCTCCCCAAGAAGCTACACTAAGAACCTGAGTCAGTGCAAGGTCCCTGTGGAGAGAAGATGCCTTCCCAATTTATTTGTATAACCTCATACAAGTTTCTGGGAAAAGCCATTTGCTGGCTTTGGGGGTTACCCTCTGTAACTTTCTGCAAAAGGAAACAAAAAACTGTGCTAGGAGGGGACAAAAAAACCTCAAAATTTCACAACAAAAAACCTTCAAAAATTCCCACCCAAAAAAAACAAACCACAAATGCATCCAGCAATGTTTCCACACAATTCATTCCAGTGACCTTGCAAAAAAACCAAGGATGCATTGTAGCTGCAGAAGGAGAGATCCTCCAACCCCCCTGCCATCAGCAGGGACACCTTCCACTAGACCAGGTTGCTCAAAGCCTCATCCAGCCTGGCCGAGAACACTTCCAGGGAGGAGCAGCCACAGCTTCTCTGGGCAACCTGGGACAGGGTCTCACCACCCTCACAGTGAAGAATTTCTTCCTAGATTCCTCTTCCAGAATATCGTGATGTTTCACTTCCACCCCAGAGATGTTCTGCAACCTGTTTCTGACATTGCATCACCACACAAGATTTGTACTTTTGCTGGTGGTTTCTGCTGACCACGTAGTTCTTTTGCATCTTCTACCAATCTGATTTTTCAAGTTGTAACTTCACAGACACAGTTTAAAACATTTAGCATCTCACAAAGCATTTCACCTCCCCAGAGGCACCTAAAACACCACTTGTCTCTCTCCACCTCCAACCCCTAATCCCTTTTGCAACCACCCTGCCTCCTTTCTACCAGACACAGTTAGGAACAGCCCAGAAAATAGATTAAAAAGGGATCTCTTCACCGCTGCCTGGAGAGCTCTTCCACTTCTAGCTGGAGGCTGTTGATTTTGTCCCCAAACTCCTGCTTGAAGAGACGGTTGTCCTGCTGGGCCAACTGACGGTCCTTCTCTGCCTGTCGCAATCTGGATTTGAGCCACATGAACTTGTGATAAAAAACAAAAGCCATGGTGGGGAGGAAGACCGAGTTTAAGCAACAAATTAAAAAAAACCCAGTGAAAAGGTAAAGCCAAAAAAAAGGAATGGTCAAAACAATGGAAAGGAGGAAAATATTTTAAAGAAAAGCAAAATGGAGGTGAACCAGGCAAGAAGCTCTGATTTTCAATAGTTTTTATTCTATTACTACAGTTTACAGCCATTAGATGAAAAACAGAAAACATCACTTTTATCCAGATTCAAAGCAAACCTCAAGTACACAGAATTTTAAGTCAAATTTGATTTTAATGTACGTTACATTTCAGCTTTACACATGTAACTGGAACTTGCAACAGAGGTTAGCTACTATATTGAGAATTAGTGCATTTTCCTGGCCTCTTCCGTGGTCTGATACATTGGCTCCAGCGCCCCTTAGTCCAACAAAGCATCTCCACTTGGGGCCTGACATCAGAAATGGCTGGATCCCTCCTTCTGCCTTATTTTAGTGTTACAGTGACAGCAAACAAAACCAGCTCAACCCCCTGTTTCCACAGAAGAAACGTGGGGAGGGGCAGGGGAGTTAACTGTTCTAACGAGCTATCTGGATACCTCCATGAAAGCTTCCACCTTACTGTTTTCTTGTTCTCCAGGTAGTTAAATGCATTTCTAGTACAAGGTTACTGGAAGTTAAGTACCAAGCATGCGACTTGGGCATCATGGAAAGATTTAGAAGGGGTGTCCAAGCCTGCTTGTGTGCAGGAGTCCACTCAAGCTATGCTGGGGTACACACTTGGGTACAGGGGGACTAGGCTGAGCCTCACAGAGCTTTAAACATTCCACCTGGTGACAATCAATAGGTGTTCTTCCCCTCGTTGCATGTCAGTCACATCGCCACCCACTGCCCCAAGGAGCACTATCCCACAGGACAAAGGGAGACTGGCACCAAAGAATTTTTACAGGCATCTCACTAGAGCAAAAACCCCCTTATTCAACACAAACCCCCAAAATGTGATCTTCTCAAAAAAAAAGTCTCTAGGAGCATTTACAACCCAAAGCCATTGACAGGCCAGCACGGTGAACTTCTGCAGCCACAGGGAAGAGGATATGAGTTTGTCATAGTCCAAAGCTACAGTTACTTAACAGTTTTGCACTGGGGTGTTAAATTGGCAATTATTTTTCCTATTGAGAGCTGTTTCCAAGCCTTAGCTGTTCCTTCCTTAGCAAATTCCATTTGTATTGAGCAACAGAAACTCAGAAGCAAATGAAACAAGTGTAAAGAATAGTAAAAGGCAACTCTTCCTTTTAAACCACTAACTACTCAGACAAGGAATGGTCAGGTATGGAATCACCATTTCCGCTTCTCACCACTGCACATTTTGTTTTGTTCCTGCTTTTCTTGTTGTTGTTGTTTGCTTCTTTCAAACATTGGATTATAAAGATCAGATTATTTTTTGTTAAGACTTATAACTTCCCTTTTGGGAAGGTGAGAGTCCTATCAAAACACCTCTCCTCAGCTTCCTTCAGTCGGGAAGAACCACAAGGTATGTCTAGAGGGGAATTCATGGCAGAGGTAGAAGGCAATGCAAAGATAAGGAGGTTTCCACTGAACTTACCACTCTATCATGTTTCTCTAAGACACCTAGCTACTAATTCTGGACACATGAAGTTTAAAGGAATAAGGAGAAGTCCCCACCCTCCCACCAAGTCCCTAAGGCAAAACCGTTGCAAGCAGTCTCGGTGACAAGAGGGCTGGTCTTCACGGTGAGGAGCTAGCGAGTCGCGCCCGTTTGTCTCGGACTCGGGGCTGAACCCACACAAGTGAGCGGGTAACGGCTTGGGGTACGCACACAACTACTTTCAACAACTTCCAGGGATGTATTTTTTCGTCTACTTCACAAAAAGGGTAACACAGAAAACTAGTTGACTTTCCAGAGCTGGCCAATGTGGTATTGGCTGACCCAAGCACCCAGTATCCATAAAGGTTGCAGACTTGTGCTGCTGTACACCGTGTGCACCACTGGGATGTACAGAGCCACGTGTCTCCCATTCCTTACGCTTTTCTGGTGTGTTTATTGGCCAACTCCTTGGTACTTCAACACAGGTTAAATGGCAAATTTAGGGATTTTTATACCCAACCCTAAATCTCTGAAGAAAAACCTCACTGATTTTAAAAATTCAGCAAATTCCAAATCAACTTTAGGTGACAAATAACATTTTAACAGTTGCTTTTAGCAATTCTCAAAGTCTCCCCTCATAAATGAGTTCTGATGTCAGAGCTGTGAGGTCACCAAACATGTCTAATGATGCTTCTGGATCAGTTTGTTTGCTGCACTATTTAAGGTTTTTGCCTGTTTCACCAAATCCTTTTCACTGTATAAGTAAGTCAGATTGAGGATGATGAGAAAATGGAAAAATAAGAACAGCAAGAGAAAGAGAGCAAATCCATTAGCTGAGTAGGTATCATAAAGCATTTTAAAACCAGATTTTCTACAATCAAAATGACCTTTTTGACAAAGAATTGTTCAGAATATAAACCCTAAAATGAGAGTGTTAATATAGTACACTGGCCTACTCATGAAGTAAGTCCTAGATATGCTGCTGAGAGCTGTGCTTTCCCCTGATTTTCTCAGAGCTAGCACGACAGTTAAGGCCATTTGCAGAGGCTGAAGTTCTGAACCTTTGGCCAAAGCACCACCAAGCCTGGTTTTGAGAGCAAGACTAAAGAGGAAAAGGAGCACCACTAATTCTCCAATGCATCTGCCTTAAGTGCTGAGGCCTTCCTCATTTCATGAGGGTCAGTAACATGAGAGCAGCACTGTTATTAGGAGGGAACTTGGCCCACTCTCTAAGTTCCTATTTCTTTTTGTATCAGCGCTGTCAGAGACAGTGAGTGACTTGTAATGACTTGATAACAGAAGCGTAGCTGATGTAGGTAACAAAGCTGCTATGTTAATTACTGGTATTACAGTATAATATTTTCCAGAGGAAGCCCTGCTGAGCATGCAAACCACTTCTAACAGCATCTCACTGATTTATAGCTCTTCTCATGGAGCTCTGTTTAGCAGTGGCTAAGCAGAGCACTTGAACTCTCACCTGGTCCATCAGTGTGACACTACGACTAGAATACACAAGTGATTTTATAATTGTAAAAGTTTCATTTTTTACCTTTGTTCAAGCTGTTTGATGGTGGCAGCCATCTGATTTGTTTTTTCTTCCAAACGGCTGTTTAATTCACTCTTCTGTTTCACTCCCATGTCTGAACTCTGCAAAAAATACCATTGTGGGTTTGGTTTTTTGGTTTTTTTTTAAGTAGCAGTAAAACCAAAATAAACCACAATGAATCATGTGGCACATGACACAAAAGTGGCAGAAGCCAAAAAGGGCAGGAGAAGGTGCTCAAAAAGCAAATGCCAGGTCCATATTGCAAGGACAAACATCTTGCCATACCGGTGCAGCCTACATCTGGACCCCACAAAGGGGCAACACCACGATCAATGAAGCTTCCCCTATAATACATGTAAATGCAGTACCTGTTAGTGTCATCCAACTGTTTTGCACAGAATGATTGGCTCAAGGAGAGCAGAAACAATTCTTTCCTGTTCTGAAGTTTATTTTAGGGTTTCTTTCTCAGCACTGTGTGTTGCCCTTTGTCACCACACAGTAACGTATGTAATGACACCATACACCTTCACATACTGGACTGTACTGGAACAGAAGCTACCACGGCTCAGTTTTCATACCACAACAACACAGAAGATGCTTTCCCCAGTCAAACACGTACATTTCCAGATCATCATGAGTTTTTCTTCAGAAGAAACTGCATTTTCCTTTAACCCCAAACACATTCAATCTTTCTCACAGCAAGACAAAAGAATGCTACACAGCCTGTTAACCCTTCCACACCTGCACCTCTTAAATAGAATCATTTAACTTTGAGTTGGAAGCGACTTCAGCCTCTCCTCATATAGCTTCCCCTGTAAACCCTTCACCAGTTTAGAGGCCTCCTCTGGACACTCTCCAGTAGCTTTAGATCCTTTTTGTACTGTGGTGCCCAAAATTGCATGGAAAAAAGAACAACAGTTACTGCTTTTAATTGGAATTCATTGCATTTGATTTAATTATTTGCCTACCTGCAGCTTGAAAGACAGTTCATGCTTTAGGGCCCTGAGATCATCCAGTTGCTGTCTGAGCGCCACCAGCGCATCTTGCTTCTCACAAACGTCTTTCTCCAGCATCTTCATGGCGAGCTCCATCTCCTGTCGCATCCCGATCTGCACCTCCAGCTCTTTCTCCACATCCTGGAACACAGGGAGCAGTCAGCATGACCAGCCAGCTATCCTCACCATCTGTGAGTGCCACAGCTACAGATCTGACCCAACAAAGACAATTAAGGACAACAAATCCACATGCTCAGTCCAGTGTTAAAGCAATGCTAACAGCACTACTAGCAAAGGGTCAGTAAGTACTCTACTGGTCCATCATTCTGAAGGGGACCAGTGAAAAGCTGTCAGACCTGATATTTTCTAAAAACATTCTGCTCGGGCATTTTATTCCCCACCAGTTGAACACATATTGAGTAACAGTTCAGATAAGGGATATGTTAGACCTAAAAGTGCAACAGCACTGCACGTTTTGAGAAACAAACCTCAAACTCCTGAACAGAGCCACAAAATTAACATTGCTTCTGACAAGACTGTCTCACATCAGGCTGAAACAGGCAGGTAGGAATGAAAAAAAAAAAATCCCCTGGCTAAACATATTCACAAGGGATGGTCTGACATGGAGTTATTAAATAAAAAAGCCATTTGCAGTGAGCTCCAAGCTCACACAGTCCTTACCAGCCGCAGCTGAGTCTCCTCCTTTAACTGTTTTCGTGCTTCAGTCAGTGCCTGACCATCAGCAGTTCTGTCTTTAGTGACCTAAGTTAATGAAGACACCCAATTAGCTTGTCATTAGATACTACTGACTCTCACATCTGCTGATTAATTCCTTTTCACATCACTCAAAAAAATTCTGCAACTATCAAAACTCAGAGCTCCATTCAGTTAATGCAGCAGGCAGCTTCCACGTGGAATTAATCTATTTCCCCAGGGTGCTCAGTGCACTTCAATGGGTATGAACTAAATACACAGACTGTCTGTTTTCAGAACTCACACAACATACTAAGTACGGTTATAAAACCTCAGAAAAAGATCTTATGAGTTTTAAAACTAGAAAGAGACTGACATAGTTACTAGCACTTTCAATAAATCAACACAAGATATAGATCCTGTCCCTTCATTTCTGAAAGTGACAGCCTTCCAGGTGAAAAAGGCAGAGCTCCTACATCCACAGTTCTCTGCCACCCCCTCAGGAAATCCTCCTTCCTCCTGTCCCTTCTGACACCTCCACCCAGCCAGCCAGGAACACGCTGCGTTAGCTCTCGGCTCTGCGCACACTCGGTGTGATCAGCCACAGCCAGGCAGGACTCACTGTGGCCAGGGGCCATCTGTTGCCCTCTGCAGAGGACCCACCCGGAGTCACTCTGCTCTATCGCAGTTTTTACACAAGATATGTAAGGAAATGAAGTCTCTTCCAAACACCCACTTCTCAGCTGTATTTGGGCTGAGACTGCCCAAGAGGCTCAGTAATCGTTCCCGCACACCAACCTTGCGATTGGACTCTAAGATGTAAGAGCTTTCTTCTTTAACCCGTTCCATCTCTTCCTGCAGTGTAATAATCCTGTTGTTTGCCACTGCAAGCTGTGAACAAACCAGAACAACAGTCACATATCAAAATCATGCTTGAACATTTTTTTCCTCTCTAGGTGCATTGTCTGTACTCATTTATTTTTTTTTTACAAAGAGAAGAAAAAATATTTGAAGAGACAGAAAACAACTCTGCCTCTACCACAGAGAACAACTACTATTTCATATTCACACTGCAACAGCCCTGACACATCCCAAACAAAATCATTCTGCTCAGCTAAGTGACATGGACAGAGAGAACTGTAAAACTCTTAGGATGAGACCTACTAGCACCCATTTGTCAGGGAACTCACCCCAAAAGATTTTATTACATTTATACCATTACTAATGAACTGCAAAATAATTTTAAAACAGATTACACTTATGATGTACATAAACCATTTTCCATGCTCAGACTGAACAATGTTTTATCTATAATGGTAATTTTTACTTTATTTCTTGCAAATTGTGACAGGCTAGCCAAGAAGTTGTTAAAACATTTCAGTTACTATTTTTACACTGTAGTAAAGCTCTGCACCTGTCAAAATAAACAGGACATTTAAAAATCTGTCATGTCTGGACATCTCAGAACCTACATCAGCTGTACAGCATTTGAAGCCATATCCACCATACAATTTATTCCAAGATATTTTGCAAAAAGCAGAAAGCTCTTGAAGACTTTGGAGAAATAAAGTGTATTCAACAGCTTTCAGTTTTCAGTTTATACATTTGGTTGTTTTTACACCTCATGCTTAGTTATTAGCAACATCCAGTTGAAAGGTCAGTTCTTCCAGTTCCATCATTAAATACTCACACCAGAAATCTGAAAAGAGCTCCTCCCTTATTTTTTAATCCCCGATTCCAAAAAGCCAAAACATCAGTTGATTTTCTATTACACTTACCTCCTCGGTCAGTTTAGTGTTGGATTTTTCTAAGGCATCCACCTTGGCCTGTAGATTGTTTACTGTAGCACTGTTGAAGAGAAAAAAAACCTCTACAGTAATTCCTTCTTTTTTAGAAGCCAGTTTTCTATTCTGCTATACTACATAATAGAGAATAAATAAACCATGCCTTACCTTAAATGTCTATTAAGCTCTTCTACATAGTTCTTCTGGTCCAAAATAGCTGTTATCTGACCATCTCTGGCAAAAAAGAAGTATCATTCAGCTCAGCCATTTGGATTCAAAGAACCAAGAGCCACTATTAAAGGTCTAAGAGGAAATGTGGCGATAGAGCACGCATGTCCAGTGCAGCACCAACACCTGAGGTCTCCGTGAGTCTATGGGATGTATGTGAAATAGCAAAGTCTACGCCTTCATAACCAGTTACTGACTTCTCAGAAGCTGCAACTGCTCATTCACCTGGCTGACACTCAGATGTTTCATGACACACACCCAGAATGATTAAGGCAGACAACATCTTCACGAGTACAAGTTTTTTGCAAATAAAAAACCCCATTTTTGCACTACATTTGTATTGGAGGAGTCATCTCACCAAAACCCACTCTGACTGTTAACAAATGCATGTTCTGCATGCACTTCCAGCAGGAAATCTTAACTAAATAAAGTTCTAAAAATATAATATAGATAAAACAAATGCAACTAAAACACCTGATCCTGAGGGATAGTGATTAAAGATACACCTGAATTCAAACTAGCAGACTTCCTTAGAAGGAAGCAGTACTCCAGAAGCAGCTCAGCAAGCCACACCACCTGATCCACAGGTCAGTGTGCCCACACTGGAGTTTCCAGCCTCTAGCTCTGAATGTTGCACAGCTCCATTCCTGTATGCTGGCACGAGTCATTATTACAGTTATGGGCTTTTCCCAATGGAGATTTTTTTTTCAAAGGATGTGAAGTTGCCAAAAATGAAGTGCTGTCCTGCTAGCCGTACAACTGGTGAAGGCTGCTAAGCTGCTCACCAAAAAGCCTTTCAAGAATGGCAGACCTAACTCAGCAGAGGGGCACTTGTAAAATACTTCTATCTTCAATTGCCAGTCAATGAAGAACACAGAATTTCTGGGAGACTTTCCTTTTTTATCGCTCCCTCCCAGTACTTCCAGTATCTTATTTATATATTATGGTTTATCATAGAAGAGCCATTCAGTCTAAGTAGCTTTTTAAGTAAAAACATAAAAGCTTGCCGGGCAACCCAGAATACTTGAATAGAAGTTACCAAGAGAGGAGAAGCAGGACAACTGCTTATGCTTACCCTTCACTGCCTTTTGTGCTGTTACCATCTTTCAAATACATTGAGAAATCAATAACTCCAACCTAGGAAAAAAAAATTACATTTTACATTAAAAACTTTTTCTAACATAGCTGTGGGAGTTTAGAGTCATTCAGTTAGAACATCAGTACATGTTGTGGTGGAATTATAACTGGAAATGATTTAGAAATGTCTTTATATCCACATCTTAAGAGAAGGTACAGCAGGAAGGAAACTTTCAGGATGGAGTAGTGCTGGTATGTGAGAAATCTGTTGCATGGTGGTTCCCAAAGTACAGCCTGCAACCTTAAGAGTCACTGACTGTAAGAGAAATAGCACTAAGGTGGAGTGGAGACACCATGGCCAGGCTCGGTGCAGAGCAGGGGGGAACTTGCTGGTGCTGTGGAACTGATAAGCTGCAATGTTGCTACCCTGAGACAGCATTTTTTCATCATTTTGCCAAAATCGTGTTGTCCTGGGTGGAACTTTGCTCATTAAGTTCATTTAAAGGTGACTAGACTGGAGGAGCACTGCACTGTTAGTGACTCCAGCCATGAGAGTCCTCATGAACACAACCGAGCGGCCGTGCTAGTTCATCCCAACGCAACTGGACCTTTGCTCTGCACTATCAGTCCATCTGGAGCCGTGGCAGTTCAATAAATTGAACAGGACTGACTGATAGTGCCAAACTGGGCAGCACTCAGAACCTCAGCCCAGCCACCCCAGCCCCTCTGATACCCGAGGACAAGCTGGAACACAAGGGGTTCACTTTCTGCCAAGTCTCTCTGCCCTTTAACACAACAGCTGGATTATAGCAAGGATTCATTATGCTGGTGAACTATCAAAAATTAGTGAAAACATGGTGTATTTCAATCAAAAATGTACTAGATTAATCAGCAAGTTGTCAAGCAAGTCTTAGGACATAAGGACAGAACATTACTGTCACCATATCTGTATATACAGGCTGGAACAGAAGTGCATCCAGGCTCATTTTCTTGTGTTCAACAGCTACAATGATCTCATCGCACAGCGTGAGCGAATTCACAGTTCTGGCCATTTCTCCCCTCATTTTGGCTAAGTCTGTCCCTGGTTTTGCAGTCTTCTTACTACATTTGACTCCACAGAGACACAGGTAACAGCAAAGAGAAAACCAAAATCCTGAGTCTCTGATCTCAGTGCTGTCAGCTACTCGAAGACCACAATCATAGTAACAAGCTTCTATTAGTCTTCTCTTACATCTAGTAACAAACTTGTATCTCAGCTGATTAAAGTCCTCCAAAACAGAAAGTTCTTCCTATTTAAATGATCAGAAAAAAACCCATTAACTGAACACCCAGTACCTGAGAGTCCAGGTCTTCTCCTTTCATGCAGAAGTTGGCATCGATGACGTTCAAACCTACTAGGAGGCCAGCAATGATCGCACCTTCTTCTTCCATCATCAGTGCATTAGGTTCATAAAATTCACTGCAGGATGCAAGGCAAGAGAAAACAAGGGTTATATCCTTAAAAGCTAACTAAAGTGATATCAGCTAGCATGGGATCTGTGCTATTTCAGACAACAATATAACACACCCTGAGCCTTAAGAAAAACCCAGGCAGCAGCACAGTCCACACAGAAATATATTCCTATGTGATGTCAACCTACTCCTCCTCTGACTGAAATAATGTGTCTAAGCACAGTAAGTCTTCAGGTGAGGGAAAGACCCAACAAGTAGGAGACCTGGTCCCTCAGCTGCTGAAAGGTGATGGAAAGGAAGCACAATTCTTGAGTAATGGTACAGCTCATGGAAGATTTAAGGGGGAGGTTTATTGTTTTTATTTTTTTAAGTAGCATACTTTATGCTATTTCATACTATTATTAACACAAGCCACTGCTGTATTTTCCATTGGACAATACCAAATTCTCCTTTCTAACCCCAAGTCAGCTATGGATTTACAAGGACAGCCAACAAAAACCTACTTGTTAGAGTAAAAAACACCAACATGCTTATTAAATCCTACCGCTTTACACAAACATTGTAGATGAAATCCATGGCCTTGCAATTAAACTACAAAATTATTGTTGCTTTATGAGTGGGAAGCAGAGATAAAGAGAAGTGAAATGACTTGTTTGAATTCAGATGGTAACGAAATGACAAGGTCAGAAATAAATCCAGGGCCAAGACTGTGCAGACAGAGAATGCTCTACCTTCTCTGCACAAATATTTCACCCAAATCATCTCTTTGTAAGCAAAATTTGTGTTTATTCTAATTGATATTTGTCACCAAGTGCAGAAATAACAGCTTCTGAATTAAGAACGAACACTAAGCACTTTTAATCCCTCAGAAGAAGGTCTGCATTTCATAAATATTACTACTGCTCAAAAAAAGTACACACATACTTTACCATTTGGGTGTAAAAGATCATAAAGATCTTAGAAAAGGGCAGAAGTGAACCTAACCTAACTCAAGAGTGAGCTCAGCACTCACCTGAGAAGATCTTTTCTGTTAATCAAGGCTTTCATGTATTCTGAGAGCTTCTTCTGCATTAGAGCCAGGCGAAGCCAAGCTCTTCCTCTGCCCACAGGTGTCCTACAAAGGCCAGAAACAAAACAGTCACAGACACACTGCAATGTACATTCACAAATAGCTTCATTAATCCCATTCTATCTCAAGTTTCTGCATCTCAAAGATAGAGCTGGCACTGATGCAAACAGGGAAATGCAAAGTATTCACATGCAAATAGTTACAGACAAGTGTATGTCAGCAATTGCTGCTTCTCTCATAACTAATTATGTATTTGTTGTTATACTAAATATATTTCCCTGACTTAACCCCTGCTGGAT
Source organism: Caprimulgus europaeus (assembly GCA_907165065.1). The sequence goes on from OU015526.1 coordinate 81,658,272, forward strand.
GCTACTACGTAGAGATCAGCTGCCTCAACATGTCACCTTCTAATTTAAAAATCAGTTTTGCATAAGGCAAGTCAGAATAATGTGGATACTTCAGCACAGATGCCTGAGAACACCTAGCACCTAAAGGAGCGCTGAACTCGGGTGAGAACCCACAGAGACAGCTGAAAACACCAATTCAGTACTGTTCTCTTCCACTGTTTTGCTCATTAACACGCTCACAGGATGCAATGGGTTATGGTCACAGCCCTTCCCACTCTGTCTCTCCTGGCAATCTGAAGCATGCAGCTTGAAAAATGAGCCAACTGATATGCTGCATCACAGCATGGCTCATCTAGGCTGGCCTGCTGGCCAGGAGCCAGTACCACATGCTCCAAAGGAAGGTGTAAATCCCCTGTGTGGAGCAGGATTCTGATTAGAAGGAGATTTCTCTTCCCTCTCCAGCAGACAGCTGTCTTATACCAAACAGCACGAGGGCACTTCATTTTCTGACCTTCACTAGTACAAGCAACAACTGACCATCAAAGTCATCTTCAGTACTCCCCATTCTCCACCTCACTAACATATGACAGGACATTTCCCAAGGGCTAGTAGGAACCCAAGGCTGAGATTTAGAAACTTATTATAAAATTATTCTTCACTTCAATTTATTTAATGTTTCAACATTCTTGCACAACAGGAAAAGGTACCAGGAGCTCTGGCACAGCACTGTTGGCACTCTCCACTGGTCCTGTAAGCTGTTCCAGGAAGAGTCCTGCACACATTTCCAGTAAAAGCACTTGTCCATATGTACATCACTAAATACTAACCCGAAATTAACCGTTATTGAATCTATTCACATCCTCTTTCAGCAAAGATTTAATTCTTAGTCCCGCTACTCATACAAAACCTTCTTTATACCTTTTTTCCAATTCCCCAGGCTGAAAGCCTCTTGCAGTTTCTTTTTAGCATGGAATAAGCAAATCTAAATGTCATGTCTGAAATGACTACGACATTTTTAAAAGCAGTATTTGCTTCAAGTGGTTTTTTTTTTCCCCTCTCCTCTATCCCATAACCACTATCTTCTCCAACTTTGTGACTGAGCCTCCCTTTTACACAAGTTTACCTGAATTTATTTAAAAGAATAATTACCTCTAGCAGCCTCAAAACTATTTAACCTGTTGTCACCTTCCTTCCAATTCCCTTCCTCTTGAGCCTGACTTCAGAGGGAGTCAGTAAAGGCTGTTCCCACTCCTGAGACACATGGTCACTCATTTAGATCTAGCAATAAATGCACTATTGTCCTATATAACACCCCATGTGCTTAACACAAAGAATACAGCCCATCCTCTCCTCCTGCAGTTCCTTGATTAAGAATTCAAGAAAGGAATGATCCACTTCTATCAGCAGAAGGTGGCAGCTGTATTCCTGAAGGTTACATTGCCCTTCCTTCTCTTTAGGATCCTTCTTAAAATACAAAGAGACCCCAACATATTATGTATTTGTGTAGTAAAAGAGTGTACTTACTTCAGCCCTGGGAGATCCTTAACACTTGCTGTAATTTCTGCAGCTTCGGGAACAAGCTTTTCTACTAGTTCCAGAGGTCCCCAAAATGATTTATTCTGCCCAAGAAAAGTCTTTTTGGCTAGAAAAGATATAAAATGAACCTGTTAGGCCTGTACTGACTAAATACATTCTCAAACATGGTCAGAAGCAAGTGAACAGTAGACAAAAACTGCCAGAAAGATTCTTCTGAGACCGCTGCTGGGCAAGTACAAAACATGACTTTTTATGCCCAAATGTGGTGGCAGTTATTGGTATCATTCAAGTAAGGCAACAGGAGCTTGAGAGAGATGCCAGAAAACATTCCATACATCCCAACACACCAAAACAACATCTGCTAACCAGCAGCTTGTATTCACTGCTAGAGGTCTAAATTTCTACTGGGATGCTCTCCCTGTCCCTAAGTTACACTCTGTGGGTGCAAAGTACTTTTCTCTCACTGGAATTAAAAGGAAAAGGACCACATCACTTGGAATCCACTCCTACATTCCTGCCAGGGGCTTCTCTGTGCATCCTTTCCTTCTTCAGAAGAGCTTTCCAGTGACCCCTAGGTACTAAAGTTGGAAATTCATTTTCTTCTTACATAGTTCTTCCTGCTACTTCACAGCAACAGTGAGGAGACTGAGAACTGTGTTAACTTCAGACTTACAACCAGTAGTAGGGACACTGGCAAACGGATCCACAGAGAAGCTGAACAGTAGGAACACTTCTCCCTTGCACAACGTTGCCTTAACCAGCAGAGGAATCACTTCTGTGCATCATGCTGAGCACAACTGCCAGCGCAGCATTGCAGGATGAACGTATGGGGGCTGAGGGGACCTTTAACACCCTCTGCTTTGCATCCCAAGGTACTGTCACACAAGGGCAGCACATCAAGAAAAGTAGTCTGGTAGCTGGCAATTTCAGTTGTGACTGTATTATATAGACAAATATATGCTCTGCTTGCTATTTTAGAAAGCAGCTTACAAGCCATAAGCTGCACAAAGCTACAATCCTCAGTTTTGACAGAGCTATTGAGAAAGGACCTCTGTGTTGCAGTTCCTCTTCCAGCAAGAGGACCCTTGTGGCCCTAAAGCATGAGGAAGTGCACAGGAAAAGGGAGTCATGAGTTTGCTGAGGAGCTAATTTTATCACTGATCATTTAGTTATATTCAAGCCCTCTGAAAAGCTGTTTTAAAAGTGGCAAGCACCTGCACCAGCTGTGAACTTTTCACCTGCAGTTATACCTTCAGCAGATTTTATTTCCCTTCCTCTGGCCTGTCAGGTCAACTGTGGTCACAGGAGTGTCCCTGCCCAGCCTCTCTTTAGTTTACTGGGGATTAAAAAAACAGATTTTCCAAACAAGACCACTGTTTCTCACTGCTACACCGTGACAAACAGCCTGGGAGGACTCCTCTCAGGCAAGGTTACCTTTCAAGCCGTGTTTGAGGCAATGTTCCATCACAACGAAGAACTGCTGAAGAGGTGCATAGTCGGAGTCCAGCGTCCTGCCCAGATTAAGTGCTGACTCAATCAACCCCTTGATACTCAGTTTCGCCATGTTCATCAGGTTCATGCGTTCATTAGCCATGAGATAATTGGGATCTATTAAAAAAAGGAAGAAAAATACTGTTGAGTAAAAAGAGCTATTTTTAATTCAGTAAGACATCCCATATCTCTCTCTTTTTTCCCTTCAACTTTGCAAACATTTTTAGGGGCAGTGACAGCTTCATGTTAGCCTATCTCTTCAGGCTTTTTTTTGAGAAAAATCAAAATTAAATAGCATTTCATGGCCAAAGCCACGATGACATGGGAATAGGCTTGTTGTCTTGAGGAGCTCTGTACCCTGGAGACCCCAGATGGAGACAGGACAATGGAGAAGATTGCCTCAGTTGATGAGGATTGGGTCAGGGACCAATTAAGCAACCTGGACATCCATAAATCCATGGGTCCAGATGGGATGCATCCACGAGTGTTGAGGGAGCTGGCTGAGGTCATTGCTAGACCGCTCTCCATCATCTTTGCGAAGTCGTGGGGAACGGGTGAGGTGCCTGAGGACTGGAGGAAGGCAAATGTCACTCCAATCTTCAAAAAGGGCAAGAAGGAGGACCCGGGTAACTACAGACCGGTCAGCCTCACCTCCATCCCTGGAAAGGTGATGGAACGACTTATCCTAGGTGCCATCTCTAGGCATATCAAGGATAAGAGGGTCATTAGGGGCAGTCAGCACGGCTTCACCAAGGGGAAGTCGTGCTTGACCAACCTTCTAGACTTCTATGAAAACATGACCAGGTGGCTGGATGATGGTAGAGCAGTGGATGTGGTCTATCTTGATTTCAGCAAAGCATTTGACACGGTCTCCCACAGCATCCTCGCTGATAAATTGAGGAAGTGCGGATTAGATGAGCAGGTAGTGAGATGGATTACTAACTGGCTGGTGGGAAGAAGCCAGAGAGTAGTGGTCAATGGGGCGGAGTCGAGTTGGAGACCTGTGTCTAGTGGAGTCCCTCAGGGGTCAGTACTAGGACCAGTATTATTCAATATATTCATAAATGACCTGGATGAGGGAATTGAGTGCACTGTCAGCAAGTTTGCTGATGATACCAAGCTGGGAGGAGTGGCTGACACTCCAGAAGGCTGTGCTGCCATCCAGAGAGACCTGGACAGGCTGGAGAGCTGGGCAGGGAAAAACTTGATGAAATATAATAAGGGCAAGTGTAGGGTGTTGCACCTGGGCAGGAACAATCCCAGGTTCCAGTATAGGTTAGGAAATGATCTCCTAGAGAGCAGTGAAGGGGAAAGGGATCTGGGAGTCCTGGTGGACAGCAGGATGACCATGAGCCAGCACTGTGCCCTTGTGGCCAGGAAGGCCAATGGCATCCTGGGGTGCATTAGAAGGGGTGTAGTCAGTAGGTCAAGAGAGGTTCTTCTTCCCCTTTACTCTGCCCTGGTGAGGCCACATCTGGAATATTGTGTCCAGTTCTGGGCCCCACAGTTCAAGAAGGACAGGGAGCTGCTTGAGAGAGTCCAGCGAAGAGCCACCAAAATGATTAAGGGAGTGGAGCATCTCCCTGATGAGGAAAGGCTGAGGGAGCTGGGGCTCTTTAGCTTGGAGAAGAGGAGGCTGAGGGGGGACCTGATTCATGTTTATAAATATTTGAATGGTGAGTGTCAGGAGGATGGGGCCAGGCTCTTTGCAGTGATGACCAATGATAGGACAAGGGGCAATGGGTGTAAGCTGGAACACAGGAGGTTCCGCTTAAATTTGAGGAAGAACTTCTTTACAGTAAGGGTGACAGAGCACTGGAACAGGCTGCCCAGGGAGGGTGTGGAGTCTCCTTCTCTGGAGACATTCAAGACCCGCCTGGACGCCTTCCTGTGCGAACTCATCTAGGTGTTCCTGCTCCGGCAGGGGGATTGGACTAGATGATCTTTCGAGGTCCCTTCCAATCCCTAATATTCTGTGATTCTGTGATTCTGTGATTCTGTGATAGGCGATACATGACATTAAGGGTGCCTCAATACTTCAAATAACTATATAATATTTCAATTTTCAAGGAAAAAAAATTAGAGGACAGCCATCAATATTGTGCTTTACATCTTGACAATGCGCTACTGAATGCTATGGCCATCGCTTGCTCCAACTCAAACCCTCAGCTATGTCCAGTGACTACAAAGTGGTAAGAACTCTGCCCTTGTGACTTGTTCTTCCATCTAAAAATAACCACAAACCCTCTCACACTTCATCCACCCGTGTGCTTCTCGATCCAGTCTTGCATCTTTCCTTCTCATGTTTTTTTTTTTTATTTGGTTGTTTGGGGTTTTTTTAAACCTGGATGTAACATCAAGCCAGTTCCCACCTAACTCTCCATTTTATCAACACTACTGTTTTGTCTTTTACCACCAACCATAAGGAGCTGATGTTCACTGCTCCTCTGACAGCTCATGCTAAGTCCCAACACGCACAGAGCTTCCAAGACTATATTCTTCCTCTACTATATTATTAATATTCAGCCCTTTTATTAATGTTCAGCCCTTAATACTCGTCAGTGGCAGGTAACAAACGCACACATCCATTTCCCACACGACACCCTGCCCGCAGGCCTCCCGCTCCCTGACCTCTATCATGTGCCAGTGACAACACCTACCCTTTCAGAGTGCCTCTCCTCCCAAACACCATCAGTGCATTTCCAACACCTCAAGAAACAAACTCATTTACAACAGCACTGTTCCATAACTAGAGTGAAATTGTCCTACAACCACAACAAATAAAGGGTGCTGAAGCTTTAGGCCTGGAGAGACACGGTAATAGAAAGAACTTCTTGCTACTAAAACCATGTTGCATCAGTTTCAAGTTTTCCTCAACCTCAGTGACCCAGTCCCTAAGCCAAGCCTGGTAGAAGTTTGGGTTTGTATTCAGTTATTTTGCCACTGAGTAAACATCAAATCTCTACTAGGCAGGTGGACTTGAGCTGTCTGGATTGTGAACAGCTCCCATCCTCTTGTCAGTACAAGCATGAAGAACCATTTCTTGCAGTTCAAAATGCAACAATTCAGCCAAAAGAGGCTGAGGGGTATGTTCTTCTGAGACTACTGCAGTCTCCTACAAGACTTGTCCTGATGATGCAAGTCATGGTCCTGCTTCATCATGATGCTGATTGACATGTCCAGTTGCTCAATTACAAACTCCTTGTCATCTCAAATGTTCTGCAATGAGCTATCTTGTCAGCACCCATCAGCCAAAGAGGGCAAGGAGCAAAACTTTGTAGAACCACAGAATTATTGAAAATCACACCGTTCCTACTTCCAACCTTGGGTATCTCCTGCAGGTTCAAAGGCACTGTAGGCCCAGCAGCAAGTAGCTGACAGCAGGAGTATCTGATTTCAGTAGCCTATGGCTGAATCTAAAACAGGCAAGAGAGCAACTACTACCGTAGAGATTCCTTAGGACAGACAAAAGGAGACACTGAAAGGCACCTCAGGGTTGGGAGACGGAAAACAACTACTGAAGTGGAGACACAAACGTCCTCAACCACAAAACCTGGTGAATTATGAAAGGGAACCAAAAGAGAGCGTGTGTGAAACCCTCAGATTTGCTGAATCTGCCTCTGAAGCACACCATGGTCAGGTTCCCACGGCTCCAAGGCTAGCTGGCACCCAGGCTGGTGAGGTCTCGTTACTGCTGCTTAGTTTTGGGTGTCCTATCTGCCACAAGTCAGGCTGGTTTTATTGGGGATGCTCCTGATGACTCAAAGAAATACTCGGACCTAGCCCCCTGGCAACAGCACTAGCAATACTCAAGTACCCCTCATCGAAGGGGTGCTAATCAACGCCAGCTGGAATTGCCATCCATCAACAGCCACCGGCCCAGCCACGCTCCAGGCCACATCTGTGGCCATGGACAAATACCTTCTCGCTCAGGTGAGTGGCAAACAAGTCCAGTTGTTCCTGTGTCTCCACCCAATCTGCTGCTGAGGGACAAAGTGATCAAAATGCCCTGAGATTTTTCTTTCATTAAGTCTACCCTCTTCAAGCACACTTCTTGGCTCACATCTTATAAAAGGCTGAGATTAGATATTCACAATTTATTTTCATAGGTTAGAAAACATCTAAGTACTTTAGGAATGTAATTCTCATAGCAGCACTGGACTGTAGAAAGATGTAATTCAGTGAGTGATTTTCAGTGCCTTTGTAGAACTACTACTATTTTAAGCTGATGGATTTGGCAGGCACATTGAGCAGAATACCTGCTTTTTGATTTGCAATCCATTTTATGATTTGTTATGTAGCTAACAGTTACCATTACTAGCAATGCAGACTTGGGGGGGAAGTCAGACATAGTATTACATATGATTGCAAAAACTCATTTTCATACCTGCAATTAAAAAACCCTTAGCATAGTTATTTTCTTCTGTGTACTCCTCCATTAAACTAATTAACACCAATTCTGATGGCATCCACCACAGTTGTCCTTGAAGAGTATATGAACATCGTTATGGTATTTGCTTCTACCAGACAACTACTGTCACATAATTCTTCTTTATCTCAGTACAGTGATTGAAAATCCACTAAAAAAACTTATCTGGTAAAATAAAACAAAACAAAAATAAAAATAAAAATAAAGTGAATCCTCTCTCCTCAATCCTTCTGGTAGCACAACTTCACCTACAGTGCATCTGTGCTTCTGACTAAGATAGGTAAACCAGCAGCAATCTCTAGTAGGTATGAAGTACCAGAGGCAATTTTTATACAGATCCTCAGAAGAGTATGGTGCTGTGGTAGAAAAAACAAATAGACTTTTTTTTTTTAAGTTTAAAGAGGTTTTGAAGTCCAGATTGAACATGATTATTTGCCTGGCCAGACTTGTAAGGAAAAACTCCTACGGTTACACTTTTTGAGGCAAGGTGCATGATTCTCCACAGTCTGACAGGTCTGTGGCTGCTGTGTGTCAACTGGGGTCAATTCTACCCTAATTAAAAAACCAAACAAACAAACAACCCCTGTGAACAGGAATAGTTGAGGGGTGTATGAAGCATGTTCAAGGCAACTAGATTTTTTCCACACTTTTTAAGAGATAATGAACATCTGAGTTTATTAAGGAGGAAAAAAGAGAAAGCAGAGCTATGCTTTAATTTAAGACTAAAAGGTGGAGTTACAATCTAAAGACCTGAAAAACATTTTTATCATGTTAATTAATTACAGGCTTTGCTTCATTAGCCTGTTGTGAACTATCTGTGCTCTGCATAGGCAGCTTATCTAAGATTCTCATCTTGCAAACCAATTAACTGTTATATAGTATGAAACCAGATAAAACCCTAAAGATGCATTCCAAAATTTAAATCCTAAGTAATCCTAAGTGTCCCTTAAACTTGGCCTTTCAATGGTGGTGGTTTGGATTTCAACTGAAGTCATCTTAAATGTACAAGATGCTCTGCTATTTAAATACCGTAGCTTCTACAGAACAGCAGCCTTGAACGTGGGATGTTAGTGGTCCTGGCTGAACTGCCAGGGGCTCATGACAAAACTTCCACAAAGACATTTCCAAAAGCATCCAAGAACCTCAGGAACCCTGTAATTTGTTTAAAAGTTAATATGTACCTAGGAACCTACAAGTCAAGGAAAAAGTCAATGCAATACTGGATCTCAAAGGGTTAAGCTGCATCTGTGGTTTAAGTACTTTTCACCTGGTGACAATAAATTTTATCACTCTTCAAATTACCCTAAAATAATTAAGAAATAACCAAAATAAACCTAGAATTTTGATCAAATGTAGGTAGTCATGAAACATTGTGGATGTGAAGAAATCTGCTCAAAGTAACACCAATTAATTAATATTTCAGCTAAATTCTCCATGTACTGAATCCACACCAAACCAAAAAGCCAAACTTAGAGCAATCTGAAATTTAGAAAGGCTGTTCCTGTGTATGGAAGAGAAATGGCACCTTGCAAATAGTTCAAACTGTATCCAGATTAACTAAGAAACATTAATAGTGCCTTCAAAACAAGTCAGGCAGCTCCCTACAGTGCACTGAGCTTCAGTTCAGTAAATTCACATTAGGAAAGACATTCGCTCCAGCTGCTCAGACTATGAAATGATGAACACATGTAGAATTACAAATAAATGTGGAAAGCAAATCCTTAGCTAAATTAAGGACTCCCACCATTTACACTGGAGTTCAGCATCACTATGTATTTTTTAAGCTTCTTGTACTTCAGGTAAAGCTTTCCTGACATCCCCTTACCCTGCAATGCCTCATCTGCCCTCCAGCAATGCAAGCCCCTGAGTGCCATCTCAAGGATGAGGTGATGCAACTTCTGCCTATCAGGGAAACACTCTCTGTAAGGTAAGCAGTGGTGAGAAGGAAAATGACATGACTATTCTCAAGTGAAGAGCAGAGGTGTGTTTGTTTCTACAGGAAGATGTTTTATTCTACTAATGTTCTGCTTCTGCATTCAAAATTCAACCTGTCTACTCTGAGGGACTGTGAATGAACTGGAAAGCAACTGGACTAACGCCACCTTACCAAAATGAATTTGGATTTCCTAAGAGAATAAACATTTTCACAGCAACTTTAAATGGTCGCTTCATTTGCTCTTTCTATTGTGTCCTTAATGTTGACTTCTGAGGGGGAAAGCACGCTCCATGTCAAGCATCCATCAGTCTGATCCATCACCGAGGAAGACACTTTCCCACACACACACCAAGCGTGTAAGAGCTTTCAAAAAAACCAAAACGGGGAGGTGGACATGGGAAACAAAGATACAAATGCAAACAGACAAGACACACATTTTATGTGTACCCCACCCTGACAAAAATCTATGCAAAAGGTCTGTACAATGGTTAATGGGAAAAAAGTGTCAACATTTCTTTTCTCCCCTTAAGGACCACCTTGGATATGCCCTTGGCTGGAGCTGCTGGAGAAGCAGAATTAGCTGTTGTGTCAGGAGAGAGAACATCTCCCATGGCCGGTGAGAAGCCTGCTGTGTTCAGGAGGCCACCAGGCAGAAGCCCAGGCACCTAACCGAGCACAACAGGTCAGAAAGGCACCATCCACGGAAGATGACCAGCAAGAGACCTGTGTAGTTAACGCATCTAAACTAATTCTTGTGCACAACACACACTCTTTAAAAAGATTCATACCATTTGAGTTTCCAAATAGAAATAAAAGTACATTTTACATGGTTGATTTCCTTCTGCCAGAAACATGCTTACAACGAATTGCACTGGAAGGTCTTTCCTATATGAGTCCCACACCCAGCTGCATTACTTTGTCATCCTTAAATATCAATTATTATTCTAGCAACAATTGCAGCAACATATTTTAAGACAGATGTATCCTTCACAGTGTTGCTCATGCTTTACCCTCTATTTATAACCCTAAGTCCCTAACATAAATGTGTTTCACTTCATTTCACCATTTCGCTTTACCAAGTTTCACATTTAAACTGCTTATTTATGCTATAAAATAACAAATGCCATTTTACCAGTGAGAATTAAACCAAAACTCAACAGAACACTGGTAAGAAAACAGCCACCATGGGATCTGCAACCTGCAACGTCTCTGAAAACACTCAATGCACCAATTGTCCAAAAGAGCTGAAATGCACCTGCTGACCTTACTCCTTTGGAATCATCAGCTTGAGAACAACAAGACTTGGCTCTTAAGGCTGTAGATATCAAGAACCTCAGCTTTAGCTTCTCATTTGAGATTGCCTTCTTAAAAGAATTTGTCCAGTAGAGAAATACCCCTAACCAACCTTCTCCAACACTTTCCTCCCAAGCATGAACGCCACCAAATCGTATTCAGTTGTCAAATTACAAGTTCACTTGAGTGCATGCTGAGTTTTTAAGAATCAAGAAGCACTATAAAAAAAAATTCTCATTTAGTACTTCACCAGTTTTAATCAAAATTTGCATTATAAGTTTTAGAGTCACTTCTGCAAAGTCTTGAGTTAATATATAGAAATACTTCAGAAAATCTGAAGCTTCAGGAGGACTTCTGAAATATTTTAAAAAATTTAGCTTCCATATATTGCTGAACCTTTTAAGTTGTGTTTATGTTAGGTTCAGGAAAATAATTGCCTCAGAAAGCTTTTATTATGAATTAGCCCCTTGTTGATTCACTTTTACCTCCCCTTGAAGTTAAAATACCCCAAAATTTTAAAACATTTTTTAAGCAACACTGTAAGCACATATTTCCAAAAAAAGAGATCAGTAAGAATTTAGAAATCAAAACTGATCACATATAAGCCACAAAGGGGCTGATAAAATTTAGAAGAAACATTCACAATATCCATTTTAAATGTAAATTAACACAATCAGAACACACACACTGGAGTGATCAAAGACATTTTGTTTAACAAGCTAACAGCAGAAACCACAGCAGAAACATCCACACAGAGTGCAACGAGTACAGCACGTTCTGGCTGCAAACCTGGTTCAACCAGACAAGCACGTTCAGAAAAACTACAGCTATTGGCACCAGAAAGGAACACTGCATTTTGCACTCAGGCTCAAAATAATCAATTAAAAGCCAATCATTAGTGGAAATAATAGCTGAAAGATGTTGGCGTGGCACGCACCTTCAGTATCATCACGCAATTGCTCCACCACATCTGTCAAATCCTCCCAAGAGTCTTTGCAAACAGCAAAAAGAAAGGAAAAGAAAGAAAATGTCATGCAAGCCATGGTCTAAAGGAAAGATTCAAAAGCAAGGTATAAGAAAAGGATAACTGAAAGGGAGATTTGCATCATACAAGGCTTAATTCATAGTGGGAAGAGATTTGCAAGTCAAAAGGGTTTATTAGTCTGCACAAAGCAATATAGCAAAGCGTTTTTTCCCCAAGAGTCAAATTAAGGTGTGCTTCAGTCAAGCTTTAGAAGCTGTGTTTTTCTGCATTAAGATAAACAACATTTTTGCAAAGCACATCCTAAAAAGAAAATCATTATTTTGCTTGTAAAATCAAAGCACTGAACTTTCGATATTTATGCAGTGTCACCATTTGCTTCCATTTCCTCCTCCTCAGCCCCAGAAGGAACCCCCCACAACAGGGAAATGCAGTCACACATGGAAAGCCAGCATGCTTGGGGAAAAGGACACACTGAGGACATTTTAAATCAAGTGAAACCAAGCTTGGACTCCCTTAGGACCGCCACTGTAAATGAGAAATCCTGCAGAGGTGATCCAGCTGAGCCTGGCCGCGGGTCATGGGGTTTATTTCATCCTTCTGATGATGATCCGCCAAGGCCTCCATGAGGACAACACCTCTGCCTCCTTGCGCGGCAGATGGCTGACAGGCACGGGGAGGAGGTCAGGATCCTGGCAGAGGAGCAGGCAGGACAAGGAAGCCGCGTTCCAGCACGCCCACTCACTCCCTGCTTTCAAACCCAGCAAACAAAGGCAGCCCAAACCCCAGAGAGTCTGAACCCTGCGGGATCTGCAGCTCCCTACTTACGTGCCCACTCTCCCCAGTGCTCCTCTGCCCTGGGTTGAACGTCTGAAGCACACCAAGGTCTCTATTCCCTCCCCTTTACGGGCCAACTGTGCCAAAGTCCTGAGCAAAGTACACACGGTACAGGACCTCCTCCCTCCCTCCCTCCCTCGGAAAAGCTATCAGCAGCCTGCTCCTGCTGCAGCAGCCAGCCCTGGCCAGCAAACAGTGTGCTCAGTCACTGCATTTACAGGGAAAAAAAGGAGAAAAATGTGTATATACCAGTAGAACTAACACCTCAACTGATCCCTGAAAGCCTCCTACACTGCCATACCACTGACCAACAGTCTTCCCATCCTTGGAAACTGTTTTATTCATATAGCTCATTTTTAGAGATCAGTTTTCTTCATAAACCACAAGTTCAGTTCTTTCCCTACAGCTAAGCGTAACAGCAATGCTGAGACCAGCATAAAACCGCCCTTCCTTAGGTCCTGCCCATGTACCCAAGCTGAAGTGATCAACTGCTTTTGATTCAGCAGGGATTTCTCCTCTCCTTGTCAAGGGAAGAGGGAGGGACAAGGAGCACCATCAGGTTTACCTACCTGTGCTTGCTAGGGAGTTTCACTTGAGAAATTCCCCACTATGGCCAGAACAAAGCCCTGGTGACACTCCTGCCACCAGCTGCCTCCACGTGCCACACTTGGGGCTTTCCATCTTTTATTACAGGTGTTAGAGGTTCCTGCAGGTTCAGGAGACTTTCTGCAGCACCCAGAGCAGGGGTGGACTGACACGTCCCTGATGCTTTCCTGGATCCTACTGCACTCTTACTTGGGCATGCTACAAATTGGACTCTGATTTCATGGGTCACTTTCACCCCTTTCCCTTTTATTTTAAGGACTTAAAATGCAGGCCACAGCACGACTGAGAAATTCAGTACTTGTAGAAATGCTCTGCATCACAACACTACCTGAACAAGCTAACACAGCTAGTGTTTTCTAGCTCTACTTGTAGCATTTCTGAAAATGAACCAGTTGAGAACCTAGCTACACATGCAACGATTTCTTTAATAGCAGATCCCATCACATACAAGGACCAGAACTAGATTCTGATCATCCCACAATCCCTACCCACACACTGAGACTGAAGCCAGGCATCATCACTGAATGGTCTTGTACTTAATACTGGGGGTTTTTGCCTTAACCTAAAGTGTGAACAGGGAAGAACAACTTAGAAACAAAAAAAGGTTTACAATTAGCTTGGTAACGGGGACAGAAAATTGCCAGGCTTCACTTCATCTCTCATATCATCTTTCTCTCCAATTCTGTCAATTCCAACTCCTCCCTACACACACCATGTAGCCTCGTTATTTAAGCTTTTGACTCCTCTGGGCCTCTTTCTTTGCTCAGCTCCACATCCAAAACACATCCAAGACCATCAACCTACTATTACAGCTGTTAACAACAGCCAGTGAGGCTTATACACAGGTTAGTTTGGTTTTGTGGGGTTTTGAGGAGTTGGGATATTTTTTTGTTTGGTTGGGTTTTTTTTCTTCCATTATACCCCTAGCCCTAATCCTATCCTCTTTCTAGCAAGAAATGCTTTAAAGAATTGCATGAATTTATGTTGGCACAAAGGCATTACAGGATTTGTCCAGATTTCGAGGCTAAAGCACACATTTAATTAGCACTTTCTTTCAAATTTTCATTCATTTCTTCATGCACCTGACTGCTGTTTGCATACATTTCATCTTCAACATTGTACAGCTTTCCTCACTTGTCTTGAATTTCCACTGAACAACAGTGGGGAAAAAACCTTAATACAACACTCACACCAAAAAAAACTTTTAAAAGTAATAACAAAAATATGCAAATTGATAGTTTCCATGCTCCTTATCATGGTACATCTAAGACAAACTCAATCCTTTTGATTATTATGGAAAAATATTAAAGTCTGCAACTGACATGTACCAAGTTTAGAAAACAGGATGGCCAAGAGTTAAGTTTCCACAAAGCAGTTACTAGACTCCCAGGAAGATTAGTATTATGGAACTGAATATCCACTGGAATAAATACACAAGCAAGTTCTTTCCAAAGCAACTGGAGTACTTATCACTAATACCTTCATCATTAAAATCCCATCCATTATTTCAACAATAAAGTTGTTTGAAGTTACTCTCTTCTCTGCTTCCCTGACCCAGCAGCTGGTTTGACTCCAGACAACAGCCCAGCAGTACATACTGATGTACATGAAGAAGCAGCTTCTCTGTGCTATGACTTGGGTCCCACTAATAAGAATGCTTAATAAGAGGCAGTGGTTAATGAACAGTGAATGATAACATAGAGAATAAAACAAGCAAACAAAAAAAACCCCCCAAAATTTCCCTCCTAACTTTATCCTCCTGAATTTGCTCATATCTTAATTTTTGGTTTCGTATTTCTCAAAAACATACGCAATACCTGACAGTAACAGTGAAATTCGGAACAACTCATGCAGGAATAAGGGATATTGCCAGTGGATACACTTTCCCATGCAAATAAAAACTTTTCAAAATAAACCTCAGGAGAATGTATGCACATAAAGCTTATTTCATGCTGTTATTGAAGAGTAAGAATGCTTATTTTTTCCTTTTCTTTCTTTTTTTCCTCCCTGCAAGATCTAAGTTATTAACTTCAAACAGGGTTGGGAGCAGAGACCTTTATGAATATTCCAAACTCCCACTGTACCTCTGCAACTCCCATCCAGCTGTGAGCTGCAATGAAATGCTCCTGCACCTCCTGGGAGCCCCCAACATGGCTGTGAAGAAGTCCAAGTCCAAAGGCAAGACCACCAAGCAGTGAGCTGCCACGTTACTGTACGGTGCTGAGAACACATGCCACATCTGAAAACATGAAGGGGAAGTCAAGATTGTGGTTTCTCACCCTGTGGGCAGGATGGGGATAAGAAGAGCAGCTGACTCATGTTATGGGGTTTTTGAGAGGGTGTCTCATGAGCAGAAACCAGCAGAAGTTCCTACATACAGAGCAGCAGTAGCCCTGTGATATTTGAAATAAACCTAAACAAGCACCAAACACGTGCCTTTTAACGAACGCTGACGAAGTTCCCGTAGTCTGGAGCTGCACAAAGCCCTATTTACACCCTTCAAACTGCTGATACAGAAGGCATTCATTAGGAAATTATGTGTACTGAACATTATCACCTGCAACCCAGCATCTTAGCCTACACCAAGATACCAGCTCCCAGGAGACTCCCACAATTTGCAGTAAGCCTAGCAGTAGAACTGCAAGTTCCCCATCACACACAGCTCCCAGGCCATCCATTTTCTGTCCACATCCTCTTTACTTTTGTTAATAAATACCTTGTGAGTGCACCTAGGAGGATGGAATGCTCCAAACTTCTTATACAGCTATGGCATTTTTTCATGTGTAAAGACAGACACACAGAACAAAGCAAGGAATCCATACATGCTTTTTATATCTTTCAAGCCCAATATGAGTCGAGTTCCTTTAAAGCCAAACTAAAGAGCTCAGGATCCGAGCTATTGTTTCAGGGGGTTTTTTCTGGGGTGAGGGGTGTTTTTTTGGTGTTTAAGTACAGAAGTTCTTAGCAAATGTGTAAGAGAGGCTGGAAGGTCAGTAAAATTAAAAAAAAAACCCTACAAAAATAACCAGCCCCAGTTTTGGGAAGTGAGAAAGTACTCAGCAATGGTGACATGTGAGTTATGCTGCTTTGGAGAGCTCAGCACAAAGCTGGTGCTTTTTGTACAGATGCTTACAGAATATATTAACTCTGCTGAAGAATTAGAAACAAACAAAAACGTAACAAGACCAAGGTCCTCATGTTCTGTTTACTGATAAGCAAAGGGGTTACTTTTTAAGCTTGTCCACAACAGCAGAGATAAATACTAAACACATCAGCAGCTGAACATCAATACCAGTGAAGACAACCAGACTGCATTCAGCCATCACACTGGGGTTAAATCTCCTCTGCTCCTGCCTGGTGATTTGCCCTGAATGAAAAAAATTCTGAAGAGAGAAGAAAAAAAACCTAAATCAAAGGAACAGTTGCCATCTGTTTCTTCCCAAGGTCTTCCTAGGTATGCTTTATTCCCCACAGACCCATGTGGCTTCATACCAGGACCAGTTCCCCCAGTAGCCTAGCCCAGCATGGCAGATGAGTCCTCATGTCACACAGTTCCCTCTCAACTGAATGGCTCCGTAGCTCCTCCACCAAAAATAAGGAGATTCTCACCCCTCCATGCAAACTTCAGTGCCAAGAAGGTTGCCAATGTGCAAAACAAAAACATAACTAGTAAGGTCATGCTGCTTCCTTAAACTGTTCTGAAGTGCACAAAGAAACATGGAGAAATAACAGAAGATGGAGAGAAAAGGTGAAATCTGAAGGATGATTCTATATACAGTGCAATAGATTAATGGGCAAGAGGGGTTTGAGCACTGAGAAGAGCATTTGCTTTTTCTGAAGAGCTGTACAACTTCTACTCAGAGCATTTTACACAAGTCTGCATCTGAAACAATAACTTTTAAATTACTTGTCAAAAAAGAAAAAATCTGACCTTAACTATGCAGAATTACACTACGGAAAAGATAATTTCATCTTTGCATGTTATAAACAAACCACTCCAATTCCTCATTTCAGTGCAAATAGAACAAGATTAAAAAATAAAAGAGGATACTGTAATTCTGGACAGTTGGAAGTACATTCAGATCGTACAGTCACCACATGTATTCCTCCTGTTCTCAAAGACAAGTTGATTCCATGAGGATTAACATTTCCATTCCTCTAATGTGAAGCTCCTCATGATTATTCAAAGCAGATTTTTAACATAAAACTGTCCAAGGCCACTTGGCATTTGGTAACTTCTCCCAGAAGTTGCTGTCAGTGTTCCATCCCATACACACCTGCACTCTTCAGAGTGCAACAGAAACACAACCAAGATGTGTTTCCCACCTCAGTCCATAAATGTGCCTCAATGATCATTATACCTACTGCAAACAAACAAGAGCTTAACAGCCACTGGTGTTACATTTCATTGTGATCCTTGTGTAGCACACTGCAGTTCTCATTAGCTAATTAAGAATCACAGTTAAAAAAGAATAATCCTTTTCTAAGCCGAGCAGATTTACAGTACATAACAAAATCAGCTAATTCTCATACAAACAGAATTGTTCCAAACAGTTGAAAAAAAATTGTTTTTATTGTTAAATTGAGCCCTTGTGTTACATGCCATATTGAATATATACAGTTGCAAGAAACTCAGTGACTACACTAATGCATTTACCCTCTGCTACATGCTACTTTTAAATTGAATAAAATTTAAGTTTTGTTCAGAGTTACAACTCTGTGGCCAGAATGGAATTACTCCAAGTTTACACAGTATCATCTGTTTTCCAAAGTATATTCCCTTTGGCTTAAGGAGCAGCAGAATTGGGCTTGGTTTTACTAGAAAACATCACCCCTACAGGAAGATACTTACTGGTTTTTATGTCAGTGACTAAGACTGATTACCACCACCCCCACATTACAAGCTCCATCCCTGTCCCTCCAGCTCCTGTCACTAGATGGGCCTCCAGTGGGATGATTCCAGAGAAGGCTGCAGCAAACAGACCCCTGAGGAAAGGGCTGGCAGCAGGTCTGGCCTCAGGAAGAAGCAGCAGCAGCAGTTTCTGCCTCTCTGCCTGGGGAGCCCTTGGAGCACAAGCAGAAAGCACAGCAACCTGCCTCTTGCTTCACCTAAAATCCCAATTTTAACATCTGGCACCATTAAAAATCTTCTTTTGATGCCCCTCTCCCTGGAATTAAACCACACTGTTCTGGTGAGGGACAACAAACCAGAGCAGGTAAGAATCAGTGACTTTAGCCTCCTCTGGTATGTTTCAACTGTCATTCCTAAATAATCTGCTTAAAAAAATGAAAACAAAAAAGAGAAATAATAAAACTATCGAGTATGAATAAACTAATTCCATTGGAAAGAAAAACAAAGTACTGCAGCGTCTTGTTTCGCAGCAATTCAGTTTTCTCAGGTATTTTATTTTTTTTGCCCTACTTTTGGTATAACTACAAGAAAAAAAAAAAAAGGACATGTTTAAAACCAGTGAAGTAGAAACTCACACCATCACCAATCACACAGAGCAAAGCCTGAAGGTGTAAGGCCTGTAAGACAACTCAGCTGAAAAGGCTGGGAGCCCAGATGAGGAGAAGCCATGGACCGATCGTGTCCTGTATGATGCAAGAACCGAGTCACCACGGGGCAGTACATGAGAGCAGCCCAGCAGGAGGGTACGGCCATAAAAATTCCCATGACTACAATCTTATTTCCCCACGGCATTTTTAACCTTCCCCACCCTGCATGCTGTTCTGTTCTCGACCTTTTGTCTTCTCTTCTTACATCCTCACTGCCAGAACCGTGCTCTTCCTCTTCTTTTAGCTGTTGGATTTGCTACTGCAATATATTATTTTTCACATGTCTTGATTAGTAAATAAGAAAATTGCAACCTTTTGTTACTCCTTTGGTGGAACTCTAGTGCTTTTTTTTTTTCTCCTTCATAATCCCCTTCCTTCCTACATCAGCTTTATGAAGATACCACAAGACTTGTCAGCAGCAGCTCCTAGGTCTCTTGCTCTTCCTCTCAGACAAGCAGTCGGTGCCTGCAAGCCCTGTCACCCTGTCCCCTCAGCTCCAGCATTCACCGAGGCACAGCAGCAGTGCGGATGCAGTAGCACCAGTTTGAACACTAGGGATAAAGCTGTGTCAGCTCTTCTATTATCAACACTTTTTCCTGACCTTATCTCTCTGTTACAAATATGACTTGGGTCCAAAAACCCCCTCCAAAAGAACCAGTCTTTTTGCCTCCCAACAAGCAACCTTAATTTCTGAATGTACAAACATCTCCATAAAGGCTGGTATGATAAAGCTCTTCTTAAGAAAGAAAAAAAAACAAATCATTTTTGAGATATGAATTAAATAATAAGGCAATGAAATGAGCAAATAGCATTTTCTAACTCTTTTTGGTACTTGCAAGACAGTGACTGTAATTGCAGCTTTAAAAACAATTATTCTTCTAGTTTTGGGGAAGGCTAGTCTAGTATTAGGCATGCAAGGCATGCAAGAGTGCAATGTGTACACTGTAAGGACACAGATTCAGCGTATTTGAGAAAGGCAACCCAGAAAAGCTCTGTTACAGACCCTGGATTCATCCAAGCCTACCTTCCCTGTGAGCCTGCTCAGAGACAGAAGGTGAACAGAGAGGACACACAAACAAAAATACAGATCTAAGGAACTGCCTCACAGCGTGACTGAAAGCTTTTCCATGAGAAGAGCCCTACATTGCTTGGAAGGTCATTTACTAACTACAACATAAAAAGTCAAAAGAGTAGTTACTATTTACAAGAGAAAGCCATGGAGAACATATAAAAACCAATCCACCTGCACTAGAACGTACTGCTGAAGAAACAAAACACTGAAGTCCAAAAAGATATGAGTAAGACCAAGCAAGGTCTGATATAAGCCTGGAATTCAACTTAACAACTGCACCCTTGGCTCACTCTGTACTCATCACTCTGGTTCTGTTTTCCTGAGCCTGCAGCACCTCTCAAACCCTGGGACAAGCTTCAGAGGGAGCTTTAGGCCCCGCTTTTGAAACCTCTACCCAGTATCCCACTGTGTGACTATTTGGCAAGCAAATCCAAACCCAAGGGCTGCTACCACTGGAAGTGGCTGTCAAATGGAAATTAAGTTATCACCTGGGAGTTACTCATAAAGCACAAATTCTCACCACAACTGAAGTTGTCTCATCCAGCAAGACAACAATATATTCAGGTATTACTGACTTGACAAGCCAGCAAACGGCTCAAGCAAGACTACTTGGTAAATCACACTTCAGTGGTTACTGGAAAAGGTCAGCTGTGAAAAGCTGGAGCCCCCTCGCTGTAAAACTGAAAGATGCTTGGCATCCAAGCAAGGGGCACTGGGGACATGGCAATGCTGGTGACCACAGGAGCACCAGCTACCGTGCAAAATTCCTGCAGAAATTCATCAGGTCTCCTCCTTGCCTACTGTTTTTGGTAGAGCAATGCATGGATGTCCTCTTGTGTTTTGGTACTCACAAAGCTTTCAGCCCTCATTTTACGTGACCTGGTTTTGAACTGTTTTCACCCATCAAGCCAGATCACAAATCCTTTTTCAAGAAGAAAGCAAGATGAGTTACATCTCCACTTTTCAGGCTTCCAAGCCATTATAAACAGTTTGCTCACAAAGAAATGAGCTGCAAGACTTGTGATGGGATTATCAGCTGACAATACACATAACTGCATAATCCCTGGGGCTTTCCAAAACTCCCCACTGACTGCACGCAGACACACTGCTGCCTTTCGCCAGTATGCTCCCTTCAGGGAAGCTGACAGCTAACAGCTACAAGCCCTGGTTTAGGAGTAAAATCAGGATTGAACAGGTCACTGAGCACACGTTGTGGTTATCTTCCTTCCCGAGACACACAAACCTCACCTTTCCAGATATATCTTTAAAAAATAATAACAATTAAGCACAAATCTGTCTCTCCAAGGGGTGGATTACAAAAGATGCAACAAATTCTAAGGGCCATCTGAAGCACCGATTTAGCTTTCTAACATGTCAAACAGTGTCCAGGTTGTTCAGGCAGGACAAGAGCAACTCGCCCCAGAAACACCCCCTCCCAACTCCTGCAACGATGCGACGGCTGCAGGGAGCCCGAGGCGGGGAACCGGACCGTACCTTCATGGGTAGGCTCTGGGTCCGGTGTCAGCGAGATGTCATCCAGCTCACGCAAGCAGAGCCATTCTCCATCCATCGACACTCGGAATTTGCAAAGATAGATGGTCTCCATGGCAGCCTGAGTGATCTTGTCTGTGGTGGGGGTTGGCATATCGCTTTGAGGCGTCAGAGCAGACATGATGACTCAGCTGGCACAACAACAACGGGAGGGGGAAAAATAAGAACTAAAAAGAAAAGCTTTCTGTAGAAGAAAATAAGAAATACCTTGCTATTAAAGGACAGATATGCTCAGGATCGCAGAGACTGCTCTGGCCTTTTCACATACAAAGCAAGGTAAAAACACTGGTCCCTCACGCTCGTCTCTTCCTCCCTCCTTTCCACCAACTGCCGTTGTCTTCAGCTACGCTAGAGGGTACTGATCCTAAGCGACCACAGAAAACCTGGCTCCTGCATCAAAGACCGGAGGCAAGAAAAAAAAATAGTATAAAAAAAAGCAAAAAAAAAAGCAGAAGATGGAAAAAGAAAGGCTTCCTCTGATGATTACCCAAGCAGAAACAAAGGGAGACTGCAGAGAGAGATATCCAGGCTTGCTGAAATCCCAGTGCTGGTGCCTTTCTTCCCAGAGAAGCCAGGAGAGCGAGTGCCGGTAGGATTGGTTGTGCGCAGTAAGCAGGGTGTTGACCAAAATGGCTGACTAATGAACTGAACTGAAAATTCAGGCTCATGTGATCAGCTGCTCTCAGCGAAGGGCAAGCAATTCCCAGGATGCTTCCTAGACGCTGCTGATGCAGGGACACAGCAATTAGGCTCACATCATCCACAGCACCTTCTCATCAGGCTACGCTAGTCAATCTGTGAGCGAGCACAGCGCACCACGCAGGCTCCTCAGCGCTCGCCCCCATGCCACAAAGGGGCACAGACCAGCAGCGGGAGGAATACAAAGACACTTCTGTATTCCCTTCACGTGCCTGGATGTCACGACAGGAATTAATAAGTACCTTTGTTTTCACAGTAGGTGCCCAAGTTGCAGTTTACATTTTATTCGCTGTACCTTCTCAAAGGGTACCTTTTGGAGCTAAGGTTTCACACGTACAAAAAATGTTAGGATGGATTTACCTTCTCACAGAAACAATGAGAAAAAAAAGATCTGTCCCTAAGCACTTCAGCAATCGAGGATTAAGCTCTTTTCGAAGGGCACGTGCACATGGACGAACAATGAGGGCCAACACCACAAACATATATAACTACCTGACTGAATCTTACACCTTAAAAACCTCGTCTGAAAATTGGTGCTGCTCCGGTGAGGCTGATGAACAAGTACTACCTCTCGGCAGGTGGATAAACAGCCTTTCAGTCTCTCAAGAATACAACAATAGCATTGCATTCCCCTATCCCTTCCCAGCCCTCTGAATCGCCTCTGTGTCCCCAACCCACACAGCCCTACCTCCAGGGAACAAGAGGTCCCAGGTCAAGACACCCTTCTTATTCCCAAGGTCACTATTTAACCAGGACATGGTATCGTCACCCACTTCAACTATGATATGAAGGAACAATAAATGAACTGATTTGATTCCTGTGTGGCTCCAGGATATTTATGGCAAACAAATGCACAACATATATCTGAAATGGGTGCCTAGTCCGTGTAAATTCAGAGAAGTTTGACTGTTCACCAAAAAAGTGTATTGATGGGATCATGGGAATGATTAATGCACAGTACCTTAATTATTCTCCACACTTGTTCCTACCTAAAGCAATACTTTTAAGGATAGTGTGAGCACTGTTCCTTCTCCCTAAGAAAGGACAGAGTTTATAAACTGTGCTGACAGCATTTTAACTCGTATGATATTTAGACATCCTCTCATCAATGACAACCTCTAGTTGTAGCATTCATGTTGCACCAGTCTCTTAAAACTAGTGAAAGTCACCATAGCCACACAGCTACAGAGCAGCTGCTCACTTCACTCTTGTTAACTTTTTAAAAGGGCCTAAATAAAAAGCAAACAATCAAAATAAACCCTTTAGAATCAATCAAGCACCATAAGCCATTGTGCAAGCTGTTACCCAACATGTCTAATTATCAGACAGTTTAATTTTTTTGTTTTGGAACAGTAAGAAATACAAACAGCATTAGGTGTAACCCTGCAGCTCTCGTTTCACAACACAGGTCTTCAACTCAACTCAGCACTGGCAAGTGACCTCCATACCAGGATCACAGTGGGAGTTTGTTAAAAAAATTAACTAACTGTTTAACTGTTTGGGGTTTTTTTGTTTTTGTTTTTTTTTAATGCCATTTACTCCTTAACATGAAGAAATGAAAGAACCCAGCCTGCCCCTGCTCAGTTTTATTTTCAGGCTCATTTATACAAAACTCTTGCTGCAAAGACTCCATAGGGATATATAAAGTACTCAAAAAATATCTTTCAGCTTTGATTAATTTCAGTTTATAGTATGTTTTGCCCAAAACAAAGCTTTACACACAATATAACACCTAACAGGTTTCACAGAAGTGTCACCTAAAAGGAACTGAGCTACTTCACCTCTGTAAAACTGTTACCTTTTACTCCTCTACGAAACAAAAATTATATCAAGTATGCACATGCTTAGAAACTCTCAAGAGTTTTATTTGATTTTGTAAAAAAACAAGTTCAGAATTTATTTTTCAAGCTGATTTGTTTTTCTTGCAGATTTTTGATATGGGTATTTGAAGACCTAAGAATTCTTCAGAGGAGGAATCTCCAGAGGAGCCTAATCTCGAGGTTCCAGTACACGGCTGAATTTACACCTACAGTATAAAACTAGAGAACCTGCCCTCCTAACACAGCTTACAGGGGACACTAAGGTGAGCAGCAAAGCCATTACAAAAGGGGGTTATGTCCATGTGTCAGCCACACTACTGTGGGGACATAAAAACTCTACTCAGAAAAGGAAAACAAAACCCCAAAACCCACCCCAAAAATCATATGACTTGCTAACATGTGAGCCTTTTACTGCCACCTGGACACAGGACAAGCCTTCCCCTACTCCCATCCTACTCCTCAAACTTATAAAGCAACACAACATCTTATAAAGAAACAGTGACCAAAAAAAGGTATCAAATATTTGTATTTACATAAAGCTTTTGATAAAACTGCCATGCAACTCAAGGCCAAGTAATACAGCCCACCTGGGTTCAATGAGTAGTCAAAGGATGAAAGAAAAGCAAGTGTAGGTATAAATGAAGAGGAGGTTAACTAATGAAGAGCCACTTTCCCAATCTCAAACAAGACAGACAGCCTTGACTGGTCTTACCAAACCCTCACATTAGCCACACTTTGGCAAAAGCAGATAAAAGCTTTGGCTAGGTTACAAAACAAGGCAGGTTTTTTTATAGAAAATATTTTCAAGATAAAAGAATTAGAAATTGACTGTGTTGGAAATTTGAGATTATCTATCTGAAAGCAAAGCACTCCAACAGCCACTACTAGTTAAAAACTCAGCTGCACTGGAAAGTATGTTTTGTTTCAAAAGCTGAATAAATGAGAATAATCTAAGCAGTAAAACCTAAACAAACTCCCAAACAACCTTTTGGACTCCAAGGGGCTCCTCTGGGTGGAGTTTCACTTCCAGTGACAGCAAGCCTGGCCTGTGAGCAAGCCAAGTTTCAATCATTAGGAGTAAACTTTCCCTGATCTGTGTAAAGACTGCAAAGCAGCCAGACAGCAAAAGGGGCAAGGGGCAAAGCTGGCAGATGAGGTCATTGCTTCAGATGACTGAGCTGTTATTGAAAATCACAGGAGACCACAGCCCAGAGAAAAGCCATCGATGCCATACCAATGGGAACCACTGCCCAAGGAAATCGTCTGCTGGAACAACTCAGATGCACCGCTGAGCTCTGAAATAGCTGCTCGGAGTGTCCGAGAGAGACTGCAATGCCAGAGGTGACTCCATGCAACCAGGGCGAGAACCATGAGGAGAAACAAACCTTTACAGCACAGTCTAAGCCAAGTGTGAATCATGAGCAGGTTCTGACAAGTTCTTCTGAAGCCCAGAACCTGTTTGTGGCTGCTCTATCAGATTATGCAGCCTGACATGTTTCCAAGCGAAACAATTCTGATCCTCCTATTTTCTTTCCAGCACACCTATGAAAATTTCACTCACCTGCCCTCTCCTTCTTTCACTTCAGCTTTAACTCTGCATCAACATGCCATCCAACTACCCATTCATCCTCTCAACAGCTGTATGAGTTGTGGTGATCAAAACAACAGCATCAGCTCTATGCCTGGAGCCAAAGGAGCTGCGCTCCCACAAAGCACAGGGTCACCCTCTTCCAACAGCCTCTCTCCTGGCAGCCTCTGGCGTGGAATGTAATCTATAAAGATACAACCAGTAACACAGCATCTCTGTTGCAAAGTCTGTTTCTGACTCTTCTGTCAGCTCAGATCTGCACATCACCCCAAATAACACCGGCACTTTGAATCCTGCACGCTAAAAACATGAGCGAGTAAAAGTTTTACAACCCAACAACCAGTGACACAATTTCTTAAATCTTGTAGTAAGTGACAAACTGTCTTTTGTCCACCTACTGTGAAACACAGAGATATTTAAGGATTCAAGTAACTCCCATAATTGAGGGTAAAATTAAAAAAGGGGAAGGAAAAGTCTACTGGAAGTATGAGATATCTGGTATGCTTTCAGTGGGAACAAGGAATGCTTTTCAGGTTGTTTGCTTTGGGGTTTTTGCTTTGTTTTTTAAAGACAGCATAATCAAGTTGCTTTTACTAAACTTAAAAAGTGTTCTAAGGTTTTACTTAGAACATGTTTAAGTAAATCATCTTGTTCCTTCTGTCTGTCTGGAACCATCAGTATTTAAAAAGCAGGTGCTGCTGGTATGAAAAGCTTTTGCTATCTCCTTTCCTCAGCAGCTCTCGCTTTCACCCAATGTCTGGACTCATCTCTCACAGCTTGTAAATAAGAAAACCTGGAGAAAGCTTAATTGCAGGGGAAAAAAAACAGGTTCAAGAGAAAATCTGTAGAAAAAGTTAAGTTGAAATACAGAGACAGATTCTTCTTATTTCATTCTTCGTTACAACCTAATCTTAATTTCCATTGGTCGCTGGGCTCCAGGACACCAGCACCACAAGGCTCACACCACTGCCCTGCTAACACAAGCATCGTGCCTCCTCCCAGGGGCAGATAAACCTTGGGTTCATTTCTGCAGCTGGAAGCAACAACAGTATGCAGAATCCCATTGAGCCACCCCTCTCCAGGAAAACCCTAACACAGAGCTACAAAGGCCAAGATGAGCTCACAAGCAGCAAACATAATTTTCCAGCTTTTCCAATATAAACAGCTGTACAGTACCCTTCAGTCCTGTGGTGACACCTTGAGAGAGAGCAGCTTAATGGTTGCGTCATAATGAGTGGGGGAATACTTCAAATAAACCTCCAAAACACTCTGAAGTACCGGTATATCGGTCATTATCTCCTCTGTAACACAGAAGTGTCAACGCAGAGTCATTATTTTCACTACTCCTCATGGGAAGGACAGCCTTCAGGCATGGAAGGGAGGAACTTATGAGCCAGCAGGAAACACCCTTCACTTACATCACTGCTTTCAGTTTACAGCTACTTAGAGAGGGATTAGTATTCTGAGTATTGCACTTGTTTTTTTTAAACACACACAAGATGCAAAAAAAGCCTTCACACTCCTTCGTTTATCTTAACTCTAAAAATAACGCCAGCACTGAAGAATCAAGCGAAGCAGACATGAACAATCTGTTCAGGTACTACTGCAGAACAAGGAGAAGCAGATCACAAGAACACTCGATGCTGAGCTGCCCTATGTTCTGGCAACCTCAATTCATTATACTGCAGAAGAGCCTGTGAAACAGGGGCCCACATCCACTGAAGGGTCTCACCAGTAACACCCACACAGACATGACAACCTTTATATTAACGCCACCGCACCTCAATGCCGCTCACCTAACTGCTGTTTAGAGGAGATGCAAGAAGCCATGACACCTGCAAGGCCACATACTCTGCAGGTAGCCAGGAGTAAGTTCAGCAATTAAAAACACAACATTATTTCTGTGCCAGAGTGAAGTTCTACCCACTGCTTGAACGACAATCCAAAGCAGCCAGTCAACAAGCAAAACTTTGCAGCACAATCCACTGCTCCTGCTGCTCAACGATGAGCAAACAAAAACTGCTTTTTCAGATACATAAACTAGAGGGGGGAGGGAAGCAACAACAAATAAAAAACACCCCCAAAACCAAGCAAACCAGGGATGATAAAACTGATTAACAGAGAGAGTCTGCCCCAGGAGAAAGACAATCCAAGACACGACACAAATAGATGATGATTACTGTTCCCTCCAAATACTGCTACGACTGCATCAGTCACTCATTTACCAAGCAGGCTTTGACATACGATATTTCACAAGCAGCTATTACCTCTGGGACTGAAAGGAGCAGGGTGACTTTAATATACATTTTATAAGGCCTTTTCACAAAGCTGACATGAGCAGAGTAAGGCTAATTAATAGCAGGGATAAAGCATTGCTCAACCAATGAGTTTTTAGGCTAACTCCTTGTGAACAAGCAGGCTCAGCTCAGTGCCTCAGTTTCAACCGTGTCTACACAGAAACTTGATTACACAAAGTTTAAACAGTACCAGCACCATGGCTAAGATGAAATATTTATCTTAAAGACTTATTTTCTATCACAAATAGCTCAGTCCCTTGCACACACATCACAGGACTACAATGGGTAAAGATTTCCTAATTAGGAAAAAGAAAATACATTAAAAAATTAAGCTTTTGACAGGAAGCTCTGAGTTTAAATGACAACTCATCAGGGAGGGAGTTTTGGACTGTGGACAAAAGCTTTCAGTCAGAGGCAGCCCTTCGTACAGCTCCAAACAAAGTTAGGTCATTTCATCTGCTCTTGGCATTACAGAAATTGCCTTCTTACCTCACTGGTTACAGCTCTGCTGAGTAATGACTTAAAGTACATTAGCTTCAAAAGGAGAAAAAAAAAAGATACCAACCACAAAATAATCAGCTACTGTGTGAGTGAAAACTCACCTGGGATGTAGGCAGAAGGAGATAAAGGCAAAAAGCTTGGTCATCCACACCCTGGCCCAAGCTCAGAAGATGAAGCTACTGGCTATTTTCAAGATGGATGGAAAAGCGAAGATAGCTTCTACATGCACCCATACTTGTAATTTTTGTTTGTTTTAAAGCACACCCAACAACTACTCCACAGGACTCCAGCTTACCCAAACACACCACAAGAACATCACAAAGAATATTACAAAAAAACCCCAAAACGATTTCCCACACAACACACCCCACATGAGAGCACACCCAATAACACACTTCAGCCTCACCAGGTAGCCAGCATGAAATGCCCTCGCCTGAAATTCGTTCTCCACGCCAGCACCACGAGGCAGCCTGAGCCAGTGCTCCCCACCCCCTAACTACATAGAATCACAAACTGGTTTGGGTTGGAAGGGACCTCAAAGCTCATCCAGTCCCAGCAGCAGGGACACCTTCCAGTAGACCAGGTTGCTCAAAGTCTCATCCAACCTGGCCGAGAACACTTCCAGGGAGGAGCAGCCACAGTTTCTCTGGCCAACCTGGGACAGGGTCTCACCACCCTCACAGCAAACAATTTCTCCCTCACATCTTATCCCCATCTCCCCCCTTCCAGTTTCAAGCCATCACCCCTTGTTCTGTCACTCCCTGCCCTTGGCCAAAGACCCTCCCCAGTCTTCCTGGAGCCCCTTCAGGTACTGGGACACCACTATAAGGTCTCCCCAGAGCCTTCTCTTCTCCAGGCTGAACAGCCCCACCTCTCTCAGCCTGTCCTCACAGCAGAGGTGCTCCAGCCCTTGGATCATCCTCATGGCCTCCTCTGGACTCACTCCATTAGTCCATGTCCTTCTTGTGCTGGGGACTCCAAAACTGGATGCAGCACTGCAGGTGGGGCCTCACCAGAAAAGAGGGGCAGAATCCTCTCCCTCAACCTGCTGGCCACACCAAAATGCCAAATCAAAGATACTTGTTAGATTTCAAAGGGCGGCACAAAAACTCTTCCCAAAGGAAGAGGTCCAGAAAGCAGGTAAGTCCCTAGCGCTGGTTTTACTGAGCTTGTGGGTCAGCATTGCTCACAACAGCACCTACCAGCCGTCCCTTTGCAGAGCACCGGCTGTCTCTCCCCGGACAGCTCACACACACGCTGCCATTTCCCTGCTCTCACGGAGCAGCCAGGCCCCCGCGACACCCCGACCGGCCCTCCGCCGCTGAAGCCCCGTCGGCTCCGGAGGAGCTTTGGGGAGTGTACCCCACTTCCAGGAGCCTGGGCGTTCCGTGGCCGACGCTGCTCCTTCACCCCCACCCACGGGCAGCGTTCGGCACCTCAGGGGCACGGCTCCACACACCCTCCGGAAGGAGCCAGGATCCCAGCAGGGACGCGCCGGGACACCCCCCAGGGCAGCGGAGGGGCGCGAAGTGAAGCCCCGAGCCGCCGCCGCCCCGGCCCCACCGGGGCGGCTCCCCCCGCCGCGCTGTTCCCACCCCGCCTGGAGGGAGGCTCCGAGCCGGGGAGGAGCCCCGCAGCTACTCACGGCTGCCGGTGCCGCCGGCTCCGTCCGGCCCCGAGTAGCTCAGCAGCAGCACGGGCAGCGCGGCCCCGCCGCGGGGTGCCGGGGGTCTCCACACGCCGGGCGGCGCGGCCGCGCCTCCATGGCCGGGGTAGAGGAGGAAGAAAGGCGGCGAGGCAGGGGCGGCCTCCTCCTCCTCCTCCTCTCCTGCCGCCGCCTCCGCCTCCTCCCTGGGCTCGGCTTGCCGCTCCATGGCGGGGGGCAGCTCCGCGCCGGCCCCGTCCCGGGAACTTTCCGCCAGCGGCGGCAGGAGCGGCGCCCACTCCGCCTCCGCCATCGCCGCCCCAGTCCGGCCCCGCCCCGGCCGGGAAGCAGGGCCGCGGCCGGCCTCCGCCCCCAATGCGGGGGGGGTGGAAGGCTGCTGCCGCTTTCTGCCCCGGCGCCCCTTTCCCTCCGTGATTCCCCGCGCCCTACCTGCCGCCGTCCCGACGTCTTTCACCGCGGGCGGGACGCGGGGCCCGGCCCGGCGGGAGCGGCTCTCAGCACGGGCTGGGGCAGCAGGGCCCCGCTCCTCCCCGCAGCCTGACCGCCCTCTGCTAGGTGCAGGGGCTCGGGGCTGTGTGGAGAGGACCTCCTTTCCACCCCTCTGCCTCGAGGGTGGGTTGTTTTCCAGCCTCATACCCTTAACACTTCATTTTTCATCGCTACCCATTCACCTTTCTCACAAAGAAAAACCAAAGACGAGTCCACCTGGGCTTCCAGCATCAGCTTCCCAAGTCCACCTGGGCTTCCAGCATCAGCTTCCCATCCCTGCTACCCACACCACATGCACTGCTGGCCCTGGGGAAGCAGTTGCAGGTGACACACTGTCCCATCCTGTATTCACAGAATCATAGACTGGTTTGGGTTGGAATGGACTTTAAAGATCATCCAGTCCCAACCCCCCTGCCATCAGCAGGGACACCTTCCACTAGACCAGGTTGCTCAAAGCCTCATTCAACACTTCCAGGGAGGAGCAGCCACAGCTTTTCTGGCCAGCCTGGGTCTCACCACCCTCACAGCAACAATACAAAGTCCATAAATACCCTGCATTCAGTGCCCTTAGCTTAAGCTGAAATATGTTCCTTCTTTCTTTTTACATCTCACAGAAAAACTGCAATAACAAAGTTGTAAAGGCAACTGATTTCTGGAGACTGCTTTTTCCAGTGCTGCCCCAAGTCATGCCACACATTGCAACTAATTTCACAGACACCTTAATCCATTTTAGAAATCCAAACAATCAGCTTTGAGATTTATATTTGCCAGTGCTAGCAAAACAACATCCAGACCGTTGCTGATACGATATTATGGCAGACAACTAGGAAATCCTTGACAAAATTGAAGGCAGCAGCAGATATATTTCCATGGGAGTTATCTAATATATTTTCCTTACCCTGTATAAACAGAAATTTCACCTCTTGATGCTGAAAGCATTGTCCACCTCTCTGCCACTGCACATTTTCTGCCCAAGTTTCTAAAGGCAAGCCAGGATTACTCTGGATGCTTATCACCCACCAAGGATTGTGTTTTCCAGGTGTAGAAACACAACAGAGCAGCTCATACCTCTCCTCAGAGCTTTCTACAAACCAGCCTATGTGCTTCTGAAATACAAATCATTTATGTACAAGTGCACATTGAATTACCGTGCTGAGAGCGAGCAGATGCACAGGACACAGAGGCAGGTGCCTCCATGGCCGTGCAGGGCAATTCAGGTGAAATACAGCTGTTGTATGAGCATGTAAGTTCTAACCTGTGTTAGGTGCTGCTGAGGCACATCTCACCACCAGTCCTTTCTGAGCAGGGCAGGCAGCAGTTGCTAAGCAGGAGCCTGGCAAGGACAAGTGCCATGCCACAGCTGAAGCATGTCACTTGGCAGTGTCAGCACCACCTCCAAAAACACTAGTGGAAGAAGGAAAAAAAAACAAGCAGCCTTAACAGTGACCTTGCTCCACTTCTGACTTATTTTCCTGATCATCATCTGTGGTCCTTCCCCTGTTTCACCTGTGTCCATTTTCATAGGGATCTTCAGAACCTATTAACCATCAGGGATTTCCCTGCAGCACAAAACATTCCTCTAAAAGGTATTTCTTAGAGCAACATTACAGTGCCCCCCCCAACAACATGAATAATCACAGCCTTCCCTGATCACTCAATGCATAAACCCATACAGGAAAGAACTATTGATGGCTTAGTCCAATCTCTGAACTAACCAACTGAACATAATGCCATGTTTAGTCTTCATTAGAGGGGGTTGGTGCAGCGGTGCAGGGAGACATGCTGTGCCATCTGCCTTCCCTCTTGCCTTCAGCCTTCATCCCAACAATTCCAGGGAGTGGGTCTGTGACAGCACACTAATTTGTTATTTCCCTTGTTTATTGCTCACATGGAAGTTGCCAGAATTTTGCTCCCCAGCTACCTAAAGCTTTTCAAGGAAACACAAAGCCACCTTGGATAGTTACAGCTTGCCTGCAGATGTACCAAAGATTGTTAGCAATTTGGCTTTGTGCAAAGTGCAAAACACGCGTGAGCAGCAGCCACAGTAATGAGATCAATGGGCACCTCTGCTGGGTATTTTCCACAGCCCATGGAAAGCCTGTTATGCAACACCATTCCTCCCCAGAAAAAGCACCTAAGCTGCTTTTTTTCCCCCAGTGTGTTACCTTGTACTGACCTCTCTGCAAAGCCTCAGGAGTGTAGCTGAGCATTATCAGTGGCAGCCCCCATCTTGATCCCAGTGCAGAGTTAATAAAAGGAGCAGTTTCAGGAAAAGCTCTAACTCCCTCCTTGGTGAAGCTGGCACCACTAGAAGGCATGCATTTCTCACTGGGGAGAACAAATGACTAACACTGTTGATTGCTGCTCACAGTCATGGAAGGTGATTAAGCACAGGTGATGGACATATTTATCCCCACAGGTAATAGGTTACACATCTCACCTGAGGCCATCATGTTACAGAGAGCATTGCTCAAAGACACAGACATGTTCAGAGACCCCTTCAAGGAAGTCTCATATTTGCCTCAGCAACCCTCTCACAGAGTGAGACCCAGGGTTCAGCACGTGCCTTGGCCCGAGGAGCCACGCCAGGCCCAGCTTCCCTGGAAAAGCAGGGCTCCACACTGCAATTTTCATCTGAAAACCTTCATCATTGCTGCCAGGAAACCTCATGCTTCAGATGCTCTCTCACTTTTGACATACAAGAGCCCTAGCTCCCTTTTGCCATGTGCAAAGGTCTGCATTAACTCCCATGGCCCAGAACATTCTTCTGATCTTCACATCCATCCTTCCTCTCCTTTGCAAG
Source organism: Caprimulgus europaeus (assembly GCA_907165065.1). Next base: position 81,691,406 of record OU015526.1, read on the forward strand.
GATTTTGCCACATGAAAAGCATACATAGACTCAGCCCCAGCCACTTTGGGATGTGACCAATTGATCCTTACTCCTCACCTGCAGCCTTTCCTCTTCCCATCGAGACACCTGCCACCAGCACAGGCAGCAAGTCCCAGCACTGGCCTCAAACACTGCATTTTTATTCTCTGCAGCTGTCAACAGTAGTTTCCGTTACCCCTCGCTGTGCAAAACCCTGTGGCTCTACAGGCAGAAAAAGAACTCCCAAGCAATTTAATGGACATCAATTCCCACTGCTTCATAGCCTGCTTCTCTGGAGTGTTTTATGATGATGATGCAGCACTTAACTGCTGTTTGGTCTGTAAGCAGCAGGGGGCAAACAAATGCAGGGCCATTCAAGTCAGCAGCACTTATTTCACTATTTAATCCTATACATCTATCTACCATACCAGAATCCCCCGAAATCACTCTGCTTAGCTCCACATCCCATGGATCTGGGTCATACAAGGACTACAAACAGTTCCCTTACTTCTCTTGCAATCTGTCCAGTTTAAAGTTTACTGTTTTTCTACTCTCCTTTTAACTATCAGCTTTGAAAAATTAACAAAATATTCTCCAGTGAGCAATTAACAGCATGCTCCTGGCAGAAACAGGCTAAGGGTGTAAAGAGTTAACACCAAAATCTACCACCTGCAGAAAATGAGCAGAGCACCTGCATATTTGAATTACAGCATCTAGCCTGTCACACATTCAAGAACACACACTTGAATTTTGGCTTCCCCCAAGACTATCACACACAAAAAACCCCCAAACAATAAAAAACACCTGATCACCAACAAAAAACCCAAACCAAACCACCTAAATACACAGTGCTTCTGTAACATGAAATAGCATTTACTGAAAATTACTCCCCTGAAGTGATTTCACATGGGAACACAGTAGCATCTTTCAGATGCTACTAGTACACAAATCAAGGCATGGGCTCCCTGAAACCTGTCCCAGACACAAGCACAGGCCTTATCTGAGACAGCATTTGTTAGACTTTTAAGAAAATTTTATCAGTCATTCCTCCTTTACAGCCATTCAGTCAGCTCCCAACAAGAACTTCAGTGTGGGGTTCAATGTGTTTTCTCACCAGAAGGCATGGAAGTAATCACAACATTGTGAAAGCTTACCTTCAGTCTGAAGACATTGCACCTTACTCACCTGTCTTGTATTAACACTATGTGAACAACAAACAGTTAACCTACTTATCACAGATGAACTGAATGTTTTTATCACAAATAACTGTGAAATGCAGAAAACTCCTCACTTGGCTTCTCACTGAATTCAGGAGGGGAAACAGTAGCTCAGGCCATGTGGGATTTAAGTAATAGCTTTTTGCTCAGTTACAAAAGTAAAAAGATGTAGGAGAGCCTAAAAATACGTAGTCCTTAAGCATTTAAGCTGAAGGAGTTAATCAGAAAAAGAATAGAGAAAGACTGTAACCACACATATCTCATTCTACAGCTCAACGCAGATAAAGGATGGACCAAAAGAAGAGTACAAAGGACAAGGTGGTGACAACTGCACAAATCCCATCCCCACCAGCCCTCGAGGGGTCCTTGCATTCCATCTCCCCATCAGTACCACTTCAATCCCTTTGCTTGACACAGCTCTTGCAGCCTCTCAACACCATTATTTCCAGTACAGAAAGACAAGAGAATAAAACATCTTAACACAGAAGCTGGGTGGGGAAAAGGCCCTGTGCTGCTTTTAGAAGTGACACCTTCTGAAAAGCATCCTTTGAAGAAAACAAATACCACCCCCCCCCCCAAATTTTCTTAAGAATAAAAAAAACCACAGTATCTGTTATAAAAGTTTTTATTAAATTCAGTAGTGCTACGTGCAGCTCTCAGAAACAGAGCAGAACAACTATCACCGAAGCTTCCTGCTTTTCTTAACTCCTGCGCGGATGCCAGACGGCTCCCCGGCGTATCTCTGCAACTCCCTCCGAACCTCACGCACCTGGCCCTTGCGGCGGATCTTGGCTCGCCGAAACTTCTCCCGATGCTTGACCCTGGGGTTGCGATCGATCTTCCTCCTTTTGGGCGTCAGGCCTCTGTTCTTGATCATCTGGTAGGTCACGCCTCTCTTCTTATTTGGATCCTCTCCTTCCAACGTAGCTTCATCTTCAAGTGCATCTTGGTCTTTAGTTCTCTTCCTCTTGAGTTTCAACTTCTCCTCCATTGTCTTATAGTATTTTAGGGCGGCCTCTTCGTCCAGGTCAGACTCATCTGATGGTTCCTCAGCAGTAGCTTGGCCATTAGCAAGCACAGGAGCACGTTTTGGTTTGCTTTTCTTAACATCCAGTGGGAGAAACACCGCAAACTTCTTCTCCTTCTGTACTTTATCTTCCTTCTTATCGTAGTAGTTTTTCAAAAGCACACGAACTTGCGAGGACAACTTCTGATCTATAACAGCTAAGTCATTGATTATATTTCTATAAGCAACCAGCCGCTCGATAACGGGGTGGCTATGAACCGACATCCTCCTGGCTTTCAAAAGCAAGTAGAAACTGATGTTGGCACAGTAATTCAAGTAGAGATGATACTTGGTCTGCAAATAGCGACTGCCTTTCCCTTGCGGGATAGTGCCCTTTTTGATCATTTGCAGCAGCGGGTGCAGTTCGTCCTTGAGCTCCATGAGCTTGACTTCAAAGTCTTCAATCAGCTGTAGGAGCTCTGGGGATTCCTGCTTCAGCAGCTTCAGCTGCTCCTTCTTGGAAAGGGCCCGCAAATCTTTGTCAATTTTCTGCCCCTTGCTCTCGTGGGCTTTCTCCTGCTCAGCCAGATAACCCTGGATCACATCCAGCCCGTAATCATCTTCCCTTAAGTCCTGCACCAACCGTCTCTGGATGACTTGAGCCTCTTGTTCCTCTTCCTCCTCCTCAGCGTCAACTTCTTGCTGCCTACGCTTGCCCTTGGCCTGGGCATCGGTCCCATAGTCTGTGTCATAGTAGAGCTGCTTGCGTTGGCCCCAAGAGAGCTCATGGGGGAGGCTGGGGTCCTGGTGGTGCTCCTCCAAGTCGCTTCCCATGGACAGGTCCCCATCTTCATCTTCAACCTCATCTTCCTCCTCCTCCTCTTGACCTTCTCCATCCTCCTTTCCTTCATCCTCTTCTGCGCTGTGGTCCATATAAAGATCTATTCCCTGTACCTCCTCCTCCTCCCCTTCTTCCTCACCATGTTCATCATCCTCCTCCTCTCCTCCATCCTCTTCAGCACTATGGTCCACATAAAGATCCACTCCCTGTACCTCCTCCTCCCCTTCTTCCTCACCGTGTCCATCCTCCTCCTCCTCCTCCTCTTCGCTGTCCTCCTCGGGCAGCTGCAGCCCCAGCACTTCTTCCTCCTCCTCCTCCTCGCTGTCCCCGGCCTCCTCCCCACTCTCCAGGGCCGCCATCACCGCCTGGAACTGCGCCTCCTCTAAGTCCTCCTCCGCCTCCTCTGCCAGGACGCCGAGCACCTCTTCCTCGCCATCCTCCGCCTCGGCGGGCTTGGCCGGCGGTCGCAGGACGGTGCCGCGGCGGGTCCTCATGGCTCCGCTCCGGCTCTTCCGGCGCCGCGCTTCCACCTCCGCTTCCGTCGCAGGGCTTCCGCTTCCGGCGCTTCCGGCCGTATGGGCCCGGCCGGGAGATGGCCGCTCCGAGCCCGCTAGCAGCGCCGCCGTCCCGCGGGCAGCAGCCGCCTGTCCGCTGGGCACACAGCCACGACGTTCGGCCGCAGCTGCCCGCCCGGAGTTGATCCCGTGGGGTTCAGCATCTCCAGGGCCAGATGCCGCCTCTGCAGCGCGGGGGTCTCCCGGAGGTTACTGCTCCCGTGCCGTTCCCGATGGAGTAACACGGACCCGTAAGGGTCCAGTGGCACCGGTAGCCACTGAGTCAGGGCTCGTGACAGTCCTGGCACATACCAGCTATGAATAATGCCACCCGGAGAGAAAAGAGAACCCCTGTGTGCCTCAACGAGGTGGGGCTGTTCAGCCTGGAGAAGAGAAGGATTTGAGGAGACCTAGTTGCCTTCCAGTACCTGAAAGCTGGGGAGGGACTTTTTACAAAGGCAGAGAGTGAGAGAACAAGGGATAATGACTTTAAACTAGAAGAGGGTGGGTTTAAATTCGATATAAGGAAGAAATTCTTTGCTGTGAGGGTGGTGAGACACTGGCAAGACACTGGCCCAGGTTGCCGAGAGAAGCTGTGGCTGCTCCTCCCTGGAAGTGTTCAAGGCCAGGTGGGATGAGGCATTGAGCAGCCTGGTCTAGTGGAAGGTGTCCCTGCTGCTGGCAGGGGGGTTGGAACTGGCTGAGCTTGAAGGTCCTTCCCAACCCAAACCAGTCTGGGATTTTTGCTCCTCAGGGGTTTTTCTTCACCTAAAAGCACAAACACAACTTCTGTCTATAGTAATCTTACAGCAGCCCAGGGGGAGACAGAACACACCTGCCATCTGTCCCCTTGTTAACCGAAACTTCTCATTACTCAGTTCCCTACAGCCAGACCAAAGTTTCAGAGATAGAAAGACAGATTCAAAACCTCCCTGGACACATCTGAGGTACATCTACTAATGCTCACAAGTCCCTCCTTTCACCACACTGCATCTTGACCAGGACACAGGCATCTCCTAGCAGGAACCAGGTTGGTTCCTAGAGGCTGCAGATCAGCCATCAGGCTGTAAGGAGAAGGCAGGCTGCCAAGCTTGGCTGCTACTGCTGCTTCCCCGTCTTCTCTACTCCTTGAATCCAAGTTTAGTCTGAGCTCAGAAACCCAGAGCCTTCTAAATTAAGCAGCCACATATCCCAGCAAGAGGAGTTGTGTGTAGAACAAGTGCAGGTGGGTTTTTTCTCACCACAGAACAGGTGCAGTTTTATTTATAAGTACTCCTGTCCACCTTCTTGTGGAAAAATACATGTCAAGCAAAATTAAAGTTAACTGAAACATAGCAGGTGTGCGTGTGCACAACTTGACTCACTTTTTGGTGATTCACTTGGATTCTGGTAGATCTGATGGCAGACAAGTCTCACTTCTGAGCCTTTTTTCTGACACACTTAGCTTCTCCACAGTCCCCTCTGGGTCAATATTTTCCAAAGATGCTCTTGCACCCAAGATAGGCTTTGCCTCAGACTAAGACACCTTTCCCCATCTGTCTGTGCCAATCTGCAGATGTCACCTCCCCTGGATGTAGGCCTGTATGAGAGTGCAAACAGAGTAACTTAGTTTTAGTAAGTGAGACCGAGCATTCATTTCATTTGTTAGCTGCACCTCGGTGGAAATTCTCACTTTATACTATCTGGCCATTACAAACCAGCCATCTGTGCCTATCACACTTTGTGATCTCACTGCTTAATCCTGCCATGATTTGTGTGGAGCCCATCTGCGGTCAGCTTCTGCACAGTTAAAATCCCAGATAACCTAGCCAATGTGACCTGCAGAACCCCAGGCTTTCAATGTGTCCCTGACAGTTTCCAACTGCCCTCACAGTGGAGCATCCTCATTTTTTAAAGTCTGCTCTTTCAAAATTCAGAGCCTTAACAACAGATTAACTTCCCCTTGGACTCTCATGAACTTCAAGGGAATTAACATGTCTCCTACTCCAAGGTTAATTTCCAAGAGCAGAAAAGAAATAGCATCTACAGACATTTGAAACTCCTCTAGGACTTGCTGAAAATGTCATCCACTTCTGGTGAAGCTGGAGATGACCTCCCATGTGAGTGAGGTCATCCAGTTATCAGGAACTGCTTCGTACCCGGAAATACCTAGTCAAACATGTCCAGGACAAGTGAAAGGAGACTGAGACTACAAGACTAGTTCCCATTTCTTGTCAAATTCTCAGCTATTCCTCCACTACCCTCTGCCTCGCACTGAGGTTGGGAATCTAACTCCCCACTCAACCCAGAAATTAAGTGCAGTGTGATGCTTTGCCAGCCCCTTGCCAAACGGCCACAGTTCTTTAATGCCTGCTTCCCCAGGTAATTTTCTGCTAATTCTAAGTGTCACACAGTAAAAAAAGGGATAGTCCATAAAACTAACAGTCCCTAAAACACATCTTCCTCTCAAGAGCTTGTCATCTAGACACAAATCCTCAGAGAATGCAGGTGGCTGAATGGGACTAAGAATAGCCCTCACACCATCACACACAGACCAAAGGGACTGTACGCAGATGTGCAGATTTAGCAACCGAAATTCAGATACACTGAGCACCGGCAGTCAGGGAAAAGCACCAAAACCTACAGAATCACACAGAATAATTCTGCTCAGTCTCTCCCTTCAGGTTTGAAACTACTCTTGGGACGCCTCTGCTTCAATTTCACCAATGCCATATTTTTATCAGTGCAGTTTGGCAAAACAGACCAGAAGCAGCCTCTTTTGCACATGCTTTATTCTGCTGCCTGCATCCTTCCTTTTAGTATATTTCTTAAAAAAAAAATCTCCTACTTGGTTATAAAAAAGGTGACTGAAACAAATAGTGCTTTAGATAGACACCACTACCCCCCATGGTTAGCCAGGTTTATTTTTAACCTTCTGCAAAAGATGAGGCACAGGGAACATCTCGCTGCTGCTTCAGAAGAGAGCTCCACATCAAACTCTTGGCAATACTTTCCAGGGAGGAGGAAAGGGAACAAAAATAAATGTTGCCCTTCTAAAGATGGAGCTCCAGTGAGAAAACAGGGTCAGTAAAGAAGAATTATGACATAACTTGATGCCCTAGCAGGGTTTGCACCCTGGAGGCACCCATCATCCCCCACCACCTCCCAGGGGAAACCTTGCATGTGAGTGCTGCTGATGCAACACAACAGCTCATTGCATCATTCAACTGCCAGATGAGATGTGTGTGCTGGGAGAAAAAGCTCAGGACACAGATTCTGGGGTTAGGGATGCAGCCAGCAAGGTCTGAAGAAAGGGAAGAGGGGCGGTGACAGGCTGCCCTTGAAGGAATGGGGACACCTGGCAGCATTGCCTAATGACTTCAGCCTCTTGAGAGAGCGTGGCAAGAGCAATCCTAGGGAGTCAAGGGAGACACAGGCTGTGTGAAAAGCCTGTCACTGGTCTCAGTGCTGCTGCTCTGCTACCTAAGGAAAAGCTGGAGAACACAAGGAAATGTACCATGTGCTGCTCATGTGAATTGAGAGAAACATACACTGCAGGTCACAGAAATTCAGGAAACACTGATGCAATAACCCTGGCTAAGAGTGGGCCTGCCAGCATCGTACTTTGCTCTGCCTCCCCTTTTGTCCCTGATGCAGGTATTTGGAGAAGCTTGCTAAGACTAGGCTTCCCTTAAAAAGTGTCCTTTTCTGCACAAGACACAGACAAATTCTCCAGAGACAGCTCTGGTCATTGCAGGTTACATTGCAGTATTTCTTTTTCAGAGCTATGCAGGTGATTCCAAATCTGGGACAAACCAATCTCAGGTCCTCTCCAGTACTGCTGTCCTTCAGGAGAAGTCTGCTTGCCCAAGACCTCAGAGAGGTTGCCTGGGACCCAACTCAGAACCTTCCACAAACTGTGAATCCCATGGAATCCATTTTCCATTCTGAAAGGAAGAAACTCCTCAATGGAGTGGGTAGAGCTGGAGAATATGAGTCAAGTGATCTTTAAACCTGGTTTCTTAAAACTAGCAACCAGAGCTATGGTCCCTGAGCATCTGGACACTTTCTTACCTTGCGCTCCTCACTCCCAGGTGAGAAGAGTGCCACTGGCCCTGATGGCAAGGTGTTCCCTAAGTACCAGGGTGGTTTTGCACTCTCTTGCCCTCAGCAGCTTTGTTCCTTGTTAGTGATGAACAGAATAGAAATGCACAGTAATACTGCAACCCCCTGCCCCACTTCACCTTTGAAAGCCCCAGGTCTTTGTGCACGAAACATGCCTGGTTTCAGTCCCCAGCCACATTTCCACAGTGTCAGTGCTAACTGGCTGGGCTGTTTATTTTAGGAAACAAAGAGCTGTATCATTTGCACACACCCTTATAGGCAGACACAGGCTCTCCACTCGCTTTCTTCAAAAGAAGGGAAGGCAAGATGAAGAGCTCTTTGGTGCTGTGCACAGCCTTGGCCATCTCCTTGGGGTTTGTCCTTGTGGCAGGTAGGTGAAAAATGAAGAGCATGTTTAACTGCTTAAGATAGAAGTGAGGAGTTTTGTGTAATGTCATTAATATTTCTAAGAGTCAAAAATCCAACCTGAAAGCCTGCTCAAGCAGTCACGCTTCAGTGGTGCTTGGACATTTCTGTCTTCCTGCACCACAGAGCTGTGTCCTTTTAATTGCTGCCTTGAGCCTAAAAAAAGTGATGACTAGCTGCAAATTTAAGACTTTATAATTAGACATTTTTGATCAGGTGTCTGAAGCAACAAACCTCAAACATGCATGCTTGCTATTCTGCAGTGCTAGGAAGCTTGCAAGACTGTTAGCTGCTAGATTTAAAGGCTTCTAAAATCTTCCTGGTAATCCTGTCATATGGCTACAGATAAGTTATTTCTGATTCAACTGCAGTTTAGCATACAACTCCACTGAATTTCTTAGAAACTCTTGATTAAGATCAGACTGCCATCCCAGCACACTCTGCAGCCTGGTTCACAGGTGACAGATAGAGACTACACTAACAGACCTCTACACAAACAACCTAAAGTCATCCTCACTCACATGGTGGATCTGGCCTGCAGGATTAAATCCATGCTGAGGGGAGTCCAATTTGTGTTATATGCATCTACAAGAGTACTGGTTTTACTACTTATGTTGTAATTAATCTATTTTTGGGCTAATTGATCCTCGTCCTACTTTATTCAAGTAGCAGCTGCTTGTACCTGCAGCAGAGTTGGAACAGATAGTTTTGGGTTGCATTTGCTTCTCCACTGTGCTGCAGCGGCATTCTTTTGGGCTTCACAGTACATTCCAGGACAAGCCAATATTGGAAGAGGAACAATTTTGTCCCAATGATCTCCAACATGAGTGCTGAGGAGGGAGGAAACACTGCATTGGAGTATATAGTGCTCAAGAAAATCCAACCTGCAGACATTTAGGAGGACATTAGGAAATTTTGCATTTAACTATTTTTTCTTCAACAGGACTTTACTGGGTGATACATGGAAGTATTGCTAAAAAACTTATTTTTCCAGCTTTTTAATTTTACTTTAAAAGAAAATGGAGTACCTTTAATTTATGCTTACACACACCAAGATTACTACACAAGGAATTAAATCAGGACAATATTTTTAGAGTACAGTCAAAAACCTCCTGCATATTCATAAAAGAGTAAATTAATATAATTTAATAACATGAATTTAAAAAGTTTTGGGACAACTTGCAGAGCCAATGGGATATGACATGAATATGGGCTTTGGATTAAGGGCTTAAACAGAATTGCAGACATGACATAGAATGGTGGCAGACACCAGAGGAAGATCTATGTAAAGGACAAGAAGCCAGAGACTTTCTAGAAGACAAAAGAAAGGCCAAGACTCACAGAGGCAGACACTCAAGAGGCTTTTCTAGTAAGCTTCTGCTTCAGGGGGAAATGTCCATGTTGAGTGATGAGTTGGCAGAGAGGAAGCATGCAGAGCAACAGGGATTGGAACAAAGGGTACAAAGAGATAAGAGCCATTAAACTCCAAGTAATGGCCATCTCCATGTGTCAGATGTGATTATGCATTTCTGCCTCGGTGGAGCACACTGCAGTCAGTAGTATGACTGGCCTTGCACTCTTACCTGCACATTTTGCAGTGGCATTTGTACAGCTGGCCAGTTGTACAGAGAAATGCTAAAAGCCAGCCCTTGCTCTTAAGGGCTCAGTGGGCACCAGCTATAGTGGGATAAGCTGTAGGGGGATAAAGAAAACCATGAGAGCAGAAGAAAGGACATCTACATGCCTGCAGTGGCTTGCACCACCTCCCAAAGCAGTGTCATTTGATAACTCAAAGAAATTCAGCTATTAAGACTAAAGCTTTTCAGTCAAAGTGACCCTGAAATCCTCCACAGACATGATGAACACAAATGCTTTCAGCCTTTCGCTCTCTCCACGGTTAAACCAAAGGACAAGCACAGGAGGCACGTCCCCACAACTGAGATCTACCTGAGTCCAATATTAACTATTGCCACCTTACAGAAATCACTGGTTTTGGTACTTCTAAGCAGGCTGAAGATGCTTGAAGAAGAGTGATGCTGCAAAGTAATGGCCATGGATTTGATTTTAGCAGCATTTAGAAATGTAGAGGGATGTAAAAAACAACCTCTAAAGAAGTGTGCACATATGCATAGCTAGGACTGTGGGTGCATATAAAAGCAAGGCTGGCTTATTATGGGTGAAGAGATCAGAGGCTCTGAGTCAGGGAAAACCAACTAGCAAAGCACAAGCTATTTCAAATCCATCTCCTTGCACATTAAGAAGGAACTGCATGCCACCAGGAACATTCAAAAAGCCTCTGGGTGAGAGATGGAATGTTTTATCCTGTTTTCACTGAGTTTCTTACTGAATAACATGCTAAAAGTACAGGAGACACCCAAGCTGGTTCTTCTCCGAGTAGGAAAATCAGGACTAGAGTTTTCCATGCAAACCACAAGAATTGTAAGGGCCACTTGCCTTTCACTGCCAGATCAGCAGGCTGCCTTCTTGCTGGGTCCTGTAGTGCTCTTCAGCATCTGTTCCCTCAGGGACCTGAAGGACAGCATGCCACTCAAGGAAAACAGACCCATCTGCCACACTGGCAGGGTCAGAGATGTTTATTTAGAGGCCAGACCCAACCCAGGGTTTGGACTGCTGGAACAGTCCTGGTGCATGACAGGAATTGGGTAACCTCCCCCGTGAGGGTAAAACAGCACTTGAGCTGCCAGCTCAAGCTGGAGGCTTGTGAGGGGACTTTCTTCCCATTGCATGAGAAATCCCTGCATGTTTGCCTCTCAGCAGCCCCACAGTGCCCGAGTTCATGGTTTTCTCCTTCCCAGTCCCATCTCCTCCACTTACAGGAATATACTGTAGGCTGAGCAGGGAAGGCAGCTTAACTCATCTTGGCCAAGAGGCTTATTGGTACCCATTGATCATTTCAGATGCTGTAATGGTGTACTTCTGGCATTCTCATCACTTGGCTTTCTGCTAAAGCAGATGTTACGGTTTTTCTTTTTGATCTTATGCTTGCAGGTTATCGATCAGACTCTGAGGATGAAGAGTACACGCTGGTCAATAACAAGTGCCAGTGTGTAACAGTGACCTCAAAGTTTGTCCCCTCCAAAGAAAACCCTGATGAAAAAATCCTGGAGAGAAACATACGCATCCTGTAAGTGGCAGACAAGTATGATGTGGGGGTGGGGAGCAGGAGATGAAGTACTATTGAGTTTCCTTTCCTTTGTATTGCCCCCTATGTCTTGGCTTTGATGAAGTGAACCATTTTTTCCATGGGCTGCTTTCTATGGTATCCTGGAATATTTCCTTTTGCTTGATGCTTTTCTAGCTCAAAGCTATCTGGTATTTGTCCCTTCAGATACAAAGAGCATCTCCATGTCATAAGCTGTGCAGTAGTAACTTTACCAAATAGGCTGGGGAAGTAGAGTGTAACATTTCTACAGTTGTTCTCATCTGAAAGCAAATTTGGCCTGTGACATTGGACTCATTTACCAATCTGATAGCAAGCCTGCTAGTTTATAGGCTGGGAAAGGCATCCAGTGCCTGAATAATCAGAAAAGGTTAATACTATGAGGCAGATCTCAGTTCAGGAGTAGGATTTTGTCCTCTTTATTCACACAGATCTTACAGAAGCACATGTGTCTCTTGGAAACACGGACCAAGTTCAGGCTGAGAGCTGCAGGAGTTCTGGTAGAGCTCACAACAGGAAAAACACTAATTAAACATATCTACGTCCCACAAGTCTCTCAGGCATCTGCCAGCTCAGAGTTTAAAAAAATATTATCAGCACTGTCACCTTGAAAGCAGCTCTGTTGGAAATTGCTGCAGTCTTCTTGGGAAGGGTTGTTGCCTTTGAGGGCACAGAAGGGCCAAGATCTGCCCTTCCTGGGCTTTGCTATGGACAAGTGTCAGAATGGAAATAACCTGAAGAACAAGACTAGAGTAGAGAATTGTTCACAGCAGAGTAGTTCCTTGTTTAATAACCATTTTTCATGAAAGCTCTTCTCTTCCCTCCTTTGCAGAGTCCCCCTGAAGGCTCGAGAGAACATCTCTGACCCCACATCCCCACTCAGAACCACTTTTGTCTACCGCATGACTGAACTGTAAGTAACTTTATTTACTAAATCTATTTCTTAAGACTTAACCTCCCCTGCAGCATTGCCCACAGCAGTTCAAAAACGTGCTTGAAGGCCACTAGAGAAGGTGAGGCATGGTCACACAGAAAAGCTTCCCTCACAAAGCCTAGCTTCAATGATCTGTTACAAGCCAAGAAATTGTCATCTCCATGATGAATTCACATAAAAAGTCTCACATTTACAAGGAATATTTCATTCTGATCACTGCTCATCTCAAATGTCTTAAATATCAGCAAATTACACATTGCCTGTTTAACTCTCCCTTTTAGGAACTAGTCCTGCCCACAGCAGTTTGACAACACTGAAAGCTTCTGGCTGGGAGCTCCTGTGTAAAACCTGCAAAGGCCACAGCACTTTCCTAGTTACATCTGCTGGTCAGCAAGGAAGATTTGGGTTTCACCAAGTGCATCCTTTCTTCACAACTTTTAACACTTGTTCTATTCTCCATCTCTTCCAGCTGCAGAAAATGTGATCCCGTAGAAATTCAGCTGGATGGTGAGACATACCAAGCCCAGCAGAGTAACTTCTGCAATGAACCTGAAACCTGCTATACCTACAACAGGGACAAGTGCTACACCACAACCTTCCCATTCCTCTACCAGGGGGAGACGAAAAAAGTTCAAGCAGCTCTGACACCGTCATCCTGCTACGCTGATTAGCTCCATCCCTCACTGCTGTACTAATGACTGGTCACATTGAGTATTCCTACCAAAAATACATGTGTAGAACCGTATCATCTGGACAACAGTGTCCAAAATAGCAGCTCCCAGAGTAATGCCAACCTGCCTCTTCATATTGTTTTTAGCATCAGACTAGTGCCATCTCCCAAAAGCAGCTGCTGGTTGTCACAGACTCCATTCTCATATCCCCAGCACACATCTGCAATGCCATTATTACATGTCTCTGATGTTATCACCATACAGACCAGATCCTCAGCAGATGTAAACCAGTAAATCCCTTCAAGTCAAGGGAACAAGACCAATTTACAACACTGGGGAACCTGTATTTTTGGCAGTGTTCCTTCAGAGCAAGGCTGCCGTGGACATTAGCAGGAATATCTGTGTGCTTCTGTCCCTGAGCAATCTAAAGCAAACCCCTGCACAACCTTTATACAAGATCCTGTGATTAAATTAGCCTTCTAATAATGGCACAAATTCTGCTGTTGTACAATCATATTGGAGAGAAAATGATGAGGGATGAGATTAAGAATTCACATTTCAAAGTTACTTTACAATTGGCATTCTATACCTTTCTAGTACTTAGACAATTGGAAGCTTCTAATTTTCACATACATTTAGAGAAGATCAAAAGACATTGCCACCCTGAAGTGTTTTACATAGTTGCCAGGACCTGAGCTGTACCAGGAATAGTAAACTCTTCTAGGACACAAGGTATTTCACTTTCCATGCTTATTTACTGCTACTGCTGCCTTCTTCCACCCCTGCTCCCAGTTCAATTGGTGGAAAAAAAGTCCAATCTGACTCAGATTTATTTTCTTGTTCCTCATTTTGCATTGAAAGCTTCAAGGAATTCTATCAAAGTGACTCAATTGGTACAGCAGAACCCTAGTTAAGGATTAATTCCTTTTTTTGTCACCAATAGTCTTATTTCCTCATACAAGTAACTCTCACCAAATCAAGGGGCTGATTCTGCATTGCACCTTACACTTGAATGCATTACACTTGGTATTGGCCATACACACCATGTATACGAGTGTATAAGGTGTCCAGTGTTACATTTGGGATGGCTGGTATGTTTCTCACTGTTGTCACACATGGATTGTAAAGCCTTAGGCTGTTCTGTAAAGTCCTTATCTGGCTTCATACATAATTGGAATAACAAAACAGCAAAAACCCCCTTATTTCTGTAACTGTAGCTTTGTTAGTGAAACATGAAATAAAGTTTTTCTGCAGCAGTCTGTGTGTTATATTCCAGCTCAGTAAGAACTCATAAGAAAAAGCCAAGTCTATAATCATATTCTCTCCTCCTTCACAGTTAAGTAAGAAGCTCTCCCTAAATAACTTCTTGTACTTACAAGCAAAGCCTCCTGAAATACTGGGATAGAAATATGCTGATGCACTTGCAGAAACTGTGACAGATTGAGGCTGAACTGATTTGGGATTTTAGGATCAGCTCTGCATCACTGAGCTGCTTCCAGGCCCTGTGAGTCAGTGCAGTATCAGGGTTTAAAAATCCAAACACTGCCTAAATCACTCTTGAAATTGTAGCCTGCACATCAGAGTTTTCCCTTACCACTGAAAAAAGGGCCTTTAAGGCAGGTGTGTCAGAGGCTAGTCATTCATATACACAAGATGTCCATCCTAAAGAAAAAACAAACTAGGGGGGACTGAATTTTGAAGAACAAAAGAGTAAAGAGGACTGAGACAAATTATTCTAATGTTACATCAGAGTTATGGAAAACAAACTCAGAAAATATATTTTTTTTTCCCCTCCTTCTTGCAAAACAATACTCAGTTCGAGGAAATACAAAACACAAAGGGAGACAAAGAGACTCCTGCCACTTACTGCCACAGCTGTAAGTATTTCAGTGGCCAGGTACTAGGCAAGTCCTGACGTGGGGGTAAGAATGCCCCCCTTGGGGTGACCTCTTCTGTTCCATTCTCTGTGGTGGGGACAAGGCTTCCCACTTGGGCTTGCAATCCTTTCCTGCCAGCTCCATCTTGTTCTTCACAGATCAGGTTGGTTCTTCAGCTGCATTAGATGTTTCTTGAATAGTTTGTCTTAGTGCATTTAAACTAAACTCATTTTATCTCAGATTTGTAGGAATACCTCTCTATTTTATCTCCTCACAGACTACTTCTAGACTTAATTCTTCCCAGGTCTTGTTGCTTATGCAATGTTGAGTTAAAGAAATTTCTCACTCCTTTATTTCACAAGTCCTCTTTAAAGCATGGAAATTAATCCTCATAATTCTGTTTCCAGTTTGATCAAAAAGTTTTATTGTCAGCAGAAGCTATAGAACATACCAAAGCTGAGCAGAACAAATCCTTGAGCTCAAAGACATTGTTTCACAGAAGGGAAATCAGCAGAGCAAGCAGCTTATGACTATAAGCAACTAGGCAAAGCTGCAGTTGAACGCCCAAGCAGGCCCAAGGGCTATGGGACAGCCCAGTTCCTGCACTGGAAAGGCTTCAGCTGCCTTCATTAGCTATTTTTGCTGGAGGAATAAATAACAGGCTATGGTTTTTAGTGGCAGCTTTGCCTTTGTGTTCTTCTGAGCTCAGCTGTTGCCAGACATCCCCTCTGCAAAGCTTAGTCCTTTGTCTTATAGACTGCATTTTTGTCATAAAATGCCAGGAGTGACATGCAAAGGGCTTGTCATTTGTCTCACTAGCCTTTTGCATGTGTCACAGTTTCAGTCACACACAACTCCTCAGTTTTACCTTTGGAAGGGCTGCCCTCTAGAGCACCAACGTCTTCCCTTTTGTCCATGTGTTAAGTGCAAAGGTGAAGTATATATATTTTTTAAATCATAAGGAAAATAAATCTACTTGTAAATAAACCCAGCAGCAGAAAAGTTACCTGCCTGTTCTGCAAAATACTTCTAATAACACCTTGTACCAGAGCTGAAACCAGCACCTCTGTCAAGATGGGTATTACAGTAAAACAAAACTAAGATAAAGCATCCTAAAACCCTCTGAAATGCCAAGTACTTGCTTCCAGCATATGAATCCTTTTTGGGCACGTATGATACCAAGAGCACTCAAGGAACTAGATTTACAACCATTACTTCAACTCAATCTTGATTGGTGCTTTTCCTTCTAGAGCTATTGTCCATATACAGGTGCCACTAGGACACAGTCTAATCCACATGAACGAGTCTCTGAACCAGCTTGGACAACATCTGTTTGTGGATGGCAGGCACAATACAGTGCCCAGAGACATCCTCTTCACAACAATCTTTCTCACAGCTATGTCACTAAAGAACAATACCTTTTTTTTATATTCACAGTACCCTTTCAGACCAGTTCTTTGCATCATTGTCAAGGCTGCTGATTGCTACTTCTGATTGCTGGTTTGTTTGCTTTCTGTTTTCTCCACGTTTTTGGATCAAAACACCATGCTGCATACCTGATCTTATCCCACTTTGTTTGGGAAGGGACTTGTGAAAACCACTATTGCAGTGTTCTTGCATCATGCTAGCATGTGTCCCTCATGCCATAGACAATACAGACACTGTCCCAGCATCTGAATGCTACCTCTGAAGGGTCTACCAGGGATCATCTTGCACCCTAGAACTATACAACATAAAGGTGATGGCTGATGAGAAGGTCTGACTAGTATTTTTTTTCTCTTTTCCCTAAAGGCAAACACTATTAAAAGTTACTTCTGGCAATCATTATCCTCAGATCACCTGACCATTTTTTAAAATAAAAAAAAAAAATCCTGTTTTTTGTGAGAACCTGAGAGGGAAGTCTGTGAGGTTTATACTTTGGGAGCCACAGGCTGAATAAATGTTATTCTATTTCACAACCAGATTTCTGAACATTGAAAAAACCTTAGCTACAGGACTGGAGAAAAGCACACTTTCAGTTAGGGCAAAACTAGCCCAACTTCAACCTCTTAACTGAAGCCCTCACCAGCAAATATTTTCCCTAAAATCCTCCTTCATTTTTTACCTCAACCATATATTCAAAGATTTCAAGAAGACACAGCAAGAAACACAAGTAATGGGAAAGGCAGGAACTGTGCTGTGCCTCAGCTGCTTCTCCTTGTTACCACCTCCACTACCCACCCTGCTCTCTCCCATCAGTGCCACAGATACACCAAGGACTGAGCACTTCTTGAAGCTCCGACTGTAACATCTAACAAACCACATCTTGAGAGGGGGCACACACCATGTCCTTCACCTAATCCAAAGCTCAGTACTCAACCATGTTTTTCTGCTGATTTCACTGGCTTTGCATATAAGCAAAACTGCTGAGAAGCCTCTACAGTCTGACCAGCAAAAGACTGTATGGTCTAAATAATAGACCATACAGGTCTAAGCCCTAAATAATAACCTAAATAAAAGCCATCTACATCAATTAGACTTCTGCAAATGTAAATGTGGGCTCTTACCTTAACCTGGCAGGGCTGGCTCTTAGGTGAAGAGAAATCTTGACAGCTAATTGGGAAGGTGAAGTCTCCTGGCTCTTTTGACTGCTCTGCTTCCACATTGTTGAATTTCACAGCATGGAAAGGTGAAGGGACAGTGGCCCCCCTTTCACAGCTGGTGTCAAGCAAGCTCATGAGGGTGTTTTCATCAAGACTGAAATTCTCTCCTCCCTGGAACAACAAGCAAAGGACAGTCTCAGAGGGGGGAAGAAAGCAGCATCTCATTACTAGTGTTTCCTTGCATACATTTCCTCTCCTCTCCCAACTCCCATCTACAGTACTATTAAACTCAGCATCACAGTTCCAGTTCATCTCTAAGGACACTTGCATAAGGCTCATCACAGCAAGAATTAAGTCCAGGAAGACAAACCCACTGGAACAATTGAATGCCAGGAATTTACAGAGTGTTTCAATGAGATGTGAGCACCATATGGACTCAAGTAAAACCTCCCAAACATTCTGAACAGTCTATTTAAACTCTACAGCTCTTAATGGGATAATAAACGGGGGCTGACTGCAGCAAGATAAGCTGTATTTTTCTTCTTTTCCAGTTGTCACACTCCAGTACAGAAGTGCTTTTCCCAGAGGCATTTAATCCAGCTCCCAGGCTCTGCTCCTTGCCAGAAGAGCCCTACAGCTTGAGAGCTCATTTGAAACAAAGGTGCCAGCACAAGCATTTATGACATGGGTAACCACTGAACCAGGTAACCCAGTGGGGCAGACTGAAATCTAGCTCTGGGCAAACAGAACCAAGAGCTGCTCATTTCCAAATTCCCAATCTGTAATCACATGAAGCTTTACTCCATCCCTCAACACTGCAACCCCAAGAGCTGCATAATTCATTAATAAAACCAGTAAGAAGTAACCTGCAGAGAAACCTCTCAGCACCCTAATAGTGGCCTAGGTACCATCTTCCCTGCCTTACTTGAGTTTCTAACAGACTGTCATTTCCTGATTCACTACCACAAGGAAAAATACTGTTTGAAATTAAAGTTTTTTGGTGTGAGGTTTGGTTTTTTTAGGAGGTATCAACTATGGTAGGTATATAGGTACCTATATATATATATGGTAGGTTTTTTAGGTATATATCAACTATGCACGAAAAGGAAAATTGTTCAAAAAAATTCTCATAGGAAAAGTTTCTTTAATAAGCTTATTAGATGCTTTTTTCTATACTTAAGAGTTTTCAAATAAAAAGGAAAGAAAACCCAAGCTTGTCCTGTATAATCTCAACAGCAGCTACACTCATATTCAGAAGTTTTGCATAAAAATTAAGTATTTCATAAAAAAACAACTCTTTACCTTGTAATAAGTATAAACTAGAAAAAACTCATCTCATAATTCTCATTAAAAAGCTAAAGCTTAATAAAGACAAACACTGCTCAGAAAATAACCCAAAATACAGCAAACTTTAATTTTTTACCCTTTAATGCTTCTAAGCAGCTCTCTCAGTAAAACTCCCTATTTATTATTTTAATAAAGCTATCTTACTCAGAACAACTGTATTATTTATTTCATAGCTTCCTCTTAAAAATGCCTCAGAAATAATAACTTGCACAACTTTCTTTATAAGAAAACACCTACATTCAAAACAAAAACCCCAACCCTACCCACATGAAACAGAAACCAAGTTCTTCCCTTGCGAATTTAAACATTCCTGGCTTAATTAGCTCGTTGAAATCAGACCAATGAGTGTGCTGGAGGGAAAGGGCTTTGGTTATAAATGCTCACACCGGGCACTTTGCTACATAAATGATGTCTTTTTATTTGAAGTAGTAGAGAAAGTAGTGTGAAAGCTTTTAGATATGTTTTAATTTGAACAGATTATTTGAATTTCTGCTGTATTTTATACTAATTGCAAGTCAAGGTAAGTATAGGGTATGGATTGTAGGTGTTCTGCATTACTCTAAAATAATTGGAAGCTAATGCAGTATTACTTTTTATAGCAATTGAACTTAAGCAACAAAAAAACTTGTAAAGAGAATGTAGAGTTATTTTTCATTGAAAACAGTATTCAGAGTTTTTTCCTGATGTGTTCATTGCTTAAGAATAAATGCTTCCTAGTAGGAAAAGCACTTGAGGTATAAATAATAATTTTTTAAGTAAGCTGTTTTATAGTTATGGGAAGTCTATGTATTGATTTTCAACTAAACTTGAAGGTTTCTCTTTTTCGTTTCTCTAGCACTATACAGGAGCTATTACTTTTGCAGAAAAAACCTAACTAAAATGGTATTTCAACAGAGATTCTATAAAACATTATTAGTTTATCCTATAAGTGTTTAAAAAGGCTGTGAGTAAAGCTGGTTTCTTGTATGGTTGCTTCTTATATGATGGCTCTCCAAATTTATTGAAAATGTTATACTTCAGAAAATCAGTGATTTATTAATGTATTAAGACAAATTAGTTTTGAGTTAACTTGTTTTTTTGGTTATTAGTTTAAAGAATAGTTGTGTAGTTCTACTCTGTAGTTATGTTAACTCAGTCCCTGATGAGGTATGAGTTAAGGGTGCTGAGGTGAGGATTTACCAGTGAAAGCACAGGATGAAGTGAGTTACTTGGTTTGTTTATTTCAGTGCTATGCTGAAGTCTTCAATAGAGCAAAGAAGCCTGAAAGCAGAAGAGGAGCATGTCTAGATGCTAAAAATGAAGTTAAAAAATGGGAAGATTAATATATGACATACCAAAGTACCTTTTTGGGTAGCAAAAAGCTTGGTTTTGTCAACAGCCTGCATACAGGTTCTGCTTTTATCTTTTCAGCCTCAAACTGAGGCAAAAACCAATTTCTTTGCAACTGTGCAAGTGTCTAACGGATGATGTACTCCTTATGCTCTAATTGGCATAACTGAAGTTCAGCATAACCTACTGTCCTGGCTTACACTGTGCCTTTTGAAATCAGCTCCATCAAAGTGTTTGGGAAGGAGAGCAGGTGATGATTAAGCTCCTATTGACTGCTACCAGGGGCAGCATCCAGCCCTTTGGGCCTAGGCTCTGCTCTAGCAGGTGCCTGTATTTGATTAAGTGAGAATGTGTGAATTCTCCTGCAATTTGATACCAACAAGAAATGATTGAATTTCTACTTTATGGGTTTTTTTGCACTAGGACTTTGAGTAAGTGACCAGAAGACCTGTTAGATTACCCTTACAGGTATATGGTGTTCCTGCCAGCATGTGTGCATGTATTTCCCCATCAGCTCTGCACAGCTTTCTGACCAAATGCTGAGGCTGTACTTTGTTTTCACTATTAAGATTCTCCTGCTACCTGCAACATCAATGGTGCTGAACACCTGGAGCATGTCTCAGCAGGCACTGTGCATGGGTGGGCTACCTCCACAGAAACTCAACTGTTTTAAGGATTTCAGGAAAGCCAGAAGTAACCTGAACCAGTAGCTTGTTTGCCACTGGAAACCTGTTAGCAAACATTTCTAAGGTTCTAAGGTGGTTGGTTACAGCTGGCTGTGATATTCTTATCATCACAATGAAAAGCCTTTTAGTGAGGACAGCCTTGGCTCACTTTAAATGAGAAGTAATGTTAATAATTTTGGACCCTTAACAATGCCATGTCTAATCCATAGTTTTATTTTGATACCAAATATTCAGCTGTATATCAGACTAATTATTGGATATAAGTTATTTAATAATAACTTATAAGGGAGGTGTACTGAAATAATAATGTATATATTTGTTCTACAGTTGAAAGAAGCAGTTATATAAAGGAAATGCTGCTCATGATTGTGGGAGTCAAAACACTGCATTCTTTTAAAACAAAGTGCTGGAGTAGGAACCAGTGCTGCTGCTGTTCTTGGCCTTGCATGCTCTGGGCTTGGCAGCTTGTCAATAAGGGATACTTGTGGTACCTGTTGTGAGCAACCGACTGTGAAGGGCCGGATCCAACGCTGGCATCAGAGTGTTTAAAAGCTGACTTTTTCCTGCCAAATTAGGACGGGTGACCCAACCAAGGAGAGCGCAGGATCACCCTGAGCCTGGCAACTGCATCTGGAAACTGGGCCAAGATGGCGGCGCCGGCCCTGAGGGGCGGGACAAAATGGCGGCGCCGGCCCTGAGGGGCGGGACAAAATGGCGGCGCCGGCCCTGAGGGGCGGGACAAAATGGCGGCGCCGGCCCTGAGGGGCGGGACAAAATGGCGGTGTAGCTCAGGGGGCGGGCTAAGATGGCGGCTCCCAGCCGGTAGTTCACGTGTCCCGGGGCGGGGAGGCAGTAGCCGTTCGCCGGGTCGGGCTCGGAGCCGCCATGTCGGGCCGTCAGGGAAACAAACTGCCCAGCAACCTGCCCCAGCTGCAGAATCTCATCAAGCGGGACCCAACCTCCTACACCGAAGAGGTGCGGAGCCGGGCGGCGCGGCCCCGGTTCCCCGAGCAGGGGGGGCCCGGGCGGGGTGGGAGCGAGGCGGGCTGCGGGCCTGGGGGGACAGGCGGTGGTGGTCCTGCTCTGCAGCCGCCCTCACCTCTATGTGTGTGTGTGTGCTCAGTTCCTCCAGCAGTACCACCACTACCAGTCCCATGTGGAGATCTTCACCTTCCAGCCGGACAAGCCCAGTAAGGAGCTGGTGGAACTGGTGATGTTCCTGGCACAGGTAAGCGCTCCCTGCTGAAGGACAGCTTTGCCCCGGAGCCCTTCACCAGCCCCGGTGTCTCAGCCCTGAGTGCAGTGGCACACGCTGCCTCACCTGGTTTTGCTGCTGTAAGCCCTGACAGAGTTGCCCTAAACCCACTCATTACCGGGATTTCTGCAGCAATATTGTCAGTTTCCAAGAACATGAGTTTTTCTTGGGAGCATTTGGTACTATTTTTAAAAAGTAAATATTTTCTAATTGAACCATATTTCTTATATCTGAGTATTGACAACTTCCCATTGTGTATATCCCATTGTTACTATAGGAACAATTATAACTTAATTGGTTGCTTACAATATCTCGCCCTGTCCCGGGGTTTTCACTAGAGCTCTCAGCTGGCTCTGTCTCTGCCCAGGTTGCTCACTGCTACCCGGAACACATGGCCAACTTTCCCCAGCAGCTCAAGGACCTGCTGTCCTACCACCACACGGTCCTGGACGCAGACCTGCGCATGGTAAGACCCACTCCAGAAGGTGTTTTGGCCAGAGCTGTGTGGTTAAAATAGACCCTTTAAGTGTGAGATGAGAGCTTACGGTTTGCTTTTTAATAAAGATGGAAAGAGGGGGGAGGCATTGTGACATTCTGGTTCTGATTGAGTGTTTTTCTGTTACAGACGTTCTGTAAGGCTTTGATCTTGTTAAGAAACAAGAATTTGATAAATCCAACAAGTTTGTTGGAGCTCTTCTTTCAACTGCTGCGGTGTCATGATAAGCTTCTAAGAAAGGTAAGCCTTGCTTAAAAAAAACCCAAGGGTTTTGAGTTCCAGTGGGTTTTGACCAACTAGCCTGAAGTAATGCAGTGCTGGCAGGCAGCTGTGCTTTCCTTGGTAGCAAAATGAGAAAGATGTGAAAATAGCTCCACTTTTTCAGCGATTGATGGTGCCAGAGGCAAGACCTGGGCCTGTGTGCTGCTGTAAACATCCTGACCACGCTGTTGCAAGCTGCAGGCCTGTCCTCCTGTTAGGAATTGAGCAGCGTGGATGTGACTGCAGATGAAAACCATAAGCACGTTGCTGTCAGAGCAGCTCTTAGTTCTTTGTGAGAGCTTCTGAGTAAAGCAACCAAAACCAAACCAGCTGGTAGTTAATATTTCAGGTTTTCTGCCATGAAAGTGTAAATACTTGTTTTCTGCCACCAGAATTATGAAGCTGGCCATCAGAATGTGCCTGACCGAAACAGGGTGTGGGATTTTTATAAAGCCATACTTCATGCTTTTCACTTTCCTGCCTCGCTGTTTGTGGTGTCAATGAAGTGTACTTTTCAAATCCAGTGTACATCCGACTTGAAGGGATAACTTCTTGTTGTTTTTCCAACTGCAGCTTAAAAGGGAAAATATTCTCAGTGGTGATAAGTTTGGTCTCATTTTAGTACTTGGAGACTTTGGGGGAATAGTAATATATCTGCATTGTTCTCTGCATGACTTATGTGATCTCTCCATTTACAGACTTTGTACACTCACATCGTGTCGGACATTAAGAATGTCAATGCTAAACACAAAAACAACAAAGTAAACACAGTAAGTACTGTAGCTTTCAGATATACTTCCATTTCACCTCTTGATATTGTGAAAGACTTGGAATAAATGTTTCCAAATGTCTTTCTCAGACACTGCAAAACTTCATGTACACTATGCTGAGAGACAGCAATCCCACTGCTGCGAAGATATCTCTGGATGTGATGATTGAGCTTTACAGGAGGAACATCTGGTAGGTCTGGCAGACTCGTGTTGATTCCCAGTTTGTTGTGTACAGTGGAAAGAGGAATTCTAGTTTTGTTTTGTTTTTTTTCTTGTTCTTTTAAGTCTAAGTTTTTTTTTCTTCACATAAAAGGAGGATTTCTGTTTGGTTTTTGTTGTTTTGAGTCTGTTAAGGTCATTCTAAAAGACTGATCTAATGGGTGCTTTGAGTTTTAGGGCTATAATATAGCTCTTCTTTTTGGTAGATAGCAGCCTGGAAAATAGTTGCCTAGGTAAGTATTGAAAGGAGTAAAAGCACACTGAGTACTATGAGTTGCTGTTTTGTACCTAATACTATGCTGAATCCTTCTGTTGTTACAAAATGCCAGAGCAGATGTTACCCAGCAGTAAATTGCATGACAAGATGCTGGTCTGACTCCTGCTTGCTTCTTGACTGTAAGAATGTGTTAAGGCTCTTGAGCAGTTGAGTTTAACTCCTTTGCTGTTCTTGCACAGAAATGAACTATAGAGAGATAGAAATGCAGTAAGTGACACCGCTGGTGAGCAGTGTTTGCTGCTTACAGATTAGATTCTATCTAATCTAGATAGAATAGATTATTACAAGGGATAGAGAGCAGGGACTGCTGAAAAATAGTGTTGCTGAAAGGTAGACTCCTGCATTTTTAAAAAGTGTGTTTGTAAGTATGTGGGACTTGGTTTAAAATCAGATTAATTCCTGCAGTTTCTTATAAATCTTTATTTTTGAAGTATAGTTTACCTCAACTATTGAGTTGAGATTTCTAATAAGAGTTAAATTCCACACTGCTGGTTTTTTGTTTGGCTTTTTTTTTACCTGGCAGGGGTATATTATCTTTTTATCAGTGGAAAAAGTGGTTATCTGTCTTGAGTTATTTAACTGGAGATTCTTTCTGTCCCTTCAGTCACAGTGTGAACTGGATGGAATGCAAGTCTCTGTTTATTTAGATGAAGCTACTGCTATGTTAGAAGAATAAGAGAAAATGACAGAAGTGTAACTTTGTTTGCAAAATCTACTTGAAGCACTGAGAGACTTGATTCTAATAAAGCTTCCCAATTGTTAGGACTCATATTTTGTGAGACTTAATTTTCTGAGAGTGACTAAAAATTGCTAAGCTCAAAGTAACAGGTAATGTTTTGCTTTATCCCAGGAATGATGCCAAAACAGTCAATGTCATCACAACTGCCTGCTTTTCCAAAGTGACAAAGGTGAGAACAGAAATCACTGGATGGAACTGGATGTTACCTATGTGTTTTCCTGTGGATGCAAGTTTTTATTTCAGTACTGCAATGACTTGACAAGCTTCACTGATTGTTTTCCTCTTGTTTTATTTTCAAAATGCTACTTGTTCTGTGGCAGGAGGCAGCATGTGGCTCTCATGAACAGAGCAGCACAGTTGGAGGCTTATCTTACAAGGAGTGCAGGCTGCTGTAGGGAGGGTATGTGTACTTTCCACTGCTGCTCAGAAGAGACTGTCAGAATATCGCCTCCTTATCAGCACTGTAAAGCTTCATTTGTACAATGTAAAGAGAGCTGCTGTCAGGCTTGGAGCTTGAGTCAATCTTAGGCCTTCTGTTTTCTGTCAGTTCTGCAGTGCTGGAGGTTTTAAAAGCTTGTATTATGGTTTAAGTTCTTCCACTGTGAAGGTCTGAAAACTGTTCCATTCAATGAAAAACAGCCAACTAAAACTAACAACAAAACCCCACCACCAAACCCACATGAACTAATAGAAGTTTGGAGTTGTGAGCACTGTTGTGGCTATCAGCTGTGCAGGAGTTCCTGATCATGTTGGCATGGAGCAATCAGATTGAAATTGAAGAGAATTTGCACCTTTAAACTGGCTCCAGGTGTTCAGGAAGCCTGGCTGCTTTTTGACTCTTTGTGTGCCTCTGACTGTTCAGGATGGGCAACAAAAAATGATGGTGTGTCTGCAAAAAACCTGTGGCTTTCAGTTTGTGGTTTGTTTTGCTTTCTGTTTGTATCCATGCCTATAAACAATTGGGAGAGTCTTTGCATAACTGAAGATGGGGATGTAGGGCTGTTGTAAATACTCTTGTCAGTTTGTCCTGTCCTACATAAACTTACTTTGCTTTTCAGGTACTGGTTGCTAGTTTAAAGTTCTTTCTTGGGAGAGATGAAGATGAGAAACAAGACAGTGACTCAGAATCTGAGGTGTGTTGTGATTACATCTTCTCCTCTGTTCTTCATACTCTGATAGGTCTGCCATCCTAGTGACCCTGGTGCCCACTTCTGTGTTACTTCAGTTTTCCACCTTGTCTACTCCAGATGTTTCTACACTTCACAAAAATTCAGAGTTTCTGACAGCTGGCCCCAGCTGGTAGTAGGATGCCTTTGCTGTCTGTCTAAAGACTAATGCTAAGTGCTCCTTTGCTATCCTCTTCTACTTGTGAAGGAAGGAAATCACTTTGACCTAATCAGGGTGGGTCTGTCTGGTTTAGGAAGACTGACTGCTAAATGTGTGATGTGGAGTTGTGAGAAGAGGCTTTCACCTGGAAACTTCCTGCACTGGAAGCTTGTTTGATTTTTTTTTTTAGCTGGCTGTTTTGTCTTGTTTCATGTACAAATTAATATAATTCCTGTTCATGTACAAATGAACATAATTCATTTAGCTTGAGAAGGCTGATACCAGGATTTCCATCTGGCACCTCCTCATACAGGATATCATGATTTGTCTGTGACTGAACAATACTCTCTAATTAACCTCCTGTATTAACTACTGTTAAGTGCTGTTGAGTGTGATCACTTGTGTGTAGGTATGTGGCCAGTTTTATGGAGCTGGGATTTTAAATGCTAGTATTACTGTATGATGAAATTTAGGAAGAAGGAGAGGTTTTGATTATAGTAAATGATCCTGCAAACTATTGCTACTTTTTGGTTTCTTTGATTCCCATTTGAAGCTGGAGTCTTGTTTTCCTTGCATTCTTTCTCAAGGACGATGCTCCCACAGCCAGGGACCTGATGATGCGCTATGCAACTAACAAGAAAACCACCAAGCGCAAGAAGAAACTAGAAAAAGCAATGAAGGTTCTCAAGGTGAGGAGAGTGGTGTCCAACTCGCCACCATTTTAGCTTAACCTTTCAAGTGCAGAAATCCTGTTATCTCTGTCACCTTAGCTGGCTTCTGTCATCTCTAAGGTGAAGGTCCTCAAGTGCTGTAGCATCCATTGGCCAGGCATATGCCATGTTTGCCTGGAGAAGAGCTGTTTTGAAACAAATTCAGTGTCTAAGTGTTCTGCTCTGGGTACCCTTTGTGTGGGCCTATAATTTAAATTATGTGGTGTCTTGCTAAGTTTTTAATGCAGCTCCTATTGCCTCTTAGTCTGGGTGGCCAAAAACCCTATGTGGTTGAAGAGAGTGACAGTTAATTTGTTAAAATCCAAGTGCCTCTTTGTGAAGAGAAGAGTGATTAAATAGCAGCTTTGAAGAGCAGCCTGACATGGAAGTGCTTGCAACTTTTTCATGGAAAGAAAATTTATTTTTCTATTTTTGCCAAGCAGAAACAGAAGAAGAAGAGCAAGCCAGAGGTGTTCAACTTTTCTGCTATTCACTTGATTCATGATCCCCAGGGTAAGCATACATCATGTTTTGTCATTTTTTCTTGTGTTAACCCCAGACACAGCTTTGCAAGGGGAATGAAAGTCACAAGCAGATATGTGACACTTGAAGTGTGCATTATCCTAGAGTTCATAGCACTTCAAAAAAGTGACATCAGTCCTGTTGTGCTTGTTGTAGTGGAATGCTTGTAGTCAGACAAGGAATGAGCAGTATTACATCATCTGCTTCAGGTTGCTACAGATCAGGGTGTGGCTTTCTACCTCTTTTGTATGTGTGAAGGACATAATTTGTGTGAACAGGGAATGGTTTATCTGCTACAGCTTCTTCAGCTTACCCCCTTTGATAAATGTATTTCCATTACTAGTCTAATAGCACTTGACTTGGTCTTATTCTGATCTAGTGAGCTTCTGGGGATTTTGTTTTTCATATGAACCCAAAATGTGTCAAAAAATCAGCTTTGCATACTGACCCTGTGCTTACAATGTTGTGGAACTTCTGATTTCCTTTTTGCTGAACCTGTGCACAGCTTTAGACCTTCTAGGCATGTGAAAAGAAAAATACCTCACTGGAAGTGCTCTGTCGGCCTTTTAATTTCTTCTATGCAAAGACACTGGGACTTAAAAAGACCCAAACCAACCTGACTGCCTTTTTTAACCTAATCCCAGCTGAGTTCTCTGTTGTGCTCTTTAGTTCTACCACAAATCTCTTACTGCTTCTAGACTTTGCAGAGAAGTTGCTGAAGCAGCTGGAGAGCTGTAAGGAACGATTTGAAGTGAAGATGATGCTCATGGACCTAATATCCAGGCTAGTTGGAATACATGAGGTACATGCTCTGATAATTTTATAATGGTCTGATGGTAGCCAGCCTAGTTTGGGTGGTGGTGTGCTCTGGCCTTGTGCCTCTCAAAAATGAGCTTTAATTTGGCTGTATGTCAAGTGCAGATGTGTGGCCAGATAGTTGCCAGTGGGCCTTGTGGAATGGCTCAGTGGCATAGTGTTGTGTCATATGAAGTGAGCTTTGCCAAAGAAAGCTGCTGGTCTGGAATAGCTGAGCTGTCTGATAAATGAAGGAGAATGTATTGTTTTCAAGACCTGTGTGCTCCTGGGAGGTTCTTCAAAGGAGTCAGGCTTTTCAAAGGAGTCTAGGAATTGCTCCTGAGCAGCACTCTGAGGTACAGCCAAAGTAAGATCAAAATTACTAGAGTCCTTCTGTTTTGGGAGATAAGATTGTGTCCCCAAGGCAAAGAGAAATGGCATGTTGTAAGATCGTGCAGCAGAAGGCCCTGATTTGAATTCTGTGCTGCCTGACAAGAACCACTCTGTATTTGAGAGAGCTTGAGATTGAGTTTTGTATTTCCTTTGTACAAGTAACTTCCTCAACTCCTCAGATACTAAGCTCAAGAGAGGGAAATGTGTCATACAATAAAATCCAAGGCATTTGGAGAGCAAGCTGGGTAGAATGCAGTGATAGTTTTACAGCATATCAAGCAAAGAAGGTGATCTCAAGTTAAAAGACAAGCTAACCTATTACAACTTCTCTTGCAGCTTTTTCTTTTTAATTTCTACCCCTTTGTTCAGAGATTCCTACAGCCCCATCAGAGAGGTAAGGAGCTACTAGTAGATAACACTGCACATGTCACATGTGCAGTCAGTTCTCAGCAGTGGTGCTGTAATGAATAGGCAGTAGTAGTGTAGTAAGAAGTAGGAGTAGTCCAGAGGATGTGGATGAAAGAAGTAAAAGGCCCTGACTGCCAGAAGTACAGAGCACTTTGGACTTGTACGGAGCCTGTGTGCACTCAATGCTCCTTACCTGAGCATTTGGGAAGTTCCAGCAATGGAACAAAATGAGCCTGCTGACTCATGAGTACCTTGCAAATCCTGAATAGCTGGGCAGAGCATGATTGCCTGCTGCTGCTTGGTTTGACTGGTGTTTCATTCTAGTTCTAGAGCATTTAGTTTCACCTTAGCTGGCTAACATGAGCCTGCATTACTGTCTGAGTGGAGACCAGATGAGTTCCTAATGCTTGGTGGGAGATGAGAAGTGGTTGTCCCAAATCACTTTGAGACTTAGACTGAGTGGCTGAGTTAGCTCTCTTGGTGGGTGTGCTGAGGGCCAGACTAAGCTGCAGCGACACACTTTCACATCTTCTTCCCACTTTGCTTTTCCTCCAGAGGTGACAAAGATTCTCCTGTTTGCTGCACAAGCTTCACATCAGCTGGTGCCACCTGAGGTCAGTACTTTGCCCATCTTTGGTGATGTTAAAGATGGGCAGCAGGCCAGCATGCACATGTAGCTGAGTACATTTGTGGGGAGGGCGGAGAGGGAATCTGCACAGACCCTTGGTTTTGACAAGGTTATGGTAATTTTAGCCCCTTCTACAAGTTCCAAGGGATTGTTTTGTATAGAGGGGAAAAAAAAAACAACTTATGTTTGATGTCTTAATTTCTGCAAGAAAATTTGTATCTAGAAATTTGCAGGCTCTAGTGACAAGTGAGCTCTGTGTGAGCTCAGGACTCTCTCTCTCTGTTGTCTGTTAATTAATAGTATGTAATAATTTTCACAATTTTGTTAAGTATACATTAAGTTTATTTAACCTTTTTTCTTACTTTCAGATTATCCAGTCAGTGTTAATGACCATTGCCAACAACTTTGTCACTGACAAGAATTCTGGGGAGGTCATGACTGTAGGGTGGGTACAGAATCTTGTCAAATATTTTTCTTTTTTAAAGCAAGTGCAACTGACTCCTTTTATTTGTGCTATGCTTTTAAGAAACTACTTGAATACAAACAAGTTAGGACAGTATCTCAGCATAAACTTAGCTTGTTTTTATTGGCATTGTTTTAAATTCCCCAGAATGCTGAGTTGCTGTGACTTAACTTTTCTGCATTTCATGGTGGTGCATTGGCTTTTCTTTTGCTTTGTTTGGTTTTGTATTGTTCTTCCTTCCTGGATATTGTTATTTCTACTTTGAGGGCAGACCTCTTGTCTGTGAATTAATATGTTGTTACATACTCAGTGAGTGGCTAGCATCATAGTTCAGGACTCAGCTTTTTGTGGGTGGTTTTGCTACTGACAACAAACTGAAGTATTGTCAGTGGAACTGTAATGTACTTGGGCTAATCAAGAGAGGTATTTGTGAAAGCTCTGGTGTAAGCAGAGTAGAGGAGGATCAGTAAATGTGGGAGAGGGAGGAACTGTCCTTGAAGACAGAGCACTCAACAGGGGCAGGCTATTGTGTGTAAACACACTGAATATTTTGTGAGCTATTCCTTTTCCTCTTGGCACAGTTTGAAACCAGATATTGTAGCATGCTAAGTGTGCTTGGAAGTGGTTTAAAAGGGGCCTTGTGTGAGCCCACGGACTTGTTGTGTTGTACTGTCCTTTGCCTGCTCGTAGTTGACTCTAGAACTGTTTATTGATTTTATTTTTTTCCTTTTTATTTTTTCTTGGCCTGGTGATTGTTTGACTGCTTTTCCTGTCTGTCTGGATCCAGAATTCACTTGCAGAATCCTGAGGCCTAGGATCAGAAAAAGTCATCTTTGGAGAATAGAGTATGGGCCAAAGATGGAGGGTTTTGAAGAACCATGGCACAGGAACCTCTGTGTGATGTTTTCCTTTGGTATACTCAATGCTGTATAAATGCTGTGTAATGTTCTTCAAATTCCAGATAATTCAGTCTGTTACTGGGCCAGTGGGAATCTCTCCCAGCTGTGGTGTTCAGAAAATAATTAATTTGCAATTTTTTAGGATCAATGCAATAAAAGAAATCACGGCGAGGTGTCCGTTAGCCATGACAGAAGATCTGCTCCAAGACCTGGTTCAGTACAAGACTCATAAAAATAAAAGTAAGTCTGTTGTATGGATATGACTTAGGTCTTTTTTTTCCCTGTATCATCTGGTCCTGCATTGTTACAGCCTTCATGACAGTGATGTCTTGTTTTCATGTGGGCTGAGAGGTGTCATCTTCAGTGTGTCGGCTGCATTTCTCTGTATTTTGAGTGTATAAGAGATAAAACAGTCAAGGGTAGTTATGGCAGGGCACTAATTGACACAACTGAAGAAGGAAAACTGCTTGCTAATAAAGACCTAAACCTAAGGAAGAGCTGGATCATGCACTGGAGAAATAGGAAAGAGCTGTACCTTCCTAAGAGGCATGACCAAGCTGTAAATACTGATTGAGTGGGCTTTCGCTTTGCTCAGAATTCTGCTTTTCTGTACTTATTTCTGTCTCTGTTTATTTCTGGGTAGATGTCATGATGTCTGCAAGAACTCTGATACACCTTTTCCGTTCTCTGAATCCCGAGATGCTGCAGAAAAAATTCAGGGTAGGTGTTTTATGTGCATTGCATTCACCATAAATGTAGCCTCATGTGCTCAAAAATGATGATGAGATCTGGTCTCAGCCTCCTGAGAATGAGGTGGAATCACGCCTGTGTTCTTCCCCTGCCTGCTTCCTTGCTGCATTTTGATGTGGCCTGCTCTTATTTCAGGATTTCCTTAGTCCAAATTTATCAAACTGCCTGCTAGAAGCATCATGCTACAAAAGCCCGACGATCTTCCTAGAGTTCTGTGATGGTTTCACCCTTTTAGCTTGCAGCCAAACACAGTCACTCTCTGCCTCCCCCCAAGAAAGTAGGGGAGAGAATTGGAAAGGTAAAAGTAAGAAAAGTTGTGGGTTGAGATAAAAACAATTGACTAATTGAAGTAAAATAGTAGTGACAATAACAGTGCTAACAGAATACACAAATGAGTGATGCTCACCACCCACTGACTGATGCCCAGCCTGTCCCAGTCAGTGATCCCAGAGCAGAGACAGTCCCAAAGCCAAAACCACAATCCTGGAAGTGTGAGCCCAAGTGATTCCTGAGAGAATACCCCTGATCTGGTCACTGCTGGTTAATATACTGAACATGACATGATATGACATGGAATATCTCATTGGCACATACAAATGCCAATTTTTGGCT
The DNA here is from genome assembly GCA_907165065.1 of Caprimulgus europaeus. The sequence continues at coordinate 81,723,663 of OU015526.1, forward strand.
TGGCTAATTCCTGAGCTTCTCCCTCCCAGTCCCAGTGCAGCTGAGAACTGGCCAAACACAACAGCCTTGGGCTCCAGCAGCACCTCACAACATCAGCACTTGATCAACATTCTCCTCATAGCAAACCCCCCCTGAACCCAGAGCACAGCTGTGCTGGCCCCTGAACAGACAATGAACTCTGTCCCAGCAAAGCCAGGACAAGTTCATTCAACTTTTTAGTAATTCAAGATCTTATTTTATGAGGCAGAATTTCTTTTCTACCTGCACCCTTGTCTCCCTCAGTTTCTTTCAGAGTTTGTGAGCATTTAAATAGCAGCCTGCTTAACATGTGTTAACTTACAGGGCAAGCCTACTGAGGCCTCATTGGAAGCCAGGATTCATGAATATGGAGAACTGGATGCCAAAGACTATATTCCAGGAGCAGAAGTACTGGATGTTGAGAATCAGAAGGAAAAGGGAGGAAGCCAAGAGGAAGGTTGGCCTTTCTTTCTTTACCACATGTATTTTGAGCATCATTGTTGCCAGGATGGTATTTGGGTATAAAACTTGGACATGCTTACTCAAATAGCCATCAGGTGTGTGAAGTATCTTATGTCTTGGTAATGTCTAAGTGTGGGATGTCTGAGTTGTAATGCCTAAGCTGAGACCCCACAGCTTGCCTGTTGAGTAAGCATGTCCCTGGGTGTAAATGCAATTAGCTGATAGGTAATCAAAGGTGGTGAGAGCCTGTGATCCAATCTGAAATTATTTCAGACTCAAGCACTTAAACTGAATCTGTATTAACAACCCTGTGCACTTCTTCCCCTGAGCAGATGGATGGGAAAGTGCTAGTCTGAGTGAGGAAGAAGATAATGAAGATGGAGAATGGATTGATGTCCATCACTCCTCAGATGAGGAGCAGCAAGAAGTAGTGAGTTTTAAGTGTCTTCTACCCCAAGTACAAATGTCTTGTTAATAGCAGACCAGACTCTGTTGCTCTGTACCTTCACCTGGCTGCTCATAACTAACTATGCAGGGCTGTGGAGTAATTTGATGGGAAGTGAGGCTGAAGTACTATTTAGCCCTTGTGCTGCAGTGTGCATGTTGGTAGGGTGAGGGGAGAGATGGGGAATTCTGTCCCAGGGCTGAATTGGTTTGAAGCTATGATAAGCACTTGAGTGCTTTTATTCACTCTGAAGCACGAAGGAGTGGAAGTACTGCTTTATTCTAACACTGCATGTTGGATATAAGACTGAAGAATCCTAGCAGGTGGCTATAGCATTTCCCACCAACATTGCCCTTACATAGGCATTTGGGAGGCAAGGGTCATGGATTATGGAACAGAACTGGTTTGTAAAGCTCTGGATGATTCTTCTTTTACACTTTTTTTCCAGGCAGAGAAGGTGAAAAGCATGCCCCTAGAGGAAAGGAAAGCCAAAGCTGCAGCAGTCAGTACGAGCAGGCTGCTCACCCAAGAAGACTTCCACAAAATACGCCTTGCCCAGCTCTCCAAAGAAATTAATGCTGCACCCGGCAAAGCTGCCAAGAGGAAAAATATAGAAATCGATGACGAAGAGGAGGAGGGCAGGTGGGATATGGACTGTGGATGGGTGCCTGCTCTTCCCTATAGCCTGGTGATAACAGATTTTCATTGCAGCACGGCAGAGAGCTCTGCTGTTGGTCAGTATCCCCTGGTGACAGGTGGCACCTGTCCAGAGGCCCAGAAGGGGCTCCTGGCCCAGGGGATTTGTTTAAAGCTGGGAGAAAAGACAAGAGGGGCCAGTGAGAACTGTGGGACTGTTTTGCTTGTTCAGACCAGTAGGTGTGGCTTTTGTAGCAGTAATTTCATGGTTATATTTCCAGAGTTTCTTGAATATCATGGTTAAAGCAGGACTTGAAAAACAGCAATGAGAGATTTGTGTAAGGCTTGTCCCAAGCATGAGGATTAGCCTGTGAGAGAGCACAAGTGCTCCTGTGGAATTTTATAGGAAAACAATGGCATAAAAGCTTGGTGAGAGACAAAAGGTCTGGAGGGCATTTTGTTTTTCTTGCCAGATGAAATTCTGTGTGTGATGACCTTTTGTTGGTTTCTTGTGTGTAGGGGAGAGTTGCTTTCACTCAGAGATATTGAACATCTGCATAAGAAGCCTAAATCAGACAAGGAGACTAGACTGGCAACTGCAATGGTGAGAGTCTTGGCTATTTCATATTCTCTCTCTTACTAGGTTTGTATTTGTGTTTTTGTCTCCTGCAGAAGGAGGAGGTGGTGGGATTGCATCTGTAAGGGTTGCCCAGCTGCCATTCTGGGTTTTGAGAACTGCTTTGTATATTTTTCTGCTGTTGCATCTGGATTGTAGCAGATAAACAGCCTCTTGCTGGTCACGGGTGACAATGGAAATACAAAGACAGATACACCCAATTTTCACTATGATTTAATAGAGCCAGCATGGGAGAAAACATAAAATGTACACAGCAAGTTCTACTGAACCTGGATTTCTTGTTCCCACCATAGGACCTGTCACCTTAGCAGCTGATGTGAACTGTAGGGAAAGGAAAATAACTCCCTGTTATTATATTACATTGTCTATTCTAGGCTGGAAAAACAGACAGAAAAGAATTTGTGAAAAAGAAAACCAGAATTAACCCATTTGCCAGCTCTTCCAACAAAGAAAAGCAAAAGAACAAGAACTTCATGATGATGAGATACAGCCATAGCGTCCGGACAAAGAATAAGCGCTCTTTCAGGGAAAAACAGGTAATGGTTAATGCTGGAAACAGATGGGGCAGTCTGAGCAGGAAACTGGTAATGCAGGTGAAGTGCTGTCTGTCCTCTGCCCTAACTTGTCACTGTTTACTTGGGTTTAATTGCTGGGAAGGACTGTGGGCTAGGTGGCTTCCCTTGAATCTTACCCCAGAGGAGATAGATCACAGGTTGTGGTGGTGAAGAATGATTTTGCTGGTCTCTTGTCTTCCATATGCATTGAGGACCAAGCCCTGTTGCAAAGTCATGTGTAGATTAGGAAGGCAGTGTGGTTTGTTTTCCTTTATATGAGTTAAAGAAGATTGTACTAGAACTCTGACTGTAATCCTTAGATGGAAGAAATGTTTCCCTGGTATGGAGTTGTTTGCCAGGATAAGCCACTCTCCATATTCTTTCTTTGACCTTTCTCCTGTTACCATCATATTATGAACTCATCTGTCCTGGCTTTGAGGTCATCTAATGCTTGTCACAAATGTACTTAAAGCACAAATGTAAATGCTCTTTATCACCTATTTGAAACTGAGGAAAAAATAAATGGCTGCAGTTTAGCCTGCCACTGTAGCTTCACTATGTGCTGACCTCAGTGGTGAAGCCCCTGCCCTCTGCTGCTTCCTCAGCTGTAAGCCTGGCCACAGGGCTGGTAGAGGATTCCAGACAGCCCTTGGGAAAGGTGATACAAGCTACAAACATGTAGTTGGTAGTGCAGTTACTGAGTGCTTCTGCAGGCAGCTGTGCCAAGGGTAGCTCAAGGGATATCTGAAGGACAAGGCAGAAACTTGGGTGGATGTTTTTGCTCCTGAAGGCATTGAGCAGGGGTCAGGTGAGCTGTCAAGAGTGGAGTGTGGACAGGGACCCCTGCTGCTCCTGTCACACACCTCAGCTGGGGATAATGCCTGAACTGTGGCAGCTGCTGCCCGAGAAGTGGTGTAGGCAGATTGCCTTGCCTTGCTCTGTTTCACCTGGGCAGGCTAAGTCTATGCTAACAACAAAAATCTGCCTTAAAATCCTTTTACCTACCCTGACAGATGGCCAGTGTAGGGTTTTACAGAGTGCTATTAAATTGAACTCATTTGAACATGTTCCAAGTAAAACTGCTAGAATAATCCAGTTATGCAAGGGTCTTGTTTCTTGTGGTGTTAATTTTTGTGTTTTCTTGCTAGTTTATATTGTGCTAGAGTGTGTTCAGGTGCTTCTTTTACAAACCCTCCTTTGAGAGATTTTTCTAGGATGATATTATTAGGATAATGTGTATTTGCAATTTCTTGCCTTAAGAGGAGCAAGACTGAAGCTGTTTATGGACTTAGTAGAGAGAACATGTCTTAAGTGTTTCTGTTAAACAGGAAGACTTGGATGCATATTTTCTGCAGTCTTTTTATTTGCTATCATTCTGCCTCACCCCAAATAAGGCTGACTGCATTAACACAGCTCTCAAAACACAAGAAAAACATGGCCAATGAAAGGTCCAGGTGCTTTTAGGAAACCCTTGCTTACAATGATTCTTATACCTGGCTCACTTTTTCTGAAAAGCCACCTTCAATGGTTTCAGTCCTTACTCCTGATTCATGTTTTGAATTTAAATGTAACAGCTAAACAGTGAAAGAAGAATTTTTTGATACTTTTTTCACCAGTAAATTTAGACCACAGCATCAGTTCTGCTGACCAAGATTTGGATTTACTTGTTAAAAGTGCACTGGTTGTATTATACTGTGTTCTGCTGCCCTCTTTGGTGGTAGAATAAAATGGACTGTTGTCTGTAGTCCAGAGCTAAATCCCCTCACCAACTAAAACATGTCTGAAGTATACAACAAAGTCACAAACTCTCTTTAGAGTGATAATGGCAGTTACAGAAATTCTAGCATCCCTCCTGCCCCCTTGAAAAGGAGCTTTGTAATATTCTTGTCATAAAATGCCACTTACCTCTCAGCTGGACTGAAGTTTCTTCTTGATTTCTAGTTGAATATGAGTCAGTGGAAGAACAATTTATATTGCTCTAATCTCTTTGATTATATATAGCAACTGCTAATGAGGTACTGACTTTTTAAGCCCAACTTTTACAATTAAAGTACAATTGAGTTTAGCTAAATATCCACAGTGCTTCTGCCACTGTAGTCATTACCAGTTGACAATTACTGCTCCCAGCTGTATCTGGTAAACTACTAGTGTTTTTCTCTGAGGGTGAAGAAACTCAAGAGGGTTGTTGATGTGATAGTGGTGTTGTCTGCTTACCTGAATGTTCTGCTCTTGTTTCATATTTAGCTGGCTCTTCGAGATGCACTCCTGAAAAAGAGAAAACGGCTGCTGAAGTAACACAACAGTAATGGGGAGGAGTACTTAACCACCCTTGAAGAAATAGTCCTAGAAATGCTTATTTCCACTCACTACCACCCCAAAGGAAAAAAAGACTGAAATGCCTTATGGATTTATTTTTATTATCTTCAGAATGACAAATTGCACATTTCCAAGATGTTGGATACTGCACCTAAAGGACAGATGGATGAGGCCTCAATCCTTGCAGGATTTTGGGTTTTTTTTTATTGTAGAGAAGAGGCACTTACCTTTAATTGAATATAATTTACTTAAAGCAGCTTCTGCATGTTTAAGTATTAAAACATACAACCTTATAAAAAAATACTTGAAGCAATTCATGAACAGGTAATTGGAAGGAAAAAAAATATTCTGCCTCAATCTATAGTGTGTATGTAATGTCTGTGCCTGTCTTCAGGATGTGATTTTACAGACCATTTTCTAAGCAGCTGTTTTTTACATATTTAATAATAAAACCAACCTTGTGATATAGGTAAGTTCAAGTGAACAGTTACAGGGAAAAAAGTTTCATTATGGTTTATGAAGAAGAGTAAAATTAGTATGTGGGAGATGGTTTCCATGTTGCAGTTGGAATAGAAAGCATCACATGCAGGAGAAATAAGGAATCTTGTTTTCATCTATGAGTGATAGCACTTGTAGGTGTCTGATTGTTGAAGTATACATGAGAATAACATGGATCTGTGGATCCTTTACATCAAAGGTTGAACTCTTGCTTCAGCCTTGACCTCTGGTGGGACTGTTAATGGGTTCTTAGTACTTTACCCAGCCATCTGTTCTACTGGAAAGTTGTGGAAGTTATTTATACCACCCTTTGTCAAATTCTGTTTGAAACTGATTTCTTCATGGGGCAGAAACAGGTTCCATAAGGGCAGTATAATGGAAGAGCATTTGGTGGGGTTTTTCTTTTCTTCATAGGAAACCAGCTTAATGTTTATATCCCACATGGGATTTGGCTCAGCTTTGGCATGTTTATGTTGAATACACAATTGTATTCCCTTTTAATTCCTTTTGTTTTTTTTTGTTGCAATATCTTCCCTGGTAAAGGGAAAAAAAAACTTATAGAGGCATCAGGGAGATAGAACTAAGTAGAAACTTGCTACAACTTTTGAGTACTGCGTTCAAAGTCAGTGCTTCTGCTGAGGGCAAGGCAAGGATTGCTGTTTGGGAATGATAGAGATGAGATGGCCAGGGGGGAGGATATGGAGCTGGGAGCTGTAGAGGTGAATGGAGGCAGAACTGTGGTGGTATGGGGATGGAGTGTGGAGCAGGGGTTGAAGAGACCACAGTAAGTACACTATGCACTTAAATATTCTCTTTATGCACCTAAATACTCTCCTCTGAAACCCTTTTCACCATTTCCTTTCTTATGTGCATATGTCCAAAAATTAATGACTTCTGAGGCTGAAAGAGAGAGGCAATTAATTTTTTGTTGTCGTTGAGGGAAAGGAAACATGCATGTTAACCCCCAGCTTGCCCTCCTTTTGCTTTTTGGTTGTGTTTTAACTACTTTCTCTCCCTCATGTCCTACCTCTAGTCACTCCCGCACGGGCAGCCGGTGGGGCCGGCAGCGAGGCCCAGTCGCTTTCTCTGAGGGGACGCCAAGCACCTTCTCCCGGGGCAGGGCTGAGGGCGACCGTTAGGCCCCGCGCGCCCGCCCGTTACGCCTCGAGGCCGGCGCGCGAGGAGGGCGGTTCCCGCCCGCAGCGCCCTGGGCCGCCGCCATGTCCCGGCCCGTCCCCTCGGGCCGCCCCTAGCCTGGGGGGGGCGGAGGGGCGGCCCCTGCCGGAAGGGTTGGGGCCGGGCTGCCCGCCCGCGTCCCGCGCCATGGGGCAGGCGGCGGCGCGGGGGGCTCGGCTGTGGGGGCTGCTGGTGCTGCTGTGCGCGGCGGTAGCGGCGGTACCGGCTCCCCCCGCGGCGGCCCCGCTGCTGTGTAACGTGAGCCTGGACAGCCCCCCCGAGGAGCGATGGCTGCCGGTGCTGCAGCACTTCGATCCCGCTTTCCTGCGCGCTGCCGTCGCACGGGTGATCGAGTGAGTGTGGGCGGTGTTGGGGACTGGCAGCGCCCTCCTCGGGACGGGGCAGCCCGGAGGGGTGGGTGTGAAATGGCCGCGGCTCGGGCTGAGGAGGCAGCGCCGTGTCCGCCGCTCTGCCAAACTGCCCTTCTTCCCCGGGGCCTGCCTTTCCCTTTACCCCAGCACCCTGGAGCCCTTGTCGGCTCCCCCACCAGACCCGCTGCTGCTGGGTCTGAACCAGGAGGGCAGAGTGATGCTGCACGGCTGCTGAACTTCTCCGAACTCCAGAATCCCGGGGTTTCCGAGTGTTAACCCGGTTGTACAGCATCACGGAACACTTAGGAACCTGGCTGAGGACGGGCTGGGGAGATCCCTGGTAGGAATAAAAAATGGCACAAGTAGGAAGCCTGTGCTGAGTGTTCTGCTCAGGTTGTGTAGGCTTCTGTGTGGAGAAGCTGATGAGATGTGAGGGATGGGATGCAGGGGTGTTTGATACAGCGTGCAAGAGGCTCTGAATGGATGGCCAACATCAGCTGGGACAGGCCCATCAGAGAAGAGTCAGGCTCCTTCGGTGTCTGACTGCCTGGTGTAAGTTGCAAACCTTTTTGTCTCTTTCTCAGCTAACGCCTTGAGTGTGTTTTGCAGTGAAAGCGTACCGAAATGGGTGCACGAAGTTATCCGGCCCGTGGCAGCAGAACTGGAGTTCATTATGCCACAACCCTTTGCAAGAGAAATTGTGGGACTGTGCAAAGCACTGGGAATAAGTCTTGGAGATGGAATCCTGCTTAACTTTGCCTATGAATCAACTGCGTAAGTATGTGGTACTTACAGAATCTGGTCGAAACGGGTGTAGAGGCTCATGTTAGTTCAGCGTGGGAGAACACACACACAGAGTCAGGTGAAGGCGTGCGCCAGGTGATGGCACTGTATGTTCCCATACGTTCAGCTGGAAGGTTTCACTTTACTGGGCCATTTGTATCCTGAAATGAACAAGAAACAGAGCAGTATTGTTACTTGTTAATAAAGGTCATGTGCAGCTCTAATGTTTTTGTGGATAAATCCATGTAAGCGTATAAAAGTGTGAAAATAACTGCTGCTAATAAGGAAGAGCTATTCATTCCAAGTGTTTGGGTTCCCTTACCTTTTGAAGATCAGGTAATGCACTCTTTTGTCATTTAAATTGTTGTATTTCAACAAAAAGGGAACTGGAAGAATTAGTTGCAACATAATTAGCGTAACGGTTAATCTGAGATAATGTTGCTGCCAAACTCTTCTCTGGATTAATTTTTGCAGTGTTTACAAATGTAACTCTTGGGTTTGCACAGTGTGACTTGGATGTAGTGCCTTGATGACAGCAAACAACACCTCATTGGAAAAAATACTTGGTTTCACTGTCTTTTTTTTTGCACTAGAAGCATATGCAGGAGAATAATAAACACTTGGTGTTGCCTGTGGGTATCCTAACAATATTTTTGTTTAGCTTTTAATAAAAAACATGCATAGAACCAGTTGTACAGATTTAGCTTATTATTTTTCTTAACATGTGGTATTTAGTTCAAGTGATATTTTTTTGTAATAAGGGTTATTATCAGATAAGATAGTCACTTAAATGCTGGCTTTCTTAGTATTTACCAGCGGGCACTTAACATTCTGAGCCCTAGTAAGGCCCATAAAATTTAAAGTTTCTCAGCTCTAATGATACTGAAGAAAAAAAACAACCAGGAGCAAACTAGTTGCCTGCAAAATTTTTTACCTTTACAGTTTGGAAAGAGAGTGCTATGCATCACTGGGACGACAAACTCATAGCTCCAGAGAAAATAAGTTTTTAATTCTCTGCTAATTCAATGTACTTGATAAAAAAGCCTGTTTCAACAAAACTAATACTGCTATTAAAAAAGGAATTTCAGCACACTTCCTGCTCTAGAGAAGAGGTGAGACTGTTATTGAAATAGCTGATTTTTTGACAACAGCTGATGACCTTGCTTGAACTTTTTATCTACTTATCATTGAAAATATAAATGGGGTCCACATTGAAATGAAATAATCTATAATTGTCAAAATAAAATCCAGAAAGGTTCAGAGTGATACTTTGTGGACATCTCTACATGTCAGCTTTTCACCTCTATTCAGAAAAGAAGTAAAATGAGGCCATGAAACTTTTCCTAATTGGAAGTGCTGCTTCCTGCCTGGTCTGTAATATCTGACCTGGTGCGGACAGTAGTGCAGCTTTTCACTTTCTGAGCCAGGTGGGATCTGATAACTTAAATATTGTGGAGTTTTGTATGTGAGGTTCTGTGGGAAAGGACTTTCCCTTATGGACATAATGTCTGAAATGTACAGAATGTCAGTGCTGTGTATTTATGCAGAGCTTCACTCAAACCTTCCTGCCCTATTTTTTTCTTTACTTATTTAGAAATCCAAAGCTGTAAGAAGGATAGGAGGATGTTATTCTCTCAGGTTAGGAAGCGTAAGTGTTCATGAGATAATGCCACTCTTACATGTGTGCTTGTTAAAATCAGTAAAATATGAAGTAAAATACTTTGCAGAAGATGGACTCAGTTGCTCCCAAAATGTTGAGCTAGTTCAACTAGAGCATAATACTGAAAGCATTGTCACAGCTTTTTCTAAAAGAACTATTTCTCCTTTGTGTTTGCAGGTTCTGTACCAGTATTGTTGCTCAGGATGACCAAGGAAACATTTACCACGGTCGGAACCTCGATTACGATTTTGTGGATATACTGAGCAAGATCACCATTGATGTGCGGTTCACACAGAGCGGGCAGGTACGGCCTGTGCTTAGCGTGGTGGGTGAAGGAACAGGGTGTGATCAGACAGCACTGTGGGCAGCAGGGTTTGTTTTAGGAGTGTGGCTCCCATCCCAAGTTTCCTGGATTATTAGAGCACCACAGTCTCTAGGAATGAGGGATGAATGCTGATTTCTGGACATCCAGTTTGTGGTGAAAAACTGCAACAAATAGAACATAATCTAATATTTCCAGGTTGTTATTCGGAAGGAGATGTTGAAAGAAGGAAGTGTTGCAATATTAAAAAAGAAAAGAAATATTAGAGAATATAGGAAAGAAAACAGCTTTGGCAGGGACCGATTCTAAGGCTTTTTTCTAAGGCTGTGTTAATTTTTGTGATCAATGTGTTGTGTTTTAGATGAAAATTTTCAAAAATGAATTAGTTGCTAGTGCATTCCTTGTTCAGTAGTCTGTTTTGCAAATGGAGAATTATTTGTTTGGTTCTTGCTCTCCATTTGTTAACTTGAGCAAAACTTTTGTAGCAGTTGCTCATGACCATTAACAAATTAAATGCAGTGAATTTTGGACCTCAGTCTTTTTATAACTTACTTTGCAATTTTTACTGTAATTTAAGGCAAAGTATTTTATAGCAACTTATATATGAAAAAAGGAAGTACAGGGTGGTCCTTCAGAACATTGCCTGTATTTTATGTAGTGTTCTGTTCCAGAATGCTAAGATCCTGCATGTTTCCTGCTTTCAGGTAGCATATCAAGGCACCACGTTTCTTGGTTACGTAGGCTTATGGACTGGGCAAAGTCCACGCAAGTTCACAATCTCCGGTGATGAACGAGGTAAAGTAAATCCTCCTTCCACGCTTGACGTTATGTTCACTGCTGCATTTGATTGTTGCCTGCTCTGGCCCTTCTCTCAAGTGCTTCCAGAGCAAAAAATATGACTCAGGTTGCCAGGAAGGAGCTGAAACTGACTTCCCTACACCTTGGGGTGAAAGCACACATGCTGCCAGTTTTTGGCTGCTGCATAGGAGAAAGGCCTTGGTTTGTCAGCATAGTGTCATCCAAGCCTGATAAGTGTCAAAGGAGACAGAGAACCTGGGGAAAGACTTGAGACAAGTTCATGTAGTCTGTTCAAGAAACACAACTGGAGATGGCAGTCTGAGTCAAGATAAAAAGGTGCAGTTAGATATAGTAAACTAACAGCGGCTTTTCTATGTCTGTCCCCATAGAGCAGCTTGAAAGAAAGGATGGGAAGAGAAGTGTAAGACACAGAGACCAAGGGAAAAGGCAGCAGTGCTTGAGAGAATGCATGGAGATACTGTGAAGGTGGCTGAGGGAAGATCTGGTAGTAGAGAAAAGCAGAGAGATGTCACTACTGAGAACCAAAACTTAAGGCTTTCAGCAGTTAGGAAGGGTCGCTGCCTCTTCCATCAGTGCTTCAGTTTGACAGATATTGATGGGTATGTCCAGCTCAGAGCTTGGCTTTGCCTCTTCCACCCCTTCTCCCCCTCTTACTTCTGTTCTTTTGAAGAAGCAGACACTTCTTTATTAGCTGTTTATTAGGACTGTAAGCTATACAGTCCAGGTTAGAACCAACTTCTAAAATAAATGTGTATTTTTCACTTGTGATTTTGGTAGGCTTTTTTCTTATAATTAGACAATCTTTTAGAAATTTTTTTAGATATTATGCATATACTATTCACTGTATACATTATATACATACTAATTACCTCGATGAGTAAGGATTCTTCTATGGAGCACATGCAGTTTTGGACTCCTCTTTCTTTTGTTAATTACTGCCTTGTTGCATTCATTAGATGCTTTCCACAGTTGACAGTGATTGCTTGCTGCTTTTTCTGCCACTGTACAACTGAACTAAAAATTCAGGGAAATGAGCATGTGAATTATAGCTGGCAAGGGGATGACTTTAAATTAGGGTGAAGGTCTATCAGGTGACAAGCATATTGTTTTTGCCAGCTTTTTCTGCTTTTGGCATATGAATAATTATAAACCTGACCTTCTCTTTTTCTTAGTTCTCCTGATTTTCTCCAGTAACACAGAAACACTATCGCTACCTCTTTTTTAGCTGTTTCATGATTTCTGTGTAATTCTTCCTGCTGTTGTAATTTAGGTAAGATGAATAATGAGGTGATTAATGCTAATACTTCAGATGATGGATGTAGACTATTCTATCATATGAACAGACCTGCAGTCCTTTTGGAAATGTGTGTTACGAAGTGCTACTCCCCATTACAGTCACTTTTACTCTTGATTGCTTATAATTCAGTTATGATAAAGAAGTGTTTAAAAACCAAGCAGCTAGCACGTTGTCAATCCTGAAGGGAATGCAGCAGGGTGTGATTGAAATTGCTAGAGCTGACATGTTCTGAGAGAGACTGTGTGTTCCCTGAACACTGGTGGTCATCTTCATTTTCCACTGTACCTCAGACTCCTGACCAGTTTATGGCACTTACTCACAGCACTGGTCACAGGAATATTGTGCCTTTCAGAAGACACCAAAAAGCGAAGATAATGATGGCTCCTGTCATTACAGCTGATAACACAGCTGCCCTGTTTCACTGAGGATTGAGCTTCCTGTGGTACTTCAGTCTAAAATCCAATGATATGGAAAACTGAGCATTTGAAAAACAAGTTTTGTAAAAAGGGGGGTTTACCAGGGTATGTTAGCCTGGTTATACAGCACATCCTGCAAATTCTGTGTATAGATACCGGTCAAGTAACACAGAAGAAAAGGAGTGCTATCAGCTTTCAGTGTTGTCAACAGTGTTACTAAGCTCAGGATGGGAGAGAGGCTCCAATTGCTTTCAAGTGGGGTGTGCTTTGTCAGTGCTGCATGAGCTCCCTAAATTTGATGGGTTTATGATAGTGGTAAAGTGAGAGAATTAAAGAATTTATTGTGCTGCTCTTTTGTAATGCAGTAGAGGGAGAGGTTGCAGAGCTAGAGATGGAACATGGAAGAGAAAAGAAGGCAGGAGGATAGATTTCACAAAGCATAAGGAACATGCATGCATAGTAATTTTCCTTTTTTGTTTTTCCAGCGGGTGGTAGGTGGTGGGAAAATGCAATAGCTGCTTTCCTGAACCGGAACTATCCTGTCAGCTGGCTTGTCCGAGACGTAAGCACCCCGAGTTATTTGCTTGTATTTCACAGTGATGCCGTTTGTACTTACAAACTCCTGGTAAATTTGATGTTCCAACTTTCAGTTTCACACAAAATTCAATAAATTGCCAAGTAAATGCATTTCATAAGAGGGGATAGGCATTGTCCTCAAATGGTCAGTGATGTGTGAGACACAATTCCAGTCCATCAAGGGGGGAATCTCTAAATCAATGCTAAAAGTCTTTTGAGAAGCTTTGAAGACTTCCTTCCTGGGGAGTATTTCAGGGAGCTATGATTTATAGCTCAACAGATTGAGGCACCTGCACTCTTAGATGGCTCGTATCTGATGCAGTGGTGATTTTACACTGTTTGATATGTTACCCTACTAAAAATGCAGAATTCAGTGGTGAGTGGCAGGAGTTAGACTGGTATTTGGTATAGCACATTTTATTAATATTTTGTTAGGGGTACTACCAAGATAAAATAGCTCTGTCTGCTGCTTCTCAGATTCATGAGTTAGAGTGAATAGGAATTGTGTGGTTTGTAGGTAAAATCCCTGCAGAACTGAAACATCTATGGGAGGTTTTATTGTTCCTGTTTTTTGAATTTGAAATGTAACTCAAAACTGAAAGCTGCAGCGTTGCTGTCAGAAATAATAATTCTCCAGGGCTTTTGGTTAGTGCATGTTCTCTGTATTTGTTTTCAGTTCCTGCACAACATTCACTTTTAAGGATGTACTTCAGTAGGTTGTGGCCCTGTGCTTGAAAACAGCAGCTTCATAGGCTGTGGTGGAACTGTCAGTTTCTGCTGAGTTAGTCACCTGCTTATGGGAGGAGAAGCCAGGCTTGCTGTGAGCAATGCCTCTGCCTTACTCACCACTGGCACCCAAATCCTCTTAAACCACTGGCAAGACAAAGACATGGAGGGCGGTTTTTCCCCCCCCTTTCATCCCTTCCATCCATACCGTTGTTCACATTAACAGACTTGGCTGAGGATTGAATCTGCAGAGTATGGACATGGCTCTGTCATTTGAATGGCAGAACTTCCAGCTTTTTTCACTGTTCACCATAAAATATATGTGTGTGTGTATGTGTAGCTGTGATGAATGAGCTCATTTACTACTCACACACATTTCATGTTTATTTGCTAGTCAGTTTGGGAAGCTGTTTTCAGAGACATATTTTCAAGTAGCAACTTTCCAGTCAGTTGCCATTTTCAAAAAAGCTGAACTTGTTTTTCTTTTTAAGATGTCCCAGTGCTCGTGCTTGACTGTCTTCTGTTATCTTTATTTCACTGTCATCTCCTTTTTGCATTAGACCCTGAGCAGAGCAGAGGACTTTCAGTCAGCTGTTCTCAGACTAGCGGGCACTCCCATCATTGCTGAAGTTTACTATATTGTAGGAGGTGTTTCGCCCAAGGAAGGCATGGTCATAACGAGGAACAGAAGAGGGCCAGCAGATCTCTGGCCTCTGGATCCTTTAGGTGGAGCGTAAGTAGAAAAACATGGTTTATTTTGTTTCTTTATACTCCCTCCTGGGGGATAGGCAGTGTTAGTGACACAACTTTCTTGAGAGACCTAGGCTCATCCCTTATTAAAGCCTACAGCTGGGCAGGAAAGCTTGAAAGCCTCTGAAAGGAACCCCAGTCCCTTCTCTTTGGGAAGGAATCACCTTGTCAGGTTAAGGCAGAACAGAAGGTCAAGGCTGGAAGAAGCATCTATATGTGTTTATTTTTAGCCAGATTGTAAAGGAGACAAGACTTAAGGAGTTTTCCTGTCTATCTGCCAAGTATTGCACCAGTAAATTCAGCACTTCCAAATTAGTTTTGACCCAATGTGTCAGAAAGGTTGAAGGGCCAAAAATAACTGTTTCAATCAATTTTGTGAAATCAGCAGCTTAATGGATGGACATCCTAAAGAGTTGCCCTGCAGCAAAAAGTGGCCCTTAATGACTAGGGTCAGCCAGTAAATATTGGCCTGGCAACAGCCAGATGGCTTGTTGGCTCCATGCACTCCAAATGGGATGCTGCAGGCTGCATCGTACACACACCCAGAATCCTTTCTCTGACCTTTCTTTTTTGTACTCAGGAGTAGTTTTGTCACTGACACTAGCAGGAATTCGGAGGTCACTCCTCTTTCCTTTGTGTTCAGTAGTTTATGATGAAGGCTGCCATGTGTATCAACAGAGGATCCCTTGGATTTGGAATTCCAGGACACAGAAAAGAGGCTTTGGAGGGACTTTTTTTTCCTTTTGGCAATACAGAGATAGTGGTTCTTGGTATTTAATAATGACCTGCTGATTCACTTTTTGATTGCTTTTATGTTTGTGTGTTGTTATAGGTGGTTTCGTGTAGAGACTAACTATGACCATTGGACTACCCCTCCTCCTTTTGATGATCGAAGGTAAATTTAGTTTGGAGCTCTGTGGTGAGATAACACTTGTATTTTCAAAAAGCTTAGAGACTTGGGTGTTTTCTTCTCTGAGCTGCTGTTAGCTCGTTGAGCAGGCAGCTTGTTCAGTTTGTGTAGTGCCACTCAAAAGGGAACAGATGAGGTAAGGAGTGATACTCACATATGTCAGAGGAAGGTCTGTGTGGCATTGAATGGTTTAAAAGATGAGAAATCGCAATGATAAAGCATGCACTAAAAAATCCTTTATGAAGGGAAGTTTAGTAAAAGTTAAAGGATTTAGATTCCCAGTGAAAATATATCTGTAGGCACTAGGAAGGTGCCTGCAGACATCATGCCATCTTGAGGCTGTGGCAGATTCCCTGGTGGCCTGTACTAAATGGTGTAGGAACAGGGAAGCTTCAGCAATGTGAAAGCAGCTTCAGTCACACAGAACTCTGGATTATTTTAGGCCAAAGGAAGCTTTTCAATGTAAAGGGATTTAGTGAGAAATTTTTCACATTGGTTCTTTGTAGCCTTTGGAACACTGAAGTGTGTTTAATGAAACTGTGTTGTTTTCCTGCAGAACTCCAGCCATCAAAGCTCTCAATGCTACTGGGCAGCAGAACATCAATTTTGATACACTCTTTAAGGTATTCCTCTTAAATTCTGCATTGTGGCATGCAGACTTTGACTTAAAATTCTTTCTTGAAGCAGAAGTGCAGCTGCATTTTTGTCAGGGATTAAAAGCTGTGCAAGAAAGGCATAGTGAAAAAGGTATACTGCACAACCATGTCTGGAGAGATTAAGACTGATAAGTTAGTTAAAATGTTTCTGAACTCCCTTGCACTGACATTTCATAATAGTCTGCCAATCCAAGTGGAAAGAGCAAGAGCTTAATCCCATCACCATCATCTTTGTGCAGTTCCTGATTTCAAGCACAATTATAAATATTACAGCAGGCAGATGAAGTGTTAGACATGAGTGATATTTACCAGTCAGTTTTGAGAACTATGTTAAATGTTGTGTATTTCAGAGGGCTTTTTAAAAAGATCTTTGTGAAGTGGTCTGATTTAAAAAAAAAAAAAAAGCCAGCAAGAGAAGTCCCTGACTTTGCATTATTCCTTTTCATAATTTCCTCCTACAGTTGTTTCTAAATAGCCTTTTAATTCCCTCTTCATTAACCAAACTGACAACTCTTCAATCTTCCTGTACAGGTGTTGTCAGTGAAGCCAGTCTTAAACAAGTAAGTATTGGATTTAGAGATATTTATCAGTGCCTCCCACTGTGCCTCAGGGCACCTAAAAGTAATTAACAAAT
The DNA here is from genome assembly GCA_907165065.1 of Caprimulgus europaeus. Next base: position 81,740,325 of record OU015526.1, read on the forward strand.
TTCCTTAGGATATTTCTGTGCACCTGTCTGAAGATCCTGTGGTTTTCCAGCTTAGGTTTCTGCTTGTGCACATGGCATTCTGTTTGCACTTCCACAGCACCCTTCCTCTTGGGTCTGCTGCTCTAGCCAAGAAAGTTGACTTGGTTAGACTCAGTCTGATAGCAAGACCTTCCTTTGTAGTAGTGAAACAAGAGAGTGCTTAGAGGAACAGCTGGACTTCCTGCTGAGTCATTTGTGCCTTTCAATTTTGGAACCTCAGGATTTGTGTTAACACTGCAAATGGTTTCCTCTGGAGTTTCTGATGTAGCCCCCCTTGATGTGTAAAAAGGGGAAAAAATAAATGGGGACAAAGCTCTTAGGTGCCAGTGAGTGAGTTTTTAAAGAGAGAATGCAGTATACCATTATTGTTCTGCATTGTTCCACAAATTGCACTTCTGCAGGTTATCCTGTTTTTACTTCTATATGGAGCACAGCATATTCTCTGGATCAGCTGTCTGCATTAGAGCTTGGCAGTTACTTATTCAAAGTTAATACCAGCAATTCCACACCTCTGTTTTATAAATGTGAGGATATATGGAAAGATTATTATATCTGTATGCCTGCTGAGATTAGCAATACTAATTTTTAAATTTGGTGATCAAATGGATCTGAAGTACAGAAATACAGTGCCTTTATGTACTAAGTGGGGGAAAAAAAACCCCTCAAAATTTGTGCCAGCAGCCTGCATTATCAGTCTCTGTCCTACTTTTTCTAACCCTTGTGTACCTAAGCAGAAGGTTTGCTTCCACTAAAATTTGTTCTGTTGCTCTATAGCTTTATAAATTAATAAAATATAAATTAAAGTTCTTGCCTTTGGAATGTCACCTGCTCATTCTTTTCCCCTTTCCCTACCCCAGTAACACGGTGTATACCACAGTCATGAGTGCTGCACTGCCAGATAAGTACCAGACATGGATCAGGACTGTGAAGTGAAGAGGGGTGAGTAGCACTCTAGTACTCCTAGTTACTTGTACTTAAATGAACATTTCATCTGAAGAGTGACTGAGGGACAAAGCACTGCAGTGGCACTCAAGTGACCTAGGCTGAATTCCTGATTCTCTCCTTGGTTTGCTTATTGACCCTGGGTAAATACCTTCCCTTGTTGTTTTACAGATAGAGAAGTATTGACTTTCTTTGCAAAACCCTTGGAGATTATCTCGGGAAAAGTGCTTTATCAGAGAGGAAGGGGTGGGTGGTGGTGACCTAAAAGTAGAGGTTCCCTCTGTTAAAGTTTTAGCTATTATTTTTACCAGCCCCACTGCTGTGATACATTTCACATCTCCAAGGTGGCTGACTATGACAGGAAGCACCACCAGAGGGAACTGAATCCCAGCAGAAGGGGTTGGTGCACTTGGCACCCAGAAGGATCTAACTTGTGACAGCTGTTCACAGGCAACTGAATGCTTGTGTCCTTTGAGTGTTTTGTCTGGTGAACTTGCAGATAAAGTCCAAGTGCTTGAACTCACCAGGTGCCTCGAGTGGTGGCTTTAAGGTGTTCAGAGAAAGATACCAAGTTCTGTTTATTTCTCTGCCAAGAAACCCTGGTTGGTGGTCTTGCCAGGAGCACAAGAAACCACATTCCAGTCTGAATAGGTTTTTGAACTCTTATTAGTGTTGTAGTTGTAGCAGTTATATTGGGCATTTGATTTTAGCTAGAGTAACTCATTTCATTTAGAGATTCTGAAGAGCTAATTTATTTCTTATCTCTATAAAAACTCTTAATTTACCTATTTATTTTTTTTTTCCCAACAGATAAGATCAGTGAAAAACTGTAGCTTTCCAAGATTGGCTTATGCTTTTAAAATCACTCTCACAAGCAGTACAATTGTTTTGGCTTATTAATTATGTGAACCATTCAGGAAATAATGACTTGATGCAGATGATACTGTTAATTAACTGTAATTGAAGTTTGATTTTATTGTAATTACATCAATGTTTGTTCTTCAAAAATTGCTTTTACTGTTTTTGGAAGGAGTTGTGCAACTTGAATGTAATTATATGCTGACTAATAAAAAATATTTCATATATTTTGTGTGGCCTGTAGGTCTGAATATAATAAAATAAAAATCTGCAGCTGGTTGCTTGATTTATGAAGACCTGTGGTGTGATTCCTAATGTCACTGTGCATTTCCCTGCCCTGTGAGGGGCTTGTGATGGTGAGTCTAACCGGGACAGATGCTATGCCCAGAGAGAACTGGACTGGGGCAAGGGGCAGACCAAACAGAGCTCTCCAGAACCCTATTACAGTTGCAGAATAGGGTCACCACAGGTCCTGGTACTGTTTAAGCCTTTGTTGAACTGCATCAATTTGGCCATCCTGTCCTGACTTGCTCTGTGGGACCTTCCTCAACAACCACAATTACTGTGTCAGTGAAAAGGAATGTGACTTTCCATGGTGTGAAGTCCACTGCAGGCACTCTCTCCCCTTCACCTGCTCTTCTCAGGTGCACAGGCTCTTCAGCTATTCTTAGCAGGCTTATGAAAGCTGACTGAGAGTATAGCATAGAATATTTCAGTTGGGAGGGACCTACAATGGTCAGGTAGTCCTCCTGCCTGAGCCCTTCAGGGCTGACCAGAAGTTAAAGCAGGGGGTTAAGGGCACTGTCCAAATGCCTCTTGCACACTGCCAGGCTCGGGGCATTGACCACCCCTCTAGGAAGCCTCTCTCTCCAAGCAGAGCTCTAGTCTATGCTGTTTATTTTAGAGAAATTGGGAGGTGGGATAATACAGGCTTTCCCCCTTAGGGATGGGAGAAGCTTGTGATGGGATAGCAGTGAGGTTAGTTAGAAAAGGAGATGGTTTTCCTTTTATCTATACTGAATTTGGGTATTTCTTGAGAACACCCTAGAAATAAAGAAGGATTTAAAGAGTCAAGACCAGTGGGGACCTTCACATAAAGCTCAGAGGTCCTGTTCTTCACTGGACAAAATTCCTGCTAATGCCAGTGAGAATTTGATGTGGGAGAAGAAGGTTTAGTCAGAGTGTAAGGTCCGAGCACCATGTTGAGATGTGTCCTGTGTCACGTGCAGTGTTTGTGCACGGGTTATGCAAACTGTTCCTGAGGGAGCTCTGGAGATGGGGGCCCTTTATGTCCTTGTGCTGAGTCTGACAAAGTGTCATAACCTACTTACTTGCATCCTCTGCTTTTGCCTGGATAAGTGCGCTGCAAGCTTTGCCGTGACCCAGTTTGTACAGTTACATCAGCAGGCGTGTGCCAGAATGATAAAGTGGCAAACCAGGGTGTTCCTGGAGGAAGGTGTAAATGGCAGTGGTGACAATATCCTTGGGATTTCAGAATGATGTCACTAATGCATAGAGCAGGCACTGACTCCTGATCCCAGCAGGTTTCCTTTACGCAACAGCCACCCCCAAGTAAAGACAAAGGGATCCTTAGAGGAGTTGTTCTGCATGGTCTCACTGACCTCAGCAGTGTTAGGCTGATTATCTTCTGGCAGTGGTGTGCCCAGATTCTCAGGGGTATATCCATTTCAGCAAATCTACTTGTTTCAATGTGTACAAACAGATCTGGAGTGTGTAAATATTTGGTATCCGTGAACATTCAGAGAGCAATTGTGTGCTCCTGTCTCATTTATGTCTCATCAATTGTTCAGAACTTGCTCTGGCCCGATCATAGAGCAGATAATTGAAATGTGGGGCCTTTTTTGGAGCTCTAAACAAGAGAGAAAACTAAATCTGAAGAAGTCTAAATTTTATTTTAATTTCCTTTTGTTCTTCTAAATTATTTTCTTAAAAAAGCCTTGAATATCACCTGTTTATAAATGTCCAGACATCCTGACTGCCAACAAAATAAAGCCTATATACCAACCTGAATTTGGGTTTTTTTTTTGCTAACTGAAAGGATATCTAATTTTCTTGTCTCAGTTTAATGACACACTAAAAATATAAACACAAAGAAAGTGGTAAATGACAAGTCTTACAAACTAGATTATTTAATCTGTGAGATGTGTTGAGCTGCTTTTGTGTAAGAATTGAAATTTGATAAAAAGACAGAGACAGGATGGTTAATCCCTTAAATAAAACTATCTTAACGACACTGGAAACATTCAAGTGTGGTGCCTGTTGTTTCTGGAGGCTTTGGGTGTTTTGTGGGATCTTGTTTCTTTTTTAAATAAGGAGGATTGTTTGTATTTGGAACTGCTGTCTGATCATCCTTCTGTTTGAGATCTCATCTGCTTTGTGTGTCTGCTTCTTAGAGACTGGCAAGTAAAATAGCTTTTCTGCTTTCTCAAACCCAGTTAGATTCATGACTTAGATTTGTTAAGTAATTAAATAGAACTAAGTTAAATACATTATCCTTGCTGCTTCCATCCTTTTGTTTCTGCATTATGGATTCCCTAGCTACTAAACCCAAAAGATTTTTCAGCCCAATGTAGGAAATCAGTGAAACCTTTAATTGTTTTTCCTCCAGAAGTTTGCATTTAGCAGAAGGTAACTTGAAAGCGTGCAAGAGCTGACGGTTAAAATGACAAGAGGCCAATGTACTGTATTTCTCATTCATAATCCTCTCCAGTAATCCTAATCCATTTCAGATCTGCAGCCTTTCTTAAGCATCACATGGGAGAGGATTCTTAAGGCTGCTGAAAACAGCTGTGCAGGGAATAAACCGAAGGGTCTGCCCTTGCTGCAGCACAGCACAGCACGCACGTTCTGCGCGGCAGACGCTGACAGACATGGCGCTTGCTGCTGCCTGCCCCAGGGAACGGCTGACTTGATTATTCAGACTCTGAGAAGGAGTTTCTGACTCTGTAATTATTGAGAGATTATTGATCACTTTGGGTACTGAATAGAAACAAAAATTTAAAAGTGGAGAGCTGCTATTGTGTTTATTGTAGCAAACCTCTCAGTTAGAAACTGGTGGCAAGGTAAGTTGCATTTTTATTTTCAATTCTCTGTAACTATGTTTTGTGTTTGGAAGTAGTTAGCACTCATAGTTTGAGGTAAAATACCCTTTTTGTGTATCAAGTTGCATAAAACTGCAGTTGGGAGTTTTCTACCTGAAATTCTCCTTTTAAGCACTACAGTAACTGCAGGTGCAGAGGTCAGTGCAGGTGCAAAATAAAACAAGCTTCACCATCTTGTTTACAGCTACGAGACATGCAGGTCTGATGTACACATAGGACATACACAGCATCTACTCTAGGAGGGCAAGGCAGGATCATTCCTTTCTCCAGCACTAGCTAACATTTTTATTCTTGGGAGAAGTATTTGAATTTTGTTTTTCATTTACCAGTAGTTGCTGTTTTTGTCAGAACTTAAAATTTCACTTTCCCAGTTTTGCAGTTTTTTCCTAGTAAATTTTCAGTAAGTCTGTTGTATCCTCTCACTGCCTTTCCAATTCTGCTCATCTCTTCCCTCAGTGTCCAAATTGTCTGTAACATTGTCAGGTTAGTGGGGATCCAGTTGTGCACGATGGGAAGTGTCATCTTTCCTAGCAGCCCTGCTGTTGTGGAGTTAGCTTGGTGTTAGTGTCGGTGTTCCCTGCAGGAAGCCTTTGCTCCACGTGGGTGGAGCACCAGATTCTGCACAGATGTGTAATGTCCACAAGATGTGACAGTGTGTAGGACTTGATTCAAACTGCTGTCACTGGCTTTGGTTTTTTTTAGGAGTAGAAACAATATTTATGCTAAACCAGGAAATTTGCCTAGGCTTTTGTTGTTCTAGTTTTGGGATAATTGACACAAATTGTGTCAATTTGTGCAAGTTTTCCTTTAATGAGTTTTATATGGTGTTACTAAACAAGTCAGCAGCTTGTGCTTTAAGAGTTGCAAAAATATTGCCCATTGGCTTGGGAGGTGTATGTGGAGTCTGGCTGCTACATGTTCCTTCTGCTTTTGGAACACTAATTCTGGTGAGTGGGGAACACCCATATTGTCTGTGTGCCTGTGGTCTCCTACTGAGCCACTGAACTTTGCTCTTCTGTTAGTTGTCTATGTCCATGTGTGGCTCTTGAGTCCATGCTTCTTCTGGTGGAGGTTTAGTTCTGCCCTGGTATAGGTGCACACAGTGGGTTTTATCATCTTGCTTTACCCAGCTGCACCATTTTGTCTCACCTGGTTGTTTCATACAGCCTGTATTTCAGATGATGCTGCTGTTCATCAGGTCTCCCAGGGTGTGTCTTTACGGTCCCCTGTTCCTCTCCTTTTTCTTGGGTGCAGGATTTTAGGACAGGGAGGGGTGCACATCACCTTTGGGTGGATGAGGAAGGATGAGAGGTGCTGAGCAGTTGGACTGGCTCTAGTTCTTCCTCGCTCCTCCCATCCCTGAAACAGGTTTGATTCCATCGGAGTCTCTGGTTTACTGCTGCACACTCCTTTGCTCAGGCTGTGGCTCTCAGAGAAATCTGAGGGTCATGAAGTGAAAAAGTTGGCAGCTCCAGAAATTGTTTGGGACAGACCTGTTGACAAGACCGTTCCTGATAAGATAAATAGGTAGGTGCTGTTACCTGTGCTCGCTCTCTGCAGGTGCTCCTAGGGCCCTTGCTGTCAGTATGGATGGCCAAAATGTATGTTTAAAGTAGAGCTGGCCAAATAACAAATGCTTGTCTGTTTGGCAGGAGAGGAGGGAAATGAGGAAAAGTGTTATTCTGTGTCTCCCAAAATGCTCTCAAATCCAAGGTCACATTTTATCAGAACAGATAGGCAGTGCCCCTGAATGCACCCTCAACAAGCAAAATACCTAACTCTCTACTCGAGCGCTTGCTTCAAATTTGTTCTGCGTTTTTTAAAAGGGATCTGGAAGTGTTTCCTGAAAAAGGATTTTTTTCCTCATGTTTGCATTTCTAGAGGTATCTTTGAAGGTACCCACATCTTCTGACAGGCTGAAGCATCCATCTTCCTTTGAAGCTGGTACTGTTGGGTTCCTAAGCAGCACTGAAGATAGAGCTAGGCACACAGGCTGTGGGGACCTCCAGCGTGGAGGGACAGCTGTCTACACTAACCATGCTTCAGGGTTTCTTCTTGGGACTGATTTGGGCTGAATTTGGTCCTGTGGACTGAACTCCCATTAGTGTGGGACTGTGTCTTCTGGTGTCATTTCACCTGAAAGGTTATGCTGGAAGGCAGTAAGTGCAGGTGCTTGGGGATGACCTGAAAGGTTATACTGGAAGGCAGTAAGTGCAGGTGCTTGGGGATGACTGTTTTCTACAGCAAGCTCCTGATATAGAACAAATAATTTGTATCATTGCTTCTCTAGGTAGCTAATTAATACTTGCCAAAATCCTCAGATTCAGTGTCATCTTTTAATAGAAATTTTTGTTTGGATTGCCAGATGGCAGTTACAAGTCTACAATGACAAATTCTGAGCTTGAAAGCTTGTTTTTCCTGAAATGGAGGTTACAAGTAAAAGCCTTAAGTACCAGGGATTCTGATTTTTGTGTGCAAGGGTCTGTTTGAGTAGTTAATAACCTGAAAAGTTGTCAGAGTACCTGCACTACTTAAGCACAAAGGCCATAAAGCCCTGGATGAAACTGAGTGTCATTCAGCAGTGATTTCAGGCCATTTTTGAGACTGATATGCAATAATGTTGTCAGAATGAAACTGGAGTGACTGGTGTTTTGCTGAGCGCGTTGTTCCGTACCCTCCCGCTGCATCACCCGCTTATTGTGAAGATGCCATTGTGCAACTCAGCATCCTGGGCAAGGTGGAGAATTTCAGCATTTCACCTGCCTTAGAGACTCTCCATGCTGAAACGTTGCTCAGCTCATCCCCCTGAGCAAACACTGCGTGTGTGCACCTGATACAACGCTGGATGTGTTCCTTCAACTGGTGTCTGTGCAGATCTGTAGCTATTGTGAGAGGAAAGACAGGGTGAGGTGGAAAGAGATTGAAGGAGGCAAAAGGATTGCAGGAAGTGAGAAAAGGAGAAGGACTTTTCCCTCTGCTGGGGAGAAGAGCTCCTCTGTAGTCACACTGTCCTGAACCTTCAAAATCCTTTGAGCACCAGGCTCAACACTTTTACAGGTGCTTATTTCCCTCCCTCCCTTTCTCCTCCCCCAGCTCTGGGTTAGAATAAAAATCTGTATAATTCTGCTGTGATGCAGCCTGGGACCGCTTTGGCAGTCATACATGGAGTTTTGTTTCTCCTACATGATTGGGGTTTTTTTTTCAGAGGAAACATGTCTAACTGTAAACAACATTCTGGTTGTCCTCACAGTGAGAGATTTCAGAATTTGACCTAATCTTGAAATAGGATCCATTTGCTCTGAGCAGAGCTTTCTGCAGCAGTGAGGTTACAAAAGTCTGGCTGTCCTGTTCCTTTTTTACAGGCCAGGATCTGAGCAATTGATGGTGTAATATGCTCCCACCCTCAAGCAGATCCACGAGGTGAAGGAAAGCAGTGTTTAACAAAGCTGATTATTTTCTTATGATAGCTAATTGTTATTTTAGACTTATCTTCCCTCTAGCTGTGGTACTGCAAATAGATTTAAATACCATCTGTGTGTTCATCCCTCGTAAGGAGAGTTATCCTTCACAGATGGCTATATGCACAAATATTTGCCTGCATATGCTGATTGTTAATCAATCAACTTAATGACTTTTATAGTTCCTGATCAGTATTGAAAAACTTTTTTCCCCCCTGTACAGTGTACAACTGCCTCTCACATGCAGTCATGTGCAGTACTTTGGCACCTTCATCCAGGTGCTTCAGCTGTGCATGAGGAAGTGAGGAGGCAGCATGAGGATTGGAAGATGTGGTCTGATCTCAGAACTCAATCCAAATTATTTTGTTGTAGCATCTGGAATGAAGGCTCAGGTCAAAGACTGCCATATTGCGAAGAGATAGGCATGTGAAGCACTGTGAGAGAACATGAATGCCTGGTTTATACACCTACCACACTAGTACAGTCCCTAGATAAGCAACCTCTGCTGTTTTCATACCATTAGGAAAGGTGCTGAAATGATTCCTATTTATATGGCTGACTTGAAATCTGCAACAGTGAGACAGAAATCCTCATTCTCGGATTGTCTGCAAGACAACAAAGTAGCTGGAAAAACCTGGTAGTGGGAGATGTACTTGAGCACAAGGCAGCCCCTCTGCTCACTGATCTGAAGTGTTAATATATTTAATTATAGATTCTCAGCACTGTGGGACATGTTGCAGCTGTTTTGATTCTGACCGAATGGTCTTTCCTGCATCTCTTTTGTGGCTTTGGTGACACTGGGCCAGTCTGCAACGTTCTAGGAGCACTGGTTGGAGAACATGGGCTCTGGTAGTTCTGTAAATGCCAACTACAAGTACTCCCTGCAGAAGTCTGAAAATGGTGAGTGATTCTTTGAAAAGTAATATTTTCCTATCTGCTCCTGCACATATTTCTTTTCTGAGTTACCTGGTTTTCTTGAGGTGAGGTTGTGTCTTTCAGTATCCTGTGACAAGCAGTCTCAGCTGTCAGGCAGAGGACCAACAAGCTTGAGAAAATATCAGCTATTTAGACCAGGATTAGGTTAAATTCAACCAAAACCTGACCAGAAATGAAGCAGCCAAAAGCAGTTCTGTTACAACTAACATCCAATGGATTAATCAATTGCTGGCTAATGCATGTGTTGCCATGTGCTGACAGCGAGATAGATGGTATCACCCTGGTGCTTCTGGTGGACTCAGTTTGTAAAGACTGTGTTAGTGGTGCAGGACTGATAAAGCAGAAGTATTAGTAAAGTCAGAATAAATAGGGTTCTAAAATAACTAAGATAGTGTGGCTAAGAAAAGCTGAAAAGCAAAAAGTGTCTTTTTTTCTAATTACATCGGCGCAAGGCTCTTAATCCCTGCTAATAATCCAGACATTTTCTGTCTCTTGAAGCTGCAATGATTTATTTTAATGAAACCCTCTATGATAGTATGAACAAAGGGAGTTTAAGAGTGAGAGTTTACACATAAGGAAGTGTAAAAAAGTAAACACCTTACTTTGAATCATTCTGTCATCAGCATGGGCAGAACAGCAGCACGGTGCAAACGGGAAAAACAGTAATTGTGTTTAGAAAGGAAGAAAGCAAGGATACCGTTGTGACTCAGCCTTTTTGGTTTGTAATGCTTCCCTGTTGAAAAACTCCACCTTTTTTTTTTTAAAGTAAGTTAGACTTGTCTATTGCCTATAGCACCAGAGCACCATGGACCTTCCCAGAAAGTTCATGGCTATTTTATGGTAACAGCTTATCTATACCAAAGTGTAACATAAAACCAGTTACTTATTTGAAACTCTATATTAGATATCTCATAAACAGTTTCCCATGACAGTCAAACCTCTCTGAATTTCTTGCATCTGGTTCCCAAAATCCTTCAGATCTGCTGATCTGCAGATGTGGAGCTGCTCAGGACTTTCCACCCCAGCATGGTGTCCCAGGCGGTGTCCTGTCCCCTCTGCAGGAGGCCCAGAGGCCGTTCCCGATGGGAAGCGCAGGCAGCAGAGCTCTGTTACACCGGCCCTGCGCCTGCCTGATGGGATGGGGAACCCGAGAGAGGGTGCAGACTCTCCCTGGGAGCTGACTCCTGAGCTATGCTGCTAGCACCAACAGGCCTGTTCTAGTTTGCTGCCACTTTGCCATGCTTTCAGTAGCTTATACGGTGATATATGATTCAGTTTACTGCTTGGATCCTCATAAAATGTGGATAAATCTCTTTCTCTTCCTTTTTTATTATTTTTTTCTAAACTAGTACAAACACTGCCAGATGAAACTCACCCAGGTAAGCTAGTAAATTAGAATACCTGGCTTTTTCAGTCGCAGAGTCAGTCTCTGTAAAAGTAGCATTAAAAAATTAATGCCTCACCCATCTGGAGCTTAAAATGCTGTGGATGGTGGTATATGTGCTCACTGTGTGCTTGATAACAGGTCTTTCATAGATTTTATTTCTAATGTTCCAAAGGATCTAGTTTTCATTGGTATATGTGGAGTCATACCTATGAATTTCTGATTGGGATTCAGCTGAAATACATCTGTCCCCTACCACAGGGGTTGGACATTTATCCACTGCTGGGGGAATGCAAGATATTTACAAGTTGTTTATTTTAGACTGTGATTGTGAGAGAGTGTGGTTAGAGAGTGTGGTTCTGGTTACATGCCAGCCAAATTACTGTACAGGGAGTAAGGCAGCTAGTTTGGGTCTGTTAGAAAGGAAGGTTGAAAAGGTAGCATCAGGAGCACCAAACTGTAGGAAAAAAGTCAGCCTTTTGAATTTTTTCACAGCCCAGCAGATCAGTAAGCATTTTCTCAACAAGATATAAGGCTCAGGCAAAGCATACATAAGTTATTCTTTAATTAAGGCTGGCCAAGTCTTACCTTCTTGCCCATGACTTCCCCGTGACTCGGTTCCCCAGCTGCACAACAGCAACAGCTCTTCCCTTTTTGTGCTCCACAGCTCCTAGTGCTGGAACAGAAACATAATTTAGAAGGATTATTATTTTCAGTACATAAGCCATCAGCATATCTCCTTTAGGTAAAGGTCAACGTTTCCTACTGAAGTACATGGAGGGTGGTTTATGTTACATAATTAATGCAAGCTAATGGAATTAATGTGATCTCTTTGTCTCTTGCCAGCACTTAGCAGCCTTTGGGCTAGGGGTGGGGGATTTCCTTCTTTTTAATAAAGTTTTTCCACTCACACCCCCTGTTGTGCCCCCTGCTTTGGTGAACACAGCAGTCCTCTCACAAACGACATGCCAAGGGAATCCAAGCCCTTGGAGCAGGGCTAACTCTGTAACTCTGTCATCTCCATTTGATTTTGGGGCCAGTCTGGAGATGGAGCAGTCTTTGCTTCCTCCCTCAGCTACAGGTGACACGGAGAAGCATTGTTAGAAAACGTTGTAAATGCAGGGCTCTAGCATAGGGCTCCAGAAATGAACAGGGAGGAACACAGAGCATAATCAACACAGAGATGCCAAGTAGCAGAGCTTGTTGGCGAGGTGCTATAAAGTAACCAGGCAGTCCAAACGTGGTCAAGACCAGCTGAGGAGGATGGAAGAGCTTCTAGAGGTACACAAAGTTCTGTGGCAGAACCTGAAAAAGGAAATGGGAAATTGCAGCAGTGTACTTGGCTTTAAATATGCACACTTCATCTGAAATAATCTTTTAATGAAAAACACTGAAAGTGGGGAAACACAGGGGAATGGTTAGGTTTTAAAGATCAAGGGGAACAGCCATCATTTATAGAGGGAAGAGCCTGGTGCCAGTGCTGGCTGTAGACTGAACCATGACCAGGCACCTGGAAATTCCTGGCATTTCATTCCTTTGGAGTCATTAAGTGGCCAAAGACCTGTCTTCCTCTTTTCATTTGTTTTGTCTTTATTTTATTCCAAGATGTTAACATTTATGCTAGAATTGATCCCTTCTGAAGTTTGCCCAGAACTGCAAAAGCTGAGGTATTTATTTGGCTTAAAGGCAGACAGACAAACCCCGTATTTTTAAGACTCTGGAAGGGGACTTGATGTCTTGTTTTCCCCCAGCTCCTTGTGTGGCCTCAGTCAAATTTCTGCTTTCCTGGATCCCCAGTTACCTAGACTGTCAGATGGCTGTGAAAATGATCAAGGTAGACAGAAAGGGAGGAATCTGTCTACTAATACTGACGAATGTGTTTGGCTCTTTAGGCCCTAACACGCTGTTAGCGCTGGTGCTGAGGAGCCAGCAGCGATGGTTAGGATCGCGTCAGTGGTCTCTGGTCAGGCAGGGTAAGATCAACCTCTTACAATACGGTGAAAAAAAAGTGGGTGTTTTGTTCTCCTTACTATTTAGGCATCAGAACACCTTCCCTGAAAAAGTAAGGTCCCTCTTCAACGTTCAGGGTGAGGAAAGGAGTGGTAGCAGGGTGCATCAGCTGCAGCCACTGCAGGTTGGTTCTGTGTTTGTCCCCTAGCTTTCAAGGCAGCCGTCTTGATCCAGCAGTGGTATCGGCGCTACGTCGCTCGCCTGGAAATGCGCCGACGCTGCACCTGGAGAATCTTTCAATCCATCGAGTATGCTTGTGAGCAGGATCAGATCAAGGTGAGATGCCAACTTAATTACTATGTAGGAAAAGACACAGGACTGTTTCTGTGCCACAGACTTATGTAAGTGCTTCAGCGGCCCAAGGACTGGGTTTCCTGCCCGTTTTTAGCCTATTGATGTCCTGGCTGCTGCTGTGTGATGAAACGTTAAGTAATGAGTCTGGAAAGGATGCCATAAGGACCATTTAACATTGTTTTTCCTGAGTCTGAACACAACAGGCAAGCCTAGTATGTTTGTTGTGCTTTAACTTTGATTATGGGTGAAAGTAAAGCTACTTTTTTGACTTCATCACAAGACACTCAGAACTAGAATTGGTATAGAATGATTTGCTGTACATACCAGACACCATGAGAAGGGCATAGATAGTACTTCCAGAAAGAAGATCCTGTTAAGTTGCCACTCTGCAGAATTTCATTCCAGGGTGAATGAGGATGGGCTCTCTCTCTTCTTACAGCTTCACAACTTCTTCACTTACCTCATGGACCACTTCACGCCAAGCACCAATAAAGAGAGTAAGTTTCTATGTGCTGTGCTGTTTGTAGATGTGGCACCAGCAGCTCAGAAGATTCCACCCTGTATTGATTCATCACCCAGTGCTGGCCCTCAGGATGGCAGAGGGGCCAGGAGGGTGTGAAGAGCAATGGCATCAAGAATTTGGATAGGGAGTGAATTGTCTGCAGACTATCAGAGCTGTGCGAGGGATGTGGGGCAACTCCTGCTCCTTAGGAGCTGGAAAGGGGAATAAAAGCTCAGTATGTTTTCTAAGAACAGTATCAGAAATCTGCCTTTTTTCAGTGACCCTTGGTAACCAGGGCTTTGCAAAGTCCATTTCTGAAGGGAGAGAATCCATCTTTAGGGAACTGTGCTCTAGGGTATCTACTTATTTAGTCTCCCACTTATAACTGGGGTGGAGGGAGAGAGGAGCTGTGAGAACCAATGCAGCATCTTTCTGAACCTACAGAGAGATATGTTGTTTCTACGTGCTGGGAACTTGCTAATCACCTTAGCTCTGAAATCTGATGGCAGCAAGCCAAAATTAACTATCTACTTTGCTGACAACCCACTGAAGTCCTCACTCCTTTCAAACTGCCACCCTTATTCTCACAACCACCCCATATATTTTACAGCAAACCTTTGCTGAGGAAGATTTTTTTTCAGTGTCTGTATAAAACAGGACAATAATGTCCTGTTCCTTCAGCTGGGCTCTGAGATGTTATAAAAAAATAATGTTTATTTGTACAAATTTTGTGCAACACTGAGAATGTGCCAGCTTAGAAAAAACAGTGGGATGTAGGGAACAGTTCCTTACTATATAGTTTGCTTTTGCATGTTGTTGAAAATAAGATTTCAAATAGCCATGACAACCAGCTTCCATCTGGCTCTACCAGAGTTTTGCATAGCTGCCAGCACTGCCTGACATGTAGCACAGGGAAACCTGTCCCTGCAGCCTTCTCCCCACTGCAAATTCTGTAGTGGTATCAAAGCAGGAGCTAGCCTCCACCGCTGCCACTGCTCATGAGCTCCACCCCAATTAAACAGCTTTTCTTTAGCAAATTACTAGGATGCTGTAATGAGCCAACTTAATTTTTTCTTGTCTCTTTCTCTTTTCAAAAAAACCCCAATCAAACGGACCCCTCTGCCACCCAGGGGATTTTATCAGTCGCATGCTCGTAAGTGGGGAAAGCTTCAAAGAGGCAGAGCTGGAGAAATACTGTGACTACGAATCCATGGAGGTGCCAGACTCCTACACTGGACCCCGTCTCTCTTTCCCACTCGTTCCTGACCATGCGACTGCCTTGCTGGAAGCTTTCCAACAGAAACAAGTAAGGATCCCGAAAGGAACCACGCTTCCCCCTTCTCTACACAGGGGGGTAGGATGTCTCATTTGGTTTTAGCCTTCCTAACAAGTTAAGCTGATTGGGATACAACAAGGTGGCACGCTTTTAAGCAAAAGGGGGATGGAAATGATCGGGTATCCCCTTGCCAGAAGAACTTTCTTCCTGTCTGAAAATGCAGTGCTGACAAAACTGAAAACTTTTTATAGGTGTGTGCCACTATTAACTTGAATTTAATTTTAAAAGGGAAAAAAAAAACCCCACAACAGTCCATGTTGCAACTTTTGAGTCATTTTTTTGTTGTAATTCCTCAATTTGTGAAAAAGTATAGGATGGTCCAGATTAAAATCATGTTTTGTGCCATGCAACTTTGTCTCATCTTTAAAATGTAAAATGTGAGGGTTTTTTATGAGGAAGTCCAGTACCAATTCAGCAGCACTAACAAGTCCTTGCACCATTGCAGTGTTCTGCTGCCACCACTCAGGCAAGGTGCTGAACTGCAAAAAACAGGCCACAACAACCCCTCAAACAAAACGACTTCTGAAAGGTCTCTCGAGTCTTGACTAATATTAAATGCCTACAGCCTGGCTTTGAGTGAACATCTTTCTGCAGAACACATGGCAGCTCATGGCCTGGTTTAATGTGGAAAAAAATAAGAAAGATCTAGAGGAGCAGCTTCTTACCTGTGATAACTGGGCTGGAATTTGTGCTGCTCTAGAAGGTGGCGTTGCCCAGAAGATATAGCCTTGACCACAAGGTGCTAAGGCTTTTGGGGTCTCTTGCCAGCCTCAGTGCTGAGGCTGAGCTGCTCCAGCAAAGCCTCTTCTGTGCTGCTGTTGTCCAGGACTTGCCCTGTCTTGTTTGTAAGCTCACAGGTCATCACTGAGTGTCGCCTCAGTGACAGTTTCTGCCATCCAGGCTACCACGGTGGGTCCCTGGGGCCTTTGCAGACAGAGCTGCTCAGAGATCACTGATTTCCTGCTTTAATCCCTTTGCTTTCTCCTAGTAGCAGCTCCACGCTCGCTATGTCTTAAACCTTCTGCATGAGACCAGGAAGCACCTCAAGAAGTTGCCAAACATCAGCCACGTCTCCACCTGCTACAGCGAGGAGGTCACCGTGTGCGGTACGTCTGGGTGGGAGGGCACTGCGCAGTCCATGGGGCAGGACTCACGGGGAAGGGTGGGAATGATGTAAGGTGGCAGCATGAGCGTGATGCCCTCCCAACACAAATGCAGTCCATGAGCAAAATGCTCGTTGCACTGAGGGGCAAGCAGGGCTGTCTAAAGTATCTGGGTTTACCCTCTGATGTGTATTTGAGCTGCTGTCAAGACTCGCCTGAAGACTGGAGGAAGCAATCCTGCATCATGCCCCTATTTCTGCTTGGTCTGGAACGGGATGGGGGTGTTGAAGGAAGGTGGTTTGTCTGTTCCTAGTCTGCATTTAGCTCCCACGAGAGATTTTTGGGATACATCCTTACCAAATGCTGCCCCTAGATGGTAGCATTGACCTTGGCATAGCCTGCCGCAGCACAGGTGCTGTCACAGTGATTGAAACAATGCAAGGTGAGGAAGAGGAGGATGGAAAAGATGAGGATTTATCTAAGGGAAGATGAAAGGTGTTAATGACTGTGGCTCTTAAAATTGTTACACATTACAGCAGAGATTTAAAGAATTTTTCAACTGGACTCAAATTTGTCTTTGCTCTGTCAGCTCAAACTTGGAGTTCTTTCCCTAATCCACAGAAACTGCTCCCAGCCAAGGACTGGCCTCAGAACTCAGCCGTTTTCTGTGCTGTTCTGTGGCCTGAGATTATTTAAACAACAAAGTCCTGGAGCTGTTTTAGCTGAGTCTCCAGTGGCAGCAGCGTATGCATTCAGATCCAGAATGCTAACACATCTTTGTGTCATACCACCAAGTAAATTTGAAAGAGAAAGCTTTTCACCATTATTTTCCTACTCTAGGAAATGTTTAAACTTTGAGATATTGATGAAAAATATGTACTTAGCACAGACTTCTGCAGGCAGTCAGCTTCTGGGGAAAAAAAACCAAACAAACCCCACCTCTCCTTCTAATATAATGTTAAATGAAAATTTAGTGTGGTTATTATTTTGTATGCAAAGCTTTCTCCCGTGCACTGATCAAAGTCGGTTTCTTGTGCTGTGTCACTGTAAGAGATAAATGAACAAAGCTTCTGGATCAGTCTGTAGAAGCTGGTGTAGGGTTTTTTTCTGTCCTTCTGATGCTTGAGCTCAAGCCTTTTACATCATGTCCTTTTGGCACACTGCCTCAAGTGTAAGGGAACTTGTCCCTTGAAAGTCCCAAAATATTTCAGTGGTAATGAATTTATAGAGGAGATACTTCATATGAGTTTATTTATTGATGTCCTTTTAAGTTAAACATACTGTGACTTGTCTTTTTGTGCCTGCTAGGAGACTTGCACGGCCAGCTGGATGACTTGTTCCTCATATTTTATAAGGTAGGCACCGTGTTTGGAGAGGGAGGCTGGCCAGGCATTGTGAGAGGGATGGCATGGGTCATGCTGACAAGTGTTTGCAAAACTGGGCCCTTCATGTGCAGTTCTCCAGGTCCATTTGATCAGTTTTAAACAGCTTCACAAAGTAGCAGCTTATTCCCCTGCTGACTTTGAAACCTGATATATGTGTACACTTGGGAAGTGCCAGTGGACAGTTTGGTAAGTGCTGATGCCAATGGCAACCCTTCCTCACCGCCAGCTTTCGCTTTTCATTGCGTTTGCCACTGGGAGCCTAAGGGATAGAAATCAGAGTCAGGATGTGTTGTGTGAGGTAACCTGGGACAGGAGTGAGAGTGTGCAGCTGGAGGGGGAGGTGTATGTAGATCACGAGGAGGGCTCTCTTCTAACACCTGCCTGTTCCTTCCTTTTACAGAATGGCCTTCCTTCCCCTTCCAAGTCCTACGTGTTCAACGGGGATTACGTAGACAGAGGCAAACAGTCCCTGGAGATCCTCATCATCCTCTTTGCCTTCCTCTTGATCTATCCCAAGGAGGTTCATCTCAACCGCGGGAACCACGAGGACCACATGGTCAACTTACGGTACGAGTTCTGTGTGGGGCTGATCGCGGCCTCAAGGGTGTCGCTGTGAAACCCCACTCAACTTCCTTTCTCCTGTTCCTTTAGCTATGGTTTTGCCAAGGAAGTAATGCAGAAATACAAGGTAGGCATACTTTTTTATCTCCTTTACCATGTGAGATGTGGACTTGGAAGGTTTCATGCTCCATCTTCTCCTTTCTGACCTGTCCTCCTAGGTGCACGGAAAGAAAATCTTGAAGATGTTTCAGAATGTTTTCTGCTGGCTGCCCCTGGCTACTCTGATTGATCAGAAAGTCCTCGTTGTCCACGGGGGCATCTCTGACACCACTGACCTGGACATGCTGGAGAAAATTCAAAGGCACAAAGTAGGTTTTATTTCCTAGATATCATGAGAAACAACAGTGTTGCTGGTTTGTGGTGAGGAGCTTATTTCTACATGTCAACTTGGCTGTTGACGAGCACAATCTAAAGGATGGTCTTCCTAGACAAACCATGTTTAGGCACAGCCTTGGAGCGGATCGTGTTGGTTTAACTGTGTGTGTGGAGGAGGTGTGAAGGGAAGAAGCACTCTCAGCTTCTGGCAGATGTAAGGATGGCAGCCAGGGAAGTGGGGGTAATGTCTTGGGTATACAGGTGTGCTGGTGCTGACTGTAAAAACACAGCGATGGTAAGACTTTGTCCCACGGTTTCTCACCCTGTTTTCCCCCCTAGATTTCCAGAAGGATTTGGCCAAGTCATTTAATTTGTCTCTGCCTTTCTAGTTGAGAAATTCTACTTCCCTTCTCCAAGTGTAACGACAAGCACTTGCACTAGTCACTAGTCCTTGCCTCTTTCTGCTGCCTAGCTTCCAATGTATATTAAATCCATGTACTCTGCCTTCTGTGAAATGTCTGAGCAGCATAAAGTCAATGAAGAAGAGCTAGGTCTGTAGTCAGGATGGATGTGGAGCCCCAGCTGTAAACCAAGAACGGCACATCTGAGAGGACAGCACTAGTAATCTCCCACAATTAATCAGTGTTTGATGGCAGCAAAGGGAATTGAGGCTCAGAGGTCTGGTCCCTTGACAGTCTGCCAGTGGAAGATGTTAGAGCTGGAGATGTAGGTTTCCAAGTGGTGTGACCATCTCTTACTTCTTTCAGTTTATTTCTGTATTAAGAGGGAAGAAACGAAAGGAGTCAAATAGAAACGTGGAAATACAGGAAACAAACGAGAAGAGCGAAGCAGGGACTGACACAGTGGGGAACGAGACAGTCTCCAGTTTATCTCTGCAGTCCCAGACCTCCCAGGCTCCCAGCATAACCAACAGGCTGGAGTTCTCCAAGTGGATCCGGCAGACGGTGCAGGAGCAAATCGAGTGGTGCCGCCGGCTGGCGGACATCAGCGACTCGGAGGAGGAGGAGCCCACCTTTTCCAGCGTGGTCTCCTTGACGGATCTGGATTCACCGTGCTGGACTTGCCAGGAGGAGTGGAAGCAGGTGAGCAGTCCAAGCAGGACCCTGAGCTCCATGGGATGTGGGTGCTTTCTGCAGGTTTGTTCTGTTATGAGGAATCTCAGTGCAAAAGATGTGTGTCAGGGCACAGACCTCTCTGCGGAGAGATTTTTGCTGCTCTATATAGCTGAGTTAAGGAGCAACTCAGTGCTGAAGTGCTGGTGGGCAGGATAATTGGGTTTGTGCTGTTTTGTACTTATGGCTCTGTTCCCCAAGAGCCTGGTGCTGATCAATACAACTGCTGCTCAGGCACAGAGTGGAGCAACGGGTTTTCTTGATTCACTGCAGGGGAGAGAAATAATAGCCCAGACTGACTGTAGAGCCCAGTGGCTGTATTGCTTGCTGTGTACCTGGAGTATCTGAAGCCAGCTCTGTAGTAATGAACGAGCACGTCACTTGCTGATGAGTGAGTGAGTCACGATCTCTGGTACTAAGAGCAGAGTGAATCTGTGGATTTAGCTGAGCTGCACTGGGAGTCGACTGCTCGGCAGGGCAAAGCCTGGGAACTTGGTTTCCTGTTTGGGTTAGGGCAGTCTGTCTGTAAGGCCCTTCTGCGTGCTCTGAAACCATCGGTAACTTACTTCACGCTACGTATGACATCCTGGTATTGCAGACCTTATCAGCATAAAGCTATATATTGAGGTCAGGGTTAAAGAGATTAAACTTTAATCCAAATAGTGGTTACTGAATCAGCACTTAATTACATTTCTGGAGGCTGCAGAATGTCCTGGCTAGAGAGCAAAGGAGTTTAATACTAAGCCTGCTCATGGCTTCAGGATCTGCTGGGTGTTCCTGCCCTGGGACCTGTGTTTGGGATGGAGGAGGACAGGCAAGACTCTTTGAAATCTTGAGGCAACAAAGGGAAAGCTTGTATCAGGCCTAATTTACAGACACCCCTCTTCCCCCAGGCACTCTGGGCGTGCCTGTAGCTCCAGGCCAACAATACTGTCACCTCTGTGGTGGACCAGGTCTGTGACAGTCCTGCATTACAGTGGTTCAGCTGGGATGCAGGAAACATCTGTGTCCCTGCCCTAGGGTAACAGCAGCAGTTCAGGGAGGGATTCAGAGACAAAGCTGTGTTTGCTTTGTAAACTTTGATGGGTGGTATCTGCTGAATACGCTCTATTCAGTGAACTCTTCCAATTGTTTCAGATTTTGGACATTCTCTGGAGTGACCCCGTGCCTCAGGACGGCTGCAGAGTAAATACGGTGCGAGGTGGTGGCTGCTACTTTGGTCCTGATGTGACAGGGAAGATCCTTGAGAAGTACAACTTGCAGTTCCTCATCCGTTCCCATGAGTGCAAGCAAGAGGGCTATGAGTTCTGTCACAACCGGAAGGTGGGTGAGGGCGGTGGCGTGAAGGACACTTGGGTTTCCATCCTGCCAGGGTGGGGTTTCTGTGGAGGCTTATCTCAGCTCCGTATTTCTTCCAGTGGGGCTTTGTTAAGTACATACAAAACCCCTGAACAGCCTTACTGGGAGTTGCTGAAGTGTGTTCCCAGCTGAGATCTTAGGGCAGGGCAGTCTGGAGCCACCTACTCTGTGGTGCAGGCAAAGCATGTCCTCCTGTCTGAACCCATGTGTGCCACTGCCCCCGCTTCTGAAGATGACACACAAAAGGGTGTTATGAAGCTGCTGCAGCCAAGTTTTGCTCTCAGAAGATCCAGTCACTTCAGTGACCTCAACCAGGGGCACTTTTGACTCCGTGCAGTGCAGTGGAGGATAGAAGTTTGTCAGGAGGGTACAGTCACACCGCAGAAGCCCAGCGTGTGGAGAGATTCACCTGTGACCAGTGCTGCCCTCGAGAAACTCACACCCATAAGGTTTCCAGGCCAGCTGCCACCTTGCTCTTCCTTCTCCACATAAAACATGGTGCTTTGACAGTCTGTTGACTCTGGATGGGATGGGTTGTCACTGATGCATGTATATATAATACAGGATGTATGCATGGACTGTAAATGTCTTTCTTTTTTCGGGGTTAGGTGCTGACCATATTTTCAGCCTCAAACTACTACGAGATTGGCAGCAACAGGGGAGCTTATGTGAAGCTGGGACCAGACCTCGTCCCCCATTTTGTCCAGTACCAAGCCAGCAAGACAGCCCATACTCTCACTATGACCCAAAGGCAAGGCTCTCCTCTTGTTCTGTATTCACCAAGTGAAAATTACCAACGGCAAAGCTTTGGGAGCTTTCAGGAAGTTTGACTCTGGAGCTTCACTTGCACAGCTTGATCTACTGAGTAGTAGCACTAGAGAAGGAGTCAGGCTTTGTGCAGAAATCACTGAGGGAGGCTCAAGGGTTGAGGGAGCTTTACAAGATCAGAAGGGGACTCTTTTTTTAGACTGCTGATTTTCCAGCTTCTCTTTTCAATGTCAGGTTTTAACTTTTGAGCCTTGCTGAGGTTCCCTTCTTTGTTACTTCACAAACTGACGCAGGGATTCACTGCATCAGCAGCGGGGAACTGTGCTCCAGGCGTGCAGTGCCTTGTCACAAGCATTGCCATGCAGCTGTAGCCACGCAGAACAGTCGAGTGAAGGTTTGGGCAACCCATGTACAGGCTGGAGGACTGGGAAGGTGCAGCTTCTCTTGTGTTTTGTGACAAGTCCCTAATGCACCTCTCTCCCTTCTGCATCCTCCAGAATCAGCAGAGTAGAGGAGTCAGCCTTTCGAGCCCTGCGGGAAAAGCTCTTTGCTCACACCTCAGCCCTCATCAGCGCGTTCAAGGCCTACGATAAGGACAACACAGGTAAATCTGAGCCAAGGGACACTCAATTCTCTGGTAGGACAGGGCTGAAGCGGCTGAGTTGAGTGTGCAGCTGTCTGGGAGACTCCTCACTGATAGTTGTCAGTGACTGTCACGGGGGGAGGCTGTGCCAGACCTTGCCAGAGCGTTGGTTCCACTTGCTGTTACTCAGTGTCTCTGTTGGGAACCTGGCATTAAAATGAGGGGATGTTGGAGAAGCAAGAGGTGATTAGCCTGTGTTTAGCAATTTAAGCTTGGCAGTAGAAGAACCCTTTGGAGCAGGAATATTGATGAAGCATTGGAAAAGACAACCTCAAACATGTCTGTCACGTGTCACTTGGGAAGGGTTGGGTGATCCTTAAGAGCCCCTTCATCCCTGGAGTCTTAAATCATTGGGAAGAGGAAAGTGTTGGATGTCCTCTGTGGCAGCTGCCTCTGTCAAAGTCTGAAGGAAGAAGCTGAGAGTTCATAATTCTCTTGCTGCTGGGACTGCTCTGCTGCTGCAGTGACTGAGATGTATTGCTGACATCTGTCTGTGGGCTGGGGGAGAAAATGGACACAGTGTTTGGCAGAACTGCTTTTTTGTGGGTAGAACTGCTTTCTTGCTTTCTTCCCTGGCAGCAAAATTGTTTGCAAAAGTCCAGTTCAGCTATTACAGCAGCTCTTAAACCAGGAGCTTTCCCATGTTCCTGGGTCAGCGAGGGAGTACTAGTGCAGCTGTGTAGGCCATGATTTGCAGGGTGAGCCTGGCTGTAGGCCACAGATCTGTAATGAAATGTCCAAAGTTAGTGTTTTCCCATTGTTCAGATGTCTGCAGCTCCACAGCCCTGATTTCTTGCACTGATCAACAGTAAGTGCACTTGTGCCTGCAGTGGCTGATGTCTGTACAGCCACCAAGGGTTTTTTCATGTACCAAAGTGCTCAGTGTGCCAGGGAGAAATGACACTTGCTGTCAGCAGCCTGGTAGACTGGGTATGTGTCCTCCTCTAGGCCTTTTACTTTGCCTTCATGTGCTTTCAGCTGCCCATCTCTCAAAGGTCTCCATGGCTTTCCCTTTTCCTCACAGGAAGGATCACGCTGAGCAACTGGGCGACAGCGGTGGAGTCAGTCTTGCACCTGGGACTGCCCTGGCGAATGCTGCGACCGCAGCTGGTGCCCAGCACGACGGACGGCATGCTGGAGTACAAGTCCTGGCTTGATGACTTGGCCGTGGAGCAGCGGAGCCAAGAGGTAAGGACTCACCTCCTTCCATCAAAGCAGCTCACAAAATCCCCAGCACCTGGTAGGAAAGGAGAGCAGACAGTCCAGTTCCTGTATAATCCAACATCACACTGAACTCAGTGGAAAAGCTTGCATGAAGTACAGCAGTCCAGAGGCATTCAGTCCATTGTAGAAATAGATGATGCATGTGAAATCAACACCTAGATGTAATTTGGATGGAGGCTTTTAAGTAGGAAAAACATATTCCATTCTCTGAGTTGCAGTTTTGTAATTGCACCCAGCAAAACCAACTCTGCAAGGGTTAAAAAGCGTAGCCAAAGTCACTGTCTTCTCTGTGAGCCTGGAAAAGCTGCTTGGAAGCGAGGGGTTGCTGATGTGCTGTAATGCAGAGCTGCACAGAGGGTCCAGTCATCACAAACCTGTTCTGTGAGCCACACACAATGCAAGTGCATTCACTGCTGGCAAACTCTTGAGAGCAGTAAGCATTTTTAACTACGGGAAGGTCAGCAGTAGCTGCTCAGAGAAGGCAGGGAGCTGTCACAAGGGTAGAAGGAGTGTCACCATGTTGTTTTTCAGCACATCCAGTCCAGTCTGCTGGAAGTCATTTATCGAAACAGATCCAACTTGGAGACCATCTTCAGGATCATAGACAAAGATCATTCAGGTAAGGAGGTGTGCAGGGGGTGTTGGTCACTGCACTGTATTCCATTCCACTTTTGGGCTTCTTTTAGTATGTAGTACAGTTTTTATTTAATGGTTTGGGGTTGGGTCCTTCTCCTCCCTCAGTCAAGAGCTTCTGAAATGTCACTGGATGTCTCCACAAACACGATGCATTTTGAAGGATTGTTTCAGTTCAGGTAGAGAAATAATAATTATTTGTTGTGGAGGAGTTCAGCAGAACACAAATTGTGGTGAGAGCAGGACCTTGTGAGTTACCTGCTTTTGAGCAGTCATGTCCACAAAATTACTTTGAGACCGAGTCTTTGCAATCTTTGTCTCCAAAACTGTATCATGTCTCTTTGCTGCTTTAAGTTGTATTTTAGTTGGTGTTCTGCACACTAAGAAATTTAGTTGCAGCATGTGAAATTGAGATTATCAGTTATTTCTTTCCTTCCTTAGGGTATGCAGGCAGCAGGGGTGGGACTTGAGCAGGGGTTCCTCCTTGTAGGCTGAGCAGGGACTGACTGTCAGCAGTGCCCATGGTGACCTTGTGCTGAGGTGGCTGTGCTTTCCTCCTCCACAGGTCTCATCTCCTTTGAAGAATTCCGCCAAACCTGGAAGCTGTTCAGCTCCCACATGAACATTGAACTCACGGACGAGGGCATCAACGACTTAGTCCGCAGCATTGACTTCAACAAGGATGGAAACATCGACTTCAACGAGTTCCTAGAAGCCTTCCGCCTCGTCAGACAGTCGCAGTAGGGAGGAGATGGTGAGGGTTGCCACGTCCAATGCCTTGACTGTCTGCAAAGCCAGGGGGACTGCTTCCTACCTAACTGCAGACGCCAAGCAGGGAGAGGGAAGGCAGGTACCTGTAGCACTTACTGGTTGAAAGCAGTGACCACCATAGCCAACAGCTGTGATCCAGCTGGAGAGTAACAGGTAAAATAGATCAGCTGCACTTCACTTCTGACCCTTTTTTACAAGGGAGCTGTGTTTTAAGTAGAAACTCCTGCTCAAAGGGAAGATGCCATTTAGTTTATCTTGTCAGCACGTGTGATGACATGTTACAGGCCTATTCAAGTGTAGTTAAATGGAAGTACAGGTATTTCTTGCAGGCAGTGTTTTAACCAGGTAGCAACTGCTGGAGCACAGCTTTCCTTTTAATAAACAGTTTTTTCTAGATTGCTGGCTCTGGGCTGTTCTTGTCTTCTCAAGTTTGTCAACTCCACTGGCAGCAGTGCTGCTCCAGGGATAACACCTACATGCCCTCTGTTCTTCCTTCGCTGGGATATGCTTGTTCTGCAACTAAGTTTGAAGCTACTAAACACAGGCAGTGGAGCAACACTTGAAAAAAACTATCATCCACCATCTCAAACATGCAAAACTGCCTCTAGCAGGGGGGCTTTTAAAGATATCTATTCAGAGCAGTTCTTTCTCAAAGGCAAGGGTAGTAGATTGAGTAGCTCTCTGCTAGACTGCCTATGCTGCACGTTCAAGCTCTTTTCAAAGCATGGTACAACTGCAGCTTAAAAAAGCTGAGGGTGGGGAGAAGGATAAAATGCTGGCAAAGAAAACACCACCCATTTATCTTGAACGTGCAGCACAGTCACTCCAGCCTGGGTGCAATGGCAAGAGACTGCTCTTAGACTGCTACCCTGGCCCTGCAAAAAGAGAATTCTAGCCTGGTTCGATTTCTTGGAAGAGCCTCTGCTAGAGCCTGTACTGCACATTGGAAATATACTTTATTAATTGGAACCCTGCTTCCAACAATAAACTAATCCTTTTCTCTCTTAATTACAGTCCCACATATATTTTTTTCAACTGTGATGGAATCATGCTTCCAAAAACAAACTCTCTCACATGCACCATAGGCTCTAATATACTGACCATGTATTTCTATTTTTCTATCTTTTTTTTTTGGTGGCTGCTGACCAAAGTGATTCTGTCTTTACCATGTTTGAATTGTTTCTGCTGTACAAACTCCTACTGCAGAGAATAATGTATTTTTGGTTCAGTTATTTCCAATGACCTTTATTATAAGGAAAACAGACAACTTGGGGCTGGGGGAAGCTGTCTCTCCAACACAAGTAGCAGACACCTCTTCTGCAGTACCTGGTACCAGTTTAGCACCGAATGAACATGACCTTGTATTTTAGTTTAGGGACTGAGGCTGCCAACAGCTCTGTGGCATTGGGTTTGATAACCTGTTACCTGCAGTGCCTGGAGCAGAGTGAAGTGTGTTAACCTGGAGTTGTTGACAGTTTCACTGCTTTGCTGCTATAGCTGAGAAAAATCCAACGCCATGCACAAATTATTACAAAGTCAGACTGAATTTATTACTCTCCAGCAATTAACAAAAAGGCAGAAGACAACGTCTAGACATTCTGTTGTTACTTAAGGGGCAGCAAAGCTTTGTCTAATTCACATATGTAAAGTAACAAAAACATAACCTTGAGAACCTTACAGTCCACAGGAAGGACAGAAACTGGAAACATCTGCAGCTTCTCTCAGTAAACTACCGGTATGGCAGAGACCAACATAGTTACAGCAACATACATATCTGTAATGAGTTCAATTAGCTGCTTACATAACGATGTTACTTGATTGTTTTGACAAAAACAAGGAAGCGGGCTAAGCTTGCCACAAACCGAGTCACAAACGGAACAATTCCCTCAGCACTGCATTTCTAGGACAATGCTGTTGTAAAAAAAGGAAAAAAAAAAAGAAAAAAGAAGAAAATGTACAATAGTACATATATATTTTTATAGTAAACCAGTATCTGAACAGATTCAGTTCTCCCTCTTTTATTAAAGCATATACAGCTTTAGAAAATAGAAACCTTCCAAAGGTCAAGTTCAAAAGCTTAGAAGAGGCTTTGCTAATTCTAAAGATAACAGCCAAAATCCCATTGCTTGTAGATGAGTTTTATTTTACCTCAACAGTTTTAGCCTTGGAAGGTGACCCATGAATTCGAGTAACATGTTGTGTGTAAGCCCAGCAGCACCCACCATGTCAACTGAAGACTCCTCCTCTGATGGGAATGGTCTCGTTCAGCCCATGTTCTATAAGTTTGATGTCCTCCAAGTCATCCTTTATAATGCTGATTAGGTGACTCAGGCCTTCCTGCTGCTGCTTCAGATGCTGCAGACAGAGAGTTTAAAAACCAGCATGAGCATAACTCAACTTCACAGATTTTAAGTAATATTTCTCAGAGGTGCCATGTCTGGTGGCCTTGGCACACTGAAAAGCCTGGCATAATTTCTTTGGAAGAAGGAAAACCAGCATTTTCGGCATTAATAGCCTAACTGCATAGACTGGCTTTGTACAACACCTTGATGCACTGTCACTGAGAACAATGAAAAGGACTTCTTCATCAAACAATTACAAAAACATGACATTCTAGATACATCTCCCACATTAGTGCATAGCTGGGTTAAATTATCAAGTTCAAAGAGTATCTCAGGATTCTACCCAGGAAGACTTACCTGCTTGATTTCCCTTAAGAGGTCTGCATCTATGTAATAGCGCTCTTCAGCCCGCACTGCTCCAAAGTGGTTTTGCATCCTGATTTGGGACATGAGCTCATTCAGTCTGCCCTGGGAAGAGAAACAGGCTTCAATCAAATGCAAATCATCTACATCTGTCAGAGCTCCAGCATGTACCACTCCTCGAGTCACCAGGGCAAGAAACATTGCCACTCATGTAATTTTTAATTGTTTTATATTTTTTTTTAAGATATGCAAAGGGCAAGTAACTCCAACGCTTTGAAGAACTCAAAAATACTTAAATACCTATCAGTCATGCAGCAAAGAGCAAGGTGCTACAACCTAGTAACACTGCTGGACTTCTGAAAGCTTTCCAGAACAAACACATGCATAGGAAAACTGACACCCTTTTGTAAGTTTTTTTGCAAAACCCAGCTGTTGGTAAAGTTCTATTAACTACTCACCTTGAACTGCGTAGGTGCATTAAGTTCACACTGAATTGTATCTAACTGCACACGAAGCTGCTCTTCGTCTGCTTGAATGGCATAACCGCTTTTCCTTTGGATCTCCTGCTTTATTAACACCTATAAAAGAAGCCTTGGAGGTTCATTAGAGCACGCTTTGCCCGCCTCTGTCCCCACCAGCCCATCCACGTCTTTTTGTCCTTCCTCCAGCACATATCTCATCAGATTTGTTCTGTCATGTAGTCTGCTGCTCTGAGACCTCAGGGCAGGGTCCCATAACCTCTAAGTAAGTGAGAGAGAAGGTTCTCAAAGCAGTATGACGTGCTGCGCACCTGACAGCTCTGCCTCTTACTTGAAGTAACACCATTTAGATGAAGTCAGAATTTCATTCTCAACACTGGCCATGCACAAGACTGCACAGGTCATCCTGCCCCCTCTCAGTTTGCGTTCTGGCACTAGAGACCACGTGTCAGAACGAGTTGTTCAGACCACCCACGTTACCTGTAACGTCCTGTGAGAAAGCGCCATCAGCTTCCTTTTGTACTGTGCAATTTTTGCCATAGTTGTCGTTTGGTTTTTCTGCAGCTCACTGATATCTTCTGATATTATCTGCAGAGGAGATGGAGTCAGTTAGAAATCATAAAGAGTTTCTGGTAACAGAACACTTTAGTCCTGATTTCAAACTAGGAGTTTAAAACTCAGTCCAGCAACCTAGCGGCCTCGCCAAAGATGCTTTCAGAAAGCTTTTCACCAGACCCCTACTGTTCTGGTTTCTATTTATTTTCACATGCAACTTGCATTTTCAGAAGGCATCAGAAAACTGTGTGCCCAAATTAGAATCTGAGACAGTGCAACTTAATTCAGCTGGTTTGAATTAGCCTGTAACAACACAGCAAGCTTGGACCTGGAAAAAAAACCCCAAAAGCCGAAATGTACTGCTCAAGTTTTGGGCAGAAGATATAATTAAGGAATGTTTTAAGAAGTAACAATGAAGAGTAACAGCCCCATGCACATAGTTCCAGTTTAACTTCTCAACACACAAGAAGCATGGGGGGAGGCTCGTTTGATAGTAAACCCTTTGTCAATAGCAGGCAGTCATGATAAATATGAGAAACCTTACATCTAATCGAGTTTGATGCTGTTTGGTCATCTGATCTTGGACCTTCAATCTTCTCAACAGTTCCTTGAAACCCACCATTGGCACAGGAATAAGCCTACGAGAATAGAAAT
Source organism: Caprimulgus europaeus (assembly GCA_907165065.1). The sequence goes on from OU015526.1 coordinate 81,769,554, forward strand.
ATTTCTTACAACACATTTTTATATTAGACACATGGTATGGATTAATATTACTAATATAATCTGAAGTTACAGTTGATCTTGACCTATTATTAATTAAGTTAATATATAAACATATCTTGTTTCGCTAAGTTCTACTGTCCTCACTACTCTTAACAACCTGTTCCTTTTTCATATAGAAATCAGCCTAAGTTATTTGTAACCACTGGAGGGTACAAAGGTACATCACTTTCAGCTGCAGGAATAAAGAGAAAAAACCATAAAGGTTGCAAAAAAAAACAACCCCAAAGTCACAATAACTAGTCCATATAATGGAGGACACCACAACTCGAAGTCATGCAAGTAAGGCTCTTCATCCTGACAACTCTTAAGTGCCTAAAGGGTAAAGGGATTAGACAGGCTTTTCTAGTAACCCTCACTGCTTCAGTACTTGACAAGTTATTCACTAGTAAGTTTCTTATAAGTTACCTGAAGGGTACTATACTAGATTATGTATTTCTCTCCTTTCCAAGTCTCTGTGTAGTAGTTGGATGAACTATTAGACTTACTTGTCAGGATCAGGATTATCAACTTTGGCTTGTTCCCATATAATAGGATCAACACCTTAAAAAAACCCAAACAAACACGTTTTTAGTATGGGTAGATGTGAACAGATATCACAGCTTACAGCTGTTTAACATGATAAACACTAGGAAATACCCAAACCCTATGAACTATGCTAATCTGAATGACTGTTATACAAATTCAGGTTAATTAAAGAAGGGTAGTTCTTAAAAGTCTTGGTCCTGGACTGTGGCAGCAGGTTCCGTCCAAAAGGCTGTCAAGCACTTCTATATGGCCACATATACAGGGCTAAGCGAACCCCCTCAAAAACTAGGAAGTCAATACAGGACATTATTATTCTCATATTTAACTTTTTTTTTCTTAATTGGACAAGTTGAAGTGATTTATGACGGTTAAATCATACAGTATGTGTTGTGTGGCATATTACTGACAAATCAGACCTACCTTGGTGGAGTACACAGGGAAAACCAGCTGTAATTAAAACCACTATGTCATTATGCCAGAATGCCTTGGCAACTCTTGTAGTTTTACCAAGTGTTTTCCAATGGGCTGACACCTGTGTTTACCCCAGAGACCCAAAGAAGCCCCTGTGCAGCCCCAGACCACGTACCGGCAGGAGGGTTCTGCAGGAGCTGTTTGACTTGTGCCGGGGAAAGCTCTGTTCTGGCCATGGAGAGGCTGACCCCCAGCTGCTGCAGGGATGATTTGATGTTGGCTTGCTCAAAGTGGGCGTAGAGGGTCGTGGCAGGAACTCTCCTCGAAGTACCGTTGGGCGAGCGCTCAATGACGTAAATGATCACTTCTGTCCTGAGCGAGACAAAACACATGCTGTTAGTAAAAGGCCACCAGCACAGAGAAACTAACACAATAGAGAACAACTCTAAAACAAAGCTACTGCTTCTCCCAGCTGACTTAATTTCCTTTAGCTAACTGAGACATAAAGTACCAGAAAATGTAGGGTTTGACACTGCAAGGCAGAAAGAGGAAAGCTGTAAATACCCTACAAAATGACATTTTCCCTCCCAGTTTTAACAACTTGTACTACATTAAGAATAACCTAAAATCTCTGGTCTTCAAAAAAAGAATGACCAAACTGTGGGAAAGTAAAAAGAAGCAGAAACATCAGGGTGCTGAAATACTTCAGGCAGACTAGTCTGAGGCCCCCAAACAAGTCAAAGCAGACAGCACTCTGACATAACACATGCAGAACAAGCCAGCTCAACTGGCCTTGGAACAGCTTTCCCACTGAAACAACCATCTGCCATATGAAACACTGCAAAGAGCCTACTGCTACACACCCCAACACCCTTCCATGTGACCAAGTGAAGAGTATCACAGAGCTCCTAAAATACTCAGTACTTATCCCACCCTGATGGTTAGCATCCTCATCTCCAATTCATGCTGCTGAGCAGGGTCTGGAGAAGCCTATTTCCTGAGCTGAAGTCCTCAGCTGGGCACTCCAGCCAAAGCCAGTAACATACACAGCAAAGATACTGGACTTAATGCCTTAAGAAAAAGCAACATGAAGGAACGAGAGACATGAAATCAAACTCAGGATGAACACATCTAAAACCAAGGAGAAAGGGAAGCAAAGTAGAGTGAGCATCAACCCCTTATAACATGCAATACTGAATAAAAAGGCAAAACTGCATAGAAGTTCCCATACTGGTCATCTGGCATTGTTCTAACACCTTCCACGTTGACAGTGAGGGTCTGGTTTCCTCCCAGAATTTTGTGTAGTGATTCTACGAGCTGCTGCTGCTGGCTTCGAATATCTGTTTCTTTTCTGTTGAAGACCAAGACCACGAAGCCATCTTCATCTTTGTTGTTGGGCATTAAACTGTAACCCACAGCCTGCAAATACACAACAAAAGCTGTGGATATTTTACTTAGCAAAAGCATATCTATGTGGCATCAAGGCGAGCTGCTAATCTGCTCAATTTTTAGAACAACTGGTTCAAAATTTAAGTTACAACATATTCAGAGATACAGAAACATAAAAATCAATCCTCCTTGAAAATGTTATCTCCCAAGGCCACCAACAGAGCAGCTTTTGAAGCAGTTCAGATTTTTACAAGAAGTTTATGTCATGTTTTCTTTGTACAGTTGCTTCTGAAGTTTAAGGTTATCTCTATCCTCACTGTGATAAAGATGTAGGAAGGCAAGATGTTTAACTCAACATCATCATCTAATACAGGGACACTTGCTGCCATCTGTGCTAAGTAACAGCATGTTTTCCCTGTTTCAAAAAATCCCCTGTTGGCTCCAGTGCAAACTCCACATGATGTGTAAGAAAGACCTGATCTGTTAACTCATTACAAGCAAAAGTGGATCGGCAGTTTTCATCTCATCTTGCCTATCAACTGTCGCACCAACGTATCACTGGTGACAGCGGGTGCTTTTTAAGGCCCTGACACTGCATGTGGCTGACTTGCACATGATTTAAGCCATCTTTCTGAGGCCTCAAAAAAAATCCCCACACTAAAAAACCCCCAACAAACCAACTTTCAAACAATCACCTGCTGCTCTTTAAGTGCATCCCTTTCACCTTCCTAGCTGTGAAAGAAGCCCACACTGTGGGGAAAGCCTTGCCTGTACACAGAAGATAAAATCTAATTATGTGCAAAGTAGTGCTAAGACCACTCACACAAGACTCCTCTGGTATTTGGGTCTGAAATTAATAAATAAATATTTCACAATTTCCTTGTGAAATTAAGTATTTGCAAACAGTGAGAGATCTTTTACTTTGTTTACTTCACATACCTTAGAAGCACGCTTGCCTTGGTTCTGCATGCTTCCCATTTGTTCTAGAGCTGGAATTGTGTACAAGTGGATTCCCTGAACACCTCTGAAACCCTTCAGGTCATGCTTCATTCTTATCAGACATCTGATGCTTACAGAGGCAATAAACCAAATTAGCTTAAGACACTTTGTTCCAATACCTGCACTACCAACCTCTCCACTATTTTTCTCAGGCATCCATCATCGCTAGCTTACACCCAACTCTGCAGTATTCCACTTAGGGTATGTGAATTTATAATGGCATTAGTAATAGGGACATTCATAATGGTATCGAGTCATAGGGACAAAAGCAAACCTAGTACGTGGCATTGCCTGCCTTGAAAGGAAAACTCCTCCTTTTGGTAACTGAAACTCAAAAATAACCAATTTTGCACTGCATAACTTATACTTAGGAATTTTTGGATTGTTCATAAATTAAATTGAATTTTTCTTCCCCAAGTCAGGTGTGTTTTGCCCATGACTGTAATTAGTGAGTGAGCCCTCCCTGTCCTCATTCTGACCCATGAGCCCTTTGTTATGTGTTTTCTCCCCATCTCACTGGTGGCAGCGAGGGGGTTGGTGGTGGTGAGCAAGCATCTGTGGTTTTAAACCACCAAAATATTCAATATAACACCTAAAAAAGTAATGCAACAGAAGCCAAACATTTCTTACACAGGCACTCAGTTGCTGCAAAGATTTTATAAAAGTGGCATAATGTGCATAATCAAAATTAGTCTTAATTAGGTATTAACCTACATTCAGGTTAGAAAGTTTGCACTTCAAAGAATCAGCTTGGGAAAGGAGGGTATCACCAGGCCTGACCCAAATCCACTCTCAAGTCTGAAGCTCAGCAAGAAAGTCAGCAGGCGTGAGATTTGCGGGGGATGAAGAGCTACATATTATTTGTTGACACGAGAAGCAAGATTTGGAACTGCTGACGGTATCACAGGAGGAATGGAGTCAGCTTTAGCACTGGCAGGGATAAAGACAGAAGAAAGCTGAAGGATGGTGTATTTAAAATGGCATGCAAGGGCCAGGTTCAGAGAGGGTTTTTCTAACGTAGGCAAAGCAATGAAGAAAGACCCTGAAGTTCTTATTCCAGATGTTCACATTCATTCCTTTCAGATGTGGATGTTATTTTAAATAGTTTCTCTAATTCTGTCACCTAAACAAACACACATTAATATTCATTTCCAGAGACCTACTCCAACCACACACTCACTAGTCTGCATGCTATCAAAGTTCAGTGATCCACATATGCACTCATAATCTGGTACCTCAACAACACCCACATTTCCAGCATCTACACATCTTCAAACCTTTTAATTAGCATGCATCAGAACTGTGTACATCACCTGGAAAAATCCTGCTTCACAATACTCTGAACAGTAAGAAAATCTGCTTTAACATTCTTGAGACACTGAGCAAGCAGAGGAACTGCTTCAGAACTGTCTGTGGCAGTTGAACAATTCCATACCTTAAACCTGCAAAAGGGGTTTTCTTGCGTGAACTCCACCGGCGCGATGTTGTTGTTGAAGTAGCCTTTGCCTGTTCCCCAGAAGGCCTGGAGCTGGTTCCATTTTGCCAAAATAGCATCTCTCTCATCTCCTAGGAGTGTGGGAGCTGAGAGGGCACTGGCTGTATTGATGAGCTGGTTTGACTGGGCAGGTGTCTGAGCAGGCTGGCTGAACAAGCCACTTCCTAACGCTGTGTTGGATGAAGAAAAACAAATTAACTCCTTTACCAACCAAGACAGATTCACTTGCTAACATGTACCATCCATGTATCATTGGTATCATGTCTTTTCACATTCTGAGTAGCAAAATAAATGCACAGAATAAATAAACTGGTATCAGATAATGTTTTCTAAAAGTGCCTTTTTACACCCAATCTTCATTAGCAAGAGGAAGTTCCTGAATGCTGAGTTAGAATAAAAGATTTATTATTTTTTTCTTTACACGAGACATCCATATTCGCCCATGACATCATCTGGGACCTTCGATATCCAAATCTGAAGGGTAGCTTTGTTATTATAAATTCAGGGTACTCAGAGCCTGGAGCTGGTCACTATCCAACTCACATTCAAACTAAATTCAACACTGTTTTTCTCCCCTTTCTAGTAATGCCATGTCTGCCAACATCAACTCTGCAACTACTCTTTCCACCACTGCCAAACCAAAGGGGTGAATACTGTTGTCAGAAGCTCAAGGCTGAGCAAGCTCAGCAACTTGCCTGAGCTCTAGTTTAAGAAAAAGGCAAGGGCTGCAAATGTAGGCATTTCAAAAGCTAGATTTCTGAGCCATCTCCATCCATCAAGAGATAAGTGTAACAGCCTCCTTTGAGAACATAATTCTGTCCCACTCCTTGTTGCAGCCTTACGCTTTCGTTGCTAAGGGAGGGGTAAATCAAGAGCAGGCCATACTTACTGGTCTGTTGCTGTTGGGTACCGAAGCCTCCAAAGCCCAGCCCAGTTCCCAACCCACTACCCAAGCCAGTTCCAGTTCCTGTGCCAAAACTAGTACCAAATCCAAAGCCTTTATTCTGGGTAGCACCAAAGAGTCCTGGGGAAATAAACAAAGAATTGCTGAGAGAAAAAAAGAACAGTACCTGTGAAATGCACAACATCACTCTGAAGGGCTGATGCCCTACTGTTCACTCTAAAGCAAATACTTTCAGACATGAGCTCTCTTACCACTGGTGCCTGTGTTGGTGGGAGCAGAAAAACTAAACGCTGGTGCTGCGGTGGTGGTAGTGGTCCCAAATCCTCCAAAGGCACCTAACAAACAAAGTTTGCAAGTAAGGAGGGTGGCAGGTTGTGAGCAGCAGCTGTGCACAACGTGACAGCAAACAGCACGCTTCCAGGGGTGTCATGGAGAGGTGTTGACAGATGGATGTGCTATGTTACAAGCAGGTAGTTCACAGTGATCATGGGTATCGAGTTCATTGTCTGAGGAAATGGGGGGGAAAACATGAACCAGACTGCCAATACATCTATGGTGTGTCAAGAAAGCAAATAAAAAAGCAGCAGTTAACTAATAAACTGCTCCTTTACCAGCAGGATGTGCTTTCCTTAGTGACAGACATGACTAGTAATACTACTTCTTAGAATCACTCTCAGGGGAGTACTTCTAGTCAAAGTTGTTGCTATGTGTTTAATAAACCATCTGATGTCTAGGGAGCTTTTTAAACATTCCTAACCTCTTCAGAGCAAAACCAGAAACAAATCAGGTAAAGCCTGAGGCTAGGGTGCACACAACTGCTGTGCCTACATGGGAATGCTGTCACAGCAACAATTTCCTTCTTCACACAGGTAAAACTCTACAAGGTCTTTTTTTTTTTTTAAGCCTCCTTTCCCTACCATCATCCCCATTAAATCTCTTTCTGAGGTTCAACCACTATCAGAGGAAGAAGAACGCAAAAGCAATCAGACTTCCACAAATTTTCAGGCAAACCAGTCACTGGCTAGCAGGCAGAGACCTGAGTGAGGGCCTGAGCTCCACAGAAACCCATCTTTCCGTTTGCCCCCTTAGAAGAGGTGCCCCAAACAGGGCAGCTATGCCGAGACAGGTTCTACTGTCCCAGACAGCCTCCTAGCTGGATGCCACCACACCATCTCTTTGCTATGGTGGTGCCAATTGGCACCACTGGCCCAAGGTGCAGCCTGTGGACATCTGGCTAGCCCTGGAGAACTGAGTCTCTTCATTTCAAACTGGTTTTACAGGCATTCAAATGAAGAAAGACAGTTTGCTACAAAGGATTTGTCAAAAAGATGCTGTGACTGCTAATTCGTGTGTCAATAGCAAAAAAAGGAAAAAAAAGTCTCTTAAGACCCACTACACTGACAATTCTCTAGTACACATACCAAATAAAAAGCTTAAACCAAAGCTGACATGCAATCACATTTTATTTTCATTAAGCAAACACCTTAATGCGAGTGGATATATGAAGTTGTTCTCTGCAACACGCAAGTTTCAGTCCTACCACCGAGAGTGAAGCCCTAGCTGGGGTACTGCCAGATGACACAATTTTTAGGTAGTTTTGTACTCACAACCATTTAATCATCCTTTCTTAAAAAAGGATTTAAGAGTGCAAATTGCTAAACAAAATTAAATATCCAAGTTATCTTCTGGAGCAGTTCAAATTCAGGTAAAGAAATACAGTCCAATAGCATTCATACCAAATAAAACCAAAACCAGATCCCCTGAGTGCACGAAACAGTATGCTAACACAGGGAGCAATGGCACTGTGGAATGAATGTAACTCCTATACGAGCAGCGGCAACGAGACCCCACGGGCTAATTCTACAAGAGTAACAGCATTAGAAATCCAAACAGATAATCATTTTTGTATGAAATGGACAAGATTTAACTTGAAATTGTATCAGCTGATCGCTCCAAACAGATGGATCTAAACGGGGCCACGAATGGTTTCCTTAATCAATACCCAGCGCACCCATCAGGCAGGAGACTCTCCCAGAAGCGCAGAGAGTCTCTTAGGGAGCGCCTGGGATGGGCGCCACTCCGGGGTGCAGCAGGGCGCTTAGGAAACAGAGGTGACAGCGAGGGCTGTTCACTTTGTGCCGGTCGTATAAAATTAGTTTCTCCACAGAAACTCTGGAGGTGCAGGTGCATTCATGACAGCCAACGCAAGACCAATGAGGAGACACAGGGGAAGATGACAAACGTGACGGCAGTAGTCCAAGAATCTCAGGTTGGGAAATGTGGTGTTAGGGACCAGCTCTGCACATGTTGGTGATAATCTGGACAGAGAATTGCTGTTGCTCTTTTGCTAGGTAATCAAGGCTCAATTTTAGACTGGGTCAGACTGGCAGGTTACCACAATTCATTTCCATTTCAGAGACTGAATATTTGGCACGTGGTTATTTTCTGGCAACAGGTATTTCTTGACAACAGGTATTTTCTTGAGAATTTAATAGGCAAAAACCCCTACAAGCCTACGGTTCTCAAACCCATTCCACTCTCAGAGCTTTTACCTCCAGTCTTCATGTAATTCTTGGACCCCTGCGATTAACATTTATTACAGAACAAGTATTTATGCATTATCTACCTGCACTTGCCAGACTGTTACCAAAATTGAATGGTGGAGTTGAGGTAGTGGAAACACCGAAATTCCCAATATTAAAATTCACTGCAGGATTAGCAGTTAATCCGAAACCCCCAAAATTAAACCCACTGGCAGTGGAGTTTGTAGTTTCAAGCCCACCAAATCCTGACAAGCGGGAAGCAGAAAAAGAGCAAGGTAACATTAGTTCTAAGTCAAAGGCAGGTTCAGGAAAGAAAAGCTAAAATATTTTTCCATCACTACAGACAAGACAGGCATAGTTAAAAACAAGAGTAAGATATTAACTGGCATTAAACATTATTGAACATAAGGAGGACAGTTAAAAGCTTTCTGTTTAACCCGCTCTGCCTACATCACTGCTGTAAATGTTATTTTTTAACTATACTGCATATAAAGCAGCTAATGTATTTCCCATCTTATTGCAAAGCTATACATGGAAATATCCATGTGATTCAACATTCCTGCTAAGAGTAACCTTTAACCACTTAAGATTGCTTGATACAGTTGCATCTGTACTAGTGTAACTGACAGTAGCATAATTATTTCATAAGCCATCAGGAAGGCAAAAATACATGGTAATACCATACCAACATATGAGCAGCGGATAGCAGAATAACCACAAAATACAACTCCAGCAGCTGAAGCACCATGCATGCCTCAAATACTCCAGGGTGGACTTAATCAAATCATACTCACAAAATCTGTCCACTCCAGCGCTTGCTGGTGTCTTACCTGATCCACTCAGATTTTGCAATGCTAAGAAAAAAGGGCTAATACAGCGGCACCCCAATTCCCACCCCAGGAGAAAACGAGAACAGCTTCAGGCTAGACAGACACACCACAGGAAGTCCTGGGGTGTGATCCCAGAATTCCCTCTAATGCCGGTCTGCAAGCACAATAAACCTTGTAACTGTGAATTAGCAGTACAAGATTATGTTTTACTTCAAGATGGGTCCAGAAAATCTGTGTTTATAACAGCCAGAGTGAAAGACCACACAGTACAGCCCAGGCTAACTGCAGTGAAAATGAGCCCTGTCCAGAGGACTTTATTCAGAGTGTCTGCTCTAAGAGCCAACAAAGACTTATTTCACTAAGTGAGAGCAAGGAAGACTCCGTATTACTTTTCACCAAGACTTGACAGGCAACTGACAGCAGCAAAACACTAAGAAGGGAAGTCTTTCTTCTACAAGTTAAGCACTGTCTTTTACACTGCTCAAAAATTAACTTCCAACAGCATCCCATCCATAAAGGATCACTACTGCAATCAAAAGCAATGATCTGCAATCAAAAGCTGCTGTTCTGGCAGCATTAACCACTCACCACGGTGCATCACCACATCACAAGCGCTCCAAGAACAACTAACTCATTTTTCCACAGGATCAAGCCCCAGACGCCTCATGCCACCGACCTGCCACCACTGCACAGGAGCTGTTCACGCGGGAGGAAAAAAAACCCGAACAAAAGCCGGACGGTAGCGGGGGGACAGCGTCTGACCGAAGGCAGGTGAAGGAAAGCAGCGAGGGAGTTCGCACCTCACCGGCTCCGCCGAGAAGAGACAAGGAGACAGCCACACCCGGCCCTGCCAAAGCCCCGCCGAGGATAGCTCCGCACGGCCGTGCCCACCGCGCTCCGGACGCCACGGGGGCCGGGTACCCCGCAACCACTGAGGGGCCGCGGATCACGCTGAGGGAAGGAGGCGCCTGTCCCGACACTGCTGAGGGGACGCAGATCACGCTGAGGGAAGGAGGCGCCTGTCCCGACACTGCTGAGGGGACGCGGATCGCGCTGAGGGGAAGAGGCGCCTGTCCCGACACCGCTGAGGGGCCGCGGATGGCGCTGAGGGGAAGAGGCGCCTGTCCCGACACCGCTGAGGGGCCACGGATGGCGCTGAGGGGAAGAGGCGCCTGTCCCGCCACCGCTGAGGGGCCGCGGATGGCGCTGAGGGGAAGAGGCGCCTGTCCCGCCACCGCTGAGGGGCCGCGGATGGCGCTGAGGGGAAGAGGCGCCTGTCCCGCCACCGCTGAGGGGCCGCGGATCGCGCTGAGGGGAGAGCACACCTGTGCCGCCACCGCTGAGGGGCCGCGGATCGCGCTGAGGGGAGAGCACACCTGTGCCGCTACCGCTGAGGGGCCGCGGATCGCTCTGAGGGGAGAAGGCGCCTGTCCCGCCATCGCTGAGGGGCCGCAGATCACGCTGAGGGAAGGAGGCGCCTGTCCCGACACTGCTGAGGGGACGCGGATCGCGCTGAGGGGAAGAGGCGCCTGTCCCGACACTGCTGAGGGGCCGCGGATGGCGCTGAGGGGAAGAGGCGCCTGTCCCGCCACCGCTGAGGGGCCGCGGATGGCGCTGAGGGGAAGAGGCGCCTGTCCCGCCACCGCTGAGGGGCCGCGGATCGCGCTGAGGGAAGGAGGCGCCTGTCCCGCCACCGCTGAGGGGCCGCGGATCGCGCTGAGGGGAAGAGGCGCCTGTCCCGCCACCGCTGAGGGGCCGCGGATCGCGCTGAGGGGAGAGCACACCTGTGCCGCCACCGCTGAGGGGCCGCGGATCGCGCTGAGGGGAGAGCACACCTGTGCCGCTACCGCTGAGGGGCTGCGGATCGCTCTGAGGGGAGAAGGCGCCTGTCCCGCCATCGCTGAGGAGTCGCGGACCGCGCTGAGGGGAGAGCGCACCTGTGCCGCCACCGTTCAGGGGCCGCGGATCGCGCTGAGGGCAGGGCGCGCGCGCCCGGCCACCGCTGAGGGTCTGCGGTTCCCGTTGGTGGAGGGGCACGCGCAGCCCAGGGCCACTGAGGGGCTGCGGTTCCCATTGGTGGGGGGGCACGCGCACCCCAGGGCCGCTGAGGGGCTGTGTGTCACGCGCGGGGCGGTGGGCACGCGAGCCCAGGATCGTTGGGGCGGCTCCTTCCTCCGTTCCTCCCCCCCCCGGCTCCCGGTGACCCTCCGCGCTCACCGGTGGGGTTGGCGGCCCCGGCCCCCGCCGTTGCCCCGAAGTTGAAGGCCATGAGCTGCTCGTTGGTGGCGGGGCCGCGTGCAGCCCCGGCGGGTCCGGCCAGAAACAAACCGGCGCCACTTCCGGCCGCTGTCGCCAAGCGCTTCCGGGCGAGGCGGCCTCCCGCCGCGGGCTGTACCACTACGTGCGGGACGGGGGGGAGCAGCGAGTCCCAACGCACGGTGGCTGGTGGGGGGGACACAGTGAAACAAAGGGCTAAGGGACAGCCCCAGCGCTGCCCCTCGGGCTGGGGGTAACGGAGATTAAAGAAAATCTCGCGGGGAAAAATTCTCGCGGGAAGAGGTCGCAGAAGGGAGGAGGCAGCGCAGTGTGTGAGAGAGGAAAAGTGCAACTTGCAGCGCTGTGCGGTGCGGTGTTGGAGAAACTGGGACAATGATTCAGAAAGGCAAAAACAGAGCAAAAAACAGCTCTGAGGGGCAAAGGCCCAGGGAGGGGTGAGTGGGCAGACACCAGTGCAAGGCAGCTCCTCTCACTCAAAGCATGACAGAGACTCGTCAACCCTCAACTGAAGTCAGGGCACATTGACTCCATCAACCCCAACAGAACTTGGGGCACATTGACTCCATCAACCCCAACTGAAGTCAGGGGACATCGACTCCATCAACCCCCAACAGAACTTGGGGCACATTGACTCCATCAACCCCAACTGAAGTCAGGGGACATCGACTCCATCAACCCCCAACAGAACTTGGGGCACGTTGACTCCATCAAACCCCAACAGAACTTGGGGCACGTTGACATCAAACCCCACACGTTTGGCATCAAACCCCAACAGAAGTTGAGGCACATTGACTTCATCAACCCCAAAAGAAGTTGAAGCACATTGACTTCATCCACCTCAACAGAAGTCAGGGCACGTTGACTCCATGCAGAGATCTGCAGAGCTGTACCCTGCTGATGACTGTACTCACACAGCCTGGGGTCTCCAGCCATGCAGGGGCCCTGGCAGAGAAAGCCCTTGCTTATGGGGGATCCATTTGATCCACTGACTTACACTGGAATGGACAGTTTTCCCTTGTCCCCTTCCTGACACCGTTAGTTTGGGGTCAGGCTTTCCCCGCTGTAGGACACGGCAGGCAGTGAGGAAACAAAATCCACTGGCCTTTCCCAACATGGCAGGTTCTTCCCAGCAACTGGCCAGGGAAGGCACAGGAATAGCACAAAAGCACCCAGGTGGCTTTAACTCCGACACATTTGGCATCCAGAATGTGGCAAAAAGAGCAGCATCTGGGTAAAGCAGAGCAAACAAAGTTCTCCGAGCGGTTTCAGAGTTATTTTCAGCCTAGCTGCCCAGAAGCAACATTTTGGGTGGGGATGCAGAGGAGAGGTGGCGGTTTCAGCCCATGGTGCCCAACAGAGAGGTTGCTCCAGGACAGCTCCTTGGAGATAAGGTGCTGTAGAAGGTTGTGATGAGTTTCTTGTTCCCTGTGCATACACTTGCAGTTCTCAAGGCAACAGGGAGGCGAATGTCCGACTGCAGTCCAGCTCCTGAGCCGAGCTTTAGGATACCAGCTCTGAGGAGAACACAAGGAAGAGGCAAAGCTGTGAACTGCAGTGTTGTGAGGAGCCTGGCCTGTGGCAGGTGCTTTTTGCTAACCTGGATAATAAATAATTGCAGTCAACATGAAACTTCCTGCTTGGAACTGGCTCCAGATGAACACAACTCTTAAACTAATCACCAGCTAGGGAAAAAAAAACAAACCAAACCAATGGAAAAACCAGTGCATCTATTTAGAAGACAATAATACATTTCAAAATTATGTTTCACTTTCTAGATCTAATGGGAATTCTTCTCAATGAGAACATTCTTTTAATTGGGGGAAAAAAATACCTTTGTGATTTTGAAAAACAAGTTTCCACTTGACAAGTCAAAAAAAAAAAAAGTGTTATGACTTCTCAGGGCCCCAAAACATCCCTTAACATGGAGGTGTGCTTTTATCCTAAGCAACCAACAGAACTGCCAAGTCTGCATTCACATTAAGCCACACAGCTGATCTCAGAACCACTGAATGGTGGGGGTTGGAAGGGACCTCAGGACACCATCTACTCCAACCCCTCTGCCAAGCAGGTTCTGATAACTGTGACAAAAACATCAGAGATAGAAGAAAACCATTTTTGTACCCTCCACCATCAAAAAACAATGTTGTGTTGTGTTTTGGTTTTTTTTAAGTTGAAGAAATAAACTCTAAATGTCAAGGATAAATGCATTGCCAGCGTGCAATGGGATCCTGTGCAGAGTTAGAACAGTTCACAGGTCTGTATGGAAAAGCATTTCAAACCCTTGGCTTTTTACCTGGTAACTACAGCTGCTTAGCAAAGTTTCACTCAGTGTTTTGGGTTAGTTGTACAAATTAGTTTGGTGAAAGGACATTAATAACAAACAGTCAGTGCATACTGTTAATAAGTAGTGCGCAACACTCGACAGAAAAGACAACACTGGGGCTACAGCAGAGCTGTCCGTTGTTCCTGGGCGATACAGGAGCCTGCTGTGTCTCCAGAAGGGGACTTGGCAGCCCACACTCCTAAGGCCATCTGCAAATGTTACCCGTGTCGTTCCTGTAATGCATCAGGCCGTTTTATTTCCGCTGCTGTAGTGCTTTATGATGGTCCGTGGCTGTCAGTGCAGGTACAAAGAGAGTGCAGGGTTGAGAAAAGCAGGATCTCGAGCAGTTTTAAAATGTGAAGTTGTAACTTAGCTGGTAAGAAAAGTCTCCTCCCTTGATGACAGTGCAGATTCTCTTCCATCTCTATACCACAAAAAGTTGTACTTCACACAAGAGTTTCTCCACAGTGGACAATGCTGGGTCGTGGTAGTTGGTATTAGGTCAGCTCTTAATAGTTTATTCTCCAAGCTCACACGTTAAAGAAATCTACTAAGATGTCCTGATGAGTGGGGACCTTTCATCTTCAGTACTCTGAAAGAAAAAAAGGAAATCACAACACTGCAAAGTTACATGTGGCACGTTGGAGAGCTTCCACAGTGGGGAAGCTGGGCTGCTGAGACTCCAAACAGGAAAGGGAAAAGCTCTTGGCTCCTACTTCTAAGTACAATTTCCTGTTAGAGAACCAGCACTGCACTAAAAAAGCACCAGAGGGTGGATGACAGCTTGGGCAGGAGGATGACAAGGACAGCTGTAACTAGTTGAATTACTTTTGTTTGCAGGAAAAACAACATAAGTAATGTAGAGAAAACGAGGAATTTAGGTGTCCCTTAGTCATTTTAATCCATTGAACACAGGCAGGCTCAAAAGCTCAAAGGAAAAAGTACCAGTCTCTCTTGTAAAGGAACCTGAAGTACAGTGCTGAGAGCATCTGCTCATGGAACACTTCCTGGGTATCCAGAGAGAAAATCAAGCATGAAGCCACGAGAGCCAAAGAGGAGCTGCTCAAAGGCACCGCTGGAGGAAAGGAGGCTGCAGACCTCACCGCCAAAGTGCTGCCACTGCTGCCACCACCATCACATCTCTAGTCCCACTGGAGATGTGTTGGCAGTGGGACCCCCTCACCCAGATGACTGGGACAAAGCACAGGCACGGTGGGGCTGGGTGCTCTGGAGGAAGCCGTGAGGGTGCTTTCTCACACCGTTAGGAAGTATTTAGGAAACATCATACAAGCAAGACCACGCTAAAACCACAGCAACTACAAGGAGAAAACAGCCTACTAGAGAACCCAGTCTGTTTCTCTAAGCAGAGGATCCACAGTGTGTCTCATCTGAACCCGACTGCCTCGCCTATAAGGGTGACATTTTGGCCTCAGCTTTCACTGTGACTAACAACCTTAATGGCAGCATGTCATTTTGTGACAGAACTTTTCCTAACAGACACAGAAACTAGTGCTGTCTGGATAAAACTTCTGTGTGCTGTGGTCTGTGAAATTCATCTGTTCTTGGGTCATAAATTTGCGTTATGATTCAGAAAAATAATCAACAGGCATAACACAAATGTTGCTGCTGAGAACACAGCCAGATTGTCGCTGACTAAATCTGTCCATCAAATATGTTGGACTTTGCATCTTATCTTTCAGGGTCCTCTAGACAGGCTGATTTTATTTATTTATTTATTTATTTTACTACTGTAGGCAAGGGAATTAGGCACAGAGGATACAACCTGCCTTACCATCTTTCTTATATTAGCTCCATTCCTTTGTTTTGGTGCATTTATTCAGAGTCTATTAAAACTTCCCTTCCCTAGAAAGGTTATTTTAAACAAAAACAACATATAAAAATGTTTATGAGCTGAAAGATAGTGAACAGGTAAAATAAACAAAAAGAAAATCAAATACAGGCAGATGTACAGTAAGGAGGGTTAAAATCAAATGCTATTTACCTCTTCACTTATTCCCCGGGACCTGCACACGAGCACAATGAAAATAATCCCAAAAACAATTCCTAGAGCCATGATTACAAAGGGGATTCCAGTTACAACACTGGCTTCCAGCAGGACGTGCTTGAGTTTGCTGGCAGATGCTTCATCAATCAAAACACTCTGTAGGGATGAGGAGAGAAAAGAAAATACTTATTTCTGTTCTTCCTTTATATCAGACTGCTTTACTTTTGGGAAGGGTAGGGATCATCTAGTCTGCATTTCAAAATCAAGTAGTGATTTTTAACTCTCAGTTTAGGAATGGAGCAATATAGGCCTGGAATAATCATGTATGTCATTGAAACTAGTCCACTAGAGTCCTCCTTGAATCCAACAAATTCAACTGCAGCCTGGCAATATTCACAAGAGACTACTCAAAACAAAAAGGATGTTATCTTGTGAACTCTCACCTCCTCATCTCAGCAGCCCTGTTCCTCATGGCCAATACCTTTGGCATTAAAAGGACTGTCTGACTGAGGTGTTTTGCAGGGCTGAACTTAATGCTATGGTCAACAAGCAGCAGGAGGATATTAGTTAAGAAACAGCAACAGCTTCCTCCTACCTACTGCTGTATAAACAAGGAGAAAAACAGCGTTTTCTTTTCTGGTTATCTCAAAGACAGTATTTTCACAAGCATAAACATAGCACAATGCTGCAAAGAAATAACAAAAGTATTTACCTCGTTTATATACATCACTGGGAAAATTAGTGTTCGGATGTTGCCTGTTTCACTGTAAAAAAACCCAAACAAACAATAATTAAAAATTATGGTTTTGCAACTTTTCAACTTGAGGGTTCTGAAGACAGAATAAAATTGAACACTGAATGAGGAAACTGACCCAAAAAAGCATCTGGACTGTTACTTTTTATTATCAATTTTCAACTCCCTACTGGAGTAGAACAATATCAATCTCCAAGATTAATAATAAATTTCTGTTTTGGAAGCAATGGCATATTTTGGGACTTGGTGGGGAGAGAAAGAGAGGGATCCATAAGAGGCTCATTAATAACTGACTGAATGACAGATGTGTGCCAGTCAGCAGGGGCACTAAGCCAAGCTGATGTTGAAGGTTACTCATATTTGTAAAACACAGAGACCATTGTCCAAGCAGCATGCACATAGCAGCAAAAAACCCCCCACATTTGGCACATGTGAAATAATAATTCATGCAAAAGTTGTGATAATGTAACAGCTCCTGGGCACTAGAAAACAAGGTGGTGGTCTTCTGAAGAAACATCAACTCTCCCAAGAAGACTGAGCAGATAAAATACTTCTTTTTTAGTTACTCATCAAAGCTGTGCCAATAAACATCAGCTCAGAAGCTGAGTAGGAAGAACAGCTACCACACAGCATCGGCGAGGAGCAAACATGTCAGAACAACAAGAGATGAAGGGAACAGTATTTCTGCACAACTGAGCTGCAGTTTGGGGACAGCTCCCTCAAACTGGAACATCCAGAAAACCAGGCAGAATCCACTTGCAACAAAGGAAAAATGGGACATTTTCCTCACACGTTCCTTGGGACTGTTCCCATTTGCAGGGTTGTAGTGACTGCTGAAGCTGCAGTACAAAGATTTCTCTTTATCACAGCAATGCAGCCACAGGCAAGGATCAAATGAGCCCTCCCTCCTGAGTTTCAGGTAGGACTTGCCTGCTCTTGTGAGACACACCACTTGGTCTACTTTTTGGGAGAGGCATGGGCAGCCCTGTCTGGGGTCATACCTTCTCATATGGCTTTCATGTGACCTCTGCTGCGAAATCATAGAGTAGTTTGGTCGGAAAAGACCATTATGATCATCTAGTCCAACCATAAACCCAGCATTGCCAAGTTCACCACTAAAACATGTCCCCAGGTACCACATCTACACGTCCTTTAAACACCTCCAGGGATGGTGACTCCACCACTTAGGTAACTGCAATATTTTTGTCTCCTAAAAGCTGTGAAGAGTAGGATGGCATGTCCTCGCTGCAGTGAGTAACCACTCCACGAGTTGTAGCTGGGCTCCACTGTGGCAGACCTTCTCTCTGAGCAAATAAACCAGTGTGATATGACTCATGCCATCACAAGCACCACATGGAACTTCTCCATAACATCTTGCTTGTGTTGAGTACTGTCTTTACTCTGCAGATGCAACTGCAAAATCTACCTGATCTGCGAGAGAAGAGGATACTGCCACTTGTAACTGAGATTTGACTGGATTTCTCTCTGTCTCACTTGCTCTCTCCAACCAATATTTCACCTGAACACTGCAGACAAATTGATTTTGAGTATCAAATCAGATCTGAGAAATCCACCCAGAAGCAGAGAACACTTACAAAAACTCAGGTAATTTTCTGATGTGAACATTGACTTGCATCCGCTTGGCTGCTTGCAGGACAAGCCCTGTCAGCTGGGGAATAAAAAGAAATCAGTGTCAAAAAAGAAATCAAGCTGCAGTTTTGGAAAAGAAACAAACACCTACATGTGTTTGTTCTGATTTCTCAGCACTGTTGTGGAGACTCAGCAATCTCAGCCCTAAGACAAACCCACCTTTCTAAAGGGTGAAAACCAGATCCTGACCATGGGAGCGTATGGCCACAGAGATAATGAGCCTGAAACACTCCTCACAGCAATGCCACCGCTACAGTGAGAGCTGCAATTGGATGCACAGCAGTGTTTTCCTCAATCAAGCAGCAAAATTAAGTCTGGAGAGTGGGTGGGAGTGGTGAGGCACAGAGCTTGTTTTATGGTAGTACAAAAAAGCTGGGCAAGTAGGAACAGGGTAAGAGGAAGATCCTGGCACCAAACCAGATACCAAGCAGCATCTTCACTAGAACTTAAGAGAGGAACCATACATTTTCCTCCTGCTTTAGCTACACACAACAGCTTGATGAGTCAGAGTACTCTGTTTCTGTAAACTAGGCAGGTCATCATTTTGCTCTTTCCCTTGACCTACATTCACATGTGTAGATGTGCAGATCAGTGTTGTCCTGATTTTATCTGGGACAGAATTCATCTTCTTCATAGTAGGTGGTATCAGGTTATGTTTTGGAATTGTAATGAAAACAGTATTGATGAGACACAAATGTTGTAGCTGTTGCTGAACAGTGCTTACACGCCTTAAGGGCTTCTCTGTTTCTCACACTGCCCTGCCAGTGAGTAGGCTGGGGGTGGGCTGGAAGCTGGGAGGGGATGCAGACAGGAGAGCTGAACCCAGCAGACCAAAGGGATATTCTGTGCCATATGTATCATGCTCAGCAATGAAAAACTGGAGGGGTTAGTTTTCCAGGGCTGCTGTTGCTCGAGGACTGGCTGGTGGTGACCAACTGGGATTTTTTTGCATCACTTGTTTTTCTTGGTTTTGGTTCTTTTTCGTTTGTTTTGGTTTGGTTTTTTACTTATTAAAGTGTTTTAATCTCAACCTGGGTTTTCTCACTTTTACCTTTCTGATTATTTCCCTCAACCTGCTCGGGGAGGAGTGAGTGAGCGCCTGTGTGGTGCTTAGCTGCCTACCAGGGTTAAACTGCAAGTGTCAAACCATGGACCATCAGCTGCAAGCTCCCTTTATTTCTGACATTTCACAGTGAGAATACCAACAACTCTGCAAACTTCCATGAAATACATAATCACTACACTTCTGTATCCCTTCTCTCATGACTCCACGCTATCTAAACTGAGTCCAACACCCACTGAATCATTATTGATTTGCTCTCTTGGTTTACACACCTAGCTTCTTCAACTTGGGGAAAGCACAGAGAAGGTAATAACCAAGTGGCTGGGATGGCAGGGGAAAAGTAGCCTCATCTGCTTATAAGAAATATTTTAATCCTTCATTTCATCATTACCAGTCTGATGGCATCTCTAATTGCATAGACACAATGGGAAAAGTATTTTATTTCTTCCCATCCAGGAAAGTTTGCTCAATACAAGCAGATACAAATAGATCAGTTCCAAATAAACTAGTACAGCTTCCCTGAGGTCACCAGGACTGTTGATACACACCAGCCAAGAAGATGAACTAAACCCATATGCTTGGATTTACCTACACACCCCTTAAAGAAAAGCTGCACTTACAGGGTTGATGTCCAGAAACGTCTCGTGATATTCCTTTTCTGGATGCATGCCCTCTACGTCCCTTACAAACTTTTGATCTGCTTGGTAAAAATGTGGAGCTGATAGAAATATTGGGGCACCTGCAATGTAAAAACAGAGAAAGTCACCACCTAAAAAAGGCAGAGGAGGATTCAAGGAAAGGTTTGAGGACCTCAAAACCTCTTCCCACTGTGCCACTTCCAGTGAAAGGAAAAGTCCATTCTAGAGCTACAGAATTAACACCCTGACAGCCTGTCTTTAGAACAAGCAAGTTTTACCTTGCTAAAAACCAGGACAGTGCTGCATCAGCAAGCTTCACGTCTCAAGCCTGCATGCTGGTCTTTGGCACTGTTTTCATTCAACTACTCAGATGTGACAGCTACCTGGATAAGGGCAGAGGATAAATGTCCAAGCTGTTCAGTATGGAACAGGGTACTTCCTTCTGATTCCTTGCTTTAAATAACTGCAGGAGCAGCCAGCATCTGAGAGGAACATCCCCTTAGGTCACTACTGCATTTTACAAACAAACCATCACTGCTGATGGCCGATTCCATTGAGCACAGTCACAACCCTACAGGCCTCACCAAACTGCCCTCATACACTTGAGACAGAAAGGAGAAATATGTTCCCCCTGATGTCCTCCCAGTCTGATCCCACCACCTGGGAACACACCTTGCTTGCAGACGCTGACGTTGAGGACACCAGTGCCAGGGCAGTTCCCTGGTGGCACGCAGAACCCGGCATTGTCTGGGTTAACTGTCGTGTTGGCAAATACCATTGCAGAGGGCACAAAGCGGTAGGTTGGGATGCCTGCGACAGTTCCTGAGCTGTCATACACCAGGTAAAGAGATCTGCAAGGAAGAAAAGCCAGACCCAGGTTTGTTCATCTCAAACACACGCTGACACCTGCTGCAGATGTCTCTTTGCTGATCCCTGTGTATCAACTGATGTTTACAGTAAGCCACAAGTTTGGTTTAAGCCCATTCCAATGATCTTAGGTATCAAATTTAATAGGCTTTTGATCAGCAAATGCACATCTCATCATTCTGCTGTCACACAAAACAGATGAACCTGTGCTAACTGCGCTCCTGCAGGGACACCAATGCCTGCTTCAGCTCTTCAGGGTCTCACTCTGGTCCCCAGGTTGCTATTGCTTGTTGTGTGAGACACGGCTGGTACGTGCTACACAGAGTGACAAGGAAAGGAACACGGTTGTGGAAGACAGAACAATTCCAAAGGTCCTGAGTTTAGTGCAACACACATCTGTACTGATTTTAATAAGAGAATTTCAGATTGGTTTTGTTCTTCACAGACAGGGAAACAGGCAAGGGAGGAGACAAGGTGCAACATAAGGAAGGAAACACCAAGATTCTCTGCACCTTGTTGCATTTCAAACAGCATTATTTCAAGTCACGAATCTCTCAAGAGGGCAGTCTGGGTTCTCTAAAAATGCAGGGCACAGAGGAAGATTTTGGAGGAAAGAAGCTTTGGGCAAGGTTCATATAAATCCTTTCATTCTCCTCATTACCAGCCTTGCAAGACAGTTCAGTCTGTCCTTCCAGTCATCTTCCAAATTCTGACTTTGTTTTGAAATAGCACAACCTCAACTTGATGCAGACTGGGTTTTTGGGGTTTTTTTTTGGTGGTAACTCTTTCACCCTTCTTAATATGCATAAATGCAAAACACTCATAATAATGTTAAATAAAATCACAGGAGGAAAAGCACCAGCCTAATATGAAACCTCCAGAGGAATGGAAGTAAATGTTCTGCTTTAAAGTCTGAGTGACATTTCCTTCTCTTTACCTGCAGAAATCTGAAGAAAAGATATAAATATTCTCATCTTTGCTAATTAGTGGGTGAAAGGATGTCCCATCTGTTCCATTGATCATGTTACATGCCTCTGTTGTCCACCAGCTCAATGACCTGAAGAAAACAAAGCAAAGAGAGCTACCACCATCCTCAGAATAAAAGGACTCTGTTTTTTTTATAAACAATGCTTATGTTCATCCAAAATGTGAAAAGGGGCAGATTTTGACAGAGGCCACACTGAAAAACTTACTCTTTTCCTTTCCATTCCACAATCCTTGTGAAGTTAAGGTAGTTCATTTCCCCACTTAGGAAAACATATTCTCCATCATCAGTTCCATTCATCTGCAGATAGATACATGAATTTTGCATCACTCCACTCCTCCTGCAACAACTGTTTGGTAACTACAGCTGGCTGGCTGGAGTTTAAGCTGTCATCACTTCAAATCCACCCTAGAAGCAATGGACTGCCCCTGAGGTAAGTGCAATTCATTAAAATCCACCTGGAATATAAGTGAGGTGGAAGTGACTGGGCTAAATTTGGACACCTCCCAAGCGAAGGAAATATAAGATTAGATTAGCCATTTTTACCTTTGAAATTTGACACTAAAATAATAGCTCTTTGCAAAAAAAACCCCCACAAAATCCCACAGACAATAACCTGAGTACTGTGCATGATCTCCAAGAAACAAGGAGTCCCTACAGCCCCAAATGGCATGCAATCAGAAACACTGTCAAAGCCAGTGATGGCTCCAGCACAGAAACACAATTTCCATCAATTACTCAGGAAATCAGTCAGGAAATGTTTCTAGTAGTTTGCACAACCAGCCCCACAAAGCCCATGTTACTCAAGCTAGCACAGGCACTAGTGGAGTGGTCTACATCCACTCTTGGAAAGCTTATCCATACCTGACAAAGGGAAGTCAGATAAACCACTTACAGCTGTTCTACCAGCCAGTGCCTAGATACAGCCAAACTGAAGGAGCCACATCCTTTTGTTATCCCTGCAGCCTGGCCTCAGTCCAAGCACATCCTTCTCAACTGGCTGGCAATGACAGTCCAAACTCTGCAGCAGTGACACCATTCCCCATCTAAAGCATCACAAAGTCTTGCACAGCAGTTACCTTGTTAAACAAACCAAAGACTGGATCGATCTCGGGATGCAGAAGATGAATGGTTGACAGGAGCCTGTCCTTGTAGCCCCACAGTAACTCGTGAACGGTGCGCACGGTAAACAGGGATTCTTGGTACAGAAGCAGCAGCACCTCTGTGGCAAACTGAAGAGAGGTTGACCTGGTCCACTCCATTGCAGTCTGCCAGGGGATTGGAATAAGGCAGCAATGGTCAGATTTATTGGAGAATAAATAATACCAACTGTATACACACAAAGATACATTTCAGCACTGCATGCTTCAGCTGTATTTTCAGTTTCATTATTTCCATTTGCAGCAGGTAACATGCTGGCTAACAGGTTCTGCAGCTTTTTTCCCCACAGGGATGTGCTCTTGCAGATTCCAGTTCAGCCTGGCGCTGGCACACAACCAGCTCAGCTCCATGCCATTAACTGCCACAGTCTTAAGGATGGATTTAAGTGAAATGTGCAAAGCTGGAGATGTGCTTTGAATTTCACCCTGAGGAAGTTCCAGTTTACATTTTTAAAAAATAACCTTTTCTCCAAAATACAAACAATACCAACATTTATTTCCTTTCTAGCTGACAAGTGATTTTACAACCTGTCTTTTAAAAAGCAAAAGCAAAAGAAGGGAATATTCCTTGCACGAACCAACCTGTAGTTCTTCTAGTACTGCCTGTCACAGTCAAAAATCTGACCAAGAGATAATGCTTACCACCACTCAAATGCCTGAGAGGAATTGTAAATACAGTGTTTGCAACTCTTAGTAAGTGAGTCCTATCTACTACTACATACAGTGCATTTCTGTATTCATTCATAATATCAGACAAAACATTTTTGGAAATGCTGAGGAAAAAGTAGAAATGAATGTACCCTGTAATTGAAGTCAATTAAACCAGTACAGGGAGTAAAGGCTTAGATACACAACCAACAAGTATTTTAGTGCAGCCTAATTTCCTTTGGAAGGTATGGCAGCTTTAGATCGGATTGCTCCCATGTTATTCTTGTATGAGACTAAAAATAATGGTCTGCCTCTGATCACCAAAATGAGACTTTCTTTGCAGGGAACTTTCACCCAACACAATTTGGAGGTGCATGTTTTAACTTCAGTTTTACTCTGAGAGCACCTTTTCATTCAGCTGTATCTGGAACTCCTCTGCTATAACTGGGGGTTTTTTTTCAGCTTGAGAGGCAGACTTGGAGGCAATTTCTGCAAGTTTGACAAAAGCATTCCAAACTTTCTCACTCAGAAGTCAGAGTTCCTCCTGTGCATTTGACATCACTAATTCCCTAGTTTCACTTATTCATGGAAACCCAACAAGCCTGATTTCTTCTCATCTCTGAAGGGTGTGTCAGCTTTCAGTGTAAGAGCCAGGCACTGACATGACAGAGGTGTATGGAGAGGGTGGAACATAATAACAAAAACCAACCCACAACAGACCAAACCAAAACTGAAAGCAGTATCTGCCCCAGATGTGAGCTGCCCCTCTTGTCCTTCAATCTCATTCATCTACCACAAACAGAGAGACAGTATGAAGCAACGAGCTGCTAGATATAAAAGGCTGTTAGGATCACTGCCAAGCAGAAATGAAGGAGAACTCACCACTGCAGGAATATTAACTGTTCTAATCAGGTCCACTTCAGGGTCTCCAACTGACTTCTCAGCTTCAAATACGTATGTCTTTGGGTTCAGAGCAGATACTTTGGTACCATTGTCCAAGAACTGAACGTGCACTCTTGGCCTGTATTCTCTGACAAACAAAGAGAGTTTTTCTCTCATCAGATTAAACAAGTACACATAACACCAATTGCAAATAACTAAGGGTTATTCTACGGCTTTTAGCACATGAAGGGTGGGATTTGCAGTTCATTAGGAGAAGATAAATTTTTGCTTCTTCTGCTGTCAGCCACAGGACTTCCCTTTCTGTCACTGAAAGCTGAGTCAGACCTCACAGGCTGCTTCTAAAAATGCCACCCCACATGTTAATTGCACTTTATATTTTTGCCTCATCTTCAAAAACCTCCAAGGAAAGAGAACAATCTCAGACAGCACAGAAGGACTTAGAGGCACTACACATGGAACTGCCCTTGAAGTACAATCTGAAAACAAAACTTTTGGCTCTTTGCTGCAGGCAAAATTCACTCCCAGGCAGAACAAGATGCAGGCTTCATCTAAGTCTCATTAACCTGACCTAAGAACCTACCAGAATCTTTCTGCTGGCTTCAGAGTACTTTGCACTAGGACTTCTGGGCTAACATGTGACACGACCACAGAACAAGCCTCATTTTAGCTCTTCTCCTTTAATTCAGGCAGGAATCCTGGACACAACAGAAATTCAACTGATTTTTTGTCATCAACTACTCATGGTCTGGGAGGTTGCTTCTGTTACTGTCTAAGCACTCAGGCAAGCAGCACAAAACTCAGGATTGCTGACAAACAAGTGCAAGTGGCAAGAAACATCAAACTCTACCTGCTGGCTTGATGAGGAAGTCGGATCTTAATTACCCTGAAACACTTGTCATAACCATAATTCAGTCCGTTGCCACTGCCATTTTACAAACAAGAACCACACAACTCTGCAGGACTGGCTGGCTCAGGCTCCAAATGAGCTAGACATGCATCTTCATCAAACCCAAAGGGAAATGGCAGGTTGTCTGCTCATGGCATGATCCTTTTGGCATCCACCTGAAGTGAAATGCACCCTATTTCGTTAAGTCCACACACACTCAAGAGTTTGCTGGCTTTTACATCGCTTTGCTTCCTGTGTAAATTTTAAGTCCCAGGACCTGAAGGTGAATTATTCTCCAAGACCCTGTGCTATGATGGTTTTAATTCATTTCAGATCCTAGATCCTCTCCTGGCTGCACAAGATCCATCAATGCAGCTTTGTGACAGGCTGTATTACTCTTTCAACTTTAAAGCAAATTGGATAGGCCTGTGAAACTATTCTTGTTAGAAACCAACCATTTCCCATTTTCCTTACACAAGCAGTGTATCTGCTACTCTTCAGCATCCCTACCACCAGCTTGACTTGGCAAGAGCCTCTTGTACAGCTGTCTACTTTATACCCTAGGGCCTGAACTGAGGGGATGGGAACTGACAGTCGTGAAATGCCTTCCCTAAAATAAGCCAGAGTTAACCTGAGAAGCCTCTCTGACTCTAAAAGGGCTGGAGAGGAAAGTAACACCCCCTGATTAAAGATACAAGTAGGAGGATCTCAGATGTTAAAGACAAAAAGCTGTAAATGTGTGGAAGACCAGGCAGTATTCAAGTGTTCTTTGGGACTCAGCAGGCTCGGGCAGATAAGCAGCTTGCACTTTATAATTATTTTATATGCTGCAAATACAACTTCCAGGCTTTAAAACACAAGCACTACTACATTTTTGTTAAAGAATCTACCTCTGCACTAACTGGGTTTACAATCCATGTTGGTCAAAACTATGAATTGCAGGAAAAATATGCAGGAAGAGATTCTGTTTAGCCGTCCCACCTCCTCTATGTCACTCATTAGATTCTTTCCCTCTGCAGCCTTTCTTCCCACTACCCTGTTTTACAAAAACACTGAGCCATGTACTTCATGTTAGGGCATTTTAGCCACATGCTGAACCAAAATGAGTCTGTGAGGCAAGCTTGTTATGTATTCTCTGGCTTGAGCACGCAGTATGTCTGCAACATCCCTCCCTTCTCCTTCTCCCACGCGCCTCCTCTCTTCCTCCACCCACCGCTGACAGTTGGGTGCAGCCAGCAGTGACAGTTAGGCAAGGGCTGAAGAATCTGCTGGAAAAGAGCACTCTGCTTCCTAACTTTCCTCTTTCTTCTGTCAGACAAAGCGCAGCACAAGCGAATCCTGTTCAGACACGTCAAAATCAGGCTGAGCAAACAAGCCAGAAGTAACTGAAACCGAGTGCTGCAACGTGCAGCCTCCCTCCCTCCCTCCCTCCCTCCCAGGGCAGTAAACAACTCGCTCAGGGAGAGCCTGTGTCGCTCACAGCCAGCCTGTGGCACGAGTTGCAGAAGAAGGCTCTCCCAGGAAACCACAAATCAGCAGCTCAGGCTGGGCTTCCCCCTGAAGCACAGACCAACCCAGCCAGCTACACCATCAGCCCTGTCCATCCCACGGAACTCTTTCATAGATAAGGTGCAGCTTCACAGACCAGGCTGTGCCTGACACTCAGAACTAACAAAAGGGAAAAAAAGAAGATAGCAAAGGGGACTGAGTACCAGGGAGCAGAAGAGCACGGGCCTACGTGGTTTCATGTAGCTCTAGTACACAGAGATCTGGCCCTGTTTATCTTCCTGGCAGAGAGAATGCACTGCTGACTAATTATCAGCATTGTACTACAAGAGACCTGAAGAAAAGCTTGGGAACTTGAAGGCTTATAGATCTTTTCTCCAGCTCTACTGGTTTATCTAATAAAAGTTGTTTTGCCAAAGTACCACACGTAGTGTGCCAAGGCTAAACAGACACAGTACTGAAATACAGAGGAGACAGGAAAAGACTGATGGCAGAGGGTGAAGCAAAGCTGAGGTGTGGAAGAAAAGAAACAGCAAGGCCAGACATGCTGCAGAGACCAAGGCTACCCCAGAGGCTCTCCCTTTTATTGTGTAGTATTTTTTTTTTAATTACTAACAACCAGATCCTGATCATTTTGCAGCTTAGGTAAAGACAATTCCTCTGGCACTGAGCTGGTGCCCGGTCTGAATGAGCCTGTGTGACCAGAAGTGAGACTGGCAAAGAGAGATGAGTCTTTTTGCTGTCGTCCTCATCCCTCTGTGACTTCAAAGACCATAATGCTTCCTGCCACAGGACTGCTCCTGGTTGACACTACTGCCTGCAGCAGAGCAGAATGAAGCTCTACAGAAAAACTCATTTGTAAGGTGGCTTAAAATCTCTCCATGTGCAGCAGACTCAAAGTGCTCAGCGTGTAGCCATACCACGCAGAAGGAAAGCTCAAGAGGCTGGATAAGCTCCAACACTGCACATGGCCTTGGTAAGTCCAGCTGTCTGGAAAAATGGTAGATATGTCTGAATCTAAGTAGGTTTTACAGTGAGGGCTGGCTGAGGAAGATGCCTGTAGTAACACTCCCTAGCTGGTTTTCTGGCCACATCATTTTTACTGATGTGAATTGTGCAACTTGAGCTAGGAACTAATTTCTGAGTGAATACATGAATCATGCTTTTATGCAACACTCCTCTCCACAGACTCTCAAACATCGCCCAACCAGTCACTGTTTTTTCTCTCATAAGACAGTAGGCCAGGATGCAAACAATTTCCTCTGTGTTCAGCAGAAGAGGAGCAGCAGCAAACAAGCAAAATCTTGCCTGAAATCTGACAGAAGTCACTGGCTTAATCTGAAACTGATTGCAGGTTCTCCCAGGTGTCAGTCTGGTTGTACTCTCTGGGTGGTGTATGACCATGCTGCCTTGAATAAACTTTTCCTCACACATCAACAGCTAGATTTTCTCCTAGAATGAGATCATAAGCATTCTGGTTCCCACTTCTTGGTGTCCTCACACATAACAGGTTTAGTGAAATGTGGAAATAGTGAAGTGGTCCTACCTGTAGGTGTAGGGCCCTTTTTCCTCTACAAGAGGAGTAGCGCCTTGAAGCACTTCTAAAGGGTTTGTCACGTTAAAGAAGTAGAACTGCATGTAGACTGGTGGAGGAGGATCCTCCCAGGCTTCAAAGGTTTCTGTGCCATTTTTCAATACTGTTCCCTGAAACAAAGAGAGACAGATTAGCTGTTAACAACAGATGCTTTGTGATATTTACTGGAAGGAGAGGACTTCTACGCTCTCGGAACAAACACAGGCAATAGGATTCCAGACCCCAATTCTACCAAAGTTCATAGGTATGTTTTACTTGGAAGCATCTCACTAAATATCAGCAAGATCAAACACATGCTACAGTGGCTCACAGGCTAGGGGTATAATGTTGTTGGGTTGTTGTTCTCCTTCCCACAAAGGCTTCTGCCTGGCATTTTTCAGAATGAAGACTTATCAGCTATTACACGTGGCATTTCCTGTGTCAGCAGAATCCTACCCTGGTGTGAGACACCACAAAACACCCCAACACGAGAGATAAAAGTGGAACTCAACAGTGGGAGGCCAAGAGGTCCCAAGAGAAACTTCTTAGGAGTAACAAGGCCAGAAAAGAAGCTTAGATTCCTTGTGTTTGTAATTTCTTTGCCTAAGAATGTCAGATTCCAGTACAGCTGTGAGATTCTGTCTCCAAAGCAATTCGATTTCAGTTTTCAGCAGCCTGTGAGGAAAACCTGCAGGTAACAGAAAAGTTTTTCACATAGGCATACTGGGATTGATGCCTTTCTGAGGCAAAGATTCTTTGCCCTCTGTCTTTAATTACTTTCCTGCAGCAATGGAACTAGATGATCTCTAAGGTCCCTTCCAACCCTAACCATTCTGTCATACTCTCTCCAGACCCATCAACTGTCAGTCTAATTTGTAACCAGTAAAATGTGGACTTACAAAAGGAAAGCTATAAATCATTTTATGACAGAAGCACTTAAGTATTAAATCAGTAATTCCTTTACCTGCCAGCATATACAGGTTACAAGGAAAGTCATAACTGTACCTGTATGTAGTTCCATTAGAAACATATAATATGATCTCAACTCCTCATTTTATTACCATTCCTTTTTAGATAAAATTCACCCCAACTATAAAAGCATCACCACCACCAAAATCAAGGCTTTTCATACAGTTATAACACTGGTACTGCTACTGTGGTAGTAAAGAGAAGTTGGGCTTGCAGAGTGGAATTTTCAGGAACAAACAAAACTAGATCTTTAAAAACTGTATCACCTGTAAGAGGAAAAAGGGGAAAAGGGAAATAGTTTGCAATTAAATGGGTCCCATCAACACTTGCTCTTTTTATTCTCCTGAGAAAACAAGTCAAATATTGTAAGTGCCAGCTCAAAAGCAGGGCAGGCTGGACAGCTGCCATTTCTTGGTTCCTGGGGTCTTCACTTTATCAGCCACAGTTGCCTCAGGACTCATTCTTGGCCTTCCCACTTAGGAGGTTGTTTTCTCTCCATGTAGATTTTCATTTTGAATGATTAGACAAAGAGAAGACTGTTTCAAAGAAAAACTTACTGGCAGGAGCTTGGAATGGCAGCAGGACTGCTGAAAAGCAATGAAAGCCAACACAGCTTTGCAGTTGCAGACTGCTTTCCTCTGAGAATTTCAAACCACACATTCTCTGCACACCACAAAACACAGGGGTTTTTTAGACACGCTTCAGGAGCTCTGTGAATTTCTCTGGAACTACCAGCACTTCATATGTACCATTTCCTACACAGCCCCATGCTTTTGATCCTGTTTTCTTGTGATCTATGCCAAGGAGGCTCAAACCTGTGTTCCGAGAGAGCCCTCCTGAAGCTGGGTTGTAGGATCAGGAACAGAAGAGCTCCCCAAATCAGGCACATAATTTCCATGATGGCACCACCAAGAGCTGGGAGCGAGACAGCAATGTATTGAAGACACCTACAGATGACCACGATAGCTTTTCTCCACATGCAAATAACCTCATTACAAAGTCAATTACTTCACAGGCGGTGGTGTACTGAATTCCTGACGTCTGCTCCCTCCCTGAGTTGTACAAAGCTCACATTTCTCACTTGCACGAAACACAATGAGCATAAGCTTGATGCTGACAAACAGACCTGTCCTGATCTTAACCATGCATACCTAGGGATTTAAACTGTTCCCTAACAACTCCTAAGCACATTCATGACATCTATCTGTTGCTCTCTCATATGAGGCAACTAAAGTGAGAGATTATTACCGAGTCTAAATGTGCAGTGTTTAAAAACACAAGTGCACTGTGGTCATATTCATTCCAGTTTTAGGCTCCCATCTATCCTTTGTGACAGAGGGATCACATTCATGATGTGCAGGGAGGCCACATCCCCTGTCCCCCTCTCCTTAGCTAGACAGAAAACAAGAAGCTCCCCAACAAGATGTAGCATCACTAAATGAGTTTCTACCAGGCTCTCTCTCTATATACATACACACCAGAATAAATGCAGAGCATTAAGGAGAAGGAAATGAAAGAGGTTTCCTCTGGCAGGTTGGTTTTGAGATTTTGAAATTGTAAGTGATCCTGTGGGAGATGGGCTACAGAGTGAAAGGGTAGTGAAACAAAGTCAGCTGCTGATTTTCTTCCTGGATCTGTATGACACTGCTTGGATCTCTCACAGAAGTGACGTGTTTATTTATAGCTCTGTACAGAGACAGTCCCAGTTGTAAACCCAGATTCACAAACTTCTGAGCCTGGACCTGAGAGAAAAGTATGAGCACATATTTTTGAGCAAAACATATGTCCACCTCCCTCAGCTGATGGCATTCAAGTTCATCTCTGCTGACTTGCCTTCACACCAGAGTAGGATCTGATGTTACAGGACTGTAACATTTTTTAACTGCTTGGTTTTTTGTCAGAGCTTGTTTTCACTACCAGGTTGGGCAGGCTGTGAAATATTAGATCACAGGATTGCTCTTTAATCTAAAAGATGTGAAAGATACAGCTCCACTCTAATTATTGCTGCTGTACTGCATAAGGCCAGAGAATCAGACCTTTCCTCTTGATACATCTATATGCAAGAAGAAGAGACACCATTTAAATTATGCAGAAAC
Source organism: Caprimulgus europaeus (assembly GCA_907165065.1). The sequence continues at coordinate 81,801,013 of OU015526.1, forward strand.
CCCAAGTCAGACACCAGTCCTGCAGGCAGTAGCCCAGAGAGGCTTCACACTCAAAGATCCTGTCTGAGAGATGCAAGGCTGTACCTGCTGCAATAGCACAACCTAAAGCCAGCTGACAGTAGGATTTCCTGTCTTTGCTCAGAACACAGCAGGGGTTCTCCTTTCCAAATGCAGGCCATGTTCATTCCAAGTGTACCAAAGCATCCTTCTCACTGACTTCACTTATCCTGCCAGCCCTGAATTTGCAGCTGTCTCAATTCTTTGGTGTTTCCTTGTCTTGGTCATGCTTCACACAAAGGAAATAAAAAGCTTCCCCTCCCAAATCTGTTACTGGCAGTGATAGTGGGGGTGGGAAATGGTACTGAGCATTTTTGGAACCTACACAGAAAATTTAATTTTGTTGGGTTTTTTTCCCCTAGAACTGAAAAATGTTCTAATGCCAACACATGGTTTTATGCATTCATCTACGACAGAATTTAATTGCAACTTTTAAGACAAGTGATGGGGTAATCTTCCAGACCAACATGAGCAGACCTGTCAGACCCCACACCTTGGGAATCATCTGCTCAAAAGGAGCATCCTTCATCTGCTTAGACACTAAACTGTGCTGAGAGTATTTCACATTAAACAACAACAGCAAAAGATCAACATATAAACTAAATCAAGGGACAAAATATCTTCCCTGTACTTTTGGATCCTAAACACTCCAGATATTCCAGCTCTGGAGATGGTTGGCATTAAAGCCCAGTGAAATTTCAAGGGGTTAGTAGACTAAGGGTTTTCTAAAATTATCAGGGTAAGGTATGGGGCATACACAAACTCTTGGGGTAAAAGACTGATCCCCTACTGAAATCCAACCCATCCTCAGTGGTTCACAGGTCCTGGGTTTGGACACACACACGTTTCAGTGGCTCCAAAATGAAGTCTTCCATTTCAGCTGTAGTTGAGACTGCAAAGACAGCTCTTCACTGCAAGTCAGCTCTGTGTCAGGCCTGTTGGAAAGCCCTCAAAGGAACATGAACTACCTGTCCTAAGGGCAACCTCTTGCCCCTTCTGCAACTCCTCCAATGACAAGAGAGGTTGAGGAGGCTAAGAAAGGCCAGAGCACAGAGATAACGTTTCATGTCCAACGTCCTGGGCTGCAGAGAGTTGGAAAAGCTCAAGCCTTGCCACATTTCAAAGGCCAGCTGAGATTTGTCTCTGTGCACAAGGTTTTCTAAGCCACGTACATGGTTCCAGAAGAGACAGCAACTTTCTAGACTACACACCAATGAGAAAAAGGTCATGTGGGACACACAGCACATGTGGAAAGCAGCTGAATCAGCAGAGCCACTGGGAGCACGCTGCTTTGGGGCTGAAAGCTGTACTTGTGCACTTGGGGTGTGTGGCTCCTGGAGAAGAAGCCAGGAGAGTCAGCGGCCAGCGCAGGGAGCGGGAGAATGATTCTGTGCAATCCAGATGTACGGCAGCACGAGCGGTAAGCAGGAGAAGACTGAGCTCTGGAAACTTTATCCTGCATTACTGAAAGCCTTGCTGAGCAAATACCAACCCCCTGTTACATAAGGAACCATTCAGGGTAAGGAGCACGTCGCTAACGAGATAATGCACGTCAGGAGGATCACGCCTAACTCCTGACAGCCCGGCGCTCTCCCGACAAACCTTGGTTTTTTTTTTACCCTACTGCTCTTTTAATAAGACTTGAAACCAGAACTGCTGCTGTGAGGCAGAGGATGACAGACTCCTTTCCAGAGAGACCTGAGATCTGGGAGGTGGAACTGCACATACCTATGCAAAGCTGGGCTGATTTGGCTTGGTTTGCATACAACTTTGCATACATTAATGCTCACATCACTTCACAGCTGGCTTCCAGACTGCCTAGAAAAGGTATGAGCTGATGATAAGTGACTGCAGGATAAGCCATCCATTACCTGTGGTATGCTCCAGCACAGCAGAGGCACACACCTGAGAACAAGCACTGCAGGAGCAGTTCCTGAAGAGCAGCTGACACACTGGCAGGCTGCACAACAGCTTATCCTAGGGTAGGCTTTTTTTTTCCTCTTCTTTTTTTGTGTGCTTTCCCCTGAAGTTTACAGGCACACTTCCAAGTGTCCCAAGTTGCTGTAACCTAGCTGCCACCTTAAAATTGCACTTGCTAAACCAAACTGATTTAAGTTAAGACTATATAGCCTCTGTGTTAGAAATGCTCCCTGTCAATACCCCAGAGAAAAGCACAGTCCATCGGTGAGGACATCACAGGGGATCAGACGGCTTTGGTCACCAGTTAGATAAATCACTTTATTTGTTAACACTCCTGGTTTCTTTGTCAGAATAACAGAAAGGATGATATTCCTCAGGCTAGGCAGATAAATAATTATTAATTTACATGCTTCACAGATATTTTAAGGGAACAGACTGTGAGCAGTGTTTCTGTTGTTAAGTACAGGAGGTAACAACGCTAACACAGTTGACTCTTCTCACTGGACCACTGGATAAATGCAAAGAGCCACTATGAGAGGAGAACAAAAGCTCAGGCAGACCAGGAACAGCGAAGGGTTCAGCATTCAGAACAGTGCTAGGATGGGTGTCCTCACCGTGTGCCACAAGCAGCCTTTAACAACAGGGTGAAACGCCTCGCTGTCACCACCCAGCCGGCGAAGCTACCACGTGTTTCAGCCCACAGCACCTCTGGCCCTGCTCCAGAGGCAGCAGTAAATGCAGCAGCACCACACGCTGCTGGATGAAAGCTGCAAGAAATCTATGATAGGGATGGGAAAATAGGAGGGGTGCTTCAGGTGTCCCCTGCTCACCTCATGTACTGCTGCTCTGGAGAGGGTTCCTAACTGCAGCTGCTGCCACACAAACAGTAACGCTGCCTGAAGAGAACTGTTTTTTTTACTCCTATTTACTCAATTTTTATCCAGCCCAGGCCCTGTGCAGCCTCAGCTCCATCCTAAGTCCCAACCTATCCAGGTGGTGCAGGGCAGGGGGGCTTCACTGCCCAAAGATGCACCAGCCTTTGCCCAACCACAGCTGGTGCAAGGAGGGAGCCAGAAAATACCACCCACCAGCCTCCTCCCTCCCTCCCAGGTTGATTCTGAAAGGGAATAACCCAGTCAGGAGGGACTGGGGTTGCGCTCTCACCTGCTTCACCTGCAGGTCCACCACTGTCTGGAAGACGTGTGCCACCAGCAAGGAGATGCTGGCGATAAGCAGCGTCACGGCCAGCACCCCCACGGTGACGAGGCACAGCGACTTCATGGCTGCTGCTGCTGCCGAAGAGGGACAGAATCTCCGCTGCCAGGCTCCGGGCCGGGAGCAGGGGGCGGGCAGCCGCCTTGCCCCGCCTGCCGCCGGGGCCGGGAGGAGCCGCCGCCGGGGCCGCCCCTCTGCCAGGGCAGGTTTTGGTTGAGCTGGCCAGCGCTTGCCGAGTGCGTTAGATCGGTTCCCGTAGCCTGCTTACCAGGAACAGAGACAAACGTATCCGTGGAGAATGGGGTTTCCTTCCTGCTGGTCCCGCTGGCACAGCCCAAGCCTTCCTGTCTGCTGGGGATGGATCTGCCACTGCGCCTGTCTCTCGAGGCAGCTTGAAAAGACGTTCTGGAAAACAAGCAGAAAACGAGTTATTCTGCAGCAGGATGATTAGGGAAAAACTTGTAGGGCACAAGAACCACCTCTGGACTTCACTGAGCTTCACAGGGATCAGATTGGACCATAAATCATTATGGTTCAGCTTCCACTGACATTGTTAAGCCACTCCTAAGAAATAAAGGGATGGACCCGTTTCTCCTTTAAAAGTCAGCAGGCACTGTTGCTCCAGCTTCCCACCCATCATCACCTCCTGGTGCACTGCTAGCAGGAGGGAAAGAATCATCAAAGGTTGTGAGTTGGAAGGGACCCACAAGGATCATCAGGTCCAATTCCTGTCCCTGCACAGGACAATCCCAAGAGTCAGACCATGTGGCTGAGGGCCTTGGCCAAGAGCTTCTGGAATCTTGTCAGGCTTGATGCCATGAGCACCTCCCAGTGCTCCACCACCCTCTGGGTGAAGGTTTTATCCTAATGACAAAAGTAAACTTGCTCTGGACCTGCAACAGAGACTTCAGAGTGCAGCAATGGATGTTGTGCCGATTGCCATCACAGCCTTCAGCTTGCACAGAAGGAAGGAAGGAAGGAAGGAAGGAAAGAAGGAAGGAAGGAAGGAAGGAACCTGCAATACAGGACTCCTGCCCCATCACCAAGCCACCAGCAGCACTAGCATTTCAAAAGTCATGAGTCAGTTCCCTCTCCTCCTGCCCTTCCAGACCATGAGGCTGGCAGCTTGCCATCAGCAGCCTCATCCAAATAACACCTCCCGTGGAGGAGAGCAAATAGGCCATCAGGTGGATTTCCTGCTGAGATGGACTGCAGCATTCTCCTTTGTAAATACCACTTCCTGTAACTGTAATTGCACTAGCTGTGGTACATTACTATGGGCCCTTTTATTTTTTTTTTCCCCCTTAGGAAAGTTTATGAGGTCATATTTCACAGTTGTTTGGAAAACTAGAATTTTTGTGGTTCCACCCATCCAGTTAAAAAAAAAAGAAGAAAAAAGAAAAAAGATTGTTCTGACAGCTTGTTGTCATTTAGATTCCCACTCTCAAGTGGTGCTCCTAGCTCTGTTTCATCATCATCTCTCCAAAATGCAAGCAGCAGAGTAAATAATGAGAATCTATTTTTGAAGGGTAATTTAACTACAGCAATAGAATTTTCCCTCTGGAAAAAAATCTTCCATGGGAATTCTCTCTCTGAAACGATAAACCTTCCCTTACACTGTTAAATATTGGCCTTTGGTGGCGACCAGCTGCAGTGACAAGTTTTACAAGCAGATGCCTCCTCCTGCAGCACATTAAATGTGTTTTCCACAGCTGCTGAAGCAGTGGAATGGAAACATTTGTCTTGTCTCACCTAAAGGAGTTTTACTGTTCTGTGACTTCTGCTTCCAGTGAGGATATCCCAATGCACACTCTCCAGTGTAAGCAAGGAGCCAACCAGGTCTGTTAACTTTTTATCAGAGGTAACTACAGAAGAACAAGAACAGCAGCAATTCTTTAGTTAGCAAAGCCATTTTTATCATAACTGCTTTTCACAGCCATGAGGCACTGTTGATTAATGATGTTAAAGCACGTGCTGCTTTAGCTGAACACTGAAACCCTGGAAAGTCAAAGGAAAGGCAGGAATATTTAAGGGATTTCATCAATCTGAGATATCTTAAATGGGAGATGAATTATTTTTTTTCAAAGGCTACATGTGGTTTGCTACTGCAATGGATAAAGGATTCTTGCAGCTCACGGGACCACTGAAATCCTTGTAGCTGAACTTTTAGCTGAATGATTTCTGCAGAATTTTGGTTTTGCTTCATTCAGTGTTTTGGTTTCATAGAAATCTACCCATGGGATGCACAGAAGCACATCATTTCTCCACAGAGATTTCTTAGATTCTCACTGTGAATTAGTTTCTTTTTTGCTAAATTATTTTGGCAATCAATAAACTCCTTCCTAGCAATGGCATATGTAAAACCTCCCCGTGGAGAGCGACTCCACCTCTGCAGGGCAGCATGGGAATGCAGTGGGTGCACTGCTGGCTCGAGGCACAATACTGTGTCATCATTACAAACCCTGAAACAAGCAGAGGCCTATCTTCCCATTGCAAAATCACCATGATATCCAAGGCAGATAAGGACCACATGCAGGAAAACATGGAAATGTGCTTACCCAAAGAAGCCTTCATGTCCTCATTCTTTTCCCTTTTTTACCTCCTTCCATCTTCCCTCTCCCAACTTCTTTCCTTTTTTTTTTTTACTATTTAATTTGCCATTCCCAAGAATCTCCATGGGTTAAAAATTACAGTATTTACAGAACAGACTCTGCTCATGTGCTACACTCTTGTCTTATCTCCATTGTAAAGTCCTGTGGTAAAATTACTTGAGAAGCCTTCTTTAAAAACTAAAGCATGGGTGAAATAGTCCTGTCTCATGCACTGCAAAAAGGCTTTAAGAAACATAAAAAGATGTTAATTACTGAGGCTGTCAATGTGGCTTCTTCAGTTTGTGTAAGACCAGTTACTTGGCTCCTTGGGGTCTACAGAAGGAAGGAAAAGGCTTAGCAAGGAAAGAATTAGGAAATCATACAGCACAGAACCAGCCAAATCAGAACAGATCCCAGAAATCAGAAATCCTCCTCCTGTACTTTGGTAACTATGAGACCTTTCTTAAGCAAATGTTTTATGTTGGCCACAACAGAGGGGTGGAAACAGCAGACAGGAGGGGTAGGATATTGTTTGTTGTCTCTTTGTGTGCATCCAAGTCACTTCATGGATCTCTGGTCCTTGCCACCCAAGATAGGAATCGTGCTTGTCCTTACTTCAGACTTTGGTGCTCCAATCATCTGCCACTGTTGACAGACCTGTTCACACCAGGTCTAACTGGATCCAAATCTTGCATTGCTTCCTTTAGTACCTGTGACCTGAAGGCATACAGAGACACGAAACAGCCTTCCTAGAACCAAGGGTAGTTTCATCTCAACAATGAGAATACAATCATAACTAGAAAAGTGTTTTACTTAATAAATACTCCACCAGTTTCTCTTACCTAAAATTTTGGAAGACTTGTCCACTCATCTTCTGTTGCATGATGTTTGCAGTCTGCTTTCATCTATGTATCTGTGGTGCTCTATTTACTCCCATCTCCATCACCATGTTTCTGAATCCTACCTGTGTTTTCCTTTGGGATACACAACAGAAGAAACTCAGAGGTAAATATTACAGGGACTGACATCTTCTAGTTATCAGGAATGGTGCTTTTATGCAGGTGGGGCATCTCTCTCTTTTACACACTGCCAGGAATTTAACCCCTGGCTGTCATTTAACTCGGCCCAGATCATCAACAGATGAGAACCTGCAGGTCATTAACATTTCAGGTTTCTCAACAGCTCACCACAAAGAGCTTCTGCTGGCTGGATGTTTCACAGCAGGGACCTGTGAACATATAAAGCAGAAGCAGCTTTATATGTGGTACACTCCCATTTTACACGAGCAGCTTTTGGGCAACACCCAGGTGCATCAGTAATAGACAAGGAAAATGTTTGCACAGACTTTGACCTACTTGTCATCAATTAATTTACTCATATCTATTTCCAGTACTGCATGCATAATTAATAAAATAATAATCTAATTCTAAAATACTGATTTCAGCAGAGAGTTGAGAGATTTCTGAAAGGCTTGTAAGTTGGTAGCAATCAAATTTCACTGTACTCAAGCTTTAATTTCCTTCCCACATAGTACAAATTAACTGCTGGCAGGAGAAGTAGTTCACTGTAGGGCAGAGCTACCCTGCAATTACCAGGCTCAACAGCGACCTCGGGAAGTTGCTGCTTGTGCAAGAGCAGCCTTTGCTCTTGGGTTAGCTCCACAGGGATGCACACAAACTGTGTGCCTCAGACAGGCTGGCTGGGGTCTGCATTTGAAACACTGACTTCTCAGTTTGGGACAGTGACTTTTTAGGAGAGGAGATATTTGTTTACAGCACTTGTTTTTGCTTCTGAGGAAATTAATACTTTTAATGGCAGCAAAAATGTTCTATGGAAATTTGGTCCTGCTTGACTCTCATGTTTTTGACATTCACCAGTCCTCATGAAGTGTAAAAGCCACATCTACACACACACACACCTCTACACACTCGGGATGATTGTGACACAGATCACACAGGACATTTTAAAATCACACATGCACTACCATAGGATCATAGAGTGACTTGGGTTGCAAGGGACCTTAAAGCTCAGCCAGTCCCAACCCCCCTGCCAGCAGCAGGGACACCTTCCACTAGACCAGGTTGCTCAAAGCCTCATCCAACCTGGCCGAGAACACTTCCAGGGAGGAGCAGCCACAGCTTCTCTGGGCAACCTGGGCCAGGGTCTCACCACCCTCACACCAAAGAATTTCTTACTCACATCTCATCTCCATCTCCCCTCTTCCAGTTTCAAGCCATCACCCCTTGTTCTGTCACTCCCTGCCCTTGGCCAAAGTCCCTCCCTGGCCTTCCTGGAGCCCCTTCAGGTACTGGGAGGCCACTGGAAGGTCTCCCCGGAGCCTTCTCTTCTCCAGGCTGAACAGCCCCAACTCTCTCAGCCTGTCCTCACAGCAGAGCTGCTCCAGCCCTCGCATCATCCTCGTGGCCTCCTCTGGACTCATTCTAACAGGTCCATGGCCTTCTTGTGCTGGGGGCTCCAGAACTGGACACAGCACTCCAGGTGGGGCCTCACCACAGCAGAGGGGCAGAATCCCCTCCCTGGCCCTGCTGCCCACGCTGCTCTGGGTGCAGCCCAGGACACGGTTATTGGCTCTGTGCTGTGAGCGCACGGTGCCGCCTCATGTGGAGCTTCTCATCCACCAGCACCCCAAGTCCTTCTCTGGAGAGCTGGTCTCAAGCCACTCATGGCCCAGCCTGTAATCTGAGCTATACCAAAATTAGCAAGTCTAACAACTCACACCCATCAGCTCCTTCTAGTTTGGTTTGCTGCTTCCCTGACTCATCAGCTGCTTCTGCATACAGAGCCTCATGACTCAGAGGTGGCAAACTGCACCACCTGCGTAGGAGGACAGTGCATTGCTTCAGGCCACCTCTTCCTTACTGTTCTTTTCATCCAAATTTCTCTCCTCACTCAACTCCACTCTCTTACAAACTTCCCCTTGAACCTAATCAACCCCCATCCTCTTCTCCCCATCACACTGACCACTGACCCCATGCTATGTCCTCTTTACTCAGTTGCACATCTCGTTTTCACCACTCGCTGCCACAGAGCCATGCCAGAGTCCTTACTGCTGAACCAGGGCGCTCCCAAGCTGAACGTGGCCAAGGAACCATGCTAGGGGATGTGGGATGAACGAAATACATTGTGGGGTGGGAGAATGCCGATAGTGGCTGTGTTAGGCTCTGTCTTGCACTAAGCTGTGAAACAAAGATCTTGCTAGGAAAAGAGAGGAAGCTGCAGGGCATGCACTGGGATGTGTGGGACATTCTGGAAAGTGGCACTGTTTGGATAAACTAAACAGCTCAACAAGTTTGCTGAGGGCCTGGCTTGCAATGCCAAGCCCATCTAATGAGTGAATCTCCTACTGTCCAAGTTTTACTACCTTAGATCAAGTTATAGCTGCTAGACTGCATATTCCTACCATAGAGACTGCAACAGTCAAGGACGCTGCCTTTTCAAGTGCTTCATCTTGTACTCTTGCACGTTAAGTCCTGCTCTCCACTTGGTATCTTCCCCGAGGACACCACAAACCATGGGAGGAGCCACTGTGGGTTACACAGCTAGAGCCCAGGGAGACTGACAGAATCACAGAATCCCAGACTGGTGGGGTTGGAAGGGACCTCAGGAGATCATCCAGTCCAACCCCCCTGCCAAAGCAGGTTCCCTACAGCAGGTTGCACAGGAAAGTGTCCAGGTGGGTTTGAACATCTCCAGAGATGGAGACTCCACACCCTCTCTGGGCAGCCTGGCCCAGGGCTCCGGCACCCTCACAGGAAAGAAGTTTTTCCTTGAGTCTGTCTGGAACTTCTGGTGTTCCAGTTTGTGCCCATTGCCCCTTGTCCTGTCACCAGCCACCACCAAAAAGAGCTCAGCCCCATCCATTTGGCCCCCACATTTCAGATATTGACAGACATTGATCAGATCCCCTCTCAGGCTGCTCTGCTCCAGGCTGGAGAGTCCCAGCTCCCTCAGCCTCTCCTCATAATGCAGATGCTCCAGGCCAGAACTCCAAGCCCTCAGTTTTCTACACAGTCCTGAAGCAGCTCCAGGACCAACCAGGTTTGCTTGTTCTGATGCTGATGAGCACTGCAAACCACCCTGAACTACTGGGAACACCCTCTGCACGCCAAGGGACAGGCACGAGTGCAGCAGCACCCGGGGAGGAACTGAGACGAGATGTGCCCGTGCTGTTCACAGCAGTGGAGCAGAAGAGACCTGTCTGTGCTGACATGGGAAGAGGCTACTCATAACTCAGCTCAGCTTTCTTATCTGCAACAGCAGCAAAGGCAATCTGTCACCTGGCAGGGCTCCTGGCAGAGCTGGCAAGCATGGGGACACGCAAGAGGGCACATGTCCCAAGGACAGGGCAGGGAAAACAGAGAGAACCTGGGGATCAGTTACATGACAGAGAGCCTCTCTTGGCCCTGCAGGCAGTTCTGGACACAGTCTCCTAGTGACATGGAGTCCTCAAGCTCTGCCCCTCCATGCTGGGGTCCATGGAGAGGAGCTGTCAGGATGAGTGCAGCCCCGTGGTGAGTGGGAGCAAGGGATCCAGGGAGGTCTGGTGAGGACCTTGTGCTTCTTTGTTCATCTGCTTCTCCTTCTGGCATGTTCACTCTTCCCTCCTGAAGCTCCAGCTGGAGTAGACCCACACCCATCAGAGTTAGCAGGTTTAGACCTGAGTAAAGACAATATAGTTGTTGCTATTCTTCCTGGAAGTGAGCATGCATCCAACACACAAAACGCAAAACCAGTCCAGGACTGTGTTCCCTCTTGCCCTATAACCCCCCTGCCCCTCATTATTACTTACAAACAGGAAGCCAACAAAGCCTGAATCACCATAAAATATCTCTCTGATCTTATTATAAGTAAAGCTATAAAGAGCTGGCAGGTTTCTTAGACACCTTGCTAACATGATCAGATTAGTCACACAGGTCAGTTACTGAACCAGTCCCACACATTCCCATCAATATAAAACACTGTAGAGCAGAGACTTTACCCTCCAACCTTGAAAACATCTTGTGATAACCATGAACACGCCAGAAACAGTAAAGAATCTCTCATTCAGACATAATAAATGGTGATCATATACTTTTTCCTATATTATGACACACACACTTCCTAAAACAGTGAGGCTCACAGTTTACAGCCATCAGTGGGACTTGGGGGCCCAAATCCCACAGTGGAGGATGAAAACTCTGGCCCCTGACCCAAGCCCGCTGATTTGACCAAGTGCAAAGCAAATCACAAGTCAATGTATTCTGTAGCTCTGCCTAATGCATGGGTTTATTTCAGCTCTCGCTGGCAGGAAGAGAAGAGAGAGACAGAGCTGTTGTGTTTACTTGCCTCAGTTTGGTCAGCCTGACTGCTCACAGCTCCAACAAGCCGTGCCCAGGTTTAAGTGCACTGTACTGCAGAGGGCACATGTAAAATTAGCACACCAATGGGACACGTTTCCCTGCCCTGCGAGTCGTGCTCCACTCCAGTGCCACTTGGACATGCCAAAGGTGAAGGCTGCTCCGCGGGAATATGATAGGAGAGCCCCTGGGGAAGCAGATTTGGAATGTGTGGTTGTGACATCCATGCTCAGGGCTCCACATGGCTCTTTTGAAGTCAAAGACAAGCTTTTTATCCCCTTTGGAAGGGACCAGGTGACTCAGGACTTTTGAAAATCTCACCACAATGTTCTGGGAATCTCGCTTTTTCCTTTTGTTAGCCTATGGTCAACTTCTTATTGATCTGAAATAACTCAAAAGCAGACTCTGGAGCTTAAAATGTCTGCTGCTGCATTGACACTTAGATGCACAATACCTCTACATACTATTTTGTAGAGTAAAAGTAGAGGTCTTGCATAGCAGCCAAGGGATTTTTACGGTCTCTGCTGACTGCAGTTGACTGTGCCTGTCCTTTGAGTGAGACTGCAGACCTGCAATCAGTGCCTGCCTTGTTGTGAGCCCGTCTTATGTCACAGGTTGATACCTTCCCTTGTTTCTGAAATCAACACAGGTACTGAAGGCTGCAATTAGATGATTTTGCTGGTCTGCATGATATTATTATTCACTCAGGCGACCAACTAACTCTAATTTAAATTCTGAAATGTGAGTATCTTTTAGCAGGCAGTATCAGTGGAGCAGGAGCAGCACAGCTGAGCTCTCTGGAGCCTCTGCATGCACAGATCCTGCAGTCTCAGTCCTTAAATGCACTGCACTCATTGGCACAGCTGAGGAAAGAGACCAAAATGGCTTATGTTGGGAGACTCTCCCTGATTCCCAGTGCCTGTTGCACTGAAAGGCACACTTGGTAGGCCTAGAAATAAGGGCAGAATGATTAATTCTTAGCCCCTAGCCCAACTCCTGGATAGTCATTAGTAAACAAATGCTTTCTATGTCAGCCTTGATACAAATAGCTTGTGTCTACCAGCTTGTACAATGAGGCTCTGTGTGTGGCAGCCCTTGGCTCCCCTCCCAGGGGAGGGCAACACTCACTAAAGGCACGATAGGCACTTGCTTCCCTGGAAATGTGCCGGATGGTGGAGGTCTGCAGGGACCAGTGCAGGGGAAAGGTGGAGGAAACTATGTTCAGAGAGCCCAGACCAGGGAGTTAAAGGGACAAGGGAGCTCCCAGGGGCACTCACGCTTACCAGGATTTTATTTGAGTACAGTAAACCAAGTTCACCAACTGTTTGGATGGGCAGGTCACCAGCCTCCCTTCTAGGAGTACAAGGGGAGAGCAAATGCTGCTGGAGAACCTATTGCACTGCTTGTTCATCTCCACCTTCCTCAGGGAGAAAAGCAACCCAGCACACTTTTGGTATTTCTAGGCTCAGGAATCTTGCAGAATCTGGCTCATCTGTCCCCATTCCTTGTCAGAACCTGGGCAATGCTGCACTTGCTTGTGCCTGCCAGCCTCAATACCTGGTATTAAATACTCAATACCTAATACCTAGTATTAGGTATTAAATTGCCAAAAGCAATGCTGGTCCCCAGGATGGGAGCCACTAAGACAGACCTTCAGAGCAGTCTGCAACACCTTGTATAGGTTAGCTGTATCTCTGGACACCACAGCCAGGGCAAAGCAGGGAATACTTTGGGGAAGCAAAAAAAATCCCACCCCTGGTTGGTTCTAGCATGTGACCTGGGTCCCAGGACAGTCAAGTGCTGGCTTGTTAAGCACAAATTACTGCCTTTTCCTCTTAACATAACTGGGTGGCAAAGGACTTGATGCTTTCTCTTGTCATCAGACCAAAGCCACACATGACTCAGTGACCAGTGACATCCTCCTTTAAACATTTAACACACGAAAGAGGAACTTGTGGGAACAGGTTCAGAATAGGGCATGCAGATTTGATGTCAGCAGAACTGAATTTCAAGGCACACAAAATATTCCTCTTGCTGCCTTATTTATACTGCTGGCTTCTTATTTTGGGGAGGAAAAATAGGTAACATCAATGAAGATATCCCCACACAACTCTGTGAGACCAGATCTGTCATCAAGCCTGTTTGGGTTGGGAAGATAAACACTCTACCACCAGAGCTTATAGACCACTTGGGAAATCCTCTCCCAAGAGAGCTGTAAATAGTCCTCGTACAGTAGGCACTAGGCAACACTGAAAAAAGGCAAATTCCAGGAAATTCCAGGAACTGAGAGCTTCATTCTGAATTCCATTATGTGATTTATAAAATGATTTAATTGCTTGCAGCTTTCAGGAAAGCATCAGCTAAACAAAGGGGGCATGAATACTTATATTCAGAAATTCTATGGAAGTTTGGCCTATGTCACCTGCTGAAGATTAAGAGTATCTGAACTTCCTGGGAGTGAAATACTTGCACTCAGTGATACACAAAGTGTAAAAAAAGAATATATAGCCAGGCTGGGAGTGAGAAAAGTGCTTGTCAAGTGCTGGAGCCCTCTGTGGCTTATTTCTGTTCTACACCTCTACATGTCCTTGGTACTTCATTTAGATAAACTTCAGACAAAGCTCAGCAAAAGCCTTTACTCAGAAATGCCTGGCACTGAACCCAAGGGAATATTTGAGATGGTATAAAAGATGGTATTTCTATGAGCCTGGTGCTGACACCAGTGACATGGCTATAAAGCCCCCTCCACTTATGACAAAAAACTTAATTTCACAGAAAATAAACATCACAGCTAGGCTAAAAGAATACATGCAGTGCTCCAGTTGCAGAAAGACACCTGCCTGTAAAGCCTGCTGACAGGGGCAGCATGCTGTAAGAAAGGCTGTACAATGATGCCACACTCCACACCAGCTCCCTGCTAAGTGTCCTCTCAGAAACTGTTTTTTTTTCCCCAGGAGCTAAAAACACATTTCTGGTATTTTCTCAGAATCAACTGTTTTCTATCTCCAGCTTAGAAAATTACACTTGTCAGCTACAAACACAGATATCCTCTTTTTATCACAAAACTCAAGCTTGTATTTGTTTTCTCAGTGCTCTTCAGACTTTGGACTTTGATACAAATTTCTGTGTTAAAAGTTGTTTGAAAATAAATATTTGGATGTCTTTTATGTTGCAGTTTTCTGTGGGCCTGACAACCTAAAGAATCTACACAGAAGTCAAAACATCCTGTCTCTAGGATGTCAGACAACTGTGAGAGTCTGTCAGCGTGAATTTGCTGGAACATTTTATTGATTTATTATGATTCAGTTCCATTTCTGAGAGCCACAGGGTACCACAACTTCAGTGAACCCTGAGATGAGCTCGAGACACTTAAAATTTCATAGAATTTAGACAAATATATTATACAATGTTTTATGCTTTGGGGTCTCTTCTGCTCCCCATCACTGACAAAATAACATAATATAACAGAATAATGTCTTGTTATTGTTGCAGAATACAACAATTCCTGTCCTGCCCCTGCCACTCTGCTGCCTGCAGAACTTCCACTGAAGAACAGAAGCATTTTTGGGGCCTATGTCATCATTTCTCTGAAGAGCACAGAGATTAAAATCCTGTGCACAGGGAAATTCTTAATTGAGCAAGATCTATAGGTGTGCAACTTTGATCCCTTTCTACTGGGCTCCAAGAGGAGGTTTTCACTGGTTCAGTGTTTATTTTTCTCTGCCTTGCAGTGTGCTGTATTTTCTCCCTCCTCCTTCAAATCCTTAGAAGGGATTTGATTCTAATCTGAGGGCAAGTAAAAAGCATCAGGCACCAGTCATGAAATGGCATCTGAAATACAAGCTAGGGAAGAGGAGACTGGAGAACAACCAAACAGAAAGCATGACTTGCAAAGACAGTGATTAATAAACTGAAAAAAACCTTGCAAATAATGGCTCCTGGTAAACAAATCTATGAGGAAAAGGGATTTAGGAAAGCTGTTTATTGCTTGATATTACTGGCACAGTACACAAGTTCAGGGAAAGCACAGGAAATGCAGGAAGGGTCTGGGCAAGCAACAAGCTCTACCTCAAACCCAAGAAGGCATTCCAAGTCAGATTAATATGGGTAAGTAGGAAAGAATGGCATGAGCCCTGTTAGATGTTTTGAATCAGATAAGCAAGGATGCAGTGCATTATAATATGGAAAAATAATATAACAAACTCAGAATCACAAGCTGTTTTCTTGAAAATTCATGGAAAATCAGTGTACTTCCAAAGAATCTATTCAATTTGCAGATGACACCCAGTTAGAAAACACCACAAAGTTGTTGAAGGGCTTCAAATTGATTCAAAATGATCCTGACATGTTGGACAAAACCTGGAAAATAAAGAGAGTGCAAAACCAGAGCTGAATTACTTCTCCCAGGCAGAACTTCTCAGATGTGCAAATACCAAATGAGGAACAACTGACTAGGCAGGAGTTCAGCAAGAAACTGGAAATACTTTGCTTCCCATGTCTCTTTGGGACAGGGTGAGTTCAGGGGAAGCAGAGAGATTTAGGTGAAAACCCAGCAATGATTTTCTAACAGAAAGGATGGTTAAATAAGGAAATGCATCATCCTCAAGGCTCTGGTTTATCTCTCTTTCAAGATCAGCTTACATAATCGGCAGCAGGTTGATGTTGTCTTATGGCAGAAGGGTAAAACTGATTAGCACTTCTTGATTGCTAGATAAAAAGTCTTTTTGGAGAGAATCCACAGAGCCTCTTCTATTTTACAATTATTTTGTATGGTTATGAAGAACAAAGCTCTTAAGATATAGCTAAGCTTTACTGTCTTAAAATACTTTGATTTTACTGTTAGAGTTACAAACATTCTAATTTGTAACTGGCAGCAGTTGGGAACCTGTGCCTGCTGACAGGCAGAAATGTATTTGCCATCCATGTGTATGCTGGAGGGGAGGGGGTTTAAAATACATTCATGGACGACCTCCAGACCACCAGGAGCCTGCAGACACCAGCCCTAAACTGGACTCCTGAGGTCCTGTTGCCTTTGATTCTTTGGACACAAGGAGAGGCTCTGATGGTGCCTGGCTTTCCTTCATCATGACTGTAAGCCACATAGACACACATGCTGATTCCTGATGAGGAACAGCTTCTCCCTCCCCTTCACTGGCTGCCTTCCAGATTTTAATATAAGCCAGGTCTGGATCTGGGATACCCTCATTACTAACCACTCTGAAGGCCAGTTCTGAGCTCCCAACAGTTCTCATCTGCTTGCTTCTCTGCTCTCCCTACATTCCTCAGTGTTTTACTGCAGAAAGCAACTTCTTGGTCAGCAATCTAGGGCAGAAGGTATGGAAAACAATCCACTTCAAAAGCCAATAGCAACTGGGAGAAACCATCTCTTCACTGTCTGGAAACCAAGAGCTTTTACTGTCAGATACACTCTTCATGTGCCACCTGCTGACTACTGTGGAATGGTGCACAGAGAAGAACATCCAGTTTTCACATTTGCAGTTACTATGGGAAAAGGACAGTACAGAATGACAGTCAGGGTTACTGAGTCTTCCCAGAGTGTGATGCAGGTCTAAAGTATATGAACACTTTTCCCTTCCTGTTTTTCTACCTGGTTGGGTGGGGACCAACACAGAAAGTGTCAAGCAACTGCCAAGAAAACCTCCATGGCAGGAGAGTCTTAGATTTTAGATTTCAACCTAGCTTCTAGGGAAAGCTGCTTTAGACTAAGCTTTGTGAGCCATGTTTAACATATCTACTAGATGATGTTGTTCCTTTTCCCCATCTCCTTTTAGCTCTGCCTTTGGGCACATCTTCTCACTGGGGACAGGAAGAAGAGATAAACAAAACACCTTACTTCTGTCCTTGCTTACACAGCTTCATCTGTGCTTCTCCCTTCTCACTATATCCCCCACTTGCCTTCCTCCACTCTGCTGTGCATCCTTGTTTACTACAGAGCTATATTCCCAAGCGAATCTGACCATTTCCAGTTAAACTGTCTCCTCCTTTGCCTGCAAAGAAAAAACAACTCTCTAGCAAATGGCTGGGTTAGAAAACGTTTAACAAGAATGGCAGACAGGCCAGAGGTAGAGAAATCAGGAGAAAAATTAAGCCTGGGAAGAAAGGAGGGGTGGGGAGAAGGTGTTTTAAGATTTGGTTTTATTTTTCATTATCCTCCTCTGATTTTGATTGCTAATAGATTAAATCCATTTTCCCCAAGTCTAGTCTGTTTTGCCTGTGATGGTAATTGGTGACTGATCCCTCTCTGTCCTTGTCTCATGACCCAGGAGCCTTTTGTTATGTTTTTCTCTCCCCTGTCCAGTTGAGGAGGGGGGAGAGATAAAGCAGCTTTGGGGGGCATCTGGTGTCTGGCCAGGGTCAGCCCACCACACTGCTACTGCAAGGGGTACCTACCAAAGCACACTTAGGCAGCACTAGTATGAGCTATCTGCTCTTTCAATAGGAAATATGATTAAAAGAGTTATTATTTGATATTTTTTATGAATCACACCAGCCCAAAGTTGTTAACAGTAGATATGGTGCCTGGTACCTTGACTCTAAAACATGGAAAAAGCAAAATGTGTGGGTGAATTTTTAATGAATCCAAAAGAAACAGGCAATGGTGTCCACAATTTTACAGCACCACCCATGAGGAAGGTGCCATAAGCACTGTGTACCACTGACCCTGAGCCCAGCAGAGTCAATGAGTTCAGGGCACACAGGTTATGGGAACACACCTGTGCACCACTTACAGGGAGAGTAAGAGACATCATGCTGGTGACAGTGAGTGCTTGGTTTTTCACTCTGTGACAGTGACAATCCACAGTGTCAGGCCTGGCAATGAGCAAACACCAAGAGCTCTTACTATCAGAAAGCTGCTACCTGCCTCCAACCTTACCTGTGATCTGTTCTCCTTTCCCTCCTCAACAGAGCTTCATAAGTTCTGTTATTCTTCTATTAAAACTGGAAGAAGCACTGTACACACACAAGGCTCGTTTAAGCCAGTACTCTCCAATATCCTTAATGCAGCAACTGTGGATACCACAGGATCAAACTCTGGCCAGGCTCAGAAGTGTTCCCTAAATAGCATCCTGTATGGCCACTGCAGAGCTGGAAGAGTGGGACAGACACACCACAGGTCTGATTCAGCAGGGCACGTCTCACTCGCTCTCCAGCTCCAGCTGAGGTCCTCTGTCATCACACTAGATGGCACAGCTTACAGAATAAAATTCATAAAGCTCATTTGAGACAGTGCACGTGGGCCAGGGCTTCCTAAGAACAGCTATGGCTGTAGAGTTGTTTCTAGAATTGTCATAGTAAATACCCACCCTAGTGTTTTGGTTTGGAAAATGATGATACATTTTGGAGCATTTCTGTGAATCTGCTGTGGAAATTCTTGTAGGAAACAGAGGTCTCCATGTTCTATGGGATGTGAGCATTTCAAGAATTCCTAGAGTGGATGGGCTACCAAAAAAAAGGGTAAGTTACCGTCTGCAACCATCTGTCTGCTTCAGGAAAACAGGAACCTGAGTCCTCAGCATCCTGTGAGCTCTTGGGCCGTGACTCTTCTCACTTCTCTTCTGTACAGCATCTCTGCTTCTAACACTTGATAAGTGATCAGTAGTGACTCAGGAATTTCAGCCTTAGTATTTGCTAAGAACTCTGTTTTAAAAAAAAAGGAAACAGAAAATAAATTATAGACATCCCAAGAGGAGTTCCACTTTGCTACTACCTGGAGAGGGTATCGTTGTTCCAACCAAGACTGAACCACCTAAAACTAGTTATATCCAGCCTAAATCCACATGGCCTCTGAAAGGGAAAGGCCTGACTTGCCTTTAGCCACCCATTTGAGAAAATAAATACTGGGGTTAGCAGCTCCAAACACTTCATCTTTGCTGAGGGCTGGCAGAAGGATGCTCTTAGTGCAATGATACAATAAGTAATGATTTTTGTCTGCTCTGCTTCAGAGAGATGATCAGCAATTTTAAACTGCAGTACACACATCCTACCAAAAGAACAGGACTCTGTAGGTGCCTCAGCTGATAATCCCAGCTGAGCAAGGTGGGGTACAAATACAAAGCATGGGGCTCTCTCTGTTTTGAAGGCTAGAAAAAAAGGAAGATAAGTGAACTGCAAAAATATCATCTGCTACGCAAAGAGTTTCAGTGGTTAACACAACTCACTACAGTCAAGTGTCTGTTTGAAGCAGCGTGGCTAAGCTGCACCTTGAAGCATCAGCAGTGGTAAAACAGAGTGCACCCAACCCCACATTCACTGAGAAAGCACCCTGGCAGGTCCTAGCTGCTCAGCTCTTTACTTTCACTGCATTATTTATTGAGCAGAAGATCTAAGCAGTGTATGTTTAGCACATGCCTGAACGCATCCCACACATCAAAGTACCAAAATAGAGATGTTTTGTTAAGCACAAGCTCAGCACTTTGTTGGAGGAGGGCTTTAGAGAAGGTGTCTTAGCTACTGTGGTAAGCAAAGAAAGGAAAAATATTTAGCTCATGCATTCTGTGTATTCCCACAGGTCACCTTATACTGTATCAGCCAGGGAACTTCGCTGCAAAGGCTGCACACTTGTGCTTCTATAAATTCAAATGACATTTACTGTCCTGTGAAGCTGAGGTAGTAAATGACACTAAAAGATTAAGTTCACACATTGGAAGTAGACTTACTGGGACATCCACTTAGCCATTCTCTTTTCTAATGAGAGAGCAGATGAAATCTCATCAGTGGGCTTTAGAAATTAAGTAAGACTTGTTCAGATAAAGAGAATAGATTTTTAAAAGACAGCAGTCAAAACTGAATGGAACTGCCTCCCCTAACTCCTTCTCTGGAGTTGAATCTTTCCTGTCTATAGTCTACAGTGATAAATATTTTTAGTTTGTCACTCCAGAATTACCAATTAAAAATACAAAGTCATAAGTTGCATTTACTAAATTTCTTGGGTTCTGAGTGAGATTTACCCGTAAAACCTTTTAATTTTGAAGTAAAATTTGACATTATCACTTCAAGAGGAAAACAGGGTAGTAAAATGAAGGTAAATTAAAATAAACATCAAATATCCTCTGCACTAATGGACTCTAAAGTCCTGGTAGTCCAAAAAAAGCTTCTGTATTTTTATGGAAAACAGGAGAGCAGGACAATGTTAAGAAATCCAATTGCAGTCCTTGGAATATGATGCAGAAGTTACAAAATTAGCAGTGAATTCATCTCACTTCTCAGGGATACCAGAGAAAGGCTGGATTTTTATCAGGACAAGTATTAAAAGTACAAGCAATCAGTCAGCCTCAGCAACACCCCTGCCAGACCCTATAAATCTAAGGGCAACAGTACTGCTAGAATTAAACTTCCTAAGCTTCTGCAGTTCCTACAGCTCCAATACTCGCTTTCACGCAAAAACAGGAAAGAAACTCAAGCATTCAGCGTGTCATCTCCCTTCATTTTTTGCATTCCCGGTGGTTTAACACACTTGCAGCTACTTTGTGTGGCACGGCTACCTTGTGCAGAACGCCGAGTTAGAGACAAAACGAGGCAAGGGAAGGGCAGAGAGAGGGCAGGAAAGGCGGGAGGTGGAAGAGAAAGCGAGCCTTTCGGCTTTCTCGCACCTAACTCCCCATATTTTCCCTCCGCCCTGCCCTTCCCGCCCTCTAGCCGCCCCCGCTCACCCCAGGGGCGGCCCGACGGCCCCGCCAGGCGCCGAGCGGAGCCTCCTCCAGCCGCGGGGGCGGCTCCTCCCGGCGGCCGGGGCCCGGCTTAAAGCGCCGGCGGGAGGCGGAGGTGGGGTCAGCGGCCCCGCTGCCAGTGTCCGGCCATGGCCCGCGACCGCGGCCCGCCCGTGCTGCGGCAGCCGCCTGCCGCGCCGCGCCTCCCCCTGCCCGCCCAGGCCGGCGGCTGGGGCTGGCTGGGAGCGGGGCTGTGGCCGGCGCTGGTGCTGGGGCTGCTGACCGCCCTGGTCGCCTGGCTCTGGTACGGGCGCGGGGACCGGCGAGGCGGAGAGGGGACCCCGCGGCGGGCGAAGGGCGAGGCGGCGGCTACAGGTACCGGGCGGGAGCGGGGGCGGCGCGGGGAGCGCGGCCGGGGGAAGCCGGTGCTCGGCCGGTCTCGGTTTGCCCGAGCCTGGCAGCTGGCACTTGGGTTTGCTACTGCGGAGCTTTGCTGCTGAGCTTCAACCGCTCCTGTTTTCTTTAACTGGCCCTTTTAGAGGATCCTGGGCTGCTGCAGGGCAGGGCTGCTGCCCTCTCCAGCCCTCGGAAGCCAGGAGAGGATCTGGTGGTGGTACCAAGGAAAGAGCTGAACCATGTGCAAAGCGGTGGAGCTTTAAGTGAACCTCTGGAGATGGAACAGCTACCCCCCAAGCAGGCTGCCACCGACTCCAGGGAGCGTCCAGCTGGTACATACGGCAGCGAGGTGGGAGAACGGAGACCCCAGATGGGACAGACAAGTGATGGATGGTGCATGATGAACTTGGCAGGAGCCTCCGATGATCTCTGTAAGGATGGAAGCGAGGAGCAACTGGGTCCGACAGCTAGAAGTAGGGACTTGGACCATGAAGAGTGGGAAGTTATTTCTGAGCACCTGGCCTGGGAGGAGGCTGGCAAGGATGGCAGCGTGGAAGACTCTGACAGCAAGGAATGGGAACAAGGAGACTGCCCTGATGGGGACTTGAAAGCCAAGAGAGTTGTAGCTGTGCCCCCCATGTTGCAAAATATCCAGGTGACTTTCCGCATCCACTACGTCACGAGCTCTGATGCTCAGCTCCTCGGTGTTACTGGTGACCATGAGTGTCTTGGCCAGTGGCAAAGCTACGTTCCCCTCAAGAAGGACAAGGATGGCTTCTGGTCTGAAACCGTTACTCTGCCAGTAGACACCAGAGTAGAGTGGAAATTTATCTTGGTGGAGAATGGGCAGGTGAGACGTTGGGAAGAATGCGGTAATCGGACCCTAGTGACTGAACATGAAGATCAAATTATTCATCAGTGGTGGGGAAGCCATTAATGGGATTTTGGAAGCTGCTTATTGAATGGCAAACCTGCTCAGATTCATCATGCAGCCCCTAAACTTCACCCCTTCTTTAGTAGGAGACCTTCTGAAAAGCACAGAGCTCTGTAAATCCCGTATCAAACCCCATCAAACTGCACAAGCAGCAGATCTTTGCCATCCCCTTCAGGAAATCATTTGGCAACCTGAAAAATCGACTTCAAATGTGTTCTGAAAATAGGCAAGGTAGGCTATGAAGTCATGAGCAGCATTCCAAGCAGCTGCCTGTCCAGGAAAATCTGGACCCTGGACTTGAGTTTGTGTTGCTTTGAGTGGGGCTATGGGATGTGTCTTTGTACCACCTGCTTAGGGCTTTTGAAGCATACTAGGAAGTGTGGTCAAGTACACTGTAGTAGGCACTTAAAAGTGTTTTAACTGATGTCATGTATGAAGTAAGCAATAAACACTTTCAGACTGACAGTCCTTTACAACTTGACCAGTGAACTGACTCTTTAATAACTAAAGAACTCCTCAAAAGTGGCTGGCACTCTTTGGAGTAACAAAGGTTTAACCCCAAAGTACTTTGTTCTCCCTGCTCTCCAGGAAACACCTCGGCTCCAATGAAGCCTGGGTAGGTAGGGAGGTCCCTTTTAGCTGGATCATCCTGCTGAGGGGAGAGCAAAGGTCAGAAAAGCACTGTCTGGGCTTAATGAGTTACTTTGTCAGGGTGGGAACAGGCTTTAAAAAAACCTGGACTGCTGTGCTGGCTAGGGAATAGGATTGTCTCTGAAACAGAGCGAGGTGGCATATTCTGCCTACCTAGGAAGGATACCACAGGATTTTTAGCAGCTACTTAGCTTAAACTTGTATTTTTTTTTTTCAAAACAAAGCTTTTCAATATAGATTTATTTGAAGTTGTGGCCTTATAGTAAGCCAGATGAAGTAGTATGCTTCCAGCTTCAACCAGCTGATATTTTTTATATGACAGAAGCAGAAAGCTGCTCTGCTTGCCTGCTTTTTGTGTTTTTTGGTTATAAATATGTGATGCCACTTCAGCCAGCTCTTCTTTCCATAATGAGGAACCTAGCTCTAGCTTGCAAATATTACTTCCCTAGATGAAATTGGTCTGAAAAGCGTAGTTTTGTAGGAGTTTTTAAATTAGTACTTTGATGTGGAACACTTACTTCAAAAGCACATTGCTGGTCTAATGGCCTCTGTTAATTCTTTCCTGCTTTGCATGGTAGAGCAGTCTGAGTATGTGGAATAGAATGGATTTTGGTGGTAGACTGGAAGATGAGCTTCAGAGACTTAACTCCCGCATCTTGTGGTTAATGGGCATCCAGTTGGTGGGACAATACTAGAGCTGCTGTGAAGAACAAGTGTCTGGAATGCTGTTAGTGGGACTTCAGTACCAGCTGTTCAATGAAACAAATCAACTGACAGTGGGCTGGGCTGCCTGCTCATGCAGGCATGGCCACAAAACAGCTAAAGAAAATCTTGGGGGGATGTTGAGGGGAGAGCCAAGAGGGAGAGAGACCAAGGCAAAGGAACAACTGCCTTGGCAAGTTTTTGTGTTCCCATGTATAAAAAGCCCCTCCCAGTTGTTGCTACATGACAGAGCAACTTGTTCTGTGGGTCAGTTACTTCTGCAGATACTAGCTTTACGTTCTGGTTGTGTGGAGCAACCTAAAGATTCAGGTAAGTTTCATTTCCTTCAAAAGACCTTTTATAGAAGAGAAGGAGGTAGGGAATGTGGGTGGGAGCTAAACTCAAGACTGCCTATAAGCTTTTTGTTAACTGCTTGTCCAGGTGCTCCTGTTAACTACTGCTGTGTGAGCAGCACTGCAGGTCTCGAAGGAATGGGGTATAATATCTGGCAACTGACTCAAAAGGGAGAGGATGGAGCTGACAACTGAGCAGGTGGTTGATGCTGCTTCAGTGATCTTAAATGTGTGTGCACACACACTAGTCCTCAACTCCCTCAACAGGAAACTAATGCTGGACTTCAGTTATTTACTACATGAACTTAAAAAGGAAATAGTTAGCATGCCCTGGGTTGGAAACTAAATATTAACAAGGGGGTAGTTGCATTTTAGGGGCTTCACTGCAACAAATATTACTATTAACTATTACAGCAAATATTACTATTACCAAATATTACAATTCCTGCTTCACTGTAACAAATATTTCCACTGTTTCATTATGACTATACTTACTGTTTATAAACAGAAAGCTTTTGAGCTCTGTGCATGTGCACCACCACTGAGTACAATAAAACATTTGTGTGGGTTTCAGGCAGTAACTTACAGCTTTAAGGCTTGGACCTTAATTGCATTTTTTTGGCACTTAGCTTTTCTAACAATAAATTTCAAGTGAACAATATAACTAATACACAAAAGTACAGTTGAAATAGAAGTTGATCTTCAGAAATCACTGAAGTAAAGGTAAAACATGATATTTCAGGCTGTTTACAATTCTCTTTCCCATTGATGCAAGCTCTTCAAATAGTGAGATATTGTCAACTGAAAAAGCACTTGTCCAACAGCCACTGACGCTTGAGTGTGTTTATACTTGCACTGAAGGCTTGTCCGAGAAGATTAACTGTGGTATTAAATTAAGATACTCCCTAGAAAGCCACTTAACCTACACTAGAATAGATTCTCTAATGCAATCATGACCATATTTCAAACAGACTAACCCCGAGAAGCCTCTCCAGTTGAGAACCATACCTTTTTTTAATTAAACACCCTGTACTTTGATCCCACAGACAATGCATAGTCCTCATGATTGCATCATCTTGCTGAATGATCAAGCAAGGTTTCCACAAAAACCTGCACCACACTTTTACTATAACCTCTCAATTGTTGTTGTGCCATTCACCTCATTGCTTTTGAAAATTAAATGTTATTTGTATGGTGAAAGACAGAACTCTGGATTTCAGTATTATAGGAGGAGCTGACTGGTATTTTCACCAAGTTTACAGAGGGAATATCTTATTATTGAACAATCTATTCACTCAAGCTCAAAAGTAGATTTAAACAAAGTTTCCTTGCTGCATAAAAATGGTTATGCTAGAATGGGATGATACCTGTCTAACACTATGTCCTGGCTGGGTGTCTAGTGATGCTACATGTGAGAAACAAGTTCTTGTTGACATTCCTACATGGATGTAGCAGCCAGCAGCTCAGGATATCAAAAAGCAAATAATAAACTGTCTCACTCGCAGCTTAGCCAAGCCAGAAACACTGCAACCAAAGATCTACCTTTGAAGTTCATCTGCTCATACTGCTGACAACAAACTTCTGAGAAATTAAACAATTTGATTACTTTTAGGTGAAATGCAGTCTACTCTGATTTGTGAAGTAGTTTGGTGTACAAATGCTAAATGCTGCACCTGGCTGGTAAACTGAGCAGAAAGCCTGAGGTTGAATGGGTACTGGGCAGGCATAAACCAGTTTAAAGTCACATACAGTAAACTTGGATTATGACTTGTCTGCTTCCTGTTCACTTTGCAGGTGCCTTGGCAAAAACCATGCCCATCCCACATTCTTTTTGGGAGTCAAACTTACTGTTTGGAGTCTCTCCAAATGATCCATTCAAAAATATTAGACTGGCATTAGCTTTTCTCTCTAGGGGGGGTTGGTTGCCATCTGTGGTGTCCTGCTGTGGTCAAGATTTGCCTAACGGTCCTCCTGTCCTCCACCTGCATGACATGGAATAACAAAGTGCTATTTGTGCTGCAAAGGCCTGGATGGATCTTGCTGCTCTTGGGCCTGGGAGCCTATGACCCTTCCACCTCCCCAGGCCAATTCTTTCCCTTCTGCTGGTGGCAGGCAGGAAGCCCAGACCTGTTCCCAAATCCACTGGATTCCAGCACAGGGATGTTAAGCTGCCTTTTTGCTTGGCAGATCTCCCTTCTCTCTGGCTATTTGTACCTCCCCACCTGCTCCCCTCCATTCTCACAGGGTTGCTGTCTTTCAAAGCTCTTTTTAGCTTGGCTCCTGGAACACAACTGAGTGCACTCTCCAACCTGCTGGTCTATGGGGTGAATACATGCTCTCATTCTCTACTCCTCATCCTTTTCTCACAGAAGCTTTGGTAGATCAGTCAAATATGTATAACAAGTCTAAACTGTGACACACAAGCCAACTAAAATAATCTTTCCACTTTCAATGCAACCAGTTTCTAAGAAAGGGGAGATGTCTTTGTTTTATTTTATTTTGTTTTGTTTTGGTTTTTTTATTTTATTTTGTTCTATTTTGTTCTATTTTATTTTGTTTTGTTTTATTTTATTTTGACTACACTTGCAACACTGTTGCCAAAAATTACATAATCAGTGGGAAAAAAAATATTAGGAAATACAGAAAATGACCTGAATTAAATCAAAATACTGTTGACAATAACTGAGGACAGTTTAGTAACAACTCATTAATCTCTTCTTCCTGCACAAGACCTCAAACTAAAAAAAACCTCAGAGATGTGATCTGTTCTGAATATAGTTCTGTAAAAGCCAACAAAGCCAAGCTTGTCTCTGCCTGGCTTGTGCTCATGAAGCTACTTCAGCTGAGCTGTAGCTGCACATCATTAGGTTTGGACAAAATTACCAGGTGAGCCCCTTGAATTCAAGCATGGCATTCCATGCTGCCACAAATCCAAGGCAGTAATTGCTTTTCAGAAGCAGATAATGAGGAAAAGCACTAATACTCATGAAGCTGCCCCACTGGCACCTCCCCCTGTCCCCAGGGATGCTCCACTTTTCTGGGCTTGGGGACTGATTCGTTGCAGGGGGACACCTTGGCCCTTGATTTTGTCAGTACCAGTTATAGCAAGGACTCTCCTGCTACCAAGGCTCCTCACACAGCCTTGCCAGACTCTGAAGGAGCAGCACTGTAAATCTGCTCTTCACCAACAGTCCCCCAGACAAAAATCAAATGGCAAATTCTGGGAAATTACTCCATTTGGGATGAGCACAAAGTTCTTCCTCACCTGTCTTTTTATTTTCAACAAAAATCTTGTTTCATGAGACACTGCCAAACACTAAATGAGACTTTAAACATCAATCTGACACTTCTGTGATCTTGTTCCTCTTATTATTTTGGAATTGGTTTTAGCATTGGATAGTCTTAACTCTTTTAAATGTATTAAGTTATTTGCCCACTGCTGCAAAATGCTCAAATGTCAGAAGCCATAGGAGGTTTTGAAGTAAATTAATGTATGACAGGTGTGCTGAACATGCCTTCTGGTTTATTACTGAATCTTACAATAGGAATGGCCTTTGAAAACATTATTCTTGGGCACTCATGTTAAAGGAAGGTTGTCTGCATTGGTGACTCAACTGAAGAGCATTTGGGAGACCAAATGAAAGTAATAATCCCAGCTCTTTTAGCAACCTTCTTAATAGGGGTGGTGAAGCCTGGTATTTAAGTCATGCTAGAGTGTTACAAGAGAAAAATACAGTATATATTCAAAATACATTTTTTCTGCCTAAACTTCACCTATTTTAGTATTTATAGAGGGACATGGACTGAAGAAGGGCAAAAAGTCCCTAACTAGGAACATAACCTCAGCTGTAAGTCAAAATACGAGTACTATGCTTAGAAAGCTAATCCTAAGGCAGACTGTGGACTCTCCTTTGTACTCTGAATCCATCTCTCAATCAAATATCTCAACAGCATTGAAAATTACATTAAAAGTACCACTTGATGAGTCCATTCTGCTTAAAGGAGTCATGGTATAGGATGAAATCTGTGCAGTCTTACAGCTGTGGGTAGGTGGTTCAACACTTTATCTCAACATTAACAGGAGCCACAGGCAGGTGTCCTGCTTTTTCTTGGAAATATTTGGCAGTTCTGGGACATCCAGTTGAATCAGAATTTATTGAACTAATGAAGTATGGAGGGAGGGGAAGCCAATTTATTTCAGAAAAATAAAATGCCCAACAAACCATTTCAAAACTAACTTCCTAGAGAAGAGGACCTGAAACGATGTGCAAGATCCAGAAGACCGGGGAAGAAATACTGGAACTCGAAAGAGTCAGCAGTACCCTGTGGCCAGTGTTCCTCACAGCACACAGCTATTGAAAATGTCACCAGTGAAAGAGTCTGTATTTAGAAATATTCCTACTCCTCTCTACTTCCCACTCATTTAAAACCTGCAAAGAGTGTCCTGGTTCAAGGCAAGAATTAGAAAACTGTAAAAACTTTTATTATTAATCTTTAAAAATGTATTTTAAACACAAGGTACATACGTGAAAGTAATCACTACCGTATGCAGTGTCTTCACTTCGATAGCTTTTTGTCCTTTTCCTTTGCTTTCTTCTTCTTCTTCATTTCTTGAGTTCTGAGCATTGATGACACGGCTGAAAACAGCAGCAAGAACAGATTATCTGAACACCACTCATGTTAAAATGACTGAGGCCTGAGGTGCAGACACCTGAAGCTTTGCAATATCCTCCTGCATGCTACACTGTACTTATGAAGCCCTTACAAATGCAACTTCAGTTTGCAGTTCTTTATATGCAGGGCCTTAACAGAAAAGATAAACCTAGTTACAAACCAGCACCACCTCATCTGCTTTGTGAAGCCAAAGCATCAAATGCTGGAGTAGTAGCTAAATGCTATTGATGTCAGAATCTCCCTTATGGGATGGTATGAAATTAATACCTTTGGTCCAATGCTCATGGAATGGGTTTACTTAGTGTGTACATAAACAGCTTTCCCTCCCCTCTTTTATACAGTAACTCTTGCTACATTACAGATATGAATATATATTTTTATGTGGATATAGAAAATGGGCAAACTAAAGATGTTCCTGGATGGCAAAGAATAACAATGTGAATGCTTATACTTTATATAAATAATTTGATTAATTTTACCTAAACCAGGTCACTTGTATGTCCCTGACACATGTGGACTGTATGATGTGGAGAAATAATAATTACCCAAATCTATGTGTCGAGGCTTAAAGGGGCAAAGGGGCAGTGACTGGACTGTGCAGTACTAAAAAGTGCAGAGAAAATAAATAAATTTAATCTCACTTGGCATCCTGCCATCACAGGAATTCATCAGCATTTTACCAGTGACTTCAAAGGGAGCGAGAAGAAAACCTGAAAGTTCTCCATTGTCACTGTGGTCATCTCAGGTTTAAAAAAAAAAGTTGAGGAGGAAAGGATATGCTGAGGCCCCTGCTGGGAAACTGTGTTTTTGGAGTCTTGCTATCTGAGTATCTTTCAGTTTCCATGAAGGATTCATCAGCTGGTTAAAAATGTCATCATTTAATTAGACATGACAGCACATGAAGGCACCCCTGCCCAGCTGCCATGTCTGAAATGTTAATGATCTTGAAGCTTGTCAGAGGTAAGAGGCTGAACAACACTGCATTGTGCAGTTAATCTAGTAACCCTCCTAGCAGCATGATAACGTGGGAGTGGGTACTACTAGTAAAACAGACACATCTAAACTAACCTCATGCAGAAACACAGGTAGTGCTTTGGCAGGTAACAAGAACAGCTTCTATAGAGAGAGGGTATTTTAAATAAAATAGGAATATTTTGGGTAAATGCTGGCACCTTGGTTTTTTATCTGTAACGATCCCACCAGGTTTTGCAGGCTTCCCATCTTGTTCTGTAGCCTCCTAGGTGTATTCTCACTAGTTTCCATGGGCTGAGAAGCTGGGGAGAAAATTATTCATCAATATGTTATCACAGATTAAAAAAAAAAAAAAGGTCATTATAAATTATTTAAACATTTCATCTAAAGTGAAGTTCTTATAAAATAAAATATCAAACAATAAAATTTCCAGTAGCAAAGAAAATGAGTATGATGACAAGGTTATTAACAGTATTTCTGTTCAAGTGAAAATACCACATTTCTATTTTGCCTATAAATTAGCCCATTTGGGGAATAAAGAAAAAGTGCTTTATGTTACTAAAATAGTATTTATGCCCATAACTTATAAGTCCCTCTTTGCCAGTGGAACTGCAAGGGCTGTACAAAAGAAAGCAAGAGTGTCAGTTGCATTTTACAGGTGGATAACTAAGGTACAGAAAGACATAACTTACTAAAGCCAGGAATAAAACCAGAAATTCCAAGTCTTGGAAGATCCAGACCAGTGCAGAATTCAACAGACAGTGCCTGTCTGACTGCACACTAACACCCACGAACTGACACCATCAAATGAGTACTTTACAAACAGTTACAGTCTCCTTGGACTGTTTCATTCTGTGATCTACATGGAAACCATTTGGGGTTTATGTACAAATGCAGGGATATCCTCTGTGTTGCCTACAACAGGCACAATCCAGAACTGAAGCTCACTGCAGGGAGGGTTGTGTTGCTCTGCAAGGTCAGAAATGTGCATGTACTCACTCCCATAGCCAGTTCAGTGCTCTGGTGGGGAAATGCCATGCCCAGTTGTGCTCTGCTCACAAACAGGCATTTCTCAGTTGTTAAACATGCATTAAAAATACAGATTAGCTAAAAAATATGCACTTCATCTTTGTGCAGCCAGACAGCTAGGGGAAGTAAAGGTCAGTGAGCAACTGGTTAATGTTCTAGTCAGGATGAGTGCTCAGCCCAGCTGTTTGAGATACCACTCTGCACAAAGGGAAGATCCTGATGTTTCTAAAACACAAAAGAGAAAGGGACCAGGAAGTGTCTATTAATAAAATAACAATACAATACAGACATGCTAAAGTTAGCTTGAAATTACAAAAAGAAATAAAAAAGCCCACCTGCAAAGCACAAAACATTAGTCCTTTTGAGCTCCTTGGAGCTATGGTTAGATTTCTGCCTGTACCAGAACTAGCTTAGAGCTAGGTGTGCAGCATCTCTATCACACTCCTACCTGTAGTGCCTTCTAAGATAACCATTATTTTCAGTGCTTGAAAAACAGAGATGTGTAACATTTTAAAATGGTATTTGGTAAGTATTATTTGAAAATCTAGTTGCTTACCTGGCTTTCCTATTGCATCTACTCATTTTGGGCTCTTTCTGCATAATAAAGCAGCCTTGATAGCCTGGCTTGCTGGTAAGTAATAGCCTACCTTGAAAATGTTCACCATCCTCACACAGATTTTGTGACGCAGGAAAGCTTATTTTTATCACTTAATAGCTACACAAACACTACTCTACATCAATATTTTCAGTAAACCCCAGAAATTTTCTGAATGTGTTACAGGAACCACAATTATTACAAATATTAGCATTAGGCAACTGTGTTGCCTATTACTGCAAATATTGATGTTAAGCATCCCTACAGTCTGTTTACCTGAATAAAACAATTTACCACTTCTTAAATTTACTGGTGTATGGAATTTATCTTCTCTTTGTATAATACATGAATTAGCTGCTACATTTTACACACAGAAAAAACCTTCTACTTGAACAGAACTGTGATGGGGTGAAGGCAGTCTGATGTAAGCAACCACAGGTCACTGTTAGGCAACTGGACCAGAATCACTAAAGCAGTGCTTTAAAATGAACCATCAGTAAATTATGTTTCAATAAATCTGTGTAGTGTAATTGCACTTGCTGGAACCACAGATGGAAGATCAATCCTGTGTCAGCCCTGTACATTTGAGAACTGCTCGTGTTTACATTCAGCAACATGAATGGATTCTGTAAGTGATGTATTACAGAATCACAGAATTGTGGTGGCTGGAAAAGACCTTTAAGATCACAGAGTCCAACCATACACCCAACACTGCCAATTCCACCTCTCAACCATGTCCCTCAGCACCTCGTCTACCTGTCTGTTAAATCCCACCAGGGAAGGTGACCCCACCACCTCCCTGGGCAGCCTTTCCAATGCTTGGCTGCCCTTTCAGTGAAGAAGTTTTTCCTCAGATCCAATCTAAACCTCCCCTGGCACAACTGGTACAAAGGTACATGGAAAAGTAAATGCAGTGTGAAGTACAAGCACCACAATCATAAACTATATTGTATTGTGTATTTTTTCACTGAATGATGGTGGGACTCCACTGGTTTCTACAGAATTACTGAATGGCTGAATTTAACCTACAGTTTGTAACTCACTGTACTGGCTGGGAAGAGACCTAGCCAAGCTTTTTGGATCAGTAAATGGGACCAGACTTACTTATCTGGGGGACTGTGGCAGCACCCTCTGGAGAGACAACCTTCCTTGTGGATGGTCTGTGCCCTGGTGAGATGCTGGGGCCAGCTGCAAGGTCATCAGGTGGAGAAGTTAACAGCAAGTGTACTGGAGACCTTTCTCTGTATCTCTCCTGAGACACCTTCTTGGGGGAAGATGTATAACGAGGAGTTGCTGAGAAGATTGATGTGCCTCCTAGGAAATACCCAAACAGGGAGCAGTTAGGACATACCTGAAGAGAAACCCCCATACAAGCTTTGATGTTATCTGTGTAACAGTTGGAGGGTTGGGTTCCCTTCATTGTACTCTTTCATCCTTCCTAATCTTTAGCAGCCAAGGTAGCAGGAGACTGTAGCCACTTTGCAAAATGTGCTTGTTTCTGTTAAAGTGCTTGTCATGTGAAGAATGGCCAGTAAACCTGCCTAGGAGACAGTGGGGCTTGCTTTCTTCTGCTGGCTACTCCCTTTACCCTTACTTCTAAAACAGGCTGATGGGAGAATCATAGCTGCTAACAACCCAAGACTCCCTGTACTTTACTGCCCACTTGGATCTCACTACTTAGGTATAAGAAGCAGAAAAAACAATGTTGCTTACACAGGTCTGCCATTTCCCTTCTTTCCAATAACTGATTGATATGCTTTGAACTCCCAGCAGGAAGAGAGTCATAAGGAACAGAGAGAAGATATGCACAGAAATATGCAATGACTAGATTATACAACTTATTTTACAATGTATGGCACACTGTGTGTGTGTAGAAAAAAAAATAATAATTGCATGCAACTAATGAGGGGAAGATTTACTACAATTTTTCTCTTTTTCTTCCCACAGTCTGTTTCGTGATTCCTAATATCCCTCCTGGGGTGTCTTGAAAATAATCTGAGGGGGTTCTAACAAACTCTGCTTGTTCAAATACTTATCAAGGCTTCTATGTAAATAGTGCTACTGGCAGCTATTTTGGAAGCTAGGAAAAATCCCTGGATATTGCAGTAGGTTTGCTAGAAGGTTGATAGTAACTACCCAGGAGATTTTCTTTAATGCTCAGAAATATAAAAAGAGGACCCACAGTAGTTGCTCCTCAAGACAAATAGAGGAGCTCTAGTCTATCTTTGAAGCACAGTGACTTAAATACTAATAGAGAACAACTAAATATACCAGCATCTGCAGGCAATTTTCACAGAAAATTAACAGAATGGATACTCTATGGGCAAGAAAACAGAAGGCAGCTGAAAACAGTATCTGCAAACCCTGATGCTCAAAGCCATATCCTTGTATTTGTTTCAGTTACTAAATTCCTATTTCAAAATGTACTGACCACTTGGTACTTGGAAGGAAATCAATGGAATTTGTAATGACCTGATTCTGCTCAAAAGTACATTCACATTTAGATACCTGAACACAGAATTCAAGAGCCTAAATTTAGGCACCAAAAACCTGCCACTATTATCCATGCTAATTACACAAGACTATTGCTATTCATTAATGACTACCATGGAAGATTTCAATTTCTGGTGTGCTGGTATCAGCCTCCGTGGAGCTGGTTTGCATCAAGATAAGAGAATTTGCAGTAAGCACAACAGAGACTTTGTAACAGCGGCTGCTAAGAGGTTTATGAGTAAATAACCTAAGCAAATGTACTGTGTTTGGACTATTGTTTCTGTAATATTCTGTAATGTTCCAGTTCAACATCAACATGGCACATTCATCCTCAAATGCAGCCAGTGAAAACTTACCAAGGGATGTGCAGGGCAGGGAAACGTCTTGGGATTGAAGGTCTGCAGTAGGTAAACATGAAGGATCCCTGCGAGCAAAATGATGCTGAAATTTGCATTCTGGAAGAATTATACTAAATTTTGGTAATGCCAGCTAGCCTCCACAGTGAGGATGTGAAGCTCAGATGTAATCTCCAGATCTTACACATGTAAATTAAAAGCAAGCAATGTAAATAAGTTCCAGAGCTCGCTCTTAGACGGATGAAAGTAACATCACAGCTTTGGTTGGTAATTCCCAGGAAGCTTCTAGCATTATGAATAAAACAATGCAAACAAGCTTAGAACTGATGCTGTATTAAAGAAAAAACCCCTTAAAAACTGAATCTCAAATGTGTACTTTAAGAAGCAGGTTACTCAGCTAAGTGCAAGCATTTCTCACCATCCAAAAGGATGCTTTTCCACAGTGCTTTCAGTAGCAGAGCCTGTAGCTGCAGTCTCCCTACATGGAAAAACATATTACTGTCAAAGTCACAGCCAAGCCGTGCCAGCAGGATCCTTACACTACACATTTTGACCAGGTAAGCTTGTTTTTTAAGCAGAGTGCAATGGCAGCCACATTCTCATAGTGAGGAGAAGGCATTGTGAAATTGTTACACCAGTTCACCAGAAAAAGTCTATTAGAGTTGGAGTGAATTTAGAGAACTGAAGTAAAGGGAACCTTTGGGAAATAAAGGCCTAGATTTGTTGTGAATACCAGGTAGTCCTAGATGAGAAAAAGACAATAAACTTCTGCTTTAGATAACCAATGCCTCTGCAATCTTCCTTCTGGTTTCTCACACAACAGTGCTTCTATTTAGCTTCTTCAGATCAGCTTCTGGTTATTTGGTACTTTTTAGCCCATATTTCACCTAACAGCATCAGATGATTACCATTACATAAATTCTTGCCTTTTCCAGGTTTGAACCTCTGTCTTTTTTTGGGCACTGTAAATTCTTAAGAGTACAGTGGTATTAGGTGAGAGAATGGAAATGGATCATTGATTAATTTCCAAAAACCAGTTAGACTCATTTTAAATATGAGCATTGAGAGACACTTCCAAGTGTTGCAGAGAAGTAAAATCTTGTTGAATTTAATGTTGACCTTTGGTAGAAATTTCCACCAGCAGCCCTGCTACTGCACCTGTATCCACACAAAGCCCCCTGCTAAGCACACTTGAAGCACAGAAAGTGCTATCTTTCTTTAGCATACAAAACCTTCTTGCTCTCTATCAGGCTTTTTGTGATAACCTCAGCTTTGAAACAAAGAAAAATTAAATCAAGTAAGATTTTATAGCAAATTGCACTTGCCATTTGGCATCTTACAGTCTGATAGTGTAACTTGGGATACAGCACAACTTGTAACTAAGGCACTGGGAACAAAATTCAAAGAAAATTATAATTGAGCTTCACCTCAGTTTTCATAGGAGACAACCAACAAAATCTTTGCCCTGCTGAAGATCCCTACAAGCATCTTGTTCCAGCCTTCCTTGTGCCACTTGTGTTATCTTTTGGTAAAGGTTCTCTATTTAATTAATCAAGTTATCTATTTAAAAGGAAATTCATTAACTTCTACCAACTTCAGCAATATCCTGTGGATGTCATGACCACATTTTTCTTTACAGAAAATGCCAAGGAGATGAATGCCTTTTGGTAATCCTCCTCACTTGTTTGACACCAATTCTGTGCTACACAGAAACACAAGCTATGGAAATAAAGGACACAAGCCTAGTCAATGAATCTTACACATCACTACTTCATTGAGCTGTCTCAGACTTTTGATCTACAAGGAGCTTCTAGTCTTTACTAGAAGATAAACAATTATTTTCTTTACTATTTTAAAATCCATTTTGTAGAACTCTCATTTCTCAAAATATTGTCTGTATCATCCTACTGTATTCACTTGATATGTATCTGTATCTGTGTTGTTCATGACCTTTTCAGACAGGTGATTTCTCACCTCTTGCAAGGATCTGACTGTGGACTGAAGACAGCAGCGCATCCTCTACTCACACCTTCTCTGTGTAGAAGGATGTAGAAAGACAACATCAGAACTAGCACTATGATAGTCAGGTACTTTGACAAACAGCTTTGTATACTGAGGGATGATGAGGTGGAGGATTCTCCCATCCTCATTTCAGCTCTGCAAGAGAACATTCTTGCAAGGAAAAAAATTTCTCATAAAATACATATGGTCTAAACCATAAAAGCTTGCAACTCAAAGCAGGAAAGAACAGTCACTCCCACTGCCACCCTGAACAGGGAACATAGGCAATAATCATACAGTACAGGCTGGCAAAGGACACTGTTGATTGTCATGCCTTCACAGGACTCCAACTATGATAGGTAGAGTCAAGGGAGGAAGAGGAAGTACATTTACTAATTAAAAATCAGACTGAAACACCGATTTCTGTGCATGAATCCTTCTTCTGGTTGTGAAACAGAAGCTTCTATATTTTGGCTGTCAAAAATGTGCATGTTGAGAACAGGCAGATCTTTTCCTCAATAAAAATACCTGGGAAGAGCAGAAAAAAACCCAGAATACATAGGATACTGGGACTGATGTGATTTTGTTCACCAGTATGTATTATGGGAGAAGTGTCAGGGTTTAAATAAATTTGATCCTAATCAAAGTCCATGGATTATCTTTTCCTTTATGAAGCATCCTTATGTTCTGGATTAGAACCATCAGCATTTGTGCTGTACTGATTTTTCAACTTCATGTATCACTGTCATTATAATTTGTTTTGTAAAAAAGTAATTGCCTGATTCAACAATGAGAAAAAGGATATTTACATAAGGCAGAAAAAGAAGAAAGGAGTTCTAAATTAAAATAAAAGCAGAAACACCAAAAAGCAAGCAATAAAGGCAAATGGTATAGTCAATTTCTATTCCCCTACCACCCACAGCATCTGAAGAACCTGGCAAACAACAGAAGCTTTGAAAGCTTTCAGATTACCTCAAGGTTACTTGTAAACCCAACTTTCTTGCAAAAAGGCATCCTATAGTGCTCCTGAAGCACATGAATAGCCAGATCCTACTTGTAGAAGGCAATGCAAGTACACAGCACACAACAGAAGTAACAGTGTATTACTCTGTATTCCTCATGGTTGCTAAAGGTGATTTTCTCCCACCACTGCTGTCACCCTTGCCAAGATCCACAGGGGGAATGTCATTGTTTGAGCTTGTTAATTCTTGAAGAATCCTCTTTAGATCCTGCAATGGTTCCTCCTTCAAAAAGCCTGGCTTGGAAGGCATCTGAAATAAAATCATGCAGTTACCAAGTATTTATAAAGGAATTCTCTTTTTCAGTTCTTACCTATACTCACCCAAAGTCACATGTTTCCCCCCCACCCTGCTCTTGTCTTACCAGTTAGAAACAGGGTGGATTTTTTCTAGTTAGAGTTACGAAGTGGTGGAAGCTAGATCATGGCAGCTTGGAGACTGTCAAAATACTCACTGAATATGATTGCACTCTTCTCTGGAAAGTTATCTGACAGGAATGTGTAAAGCAACTAAATATGACTGAGGGAGAACACAGCTAACACCTCTGTTTTGCATTCACGTTGTAAAAATTTAGGTTACAACTACTGTTTCAAGGTTAAAAACATTAAAATAAGCCTTTAATTATGAAAGCTTCCTCACCACTCAATACAACCATTACCTGTTTCAATACTCAGAACTCATAATCTTTGCTTATGTGACAACTCTGCTTTCTCCTTTTAACCTGTGATCCCAGGTATTACTGTACAACAAACACAGCTCTCAAGACAGACACACTACTGTATCAGGGTGTTTTCTAGGCATTCATTCCTCTAACAGCTGAGCTGTCTGCAAACATAAACCACATTATTCTTATTATCACAGCCATTCTCTGAGATGAAGTGCAATATTATTCTCATTTTACTGATCAGGACTTGAGGCAAAGGCTGGGTTCAAAGAACCATTTCTTCTGTGAAGAACTGGATTTTTCAGACTACTCAGCACTTCACATGTTCAAAGCACTGTTCCCCCTGACTTCATTTATGGATGGAACTGGCCAGAAACATTTTGCTATCATGCTGTCATTGAAAAGAAAAAGACATTTCCAATAGGAACAAAATAGTTTCAGCAGAGCTGATATGGAGAACAAACCCTCAGCTTCATAATGGGTCAGTGTGATACTGAGTCAGACCAAATCCTCCCTTCCCACACTGCAGCTAAGAAACCAAGGCTGCTGACCAGGCAGGGTCTCTGTCTCAAGTGCTGGTGCTGCTTCATTTTTTACAGTAACTAATTATGCAGGAACCAAGAACATTCAAGTAGACCTTGAATCAAGTTCTCCTACAACCTGTTAGGTCCTCACCACGGTATCACATTAAAAATCAGTCTTTTTGCCCTCTCTGTCCTCAGCAGTATAAATTGATTAACTCAAAGAAAAGAGAATGGGAGTGCCTGATGCTGCAGGGATTTCACACAATTAACTGTCCTTTGTTCCTTGATGTAAATGTTTGTCACCACATTAGAAAGTAAAACAGAAAATACTACTGAAAAATATCTGCACCATCTTGTAGATTTTGAGGTAAAAATTAATGAAAAGACCTCTACCAAATTCTATGGGAGATACATCAGGTCCCTTTTGGAGAATTATATAAAATCTACACAGAAAAATACCAAAAGTTTTTTGTTGGTTTTTTTTTCAAGAGAGACTTGAGCTGATGTTTTCTGTAGTGAAAAATTAGAACACCACTAGCATCTAATTTAAATCTAAAAGTAGATGTACAGAAACAAAAAGAAGGAAGGGCAATGATGTCTTCTAGGATAAAATTGGTCAAAATCACTGAAGGCCAGCTTGGAGGAAGATTTAAGTATTAAAAGCTACTACAGGACAATCAGATGAAGGCATTTATCATGGACTTTATACAAGTCTATCTTCACTGCCAAATGTGATTTACAGCAAGTACTACCAAAAAAAAAAGTGAAAACCAAACTGCTGACAGATCAGTATCAGTACCTTCAATTTTAATAGTTCATAAATGTTACTGGTGCTAGAGGTAAGATAAACTTCTGTTACAAACTACAGAATTTTTATTGTCCAGGTGTTTTTTCACATACATTTCACAAACAGAAAGAAAGAAGATTTGAAAGGCCATACTGTATGAGAAGCTACAGAAAATTATTTCAGCTTTGCTGGTAGGCATCCCCTCTTGGATACTACTTAGGGAGATGTTCTCTCCCACTTAGAAATTCCAGGTTATTTGTAATCTTTGGGACATGCCTCTTTCCTGTGCAGTTTCCCATTCTGAGGCAGGTACTCACATGAGGGGCACAGCTGGCCAAGGTCAGGGCAGGTGGCAGGACAGCAGAGTGCAGGTGGGAAAGAGGCACCATGTGCTGCAGCTTGCCTGAAGCAGAAGCTGACGAGTAGCCTGGGCCCTGCAGCTCCTGCACAAAAGCATTACCCAAGCAGAATAAGCAAGTATAGCTAAGCAGAATAAATGAATATAGACAACAGGCATCTCTTTTAGTCTAATCTTTTATAATATCTAGCACTCCACTCTTAAAACACTTCCTGGTATTTACTAGGTGTGCTCAGACATGACCCTTTTAGTGAGTGAACTCAGTGCAAGACTGGCAGTTTCAGAATTTTAACCTGTGCTCTGGAACCATTCAAGTGGAGGACATCTCAGAGCCACCACAAAATTAAACTCACAGTTCTTGTACCCCTTTTCCCAACTTGGGTGAGAATTTCTTTCACTGGAACATGAGACTCCTCACCTTTGCCATTGTTCATATGAAGTACTTTTGATTGTACTTTGTATTTTGATTTGTATTTTGAGTAGAACATTTAGTTTCTCACTCAAAACCAGCAACTGTGGCAGGTCACTAACAATATTTTTTTATGACAACTACTCTTCCAAGTGTACTATTTGTTTATTGTAGTAGTTTCATTTCAGCCTTAATAGTCTATAGTTATAAATAAGGCAAAGGTAAGTAATATTCTCCATTAAACTCATTAGTAAAATAAGAGCTTGGACTAAATCTATTGGGCAGCAAAAATTCTGGGCTCTGTCACAGAGATACTTGCATTACATTACTGCATGATTTCCCTGTGCCCTACCTTTCACTAACAGCTCCACAGATGTCAATTACATGTCTTCCATTTTCTGTCCCAGATGCCTCATGACCGTATTTCCTTTCCCCTTGCCAACATCTCTCTTTGCTTCTTAAAAATTAATGATTTTTTTTTGGTGCTGCCTAACTAATTAGCATAACCAAATTAAACTCAGAGCCCTTGTTTCCAGCCTGTATGTAGCTTTAAGGTTGCTAGTTTTATTTCAGACCTGAAGAAGGATGTAGCTGCTCAAAAGCTTGTTAGTGCTCTCTGTCTCTAACAGTTACAGTAGTAAAAGGCATCCCTACAGATCTTGTCTCTCCATTTTTCATAATAATGCTACAAATATTTCTAGCTCTTATTTGCCTAGGGCCACTGCAAGGAAATGCTGAAGTGTCACTGAAACCAAAGCTTAGCAGCAGGAGAGTATGGACCCATATTCCCTTAGCTGTTTCCTTTTATTTTGTTGCTCTTATTGTAAATAGCATTAAAAGTAACTGAAATTATGGCCATGACTTGTGCAGCAATGAGGTATTCCATGTAAAAAAGGGTTTCAGAACATAAACTTTTTAGACTATTTACAATAAAGAGGGTTAAACCTAAAGTTAAGACACAAAGTAAATGCATTTAACTTTATAGCCATGCTTCTCAGTAAGGCACTTACTTTGACATGTAAAGTATGCTGCAGTCTGAAGCGCATAGCTTCTTGTTCCTGCCACTGGATTATGCACTGGCATTCTGCAAACTGCATGGATGCCTGTAAAAGAGCACAGAGGACACAGAAATTAACTTTGTTAGCTCTCTGTGGATCATACTTTCATGTCTTCTTTCTAATAAAGAAAGAACAAGGTCACATAGAGATGCTGTATTTATCTACAGCTATCATACAGAAATACTGCAAGATGACCAGATGCCTTGCTTAATAGGTTTACAAAAGCCACTGACTGGTTATATGATCCCAGGAGATGGATCACACCTAATATCACAGAAGGGAGCTAATCCTGTCAGGGACAGTCCTAGACCTACTGAACACCTCTGGGATTAGAAAATTCAGCTGTGCTAATGAGGCAAAAATATACTCAAAGTTTTAAAACAGATGGCTGATAACTCTGTTGATCTGTCTTGGTTGCTATATACTCCTTCTCTTTAAAGAGTTTACTCTGAAATTTGTGAGATCTAATCATGTAGCTATTTTCCATTCAGGAATTACCAGAAAAGCAAGAAGAATAGAGGAAGCTCTAATCCAAAACACAGAAAGAGAGAGAGAGATCTTTATGAAACAGACTGATTTTATCACTCCAGCAGAGTTCCCTCTTAGGTTTTAAAATAAAACCTGGCTCTCTTCCTGTGCTTCTTGATGATGGCCACTGAGGCATGGGCAGGCTCCCTGAAGCACTGTGGATGTATGGTTACAAGCAGCAGCTTTTGGAACATGTAAAATGGGATGATTAATGATGAGCAAGATGGCCAATTACACTTCATGGTGTTTATACAATGGATGCCCTGCAGTGGTATATACTAGCATCCTGTGAGATGACACAGTACCATCTTTACTACTTCAGAATTGTTCTTTGGTGTGCCATATCTGCTAGTTGATCCAGTGAGAACCTGCCTCCACTGTGCCTCAGCTTCTCTGTCAGTTGGCTGAAACTGTGCACAATGATATGTATTACAGAGAAAGTTACATTTCCAGTATCAATTATTTAAAGTAAGAAATGTCACACGTGGGAGGATATAGGACAATTACTTTTATTTTTTTATTTTTTCAAGTAGTAAAGCCATTTGAGAATTACACCTTACATGGAAATATACATCCTGAAAAGCAAGAACTCTGAGCAGCTGAAAAGGACTCTTACTTCTGGAAGAGCAGCAACTTACCTGTAAGACACCTGAGATTTATGTGCTAGTCAGCTCAAAATGTAGAACCTAGCCTTAAGAGTCAGGTATGTCAGCAACAGAAACCTCAACTAAAAAAGGCAAATGAAACACCACGATGATGTTCTCAAAAGGAGCCAGAGCTAGCTAACTAAGGTCCCAGAAAGGGCTGAGCACAGACAAGCGTGTTCAGTCAGTGTCTGCCCACATTCAGTTCCAGTGGAGCCCCTGTTGTAATGAATAACAGTCTCTCTTGCCAGGGAAAGGAGCTGTGCCAAGAGCCAGTGAAATGTCTGGAAGGTCAATCTGCTTTAAATTCCCTGCAGCTTGTATTTCCCTGAGCTAGTAAGGAGTAAATCAAGAATTCTCTTCATGAAAATAGAAGTCTTTCACCATTAAAGAAAACAGAAGACAATCTTAGACATCTCTTTGGGTATCTTAAAGTACATGTGGACAGGACATACTAAATACCATCTAGGTAAGAGGTCAGGCATTTTCTCTTCCCAAATGGCTGTAGAGGAAAGCACTCAGCAGTATCACTGAACTGAAAGCTCCCTAAAATTACCTTATCAAGGGCTGTCTCCATCTTAGGTAATTTTTCTTTCAGACGTCTGTTTTGTGATCTCAGGATCTCCAGTTCCCCAGCCATCTTCGTGTTTTCTGCTGCAATATAGCTCAATACTTGACTTAGTTTACTGTTTTCTTCTCTGAGGTAACGCTTCTCCTGAATTTAAGGTAAGGACAACAAAGTCAAAGTCAAGAATTTGTAACTACCTATATTATACATATTTGTTCTCTGCAAATGTTTTTCTCTTTGAAAGATCTGAATTAACCCTTTCAGAAGTTTAGCAATTGCATGAAGATGAGGTTTTTCAACAAGAAAATAGGTTTTATAAAGAAAAGTACAATTGGACTGGTCCCAATGAAGTAACATCTTGGATTTTAGATCCATTTTGAAACTGGAATTTTATGCTTCAAGATCCACAGGATCCAAAGCCAGTAAAGAAGGACAGGTTATAGTGAACAGATACAAATGATCATTCAGTAAACTCCAGCTATTGGTAACTGAATGATTTGTCACAGAAAATGCTAGAAAGATCTCAATATGCTAGACAGACCTGGATGTACAGAGCTGACAACCAGAACCGCCTCAGAAAACAAAGAGGGGAAGCACTGTGGGCTAAATTCAGAAGGATACAGAATACATTAATTGTCATTTTTAAAAATAATTGGTATGCAAGAGCTTGATTCTTATTGAAACTAGTACTGTTCTTTCACAGAAAGAGAACAAATATAAATTGAATCTTGTCTTTATGCAGAAGGCTAATTTATGTGGTGGAGATATTCCCTGATATATGCTAGCAGGAGGACAGGAAGTTGCCCATTACATCAAGTAAAAATCTCTTTGGTACTTCTTGGGTCACTTGTGCTTTTGTCCATGCATTTCTCCAAAGAAAAAATTCTCTAGGTACAGTTAAATACTTTTACACAGAGCTCTTGTGACCTTTGCTGCATTTGTTGCTGCCTCTTCCAAGAATTTAATCTTGCTCTGTAATGCATCTATCTGTCCTCTCTTGGCTGTGATCTGCTTCTGCATTCCCACTGCAACTTTCATAGCTGTAAAAGACAAGGTTAATTCTCAATGAGCAAAATTGATTACACATTCTGAGTTTCAACAGAAGACAGTTATTAGCTGTATGTTAGAATAAGTAAGTGGAACCAGGATCCCATAGTCACTTCTATGCACAAACCACCCAACAGAATCTGCTGGAGTTTTGTCCCAGGTAGTGGCACCAGACCCACCACACACACAAGACAAGAAGACAGCATTCCCTGGAAAGCTGCATAAAGATCATCTGAGAAAACTCAGCTCATGGTTTAAGTTTTACAGTATGTGGTAGATGGTAAAATATAAATAAGTTATAACCTGCAATATTTTTCACTTATTTCACTAAACATCTGGAATAGTATTACAACATCTACTGAGGGATCAATACTTACAAAATCCTCTTGTTAAAAGACAAATGTGTGGGATTTTTGGGAAGTTCAATCCATAATTACCATGGCCATCAGATCCCTCCATAGTCTTTAGAGCAGCCCTGGTCTGTTCCAGTTCAGCTTGTGCAGATTTCAACTGTATTTTCAGTCTGTTTGCAGTATTTTCCATCTCCTCAATTTTACCCTGGTAATCCCTCTTCAAATCTTCAAATCTCTCTGGTGAGAGTAAGTAAAGGTTTAAATTATAGTGGCAAAAATTAGCAATCTTCTAGACTGAGATTACTGATCTGTCATGTACTCTCTTTAAAGGAATATTAGACATGCAGATGGCTAAGACAGA
Source organism: Caprimulgus europaeus (assembly GCA_907165065.1). The sequence goes on from OU015526.1 coordinate 81,845,297, forward strand.
AAGCAAATAACAACCACAGCTATCAAACACACAACTAGCAGCTCACTGTTCTGCACGTCAGCAAAGGCTTCTGTTTCACCAGAAACAAATGTGCTCTTTGGTTGCTCACTCAAGTACCAGTTCAAGAAAATAATATAAACCCACATTTCTGAGTTCCTGCTGCTAGAACCAACTGCATATTGTGAAAGCTAAGGGTATTGGTGAGACAGCATTTTGCCATGGGCATTCTTCTCTCCAGCCACACTCACAACCAGACTTAGTTCTGAACTGATCTAATTTGTCAAGCATTCCCCTGCAACTCCACTTCTCAGCTCTGTTTCTTATATCTCTCTTCATCTCCTCTTATGTCACCCATACCAGTATAAACCAGCCAGCTGTGTGCTCAGACTCTACCAACAGCTTGGCCCCAATTCCTCTGTGGTCATCCACTCCAATAAGCCTTTGTCATACCTCATTCACCCTGACAGGACTATACAAACACACAAAGGTATGGTCAATCTTCCATGTAAAATCCCAGCATCTGATGAATTCTCACAAAATTGAATGAGTTTAGAAGTACAGCTGAGTTGTGAAGAAATAAATGTTCCCAATGGATATTTTGTGAGAGTACTGGGGTGTGTACAGAGCAAAGCATGTGAGTAATATTATCAGTCTGGCTGCAGTGCAGGTTTAACAGAGGATCTCCCTGAATTTGGGTGGCTGCCTTGGGTCCAGCCCCTCATTTTTTTCTTTTTTAAAATATTATCTTGATCTGCTTCCCCACACTTCAGTTGTGAAAACAGACCTTGGAGTTAGAACATAAACTTTTCAATAACACTATAGCAAAACTACAAGAAAACAGAAACAAAGTGCTACTGTAATTTGACCAGAGATAGTTAATGGGATCCACTAGTGCTCTCAGGAAGTGGTCAAGTTTCTGTTCTGTGATTTACTAAATCTGCTTCTTTGGTCTCCAGATCGAGGCAGGTTACATATTATTGCTCCAAGTAGTGAGAGACTGCCATAATGACTGTATTCCCATCATCCTGTGCCAGAATCCCAAACCATGACTTAGCTCTCTGAAGCAATCTGACCATCCCATGCTGGCAGGGAACCTTCTGCTGTACCAGCAGCCATATGTGGATTCAGCAAGCAAGCTGCTCTTCTATTTTTAACATCAGCCCAATTTAGCAGCTATCAGAGCCGAGCTAAGTCGAGGCTCCCTACCTGCAAGGCCAGCCAGCTCACTCTGACTGGCCTGGAGTTCATTCATTAGCTGGTCTTTTTCCAGTTCCATCTCATTAAGTGCAAGGAGTCTCTCACTGCATGTGTTTACCAGTTTAACCTTCTCCAGTTCCAGCTCACTCAGTCTGGCCTCCATTTCATGTATTCTGGCTTCTTTCTCTTCCTTTGCAATCTACTTACATAAAAAACAATTCTGTGTTATATACATTATATAAAATAACCACAAAGATGTGCAGACATCTTGACTTTAAGACTCAGTTGTCAGAGAACAGGTTGGGGCAATAAAGAAAGAGTAAAATAAACTAATTAATTTATGAAAACTGCTATTCCAGGCAAAAAGGTTACAAAAGAATCTGATGTAAGATATATATGAAAATTATTTCCATTCTCTTGTAGCACAACTAATGCTCAACTGTCTTCTCACCAAAGAGGATGAAATTCCCTACCTGGAATGAATTTTTTCTGAAGATGCTGACCTGTGTAAGACTACTAATCCTGTAATTCATGTCTGAGAAATAAGCAGTGTCCTCAGTTTGGAATTCTGAGTGCTCACTGTCTGTCATTTCTCAGTAACACTTTGTATTTCTGGTTCTGTTACTGGTGTGGACAATGGTATCACTGAGGACAGCATGTTACATTTCAGCTTTCACAAACCTTTTGGCAACTGCTTTGCATCAGTGAATTATTCATTTTTGGTGGTAATGTGATAATATTATTCTTCTCTGCCCACTAATTCTACTAGTGCTCTTGGGATTCAAGGTGCACTGTCTGACTGGCTTTGAAACCACAGTATTAGCAAATTAAGGTATAGATTTAAAACCAGAAAACATTTATGGTTTTACACAGACATAAATACAGCACCATTGGCACACCTGAAGTTCTTCTACTTTAAGTTTCCAGTCATTTCTTTCTTTTATAAGCTGAGATTTCTCAACCTCCATCTCCAAATCGATCTGTTTGGCTTTAAGATCTTCTTTAACTTTGCCAAGTGTTTCCTTGGTTGACTCCAGTTGGGCAGTCAAAGAGGAGATTCTTCCAATGCTTTCATTTTTTTCCTTAATTGCAGCCATCTGAATAATAGCAACATAAAGATTGACCAAGAGAAATGTTTATTTCCACCTTTAGAACTTCCTGTCACATTTCTGGTTTTCTATAGTTCATCTTAAATATCTTAGTTTTACAGGAAAATTAGGTCAGCGTGGTCTGGTCTGCAATGACTATGTGATTCTTCTGGTTTTCTTTCATCTTTTTCCATTTTAATACATGAAGTATTGCTTAGAATATTGTTTTTTAACCATAGAAAATGAAAATTGTTAAAACTGATGTAAAAAAAAAAAAAAATAAACCAGCACCATTAGTCTAAACAACTTCAAGTGTTAAAACTCCACTGACTGTACTGCAAGTTGGAAAAAAAAAATGTATGTACATGAATAATTTATTACTCATTTTATTTGTGCATCACTTAAAGCCCCCAGTATTGTGACTCAGGAACTGCTAATAGTACAAAATACGAACAGAAGAAAAGAATGAACTTCCTGGAGGGAGGATTTTAAAGGAAAAATAATGGATTGAGAAAATGGAGAACAATGTGTGAGGTAGCACAAGCATGTAGTTGGTACAAAATAAAGTCATTAACTTGATCTTTACTCATAATTCAAAGTGGGTTACCTAATTACAGCTCATTTTTGAGGGGCTGAAGTCTCGTAGAAAGGGGAATGTACTACAGGTCAGCATCTAAGAATCTACTTTGTCAGAAGTAATTCTTCTGACATAGCACCGCATCCAGCTTAGGGTTATAGACACAAACTTCATTATGTGCTCATTAGGCACTACCTAAAGGAAGGCATTATGAAGGCCTTTAATTTACTAATTTTTCGAACACCCAAAATACTCCCTTCAATAGTGTGTTACCTCTGGCAGCATCACACTCTCTGGAAACTTACAGAATGTTGTTTGGGAGGTTTACAGTCAAAATGAAACACGCTATCAGCAGAACATTTATGTTCTCAAAAGGTTTGTATGTCACAAATCCAAATTTAAAAGAACGCTTCGACTTCCTCATCAGTAAAGAGAAATTAAGCCTGGACAGGTCAGATTAACAGAAAAAAACCCCCTCAAACCACTTTTCTCTGAAAGAAAAAAAAATACAGCACTGACTGGGATGTATCTGCAGCTTGGAAAGGAAAATTGTGGCACACCAGCTCCAGAGACCTCCCACCCACAGTAAGTGGAGTTCCTAGCTGAAGTACAGCCCCAGCCAGCGCACCTTCTATCCTGAACACCACCCCACCGCCACTGCTCATCAACCTGGCGCTCCATTTGCCTGTGACACTCGCTCTTCATTTCCTTCACCGTGCTTTCCATGCGCTGCAATTGCATGTTTTTGTTGCCTAGTTCCCTCCTTAGGTGGTCAATGGTGATGCTGTTGTCTATGTTCTGATCCCAAAATCGCTTGTTCTGCTCTTTTTCTAGACTGAGTTCTACCTCTTTCTTATGAAGTTCAGTCTACGAGAAATTAAAGTCATCTCCCTCCTTGAATCACATTTAGGATTTTTTTTGGTTCTTTCTCTTAACATTAGCAACATTCAGTTACATGGTCACATATCTGAACAGGGACTACTGCATGGATTTACACTTAGCAGAAGACAGGAATATTGGCTAAGTGAGTGTGACACCTCCTGCACATTTTCTTCCAACAAAGTAATAATTTTCAACTTTATATATCGCTGCTACAATTATTTTGAAGCATTTAACACTTCAACACTGAATTCTTTCATGTCATTATATCCATCCCAAAATCATTGTAAGATACAAAATGAAAAAAGATTATACTGTGTCAACATCAAATGAAAAACAATGAAGCATTATATTACATGCCAAGGAAGGCTGCTCTCCATGAACACCCATCTTTACCACTAATAAGAATTGTTCACTGCTTGTTTCATTTCACGCAGTCATTTGTCACATGTCACTTCTCCAGAGCTTAAATCTTTTCCACCTCAGATATAATCCTACCAGTACATAATTGAAATTATAGATGATCATTTAAAATGTAAATAATATTAAAAATACTGACACACACATTTTAGAGCTACCAATTTCAAAAATATGAATTTAAAATGTGCCCAAACTGAATTATCAATAGGCATTTCTGCTCATCATAACTTTTGCTATTGTTACCTATCTGCATATTGTTTAAAGCTGAAGTAGAGAAATAAGTGGGAAGCAGCGAAACAAAAGGAATCCTAAAACTAGATTCCTAACTTTTAATTATGCAATGATTATTCTAACTCCAGTCTTCCCTATAACTATGTACAATCTGTAGGAAAATATTTACACCAACATAGTCTTGAATAGGAGAACACCATAGGGAATGAAGTAATTTCAACATCTTCTTCAGAAGCAGTGTGACACTAACTGGGCAAACAAACCTAATGAAACCACATAAACTGATACTCCAAAATTCAGTCATGAAGGAATTGTTTTATGCACAGAAGAGCAAGGCTAATTACAGTACAAGAAGCCAGTTGTGATGAAACCAAGTCTGTGGCCAATTTTTTTATACTATATGTTTAATTTGTGAATAGTCTCAATCTAAACTATGAGGTTAAAGTGAAGGTAGCTCAGCATCTTTAACATGAGTCGCACAGGATTCAAGGACTCTGAATTTATCACAAAGTTAATTTTAATTTTGAATGTCCTGAATTGCTAATGGCAAAAGCCTTTGGGAAACTTTCTTCAGAGCTAATTCAAATTTCTAGTAAACATAATCCTCAAACTTAAATAAGATGGGGCTGCTGCACTGTGGAAACAAGCACTGTGCAAATCTGAACACCAGCAGTAAGGAGAGGCTTTTAGAAAGCAAGATTTTTTTTCACTACTACACTTGCTTTTACCAACAACTGGTGAATCTGGTCATTCAGATTTCCAGATTCTTGTCTGCGTTGATCCTGTTCTGTCTGAGCTTCTTCTATCTCAGAATGAGCTCGGTGCAACTGCTTCTCAAGACCTTCAACCTGGAATAAAGAGAAATAACCATCAGGAATTACCTTAATGTATTCTATTTTAAACAGTACATTGGATTTCTTCTAGTTTTTTTCTAGGTTCTACCCAAAAGAATTACAAATGTAATCTTTCAGCTCAGCAGTTATTGCCCAAGTGTATTCAAAGTTGTGTTGTCTTCTTCTAGTGATTATACTCAACCCCACTGCAGAGTTAACTGGGGTTGCTGAGAATGAATTGGCTTCCACCTTGATCCATAGCTCTTCAAAAATTCCTCACCTATACCATAAACACTGAATGGAATGGGAAAAGAGACAGTTTAGAAAAAAAAAGTTCAGGCTCTTTGCTTGATTCGCAGTACTACAGTTAGCAAAGCCAATATAATCCAAGTATGAGTAAAACACAATTTACATGATATAATTAAAAGAAAAAATACACAGAATCTCCTACAGTTTTCTTCTAAGAAACACTTTAGGATCTGCAGTCTCTCTTTTGGCTAACACCAAAATCTGGGCATTTGCTTTCTACTTCCTTAAAAATGTTTCTTCAGCTTGTGACAAAAGCAATAATCTCTTCTGTTCCTCTTCTGCCCCCTACTCCTTCTTTCATTCATCCGATTACAATGATGACATAATTCTTTTCAATTAGTAATAGACTATTTACACAGGACTAGTCCCTAAACCTCATGTCCTTCACCAGATGGGGACTGGAAACATCAGGATGATATGAAAAGATGTTGTCAAGGAAAGTTCTGAAGATCTTCTTATGCAGTTCTTCTTCCCCAAAACTGGATAAAATCAGTAATCTTCTCTTCCTAGAGCTCCAATGCCAAAGCAGCAGCAGGACGTTACCAGGGCCTTTTCCTCCTATAGTTGCCTAAGGTCATTTTTGAAAGGGGCTTCTCGCATCTTGTGGAGCCCTCACCACAAAATATCTTTACTGAGAAATCTTAGTCAATTCTAGATTATTTCTCCCTGAAACCCTCCTAACACAACTACCCTGTATTTCCAAAGAAAATCTAAGCCTGAAGTAAATCCTCTACAGAGCTCCACACCTGCACACAACATTGCCAATAGGGCTTTCACAGGCAGCGACAGAAAGAGCCATCCTCACACAGGGCCTTGACTGCACAATTAATTTAGGGAGAATGTGATCCCAAGCATATATTCAGCCATATTCACTTTCCGTTTAATGATACAGTGAAGTTCTTCAGACACACCCAGGCCTAACAGCAGGTTTAATGTAGCTAAGGCAGGGGAGATATATTCTTTCACTATTAAGTGATTAAGAAATCTACAGGCAAACATGTTTTCCTCCAAGTGGCAGTCACCTTCTCTGAAAAGATGCAATTTCTGACAGAGTATGAGATGATGGACCAGTCCACACCACTTTTTAATATAGATTTTAACAAAAATATATCCAAACAGAACACTTATGTATTTACATTTACATCCACTAAGTACCAGATGTTCTGAGTGCTCAAAATTATGCAGTATCAACAACTACCGCCAGCTTTAGTTTTTACCTATTCCCTGGAAAATTTTAGTTGCAAAGCTCTTTTCCTACCAGAGAAGCTGCAGAGAAATGCTTGATATAACAGACATACAGTTGTAAAAGCTTTATTTAGATTCCCTCCCACACCTTCCCAGGAATGACGCTACGTAACAGCCCGAGATCAAATATCTTCATCTATCAGCTTGTCTCTCACTGAAGCCTACCTTAGTAATTCAGTGTATTACACTTCCTATTCAAAAGCAATTTTTATTGGAACAAGTAGTATATTTTTTAAGGATATACTAAAGTAACATCTTCTGGAGTTGGCAGACTGTGAAAAAACAGCCTTAAATTGATTCCAATTTAAAACAGTTAAACAGTTTCCAATTTTACACCTGTTAGGAGATAAACATTATGAAAGGGAACACGCTCATGAATATACACTACAGTTACAGCTACCTATGTGGTATGACTCATGCTGTGCACTGCATGACTTAAATCAAAAGAATTCAGGTCAACAGACCTCAGATGAAAAGCATACTGTATATTATGCTCTGCCTTGAGGATGAAATGCAGTAGTGGAGATTAATGCTCCATAGTTCAGTGATGACGCTGTGAAAAGTCACTTTTTGGAACTGACTCTTGTGGGTTTTGATACACATGAATCAATGGAATTAATACAAGTGGAAACCTACAGAAATGCTAGAACCCAACGTTCTTCCTGCTCTGTTTTACAGTGCAAGGACACGTAGAGCATGGCTGCACAGGCTTGACCTGCACATCCCTGCCATTCCTGCTCAGACCTTTTTGGATCAGAGACCATCAGCTCTGCCAAACTTCTCAGCTCTCCTGCGACCTGAACTTTCCCTTTCCAAGAGTATGTAGGAGAAGGATGCCTATATCCACATGACTTGTCATCTAAGCTGGATCTGGATTCAGTGAGCACTTCTGCATGGGTCAGCTCCACTGATTTTTAAAGGGAATGCAGAGCAACTGTTTTCAGGTTCTATGGAAAATGTAAATTATCTTTCATCAAAAATAAGAAAATTTAAAGATACACAAATAGTTTATAAAACTAGAATCCAAAGCAGTGAAAGAAGTGGAAGATGCTGCAGATGTGATATGGAAACAGGACATAAAATGTTGCAGTCACTGACATAGCAGAGATTCTGTGGTGGTACTGTAAGAAGTTCTCCCCATTTGTCTGCAGTAATTCCCTGCTGTACTACCTGGAAAAAAGTTGATCTTTGGGGAGAAGCGTGGTTAAAAAGAGTTTGTCAAGACTAACATTTTCTCATGGGATTATGAAATGGTTTGAACACACAGGTGCTGGCCAGCCTGTCTTTTTTCTCTATATTTTATTCTGCTGATAAAAGCTAAAAAAGTTAAAAGATTTTTAACTCATAATTGGACATCTCTAGGCACCCGAAAGCTTCTTGAGTGGTGCTGTAACCTCTACGTTCTCCCATCCTTGCACTTACCAAGAGAAAGCTACCAAAGAATTTTTATGGGCAGTACTACTGAAGTAAGAAACTATTTTTACTGCCCGTTTTTTGTTGATATATTCTCTAGTGGTCTAGTGGAACAATGTTCTTGTCTTGCACGTGCAAGTGATGTTTGGAGTGCACAACTGTTTTATGTCTTTCCAGAAGGCATTATTTATGGTATGCTCTCAATAAATTCATCAAAATTATTCTGCATTCAGTAAGTTTTGCAAAGCTATTTTGTGTTAGAGAAAGATAACTTGTTCCTAAAAATAATACAAACAAATAGTGTTAAGGATAATGTATCTTATCTTGCTATCCACACAGTTTTTCTGAAGCAATCCCTTATCAAAAGACTCTCCTTATGTATCCAGAACGTTTCAGATATCCATGTACCCAGTTTCACTGGCACTAATGCTAACACACAAATCCATACACACCTTGTCTTCATACATCCTCTTGGCTTCTCGTAATTCAGAACGCAGCTGAGCAACTGTAGCTTCCAGGTGACTAACTTGATGTGCATGCACTAAATTTTGGTTTCCTCTTTGCTCTCTAAGAAAAGTTCTAAATGGAGAAATTAGAAACCTTAAGAATCATGAAAGCATGAAACATTAGTGGTTGTTTTCACTGCAATCAGTATGAGCACTGAACCTTACTGCTTTGAAGTACGATTATCATTCAGAGTAGGATCACATAAAAATGACACCTTCTTACCAGTTAGATTTGCTCTCTGGTATCTACCTCACATAAAATTACATCAATTGAAATATGGATGCTTTTTATTCCTGATGATAAGTCATTCATTCTCAAAGCAAGTTCTAAGAAAGCTAAGTTTGCTTCCAAATGCACCCCAACTATTCTACAAGCAGTACTGAGAAGCATTTTGCTATGAGCAATTCAGTCTCAACTGTGCAGGTCAGATACTAATGCACATTGATCTCATCTTAAGTTTGCAACGCTGCATGACATGTCCTGGTTTTTTAACTGATACATTGAGTGCTGATTCCTGAGTCATCAAGTGGCCAGTGAGAACTTGTGTCTTTTTATTCTCACTGAGCTGTTACCAAAGTCAACATCACCAGCACAGCTATTTAACCCAAATGAAAATGATCTTTTCTTTAAAATTAGTGTTCATTACTATTTGTATGCAAACAACCCAACTGTTTACCCATACCTGTTTGTTATTCAAGCAATTATGCTGCTGGAAATTAATTGTGTATCCGAATCCATAGAACATTTAGAAGGTAAAGGTCGTGGTGCAATGCAACCACCTAAAATTGCACTCAGCCACAGCTCTTAGCTTGCACAACTCTTTCATTCCCCAACCCTAGCCATCTACTACAAAGAAACTGTTCACAACACAGAAAAAAGATTTATCATTCCAAAAGCTGGTGGCAAGAACAGAGCTGACAGCTCAAGACAGTCTGAACTTCCAGTGACTGTGCTGGTCTTACTCTTCTCCTGAACCACAGCAGTCTGAGAAGAGAACCAGCCTGAGCCTCCTGACTCTCAGTTTGCCTAATGCCTGGCTATTTTGCCTCTCCTCTATTTACCATGGTTTCATGGGTTTTAGTTTTTTTTTTTCCTCCTTTTTTTTCTCTATTCCATAATTTATGCAAGGACTGCTTAACACTTTAAACAAAGACTCAAATAAATCAAAAGCGTAGCACAGAGAGCAGAGCATGCTAGCAGCATAAGCTTTCACACAAATTAAGGTTATTCTTCACATTTTTTTATGCTATAATCAAAAACCATACTGGATGATCTCTGTCTTCCTTTGGATACTATTTGTGTAGCTGTGTGCAGTGAGCTTCATCAGTCAGTGCTGCCACCTCCCGTTCATGCTCACTTATTAGCTGCGACACCCTGCTTCAAAAAGAAAATTCTGCTTGTAATTTTATTCTTGGCAAACAATAACTTCTCCACTGAAGAGGTAATGACATTTTTCAGTAGTCAGAAATGTGATCATTTTGATGTTTTATTGTGAATGGAATATTCTGTAAGGAGCTGTTGACTATTTGATTTGGAACAGATGACTGTGTAATTCAGGTGGATAGCTGGGAAAATAGGACTTCTTGATCAACGAAGGACAAAGCTCTTAGTGAAATTAGGAAGAAAAAGCTGATGTAACCACCAAAGTGATTATTTTCTATCTTTTCTTTTAATGCTGGAATGAGTCTCCCAGCAAACTATAGATGCCCACCAAAGTGACCAATCACACTTACAGAAGTAAGGTGTATAGATTCTTCCAAAATAGCATTTTTGAAGGCAGTGAATAAAACAGGAAACTGTCAGCATGGAATGAAAAAGCAGCAGGAAGTCAAAAGCAAATAAACATCTGGAATAAAACAATTACTAAATCCTCAAAAAAAAACCCCAACACTTGCTGCCTCCCAGCCACTCCCCCCACCATATCATCATCAATGAATTATCTGTGGAAGATTAAAAACAAAAAAAAAGGTCTATTTAAGTTTTATGACTAAATAAATGGAGAATAGGTACCTATTTTGATGTTCCTGAAGCAGAAGCTGTTTTTGGGTCTGTGAATCTTTTTTCAATGACTCAAGTTCTTCTTCCACCTATTGTAAACAGATGACAATGCTAACCCCTAAAGAAAAGACAGTCTAAATAGTTTACAAAGTGTAATTTGCATCCTTTTGCTTCCAACTTGAACTGTGAAAATGTGCACAATACAAGTTAACTTCCAGCAATACACCTACTCTCAAGTTGGGGACTGTGTAAAAGGCTGACATACCAGCCCTGCTACCTTAACTGCATTTGTACCTCTTAACTCCATAACAATTTCCTTAGGCCAGTTTAGATGAGAGCTCACAGAGTTTTCAAAAATATTCTGTAAAAAACAGAACACAGAGTGTTGTAAGGAAAAGTAGCATTTTCTTCACATACCAAGACAACCTTTTCTTTAAGGTATGACATCTTTGAGTCTAAATCTCGCAGGACATCAGCAAATGCTGCGCTCAGGTTGTGGATGTGCAGGCTAGTAGTATCCTCATGCTCACACAGTTTCTTGTCTGTGCTGTTTTCATAGTCCACCAGGATGCCACGTAGTTCCAGAAGTACTTCCTCATGGTTGTGCACCATCTTTTTCAGATGCTCAGTGTGGCTCTCAGCCTCCCTCAGCATCTCCTCCTGCAGCTGGATGGCAGCTTCCAGCTCTTGAATAGTATTTTTTAGCTGTATTTTTACATTCTTTTGGCTCTGGGATTTCTTTTGTTTAAATCTGGAAACCAAATAAATAATTTAAAAACCAGGATTCACAACATGGGTTTCTATCTTTACTAATAGTTATAATACCTATGTTGATTAACTGCTGGTTTTTAACTACTACATAGTAAGACATCTTATAAATCAAGGTGCCATAGTCTCATTGTCTTCATTCCTGAGGGCAAGCTTCTCACTTAGGAGACCTGCTGTACCTCTCAAAGCCCATATATACACTCTCCATAATACATCTCTTCATACCTGGTATCCTGAAGTGCATGTCTTTCCATCTGCACTTCCATCAGTTTGGTCTGCAAATCAGCAATGATCAGTTCTAAATTGATTTTCTGTTGCTCATGTAGCTCAGTGGTCTAAAGGAGAAAAAGAAACCAAACCAACAAAAATACTGAATACATAACCTAAAAAAAAAAAAAAGAAAAAAAAGAGGCTGAGAGCAGCAGGGCTGTGGGAATTAAGAGGTTGTTTGTTTCTTTTCTTTTCGATATTTCTTAGTTAATCAGCTAATTGTGGACTGACTATGCATGGAACACCTTCACAGGGATTGTGCCAACAACATTATTACGCATTGCCTATTTCTGTCTGTCAAATGACATGTGGGAATCACAACAGCCAAGAACAATTAACAACAGCCAAGAGGCTGCTCAAAATAGCGCTGGTGAAACTGTCCGAAAACTCAGCAGTGACAAAAACAACAAAAGTTCACCTATACTTAAGAAGCTGCCCCAAATTCGCAACTTACTTCTTTCAGCCTCTTCTGCACATCTCTACCTTTCTGTGAGTATTCTTCCAGAACATTTTCCACACGTTCTTTGCCAGCACCACACATGTTTTTTTCCTCAGAATTAGTATGCATTTTGCACTTGGAACAGAAGACACTATTGGGTGGACTGCTACCAGTACCAGAAGAGGCTGAGTTTTCCATCACTGTGCTGAGAATTGAAGAAGCTAAAACATTGTGGTTGGTGAGAAAAGGGCCAGCAGTACCTGAAAGGCAGGTAAATTTAAGTGTTGAAACAAAAGTTGTTACATGAGAACAAACTGTCACCTGTACAAACTGGACATTAGTGCCTCCCAGAGCCTATCTATCAATAGTCAAACCTAGGAATTGTCTTTTCTAGGGACAACAAAGCCAGCCAATTCTAGGGCTGCACACTGGGTGGGGAACGGCAGAGTGTTCAGAGGAGAACACCTCTAAACTGCTCTGCCTTTACTCTGGGCTTGCATCAACAGGAGCTGCTGAAGATGCAGGGCCTAAAGAGGATTCAATTTGAAACATGACATACAAAACTTATGAGTACCCTTCTAAATCACTCACTGTCTACAAGGTTTATACTGATTTACTCCTACATCTTGTTCTGAAATCTGTTTAATCTGACTAAATACAGAAGAGTTTCCAACTGCACTGTGTCACAAATACAACTTGAAATGAATAACTGAAAAATGAAGTGAAACCAAAGAGTTTATTTGGTAACATTGTTGTATTTTCCGGGCTTGCACTCCTATATGGCAACACAGTGACACATCTTCAAGTGCTGCAGCTCCACTGTAGCCAAGTGAACTATGGTGTTTTGCCACTAACAGGCATCATGAAGTCCAAACAAGTAAAATAACACTTCACCAAACAAACAGAACTAAACTGGTTTAACTTCTGAAAAGGGATTTCCTTTGATTTCCACATTTGTTTCTCCTAGCTGGCCTGTAAAATGCTACCTTAGTGACACAAAACTGTAACTGTATGGTCAATGAAGCCCACAGAAATCTGTCTTTGAGGTACTTCATTTGCAGGCATAATAAGAAACACCTCAGAAAACCTGTAAAATCAGAAAAGCATTTTGTTATATAAAACCTCAAGCACAGAAGAAAGGAAAACCACACAGATTCACACCATCTTATTTCACTGGAACTGATCAGGCAACAGATCATTTCTTGAATTCCTGGTGTGGGAGGAATGTGTGTGTGCAAAGAAAATAGACAGATAAGGAAAGAAATAAAAACCCACCACAACCAAAACCAAATAGGGAAAAGGAATTTTTTTTGACCAAAACAGAAGAAATCCAGTCTAAGTGAGTAATAGGCAAGTTTTGGCAATTCACCTATAAGCTGTAAATAGAAGAAAGCTAAGAAGAAACATGAAGAAAAAATAGTTGAGGGACAAAGAGGAATCTGGCACTATGGAAAAATATTTTAAGTGGCAAGTCTACAGGTGAGGGAGGAATATGAGGTCAGCAAGGAGAGCAGTCCCCTGTCACTTAGTGTCAGTACTGTTGTGTGTGCATGGCAGGGCTGTGACACTCACAAATGACCCGATTACAACACGCACAGTTGATTTCTGTCCACACAGCATTTTTTTTTCACAATGCAACAAGTCCATTTGCCAGTGCACCACACTTGTTATGCTGCCTCTCTGCATTTGTCCTAATGTATCCTGATAAACCTGGATTTGCATTCTGTAACATTACATAAAAAAAGATTGGAGGACACAGATGCAAACAGAGATACAGAGCATGGGGAAAAGCATCCTGAGGAGTCTGTTACCCTGAAAGTGGGAAGAAGGAGCATCAGCTACAGACAAGGACAAGGCTGGAAGTTCTACCAACACTGCCCTATTATTCTGCAGTATAAACTAAATGCATAAATAGGTTAACAGAATGATTAGAGAGATGCCCAGGACTACTACATGTGACAGCTGGGACAGATATTCAGATTCAATAAGTCTTTACAATTCCCCACAAACTGAGATACTGGGACATACGTGGCAAAAATACCACTTTTTCCTGACCATTTTTCCATGCATCTGTCACTACACTGCTGGAATAAGCACAGTTGGTGAGATGACACTTGATCCATCAGTTTGGGTGAATCAGTAAATCAAAGCTTTAGGAAGAAAAATACCATTCCCATTCGTCTCAGTTGGACATTAATTTTCCAACTCATCAATGAGCTTCCTTTGGGAAAAACTTTCAAGTATTAGATACACAACTGTAAATAGAAATCACTAAATCCAAGGATCACCTTCTAAGGGAGGGGAAAAAAAATAAATCACCTGGGACATGGGACTACACTGTAAGTCTTGAGGCAGCTGCAGTAGCAGTTTCAATATCATGGATAATTTGACATTTTGATATAGCCATTTAATTACCAAATACCACTGTGGCTGCTTCCTAAGGGCCATAATGGGAGAAAAGAAGAACCCTTTATCCCAGACCCCAACCCCGAGCTCCAGAAATGCTTCCTTAACGCAAAGCCATTGCCTCCAACCCTCACAGAGCAGCCCCTCAACGATTCAACTGCACCACGATGATATTTGTCCTAAATTGGGACAGATCCTGTCACTCCCCGAAAGAAATTTGCCCTAAACCGGGACAGACCCTGTCACGGCCCGGCCCGCGTCTGCCGTGCGCTGAGGGAGCGCGAGGCCGCTGAGGGAGCGCGAGGCCGCTGAGGGAGCGCGAGGCCGCTGAGGGAGCGCGAGGCCGCTGAGGGAGCGCGAGGCCGCTGAGGGAGCGCGAGGCCGCTGAGGGCTGCGGCCGGCGGCAACAGCGGCGCGAGCCCGCCTGTGCGCACACAAAATGTCCGCCGCATGCAGCCACCTGCTTTTCCGTGGCGGGAAACGAGGGAAGCCCTCAGCACCGCGTCCCGCCTCTCCCGCTTGCGCAGCTCTGTCCCCACCTCCCTCTAACCTCTAAAAACCCTCCATTAAAGCCGCCACACTTCCGCTCCGAGGGGCTTTTACCTCATCAGGACGCCCACCTGCTCCTGCTTCCCCATAGACATTGCTTTTCTCACGGTGAGGAGAATCGTCGCGCCCTTTCTTCAGCCTCCTCCCCACGAAGGGGCCCTCTCATGGCTGCGACTCGATTCTCCAGGAGCCGCCCGCTTCATCTGAGAGCGGCGTCGGGAGGGCTGTGGCAGGACAGACGGCGGACAGGCAGCGGACAGGCAGCCCGGGAGCCCGCTCCTTTCCCGTGCCCGCCCTCAGCCTCAAAATGGCCGCTCATGGGTGCCCCCCTCAGGCTGCTGGATGACGATGGCAGGTGATTTAATGATGCCGGGCTTGAGACTGAAGATAAAAATCCTCTTCTACGCGGGTAAAGGAGGGTCTGAGTCATCTTCTTCACGGTATTTAGTCAGCAAGGTAACGTATTTTGGGGGATAGGACAGTGGGGATGTGATCGTGAACTGACTGAAGGGAGAAAGTTGGGTGAGGACATGTCTTCTCGCCAGAGAAAAGGCCAGAGGGCCACAAGCATCTTTCAAAAAATCCAGTTTAGAAATAAAAATTAACATATTTTTATTTTTACCCTAATCTCTTCAGAGATTAAATGTTTTTGAATTCTCAAAGGTGACTGCCTGACTGGTAATTTGAATTCTTGGTGAGAGAGTGGGTACAGAGTCAAGAGACAATTGCTTTATTTCAGCAAAGAAAATGATGTGGCTGACTGTCCCATTTTGAATCTGGATTTCAGGAGTGAATATGCACACATAAACATGCTGTTTTTCTTTTCCAGTTATTCAAAATTAACAGTCAACTGTTTATACTGCTTATACTAGACATCCTGTGTTACAAGTTTCCAGGAACAGATGTATAAACTGGGCCCAAAACAAAATCATCAGAGAGCTGCAGAAGGTAAGTCAGAGCAAACTCAGACGACAGACATATAAGTTTATATGTTTAAATACTTGACTTAAAAAAAACCCCACATCACCATTCCTCAACAGAGAACACACCACTTTATTTTACAAGAGAAAAAACCTGTTCACCTAAAAAACAAACCTAAAAACAAAGGAGGAAAAGTGAGTTTATGTGAACCATTTCAGATTGAGGGGAAGAAAGTAAGAATTAACCATCTGAAAACAGATCTCTGGTCTCCACTCTCCTAGCTGCACCATGCTTTAGAGCTGCCAGTGTATTAACAGTAAAAAACACCCAGAGAGGATTGAAAACAGCTTGAGGAAAGAAGGACCTTGTATAGAGCGACCCAGAAAAAGAGGCAGCACTGAAAACAGGTATTTTTATTCTATCTACAGAGAAAAGAGGCAAAGGACAACAGGTAAGTATGGTATGCAGTATCCTGAAGCCAGATTTCAATGCTCAAACAGTCTCAGGTGTTAACAAAGCATGAAAACTGATCTGGGAGGCGGCCCGCACCTACCTCTGATGGACACTGGTGAGGTTTGTTTCTCCTGTATTTTGGATGTTGCACTGAGGTTTTGCTCCTTGCTGTGGGACTGGGGGAGGAGGGGGGCATTGATCATCTCATACTAATTCCTGCTTTTGCCGTGCTGTGGGCTATGCATCCAATTTCCAAATTCCTCTGAAGCCGTTAGGAGCCACCTGCCCCTTACCCCAGCCCCTTGGCCCGACTCGGTAGCCTTGGGAACAAACTCCTCCTCTGGAGCTGCTCATGTGTATGAGGGAGAGCCAATAACGCTGAATCTGGTGTTGGATTTCTCCACAAATTGTCATTCAAATCTGGCTTCAGCGGGAAACTTGATAGCTTTTTCCCATCAGGGCCATGGTAGGATGCTTTCTGCGGAGCAAGAGCTCTCCTGGCAGCAGGTGCTTTTTTTTGTTTGCTGTTCCCTGGGACTCTATGTCCTGAGCACCCCAGCCTCTTTACTGCTTTGACCTGCCACTCCTGAAACACCTATTACACCCTAGAGGGTCAGAATAACTCTGTCCCTAACTCAGGATGTAATTCCTGAATAACTTTTCTCCTATTTTGGGAATATCTGTGTGAAGAAAAACTTAAGACTCACCAGAGGTTTGCCAGCAGGATGCAAATATAAACTTACTGTGTTTAATATAATCTATTCCTCCCAGAGAGGACTATGAGGTGCAAGTGGAATATAGATTCAGAAGAAAGTAACAGAGTAATTTATGCCAGCGGAGGCTCTACTGATAAAATACCTGGGCCATACTCACCAGCCATTTCAGATTTTGTTAAAAGCATTAAAGATAGCTTATTATTTTAGAGGGGAAAAAAACAAAAAACAAAACAGGAAGTTAATCTGTTTCTTCATACGCCACATATCAAACATAAATGCCTGCAGAATTTGCCCTGCTCTTTATGGGATGAGCTCAGACACAAAACTACATTATCACAGCTTGTGATGATGTCCAGCCTTCCGATAAGAGCATCTGGCCATGGTGCCTCAGGTGACTTTAGCTGTGATCCATCTTACAAGAAACAATTGTAAGAAATAGCTCGGCACAGAAGCATCTGATCTCAGTAGATGTGTAAAAGCTGTCCAATAGTGTTCACAGCCTGCTAAGATGGAGATAAATACTACACAAGTGTTCAATTAAATGAAGTGATGCTGCCCTGAGCATTTTGTGCTTTTCTCTTTATTTTTTTAAAGTGTGTAACTGAGTCTCAACAAGGGATACCCCTTTAACTATTGCATAATAAATTGGGATAATTCCAGGTAATCATAGAATCTTTTCTTAATTTAGTGTTAGAATGAGGACTTACCTTTGAAGTCTCTGCTTTTGTGCATCTTGATAAGTTATTTCATTCAGAGTGCAAAAAGGCCCTTTATCTGGAAAGGCTTACAGTAATATATACAAAAATCAAGGATTGTTATTGCTGAAGTGGCCTCCATGTTGTTACAGTTCTAAAACTTGCATAACAACAACCTAAGTGTTGTAAAGGTTTTGGTGTTGTACTGGGATGACTTTCTTGATGCCAGATTCAAACTCATTTCAGCACCGTGGTTCTCTGTGCATTACATCAGATGGGTGAAAATTCAGATGCACAGAGAAAATCTGCAATTCTGAATTCAGATACTCTGAATTCACCCCCTTCAGTTGTGACAGCACTTGTGTTCTCCTTACAGGGACAGATCTATTCCTCACCCTGACTTGTTGTTTTTCAGTTTCCTTTGAGTAACTGATGGACCCAGAGGTATTCTGTGCCAGAGGCTTTTTGATGTTCACCGTAGAAAATTCTTTCTTTTCAAACTTCAAAAGCAAGTGCCTTTTCCAACACAGAAAGGACACAGGTTCATGGATTTTGCATCTTACTTAAATGTATCAGCTTTGTTCTTTCCTTTCACTCTCAGATCTCTGTCTTTCCCTTTCTCTGTCTGATTGTTCAAGTTTTACCTCAGGCTTGTCCAGAAAAGCAGGCTTCTTCTGTGGCCTGGAAGGAAGATGAACTCAAATCCAACGTGGAATCTGAGCAGAGTTTCCCCATGTAGCCCTAGGAATGTCTCTCTAGAAACAAAGTTTGAACGTAGGCAGTTGATTCCAATCCCTTTGAGGCCACACAGAGTCTTAATATGTTCTCCCCTGTAATTTCTACTTTTAGATGCAAGACTGACATTTTACAGAGTTGAGTGGATGGAAATGTTGGTCAGCTCAAGCTGATGGGAGGTAAGTATAGAAAAGACATATTTTCTATTTACTTGTTTCTAATTTGTTAATGTAATAAACCTTCTGAAGAATTGTTGCCCCAAGAAGGATTGATTTACTTCCTAAGAGATTCAGGAGGGTTGTGTCTTTTGACACTCATGTTTTGTCCTGCCCTACTGCAGATTTAGGTGAATGACTTCAGGACTCAGGGGGAGAGGAAGAAGCTGGGATGGCCACTGGTGCTTGAAGGCCATCTATTATTATTTAAAATTACTGAAGTTCTTATAAAAGAGCCCTGTCTGGAACAAAAAGAGAAGTTGTTCTGTGATAGAACCAGTGAGCTAGGAAAAAGAAGCACTACTTTCATTTTTCAGCCTTTTCATGCTTCATGCATGACCATGAGCAAATCACCTGTTCCCTCTGTATCTGTGAAAGATCAAGACCCACATTTTTACCCCTTCTGTCCACCTTAACAATTTAAAATATAAATTCCCTTGAGCAGGGGTGTCACAAGCCTTTTCCTTGCTCAGAAGAAGTTTGTGCACAACTAGAAATGCAAAAGACTGCAAAAGCAGGAACAAATGTGAGATGATCAGTGCCTCCTGCCTCATCCTGAGCTTTTTGCTGACCTGCTTGTAACAAATGTTTTCTGCTAAACATGAAATATTGGGTAGTCAGTTTTACTTTGGTCCTTCTGATGTCCAACTCAACCATTTTGGTGTGTTACTCTTGCTCTGGAGTCCCTTGAGTACAGATGAGATCTGCTTTATTTTATAAACTTCTCTTTAGAGGTCAGTTGTGGATTTGCTTCCTCTGAACTTAGAGGATATAACTAAACAGCAGGTAGATTTGAACTAAGATTAACTTAATTTCTCAGCCAAAAAAGGCAGTAACAAATGTGTACAAAATTCAGGAGCTGCATTTCCTTTGATTTCTAGGTTTACCTGTAATCTGACCTAATGACTTCCCAGCTCAGGAACCCAGGTAAAATCAGTAACACCACTCTGAACACATAGCAAAGATTCTGCTTCCTTTCTGAAAGGGACAAGCATAGCAAATGCCTACTAGCTAAACTGCAGAATGTTTGCATTTAAATGAAATGAAGTCAAACTGAGACAACTGATGCTGCCAGCAGATGGGGGCAGTATTGCTCTGATGAGCTTCATTTGCAAAAGAAACTTGGCATATTTGAAGGAATTTAGGAAAGGTCAGAGCAGCCACCAGCAAGGAGGCAGTGCCTTTATCGATGATAAATATAGGCTTTCATTATGAACTCTGAAATGTTAAATCAATGGTAATTTATCCTGCTTTAGCTGTACAGTATTTGACAATTGAGGGAAAGTGTTCTGATGTGACTCTATTCCAAATTTATTTTTCTCTTAAACTGTAAACATGCAGAATTTTAATTCATATCTATTATTCTGTATGGAAAGAGGTTTTCTGAACTCAGGTCTTTGCTACTGCACCGCAACAGAGTGTATCTCTGAGAGTAACTCCTTGTAGAATAATTCATTTCTTGTAGCAAATAATGCTGAGATACTTGTGCTATTTGAGGTTTTTGTCAGAGGCAAGATGAGAAAAAAAAGTTTGTATTTAATTCTTTGAAATGTTTATGTGTAAGTGAATGGCAAATATTGCTTTAATTGTATTCAGCACTGAAATCTATTTCTGGGAAGTATTATTTTCCAGCTAAAGCACAGCAATGCTCATCTGCACACTGTTAATCCCACTTTCTTCATCGATAGTTGCTGTAGGTTATTAAGTTATCTAGCACTGGTTTTGTTTGCATTGCATCTGTCAGGAGGTTAAATCCCACGTGTGTGGCTGCTGTTGCAAAAAATCCTCTGGTTTCTTTAGGCCTCTCCAAGAGGTTAGCATGTGAGGATGGCCCAGAGTGTCTTC
This sequence comes from Caprimulgus europaeus, assembly GCA_907165065.1. Next base: position 81,866,006 of record OU015526.1, read on the forward strand.
TCAATGAGAAATGTACGAGTAAGGTACATGAGAACTGGGTTCTGTGAGCACCTGACAGTTTCCTAACTCCTGGGTGGAATAAGAACCTGTTGAGAAAGCAACACAATATCTGGCAGCCCTTTTTTTGGGTGATTGATCAAACCTTTTTCCTTTTCTAAACCTTCCCCCCTTTCATGGGTCTCTGATAGATTCAGGCACCTGTATGTGACCTTTTCAGAGCTGGAGTAACAGTGTGAAGAACGTGCAGATCTGCAGGTAGGAGAAGGAAAAAATAATATGCTTGCAATGGTGACAAACTTGATGGGGATAGTGGCAAAAATTATGGGTCCCTGATAGATTCAGGCATCTGAAATGAATTGCAGTGCTGGAGCAGAAGAAAAACTATACCTCAGAAATAATGTTGGTAACTGATAATAATAATCCACTAAGAAATAGGGCTCTTCTGGAAATTCTGTTGTCTGCAGACATAGCTGTAGTAACACACATTTTGTATTGGAAATTGATATAATCCAAAGAAGTACCTTTGGCTTGTTAACAGCCTGACATCTTCTTACACAGTCTTAAATAGTCCCCATGGCTATGGATAGGAGGATGTATGACCCCAAGAGACAGCTCTCAGAGCCTCAGCCTGTCTCTAGAAGGCCTGTGGGGGACAGAAATTAATTGGTGTTTGTGCTGTCTCAGAATGATGGGTTTCACCGTGAAACACTAGGAGTGTAAAACTACAGAAATGTGATTTGAGGCTAAAGAAAGGGTGAATTCTGGATAAAAGCAATCTGTGAGCCTGACCAGGGTGTGAAGCTAATGAAAACTCAGCCCCTAGGAGGGCAGCAGAGAGGACAAAGCTCTAAGCAAGGATTGAGGATCATGTACCATGAAAAATAAAGGGAGGGGCCTCTTTTCTGCATTCCTCTTCATGGCTACTGGGAATGAGAGCTGGGAGACATGGGGCAAATAGAAGGCTCTGGGGAAACTGTAACATCTTAAAGGGGATGGGAATGGGGTGGCATGCAGGACATGAACAAATGCAAAGATTTCTGGTTTTAGAGTTGCAGCTCCAAAGCTTTTCCCCTCAGATCACTATGGGTTTGTTCACACAAGGCCTTCACAACTTTCAAAGCCTGAAGGAGAAATAACGCACATCCCAGGCACTCTTTAAGATCAAAACTGTGGGCACCTTAGAGGCATAGGCACTACTGTTTGTTTACTCAGCTATGCCAGCAGGGAAGGGAGTGGTCTGTGGGCTATGTTCTCCACCATCCTGTTCAAGGGCTGATAAAAACCAGAAAATTTTGTGAACACCTTCAGTGATATGTGCTGTCAACACCTGTGTGAGCGGTGAGTCAGATGCCTGAGCCCATGGCCATATGTGCAAGGACAGATGCACCCACATTGATAAGTTCTGCAGTGGTTGTTGGTGACTGCCTACATTAATACAAATATCCTAAGATCTTAGTGTTAGTTCTTATTCCATATATTGGGAAAGCACTGACTTTTATGACAATGTAAACGGGGGAAAGAAGAGAAGTTGGTAGACTCTGTGCAGAGGAAAAGCACTCCATGAGAGCAAAATTCTGAGCAGTGTTCCACTGTGCTGATTTGGAACAGGTCCATTGTATTTTCAGCAACTGGCAGTTGGGATTGTTACAATTCCTTGGCAAGTACAATAGAAAGATGGTGGTTTCCGGGGGCATAATAAAAGAATGAGCCCCAGCTTTTGCACACTGCATTTTATAATTGCATGCCTGATGTGCACAATTGGGCAGCACTGCCTTACTCGCCTTAATCCGTCTCTCTCTCACTTCCTCACCCTCCCTCACAGCAGCAATAGCTGGTGCAGCTTGGGCAGATCATTGGGGAGATCACAGAAAATGAAAAGAGCTCAGCTATAGTCTTAACATTTTTCCCAAAGGATTAATTTCACCTGCTTCTCCAGTTTTCCTGATAGACTTTTTTTGCGCTTTTTAATCCAATAAGTATGGAGTTATTTCACATTTTAAACCCCTCTAAATAGTTTTAGGAATGGACTTGCTTTTTCCTCCTCCCCCAGCCTTTTTTTTTTTTTTTTTGACAAGTCAGAAAATGGTGAAGTAAGCGGACAGAGTAACTGAGAGCTCGAGAGGGAGAAGACGCTTTCTTTCTTTTAGTGCAGTGGGCTGAGGCAAAAAGGCCATTGTAATGGTAAATCGCAGGCAGAAAGGAAGAAAAGGCTGATAATCAATCACCAGCGAAGCATTCCTTTGGATTTTGGCAATTTGCTAGCCAGGGACTTTTAAATCTAGAAACTTGGGGTTTTTTTTCTTTTTCTGCCCACATCTTTAAAAACATGAGTTTGATATACTGAAGACAGGAAGATAAATCTTTACAAAGCTATCACACCCAGAATACCTGAAATGCCAGTAAAGCTTTGCAATTCTGAAGGAGAAACAGCATGCTCAGATGTTGGTGGGAAACGTTTTTAACCCATCACCTTGGACTCCAGCTCTGAAGAAAAATTTCCTGTCTCAGACTCTTCTTGTTTCATGTGTTCAGGGATGACTTGTGGTGGGCTTCTGGGGAGTTTAATTTGCAGCTTCGTCGTTCTATGATTGCCTGAGTGGGTTTTGTATTTGAGTATGTTATAGGACAGATGAGGATGTTAGACAATATTAACACCAGCATATCACCTTCAGAGTCCAGCATCGCCCATAAAGGAAGATACATCTACCTGGAGGCACTGCTTCACGGAGGCGCTCCATGGGGATTCACGCTGAAAGGTGGACTGGAGCACGGGGAGCCATTAATCATCTCAAAGGTATTTTTCTTATTTAAAATGAAATGCAAACATATTTGGGGTGGTGCCTGAATTAAAGGGCAAGAGTTGTAAAATAACACTGAAATGTTATATTTGACACTGTATTTGGCTTGGTTTTGAAAGCACCTGTTCAAGTCAGTACATTTGCTCAGGAGCTACGTATTTGAGCAACACAGGAGAGATTGTTTAACTATCAAAGTGCGGTTTTAGTCCCCCAGGAAGTACCCTGGCTTGCAGAAATTGGCTCTATTTCTTTCACTACTACGAAAGGGAGTGAGTAGGGAACTCTCATGAGGTGATCTGGTGTCATGAAGTCATAGCATATCTGAGCATGTTCAGTAATCCATCACCACCTCTTCTGAAGAGAGAAGAAAATGCTTTAAGTCACATGATGTGATGTTGGCTAATTAGAAGTGTGTGAGGGGAAACAGAATAATAAATACTTGTACCTGTTTGGTATGTGTATATATATTATGCTGTGTTAGCTGTTGTCTCACCCTACATACTCTCTATTTACTAAATATCCATTTTGTATTGTACACCTTCAAGATTTTTATGGTTTTAATTACTCATGATTGAGTATTGTCAGAAGGCAGCTAGTACCACAGCTCACAAGGATATTTTGAAGGGGAAAAATAAAAAATGGGAGAAAGTTCCTTGCTTTCATTAAAAATGGGCTCTTAAAAGTACCTCAAGATGCGGATACTGAAGACAATGGATTTTACTAAAGCATCAAATTGAATCTGTGAATGTCTATAATATGTTTGACCTATGGCTCTAAAACTGTTACGAAAATAGGATTTAGGTAATTCTGAGATTTGACCTGTAGTAGCTCTTAACCATATTTCTCTTCTGTGTCATCTGTCTGGTGCGTTCTGCTTGTTTATACTATGCATTTATACAGTGAGCTGCTAGGTGCATATATGTACTTATGTCTGATCTTACTTCCTCATGTAAACTGGGACATATGTGGGGAATTCAAAGGATCAGAACCAATGTCAGCTAAAAGAAAATGCTGATACTCAAAATGAATGTTATTCAAATCCTGCGACTCACTGTGCAGACACATTTGCATGGAGACTGTCAGTCACTTCAATAGTTCACCTGAAATAAATTGTTTTGTAATGAGTGCATCTATATATTGAAAGTAAAAAGGGGGACTTCCCTAAAAGTTCTTTCATCATATAGGGATTTTAGAAAGTTCACTTAATCATCTTTCTTGCAGGATCTTCTTGGAGATAGATTGACATAGCCACATAAAGCAAAACTAGCCCCACTGAAATGGTGTTGTATTTTTTAATTTTATAAACATGAGGGACTAACACTTCAGTCAGGTTGTTCACTTTTATTGGTAGCATTCTGCATTTGTGGTGAAAAAGTTTTGTTTTGCTTTGACATTCTTCTGTGATGTAAAAAGCGCCAGCCCTCCCCTTTTTCTTTCTTTTTTTTTTTTTTAATTGGTGGCAGGGAGGCAGAGAGGGAGAGAGTTGGCTCTGGCTGCTGAACATTAATTAATCTATGGGATTTGGTTTCCACAACAACCAGGCCCCTTAATGTCAAACATGCCTGGAGTGTGCATAGTGCCACTGGGAGCTCTATGACTTGTGCCTGCCGTCTGTGAAACAACACTGCAAAAATGTGGTGGGTTCTTTTTTGCCTTTTTTTCCCTTAGCTTGCAGCTACTGCTCGGTTTGTGTTCTCAACGTTAGCATTTGGTTGTTCTGCCCATGTGTCGGTGATGCTGAGCTGGAGGGCAGCTTGTGTGTGAAAACTGTGCTTTCTGGAATTCATGCAGAACCTCGAGCTGCTTCCTGGTTTCCAGTTTCAGCTGAGAAATTCCTCTTGTATTTGAGTTCTCTTTATGCTCTTCAGAATTAATTGCATATTAGTCATTTGGCTAATTCAGTATTCTTCTTCTGATTATACTGTGAAGCAAAGAGGAAGTGGGATAATGTGGGGAAATGGTAAACTTAATCGTGTTACAGGTTAAATTCTGTACTTGCACAAAAGTCCTTAGAGAATCATAGGATGGTTCAGGTTGGAAGGGACCATTAAAGATCACACTACTCAAACAGGTATGCCCTAGGAATGATCCAATAGCAATTCTAAATAATATTAACTATAAATATCAGATAATGTAGATGTCAGTTTTTCAATTCTGATAATTCATAATACAGGTAGGAGATTTATTTCTGTTTCAGCTCCCTGGTCTGTTTTGGCAAATACATTATATTTATGTCCACTTAACTGTCTGTTTGCATTGACAGAATGGTGTTAAATGGCCTTAGTGTAAATAAAAATGTAGATTTCAGCTAATATTTAAGCTTGTAATCATGAAAGCTTGCAACATGACTTAAAACAATCAAATTAACATTGTTGTATTGTTATAGCATACCAGACAGATAGCAAATCTGTTTGCATGTGATAATTCTTTCTAGCCATCAGAAACTGATGCTCATTTGGGACCCACAAGTATTGGTCTGTCTCAGCTTCAGACCAAAGGCTATGATAGAAACTAAAACCCAAGATGAGTGAAGCTACAAAAGGTCCAGAAGCACAAACACTGTTTCTCTCAGCCCTGTGCAGTTCTTTTTGGAAAGATAAATTTTTTTCCACCAATAATAAGCCAAGAAATTACCCAAAAGCAATGGGAGCAACAGTTGGGACTATAGATTGCAAAAACCAGCCCTATGTTCTCAGCTGATAGAAGGTGCTGTGTTAGAGATCTGATTACCATAGCTGTAGTACTGCCTTCGAAAGAAGAACAAGTTATCTACTGCCTTTCAGGAAAAGTCTCTCTGCTGCTGTAGAGATGTATTGCTGTGCTGCTGTGCAACAAGACAGGCTCATTTCTCAGTGTGTGTGTGTGTGGTTGAGTGCACAGATAGGCACACTTAGAGTTAAACACACTAGTAAATGCTTTGCTGAATCAGGCATGATGCTCAGCACATCATGCAACCAAGTCTAAATCAACTTGTCAAAAAGGTTGGTTGTAGAGCTAACGTGAATTTAGATAGCATAAAAAGGTCATTGGTTTTAACTAACACTGTTAATTTTTCCCTTGTGGAAAGAAAAACCTATTCTGAAGCAGTTGATACTTGACAGCTAATTCTAAGTCCTCAACACAGGTCTCTTCATAGTGTGTTTTGCTGGAGGTGAGGGCAGACCATTAACCAAAAATATTACATCTGACCCATATTCTCCCCTCTCCACAAAGGAAGCTGCTTTCTCATTCCCTCTAGTCAGCTTTGTTTTATCTTGTTTCTGGACTGACTGTATATAACTCATCACTCGAAGGCTGTAGTATTATTATATGCTAGGATTCTGCCTGTATAGAGCATTTAAAGGAACATACTGATTTTCAGCTAAAAAGTTTGGAAATGCTGGCAGTGTGTCAGCAAAATGGAAACTTGGGGTGTTGACTGGCCTAGAGAGCAGCACTTAGCCATCTAGGGAGTGTAAGGAAGTTCTCTTTGTCTTCTGGAGGTGTGTGTTGGGCCACACTGCTTCAGGATTGTGCACAAGCTTAGGAGGGACCCTCAGAAATAAGCTTTGTGGAATCCTCCCAACATTAATTTTTGTTGTACCAGAAGGAAAAGAATGGAAGAATAGATCAAAAGTAGTCAGTTTGACATTGCTTTTCTGCTGCACCTCAAGGGAACGTCCAAAAATCAGTGCCTAAATGAGCACCAGGATGTCACTGGTTAGCAATGGAACAACATCCATAAAGATCAATCGTAGGCTGCACATTAACAAAGTGTATTTTCTCTTTTGTATTGATGCTGTGGCACAGAACATGTTGTTGGTGAGGAGTGTGGATGGGAGTTTGAAAGGGAGCTATAGTCTTACCATCCTTCTGGGGAAGGATTTCTCTTTTATGTGAGCTTAGAGAATAGCTCATGATAGACTACTGAGCCAGAGGCATAGTGACTTGTTCTGTCACTATTTTTTAATTATTATTATTTTTTCTTTGAAAGTTTTAGCACTTGTTCCTGTCTGGTTAGTTATTGACTTTATTTTTCTCCTCACTACTGAAGAATAGCTTGGGGCTTCTGTGTCATTAATGTTTTAAAAAAATAGCCCTGTTCACTATTAATCTTCCAATGTACCATGAGTGGGCTGATGCAGGTTTCACTTTCAAAGCTGGTGTTATGCTCATGCTTTCTTGCAGAGCATTTTCTGCACTGGTTATGCATTTAGGGCCATAGATATGGATGTTGTGTATAATATGGCAGGTACCTAGAAATGTGTTTTTTATTGTTTGAGAATAGAACAAGAATGCTATAAAAGAATCACCTGAGTGCTCATCTCTCACTACATCAGCTTACAGGGCATAGAGGGTTGGCACATTCCATACTCCTTCACTTCTTGTATCCACTGGGGAAAACTAAGTGGGCAGTAATTAGCCAAGGACTAAACCATAGTGTAATTGCTTGTGCTTGGTCTCAGTCCAAAGGCAGGAGAAAAGGTGGTCCTGTGAGCAAAGAGAAGTACAGACCTGCAAAGATCAAGGACCAAATCAGCCTGGTCAACAGAAACTATTTCTTCCCAATTCCCCTCTCCCTGCCCCTAGTACTTGTTTCAGCTTTGGCACTGGAGAGGGGTGTGCTCTGTCTGCATTTGAGCTCAGGGGTTCACTGTGCAAATTCATCTGCCTACACATCTGATTCCTGGTGCTAGACTGTGGCAGCACACAGGGCAGACGCCTGATCCCAGACAACATGGAAACCTGGGTGATGCAGACCTTGGCTGTCAGAGGAGCCGAAGAGAACTGGTGCTGTAACTGTCTCGGAAAGCGAAGGGGCGGTTCTTCATCTCTCTTTCTTGTTTCTCAGCGCTCAGGTTAGGGCCTCCTGAAAGACTGCTGATGCCAGCACAAGGGACAGGATCATCTACCTTTTCTTAAAGCTAGGGAGTGGCTTGATGAAAAGGCTTCTGTTGTCAGCCCCCTCCATTAGACTGCTGATCATTCTCAGCACAAAAAGACTTCTGTTCACTTCCACGGCACTGAATTAGCAATTGCAGACAAACCGAGTGGCTGAAGTGAGCAGGGGCTTGCTGGGCGCTGCTGCTGCACTAGCAAAAGCAGTAGGAGCTTTTCAGGCTGTTGGAAGTGGTAGTGCCAGTTGGTCTGTGATGCATCATGATGAGCCCACCTACAGGGAATACCTTTTTTAACAGGACAGGTCAGCACAGATGAATGCCAACATGCACAGACAACTCTGATGAAATGTTTATGAACCTGCATGTGGAAGGAAATTACCCTTGAAAAAAGTCACACCTGTATGCTGACACAGGGTAGGGATGACAACTGACCAGTGTCTGTCTCCAGTTGACCAGTTGTGCTTCAGAGTTACCTCCTTACCAGAGCTGCAAAGTTTTGATCCAAATCCACAGAGACAGCTCGTTGGAAAGATCACATCTCCACCACTGCATTGCAGCCACGTGAGTTACAGAGGACCACATGCAGTCACAAAAAGGTGTAACAGAAGAAATGTTTTCTTCTCAGGTTCTTGCACAGAGGGGAATCCTGTGTGATTAAACATGTGTAATCCTTAGGGTCAATAAATGAAGCCTTCATAAATCCTGCCCTGGCTTTAGCTTACATGAAGGAGATTAGACAGAAATATTCTATGTATCCTTGTTCACTTGGCTGTAGCAGGTATAACAAGAGTTCAGATTTACACTGATCCTAGAATGAGAACCAGAGAATACACTCTTTACATCAGTGTTTGTGTAGAGTAGATGATTGCTTGTGAAAGGCTCTACTACGTTCAACCTTTCCCACGCTTCTTGGGAGCCCAAGGCATAGGCAGAAAAAACAACATCAATAACAGAGCGGGAGCTGAGCTAATCTCAACTCAAATTTCATCAGCGTTTGTCTTTAGGATCTTTTGATGAAGCTCAAAACTGTGTGGAGCATGAATCCAGCATATTTCTGTTGTGCATGATCTACTCACGCTTTGGGAGGGATCTTTGACAGTGAAAATGAGGTGAATTTGCTTGCCTCTTAATTTGCTTGCCAGCAAACATTGGTAGTCAAGGAAAAAATGTCTAGAGGCCTTTGAAAATAGTCTGTTAAGCCACAAAATTTGTCTCTTATTTGTGTATTTCCAAAGCCTTGAGTGGATCACCATCTGGTGGTAGCAGAGCATCCCCCACCAGTGTCAGAAAACCCTGAAGTATGTTGGTATCCATCAGCCCAGGAGGCAAATCTCTCTCCTGCTTGAGAGCTGAGACAGTAGACTTTGCCTTTGAGCATGAGCAACCGAAACTGATGGGCATTCTGCCGTCATTGTGGAGTCCTCAGGCTGCATTTCTGACCCTCCCTAAGAGAGGCTTTCTTTTCCTGGCTGACACAGACCTGCCATTATGATTGTAACAGGGAATATCCAGTTAATAATAGAAAAAATTCAGCATCAGGACTAGCTTGTCTGCAGGAAGATTTAGCATCCTCTGGTTGCCTGGCACCCAGCCACATCAACCTCACATCTTGGGTTTCTTTCTGTGAAGTTAACAGCGTGCTCTGCATGAGGAATGCCTGCCAGTGCAGGTTGCTGAACAGGACCAAGCCTGCTTAGTACACATGACCCTTGGGTAGCCTTGACTATCACACACCAGTGATGGAGCGAGGGTTGATAGATATTTGGATGTTTCACCTACTCTAACCCCTCAGCTTTGCCTCACTTACTAGGTTCTTGGTTCTGAGGGAGATCTGGACTGCATACTTCAGATGAACTTGCCAGAACCCTAGCTCTTTATAGAGACTCAGGTCATAAGTTGTTAAATGCCAGAAAGCATCTTTTCCCTGTGCCCAGGGCAGTTGAGATGGGTTGTGAGGAAGAATTTCTTTGCTGAAAGGGTTCTGAGGCATTGGCAGGGGTTGCCCAGGGCAGTGGTGGAGTCCCCATCCCTGGAGGGATTGAAGAGTCGTGTAGACACAGTGCTGAGGGACAGGGGTTAGTCGGGGACTGGGCAGTGCTGGGTTCATGATTGGACTTGATCTTAAAGGTGTTTTCCAATCCAGGCCATTCTGGGATTCTGTGAGATACAGTGTGTGTCTATTTATCACACTTAGCACTCTGAGTGAAAAAAAAGTCTTCCTAAATGTTGTCAGCTTTTTTTAAGTAAGAGAGAGCTTCTGTAGGTTCATTCACATGGCTGAGCTAGAAATGGAGTTCTGGTCTTCCCATTTTCAGCCAGACACTGCCTAAATCTATTTCCACAACTATTGTTACTTTGCCATGAACTGAAAAAAAAACCCCAAACAAATAAATGATTCCAGGTTTCTTGGTCAATTGAAACTGGGGAAAGGTCAACAGGAGCAGAAAATACCAGCTTATCCAGGACACAGCTTGTTTAACATCCTAACTGGTATTCAAGCATAATATTAATTTTTCACACTTGCATTAAAAAAATAATAAAAAAAAATCAAACCCCAGTGAAGAATGCTTCCTGCTGATAAGAAAATCACTGTGCTTAAATTCATTAATAGAATAGGCTGTGGGATACATTTCAAAGCGTGGGGTGAGAAATAAGCTCCCAAATCCCATTAAGAAATAACAGGATTTATGTGCATTCCTCCCATATATTAACTTTCCCCTCTGGAAACGTCTTGTGCTGAGTTGGTACCAGTTTTCAGGCAGGTGCAGTGTTCTGCAGTTCCCACAGACCTCTGCAGATAATCTGCCAGCCTGAAAGCCATTCCCTATTCTCACCCAAGAATGGGGATTTTCCGAGGCACGGATGAGTGACGAGTTTGGCTGACAAATGTCATAGCTCTGTGTTGTACTGCGATTCAGTCACACATTCTGCAACCATGCTGTAAGCAGTTTTGGCCTGGCCCTATCAGCAGTTAAATGTTTTAAACACCAGCCAACAGAGATAGAGGGGATTCTGGGTTTTAAGAGCCATTATCAATAGTGGGTCGTTTTCTGAACATGACTTGACATAGAGAGGTACAGTTGGTGATGCTCAGATCTTTGGGGAATTGGTTTGTATTGTCAGCAGGGTCAGTTTTTATTTGCAATATGTTGGAGGTTTTCCACCTTTTTATTGAAGGCAAGTTTTTGGAAATATGCCAAATCTTCATGTTTGCTGTTACTTGTAAGAGTTTTAAAACCATGGATTAATATCAAATGTTAATTCATCTAAAATGGGAGATAAAAGTATGACAGAAATATTTGTCACAGAAATGGGAAGCAGATCAATTTTAAAAAGTGGAAACAGTTTCATGGGGCAGAAGGAGGCCAGAAGGGTCTCTGGGATCCCTGAAGAAGACACTTGTTACGGCAAAAGGTGTTTATTTCAGAAGAATCAAGAAAGCACAGAGTCTGCTACATGTTGCAGAAGTGTCCTGACACTTGTAGAGAACTGCTGACTTCCTGATACAAAGTGTTCACTGTGGTCATACAAAAGTATTTTTGTTGGTTTTCTGTTCAGCTTGTATTTAGTGTTTATGTTTTCTATCATGGTAGTGCCAGCCGATCACAGTTGGAAGCTGTGACCCCTTTATGCTGTTTATGGGTGTAATAAAAAAATCTGCTTCCGGGCATTCAGAGTTTATGGTTGAGAAACAGTCACGAGATGTAAATATAAAGAAAAAATATGGCAATGGGTGAGGAGTGAAGCGAGGGTGAGTCTGCAAATACACCGGTGAATTTAGTACCTCATGGAATCATGATATTGCTTGGAGTTTGTTCATTATTTAATGTTTGATTTTAAGGTGTTTACAGTGGCATATAATCACTGGATTAATCCTGTCCTTGAAAGCTTACATCTGTGCTGGATCCATTATTGCTATTTTTTAAATTTTCATATTAAGATATGCATTACTTAAATGAACACTTCATTTGGAAAAGTGTGTTGGTCTCTAATGTCATATCACATGTTTTTATACATTGGTTGAGGACCAATCTTGCAAATGGCCTGAGAAAGATCCACATTTCTCTAATGCTGTCTCATAGAAACTGGGAAACGAGCTGATGGAATTCAGACCAAAGATCTGGCTGTTTTCCAGGAGCAAATACATGGCAAGACACATTTCCAGTTTCAAGAGAAAGGCTTGAAATGGAGAAAGAAATGCAAAACATTTGGACAGAGAGGGGTGGGGTTGTGGGAGTAATCTTCATTTTCTCAATGATTCCTCTCCCCTCCCTTCTGCCTCGCTCCATTTCATGTTTGCTTAAAAGCAGTTGCCAGTGTTTGTTGAATAGTGTCAGCGTAGAAGGGCTGCAGCCACTGACCTGACTGTAAGGCAACAGCAAAAGGTTAGTAGAATTAGTCTTGTACTGCAGACTGGTATTAATAGTTGTATTGTAGTGCTGTTGGCACCAGCTCTGCAATTAAATAAGTTGTTGGCACTCTTCCCTAGGTTAAATTGCTACTACTGTTCCCCCTGCTTGCAAGTCAATGAGTCCGACACTTTTGGGGAGGCAAGTTCAAACATTTTTGTTCTTCTGGGATTCTGCACATTTCTGATTTCAAGCTAAGAGGTTTCTGCTGGCTTTCCAAGTCGACCTCTGTTGTTGTTCTGTCTCTGCAAACTCATGCTGGAATAGCCAAGCAGGGAAGGAGGTCCGTGAGGGGAAAAAGGCACCACAAAAGACTGATGTAGAAACAAATGCCCTTAGAAGGGGTCCTTGCTTTCTCTCATGGATGGTTCTTAGCACTGGGCTATTGTTGAAGAGGATTAGGTTTCCATCACAGCTTCATCAGGGGCAACTTACCCTTTTCATCAGCCCAGAAAGACACAAATATGGGGGGGATAGCCCTGCCTTTCCTTGCCCAAAAGTGCAAAGCAGCCACTTTTTCCACTCCTGCTTTAGTCACTGGCAATGGGGTTTGGCCCAGGAGCCCACGCACCCCTCTGGGCTGTTCTACAGTGGCCACTTAGAGCAATACACCTCCCCAGTCCTGCTGGCCAGAAAACTTTGTGTTTCCAATTTATTAACAGTTCCTTCTGCTTTGGGAAAAGGAGTCCTTCTTCCCAAGTCTGTCTCTAATTTAGCAGCAGATGCTGGCCTGCCAGACAGCACCTATGTCTTCATCTCTTCACTAAGAGACAGATATAAAAATCACTCTTCCCTGGCATATAATAGATTTGTTTTCCTACAGTGTTTTTAGTAAAGCTGGGGAGTCAACCACAGTCTGACTTCTTTTTGTGACCTACGTTAAAACTAAGACTAAGATGCAGTCCAGTCCTTTGAGATGGCAAACCATAAACATCAGACACAGGAACTGCAAGTGCTTCAGTCTCTATTTCCCTGTGGCCAGTGTTGAAATGCAGCAAGACTGGGGAGACTCTGCTACTTGCTGTATGAGTTGGGAAACTTGTATATGTAATGGCTTTCTAAGAAACTGGTGCTATACAGAGAGATGTCTAGGGAGAACCTTAATCTGTGCTTTCCTTAAGTCTGGTTGTTTAATCAATCATCAGAGGTTAATAACAAACTGCATTTAGGGGTTTCCCTGTCTACCAATGGCATGATGTTTCTGTGGCTTATATCAGTGTTTAGTGGAGACTGATACAAAGTGAGCTGCTAGCACATCAGTAGAAGTTGGAGGTTGGGAGAAGGGAGCAAGCACAAACAAACGTAGCACGCTTGAGTGACTCTGTCTCTGCTACTTCTTGTGTATCTCATCAGCTGCTGAAACAAAAGGTTCCTCTGCTGGTTGGAGCTGAAGAGAACCAGGGTGAGTGTCTATTGTTCTATATGTTTGATTGTTCTTGGGCTGTGATCTTGTCAGCTCTTGTTAGCTCAACAGGTTGGACTGTGTCACTCCCTGGATGGGAGACTTTGAAATGCAATGAGAAGTGACACAGAGTGGTTCAGTCTGTAGCCCTGCTCCCTCTGAGTCACTGCTGAATCCCTGACCCATCCGGGTTTGAGGTGGAGAGGGTGTGATAGTGCTGCTCTAGGAGATGTTCTGGCTTTGGTGATGAGATATTATAGAAGGTCAGTATGTCACCTATTTTATTAGGAAAAAAATGTGAATCCACGAGCCAAATTCTGTTTTAGATAAATTTCACACCAACACCTGCACCATCACTTCAGTATTTTCTTGTCCTAGAACAGCTAAGGGTTGTGAGTAGCTGTTGTGAGGTGCTTTGATAGCAGATGACAGTGCCTGCAGTGAAATGATTGTATTTTTTTTAATATATATATATATATATATGTATACGTGTGTGTGTGTGTGTCAGCTGAGAGTGCTTATAGTTTGTAATCCCATGAAGTAACAAGATGAAAAAAAAATTCATGCTTTTGAGATGAGTTGGAATATATGCTGGAATATAGAACTGCAAGGTAATACACAACTGGGTTTGGAGGGGTTCCTGCACACCAATTGCAAACTTTCCTCTTGGCTTAAATCTAAGTTCTATAGACAGTGAGAGAGAATGAGGCATTACCACAGAAAAAAGAAATGGGAGAGCTAGAGGGAAAGGAGTAAATAAAAAAATTCAGGGCTTGGATGACATTTTGATGTTGACAACATAGAAGTGGTGCTAGTTACAAGGTCTGATCTATGCATCCAGTCATCTCAATTTAAACCCTCTTTATAATTCACAGGGGGTTGTAGTCTGCCCTCGTACTTCTGGTCACCAGTTGTAGTCCAAGCAGAATACTCAGTCAAATGTCTTTGCTTAGTTGCTGAGTGTTCAGCACTGAAGGGTTGAGTCCACTTTTCTTTAGGGGAATTTGAAAATGGTGGTAGTATCCTGCCATTTCCAACCAAAGCATTATTTTCCATCGTGCCCATGGCCGTGGTGTTGACAAATGACCTAAGGGGCACAAATTATTCCAACAGCAATTGAATCTGAGTGCCAGTGTTGTGAGGCTCCCTACAACTCTGGGATATCGTTGGCCACCGTCAGTAGCAGTACCTAGCAATCTGCAAGGCAGGCTTATTGTGCCAGAATAGGGGTTTAAGGTATGAATGCATACCTGTTCTAAAAGTTGATAATGTGGGAGCTAGGTAAGGAAACCAAAGTTAGAAAGACACCTCTCTACACGTGAAAGAACGTGCCTTTCCAAACTCTGCATATATCCCTGCAAACTCCCTGTCTAAAACACAACCCAAAAGCAAGGCAAGAAAAGGAAATGGACAAAAGAAAAGTGTGGTTGTGTCATAGCTGCCCAACAGGCAACTCTGAGATCCTTCTGGCAAGATCAACTGAAGCTGAATTTGTTATTGTTTGGCTTGTGTCACCCAGCTGGTCGGGTCAGAGAGCTTCTCTGACCTGAGTCCATGAGTGATGGACAGGTCTGTAGAGGGCATTATCACAACATAATCACATGGAATGAAAGGAAAACCGTGTGTGCCTTTCTTAACTTTCCCCCCTCCCCATTCTCCAAATCTTTGGGATAATGCATCTTTTCTTGTTTTACTCTGAATCTGTTAATGCTTCTGTTATATAATAAGGTTTTCCCAGCAAAATATAGCCTGGAGAGTAGCAAATGGAGCTCTTCCAAGGATCCCCCAAAAGCTGCAAAGATTCTGTTGTACTCCTAAAGGCAGCATTAATCATGGTCAGAAACATTTCATGCTGGGTTTTAGTGTCCTCTCTGGTTTCTTCTGTCCCTCAGACACTAGTGGAAATTTCAACTGACCACCAAACTGGTGGGTGGTGGTTTTTTGTTTATTTGTTTGTTTTTTTCCCTGGTTTGAAAGTTAGTGAAATTGGTTTTGAATAGAACAGAGGGTCTGTAAGTTCTTAGTGGTATTACTGCTCTTGTCAAAACCAACAGCAGCCAGGAAGAAAAATGCTGGGAACCCAAAGACACTGGTGAGGGGAAGACCAGAGGATGAATTCTGTTTGCCTGTGGATTTTGAAATTCCTTCTGTCTTTTTGTGTATATCTGTATATATGTGTGTTGCTGGGTTGGGGCGAGTGTAGGAGGAGAAATGCATTTGGAGCAGGTGATGTCAGGAGTTCAGTTGTTCACTTGGATTTGCAGGTTTTATTTAGTCACAACATATTGACCATAGCGTGAAAACTAATTTTTAATACATGGAAAACTTAAAGAATATAGAACTATGAAATATTCTTGGTTTGATGGCTTGTATAAAGAGATTACTTCTTGTGTGGACCCTGAACCAAAATTGTGGCAAGACAAAAAGAATAAAAAAAAAAATCAGGGGTTTGTGTTGAACTAAAAAGTTTTGTTCAACCTTGTAAAATAAATGCAGGTGAACATTGAAATGAAAAAAATAACTGAAAACTAAACCAAAATATCCTACTTTTAAAATATCCAAGTTACAAGTTTCAACCCTTTCAAACTATTCTTTTCCCTGCCTTTCAGGGATCAAAAGCATTTACTGCATTTAACCTGCATGTGGAAGCAGCCTTGTTCTTGCCACTCAGAATCACACTATAGCTAAGTAACGATGCCTTACTCTTGTCAAAATATGTCTTTCCAAATAAAGCTCTGCTTGAACATGGAGCAATTTAGACTTCATACAACCCACAAATGACATTGCTTATTATCTTTGTAGGTTGTTTTGTCCTTTTGTCTTCTGGTGAAACAGAGCTGAAACTTGCCAGAATCCTCCTTTAAGACTTTAAGAAATAGTACAAGGGATATATCAAGCTCCCAGGAAAATTTACGTAGTGAGGTAGAATTTTCATGAAGGAATGGATGTGGTAATATCCCTGGATATTATTCCAGTGCATTTCATATTTCTAATGCAATTGTGGTGCTCTAAACCACATCTTTTGTGGGGGTATACAATGATATCCACGATTTGCGCTGTTACCTTTTCCTCTTGTGTACAGGAGCAATAAGGATGGATCAGAATTGGTCTGTGCTGTATAGTCTGAGCAGTTGTAGTTGCTGAGACAGGAAATAGAGGAAGTGTGTCTCAGATCAGCATTTCTCAAACATGTTCATAGACACATCCAGAGCCGGCACAGTGTGTCAGCACACGACGATATTCTGCTGCTCTTACAGCTCCCTGTATCTCCTCCAAGCACAGCATCGCAGCGAGGCCCTAACGAGCACTTGGAGACTGGCTGGAGATGAGACACAGGGCCTGTGGCTGTATAAAGTAAAATAAATTATTAAGTGGCAGTCAGGAAAAGCAATGTTGGCTGACAAACGTGGACTTGGTTTTGCTAGGCAGCGTTGCTGGCGTTATTCCAGCGTGAGAGGTGTCAGTAGAAGCACCCCAAAACACAGAGTCATTCAGAACTGCAGGTTACTTTCATACTAAGAGTTTTCGTACAAAGAGCTATTTTTTTCTTTCTCTACGAGTTTCATATTTCTGCCTGCAAGAAATACCAATTTATTTCATCCTTGGCTACTGACACAGTTTTACAATGGATAACAAAAAATGTTTTATGGGCCCCTGGATCCACTGCAGCCTGTGGAGTAATGTGAATCAGGCAAGGGTTGGTCAGCAGGTCAGGGATGCAGGTGAATGAGTCCTTTGTTATTCTTGCACTTGTGAAGTTGAGGTACCACTCATATTGGGGAAAAACTAACTTTTAATATTTTTCAGTTACCAGTGATTCTGAAAAAGGCAGTTTGAGCTCTTTTGTGTGGCACGTTATTTGATTGAAAAGGCATCTCCACATGAGTACTAGCTTCATGATCAGTATTGATAAATCACTATTGATAAGTAATAATACTTGCAAGATAAATATGTATTGATTTGTATTTGAGCTCTATATCCTGTGTGCTGCTTAGAAAGACATTCTACAGTGGTAGCCATTATCGTCTCTAGTGGATGTACACACTGCAAGCCAAGGACTGGAAATGGCTTGTTTGATGTCAAATGGTCAGTGTCACTTTCTCTAATCCTTACACATGTTTACAATTGAATGCCAGCTGGCAGAGATCCTTGCACCAAACTCCTGTTTAGAGACTTAATGCTTAACACAGGAGGTAATTATTTATGTCTTTTACCAAGCACCAGTGGCCTGCAATTCCCCCTTCGAGTGTACCTAGGAAAACATCTCTGAAAAGAACACTGAGCAATGGCACAAATGAGTGAATACATTTTTGAAGGCTATGACAATCTGTGATGAGGAGGTGTGTGATAGATAGGGGAACGTACAAAATGATGTTACACATCCCAAAAGTGTGTTGGCACCTAAATACAGGACTGATGTGCAGGAACACTTAGTGACCAGGGAGGGACTGAGTCCTCTTAAAAAAATCTGACTTTCTCACTCAAGTTCCCTGTTGGCTACTGCTCTTACATATTAATACTCAGAAGCTCTCACCCGTGGTGTCTTTCCACCCAGAGGGGATGCTCTAGCCCTTTGCCCGTGAATACTGCAGTGGAGAGAGGTGGGGAAAGAGAGTACTGGGAGGTGATGTTATGATGGCCATCGTCCCCAGGGTTGGTGAGGGGACCTACATGAGAGAGCAGAAATTCCTGCTGCCTGAGCTAAAAAGCTCAGCTCTGAGCAGAAGGTTGTGAAGAACTGGCTAAGGCCAAGAAGGAGACAATCTCCCCCCACAATCCCAGCTGCCAAAACCTTCTTACTTCAACTATTCCACATAACTTGTGAGATTTGTCTCTAAATCTAGGGGGTAGCACTAATCCAGGGAAAAGAGGTTTTGGTAGTGTAAGGCCTTGTCAGTAGAGCAGCTTGTGAGAGCGAAGCAGCTTTTCTCAAAGCTGGCATATATACCCCAGTCTGGTGCTCCTGTGCCAGCCTGAGCTGTTGGCCTTGCGCTGGGTGCAGCGTGTGAACTCATCGCTCCATTGGCATTGGTGCCATAAGCACGTGTTGGAGTGATGCAGACACCTCTAGTCCAAACAGGCCGTGACCATAGGTTAGACAACTGACATTTTGTCACCTGTTTCACCACTCTTAACTCGGTTTTGCATGACCAACACCTCAGCCACTTAACTCTGTCCCTGGCTGCGCTGTGCGCTTTGTGTTTGGTGTGTAGCCACGCGTTGCTGGTTTTTATCAGCCTGGTGGAGCATGCTACAGGAGTGGGAGCTACCTGGGGATGCTGGTGCTCAGCATGACCCTTGAGCAGCCCATGGCAATGTCACCTGGAAGGTCATGAGACTTGGTGTTTCTGCCCAACCTTGTTCTCAGTTAAATATTGAGACGGCTGTAATTCCCGGCACATGAGTTATCGCCCTCAAGGGCTGCCTAGCTCCCCAGGGCTTGCCTTGGCTGAGGAGTCCTGGTGTTTAACCAACTCAGCCAGCTCTGAGGTTAGCTGAGGACGGCTGTTGTACGCAGGATGCTGGCTTGCTCCACACCAGCCTCATGCATCTCCTCTCCTCATGGAACATGGGAACAGTCAGAAGAGTATTTGAGAGCAGGATGGGAGCACAAGCCAGACCTCTCTGGCATCTGTGCGTGTGTGTGCTAATGAGGCCCAGAGGTGACGCCAGCCAGCGATCTCCAAGTGCAGTTTGCACATGAGTGCACCAAGAATGCAGCAGCTATTCAACGATAATAAGTTTTTATAAGCACACGTTTCTGACCATGTCAAATTTTGTACCCATTCAGCTGCTAAAATCCATGGAATTTGACACTGGGGAAACAATCACATTTGAGAAGAGCTTGTACAAAGGGGAAATCACATTGCTTCCCAGCTAGAGCCTGAGCAGTTGAATGGCTTTTCTAACACAATATCACACATTTATTCCTTAAGCAAGATTAAAAGAAGAAAGATTAGTCAGCAAGATTAGAATGGAGAACATTCTTAGAGAGTTATATTAACCATAAAGAACCACCTGCTTTCCACAACTGCAAAAGTCAAAGGAGATTTTTCTTCCACAGTTTTGGATGGTAGAGTTCTACAAACACACAAACAGGGCTTTGTCTGTTATCAGCTCAGAAATCCCATTATTTTCTCTAATGTTACGTAGGTAAAGTAAAACATGCTTAAGGGTGTGAATAGGATGAGTGAACAGAAGAGAGTCATGTTCCTAGAGATCTTGGTGTCCAAATACCCAGACAGCACCAGAAAACACTGATGTGGCCAAGGGGTGCTCAGACTGAAATGCAGGGAGTGCACTATCTTCTCCATTAGGAAAAAGATGCTGTAATCTAAATCATTCCTGCTATAGAAAATCACTAGTGAGAGAGACTCAGTAAGCATCAAGCAGGGAAATGGAAAGAAATGGGGCCTGGGAATGAAGAGAGAATAGGGATTAGGATGATACTAAAAAAGAAGAGAAAACAAAAAGCAAAACTGCTCAGACTTCCATCCCACTAAGGTGGGATGAACAGGCTGTGTCAGGTTTGAGCTGGTGTAAAACATGTCACTGATGACAGGAGGCTCACCCTCAAGGACATCACCTCCTCCTGCTCTATAAGACCATCTTAGGCCTCACA
Organism: Caprimulgus europaeus; assembly: GCA_907165065.1. The sequence continues at coordinate 81,886,117 of OU015526.1, forward strand.
TTGCCCCTCAGTACTGTCCATTCCTTAGTTTAAACAGAAGTGCTTCTGGGGTTAAGTAAAGTCCCTGATTCTGGGTTGTCATAATTGCACTAGCAACAAGGTGTCATCCTTCTTAAAAAGAAAAAAGGTGTTAGATTGATTCTTTTTTGTCCACATTGTCTTTGTGAATGAGGTGTTGAAGTACAGGAGGTGAATGCACTGAAATCTCATTTCCCACACTGCTAGTCTGATATCAGTTTACCACAATAACTGCTCTCTGGAAAAACAAACATTAGCTCAGAAGAAGGCAAACTACCAAATCCAAAGAGATGAAATATTAAGGAAATTGTGAGCAGTCACTTGAGCTTGTACAGTAGCACTTAACTTTCTCACCCCAAGGGCTGGAGTGAGGTGAAGGGAGTTACTGAAACTCCTTAACCATGAACCCATTGTTCATTTTCAGCTTTTCCTGTGGGGTGATCGATACTTCAAAACCCATGTGAGAACGGAAGGGAGATTAGGAACAAATAATAAAAGTTAAACCAGATTACAGGCCTGATCCTTTCTCCACTGTGGTTTTGTGCAATTTAATTCCTGGGCAGTGAGGAAAGCAGTATGGTTCAAGGGAAAGGGTCCTGTAGGGGGACCAAGGAGCTTCTGCTTACAATCTGATTCCATCTCTGGTCCATCTTTTGTGTCACTTTTGTTTTGGGGCCAGAGAGACTCTGCAGACTGTTGAGGGTGAAATAAACTCTGCCATAACAAACTTTCTCTCTTTAACAGTGGATTTGTACAGTGCCTGCAGCAGTAAGGTGTGTTTTTTCACAAACCTGTGGTTTATATAGTCATTTTCTATCTTTTCCAGGCCACAACTCATCTTTGAATCAGCTGTTGATGGGGGAGAGAGAAGTGGGAGCTGTGCCTAGAGCTATGGAGAGGGAACCTTTCATAGCATAGAGAGGCCAGAGCTTGGGAATAGCTCTTTCCCACTCTGGGATGGGATTTAAATGACCTACTCTCTCTTTGAGTTAAAAGAAGCTGGTTTGAGCTTATTTCAGCATGCTGAGACTTCTCTTTCCCCAGGTCAAGACAATGACCGAGTCCTGAATGGGTGGATAGGGACTTGGGCAAAGTGATTAGGGCTAGAAACAGGGAAAGTTATGGAGTACTGCTGTTAGCTGGGCTGGGCTAGCTCACAGCCAGTGAAAGGGGATGCTCACCGGATCATGCTGTCTGGGGAAAAATAAAAAAAAGAGGGAGGAATTGTGTGAATAAAGTAGAATTCATTACTGCTACAGAAATAATTACAATGGCCTTTTCCTTTGAGTTCTGAAGAAAAATGTATATGATGCTGAATAGCCATGTAACCTTTTTCTTACATCCTGGGTCAATTTTGCCTCCTCCATCACTTCCATGAAAGCTACCTGATTAATGAAATTCATCAAATATAATGCATGTAGGAATGATTTCCAGAGACCAGTGCTTCAGCTGTTGTAAATCAACACATTTGCAGCTGAGAAATTGGCCTGTGTTTTTCTTCCATTGGCGTGAATAATGTGTCCCTGAGGTGCAAAGCTAATGACTGTAGGCGTACTGCTCTCCCACAGAGGAGAGACTCAGGAATTCAGGTAGGCAGCGTTAGGCATAAAGCTCAGGCACAATGTTCAGCAAAATTCTGAGAGAAAATAATTTTTTAGCTGTCTTTCAGACTAGGCCTTTTGGAAAAATCACTTGCAATAGTTGCAGTGGGATTTTCCTGCCTTGCCCTGATCTTTGAAGAAGGATGCCAGCAACCCCAGAGTAGAGTGCCCTGTTATATTTGTTCTTAAAAAGCTGGCTTTTGGGATAGAAATGTAGCAGAAGGAAAGCAAGAGTAGAAGTGATACAGTCTTGTAACAGAATTTTATGTACTACTTCAGCAGTACATTCAACCTCTGAACTGACATTTAGACAGGAAAAAAAAATGCAGGGAAACTTAATAAATGCATCAAGTCATTCAGCTGAGTGAGTTCTTTTGCTACCCAAATAAAGAGCCACACAGGTTTTGTTTGGAGAGGAGCATTTCCTTCAAAGAGAGCAGCTTGGCAAGGAGCACTTGTCATCGTCACCAAGTGCGAAAGAAGAAATATCTGTTGGCTGACATTTGCTTAAAGATCAGCCACTTCCATGTTTGCTTGTGAGACTGGAAGGGATCACAAAAGAATTTGATTAAACAACAGCATGGATGCTTACAATGTTGGAAAAATGGTTCCAAAATGGAAAGTGTCTTAGACTGTTCTGTGGTTGGGTGTCTGCACAATACAGAAAGCTGCTGTAATGAATGGTGTTAGACAGGAATATTTTATAAGTTCCAGTGCTATCGAATGGGCTGAGATTCTGATGATGAAATGTGGTAATTAAACTAAAGGCAGTGTTTGTGCTTTTCGGCTTTTGCCTTTTCATGCGCTTTTTATTCTTAATGTTGAGGGTAGAAAACAATAGGTTACATATTTCAACTCCATCCTCTTTTCTGGTGTATAGATTCTGAATGCCTAGATAATTTGTAGAGACACAGCCTCTCGCTTCTGCTTGCATCTGATTTATTCTTAACAAAGGACAATTTGACCATATAAATCTCACTTTTGTGTATGTTTGTGTGCCTTAAGTCATTCCTCTCGGGGTTTGTGTATATGTAAATTTGTTTGTGTGTCTTAAGTCATTCCTCTCGGGGTTTGCGTATATGTAAATTTGCAGGATGCTTAATAGAGTGTTTGAAACCCAATTGTAATAACTGCTCGTGGTCTGCTTTATTAGCAGACAGTATTCCTCTCTCTCTCCTCCTTGTGAGAAGGTGAACAAGCACTGTCAAGTAGCAGTGCTCCCATTTATCCCATCTGCAGTACATTTTAGCCTGACACTTGAGACAAAAAGATGGACTTGCCAAACGCGTCAGCCTTCTCCCGAGGCCTTTAAGCGCCAGCAGGGCAGCTGGTGGAGATGTGCAGGGAGCAGACAGGCAGGGCTGAGGGTGAGTGTGCGTGTGAAATGGCAGTGGTGCTGTATTCCTTAGCCCTTCATCTTTGTCCTTGAGCGTTTGTGAAAGAGACTCAGCAAATCTCATCTGGGAGAAGCAGATTCTGGGCTCCACAGAAGATGTTTGTCAGTCGTGATCTCATGGTGCTCGGAGAATAAGAGTGGGAGAATGAAGCCAGTGGGAGCAAGCACTTCCTGACGAGAGAGGGAGGTGGTTTGCTGGGTAACTGCGGTCACTGGCACCGGCAAGTTCTCTTTTGGTTCTTTTTCTTAGTGTTGTACCAACTTGGCTGGCACTGGATTTCTTCTTTGCTGATTGGAAGCTACCAAGGATGTAAAATGCTGCTGTGACATTTGCTACTGTTCTGGCATAGTCTTTAGTCTCTGGACATGAAAACCCTAATATGCTGAAAGTACTTGCAGTTTCTTTTTATGTATGAGGTTCAAACATGCCAAGAAAAGGAGCTGGGTGGTCATATACAGAAATATTTGTGGCCTAAGGGAACCAGAATAACTCCAATGCCTTCAAAGTCCAGTTAACATGACCTGGGGAGCTCAGCTCTATGTGCTACATGGCTTTAGTTCTCTGAACCCAGTGAACCAACTGAATGCAGTGAATCCTGTAGCCAAGTTCTAAACCTTCTGCTGAGGTCATGGAGCTAGACAATGCAAGAACCACTAGGTTTTAAAATGTGGTCTATGTTTTCGGACTGGTAAGGAAAATACTGTGTTAACTGGTTTTAATGCATTTTCCTATCATATTAGCAGATCTGGATGCATTTATTTCGTCCTCATCAATCAGATGGTCAAATTCTGATTCTAGAAACGTGTTCTGTTCTCACAGGACTTTAAAATCTGGAAGGAATTCTATATACATGTAGCATTTTGGTGCCTAACTCCAAACTGATTTCACCTGCCTGCATTTGCAGACATGGGCCTTTACACTGCTCTGCACTGATTTCACCTCTGTACTTCCTGAATGAAAGAAGCATTTGTGGGACTGTGAGAATATGAGATACTAGAGTATCTCGAAAGGCAGCAGATGCCTAAGCATATTGTGAGCATTTGGGCAAAAAAACATAGTTTTAAACAATAGTTTTTAAAGCAAAGCAGTAGAGTTGTAGTTTTGCCAGAATCTTAGTTTTTTATGGGGCCAAGGAAAAGCCATATTTGAAGTTGTAATGTACCTGCAGGTTGTCTGGCTGTATTTCAGTCTGCCTTATCAGTCAAACTGGCATTTGTCTTCCAGTTCTAGAAATGTTATTGTGATGATGATGATGTGTGAAATGGAAACAAGACAATTAGTGTTTCAGACATGCCAAGCTGGCACTCAAACCAACTTATTCTAACTGAAAAGGAACAAATCTGACATGGAGACCATTCAGGGTAAACAGCAGCTACAAAAGAGCAGTATGCCTTTATTTTCTGGTCACGGTAGGTTAACAACTGCTTGTTAGTCCCAAGGTGTTCTCTCCTCCAAGTCTATTGCTTTGGAAAAGAAATGGGGTTTGCCCTTATTACTGAAATTAAGGGTTTTGATCATGACTCTCAGTAAGTGGTGAAGCATGTATTATGAGCTGTTAGAAATTTATTGGCAAGTGTCAGGGCAAAAGTGTTTAGGGACTCTGAGTGCAGGAATGGAGAGTAAGAGCCTTTTTATTTATTAATCACTTCAGTTCACATCTGAAACTCAGCCAACTGAAAAATAATCAGCTCTGCAGACTGGGCACATAGAGCAGAGCATGGTCAGCTCATAGCTTGGTCATGGCATCTGCATTTTACTACTTGTACTTTAGCAGGATATGCCAGGCTTAATGACTCTAGACAATGCTGAGAAAATGTTCATTATATGCAGAAGTTTATTAGATTAACTGACTAGGAGACACGTTGTGGAGAGCTTCAGTGAGACACTGCCAATCCTGATGCTTTATGTTTTAAATTGCATGTTAAGTGTTTTCAGTTTAACTACAAAAAATACATCACCAGGGGTTGAGGCTAAAAGATGTGATTCGAAACAAGGAGTAGCTTTTTATTTGTGAAGGACCATTTGTCAGTGGAACAATTTACCAAGCATCTACCACAGCAGCTTCTTAATCCTTGGGAATTTTCAACTGAAGGTAGGATTGGTTTATGCAGGAATTAATTACTCATGAACTTGTGTTACTATTATGCTGAATGTTTGCAACTGCTTTTTCTGGCATCATAATCTATAAATTGATCTCAGGGGATTGATGGTGTTTACAAACTTGCCTAACAAACTGCAGGAGGGTTTATTTACTTCCTTGTGGAAGTTGCTACAAGCTCTCAAAGCAAATGGGAGAAGCCTGTAATTACTTTCTCAGGGTCACAAATGTTAAAATCTTAGAAAGGTGCTACTTCAAAGACTTTCTGCAGACAGATTTTCAAGTGATTTGCACTCACAAGTGATTTGTGCTTGCAAGATTTTCTAAGAGTTGCTCAGCACTCACCTTGCTAGTTCTGTGCAGGAAAGTGATTAGTTGTGAGGATTCAGCACCAGGATTCAGTGTTGAGCACTGCCAGGTACAACTGGACTTCTGTCAAAAGCTGTTTTAAATAATTTGTTCATAGAAACTGAGTAAGATTCTTTTCTGGCTTCCTACCAGCTCTCTCGGGATTGATAATGTCAGCTCTCGGTATCTTGCAGGGAAAGGAGAGTAAGATCACGAATCAAACTGTTAATATATTTGAGAAGTGAAATCAGAACTGTTGAAGAAAGTTCTTATTGCACACTCCCATTTAATTAATGAAAATGCCAGCGCCGTGTCGAGGTGGCTGTGTTCAGTGCTATGACTGTGTTAGTGCTGAGAAAGCCTTTGCTCTCAGGAGAGCTGAAGGGAGCATGATTTGCTCTCAGGAGCATCTTGCTCTGGGCCTAACTAAAGCACACAGCAAGAGACAATCCTGATCACAAAGAATATATCACTTAAGTGAAAGGGTGGAAGAGAAAAGCAGAAGTAATGCTGTTTGGTTTGTAACAGAGCTCGTTTGATACCAATTCCATAGTGTTAGCCTCTAGATGATGCAGTTTCTCATAGAAGGTATGTTTATTCAGGGTCTGGGCCAGTTGCTGAGGGTTTTAACAGATGGATTATTGGTTTGCCAGTATCTGAGACTTACAGAAACACCTATGATGGCTTTTAACATGTTTTAGTTGTCAGAGCCTATCTGAGTTCTACAAAAAGTCTTCAAGACTTAAATCCCCTATAGCCTGTGGAGGTGGCAGTAGATATCTTTGATAGACTGATGGACCGGGTGGCTGATGCTGTGAAGCATGTAAACTCCCACAGCCTTGTCAGAGGAGTTATGTTCACGTGGGGAGAGAAGTGCATTTGCTATCGCCTCTGAGAAAGCAGTTGCCAGATACTGATCGGCCACATACAGCTGTCCTTGCACCAAGGTTACCCTTGCTGCTACTTGGAATGGAGGGAGGAGAGGATTTAAAACATTTTTGTTCATTAAGTGTGACAAAAGACCTTATTCTGCCCAGGCCTACAGCCTACAAAGCTGTTTAGGGACTGAAAGAATCAATTGAGGTGATCCAGCGGTAGTAGAACAAAAGATCTCGGCCAGTGTAATTAGCTAAGTACTGCATGCTGTTCCTTCAGCCCCCGCTTAGTTAATCAGTCAGGACATTGAGTGATGATACGTATTGCAGGAGAGCAACTGAGTGAAGAACATCTCCCTCAAACAGACAGGCTGAGATCTTACCCTGGCCAGAATCACCCAGGCTCCTCTGGAAGCCGTGTCTGGGTTGTGGTGTTTATATGCAAATGTTTTATCATTAATTGAAACCAACTTCCCAATAGATGGACATCCAAAATGAAGGCAGTTCTTGTGACAAACGGTGACTAGTGGCAGCTATAGAGGATGGGTTCTGCAAGAGCTCTGTAGCCAGTGGATGTCCTGTGAAGCGAGTGTGTCTCAGTGGTTTCTGCCAGCTGAGGTGCTGCCTGGGGGAGCCTGATGGCAGCATGCTCAGTGCCAAAATGCAGTCCCTTAAAAAGACCCTTGTAAAAGGAGAGGGAGCAAAGGAAGCATTTCCTCAAAGGTGAGTTGGAATGAGCTACCAGGAACAGATTTGGTCACTCAGAGTGCAGCAAAAGCCCTCAAAAATGTGGCCTCCTTCAGTACTTAGATAGCACAAAGCTGAGCGCTGTGGCCCGCAGCCTCACGTGCATCTGTTAAACAGCGTTCCGGTAAACCTCACTGAGCAGCTGCACCAGCTATCCCATTGCAGCAATCCTGAGCTAGTGGCACTGGACAGCACCAGGAACTTCATTCCTTCTCCCCAGAGCTGCTGGTTAAGCAAGCCTGACTCTTGCCCAAAAAGGCCTATTCAAATGCATCTCTTTGTCTTACAGATTTGGGGAGGAATTCTAGTGAGGGAGAGAGGAGGGATACCTAGCTTCTGATTCACCAGGCTTCTTGAGTGAATTTCTAAGGCAAAGGAAAGATAAGCAAAAGGGCAACCTAGAAGTTAAACCTCAGGCTAGGACTGAGGAACATCTTGGTTCAGTTTGGGGGTCAGTTGCAGGCTGTTTTGTGCAGTTGGCAAATCCCTCAGTCTGCCCACACTTCCACTTGTGAAATGGGTAACGTACCACTCCATCCCTGTCAATGCTTTGTGTGGTTTTTAGCTCTGTGAAGACATACACAAGCAAGCTATAATTGTGGTGGGGATCTCTAGGATTGCTGTTGTGCTAATAGTAACAGTCCAGTGGCCACTACCATCACTGTGCTGTTTTCATACCTAGTGAGAAACTCTGTATTTTGGCTATGCATGTGATTAAGGCATTAATCCTTGCCCCAGTAAGGGCCAAAATGCAGGAGAGAATCAAACTGCTAAGCCTCTGTTCAAATCTGGGGGTCTGTCCTGTCAGCAAAAAGGAGATTCAACAAAAAGAGGGTCTGCTGGCTCCGGTCCTAACTCAGCTTGAGGAGCAGCTGCTGGGATTTTTACTGTAACTGTTGCTCTGTGCAGCTTTTCAAAGGGCAGCACTGTACTTTTTTAATTATCATGTTGGCAAGGGTGAGAATAAACAGCAGCAGTTCAATAGTAGTGTTCACAAAAGTCTCTGCTGGGACAGCTGGGAAGTCAGACTTGCAGCCCTAGGTTTGTCATCCCATTTCCCTGTGGTTTTGCTCTTCTCCTGCCAGGCCCTTTGAACGTGATCTGAAGTTTTTAAAGCTCGTCCATCCGAGCTTTTCATATGTTCAACTCAGCCTGCTTTGCTACAGACTGGATGGTGCCTGTTCTTAACTTACTAGGTTAAAGACACTCCCTCTGAGAGAGAGGATATCTTTAAAAATCACCTCCTCCATGAGATACCGTGGTCTTGATGTCATGGATGTGAGTCCAGGGTCACATCACAGCCCTTGCTGCTCTCACTCTGCACAGTACCTCTGAGTAACGCTGGAGGAGGAACCATTGAGGGCTGTGGTGGTGCTTGGTATGAAGAAAGCTGGGAAAAATCTTGCCCTAGATTTAAATCATAATTTAGGTTCTGGAGGTTTTTAATGCCTTGGGTCAGTGGCAGAGCTGACAACAACAGAGTTAGTCTTGTGAATCACTGCTTCTGGGATTTAGCCAGGCCGGAGCACAGGCAGGGGTTGCTTTCTGAGGTAGTGGAGCGGGCTGTCCTAGAGAGGAGGCTGCAGATTTCAGGGTTCAAAGCATGGGTTTGCACTGGATTTGGAAGCCTTGAGGAAGGGTTGCTACCGGCCATCTTCAGTCACAGCAGAGTGAAATGCCCATTCCAAGCCCTCCTTACAGTGGGAGAACTTTTTCTCTGAAAAATACTTCTGCCTAAGCTTCAGCCAAATCCCATTAAATGGAAAAGACATATATTGAATTTAGCAATGCTTGGTCAAGTCCCCAGAAGGATATTAGTTAAACTAACTCCAAACAGCCTGAGCAGTATCTGCCACAATATTTCTGCCTTCAGGTTTCAAATGTACTTTTTGTTCTTTCCTCTCAGAACTTTTACGCAATCCTGTAAGTTTTCTGCCGCTTGTTTGACTGAAAGCTGTTTTTTTTTGCAAAATTGTTTGCCAGAAGGGACATTTTCATCATTCACAGGGCCTATTTTTAAACTCCACAAAGATTCCTTAAGTGAGAATGACATCCTAGAGAGCTGTACAGGGTGCTGGGGGTATGGCAGCTGATCTCGGGGACGCTGCAGAGTGACTCGGAGCTGAAACAATCGACCATATTCATGGAAGTGGCAGGGAGGCCATAGGGAAACAGAATGCAGCTACCTTCACTGGGATTTGGCCAGCGTCCCAGCTACCACTAATGCCTCTGCTCTTACAGGAATGTCCTGGGATTTTCATTAATGTATGATTCAGCTTATAAAAACATGTGCCTGCTGCCTTAGCCCCTGGAGCTATGGCAATTAAAGACATGCTCTTTAGCCAATGTGTAACGACTGGCTTTAGCAGGCACGTTCCCTTCCTTTCCAGGTACTTCTGCTCCCCTCCCCTTCTTTCTCCTCTCCATCCCCAAGACACAGGAGTGAAGTTTCCAGTGCACTGAGTGTACAACACATGCAGTGAGCCCCTGTGCCCCGTTCAGTGTTCTGAGCCTACAGTCCTCACGTCACTTCGTGGTCACAAGACATGCTCTGTAAAATTGAGTGGCACTGGAGGGGAACCATCTCTGAGAAGGTCTGACTCTGGCTGTCAGACTGACTTACTTACCTTCTGCCAGGGAATGAGGATGCTCTTGACTGCTCCCATTGTGCGTGAAGGAGGAATATGATTATTCAGTGCTTAAGTCTGAAGCTAAGGAAGTGGAAAAGGTTGTGCCATATTTGGATATCAAGTGCTCCTTGTAGCCAGTCCAGCTAAACCCATGTGCATTCATACTTCACATTGTGTCTTTAATGCTGATACCTCTGGGACCCAGAACTGTGTGCAGGAAGAAAGGAGACCAGCAAGGCTTCTTGCCTTCTCATGATGCAGGAGTTAGGTCACTTTGTGTGCTGTCCTAGTTCAGGTATAAAACTGGAGTAAGCCTAGCAATACTCATTGAAAGCATGCCTTTGTAATCCAGTACTTCTGAGATCAAGGGCCTTTCGCTGCTGATTGATAGCCAAAAAGTAATTTCACATTGCCCTTGTTAGTGGGAATCTCGTAGTTGTTTGTCCTGTCAGTTTATTTTCAGTGACAGTTTTGGAAACAGAAGAGCAGCAAAAAAAATTGAGGGAACTGTGAGAAACCAGGAAATGGTACCAAGTGGGGGAGAGGGCAGGAAGGGAATGCATGTTTTCAGTTTGTTTGCAAGATGCTTGCGGTGGATTTTTCCCTGGCACATATGGCAGAATAAGAATTTGAAACCTTTACCCTAGAAAGGCATTTCCATGTCATACTGGTGGCTGAGAGCTGTTAATACAAGCTTCCGCAAAGTTAGCAGCCATCTGGACTGAATATTGAGGTTTGTCTTCACACAGGAAACAGTTTCCAAAGACAAGTTAAAGAGCAAGAGCTCTCTGGCATGCAGGAAGGAGACAGTGGACAATGTGTCTCGTATTTTTACAGGTATGTTTACCTCATCCATCTCCATGGCACCTCACGGCAGCACTGGCTCTGAAAACTTGGACCTGCCTCAACCTGAGCTGCAGCTAAATTAATGTATGTGTCTACTGCAGCTAAAAATAGTTTTGCTAACAAGTGTTTGGCTTGATAAATGAATAAAGCTGGAAACAAAGCTATAAATCCCCTTCCCTGAAAGAAGGACTTGAGAAGACAGTTCCAAGAAAGATGTGGCTGCTTCAGAGGATTCAAGCAGGGAGAGGAATAGGTGCTGTGCACTTATCTTAGTGCACTTCAGTGCTGTGAGTACAGCTGGGGTAGGACAAAATAGAGCAGAGCCTTACTGTGTGAACTGGAAACTTGATTTTCTGGGGTGGATTCTGGAATCTGTGCTCCATGCTCATCTCTGCTGCTGGTGGTGATCCCAAACTAGCTAAGTTCAAAGGCACTCCTGCACATCCCTATGAGCTGCAGCAGTTTGGGAAGCTTAGAGAAGTGCTGAGCTGGGGGCAAAACTGCTGCTCTCTTGTTATTATCCTGTCATTACTCCTAAGGCTGGACCTTAGGAAAGCAGACACTGTACTTTATAAGGACTAGGAGCTCTTCCCATGCATCATCTGTCAGGATACCTGGAAAAGAAACACAGAGAGCAGGCACTAGCTTCTTTGCTCTTGCTATTGTGAGAGTGGCTTTAGGGAATACCTTTCCCTTTTCATCCACATCTGAAGGGGTTTTTTTAGGGTAGAAGAGAACAAATGTGCTTCCTCACATACCTAGCAGGTTTTGCCTTATTAGTGTCCACATCTGCAGCGTAAAATTAACAAGAAAGTTCCTGGATTGCTGTGAAATGCCTTGCTAATCACTGGCTAAGCCTGCTTTTATCGTCTTACTCTGGAAATTGCTCCAGCATTTTCTTGAGCTGGCGAAAACCCTTCCTTGAGCAGGTTAAAGGCATTTAGGCTGACACGTGGCAGGGGATTTGGGGGTGCACTTGGCCTCTTGGTTGCTAGTCAAAGAATTAACACAAAGAAAAAAAAATAAATTCAGTGCTTATTATTATGAATATTATCCAATGTTAAGTAGCCTAAGGTGCTTTCAGGACAAATGGACAGGGAACATACTCTGAACCATGAGGTTAAGGGTGCTATCAGAATAAATGTTAGAGAGCTGCAGAGCAGAGAGACCTCAGAGACCATGGCTGGTGGGGTGGGAACGATTGAAAGATATCAGCCAGACTGAAGAGGTCAGGACCCCTTTTCTCTCATTTTGTCATTAGACAGAGGGCTGTGGCATTCCCTGGGGAGGTCTGACTGGGGTTTCAATATCTAAATTAAGAAATAAGGTAAATGCCAGTGTTTAGCAGTTTAATCTTGATTTTCCACACCATCAAATTTATTTATGCATCTATCTTTGAACCTTTGAGATACTCACTTGGGCTTAAGTGCAACAACTGCTCTATTTTTACACCAGCAATAATAATTAAATAGCCTTTCAGGTTAATTTGCCGCTCGTGCATAACTGGTGTTACTGAACACAGAATTATTGCCCATAGGTTTGAAGGGTGAAATTCAGATTTAGGATTGAGCTGACAGAGTTTCATTCCTCTTCTCATGAACACTACACGAGCTGCTTGTTTAGCCCATCGTTAGAAAAGCATCCCTCACGGCTGAGTCCCCACCAGCTACCAACGAGACAGCGGCGCTGAGAGAAGCAGGAGTCCCTTCAGCCTCGAACTGCCGCGGGGTGGCAGCACGGGACAAGGAGAGAGACTACAAGGTGAGGGGTCTGAACACCGTGCTCTCCCTAGCAGAGATTTTTGCTCCATCTCTCTGCTGCTCCCAAGAAGTACATGGCCACTTTGGTCTCTAAGATATTTATTATTCCTGTATGAAATGGAAACTGGTTATTCCACTCCCTCCCGTGCTTTTGATAATTTCTGAGTATTTGACTGTGATTCTTTACTATTTGGGGGTTACAGTAGTGTCACAGAAAGTGCTGCCAGGGAATTCTTTTCATGGGTCGATTTGGGGTGAGCAGACTCTCTTGCATGGTGCTACGATGTGCTCTTCACATGGACACCAGTCCTGCAGAGAGCCATGCCTTTATACGATGTGCTGCCATGCTCCAGTGCCTGGGGGACCAGAAGGAATACATTCTGCTGCACAAATGCCTGTTTGTTAACAATAGCTGCTGCACTTGCATCTGTGGAGCTGAGCATCTCAGCAGTAGCACTGAGGATCTCAGAGAAATAGTCTTCCTTCTGGCTGCAAGAGCCTATTCCTTCAGGAAAGCACTAAAACACACTGGAGGTGCAGTGGGGAGAAGGGGGCAGGGAGGAAGGGTGACAAGCTGATCTGTAAGCAAGGAAAACAAATCTCCAGGGCTGTGAGCCTGGCATCTTTCATGGGCACTAAATTCATTTGAGAAGACTTTTCAATAATTCTAGAAGGCTGGAGGAATAAAGAAAGCCTTTGCCAAGTGTGATGTGATGACAATGGCTTGGACCGTGGAATTCCTCTTTGGTACTGGCCCCGACACTCGGAGCCGTGCACCGCTGGCATTATCTGCGCCGAGGGGAGCTCTTGGGGCGTTATTGTGGGGTGTGTGTGATCTGGCACCGAGCCTGCCACGATCAACCCGCCCAGCTACTTCTGCAGAGTCCGTTACCACTTCCTTCTCATTACCCAGGGATGCCAGCACTGCTCTCTTCCCCTGAAGGACACATCTCTTCATGTTGAGCTGTGCTTTAATTGCTGTTGGCTGCTCTAAGCTTTGATCTTCAAAGAGTCTCTAAAAATGTTGATGTCTATTTCTCATTAAAATGAGCAAGAAGGGAGTACCCAAATCCCTTCGGCAGCTATTGAACGCCTGGCAAGGGCTCCATCCAGCTGGTTCATCAAGCATGGCTCTGCTGCATCATCTGTTTTTTGCCCTCTCAGATATAGACCATTTAGTGGTTATTAGTTTGTATTAGTAGGTTCAGGGAGGAAGGAGGAGCATGATGAAGAAGGGAATATGGGGCAAATAAAGAAAGGGAAATGATAGCACAATGGGAGAGAGGGCAAATAAAGAATGAAAACAAATAAAGAATATTTATTCTTTATAAAGAATAAAGCAAATAAAGAATGCAAACTGTGGAGACAAGTGGGCAACCAGAAATACAGATGAAAGGACATCCAAGAGAGTTCCTCTTGGCTGTAGAAAAGGAAAAATTGCCATGAGAGAAATGATTCAGTGCTGGGGACATGGTAGAAATATTACAGAAGGGAGTTTCCTTTGGCATCAGTACAGCGTGACCTGGCAGTCAGAGTAGAGAACTCCAGCACTAATGTGTGATTCTTTCTGTGACCCTGGAAAAGTTATATCAACATTGCTTCTGTTTTTATTCCTCTCTAATTTAGGAACAATACTTCCTGCTGTCTTCCCATGGTGTTGAAAGGTCAAATTAGCTAATGGAAGGAAAGTTCCTGAGGATGATTACTGCTGTTGTCATTACTATTATTATTGCCATTTCTAACAGGTATAATGGAAGTGTTAATACTGGGGAAGGGAAATAAGGGTATGAGTGGCAAACATCAAAAGCAGTAACTGCCCATGCTGGTGCCAAGGGTCTGTCTCCAGGAGAGATAAGTACTACCTGTTCCAGTAGGCAGAAAATCCCATCATTTTAGGTTTATCTAATTTATGGAATTACCTGATTGCAGGGCAGATTTTCTTGACATTTCAGTTGGAATTCATGTGAGAGATATGCTGAGGCAGGAAGTTCATTGTCTAATCATGTGATGAAAAAAACCCCTCAAGAACTGCACTTGGAGAGCCTGCTGGTTCTCTTCTTTCTTCTCCCAATCGATCACAGGCGGATGCATCTCAGCTGTATTTTCTTCCGTGGAAATATTTTCCACTTACCCAAAAAGGAAACAATCCAAAGAAAGTCTCATGGCAGTTGGTCATCCTGTGACCCTGTACATGTCAAGCTACAACCTCAAGGGGCTTTGGGAATATAGGTCATAACAGGAAGCATAGAAAAGTAATACAAAAGATGGGTAAAGCATCCTGTAAAAAAGGGCACAGGGCAGTGCTATGTAACAAGGATTGAAAGGTAAGTTCCAAATGTTGTCATTTGCTCCTTGTTTTTAGAACAGACAGGAGGGAGATTAAAGAAATAACTAGATTTCCTACTGTGGCAGTTCCTGTGTTGCTAGGTTTGGCTTTCCTCAGGCTTGAAAAATTGTCCTTGGAGTAGGTAACAAATAGAATTTTGCAGACACACTCGGACTGGTTTGTTTTCCTGGATGGCAAGGACAGGGGGAGGGAGGGTATGTAAGGTCATGCTGTGAGAAGAGAGTATGCAAAGCCAAAGAAACTGCCAACAGCAAAACAATAATAGCATGTTCCTATGCCAGGGCATTGGCACTCAGTGCTAAAGGTGACAGTTCCTGAGGTCCAGGCCTTGGATTGTGAGCGAGTGCTGGTCTGTGACATCCCACAGTCTGAGGGATACACTGTGGCCTCCGAGCAGGGCTGCTGGGAGGTGATATGGGGGGGTCTGTACAGGTGCCTATGGAAAGGATTAGGGAGCAGTTGAGGTCATTGACCAAAAATCCTAGGGTTTGTGGGGTTCAGGCAGTCTCTTAGCAGTGCCTCACCTCAGTTTTAATAATCACAGCTGTTACCACAGGCCCCTCTCCAGCTGTTTTTAGGGCATAGCACTGGGTGAGAAACATAAAGTGCTTGGCTCAGTCCATCTCTGTGGGTAAGGCTGGTGCAGGCTGCACTGGCTTCTGCCACGATGATCAGGACAGAGATGTTGATGAGGATGATGAGTGGCACCCTGCACACCAGGAACACAATAGGAAGAAGAGTGGCTGAGGATTGGGAGTGTGTGAGGAGATGTGGGTTTGCCAGTGATCTCCTGCTGCCACGTTCTTCCAGGCTGCACCGCTGTGATAGACTCGGTAGCTGTGCAGTAGCTTTGAGGCAGCGCTCTCATGGCCATGTGTTTGATAGCCCCCTGCCTAGATTGTAATGGGCTCACTGTCTAAATGTTATAGGAACTGGGGTTTTAATTATTGAAACCTTGTGAGAAATGTGAGAAAGGACTGGGAAGTTTGGGGCAGGATGGCAAAGCAGGGTGAAGAAAGGAATCCTGAGCGTGGAAACCTTGGGTGTGTTTGGGGCAGAGCAGAAGACCTTTCCAGCAGACTCTCTGACAAACAACTATTTTTAACTCTGACATTGCAGAGCAAATATTAACTCTCAGACGTGTGCAGTCACTGGCTTTGTGTGCTCTGGAGAGGGGCGAGCTCCGTCAGATACAACAGAGGAACAGGGACTGAGTTCTTGTAGCCCCTTGAGCTGATATCGCCCTGATAATCGCTGCAGACCAAACAGGATCAAGTTAACGTGCTCCAGGCCCCCGTATTTGTGTCACCTGGTAATACACCCTCTGTGGCATGCATGGAATGGGTTGTTTGCAAAAACCAAACAGCCAACAAAGGACTAAGGCTCTCTGATTCCCATGTGCAGGGGCAGGGTGTGTTCTGCAGGCAAGACTCTGCTGGGATTAAGGCTGGCCTCATGCAGAAGATGGAGAAAAAGCAGGAGAAAGCATTCCCTCAAGTTTTAACACTGCAACAGGGTGAGCATTACCCAGCACCTGCACAGGCATCGCTCTTCTGTAGTTGCTCTGTCTGTGACTCAGGCACACATTGATGCTTTTTTCTTTGCCTTGCCCAGTCGCTGGGTGCTGTGAACAACAAGAGGGAAAGGTACGAAGAAGCGTTAATGACATTTGAGGTATTTGCTGCCTGGACACCCTGACCCAGAGCAGCAGGCAGTGGAGTGCTGGAAGAGCCAGGAAAGAAGCCATCTCCTGTCCTCTAGCCACCTTTTTCCTGTCTCTCTGGGCTAGCAGAGGAAGACTGCTTGCTGCCACTGTAAAGCACGTCAGACTGTGGTTTTGCAGTTGGTCCCTGGGCATGTGACAGTTGGCTTTATGCTGGCTGAAAAAAAGCTGATCTTTCCTCTGTCCTGCAGGTGCTTTTCCTTCTCCTTGCCTCTGGGCTCAGCCCATGTGTTGCAAATGTCACTGTGTAGCTGAGAGCAGGCTTTGCCCCCGTCTTTCTGCTTGCTGTTGTCACAGCTTTTCCACAGCTCTGTTTCCTGTCCCTCTGTTTGTCTGACCTGTCTCATTTATACTGTAAGGCTTGGGGCAGGGACTGTCCATGATAATGTGTTCGTAGCATGCCTCAAAAAGAGGGACCTGGTACGGCTCTGGGTGTTACCGCAGAGCAAACACAGATTAGTTCCTTGTCTTGTATATATGGAAAGGGGTGGAGAAAATGTATTGTTAGTTTTGCCCCTTGTTACAGAAACGATCCTGGAGGCTTCTTGAAGGCATGAATCAGAGCTGCAGCGTGGCTCCATCTTTCTTTGTGCACTAGTGGAAGCAAGACTTGATTTTCCCTGCCCCTTCCACTTTTAAATGTAAAAATCTCTGTGGGAGCCTAACAGTTCGGTGCTTAAGAAGGTGGAAAATTATCTTAAGAGCTAAGCCTTCTTTCCTCTGCTGGCTTAGGAATTTAGAGTCACCAAGAGGAGTCAGACAAACTCATCCAAGCATGTCTTCTTATCTCTTGTAGCTGAAGCCAGCAATCTGTTTTCCATTCATTTCTTGCCGCTTTTTGCTGAGGGGCTGACTGCTGAGATTAACCTTGCTGCCAGGACAGGAAACAATCACGAAGGAAATGGAAAGGTGTGGAAGTGTTGGAGCCTGCAGGGTAGTCCTAGGAATGACCTTGAATCCTCCCCACTTGTCAGTACCTTGCATCCAGCCTGCATGGATCACGGTGACATTTCTGCAGCTGGATTGCTGCTTTGGTGCCCACAGCCACTTTGCTTTGGTGCCTGCCCTCAGTAAATTACACTGGAAAAGGTCTTGGTCCTTCAGGGAATCTCTGTCTGCACTGGGGCAGGGGCACTCCAGTGTGTTGCCTGCACTCCTGGTTTCCAGATCATCCAGGTTTGGAGACCATGGGATTGCAGCCTGGTCACTCCTTTGCTCCTGGGCTGGGCTTTCCCCTGAGTTGGGGACAGCTGGGTGTGCAGCCAGGTGCCGTAAACATCACAGAGTCATTGATGGTCCCTGCTGTCTTGGGGGAGTGCAGCCAGGGAGAGCAGGGGCTGGAGGGAAGGGGTGGTGCTCAGTCATCAAGGAGTACCAAGTTTCCATCTGGATCTGCAGAGACATCACTTGGCTGCTGCTGTATGTGCTTCATTTTGGCTTTTGGGAATATCTGTAGAGGGTGAGGACCTGGTCCCCGTTGTATCCAGGGCTCTCTACCATTCTCACACAGCGTCCTGGGCAGATTCCAGTTTGGGTCAACGCTACTCACTTGCCTGAAATCCCTCCTCTGAAAAAAGTATGAGCAGTTCCTGCTCATTTCATCAGGTCTGGCCTTAGGCACAGACAAGATAAGGATTGCCTCAGGCAGCAGAGCGGGAGAACAGGAGAGGAGTCAAGCCACAGGGACTGGGAGTGATTTCTCCAGACATGCCTTGAAGGAAGCTCCTCTGCCCCAGTGAGGAATGGATGGCCTTTCTCTCTGAGCAGTGCCTGCCTTTTGCTACGTGGAAGTGAGGAAAAAAGCTCTGACAGCAGAAGTGCACCCCAGCAGTGTGAAGGGGAGAGGAAATGGGCTGGGAGCTGGCTGTTCTCCTTGGTACCCCAGTTTCCTCAGGGCTAGCTGCACCACTGTCTGGAGCCAAGTGCACCGAGTGCTGGCAAAAGAGCTGAGAGAGGATGCTGAGCTTTTGCTGTCTTGGTTTCCTCAGCTACCTGAGGAGGGCACTGCACTGGGGGAAGCTCTCTGCCACAGCCTTGATGTGGAGTTTGGTGAGAATGTCTGAGAATCGAGGCAACTTATTATAGATATTCCTAGAGCATGAACTGGTGCTCTAGGAAATAAATGAATCTGTCTGTCCCCAGAGACACACGCACACAGCCACACTGGAAAGAAGCTGTGAGCGTCTGTGACAGTCTGGTGCAGCCCTGAGCTCGTGACTCTCCTCTGAATGGGGTCAAATACTGCTGAGTTTCTCTGATGTCAGGGACAATGCTAAAATCAGAGCTGGTGACTGTCAATGCCAACACGGTGAGTAGATGTCCCTCTAGATTTACACTGGTGCCTCTCTGATGTGGTATCTGGACAAAAGCCTGGGGATGCCAGAAGCTGTGAATGGGAGGTAGGGGCTAGAGTTCTCCTTGCTAGGTACCTTCCTCCAAGCCAAGTAAGTGTATTCATTGACATGTTTCAGGCTGAGTGGGGGAGAAAATATGTTGTTTTGCTTGTGTTAACAGGTTTTTTTTAAGTGACAGAAAGATTTCATAGCACTGCTAACCCTTTAAAACCGTGTAGTTTAACTTGTTCTACTGAATAAAGTTGAGCCTCTCAAGGTGAATTCTATGGGAACCTTGTAGGACTACCTGGAATAAATCAGTCCCTCCACTACTATGCTTTGTACTTGGGAGCAGAAATGTTACTGGAACAATCCAGAGCACTCTGAGAAAAAATCCTTTCCTTGCTTCCCTGCAGAATAAAACAATAACTAATTGGGAAACGCTTTCTTTGGCTTGGAGTAAATGTCAATAGCTAAATTCTCTCGAGATGTATGTCTGCATCAGGGATGGGGAAATCCAGCAGAGAGACGGCTCCAGGGGGAGACCTTTGACTTAACTATTTTTTGATTGAATTGTCTTTAACTGCTCTGTCATGCTGACACAGAGGCTGGGGACAATGGGGAGGAATTTCTGTCTGCTGCATGGGAAACACTCGCTGCCCCCAAGTTGTGACATGGCATTAAGTCTGAATGAGGGGAGCAGCGTATTCTCTGGAGTCACTCAGCAGCTCAGCAACTTTGGTTTTAGGTTTGAGAACCATCTCTGAACTCCACAGGGGCTTAAAAATCTCCATCTCTAACATGAAGGTGAAACCAGTCAGCTACTCAACAACTTTACTGAGCAATCCAGATTTGTCCCCGTGGGCCTCTGTGTGCACTACCCTGTACTGGGTGCAATATGCAACTGGTCAGGTGTGGCTGTATTACACCTAATAGTGGACAGGTAAATAAAAGACCCCAGTCTTACCTGGTTGGTGTTCCAGTCTGGGCACTGAGAACTGATTGAAACCTTGGCTGTGGGATTTGGAACGGGATACAGTCGGATTTCCTGTGTTTTCTCTCAAATGCACAGCTGGTTTAACCCTTTCCCCCAAGTTGCACCAGTGCTAATGACCTCGTGAGGGACAAGGAAGAGATTCACTGGAACCTCAGATTCACTGGAAACGCCTCATTCTACTGAAAGGAATGAAAATGGTTCCAGTAAAATAACTGAAACCAAGAGGTCTGAAGCAGAGAACGTTTTTCTGTCATGCTTCTGCTGGGCAAGTCAGAGACTCCTTCCAGCAGAGAAAACTACCTCTCTCAGTTCCTTTGTGGAGCAAAATGTCTTCCTCTCTCACCCTGTCGGTTCCTATAAAATCTTTTTTGGCAGCTCAGGAATTCTGGACAGCCATCTCCAGCAGTTCATTTGTGATGCCTCCTTTCCCATCATTATAATATCTGACACGAAAAGGGCAGTAGTTTGTCACTGCAATTGCTGCTGCTTCTGTCAACACCCAGCTCTGCTGGCTTACTGTTTTTTTCCAGAGCATCTCCCAGTGTCACTCAGCAGTTGTACCGACCTGCTGCGTGGCACAGCTCTCACTTCTGTAACTGCATGCAGCGTGCACACAGATTTGCTTGCTTGCTTCTTTATTTTATTGAGAAACTTCAGCAAGTTTACAGTCTAGGAACCACATGCCCTGTTGATAATATAAAGGATACAAAGAGGGAATGATCCATCTTAAAAGCTACAGAGAATTTGTTGTTACAAAAGCTCCTCAAAGAAAGGGAAAAGAGGAATAAATAAAGAAAACCTCTTTAAAATAATCAAGAAAGGGTCTCAGTTAGCCAGCATTCTCTGAACCTACAGTAACCATAGTGAACCAAACAAAGGACAGTAGTAATAAGTCTTATGTATCCTTGGTGATCTGCTTAAGCAACTTGCTTTTACAGTAAGCCAAAAAAAAGGGAGAACAGATGGGTTCCAAGTCTGCAGGATCTACTGAATGACACGAAGTCTCCCCTAATGCAAGAAAGCGGACTGGAGTGTTAATGCAAAGCAGGAGCAGGGGTGGCCTTTGGGATTTCCAGGAGAGGGCAGTGGGCATGGAAGGCTTTACTGCAGTGAAGACAACTGCAGGGACTTGAGGTTGTCTCAGCCCGAGGAGACTGTTGAGGTGTTTTGAAGTGGGTGCATTTCAGGAGAGGCCAGCTTGGCAGGGAAGATCTTGTTCTCTCCTTCTGCAAGAACCTGGAAGAATTGGCTAGATATGTTTGTGGGAAACAGAGAAAGAAAGAGGTGTGGAGGAGATGCTGAAATCACAGAAGTTTGGTGGGATTTCACAGGAGGCAGGAACCAGCTTGTAGGTGGTTGGTGGAACACCCTCTGGAAGGGGATACTTTCCTGTTGCATGGTTCTCATTGGTACGGACTCTCCCCAGGGTCAGGACCTGTGAGCTAGGGATTCACAGAGACAGCCTCTGGAATGAGAGCCAAGATTTGGCTCATTGCCACCCACGATTGTGTCTGTTTTACAGGTGGGGAATGGAGGCATGGAAACCAAGAGCCTTTGTGCTACTGATGAATGTTTTGCGGTAGTGATGCTACTGCTGATTTCAAGGAGAGGGGTTCTTCTCCCCAGGTGGCAGTGCCTGGGCAGCTGGCTCTACTCACAACACCTGCAGTAAGAACAACCATTGCATCCAGTCCCCTAAGGTTTAGCCCAGCACATGAAGTTCAAAACCAGCGTGGTTTTAGGTATTCCTCCACTCTGTGCTCATCAGAGTCACCTCTCCTACCTCGACTTGGCAGAGCAGTTGTCTCAGTCCAGCCAAAAGGAAAACTTCAGTCCCTGACCAGCTTCTGCTGCCTCATCCTGCTCCTGGAGGATGAGCAACAATCCTGCACCCAGAAGGTTTTCTGGCTGCTTATCACCTTGTTTTTCTCAGCTTAAATAAACCATAAGGGGTCTTACTGGCTGTCGATTGTCCTCTTACCCTAGGTCCTGTAGCTCACAGTGATTACATTGTTGTTGGCACAAGTGACTGTTGAGGGTGATTTTGACAATGCTATGGCTGCTCAGGCTACTCCAGCACAACTGGCACACTTCACAGACCGTCTTGCTGGCCCTGCCCTTGCTGTCTGACAGCACTTAGAACCACTTGAGATTTAGGAAACAGTTGAAGACTTACCTTCTTATTTCCTCTCACTTGGGACCTGATCCACAGCATGAGACAGGTTGTTCAGAGAAGATAACCACACGCAGAAGGAACCTGCCTGTGATTTGTATGCTGTGGTGCACATTTTCCATCCTTTAGTGCCCAGTGCAGAGTCCCATCCTGGCCCTTGTTCAGCCTTGTCCAGTGAAGCAGGTGTTCCTTTCAATAGGTTCCATGTCAGCTGGGGTTTGTTTGCTTTGGTGATAATTGTTACACTGGGTAGAGATAGAGCTTTGTGTTTATAGTGCAGCTTGTTTTGTTTGCATCTTTCAGTCCTTTCCTTGCAATGTCACCACTCCTTCAACACAAATATTTTGAGAGGCATTCAGAGAGAAGAAAGCAACGTGGCGTGTTGGAGCTTTGCTTTGGGAGACAGTGCCTTGTTTCTGGACTTTTGGTGGAAACCTGAGAGTCTTTTTGCCTCTTTTGACCCTCTGCCTGGTAGTGCCGGGTCACAGGCCTGTGGTGAATGTTCTTCTCCAGGAACTTTAAGGAATTCACATCCAGGGAACACCAGCCTAATAGATGAGACAACTGTACCTAAGCAATTGACAGATGAGAAGGCGAGCAGATTATTAATCAATGAGATAACTGTGTAATCAGCAAAAGATCAATCCATAGCTCCATTGATATTCTGTCTAGGTATGTAGGTAATATGGTTTCAATGCTGCCATCAAAAGCTTCTAATCACAAAAAGTGGGTCTTGTTTTGGGTCTTGCTTGTGGATAGTTTAACCCCACAGGGGTAAAGCAGATAATTCTCAGCTTCTGGAATTATTTGCCAATGACTCTGTCCTCGTGGTAACAAACTTTCCTTAAAGGCTTTCTTTACTATGGTGCTGTGGCTGGCTATGTGGCCTTGCAAGCTGCACTTTAGGAGCCCTTGGCATAGCCATAAGATGGAATGCATCAGGATTTGAAGAAAGATTTGTTTCAGGGCTGTTCATAATTTTAGCAACCTTATCAGAAGTATTGTGGGGTTAGCCTTTCTTTAAAGTCTTTGATTTCACATTATTTATTAAGGTAATTATGGATGAATCCAAATTTCTGTTTTCACTGAAAAAGAGGAGAAAAAGAAATACCTAGCCCATGTGGTTGCAAAGAGAAGCTTAAGACAGTGATCCTGTGGAGTGAAAAAACCTAGAATATATAAATGCAGTTTGGATTATAAGAGGGTAAAGCACAGATCATGATTTTGTTGATTTTTTTTTAAGGTCAGGGTTCATCAGGGCAGAATTTAATACAAATGCTTCTGACAAGTAACTCAGCCTTTGAAGTGGTTGGTATTTGTTACAGGAGATATATTTTCAAGAATGCCTTTTCTCCATTATATGTCATCTAACATAACAAACCAAAACCAAACAGAAATATTCCTTTTGTTGACCATATCACAAGTTAATCTAACCTATGGTGTCCCACTCCATTGTATTTCACTGAAATGATACCCACTTGTTTTCCTTTACAGCAGCGACACACTGGAGCAATACTGCATTTTTATGTTGTTATTTATTTATGCTGGCAGCAAGGTCTAATGTTTCATCTCTCACCCTTCCTGGTAATTGTGATACAAGGCTCTTTATATGAAGTCTCATTACTGTGGTTTTATCCTTCTTAAGAAGAAAAAAAATACCTCATTCATCAGTGGAATGACTTCCTGGTAGGATGAATGATGATGATTTTTACCTCCCTTTGTAAGGCTTTCAGAGAATCTAATAGCTAATATTTGTGGAAGTCAGAATTTTAAGTTTTAGAAGGTGGGTGAACTGGAGTGCTATTGTTCAGAAGAACAGAGCAGCTTTGCCTGTGAGAAATCACCATTCAACACTGAGACTAATGTTCTGGTAAAAATGTGAGTAATACATCGACATGTGCTGAGTTACATGTCTGGGTTATGGCTCAGTTACACTTTGCCTTGCATGACTTTAAATAAAAGTGACTTCCAGAAGTGTGTGTGCAATTTCACTGCTCAGAAAATGGTACAAGTGCAAATAACAGCCCTTCCCCTGGCTGGATCACAGACTTAATCCAATTCAGATACATGTCTTTGTCTCAAGATGATGTCTGGGAGGGTAGAGATTGTACTTCTGATGTGCCATGAGATGTTGTACCTAAGTGTGGGCCACGTGATGATTGCTAACACAGGTCACAGCTTCTGTTGGACAGGGACTGCCAGGTGCTTTGAATATCAGATTTTGTGGCTGCAGGTTTTGTAATGAAAGCTATTTCTGTTGCACTCAGAACCAGCAGCACTCCTGAGGCTCCAGAAACTCAGGATTTACAGTGCATTCACACATACATACCGTGCCCTCTGCTATGCTGGGATGCCTTTGCAGAGAGGTAGTGCACAAGGCTGAGATTCAGAGATTCTGGGCCAAATTTTCTTGTCCTCTGCCTTGCCACTTACTTCATCACAGACTTCATGTATTTCTGCTTGCACACTGATGGAGAGTCAATGTGCATGAAGGACTACACAAAGCACCTTATGGAGCACACAAAACACAGGAAAGTGCCCTGGGATTCTCCCTCTAGCTTTGCCACCCCATAGCCTTGAGCAGGTTGCTTACTTTCTCATAAAATTAAAATAATTATCTACTTTCTTTAAGTCTGTAGCTGAAAAACCCTACAGAAGTGCTGCATGTCATTAACTACATACTCCTATGTGCATCTGCTTTGTTGCTGGCCAGTAAGCAAGAAGCTGGTGTTAATCAGCCAGCTAGATCACAAAGATGTGCTTAAACAAAAAAAAAAATCACATCCAAGCTCTTTTAATCCTGGCTTTGCCCTTGGGCTTGTGCCTGCATGCTCTTAGGAGGCATTCCATGGCTGTCTTGCTGGCATTTACTGCTTCCAAATACCAGAGACTTTGCAGCCTTGTTCAAAACAATGCTTCTTGGCAGAATTAATTTGGCTGCCAATCTCCAGCTTCCATCTGTAAGAAATATAAGGCAGGCAAGCAGAAACCTTTGGGGAAGCTGGCTAGCAAAGGCAGACAACGTTTCTTAGTCAGGGAGCAGAGTCTGGGGCTGGAGGACTTCATTCCTTCAACAGAAATGCATGCTCAGTTCTGCATGTGGTAGCCAAGCTGTGGCAGGCATGTCTCACTATTTCTTTCTCCTTTCTTTCCTGTGCAGATTGAAGAGGGAGGTAAAGCAGACTCCCTGCCTTCCAAGCTTCAGGCTGGTGATGAAGTGGTGAACATCAATGAGGTGGAACTGAGCAGCTCCAGGAGAGAGGCCATCTCCCTGGTTAAAGGGTCCTACAAGAAGCTGAAGCTAGTCGTCCGCAGGTAGGCAAGGTCCAGCACTCCTTCCTTCCTTCTCTCCTGCCCTGCTGGGTGTCACAGCCATTCCCCTCACATCTCCAGCTGAAAGCCTCTGACTTGGCTTGGTCTTGGCAAAAGCCTTGTTTTAAGCACACAAGGCAGGAGCCCCAGGGCAAATGTTTGTTCTTTTCAGCCAACATTTCCATGACTGCTTTGTCACTGATACATCCAAGCATGGGAAATATTTATCCAGATCTCTTCCACTGCTCCCCTGCCATGTGACAATCCAGGATTGTCAGGGATTTACATGCAGTCCTGTCTTCCTTCAAAGTGCTTGGGGTTCCCTGTGAAAGGGTGGCAGTTCTGTACATAGTTCTTGCCTCATTTGCTGCATGTTATCACTGTTGCTGCAACAGCAGGAAGATTTCCACTGTCCTCAGCAAGATTTGGCGCTGTTTCACGTTCTGCAGGTGAGTGATAGAGTGGTTGTGCTGACTGAGAGCAGTCTGACCAATATTGTACTCAGGATGTGATCTAGAGCGAAGAGCAGCCACTTCACCTGCATCTTCTGAGCAACAGCCTCTGTGCTATCACTGAATGAGCAATTTCTCACATGTTCTATGTCGCTGTTCCCTGGCTGTCAAAGGCCTTGCAAAGAGTACTGAGTAGTGATGCCAGCATGCTGGTCTTGGTGGTGGGCTGAGCATAACTCAACTAAGCTAATCCTCTTTGGGGATGTGAATAATAAATATATTTGTCTTAGGGTCAGGGCACACCACTTGAATCTTGATGCACATTTTGAATCAGAGATCTTTGTGTCTGTAATGTTTTTTACTGTGGACATGTCTAAACAGCTTTTTCTGTGCCAGGTAGGTGATCGCTGGTATCACCTTATGGAGTGCTCTGTCCTGAATTTCCAGATTTAAGGGGAAAGCAATCTGGGTCAAGATGGGCATAGCTCAGTGGTTGCCTTTAGCCAAACAAAAGGTGTCAGCTTGGGTCTCCCAGTTGGAACAACAGACTAACATCTGAGCGGTGCTGTCGGAGTAGGGCAGGCATGAACAGCTTAGACACCCCCCTGCTCTCTGGAGTATGTCCCGTGCTTTGGCTGGTTATATTCTGTTCTTTACCTAAAGCTCCTTTAAGTACTGACAATGCCCTTGTGACACAATCTGGATATTCATATACAGAACTGTTAGATGGTTTGTGTAGCTGTTGGGAAGATATTTGCAAAGTAGTTCATTGCAATTTGAGTGTTTTCCAAAAATAATTTGTTTTTATTTAAGACCCATGTAGATTGTAGTCCAACTGTATTGACTGAACAAAATGTTTCATTCAAACTAACTCAGAAAAATTGTGAAAGTAGAACCCTTTTGTCACACTTTAATTCCGTTTTGCCGAGACGAACTAGTAAAATAACTGGTTCTGTTTGGTGTAAACTCAGAATTGTTTCTGGCATTTGGTCTGCCCACCTAACAAGTAAAAACAAAAGAAAAGAGAAAAGGATAGACAAGCAAAGCCTGAAGTCCCATTGCAGTTGTTTCATCCCAGACTTCTTCCTCTCCACTTCACTTTAGATATTTTAATTAGCACCATTTCTCTGGTGGGGACTAAAACCTGCTCATGTTGTGAAAACCCTTTTGCATCCTAAAAACTGAAAGAAGTACGTTGGGAAGCCTGGGAAGTGTGTCTCAAACTGGACACCAGGAGGGAATAAGCCTGAATATGTACACACACACACATACACATACATGTACACACCCACACATATGTATGTATGCATGTGTATATGTCTTTATACACAGAGAAATTATGTACTCAAGGTCAGTGGTGTCATAGCCAGGTCAACATTCAGCAGTTCCTAATATTTCCTTGGCAGATGCCTGAATCACAAGACCACATCTCTTAGAAAGCTTTGAAACCTCTTTCTTCAAACTAAAAGAGACAATGAGCAGCTTTTAAATTTCTTGACTAGTTTTCCACGTGCAGTAGGAATCAGAGAGAGGCAGAGCAGTCCCAGTGGGCATCGATCGCATGGTTCTCCTTACAGCTGATGAGTTACTGAGAGAGGAGGTGACCCACCTCCAAAAAAATCAAGTCAGCCAGCTGTGTTTTATGTTCCAAAATTACTCTTCACAGCGTAATGTAATAGTTTCTCTCTCCATTATTTTTACATTCCCAAGACCTTTTCACCTTTTCTTCTCCTTTTTAATGAGTGGGCAAGGGTATTTGGTGTTTTCTTGGTTTGGAATACTGTAGTGAACTTGAAGAAAATTTGTTTCAGAGCCTTTCATGGTTTCGTTTTCATCATCACTAGAAAGATCAAGCATGTTAACTTTCAGAGGTATTGCATTCACACACTATTTCCTTGCCAAGGTACTTTAAGCTCTTTGTGCACATTTAAAGCTCAGTGACAATCCATAAACTTAGAACTGGAAAATGGCCATTAAGAGCTGGGAGCCCAGCCTTCAGTTCAGGTAATTTGACACAGTCCCAGCTGGCCCTGCGGTGCTGCCATGAAAGCAGCAAAAGAACAAAAAGATGTGAAGTCCTGACTGCTTTGTGGGCACTGGCTCACAAGTTCTTCTGAATTCTCTCTGTCACCAAACGTGGTGATACTCAGCCCTCTGGCCAGCTGGTGGCAAGGTAGAAGACAAAGGTTTTGTCTCCAGTGCTAGAGAGAAAGTGGATGAGAAGAGATAAAAGAAGGATCCCAGAGGAGAATGGTGAGAAAGAAGAAATCAGGGAGGGGAGAGTGAGTTCCTGCATTAAATAAAAGCTTCCAACAGCTTGAAATGAGATGAGGTGAGATGCAAGAGAAACAAATGAAGGAAAGCAGCTCAGTACAGAACCTGAGCCATGTGGAGCCTTCATCTCAGTGAGGGGGATGCTGCTGCTGTGCAGGCAGCATATCTGTGTGATGAAATGTGAACAAATAGAGGTTTGCAAGCCAGACTTGAGGCAAAGCTACAGCACCAAGGATGTGCAGATTATTTTTACCCCAGACATAATGAGTTTAGCCATTAAAACTGATAAAGGAAGCACCAGTGTGCTTCCCACTTGAGGTTATTTTTTGTTGTGTGGACGAGAAGATGATGTTTTGCAGTACTACATCATCTGAAAAGAAATGATTTTTGGAGTGCTTGAGATGCTGATGTTTGTAAATTTGCCATAATGATTTAATTAAAGTGGGTTAGGGTTGCTTGCTGCAAATACCAGCAGTCTGAAAACTCACTGACAGTCATTTGTGAGCTGAATTTTTAGTCTATGATTTCAGTATTCATGACAGCTCTTGCTCAGGGAGTGGCACAAACTCACACTGACATGGACTTTACCCCTTAAAAGTCACATCCAAACAATAGCAAAGGCTGCTTGGTGTATGTGTTTTTGGTTCTTTCCAAAGCATATTCAAGGTCAGCATGTTTCTGAGTGTTTGATTGTTTGTTTTTCAAATTAAAAACTCAGGAGCTCTCTATAGCAGTGTGGTGGTGACACCAGACATCACAATGGACAGAAAGCTTTGGGGTTTTTTATACAGATGATTGTAGTGAGGCCAACAAGCAGAGGACCTACAGAATTTACCCACTTCATACACTTGTGTAGCCCATGCAGCATACTCAGGTTGCTATTTAACCTTGGGTTTTATTTTAGGACAAAGGTAAGCTTTTAGTACCGGTGGCAGCAGAGTGAACCTCTACTTGTGTTACTAAGCAAAAACTGATGTTACACCTTACTAGGTCTGCAAACAGGCTGAAGTAATTGATGTGTTATTTCCCTTGGAATGGCATCTGCAAAGCTCAGTACTGATATATCATTGTCAGTTGTCATCAGTCTCTTATTGATCAGTTTAATGCAGGAAAAGAGTCTCACAAGGACACTTAATATTAATAAATATGAATGGTTATAAATAAATAACCAGTGCCAGAGTAGTTAGTGCATGAGGCACATAGTCTGCCTTTCACTGCTGACATCAAGGAGGAACTTGCAGTAGGGGACATGTGAAGTTGTGATTTAATACATTTTCTGCTTCCTTGCTCGTGGATTTGCAGTGAGGCAGAGGATGACTAAACGAGCCCTAGTGTTAGGTAAATACTGTCCCCGTTCCCTAAGGTGGTGCTCATTTGGGAGATAACTCTCAAATGATTTTTCATGGATGCTCTCTAGCTGCATTTTGTTTGTCTTCTCCTCAGTGGCAGTTTTCAAGTGTTCAGCTTTCTCTGCTTCTTTAACAGGGCTGCTCATATCTACCATGTTTAAAAGGCTGTTCCTAAAGCCAGTTCCTTTCTTTCTGCCCATTCCTTGCTACCTCCCTGGGCTTGTTTTGCCCATTCATTTCCAGGACAATAGACTCAGACATGTATGTATTTGTTCATTCCTGTAGACCTCAGGTCTGCAGCGGGTGTGCTGTGAGAAAGCTTGCTGATACTTCATACCTCATTGTGCTGAAGCCAGAATAAGCCAGAGTAAGAGCTACTCTGCATCTCAGGGAATTACAGAGCCTTTCTGAGTGTACCTTAGGTGGACTTTCCAGTCTCTGCTAATTGAGTTACTATTTCCTGCCTCAAATACCGTGCTGCTACTGTATTTTGTGTGCTTGTTGCTGGCAAGGCGGATTGAGCTTGGTGGTCCATTCTAGTCCTTTTCCAGCCATCTGATTCTTAAGATGTTTAGAATTGCACAACAAAATTACCTGTTTTCTCCTTCCCTGCTTTTTAACACAGGGCTTTTCAGGACACTTTCCTCTGCTGGTCCAGAGTAAAGCACATTCATTTCATTCTGATATATTCCATACCTGAGCAATCAGACAGAAAGCATACTGCTGCTTGAGTGTTCAGTCCTGCTAGCCAGATCAAACTGTGACATGTAAACAGTGAGCCTTTGAAATTATCACTGGGCAAAGAGACAAGATAGCATTGCGCTACGGGGAAGAACAAGTGTCACTCCACTAGTGACAGACTACGGGAGAGAGCCAAGGAGCTAGGTCCTCAGAAGAGAGTTCTCCACAAGCATTTCCCATGATAGTCTTCCATATGTCCGTGTCACTGCTGGTAACAAACGTCTCTCACTGTAGGTATGAGCAGAGCCAGTTCCATCAAGCCTGAGGAATCCACAGGCTGATGCTGAGGAGATCTTTTTGCTCATGGGTTGCCAGTTTGGGAACAGTAGGGATGAATCACCATGAGGAACTGGAGAGACCAGTTTGTTTAATTCGATAGTGGGAGGCTTTCCTACTGTCCTAACTACCTTAGATAGTTTTTGATACTCAGTTGATCTTTAACCAGCTGGAGGAGAGTGTTTGAAAGCTAAAGCTACCACCCACAGAATTAAGACTTAGTAGTTTAATTGGAAAAGATGGGTTATTTTTTCCAACTTTTTTCTGCCTCTTCCACTCCAAAATCAGTGTCTAAGCAGAGCTGGGTGTGATTAAAAAAAAGATGCAGGCCTTTCCAGTGGTATCAACTTGGTCTGATTGTGTGGTGCACACTTGTATCGGCTGAAGATAAGGCTCACACTGTGGGCATTGCCTTGTCTGCTTTACAGCGACCAGAGTGGCCTGCAGCAGTTGCCAAAAATAGACTTTTCCACAGGTCAGTAGGCAGGAATGGCTGTCAGAGCGTCACACTGTTGACAGAGTTTTACATTCAGCGTGTTGGTAACAGCAGCAATCAGATCACTGAGGCGTGATGGCAAGTGTAGCTGTTGTGCGAATATCACGCTGAAGGGAACCGCGGTCCTGGGGACAACAGCTCTCAGCCAGCCTTTCTGCCACAAACCCTGTTTGAACGAAGGCCTCCTGCGAGCCCTTCCTCGGAGCTGCTGTGGCATTCACCGCTGCCTGGCGCAGGGAGGGCAGAGGTGAACACATGAAGTCATTCTTGTTGAGACGACAGTGTTGCCACGTGCGGTTTGGGCCGTGTTCTCGCTGGGTGTAAAGCAGCTCCAACCCATGAATGGAGTTCAGATGAGTCACCTCGGGTCAGAATGTGGTCCTTTGTTTCTTTAAACTCCTGGATCCAGCGTCACTCTTGGTTAATGAATGCAAAGCTCTATTAAAAATTGCTAGTGGAACAACAAGTAAAATTTTTCTGCAAAGAATTACCAATGTTCTAGGCCCTTTCTCTTTACGTGCTGACATGCAGGAGTCCTGCAGAGCTCTTCTGAGGTGTTGGTTTCAGGTTCAGCCTAGAACATAGGTTCTGACTTGGGATGTGAGGGTCTCTGAGGGTGGCACTTGCATTTGCAGAGCCAGTGAGGTTGCATGAAGTATGAATCTCAGAAGAGTTGTGATTTACAGCAAAACTGCATACCTCCAAGGTGCACAGCGTGTGTTCTGAGCATATACTCGATCATACAGACACGAGTGACCACAGGAAGCCTGTTCAAGTGTTATCTATGTGGTGTATACAGTCTTGTATCAAAGATGAAGTACGTTCAGTTCCTGTAGCATACAGTTACCCTAACTTCTTGTTGCACTCTTGAGGCTCAAGACCCACAAGCTCAGTGCTTCTGAGACCACCACGGTAAAAGTCACCCCTCAGCCTTGTTCTTCTCCAAAGCCACCCATGAGCAAATCCTCTGCTCATACAAATCAGGGTAAAAATAGGAGTCAAATAAAAGAGGAGTGGGGTTAGAAAACATTATCCTCATTTTCCTGTTGTGCTAAAAACTGTACAAAAAAAAAGGATTAAGCTTATCCTTGGCTATAACAGTAATCTGTGTGTTCGTTTTCATGCTTCCCTACAGATTCCCTGTGTCACTTGGGTTATGCAGCTTATTCTTTTGGCACATCCCTGTCCCTGGGCCCCCTTCTCTGAATGATGAGATCTGGGGGAGATGCTGGGAAGAGAAATATGCTACAGTCCTGAGACTGGGAGTGTCAGAGGGAAGCTGGCTAATTCAGGGGTTGAGCAGACTGAGCATTCACCCAGGGATACACTCCCTGCAAACACCAGTCCTGTGGCAGATGAAAACCTGCTGCCAAGTGCCAGGGGCTGTCTCAAGGTTAAACAGTCACTGCACTACAAACTGCTGGGGCTGGGAGGACATTGGATGTGCAGGTGGATTTGTTCTGTTCTTGTCCTGTCTGCTTTCAAGGGCTGCCAGGGAGAAGATGCTGGGCTACATGGGCCTCCACTCCATCACAGCCTGGCTGGTGTTATGTTTTCAGACCAATTTAGTCTAATCAACTCATTTAAAGACCAATGCAGCAAGATGAGGAATTAAACCCAGGCCTCCTGAATACTTACAACTGTGCCATAGCTACAAAGTTGTTCTTTTGGCAGCAAATTGCTATAAATAAGGCTTTTTTTTAAAAAAAAAAAAAAGGAAAAAGTTTTCCATGGTACCTGATAAATGAGCCTATGAAAGTGCTGAAGTGTGGGAGGAAGATGTCAGCACGACTGACATCTGAGACTCAGAGCTTATTCAAGCCCATGGAAATTGGTGGAAAGATTCCCACAGACTCCAAAAGGCTTTGGCTCAGACCCTCCTCAGCAGTGATTTCCCTCATTGACCAGGAGAAAATGGGCCATTCCTAGAGAGAGGGGAAGCTGCTGGCATTTGTACAGAAAGACAAGTGCCAGCACGATTCTCCAAAGAGCTCTGTGGCCTAATCCTTTCCTCTTATGACACTCATGTAATTTGGTGTCGTATTTGACGGCGTGCCAGAAATCTGCATCGAATAAATCCCAGTTTTGTGAATGAAATTAATTAGAGTAGGCACTGGCTCACACCCCACTCTGCAGCAGGGCAGGAACATGTTTCCAAAGAGCTGCTATGCAGTGAGATTATTTTCTGTTCAGTGATGATGACCAGGGAACAGGAGAAAGGAAGGTTTCGTGCACATGGAAGCTGTAAGACTGACAGCTGGAGAGGCCAGAGCTGGCATTAACTCTGGTGGAGGGCTGGCAGGGTGGTCTGGTGGCTGCACTGTTGTGCCTTTGGTGGGGAACTCCTCCCCAGCTTTCCAGTGTGCCCTTGGTCATGTCTCCTTGTTTCTCAGCTCGCTGTCTGCCAGGTGTCACTGATGTTGTGTTGCATGAGATCTTGGAATGGGGAGGGGGTGTTTTAAAGTACAACTTTTTAACACCCAAAAAAAAGAGCTTTTAGTTGGAGTCTTGCATGAGGAGCCACCTCCTCTACTGATGCAAACGTGTGTGACCAGCCAAAGCCCGTCAGGGTCCTGACCCATTGTTTTGGCTCTGCACAGCCTGTTCCCAGGTTAGTAAAAGCTTTAAAATTTGCTTGTGTGTTGGATCAAACTGCTAAGTCTTGTAACTATCTAAAGCATTGCTATTTTCTTTAGAAAATATTTATTCTTTAATTTTCTTTCTGTGCATTCATCAAAAGGTTTGCAGTTCCTATCTCATTAGGAGGGGTCAATGCGAAACACGGGGCAGACAGCTAAGAGGTGAACAGAATTTAATTTTGAAATCACTGGCAACAGGCTTAGTGTCTAGGATTTAATTAGCTACAGTTTAGGACTGCCAAGCTTTTAGGAAATTTCCCACAGTGAGTAGTAAATGTGGAGAAGATCTAGATACAGTTTTTGAAAAAAGCAAAATAAAAATGTAGGCCTCTGGTGAGGACAGTGGGAAAATGCCTTGGAAAAAAATAATGCCAGCCACTGCAATGTGTTATCCCAGATGGGACATTAAAGACTGACCCCTCACCTGAGACTGCATTAGAAGCACAGCAGTTTCTAGCCACTGCCACTCTGCATTAGCTGCTTCTTTCACCCAGTATATTTGGATTAGGTTGCCTTCTTCAGGCAATAATCACACTGGGGTTTGATTTGTCAGCAAGTGACATGGGAAAAGCTGGGAAATCTTTGCCAGTGCCTCACAAAGTGCTTTTTAGGGTGTGAATCTCCTTCTTTTGGAATTTCCTGAGGATTAAGTTGGAGGTGGATTAGACCACGATAGTGTAAAAACTTGAACAAACAGGCATGTGTTCTCAGACTGATCTGTGCCTCGCTTCTCTATCCGTGATGGTGTCTGGGCTGACCTTTAGTCAACAGGGCAAATACCTGGACTTTGCACGAGGTTCTGGTTACCTGTGCAGGTGCAGAGGGCTGCAGGATGACAGCTTCACAGGGCAGCTGCAGGGGGAGCACTGGGAATAACTGAATTTCTTCATCTTTCTTGTAAAAAGCTGCGCTTGCATGGCTTCAATTTCCAGAGCTGACTGTAAATATTGATTTATCAGGGGTTCGGAAGTTGTGTGGCACTGATATATGCTGGCGTGTACATATCCTTGGCCAAGTTAAATATTAATTTTGATCAGCTACACTATTTACCCAGAAATAGAAAACAATTTCTCAAAGACTTTTCCCATGCTTTTCCTGCTTGATCCAAAGTTTCTTCTGAAAGAGAGGTGGGGTCAGGAAAGACTAATTAGCACTAATGTAATGCTTCTGCTATAATTGGAGTTTACCTGGATTTACTTCAGTAAAATAGATGTTAGGGTGTAGTGGTCACTGTAACTACTTTACATTTTTTCATGAATGGACTTTTTCAGGTATGGGTCATCCAAATCCCTTGGTATTGTTTCTCTCTTGCAGCTGGATAAATGGAATATCTCATTCAAAAGAATGAGGAAGAGCAGAAACCACACAGACAGTATCAGTTGGTCTTTTATATGCACAAATATTCCTGTTTGTAGCAAAAGGCAGCCTAAGTCACTCACACACACAAATGCAGGTGGACAAAGACTATTCACATGTGTGCACCTGGCCAAAACGCTAGCTACACCAATAGCTCCAGAATATAGAACTTTTTTTTCCCCAGTGCCCCTTTCCTCAGCTTTCTACCTGCTCTGACTTTGGCATTAGAAGGGAGACATGGTTGGTCTTCAGCACATGTATGTAAAACTCATGCATGGAGGTTATACCTGCAGAAGTATGCCATAACTTTTTTTTTTTAATATATTAAAGAATGCCTAAGCTAATTAAAATCAGAAATATTGGTTACAAAAACACATCTTTCAGATGCTGAGACAGCTCAGAGTTACCTCTTACTCTTCTGTGTTTACCAGGCTTGTAAAAATTATTGCTATCGTGAGGTGAAACTGCAAGAGAAGAATGGAGGCAGCCAGTGCCATCCTCTGTCTTGGGGAGATGGGAAGATCCTCCAGGCTGCTGGTGTGGGGTCTGAGGCACTGGGTTTGGTTCCTTCTGCTGAAAGATATTTTTCATGTGGCATTGCTCCTTATACTCGCCTCCCTTATAAAAGGGAGACAGAGCTCTCCTGCTGTAGGGTGTCAGGAAGTTTGGAATGGCATGGAAGAGGAGGATGCCTTCAAACTCTTGAAGTAAAGGTGACATTGAAGTGGAGAAAGTATGGTAAAAAGAATGGGTGAGATTGTGAATAACGGCTGTTTTGATCTAACAGCCTGACTGGGGAAAAAAAAATATTTAGGGTGAAATGGAACTGAAATTGTGTGTTCTGTTTGGCCTGAAATGAAATATTTTTTTCTCCCCATAGGAAAAGCAGGTTAATTTAATCTATGTAGCATATATTTCATGTGTGTTTTCAGCATTCTCTTGGATGTTAGGGCAGCCTGGCTGAGTAGAGGGTAACCTACTACCCCTCCCTGGAAGTGTTCTGGGCCAGGTTGGATGAGGCTTTGAGCAACCTGGTCTAGTGGAAGGTGTCCCTGCTGCTGGCAGGGGGGTTGGGACTGGATGAGCTTTAAGGTCCCTTCCAACCCAAACCAGTCTGTGATCCTACGAGCTGCACCTCCCTGGTTGCATCAGGCTGGCATCCTCTGTGTCAGCGTGGGTCTGGTGTGCTGAGGGCCGTGTACTTTTCTGAACTATATCCACCACCTTCTCTTCTGCCGGGGCTCAGGCCTGGTGCTTTGGCGCAGGGGGGACCCACAGAGCTGCTGGCTGGCAGAAGGGAACCAATGTAGGTGTCTTTTTCCACCTCAAACCTGCAGTCAAACTGCTGTGCCCTAACTTGTGGGCCAGTGAGCAACAGAGACCCATGTCCCTGCTACACCTCTCCCCTGCCAGGGCTTTTTATCCTCTACCCTTACTCCCTATTACATTTTTCAAATGAAATTCGAGTGGTGAATTGTGAGAGAAGCAAGAAATAATTCCTGTCTGCCTGACAAAACTTCTTTATTGAATATAGGGGTTTTTTTTTCTCCTCTTTCCCCCAAAAGCCCGGTGTTAATTATAAGAGGGGGGCCAACCACAAGTCTGCGGGGAGTCAGGACAGAGCTGACTGACACTTTCACTCAGCAAATTTCCTCTTTGCTCACGGTCTGTGCTCCTGTCTGTCAGGCCTGCTGACGACTGCTTGGTAGGAGGGCAGTAATCTGAGCTGCCTCTGTTGAGCAAACCTCCTGCTTTTTACTGCTGGATTAGTCCTGAGGTGCCTGTGTGCACAGCACCTGTGTCTGCAACTTGTTATCTTAATGGCTGTGCTGCTGTTCCTCCGCTCTCCGAGGCGGTAGTGCCCTGCCCTCCTCCCAGGACTGCGCTCACCAAAGGGCAGGCTGCCTCCGCCGCAGGATGGGAATACCTGAGCCTTGGGCTGTTGTCTCTGAAGGTAAGCAGCCTCTCAGCAGCTCCAGCAAAGGAAGCTGGCCACGGCTTTGTGCCTGTGGAGGCAGTCAGACCTCGCAGCAGATCTTTGGGAGAGGGAGGACAGGAGTCTTAAGGACCCCGTTGTTCCTAAACGTCAGGAGCATCATAAACTTCAGAGCAAATGAGCGTCCAGGCAGTGCCATGGGGGATTCTTTCAGCTGCTGTTGAAAGGGAGCTCACAGCAAACAGGGAGCCAGCGCTGCGCCGCTGCTCTGGGGCTGTCACTGTGGAGCTGTTGAGCGGTGTAAGCAAATCTGTTGGGCTTTAGGCTGGAAAAGTGCTGGAAACTCACAGGAGAGGTGAACTTTGGAGAGCCTCCAGACTTGTAGAGCATGTTTAAGGCCGTTCCCTGCCTTGGTGCTAATCATGCCACGCACTTGGGACGCTGAGTCTCATGGGCAGAGGATCTGACTCACATACAGACTGTGATGCATCAGGTGCATTTTACTGTTTACAGTCTGGAAGAGGCTCTGCTCAAGTAACAGGCCCCTTTTTTGGCCTTCACCTTTTGTAGGTTGAGAGTTGTTTAAAGTGGGTGTCAAACCAGGCCAACATTTTGCATCAGTGTTTAATACAGATAGGCTAGCCGTACAGTCTGGGGTAGATTCTTGTTTAATTAAGACAGTAACAGTGCAGACAGCAGAAAGAAAATGTGAAAGAGACTGATTGTGAAGAGCTGGCAATCAGTATTGCTCCAGTATGGGCCTGCACAACTTCACATTCATTGAAGACCTGTCCTGTATTGCACACACACCTGTACTCCCTTTTAGGTTGGTTGTGAATCATAGAACTAAGTTCATTGAACTTTGATTTTTATTATTTCCTGAGACATTAACTCCTTTAGTAAACCCATTAACTAATCTTTAAACTCATTACCTGCTTCATTGCTATGAGGATATCTTTAACTTTAGGTTTCTTTGGGGTTTTGGGGGTTTTTTTTAATATGGGCCAAACCTTTAGCTGTGTGCTTTGGCTGAAATTGTTGTAACTGTGGTTTTTTCTACACTGTCCTGATCCCATCTGTTTAGTGAAAGTTGGCAGTGCAGGTGAAAGCAAGTTGAAGTGGTGCTAGTGGAATATTGGGGTCTGTCTCCCTGTCTTATGTAAAATGGGTAGTTTTTGGCTGTAGATTATTTGTTTAAGGAAATTAACTTGGAACAGCCTGCTCTGAAGTACAGATGCAGCCCTGACTTGTGAATGCAGCACACTGCCTTGCTTAATATGCACTCACTATTCCAATATTCAAAGAGCAGGGAGATTTTGACCATAAAACTAGAACTGGTTACAGTACCAAATTCCCAGATTGCCCCAAATTTCCTCCTTTTGCCTTTTCTGAGCCAGCTCTTTAAAACCAAATTCCAAAAAGCATCTTCCTGGGCAAAGACTGTCCATGTGCTGTCAGCACATGCCATCAAGGGCAAAACTAGTCGGTGTACAAGTAGCCCCAGAGATTCCTGAGGCAGTGGAGCTGACAGAGATCCACAGGTGTAGGAAGAGGCTGTTTTACAGCCCAGATTCCAAGGTGAGCAGTGATGTGAGGAACCAGCGAGCAGTGATGTGAGGAACCAGTGAGCAGTGATGTGAGGACCCTCCTGCCCTGCATTGAAGGACCCATGTATGTACACTGTGAGGCTGCAGGGAGCTCTGCACAGAACAGCATCAGCTCTTCCCCACTTGTATCTCTGGCGTGCTGTGGCTCTCTCCTGAGTGGGACAGCAGGCAGGCAGTATTGCAAACAGTCTTCAGCTATAAATTAATGCACACAATCATGTTTAGGTAAGGGCTTAGCTTGGGTCCTAATCCACTGCCTTTGACATCTACTGTGGTTTTCATATCAGGTTGCAGATGAGCCAGACTTAGGTTTCTTCTCTGTTCCTGGGAACAATTTAAGCAGAATGGTTCAGTGCTCTGTACTATATAATGAGAAGAAAAATAACATAGATAGTATCTGAAATTTGAAGAGATGCCTGAATTAAAGAGATTTGGTGGTCACCTCCCTCAAATGAATTGAAAAAAAATCATCTAGGGGTGCTATTACTCTTTTCTGTGTTCTGTTTTATAGTCTCTTAAAGATAAGCCTTTCTGAAGCCTCCAAGGGGTTAAAGGCAGTACTTCATAGAAACCCAAGTGGCTGAAAAAATACCAGATATTAACATTTACCTCTGTTGCCAAAGCCTGGACATTTCTTTCTCCTTTCAGAAATTACATCCTGCAGGGACCATTTAACAATAAATCGTAGCAACTTGGCTGTTATAGGGCAACCCATGTGCACAGGCACTTCAGGGCTGTGCCAGCATCTCCTTTGTTCAATAAAAGTAACAGCAGGAATTTTATTAAAGACTGATAGAAAAGAGAGGGAGAAACATAGGAAAGATTAAAGAAAGAAAGAGCCACCTGGAAACTTCATTCCTCCTTTATTTCTGACCTAAGCTCATAAATACCAAATCTAAACCATTGTGTGTGTGAGAGGGGGGGAGAATTTCCTGCATGCCTGCACAGGAAAGACTGCACATGCAGTTGTACAAACTGACTTGTAGCAAAAGTCATCCTCCTTTCTCAAACTTAATGCCTGTGCCTTGGCTGCATCCAAAGAAAATGAAACAGAAAATAACTTTGTCCCCTGGTGCTTTGGCAGGTCAGCATTTAGGAGGGTCGGGCAAGTCACAGCCATACAGGAGAGCGGTGAAGGATTTTGGTTGAACCTGCTGACAAGCAGCGAGTTCATCTCCCAGGCTGCCTCGGAGCAGCCCTGCAGCTCAGCACAATGCAGATGGGCAGCTGCACACGGCCAGTGCCACTCTTCCTGGTTAGCCTACAGCATCTGCTGCTTTGTCTCCATCCTTGTTGGAACCCCTCACCAAAAAAAAGAGAAAGAACAAACCAGTGAGTCCAGCAACCACATGCAGATAAGCCCCAAAGAGCCCTCTTATGTGTGATCAGCAAGGAACAGGCAAATCACATTCAAATGCCTCACTGCAGAGGCAAGAGGCCTGTTGTTGGGGTCTAGGAGATGAGAAGGGTACCATGAAGTGGATGCAGGGTGATGATGGTGGATTGACTTTTCCTCAGCCTGGTTGTGCCCTGGGAGCTGGGAAGGGTTTGCTGTGTAGTCAGAGGCACGCTTTGGTTCTCAGGCAGGATTTTGCAGGGCACAGAGTGGAAGGCTGAGACCATGAACTCCCCAGCAGCAAGGACTTGTTGACAAGGTTTTGTGTATTTTGAGGGCTCTTGCAAATAATATTGCCCTACACTAGCCTGGATGGAGCAGCAAGGCAGGTTGCTGTACCTGGAGTTCGTTGATGCTGCTTCTGGTGTCTCTTTTCTCTACACCTGGACATCTCTGCTGCTTAAATCATGTTTTTCCCCACCTGGTACTTCTCTTATTCCATCCTTCCGTTGTTTTCCCTCTGCACACTTTCTCTCACACTTTTTATCCGTTAATAACACCCATTAGGCAGTGACCTTGGCTCTGAACTGTGCTTCCCTCAAGTGTTTTGAATGTGATGACGTCCTCTGCAGCAAAGAGGAAGTCTCTGCCTTGGTCCAGCTTTCCTCACCTCAAGCCGTTATCCTGACGGCTGCTGCCTCCTCCATCCAGGGAGCAGGAAGATGCACAGCCCCGCTCTGGATTAGGCCCTGAGGGGCTGATTTCTCTCTCACTGTGATGCAGACCAGTGCCAGGATGCAGAAATTGGCCATGTCCAGGACTGAGCCTCCAGTTAACAAACTGCTTTTTCCCAGTAATTCAAACTCTCAAAAATTAAAAGTACCAGAATTGTCTGTCAGAACTCAGCTGTGGGAAAACGCAGGGATGGAGAGGGATGGTGAAAGGCAGAGGGGGTCAGAGGACTGAATATCAGCCCACTGCTTGCATCCTGGCCCCGTGGCTTGGCCCAGGCACCTGGAGGAGAGGGGTCGGCAGGGTGTCGAGCGGGGACCAGCCGCGCTGTGCCGAAGCCGAAGCCGCGGGGCCGGAGGTATGCGGGGAATGCGAATGGCATGCTTGAGTGGACAGCTTCAGAGCCAGGCGCTGCCATGGCTCTCGCTGCCATCTGTTGTGAACCCCCGCGGGCCCATAGCAACAGCAGCTCAGGAATGGGGCTGCTTTTCTCCTTTCTTCCTAAAGAAATTCTTCCCTGCCCTCTTCCCCGCTCCTGCATACGCGCACTACGCGGGAACGGGGCTGGCATTCCTGCTACAGAGCCATGCGTGCTAGAGGAGAAAAGGGTCTTTTAGAGCTCAGCTTGTATTTGCTTTGGGAAGGCATTTTCCTTTCTGAGCTGTGACATTCTCAGAACATGAGCAGATATGTGTAGTTTATTGTTCATTGTCAAATATTCAAATCAGTAGTGGATCTGTATTTGCCATGAAGTATATTCAGTAAAGTCTTCAGTGGATGTGTAGCCACCTGGTTGTTCTTCTTGGTAAAACAGAGACCATTTCTGCCTTATTATTACGAATGTCAAAGTTACAACTGGTGTAAATAACCCCCATGTATTGGTTTGTTGTGCCTATCATTTTCCTTAGCTAAGGGGCTTTGCTGCACAGTGTAGTGGTGGGATGGGATCCTCGGAGGTTATCGATCGCTCAGCATCACTGGTGTTACTGAGAGATGCAAACTTTTATGCCAGGGAAGATTTTGCCACATAAGAACTCTGTCTCCTAAGGACAACAGTGAGACAGCATGCTGCTGGGAAGGGTTAATGCTGAAAGAGCCTTAATTCAGGCATCAGGGATAGGAACTGTCTGTCTGTCTGTCTGAGTGAATGGTTTTACTCCTTCCTTTCTCCTGGAAATTCACTTCTGGAGTGCAGATTTCTTTTCTCCCTGCACCTTAACTTTTTTCCCTGCCATCAAGTAACTGTGGCCTCATTCCTGCACATTGCTCAACCTCTCGCTGTGACTCAGCAAAGTGGATTGTTTTTAAGCACGTGTTTTCATTCCTTTAAGACAGAAAACTGTATGTTGTAGTTTATGCAAAAGTTTCAAGAAGTTTTAAGTAAGTGAAACATTCAGAAGTTAGGGCTATTTAACTTTTCCAAACAGTATATTGATTTCTTCAGTATTTCTGTGCCTAACAGCCTGCAATAAATACCAAAATTTGCAGAGACGCCCCCGTAGACAAGAGGGAGTCAGGGAACTGGCAAACTGAAACAAATCTCAGATGTTTCATGGCATTTGTGAAGAGATGTCATGCAAGAGGAGAGGGAAGGAGAAACAGCAGACCTCCTCCCATCAGTGCTCAAGGCTGTATTTGAAACTGGGCACATAGCTGTGGTGGCTTGATCACAGGGAGGAGGGTGTAATTTCAGTGAAAGCTGATATTACATGGGGGGATGAAACTCTCCCTATTGCAGGTATTTATTATCACTTGACAGCTGTCACTTTGCAGGAGGTGATTTGCCTTCCTGTCAGCTCTCTGAGAACTAGGTATATTTGCCTAAGGTTGTGGGGAAGGGTAAAAATCCTGCTTTCAAGTGCAGGTATCATTTAACTGTGATAAGAAGGCAGGTAAAGCATTTCTTCTGCAAGAGGACTGTGGAGAACAGGCAAGTAAAGTCTTTCTGGTCCTACCAAGATGGGAAAAAACAAGTCATTAAAATCTGATACCTACCTGCTTTTAATGAGAGAAACATTGTTCGAAGAAATAATCTCAGCCCTATCACCACCAGCCTATTTTCAGGAGCCATTAGCCTTTCACCTCCTCATATGTTTTTTTTCCTTTTACTTTTGATCCCATTCAGGGAAAATGGCAAAGCTTCTGCAACAAGAGATTTGGGCTTTAGCTTTAGTCAGGAGCTTACTCAGTCATAACCATGCTCTTACAGCCCTTCCTCTCCAGTAAATGACCTGCAGAAGAACTGGGGGAGTAAGGTGTAGAAAACAACACTTGAAATCAAGCACTTGACATCTTCAGTTGTGCTTATTTCTTCAGCGAGCCAGTATGGGTATTTCTGTGGGTTCTGCAATACTCCCTTCATCTTTAGGCTCTTCTTCCTCCCCAGAAACTCTTCTTCAGAAGTTGAGCACTGTGGTCTGTTAGTGGCCAGGTTGAACTACAGGCATGGGGCTGTTTGTTGGTATTTCTGGCATAGCTGGAAAAAAGCAAAGAACAAGAGCGAGCTGCAAATGGATGCTGTGAGCTGCACTGAGTACACACAAAATCCAACTCAATTTAACAATACCTTCACATCAGGTCATGCCTTTCGCTTCCTTGGTTTGCTGTTTCCTCTACTTGGAAGCTGTTGCAATGTAGAAGAAGATCCTTCATCCACGCAGGGATGCTCCCACAGTCCCCCAGCTGTAAGGAAAAGAACTGAAGTTGGCTTGTTTTGTTTTTGCACAGTGGGATCAGTGAAGGAAGGTTGCAGGTGACTGAGTGCTGTTAGGGTTCAATCTCATTCTCTCTCTTCAGTGTTTATTACAGAGTTTTGTACTTTGCACCATTCTGAAGAACATTTTAAAATGAAACCAGAAATGCCTACGTGATTCTTTACTGAGACAGAGTGCTGTAGTTCATGTGACATGCAATACCTGCTTTAAAGCTCCAGCTCCTGACCCAGGACATCTGTGAAGCTCTCTCTGCTTTTCACACTCTCAGGATTCAAAGCCCAAGAGACAAGTCAAAATTCTTCATGTACTAATTGTGGCAAGTAGATTACTTTTAACCTGCTTATAAGATTTTGGGGGCCTATTTGTGCTTTGACACAATTGGAGCATAATGCCTCAGCATAACACAAGGGGCAGAGACTTTTTGTGATATTCATGTTCCTCCTTCTTGTAAAGATCACTCACTCCCATCACAACTCCTGGCAACATCTTGCCCCTGCAAATACAGCCCATGGCACCAAGAGAGGATCCACTCAGCCCACAGTTTTGCATGAGGCTGCTCCAGCAGAAATCTGACTTTTTGCAATAGCACATTAATATTTATCATGGCATTATAGTAATATTTATCACTGCATTATAGAAACTTATTGTTTCCTTGGGCATCATTTCCTTACACACTTCCACCCTGAAAAGCATCAAAGTTTTAAGAGTGGAGAGAAGAAATGTCTGCAGAAGAACAAGCGTCCTGCTGAAGGGGGGTTCTCCCTCGTTGTCAGTCTGTCTGCCTTCACAGCACAAGGAGCTGGCCACAGAAGTTAACTCTTGAGGAAATTGAAAGCCTCCAATCTGCTCAGTTCTAGAAACAGCTACTGCTTGGTTCAGGGAAGAGGCCATGGAAATGCTTGTTCCTTGCATCTGGCCTCCCCAGAAACGTTTCCCAGTTCCTAGCTCCATAAGACATCATGTAATACTGGACTATCCTACTGATTCACCCAATTTGAGATCTTCCTTCAGGCACTGGCTGGTGGAGGAGATTCAGAAAATAGCTCCTTAAGAGACCTACTTGGACAAAACCCTTGTGAGAGGACATGCCACGGTGACTCCACGTGGAGGCTGGCTTCAGGACAGGAGATCTGCTGGTCCAAACTTCCACGTCTTCCCTAGCTGATGCAACTGGAGATGCTGGGGACCATGATGGATCACCAGGTCTGTGTCAGTCTTCCTTTAGCAGCCTGGTCCCATCCAAGAGCTTACTCACCATCTGTATTTAAATGCAGACACTGTGCCTCTAGCTTGAGATGAGAAGATGAGCTGTCTATGCCCTCTGTCTCATGTTGCCCAGGAGTCCACTTCTCTATACACAATTTAGCTGCTGTTGTTGCTGTTCCTGCACCACAGCAGGTCTCCAGAGTCCTT
Source organism: Caprimulgus europaeus (assembly GCA_907165065.1). Next base: position 81,930,643 of record OU015526.1, read on the forward strand.
AATATTCTGGGATATTTTCTGCCTCAGCCCCTACATGTACCATTAGATAGTCTTGCTTCTTATTTTTTTTGCCTGCATTTGTTTATTTCAGACTGGGAACCATTTTAGTTCCAACCCAGTATTATTTCAAAAGTTATCCACCATCAGTACATCAGGAAAGTTTCTTTGCTAATTACTAATGAGTGAAAAGAATGTGAATGATAAATGAGATAAAATATATACATGTTTATTTTAGTGCTGCTTGTCCAAATCTTTTATTTCTTTTCCTTCCTTTGAATATCACCAAGCAAAAAAATGCCAAGAATGCCACATCCCATTGAAGTCACCCTGACAGTGTATTCAGAGCAATCCACAGCAACAGCTGTATTGCCCATACATCTTCAAGCAGAAAATTGTACATCAGCCAGGACAATGAGTGGCATCACGGGCCAACACAGGGGCCACACTGCAGTCATGGTGGGAACCATCGCCCCAGCCCCCTGGTTTGTTTGTGTACACAAGAAGCATGCTTATAATATTGCTGTAACACAACACTTTGCATCTCATTTAAGCAATACTGGGGCTTTTGTTTGTCTTCCATGGTCTAACCTAGAAACAAAAGACATAGTCCAGCCTGGAGTTTATGAGACGGTACCAGACATTCATGTTCACACGTAAACGCTCCGTCAGAACAGCGCTGGCAGGGGAATTTATGGCCATTACCATGTTTTCTAATGAGTATCAAATGAGACCGTTACATATTCACTTAATTAGTCTGACAGATTTTAATTTAAATATAAAAAGACTTCTGGTCTTTAGAGAACAAAAGGAGGGCTTTGTTTCCAGTGCAGTTTTTGACTCTGCTTTGCTGGAGCAAGAGGTTGGGGGGTGACAACTGAAGGGAGACGATTTAGTGTGAATAATTCTCATCTTTTGATTTCATGTTGCCACTTCTGTGCTGCTTTTCCAGTTCCCCTGGAGCACTTTGAGGAGAGCTGTGTGATGTGGCCCTTTCAGTTGCAGCCAGGAAAGCCCAAGTGAGAACTTGACTTTTCCAAAGCGTGATGGATGCTTTGAGATTTGGAGAGGTGGAAGGAGCTCTAAGAATATTGGCGAGCTGCTGTGAGCCCAAGTGAACTTTAGGCTCTAAACCATTTTGCTTGTTCTCTCTCGCTGTTGGTCTAGTTCTTTGGCCTAACTTACATCCCATTGTATCAATGTAGGCGACTCCTGCTTTGATGCAATTTGGGAACTGGCATTATAAGCTTGCCTGCAGTTTTATTAACACCCTTCTAACAGCTCCGTGCATTACAGAGAGTTCCAGAGTACAGCAGGAGCCTTGACACACAGCAGACCAGTGATGCTGGGACTTGATCTTTGTGGGAGCCCATTCATTTGTGCTCTTTAATTGAAAATGTGTTCTCAAATGCCTGCTTTTGAAGATGGACATGATTCCATGTCTCATAGGATGAAATGGGAGAGAGCACTGTGCTCTGGTTTCTCTGTGTCCTTGAGTGAGCTGTGTATTGGTGTGGGCCCTGGAGCTCATAAGCTCTTGATTCTCATCTTTGTAACTGTTCCTTGAGAGCATAAAAAACAATGAGGTGGAGTTGGTATGGGCTCACAGCTGTCACTGTAACATATGCTGGACTCTTCTCAAGCCTTTCCAGAGAAATTAATGCTTAGTGGCATGAAGTAGTGTCCAGTGTCTCTATCCATGCATCCAGGCATCTCCTGGGCAGGATCAGACAAGGCACTGGTAAATAAATGCCATTGTCTGAAGGTGTGTTAGTGATACAAACTCTGTCACTTTGCAAGTTGTGCATGTGCCATAGGAGCAGGAAACATGGAGAGAAAATGTGCTGCAAAAGTAGCTGCTATCCATGTGGGAAAATGCTGATGTTTCAGCAGAAATCTCATTTGTAACCTGTTTTGGCAAGAGGGGTGCATTTTGTTCATGGTTATCACTAAGAAGGGAGTGAGCTTGTAGGCTAACAAGTGACATGTTTTCTTTCCCTCTCTGCTTGTCTTTTCTGCTCACTGCTGCCATTTCACTCCACACAGCTGGACCATGAGGCAGCTCAGCAGCACTGGGTCTCTCCACCTATTTTTTCAGCCCTGGACTTAGCAATGTGTGTCTAATCCCTGCATTGTGGACTTGCAGATTTCCCCTTTGTCTCTCACTTACATGCAGGCATGATAGCCTGAAAAGAGGGAGATAGCCACCCAGACACACCCAACTTTCTGCTTTTATGGTATTATTTCCTTAATAGGACAGCTCTGGCAGGCTAAATTCTTCTGGAGGGAAAAGCCCCTTTGATCATTTGACTCTGCAGGTTTCTGTAGGCTGAGGGAGCAGCTCTGGGTGGCAAAACCTGCTCACAGAAATGTCTGTTCAAATTTCAGAGGCACAGGAGTTGCACAGTAGCATCTTTAAGCCTCTTTCTTGGCGTGATTGCACTCCATATGATATTTTCCATAAGGGTCAGTAGGTGCTTGTGGGGTAAGGAACACAGCAGGTTCTACCTTAGCAGTGTGTCTCCAGCAAAGGAGGTGTGTTTGGGCCAGAGAGACAATAACATGGTGCATACATGCAAACAGGTGAGTGAGAGCAGCCTGAGAGAGAGCAAGCCACAAGTGGCTCCCAAAAACTGCTGCTCTGGAAGCCTCGTCTTTCCAGTACACCAAGGAGGATATTAGCAGAGGAAGTTACTCTCACAACTCCCAGGAATCATTTGAGGTTGGTATAGGCAAAGAGGAAATGGTCCCTTTTTCTTGTGCCACGTTTCTCTGTGGGGACACATTTGTTTGTGGAATTACTTCATTAAAGAGGTGAAATTACACAGTTTCTGGCATGTTATGTAGCAAAAAAGTAAAGTGTGATCCTAGGTACCATCTCTTTTTTGTCCAGAGGGGAGCTGAAGGAACATGTCCTTTGCTCCTCAAGCTGCCAGTCTGTGCCACATACTGCAGTGGCTGTTGATGGGAATGCAATGACATTAGAGATTTATTGTTTTTCCACTTCAATAACTTTAACCACCTGTAAGAACATAAACATTGCCACTGAAGCCATGCAGTGTATGACCCTGGCTCTCCAGAGCACCAGCCACACTGACACTCACCACAGGCATCCCCTTGGTGGGTGTGCTCACTGCAGCTAGTCACACCTAAGGCATGTTCTCCATTTGCCCCAAACTTCTCCTATCTTCCTAGGAGAGCCCAGGTGATAAATAGCAGGTTTTGTGATACCTTGGATGTTATCATGGGGCACCTTCAGATAACACTTAGTACCTCCTTTCCCAACTCCCTTACTGGCTTTGTTTCTTCCCAACATAGCAACTAGTTAATCTTAAACAACCTGGGGCTGGGCCTGGCCCTGAAAAATGGCTTCACCAAAGAATTTGCATAACAGAGACCATCTAAAATGCAAATAATTTTGAAGGTTAATGGTATTTTAGCAACATATGAATGACCCTTTCTGAAAAGATCAGTGTTCCTTTTAACCTAGCATTCTGTCTCTAGCATCATTTAACAAAGGGAGCTTCAGAGGACATAGAATTGGCTCCTTTCAGTAATGTACCTGGCAAACAATACACCCTGGAGACTGGCTCTTTGAGTCTTATTTCAGCCTTGCATTTTTTAGGATTTTTTTCCCCAATATCATCCTGTAGCAGCAAGTTTTGTTTCTCAGATACTTGGTCATCAGAGAAAAAGAGGTGGGGCTTTTTGTTGGATTTTGTTTTCATTTTAGTTACAGTGATTTCTCATTGCAAAGGTTAGCAACAGTGTACCTTTTCCACGCCTTTTTCACATCTCTTCTGTCTGCAGTTAATTGTCCTTCAATTTATTAATCTTTTTATATTCCATATGCTCTATTGGCATCAATTCAGATGTGGGTTTTGTTGCTAAATTGGTTGGGATATGCTGCTTTTTCAGTGATTCCTAAAGGAATACTTGCTTGATTTTGCTTCTGTTTTTTAGAGGCTACATGTTGGTCTGGTCACCTCTACCTGATGAGCACTAAACATAACAATTTCCAAGGACATTTCTGTATTGACTAGTAGGAGTTCTTAAAAGTCACCATGAAGTGTCCCCCAAAAACCCATGTGTGCATCCAGCATATCCAAACCAAAACTCCTTGGATTATGGTAGATTTGGATTGCTTTCACTTGGATTACCCACCTCAGATCTGCCACCTAGTACAACGGATTAATGCACTTAAACCCTTTAAAGCTTTTCTTTGGTTCATAACATGCCACCTGTGGGGCTACTCACCTTTGTGTAAGCAGCCTAAATCCTTATCAGAGCCGACAAAGTTTGTTCCTGCACAAGGGTTCCATGCTGAGAGCCAGGTCTGAGTGCACAGCTACTTTATTTACACATCTAAGTGCCTCTGGGATGATGCTGGTAAATTCATGGGTGCTAGAGGTTGCCTGTGACAGTTTAAAAACCAGCTTTTGTGCTAGAAGTTCTTGAGTAAAAAACATACTGGCCCAGGCGTTGTGATCCTTCCCACACCTCCCTTTAACCATTTAGAGCTTGTCAGCCAGTTGTCCTTTGGTTTACTCTGAATATCCCATGTCAGGACGTGCCTCCCATTTATTGTGTCCAACTGAGTGGAGGAAAAATTTGATTCAGGGCTCAGGTGTGGCCACACTCTGGAAATAGAGCTGTGAAATTTATAGAGAGCATCGGGCATTTTGCCACTTCCATGTGCTAAAACCTCAGAGTTATCCTCAGCTGCTGGTGTAGCTGAGAAGTCCCTCTGCTTTGTCCCTCCTGGAGATGGCCAGGTTGGCTGCTGATGTCAGGTTAGAACTGACCTTTTCCCTGACCAAATGCACACACAGCACTTCCCGGGGTTCCTTCGAGATCCAAGCGCTTTTCCTCCACGTTGTTCAGCTCTGTCATCCTTGCCTGGCACAGGCTTCCTAAAATGATCTAACAAAAAGGAGTTTAGGCTTAATGATGAATTTGTGCTATTGGAATTTGAACTGCTCTTGTTTTTTCAAGTTGCTTGTGGTTGTAGAAGAGGAACAGAGGCTGCTCCTTTTAGTACAGCTGACGAGGCAGGAAATGATCAGCCAGCCCTTAACAAAGTCATAACTGAACATTTACTTTGGGGCACAGTGGGAGAGACCCAGACTCATAAATCAACCTATTAAGCCTTCAGACATGAGTTTTTGGAACCTCCTAGGCACTTGTTTTTTTTTCTGATAATGATAAGAAGTCTTTTAAAGGCACAAGCTTCATTAAATCATTCAGGACTAGAGCAAGGGATGTTGCTCCAGGCCTGGAGTCAAGGCAGTGGGTGACATTACTCCTCTAGAAACAAATACCAGTGACTTCAGCTCTGGATATGTGTTGTACATAAGCACAAGCTGCAGTGAGGTGCCAGTTTATCAGGAAGGAAAGGTGGTGGTGTCTGTGTAACAGAGGTGGAATTCCCTGAACTGATTTAAGAAGGTACATTGAAGGAATCGGACCCTGTCAGAGCCAAATAAGTGATTTCAGAGCAGATACTCTTCATTCAATGAATGTAGCTTTGCCCTTTCTCTTTAACAATACGGAAGCAAATGCTGATACTTCATAAAATTATCTCTTTTTTAAGGGATCTTCATTGATACTCTCAGCTAACCTTTTTCAGAGCATGACTTCTCTCCAGGAACAGCTAGCAGAGGCAGCAGCGTGCAGCTAAGTAGCCAGAGGTGTTGGCTGCAACGTGTGTCCTGGGAGCTTAGCTCTGGTTGTGGTGTAGGACACAGCCCCTTAGATCTCTGTCTGCTACTGCTCCAGCTTCTTGGAGAGCCGTGGTGACTGTGACTTTGTCCCATTTTGCTTCCTGCACTACTAGCCAGGTGTGTATGGACATGTCAGGAGATGTCCCTCCTGTCCCAATCTCTGTGCAGAAGGTTTCCAAGTTGTAGGTCTCTCTGTCAGCCAGCTCTCCCTAGTGCTACTCCTGTGGGCAGGAGCTCCATACTGCCTTTGACTGCACAGTCTGAAGGTTGATCCTGGCCCAGGTGAGTGGCTGAGAGGGAAACACTTATGTTGGTTTGTGGTTTGATTCTGCAGTGTGGAGGACAAGAGGCTTTTTGGAGTTTCTGAAATCGAGCCCTTCACTAAGGCCTGTGTGCAGTCTTAGTACGTGTGTGTATCTGGTGCTCTGCAAACAGACAGAGAGCCTTCATGTGAGTGTTTAGGGGCAAAGAAAAATAAAAACCCTCAGCACTTAGCATCATTTAGATTTGAGAGTAAGGGAGCTAGTATTATTCTTCTCTGTTTACCCAGCTCTAATCCCCTTGGAATCTTATGGAAAGAATAATTAACCAATATCTACTTCTAAAAAATCAGCAGTATACCTCTTTCCTCATAGAAAATATGAAAATCAAGGCCTGTAGTTACACTGTGTAAAGGCTGATTACTGGGTGTACAATTTCAGACTCTTGCTGGGTTGCTATAATGATGGGTAACTCTTTCTCTTGGGGCAATTTTGTGCAAGTTGGTGTTTTGCTTTGTGCAGGCATTGGCTAGAAGCACAGAGACGGTGCACAGGCAGCTTAGCAATGCTAAGATATGCCACTGGGCTGGTCCTCCTGTAGCAAATGGGCTGGAAATCTTGTCACTTTGGTGATGGGATGTCCATTTAACCTAGAGTAAAATGCTGGTCAGCATTCTTCCTTTTGTCCCACATTTTTTGGTCAAAATAATGTAAGAGCTTAGCACTTGGGGAAAGCACTGGTCTGTTGGGCTTTGTCAGGCTGTGTGAAACTGCTGAGGGAGAAATATAAACGGTGGCTCCTCAAGAAAGAGGGACATCTGTAAAAAATCCCAGAGAAGAAAGCAATTGCTTAGTACATAAACAAGCTTTTGGTGATAAATGGGTCTTAGAGTTGCAGAGAAACCTGTATCTCAGCGAGCTGGCTGCCCTGCAAGCTGACAGTCTCTTTCTCCCCACGGCACAGGTCTTAGATCATCCTGAATCTGAATGCGTTACCGACTCCTCTCTGTTCAGGCTGGAGCACCTGCAGAGCTGAAGGCACAGTCTGGTCTCCGTGCTTGCAGGGCTGGCTGGTAGGAGATCAGTGCAATAGGAACCAGATTGTCCCTGCTGAGCAGAAAAGAGTTTTCTCCTTTATTTGGAGGTGTCAGAGAGAGACAAGCTCAACTATTAGAGGGTCAGGATGCCTGGGTTTCATTTCTGCCTATGCCAGATACTCTGTGTGAGATGAGAGACAAGATGTTTACTTTTGTGTATTTGCATTTCTCTGTCCAAGCAGCATGTGTGACAGTCCTTCCTAAGGTGAGGGATGTTATGAGGCTTAATTACCATGTGCAAAGCACTTTGCAGAATACATTATACCACTGAAGGTATGAAATGGCAATTAAAAGGAAAAAAAAATGAGGCCTTTCTCTCTAATTTTCAGAGGAATGTCTTTGTACTTTGCCTTAGTTGCTGTAACCGCAGCCCAGGAGATTTTCCTGCTAAGTAGATGGTGAGAATTGCTTCTTAGCAAAAGAAAAATATCACCTTCCTCAACCTCAGTCACCCAATAATGAGCCTTTTGAAGCTAAAAAGAGAAACAAATTCTTCATCATTCTCCTTCCTGTCCAGCCTGTGGGAGCCCCCAGGTCTGTTCAGCCTCACGTGCCCAGGAGCAGGAATCCAGCAGTTCCAGCGAGGGGCGTGCAGGATGTTGCTGTTGGTGGTGAGAAGTGGTGTTTGAACTTCATGTAGGTGGAAGGATGCCATGATTGCAGTGCCAGGCAGGTATGTCATGTCTCTCCAGCACTTGGAAGATGGGGGCTCTGGTCACAGGGACAGTGTTGACCTTTGCCTTTCTGCTTCCCCCCTTTGCCAAACTGGTCATTCCATCTTTGTTGTGGGGCTGGCACCATGAGCACTGCAACCTCTGCCTGCACTTCCAGCACCTCTGGAGGTATGTGTAGCAAACAGAGCACCCCAGGTACCTGTCGATCTCCATACCTGTTAGATTCTATAGGATTTCACAAGTGAAGCTGACACTGGCTGTGGTCTGCTCCCTGCCATCCCAGTGGGTCATGATATTGGCTCAAAGTCTTGCCTCTTAACTCAAAAACTCTGCTGAAAATCATGTTTATGCTTATAATTCTGGCATTTCCCTACCCTTGAGGGTTCTGCAGTGCTTCAGCTCTCACAGGGCTCACCAGAAATGAAGAACACATGATAACAAGGCATGGGAGGTACCGTAAAGCAGTTCTGGCACAGAGGAGAACCCAGGGCAACGCAGCTTCCTACCTCCCTTTACGTATGTCCTTGTCTCAAGATGAAGTTAACTCATAAGCCACAGGGCTGGAAGCCATTTTACAGCTCATGATGTGGGAATGAGTGCGTGTGGGTGTGGGCACACACATTGTTTCAGAGTAAACCAAAAGTAAATCCTGTTTGTTTTGTGCCCTTTTTGAAGAGAACTGTGCTGGGAAAGAAGCAGTGAGGAACAACAGGGAGTTTGGGTTTGCTCTGCTAACTGTCTAGATGTCTTTTGGGGTATATTTTGTCATTATGTGCTTAACATGCATAGGTGCAGCCAGTCACTAAAAGCAGGTTGCAGGTGAGATTTGTCCTTTGATGGAAGGAGTGAAGCAAGAGCTTCTTCTACACAAACTGTTCAAGGAGGCAGCAGTGAGTGCTGGACTGACCCTGGGAGTTGTTGTGCAGACTGAGCAGAACTGACCAGCCTGAGCAGCTGGTGGATCTGTAACACTGAGCTGGAGGAACTCTTATCTTCCTGTCATATATTTGTTACTCCCAGCTTCTCCTAAGGGGCCTTCTGTGTCTTTCCCTGTGCACACCTATGTGACACAATGCCACACTATGACATTGCCACACCACACATCCAGCCTGTGGTGTGTGTGTGGGCCACCAGGAAACCACTGCCAGTTCTTTCCAAGGGCTTTTGGACAAATACTAGAGGAAAAGAGAGAGGAAAAACAAAGGGATGCACTGGGAAATGTGGAAAAGTCACAACAGAGAAAGGGGCTGCAAAAAAACTGCCATGTATGTCTGAGCAGAGTTTCTGTTGCTAAGGCCTCTTCTCCTCCTTCTGCAGGTTTACATGGGCACCCCCTCCCCTCATGACTGCAGTGGGACTAATCAGACAATAAGGATTACTCATGTGAGTAAAAGCTTGCAGGCCTGAACTGCCAAGTGTTACCCACTCTCACATTTGTGCTTCCCAGCATTGACTGCACCCTGGGAGATATTCAGAGGAGCGTTTTCCAGGGCCCTGAACTTTTTTAGCAGCAGTTACAAGGTTAATTTGAACTGTCTTACGACCTTCTGACCCACAACATGCTCTGGGGTGAAAGGTGCTTTGTTCCTTGTCCCAGTTTTGTCTGAGCATCTGTGGAATGGACAGTCTGAGGAGCTCATGTGCTGTTCAGATGATGGAGAAAGCTCCAGCAACGTCAGCTTTACTTGGCATTAATGACTGGTCCTGAATTTATGGTAGTAGCAGATAGTAGGGTGGAGCAACTCCTTCTTTGCAATGCCCTTTATCTTTTTTGGTCAACTTCAGGACCTTGTTCCTATCCAGTGGATGCTTTGGATCAGGTCCAGTCCTACAGTGCTTTGTTGAAAAGAGATAGCTGTAATGAGGGGATTAAGAAAAAAACATATTTCAAATAGCTGAACAATCCCCAGTGTGTGAGCTCGAGGCAGCAAGGTGTGCTGGATACTGCACTGGCCTTGGAATCAGGGCAGCAGCTTCTGGTTATTGCTAGTTGTTATCTACATGGTTGTAGCTCGTAGGAGCCCTGCTCCTGGGTTAGGAACCAACACTGCTGGCTGCCATAAAAGCAGAGCAGAAGGCAGAGTCAGGCCCTCAGGCAGCAGAAATCTCCAAGTATGCCCTGTGGTATCCGTCCTCATCAGCCCCCAGGGCGCCACGGCCATCACCACAGCACTGCAGCCCTCAGGGCTGATCCAGCAGCTCACATTTATTTGTGACAGAAGTGTTATTACCTGTGAAGTTAGAGCGAGGAGTTATTTGTCCCACACACATTGATTTTATTGGTGACATTTGCTGTGGCAGTTCTTATGTCTGAAAAGCACTGAGTGGCACAGCAGTGTGACTGGTCTGAGAGCAGCTTTGAAAGAGGCCACAGCAGTCTTGAACTGTTCAACAGATTTGCCTTGTGAAATAGATGGGCTTTACCAAATGCTGCCCATCCTCTGTAAGACTCTTCTTGTTTCTCTGTGATAAGAAGCAGACCTGATGTTCGAATGTTTTTGTGATGATTGCACTTCTCATGTCATTTTCAAAGAACTAATTCACAAATAAATGTGGAGATGCCATTTTAGTAACCTCATTAAGTGGGAATGCAGCTCTTTTTGAATGTAAGGTGTCACCTGTGCCTACTAGGTGTGTGAGGTTAGTCCTCAGAGCAATACTCCGTAGCAGAAAGTCATGTGGTTTCTTTCTTATACACTCATGCACTGAGCTGCATTCTCTTCATCCCATCTGCATCAACAGGTTGGTGTTATGGCAAAACAGCAGTTTCTTCTGAGAAATCATTTCCAGCTGCAGGACAGGAAACAGCACTAGCTGTTACTGAGAACAGGTCTGAAAATGGCAGGTTTGCACAGCGTGCTGTGTGGTGACAGACATCAGTAGCTACAGTTCTGTGCTCGTCAGAGGTGGTGCAACTGATCCTGGAAGCCTTCCTCTGCTCTGCAGCAATTATTCATCTTTCCATTAGGTTCAGACATGTGAGACCCCATTCCACTCCCAGGTCTGCCACTCATCTCCAGGGTGGCATTGGCTTTGTGCTTTGCCTTTTCCTAAAGAAGAGATGTAAGAGCTAAGCAAGATTTTATCATAGTTAAGGTGTGCATAAGAGGATCTCACTTTAATTTAAAAGTCATTAAAATATTTTCTCTCATGGAACTTAGCAGGCAGGCATCTTTCATCTGACTTAGGCCTGTGTGTGGAGGGACTTAGGAGAGTTTGAAACAAATGGCTTTTAGTTACCATAAGCTGCCTAAGAATTCTGGAGGATCTTATCTTTTTAATGAAAATGACTCTTGTGTAACTCTTACGCCAGCTCCGAGTTCATGCTGTCACATTTCAGGTTCCTTACTTAGGTTTGCTGTTAGGGGCTAGCATTCAAAGATGGATTCACCAAGGATAAAATCTGCTTGATTGAGAAGAAGATTTCTATTTTTCAGTGTGGCTGCTATTTCAGCTTCCCTCCAGGGAAATGGGAGGCCATAGTATATTAGCCGCTGCGATTGCTTGCTGGCTGAACAAAGCAGTCATAGTTCATGCTGGAGGGAGATGGTACTTTGCTATGTTTCTGCAAGGAAGGAATGGGTAAAGTTTGTAGGAGTATTCCAGGAAAAGCACTCACTGATTACCTTTAGGAACATTTCACTGTGGTGGTGCACAGCCATGGTGCCCTTCCCAGTTCCTGAGCTCTGCCACTGGCTCTTGTGACTCCTCCTTCTCCTTTAGGCAGATACCCAGCCTCTTGCTAGTTCCTTCTTCTGGAGAAATAGAGAGGAATGGGGTAGAGCCTGGAAAGAGGATCCCTGGGACATGTCTCCACATCTTATACCCATGCCTCAAAGAAACCCCCAAACAATTACTTGACTGTTAGCCTCTGTGTTTTAAGGTTAAGCCAAGCAGGATTCCTGGTGTCTCAGGGCTTAATCTCTAACATCCATACATATTGATCACCTGCCTTTATCACCTGGCACATTGTGATGGTGATGTCTGTCCCCTAAAAGCAGGGGCAGGATTTGTTCCTGAGGTGAAGGGACCAGCTTTTCTCTTTGCCTCTTTGATTGGAAGCACCACCTTCCCAAGCAGTTTGTCAGCTCAATTATTTAGCATCCTGCTTCATTTATGCTCTAGAACCTGGCTCCTGCATTGAGTGTGGGTTGCCAGAGGGCACAGGAACAACGGAGTGAGCTGCTTTAAATCCTATATATAAACAACACCAGGCCTTAGGGATGTGACAAGGAGGTTTCTCTCGAGCTGATTTATTCTCAGTCACATTCCTGTGACGCTGGTGGAAGAAACAGGCTGAGCAAATGGGGCAGAATACAGCTCATGTAATGCAGTCAGAATAGCAACATCTCCAGAGCAAAGCCCAAAACACATTCTGCACAGCTGGGGGATTAAAGTCAGGATTAAAGACAACAGGGGCTTTAACTCCCTGCAGATCTTTCTTTCACCTGGTGTTATTTTTAGACCCATTTGGACTCTAACAGAAGCAAAGGTGAATTAGAGGGAGATTGTCCTTGAAAGCTGAGCTGAAGAGCCTTGAAGATGTTAGTACTCACCGTGGCTCAGACCTGCAACATGCCTTTCATGGTGAGTCCCCTGTAAGTTCATTGAGCTGCTCCAGGAGGTCCTGAGGTTTTCTTTGCTCACTTTACTCACAAGTACTGACACAGTTAAAGGCAAGCCAAAAAGGCATGATTTACAACTTCAGCCTGCCTCTCACCTGTCTCAGAGTTTGGAAATCGCTCTACTCATAATTTTGTTGCTTTTGTCCCTTACTGGGGCTGTCTGTTGGGCTGCTCAAGCAAAAGGGCATGTTTCCTGCCATCAGGAGTTTGTGGTGCAATGCAAAGTGCAGGCAAATCACTTCAGAAATGCCTTTTGCATGCAGTGCTACTGTGAAGGTGATCAGCAGACCTGATAGGAAGGCTCACCAAAGTGGTTCCTGAGTGACTGTGTCTTGTGCACTGCTAAATACTCCAGCAAAGCTTGTGAGATGATGCTCAGCTTTAAGAATGTGAGGAGTTCCACTGAAATGATCTAGATGACCCCCGTGCTGGTGTGGGGACAGCAGGCGCAGCCTTGCAGGATCAGGCCCTTGGACAGAGTAGCTGTGTGCTGGAGGAAGGGAGAGAGGTGGCTGCCACCACTCCTGTCACAGGGTAGCACACTGGAATTTAGGGCAAAAGCACTTTGGGCTTTTTTGTTTAATGCCAGTCTGCCTCAAGTCCTCAAACTGTGCAAGCTGAGATCAACAAAGGAGTCTAAAACCCCAAACACCAGTTTCTCTCATTTGCTGACAGCCATGTCAGGCACAAAATCCAATTCTTTCTGGGTGTCAGGTAAGTCAAAGACTGCCGAGTGCCCCAGAAGGGGATTCTTGGGGATTTATGTTCCATCAACAAGATGAGTGATAATTAAAAGCCTGAATATTTCTGCTAAGCTGGGAAACAAAAAAGAACCGTCTTTAATTCCTTAAATTCCTCATGCCAGGCTGTAAAATATATTCCATTCATGCCTGTGTCTTTGCTGCTTGTTCTCTCTGTGTCTCTTTCTTTAGTGTTCAGCCACCTGTCTGTAAGCAGTGTCCTGCAGGTTCTCAGGGCGGCTTTTTTCTCCGCTCTCTCTGCCCTTGGTCGTGTTGCTTTGACACTGAGGCCTTGTTGTCTGCCAGAGACGGCACGTTAGAGCTCCCCGGCCTGCCCTGCTCCCATCACTTCATTCTTGGGAAGTTTCGGAGTTTCCCGGGTGATAAAACATGAACAAGGTTTGCTCTGACCTGAATCATTTCTGAAGGGGATTCAGCTCTCTGTTTTGTTATGAAGGTTACTCAGGGTGGGTGGTGGGGCATGAGAATTCCCAGCCATGGCAGTTCCTGGACAGTGGCAGAAAGTCGCTGCCTGCACCTTTGACGCTGCAGGATTGTTCTGATTAGTTTTTTAGGGTGTGCTGAAAAATACATCTGACCAGCTGGAAGGTGAGAGACAGCAGCAGAACAAATCTGCACGGTACAAGATTGTTGCTGTCTTCCCCCAGCTTTCACCAACAGGAAAGAAAATAAAAGTGGGGAGGAAAGGAAAAAAAAATCCAGGCCCCAGCTCTGTGTGTCTAGCAGCTATCAAACTGTCACAGGTCACCACCACTATAGCTTGGGTTAAAATCATGTAGTAGTGGAGTGTTTGCTAGACCTGTAAAAACCTCCTGTTACTCACTGGAGACCAAACTAATTAATCAAGCAGGACAGTGTTTAAAACTGTTTAAAAAACCCTATAAAATGTCCAAAACCTCACCAGTAAATAGCTCTGGAATGCTGTCTGCATGAGATTATTTTTTTTTTCTTTGCTCTGCATTATTGATTCCCTTAAAATTAATCCTGTATGCGTGATGGGTGGTTCAGGGCTTTACAAAGACTTAGGGAGAAAGTTCACTAACAGTTCTCAAGCAATTACTTTGGAATCTGATTCTCTTCTCATTTATTCTGGAGTAAATGGGAAATAATTGTCTGCAACGCAGTCTGTTTCCCTTGATACAGGGAATAATAAGACCTTGAATGTCTGACCTTTGCAAAGAGAGATCCAGACCCCTCCAAATCCTCACAGGCACTTTATCCAGTTTTTACTACATTTCTTGTGCAGAAGGATCTTCTGCTAGCATCAATGCATTGGCTTCAGTGATGATACTCTGCATTTCTGCCCCCAGCCCCTGCTCACAAGACCAGCATCACTTCTGGTAAAGATGAAAAAGCTTCAGTTTTGAACTTTGGAAATGATCAGTTACAGGTCTGAGCTTTTTAAAACAAAACAAACCAAACAATTTCCTTAACAGCTTAAATAAAACACTGGAACTGAACCAGTTCTGAAAACCCTCAGGCTTGGAGGTGGGTTTTTTTCCTTGATGAGGCTCTGAGAACTTGCATTTTCACATTTTTATTCTTGTAAACATTATTTATCTATAACCAACAGTAAATCAGTAGTAACACTGGTAGGTCTGGCAGTCCAGAAGCCAGGCAGCAAACTGGGACACCACAGCTGGGTCTCTGTGACACATCTAGTAAAAACTGTCCTCTCAACCCTTTTTTGGGGGGGGAAATTTGGAGACTAAAAGCCAAAATATTTCCATTCTAAGTGTCTTGCTCTTCCAGTCTCATAGCTGGGTGTCATGATGAGAAGAGGTGGGCCATCATGAGAGGTGTTGCCTGGCTAAACCTGGTAACTGAATGGCAACCTTCACAGGACACTTGGTGGCATTTCCCAGTCCCACAACAGGGGTTGGATGGCACTGGCTTTCTTCATGAAAATAATAATAACTTTCTGCTCAAAACAAAGCATTTACTTTTTAGCTTGAAACTTAATTTTCTCTTAGAAACACCTGAAAACTTTGGAGCAGGATCATTTAGCAGCCAGGCCCTTGTCATACACATTTGATTTTGCCTTTCATGAACTTTAAGCAGCACATTGGCAGCTCCTGCCAGCGTGGCCAAAGGTCATTCTGCAGCATCTCTGCCATCAGGAAACAGGAAGGTTCACAGCTAATATTAAGCCAAATTAACAGACAGGGTTTTAATGCAACATCAGTTATGTATGAATACTTGCAGAAGGAATCACAGTCCTGCTTTCAGCAGAGCTCTTGGGCATGCACTTCAGGTTAACATAAATACAAGTGCTTTCTTGTGTTGTGTCTGGGAAGTGATGAATGCCAAACTGTAATGCCAAACTGACACCAGAAGGGTTTCTCTGCTGTAACAGAATGAGGGTTGATGAGCTCAGAAGAACGACACAAGCATCACTCTGCCCACTTACCTGAGCTGCAGGCAGTGGCACAGACAGATCCTGCTTTTCCTCCCACGTTATTATGGGAGCTTGCAAATTCTCACCATGGAGCAAGAATCAGAGGACATTTCATTTAAGTTCCTTTCAGGAGTGTGGTTGACAAAGTTTGGTGTTCAGGATAGGAGATCTGAATGAACACCCCACCATTTCTGTCTTATTGTTTAATTACAGCCTCACACAGACCCCTGTGGGGTCTCACAAGTGCGTGGGCAGGTGATGTTAATCCAAACCAAACAGATTCTAAAGAAAAAAAACCTTTAAATGTGTTGTTTGATGAGAGCCTATCCAGCAAACCATCTTGTTGTGAGGTATGAGCAAGGCTGTGGTTGCCATCCACAGTGATCTTTAATCCAGGGTGGAACTGCTTTCAGCGTTAGCAGCTTCTGGGATGAGGAGGGAGGACCCATAACTTGGATAATTTGGCAGAGCCATTGGCTACCTGGCAGTCTAGCAACCAAATGTAATTAAAAACATTCCTGTCTCCAGCACCAGGCTTGTGAATCTGTCTGTAATTAGAGATGTCGAGTGGATAGATTGGTTTTAGAGTGAGATTATTGGTACTTTCCTTGCTTCTGGTCCTCCTGCTTTATGGTGGCATGTTCTTTGGGACATCTGGAGGAGCTGAGTACCAGCAGTGACGAGGGAAGGAGCAGAGCAGGCAGCAGTGTGAGCAGAGCACTGCCCTGCTGCTCGTGTACTCTTTACAGAAAACATTCTGGATTTCAGCACATGGTTAATGAAGCTCGAGGTAGATTGATCTCCTGTTGCTGATGTAATGAGAAGACACAGCCCCCTTGCATGGGGAGGGGAAAATAACCATGAATGTAGCAAACACACTGTACCAGGGCAGCGAGAGAGCAGGGCAGAGCTCACTGGGGAAAATTGGTGTGTTCCCTCCAGAGCAAGCACAGTGGCATATGGTGAACTGGTGGATTACAGCGAGCTCCCACACCAAGCCTCTAATGTGCTTGCACCTTCATTTTCTCAGCCCTGTTCCCATCCCAGCCCTGACCTACAGACCAAGCTTTCAGTCAGAAGGGATCCTTATCTTTTTCCTGCTTTTCCAAACTGGTGTGAATAGCAGAGCAAGACTCTTTGAAGTCAGTGGGGTCTGCAAACTGCTCTGTGCTTTTGAAACTCAGGCCATTAATTTAGGCACCTGCTTTTGCAAGATCTTTATCTACAACTTTAGCAGTGCTTCAGCTTCCCTGTCTGTAAGACAGGTCAAATGATTCCTGCTTTCTTCAGGATCTGAAACAGGGGGAGTGGGGCAAAAATCTCCTTATCTTACAGGAAAATCTTAGTTGATGTGGATGGGTACCTGATGGACCTCACTGAGCCACAGTCTTTCACAATACAATAAGGAATTAAATCCTTTTCATAAATGTTTTCTAGTACCCTCCATGAGAAAATTAATGATTTAATTTGATAGGATGGCACAAAATGTGCACAGAAAGGTCATCATGTGTGATTCAGTAAGGTGACCTTTTCTCATAAAGATTCCCTTGTCTGCCTTTCTCTGGGTTTCCTTCTCTGTCATTCCTTTTTGGCTTCCCTTATTCATTTCATCATACCACTCCCTGCCTTTTCCATCTCTTTCTCTTCCCTTCTGGGGAGGTGAGAAGCAGCAGCAGCAGAGAAGGAGGAGAGGGACCTGTGTGACATCAGCTTTTCCCCAGTCGTCAGCCCTGCAGTATCGCTCCGTCTAGGGAAGCAAAGGACTTTCCCAGGACTGGTTCTCACTATCTGAAGAGCCAAGAAAGGCCAGGCTGTTACCCAACTGTGGCCTTTAGTTCCCAAGGTGAGGGCTGAGCTGAGAGCACCTGTAGGTGTGGTTTTGAAACTGGCAGTAAAGTTTGTTTCCAGTCTCTCTGAGTAAGTGTTAGAGATCACGCAGGGTGATCAAACCCAGAACGCTGTGAGAACTGCTGGTATTGCCCCGATCCTTTTTACTGTCATTCCCCAAGGAACTGTGACTCCACTGTGAGACTGAAATAGGAGCTTTTATAGTTAGTCCTAAGAACATTTCAGGCTCTGAAGAAGTTGTCAGTATGCAGGGATAAATCATCACTCCTTTGTGCAAGCCTGTGAGGCAGCACTGATCTGTTTGAGCTTTGACAGCTCAGGGTCACTACAACACGGGGGCTGCCGTTAGCTTCATAGCAGATGGCAGTGCTTTTCTAAGGGGTAACAAGCAAGTCAGCTTCTCCCTCTTGCATCCCCTCTGCTTTTCCTTCCCTGTTTGAGTCTCCTTGCTCTCCTTTACTCTTGTCCCCTCAGCTCAGTGCCTGCAGCAGTGGCAATTACCGCAGTGGGAGCGTACAACGAGCTCTGGCTGGCTGACTGCTGGCGCGTGGCGCTCTGTCATTATTACTGCCTGCCTGTTAAAAGGCTGAGCGAGGCTGGCTCCTTCTCCCTTCCTGCCCCTGGCCTGCCTTCCCACGCGCTGCCTCACCTTCCCCATCACAACCTGCAGCGCTGATGGTGCAGGTGCTCGACCCTCCTCGCTGAGAGCAGCCTCCTGGCAGAGCTGGTGATGCAGTCCAATCTGCACGCGTTTAAGAAGATCCTGGCCTTCTGGACCGCGTCGCGACGGTGCGTACCCCACCTTGTGCGGTTCTTACAGGCCATTTGGCCTTTTACTGGCCACACTGGATCTTTTGCAAAGCTTATCCTGGCAGGCCTTTGGCTGTTGTGGCTTCTTTTGACAGTTTGCTGAACATGAGTCAGCTGTGTGCCCAGGTGGCCAAGAAGGCCAAGAGCATCCTGGCCTGGATCAGGAACAGTGTGGGCAGCAGGACCAGGGCAGTGATCATGCCCCTGTGCTGGGCACTGGTGAGGCCATAGATGATGGTGGATCAGAATAGCATCATATCACGCTGGGAGCTTAATGGCAGGTGGCCCTTGTGTCATTTAGACAAGCCCTGTGCTCACTTGGTTTGCATGTTGGATCAGCTGTCATATGAAGTGCATCATATTTGCTCCTTTGCTGTTGGTTGGTTTATTCAGGGGCTGGGTATGAGATTCAGTAGCTAGTTGAAGTACTAGAGACTGCAGAGAGATCTGTCTTGCAGCCCCAACACTGAGTTTGCAACCTTCTGGATTCAGTTCTAGGAAACAATGTGCTTTGCCTTCGCACAGATGCAGAAATTACCTTGGTGGCACAGAGTATTTCACCCAACAGGAGTTAGGTCCTGGCAATACCAGGTGTGGAGCAGCCTCGCTTTATAGCAACAGTGGATCTTATCATTTAATCTTGACCTTATAAAATGACAGGACACCTTCCTTTTCTGCCAGGGCACCTGGTGTCATCACACTTAGTGCAGATTGCACTGAGGTATTCTGTAGGGTGGCCTCGCTCTTCTTGAGAGTAGATTGGGGGCAGGGGCTCATTTTCAGGGGCTGCTGCTCAGCTATTAAATGGTGGCTCTTTCAGTGCACTGTTGGCACATACTCTTCAATTGCTCTGTGATTCCTGAAGACATCCCTGTTCAAGTGATTACTTTCCTTGGGGTCCAAGTGTCTGGGACTTAAAATACAACTGGCTTGACTTTTCAGATATATTTGATATCTATGACAATGCAAAGGAAATCAATATGAGTTGCAGCTTAGACATACTTACATCTAGGCATTGTTATTTAGATGTCTAAGATTTTAGGTGTTTTACCCAACTCTAGATTTAAGTCATTCTCTCCCACTTAGAGATTCAAGGGTTTCTTTTTTGTTATTTCCTTTAAATGTGAATTCCTCTGCTTGGCCTCTTCCTATGCAAATAAACAGCAATTTCTTTTAATGATGCAAGCTAACAAGAGTTTAATTGTATGACAGCACAGGACGACTGACATCAGGGTATCGGTGTTGCCATGCTGAGCATCTCCCCAGGCAGCCTTAGCAGAGGGTTTTGCCCTCTGATAAAGCTGTCAGACCACAGGGCTGAATAACAGAGATGGGAAATGGCAAGGGAGGTTCTGAAAGTGCCACTGCAAAACAGCTGGGAAAATCCATCAGGACAAAGTGTGGCAAGATCTGTAACTGCTCCTTAGAGACTGATGCTAAAGGAAACAGTTTCTTGCCACTGAACTGAGCCTTTGTGGGTTTGGGGGGGTTTTTTGTGGGGTTTCTTTTTCTTTTTCTTTTTCTTTTTCTTTTTCTTTTTCTTTTTCTTTTTCTTTTTCTTTTTCTTTTTCTTTTTCTTTTTCTTTTTCTTTTTCTTTTTCTTTTTCCTTTTTTTGCAGGGTGTTAGCTACATCCTTCTTATTTTCCTTTGGCAGTTTTGAGCTCACACCTCCCAGCTGTGGAGGAACCAGCCCGGGAAGGATGGTTTCTCAGTGGCAATCCTATAGTGCTGAACACTTGCACAGTGCTCAGAGCACAGGGCCAGCTCCTCCACAGATGCCTGGGAAGAGCAGAAGGAAATTGTTTCCAGCCATGCCTTGTACCACCTAGGACAGCATTGGTGGGAAGGAAGCCTCCAAGCCAGGCTTCACCAAGGAATGCAGACCTAATTAGGAGCAGAAATAAACCCTTATGTGTACATGTTGCAAGTGACATCTGGCACTTGCCAAATTCTCCATCCCTCAGTCTGGAGAAGAGCTGAGCAAATTCCGTTCTCTGTCATCTCAGCAATAATGTGTAACCACGAGGTTTATATGTGACCTTGTCTTCATAAGCACAGGGGAAGGTTTTTAGACCTGTTGACTTGCAGAGAGTGACTTGATTCATACAGGGGAAGCAAAACTTTATCCAACTGTAAAAGGCAATGTAGGCACTTAAAATTTTAGTCTGGAGGTTTTGAAAGTTAAAAAAATAAAGGTTAATTGAAGTGTGCCTTTACTCATATGGTAAGTGTAGTTCTCATTTCAGGAGGTAATTGGTAAGATGTCTCATAGAGGACTAATAACAGCGTAGAGCAGACAGAGAGATCATTCTCTGTGTCCTCAGAGTGGGCATAAACAGTGACTACCAGCAGAGCATCACACAGACTTTACCACAGGCTTGATCCTCTTTATTACAAACAGGCATCCCACAGGATTCCTCTTCTTGGGAGGGACTTCAATGAGCTCAGCCCGTTCTGAGGCAGAGCACGAAGACTCTCCTGAGGGATCTCATAGGATAACAAATGAATTCATTTCATCAGCATCTTGAAAATGTCCCAGACCAAGTTCCTTGCTGGAGAGCAGGCTGCAGTAAAGTGTTTCAGTGGTTCTGTGCAGTTGGCCAGTGGCACACCAAATCTCTTTGTTTAAAAAAAAACCATACTTGGCCTACAAACCTGGTGATGATAATTTGAATCTCGGTCTGAACCAACCTGTGCTAGCCTAGAGGTTTTCACTTTGGTGGCTGGTAGCTGTGCTGTGCTCCCAATGCTAAACTGTTTGCAGTTGAGGTCCCCTGGTGGGTTTTGTTGGTTTGCATAGTGGTTACTTGTGAAACAGTATGTGAAATAAATTGAATTATTCTTCTTACCAAGACTTTGAGGGATCCCAAGCAGATTTTTGGCATCAAGACCTAATAAATTAGGGCAAGCCTCAGGCACTTGCCTTTCCCTATTGATTAAATCATATTCTTCCTTTCAGGTAAGAAATTCCAGTTGACTTGAGCCCTTGTCTCAGAGCTTAGGGTCCATGTATTCACGGGGCTACTGAGATCACAGCTCCCACATTTTGGCAGAATTAGGTCTGGATCAGAAGCTTCACACTCCCGATACCTTTTGAAGCTTTTTTCCTTGTTTTCTCTCACACCATTTAAAACTTGTCTCTAGTTCTGGGTGACTTCATGGTGACCTCGCAGGCCTGATGGTCAGAGTGCTGGGTTCCTGCCAAAAGCTACAGCAGGGGTGGGGACCTCATCATCAGGAGCTTACATCAGAGTTGTGCAAGCTGTATTTAATTGCAAATGACTAGGAGATAAGAGTCAGTGCTCCTGACGTGCTCGTAAGTTAGATTGCACACTTCTCAGTGAGTTGGACAGAGAGGGTGGAAGAGATGACAGCAGCAAAAACATGCTTAGAAAGTAGAACAACTCTTTGGCAGAGCAAACCAGGAGGGCATGTTACAGGTGGAATGTGCCCCAGAGTGTATAATAAATATGAAACTGGGCCCACAGAGGATGTGATGCAGTTGAGAAGATGGCTGTAGTAGATAAGTTCAGGTTTTCATCAGCAGGACACAGGCTGTGGACTCACAGAGGGCTTATAAGGGGCAGCTTTGCTTGTGACTGCCCCAAACATGCAGGTGCACCTTAAACCAGTTGGAGACTGGGTGCTGTGTTTGCTGGGGCTGGTGGCAGACCTGTATCTTTCCTCACCTTCAAGATAAGGGCAAATGCATAAAGATGGGATGTATTTTCTGTGCTCTGGTGGCTCTGCCTTTCTGTACTGGTTTTCCTGAGCTTTTATCAGTAATTCAGCATAAATCACCCCTAATTGAAACAGCAAGAATCAACTGAAAGCTGCCTCTCATTAAATGTTAGGCTACTGACTTGCACATAAGAATGCATGCAACAACTCCATTTGTTTCTTAAACCTTTATAAAGCCATTAAAGGAGAAGTGACCACTGACCTAGAAATGGGGCAGCTGCATCTCTGACAAGCGCTACAACAGCCTCTTGCTGACCTAGTTTCTCCTAGCAGTGAGCATCACGCTGCACAAGCAGGAATCCTTGGTAGTAAACTCATCAACAACTGCTCCTGGCCACAGAGGTTCTGGAGAGGTTGCAAATGAAGTGGTAAAATGGGAGGAACTGTGAGGCTTGTAACTGCCTGGAAAAACCTGGCTTTAGATGAGCCTCAAAGGCAAGGATTATTCAGTCCTGAGTGAGATTTTTCAGTGTCTGAACAGTTGCTGCAGGTTGGAATTTCCAAGTCCCAGTTTTCAGGCACAGCCCAAATTCCACAGGACCCACGAAAATTGTGACCACCCGAGTTGCTGGGTGTTTTGGGAGATGCTGTTTAATCCCAGAGCTGCTGTGCAGTTAGCTCATCCAGCCACAGAGCTATTACGAGGGAGTGGGTACTGCAAGCTTGCAAGATGCAAAATCCAACTAAACACCTACCCTGTTTGCAGCCTTTGAGGCACTTTCTCAGTGTTTCCTCCCACTTAGGCTGCATCAGCAGGCGTGATGGAGCAGAGCAGAAGCTGATAGCCTGCCTGCAATGCACACCCTATCTGTCTGTGCACAGATGTCTCTGATTTCCATTCTGCATCTCTGTTAGCCTTGGTAATAGCCTTCCTTTTTCACACATAGCTATTAGCCTGCCCTTATCTCTGTAGTTAACAGTATGATACGTTAGACACGCACTTATGAAGCCCCCAAAGAAGCTGTCCAACCTAACCTGCACGCACCAGGTTAGTGATTATTAATTGTAAGCCCTTGGGAACTCTCTTCTGTAAGCTTATTTTGGTTTAATTATCTTTTTAGCTTTCCTATTTTGTTTTATGTAGAGCAACAGTGACATCCATTGGCCTATTAAGCTAATCAAAAGTACTGTACACACAAGGTATATTTATTTACTCCTGGTGGAGGGCTGTACTGGAGGCCTCCAGCACTACAGTTTCTCATTTAAATAGCAGTTACTTGCTCTCCAAAACAACAGCCTCTCTCCTGTAGCAATCTGTTTCCATCCTCATTTCAGATCCTGACCCTTCATTCCTGCTAAGATGCTTAAAACATGCTTTTTAAGATGCAGCTTAAAGCTACCATTCCTTTTTCACGAGAGATACCAAGGCACAGAGAGGCAAAGCTGCAGTTGTTCTGGGAGCAGAGTCCTGGCAGCTCAGTGTGGTGTGGTGAGCACACCTTCTGCATGTGCCTTGCACGTGAGAGAGGATAAAATGCTGAATTCTTTGAATGATTTTCAGCACTGCAGAACCAACCCAGGTAGGAAAAAGTTAAAGCAATTTTGCTGGTGATAATACATTAAATTTCAGTTCCAGAAATAAATATCTGGTTTGTTTTAAAGCTGCACCCTTTCTTGAAGACAAGAGGGCTTCAGAAGGACCATAGAAGAGAGAAATGAGAGAGACTGGGAAGTGGTGGAGGAACTGAGAGCTGGAGTGTTGTAAAAAAAAGAAAACAAACCAGTGAATGAAGGGCTCAAAATCTGAACTAGAGGATTCAGTGACAAAAAAAAACCCTAAAACAAATTATTAATCTGAGAGGGAGATCAGGAGGATTCTAATTTCATTCCAAAAAACCTGGAAACATTTCAATTTATTTTTACCCTTGTAAGTAAATCAGTAAGCGTTTCCTGCAGACATTTCATTGAACAGAACCAGTGTCTGTTATAAATTTTTGAGCAGCTATAGTTACAATCCCGTTTCAAGGTCAAACAACCTGTGTCTGAAAGAGTCCATTTGAGAAGCAGGACTGAACTCACAAGCCTGCAGGCCCCTTCTCCTTGCCCCATAGCACAGTGCAGCTATTGCAGTTTGTATCTACAACCTCTCCCCCGTGACTGGGACGACTGGAACTTTACCCAGCAAGGTCAGCACAGGGTTTTTCCCTTCCAGCATCAACAAAGAGAGAGGAAAAAAAGAAGTTATGCTGATTCATGCCATCTGATTGGAGTCTAGCTCATAGATCTTAATTAGAAATGAAATTTTAAGTGCTGTGGATCCTTTTTTTGGAGTAATTGTAACTGAGGGGAGCTGGAGGTGCTCAGCCTAAGGTCTTTATTTCAGCAGCTTTTAATCAGGCATCATGTCCACAGCCCCTGAGAAGAGGGATATTCCCTTTATTTAGGTTATCATTTCCAGCAGGAGAGCCCAGGACACGTTTCCAGGTGGTGTTTGGGGTACTGGAGAATTTCAGACTGCACTTTGTGGGTGTGTGCACAGGGAGCAGGAGGGAGAGCAGCTTTCCCTCCTGGCCCTCTAAACTGTAAAGTGCTGGAAATGCCTTCGTCCAGCCTATGTGATTTTAGCCCTTGGAGTATCTTTCCTTCACTTTTCCTTGCATTGCCACTATGTATGATCTCACAGCTTGCAAGCCTTTCCTCTGGAAATGTAGGTACTGCTGTCTCACCCAGCTCAAGCCAGACAGTCTGTTCCTGACACCCTCTCACCTCCCTGCCTGACTCTGGGGACTTCTCTGCAGAGATTCCATCTGTTCCTGACTCCCTCTCACCTCCCTGCCTGATCTGGGGACTTCTCTGCAGAGATTCCATCTGTTCCTGACTCCCTCTCACCTCCCTGCCTGATCTGGGGACTTCTCTGCAGAGATTCCCTGATGCTTTCCCTGCTTTCCCACCTCCCTCTGAAGTGCTTCCACACCTCTCCACGGATGCATGTTTGGAGCTAGTGCCAGTGCACTGTTGCTGTGCTTTCATGGACCAGAAGGAGAGCACGGAATTTCTGTTTTTAGCTCTCTTACTCATTGTCTGGCTGATTTCTTTCTCTCTCACACGCAGCTGCTTTGCAAGCCAACTACATACAGCACTTGGGTTTGCAGGGGCTGATCCTCCTGAGCCATTAGCAAAGGCTGGAATTTCCCTGGGTGTTGACTTTCTGATGCCTGTTGAGTTCCTGCTCTCGTTCCCGCAGTCTGTGGTTTCACGGGGAGTGGCTGGCTGGCAGCTCCAGTTTCTTTGCCTATGCTTTGGATACATTTGCCATGATCAGGGACCAAGACCAAGCACGGGATAAAATCCTGCTGTGTGTGGATAACAAGGGATAACATTGTTGTGCTACCAGACATTTGCACAGGAGATATGAACACAGCCCCATTCATTCCCTCCCGTGACGGTGCTCCATCTTACAACCGCTTGGAAATTTGAGGTGGGTCGTTGCTGGGTTGCATGAGGCAACCAGCGTTGCCCCAGCTTTCCACAGGCTGCAGGTGTGCTGGGCTTACCTGTCCTGGGTCAGCCTGCCAACAGCAGGAGGGTAAGGACAGCATTGCTGCCGCTGCTGCAAAGCTCCTGGCATCCTGGGGGGAAGCTAGAGACTGCTTACGGGTGTCTCACCTCCAGACTTTCAGAGGTGGAAAGGACAATACCATGTTTACACTCCAGAGTAGGCTTAGACCTGTTTTTACCCATCAAGTAGGGATGTGTTAGGAAGAAAAAATAATTTAAAACACCCCCAAATGCCTTTTGGTAATAAATAAGCCAAAAAATGGTCTTATTTCCTGAGAAAATATGGGCATTTCACTGAAAACCAGAGTACTCCAAAAGTGCGCTGGCACATCCGGCACCGGACGTGGCGCAGGCTGCACCACCCACTTGTTACACCTGAGAGAGCTGCATTTATTCAGCCTTTCCGGAGCAGACAGACAGGGTTATCACTCTGGAGTGTGCAATGAGAGGAAGGCTTGCTCTCCCAGTGCTAAGAGAAACCAGGGCTCATGGTCTCCTGTCACACAGGAACCTTGTTCTGTCTGTTTGTCCCTAATTAATAACGTCCTGTGCTGATTACTGCTGTCACACAGCAGCTTCCAGCACCGCTCACTCAGGTACTTTGTTTTGCTTGTGCTGCTACACCAGACTGGCAAAATACAGTAGATTTGGGGCAGGAAGGAAGCTTTAATTCAGCAAATTCTCTCTTCCATGGGATTCTGCTAGGAACTACTTGAAAGCTTGTCCAAGTGTCTAAGGTAGCATGATGTGCCCCACTTCCCTGCCCTGCCTGGGGTATCCACATGGATGAGCCCCTGCTGTGGGGTTTCATGGCTAAGGGAACTAGATATTTTCTCTTCTGCTGAGCTCCCAGTGTCTCCATGCTCTCATGTGCTGGAGCTGTATGCATGTTTTCAGGAAATAATGCTTTATTACTGTCTTGGTGAAAGGCAAAACTTTAAAAAAAAAAAAAAGAGAGGGAGAATATCTTGTGAACCTGCTGTTCTCAGATCTCTCTGATAAGGACAGTTCCAAGTGCGTGAGAAGTTTCCTACTCTGAGATTTATTTACTTCTGAAAGAAAAGCCACCTTCATCTCATTATTTTATTTTCAATACAGGTTTTAATTTGGTGAGAAAATATCTTCCCCATAAAGAACCTATTCTGCCTCATTAACTCCTATAAAAAGCATCTCCCCCAAGCCTGAAATGTTAAAAGAAGCATAAATTAAGGCTAAGTTTGTTGTTTGCCGCTTTAATCAACAAACAACCTTAAAAGGGACTCACAAAAGGTTCTGTAAACTAAATTTATTAGTGAGCAGGAAAACAGGCCTTCAGCTGCAGCCTCCTCCCCTTCCCAGCCCCCTGAATTTGGAGGGGGGTGGCTTTTCAGAGTGACTGGTTTTGTTTACGGTGTCTTACTCTCTTAGGCAGGTTGCTGTGGTCCCATGGATCTCTGTCAGACTTTTGTGATGCAGCTGAACTGAAGTGACTTGGGACTGAGTCTGTTAATTAGGTATTGAAAGCCTCCTCCTTTTTTTCTTCACTGTACAAATGTCCTTTTTCCTCCTCTTTTCCCTAAATCTGCTTGTCAGTAGCTCAGAAGCAAAGAGGAGGTTTTTCACAGCAAGAGAAAACTGCTGTTCTGTCTGCCTTCCTTTCACCTCTCCAGGATGCTAGAGGAAAAGTAGCTGCACGTCTATTTTCTGCCCTTTTCCTCTCCTTGATATATTTAAGAAGCCTTTCCTCCATTTCCTTTTTATGCTATCATCATTATCATCCTTTATATCTTAGGGATATCTCCACTCACAGAGTGGTGCTTACAGTGGCTGCAGTACCAAGAAATAGGGAAAAGCTTAGGGACATAATCTAGAAAGTTTCAGTGCAGAGGACAGGATAGTTGAATAAAAACATTAAGAATTAATTTTCCTGAGCTGGCATATGTGAATATAGAATTTCTTTCTGAATTCCCCTTGACATAACAGTGAACTTCCTTATAAACCTCTTGCACTCGGATTCATTTCAATCTTAAACCGATTTTTCACTGGTTTTATTTGGGAGAAGCCTCCATGAGAAAATTTAATAATTTTGTGAATTGCTGCAGAGTTTGGACTTCCCTGCTTCTTAATTTTTTTCACAGCTATCTAAGAGAGACCCAAGAAAAATCCCTTTTGTTCACTGGAAAAAATGGACTTGACCCATTAGAGAGTGATTTCTGATATTTATCTGAACACCTCCTCACCTTCCAGGAGTTAATCTGAATTGGAGGTGAGCCAAGATGGGGAGTTTCTCTAAACTTCCCCCAGTTTTATGGGCTTGGATTCCAACGGTCCTGGCTCCAAACAACTGTGAACTGTGGTTTCAGGTTTGCAAAATCAAAAGGCAACTGGGCACGGTTTGCAAAACCTGCACCTCCTCTGGAGTTCTGCTCTCCTCTGATGGATGGCCCTGGCTGCAGCCCGCCTTGCTCTTGCTCTTCATGGTCTGTGGGTAGGTCAGCGTTGCAAACAGCTCCTCAAAGGAGATCATCCTTCTTCAATGCAGCTCGTGTCTCATTTCAGAAACTCATTTCCTCTGTCCATCCCACGCCTTCCCCTCTTCCACCAGCAAACGTGACACAGGTCTCACGTTTCACACCAGCTGCCTGAGCAAGTGCACAGACCGGGCCAAATCCACAGCAGCCTGGCATCTGCATTGGCCAGGGACATAAATTAGGCACGAGACAGCTTCCTTTTGGGGAGGGAAACAAGATCTTTTTTCCATTGCTGTGAACCAGCTGTAGCCTAGCTCTGTGTCATGAGAAACAAAAGGAGCGGGAGGCAGGGGAGCGGGAGATGAGGGGGAGCACAGGGATCGGGGGCTCTGTGCCTTCCCGATGCCGTGCTGCTCTGCCAGTGTCATCGCCGGGGCACGCGGGCGTGTGGCGCTCCCCCACCTCACAGGAGACATCAAAGCTTGATTTCAACAGGAAGAAGGAAGTTTTCTCAGTTACCTGGTGCCCTGGGAGCACACTGTTCATTGAGCAAGGCAGTCCCTGGCATCCAGGCGCCAGGGAGGTGGAGAAGAGGAGCACTGGCTCCTGCTGAGCCTTGCTGCCATGCTGGGGCCAGCTGTGTCAGTCAGGGTGAATGCAGCTCCCTAAAAATGCACTCAGCATTCACGTCCTCTGTAATACCTGGGCTGTCTCATTCTTTCTTTAACTTGCTGTTGGTCCTCTGGCAAGTCTCTTCATATTTATTTCACTTGGTATTTTTACTTTTCATGTGGGGGTTGGGAAGGATTTTTTGTGGCGACAAGAAAAAACTCCCCAATGAATGTCTGGGTCCTCTGTTTCCCTGTAGCACAGTTCTTCCTGTCATCTCAGGTGAGATACCTGGGGAAGGGGAGGTATGTGGAGTTATTCATGGCATCAAACTGAAATATGTGCTTGAGTGCTTTGCAGGTGTAGGGAAGTTGTACCCACTGACCACGTACGTGCATTGATCCTGCTAATACGCAGTGACCTCAGCTCCAGGAAACATGCTGTGTTTATTCTTCCATCTCCATTACTAAGTCCATCAGTGACATGAACTGAAGCAGGTAATAGCTTGAAAGCCTTCATGACCCTCAGAAATGCCCCTAGCCTGCATTTGATAAGGTGTGCAGGTCATGTTGTGTGGTCACAAACATCATGGCCATGGGTCATCCCTCCCCTTCTCATCCAGAGCTCTAGTTGTGGTGGCTCCTGCAGCTGGTTTCCAACAATGATTTGCAAGAATGGTGCAAACACAGCCCTAGGGCGTCTTCATCTACTCCCAAAGGCAAACACAGCAAATGCATGTCAAGGTGGTGTGTACACAAGTTGTTCTTAGGCTATCTCCCCCTACTCCAGGCCCAGCTGGCAGGCTGCAGGGCTGATGACAGCAGTGTGTACGCTAGCTGTTCGCTGTGACGTGGGAGCTAAAATGAAATTGCCTGCCTGCTTTTGACCCAGCTCCCACCATTGCTGGCTGGGAAGGGGCAGTGAGATGGGCAAGGTCTTCCACTGCGTCCACTGAACGTTTGCTCATCTCTGTCTCTGCCATATTTCACTGAGCTTCTCGTGCCACTCGCAGCTGTTGGAGGAAACACATTAGAAAGCCATCAGGGCACTGGAGAGTCCAACTCTAGTTCCTTCAGTTTTTCTTTTAAGTCAAAAGACATACATTTTCAAAGGCAGTGAAAATCCCAGGGGGACTGAGGAAATTCTGCTGTATTGATGATCACAGTTTGGTGAGGCAGACTGTCTGACCTCTACTCTTGTGTTTAAATAGGATTAAACTGCCAGAGGAAGCAAATACCAAGCAAGAAACCCAAATCCTGAAAAAAATGTTAAAAACAACCCTCTGAGTCCTCCCCGTGATTCTTACCCCTTGCAGGATGTATCATTTGGTACTGGTGGCACAAGAGTCACCTGGTGGAGAAACCATGCTTTGTTATATTTTTGAGAAATCATGCTTTATTATATATATTCTTTCATTTGTTTGCATGAAAGGGCTTTTCTTTCCAGAATAAGCACTGAAGGGCTCAGCATTTAGCCTGGTCCCGGCTGGAAAAAATTAGGGAAGTAGTTCAGTAGGAGCTGAGCTGTGGCAGAGAGGTGGCCCAGCTCTGCATGCTGACCTGCACACAGGCTGCCCTGGGACACAGCAGCTCCTTAAGCACGTACAGGGCAGCACACCATCAGGGACTGCTCCAACCAAAGAGTGAAAAATCACTTTTCTGTGGAAGCAGGATCAGGAGAGAATTGCACAAAGGCAAAAGCACAATTTTCCAAGCTGGCACTTGGCAGGACAACCAGGTATCACCCAGCACGACACAAACATGACTTTGGATGTGAGCAGAATGGGTTTAGCTGTGTAAGGCCAGTGAGGCGTCTTAGCTAGGACACTGCCACCGCCACTCAGCAGGGACTGGCCTAGTGATGGTACAGGGGGTCAGCACATTCCCCTACAGCCAGGCTGTGTCCTCCAGGAGAATGGCCGGTGCAGTTTAGAAAGACATTGCTGTCTAACCCAAAATAGAAGTCGTGTCTCTGATGCAGGAGAGACACAAGGGGAGCTGTGGACACTGAGCACCTCCTAGATGAGCCCATCCATCAGCCAGAGGTACCTGCAGCACCTCTGCTCCCCAGCATGGATGTTCACCTGACCCACAACGGTTTAGTCTCGAAGGGAAGCCATGGTCGTGGCTCCGTGGTGGTACGGCTGGCAGTTGTGTTGAAGGTTTCCTTTTGTCAGCAGTATGTGCTTGTTGTGATCCCTCAGAGTTAATTCCCACTTGGGCTAGCTGCCTGTCATCTGCCTCAGGGTGAGTACCTGCGCTATCATAAGTACATAGTGCTTAAATAAATACTCCAGGGTTATGGGGAGCCTCAGGTTTATGCTATGGGTGGTAATTCTTTTCTTGTTGTTGTTTTTATCACAAAAGGACAAATGTTCATGAGCTTTTATGATTACATCCCAAAAAGGGACTTTGTTTCATTGCCCGGTAACTTCTGGAAAATGTTTGCCACTCAGTATCTCTCTGAGTTGCTGACCAAGATGCAAAGTACACTTAAAGTCTTTAAAATCTCAATAAAACCATCTGGAATCATTTCATGAAGCAAATTATTGCGGGTCCATCTGGCTCCTAATGGAATGATCCTGAACAGGTGACATACACACACTGCATATGCTGGTGTGGGAAAACACAGCGCTCCACGTAGCTTTCCAGTCAGAGAGAGAAACTGTGCTCAGGAGAGGTGATAACAAAGTCATGCCTTTAACTGAATGACGTTTGCAAGCAGAAGCTCTGCTGGCAGCAGGTAGCCACGTTTGCTTCTGGATGAAGCAATCAGGTTTTCAGCTGCGTCCTGGGTGTGTTTGGTTCAGATCAGAAAGGGACCCTTGCCCGGAAAGGGAACCAGAGGGCAGGCGTCACCTGAGTAATCTTCCCTCACCAGCATTACCAGGCTGTTTAATCCTGTTTCCAAAACCCAACCTTTCATGTTGTAAGATAGCAATTTAGAGCTGCTGAAATTATTAACCCTTTTGGATGGCACACCCCTTTAGGGACGCATGTGGGAGAGGTACGTTGTTGTCCCCTGATGTGACTGTGATGGCCATGCTAACTGTGCAGCGTGCTCACAGTCATCACAAACCAGGTGACGTGATTTTAGAGGCAAGTATTTTTCACTAGAAAATGGAAAAAATATGGGAAATGGTATTTGCTCTGGTGTGAGAGGTGCTGCTCCATGGCGGGTTTCATAATTAAGACTCATAGCTAATGCTTACTGCCTTTATAACCTCACCTCAAGTGTTCCTTCTGCATCTGGCCTCCTGGCTGATCACAGGCTCTACGTTTTGTGCGTCTTGTTAACCATGAAGCATTTTAGGCTGGTGATCATGAGTTAGCGGATAGAGAAAGAGATGTCAGCATGAAAAGTAGCGCTGGCTGAGCATCATCTGACCTGTTAGAGATGCACTCGTGCAAAAGGCCGTTAAGCCACCTTTATTATTTTTAGGGAGTGGAATATCGTAGTTCAATTCAGACCGACAGGAACCATTTTAAGCTAAGGCAGAATAAGTTACTTATGAACTGAAATAAAACTGTGTAACCGTTTATGATAGCTGAACGGTGGGTGAATAAACACCGCCAGTAGAACCAGCGCCTCATCCTTGGGAAGAGCACACTGGGGACTTGGACTCGATGATCCTTGTGGGTCCTTCTGACTCAAAACATTTGATGATTCTATGATTTGCTGATTAAATGCCCTGTATGAAACAAACCCAGTCGGTGCGAGCAGATGCTGTTACAGCCACCGCTCGTTAACAGGGCTCGCTGTGGCTGCTGAGACTCTTTTGAGGACCACAGGACTGTGACAGCGCGGGATGAGTGTGGACCTCCCGTGCAGCCCAACGGCCTCTGATTTATGGGCTGGTGGGACCGGGCTTTTCCCGGGACAGCTCAGGGAAGGGAAGAGATAGCAGTGCTTTGGAGGGACCCAGGTCTGGGTGGCCTGCGCTCCAGGGCCGGAGGGGAGCTCAGGCTGAGTTCATGCTGGAGGCCCAGCTCGGTACCCGGCCAAGCTGTCCGGCGTGCGGCTGCTGATGTCGCGAAAAGCGCCAGGCAAAGCCGGTGCCGCTCACCCGAGGGCCGGGCCGGGCTGGGCCGGGCTGAGCTGGGCCCGGCGCGGCCCGTGGTGAGCGCTGGCCGGGGCCGTGCAGCTGTGGAGGGAAGGGGAGCGGCGGCCTCGGCTCCTCGCCCCGGCATCCCGCGCTGAGGGGAGGCGGGGGACAGCGGGGGGACTCCCGCCTCGGCAGGCCGCTGCTCCCGGGGCCGCCCGGGCTCCCTCGGGGCGGTGCTGGGGGCGGGCTGCCGCCGCGGCACCTGCCGGGGGCGGCCGCAACCACCGTCAGCGCCACCGCCGGGCTCCGGCGCCCTCGCCCGGGGCTGTGAGCGCGGCACCGCCGCTGTCCGGAGCCGCCGGGGCACGGTGAGTGCGGCCGCTAACGGCGGGGAACCGGCTTGAGGGTCCGGGGGGCAGCGGGGAGCGGGGTCCGGGCGGTGCGCGGCGGCCCGGGAGGAGCGCGGTGCAGCCGGGGAACGGCAGCCGGGGGAGGCGGGGAGCTGGGTGCGGGGGGCCGGTCTCCCGCTGCAGGAGCAGGGCAGGGCGGGATAACAAAGCCCTGGAGCCCGGCTGGCGGCGGCGGAGCTTCCCGGGGGAGGGCTGTTGGAGGGCGGCCGCCCCTTCCCCTTCCAAGCGCTGCCTGCTCGGTTCGTGCTTCATCACAAAGATGCTGAGGGGCCTGGAGCATCTGCCTTACGGGGAGAGGCTGAGAGAGCTGGGACTGTTCAGCCTGGAGAAGAGCAGCCTGAGAGGGGATCTGATCAGTGTCTATAAGTATCTGAAATGTGGGGGCCAGATGGATGGGGCCGGGCTCTTCTGGGTGGTGCCCAGTGACAGGACAAGGGGCAATGGGCACAAACTGGAACACCAGAAGTTCCAGAGAAACTGAAGGAAAAACTTCTTTCCTGTGAGGGTGCCGGAGCCCTGGGACAGGCTGCCCAGAGAGGGTGTGGAGTCTCCATCTCTGGAGATGTTCAAACCCACCTGGACACTTTCCTGTGCAACATGGTGTAGGGAACCTGCTTTGGCAGGGGGGTTGGACTGGATGATCTCCTGAGGTCCCTTCCAACCCCACCAGTCTGGGATTCTGGAGCCTCTGGCTGCAGGGAGGGAAGGGCTGCAGGATCAGACCGTGCCGTGTTCCCCTCTGTCCACACGTGAAGGCTCATCGCTCAGAGGGATTCTCCAGGTGTGATGGGAACCCATCTTTTTGCTCTGACTGCACACACACCTCCAGGACCACATCATTCAGCTGTCCTGGCTGCAGCTGGGACAGGGCTGCGCTGGCCGAAGGGTCCCTTTCTCTGGAGGAAACTGCTGGGCACCTGAGCAGCCTCTTCTTTGCACACACCACGTGGCTGTTGCAGGTTTTGGTGAAGAGTGTAGTGTTCTTGGAGGTGGTTCTGCTGCAGGCACCTTGCAATGAGATACTGGGGGAGAAGCTGGAGAAATTTTATCACCTGGTTGGAGTGACCCAGAGATTCCTTTAAAATGGCTAAGAACAGAATTCTATTCGAGTGTGACGTTATCCGCCAGCAACTTCTTTGGTGAATCTGAGAGGAATGTCACCAGCAGACCTGATCTGCCAATTTGCCTTCACTCCAGTTTTCTCTTCTGCTTCTTCTGCCCAGAATGTCCAGGGATGTGTTTTTTTCATTCCCTGCTATAATGCCTTTTTTAAGACTGATCTCTGCATGTTTTCTGCCTATGCCCAGCCTTAACTTTCCTCTCCATTCAGTGCTCTCTGCCCTTTAGGTGATGCCAGCAGCACCCTTTGAAGCATGTATGTGTTTCATCCCAAACCTCAGTCATGTTTTTCCCTCTTTGCCCAGCAAGCAGCGGGGTGTATTTTGTCAGTAGTGGAGACCTGACTCAGGTCATGCTAGGTGCTTCTTGAGATTTTCCTCAACTCTAGCAGCAACAACATTAGGGAAAAATCAATGTCCTAAAACTCCTTTGACTAAGAGAGGGGAAGTCCACACTGGTGGGAGTGAGGAGTGTTCCTGCAGGTCCATAAGATGGGGATTTAGAGGACTGAGAGCTTGTTGGCCCATATTGAATGGTGCTTGGCAGCTGTGGTTCTTCAATCAAAGAGAGAAGTTCAGTTTGACTGAAATAAGGATTACTGTAATATTTATGGGAAAGTTCAGGCTGTCATTTAATAAAGGCAGAGGCTTTTCTTCCAGAGATCAGCAGGCCAGAAGTTTAAGTAGAAAACAGTGCTAAGAAGCCAATGACTCCACAGGCAGTCAGCCCCAGCCTCCTTGGCGTGACTCTGCAGAGCTGTGGCGGCAGGTGGGAGCCCTGCTCTGGGAGACAGACAGGCAAGCTGTGATCTGCAGCAGCCAAGAGCCTCGTCAAACGTCCCTGTGTTCTGTAGGTGGCAAACAAGCAAACCCTGGATTTCTTATGAGAGGAAAAGCAGTGTGATGTAGAGCCATTCTCCTTCTGTGTAGTGACCTAGCTCTTGGCAGCAGCAGGAGAAAAGCTGTTTCCTTGCAGTAGGATGCAGTCAGCATCGATGAGCAGATGGACTCGAGAAGGATGCTGAGGGAACAGCAGTGCCAGGGAAAACTTCCTTCTCGTGTGTGTGCAGTTAGGAAGGACTCTGCTTTAATGATAAGCTCTCAAGGTGAGCAGTCATCCTTCACCTCTGTGTTTGCAGAGGGCCTGGTCCATTCCTGGGCTTCCTCACCTCAGTGATGGTATAAGTAAATAATAAGCAGGATATGACCTCAAGCAGAGAGTTTTATAATGCCACTCTTCCCTAGTCCTGCGTGATTCCCAGCAGAATTTCTAGCCTGGCTAACCTTTGTTTAGCCAAAGAGTTATCGTGGCCAGCGCTGGGTGTTTGGTAGCCATGGCTTAGTGCCTGGCCTTTGGACATGCAGGTGAAGACTGCAGTACCTCTGCTTCTGGAATGGCATGACAGGTGTAGGTGAAGGGGTGAAGGATGAACCCCTGTTTTGAGGGCCCCGATTCAACACACACTCAATTTTAAACCTAGAGCAGGCTGACTTGACTCTTAGCATGGGTTTCAGCAGAACTCATGTGATGAGTTCTCAGTGCTCAGCTGACTTAATGGACGTGGGAGTAGACAACATGGTCATCAGGATCAGGCCTGCTGTAGCCACACTGTGTATAATATCAGCATATCAGATGCTCAAGATGCTGGGAAGGAAAACTTGTTATTGATGTGGAAATGGAATGAAGCTCATTTTTGCTAGCAGCAGACCTAGCCCCAAATCTGTGACAGGTCAGAGATGTGAAATTAAGACTAATTGCCTGTTACAAATGCTTATTCATGAATGTCCCTAAGTGGGAGCTTATTTGTGCTCTGGATTCCTGTAAGAGTGCAGTGGGAATTGTGAGTCTCACCACACAAAGAGTACCTTTATGTCACCGGGCATACCAGCAAGCTGCACAGTGGGGATAAAGCCTATTGCCCTGAATGAACAATTCCTAGAGCTGTGCTAAACTCCTGTAAACCAGGGGAGAGACAATGACAGTGTTTCCCTCATTCTTGTGCCAGTTTGCACCAAGCCCTGACTCCACTCCAAAAGGAGGATTTCACAGCCTCCCGCTGCCTCGGCCAGCTCGTCTCACAGCCTTCGGGGTGGCACTTGTCCCTCATCTGGACAGTGGCCACCAAGCAGAGGGTGGGTCACCCTTCTCCCGTCACCACAGTCGCCTGTCTCTTGTGGATGGGACAGGGATGTTCCCTGAGGGTCACCTGTCCTGCAGAAGAGAACAAAAAGGATGCAAAGTGTCGATTGGCAGGCACGGCTTCACAAGCACTTCCCTTTTCTTGGCAAGAGCTGTGTTGGAAATAGATGATTCACTCCAAAGAACCCAAAGTTGGAAGAGGATGTAAATATCTAAAACATTGTGATACCCAAGTGGAAAGAAGAGGCACATAAGAGGAAACTGTGTATGTTTGAAAGCAGTGACTTAGGGAGGTTGTGACCAAGTCTAACTCGAGTGACAAGCTTGTCTAACCGTGATGTGGTGTGTGCTTGCCTGTATTCAGATGAGAGACACTCCTCTCATCCTTTACATTCTAGTGGCACCAGTGCTTAAATCTGTGGCACTGTCCCTTTTGGTTTAAAGAAACATAAAGAATTTTAATCATCAGTTGCTCTTGAGTGAAGAGGGTTGGATGGGGGTTTTTTTGATGTAGCAGTAACTGCTGCATTGGCTCAGTTCTGGTTGTAGGGAGAAGGATCAGAAGGGTAAATTTGTGCCTTTGAAAGAGGAATCTGATTAAAATGAAACCAGCCCACTTCACCCTGATTAGGTTTCGTCATGTTGTGACTTCAGAATGCTTTCAGCATCCTGGCAACAAGGGCAAAGATTTGAGAAATGTCCAAAAGTGAAAAGGACACAGTTCATATGGATTATCAGCATTTTTTTTTTTTTTTAAATCTCATCTTTACTATTCTTTCAGCAACCTAAAATGGCATTGAAGAAAAGCATTCGGGCAGACAATAAAAATAGGGAGGCCAAGTGCTCTCCAGCAGTGACCTGATCCCAGCTCATGTGTTACAGAGGACACAGATTCCTTTGCAGTTACAAACAGGCTCCAGGCTGGAGACAGACTCCTTTTCAGCCTAATTTAAGTAAAGAACGTGATGATAACTGATGGCCAGTGCACAGCACAGTTACAGTGGGGACAGGGCCCCCCGTGCAGGATGGATGCATCCTAATGGTGCTACAGCAGCTTCAGTTGCCCTGGAGAGATGGGAGCAAATCTGTGCTCTAAGGCATAGCTCTAAAAACTTAAGCTACAGCCCTAATGGCAAGATCAAGCCTGGAGTTTTTAAGAGTTTATCTTAATATTGTGTTTATTTTAATAGTGTGTTTTCCCATCTGGGCAGGGAGAAGCAAACTATGTTGTTACACAGCTCACAAGTTCTTTTGAAGCAGATTTCCCCACATTTTGTCTGTTCAGGGTATGTGTTGATCCTGGCTGTTCAAGGCAGATTATGAGATCCCAAGTGCAGAGGATGATGAATAGGGTAGCAAGCACTAAAGAGAAGCAGGAGAATGCAGGGGTAAAAGAAGGCTTAGCAACAGCATGCAAAGAAATCCACAATTTTGCCTGTGTCTCAAGCGAGGGGCAAATATAAATCCACATATCTTCACAATATTGATCTTCTGCATCAATCCAAAGACCTGGCACCATCATTGTGTTTCACCCAACCATAGCTCCTTTCTGTGACGAGATGGAGGGGGAAGCTGGGTCTGTTTCTGGGCTCTGGCACAGGCACCTTCAGCGGAGTTGTGTGGCAGAAGTTACGCTGGGCTGGTTCCCTGCCCTGGTTTGCAGTGTGTGGTGCTCTTAGCACAACGGAGGAGATGGCTTATACCACCACCCAGGGGCAGGAATGATCCACGGGGAGAAGGAGAAACTGTGATCTTTGAAGTGGCTCTTGCAGCCGAGGAGTTTGCCTTGTGAAATCACCGTGTTACTTGTTTGTCTTCCTGTGCAGACATCTTTTACCTCTCTGTGCTAATTTGAGTGCTTAATGGATTGCAGCCCAGACCCCAGGACGGTGCTGCTCTGCATCAGGGAGAGAGCAGTTAAGCCAGCAAAGCCTCTCTGGACCAGAGAGAGGTGTGTGTTGAGAGCTAGATTGAAAGGAAAAGATTTTATGGGGCCCAGTGGCTTTGTTGTGAAAGATGCCAAACCTTCAGGCTGGAAACTGTGGGCTATCACTGTGTGAAGCTAAAAAGGAGCTTAGTTTCTAAGTGGCTAATGAGTTTACTACCTTGTTTCTGTCAAGGGGTGATGCTGATTAATGTCATGTCCTTTCCCCAAGGCTATCCCCTTCCTCTTCCATCTCACCAGGCTCAGTCTGACACCATTTATTAGGCTACTTGTCCCTGATTTGTGAGGAATAAATATTGACACTGATGGCTGCTTAATAGGATTTGGGTTTGCTGTTCACTCTGTGAAAGAATTTGGCACTTCTGACTGAAATGACAATTTGTGTTTGGGACTGGCTCCACCAAGACTTAATTTTAGAGGGTTTTGGGTTTTTTAATGAGGATGGTCACAGCATGCCCTGTGTGTGAGGTGAAGCTGAGATTGAGGGTGTGTATTGCTCCTCTTTTTCCTGTCGCCACGCAGAGCAGAGGTTTCCAGACTGTGACTACAGATCACTGCAGGTCCCTAGCAAAGATGTGGCTTCCTTTGAGAGGGTGCTGGTGTTCATAATAATTTTTCATGTGAGCTGTCTTTCATTAACTTGTAAATGGCCATTTTCTGCTTAGCTGTGGAAGACCTCAAGTCAGGCTGCCAGTTGGCACTGCAGTGGGTGGTCATCTCCTCTGTGCTCTCTTCATGTGCTTGGAGCTGCTCTAAGGAAAAGCAGTTCATGCTGTTTCAAACAGGGTGCTTTGGGGTGGATTGTGAGGAATGTCCCATTAAAAGCTGATAGGCATTTAGGCTAAGTGGGATTTCCTGGGTTTCCCAAGGTTCTTTGTCTACAGAGTGGCACCTTCCTGTTCCCAGGAACCCAGCAGGATTTGAGACATTAGCCTGGAAATCAAAACCATTGCTGATCTGTAGTGTAATTTCTCTTCACTGTTCCTGGAAGTGCTTTGCCCCATTGCTGCTCAAGGGCAGCATCACCAGGGAAGACCCTGAGCTCATCCAGGTGAGTGTGTGAGCTTCCCCCAGCCTCCATGGATGCTATTCCAGCCCTGCAGCGCTCACAGTAGAACATCTGAAGTCCCAACTTCAGGTCTTACCTTGAGCCTGAGGAATGATTTGGGTCTGGACTCAGGGTTGTCAGACCAAAATACAGTAGACAAGGGGATGGGAAGAGTTTTCCTCTTGGCAGGACACATAGAAGAGCTCCCACACATAGGGCTGTGTACAGGAAAGATGCTTGCAGTATCTTTTCAGCAGAAGGAAAGCAGAGGTCTATTTATGCTCCTAAATGGCCTGAAATTTCTACATTCCCCTGTCCTGTGATTAAAAGGAAAATGTTCATGACTTCTTTGCTCTTTCTCTTGTCAGATAGCTCTCATCTCTGCTGGACTGGCAGATGCTAAAAATAATTTAAGTGACAAACAGATATTTATTTATTTTTTAGCTTAGTGGCCAGCATTTCTGTGTCTCACCTGGGGCACTCTCATCAAAAGTCAAAGAATCACAAAGTGCTGAGGGTGCAGAGCCTTACCCTGGCATCACTGCTGTATCTTGAATAGCTTCAACTCCATGGGCTTCGCTGCCCACATTGATTTATAGCTGTGTTTCTGATTGAAGTGATAAAAAAGCTGTGATATCACTGCTGCAGGGGGACAGTAACCACAGCAAACTCACTGTACTCTTTAAAAATAAAAATGCAAGGAGGAGATCAACCAGATGCAGCTCTGCTGTATTCATCAGGCTTTTGTTTGCTCTGTGCTCATCCCACACTCTGTGGACTCCCTGTGTGCCTGGAAAGCTCAGGTCTTTCTGCTGTTGCAGGATATTTTTGTGCTCTCCCTGGACTGGTACATTAGTTTTCCACCAGACCTGGTGCAGAGGAGGTATGATGAACCAAGGACAGCATTTCTTGCCTCAGGGATGGGTGGACAACTAACAGACATAGCTGGGTTCTGTAGTATCCATATTTTTATCTTTGCTTTCCCATACTGCAGTTCCTGAGAACTACAGGTCTCTCAACTCTGTGCAGAATTACACTGCAGGTGCTGCAGAGCTTGTGTTTTGTAAAGCAACTGGCCAAATCCTGATCTCCTGTGTCAATCTCTACTCATCTCTCACTTGAGCAAATTTCCTGCTGAAGTCCTGAGGGAGTAAATGGATGTTGTGCTGAGTAAGGGATTCAGGAATTGACCAGGAAGACAAATGAGTGGGATGGAGAAGCAGGTCATAAGAAGTAGCTTGTATTCTGGGGATTAGGCATTGCTACACCCATAAAGGTGATTTAGGTGTGGAAAATGCACTCCACCCCAACAGTGACTGCAATTAAAATCTGGCATACCAGGAAAGACTGCAAAATAATCAGGTTAGAGAGCAGAGAGAACAACTCAGCTGCAAACTGGAGTTGGTTCTTGATGCTGAATGTCCACCATGGCTGTGACAAATGTGAATATGAGGCTTTCTTCTCCCCTCTCTGAATAGATGCTCAGGTTGTCACTCACTCAGTATCAACCACTGAGACAAGTGGTTCAGAAGCCAGCTGAGGTTCT
Organism: Caprimulgus europaeus; assembly: GCA_907165065.1. The sequence continues at coordinate 81,971,387 of OU015526.1, forward strand.
GTTCCAGCACTTCAGGAACATCCACATTTTCAAAGGAGAGCTGCTGCTAGGATAAAATTCCAGGACATGTTTCTTAAAGTGCAATGCGTATGCAAGCCAGGAGGAGAGATCCAGCTGTGCTGGCAGAAGAGATTAATGCCCAGAGATCTCATCCATCTGCCACTGGAACAGTTCCTGTGAGCACTCCCTTAATCTTTAGCTTTAAACCATTTAAATGGTTGGTCTGAACTGACCTAGATAGTTTTGCCTTTGACATATTAGGAAGTGTTCACGCAAAGCGCTGCACCGGCAGATCGAGCCTGGCCTCGGCTCCTACGTGCCCTGGGAAGAGGTCCTGGTCAGGGATAGTCTGGCCCTTCAGGTCTGGACCCCGTGGCCAGGTCCCAGGTGGGACACATCTTGCCTGACATTCAGACCCCTCCCTAGGACAGCCCTTTCGTATCTGGAAGATATCACTGTTCTGAAGGGTGAGTGTAAAAAGAGTAATGCTGGGAAAATATCTTCTGCTTATTGAATCTCTCTCTGTGAACAAAAATGTCTTCAGCATGGAGGGCTTGTAGTCTTTTCCCATGGAATCATTTTATTTCAGTTTATTTCCAGTCCTTATTTTATATGAGTGTGACTTTTGCTTCCTTCTTTTGGCTGTCTTTCTTTGTAGGAGCTGCAGTTATTTTTTATCATTTACATTTGGCCTTTACAGCCACGTTGTGCTTTCTTTTGTGTTATGTAAGAAAAGTTAAATGTTGTGATTTATACAGGATGACTTTTGATCAGCAGGATTCAGCACTGGGATACCCCAGAACCTGTAAAGATATTATTGTTTTGCCTGTGTGCAGCAGTCATAGTCCTTAGAGGGACAGATGTGTTACTGATCCTTGTGCTTGTGTGAGCTCTGCAGTACGTTGTCTTCATTGTGGGCACCTCTGCCTAACAGATCTGAGCATTCCTGCACCTCAGGGAGAGCTGATCCCAATCTTTTATGGCCAGGTCTGAAAGATTGTGCCTACAGTCCTCTTGGTCCCGAGCAGCCTGTGAAGAGAGGTGGCACTCTGATTCCCTAAGCAAATCCCACCGTGTCCCCAGAGGCCCTGTGACTCGATGTCTTTGAGAAACTCAAGAGATTTATTTTCAGTAGTGGTCAAGTCTATATCCTGTTAGTGCTGGGATAGAGTAGAATGCAAATGTCATTTCTGTTACTTTTGTTTTGACACAGTAAGTAGGTAAACATGTTTTCTAAGGGAATTAAAACTCTCACCCCCTGAGAAGGTGAGATCTCCCCTGAGCAGGCAGAGTGCTGCTCAAGTCGGTCCTCATTTACACTAGCTGAAAAAGAGTTACTTCCATTGAACTGCATCCTGGATTACTGCTGCACAGAGTTAAATCCTAGAAAGATTTGGGCCAGAGCTGCACAGAGCTCACTTTACCCATGTGGGAACACCAGAAGGTTGTAAAGGCTCCTAAACTTGATGGACAGAGCAAAATCACTGCCAGTGACAAATCCACGCTGTGCACAGCCAGCCACAGCAGGAAAAGCCCAGCTGTGCAGGGAGTTGGTGCTGCAGCACTGGGCATTTGGGATTCTTATAGGAATTATTATTTGTGTAATAAAGGGAATGACTATTATTATTTATCAGTGTGTACAACGCGGGAACGCTGGGCTCCAGTGCCTGAAGAGGCAGGCTCTCTGGGTGCTACTGCAGCACAGTCAGCCATAAGTGAGTATAACCATAAACTGGTGTTACAAAAAGCCAGGAAGTGACTAGGGATCACAGGTGATTTCTCAGTCCTGCAGGTTCTCCTTCCCAGCTGGGCACCAGGTCTTTTTGGCAGGGCCATGCAGGGAACCATGCACTCAGACCCCTGGCTCAGCAGCACAAGAAAAGACTCTGGTGTTCAGGGCTGCGTGCCCAGCTGCCCGCCTGCACGCTGAATTCACACACACTGTCTGAGGGTGAACTGCTCATTCAAAGCAGGGGAAAGCCCCCACTTCAGAAAGAGTCGATTTAGGGTGTCTTTAAAAGGGTGGCAGGGTCTGGGGTCGACGTCTGGGTGCAGTGGAATGCCTATTGTCAAACCTAAAGAGCAAAGCGAACGCTACATATTGTGGACCCAAATGCAGCTGGCATGAACCAAAAATGTGCATGTGAGCGCCTTTCTAAGTACCCAGTAATCCTCTGGGGCAAAATGAGGATTAGGTCTCTCTCACAGACAAAGGGGGAGTTCATTTTCTCAGATATCCCTTGGCCAATACCAACTGAAGTGAGGAACCCAAATGAATGTGAATACTCCTTTCAGATCTCTGCTTGCAAACAGGTACGGCCTCGGAGCAGCTTGTTTGTGCGGTTATGTGGGTGGCTCTGTGCAAACACAACGCAGCCAGAGTGTGGGACTGAGGTCAGGTCAAGTAAAACCCATCCAGTCTCAGAGAAAAAAGGAAAAGCCAGAAAAATACTGGACAAGTGGGACCAGACAGTATTGCACAGTCAAAACGCAGCCTCCTGTCTGCAGAGTTTTTCTCAGTGGACCTGAAGGTCAGTGCTCATTGAAGTTGTTTAAGTTGTGGTTGCTGAAGTGAAGAGCCCTCCTAGAAGGAAAGCTGTGAGTCTGAATTAATTCCAGGGGACTCGTTGGCCTCTGTGTTTCTTTGCCCTGAAATACCACGTGCTCGGCATGGCCATTAGTTTGAAAGTGATAGGTGCTTGAGTGTGAGATGTATCCACCTAAAATTTGCCATCCCAAGACACTCTGAATGATTTTGGGTTGTGTGGTTTTTTTTCCCTGAGCTTTACTGAGCCATCTGAATCCAAGATGTGGGTGTTACTGTTTCTATGTGAGACTTGGAGCTTGCTGCAGAACTTGGGAAAGAATAACTCCTTCATGTCCTCAGTAAGCCTTACTGAGATTTCAAAACCTGTCTTGCTCAAGGTACAGCCTCTTGCATTTTCAAGTGTCCATGAAACAGCCTTGAATTCCTTATCTGCCTCATTAGACTGTGAACATCAGCCTGGCTCTTCCCCATCTCAGGTGAGTGTCCCAAGTGGCAGGCTGGAGATTTTCCCCAGGAACTGAGAGACTTTTCCCAGCAAAAGCTGTACCCCAAACTGCATGCCCTCCAAGGAGAAGTTTCAGTTTAGTTTAGGAGAATTTTTCTGATGAAAAAATGGTTTTGTCCATGTATTTCCAGCTGGTCCTGGCTCTTTATCTGAGTTGGAGGCCCCGTGAGCACAGACTAACAAAGCTGTGGAGACATTGTCACTACCAGCTAAGACCCACATGTGCTCTGTCCAGGACAGGACCTGGGTCTTTGTGCTCTGACACACAGGGCACTTCCACTTCAGCTAAAGGAGATCCTGTGAGCGTGACAGATATGTGGATTACAGGCTATTTCTGGAGCAGCCACAGGAGGTAACAAAATGAGGAATACATAAGCAATGCAGTCTTTCCACTTCAGGCAGAGCAGGAGGATCTGCAAAGCAGCATGCCAACTGGTGAGCGCAGGGTCGGTGCCTGGGATGAGTGTGGTCTCTCTCTCTCCCCTTCTGCCACCCTGCCCAGGGGACCCCTCTCCTTAGCAGCATGGAGGAGGCAGGAAGGCTTGCTGCTTCCCAAGAGATGGGGGACTGTCATGGAGAAAGCATTTTCATTCACCAGGAGACACAATTCCAGCTCATCAGCTGCTGGGAGCTTGCCTGTAGCCTGCAGGATGAGGATAGCCAGAGGTGAAGCTGCCAAACTCTCCTTATGTCACTTGGCTGAGCTGGGGATCTCAGGATGACCTGTGACATTGTGTAAGGTGGGGTGCTGTAAGGATAGAACAGCAAACCTTAACTCCTTCCTCTCCCTCCTTGCAGGGTTGTCAGAGCCACGTTCTGCTTTGTTGCTGCTTCTCCTTATTTTTGTGTCTATGCTGTTGGCTGTTTCTGTAGTGGAGAGGAGTTGCCTTTTATATTCTGATTTAAGACAAAGGGAAAGTATATCAGGAAATGCCTACAAATCACTGTAGGACTTGGAAGTTCCTTGCTTTAATCACAATTTCAGAAGCATCTGCACGTGAGTGACTATTTTTCTAGGAAAGCTTTTAATTCTGATAGTGGTTACAAACATTCCTGTCAATCCTGAATGATTTAAAAATCAGAATGTAAGCTCCATCCTCTCCTCTAGGCAGCTGGGTTTAGAAGTAATGAGACATTAAAAATTACTAAGCCTATTAACATTTGGGGGTTTGATCCTCTCTCTAGGACTTAGGTCTTCTATTAACGAGGCAGCAAACCTGGTGTTAGTTTAAAGTAAGTTATCATGGCTCCAAGAGGTGGAACCATTAGAAAAATACCCATTTTGGTTTGTTTGTTGTTGTTTTTTTTAAAGAAACCAATCTGTACTGGAATGTGGAGATGATAAATAAGGATAAGACCAAAGAAAGTGAGAAAGAAGAGCTGAGAGCCCCAAAAGGTTAAGAGCAGTGGTATGAAACATTTCAAGTATGCAGGTAACCAGAGGTCAGTGCAGGAGGCAGATAAGGTGGCCAGAGGAGGTCAGAGTTGTCTGTGGTCAGAAGCAAAGGTCTCTCTAAAACAGTGAATGGGTTCTGCAGGGACTGTGGCAGCTTGGGAAGGACTTGAGACATCGGATTGCAGCACCAGGCCCTGCAGTCTTGTGGGGAGTCGATTCATATAAAACAAGGCCACTTGTGCTTTCTTGTAGAGCTCTGGAGAGGGTGGTAAAAAATAGGGAAACGTTTTGCAGATGTTCTGCTTCAGAAAAGGCAGTGCTGGGTGTGCAGAGGAGATACTGCTGCGTGGGTCAAGGGGTGCTGCTTCTTTCTTCTGGTGCACAAGGCAGAAGCAACCCAGGTTTTCTTTAAAAAAGGCTTAAATCTCTAGTGCTATCTGCTTTCACTGTTTGTCAACAAGTGTCTAGAAAAAAATCCTAACAGGCCTTATTTTTAGATGAGGGGAAAAGCTTTTGTACAGCTACTCATTGACATGTGTGGTACTAAATACCAAAGGCACCATGGAAGTGTAAATAATGATTCAAAATTAAACATGAACTTTGCAGAAAAAGAAAGATTTCAGGGACAGCTGCCGGCCTCAGGTGGGAGGTAAAGGAGTTTTAAATAGACTGCGCTAGGTTTCCTGTCTCCTGCTTGCCAGCTTTAGGAACAACGTGGTAACAAAAAGAACAACTGCAGACCACTCCTTGCCAGGGATACTTTTTAGCTATGCAGTTGTGAGGAGGCACTTTGCAACATCCCGAAATAAAATGCAGCCTGGACTGGAAAATGCAGGAAGCCAGCACAGCACAGCATCCTGGGGACAGCTCAGGCTGCAGGAGGATGGTCACTCTGAGGGGAAGGCGTGAGTGACATCAGTCAAGACATAAGGTATGTGCTCAGTCTTTGCACTAGGGTGGCTTTTTCCTTGTTATGGTTGAAGAAGTGTCTTTATAGAGATTAGCACACTCCAGATAGACTGAGCTGCCTTCAAAAATGATTTAGAAATGTCTTAGACAATATTTCAGGATAAGCAGTCAGGTTGCTTGACTGAGTGTGAGGCAGAAAGCTGCAAGGGGAGGATAGGTGCTGAGTTTGTGGGTGCTGAGTTTGTGGGTGCTGAGTGTGAGGGAGGGAGGTCTCCACCTCTGCAGCCCTGGTGCTGCCCTCGGGTATTTTCCTGCTGAGCCAGCTGTGCTCTCGCTGGAGACACCCCTGCACGGGTATCCTCCTCTCTGGCAAAGCACACGCTGCTGAAGGGCTGCTGTGCTCCATCCCTGATGTGTGTGTGTGTGCTTCACTGGTGGAAAGATCCTCATCTCTTGTGTTCCCCACTGGGCTTGATTAATGGTGTTATTTATAGACTGGCTGATTAGTTTTCAATGTCTTATTGAGCCCGTCATTCCACACAGAGCTCAGTAATTACAGTGTTTTAAGAGGCTCGGGAAAAACTCCGTTGCATTTCCTTCTTACCCCTGAACAACAAACCCAGAGCCCATGCAGACACTAATTAACGTTTCTTTGTCTCTGTGAGGTAAACCCCCAAGTTATGCATGCTGGCAAGCACGGGTTTCTCACTGTGGGAGGGGGAACACCCAAGCTGCTTACCCTCCCGCTGCTGGCAGCCACCGGTTCTGAGGGTCAGGTCTGTGTGGATCCATGTGGGAACACTTGGAAGTGACTTCCTCAGAAAGTTCTGCTCACAGCAGAGTTTGGAGTCTGTGTTGTCTCTTGCTTTCTTCACATGTTTCCAAAGCTATTTAAAAAAAACCCCAAACCCTAAGTGCTGAAAGATCACTAGGCTCTGGTGACTGGGATGCTGTAGCCACTTACTCCCTTGTATCAGTTTCTCAGGCTGCTGATTATTCTTTTGGATGTATTTGGCACAGGGGCAATTTCCCATTTCTAAATATTGTTGCTGGCTACTTGAGAAATAGCTGACCAGAGAGAAGACATGAGCAGCTTTACTCACTGCAGGAGGACAGCTCCTGCATAGCCTGGAGAGCCAAACTCTGCTGCTTTGGAAACGAATAGAGAGGTTACAACTGAGCACTAGGGAAGTTCATCACTGATCTGAGGCGTCCCCCATGACCTTGGCAAAGATCTTCCTCTCCTCTGATGGTATCTGCTTTCAAACAGATGGAAACAGCGCTCTGAGGATTGTCTCAAATAAATCACCTTGACTTTGTAAGCGTTTTGGTGTTGTGGTGAGGGTTATAGCACAGTTACAGCGGCAGTGGCAGCACTTTGGGACATCCAGGTGCCTTTTCTGAAAGGGCTGAGCACTCACACAAATCAGTGGGGCTGGTATGGTCACAGCCAAGTCCCTGTTCTCCCCTTTAAACTGAGGTCATGTCACCCCAGCATGGTGCTGGCTGTGAAACATCTTCAGGTCAACTGCATCTTCTCTTCCCATGGAGAGCAAACCGCAGAGGTGTCAGGGATGGTAGTTCCCTGGGTGGGAAAGGAGGTGTGAGGAGGGAGGTTGGGATTTACTCTGGAGTTAAGGTGAGTGCCTCTGCTGAGGTCGTTTCCCCTCTAATGGGATCCTGCCATGATGCTGTCACTGAGACACCTCATTAGGCTTCAGCACAACATGCAGTGGCCTTGCCACAAATGTGAGCTGTGCTTAAATGCTCCCAGGGGCTTTGTGGGGCCCCTTGTCCCAGAAATCTCTCAGGGGCAGTGTCCTAGGGGCAGAAGTGCAGGTCTTTGTGGCTGGGAACATCTCTCCAGAGTGGCTGGCCACACAAAGCCTTGAACAAGGGACTTTGTCCTCTAAACACTACAGCTGTAAATATATTTTGCTTACAAAACTGCATACCTGTTTGTATCTGTAAATTGTTTATGTCCAGTCTTTTAAATCCTCATCTGTAGCAGGACTTCTGTCCTTTCTTTATCTTGCAGTGAAATCTCCTCTAAAAATCAGTAACTTTTCATGGTAAACTTGGAAAGCAAAGGGAGTTGGAGCAGTTAACGGTCTTGGCACTTCACAGGGCTGCAGTCAAGGAGGTTGTGCTCCTGGTAAATAGCAAGGCTGGTACAGGAGCAGGGAGGGGGATCTTGCTAGTCTGATGAGAGGCTTGACATAATCTCAGAGGAGAGGGGTGGCAGAGACAAAAACAGAACAGGATTTGGCACATGGAAAGAAAAGGCAGCTGAGGCAGGATTTGGGGTAGAATTTGGATGAAGAAAAGCGGGGCGAGCAAAAAAGGCTATTTTGGACCCGTCGCTTTCCCTAATCTAGGGGAAAGTGCTGCTGTGCTTCCCTGGTATATCTCATCCGCAATGTGAGGCTTAACATTCCTGCCTGGCACGTGGGGGCTTGGGGAGGGAGCGTGGGGGAGGACCCAGCCGGACACAAAGACGGCTGGCCTCTCAGCGGAATGGCATCCAAGCCATCTCAGCTATCCAGAGCCCCAGCTGCCGGCTGCAGCCCGCTAAGCACACAACAAGAAGCAATTCCAGCACACCTCGGAGCAGGGCCCGAATCCTTTCAGATTCACTTTTATTCAGTGTGGCTGTTCCCAGAGCAAGCAGAAATTTCAAATCTCTCCTGCCTTTCAGTGCCTAAAAAGGCAGCAGGGGGGAATAGGGGATCGTTGCAGGCTGCGCTGGGCCGGGGGGAAGGCAGGAGCCGAAGCGATGGTTTCTGTGAGCTCTGCGTGCGTGCGGTGGAGCCGGGTAAATATTTGTTTGCTAACTGTGTGGAAATATCTTCTCTTAGATATTTATAATAGGCTTCTCTTTCTTACTCTCACTGTGTGGACCTCTCTCTTAGTTTTTCTCTTGTGTATTCAGAGCATTCCCTCAGCTCTCGTTACGTGGTTGTGTGTGGGAAGGGCGTACCCCACAGTGAAACCCCTCCGCTCCGTGCTTAGGGATTTAGAGTCCCAAAATGCAGATGTATGATAACAAGGTTTGTGCCGTGGATGCTGCAGCTGATCTCACTCCTGTGTGCTGAGCAGCAGTGCTGTGGTATTGTGCACCTCCTCCAAAACAGTTGTGAGGGGCACTCCCCAGGACTGAGCACTGCCTAGGTGTAAAGGGGAGCAGAATCTCCCTCTTACAGCCTGCTGGGGCAATGAGATAGCGAAAAAATGGGATTCACCTGGATGTCTGTGACATTTTCTTTTTAAAACCTATGCTGATGCCTCTGCCTTGCCCCCTGGGTCTGTGTGTTGCCTTCTTGCCTAAATCCTTATTAAATGTAGGATAAAAGGGCTGAGGTTTTTGTGTGTCTGTGTTGACATGGCCTTGGTTTCTTTTGACAGGGACACACATGCAGCAAAGGGATGCACCAACCTGTCTGCCAACCCGCTCAGTCCGGACTGTGTGACCACTGACTTTCAGCCCAGCAAAACCACGTGGTCAGGAGGAGTTAAGTTACGGCTGAAGAGCAGGTGAGAGCGTGTGGATCTGTGTCCCTGCCTGCAGTGAGTGTTTTGTGGCCTCTGTTCTGGGACAGCAACTGGCAAACTCTACTTCCCTTTTGCGGGAGGGAGGGTGGCAGCAGTGCTGGAGGGTGGCAGCAGTGCTGGAGGGGAGCAGTGTGGATCTCCAGCATCTGCAGCAGCAGAAGAGGTCCAGGACAGTTTCTTAACCTCACACCCACCTTTTCCCAAGGCTTCCTTGCCCTAGCATGGTGCCAGGGAGATGAATTCACCTTCTGGGCCTCGAGTCAAACATCAACGTTGCTGCATGTCAGTAACATCTGCGTAGGGCTGGCTGTAAAATACGTACTGCTTTGGCTGCCAATATGCCTGCAGGTATCTCACTGAGAAGGAGTCCTGGAAGAGGTGTCCCTTCTCCTCAGAAGCTTTTGGCAGTGGCAGTCAATGTCATCAGAAATGCTGGACCAAAATGTCTCCACAGAAGGTGGTGTGAGCCTGCTGTGGTTCACCAGCTTTAGGTGCCTGGCTTTCCAAAATCTCCTGGCTCCTTCCAAGTCTGTGAGTCTCAGTGGGAGTTTGGCATTTGTGACAACCCTGCTGATGAGTGCCTGTCTGCATTTTTAAATGCATAAACGTCTTCAGAAGTCAGTTTCCTGAGTTGCTCTGGATCTGCCAGTGTTGTGACAGAGCCTGATTTCCTTCCTTTATCCACGCTGTTTAGGACCAAATCCTACAGCATTTACTCAGGCAAAGCTTATGCTGGCATCCAAAGAGCCTCCTAAATCAGTCTGATGGTAATCTGCATCACCCCATAGATTTTTTGTGTCTCAGTCTTCTGAGATTTGCACCATGAAGTCAAAGCAGTGACTTTCATTGGCAGCATTGCATTCAGGCCAGGCCTTGACTTTATTTGAAGTCTTAATTTCCTCTAGCTGGAGGAAATGTGGCGCAGTGCCTGTTAGTGAGCAGCTGAGAAGGGCATGCGACATGTGAAGTCACATTCTGATCTTATCAGCAAGGATGCACTTCTGGAGCAAACTCCCTGACCTTAGTGGAGTTGCTCCAGCTTTTAGGCACTGCAGACAGTTGGGGATGTGACACTGCACAGCCTGGGTGGCTGGAAAAGGAGGAGAAAGGGCTCAGCTCTTCTGCCAGCATCCGTGTGTGTGACTTCACTGAGTTCGTATTGCTTTCCTCTGGTTGAGGATTCGCACCATAAATTGTGTCTCTCTCAGATGGGGGAGGTTTTAGAGGCTGAAATCTCTCCTCGAGCTGGTTTTATCAGGGAGAGATTCATCACTGACTGGGGCATAACACTCTGCAGTTCCTGAGTTATGTGACCCACAGTGAATTTGGGAAAGGACGTGCATCCACCACTGTCCTATAGCCATGAGTTATTCAGCATGTGCCCTCTGTAAATCCCGCTTGCCTGTGGATCTAGTAGCAGATCTTTGCAGAAGCCCCAAAGTTTAGCATTTCCCTTGGATTAATTTGCCTTTGGAGGCAGATCCAATGTTTTGCTTTACTTTTCTGGCACTGTCAGAGGCTGTTTCTGCATATCTCGGGCTGAAGCTTTGGTTACAAACAGGAAGTTGCTTTTATGTATGAAAATTGGAGTGTGGGAGGGTATTATTTCAGGCTCAGTGACCTTTGCTTTGGCCATAGCACTGGGTGTTTTTGTTCCACAGACTCTCCCTAGGGAATGAAGACAACGGGCTGTCAGCAGTCCTGATCTGTTTCTGAAGTTTGAGGTGATGAATGAATGTCCTTAGTCAAAGGGGAGGGAAATCCAGAGCTCAGGACCAGTTTCTCAGGTGTTTCAGTTGAGCATCTATGGAGAAGAGCAGCACAGCACCAGTCTGCAGTTCACCCTCCCCAGTGTGCACTCAACAATTGCTCACTGAAGCTTGCCTCATATCCTCTGCTACACATAATAAACAAGGCCAGGGTGGGATTGCCAGCCAGTGCAGCCACATTACTACAGCTCTGTCCCTGGGTCAAGGGCAAGCTGAGATGAAACAGAGGGAAGAATTAGGTCTAGAAATCCAGACTCAGGGGTCTCTTTCTACAAAAAGATGTTTATTACCAAAGTGATTCAGGGTTTCCCTGAGGGAGAGGACAGGTTCTGTGGCTTGAACTGTGTTAGATCACTACAGATTTGCTATTCACTCACCCCACTGGTGTAAGTCCCAGTGAGACAAGGGTGGCCACCTATCCCACAGGAACAGTGGGAAGGTGAATTCCCAGCTAGGAGTAAATGATGAGTTCACCTGACTGGCTCAAAGTTTAAACTCCCCCTGTAGAATCATGTAACTGTTTTGATTGGAAATGACCTTGGTACCCTTTTTTTTCATTTCCTTGCAGTGTCTCAGCAATCTCTTTGTGAAGAGATCCCACCCCACACTCACAAACACGTGCATGTATGTCCATACATTCAGCACACACACCTAAAGGGCCTTCTTCTCCCCCGTTTATCATCTCTACATTAGCACTTTGGCGTTGAGTTGTTGGCATTGCCTGTGATTTGCAGCCCTGTAGCTCAGAGCAGAACCCAGCTACTGTCTGAAACACTTGCCCTGACAATCCCCTTGGTTACCTGCCGTGAGTCATTGTCCACGTTACGTTTGGATGATCAGGCTGGCAGGGCAGCTTTGCTGCTGCCAGCCACCAAGTTCCTCCTCAGGACTGAAGGACACTGGGAAAACACATTCCTGCCATTGTTTCTAAGTCTCTCCTGTTGCAAGTTGCTGTGTGTTTGATACCAGGGTGCGAAAGAATCTGTGCTATGCTTGTTTTTCTGTCTTTTTAACTAATTTACTGACTGGAGAAGAATGAGGAAAAATTATTTGAATTAAACCCATTGGGCCAATTCATGGATACGGATAAATCAGTGCAGCTCTGTGTCTTCTGCAAAGCCACGGACAGGGTGAGCCACTGTAGGGTCTGGCTGTTGACATTGTCTGGTTTTTTTTTTTTCTTACTTTTTCTGTAAGTTACAGCTTCTCTTTTCCATGTCTGTTCTTTCTTCTTCATTTTCCAGTGAAAGAAACAGAGTAAAATTGTAGCAAGAAGAGGAAGGTTGCAGAGGGTCTTTAGTGCTCACCAGCTCCTGGTTCTAACCTACACATACTCTAAGCACCAGGCTGGAGCCTGTCTTGGCTTCCCCGTGTCTAAGCCACAGTCCTGCGTGAGCAGCACAGATGGACTTTCCTGGCAGCAAGTACTTCCTCAAAACAGAGATCTGAAATACTCTTTATTTTGCAATTTATATCATACTTAGTGTGTTGCTTGGTAATGCTTTCTTTAAAAAAAAAGCAAGCTGTCAGAAGATCCCAGTGGGACAAAGTCCTTGAATCCAGTAATCAAGAAGAATGAAGGTTGTATACATCACCTCTCACACTAATAACCAAAGCCCCGCTGTTCCTATTCAAGCCTGTTGTCTGGTTAGTGTCAGGGAATGTCAGTGGGACTCTTTCTTTGTGTAGGGCCAAGTCCTTCCATCTAAATATTGCCTGTCAAACACAGGCTTGGGCAGAGGGAAAGGAATCAGCAGCACACAGCCCCGTTCCCAGCACGCACTCTGCGGTAGGCCCGCTCGGTCACCTCACCTCCTGAGGCCTTTGTTTCCTGCTCTGGAAAATGGATAAATGCTCCTTTCTGGGATAAGACAGCCTGAGGGTTACCAAAGAACTGTGATAACGCAGAGGTGTGACATGCAAAACCAATAATCATTAATTACAATGTTTGACTGTTCCTGAGTTCAACTGAGGAGTGACCGTTGCTCACAGCTGCCATCACCTCGGAGTGATCCCAGCACTTCCTTCTGCACATTGGGGTGGAGACAATTTCTTTCAGTCTTTGGTCTCCTGCAAACTCTGGCAAATTTTGCTGCAGCACTTGATGCCTTTGTGCATCCTCAGCCATCCACGCCTTGTCTCCTGTACTCTTAAGGGATTCCCTGGGTGGGGAGTTGTCCTCTAGAAGTTGCAGAGATTAATATATTGAGGAAAAGAAGATTGGGTCCTGGTAGGAGAACATTGACACGTTTCACCTAACTGTTCTAAAGTGAGGGGCTTTCCAGTGTGTTTTTTACTTAGGGAAAGTTTTAATCTGAGCATAAAGAGAGATGGAAGGTGCAGCTCTCCCTTTCCTTTATAGGTGAGGAGACACTCTTGCCCAAGATCCATGACATGAAATATCATTTCATATACTTCAGGTCTTTCTAATGAGTTCTCCTTCTTTTTAGTCAAAATTGGGAAGGGACAGAGCTCAATCCAGATCTCTCCTGCCCCAGAATTTACCAGAAGGGCTCTGTGAGCCTAAAAAAGACAGATTCAGTGAAAGACACATCAAGCTGATGCCATTATGGGCCGACTTCTTTCTAATTGGCCTCGTCTGTTATGCTTATTTTTAGAACCATGACTGAGCCTTAATTAAGAGCGACACTGCTTTGAGTAGCTTGTGGACTCGCTCTGTCGAAATCCTAATAGGCTTCTGAGTGCTTTAGTTTTTCCTTCATCTCCTGCTTAGTAGCTGGGGACTGCAGCTCCGCGTTAGGGTGTCTGGAGAACGTATCCTTGTTATGCTCACGCTCCTTTCAGATGTGGCCATCTCAGAGACAGCTCCCCAGCGGTGGGAATTCAGATTGGATTCTGCTCTTTGGGGAGAGATGCTTTTCTTGCAAGGTTTTGCTGCCTTTAGCATCCCCCCTCTGTGGTGAGGAGGATTTTGAAGCTTGCTGGGACAGAGGGAAAACAAGCACAAGATGAGTGTTGGAAGAAGCATTTTCACAAATGGTCTATTCAGCCATCTCGGAGGATGTGTTTGTCAGACGTGATGCTGATGAAAACTTAACTCCCCACGAGCTCTGTGGCTGTGTTGCAGTAGAAATAGATCAGTTTCTTGGGACATTGATGACTCTGAGTTGCTCATTGATCAGCCACAACATCGCCTCCTTGGCTTTCACTCATTAACTTGCTAAAAGGCTGTTACATCCTGGTATTGTCTGCAAGGGTAGAAGTTAGTTGGTGTTTCCTAAGAGAAAGTGTTTTCCTTCTGAAACCTCCCTCTCCTAGCTTCAGCAGTTTGCTTTTTCATGCTATTTCCAATCTGCACAGCAAGTACCTCCCGTGGTGGATCCTGCTCCATCAAAGACCAGGATATGGGAGGTGAGGGGAGGGAACTGCTTCCTTCCTGCTTCTCATCCCAGCACAGAAATCAGTCCCATCAATTTGGCCTAACAACAGTCACCCCCCTGCAGTTCTTGTTGTCACAGCAGCCACAGCAGTGGTCAGCACTGCTGTATTGCTGTGCTCCTCAGCTGCAGCCAAAGGGTGCTGCTGGCAGAAACTTTGAGCAGAGGAGTCTGCAGGGCTGATCTGAACATTTTCTTTGCTTTTGCTTTTTTTTTCCTTTTTCTTTTCTTGCCCCAAACTTGGATGTTTAGAAAAAGGGAAATTTTTCTAGGCAAACATAGAAAAAAAAAAAGAAAATGGCAATTTGCAGAAGCTTGGTTGTTTGCTTTGGCTGAAGATGGGCCTTTGTGCACAGAGGTGTCTGTGTGCTCTTGGAGGACACTGGGCTGGAGTACATGTGAATGGCAGAGCGCTCAGGTTGTGCGTGTACTCTGGCATAGGTATGGAACAGGGTGTAAAGAGCAGAAATCAGACTGAATACATTGTTCTGTATGGCTTTAGTTTGGGGAAAAAGATAAATCAACCTTAGTTATGCTGTGAAAACAGCTTCAGATGGCTGCTCTTTAGATACTGATTCAGTTGGAGAGTTAGTGCCAAGGTATCTTCATGAAGTTCCATTACTGTTTTGCATACAAAGCATAAAATTAATCTACAGAGATTACAGAGAAGAACACGCTCAGCTCTTCCTAATAAGAGAGAGCAACGGAGCTATTAATGGTGAAGGGCCTCAGAAATGTCAGTGTGGTCCTTGCAGCCCCGACTGTCTCAAGCCTTTGTCAGACTGCTAATGCCCCGCTCACGTTTCTGTCTGAAAATGCTGTGACTAATATAGCAACAAGGAGCACCCAGATAACAGCAGCTGGACAAGATTAAAGACTATTCTTTTCCCTTTGGTTTTCCAGTTTATGGTGTGAATTTGGCAGTATCTGGTATGTAATCAGTGTTACAGCTGCCGTGGAGCCTATTTAGGTGCCAGCATAGCATCAAGGTCCACTGCCTTCTCCGGGTATCTTCGCTCTGAGGCACTTGTCATGATGCCAACCTGACCTGGATGCCCGAGTTATCTGATCTCTGGAGGTGTCCATGAGGAACCAGGAGTCTCTTTTCCAGCCTTGGCATTTACAACAGAGGGATCACTTTCTCCATTTACCTGAAGTGGAGAATTTTTTGGTAATAAGATTGGCCAAATGATTTTGCAAGTATGGTACAGGTGCAGCCCTTGAGGAACCAGTATAAAGGATAAGGGGATGGGGTCATTTTGTTATCATTCTTGTTGTTATTATTCTTATTATTATTACAATAGTACATTTAAAAATCCTACAGCCTCCTGGAACACAGTGTCAGCTGTTGCTCCTGGTTTTTGTTGAAAACAAGTGAGCTACACCACATTCATGGCAGTTAAAGATCTAATGATTTATTTGTCTTCGCTCAAGTCAGGAATTGGCTGCTGCGTTTGCAAGTTTTATCACTCAGCCAGTTTGTCTGGGATGAATCAGGATCTGACGTTGTGGCCTTTACAAAAACAGTTCTGCCCCACTTGCCAGAAAGAGTTTAATCTTGCAGTGGTTTTATTGCTTCCTGGAGGTTGTACTCTGTGGTAAAGCAAATGGAACCAAAAGCTGTCGCAAAACTGGCAAATTAAACCTACTCGGCTCCCCCTCCGTCTGTAATGGGAGATGGCTGATCTCCTGCAGACACTGGTGCGTGCTGTCCTGTGGCTCTCCAGTTCCAGTCCCTTTCCCTAATTAGGCAGTAGTCATTATAAACTAAGATGAAGGAAGTAGGGTGAAGCAAGGTGCTGTTTTCAGGTGTTACAGAAGGCTGAAGCTAGGACCTTCTTGGTGTTCCCTGAAGGCCCCCACGCAGCGCATGGGCCGTGCCTTGCAACCTCCTAGCTCTGTCTCGAGGAGTCGTTCAGCTGATGGAGTGGGAACTGGATCAGTCCCTCTGTTCTCTGCCTTTTGGTGCATGCATGTGCACAGAGACCCTCCCTGCTTCCATCCTGCCGCCTCCTCAGGGATCACCTGCGTGAGTCTGCAACATGAGCTGGAGATCATGTGTACCGCGGCGCTTCCTCTCTTGGCTTAAGCTCCGCTAAGATTCGGTTACCCTTAATCCACGTTTCCAGGATCAGGTAGGTGTGGAAACAATGCAAGGTTATCCCACCCTGAGCTGGTACAGCATGTCTTCTGACTGAAATTCACAGCTTCACTCTCCACAGGTTGTGTTATTATAAGGATATTGACCAAAAGGGTTTAAAATACCTGTGGCTACACAGCTCCCTTCCAGCTTTTTACCAATCAAGTCAAGGCATAACGTGCTTTGCTTGTCATCATTCAGTGTGCTTGCTCTGCCAAGCAAAAAAATGACACTGGTGGCTCGTACTACTTGCAAGTACAAAGAGAGTCTTTAAATCTCTGCAATGGAAAAGGCAAGAATGTGGATTATTCTTCATACTTTAAATTTCTGCAATGGAAAAGGCAAGAATGTGGATTATTCTTCATACTTTAAATTTCTGCAATGGAAAAGGCAAGAATGTGGATTATTCTTCATAAATAGTATTGTCACCTTCTCCCATCTGGCAATCTTCAGCTTCCTTGTTTCTCTGGGCAAGGAGCTTAACAACAGAGCTCTGTTTTAAACACACCTACACGTGTAATGGTAAAACAGTGCTCGGTTCAGCCCGCTGTAAACCTCCAGTTCAGCTTTCCCTAAGACAAGCTCGTCACAACAAATGTTAAAAGGAAAAGAACATCCATTTTTCTTTCTTCTTTTAGCTGATGATGAGAGAATGGCCTGTTCTTCTGAGATCTGTATGGAAAACCTACTAGTGAAATGGTTCTACCCCTCACCTTCTGCCAGTGCTTTCCCATGTCATAGAACATCAGCCAGTGCCAGTGTTAACTTGTGCTAGTAAAGGATCTGACCCAAACAGTCATTTTTTATATTGTACATTTTCCTCTATCATGTCTTTTCCCAGTCGTAGGCAGTACTAGGAGACTCCTCTTTTGGTGTCTGGTTTACATCTGCAGAGGGCATTTTAATCTGTTTACTGACTGATTCAGGACATGCTGTGCTGTGAAACTTTCAGTGAGGCAGACTCGAAAGATGTGTCATACCCTCCTTTTGCCTTTATGCTTTACAGGCAGTCCTGCAGGCTGCCACATTTGAGACTTGAGTGGTACACAGGTCCAGTGCTGCTCCTCATTCTGACAGCAAGAGTTGCAAACTGTGGGATGAGTGCTAGGGCAGGGGGAGAGATCCCCCATGGAAAGCAGAGGGAGGATTAAGGACAAGCCCAAAGGCTGGGGCAGAGGAGAGCCTGTGCAGCATGTTCAGGGTACTTGATGGCTAATCCCCTGGTTTGACTTTCCATTGCACCTTTATGTGCTTTAAATAAGGTTGTCAGTGGGGTTTTTATCTCCAAAGAGCTGATGGGGACCTTCCTTAGTGTTGGTGACTGAAGTGACCGAAGGCCAGCCCTGCTGTGCCAGGCTCACGTGCTGCAAGGCCCCCAGGGATGCCAGGGACACACATTGCTGGCACTTGGTTGTCACATCTCTTCCTGCATTTTTATCAATACTGAGATCAAAACAGCATTGTGCAGGCTTCCACCCCCTCGTGGTATTTGATTCTTTAGAGGACTTTGCCAGCTGTCACTGCTAAAGTCCAGGGAACCTTTTGAGAAAAACACTTTAGCATCCGTAAGAATCACACGCAGCTCCCCTGCTCCGTGCATCGTGTGGGAGTCCACACGCAGCCCAGCTGCAGACTGATCCCTGGGGGTGATGGGCCCCCAGGCTCCTCCTCGAGGGGTAAGGCTTCTGGCTGGGGGGTAGAGGGGAAGGCCCCCCACATCCAGTGATAACCTGCTTGTCAGCCCATGGCTGTTGCCTTGCGACTATGAGGGGGAGTGTGTTGTGTGTCAGGAACGGCGCGTGGATACTGCCTGATTCGCTTGGGAGAGGCAAGAACGCAGCAGTGAAACAGAATGAGCAATTTTAAATGTGGCTGCTGGTCTTACTTCACATTTCTCTTCCTTGGGAGAGCTGACCTGTTGCTGATGTGCAAATCCTTCTGCTTTTACCTAGGCGGAGTGAAACTCCAGGCCGACCTCACTCCTGGCATTCAACCAAACTTGCGGAGCACCAACCCGATCCCAGCATGATGCAAATATCTCAGGGCACGCTTGGCACCCCTTGGCATCAGTCCTACCACTCCAGGTAAGCCCTGCACAGCTGTGGTCTGAGCTGCAGAGGCAGAGCTGTAAAGCAGTGTGTGTTTTTAATTCAGTATCGTTTGCCCTGTTTTGACATCCCTCCCAAGGGTGTAGAAATCAGACTCCCAAGCTAGCACACCTCTAAACTACTCTCCAGTCCTATGCCCTTCCTTGTTTCCAGTGTTATGCTGGCTTCAGGGAGGTTCTGCCTCATGCCCAAGGATGTATCTTGATGGTACTGAGTACAAGATCAGGGCTTAAATCTAGAGCACAGGAGTGAAGGAAAAGATGTGGTGGAAAAATGTTACCAGTCGTCTCCCTGCAGCTGGACAAGTTTACAAACAGCTAGGGTAGCATTAGAGTTAGGAAGGCTTCAGTTCCTGTTTGGTTACCCAAATAAAGTGGCTATATTTTCCTCTTTTAGGTGCTCTGTGAGGTGATGGACAGCTAGGAAATGATTTGCTTTAAAAATCCCCCTTCCTACCAAGATGGGAGCCCACTGTTAGGACATTAATGCAGCTTTCTGTGGATCTGGATGCAGGAGCTGAAGTCCTGCTCTGCATCCTGCATACTGCCCCCATGTAGGAACACAGCATGCTTGTTTCCCCAGTGAAGGAAAAGAAATCCAAAGTCAAATTAGCCTACTAAAAAGAAAGGAAGAAAGGGATGGAGGTAGCAAGGCAGCTGTGCCCATCAGTGTGTCGGAGCCACTCTCGGGAGCAGTGACAGTGATGCATCACCATCGATACTCTCAGGGTGAGAAGTCCAGCAGGGGATTTGGCAGTCGCTTTCTGCAGGGCTCAGCTTCATCATACCTGTGTGTGCATTGCTGTTGCTCTAAGAAATTAGTGCAGTGTTTTATCAGTCCCCAAAAGATTAAACTAGTAACCTTAGTGCTGTTAAAAGAAGGTGATGTGAGGCTGCTCTGGTATTGGATGGTGGCTGAGTCAGATTGGAAGCAGTGATGCAGTCCCAGCAAGTTGAGGCTGTTCCTGTGAGGCCACACAGTGTGGTGAGTACAGGGAGAAGAGCTGCCTAGGGCAGATATACCCCTCAGCTATCCTGAGCACCCCCAAAAGATTCTTGGTGGTAAGTGGGGGGCACCTTGAGGAGGGGGGAACAAGTTTAAATTCTGCCCTTGGAGGATTTTCCCTGGAAAGGCAGAAGGGTTTCAGGAGCAGGAAACTCTCCTTGTAGCCACTGAGATTTAAACATAATTTCTTCTACAAGTAAAACTGAGCCTTGTCAGAGAGGAGGAAAAACAGCATTAATAAAAACTGAGGATATGGTTACAGGAAAAAAAAGGTATGTTCATCTCCAGCCTTCAGCACAGATCATGCTGTAACACATTGATTTCCCATCGAGGGGCTTTGCTTCCCTGCCACAGCTCCTGGCAGAGCCTTTGGCAGTGTGGCTCTGTCTCTTGAGTGCTTGAGGAGGAGCACGGGGAACATCTAGTGGCCAGCTGGCCAGGGAGATAGTTATTTGAAACTAAACTAGAGTGGTGCATTTAAATGGGTGAACCAGCTTTATCCTGAGATTTGCCATATCTTTCTGCCCATGTTCCTCTGCATCTCTCTGCTGCTTTTTCCCCTCTCAGGCAGGCTTCCTTCTGCCTTTCCCTGTCCTTCGCATCCCCCCTGTCTGCCCTTTGGGCTCGTGGCTGTTAATCCAGCAGGGTGGAAGTGACTGTGACTGGGATATGATCTGGAGCAAGTGTTAGGCTCTTCAGCAGACAGTTATTAGGGAGGGAGCTGTTCCCAAACACACCTGCTGCCTCCTTGATTCCCAAGGCTGCTGTGAATCCCCAGCTCCCCCACCACGTGGAGCAGGTTTGGTTTTGTTATCCCAGTGGAGCAAAGCACGCAGAAATGGAGCTTGCCTTTCCCTGTGCCACCTGAGGATGCAGCAAGCACCCTGGCAAACCCAGGCTGCTCTCTGACGCTGTTTCCAGCTCTCAGCCTTGCCTTGCCACCCTTCATTTGAGGCAGCAGTCTTTCCTTTCCTGGTGCTTTCCTGTGGCTCTGCCTACCAGGGCATCTTCAGCCTGTTTCTGTCCTTGCACCCCCACTTGCCCCCACACACAAACACATGCATCTCTTCTCTGTCTTGTCAGTTTAGTTTTCTCGCAGCAAACAAACTATCCTTGGGACAGCTGAGTTTCCAGGAAGCCTGCCAGGGCATAGCCTTTATCTCCATAAAAAGAAATGAAATGGGAAAAAAAGAAAGAGATTAGATTCCCCCCCTCCCCGAATGCCTCTCGTGCGCCTCTCCTCATCGGTGGTGCGCTCATTCAGCTTTCCAAGTGCTTTGGATAGGTTGGATGGGTGGGGTTGATCCTCCCTGGCTCCAGAGATGCACTGTCTTTCTGTCTGCATTTCCCTCCCACCCTTCTGTGGTAAATAAGAGCCATGTGTTGCAATGTCAAACAGTTCCTCTTGGTGAACTTGGATGACTGCAAACAGGGGATGGAGTAAGGCCCAAATATGGGTTTTCATCTGCACTTCTCAAAACTAAACATCTTGCTTCTGAGCTCACTTATAAGTTGTTGTGCCTCTCCTCTGCTGACAGTGGGTTTTGACTTTTCTCTCGCTCTTCCCCAGCTCCTCAACCAGCGATCTCTCTGGCTATGAGCATGGCTATCTGAGGAGAAGTCCTGACCAGTACAGTTCCCGGGGCAGCATGGAGAGCTTGGACCATTCCTCCCCTGGATACCACCCTTGTCACCTGTCCCCAGCCAAATCCACCAACAGCATCGACCAGCTCTCCCACCTCCACAGCAAGAGAGACTCTGCCTACAGCTCCTTCTCCACCAACTCGAGCATCCCTGAGTATCCTGCTGCTCCGTTCAGCAAGGAGCACTCCTGCTCCATGGACAGCGTGCAGTCCCGAGGCGGCCTGCAGGAGGGCATGAGGCAGGCTGACATCAGGTACGTCAAGACGGTCTACGACGCCCAGCGAGGGATCTCCGAGGAGTATGAGGTGAAGTCCTCTGCCTTGCTTCCGACCTGCAAGGCCCGGGCCTCGCTGGACAGTCATGGCCACAGCAGGTTCCACGGCTTCAGCCGGCACAACGCAGCTCCATCCTGGGCACAGCCAGGCCAGGGCTCCTCGGACAGCAAGTGCCAGCCCCCCAAGGGACCCCCCTTGCCTCCCACTCGCAGCGACAGCTACGCAGCCATCAGGCATCACGAGAGGCCCAGCTCGTGCTCTGGCCTTGATCTGAACAAGTTTGGTCGAAGCCAGCTGAAAGGGGCCTGGCCTCCGTTTGTCAGCACCCTATCCCAGGGACCACTGCTGAAAACCCCCTTTGGAGAGGGGCATCTGCACACCGTGGTGGAGAAGAGCCCCGAGAGCAGCCCTACCATGAAGCCCAAGCAGAGCTATTCCCAGCCAGCCCAGCCTGGGCAGCCCCTGCTGCCTACTGGTGTCTACCCAGTACCTTCCCCAGAGCCACACTATGCCCAGGTGCCCCAGCCTTCTGCAAGCAATAACGGGACGCTTTATCCAGCTCTGGCCAAAGAAAGTGGGTACTCTCCACCTCTCCCAGCGTCTTACGACACGGCCGTAGCCAGCAGCACTCTGGGCTTTGATGAGAATGGAAACCAAAGCACTACAAACAGATCAAGCATCTTCTACCAGCCCCCAGCAGCTGAGAGGAAACACGATGCTGCAGCAAAACTTCTCCAGCAAAAACCTCCTAGCATGGCAGGCCCAGAAATCTGCCCGACCACGTCGAGAAAGGAGGAGTTGTTACCCCCTCACAAGGTAGCACACAGCAGCCGGGAGAACACAAGCACTGCACAGGCCTCCAAACACAGTTTTCCAGCCCTGCAGCCTCAGCCAAGGGATGCCAGTGAGAGAAAAACCCACTACCAGCCCAAAGAGGACTGGGCAGCTGGATCCCAGGAGGACAGAAATGGCAACATGCAGATAAGCGAGAGAAATGCTGCTGCTCACCACCAGTGGGGACACAGCAAGGCCAAGCATTACAGCTTCTCCTCCTTGCAGAACATCCCAGAGAGCTCCAGGAGGCAAAGCAGCTCCGAGCTGAAAGAGTTTCAACCAGGTGAGGGTTATTCCAACACCAAACTGTCCTTCCTGAACAGCAGCAGTAAGGAGGAGAAGGATCACAGGGGACAGGGGCACAAACAGTGCAGTGACCCACAGGTGTTTGCGAGGCAGGAGGAGGAGGGCACGAGCGCGGCTCTGTTCCGTGCTGCTGACCCGAAGAGTGAAGAGCTCCCTTGTCCACAGCACTCAAAGGCCTCGGATTTCGGGAGGAGCCGGCTCAGCTCTAGCAGCACCCAGAGCTTTCCCTATGGCAAGGCAGATGCCGGCAAACCCCGCTGCTCGGTGCTGGAGAAGGTCAGCAAGTTTGAGCAGCGAGAGCAGAGCGCTCCCCGGCCCCAGAGCGCTGGTGTCCCCAGCTTTGGCCAGCACTACGGGCCGGGCAGGACGAGCCAGCCCCCCGGCCTGAGGTGCTCTCTGCACAGCCTGGAGGACATGAGGAGCAAGCTCCGTGAGCCCGGCCAGCTGCCCGTCGAGCTGGGCAGGGTCTCCAGCCCCTCTGCCAGGAACGGGAAGCTGGAAGAGGCTGACTGGCACCCTGTGGAGTTACAGATGATGGCTTCAGCAAAGCAGGCAAGACCAGGTGAATACTACAGCCTGTGTCCTGAAAATGAGGTGCAAATACGGGCGGCTCAGCTCCCGAGGAGTAAAAGCACGTTCCAGCTGGGAGGTGAGCCTGAGAAGGAGATCCTCTGGAAGGACAGTGTCCAGGATGCCCAGGGCTCGCAGCTGGACACACCATTTAACAGGGCCTACAGGAACAGCATTAAAGACGCTCAGTCCAGGGTGCTGAGGGCCACTTCCTTCCGTCGCATCAGCCCCCCGTTCGGCAGCACACCCAAAAGGACGACCCAGAGGCCTGCCTCGGCCCACGTGGGCATGAGGAGCACGGCAGCGTCTCCCCACACCCCGAAGGAGAGGCACAGCGTCACGCCGACTGAAGGCAGCCTCTCCGCCCTGGCCAAGACACAGCAGGTCTTGCGCATCGGGGGCCGAAGGCGGCTGACGGCGGAGCAGAAGAAGCGGTCTTACTCGGAGCCGGAGAAGATGAACGAGGTGGGCATCTCTGATGGAGAGCCATCACCCTTCTCCTTCCAGAAGAAAGGCATCCATTTTGTCTTCCCAGAGAACACAGTGGCTGATCGGCGCAAGATCTTCGAAAGGGATGGCAAAGCCTCTTCCACAGCAAGCCTCTCCAAGCCAGAGCTCAAGCAGCTGCAGCAGAGCGCCCTGGCTGACTACATCGAGCGCAAAACAGGCAGACGGCCGTCCTCGCAAGATGTCGGGCTGCTGAGGGAGCGCTCCCACAGCTCCTGCCTGCAGGCCGGTGGCCCAGACAGCCAGAGCCTCTCCTCCGCCTCCAGCATCAATTCCCTCCAGGACCAGAGCCTGTACCGCCGGAGAGAGTCCATAGAGCGGTTAGCCAGGGCAGGGCGGATGTCTTCTACCCTTCCTCCTGGGCTGGTGGGCTGCTTGGACACGAGTGGAGATGAGAAGAAGGGGCACCAGGATAGCTTGGTGACGAGCCGACCGAAGCCAGAGAGGTGCTGGGATTACAGAGCCAGAACGGAGCTCACCAGGGGCACGCAGACAGACCCTCTGGGCTTGCAGGGCCAGCCTTGCTACGGGAAGCAGGAGCAGGTCTTTGAAACACCCTCTGCTACCAGGAAATCTGGGAAGTCAGTGTCTGTGGAAGACTTGCTCGACAGATACGACAATCAGACGGTCCCTGTGCATATGCGCTCCAGGTCGTCTCCTACGGCGGATAAGAAACACCAGGTATGTGGAAACGGGATCACGTGCGTAGGCAAGCAGGGCTCTCTGAACCAGGGGAAGAGGGGAGAGGATGGAGGACAAGCTGATACTCAGTCATTGCAATTACTCTCTTGGTTTGAGGGAGGTTAATTGCGTGTTGAGATAGAGACCATCCGTGGCATTGAAATCACCAGGATGCCGTTTCAAACGCTT
Organism: Caprimulgus europaeus; assembly: GCA_907165065.1. Next base: position 81,995,723 of record OU015526.1, read on the forward strand.
GCCAGCGGGGTACTGCTTCTGCTCAGCTTTCCTGCTGCTGGGGCTCTTCCAGGGCTTTCAGAGATGCTGGGATTTCAGTGCATACACTGGTAGTGTGCGTGTCTTCTTGCTGACATCCCATCTGAGGTGTCCTGTTCTTACCTGCCAACATCACCAGAGAAGCACCGATCCCCTTTCTGGTGAGGTCTGCCAGGGAGGTGGTGACACGCTCTTGCTGCTGTTCTGCCTTAGCCCACTGTCCTGGTGCAAAGGAGAGAAGATTAAAGGCTGCTTGAAATTGCTCTGACTCCCACTGTGCCCGACAGTGCTGGGAAATGCTTGGCAGAGGCACTGACAAGTAACCATTATGTTTTGCCTCTAGCCCTGGAGGGAAACACTGGAGACAAAACTTAGCAGAGACCCTGGCCACTCTTCCCATGTCGCCTCCTTGGCGGCTGGGACATTGCACTGATGTCACAAATAGGGAATTTGACTGACTCTGATGATGGTAAATAGTAGAAACAGGCTGACTTCTTAAAGAACAACTGTCCTGACCAGCTCTTCAGCTGGTTGAACTCTGTTCAGACCTATTTAGGCAACTACAACTTGTTGTTCCTCACCGATTTGCAGCAGTGGTGGTTCTGCTGCCCCTTTCCAGGCCAGGCTCCGTTAATGAGAGGGAGGAAACAGCCAAAACGTGTGGACAGGCTCCTCGTTCCACATAGTCTGAGTGTTTGGACAGTCTCACATATTTACAGAGCAGCTGAGACCCAGGACATCTCCTTCTACTCTTGCACTTGCTGCTGGCCCAGAACAGATGGTCTGGTTGCAATGAAGTGGTCAAGTAACATAAAGGCGGCTCTGGGCAGTGTCTTGGAGACAGGCCAGTCCGGGGAGCGAGGGAAGGAGCCATCCTCCCATCCTCACTGTGTGCTTCATTCTCAATGTCCTCCCTCGACAGACCTCAGATCCCACATGAGAGTTTTTAAATAGAGTTTAAAAAGCAGCTTGTGAATATCAGGTGACTGGAATGCGTTTCCAGACCCGCTGCTGTCTCATCCCACCAGCAGGATTTTTCCACACCAGCCGGGCCTCAGGCTCATCTGTGCACTTTTGTCACGCTCGCCCATCATCAAGTCTTGTGTTCACTAAGGCAGTCCTTAAGAAAGTCAAGCTACAACTCTTTCTCTACCTGCCAGCACAGGCAGAGCAGCAACAAAAACAGGCATCCAGAAAGAGAAAAATCACTAAAATGTACTTCTAAATGACAGGTTGGACAACAAGCAGTCCCAGTTAATTTTTACCCAGGTTTTACCAATTTTTTGAGCAGGGGACATACAGGGTAATTCTTAAGATCTTTATTTCCCCCTTGTTGGCTCATTTTTTATCTTGCATACATTCAGCAGCCAAACCAGAGTTTCTGCCTGTTGGAAGCTGACTCGAGGAAGACGATGAACAGCAGCGCAGACCTGCTCACAGGGTCTTGGTTCAAGTGTAGGAGAGGGGAGAGCCCTTACTGCTGTTTCCCAGAGTGATTTAGCTGCATCCACTTCTGGAATGAAGATTTAGTCCCAGAGGCAGTAAGGCACTTGTGAAAATCCTGTTCTTAAATCCTGATTCAAGAAAACATGTTTGACTTTAAATATACACACCAATCCATAAGTGTCTGTTTGAAAGGGAAGAAAATGTTTAAGTACTCTCTTAATTAGGTTTGTTTCTGATCTGCCTCCAATACAAAACCACAGCTAGAAAAGTGAGGGACAAAGCCAAAGCAACAGGGTGATTTTTATTTTTTTTTAAATAAAGATTTTTGGCCTTTTCAATTTTTTGGTGGGAAATGTTTATTTCCAGTTTAGCAGCAGACTTCTCTGCCTCAATGTATGTTTGTCAGAGCCTTGTGTCCAGTGTCCAGTGTTCCTTTCAGGCTGCATATAAATCACATTGCAATGTCACTGTAGGCATTTGTTTAAAGCTGTAAGGAAATTGATAGCCACGTGGAATTATTAGCTCTCAGTCCTCAGAACACATTCTCAGCCTTCCTTCCTCTCTGCTTTTTTAGTCTTTCTCAGCCTGCATATCTCCTAGACTCCTAAATCAAGGTCTACACTCACCCTCCCTCTGCAGCAACGCTGACTAAAAAAGCAAATTACTAAGGGTGTGGAGAAGGGGGGCACTGAAATGCTAAATGCAAATAGGAATCTCTTCCAAAGCAGGCTTAGCATTTGCTTTCATGTATCAATATTCTGGTGTCCTGTGGTGGGAGCTCTGGGGCAGAGAGAGTCAGATTCACAAAGGTATTTCAGCTGCACAATCTCTCTGGTTTTAGATGACTTAAACACCTCCAGAGGGGTTTTCAGAAGACCCAAGTGCTAGACTTTGTGATGTTTTTCAGCACCTCTGTTGAAAAAGGCTGGAGTTTCCAGCCTTTGTGGCCTTCAGCATCTCTGCTGTGTTTCAGTCCTGTTTTGGCACTGGGCTTGGGCACAGACTGTTTCCTGTTTAGCTTCCCGGGTTAACACTGCTTCAGGGATGTCTCAGCTTCTTGCTGGTGTGTAAAACAGAGGTGAATGCCCAGGTCCCACTAACACTGTTGAGCATGGCTTTTAGAAGAGACAAGGACTTGCTGATAGGTTTTTAAAAGACATTTCTCTGAATAAGTCTGCCTGTTGATGCACAGTCCATCCAGAAAAGGGCAGGCAGGTCCTTTAAGCAGCAGTAGGGTGCTTGGAGGGTGGTATGTCGTGCTAGAGTTTCCCCCCAGCTCTATATGTGCTCTCTTCTCACTAAGAAACATCAGTGTTTTGAGATTTTGTTTGGCTTTCTGCTTGCTGCTAATAATACTGTCTTTGCACTGCAGGACCTGCTGAGAAGGGAGAGCAGTGAATTGGGCCCCATGGTGAGAGATCCTTTCTATGTGTTCAGCACAGGAGCCAGGTAGGTATATGTTAATGTCCCCTTTGTCACTGCAGGGTCAGCTCTTGCTGTCCTGCTGCCAGCAGCAGTTGTCATGCATTGTCTGTGTAAACAGATGGAGCATGACAAACTAGAGACAGTCTACACAGACACAATTCAGGGTGTGCTGTGCCCTGCACAGTTAGAAGGAGTAAGTTGCTGTGAGCTTTTTTTTTCACTATAGACATTAATTCACTATCAAGTCCTCCTCATGTCACCTTAGAGTGTGTTTCTGCAGCAAATTGCCAATTACAGACCTTCCAAAGTGTGTTTGATCTGCTGTTAGAGCTCACATTTGTGTGCTATCATAACTGAAGGGTTCTAAAAGAAAAAATACCTTGATGTCCCACTCTGTCTGTATTTCTCCAATCCAGGGTGGTGCCTCCCCAAAAGCAAGTGAACAGTTGTGTGAACTTCAGATTTATTTTTTCTTGCTGAGCTGGGAGCTTGCATTTAGGCTGCTTTCCTTTGTGCAGCCAGGATATTTTGCTCAGCAACAGGGGAGAGAGAAATGTTTTTAAAAATAGAAAAGTGTAATCATAAAATTCATAACATTGGGACTTGTGTAACTATCCACTTAGCAGTGGGTTGTTTTGAAGGTAACTAGAACTGGAGTTGATCTTGCTGTATTTACATTTAAATAATAAATAGATGCATGCCCTAAGCTCTGAGTGCCCAAGCAGCTAACTCCTATTAAGGTGAAAACCATCAAGAGGGACCAGAGGAATTATGCACAAAGGAGCTCTGTTTCTCACAAACTTGCAGTAAATGTCATCCCACCCTGTTGTGATGGTGAGAGTTAACACTGCTGTCTCCAAGCTTTCATCATGCAGCTCTGGGTCAGGGAGAGACAGCTAGAAGTAGAGGAAGGCTCCCCTCATCAAGCTGGATCTTACTTCTGACTGGCTGGCCATTTTTGCCCATAAGAAGCCATAAATGTTGTTTTAGAAGGACTCAATCTGCCTTCAGGCACACCCTTTTGTGATTATTTAGCACACACTCGTTTACTTTGATTTGGAATCACTTTTCAACCTCCCCCTTTTCTTTTAAGAGAACAATACAGCTGCTTTGGTTCATCCTGCCTCCCTGTTTCTTCTAGAGGTAGCATTTCATCATTCTTCTCAATAACTGCTTGCTGTTTCCTTCCCCCCACCCTCAACCTGTTTTTCAAGTAACAGGATTGAACATCCAGACCAAGAAACTGTTTACTGGGACACAAAGTGTAGGTTTCTCTTTTTTTCCTCCTTCACTGCACAAAGATTATTGGTATTAACAGCTGTATGATGGGTAGGCATCCTGCATGTTCTGCAAGCATGTTTCTTCTGGGAGATGTGAGCTTGCTTTCCCTTCTTGATCAGAATTGCATTTTCCCAAAAGATAGAACAAAAGGGTGGGAGAAGAGAAGAAAAAGCCCTTGGCTCTGAGGTCACAGGGTCCCACTACTCGAGCTGCAAATCCCTGTGAGCCTCAGCTGCTGAGTGATTTTTCTTTTGTTACTGCACCTGAAATGACCTGAAAGAGAATGGGCATGAGTTTGGGAAGCCAGAGGGCTCTGATAGTCCACTGCTGAAGCTGGTAGAGGTTTTACATTTAACTCTTGGGGAGAACAAGATCTGACTCCTCTGCAGACTGAAAGGGACAAGTAGACTAGGACCTTACCCATGTGCCCATGATCACAGAGGGGTTCCACTATGAGGATACTGTTGAGCCTTCCCCTGCCCCAGGGTGAATATTTCACAGTCTGGTTCTTACATGATTATTGTAGTGTCTTTAATCCATCCCTTAAGAGATGCAGTCTGTCTGTCCTGTGATTGTCAGCCCGAAACAGTTGGTTTTCTGGCCAGTCCTCTCACATCCAACCATCACCATCCCATCGCTGACTGCAGCGTAGTCCATGCACGGGCCCTTCAGGGAAGGCAGTTATGCTTCTAGGTCTCCTTGGGACACAGCTGCTTAGTGTGCAGGGAAGGAGATGGGACCATCCCTACAACCTCTCTTGCTAGAGGAGGAAAACTCAGAGGGTGAAGTTATGGAAACCCTGGTCAGCAGTCACTGGGTCTGGTCACACGTGCTCTGTGCTCTCACACTGCTCATCCCACGCGTCCCACAGTAGCCGTCTCGTAAGCAGTGTGGGGAGTGGTTGTTGCTCCACCAGTTTTAGAATCCACAATTGCTTCCACAGTAAGAGAGATCTTTCAATTAGAGAATTACCATCTGGTGTTTCTGACAAACACTGAGCATCTGAGAAGAATACACATTGCTACTGTCCAGGAACCACAGACAATACCAAGAGCAGTCTGTCTGGGAAGTTTCCCCACTCCGGGGCAAATGCTGCCAAATTCTATTCTCAGTCACACCAGAATAAAGCCAGAACAACCCATGTCTTTGACAGAGTTATTCTTCATTTGTACCAGTACATCCAAGAGCAGATTTGGGGCCCAAGTCTCCAACGTCACAGATTGTTGGCGTCTCAAGAACAGAAAATGGATTGGCAGTAGAGCTTGATTGTATTTTGTTGGTTTATGGTGTGACCTCATGATGTTGTTAGGCCATCTTCTCTTGCATCTGCTAGCACTATTAGTACTGCTCATTTTGTTTTCCAGCTGAATAGCTGTATGGGTAAGTAGTTTTGGCTGTGTATTCTGTGCAGCATCCTCACTTCAAAGGCCAGACACCATTTCTCAGCCTCACATGAGACTATCTTAAAAGACCTGGAAGGAATAATTTACTCTGCTGGCTTTGCAGCCTTAACATCCGTTTGCAGCTGAAGTGTGTTGGCTTTGGGTTTCATAACACCTGCCTGAGTGGAGCTCTATTTTCTAACAGGATTCCAAGGTTTTAAGAGCTGTTTATTATTTTTCTCTGCAGTCAAAATAGTGCATTTTTTGGCCTCACTTTGTTCTTGGAGACAGCTGAATCATTTTAATGGCACCTTTCCAAAAGGAGGAGATAATGTTACAGGAATTTTTGGCCCATAAAGCTGAAATTCCTCAAATTGTCAGCAATTGAGAATGGAGTCTGATGGTAGATAATGTCAAGTATTCTTATCTCACAGCAGTCACTACTAGCCCCGTCTGTGACAGAAAAAAACTCAAAGCAGGGCTGGAAAGGAAGCCAGGCACTTAGATTTTCCTAAATCTTTTTCCATTAGGTTACTGCTGTGATGCTTGCTACGTGTGTGCGTGATCTAGCACACCCTGAAAATGATGGGAGGTGGTGAGTGAGGATGGATCTGTGTCCCCAGCATTAGGACACTGGATTTCACCACTAGTTTCAAAGCAAAACTGCACCTTACCTGGATCAGCAGGCACTGACCCAGGCCTCTGATATGGTTGCATAATTTGCTCATTAAGGAGGCACACAGTAGCTTTTCTTGCTCATTTGTTAATTATTAATCTTATCATGGTCTCTTTCTTGGTTTTTAGGTCTTTCAGCAAGAAAGAAAGAAGCCACTCAGAAAAAGTGGCGTTCACAAGTTATTATCCCCATCCTCACCACAGCAGCGAGGTTGTCCCCAGGTCCACCACGCTGCCCGAGAACCACAAGCTCTCAGAACTTTCCAGGCCAGACAGCAGGACTTCTGAATTTGTCCCACCCCCAACAGAGGCAAGGAGTCACTATCCTGAGCAAAAGCAAGGCTTGAAACCCTTGTTCCTTAACCTTACTCCTTCTGGATCTGGCCAGTCCTCCCCTGATACGCTCACCCAGACTCCCTCAGACCTCCAGAGCGCGGTTGATGGCCAGGCTCTGAGACAGCAGCATGCCAAACGAGATGCTGTTCCCCCTGAGGGCAACGCTGACATTCAGGCACAGTCTTTAGATGCTGTCCAGGACAGATCCCCCGAGGCTCCCACGGAAGAAATGATGTGGAGAAGGAAATCTGGGCTGCTTCACAGATCCCTCCCACCCAAAGCAGCGTGGGCTCATTTGGCCAAAGACAACAGCTACCCAAGGGCTGTGGTGTCTCCTCCAGCGGCTGGGCCCAAGTTCTCCCCGAGGTGGCAGTCCCTGCCGACGCAGAGCAGCACTTCTTCCGAGCCAGAGACTCCTTCTCCCCAGGGGACAACCCAGCTCCGGATCTCGGAGTCGGGCCTGCAGCTCACTCCCCCACCGCTGCTGCAGGACGATGAAGACGACGAGGTGTTTGTCATGCCTTCCCAGCCCGCTGTCACTGCTCCACCCTTCTCACCCCCACTGCCAGCCCATCCTCTTCCTCAGCTGAGCTCTTGCGCTTCTGCACATGGCACGGAGGAATTCCCACCTCCTCCCCCACCGGCGGTGCTCGAGGCAGCTGGAGACACATCCACCAGGCTCACAGAGGAGGCCCAAGTGAGGTAAGAGAGGGCTGTGCCGCAGCGTCTCGGGCATCCCAGTGCCATATACAGTAAGATATGTGGGGCTCCAGACAAGTGTCACTGACCCCCACAGCTCCATGTGCTGCAGCGACCCCCCCACAGCTGCTGGCTGAGCGGGAAGCTTGCAGAGGAGTGCACATGTTAGAAGGGGAGAGGGACAGACAGACTTGCTGCCACTCAGCTCTGTTGGTTGACAAGTTCTCGAGTGATGTGTCCAAGGCAGGGCACAAAGCAGGAAGGCAAAGTCTTTGTGCCATCCATCAGCAGATGCACAGACAGGTGCCTAGGAAGCAAGGCAAAGGGGGCTGTGGGTGAGAAACTATCCTGGTCTCCTTCTCCCTGCAGTTACTGTATGGATTTCAGTGGAGTTGCTTCTTACTCCAGCATGAAGAGTTAAAATAGCTGCTGACTCCTTCCAGTGACTGGGTTTTGAGAGAGAACTATGAAAATCTGTGACAGTTTTTCCAAACAGTTGGAGTTTCCCAGAACACATTTTAGGCCTGCCACAAAATAATGCTGTTATGAAACAGTGACCATCTGCCAAGAAGTGACAACACAAATATGTCACAGGAACACTCTATAGTGAATTTTTCCTGAAGGGTAGGACTCTGGGCTAAGTGCCCAGCTGCTTTAACTCAGCATAGCTTCCCTTGCTCCCAAGGAGCTGCTCTGATTTCCATCTGGGAAGAATCTGGCCAGGGCTGTGGTAGCAATTGGCTTTTCCAACACAAAATGAACCAATGTGTATGGACTGCTCAGGCTGGTACTCCCAGGTGCTGAGACTCCATGTCCCCAGCCTGTCAGCAGGAAACAAAGTGACTTGTCACCCACTGGTTCCTTCTGTGTTGGAATGGCACAACAGCAGTGTCCAAGCTGAGGGGACAATATGCTTCTGGTGCCAGTAGCTTCATACTGTGGGCCTTTCCATGTTGAAGTGAGAAGTAAGAGACCAAAATAAGTGAGAGAGGAGGAAAATTTACTTGTCTTAGGCCTTCACCATATGTTCACAGTGGTCCTGTGTGGTAAGTTTATCTTCATCTCACAGAATTTTTCTGTCCATAGCAGCTTCAAAAGCTTTCCCAAAGCCCTGGCCGAGAGGGAGATAACAGGGTTGGGCACCAGTATCTGTGAAAATAATTGGCCTCTCTTGCCACCTGCATCAAAGAGGACTAGCTCTCCATCTGCTGTGGATAAGCAGCACCAGTTACCTGCTTCTTCTGAAGGGCCTCAAAGCTCTGATAGACAGCCCATAACTCCACCTGAAGGCAACCACAGAGAGCCAGCAGTCATCGCTGGAGAGCCAGAAAACGGCAGCCTGGACTCTGGGGCACTCAGCTCAGCACCTCCAGTAAAGGCAAAGAAAAAGACCCCAGAGGAGATTAAGTCAGAGGCTTTAGCAAAAGAAATTGTCCATAAAGACAAGTCTCTGGCTGATATCCTGGATCCAGATTCCAAAATGAAGACAACCATGGACTTAATGGAAGGGCTTTTCCCCAGTGGAACCAGCTTGCTGAAGGAGAGCAACATGAAAAGGAAGATGACACAGAAGAAAGCTAGCAGGACACCAGTGGAAGATGACACGTAAGCACTTGTTGTTTGGGTTGTGGGCCAGTGTTGCAGCAGAACCTGCTGCTTGCTTGCTTTTAGGGACAAGGCTGTATGGAATTTTTCTGCATCTGTATAGGTGGAGACTGGCAGAGGGTGAGGTTCTCAGTTCCCAGGAGTGAGGACTGGCAGGGCTCTTCTGAAGGGGGCCCTTTCTCATGAGCTCGGCTGTATGTGTGGCCTTGGAGCTCACCTCACCTCTCTGTAGCAAACAACACTGAGCTTTGGGCAGGCAGTGAAGCATTTCTGGAGGTGTTATTTGATTTTGCCATCTTAACCTTTGTAATCTGAAGCAATTCGGTCCAAAGCACAGTAACAGAGTGAAATCAGGGCAAAAACAGTGACAGGCAGAAAGGTACCGAGAGGCCACATTTTTGTACGTATTACAGGGGGATGCAAGGAGCAGCCCAAGTCCTCCAGGGTGGTTTTTTTAAGACAGAGACTCCCAAGTGACAGCTGGAGAACCATGTAGAAATAATTTGTAATACATCATGCCAGATAAGGTGGTCAATCTAGCCATCACCAGCTGAGCTGTGCTGATTTACCTTCAGCAGGGATCTATTTCCATCTAGAGCTGTTAACCAGGCAACTTGTAAGCAGAGCAGCTGCACTGTTCTGTGCCGGGGAGAGAGATGAAAGCAGCTGACATGCACCCTCTGATGGCAGGAATCAGCCATTTCCTTTGTGGTTAGTAACTCTGGGAAGGTACCAAAGAGGGAGTGCTGGAAAACCATGGATGTAGGCACGGGAAAAAGTCAGGCTCAGAGTGAACTCCTCCTTTTTGTTCCCTGTGGTGTAGGAGAGAAGAAAAGGAAGCTCCGGTAACCCTCGTCACCTGTCCTGCTTACTACAGTGTCTCAGCACCCAAAGCAGAACTGCTGAATAAAATCAAGGACTTGCCAGAAGAAGTGGATGAGGAAGAGGAGCTGCTGGACATCAATGAGAAGAAGGTAAATTCAGCACATGCCACTATTTGCTGGTTACATTCCTGAAATAATAGGAAGCCCTCCAGTGAAGTGCATTTCTATTTGATGTCAGCTTTTGGCTTTGGTTACTCTTTTTCCTCCACATTTCATTGTCTCACTGACCTGCTGACAGCCATGTGCACCTCAGCAGCTCAGTCAGTGCAACCTTGATGTGATAAGTTGGGTGGCAGGAGAACAGGGCAGGAGAGGAGGAGACTTTTCTCTTTCTTATCATGGCTACTTTTCACTGAGGGATGGCCCCTGCAGCTCTTGCTGGAGGCTTGGCTGCTTTGTCTTCCAGGGCTTTGGCAGGGCCTTCTAATTTGGCCCTGTGGATGTCTGACATGGGTTACCTGTCATTACAGGCGTGTTGCAAAGCTCACAGATCCCAAGGAGCCACAGGCAGGGTACTTGCCTGCCTGTGCCTCCCTTCACTCACCTGCTGCTTTGGTTTCAAAAGCAACTGTGCCTGCCTGCCTGTAAATTTAACACATCCTACCTGGCACTGGGCAGAGTAGCACAGCCCATATTTCATGCTCTTTGTACAACAGCAGAGTTTAAACATTCTGAAGGATGCAAATACTTGTGCAAGTCCCATATGCTATTAATACAGTACTTAATTCTTCCTGCAGTGAAACCAGCCATGGATTTAAAGAAAGGCTCCCAAACTCAGCCTCTCTGACAAAGTGCAGAGAATTCACATACCTCTAGCACGGCTCCACCTTTTCTCTCTGGGTCCTCATGCCAATGCCACATGTGAAAAAAGCAGAGAGAAGACATGAGGCTGAGGGATGTTTAGTTTGTGAGTAACCAATCTGTGCTGCAGCCCTGACTTGGAGAGCTCACCTCTCTTTGTCTTATTGCCTTACTGTTTCTGTTCTCAGCTTTTCCCTGCTAAGCAGAATCTGCTCCCTACCAGGCTTTAATACCAGACAGCCAGAGTGGGACCTCCATCAAAACACCCTGTAACACAAATGACAAGTGCTAAATGAGTAATTAGCCATATTTTGTGGAGCATTTAAGGTGCAAGTAGGACCCTGTCACATCTTTAGGAGCTGTCACACCATGGCACTGGGATGGGTTAGAGACACTTGTGCCTGCCATCCCTTATTTCTGTAGTCCTACAGAGATTCTGGGTAACAAATCTACACTGTGATGATCATGCATGTGTTGCTAATCAAAAGCATTTGCCTGAGGCCTTTGTCTGCTGCTTTAATTACCTGTCCCAAGCCATTGGCTGTAGGACAGGCAGCTTCAAAGGTAATCACAGCCCCTGCCATGTCTGTGGCATTCAGTGGGTTCTTGGGGTGCTGTTCAGAATCAGCTCTCTGCCTATACCAATGGGAAAGGTGTGGAGAGATGAAACAACACAGGGGTGCTGCTCCAAGGAGTCGGTGGACATCCTGCAAGCATCTGGCAGGCCTGCAAGTAGATGTGAGCCTGCTGTGGAGGACAAGTCCCAGGCCTCAAAGGTTACATTTGCATGGAAAAACAGAAATAGATGGGAGCGATTAGGCCCAGACAGCACGATCTGCCTGGCATGTTTGTTCATGGTCCTTGTGAAGGAACATTTGTGTGGGCATTATCTGAGCGAGCAGCTGCTCTGAGAGGCCATTTGGATAAAGCAAGCTCATTTCCAGTGTAAGGATGCAGAGGAGCTGTCTTGGTTGGCACTGGGGATCGCAGGAGAGTCACTGATTAATGAACACAGAGCAAGTATTTTGCAGTCCCCATCCAGCTTCCGTGCCTTCAGAACAAAGGTATGTCACTCCCAGCAGCCCTGTAGCCTCCTGCTACGGTTGGAAGGCAAGTTTGCACCTCGAGCAAAGCTCCCAGAGCAGGGAGGAACAACTGTCAGTTCTCAGCAGCTTGGTCCTCTCAAAACCTGTTGAGGTTAATGCCAAACATTGTGTCCAGCCCAGGGTTTCCCCCCTGGCATCACAGTCATTGAAAACAGATCCCTCCTTTTGCTCCTTAGGATTTGGTCCAGCAATGAACTGGTGAGGACCTCAGATCTTTCTTGTGAAGGTGGCATTAGAATCACAGAATCATAGGCTGGTTTGGGTTGGAAGGGACCTTAAAGCTCATCCAGTCCCAACCCCCCAGCCATCAGCAGGGACACCTTCCACTACACCAGGTTGCTCAAAGCCTCATTCAACACTTCCAGGGAGGAGCAGCCACAGCTTCTCTGGGCAACGTGGGCCAGGGTCTCACCACCCTCACAGGAAACAATTTCTTCCTCATATCTCATCTCAGTCTCCCCTCAGCCACTTTCAAGCCATCACCCCTTGTTCTGTCACTCCCTGCCCTTGTCCAGAGTCCCTCCCCAGCCTTCCTGGAGCCCCTTCAGGTACTGGAATACCGCTAAAAGGTTTCCCCGGAGCCTTCTCTTCTCCAGGCTGAACAGCCCCAACTCTCTCAGCCTGTCCCCTTAGCAGAGGTGCTCCAGCCCCCTGATCCAGTAGGTCCATGTCATTGTGTAGACACATGCTAAGTGTTCCATCTAGTGGTGTCTGCCTGAACAGAGCTGTTAACTGCGGGCTGCAGAACCAGCCTGTCAAACCCCAGGTTAAACTATCACACCATTTAATGTCTGTTGGGGAAGAGCACCTTGCCTGATGTTTGTGGGAATGCCCAGAGGGAGAACCAACCCCGGCCACCCCGCTCTGTGGTTTTTGGTTTTGTCCTTGTCTGAGCCTTCTGCTGCCTTTAGCTGTGCAGCCTCAGTCTGAGCAGTGTGGTCTCTTTCTCCGTGGAGCCGTTTATTTCCATGGAAGGGTTGTGGCTGCTTCCTTACACAGAGGAAGGAATTCTGCAGGTGTGAGCTAGGGGTGATGGCAGCAGCCCCATGCCTTTTGCTTTTCCATAAAGGCAGGCTTTTAACTGTTCCCTGATAGTAACAACCATCACTAAAGCCTACTTTGGATCTCAGCACTTGGATAAATACATAGAGAACGTCTTTGGTTTTCCCTGGAGCTGCTGTGGTGCTAGCACTGATGCTAATGCACATGTCCAGTACGGGGCTTTCCAGAGACCCCTTTGCAGAGTCCTTCTTAGGGACATGGTTTAGTGGTGGCCTTGGCAGTGTTAGGTTTACAGTTGGACTTGATGATCTTCAAGGTCTTTTCCAACCTAAATGATTCTGTGATGATTCAGCTATAAATTTTGAGATAATGTTTTGAGGCAACCTTGTGATGTAGTTCTGTTTCACCCTGCAGTGTTTGCATGCAGAGCAGATTAACATACAATGGTGCCTCTGCAATGCATCAACTGGAGAGACTGAAAATACCCAACCCTTGTATGAAGAGCTTTTCCTGCTCTTTGTGCTCTCAGTTCTGACTAGATGGAAGCAAGAATTGCAAGCCCCAGGCCATAGGCTGTCGCTTTTGCATATGTCTTTCCCCTAAATCTTAACGGAAATTGGGATCTCCAGCACATGTGCAGCACTGAACCCTGGGGGCCGCCTCTTCTCTGGCAGTGAAACAGCATTTCACAACATGGGTGTGTGCTCTCCATGTCTCTGCTCAGTCACTAAGGAAATTTAGAGCATCTTTGGTGTAAAGGCTTGCTGGATGCCTCTCTGTGTGAGGCACTGCCTGCACAGGCAGGGAGTTGTGGTCACGGCTGAATCTGAGGCTTGTGCCTCAACACTGGCCGAGTAAGGAGCAGTCAGCAGATTCAGGGGACTAGAGGAGGGGGAAATGTGTAGCAATTCCCTCTTTCTTGCTAAGCCAAACTAGGAAGTGCCAGCTCAGCCTCCTGTCCTGCCATTAATACCTCTTAAATTCATTTTTCCTTGTTTTGTACAGTTCTGGGTTGTAAAAAATAAAACATCCAAAGAAGAAATTTAATATGAAAATTTTACAATCTTAATATATATAAACAATATATATGTTTGAAGTTATATGATTATAAAATTATGGCATTTAATTATTTATCATAATAATTATATATATTATTAGTGGTATTACTGTATCACTATAATATAAATATATATTATATTTATAATTACATATACATGTAATATAATGTATACAAATTGTTTATATGTTATAAAATATACATATTATAAATAAATTTATATATGATAGACTACTTTATAAATACTAATTTATAAATAGTATTATAAATAAATGTAATATGTAAATTATACATTATTTGTATAAAAATATAAAACATGATATATGTTATATTATAAGTTATAGTATAACATATAGAAAAATATGGTATGCATAGTCCACAAACTGTGGATAATTAAAATTGAATATTTTAATTAACGTTCTTCATGCAATCTGATCAGGTATTCAGATTATTGCCTAGATGTGGAATCTCAGTTTTCTCTGTTTCCTCCTTAATGTCTTGGGAACTGCAGCCATATCCTCTTGTTGTCGTCATCCATGTGACCAGGGCGATCAGGGTAATGACCGCTGTGGCAATGTGTTTCCCTCCTGACAGGCTGAGCTCATCGGGAGCTTGACCCACAAACTGGAAATCCTGAAGGAAGCCAAGGAAGGCCTGCTTGCAGACATTAAGATGAATAATGCTCTTGGAGAGGAGGTGGAGCTGTTGATCAGCAAGCTATGCAAACCCAACGAGTTTGACAAGTACAAGATGTTCATTGGCGATTTGGATAAGGTGGTGAACCTCTTGCTGTCCCTCTCGGGACGCCTGGCCCGCGTAGAGAACGTTCTGAGTAGTCTAGGGGAGAATGCCAACAGTGAGGAGCGGGTACGTATCTGCACAGCCATGGCCTTTCTTGGGATGTGGGACAGCAGCAGCCACAAGAGTGTGCTTGTGTAAGGTGAGACCTCCAAAGGCTCACAGGAAGGCAGGTGCCACGCTAGCAAACGTGGTTCTGTCCCTGGGAATCTTGTCATGGTTTGTATAAATGTCTCAGTTGCTGCAGCTTTTGTCCTGAAACAGAATGGCCCTGTTTGGGACAGCACATCTGAGACCCGTGGCTGGGGGAAAGGCTGTGGTGTTGTGTCTTGTGGAACAACCCACTGCCTTTTGCCTCAGCTGAAGCCACGTTTTAAGGTTCTTTGGGTGGTTGTGAGAGACAAAGCCAGATTTTCCTGGTAGTTGTTGCTTTCAAGCAAGTTTTACTGACTTTCTTGGAGCACTTTTTGCCCCCCATTGACTGGAATGTTCAGTGGGATTCACATTCAATCCATAGTGAGGAATTCATCTTCCTCCCCAGGCTTTTGACTGTGCACCTGGGAGCTTAGCAGCCGTCCTGCCTCCCCCAGAGGTGGCAGACATGGTGTTGGGGGGAAGGAGAAGGGGGATCAGTGAATCAGGTGCTGCTCATACTGAAGCTGTGTCTCTGGTGTGCGCAGAGTTCGCTGAACGAGAAGAGGAAGCTGCTGGCTGGCCAGCACGAAGATGCCCGGGAACTGAAGGAAAACCTTGACCGTCGAGAACGGGTGGTCTTGGAGATCCTGGGCAACTACCTCTCTGAGGAGCAGCTCCAGGACTACCAGCACTTTGTAAAGATGAAGTCTGCGCTCCTCATCGAGCAGCGAGAGCTAGATGATAAAATCAAACTGGGTCAGGAACAGCTCAAGTGCCTGATGGAAAGCCTCCCCACAGACTTCATGCCCAGGGATGCAGCAGCAGCAGCTGCCCTAGCTGCAGCACTTGCTACCTCCGCCGGGGCCGGGGGTAAAACACCTCCAGCGGTCCCTTCCTCACTCTAACCTTTCCCAGGTGGCCCTGGGATACAGTCCTGCTCCAGTCTGTTTAATCCAAGTACTTGGCAGATGGTTGTCCACAAAGACAATGAACAGAGACAGGTTTAAAACAAGTTTTTAATGAAGGAAAAAGATAGCAATAATAAAGGTTTTGTTTTCCTTTCCTTCCACCTCTGCTTCCTGGAAACTTAAATCAACGTGGAGGGAAATCTCCTCCTGCCAGAGGAAGAGTCTCACAAGAATTAAACACATTACCTGTAATAAAAAACATGAACTTCTCTCTTCCCTCCCTTTCCTGTCTACCTGGCACCTCATTAAATAATGAAGGATCTAAAAGAACGAAGCCTTAAAAATAAAACCAACCCGTTCTACTGAACATTATTGATATTTATATTTTTTAAAGGACAAGACAGAATGTGTAAGTTTTTGTACATACTCTGATCAGTTACTTGATTCTACTTTGTTCTGTATGTAGAAAAGACATTTAATTTTGTATTTTGTGAAAACCTTAACAAAAAGAGGGAACCCCAAAGATAGTCACGCATTAGCTTGGAACATCTCTTCGTGGTTTTGTTGCTGTTGTTGTTGTTGTTTTTTAATATAATAAAGGGCTACCAGAAGAAGCTTCAACCTGTTTCAACACATGCTAAGTAAACCATTAAGTGGCCTTGTGAAGGAGATTTAGACCAGGGAAATACAATTTTTCCTCTTCTGGATCTGTGATCCACTGCTTCTGGAGTTTAAGTGTGTGTTTATGAGAACCTTCATCTCAGGAGTCCAAGTTAGTGTGGAGTAAGGGACTCAAGTCTGGACTGTGGGAGTGTGGGGGACATCTGTCTTTGTTCTGAGTTACCTAACTCATGGCCTGTGTTAGTGCTGCAGCCTGAGTTATTTCCACAAGGTGTGAGAGGCATCTCCAGTTTAGACATTATTTCTAGGCCTGTTTCTGTGAAGGGATGACGTACTCTAGGACTTTCTTCACATAGCAATACCTCATTTATCTGAACCCACTTCATCAGAAATTATTTGACAAGCTAGAAGAGGCCTTAATGAAATCCAATATTCTCTTCCTACCCACAGAAATCACCCATGTGTCAGGAGAACGTTGTGTACCCTGGTTAGACAGACAGGAGCCTACCACAAAGACAATTGGATTATTTCCTAGCCAGGGCAACCTGGAGCAACTCAATTTGCCCGACTGAACTTTGTGTGTCAGCTTATCAAGCGCTGGAGGACCGGTGCCAGTTTGCAGCCGGCGAGGCAGAGCGGGGCGGTGTGGAACGTGCTTTGCTCTCTCACAAGCTGCATCACTGTTCAAATGAACCAGCTGGAAGCTGCATGAAGAGATCACCACCGTGGCTGATGGTCCAGATGCAGGTCATCTCTCTTCTAACTCTGCAGAGATTTCCTGCTGCAGCAGCGATTCAAGCTTCTCCTTTCTCCAGGGTATTGCATTGTTCATCTCATCCTCTCCTGGCATGAGGACCAGAGCACAGATTTTAGTTTTTAAGTCCATTCATTTTCAATTTCAACTCTAGCACGTGACTGAAAATCACAACATTCATTGCTTTCAGTGCTGGTTTTAAAGCCCCACCTCCCCCTTTTTTTATGTTTTAATAGCTCACACCATAGCCCTTCCAGGGGCAGCTTGGCAGACTACAGAAAATGCCAAAGCTCTTCTGTCATATCAAGCATCAATTCTCCAGTATTCACAAGAAAATCTACCTGCTTTTGTCATGCTTTTTGAAGCAGTAAGCCCATTACTTGTGATGACAGCAAACAGATCTTTTTTATTACTGAACTTGAACGCTGTTCAGGCTCATACAGCATTTCATGAGAACCCTAAGCAGGGGACTGATTTTTAGGCCTTAATAGCAGAATTAGAAACAAAATTGGAGGGAAAAGTATTTGGGGGGGTCACTCGAGAATAATTATTTGTCTGTGGAGTTTCAGGAAAGCAGTGGGGGGAGCTGTTTCAAGCCAATCAAAACATTTCATTTTTGTCCTAAAAAAATACACAGTGCTTCATTTTAGTTTATCATATTTAAAAGTTGCTTTCATTTAGATTTTTTTTCTTTTTTACAGCCACCCTTCCATCCTACGCTTACCAAAACAAACCAAAAAGACATGGCAAATCTGGCAGGCTTTGTGAACAGCTTGGGACCAGCCCACAGGGTATTTTCCATTTAGTAAGTTCCTTCCTGAAAAAGAAAAAGTCCTGCAGTCTACCCTCTAGATCAGGAAGAGCCTCCCATCCAAACAGGGTCTGCCTGCTTGCTCCAGGACCCAGCACTGACTTCAGGGTCACCTGAAGCTCCAGCCACCTCCACCCACATGGGATGCACAGCTGATGCACTTGCTGTGCTGCAAGTCAGGTGTTTCCAAGGGGCCAGCCTTGTGGTGGTGCTATATGAGGCTGTACTAAATAGTGTGTAGAATAATTCATTTGTTTCTAGCTAAAAGTTTTGAAGGGCTCATGGTGGTTTACAGGAAATTTCAGGTGGTTGGCATTGCTCTGTAGTCCAGCAAGTTTGGGGGTTGATGGTGGAAGTCCTGCATGTGCTCCCACTATACACACAAGCATCAGCTAATGAGGCCAGTGTTGGTTACTTATATTTTTATAACAGCTTAGATCTTCAGGTGAAAAATGAGTCAAAGCCCATATTTCTGTGGTAAGTTTGTCATTAGGGAAACAGTTTGCACAACAATTGCTCCCCTAACTGCAAGTTTTGCTCAGTTTGGTAGAAGTACATCTTGACATGTATTTAAAGGTAATTGAACATTGGACAAGCCAATAGATTTACTTTTCAGTGCCTTTGCCAAAAAAGGGGAACCTATTCATTGTTCCTTATCCCACTTTGCTTTCCTCTTGTGTTTTTAAAAATAGAGTATAATGGAAATTAATTGCCCAGAGTGATGACATGATTTCATGGGACTGGAATACCATGGACAGAATTTTACACTTACTGTCTAGTCCTTGTAAATTTACAGAAAAAACCCTGAATTTTGTACAAAAGCAACAGGGTGCCTCATTGCCTGCTGTGTTTGCACATTACAGTTAGGAACATAGCATTTTCCCTGAGAGGGCATTCCTTCAATTATCTTCAGTTTTCAGCCAGTTTCTGAGGGACCTGTCTGGAAAAAGGCAGACATACATCATTGCTCCACAGCCTCCTGCTCAGGCTGAAACCTTGGCACCAGAGAGCTGGGGTGTTGCTTTTCCTGGGCTTTGAAAGTCCTCAAACTGCATTGCTGTCACAGCAGCCAGAGCCAGCCTGGGGAACAGAAGATGGAGGCATGTGCTGGCACTGTTAAGCAGGATATTGATGCAGAGCTTTTAAACCTTGCTCTCAGGAAGTCCTCACATGCTTTTAGCACCATGCTGCACCTACAGTCTGATCAGCCATGCTGTGCCACGTGATGTCAGTGCTGTGAAAATCTAGTCAGCTGACTTACAATTTGCTTTTCTTTTTTCTTTATCAGAGCCCTTGGGCAATTGATGGTCACAAGAAATTGACGTCAGATGCTTTCCTCAAGACTAAATGTAGTAAAGAGTGTTTACATGCCAGGGTTTCTTGGTTGTAGATTTATACACAAGATCTTTTGTGAAGGTTGCCTATAAAAACAGTCACACATAGAGCACCAAAATAGTTTATGCATCAGGCCTGAGCCATCATCTCTACAACTCAGCTGCTGTTGTGATTGTTTAGATGGGTAATTAAGGGAAGCAAGCAAACCAAACTGGACAGCATTTCCTACTCCCTCCACACAAATCCTGGATATTAACATGAGCAGTGACTTGTAATTTGCAACATGGGCAACAGTGTGAGCTTTTTGCAGGGGAGCCCATGTTTTACATTGCTGTGAGCAAACTAGGGGCACATCTAGAAACCCGGTCCTCAGGTTTCTCATGCCTTATTCAACCATCCACCAAGCCAGTGTTTACATCTGGGCTTGATTCAAAAGAGCTGTTTCTTCCTTTATATCCCATCCAGAGGGGATGTATGCTGCCCGTGGCATGGCGTTATGGCTTGGCTATGTTCCTGTCTGCTGCTTGTGCCTCTGCACATAAACCAAGTGTCGTACACCTCTTGTGCATTACAGGGCTTTTCCAGCAATGTGTTACTGAACAAACATCTTGTGTGTTGTGCAAGTGAATGTATTTATGTGGCCAGAGCAGTCTCAGTGTAGGAGATGGTCCTTTCCTGCCTGGTTTGGCTGGAGTCTGCTGTCCCTCTTCAATAGAAACTACAGAAATAGGCTGAATTCAGGGTGTTGAGTAGCCTGGGGGGCCCTTACCAGGTGCTTGTATGCATGCAGCTTATGTGTATAGAGCAATACAACCTCTCCAGCTCTGCTTTTTGTGCAGCTTGCTGCACATCAGTGATAAAAATCCTTACAAAAACCTGTTTTCTCGTGAGCCGTTACAAGATGGCGGGGAGCTGGAGCTTGGGGGGGGTGTCAGTGCGGCTCTGCCTGGATTGGGATTGGAGATGAGGAAAAAGGGCTCATTTTTCTCTAAACTGTAAAGAAAACATGGTCCATGTGATCCAAACAGCTTTTTCCTCTGTCATTTGCAGCTTGAGACCATGTTTTTCTGCTAGGGTTGCTCAGAGAGTGGATAGCCTTAAAATGAAACAAGAAAAGCCAGCAGTACTTCTTTTGTTCATGTTCATTCTAGCACTGAATTAATTTTTAGGACTGAAATTAAAAATAAATAAATAAATAAATAAAGTAGATAGATAAATCAGCTGAGGGGAATAAGAGCTCTTGAAAGCACAACCAAAAGAGCTTACGAGGGGCCGGCTTTTGCACGGCCTGTTTTGCCACAGGTGTTTTTTGTTTGCTGAGCTAAAATAAAAGGGGGTGATTTAAAAAAAAAGAACAAACAGTTCCAGAGAAACTCAGAAAGAATGGCATTTGACACGGAGAAGCCATGGCGGGAGGTTTGGGAGGGGAAAGCAGCCGTCTCCAGAAGCTTCTCTTGGCCCCCAGGCTGGTTTTGCAGCGGGCGCCATTTTCCCTCATGAGGGGAGCGGGCCAGGCGCCCTCACGCCTCAGCCGCCATTTGCCGCAGGCTGCTGAGGGGAGCACAGCTCAGCAGGGGGGACACCCCGGCACCCAGACCTCCCCAAAACACCCCAAAATGAGAGCAGGGCTGGCTGCCCACCCCTCCGAGCCTGATTTTTTATGGTTAACACCTGCGGGGTAACCAGGGCTAACGAGGGACAGGTGAGCTCAGGGGCAGCCGGCCAGGAGCCCTCACACGAGGCACTGCAGGAGGATGCACACCTCAGCCTGAAGCCTGCTGAAAAAAGGTAAGTACATATCTATTTTTATACATTTTTTTCCCTCATGTGGGAAGGTTTTGCAGCCTATGGCTGCCTGTGAAGCTGGGTTGGGGTTGAAGGGGAAAAAAACATCATAATTTGTTGGAAAGCAGCAGCTTGGGGGTTTGGTTTCCACAGCGGTGCCCTCAGAGGAAAGGCCCTGGCATGTGGGGCATGACAGTGCATGAATCCAGGGTGTCTCAGCATGGCCTGCAGGCCCAGTGGTGTCCCCCAGTTGTGTGGCAGGACTTGTCCTCATCCCTTGGCTCCTGTCCCCAGACTGCTCACCATGATCTGTACCTGTCTAACCCCAAGGACCTGGTATCCCACAGGAGCAACCTTGTGCTCAGACCTCCATTACACTGTAGGAAAGGGGACTTGTGTGGTTAAGATTTCATGTGCTCTGCACCAAAATGGGGGGGCCAGTTATCAGGTAATGCAACTTAAAGTTTGAGGCTGACTTTCTGAAATTAAGTGATAAAAATTGCCTTTGCTTTGAAGTATTGAAACTGGGGCCAAGCGGGTGGGGGGTGAGAAGACGAAGGCACAACTGAGTGCTCATACAAAGCTGACTGGTGGGCACCTTTTCATTTTGTACAACACATGTCAGTTAATTTCTTATGTCTGTTGTTTGGAAGAAATTGTATTGCACCTTTTTTTGTTTGTAAATTCCAGTGGAAAGTGACACAGCTGGTTTCCAATGCCCCAACACAACCTGGATCACCCCTTGGCTTCCCCAGCACTCTCCTGCACGTAGTTACACCGTGCACAATTTCTGTGTGCTGTGTCTTGCCACTGTCTTTCGAGGCTGTGCTTAACAGTGTCACATGCATGCTTGTGTAGCTACAGAGTCACTTGGATGGCCTATTTCTGTCAAGTGAGGTTAATGCAAAGTGCTCAGGGAGAAGTTATTTTTTGAGAAGACAAAACTGTTGGTTTGTCTTAGTTATCACTACTCTTAGATCCTGCACAAGATTTCTGTTACATCTGCTGTTTCCAAACTAATTTCTTCTGCAATTGGGTATTTGTTCTCCTCTTCCCACATATGAAGTGATAACACAAATCACTTAATTTGTGTTCATAGAATCATTTAGGTTGGAAAAGACCCTTAAAAATCATAGAGTCCAATTGTTAAACTAACACTGCTAAGTCCAGCACTAAACCCCATCCCTAAGCACCACATCTACATGTCTTTTAAATGCCTCCAGGGACAAGGACTGAACCACTTCCCTGGGCAGCATGCTCCAATACTTGACAACCCTGAAGAAAATTTTCTTAATATCCAATCTAAATCTCCATATTATAACACAGCACCTCACAACTGTTTTCCAGCATCTTCATGGTCCCCTTTTCCCCTCTCCCTGATGCTGTTAGGAAATAAAGTGGTGCCACTCTGATTTCTGGTGTAGAGGCTAAGTTGGCATTAGAAAACATTCAGGATTCAGTAAATCTGTTCCCCTTTGACAGGGATCTCTGTTGTTGTTCTCACTGTCCTCCCTTTTCTCTTAGTGTTCAGGGAACCACTCTGACTACACACTATGCAGGATTTCAATAAAAAAAGAAAACACACACCCTTAGGCCATGCTGTGGTGCTTTCTGCTCCTCCTCAAAGCAAGCAGGGCTCAGGGTCCTCCCAGAAATACTGACAAGCTGAGTTCAGCATGCACTTCCAGGGGACCATATACTTTCACATTCCCTGTGACCCTCTGCCTGCAGTAGGGCACAGTGTTCTCGCTTTCCTCATTGTTCTAGCAGAAGAGAAGTCTTGGCATCACTCTAGGAGCCAGCCAGGGCACTCTGCATTTACTCTGCCTGTTTACCAGTGTCCCTTATAGGAACAGGAATATTTATAGCTCTGGGACACAGGAGAACAAAACTGAAGAGGCAGGAAGTGCTGGCAAAGGCATGCTTCCTTCCTACCCTTTCTCTTGTTTTGTGGTCTCCTTAGTGGTAGCTGCCAGTGTTAGAAAGCAGGATATGCCTAATTAACTGCTGTGGAAAGTGGAAGAGAGGGGTAGGCCTCAGGAAGGGACTGTTTGTACCAGAGCAGAGCAGTCAGGCAGACTTGTGGCTAACCTACCTAGAAATCAGGACTGCCAGTTCAACAAGCAAAAATGGGATCAGCTTTACTCTTGTCAGTGCTGAGACATACACCTCATCTAATCAGGGCAGTGAGGACACAGACAGCAGGGGGACCTGCTCTCCTCTGCCTCTGGAACACAAGATCCTTGTACACTTCATTTGTGTTACCTTCAATGAGATAACATAACAGGGATAGAGGGGGGAACAAGGCAAAAGCCATCTCTTTCTCCCCAATCCCCCATCCCAAGTGTAAATCCCCTTCCAGATAAATACATAAATACTTACTTGACAAGGCAGAGCATCAGCAAGATGGAAGCAAGACTTGTCTTGCTTGTGTGTAAACACATCCTATCCTGTATATAATGCAGGACAGCAATTATAACCATCATCATCTGTGCCCTGTCAGCAACCAGTGAGAGCCCAGCAGCACAGCCAGGCTCCTGCCATGCAGGGTACATGCCATCTCTGTCCTACTCCCACACAGGAGATGGGTCACAGCAACCCCTTCCCCACCCTCCCAGCAGCAGCATAGTGGAAACTTGAGCTGAACTCTGAGACTGCAGCAGAGCCCTTTGGTGTGTTCCCCAAGCACATTTACCTCCCCAGAGGGACAGGTGCCCAGAAAGGCTTATTTGCACAGCAAGGCCCTTGCTCTCATTAGCTGCATCAGCTCTGGAGAACAAAGAGGAAGAGCCTTACCTATCCCCAGTCACAGAATGGTTGAGGCTGGAAGGGACCTCTGAAAGTCCCCTAGTCCAAATCCCCTGCTCAAGCAGGGACTCCAAAAGCACATGAACCAGCATTTTGTCCAGAAGGCTTTTGAATATCTCTGGGGAGGGAGATTCCACAACCTCTCTGGGCAGCCTGTCCCAGTGCTCAGTCACTCTCATAGTAAAGAAGTTCTTCCTTATGTTCAGGTGGAATTTTCTATGCTGCAGTTCGTGCCCATTGCCTCTCACTGTTGGGTGCCAATGAGAAGAGTCTGGCCCTGTCCTCTAGCCCCTCTCCCTTTAGAGTTTGACAAACATTAATCAGATCCCCTCTGAGTCATCTTTTCTCCACCTGAACAGGCCCAACTCCCTCAGCCTTTCCTCATATGGAAGATGCTCCAGGGTCACCATGTCTGTGCCCAGAGGGTGACTGGCAAGGCACAGCTACCACTCATGCCCTACTGGCAGAGCTGTGAGGAGGCCCCTGTAGCAAGGGTTATCAGACAGAGATAAAAGGACATGGGTAAAACAAGAGGATCCACCCTCCAAAGCAAATCCCCCCATCAGTCATGGGGGTGCCCAGCTCTGGGGCAGCTGCTGCAGAACAGATCAGTGCAGTGTTACCACCACGCAGCAGTTGTGCTTACAAGAAAAGAACAAGCTTGCAGCCTGTCACCCTCCCCATAAAAAGCCTTCCAGTGGCTGAAATACTCTCCAGAGTGGTATTGCCCCTCCCCAAGCAGGGGGCCCTACTGCTCAGCTGTTGAGAGGAGCAGCAGATGCAGCCCAAGTCTGGAGCAGAGAGAGATTAGCCAACAGGAGTCCAATTCCCCCATTTCAGCAGCATTTGGCTGAGGAGGACCTCACCCACACAGGCAGTTACCAGCTGAGCTGCACTGGGGCAGCGCTGCTGTAGCTTCAGCAGTCACAGAGGCAGCCCCGAGCCTGGGCTCCCAACTCCCCACAGCAGACAGGACTTCTTTACCTTTCACCAGGTCCTCAAACGCTGCAGCAGTCCCAGCTCAGGCCCTGTCCTGGGTAGGCACAGCTAGCAGGCAGCTGGGGAACAGCAGTAGCAGACTCACTCCAAGGCATTGCACAAGCTGAGCAGAGGTTGTAAGCAAAAGAGGCCCTTCATTAAGGTTTTTTCTTTTTGGTCTGCCTAACTGCAGCGAGTTGTGCTTGGTGCACTCAGGGTTTAATACCTGTAGTAGCCTGGCTCAGTACAGCCCTGAGGCTGTATCCAGAGCTTAGCAGCCAAGAGTTACATACACAGACCCACAGGCTGCCACATGGCTTGTCACCCCTACCTGCCTTACTGCTAAGCCACTGACTTCACAGTACAACATGCTATTGGGTCTCTGACAACATCAAGACCACA
This sequence comes from Caprimulgus europaeus, assembly GCA_907165065.1. Next base: position 82,020,775 of record OU015526.1, read on the forward strand.
GTTCATGAACCAGCACATCCAGCCTGGATCCTCTCAGGACCTCACTCTAAGCTTTCTGTCAGGCTTCACCTTACACTCCACATCTCTTTCCCCTTCAAGTGCAGTTAGCTAACTTCCCTGCTCTTCTCTGCTCCTTAAGTACCCTAGCACCAGCCTGCAATGCACCCAACTGCTCAACATGTTCTTGGAAAGCAAAGCTGTTTGCAAGAGCACAAGCCATGCCCTGGTCCCTGCCAGTCCCCAATCCCCAGCAAGGAGACCTGAGCACCACTACTTGGTCAGAGATGGCACAAGGCATGCCCAACATAGACTTGCTTGAGCTTCCCTGGCTGGGACTAGTCCCAGAGGATAGAAACCAAACAGCCAGGGACCACTCACTGCAGCAAAAAGGGTCAAGGGAACAACTCCTGCTGAGGGAGCTCTATTTGCAGTCAGTCATGCTTTGCCTGCCATGTGGTCTAACTCAGAGCCAGCTGCAGGTAGGCACATAGATGGATACAGACCCATTCCCACTGCCCACCCCTGGAGCACACACAGGAGCAAGCACATTAGAGCAGAAAACAGCAGAGGAAGCAGCCATTGCAAGTTTGGGTTTATTTCACTAGGCAGGTTAGAGAAACAAAACACACCAAGCTGTAGCTAATCACTGAACTTGATAGCTTTGACTTTAAAGTCACCCTCCACAGCCAGGTATTCGATTTTCTCCATGCCTAGCCGATTGGGGAACTGGAACTCAGCCTCAGGCAGCTTCACCATTGCCTCTGTTTCATTGAAGGAGATGCACATCTGTAAAGAGCCAGAAGAAAGCAGGCTAACACATCACCACTCACAAACCTCTACCTCCAGTCAGGGCAGGACAGATGAGGTGGCTGCTGGTCTCAAGGCCATGCCCACTAGCTCAGCCTCCTGCCTGCCCAGCAGAGCCATGGAGGGGAGGAAGCTTGTTTGCTCTCCTCCAAGGTCAGATCCAAGCTCAACAAAAGGATAAGACAGACCCAGTCTGAATCCCAGGTCAGTGTTTTAATTGCTCCTACTCCTGTGGCTTGCAGAGGCAGGCCAGAGCAGGGCACTTAACACAGCTGAGCTGTTGGGCACTGACTTGAGCAGAGCAGCTCTAGAGAGTGGGTTGGCTTTAGCTGCAAGGCTTCCCCTGGTGCTTAGTCCCCTTTCCATGCCTGCTCCTTCTCCACCACACAGGTACCAGGCAGCATTGAAACACCGTGCCCTTGGCCTATTAGCAGTCTGTGCCAGGGCCTTGCACACACCCCTGGGACCTCACCTCGATCTTGTCACCATGCTGGAAGGGAAAGTCAGCCTTCCTGTCCTCCTCACCCCACGTGCCATCCTCCTTCGAGTTGCACACGATGGTGTTGACGTCCCCGTGGCAGTCGAAGCGGGGGTTGAAATGCAGCATGAGGGTGCTGCTGTCCTTCCCTACATTGACAGCAAACCTGGGGAAACAGGCAGTGCACAGGAGGTGCCTCAAGCAGCCCCAGCTACCCAGTGCTGGCAAGCAAACACAGCAGGGGCTCAGGCTTCCTCCAGCCCCACACCAACCCATTACAGGCAGTGCACAGGAGGTGCCTCAAGCAGCCCCAGCTACCCAGTGCTGGCAAGCAAACACAGCAGGGGCTCAGGCTTCCTCCAGCCCCACACCAACCCATCTGCCATCTCCTCACTCACCCTTTGGCATCAGACAGGATCTTCCCTTTGACCTTGATGCACTCGCCAGGCTGGATGTCCAGCTGAGTAACCACCAGTCCCTGCAGAGCCAAACCACAGGAGTTAGTCTGTCCCACAGCAAGCCCACCAGCAGTGCTTGGGCCAAGGCTCAAACCAGCTCTGTGAGACCCAAACGCTTTTGCAGTTTCATGCAGAGGCCAGCTGCCATCTCAGCCCTCTGCCAAGGAGTCCTCCTTCACTGCCACCACCCTCTTGGGGTCTCCCACCCCACTAAGCAACACAAGCTGACAAGGAGATGATTCCCATCAGTGTAACCAGTAGGGTACAGGCACCCATTCACCAGCTGTTACAGAAGGCATCTTGCAGGCAAGCTTACACCTTCAAGTCAGCAGTGCCCAGAGCCATTAGCCTAGGATTAACACTTTTTTCCCCCAATACTTTCTAACCCTAGGTGTGTCCCCCTTCCCTAGGGGAGTGTCCCAGCAGCAGGAGCCACCAAAGTTCCTTGTCCTGACTTAAAGCAGCCTACACACAGAGAGAGAGAGCTCAGTGGAGCCCGCTTGTGGCTGCAGCCCAGTAAAGCAGAACAAGCACCCCCTGGGAAGCTCCCATTGCAAAGAGGGCTTGATGCTTTCCTCTGAACCAGGCTACTCACTCCCCCAGCTGCATACCCCCAAAATAGCACTTGGCATCACCAGCCTCCCCCTCCCAGCTAAGAGGAAGATGCTGTTTGGTGAGGTCAGGCAAAACTCAAATCATACTTTGCTGGGTGTGCTCCAGGCCCAGGTGCTATGCTGTTGAGTTCTACCTGACCATGTAATAGATAAGGCAGGGAGACTAGTTTTAAGTTAGTTATACTGTTTACTTGGGCTAGTTCTCCTTACCTGGCTTGTGCCAGCCCATGCCCAGCAGCTGCTGGCTGCTTTGGAGCCCAGTGCTCCCCCAGAACTCCCACCCAGCCCCAGTGGTGCTTGTCCTCCTGGCTGCTCCCTGCTCTGCCCATGGCACAGACCGCCAAGATGAGATTCCCCCAGTCACTAAGCAGCTTATCATCCCGGCACCGAAGCTGCTTCCTGGCTCTATCTCTAGCGCGGGGCTGGAGCACAGCTTGAAGCGCAGCCTCGGCACCCCGGGGGCTTTCGAGGAATGGGAAGTGAGGGGTGGGGCAGGGGTAGGTCAGGACACACTGCCATCCTGCTTTCTTCTGCTGCTGCTACACTCCGAGTTAGCCCAGTCCTGCACTCAGGAGGTATTCCTCCAGAAAAAGGACACGAAGTTGAGGGGAAGAAAGGTTTATATAAAGGATATGCAGAGTTGCCAACGGTCCCAAACTTTTAGAGTACTCAAGGATATAAACATGCATTAGAACAGCTTCCCCACTGCAGTAACATACTGGAGAGGATGAGGAGCAAAAAAACGTTGGTCAGCCCTCCCTATTCCTCCCACAGCCATATATCAGCCCAGCGTTTCCTCTCAGCTAATCCTTTTCCCCTCCTACCTCTGGCACCAAGCCCAAAACCCACACACAGACACAACCAAACCCTAGTCCTGCTCGGCAGAGCAGTCCAGCTCGAAGAGGACACTCACTTGCTCCATGCTGCAGGCACCAGCCCCACCAAGCAGGACACCCCCGAGCCCCTGCTCCACAGCCCAGCGTGACTCAGCGCTGAGCTCCCGCAGCTTAAATCACTTGGGCAGGGCCATCACATGATGGAGGGGGGGCAAGGAGGGGATCGATTGCAGCTGTGGGGGGCTGGAGCTTTCCCAGCCATTTAAAGTGGGCAGCGGGAGATCTCTATTGATATTGTTCTTTGCAGGCAGGACGTGCTTGATTTTAAAAGCGAGCGATTGTTTGCTTCTGCGTGATCCTAGAAATCCTTACTGTAAGCTCTTCTAGCTGCTATGCAGTGTATGTTGGCTCTTCTCCCGGCAGCCCGAGGGTGGCTCTGTGCCTGCAGCGAGGTGCCTGCTTTTTGTTAAGTGATCCCTGTCTAAAATCAGGGTTGGAGTCCTCATGTTACTGCTGCAAAGGGACTGCTGCTGAGAATGTGTGTGTCTGCATCCTCCCAGCCCAGCCTCATGGACTGACAGGAGCCCCTGGGTACAAATCATGGCTACTTAGAGTTAAATGAAACCCAAAGGTTTGTTGTATTCTATGGTAGCATTTTAAAAGGGCCTGAAAGTTACGGCTGGTTGTGTGGGGCACTGCTAGATAGATGTGAGAATTCAGGCTGCAGCTTTTGAAAAGTAGTGTGATCTCACTGGTTCCATTCCAGCTGCAAAAGACTCCAGAGGGAAAAGAGAAATGCTTTGTTAGCAGAGGAAAAGGCTGGGCAGGGCTGAGTGCAGCCAGCAAGAAAGGAGGCTGCTTTTCCCCTTCACTGTGTCCCTTAGGAGCACAGAGCATGGCTGTCCCCAGGGTCTTTGCAGGCAGGTCCAGGTGGGAACAGCTGCTGTGCTTTGTGGGTCTGGGTGACCAGATGAGCTGGGTGCTGCTTGTAGCTTTGGATTGGCTTTAGCAGGGTCTTCAGGCCTCCGTGCCTCAGTTTCCCTCATACATGAAGTTACACAAATGACGTGCAGCGTCACAATCAGACATGTAAAACTTCAGTCAGAGCTGCTGTATAAACAAACACAGCATGCTGGTTAAGCCATGACTGTAGCCTCTGAGATACGTATCTGCAGATAACTTCAGGAAGAGCTGAGCACAGCAGCTTAGAAAACCATGCAGGAATGTCTGGCTAGGTAGCAGGAGGTGTTCTGCTCTGCAGGAGGCTGCTGGAACTTCATCAGAGCACGCTCACCATTACAGGAACAGCATCCTGACACCATCCTTTGCCTCTGACCTCCCCCACACCCATTTCTCAACATTCACGTGGCATTTCAGCATCCCATATGACTCCGGGATAGTGTTTGAACTAGAAAGTCACAAGCCTGAACTGGAGCCCTGTGACTGGAGTGTATAAAAGAGGGCAAAATGCTGACTGAAAGCACTACAGGGAGAGTCCCGCACCCGCTCTGGCCTCCAGCTAGCTCCCTGGCCACGCTGGGGTCGGGAGTCACCTGCAGGAGCAGAGCTGGCACAGGTAACAAGTGCCACTGAGAGCAGGCCCCTGCACAGGCAGTTTGGAGACAGCCCAAGTGATTCCAGCTTAATGTTGGCCCAGGCTCTGCCACGGTGTTAGCTGGGATCACGCGTTACAGACCGGCTTTAGGCGCCGGCTTTCCCTGCCCGAAGTTACTGTTCCCCTGCCACGTGTGAGGGGTTGAGCAAATTCTGTTTGTCAGTTGTGTTTTTGATTCGTTTTTCCATTCAGCTCACTGAAATCCCTGGGGACTTCTCTCTTCCTTTCAGTGCTGCAGTTTTTCTGGAGACAGAGCTGCTGACGAGGGGAGTTGCAGTGCCAGGGCTGTGCAGTGCTGTAGCATTGGCCACTCTGACTCCCCTTCCCAAGTGCACATTTCTTGTAAGCTGCTTTGCTGGCCTGAACTCCCCTCCTCTGACCCTGTTGTTCAGTCAGAGAAATACCTTTCTAATATTACATGGGGACTGCACTGTTTGTTTTCCTCGAGTGCTCTGCACTGGCAGCCTAGTTGGTTTAGCAACAAGCCCTTTGGTCTTGCCCCGATTTAAAACACTCCTGGTCTTATGCCCTGTGAAATCAGTAGAGCTTTTATTCTCAGACTACAATGCTGAGACACCCAAATGCTGTCCATTTTTCCTAGGGATGAAAGCCAGGGGTGGGGAGGCAGAAAAAAAGGACATCTTCCTTTTTGCAGCCTTCAGTGGGAAAAAGAAGGAGAAAATTCCCCAGTGGGTCTCCTTCCCTTCTAGGGGGTTTCTAAAGGGAGACAGGCTGCAAGGCATGCCCACACCACCCAGCCTCACCTCATCACGGGTGACCCTGGCCCCTACACAAGCTGCTCTTGCACCCCAGGGCCAGCAGGTCATGTTCTGAGAAGGAACCCTGGGCAGGAGAGAGAATGCAGAGAAGAGCCCAAATTTGCTTTTCCTGTAGCGAGAGGTTGCAGTAGGGCCCTGAGAGAGAGGAGTTGGGGTGCATACAGTGTATGTGTGCCCATTTCCAGCAGCTCCTGCTCACTCACAAGCTTTTGGGGAATAGTGTGTCACCCACCAGGCAGGTCTGGCAGAGGCTGGGAGAGGAGTCATCTCCTGTTCATCCAGAGGGTGATGCCCAGAGGAATTTTCCCCAGGGTGCCCTCCCAGCACCTGGCCTTGCAGGCTTGCTTGAGGACCAGGGACCCAGTCCAAAGTATCTTAAACTATCTCTTGATTCACATAGGCTGAAGCTGGACAACTGGCCAGTCTGATTTGCTTGTAGCTCCTTAGAAATACCCCAGATTTCTTTTTAAAAAATGGAAATACCAAAAGGATATAGCATGCTCACTGTTACCCTTTTTAATCTGCTGCAAGAGAAAATACACCCTAGCCCTTGGCAGGTCATATCTCTGGCTGCTCACTCCTGCCATTAGAAATGGCTTATCCCTGTGTTTGGCAAGTCTGAGAACACACCTCTGCTGCTGGCTGACTCAAGGACTATGGTTTATGGTTTATTGTCCAGCCTGCACGACACAGGGTGCAGAGCCAGGCCAGTGCTGCTGGCTCCTCAGCATCTGTGCCTGGTTTGTCTTGCACTGAACACTCACTGATAACTGTTGAGAACACATTTCCTCAGTTCTTCATTGCTGTAGCTGAGAAAGAGGCCCCTCTTCTTGCTGAAGGAACAATAGCAGCTTTCTCCTCCTTGGGAGATGGCCTCTGGCCTCACCTCCAGCACAGCAGCGCTCTGCCTGTGCTTCCCTGGGAGGACACCACTGCTTCAGTGGTAACACACACAGGAATCACTTCAGCTGGCCAGGGAGGGAGAGCAACTGCTCCGATCCATTTCCACTAGTGCAAGGCTTATACTGGGAAAATAATGACAAGAAACACTCCTCACCCGTATCTAGTGTGGGCCAAAGCTTACAGCTTGCTGTAAAATAGGGGGGGTTTGGACTTTCTTTAGGGAAGATGTGTTTTTGTCCCTACAAGTTCATTCTCAGTTCATCAAGCAAAGACAGCACCTCACTCTTGCACTGGCTGTAGGGAATATTTGTGTCAGTACTGTCTGGATGGGATCCTGGTCTCAGCAATAGCTCCTGGTTCCTCTTGCAACCTAAATAATATGCAGATATAGCATGATAGATACACACATTTATATATGTACTCACATAAATTATGCTGCTTTCTACTACTTAGAATAGCTGGGGACTTCACTTCAGCAGTGAATCCTCTGCTGCTGCTGTTGATGTATCTGATTCTCCCAGTCTCTCCCATAGCACATCAGTTTGTCTCATCTGAGAAGTTTCTGCCTTTTTGCTTGAGTAGTCATAACCCCCTGGAGAGTTTAGCTGCACACAGTTTCTCTGAACCCTTCTGCACCCAAGGTCCCTCGTACAGCTGGCTAGAACAGTGCTCCCATCACCACAGTATCTTCCAGCCCTATGCTATCCATATGGGAAGCTTCAGTGTTGGTCTGGAGACCACAGGGGTGGAGCCAGGCTCCCCAGAAAAAATCCTTAGCTGCTCCTGAGAGACAAAGGCTGAGTCTGGAGCCATAGTCCAGTCTGGCAGGAGGTGAGGAGGCCCTCCCAGAGCCTGCAGGCACCCAGCACCCCAAAGCACCACTTCAGAGAGAGGTTTGTGCCAGGAAGAAGGGCTGAAGGTCCGGTCCACCCTGGATGCCAGCTGGGGCTGCATGGCCACGTGTCACTACAGCATTTTTGTCCCAGAGGGTTGCTTAATTTCACCTTTCCCTACATTAAAAGGGAAGCACCTGTACTCCAGGTTAATTATAAATTAAGTTAATTATAAAGAACTACTTGCACTATCTCCTAGTAATGAAAGGAATTTGCTGATCCCTTCAGTGAGATTTAAAGTATGTCTCCTCATGTTCTTTCCCTCATTAACACTGACCCAAGCTAACAAGCCCTGTGTTTCTCTCATCTCCCAGTGGATTAGGTTTAACTAGAGCAAATTGTTAACTACCCAGGAGAACTGGGGCTTGGTTATTTTGGACTCATTTCACTTTGGCACCTCTCCCCATACCTTTTAAGTTAGCAAGCAGCAAAACACCTCTCCTCAGAGTTTATTTCCTCATCTCAAAGGAGCTCTTTGCCTTTGCCCCTCACTGGAGGTGCCCACTACTCTAGACTTGTGAATCCAGGTACATCTTTTCCTCCTCTGCAGCTCACCATGCAGCAGGAAAATAAACCATGCTTGCAAGAAAGCAGTAAAAAGCAATGTGCTGCCTTGCTGCTGTCACCTCCACCTGCCAGGCCACTGCTTTTCCTATTTCTTACCATAACAGAGTGCAAGGCCCCTGTCACCTGGGACAGACCTGCCCTTGTTCCCCTGTGTCACCATGCCCCAAACAGCAAGACCTTGGCCTGGAGCTGCAGGCTATGGCAGCTACTGCTGTGTGAATTCATAGCAGAGACCACAGGTTACTGACCCTCAAGTGCATGTTTTCTAGAGTTTGTCAACTCTGGCACTTTTGTTTGGGGTTTTTGTTTGTTTTTTTTAACTAAAACCCAAGACATTGTTTACTTTACATCTATGACCACACTGGAAACTTCCACAACAGGGAACAGACCCTGGAACACTTTTCACTGGGATATCACAGTAGCATAGCAGCACTTCCCTAGCCTTATATATTCCTGTGGTCTAGCTCCAGATAAGCTGGGTTTGATTTGTAAATTGTGATCAGCTCCAAGGGGGCTTGGTGGGCTGAGATGAGGAGCTATGCCTTTCCCTATCCTAAACCAGCTAAATAAAATCTGTACCTATCTTTAAGTTGTTCATGTTGTGTGCAAGAGGTGAGGAAAGCTAGAGGGGAGCGCATCTGCATTGCCCTCCCCAAGGTACTCGGGCACTAGAGCCCATTAGCTGGGTCTGGACCCTGTGTGAGTGGAGCAAGAGGAGAAAGATTGCAAAGAACAAAGCCTGTTCTGGTTAAAAATAAAAGGAGGGGTGTTGATGGAGAGGGAGCACCACCACAGCATGCCTCCTAGGTAGCTTTCATCTTGAGCTATGGGAGCTGCACACAGGTTGAAGGTCTAGCCTTTGTTTCATTTCCTGCTTACAAATCAGCTTTCACCACTTAGTGCCATCCATCAGGTTAGAGCTCCTGTGTGGCCAAGCAACCTGGGATGCTCTTCTGGATGATAACTGTACATTTGTCCCCTTCCCAGCCAAAGGACTCATTGTGTTGTCCCAGTAGACACGTCAGGAAGCATCACTGCCTGTGTGATTGCCTGACACAGGAGTGGCTTTGGCAGGGCTGGAAGGCAGAGCCAGCACTGCTCAGGTTGAAATGCTTTCCTTAGTCCTGCTAAAGTCAGGAGAAGGGAATGCAGGAGTTGGAGGTCCCTGGAGCAGAATCTGGCACCTTCCAAGGCATCTGCAAACACAAAAGCCATCTTTGACAGGAGTGCACTCCCCAAACTGCTTCCCTGGTGCATGGCCACCTGCAGCAGAGGCCAGCATCACTTACCTGGCTCTGCACAACAGCAAGGTGTGCTGTGCTCAAAGCTCAAGGGCTGTCTGCTCTGGCTCACCACAGGCTCCTTCATGGTCCACTGGCACTGCCAGGACTGTGCATCCTCAGGTTGTCTTGAGAGCTGCAGGGAAACTTGGCCAAGCATCACCTGGATCACTGATAATAACAGCAGTGAAGTCACCCTCTTTCCACCTTCCCCACATGTCAGAGGTGCAGAGGGCACTGCCTATGGGTTTCCTCCCCCTCCAGCAGCTGACAGAAATAATACCTGTTGGTCCTTTTACTTTTTATCCTTATGACTTAAAGGCTGGATTTTCCTTGCATCACTAATTGTGCAAAACCTGCAAGGCAGGGGGTCTGCCTTGTACTAGTAGTTTCTCTTTTTGGAGCTTTGCTCAAATCAAAGGGGGAAAACACCTCACAATGACTTTGAATAGGGTGGGACCAAGCCTTCTGCATCCACCCAGTGTCCACAAAAGCATTTCAGCAACCTTAAGCTGGACTGATTTAGAAGAGCTCTCGAGCCTGATGTACAGCACACACACAATGTACCAGGATGGTTGAGCAACTCAAGCCATCTGGAGTTCTTTCCAACAAAAGCATGTGTGCACCAGAATTTGTCTCCTTCGAGCCACCCACAGTGAGAAGGGATTGTATTAAAGCTGGCTCAGATTTCTCAAATTCCATTTTAGGCAAATGAAAAATTTCAGTGAGTATTTAGAAAATGCCTTGGAAAGAGCAAGCTGGTTAAAAACTTAAACTTAGAAGAAACATTAACACTGTCCATTCTGAGCCCCAAGATACTGAAGGACCTTCAAAATGATGCAACCTGGCCTGAAGTTCCTTCCCCTTCCTGCCACCTTCTCCCTCAGTGTTTTGTCAGCCAGATGTAGGGTTTACCTGAACCAAGTCCAGGGTCATGAGGGCTCCCTGGCTTGAGAAACAAGGTCTGATCTTCTCTGGCTGTTGAACAGCAATAAAGATACACTCAGGTTTCAGAGTAACGTTACTGGATCCCTGTAATGTAACAGCTGTAAATGTATCAAATGCAAGCAGATAATTTGATTGTCTTCATTAGTGATGACAGGCAATTTCTCCTAACTGGCACACAACATCTCAGCTGATAGCTACAGAGGAAAGAGCCAGACAGAAATACACACACATGGAGAAATAGACTTACCAATGGCAGTTCAGTTCTGCTTGGAAGAGAGCATCGTTCCCTGGCACTCCCTGGCAGCAGATCAGAAACCCTGCTCCTAAATAACCCCCCGAGGGCTGTGGCACTCTCCTGCAGCTCTTGGGTGGGTCCATGAAAAGGTTCTGGCCACAGCATGATGAAGTGAGGCCGTGGTGGGGAGCCCTGGGCACTGCAGGATGCAAGAGAACAGGAGGGCAGACAGGATATCTATCTCCCAGTGACAAGAAGCAGGAAACTGGGAGAGCATGACTCATGGCACAGGCCTCAGCCATGACTCATGCCCTCAAGTCCCATGGGACAGCACAAACTGCCTGGCTGGCCAGCACCACATGTCAGCAAGAGGTGGCAGACTCCGCCGAGGCACTGCCCTCCCTCGGCAATGAGAGCCTGCAGCGAGGTGTGCTCAGCCCCAGGGAGGGAACAGCCCCATCCGACAGAGCCTGGCTGCACACACCCCCACAGCACCTTGGGCAGTCTCTGCCCAAGGACAGGCAAGTGCCAAAACCCCCACGACACCAAAGTCCAAGGGAAGCACCAGTACATTTGCCCTCCCCTTTGGCCACAGGCAGGAAGAATAGGACTTCCCAGGTGCTTACACATGGATATACAGATGCATGACCAGCTGCTGCTCAGCTCCAGCCCCTCAAAAGCCATCCAACATTAAATCCATAGGCAAGCACTATAAGGAACAGCAGCCTTGGGCTTGATGTGAGGCAGCAACAAGAAACCAAGGAGAGGGGAGTGTTGCAAGATATTTTCTTAAATTCTCTATTCAGTATTTATAAAGCAAAGAGACAAAAATAATAATCCAAATCCAATGCAAATGAGTCCCAAACTGAGCCTTGCATTTCCCCTGAGCATGCCATTCAGCAGATGACTCAACCAGTTCTATTGTTTATGCAAAGAAAAATGTGCAGCTTCCCTTGACTATGCCCATCTGTGTGTCTTAACCTGGAGGCAAGACTGCCAGGCTTCCTGACCTCCTGTGGAGGGTATTTATTAAAGCCACTTGCCTTGGAAGCTGCCCTGCCTTGGCAAGAGCATTTCAGTCCTTTTTTTTTCCACCTCTAAAATACTTAAGCTGCTTCTAGTCACTGAGATGTACAACTTTGTATGGTGCCATGCAGTGGCTCATTTTTTTTTCTGGAAACAGAAGTATTTTGACATATACATACTATAAGTTACTAAACAACATTGCTCAGCCCTTCTCCAGATAAGAGGCTTTGTATTTAGGGATTTCTGATGGCTTTTGTCAGCTTCTTGGCCCATGGACTGTGATGACCAGGACTCAGCTGGGGTGAACAAATACCAGTTAACAGGCTTGTGGTTCATAAGAAAATATGCTCAAACAAGATTCAGGCTTTACTTTCTTTGTCACTGGTGTTATGACTCACAGAGATAAAAGCTCAGCTGATGACATATTTTAACACAAGAAGCTATCTAGGAAAGAAAAGAGCAAGATATTTCCTAATGCAGTCAGGTTGTTTCAAACATGTTTTCTTATACCAGAGTTAATCCCATTCCAGTGTTTGCTCAGATTTGCATTTTACTCTCTTCAGTAATACTCAGCACATGCCTAGCAAAGGTCTTCCTGCCTTTGGGGTGACTTGATGCCACCTGGCATGAGCACAGACACTGGGTAAGGCACACAGCTTCAGTCAGACACAGGATGTAGTGCAGTTTTGGGGTCACAGCACAAGGTCCCACCTTGGTTGCCCAACCTGTGTGCATGGATGCGCATGTGGGCTGACCCAGAGATGCTGGCACAGACAGGCAGGGCTATGAAGCTATCCACAGCAACAGGCAGGCTTTCCCTTGGGTAAAAATCACTGGGAGACTGAAGCTGCAAGAGAGGAAACCAGTGACAGTGCAGGGTGGGGGGAACAGACTGTTGCTGCCCCCAAGCTCTGCATAACCTCTACCAAAGCCCTGCAAGTGAGCAGCAGCCTCTGCTTTTCCCTTGGGCTTTGGCTCTGGAGCCCCACTGCCTACCCTGGCCACTAGCAAGCTTGGCTCTGAGGACAAACCCTGCCCTCATCCTTATCAGCTCCTCATTTTGTTCTGGGGCCAGAAGAAACAAACCACAGTACTAAGTGCTGGCTCCTGCTGGCCAAGGACAGGGTGCCAGAACAGCAAGGCTGATGTCAGCCCTTTAGACAAAGGCTGCAGCCTCGTGTGCTCATTTAACTCTGATAAGAGAGCGCCCCAAATCCTTACACTTGAGATGCCATCACCAGGCAGAAACACCAGGGAGATAAGGAGGGTGAGGTGCTTGTTATTAGAGGGAACTCTCCATCCCTGTGGCAACTACACTCCCCATGAAGGCCTGAGAGGTATTTCTTGTCCTCTCTGTAAGGGAGACTCCAGAAATTCCCACTTCCCCTGAACAATCTCTTCTATTTACCAGCAGCATGCAGCTCCCATGTGGACTTTGGACAGTCTGTGATAACGCCTGTGGGCTGTGCAAAGCTGTGTGTCCCCTGCCAAGCTATGGGGCTCCCTGCCTGAGACACACAGCAATGCAAATTCTTCTCATTCCCACTTTGACTAGAACATTCTAGGCTGCAGTACAGACCAGAAAACACTTCTTTTGGTACCAGATTCAACAGAACATTCCTCAAGTCTTGAGCTGTGTCTCAGGAAGACTCAAAGAGAAGACTTGAACAGAGGGCCAGCAGCAAGGGGGAAGCTGTGTGACACATCTTGAAGGATTTTGGTCATTGCTTACCATGGCAGCATCAGTAACACAGCTGAGGACAATCAGTGATGTGCTTGTGTGGAGGAACTTGTGAGCAGTTTTGATGGGTGTTTCCTTCACAACAGAAACTATAGCTTCTTCTAAAAAAATCTTTTTTAAACAGCTTGTGGCTTGTGAAGATACAGAACACATCTGCCTAGGAAACACTGTCACATGGAGAGAAAAAAGCATCAGAAACCTTGTCAGAGCAGTCTGCCATCAGCAGCTTTATGCTTTCCTTCAGTACTCTCAGAGCTAAGAAAACTAATAGCAGGGTAAAGGTGTACTCCACAAATGCCTTTTTTTGCTTATATTTTCTGAACAGGCTCTACAGTAGGGAAGTTCTGATGGACATTAGGAGCTTGAGTGTTTTAACTTCACCAAAATCCAATACAGATTTAAAATATTAGGAGCCTCAGGCTTATTTAAACCCTCCAGAAAGACATTTGCTCTATCAGGTCATGTTAACTGCTCTAATGACAAAAGCATTGAAGACCCATCTGTGTCTTTATAGACAAGCTACTGCACTAGAAGTTGCTGGGCATGGTTCAGTGTCTAACACAACAGTGCCTCAGCACCAAGGTTCCTACCCATAGCACTGAGTGCACCACACCACCACACCACACAGGGCTGCACCACTGCTCCCAGCCAGCCAAAGCCAGCCCATAGGTCCTAGCAAGCTTGCAAACCACCTGGCTCTGAGGACAAACCCTGCCCTCGTCCCACATTTCTCCTCTTTAACTTTTCCATAAGAGTAAAGTGAAAAAATATTAGTTTTGGAGTTTTCTCTGAAAATTAGAATAGCTAAAACACAACCATCTTTCCTCAGTTACAAAATAATATCCAGAATATCACCTAGCTTTTCTTTCTTCTTACTTTACCACACTGCTCCTCTCCAGGGAAGCTCCAACAGGACTGCAGCCTCAGAAGGAAAGCACCACGTGTGAGAAGACCAAAGCCCTTCCCACCCTCCTTTTAAGCAGTTCTCACCCAGCACTGAGCCTATATAAGGGGATATGAGCCTTTATTTTTTCCAGGTGTGGGTGTTATATCTCTGGCTGGGAGTGTGGAGGTTAGGCAAAAACTTTCTTAGATATTTTTAGAAGTTTTTGAGATGAGACTCGTGTTGTTTCTTTCAATGTTTTTTATTTTTGAAGGCAGACAATTTAATTTTTCACATATGTTGAAAATAAAGTGTTTTGGTAGCTAGTTTTGGTGTTATTAAATATTTTTGCTAGGATAGTTGAAGTTGATATCTTAAAATACTTTCTGTCTCTTTTTATTAATGGTAAAAAAAGTTTTGTTTGCTCAAATAATCTCATGTTGGGAATGAGGGATATTAATTTAGTTAAAGTGAGAATTCAACTATTAGTGTCTTCCAGTGCGATTCAGTTTCCAAAGACAATAATTTTTTCCCTGATGAACTAACAATTCTCATTTTAGTGGGGCAGCTTAGGCTGGAGAAAATTGTACAGTTAATTGGGGGTCTTTCTTCCTGTAAAACTGCTACCCTGCCATCTGGTACCTCTTGCAGTAAATGTAATTATCAGAAGTAGTAACTGGGCTTATCTCATCACTTGTTACAAGTGTGCAAAACATTCTTATCACAGTGAAATTGTATACAAACTATTTAAGTCCAACAGCATTTGTCAGGGTAGAAAAAAGTGTAATTTGTGTGATGGACTCTGATGTGTTGGGGTTTTTGTAATTCCACAAGTTCTGTTCCTCTCTGCTTCAGAGGGTGCTGTGGTACACAGGATGGCCTGGCCATTACCTGGAGTTAGCAATGTTCTGCTGTGGTGTTGATCTGCTTTGCCCAAGAATGCTTTTTTAATTGCATGGAAGCCTCTTGAGTTATTTCAGCTGGGATCCCACTGTTGTTCTGGCATTGGGTCCTTGCCCAGAGGCTTGTGACAAACCAAAGCCGAGGCATGGCTGCTTGTTACAGACTTGCTGCTCTTAGATGGGGAAGGGTGGCATACATCTGGTGTGGTTGGAGATGGGGAGCTCCTCTCAGATGGAAAGCTTTGGTTTGTTGGCTGGGAGGAGCTTCATAGCTTGAAAGAACAGCTCTGCCACAAAACTGGGCTCCAATTCAGCGCTCTCCCTTCTGTGCTGAGCGTACCCCATTAGACTGGTTTAAGTGCTAGTCTGGCCAACTCCTGTGCTCTGAGAAGCCCTTCTGTTGGGCTGAAGTGACAAAGACCCTATAGGCAAAGGACAGTGGGTGACTAACAAAGAGACTTCATTAGTAGCTGAGCCATGGCAGCAGACTGCCAGCTCACCTGTGCAATTTGTTAGTAAAGGCTGCAGCCTCAGTCTAATCAGGGCCACAATTTGGGAATATAATTGAGACCTTCCCAGAAGCCCCATAAATCAAGATGAACACCCAGTTCTGCTGTGCTGCCTGCTTTTAGCAGGCTAATGAGTGGGTGTGAAAGCCTGTGCCCCAGGAGAAGGGGGTTACCTTTACCAGAGCTTTGTCAGGCTGGGAGTTCTCAGGCTTCACTCTATGTGATGGGCAAAGGCTACTGCGTGAAAAAACACCCCGCTCCTTTGAAGGACGTGGCTTTTGGAGTACAGAGCTGTTGGTTAGAGGTAATCATTGCAGAGCAGAGAGGTGGACTTTATCATCAGCAGGCGCCGAGTGGGAGGTGTGTTTCCAAAAGCAATGAGAGAGCAGAGTCCTGCTGGGTGTTAATCTATGACATGTCCTGTGTTTCAGGGTGGTGCAAAATCAGATGCCTGGACTGGGTGTGAGGCGAGGAGCCACGTCCACCTGCAATGAGGAAACAGCGGCGTGCACGGGTGTGGAAGGGGCCAGGCAGGCTGACAAGTAAGTAGCAAGGAGGTCAGGAACACTTTGAAATGGAGATGCTCAGGCTGCATGTGTGTGTATCCAGGGGTGGATTTCTCCTGGGGGATTGGACCTACGATGCCTACATCACCCTGCCTGATGCTCCAGGGTGGCAGTGTGATTCCTCCAGGCATGGCTGATGAAAGATCTGGCCTTGCCTTCCACAATGGGCTGGAGATGGGTTTCACTCTGTCCATTGCTTATTTCAGCAGTGGAAAACTTGGAGGATGAGTTTTTCTGTGGGTTATAAGAGTGGTTATTTCCACAAGCAGTGACTGAGTGCTTTTAAAAAGTGTGGTGTAGGAGCTGTGCAGTATTGCCAATGTTAGCAGCCCAAGAACTCCTAAGCAATCCTGGGGTGATAAATCAGAGTGAATGCACACTGGATCTAGTCGAGGAAAGGTTTTTTTGCAGTTTCAGACTTCCCAAGGGTTGCTTTATAATTTAAAAATTGGAGAAAGCAGCTTGTTTGTGTCAGCAGGCAAGCAAATAGTGGTCACAAAATGATTTCACAGCTCGTCCTTAGACTGCTGAGCTCAATACTGCTAGGGACAGAAAACTGCTCTGAGAAAGATGACAGGCAAGGTCTGCAACAGCCTGCAGAAAGACAATGAGAAAGCACTGCTTAGATCTGCGTCACGGTGAAAGGTTGTGGAAGGGCTGTAAAATGAGAATCCCAAGGTAGCCCTGTCCTCCTCAGCCTTTGTCTTTGCAACCCTGCAGATAGCAAGGGGAAAACCTTGTTCTCTGGAAGCTGCAGATGGCTGTGGAGCTAAAGCACGCTCCTCACCTGAGAGCTGTAGTCAGCTCACAGACTTCTTTGGTTTGGGGCTTCTCCCCTGAAGCTTGCTGCACGCCAAGGCTCTGGTGGCATCCCTGACACTTGCTCTCAACAGGTTGCTTTTAACAGCTTCTGGTGGAGGCTCCTGGGAGGCTTTAGTGAGCCCTTTCCCAAGGGAGCTTGGTGCATGATGTGAATGTTGGCAATGGCTCTGAATGTGCTGGAGAAGACTTCAGTGTTTTACCAGGCAACAGCCAGTTTGGGTGTTTGTGCTGATCTAGGCTGTAACCCCTAGCTGGATCCAAGAGGGAGGGAGAGAGGTGGGATTCCTCCTGCTGTGGAGGAGTCCTGGGGGGCCCTCCCGGTGTCCCTGCAAGGCTCAGAGGCCACATCACACTGGAATTTCTTATGAGTTCAAGCTTGTCTTGGCCTTCCAGGGAGGAATGATGGTTCACAGGACACTGCCTTGGTTTACTGAGCCCTTTCCCCTGTGAAAGGAGAAAACCATGCTGGGAAAAAGCCACAACCTTTTGTGGCCACAGCCAGGCGGAGCAGCTTCCTTTCTGCAGGAGAGTTTCTCCCGCAAATAAACCCCAAGCAAAGTGGAAACTTCAATTAGTGCTTGAGCAAGGACCGGAGGCATTCCCCAGCGCCCGTGTTATGCAAGGCTCAGGTTCTGCTGCCCTCATTCCCGTTCCTCCCCGAAACTGCAGGCACTGAGGCACATGCCTCGAATAGATGAGCAGTCCCACCTCCCTCACTGGTCTGTCCCAAAGTGTCCTGCTGAGGCAGAGCCAGCAGCCCGAGTTTCACAGGCACTGACACCCACTGCTCCTAAAGCTGGGGTCACCCAGGCAGTGATGTCCCCTTGTTCCAGGTATCTTTGCTCTCTTCATAAAGGAGCTATAGGAGAACCAGATCAGGTGCAAGATGAACTTGTTGCAGTTTTTGACTGTTTAGAAGCTCATTTATGCTAGATCAGAGAGCAGAGTATATTGCAGGAGCCATGTAATCCAGTGAGAGTCCTAAAGTCAGCGTGTTATTTGTAAACTCACAGGAATGACGGCACTGGACATCTCTTCCCTGCAGCTGGACCCCCAATCCCACCCACTCCCATCACATAAACACTTCTGAGGCAATTTAGGGCTGGGGTCTCTGGGCAAATGCAGCTCTGGTTATGAAACTGCCTTCCCCCTACAAGCTTGGGACCCATACTGCAGCACAGCTCCTTTCCTGCCCAACAGAGATTCCTGCAGGAAGACTTTCCCTCCCCAGGCATGGGAATGGAGCTCTAGCCACAACGTGGTACCACTTCCTAGTCCTGAGGTGTGAGGAAAGGGCTGGTGGGCAAGACAGGCTGAGAAATGGGGTGGGTGTGTTACACCCTGTCTGCTCGGGGCTGTCCTGCTGCCGCCCTCTGCCACAGCCACTCACTCTCCGAGGACTCTTGCTGGAAGGCTGGACCTTGATCAGCTGCATTTTTAAAAGCAGGACTCATCCTTAATCTGCTGGGATTAAAAAGGGATGCAGTTTTAGCTACTCCCCAGAATTTAGGCGGTGTAAGCAAGTGTTTTCCAAACCCCAGGACAACCTGTTGTTGTGAGCAAAAGCAAGCACTCCACCCTGGCTGGAACCAGGCTGGGAGCTTCATACCTGAGTCTGAGACCCCAAACCCATCGTCCCACTAATGCTGGTGAGTGTGGCTGCACCCAGCAGCTGGTGCTTGCCCTGTGGGGTAGGACTTGCCTACCTAGGGTTCTGCCTGCTTCCAGCAGAGTCACTGCATCCCCTCACTGACAGAAGAGTGAGAAATAGGAGGGAGGACAGAGAGGCTCAGAAAATGGTTCATTGAATTAATTTAAAAGTACATTCTCCAATAGGTTCAGTCTGTTTCACAGCTTGGTTTCTGCCAGCTTGGCTTCCTCTGGCAGGGTGGCCACCAGAGTCCCATCTCCACTGGCAGGGAGCTGTCTCTCAGTCACTCTTGCTGCCGGGTCGGTGGGATGATGCCCCGCGGCCGTGCTGCGGCCTGAGGCAGGCAGGCAGTGCTGTCCTGCCAGCAGACAGCGAGTCCTTGGTGACAGAGGGTACGTTGCAGGCCAGGGGCTGCGTGGGGAACATAATGGTGCCTCGAGGTGCCTCCAGGAGCTGCCAGATCTCCCCCGAGGTGGAGCTGCCCAGGTACTCCCAGGGCCGGCGCCCGCTACTGTCCCTCACCTGCACCTGGCACCCCATCTGCAGCACCAGCACCTTGATGACAAGCTGGTGGCCATGTATGGCAGCCAGGTGCAGGGGAGTGTACCCACAGCCCGAACGGGCATCCACGTCCAGAGACAGCCCAGCCTGCCGCGCCGCTGCTGCCAGCTCCTGCAGGCCTGGCCCGTCGCCGTGCTTGGCCAGCCAGTGAAGGACGGTGAACCCCGACATGAAGTCCCGCTGGAGGGCCAGCTCTGGCTCTTCCAGGAAGAGCCCCCGCACCCGGGCCCAGCACCCTGCTGACACGGCCACTAGCCAGGCGTGCTCCCGCTGCCCCAGCGGCACTGACAGCCCCCGGCTTGGCACGTTCCTGGGGGAGCTCTTGGAGGGCACGGTGCGGGGCTGCCGCCCACAGTCATCTGGCAGCTCCAGCAGAGCAAGCTGGCACCTGATGCTCCTGAAGACAGGCAGCGGGGCTGGGGGGCTGCTCTCTGGAGTCTGTGGCCCTGTGGGGCCCTGAGCTGGCAGCAGGGATGGGGATGGGGGTGGCCTGGTGAGGGGCTGTGGTGGGGATTGGGGTGGGGGTGGTCTGATGGGGAACTGTGGTGGGGATTGGGATGGGGGTGGCCTGGTGAGGGGCTGTGGTGGGGATTGGGATGGGGGTGACCTGGTGAGGGGCTGTGTTGGGGACTGGGATGGGAGTGGCCTGGCAGTGAGTGACCTGGTGGGGGCCTGTGGTGGGGACTGGGATGGGGGTGGCCTGGCAGGGAGTGACCTGGTGGGGGGCTGTGGTGAGGACTGGGATGGGAGTGGCCTGGCAGGGAATGGACTAGTAGGGGGCTGTGGTGGGGACTGGGATGGGGGTGGCCTGGCAGGGAGTGATCTGGTGGGGGGCTGTGGTGGGGACTGGGATGGGGGTGGCTTGGCAGGGAGTGATCTGGTGGGGGGCTGTGGTGGGGACTGGGATGGGGGTGGCCTGGTGGGGGGCTGTGGCAGGGACTGGGATGGGGGTGGCCTGGTGGGGGGCAGCACCCCAGGACCCGATGGCAGTGGCAGGGTTTGGTAGGTTTGCAGGAGCAGGGCTTGAGCTGGGGTTGGTCCATTTGGGATCAGCACCCTGGATCCCCTCGGCAGGGATGGGGATGGCCTGGTGGGGAGCTGCTGCAGGGACCTGGAGTGTGACAGGGGCAGGAGCACATCTGCGGCTGACAGAAGCGGTGGGGTTGGAGAGGGGCTGGCAGGGAGCGCCTGCAGGGACCGGGACAGGGGCAGCACCCCTGGGGCGGACAGCAGCGGCCGGGGCCGGCGCGGGGGTGGCTCGGCAAGGGCTGGCTGTGGGGACCGGGACAGGGACAGACCCCCTGGGCCTGCTGAGGGCGGTGAGGTCTTTAGTAAGGGCATCCCGGTGGGGGGCTGTGGCAGAGACCGGGGTTGGGGCAGCACCCCGGGGCCCGACGGCAGCGGCAAGGCCCGGGCTGGGAGCGGCTCTCTAGGGTGTTGTGGTGGTGGGGACCCGAACGGGGCTGACCCAGCGGGCGGCACCGGTGGGGACCGGGGCCGGGACGGTCTGGCAGCAGCGGGCGGCTGCGGAGTCAGGTACGGGGGCGGCGATGTGGACGGGGGCGGCCCGGCGCAGGTCAGCTCCCCAGGACCCGACGGCAGCGCTGGGGGCCGGGAGCGGGACGGCCCGGCGGGGTGCAGCGCCCAGGGCCCCGAGGATAGCGGCTGGGTCCGGTACGGGGGCGGCTGCGCTGGGGGCGGCGGGGAGCGTGCGCGGGACGCCCCGGCGGGGCACGGCGGGGTGGCGGCGGCGGCAGCGCGGCGCGCCCGGCGGCACTCGCAGCAGAGCCCTCCGGGGCCCCGGGCAGAGCAGCCCCCCGCCACAGCGGCCCCCGGGGGCTGTCTCTCGCCGGGCTGCCCCTTCGCTGCCGCCTCCCCCGCGGGGCTGCGCCGCCGGTCGGGGTCGCGTCGGGGCGGCGGCTCCTTCTCTTCCTCCTCCCGCTCCGGCGGCGGCAGCTCCTCATCGAGGAGGTCGCGGTACCTGCGGCGGAGGACGATGTCCTTGGAGGCGCCGGGGGCGGTGGCGGGACGGACGGTGGCCAGGGAATTGACGAGGCTCTTGAAGTACTCGCGGCGCTCGCTCCGCTGCTGCTCCGACAGCGCTGGGTCACGGAGGAAGCGCTGGAAGTGGCGGAGCAGCGCCGCGTTGGGGGCTCGGCCCCCGGCTGCCCAGAGGAAATCCAGCACGGCCTCCTGGCTCAGCTCCCGCGCCATGCTCCGGGCCCGCCGCCTCTCGGTACTCCGGACCGGTGCTCAGCGCGGCACCCAGGTGCGCGGTGCTGCCGCGGCGGGGAAACCCGCCTCCTGCCGCGCCGGGCCTCTCCGCCTCCTCCTCCTCTTTCTCCTCCTCCTCCTCCTTGGCAGCCGGGCCGCCACCCCAGGGTTGCCTTTGCCCGGGGTGGCCGCCCGTGGGGCTGGGGTGACAGCAGTGACAGACGGCGGCGGGGCATGGTAGAGGGGCTGGAGTCGCCTTGTAGTGCTCCGAGAAGTGCGGGGCTCATTTGCTGGCGCGTGGTGAGGAGAAAGAGCGCTTTATCAGTCAGGGAACGGACAGGGGGTGATGGGCACAAACTGAAATGTAAGAAATTCCGTTTGTGTGTATGGAAAACCTCTTTTATGGTGAGGGTAGTCAAATACTGCAACAGATTGCCCGGAGAAGTTGTGGTCTCCATCCTCAGGGACATGCACAGCTCCACTGGGGACAATCCTGCTCTGTGTGACCCCACCTGAGCAGGTGCTGGACCAGATGATCTCCAGAGGTGCCTTCCAAGCTGCACTGCTCTGTGATTCTATGATTCACAAAAACTGGCAATAAAGATACGTGAATGAGATGTGGTTGAAGGGCAGCTGTTATTACAAGTGTGTGGGATTGTACCCAAGTACAACAACCACAAAGAAATGCCAAGAGTGCCTGGAGTCAAATTATATCTCACATCATCTCTGCATGGGCTGTGTGGCTGAGGTAGGTGGGACACTTGTACTCGAGAGGGGATCTCGTGTTGTTCTGTATCGCTGGTGCCGTCATGGCGAGTGTGTGCATTACAGGTGAGAGGGAGCGACAGGATCAGTGCCCCAGTGGGCAAGGTGCCCTGGGTACACAAACAGAGGGCAGCCACTGCCCCGAGGAGTTCGGGGCGTGCAGAGTGGGTGGGAAGCACGGGAGAGAGGGCGTGCTGGTTTTCTGTCTTACAGTCAGGCAGCAGAGGCATGAGCTCAACATAGGCTCACTGGCTTGACACAGCTCTGCATCAGGCCCTAAGTCATGCTTCACAAATCATCTTTCCTGCCAGCTCCCAAGTATCCATAAATATTTTTAGCTGCCTGCCATCTAGGCAGCTGGAATATCCTCCAGCCCACTGCAAGCCCAGAAGTGTATGCAGCCTTCGCAGACCCCGGGCAGAGCTGGCAATAGCTGCTGTGGACAGGCTTGGGATTTCTGTTCCAGTAACACAAAACCTTAGGATGACTTTTAAGGTTCAGAGCCCGCAAACCATGCCAGAGTGGGTGAGTGCAGCAGTGTTGCTTGAGCGAGCAACCTACACAGGTCTGTGCTCTTGGCTTGCTGACTCTGAACCCTCAGTTTCTGCTGCAGGACGCTATCGTGGTGGTGAGCAGGAGAAGTCGCCCTGTGGAGCTGCAGGACTGCTAAACTGTAACCTCTGGCATGGTGGGAGCAGCCCTGAGAGAAACTTTAAAGTTTCTAGGTTTAGTTACAGTTTAGGCAATGTAACAGAAAAGTCTGGATGTGCCAAGGTTTGGGTGGCACGGCAAGAGAAAGCGCACTGAGTGCTCTGCCACATCTCGCTTTCAGTTTTTCCTGGGGAGAGTTTTTTGGTTTTTCATTGTAGGAGAGTGGTGTTCGTCTGAGGAGGGTGCAAGTGCTGGGAAGAGGGTAAGGCTCATGTTAATATTTTATTATTTTGCACGTGCTTTTGTTACAGTTGTTCAAGGCATAAATACCTTTTTCCCTCTTCTGATGAGCCCTGAATCACAATCACAGCTCTGTGTTTGACAGCAGCACGCTCTCAGTGGCAGCGGTTGAGATGAAATGAATGTAGCATAATGATGTAATTGTGATCACAAATAAGAGAGGAGGGTAGATTGTGAAGATAAAAAATCCTAGTGGCAAATGACAACACTACTATGAAAGTCTTGTTTTGCCTTAATGGACTAAGGTGTAAGCAGGAGGTTTCCCATGATGTTTTAATTTAAACACCCTTGCAGGTATTATCTTGCTTACTGGAAGCTTAGCTTTGACTAAAATAATAGAGATTTTTCTCCTGAGAAATACCAGCTCTCACCCCATAAACTCTTTTCCTGAAGTTGTGAAGCACGCCCAGGTAACATTAAGCAACTACTGAAGTAGACACAGGTAGAAGTCTGCTGAAAGAGTAGCTTGTGCTGGTTCAGAGGCAGAGCAAACACTGTGTGTTACCAGCCTGAACTGCCAATCCCATTTTGGGATTGAGAGGGTACAGTGCTGCTTGCAGGCAAGGAGTGCAGCCCTGCTACCTGGAGCTGCTTCACTGCCTGCTTCATGCTAAGAGGTTGAAAGAGACTCTAATTTACCTGTCTGCAAATCTGTCACTGGTGGTTGTGGGCAGGAGTCTTCAGAATGGCTGAAAAAGCCCTCTCAGGAAGTTCTGGACACAGCAGGTCTCTCACTTCTTTGAGTGCAGCTTGAGTAAGTCGGCAGTAGTGTTAATCACAAAAGAGAGGCAGGATCAAGCATGACTTCAACATTAAATAAAAAATAAGCCCACCACTTAGTCTTGAGGCTTCCTATTGTATGAGAAGCTGTTGCCTTTAGGGAGCTGTGTACCTGTGTTTGTCTTTAACCAGCAGGTAAGTTAACCCAAGTTTTGTGTCTACTTGTGTATTTTCTCATCCAGTGTCATCTGTCACCTTGCCCCACAGCTGACACAAAAGGTTGTTAAAGCACTGATGTGCCATACCTGCAAAATGAGGCAAAGCAGCTTTGGGAAACGGGAACAGCTCTCACAGGGTCTCTGGAATGAGGAACTGGCAGTTTCCTTTGCACAGTACCGAGTCGTTAGCAGCAATTATGAAACTTCCAGGAGTGAGGGCTCTGCTTCTTCCTGCTGAACTCTAGGAATGCGAGGAACTATGCTGGCTGAGATCTAGAAAGACTGCAGAACACTTCTCTGTCTTGATGGGTTGTTTTTTCCCCTTTTTCAGCCTGAACAGCCATACCCAGGCAGGTCTGCACGCATGAGTACCGCAGAGAACACTCGGGCACAGCTCTCGGCGCTTCGGGCCGAGGAAGGACACGGTGAGTCACAGCACGGTTTCGCAAACACAGAGGATCCTTGCGTTATTGGGTTATGGTAATGCAGGAGAATCATGCATGCCGCGAATTCAGACACGGGGAGGCTACGTCGGCCTCACCCACGGGTGCAACAAGGGCAGCCCTTTGGAGATGATCATCGGGTTTCCACTAGAGGCTGCACTGGTCCGAGCACATTTCCCAGCACGGGCACGCTCAGCACCTCCTCACCTGGAGCCGTGCACGCAGGAGGGATTTGTTACAGGAGCAGCCTCCCTGGGATATGAGCAGTAACACCTAACACGCTAGTGTCACAAAAGCACCACATCAGGTACACTTGCCAAATTTCACCGGTAGAAACCCCATTAAGGTTTTTTGGTGTAGCAGCTTTGCTAGGGATGGCTGCTCCTGTGTCCAGTGAAGGGCTGCTGCTCCAGGTGCCGGTCCTCAGCCCAGGTAGTGCTTGTGCCCTTCCTTTGGTTTCTGTTCAGTCTGGGGTCTACGAGAACTGGAATGGGTCACTGCTCTCAAGTACCAGCTCCCAAATCCTTCAAAACACAATGAAAAAAGCTGTAGGAAGGAAATTCCTGGGGTTTATAGCCCTCTACTCACAGCTGCATGTTTCTTCATAGTGATACTAAAATGGCTGTTGGAGTGAAAAGGTAAAGGCTTTAGTTTCAGGGGTGTACAAATGATAAGTTTATCCCTGAGGTCTATGTAATTACTATCCGGGGTTGTTTACTTGTAGGAGGTGCTCTCAGCTTTTGTCCTTTTGGTGTTTTGTTTGGATTCTGTGGATGTTCATGTAAGGGGGTGGCTCTAATACGTCTGTAATTCAGCATGTCCTTCGTGTGTGTGGGGAACCAGGTCTCTGTCTTTTGTAGCTTTTTGGGGTTTTATGTCTTACAAAGCACAGTGGGACCTGCCCCAGCAGGGTCCTTCCTTCGTTGCTGCCGTGGTCGAAGGCTTTTGAGCAGAGTTGAATTTAGCTCTGAGACTCCCACCTTTGTGGGTAAAGGGTTTGGCATCGGGATGTTAAACGTTTGGGGAGCTAGGGCAGCAAGGAGCCAGCTGTGCTTCACTTCATCTCTGGAAATCATGTCCTGGGGTGGGAGACCACCCCACCATGGGGACATACATGACTGGTGTTGGGTTTGCTTGGTGTGTTTCAAACACAGTATGGGTGTGTTCGGGAGGGCGGGAGAGCTGGAAGAGAAAGGAGAGGACGAGGTGCCTGGCTTTGCCCTCTGTGTGGTTACACGAGGGCGTTAGGGGCTCCTGGCTGACCCCCTCTCATAAATATCTCTCCCCCGAGTCCCCATCCTCCTTCTTAACCAAACTGGAAGTAGCAGGACTTTGCCAGTCGCTTCCTTGGCCGCCTCTTTGCGAGGACCCCTGGAGCAGCTGTGTCTCTGCTTTCAGCTGTCCCGCCGTGGCCGCGGGGCTGCCGCGGTCGGACGGAGGGACACTTTTCGGTGAAGGGGACGGGTAGGAGGGGGCCAGCCGGGCTGTGGGGCAGAGCAGCGCCGTCCCTCCGCGGGGGGCTCGCTGAGAGAAGGACTGATTGCTATCGCTGCTGGGCTCTAACTGCAGCCCCCCAGCCTCCCGGCGGGGTGCTGAGCGGCGGCGGGGCAGGGCCGGGGGGGTCCCGCCTCGCCGGGGGAGGGCCGGGGGGGTCCCGCCTCGCCGCCCGGCCCCTTTGCATTGCGCATGGGCCCTCCCCGCCGGGTGGCCATGTTGCAGCCCTAGCAGCCAGCGCAGAGGCGGAGGCGGCGGGCTGGGGAGCACAGCGAACCGCACTGCACCGCACCGCGATGGCCGTGGC
This sequence comes from Caprimulgus europaeus, assembly GCA_907165065.1. The sequence continues at coordinate 82,046,961 of OU015526.1, forward strand.
CGTGGGGAGACCGGCGGTGAGCGGGGCTGGAGCGCGGCGGGGTGCGGTGCCCGGGGCGTGGGGCTGAGCTACCCGAGCACGGTGCCGTGCCGGGGGTTGTAGGGGTGCAGTGCCCGGCGTGTGTGCGGAGGGCTGCGGGGCGGGATGCGGGGAGCGCGGCGGTGCCGCCGCCTATGCTCCTTCCTGGAGGCGGGGGACCCCGCGCAAAACTTTTTCTCCCCGTTTTGTGGCCGCGGCTCTTTGTTGCAGCGGGACCGGGCCCGGCGGCGGGCAGCTCCTCCCGGAGCCCGTGGCGTTGAGCCGCACGGGGCAGCGGGGACGCTCCGGGGGTGGTCCCCGGGCTGCTCCCGCCGGGGCTGGGGCCGCCTGCCGTGGCTCGCCGCGGGCGTGTCTGCCCCGCCGGTTCCCGTGGATGGGGGAACTCGGGAGCGGGAAGGGCTGCGCTCGTAGCGGGTGGGCAGCCGGGCGGGGAAGTGCCCGCAGCCCCTCGGGAGAGGTTTGGGGCGTTCGGCTGCGGTGGGTGATGGCTTTCCCGGCGTGAAAGTCTTCCGAGGGGCACACGCGTGCTGTGCATCTTCCAGCGTGACCGTTTTTCTGGGGATCTGGTGAGCGGGAGTTTTTTTATATCCATTTGAGAAAGACAAAGGATTTCCCCTTTACAGAGAGAAAGGGAAAAAACCAACAACAACAACCAAACCCACCAAAACTAACAGATGCTGTTCTCGAAAATAAAAAGCCTCTCCTGCATCCAGCTTGCAGAAGCGTGAATGAAACTCCACCATGACCGGACTGAATGCACTTTTGTGCATCGGCCGGGGGAGGGAGGGAGGGAGACTTGACCGACTTCCCAGTAACTTTTTCAGGGCTTGCAAGTAAAACAGATGTTGCCCATGAGAGGGGGACTTGAGTGTGGCTCCATCTCCTAGTAAGAAAATGGTCTGTGTTCAAGATGTGAGCAGAATGAGGTGGTTTCTTTCAGCGTGTATGATGTGCTTATGGATCTGCGGGGCTATACGGTTTCTCTGCTGTGGCAAAGTTAAAGTATGAAGATGGGGTTAATGGTGTTACTGGAGGTGAGGAAGTTAAGCTGCTGAGCAAAATAAGAGCTGATGCTTTGTTAACAGTGTGCCTATAAGTTATACCAGCTGTTTGTAAGGCTTCTTCTGAAATCATTCCTTCATCTTAAGGTCTAAAGCATGCTTGGAAATGGAAGTTTGTCGTTCAGTGTAAGAGATGCATTGAAATCATTACTTCCCCCTGGTTTTTAGGGCAGGCTGAAGGGTATTGCTGAGCAGAGCCGTCTTGCTTTGTGTGGAGTAGCAGCCTCTCACTGATGACAGGCTCACAACGTGCCTTATTGCAAGACATGATTGTTATTTCTTCTTGTGTATGTGCTTCCTTTCTTTTTCTGGCATTGTATTAAACTGATGCCACTACTGAGCCTCTCACGTTTTCGGTTAAGCCAAGTCCACGAGCAATCCCAAAACAGCATCTATAGTGGGTTTTGCACCAGTTACACCAAGATCACGTCTGTGTGCTGCTGGTCCGGTCCAGGGGGACTGACTCCAGCATGAAAGCATCCTTCAGTGTGGGAGCATGGGGGAGAGGGAAGGATGAGGGCACTCAGCTTCATCCTGCTGGTGGGCAGAACATTCATCCCCCAAACTAGGTGGGTTTTGGAGAAGAGTTATGTTATCTCAGGGGTGATAAGAGAAGAAAGGACAGTGGGCTGGTATTCAGTAGATGTTGGGGATGTTTTTGTCTCCTGTACCTTCTTATCTAATCCTCTTTGCTACCACTTTGCATGCTGCTGTTGTGTTGCTGGGGGGTGGTGGGGAGTTTGAAGAAGTAGTTAATTATACAGTAGAGCAAGGCAAGGCTGATGAACGTTTGCCTATCAAACATTCAATGGAATAATCATATTTATAAGGGCCCTGAGCAGTATTGGCCGTGTTGGGAGGAGCATGGGGGTAGAGCTAAAGGAAAGGGGAAAGAGAAGGAATGAAATGAAAAGCGAGTCAGTTGGACTTAAAACCATGATAACATTCCTGAGTCACAACCTCCTGTGTCCTGGCAGGATATGACATTATGTTAATTGTAAAAGCATGCATAAAGAACAGCTCCAGCAAACGGCTCTGGAGTGTCTGTGTTTAATTGTAGCCAGGCAGGGTGTGTTTTGGTGGGACGGGCGGCTCTCATTTGAAGGCCCTGATCCCACAGATAGGAAGGCACATGGGTAATGTGCTGCCTGTAATTTCATTTGCCTTAATGGAGACTGATCTTGGTATGTAAATGCAAAGGCATGCATAAGCAAAGCTCTGTCAGGATGGGTGCTGGGAGCTGCCCTTGGACCTCCTGGCTGATGAAATCCATGCCTGTGCTTCAACATACCTTGGGGTAGAAGGATGCATGTGGTTCTCTGTGCTGACTCTGTTTGGGCTCAGTGTGAGATAAGCCACTTGCAGTCTGGAAACTGTTGAGATGTGCTAGATAGGAGACCTCCTCCCGGGCTAATTCCCAGGATCCTGGAGGATTTCTCAGTAGTTCAGAGCATGGAAGAGGGCTCTGACCTCCCTACCCCTGTCTTTGTTTATCCTAAATGTTTACAGAATCAGAGCTTTAGTCTAGTTAAAGGAGCAAAAGTAACATTTACTTGTGTGTATACACTAACGTATACTGCACTCCAAATCCAACAGAAATTGACAGGAAATGGAGCTGGAGCACAAATATTACATGGAGGCCATGGAAAACATTTTCTGAGAGATGAAAAAGCACAGTGCATTCTTCCATCTGTTTTAAAAATGCTTGGTAATGAGAGTCTGCCAGTTTCCATGGAGGAGAGGGAAGGAGAGAGACAAGAAGGTAGAGCAGGGCTCACAGAGCTGAAGAATCTCCATGCATTGTCCTTCTCTGAGCAGCAGATCCATCAACATCTGCTGGGGTCAGCGAGAGTGATGGGGCAGTGTCTTCAGAAAGCCACATCAACATGTGTTGGTGGGTGGAGCAGGGCCACCATGGCCACTGATTTTAGACCATGAGATGAGCACTAGGGAAGAGGACACACCTTTGTCTCTGTGAGTGTTTCTGTGTTCTTGCTGGTCGAGTATCTGGCCATCTTCACTGGCAAAGGTATGGCCAGGTGGGAGAAGAGCTATTGCATGTGGAGAGCTGAGCCTGAGAGAGGCTGGGGGATGAGGTGGGCCAGGGGTAGACCCTTGGGCAGGGAGTGGATTGTCATGCTGCAGGCACAGGTCAGCAGTCCCCTGGCTGCTTGGCAGCTTGTCACTGGGAGGTCACTGCGAGGCTGAGCTGTCTCTGGGGTTGGATATCTTACAGAGAGCATTGGGGACTCTACTCCCAGAGAACCTGGCGATGCTGTGGGCTTGGGTGGCACCGCTGAGGTTGCCAGGACCATGGCTTTTGCCTTCCTTTCCTGCTTTTAGCTGCAGAGTGTGGCTTTTTGGGGCTGTCCTGGCGCAGCTGCCTGTGCCAGGGAAGCAGACCTGGGCGGTGCACACAGGACTGGATTGTGAACTCTTCATTTCCTTTATTCACCTCGGTGCCTTGTCTGCAGTAGGAAATTATTTCAGACAATTCTTGTTGCTCTCTGTTCACGTTAACAATGGTGGGAACCTGCCTCCTCCTTGCCTTGTTTCCAGCACAGCCTCAGTCATGGGGTGGGTTATGTGTTAAAGCTTGGGGTCTCTAGCTTTTCCAGCATGAAGTGAGCTGACCTGGAGTCAGGATCTGATGGAGGGACTTGAAAAAAATCTTTGTTTTGTGTAGAAGAGATCACGGGGAATCAATTTTAGTGTCTGAGCAGGGCCTCTGAAATCATGATGGGGATTGATTAAGTAAGCAGCACGAATCTGAGAAGTAAAATATTTACTCAGAGCTGAGGCATGTCTTGGATGTCCCCTTCCCACCCTGCAGCTCCTGAGAGAGATGGCTTTGCTGGCTGGCTGGCTGCTCTGGAGAGACTTGAGGGTTGTCACTCCTTTTGTGCCCTTGCTAAGCCTCTTCCTCTTGAGGATATGCTGAGAGCCTGGGCACGAGGCTGCTCAGTAGCTGGTGGCTTGCTTGCCAGGAGAGATGCCAAGGGGATGGGGTCTTTTGTTGGCTTGGCAAATGCTTCTGCCTTGTCTGGCATCTTTTTTGGCTTGGTTTGGCTCTAGGCTTCAGTCCTATAAGCTACAGGAAAAGATAGTGAAGCAGCTTCAGCCTAGAACAGTTGGGTGCAGCCAGGTGATTTAAAAAGAAACCAAACCAGCCCCCCAGTAGTACTTGGAGCTTTTTTTAGGTACGTTATCTAGCTGCCTTTGCTTCCAGCTCTGTGAACAGCTCTCCAGCCTACTGTAGGAAGTGATGCGTAATAATGGTTCAGACAAACACCACAGTGCTGGTAGCATTCAGCATTAATACTGCTGGAGAATGCTCCAGATCACAGGCAGAAAACCAGTTTCAGGGTCTTGCTGTCTTAGCTAAGGACAGCAGGAACAAAAAAATTACCTCAAATCTTCTTCTTCTTCTATTATAGGTGCTAGTTTGCATGCTGCTGTGTGATGCATTTAGGGAGATGGGAATTAGAGATGCTCCTTCATGACATCTGGCTGCTTTTCCCCCTCTGTGCTGTGGTGTTTGGTTTAGACATATGTGGGCCAGGACTTGCAGGAGTAGCCAGAGCTGTTTCCATCCAGAGCTCGGGCAGGTGTGATTAACGTGGGTGTAGGCATTGCATGGGGTGGTGGAGAAAGCTGTGAGAAGGAGGAAGCAGCTCCCTGTGGTTTTCCATTAGGGATACCCAGCCCTTCTGCAGGCTTTGTCCTTGTGTTTGTGCTCTCTGCTCGTCCTGCAGAGGTGATACCCGCTGCTGGCATGAGGCATGTAGTCCAAAGGCTGCTGCTGCCATTTCCCTCCTAGTGCAGTTGTTTTGCTGAGCTCTGCAATTGATAAATCTTGAGCTATCTTTGGGGCTCGTGATTTAAAGGTACAGGCTGTGCCTGTCCGTAGAAAAGTGGCTAAATAGCCTGAGGATCTGAATTTGCAATCAGAGCTTTTGAAGTTGCTGGAAGCACCGAGGAGCTGAATCTTTTTCTTGCAGGTTTAGGCTTTTTTTTTTCTTTAGTAGCATCCCACAGAAGGTGATGGCCAAAAGCAGACTACTACTGGTTTTTGGGGGGCAGATTTTTAGGTTCTTGTGTTTATTTGTTTGGTTTTTGTCTCAGTTTATAGCTTCTTCAGATCTTTCTGTTCTCTAATTGGGTTTCCTGGTACCATTTCTGCATCCCAGGTTTTTTTTTCAGATGGAAGTATGTTGTTGAAGTACTGTAGTTGTGGGTTATTTCTTTACCAGGTCTGGTCATGAATACTTGGCACAAGCTAATAGAAAAAGACTTGTTTTAGAAACATTTTGGTTTTGCCACAGATGTTGCTGTCTTTGCCAGTGGCTCCTGAGAACTAATTCCTGTGCACAGCAGTGGTTCTAATAGGAATTGTTCCTCAGAATCTGCATGCATCTCCTGTATTTATTCAGAACTCTCTTCACCTCTCTCACATGATGGGAGTGGAAGGGGAGGAGGAGTGTTTTGAATCCTGAGGGAGATGTTTGGGGCTGTCTGTGGGTCTGAAGGTGTTCTGTGATGTCTGTAGGTGTTTTGCCAGGGGGTTATCTGGGCGCAGTGTCAGTACCACATCTCGTGTAAGCAAGAGACTCGACAGAATCTATTTGTCAGACGTGTGGTGAATGCACCCAGCGTGCTAGCTGCTTTATTTAAGCACATTACTGTGGCTTGAATTAAGTTTCTGACAGTCTGGTCTTGGCAGAGCCTCTGTTTTTGTCTGTAAACAAAATGAAGGTGGGAGAGGAGCGAGTTGGGTAGATGGCTTGCCTGGCTTGCTCGGCGAGTGACAGCGCGAGCTCGCCTTGCCCTCTTCCGCGGGGCAGCAGGGTGATGGAATCACAGTGAGGTACCAGAGCACCAACTGCAGCAGAGCTCCAGTTCCAGCTCTGCTTTTATTCTTCCAGATAGAGGTTCCCACTCGTTACCACAGCCAAATCTTCATGTTTTAAAGCACACAAATCATCTCCTTTCAGGCCTTGTGAAAACCCATCTCCTCGGATCTGAGTCAGCCTAGGAGCTTTTGGCAGCTTTCAGCTGAATGAAGAATAGCAAAGTGACAGTCCTGGCTTTATTTTTCCAGGACAAAATTTGGCAGGCAGCAGCCTAGCTTGGAAAGAAGTTTGCAACCTGGAAAGGTGAAGGTGTCTGGTTATCATTGACACTCGTTCTTGGCACCTCTCTACCATAATGTGGATTACCCCACATCCTCCAGATGCGTGCAGGAAATGTACAGGGTTGCCAATAAAGAGCTTTTGCATAAATGGAGTTGAGTTTTCCTTTTCTTCCTGCTTATGATTAAAGATTTCTCTTTTCTCCATCTCTCTTTAATCAGTAGAATTGAATTTCTTGGATATCTGCAGAATAAACTTAGAAACAGCATGGCTAGTGGTATTTCAATAGTCTTTGGTTTTGTTTTCTTCCTGGTCTGAGATGTCAAGGCTGATAATTTCAGCAAATACTGAATTAAATAACTGGAGACAGTTCTCATTTATTCCCAGCTTCTCCAGCTGAAGGGGAGGCTGCCATCCTGTGAACAGGTATATTGCGTGCCGTAAAAGCTAGCAGTGATTATACGGCTTAAGGCAGCCATCTGGGGCTGAACGTGTGCACAGTCCTCAAATCTTCCTGTCAAGACCCCGAGAGGAGCAGGGATTTTGCTGGATCATCTGCTGACTGACTCCAGTGGTAAATCACAGCACTTCACCACCACCTCTGTTGCCTGCTGCTTTTTCCTCCCACAAAGCTGTTTCATATCCGGGTTGGGCTGTGGCAGGTCTCGTTGTCCCGTTTCTTTCTTGGTCAGTCACTGAGTTCTGTGCTCTGAATTTTTTTGGTCTGTGTGTAAGCTCAAAGTGTAGACACTGAGGGGGGGATTTATTTCTCAAATCCATGTCAGCAATTTTATCTATAAAGCTTTCCTTAGTTGTGGTCAGGTAACTCAACTTGCTGAGAAGAAACAATGAATTAACAATTATGTCTTTGTTAGTTTGTAGACTCAGAAGATGAAGATTTTTAATTACACTTGAAAATGGTTTAATTCCTGTATATTGTATATAATTTCCAAGCCAAGAAAAATCCTTAATGCTTTTAAATGAATGCTTTTCTGCCACCAAGTATCTTTTATCACAGGAAACGCTGACCTAGTCTCATTCTGTTTCATCTGTCTCATTAATATGGAATAGATGGGACTTTAATATGGCAACTGAAGCAAAGCAGGGAATTTCAGCTGATATCTGACAAAGGCAAGCTGAGATTAAATGGCATCCAAGTGCAATCTGCTATATATAAAGTAATTGGCATTTTCCAGGAGCATTTGACCTAATTCATGTTTTTCTTTTTTCTCCTCGTGCCCCCTCAAATCTGTTTTCAGAGGTTGGTTAGTCATCAGGATTTGTGAGCCTGCTCCTGGGAAGGTGCTTGGTGCCAGCCAGCCCTCTGAGCACTCGTGGGGGTGAGTGGTGCCAAGCATCTCTGGGGAGCAGGTTCCTGAGGGTGCTCCCCTCGTTGGTGTCATGGCTGATGTTTGAGAAGTTCCTATATGGACCAGGCATGAGCAGGGTCAGAGTGCTGTCTCTGCACCTGGAAGATGCTGTTCCACTGTGCCAGACCCACTTGAAGAGGCATCGGACAAATCCCTGGCCAGAGTCTGGAGCAGCCCTCCTCCCTGGCTTGGAGTGAGCTCCTGTCTGTCTTGTAGGGCTAATAATTGTTCAGGTCTGGCAGGAAGTGGGAGGTTTTGGTGACTGAAGCATAAAGCTGCCAGTGTCCAGTGGAAAGTGGCACCAGATCTAAGAGCTGCTTCACACTGGGGAAAACTTGTCTGTGAAGTCTCTGCCTTGGCCTGGGGCCAGCTCTTCAGCAAAGCAGCAGCAAAAACCCTTCCTGATGCTCTGAATTACAAAGAACCTGAGCTGAAAGTTGAGACTAAACAGCTCCTCAGAGCAGTGCCTTACCTTCTGGGATGCACAGTTGACGGTCACCGAACAATTCAATTTAGTTTCTGATATATAATTGTCAGAAAGTAGTAGTGTCAGGGGACCTCGTGCTTTTTGTTTCCAGGTAGCTGAATATTCATCCAGCTGAGAAGCACTTTTGCTGTTCAGCATTTGGAGTTACGCAATTACTCATTATCAGATCATTAATTACAAGAGCCTCGTGGGATTAGGGCTTGTACAGTTGGCAAGCTGCAAGTTTTTCAGCTCCTGGATGGTCTTGGGCAAATTTTTAAATGCATTTTGTTTTCTTCATCTATAAAGCAGACAGTAATTCCCTTGTTCTGTAAGGTGCAAAGCTGTGATCAATGAATTGATAGCCTGGCTGTAGTCACCTTTACAAGCCCAGCCTACTGCACCAGATCTAGTGAGATCTCTTGGCACTGAAGCACTGCCAGACTCATGCTTTTAATTAAAAACACTTTCAAGAAAATAACTGTTTAAATAGGGTGATGTGCAAGTCCGGTTTTCAAGCAGATTTAATGAGGAAGAAGGGTTTCAAAGTGAGCAGTGACCTTGTTTCTCCTGAGTTTATGTAAGTGCAGTTGAGGGCAATTTTCATGCAGAGCATTCCATAGACATAGCAAGTTTCTCTGTTGTAGGCCAGAAGCACTTAAACATCAAAGCCAGAGGTGTTTTGGTTTTGTTGTTTAAACAAAAAAACATGATTTGAAATCGTAGTCAGGCATGTGACTCGTCTGTTACTGAGCACAGCCACATTCCCCCGGGTCTGGCCTCTCCAGGAACGGAGCTCAGAAGAGCAGTTTTTCCACGGGATGTGCGTTACTTGGGTTTGATATAACCTAAGGAAAGCAATTTTATTATTTTTTTTAATAGCCTAACCAAGTGACTTGATGATTTCTTCCAGTGGAATGAGCCAGGAAGCCAGAAGTCTAAATCCAGGCAGGCTAGCTGAGGTCCAGCTTACATGCAGTGAAGGGAAGTGTCAAGTTCACACACACAGGCTAGAAAATGTTGATGTTTCTGATGTGAAATAGGTGGTTGGTCCCTCTGTGAAATTCACAGTAAGAAGTCCCAACAGAAGAGCAGGCACATGCTGTCACCATCCACACTAATTACGGTAGATGAGTCTTTCTGGACTGTGTGTGCTGAAATTTCTTGGCCATTGGAAGCTGTTCAGGACCTGGTGCTTCTGGTTTGATGCAGTGCCTTGCAGAGCCGGGTCACGGCCCAGCATCTTGGGTTCAGAGGTGCTGGATGGTGGATGGGTGCCATCCTCCTGGCTTCTGTACAAGTAGGAAGACTATAAATCTGCTCTTGAGGCTTAAGCTCCAGTTGGCACCCTTGGGGGCTACAGAGTGTCCCAAGGAGATGCAAGTGACGGCACCATGCACCCAAGGAAGGGCTGCTTTCCTGCCTGCACTGACTCTGCTGGGGTCAACCTGTGCTGGCCAGCTGCAGGACCAGGCTCTTGTGCTGCATCAGTGCTGTGGTGTGCGGTGTGCGAGCCCTAATGCTGCGTGTGCAAACCCAGCTCCTTCTCTTGGACAGTTGTGAGGGGAAGGGAGGAAGAGCTGGGCCTGAGCCTTCCTCTCTGAAGGCTTCCCAAGCCCCTAGAGCAGTTATGTACCTGTCAGACCCCAGCTGCTCTGGGGTGTGAGCAAGCCATGCAGCGCTGCTTGTGGCTCCACAACCATTGCTTTGAGCAGTGCAGAGATAGTGCTGCATCTCCAGCCTTTGTGGTGTTAACGAGGAGCGTGCAGCAGCAGATCACTTTGGTGTGTCTCATTCAATAACTGGAGCCAAGGGCAAAACCATGTACTGCCATGGGAGTTGTGCCCCAGTTCTGGGACAGGCAGGTCTGCAGCATTGGAGTTGTAGAGGGTGTCAGAGCAGGGAGCTCCTGCGCGTGAACTCCTCGTGCCGGGTCCTCCGCAGGAAGCGCTTGCTCCGTGCAGGCCAGATTTGCCTTTGGCTCTGTTTGTCTTCCCCAATCCTTCACTTTGGCTCCTTAAAGCTGTGACAGGATTTGCCTGCTCTGTCAGGTCTTTGAGGCCTCGGTGCTGCAGAGTGATGAAGGGCAGCGCAGTGGAGCCTGCCCGCTCGGCAGCACCCTGCTCGTCTGTCACAGTCGCTCTCGCTCCCGCTCAGCTCCTGCTCTGCTGTTCAGTGCTGTGTGCTGGCACTGTCAGTTGGCCCAGCTAAGCAGTTCAGTGCTTTGATTACCTGATGTGCCCTGCTGCCTGTCCTGTGCTTCCAGGAAAAAACCAAACAACAAAAAGAATTGAGCTGGAGCCTGGGAAATGGGATCCCGCATGGGCAGCCCGTGACCTGCGTGGGACCCTAGCTAAAGGCCGTCTGCCTCTGCAGATCTCCCTGCAGGAGGGCAGCCTGGCATGAGCTGCCCCTGCTCACATCTGCCCAGGCAGTGGGGTGAGAGGTGACTGGCACACCTGGGCACTAGGCCACACTTGGTTGGATTGATACCTCCTGGAGGGGGGAAAAAAAGGATGAGAAGTCTGAGTAATGTCAATATATAAAGTTACAGCGTAAAGTAACTGCAGGAGATGGAAGTGAATGGCAAATCCTCTTGTTTATTATTGTTACTCTGAGAAACAGCCTTGTAAAATGTTCCACTCTTCCCTGCCCCAAGTTGTCCTTGAGCTATGTATTTCAACAAAGCGGAGTACAAGGTGTATTGTGTGTACACATAAGGTTGCAAGACTTTGAATTCTACCAGGTATGTGTTTAGCTTGACTGTCTGGGAGAAGCCTGAGCAGCTGGACTGCTCAGATGGATGGGATGCTGGAGGATTTGTTCTGTCCACTTTTGGGGTGTGTCATGGAATAACATTGGAAGTGTGGGTTTAATTTAACACTAGTCTGTTACAAGCAGTGGCATGGATTGCTACAGCACAAGTCTCGACAGGAGGGCAGAAATTAAAAGTAACTGTGGATCTGACTGCTTTTGCCTTCCTTTAAAGCACAGATATGACTGGGGTGGACAGTCCAAGCAGAGTGTTGTGGCTGACTTGAATTCAGCTGTGGGGGTGAGCGCTGGCTCTAGTTTCACCTTTTAGCAGAGCTCTATTGACAGCTAATGGATGTTGCAGCATCCTGTGTATGGAATAATTTATGAATTTGCAAGGTTATTCCAGTGAGCACATGGGTGAATGCCAGCGGTTCACAAATCTCTGCCAATGGTCTTGTGAGCAGCAGCTTGCTGCAGGAAAAACAACACTGGATTAGGTCTGGGTCATGTTTGGAAGCGTCACACTGAATCCCTAAAGCCTGGCCCTTCTGCAGGGCAGCACTGGGCTCTAGGCAGGGTATTCTGCAGTCAGCAGAAATGTGTTCAATATGAGTATTCTTCATGTATCAAACCAGAAGTGGGAAGAGACCCAGGGGGAGATTTTTAGCTACCAGCTCTTCCCAAGCAGCCTTTGCAAGATCTCTGGCACGAGGGAAGACAGCCCTGTCATGTCACAACTGGGACTGTCTGGGTGAGTGCCGTGTCGCTCGATCTCGCAGCTCCACGGCAGCTCGGTACCGTTACAGACCAGGTTTTTGGCTGGGGTGGGTGGTGTTGGGTGCCTTTGCTGCAGCTGAAGCCTTCCCTGAGCACCAAGGTGTGAGAGCCAGATGTGAACCCAGCAGCACTCCCCTGCCCATATCCAGTTTTTCAACCTCCTGCCTTTAATTAAACTGTCGCGACAGGGGAGGCAGAGCAGGACCCGGGTACCAGAAGCCAAAGGTCCTGCTCACAAAGGCGTTTGGGAGCCTTGGTATGCGGATGGGAATCCTTTGGCAGGGTGTGGGGCAGGGTCAGTTTCTGCCTCCCAGTCTTTGTGGTTTGTTTGCTCTCTGCTCATCCAGCAGGGCTGAGAACACCATTCCAGTTTGGCATTTTCCCCTTGTCTTGGTTTTGATCACAAAGCATATCCTCATACCTGAGACACACCACAGATGATAGCTACCGCTGTCCTGGCTTTGCTGGGACAGAGTTCATTGTCTTTTCTGTGCTCTGGGTTCAGGGGAGGTTTGCTATGAGGAGAATGTTGATCAAGTGCTGATGTTGTGAGGTGCTGCTGGAGCCCAAGGCCGCTGTGTTTGGCCGGTTCTCAGCTGCACTGGGACTGGGAGGGAGAAGCGTAGGGAACAGCAAACCCCAGAGCTGGCACTGAGATGTGCCAATGGGATATTCCAGATCAGAGCACATCATGTTTAATATATTATCTGGGGCTGATTGGAAAGGGGAGTGATTCTCTTGGGCTCTCGCTCTCCTGGGATTCTGGTTTCAGTTTGGGATTGTCACTCCTTCCCGATGGTTATCCCGGAACAGGCCGGGTTTGGTCGGCGGGTGTTGAGCAATTGCACTCTGTATCACTCACTTGTATATTTTATTACCATTATCATTATCACTACTATTTTAGTATTAGAGGTTTTTTTGAGTTTTCTTTTTATTACTAAACTGTTCTTATCTCACCCTACAAGCCTCCTTACCCTTGCCCCCCAGTCCTCTCCCCTATCCCCCGTGAGTGGGGGGAAGTGTCTGAAGGGCTGTGTTGGCTGCTGGCCAAGGGCCAGCCCAGTGAAACTCTCACACCGCTCTGTGAGCCATCAAGAGCATCGTGCTGTCTTGCTTTGCAAAAGTTCCTGTGCACCTTTCAGCTGTGAGAATCCTTCTTGCCCTGAGAATAATTCACAGAATCCCAGAATTGCCTTGATTGGAAAGCACCTTAAAGATCGTGGAGTCCAACCATGAACCCCACATAGACCAGTCCCCACTAACTCCTGTCCCTCAGCACCGTGTCTACACGACTCTTCAATCCCTCCAGGGATGGGGACTCCACCGCTGCCCTGGGCAACCCCTTCCAATGCCTCTGAACCCTTTCAGCAAAGGAATTCTTCCTCACATCCCATCTCAACTGCCCTGGGCACAATTACAGAAGACTACAGGACTTGCTGTAGTTAGTGTGACCTGGTGTGTCTTTGCACCTTAAGCCTCCAGACTTTATCCCACGATAGAGCAGTGCTTGCGTGTGAGCAGCTGGAGTGGTTGGCTTCCACAGGAATGGTTTTGGTGATGTTAGAGCCCAGGAACATTTTGTGGTTCCTCAGCTGAGCTATGGGATGGAGGAGGCATGGCCTTCAGACAGGAGGATGCAACTCCTGCCTCAGGTTTGTTCGTGGAGGTTGGGCTGTTGCATCAAGTAGGGAAACCTGCCCAGCAGAAACTCCCCAAAGACCCCCAGGGGTGGCAGGGTGTTATTCCCTGAGAGGGGACAGCTTTGTAGCTCAGCCTTAGCTGTCAGCTGTAGGGCAGTGGCCAGGGCAGGGTGCTGCCAGCCTCGTCCTGGGGCTGCCGTGCCAGCTCACTGCCGGAGCAGTGCCGGACCACTGGAGTGCCAGTTCACTGTTCTCGGGTGAAAGACCCCCTGTCCCATGTAAGCTTTTAAACAAGTGTTGGCTGTGACGTGCAGGATCTTCTCTTTCCTTGGAAGAGGCTGATAACCAAAGCACGTTTTCACTGCAGGCCTTTTCCTGGCAGAGCCATGGCGCTGGGAAACACGAGGAGGTGTTTATGGCCAGCGGAGCCTTGCCAGTGAATGTCCTGTTTCATAGGAAGAAAAAGGACATTTGCAGGTACCCCCATCGTGTTGTCAGGATAAGCTGGGTCTGTGCTTGGCGTGCTCAGCGAGGAGCACCGCTTCTCCCAGCTGTGGGATACCCAGGGGCTCTGCAGACCCGGCTACGCTGGCAGCTGCTGCTTTCAGAAGCCTCAAATAACTTGTTCCCTGTCCTCACGGAGCTTTTCCCTTTGCCTGCAGTGAAAGCATCTCCCCTCTCATTGCCAGGCCAAGTGTTGCTTCTACTGTGTGTGTAAAGGACTGCTCTCTGCCTCCTCTCTTGTTCCAAAGGGCATTGTAGTGACAGGTTGAAATGCAGTGTAATCCTCAGATGTTCTGGAGCTTTAACGTACACCACGAGATCAGTGAACATGCAGCTCTGCTGGGGACCGTGTTGGGACACAGAGCTGGTGGAAAAAACAGCTGTAGGAAGGTCCTCAGTTCAAGAGGGACAGGGACCTTCTGGAGAGAGTCCAGCGGAGGCCACAGAGATGCTGAGGGGCTTGGAGCATCTCCTATGTGAGGAGAGGCTGAGAGATCTGGGACTGGTCAGCCTGGAGAAGAGCAGATTGAGAGGGGACCTTATCAATGTCTCTAAACACCTGAAATGTGGGGGCCAGATGGATGGGGCCGGGCTCTTCTGGGTGGTGCCCAGGGACAGGACAAGGGGCAATGGGCACAAACTGGAACACCAGAAGTTCCAGAGAAACTGAAGGAAAAACTTCTTTCCTGTGAGGGTGTTGGAGCCCTGGGCCAGGCTGCCCAGAGAGGGTCTGGAGTCTCCATCTCTGGAGATGTTCAAACCCACCTGGACGCTTTCCTGTGCACCCTGGTGTAGGGACCCTGCTTTGGCAGGGGGGTTGGACTTGATGGTCTCCTGAGGTCCCTTCCAACCCCACCAGTCTGTGATTCTGTGAAGGCTGTTTGTGGAACTGGAGGGTGTGTGTGTGGGGGGAACCAAAGCCAGAGCCCCCTTAGTGATGGTGATAGGTGTAGGGAAGGGATGCAAGGACTAGAAAGTAAGTTTCCCTCATTTTAAAGCTCCAAGTCTCCATACCTGGATCATGTCAAAAGGTGTCAAGCTGTCTGCTGTATTTTGTAACAGATTGGAAGGGGACTTCCATGTGCTGTCCAGAGCTCAGAGCAGAGCTGTGTCTGTCAGACATCTATTCATCATTAAGGGAATTAATTTGATTAAGTGTATCTGGTGGTGTTAATACGTGGCTGCTTCCCCCTGAAGTTTGTAAATCAGTTTGCTCTCCTGTGCTGTTAAATAACTGACTGCAGCATCCCTGATCAGCTGCGTGCATGGGTGATGCTGGATGAATTCTCAGCGCACAGCAGGGCCCAGATCCCTTTGCTGACACCAGGGGACATTCACGAATAAGCCCCCAGAAGACAGAGCCGTTTCCTCTCCTGCCAGTGTGCCCTGGGACTGGCTTCTGGGAACAGACGTACTGCCCACGGGGCTCTCGGTCCTGGAAATCCTTGGTGTTTGTGTCAGGCTGCTGTGCAGTGTGCTTCCTGACTTAGAGGGGTTTTTTTGCTTTTTTGTTTGGTTGGTTGGGGTTTTTTTATTTTCCTGGTGGAATAAACTTTGTGTGTCTGGAACATTGGGCACTCTAAAGTTGATAGTAAGTTTTGGACCAAGATCTCAGAATTATCTACAAGTAAGGAAAGGATTGTGTGGTTACAGGATGCATTTAATTAGTGTCTGGAGCTTAGCCACCAATGTGACTTTACTTTATGGACATACTGTTAGTATTTTCCTTTAGAAGCTTTTGCTTTCATTGTGTAGTTGTTCAAAATACCATTTTGTTCATAAAACTTAGCAACAGTAAAAAGAAAAATATTTTTCTCTCGCTTATTTCTTTATACTGTGCCTTCATATGCTGTTTCCATTGAGCTTTTTTTGTTGGGGGGTATATATGTTTCTTTTTCTAGACCAAAAATTAAAGTTGTTGTCCAAGAAAAGCGAAGTTTATGGAAACATACCACTTGGCTGAAGGTTCAGGAGGTGGTGGCATCTGAACTGACTTGCATGAAGGGGAAGTGTGGGACCTCAGTGTTTTATTTACTTATTTTTCCTTTCATGTTGCTCAATCTTGAAGAGATTTTCCCCTTCCCAGCCCCATTTTAATTTAATTTAATGTGGTGCTTTGTCTTTTCCTGCCTGCTGGTGTGTAAGTGGTGTTTGTGGGAAGTTGAATGTGAGATTAATCTCTTCAGGATTGGGCTTCCTTCCCTGAAATCTAGAAACCTGTTATCAGGCTGGGCTGCAGCCTCTCTGCTAGGGACTGAGCTTTAAGAGAGGAGAAACTGCAGCCTCTGAAAGTGCATCCCTGCACAGAAACTTTGAGTTTGGTCCCAAGTGCTGGGACATCCAGCTGGGTATGAGTGCAGAAGCACCTTCACTGGGAGAGAAGTCGGTCACTGAGGTGGCAGCTGTGCCAGCTCTGTCCCCTTGCACACCACCCAGCCTGGCAGCACCGAGCTGGCTCCGTTTCCAGAGGATGGGGAAGGAGGAAAAGGGTGAGTGCACCTTGTGCTTCACTGAGAGACATTCACTAAGGAGGGCCATGGAGCAACTTCTGCCAGTTCTGCATCTGGCCTTATTGGCATTATTAGGATTAAGCTAATAAATCTGCTTGAAATCCTGGCTGAAGGGAGGTGGCCGCTCGCCAGCCCTGTGTTGGGGAGGAAGAGCTTTCTCCAGGCTGGGGTATGGTCTGTGTGACAGGCTGTAAAGCTTGTACCACACACTGTGCTCTGTCCTTCTTTTCCTAGTACTTAGCACCTGTGACTTCCCTTTTTCTATCAGGCTTGATGTTTGCCTTTGTTACAGGCTTGAGAGAGTTCTGCAGTACAGCGCAGGTGTAAAATGGGTGGTTTTGGGGGACTTTGCATAGGTTTCAGTAAAAAGTTGTCCTGTTGGCTTGCTTTTGTGGACAGACAATTGTATTTACAATCTTGACCTTAGCCTCACAGCCAAGGCAGTGTCTTCTTCTCGGGATTTCCAGGGGGACTGGGAAGTGCTCGTCTCAAAGCTGCTCTTAAATGATGCAAGACTACATGACAGCTTGGCTCTTGCCGGTGCTTGGGAGCCTGGCTGGTTGAACACCCCTCCACATACATCCATGCTCTGAGTTGTGTTCCCCACAGAGACCCAGGCAGTGTGCTTTGTTGTCTTCTCTCCAAATACAGCCCAGCCAGTGGGTGGGGGACTGAGGGGCTGTTGCAGAAGAGAGCAGTGGTTTCCTAGTGAAGTCCCACCACTGAAGGACTCATCTGTCCATCTCTGAGATGTGCTCTTACATGGCTTTTTTTTCTCTTTTAAGTGGCAGCAGGCAGGCAGTGTTCAGATGTCCAGACCTGCCTGTGTTTGCTTGGAGACCACATAAATATACTGGAGAACATGTAGTGAGCTGTGGTTTGAGCCCAGCTGCTTAGAAATGGTGAGTGTCTTGGTGGAAAGGGTGATAGTATGAGCCCTGGGAAAGGAGGAGAGGAGAGGCAGGCAGGGAGAAGGGTGAAAGTCACCTCTGAGCTTTACCTGGGGCCACAACTGGTATTAGTTCATGATACCAGACTTCTTAGTCATTGCCAGGCTGGCTTGTAGCACTCGTGTCAGGTGGGTGTGTAGCCACAGCAGTTTTAAAAAGACAGGTTTGTCTGTCCTCCTGCATTTTGCTGAGAAGTTAAGGCCTGGATTGCCCCAGCTCGGGTAGGCTTTGTTATTTCAGTTGCCTCAGTGGCTGTTCCTGCCTGACTACAGGTAAAGGCACAAGAAAATAAAGGCAGATTGTGGCTGGTTTTTATCCTGAATGCCATGCAGTTATCTGCTTTTCCAGGTCCTTTCTCCTTTGCAGCTGTTCCCTCCCAGACCTCTCTCACACAGACCAAGCTGCTGCTTTTCCTCAAGGTGATAAAATTGTAGCCTTCAGAAATTACATTCTGTGGCTGGTCAAAATTGTGTCTTTTCCTGCTGAGGAGCACCTCACTGTGACATGAGCTGCACTGAGGAAAGCCTCACAGGTTATAGAACAAGAGTGAGGACAGCTGAGGTTGTCTAAGGGAGCTCTGGCTGCTCCTCCCTGGAAGTGTTCTCGGCCAGGTTGGATGAGGATTTGAGCAACCTGGTCTAGTAGAAGGTGTCCCTGCTTCTGGCAGGGGGGTTGGGATTGGGTGAGCTTTAAGGTCCCTCCCAACCCAAACCATTCTGTGACTCCAGGAATTGAAGTTCTTGGTGTGATCTGACCTTGGTCTGGTGGGAAAGCTTGCCCAGCCTTTCCCAGAGCTGAAATCCAGCTGGGAGCTGTGCGAGGGCTGTATGTGCTCGTGAAGGGGACACGCCGGGGGGCTGAGAGGCTCTGCCAGGAACATGCTGCCTGCTGGGACAGGCACGCAGCAGGGACTGGGGGTTTGGTGCTGGCCCTGTCGTCCTGCTGTGTGTCTCAGCAAGCTGGGGGCTGCACATGAAGCCCCTGCCCTCTGTGCTGGCACAGACCCCCTGCCTCTTGCTGGAGATCCAGCCCTGGGGTGGAAGCTCTGCTCAAACAGCTCGGGAGTCGGGTGCATGCAGGGAGCTGTGATGTGGCCTCGTTGCCTTTATAATCTATTCCCAGTTGGGCCAGTGAAACTATTTATTGAATTCCCCAGGAATCCCTGCCTTAGTAACAGAGGTGTTTGGAAATAGGTCCCCACAAAAGGGACAAGCCTGACAGTAAGTGTCACTGCCTGTCATTGGGGGAGGGATCCCTTCCTGCCGGGCTGTGTCCTGCAGGAGAACCCCACTCTTGTTTTAGGGTGGCTGGTGTCTTCCTGAGCCCCCTCTGGAGGCGAGAGCACTGGGAGGGTCTGGAGAAGGCAGGGATCAGTGTTGTTGGCTGTCTGCTCTGGGAATGGTGTCAGAATGTTCCTGTGGAAAAGCCTCTGCCTTTCTAGTGCCTGCAGGGGGTTCAGCCTCGCTGGCACCCCGCTCCTTTTTATCCCCTCTGCGGAGGACGTGCAGCCGGTGAAGCACGAGGTGAGAACAGTTGGGGCTGCAGGAGTCCCTTGCTGGTTGGCAGCACCTTCCAGATCCCCTGGAAGGGTTGTGCTGGGGCACGGCACGAGGCAGGGAGGCAGCACCAGGCTTCTCTGCCTTGGCTGCGGTGTCTGCTAAGCCTCTTTCCAGTTGACTTGTTCCAGATGGCAGGTAGCTTCATTTGGGCTGGCTTCCCTTGCTTGCTGTCGTGGGCTCCTCCTGAGTTAATTAGCAGATGAAGTTGATGGTACCCATGCCTTGCTGTCTGCAGTCATGGAGGTCTGATGTGTGGGGGCTGGGGGGGACAGGGAGGACAAAGTAATGTTTTTTGGTGCTGGCTGGGGCTACCCTGGCTGACTCCAGTGGGAGATGTGATTTCAGCTCTCTCGCTTCCCTCTTGGAGACATCTGCTTGGTGGAACATCTCTGACTTCCTAGCTAGTTCCTCTGACTCTGGCAAAAAAAAAATAGTCATAGGAGTTGGATTTTCTTGCTGGTCTACTTGGTGCAAGGGCTGAGAACATGTTTTGGAGAGGAGAAATGTTCATGTTCAGAAGGGAGTTTGGCTGTGCCGTGTAAGTGGCCTTGGTGGCCTGTGCTGTGGTGGGGACGTGCAGGTCTGGAACACCTCTCATGCTGCATTACTTGTAGGTAGTTGTGAGCAGCTGAGTTAGCAGTTAGAGTGTAAGGAAAGCCTTTTCCCTTTTCAGGGTTTGGGGAGAAGAGCTCAACATAAACTCTAGTGCAAAAAGTAAGCATGAGGCAGAGCAAGATGCTTCATGTTTATGGGAGTTGGTTTAGATCTCTGGAATAAAAGTCATCCCTGCCACAAGACAAAAACTGGAGCTGTGAAGCTCATCCTTGGATTCCTTGTGATGAGATAGTTAATCCTTTCTTCTGGTGCTGCAAATGTTTATTTAGCAGTCTTATGCAGTTCAAACATTCTTGAGTGTACGTTGGGCAATGGCTGTTGTCCTGTCCAGGGATTCTTTAGGAGCTGGAGCATCACCAGGAGTGTAGTGATCTTCAAATGCCTTTGTGATCCTGCCCCTTTGAGGGTGATGGATGTGGAGAGGGCTGTGGGAACATTCCTGTCTGTGGGCTGCACGTGAGAAAAATGTTTTGTCTTGCACTGCCTGTTGAGTCCAGAAATGTGAAGTCTCTGTAGCAGTCTGTCAGTGCAGAGAAACACCAGGTGGGTAAAAAAGGCCTGGTGTAGAGTGGCCTTCTGGTCCCATCTCTCACTAATGATATCAGTTATGACTGTGCTGCAGACCTGGATCTGATGTGCTTTTCTCTGGAGGAACTCTGGCCAATTAACTTTTTTTTTTTTTTGGAAAGACAAAACACAGTCTTTCAAGACAACCACAAAAATTTTGAATTAATGAAGTGGAGGGAAGGAAGCACTTGAGCTAAAATGGGGAATTGCTCCTTGAAGCTATGTCCTACTTATGAAAATTGTTGTATAGGCTTTCCCTGTTCCAGGCAGGAGAATTTAAGCCTTGCTGAAGGCAAGCGGGGAACGCTGTTGCTGTTGAGTCAGTTGAGAGCTTGAAGTCTGCAGACTAATGTTTCAAAACTGTCAGCTAAATAATTCAATAAACCTTGGCCTTTTCCTCTGCATGCAGATTCAGTTCAACTTAATTCCACTGAAAAGGGAAAACTGCATGCTAAAGCAAATGAAGTTATTGGTAATCCTCTGTCTTCCTTTGACCATTTCTTATTAACAGTGAATGACTCCTCTGGTGCCCTGGAAGAGCTCTGTGCACCGTAAGGGGCTGTGCACATTCCCTTTTCCTTTCCTAAGCAGGTGTGAGGGCTACAACTTAGCACTCAAAGTCAGACCACAGCATGAACACGTTAAAATCTGGTTTGCCAGCTTTGTTGTTCTGACATGATTTTGTCCAGGATGTGCATTACTCGTGAGAGTAAGAACACTGGACTGGTCTCAATCTGCAATGTTTTCTCTGATTTAATGTCATATATGCATGTGCGTGTCTCATGGACGTGAGAAGAGCTGCTCTGAGCCAGCTCTTTGAATCCAGTTGATACTGGATCAGCAATTCCTTGGTAGTGCTGGACAAGTAAAGTTTCCCTAAGGAATTCCAGTATCTAGCACTTGGCACAAAAGTCCTGGCAGGGATTTTCTAAGGGGTATGTTTACCTGCTTTGTTGAGGTCCTTCAGTAACTCCAAGCCCAAAACAAGTTGCCAGTGCACGGACCATGTGAAATGACATAGCTGAATGATGATTTATTTTTTTTCAATTTTATTTTATTAAGTCAAGACCTGTTCCTGGTCACTGTGGTGACACTTGGACAATGAAGAAATGGAGTATGTATTTATATATATGTTGTCTTAAGATTTTGATGGAAGGCAATTACTGTGATAAACCTGAACTCTTTAGTCCAGACCCAAGAGAACTAATAAATATATGATCTGAAGGTACGTGGATTTATATACACAGCTCTGTGTGCCCTACAGGGAACTTGGGTCTGTGCAGACGACCGTAGATGTGCAGGGCAGCACCATGCCATGGTGTCCCACCCGGCTCTGAGCGAGCCAGCAGCGCACAGTGTTAATGCAGATCCTGCTGGGAGATCCCAGGGCTAATTAATTATCCAGAGCACGACGTGGGGCACCTTTCAGTCCTGGAGCCTAATGAATGGGAGCTGACAAAGCGTGCCCTTGATGGGAGGCAAGAAAACTCTGGGTTAAGGGACCACAAGGCAGCCCTGCGTGGCTGTGCCTGCTCCGCTTCACAGGGAGAGCTGTTGCTTTTTGTTCAGGGTGTGTTTGGCTCGGGTGTTGGAACAGTGCTGCCTTGTCACACTTCTATAAGTAAGCCCTGTGGGCTGCTTTCCTTCCTAAACAAGTCTCTGTTTTGCTCTGGTTGTGTTCACACCCCTCACTGGACTGGAGCTGGTGGAAGCCTGGGGAAGGCTTGAGGGAAGCTTGGCAGTGGGATCGGATGGTGTGCTCTGGGTTTGTGTTCCTGCTGCCTGCTCGTGCCCGGGCTCAGCGGCTCAGAGAGCTCCCTGCGAACGGCCTCTGCGCTCGTGTGCTGGGAGGCTTGCCGAGCTGATATATCACACTTCCCCGTGTTGCCCTGTGCCTCCAGCTACAGGCTTTTAGCAAAGTACAAATCCACTTATTTAACGCTCAGGGATGCAGCTGTTTCGGGGCTATTTTAAGTGGAATACAGAAGGAAATGGCTGCTGTTGGTTTTTTCCTCTCTGCTGTCTTGCCGGACTACATCTGTGCCTGTGGTGGTGTGGGGTGTGGAACCAGGAGGGCTGGAAAAGGGCACAAGAGCTGAAGAAAAAAATAAAATCTATTGTCTATATAGTGACATGCCTTCCTGCCATCTCCCAGTTAGCTTCTGCCCTACTCAGCTGGCTGTTGGTTTTAACTGTGAAGATTCCACGTTCTCAAGTCTAACTAAAACTTGTCCTTCTCTGATACTTGCTGGTGTAAACTGCCCTGATGTTACTGACCAGCTCACATCCTGTATTGCTGTGCAGCAGCTGGTGATCTGCTGCCCTGCAGTCCCCACCAAAACCACTTTGTTTGGGGCTGGTGTGAAGGATCCTCCTTAGCTGTGCCTGGCTGAGAGAGGGTGGCTGGAGATGCTCCAAGGGATGTGTCTGCCTTTCCCTGCACGTGGCACCTCGGATGACAAAAGGCAGGGAAATGGCAATAAGTTGCAGGGTGTTTTGTGGAGCATTTCAACCCAGAGAGACTGGCACTGAATAAAAACTCCCACTTGATGCCATCAGCCTCATACCAGCGGGCAAAGAGGCAGCTAGTTAGCTGCACGTCCTCCTGTCAGGAGAGAAGTTGGCCAGAGAAGCGCAGAGCATCTGGTTCTCATTGGGCTCTGCCTTTGGATGGGCTTCATTCTTGTTTGTCACATTATGTCTCTTTCCTCCCCCCTCCCTTCCTCCTTCCTCCCTACTTTTTTTTTTCCTTTTCCCCTCCTTTCCCTTCAGTGCATTTACAAGCCTTGCTGGAATGCACATATGGTCCTTATCATCCCCAAAGTCCAGCTTTTCTCTTTTTTTTGCCTTTTTTTTTCTCTGGTTAGCAGTTTGTGACATCAGGGGCTGTTAGAGGCATTTCTTACTTTTACTGCAAACAGCAAATCCGTGGCTTTTGGAAACCTATGGAGGAAAATGTCTTTTCTGTCAGTTCTTGGCCTGAGTGTTACCGTTAGTGCTCTGAGCTTGCGCCGACCTTCAGCCAAACGCTTTGCCTGCAAGACAAACGTTCATTCCCACTTTCTCCAGCCACTTCTGTACTGTCAGATTTTGCTGACTTCCCTCATTCCCAGAAGAATGTGACTGTATCCTTGTTCTCGCTGCAGCGTGCCAATGTAAGCAGCTCCCCTCGCCAGCGTGCCGCGGAGGCGCGGGAACAGCGGCAGCTCCAGCCGTGTCCTTGCTGCCTGGCGGTTTCGAGCTGCTGGCAGCCAGGATATTTGGTGCTGGATGTCAGGGAGATGGGCCTTGTGCTTCCCACCCCGTGATGGGGGAGCTGGGATTGGGGAAGGGTTTGGCTAAGGTGGGTTTTTCTCTGGCAGGCACAGCTGGTGTGGGCTGCCCCTGGCTTGCGGTGCCTGCTCACTGTCCCCTGTGTCACCCTGTGATCCATTTAGGGAGCCAGCCTTGGGGGGAGGATGTTTCCTTCCCCATCCCTTCGGCCTGTCACTGCCTGTGGTAAGGTGTGCCCAGCATCACCCAGTCTCCAAGGGTGTCTCCTCAGGGGAACCCCTTGCTTTGGCTCGCTGGCAGCCTCCTTTGGGTGCTGATTCCCCAGATCAAATCTCATCTGCCTGCAGGGCAATATTCTGTGTGAGGAGGGCCACAATGAGACCCACACCTCCTCTTCCCTGTCTGCTGCTGCCTGGTGCTTTGTTGACCAAGTTGCTTCCAGCCTTCTTCCCACAAAGTAACCTTTTCTGCTAACCCAATTCTCTGGGATTAAAAGGAAAAACCAGCAGGTTCAAGGAGAGCCTCTGTGTTCCCTGTCACCTCTGTGGTGACTGAGCGAGGGAGCCAGCTGTGGCAGGACACTTCATTGATGGTCCTTCTTGTTACTGGGAGTAGGGAGACCTCCTTGCTGTTGTTCTAAACACTTCTGGAGAGCTGGGATGGGGGACTGGCTGAATGAAGCATGCTCTACTGAGAAGCTGTGTGCCCCTAAAAGCAGTTCCAGCTGGTACCAGCTTCTGTCCTGGTGGAACCAGATAGCGGACTGAGGTCCAGCCCTTGGTGGCAGCAGCTGCAGCAGTGAGTTGCTTGGTGGGCTGGTGACAGGGAGAGAGGTATTAGCCATCCAGCTTACTTGTCTCTGATGAATCTTCATAGTTTGCTTGAGACATTAATCCACAGAATGAGGATACATCTTCCAGAGTGGTCTGACTGGCCTGTTGAGAGATAAGAGGGGTGGGAAATAAGAGGCTTAAGGGGAAGGGGGGAAAGGACCTCCCAGACTTGAGTAGCTTGTGGAGACATCTGCCTGAGACAACCAGCAGCAGAAGCATGGAGACAGGAACTCCCCCTCCTCTGCTGGTGACACTGGTGGTTATCCTGCCTAAAACAACAACCAAGTAGCCCTTCCTTTCTTGCTTAACTCCTTCATTGCAGTGGGCTGTGTTCTCGTGGCATGACTGCACTAGCTATGGCAAGGAGGGGAAAGGATTTGTTCTTTCTTTTTATGGTCCCCCTGTACTGTTCTACTTGAGTTTCCTTGCCTAAGAATTAAGGGTTTAACCATCACTTCAGTCTGTGTAAGGAAAAGGATGGGGTTTGTGGGTGCTGTTTCAAGGAGCTGAAACAAGGAGCTTGGCTCTGATGTGGGTGCTGGGAGTACTTTGTGCCCTGCCAGCAAGGACCCCGGCTCTCAGGTTTAATAGGGGTACAATAGATCCATCTCTTACCAACTACTCTTTGCTTTGTGCTCGCTGCTCTTTCCTGAGCCACTTTTTTTGCCTGAGCAGACTGAAGTATCTCTGAGGTCCCTGGCTTTGGCTGCAGCATGGAAGATGACTTCAGAAACGCGGGAACGTGTGCCTTGTAACGGGGTAAAAATGTAGCTGGCCTGAGCTGCTGACAACAATAAAAGCTTTCTCAGTTTCTTAAAGGTGCCTCCTAAGTCATGTGGCCTCCAATAACTAAACACTTGGTTCATATTTGTGGTTGAGCTCAATATTTTGCATACCAGCGCTTTTCCCCTCTTGAATTTGAGGCTCTTTTTTGTTTTCTTTAACTCTTCAGAGGCCGTGTGAAGCTGACCCCCAGCTGCCAGGAGCAGTGAGCCAGGAGGGGCTGAAGGGGAATATTTTGCTGGCAGCCTTAAAGCAGAAGGGGCTCAGCCAGGAGCTTGCTTGGGTTGAGAGAACAGTTCTCATCATGGTTAAGTCCTGAGTGAGGAGATGCAGGTGTCCTTGTGGACCCTCTCTCCTGGGCCTTTTGGGGGTGATACCCAGGAGAAATTAACTTTGCTTTATCTCAGATCAGCTTCCAGACACCTTCTGAAGTGTAAGGACATGGCTCTGCTTTGTGCAGCCTCCAGAGAAGTGATGCATTCCTAACCATGGGACCCACCTTGAGATCCACCTCCCCATCTGCACACAGGCATGCTGTTGCTGACTCTGCTAAGGAAAATAAGTTTCCCCTTACTCCTTCCAGCTCTGCCAAGCCACCGTGGCTTAGGAGGAATGAGCTGATCCTCTCCCTGCACGTGCCTCATCAGCCAAATAGTTTGAGAAAGCTTCACTGAATTACATCCAGGCAAAGCCCTGGTTGCCACAGAGCATCCCTTGCAGCATTCTTGACCTATAAAACCTTTGCCACTAGGAGCTGTGTGTGAACAAAACCAGATCTGAAGTAGACTTGACAGGGCTCTGAGACTGCAAACCCTTTCTTGTCTTTTGCAAGGTGTTTTTTTGTTTAAAATTAAGAGCACCAGGCCATGAGGTCCTGGCAATTAATCTCCTTATAGTGATGGTACCTAGTGGATGCTGTGCCTCTGGGAGGCCTCTCTCTGCTTTACTTCCCCCTTCCCTTACCCTGCTAGAGTTAAAAGCAGCAGCTGTGATAACAGC
This sequence comes from Caprimulgus europaeus, assembly GCA_907165065.1. The sequence continues at coordinate 82,072,796 of OU015526.1, forward strand.
ATCTGAAAGATGGTTGTTGACCTAAGAAATAGCAACTGTGGGATGCCTTGTAGGTCACTCTGCAGAGGAAAGGAGTGATCAGCATCTTTCTCAATAAACAAGCATTTGTTTGTGTTACTATGTAGGTTTTGTAGGGGTTAGCATCCATCTCCAGAGGTTGAGAATTGCTTTCTCCTCATGTGGATGGTATATGAGAAGTGGAGGAGGATGTGTTCTCTCATGTGAGATTCAGGAAAGGAGACATGATTGTGTCTTAAGGAGGAGTTGAAAAATCAAGGCTCCCCTTGGGATGTCTTAAGCTCTCTGACATCTGAGCATATCCAGACACCCAAGCCTAGCAGCTTGTCTGGTGCAAATTGGCTGATGTCTGTAGAAGCCTGTGGAGCTGCAGTTCTACCCGTGCTGATGTTGTCCATAGCTCCTGAAGCGAGGAGAGGTGCTTGGCAAACAGTTCCTCTTTCAGCATGCTCACAGGAGATCAGTGCTTCCAGAGACAGCAACTTCTCTGTGTGCTGGTAAGGCATCCTGTCACTGTGAGTGATGGCTGAGGAGCTGGCTTAGTCCAGGGGTGGGTGTAGGTGCAGGATTGGGGAAGGACAGGAGTTGTGCTGAGCTCAAAGGCGTGCTGAGCTCTCCATATCTTCTGAGGGAAAAGGAGGAATCCCCTTGGGAAGAAGTTGATGAGCAATGACACTCATTTCCACTTGGGGTGAGGTGCCTGGGCAGCACTGCTGCCTTCCTCTGGAAGAGGAGCCCTGTGTCAGGAGGAATAAATCAGTGCCTGTAGCATTGCTCCCCTGGCTCGTTGGGTGCTCGTGGGGGCTCTGGGCTTGTCTCTGGGGACAGGCAGGAGCACCCAGTTCCCAGTGGGATGACTCAGTTGAGATCCAAACCTTTGGGCTTCAACCTCTCATGAGTGTGGTGGTGTTCTGGGCAGATATCAGACTACACTTGTCCCTCCTGTTGTGCAGCACAAGCACCTGGCATTCAGAGATTCCTTGTCTGTTTTTTTTCCACTGTGGATGTTTGCCATCTGTGGGGGAGGAACCAAACCAAAGATGATATGTGGCAAAAAATAACTGACACAGATGCAAGGGATGAGTCCAACTCCTGTTCCTGCTGACTAACTGATGATGAGGCAGTCCTTGCTTTCCCAAAATACACCAGGGACAGAGACACTGGTGCTGTGCTGGGAGATGTTCAACACCCACTGTTTTCTGTGAAGCATGTGAGTCACGGGCACCCATTGCTTCCTGGGATCTGCTCCGAGCTCCTTTCACTTAGTCATCAACCCAAGCCCTCTGGTGTCTTAAAAACACTAAAGTTACAAATATTTAATTTAACCCATTCACATCATGCATAAATCCCACTGCCTGGGACCTTTCCAGGCAAGTCCCTGTTGTGGGGAAATGAGGTGATGGTCTCTTTCACGAGGTGGTTTGGTTTGGTTGGGTTTGTGGGGTTTCTTTAGAGGTCAACAGTGTGGTGTGTTGGCATTAAGCCTTCAGACAAGGCTGTTGGAGAGGTTAAGAGGAAGCTCAGATATCCAGTACAGGTGTCCAGCTCCATGTGCCAGCATGGCAAAAAGGAGCCCTGTGCCCCTGCTCCACCTTCTTGGGTACACACTGAGACATTTGTACTTTGAAATGTTGCCTTTCTCAGAGAACTTGTTTTGTTGTTATGGTTTTTTTCTTTAAGTGGTATTTTCACCAACATTGTAACTTGCATTGCCCAGATGTAACTTACCCTTCCTGCAATTGATGACTGGCCTGGATGTTTTGAGGAGGGAAGTGGGGATGCTCAGCAATTGTGCAGAGAGCAGGAAGTCTTCCTCTGCTTTTGAGTCTTATTTTAACTACCAAAGAGTGTCTCTTTCCCTGTCTGCTCCAAAGCCCACTGATTTGGTGGGGAAAACCAAACCCCTAGTGCTTGTATTATCTTTAAACCAGGCTGAGGCTGCCCACAGCTGTAATTTAGCTCAACTGTATTGCCTAGGTGGAGTGACTGTGCTGGAGATGTTTGGGTTTGGAGAAAGCTTACCATCTTAAGGACAACAAATAGTGGAGAAAAAGGTGTGTGAAATAAGAGCAGAGCTGCTGCAGGGCTGCTGAGGAAGTGTGTGTGTGTTTGTTTTAGTCTGTGCTCAGGTTGTTGGCATAACTGCAGTTAGCCAGGGAAGAGATCACCAGTCTGGCTTCTCTTTCCAAGCTTCTCTGTGAATTTCTGTACAGCTGCTGTGGAATGGTCCTAAATACAACCTGAAGAGTTCCTTCAAACCTCCCTTCTGCGAGGTCTGTGCTGCCCCAGTACCCTCCACACAGCGGCTTTGGGGTGTCTGATGTTATCAGCTCAGGGGTGACCTGCAGCTCTGGAGTGCCTGGCCTGGCTTTTGTCCTGCTCCAGACGTGGAAGGGCTGCGTGGTGGGCTTTGTGGGTCACACAGGAGGTGCCAGGAGTGGTGCCCTGCTTCCTCACCTCACACTGGATGAGGTTGGTTATAAACCCAGGCATCCACAGAGCAGCACACACACTTTTTTCCCTTCGGGTCTGTAAGGCCTGTAAGAGCTGGAAAGAGATTTAGCAGGCTGTAGAGGTGGTGTTGCTATCTAAGCTGTGTCCTGCTGTGACCATGCTCACCCCAAAAGGATGAGAATGTTGTGTTTCTCTTGCACTGCTGGGAGGAGAGAGCAAGTTTGAGGGAGTTGCTCCTTCCCTTTGGCCAACTTAGCCAAGGAGAGCAGGAGCTTGGCCCTCTGCTTGCCTACAAGGGTTTCTATCAGGAAGAGATTTTGGAGTTGCAACCAGGGCTACATCACAATCTGTGTCACTCTTCCATGTGCTCTTGGAGGAGGCTTCCATGCTGCTGGGGAAGTCTTGAGAGGGGAGGTTGGCTGGTTCCTGCTGTAGAGCAGACACGGAGGAGGCAGACTCAGCCACTCCACCAATTAAACAGGAATTGGTCTGCTTGCAGCTATGACCCTGTTTCATCGTCTCTCTCCCAGGTGTTTGCCAAAATAACCTTCAGGTAACTCTAGGATATGTGATGCTGAGGCCTCAGAAACAGTGCTGGGGTGTTGCATATTGGTATAGAATCATGGTTTATTAGTTGCAGGCGTGGAGAAACAGTCTGGTGTTTGCATGGACTTTTCAGCTCCTGAGCCCCACAGCAGAGAGCTGGGTACAAGTGAAAGGAGAGCACCTTTGGGAGGCAAACCTAAGTCAGGCAGATCCTGCATCCCTAAAACTCTTGTGTTGTTCCACAGTTCTGACAGGGCTGGGCATAGCTGCTTTCCCTGACAGGGGTGTTGCAGCCCTGTTAAATGCCTTTCTTCTTGGTCTTACAGAGCGATGACCTTAGGAACCTGTCCCTCTCTGGCCATGTGGGCTTCGACAGCCTCCCTGATCAGCTGGTCAACAAGTCAACATCCCAGGGCTTCTGCTTCAACATCCTCTGTGTGGGTAAGTCATCCTGCGCCACTGAGCGAGCTCATGCCGAGGAGCACCTGCCTATCTACAAATGAGCACCTTCTGCCTCTTGCAGAGGGTAAGATCTGAGACAGGGGGGACCACAGTGGCAGGAAAGTGACAGTTTCTTCCCCAGAGCTGTGTCAGGGTACAATCTAATATCCCTCTTTTTATTTTTTCTACCCTGTCCCTTTTGCAAAACATGGGAATTTCTAGGTGTTAAAATCCACCCCTTCTGATGGTCCTGTGGCTCTGTGATCCCCAAGGGCAGCTCATAAGGAAGCTGAGCTAACTTGAGAACTAAATGTATTTTAAGAATAATGTTCACTTAAATCTGCCTTTTTCTGGGTTGAACGTGGCTGTTTCTCAATAAATTGCATTCCTTCCCTTCCAGGCTTTGCCTGCCTGTCTGGTTATATTCTTAGTTTCTCCAGTTGGAAACGGTGCCATTTTTAGTCTCTAAATGATGTACTTGAGAACAAAGCGTGTCACCTGTTCTCTGGTCTTTGCTGTCTTTAATCTGGGTGCTGCAAGTTGGTTTTACAGCCTGAGTCACTGTTATTTTGCCCAAATTTAGAGGGTGAGATTTGGGGAGGTAACTCCTTCTCTTGGCTGTAAGGAGATACCTGCTGTCCTGGCACTCTGTGGGTACTCTGCAGTTGGAAACCCCTTGCTCAGCCCTAGGGAGTCGTGTGCCAAAACAGCTTTGACCTATTGGTGGGCCTTTTCAAGATGCCCCCAGAATGTGGTTCTGTAAATTGACCAAAATGGTGGGTTTTACTCTTATTTGGCAGAGCAGTCTACAAACACCATCTTTCCATTCCTTGTTCCTTTGTAAGAAGGGAATATTGTCCCTTCCAACTAGTTAGATTAATTAGGAAGGTGAGACTTCTGAAAAGAAAGCTGAACCCAACTCCTCCCTGTAGAAGAATGAAATAAGAGAGTAGTTGTACTTGTGCACGCTCTAGCTACAACCCTCATGTGCCTCTCCTAGCAGCATGAAACCAAATTCAGCTGGGAGCATCCTGATTAGCAGGCAGCTCTTTGATCCAAATGGCATGAATTAATTGCCTTTTTCTCTGGGAGTAACTATCTTTCCCTTAGCCTGACTTGATCTATCTCCATTAACATAGCTGTTTGGTCCAGCTCTTTCTCTCATCAAATGTGCTGATCAACCATTTTTCCCCCAAATTAACATTTCACACCAATTGCTGCACTTGTCCAAGGAATAGAAATCTCCCCCTTAAAACAAAACCCCCCAAAACCCCAACTTTTAAAATTGTGTTTTCAGAAAGGACACAATTAACTTGGGCACTGTAACGTAAGGCTTTTAATTGTGGTGTGCATGGATAAAATCCTGCCAGGCCCATCCAGCCCAGCACGCAGCAGCGCTGCATTGATACCAGGAGCTCACTGAAATGTGGAGCTTCAGAGATCAACAGTCTGTGCCATCAGTTCAGGGCTGATCTTTTCATGTGAGTTGTGCTCTTTGTGGGCCTGTGTTTTGAGATATTATGCCATGTGTACTTTGTCAACCCCCTCTTTCATTTATTCTTTCATTTTTAAAAGCTTGCTTGATGTCCTGCAGCTTCCCAGGGTAGGAATGCTGTGAGAACATCTCTCTGCTCCATCATTTCACTGGGCTGTTAGTAATTACCTTCCTGAGCCTAGCACAGAAAGTGGTCCAAGTCAAAGCCAGCAACATCAACTGTTGGGTATCACAGAGCAAGAGCCAGCTGCTGAGTGCTGGCACTTGTTTCTAGGGACACAAATGCTTTATAGTTTTCTGAGGTCTTCTGAGTAGTGCTTTTGCATATTTTGAGAGATTTTTCATGTTAGGAAAGCTGAGAGAGATGCTTGAGGACAATCCCAGGTGCAGGCTCCTCTCTTCCACCTGATCTGTTGTTTTGCTTTTCTATTATTCAGCTCTACTTGACGTTTTGGGGGATTTAAGAGGTTGGGATAGGAACCCTCACAAGCCTGACCTGCCAATGCCAGAGCCTGCCCACTGAAGTGCAAGAGATCTGTCCCAGATCCCAGCATCTATTTGGTTTGAGCAACCTCAGCCCATCCTCTGCTCACAGCAGGGGTAGCAGTAGCAGTTGGGGAGTGTAATTGCTAAGCAAACACTTTTGACTTGAAAATGGGATTTAGGCTAATGCTGTACTAATTGCACAGGGAATTAGTGAGCTTGTAATAGTTTCAGAAGTTGGTATTTAAAGCAGTGTGCTATTTTAGGTTTTTCAAGACTTCTTATGTATTTCCCTGTCTCAAACTTTCATTGTCCAAGTTTTATTATGGATTTTTTGTAATTCTCTTGGAAAAGGAATGGAAACTGAGCTGAAAAAAAAAAAATAAAGGCATAAAAACATGTGGAGAAACAGATATCTCATTGGGAATCAGATTTGGAGTTGGGAGAATTTACAACTTGCTTCTGTAAAGAAAGTCATACCTGAGCTGGTACTTAGCCTGCACTGTTAAAAAGAGCGTTAAGTATTTACTGAGCAAGAAAAGCTTCTTGCTGTGGTGAATGTGGACGTGGCTTGCAAGGTGAGGAGGCTGGGGCACTTTGTGCCATCAAGCAGGAGGGAGCCTGCATCACTGCTCAGGTCATAGCACTGTAAAAACCACAGGTAACAGCTGAAGACCCTTGGAAGCAAATGATTTTATGGGAAAGGAATGATTATTTGTCTCCCTTGCACTGCTGGGGTGCAAGCCCAGTAACAGGGATCTAGCAGTACCAGGCGTTTGCTGGCTCATCTTGGCAGGAGTCCTTTCTCTTCTCCGAGGAGGGGAGCTCACCTAGCAAATGTCTGAGTAACAGTTCTTAAAACTGTCATGTTTTGGTGTTTTCAGAGAGTGAAATAAGCCCCTTTTGACTGTCTCAAAAGACATCTGTTCCTACCAGGATGATTTAGCTTAGCTGTGTGCAGGTAGCTTAATTGCACTGCTATCCAGGTGGAATAACTCCTTAGCCTGGCAAATATGCCTGAGAGTGGGATGATGCGAAGCAGTTGGACCATAACAACATTGCTTTTGTCTGCTCAGGTGAGACTGGCATTGGCAAGTCAACGTTGATGGACACTCTGTTCAATACCAAGTTTGAAAGTGAACCTGCAACGCACAACGAGCCTGGCGTGAGGTTGAAAGCCAGGAGTTACGAGCTCCAGGAGAGCAATGTCCGTCTGAAGCTGACCATTGTCGACACGGTTGGATTTGGCGATCAAATTAACAAAGATGACAGGTAAATTAATTTCTACTGGGAGAAGGAATCCTTGTGCTGATATGGTCTGAGATCAGAAGGGCCTGACCTTGTGTAGGCAGTAGGTCCCCCGCTGTTCCTGGGGATGTTTCCTGATCCAGGGGTGGCAGCGAGCATCGCTCGCGCCATGGGACAGGTAGAAGTGACCAGAAACCGAAGTAAAGACCAAGCAGATTGCCTGGACTACAGAACTGAAACAAGTGTTTCTGCCTCTTTGTCTCTCTGCAGCTTACTCCAAGTCTTTGCTTGATTTGAAAGATGTAGATATAGGAAAGCATGAGTTCAAATTGCAATGACATTGCATCTTTTAGGGAGCTGGAACTCAGGTCGTAGCTGCTGTTCACACCATCCTGCAACGTTCAAGTCGCAGTGGGTTTTACATTTAATGTGGTATTTGGGTGCTGATTTTCAAGTTGCCTGCATGAAGTGAATACTCTGGGCAGCCTGTGCAATCCCTTGTGTCCATCCACTGCTGTAGTGCTGCAGCTTGTCATTCTGTGATCGTGGCTAATACACTGATTAATGCATTTCCTATACCTTGGAGCCATACATTGCCTTCTTGCAGTAATCCCAGCTCCTTCTGGAGGGTTGTTTGTGATCCTCTGCACCTTGCCAAGTGAGGGCATGCTGACTGGCAGCACGTGCACTGACCTGAAGCTGTTAGGGCACCAGGTAGACAGACAGTGGAAGCTCTTTGAAAATGCAAGCTTCACATCAGAGCTTCTACCAAGATCCCACTCAGCACAGAGACTGGGCAGGTTCTGATTCCTGTTGTGTAAGGAAAACTCTGTAGATTTTGCCATGCTTGCTTCCTGTAATACTTCCTGCTGCTCAACCTGACAGCAAAATGCAAGTGTTGTTTTGTGGCTCCTGATCCTGTCTAGAGCTCCAGGATCTAAACGGTGAGGGGGAGCTCTGTGTCTCAGCTGCTGCCGCCCGCTCTCGGGCGAGAACAAAAGCGGCTCCGAGGAGGAGCAGGTGCTCAGAGCGGGGATGCTCTGCAGCCTGTTACTGCCGGGTCACTTTGCATTTGCCTCATTCAGCAGGCAAGAGGAGCCAGCAGTGTTGGTGGTGAAGCCCCTCCAGCTTCTCTCTTGGGCAGTTGGAGAGAGAGGCAGTCACAGAGCAGCAGGCCTCAGGGACAGCTTTTGTCCTGCTGTGTCCTGACACACATGGCAGCAGCAGGTGGCATTTTTGCTGTGCCCTTGGTTTGAGCCCTCCCAGTCCTTCTTTTGCTTTGCTCTTTTACAGTGCTCTAATACATCTCCCAGTGTAAGGCCTTGCTGCTTTCTTTGCTCCATGCCCCTATCTGAGGCTTTTGGGGTCTCATGGTCAGAGGACAGAGTTTCCCAGCGTGAAGAAACCAGAGCAGCAGTTGTATTACAAGCCCACCTGGTGATCCTGATAATACCCTCTGTGCCTGCAAATTAGCTGGCAGTGCTCAGGACTGCCTTATGGGTCTGGTGTTGGCAGCCCTCAGACAGCACTGGCTGTCTTCTGCTGTAGCTCTCACTTGGTAAATTGAGCAAGAGTCTGCTCTGCTTCACCAGGAGTTTTGAGCAACTGCTTAAACAGCTGCACTAGCATCTGGAGCTGAGGAGCCAGAGCTGGCTGCCTGTCAGAAAGGGGTTTCTGGGGGACCTGAAAACTCCTGATGACCTGTTTTCTCCTCACAAGTGCTTTTGAGGGAGGGCATTAACACTGCTGTGAATCCAGTGCTGAAGGCAGTGGCAGTGTTGTCTTGGTGCCTTGGTCTGTGTCCTCCTTTGAGAGCTTCCTTGGGCTGAAGGTCCTGAGGCTGCCTTTGGTGCAGGGAGAAAGAAAGGGAGAAGTTCCCTTTCCAGAGCCCAATCAGTTAGTCAGACCAGGGTGTGTTACATTACACCAACTTTACAGTACACGGTCCTCCCAAAGTACACAGACAGGGCAGTTGTCTCTTGAGCTTTGCTTCCAGGCTTCAATTCCTGAAAAGTTCCTTTTATCCCCATGTGAATCTCCTTTGCCTCTTAAGATCACAAACTATCTTTTGGGCAAGCTAGGGTAGGTGACAGTTTCATGTTTCAATTTTCTTGGATGATTCTCAGACAGAGCAGCAGTTCAGACTTGAATTGGAGAGACTGCAAAATACCTTTTTTTTTCAGGATAGCAGCCTTGTGTGATTTCTATGCACCTAAAGTCCAGGCTCTGTGCTGCTTTATCTTGCTAACATGATATTCTCCCTGCCCACCAAGTGGAAGCACACACTTGCTGAGGGAGGCCTGTAGGTTGGGTGGGGAGGGTGCCAAGAGCAGCACTTGTCCTGGAATGTACCGAGCACCCACGAAGCATTCTGAGTGTCCATGGGTGACCTACCTGTGTTGTCTCAGCAGTGCATACCCTGGTTGACTCCATGCCTTGTTTTCTCTCTCAGCTACAAGCCCATAGTGGAATACATCGATGCACAGTTCGAAGCCTACTTGCAGGAAGAGCTGAAGATCAAGCGCTCCCTGTTCAACTACCACGACACGAGAATCCACGCCTGCCTCTACTTCATTGCGCCCACCGGCCACTCGCTCAAGTCCCTGGACCTGGTCACCATGAAGAAGCTCGACAGTAAGGTACTTGCTGCTCACCTTGTGACCCTTGTATGGGCCTCCTGGTGCTTTGAGCATCTCACCAGAGCCTTAGTTCAACCTGCTCAGAAAACCTGTGTGAAAACTTTACCTTGGGCTAGCTGCTGGAATGAGTAATTCCTCACTGATTCCTATGCTGCAGAGATTTATTAAGAGTTGGAGCTCCTACCTTCTCCCAGTCCCATCTTAGGTTAGGAAACTTGGCTGCTTGCTCCACAGCTACGTTATAAAGTTAGTAATCTGAGAGCAGGAAACTGTATTTATGAGGGTGCATTAGGAAACCACCATTCTCTTTGCTTTCCTGTGGGTTGATTCAACCAAGTTCAGCAATAAGTTTGTTCACAACTGAAAGATCAGTTGGCTGTTGAGAAAGAAATAAGTGTGTTTTCCTCCTTAAATGCATAAATAAAAATGAGAAGTTGAAATTGAACTCTGCTACTTCTAGCACTCAAAGACAGGGTTGCCATCTCCATTTCACTTTGTCCAACAGATTAATTAGATTCTTATACAAAACCTCATTTGGTAAGTGCACATGAGATGAGAAGTACATCTAAAACACTTCAGGTCATCTTACTAATCAATGAAAAACAAATCCAAATGCTGTGTGTGCGTGCTCTGACTGCACCCAGCTAGATACAAACAGTGATTTGATCTTCTGTGGCAAAGGTAGTGTTGTTCTAACCGTAATCTGAATAAACATGTTACTCAGTGTGTGCTTTTTCAGTTGCCCTCACAAGCAGCCAGAATGAGAACTGAGTTTGGTTTAAGCCATGGTGTGTTACTAGATACTTGCAAGAACATTTCATCTGTTTTCTTCTAGGGAAAATAACAGAGGTACAAATGTAAAACCTGAGCATTTCAACTGAGCTTTCTCTGTGCTGCTTTTGACATCATGATTAAGCAATTTAAATCAGTCCACCTTGTGCCTTTGGCTCACTGGATCCTGATCTGATTCTGCAGAAGATAAATGATGACAATGATTGTTTATTTCCTGGAGTGGCCTATTGATTGGGTTTTATGCAGTGATGGAGAAGGATTCCTGCCCTATTCAACTTGAAATAGGGTTATGGAGATTTACCTCAAGTGAGCTAATTGTCATTCACTTCTATATTTTGGCAAAGGGGGATTTAGTAACCCCAGGCCATCCTCTGAACACAATTAAGCCATGTCATATAAGAGGCTTTGCAAGTACTGCAGTTAAAATCCCTTCATATAGGTCAATATCAGTATCTTCCTCACTATGATTTCTGTGTGCTGTTGAGCAAAGAAAAGCAGATCCTGCAAGATCAAAAGCAGAAACTGACCGTCTGGAGGGAACAGAAAGGGAAAGAGAACAGAATTCCTCCTCCCAATGCGTTCTTGCCCATTCCCAGCAAAGCAGATGCTCGTATGGTGCTTGCTGTGCATTGATCCCTTCAGCAGCACTGAGGGTACCGTGCTAGGAGCCCAGGGGAGATGTTCTAGGGGCTCCTAGATGGTGTTGCTGCTCCCCATCCTGCTGCCAGCGCTGCCAACAGCCTGTCTAGGGATGAGAGTCAGTAACTCACCTCTAGTTTCTGTGTGAACTCCACGTGGTTCTCATGGCTGATTGTCTTGGAGCTGTGCAGGGGGACATCAACCCTAGTCCTGCAGTGCAGGGGTGTGTGGGAGCAGCATGTGAGGGGACACACTGCCTGTGTCACTGCCAGCCCCCACTCTGTGTCTTGAGTGGCTGGATGTGGACCATCTGCTTCCACCTCCAGTGAGGTAACAGCCCAGTGAGCACACACACAGGAGAGGCCGTTCTCCAAGTGTCTCTTGTGGTGATCCAGCCTGCTGCAGCGTGGGGGAGAAGTGCCTAGATGGTAACTGCCTTTTTTTTGTTCCTTTTGGAACAGTTTGTGCTCATCTGTGACAGCATTTCACAGGGCTGTTGCTGCAGGATGAGTGCTGCTCTCTGTCCTTTCCTGCTGACACCAGGTGTGCAGTCTTGTATGTGGAGATGCTCTTTGTCTTGCAGGTGAACATCATCCCCATCATCGCCAAGGCTGACACCATTGCCAAAAATGAGTTGCACAAGTTCAAGAGTAAAATCATGAGCGAGCTGGTCAGCAATGGGGTCCAGATCTACCAGTTCCCGACGGATGAGGAGACCGTGGCTGAGATAAACGCCACAATGAGTGTATGGTTATTTTATTTTGGGGGGGTGAGGGGTGGTTTGCTTGCCTTGGTTTGTGTGGGCCAATCCTTGATGGTAGGGCACATTGTGCCCTGTTTCTTTTGGCTTTAAAACTGCAGATATCAGGCAGGTCAGAAGGCTTTTGGAGCTGGATACACCTGTCAGATGTGGGCTGCTTGACCCCATAGACTTCATTGTGTGGCAAACCATTCTCTTCTGAGCATTTTTTCATATCCTTCCCCTATTGCAGTATTCCCATCTTGGGAAAGGAAGAGGATGGGAGGCAGGGCAAAGGCTGGGGTTTGGGTTTCCTGTCCCAAAAGATCACTTCTTGCTTAGTGGGGGGTGATTCACTTCTGCCTTTGTTTCTCTTTCCGGTGAGGGCAGGGGCGTTGTCAGTGGTGTTCCAGCTCTCGGCAGGGCCAGTGCCCATCAGCGGCAAGGGCTCTGGCTTTCACCTCCTTCCCTTTCCTCTAGCAGTAGGGGTGGGATTTGAGGGTGAACAGGGCCAGGGTAGACCAGATGTTGTAGTGGGGTTTACAGAGGAGAAACAGCCGTTTCCCATGGGCCTGACTTGGAGTGCAAGGGGAAGAACCTGAGCTCAGGCTTTCTGGCAGTGAAGTGCATCACGGCAGTGCTGACGGGGCTCTTGAGTGGCTTCAGCGGGTCATGTAGCACCCAAGAGGACATGCTGACCCCAAAGCAAGTGTAGCCAAAAGCAAGTGCAAGGATGAGGTTGAGTTATCTGTGTTTTTATAGGGAATGGAGGCATCAAGATTAAGCTGTTTCCTTGCACCTTGAAGGCTTTTTGAGTTTCCCTGCATGACTGCTTGTAGATGGACAGTTGTTGTGTCCAGCTGGATATCAGACCCTATCCAGGCCCCTGTATTGTCTCCCTCTCTTCCCTATGTTGTATTCTCAGCAGGAAGAAGCTGGCACAGGACATGGCCCTGTCAGGGTGCAGTGTGTGCACTGTGTTTTGCCTTCCTCTGGTGCAGCCTAGCTGCTGGGAAACTCCTTTGCCAGTTAATCCCATCTCCTCTGCCACTTGGCTTCTTCCCCTTCCAGCCAGCCTGTGACCATGGCTTGGCAAGCACAGCTCCCGCTCCCAGAGCTTCCATCCAGCCCTTCTGGATGCTGTGAAGGCAGGGAGAGCACTGTGGGGGTGGGCTGGTGGCAGAGGCCAGCTCTGTCCTGGCAGGAGCCACACTTGTGGGAGCAGATCCCAGATTGTCACCACCACACCCACAGAGAGACTGGGACGTAGCAGGGTTGGGTGACTCGGATGCATCAGCCCCAGACTGGGTTGACTCTGCTCTTCCCTTTGCTCATAGCTTTGCCCTTTTTAAGAGGAAGCATGAGCAGTTATTTCTAGCAGCAGAAACCCCCTGAGTTTTTAGTCTACCTCCCTTGGAAGGATGTACTTTATTTTCTTTATCTGTTTTTTGCCAGCAGTTTTTCCTCAGTGTTCAAAATCAATTTTAGTTCATAAGACTTCTTCTGTGCTCAGGATAGCCCTGCTTTGTAATTACATGAAAAATACGTATGTCTCCTCTATTTGTAGGACATTGGACTCTAAGTCTGAGCAGGTTTCTCATCCACAGTCCTGTTGCTCTTTCTAAAAAACCCAGATGTATTGCAAAGGTGTTTAAGCAACTTAAATCCAACACAGCTGCCACAGTAAACAGCTGTCTTCAGAAATGCTCCCTGCCAAGGCCACGAAGGAAATCCTTAACTCTGTTGTCCCTTTCCTTTTGTAGGTCCACCTTCCTTTTGCTGTCGTTGGCAGCACTGAAGAAGTGAAGATTGGCAACAAGATGGCAAAAGCCAGGCAGTACCCCTGGGGTGTTGTGCAGGGTACGTTACCACAAGCACAAGTAAGGCCTTGTCATCTTGTCTCATTCTGATGGAAGGTGCATTGATCTCGGGGTGGTCCTTATCACAATCTGTATTGAGGATGCAAGATCACAGCTCTAAGGCTTCTCCTTTAAAATCAGGGCTTGGCAACCTAGATCTGGACACGGAGAGGGTTTGGCAGAAGGGTGATGGTGTCAGCCTAGCCACTGGCATTGGGAAAGAGCAGGGTAAAGTTATTAGGAGATGCTAAATAACGAGCTGGAAGAATGAAAATGTCAGATCTCCATTCTCTGCTCCTTATGCTTTTCTACCAGCAAAAAAGTGTGAGCAACAGAGAACACCCCGACAGCTGAGTGGTTCTGTCTGGACCTTGCACGCGAGCCTGAACACAAACATGTAGCTGGGGGATTTTCTGGGGAGCTCAACAAGTGCTCTGCTCTTTCAGCTTGAAGTGGGAGCAGAACTAATTCAACACTGACTCATTTGGTGTATGTTTTGCCCTGGAATGGTAAACTGTGGACGTGCAGCTTAAGTATACAGTCCCCCATAACGTCAGCCAAGAGCTCCTGTGTGTTGGAGAGCAGAGCTTGGTTAGGGCTGGGTTTGCAACCCAGGCTGTACTTGTACTGAGGGTGCTGAAGATAGGGCTGGTGCTTGCTTTCCCAACCTGGAAAAGGTCCACTTGTGGCCTCAGCTGTGTAACCAGCTGGCAAACAGCCCAGCAAGCTGCAGGGGAACGTTTGCAGGGCAATTCTCTCTGAGTTTCTCTCAGTAATACAAGCTGACTCGAAAGCAGCTTCAGTCTTACTGTCTTCAGCTTTGCACACCAGAGGACAATACTGGGAATAACTCAATTAGGAAAGAAGCTGATAGATTTGGGAAGTCTTGGACTTGACACATGTCCTTCTGGGTTTCTGCTGTTCCCAGGAAACTAGGACTCAGATAGTTAGAGATTTAGCTGGGTACCAGAGAGATTTTGAAGATCTGACCCTGAACTGCCCCTTTGCAGAGAGAGCTGGTCTGAAGGGGAGCAGCTGGAGTGCTGTGTCCCCAGAGGCATGCTGCAGAGTTGTCTGTTAGCAGCAGAGATGCATCCTCAAGAGAGAACTTCCACCCCTTGTCTTGAAGCACACCCAGACTGTTTGCCTGCACTGAGGCGTGCAGGCCCCTTGGCAGGATGAACAGCTTGCTTGCCCAGGGGCTGAGCATGGCACACCAGACCCTGCTCTGAATGGAAGCCATGATATGCTGTGTGCTGCCTCCCTACAGTGTTTAGGGCTTCTTTGTAAGCTGAACTGGAATGGGAATGGAAGGGGCAAGGCATCTCAGGTGGGGTTTACTCATAACCTTTCCTTTCACCACTGCTACAGACTGAGACTTTGTGGCCCACCTGTGCTGCTGTCAGCGATGTAGATGTAGAGTGGATCTGAGTGGGAAGTGAGATCCTGTGTGCAAATGGGTCATCACCTTGCTGGTGCAGAAATGCACGGAGAGACAGGAGCTCTGTGACAAATGGGCAACACAGATCTTGCAGGTCCAGTGAAAGGCCTTGACCTGGTGCCCACGTGCTGGCGTGGGGTGGTTTCACCCTCAGCTGGCGTTTGGTGCAAGCTGACTTGGAGTTCTGGCTGTGTGCCTCAAGAACTTCCAGCCTTACTAAACTGGGGACTAGCTCCAGGGAAGGAGGGAATCTGGCTCCTGGGTTTAATGTTCTCTCTGTGGATGATCTGTCTTTTTTTGCAGTTGAAAATGAGAATCACTGTGACTTTGTGAAGCTGCGGGAGATGCTGATCCGAGTGAACATGGAGGACTTGCGAGAGCAGACGCACACCCGGCACTACGAGCTCTACAGGCGCTGCAAACTCGAGGAGATGGGGTTCAAGGACACGGATCCAGACAGCAAGCCTTTCAGGTAGGGAAGGGCCTTGCACAACCAGAGGGACTGGAGGTTTTGGGATTGCAGGGAGGGAATGGCCATGGTCACTTAGAGCAGCTGAGATCTCAAGTGTGGCTGCGGAGGAAAACCTTGTGCAATGCAATCTTGCCCTCAGGGCTTAGGATTTGTACAGGAGAAGCCCAGGAAAAGCTTGGGTGGCTGACAAAGCTAATTCTTGCCTTAACTTTTTCAAAATGTCTGCAACCTTGCATCAAGGCCATACAGGCCTTCTAGAGCTTGCAAAATGTCACCAGGGTGCTTGGAAGTGACGTGTTTCGAGGGCAGAATGTGACCCATTTCACATCAACGTGGAAAGTTCAGGCAGAAGAAGCGCCTGTCCGTGGATCTATCTGCACCTTGTTGCTTAAGTTGTATCTGTTTTCTTTGTGCCCTTCTCTGAGCATTCCTTGCTCTGCCAGGTCAGATAGGAGCTGCTGGCCCTCACTCACAAGTGGGTGTCTTTCAGTCTCATCTCCTACGTGTTATCTGCCAGCCAGTACTAACAAGCGTTGAAAGGATTGATTTCTAAATGCTCCTCTTGTCTCTTGGTGTGGAGAGCAGTTCCTCACTGGACTCATCAGACCAATTTTGCTGTCCATGTTTGAAACTGTCCATTGCTGTCTGTGGCTGAGGGGCTGCTGTAGTGCAGAGCCTGCCATGAGGATCATTGTTGTCTCCTGGTTTCTCAGCGTCAGGGAAGGGGACACGTTTCTGTAAGACACGGTGAGAAAGTCGGTGGTAGTATGCAGTCAGGGCTTGTAGGCATGTCTGGTAGGGAACAGTTTACGTCAGTTAGCTGTTTGCATTGTTGACTTGTCATTTTTAAAGCTGGGAGAATCTCATTTTGGGGTTGGGATTTTAAGGGGTTGATTTTAATTTTTTTTTCCTTCACCTTTGCTCTTGCTTTCCTAAAAACCCGTGAACTGTCCAGTCTTAAGTGAAGCTTATGCTCATCTTCCTACTGGCAGTACTGTGAGCTTCATGGACACATGAGTGAGTCTGTTTAAGAGCAAGTTGGTTAATCACTTCAGAAATTCCTCCTGTCACTGTTTGTGGAGGAGGCAGGGTCTGAGATGCTTAGGTGATACATGAGTGCCCCCTTTCCTCCGCTGCAGACTCTACTGTGTTTTGCAGACAGCTTGCTCATCTGCAAGTCAGGGCTATGTAAAATTGCTGGACTTGAGAAGTGCAGCTGTGTCCATGCTGAGATGAAGATGACTCCTGTTGAGGTGTAACTGGTTTCCAGTGGGAATATCCCGGGCTAAATGTTCTTGTTGACCCTCCTAGAGCTTTTCACAGCTGGGCCAAGGTGCACTGGGAAGAGAGTGCTGTGGTCTGATGCTTGTGGTTTGGCTTTCTACTAAAAACAGAGTTGATGCTGGCTGGCAGCTTTATTGGTCTGAAGCCCAAGTCATTAACCAGGGACAACAGCTGTGTGGGAATTTGGGAGGGAGTGTTTGTTTTCTCCTTTCACTTCCTGCTTCCCATTCCTTCCCAACTCTTCCCCAGTAATTGCACCCACTGCCTTAGCAGCATCCCACGCTCCTCTCTGCCCCAGGGGAAGGCAGTCAGAGTTAAATGTGCATCAGCATGGGTTTACCCCCACAACACACTTGCATGGCAGGAATTGGTGTGCCAACCCCTGTGGTGTGGATCACCATGGACATGGTTCATCTCTGATCCCCTACAGGAGGGGAAAGCCAGGTGGGCTCTAGAGAAGAACTGGGGGCCTTGTGTTCTTGTTTCTGGAGAACAGCACTCCATGGTGAGCTGAGCCAGGTCTGTCCTACAACACAAGAGTTTGCATCAGTTCAGGGTTTTATTGGTGCTGAGTTGATGCAGCTGCATTTCTTTGGCAGCACAGAAACTCTGCTGGAATCACTCAAGCCCAGTTCTGTTACTAAGCCCAAGCGTGAAGCTTTATGGGATTTCCTTTCTGGAGAGCAATGGCTTAAGATGGGCTCAGCCCTTCCCTTTGAGGAATCTGAGGAATTTCCATTGCTTCCTGTACACGAGGCCTCTTCTGACCAAGCTATAAGTAGAAAGGAAATGAAAATGTACAGTATTTCTGCATCTGGTACATGCTGGTTCAGAAGAGTTTACTGTGGGTGCCTCTTCCCTCCAATAAACAAACAAAACCCCTTGATCCCAAGCTGTTTGGCTGAGGCTGATGTATATCTGAAAGAAGCAAAACAGTAGGGTTGGTTCTTTCTGTTCTTCCTTTGGACACCAGGGATGGATCAAAAGCATGCCTTTGCCTTGGGTCTGGGCCCTGAGAGCCACAGGGACTCCTCAGCCAGTTTACATCAGCCAGGAGCAGGGAGCCTTTTGTAGATCTCGGGGTGAGCAGGGCAAAAGACCCCAGCAGACCTTTGGTGCTGTGTAGACACCTGTGCCAGGTGACAAAAAGGGAGGCTGGGGATGGTTGGGAGCCCTGCCCTGCTGGCAGAGCCCACACTGCTTGTCCAAGCTGCAGGAGCTGAGGAGGGAATGCCAGTACCTCCATGGGCAGCTGCTCCATGAAACGAGGTCCTCTGCTGTATGGAGACCCTTCTGCTGTCCTGTGTTGTTTGTGGGCTGTTTTCTCTCCTGCTCTGGTTAATTTCCTCAAAATGGATATATATATTTTTAAAGAAAATAATTTGCAAGAGCTTCAAATTCAGTGTGTGGGTGTGTGTTGAGGAATCAAGTTACGCTTCTAATCTGCATTCATGTGTTTGTATACTTAAAAAGCACATTCCCTCCTGGTGTTTGCCTGGGAGAAGCTGCAGGGATCCCAGTTGGCTGGGACTGTTATTCCTTAGGGCTGTAACTGGGCTGTTTTGTTGTGGGTTTTGTTTGGTTTTGTTTTTGCTTTTTTTTCTCATGTGCAGCCTGGAGTTGCTGGGCCAGTTTCTCTGAGAACTTTGCTTCTCTGGAAGTCAGAGTCACTTCAGGAGAGCATTAAGCTTGCTGGCTTTAGGTTAGTGGACAATTTTTAAGCTTGAAGCTGGGATTGACCTGGGACAATTGAAGAGGAAGCTCCTGCCAGCCTTTTGCTGTTTGTCCACCACCTGATACTGTGGTTTTTGGACATGAGCTTTGCAAGGAATTGTTTGCTACTCAGGATACGATTAGCAGTGTGCAAAGAGGTTTCCATTTCAGTCTGTAGGGCTCTGCTGCTCCCTATATAGTGTGCCCCTAATTGCAGACTCAGTTCGTGCTCACTGAGCAGTGAGGGCTAATCTTCCCTCAGGGTTTTTCTAGGCTCTAGCCAAGCTCTTCAGAAGGGTTTAGGAATTGAAGTTTCAGCATCTACAGTCAGAGGATTCAATCCAAGATTGAATTTTAGGAAGGTTTTGATTCAGGTCTCCTGATCTCTATTTGCTGTGAGTGGTCTGGTTCTTGATTTCATTAAGAGTCCAAACATGCTTCTTGCCCTGTTCTCCCCTGAAAAGATTTTTGTCATTCTTCAAATCAGCATTTTTGCTTCCATGTGTGGGAAGCTGGTGTGCTCAGCTGGAATAGTGAGATTCCTGCAGGGTGGCCAGTGCTGTGCCACAGCAGCTCTGGGCATCTTGTCTGTCAAGTGTTTTAGGAAGCAACTGAAGTGCCCATCAATTAGCAGTGTTAAACCCAGGATTTGGCTTCATCTGTCAAGGTTTGTTCCCCTGCTCAAGATGTCCCATTCCCCCCCTCAAAAAAAAACCAAACCCAAGCAAAAAGCCTTCCCCCAAAACAAACAAAAAACCCAAATGACAAAACCAAGCAACAAAAAAGCCATCAAAAATCCCACCACGTGCCAGGAAAGGCAAGAGCTTGGCTTTAATGAGATGAAGATGTTCCACCAGCCCAGTGGTTAATGTGTTCTTAGGCACATGGGTGCAATGTATCCGTGTGATATCAGTGGAGTTTGCATTGAAAAAATGCATTTTCAGAAAAGCATTTTAGGGGAAATAGTGATCATTCCCACACTATCATTATGGCTGAAATATCCAAATCCTTTTAAGGAATCAAGTGAAGAGGAATTTGGCATCCAGAGTTCCTAAGAGGCTCTGAAAATCTCAGAGGTGCATGGACAACATATTTTGTGTCCCAGATCTCTGCTGTGGTATCTCAGTGCTGGGGAAATCAAGGAATGCCAGGAAGTCCAGGGGAAATAAAGGAATGAAGGAATCTGGTAGTGTGGTTATTTGGAGGAGGAACGCTGCTGCACGTTCACAAAGGCTGAGCCACCCTTGACAGCTAAAGGAGAAAGAGGTGACCCAAGGTGGCTTTATCTAAATAAAGCCCCTGATCTGAATCCATTAGTGATGAGTAGTGAAAATGAGTTTTATTTTGTGCTGGTGTTGTGCTTAATGAACTCCATCAAGCCAGGTTTCACGCTCTGAATATACCTGTATCTGTTCCACACATCTTGCACTTCCAGTGAAGAGACTGAGGACAAACAGAGGGAGGAGTGAGGAGGTGTGACCCAAACAGATGACAGACCATGTGAGCATCGAGGATTGCTGTGGGTGTTTACATGAGGCTGTTGATTTTCAAGGCTGGTCATCCTGCCTGCTCAGTGCTGTAGAGGATCCTGAACGGTGTGCTTGGTTTTGCTTGCCGGTTTGTCTCCCACTGCTGCCACCTAGCAAGCGAGGACTGCTTTTGGTGGAGGTGATCCTGCCTCTGGTGCAGCCGGGGACCTCTGAGGATGTTTTGTGACAGCACAGTTCAGATAAGCACAGCCATGAGTTTCCAGTCTTTGGTTGAAACACAGCTCTGACTGTTTTCTCTGTGTTTTTTAACAGTCTCCAAGAGACGTACGAAGCCAAGAGGAACGAATTCCTGGGTGAACTCCAGAAGAAGGAGGATGAGATGAGGCAGATGTTCGTCATGCGAGTGAAGGAGAAGGAAGCAGAGCTGAAGGAAGCAGAGAAAGATGTGAGTATATTGTAACTCAGGTGTCTGTGTGTGAGCTGTTAGGCTGGGGCTTTTCCAAGGGAGCACTCAGGAGGTGAGCATCCAGATTCCAACATCAAGCCTACAAAGATGCTTGTGGTGCATAAGCAGTATCAAGAAGCAGATATGAACTCAGTTCCCAGACCTGCCATGGACCTGTGATGTGACTCCATTTTCCAAGTCCTCTGCCACTTTTCTTTGCCTGTAAAAGGGAGCAGGAGTAATCTCTGCTTTTGGGTGGCTGGAGGAGGATATATCCTGTGGAGCAAGTGGGACCCACCACAGTGTGACAGTAACAGCGGCTGCAGCTGCATACCTCACAGAAATGCCACCTCTGTTGTGCCATGGGAGTCCTCTCTGCTCTCTCACCCCTTCAGTCCCACCCAAAGGAGCAAATATGTTTGCTACTCCAAGTAATGTTGATTTCCAGTGGATCTTCAGCTGTGGTACACAGCCAGTGCTGCCCTTCAGCAGCCACACCTACCTGGAGACTTTCAGTAAGTGGATAAGGACTTTGCAGAGGACAGCATGTCCCACCCAGCATACTTGTAGGGGCTGTGACAGAGCTGCCCTACGGGGATTTGCTCAGTGCACGTAGGTCAGCACTGATTACTGTGTGACAGAGAAAACACCCATGTCCTACTAGAGGAGGGAGCTGTGTCTTGGGCCTCATGGAGGAGACCACGCTGTGTTCTTCTGCAGAGGAGCAGAGCACAACCCCAGAGAAGCGTGTCACCCTGAACAACCACATTTCCTTGTTTTGCATGAGCATGAGAGCCCACTGGGTACAAAGGAGTGAGAGATGGAAGGTGAGGGTTTGGAAGCATCCAGAGATGGGTCATGTTCCTATAGCAACTTAATTTCCCACCCTCTGTATGTGCAAGTGTGTGTTAATGGCAGGCTTTTCTCCCAAAGCTGGGCATGCTTGTGACAGGCCAGTGGCTTGTTATTAATGCAGTGAGGCCTCAGTGCCAGGGGAAGCACTGCAGGCATCGTTACCAGTAATGGGGTGAAACGTTCTTCTCTTCCTGTCCAACTCTCACTGTCTCTGTCCCGGCAGCTTCACGAAAAGTTTGATCATCTAAAGAGGACTCACCAAGAAGAGAAGAAAAAAGTGGAAGATAAAAAGAAGGAACTTGAGGAAGAGCTGAACAACTTTCAAAAGAAGAAGGCAGCAGCTCAGCTATTACAGTCACAGGCTCAGCAGGCAGGTTCTCAACAAACCAAGAAAGACAAGGACAAGAAAAAGTAAGATGTCACCCACATCCTTTGTAGGGTTTGTTACAGTTTGGGAGGTTGTTTTTTTTTTTTTTCTTTCTTGTTGCATGTCTGTATTTGCTTTTCCCCACTACCAGACTGGAAACTGGGCTTTTATCAGCCTGATCAAATAAAATATTTTTTTCTAAAGGGTGGGCCAGGGACATGATCTTAATTTTTTTTTTACTAGAAGAATACCATCAAATTTTATGTCAAATTCTGACTGGTATGGGAGAGCAATTGAATGGTGGAGGTTTGACCTGTGATCTGTCCAGCATCTTCTGGAACAGCTCTGAGATATTCTGGACTCAGATTTGTCTGCCTGAGCCGAAACTACTAAGGACATCTCTACCTGTCCTTCCCTTCACCCAAGAGTAGTCTCCAGTTCCCATTCCTTGAGGTTAGAGTTGTAAGTAGAAGTAGATTAGAAACTAAGCCCACCATGTGATTTTGACATGGGAAATGCTAGTGCCAAAAGTGAATACTTGGAAGCTTGCTTAAAATACAAGAAATTGAGGTGTTTTGTATTTTTAAAATACAAAACCCCTACTCTGGTACCGTAATTGCAGGTAAATGGTCTCTGTGGTTGTCTTGAGTCGATGCAATAAGCTAAGAAACCCACACCTTTTAGTAAAGATAACAGCACTGTTTTCTACTGTTTTATATGCATATGCTAGGTGTATAGCACTATACCCTCCAGTACTCTGAAATTCCAGAAACTTGGTAGG
Source organism: Caprimulgus europaeus (assembly GCA_907165065.1). The sequence goes on from OU015526.1 coordinate 82,094,997, forward strand.
CACCAAGTGTATCTGTGGACAGAGTCTGTCCTGTGGTCAGTGTTTGGAGGCAGGATTTTCACATGTGCTCAGTTTGGACCTAACTCTGCTTCCATCGAAACCGGAGGAACGTCGCCATTGACCTGAGCTCAGCGTTAACTCACTGCAGAGTTCTGCTGAAAACCTTGACTTCTAGGTTGATCCATACTGACATCACCTCCTTCTCGTAGCCTGTGCTTGGAGATGGCTCTGTTTGGCTTGCTGTTAGTGCAAGACACCCCTATTTATTACATGATACGGGCTACTCACACCGGGCTTTAAAAACCAGAACACGAGGTCCGCGCAGATGTGATGTGTACAGCGAAGCCAGACAGAACTTGCAGAGGTGGAGCAGACTCTGCGTGGCTTGTTGGCATAGCACAGCCAGACAGGTTACTGCAAGAGGCTGCTCCAAGGCCTCCTGTCATGATTTCCATCCACTTACTCCATATTCAGTAAGGGAACACTCATCCAAGTCCTTTCTGGGTCGTCTGTGATAAGGGCGCTAGTCGCTAATTGCAATCAGGATGGTAATGCAGCAAGTCTCACTGGGAAAGGCTTCTTTAACCCACACACAAAAAGGACAGTTCCACGCTTCTCTGAGTAGCTGGTAGTGAAGGGGTGCATTCCCTAACCAGCCCTGGCAGAGTGACCTCCTCCACTAACACCAAGCTGTCGCTGTTGGGAGAACCAAAGTGCTAGTAGGGATGTGGTGTAGGCACTTGTGTCTCCCTTGCTACCCAGTGAGCTTCAGCCAGGTCTGAGCTGTCTCACAGCTCCCCAGGCTCTGTTGTGTTGCACACATCCCAGCTGATTGTTATCCTGTGGGCAGTTACACTGACACTCCCTGCATGTCCCGTCTCTACTGCCAGCTCGGTACCTGTCGTGTGTTGCTTCTGCCCCTGGCGTCCCCGGGGAAGGTGGGGAGGGTCTAGGGTGGTGTGTCCCTCAGCTGGTGTAAATGGATATAGCTCCTATGGAGCTGTGCTGCTTTATGCTGACTAGAACCTGGCCTTCAGCACCTGCTGAAATAGCCAGAGTGCTGGTGTGCTGCATGCTCTGCTTGGGTGAAGGGATCAGTAAACGTCCAAGCATGCTGAAATAGCGTTCTCTGATGAGGTCTGTAAATAGGGTAGGCTGAAACACCACTTTCTCTTTCATGCCAGTTCAGATGTGGTGACCTGTTGTCTAAGAAAAGAATAGAAAATTTTGAAGACCCTTTTTCTTATCTCTTAAACAGAGTTGGTAGCTTAATAGTTTGAAGAACTCTGCAGTCAGTTTTTTCACCTCTGAGATACGAAACCAGAGTAGTATATAAGGGTCTGGGGAGCTGAGTAACTTTCAGTAGTCAGTGTTAGCTCCTCTTTGCCTCTGTGGAGTGTGCTGGCCACGTGCACAGTGTTGTGGGTGTGATACATGGATGTTTCCAGTGACCATGACAAACACACTTTCTGCTTTGCTGGTGCATTCACAGAAACCCAGTCATGGGGAACATGCTCGTGTCTTAGTGTGTCCTTTCAGAGTCACTCCACACCGGGTGCTGTCACTGCTTAAGTTGTTCTTTAGTGTCTGAAGTACTAACAGAGACTTGAAAGGGAGGTGCTAATGCTTCTGCCTCCTTAGCACACCTTAGTTCTTCCCAAGGCTTTAAGTTCCTCCTTGTGCTCTAAGGAAAGGCTGCAGTTTGGATAGGTGAGGCTTTGACCTTTCTCCATGCTGACACAGACAGCAGTGCCTCTTGTGCAGTAGCCAGAGGAAATCCTTGCCATGCACCATCCTTGCAGCCTCCCCAGAAAGTAATTCATGGGAATGTGTTTTTCTCAAGGTGGGATCAGATTTCTCCAACTTGGACAACCAAGACTTTCTGCTCCACTGTGTGAGCTGGAGGGAAGGCTGAGGGTCAGATCTGCTGCTGGCCTAACTCCCTGAGGCAGAACTTGGCCCTCTTGATTTCTAGACTGTTTCTGGAGGAACAGCTTGTGTTTTTATACAGTGGCTGGGGGTTTTTTTGTAATCCATTTCTCAGATTCCTGTAGCTTATGCTTTTTTCATCTGAAGTTGTTGCAGCTCTGGCCTGATGGCAGAAGCATGCTGTTTTCAGGACAGCACATCTGTGTACCTCAGACACTTGTGTGACTGCAGAATAGACACATACTCGAGTGCTTTCCTGAATGGGGGGCTGAGCACGCTTACCAAGGCCCTGCTGTGATCTGGGGATGGGACTGTGCTTCAAACCTGAACAATCTGGAGCTGATTCCTGGCAACAGACTTGGCAAAACCAAATAGGAGCAGTAAATAGCCTTCTGGTGCTTGCCTGTTGTTTGGTCGATGGCCACATGCATGCCTCAACACATGCTGTTGTGTTCCTTGCTCATCCTCAGCCCCCCAGGAGCTGGGACCATCTGTTTGGGCTCTGTTTCTCTTTATTTCAAGCTACCTCTGAAAACCAGATGGAAAACTTGTTTCCAGTTTCCTTTTTATATAACAGGTTCCAGTCCAGTGTGACTGGTCTGGCCGTGACAAGCCATGTGTCAGTCCCCGAGCTCTAACACACCGCTCTCATCTGAGCTGTAACACACGTGGCAGGGCCTGGCCCAACCAAGAGGGGTTTGTTTGGTGTCTGAAGAATCTGACTTGGGTCTGAAGCTGAAGTGCTGTGAGATGTGATGGTGCCCAGGTCTGAGATAACTGAGATGGAGCCAAGGCAAAGCACAGAGCCTTCTACAAGAGTAACCCAGCCTGGGCACCTGAGATGAGGCAGCCCAGCCGTGCACATGGTGAAGCAGTGCACTGAAAGACACCAGCCGTGTGCAGGCTGTAGCCTGGACTCACTGCCTGTCTGGTAGTTCAGTGGTTCTGTCCCTCAGCTCTTCTTTTTGCTTCTGCTTGTCACAGGCTAGAGCAGAGCCCAGCCTTGAGGTCTGAGTTCTCTTTAATGCCACAATCCATCCGCATGCACACCCTCCAGAGCGGGGTGCTGGTGTTGGCTCTCCCAGCTTGCTTTGGTTTTGTTTTTAGGGTTTTGGTTTTGTTTTTTTTTTTAAATTTTGGGTTCTATTATTGCTAACTTCTTTTGTTTTTTGTTCTTTTTTTTAACTTGCAGTGCAAGCTTCACATAAAGCCTGTCAAGCCAAGGATGTTCCTGCATTCACCTGCTTTTGCAGTAATGTGTCTCTGCCATCTGTTTTATTTCTTTTTTTTTCTTTTTTAATTTTTTTAACATTAATAACTATTAACTCATCTAATAACATAGTGGGAACAACAAAGAAGAATTGGGTAGGGGACTGTGTGGAACTGGAAGTTCAGGGGTGGGTGGAGGAGCAAGGTAATGATACCAGGTATTTTTCTGGTCAAAACCAGCAGCAGTAAATAATTTTTGGCCCCAAATTTGAGCTGAGAGTCAGGGCTGCGTGTCAGCAGCTGGGGTGGGTGTCATTGACTGGATGAGGTCCTCAGTGCAGCTTGCCTACCTGGCTCTTGGGGGACTGGCTGCAGTGGCCAAGCAGAAACCAGGCTCAGGGAGTCAGTGCTGTTTGAGGGTCACAGCCCAGCCCCTGGTGTGGCCAAGCCCCCCGGTTCAGTCCCACCCGTGCTCCTTCAGGAGCTGATGTGTCAGAACAACTCGAGTCCCGCTGCTGGGGGAGAGGGAGGGGAATCTGTGTGTGTAGATAACAAAAGTTTAACTCACCCTGCATGCCATTACATTTGCATGATGATTTTTTAGTCCTGTTTTTGTTGTCTGACTTGTTTGTACTCGTTGGCTTGGATTCACTGTCATGTGCTGGCGTGTTTTTGCAGCCACCCTTCCAGTTCAGTGTAGTGGCTTCCCGCTGAACGCCGCGCTGGGAGCCACGCGGCGCTGCAGGTGCCTGGGACAAGGACCAGTTCTCATGACTGCTTTCCATGTATCACTTGTCTGACCATAACCTCTGAAACCTCACTTAGAGAGAGGGCCTGGTTCCCAACGTGCCTGAGCTTAGTAAGACTCTTAGGGAGTTAAATGCTTGGGCAGAGGGGAGGACAGAACCTTCAGCATCCTCTTAGAGCCTCCAGGAGGAGTCCTGCACACACTTAAATACAGACTTGCAGAGCTGTGGGATCCATAATATCATGTCAAGGGAGAGAGCAAGCCTGGACACACGTTCCCCATGCTCCCCAGCAGCCCTCAGGGCCAAAGTCCCATTCAGATGGGACATCCCTTGAACGTGCCACGGGGATAGAGCGTGAGCCAGGCCCGGCTCTGCGGCCGGCGCGGTGTGGAGCTGACCTGGCTAACGTGTGTGTTCTGTGCTGTTGCTTTTTGGACAGAGCCTTTCCCTTCCTTCCCAAGAAGTGGAGAGCCATGCTTACTCTGTGACTTCGGGATTTTTCTCTTCTGCTGATGTCCAGCCAGCTTTTCCTCTGCTCCTAGCTAGGTAGTCTCCTCTTTCTGTCTTTAAAGCACTCTTAAAAATAACTCTTTCCACCCGAGTCTCACACACTGCAGTTCTTTGCTTGTCTCTGGAATGGGATTTCTTTTATGGGGGTGAGGGGGTGGAGAAAAAAGGCAGAACCATCACCTTTCTGAAGTGTTGGATTGGGAAGTGTGTTTGGGGGTTAGCTTTTGGGTTGTCTTGCTTTTTAACCCTCACTGCTTAAACATGGCTTTGGGAAGAGGTTATCTAAACAGGGTATCTTGGACAGACAGCAAAAATTGGAGATGAAGAAGCTGGAAATAAAATAATTAAGCTTTTTATCATTTTTTGTTGTGTTTTGGGGCTTTTTTTGTGTTTTCTTTAAATCACACTTCATGGTTTCTCGACCATGATGCACTTTTTGTCAAGGTAAATAGGTTTGCTAGGGGCTTGTTTGGAAAAATGAAACTGTGGTTCTTGTGGCTTCTGACAAACCCAGCTTGAAAGCCTTGAGTTGTCAAGGGAGAATTTGGGGTTTTGGCATGAGTTTTTTGAGAGTCACATCATATGCACATCACTGGATGCTTGTGATGATGTGCTTTGCTTCAGCTGTCTCTGTGCATGTCCTCTTTTTAATTGCCAGCACATTTATTTGTCCTGCTTCATTTAACAACCCTTCAAGGGATGTTTGGCACGGGAAATCAGCTGAGTCTAGTGCTTTTTTTTGCCTCCCCCTTTTTTTTTTTGACAGAAAGCTGTTTCCAAGTCCAATAATGTATTTTTGGTTGAGTTTCTTCCTCCAGCAAAACACAAGCTGTTTTGGAGAGACTGGGAATAAACAGTAAACTTGCAGAAGTTCAAGGTACTGATTTGTTTTTTTGCCAAAGGAGATGTTAATTACTTTTCTTCTCCTCCAACCCCTGGGCCATGTTTAGCTTCTTACTGCTGCACTTCTTTATTTTCCTGACTTACACCTTTTTTCACAGTAGCCCCTGACTCTGCATATTCTGCATGGAGTAAATGATTTGCTCAAAGCTAGTTGGATGTGTTTTCACCTCTGCATGTAAGTACAGTAGTAGAAGACTGATATGAAACCAGTTGTGTTTTTCTAGGGGTCTTTAAGTCCACTGACTTACAAGTGGCACGGTTAAAACTGCTTTAAAGCTTGTTGCAATCATCTGCCTTTGCTGTGGGGTGTTGAAAAGAAGCCACAGGGAACAGGACATGGAGCTCCTGGTGAATGCCTACAGCAAACCCTGCTCAGCTTCTCTGCCTGCTTGAAGCTAGCAAGCCAGCTGCTGAAACTGTGCTCAGATGGTTGTCTGGGCAGAAGCCTTGCTGGAGAGGCCCTGCAGCCTTTCATGGGCGTTAGACAGGGGTGGTAACTGGCTGATAATGCTGCATGTTCCCAGCAAGGTGGGATTAAAATAGAGAGGAGCAAGAAAGCGTGCTGGAAAGTGTGTTTCTGGGATGCTGGTGTTCCCAGGGCGTGCAGTGCCCCCAGAATGGGAAAACAAATTAAATCCAGGTGGCAGAGAGGGGCCATGATTGCTCTGTAGAGGTGGGCACGTGTGTGTCGGGCAGGCAGCCAAAAAGATGAAGGTAAATAAGGGTGTGCATCCCAAAAACCTCCCTGGGGTTGCAGAGTTACTTCTCAGGAGGGCAGTGAGTAGGCAGGCACCCCTTGAGCCATTAAATGCTTGGCCTCACACCTCCTGTAGCATGGGGTGCTGCTGTGGGGGGGAAAGCAGTGACAGGCACCCACCCCGGGCTCCTCTGCAGCCTGAACACCACAGCTTGTGTCACCCCGTGCTCTGTGCGCTCCTGGCAGCTGGAAACCCCGCCCAGGAGATGTGTACCCCTGTCTCTCTTTCAGCATGTCTTGATTTAACGGTGCTTCTCCGGGCAGCTCTCATTCTGCTTGACCTAAAGCGTCCCAGTGAGATGGAAATGTCTTTTTGTGTGTGATGATATCAGATGTGTCCCTCTGCCCTTCTGAGGCGTGAGAAGAGTGTGTGTTTGTCTCTTCTCCGAGGACCCTGGTTGCATTGGCAGTGTTTGATATCCATGGCGCTCTCATCAGCGTGGATCAGCCTGGAACTGTACAAATATGAAGGGTTTTTTAATTAATGGAAAAAATAAAGCTGTGAACAGCAGTAGAAATATTCTATTTGTATACATTTTTAATATCCTGATTGCCTTAAACTATAGATGTAGAACTTTATTACCTTGCTCTATTTGAAAATAACCCATGTTTGTAACTAAAGAACTGTGTAACCTACATGCAGTGTTCATGCAAATGCCATGTATGCATCTGTTAGATATTGTCACTTGGTCTGGTGTTGAAATCTTTCTGGTTTTGAATTACAGATTGAATAATAACCTTCTAGCATAAGCTCAGTTCTTTCTTGTATGCTTCAGGTTGCTCACACAAATAGTGCCAACACTTGAGGTGGGGGAGAGGAAATACCTTCTTACCCCAGCGCTTGGGTCTCCACGTGGCCTCTGTGACTTGGTTGTGCCGTTGCCATTTCCCAGTGGTGTGACAGGAGGGGCTGAGGAAGCACCAGGGTTCCCAACAGGTTGTTTTGGGCCTTTGAGATGCCTCTGTGGGTTTGTGCTGGTGTTTGTCCGTCGCTTTTCGTGGTGGTTGTCAACTTGTTCTCCCAACCAGCTGGTGTCTTGAGGAGGTCCTGGCCTCTCTGGTGTAGTTGGTTGATATGACACTTCCCCAGTGCACTCTTCCCTTCATGGCTTTCTTTAAAATGTTGTTCCTCCTCTTTTCTCTCTCTCTCTCACTTTTCCATTTCAATTCTGAACCTCTGTTTCTTTTCTTTCCTGTTTTTTTCTCTCTTTTCTGTAGCTTCTTCTTTATGTAACCGTCACCTTGCCAAAGCCCCCACACCCTCTCTCCCAGTGGACAGTAGGGCACTGGAAGAGCCTGCAGCTACGGGCACCGCTGCCAGGAGAAGAGCCATCTCATTCTTCCATCACGCCTGCCCTTCTCTCCTTCCCTTTCTGTTTGTCACCCCTGCCTCTGAGGGGGCCCTGTGCTCTGTGTCTGTGCGGGATCTGTCTGCCCCGACGCAGTGAGGCGGCCAGAAATGACAGAGGTAACGGCTGAAGGAGGGAGCTTGGCCTTCGTGTGACATCCTGCGCTGGGTTAGGTGGCTTGGCTTTTCCTCCCTCCCTGTTTGCTCTCCTTCTGCCCCAATATCTACATCCTACTGATGACAAGTAGCATGTGGGTGAGGGTGAGCGTGCGCAGCCAGAGGACTTAATTTCTGCGTCTAAAGGTCAAGCCTGGCTGCTTTGGACACCACAGCTTCACACAAGTACGTCCTGTGCTGCTCTGATGTGCTGGAAATAAGTCCTTAGACCTGGGTGACTTTGTTTTCAGCACACAGTGACGTGAAACGGAGCTGGGGGATGTTGTGTTGGTGGAGCTTGTTCTGGATGCTCAAAGCTCCATTGTTTTCTGGCTGCTCTGCCTCTGTATGAGCAAGGCAGGTCTCTCCTGTATGCCTGAGCTGCACTGCCTTGGACTGAGACTGAGAGACTGAGGGCTTCGTTTCACTTTCATGAAGCCTAAATTAGTGATTATTTTTTTTAACAGCCTTGAAGGTGGGCTCGTTGTTTATAGCTTGTTTAACTTTATAACTTGGTTACTTTGGAAGTTAATTCAGTCAAAAAAAAAGCTTGAAAAGTGCCAAAGTATTGTTTGAAGGGAAAAAAAAAGCTTGTAAACTTGGTGTGTAGTGACCTCTAGCTGGTTAGGGATGGATGGAAGGGGACAGCCTGATCTTCCTTGGATGTGTTTTATGTGGGGTGATGCAATTTTTTGTTACTATTATTTTTTTTACCAGATACTAGTGATTTATTCTCAACTGTGAACCTTAATTCAGGAATTCACCTCCTTTAACCTGTCATGGGCAAGGTACTACTGAATCCTCCAGGTTCTGCCTCTCCCAGTGTGGGTGTGAAGTGCAAGCTGAAATCTGCGGGGCTGTTTCCAGAAGCACAATATTTCTCAGCACCCTTGGGTGACAGGGTGAGATCACTGGGAGCTCCCTCATGCCAGGTCGCTGTTTTTCTCAAGTGCAGAACAAAACCTGTTTATCCTGGCAATATTTGTCAGCAAGTGACTCTGTAGCTGGAGTCAGGAGGATGATGCACGCTGCCCTGGCGCGCACGCTGGAGCGAGGGGCCTGGTTGATGGATAAAGGGAGTTGCTGAGCGCTGCCCGCGCTGAGGGGATGTGAATCTTGGCACAAAGGTGGCTTAGAACAGAATTTGTATTGACACAGAGAATGGAGCTGGCTCTCCTGGCTGCAGTGGGCTCAGGTGATACCTGCTGAGGGTCACATGGAGCCTTCTGAGGACAGCCCAGAGGAGCTAATGCCTCGAGGGCTGAAGCCGTGAGGGTGTTGCTGGGTTAAACCCTGCCTGGGTTAATTCTTCTCTTCCTCTGCAGAACTGGGGGAACACTTTCACTGAGATGATGTTGTGCTGCTTGCAGGAGGGAATCTGCTTTGTTCTGCCAGGGCTTGGGGAACAGTGTTGTGTGTGCACTGGGCCACTTCTGTCAGGCCAGAGGCTCTGGGTTTGGGGCATGCTGGTGTGTGAGCCAGCCCTGTGCCTCGTGCAGGGCGAGGGTCATCTCCAGTGTGGGGTTCTCAGCACATGAAGGTGCCTGCTGTTCCCTGAGGAGATGTCTTGCCCACTGAAATGCCCAGTTCACAAGTGCTGTGTCTTTCAGTGTTGGTGTCTAGGCCAGTCTGCAGTGTCAGGGACCACCACCTTGGTCCCGGGGACCTTGCTGTGCTTCATCCGTGCAGCCCCCTCCATGGCAGCTCCCAACTTGCCAATGGTTCATTTCTAAACTCCAAATAGAATTATTGTTTTTAAAGCTTTACATAAAGAGAAGCAGATAGGCACAAACCAAACCAACACCCCTGTGAACTGCCTTTATTTTGCAGCTCTTGAGTTTTGCTGTGCTGGTGCCTTGAGTCCTGCGTGCAGCTCTGGGCTTCATGTCTGCAGAAGGACATGGTGCAGTTAGAGAAGGGCACTGGTGGTAAACGGGGTGGAGCAGCAGCCTGCCAGGTGAGACCACAAAGGCTTGCAGGCCTCAGTTTGGAGAGGGAAAGGCTGAGATGAAAGGGCAGATCAGCCCTGCGGTGAGCTGGAGGTTGCAGCAGATGTCCTCTAGAGGTCCCTTCCAGCCTAATTTTAGTTGTGATTCTCTCTTATGAGGTTCACTGAGTTGTTATGACGATGGATATTGACCTGCTAGTTACCTAATGGACACAACTAGAACCAGAGGGGCACTCAGCTAGAAGGAAATCAGCTCAAAATATGCTTTTTAGAGAGCAGGGAGTAAGCTGCTGGTACTTGTTGCCACGGGTTGTTGAGGCAGATGGTGTCACCAGAAGGTTTGGGGGGTTGTTTGGTGGGTTTTTTGTTTGTTTTCTTTACAAGGTAAATTCCTGGGGAGCAGAGCCATAAGGAATTGTCAGGCTGGGGAACAGGATGGAACATCTGACATAGATAACCTGGTGGTGGTGGTGGGTACTGGGGCAGAGGGAGGGGCTCAGGGAGCAGAGGCAGCACAGGCACTGCAAGCACACGTGTGTGTGACGAGGGGACGGGAGCTGAGCTGAGGGCGCTGCTCAGGCTTTCCCACAGCTCTGTCCTAGGGGGGAGGGATGCTGACGTGCCCTGTGGCTGCTTCCTCCATGGCCTGCAGCTGTGAGGGGAAGAGCTGTCAGCATGGGAAGGGGACAGCAGTGTGAAACCTGTTGTTGGATGGCCCCCAGAGGTTATTTGTCACCCGGTGTCACCAGATGTCCCCAAGCAGAGCTGGGAAAGCTACTTGGTCCGCAGGAGTGAGCGAGCACCCAAGTTTAAAATCATACTTGTGGGCTTAACTCTTCTGTCACTGCTGGAGAGTGAAAATGAACTTCAAGAAACTCCCAGATGGGGCGTTGTGGAGGGCAGTGGCTGTGCCAGTGTGTGGAGGTGAGCTGGGACTGTTGCTGGAAGGCATTTGCCATGAGCAGCAGTGTTCTGCTGCAGCAGGACTGCCCTGCCCTCGGGTGCCCCCTGGGTTTGGGGGGTCTGTGCTGAGCTGTGACATGCATGGTCTCATGAGTGCAATGGTTTTACCCCAGTGCTCGTGAGGGAGATGAGGCAGCAGGGAACTGGGCCTGTGGTTTGCAACTGGTTTTCCTTCCAGCCAGCCATTCACCTGAGCCCTGGGCTCTGCTGGGCTCTCATCTTCACTGCTCTGGGCCCCCGCTGGAGCTGGCAGACACTGGGCACGGCACCTCTGGCAGCTCCGTGGTGCTGTGAAGCTTGTGGGATGGCTGCATGACTGTAGGGAGTCATGGGCATCAGGATGTTCTCCTGTGGGTGACAGGGAGCCTGGCAGCGCTCCAGGACAGTCCTGTCAGCCTGCTACCGGAGTAGTGAGGCGATGGGTGGGGGCCACATTGGGACCATGTCATTTTTGTGGGGAGAAATTATGAGAACTGGGAAATGGGTTTGGTTTTTGTTGTTGTTGTTTTTCCTCTGGCAATGCAGGTTATTTCCAAATCAGCTGGACTTTGCTGGTACAGTGGGAGCTGATCTTGCTGGGATGTGCCCCGTTTTCAGACAGTCTTTGGGCATCAGGTTTTTAGCCACAAAACATGATAAATGTGTGCACCAGTGCAGCCAGCACTGCAGACCTGTGCTCCCTGGGCTCCTCACCGGCCCCAGCTGGCCTGGGACACAAGTGTCCTGGGGCCTGTGTGAGGACAGCCAGGCAGCAGCTGGGCAGCAGGACCCTGCAGAGGTAGGTCTGTCAAAGGGGGGCCAGGTTGTGTCTGTCTGAAGGTTGGGTTTTTGTTGGTGGAGTTGCCTGTATCCAGGCAGGTGATAGTGGGTGTGGATTTGCTCATAGCACCGACAAAATAAAAAGGTGATCTGCTCCAACTGGGGCTGGGAGAGGGCCTCTGTGTTTGGGAGGTGTGGAGTCTTCCCTCCTTGGGTATTTGCCTCGCAGGTGTGTGCTGAGCTGGGGCTGTGGCTTGGCCAGCTTGAGCAGCACAGGGAGGCTGGGACCATTTCTGGGCAGTGGCGGTTCCCAGTGCTGCACTTAACAGAGGGAGAGCCGGGAGCAGCGCGGTGTTCAGCGAGCCCAGTTCTGAAGGCAGCTGACACCATAAAACTGTGTGACTCTCACAGGCTGCCTCTTGCTGGAGGCCACCCCTTACTGCTTCGCTGCAAAGAACAACGTTGTGCATTCCCCCCAAAGCAACAACAGGAAAGAGGTTTGAGCTGGGGACGTGCCTGGGGTGGGGACAGGGCTTGTGTGTGGTGAGTGGCAGCGCAGGTGTGTGGACCTGCTTGTGTCCTGTTGCTTTTGGGGAGAAGGTGGTGAGAGGCAAACTCTGACCTTCTCACGAAGCGACTGGCAGCCGTGGCTGCAGCCTGTCTAAGAACTGCTTCAGCAGCACCTAAACCTCCTCCTTAGGCCCAGCTCTTCCCTCCCTTCTCTTCCAGCCCGGCCCTTGCCAGCTGGCACGAGCAAACACCTTTCTTTTCCCAGCCCTGTGCCAGCTCCTCTCCCTGTGGAACCTGTCTGGAAATGGGTTTGGGCTCCTCGGGAGCGCCCGTGTGCTGGTGCTGCCCATGGGGTGAGGAGGAACGCGCCCTTTAAAGCGGGAGGGACGAGTGTGTGGAGGGGGAGAGCCCAGTGGAAGGGGCAGACTTGGATTTATTGCTGTGGCATGACAGTGCCATGGTGCTTTGGTCCCCTTTTCCTGCCCTGATGTGTCTGTACCGCTGGAAGCCAACTAAAATAAGCTGTGGGCAGAGAGGAAAGGTCAGGGAGTGGTGATAGCATAAGGACGACAGGAAGGGCTGGAAGGGAAGGAAGGAGCACACCCCGGTGAGAAACGCGGCCTCAAGAGGTTGTTTGCAGGACAGGGGCAGGAAAAGAGCTGAAACCCAAGAAAAGCTTCTCACAGGGGACTCTGTGTGACATGGGAAGGTGTGAGCAGGAGGGACCGGCTCCTCCTGGAGTGCACGAGACCAAAGCCCGCTGGGAAAAAGGTGAGATGAGAGAACAGGATTTAATCTGTAATCTAAGAGTGTAAAAAAAGGAGCAGAAGTGAGGGCTGTACTGACCTTTTCAGGATGAAATGTGATTTTTGCACGGGAAGGGCTGTCAGGCACGCAGGAACCTACAGCCAGCCTGGCTTTGGGGACCTTGACTCTTCAGTGGGGTGTTCAGAACATCAAGAAGGAGATGGTTACAAGACAGGGAGAGGAAGCGGCGTCCCAGCCACGCAGAGTGGCCCGTGCTCAGCCTGGTGCCAAAGGAGGGAGTGAGGAGCACCAGAGCTGGGGCTGAAGCTGTAGAGGCAGAGTTTGCTGTGCAGTTCCCTTGCACCCCTAAAGCCGCTTTGTCTGGCACAGAGCAGCTCCCTTGCAGCCTCCAGGTAAAACTGATCTTGGGCTCGGGTGAAAAGCACAAAACAGGACTCAGGATCCAGGACAACTTTCTTTATTGCTACCAGAAGGCTTTCATCAGTACAATGGCTCCAGAAACGATACCTTCCTCAGGGCTGTGGAGAGAGCTTACAATTGGGACAGGTCATTCTGAGAAACAGGGGTGTAACATTGAAGAGACAAGTTTTTAAAGGTTTTGCTCTTGGTTAGAAGTTACATGAACACAAAACTCGAGGGTTAGGGTCTTTTTGGTTTGGTTTTGTGACTGATAATTACACACCTTTCAAACCTCGGGCGTAGGAAGCCGCCCCAGCACCTCACCGAGCAGCGCTGGTGGCGTGCGAAGCGTATGAACGTATGGGGGGAAAAAGAGACTCTGCAGAAGCGTTTACACTTGACACGGAGAGTCAAGCGCAGGTCAGAACTCACGCTGAGCACAACACTTCTTGGTGCAAATGAGAATAAAACAGCACTTTTGTTAATTGATTAACTGCTTTCCCTGTTTGAAAACCAAACTGGTGTAAGAATGAGGAGTCTCTGCGGGGTACAGAGCGCAGCAGCAGCTGCCCGAGTGTTCTCCTGGGGTGCGCTCACGCTCTCGTGGCTGTTGGTGACGTGTGGAGCAGCCTGCAAGCATCCCTTTGGTTTTATTCCTGACTAACCTTTCATGGAAATCCAGGTTTTAAATATCACATTGAAACACCAAGGTGCTAACAAAACAAAAAAGGTCATTTTTTTCTGTAGAGAGGAAAAAGGAAGCTGTCGTGACGGTCAGGTAGTACAGAACATCATGCACAAGACTTGCTGAGAATTAAAGAGGAGCAAGGGGAAAGAGAGCGAGGGGCAGATGGAAACCGGGTCAGAGAGGTGTTGGTTGGCTGGGAAACCTGGAACAGCTCTGCACGAGTGATGTGAGCTCTGGACATGGGGAATGGGTTACGCTACACGGGAGCAGAGAAACAGTGGAACTGACAACACTAGAAAGAAACAAATTTCTGCTACTTTTTTTGTTTGGTTTTTGGGTCTTTTTTTAGCTTTTTATACTTTTTTGTGTTTTTAGGTGCTGAAATAGTGGCACTAGAATCAGCCGCACAAGGGGAAATTCAAAAAGGGTCGGGATTTTTTTTCTGGGGTTTTTTTTTCCTTTTTTTTGCTCCCTTCAGTTCAGCCTGACAAGGTACGGCCCCTTCTCCCCCTCGGAGCCAAGGCAGGACGCCAGGCTCCGCGGGGTCCCTCGGGTAGCTGCCGCAGAGCGGGTGGTGTGAGCTCCCAGCTACATGACAGACACTGGCTGCAGAGGTGGACAAGGGGAAACGCTGCCCTCCTGCCTCGAGACATCAGCGCCACAAACAGAGCCCATGCTTTCAAGAGCCACCGCCTCTGGAGCGATGTCTTCGTTGTAGAGACGCTTGATACCGTCGTAGAACTCGTCCACTTCCATCTCTTCCACTTTCCTCTTGGCAGAGGCTTGCTTGCAACCGCTGGGAGCTGGCAGACGCTGGTAGAGCGCGGCTGTAGCTGTGACTGGCACTTCTGGCCGGCCGTTGTCCTTGGAGAAACCTGGCCCTGGGACAGAGGAGGGCTGGCATCTGAAGGCTCCTCTGTTACAGGTCACCAGGGTATGCTGGAGGGGACTGTAGACATATACAGAGTTGGGCAGCAGAGAAGGCTGCAGAGTGGAAAGGTGATGTGCCACCAGCTCCCGGCAGTGGATCAGCTGTGAGCTATCCATCTGGAGCGGGAAGACAAGCAAAGATAGCGGCGCTGTGGGATCACTGCCACGGAGGGGAGGTCCTGTCAGCCAGGGCAGGGCCAGGGCTCCGAGCACAGCGGCCACCCGTGCACCTCCCTTCTCAGCAGTGTGCTGGCTGCAGGAGAGCAGAAGTGATAAAAGGACCAAAAAGACCCCCAGTGTGATGATTTTGTGAGATATGGACCCCTGCTCCTTCTTACACCTCATGGGAATAGTGGGGGCAAGAAACCTTTCAGACATTAAAAGGTTTCACTGTGTGCTTTGAGCAGCTTCAGGGTTTGTCTGTCCAGTACTTGTCAGGCCACCCCGTATGCCCAGAACGAACGGCTGAGCAGCTCACTGGGACTTTCTCCCCAGCGTGTTGTTTTCTCCCTGGCACAGAGAGCACTTCTGTACATCAGCACACGCAGCTCCTCCCTCTGTCACCCACTGGATGCTGTTAGGCTCAAGCCTTTGCAGAACTGTCCCAACAAGCCCTCCCTTCAGGCTGAAGAAGCACAACCATCCTGGCCAAGGCGTAACTGCAGGCAGAGCTCAGGAGCTGGGCTCCGAAAGCCGCGGCTGGCTCAGGTGAGCAGCCCCCGGTCCCTCCCCGCCGCCGCATGTGGTGCCAGCGCCCCCTCACCTGTGCCTTCTGGAGCAGCTCGATGATGAGAGCCAGCCAGTCCGGGAGCAGCTTCTCCAGCTCCAGGCTGACGATGGCCAGCGCCAGCATGGAGCCCTTGAACTGCAGCAGCTGGTAACAGGCCATGCAGTGCAGCAGCTGCTTGGTGAGCGCCGCCACGTGCTGAGAGGGACTCAGCTTGGGCAGGACGGTCAGTAGCTGAGGCCTGCTGGACACCGCAACTGCGTGGAACTGGGGAGGGGAAACAAGCACATGAGGCAGCCGGCGTCACCCACAGGCAACCCACAGGCCAAGCCAGGTGAGACCTCCAGAACCGCATGCGACACCTCTCTGACGCACAAGGATTCTCCAGCCTCACCTTCAGGGCAATTTCCACACCATGGAACAAAAGCTCTGTGGTGAAGCCACGACAGCTTGGGGCAGCCTCTCTGGTGGGAGCCATCGTACGCATCGTCTGCCTGGGGACCAGGCTCCCGAGGGCTCTGCAGAAGGCTGTGCCCTTCCACCCTTCTCGCTCAACAACGCAGGATGAAGTTTAACAGAGAACCTCGGGGTGGTTTCCTTCCCTTTGTCTTATCTGACCATGAATCTGGTTCTCTGGCCTTGCCTTTCTGTATGTGCCCAGCATCAGTGCTTTCTCCATGGTTGTACTGACTGGTTTTGTGCTGCCTGGCACTTAGCTTTGAGCAAACCCACTAGCAATTAAGGCTTAGAGGCCAGGTTTTCAGGAGCTGTGAGCCTTAGCATGTGGTTTAATGTGTCTCAAAACAGGTCAGATGGCAGACCCACGTTTTGGCAATTGTTCCCCAAGTGTTGCAAGTGTCCTCTGAAGTTCTCTGGCAAGGCTTTGTCTTTCAGGAACTACTGGTATGGAGGAATTACAAACACATGCCAAAGTCTTCGCTCCCCTACAGCTACAATTCTTTGTCTAGGTCCCTTATTTACACCCACAGCCACCAGACAGAATGCAAGCAGCCCCTGACTTACAATATGAAGGAAATCCAGTGGCGTTGCCATGTGAAGATCCCAGTTCAGTTTATCCAGGATAATCTTCTCCATTCTGCGAATTTCAGCTGGAGAACAACCACAAAAGCTGTCCCGAGCCAACACCTTCAGTACTGGAATCCTCTGCAAAAGCCAATGTGAAATAAGAAACAAGAGAAGCAATCGTTATAGACATGACACAAAGCTTCACTCCTGTCCCAGCAAGCGTCACCACCACCTGCAAGCAAAGGCAGGACTGGAAGGGAACACACTCAGACAAGGATATAGCAGTGAGAGGAAATAAATTACCTCATCTTCCTCAAGGGTCTTTGCAGCAAGGAAGAAGCAGCTGATTGCAATACAGTTCAGGTACTTTGGACGGGCCTGTGGTACAGAAGAGCAGAGAAGTCTCAGTGAAGGTGGTGCAGAAATGATGTGTAATCCCCTCTGGTGAGACATCCTGAGCCCCAGGGTCCCAGCTGCCCCTACAACACCGGAACTGGCACACACTGATGTGCAGTGCTGGAGGGGAAAGAGCTCGTTTTGAGGCAGTGCAGTAGAAATAGGAAAGGGAAAATCAGGATGGCCAGATGGTCACCTGGTAAAAAAACCCCACTGCCAGTGCCCTTGCTTCAGCAGAGCTCTGCTGTTAGTGCTGCTGGGGGTCAGACACAACAGGAAGGAAAATAACTCACAATTTCCTTGCCTAGGGAAGTATAAAAATCACCACTTGTAGTTTTGCACTGCAGCTCTCAAAGCTGTGGCCCAGGGATTATCAAGGTTGAGCTGGTCCCTTCCACAGTGGTGTTTGTTTTAGGCAAGGCAGGTGAAATTTTGAGGGGAAAGGGTGATTTGTTATGTGTATGAAAAACTCCTTTGACAGGCCTTGGCTGGGGGGCTGAGGGAGGGAGCAGGATGTGTGGGCTGTAAGGACTCAGTGGTCCCTGTGCTAGACCAGGCTGAGCACACGCTCTGGATGTGCCCCATCTGCTGGAGTGTCTGCTGACAAAGTCTGACCAAGGGCTTCACTTCCAGCATCAGCAGAAACACGGCAGGATGTGTCTCCCTGCTCCTGAGTGGCTGGGGGGTAGGAAATGCAGAGGCACTGGTCACTGCCCAGTGAGTAGACAGCCCCCACCTCCAGTAAACAGCCCCCTGGTCCTCTTCTGTCCATGTTCAGAGATGCTGGGAGCGAAGGTAAGTGAAAATCCTGCACTGATTGTGAAAACTTACGTACAGCCTGAACTGCTGCCATGGTTTATTCTTGTTAGGTAAACGTTAGCAAATGCAGCAGAGCCCTGGGGTGGTTGGAGGGTGAGATGCTGCATGTGACACTCATGCAATGAGCTGTCAAGAAATGGAGAGCACTGTTCCAGAAAGCAACAAGGGAAGAACCCAAGATGGTGTCCAAATTGAAGATCTTGACCTACTGTCAGCCTCAGGTACTTGAAAAGGACCAGGCTATGCCTAGAGATTTGGCTTTGTAGTGCCATTTAAACTTCAACTTCAATACACACAGAGAATCCACACTTGGGGGCGGGGGTGTGTATGCACAGGATGTGCATTCAGATGTCACTGAAAGCAAAGAGAGTAAGTCCTCTTAGGGCAAGGCTGGAACTTGTTCTCCACCATGCAGGCAGGTTCAAAGAAAACTGTCAGATCAGCACAAAATAACGTGCAGCAAAGGACACCACCTTCTGCGTGGTGGTCAGGGGAAGGCAGGTGTCCAGAGCAGGTTCCTACCATGGGGGAAGCTTGTTCTGCTTTTAACAGTGATTTTGTCTCCTTTTTTTCCCAAGTGCATCCCCTCTTGAGACAGGCCTGGAAGGAACAACTCCCTTGTCTTTTTAAAACCCAGACCCATCCTGGACTCTTACAGGAGCTTCTACCTGCCTTGCTGGCTCCTCACACGGGGGCGAGTGCTGCTGCGCTGGGCTCTGGGGAAGGTTAACGCGGGCCGGGCAGCGGTGAGCAGCGGGGGCCGGGCAGCGGTGAGCAGCGGGGCCGGGCAGTGAGCAGGACTCACAAACAGCCTTAGGGGCAGGCAGGCTGAGCCATTTCCAGTGTGTTCACGGTGAAGGGACCAGTTGTCTTCACAATAAAACCCCAGGGGGTAGCGCCTGGCACAACAAGGGCAGTTAAGCTGCAGCAGAGGAACGGCCCTTGTGGGGCAGGGAGCACAAAGCCCGGAGCTGTTTGCACAGTGCTCACCCAGACACAGCACCTTTCCATGGTGCAGCAGTGGGCTCCTTACTCATGCTCTCCTGCTTCCTTTGCTGCAGACTCCTTGGCTGCTGCAAATTACTGAAAGGAAAACTGTTCTCGAGGGCATTAGCTGCTGCGGGATGTAAACCCATTTACCCTCTTAGTACTTCAGGAAATCAGTTACTTAAAGATCTCCTCACAAATCAAAAATCTCCATGGCTTGTAATTAAAACATTAGCAATATTTATTAATATTTAAAGGGTAGGTTAATGGATGATGTCACTTGCATTCTACACATGGATATGTAAGTGCACAGGCTGAGGATACATTCTTCTGCTGGGATCTCCTCAGCTGTGTTGTGTACCTGACAGTGTTGGTGATGAGGCACCTGTGCAGGTGAGACTGCACATCTGCTGAGCATGGACTGTCACTGAGCAAATGTGGTAGGAGATAAGACTACTCAGAGCCTGACTTAACTCAAGGCTGGGGATTTTGGGCTGAACCACAGTTTGTTCAGGTGTTTGCATTGAAGTTGCTTCCAGGGCAGACTTGAAGGAACAGAAGAGTGGCAGATCCCAGCTGCAGCTAGCCCAGATGATGAATTCTCACTTGTCTCTCTTGAACAGTTTCTATGGCCTCACAGCCACACACATTCTCTGCTCTGCCCTGCATCTGTGTTCCTTACCTCCTTCCCTCCTTCACATCTGCCTGACTTGCTCTTAGTCAGCCAGACTGGCTGTAGAGCAGGCTGGTAGTGAAGTACTTCCCCAAGAAGCCATCACCTACGGCTCTGTCTTCTCCCCCCACCCCTTTTCCTTTTCCTTTTTCCCCATTTCCCTGCACTAGCACACATGTCAGCCCCAAACCTGTCTTCAAACATTTTCTTCCTCCAGCCTGTTCACTGCTCACATGTGCTCCCAGCAATTCTCAGTGGTACAGATGAGATTAAATGCAGTTACAACACCAGAGAAATGAAGAGGTAAGCAGGGACTTTCTGTCAGAGGGCACTGGGCCTGGGTTTCTCACTGTGGGACAGCAGGCACTTCCTTGAGCTTTGAGTCAGTTGAGGCTGAGGTAGAGACTGTTCTGTTTTATCTTTAGAATAAAAACCTCTCTGCAGCCTCTTTTCTGATTGCTTAAAGGAACAGGAACTGTGCAGAGGCCAATCCAACATTCAGACCCAGGTTAAGAGCAAGCACGTAGTGGAAGAGGAAAGGTGCTGCTCTTCTCTTGCATTAATACACATTTAAAGCAAGGAGCTGCATTATGTGAAGGAAGGGGGCAGGACAGAGCAAAGAAGGAAAATATTCTTGGTAGGTGTGAGCACGGGGTCAGTCCCAGAGCACTGGGTGTTCTAGCAAGGGCTATTTTCATGGGGTTAAAAATGGCCATGGAAATCATCTGCCTCTAAAAATTCCTGGCAGCTGCCTGTGCTCCCACTTCCACAACCTGAAATTAAGCTCCTGGAGTGGTGTAGGTACCATCCTATAAATGCATGAGAAAGGAAGAGGGGGGAGAGCAGAGGGGGGAAGTGAACATTTCCGTACAGCCACAGCACTGAGCCTGTACACAGAAATAGCTGTGGGTGAGATAAATCTACTTCAATTTCTGTATCTGCAAATATTTACCTTTACTGCAGCTAAAAACCTGTCCAAAAGGCTGATGGCCAGGGCGAGCGTTTCTGGATAAAGGTGGAACTGGTATTTGAGCTTGGCCAGCCACTGAATGACCTCATCCCTCTGCTTTGGAGAAATGGCTGCATCCTGCTGGAGAGAAAAACAAACTCTTCTTACACACAGGCTCAGCAAGGCAGGAAAGACCACACATTTTACCTCTGCAGGAGTTACTCAGCGTGGAAACAAAGCCTCCTGTGGCAAGGATGTCTGGTAGCTTCTCAAGTACTGACCAGGTATTCTCTGCCTGAGAGATTGTATTTTTTTAGGCTCTTTATAACCATGTAGATACACAGAAATACCCCAGCTTGAACAACACCAGACAGGCTGTGGGAGCCAGGCGGGTGCACAGCTCCTGAGAAACAGGAGAGGGAAGGGACCAAGTTGGTATTTTGAGAGGAAAAGTTTATTTTTCATTCTGCTGAGGGGGATATTTTTAGCTCAGTATATGTTAAAAAAAGAAACATCCAGTTACCAAGACCTTTAGCAGTACAGTTCATTGTGAACTGGGGTAAAGCAGGTACAATTTCACCTAAAAAAGGCTGTGTTTAGTGTTTTGGTTTTTTAACTCTCTGGCCCAAGTCACCACCATTGATCTGTTTGTACAAGGGCTGAACTTCATCCACACACAGATCAGTCATTGACATAAAATCTTTCTCTCTGACTCCTTGTCTGAAATCCTTACAGCTTTCCTAGACCCTTTCAATCAACCAAGTAAATGTCTGCTTCCAGGTCCCAGGGGATTATTTAGGGTGATGAGTAAGGATATGTCCCGAAGTAAAACCAAACAAATTTCTTCTGCTTTGCCCAAGGTACTCTAATGCTTTTTTGGCTGCTGCTGAGATGGTTTAAAAGCAACCACAGGCAATGCTGGCTGCCCAGTTCCTGTGGAAAAGAAAGCTAAGGGCTTGTGCAAACACACACTGCTGCTGGGCTGGGACACCCAGCTGTCCTCCCAGCAGTGACACACAGGGGGAAAGCAGCAGAGGTCTAGAAAATAAACACACCAGACTGATGCAAAATAAATACTCAGGCTACAGCTCCTGCCCAAGTACTGACTGTCTGCCTGCTGCAGACAGTACTGCTCCTGCCTGGGAGCCCGGGATGTGTGTGCAAGCAGAGTACTGTAAGCAGCACTTTAACTCCCCAGGGCCTCACCCAGGGCAGCAGCTTCACCCCTCTGGCTGTCACCTGCAGGTGATGGTCTCTTTCCTCTGCGCTCAGCTCCCTGACTGGTGCTGAGCTCCAGCTTCACCACTCCATGGGACACAAGGGATGGGGAAGGGGACAGGGCTGGAGCCTCAGTTCTGGAGTTGGTGACAGTGGGTGCACAGTTGCTCCTGCCAAAACGTGGCCACCACATTCCCTCGGAGAAAGTACAACCACAACAGTGCTCCTGCAGCAGGAACGGAGTGTAAAGACGGGGTTGTGCAATCCAAAGCTGTTTCTCCTGGCTGCAGTAGCTGGGCTAATAAAGTGATACTACCTCTGCCTGTAAATGTGCCTTCAGTCCTCCATGGTGTGCTCCTCTGAGGAGCAGAACAGCGTCCTGCCTTGTTTTCTCTCCTGAAGCTCTGATGGGGCTACACTGTCAGCAGGGCTCTGTGTGATCCCTCTGCGCCCCTGGTCCTAGCTGGGCCCTCTGGGTGCCACTTGACTATAATGTGGCTTTCTAAAAAGCACCTACCATTTTTCAGGGGGGAAGAGAAAGTTTTCTCAATCCCAAGAAGTAATGATTCTGTCTGAAACCATTATTGAGATGTAAGGGTGACACCTGAGCCGTGCCAAGACAGCTGCTGCCTGCAGCGCGTCGCGCTCGTTCCACAGCCGCTGGTTTGGCGCCTGCTGGGGGTACAACGAATGCACCACACAGCAGTACCGAGTTCATTAAATGCTCTGCTACAAACATCTCTTGGACAGTGGGACAAGGGCCTAGAATGTATCTGGGGAGAAAAAAAGGCAATGCTGTGTTAGATACTGGCTGTCCTTCCAGAGCATGCTCTGTAGCTAAGGGAGGCCTGCACAGCTGAACCTAAAACAGGCAAAAAAAGGAGGAGTGACCAAGTTCCTCATTGCTGTACTCGGTGTGCCTGTCTTTACATGGAAGGAGACACAACAGGGCTTACAACCACAGCCAGGTCTGGGTGATGCTGCAGCCTTGGAAGGTTTTGAGCAGCTCAGAGGATGGTTTGGAAATGCAGTATCTGGGTGAATCCAGCAGGTAAGCTCTGTGTGTACCTGCTAAAAGGTGACCTGGCACCACCCCATCCAACAGAATAAACTTGACTGTAAAAACCTGACTCTGCCTCTGACATCACCACCCTGGTCCTGGCACCGCAGCTCGATGGGTGAGGCCAGCAGGAAGGGGCTTGGGCCTTTGGCTGGCAAGGGGGGAGCTGCATCAGCAGGGCAGTCACCTCTGTGTCCCCTGCGTGCCCTCCTGCCGTACATCCTCTGCCCTGGAGGAGGGGGTGAGGATGGCATCTGCTGTGCTTCTTGCTGTGGAGGCAGGGCCAGGCCTCAGCAGCCCAGGGGGATTCTTCCCATCCCCTCCCACTCCTGGCAAATCCCCCGGGCATTGGCTTCAAGAGCTCCTGGCGGCGTCTCCTGGCTCAGCGCTGGTGCCCTCGCGCCTGCCAAGGCGAAAGGTGAGGCCTCCTCCTACAAACAGCGCGGGTGGGAAGGGTGAGGTCGTCTTTCCACGCTCCTCTCAGTCACCAGTCCTCCCAGGATCTGCCCCTGTGTCTTCTCACCCTTCGTGGGCAGTGTGAGGCCAAGAGGCAAAACTGCAGCCCCGGGAGCTGAGCTTTAAACGGTGAGGCTGTGAAGAACGGCCACCGTGTGCCCAGTCCCAGTAACAACTGTCCTTTCTTTGTGAGCAATAAACAGTTTCTACTCTAAAGCACCGAAAAACAACAGTGAAAACAAACAAAAACAGCCCCCACACGGAGCACCACGTTCCTTCAACACCAAGGAACAGCCGCACGTGAACTCACGTCTAGGTACGTGCACAGCAGGGGTAAGGCTGCAAAATCCAGCCTGGCTTCCTAAGAGCTGTCCGGGGAGGCAAAGGGAAGGAGGAGAATCTCCAGCTCGTTTCTGTGAGAACATCAGTCCTACACAACGTTTGTCCACTCCAGTCTCTAACAGCAAATAAAGGAGCACAGGGGTGGGGGGAATTCCCTTACACATAAAAACCAGGTGAATTTAAACCAGGTTTAACACAAAGTTTGTTACAGATGTGTTCAGAGCAGGCAGAGGACTGAGAACGGGTCCCACCACACCCACAAACCCTGCTGCTACTTCCAAGCAGGGCAAGGAGCGTCCCACACAAACGGATCCCTCTGTATCCCTCTGCCTCGAAGGTGTGAGCACATCACCCTGGTGACACACATAGTAAATGCAGCGCTGTCACGTTACTGGAGCAGCGAGGTCACTGTTCTTTACTTGGGTAAAATCAAAAGCACAAATGAGCACTAGGGTGGCTCAAAGTCAGAAAGTCCCTTTGGGCTGGAAGGCACAAGTTCCTCTTTGCTGGGGAGGTACTTCCCCACGGACTGCACCTGCGGCTCTGCGTGGCCAGCTCTGTTCTGTCACCACAAACACCAGCAGACTCCGTTTCAGGCAGCAGCAGCAGGCTGCTCCCAGACAGAGCTCACAACAGCCCTCAGGACTAAAGGACAGTCCAGCTCCTCTGGCTGGCGCTTCCCCCCACTCTTTGCTTTTGGAAAGGAGTCCAGATCAGAGCAAGGCCCGACCTACAGACGTGGTTGCCTGTCCTGGCACCAAAGGTTAGCAGATACGTACATGATGACTCCTGCCACCACTCAGTCAGCCCACAGGCAGCTTCTGTGAAGGCTTCCTGATGGTATTTTCACTAACACAGCACCAGGGCAGTGAACACACTGGGCCCACAGGTGACTGAACACTGAAACGCCAGCGCTGCACTCACCTGTCTCATTTGCCTGCTGCAAAGTGAGCAACCACAGAGGTCAGGGGTTCTGCTCAAGGGAAGGAACACAGCACCCCCCACCACACACACAGCATCTCTGATGGTTTATATCCTACTTGTCTGATTCCCCAGTCAGTGCCCCAAGCCCCATTTCTTAGTCAGTGCAGCAGAAAGGTGCCTGTAAGGCCCTGGCAGTGGTGAGAGGCGCAGAGAGCTGCTGTCCTGCTCCCCTTGTCCCTGAGCCGGCTGCACGGGCCAGGAGGGCCAGAGGTTGTGACTCGGGCTGCAGAGTGTGAGCACAGCACCAGTCACCTCTGAGAGAACCTTGAGACTCTTGGAAAATGCAGTCTAAAAAAAATAAATATTATCTGTGAACTCAAACGTGACTCAATTTTATTGCTGCCTCATCTAGGAAGAACACCTCACCTGGTAATTATTTTTTTCCTCAGTGTCTGCTGTCTCAGACAGAGATGTTTTGCTGTTTCCCCTATTTATTTCTGCCTAGTCCTGCTGTGGGCTCCTCGGGGAGCGAGCAGGTGACCTTTGTCAGGACTGGGAAGCTTCTGAGAAGGGCAGCTGTAAAGATTACCTCCCTCCTCGTGTCTCAGGAGCCTTGTTTTATGCCAGAGTGACCCCCAACCGATGCCCACGGGGCTGGTTCTCACTGGTACCAGCTGGGAACGAGCAGTGCTCTCCTGAAACCTGTCAGAAGTGGCAGGGCTTTGCAGGGTTTGCCTTAGCAAAGTCTCTGAGTGGCCCACAGGATAAAAAAGGCACCAGAAGGGTAGGAAACCGACCCAAGGTCATGTGCTGAGACACTGGAAACAAACTGAGGTCTCCTGATTACTCCAGAGGTACAGAGAACAAACGAGCAGACAGAAAGAAAGAGCTGGAACAGGCAAGGAAGGAGAAATTATACAAGTGGCGCTGTGTTTCCATAAAAAAATATAAAAAATCTTGGCTTGCACAGCTCTTCGCTGCCAAGTTACCTCCTAACACACAAAACCCAACCTTTGGCCAGTCTTTACTGCTTGATTTCTCCAGTCCTAATCACATGAAACCTTCTGAATGTCACCTGCATATTGTATAACCCAAGAGAGGGGGGGGGGGGAAAAGACAAAATACACTCAGAAGCACCAGGAGGGTTCCAGACTCTGCCTATCTCATTTATTCAGGCTGAAAAGCCCCTGTGACATCTGGCTTTGATATAATGCAACTACCCGGGGCCAGTAGCCTGCATTTAAAGGAGGGAAACTAAAAGAAATGCACATGCCCGTAGGAAATGGGAGTTTTCAGAGAGAAAGTGAAAAACAAACCAGAAAAATCACACAGATTAGCAGGACTGGAGTCCCTGACAGGTTGTGCATCCTGTACTAAAAATGTAAAGTTTTTCCTGTTTCTGTTACTCCGAGTTTCTTTCTTCCTTTCAAAGATCTCAACTCTGACACAGATTTAGAAACTGAATTTGCTCCGGTTTTAAACATCAGAACCAAAAATGTCTCCTAAAGAGTCAACACTGAAAGGTTACTCCTGAGGAACAGTTAGAGTGTGCCTCCAATCTGATTATTAGATTTTTTTGGTAGATGCAACTCACATTTTCTCATTTGCACACCAGATGACTCCATTAAAACCCTTTCTGTAGTCAGGCTATCTCTGCAGCAAGGAATGGAAAGTTACACAGGGGCTGCCAGATCTGATACCCAGAAGGATGCTGCTTTCCTGACTGTCATGGGAAATAACCAGTGGTTTCATACAAGTGATGAGGTTTCATACAGTCTGGGGCTACTGCAGCTGTTTGCCAAAGAAGGCAGGAGATGTTTGGGGACACAGCCTTCTTCCAGGTAGCACAGACAATGGGAATATTCACACTGGATGGCCCTGGCTGCAGCACTGCCACAAGGAACAGAGCTGGGTGTCACAGACTGCAGGCACAGAGAGAAATACCTGGTTCCAGACAGAGGGTTTGCAGCTGCCCTGTGGCCTGGCCAGCCAGGATTTCCCCAGAGCAGACAGCTGTGTTGATGTTCTCTTTTCAGTCTGGCCTTGGTAGGTTTTGCACATCAACACACAGAGGTTTCAAGCCAATCTAATGATTGCTCACTGCTAGAGAACATTTAACACTGCAGCACTCCAGCTGATGACGGCAACGTCTGAACTGACAGGTAGGGAAACATAAAGACAGAAGGTACAGAGCTTTGGGGGTGGCAATGCCAGGAGTGAGAAGCCCGGGGTGAGAAGCACAGAGGGCTGGGAAACACTCCCAAGCACAGACCTCAGGGACATTGCTGGAGTGCAGGGGAGGAGGTGGGAAGGGATCCTTCACCTTCATGACATAACTGCACACAAAAAAGCCAAACTTGGTGTTTGCCCAGGCCAGACCTGAGGTTCTGTGTCCAGCATGAACTTCACACTGGTTTTAGCCACCAGGCTGTTTCCACACCTGATCCTACTCCGGGTTTTCACAGCAGGCAGCAGAGCTGCCCCCCAGTTTCATACTCAGCAGACAGCCCAAAGCCCTGTTAACTTCTCTGAGCGTTCACCACTGAGGACGACGCTTCGTGAGGTGCCGCAGGCCTCGGCCACAGCGACGGTGAGACCCCCTCGAGGCCCCTGGCAGCAGGACAGCTGCTCCTCACCACAGACAGGGCTGAGGTTAGTCCTTCTGCTGTGGGGACACCTCGAACGTGGCACAGGTGGGACACCTCACCTTCAAAGGGTGACAGTGCAACCCTGCAAGGGAGGGATTGCTAGGAAGGCTGGCTAATGCAGCTGGTGGTTTCTGAGCCACCAGAACCAACTTCAGCAAGGCAAAAATGCAAACACTTTGTGAAATCTTCACACAAGAATCTGGGTTGGTGACACTCTCTGAGTGCCTAACCTATCCCATGATACTGCAATCTTATCTCCCTACATTACAATCACTAACCCTAGGAACACTGCCAGCATGGAACAACAGGCTGGTTTACCATCAACCAGGGTCTCAAACTGTACGTGCCTGAAGACAGCCACAGCTACACCTTACTCAGCACCTCTGACAGCCAGGTCACTGGTTTGGAAACCTACATGTGGATTAACAAAACTGATAGTGAGCCCCTTAAAAACCTATTTGTTCCTGCACAACAGCAGCAGGTTCTTGTTCACCAGACAGAAAAAAACAACCACCACACTGATTAGCTTTGACAGCAGCCGATACACCTGCATGAATATTTTAGGTGAAGCAAGAACAGGAAGCCTGGATCTGAGGCCATTTCTGCCCAACCCAGTGACAAAGTCCCCAAGGCTCCATGACAACTGTCCTCACGTTTCATGTTTTGTTTTCAGCAAAACTTTGTGCAGTTCACAGGTGGTTCTGAGTGCACGTGCTAGACAGAGGCCTCCTCCACAAAGAGCACAAAGGCAATTCAGGCTGGGCAAGTCCAACCTCCCAGCTGGCCCTGCTGCACAACTGGAGCAGGAGGTTGGACTATGGACCCACTGTGGTCCCTTCCACCCTGCATCTCCCTCCAGTCCCACCACAACAGTCCTCACTGGAGCAGGCCAGCGCCTGGCTCTGCTTCCCTGGGCAGGAGCGTGCACCCTGCTCCATAAATACCCCTATGGCAGTCCGTGGTGCTCTTCCCGAGGCAGCCAGTGCCTGCCCAAGCGAGAGCCTCGCCTGGCCCCAGCTGCCAGAGCCACAGCCAGCCCCGCAGAACCAGGCTCAGCTACACCAGGGAACAGTCTGGCTCACAAGGGGAAAGGCAGCAGCCTCAGGCCCTCCCCTGGATGTGCTGTTTCGGGAGGAGGCCCGAGCTGGCTCGTGTGAGAAGACATCGCTTCACGTGGAAAGCAAAGAGCGTTTCAGCACTGTTATCAGTGACCTTGGGACAAGAAAATGAAGCTGCTTGTAAGAACTGCTGCAGAGTTGGTGCCCACTAGAAATGGGTATTAATGATCCACACAATTTGTAAAGTGAATTTAATTAAGACAGTATGTGTATGAGCTTTCAGAAGCAACAGCAGAGGCCTGACACTGTATGCTGTAGAGTGTGTTCTGTGCCCCTGGTTGCAGTTAGGTCCCTCTAATACAAAACTACTCGCTTCCTGTGGAGGCTAATGAGCAGAAGGCGACTTCTCATGCAACAGCTTAGGTTGTTCATGTAAAAATACGTTAGAGGTTAGTCTCCTGCCTCTACCAAGATGAATGATGTGGAGAAAAGACGTTACCTGATCGGGCTGCATTTTCGGCACATGTGCTTTCCACATCTGAGCTTCCCTAGAGATTGCCGTCTCCAGAAGGAGAGACAACCTCTGGCTCTCCGGGGGTCCTGAGAACTTCATGGTAACCCTGGGATCCACCTGCCACCCAGCTGGATACAGCTACCTGCAAAACCAAGGACAGCCTGGTGAAATAGCTGCAAGAAACGGCACAGGCTCATCTGCAACACAGGGACTGGGTACGTGGCAAACCGATCCGAGGACTCCCACACCAGCGGGCTCTCATCAGATGAAGCTGAGCCAAAACTGTCCACAGGCAGGCAGGTCTCTGACACCTACATGGGCTGGAAAGTCCTGACACTTTGAGGTTTTCTGCTTCAGGCCAGGCCTCTCTTGCCTCAGCAGCAGTAAAAAGTAGGGAGGAGCTGTACAACATAGACAAGGGGTTTCAGTAAGTTGGTTGCCCGAGCCCAAATCTCTCCCTGTGACTTCAAGGGACGTTAAGACTGACATTGAAACGCCTGTCAAAAATCCCAGCCTTGGAGTCTGGTTGGTGCCAGCCTCACCCCAGCACTCCCAGCACCAACAGGAAGCTCTCTGCTTGCTGGAGAATTGAAATGATTTACAAGCTGAAGCCTGACAAACAGATCAATGTTTTCCCTCTCTGCACAGTCACGGAAGCTGTGACCTGTTTCGTGTGCAATCCAAGTGTACCAGGCAGTTCCTCTCGGGTCTAATCGCTCTGAAAACATCAGATCCACAAAACTTGAGGACACATCCTTAATTTTAGCTAGGAAATGCTTTTTAAAGGAGGAAAAAAAAGCAGCCAGCCCAGTGACAGCCTTTGCAAGGCAGGAAATGACTACAAGCTGGCTAAGTGATGGAGATTTCTGCAAGGCCTACAGTATTCAGGAACACCTGCTGCCACTGGCAGAAGAGGCTAAAAAAGCGTGCAGGCTAAAGCAAAAACGTGTCAAGAACTTGTAAATCTGAAATGAAAAGCAAAGCAGAGGCAAGATTTTTGTATTTTTTTTTAAAGACAACAGATTCCACCCCCTAATTTCAAATGGAGAAGATGGTCTGATTGAAAAGGTTATTCAGATGGCTCTAATACTGCCTACTGTTCCTCTGGCCACACAATTCTTGATGGTATTAAATCACTTAGGCAAAACAATTCAGCCCTGAAGGGTAAACCCATGGGAAAGTTATTTAAACTTTCAATTCCTTCTGTGAGCTCTTGTGAAATCCACAACAGGTGGACACTGGCCAAATGCTAACCAGGCTATTTTATAAGGGCCTGTTTGCTAATACAACAGTTTGTGCTGCAGTTACAGGAAATAAAGACAACATGTTGAATCAGAGAAAATAAACAAAATTCAGGGTGAAAACAATCTGTTTTTTATAAATAATAACAAGCAGCAGCTCTGCACAAATGAAGATTCAGATGCTTTCACAGGGTTAAGGGAAACTGTCGAGCAAATTGTTTTCTTTATCGATTTACAGGAGTTTTTAAGGGGTGCAATTCACACAGAACCTGCACGAGGCGTAAAACTGCACTGAGTCCTGCTGAGATCCAAGCAGGTTTTAAGTGGCAAATAAACCTCAGGCCTCTCCCTCCTGAACAGAAACCCCTTTTATATAAGATTTTAACACAACAAATGCTTCTCCTGGAACAAAGGAGAGGCTGTACTGGCCTGGCACACCCAAAGCTCCCAGCCTGTCAGTGTGATGACACAAGGTGACTGTGTAGTGTACGCAGATTTTCCAGCTGGAGGGAACACCTTGGAGCCGTGATTCCTGAAAGGGGTCAACATGCTCCCCACAATTAGCCCCCAAATGGCTAATTGAGCACCACTGTGGACTGAAAAATCCCTCTGACAAGTTCCCCACTTGACAAGAGGGAGATTCTGCCTGTGAAGAGGAAAAAAACAACATTTCTCCAGAGAGAACCGTGGCCTGAACCGCAGCTTATTCATGTGCATTTACCCATTCCTGCATTTCTTTTGTAAGCCTCGGGGTGATCCTGACAACGCTCTCATCCCTGTAAATGGGGCTGCTGGTGAAGCTGGAGGGGAAACAGGGCTGGAAAGGCTAACTGGGCAATATCCACCAGGGAATCAAGCATAGCCTCTGGGACCACACCTGGAGAAGACGGCGATTGAAGGCGTGCACGAGCGCTCGGTGTTGCACAAGGGAAATACATGCACAGGAGGAGGAGCATTACTTCCAGGAGTAATATTTAGCACAACCACAGCTCCTAATATCAAATATTGATGGTCCTTTCTTGGTTTTGCAGGAAAGAGAGAGTAATTAGCCCTTCCTCAAAGCACTGGAAAAAACACATGAAAAATTTCAGGCCAAAGTGAGCGCTCTCAGGCACCTTTTTTTTTCTGTTCTGACTGACAAACTTTCCCATCGTATTTACAGCAGAAATGGGTTTCACAGGCCCCTGGGCCCACAAAAGAACTTTTAGTTGCTCTGTTCCCATTTTAGGCTGTCCCTGTACTGCCTCAGCTGGTCAGTGGCCCCAGCAGAGTGCTCAGGGGTGTCCCTGGAGCACCCTTAAATACCAATGGCCCTGCAAGGGACATTTTTAGTGAGCCATGATGGCAACACTTCTGGAGTTGCCAAGGGGAAAAGAGAGGAAAAAATAACTTTTCCTTTCTGAACTAGGGAGGTAATTCAGTGAGGGCTGAGGCACAATAACCTTTTTAAGGAAAAAAAAAGAAGAGGACTGACATGCTTGAAAGTTTCCCTTGGAGCAACAGTGGTGAGCAGACTTTTCCAGCACCGAGAGCACGCCAGGCAACTCGCCAAGCACCCCGAGGGCTGAACCGAGTTTGCATCTAAATTTACATAGCTCTTAATCAGATAAATGCATGCCATTTGCCAAAAATGCCAGCGTGCTCTCTGTGCATGCAGCGCTTCCCAAAACACCAGGGAGCCACTGCAGAGCCAGCAGTGCTCAGGGAGGATGAGAACCAGGATGGGCGGCACGGCGCCCCGAAATCCAGCGTGTGGGAGTCGAGGGAAGACGGCAGAGTGACCGGACTCTCTTCTCTCTGCTCAGACCAAGATGATCAAACCTGAGCATGGCAGAAAAGCCATGGCAAGGCTCCCAGCAGCAGGAACCATGCCTGTCAGCCTAGCAGGAGTCTCTGCAGAGAACAGCAAAGATTTGCTCCAGCCAAAAGACTTGCGCGTGTTTTTCTGCGGCTGAGCCCGAGACCCGCGGCTGCAGGGACCGCTGGAGGTGTGACAGTCACCATAAATTCACTCACCCTAGCTTTCTGCCTCTGTTTCCCTGATTTCACATTAAACTCTAGCTCCAGGGTGGTGGTTTGGTTGTGGTCACTTTGGGAGTTTTTAACCCACTGTTCAAATAGTTGTGATAAGTTTCTCAGTCTCCCCTGGCAGGTCGGCTGGCTACACTGGAGCTTCTCACAGATCACTTGGGAAGTGAGGAAAGGAGAAGGGAGCCAAGTCAAGGCACTGGCTTGTTTCGATGTCTCCTGTGAGCAAGGTCACCAGGTGCAGGTTGAATCTTGCTCTGAAATTAGAAAGTCAAAACTTTGGTGTGAGGTTTTCACAAGGCAGAACTTTGGTGTGAGGTTTTCACTTGTGAGAGGCATTAAAAATCACCTGCTTATCCATCAAAAACACCCCCACTTGCTCCATTAAATGTAACCCATCTCGTGGAGGCCTCTCTTTGTGACCCAGGTTTATGGCTAACAACTTACAGAGGTACTCTCAGTTTCCCTAGAGAAGTTTTCTTTTGTTTTCAAAAGCAGTTGTGTGTTTGCAGTGATTGGGGCAGGCAGCTACTGGGCCAGACACACTTTTTGGTCTGGGGGGAGGTGTGCAACTGTGTAGGATGCAAAGCAGTTGATTTTTTAATTATTTTTTTAGGCTTTGTAAATCACTTGCACTGAGATGAGCTGGAGTTACAGGAAAGTGTTGTCTATCCATTGGCAGAGCTTGATTTTCCCCTGCCTCCAGTTGCCATTCAGCTGTGTCAGTACAACTGCACTGTAAATGGGAACACTGAAATAATTCAGGGCAATAATAAAAACCTCTTTAATTCCAGTTGTGGGTTGGTTTTTTGGGGGGTTTTGTTGTGACTTTTTTTTTAATATAGATCATTTCATAAACAATTAACTGGTTTTCTAAGGCTAGAGAGACAGCCTAAAAATCACTATCTTTATTTGGCACAGAAATCCAGGTGGGTATTCTGGAGAAGGGTGGTAATTCCAATAGTGCTTCACCACATTTCTGCAGACCTCGTAAGTATTTTCAGCAACCAGCAGCCAAATCTGCTTCAGCTTTAGCAAGCAATAATACAATCTTACAGATGACCTGAAAAGAGACTTTTCTGGGTGGGGGAGGAAGGCGAAGCAGAAGGAAGGGAGGAAGGAGACTGGGTTCCTCCGAGCTCCAGCCAGCCATCTGTGATTTCAAAGGATCAAAACCTAGTTTGCACTGCTAGGAGAAATCTCCCCACTGACAGTTGTGATTAGAAATTCAAAGCTGTGGGCGAGGGGGGGTGGGATGGATGTTAATTTTAGTATCTGGGGGCTTTCTCTTAGCTTAACTCTTTCCTCACCCCACGTCAGTAAAGAAGTCTGGACATTTATGCCAGACAGAGGTAAATGCTTACGGTGTTGCTTACCTCTGAGATGAAAAAAAGCAGCAGGCAGAAACTGCTGGGACAATTTCACATCATTCCTGTGACACACAACAGTTCTAAGAAGACAATAAAATTCCCCATGAATGCCTCACTACTGCAAATCAACCTTTTCACTCACCAAAGCACAACCTGATGTGGGAGCGACAGGCAGAGGAACAACGTGGGTTAAAAATCAGCTGTTTGGAGCTGTAGGAAGTAAATCAGGTTGCAGCCTGGTTAGTGGAAATGCCCTGACAGAGCTGTGAGACAACAGACGATCTTTTTCAAGTTAAATGACTGGGAATAAGACATTTGGGAATATAGTTTCAAATTTCAACATCTCAGTGTATTTAGAGTGTATTTGAAGCGAGGAGCTGGCTTCTGTGGCATGAATACTAATGTACACTGAAGTAAGAATGCATTCCCTCATGAGAAACACGGTACTATCAAACGTAAATACGCCACAGGGACGCGCACGGCCTCGCACCTCCAACGAGCAGCGTGCCTGAACTGAGCATAAGCCAGGCAACAGAGCTAAATCCAGCACGAGGTAATTTTATTCCAGCTGGGAAATGAAGAGGGCCCTTGCCATTTGTCTGCCTGACTCACCCAGAGCTGACTCCCACAACCTGCTACAAAGGCGAGTCTGTGAGAGACCTTGGCAGCATCGCTCGGGCAGGCTCGTGGACATCACACACTCGCCACTTCTTTTCCTCCAACCAGATTTGTTTCCTGGGAGCACAAATAAAGCTGACCTCATTTTAGTGACCATTTTTTTTCCAAACTGAAGAATTTTTCCAAATATTTTAAGGAAACCTGCCAGTTAAAAACATGGGTCTGCAACCACAAAGAAACCAACCCAGAACATGCAGAGCAATGTTTTGATGGGAGGGAAGGGAGGCGTTTTGCAGCCTGTTTTGAAACAGAGAAATCCCAGGGCTTGTTTAGCAACTAGGGAGGAAGGAGGAGGAGCAGGAGCCCTCGGGAAAAGGCTGCACCATGACCAGCAACAGGACACTCATCTCACCACCATCTTCTCTTTCTGTTCTGTTCACAAAGGGAAGCTCAGATGGAATTTGTCACAGCACCATAAACACTTTCAGAATCTGAGAGCAATGTGGTACAAAATATCTCTGGTTCTTCACAGTATTCCCTGAGGGCAGCAAAAACAAATCATCAAGAAAACAGGGGGAATAATTCAGGGCAAAGGAAAAATGCCTGGATGAGGGAATTTTTAAACAGGAGGGAGGGTGCCAGAGAGGCACTGGTGATGGCAGAGGTACGAAGCTGCTGTCACTCAGAGGGGTTCTGCAGGTACAAGCCTGAGCTGGTCTTGGTTTGGGTTTTTTTTTCACAGCAGCTACTGTGTTGTAAAATCCACACTTGCTGCCTTTTCCCATCAACCAGACCAAGAAATCTCTGCTGTGCTTCATGCCCCAAGCCTCACGACTGACACCGAGGTTTTGCTATTTAAGGGAAGCTTAAATGAGATTTTTCCAAAGTGGGAACTTTTAAAAACCAAGGTAGAAGATGAACTCTTGACTGAACTTTCAGCCAATGTCACCATTCTCCCCTGGTGGTGAGACAGGCACGCTTCCAGCCCCACGCCTGCCACACCTCCTTTTCTAACGGCTCCGGAGGTTTGCGTTTCCTTTTTGTCTCAGCACGGTGAGTCTGTCCAAGCAACATTTGCCCACAAAGGCCTTTGGTCAGGAACGACTTAAAATGTCTGTGCCACAGCTCAGGAGTGATGCAAACAAGCTGCTTCAATGGCAGCTCCGTTCCCTCTCCAGGCAGCGTGTGGCAACACCCCAAGGAAACGGCGGAGAAAAGGCACGGTCGGATCCAGCCCGAGGAGACCAGCTCCGGCTGCCTAACGCATGCGCCTGATGCAAAGAAGAGATCAAACTCAAGGCACTTTAATGAGTTCTGCTTGGAGATTTGGGGGGTTTTTTTGAACCTAAAAATCAAAGGAAAAGTTGTTAACTGATGGAGGCTGTTTGCTTGCATGGATTAAATTAAGCAAAAACAAAACCCCTTGCAAAGCAAAACCCCTCTGTGCCGTTGTAGGAACACTTGCAAACGAAATGCTTACATTTTCTACTCTTACAACACTGTGGACAACACTTTTCCATCCTCAAGATGGAAATTCCTCACAAGGTTTACCAAAATCAGCCCCTGTTATTGTTCAGCGTGCAGCTCTCAGCGCTCAGACACAGCCGTGCTGCCACCGGGACTGTGCGCACTGGGGTATCGCAGCCAGGGCGGACGTGGGACATCCAGCCCCCACATGGGACAGTTTGCAGTTACATGGTGAAAGGACGTGGTGTAAAGCAACTACAAATGAGTGTTGGCTGAAACAATGCCCATTATTTTTACACCATTTCCAACCTAAAAGCTGGGTAAATCCAAGAAATGGCTGAGCCCTGTGCCAAACTGTACATTGTCAGCACAGGAACGAGCACAGCTCCCAGGGGCAACCAACCAAGGTCTGCTCAGCAGCCTCTGGGTTCTGCTTTGGGACCTTCTGGTTCTTTTAGGGACAAGGTCCAGGGTGATTGGGGAACACCTGGGAACCCCTCCAAGAAGTTTGAGGGTGCTGCTGTTGTTAAGTGAGGACAAGGTAAGGGGACACACAAGGCCCTTGGCTTGAGGGAGTTCTAGCAGCTTCTAACGAGCATCATCAGCTGCTCATCACCCAAGCAGCAGCTGCCCCCTAATTAGGGAGGGCCAAACACCCTTTTAGCCAGTGCTTGGGTGAGGTCTATATAAGAGCCAGGCCCAAAGCACCATCTCTAAATGCAGAAGTTTATGTAAAAGGCTGCTGTGAAGGGGGACTCAGATAGCTCTGTTCCAGTGTAAGCAGTCTCAGGTAGGGTGGTGGCAAACCATGGAGCAGTTACTCATGCCAGGGTAGAAGTTTTGGGGTAGGCAGAGCTTTGGGTGGTGGGTGCAGCCCTCTAAACCCCAGGCTGCAGGGAGTGCCTAGGGCCTCTCTCTGAGGCCAGGAGAGATGGTTCTCTCTCCTGCAGGAATGTTCTTTGGGACTCAGCAGCTTGCAGAGCCTCAGCCCCCATCTGCAGTTAAGAAGCAGGCAGTGCCTACCTCTTCTATCAGGGTAAGTGAAACCCCTGGGAAGGGTGGAAGGTGGTAACTTTGAGCACTAAAAGAAAGGTTCTTGCCCCACCCAAGGGCTTACAATTACAAAATAGGTTTATCAACCTTAAAATTAAAGAGGAACCAGATGTGCCTTTAAGCAATAGATATGGGCTACCTGACCCTAAACCATGCAAGACCTCTAGGAAGAAGGTGTGAGTGATGGTAATGGGTGAGTCTTTGGGTAACCTGGGAGAAACACAGAAACACTAAGCAGCCAGGGATGAAGTTAGGAAAGCCAAAGCCCAGCTGGAATTGTATCTGGCAAGGGATGTCAAAGGCAAGAAACATCATAGAATGGTCTGGGTTGGAAGGGACCTTAAAGCTCACCAAGTCCCAAGCCCCTGCCAGCAGCAGGGACACCTCCCACTAGACCAGGTTGCTCAAAGCCTCATCCAACCTGGCCGAGAACACCTCCAGGGAGGAGCAGCCACAGCTTCTCTGGCCAACCTGGGCCAGTGTCTCACCACCCTCAGTGACAAATTTCTTCCTAATGTCCAATATAAATCTACTCTCCTCCATTTTATAAGTGTTGTCCTTGTTTTATCACTACCTGTCTTTGGGAAAAGTCCCTCCCCAGCCTTCCTGTAGGTCCATTCAGGTACTGGGGCTCCTACAAGCACACAGGTGACAAAAGGAAGAGCAGGGAAAATATGGATGAACGTCTGTGTCCAGACAGTGGTGATCAGTGGCACAAAGTCTAGCTGGAGGTGGTATCTAGTGGTCTACCCCAGGGGTCAATATTAGGTCCAGTCCTGTTTAACCTCTTAATTAATGAGGTGGGGCAGGATGTGCCCTCAGCAAGTTTGTAGGTGACAGCAAGTGGGGAGGAGTGGCTGATGTGCCAGAGGGCCATGTGTTTTAATACAAGACAAGATGAACTTCAGAGGTCCCTTCCAGCTTCAGCCATTCTGTGACCTTATGAGTTTCAGGCTTAAAGGAGCACAGGAGTGAGGGTTCAGCTCTATGTCCAGAGCAGCTCATGGGTTCTTCAGGCAGCAAAGGCTGAAAGCAGAGCAGGAAGGCTTTAAAAAAAGCAAAGCAAACCTGGCATTATGTAATGTCTTGCTGCTAGTCTCCTAAAAAGCAACACATGCAGAGTATGATTCACTTCTCCCATTGCCACTCTCACTTGGTATAAATCAACAGTAACCTGAAGGAAGCCACTCTGAGGAAAATCAAGCTCACAAAGTATGAGAGTGAGCAGTAATTTGGTAAAATGGGGCCAGAGGCTTTTCTGCTCATAAAAGCCAACTCTGTATGGGCAAGGGCCACCAGGCACTCAGAATGTAAAGCATCATGCACCACCTTTGGAGTAATATAATCCCCTGAAACCAAATAAATACAGGGGCTCTGTGGGCAAAAACACAGAAACAGGAGTCAGGAGCAGTTCTTTTTGTCTCTTGGTGGTAGTCAGTCATTAATGTAAATGAACAGCAACAAAACCAAACAAGTTTATACCCAGTTTGATGCTCACATCCAAAAAATGTGTAACTATGATGGCTTGATTCCTCTTGATAACAACAAAAGAGTGTTTTATCTGAAAGCACAAGTGCTCACTGAGGCCAATATTTTGCTTTGCTGATTCTGATTGGCTTCAGGGTAAATTATCAGTGATTACAGCTAATATCAGGATACAGTGTGAGGCACTAAAAAGAGATAATTATGAGGAAATGGGGAATTATCTGCTGTTGAAACAATAGATCAATTATGAGGTACAGCACAGTAGCTGCAGAGCAGCATTCTTAGGCTCTGAGGATACTGTCTTTTTTTTCTCATCAACCAACAGTTATAAAGCTTAATTATTCTCCAGGAGCTTGAGCTTGCTGACTAATTAGCCTCTTGTTAAGACAATACAGCAAAGGGCCTAATTCCAATTGTCTGCAAGAACAGGATGGCACAGCCACAGTCCTGGCTCTTGCCTGTGTACTCATCTCTCTTGCCCAGTGTGAATGTAACAGCCTCAATATTCCCCAGTTCTGGATGACCTAAACAAACTAAAATAAACCCAAGGAAGGAAACTTTGGGAGGTGGGGTTACCAACAGAGAGAAAATTATGTCTGAGGCAGTAGGTAATGGCAGTGAAGAGTTCTCCTTCTGCTCCTACCAATGCAAGTGCAGACACACTCACAGTGCTTTCATAAACAGATTAAGCTGCATTTGATGGTCATGGTACTTACAGCAGTTGCATGCCTAATTCTTTTATATCTGTGGAAACAGATATGAGCAGTTAAACCCCAAGATTTGCAGTCAAAATAGTTAGGATGGTAAAAGTGGGAGTTTTTGGGAGCTAAGTTCTTGTCTAGCAGATCACTGTAGTCAAGAGTTACCCCAGCCAAGAAGCAGGCTCTTGCTGTATACAGCATAATAGCACCAAAAAGGTGCAAAAAAGCCTCTGGCCAATGGGTCCATCCAGCTCCTTCCCTCATCCCAGTACAGAAAACGTTTGATGTTTGGGCTGATGAGCAAAATGGAGTATCTGCAGTAACATGTTAATAATGAGCAAGCTTTTAGACAAGCTTATAGCAAGTGCAAATACTCATTATGGTTAAAAAAATCAGTGTTGATAATATTTGCAGTTAGCAAACACACAAGAAGGAAAAATTTTAGACCACATCTGCTTCACACTGAGGTGGGAGACAGCTGAGATTTGCCTTCCATGTGTATGACCTCACCTTGCTTTTTTGGCTTTTGAAAACAGCTGATATTGTCCTGAATTCTCAAAGAAGCTACTCTCTGTTCTCAGTGAACCAGAATCCCCCTTGAAATCCATCTTCTTGGTGGCCAGCCTGGATTTCCTGCTGCTTCACTGGCGTGTCCTCATGACAATACTTGGGTTTGTACCTTCTCTAGCTCCACTGAAATCATGGGAGTGAAGGAAAAAGGCCAGAATTTCTTCCTGAACAGGCTCAGCTCTAGATGCCCATGCTGCAGGGGAGGACCTTCAGATCCCACAGCTGTGTTTCACTCACACTGGAGATAATGTGTTCCACTTCACTCACATTTTGCTCTCTGCTTGGCCAACAGAGTTCTAAGGGTGTTCTAAAATAAGATGTTTAGTTTTCCTGAAGCCACTGGTTCTGCACAGTCTTTACAAAATCTGTCTTTAGCAGGCTATGGAGCAGAGTGAAATAAACTGCAGGTTGTGTATCTATCCATTCCACCACCCAGTTGAGATGGTAATTTATATCAGCATGACAGCTGCACCAAATTTTTTTTTTCCCTAAAAAGTGCTATGTAAAAACACAAAGATTAAACCAGGGAATGCATGTGCAGCCCAAGAGCCAGTTCAGCATGAGGTCAAGATTAATTAGTGCTTTAACCAGCACATGGCTGCAGGTGTGTAAAGGAAAGCCTCTTTCACACAGGCCCTAGGGGAAGGCATGTTCCACCACACCAGTGCTGCTCATGTTCTCATTTCTGTTGCTTGCAAGAAGTAGGCTAAGAAGCAGGTGAGGGTAGAAAAGTTAAAAAGGGAAATCTAAGAGACTGTAATTACAGGGGAGATGCTCAAAACTGTAAAAAACTGAATAATTGGGTCTACCTACTGACTTTAAAAGCTTATCCCAGGGCAATGACACAAGGCAAGGTAACAGCATTCAACAGCCTCACACTTGGATGGAAGTCTATTTAAATGAGAAATGTCTGTAAAGATTATGATACAAATAATCTGAAAATAGGGAAATAACATATTTTTGAAAGTAACTGTTGACTGCATCGCTGCCTGACAGCTCCAGGAGGGGACAGCTGACAAAGGCCAGGGTGTGCAGCAGGGTTGACAACAGGCTCTTGTCACTCTGTGGGGCTGAGGCTGCTCTCCCTGGGGAGCTCACACACAGCAAACCTCGGGCTGTGCTGAGGCACATCAGTGCCCTCAACTGCATCCAGGAACGGTGACTGCTGGTGATACCAGAGCAGAAACACACTGCTGGCCTTCATCAACACCAGCTGCAGCCCTGTGACACCTCCAGTGTGACACAGTGGGAAAGCTCAGCCTCAGCAGGAGTCCACTGAGCAGCACCTTTTGTGGAGAGGGTCCTGACAGAGCAAGGCTCTTGCCACGCAACAGCAGAAGGGCAGAGACAATTTCAGAGTGTTTTTAAATAAGGACCAGGAGCAAACAAAGCTCAGGACTTGGTAAAAATACAGAATGGACACAGTAAGAGGAGTGTCCAAGACCAGCTCAGCCATATCATACTATGCACAAGCTCTAAACAGGGGTGAAGGATAATTAGGAGTATATATATACACACACACCATGTGAAAGTTCAGTTCTTGCTGGGGAGAAGCCAGAAGATCAGCTTCCCACATCCCAAGCCAAGGTCTCTGCAGGCACAGATGAGAGCAAGCTGTCCCCCAGCTTTATGACCTGAAAAGCCAAACTGAACCATTTGCAGGGATCCCAAATCAAACCCTCGAGACAAGGAAAAGCTGCTGTGATTTGCTTTTTGAGAGATAAACTCATATCCAGCTTCACCTTGCAAAACCTGGACTGCACACACACCATCCCCCAGATGTACATCGGGGCAGAGGCAGAGGTCAGCCCCAGGGAGGGGGGGAAAGCCCCAGGGGAGGGGGGGACACAGCCACATCTGCCATCCCTGCAGGGAAAAGGGGGGATAAGCTCCTGAAAGGGGAGTTTCACAACCAAGTGCATTTTTGCTTAGTTTAAGTGTTTAGTTAATAATAAAGATCTCACCC
Source organism: Caprimulgus europaeus (assembly GCA_907165065.1). The sequence continues at coordinate 82,135,819 of OU015526.1, forward strand.
TTCTGTCTTATTCAAGTGGCTGTGCCATGTCACAGCACACCAGGGAAAGGATGTTTTGGGAGCACACAAAGGCTGATGAAGAAAAAGCACTTATTAAAACTTAGGCTTGAAACAGTCTGCTTTCTAACACCTTGGTGAGTGGGAAAATGTGGGATTGTTCCTTTTTCCCCTCCTTCACCGGGTCAAAAGGGGAGGATAAGGGAGCAGGTTTTTCTCTGTTCAATGGAGGGGTTTTTTGGCAAGTCTGCTTTGTCCCACCGGTGTGAAATACCCAGGGGTAACCCCGCCCTGTTAGTTCACCCCTTTGGAGATGGATTTAGAGAACACAACACTGCTCTTCTTTCCTTCAAGGAAACAACTTCTCATCGCAGATGGGAAGGCAAAGAAGGAAGGGAGGTGAGTGCAGCCCCTCTCTGCAAACAAAAGTAGAAGCCAAGACGAGAGAGCACAAACAAATTACGTGTGACAGGACGGGCCAGGTACCAGCCACCACAAGAAGTCACACCTGGGGCACAGATGTGCTGCTCAGCCCCGGGACAGGGGGGGTAGAGGTGGGTGTGCACGATGTGCATCACACCCGCCGGCATTGCACACCCCTTGCACACGCACGGAGTTGTTGCACGGCGCCCGGGAGCTTTGCACGCACAGGGCTTTGCACACCCCTTGCACACACACAGGAGTTGCACGGCGCCCGGGAGCGTTGCATTGCGCAGGGCTTTGCACACCCCTTGCACAAGCACAGACACACACAAAGCACCGCTCGCAGGATGCGCTGCCCGCGCGCGTTGCACAAGCGTTCCACACCGCTGCCGTCACGCTCGTCACACGCGTGCACCGCACCCCCCCACACACACCTTCCCCTCCGGCGCCCTGTACACCCGATCCCGCAGCCAGGACCCCCGCCCTCACCCCCCCTCACCGCTCACCTCCCCTGCGCGGCGGCGGGGTTGCCCGGTGGGGCCCGGCCATCAGCACCCCATGGCGGGGTGACGGCGGCGGGGCTCCTCCGCGCCGCTTCAGCACCCTGCGGGCCCCATATCCGAGGCGTCGGTAGCGGCCGGAGGGCTCATGTCGCCATGGCGGGGCCGCGGTGACGGGATCGGGTGCGGGGTGGGAATGAGGGGGGTGGGGGGGGGGTGGAAAGGCGGGCTGCCGCCGCGCGGGGAGGGGAAGGGGGGGAAAGGGGGGATTAAAATAAAATAAAATAAAAATTAAAAGGGGGAAGGGGGGGGGAGCGAGAGGCAGCCCGCAGCCAGCCGCGTCCCGGGGGGAGCAGGGGAGGGAGGGAAGGAGGGAAGGAAGGGCGGGCGGAGCCGCCTGCCCTCAGCCCATCCCCGCCTCTCGCGCGGGCGGGGCCGAGCCGGGCGGTGTGAGGCAGGAGCTCGCGCGCGCGCGCGGCGGCCGTTGGCCTTCAGCACCACGGGGAGGTGGCGGGGGGGGGGGCGCCGATGGCCGTTATCCGTTAGCGAGGGACGCTCCCTCCGCCCCACCGCTCAGCTCGCTCACGCCACTCGCGGGTACACCATTCGCCGCGGCCGGTGCGGGAAGCGGCGCGGGACCCGGCGGCGGGTGGCTGTGAGGGCAGGGAACTCTTTTCTCTCGCGGCGCCCGGCGGAAGGATCCGCGCGGAGCAGCAACAAAAGGCGGCGCTTCACTACCGCGCCTGAGCAGCGCGTGCGCGGCTGAGGGGGCTCTGGTGTCCGGCTCCGCGCCCGCCGCGCTGCTGTGAGGGAGCGGGGGACGAGGCTGCGGGCAACGGCCCGGCCGGCAGGGCCGAGGCGGCGGCCGGATGTCCTCGGCGCCCTGCCCGCCCCTCTTCCTTACAAGCCGGGGTGATGGGCGCCCGCGGCCTCCGTCTGCTCTTTCCTGAGCCCCGGCATCACGGGAGATTTACGTTCTCCCCTCTCTGCGCCACACTGACAGCAGGCAGGTTAAAGCTTTACAGTCCCCTTGAAAACACTGGCGAAACGCTGAGCCGTTTATTTCCCAGACCCGTCCGTTTTTGTGCGGAAGGTCAGCAGAAGCAGCAGGTTCTCGCTGCTGTGAGGTCTGTGCCGTGTCTCCCGGCCTGTTTGCTGGGACTCGGCTCCCTGTCCTCACCGGAGCTGCCTTATTTACTTGCTTTATGTCCTCCCTTAGGCCTTTCCCCAGCACAAAGGAGGCATTCACTCTCCTTTTCCCTCTCGTTTCCAGACGGCAGGCTCACTGACACAGTCCCACTGACACAGCAGAAGATGAGAGGTGCCTGAAGTGCCAGGAAAGCCGAGATGTTTTTTTCACAGCTCTATTTATTCCTTTTGTCCACTCGACTTAAGAACTGGACAACTAAACTTGTGAGTGTTCAAATTTTTTGTAACATAAGTTTTTTGGTTGGATTTTTTTTTTTAGTTTTTTGTTTTATTTTTTCTGGAGGGGTCTGGGAGTGTGTTATAATTTTGTACAGTTAAAGATCAGGAACAGAATAAATACTTTGCATAAAAATCCTGGCACTGTGGAGATGAGTGGCAAAACCTTGCTATTCCACTGAAGATTTAAATTAGCAGATAAGAAGTTAAGAGCAAAGATAACTCATTTTCTTTAAACTCCTTTTGGTATCTATAGTTATAGGCTGTTCAGACAGCCCACAAAGGAGGATTTCCTTTAGAGATAATAAGCACAGTGACATAAATCAAGTGTAGAGAGAGCATGTAATTTTTTTCTATTTATTTCCTGACAAATTATCTATTAATTACTTTGCTAAAAATTAATCTGTCTTAAGCTTTTTTAACCCTTTGTCTAGTAACTCTCAGGCCACACTTAAAAGAGTAAAATAAAAGGTGATTTTTACTGCAGCAACCAAACTCCTCTATGCACAGGGTGAACTGCTTTTTGAAGGCAAGCTTGCTGTGTGCTGCTTCCTTCCTTTTTTCTTAGTTTTTATCTCAAAATAGGATATGCCATTTAGAACTAAGAAGGTGGAGAGAAGGGCAAGTCCCACTGGAAATTTTATCTAGATTTCCCAGTTTAATTCTAATTCTTCTGGGTCTCATGGTTTAAGGATCAGTGTTTTAAGAAGTCTGGAAAGCTGTTAGGGTTTCCCAAACTGGTTGGTGGTTTGTGGCAGTGACCAAGTGAAGGTAATTGAGCTGATGCTCCTAGCTGGGAAATTCTTGCTGAAGGTCTGTCTGGCACTGTCCTGAGGTTGTTCCACTCCTGCAGTTACTGCAGCTCTTGGATGTGCTGATTATTTGCTCAAGGGATTTCCATCAGGGCCCTTGGGAGAACGTTTTGCATGTCAGTGGTGAGAGCCTGAGGCACTGGGGCACATCCTCAGACTGTGGAATCGATTGCTTGGCAGCAACCTGGAGTGCTAACATAGCACAACAGAGCTCCTTTGATTCCACCTTGTGCTGAATATGCCCTTAGCTGGATTAGTATGATTACAGTCTGTTGTCCTCAGTGACAGTAGGAAGGGACAGTTAAGGTGGCACCCAACTGAGCTGTAAGTAGCACAATAAATTAATGAGCTACTGGATTGATGCTCCTTCCAAAGGAAATCGTGGAGACTGAGGAGGGAGTCACCTGGCACAGGAGGGACCTCGGAGCAGGCTGCACTAGCAGGGTGGTCAGTTCAAGGCCAGGTCTCTCAGGGCTGCTTCCAGTCTCTGTAGGTCTGGGCACAACTGCCCAGGGGTCAAAATAGCAGCACAGTTGTCCATGCTCCGAGAGGAAAGACACAGCGTGTGCCCAGGGCAGCTGGGGGTTACAGCAGGCAGGCTGCCATCAGTAAGTGCCTGCCAAGGCCAAGGGATCTTAGAGAGACTGCTGAGAAGGAGATGGAGGCAACCAGCAAGAGCTCTGTATATTTGGGCCTGTGGCCCAGGGAGGGGAAAAAAAAAGAGGCAATATTAAATTTAGGGGGAAAAAATTGCACTGAAAAAATGGTAATTGGATGTAATGACGAGCACCTGGAGGAAGGGCGTTACACCATTGCCAGCAGGTGTTCTGCCTGCAGGGACCTGAGGCTCTGGACAAAAAAATCTGATACCTTGGAAGGGTATAAAGGCCCCAAGTGCCGTGTCAGCCAGGGAAGAAGTCCACTTTGGTAGCAGGCCTGTTGATCCCTGAGGGGGGAATATGAAGCATGTCTGTTTTAAAGAGACTTGGACAGGACAAGCACATTGGCATAGGCAGCAGGAGCAGTGGACTCGTTGTCTGGGCATGCAGGGGGTGTACAGCAGCACGAGTTGCTCTGGTCATAGCAACATAAAAGGTGTCCCAGCCTGGCTCCCAAGGCAGTGTGACAGCATACAAGTGTAACCAACTGCCCTAACACAGACTGAGCTCTAGGGAGGTGACAAACCAGTACATATAGACCAGTGACAGGTCCCTGTTGGTGGAAACAGGGAAATCCCAGATACAAGGCATCTGTAGTACCTGTCTTTCACCTTATGCAATGCCTGATTTTTCTACCACTGGGTGCAGGAAAAGAAGAGACACTACAGGATTCCCAGCCAAGTCCTAGTATGTGGAAAAGGGAAGGACATATCTTTGCAGCAGACATTTCTATCTGCGCTGTTTAAAAACAGATGGTCTTGTGGTTTGGCTCTGTGTTCTGCTTTGGAGACCCAAGTGCTATTCACTGCGTGGCTTTTGACCAGTCAGTTCAACCCACAGATGCAAAGGTTAATATTAATTTTCATATCCACCCAACTTGTGTGCACACCAAGTCCAGCACGGGCATGCAAGCTCAGTGAGTTCAAATACGTGTGCAGGCAGCAGCTTCAGAGCAAGGGTAAATTTACCCTCGTGTCAGGTTGGTTGTGAGGCTAAATTAAAATACTTTGTAAAGCATTTGAATATCCCAAGGGGCTAGAGACATGCAAGCTTTTAATAATAATTGCTGTTTGGATTTAGCTGGACAAGTTCAGTGTAGTGTGGCAGAATGAGTCTAGTGATTCCTATGTTGGTGCTGAACTCCAGCTGCTATGTAATTACAACTTCTCTATATTTACTGCAAACCTGAGATCTTGAAAATAACAAGCAAGTTGTGATCAGCCCACAGAAGGCAATATTGATGTTGGTTTAAAGAACAAAAGACACAAAACCTTTTAAAAAAAATAAAAAAGCAACAAACTAAAATGTCCTGTTGGTCTTTTGCCATCTCAGACACAAAATCTGGTGAGCAGCAGAGCTCTTGTCAGGAGTCAGGTTCATCACGGAAGAGGAAGGGCCTGGAGCTTCTCTGCTGCCTGCCTCTAGGCATAGAGGAAACCCTCACAGAGGCTTGTGAGTGCTCATCAAAGCAATCAGGAGAGGTATGTGTGCTGGTAGCACTAAGGAAATATCACACTGAGGCTTCTGCAGGGCTCAGAACGGTTTCTCTTCTTGGAGAGAACTCGTTTTTGCAAAGACTGGAATAAAACAGGCTCTCAGGAAGTGATTTTTCAAAAGCTCCGTTGTCTTGGTCTAGAGGCACAGTTTGGAAAACAATATTGTGGAACATGGGGAAAAACAAGAGAAGGAAATGAGGGGAATCCTAAAAAAATAGTTTATGGTGCAATTACCTGACAAGACTTTGCTCAGCTTCTTGGGAGCAAGTGCTCACCAAATAACAATCACCAGCACATAGGAACTCTCAAGGAGCAGTGAACTGGCTTTGAGCACTGAACTGTCTGTGACCTCTGTGAAAACTGAGCTATCCAAAATCACTTGTTATTTTTGCAAATCTTATCCTTTCTGTGCAATGAATCAATCAATGGAATGCTGATTCTCCAAGTAAGTAGTGTGGAAGTCGGTACATACAAATCCTAATCCTGTTCTACCTTACAAGTACATAAGCTGTGCTTGTTCTTACAGACAGTAATGAATTGCCCTTTGAAAAAAAAATAAAATAAAATCTAGTATTCCCAAAGTATGTGGCAAAGGAACAAAAGAAACTAGATGCAGGCTCCTTCATTTCTTTCAGCTTAAAATGTAGATTTCCACTGCAGCTGGACAGACAAACCCTGGCTTCAGTTTCACAAGGAGAATTCAGCTGTTCCACACGTGAAACTGAAGCTAAAGGGTTGTCCTGGCATGGAACAGGAAGAAGCATCTGGCCAGTAAGAGAGACTAGCAGCAAGCAAGCCCCCTTTCCAAACTGCTCTGTGTTGGGTTACTTTTTCCAAAACAGCTGAGGAAAAAAAAAAATAATAAAGTAACATAAATTCCCTGGCCAAATATTTGTCAGCCTTAGAAAAAAAATAACTTGCTTGCACACTAAGTGTGTCAGAGACCTAAATAAATATAACAAAGAGCAGCCAGTCAGTAAATGGTGCCCTTGTGCAATCTGTTCCATCTATTTGAAATCACTTGTCAGTTTTGAGTGCTCTCCCTTATCAGAAGCCATCTCCTGCCCTGCAGGGTGAGGCAGTCTCTCAGGTAGTAGCCACTTGATTGTCACTCCACAGGATGACAAGTTAAAAGGAGCCCGTTGACGTTTGAAACCATGGTAAGCAGAGTCACAGGATTGCCAGATCAAGTGTAACAGCTCCACTGACTTCATAGCTGTTACCCCCCTGCTTTCCAGCACTCTCACAACTTCCTAACAGCAGGAATATAAATGATTTACTAGGGGAACAAGCCCTGCTATTTGAGCTGGAGCAGATTCCCTTACTAGCTGTTCCCACCACAGAGCTTCTTGAAACACTGAGACACACCTCTGCTTTCATCCAGAACAGTGAAATTCATGCTTACATTAGCAAATGAACTACCTCTTTCACATCCAGTGATTAATTCAGAGAGGAAAACTGCAGGCACTACGTTAACCTTTTTCCCTGATTTATTTTTACTAATTAAACAGCCCACTAATGTAATTTTCTCAACCAGGACAGCCACTTGCTGTGGTTTGTTTTACTATTTGGAAAATGTTCTAATCTATTGCAAATCTTTTCCATGTAACTTGGCAATAGTAAAACCTTCAGGCTGTCCCCCTCACACTGGGGATCCCACCTGTAAATCAATCCTTCTTCCTAAAAAACAGATGACTTAGAAACCTGCAAGGCCAACAGCAGACAGGAATGTGTCTCTTCCTCTGCAGTAATTTTACCCTTTTAGTATTGCCAGCAGGAATGATACAGTGGAACAGCTAGCTGATAAGTCATATTTCATGCACACTTCTCCTTAATTTTGCTTCTTTTATATATATATATATATATTAATATATATATATTAAAGGTATATTAAGGTATATTAAAGGTATATTAAAAAAATACCTTGCTTGCACACTAAGTGTGTCAGAGAACTAAATAAATATAACAAAGAGCAGCCATGGCTGTGTGTAGCATGCATGGTCAGTAAATGGTGCCCTTGTGCAATCTATTCCATCTATTTGAGATCAATTGTCAATTTTTAGTGCTCTCCCTTATCAGAAGCCATCACCTACCCTGCAGGGAGAGGCAGTCTCTCAGGTGTGTAGCCACTTGATTTCGACTGTCACGCCACAGGATGACAAGTTAAAAGGAGCTATAAAAGTTTTTTATATATATATATATATAAAATCTACATGCCTGAATCCAAATTGTTATAGGGGGAAAAAAAAATCCTTCTTGGCTTACCTGTCTGTATCCAAACCATTTTGACCTGCCCTTCTACAGGACAAATTAAGTGACCCATTTTCAAATAGTCATAATCTACCATTAAGTTTAATTCTTGTATAATTTGATTTTAAGAGGATGTGTTTTCTTGAATCTAAACTACAATGTAATTTCTTTTGGCTTTTCTTAACAGTGCTAGAAGCAGAACAGAGTAGTCATACAGCTGTATGGGAGGAGAAGAAAATGACCAACTTGCACAATCCAAGATCAGTAAGTAAGTGGGCATTATAAATGCCAAGTGTTAACTGCAATAAATAGCCATAAAATCAAAGAGTAACTGAGGTTGGGAGGGACCTCTGGAGGTTTTCTAGGCCACTCCTGGTCAGAGCAGGGCTAATTTCAAAGGTAAATGAGGCTGAATAGTGTTCCACATTGAGTGTAACAAAGACTAAAGGTAAGTGCATGGGAATGGACATCAAGGTAAATCAAGGCTGTGTACTCTTGAGCACACCTACTCCAAACAAGCCTTCAGCTAAAGTAACTTTATTGTGATCTTCAGGAAGGGAGAAAAATGTGAGTAACAATAAATTAAAAATTCATTCTCTCTGGCCCATTTAACACAGCTTTTCTTACATTTTTCCCTTCCAAAACATAAAAATGATTTTTATTTTTTCTCCATGTGATTACTTAAAGGCAGTTCACATTAATTACCTGACTGGTTATGCTTCACTGTAGGCATCATCTATTATAATTGGATGGTTTATGTCCTGGAGAGTTCACATCAGCCTTGTAGGAGTTTATAATCTTGCCACATGTATAGTATTCCTGTGACACTTGTATACATGCATTTTAAATGGATCATTCACTGCCCAGTAACATGGTGACTTGTACTTTTCCCTGTGGGTCAGGATCACATTTGCTGACGCTCTTTTGGATAGAAGAAAGGTTGCAGGTAAGTGACATAGGCTGAAAATCACCTGGCAGCAAAAATGGGTACAGCAGTCTTTGTTTCCTGCTTTCCTTCCACTGAAGGAGATGGGAGCTTTGCTGTGCACTGCAGTGACAGCAGGAGGAGAGCAGACACAGATTAGCCAAGGTGTTGGAAGATTTTCTGCATGCTCTCTGTAAGTATTTAGAGAACCATGTGTGTGATAGGTGATCCTAAATACAAGGTTAGGCAGTTTGAACTCTTTGAGTTAGAGCCAGACATTTCCAGACAGGCAGAGCTACCTCCTGACTGTACATCTGAGAAAGTAGATTGGAATTGTTTCTTCTGGCAAGTATCAGGAGTATGTTAGTGAAATGTGCCTGGATATGGTGGCTTAAGATAGAACTCTGCAGGAAATATGCTCCTGCAGCTGTTACTTGGAAAACATCTGTGGCACTGTGCATGGAAATTTGTACATCTCTGTTCACACCAGCACCAAGTAATTAATCTTTTGAAACAAGGGATAAATCATTATTGGGAAATGTGAGAAGGACTTTGTGCACCAATGGACTTAAAATGACTAAAGGTTGGTATCATTTGGAAAGAAAGGGGGAAAAAAAAAAAAGGAATATTCCATTTCTGGCACAGGAAATAGAGGAAGATCAGCAGATGCTGTGAGACTTCCAGAACACCCAACTCCTCGTTATTTTGGGTAAGAATAACCAATCTCTAGACTTGAGGAGTGAAATTTTTTACACTTAACAGTTGTAAAAAACCTTCTGTCTGTGATAATTTGTGACAGTCTTTGTTTGTATAGTCTGATAAAGGGCAGAACACACAGGTTGGCATGATTTCTTATTTACAGTTAAGGGTTATCCCTATGCACAGTATAAAAGAAATTGCCCCAAAGAACTCAGTTTTAGCAGAAGACATACAAGGAGGTCAACCTAAGAAACCTTGGGAAATGACAATGAGATGTACTTTGCTCACAGTACTTTAGATAATTAAAGGGATTTGACATCTCCTGAGGCTTTCAGGTTAAGTCTGGGTCATGGGAAGGTGGGTTTACTGATCTGTAATGGCCTGTTGTATTCCAGAACTTAGACTGGATCATCTGAAAAGCCAATGTGTAAGGAATTGAGAATAATGTCTTTGATAACACAGCAGAGAGCAGCAGGATGAGAAATGAGGGGGGATTATGTGACTGGTGGCCAGAAATTTGTCACTCACTGCTTGTGAAGCAGAGTCTCTGCTAAGAGCTGTTGAGGCCTAAGTCACAAGAGCCACGTGTGAGCTCTGTGGTACAGAACATCTATAGTTTGCTGTGTTACCTGTTTTCTCTCATGATATTTGCATTGCATGGGTAGAAAACAGAAATCAAGGTGGAATTATCTTCCTATTTCATGGATGTGTTGTGCAAAGGGTCTTTCAGCTTCCTGGTGTTTAATCCAAATTAAAGGGATTTGTACCACCTTAAATCTGAAAATAAATGTAAAACAGCCATTCCTGGTCCTCATAACTGAATGCCTCCTAGCATATAATTTTACTCACCAGCTGCCTGGTTCTACAGTCAGAAAGGTGACTGCTCTTTTTTTTTTCTTGGTTTAACTTTTAATGACTAATTTAAATTCACTTTATGCAGAATCCCTGTGATTTTGAAAATGCCTTCTGGAATTATGCACAACTACCTTTCTGAAAAAAAACCCAAACTTTAAAAAGTACAACATTGCCTGGAATCATCTTGTCAATTAAATCAAAGAACCCACTTCAAATAAGTGACAAAAACCTCCAGTGAATGAAACACACCTTCCAGTAACAAATCGTGTTAATTAAGAGAGCTTTAAGCAAAGTGCTCGTTACGTGGTCATGCTTAGACAAGCACAAGGTTATTGAAACATACAGCTTCCTTTCAGGCAATTTAACTTGCACTGAAGGCAAATAATTGCCATCAAAGCACTGCAGCACGTTGTTCAGGCATTAGGTGTAATTGTCTTGGCTTCCAAAAGATGATCCTTGCTGCACAGCAGTGTCAGTGGGATCAGAGTCAGGTCTGCATCTTCAGCTGCCGTTACAAATAGTGCCTGTGGTGTCTTCCTGCAGAAGACTTCTGATTTTATTACCTAAAAAAGACAGGAAGCAATATTTTAATAGACTTAAAGATGCCATATAGATTTCTGACAACAGCTGTGATGGAAATCAGTGAGGCCGAGCTGGATCACAAAGGAGCTGCAAGGGGAGTAATACAAAGGGCACCTAAACCCACCCAGTGCAAAAATCATGAATAGTAATTGATTTCACTGGGTAAGTTATGAAATGTGTCACAGATTTGGAGTCTTTCCTGGTTCCTTCCTTTTTCTCAGCACACAGAGGCTTGGAATTTGAACAAGGTGGGGCAAGAACAACCCATGAGTAGCAAAACTGGAAGTGTTCTTGACGTGGCAATGGTGAAGTCATCCACCAGTGCCTTCCCCTTTTCACTCTCTACATGAGGGTTTGCACGTGTGTGGGGATGTAGTTCCCCCTTTCTCACCAAAGAATGCTCTTTGGCCATCTCCTCACGCTCTGCCAGTGTCAGGGATGGTGGATTTCTGTGGTTACCAGTGTACCATACACAGGCTTGCTGAGAGCCATGAAAGCATAGACTGAGGCCTATCCACGGTGTTATTTCTGGAACAACATCCTTTTGCATCAGTGAAAATTCTCAGTGAAGACTTGGAATTTACTTAATGAATCAAGATTTTAGCACTACAGGCAATTCAGTTTTTAGCTGTGTTTTACAAGTTTCGTGCCTGCTGCTGTACAGGGAATAAGAACATTTACTAGGAAAGATGTTTTCCAACCGACTTCTTGATCTCTCTCTTCTAGGAGGCTCATCTGGGGAGTCGGAAGTTAGGTTTCTCCGTTGTCAGAGGGGATTTGGAAATGCCTCCTTGGACCATTTAATGTCAGAAGAACCTCTGATGAAACTGGTTCAAATGGGTGGGGAGGAGAACACTGCATTAAAACAGCATAAATTGGATGAAAATGGTGAAAATGGAGGTCTGCAGTAGTTCCCTTCAGCACTCTGCATCAACATTTCATCTCCTCTAGAGGCCTGATGCCGTTCCCTCGGTGGTTAGCTGTAGTTCAGCCTTCTTTATCCTAGGAAGTGTTGTGATTTAAATTATACAGACACACTTCCTCTTGTCCCAGGACTGGGATGCAGCTGTGCTGGCACAGGGGTACTTACATCAATGCTATGGTATAAATACAGGAGCTTTTGGTTTTTTCAGTGAACAAAGTACGTGGTTATCAGTACATGGCAGCTTTATGCCAGCTTAAATGCATACATAATTGTATGTGTACATAGTGTCTATAATATGGACAAGAAAGATAGATGCTTCCTCTGAAGAGACACAGCAGTTCTAGGGTTATAGATAACCAGTTCTGTATACAACTTCACCTTTGCAAAACAAAAATCACCATCTCTAACAGCTCACAGTCTTAAACTTCCCCAGTTTCTGCTGATTTGTGTCTGGGTCTTGTTGGCTCACAGTATTTTCTGCTAAACAAGCTGTGTTTCTTTTTTTCTGCACCCTCCCTTCCCAATTTCAACAGCTGTTTTGCACTTGGGGTGTGGTCACCGGGACAGACACACAGGCACTGTCTTTGCTTGTCTCCAGATTTGTTGGTGTTGCCAGTGAACCTTTTTCCCTGACGTCAGCCTCCTGTTTGCATTCAGCTTTGATTGGCAAGCCTTCCTCTCCTTCCATCTTCTAGGAAATCTGAATAAATTCATTTATTTATGAATTCTCAATTGACCAGCTTCCATGAGCACAAGGTGACAGGTGTGAAATTACACTCCTGTCTGCTGAGGGCAGGAGCTGTACCAGTGGGGACACTGACTCCTGTGGAGGATCAGATGCTGTTCTCCTTTGGGGCCTTCTGTCTGGGGAACAAGTTTTACATTCCAGCAGATCTAGGAATCGTTTCATCTCCCAGACTTGCTTGCTTGCAGAGGGCCTGGTGAGGAGAAACTTGTGCAGAGGCTTCAGCTTTGATAGCTTTTATCACTCAGGGCTGGTCCCACATCAGAATCTGCTAAATGTTTCCCATAGATATGTGTGTGCATGTATACATATCTGTGTAGGCTTTATTTGTGTTTTCTAGTATGTATATTTCTCTATAAAAATAAAATGTACACACTGAGGTTATTTGCTTAAAGAACCTCAGTCCAACAGAAAACACCCAACTGTCAATTCATCCCATTTAATTAAAGATTTATTTTTTTATTTCATATGATGCTTCTTAAGGAGTTCTGAAAGAATAAGCAGCTCTGGAGGGGGGAAAGGGTTGTAGGGCTGATCTCATTTCAGGCAGCTCCCTTGGTGTTTGATACTTTACCCAGTTTCTCAAATGAGCTTGAGGTACATTAGAAGAAAATGCAGATTCACACCTGAGCTGTTGTCTCTTCCATCACTGCAGAAAACAAGGTTCTTTGCCAAACTAGACACCTTTTTTTCCCCCAGAGTTAGGTGCTAAGTCATATAGCAGCAGTTTGGTCTTGGGGGAAGAGAAGTAGACTCAACCCTGTGACTTCTGCCCTCCAGCTTTCAGCACTGCTGCTTTGCTGGTGCCGCTGTCTCCCTACCAGTATAATGGGATAGCAGTGGGGCACTTAGATTAATTAGTGGCTGTAAAGCTCTTGGGTTAAGTGGTTCAAAGGAAACTATTGTTCTGAGTGACCTCTGTTGTTCTTACCTGGGTGTTCAATCCCAGTGGGCAGACTGCTTGTGTCTAGAGTGTTAATTACTGCCTGTCCCTTAACGATGGAGCTTTGTAATCCCATTTCGGTTTGGAAATCCACATGCCACAAGGCCCAGTTAGCATCTCTGATATCATCACCTGCTAGTCAACACGCAGCTAAAACTACTGCCCAGGAACTGCTGTGTGGAGGTGCCAGGACAAGTTTTGCCAAGCCAGATTGGAACAGAGTTTAGCAAGGCTAATTAAAGCAATATCTATTTAATTTGACGGCATTGAGAAGTCTCACATCACAACAAATAAACGACAACTGTTTTTTGTTGTTGAGTTTCAAATTGTTTTACAAAAGTTAAAGCTTCAGGATACATTTTGCTTTTGTTAGGATCCCAAAGATTTCAGATGGGTTGTCCTCTAGTTTTAATTCCTTTTTTTGGTTGATTTCACGCCAGCCTTCTGGTTCAGTTAACTCCTGAATTCCCCTCTGGCAGGCTGTCGTCACTGTTTCTCAGTAATGAGTGCTGTAGCATCTGTGGTGAGGGAATTTATCACTTTTTTCAGTCACTGCATCTTTAGGTTCCCAAAGAATGCCAGGAAGGAATTGCTGTTCTTTAGAGCACAGCGTGTTAGAGACTTGATAAATTGTGTTTTCTCATAATACTGGAAACACTTCTCGTTTCTCCCCCCACATACACACTTCCCTTAATCACAAATAAATGCCACATTGAAAGAAAATTATTCCTTGCATCAGGGAAAAAAAAATACTCCAGATTTTATTTGTAGACCTTGGGATGACTCCTCCTTTGCCCACGACACTTGATTGCTCTGCCAGGTCCGGCCAGCACGGGCAGCAGACCGATTTACCCCATTTATAATCCCAAAGCTGTTCAGTGCATCACTTCTAGTACAGATCCTTAGGATTTGGGGTTTTATTTTTTACCTTAGATCCTACTTGGCTCTTTGGAACACATCACTTAATTACAGGGGACAAAGATGGGGCAGAGATCCGTCTAATGTAGAAAATGAGCCCTTGGGCTGCCAGGCTGCAGAGGAAGCGCTGTTGAGCCACACTCTACAACAGATTTTTCCCCCTCAACTCCCATGATAGACCAACAATAATTTTGCAGAGTGTTCTAGTAGGTTTAAATAAACAAAGGGAGAAGCATGTTTATGTTCAAGTAGATGTCTGAATTGGCATTTTTAGAGTTGTCATGCTGTGTGTTTACAAAATGAACCTTTTTTTGCCGTTTAGGTAAACCAAAACACGTGTTGCACTGCGTGGCTTAAGGGAGCAGTGGAGGAGGAAGGACATCCGTGCTCCATCCCTGCGATGGCACACTACACTTCAGAAGGTGGAAGACTAAAAAGCAGTGACTGCCAAGGACATTGAGGTAACAGAGCCTGGAGCTCAGAGCTTCATCCTAAATGATGCCACTGCAAGGAGTCGGTTTAAAGTCAACTCCATTAGCAGGAATCATTGTTGTTCAAACTGGAGCAGATCCACAACCCTTCCTTCAGAGCCTAAACTACTTTTATCCCACGAAAACATCAGTTGCCGTGGCAGTTCATTCATTCACCTGGCAGGGATGCTGTGCTCCAGGGTGCTCAGTTATACTGGATATATCCCGAGGAAAAGTCCTGCGTGTTTATGGGAATCTGAGGAGCCCTTGTCATCAGCATAAACTGGAAGAAATTGTTGGCCGTCATCACTGGCACAGCAGACAGGAGCTGTGCCTAGAAATAGAGATTGGCATAGCAACCTTGCTGACTGTTTTGTAGAGAAGGAGGCTTTTTTTTTTCCAGACTGTGACATTTAATAAACATTTTCTGTTTGCTGAAACAGTGGAACCTCGCTAGATCAAACTGAACGCCGCCACAGACGCTTGTCTCCAGTGTGTACACATCACGAGGCGCTGTGGTTTCGTTGGGTTTTGCCCTGTGACATTTCTTCCTTTGTATTTATCCATAAAAAAAAGAAACAGACAGAACATGGAACGCGATGAAACAGCCCCACAAATCCCCCAGACGGATGATTTATTTTTTGCGAGATCCTCTTTTATCTTGTCATTACGGCTCCGTTCAGCTGCAGACTCAGAAGCCCTTTGATGCCATCTCCGACTGGCATTTTGGGTCAATAATCACCTAATTGTTTGTGTAATTGTTTGCGTGTCTTCTACCTGAAGGATCGGGGCTTTGGATTGACGCTCCACACAAAGGGACTGTGGAAAAAGGGAAGCTTGGAACCGCGTGTCTCGAAATCCCTGAAAGACCAGGCTGTAAATAAACGCGCCTCTCGGTGGGAAGCTCTGAAATGAGGCTTTTACATCCCGACGGGCGTCTCGAAACACCTCGAGAACCATCCCGAGGAGACGGGGTCACACCCACTGGAGCTGAGCTACCTCCGGCCGCCCTCCCGCAGGCAGCAGGTCAGCGTTCGCCTTTCGGAAGAGCGGTGGGGACGGGAGGCGGTTCCCGGCGCGGAGCTGGCCCCGGGCCGGTCCCGAGGAGCCGGGCGGCGGCGGTTGGGCGGCGGCGGTTGGGCAGCGGCCGCTGGCACCGGCAGCGCCCCCCGGTCCGCGAGCCAGCTGCCCCTGTCGCGGTTGCCAAGGCTCGCAGCTGTGGGCGGGGCAGAGGCAGAACTCGTCTGGCCAATCAGGAGAGACCCGCCCTCGGTTGGTGGCCAATCGCTGCCGGTAAACAACACACCCCCGCGGGGTGGGGAAGGGGCGGGGACAAACCGAGCTGCCGGCCAATCAGCGGCTGGGGAGCGCGGACCAATCAGAGCCGGGGAGGGTTTGGGCGGACTTTTTAAATCGGCGCCGCCGCCGCTGTGGGCCCTTTAAAGGCGTGCTGCGGCCCTTCCTGCGCTCCTTCCGCCGCAACCTCCCGTTCTCTCCGGAGGAGCGCGGTTCCGCCCCGCTTTCCGTCCAGCACGGGTGCAGCCGTACGGCTGCGTCGTTCCCTGACCTCCGGGCCTTCTCGGGGCACCCCTAGGGTGCGCGGCTGCGCCGCGGACTATTTTACTTCTCCGCGGCGCTTCACCGGCCGGGACTAGCAGGGAGCGCTCCGCGGGGGCCATCTGCGGGCCGCCCGAACAAAAACAAGGGGGCGGGGCCGCGCCGCCTCCATTTTGCTGCGGGGCCGGGGCGGCGGCTGCGGGCCGGGGATGGTGCTGCTGCCGCGGGCAGCGCCGTGACTCGCTGCGGGAGGCGAGCGGGGCTTGGCGGCCGGCGGGGGCGTAGGTGGCCTTGCCTGGATGCGGGGCCAGCGGCGGGATCGAGCCGCGTCCGTGCGGTGACGGGAGCCGGGCTCGCCTCCCCGTCCCCGCCGCGGAAGAATCGAGCGGTGAGGGCTGAGGCGGGCGGGCGGCCGGAGCCCCCTCTCCACCGCCCTGGGTGAGTGTGCTGGCACTGCCGGGCTGCCCGCTCCCTGAGGCGGCCTGTCGGGTCTCTTTGTTCGTCTCCCCGGTGCCGCGGCGGTTTCCTTCCCCCGGGGGAGGCGGTTGAGAAGCCTGAGGGGGGGTGAGGGGCGTCCGGCTCCCTTTGTCCGGCGAGGGGCGGGGGGGGTCGGACGGGGATGAGTTGCCAGCTGTTAACGACGAGCGTTTCCCCTGAAGGTAAAGGATCCGGAGGCGGGGGAGAAGATGAGCAGCGAGGCGCTGTGGTTGTTCAAGCAGCTGAATCTCCACCTGGAGCAGGAGGGGCGGTTCCAGCCCCGCGAGAAGGGGCTCAGCCTCATCGAGAGCGCCGCCGAGGTGAGGGGCAGAGGGGAGCGGGGCTGCGCTGGAGAGAGGGGGGGAAGGGAGGCAGCCGCCCCGGGGCAGGAAATCCGTGCTTTAAAAACCTCCGAGAAGGGAGACCTGCGTTAAGTTGGAAAAGTTCATTCTTTTCTTTGTAAGCGCTGCTTGCCTTTTGTTTTAATTCTATTTTGCTCTGTAGTTATTAAAGTGTGCTGTATTACCAAAGAACTATGACCTACGGGGCAAGTATATTATTTAGGCGTTTAATATTTATTGTTAAACTTCGGGTGAACACAGAACCAAGAAAAGTGTATTGTTTTCACCTCGGGAGCTGTGTACCACCGCAGGAAAGCTGGGTTGTTAAGCTGGCCATTAACAAATAAGGAAATAACCAGCTTTTCATTAGCAAGATTTAGTGAAATGAACCTAGAATCGCTCGGTGCTTAACAGCAAAAAATAAACTAAGCATAAACATTTGTATTTTAGTGTTCCTTACTGAGTTTAGGGCAGGCTTAGTTTCCCTCAGATGCTTGTGAGTTTATTGGAAATGTGTAACAAAAATAGTGCCATGCAGGCATAGAGGAGAATAAGCTGAGTTGGGTCATCTCTGTTTCCATAAGGTCAGGAGTGTATGTGTGCACTTGGTAACTACTGTCTTAAAATAACAAGTGCCTACTTTGTAATGTGATTGTGCTGGGTTTTGAACCAGTGAGACTCAGGACCTGGCTGCAATCTGTGTACCTTGGCTGTGTTTTGAGTCTGAAGTATTTAATTCATTTTTTTCTAAGTGAAGAGAAATAAAGTATTGAAAAAAAAAAAACCCAACAATTACTTTTCTTTGATCTAAGTAAAAGATGATTTGGGCAGTGAGTGGTCTCAGTCCTGGCTGCTGCCACTGACTAACTCTGACTTTCCTTCTCTTGTAGAATGAACACACTCTGTCCCCGAGACACAGGAATGCCAAGGTGGAAGATCTCTGGAGCCTGACCAACTTCTTTGGTTTTGCCACTGAAACGTTTGTTTTGGCTGTTAACATTCTGGACAGATTCCTGGCTCTGATGAAGGTATTTCAGGGGGAGAGGACCTGCTCTAGTGTCAGCTGGGAGTTCCCAATTCCTGTGAACTTTCTTCTCTGGCAGAAAGGAGAAGCTTGTGATCTAGGAAATAAGTGTGGCTATTTACTCATTCTATGCTTGCAATATTTTTGAAGTCCTGCTTTGTAAACTTGAAGTTGAGTGCAGTTCTTGCATGGAAGGTGAGCTTAGATTGCTGTGATTTAAAACTATTTTCTAGTATGGCCTCTTTTTACCTCTGAAAGCAAGTAGCAGCATGGTTTATTTCCTCTAATAACGCCTGTAGCCTTCACTGTGTGGATATAAAAGACTAAGAAAGGAGGAATTAAGAAGGAACAAAAAGATTTGTGTTGCAGACAATGACTAGGTACTGAGTTAAAGCTTAGGTTAGTGCAGGAGCTAATGATCATGTCCACAATGTTTTGCTTTTTGCGTTTGTGCTGCTTTATGGCAGACAACTTGAACTCAAAACCAGTTCCCCATTATGAAGTGGGCAGAAAAATGGTCAAGTTGCGTCAGTTTCCTGGTTAGACTGTCCTTGAGGTTGCACAAAGCATCATGCTGCTCCGTGGGAGAGAAGGGCAGAGGCAGGAGTAGGTTGTGGAAGGGTAGGACTGCCGAGATCAGGCTAAGCCTGGATTTGTATCTGCTTTAAATGAGGGTGAGTGAGCGCTGCTGCTTGGAGAAGCCGGGTATTGCAGTGCTCACTGCGATTTATTTGTGTAGAGATGCAGAACAGTTTCAGTAGAGGGTGCTCAGCTGCTGAACTTCACTTCCTCTGGCTTAGCTGTGGCAGATGGATATGGCTTTGTTGGCTCTGCTGGAACTTAGGTGATGAAACCAGTTATGACTTGGTGAGGTGTGTGAGCTGGCTGATGGCAGGTCTAGTTGAGATAAGCAAATATCTTTCTATTGAACTGTGAATATTCAGAACAGCTCACCTAGGCTGTTGCATGGTGTTTATGGAAGGGGAGGTATTCATAGTGCTTCCTCTGACTTATTTATTTATTTTTAGGTGAAACCAAAGCATTTATCTTGCATTGGAGTTTGCTGTTTCCAACTGGCTGCCCGAGTCGTTGAAGAAGAATGCAATATTCCCTCTGCTCATGAGATCATCCGGATCAGCCAATGCAAATGCACTGTGTCTGACCTGAAAAGGATGGAAAAGATCATTTCAGAAAAGTTGCACTTTGAATTTCAAGCTACTACTGCCTTAACCTTCTTGCACTTGTACCACGCTATTGTACTCTGTCATACCTCAGAAAGGTGGGTTGAGCTCCATGTTGGTCGTGCTCTACATGGCTGCTAAGCCCTCCTTCTCTTCAGTTACCTCTTAAATGATGATGGCATTGGCTGGAGAGGAGGCAGCTCCTTAGTTTTTACTTCCTGATGAGTGGAGCCTTGTTGATACAAATGCTTGTTCTCTGGGGTGTGTTACAGGAAAGAAGTATTGAACCTTGACAAATTGGAAGCACAACTGAAAGCTTGCAACTGTCGTCTAGTCTTCTCGAAAGCAAAAGTAAGTAGAGGTAGCTTGCTTTGACTTCTGAGTGGGTTTGGATTCATGTCATGCTCAGAGGTGTTTTTTTGTCCTTCTAGCCATCTGTCTTGGCCTTGTGCCTTCTCACTCTGGAAGTTCAGACTCTGAAATCTGTTGAGCTGTTTGAGATCCTCCTGCGTGTTCAAAAGCATTCCAAGGTAAATATTGTTTGTGGATTGTCTTGGCAGTTGCTGGCACTGGTGCAGTTAAGGATGTACCATGTTACATTTAAGGGACCCCTGCTGTCAGTGGACAATCTTTACAGGTACTGTTTGGCATCAGCTGAAAAAAGCAGTGAAATGGGTCTTTAAGCAGCTGTCTGCAGCTCTTGTAACTAACGTGGTTTTGTTGGTGGAATGCCAAAGGCAAAACACCAAACCCCTGCTGTGTAGAGAATGAGGTCAGGTAGTCATTTCTCACTGGCACATCTTGGCAGCTGCCTGGCAAGCCAAAGGGATTCTGGTTAAAAAAACTAGCTTAAATGTATAAAATGAGAAGAAATGGTGATGTAATGACTATGCTGTACGTGCTTTAACAAGCAGGTGATGTAACTTGTGCAGTTCTGGCTGTATGTTCTAGAGAAACTTCCAGTGGGTTCATAGCGATGCAGTGCCTGCTGGGCTGGTTACTCTTTTTGCCTGAAAAATGACATGGGATTTACAGCTTCTAGCTGCATGTTGTGTCAACTGATGCTCTAAAGCAGGCTTTTAACTCTTGCAGTCAAATTGAACCAACCCAGTTTCTTCAGGGTTGGAAGGAGTTCCTTTAAGTGTGAGATAATTCCATTTTAAAACAGGATAATCTTGGTTTCCTTTTTCCTTTGGAAGTGATAATGAAAATGTTAACAGCAGCTGACAGGCAAACTGTCAACTCACAGTTCAGTGTGGGCATTTCTAGGAGGTGCATCAGAGTTCACCCTCAAAAGCAGCCCAGCACTTGACAGTCCCAGTTACAAGTCACTACCTTGACTGGTATCTTTTAAAGCCCTTTCTGAGAAGGTAAAATGAAGGGTGGGGTTATCTGCAGAGCCTGTGTGTGGTAGACTCAGTAGAATGCTTTCTTTATTTGCTTTTCAGATAAGTGATAGTGACCTACTTTACTGGAGGGAGCTAGTCTCCAAATGCCTAGCAGATTATTCTTCTCCTGAATGCTGCAAGCCTGACCATAAGAAGCTGGTTTGGATTGTTTCCAGACGGACAGCCCAGAACCTCCAGAACAGTTACTACAGTGTTCCTGAGCTGCCAACAATCCCAGAGGGTGGATGTTTCAATGGCAGTGAGAGGTTGGTAAATCTTCTGCCAGGTGGTTAATGTGTTGAGAATTGTCATTTTCTGGTTATGTTAATGGCAGCTGGGCTGATTCAGTATGACTTGGAAAAAGATTGCTAGCTTGGAAAATATTGATTAACTTAAAATGTGTCTTAAACAGAAGGAAAAAAAAGGGAGGGAGGGGTTGGAACTGTCATTGTGGTGTGCAGAAAGTGCAAGTGCTTTGCAGGTGGGGGGAGGCATTCCTTTGTAAGGCAAGGAGGCTTACACAGCATTTAAATCTTCAAAACTAACTTAAATTTCATATCTTGAGTACAGGCTTCTTTGTTGGTAGGAGATGTTTGGCATTAGGAGAAAGGAAATAGTACCTGGTGAGGAATTAAGCCTTGGCACTGAGCAGTGTTTAGGTCTGAGAAGTGTTTAGATCTGTGATGTTACACTAGGAACAGAACAGCTTACAAGAAAACACAGTGTTGAGGAGCATTTTGCCACTT
The DNA here is from genome assembly GCA_907165065.1 of Caprimulgus europaeus. The sequence continues at coordinate 82,157,157 of OU015526.1, forward strand.
CCAATGGTTTGTGCTTTGTTCAAATGACCTTTCCTACTGTTCCTTCTAGTGAAGACTCCTGTGAAGACATGAGCAGTGGAGAAGAAAGCCTTAGCAGTTCTCCTCCGAGCCATCTGGAAGGCACCTTCTTTTTTGAACTCAAACCTCAAACCAAGTGGCAAACTCGTAGCTGTCGGTCTTAGCATGGAGTTCTGGTTGTTCTGGGTTGAGGTTTTTAATGCACCATAGTCTTTTGGCAATAATAAATGAAGTGGTAATCCATAAACTGTATTAAGGCAAGAATTGCTGTGGTATATCAATGCTTTGAATGCCTGCCTTTTTTGTTGTTCTTGTAATTTTAAGGAAGAAGAAAAAAGAAATCCCATTCAGGTTCTCCAGTTCAGCAAAAAAGTTCCTGTGTAGTTTTGTTGTCAAGAAGCTTAACTGTAGTCCTGTGCCTGGTGGTCCAAAATGTTGAGTAGCTACACACATGGACAGTGTGCCCTGGCAGCAGTGAACACTGACAGTGTGCTGTGCTGTGTTAACAGCAGCACAGCCAATAGATTGAGGAAGTACATTTCTTTTCCTCCCTTTACTTGGCATTTATTCTCAGTGTCCACTTTTGGGCTCAAATTGTTGATCAACTTGTGCAAGTCCAACAGGAAGCTCCCAAATGGTTAAGCCATCTGAGAGGCACAGGACCTCTGAGGAGAGGCTTAGTAAAAATGAACTTACTCAGCCTGGCAGAGTGGCCTTGGAGGGGAAAATGGGATTGAACAGCAGCCTTTGGGTATCTGAGAGGAGGTTGCTGAGGAGGAGATGATTTCAGGGTGTTGACTGAGAAGCACAGGCCAAGAAGGACAGAACTTGGCATTTCAGTGTCATTAATAGGAGCAGCTTCCTGTGTGGGGACAGTCCAGTGTGGGAGTGGACTGAGAGGGGCTGTGCTTTGTCCTGGGAGGTTCTCAGGATTCAACATGACACAACCCTGAGCTTGGTTTGAATTGAACATCCACCCTGCTTTGGGCAGGAGGTTGGACTGGAGTCCTCTTGGGGAGACCTCCACCCTGTAGTCTTTTGGGCTTAGATCAGGTTGGCTGAGGAGGTTATGTGGAGTGAGATGTATACATAGGACCAGGCTGAAATGATTTACTGTCAAGTGGGCCAAATCCTGAAACAGCTTTATGTGCTGTGCTCCTTTCAGCAGGATCTTGAGCTGTGTGCTCCAAGGAGATTTTTTATTTTCATGAGCTTGGTTTTCATAAACTTCAAGAATCCCTGAATAACAGAAGGAGTGTGCACGGCAAGAAGGAGGTTTCTGGTTAATACTACTTTTCACTAAAGGATAGTATAAGTCTTTGGCAGGGAGTAATTTCATATTTCCTTTAATACTGATATTTTTACACTGAAATTCACATTGTATACTTCAGTGTGCTTGAAATCTTTTAACATCTCAATTCATACTATTAGCTTAGACTTATTAACAAGGTGAATCTTGATAAGTCTGCATTCCTTTTAATATTTAACCCTTGTAGTTGTTTTTCAGTACATTCATGTTATTGATTGAGTCATAATCAGACTTGTTTGCATGCTTATATGAAGCAGTTAGTGCAGGAAAAGTTGATATTATGCAGTAAAATCAGGTAAATGTGATGTTAATGAAGTAGTTAATGTAATGGTTTTTTTCTGAACTTGCTTATTGAAGCACAAATTGAAGTGTGATTGTGTTTCTCCATTATGAGAACATGGCTAGGTAGCAAGTGGACTAATTAGCTCAGAATAATGATGTGAAGTGTGGTGGTGCCAAAGTAGAAATGAAAGAGCCAAGAAGCTGAAGACTATTTAGTAGATGCAGGCGTTGTTTTAGAAGGGTGAGAGAGGTGTGGTAAGCTTGTAACTGTTGTGTGATTTCAGTTTTATCAAAAGACAAAAAAAGTTTACAAAAAATGTATATAAAAATGTAAATTGAAAAATGTACAGAAAAAAAAAATTTAAAACAAAAAAATGAACAGAAAAGACTGTATTTTTTTACATTGTATGTAACTTTTTGTAGGTATGTTGCATGTAGATAGTAATTTATTGTGTACCCTGTATGGTATGAATACTGTACATCTGAAGACTTCTTCCTGCAAGGCTCTGCACCTGGAAGCTCACCTTGGTTGCAGGTAATGAGTCTGTTGTCTTGTTTCAGTTGAGAACAATAAACCAAGTGCTGTATTTGTTAACTGCCATGGGTTATGGTTGGTTACTTGAAGCTTTTGGCTTTATTTATTTCCCTTTCTGTATAGCTTGTGTAGTACTGCAGCTGTGCCAGGTTCCCCAGAAGTTCTGGCAAGCAGTTGGCAAAGAAAAAGAAGAGATTTATGTTTGGCTTGCTACTGGGTGGGAATCTCTTCTCAGCTGTAGAAATCAGTGGGAGCTATCCTCTGCTTACCACCCAGCTGCAGCTGAGCCCCTGTGCTGGGATGAGTGTTGTGGAGGGTGCATTTGCCCACTGGCAAACGGGAGCTCCCACTGGTGGTGAAATTAGGGCTTGTTAGAGGCAAAAGGTGCTGAGTTCTGCTGCATTTGTGATTGCTGATGTTGGCAGTCTTCTGAATGAGACCCAGTCTCAGGATATGTCTGTGTTTTGTTGATCCAAAACACCTACACTAACTCAGAAAAAACTGTTTGTTTCCTTTCTGTCTCATCCTGCCCACAGTGTTGCAAAAATTGAGGATTCAAGGGCTGTAAGTGGTTCTTCATGGAAAGATGTTTCCAGCCCTACAAAGGCTGAAAGAAGGAGCCAGGACCTGCACTCAGCTCCCTGTTCAGGTGGTTATAAGCATGGTGATGAACCTGTTCCACCCTGGAGCTTGACACATCTTGCCACTGTGTATAGGACATCTTGTCCTTTTTCTTGTGCAAGGGATTGAGTGAGAAGGGGCACAAAGGTGCTGCCTCTGCCAGCCCAACCTGTCTTCCAGCCGTGGCTGCTGGTGCCAGGGGAAATGCTGCCTGAGATGTGGCAGTGCTGGGGCAGCCTGTGTAGGCTGGGAACGACTGGGGTGCTGGGAGGCTGATGAGGGGTGCTGTCTCTGGTGGGGAGGGTGTGTGGGAAGAATGGGGCCACTGCTAGTGTAAAAATAATCCTCAGGTTTTTCTTTGCCTTTGTAGCTACCTTGTTTAAATCCAGGAACACACTTCAAGGCTTCTCACTTCCCACATAAAACAGATGAGTGATGGACACTTGATGTTCCTCAGTTCTGTGTGAGATTCACTTCTGTCTGAGAACTTGTGTGTACCACTGACAGTCATCTGTATAATGGGGCTGCTTGTCTTGGAAATGGGCACTGTAATGTTTCAAATGAGGAGATCTGGGGGTGTTGAGCCTGGAGAAAAGGAGGCTGAGGGGAGACCTTTTGGCTCTGTACAACTCCCTGAAAGAAGGAAGGGTGCAGAGAGGTGGGGGTGGGTCTGTTCAACCAAGGAACAAGGGACAGGACAAGAGGAAATGGGCTCCAGTTGTGGCCAGGGCAGTTGAGATGGGATGTGAGGAAGAATTTCTTTGCTGAAAGGGTTCTGAGGCATTGGAAGGGGTTGCCCAGGGCAGTGGTGGAGTCCCCATCCCTGGAGGGATTGAAGAGTCGTGTAGACACAGTGCTGAGGGACATGGGTCAGTGGGGACTGGGCAGTGTGAGGTTAATGATTGGACTTAATGATCTTACAGGTCTTTACCAATCCAGGTGAATCTGGGATTCTGTTTTCAGAGCAATGGCTTCCTTGCTGTCTGTGACAGCTTTGAACATGAAAGCTCCTCCAGCAAAGATGTTCTGCCTCTACTTCAAAGGTGCCCACTCAGGTTGCTTCAGTGCAGCAACCACCTCGCTCGGGAGTCGGCAGGTAACGCGTGTGCCGTGTAGGTGGGCTGTTAGGGAGCTGGCAAGCCATGGGCAACGTCCTGGGGTTGGCTAACAGCTTGTGAGATTAGTCTGTTTAATCAAGCTTGAGGTGTGCCAATTCAGCCCCTTTCAAGTTTGTCCCAGCATGAAAAGAAATGTGCTTGCAAGAACCTTGTCAGGTTTGCTTCTGTGGTTTGATAATTTAAGCTCAACTTTGATTTTTGCCGGGTCAGGTAAGTTGTGTCTCCCTCAAAGGAGGTGTGCCTGGCTTTGTTCAAAGAGTGGGGCTTGTGGTGGTTGGCTTCTTGTTAATAGCAGAGCTGCTCAGGGTTTTTAAACAGTTTGGGGCTTGCTTGTACCATGAGGTGAAACTTGGAACGCTGGCAACCTCCAGAGTTTAAATATGTGCTCATTTTTATAACTGCCTTGTTGGTAAGTCTGGGTTGGGTGGGGGCTGAGGGGGCTGGAAGGGAATGTCCACTGAGACACCTCCAAGCTGTTTGGTTTCTGTGTGAGCTCTGGGATGTTACTCCCTGTGCTGTTGTGGAATAGTGTGTTGCCTAATATAGAAAGTGCAGAGCTGAAGCTTCACATTGGTGTACATAAGCCCTGGTTTCTGAGAGGATATTGAGATGTTACTGCACTGCTTAGCTGCTCTCCTGTGGCTGAACTGGCCTGCAAGGGATCAGTAGTAGAACCACTTCTGTTGTAGTGAATGGTCATCCCTTAATTAAACAATGCTAATGGCCTTTGAAACAGGAAACTTGAGTTCTGTACCACTTGGTTTCATAGCAAGTGACATGGAGCAATGAAATCTTTCAGCATGAATCGGTGTGTTCAGGCCCTGGTCTTTAACAACTCCCTGGTTTTTTTTTTCTGATGGCATAAATAATACATTTTTGTCAGTGGGTGCTTAGGGCAAGCTCTGGGCTTGACTTGAAGCATGAAAGACTGAACTATACTGTGAAGGAATCAGTTGATGTAAGACAGTGTTGCTTCATCATCTCATACTGTCTCTCTGCTTGCTGTGAAGGGGCTGGACTGGAAGGTGGGTGCCTTATTCCTGTGATACCAGTTAGCTCTCAGGGCTTGGAACCTCAGTGAAATGTGATTCAGTGGATACAGGGGGCAAGACCAAAAACCAGCTTCTGGGGTTTCCAGTTCAGTGTACATTGCACAGGGCTTTTAGCAAGGGAAAGCATTTCCAAACCTCTAACTTGCAGCTGCTGCTTTACAGTTCCCTGAGCATGTGATGCACATGAGACAGAAGCCTCTCAGGGGATTTTAAGGATGTTCTCCATGGACCAGCAAAACATGCCTCAGTAGCCTGTGTGCTTGGAGAGCCAGATCTGTTTGCTGTGCACAAGGTAGTGGGTATGTTGACACATGAGCAACAGTTCCACCATGGCTGAGGAGAGATTGAGCAGGAGAGAGAAATAGGAGTGCATGTAAGTAGAGTTGAGCAAAGCCTGTGCTGTTCAGCTGAACTGCATACCTTCTCAGGAGCAAAAGGCCTGATTTTGACTTCAGGTCTTGACTGTCAGGTTTTTTGCAGCAGTTCTTGCTCTGAATTCCTGTTGTGTAAAAGCTTTTCTGGAAAAGAGTCAGAATGTAGACAAAATAATGTCTAACATGTGCTGACAAAACTGCCATTCCTGACTAGCTTCTTCACAAAATGGCCACTGTTTTTTTGCTCAAGCAGAGAGGCAAATGGTAAAAACTGAGAAGAGTTAGTGGTGGGGATAAGCATGGAAGTCATCAACTGGGCCAGCTGAGAGAAACTAGAATTTATCAGTGTCTAATAATCAAGTGTTAGAGCAGAAGGTGTTAGCCCTCACTATGGTCTCATCTACCAAGTATCATATGAGTAGGTCATCAGTGGTATTGATCTTGTGATATATGTTGTAACTGATGTCACACAGCCTTGCTTCATGGCTTAAGCCTGGAAGAGTCTCGTGTAGCCCATGAGCTACAAGGCAAAAGTTGCCATAACAACTGAATGAAATCAGTTAGAGTAATAAGCAATTAAAATCTCGTCCTTAGTGTTGCATAAACATAGCCCTTAGCTCATGCATTATTAGTTCTCTTGCCTCTAGACCCGTATGTTCTGGTCCTGATTTGCAATCTCAACGATTTCTGATTTAATGAAGCATTTCATTTTCTCCTTCCAAGCGTGCTGGTGGGGTTTTTTTTGGCTGCAGCGAGTATCTCTTCATCAGAGATGTAAACACTCCAAAAACATCTACATGAAGGAAGCACTCAGGGCTGGATTTCCAGGGCACTCCATGCTGGCTTCATTCCCACCCAGTGAAGTCAGTGGGAGAGCTGGCCTAGTGGTGAGAAATCTTGTCCTGGACCTAGGCAGGTCCACACGCTTCCTCACTGACCTTCTGTGTGCTTCTGAATCTCTTGCTAGCTTTGTTCCCTCTCAGAAGGAAGATAGGAATAGCTCCTTGCTGGAGGTCTCAGTTGAGGATAAATCAGCTGAAAACAGAACTGTGTAGCTGTTGTGGAGAGGTGGGATGTGTGAGGGCCCAGGAGAAAGCAGGGCTTGCAGGGCTTGCAGGCCTTCCCACTCACATGTAACATTGCCTTGGCTTTCATGGCAGGACTGGTGTTAGGACCAGTTGATACCATCTGCCCTCTGCCCCAGTGGCAGTGGGAGGAGGTGCTCAGCATTTCCCAAGTACAGATACCCTCTGTGTGCTGGGAAGGTCCTGTGCTGTGCCTCCAAGGGTACCCTTTCTTCAGCAGCCTTGTGTGTGCACCTTGAGCTTTGCCCACTGTGCTTTCCACGTGGATATGTGGACCAGGGTAAGGAGCACTGCAGTGGTGCCAGTTCCACCCTGGTGGAAATGCAGCTTCTCTGCTCACTTTGCAAGGACCTGTATGCTTGTTCTCTGAGGATTTAATGTTGCTGGGGGTAAAATGTTTCAAAGGCTAGAGCTGAATTTATAATCTCCAGTCTCCAAGGAACTGTGGAAAACATTGCTGTGACCTAAATAACGGTCTTGTCATGTACAGTGACTGAGCCAGGCATCTGGGAAGTCTTTTTTCATCCAGAGCTCAATTATTAACTCTGGTAGGGAGCAAAAGGACTTGAGGTGATGCCTGGTTTGGGCTTACCTTCCAGCCAAGATTGCAAAAGCAAATGCTGGTAGTCTAAAGGTTTGTGCCACAGATGATCAGAAGCTAGATGTGGTTTCCCTGCCAGCTCCTTGCCCAAGATGTTGGCATAACATCAGAGAGACAGGAGGGGAAAGCTGTGCTGTGACAAAGAGCAAAATAGTGTCCTTCTCCCTCACCTTCTCCCTCACTGTGAGGAGAGCAGAGGGACACTGCAGCTCCCACTTGATGCTCTGTGTTCCTGCAGCAGCTGTGTGCTGTCTCTCACTCAAACCACGCTGCAAGAAGCAATTTTGGTGTCTTGCTCATGAGGCTGACATGAAGCAAGAAAAGTGTTCCTCTTCTTGGAATGCCACTTTCCAAATTCAGCAGAGGCACTGTCCAAAGCATCCAGAGGTCATCTGTCTGATGTCTTTTGCTTTTCTAAGCTTTTATTGTTCTGCTAAATGTAATCCTGCTATCTTTAATCCTGCTATGTTTATCCTGTCTGGGCAATCAGGAAAAGCCACACACTCAATGCTGTTTCCTACAGACTGGAAAGATTGATAAAGGCCTTTGACTGGCATAAAGATGATATGGGCTGGTTTCCTAGATTTGTCTTGGGTTTTCAACATGACTTTTGAGTAGCTGCTGTCCCACCCTGTAGAAATTTAGCTAATCTTTGTCCCATTTGCAAAATGAGAATGATAATCACTCCCTATCTATTTTTTGTGTGTGCTTGGCATGTTACAGCAGTGAACCAAGTGCTGTGCACTTACCTGCAGTGTATGTAGTGTATCTTACTCCATTTGCATGTAGCAGTCTCACCTGGGATCTCCTGATACAGTTAAATATGAAAGATCACTATAATTAAGGGCTGTTTTGTTAGCTATAATAATGTCTGTTTTCTTATCCTCTCATCTACTAGCTGATTTAATAAACAAAACTTACCTATAGTGGTAGCTTAGCACTGTTCTCAGATCTCCAGGATGGATACAGATAAATTCCTTCCAGGTAAGAGCAGTTTTAAGTTGGGCTGGTGTGTGATCTCTGTGACAGTGCCTCTGCTCCTCTGCTTTCTTCAAACAAACCTGGCACCAACACTTCATTCCTAAGCCCTTACATTTAAGTATAATCCTTCAGTTTTTCTTCTCTGGATTGATTTAGCATCAGAGCTTTTAGTCCACAGCTCCTGGTGACATGTCATCATGTGTTCTCCAGTGTTTCCCTCTTCCACCTTTCAGCTCCTCCAGCAAGGTCATTCTGAAGGCAAAATCTCAGTCTGGGTTCACTGTCCCAGAGCCTCCAGCCAGATTCAGCTACCAAAGACATCAGGAGCTGGTGCTAGTGCTGGTTTTTGTCCCCTGCTTCCTTTCTTCCCCAGGGGCTGTTTCAGCACTCCTAGGACATTAGGACCTGAGAGAGAGAGAGAGAGAGGAGAATCAAAACAGGTGACTACAGGCTAACCAGGGCCAAGCTTGTTTCCCAGCTCAACTGGGTTTGATAGCGTGGTCCCCAGGGTGCAGCAGGGGATTTGGCCCAGGATATTTGCTGATAAGCTTTGATCTCAGGCCATAGTAATGAAGCAGAAAAACCATTAGATCTTAGGTGCATAGCTGAAGAAAAAGCAGGCAATTAACCTGTCTGATGATCAGAGAATGCTACAGTAGAGAGAGGACCTTTTTATTCTCCCTTCAGTGGTCAGACAGGCCATGGGCAGCTGCTTGTGCAGTAAGCACCTATTCACAGATGTAAGTCTGGGGAGTTAGATGTGATGAAACTGGCAGTGGGACCAACCATTGCTGTGCAGAACCCCAGCATTGCTTAGATTGGAAAAGCCCTTTCAGATCATGGAGTCCAATCATGAACCCAACACTGACCAGTCCCCACTGACCCATGTCCCTCAGCACTGTGTCTACATGACTCTTCAATCCCTCCAGGGATGGGGACTCCACCACTGCCCTGGGCAACCCCTTCCAATGCCTCAGAACCCTTTCAGCAAAGAAATTCTTCCTCACAGCCAATCTCAACTGCCCTGGGCACAATTTGAGGGTCCTGTCACTTGTTCCTTGGTAGAACAGACCCTGGGCCTGAAGGGAAGAGCAGGCACTGGCTGCAGCTCCGAGAGCACACTGCATGAGAGGACCAGGAGAGGCAGGGAGAAGCGTGAGCCACCACTCTGAATGTATGAGCAGTGTGGAAAGCCTTCCTCTGCAAGTCAGCAGCCTGGGGAAAGATCTCATTAGCCAGTGTTTGAAAGAGCCTTTGGGATGAGAAGGAAGCCTGGTAGCCTTCTCAGGAGTTGGAGACTGCTTCTAGCATTAGAGAAGTTGGACTGTGGCAGGGACAAGGGTCAATCAATGCTGCAACCCACAAAGAAGCATCTGAGCTGGCTTTGCAGGTGTATCCTCAGGGGGAACCAGGGTCACTGACTGCTGCTTTCTGCCATTTCTTACCATCAGTTTCAGCGTTGCAGGTTGCTGTGCAGATGGGGACAACTTTCTCTATGTAACACTGACTTCATTTGCAAAAATCTCTGTCCTTTCAGTCTTTGCCTTTTTGAACATTGGAAGGTAAGTCAAACAAAGCCCTTCAAGCCTTCCTTTTTCTAGCATTCCTCTGCCTGCCCTGGATACTCAGCCAGCCTTCTTGTTAAAGCACTGTTCTTCAAATGCAAATAGTGAGCTGTGCTTGACAGTGTTCAACTTGTGCCAGGCTGGGCTTTCCCCAGGTGCTCAGCACTAACCTGTGCCCTGCTGTCCTTGCTGATGCCACTGAGGGCTTTCTTGAAGGTCCCACCTTGACACACCAAACCCTGCCTCCCTAAGAAATGCACCCTTTGGATGTGCATCCATTGCACACCAATGTGGAATTGCAAGAGGTTGATGGAGGGGCTTGTGTTTAAGATGGGATGCTCTAGGGGCCAACCTATAATTGTCATTTAATTATCAGTAAAGATCAGGATGGCTTCAGGTATCTACAGAAAGCAGGTAAAGGCTCAAGTGCTACATGAAGTCCTGTTGGCACTGTGCTGGATACACACATGTACATTTTAATCAGTGTTTATTTGGATTTGTTTTTTTTCCTCCTGCTACAGTTGTTGTAAAGAGACTTTGTGTAACATTTGCTAGTTCTCCAATCTGTTTAGTGGGCTTTGACCACAGTTGCCATAGAAACTTGCCTTCTCAATGCCCCTGTCATTCATCTGTCACCAAAGGTCCACCTGAAGTCACAGAGCTCAACTTTCTCTCTCTATAGCTTTCAGTCCTCAGAGGGTTAAAGCCATGCCAGCTCTGGTCATAAATCATTTTCTGCTCCACTGAAGTTCAAGCTTTTATTTTACTGCATTCTTCAGATCTTTTCAGACCTATCTTTTGGACACTGTGGCATGTGGAATGTTTAGGTCTGCGCTGGCCATCACTTCATGTTGTGACTCTGTGATCAGTTTATGTTTTTCAGCATTGTTTCTTGAGCTGTGAGCAGGAAATCACTCCTTTATGCAGCAGTAGATGACAGTAGTCTGTATCTGGTAATTATTCCTCAGCTGATGTCCTGTGTGCCTTACATTATATAAAAGGCAAATAAAATGCTTTGTGAAACGTATTGCTGCTTGGAGGTGTTCCATTGCCAGCTCTGGAGATCAAAGCTGACAGCAGCACGCACTCTTCTGTGGTTCCTCTTGCCCATGCTTCAAACCTGACCTCCAGAGGCTGTTTTTCCCCTTGTCTGTGAAATAGTGCAAGGACTGGATTACTTCTTGAGCTGTTGCATCACTTGAGGATAGCCAGGATTCGCTGTTTCAGGAGAAGCTGAAGAAGGGGAGGTGGGTACCTACAGGGACTTGCTGTTGCAACAGTTCTTGGAACACACTCACAATAAATCTGAAGTCTGGAGCGTGGCCAGTCTGTGCTTTGGCTGCTGGTCCTCCTCCATCAGGTCCTGTAAGCACCCAACTTGGGCTGGCAGATCACCTGTCTCCTCCAACAGTGACATGGGCAGGGTGGTGGCTGTAGGACTTGCTCCTTCAACACGATGTGTATGTTATGTGTAACTCCTTGAGGAACACTGCTCAAGGAGGACTGTTTGTTCTCCTAGCAGAGGAGATTGATGGAGGCTATTTGGATGTGAAACAGGAGCAGCATTATTCCACATGTGTGCAGAGAGGGTGATTTTTCCAGTAGCTGAACACCTCCATCTGCCACTGCTTTCTGAAAGAGTGGAAGAGATTCATGAGCTCTGGCACTCTGGTGTCATCCATCCCAGGGTTATGCTAGAGGAAAAACTTGGGATATAAAATACCTAATCAACATCTGAATTTTGCAAATTCTTGAGTAAGTTCTTATCAGTAGGAACAGGTTTAGAAAACAAGCAAGCCAGGCTGTCCCACGTTACTGTGGGCTGAATTGAAGCCAGAATGCTCCTGAACTTCAGGAAGTCTGAAATTCAAATCTGCACTTGGAGACTGGGCCAGTCTTTTAATTTCCATTTCAGAAGTGGAAATACACTGTAGTAGATGGAGCCAGGACTAATTGACCAGACCCAGTGTCTTAACAGTAAGTTTGGAGCAAAGATCACAAAGTATTAGCTGGAGAATATCTATTTTAGTATTTTATCTTTAGCTGCAAGTGTTTTTAGAGCTGCCCAGTGACACTGACTGTTCTGTGAGTGTGTGCAGGGAGGAGGATCTGGGCTGGAGCACAACTTCTAGAAAGTAGGGGCTTAAAAGAAGCCATTTCCCATGCCCTGTTAAGGCCAGAGGAGGAATGTCAGATTCTGGACATATGGCTCTCTCATTAAAGGACTAAAAATAAACTATTTTGAGAAGCATATTAAAAAAGAAAAATATTAAAGGATGATTTATCTCCAGTTGGGCATACAGCCAAGCCCATCCTTGAAACATGTGTCCCCCATAGCATGAAGCTGTGACAGTTGGCTCTGCATACCATGATTGCTTACTTGAACCTCCTGGTAGCATTTTCATGCCCTTCTGGTTAAAAAAAAATCAGGATAATTTATGTCCCTGCCAGAGGTTTGAAACTCTCAAAATGCTGGAAGTTGTTAAGGGCAGCAACACTTTGATCTTGCTGAATGTAGAGAAACAAAAGTGAGATGGGAACAAGAACTCAGTGGGGTTTTTTTTTACCTTCCTGGAATTGGGAAACTCTTGGAGGAGAAGTTCCTGGATGACAAAAAAAAACAACAGAGGATGCCTTTGCTGTTTCAGTGGCTGCTTGATAATGGCAAAATACCAGCACTGGTAACAGATAAGCTACCAGCCTGTCTCCATGGGAAAGACTGGGACAGAGATCCAAGCTCAGAGGTAGGATTTGTAGTTTTAAGTGGATCAGCACAACAGGTAGTTGCTGATTAACATCCCCTTGCTCACCTGTGTCAGACCAATTTGCAGCAGCAGCTAAAACCCCATGGGATGCTGTTATTCCCTTAACCTTAAAGGATGTAAGCAAGCAAGATGCTCACACCCCCAGTGGTGCCTGTGCCCAGCCTTGTAGAGGCATTGTTGGCTTTCTCTAGGGCTGTTCATTTGCAGTCTCCTAGTGAAATTGTTGCTGAAAGCTGGGAAAGAGCCAATCTTGTGCCTTTCAAGGCCTTTTTTCTAGCACACGTGATAACTGGGATGCAGCCATTGTGCAGAACCAAGCCCATCCCTCATTTGGAGTGTATTACAAAGATCAGAGGCCTTTGTTTTCCTCCCTGCTTCCAAGTTTACATCCACACACCCCCCCAACTGCTCTGGGGCTTTTATAGATGGCTTGACTCCTTCACCCATACCTACCACCTTGCCAGTTGTGTTGTGGGCTGTCCTGCCTTCATAGGAGCAGATGATGGTGTGACCACAAAATGCTCTTTAGGGCATGTCAGATGCACTTTGCACGTGTGTTGCTCAGCAGGATTGACACCAGAGACATCTCCTCAGCTCAAAACCTGAGCCAAGGGAGCAGGGTCAGTCCTTTGCAGAGGGCAGGAGTTCTGGTGTCACCTCACACTGATACTCAGCCCAATCAGTCCTCCTGATTTTCAAACAGCATAGGTAGGTGAGTCTTCTGCAAGCTAAGAGCTGGATGGAGGATGCCCACAGTGTGTTCTGGGTGGAATACAACATGCTCAAGCTGAGACACAGACTTTCCCTGTTTGCTTGTGCTTTGTGCTAGGCTGGTAGCAGGAACAGAGCCACTTCTGCAGGGAGATAGAGAGGCAAAGTGGTGGGGCCAGTGGCTATGGAGGGAAGGTGTGCTGAGTGGCAGCTGTCACTAGTCTGTAAGATAGCCTGTTTGGGGAGGAAGGGGCAAAGAGAAGTCATTCAGCCATCCCCTGTGTTTAAATTCAGAAGAGGGAGGAGCAGATTCCTCCCTACCAAGGGGGCTGTGGCTGTCTGTAATGTTTAAGCAGTGGGGGCTGGTTGGAGGGAGGGCTGGGTGGTAGTGCAGAGGCAAGACAAAGATGAGGGACATGGCAGTTGTCTTTTCTGTGTGCACTTGATGGGAGATGGCAGGGACATGCTTTCATGTGGAGAAGCCTGTTCAGAGAAGAAATTGTAGTAAGACAATAGATGTTGAGAGAAATGATTTCTTAGCTGACTTCACAGCAGCTCTCTATGGAGTTGGAGGGCTTGGTAGAAATCAGACTCCTCTCCTAGGGTTCAGCTTCATTAGCATCCACAGAAATGAAACCTCCACAGATGAAAACAACCTGCAAATATGAAAGCTGAGGGGGGAAAGAACCTACCTGACAAATAAATCATCTAGGACAGAGGTTTGTAAAGCACAGCCTGCAGGGCACCTCAGGCTTGACAAGCCTCTGCATGCAGCCTGTAAGGGGTTTTTTTTTATGGAGGCATTGCATTTATCTGGGGTGTTGCACTGGGGATGGGTGTTACGTGGGCCAAGCCTCACACTGGTGGAGTGGGTGACTATGGACATGACTAATCCTACTGTAGGGTTTTCCTATCAAGAACTTCTGTACTAAGAGAAACAAAGCTTTCTGAGGTTAGAAAGGAAAATAATCTCCTGAAAGTCCTATGTTTTATCCTGTGGTTTCAATAGCTTTCTCAGAGCATTAGGCTTCAAGGGAAAATTAAAAAAAAAAAGGAAGTAATAAGGGCAGTTTTGAATTTTTTCAGTCCTTAATGTCAGTCTTAATCAGTTACCTGAACTCTGCCTCTGTTTCTTGCTGCATTATTGTGGGGGTGCTCTGGGTAGCCTGCAGTGAAGTGGCTGGGGTAGTGAGAAAGTACTTCTTGTGCAATCTGCATCCTCTTTATCATGGTTAGGGAAAACAGGCTCAGAGCTGCACATGTGTGCAAATACCACCAGCTAAAAGTCTGATGCAGAGTCCCTTCAGCCCTCAAGGCTGTGTAAAATGGGTCACTGGAAACATGTAAGCAGAATGAAAAGAGAGAGGAGAACTTGTTCATCCTGGATGTTTTTGGTTCCTTGAGCACAAATGTCATGGTAAACTACTCTCTGGCTTGAGGGGTTGACAAGTGCTAAAAAGCTTTGCTACAAAGAGGGGAGAGAGCAGCAGAACATAAATGAAAGAGAAATCCTGTCTCTGAAAGCAGCAGTGATTTACTCAGCCTGAAAGGAGGTTGTAGTGAGGTGGGGGCTGGTCTCTTCTCCCAGATAACCAGGGATAGGACAAGAGGAAATGGCCTCAAGTTGTGCCAGGGGAGGTGCAGGTTGGATATGAGGAAAAATTTATTCTCTGCAAGAGAGGTCAGACATTGGAACAGGCTGCCCAGGGCAGTGGTGGAGTCCCCATCCCTGGAGGGGTTCAAGGAGCGTGTACATGTAGCACTCAGGGACATGGGTTAGTGGGCATGGTGGTGTTGGGTTGATGGTTGGACTGGGTGATCTTTGAGGTCTTTTCTAACCTTAATGATTCTGTGATTTCTGGAAATGTCTTCCTGCTTCAGTACAATCCTATGGGAGCAGCTTTCCCCATGATGAAGAGAGCTCATTGTGCACTTGAACGATTCCCCTAGCATCCTCCCTTTGCACTTGAGAGGAAATGCCCAGCATGACCCTGCCCTTGGTGTGGAGGCCATGGTACAACTCCCCTCTCCCAGCTTTGGGGACCATGTTGAGGATTCTCTGATAGAGAAAAATCACATTATCCTCTCATGGGTTGTGCCCTTCTGCAAGCTAACACTGCTCAGAGCTTAGAAATTACTGCAGAGAGGGGATCACAGAGGCCCATACAGATGTAGTCAGGGGGCAGACTGTCATTAACTTGCTTCTGTTTTCCTCTAATTAGCTCAGCTCTCCTGCTGCCAGCCACCAGCTAGCTGAGGAATGCACAGGAACAAGCATCCCTGTCCTCACCTCCCCTGGCTCCCAGGTGAGAATGCTTTACCAGGAATTGGGCAGCACACCAGTTCCTAGGTGAGCCCAGGTGTAGAGGTTACCCCTGCAATGAGCTTCCAGGTGGTGGCAGGAAACCTGGTGGCCATGTTTCTTAGCAGGGAGGCTTCTGGGAACACAGGTGGGAAGCACAATCTAGCTGCAGAGATAGCAGAGCTCTTGCTTCCTCGCTCCTCTTACAGCTACTGACATCACTCCAACTTCCATATGTAAGTACACTTGGTTTTTCCAATTGTTTTACTAGTGGTTTGATGCTGGTGGCTGCTGTTGGACTTGATTAGGAACTTGTTTATTCATGGAAATAGGCTTTGGCCTCATCTTCTTCCAGATGCAAGTAAAAGCCTCTATTTGACTGCATAGTAGGGACCTTCCTCTCAGGTTGGTGTTATCAGGATTGCAAGGCAGTACATGCTCTGTTCTGAAGAACACAGGCTTGTTGGTGTCAGTACAACTTGTCTCAGAAGAAGTTGAGTTGAAATTTATTCTCTATGCCAACACAGCAGTTTTCCAAATGGTTGAAATGATGGTTTTGGGGGGGAAGAAGGAGAGAGCCTGTTATCTCTAATGAAGTTGAAACAAGTGAAGCATGCATTGGGGAGAGGAGCTGTTACCCTGTCTGGAACCCACAGCAATAGGCTTTGGGGTTGCTCTGGCTTCTTTCTTCTGCTTTGTTCTTTCTGGGGAGAGATGTGTTGTTTTTGTCTGCCCAACCAGGCTGGTCTTACAGAGGGAAGTAGAGGAATAAAAAGAGAAAGAATGGAGGAAGGAGCAGAGCCAGTATACACCTGAGGAAGTGAATGGGCAGACAGGGCTGAAGCTCCTGTAGGCAGGGTAATCCTTGGATCTCACTACATTTGATTCCAAAAGACTTGCTGAAGTCCTGGTTCCAAGGTCCCAGTGAATTGTAGGGACCTCTTCACCTCTATATTTTAAAAGCTTCCTAGAGGAAATAAGGATATTTCAAGGGCTTGAAACTTCATCTCAACAAGATAATAACTCCTGAACTCCATCTGAGCCTTTCTAGAGTTGGATAGTTGTCCTCCATTCACTGAGAGCCAGTGAGTAACATGCTACCAGTGGAGGTGTGGAGCTGGAAAACAGATACTAGGGGTAAAATCAGGCTTTTCAGACTGAGGACTAGATGAAATTAGGGACTTTTGCTGGGGTTTTTTTTCACCTAGAACTTAAAAACCCAACCAAATTGGTGATGGGAACATGGGCTCCTCTGTTAGGCTCTCAGGTTAGCTTGCCTGCAAATTATGTCCCTGTCTAGCAGGACACAGTGGTCCAGGTAACAGTGGTTCACTAGTGCCACATCATTGCCACCAGGTCACAAACAAACCCCTTCTGCCCTGGGGAGCAGAGAATCAGCTGAGAGCACTGCCTGAGAACCTGGTTTCACCCTCCTGTTAGCTGTAGGGAAGAGAAACCCTTCTGAAACTTGCAGTTGCTTTTCCAAGCAAATATTGGGAGCCTGGGGAGCTCAGGGACAGGAAGGTGGAGGGAAAAGCACTGTTCCTCCTTCTGAGTCAATTCAAACCACAGGAGAGGCCTGTGGTGTTGGCTTCAGAGGCTGTGACTGTTCAAATAGAGGAGCAAACAAGAAAGACTTATTGTCCTGTGACAGGGTCCTCTGGCTTTTGGGGACAAGCTGGGGTTGTTTGGGTTCTGGAGGAGGAAATAAGTTCTGTATTTGGAAAATCCATGTTTTGCTGTTACTGCCCAAGGATCCAACTTTTTCCATACAAAACTTTCCTGATGTGTCTTTGAACTGAATTGTCTTTCTCGGTGAAAATGATGTCTACAGAACAGAGGTGGTGGGTTAGGGCAGTGGCTTTTAAAGTAGACATAATCTGAAATAACTTCACAAATGTGCTAATATTGCTGGTGAATGCATAAGCTCTGGATGTGTACAAAGCTCTGACAGGTCCCAGGCTCCTTCCAGAGGGAAAAGGTGGAAAGAGATTTGACTCTTTTTGCTGCTAATTCTAGAAGAATCTGCAACTTGCTCTGTGAGCTTCCAGAAAATACCTCAGGACCTCAGAAACTGAGGAAATATCACAAGGCAGTATCAGCTGGGTAGGGCAAATAGCTGTGGCATTACCTGTGAGGAGGTGGGACTGGTGACAGCTTGGGAGTGTGACACAGGTGTGTAATAGGACTTGCACCTTCACCTGGATTTGCCCTGGTCTGAAGGAGAGGAAGAAGGAAGGGAGGCAGGCAGGGCTTCCTGCTGGGAGGCTTGTGGCTGCCTGTCTTGAGGCCATGTCTCAGGGGAGGCTGACAAAAAGTGATGAGGAAAAAAAAGCATGGCTAGCTCGCCTTGGAGCTGTGCAAGAGCTGGGATAGGGACTGTGACCTCGTGCACGTTGTAAAATGTTTAGTGGTGGTGGAGGCAGGATGCAACAGCTTTCCCCCCTTCCCTCCAGTGGAGACACAATCCTAGGGCTGATGCAGGAGGGAGCCCTCTGAGTAGCAAAAATATTCCAATGGCATTTAGCACCGTGACCTTTACACACTTCCACAGGCTGATCCAAGTGGAGTGCAGAAAACACCTTGGGTGAGGCAGGGCTGTGTGTAAATCTGCTGTGAATCACGCTCCTGTGATGCTGCCCACTGCATTACGTGGTCTCTCAGTCCCATGCACCTGAGTTCTGGGCAGATAACCATGGTTTGCTTTAGCATGACAAAGGAAACCACTGGGAGAGTCCATTGCAGTTGCCTACAAACACTGGCTGGGTGCTGAAGCAGATAAGGCTTACTGGCTGGTAGACTTCCAGCATCATTTAACTGTTAGTTTGTGCTGGCTATTATTTCTAAGGTATTAAAAATCTCAGCTTATGAAGGTGTTTGGTGTGGAATTGTGTTTTACCTGCCCTCCCTGCACAGTTGGGTCGCTCTCCAGGAAGCAGCTGAATGCCCTCCAGCCTGGTGCCTTTCCCAGTATCACTTCCCGAATGGTAACCAGTTGTACTGTCAAACAGGAAGAACCAGGCTCAGGTAAGGCTCAGACAGGCTGCTGAGACCAACCAGTATCCAGGACTGAATGCTTCCTGGGTGTCAGTTTGCACAGGCCCTGGGGAAGGTGCTACCCCAGCTCCTGTGTTGCTCTCCTGTGGTGTCTGGCAAGAACTGGGTGTTGTGGCTGTATGTACTTCAATATTCTAGAGGGGAATTTTGTGTTCTGCTGCACTGTGTGGTTTACTCAGTCAACTGACACCAATATCACTTACTCAGAGGTACTGACTGTCACAAAACCAGGAAATACTGTACAAAAGCAAATAGATTATGATGTGTCATGTTGGTTAGCTGTGCCATGCAGTTCACAGGGGCAAATCTTGGTACCTGTTGGGATGGAGGACTTCGGAGTAACTTAGCAGTTCCTTGTAAGGTGTTAGAGTAACAGTACTGTTCCTCAGTCTCTCCCTCCTTTATCTTTCATTCTGGAAGTCCCACACTGCAGGCTTGGACCTTTTTCTCTTTTTAGCAAATAAGCATCCAGCGTTGTCTCGAGGGAAGCGTGTCTGTGGGATGCAAAACTCCCTTGCAAGAAAAAAACCCCAGGAAATTTAGGAAAGAAGTTGACCTAAACTTTGATCCCACCATCACTCCTCTTTGGGATTCAAGAAAACAGGGATCCCAAATGTGTGCTCTCCCAGCACTTAAACACAGAGGCAGTGAGCTGAGGGACTCAGTGATCAAAGCAGGCAGCCTGTGCTCTGGTTCTCCAGCTGCTCCTGCCAGGAAGCCTCGGCCATTGAGGTACTTCTCTACTTTTATCTGTGGCACACTGGTTTCCTGTGATACTAAGAGGTTCCAGCTGTGTCCAGGTGTGCAGCTGAACAGTCTCAGCTTCAGACTATTTAACCTACAAGCTTTCTAACGAGGGCTATAGCCAGTAAACACACACTCAAAAGTAAACTTGCATCTTCATCCTTCTAGCAAAACTTTAGATATAATAATAAAAAGTCTCTCTGGACTTGGGAAAACAGGAGTGATTGTTTTCTAGCTGACTGTCCTTTTAATGCTGGCATGCCAGTAGTGTCACTTATCACAGCATAGTTCAGCAGTGGGAGTCCTTCACACTATATATTCCTCAGCTGTGCTGGCCTTAGTGAGGACATGTAGGTATCTAATGCTCTTTCAGGCCATAAGCAAAAGAAACACAAGCCTTGTTCACTCAGAAATGACTGCTCTTTTAGGCTGCTTGCAGTCAGGCAGGTGTGCTGTAGGAGTTATACCTGCCAAGGTTTCCAGGTGTCTTTGCAAAGAAGGGTCCTGTAGCCTCTCGGAAGGCAAGGCTGGGCTGCAGAGCCCAGAGCAGGGCAGTGCAGCACACACCCAGCACACAGCAGCTTCTGCCTGGTTCTGCTCTGCCTTTGGTTAAGAGAGGACCAGACAGCCATGGGATCAGCCCTAAGCCTGCTGTGCTTGCTCTGCAAAGCAACAGTTTGTCTGGAGGATGATGCCAGCTGTTGAAGAGCAGTGCTATAAAGCTCCTGGCCTGTGTGTTGTTTTCAGTCCTCAGTGTTGTTTTCAGTCCTCAGTGTTGTTTTCAGTCCTCAGTGTTGTTTTCAGTCCTCTGCATCTTCAAGTCACACAAGTACTTTGCCCACACAGCAACATGCACCCTGAGTTTCCTCATCCGAGCTTGCTGCCATTCTGTGTAACTGGGGGTCACCTCTAAATGCCCTGGGGATGCACTGATGATGGTGAAGCTGTAGAGCAGTGTCCCGTTCTTTCTCCCCTCCCCAGGACAGTGCAAGCTCTGCAGGCATGGGAGGCATTTTCTGACTGCCTGTGGTGGCTCTGCAGCAGGCACAGTGCTGTGCCATTGCTCCATTCCTGGTGGTTTGTTCTCCAGCCTTCTCTTTCCACCCACAGACAGTCCTGTGCTGTTTGTCCTGTTGGAAGTCCTCTGTCTCTCAGGGTGATGTGTTGGCTGCAGGCTGTTTTCCTTTCACAGTCTCCCAGCAGTGCAGGAAAAAGGCTGCTTTCTGTCTACAACTCCTTCTCCTTGTCTTGCAGGGTGACTGCAGTTGTGTGCAGCAGTCTTCCTCAATCCTCCCTCAAATGAAGGTCCCTTTACATTGCTGCAGGGTCTGTAGGGTCTAACCTGCATTTCTAGATTTCCAGGATGCCTCCATGCCTCTCCCCACCCAAAAATTTACCCTAAGCTGTGCTTTGCTGCAGAACATCAAGACAAGCCAGTTCCACAGGTTGCTACTGCTCTTGCCTGGGAATTGAGCAAAGAGCCCTAACCTGTGTGTTATGTGAGAGCAGAAAGCCATCCTTTCATCTCATCTTTCTCTTTTTCCTTCCCCAGGCCCAAGTTTCCTCTCTTCATTCCCACCCTGACACCTGCTCGCTTGGTCCTCCTCATCTCCATCCTCTCTCCGTGCCCATTCCTTGGAGCACCCAGGTCTCTGTGCAGCTCTGCTGACACCAAGCAATGCTGTGGCACTGCCCAGTTCCAGGTTTATTGCTCCACAGTCACTAAAAGAAATGTCCAACTGGGAAAAAACTTAAAGCTGGTGGTTCAGAAATACTTTGAAAATTGCCTTTCTTAAGGAGAGAGGGAACTCTGCTGTCAGAGCAGGCACATGTAGCACCTACCAAGGTGTTAAAATTTTTCCTCTACAGTTAGTCACCTTCAGCTGTGATCTTGTGCCTGTGACCTGGACACTTGGGTAGATCCTGGGCTGGCTGAAAGTCTCCCTTCCCATTCCATTTCTCCTTGCTCAGCATCATCTGCGGTGCTGGTGTCTGCTGCTCTCTAGTGGAGCTGAGCCCAGGACCTCGCAGGGAGCCCAGCTTTGCATCAGCTCTTCACACAACTGCCGAGTGTGGGCACATGTACAGGCGCTGGAGGGGGCTCAGGGGATGTTTAGGTGTCTGTTGGTCTGTCCATCCACCCCTCTCTGGCCATCTGCCTCTGAACACTGCCCAAAATGAGTTACTGGGCTCCCAGTCTCACCCAGTACAGCCATTCTCAGGGTCTTTCCTCAAACCAGATGAAATGTTTTCTGGTAAGAGGGGCCCCTCACTCCAAGAAGGACAGGGAGGTGCTGGAGCGTGTCCAGAGAAGGGAACGGAGCTGGGGAAGGGTCTGGAGCACAAGTGTGCTGAGTTCCTGGCTGAGGGAACTGGGGGTGCTGAGCCTGGAGAAAAGGAGGCTGAGGGGAGACCTTCTGGCTCTGTCCAAGTCCCTGACAGGAGGGTGGAGAGAGGTGGGGGTGGGTCTGTTCAACCAAGGACCAAGGGACAGGACAAGAGGAAATGGCCTCAAGTTGTGCCCAGGGCAGTTGAGATGGGATGTGAGGAAGAATTTCTTTGCTGAAAGGGTTCTGAGGCATTGGAAGGGGTTGCCCAGGGCAGTGGTGGAGTCCCCATCCCTGGAGGGATTGAAGAGTTGTGTAGACACAGTGCTGAGGGACATGGGTTAGTGGGGACTGGTCAGTGTTGGGTTCATGGCTGGACTCCATGAGCTTACAGGTGTTTTCCAACCCAGGCCATGCTGGATGTTGGTATGTGTGTTGCACAAACTGTTCAGCTACAGCACACCTTCAGATCAGTGCAATGGAGTGAAGCAGCAAGTGTGTCTCTGAAACTGGAGGAGAAGGCTTTTCTCCTGATTTGCTGTACAGGAACCCTGTGGTGTCACTGCAATGTGAGAACCCAGCTGATGAGCCAATGCCCCCCTTTTTTTTTTAAACAGAACTTCTGCTGTGGCAAGTCTAAAAATCCTGTATCTACATGATGTGGGCTTCTCACGTTCCCCAGTCCCATACTCAGAGGCAGAAGGAAAGTCTCTTGTTTTTTAATGCTCAGATGATATGTTATGTTGGGGAAACATCTCTCCAAGCACCTCCCTTGTACACCTCCTCCACCTTCCACACAGTCAAAACTGCCAGGTGAAATACCCCCTAATCCTGCCACTGAGACCACTGATATCCAGTCAGATGTCCTCAGCAAATACTGTAGAAATGAAAATCTCTTGTCCTGGAGGAGAAAAACCCTTTCTGGCCTTACTGTCCTTCTCCAGCTCACCATTTCCAGTTCCTGCAGCTTGGATGCTCACTCTGCTGTGCTGCAGTCCCCATCAGCGAAGGGGGAGGCTTGGGGGAGACCTGGTTGTCTGGGTTGAGCACCAGCAGGGATTTCACTCTGTCCAGTAACCTGTTCATCATCCAGATCATCAATTCATTGGGTTTTGTTGGCTGAAATTCAGACTGTGACATCCCCAAGCCATCTCAGTGGCTCCCAGCTGTCTCCAAGTAGGTGGATATCTACATCAAGGAGAAAGGGCATAACACTGAGATCTGAGTTACTATTTCTTGGTTTATTTTGCCATTTAAAAGGAAAGTTTCAACTTCAGAGGTGAAAAATGGAGTATAAGCAGTAACTCATGGGAATAAAATGTGTAAAGACAACCAAGCAGTCCTCAGAGAAGGGAAATAAAACTTAACTCAGACCAACCTGCTAGCAAATAGTAATCCTAAATACAAATCCAAAATACAAACCCAAAATACAGATGCCAAACTCAATTTGAGTACCAATCCCATTGGTCTGATCCCAGAACAACATGCAACCCATCACCTCATTTTATTGGAAAATGCACTTTAATTCAGGGCCATAATCAGATAAATTTGGGGAGGGTCAGCTTGGATCATGTCACAGTCCTCCTCATCTGTGATACTTCTGTAGTTTGAAGCACAAATGTTATAGCCCTTTGGCAATTTAGCTTCTTATATTTTTTGAACAAAGAAAAAGAGACTTTATTTTGGTTTTTAGAATAAAATTTAAAAAAATCTTTGTTTGTCACAGTAGTTGGTGTGTTAAATAATCCAGGTTTTCCACAGGATTTTGTACTTTTCTTCCACATCATTTGTGAATCTCCAGTGGGTGCCAGGAAACTGAGGAAAGGCAAAGGCTGTTTTCTGACTAACACAAGTGCAGGGCAGGAGTTTGTCTCCTGTGTGGCCTATTAGGCAGGAAGAAAAAGACACAATATTTGTTGAAACAGCCAAAAGCAAGTTTCTCTTGCATTGTGATTGTGTCAGATTGCTACTGATGGTCCCTCAATGAGGAAGCTGGTGAGATGATTGATTAATTTTCTTCAAGAATGGGTTTTTGCCTGGTTGGGAACCTCTCTGCAAAGCCCACGCCAGTGTCTCCGTCATGCACTGAGGCACCAGGAGATGCCTGGTGCTCAGCACCCTCTGGCCCTGGGTGCTCCCACCCTGCACCCAGCTCAGCCCATCATGCCTGGGTTTGGTTTCTGTGGTCCAGTCCAGCCTGCAGAAGGTGGTTTGCTGATGTTCCAGCTTGCTGCTTGTTTTGGATAAGAAAATGAAGAGGGTTAAGGGACTCAGGCTCAGAGAGTTGGGGTTGTTGAGCATGGAGAAGAGAAGGTTCTGGGGAGACCTTATTGAAGCCTTTCAATACTTGAAGGGGGCCTCTAAGAAAGATGGGGACAGACTTTTTAGCAGGGCCTGTAGGGATAGGACAAGGGGTGACGGCTTTAAACCAGAAGAGGGTGGATTCAGACTAGGTGTAAAGAAATTGTTTACACTGAGGGTGGTGAAACCCTGGCCCAGGTGGCCCAGAGAGGTGGTAGAAGGCCCATCCCTGGAAACATTCAAGGTGAGGTTGGACGGGGCTCTGAGCAACCTGATCTGGTTGGAGATGTCCCTGCTCACTGCAGGGGGGTTGGACTGGATGGGCTTGAAATGTTCCTTCCCACCCAAACCATTTATGAAAATAAAGTGAGCAAGTATCCCTGTAGTCAGAAGAGGCATTGCGAGCTGCACCATGGTCAGTGTTTGCCTGCAGACCTTTGAATGTTCCTTTTGACTGTTCTATAGGGATGGCATTATGAGATTGGAGACACAAAACACCTCTAAGTGCCGTGTTAAGGTTCCAGGTAGGCAGCAGGGCTATAATTGTGCAAAGGACATAACACAACTAATGAGTTTCATCTGCGGTGCCCGGCAGACAGCGCGCTTCTTGCTGCTTTCTCTTGCTGAGCCTCCAGAGAAGCTTTTACCTTTGTATTGACCTTACTAGCATTTTAACCCTGTAGGTTTTGAAAATCCCTCTCAGATCATTTTTCAGCTGTTGGGATGATCACTGACCCTTCATGGCCTTGGGTTCTCTAGTCCCGTGCAAAGCACGATCTCCTCGCACGCACAGACACCTGCGCTGACTCGAGGGAAACGTCTCCATTCACGGTGGATTGTGTCTTGCAGAAGTTTAAGGCAAAACCACATGACAAGACATGGGGTTCTCCTTTATTTGCATGCTTTTCTAATGTGGGAATGAACCTCAAAAACCCCCCCAACATGCCTTATGTTCATTGAGCAGCCTGCCAAGCTGCTCTGCTGTGGTGACACAATTGGTGGTGGGGATCGATTACCTGCAACCTGTGTGTTTGTTTTTTCTCCTCTCCTCTCTTCTGTTGCCAGCTATTTCACAACTGGTTGCTTTGCCTTTCCCCAGAAGCTGGTCTGATCCTTTGTACATCATGGGCTTCTCATAATCTGAATAGTAACATCTGTTGTTTCCTATTGGAACAATATAGTCACGTTCCAAGGTGGGATTAACACAGAGGGGTAACCAAATTCTCCTACAGGGTTGTGACAAATAGATGTGTTGCTGCTTGTAGCACCCCCATCTTTATTTGACTTACTAATGTGTCCCCTCCATGTCTTCCCCCACATCCCTGGGACAGAGAGAACGTGCTCCCCCTCTCCATGGGTGCCTCTGTCTCCCTTTTTGCTGGTACAACCAGCTCCTGAATGAAGAAACGGTCTGGGGCTCACGGTGATGGAGCAGTGTGGGCTGAACTGATCTTGGGGTGCATTCACATTAATGTTTCGGTTTGAATCACTAGGACTGGGTGGGTGGGGGGTTTTTTGAACCAAACTTCTCCAGCATCCCTGCTTATGGTGCTGTGTTCCATCCTAAGGGGTGGCCCTCAAGGGCATGAACTTGGTTCTCTTCTGGTGAAATGAAATAGGACAACGAAACACACCAGCCGTGGTCCAACCTCCAGTGGGTGCTTGGTCCATGGGACCAGACTAGGCTGAGGCAAGAATGAAAATGAAAAAGCCCCCTGATGTGCTTATGGGGTCTGGATGCCTGGTCTTCAGGCTGGTCCATGCTTTGCAGAGGTGTCATTTTGGTCCAAGCTACTTGCTGTTGTAGATGGGACTGTAACAGTCTTTTCTGACCTTAAGGGGATAAATCAGTGTGCTGAGGGGCACATGGAAGGAGGAGGAGAGCGCTAATGAATCCTTTTTGGAGCACTGGGAGATGAACTGTGGGAGAAAACATAGAGTGGAACACCTTTCTTCTGCAGGCTGAGATCAAGCAGGGAGCTTTCCTCCCTAGATCAGCTTCCTTGGTGTGTGCCCCCGAAAAATCAGTCTGGTTGGGTAAAAACTGCTTTTCCCTCGTTTTCCATTTGTGCCTGGCTAGCAGGGGCAGGAAGCTTCAGGTTTGGGATGGAAAACCTCAAGCCAGGAGATGCTCCAGTCTGTGCTTGTGAGAGGCAGTCACCAGAGCCGTGGGAAGGTGGGATATGGAAGGGAGGGGAGATACACAAATAGCTCTGGGGACACTCTGGACCCAAGCCAAGGCTGTGCCCTGTGACAGATGGGACTATTTATGCCTTATTAGTTTTCAGGGTGTGTTTCATAGGCAACAACCGAGATAAAAGCTGAGGAGAGATCAAAGCAGATTTCATGGTTTCTATGGGTTTACGCTTCTTGGTTTCACTTTCCAGCATCTCCCTAAGCCTTTCTTCTCGCCCTGCCCGCTGCTCTTTCATCTGCCTTCCCATTTCCACTTGACAGGCAAGAGCTTGCTGACCTTCCAGCCTTGAGCGTGACTTGTGAGCTCAACCAACCTTTCTTTCATCCCCTCCAACCTGAAGCAGTGTTGGTGTCTTTTAGCTGCAAGACAACTCCTTTCAGTATCAATTCTCTTAGCTGGTGAGATTTATGTCCTTTGCAGAAGTTGAGCTCGAGTTTCTCCTTCTCTGTTGAGAGCATCTCCGGGTAACTGCGTTGGCTCAGCAGGGCTCTGATGTCCGAAATGCTGATTCAGGGGTGCTGGGTCCAGGAGAAACGCTTGACAAGGGATTTTCCAGGGGGTGGGAGGGCTGCTCAGTCCCCAGAAGATGTTCATATTGCTGTAACGTGGTTCCTTCTTGGTGGAGACCTGGATTTCCCCTCCTCACCATGTGCACTTCTCGCTGCTAGAGAACGGTCGCTCTTGGCTTGCGTATTTTTGTGGGGTTTTTTTGCTTGTTTGTTTGGTTTTGTTGTTGGTTTTTTTAATACAACTACTCTTATGGTGTCTTCTGGATGAAATGTGGGGAAAGCATCTTCCCCAAGATGAAGAGATGGGAAGACACCTGGAAAAAAGAGAATAAGGAAAGACCTCGAAACATTAAGTGGACATTAATGAGAATAACGACTCCAGGTGTAAGCCCAAGTCTGATGGTTGAGTTTGGGTCCATTCCTGGTGTGTTAGGGTACAAAGTGCCTCGTGGAAGAAGCAATATTGTTGGGTGTGTTGTGCTGCAGTGGGGTTGGAAGCCCAGCCAGAAACATCATCCCCTGGTAGCTGCATGTGATGCACTACTGCCCAGCTGGGAGGGGAGTGTGGATGGGCCTGGATGTCACTGAGATGTCCCAGGAGGTGGGACATCCCTGCTCACCATGAATAATCCCATCCCCACAGCCATTTCCCCTGTATCTCATCCCTCTCCTTCTCAATAAACTTTTAATAGCTGCTGCCCTGGTTTTTAGCTGGGACAAAGCTGGTTTCTTTTCAGTAGCTAGAACAGTGCTGGGGTTTGGTTTCAGCTGGGATTTGTTATGAGAAAAACATTGATAACATCCCCATGTTTTCATTTTGCTGCTGGAAGTTGAAGGATTTTGTGTTTTGCTGGTCTACAAGTGCAAGATCAAGCAGGGGGGAGTATTTACATTAATAAGCTCCATGGGCATTTGGCTCTGCCAAGGGGCTGTTCCCTATCACATCCCATCATGGGCAGGAGATTCATGAGGGGCTCTCTCTCTCTCTTGCTCTCTCTGCCTTTTGCTCAAGCTCTTGCTCTTCCAGGATTGCAGTTTCAGTTTGGGATTGTTGCTCTTCTGGGAAGGGGCTGGGTTTGGTCAGTGGGTGGTGAGCAATGGCATCGTGCATCACTCCTGTGACAGCAGCCCCTCAGCAGTGATGAACCCTGGCAGGGTGGCAAGTGTTCATCTGTGCACATCTGCAGCTGGGGCCAGCGCTGCCTCTGCTGCTGCACAACATGAGTTGTCCAAAAGTAGCACATTTTGGTGCTCCAGAGTGTGCTCACAGGTACTTGGCCTTGCTGCTAGTGGCTCTAGGACTTGGAGTGGTGTTGGTAGATGTAGCAGGCAGAAATACCAGCCACACAGGGCTGGTGGGGTTCTCAAAGGTAGCTGGGCACGTCTTCCTCCCTTGACCATGTCACTGAAACTCTTTAGAGCAGATCTTGGTGGTGTAAGCAGCTGTACATCACAAGGACTAGTGCTCTGGTGGCTTCTCTGCATCTCTTCAGAGCAGGACTGTGGCTCATCTCGTGGTCCATTCAACTAGTCATCCTGCCTTGCTGGCTTCCTGTCCTCTAGGTAGCTCACCCCAGGCTGTGAATGCATCAGGCTACGGTCTCTGTGTCCAATTCCCCCTTGTCCTGTGGGCAACGGGGCTTTGCAAACCCTTCAACTAGCTTCTGTTACCTTTGGGTTGCTTAATCAGACTGCACCTCATCAGGGGAGACTCTTCTTTGAGGTGGAGAGCTAGACCTCATCTGGGGTTGGTGAACTTTACAAGTAGGGTGGGTAGACTTAATGTTACTCAGTCAGATGGGAAATGTCTAGCTACTGCAAACACAAGATCTGTGAATACCACTTGGAACAGGTGGGGAACAGTGGAAGCAAATGTCCTATGTGCTGTGGCAATCAGAGCCAGATAGTCTGGACAGAGATGACATTTATTGGGAAATGAGTCACTAAGGTAGGTGTGAAGTGGAGATGTGCCACTAGACACCAGGGAGGTTGGTTGTTGGGGTTGAAGTTTGTGTCAAGCTGGAAAGCAAGAGGTGCTACTTTTCTAGAGATGAGCTATTGTCTCGTGGCTTAACCAGTAGAAAATGTGTCCAGACCATGTTTAGCTCTACCAGAAATAATAGCTGTGGGTTATCCTGCAGGCCACGTGGTGTGGACACAGCTTAATTACTGACTCAACCAAAATGGAGAGCACTAATGTTTGGAAAAAGAGCAAATGCCACTTTAACCAAGCCTGCCAGCTTCTGCCTGCACTGATTGCAATGGCAAACTCTGAAGTGAAGGGAGAAGACCTTGCCATAAGGCTCCTTGGGAGGCTGGTGGTAGGACCATTGCTAAGTGTTTGCCTGAATAAGTTAGCTGGATAGGGTGTAATTCAGCTCAGGCAATTAACATGTGCCTTCAGGAGGCTGCTCCCCTGGTATGGAGGGGAATGTGCTTGCATGCTGGTGGCTTTGTTCTGTTTCTGGCTTTTGTGGCATTTTTGGCATCTCTCTCCTCCTTGTCATGTGCAGAAAGGTCCAGCTGTGAAAGCTTGTGTGACTCCTTCCATATCTTGGCAGTCCCCTGCGTCTAATTCCTTTTTCCAGTTGCTAAAACCCTGAGCTGCTGCAGTGATGTGTTCAATACCCAGCCTCCCACTGGCCCTGTGGGCTTGGCTGGATCATCAGAGCTGTGGGAAAAGCAGGCAATGGAACCCTGCCACTCTGCTTCAGCTTCTCCTCTTTAGCACCCAGTGTGTGAGTTTCCTGAAGCGCTGGAGCAGCCTCACCGGTGTTGTGGTGTCATAGAATGGTTTGGGTTGGAAGGGACCTTAAAGATCATCATCAACCCCCCTGCCAGCAGCAGGGACACTTTCCACTAGACCAGGTTGCTCAAAGCCTCATCCAACCTGGCCCAGAACACTTCAGGGAGGAGCAGCCACAGCTTCTCTGGGCAACCTGGGCCAGGGTCTCACCACTCTTAGAGGAAAGAATTTCTTCCTCATATCTCATCTTAATCTCCCCTCTTCTAATTTAAAGCCATCACCCCTTGTTCTGTCACTACCTGCTCTTGTCAAAAGTCCCTCCCCAGCCTTCCTGGAGATACTATAGATACTGGAAGGCTGCTAGAAAGTCTTCCTGGAGCCTTCTCCCCTGGCCTTCTCCTGGAGCATCCTCTTTCTATTCCAGGGAAAGGTGCCTGGGGTTATGGGGCTCACCTTCAAGTTTGTTAGACACATCCCATCTTGTGAAGCACAGGCTCGATCTACCTGGGGGAGTTCCTAGGAGCATGTTTGGGTGTAGCCATTCTAATTAGACCTGGACCACTTCTTTGTTAGCCCAAGAATGAAGTGCTCAAAGCAAGAGACCTTCCTCCCAGCTGGTGGAGATGTGGAGGGCATGGCTTTCAGGTGGCACCAGCTACACAACGAGAGCAGCAAGGCCGTGTCTGCAGGCACATCTCATCTATGATGCCCCAGCTTGCGATTTATGGGCTCCCTCCCTGTCACAACCCGACGTCACTTCATCCCATCACCGACTTGCTCCCGTCGAGCCGTCACCATCGCACCAAGCCCCTATGCAAATAGGTAACGGCGCTGGCTCGGTGACACCTGCGGCGTCTAGACCGGTTCCTGCGCCCGCATGCAAATGCTCCTGCGGGGAGGGAGCGGGGACCCGCGGGCCAGGCACCGACACCGCTTCCTGGGACAGCTCTGGGCTTTCATTCCCGCTTCACGGCTCTCCTGCCAGGTGGCGCGGTGCTTCCCTGCTCCGCCTCGCTTCCCTGCTCCGCCTCGCCTCCGGTTCGCATTAACCCCTACTGGAAACGAATCGCCAGGTCCGGGAGAAGCAGCGCGGGGGTGCCGGGGCGTTTCTCCTGCGGGCTTTCCTAGCAGCGAGTGCAAATGAGCACGGCAGCCCGGGGATTTTCTCCTGCCCTTGTTTGGTGACATTTGCATCTCTGGGGTGGGTGGGATGTCCCAGAAACTGTCCCCGCTCTGGGGTCCAGTGTCACACTCTGACACGCTGCTGAACGTGTCCTGTCGCTTTCTCTTCGGCAGGAAGCACGGGCTCACAGCTCCGCAGAGGTCCTGTGGCTCAGGGTGGACTGGAGAGGCATGACTATGGAATTCACATCTCCTAAAAGTTTCCCTTAATTTCTCACCCTGATTGAGCTTTTGTTCTTGCTCCGAGCCTTTCCCCTTCCTCCTCCTCTTTCAAAGCTCCCTCTTCCTGTGTTCCCTTTCTTTATCCCCCCAGCAGACCAAACACTGGAGCCCCACTACTTTTAGAGACACCCATAGTAGTTTTTTCACCTGCTTGCACATATGCAGAGCAGAGATGTCATCACACCGCTCTGATATCCCAAAAAATGAGCCAAAAATGAGATTTTGTCCCCGTGCCACCTCACCAGCAAGCCTGTGAACCTCTGCTCAAAGACAGTGGCCTCGATAGGTGGTTTGGACAACCTAATTTTAGACCAATTTTTTTTAGGCTTTAGCTAATTCTGGAGCTCTGGTGTTGAAATGTCACTTCTATACCTGGTGCCTGCTGCAGTGAGCACCGTCTGGTTTGCATCTGAGGACATACAAAACTCTGCCAGGTTGTGTCTGAGCTATAACCACCAGCACAGGGCCCTGGAGACCCAGGGGTCCCAGACAGTCATTCCCTTCCCCTGGGCTGTGTCCTTGCATTGGTGTTATTTTTTAGCAGCTTTGGGCTAGTAATTTTTTGGAAGAAAGGAAGGCCAGTTGTGTAAAGAGAAAAATGCTTCTTAAAATGCAACCAGGAGAAGGGACATCAGGGGAAAAAAGGGCTAAAAAAGTTATTTTCATATGTGGATAAACAAACAGAGGCTGGTTAGGAATGTGTTTTCAAGGTGTAGGAGGCACAAGAGGATGGAGAACATCCCAGTTAGGCTGGAAGGAGCCCTGGGCTGGCAAGTGGATGTGGTGTGAAGTGGCTGAGACACACTTTTGTACAACAGGAGAGAAAACAAGGCTGTGCTCGGGTCCTGGGTGCCTTTCATGCAGTGCTGAACTGGTTGGTGCCGAAACAGTTGTGGGTGCAGCTCTCCCTCAGGTTTCAGCAGGAGGCATCTTTGTCTTTGAAGCAGGTGAAGGACCACAAACCACTGCAGTTGGAGGTTTTTTGAGGGTGATTTTTTTTTTTAAAGCGTTTTTCTCTCTCCCTCAAGGAGGGTTAGGTGAGTTGTGGAGAAAGGAGGGTTGTGCTGAAAGTTCACTTCCAAAACAAACCTTGTGGTTTCAGCATGGCCAAGAGGTCAATGAAGGGCAGGAGAGCCAGCATCTTCACAGCATTTACATCAGGGTTGGGTTTCTGCCTATCCTGGTCAAGCATGAAAAAGGCTTTTTAGAGGTTTTTTTTCCTCCTGCTTCACTTGGCTCAGGTCATTTTCTACTCATCTCTGAAGCTGCTTTGTTGTTACAGACCAAGTCCTCCCTCCATCCCTGGCTCATGTGTTTGGAGATGCTGTGACAGGTTTTCCATCCTCATGTGTAAAACCTCCAGATTCCCTCTGCCAAAAAGCATGAGCTCTCCTCTTCTTTCCACACATGGCTCACCTACCTCCCCTCTTATTCCCCATCACCTATTTTTCAGTGTCTTCAAGGCAATCTTTGAGGCTATTTCCACCATGTTGCAGTTGATGTTGGCCTGGATAAGTCCACAGATCAATAAGTGAGGGTTGCTGTGCTGAATTACTGGCATCCAGGAAGCGGTTAGGTTAAATATAGCCACAGGCTCGATCCTCACCCTCCTTCTCCCTTGTCAGAGTTACTGCTCAGCATGAGCAAATACCAGCTGCCCACAGTGACTGCCAGCTCTTCCTTCCTGAGAAAACACCACAGTGGGTATCAATACACACTTGGGTCCTACACCAAAACCACCCTGACTGCTCTCAAGATGATTCAGAAACCCTGGGATGACGGTATCTCTGTCAAGTGGTCCTTTCTCATTGCATCCATATTTATTTCACCTCTCCTACCCAAAGCAGACACTTGTAGCAGCTTGAGGACCAGCTAGGCAAATGTACATCTTCTGGGACGTGTGGTGGGGATTCACCACACCACCCCAGTGCCCTGGGGGAAACCCGAGCGCGTTGCTTTGGAGATGGAGCCAGAGCTGGGCTTCACTATGAAAATCTGTGTCTAGGTATCAATCAAGAGGGCACATCTGAAAGGGAACCTCTGGTTATGCTCTGGTCGTCTTCATGGCCATGCAGGCAATGACTGCCATGCCACCCCACCGCCTGAAGTCACAGGGCTGAGCCTGTACTTTGGGCTGTGTTTCCAGAAGCATCCATGGGCCAGGCCAGGGACACTGTTGGGCAGCGCTGCCCGCCCAAAGGATGCCATGATGGCTGTTGCTTCCCCTCAGCCCCAGAGCAAGCACCTTATCTTGTCCCAGTGGCATTGTCTTCTCCTGCTTGGAGGGGAGCTGCTGTCAAGGCCACCTCTGCAGAGGGGACAACTTCCTCGATGCTTATGATGAATAAGAGGTCCTGCCCCTGAGGGACTTGTGGGCTTCATCTTGGGTACAAAGTGAGTTAATGAGCACCATGATTGTCATGGAAGAAGCATTGCAAGGACAGGCATAAAGGAACATGTCAGCACATCCCTAGAGAAGACAATCTATGTGAAAGCACCTAGAATATTGCATATGTCTAGGGGCAAACATCTGCCTCAGGCTAAAACTGAGGTCGCTGTGGCCGAACTGATCACCCAGGACCACTCTAAAGCCACATCTTTAAAACTACCCAGTGGAAAACATGCCTCTGTAGCTCCCATTTCTCTCCAGGTAGGCAGGAGATGGTCTACACCTGCACTGTAGCCACAAATCTGGGGCATGATCTGGCTCATGAGTTATCTTGGTCTGTCCATTGTATGTCTCTTCTTCCCATATGGGTTTCCTCATGCGCTGCCAGCCCTGATGTTGGTTTCCCTTGGTCATGGAAGAGCCCAACTTGGAGCATCAGCCATTGACTCCGTCCTCTCCACCGTGCAGCTCTGCAGAAAGTTGCTTTCACTTCTCTTGGTTTTCCCCAGCTCTAAAAGCAGGATCATTTTGAAGTCATGAACTTCAGACAGATTTTGAAACTTCTTTGGTGCCTCCATAGAACTCTGAGTAGTTGTTCAGTCATCTCTCCTGGTAAATTACTGCCTTCCCCACCATTTTGCAGACTTTTCTTTGAAGAGACCCCCCTGCCATGACCCTGCAAAACCACTTAAACCAGTCCTTGAGGTTGAGGTTGAGCTCCTTCTAATAACATGCTGCAAGGAAACTGAAAACTCTGACAGTATTGAACAAAAACCAGTTTTAAAGCCATCTCCTTTTCCAGTGCCATTCCCTCTCATTCCCTCCACAGACTTTGGGAATAGCTCATGGAAATTGTCCCTGGCCTCTCTGTGACCGTGATCTACAAGGGGTTAAACTCCTTGCTCATCCACTTGTGACCTTGATCTGTTGAAGAAGGTCTTTACAAGACTTTTGGACCTATCTCGGACAAAAAGCAAGTTTTTAAGAGAAAGATGAGTAGCTTACAGTTTGAGTAGAAGACTTTATTTTTTATTTACTCTCTAGTTACTATATAAAATGCAGATGTGATTTGCAAGCTCTAAATTACAACATTATCACACAACCACATCACTTTTCTTCTGCCCTCTTCCTTCCTCCTAGCCTTGCTGTTGTGGCTGCCTGTCCTCTTTCCCCTTTTGCTTCCTGGCTGGTGACTTTGCCTTATTCAGGGCAGCTCCTGTCCCACCAAAACCCAAGAGCCTGGGGTGCTGCTGTGGCCATCGCTTTGCAGCGGTGGCCCTTGAATATCTTGTGTGAGAGCTGAAGGTGTTGGCACCACGGGACTGACCCCTTGCCTGGTAAAATGTGTTGCTTTAGTCCTTCAATGGCTTATTTTGAGAGAAACCCCAAAGATGGTGTGAAACGTGGAGAGGAGCAAGTGTCAGATGATGGTACCCCAAAATGGGCAGGTGTATTCCCTTGTGTGTAAGACCTGGAGTACTCTGTGTTGCCAGAATACAGCTATCTGAAAGGAGGTTGTAGTGAGGTGGGGGTCAGTCTCCTCTCCCAGATAACCAGTGACAGGGTGAGAGGAAATGGTCTCAAGTTGTGCCAGGGGAAGTTCAGGTTGGATATGAGGAAAAATTTATTCTCTGTGAGGTCAGACATTGGAACAGGCTGCCCAGGGAAGTGGTGGAGTCCCCATCCCTGGAGGTCTTCAAGAAACATGTATATGTAGCACTCAGGGACATGGTTTAGTGGGCATGGTGGTGATGAGTTGATGGTTGGAGTAGATGGTCTTAGAGGTCTTTGCCAACCTCAATGATTCTGTGGATAAAGCCTTCAAGCCTTGTGGACTCGTGGCTTTACAGCATTGTCAGGATGTGCGTGGTCTGATCTCCCTTTCTACATGCTCTGACAGTTTCTTGGTGCCATGTGCATGTCTACTTTGGTGTCAGTGTTTGCCCACCACCATTTGATTATCCCTGCCATGAATGCTGGAGGCTCACTGACTGTCTCACACACTGCACCTCGGAGCTGATAATGGGATAAAAGCTGCTTTTCCTGCAGCAGTAGGCAGGCAGGACACCTCTCACTGAGCCCAAACCATTTCAGGTCCTAAGTGCTGTAATGGCTTATCAAATGGGGCCAAGTAGGAAGCCCCCTGAAGCTGCCCTTGGTGCTGCCCAGGGGGGTTTGATCCCTGTATCGTGGAAGGACACTCTGGATATAACACAGAGAGATGTTCCCAAAGGGAGTGGTGGGGCTGCAGCCCCTCTCCCTCCAGTCCCAATACCCCAAGGGGAGAGCTCAGATCTCACCCTCACAAATCCCTGAGTCCATCCCAGCCTCGTGGCTTTTCCCTCTGCTGTTCTCTGGCATCCATCTGTGTTTCATGCTGGTACCAAGACAGTTGCTGTTGATAAATGTGTGTGTCAGCACTGAGCCCCGAGCGTGCAGAGGTGTGGAACAGTTTGCTTTTTGCTGGTGCCACTGTGCCACTCATCTCTTGCATTTCCTGCGTGTTTTACAGCAAAGTGTGAGATCTGGAGGCTCTGGGTGGAAATGTTCAGCAGAGATCTTGATGATTTTTCCACGGGACGCTGCTTGGCGTTTTTGCTGATGTCAGATATAGCAAAAATAGCGTGGGGAAATTATAACCCTAAGAAAGAAATATGTAAATATCTGAGGGCATGAAAAAACAAACCCCTGCTTACCTGGGGTTTGCACTCTGGTTTTATTCTGGACTCTTCTTGTGGTTGAGGGGCAAATGCTAAAGAGAACACAGGGTGATGTTCATACAGACCCAGCTAATCAGAAAGAGGGTGTGGGGACAATGATGTGGGGGATCCAAACCTGCACTTGGCCCCAGTGGCTGGTTTTCATCAATAATATTGTAAATTCAGCTTCTGCCCCGGCTCTGGGGACCATCTGAGAAATTACATCACTTCTTGTCACGCTCTGCTGCTCAGATGTGACTGCTGAAGTTTGAATCCTGCTGCTTGTGTCGGAGCGTGACCCTCCCGAATAAATAGGGGCGTTTCTGCACCCGGTTCCCCAGTCCATCTCCAGGGCTGAGCCTGCCGCCAGGATGCGAGCGTCAGCTGGGCTGGGGACAGCGGTCCCTGTGCTCCCATGGCTGCTGCTGCTGCTGGTGATGTCCCACTCAGCCCACACAGGTGAGCTTCTGGTGTCTTTGCAGAGATACCCAGGGCTGTCAGCTCCCAGCCTGCCGTGGTCCTCGCGATGGGTGGGCATCACCTGCATCCTGCACCGAGAGGGACCGGGGGAGACAGGGACTCCTCTGGCTGTGTAGCCCAGGGTTTTTCTCACAGCTGAGGGAAAAGTGGGGCTGTTTTCCTTGGCTAGGACCTGGTTTGGCTTTCAGGAGCTGTGTCAGAGCAGGGTACCGAGGTAGAGGCACAGATGACAGTTTCTTACTATGGTCTCTCAAGCGTTGCCAGCAGCAGCACGGGAAGGGACGTGGTTTTTGGTGCTCTAAGAGATTTGGACTTGCTGCGTCTCTCAGTGAGGCTGTTTGTCTCTGTGAGTTGCTACCTTCTCTCTTTCTCAGCCATCCTGGAAGTGAATGGAAACCTGAACTGTAGGTGTGTAAAGACAACTTCGGACTACATCAGTCCAAAGAGATACGAAAGCATTGAGATCAGACCTGTGGGAAGCACCTGCAGACGTACAGAGATCATGTAAGTGCTGCCTGGGGCAGGAAGCTGCTTTCTCCTCCAGCTCTTGCAGAGCATTTCCAGTGCTGCACCTTTCCTTCTGCAACCCCCCTGCTTTTCTGCTCCCTTTCTGAAAACAAAAGCTTTCCCAAAACGCCGCCAATCTCGCTCACACTCCAGGGCTGAGAAATATCAGAGCCAAGCCAACCTGCCAGAGGTCCCCAGGACCTGCTCGAGCCTTTCCTGCCAGGGAAAGCCTGATTTCCTAATACTGGTGCTTAGTGGGGAGTCTGCTGGTGGGGCTGTTTGCAGTTTGGAGGAAGCACATCCTCAGACACCAAGGCAGGATGAGCCATAACCAATTTTTCCACTATGGATACACAACACCCCTGAGAGCAAACAGCATCTTACCACGCTACTCCTGACCTGACCCAAGCGGTGTGTTAAGCAGAGAGTGAGATTTCTTTAACTGCTCAGCATTGGTGCATTTGTAAATCTGCAGAGAAAATGTGAATTCTGGGGGTGTTGAGCCTGGAGAGAAGGAGGCTGAGGGGAGACCTTCTGGCTCTGTCCAAGTCCCTGCAAGGAGGGTGGAGAGAGGTGGGGGTGGGTCTGTTCAACCAAGGAACAGGGGACAGGACAAGAGGAAACGGCCTCAAGTTGAACCAAGGGCAGTTGAGATGGGATGTGAGGAAGAATTTCTTGGCTGAAAGGGTTCTGAGGCATTGGAAGGGGTTGCCCAGGGCAGTGGTGGAGTCCCCATCCCTGGAGGGGTTGAAGAGTCGTGTAGACACAGTGCTGAGGGACAGGGGTCAGTGGGGACTGGTCAGTGCTGGGTTCATGGTTGGACTTGATGATCTCAAAGGGCTTTTCCAATCCAGGCCATTCTGTGGTTCTGTGATTCTGTGAAAATGACCTTTGAGCAGCCACCCCTGGGCTTTGGGCATGGTCTCTGCTGTGCAGGCACCGCGTTGAATCTCGCTTTTGTCTGACCGTCCTGTGGCTTCCCTCTGTCGCGAGCAGCTTTCTGCCGTCGTCCTCCGTCGCTGTAAATGAAACCTGAGCCTTGCAGATCAGCTCTGGCCGCTCCAGTCCCCGCCTGTGCAGGGGTGGGTGAGGCTCACAACCTCTCCTTGCCTTTCAGAATTCAATTAAAACCCTCGGGGAAGGTGTGCGTGAATCCCGACGCCCCCTGGGTAAAGAAACTGCTGAAGCGTATTGCTAGCACGTAAGTGGCTTTGATGACAAACCCTTTGGCTCAGGTGACCTGGACAACATCCCATCCCATCTGCAGTCCTGGGGAGCACTCACAGGACCAAGGTGGGGTGCTGTGGGGCCAAGGGACCCACTCCCAAAGCGATGAGGGGTGAGACCTCGCTGTGCAAAGCCGCCGTGGGTCGTGCTCTCCCCGGCTTGTGCGCGGTGCTGTGGCTCTGGCAGCATTTGGGCAAAAATAAAGGTGTATTTGGGGAGGGGGTGTGTGGCAGTGGCAGGAGCAGGGATGCTCATCACGAGTGGAATAGTGTGTTGGTGCTGGGCTGGGAGAGCTGGGCGTCCTCCTTTGTCATGGCCGAGTTTGGGACGTGTCCCCTGTGGGTGACACCTGCCCCGAGGAAACAGCGACAACTTCCTTCTGTCGGGGCAGGAGCTTCCTCCCGCCGGCCCCGCTTTGCTTGGCACTCACACATTTCTCCTCCTTCTGCTTTTGGCAGGAAGAAAAAATAACTTTCCTGCTAAGGAAGTTGATGCTCAGAGCCCCGAGATGGGCTGGCAGCTGATGCCCAGGCGTGCAGACCTGGCCGCTCCTCACTTCGCCCTTCCCAAACCCCCGTGTCCGGCCCCGCCAGCGCAGGGAGGGAGGCTCGCTGCTGACCCCAGCCCCACGGCAGCTTCCCGGGGGTGTTTCCCCCCCTGCCTGCGGGCCCTGGCTCAGCCTGAATATGAACCCTGCCTTTATTTACTTGCCCGTAGACTGTGCAGCCGTTCTCTGTCGGGGGCTGCTCCTGTCTCCGCAGGGAATGGCTTTGTGACTCTTCCTCATCGACAGAGTGTGTGTCTGGGTTCTTTATTATGCAGCGTGGCATGTCCTGTCCTGGCAGCTCCAGTCAAATAAAATTCAGGGTTTGTTTGGGTTTTTTTTCTTCTCTTGTATTTTCCCTGGATCTCCTAATTTCTAAGAGTCTCAGCAAAGCTTTGCTAAACCCCATTGTCCCAGTCTTCCTGGAGCTGAATTTACCGTCATTTGCACTCTTGTCTGGATGCTCTTTCACAGATACGGCCCAAGGATTAATATATGTGTTTGAATATACACCAGGTGAGATGTTTCTACCATAGATAGGGGAATGAGGATGGCACCCAGGCGTGGTTGAGCATTGCAACAGGCTGCCCAGGGAAATGGTGGAGTCACCATCCCTGGAGGTGTTCAAAAACCATGTAGACATGGCACTTCAGGACATGGTGGTGTGGGGTTGATGGTTGGACTTGATGATCTTAGAGGTCTTTTCCAATCTTAATGATTCTGTGTCAGGCATGATGAAAATCTCTTTTATGCAGAAGAATGAGACAGGGGTAGGGAAAGGTTTGTCCAAGGCAGCGTGGATAGTTGGGATGGTGCCCCAGCCCTGAACCCCAGCAAGCAAATTTCCTTCCTGACATAACCTGTTGTCTCCCTTGGTGCTGATTTGAAGGCACGAGGTTGGTGGCAAGGAGCTGGGTGACACAGCTGACACACCCCACATCCAAACGCTGGCTGGCACTTGTGATGGGGCTGGGGTCTGCGGGTACCTGTCTGCCCTGTGACAACGCTAAAAGCCAATAAGGAAATGTTGGGTGCAAGGTCACTTGGTGGAGTTTTGGGATATGGGATGATGTGGGGAAAGAGCAAAAGCCCATGCCACCAAAGCTCGGGCTGGGGTACACCTTGAGGGGGGGGGAAGCTGGTTGTAGGAGAAATGAGTCAGAAAAACACCCCAGAAAACCTCCAGGCTTGTGCAGCTGCCTGGGCTAAGCAGCAGCACTGGGGGAAGCGACCTGGCTTGGTGGGAAGGGGAAAATGGAGCTGGTTTCACACAGCCTGGGCTGAGCCCCGAGCTGCCTCTCTCCAGCCCTGTTGCGATCTCAGCGAGCACCGTCAGCAGGGAAGGGGGAAGCCGGGTGAAACCACCGCAGCCCCGGGGCCTCCCGCGCACGCTGCTTCACTTCTCCTATTCTCCGGCTCAAATAGGGGGTGCTGCGGAGCCGGGGATGGGGCTGGCATGGCTGCACGGGTGGCCCTGCTGCTGGGGGTGCTGCTGGCGACCCACCGCCCTGGGGATGCAGGTGAGGCTTCCTCTGCCCCCACCCACGGGACTGGAGGATGCTGGAGGGGTGTGAGGTGTTTTGGAGGTGGCATCCCACTGTGGGGCTGAAATATCACCGAGGGTCTTCTGCAAGGAGGTGGGGTGATCCTGGTGGGATTTGGCAGGGAGATGCGTTGCTCAGAAAGGGTTTTGGGGATGGTGCTGGGGTTTTTGGGAGATGAATGAGCCATGTGCCCCTCCAGCTCTCCTGGAAGCCAACGGCAACTTAAGGTGCCGCTGTGCCAAGACCACCAGGGCCTTCATCTCCCCGGAGAAATACAGCAGCGTCGAGGTGCGGCCGGTGGGGAGCAGCTGCCGGCGCCTCGAGGTGGTGTAAGTGGTTCCTGGGGGAGCGAGCCTTCCGCTCCCCCCAGCCTCCTCCCTGAAGTATTTCAGTTTTGTGCCCTTTTTCTCGATGGGAGGTGCAGAGGGAGGAGAAGCAGCTGTGCTGAAACGCTGCGTGGTGTTTTCTAGGATTAAGCTAAAAAGCCTGAAGAGGGTCTGTGTGGATCCTGACGTCCCGTGGGTGAAGAAACTCCTGCAGGACCTCCCTAACCTGTAAGCTCCCCCCTTCACCCTGAGTGAAAGGGGCTGCTGGTGGGACCAGGGCCATGCCATGGGGTCTGCTCTTCACACATTTCTCCTCCCTTCTGCTTTTGGCAGGAGGAAGAAAGAGGCTTCCCACTGAGGAAGCTGCCACTGGCAGGACGGCCAGATGTGGCCAGACGGGCCTGAAACTGGACCCCCCCCACTCCCCTGTCCCCATCCTGCTATGGCCTTGCCCTGGTGTGGAGGGGAACATGCTGCTGATGCCCTCTGCCCCTTTTTCCTTTCCATTTAATGCATCTAAACTCTTGAAAATGCCAGTCCCCACTTCCCCACCCTCCCACCCCGCATCCATGTGCTGGGTGTCCCCTTCAGGCGCAACCCAACAGGTCCAATAAAGGTGGCAGCCCTGGGTCACCATCACTCGTGTCCCTTCCTGCGGCAGGCCAGGGGCTTGGGGGTGCACAGGGGGGCAAGTCCCTGTGGGGTGGGGAGCAGAGTGGTGGGTCACTGATGTTTCTCCACCGAGAAACATGGGGTGAGCAGGAGGTTTTAGGAGGCAGCCGTGGTCAGTTCTGCCTTTTTCGGTGGGGAGGTGGCGTGGGCCACGTGTGACAGGGGGGAAGCGATGGTGGGGAAGTCGAAGTGCAGGTCAGCTCCTTTCCCCCCTCCTTGGCATTTCCCAGCCCGTGAAATCCCCGGTGGGGCTGGCTATAAACCAGCCTCGGCAGCGGCTCGGGGCGGGCGGCGAGGATGGGGCTGCTGCCAGCGGCGCTGGCCCTGGCCCTGCTCCTGAGCAACTTGGTGCCAGGGGGTGGTGAGTGACCTTGGGGCGTCCCTCCATCCCATTCCCTGGGCAGAGGCATTGGGTGCCCCAGCTGGGGCTGAGCGTGGTCTCCTGTGAGCTTTCAGCTTTTCCTCTTGGCTGTCTTTGAGCTGGAGTTTATCTGTTAAACGCGGTGGCTCGGTTGGAGGGGGATGCTTGGGGCTGGAGGGGATTTGCCTGAGGGGTTTAAGCTGCTTCTCTTCAAGAACCCTGTGAAACTCGAGGGCTTTTAACTCATAAAACACTGTTTGAGTTTTCAAAGCCCTGAAGCTAAATTCCCTCTGTATGTGTGATAAGAAAGCTCTGTGGCTGCGCTGGGAGGGATTGGCTTTGCTTCAGCCTCGCTGCTCACTGCTATAAACTGCTGTAACACCAGCTTCTCCCTGCAAATGTCCCTGTGGGTGCTGGGGATGGGATGGTGGCATGGGGATGGCAGTGGGAGCGGGGCTGAGACCAGGGTGTGGGCTGCTCTCGGGTGCAGGTCTGTCTCTGGAGAGCCTGCTGACCAACATGAGGTGCAAGTGCATCAAATCGACCGCCCAGGTCATCAACTTGGGGCTGATCCTTGCTATCGACGTTACGCCGCCAGGTATTCACTGTAGGAGGAAAGAGATCATGTAAGTGGAAAGCCTGCCAACCCATTCCTGCATGGTGCTTGCTCCTGTACCAGTGCAACAATACAAGGGTGCTTGCACCCTCTCCAAAGTCCCCAAAGCTTGTGGTGACTCCTGCAAGGCACAGGCTCTTGCACGGGACACCGCTGCCCATTGGAATGGAGGTTATCCCCGGCGTGGCTCATCGAGGCCCAAAGAAACCCCACATCTCATAGCCGTGCCGGGGAGCACGAGGGGTTTTCTCTGCAGACAGCAGCGTGGTTAGAAAGACATTGGGGAAGGGACTTGCGTGGGGCTGAGGGGGTCTCCTCACCTTGTAGCCTCACCCTGAAGAAGAACAGGAAGGTGTGCGTGGCCCCCGAGGCGCCCTGGATCCAGCTGCTCATCCACAGGCTGATGCAGAGGTAGGCAGTGCCCAGGGAGCAAAGCCCCCGAGCGGCCCAGCAAAGGCGGCGCTGGCAGGACCGTCCCCTCCTCCCCCCTGCCTGGGTTTTCAGTTCTTTCCTCCCCCCAAATCTGCAGGAACACAGGCAAAAAAGAAGCGGCCGGGCGGCCGCGGCGGGAAGCGGAGCGGTGGGCTGGGCGGGCGGGGGGTTCTGCCAGGGGTTCAGCACCAGCCCCCCGCTCCCCCAGCCGGCTCTCCCTCTGTCTGGGCACAGTCATCAATAACCGGCCGTGGTTACAACCCGGGGTTGTCATCACGCCGTGCTGAGGGACGCGGGGTTTCGCGGCACCGCGCCGGTGCTCGCTCTGCTCCCGGCGCTTTGGCAGGGGCAGGAGCCTTCCCCCGCTCTCCCCAAAAAAAGGCTTTTCCCCTCCTGCACATGATGCCCCCCCCAGCCCTGGCCACCATCAATAAAAGGATGAACGTGCTGCTGTGCCCGTTCTGCCCGGGTTTGTGTGGTAATTGGGATTTTTGGGGCGAGGGAGGCGGGCGGGACTGCGGCACCCTGGAGCCCAATGCGCCGTTTTGCCTCCGCCTCGCCTTTTGGTGCTTCTCTTCTGGCAGCTCCTGGGAGGAGCAGGTTGGGCTGTGGGAGCTGGATGGGGGTCTGACTTCTGCAGCCCCACGGTGCTGCCTCCCAGTTGGGCAAGCACAGGAGAAATGGGAGATACTGGGAAATTTCCCAGTGACTGGCTGAGGTTTTTTTAATGGATCTCCGTTTTCCTGGGAGGGACACACAGGTCCCACGGGGACCTCAGTCCCTTGGCCACATGGACCAAGGTGACACAGGTGTGTCTTGCAACCCTGCACCACATTATCACTGTTTAAAAACCTGGCTTGGCAGTGCTGGTAGTGGGTATTCTGAGGTCTGGGCATCTCCCTAAAAGCGCAGAAATCAAGTTTGTGTCCCCCACCCCACCACCCTGGATGGCAAAAGCATGTCCCAGGGCAGTGAAGCAGGCTGTGAAACACCTGGCTGGTCCCGTGTCCCCCTCCTTCCCACCCTGTGCTTCTCAGGAATCACAGCAGGGGACAAGGGTGGTTGCAAAAGGGCTGTTTATTGCCTACAGAAAGCAATACAAGTACAAAGGTGGGAAGAAACAAGCAGATATTTAGCTCTGTCCATCACATCCCAGCAGTTCCCCAGCTCCACGTGTGGGAGGGTGGGTTTAAATTAAAAAATAAAATAAAATAAAAAGAGAAGAAAAAAGTAACAGTTCAGGGTTCTGAAGACCTCCCTTTCCCAAGCTGCCCTGAGGTTAAAGAAAGGCAGCTCAGCCATTGACCTCATTTTGTCCCAGCCAGGTCTGTGCAGGGCATCAGGTCTCCCCCTGGCTGGGTACCCACCATCCCCACTCCATGGGAATTTGCTTTCTTGGTGAGTTTTTCATTGCAAAATGTGATTATGGAGGGGACTGCACCGTGAAATGGCACTTTCTCCAAAAGCCAAGTTCTTTTGGAGGGAGAGAGAAAAGGATCTTACTGTAAAAGCAAAGGAGAGAGCTGGAGAGAAGGTTTCTTAACTACTTCTTTTTGTGGGAAAGGTGGAATAAGCAAATAGCTCAGTTTTTTTGCTCGGGTCTCGGTTGAAGGCTGCTGCTCTTGCAAGCACGGTGCTTAGGGCTGGTGTCAAACTCTGCAAAGCCTGTTGTTGTTTGGGAGACCTTCCCCATCCCCGTGCCAGGGCTGGCAGGGAGGGAAGGCAGCCTCCCAGGGTCCCCTCGAGGTGGTGACAGAGCTGCAGAGGCAAAACCAGCAGCAGCTCTGGCCGCCACAAGCACCAATTTCCCCACCCGAGAGCCCAGCGCGCTCTGGATTTAAAGTGAAGCTGCTGTTACTATAAAATGAGATGTAAACCCCCCAAAAATTTGAGTGTAAGCATGCCTGGGAGTGTCGCTGCAGCTTCCCCCCTCTCCACATCCACTTCCATCTTCTGAGGGACAGGAGCTTGTGGTTGCAAAGAAATCCAACTAAAAAACCCCCCGGCCTCCCCCAGTAACTGCTGTGACCTGGGGTGGGAGGGGCAGCCTGGGCTCCCAGCACCCCTGCTCCAGTCCAGTCTGGGAGTTGGTGAATTAAGGGCATATTTAGCTAACGTGGTGCACACAGACACTTTAATTGCTTGGAGAGCAAACACACAATGTGATAATTAAACATGGAAATCAAAGCCCAAGTCGTGTAACGTGTCACTTGTAGAGACAGGCACCATGAGCTTGGTTGGTTGGTTTGGGTTTGGTTTGGGGTTTTTTTTGCTTTGGAAATACAGACAAATGCCAAGTGAGTCAATGCCTAAATTATAGGAACAAAGAGGACAAGAGCAAGTAGCAGCATCACTCCAACCATCGCCGCTCGAACGGGGAGAGGCTTTGCAAGCTCCACGCACCGCACCATTGCGAGGGGGAGAGGGAAAGGGAGAAAGACTCATATCACTCGGTGTGCTTTGCCACCAAGGCTGTTTAAAACACCCTGGAGTACCAAAGTACCCCAGCATTTCTCTGTCTTCATCATTATTTACAGGCATACTCCAAGAAGCTGTCATTCTCCTGAAGTCTGTTACCCTCAGACGTTGCCAA
Source organism: Caprimulgus europaeus (assembly GCA_907165065.1). The sequence continues at coordinate 82,202,151 of OU015526.1, forward strand.
ACCAGCAAACTTGATCATCTCTTAATACCTTTTATAGAGTCAAATGATGTTTCTTGGGCTGAAGGAGTTCTCTGAAGTTGTTCATTTTGTCCCTTTTCTGATTGTGCAATGCCTGCCCTGCCTCATCCACTCTGGTTTTTGCCTTTGCTTTCGTTTCCTGGAGGAAAAGCAAACCTGTGGTCCTTAGAATGAGTTCTTGGCGTAGAGACTTAAGAAACAAACAGTTTTCACCAGGTTCTCTTGGGGTTTGTGTCACCTTTGAACACCAAAGGGTGAGGAAAGGGAGGGTGCATGACTGTACTGCTGTAATCCTATAAAAAACCTGATGAGCTGCTTATCACAAGATGCTTTTCCTCACTCTGAGGTGGAGAGACTTGGCTAGTAATAGCCTCCAGCAGAAAAACTCAAACCTCTCTGCACCTAGGGCTCATTTATTTCCAGTGTCAAACAGATCAGGTCCTCTTTCCTCTTGGGTAAAATCCCTCCGAGACCAAGCCCTCAGCTCCTTCTGGGATGTGTGGAATTAGGTAGGTGAGGTTTTTCAGTGTGTGTGGTTGGTGCCAACACCACACCACTTCTGAACCCAACATGAACTTCAGCTGAGTCTTGTACGCTGCTTCACTTCCTACCAGGCAGTTGTGGTTGTGAAGACTGCCCAGAAGGCAGTGACCAAGGAGGACAACAGCTTGCTGTTCTTTGATGTCAACAGCCTGGTTTGAGGTGAATCACCTCCTGCTGCTGCCAGTGTGCTGGATGAGGACGTGCTTAAGCTCCCTTCCAGACCAGCACGAGCATGCATGTTGTATTTGTGTGATATTTCTAATGCAGGCTATGGATTTGGTTTGGATATGACTAAAAGCCCTTGCACTCCACCCCAAGTTGTATGTCAAAGGAAGGTTTTGATGCTAGAAGCTCAAAATGCATCAGAGAAATGAAATAACTGCTGCTGTGTTGCTGGGTTTAAATCTGGTGTTCAGGTAGTAAGGACAGGCAGCTGCTGCTGGCTCCTGCTCCCCACCACGAGGGCGCAGATACTGCGCTCCTGGCCTGGGAATCCTTAAAGTGCTTCCCCAACCTGCCTTCTAAATTGAGAAACTCTCAATTTCAGCAAGCCCTTTTGGCTTCCTCCCCCCACCACACCTCACCAAAACCTACCCCCAGAGAAACAAGTGATATGAACCTCTGAGGTCTCAAATTCTCGCTCACGCTTCAGACTCGACGTTTCATGGGCTGGGTGCAGAAAATGCACCAATTGGTCTCCAAAAGCCCAATATTTGGGGTTAAGTGGGAGCTGCAGATGCTCAGCATCTTTGTAAAGCGGGCCTTGGGAGTTCAAAGAGTGTGAGCATGGATTTAGGAGTCTCCACAACAAAGCCAGCAAGGTGGGAGGTAATTGGCCATCCACAGCGCTACCCTAACACGGAAAAGCTGTGTTAGGTCAGTGGCAAGTGACTGTGAAAATATTAACAGTCAAAGATTTTGGCTTTTTAGTTTATAAAACACAGAAGAGCGAGGACTTGGGACTAATGAGTCCTTTCCTGACTGTGTCTGCAGACTGAACAGGGGTGGCCTCTGACAGACAGAGAAAGCTCACTGATGAAATGAGGAATTTTCCCAATGAATGAGACAACAAAAGTCTTTAAGGAGGAAATGGGAAGGGAAGCTGGTCTGACCCCACTGTGCCACACCTGACTTCAGCATGTGGTATGGAAATGTTCACACCCCTGACATCAAAATAAGGAAACAGAAATATTCAGCTACATTGTACAAAATTCTCTTTTTTTTTATATATATATATATATACACACACACAAAATCCCGTATCGTACAGATTTGCCATATTGAATTTAAAAAGTTGCTTGGAGAAGGGTGTTGGATTTTTTTTTCTCTGCTTGCTTTAGGCAGTGCTGTTGCTTAGAAGTAGACACCAGGCACCATATTTTTGAAAGCAAAGGAAGGAGCAGTAAAGGACTGGGAGCTTTTTGGTTTCTCCCAGGCGTTGTCTGTGAGGGCACAGCGACGTGCTGGGAGCCCAGGGGTCAGGAATGGGGGGAGCTGATGGTTTCTCTTCCATCTCTGCTTAGGGTTGGGGATATTTTGCTTTGTTTTACTCCCTCTTCCCTGGAAAACACCTCGCTGTTGGCTTCCCTCTGGCTCATTCTCCAAAGCAAACCAGCGTTGCCATTGGGATGAGGCGGATGTGTACCCAGAGGGGTCTCATCCTGTGCATGAGGCCGATGGATGTTGGCTCCCCGCTCCCTCTCAGAGCACAAAATCACTGCAGAAAGTGGTGTTTCTGCTCTGCTGGGAAAAAACCACCCATCCTCTTACTGCTCCCGCTGGGAAGGGACAAAAAACCACCAGGAGGAAAACAGGGAGGGAGCCAGACACAGGGAAGGCAGGTAAACACGTCCCCAGTTATGTGCATTGACTGAAACATCAGACTGATTTCTTTTTTGTTTTTAAAATCCAGAGGGTTTGTGCAACATCTGTTCAAATGACTGGAAAACAAACAATTAATCCCAGAGCAAAATGGATGTTTGGAAGTGCATTTCACAGCAGAGAAAATCCAATTGAACACCTTCCTGCAACAGAACACTGCAGCTGGTCAGAAACCAAGGGAAAGTCCAACAGAAGCAGTTGACAATATTTGCCAGGGTTTGGTTGTTGTGTTGTGTTGTGTTTTTCATCCCCATCCTCTCCCACCCCGGTGTTACAAAAGATGGTTGTCGGGTTTTATTTTAATTAACAAACAGGCTCCTCTGCAGTTCATATACAATTATAGGTGAGTTTGAAATTCCATTTTATACAAACATCTCAAAAAATATTGGGAGTGAAGTATGGTAGGAAATATTGCTGACGTTGCGAGTTAACATGCGTGGAGGAAAAGGAGGAGAAGGGTTTGTTAGTGCACACCTCCAGAGCAGAGCACCCCCCCTTTCCAAACAACACCCAGCAGCTGATTGCAGAAAGGTAATGTCCACAAAATTAAGTTTTTCATGCTATTCTACTTTCCAGTACTCTACTCTCCAATATCTTCTCTGCCATGGCTAGGTGGCCAACGCTGAGGTATATGGAAAAAGAGATACCTGCACCTAGAGGGAAATCCACCTTTCAAAAGGGTTTTTGTTTTGCTTTTAGTCATTATTTTTGGTGCTGCACAAAGCAGTTGCTGCCCAGGACTCTCAGCCAGCTGCCACCATCTCCAATTCCTAGCAGAGCAGACGTGCTGCCTCCATTTCTTTAGGCACTTCTTTTACCAAGAGAGCTGTTGTTTCATTATTGAACCTATTTTTTGCCTTCTGCCCCACACCACCCCCTCCCCAGCCCCCAACCCCAAACTATTCCCCAAGGAATAGTTTCTACTCTTGGTCCAATTGATTCTTTTTCTTTTTTTCCCTGGGGATCATTTCCTATGTATAAAACAACAAAGGAAATGTTTAATGGAAGAGTAGAGGAACAGCCTGACTTAGCAGTTTTGCAAGACAGAAGACGGCTCCTTAGAATTTAAAACTAATTTCACAATTTAAATTTGACTTTTTTTTTTAAGTGTAGGAATGAGACATAAATATAGGCTACCAATCTGTTTAAAAATTTCATTCACATAATGGAAAATTTTTTCATTTATTAAAAATATCACATTTTGAGACTAGAAACAGTAAAGTGCATGAAAAGTTTAAAATATAAATCCAAGAAAATTTTATAGCAGCAAAAAAGCAGAATAAAGAAAAACTTAAAAACACAGACACAACCTTTTCCTATCACTGTGCCATTTAAAAAAAAATAAAATAAAAAAAACCAAATTAAGCAGCCAACCCATTTGTCAGGAAATTGCATGATGCTGAATGCCCCTCGAGGCACGAGGTGTAGAACTGGCCACCCAGAGCATAAAAAGGACAAAAAAGAAAAGATTTCCAAGATATCCAAAGAGCTTTAACAGTTGGGAATGAACCAGCAAGCAGCTTTTGAATTCAACCCTGACTGACAACAGAAAAGGAAGATTGTTTTAAAAAGTGTGATGGTTATTTGGCAACTAGGGTCAGGAGAAATCATCCCAGGAATGATTGCAGCTACTGCTCGCTCCCCCAAGGACAGGCACGTGCCCTGCAGAGACACGAGGCAGGTCCTTTCCAGCAGCTTTTTCCTGTACCCTAAGCTTAAGCATTTAACCCCAAGTGTCCCACCTTTGCCACTGAACTTTGGAAAAGAGAAATGAGGACAGATTTGCAACTTCTTTATTCACCCAAGGCTTGCAACAGCTCCCTCCAAGTGCAACTTCTTACCCTTTCTAAGTCCTGCTCCCAACCCGTGCAGCTGAACAGTGTTTTGCCCTGACTTGCTGAAGCAAAGAGGCAGCTCTGTGTCACACAGGTCCTTTGGATCCCTGCTTATCTCACCCAGAAAGGACCCAGTTCTTCAGAGCTCCTAAAAAAACCCCAAGTCACCACAGCACCTGCCAAGCGAGCGATCTCTGCGCAGCGTTAAATGCTCCCCTGGAAAGTGTTGTGAGACGGAGCTTGGCTGGAAATTTCCTTCTAAATTAACTTACACCAGGAGAATTTAGGCTTCCAATTTGATCACAGATATTAAGCCATCTTTGGTTTTCTAATATTAGTTAGACAAGGGGCAGGGCCACACTGCTAATCATTTATAATCAGGTATTAAGTGCTTGGCTAATGTGCAAAATTTATTTCAGATGCAGAGATCAGTCTCTGTTTTGGGTTCAAACAAACAGTACAGCTCATGTTCTTCCTACAAAACAAGCATTTCTATTTTTCATTTGCTTTCTCCTAAAAGGTTGGCTCATTTTGCCACCTTCTGGAAAAAAGCATGACCTTGAAATACTTAATAAGCAAGTTTTTAATCCCATTTGTCCATTTATAAGTGCAGCTTCCTACTGAAAAGAAAAAGCTTGCCAGTTTTTATTTAAAAAAAAAAAAAGAAATCAATTAAAAACCTGGAAAGGGAATAATACTTTGGTTCCAGCCCTAGTGCCAAATGATACCAAGATGCACCAAAATGTGCAAAATCTCCTATCATCAAACACATAAGGAAAGGAGCTTGAAGAAGCAGCTGAAGGTTGGCCATACTTCACTCCTATATACTTGGATTTACAACTGTACAGGTCCATAACAACAGGTCCTCGCCCTCCACGGGGCAGGGCTCCACTACCTCCTGCTCGGCAAGTGCACACCGTTGACAAGAGGCAGGAGCGGAGGATGGAGTTCGAGTTGTGTTAACAGTGAGAAGTGGTCTGAAGGGATGTGAGGGTGTGGACACCCAGTGATGTTGTTGTCAACCAGCCACTGAGGGTCCAAAGGCCCCAGGACACCAAGCACGTTCATGTGAGTGTTGGAATAGAAAATGTAGTCAATCACACCCTAGGGAGAAAGAGAAACACGACAGTGAGAACAGAGCTCGCTCCTGGCAACCTGAACTGGCCTGGCTCCTGGCTGCAGTTCCCAGGAAGAGGCACAGCGCTGGGGTGAGGGGAAGGCAGGTGTGGGGCCTTTGTGCTGCGTCCCTTCTCGTTAAGTGACCGGCCGGGGCGGCAGCTGAAACACATCAGCACGCCAAGGGTTTGTGCGCGGGAGGAAAGCGTCCAGCGAGTGGAGGAACCAGTGGCGAAGCCCGCACAGGAACAAAGAGATAAGACAGCCAACGGGCAGAAAACTAAGACAGCGTCCTGGGGAGACCAGGTCAGTGTCTGCCCTCTCAGAGAACTCGCTGCTTACTTTGAAATCAAAAGTGTAATTGGTGTAAGGCATCAGGTTGCTTTCGTAGGCGCTCTTCAGCTGGAAGCCGTGCGTGATCCTTCCTTCCGAAGCCCCATTTTTCCCGTTGCCGCTGAAGTTCATCAGACACTCGTTGTAACGCAGCTCCTTGAAGTCCTTGTGGTTGTCAGCCACTATGCCATTGCTTAAGTACTCCACTACACCTGTTTGCAAAGGAAAGCATTCGGGGAGTTGCTTTAAGAGACAACGCTCGGGGAATGTTGGCTTTGGGGTTAAAAACCAAAACGCCAAGGAGATGCTCCATGAGGTTAGAAAAGAGATTTCCACCTAAGGGGAAATCTGCACCACAACTGCCTTGTCCATGTCTGAGCCCTTCCCACAGGCAGCCAGGGCACTGAAGCTCTCCAGCAGTTCTGACACCGCTTTATGAGGATTACAGTACACCCACAGTACCTGTACCACAGAATGCACGTGACAGGGTGTCACAGAGGCAGCTTTCATGCATATGCCTAATTAATATTACAGTATCTAACACTGTAATTAGGAGAGCAAACCCATCTCCTTACAAAGCTTTCATGTTCCATCACCAACTCACGTCTTTCCTGCTTGTTATTGCTGCTCTAGGCACAGGTATTTAGTTAATGATTTATTTAAGACTGATTTGTGCTTTTCTACATCTTTGTAGGTGCAACCAACTTTCCTGGAGCGTCCAAGTGATCATGAGAAGCAGCCTGATCAACCAGGACTTGCATTTGCTCCAGACAGATTCTGAAAGCCAGCTGTTACTAAAAAGGTTTTATCTGTACCTAACCCAGGGACGTGGACACCGCCCCCGTCGCCCTCAGAGGAAAAGAGGATTCAAGCTTTCTAAAAGGTAAGTTAAAAATGAAGCCAAAACCAGGCTTACCTGAATCAGGCAGTGAGTTGAGATCTGCACACAGCACCAGAGGGATGGAGTTAGGATCTGCTGTCGGGCTGCCAGGCCTGCTTGAGGCTTTCTCAAGGATATTTTTCAGTTCCGAAACAAACATCATGGTCTGAATGAGTTTCACGTCTGAGTATTCGGGGTCCCAGTGCATGTGGGCATTGGCCACCAGAAGCAGCTGTTTGTCCACATGAAGTGATTTCATACCTAGATAAACAGACACATTTTTATCAGTGACAGGCTGATGGTGTGAATGCAGCACATTCCCCCCTGTTAACACTCAGGGTCTGGCTCCTAAGGACTCCAAGTCAGACACACCAGCAGATGGATGTACTCTCATCCCTGGAAAAAAGGCATTACCTGGACCACTCCTCCCTCTACATTAGCAGCATTTCCATAATATGATGTGACTAAATCTCTCCCATATAGGAAAGAAACAGCCAGCATAATCTGACACCATTACAACTGCAGCATTCCTTCTCTACTGCTCAAAGGGTCACCACTAGACTGTGCACCACTGTTCAATATTTAAGGCACGAGGGAGTTTCCTCACTCTTACCATGGCAAATTGTTCCCTTGGGGGATAAAACTCAAACCTGCTTAAATGGATGTAGTATGAACGTGGCTGCCACAATAGCTGTTCTTACTATTTATCTGAGAAACAGTACTCTGAAAGGTGGGGCATAAAGTCACAAGCAGCTCCTTCCAGTCCTGCAGTTTAGACATTCTGCTTCTTTGAAGGGTGCACTGGAAACAAGTGAACATGCAGACAGAGCAGGGTGGCAGTTTTAAGTATGTTGAAACTGACTGCTGCATCTGATCAAACTGAATGAAAGTGTGACACAGTCAGTCAAGTGTCATGAAATAGACCTGATAATCTCCTCCTTCCACAGCAGTATGTTAGGACTGTCTTATAATCACTAGGGGAAGATGGAAGGATTCAATCAAGGGCAAAAAAAGAGAGTTGAAAATAGAAGTTGGACATTACCAACAACTGTTGGTAAGACTGTACGTGTGGAAACACACTGACCTTGGAAAAGTTTAATTCTTCAAGTAGAATTTAACAGAATAAGTAAGCCAGGACAAAAGCTTGAAAGGAGAAAGGTAAATGTGCAACCAGATCACGAAACAATGCCATCGGTGTCCTGTCTCAGCCACCCATGGGGTATCATGTCTCAAATTAGCTCAGTGAACAGCATTTGCTCATCTGCAAATATTTGGTTACCACCACCAAGGGCAGTAATGTTCTAGAGAGCCATATTACCTAAAGAATAACTCGTGCCTTACGTGGAGCTGACTCATCAGTGAGAGAACCACGGTCATACTCACTTGCTCCAAATAATTCTTTGTGCACCTCTAACACCACGGCAACTCCAATGTTGTCTTTTGTCATCACTCTGTTTAGCATGGCTTCTGAACCTTCAGAGTTAGCCATTGCCACCTGGTTGAACTCCACTGTGTGCTTCTGCACCAGAGTAAACCTGGTGAAACAAAGAGAACCGTGTGTGAACGCGCGTGACGCACAGCCACGTCGTTTCTGTCCGCGCTCCGGCCTGCTGCGTCCAAGGAGAGAGCCTGCAGGACGGGGTGAGGCACTTGTCTTTTGCTTTAGAAAAGTAAAAACAGTTCTAAGAAATATTGCCCCAGTCAGGATAGAGCTCTTGGGCTGATGAGATACCTGGGGTTTGGGAAGTGTTTATGTCTTTCAGCACAGCACTCTGAGGGGACTACTCAGAGCAACAACGCTCAGAGGTTACTGCACCTCCTCAGGAGCCTTCTAGGCAGAAAATGAAGATGAGATGGGAATTAGAAGGCTTGCCTCTTACCTTGGGCAAGTGCATTATTAAAACCCAGCTTCTTTCCAACCCCTACCTACCACCATTAGTTTGGTGAACTTGGTTTTTCATCCCTTTCCAGCCTTAGGGTGCCTGGAAGCGCTGTGCTTCAGGCCAAACTGAAGGCGACCTATTGAAAGGGGGTTTTGTCCTCTTAGGAATTAAAAATAAGTATTAATAGTAAAAAAAAAAAACAAACAGGTATTTTTTCTGGTTTTGAACTGAGTGTGCCACAGCACAGTAACCAGTTCTGTATATATGCTTGTTAGTGTCAAGGTCTGAAGGTTTGAAAAACATCAGTTTGTTTGTTTTCACAGACTTGTGCTATTCAAAACCATTCCAGTTGTTTTTATACATGATCTGAAAGGTGGGTTTTTGTTTCTGGAACCAGTGAAAACTGTGCAAGGGAGCTAAAGCTTTGTGTAACTTATTAGTTCTAATTACTGCAAACTGTTCTGAGGGAACAGGCAGAGGGATGCTCGGTGTGGTACAGCCCAGGAGCAGATTGCACACATGAGAAGCCTGAATGCCAGCACTTCTCCTCCCTTCCCAATAGTCTGATGCTTTGAGTGTTGTGGAACTTTGTGGATCAGGTATTCAATAACTTAACAGTTTGATGCCTAAAAGCAGAGATTCTGTGATCCTTTGGCAGTAATACCTCTTTTTAATACCTGAAGATTTAATAGCTGAAGCACAGCTTATAGATCTTTAAAGATTAATCTTAGAGGAGTGAAACTTCTGTCAAGCAAGGCAAAAGTTTGTTGAGAAGGTATTTATTAGATCTGCTAAAAATGTGCATACAAAGCACTTAAGTTTTTGCTCATACTAGCACTCCTGCAACTTCTGTGTTTCTGAAGAGCTATCTTTGCTCTTTGTTTAATCTCTGCTGCAAACAGAACAGTGAAAGGGAAGGGAGGATCATTCTTTGTAGTGAACTTTCTGTTTTGTTTTATAGCACAGTACTTTGGTTACCATGCACCCTGAGAGAGGAAAGCTTTCAGACCTAAATCAAGCTGGTTTGAATGTATTTTGAAAAAAGCTGCTTCTGCTGCTTACTTTTCAGTTTTGAAGAATATTGCACAGCCATCCACATGCTTCTTCTCCTGCTCAGACATGATTTTGGCACGTGACTTGGGAGAAAAGAATCCATCATAACCTCGTTCTTTCAGGGCTGGCAGAAAAAGGGTGAAGTATTGCTCTGTTTCCACTTCCTGGAATTGAACACAGTAGTGGCATGTGGGGTTACAGCATTTGACATGCTCCCTCTCTGCAGTAAAACCCTACACCCAGGAGAATATTCAGGATGTTTATCTGAGGGGGAAAAGACTCAGATTTTCCAATGCAAATTACCTAATTAGCTAATTTCATCTCACTTACTTTGTCTCATTTCATAAAACACAAGCCAATGTGTGAACAAGGAGCTGTGTACACAGCTTGTGTTGGTAAGCCCCAGAATTTGTTAGCAGGCAGGAGAATAGTGTGTTTTCAGGGGAGCATTTAATTCTAATGGTGGAAGTTCATGTTTGCTGTTTCTGAGGAAAAATAGAGTTGTTTTCCAGTTACCTGAAGACTGATGATATCTGCATCACAGTTGACGATTTCTTCCATGATTCCTTTTTTTCTGTACTCCCAGTTGAGTGCCCAAGATGGGCAGTAGCCATAGAGCTGCCTGGTGGCATATTTATCACACAACACATTGTAACACATAACTGTGAATGAAGCTGCAAGGAAAGACAGAAAGAGAAAGGTTATCACCCTCTGAAGACTACAAATGCTCAACTTAGTCAAGCCAAAATACTCAATCTTATGTGGTGTGTTCTGAACACAAGTCAGTGGGCTTATTCCACTGAGTGTTTCATGAGCAGGAGTGAAAAAGGTCCTGCTGAGCCAGCAGTTCCCATGTAAGGCTAAACTCTACCTGAAAAAAAATCAGCATTGCTACCAAAACAGGAGGGTGTCATGTGTGTAACAAAGCCATGCAATCCCATTTGGCAGTCAATTCCTTATTACATTTGAGGATGGGGGAAATCTAGGGGTCAGCAACCATTAGGAACAATCTCTGTCTGGATTTGGGGGTGAGGAGAGGGAAATGAGCAGCCATTGCAGGGATAGAGTCAAAACCTGGTGTTTATTGCATGAGGTGCCTTGATACAGCAACTTCAGCCTCAAGTGACCTGTACAGTTCTAAAGCAAAAGCAAAACTCAGCTGCTAAAGAAGCTGTGACTGTGTCAGGACACCACAGCATCAGAGAGAAATGCTGCTTTAGAATGCTGAATTTTTAGGCTATCTGACTCCAAAACACTTGTGTAATTTTCCTAGCACCTGTACAACATTTCTAAGTTGTATCTGTGTCCATCAAGTCTAAGAGGGAGAGAGAGGTCTGGGTGAGGGCAGGGAAGAGAAGGTACATTGAAATAATAAATTAGCAAGCACCTAACATATTATTTGGTTGCATTTTGTTAAGAAAAAAAAAAGAGAGAAGTTAGCATGCAGCTCATCAGATCATTCAACTTGAAACACACTTCTTTCGCACACAAACTTCTCAGTTCCCTTAGATTTTACACCAGTTAAAAAAGATAGGTAAATGGCAACATGCTAGCAGCACACCCCTGGGAAAAGACTGCTCATATTTGCAGGGAAAGAAGTGAGGTTTTACCATGAGGCTACCCCACAGCTGTGTTTTCTTACAGTCAAAGAAGAATTCTGCTGTTCAGTTATTTCAGTTTTATAATAATTAACAGTTGGCTTGTTACAGTTTCTGCCAGGAAATATCCACAGCTCACTTGCCTAAGGCTATGTTTTATATTGACTTCTGAATTCTTTTTCTGCTCAGAAAGTTTGATTTAAAAAATAAAACCAAAGTCTGTAAAACTCCACTGAGATCTTGACTTGTAAGGGAATTTAAAATAGAAATGCAGAACTTAATATAGTGATGGCTTACAGGACTTCTTTGACATTTCCTGTTTCTTCCTATTTTTTTTTCCCAGTTTCTTTTTCTTTAATATTAAAAAAGTGTCAGCTGATCTAAGTTAACCAGGTTAAGTTTTGAAGACCTGCCATCTTCGTGCTCCTGAGCAGAAAAGGTGCAGAGGACTGCCACGTTATTTTTGCTGGTTATTCATCTGACCTTCTGCAATAACAATATTATCATTTTTTCTCTTTTTTACCAGCTCACTGGTGCTTTTTTCAGGATGTGCAGGGGAGGGAGAGCCACTGGATTTGGACAGCCTGAAGAAATGCTGCCTCTTGCACTTTACCAAAGCAACAATAGATGGCATCACACTAACTCCAGTGCCAGGCACAGACAGGGACTTTGCAAAGGCTCACTTGAGTCAGCCCAGGCATGGACACAGCATTTGCACACAGTTATTTACAGTCCTTACTTCTGAGAAATGATTTTTATTTTTAAAAAAAGCTTTTTTGTTTGAGTATTGGTGGCTGGAACAGTTAAGAAAAAGCCTAACATAAAAAAATACATGACCAGTACCACATTCAAATTACAAAAATGGTATTTACACCATAGCCATATGTTAATTGTTTTAGTACAAATGAACACAAATTGCTTTTTTTCAATCTGATCCACATAAGGCAAAAACCTTCTCTGAAAATAAAGCCAAAGGAAAGTTTTTTGGCACATCATTGTGTGAATATAAGGCAAAGAACCCTAAAAAAGATTTACCTGAGGGCAGAATTTGGTCTCGTTCTTTTAAAGTAATCCATGGCCTTGGAGGCAGCTGCTCTGGATGAACTTAAAAAAAAAAGAAATTAAAACAGTTATCAATTCAGGGTTTATATTTATAAGTTACAATTTCCTAAGTCAAAATGATGACTGAACAATAATGTTCCATACTGTGCTTTGCAACCACAACTCCAAATGTTTAACTATATAAGAGCAAATTTGTCAGCTGTAAGATTCATGATTATTTTTGTCTCTTGCTTTCAAATCTAGAAGCACCACCAAAATACTCCTGGCACCTTGAAAATACTGCTGAAGAAAGAGGAGTAAATAATCCTATAGTGCTTCCAGCATCCTATACTCTCCTCCTCCAAGAACCTCACCCTGTGTCCATCACTCCTGGGACGTTTTAACTTGGCAGATGTCAACAGCAAAGGAGTAAGCTCGGTACAGAGCCACGGAGCAGCATTTAAGTCAGGTACTGAATATTCTTAATGACTTTGGTATTTCTAGACCCAAATTTGACATTCTGCTTGCATTTGGTTGATAATTTCTAGTGGAAAGTGTCAAACTGGCTTAAGCAAGGAAGAATCTGCACTTTGTTGGTGAGAGAACAGTGGGAACAACTGCCTGTGACACGGTAAGAGCTCAGACAATAGACATCACCCTCTCCCCCCGTGTACCAGTGTGTTTGTGTGTGCAACTGAAACCTCTTGACATAAACACAGGAGCAGTGAGAAAATACTCTCCCTTCAGTGGTTCAGATTCTTGTTTTAGCAGCAAACAGTGCCAGAAATGCATGTTTTTAAACCACTTGTGTCAGTCAGATTTGTAGGGCTGTCACCTGCTAGATTGTCAAGCATGTAGTTCAGTAGCTTTCGAGTTCCATCTGGATCCTGGTAGAGGCTGAGAATATCTTGTGATAAAGGATTGCCTGCCAACAGCAGAAAAAAAACAACGGGGTGATGAACTGCCTGACTTTCTTGAGGCTTTCCAACCACAGAAAATCTCCCACAGTAAGAGCAGATAAATTGACTCAGAAGCTATGTAGGTTGCTTAACACAGAATACCACAGTAAGAGATGCTATAGGAATAGTTAGCACATATAGACTTCCTTCCTCCAGGTCACCTCAGTCAGTAAGAATACAGTAGGATAAAGAGTTTTTACTGATCTACAGACTTGAAATAAGCTCCTGAGGAAGTTTAATAGCATTAAGAAAGAAAAACATTGTTTTCCAAAGGGGCTGGTCCTTTTTTGACACAAGCTCAGTATCTCAAATAAACTGCAAGGAAAGGCTGAGGTAATACCCAAAGCTCCTGAGCTCAGCCCCCCAAGTCATGCAGGAGTGCTCCCAGGAATATTTAACTGCAAAGAGCTCACTTACCTTTCAAACCTAGGGTTTGTAGCTGGAAGAGCCGTCCAAGTTCATAAGGCAAAACCCGTAACAGATTGTTATTTAAAAGCAATTCCCTGCAGCAAATGCAAAAACATTTCTTATGAGCATCACTTCAGAAGGAAACTCTTAAAGCACAGCTCATCTGCAAAGAGGATGCTTTTCACCCTGGATTTTTTTGGTGTTATGGAAAGATATGCCAGTCTGCCCATTTCAAAGCACGACTGAAAGGCTTTCATTGGGAAAAGAAAAGCCACAGAAACCCCAAAACACCACATTAAATCAGGGAGAATTTAAACAGCCAGCAATCACCAAGTCTCAGAATGTTTCAGAGCAGACTGCCTAGCTCATGGACATGTGTCTGCAGAGATCAGAAAAGAAGGGCAGTGAACCCCTAAGTAATAATGAGAACTGAAGCTCTGCACCAGTCCTGGATTTTTCAGAATGATTTTAAATACAAGAACAGAAAGCAAAACAAAACTCTCAGTCCCAATCCCAGAACAGAGATTTTGGAGAAGTGAATCAGAGTGATTTCTCTCACCTGAGAGATACCATGTTTCCTAGTTCTGCTGGTAAACTTCTGAGTTTGTTGGATGACAGATCCAGGTAAACCAGATTATGCAGCTTGGCAATATCAGGTGGAATGCGAGTGAGATTGTTGTCATTGAGGTGCAGAGCAGTCAGGTGTGTCAGTGACCACAGGGATGTACTTAAGCTCCGCACTCTACCTAAAACATAAAAGCCAAGAACCACCCCTTCAGTCAGGTTTGTACTCTCAAACCATCAGATCCAAACTGTGGGGGATGTCTGAATATGGGATTTCCAGTGTGGAAACCCAACCATTTCACTGGAACACACAGTGAGGCTTGCAGGAGATACCTTTGTCTATCTTTTCTATGGGCAGACTTTAAATAATTATCTATTATTTTATTTATATGATAAATTATTTAATAATTATATTATAGATTATAATTATAAATTATTTTATCATTTCTATGTGCAGACTTTAAACAATTATCTAACCCTCCCACTTAAAAGGAGGGTTAGATATGATTATAGAGGTACAGTTCCAGGGAAGCAGATGTGCTAGCCACAAAGTCGTGTCCAATCTGAGCTGGTGTTTTAAATCCACCGGGCTGAACGTGAGCCAGGCAAGCTCCAAGGCACCCCAGTAAGAAAGTTACTGCTCCCCCCCAACTCAGAAAAGCTGTTTTCACAACAGAATCCCCTGTCTGAAAGCATCTGGGGCACCAACCCCACCAAACCAAAATCCAAAACCACATCAACTCACCCGAGATCTCCAACTCAGCCCAGTGCGACTTCTTCCCGTTGGCTACCTCTTCTGCTGACATGATGGTGTAAATTCTACGAGGATCTGGAGGATCATATTTTTCCTTTGGCATCCCTGTTAGTCTGAAAGACCATCACAACCATTACCATCAGCCACTCAACAACATTTCTTCACTTCTAGCCCGCCAGGAGATTACCTGCCCCAGTGACACTGCAGAAACACGTGCCCTGGAGTTTGGGTACAATAAATATTACGCTGACATCAGCCCAAGTGCTGCCAGCACAGGGAGTTCATCAGGTGCTCAGACCTTTGCAGAACACCAGCCCCTAACAGAAAAGGGCATTTCTTCCTACAAAGTTTGGTTTTCTGCAGTCACCTGCAGTGTTACCTTGTGCTGCCCCAGTGCAGACTTCCTGCATTTCCTGGTTGAGCCCCAAACCGAAGCATAACCCACGTCATCGCTCAGTTACTTGCTGCCTGCTGAACCTGCAGACAAGTGTTTCACTCCCTCCTGAAGTTCTCCCAGGGAACCAAGAGTTGAAGGGAAGGCTCTTCTTGCTGTTTTTATAGCAATTATTTTCAACATACAAAGCCCTGCTTTTGCACTCTGCTTCCATGAGACTCGAAATCGCAGTCTGAAGGGGAATTGGCTCAATTTTTCTATTAACTATCTAGCTTTTCTGGTCTTGTGCTTTCTCATGCCCAGTATCAGTCAAGGCTTTTTTACTCCTAGTGGCCCAGGAGACATGAAATGAGCTCAAGTAAAATTCTCATTAGCTGTTCTTATGCACAGAAGGCTTTAGCCCAGCCCAAAACTTTACTATCAGATGCACTCGGGTGCTATCAGATGTCTTAAGGGGGAGCCTGCACACATACACAGATTCAACTGAGCTAATTCTCCAGGTTCTTGTCAGAAGACAGCTCTGATGTCCTGTACAAAAAACCTCCACTTTGCAGGTGACATGGGGAGAAGTTTCCCTTCATACCTTCCCCAGACCATTGTGCAGAGAAAGAGAGGGGTTGTTTGGTTTAAAAACATAAGGTTAGCTGAACTTGCTGTTCCTTTGTCTTTTCCTTCCCAGACACACAAAATACAAAGACCTTGATTTTATACAAACCCAAAGCAGCTGGTCTCCAGGATGCATTTTCCCCTCATACATCCATCCCTGCTACAACTGTCTGCAGTAGCCGTGAAGTTCTTAAAATCACTCTAACTCCTGTGCTTTGCTGAACTGACAAGACAGAAAACTATGAAGAATTTGAGGAAACTAGTTCAGGGGTTTTTTTCCAGCTAGTCCAACTAAAGATGACAAGTCTCCTTAAAATACTGCAGGGTTTTTTTTGGATGCAGATGGCCAAAACAGCATTCTAGCACTGCACAGGAGCAGGAGCCGTCGGGAGTTGTCTCAGTTACAGGTCTGGTGCTTCATTCCCCGACAAACACCCAAGGAAATTCCATTCCTGCTGAATTAAAGCCCCCTGTTGCAGGCACAGGGCAGATGCAAGCCCCATGTCTAATTACAGCCAACTTCTATTTCTAGGGGCCAGGGAGCTGGTCAGAGAGCGATAGGGAGAGACCAGAAACAGCAATTCTGGGCAACTGCCCCGTTTCTTGGTTGTTCCCCAGGAACTGCATTGCCAGAGACCCCGAAGGATTGTGCTGCCTGCAAAAGCCCTGTCCTGGGGTCAACACTGTGCCTGGACATTGGGGACGATCATCACCTTGCCAAATGGCCAGGAAAAAACCCCATCTGGGAGGAAACAAATCACACAGGTTTGTTGGTTTGTTGGTTTTGCTTTTAAAAAAAATACTATTAAGCTTTAAATAGCACCTGCAAGGAAAAGTGAGCCAGCTGTGCCAGGGTGGAGACGTTTCAAGCCACCCTGTCTCTTGAGTGCTCCTCAGAAAACCAAATTGCCTGCCAAACCTTGAGCACAGCCGAAGCAAGGAGCAGCCTCGGCCCCACGAGCGGATTCCTCACAGCCTCTGCCGAGAGCCCCGGGAGGCCGATTGCACCTTTCCTCCCAGGCATCCTCGCCCTCAGCCGCATCTGAAACTCATCCACCTTCCAGCCAGTCTCGACAGGGCTCTTCCTGGATTTTCCTAGACCCCTGGAGCTGACCAGAGACATCCAGTGGAGCTGAGATGGTGGGCCAAGACCCGAGCACTGGGAGAGCGCACAGCCCTAGCGGTCCCAGCCTCAGCCCCTGCGAGGACACGCATGGCCATGCTCCCGCGCTTTGTGTGACAGCCTGATGACTTGGAGTAGCAGCAAGTGTGTCACCTAGTGTGCCACTCAGTACAGATTTCACATGTTATACACCCAAATCAGGACTGCAGTGTTTCAGACACCCCATAAACGGAGCCAGTCTGTCCGTGCCACAAAGCAGCACGCTGGTTCTGCCGCCAGCAAGGCTATCACGTCCCTGTCACGTCCCTGTC
Organism: Caprimulgus europaeus; assembly: GCA_907165065.1. Next base: position 82,219,451 of record OU015526.1, read on the forward strand.
ACGTCCCTGTCACGTCCCTGTCACGTCCCTGTCACAGGATTACCTGCAATGCTCCTGTAATAGAAGATGAGATTTCACTACCTGACAATATTTCTTTCACCCCCAAGGCATACTACTGCAGATTAGAAGGGGGAAACCTAAAGGCTGGGGAGTGAAAATCAAGCAGAATACCAGCAAAGGATTAAGGGTTTATGGCAGAAGGGACTTTTTTGGATCTTTAAATCTTAATCATCAAACATTTGAAGTGATCCAGGATGGGTCTTCAGTTTGCTTTTTAATCTGTTGTATCCTAAAGCAATCCATACCTCTGCCACATCTGGGCCTAGGACATGGGAAGCTTTGCTGCCCCACACCCGGTGTTTGGGTAAGTGCTCTGTGAAACACGCTGTGCTTACCCAGTTCTTGTTTTCTCTGACAGCAACAGCAGATCCAGGCAGATTTACATTTCAGCTCCTGCACACTGGAGTTCCTCCCTGCCCTGCATATACTGCTGGCAAAAGCTTTGGCCACAGTGGCTTCCTCTGGGTTTCTCAAGGTGAGTTTCCAGCTAAAAAAAGCAGGTGGGAAATCATTTATTTGTGTTCTCACTGCCAGAGCCCAGCAGCTTTGCTCCTCACAACGGGGCAGAAGTTGGACAAATACCCAAGGGCTTGGTGATGAAGTTGCTACAAGTGCAGTGGTGAGACCCTCTGAGTCACCCCACGCTCATCCATACCTGCCCACAGGCCAGGAGATGACCACTGACCGGGTGACACCATCAGAAGGCTTCAGGATGACAGTGTCCTCCTTAGCAAGGAACCCAATTAAGTTATGTTGAAGTATGGCTCGTTAGGAGAAGTGCTCTGCCAGTTTAAAGCAATCTGTGGCAGTCAGAGGCCTGCAATGGAACAAGCCCTGAGCTGCGAGTCAGAACGACAGGCACATTTTTCAGATATTACTCACTTTAATATTATTTTGAAATAGTAGTGAGTCAAACAAGCATCAGTGCAATTTCCACAGAAAAGGGAAAACAAACCTAAATCAAATATACTTTTTTTTCCCCTCTGTGTAACAGCAACATTGAGCAAGACTGGAAAGCCACCACGTGGTTTGTTGGTTGGGTTTTTTTTTTGAAGCAAAAAATGACTTCTGCCTGGGTTCCCAACTCCTATCGTTCCCATCTCCCCCTCTGCTTGTCCTGGAACTAAACCAATATCCAAAAAATCCCAACCTATTTTTTGCTCAGCCTTCAGGGAGCTACACCAAGTTCCCTGAGTCGGCTAATCCCAAACCGGGCACAGCTTAGCGCTGTCGCCAAGAACACAGCGGGAAGATCCAGCCAGGGATGTGGGAACTCGAGTAGCACTGATCTGGGTCAGCTTAAGCTGTTGCAGAGTTGCAGTCTGAGGGTTCAGGCGAGGCCACTGCTGAAATTCAGCTCAGGCAGGCGTGACACCGGCAGAAGAGGTGCGCTCGGTCTCTGTGCTTTTCAAGGGGGACCAAAAAAAAGAGCAAGAAAATTCTTGTTGTCTTTTAATCTAAAGAGTTCCTTTGGAAAACTTTTGCTGCTTTTAAAACTTGCTCTCCACTATAAATCTATCCAGGTAAACTTAAATAGCATGACCCTGTGTATTGTGTAAATTAAAGAAAAGGTGAATATGGTAACACCAGTGCATTAGTGAGAGCAATATTGAAGGTACAAATCCATCCTCAAAAGCCCAGAGGTGACTGGCACAGCAGGGTTACTCACCTGCAACCCTGATATGGGCCCAGGTGAACTTAAGCAGCTCCAGCTCAGCTGTATATAAAAAGGGCTACTTGGTTGGGAAGTGTTCTAAGCAGAAGGTCTGTCGCTGCCTTTTCTCCACTTGTAGTTTTAGATGCTGTTGTATTTGTTTTTGTGTCCAGAGTCTGCTGGCTATCAATTAACAGCCAAAGAAAAGGAATCAGGTAGCAGTACAGAAGGTGTGAAGAGTGCCTGAGAAGAAAGTTTTCAGGCTGTGCTGCAGGTTTTTTACTCTGAAGCCACGTTTTTGGGCAACAAACAACAGGAGCTTCTGCACACTTGGAGTTTCAGCCAACCAGGTAATAACAGAAAAGAGCACTGTTGTTCTGTACTTAATTATCTAAAACCTTCTCAAGTTCAACAGGTCTAGAGAATATGAGGTAGGGAGGATACAGTTAGCAGTATGAAATATAAACTGGGATTTTCTTAAGGAGAAGCTGAAGGCAGCCCTCAACAAATTGCATCAACATGACAGAAAAAAAAAGGACACTGTGCTAGGGATTAAGAAATTTCTTAACTCAGACTTTTGTTTTTTGGTTTTTTTTGTATGAGTGGGAGAAAACAACAGCAGCTGTGAACATAGAAAATTTCCTCCTATTACATAGCACACCCAAACATACCAGAGTAACTCTCTCTGGGTTGCTGTGAGAGATGAACTGCATCACTCCAGTTGTTAATGATGTCAGATCTCTCCAGCCAAAGGCAAATATCCCCCATTGAGCAGGAGGATTAACCTATGCTCAGTGGAAAGAGAAAGCCTGCTCAAAGCTGTCCAGATTATTTACATCTATGTTGCAGGAGGACTTTGAAGCCAGATAGGTCAAAGTCCCTTAGAGCTACGTGCTGCTGCAAAATGCTGACCAGTCCCTTCCCCAGAGAGGTTAGAAGGTGCATTTCTTAAATTACAGTGACTGTAACGTGTTGTTTGGTTTAAGTTCTCTCATCCCTCAGTGCACAAATGAATTGTCTGTTTCTAATGAAGAAGCAAATAAAAAAGAGCTGCAACTTCATCTTGCTTCAGCCCCATGTTTATGGATGTGTTGGCACAACTCAAAATCCTCGCCTCCAGCACAGTGACATTCTTTGTGATATTTTCTTTTTTTTCCAGTCTCTGTGTATAGATGAGTCAAACTGACAGAGCATTTTGAAAACTATCCAGCAGACAGCTCTGAATCATTCCTCCTTCCCCTGTGCAGTAACAGCTTACTGTCCATCCACTTCCATGTGATGATCCCTCCCAGGAATCACAAATCCTGCTGGCTGGCAAGGCCAGAGCTTGTGTGTGCGTGTGCTCACACACAGGCACACGTTATTGAACGTGTGAAGCTGGCCCACCAGCTGGCAAACAGAGCCATGGTTATCTGGGTGTGTTGTAAACAGGACTGGATGGCTGCAAAGGGAGGAGGGAAAGGCTCCTTGCTTTGTTTTTACAAGAGTGTGTGACAAAAGTCTCCCCATTTTGGCCTCCCAAAGGAGCAGGGGAAGTACAGCCAATACCCACAAATATAACAACTGGCTTCGAGTACTTGTGTGGGGGGATGGAGGTCAAGAAAACACAGGGATTGTTTAAGGGTGTGTTCAAGGGATTTCAACCAAACTGCTGTTCCTAGGCTATGTATTTATGTCTTAGCTTAAACTAAACTACTCAGTATATCAGCATACACAGTACCTAGTGGATATACACTAGCCAGACAATATTCAGGGGGAATGCTGGCAGTGATGTGCTGGGATCTGAATTGTCCTCACTGTGCTTTCCTGCAGGAACACGTTCAGCCACCTCTGCAGACGCCGTCTCCAGCAGCAGCTCAGCAAGCACCCAGTCTGCCAACAAAGGTACTGTCTCCTTTCAGTGTCTTAACCCAAATAACCTGATTGGGATTAGAGATTATCAGTGAAACCTAAATTAGTAATAAGAGAAAATAAGCATTTTGTTATTGTTTCCCAATACTGAGATTTCAAACGGTCTTTGAGGGAAGTATCATCAAAGTATATAAATAGAGATGACCTGGTGATGAGTTACTGTCCTCTCAGTAGAAGGATAGTTAAACAGTAAGTGGAAATAAATGACAAGGCAAAAGATGAAATTTGAAGTAAATATTAAAATCTAAGGAATAACAACTAAAACTTAAAGAACAGCACCACAGAGCTAGCAACAAATTATGAAGTCTACAAGTCCAACTGAAAAAAAAACCCTTTTATTTTATAAATCTGTGAAAAGATGCATTTATTTTCATATCCAGAAAATTGTTTCTAAGGAGAAGGCACACTGACTGTAATGTGCAGAGGGCTCTTCTACATGAACTCATTGATCTCTACTCACTAGCCATCTCTTTTTTAGCAGAAAGAGTAAAAAAACACATAGGAGAACTGTGGAAATTTACAGCATTAAAGGTCTTTTACATCTGTCTCCTTTCAAGTCTGTAGTAACAGCAACTCTGCCTCTACAGTAACCTGTACACAGGGCCTCAGCCCAGGATGCTTTTTAAAAATCATCTGGGCTCCAAGTGGGAAAAAAGACAGGACCTGACTTCTTATAATGCTGTTAGAAAAGTACCTCAGCTTGTACTCTTCTCATCTGAAAACACAGCAAGGTAATATGGGGATTTTCTTGCACCACATCAGTCATGCATCTAAAGCCAAACTTGCCTGAGTAAAGACACCTTCATTACTCTTAGGTTCAGGACTTAAATTCCTTAACTTGGAACTTTTAGGGAGTCTTCACACATACTGCAAGCTGAAGGTTTTAATAGAACTGCCACCTCTCTACATGATGAATATAGATATTAGATGTAGAAAATATTTCAACAAAACAAGCTTCAGAAGTATTGTCATAGCCCTTCCTTGCACCTTCTGTACCTTGACAGCAGGTCTCCTTCAAGGACTATAGCTTTTTATTGCAGCTGATGAAGGCAAAATAAGCAGAAGGGGAAAGACCTAAGTAGTGGGATCTCTGTGGTGATGCTGAAAGGATGCAAAGCTGTTCCTCTGAGCTGTAACTGGTCAGGAGGCATGTTTGTGCCCAGAAGCAGAAGGGAACAGACTCTTACTACAGAGCTGCCCCTGCCTGGCAATTTTATCTTTGCCATAGTCAAGGGAAACTCATCACCATTCACCAGGTTTGGAACAAGGCTGCAGAGGCAGGAGGCACTTCAGGGTCAGGAGGAAAGCACTACTGCTTGATAAACTTGACTGACAATTTGGAAGGTGTTGCCATCCTCAGCAGAGTGGTGGCAACCCACCTGCAGGCAGGAATTTGGACTTGCACTCACCCAGTCTGGCTAGTGAACACAGAAGCCTGGTGAAAAGGACAATGTCAACAGCAAGCCCAGCAACAACACCATGGAATTTGTCCAAACCTTGCTCTGGTTTTTATTCCCTGTGGTACTTAGATTAGGCTCAACAAGAGGAGGCTATTTCAGTTTCCAGGTTCAGTTTCAGAGCACATCCTCTCTTTGCTCATTAGCCAGCTCTTCATCGTGCGAGAGGTGCAGCGGCTCCTAAGGACCTGCCAGAGCCTGTTGTACAAAAGGACTGTTTTCAGGGATGAAAACACAGTCCCTGGTACCTTAGCTGCACAGCTTTCCTCGTGGCCAGGACAGGGTTGCTCAGAGCTGGCACACTGGTGAGGGTACTGGCTCTGCTCAGGCAGAGCTGCTCGTGTGCTGCTGAGCCCTTGAACGCAAGCGAAACCAGAGGTGTGCCCGGCTGCAGCCCCGCTCAGCAGCCACCTCCCACTGGGTTCTCGCCTGCTCTGCCTGTCCTGATGTGCAGCACCAGCCTGAGCACAGGGAAATTCAAGTTGGGGGTGGGAACAGTGAAACTCAAGAGGTAACCAAGAACCTGCAGCTGATTGTAACTTCAGTGGCAGTGGGATCCCGTGGGACCTCATGTTATCACTGCAACAAAGGCTGTAAAAGCCCAGGGAAGCACAGAAATGCCAGAGGAGCACACCCTGGTGAGGAAAAAAATCAAAAATAAGGCAGCAAAAGCCAAGGGGAGGAGTGGGAAGGGAGGGAATGAGCTGTATTTGATGAATTCTAGAGCCAACTGGCACTCACTTGGTGGAAATGCTAATTGTCCTACTGACATACACCCACTAGTTATTTCCCCTGGTTCCCTCATCTCCTCTAAATGAAGTCTAGAGCATTTTCTTAAATCACAGGTAACACAAGAACATCCAGGTTTCCACCCTTCCTTTTCCTCTATGTCACACCCCTACTTAACAAGAACAGCTGAACTATTTACTGCATGGAAATACTAGGTAGCATTATGTGGTTATTTTTAATTTCTGTGCTTAGTTAACACTTCAGTCCTTACCCCAAAAGAGCAGTTTCTGCTCTGTTTGAAATAGCCTGTTAACCTCTCCTTGTGTACCTGACAACTCCTGAATGCCTGCATCAAGTCAGAGTCATACCTGCCTTTGTCTGCAGGTGCCTTTTATACTTATATTTGGTTTTAAAGGAGCTCTTAGGGGCTAGCTTACATGCAAACACAGGGTAGGCAGCTCCTTAAAAGCAAAGCTCTGCTTGACAGAAAAGCATACAAGGGGTTTATTATCAGGCAAAAAGAGTTTCAGGAGACAGCCTGTAAATAAACCTCATCAGAAGCCCCCCGGAGGGGTGGTTTAAGTAATACATTTATTTACATGAGTATCCCACACTAGTTCAAAAGAAATGACCCATTTGCAGTGCTGCCTCATCCCCTGGAGAGCACTGGTCTTTTAATGAGATACAGGACAGAGTGGCTTAAAGGATTAGGAACTGAAGTCACCAGGGTTCTGGGGAAGGAAGAAGCAGCCAGGGCTGGATCAGTAGCAAGCGTCAAGACTAAAGGCTGTGCTGGGCTGTGGGCACAGAGGAAAAGCAGTTGTGCATGGCTGTAACTTAAAGCAGGAGGTTTTCCTAGTCCTGGTTTGACAGCAGTAGGACCAGGGAGACAGAAAACTCCCACCACCAAGAACTGAGTAAGCTTCAAGCCTCGTGGTGTGGGAGCATCCCTCCGAGCCCCTGGGGGAAGAGCTGTTCTATTGACAAGCCTCATCTGACACCTCAGTTCATTCAGCCACTCGCTTAGAAATGATAAAGACCCTGTGCAGGCTGCCCTGAGCCAGCACCTTGTCTCATTCAACTCCCCAGGATCAATAATTGGAGAGAAGTCAGCTATTGACCTGTTATTTGAACAAAACGACACCGGAATTATTAATTCTCCCGCTCACCATCTGCTCTCTGCAGCAATAATTAACAACAGGGAAATCTGCCACCACAAAACCTTAGTTTGGATAGCTCTAGAGGTACAAGGCCTGCCCTGTTCAATTACAGGCAGATTTGGATGAGTTAAAGGTCAAGATTTTAAAAGAAAGGAGGAGAAAAAAAACTAAATTCAAAAGAAAAAGGCCAGAGGAAGAAGTACACTGCAATAGTGGGAACTGGTGTGCAACTGCTGGCACAGTAAATTAACTTTTTCATAGGACAGCCCAGCTTCAGCAGGCCACAGGATGCTGCACTGGAGCTCCAAGTAGCCAGGCTTGTATGCTCAGAAAAGGAGGAGAAAGAGAAGGGATCTCTAAAATCAAGCAGTTTATAGGCATAAGCCCCTTTCTCAGCAGGGTATATTTAAGTGTACTCTTTTTCTTTAATCTAGGAAGTAAAAAAGCTTGCCTGGTAGCCTGAGAAAAGCACCTTGTTTGGATATTGAAACACAGTTCAGCTGCTTCTGTATCTGACTACCCAAATCTTTCCCATGTGCATTTGCACCATACTTCAACTTCCAAATACTTGATTTAGTTTTAAAATCAGTGTTGATGAGTAACATATACTCTTTTAGCTGCATTTAGCAAGGTGGAAAATAAGAAACTACAGCAACAATAGCCTGAGACAAGCTCTGTGGGGACCAGAAAATTCACCTCCAACAGAGCAGTGAGCTGCAGATACCTGCAGGTTAATTCACCAGCAGCAATCTCACTGCAACAAGACACGTGAGAGCTGTGATCTCCAGTGCATCAAGACGCTGGAGGGGCAGTGCAGGAGGTGTTCTGCTCTCTAAACCAAAATCAGCAGAAGGCTAACTCTGTTGCTTAGAATGATCACTCTAATATCTGGTTTATGAGGGGGAAGTGGGCCACACAGGAACAAACCCCAAGGTATACATTAGCTGGCAGGGGGCACGGCCCTGAGCTGACACGAATGGCACTCGTTTCTCTGCCAGATGATAGATGGAGCTTGGATGGATTCCTCTGCTCAGCCACTTGAAGGGATTTCCTCTGAAGTGCCTGTATTATCTAACCAGAGGATTCCTTTGGCAATTTTGGCTGAAAATTTTCAAACAGGTCAGTTTTATTTCTTAATATGCCAGCACAAGAGAAGTTAATTCAAGAGTTCCCTAACGGTTGGGGTTTGGGGTTGTTTTTTTTTGTTGTGTTGTTTTGGGGTTTGGTTTTTTGAGGGTTTGTTTGTTTGGTTGTTTTTTTGCACAGGCTTCCTCGTGGTCCCCCCTTCCTCCTCAGCATGCTGCAGGTTTGGAGTTACACAAGCCACTGGGCACTGTTGAAGAGCTGTGACCCTGACACTCACTTTCAAGGCACTGAGGTACTAGGAGGTCCAAGTGCTCAGGACATGAAGTACTGATAAACCTGCAAATAAGATAATGATCTCTGAAAGGAAGTTCAAGAAGAGAAATAAGAGTCTGAAGCCCTGGTCCTACCAAGCATCACCACTGCTCTACAGAAACAGAGCCTAAAGCAAGAGCTCAGACACAGTGGGTATGCGGAAGAGGCAGGTATGGACTCAGGAATGCTGTCGCATTGTTGACAGCTTGAGGTTTTAAAACAACTAATTTTCCAAGTAGGAAATATTTCTGAGCTATACTCATCTTCCCACATACATGTCCAGGGTTGTTTTGTCCATACCTGCAGCAGCTGCCATGAAATAAGTGGCTATCAGCTGAAAATGGAACAGTACCACCCTGAGATGCACAGGGAGCTTGCTTTGACAGTACCCAGGAGTCATTACAGCAGGCAGAAAACCAGCTTGCAGTTCATCACAGTGCAGGCTTCCAGTCAAACCATGCACCAAAAACTACCTCAGCAAAATGAAACAGATATCCTCAGGTCATAGCCTCACCCCAATTTTACATAAGTCTGCAAAAAGGCTTTAAAACTGTGTAATCTGAAACATAAGAGACTTTTGTACTGTTAAAAAAAAGGCAAAATGAAAACCCCACCTCCTATGCTATATACACAGGTCTCATACTCTATATATGTGCTTCTGTCATCCACTCAGAATGTTCCTGATTTATCTGATCAACTCTACTCCTTCACAATCTTTTGCTCCAGAAGAAGAAGAAGGAAGAGGATCATTGCACAGGTACAAAAATGTGGACTGAACTCCTCCCAATGGTAAGATGTCATTTGGCTGGAGGTACAAATGCAAGCCAAGGGCCATCTGACGATGTGAACCCAGCTCTTCCTGGCATTTGTGAGTATATTCTGGCATGTGAGAAGTTGTCTGGACCCGTTTTCCTTTTGCTTTCTTAACTTTTTAAAACACAAAGTGATTAGAGGAAAGGCGTTCACAAGTGGAAACTTCTGCTGGGTGGATAATTCATCCTGTGCTAGCTCTCTCCCACTGCCAGGGCCAGTTGTAAAGTCATGTCACAGAATAAATATAAAGAGAATTTTAAGGTATAGAGGAAGCAGTAACCAGTTTTCTCAACTCCATTCAGCACTTTCCCACTTGGCCTTTTCCTGCCAGGAGCTGCAAGCTCTGTGAGTCTAAGAAAGAGTGTTTTCTTTTCACCTGGAGAGCACAATTGCTGACAACTGCTCTGCTTTTAGGTCCCTTGCAAATCAGTCTGAAGTCTCCTATCAGTATCAGCAGGAAGCTCTATCTTGCAGCAGCCTGTGTCACACGTGCAGGGGCTGAGCAGCACGTACTGATAGGTGCTCTGACACCAAGCAAGTGAAGCAGCCCTCTCTGGAAGGCCAGGAAACGCGGCAGTTCCCCGGCGCTGGTAGCAGTTCCCTGTTTCTCCCCACGGATGATGGGGTGACAATTCTACACTTTCCTCTGAGCACTTTAACTCTGCTCCAGCTCTCAGCCTGAAGAATGAGAAGAGCAAAGGATATTCTCCATGGGTCAAGGCTGATGAAAGGAAGATACCTCTCGTGCCACCCAGAAGCTTACTGACCTCACACAAGTACATCAGACAAACAAGTCTCGGGTATCCATTCACCTCCACCCCCCAAGAGCAACCTCCCAAGCTTACATTTGGCTCTTCCATGTATCTGGAGTGCTGGAATTGGGACCTTCCCACCAGAAGCTCTCAAATACCTTGTTGGGCCATGAAATCTTAAGTGTTAAGCTCCAGAAGCAGCAACACCTGCAGGCCACAGAGCTGAAAACTTAAACATCTGCAGGACCTTTCCACCCTGCTGTTTACAAAACACAGGAGGGTAATATCCAGCAAAGCATACAAAGTGTGTTTTCTGCTTTCCTCCTGTCTCAGTTTTCCTGCAAGTATCACAGGGGAAAAAACAAAACAAAACAAAAACAAACAGCTGAAGACCAGCAGAAGAAAGTCTTCCTCAACAAGTTTCTTTTTCTACTTACTTAAAGCCAAGCCAGAACCTTCTGAGAGAGCCTTGAGATTGATTTCTTAGGAAGAAAGAAAAAGCAAAACCAATTTGTGATTAGAAGGCACAAAGATGTTCAGTGGGATGGAAGCATTCCTGAAAAGCAAGGGGAAAACTACCCAATCCATTAGTTCAGCTGCCCTAAAGGGTAAACAGCACCCTTGAGCACAAGCTACACCTCCTGACTATTACTTACAGCTTGACCAAAAGCAGATGCTTTCTTGTAGTTATCTTCAAACTACAGTAAACTGGACAGACTGCTGGCACCAAAACAAAGAGGACAAAAAGAAGAGGGGGCCACTTTGTGCTATTGCTCCCGATGTGAGGTTCAGGTCCCTCACTCAGAGAAGAAACTTGATAAAAAAGGTTGTTTTGGCTGGTAGTGGACACCTGAAGAAATGAAAACCTAAGAGGCTTTCTGGGTTTCAGATTTACCCAAAAGGCACAGATCTTAGTGTTCACAAAACTCTGCTTAGCAGCCCATAAAAACCTCCTTTCCAACATGATCTGTCAGTAAAGCAGGCTTCTACAACTGTCAAAATGTCTTCAGTAGAAAACCAAAACCATTTTTTAGGTGGGGAAAGCTCCCTTTTCAGTACTGGGACCTCCTAAGGTCTGTACCTTCTGTCTCCATACCCCTTCTGCCTGCAGCTGTGGGCCATGGCTGTGTATTGCGAAGCAGAAGGCAATCCCCTTTCCCCCTGTCTTTTCCTGAGACCTCTCTTCTCCCTGCCTGCCCCGAAAGCAGACACCAAAACCTCCCTCTGCAGCAACTCAGGGCTGAACATTCCTCTCTTCTGTGACTTGCAGAGCTGCCTTGCCCCACAAATATATTTTTTTTGCCTTTAAAAAGCTTTTAAGATGATTTAAATTGGGTTTTTTGTTACAGGTGGTTGTGCACAAGAGACTGAAGAGCTTCTGACCTGCAGTTGTACTCGTCTAAGGATTGGTGTCCAGGATAAAGGACCCTTAGTTGGGAGCTTTGGTTTGCATTCCCCTTTCCAACACTGGTGTCTGGAGACCTCAGGTAGGTGCCTAACTCGGGAAGAGCAAAGGGCTCTTTGGAAGAGCACTGCCTCAGGTAGTTTCCCAGCCATAAAAATCCCTGCTGCTCCCCACAGACAGCACAATAGGTTTGCCTTTATGCCTGGTTTAGGGTAAGGAATAATCCTGCCTCACATCAGCAGGGAGGATGGCAGGGTGCTCTGAGGGATCAGTCGGTTCCTGTCTGTAAACAGTCAAAGATTAAATCCTTAAGCTGCAAATGGGGGTGGGAACCCCCAAACCTAAAACTCTTCTGAAGATCCATCACCCCATGGACTCAGAAAGTACAAGTCCCCTCCTCAGGGTTGTCACCTTTATCCCTAGGCTTTTCCCTCCCTAATTGTTGTCAGCAAGACAGATGCTTTGGTGGGACAAGCCAAGCAGTAAGAGTTCCTGTGGACCTGTCTGAACTGGTGCCAGGCAGCAGTGCTGCTGTTTTGATCCCTGGATAATTGTTTTTGCCACCACCATTTCTAACCATCAGTGTGACAAGCAAGCCTCAACTCACTTTTGGCAGCGAGGCAGGGAGTGAGAACCCCTCCTCTTCCTCTCTCCTCTGGCCCTACTCTCGCTGTTGTGCTCAAAGTGACAGTTTCAGAAGGGAAAAGTAACTCATTTCCCTGCTGCTAGCGTAGATGGTTTGAGCACCTTTGTTAACAGGGTTGTGCTGTAAGTCTGTGCAGTCTGCCTGCCCACAAGGTATGTGCAGTGTTAATTTCATTTAAGACATGCACCTATACCACAGACTTCACCTCCTAGGAAATCTGCAGATAGAGCAGCCCTTTTAATCTCATTTTATATACCATTCTCAGAGAAAACATCCAGCTCCTGTACAGGTGAGCAGAGTGTGAGAGACAACAAACCATTTAGCTAACTGCTGAGCACAAACAGCTCCCGTGCCTTGCAATCATAAAACACCATTAATCATTGACATCAGGAAATGCCAAAGTGAGGGGGAACACACACAGCCTTATCTGCTCCTTGTGTACACACACAGGTTACGAGCTCTAGGTAATTACCTGTGTGCATGACATGCAATGGCTCAACGGGGCTCTGTGCCTCGACTTCACATGATTTAAAAACCTCTGTGTTCACTGACTGTACCTGAGTCCTAGATCAAGTTGTTTGCAGCTGCTTTTTCTTCAGCTTGGAGCATTGTTATCAGTGCTGGTTTCATGTCTTCCCCTTGGAAGGGATAGGATCTGTTTCTTGTAGAACACCATATAAGGCATTTCTGCCTATCTTTAATCCTATTTTCAGTGACCACCTCTCAAACCCTGCAGGGAAAACTTTCTGGTAGTGTCTGAACACTGTTAAGTCACCCCTTGATCCTCTGGATCCTCTGTAGGGAGATGCACAAGCAGCTGCAATTGTTCTTCTAAACAGGATTCCAGAGCAACTCTTCTGGAGATGTCCTTCCAGTGCTGCTCTTTTTTTTTGTTGTTGTTTTTTGGGGTTTTTTTTATTCAGAATAATTTCAGTTTGAGGGGGTTTTTTGGTGCCTATTTTTTTGTCCTATTTAGCTGTCACATAGGCCCTTTGTGAATTTACTCAGTTTCCAACAAAGCCAGGCAGTGTGTTCAGCTAAAGGCCTTTCACAGTCATCTCTGCACCTTGCTCTTTGAAACCTACTCCGAGGCACTCTGCAAAAAGACACAAATGGACCAAATAAACCTTGTGCCTAAAAAGTCTCTTTGCCATCTCCTGCAGGATACTTCAGAATTTGCTTTATCCCCTCTGAGCTGTTCTATTTTATTTGTTTTTATTGGGGGAGGGTGGGTGCAGGGGGAGGCACACCTTGTGGTGGGAGGTACCTGTGTGAAGTTTGCTGACACAGATCTGAGATGCACAAGCCTTTTAAGATGGGGAAGGAGGGCAAGAGAATTCCAGAAACGTTGTCAGCTGCTAAAGATATCAATAAAGAAATGCCCTAAGAAAGTCTTTGCTTTTATCTTTACAGGTGAGATGGAGAAGCTGTACAGACAAATCACTGAAAGCCAAAGAATTAAGCAAAAAGTGGAGTTGTATGGTACTGTCACTGCTGATCTAAGAATCAACACTTCTAAAAAGCATCAACACTTTGCAGCCTCCCTCTCCTGGGGTTTTTTTTATTTATTCACTGTTAGGTTAGGAAGCAAAACTGGCTCAGCACGGGGTCCAAGGAGTGGCAGGGCTGGGAGCAAAGCCACACTTCCCCTCCCAGCACCAGAGATGAAGCTCAATCAGCTCAGCTGGGACAGTTCCACCAGCAGAAACAGCTCACTGTGTGTTTTTACACACACATTAACTGACAACCTGATAAATGGAGAACACACAGCTCTGGGAGTTCCTACACAGCTTTCCAGAGCGATGGGAGCCCTGACAGCTGGGTGTCCTCAGCAAGGTAAGTGCAGTGTTGAAGGCAGCTCCTTCCCCTAGGCTAAGCCACCAGCGGGGCACAGGGGACAGAGACAGACGCAGAAGAAAGTGATTTTTATTTTCATGGTGCTAGACAGGAGAAATGCTCTGTTACATGGTAAGAAAGCAAGTAACAAGCACCCAAGCCTTGATTATAGGCTATCATCAAGAGAACCACACAGTTTAGGAAAAAAAAACATATATTACAAGAGGCTTAGTATTTAATGCTCTAAAGTAGTAAATCCACAGCAAATCCCCCTGAATCTCAATGTGCCTAAGACATATTTTAACTTATTTTTTTTAAGTTTTCTCAAGTGGCATCCTATGCTTCCAAACAACTAAGCTCCATCACTACATTTGCCTTCTCAATATTCTGCAAATCCAGTGCCTTGAGTGCCCTTTCAGCATCCCAGAAGCTCTTTACAACGAATAGTAAGCAAGCCATTTATTTGTATTTATCTCCCCTTTAAACCCAAGTAACTCACAAGTGTCCAATGGATTAAACCTGATCTAAGCAGTACTTGTTTTTTTTTTTTTTTTCCAGTTAAAAGAAAGTTTGCTCTAAAATAATGCATGTTACTGACACATACTTTTATTACTTAAAACCAGAATGGCCTTGGAAAGGTTTTAAGAAGAGAAAATAAATACACCTCCCCATTTGTGCACATTGACTCTGATCAGAAAAGACAGCAGCTGCTGCATTCTAGTTAAATATAAGTTTTTCTTGTTAGTGTTTTAGATTTAAATTAAGACTTGCCCCAGTGTGGAAATTAATTAATTTATCTTCAATTATGCCTTTTTATTTTACTACCAGAGTACTACACACACCTTGGGATCACTTCCTGGAGTATTTCTTGTAAGAGTGGTGTGAAAGCTCAATATTACCATGCCTGCCAAACTTGGTGAAAAGCCTGCCTTACTCTTTGCAAAAAGAAGTTTGTTAATGAAGAACAACCACAGTCCACATGTAAAAAATAATAATAATAATAAATAAAATCCCAGCTTATCACAGGAAATTGAATTTTTATCAACACCTTTGGACAGCAAGAAAAAAAGTGGCAGCTATAACATCACTTACTTCCAGGAGAGAATTCCCCCTGCCAACGTGACTGAGCTCCTACAGACTGTGAATGGGAAGAGGAGAGCCACACACAGGAAACACACCCCAAGCAGTCCTCCCTTCTAAGCCAAAGAAATGTCTGATTACACTGCACCCCTGGCAGCAGGGTGCCTTTTTTTTTTCCCCAGGATAGGGAAAAACACCTTTTAAAAAAAAATGAAAACAAGCTCTATCAGTAGAAATGCACTTTTGCAGATAACTGCTTCTACAGCTGGGACTTCTGCTGGCACAGCTCTGTCAGTCACGGGTCACACTTCGTCACAGCGCTGGCAGACAGAGCTGTGCCAGCAGAAGTTTGCCATATAGATCTGGTGGGAAACTCCACAGCAACTAAAATGAATCTGCAAAGTTTTGTGGGTTTTTTTTGTGCTGCTGCCAAACTGTGTTCTTCTAACAATCTGCTGCTGACACGTTAGGATCTCGGCATCCAAGGACAGAAGAAACCTAAACTTAGCTCGGGAACACGGCACAATGTCTGTCAGCCCTTTGCATTGTTCTTTATCCTTCAATTAAATACACAAACTAACTTAGAAAGAGCCCTGTAGGAAGGAAAGATAAACCAGAATAAATTAAATTGTGCTGCACTGTAGCACTCAGAGTCGACTGCCCTCACTTTTAATAGTAAGAAAAGAACAAAACTGAAAGTGCTTAGCAGGATTTGTTTAGCGGACAGCAAAGCACTGCAAAATTCCCCCCCGTTCAGCTAAACCCAGCAGTCAGGACTGTAACCAGGCTTTTGTCATCTCCAGTCTTTGAAGACAGCAGGGGAGGAGGTTTCAGGCCCGAGCTGACACTGAGATGTTGAGTTGTGTTTGGATGAATCGCCGCGATCCGGCGGGTTGTGCGTACGGCGATGTGTGTCGTTAGCACGGCGCCGCCAGACGCGTGCGCTGCCGATCTGCTCTGGAGCAAGATTACAAACTCCAGCTGTAAAACAACTCCCACCACCTTCCATGGGGGAAAAAAAAGCTACAGGCAAGTGCCTCGGTGCCTCTGAACCCGCTTGCAGTCAGTGAATAAAGCCGAGCGCAGCGCGGGGCTGTGGAAAGGAGAAGGGCTCCGTGCAGGAAGTCAGGGCGGGCTGCGGCACTCGCTCGCAGCGCAAAGTACACCCCAAATGTAAAGCCTGCCTCGGTGTTGTGTGAGGTATCACCAGCACGTGGCTGTGCCTAAAGCACGCTGCGTTGTGGAACAGCAGCGTTTGGCAGCACAAATTTCACCGTTGCTTCCTATTTTTGATAGGAAGAACGCAGAAATAAAACCACTGGCAGTGCTGTGTTTGGAAAGGCCACGCTGCAGCTTTGTTAGAGCTTTCTGGCCCTCCAAACTGGGATACAGCTTCTAGGAATTCCCTGGGTTGTGTCACAGGGAAGGCTTTGTTGTTAGAAATAATGTATTTTTTTTTTTTAGGGGGGGAAAAAAAAAGCACAGGGGCAAAAACATCGCAAAGGAATGGCAGAGGCTAAAAATAGACACCTTATCATCACTTTCATTATCAGCCATGTCTACACACACAAGAAGTGTAACTATGAATGACTTCAGGATGAGGTGTTTTCCCTTCCAGGTTAGTTTGAAGTCGAGGGGGAGCGCAGTAGTGCTTGGCTGAGCCACAGAGCGTCACAGAGAGGGGATGGCACCGGTACGAATTTAATTGTAGCAAACCCCTTCCTAAACAAGGCCAGCTAAAGTTCTTATCAGCAGGCTGGCTCCTGAGAAGTTGTAACTCCCAAAAGCAAATACTTAGCCTATCCAAAGTTTCAAAAATGGCCTGATAAAGGTTACCTGTCTAAAGATTTCAGAAGGTCAGATAAAACTTGGTGTGGCCACCAAACAGCAGAAAGCAACCGAGCTCTCCGCCATATTTACCAAGAGTACTGAAGTTTAAAAAGCGAGACCCAAACTGTTACAAAAACTCCGTGCTGAGGTGCGTTGTTGTACTCACAAGCAGCGCTGCCTGAGCTTGAAGCCCAGCTTTAATCGCAGGTGACATTCCTGCCACCTTCCTCGTACAGGACAGCCGTGAACCACCGGGAAAAAGCACCCAGCCCCGCACCTCCCCAAAGAACACCCTCGCCCACGCTGCTGCCCGGTCACCCAGGTTGCCAGAGGTCCCATCCCAGGGTGGAGGGGCCCGGCTGCGGGGCCAAGCCCTCCTGGTTGCCCCATGGCCAGGTTGGCCCCACCGCTGGGGTTGGCCCCACCACGGCCGCCCTCAGCCAGGGCTAACGGGGTGAGCCTGCCATCCCCGAAAGCAGCTCGGGGGGCGGCTGCCAACGCCGCCGCGGCCCAGCCTCCGGGGATCCCCCCCCAGCGCCGGGATCCCCGATCCTTCCTCACCCCCCGGTTCCCCGTTGGGGTAGCGGGCCGCCCCCCGCCGGGAATGTGCCCGCAGCCCACCCCCCCCTCCCCTTACACGGATCCGTGTGTCCGTCAGGGCGCGGAGCGGCGGCTGCGAGGCGGCCCAGGCCGCGGCGGCCGCCCCGGGTGCTGGCCCCGGTGCTGGCGGGGCGGTGGCGGGGCCCGACATGGCGGCGCGGGCCCGCTCCCCCGCGCTCGCACCGCCAGGCCCCGTCGGGCCGCGGCGCTCACCTGCATCCGGCGCGGCGGGGCGGCGGGGCCGGCGGCGGCAGGGCGGCGGGGCGGCGGCGGGGCGGGCAGCAACGACATGCAGGCGGCGGCCCGCCGGGGAGCGGGACCGGGCCGAGGACGGAGCCGCGGAGCCGGGGCGGCGGAGGCGGCGGCGGCGGTGGTGGCGGCGGGGAGGAGGAGGAGCGGTTCGGCGCTCGGGCGGCGCTGAGGGCGGAGGAGACGGAGGCGGGGACGGGCGCGGGGAGGCGGGAGGCGGGCGGTGGCGGGGCCGTGGCGGGGGGGACCTCAGGCACACGCCGGGCCGTGTCACCGCTCACACCCTCGCACACGCCGGGCCCTGTCACCGCCCGCCGCCGGTGTCAGCACCTGCCCGGGGCGGGGAACAACGCGCCACCGGCCTGCGGGGAACACTACCGGCCCGAGGGGACACCGGCAGGTCCCCGGAGCGCCCGAGGGCGGGAGGACACCCCGTTTTTACCTCATGATTTTGGCAGTGGTGGCCAGGAGCCCTCTCCGGAGCGGGAGCCGAGGAGGTGGCTGTCATCGGCAGGGCCAGCGGCCTGTGACAGCCCGGGAGACGGGGCTTGGGTTTGGGGGAGACTTCTGGGGGGCTGCTTGCCCCCAAAATTCCGAAGGCAAGGCGGTGAATAGGGGGCTGGGAGGGCAGGAGAGGGAAATGGCTGCTGGCAAAGCTGGGGGGCCGAGGGTGTGCACCTCCTCTTTGAGGGTGCAGACGGCTCCTCTCTGGCATCGATCATGTTTGTTTCTCCGCAGGCAGCAGCTCCTTTTCTGGGAAATCTTTTTCAGCGCCCAAATTTCAGTTGTACAGACCCGTGTAGGACGGAGGATGCAGGTAAACAGCGCTCCAGCGTTAAAGCCTGTGTTCTCTAAGACATGCCAGAATCCTTCTGATGGTCGTTTCCCCCGTGAGGAGGAACACGGACCTACCATGAGGGAAAAGATGGATTGAAAAATAAAATAAAATAGAAACAGCAGCCTGGGGTGGGGAGGGATGTAGGGCTTTTTGGGACAGCCCAGGTGGGAAAATGGTGCTGGGAGAAAAAAAAAAATCATCGGAGTGGTGCAGGGATGTGTCTTGAGGGAGCAGCATGCAGCTGGGGGAGTGCAGGGTGGGACAAGAGCTGTCAGCAGATCAGGCCCAGGAGCTTTTTATTCAAACTTGCTTTTTTTCTGCAGCTATCTGGCCTCGTGCTGGATCAAAAAAAAAGCTGGCTTATGCTCAGACAGCAGGAAGTGCAAGAGGAGCCTCTGCAATAGAGCAAGGGGTTTTGATAGGAAATGGGCTTCGGAGGGAGTGAGTAATCAGGAATGGGTGCACGTTAACTGTGAGCCTGTAATTCCCTCCCAGGCTCAAGATCCGTGACCCACAGCAGCGACCTTGTGTCTAGGAAGTCGGAGGCTCTCAAGGGGATTGAGGAGTCATGGAGGAAGACCGTAAAGGATGCAGGTCATTACCTGATGGCAGGTGCATATTAAACAGAGCCATGGGGTGAGTCTTGTATTACATCTGACACCACTATAGGAAACGTATGTGCCTAATGCCCACCTGAAAAGAACCCCTTTCCCCAAATCCACTCTGCCTCTGTGTTTTATATTCACTTTTTTCACTCCTCACTGAGACTTTTTAACCAAGGGTGGTTTGGTTTTGTTTTTTTTTTCTCCTGTAACCCTCACACGTCTCCATCTTGATCCATTCCCAGGACACTGAGTGTATTGTTACACTGGACAAACACGTGTTGGTTTTGATATGATTCATTTTACATATGCACATATGTCTGTTTTAAAAATAACGATTCTAGTTGCAGAGGCTCCCAGCCATATCGGGGAATGGCAGATGAGATGTAAATATCCAACGGCTGCCGGGCCTGTGGTCCCTATGGAGACAAATGCCACCATTCATGTGGGAAGTTTGAAAGAAAACACGTAATATCATTGTTAGTCAAGTGTTTTACAAATATTTTGTGAGAAACCACAGATGAGATAAGCCTGAGCTCGGAGTTTGGAGCAGGAAGGACTTGATGGAATTTAGGGAATATTCTTGGGCGCAGATTTATCAGGGAGGGGAACAGAACTGCAGGAGTTGGGATGTTTCTAGTCAAAAGCACATCAGTGTGGAATAAAAAGGCCCCCTTTAGCGAGCGTGTGGTTAGCAAGAGACAGGACTGTAGTTTATGGCGTGTATCTGAACAGTTCAGGACTCGGGTAAACAGGGACCTTATAGTTAGATGCTGCTCCACAAAAAGGTGCGTGGACCAGGGCGATCTTTTCCCAACCCATTTACAAGGGAACAAGAAAAATCTCTTTCTTGAATTACTTGAGACTCGAAGCAAAAAAACCCACAAACTTTAAGAGTGAAATGGACAGTATTTTTTGGCAGAGGGGTTTTTTTCAGGCAGAAACATGCCGGTTTCTGAGGGAATTGGCTGTGGCTGCCCTCAGGCGCCGCCGCCATGTTGGCTGTCTCGGATACAGGCGCTGCCCACCGAGCGCCTTCAGGGCAGGAGGGCTGCGGGGACAGTCTCGGCTTTGGAACCCAGCTGGAGGCTTTGAATCCGGCTCCGGTAATGCCCCCTGCACCGGGCACCGGAACGGCGGGCCCCGGCAGCGGCGGGCGGGGGGATGGCGGTGTGGTGGCACCGTGTCGCGGTTCCGGCCAGCCCCGGAACAGTTCCCTCCGCTGTGGGAGCCGCTTTCCGCCGCGGCTCTGCAACATGGCGGCGCCCGCTGGCCGCTGCCTGTGGAGAGGTGACCGGGCTTCGGTGTTTCTTTCACCGCCAGGAAAGCGCGGGCGTCGGTTACCGATTCTTCTCTCTATCTGCAGCCGATCTTGGTAGCGGGGCAGGGGAAGACCCTGAGGGGCGGCGGGGGTGGTGGCCCCCGGGGAGGTGAGGGGAGGTGAAATGAGGGAGGCCGGGGCTCCCGCCTGAGGCGATCGCTCTTTCCTCGCAGCACTGTCCCTCCGCCGCGGGTATGTCTGTCCCGGGCTCGACCAGCGCCTCGCCGCCGGCCCCGCCGTGCTGAGCACCGCGCCGCCTGCTCGGCTCTACGCTGCGGCAGCCAAGTGAGTGCGTCTCCTCCCATCCGAAGCCGCTGGCTTGGCCATCGGGTGTCCTGGTGCTGGTGGGCGAGTGGGAGTGTGTGGGAGTTGTTTCGGTGTCTGTGGTGTGGCTCCAACAGCCGAGCTGGCTTTGGTGGCATCCTGCAAGCTGCTAGCTCTTAGAGAAACAGCCTGGAGAAACAAGGTTGAAACTGGACTTGCAGGGAGTGTTTTCTCTTACTCTTGTAATAATGAATGTAACAGTTACAGGGGAAGCTTTATTTCATATTTCTGATGTGTGCTTTTGGAGGGTATGGCTGGATTACAGCTAAAAGAAGTATTACCAGCATGAAAGCTGGTGAGCTTATGGAATCGGTTGCAAACAGTTCCTCTTCTTGCTTCAGGTTGCTTTTTAATTGTTTCATTTGTTGTCTCTTTAACATTATGGTGAAGTGGGAGAAGTAAAAATGACCTCTGTGCACAGAACATTGAAGCATGCTGTAGACAAAGTGTTATGAAATGTTGCAGACACTTTCTCCATAGTTAATAAAGGAATTTAATACCTAGCTATTACTTTTGAATATTTTTTTTCCTTGATTTGAGAGAGAAAGTAATTTTTGAGATAAAATTGTTCTCCTGTTTATTTTCAAATCTACTCCTTTGAAAATAGATAGGAGAATAAGGATTTGGGCTGATGTTTGTTAACTGGATGTGAAATGATACAGGAGAGGGAGGAGAAACTCATTTTGAAAGGTGGGACAACCATGATTCACTAGAAGAAGAAGAAGAAAAACCCTGCAGATCTGGCTCCTTCTGAGTACCAGGAAGGTGTGTGGGATTTGCTTGATTTAGAAGCAGCCCGGGCACGGGGCCCACTACCAGCCCATGTGAAGGCAAGACCTGTAAAAGCTGGAGTCTTATCTTAAACTGGTTTTGTGTTGATGCAGGAGGAGGTTGTTATTTTGGTTCCATGCTGCACAAATGTGGCTACGTTGTTTGTGGAGTTTAATTGCCTTCAGAGCTTTTGATTTTGATAATTTGGATTTCTGAACATTTGGTTTCTGTCTTGACCATCTGAGACAAGTAACTGGGATGAATTTAGGGATACTGTTCATCTTTGTGTAGAGCCTTCATTGCTAACTAAGCATTCCTAGTAAGTGACACACGACAGTATCTACTTTTTTCTCTTGGAACATGTGCCAAAGTGATGATCTAACAATATTTTTTTTTGTTTGTCTTAGAACTGCAAAAAAGGGTTCACCAAAAAAAAAGCAGGAAGAAACAAAAAAGAAGCCAGTATCTCGGAGGCGGCCGCTGATGAGCAAGCCCGTGGATGACGTGTACTTGACGTGGCATTACGAGCGGCCGTCCTATGGTGTGGAGGAGGCTGTGGGTATGCTCAAGAAATTTCAGGAGCTGGACTTCACTCACCCCAAGCAGTTTGTCTATATTAATGTGTTCCTAGACATGGCACTAGAGAAGAAGGTAGGTTGGAAGTGTATACCAATTTTGATACCTTTTTTTTTGGTTTTTAGCGTGGGAAGGCAGTGTTTTAAGTGCAGAGCAGATGCTGCTGTCAGCCTTCTTGGCTGCCTCATGCAGCTTCTCTCATTGTCAGAATAATGTGTGCTTTTGCAGGTGGCTTTGTGCCTTTAGACATGTGTAATTATTAAACATCCCCCCTATGCCTGAGGTGAAGGTAGCACCGTTGAGGGCTTTGAAAACAGGCTGTTATGTGATTAAAATTCACATCTGGACAGAACTGATCAAAGAAGCTTTACATCTCTTGGGGCTTTTCACTTAAAGATATGTTACCGAAATCACGTGCATGTTTTGTTCTGGGATGACTGTTACAGCCAGAAGTGTAAAGACAAGCTTCTTTCCACCTCTTGTTTTGATTTTTTTTTTAATTAATAATATTCCTTGAAAGTATGCAATCACTTGTTTGCCTATGACATTTTTGGTTTCAAGTTGTCTATCCCAGTTTAGTCTTTCCCTAAAATTCCTTCTGCTTCCCCAGTGAGTAGAAAACAGTTAGGCCACTTGAGAGTTGGCTTCTTCCCATGTGTAACTAAATATCCCTTTGTTATGCCTGGGGGTCCCTTAGAGCTAAAAAACAAGGTTGTGCTTAAAGAAATGAAGAGCTCTTAGTCCTGCTTTTGGAGGCTGTAAGACTCTTAAGGCTTGAGAGGCACTTTCCTTGCTGATGGTTTGAATTGGCCATTACGTCAGGAACATCATTTAGATAAGATGCCACTGCAGCACCCCAGTGTTTGTTACTCAGGTGCTCTAGTTGCAGCTCACCCTGCACTGGAGCTGCTGATCCCAGCCCCTTTCTCTTGGGCAAACTGCAGCCTAATGAATTCATGTCTCTGAAGTTTAGGTTTGAGTATATACACCAAACATGAAAAAAGCTGTCAACACTTATGCACCATGCTTGTTTGTTAGGACCTCTGTGCAAGGAAGTCCTGGGTAAGATTGCTATTTAGGGGACCAACTCCATGTGATTGTGTCACTTGCCTTTAAGTAATGATTTTGTTGTTGTTGTTGTTGCTTTAATATTTTTCTTTCTTTACTTACCAGAAAAAAGTGGAACCGTTTGCAAGCAGTGTTCTCCTTCCCTATCGCTTTACAGATGAAACCAATAAGGTCTTGGTTTTCACAGAGGTGGGTCAGCCCAGATTGCTTGCTCTGGATGTTTTATCTATCTAGCATTGCTCTTGCAACACAGCTAGTTCCCATGCAAGCACTATGCCTTTTATTGAGAAGACTCTGTGAATGCTTTACAGAACTCTTTAAGTCTGTCTAGGATTCATCTTCAGCAGGGTCTTAATGTATTAAAGAGCATCTCAGAGGATTTCCTTCATTTGATAGGTTTACCTACATGTAGATTATTCTAGCAGTGCACTCAGGGAGTAAACATCTGCATAGATGTGACTAAGGAAGAGATGATTAAAGATCATTTACAGAGTAAAACCTTTGTCACCTTTTTGTCATCCAGGCAGATGGTTTAGTGTAGCAGCTATGTCCAACCCTGCTGTCTTAAGCCTTAGTAGGCAGTGCAGGTTAGAAGTGGGTGTTATTCACAGTAACTTGTGCTGCAACAGGATACCTGTGTGGTAGGAGGGGAAAGTAACTTCTCAAAACCCTCAGTAACTTACCAGCCCTCTGCCCCAAACCCTTTGTCTGCTCTCCTAGGAGTTGACTGATGTGCAATGGTACATAGAGCAGTTGTAGCATCTGTGTGAGACTAGTTTCAGCCTCTGCTGCTGCCTTTTGCTAGTTAATCATTGTAACAGACTAGACCTACAGATATCTGTATGAGATAATCCAGGAGTACTGTCACAGATTTAGTTGGCTACCCTTTGGCCTTAGTTTTTGTAAAATCTCTACCTGAGCTCCAAGGTGAGACTCCTTCTACAGAAAAGAAGGCTGACAAAAGATCTGAGCACACTAGGTGTTTTGGTGCTGTATCTCACAAGCTTCTTTCTTCACTCAGATTCATGTGGGGTAAGAAAATGCAATGGCTTGTGAAAGGGTACATGTGGAAAAGGTTGTGAGACTGAAACACTTGGTAGTGCTTTTGGCTGGAAGCTTGGAGTTATTCAGGTTATTCTTGTGAGGAAAAGTTGATTCTGGCTTTGAGTCATAAATATCTGCTTGTATCAAAAGCTTGAGGCCAAGTTTTTGTACAACTGTTGCCTTTAAGGTTAATTTCTAAATGCCCATTTGAGCCAAAGTTTAATAGCATTTCAGAAATTGAACAGCCTTATTTTACAATGGTTTTTAGTAGCATGTTCTATGCTTTTCTTTAAGCTTGGAGTAAGGTGTTGGCTCCATCCAGTGGATGGTTCATCAGAGTTTCCAGGGAGCGGAGGTGGGAGAGAAAAGGACTTTTGATAGAGCTCCTCAGTCAGTGGGATGGACTTTTCTCCTTTTTCTGCAGCAGAATTCAACTGAAGACTTGACTATTAGGTCTTAGTGGGACCTGGAGTGGAGTTGCTGCTCCTGTATTAAATCACCAGCATTAGATATTTTTTGTCTTTGATTGCCTTAAATAATTCTTAGCTTTTGAGCCTCTTATAGCCTGCTTTTATAGCTGGTTGTCCAGGGTGAATCCCCTGTCCAGTGCTGCTGATACAGACTGATGCTAATACAGATAGTACTAATTTTTTTCTTTTTTTTTCTCTCAACAGAATGAGCAAGAAGCTGAAATAGCTCGAGAGAATGGAGCTGCTGTTGTGGGAGGAGTTGAATTAATCAAATGGGTATTTTTTTTTTTAAATTATTTTAAAGACTTCTGTAAATATCTTAATTTCAGCAGTGACTGAGGCAGAGAGAGCAAGAAACCTCATGTCCAGTAAACTCCAGCTTGAAGTTAGCAGTAAATATAAAGAGGGAGAGATGGCTTTGTGTGCTTAAACAGGCTTGTGGGTCAGCTTGTGTCCTGAGGTAATTTATTGTATTCTTAAATATATTTAATTGTTTTAATTGCAGATTTTGGAAGATGAAATCCAAGTGGACTTCTACGTAGCTGTTCCTGCAATAATCCCTAAGCTAATACCATTGAGGAACAAACTGAGGCGGAAATACCCAAGCACAAAAAGACGTAAGAAGCCATTCTTTCTCACAGATCTCAGGCCCTGACCAAGATACAACTCTGGAGGTGACACTGAAACTTTTTTGATGAGGATGTAGAATTAAGTTGAGTTTTTGGCTGTGTGTGACTGAACCAGTTGTTTTGTCCTAGGTAAGAGTTGTTTTAGGAATCAAGAACTGTGCTTTTCTCCTACAACAGGCAAATGTGGCATTAGAATCAAGACAAGTTTGCCTGCTTGTTGCCCCTATGCTTGTTAGTCCTGATGCATCATAATAGTGTTGTGAAGTTACTCAAGAAAACAGAAATCACTTGAAGAATCACAGAATCACAGAATCACAGAGTGTCAGGGATTGGAAGGGACCTCGAAAGCTCATCCAGTCCAATCCCCCTGCCAGAGCAGGAACACCCAGATGAGTTCACCCAGGAAGGTGTCCAGGCTGGTCTTGAGTGTCTCCAGAGAAGGAGACTCCACACCCTCCCTGGGCAGCCTGTCCCAGGGCTCTGTCACCCTCACAGGAAAGAAGTTCTTTCTCAAATTTAAGCGGAACCTCCTGTGCTCCAGCTCACACCCATTGCCCCTTGTCCTATCATCAGTCATCACTGAGAAGAGCCTGGCTCCATCCTCCTGACACTCACCCTTCATATATTTATAAACATTAATCAGGTCCCCCCTCAGCCTCCTCTTCTCCAAGCTAAAGAGCCCCAGCTCCCTCAGCCTTTCCTCATCAGGGAGATGCTCCACTCCCTTAATCATTTTGGTGGCTCTGTGCTAGACTCTCTCAAGCAGCTCCCTGTCCTTCTTGAACTGTGGGGCCCAGAACTGGACACAATATTCCAGATGTGGCCTCACCAGGGCAGAGTAAAGGGGAAGAAGAACCTCTCTTGACCTACTGACTACACCCCTTCTAATGCACCCCAGGATGCCACTGGCCTTCCTGGCCACAAGGGCACAGTGCTGGCTCATGGTCATCCTGCTGTCCACCAGGACTCCCAGATCCCTTTCCCCTTCACTGCTCTCTAGGAGATCATTTCCCAACCTATACTGGAACCTGGGGTTGTTCCTGCCCAGGTGCAACACCCTACACTTGCCCTTATTATATTTCATCAAGTTTTTCCCTGCCCAGCTCTCCAGCCTGTCCAGGTCTCTCTGGATGGCAGCACAGCCTTCTGGCGTGTCAGCCACTAAGAAAACCATATTCACTGAGATAGTTGTGCTAACTATTGTGCAGTGTTGGGATGCCAGCTTCAGGACTGCTACTGCTCCTTCTACCTGCTCAGTACTGCTCAGCAACAGAGTTAATTATGCTTCTCTTCAGTACAGCCTGCTCCCTTATCAGTGTGGTCTCTCCTTTTTCATCATGCTCAAGACATTTCTTCTTCAGGTTTTCACAGCAACAACCATCAGTCTCTTAATGCTTTTGTCCTTCCTTACTGACTTATGTTATTTTAGCTATGTGTCAAGGGTCCATTTCATATATAGGGGCAGGGAAAAGGCTGTTTTTCAAACACAGAGCCTGTGAAACACTGAGTCTTGGGACATATTTCTTACTTCCCTGCCCCAGCTGTCCTAATGTTGTACAAGCTGCAAGACAGGGTTTTTTTAAGGCTTATGTAAATATCTTAATTTCAGCAGTGACTGAGGCAGAGAGAGCAAGAAACCTCATGTCCAGTAAACTCTAGCTTGAAGTTAGCAGTAAGTATAAAGAGGGAGAGATGGCTTTGTGTGCTTAAACAGGCTTGTAGGTCAACCTGTGTCCTAAACATTTGAGACAAACCCATTAACCTGTCCAAAACATTGCAACAGAGAATACTCCACGTCCTGTTTGGCACAAATGAAAGCTGTATTGCGCCGTTATAAACTGACTTAGGTTGTAGCTTTACCCAGAGTCAGTTTCTCTTGCAGCCATCCAAAGATGTGTGGGAGAAATGATACTGAGATTTGAAGCAGTTGAGTGATGGTGTGAACCTGTCAGATGAGCTGGGATGAGAAGTGGCTTTGGTGACTTGTGTGTAACCTTGCTGTCACGTAGGCACAGACTTCATTTTCAAGGAAGACTCAGGGCTTGTTCTTAAGTAGGTTTTGATCTTTCAAGCTACTTCAGTTGCATTAGGTAATAAAGCTTTGGTTTGTGTGTACATAAGCAGGTTCTTGATTTGAAGTGAAGCCTTTGTTACGTTTCCTGCTGTGTTAGCTGTTCATGTCTGCTGATTAACGAGGCAGGAGGAAATACAGCAATTATTTATATGGCATATCTGAGTGCACCACTGCCTTGTCCATGAAACTGCATTTTGGATTGGAGTTTAAAACTGCTTGAATTGAAAGATTTCCTTCTCTCTTTAGTAATATCACATTTAGCCACACTAATAAGCATTACTGACAACTTTTTTGCTCCCCCTTTTTTTTGTTAAATAGGTTCCCTGGGACATGATATTCCCAAAATGCTGCAACTCTTCAGAGAAGGTCTTGAGTATGCGGTAGAAGATGAGCGCGTAATCAAGACAAGAATAGCAAGAGTAAGTTGTTCAGCTTTCTGTACTGAGCAGAACTGAAGTTAGTATTAAAAGAGGGGGGAAAAACCTGTTTTTAATCTGTGTGTTCCTAAGATTTTTAACCATGTTCTTTAACTGACCTGTGAAGTAAATAGAACTCTTTGTTGTGTGACACCTTCAGCTGATGTGTTCAAGTGTGGTCACAGAAGATGGCTCTGCTAAAACTGAGAGCAAGGCACACCTGATAATAAAAGTTTAGGATGCCAAGAATGGAATCTGGATTTGCACTAGATTGCCAAGGAATCATAATAATGAACAAAATAGGATGAAAAAGGTACTTTTCCTAGTAATCACCTTGTAAGCTGACATCTTAACGTAGGCTTCCATTTCCTTCTGCCTTCCCCAGCACTCTTCTGTGAGTAACATAAAACTTACTTCATTTTTTTGTTTTAAGTGAATAAACTACAGGTTGTAAGTCCGTGGTCAGTATGCACAGGTGGATCAAAACCTGTTTGCTTTGAGCCAACCTATCATTTAATTTTGATAACTGTAGTCCTGGACTGGAGCTGAAAACAAGCATGGTTTGCATTATACCTGAAATATAAAATTAATTTGTGCTTTGCTGTCATATAAGAAATTGGGGTACAGAAGAGTATCTTTTCTCTCTTTTTTCTTTTTTCCTAAAGCCCTTAATATGTTTTCCTTAATATTTTTAATTTATTTTCCCTGCTGCAAATGATGTGGCTTGTTTTCACTTTGTGTCTTTGTAATCCTGCTGGATACTTGGTTTTCCTTTAACTGATAGTGGTACAGAAAGGCAGTGCACAGGACATCTGACCCCTGGAGCTTTGTCTGGTGGTGGTAATGATACACAGGTTTATTCTGGCTAGCTGCTCTGTGTGGTGTGTGTGGATTTAAAGGTCATACTCATCTATACAATCTCAAAACTGAGGTTCTTGGCACTGTTCTGTTGAAGTGTGTTCTATATTACAGGCAGGAACTATCTTTAGCTGTTTCTGAGTTTCCTGGACTGTGTGAAACACCTTGAATCCATAGATTAGTTTTGGTTTTAAGTATTGTGATGGTATTCTTTAATTTTTGCTTTGGGCTGCTTAAACCTTAATCATTTTATACTGTAGGTCAGCCTAAAAATACCTGCAAATTAAATTTACTGTCTTAATGTATAGTAAAGAAAGAAAAATCAGGTTTTTAATATATGGAATCTATTGAATGAAGAACTCTGACACCTTGACAGTATTCAGTGCAGTTGCAGTTGGTCCTGAGGCAGCTTCTGAAGTTAAAACCACGTCCTGTTAGTGATGTGAGGTGTTGGTGTCCCAGCTCTCCTGAGGTTCCTGTGTCTGGGCAGATCAGCCCCGCAGCTCCATGGCACGTCAGAAGATCTGGTGCAGCCAGAGGTGTGACTGTACAAAGTCAACAGTTGGTTCTCATCAGTGAACTCCTTGAGGTGGGTCACAAACAGTAGGGTGAGGGATTCTGACAGAGAATCTAAAATATTATTTTTTAAGATTTGAAGCTTAAAGCAGAAAAGAGATAAATGAGGACACTCAAGATCTCCTTCAGAATCAAGCTATCTGTGAAGGGCAGCTTAAAGATATTTTATTGAGAGATCTGACCTAGTTCCTGAGTCCAGATGAGGTGCTGCTGATCATTACAAAATCAATGGTAAGCCCAGTTAACATGCTCTGAGAACTGATGTAGCTTTCTGGCTGAACAATCACCAGGCAGCCCAAGTCTCTTTATGTGCCATGAGATAAAGCCATAAAAAAATAAAAGATAAAGCCATTAAAAATAAAAGATAAAGCCATAAAAATTCCCATTCCATTTTAGGACAGTCTTTAACAACTGCCTTGTCCTGTGGCTATTCAGAAAAGCTGATAGCTGAGTGGAGGTGCTAAAACTCTGATTTTACTCATTATTGCAGCCTTTATTTCTAGGAGGTTTATCCTTGGTGTGGAAAGCCCTCAGATGAAGAAAAGGCTCGAAGAAACATGGGTGGGTCAGTGCCAAAATGTATTTGTTCTGGCAAATTCCAAGTGGGGCAGGAGGGAGGAGTAGAAGACTTGTTCAGGGAACAGAGTGTGGACTGTCTATGTTATTGTGTATATTCTTAATAGTGCTTGCTGGAGGAACAGGCCATGTGAGAGAGAGAATCATAGAATCATTTTGGTGGGAAAAGACCTTCAAGATCATCAAGTCCAACCAAAAACCTGGCGCTGCAGAGTCCACCACTAAACCATGTCCCTCAGCACCACATCTGTGCATCTTTTAAGTACCTCCAGGGGTGGTGATTCCAGCCTGTTCCAATGCTTGATCATTCTTTCAGTAAAGAAATTTTCCTAATATCCAACCCAATTTTCCCTGGCACAACTTCAAGCTGTTCTCTCTTGTTCTGTTGTTTGTTGCTTGGGAGAAGAGACTGACCCCCACCTCTCTACACCCTCCTTTCAGGGAGCTGGAGAGAGCCAGAAGGTCTCCCCCTCAGCCTCTTTTTCTACCCCAGAAGTGGGTAGATTAAAACAACATGGTCACACAGGAAAGTATTAAAGGACTCTGAGTGGACACAGGAATAGGGAAAGTTGGATTGACTCACTTGGAATTTAATTGGTATTTCTGATTTCTTGTACATAAATCATGCTTCTGAGAAGTGCACTTGGCACTCTGTGGAGTTCTCCTGTTGAGTTAGGTTTGTCATACTTGTCAAAAACATTTTCACTTACCTTTGAATATTCTTTCATACTAATTTAAAATTTATTTGATTAAATAGTGTTAAAATATTAGAGGGACTAAAATGTTAGTAGCTGGGATGGACAAGTCCACTTCCTTTGAATAGCAACAATAGGATGTGCCACTCATGAGTAAAAGGCAGCATTATTTTACTTCTGTTGGATTTAATTGAAGGCTGCATAAAGCTTTTGGCTTTATTGGGGTTTTTATAGATGGATAGCCTTGACTAATTTGGGGTAAGATGCTGTGTCTGTTTCATTAGATCACACAGTGATACATCCAGTCTAAGGTCAGTTCAGTGCTGGGGTGGGGTTGTTTTTTCTTTCTTTCCCCTCCTCCCCCAGAGGGCCAGTCTTGGCAAATTACAGTTATGTTTAGAGAAGGTAATGAGCAATAAAAATGCCATTTTTAGCTAGTTTGCATTGGCATGGCTGTTGATTTTTGTGCAGTGTGTACTGGAAGCCACTTCTGGATCTGTGTGATTGATCAGTCAGTTGCAGATTGCAGTGGAGGTGAACATGGTGCATGACCTGAACTTCAGAGCTGCCAGCTTTGGGTTCTTGTTGTTGGTTTGTGGGGTGGTTTTTTGGGGTTTTTTTTGTTTGTTTGTTTGTTTTGTTTTGGATTTTTAAAAATTATTATTATTATTTTGTTGTTGTTTTTGATGTTTGTTTTTTGGGGGTTGTTTTTTTTTACTCTAGGTAGTGAAACCATTGTAAAACAGGCCATAAACTGAAGGAATTGATAGAAACTGCCATCAAGAAACCTTTCTCTTATTAGCTTTATTTTGATTCCATTAATTGTCTCTTACTCAGCCTATCTTTTTTTTTTGATGTATAAATTTATCTTGGTTTTGTCATCTTTTATTTGCTGCCTCCCAGACCATTAAGTATCTTGCATAGTAACCATGCACGTCTCAAATCAAACCTCTCCTCCCCACCCAGGCACAGGAATTCACTTTTTTATTTGCCTGTTGGGTGTAGAAGATGAATTAGCCTTTTTCTCTATAACCTTGGTGCCCCCAGCACTTCCCTGTCTCACTCTTTTTGGAGAGAGGTTGGTTGTGCTCTGGAACTCGCATTCCTGGCTCTGCAGAACCTATTGAATCCCGTCCTGTGCAACAGCATTACCATGTCTACTTGTGGGCTTTCTTACTGCCTGGTTGCCAGCTTTATTGTCCCTCCCTCTGATTATTAAAGCACTGAGTTAAATAGCTGGCAAGAATATTATTTTGCAGAGTGTTAATCATGTTGTGTTAATAATTTCTCATCTTCTACCAAGTGTTTCTGCCCTGCCATGACTGCTGTTCCCTACACATGTGTTACACTCAACCTGCCTGGTGGTGTAAGTCTGTGGTACAGTTCCAGTGCTCTGAATGATCTCTTGAGAACAATTAATAGAGTTTAGAAAAGCAGTTCTGTGGTTAAAGCTGGTGTTTTAATTGCAGGGCATCTTTTTGTTCTTCATTTGCATGTTTAGCCTGCAAATAGCTGAGTGGCTGTTATGTGTCTTCAGTTGGAGTCTTCTAAAGATCCCCTGGAAGATCAGAAGCATGGAGATTTCATACATCGAGTTTTAAACATGACCTGTTTTGGTGAAACTTGTATAATACTGAATATTATAGCTAAAAAGAGCTAATTAGCTAAAAAAAGCTAATTTCCTACGAGGCAGCAGAGTTAGTGGGAGGCCCTTTTAAAGACAAGTGTAACATGTTTCTTATTGAAAAAAAACCCAAACAAATAACTCCCCTGAAGCTTTTCACAGCACATTGCTACTCTAGATACAAGTGTCCTAAACTTTAAACAGTAAGACAGGTAATAATTCATTTCTGTGTTGTGATTGTAGAATATACTGTCATTTTCTAAGGTACTTAAGAAATATTAACTAATATCTTCATATTTTGAGGTGGGTCTTGTCTCATCATGTGTTGCACTTCTAAAACTTCATGAGAAGTTGTAAGGTGTTTTGAGTGACTTGCAAATTCTCTTATGAATGCTCCTGGACTTTGTTACAGGTGGTGAATGCCAAGGAGCTCACTGAAGTTGTACAGTTGAAGGTTCACTCAAGACACCTGAATTTAGTGTAATATTTGGAAGCAATCACTCTTTGAATCTGTACTTGAAATATAGTTCCTAATTAGTTATTACCACTGAATTGTTTTGTTGAAATGGTTCTAGGTGTTTTATTTGGAATTTGGTTCAGTGTGTTGAGTCTGTCAGCCAAGTGAAATGCTCAGCTTTAACAAACATGTTTTTGCTTATTAATTTATGCAAGATTAAGCACGTTGCAGTCAGCATCACAATGATAAAGACAAATGTGTTCTGGCCTGGGTAACAGAACTACTGCATTTGGCTTGTAAGTCTGCCAGAAGAGCATAAAGAGAGATGAATGGACCAGATCTGGGAGGAGAGTGGTCAAGGATAACAGTATTTCTGTTGCAGAGTAATGCATGCATTTACAGATAAGTGAGATATTAATAGCATCTCCTCATGCCACTCTGGGAGGTGACAGAGAGGAAGAGGAGACCCCGCTGATGCTTGTATGCTCCCCTGAAATTGAATTAATTCTGTGAGAATATATTTCTTTTTCCCCTTAATTTCATAGCTGGAACATCTAGAAAAAAAAATTGACTTTTCATCCAGGTCAAGGTGTGTAGATGATATGGGTGAGACCAGCTAGCAGTGTAAATAAAGCACAGCAGGGCACTATAGCAGCCAAACACATCTGAGAAATGCATGTTAAGCTCTCCAGAAGCTGAGAGCTCAGTCCTGGCTTTGACATGAGGGTGTTGAGGTTGGTGTGTCTCTTGATCATGAGTTGCAGGCTCCTGAACAGAGTCCAGATGAGATGGACAGCAGTCATGGTTTAAGATAAACTGGTGTATGAGGGAGGATGGAGGTACTAATTGTTTTGGCAGCAGTGTTGGTTCACTTCCAAGGATCTGTGTTTGGCCCAGTGAGAACCACGTGTGTGTCTGAAGTGAGGTGTGCTGAAGTGCTCTGTTGGGTGAAGATGTTGGGCAGAACGAGGAGCCATCAGCCCACAGGTCTTGTTGGAAGGTCAGAAATGCCATGAAGAGGAACCAGGGTGAGTGAAAAGGGGAGATACAGAATTGGTGTGTGCTTACAGCTCAGTGCTCCCATGTACTTCATGTGAAAAGTGGAAATTCTGTGTAATAAGATGAAAAAGTTAAGTAAAGGGGAAGGAACTTTAAGAGTTTTTAAATTACTCATTTGGTTCTGTTCAAGTTCTCAATGCCTTCAATTTGAGATGCTTGTGTTTTTTGAGCTGATGCTTGTGTTCTTTGAGTTGATTGGTTTTGTGGTCTTTGACAGCTACTTCGTGAAGCTCCTTTCCTCAAATACTTCATTTCAATATGGGTTTTGGGGGAAAACACTTGTACCTATATTGTTTTTTAAGACTTTTTATTGTTTTTTAAGACTTTTTACCTCTTCAGGGCTACATATTGTTACAGAGCCATGGGAATTGAATGCCATGAGCAGAAATATGGGGAGTAATGATATATAACCACATATAAGCTAATTTGTCCTCCGAGTCATTTGGATAAGGCTGTTAATGGGATTAGTAACTTCTCAACAGGGAACACAGAGAAACAGAATCCATCCAAATGCAGAATCAATATATCCCCAGTGCTTTCAGATTTATTTAAGTATCACTGTGGCTAACTTGGCATTATCCCTTTCCAGCTGGACATGCCGACTGAGCAGATAGTGGCCAATCTAAAGGCGGTTATCAACGATATCTGCACGTTCAAGCCCCCGATTTACGGTAAGCGGCCGTTCTCCTCACGGGGTAGCTGAAGTGACAGCAAATCAAGCTGAAGAAATGAGTGCTCTTTACTGCCTTGTCATTCAGTGACCTTGCTGCTTTGGGACAGGAGGAGGGAGTTGGTAGGCAAGTTGGTAAATCCAGAGCTAAGGGAGAGCCTGTAAGGGCGGGAATAGCATCTGTGACGTGAACGCTGGTCGCACCGCGGCGCTACGCACGCCTCCGTGGGAGGAGAGGGGTGAGATGTTGTACCAATTAAGTCTGCAGTCATGATGCTTAAATAGATTAAAGCCACACAAGGAAATCCTTAGGAGACATGGAGATGGTCAGCATCTGTGTGCATTGGTTTTACCCCACTGATGTGACCCTGTCATGGCTCAAGGCAAAGAATCTGAACCCAGAATCCACCTGCATTTGTGTAAGTTAAAACCTGTGCTTCACTTAACATCTAGGCTGATGTTAGCTACCCTCTTGGAAGGTATGCTACCTTTTTTTCTCCTATTACCAAGACTTATAAAAATTTCTGCTTCTCCAAAGGAAAAGCTGTTAATATTTATTTATTTATCTATTTATCTATTTATCTATTTATCTATTTATTTATTTATACTTCTTAGCAAAAGGATCAGGGTACAAAGGAGTAAAGGTGTGAGTTCTGTGTGTTGTTCCTGTGGGTTCTGCTCACTGTTCTGAGCAAAGAATGTGAACAACACTATCTGCTCTTTGTTTTAATGAAGTCAGTTTAGAAACCATGTCATCTGCTTAGCTGGAGTGGAAATGGTGATTTACAGACATCATTTTAGGGAAGAATAGCCTTGTTCAAGCTAAGAAAACATTTTTTTTAATATTAATATTGGCTTAATATCTGCAAGAAGAATCATCTCCCATCTTTTCCAGTGGTGCTGTTAGTATTAACCACTGTACAGAGAACAGAGCAGGAAAAGCCAAGCACACAAACGTGCCTTTAGGGGCATTTCAGCCCACATAAAAAGTCTGAGGGGTTGGCTGACTTGAAATATAAGTAAATAGAAGCAGGAAGATGTGGGATTTTTGTCTGTAATGAGTTTACATGTGAACTACACCAACTGGTCCAGTCAAGGTAAGTTCTTGTGGTCATCATGACATTTCTACTGATTTTGTGCTCTCAAGCTGGATTCTTGTGGTGGGTCTCTTACTGGCTTCATTAAAAATATTTGCCATTTATAGGAAGCAGACTTGATCATTAACACATTTTTACAACAGAGGAGTCTAGATATGCTTGCTAACTATCAAATCACTTAGACCAACTAGTTCAAGATACCTGTTCTTTAGTTCCTCTCAGACTTCCCATATGTAACAGCGTGTCTTCATGCAGCTGTGTACCCATCACTAAGTCAGCATTCCTCTGCAAGTCACTTGATCTAATTCAAGACTAAAAATACCACCAGGCAAACGTTCTCAGAATATAATGGAGATTTATTTAATATTCCATAAAGAAATCTGACTGGGTTTGTTTTTTAGCTTGTGTTGTCAGAAGGTTCCCTCAGCATTTCATGGTAGGATCCTGAATGGTTTCTTTTGTGCTCTTAGTCATGTAGGAGTATTGGGGTGATCAGTGAACTCCCCAGCCATATCTTACCAATCAGGAGCACTTCCCAAAGTGAGTTTACATATATTTCAGTTTTTGGAGGAGAGTGTGTGTGTGTGTGAAGCCTTCCTTATATGTTCTAAGGCCTAGGGGCACCAGTGATGTCAACTGCTGGTTAGGTGCTGAAGGAATAAGGTCACTTTTATGCCACCTTGATGGCACCAGAGTGTGAATTGCATTTGAACACCATCTTTCAGGGTGGATGTTAAACTCTGTACTGAAGGGATGTATCTACATGTATAGTGGATGTATCTACATGTACAGTTCTGATTCTAGTCATGTTCTTGATCCTGTATGGATTAGTACTAAGATAAATCAGTGTGGAGACATGAAAAAATGTCAGAGTGACTGAATTGGTGGTGTTCTTTGTTTTCTAGGTCCTATTGTGCAGAAGTTGGTTATTAGATCTTCAACCAGTGAAGGTTTGCTATTGAAACTCGATGGACTTCTACCTCAGGTGGAGAAAGTAGAAGAAGAAGAAGAAAATGCAGAAGATGATGACAAAACACACGTCCAAGAACCTGTTAGTACCTGATGTCTTTGCTTGTAGATCTGATGATCAAGCTTGGAAAGCAAATGGTGTACTTCAAATCATAATTCATGAAAAGAAAAAACAAATCCAACTTGTGAATTTCCCTTGTAAATTCTGTATAACCAGAAAGGTTGTTGCAAGCAGGAGTCTGTTGTCAAAACTGAAGACATTTTAAATTCCTTCTGTTGCTAGCTGAAAGCTCCCTAGTTTGTGTGGGGTTTTTTTTTTAATTTGCCATAATAGTTGTTTCTTCAATAAAAGTATTTCTGTAACTTTGGAAGCCTTGCCATCCAGTCTGTACAGTGGCAGCTGAAAGGCCAGCACACATCATATCCATAGTGCTGAGCTCTCTGTTGAAACTGCAGAATATTCAGTATTTCTGTTGTCTTGGCTCAGTCCCCTGCAGAGGAACTAACGCAGTTTAGTTGTGGAGAGCTGCTGTATAACTTGGCAATGAAGGAAACTGGGGTTTTTTTGTTTGTTTTCTCTGCCAAGTCAGACATGGCATTCATTTTGAGTTGCTGGGAGTAAGGTCTGCATGATGGTTGTGGTACCTCACTTGGTTTTCATTTGATCTGCATATGTAGGTACTGGAGGGGTACACAGAGGATTACTGCTCTGCTGCTTTGAGTCTCTCAATGCAGGTGACAAACTGTAATAGGTGGATTTTTTTCTAAGGAAAAATTGGATGTATTCTGTGGGAAGAATGATCATGCACCCTATCCTTCAAATAATGCTGTTTCATCTGTGCATAACTGATGTGATGCCCTCCAGAGAATCTAGTCAGTGAGTGGTTTGTTTGCACAGAAAAATAATAATCTGGAAAGCATTGTGCTTAAAATGTTTGGGGATAAAACCTGAGTGAAGCTACATAAGTGTCACTTTCTTGTCTGTTCTATGTTAGAGGTTCTTCTGGATGAGCTTGTGAATAACAACCTGGGCTAAGTGGATGAGTTTGGGGGAGTGGGGGTGGCCTCACAACAAGCAGCAGCAGCTCTCTGTCCTGTACAGGTGACTCTCAGAGGCAGATTCCTGTGCTAAACTTCCTCAGGATAACTTTTCTGTTTGTTTTCCCTAAAAATGCTGACTGATGCTGTAGGTGGATTTCACATGTTAGTGTCTGGAGACAAAGAGCACATGCATAAAGGGAGCAGAGAGCAGCTAGGAGCTGTAGGGCTGTGCTCTGTGCTAGGTTGGTTATCTTGGAGGGGCACTGGGCTCTGTAGACATGGATAGAAGTCACTGTTCAAGTGGCTGGATGGAGGGTCCCCATCCCTTTGGCCAGTGTATGGTTTGGGGGGGGGGGGGAAAGGCTGTGGGGGTCACTTTTGGTTATTGAGCAGTTGAACTTTGTTCCTCTGCCTCTTAGTAGCTATGCATACCACTTAGATTTGGTGGAAAACCTTGAAAAGAAAAGTCTTTTTAATTGAAATGGAGGTTTCTTAGCAATAGCACAGTTGGTAGATTCCTAATGAGTTGAACCCTTGTTGGGATCCTGAGGCTGGGGGTTTAATTAAAATGCTCTTAGTCATCAGGTCACTATGGTTAGAGGGGGCTTGCTCTGCTCTTGTCTTCCCCTGGATAAACCTCAGGGTCAGAGCAGCTCGCAGGGAGCAGTGTTATGGTAAGGCTGGCACAGGTTATGGTATTTAAGGGACATAACACACAAACAGATGAAGACAGCTTAATGGCA
This sequence comes from Caprimulgus europaeus, assembly GCA_907165065.1. The sequence continues at coordinate 82,257,529 of OU015526.1, forward strand.
CATCAATTAAACCACACTTTTCAGCATAAGCTGCTCTGAATACAGAAGCAAATGCTATTGAGAAAAATTGTGGCACACTTTGAATTTCAGCTGTCACTTGTGGACCAGAATTGGCTTTAGCAGGGTGGAGAGAGCTTGGTTCAACATGTCAACTCAGGTTCATTGTGATGGAGACCTCAGAGTGCAGAGGTGAAAATCAGAGTAAGCCTTTTTAGAGCTGAAATCCATATGCATGGATAACTTGCAGTGAGTCCATGCAATGGTTGTTACCAGTAGCTATTTGCCTTGAGGTCTTGGAGTGGTGGTGGTAACCTGGTGAAATAATGCTTAATGCTAATCAGTGACAAAAGGGATCCTGGAGAAAGAGGAGATGGCAAAGCAGGACAGCTTACCATGCCTCTGGGTCCACTCCTGTCACCAGTGCTGCATGCTGCTCTGCCCTTGCTCCCTGACAGGATGTACCTGGAAAAACACAGGAAAGGGACATGGATGACTGTGTGGGGAACAGCTGATGTCTGGACAGAAAACCACCTCAAACTCAACAGCTTGAACCCCACAGGCAGTTACTGAGGTAACCTCTCAGGGTGATAGGAGGATGTAACATTTCTGACTTAGGTACCTGTCAGTGTTGCCCAGGTGAGGCTTAAAACTGGAGTGGTGTTACCTGCTCAGTGCATCATGGGAATGAAGTCACTGGGGCAGTAAATGGGAATTCAGGAGCACTCCCTGGATTCAAACAATGAGAGCAGCTCAGGGAAAGAATCAGTGGATTAATCTCTGAGGGAGCATTTCAGGTAACCGTGCAGGTGTAGATGCTGGTGGGCCGAGTCAGTCACAGGGAACAGGTGGCAAGTAGGAAGGTAGAGGGGGAGTTCACTCTGCTTCCCTCTTCTACAAGGAGGATACTACACAGGTTAAACCCTGGTTATAACCATAACAGACAGACTGATCTTGTGTTTAGTCTGTGCAGTTAATGAAGATTAAAAGTGCTGTCTCTGGGGAAATGTGACCTTTGGTTGTGGCTGAGTGTGAAGGACTCAAGGCTGACTTGCTGTGCAGGGAGTTCTGCCCTTGGTCAAGGCAGACTGTTGTGCATCATTTCTAGTGAAGCTTAATCAGATATTCTACTTACTTGAGAACTTGGCTTAAGAGGTAAAATACTAATTAACTGTAAGAAGCTCTAATTAGTGATCCCTGAGGAAATGCAAACTGTGGAAACACTACAAGTAGTTTAAGATTAAGTGTGCAGCTGGCTGGGTTTGAACGGGTCTATACTAAGCGGCAAAGAGGGGTAAAAGGATGCATTTCTGAGCTACATCACCCAAAACAATGTCAGTGTGATTAGACTTAAGATATTAATTGCATGTGACAGCCACGAGCTCTGTCCGAGCCCCCAGCCCCTCCCGAATGACCCCGCGGGGGACGGCTCGGGGCCGGGGGCTGGGGCCGGCGGGAGGAGCAGCGGTGCAGCGGCATCCGGCTGCTGAACCGCCACCGGCTACCGGGCAACCTCCGGTTCCTCCGCGCGGTCGCTGGGAAATGGAACCGCGACCGGGAGGGACCGGGGCGGCGGGAGGGGCCGGGACCATGACCATACAAGGAGAGGGAGAGGCGGGGCCATGCCTATATTAGGAGTGGGCGCTCTCAGGCCGGCCCCGGCAGTGGGGGCCGTGTCTATATAAGGAGTGGGCGGCCCGACGGGCGGGACCTGGCGGCGGCGGCGGCGGCCCCGGAACGGTGAGTGCGGACGGCGGGGGCGGCACCCGGCCCGGGACAGCCGGGAAATAAAACCCGGAAGGGCGAAGCGCGCCGCTTACGTTCTCGAGCACTGCGGGGCTCGGTAACAGGCTGTGGGGCTCCGGGCACGGAGCAGAGAGCGAGTCCCGGGCTGCCGGGGTCGGTCCCGGGTGCGGTTCGGGCTCCCGAGTCCGGGGCTCGGGTCTCAAAGCCCGGCCCGCGGGTGCTGAGGTTCAGCAGAGCCGGGGCTGGGCCTGAGAGCGCCGCCCCGGGGGGCTGCGGAGCAGAGAGTGAGTCCCGCAGCGCCGGGGGGCCCCAGCCCCGGCTCCCGGGGCCGGTTTTGGGGCTCCGAGCCCCGTTCCTGCGCTGGGCGGGCGCAGGGGCCGGTGTGAACAGGGAGCGGATCCAGGGGGTCTGGGGCTCCGGCAGCTGCACGTGTTCGGGGCTTGGAAACAGAGACCGAGTCTGGACACCGGGTCCTGGGGCCGGGCCAGAGACAGACACCCCGTCCTGCCGCCGCAGCTTATTCCTTTTCTTTCTCTTCCTGCTGCTGCTGTTAAGGTGTTTCCCCCCACGCTTGGTTTTCATTTTTTAATCTATTTTTTCTGGGTTTTTTCCTGGCTTTCCTTGTCTTCCCACCCCCCCCCTCTTTTTTTTTTTAATTGGTTGGTTTTTTTCTCTGGGACCCCCAGGCTCTCTCCCACTGCTGCTGTTTTTCTTCCTGCTGTTTAGTTTTGGGGTTTTTTCCTTGTGTTTTTTTTTAAATCTTTTTTTTTTTCTGGGATTTCTTCCTGGTTTTCCCTGTCTTCTTTCCCCCCCCCCTTTTTTTTTCTTATTTTCTCTTAGGCCCCCAGCCTCTCCCCCCACCCCACTTATTTCTTGGTGTCAGAAACAGACACCAAGTCCTGTGTTTCGGGGGCTTGAAGCACAGACCAAGTCCCTTGTGTTTGGGCTCAGAACCAGAGACCAAGTCCTGTGTTATATGGGACTCAAAACAAGAGACTACAAGTCCTGCATTTCACAGCCTGGTAACCAGGCTCATGTGGCCTCAGAAATGGACACCAAGTCCTGTGTTTTGGGGGCCTGAAATGGCTCAAAAATAGACATTAAGTTCTGTATTTTGAAACCAGGCTCACTGGGGCCTCAGAAATAAAGACCCAGTCCTGCATGTTTGTGTCCAGAACCAGACACTAAGTCCTACATTCCACAGTCTGGAAACCAGGATCATTGGGCCCCCAGAAGTAGAGACCAAGTCCTGCATTTTAGGGGCTAAGAACCTGGCTCACTAAAAAACTAAGTCCTGCGTTTGGGGCAATTGGGCACCGAGGCCCGGCCGCCAGTCCCCGCTCCCCGCCCGAGACCCGGCGCCGGAGCGCGGCTCCTCCTGCCCACGGCACCGGGACTAGGACGGCGAAGCCGGACTCAGAGCTGTGGGGCTTGGGAAAAGCCGGGCCCGGTGCTACCGCGTCCCTGCAAGGCGGCACAGAGCCCCAGGGCCCGCAGCCGCCCCCCCGGGAAGAAGCGGACACCGGCCGGGACTGACCCGCCAACCCCGGCAACAACGAGGCCCCGGGCGCGAGAAGCGCGCGAGGCCCCGGGCGCGAGAAGCGCGCGAGGCCCCGGGCGCGAGAAGCGCGCGAGGCCCCGGGCGCGAGAAGCGCGCGAGGCCTCGGGCGCGAGAAGCGCGCGAGGCCTAGCACGAGACCCGAATCCACCGCGAAATCCCAACCCCCACCTCACCGCTCCCGAGTTCCGCACGGCCCCAACAAAAAGCTCCGGCCCACGACAACGCTCTGTCCCGGGACCGGCAGCGGCCGGGCCGGGCTCTCCCGGCGGGGCCCAGGTGAGGCGCGGGGGGCTCGGGCCGGGCTCTCCCGGCGGGGCCCAGGGGAGGCGCGGGGGGCTCGGGCCGGGAAGCGGGGAAGGGGTTGGCGGCCGCGGCCGAGCGGGGCCGCGGCCCCGGGAGGGTTTCGGGGCGGAGGTGGGCGGGCGAGTACAGGTGCCCAGGCGGTCGCGCCGCCGGTGGCTCCGCCGAGGAGCCGGCGCTGCCGCGGGGCTCGGGGCGCCGGGAAATAAAGCCCTGACGGCCGGAGCCCGGCGCTCCCCGTCCTCGCCCGAGCCGCCCGCGGCTACACGGGGCCGGGCCCGCTCCGCGGGTCCCCCCAGTCAGTTCCCAAGCACCGCCCGACACCGCCGGGGCTCCCGGGCCCGTCCCGACATCACACGCGGGTCTGAGGGGGGTTCGGGGCTCTCTGGGGGCTTTTCTCTGGGACTCGAGAGCCGGTGCTGGGCAGCACAGAGCGAGCCCCTCATTTCCCAGACCTGAGAACGGAGCCCCGGGGCTCTGTTTGTGGGGCTGGGAAAGGGGCTCCCGGGCTCTGGAGCAGAGAGCCAGTCCTGTGGCTTTGGGCTCAGAAACGGAGACCCTGTCGGCTGTTTCTGGGCTCAAACCCAGGGGCCAGCTTGGCAGTGGCTGCAGGGGCTGGGGGAGGCGGGAGGGCTCGGGGCTGAGGGCCAGTGGGAGGGGGGTGGGCAGCTTGCGTGGCCCCCACCGGAGGTGGTGGCCTGGGCGGGTTGCGTGGACCCTCACCGGAGGTGGGGGTCCGGTCGCGCTGGTCCCCAAAGTGAGGGACGCCGGCATGCACCAGGCAAAAATCAACGCAGGAGATAGTCTCTGGGCGAAAAAGCACTTTTCACAGGGTTTGTGTGTCCAACTGTTTATTCAGAACCGGAATAGTTATTCCATATTTAGACAGTGTACAGTTATGACAGGTCATATTCATATGCCAGGGATGACAGTGAGTGATTTACGACTTGGGCTAAAGCCAACTTCATTGAAACAAGCACAAGCTGCAATGGGCTGGAGCTGGAACTGCAGCCAAACTGGAACTGAGCATCAGCTGGAGCTGGACAGGAGCTGAAGCAGCAAACTGAGCTGGAACTGCACTGGAGATGAAGCCAAGCTGGAGCCATCCACAAACTGGAGCTGTAACGAGCCAGAGCCATCCATAAGCTGGACCTGGAAGCAGAGCAGAAACAAATAGGAGCCAAAATGGAACTGGCACCATCTATGAGCTGGACCTGAAAAAAAACAGGGGCAGAAATAACCAACCTGAAGCTGAAACGAGCCAGAGCCATCCAGGAGCAGGAGCAGCAAAAAAATTGAGCCATCCATGAGCTGGAGATGTCCAGGAATGGGACTTGAAAGCAGAGCAGAAACAAACAGGAGCTGCAAATGGGCTGGAGCCAAAACCGAACTGGAGCAGGGCAGGTGCTGCAAGTGACACACACACGGGAGCCCAAACCAACCAACCAAAACCAAATGGGAGCCCAGACTGAGATGGAACTGAACATGGTGGGTTTGGGTGGACTCAGCCTTTCAGCTTGCAGCCAAACACAGCTGCTCTTTCACCCTCCCTCGCCCAGGGAGGAGGGGAGAGAATTGGAAAGAAAAGGGCAAGGAGACTCAGAGATTGAGATAAAAAGTATTTACTAATTAAAATAAAATGATAATTATAACAACACTGATAACAGAAAATGCAAATGAGTGATGCCCAGTGCAGTTGCTCAGCACCCGCCGACCGCTGCCCAGCCTGTGCCAGGCAGTGACCCCGGAGCAGAGACCGTCCCCAAACTGAGACCCCGGAGCAGATGGGGGCAAATCCTCTTGTTCTTCTCCCTCAGCCGTGGGAGGCTGGATGGCTGCTCCGCTTGCATCACCACCCAGCACTATGATGTCATCACATGTCACAACCGCTCACCCTCTATGTCTGAGGGGTCCCAGAGGGCCGGGGAGCAGCAGCAGCGGGAGGCATGGCCAGGTACAGGCGGAGCCGCAGCCGGAGCAGCCGCCGGAGGAGAAGAACCCGCTCCGGCTGCCGGAGGAGAGCCCGCTCCAGCCGCACCCGTTACCGGCGGCGGCGGCGGCAGAGGTCCTACAGCCGTAGGAGGAGAGGCCGAGGTGGAGGCAAAAGCCAGGGGTGATGCGTCCCCAAAGGCCTCGGGGATGTGGGCGGTGGAGCAGTGGCGAGGCAGGAGGGAGCCGGATGAGGGATCCACAAGCGGCTCTGTGCCCCCCAGGTTACCGGTCTCGACGCAGAAGAAGGATGAGGATATGAGGAGAATGACGAGGAGGATGTTGGCACCATGACCAACCACAGTGCCACCATCATCCCGTACAGGGGTGTCTCGGCCATCGGCTGCCCCGGGAGACAACATGTCCCCAGAAGCCAGAGCCGCCTGTCTGAAGACACCCCCACCCTGCTGCTGCCCAAGGGGCTAATAAACTCCTGAGCCCCCTCTCCTGCCTCTCTGCTCATTAACCGGTGGCCGGCAGCCCTGGGCTGTGGGTCACAACCCTGCGCCGGATCAGGGACAGGGGGCCTGGGCTGCTCTGAGCCCCGGGGGGGCTCCTGGCCCCACCAAGCCCATCTCCCCGAGGAAAAGAGCTCCCCAGTCCTGCCTGGGCCAGCGGGTGTCCCCAGGGCCCTTAGCTCCCGGACAGACCCCCACGGGATCAGCAGCGTTGGGGGAATCGCTGCGGTTTTGTCCACCACAAAAAGTGCCTTTCAGCAGGATGTGCCCCGGGGTGGGGGGGGCGGGGACAGGGCTGCACCCGGGGGGACTTTTGGAGAAACCTTTAAACCACAGCTTCAGCCCCGAGGACAGGGAGGGGGTAAGAAACCTCTCAGCCCTACAAACGCCCCTTTCCCTTTTGTTCACATGTTTTTGTTCACCAGTAACACCAGTGGCAGCAGCACAGGGCAGCACCCAAGGCCCCAGAACCAGCCCAGTTCTCGGCTCCCCTGAGGGACCTGCCCCCGGTTCCGGGGTGATGCTGGGGGGAACCCGACCAGGGCTGTCCTGCCCGGGCTGGGGGGGCTCGGGGGCCAGTTTTTGGGATGCTATTACCTTTTTCTGATTTTCAGCATGTCAGTGTATTTCTCCTGGGTTGTGCTTTTTTATTATTATTATTTGTCATTATTTTGGCGTGGTTTGTTTGTGGGGTTTTGGATTGTGGTTGGGTTTTTTTGGTTTTTCCCCAGGCAGGGGCTGTGCAGGGTCAGTTTTGCTGCTTCACCAGCTTTTCCCCTGGACCGGCTGCACGAGGGGTGGGGCAGGTGGGTTTCTGTTCATTTCACTTCTTTTGCACCTCTGCTTTCTATTTTTATGCTTTTTATTTTACTCTTTTTCTTTTTTCTGTTTTTTTGTTTGTTTTCCTTGTTTATCTTCTTTTTATCCTCTATTTTTCTCAAGTCTTTTTTCCCCTTTTTCTCTTTATAATGTTTTTTCTTGTTTTTTTTTTTCTTTATTTTCCCTGCCTTTTTTTTTACCTTTTTCCGCCTCCTTTTTTTTTTTTTTAATTATTATTTTTCTTCTGGCTCCCCAGCTTCCCCCCCGCCCCCGAGCAGCAGCAGCTGGGGCACCACCGCAGCTATGGGCACTCCACGGCCGATGAGGAAGGACCCGCCCCGGGAGGGGCTCGGCTGGGGGCGGAGCGGGGAAGGGGCAGGGCCGGGCCGGCGGGTGCTTCGGGCCGCTCCGGGTGCGGGGAGCGGGTCAGGGAAGCGGCGGGTTTTCCTCCAGGACCGCCCCCGGCATCGCGCCGAGGAGCCGCGGGAGCCGGGACCGGCCCGGTGAGAGGGCAGCGGCCACAGGGGAGCGCCGAGCCGCCCGGCTGGACCGCGCTGCCGCGGCACCGGCGCCGCGGGAACGGCCCCGAGAGCAGCTGCTCGGGGCGGGAGCGAGTTCCCGGGGCGGAGGGCGGCCGGCAGCGCTTCGGCTCCGCTCCCGGGGGAGTTTGCCCGGAACCGGAGGGCGGGGGGAGTCGGGAACGGCGCCGGCCGCGAGAATCGGTGGGTGCTGGAGGGTTTCGACGGCGCCGAGTCCCGTTTGCCGAGCCAGGCCCAGCTCGGCAGGAGTGGGGCTGCCCACCGGCGCGGGGGCGGGGGGCTGCGGGACAGAAACGGGGGTCCGTGCCCGGGCCGTGAACACCCCCGGCACTTCGGCGAGCGGGGAAAAGGGGACGGGGGAGCCCGGGGGGTGCGGGGGTCCCTCGGCAGCGGCATTGCGGGCTGGTTGGGAAAGAGAAACCGGCCGGGGCAGCGGGAGCGGCGGTGAGGCCGCGTCCCGGGGGCGGGGGGGTGGAATCGTCCCGGAAAGTGTCAGTTCGGGTCGATGGGTCCGTGCGGAGAGCGGGGACCTGTACAGACCCCGCTATGGGGGGGCGATGACCATACAAGGAGCGGGGGAGGCGGGGCCATGTCTACACAAGGAGTGGGTGGGCACAGGCCGGCCCCGGCGGGCGGGGCGATACCTATGTAAGGAGTAGGCGGGCCCAAGGGGCGGGGTCAAGCGGGCGGGACCAGGTGGTGGCGGCCGCGGAACGGTGAGTGCGGGCGGCGCGGTGGGGGGGGTCCGTCCCGGGGCTGCCGGGGAATAAGGCTCAGATGGCCGGAGCACGGCGCTTTCGTCCTCGAGCACCGCCGGGGCTACCGGAAGCGCCCCCAGCCCCACCCGCGGGGCTCGGGAACCGGCTGAGGGCTTCCCGGCCGGGCTCGGAGCAGAAAGCGAGTCCCGGGCTGCCGGGGTCGGTCCCGGGGGAAGCAGCCGGGTGTGGCTCGGTCTCCCGAGTCTCGAAGCCCGGCCCGTGCGGGGCTGGTCCTGAGAGCGAGTCCCGCAGCCCCGGGGGGACCCAGACTCGGCTCCCGGGGCCGGTTTGGGGGCTCCGAGCCCCGTTCCTGCGCTGGGCGGGCGCAGGGGCCGGTGCGAACAGGGAGCGGATCCAGGGGGTCTGGGGCTCCGGCAGCTGCACGTGTTCGGGGCTTGGAAACAAGCCGCGGCAGCTTATTCCTTTTCTTTTTTTTTTTCTCTGCTGCTGCTGTTCAGGTGGTTTTTTTTTCCCCGCTGTTTTTCATTTTTTGATCTATTTTTTCTGGGTTTTTTTCCTGGTTTCCCTTGTTTTCCCCCCCCCCCCCCCCTTTTTTTTTTTAAATTGTTTGTTTGTTTTCTCTGGGGCCCCCAGTCTCTCCCCCACTGATGCTGTTTTTTCCTTCTGCTGTTGTTTAGTTTTGGGGTTTTTTCCCATTTTTTTTTTAAATCTATTTCTTCTGGGAGTTCTTCCTGGTTTTCCCTTATTTCCTTTTTTCCCCCTTTTTCTTTTTTCTTGTTTTCTCTTGGGCCCTCAGCCTCTCCCCCCACCCCACCTATTTCTTGGTGTCAGAAACAGACACCAAGTCCTGTGTTTTGGGGGCTTGAAGCACAGACCAAGTCCCTTGTGTGTGGGTTCAGAACCAGAGACCAAGTCCTGTGTTATATGGGACTCAAAACAAGATACAAGTCCTGCATTTCACAGCCTGGAAACCAGGCTCATGTGGCCTCAGAAATGGACACCAAGTCCTGTGTTTTGGGGGCCTGAAATGGCTCAAAAATAGACATTAAGTTCTGTATTTTGAAACCAGGCTCACTGGGGCCTCAGAAATAAAGATCTAATCCTGCATGTTTGTGTCCAGAACCAGAGATTAAATCCTGTGTTTGGGGGGGGCTCCAAATGAGAAACCAAGTCCTGTGTTTTGCAGCTTCAGAAATAAAGACCAAGTCCTGCATTTTGGAGGTGGAAGCACCAACAAAGTCCTGCATGTTTGTGTCCAGAACCAGACACTAAGTCCTACATTTCATAGTCTGGAAACCAGGATCATTGGGCCCCCAGAAGTAGAGACCAAGTCCTGCATTTTAGGGGCTAAGAACCTGGCTCACTAAAAAAAACCTAAAAAGTCCTGCGTTTGGGGGACTTGAAGCACAGACCAAGAGCCTTGTGTTCAGAAACAGAGACTAAGTCCTGCATTGGGGGGTCTGGAACCCAGGCTCATTTGGTCAATCTGGGGGCTCAGAACCAAAAACTAAGTGCTGCATTTTAGGGGCTTAAAGCAGACGCAGAGCCCTGCATGTTTGTGGTCAGAACCTGAGACTAAGTCCCACATTTTGCAGTGTGGAAACCAAGCTCACCAAAGCAGTTGTTTTGTGTTTACAAAGGGAGACTAAGTGGTACATTTTGGGGGTTTGAAGCAGAAACTAAGTCCTGCATGTTTGTGGTCAGAAACAGATACTAAGTCCTGCGTTTTGGGGGGTGCAAAATGAGAGACCAAGTCCTGCGTTCTGCAGTGTGGATACCAGGCTCACAAAGGCAGACTAAGTGCTGCACTGGGGGGCCTTGAACCTTGGCTCATTTGGCCAGTGCTAGAACTGAGAAAGAGAGACCAAGTTGTGTATTTTGGGGGCACATTTGGCTTCTTTAAGGCTGAGCATGAGAAACTCAGTCCTGTGTTTTGAGGGGCTTGAAGCACAGACCAAGTCCCTTGTGTTTGGGCTGAGAACCAGAGACCAAGTCCTGTGCTGTAGGGCTGAAAGCAGAGAACCAGTCTTGTGTTTGGGGGACTGATACCAGGCTCATTGGACCAGTGTTAGAGCTGAGAACCAGAGACCAAGTGTTGTGTTTGGGGCTCCTTTGGCCAGTGTTAGAGCTGAGCAAGGCAGACCCAGCCCTGTGTTTGGGGGCTTGAGGCAGAGCCCCGGCCCCCCCGTGTCAGGGCTCAGCAGGGAGCCCCGCTGCTGTTTCTGGGGTGGCAGCTGTGGGCAGGGGGTCAGCACCCACAGCCCGGCTCTGGGCCCAGGGAGCAGGAGACTGGGCTGACCCCAGCCAGGGCAGACAGTGCCCGTGAGAGTGTGTGGTCTTTATCCAGCGCCTGCACGAAGCCACAGCCTTTATTCTGTGACCGCAGCACCGGCAGAGCCCCAGCTCTCCGCGCAGGACCACGCCTGGAGCCCCAGCCGGGCACCCGCAGCCCCACGCAGGCAGCTGCCGCGGGCAGGAGCGAGCAGCGCGGCAATTGGGCACCGAGGCCCGGCCGCCAGTCCCCGCTCCCCGCCCGAGACCCGGCGCCGGAGCGCGGCTCCTCCTGCCCACGGCACCGGGACTAGGACGGCGAAGCCGGACTCAGAGCTGTGGGGCTTGGGAAAAGCCGGGCCCGGTGCTACCGCGTCCCTGCAAGGCGGCACAGAGCCCCAGGGCCCGCAGCCGCCCGCCCGGGAAGAAGCGGACACCGGCCGGGACTGACCCGCCAACCCCGGCAACAACGAGGCCCCGGGCGCGAGAAGCGCGCGAGGCCCCGGGCGCGAGAAGCGCGCGAGAAGCGCGCGAGGCCCCGGGCGCGAGAAGCGCGCGAGGCCTCGGGCGCGAGAAGCGCGCGACGCCTAGCACGAGACCCGAATCCACCGCGAAATCCCAACCCCCACCTCACCGCTCCCGAGTTCCGCACGGCCCCAACAAAAAGCTCCGGCCCACGACAACGCTCTGTCCCGGGACCGGCAGCGGCCGGGCCGGGCTCTCCCGGCGGGGCCCAGGTGAGGCGCGGGGGGCTCGGGCCGGGCTCTCCCGGCGGGGCCCAGGGGAGGCGCGGGGGGCTCGGGCCGGGCTCTCCCGGCGGGGCCCAGGTGAGGCGCGGGGGGCTCGGGCCGGGAAGCGGGGAAGGGGTTGGCGGCCGCGGCTGAGCGGGGCCGCGGCCCCGGGAGGGTTTCGGGGCGGAGGTGGGCGGGCGACTACAGGTGCCCAGGCGGTCGCGCCGCCGGTGGCTCCGCCGAGGAGCCGGCGCTGCCGCGGGGCTCGGGGCGCCGGGGAATAAAGCCCTGAGGGCCGGAGCCCGGCGCTCCCCGTCCTCGCCCGAGCCGCCCGCGGCTACACGGGGCCGGGCCCGCTCCGCGGGTCCCCCCAGTCAGTTCCCAAGCACCGCCCGACACCGCCGGGGCTCCCGGGCCCGTCCCGACATCACACGCGCGTCTGAGGGGGGTTCGGGGCTCTCTGGGGGCTTTTCTCTGGGACTCGAGAGCCGGTGCTGGGCAGCACAGAGCGACCTCTCATTTCCCAGGCCTGAGAACGGAGCCCTGGGGCTCTGTTTGTGGGGCTGGGAAAGGGGCTCCCGGGCTCTGGAGCAGAGATCCAGTCCTGTGGCTTTGGGCTCAGAAACGGAGACCCCGTCGGCTGTTTCTGGGCTCAAACCCAGGGGCCAGCTTGGCCATGGCTGCAGGGGCTGGGGGAGGTGGGAGGGCTCGGGGCTGAGGGCCAGTGGGAGGGGGGTGGGCAGCTCAGAGACTGAGATAAAAGGAGACTCAGAGATTGAGATAAAAAGTATTTACTAATTAAAATAAAATGATAATTATAACAACACTGATAACAGAAAATGCAAATGAGTGATGCCCAGTGCAGTTGCTCAGCACCCGCCGACCGCTGCCCAGCCTGTGCCAGGCAGTGACCCCGGAGCAGATGGGGGCAAATCCTCTTGTTCTTCTCCCTCAGCCATGGGCGGCTGGATGGCTGCTCCGCTTGCATCACCACCCAGCACTATGATGTCATCACACGTCACAACCGCTCACCCTCTATATCTGAGGGGTCCCAGAGGGCCGGGGAGCAGCAGCAGTGGGAGGCATGGCCAGGTACAGGCAGAGCCGCAGCCGGAGCAGCCGCCGGAGGAGAAGAACCCGCTCCGGCTGCCGGAGGAGAACCCGCTCCAGCCGCACCCGTTACCGGCGGCGGCGGCAGAGGTCCTACAGCCGTAGGAGGAGAGGCCGAGGTGGAGGCAAAAGCCAGGGGTGATGCGTCCCCAAAGGCCTCGGGGATGCGGGCGGTGGGCGATGGAGGGGTGGCGAGGCAGGAGGGAGCCGGATGAGGGATCCACAAGCGGCTCTGTGCCCCCCAAGTTACCGGTCTCGACGCAGAAGAAGGATGAGGAGATGAGGAGAATGACGAGGAGGATGTTGGCACCATGACCAACCACAGTGCCACCATCCTCCCGTGCAGGGGTGTCTCGGCCATCGGCTGCCACCTGGCCTGAGAGATGACATGTCCCCAGAAGCCGCCTGCCTGAAGACACCCCCACCCTGCTGCTGCCCAAGGGGCTAATAAACTCCTGAGCCCCCTCTCCTGCCTCTCTGCTCATTAACCGGTGGCCGCAGCCCTGGGCTGTGGGTCACAAGCCTGCGCCGGATCAGGGACAGGGGGCCTGGGCTGCTCTGAGCCCCGGGGGGGCTCCTGGCCCCACCAAGCCCATCTCCCCGAGGAAAAGAGCTCCCCAGTCCTGCCTGGGCCAGCGGGTGTCCCCAGGGCCCTTAGCTCCCGGACAGACCCCCACGGGATCAGCAGCGTTGGGGGAATCGCTGCGGTTTTGTCCACCACAAAAAGTGCCTTTCAGCGGGATGTGCCCCGGGGTGGGGGGGGCGGGGACAGGGCTGCACCCGGGGGGACTTTTGGAGAAACCTTTAAACCACAGCTTCAGCCCCGAGGACAGGGAGGGGGTAAGAAACCCCTCAGCCCTACAAACGCCCCTTTCCCTTTTGTTCACATGTTTTTGTTCACCAGTAACACCAGTGGCAGCAGCACAGGGCAGCACCCAAGGCCCCAGAACCAGCCCAGTTCTCGGCTCCCCTGAGGGACCTGCCCCCGGTTCCGGGGTGATGCTGGGGGGACCCCGACCAGGGCTGTCCTGCCCGGGCTGGGGGGGCTCGGGGGCCAGTTTTTGGGATGCTATTACCTTTTTCTGATTTTCAGCATGTCAGTGTATTTCTCCTGGGTTGTGCTTTTTTATTATTATTATTTGTCATTATTTTGGCGTGGTTTGTTTGTGGGGTTTTGGATTGTGGTTGGGTTTTTTTTGTTTTTCCCCAGGCAGGGGCTGTGCAGGGTCAGTTTTGCTGCTTTTCCTCTGGACCGGCTGCACAAGGGGTGGGGCGGGTGGGTTTCTGTTCATTTCACTTCTTTTGCACCTCTGCTTTCTATTTTTATGCTTTTTATTTTACTCTTTTTCTTTTTTCTGTTTTTTTGTTTGTTTTCCTTGTTTATCTTCTTTTTATCCTCTATTTTTCTCAAGTCTTTTTTCCCCTTTTTCTCTTTATAATGTTTTTTCTTGTTTTTTTTTTTCTTTATTTTCCCTGCCTTTTTTTTTACCTTTTTCCGCCTCCTTTTTTTTTTTTTTAATTATTATTTTTCTTCTGGCTCCCCAGCTTCCCCCCCGCCCCCGAGCAGCAGCAGCTGAAGCACCCCCGCAGCTATGGGCACTCCACGGCCGATGAGGAAGGACCCGCCCCGGGAGGGGCTCGGCTGGGGGCGGAGCGGGGAAGGGGCAGGGCCGGGCCGGCGGGTGCTTCGGGCCGCTCCGGGTGCGGGGAGCGGGTCAGGGAAGCGGCGGGTTTTCCTCCAGGACCGCCCCCGGCATCGCGCCGAGGAGCCGCGGGAGCCGGGACCGGCCCGGCGAGAGGGCAGCGGCCACAGGGGAGCGCCGAGCCGCCCGGCTGGACCGCGCTGCCGCGGCACCGGCGCCGCGGGAACGGCCCCGAGAGCAGCTGCTCGGGGCGGGAGCGAGTTCCCGGGGCGGAGGGCGGCCGGCAGCGCCTCGGCTCCGCTCCCGGGGGAGTTTGCCCGGAACCGGAGGGTGGGGGGAGCCGGGAACGGCGCCGGCCGCGAGAATCGGTGGGTGCTGGAGGGTTTCCACGGCGCCGAGTCCCGTTTGCCGAGGCAGGCCCAGCTCGACAGGAGCGGGGCTGCCCACCGGCGCGGGGGCGGGGGGCTGCGGGACAGAAACGGGGGTCCGTGCCCGGGCCGCGAACACCCCCGGCACTTCGGCGAGCGGGGAAGAGGGGACGGGGGAGCCCGGGGGGTGCGGGGGTCTCTCGGCAGCGGCATTGCCGGCTGGTTGGGAAAGAGAAACCGGCCGGGGCAGCGGGAGCGGCGGTGAGGCCGCGTCCCGGGGGAGGGGGGGGGGGGGTGGAATCGTCCCGGAAAGTGTCAGTTCGGGTCGATGGGTCCGTGCGGAGAGCGGGGACCTGGACAGACCCCGCTATGGGGGGGCGATGACCATACAAGGAGCGGGGGAGGCGGGGCCATGTCTACACAAGGAGTGGGTGGGCACAGGCCGGCCCCGGCGGGCGGGGCGATACCTATGTAAGGAGTAGGCGGGCCCAAGGGGCGGGGTCAAGCAGGCGGGAACAGGGGGCGGTGGCCCCGGAGCGGTGAGTGCGGGCGGCGCGGTGGGGGGGGTCCGTCCCGGGGCTGCCGGGGAATAAAGCTCAGATGGCCGGAGCACGGCGCTTCCGTCCTCGAGCACCGCCGGGTCTACCGGAACCGGCTGCAGCCCCACCCGCGGGGCTCGGGAACCGGCTGAGGGCTTCCCGGCCGGGCTCGGAGCAGAAAGCGAGTCCCGGGCTGCCGGGGTCGGTCCCGGGAGCACCAGCCGGGTGTGGCTCGGTCTCCCGAGTCTCAAAGCCCGGCCCGTGCGGGGCTGGAGCTCAGTAGAGCCGGGGCTGGGCCTGAGAGCGGGGCCGGGGGCTGCGGAGCAGAGAGTGAGTCCCGCAGCCCCGGGGGGCCCCAGCCCCGTGTTTGGGGGCTCCGAGCCCCGTTCCTGCGCTGAGCGGGCGCAGGGGCCGGTGTGAACAAGGAGCGGATCCAGGGGGTGTAGGGCTCTGGCAGCTGCACGTGTTCGGGGCTTAGAAACAAGCCGCGGCAGCTTATTCCTTTGCTTTCTTTTTTCTCTGCTGCTGCTGTTCAGGTGTTTTTTTTTTTTTTTTCCCGCTGTTTTTTCATTTTTTAATCTATTTTTTCTGAGGTTTTTTTTCCTGGTTTTCCTTGTCTTCCCCCCCTTTTTAAAAAAAATATGTTTGTGTTCTCTGCGGCCCCCAGTCTCTCCCCCACTGATGCTGTTTTTTCCTTCTGCTGTTGTTTAGTTTTGGGGTTTTTTCCCAGTTTTTTTTTTAAATCTATATTTTCTGGGAGTTCTTCCTGGTTTTCCCTGTCTTATTTACTTTTTTCCCCCTTTTTCTTTTTTTCTTGTTTTCTCTTGGGCCCCCAGCCTCTCCCCCCACCCCACCTATTTCTTGGTGTCAGAAACAGACACCAAGTCCTGTATTTTGGGGGCTTGAAGCACAGACCAAGTCCCTTGTGTTTGGGCTGAGAACCAGAGACCAAGTCCTGTGTGTTATGGGACTCAAAACAAGAGACTACAAGTCCTGCATTTCACAGCCTGGAAACCAGGCTCATGTGGCCTCAGAAATGGACACCAAGTCCTGTGTTTTGGGGGCTTTAAATGGCTCAAAAATAGACGTTAAGTTCTGTATTTTGAAACCAACCTCACTGGGGCCTCAGAAATAAAGACCAAGTCCTGCATGTTTGTGTCCAGAACCAGAGATTAAATCCTGTGTTTGGGGGGGGCTCCAAATGAGAAACCAAGTCCTGTGTTTTGCAGCTTCAGAAATAAAGACCAAGTCCTGCATGTTTGTGTCCAGAACCAGACACTAAGTCCTACATTTCATAGTCTGGAAACCAGGATCATTGGGCCCCCAGAAGCAGAGACCAAGTCCTGCATTTTAGGGGCTAAGAACCAGGCTCACTAAAAAACTAAGTCCTGCGTTTGGGGGACTTGAAGCACAGACCAAGAGCCTTGTATTCAGAAACAGAGATTAAGTCCTGCATTTGGGGGTCTGGAAACCAGGCTCATTTGGTCAATCTGGGGGCTCAGAAACAAAAACTAAGTGCTGCATTTTAGGGGCTTAAAGCAGACACAGAGCCCTGCATGTTTGTGGTCAGAACCTGAGACTAAGTCCCACATTTTGCAGTGTGGAAACCAAGCTCACAAAAGCAGTTGTTTTGTGTTTACAAAGGGAGACTAAGTGGTACATTTTGGGGGGCTGAAGCAGAAACTAAGTCCTGCATGTTTGTGGTCAGAAACAGATACTAAGTCCTGCGTTTTGGGGGGTGCAAAATGAGAGACCAAGTCCTGCGTTCTGCAGTGTGGATACCAGGCTCACAAAGGCAGACTAAGTGCTGCACTGGGGGGCCTTGAACCTTGGCTCATTTGGCCAGTGCTAGAACTGAGAAAGAGAGACCAAGTTGTGTATTTTGGGGGCACATTTGGCTTCTTTAAGGCTGAGAATGATAAACTCAGTCCTGTGTTTTGAGGGGCTTGAAGCACAGACCAAGTCCCTTGTGTTTGGGCTGAGAACCAAGTCCTGTGCTGTAGGGCTGAAAGCAGAGAACCAGTCTTGTGTTTGGGGGACTGATACCAGGCTCATTGGACCAGTGTTAGAGCTGAGAACCAGAGACCAAGTGTTGTGTTTGGGGCTCCTTTGGCCAGTGTTAGAGCTGAGCAAGGCAGACCCAGCCCTGTGTTTGGGGGCTTGAGGCAGAGCACCGCCCCCCCCGTGTCAGGGCTCAGCAGGGAGCCTCGCTGCTGTTTCTGGGGTAACAGCTGTGGGCAGGGGGTCAGCACCAACAGCCCAGCTCTGGACCCAGGGAGCAGGAGACTGGGCTGACCCGAGGCAGGACAGACAGTGCCCGTGAGAGTGTGTGGTCTTTCTCCAGCGCCTGTACAAAGCCGCAGCCTTTATTCTGTGACCGTAGCACCGGCAGAGCCCCGGTTCCCCCCGCTGGACCGCACCCGGAGCCCCGGCCGGGCATCCCCAGCCCCAGGCAAGCAAGTACCACGGGCAGGAGCGAGCAGCACAGCACTTGGGCACCGAAACCCAGCCGCCGGTGTCCGCTCCCCGCCCGAGACCCGGCGCCGGGGCGCGGCTGCTCCTGCCCGCGGCACCGGGACTAGGGCAGCGAAGCCGGGCTCGGAGCTCTAGGGCTTGGGAAAAGCCGCACCCGGCCCTGGTACTACCGCGGCCCTGCGGCTCCACGAGGCGGCAGAGAGCTCCGGGACCCGCAGCCGCCCGCCCGGGGAGAAGCGGACACCAGCCGGGACTGACCCGCCAGCCCCAGCAACAACGAGACCCCGGGCGCGAGAAGCGCGCGAGGCACAGCACGAGACCCGGACCCAGCACGAGGCTGAGGGCGAAGCTCAGACCCACCGCGAGACCCCGGCCCCCACCTCACCGCTCCCAGGCTCCGCACGGCCCCAACAAAAAGCTCCGACCGACGACGACGCTACAGACAGGCGTACCGAGCAATAAAAACCACCCAGAGCTCCCGCCCCGGTACCCGTGTCCGCCGCTCTGGCTGCCGGTGCCGTTCTGGCGGCTGAAGAAGAAGCGAGTGCGCAGGGCGGGGCGCGGAGGGACGGGGCCTCAGCGCGCCTGCGCGGGGCAGGGCCGAGCACAGGTGCGACGGGGCGGGGCCGGGCACAGGTGCGAGGGGGCGGGGCCCAGTGCGCCTGCGCGGGGCCGGACCGGGCACAGGTGCGACGGGGCGGGGCCGCAGGGCGCCTGCGCGAGGCCGGGCACAGGTGCGACGGGGCGCGGGGGCGGGGCCGCAGGGCGCCTGCGCGGGGCGGGGCCGAGGAGATTTGAGCCCCGGCGGCCGCCGTCTGCTCCCTTTGCTCACTCTGTCCCGGGGCCGGCAGTGGCCGGGCCGGGCTTTCCCGGAGGGGCCCAGGTGAGGCGCGGGGGGCTCGGTCCGGGCTTTCCCGGCGGGGCCCAGGTGATGCGCGGGGGGTCGGGCCGGGCTCTCCCGGCGGGGCCCAGGGGAAGCGCGGGGAGCTCGGTCCGGGAAGCGGGGCAGGGGTTGGCGGCCGCGGCTGAGCGGGGCCGCGGCCCCGGGGGGATTTTCGGGGCGGAGGCGGGCGGGCGACTGCCAGTGCCCGGGCGGCCGAGCTGCCGGTGACTCTGCCGAGGAGCCGGAGCTGCCGCGGGGCTCGGGGCGCCGGGGAATAAAGCCTGGAGAGCCGGAGCCCGGCGCCCCCCGTCCTCGCCCGAGCCGCCCGCGGCCACACGGGGCCGGGCCCGCTCCGCGGGTCTCCCCAGTCAGTTCTCAAGCACCGCCCGACACTACCGGGGCTCCCGGGCCCGTCCCGACATCACACGCGGGTCTGAGGGGGGTTCGGGGCTCGCTGGGGGCTTTGCTCTGGGACTCGAGAGCCGGGGCTGGGCAGCACAGAGCGAGCCCCTCATTTCCCAGACCTGAGAACGGAGCCCCGGGGCTCTGTTTGTGGGGCTGGGAAAGGGGCTCCCGGGCTCTGGAGCAGAGAGCCAGTCCTGTGGCTTTGGGCTCAGAAACGGAGACCCTGTCGGCTGTTTCTGGGCTCAAACCCAGGGGCCAGCTTGGCCATGGCTGCAGGGCCTGGGGGAGGCGGGAGGGCTTGGGGCTGAGGGCCAGTGGGAGGGGGGTGGGCAGCTTGCGTGGCCCCCACCGGAGGTGGGGGCCTGGGCGGGTTGCGTGGACCCTCACCGGAGGTGGGGGTCCGGTCGCGCTGGTCCCCAAAGTGAGGGACGCCGGCATGCACCAGGCAAAAATCAACGCAGGAGATAGTCTCTGGGCGAAAAAGCACTTTTCACAGGGGTTGTGTGTCCAACTGTTTATTCAGAGCCGGAATAGTTATTCCATATTTAGACAGTGTACAATTATGACAGGTCATATTCATATGCCAGGGATGACAGTGAGTGATTTACGACTTGGGCTAAAGCCAACTTCATTGAAACAAGCACAAGCTGCAATGGGCTGGAGCTGGAACCCAGGAGGAGCTGGAACTGCAGCCAAACTGGAACTGAGCATCAGCTGGAGCTGGACAGGAGCTGAAGCAGCAAACTGAGCTGGAACTGCACTGGAGATGAAGCCAAGCTGGAGCCATTCACAAACTGGAGCTGTAACAAGCCAGAGCCATCCATAAGCTGGACCTGGAAGCAGAGCAGAAACAAATAGGAGCCAAAATAGAACTGGCACCATCTATGAGCTGGACCTGAAAAAAAACAGGGGCAGAAATAACCAACCTGAAGCTGAAACGAGCCAGAGCCATTCAGGAGCAGGAGCTGCAACAAAATAGAGCCGTCCATGAGCTGGAGATGTCCAGGAATGGGACTTGAAAGCAGAGCAGAAACAAACAGGAGCCAAAACTGAACTGGAGCAGTGCAGGAGCTGGACCTGAAAGAAAAACAGGGGCAGAAATAACCAACCTGAGGCTGAAACAAGACAGAGCCATCCAGGAGCAGGAACTGCACATGAACTGGAGATGTCCAGGAATGGGACTTGACAGCAGAGCAGAAACAAACAGGAGCCAAAACTGAACTGGAGCAGTGCAGGAGCTGGACCTGAAAAAAACAGGGGCAGAAATAACCAACCTGGAGCTGCAAATGAGCTGGAGCTGACACAAGCTGGAACTGTCCAGGAATGGGACTTGAAAACAGAGCAGAAACAGGAACCAACAATGAACTGGAGACAAAACTGAAATGGAGCAGAGCAAGAGCTGGTCCTGGAAAAAAAAAAAACAGACAGAAATAACCAACCTGAAGCTGAAACGAGCCAGAGCCGTCCAGGAGCGGGAGCTGCAACAAAATGGAGCTGTCCAGGAATGGGACGTGAAAGCAGAGCAGAAACAAACAGGAGCCAAAACTGAACTGGAGCAGTGCAGGAGCTGGACCTGAAAGAAAAACAGGGGCAGAAATAACCAACCTGGAGCTGCAAATGTGCTGGAGCTGTCCACAAACTGGAGCTGACACAAGCCAGAGCCGTCCATGAGCTGGAACCACAAATAAACAAGCTGCAAATGAACTGGTGCTGTGCAGAAGCTGGACCTGAAACAAAACTGGGGGCAGAAACAACCAACCTGAAGCTGGAGCCACAAGAGGAGCTGAAGTGAGCCAGAGCTGGAGCCATAATGAACTGGAGCTGTCCAGGAATGGGACCTGAAAGCAGAGCAGAAACAAAGGGGAACCACAAATGAGCTGGAGCCAAAACTGAACTGGAGCAGAGCAGGAGCTGGAAACCAAAGGGAGCCCAAACCAACAAACCAACCCAGCAAACAGGAGGCAGAGCTGGGGCAGAAACCAACGAGCTGGAGCCACAAAGAAACTGGAACTGGAAATCAGCTGGAGACAAAACTGCACTGGAAATGAAAATGAGCTGCAGCCAAAACTGAACTGCAGTTGTCCACGAGCTGGGCCTGAAACAAACAGGGCAGAAACAGTGACCTGAAGCTGCAAACAAGCTGGAGCCACAAACTGGCACCACTCACAAGCTGGACCTGAAAAAAAACTGGGGGCAGAAACAACCAACCTGAAGCTACAAATGAGCTGGAGCAAAATCTGAACTGGAGCAGTGCAGGAGCTGGACCTGAAACAAATGGGACCAACAAACAAACCAACCAAATGGGAGCCAGAGCTGGGGCAGAAACCAACGAGCTGGAGCCACAAAGAAACTGGCACCATTCACGAGGTGGACCAGAAAAAAACATGCAGAAACAACCAACCTGAAGCTACAAATGAGCTGGAGACCCAGTGAAGAAGAGGAGCTGAAACAAGACAGGGTCATCCATGAGCTGGAGCCACAACAAAAAGGAGCTGCACATGATCTGGAGCAGGGCAGGAGCCGGACCTGAAAGCAGAGCAGAAACAAACAGGAGCTGCAAATGGGCTGGAGCCAAAACTGAACTGGAGCAGGGCAGGAGCTGCACCTGAAACACACGGGAGCCCAAACCAACAAACAAACCAAAACCAAATAGGAGCCCAAACCGAGATGGAACTGAATGTGGTGGGTTTGGGTGGACTCAGCCTTTCAGCTTGCAGCCAAACACAGCTGCTCTCACCCTCCCCTCGCCCAGGGAGGAGGGGAGAGAATTGGAAAGAAAAGGGCAAGGAGACTCAGAGATTGAGATAAAAAGTATTTAGTTTTCAAATAAATTAAGTAAAGTTTAATTAAATAATTTAAGTTATTTAATTAAAATAAAATGATAATGGCATATTCTGTTATTACTGTGGAGTGATGCCCAGTGCAGTTGCTCAGCACCCCCCGACCGCTGCCCAGCCTGTGCCAGGCAGTGACCCCGGAGCAGAGACCGTCCCCAAACTGAGACCGCGGAGCAGCGAGAGCCCGAGAGACCCCCGAGGGAATCCCCCGGCTCCCGGTCACCCCTGTGACCGTGCTGACAGGACGGGACACGCTCTGGAGTATTTCCCTGGCACATCCCAGTGCCAGCTCTGGGGTTTGCTGTTCCCTGCGCTTCTCCCTCCCAGTCCCAGTGCAGCTGAGAACCGGCCAAACACAGCGGCCTTGGGCTGCAGCAGCACCTCACAACATCAGCACTTGATCAACATTCTCCTCATAGCAAACCCCCCCTGAACCCAGAGCACAGCTGTGCTGGCCCCTGAACAGACAATGAACTCTGTCCCAGCAAAGCCAGGGCACTGGAACCAGTGGGAGCCCCAACAACCCACCTGGAGCCGCAGCCGAGCTGGAGCCACGCAGTCCCCGCTGCATCTCCGGGCGGGCGCGGGCCGGGCTGTCCCCACGCAGGGGGCCGGGCTGTCCCCACGCCGGGGCCGGGCTGTCCCCACGCAGGACCAGGGCTGTCCCCACGCCAGGGGCCGGGCTGTCCCCACGCTGGGCAGGCGGCATCATCGGCCTCAGCACAGGTGGCTCCTGGCATGGCTGGGGCTCCCCTGTCCATCTGTCCATCCCTGCAGAGGAACAGACATGGGACAGTCAGAGCTCCTGGTGGCACCACACAGCCTGGCCCAAAGAGCCCCCGAGCTGCTGCCCTGCAAACCCTGCTGCCCCCGGGCACAGGCAGCTCTGCTCAGCCCCCTCGGCAGCAGCAACCCAGCACCTCACCCTGTGATGGGAAGGGAGGGAGAAACGGGGATGGGGCACCAGAAACGTCCCTTTTCTCCCCAGAAGGGTGGGCAAGAGCCAGGATCTGGCTGAAAACCCACCGGGCACAGCAGCAGCAGGAGCACACACCGACTCCAGCAGCCCCAGGCTGGGGATGGGGCTGGCACCACACCAGTGCCAGTGAGGTCTGGGCCGGGGTACAACGCTGCCCTCCCCGTCCCCTGGCCGCCCACCAGCAGGACGAGGGGCAAAGCCAAAGCGCCCCGAGCACAAAACCGCAGCAGCTCCACTCCCCGCTGCCTCGGGGCACTCACCTCACCGGGCACGGCCTCCCCGCCGGCGTCCCCTGGCACTTGGCACCTCAGGGCTGGGCTCCTCGCCTTCTGGCACCCTCCAAACGTTCAGGTCCAACACGTTTTGACTCATCTCTGGCACCCACACGACCCATCCCTGGTCACAGGAGCACTTGGCACAGCCACTCCTCAGCACTCTCGCTGCTGCTCTGTTGGTCCAGTCACCCCCAGAGCCCTCAGGTGTCCCAGAGTGTCCTTTATCCCTGAGGGACAGCTCTCAGCTTCCACAAAGCAAAGTCCTCCTGCCCAGGGCCGGGCTGTCCTCCAGTCTGTGTGACTTCAGCAGCAGCACTGCCCACGTCTCCAGTCAAACGCCACCAGCTCGTCACACTGCGGGGCACAGAGGGAACCAGCACAGAGGAGCAGAGTTTCCTGGAGGGGAAATAAAGAAAAGTCTGGTAACAATCCACGCACAAATACAACAAGTGCTGTACAAAGTCAACACCTGAACCTTCACTCTTCAGTTTTAACCTCACACACCTTAACCAGAACCCGTGGCAAGCCAGCACACACAGGGGACTGGTCACCAGCTGCTTAAACACAGCAGCTGATAAACTGTGTTAACCAAAAGGAAACCAAAATGCAGTTCCTGACAGCCCTGAACTCACCAGAATCCCCTCCAGAAAGGCTGCTCCTGTGCAGGTGACCTGAGGGACGGCTGCAGCAGTTCTGCTCCCAGCTCAGCTGCTCCAGCAGCACAGGGGACATGTTCCCCCCAGCCCTGGCCCTGCTGGGAACCAGCAGCAGCTCCTGGGTTTGGGAAGGAAGAAACAAAAACCACTCTCAGAACCTGTGGACAAAGCCAGGCACCAGCAGACAGGTGGGGCCCATCCAGGTGCCTGCAGCTCTGCTGGCTCCTCCTGCCCCCTGTTCCTCACTGTGAGTAGGGCAGCACCAGGGGTCCCTGCTCCCATCTCTGGACAGCCCCTGGCAGTGCTGACAGTCAGTCCTTCACCCAGCCTGTGCCTCTGGATGCTCAGATGGGCTTTGGTGTCCAGGGATCGCCCGGCCTGTGCAGCCCAAACCATCCTGGCCTGGCCGGGGCTGGGCACGGGGGCAGCCCAGAGCCGTGGGGATAAAACGTCTCATTTTGGGGCCGTGGCAAATCCAGCAGCACCTGCATGACACGGGAAACACAGAATGTGCAGCACAAACGCGTTACCTGCCCCAAAGGAGACCCCGGCCCCGGCTCCCGGCGCTGCTGCAGAGCCCGCACCCGCCAGCCCCCAGGAGCCCTCCCGGCATGGCAGCACCCGCAGCCGCGGCCCCCACCCTACCGCCCCCCCCGGCCCCGGAGCCCCCCCGGGGGGACGCCCGTCCCAGCGGCAGCACAGGCCGGGGACAGGCGGGGTGTCCCCGGGAGCAGCTCGAGGGTTCCGCCCGAGCACAGACCCCGCTGTCCACCGGCGGCTGCAGCGTCTCTCACGGCTCGGGAACCAGAGCCGTGCCGAGCAACGGCGGGAAGCTCCCCCGGACCCGAGAGCGGCGGCGGCGGCTCCTCCTGGGGTGGGAAGTGGGGCACAAGCCCCGGTCCCCGCCGCGGGAGTTCCCAGGAGACGGTCACCCACCGCCACCCCCGGCCGAGCCCCGCGAGGCTGCTCCTGGACAGAGCCACCGCCTCCCACCGCCCCGACCTGGGGTGCCGAACCCCACCCCGGACACCCTCGGGGAGCCGCGGCCAGCCCCGGACAACCCCCGGGAGCCGTGCCCGGGCTCGGGCTCCACCGGGGGAACGGCGAGGCCCCCAGGCCGCCCGTAGACGGGCCCCGAAGGTCCGGGAGCGGCCGGAGACCCCCTCCCCGCCGGCAGCGACCCCCCTCTCCCCTCAGGGCCCCCCCGGTCCCGGTACCTGCACCCGCCGCACCGTCCCGCGCGCGGCTCTGACGGCGGAAGCTCTCGCGGCGGAGGCGCCCCCTGGCGGTTGCGAGCGGTACTGCGCCCCGGGACCTGTTGAAGCCTCGGGGATCGGCGGCACCTGCCGCGCGGGGGGCGGCCCCTCCCGCGCCCGCCAATCAGCGGTGCCGGGGAGCAGCCAATCGCCAGGCGGGGCGGGAGCGGCCCCCTCCAGTGTCGCCGTCTGGCGGACGAGAAGCGGCACTGCAGCCGCCCCCTCTCGCCCCGCGGGCGCCATCTTGTGTCCCGTCAGGTTCCGCAGCGCAGCCCCGGGGCGGGGCCCGGCCGGGCCGAGCGGGGACAACGAGCGCTGTGCCCGGAGCCCGGCACCGGGAGAAAACCATTTCAGCCCCGTTGGTGTCAGTTTGGACGGAAACAGCGTCACCCTCGGCCTGGAGCAAGGGCGGAGCGGCGGGAAGAGCTGCAGAGCGGTCAGGCCTGTGCTGCTGTGACAGCTGAGCTGCGCCGGCAGCACAACAGGACACAGACCCAGGGCATCGGGGAGAGAATTGGAGGGTCAAGGTGAGGAGACCTGTAGATTGAGGCAAGAATAATTTAATAATTAGAGTAAAATAAAATTAAAATATAATATGTATATGCATATGTATATGTACATGTATATGTATATGTATATGTATATGTATATGTATATCTAGATGTATGTCTATATGTATATCTATATATGAGTGATGTACAGTACAGTTGCTCACCACCCACTCAGAGGAGCAAAAAGGAACCCTGAAATACAAATCACAATCCTGGAAAAGCGAGTCTGAGCGATTCCCGAGAGAATCCTCCCCCCCTTTCCTGTCAGCCCTGGTTCATGTACTGACCATGACATAATAACATATGGAATATCTTATTGCCATATCCAACTGTCAGTGCTGGGTTTTGCTAACTACTGCACTTTTCTCCACCCCTCCCCAGACCTCTGCACTTGCACACGACCCAAACTCCGTGTCCTTGTGCCTTATTGACACTCTTCTCATCACAAATCCCACAGTGAAACCAAAACACAGTGCTTTCTAGCTACTACTAGGAAGAAAATTAATTCTATCCTAGCAAAAAACAGGACAACTGGCTAAAGGAGAACGAGATGGGTGTTCCTCAGGGATGGATGTGGCCAAACTGCAAATAAGAGGGAGCCGATGAAAGGAACAATGGACAGATGGGTGTCAGGCTGCCACAAGGGAGGTTCAGCACAGAAATGCACCCAAAAGACAGGTTTGCAGTTGTAGCATCAGCCTTGTGTGTGGGCACTCCCTCCTAAGCCCCAGGCAGTCAGGAAACCTCTTTCCTGGTGAGGAATTGAGGAGGAAGGAACGCTGCCTCAAAGCCACCCCAGCGGGTTCCAGCAGCAGCCGCCCTCCCCTGTCTGCTCAGACTGGGCCCGGCTGGTTTTTAAGCTGCTGTGTGCAGAAATGTGCTCAGAGGCCTCCAGGACTCCCCTGAACAGAGCTCTGGTGCTGTCTCCCTGCAGCTGGGATGCAGCTTTCAGGGCTGCCCAGCATCAGGTCCCACCTGAGCCATGAAGTCCAATGCTGAAGGTCTCCAGTGTCTCAGATCAAAGGTCTCTGCTGTTCTGCAGCCGCACGACATCTCCTGTCCCAAACACACCTTGTGTCTGCACTGCTGAGCCCCCTCAGCCTCTGACTCTGTCTCTACAAGTCCTGCTTCCCTCATTTCATCCCCCCCAAAATAAACCCCCCACAGACACCAACACAGTCACCCCAGGCCCATTTTCCTCCCAGCCCCGAGCAACCCATCTGGCTCAGAATAAATCTCCAGTGACAGCTGCTGTCACTGGCCACAGAAAATCCCTGGGGCCAAAAAGAGTTTCCTTTTAAATTCTCCCCTAATCCCAGCTGGAGAGAAGGGGCAGTGGTGCCACCCCGGGGGGAAGGAGAGCACAAAGTGTCCCCACTGGCCTGTTTAGTTCTTGAAATGCCACTCGAGAAACCTTTTCCAGTGCTGGCTCTTCCTTCACAGCTCAGAGCGCATCTGCTCCCTCCCAGTGAGCATCACCACGTCAGGATGGGTGACCAGGAACTCACTGGCTCCACTGACAGTTCAGAATTCACAGAGGAGCATTTCTTGCCAGCTGGAAAGATCCCACAGTAAAAATATTGGAGGGCACTTTTTGCTGATGTTTTCCTAGGAAAAAGCTCCCCAATTTCCTACCTAAATGTGCTCAGGGCCAGCTCACACCAAGCAGGGACCTTTCAGTGCTCTCCTGCAGCTGCACAGGTTGGGTTTGTTTCCTGGTGTTCCCTTCTGAGCCCCAAGCACAGAGAAGAGCGAGATCCTGCCCCAGCTGTCCGGGCTGCCAGCGGGGAGCTCTGGGCAGAGTCTCCCCTGCAAAGGGCGTCCTCTGCCCGTCCTGGGGCAGCACCTCTGGGCACTGGGGCTGAAGGAACCTTTCCTGGCTGTGGGGCTGTGACTGACACAGACTGCTGCAGGTGAAGGCTTTCCCATACTGCAGGGACCTGCCAAAACCACCTCCTCCACCAGAAATAGCTCCTGTCCTGCTGTCCCAAGGTCCCACCGAGCTGCTGACTCCTTCTCACTCCCCTGGGTGAATGAACCCAGAGCTTCTCCTCCCTGGTCTTTCTCACCCCTGAGCTCCCAGACTGAGCAGCCAGAGATCTCTGCTGTGACAGGAATCATGGCCTCAGGCTCAGGGGGAAGTTGGATCCCGTTTTTATGATCCCCCCTGCCAAGGCCACCCCCCCTCCCAGCCAGTCCTCACGCAGCAGGGGACGCTGGCACGTGTCCCTGTGACCCCTGAGAGGACAGGTGACCCCTCTGATGGGTGCAGTGGCAGACAGACAGCAGCGAGCTGCAGCTCACACACACTCCTGGTTGGGAGATCAAACCCAAATCCCTCCCCTGAGCTGGGTGTATTTTGAGAGCGATTGCTCCGGTCCCCAGAGGAGAGGGGACATCACCCCTGAGGCTGTCACACGTCTGCAGTGACATCCCACACAGCAGCAGTGTCACCTCTGCTTCAGGACCTGCCAGCACAAACCCAAGTGTGTGACACAGCCCCAGCACAGCTCATCTCCTGCCCAGCAACTTCCCCTTTAAGGGCTGAAAGACTTTGAGTTAGGAGGAGAGATCAGAGCACAAGAGAACCCCACAGTGCACCCACACTTTGTGAGCCACTCTGGGGAGAAGAAAGCAAAGATTCTCACCATCACACCCGTGAGCAGCTCACCCAGGACACAGATCTGAGTCCTGCTCTGCTGGCTGCAGACTCCCATCCCCACAGCAGCAGCACCTCTCAGTGTGGGCACACACAGAAATCCAGCACCTCCAGATGAACATTTCAGTTTTCCCTGGCAGAAAAGGCTTCTTCTGAAGGAGGTGTTTCAGATTTCAGATGATTTTTCTCTCTGTCAGCCCAGATGGGGCTGTTACAGCCTCACAATGTGTCCTTAGCCATGTACCAGAGCACACAGAGCTCATCTGAGTGTGAGATCGATGCTCCCACCCCCAGGCAGAACCCACAGAGACCTCCTGGCCTCTGCTGCAGCCCCCCGTGCTGCGGCCGCGCGTCCTGACAGCCTGGGCCTGGCACTGGGTGTGCTGGGGTGGCTCTGGGAGCTGGAGAAGAGGAGAAGGTTTCTCCCTCATCTCTCTCTGTCCCCTCTTTGATTGCTTTAGCTGGGTCTGTCTCATTTCCACTGCTGCTGGTGGATTCGAAGGACAGAGGCAGAACAAGCAGCACAGATCCAGGGCCCAGTCTGTGCCCATCGATCCTTTTCCTCCTGTCCTGAGAAAAACCAGGAGTGAGCTCCCCACAGGGCCAGCTCTGAGCACAGGGACCCCAGAGAGGGCTGCGTACAGGGAGCTCTGTGAGCAGCACCCAGAGCACACCCACGCTCCTCACTGCTGCCCTGCCTGTGCCTCACCCCACAGAGGGCACTTGGGCACCTCCTCACCAGAGACGGGGTCTCTGCCTCAGCCCCCACCCCCAGGGACGCTGCCAGCCTTGCTGGGGAGCCAGCCCTGGAGATGTCAGTAGAGATGTGGGAGCTGCTTGGTTCCAGCTATGCCAGAGCCACCCCACCAGGTCCCCATCACCCTGACGGCCTCACCTGCAGCCTCCCCCACCCACACCCGTCCCCATTGGCCCCAGCTCTGTATTTAAGCTCAGGCCAGGGGGCTTGTTTCTCACTGCAGGGGTAGCTGTGTTGTAGGTCTTGTTAGTTTTTGTGTTTTTTAATGCTGTTTTTGTGTTCAGTGTCTCTTTGGGTCGTGGTGTTGGGCTGTGTTGGACTCTTGTTCACGTACTGTGGGGCTGTGCATGTAGGGGGGCTGTGTCTTTTGTTTTCTTGTCCTCATTAAGTTTAAGTGTAGGGTTTATTCAGTTTTTATGTACTCTGTATCAGGTGAGTTATTGGTAATCTATATGTTTTTATTTCTCTTCTACTTCTAGAGACTGATAAAAAAAGGCTGGAGTGTGTTCTTAAAGCATGCCTGTCAAGTTTTGCCTTATTACTTATATCTAGAAACTCTTAGTCTGGTTCTAGCATTGTGTCAGAACTCCTTGTTCTCCTGATCTCTGGTGAGGTTTCTATTCTCTGTTTAAGCCTAGTTCAGGTAAAAGGGCTGTTTGGGTGACCTGTACCCATGGATGGGTGCTGTGGGGAACCCCTGAGAGCAGGGACACTTGTCCAGGTTAAGTCAGAGCCCTGGGGATTTGTTTCTTGCTCTGGGTGTGGAGTTTCAAGCTGGGCCTGGAGCACTCCTTGGTTTTCCTGAGGTTTCCTTTTTCCCCCCTGTAGCTGGGTGAGGAGGGAGAAAGCTCCTGGGGATGATGGGGGGGTGACTGTGCCCAACTCTGGCTGTGGGGTCTGGGTGGGAGTTGGGGTTTGGGAGGCAGGAACAGGGAAGGCAAATCCTGCTGCTGTCACCTGGGCCATCCAGGCTGTTCTCTTCCCCTGGCTCCTGCTGCTGCTGGAGAAGCTCCCCTGGCCCTCTCTGCAGAGAGGCTGGATCTCAATGCTGCAGCTCAGCAGCCAGGACAGGAGCCTGGGAGTGGGCTGCTGTGCTGGGAGCACTGGGTGCACTGGGGCTGGCTCTGGGCTGTGGCTCCCCAGCTGTGCTGGCTGGGGTGTGTGCCAGGGGGCTGGCATGTGCAGAGGGGGCTGCTAGTCCCTGACCCTGCTCCTGAGGCTTCCTGAGGCACAGGGGGGCTCAGAGAGCAGGAGGGGGAGGCTCTGCAGGGGGACACAGGTAAGGAATCAGCTCTGTCTGGTTTCAGTCTGGGGCTGGAGGTGTCAGTGAGGGATGTGCCCATCCCAGGCAGGGGGAACCCTGGGTGAGGCTGGGGCTGGGCTTGGGGGGTGTTTGCTGCTGGGCTTGCTTCAGGGGGAAGGATTCATCTTCTGTCCTGTAAGTGATCAGTGTGTAAGATAATTAAGTGAGGAGAAGTTAAAATTTACCTTAGTTGAAACTTTGAGTTTTTTGGGGCTGAACTAAGGCTTTTCTGCTACCTTAATTCAGTTTCTGTTATGAGTTGGGCATGGCAGTCTTGTGTTGGTCTGTTACAGATTCAGTTCTATGTGTGGTTACAGCCTTTCTCTCAGGCAGGCTGTGTGCTGAGTGTAGTTGATTTTGGGGGGGATATGTTTCCCTGTGTGCATTACTACAAGCTATGAGCATGTAAAGTCCTCAGGCTTTTATTTACCAGAGCAGGACTCCTGCTCACAAGGAGGATTTGGGATTTCTTTGGTGGGTGGTAGGAGGCAGTGAGGGTGTCTGGCTTTAATTCCACTGCCTATTTCTCTTTGTTATTTTATAGTGATGATATCCTGAGTTAGATTTGGTTTACCCCATTGATACAGATAATATCCAGGCTGTTTCAGTTTTGGGAGAACAATAGAGAATAGAATTTGTGTAGTGTTAAAACTGATTTAAATGCCAACTGTTATAAAAATACATAAAAATATAAATGCTTGAAAAGTCAATATATAGCAAATGTCTTCTAAGCATATGCTTGAAATGGTTTTTATTTAAGTAGAGCACCTATCAAGATGTTGATGAAGGGTCTTTGGCAGCACTTGGATGGCAGAGAGTTTCCAGAACCCTTGGTTACACCATCACCTCCTGCTGACTGGACAGGGCCTGTTGAGGTGCCTGGTGCAGGTGTGCAGTGCCCAGGAGCAGAGGTGCCTCAGTGAGTGAGGTGGGCTGGGTTCTGGGAGCAATTCCTGTGTCACTGCTGAGCTCTCCATGGGGCTCTCCAGCCCTGGCTGCAGGTGCTCACAGGGCAGCAGTGCCTGCATGGCCAGGTTGGCTGTCTCAGGGCTGTGCCTTGTGCAGTGACCTGTGAGCTCTGTGTCCCTCACCAGTGGCAGTGGCCTCCACAAGCTGTGGGCAAGTGTCTGTCTGCCCTGTGCCTCTGGTGCTGCTGCTCTGCTGCACTCCAGGTATGAGACTGGTGCTGCTTAGTCCTGCTCTCAGGTGCTGAGGCCTCTCCTGTGTTGTCCCTGGCCCAGGGGATGGTTTCCCAGGCACAGACAGGGAGCTTGAGGCCTGGAGCTGAAACCCTGGGTTTAATTCCAGAGGAGGAAATGTGCTTGGCATGTGGAAATGCTGTTACCCTTGGTAGGAGCATCATGTGCTTGGGGCAGGGGCCTTTCTCTGCTGGTTTGCAGATGGAGTTGTTGTTCTCTGTGATTTCAGGTAGCAGCTGCAGTGTGAGCTGTGCTGGCCTGGTGGGAGCAGAGGGGCTGTGTCAAGGTGGGATGGAGCTGTGTCAAGGTGGGATGGAGCTGTGGTCACTTGTTCAGCTCTGTCTGCCAGGTCTTGGAGCAGGAGCAGCCCTGCTCTGACACCAAGTTCCAGTGCCTGCTCAGTTGTTTCATCACTGACTGCTGTGAGGTGTCTGCAGCAGCAGGTGCTGTGGTGCATGAAGAGCTGCTGTTTGAGGGCTCTTCTCCTCTTTGGTCTAAATTCAGTGAGAAACTCTTCCCTTAAGTGAGTTCTTCAAGTGGGCACTGGATTAGCCCTTGGTTGAGTGCCCTGGTGTGGCAGCCTCTGTCTTGCTGCTGGTTCATGCCCTGGATGTCATCAAGAGGCAGAAAAGCTTGGGAGTGTGCCAGGGAATTGAGGGCACCAAGAGGGGCCCTGAGCAGCCTCCCCTGGTGCCTTGACCCCCTTGTTCTGCCTGTTGAGCCAGGAGTCCCAGTCCATCCCTGGCTTAAATGGGGCCCAAGCCTTGCCTGAGGCAGCTGCCTGGAAATGAGGACAAGATGCAGCTTCTGCTTCCCGAGTCTTCTGAGCTGGACCTGTGTTCAACAGGTAGGTGCACACACAGGTTCACAGTGCCATGCAGGGAAACAAGGGTCTGGGCTGTGACACTGGCACTGGTCTGAGCTCTGTCACAGTCTCTGTCACGTGCTGTGCAGAGCTTGTTCTTTGCTGTCTGAGGCTGATGGTGAAACTCCCCATTTCACTTGGTAAGGGACCAGATGCTGAAGAGAGTTGGGTTGGGTGAAACAAGTAATTCTGTGTGCTCTACAAAGCTTATATTGGACCTGGTTATCCTTCACCAGATCTGCTTCAGATGACTCAATGAAGATCCCATCTCTTGTTTTGAACATGTGTTTAATACCTGGATAGTTCAGGTAACACTAATTAGAGTCAGTTCTTGGCCACTGCAGTGTTTCTCACACAGAGATGGACTGAACTTGTTGAGACAAAACACAGATGCTGCACTGGAACTTTGGGGCTAATATTAAGTCTTGACAGTTGATTCTTAGTAGGGTTAACTTAACAGAAGTTCTATCTAATAGAGTCAGTTCTGGAGTCCTGAGACATAACAAGCTGTGCTGCAAAAAGAGGTGTATCTCTGAGTATCAAGAGTGCTCAGCTGCTGTGGTGTCAGTGCTGCCTGGCAGGAGTGGAGATGGGCAGGCTGAAGAAGCTGCAGTTAAACCCCTGGGAGGCTGTCAGAGCAGATGGGAGCTCCCAGGCAGAGCTGCCTGGCTGTGCCCTGTGGGCTCCTTAAGCAGGGGTGCAGTTGGTCTGTGTGATACTTGTCTGTGTGGTGCTTCTCCAGCAGGTTGTGGCTGAGAGTGAGAACATCATCCACTTGCTGAGCAGGGGAGCTGGGAAATAAACCAAGAAGGCTGAGAGCTGCTTCTCCTTTTCTGTCAGATAAGGTTTGTCTTGTGTGAAGCTATTGGTGATGTATTTGGGGTTTGGATCTGAGCCACCTGTGTGAATCTGTGTTTGATTTCAGTCTCTTGTGCTGTGCTGTTGTGTTCCACTGTGTAGCTGGGCTCTGGGTGCTGTGCTCCATGGGGAACCAGGGTTTGAGGGAAGCTGCTGATCCCTGTGGTGTGGAGAGCATCTGCACTCAGAGCAGGGAGGTACATGGAGCTGTGCTGCCCAGGGTAAGGAGAGAGGTTGGGTTCCTGGGCCTGTCCAAATAACACCTCCTGTTTATCACCAAACCATCCACAGCAGATTGGGAACTTCTCCCCATGAGAGCAGCACCCAGGCTTGTCTGAGATGAGGAATGTGGCTCTGGTTTGGTTTTGTGTTTGGAGCAGGAGTTGGGAAGCTCAGTGTCATTTAAAGGGGCTGCTGTTGGTCTGGCATGTGTGCTTGTGGAGTGCTCTGAGGTGTTGCTGAGATTTCAGACTTCTTCTCAGAGATGGAAATTAAAAAGAAACACTTGCAGGTGAAGCTGTCAGCTCACAGTGCTGTGGCTTGTTCTGTTACAGCAGCTGTCCTTACAAGTCTCAGCTATGTGCAGGTGGTGAAAATCAACCTGGTGACTTGTCCTTGGTAACAGCAGTCAAAGGAACAGCTCTTGTTCTGGTGAGGTTGTCCTTGAAATGAGAGTCAGGATCCTAAAGAGGAGAGGATGCTGAAGGTGGCAGTGATGGAATAGTCCACAGTGAGTGTTTCCTGGAGTCTGTTGGTGTTCCTGCTCTGATGCTGCTCTGTCACCAGGTGACCTCATTCTGG
Organism: Caprimulgus europaeus; assembly: GCA_907165065.1. The sequence continues at coordinate 82,291,078 of OU015526.1, forward strand.
TTTGAAATGTGTTTGGATGTGTGGCAAGTGCAAGCTGGAGACCAGCAGCCAACACATGTGGTGAGATCCATCTTCCCAAGTGACTGCTGGAGGCAGAAGTGTGTGGCTTCTGAAGTGCACAAATATTGAAGGTTGTCACAGCAAAGCTGCCTGGGAGTGGTTCTGTGACAGCAGTGCAGTAAAACTGACATCTGGGCTGGTAGCTTAAAGTCTTTTTCTTTTTTCTTGCAGCTCTCCAGATAACAATGACATGATGTTGATGTACCACTTAAAAACAACTTAGTAAGGTCAGTGGTGTCTTTTTGTCCCTTTTCCTGCTCTCTGCTTTCTCAGTTATGTCCTGAAGTACCAAGGCTACTGCCAACAGGATGTCTGTATTGGAGCTTTCCCTGGTTGTCTGTGTGCAGAGGTCTGTGTTCCCCAGATGCCTCAGGGAACAATCAGAGTTATGTGAATTCAGGGGGTTGCTGCAGGCACTAAAAGTGTCACTGATCACTGAGAGTGGGGCTGAGGTTCCCAGGTGGGGTCTGATACCCCTTCCCTGATTCCTGACCCAGCCAGAAGTGATGGCTGTTCTGGAAAGCCCAGTGCTGTGGGGGCAGCCGCCAAAAGGCAGCCTGAAAACCATTTCCCAGGAGTTGGGGTAACCTGGGCTTGAAATGGCTCTAATTCTCGTGTGCTCAGCACCTTTTCCTTTAGGCTTTTATGCACTTGGGAACACATTTCAGGATCTACCAGTTAGATATCTCTAGCTGGTACCATTTTGGTGATCTAAGGTAGGTTTTAAATCCTAGAGGGTTTGCAGTAGCTGACAGAAATAGTGTAGGGATTATTCATCATCCCTTTCAGGGGCTGCAGCTGCCCCTGAGGGCCAGGTCAGCTGGGAACAGTCCTTGCTGTCAGCCTGTTGTCCTCTCTTAGAGGGAATGGAGAGCAATGCAGAGCATCTGGGAAGTGAGTGTTGCTTGGGGATGTGCTGCTGGGTGTGCAGGTGAAATCCCAGCCTGTTTGGTGTGCATTGACAGGAGTGACTCAGTCTGGGTGTACCACCCACTCAGCACTTATTCCCCTGAAGACCCAGGACCAGCAAGTCCCTGAAGCCTGAGGAAGAGAAGAAATGAGTTGAGGTAGAGGGAGAAAGCTCAGGCAAGACATCATCACTGCCCAAATCACTCCATGCAGCAGCTGGAGACTCTGCAGTTTTGGGTGCTGTGGGGTCCCAGCCTGCATGTAGCTGCCCCAGGTGCCTTTGAGCTTTGACCCTGGGTCTCAGTTTGGGACTGAGCCTCCATCTCTGGGTCTCTGTTTGTTGGCCATTGCCTTGGAGCAGGTCCTGCTTAATCCAGGAGCTTGCTGATCAGATCAGAGGATGCAGTCAGGCCCTGGGATGTTGCACTGGGTCTGCAGCTCCCTTGAGGCCTATACCTTGCAGGGGACAAGGGATGTATCCTGGGAAACTCCTCTTCCACTGTGTGTCCTGCAGTAGTACTGTCTAGGATCAAGAGTCCTTCCTGCTTCTGGTATTTCTTCCTGCCTCTTACATTAATTGCTCACTTTTTGTCTCCTTTTAGTGGCAGAAGTGCCTGCTGGAATGGCTGTTGCACTGCACATGGAAGAACAGAGCCCTCAGCTGTCTCTGCATTGCTGTGAGCCCCACTGTCCTGTCAGTGTCACCTGCTCTTGGGACAGACCCCACTCCTCCTTTTGCCACCCACTTGCTGAAGTGTGGGAGCTGCACAGACCCAGGAAGATCCAGGTGAAACAAGGTTTTTTGTTTGTTTGTTTTAAAGGGGATAAGAGTTGGAAGTGCAGGCAGTTGCAAAGAGTTTCCCAGGCAAGAGGACAGAGGCAGCAGGGAGAATTTCAGTGGTCTGGATCCCAACAGCCTTGTAGAGTAATGGTTTGAGTTAGTGCTGAGGAGGGGAGCCCATGGGCATGGCTGTAGCATGGGCTGTGCAAGGCTTCAGGACTGACATGGATCACATCTCTGTTGCAACTGGTCTTGCTCTGTGGAGCTGGTTTCAGTTCAACTGTGAGAAGCAGAAGAAACTGCAGCAGATTTGAAGGTCTGGGTGTTAATGAAAATCCAGAGTAAGAAACTTACCAACACCAGTGTGATGCAGACAAGCAGACACTTCTTTATTAATGGTTGGGTGTGTGAGTGAGTTCTCTCATGATCAATGCACACCATGCCCCAAAATCATACATCTTACATAGAGCTTACTTGTATGTGTTCATTAAGTAACCATACATAAACCTGTTATTTCCAAGAAATCATTATCATATTGTCCTCCAGTTTCAGATTCTGCACAGTAACTGTTAGAACCATCTGGAAATGAGTCTGGGGTGTCAGATGGGTGGGTTATGGGTGAATCAGTGGTCGCAATTTCCCCCTGCCAGAATTACCTTTTGCTTAAGGACAGGGTTTCTTGGCAGCACCTACAAACTTTTACAGTAGGCTTCTCTTCCCATTGTCTCCTTGTTCTCACTAATCCAGATCTTCACAGCTACATGTGCTCTTGTAGTTTTCTATGTAAGTATCATAAACCAGTTCACAGATCAACTTGTACTTGTTACCTAAGTTATGGTTCCTACCAAATGGTTTTGACCAATCCCTTTGGCCTTGGTATGGGGCTGTGCAGCGATTTCATAGTAGCATTTGGTTGCTGTACAAGCATACTTCTCATTGAAATATTTCTTATAATCTTATACTATTAAAATCAAAACTCATTGTAAACCATAGACTATTGATTAATTCTAACATATCAGTAACATGGGTGCTGCTGGCTGAGCTGATGAGCTTTGGTTTGACCATTCCATAGCTGCAGTGCAACACTTGGGTCTGGGCTGCAGTCAAGTGTTTTGCTGCTGTGTACGGGGAGGTGGCAGTTTTGTACTTGTCAGTGGGACAGTGGACAAGACAAGTCTGGTGTGACAGCAGAGACCTTCAAAGGTGAGATCCATGGAGCAGTGTGGAGTACAGGGCTGATGAGGAAGGGGCACAGGGTGACACTGGAAACCCTGGGGCTATGAGCAACTCTGACAGTCAGAGGAGTGAATGTTGGGGAGCTGGGCAAACCAACTTCAGGAGTTTCAGAGAGAAGCAGGAAAAGCCATCTACTCTACCCTGTTTTACTATCAGTTTTGGCATGCTGTGGGCTGGGGGACAGCTGAGGATGAAGACATGACCTCAGTGTGTGCAGAGAGGGGAGGATGGTGCCTACATGACACTTCTCTTGCAGAGGATTGGAGACTCAGCTTGGCATAACCTGTTTCCCAATTGAAGTCAATCCCCTCAGGACACAGAGGGGTGGCTGAAGGGTGAGCTGAACAGCAGAGTAAGGGGTGCAAAGTAGCCCCTGTGCAGCTATTTAGAAGATGCCCCCAGGACTTGTGTGCATCAGAGGCAAAGCTGGTGCCCTGCACTGCAGGTAGCTCATGTGTGGGCTCCCTGGCCTCCCCAGGGTGATCCTGGTGACCCTCTGGTGACTGGCTGTGTGACCAACACAGCTCTGAAGCAGCAGCTGATGGCTGTGAGCTGTCTCTCCAGTCACAGACATGCTGTGTCAGTTGCTGGTACAAGGCTGTTCACTCAGAGATGTCAATGTTCACACTTAGTACCTACAGGATGACTTCATTTTCTGTTTGGAGAAGCGTAAGAGCTTGTTCCTTACCCATTAGATATGTGTCACATAGTGTCCAGCAGTTACTGGCCCTGCTCCTCTCTTGGAATGTAGCTTTTGGTGTTAGTCACTAGTTTTTCATCTATAGCTATGAAATGTGAATTTAAGAGTGCAGACACTGAGCTGTGTGCTCTATGAATGATCACAAGAGCTGAGGAGATGGCAAGGTGCAGGTGACCTGCTTCTATTAGTTTGCAGAATGAGCTCTAATGCTGGTAGCTGTGTGCAAGTTGAGAAGAGAAATGAGCATAAGGAGACTGGAAACAAGTCCCTGAACTCTGTTAAAATAAAATGGGATGAACTTTTTCCAATGAAGTCTGAAAAGATAAATTAAAAAATCCCAAACCCTCAAAAAGTTCAGTGCTTTTGAAGGTGTTGGCACTTCTTTGCCTGTATCTTTGAGGTGTTTCCTCAGTACCTCTATTGGAGCTGCTGGTGGGTGAATGGGTGCCCTTAATTTACCTGTAAGGTCTCAGATTTGTTAATGGCTTCTCCCCACTTGTCCTGTAGATCCAGTTCCAGTGATGCCTCACAGGTGCCTTGGGGTGTTCCCAAAAGCAGCATTTCTCCCTGCAGTGGCAGCTCACTGGTGGGTGCAGGTTTGTAATGTGCTCTGTGACAGAAGCAGTTTCCCAGCCCTGACCTCCATGAGGCAGAGTCTCCAACTGGGCTGTCCCTGGCTGGGCTGAAGGGTTGTTGCTGCTCTGCCTGACACTGGTGTCTTGCCCAGTGAACCTCAGGCAGTTGGACCTGTTTTCAGGAGCAAAGTGTTGACAGTGACAGGCTTGGAATCCTCTTCATGTTGCACAGGCAGCCCTGGCTGACAGGATGGTTCATTTTGATTCCCTGGTTGACCCTTTCAAAGCACTGAAAGGGCCTGAGGTGCTCAAGTAACAAAATATTTAATGGCAGAGCAAGGCCAGGGCTGTTCTGGCTCCTGGAAGACAATTGAGGAATCCTTTTCACTGTGTGGTAAGCTGGGCTTGCACAGCAGGCTGCAGTGCTGGAGTTAATGTAATGCTCTTTGTAAAAGGATAATAAAATAGTCCAACCTGCATGGAAAAGAGGAAATTGGATGCAAAGACTTGGGGCAGTTTGTGGTGATCTACTTGCCAAAAGGAGCCTGGCAAGTGTAGTACTGGAAAACTCAAGATTAAGTGTAAGAAGAAACAGGAACCAGTCTGCATGAAAAAACCAACTTAGTTCAGTGGGACAGAGGCTCTGTGGGGGGAATTTGTTTGCTCCAGCTGTCCCAGGTGCTGTCATTCCTCCTTTCTGAGGCACCAGTGCAGTGAAGTCTCCAGCAGCAGCAGCACTTGCTGAATGTCACTGTCTGACAAACAGCAGCACAGGAGATGCAGCTCCAGGTAGGTTTGGCTGAAATGAAATGCTGCAGCAGTAACATGAAGGGTGAAGCTTCTCCTGACACTGGGGGTGTGGGAAGAAGCAAAGGTGATGGAACAAGGACAAGAGTAGGAGCTCTTAGCTAAGCTGACCTGTGATTGTGTTGGCTAAGCCAGGGGGTGCAGCCCCTGCTGCAGCAGAAGCCTGGTGTGGGTTGTGCAGCCACACAAGCAGAATGGGCACAGCCTGGCTGTGCTTCCTGGCTGGCTGAAGGCCTGGAGCTGCACACATCTTCTAGTGGGGTGCTCTGGCTGCTGCTTCAGCTCTTCCCCTCAGCCCTGAAGGAGTGTGAATCCTGCACTGGGTCAGCCTGTGACAGGCAGTGCTGGTCCCCATGTGTTTGTCCTGGGTGTGTGGAGGAGGAAGGAGTGGGTTCAAAAACTGGGTGCAGGGAGAAAACTTGCTCCAAGAGGTAAATCTTTGGGTTGTTGACATGCTTGGTGCTCTTCCAGCCCCTGGAGGGACCAGGGGAATAGGTGGGTGTGTAACTGGGAGTGTTTGGGGAGAGCAGAGTTGCCTGCTTAGGTGGGCTTTCAACATCTCCTCTGACTCTGCCTGGTGCTGGGTCTCATAAAATGCTGCTGGTACTGAGTAGTGCTGGAAAGCTTTCCTTTCCTCTCTGCTTGGTAATTCTGCATCCAGCACGTGTGTATAACCAGGCATGGCTGCTGTCTGTCACACTGGCACAGTGATGATGGCTCTGGGGCTTGATGTGCAGGATGTCAGTGTTGGTAACAGCTGGCTACCAAGAAATCCTGCATGGCTGTGTTTGAGCACTGGACTTGGCCACATGGTGTAAGTGTGAGGCTGTAACCCATGTTCATGAGCTGTACTGGGAAAGCTTTGCTTGTGCAGTTGTGGGGTAGTTCAATAACTGAAGTTGAATGCCCCTTTCTGGGGAAAACAAATAGGCTTTGACCTCAGAGGAAGAGTTTGGTATTAGCTGATGACTTAAAAGCTATCAGAAAGCCATTAATTATTTGTCTTAGAAACAAATGTCATGCCAAAATGTAGACATCCCTACAAGAGTACATGGGACCACGGCCTTTTTAGCTCTACCTGTATCTAGTCACCATGATTCTCTATTGCTTTACTCATGGTACTTGCATCCTGAACCAGAGTCCATCCTCTGATGCAAGCCTGCATTTCAAGTTAGGGCTGGTAACCACCCCCAGTTACCAAGCTGGTGAGGTGCACAGGCTGGTGCAGGGTGGTTTTATAGATCATATCCTTGCTCCTCCAATCTGCTCCTTAGTGCTGATGGGGCTGCTCTGTTGCTGTCACCATGCAGATGGCTCAGAAGTTGCCATTGCAGTGGAGAGGGTTGGTTGATTCCTACCTGGCTGTGTCTTCTTCATTGGGTACTTAGTGACCCTCCTTCTGAGGCCTTGTAGGAGTCTGCAGAGCCCATGAGTCCCTGAGCATCTCAAAGCTCTCCAAGTGTATCCTGGTTTCTGTTCCCAGCTGAAGACACTTGAGTTCAAGAAAACTCTTGATGTCTACAAGTAGGACCTGACTGCTGGTCCCTGCTGCCTCCACCCTGCCCATGAACACTGCACTTCTGGGAGGGGAGACATGAATCTGGACTAACTGAGTTGGCACAGTTGGATTCCACCAAGTTGTTTTTCTGCTTGACTTCTGAGAGCTGCTTGATGAGCTCTGTAGTTGGAAATGAAACCAGGAGGTGACCTTTTTGTTTTGAAGCACTTGCCCACCATATTCTTCTTCAGAACCTGTGTGGATTAACAGTCAACTGTGCAGTGGGGTCATCCTGCTTGTGCTGAATGAATTACCCAGGAGAACTCATCTCAACTAAACTTGAGCGAAGCAGCCTTGCTGACATGAGTTATGGTTAAAATACTAGCAAATGGAATTTTCAACACCTCAAGCATGGGAGTCTTGTTGCAAACTGCAAGGAAGTAGCCCCTGTTTATGTTGTGGGTGTTCTTTCCACAGGTCAGACCCAATGTGTGTTAAACACTTAATGGTTTAGGGTAATTTCTGTTTCTCTAGATGGTGGTTGCACTTAATACAAACTCAACTTTACTAGAATATTTTTCAAGATAAAAACCAGAAATGAGCTTGGCAGAAAAGAACCTGTGAAACAAAGCAGAAGTAGAAGACATGTGAGCAGAAACACAAAGCAGTTGCTGCTGCACCCTGGTGTCCTGGTCTTTCAGGATGGGTTTTCATAATGAACTGAATGGCAGCTTTCCTGCCTCTGAGTGGCACATAAATACCACCTGAAGAAGAACATGTGCAGAGAATACTAGGCAGGAAGACACAGTTTGAGATCTGCCTTTTGATTCCAGTTCTTCCTGGTGGGTCTGTCCTACTTGAAGCACAAAGGACATGAGTCTTGGGCTGCCTGTTTGTTTCCTCACCTGTGTAGCTTGAAAGAGCCACACTTGACATGGAATTCCAGCAAAGCTCCACTTGCTGTAGTGGCCAGAGTGACAAGCAGCTGAGGCTGTTCACTGCCCTCTTGTTTACAAGCCTGACCTCAGTGGTTTGTGACTCCAAATAACTAAACACTCACTTTTGCTAGGCCCTTGCTAAAGTTTTTTTTATAATTGTGGAAATAAGTTTTTTCTGTCATAAAAACTTATTTTGCCATGGTACAGATAAGTTTAAAAGTTCCCTTGTCAGAATAATTGGGGCAAAGAATGAAAACAAAAATAGCCTTGATGAGAATGCAGACATGCCTGTGCCAAGCAGAGTGGTTGCTTCTTGGTGCTTGTTCTCCAGAGGGCTGGTCTAGTATTTCTTGCTCTTTGCTGCTGGTGGCTCCTTCTTCAGTGTGGTGTCCAGATGGGCATGTATGTTAGGTTTGGTAAAAGGTTAAGTAGAGTCTTCCCTGATGGGATTGGGGCAGGATGTGGTGGTGATGCAGGACCTTGGTGTTTACCTTGAGCTTCAGCCCTCAGTGATCAGTGGGTAAGAAGTAGAACATCCCACTCCTGCTGTTGCTCACTTGCTGGCTGAGCAGAACTTCTTGTTGGGGACTTTATTAGCCTGAATGTGTGAATACTTTGTTTTGTTCCTAAATGTTGTCCCCTGGCTCCATAACCTGATAAGATTTTAATCTTCCAAGCTCCAGATGCTGGTTCTGTAATCCTGTGTCCAGCTCCTGCTACTGAGCTCCTACTGTGAACATCTGCTGTGTTGCAGCTCAATAAAGTCAATGTCAGTGTTCATGGTGTGTGGATTTTGTATGTAATAAAGCTCCCTGCTTCCCTGTTCTGTCAATGATTTTTTAAACTACTTTTTAGTTTACAATTCAATTTTTTTGGTAAAAAATGGCATAAACCACTACCCTTATTTCTCGGTGGAGAGTAAGTGTGTCCCCCCAGGGGATCTGTGTGAGACATCTGTTCCATAACTGTAACCTCCATCTTATTTGCTAAGATGGGTCTAGTTTGATCAAAGGATGAAGGCATTTAAGTGTAGGGAGAGTTATTTTTCAGGGAGTAATTAATGCTGTACCAGATACTGAGAAGAAATAGCAAAGGATGGGCTTTGATGAGCCAGCAGCTTGACAAAGGCACAGTTAGGAGAAAGACTTCAAAAGGAGCAAGAGGGAGGAAAAGAAATAAGTACAAGTTAATAAATAAGTGAAAATTTAAGATGACTAAAGAGCCCTTCTTGCTGTACAGTAGTAGCTGCAGCAAATTTCAGTACTGAACAGAAGCACCAGTTCCCAAAGGGTTGGTTTAGGACTGGCTCCTCTGTCTCCTTACCGCTGTCCCAGAGGCTACAACTTTCCCTACCCCATAGGCAAGAAGGGAGAGTGGGTAAGGATGGATGTGTCCTGCTTGCCAGCTGCTGCCTCCTCACACAGTTGTTACCTTTGTTACCTGGTTTTGAACTGGTGTTAAATTTGAGGCTTCATTCTGGAACAGCAAGGCCCAGAACTGATCCTCTTGTGGGTCATGTCCTCACTGAACTCTGCCACCATTCACAGAATTAAAGGTGTCTCCAAGCCCATGTGTTCACAGCTTCTCTCTTCCATTCTGTGCTGTTCTTTAACTCCTTCTGGAGATGAGGGTGTGGGCTTTTTCCTTCTTTTCTTTCTCTAAAAGAATGGTGTGGTGGCTGCCCAGAATTGGCACTAAAAAGCTAAGCTCTGTAGTTTGAGAGATGTGTCCAGCACAGGGTGGGAAAGGGATGGTGACCCCAAAAGCTGGCAGCAAGGCAGCTGCAGTGCCTGGGCTCACTCTGTGTGATACTGGGTGAGGCAGGAGGGGAGAGCTGGGGAATGTCAGTGAAGAGCTGTTGTTTTCCCAGACTGCTCTGTGTTGGTGTGAGAAGAAAGCCAGGCTGGGCTTGTCCAGTCTCATGAGTTATGTGAGGTTTGAAAATGTGTGATGCTCAATGTGTCTGGGATGTGATCATTGTTCTGGTTTTGATTATTATTTTCTCCTCTCTTCATAGGCCTCAGCACCTTCCTTTTTTGAGTGAAGCCAAGAACTATTTCAGTGTAATAGCTGGTGTGATCAGAACCCAGTGATGAATCAATTCAATGAGGGGAAAAGTGCAAAGAGCCTCCCATTGTAGAGAAATCTGAAGGAAAGAAAAGCAAATAACTGACCATGTGTTCCTTTAGCATTTCCTTTAGTTGTCCTTCCTGTTAGCAGCTGGGCTGGAGAGAGGCACATGGCCTGGGGTTATCAAGTGAAAGTGATGTTAAATTTGTCCAAAATTTCTGAAAGGCTCATCATAAACACTCATTTTCTAACAGGAAAGGTGGTTTTAATTTTGCATCTGAAAAGCTTTTTGTAGGTGCTGCCCAGGATGAGCAGCTCTGTGGTTATCCAGGATTTCCACCAGAGGCAGTTGAGCTTTTGCCTTGTCTGCCCAGGTCAGATGTATTTGATGTGACAGAGTTGGTGTGGGCTGGCAAGGCAGGAACATCTTGCTGTTTTCTGGAGTGTCCTGAACCTTTCTTTGTCATGTTCTTGAGGTGTTTCCCTCATGATTTCTCCCTGTCATCTATGCTGGTGGATTTTGTCATGAAGGTTGTTTTGTTTGTTTGTTTTCCCCTGAACTTTGATCTTAAATGGTTTGGGCAGAAAAGGTTCAAACACACAAGTCTGGGATGTTTATTAAATTGAGTTGGTTGTGAAGAGCTGATTCACCAATCAGTTTCCCTGGGAAAGGGCTGCAGTTCCCTCACTGCCATGAGATGTGGAAACTCCCTGACTGGAAAATCTCTGCAGGAGGAGGGGAAAGTGCTTTGGCTGTGACTCTTGTTGGCCACAGAGCTGTGACCCACCAGACAGAACTCAGATGTGGGAGTTTTAAAGAACTTGAAGGAATTTGCAGGAAGTTTGAGTTGTTTCTTATCAGAGGGAGAATTTTTGACTCACATTTTGCTGTTGGTTGTGTCTCCCCTGGGTTCTGCCAGCTCAGCTTGTTGCTGCCCAAGCACTGCAGTGGGCAGATGCTCTTCTCTCTGTTTGTTTCTGGTTCAGTTCTCATTGAGCATTTCTGGTGGCCCAGTGTGTCAGGCACCTGTGACTTTGTCCAAAGGGAAATGGCAAAGGATTGAAGAACTGACAAGGTGGGGTATAATGGAAATAGCACTGATAAAATTAGGCTAAAAATACAATAATAAAATTTAGCATACTTTTTATGACTGAAAGAGTCAGGAATAAAAGTGTTGGTATTTTATTTGTCTGTCATATTTATTTTTTTGTGGAAAAAGAAACTATAGCGAGAAATCATAACAAGAGTGTGAAGACCAGGATCCTTTGAGTTCCACAGTGTATTTATTGTTATTTTATTCTTGCTGTTCCAGACTGGCAGGATGGAGTGTTGTGGAAAGTTCAGGCTTGTCAGCTTAAAAGTTTAATTTGAAAAGTCACTTAAAAAAAATATGAGTTTATCCAAGTGGTGCTTTCATGCACCTCTCCACAGCCTTTGTTTTCTGTTTGAGATTCTCATCTTCTGTAAAGCAGATAATTTAACCTTCTCAGTGCAGCCCAGCAGCTCACAAAGGCCATGACATGAATATTGATTCTTTACTTTCCTGTGTGACAGCTGAATCTCCACACTGCCAGGGGCAATTTCTTAATTTCTCTTTGAGAAAACCAAGTAAGGTGGGCAGTGTGAGAAGGAGCCCCCAGCTCTGTTTGGAGGAGCTGGTGCTGACAGATCAGTCTGCCCCTGCCACCTCAGTGCTGCAATATCTGCACAGCCTGCAAGAACACCAGTCCAGTATGATTAAACAAAATGAACTCATTGAAGAGGTTTTCTGATTTGCAAATCAGTCACCAAATGTGAGAGCTTTGCTTCAAATCTTTTCACAGTTTTCTGGTGATTGTTTGGATTATTTTGGCAGTATAAAGAGCTGCTTTTTTAACTGGTGTTTTAACTTTTTGTAGAGTGACAAGTGGGAAAAACACCCCAGGATTGTTATTAGCAAGTATTTATAGGATCAGCAGATCAGTAACACACCCATGGACCAGGCTGGTTCCAGGCTGGATTTTCCACTTGGTAACAACTTCTCAGTTTTTGTAAGCTGCTTTGGAATTGTATCCCAATGAAAATGTTGGTTTTGATACTTAATGAAATGAAATAATGTCAGAATGTTTACCTGTCAGAAACTGGCCAGGCAGCCCACTTAGAAAATCAGTTAGTCTTGCCCTAGAAAGCATCATTCAAATCAGTATTTTTTAATGAAGTACCTCAACCTGAACAGAACAAATACAGTAAATTTAGGCAAAAATCCTGCTTGGCTTTAGGAACAGAGAATCCATCAGAGAACAGAGCCATGGAGCTCCTGGGGTTGTTTAGAGAATTGGTGTCAGTGCAAGCAAATGGTCTTTTTCACTTTTCCCTGTTATTCTGGCAATGTTTTGCTGTGCACAAAGAAACCCTTTTGCAGGCACAACTGTGCTTTTTAACCTGAGACTTTGCCTTTTTGTGTTCAGTCACAGAACTGACTTCTTTAAGAGGAACTGGTGCATTCACTTCCCACTTACACCTGATGAGCCTGTTAAAGTCTTGATTCAGTTAACAGACAAGAAAAAATTAATCCAAACTCCCTACACTTCAGTTCTTACTCCAGACAGTCACTGCAAAGACTGGAAGAAATTGTCACAGACAGAGAAACCCTTTTGACCATCCAGCCCATCCTCCTGTGGATTTGCCCAGGCTGCAGAACTTCCTCATTCGTGTGTCAGCCCTGATGGTGTCTGAGTGAGCGAGGCTGGAGCGGGGCCTGACAAGCCATGGGGGAGCTTATGTGTTACCCTAACAAATCAAAAGAATATTTTTTTTATTATTGAATAACTTGAAATAACTTTAAAATTAAAAAAAATATTTTTTTTTTTTTTCAGGCAGTGTGCTGAGCTGTTGCTGCCATGGACTGTCAATCTGCTCAGCTGCAGATGTAAAGCTGCCATAGGATGGGGAGAGTCACCTTGGGTCTCAGGTGGGTTGCAGTTAAAAAAATGAAGCCATGGCAGAGTACAGTGACTGGGCTGTTCCTGTTTCTGATTGTTTTTTCCATCTGACAGCTCTTAGGCAGAAGGAGGCAGAGAAGGAAGTCCTGGGAGAGGAATTTTTTGTGCTTGCTCTGATAGTTGGTACTAGGTCCCGTGCTCAAGTGAAGGTGTCCATGTGCAGCCATATGCACATGTTTATTCCCTCAGCACCAGTATCTGTGATGGTTGATGTGTGTGGCAGTTTAACCCCCAGTGCAGAACTGGTTTAACCAGCAGTGAGAGGGCTCCTGTGATTTGGGGCTGATGGTTCCAGCCTCTTCCTTGCACGTACAGTTATTTCTGTGCACTTTGTGACAGAGAGTGGTGCAATGGGCAGGTGACACAGAAACTGAGCTGGCTGGCTTTGGGTGCAGAGCCAGCTCAGCCACCTCCTCGCTGCTGAAAAGGAATAAAACACCCCAAAGGCACAGATCTTTGACTATTTCTGTCCTCTTGACCACCTAGGTGCCTTGGTAGAGTTTTGGCCACTGCTAGCCAAAGGTGTGTGGAGATGCCTGTTGTTGCACCAGCTCCTTCTGTCTCCCATCTGCAAGGAGGGCAGTTTTCTTTCCTTGCCAGTGCAAATTGTTCTCAGATTTCCAAGAAGCATCAAAGGCATGAAGGATTCAGTGAAGTGAAAGTGTTTAGAAAAGCAAGAGAAAATGAAAGACATTTAGAACAGAACCAGACTAGGCTGAGACCTGCACACAGCTGACAGGAGCGCGCTTCACAGGAGGAGTGGAGGTGCTGGGCAGGAGCGTGGCCATAGAGACAGTTGTGCTAAATCAGAGAGTAACCTCCTGTGCTGAGCTCAGAGCCTGTGCTGGAGCCTGATCCTTCCTCTGTCCTTTTGTAGCTGGTGCCTTCCCAAGTCCAGCAGTCCCCAGGGTCCCTCCTCCTTGGAGTAAAGAGCCTCCTCAGGTTCACTCTCCTTCTCAAACTGGTGCTTGGCTCCTGCTCATCGTAGTTGAGCAACATTCTTTGCAATTCAGAGAGAGCTTTCTCTTTTCCACATCCCATTAATATAAAGTATTTGGATGTTTAAAAAGTAAAGCCTTAATAGCTGCCAGTTAGTATTCTTCCTGCTTGGAAGACTGGAAATAATTCTTAATGAGGCTGCAGAAATGTCTTTTGGAAACCTTCCCTTTTTCTGCCTTTCTGCTGATAGATCTTCTGTTTCTGTCTCTGCATTTACAGGTGTCCCTTAGGCCATTTCACCTGCTGTGTGAATTCCTGACAGCTCCCAGCTTATGTTTGGTGTTGAGATGGACTTTCCTCTTCTTCTGTTTGTTTAATGCACACTGTAGCAAGCCAGTTATTTTAAGCCAGTTTGATTTTCTTTCCTGAAAATGGCCCTGTGCTGTTGGATATCTAGTCCAGTGTTTGTGAGTGAGTCTCAATTATCTACTTCTGTCCTCTTTGCTTTTTGAAACAGGTCTAATAAAAGCAGTGACATCTCCAGCATGAGTCTGGACTCCAGTACCTGAAGCTCATGAATGTTTTGCCATCTACATGAAGGTCATCCAGGCTGTGAAACACTTTGCTCTAAAAGGTACCGGGTCTTTTTCCTCCCAGCTGTGAAGGGGAGATGTTTACAGAGGCTGCTCCTTGGTGCAGCATTCTCAGTCTGTGTCAGATATCACTTACTGCTCCCCTCTGGCACGTGCTGTGTCAGGCTGTTGATGCACACATGTCCAGCCTGTTTAGCCATGGAGGAGCCCAGGTTCACAAACAGGCAAAGCTCTTCCTCTCACCCAGAGCTGGTGTGGGCTGGTCAGGGCAGGAAATGTTCTTCTCTGTGTTTGGAGCAGTAAGCAGCAAAGCAAAATTCAAAGGGCTTCAAATTCTCATCTGAAAACTTCCAAGATGGAGATTTTCCTGTGGGAAATGTCCCCTGGCACGTCAGGAGCCCTGCAGTGCAGGACTCTCCTTGCCCTCGGTTTCTCCTTGAGGCCAGGTTCCTGCACAAGCGCATCTCCCGCGGTGTGAAGTTGTCTCTGCCCTTGCTGAGCCAGTGGGAACGATCTCCTGGGGCTACAGATGGGGTGCAGCTCCCAGTTTCTGCAAAAGGAGGTCCACTTCTACAAAGCAAATCTTGTATTTACCAAAATCTCCTTTACTGTGGGAGTTATCCTTGATGAGCACTTTCACTCTGCTCTCCCTGGTGCTGTTCACGTTCCCAGCTCGCGCCGATGCCGTGAGCCTGTACCAGGGTGAGCTGAAAGCTGACAGCTCTTGTCCATGCTCAGTTGTGACTTTGTTGAGGCCTCTTTGGCCTCTGAAATGCAACCTCTGCAGAGATGACCAGTGTCAGTGAAGGAGTTTTATTTGCAGCTGGGAGGATTCGTTTTGCCTCCGTGCAGTGTTGTTTGCATCCACACACACGAGATCTTTCCTAGCAGGACAGCTGGGCATGGATGTGCACGGGTGTTCTTGTGCTGGGAACTGGCTGTAATGACTGACTGCTTGGTGTTTAGTTTTTAATAAACTATTGCAATAGTGGGTGACTACAAGACAGCTAGAAATGCTCAGGCAGCACTTGTCCAGCCACAACTCCACAGAACTTCTCAGCCTTCTTCCAGGGACCTGATGTGAGGGGTTCCTAGCCAGGAGAAAGCAGCTGGTTGTTGTTCTTCTTCTGTCCCCAGATGCAATGGTCAGTGTGCAAATTTGACTGTTACAGATTCCTCTAGCATGAAAGGAGCTGTGTAAATACAGAGATGTCCTCTCTCCCAAATGTTTCTGGAGGTAGAGTGTAATCTGTCCCTCAGAGAAGATGTTGATTCAGCGTACAGTCGAATCTTGACAGAGGTGTTAGGAGAGCTCTCATAACACTAATCTTCATTTGACAAAAGGGGATAGATTTTTCTAAAGCCTGTTTTTTTTCAGTGAAAATTACATTCTCCTTCCAGCTATGCCAACACCCAGCAAAAAGAGAATGCATTAGGGTTTTTAAATTTATAGATAACATGTATTGATTGGAAGGGAGACTGTTGTCTCTTCCAGTAACTACCAACTCCCCTATACTTCTTTACTCTTGTATTTTTCCAAAGAGGTGTTGATCCAGTTCCATGTGTTTGCTGAAGTTTCCTTGACCCTGAACACAGTTCAAATGTCTGTTCTGTGGGAGGACTGGCCCTAAAGGGAGTTAGAGCACAGACAGCAGTGATTTATTATCCTCCCTAAGTGGTGATGCCTGCAGAGGGAGGAGGGGGCAGAGAGAAACTCCATGACCTTCAGCTTCCAGAGCCTGTGTGGCAGCACCCAGTTTGGGGACAGTGGTGTGGTGTAGCTGGCTGGTTCTGCTGTGTCACACCTGTAGGTAGCTGTGAATGTCCAGTAAAACACAAAGTACAGATTTATTCCTAATAAACTAAAAATGTTATTAATTTGAACAACTCAGTCTTGTTGCCTTCAGAGCCTGTTCTTAAAATGCTCTTAAGCCCAAATGTAGATAAAGATGTTCACACATTTCTGTTAGGGATTTGTTGACTTGAATTTCTAATTATTTAACAGTAATTTTGAGGTGTTTGTCTGAAAGCTGAGCAGTGTAAGAAGATGAATCGATGGTGTTTAGGCTGACAAGGATGTGTGGGAATTAAAAGCACTTAGGGGCAATGTGACTGGGCAGGTTATAAAACACGAGACTGGAAACTTAGCACCTTACTTGTGGCAAAGGCTGTTTGGTTCTAATTGAGTTTGAGAGTGGAAGGCAAATATTTATTCTCTGTGTTTTTGTTGGTAATGATAACTGGGTCTGTTGTGCCTTGAGGTCTGTGCTCCTCTGAGCCCTGGGTTGTAACTCATGAACACTGCCAGTCCCGAGGACAAGCAAGTGCTGTGCAGTTCCCTATACAAACCCTGTGTGAAAAACAACATCTAATGAAGCACCAGAGACTCTGGGTTTTGGATCAGTCAGTGCTGCTGAAAAAGTCACTTGGGTTTGTCTTAAAAGCCTCCTGTGAGCATCCTGGGCATGAACAGTAGAAACATAAGCAGAGACCTGGGCCTGCTGCTGCTTTTGTGACATAAATCAGTTGTTGGAGAACCTGGTGACTTAGGTAGATGTGAACAGACACTTGGAGAGGGTTAAGTCAGGGGAGATGTTAGAACAAGCCTGGATTGCTCCTCGTGGGAGTTGCTCTGTGCTCATGAAATGAGAGGAAATAAGGGCATCTCTTGAAAACAGCTCACTTGGGTAAACCTTGGGGTTTTGTGATTAAACTATCAGGTACCTGTTGAAGGTGCAGTGACATCTAAATGGCTGTGTGGTTGTGAATCCCATAACCAAACATGGTGACTTTTCATTAGTGCTACTGGAATCCCAATAAACAAAAAGCAGTACATGAAATAATGGCCTAATTGTGGCCAGGATTGTCAGGAATCCAGGGGACAGGCTGTGGTCACTGAGGGTGGGTTACACACGTGCCCTTTAGGTAGGGTGAGGGGGGAATTGTTGATAGCTGTGTTTCCAGCTAGAAAGTGAACTCCTGAGGAACTGAAATATTCATGAAATCCTGTCAGCCTATGGGATTTTCTTTTCCTTTTATCAGTGTCCCCAAAGGCAAAACAGGTCTCATTGTCTTAAGCTACAGGTGAAGGACAAAGGACTGGATGGAAGTGGTGCAGGAAGTGTGGAATACCTGGAGCTCTGAAAGCCCTTTGTGGTGGTGTTTCCAACAGAGCATGACAGGATCAGGCATCTGTATCAGATCCTTTGGAAATCCCAGCCTAGATAAAATGTGTTATAAAAACCATCTGCAAAATCAGAGCTGATCCAGCAGCTTTTCTTCCTGTTACTCCCCAAATGTTTTCCTTCTGTTCTGTTGTTCAGAAAGGAGCATCATCTGGGATGTCACAGCTTGAAAAGTTGTCACTTTTCCTTAATTGTGCCAGTCTGTCATGATCTGAAAGGTGCTCCAGTTTACCTGAAGAAGACTGTGCTGGGGAATGACCTTACCTGGTGTTTGGCCCCTGCAGACCCTCACAGGGTGAGACATGGGGATGCTCTATTCCTGTAGTGGATCTGGGTGGGCTGGTCCTTGCACTGACCTGCGTTCCTCACTGATTTCAGGAGCCCCTGTGAGATGCTTCCCAGGTTGCTCCTGTACATGCTGAGCTCTGTCAGACTGAATGGGCCTTAAAGGGGTTTTATCTCCTGCTAGCACTGAAATTGCAGTTTTTAGGTGACTTGCATCCTGCCAAAAAAGAATTGAGTTCCCCAAAAAAATGTACCACAAATTTTTGATGCTTTATTTCTCATATTTTCACTCCTCTTTTATTTATCTCGGTGCAACAATAATTAATATCACAGAATTAACAAGAGGGGCAACCAGAAAAGGCAATAAATGGAATGTGACTGCAGATGCTTTCTGTCATTTGGGCAGGAGCTGGTTGGTGTTCAGACTGTCCAGGCAGAAGCAATGTGAGCACAACCACCAGAAGACCCAGGAACTGGTGAGTTCAGTTCAAATATTCAGACTGTATCTCCAATATTTCAACCTGTCAATCCATTATTTCTCTCCAGTAATGGACTGACAGGTCTGAGGAACAGGCTTGTGCTTCACAAAAGGAGCTAAAAGGGTCGCACTAAGGACCCACTGCAGAACAAGGAGAAATCTGTTAAAAAGTGAATTTATTGCATTAGTCTTGCTTTAAGTGGAAAACTTATTAATAAATCTCACTAGCAGGTATTTTGGTCTACAGGTAAAATTATTTCTGAAGGCAACAAGGGGGTCACCCTCAGCTGCACTGGCTGGGACCTGCCCTGAGCCCCAACAATCAAACCCCCAGGCAGGGACATACGCTCGGGGCCCTGGCAAGTCCTGGGGGTCCCTCCTCTTTCCAGCTCCACAGTCCAGCTGGGGGCTACGAGCTGCAGGGATGTTTTCATTGTCTGGTGTCAGAAGAAAACTGTCAGTATGAACAACAGCCAGCCTTGCATGCTGAAACACGGCCACAAATACTGTTTGAGCAGCCCTGTTTCAGCTGCTCTGAGAGATTCACAGGAGAAAGTGAACAACTGTTCCCTTCTTCATCAGGGAGTATCTGGAGTGATTGTGTCTGATAATCATAATTCTCTTTTTCTCTTATGTCACAATAAATGGGAGCTAATCCCATTTTAATCATGTTTTTGCTCCAGCACAGTTCAAGAGCAATGAGTCACCACCGACTGCAGGGGAGTTGCCACTGGTTTAAACTGGTAACACAAAGGGCTGAATTTGGATTCCTACTTAAATCAAATGTTTAGATATTATACAGGTTGCGTTATCTCCTTCAAAACAGAAACATCTTGATGTTTTTGTCAGAAAGGGCTTGCAGCTCAGGTTTCAGCTTCCTCTCCAGATGCTTGATGACGAGATGTGTGCTGGAATCTGTGGAGGAACAATGGAAGGTGACATTCTGATGTCACTCTGTAGGGCAGCCCCCTCCCCAGGAAAAGAAAATGAGTGTTTGGTACCAACCCCAAAAGGGCAGGTAGTTTTTTTTCATTTTTCTTGCTGGCTTTTACTTAAAAGCATTTCCAGTTTCCATTCTGTCCCTGCCTGTTGTTCCCTGGTGTTTGCTCACACCCAACTCAGGAAGGAATTGCAGCTTTTCTGTATTTTGCTACTCAATGAAATTCAATAACATCAAAGCCTCGGCAAGTGTTTTACTTCCAGGTAGCAAGTGCAGTAGAAAAAATATTTATTCTGCTATGCCTCAGGTTTGGAACAAGCAGAGTAGTGAAAAAACCATCATGTTCTGGTGTCTTCTGCCTTTTTAGGAGTCATTTGGAATGCCTGTAATGGCTTTGTATTTTTATATGTTCATTAAAGTGTCTGCACATGAAGGCAGGTAGACAAGAATCTGAAATCTCTCACCAAAATGTGGCTGCTTGCATGTTTGAACTAAGTAGTATATGCCAGCTAGCTGTGCTAATTGTATATTCTCTGTTTGTTTATTGTTTTTATTCAGCATATTTCCAAAATGATTGAGAATATTTTTATTCAAATGTATTACAAGCCAATGCTTTAACTCTACAGGGACAGAGTCAGCTGCTGTGAAAAGTTTTAACACCAGTTTCACTGGTCACTGAAGAGGGCAGGCACTGATGCCTTTGCACACAAACATGCCCAGGATGAGGAGTGTCAGCAGAATTCAAACTCAGGTATTTGACACCAGGGGTTGCCCTGATCCTGGTGGCATCGATCCAGGGAGCAGCGCGAGGGCTCCTGCGTTCAAGCCTTCCTGTCCTGATGGCCTGTGATGGGAGTGAGCCAGGAGCTTGGTTTAGCACAGGGGGAGTGAAACAGCCAGCAATGGAGCAGACAGTGCCAGCAGTCTGACCCTTGCTGGGTGTTTGGAGCAAGCCAAGCAAGGGCTGGAGCTCCCCTGGACAAGTTGCTGCATTCCCAGCAGTGAATGCAGCTGAGTGAGGAACGGGGAGCTCTGCTCTGTGCAGAGGAAGCACAAGACTTGTGCTCCTGGTAGGTGTCCCCTCTGGTTTTGAACATTTTGGCAGAGAGTAGCAAATACACCCCATGCCAAGAGTTTGGAAAAAGCCGGAGCCTCTGCCCCTTCTCATCCTCTCACAGAAATCAACGTGTCTTTGGCTCCTCTGTTTTGGCTTCTCTGAGGTTCCACCTAAGTTCAAGTTCTCCCAACATTTCTCTGCCAATAGGACAGCCACAGATGCATTCTTTGTTATTGTTGTTATTATTGTAAATTAACTCTACTTTTCTTCTCTGATCCTTTGCTTCCCAGAGGTGCTGCTTTAAGAGAGACACTGCAGCCTGGGGAGGATGGCTTCTGCCTCCCGCTGTGCTCCCAGTCCCTGTGACCAGCAGGACCTGTGCTGTCCCGCAGCCGCCCTGCAGGTGAGATGGAGGTGGCTTTCCTTCCTGCCTCCTGTAGTTTGGCTTTTTAGGGGGCCTCTGAAGGTGTGAGGGGGCAGTTCTGTGTCATTCCATGGTAGAGGAGCACTGTTCCTCTGTGCAGGAGCAGAGAAGGAAGAGCTCTGGCTCAGGTTCCTTGCTGCTGTGCACCTTCCATGCGCAGCCGCTCAGGGGCTGCACGGCCTCTTGCTGGGCTGTGACCAGCACAGATTGTTCTGCAGGGACACCAGGCTTTGGTCCCAGGAGTGGGAGTCCTTGTGGGTCATTCCTGGGCACTGGCAGCATTCTAGTGAGTTAATTACTCAGAATTCTGCTCATTAAGACAACTGAATTGCTGCCTGATCGCACTAAAAGCAGGAGGAGGAATTTTGTGATTATTTTTGGGTCTGTACCTTGGATTTTCTCTCTTTTTCTGGCACTGGATTGTCAGCAACAGCTTTCAGTCTTTTCAGCAATGGGCTCTGGAATGATTTTTGTTGGTGACTGATGAACAAGACGCTGCAAACAGCTCAAGGCTGACCTGGAGCTGTGTCTGTCCTGTGGGTCTGGTCACAGCTGCACTGGTGACAGTTGTGTCCCTGTGGCTGGAGCAAACACAGAGCCTGTGCTGTACAGACACCGGGGCTGGCAGGAGAGGCAAAAGGTACACGGGGTTTGGTGATGCTGAGGCTGAGGTGGGAAAGGATTGGCTGGAAGGAGAAAGGCAAGCAGTGCCTTGTGTGTGTTTTCACAAGGTACTTGCCAGCTGAAACAGACAGGGATAAGTAACTGAGAGAGGCCCAGAAGCAGAAGCCATCTAAGGAAGGGAAAAAACAATGCAATGCATGAATGTTACAAGATGATCAATAAAAATAATTTGCTTCCACATGGTAGTTTGATAAGGGCTTGGCCTCCCTGCTTCATTTAATATAAGCAGAAACTCTGCAGAGGAGTAAAACAGGAGCCTCCACCAGTGAGAAACTGCCCAGTGCCACGCCCTGGGTTTTCAACCACACGGGGCTCATCCACTGTTGAAACCCCAGTAACAGCCCCATATACAAAGGTGCAGGAGAAAGTCTCCTGGCATAACCCATATCTCATGCCACTATAAATGGAAAGTCACTTTTCCATATTTACAGTAAGAGTTTAAGGCAGTTTTGAAGTGAATGCCATTATTTTTGTGTTGGCCACATGGAGGAAATCTTGAAACCACTGGAGCCAGCCCAGACAGCTTCACCTTTGTGCACAGCCATCTGGTTTTGTTGTCTTGATTTTTGAGTGTGTGAAATCTCATCACAGGATCCTCTGAGGCTTTAGATGCTGAAACAAAGATAAGGAACCTTCAAGGACATGAAGAACAGAAGCATGTTGTCATGGAAAAAGAAAATTTAATGGGGTAGGTGCTGAAAAACTTGTTCTTCCCTTGTCCTCAGTTCTGTTCTCAGTCATGGGCCAACTGCAGAAATTTCCTGGAGACCTGGGAAAATGAGAGCACCTCTGGTCTGCTGAGAGGTTAGGAGATACTGCTTGTAAAATGGAGCCACTGAGGGCTGGCAAAATAGCAACACCTCATTCTGTGAGTGTCTTAGAAATAAGGAAGAGACAAATGCGTGGATTATCCTATGACTTAGTAGATCAGAAAAAGCCATTGACCAAGACAAACAAATTGTTCTTCCCCCCAAAAAATGTAAAAAGATGAACTGTGAACATTCCCAGCTCAGCTAAGTGCTATTAGCAGCTGTTTGTAAGAATGAAGTAGGATGTGTAAAGTGGTGTGAGAACAAGAAGTGGTCACAAGTGACGTCTGCCTTTGTGAAAAGGGATGTTTTTGGAGGAAGCAGTAGCAGGGCAAGCTGTCCAGTTGCCAGCCAGGCACTTTGGTTGCAAAAGACCATTCCCTCTGGAAACAGCTCAAACCCAAACTGCTGTTCAGCAGGGCTGCACTGCACAGCAGTATGCAGTGAGGCAGGAAGAAGTCAGGGGAGCCCCTGACTGTGAGGTCGTACGAGGGACAAGGAACTGGGGTTTGTACCAAGTTACAGCTGAACAGGAGGCAGCAGCAGCACGACACACAAAAATGGCAGCACCCAAATAGCACCTAAGCAGCTTAGAGAACCCATGAAATACCTCCATGCTGTTCATTAGTTGCATTTAGTTCTGGTTGATTTAACTCAACACAGATTTGGGTCAAGTGCAGGAAGTGTATAGGAAGTCACTGGAAAGATCAGAGGGCTCAGAAGTGTGACCCACAGGGAAATATTGTGAGATAAGGGCTCATTTAATCTAAAGAGGTAAGATGGGGCAATATGTTCTCCCATTTGGCTGTTCATTTCAGAAATGCTTTATCATGGCATCATCCATTGCAGTAGATTAGACATGAAGGATGTGTGTCTGCAGTTCACTGCCAGCTGGGCTCATCTTTGCTTTCCCTTCCAGAGAAAGAGGGAGGCTTCAGCCACAGCCAAACACCCAGTTCCAGCCTGAGGCTCAAGTACCTGGCAGGCAGAAGTGCAGAACCTGTCACCAACCAACTGGAGCACCTGGGTTTGCCAAGAGAAATGCCACAGACATGACAGCCTTCTTCCCAAGTCCAGCTTTCATCACAGCATCAGCAACTTCTTGGACATTGTTTTAAGGTAAGTTTTAACTTCATTTTGCACTTAGATCAGGTTCCCATATAAGCAGAAGTGTTCAATCTCTGTAACAGAAAACTTGAACTGCAAAGTACAAAGTCTAAGGGTATTTATGAAGGTAGTAGAACTTACTCTTAAAGTATTTTATTTACTTTTTCATACCTCTGAATTTCCATGATGTTTTGTATGAAATACTTTTAAGTGTTTTATCTCAAATTAAGCACTGGCTATCACATGGAAACAGTAGGCATTCATCTAGGAAAAAGTAGCTGAGAAAGAAAAGCCTGACTAAAAAGAGCAAGCTGCAATTGATTTATTTTTTTTTCCAACTGACATTTACTATCATGAATTAAAACAAGTATACAATGAGAAGCAGGTTTCTCATTTTAAAATGTGCAGTCCCAGGGAGACATACCTATCTTGAGGGTGCACAGAGAGCTCTTATGATGGACTTCAATTGTCCCCAACAGTCATTTATCTGGGTACTTTGAGCTGAGACTAAAGAAAATATTTTGTCAAAGGTTTTTTTTGTTTTTTTTTTTTTAAAAAAAAAAGATCTTAAACTTTTATTGTTCTGTCTAATTATGAAGAACAACACTACCAGTAGGATTGCTCTAATAAACAAAACAAGACTTAGTTGCTGATTACTCATTGACTTGAGCTAGGAATATAAAACATTTTGCCAAAAAGCCAAGTGTAAATCAGAAGATGGTAATGGCAGGTGAGGCATTCACAGCAATTTTGTTATGTTTCTCTAGAATACATCATTTTTTCCCACCCTGCCTCACTCTTCTGACATTCAAATAATATTGCAGTTTTCATGTCAAACATTGATTTTATTACCACTCTAAATGGGGAAAAAAACACTCTAAAAGCTGAAAAATTAACCTAGCAGAACTGTGCTGTAGCTAAGCATTTTCTGCCATGTGCTATTAGCTGACCTTAAGACACCAAGGTGTGAATTTTCTCCTTTGAAGCACATGTATGACTCCTATCAAAATGTGCTCAGAAACATTCAAAATCTGAAGTATCCCATTTGGCTCAGAGCTGAATAGTGGAACTCCATCATGAAGTGTATGACATAGTGCACAAGGAGAACAGGGGTTGAGAACATGAACAGAAGCAGTGACAGTGTCTGACAGGAGCTGAGCCTGCCTGTTAGATTATGGCTGTGACATAATAGACATGAATTCCTGGAGAATTAGAGCTGAGGCTGCTTGCCTATTGCTTGTCATCATACTCCTTTTTTTTATTTTTGCTTAATGCTTAGTCAACCTTTAAGCTTCCACATTTCAAGTTGTTCTATTTGATGTGTCACAGACTGTTTTAAATTTTATCTAAAATCTCAGGTAATTATTCCCTGAAATGAGATTGAAGTAAGATTTCCACACACAGGCACACTTATCCAGCCACTTTATTAAGAAGCCTGGCAAGTCCTAAGATTTTAGCTCCCTTATACTTGGAAAGGTTTTCTTGTCATCTTCACAAGAATTCCCCCAAAACCACCCACACCCCAAGTCTGAAAGTTATTAACTATTAGCTATATATCTATTATTATTATATATCTATTAGTGGCCTTTTTGCAACTGGAATCTAAAGGGTTTCTGTAGCCTCAGGCCTCTCAGCCAGCAGCAGGGTGAGAAGCAAGGACAGAACTAACACCAATGTCAGCAGCACACGGGAAAATAATCCTGAGGCACTGGGCAAGTAGAGTGCAAGGAAATTCTGCAGCACATTGGGCACAGAGCTGGGCCTGGCCATGGTAACAGAGGCTTAGAGCCAAGCTAAGTTCAGAGATGTTAATACTCAGGGTATCTTCTCTTTAGAGGGCTCACCCCCACACACCCACTGCACAATCTGGCACTATCAAGAGCAGCACTGGGCTTGGTACCAAGCAGAACTGTGCAGCAAGCCAAGTGCACTCATTCCATCTTGCCTTTGCCATTCAGACTCACCTTCAGCAGAGAAGTGATGAGTTTGTCATTAAATTAAGGGGGTCTTTGTGGCTGAGCAGATAAAATGCTGCAGGGACCGAGTGCAGCTGCAGCCATGGGTTGGAAGGAGGCTGGCAAAGCTGTCAGAGCTCTCTGCTCCTTTCCTGACACTGGCTGATCCAACACAGCCACTACTCCTGCAAGCCAGACACTAAACATGACATTCTTTGTTCCCTCTGCTACTTCCTCATCCCTTGCTTGTATTTGTCCATTTTAATTAAAGCCTTACTTCAGTTCAGAAGGAGAAACAAGGCCCTAGTTGAGAAGTTTTCTGTAGAATTAAGTTATTTCAGTTAAGTTCTCCTGAGATCCAATCTGTAAGCAGCAGCTTCCCATCCATCAGGGGAAGTGGGCCAGGGACCCCACTAAAAATCATCTGACTGGGCTAAGCTTTTTCTTTCCCCACTGGCAGATACTCTAGTGAGCACTTAGCACTAAGTGTTTTGGATTAAGCTACAGGAACAGTTAAATGATCACTGCCAGGCTTTTTGCAGCACTAAATCCCTCACTAATGGGAGATGAGCCTCCTAAATTGCCACCTTCCAGCATAGCAGCTGATTTTTATAATCTCCAGTCCTTGAATATTGGCTGGATAGTAGACACAAAGCTGAAATGATCTGATCTTATGTGCAGGCTGAGGCTCTGCACGTGAATCACTCCTTGTCAGAGCACTCAGGTGGAGATGACAGCCATGTCATTTGGAGTATTGAAAGTGAACAGAGTAATTGGGGGAGTAGGTAGGAGGAGGAAGCAAGTGGAATCATAGTTTAGGTAGAAGCTGAAAAGTAGGACAACCATGAGATAGTCCCAGTGGAGAATAAAACTGGCAAACAAAATAAGCAGTTTAGGAGCCCATCAGTCAGGTTGCAAGTTAATTCACCAGAGCCAGAGAAGCAGGCACTGTCAGGATGCAGTTTATGCCCCAGATAAGGGGGCACAGAGGATCCTGTCATCCCTGCAGAGTGAGTGACCAGAACTCAGCCCAGGCTCACTAACACCAAGTCATCAGTCCATACAGACACATGGCACAGACATGTTCAGTTTTAACCCACTGCAGAGCTGCAAACTGCCAAGAGATACAGCAAACCAATCTGCTCGGGGCTGTGTCCTCCACAGTAAGCCCCCAAGGAAGCAGTTAAGTGACCATTTGTCAGAGGGCTCCTTGGACCAAATACAGACACAGCTGAAACAGGACTTGTATTTTGACAGGAACACTAAAAAAATCTGCCTGATTTTAAGCCTTAACTCTTGCTTTGTGTCCAAGTTAAAAGTGCATTTTTTGGTAAGTACAGAAGCTACTGTCACACAGGTACTGCTGTGTGGGCAAAGGACCACAAGTTTCATGCCAGCAGAACAGGAACTGAGAATACAAATGCACAGAGCTTATTGTAACCATCCCTCCAGGTGGAGGTCAGCATTAAAAACTCAGGAAACCTGATGGGCTATCAGAAAGTTACTCTCACTATGGCAGTCTGAGTACAAAAACAGCATTAAATAAAAAAAACACCTCTGTACAAGCATAAATTTAGAGAACTAAACTAAAGACATAGTGTGCTTGTGACAGCTTCCTGAAGTGCTCCTATATACCAGCCCAGGCATTGAAACACTAACAGTTCAGGCCAAACTGGAGAGCATTTTTCTCCTGAAACTGAGGGCTTGGACAATAGAAATAACAGTATTTATTACATAACCTCCTGTATGGCTTTTTAAACATTATAAAATCAAAACTTGGAAAGGTATATAGAGTTTTTATTTTATTTTACCCAGAAAATTGGTTTCTATCTAGAATTATTGAAGTGGAATGAAGAATTTCTCTTGTCCTTCCCAGCCACCTTTCTCCTAAACAAAGGGAGCTGCCCGAAGCCTGAACCAAAACAATACCAATGCAAATAGCTCATCAGCAAGGTTCTTAGCACTAGACTTTATCTATGCTTATTGTGAAAAATGAGCAAAAGCCATATAATCATTTGATTTAAATCTTATTTAACATGGAAGTGTTATTGCCCAGTATGGGATATGCATGAAAGCAAACAGAGCCCATGATCTGGAGGATGTTTGTTTCTTCTCCTTAGCTGGAAGGCCCCCCTCAATACAGTACTCACAGTGAGAATCTCTATTAGGTCTATATATAAGAAAACACAAGTATTTTATTTCAAATTATGGATAAAGGGGAGTACACATATATCAAAAACAGATGAAGCTACCAATAAGCATCCATTTTTACTGAAGTCACAGTAACAGGTCCAGAGTTTTGAGACAGACACCCACCAATGTCATTGAAAGTGAAGGACTTTTGTTTTGTTAGTCTACAAGTGCAAGATCTGAGGGAGGGGTGGCAAGGAATATTTACATTAATGAGCTACAATGGTATTTTAATCTGCCAGTAGGATATTCCTTATCATATAAGATCATGTTCAGTGTGTTAATGAGGGGCTCTCTCTTGCCCTTGCTCTTCTGGGATTGTGGTTTCAGTTCAAGATACTCTCCTCTGGGATTGTTATCTAGGAACAAGCTGGCCTTGGGCAGTGAGTGGTGACTTAATTGTGTTGTGTACCACTCATTTGTATATTTTATTACTGTTATTATTTTAATATTATTATTTTAAGTCTTACTTTATTTCAGTGATTAAGGTAATATCTCAACCTACTAGTCTCCTTAACCCCCAGTTCTCTTCCCTACCCCCAGGGCAGGGGAAGAGCAAGAGCTGTGTTTGGCTGCTAACCCAGTGCCAGCCAAGGGAAACCACCACAGTTAAGTAACAAAAGGTACTTCAAGCTCCAGATACTTGTCTCCTACTGGAGGTACTCTGCTGCTGATATAAAAGCAAAAGAAAAACATGTAAAACTTAGTCACTGAGGGGAAAAAAATGACAAAGTTACCCCTTGGAAAAACACTGATTTAAATGAGTAGTTTAAATATTTAATTATTTAAGTGAGTAGGGGGGAATTATTAGAGGTAGAACCAAAACTAAACTAAAAGGAGTTGCCTTAACCTAAAATATCCCAAATTTCTCTTTAATGAGAGTTTTCATATCTATTCTTTTCAAACAACATAAATTCAGGTTGAATTCTCCTCCATAGAGCTGTGCACATTTGGTGTTTGATCTGAACACAGTTACACTGACAGAACTCTCAGAAATACAGGGGGGAGTATTAGAGGTAGAACCAACACTAAACTTACCAGCAGGCAGATGCCTGGCATCACCAGGAGCCCCATGCAGGCAGTGTTGTGTCCCCAGGTAAACTGGGACATCCCCCACCTCAGAGCAGCAGGATCAGCATCCCATCTCACACAGACACAAACCTGTTGCTACCAAAGCACCTGCAGTTCTACCTCAGCTCCCAGCCCCAGCAGAGAGGGAGGAACAGCCCAGCCCAAGAGAACAGCAGCCCCCACCCCACTCACAGAGGACACCCCCACTTACAGGGGTAAGCCAGGGCTCCACAGCAGCAGTGGGTTCAGGGCAAGGAGGATGGAGGCTGCAGCTCTCAGCACAGCAGAGGGAAGAGACCCTGCAGCTCCTGCCTGATGCAGGGAGAAGGAAGAGGAGAGACTGAGAGAAGAGCCCAAAGCCAAGCAGCCCAGCCCTGGGGCTGGAAGGCTGTCACCTGCAGCCACCACTGTCCTGGGCTGGAGGAGAATGTGCCTGACTGGCACATCAGGGCTGGGTTCTTACCTGTGTCCCACTGCAGAGCCTCCCCCTCCTGCTCTCTGTGAGCCCCCCTGTGCCTCAGGAAGGGTGTGAGCAGGGCCAGGGACTGGCAGCCCCCTCTGCAGATGCCAGCCCCCTGGCACACACCCCAGCCAGCACAGCTGGGGAGCCACAGCCCAGAGCCAGCCCCAGTGCACCCAGTGCTCCCAGCACAGCAGCCCACTCCCAGGCTCTTGTGCTGGCTGCTGAGCTACAGCATTGAGATCCAGCCTCTCTGGAGAGAGGGCCAGGGGAGCTTCTCCAGCAGCAGCAGGAGCCAGGGGAAGAGAACAGCCTGGATGGCCCAGGTGACAGCAGCAGGATTTGCCTTCCCTGTTTCTGCCTCCCAAACCCCAACTCCCACCCAGATACCACAGCCAGAGTTGGGCACAGTCACCCCCCCATCATCCCCAGGAGCTTTCTCCCTCCTCACCTGGATACAGGGAGGAAGAAGGAAACCTCAGAAGGACCAAGGAGTGCTCCAGGCCCAGCTTGCACCTCCACACCCAGAGCAAGAAACAAATCCCCAGGGCTCTGACTTAACCTGGCCAAGTGTCCCTGCTCTCAGGGGTTCCCACAGCACCCATCCATGGGTACAGGTCACCCAAACAGCCCTTTTACCTGAGCTAGGCTGGAACAGAGAAGAGGAACCTTGCCAGAGATCAGGAGAACATGTTCTGCCACAATGCTAGAACCAGACTGAGGGTTTATATTTAAGTAATAAGGCAAAAGTTGACAGACATGCTTTAAGAACACACGCTAGCTTTATTTTATCAGCTTATATAAGTAAAAAGAAGTTATATACTGCCACTAACTCACCTAATACAGAGTACAGTGGAACTTGAAGACAAACTTAAATCCAATGAGGACAGGAAACCAGAAAACACATGTACCACACACAATCCTACAGAACCTAAGCAGGAGTCCAAGGCAGCCCAACACCACCACCCAAAAAAACCCAAAACCCATAAAAAAAGCAATAAAAGCACCAAAACTAACAAGAAAATCTACACCACAGCAAGCCCTGCAGTGAGAAACCAGCCCCCTGGCCTGAGCTTAAATACAGAGCTGGGGCCAATGGGGACGGGTGTGGGTGGGGGAGGCTGCAGGTGAGGCCGTCAGGGTGATGGGGACCTGGTGGGGTGGCTCTGGCACAGCTGGAACCAAGCAGCTCCCACATCTCCACTGACATCTCCAGGGCTGGCTCCCCAGCAAGGCTGGCAGCGTCCCTGGGGGTGGGGGCTGAGGCAGAGACCCCATCTCTGGTGAGGAGGTGCCCAAGTGTCCTCTGTGGGGTGAGGCACAGGCAGGGCAGCAGTGAGGAGCGTGGGTGTGCTCTGGGTGCTGCTCACAGAGCTCCCTGCACGCAGCCCTCTCTGGGGTCCCTGTGCTCAGAGCTGGCCCTGTGGGGAGCTCACTCCTGGTTTTTCTCAGGACAGGAGGAAAAGGATCGATGGGCACAGACTGGGCCCTGGATCTGTGCTGCTTGTTCTGCCTCTGTCCTTCGAATCCACCAGCAGCAGTGGAAATTAGACAGACCCAGCTAAAGCAATCAAAGAGGGGACAGAGAGAGATGAGGGAGAAACCTTCTCCTCTTCTCCAGCTCCCAGAGCCGTCCCAGCACACCCAGTGCCAGGCCCAGGCTGTCAGGACGCGCGGCCGCAGCACGGGGGGCTGCAGCAGAGGCCAGGAGGTCTCTGTGGGTTCTGCCTGGGGGTGGGAGCATCGATCTCACACTCAGATGAGCTCTGTGTGCTCTGGTACATGGCTAAGGACACATTGTGAGGCTGTAACAGCCCCATCTGGCCTGACAGAGAGAAAAATCATCTGAAATCTGAAACACCTCCTTCAAAAGAAGCCTTTTCTGCCAGGGAAACTGAAATGTTCATCTGGAGGTGCTGGATTTCTGTGTGTGCCCACACTGAGAGGTGCTGCTGCTGTGGGGATGGGAGTCTGCAACCAGCAGAGCAGGACTCAGATCTGTGTCCTGGGTGAGCTGCTCACGGGTGTGATGGTGAGAATTTTTGCTTTGTTCTCCTCAGAAAGGCTCACAAAGTGTGGGTGCACTGTGGGGTTCTGCTCTTTCTCTCCATCTGGGATTAGGGGAGAATTTAAAAGGAAACTCTTTTTGGCTCCAGGGATTTTCTGTGGCCAGTGACAGCAGCTGTCACTGGAGATTTATTCTGAGTCAGATGGGTTGCTCAGGGCTGGGAAGAAAATGGTCTGGGGATGACCTGCTTAGTATCTGAGGAGTTGGGGGGGGGGTTTGGGGGTGGGGAGTGGATTAAATGAGAGGAAAGTCCTGCTGGACAAAGCTGATTTCTTTCCATGACAGGCTTACCCACCTCGGTGACCGAAGGAAGCCGGTCGATGTAATCCTCTTGGACTTCAGTAAAGCCTTTGATCCCATCTGTCACAGTTTCCTCCTGGATAAAATGCCCAGCATCCAGCTGAACAAGCACATCAGGCAGTGGGTGAGCAACTGGCTGACAGGTCGGGCTCAAAGGGTTCTAGGCCATGGGTGACATCGGGCTGGTGACCGGTCACTAGTGGGGTTCCCCAGGGATCCATCCTGGGGCCGGTGCTCTTTAGTGTCTTCATCAATGACTTGGATAGAGGATTTGAAGGACTGATAACCAAGTTCACTGATGACACCAAAGTGGGAGGAGCTGTGGACACTCTCAAGGGCAGAGAGGCCCTGCAGAGATCTGGAGAGCTGGGCAATCACCAACCAGATGAATTTTAACAAGGGCAAGTGCCAGATTTTGTACGTGGGGCACGGCCACCCTGGACACACAGCCAGCCTGGGGAAGGAGAGGCTGGAGAGCAGCCCTGCAGAGAGGGACCTGGGGGTTCTGCTCTATGGCAAGTTGAACATGAGCCAACAGTGTCCTGGGGTGCATCAAGCCCTGCATTGCAAGCTGGTTGAGGAGGTGACTGTCCCCCTCTACTCTGCACTGGCACACCTTACCTTGAGTACTGGGGGCAGTTTTGGGTGCCACAGGATAAAAACGATCTAAGGCTACTGGAGAGTGTCCAGAGGAGGCTACAAAATTGGTGAAGGGTTTAGAGGGGAAGGGTGTGAGGAGAGGCTGAGGTCACTTGGTTTGTTCAGCCTGGAGAAGAGGAGACTGAGAGGAGATCTCCTGGTGGTCTGGAACTTCCTCCCAAGGGGAAGAGGAGGGGCAGGCGCTGAGCTCTTCTCTCTGGCCACCAACGCCAGGAGCAGAGGCCATGGCAGGAAGATGTGGCAGGGGAGGGTGAGGTTGGCCATGAGGAAAAGGTCCTTGAGGCAGAGGGTGGTGGAGCACTGGCACAGGCTCCCCAGGGAGGTGCTCATGGCACCAAGCCTGACAAGATTCCAGAAGCATTTGGACAACATCTTGTCCTGGTTTTTGCCAGGAGAGGGTTAATTTTCTTCTTACTAGCTAGAAAGCGCTGTGTTTGGGTTCCAGTGAGGGTTGTTATGAGAACAACAACGTTGATAACTACAAGGACACTGTGCTTGGGCAGTTTCCAAGGACAGAGAGCTGGCACGGGGAGTGGAGAAGAAAAGTGCAGTAGTCAGTGAAGCCCAGAGCTGACAGTTGGATGTGCCAATGGGATATTCCAGAACATATCACGTCGTGGTCAGTACAGTAACCGGGGCTGACTGGAAAGCGGGGGATCATCTCGGGAATCGCTCGGGCTCACTTTTCCGGGATTGTGATTTTGGTTTTGAGGTTCTTTTTCACTCCTCTGGGATTGTTATCAGCAGGTGGTGATAACTGTGCATCACTCATATATATATATATATATATATATGAGTGTGTTAGCATTATTACTCTTATTATTCTTATTATTTTAATTTTATTTTACTCTAATTATTAAATTGTTCTTATCTCAACCTATAGCTCCCCTCACCTTTACCCTCCCATTCTCCCCCCGATTCCCTGGGCGGGGGGAGGCTGTGAGTGGCTGTGCCTTGTTTGGCTGCCAGCGCAGTTACCCTGTCACACGCCTCAGACACGCGGTGACTGTCGGGACCGTCCGGTGCCGGGACCGGAGCTGGACCCGGTGCTCCCGGTGGGTCCGTGCTGTAGTTCTGCATTTTGTCCGCCAGACGGCGACACCGGAGGGGGCCGCTCCCGCCCCGCCTGGCGATTGGCTGCTCCCCGGCACCGCTGATTGGCGGGCGCGGGAGGGGCCGCCCCCCGCGCGGCAGGTGCCGCCGATCCCCGAGGCTTCAACAGGTCCCGGGGCGCAGTACCGCTCGCCACCGCCAGGGGGCGCTCCGCCGCGGAGCTTCCGCCGCCAGAGCCGCGCGCGGGACGGGGCTGCGGGTGCAGGTAGCGGGACCGGGGGGGCCCTGAGGGGAGGGGGGATTCGCTGCCGGCGGGGAGGGGTCCTCACCGGCGGGGAGGGGTCCCCGGCCGCGCCCCGACCCTCGGGGCCCGTCTACGGGCGGTCTGGGGGCCTCGCCGTTCCCCCGGTGGAGCCCGAGCCCGGCCGCGGTGAGGGGGGACCGGGCGCGGGCAGAGCCGGGGCGGGGTGAGGCCCGGCCGAGGCTCCCGGGGGTTGCCCGGGCCCGGGCGCGGTCTGAGGGAGTGCCCGAGGTGGGGGGGTTCGGCCCCCCGGGTCGGGGCGGTGGGAGGCGGTGGCTCTGTCCCGGAGCAGCCCCGCGGGGCTCGGCCGGGGGTGGCGGTGAGTGACCGTCCCCTGGGACCCCCGCGGCGGGGACCGGGGGTTGTGCCCCACTTCCCACCCCGGGAGGAGCCGCCGCCCTCGGGTCCGGGGGAGCTTCCCGCCGGTGCTCGGCCCGGCTCTGCCTCCCGAGCCGTGAGAGACGCTGCAGCCGCCGGTGGGCAGCGGGGTCTGTGCTCGGGCGGGACCCCCGAGCTGCTCCCGGGGACACCCCGCCTGTCGCCGGCCTGTGCTGCAGCTGGGGGGGGCGTCCCCCCGGGCGGGCTCCGGGGCCGGGGGGGCGGTGGGGTGGGGGCCGCGGGTGCTGCCGTGCCGGGAGGGCTCCCGGGGCTGGCGGGTGCCGGGGGTGCGGGCTCTGCAGCAGCGCCGGGAGCCGGGGCCGGGGTCTCCTTTGGGGCAGGTAACGCGTTTGTGCTGCACATTCTGTGTTTCCCGTGTCACGCAGGTGCCTGCTGGATTTGCCACGGCCCCAAAATGAGACGTTTTATCCCCACGGCTCTGGGCTGCCCCCGTGCCCAGCCCCGGCCGGGCCAGGATGGTTTGGGCTGCGCAGGCCGGGCGATCCCTGGACACCAAAGCCCATCTGGGCATCCAGAGGCACAGGCTGGGTGAGGGACTGACTGTCAGCACTGCCAGGGGCTCTCCAGAGATGGGAGCAGGGACCCCTGGTGCTGCCCTACTCACAGTGAGGAACAGGGGGCAGGAGGAGCCAGCAGAGCTGCAGGCACCTGGATGGGCCCCACCTGTCTGCTGGTGCCTGGCTTTGTCCACAGGTTCTGAGAGTGGTTTTTGTTTCTTCCTTCCCAAACCCAGGAGCTGCTGCTGGTTCCCAGCAGGGCCAGGGCTGGGGGGAACATGTCCCCTGTGCTGCTGGAGCAGCTGAGCTGGGAGCAGAACTGCTGCAGCCGTCCCTCAGGTCACCTGCACAGGAGCAGCCTTTCTGGAGGGGATTCTGGTGAGTTCAGGGCTGTCAGGAACTGCGTTTTGGTTTCCTTTTGGGTAACACAGTTTATCAGCTGCTGTGTTTAAGCAGCTGGTGACCAGTCCCCTGTGTGTGCTGGCTTGCCACGGGTTCTGGTTAAGGTGTGGGGTTAAAACTGAAGAGGGAAGGTTCAGGTGTTGACTTTGCACAGCACTTGTTGTATTTGTGCTGGATTGTTACCAGACTTTTCTTTCCCCTCCAGGAAACTCTGCTCCTCTGTGCTGGTTCCCTCTCTGCCCCGCAGTGTGACGAGCTGGTGGCGTTTGACTGGAGACGTGGGCAGTGCTGCTGCTGAGTCACACAGACTGGGGACAGCCCGGCCCTGGGCAGGAGGACTTTGCTTTGTGGAAGCTGAGAGCTGTCCCTCAGGATAAAGGACACTCTGGGACACCTGAGGGCTCCAGGGTGACCGGACCAACAGAGCAGCAGCGAGAGTGCTGAGGAGTGGCTGTGCCAAGTGTTCCTGTGACCAGGGATGGGTCGTGTGGGTGCCAGAGAGGAGTCAAACGTGTTGGACCTGAACATTTGGAGGGTGCCAGAAGGCGAGGAGCCCGGCCCTGAGGTGCCAAGTGCCAGGGCACGCCGGCGGGGAGGCCGTGCCCGGTGAGGTGAGTGCCCCGAGGCAGCGGGGAGTGGAGCTGCTGCGGTTTTGTGCTCGGGGCGCTTTGGCTTTGCCCCTCGTCCTGCTGGTGGGTGGCCAAGGGACTGGGGGGGCAGCGCTGTACCCCGGCCCAGACCTCACTGGCACTGGTGTGGTGCCAGCCCCATCCCCAGCCTGGGGCTGCTGGAGTCGTGTGTGCTGCTGCTGCTGTGCCCGGTGGGTTTTCAGCCAGATCCTGGCTCTTGCCCACCCTTCTGGGGAGAAAAGGGACGTTTCTGGTGTCCCATCCCCGTTTCTCCCTCCCCTCCCATCACAGGGTGAGGTGCTGGGTTGCTGCTGCCGAGGGGGCTGAGCAGAGCTGCCCGTGCCCGGGGGGCAGCAGGGTTTGCAGGGCAGCAGCTCGGGGGCTCTTTGGGCCAGGCTGTGTGGTGCCACCAGGAGCTCTGACTGTCCCATGTCTGTTCCTCTGCAGGGATGGACAGATGGACAGGGGAGCCCCAGCCACGCCAGGAGCCGCCTGGAAGAAGCCGCCCGTGCCAGGCCGATGCTGCCCCCTGTCCCTGCGTGGGGACAGCCCGGCCCCCGGCGTGGGGACAGCCCGGCCCCCTGGCGTGGGGACAGCCCGGCCCCTACGTGGGGGACAGCCCGGCCCGCGCCCGCCCGGAGATGCAGCGGGGACTGCGCGGCTCCAGCTCGGCTGCGGCTCCAGGTGGGTTGTTGGGGCTCCACTGGTCCCAGTGCCCTGGCTTTGCTGGGACAGAGTTCATTGTCTGTTCAGGGGCCAGCACAGCTGTGCTCTGGGTTCAGGGGGGGTTTGCTATGAGGAGAATGTTGATCAAGTGCTGATGTTGTGAGGTGCTGCTGGAGCCCAAGGCCGCTGTGTTTGGCCGGTTCTCAGCTGCA
Organism: Caprimulgus europaeus; assembly: GCA_907165065.1. Next base: position 82,326,998 of record OU015526.1, read on the forward strand.
CTGGGACTGGGAGGGAGAAGCGCAGGGAACAGCAAACCCCAGAGCTGGCACTGGGATGTGCCAGGGAAATATTCCAGAGCGTGTCCCGTCCTGTCAGCACGGTCACGGGGGTGACCGGGAGCCGGGGATTCCCTCGGGGGTCTCTCGGGCTCTCGCTGCTCCGGGGTCTCAGTTTGGGGACGGTCTCTGCCCGGGGTCACTGCCTGGCACAGGCTGGGCAGCGGTCGGGGGTGCTGAGCAACTGCACTGGGCATCACTCACAGTAATAACAGAATATGCCATTATCATTTTATTTTAATTAAATAACTTAAATTATTTAATTAAACTTAATTAATTTTAAAACTAAATACTTTTTATTCTCAACCTCTGAGTCTCCTTGCCCTTTTCTTTCCAGTTCTCTCCCCTCCTCCCTGGGCGAGGGGAGGGTGAGAGCAGCTGTATTTGGCTGCAAGCCAAAAGGGTGAGTCCACCCAAACCCACCACATTCAGTTCCATCTCGGTTTGTGCTCCTGTTTGGTTTTGCTTGGTTGGTTTGGGCTCCTGTTTTTTTTCAGGTGCAGCTCCTGCCCTGCTCCAGTTCAGTTTTGGCTCCAGCCTATTTGCAGCTCCTGTTTGTTCCTGCTCTGGTTCCAGGTCCAGCTCCTGCCCTGCTCCAGATCATGTGCAGCTCCTTTTTGTTGTGGCCCCAGCTCATGGATGGCTCTGGCTCGTTTCAGCTCCTCTTCTTCGCTGGGGCTCCAGCTCATTTGTAGCTTCAGGTTGGTGGTTTTTGAATTTTGTTTTCAGGTCCAGCTTGTGAATGGTGCCAGTTTGGGGCTCCAGCTTGTTTGCAGCTTCAGGTCACTGTTTCTGCCACCGTTTGTTTCAGGTCCAGCTCGTGGACAACTGCAGTTCAGTTTTGGCTGCAGCTCATTTTCATTTCCAGTGCAGTTTTGTCTCCAGCTGATTTTCAGTTCCAGTTTGTCTGTGGCTCCAGCTCTGACTCCTGTTTGCTGGGTTGGTTTGTTGTTTTGGGCTCTCTTTGGTTTCCAGCTCCTGCCTGCTGCTCAGTTCAGTTTTGGCTCCAGCTCATTTGTGGTTCCCCTTTGTTTCTGCTCTGCTTTCAGGTCCCGTTCCTGGACAGCTCCAGTTCATTGTGGCTCCAGGTCTGGCTCGTTTCACTCCTCTTGTGGCTCCAGCTTCAGGTTGGTTGTTTCTGCCCCCAGTTTTGTTTCAGGTCCAGCTTCTGGACAGCTCCAGTCATTTGCAGCTTGTTTATTTGTGGTTCCAGCTCTGGCTTGTGTCAGCTCCAGTTTGTGGATGGCTCCAGCTCATTTGCAGCTCCAGGTTGGTTATTTCTGCCCGTTTTTTTTTTCAGGTCCAGCTCCTGCACTGCTCCAGTTCACTTTTGGCTCCTGTTTCTGCTCTGCTTTCAAGTCCCTTTCCTGGACATCTCCAGCTCATGGACGGCTCCATTTTGTTGCAGCTCCTGCTCCTGAATGGCTCTGGCTTGTTTCAGCTTCAGGTTGGTTATTTCTGTCTCTGTTTTTTTTCCAGGACCAGCTCTTGCTCTGCTCCAGTTCAGTTTTGGCTCCAGCTCATTGGTGGTTCCTGTTTCTGCTCTGCTTTCAAGTCCCACTCCTGGACAGTTCCAGCTCATGGACAGCTCCAGCTCATTTGCAGCTCCAGGTTGGTTATTTCTGCCCCTGTTTTTTTTCAGGTCCAGCTCATAGACGGTGCCAGTTCTATTTTGACTCCTATTTGTTTCTGCTCTGGTTCCAGGTCCAGCTTATGGATGGCTCTGGCTCGTTCCAGCTCCAGTTTGTGGATGGCTCTAGCTTGGCTCCATCTCCAGCTCAGTTTGCTGTTTCAGCTCCTGTCCAGCTCCAGCTGATGCTCAGTTCCAGTTTGGCTGCAGTTCCAGCTCCTCCTGGGTTCCAGCTCCAGCCCATTGCAGCTTGTGCTTGTTTCAATGAAGTTGGCTTTAGCCCAAGTCGTAAATCACTCACTGTCATCCCTGGCATATGAATATGACCTGTCATAATTGTACACTGTCTAAATATGGAATAACTATTCCGGCTCTGAATAAACAGTTGGACACACAAACCCTGTGAAAAGTGCTTTTTCGCCCAGAGACTATCTCCTGCGTTGATTTTTGCCTGGTGCATGCCGGCGTCCCTCACTTTGGGGACCAGCGCGACCGGACCCCCACCTCCGGTGAGGGTCCACGCAACCCGCCCAGGCCCCCACCCCGGTGGGGGCCACGCAAGCTGCCCACCCCCCTCCCACTGGCCCCAAGCCCTCCCGCCTCCCCCAGCCCCTGCAGCCATGGCCAAGCTGGCCCCTGGGTTTGAGCCCAGAAACAGCCGACGGGGTCTCCGTTTCTGAGCCCAAAGCCACAGGACTGGATCTCTGCTCCAGAGCCCAGGAGCCCCTTTCCCAGCCCCACAAACAGAGCCCAGGGCTCCGTTCTCAGGCCTGGGAAATGAGGGGCTCGCTCTGTGCTGCCCAGCCCCGGCTCTCGAGTCCCAGAGCAAAGCCCCCAGAGAGCCCCGAACCCCCCTTCAGACCCACGTGTGATGTCGGGACGGGCCCGGGGGCCCCGGCGGTGTCGGGCGGTGCTTGAGAACTGACTGGGGGGACCCGCGGAGCGGGCCCGGCCCCGTGTGGCCGCGGGCGGCTCGGGCGAGGACTTGGGGCGCCGGGCTCCGGCTCTCAGGGCTTTATTTCCCGGCGCCCCGAACCCCGCAGCAGCTCCGGCTCCTCGGCGGAGCCATCGGCAGCGCGGCCACCCGGGCACCGGCAGTCGCCCGCCCGCCTCCGCCCCGAAACCCCCCCCAGGGCCGCGGCCCCGCTCGGCCGCGGCCGCCAACCCCTTCCCCGCTTCCCGGCCCGAGCCTCCCGCGCCTCCCCTGGGCTCCGCCGGGAGAGCCCGGCCCGAGCCCTCCGCGCCTCCCCCGGGCCCCGCCGGGAGAGCCCGGCCCGAGCTCCCCGCGCCTCACCTGGGCCCTGCCGGGAGAGCCCGGCCCGGCCGCTGCCAGTCCCAGGACACAGCGAGTAAAGAGGGGAGACGGCGGCCGCCGGGGCTCAAATCTCCTCGGCCCCGCCCCGCGCAGGCGCCCTGCGGCCCCACCCCCGCCCGCGCGCACCTGTGCCCGGCCTCGCGCAGGCGCCCTGCGGCCCCGTCCCGTCGCACCTGTGCCCGGCCCCGCCCCGCGCAGGCGCACTGGGCCCCGCCCCTCGCACCTGTGCTCGGCCCTGCCCCGCGCAGGCGCGCTGAGGCCCCGCCCCTCCGCGCCCCGCTCTGCGCACGCGCCTCTTCTTCAGCCGTCAGAACGGCACCGACAGCGAGTGCGGCTGACACGGGTACTGGGTGTGGTGTTTTGCGCGCGTTTCGTTTCTCGGGTCGTGGGGCTGGAGCGTCGTCGTGGACCGGAGGCTTCTGCTGGGTCTGTGCGGAGCTCGGGAGCGGTGAGGCGGGGTCCGGGGTCTCGCGGTGGGTCTGAGCTTTGTTCTCAGCCTCCCGCGGGTCCGGGCCTCGCGCGGTTCTCGCGCCCGGGGTTTCGCTGGTGTCCGGGCCTGCGGGTCAGTCCCAGCCGGTGTTCTCCTCTCATCGGGCGGGCGGCTGCGGGTCCCGGGGCTATGTGCCGCCTCGTGGAGCCGCAGGTCTGCGGTAGCACCGGGGCCGGGCCTGGCCTTTCCCAAGTCCCGGAGCTCCGAGCCCGGCCTTTCCCAAGCCCCGGAGCTCCGAGCCCGGCTTCGCCGCCCTGGTTCGGCTGCCGCGGGCAGGAGGAGCCGCACTCCGGCGCTGGATCTCGGGCGGGGAGCGGGGACCGGCGGCCGGGCCTCGGTGCCCAAGTGCCGCGCTGCTCGTTCCTGCCCGTGGTACTTGCCTGTGCGGGGCTGGGGGTGCCCGGCTGGGGCTCTGGGAGCGGTCCTGCGGGGGGAGCCGGGCCTCTGCCGGTGCTGCGGTCACAGAATAAAGGTTGAGGCTTTGTGCAGGCACTGGAGAAAGACCACACACTCTCACGGGCAGTTTCTGCCCCAGCTGGGCTCAGCCCAGTCTCCTGCTCCCTGGGCCCAGAGCCGGGCTGTTGGTGCTGACCCCCTGCCCACAGCTGTTACCCCAGAAACAGCAGCGAGGCTCCCTGCTGAGCCCTGACACAGGGGGGCCGGGGCTCTGCCTCAAGCCCCCAAAGGCAGGGCTGGGTCTGCCTTGCTCAGCTCTAACACTGGCCAAAGGAGCCCCAAACACAACACTTGGTCTCTGGTTCTCAGCTCTAACACTGGTCCAATGAGCCTGGTATCAGTCCCCCAAACACAAGACTGGGTCTCTGCTTTCAGCCCTACAGCACAGGACTTGTGGTCTCTGGTTCTCAGCCCAAACACAAGGGACTTGGTCTGTGCTTCAAGCCCCTCAAAACACAGGACTGAGTTTATCATTCTCAGCCTTAAAGAAGCCAAATGTGCCCCCAAAATACACAACTTGGTCTCTCTTTCTCAGTTCTAGCACTGGCCAAATGAGCCAAGGTTCAAGGCCCCCCAGTGCAGCACTTAGTCTGCCTTTGTGACCCTGGCTTCCACACTGCAGAACGCAGGACTTGGTCTCTCATTTTGCACCCCCCAAAACGCAGGACTTAGTATCTGTTTCTGACCACAAACATGCAGGACTTAGTTTCTGCTTCAAACCCCCAAAATGTACCACTTAGTCTCCCTTTGTAAACACAAAACAACTGCTTTTATGAGCCTGGTTTCCACACTGCAGGACTTAGGTTCTGACCACAAACATGCAGGACTCTGTGTCTGCTTTAAGCCCCTAAAATGCAGCACTTAGTTTTTGTTTCTGAGCCCCCAGATTGACCAAATGAGCCTGGTTTCCAGACCCCCAAATGCAGGACTTAGTCTCTGTTTCTGAACACAAGGCTCTTGGTCTGTGCTTCAAGTCCCCCAAACGCAGGACTTAGTTTTTTAGTGAGCCTGGTTCTTAGCCCCTAAAATGCAGGACTTGGTCTCTGCTTCTGGGGGCCCAATGATCCTGGTTTCCAGACTATGAAATGTAGGACTTAGTGTCTGGTTCTGGACACAAACATGCAGGACTTGGTCTTTATTTCTGAGGCCCCCCTCAATGAGGCTGCAAAACACAGGACTTGGTCTCTCATTTGGAGCCCCCCTACAACACAGGACTTAATATCTGGTTCTGGACACAAACATGCAGGACTAGATCTTTATTTCTGAGGGCCCAGTGAGGTTGGTTTCAAAATACAAAACTTAATGTCTATTTTTGATCCATTTCAGGCCCCCAAAACACAGGACTTGGTGTCCATTTCTGAGGCCACATGAGCCTGGTTTCCAGGCTGTGAAATGCAGGACTTGGAGTCTCTTGTTTTGAGTCCCATAACACACAGGACTTGGTCTCTGGTTCTGAGCCCAAACACAAGGGACTTGGTCTGTGCTTCAAGCCCCCGAAACACAGGACTTGGTGTCTGTTTCTGACACCAAGAAATAGGTGGGGTGGGGGGAGAGGCTGAGGGCTCAAGAGAAAACAAGAAAAAAGAAAAAGGGGGAAAAAAGGAAATAAGGGAAAACCAGGAGGAACTCCCCAAAGAAATAGATTAAAAAAAAAATGGGAAAAAAACCCAAAACTAAACAACAGCAGAAGGAAAAAACAGCATCAGTGGGGGAGACTGGGGGCCCCAGAGAAAACAAACAAACAATTTTTTTGTAAAAAAATGGGGGGGGGAGACAAGGAAAACCAGGAAAAAAAACCCAGAAAAAATAGATTCAAAAATGAAAAACAGCGGGGAAAAAAAAAAACACCTGAACAGCAGCAGCAGAGAAAAAAAGAAAGAAAAGGAATAAGCTGCTGCGGCTTGTTTCCAAGCCCCGAACACGTGCAGCTGCCGGAGCTCCAGACCCCCTGGATCCGCTCCCTGTTCACAGCGGCCCTTGCGCCCGCCCAGCGCAGGAACGGGGCTCGGAGCCCCCAGACCGGCCCCGGGAGCCGGGGCTGGGGCCCCCCGGGGCTGCGGGACTCGCTCTCAGGCCCAGCCCCGCATGGTCCGGGCTTCGAGACTCGGGAGACCGAGCCACACCCGGCTGGTTCCCCCGGGACCGACCCCGGCAGCCCGGGACTCGCTTTCTGCTCCGAGCCCGGCCGGGAAGCCCTCAGCCGGTTCCCGAGCCCCGCGGGTGGGGCTGGGGCCGGTTCCGGTAGCCCCGGCGGTGCTCGAGGACGAAAGCGCCGTGCTCCGGCCATCTGAGCTTTATTCCCCGGCAGCCCCGGGACGGACACCCCCCACCGCGCCGCCCGCACTCACCGTTCCGGGGCCGCCGCCACCTGGTCCCGCCCGCTTGACCCCGCCCCTTGGGCCCGCCTACTCCTTACATAGGTATCGCCCCGCCCGCCGGGGCCGGCCTGTGCCCACCCACTCCTTGTGTAGACATGGCCCCGCCTCCCCCGCTCCTTGTATGGTCATCGCCCCCCCATAGCGGGGTCTGTCCAGGTCCCCGGTGTCCGCACGGACCCATCGACCCGAGCTGACACTTTCCGGGACGATTCCGCCCCCCCGCCCCCGGGACGTGGCCTCACCGCCGCTCCCGCTGCCCCGGCCGGTTTCTCTTTCCCAACCAGCCGGCAATGCCGCTGCCGAGGGACCCCCGCACCCCCCGGGCTCCTCCGTCCCCTCTTCCCCGCTCGCCGAACTGCCGGGGGTGTTCACGGCCCGGGCACGGACCCCCGTTTCTGTCCCGCAGCCCCCGGCCCCAGCGCCGGTGGGCAGCCCCGCTCCTGCCGAGCCGGGCGTGGCTCGGCAAACGGGACTCGGCGCCGTGGAAACCCTCCAGCGCCCACCGATTCCCGTGGCCGGCGCCGTTCCCGGCTCCCTTCGCCCTCCGGTTCCGGGCAAACTCCCCCGGGAGCGGAGCCGAGGCGCTGCCGGCCGCCCTCCGCCCCGGGAACTCGCTCCCGCCCCGAGCAGCTGCTCTCGGGGCCGTTCCCGCGGCGCCGGTGCTGCGGCAGCGAGGTCCAGCCGGGAGGCTCGGCGCTCCCCTGTGGCCGCTGCCCTCTCGCCGGGACGGTCCCCGCTCCCGCGGCTCCGAGGCGCGATGTCGGGGGGGTCCTGGAGGAAAGCCCGCCGCTTCCCCGACCCACTCCCCGCACCCCGAGCGGCCCAAAGCACCCGCCGGCCCGGCCCTGCCCCTTCCCCGCTCCGCCCCCAGCCGAGCCCCTCCCGGGGCGGGTCCTTCCTCATCGGCCGTGGAGTGCCCACAGCTGCGGTGGTGCCCCAGCTGCTGCTGCCCGGGGGTGGGGGGGAAGCTGGGGAGCCAGAAGAATAAAAATAATAATTTAAAAAAAAAAAAAAGGAGGGGGAAAAAGGAAAAAAAAAAAAAAAAAGGCAGGGAAAATAAAGAAAAAAAACCCCAAGAAAAAACATTTATAAAGAGAAAAAGGGGAAAAAAAACTTGAGAAAAATAGAGGAAAAAAATAAGATAAACAAGGAAAACAAACAAAAAAAACAGAAAAAAAGAAAAAGAGTAAAATTAAAAGCATAAAAATAGAAAGCAGAGGTGCAAAAGAAGTGAAATGAACAGCAAACCCACCCGCCCCACCCCTTGTGCAGCCGGTCCAGGGGAAAAGCTGGTGAAGCAGCAAAACTGACCCTGCACAGCCCCTGCCTGGGAAAAAAACAAAAAAACCCAACCACAATCCAAAACCCCACAAACAAACCACACCAAAATAATGACAAATAATAATAATAAAAAAGCACAACCCAGGAGAAATACACTGACATGCTGAAAATCAGAAAAAGGTAATAGCATCCCAAAAACTGGCCCCCGAGCCCCCCCAGCCCGGGCAGGACAGCCCTGGTCGGGGTCCCCCCAGCATCACCCCAGAACCAGGGGCAGGTCCCTCAGGGGAGCCGAGAACTGGGCTGGTTCTGGGGCCTTGGGTGCTGCCCTGTGCTGCTGCCACTGGTGTTACTGGTGAACAAAAACATGTGAACAAAAGGGAAAGGGGCGTTTGTAGGGCTGAGGGGTTTCTTACCCCCTCCCTGTCCTCCGGGCTGAAGCTGTGGTTTAAAGGTTTCTCCAAAAGTCCCCCCGGGTGCAGCCCTGTCCCCGCCCCCCCACCACCGGGGCACATCCCGCTGAAAGGCACTTTTTGTGGTGGACAAAACCGCAGCGATTCCCCCAACGCTGCTGATCCCGTGGGGGTCTGTCCGGGAGCTAAGGGCCCTGGGGACACCCGCTGGCCCAGGCAGGACTGGGGAGCTCTTTTCCTCGGGGAGATGGGCTTGGTGGGGCCAGGAGCCCCCCCGGGGCTCAGAGCAGCCCAGGCCCCCTGTCCCTGATCCGGCGCAGAGTTGTGACCCACAGCCCAGGGCTGCCGGCCACCGGTTAATGAGCAGAGAGGCAGGAGTGGGGGCTCAGGAGTTTATTAGCCCCTTGGGCAGCAGCAGGGTGGGGGTGTCTTCAGGCAGGCGGCTCTGGCTTCTGGGGACATGTTGTCTCCCGGGGCAGCCAATGGCCGAGACACCCCTGCATGGGAGGATGGTGGCACTGTGGTTGGTCATGGTGCCAACATCCTCCTCGTCATTCTCCTCATCTCCTCATCCTTCTTCTGCGTCGAGACCGATAACCTGGGGGGCACAGAGCCGCTTGTGGATCCCTCATCCGGCTCCCTCCTGCCTCGCCACTGCTCCACCGCCCGCATCCCCGAGGCCTTTGGGGACGCATCACCCCTGGCTTTTGCCTCCACCTCGGCCTCTCCTCCTACGGCTGTAGGACCTCTGCCGCCGCCGCCGCCGGTAACGGGTGCGTCTGGAGCGGGTTCTCCTCCGGCGGCTGGAGCGGGTTCTTCTCCTCCGGCGGCTGCTCCGGCTGCGGCTCCGCCTGTGCCTGGCCATGCCTCCCGCTGCTGCTGCTCCCCGGCCCTCTGGGACCCCTCAGATATAGAGGGTGAGCGGTTGTGACGTGTGATGACATCATAGTGCTGGGTGGTGATGCAAGCGCAGCAGCCATCCAGCCGCCCATGGCTGAGGGAGAAGAACGAGAGGATTTGATTTGCCCCCATCACCTGCCCCAGTGCAGTCCCACCAACAGCAGGATGGGGACAAACCTCTCCCTCGTTCCTCCCCCAGGCACCAAAACCAGGCTCAGGCACAGGGGCTCGGCGAGGACGATGTCCACAGCTGCCGTCCCTGTCACCCCTGTGCCCACCACGGGGGCCGGCTCAGCAGCAAAAGCTCATCGGGGTGCCATCGTTGGCAGGATTTGGTCCCAGGCTGCAGTTCCCCAAAGGCACAGGGCACTGGGAGACAGCAAATGGCTCCCAGTCCTCCCAGTTGCACACATGTCTCCATGCCAGCTCTCTGCTGGAGAAATAGCTGTTTGCACAGTGTTTTGTCCCAGCTCCGCAGGCCACTTGCCTGCATCCAGACCAGTTTTTTCACCACCATCAATTAAAACTCCATATTGGGGAGCCAACTGCTGGGAAATTACAGCTTGGCTCATACAGGGTGGTCACAAAAGTGACCCAATAACTGTGTTTATACCCAAATAGCCCATTACTAGGTTTCTTCCACAAGCACAGTGTAATCAAACCCTCCTCCGATCTCTAATAGCCCTGAGATCTCCCCAGCATCCACACTATGCCAATGTTTCTGGCTTTATTATTCCCCAGGTCTAAAACCATGGTACTGAAAAGCATCTCAGGTGGGATGTTCATGTAGGTGGAGCTGCTTGCAGGAGAAAAACACCTTTAGTCCCAAGAAAACCCACTTCCCCGCTCGCCTGGATGTGCGTGGAGTCCCACACACCTCTGTTTTAACCCAGAGCCACCTCTAAACCACAACTATTGCAGGGTTGTCCCAAGAAACAAGCCCACCAATGCTACATTTGGAAGGTGGCCCAAAACTAGCAGCCACCACCTCAAACACCACTTGCCCCAGACAGCTGCAAACTGTCTGTCCTCATGCCTGGAAAAAAGGGATATTTAAGATTTGGTTGCTTCAGTTACAACCAAGCTCTTAACAAGGCCCAGGGCAGCACCAATCTGTCCACCCATGGCCAGAAGCTGAAGTGTGCTTCAGCAAACACCACCAACCCGGGGCTGTATTTGGTAGGTATTTGTTTTGCAGCAGCCTCTGGCCATGAATCCTGCAGTCTACCTTCCTAAGGCTGAATAAAGAAGTTGCTCCTGACCCCAGTGTCCCTGTGACCCCTCGCTTTCCCCCCAAAAAAGTGCCAGCCCGGCACCTTGCCAGCGCCAGGTCCAGCACCCACTGCCCCTTCTGCTGCAGCTCCCGGGGGCTCCATCGTCAGGGAGGGGATAAAGCACCGCACGCTCTCGGAGAGCAGCAAACCTTTGGGCACGGCCATCGGTCATTCCGGCTGGGAGTCACCCTGACCCAGTGCCGGTGCAACAAGGTCACGCCGGAGCAGGGCACCACATCAGGCCACCATCACCTCACAGAGCTTTAGTCCCCATCTCCTTGCCCCCTGGGAGTGTTTCTACCCCCAAAATGTGGGCTCCTTCCTCACACAGGTCTGGGAGGAGCATTTCTTGGCCTGAACCCACGTGGCTTTGCACTGGTGGGATGCTTTCCCTGGCACATCTCCTCTTGTTCATCTTGGGGCAGGAAGGCCCCTCCTGAGGTCCCACAGCAATGCACCCCCTTTTTGCCAAGTTAATGATTAAATTTGCTGTGGTTTTGGAGGCGCTGGCACCCAGGCTGCGGCAGGCAGGCCAAGGATGCTCGCCCTCCACCAGGATTAATCATTCACCCAGCAGCTGGTGCTGCCCACATATAAACTCTGGGATGGGTTCCCAGCGCTGCTTTGTGGCAGGAGGAGGGACCCCAGCCCCGACATGAGGGCAGCTCTCGCCCTGCTGCTGCTTTTGGCCGCCACGCGTGCCGAGCACCGAGGTAAGAGCATTTCTCACCTGGCCTGGGGCTTTGCTCTCCCCTGAGGACAAAGGGGTACGAGGCTGGGGTCCATCAGCTCCAGCCGCTTTCAGTGGCCTCCCCTTTGCCCAGCCCTGTGCTGAGTCGCTGGGCAGCAGTCAGAGAGAGGAGAGGGAAGGTGTGGGATGGTGTTTCGGTACCTGGGACGCACCTGCTGGGTGGCTTGGTGGGTGGCAGTAAGCCAGCAGCATGGGGGGGTACCTGGAGAGGGCTCCCATCCCTGGGCAGCACTAGCGCCCCAAACCCTCACATCTCCTGCACCCGAGCCCCTGATCCTGGGGTCCCAGGTCTCTTCAGCCCGCCTCTGCCACAGGTTTCTGCATGAGTACGCCAGCAGCTATGGCCAGGCACCCCTGCCCGTGCTGCTGGGCTCCACCACGACTTTCCTCTCCATGGTCTCCACCTGCTGCATCTCCCCCACGCCCACTGCCTGCTTCCTGAAGGAGGTGAGGCCCTGTTGACCCCTGGGCTTGTCCCCATCCTCACTCCCAGGGAGCTGGCTGAGCACCGTGCTGGTGGCCTGAGGAGAGGTGGCTGGGAAAGGCTTGCATTTCCCTTGGTGGACACCTCTGTCTTCTTGTTGTGGCAGAAACTGGAAAGGAAAACCCTCTCCCTCCTCACCCTGATGTCAAACCGGGTTTGCTCCCGTTTCACGGTGTATGGGTAGGACAAAGTCACCTTCAGGTAAAAGGGAAACATGGCCTTGTCTCTCCTTGAACATGGGTCCTGCTGGGAGCACGTTCCCATTTCAAGCTGCAGGTGCTGTTTGCAGGCAGGGTTCACACAGACAAACTTTAATTAAGATGTAAAAACAAATGTGCTTTGGCATCCCATGGGAACGCCCTGTGTGTCACCGGGGCGCAGAGCCAGCCCTGTAGCTCCCTGTCAGCTCCCTGCGGCACCTCTGTGCAGTGCAACCCCTGCTTGGAGCTGTTAGCAGGGGAAGGGGGACCTGAGCTCCCTAAGCCCCTCGTACATCCCGTGCCTGCCCAGCTACCTCACCTCACTCGCCCAGAAGATGCCCGGTGCTTCCTTCGAGGACCTTTTCCCCCTGGCAGAAGGTGCTGCCGAGGTGTTTTCCCAGTGCTGCGACTCTGTGGCTGAGGACTGCATGCAGAAGAAGGTAGGGGAGCCAGCAGACCACCCCAAAACCCCCTCCCAGGTCACAGCAGGAGCTCAGGGAATGAACCCCAGCACGGTGGGGGGTTCCACAGCCTCAGCAGCCTCGGCAGGACGCTGAGCCCCGCACCCCCTCTGCTCCCCTCTTCGCAGTTATCGGAGCACACGGCCAAAGCCTGCGGCGCGCTGTCGGCCCGAGACGAAAGGTTTGCCGACTGCTGCAAGGGGAAAAACCTCATGCAAAACTACTTCTGCATCTCGGCCTTGCCACCAGCACCTGCCCCTAAACTGCCAGAGGTGCAGAAGCCGACGAACAAGCAGCTCTGCAGCGAGGAGGGGGCTCGCCACGCCACGAGGTGAGCGGTGTCTGAGGCAGCTTCTCCCTTTGTCTTCTTTTGTGGTTTGGTTATTATTAGGATAACCAGGGAACATCCTTGCTTCCCTCAGGGCTATAGTCCCGGGGGGCTGCACAGAAAAGCAGCCTCCATCCGATGCTGAGCAGCACCAGTAAGAAAAACTCACAGGGTGACTCATTTTCCCTCTCCAGGTACCTGTTTGAGCTGGCACGGCGGCACACCAGCATCCCCGACGCCATCCTGGGCAAGCTGTACGATGCCTCTGCAAAAGTCAGGGGGGAATGTTGCTCTGCCAAGGACCCCTCCACCTGCCTGGACAGCAAGGTAAGTGGTGAGGATGGGTGGGTTGGCTCACCTTGCTCCCCCCCTCATCCGACCCTGCGCCCCCCAAGCCCCTGCAGAGGCTTTTACCAGCTGAGTCACAGCCCCCCTCTGCCACCCAGCACCAGCGGATGGGAGAGGAGCTGCCTCCCTTCCTGGAAAAGGCCAACCAGCTCTGTGGGCAGTACACCAAGTTAAATTTCCTTAACTTCAAGAAGAGGTAAGCCTTTGCTGGCCCCCCACCCCTCAAATGCAGTGGATGCAATCAAAATTTGGCCAAAATTTTGAGGCTGCACCAATGGAGCCGGTGGTTTTCAGCCTAAAGAGCAGCAGAATACAGGGAAGCACATAACACATCCCTTACTGGGCATCCAGCCCTGCTCCTGCTGCCATCCACGTGTGCTCCCCCCCACTAAAAATGCCATATGGGTATTTAGTGCCCCTGTGTCCCCGCTAAAACCCACTGGTCCCCACGCCACAGGCTGCGGAAGAGCTTGGCACAAACGATGCCGGAGGCCAGCCCGGAGCTGCTGGGGCAGCTGGTGGAGCAGCGAGCTGAATTCGCCTCCACCTGCTGCCCCCCCAACTCGCCCCCTCTCTACTGTGCTTTTAAGGTAAAGCCATGGCCCCCCACCACCCCCCACCGTGCCCACAGCCAGCCCCCGCACCCCTGGCTGCCCCTCGGCTCTCCCACCCTTTTTGCAGGTGAGCTCAGAGCTGGGAGAGGCGTGCGATGGGGGCTCCTGCCTGCTGGGCTAGAGGTGGCCAGAGGTGAGCGGCTGGGAAGGGGGTCTGGCATTCTGGGGCAGGGATCCGGCATGTCAGCATTAGGGACCACTCCTCTGCTCATGGATGGATGGTTGGGGGAAAGTTATGGGGCTGGGCCGGGATAGTCCGGCCCGAGCCCCCCGCGCCTCACCTGGGCCCCGCCGGGAGAGCCCGGCCCGGCCGCTGCCGGCCCCGGGACAGAGCGGGAAAAGAGAGCAGACGGCGGCCGCCGGGGCTCAAATCTCCTCGGCCCCGCCCCGCGCAGGCGCGCTGAGGCCCCGCCCCTCCGCTCCCCGCCCTGCGCACGCGCCTCCTCTTCAGCCGCCAGAACGACGGTGGCAGCGACAGCGGCGGAAGCGGGTACCGGGGTGGGGGCTGTTCGCGGGTCTTTTTCGGTCGGGACGCGGGACCGGGGGCTTCTGCTGGGGTCGCGCGGAGCCCGGGGACGGTGAGGCGGGGACCGGGGCTTCGACTTCGCGGTGGGTTTCGCGTTGGGTCTGGGCCTCGCGCCGGGGCCTGAGCTTCGCCCTCAGCCTCGCGCCGGGGCCTGAGCTTCGCCCTCAGCCTCGCGCCGGGGCCTGAGCTTCGCCCTCAGCCTCGCGCCGGGGCCTGAGCTTCGCCCTCAGCCTCGCGCCGGGGCCTGAGCTTCGCCCTCAGCCTCGCGCCGGGGCCTGAGCTTCGCCCTCAGCCTCGCGCCGGGGCCTGAGCTTCGCCCTCAGCCTCGCGCCGGGGCCTGAGCTTCGCCCTCAGCCTCGCGCCGGGCCTCGGTCTCGCGCGGTCCGTGGTTCCAGGGCCGGGCTGAGGCCGACGGGTCAGTCCCGGCCGGTGTCCGCTTCTCCCCGGGCGGGCTGCTGCGGGTCCTGGGGCTCTGTGCTTCGTAAGGGCCGCGGTAGCAACGGGGCTGGGCCCGGCCTCTCCCAAGCCCCGGAGCTCAGAGCTCGGCTTCGCCGCCCTAGTCCCGTTGTTGTGGGCAAGAGAAGCCGCGCTCCGGCGCCAGGTCTCAGGCGGGGAGCGGGGACTGGCGGCCGGGCTTCGATGCCGAAGTCCCACGCTGCTCGTTCCTGCCCGTTGTACTTGCCTGCACGGGGCTGGGGATGCCCGGCTCGGGCTCTGGGCGCGGTCCTGCGGGGGGAGCCGGGGCTCTGCTGGTGCTGTGATCAGAGAATAAAGGCTGCGGCTTCGTGCAGGCGCTGGAGAAAGACCACACACTCTCATGGGCACTCTCTGCCCCGGCTGGGGTCAGCCCAGTCTCCTGCTCCCTGGGCCCAGAGCCGGGCTGTTGGTGCTGACCCCCTGCCCACAGCCATGACCCCAGAAACAGCAGCGGGGCTCCCTGCTGAGCCCTGACACGGGGGGGCCGGTGCTCTGCCTCAAGCCCCCAAAGGCAGGGCTGGGTCTGCCTTGCTCAGCCCCAACACTGGCCAAAGGAGCCCCAAACACAACACTTGGTCTCTGGTTCTCAGCTCTAACACTGGTCCAATGAGCCTGATATCAGTCCCCCAAACACAAGACTGGGTCTCTGCTTTCAGCCCTACAGCACAGGGCTTGGTCTCTGGTTCTCAGCCCAAACACAAGGGACTTGGTCTGTGCTTCAAGCCCCTCAAAACACAGGACTTGGTCTGTGATGTGGAGCCCTAAAACTGGCCCAGTGAGCCTGGTTTGCAGGCTGTAAAACGCTGGACTTGGTCTCTCATTTTAAGCCCCCCCAAACACAGGACTTTTAACCTCTGATTCTGGACACAAACATGCAGGACTTGGTCTTTATTTCTGAGGCCCCAGTGAGCCTGGTTTCAAAACACAGGACTTGGTGTCCATTTCTGAGGCCACATGAGCCTGGTTCCAGGCTGTGACATGCAGGACTTGTATCCTGTTTTGAGACTCCCAAAACGCAGGATCCGAGCCCAAACACAAGGGACTTGGTCTGTGCTTCAAGCCCCCAAAACACAGGACTTGGGGTCTGTTTCTGACACACAGAAATAGGTGGGGTGAGGGGAGAGGCTGGGGGCCCAAGAGAAAACAAGAAAATACTTTTAAAAAAGAAGAAAAAAGACAAGGAAAATCAGGAAAAAACCCAGAAAAAAATAGATTAAAAAATAAAAAAGAGGGAGAAAACAGGAAAAAAAACCCCAACAACTAAACAGCAGCAGCAGGGAAAACAAGAAAGAAAAGGAATAAGCTGCGGCAGCAGGACGGGGTCTCTGTCTCTGGCGGCCCCGGACGCGCAGGACTCGGTCTCTGTTTCCAAGCCCCGAACACGTGCAGCTGCCGGAGCCCCAGACCCCCTGGATCCGCTCCCTGTTCGCACCGGCCCCTGCGCCCGCCCAGCGCAGGAACGGGGCTCGGAGCCCCCCGAACCGGCCCCGGGAGCCCTCCGGTTCCGGGCAAACTCCCCCGGGAGCGGAGCCGAGGCGCTGCCGGCCGCCCTCCGCCCCGGGAACTCGCTCCCGCCCCGAGCAGTTGCTCTCGGGGCCGTTCCCGCGGCGCCGGTGCCGCGGCAGCGCGGTCCAGCCGGGCGGCTCGGCGCTCCCCTGTGGCCGCTGCCCTCTCGCCGGGCCGGTCCCCGCTCCCGCGGCTCCTCGGCGCGATGCCGGGGGGGTCCTGGAGGAAAACCCGCCGCTTCCCCGACCCGCTCCCCGCACCCCGAGCGGCCCAAAGCACCCGCCGGCCCGGCCCGGCCCTTTCCCCGCTCCGCCCCCAGCCGAGCCCCTCCCAGGGCGGATCCTTCCTCATCGGCCGGGGAATGCCCACAGCTGGGGGCTGCCCCGGCTGCTGCTGCCCGGGGGTGGGGTGGAAGCTGGGGGGACAGGAGAACAGCAATAAATAAACATTTTGAAACAGCGGTGGGGGAAAAAAAAAGGGAGGGGGGGGGGGGGGAAAGAGGGAAAAAATAAAAGGAAAAAAGGTAAAAGAAAAAGGGCAGGGAAAAGAGAGGGAAAAAAGCCCGGGGGGGGGGGCGTGGGGGTCGGAATTATCGAGCATCACTGCCTTATCCGAGATCCGACACCTCAAGTCTCCCTGATCTCGTTCAGACTCTGAACTGGACTCGGCCGAGCTGGTGTGTAACTGAGTGTCCCTGTCACAGTGTTTAAGCAGCAGGGGATGTTCTCCCGGAGCCAATCCCCCCTTTTCTCTTGAGAGGTCGCAGCTATTCAGCCTCAGCCCTCATCTTAATTTCTATTTCCAGCAGAGCTCAGAGCAGCAATGACAACGCTGGATACATATTGCTGGGATAACAGAAAGAATCTTTTTAGCCAAGTCCACGTTGGCATTCAAGAAGTTGGTTTATGCCACATTTCCACAGAATCCCAGGAAGTGGCACTTTTAGCAACTCTCTCCCAGAGTGCACGTTTTTGTTTCCCAGTCTCACCCAAATCCATAGAGATTCTGCTGCTTTGATCCACACACACACAGCCCCTCGTGCTTGTGCCGGGGCAAACGCCGCCATGTGAAGCCCAGAGTCACTGAAGGGCCCCCCTGGTTTGGGTCACTGCCTCTGGCAGCCAGAGACTGCGGTGTGCAGAGCCCATGTGGCGCTGTCACCGGCGGGGAATGACCTTGTGAGCACCAATGCAGCCTGAAGCAGCAGCAGCACTTCCTTATGGCAGCGCTGGCTGCAGGGGGATCGCTCCCCCCTCGTGCAGACCTGGCAGTGCAGGGAGTCAAGTTTCTGTTGTACCCAATCCTGCAGACCCGAGCCACTCATCACAATTAGCATGCACATGCCATACAATTACCAGGAATCATTAGCACCAAACCCCGCCTTGCCGCGCGTGCCCAGAGTCTGGACATGAGTCCCAGGGCTGCTTTTGCTGCCACCCCCGACCACCGACTCGAAAGAAAAGACCTTCCAGTGACCTTGTCCCAAGGACTTGGCTCACCAGGCTCTTCTCCACCTCCCAGTGCTCAGCAAAACAAAGAGTTTTCAAGCTTCTATGGGCACTGGAGTCATCAATTTCAGTCCCTGCAGCACTCCGACACAGATGCCTTGGTTCTGATTCTGCTGCTGAGTGATTAGAGCAGGCCTAGGACTTTACAGACCCGTCTTATTAAGGTCTTTGTGGTTCTCTAGTTCCAAGCTAACAATCCTAACTCAGACATTTGCTTTATGATTTTATTTCATAATCTAACTAAATTCTTCTGCTTAGTTATGATTATTTCATCAGAATACTTGCAACATTTCCCCCTTTGAAAGTTTTTTAAATAGTAATATACTAAAACAACTGCCAAAAGGATTATTGGCAAGACTAATGCAGTGTTAATTAGTGATTTCACCCATCAACTCAGATTCCATCCTAAATCACTAAAAAATTTGTCTATTCCATTTTCTTGCATATTTTGCTGAAGGTCTTGAGTATCTTCTGCCACCTTCTCCTAAAAATGCAAATCCTGTTCTGTATCCTGTGTCAGATCTGGGGTATGAATACAACAGTGGCCAATTTTATCCTTCAGATATCCACAAACTCCGTTCTCTTGAAGCAGCAGCATATCTAAGGTCATTCTGGTTTGTGAAGTTCCCTTCCATTCCCATGCAGCTCCCATTTCTCCTTACTGGTTCATCAGAACATCATCCATAGCCAGATCCTGACCCTCGTCCTGTCCAACCCCCACTGCTGTCTGTGAAACTGGGATTCACTCCCATTGTGTTCCAGGGTACCTCACTGGTTCTTGCCATCCCACTCCAGGCTTCTGCTCCCAAGGTGTGGTTTCATTTTTCCTTTCCCAGTCAGTCCAGTTCCTGGTTGGGATTCCCAAGGGCATTGACTCACCCACTCACCCAGCTCTTGGTATCAGCAGACGAGCAGGAATTTGTGACACATGGTGCAAATTGGCAAATTCTTTGATTAGTCCTAACATCAGATTTTCTTCTTGGGTCCTTTTTGCGAGGTATTAGTTGGTCTACTTCTGCTTGCCTCTTTTTCCTTATTCTCTTATCTTTTTCTCAATAAATCTGTAACAGATCAGAATGAGGCTCTGGAGTCTGAGTGACGCTGTATTTTGATTTCAATGTGTGTCCAGTTCTCACTGGTACTTCGTGTTGCTGTGGCTTTGCCTCAGACCAGGCTCCCAGTGACATCAGTCTCCAAATCAGTATCCATTGTCCCACCTTTTTCAGACTGTGCCCCAATCAGACGTGTTTCCCTGTTCATTTCAGAGTTCCAGGGGTCCTGATGACAAATTCCCACAGCGCTGGGGCTTTCTTCGCCCGAGCGTAACGCACCCACGCGCCCAACTCCGCGCTCTCGATGGCGGGGAAGGCACTCAGCAGGACTTGGAAGGCTCCTCTCCAGCGTTCCTGAAGAGGGTCAGCAGCCCACGTCTGCACAGAGACATAATCTCCTGGTTGGAAGCCATCTCCTGGATTCTCCAAGGACAGGGGCCTGTTCCAAACGACCTCGCTCCAAAGCGCGGCCGGAGTTTCTCCTAAAGAAAGCAGAGAGTTACCTACATCTTGTTTGCCCTTTAGGTGCATGTCTGAGTTGGGTTCTGGGGATTCAGGAGGTTTTCCATGTCACAGCTCATAAGCACTCACTGATGTTTCACTTTTTGGTTGTACCCCAGTCACTCAGGCCAATGGAAGTGCCTGAGGCCATTTCAGATCGTTCCTTGACGTATTTTACTGATTTGTCTCTTCAATGTTTGATTCATTCTTTCTACTTTTCCACTAGGTTGTGGTCTCCAGGGTGTGTGTCATTCCCAAGTCATGCCCAACATTTTACTAGCACCCTGCACCGCTTCAGCAATGACATGTGAACCTCTAGCTGAAGAGATTCCAACAGGCACTCCAGATCTCGGGATAATTTCCTGTAAGAGCCATTTCACGGCTTCCTTGGCTTGCTGGGTCCGGCAGGGAAAGGCTGGTGGCCACCCTGGAGAAGTGCCAGCCCCTCCCAGGATGTACCAGTAAACATTTTGCCGGGGCAGTTCTGAGAAATCTATTTGCCAGTGACCTCCTGGTTCCATTCCTGACTTCACTGTTCCCACCTGAACCTTTTTCTTTAGAACTGGATTGTTTTTCAAAGAAATCTCCCATTTTGCCGCTGTCATTTTAGCCATTCTTAGCATCTTTACTGAAAAATGTGTTTCCTTGGAAAAATTACTGCTGCTTCTGCTCCCCAGTGACATTCTTTAAGCTGTGTCTGCATTATTTCTCTCACTAAAAGTGGTGGGATGACTCCCTGACCCTCTGGCCTTACCCCCCATCCCGCTACATTTTTTTTTGCACTTAACAACTTCCCTCATTTCTCGTCCTCTTCTGAATATTGAGGTTTGTCTGTTGGGAAAGCAATCGTTTGTGTAGGAATTGATGCCAACTGTAACACATCTCTTTTTGCAGCTCCCTGAGCTGTTTTATGGGCCAGTTTATTTCCTAGAATTCCTTTTGTGTTTCCCAACTGGTGCTCTACAGCACACGACTGCCACCTGGGCTGGTTTTTGGGCTGCTTGGGTCAATTCTAAAATTTCTTCTTTGTGTTTAACACTTGTTCCTTGACAGGACCATGATCCTCTCTCTTTCCATAGAATTCCAAACCATCCCCCAACCCAGCTTCAGACTCAGAGGAAGAACAGGAGAAAACAGAACAAAGTCCCACAAGCACTCAAAGGTGAACAGTTCCCAATCCAAGTCCAACAGAACCATTAGCAGCCAGCTCTGGAATAAAGTCATGGAGCAGATGTCCCCCCAGGCACAGCTCTGGCTGTGACCCAGGGGCAGAGGCCGAGGCTCCCAGTGCAGCCAGCAGGGACCCTCCGAGCCCCAGCCCTGGCCGCTGTGGCCGCGCCGTCCGGCAGGCTGTGCAGCCAGAGCTGTGACAGCAGCGCCTCCCCAGCACAGCTCCAGGGAGCGCTGGGAGGAGCTGGCTGGGCCGAGGGCCACGGCTCTCCCGAGAGCCCCTCGGTGCCAGCTGCAGTTCACTCCAGGTAGGACTGGAGTGTTGTACTGGGATTCACATTCTGCTCCTCATCCAGAGCCCCTCTCAGTGTCAGTTATTTTCTCTAACCCTCCTCCTGCTTCCAGATTTCACAGGGGGATGTTTCTGCCTTCCCAGAACTGCTCTCTCTTTGAGCGTTACCTGCGCTGCTGCCGCTGCTTTGGGCCGACCTGGTTCCTCCGCGGCCCGACCCCAGGGCACGGCGGCGTCCTCCGCTCCTCCAGGAGCCTCCTTCCCTCGGGATGTCCCGGCACAGACACGTTTTCGCCTCTGTGGCCCTCGGTTCAGGTACCAGCCATTGTCTGTCTCCATCCTTCAAATGCTTTTGGCTTCTGCTGGACTCGATGGATCTCTTCCCAGGAGAGGGGACCGGGGCGATCTGGTAGGTACAGGAACGTGCGTGTGAAACCCTGTGAGCCCAAATCCCCCCTGCAGTGGCCCAGAGAAAGGCCCCTGTTCCCAGAACCGCTCCCGAAATGCCCGTGGGTTCTCCTCCTTTCCTTGGGTAACCCGGTGGTGACATTTTCCACCCCAGCTCAGAGCAGCCTGTGATCTCCAGAGCCTGTGCTGCTGGATGAGGATTTCCCCTGGATGTTCCAGCCCGTTCTGTCCCTGCCTTTCAATCAGCTCCAGGTCAGGGCCCAGTGACTCACACTGGCTCTCCCCGCAGTCCCGCCGCTGCCTCCGAGGGGATGGGAACACGGCTGCTCCTGGCCTGGGCCGTCCCGCAGTCGGACTCTGCAGCTCCATTCCTGAGAGCTCTTTCTCCCTTTTTCTGCTTTGTTTTCCTCCCGACCTCCGTCCCTCCTGTTTGCCCCTTGCCTGCCCTGTCCTTTATTCCCAGAAGCTCTTTCTCTGTCTGGTTCCCGATGTCCATCCCCTCAGCCCTCTCTTTCTCTGTTCCCAGCCCGCAGCACAGCCGGCAGCCGGACCCCTTCCTGCTCCCCGTGCTGCGGATCTTTCCAGATGCTCCCTGCCGGCCCAGCGTCGTTTCCCTCGAGAGCTTTCCCTTGCCCAGGGCCATCCTCAGCACATCGGGATCCTCAGCCATCCAGGCACAATCCTTCTGGCCCCTGGAGCTGTGGCACAGGGAATGAACCAACAGACGGTGGCTTCTGTCATTGTCCTTCCCTCCTGCAGAGCAGCCCCGGCTGGACAGTGGCGTTCGACTGGGCAGCGTCACCCTGCGGCCATTGCTCCTGCTGCTCCCCAGTGCCCGTCAGCCGCTGGCGCTGCCAGCGCTCTGGGAGCCTTTCCCAGAGGATCCCCCGCCCCGGCCCCGGGATTTCAATAAACGGCCCCGGGAGAGTTTTTCTGGGGGTTTTCCTGTCACATTCCAGCCCCGGATCGAGCATGAGCAATAAGGGGAGGGGCCCCGTATCGAGCATGCGTAATAAGGGGAGTGGCCCAGGATGGAGCATGCGCAGTAACACCGCCATCCCGCCCCGGATCGAGCATGCGCAATAAGGGGCGGGGCCCGGGATCGAGCATGCCTAATGAGGGGAGGGGCCCGGGATCGAGCATGCGCAATAAGGGGCGGAGCCCGGGATCGAGCATGCATAATGAGGGGAGGGGCCCGGGATCGAGCATGCACAATAATGAACGGGGCCCCGGATCGAGCATGCGCAATAAGGGGCGGGGCCCCGGATCGAGCATGCGCAATAAGGGGCGGGGCCCCGGATCGAGCATGCGCAATAAGGGGCGGGGCCCCGGATCGAGCATGCGCAATAAGGGGCGGGGCCCCGGATCGAGCATGCGCAATAAGGGGCGGGGCCCCGGATCGAGCATGCGCAATAAGGGGCGGGGCCCCGGATCGAGCATGCGCAATAAGGGGCGGGGCCCCGGATCGAGCATGCGCAATAAAAGGCGGGGCCCCGGATCGAGCATGCGCAATAATGAACGGGGCCCGGGATCGAGCATGCGCAATAAGGGGCGGGGCCCGGGATCGAGCATGCGCAATAACACCGTCATGCCGCCCCAGATCGAGCATGCGCAATGAGGGGCGGGGCCCCGGATCGAGCATGCGCAATAAGGGGCGGGGCCCGGGATCGAGCATGCGCAATAACACCGTCATGCCGCCCCTGATCGAGCATGCGCAATAAGGGGCGGGGCCCCGGATCGAGCATGCGCAATAATGAACGGGGCCCGGGATCGAGCATGCGCAATAACACCGTCATGCCGCCCCGGATCGAGCATGCGCAATAAGGGGCGGGGCCCGGGATCGAGCATGCGCAATAACACCGTCATGCCGCCCCAGATCGAGCATGCGCAATAAGGGGCGGGGCCCCGGATCGAGCATGCGCAATAAGGGGCGGGGCCCCGGATCGAGCATGCGCAATAATGAACGGGGCCCCGGATCGAGCATGCGCAATAAGGGGCGGGGCCCCGGATCGAGCATGCGCAATAACACCGTCATGCCGCCCCGGATCGAGCATGCGCAATAAGGGGCGGGGCCCGGGATCGAGCATGCGCAATAAGGGGCGGGGCCCCGGATCGAGCATGCGCAATAACACCGTCATGCCGCCCCGGATCGAGCATGCGCAATAAGGGGCGGGGCCCGGGATCGAGCATGCGCAGTAACACCGTCATCCCGCCCCGTATCGAGCATGCGCAATAACACCATCATCCAGCCCCGGATCGAGCATGCGCAATAAGGAGCGGGGCCCGGGATCGAGCATGCGCAATAATGGGCAGGGCCCCGGGTCGAGCATGCGCAATAACACGGTCATCCCGCCCCGGATCGAGCATGCGCAATAACACCGTCATGCCGCCCCCGGGTTGAGCATGCGCAATAAGGAGCGGGGCCCGGGATCGAGCATGCGCAATAACACCGTCATGCCGCCCCCGATCGAGCATGCGCAATAAGGGGAGTGGCCCCGGATCGAGCATGCGCAAAAAGGGGCAGGCCCCGGATCGAGCATGCGCAATAACACACACCACCCCCATTTTTATTATCATCTTTTTATTAGTAAAACTCCCATTTCCGCCCATTTACACAAAAGGCCACTAATAGATATATAATAATAATAAATTAAAACACATAACTAATAGTCAATAATAACTTTGAGACTTGGGGTCTGCCTGGGCTTAGGGGAATTCTTGTGAAGATGACAAGAAAACATTTCCAGCTACAAGGGAGATAAAACCTTAGGACGTGCCAGGCTTCTTCATAAAGCTGCTGGATTGGTGTGAGAAGTGTGGAAATCTCACTTTACTCTGAGTGGAGTCATTAAATCAATGTTTGAGAAGAAAACTGAGCAATGGTACCTGGAGGGCAGGAGAATGCAGCAGGGTGGAAGGAATGCTGTGCTGCAGAGAAACATCACAAACGTGCTGGGGCTGCCTCACCTGCCACCAGCATCTTCCCACTGACATCTGAGATTGGGCTTTTTGGCAAAATGTTCTCACCTATTCCTACCTCCAGGGGATGAGCAATCAGCAACTCAGTCTTCATTTTTTATTAGAGCAATCCTCCTGAGAGTGGTGTTCTCCATAACTGGACAGGACAGGAAAAGTTTAAGATCTTATTTATAAAACCAACCACACACAAAAAAAAAACACTTTGACAAAATATTTTCTTGGATCCCAGCTCCAACTCCCCAGGTAAATGACTGCTGGGGGAGGATAAACAATGGAAAAATAATTCATTGCAACTTGCTGTTTTTAGTGTGGCTTTTCTGTCTCAGCTCCTTTTTCCGAGCTCAGTGCCCCCTGTTCCCATGTGATGGTCAGTGCTTCACTTGAGATAAAGCACTCCAAGGTATTTCATATAAAATATCAAGGACATTCCAATGTAAGAAAAAGTAAATGAAATTCTTTAAGAGCAAGTTCTACTCCCTAAATAAACACCCTCAGAATCTGTACTCTGCAGTCCAGATCTTCTGTTACAGACTGAGCACCTCTGCTCACATGGGAAACTGATACTGAGTGCAAAATGGAGCTAACACTGACCCCAGAACAGTGTCCAGGCAGTGGCCCTTGCTCTGGTGACAGCTGACTGGGGAAGAAGGCTGTCTGCTCTCTGGCACGGCCCTTGGCCAGCCCAGGGGCTCCAGCTGGGCAGCGACAGTTCCTGCTCTTCTGCCTGCCAGGCCCTGGAGCCTCGGGCTGGAACTGGGTGTGGGACAGCTTTCCCCTACTGCTCCCCCAAAAACCATTCCTCTTCACAAAGGCAGAGGTCACTTGGGACCACTCCCTGTTCTCAGACCCCTTTCTGCATCCTCCTTCATTCTCAGTAACTGCCTGATGGCACGTCCCTCAGCTGGGAATGTTCACAGCTCCTCTTTGGACAGTTTGGGGGGCCAAGAACAATTTGTGTGTCTCAGACAATGGCTTTTTCTGAGCCACTAAGTCACAGGATAATCTGTGCATCTGCCTCTTCCTTATTTCCAAGACACTCACAGAATGAGGTGTTGCTATTTTGCCATCCCTCAGTGGCTGCATTTTACAAGCAGTATCTCCTAACCTCTCAGCAGACCAGAGGTGCTCTCATTTTCCCAGGTCTCCAGGAAATTTCTGTAGTTGACCCATTACTGAGAACAGAACTGAGGAGAAGGGAAGAACAAGTTTTTCAGCACTTACCCCATTAAATTTTATTTTTCCATGACAACATGCTTCTGTTCTTCATGTCTTTGAAGGTTCCTTACCTTTGTTTCAGCTTCTAAAGCCTCAGAGGATCCTGTGATGAGATTTCACACACTCAAAAATCAAGATAACAAAACCAGATGGCTGTGCACAAAGGTGAAGCTGTCTTGGCTGGCTCCAGTGGTTTCAAGATTTCCTCCATGTGGCCAACACCAAAATAATGGCATTCACTTCAAAATTGCCTTCAACTCTTACTGTAAATATGGGAAACTGATTTCCATTTATAGTGGCATGAGATATGGGTTATGCCAGGAGACTTTCTCCTGCACCTTTGTATATGGGGCTGTTACTGGGATTTCACCAGTGGATGAGCCCCGTGTGGTTGAAAACCCAGGGCGTGGCACTGGGCAGTTTCTCACTGGTGGAGGCTCCTGTTTTACTCCTCTGCAGAGTTTCTGCTTATATTAAATGAAGCAGGGAGGCCAAGCCCTTATCAAATTACCATGTGGAAGCAAATTAGTTTTATTGATCATCTTGTAACATTCATGCATTGCATTATTTTTTCCCTTCCTCAGATGACTTCTGCTTCTGGGCCTCTCTCAATTACTTATCCCTGTCTGTTTCAGCTGGCAAGTACCTTGTGAACACACACAAGGCACTGCTTTCCTTTCTCCTTCCAGCCAATCCTTTCCCACCTCAGCCTCAGCATCACAAAACCCCGTGTACCTTTTGCCTCTCCTGCCAGCCAGGGTGTTTGTACAGCACAGGCTCTGTGTTTGCTCCAGCCACAGGGACACAACTGTCACCAGTGCAGCTGTGACCAGACTCACAGGACAGACACAGCTCCAGTTCAGCCTTGAGCTGTTTGCTGCATCTTGTTCATCAGTCACCAACAAAAACCATTCCAGAGCCCAGTACTGAAAAGGCTGAAAGCTGTTGCTGACAATCCAGTGCCAGAAAAAGAGAGAAAATCCAAGGTACAGACGCAAAAATAATCACAAAGTTCCTCCCCCTGCTTTTAGTGCCATCAGGCAGCAACTCAGTTGTCTTAATGAGCAGAATTCTGAGTAATTAACTCACTAGAATGCTGCCAATGCCCAGGAATGACCCACAAGGACTCCCACTCCTGGGACCAGGAAGTTTTGGGTTAATTTGTTTTGGTCCGGGGACTAAATCAAGATTCTAACACGCCCCTCACTGTCAGTGGGAAGTTCAGGCACCAGTTCCAGTCACAGCAGGTGATTCTGTGACTCCAGACACAAGGGAAATGGCTCAGGTTAAAAAGCACAGTTGTGCCTGCAAAAGGGTTTCTTGTGCACAGCAAGACATTGCCAGAACAACAGGGAAAAGTGAAAGAGACCATTTGCTTGCACTGACACCAATTCTCTAAACAACCCCAGGAGCTCCATGGCTTTTTCCTCTGACAGAGCCTCTGTTCCCAGAGCCAGGCAGCACTTTTGCCTCAATGCCCTTTCTGTGCTCCGCTGAGGTTATTTTGGTTACAAAACACCCAGGTGAATGATGCTTCCTAGGGGAAGGCTGACTCATTTTCTAAGTGGTCTGCCTGGCCAGTTTCTGACAGGGAAACCTTTGGACATGATTTCCTTCATTAAGTATTGAAAATAACATTTTCATTGGGATACAATTCCAAAGCAGCTTACAGAAATGGAGAAGCTTTTACCAAGTGGAAAATCCAGCCTGGAACCAGCCTGGTCCATGGGTGTGTTACTGATCTGCTGATCCTATAAATATTTGCTAATAACAATCCTGGGGTGTTTCTCCCACTTGTCACTCTAGAAAAAGTTAAAACACCAGTTAAAAAAGCAGCTCTTTATACTTCCAAAATAATCCAAACAATCACCAGAAACCTGTGAAAAGGTTTGCAGCAAAGCTCTCACATTTGGTGACTGATTTACAAATGAGAAAACCTCTTCAATGAATTCATTTTGTTTAATCATACTGGACTGGTGTTCTTGCAGGCTGTGCAGATATTGCAGCACTGAGGTGGCAGGGGCAGACTGATCTGTCAGCACCAGCTCCTCCAAACAGAGCTGGGGGCTCCTTTTCACACTGCCCACCTTACTTGGTTTTCTCCAAGAGAAATTAAGAAATTGCCCCTGGCAGTGTGGAGATTCAGCTGTCTCACAGGAAAGTAAAGAATCAATATTCATGTCATGGCCTTTGTGAGCTGCTGGGCTGAACTGAGAAGGTTAAATTATCTGCTTTACAGAAGATGAGAATCTCAAACAGGAAACAAAGACTGTGGAGAGGTGCATGAAAGCACCACTTGGACAAACCGATTTTTGATTTTTTTTTTTTTAGTGACTTTTCAAATTAAACTTTGAAGCTGACAAGCCTGAACTTTCCACAACACTCCATCCTGCCAGTCTGCAACAGTAAGAATATTCACACAGATGATGCACTTAAAGCACATTCCAGGAAACACTCAGAGAGCCTGCAGAAGGCACAAACGTGGGCTGGTGTTTCAGGCTGCAAACGGCTGCAAGAGGCACACAGCTCCCGAGGGAGCAGGCATCTGCAGTGCCAGCAGCCCAGCTCGTCTCCAAGGAAGAGAGTGTGAAGCAGCACGAGCAGAGCACAGAGCACTTAGGGTTTCTGTGGCCTCAGGTGTCAGGCACACACAGAAAGAATTCCAGGCTGGAAAGGCAACACTGGGGACTGTTCTGCTGCTGCTCAGAATAACCACTGCCAGGCCTGTGAACAGAAAATCACACCTCTTCAGTGGAGTAAATGGGTACTGGATGCAACTAATCAAATCAGACTGATGTGCTCACCTTCCTGGTGAAATTAAAGGTTAAATTTATCTAATAGAGATTTGCCAGCAGAACAGTAGACAAGACCCTAGTAACAAGTGAGAGCGTGGTGTAAAACTGCAGCATGATCAGCTGCATTTCAGCATGGGCAATGAGAAAGGCTTTAACCTGGGTACAACACACAGAACAGCCTTCGCTTTTTACATCTCTGTGAGCAATGAGCTGTGTACACAGTACACTCAATTAATTAATGAGATTTGAATTTGATGATTAGCCTATCAACTTCTTGAACTCAAACTCCAAAAGAGGGGAAAAAAGAATATCCACACCACGTTAATCCAGCTCATCTGAAGGTGAAAAGCAGCTCTGGAAATAGCCTGTGTGTTTTAGATTCACAAGGCAGTGAAAAAAATGATCAGGAGAAAAAGCCCTGTGTGTAAAGATTTGGTTTCAGGGACTAAATGGGGTCCCCACATCTCCCAGGACAGACTTCCAGTTGCAGACATTTATTACAGCACAGTATTGTTCCATAACTTCCTTGTGCTTTCAAACTAGGCAAGTCGGGGAGTCTCAAGGGTGATGGTTGCTGCTTTTGCATACATGCAGCAAAAAAAAAGGCTTATTTTGGACAACCACCATGACAGGCTTCAAGCACTGATTCCATTTCAAAACACTGTGTCCTTCACCCCCAGAAAACGACAGCTGTGACCCTCACTGACACCATGCAGGACACACACCGAGGAGCAGCCAGTTCAGCACCGCTGGGTGTGTGCGGGAGAGCCTCCCTCCCTGCTCCCCGAGCCAGCCCCCACCTGCGCACGCAGGGCATCCCCTCCCTCCCTCCTTCTCCAGTATCTGACCTACCTCCACTGTTCTGCTGGACTTGCCAAAGCACCAGACACAGACCCAGGGCAGGCCAGGCTGCTCAGACTTCATGGTGTCAGGAAGGGTCACAGCCCAGGTGCACCAAGGTGCTCAAAGTCATCCAGGCAACGGTGTTGTCCTCTTTCCTGCGATCACAAACAACTGCACTTGGAGCGAGTGTTTCCTGCTGGCTCAAGAGGCAGGAGGGAATGCAGGACACTGGACTGGTGACTGGATAAGCACTGTTTATTACTGGGCTATAAAATATGTACCAATCTCTTCCATGGAAACCACGTGCACGGGACCTTTCTGCCCGTACTGCGCTGTGCTGTTCACATCCACAGAGCCGTGAGCCCATGAAATAACGAGCCACAGATGGAAGCATTTGTCATGGAAGAAATCCAAAGGCCTTGGAACTGTATACATATTTTTATGTGCTTTACCACATAATCCAATTTATTATTGGACTGCTGACCTCCTACCTGGTTTAAAATACTGGGAGGCCAACTGATTCCTGTTTTAAATCTACAGAAATCAGTGAAGTCCTGCCAGAGATCAATTATGTTCCACACAGGCTTCTGAACAGCAGAATACCTCGTGGCTACAGTTATCCTGATGTCTAACACCAAGTCCACCTCATTTCTGCCACAGTCACAGTTTACCTGGAAAAAGATAACACACACACAGCAGGACAGTTCTCTCCTGGATGCAGTAAGCTTATTAATTTTATACACAAGCTGTTTAGGAATGCACAATTAAAATCAATCACATATTTGCCTGTCCCTATAGCCATGAAGCAGATGCTCATCAGTGTGGCCCATTCTGGTTTATGCTCTGTCCCACAGGGACAAAGAACAGAGATGGCAAAAGGAGCTTTGCCTTACAGGAGGCTTTTGGGAGACCCACGTGTGACCTGTGAAGGCTGCTTAAAAAAAGAAAGTCTTTGGCTGTGAGCTTTTGCACCCAAAGGTTTAATTCTTCCTCCTCAACTGAAAAACTGCTGATTTCTGGAGGGGTGGGGGAAAAAGCAAAGCTAAATATTCCCAGCCACAGAGATGCCCAAAGCCAAAGCACTGGGTAAGGTTCCTGCCAGGGGAGATGTTTCCGTGGTGCTGGTGCTCTCTGGCCTCACACCCCTGAGCTGAGCTCAGAGCCTGAGCTGCAGATTGTCACCATGCACAGGGCCAGGAGCAGCTCCATCCAGTTCTCTACAGCCCCATCCAAACCCAGAGACTGCACTTGTCAGCTCAGTGGGCTCTGAGTGAAGCCCCTGCACGTGTCCCAGGCAGTCCTGTGACACTCCTGGCTGCTGTGGCCTCTCCAGCAGTGACGGCCGATCACGCCTTGCTCTGGAGATCTCTCAGCATGGGGCAGACGTCAGCCCTGCAGCACCAGAGTGAGGCCATCACAGCTAAGCACCAACTCCCTCTCCAGTTCTCCACCCCCTCCAAGTGACTTGTTTTTTTATTCTCCTTATGGATTTAGCAGGAAAAAGTTGGCAACCAAAAGCTGGAACAACAACAGCCCATCCCTTGTTGGCTGAGCCTTTATTGTTCTCTGGCATGAGACCCCAGCTCTGCTCAGAGGGAAAGGTCCCACAGCACCTTTCAGGCTCAAGTCTCATGCTCAGGCTGAATTGGATTCTCTCCCCAACTCCCACTTTTACTCCACTGACAGCCAGTGAGTGACAAAAGAGAGAAACAGGGATATTCCTGACTCTGAGGTACAGAGGCAACACCCCAAAATACAGCCTCAGATCCAGGTGGGGAGCGGCACCGCTCTGGGGAGGGCGGGAGCTCACAAAGGCAGAGGCACAGAGCCAGTGTCTGGCAGGAACACGGAGCTCTGGAGAGGTACAAAGAGGCCAAACCAATTACTCTTTCCTGTGTCAGAGCCCTAAGGAGTCGCTCTGTGCCTGTCACCAGTCACCTCTGGGACAACATAAAGAACATGGGGCTGTCAATCAGCTTTCATTTCCTCATGTACTGCTGAAGTAAAAACAAACCCAAGCCTCTGCTCAAGGTTCTTTCTCGTGCAAGGCAACTGCCTCAACCAGAGAACAGAAAAGCACAGCAGAAATGCAGAGTCATCAGGAATTCCCATCAGAGTGCTCCAGGATTTTACAGGGATCAACAGCAAGAGGGAAAAACAGAAATACATTTTTACAGGCTGATCACCACCATACTCACAGGAACTGTCTTGCCAAAGGAATTTCCCTCTCCTCTCTCTTCACCCTTCCCCATCTTCAAACCCTGGTTCCCCTGTTGATTCAGAGTTTGGAGATTCTGCCAACAGGAATTCTATCAGACCAAGCATTTAACTGGTTTTGCCTTTCAGGATCATGCAGTACAGTCTGCACATGAGGGGAATTAACAGCTGACACCTCCATGTGCTGTCCCACTTGGCCATTATGTTCTCTGCTCTTCTGCTTCAGTCTGTGGACAGATGTATTTATTGCTCTGCTCGACACAGAAAGTCTTTTCCCAGCTCCATCAGAGAAAGCTCACAGAGCAAATCCTGCCTAAGCCCCCCCAGGCTGGTAAAACTGTAGGAATAATGGTGCATCCCATGACATGAAGGTGACAGAAGGAAGAACTAAGGGTTTACACAAGCAGTATCTTGAGCCCAGGCTGTTCTACCAAGGCCCTGCAAGAGCCTCAGCTCCTTAAGGGGTGTGAGGAAATAAATTCATTCTGACACCACCACTCACAATTCCCCATCAGAGCTGGAGCAGTTTCAGAACAAAGGCACCATCTCGGTGCACCACAGGACTGGGACAGGTTTCTGTCCTCTCTTATGGGCCATAATGTCACAGCTCATTGCTACTCACACAAAGAGCACAGCCTCAGTGTTTTAATCAGAAAGGTGGGCTTGGAAATTCACATTCAGGATGATTTTACACACATCCAAATGCCTTTGTTTATGGAATGCCTCAACAACAGCCCAGTGTGTGCATAGGTTTATTGTGCAGTTCATCCAGACATACCTGGCTCTCTAACAAACCCTTAAACCTTGTTTCCATCGCTGTCTTGCTGTCAGAGTGAAACCTGTGAAGTACAAAGCAAAAGATATTAATATTAAAGCTGCTCCAGGACTTGGGAATATTCTGCATAGGAAAGCAATCATCCTAATTACACATGCTTTTAATTTGAGTTGAGTGCACTGCAGCATGCTCTCAGGCAGAGCTCTAAGATGTCTGAAGTCCTGTCCAGGCAAAATGAAGACTCCAGTTAGCTGATGTACTTGAATTGTAATCTACATTTTCCTCTCAGTGGAAACCTTTGAACAGTTCCATTTAACTTATACTCATTGGACACTCTGAACTGGGTGTTCATTCATTCTCAAGCCATAGAAGCTAGAGCAGAACCTACTGTGCCATGGACACACGTGGTCTTTATTCTAACACCAGAGAGATCACTTGGAACTAAGAGCAGGCTCTGCAAGCTCAGCCCCAGGCTTCTCCTCAGGTGCAGAGACAGCAAATAGTGCATTGCTGATTTTATTCCTGTCAGAAATAACCTCTGCAAAGCTGAACTCTGAGGGAAAAGAAGTGGCATTAATCACCTGTCTTTGTTTCAAGAACTCCAAAGTTTTTGAGCCAGATTTTTTGTTTGGAACTTAATCTAGAACTGATCCTAACAGGAATTCCTAGATATAGATGTTAAACAATTACCTACATTGACCTGCACATCACACAGACAACAGAGGTTTAACACAGTTTAACCTGATGGATTAAAATGTGAAATTCAGAATAAAAAACAGGAGAATATCTTATTTTTGTTGCACATAGATGTATCATGACATTTTCTAAGTATCCTGAAGAAAAAGAATACAGTCAAGTATTAAGCCCCAAATTAATAGTAATAATATTCTTAAAATTAGCATATGTCAATATTTAGCAGAAAAACCTTATAATGTTTTGACCCCAACTGAGAAATAACTTTACAGCAAGCAAGAGGCATTATTTTCAGAGCCAAGTTCAAGGGCTGCCAATAATGTACATATAAATAAGAGCCAGTGAGAAAACAAGCTCCAATCCCACTGTCTCTTTTGTCTAGCAAAGACAAAAGCAGAGCTGGGTGGAGTTGTGGTGAGAAAGGAGGCTGCAGGGAGGTGGGGTCAGTCTCTTCTCCCAGGAAACAAGTGACAGAACGAGAGGAAAGGCCTCAAGTTGTGCCAGGGGAGGGTCAGATCATTGGATATTGGGAAAAATTTATTCACCAAAAGGGTTCCAAGCACTGGACCAGGCTGCCCAGGGACGTGGCTGTCACCATCCCCAGAGGGACTACAAACACATAGATGTGGTGCTCAGGGACATGGTTCAGTGCTGGACTGGGCAGTGCCAGGTTTACTGCTGGACTCAGTGATCTCAAAGGTCTTTTCCAGCCTCAGTGGCTCTGTGATGTGGAAAGAGCAGACATTTACTCTGCAGGTGTCACCACTGCAGGTCCCACCTGAAAGGAGACAGAAGGACCAAATCCCACCTCCAGTTACCTGAGAATGAGGTGAGCAGGAGCTTGCACCAGCGAAATGGAGTTGCATTAGGACAGGTTTCCAGGGGACATGAAATGGCCATTCCAGCTGCTCTGGGTGAAGCTTCCTCTGTGAAGAGAAAACATCTCAGGCTGCAGTGCAGGGAAGCTCTGCTCACTCAGTTCCACACCCCAGCCCATGGAGAAACGTTCACAGGAGACTGCACAGCAGCCTTTAAAAGAAGAGTTTCTGCTCCCTGAAGCAGAGGAGCTGTCTGGTTCTGGCAGCAGCAGTTCCAGCAGCACACAGCAGATCCAAACCCACTGGCTGTTCATGGGTAGCAACTCTGATCAGTGGAACAGCCACACACCCCCTGGACACCCTGGAGTGGGAACTGCTGCAGCCAGCTGTGCTGAACAGGGCTCCCACACCTCACTCTGTCCCTGGAACTGTTCTGCAACAGCCCAAAGCATTTCTAGCTGAAAGAGTTAACTTGCCTGCAGCTTGTACTACACACAGACAGCCCTTGGATAACAAGTGCACCTAAATACAGATGGCTGGAGAGTGCTAAACTGACACCAACACTGAGAAACAACATCCCAGCACCACACAGAGTAAAGAGAAAATGTTATTCCCTTGACACTCAAACATTACCCATTTTTAACAAGTAACCAGACTTTTCAGCACTCCCATTACCCCTCCTCACTCCCTTAGTGCCTGGGATTCTTAGACACTACTTTTTCAATAAACATGTTTAAAAAACAAGGCAAAGATTTGCTATATGGGAGGTAAAGAAGTCTGGAGTTTATTCCCCTATGAGTATGTTCATTTAAAAACCCCAGCAACAAACCACAAAAACACCCCAAGGAAATTGGTCTGATTGGCTTAGATCTGAATTATTTATGGATATTTCTAAATTGCAATCTTTTCAGTAATACTGTTCCTTGATTAGTGAATAGATAATGCCCCAGCACACTTATGGACCTGAAGCTTGCATATGGAGGTCAGGTATTTAAAGAAAACTATGGCCTAATTGCTTTTAATAAGTCATCACCAGGCAATTAACTAAATCTTACTGATAGGCATCTCAGAAATTTGTCATTGTGCCTCTTAATTTTACTACATTCAAGAGACAAAATGACACCAACCTGTGTTTTAACCAAGTGCTTTAAAAAGTGTTCTCTGTCCTGTGTACACTGTAAAATGACACCATCAGGTTTCTGTACTCATTTGCCCATGTGGAGAGGACTACAGGGAACCCAAAGGAATGGAGAGAAAATAAAAGTCTCTCTCTGAGTTGTGTGTGCAGAGACTTGTGCAAATAAAGAGCTGAGAAGTCCATTTTAAACACAGTGTACCTGGGTAAAAGTGAAATGCTCTGTGGTAACTTCCCCAGGCTCAACACTTCAGATGGTCAGAATTTCTCACCTTCAGTCACCCAGAGCTGGGAGACATATTCCAGGGAAAGAACACACTTTTCCTCCTGAGATTTCTCCAGAGAAGATGGTCAAATACTGAGATAATTTAATTGGACAGAAGTGAGAAAGACAAGCATTAATTAATTCACTACAGGAAAAAATAGGCAAGTTTCACCCACCTGCAGAACCACCATCAGCAAGCTTTGATACTGAGCTGCAGAGAGGATCCAGGGACACTGATGCATGCTAATTATTGTCACATCAAGGTAATTCTACCTTGCAATACCAATGCAGCACTCTAATACACATCTTTGCCCCCAATAACTTCCAAGTGCTGAGGTTAAGCTTAACCAAACCTTTTACAGTATCACAAGTACCAATTATGAGCAGATCCATCAGCTGAAGCCCACCAAGGACAGAGAGCAAAACACAGAGCAGATCTCAGACACTGTGGTCGCCAGACTTCCACTTGAAGGGAAAAAATACTGCACTGTTTGGGTCTGGAACAGCCAGCTCAGGATCACAGAGTGCTGGGAGAGGTGACAGCTCCTCCTGGGGCTGCCCAGGTCACAGCACCGCTCCCACCCACGCACACTGGCGCTGCACCAGCCCTGCTGGAGCTGACAAACTGTGTGTGGCAAGGTGAAGCACCACTGGACTGGATGCCCTCAGCTGAAAAGAGCTGAGAAAAGGCAAATAAGGGCAGATGTGAATAGTTTCAAACAGTGAGTCTGATTTTCCAGGGCCTTACACCTTTTATCATTGACACCTCTGAACAATTGCATCAGGTCAGAGCAGACTCTTTGGAAGCAGTCCTGCTCCTTCAATTCACACTCTGGAAGGTTCTGAGGTGTCAGAGACTGTCCCACTGCCCTCAGAAGTCCATAAAACAGGCATCAGAAGAGATTTTACACTAAAAACCAAAGTACTTCTAACATTTCTTCTTTAAGAAACTGTCCACAAGGAGAAAGAAAAGGTGTCAGTGTCCTCCAAGAGAGGAACATACACTGACACTTATATTGACAGAGCATGTCCAAGGGGGTGTGGGGAGTTTCTCTGGCTGCAGAACTATTCACAGGCAGAAACGGAAACAAAATCTGTTCCCCAGTGCTTAGGACACAGTTTAGGAATCCCAGCCCTAATTAATTTACTTAATCCCTTGTTGAACTCATTGATACTTTTGATCTCTACAGTGTCATGTTGCAAAGACAATTACAACACAATTTAATTAGCTGCCTGGGATTTTGCTGGCATCTCCCATGCAATATTCCTTCAGCAGTTTTGGTTCTGGTTTTTTAATACTAAAATCACTATTTAACCTATTCACAGAAATGAAAATAATAAATAATTTTAAAGTTCTCACAACTGCCACAAACATCCAAGGGAAATAACTGAAAACTAAAACTAGCTGAAACAAGCTTGGGAAAATGAGACACCAGTGAGTGCACCACAGCTTTACACTAATTAAGGCAATGCATGCATTTATAGCATACACAGTGGTATATATACACAGCCTGGTGTCTTTGCAGCACACACACTGGACACCATTTGCCAGCTGCTGCAGTTGAACACACACTGGGGACCTTTCCCTGGGCACGCTGTGAGGCAGCTCTGATCCATCCAGCAACAGCCAGGAGGCTTCAGCACTGTGAAAAGCTACTGAGGAAATCAATCAGCATAGAAATTACACACAGCTTTTTCATTTATAGCTCTCTTTCCTCCCCAGCCTCCACCACAAACTTCCACTCAAACCCACACACTGAGACCCCTTTTCACCCATTCTGTCTGTCACTGATTGCTGTGCAGAATGAACACAGCTGGGAAACTCTGTTATGAACAGCCCAAGGGAACCAGAGGCAGAACAAAATCAAACCTGTGCAAGAACTTCAGGTAGACTGTGTTTCCATCAGACCACTAGTTTAGTTTTTATTTAAAAAGTAAGAAAATCCTGAGGTGGAGAGATGACCAGACAAGAATGGACAAGGCAAAGGTGCCAGCAGAGACAAAACTCAGCGTGGATAAGGAACAAGTGTGGGTGGTTTCAGCATGGGTTCCCTGTACAGCTGCAGACAGAGGTCACCTTTGTGGTGGCACCCAGCTTCTCACAGGAGCTGACCCAGAAGCAGCTCTTCTGCTGAAGCATTTCCTCAGCTATTTTCCAGTGCATGACATAACTGAGACTGCACTGAAGGAATCTGAGGACTACTGGCCTTGATGAAAACATGAGACACAAGAAAGATGTTTCCAATAAAACATTAAGCAAGGGCAAAACTCAAGACAAGTCAGTGACTGTTCTCAGACTAAACAGTCAGTCAGTCTCACAGCCCTGGTGACGAGTTCTCCACCAAAATGAAGAAAAAAAGACATTTTAAGTTAGCTTTTCTGAGCACTCTGGCAAGCACAATGAAAAGGTCATAAGTAATGACCTCACACTTCCTAAAAAGGACCCTCAGACACTGGAAGACAGGATCTAAAATGCCTCCAAAACCCCCAAACTTCTGAGACAGAACAGCTCACAGAGCAGAGTCAAACAAAAGCAGCACATGAAGCAACTGCTATAGACAAGACCACCAGAGTCACCCACAAAAAGGTCTGGGAAATGCAATTGATTTCCAGTCATTGGCAAGTCCAAACAAAGAGGAATGGGCTCTGCTTGCTCCCATAAATCACTGCAGCAACTGGATGTTGTTGCAGCTTTAACAGTGGCATAAAAGCCTACACATGACCAAACCTGTGTTAGCAACAATTAGTGACTGGAGAAGCCACAGGTAATAAAGAAGACAGAAAAAGTACATGCAGAGGAAAATTACCCTCCCCAGAGAACCTGCAACTCCTACACTGCAGTGACCTCACCAGAGCCCACAGTGGAACAGCACGGGGGGAAAAGGACGCTCGTTCTGGGGTTAAAAACGTGACAACCCCTCAAGTGCACTGGGAGGTCTCACCAAGGCCACAGAACTGAAAAAATAAGAAAGAGTTTGACAGTGTATTCTAAAGAACAGCCAAGCACCAAAAAAGTGCAGCAAACCCAAAACATGTGACCCCTTGGAAACATTTGTATTGCTTCTGGAGCAAAGACTGAAAGCTTTTTGAGCAAGAGCTCCCAAAAGTTGGGAATTCTGGTCTGGAAATCACAAAACAAAGAGCAGAGGAGGAATAACACCTAGCATCAGCCATCAGAAAAGACAAACATTTACTTCTTCTTGAACCCTCTCACAATAAAATGGCTGAGAGAAACCTCATGGCCCCTGAAAGGAGAGAAGAGTTTATTCCACTGAAGCATTTGACTCTGCCAAGATAAGCAGGCACAGTAAGAAAGCACAACCCACAGACACACCTGGAGAAAAGGACTGGCACACTTTGAGTTTTCCATCCAAACACCAGAATGTTTCTGTCAGTGGCTGATGCAGGACCCTTTCCTGAAGGGCACAGTCAGCTTGGGCTTTCCAGGGTGCTTTGAGATCTTTGTTCTCTCCTGTGCCCCAAGGGTTCATTCTTTAACCACACTGAGGAGAGCTCAGCCACTGGAAAGGATCTGTCCCTTAGGTGTAGGAAACATGACAAACTGAAATGTACTGGTCATCAGCCCAGAGCTCTGGGGAACACAGAGCAACCAATTTAAAACACACATCTGCCCCAGTGTTCCTTGAAAGGAAAAACACCTCACACTGAAGTCTCTCCAAAAGCTGAACCTTTGTCTCTGTGATGACTGAACTGAGCCTCAAGAGTTGCCAAAATTCAAGCTTCAAAAACAACTGCCAAGATTATTTAGCCATCTTTCATAGAACTCAAACAATGAAAGTGGAAAAAAAAATCCATTTTTATACAGTTTTACATGTTTCTTCTAAATTATTACCTTTAGGAAATTTAGGGTCCAGGAGGAAAATCTACAAAACACTTGGGTGGGGTTTTTTGGATAGAAATAGAGAAAGAACTGCTGTTCAGTATTATTAAGCTCTGCTAGTGTTATTAAGCTCTACTAATGCTTTCATATAATTGTAAAAGTCAAACACATGTAATTCATCAAATCCTGAGAGAAGTGTTATCATGCTGATGCTTTTCATTTGCACTGTTCAAAGCAAGTGCTGTTTCCTCAGTAAGAGGAGGAAAATTGTACCTGGCTATTTCCAGCCCTGCAGCAGAGCAGTGGAACATCTCCAGCCATGTAAATCCAAGTCAGATGTTCCACTGCCACAGCCCCAGCAACTCCCACCATCACTGTGAGTCCCTGCTCAACAGCAAACCTGCACTGGGCGCAGTTTCACCAGTGACATCGGTAATTCGAGACTTCATCAGCTGCCTCCTTTAGCGTTGGGAAGAACTTCCTGGCAGCTTGAGCAAGGACAGACAAGGGAAGTCACTCAAATGCTGAACTGCCAAGAGACCAGCAGAAAGAAAACGCAGCCACTTGGTGAGAATAGATCTGATGGCCATGAAATCAGTCACACTGAGACACAGCACCACCGAGCTACATCCAGTTAAACCAAACTGGGAGAGCTGGCCCCTGTGTCCAGTGGGATGGTGATGGCACTGCTCAAGCTCTCTTCTTCTGTTCTTTTTCCCCAGTAGCTCATCCATTCCCTTGGTGTGAAAACTTCTTAATGCTCAACATTTTTAAACCTTTAGGTTTGAAAACAAAATCTGCCACTACTAAACAGAAACACAAACCCAGTTACTAGAGAGCCTTCACATTCTGCATCTGCTCTGAGTGAGGGATCCTCCTCACGGACTGCGCTGCCAGATGTCAGGTTTCACCTGGAACACAAAAACCCCAATAGCAGTATTTTCTCCTCAGTAAGTACTTATGCTGACATCTCCAGTTTAACCATCAGGGACTGGAAAAGTAAGACCAGTGTTCAGTATTAATCAATGTTTCGTTTGCAAAGCTTCCTCTTTGTCCCCCAATTGCAATGCTGTCACAAGAGCTGGACAGTGCATTACCCAGTGTCTCAAAGACAGCTCACGAAGCCCAAGTAGCAAATACTGCATTGTTCCACCCAAACAAAAGGCCAGGAGCACAAACCCAGCAATAACATAACTCACAGACACTATAAACCCAGCAGTCAAGTGTTGTAGTGATGTGAAAGTGGTTTTCTGTCACAGAGATAGGGAACATGGATTTTTCCCCTTGATCCCAAGGAAACTTAACACAGTTTCTCTCCTCCAACAGCTTTGGAACACGTTCCTCAATTCTAACCAAACCTGACAGAGGGATATGGCCTCAGAGGTGTTATGTTCCCACAAGTTCTGTGACACCAAACAGATGGGAAGGAGAGAGAGGTCCTGATGCCACCCCACTGCCCACCCCACTGAAGAAAGGCTCCCGAGTGCACAGCGGCTTCCTGGCAACGCCGAGGATGCCGGGACAGAGCATTGATGGCCCAGCCAGAGACACACCTGAGGCAAAGCATGGCAGCAGCCAGGAAATACACACACACAGGCAAACAGTTCCCAGTGCTGGTGCTTATGAAGCTAACTGGTTATGGAGGAGAGGAGCAGTGGAGAAATCACGTTTATTTGTTCTCTCCCACCCGACTCTGGAGGTGTCCAGCTCCGAGCAAGCCTGGTGACTTCAGGGCAGCGCTGACACGGGCAGGTCACAACTCACAACGCAGTGGTGCTGTTCTGCAACACCACTGTGGTGAACAGAAATCAGAACAGGATTCTTTTTCACTTCAGTTTAGGGTTTTTTGCAACTCCTACCTGTATTCTGGTACCTTTTAAATGCTTTTGTCCAACCCTGCAGGACTGTGGCAGCAGATTCCTGTTTCCAGTGTGTACAGTGCACCGTGAGGAAGTGTCAACTCTACGCACTTTTTATCCTCCTGTTTCTGAGGTCACTGACTAACAGTGCCAGTCCCAGTTTCTGGGGAGCCACTCCAATCCATGCTCTGTTTACACACACATGTGGAGCCCATGTGCCAGTGGAGAGCACGAGGAGCAGTGTGTTTCAGACACGCGCTGTCCCGCTGTGCAGAGCTGTCTCTCTCACGGCCATGGCGGGAGGTCAGAGCTGCCATCAGCTGCCCACTGCCATTTATAAACACAACATTAATCACAAAACATTTCACTTCTCAATCAACAGTAGACTATGGAAGACTGGATGCTGCATATGCCAAGGCCAGCACACAGCTGAAACTCCTCAGGGTCACACAGTCAGAGCTGCAGGGAACAAACTTGCCCAAGACACTCACTATTTTCACTCCCAGGTGAGCTGCACGTGCTCCACTGCCTTGGCCTTGCCCTAAGTGGCAAAGACACAAAATCATCTTCTCCTCCTGAGCTGAGCTTCCCTGTCAACTGGCATTTCACAGCAGACTAACTGGAATTAACCAAAAGCTTTTAACAAGTACAAAAGCAGAACTGGAAACTGCATTTAAAATAAGTGCCAATATTCCCACATTCAAACACAGTTAAATTACAGCAGAGAGCTCTCCTGCACAGCCAGACAGCATTAAGGTAAGTTGTTATCTGGATTTTTCTGTAACTGCTCCAGTGAAGTCTGAAGTTTTAAACAAGAGTTTTCAAGGAAGTGTCTCTCAGTTGGTATAACTGCCTGCAATAAAAGTAGTTTTCTCCAGGTGAGCCAGACTTTTCCTATGCCAGATAACCAAAGCTAAACCAGACCTGGCATTCTTAAGTGCCTGCATGAGAACACCACCACAGGGCCAGAGGACACAAA
The DNA here is from genome assembly GCA_907165065.1 of Caprimulgus europaeus. Next base: position 82,368,232 of record OU015526.1, read on the forward strand.
CCCACAGCAAAGCTGAGAGATGTTTCATTTTCTTTGCAGGGAAGATGAGAAGGAGCACCACCTCGGGTGATGGGTGACTTTGAACAGACAAATCACATCAAATGTTCTGGGGAAAATCAGACAAGAGTCTGTGCAAAATTTGATCCTCCTGAGTTAGACTGAGAACAGAGAAAGCTGCAAGTTTAATATGAAAATGAAATACTCTGAAAAGATCAAGTTTCATTTCCATTCAGGAAGAAATCCATCTTTAGGCCCAGTGCAAGCAGGACTGGCTTCCCAACCGTGCCAGATGTCCCTGAGGCAGACCCTGACACCAGAGACACAGCGAGGAAGAGGCAGTACAGCACAGAACATCAGATTTACAATGTGTTTGCCATTTGCTATTCATTTTTAAGTCACCTTGGATTCAAACCTAAGTAAGATCTCTTAAAACTTGGGAGCTAAAAGAAACAAACAAAGCAATCTGTGGTTTCAGAACAAAGCTTGAAAATATTTAAACTGATGCTTCACCTTTTCATCACTTATTTTCCAGTCACAAGAGTCAGGCCTCCTTAGTCTTTGCTGTCACAGCACCACATGATCCAAATGCAGAGATCTCCTCTTTACTCTGCCTTGCTCCTTGATGCCCAACAGCGCTGTCAGCTCCTCACTCAGAGGCAGAACACACACCAAAACGTGTGACACCACATCTGGGAAAGAAAGTCCTCATGTTTCCTTGCAGCACCCACCCTTTCATACTTCTGACAGTCAGACTTGAATTTGTGAGCACACTGGATTAAAAATGTTCTGGATAAATGTGCAAAATGATGATTCCCTACAAGCTTTACAGCCTGTTATGGAGTGAAACTTTTCTTCTGGTCCAACTCCAGAACAGATCCAAACCTACACTGAAGACTCTTCCCTGACTTGGAGTGTTCCATTTTTACTACCAAAGCAAGGAGCCTGATGGTGTGAACAGCAGCACAACAGCCACTTTCTAGTGGCTAATCAGGAACCACACCTTTGTCCTTCATCCCACCCATGAACAAGTCTGCTTCTGGGGCAAACCTGCCATTCTCATGTTCTTTATTTCAGAACAGGATCAGTCTCATTAGATCACTTCTGTGAATGAAATACATGCCCAGCAATGTCTATGGGCTGCTCCCAGAAGTCAGCACAGTGATGCAGCTCCACCTGGGAACTGCTGAAGAGTCACAGGGATCCCTTCCCCTTGAGCCTGAACCAGACTAAAGATTACCCAGGTGTTTGGTACAAAACAAGTGACAAAGCCACCACAGAGCTCGTGTCTCAAGAGGCCCAAACTGGTCACCTGCTGCCAACAGCAACGCTGGCAGCCACCTGCAGGTGACAACGTGCCCGTGAAGGGTGCCTGGGGTTCTGAGCACACAGGGCTCATGCCCAGTCCCTGCTAGGTAGATTATAGACAGCAAATTGCTGTCCTTGGATCAGCTCTATTTTAGCACACCTTTATTTGCATAAAATGCCTTGCCTATTAGCATTTGCAGCTGGTTTTATAACTGCACAGTTTGTTTAAAATGCCTGGCCTTTCTGGATGGCACTACAAGCTTGTCAGCTCTGCTAAACAGAGCAGTGAGCAGTTCAAACTGTCAACCAAGTTCCATTTGTTCAATTTTTTATGTCAGCTCAAGGGCATTTTTATGAAATTCAGGGATTCACTCAGAAAATCCTATCCAGCTAATCCAGCTTCAGTAAAAGAATACCATCTTTCTCTTTTAAGATGCTCTTGTGTAAGATTTCTTTACAAGAAAGCAGTTAGGATAAATCAAGTTCTAGAGAGAAGTAAATTATGAAATAATTTATTAACTCTAATCATCCTTGGTCCAGATGCAGACAAAATAGATAAAAATCTTGTTTCTGTCTGTATGGTCACATAAATCCCCCAGTCAGCAGCACAAACAAGGCTGCACCACACATGGAAAAGAAGAGGCTGATGGTCTTCCACAGCAGGGCATGACAGGAAACATTCCAGCACACAGGCAAGGTGCTTCTGAAAGTTACAGCTATTAGGAGGGCCACCACCTCCTCCTGCCTCAGCCTCCTGGCAGGCAGATGTGTTGCCTCAGATCACACTGTCACTGCACTGTGCCTTCTCCTCCCTGAAATACAACCTCAAGCTCTCCCTGTTTACAGTAAGCACAGAGATCATACCTGTAACAAATCAAAACTAGGTACTGAGCACCAATAAGGCACAATCTGGCAGAAATCATCTATTTTTGAGTCATCTGCATGAAGAAAATACAGCAACTATCTAAATTTAGCTGTAGCTGCAGAGGAATTACACCAGTACTCAATGCAATCACAGTCACTGTCTCTGTACTACTGCACCAGGCCAGTGGTAGGAACTGCAGAGTAGGTCAGAGCTCACCTCATTGAATAAAACACCTCCCAGCTACAGAAACCTTCATTTTCATTGTTCTCCAACTGCATTCCACCACAGTGACATCTGAAGTGAATTCAGAAACCATGGCTGTTGTTTGAGTGAATTACCTCCTCTTAAAAAGAAAAGGTGGCCACAAGCATAATAAATCTGAAAACACACCAGACAGTATTACCAGTACTTCCTGGTGGTGTTAATGAGATTTACTGCAGATCAGACTGTAAAATTGGGACTAGCAGGTTCACAAAGCCTTGTACTCCTGTGTGCCAGGAGATTTCAAACACACTGAGCAGCAATCATCTCCAGAACACAATTATGGAAACACTTTGTTATTTTAAAGTAGTTTAAATTAACTCTATATTAAGCATGCTCTCAAGAGCATTAAGTTGGATGTGAAATGCAATTTTTGCTTTGATATCAATATTGTTACCTTTGAATCTTTTTTAATGATGAGAGACAGAAACATTTGACACTTGTTTGCCATCTTTTCAATCCATTTGCTTGTGTCTGAGAAAACAAAAAGCAAGCTGTCTAGTCACTTTAGCAATAGAAGACCCGATGCTGCTGCAGTTCCATTTCACTGTGAAGTGTTACTGGCCACAAAGGGGAACCATTTCTCTGTCACCCAGTGCACTGGGAGTAAAGAACCTGTGACTGGGGAGTTTTGTGTATGTGGGGACAAAGGTGGTGAAAATCACAGCCCATGGTGGATTTTTTCTGCTCAAGGGTTACTGACTCAGCTGCTGCATTTCAGTGAATTCTACAGTCTTAGAAAACACATCTGGAACAGGCCTTGAGAAGTCACCTAGGACTTCAGCCCCATTTCAAGGCCAACAGGGGTCACATCCAAGTCATTCCTCACTTGTATTTATCATCTACCCTGGCTCTGAAATCTCTGAGAATTAAACTTTTAAAACCTACCTCACTGTCTGACCACTGGAAAGCTCTTGATATTTACCTGCATCCCCTCACTGCAATTCCAGCTGAATCATTCCTGTTCTGACAGTCAGACACCTGGTGAACAAACTCTGTCCCACTGGCAATCATCCCCAGTCCTTAAGGTCTCAGGTGCCCTGCCTGGATTTCTGACCTTTTGTTGCTCGCTGCTCAGCTCTCTCCAGATGGATCAGACTTGGCTTCAAACACGCTAAGCTGGACAGAACTGGGGCCTCACTCATGCTATGGACAGCAGAGACATTATTTTAGGCATCATCTGAGCTACAGCCACTTTTAAATACAGCCTAGCACAGCTCTTGTCCTTCTGGGAACCATTTAAAACTGTGCTGTCACATTCCATTTACAAACCACTGTCACATCCACGTCCTTTCCTGAAGAACTAGTACCAACCAGTTTATTTCCCACTCTTGTTTGTGCTCCAGCACTCCCAGTCACAGCATCTTGCACATGCTAGTACCAAAATTAATACTGATTTTAAAATTACTCCTCCAACTTGCAAAAATCATTTTATATTCCAGTGCTATTCTCCTGCACATCTGTGCACTCTATCAACATCCCTAGTGAGAAATTATTTTAAACAACTATTCCTCTGTGCTGCAAGCAAAATAAACCACATGAAACAGAGCAGCTTTGGACTTACAGATACACAGGGGGATGAGCAGGCCGAGGGGTAAGAATTAGGTCTCCATTCTTCCTCCCTCCAGCTCTACCACACATTCAACCAGCAGCCATGGGCAACATCCACTCTACAAATGCTTGGTGCCACCTATAAAAACAGGGATCAACAATTCATGGTTGTTTTTAGATACCTTCATGATATGGATGCAAAACTATACATACAAGACAATATTTATTAATTATATGCCATGCAACTATCATGTTTACATAATAAAGCACAACATTATTTTAACACCATCTGTATGGAGCAGGGGGGAAAAATAAAGTTATTATGGAAATAGACTCAGGTTTTAAAATGATTCCAGAAAACTCAGGTGACAGACTCTGACCCAGGATTGACTGCCAGAGAGCCTCAGTCCACGTTCTGAGCCTGGTTTGAGACTGTGTTCTGAGTTCAGGAACACACTGCATTAGAGGTTTAAATCCACCCCTGTACAGCTAAGTAGACAGGATCAGTGTGACCACCACACTTAAGTGCTTCCTGAATGAGCAGGATTTAAAGGGGTGTCCTCAGCAGAGATCCATACAAATAAAAAGGAAAAGGCAGCAGGATACAACGACTTTCCTGCTGTCTTAAGAACCACACAATTACAAATTATTATCTGCCAAATGCTGAACGTACAAAGACAACTCAGTTGCTGGTTTTCCTTCACAGTATGACAGACCTCATGATCCTCCAGTGCTTTTCCTTTATATCGTTATTTTCCCAATAAATACTGTGAACTTGTTTCTTCTCTCACCCCCTAAGTCATCATTTATGACAATTTAGTTGGAACAACGTGTTGGTGTTATTTCTCTAGCTCCTCTATAGATGTTCTGGAGCATCTTTATCTCACTGGCTCACATGGACACGGTCTGTCACGTTCAAAACAGTACAAAACTGAAGAACCAGGGCACAAGCACTTCCCAGTTGTCTGCAGCATTTATTCTGCCAGGGAGGTTCTGGAAACTCACACATTCAGTCTGACAGCAGCAGCGAGATTCAGGGCATTGGGACACTTTTCCCACTGGCTCCTCACAGTTTCATTTCCTCACTTTCCAACCAGATTTTTGTTTCTTGACTCTTACTCATTATTTCCTCTTTCTGCTGTGTCACAGTTAAGCTCTTCTTAACTAACTCGTGCTGTGGTTACACTTGCCAGCGTTTTACTGCCTGAAAGTGTCTGGCACTAAAGCCACGAGCCCGTCCACCCTCACCCACCACCCAGACAGAGCCTGTGTGTGTCAGCTGGCTCCAGGCACAGGAAAGCTTCACAGCTCAGGCATTTACAGTGAGATGGCTGCCACTGAGGGGTTCTTAAATACCAAAAGTGTCAAAAAACACTGAGGAATTTCAGGTGAAAGCAAAGGATGGGCAGTGTGACAGAAACCCACTCCCGACCTGCACACATGTGGGGGGCTGGCATGTCCCAGCTCCCAGAGGCCCACCCAGCTGCTCCCTCACTCTCCCTCCCCAGCTGGGCAGGGGAAGAGAATAAGATGAGGACGCTCGTGGGTCAGGATGAGGGCAGGGAGATCACTTGCCAACCCCCATCACAGCCAAACACACTGGACTCGGGGGGAATGTGAGGGATTGCCAGTTAAAATAGGGTGGGGCAGACAGAAACACAGACAGAACACAAACCCCCTCCCCTCCACCTCCCTGTGTTCCCAGGCTCAGCTTCACTCCCTCGTTCCCAACTCCCCCTCCGTCCCCTGAGCGGAGCAGAGGGATGGGAACAGGGGCTGTGCCCAGCCGGGAACAGTTCCCTACTCCGGAGCAGGCCCTCTCCCAGGCCGCTGGCCCCCGGGAGAAACCTGCTCCAGCGCGGCTCCTCCACAGGCCGCAGCTCCTGCCCGGAGCCCACGGGCCTCTGCTCCCTCCAGCCAAGGCCTGCGGCCGCCCGGGCTCCTCCCCGGGCGCGGGGCGAGCCCTGCTCGGGGGCCCGCAGCCCCTCCTCCCCTCCGCTCCCTCTGCCCTCGGTGCCACCCGGCCGGTTCTCACCCTTTGCGCCTCACGGCTCCGCCCCAGGCCGCGCTCTGCCCTTTCGGGAATGGTTTCCCTGAGGCATCGCCCCCCTCCCGGGGCTCAGGGTACTGGCTGGAACCGGCCGGGCCCAGCACGGGGCAGCCCCGGCCTCCCCTGACAGCAGCCGCCCCGCAGCCCTCGCTGGAACTGCCGCCTCACACACCGGAACCGGGGCCTCGAGCTCCCGGGGGAGCCACCGGTTCTCACCCCGTCAGTGGCACCGCAGCACAAAGACCCTCTGGGAAGCAGGAGGGCACCGCCCTGAGCGCACAAGGGCCTGGGGACAGGGAGCTGACAGGGCCCCGGGGCTCTGCTCGGGGGGACACACGGACACAGCACTGACGGGACCTGGCAGAGGAGGGGAGACTGCAGAGGAACGGACACCTGGGCTACAAGCAGACATTCGGCTGTTGGCTACCACTGAGAGCGGGAGCTGCTTTGGTTCTTTCACCTCACCCAAAGTATTTCAGATGCCAACAGTAACCGGCCAGAGGAAACCATCCGTGTTCAGGACACACCAACACCGAACACAAAGGGCTCCACGCCCCTGCGCTGGAGAGGACAGCCCACACATCCTCCTGTGCCCACTGCACACTTCATGACATAAAATGGGCTTTCTTCTCATCAGTGGAGAACTAAAGAGGAATCACCAGCTAAAGAACAGTTAAATCAGAAAAAACCCTCTAACTACCTTGTTAAAAATGCTTCTGCCCTTCCCCAGATGCATCCATTGCTCCTGCAGCCTTTCAATAACAACCTGGGAGACCAGACAGAAAACTTCCAGTGTTCAGAACAAGCCATACCTGATCCATCACTTAATTATTTACAGGTCAGAACATCACCAACAACAGTGTTTCAGAGACAATTAGTTGCCTTCTATCTGTTGTGTTTAGTTCTTAATCGTGAAGCCACATATGGCAACGAGTTAATCTTAAAATAGACCATTGCCATTGTGATAAATTGTTCTGTAAACACAGCTTGCTAAAATAACACATAATGAGCTTCTCTTGTTTTGTGCAGGACTTGATAATTTTGAACACTCACAAAAAGAACCTTTAGGGACATTTCCATCTGATTAATATTTTTAGACCATAAATGTTGGGTGCTTTGGAACCACTTCTGTCTTCTTTTGCACAGAGGAAGACTTCATTTCTCTAGCTCCTTGCAGAGTTAAATTTAGCAAGATAGTCAGGCATAAAATGTTTTTCCTGTCTTCCTCTGAATTTCAGCAGATTCCTGCCACCCCATTCTAGGTGTGACACTGCCGTGCACAGCTGAATTTGCTATGACATCCACAAGGAGAAGTTCTGGCCAGTCAGGAGATGTTCCCCACTCTGCCACACAAGACAACAGACAGAACAACCTCTCTTCCCAGTGTGACACACCAGCCCTTGCCTAAATGCTGTTTCCTTCAGCAGGCATGGATCTCATTTTGGAGTTACTGGGCTGTGCTTACCTGTGCACTCATTTCTGCCCTCGATTCTACACAAAGATTCACCCTCTCAAATCACAAAATAAAAATGTCTACACACAAATCAGGCCAGAGCAATATGAAAATCTCTTCTGTTGGCTCCAAGTTTAGCAGCAAAAAGGGCACCTCAGAGCCCCTGTGCTCAGTGCCCACAAGTGAGTGAGAAGATGGAAGGAGTCACAAGTTGCACTAAAGACACTGTAAGACTTGCACATATCCATGCTCTTCAGAGAATATTTCCCCAAAAACACAGCAGTGGAGGCAGACACAGCCCTGGCTTGTAAAAGTCCTGTTGCTACAGAGGGCAGCCCCCTGCATCCTGGGCAGAAAAGGGATGTGCCAGTGCCTTGTGCATCAGCTGCACAACCACAGTGCAGAGACAGGAAACAGACCTGAGAGATGTCTGACATCTCCTGTTTGGACATCACTTGTTTCCATAAATTATCCAAGTGTGGGACAGAGCTAAGAAAGCCAAAGGAGCTGTGAATAACTCCAGAGGTCACTGCACGTGCCAAGTTAAACCTGTCAGCGATCAGGGCTTGGCCAAGGTTTGTTACTGGGATGGAACCATCAGCTCAGCTACATTTGAGAAGCTGAGTTTCAGACAGCAGTATTCCTCCTCTGCAACACTCAACTATAAACCAAACCTCACTGACATGGAACAGAGCACATAATGAAAAGAACAATTAATTTTTACAGTAACTACATAGGAAGTGTTCTTGGCAGTGACAGAGTTGGCAAAGACACCTGGATTTAAGAATTCGGGTTAAATCTTCTTTCCCACAACATTCTCCATTAGTTTCTTTACTCTCTACAATTAAAGCACTGTGCTTAGCTGAAGCAAACCAGCTCCTCAGCATGTCTAACAGAGAAAGCTGCCAGCAACCACCACAGTTCTGGCTTACTGGGTTTTTCCTTGCACAGTGCACACAAGGTATCACACCAGTAACAGGCTGCAGCCAAGAATAAGAGTTTAGAAAGCTGGGATTAGCAAAGCACTGACATCTTCAGTCATCTGCAGCATCAACTGGAGACCAAAGTTATTTCTAGTCTTAAAAATTAAAACTTTGAGATTCTAATGTGTATTTAGAAATTGTTCTACCATGACCAATGTAAAAATTAACATCTAGAGGAACAATCCTTCATTTTTATGGGGAAAAAAATGCAAGCAAGTATATCCTTCCTGGAGCTGTATTTCACTCACCTCTTTCCAACTAGACAAAATGACTTAATCTTTAGATAAGCTTCTATATAGCGGGGAGGAACAATATTTGCTTTCTGTTTCCTCCCCTTTTTCCCATCAGAAAGGACAAGCAAACAAAAGTGACAATATTGTTTTGGCAGGAAACCCTGCTATCTTCATTTTTGGATCTGTTTCTAGCACAAAATACTTTATCTTATCTAGTATTACATATTCTATGACAAAGTAGAACAGGTTCATATTCAACATTCCAACATTTAACTGAATATAATCCAAGAACAGAGAATTTTGTGTTGATAACAGCCCACTGAGACTAGAAAAATCTGATTTAGCACATTGCAGGAAAGCAATAGTTTGTTTCTTAATGTTATATCATGTGCACAGGACACAGGCTGAGACTGAAACAGTGCAAAGTTCTACTGAGCAGCTTTTCAGAGCTCAGCTCCTCCCTGGGTCTGGTCCCCATGGATTCTGTCTCAGGGTGAGGGGTGAGCAGTCAATACACAGCACTGGGAAAATGCAGGAGAAAGGGTCTCGAGTTTTTGTTCCCACAGAAACACAAAAGTGAGAGAGTTGGCTGCTCAGGTGAGGACCTGAGAACACACTGACAATGTGAACTGTTAACAACTCCACACCCAGCAGAGTATAAGAGATGAGCTGCACTCAAAAAGGCTCTTTAATGCCCAGCAACGAGCCCTAGGCCGGTGTGTTATTCCCAGAGGGGAGAGACACTGGAGATAACTCCACGTGTCAGCGTCAGGCTCTGGAGAAACCTCTCCTCAAACTGGAGACACTGCTCACCCAAGCACCTGCAAACTGCTCACAGGCACCCAAAAGACACAACAACTTGGAAATGTCTCATTCTGGAGAAAGATCCAAATTTGGCAGCTTGTCTGTCCATATTAGGAAATATAGATAGTAAGCTACTCTTAATGTAAAGAAGAAGAAATATTCCAGTCATGTCAAACTTGTAGCTGTGATCTGCAAAACCCTATGAAGGCCTAGACTAGAAAAAAAACAGACAAAAACAAAGGTATTTGTAGAGAACCACGGGAGATCCTCACCAGAAATCAGCAGCGCATTGTGGTCGGTGGGGCAGCCTGGATAAACGCAATAGGGACAGGGAGACAGAGCAGGCAGGAGACAAAACCCCTGGCTTGAGTGACATCCAGACAGCCCCACCTGTCCCTCACCTGCCTACACACACTCTGCTGCTCAGCGCTGCTCCAGGAGCTTGAGCCTGGAAAGAGAAACCTCGTGACTTCAAGCCACTCTGGAGCTGTCTGATCTAGGGCTGCTCTGCTTTCAGGAGTGGGTTATTCCTGTTCATCACCATCAACATTTCTCCTCTCTTTTCCCTGTTTGTTCCAACACAGATGGAAGGCAACAATGTTGGGAATTATTTGATTTTTTTTTTCACAGGGTACTTTTAGAAATGCAGATATTCTGAAGGCTGTCATTTCTTTGCTCATTCCACAATACACATTACTGAAGTATTCAGATTTATGCCCCAAGTCGTTTTTGGAAGAGTAGAGATCTGGAATCTTTGACAAAGGCTTCTGCTTCTCATTTGAGGAAATTACCAGCCAAACTCAAACAATAATTATTTGAAATTATGGCTAAAAAGCTTATGGACTCTCAGCTGGATTTTAGTGACAAGGTTTCTCTGATAATTTCATTATGTTCTTTATTTTGACACCAACGCTTCCAAAAAAGCCTAACACTGAGCACCATCTATTCCAGAGAGTAAAACCTTCAGCTTTTTCAGCCCTTCTTCCTACCAGAAAAGAACAAAAGGTACAACCCAAAATTAATAAATTGAAAGAAACAAAAAGAGAAAGCCATTTCTTTGTGGATCACCTTTTGAAGAGAGTGTATTTAAGCTCACAGGGAATTGCACACAGAGGTTGCCTTCTATTCAAAAGGGATACAGAAAAAATTAAGAAGACCACAAAACCTCTCAGTATATCCTTAATCCTGTCAGAGATGTTCCAAGATGTTCCATCTAAAATAATATCCTGCAAACTCCATCCCCTTCCCTCTGAACAGACAGCTGCCATTCTCAAACCTGCTGAGATAAGGTCTCTGCTTCCTGAAACCCATCAACACTGGAATTATGGACTGGATTAATGGATACTGAACACAGAACAGCTCTTTGGGAGGTGCTTTGATCCTCTCTTACTCCTGGGAAGTTGTTGTTAAGATGCAGCAGTTTTTAATGGCAATGTGTGGATATGATAAAAATATGAACTCTCTCACAGCCCCAAAAGCCAGCTCTGAGCTCAGGTGTCCACTGACATTTGGGCTTTGTTTGTGGGCTCTGATGACAAAGGAACACACCCAGAACACAAAGATATGTGACACTGCTAGAGGTGGGGTTTAGTTTTGGGGGGTTTTTTGGTGGTGGTGGTTTTCTGGTTTTGTTTTTTAAATAGGATATGAGACCTGTCCCTATATTCTGATGATTTGCTGTGTTACTCTGATGATTTTTGGGGCATATACACGCAGCCTCTCTTTTTCCAGCTATCACTCAGAACAACCAAAGTGAACAGCATTTGAGGATTGATCAGGGATCAGTGTGTTCCCCAGTCAGCCACTGCTGTCCCAATATATTATTGCAAGAGCAATATCTGCACAGTTATAACAGAAACTACATAAAATAACCTCAGAGTCTGGTTTAGGATAGAATATACTGCAGGATATTAAACTCTGAGGACAACTGCCAGTTAATGGACACGTTGCTAGGACAGTATTACATTTGAAGACATTACTTTGAACTGTGGATTTGAGATTCAGTTACATTCATATAAAACTGGTTTGGAATCAAACACAACTGGTTTTAGAGTAAGTTATTGCCAACATAACACTCTGCTGTAGGAGGACAGTGTCTCAAAATAAAACAGCTATCAATACCACTGCTGGGCAATGCCCTGTTCCATGCTCTCATGGAAACCCAGCAAACTGCCACAAAGCACTTGGATAATGCAGGAGGAAACACCAGACAGGGACGTCTGCACTGACTGCAGGAATCAGTTTAAGTGGTAACTCTGGAATTATACTTTAAACCCACAATTTCTACCCTTCCCTTAAATCTGCCTGAACAATAAATACTGTCTCAGCCATCACAACTTCTAAATGAGAGTAAAGAAGATTCAGATTCAGCTGCTGAACTCCTGTTGTCACCTCAGGTCACACCACTGGATCTCCCTGGCTAAGAACTTCAAGAGAGACCAACAGAATTGGCCAATTAATTACTTTTGCTAATGTAACTGTGTGAACTGAGTCCTAACTCCCATAAACACCTTTTAAAACCTCTGCCCCAAGTTTTAATCTCCTGTCATTCTCTTTCTTTGACCACTTGATGTCAGAGCTCCTGGAAATAAAAGCAGGAACTGGATATATCCAGGTCTTCTGCTGATGGAATGGTGAGAACACTGCCCAGGAGGAAGGTGCCATCAGCCAGCAAGAGACTTGCTAAGCCATGGATGCCAACTAACACACCACTGAAAACTGAACACTCTGTATTAACATGTTTGATTTAAAGTTTTGTCACCTCCAGCAATTACCAGCCACAGAATGAGAAAAACAATGGAAGAAATTTTGAAAATATTTCCTATCTTTTTTTTAATTCTAATTTCCAGGCTATTCCAGTGATGATGTTCCAAGTTCAGGGATGATATCAGTCATCATTGGGAGATGAGTCCTTCCAGTGTAAGAGGGGATCTCCCACAGGCTTTACTGGCTGCTTGTGCACTTTAAATGCTGGTGTGGGTGAAAAACAGAGGCTGACTGAATACCCTGGACAATGAACTCACTGACACAAACTCCTCCTGAGGGGTTTGTCACTGCAGTTCTGACAGGCTTGCATGGCTAAAAAAGGGATTGCTCCAACAATCCAGCATCCAGGGGATGCTCATCAAGCCCATTTATTACTCCAGTGAATCTCACATTGGGTCTGGAAGAGGCACTGACTGTGTCTGAGTAGAAGAACATGTTTGTACATAAATTTGATCTGTCATGGCTGCAAAACCTGGAGACACCTGAATGGACCCAGGCAATGCCCCAGAACTGCTGTGCAATTCTGTATTGATGGTGGAGGGCAGGAAAGGGGATTTTTCTGTCTATATAAGGAATGGTCACATCCCCAAGCACTAAGTCACAGCCTTTAAATGCACATTTACATCAGTGTTTTCTGAAGTACCTTGTTAACAGTTGGGATTTCTCTGTTGCTGTTCTTCCTGGCTATTGCAAATTTAAGTAAATTTAACAAGCTGAGCCAGTATCTGAGGTCCTGACTGCCCTTTCTCTGGAAAAAGGATTTTTCATTTTGTGTGTCATTCACACATCACTGCAGAGCTCACACAAAGTCAAAGCACAGACTTACCCCAGTGAAGATGAGGCAGGTTTGGTTTAGATTAGGATTTAGATGAAGACACCCCCCTCAGTGCTCTGGGTTAGCAACAGCAAAGTCACACAGTCACAGTCAGGAGATTGTTGAGCACCTTCAGCTTCTATTTAGATCCAAGGCAATCTAAAGGTATAAAGCACATGGCTGTACTGGATCACACAGGAGGAACCAGTCAGGAACTGCACAGGATCAGGAGACATTCTGTGACTTAACTACTTCATTTCTGTACAAGATGCCACATGCTCAGGAACCTGAATGTGTTGGCTGCCAAACACCAGTGGGAAAACAAGTCACTGTTGGAGAGCAGTCACTGCTGGGAACGGGCTCCATGGCCAGGGGAAGTTTCTTCCCTGTGTGCACCCACATGAGCAGTCTTGGTTTGGGTCATCATCACAGGACCCAGTGTCACCAGCACATGCTCTCCAAGATTATTATTACAAGAGAGGAGAAAGTAATTTTTAAGAAGAAATAGTTTTGTTAAAGTGATCTTCATGATGTTTCAGGTGCATCTATAAAACTCTTCTACATTGTCAAAAATATTATACATCATTTTCATGTACATGTAGTTTTAAAAGTTTTAAATTTTAAATTCAAAAAGTTTTAAGTTTTTTCTTTTAATAACACAGATCTAAAAATCTATTTACTCTGTTTATACAGCTTAGTGTGATTCCACTGTGAAATAGCTTAGAATGACCCCAAATATTTATCTTTAAAAAGAAATCATTTCAAGACACCCTAATTTAAAAGTTGAGGAAAAACAGAACTGGCACAAGCCAGGAAAACATAAATTGAGAGGAAAAACCAAACCAAAACCCCAGAACTACTTAGGATGTGTTTCTGTTCATTCCCAAACCAGCACACCAGTTCTTCTGGCACATCCAGCAAACACGTGCCATGGTCTGTGGCAAAAAGCCAGGAAATCACTGTGATTTGGTGTTCCTGAGCCACAGGGATCACAGGAGGTTTTCCACCAAAACCAAAGGTATAACATGGCCACAAGATACTGACAGAATAAAGGCCAAAGAAATAACAGGTGAGACACTAAATCAACACCAAAACCTTCCAAGCTGTTTTGCTGGCCTGTTTCCAGGCACATCTGTGCAGTGGTGACAGATGAGAGAGTGCAGAGCCATGTCCACACACCAGCTCTGTCACCTCAGTTCCCAGGTGAGAATGGACAAGCAGCTGCCTCACACACATCAGGAACGTGGTTTCCACTCACCAGTAACGGCAGAATCCGTAACTGAACAGCACTGCAGTGTCCATCTTCTTCAATGGAGTCTCCAAAACCTGCATTTTTAATTGAAAAATTAAAGTGTTGATTCTAAAACCCTGTTGTACCCTCACTGTGATAAAGTCATTTTTATTATGAATGCATTACTCATAATAAACCACAGGGTTATGGCAACTAAGTGGCATTACAAACAAAACCAACTTTCAATTTGCTTATCATCATACCCCCTTATGCAGAAAATTACTGACTTTAGAAAGGAGACAGTTGTATGAAAATGTAAATGAGCAACTTGGAAGCAATTATTGACCTGCAATAAAATTTTTTCTTAAAGTAGTTAAGCAAAAACTGGATCCCTTTAAATAAACAGGTCAGTGGGGTTGAACTATGAACAATCTGTCCTCTCTTCTGAATTCTACATGGATAGTGTTCTTAATCTTAACAAACAAAGAAATAAAACCCAACCCAACCAAAAACCCCAATATCCTACAGGAAAGATGGATACTGGGGAGAAAACTTAATTCCCTGTGTTCCCAGAATTGCATCTGTATAATCAAGACTACCCAATACAAATACCATAGCAAGAACACTGTTGTCTCTTCTCAAGCTCATTTACACTCCATGCTCAGGTCTGTTCCCCTTCATCCCTACTTCTGTGACATTAAACACTGAGGTTGCAGTGATGAGAAACTCCTCCATGTGACAGAGATGGTGAGAAATAACAGACTGGAGCTTGAAGGGATTGATCCAAGTGTGGTGATAGGGGGCATTCCCTCTCAACTACAATATAACACTTTCCTAAGGAAGAAGGCTGGAACAGAACAAAGATCCAGATGTAGATAAATATTAAAGAGGATAAATTTTAGCTGGATGTGTTTATAGCTCTACTGGGGCATTTAAAGACACCAGATATATTTAATGGGCAGTGAGCAGGACCCACAGAGTGCAGAGTCCTTAAGGCAGGCAGCCTGGCCTGGGTATCAATTTACCAGGGGAACTCTGCCATCCTTGGCAATGGCTCAGTGTGCTCTCCCCTCTGTTTTGTGGACAGGTTTCATTCTGGCAGCACAAGGAGGATGAATGGAGACATGATCACACTTCTCTTCAGATGTGCCTGCAAAGGAAAAATTAGCAGGTTTTAAGTATACTGGCCAAAACATTTTTATTTGTATCACCCAGCACCTACTCAAAAATATTTGGGTTTACAGAAGTTTTTAGAGATCTATACTGATGCAGAAGTTCTACTTTTTGGTTCTAGAAATGCTGCAAAGAATGTGTGATTTTTATCCTGTATGATTGAATATTATTTTTACTCCTGCAAAAAACTCAACTGGGTCTTCATTAAAAATACATAGGGAGAAGTTTTCAAGTACATCTCATTATTTTTTATTCTTTGCTCACTATTTGCTTTGTTTCAGTGTCAATATTTCCATTTGTTCAAGGTCTAGAAATATTCTGTAAAAGGAGCATTTCACATTATTTGGCTCTGCTTTCTTACTCTTTAGGCACCAAATGTGATATCTGCCATCATGGACTGTTTTTCACTGTAATTCATCTCCTTTTTCATTTGTCACCCTTATTTTTCAACACCTTCTAAACCAAAGAGAAGTGGGAGTCTAAAGGCATTTGTCTTTCACATTCAATCACTAACTCTTCTGAAAAGAGGAAAAAAAGGAAACTCCCCTAGATACTCAGTTTATTGTCTTCCTAAGAAAAACAAAGTACAGAAGCAAAAAGGAGAAAATTAAAACTGAGCTCCTCCGAGAAGAAATCAAAACTCTTGGAAAATAACATTTCTGTTTCATTAATGATCCTAATCCAAAATTTGTCTCAAAATTGCTTTTCCATTTATGACTTTTCATATTCTATATCCTATTGTGATTTTTCTTCTAGGAGCAAAAGAAGTTTCCAAGATTCTGGTGAAGTAATAAACACACAGAGGTGCCTGACTTGAACATCAGTGATATTTTTATGGAGGGGAGATCAGGGGCCTTCTAGTGCTGCAATCATTTTGCTACATCCCCTTTTGTGCCAATAATACATGTGTATGGCCTCCATAAGAGTGGCTGAGAGGATAAGAACCTGCTTAAATTAGTTCTTTACCAATAGAGGAATCAGTATGCAGAGTACATTGCCAGCAGGACAATCTGCTTTGGGCCACCCAGAGAGCTCAAAACATACTTACAGGGTGTCATCCTCTGTCCATTACGTTTGCTAAGGCAGAATTAAGGCAGCTTCCAAAATCACATCATCATTCTTTGGAACATGGCAAAGGCTCTGGTGACAGCAAGATCAAGAACTGAAGTCAGGGATCATTAACACTGTCTAAAAAGTCTGAGTGAAAACACAAGTTCAGAATGTTAAGAAGCATCATCATTAATTTCTTGACCTGAAAATAATATTCACTTGTAAAAATATTCCTCGCAGAGTTCCTAAGAGATGGAATTAGAGTAGATCACTTTTTAACAAATTGCTGGTGGAGAATGACTTACAACCCATTTATACACATAAGTCTCCTCAAATGAATAATCACATTTACAAATATGCAAGCATATCTCCATAAATAGCAAAAACAAGCCCTTGTGCAAAATCAAAGTCCTATTTGATAGTTGTTAAATCACCACCCAAAGCCAGTGCTGGAAGTGTGCTGAAGGGGCAAAAGTCCATCACGAAAAAGCTAGCAAGCCTCAGCATAAAGCCTGGTTTGGTTTGTGTGCTCTAAGACTCTTATGATTGCATTTTCCCACTGAATCAATGGCTGATTCCATTTACAGATGGATTGTTCTCATCAAGCAATAAGTCATTAAGCTTTTTCAGTATTTTTTTACTACTAAGCAGCTCCATAATCTACTTAACTAAACACTATTCAAACTTGGACAATAAAATCATTAATTTCCTCATGGGATTTTATAAAATACTTCTCACAAATACTAATGTACCTTCTCAGCTACTAAGAGGTAAGGGGATAGTAGATTTATGTTGCAAATGGAGAGCTGACACCTTCAGAAGTTATGATCAAAAGTGCCTTTTAATTTGTGGATCCAGATTTAAATGCCTCTGGATTTTTCAGGGTACCTTTAATTATAGAACACACTGTTCAAAGCAGTTTCCTTAAAAGAAATACTACCCTTACAGGCTTAAGGCATGAGGAAAATCATGCTGCTTCCCTTCTCCCTGCTCTCACACCCCAGTACCTTGGATAAACTGCACATGGTTTCCAGTGGCAGCTGATGTGCCATCCCGTGGTGCCAGCCAAATGATCTGGGATAAAGGAGAGAGACAGGAACATAGAGAGGTACAGAGAGAACAGGAGATTCTTCTTCTCAGGTGAGAGAAGATGCCATCAAGCTCTCAAACTAGTTCTCAACCCAGCTCTCACCAGTGTACTCTGCAGCAGTAAACTGTGAGCTGGGGGGGGCAGCAATTGGTGCTGCATCCATTGCAGCTCTGGGAAGCAGCACAGCACCAGCAACTCGCTGCTAGGAGAGCAGAGAGTGGGAACAACAGGATTTCTATACTCATAGCTTATAGTAATGCACACAGGAAATTGTTTCCCTCCCACAATCTACTACACTCAGCACACAGCCTGCCTGAGAGAAAGGCTGTAACCACACACAAAACTAAATCTTTAACAGACCAACACAAAACTGCCATGCCCAGCTAATAACAGAAACTGAATTAAGGTAGCAGAAAAGCCTTAGTTCAGCCTCAAAAAACCCCAAGCTTTAACTGAGATAAAATTTAACTTGTCCTCACTTCACTACCTCACACACTGATCACTTTCAGGACAGAAAGTGAACCCTTCCCCCTGAAGCAAGCCCAGCAGCAAACACCCCCAGCCCAGCCCCATCCTCACCCAGGGTTCCCCCTGCCTGGGATGGGCACATCCCTCACTGACACCTCCAGCCCCAGCCTGAGACCAAACAGAGCTGATTCCTTACCTGTGTTCCACTGCAGAGCCTCCCCCTCCTGCTCTCTGGGAGCCCCCCTGTGCCTCAGGAAGCTTGTGAGCAGGGCCAGGGACTGGCAGCCCCCTCTGCAGATGCCAGCCCCCTGGCACACACCCCAGCCAGCACAGCTGGGGAGCCACAGCACAGAGCCAGCCCCAGTGCACCCAGTGCTCCCAGCACAGCAGCCCACTCCCAGGCTCTTGTGCTGGCTGCTGAGCTGCAGCATTGAGATCCAGCCTCTCTGCAGAGAGGGCCAGGGGAGCTTCTCCAGCAGCAGCAGGAGCCAGGGGAAGAGAACAGCCTGGATGGCCCAGGTGACAGCAGCAGGATTTGCCTTCCCTGATCCTGCCTCCCAAACCCCAACTCCTACCCAGACCCCACAGCCAGAGTTGGGCACAGTCACCCCCCCATCATCCCCAGGGGCTTTCTACCTCCTCACCCAGCTACAGGAGGGGAAGAAGGGAACCTCAGGAAGACCAAGGAGTGCTCCAGGCCCAGCTTGCATCTCCACACCCAGAGCAAGAAACAAATCCTCAGGGCTCTGACTTAACCTGGACAAGTGTCCCTGCTCTCAGGTGTCCCCACAGCACCCATCCATGGGTACAGGTCACCCAAACAGCCCTTTTACCTGAGCTAGGCTGGAACAGAGAAGAGGAACCTTGTCAGAGATCAGGAGAACATGTTCTGCCACAATGCTAGAACTAGACTGAGAGTTTCTAGGTGCAAGGAATAAGGCAAAATTTCACAGGCATATTTTAAGAACACTTTCCTTATTTTACCAGCTTATGGAAGTAAAAAAGTTAGATGCTACCACTAACTCACCTGATACAGACAGAATACATTAATACTGGAAAATAAACTTAATCCTTAAAAGGACATGAAACCAAAAAAACGCCCCCTCCACACACAGCCCCTAAACAGGAGTACAAAGCAGCCCAACAACACCCACAGAAAAATTAAACATCTAAAAAAAAAACCCTCAAAAAACCACTGAAACAAATAAAACCTACACCACAGCTACCCCTGCAGTGAGAAACAAGGCCCCTGGCCTGAGCTTAAATACCGAGCTGGGGCCAATGGGGATGGGTGTGGGTGGGGGAGGCTGCAGGTGAGGCCGTCAGGGTGATGGGGACCTGCTGGGGTGGCTCTGGCACAGCTGGCACCAAGCAGCTCCCACATCTCCACTGACATCTCCAGGGCTGGCTCCCCAGCAAGGCTGGCAGCGTCCCTGGGGGTGGGGGCTGAGGCAGAGACCCCGTCTCTGGTGAGGAGGTGCCCAAGTGTCCCCTGTGGGGTGAGGCACAGGCAGGGCAGCAGTGAGGAGCGTGGGTGTGCTCTGGGTGCTGCTCACAGAGCTCCCTGCACGCAGCCCTCTCTGGGGTCCCTGTGCTCAGAGCTGGCCCTGTGGGGAGCTCACTCCTGGTTTTTCTCAGGACAGGAGGAAAAGGATCGATGGGCACAGACTGGGCCCTGGATCTGTGCTGCTTGTTCTGCCTCTGTCCTTCGAATCCACCAGCAGCAGTGGAAATTAGAGAGACCCAGCTAAAGCAATCAAAGAGGGGACAGAGAGAGATGAGGGAGAAACCTTCTCCTCTTCTCCAGCTCCCAGAGCCACCCCAGCACACCCAGTGCCAGGCCCAGGCTGTCAGGACGCGCGGCCGCAGCACGGGGGGCTGCAGCAGAGGCCAGGAGGTCTCTGTGGGTTCTGCCTGGGGTGGGAGCATCGATCTCACACTCAGATGAGCTCTGTGTGCTCTGGTACATGGCTAAGGACACATTGTGAGGCTGTAACAGTCCCATCTGGCTTGAGAAAGAGAAAAATCATCTGAAATCTGAAACATCTCATTCAGAAGAAGCCTTTTCTGCCAGGAAAAACTGAAATGTTCATCTGGAGGTTCTGGATTTTGTGTGTGTGCCCACACTGAGAGGTGCTGCTGCTGTGGGGATGGGAGTCTGCAACCAGCAGAGCAGGACTCAGATCTGTGTCCTGGGTGAGCTGCTCACAGGTGTGATGGTGAGAATCTTTGCTTTCTTCTCCCCAGAGTGGCTCACAAAGTGTGGGTGCACTGTGGGGTTCTCTTGTGCTCTGATCTCTCCTCCTAACTCAAAGTCTTTCAGCTGCTAAAGGGGAAGTTGCTGGGCAGGAGATGAGCTGTGCTGGGGCTCGTGTCACACACTTGGGTTTGTGCTGGCAGGTCCTGAAGCAGAGGTGACACTGCTGGTGTGTGGGATGTCACTGCAGACGTGTGACAGCCCCAGGGGTGATGTCCCCTCTCCTCTGGGTGCTGGAGCAATCGCTCCCAAAACACACCCAGCTCAGGGGAGGGATTTGGGTTTGATCTCCCAACCAGGAGTGTGTGTGAGCTGCAGCTTGCTGCTGTCTGTCTGCCACTGCCCCCATCAGAGGGGTCACCTGTCCTCTCAGGGGTCACAGGGACACGTGCCATCGTCCCCTGCTGCGTGAGGACTGGCTGGGAGGGGGGGTGGCCTTGGCAGGGGGGATCATAAAAACGGGATCCAACTTCCCCCTGAGCCTGAGGCCACGATTCCTGTCCCAGCAGGGATCTCTGGCTGCTCAGTCTGGGAGCTCAGGGGTGAGAAACACCAGGGAGGAGAAGCTCTGGGTTCATTCACCCAGGGGAAGTGAGAAGGAGTCAGCAGCTCGGTGGGACCTTGGGACAGCAGGACAGGAGCTGTTTCTGATGGAGGAGGTGGGTTTGGCAGCTCCCTGCAGTATGGGAAAGCCTTCACCTGCAGCAGTCTGCATCAGTCACAGCCCCACAGCCAGGAAAGGTTCCTCCAGCCCCAGTGCCCAGAGGTGCTGCCCCAGGACGGGCAGAGGACGCCCTTTGCAGGGGAGACTCTGCCCAGAGCTCCCCGCTGGGCAGCCCGGACAGCTGGGGCAGGATCTCGCTCTTCTCTGTGCTTGGGGCTCAGAAGGGAACACCAGGAAACAAACCCAACCTGTGCAGCTGCAGGAGAGCACTGGAAGGTCCCTGCTTGGTGTGAGCTGGCCCTGAGCACATTTAGGTAGGAAATTGGGGAGCTTTTTCCTAGGAAAACATCAGCAAAAAGTGCCCCCCAATATTTTTACTGTGGGATCTTTCCAGCTGGCAAGAAATGCTCCTCTGTGAATTCTGCACTGTCAGTGGAGCCAGTGAGGTTCCTGGTCACCCATCCTGACGTGGTGATGCTCACTGGGAGGGAGCAGATACGCTCTGAGCTGCACAGGCAGGAAAAGAGCCAGCACTGGAAGAGGTTTCTCGAGTGGCACTTCAAGAACTAAACAGGCCAGTGGGGACACTTTGTGCTCTCCTTCCCCCCAGGGTGGCACCACTGCCCCTTCTCTCCAGCTGGGATTGGGGGAGAATTTAAAAGGAAACTCTTTTTGGCTCCAGGGATTTTCTGTAGCCAGTGACAGCAGCTGTCACTGGAGATTTATTCTGAGCCAGATGGGTTGCTTGGGGCTGGGAGGAAAATGGGCCTGGGGTGACTGTGTTGGTGTCTGGGGAGTACAGGGGGTTTTTTGGGGGAGGAAAGGAAATGAGGGAAGCAGGACTTGTAGAGACAGAGTTCAGAGGCTGAGGGGGCTCAGCAGTGCAGACACAAGGTGTGTTTGGGACGGGAGATGTCGTGTGGCTGCAGAACAGCAGAGACCTTTGATCTGAGACACTGGAGACCTTCAGCGCTGGACTTCATGGCTCAGGTGGGACCTGATGCTGGGCAGCCCTGAAAGCTGCATCCCAGCTGCAGGGAGACAGCACCAGAGCTCTGTGCAGGGGAGTCCTGGAGGCCTCTGAGCACATTTCTGCACACAGCACCTTAAAAACCAGCCGGGCCCAGTCTGAGCAGACAGGGGAGGGCGGCTGCTGCTGGAACCCGCTGGGGTGGCTTTGAGGCAGCGTTCCTTCCTCCTCAATTCCTCACCAGGGAAGAGGTTTCCTGACTGCCTGGGGCTTAGGAGGGAGTGCCCACACACAAGGCTGATGCTACAACTGCAAACCTGTCTTTTGGGTGCATTTCTGTGCTGAACCTCCCTTGTGGCAGCCTGACACCCATCTGTCCATTGTTCCTTTCATGGGCTCCCTCTTATTTGCAGTTTGGCCACATCCATCCCTGAGGAGCACCCATCTCAGTCTCCCTTAGCCAGCTGTCCTGGTTTTGGCTAGGACAGAGTTAATTTTCTCTCTGTGTTTTGGTTTCACTGTGGGATTTGTGATGTGAAGAGTGTCGATAAGGCACAAGGACACGGAGTTTGGGTCGTGTGCAAGTGCAGAGGTCTGGGGGGTGGTGGAGAAAAGTGCAGTAGTGAGCAACACCCAGCACTGACAGCTGGCTGTGCCAGTGAGATATTGCAGATCAGATCACACCATGGTCAGTCCATGAACCAGGGCTGAGCAGAGAGGGGGGAGGATTCTCTGGGGAATCGCTCGGGCTTGCTTTGCTAGCTTTGGGATTTCTATTGCGGGTTCCTTTTTGCTCCTCTGGGTGGGTGCTGAGCAACTGTACTGGGCATCACTCACATATATATAGAGAGATATTATTATTATTATTATTATTATTATTATTATTATTATTATTATTATTATTATTATTACTATTTTAATGTTATCTTACTCTCATGATTAAGCTGTTCCTGTCTCAATGTACAGGTCTCCTCACTCATATATATATAGTTATGATTATGATTATGATTATGATTATGATTATTAATAATATTAATATTGCTATTTTAATTTTCCCTTACTCTCACTATTAAGTTGTTCTTGTCTCAATGCACAGGTCTCCTCACCGTGACCCTCCCGCTGCCCCGGGCGGAGGGGGCTGTGTGTGGCCGTGTCCCGTTGTGCTGCCCGCGCAGCTCAGCTGTCACAGCAGCACAGACCTGACCTCTCTGCAGCTCTTCCCGCCGCTCCACCCGTGCTCCAGGCCGAGGGTGACGCTGTTTCCCTCCAAACTGACACCAACGGGGCTGGCAGGTGCCGGGCAGCGCTGAAATGGTTTTCTCCCGATGCCGGGCTCCGGGCACAGCGCTCGTTCTCCCCGCTCGGACCGGCCGGGCCCCACCCCGGGGCTGCGCTGCGGACCCTGACTGGACACAAGATGGCGCCCGCGGGGCGAGAGGGGGCTGCTGCAGTGCCGCTTCTCGTCCGCCAGACGGCGACACTGGAGGGGGCCGCTCCCGCCCCGCCTGGCGATTGGCTGCTCCCCGGCACCGCTGATTGGTGGGCGCGGGAGGGGCCGCCCCCCGCGCGGCAGGTGCCGCCGATCCCCGAGGCTTCAACAGGTCCCGGGGCGCAGTACCGCTCGCGACCGCCAGGGGGCGCATCCGCCGCGAGAGCTTCTGCCGCCAGAGCCGCGCGCGGGACGGGGCGACGGGCGAAGGTACCGGGAGCGGGGGAGCCCTGAGGGGAGGGGGGGGTCGCTGCCGGCGGGGAGGGGTCCCCGGCCGCGCCCGGACCCTCGGGGCCCGTCTGCGGGCGGCCTGGGGGCCGCGCCGTTCCCTCGGTGGAGCCCGAGCCCGGCCGCGGTGAGGGGGGACCGAGCCCCGGCAGGGCCGGAGCGTGGTCGGGCCCGGCCGCGGCTCCCGGGGTTGTCCGGGCCCGGCCGCGGTCTGGGGGGGTGTCCGGGGTAGGGGGGTTCGGCCCCCCGGGTCGGGGCTGCGGGAGGCGGCGGCTCTGTCCCGGAGCAGTCCCGCTGGGCTCGGCCGGGGTTGCGGTGGGTGACCGTCCCCTGGGACCCCCCGCGGCGGGGCGGCGGGAGGCGGCGGCTCTGTCCCGGAGCAGCCTCGCGGGGCTCGGCCGGGGGTGGCGGTGGGTGACCGTCCCCTGGGACCCCCCGCGGCGGGGACCGGGGCTTGTGCCCCACTTCCCACCCCGGGAGGAGCCGCCGCCGCTCTCGGGTCCGGGGTAGTTTCCCGCCTGTGCTCGGCCCGGCTCTGCCCACCGAGCCGTGAGAGACGCTGCAGCCGCCGGTGGGCAGCGGGGTCTGTGCTCGGGCGGGACCCCCGAGCTGCCCCCGGGGACACCCCGCCTGTCCCCGGCCTGTGCTGCCGCTGGGACGGGCGTCCCCCCGGGCAGGCTCCGGGGCCGGGGGGGGCGGTGGGGTGGGGGCCGCGGCTGCGGGTGCTGCAGTGCCGGGAGGGCTCCCGGGGGCTGGAGGGTGCGGGGGGTGCGGGCTCTGCAGCAGCGCCGGGAGCCGGGGCCGGGGTCTCCTTTGGGGCAGGTAACGCGTTTGTGCTGCACATTCTGTGTTTCCCGTGTCACGCAGGTGCTGCTGGATTTGCCACGACCCAAAATGAGACGTTTTATCCCCACGGCTCTGGGCTGCCCCCGTGCCCAGCCCCGGCCGGGCCAGGATGGTTTGGGCTGCGCAGGCCGGGCGATCCCTGGACACCAAAGCCCATCTGGGCATCCAGAGGCACAGGCTGGATGAGGGACTGACTGTCAGCACTGCCAGGGGCTCTGCAGAGATGGGAGCAGGGACCCCTGGTGCTGCCCTACTCACAGTGAGGAACAGGGGGCAGGAGGAGCCAGCAGAGCTGCAGGCACCTGGATGGGCCCCACCTGTCTGCTGGTGCCTGGCTTTGTCCACAGGGTCTGAGAGAGGTTTTTGTTTCTTCCTTCCCAAACCCAGGAGCTGCTGCTGGTTCCCAGCAGGGCCAGGGCTGGGGGGAACATGTCCCCTGTGCTGCTGGAGCAGCTGAGCTGGGAGCAGAACTGCTGCAGCTGTCCCTCAGGTCACCTGCACAGGAGCAGCCTTTCTGGAGGGGATTCTGGTGAGTTCAGGGTGTCAGGAACTGCATTTTGGTTTCCTTTTGGTTAACACAGTTTATCAGCTGCTGTGTTTAAGCAGCTGGTGACCAGTCCCCTGTGTGTGCTGGCTTGCCACGGGTTCTGGTTAAGGTGTGTGGGGTTAAAACTGAAGAGGGAAGGTTCAGGTGTTGACTTTGCACAGCACTGGTTGTATTTGTGCGTGGATTGTTACCAGACTTTTCTTTATTTCCCCTCCAGGAAACTCTGCTCCTCTGTGCTGGTTCCCTCTGTGCCCCGCAGTGTGACGAGCTGGTGGCGTTTGACTGGAGACGTGGGCAGTGCTGCTGCTGAAGTCACACAGACTGGAGGACAGCCCGGCCCTGGACAGGAGGACTTTGCTTTGTGGAAGCTGAGAGCTGTCCCTCGGGGATAAAGGACACTCTGGGACACCTGAGGGCTCCAGGGGTGACTGGACCAACAGAGCAGCAGCGAGAGTGCTGAGGAGTGGCTGTGCCAAGTGCTCCTGTGACCAGGGATGGGTCGTGTGGGTGCCAGAGAGGAGTCAAAACGTGTTGGACCTGAACGTTTGGAGGGTGCCAGAAGGCGAGGAGCCCGGCCCTGAGGTGCCAAGTGCCAGGGGACGCCGGCGGGGAGGCCGTGCCCGGTGAGGTGAGTGCCCCGAGGCAGCAGGGAGCGGAGCTGCTGCGGTTTTTTGCTCGGGGCGCTTTGGCTTTGCCCCTCGTCCTGCTGGTGGCGGCCAAGGGACGGGGAGGGCAGCGCTGTACCCCGGCCCAGACCTCACTGGCACTGGTGTGGTGCCAGCCCCATCCCCAGCCTGGGGCTGCTGGAGTCGGTGTGTGCTGCTGCTGCTGCTGTGGCCGGTGGGTTTTCAGCCAGATCCTGGCTCTTGCCCACCCTTCTGGGGAGAAAAGGGACGTTTCTGGTGTCCCATCCCCGTTTCTCCCTCCCCTCCCATCACAGGGTGAGGTGCTGGGTTGCTGCTGCCGAGGGGGCTGAGCAGAGCTGCCCGTGCCCGGGGGGCAGCAGGGTTTGCAGGGCAGCAGCTCGGGGGCTCTTTGGGCCAGGCTGTGTGGTGCCACCAGGAGCTCTGACTGTCCCATGTCTGTTCCTCTGCAGGGATGGACAGATGGACAGGGGAGCCCCAGCCACGCCAGGAGCCGCCTGGAAGAAGCCGCCTGTGCTGAGGCCGATGCTGCTGCCTGCCCTGTGCACATGGCCCGGCCCCCGGCGTGGGGACAGCCCGGCCCCCGGCGTGGGGACAGCCCGGCCCCTGCGTGGGGACAGCCCGGCCCGCGCCCGCCCGGAGATGCAGCGGGGACTGCGCGGCTCCAGCTCGGCTGCGGCTCCAGGTGGGTTGTTGGGGCTCCCGTTGGTCCCAGTGCCCTGGCTTTGCTGGGACAGAGTTCATTGTCTGTTCAGGGGCCAGCACAGCTGTGCTCTGGGTTCAGGGGGGGTTTGCTATGAGGAGAACGTTGATCAAGTGCTGATGTTGTGAGGTGCTGCTGGAGCCCAAGGCCGCTGTGTTTGGCCGGTTCTCAGCTGCACTGGGACTGGGAGGGAGAAGCACAGGGAACAGCAAACCCCAGAGCTGGCACTGGGATGTGCCAGGGAAATATTCCAGAGCGTGTCCCGTCCTGTCAGCACAGTCACGGGGGTGACCGGGAGACGGGGGATTCCCTCGGGGGTCTCTCGGGCTCTCGCTCCTCCGGGGTCTCAGTTTGGGGACGGTCTCTGCTCCGGGGTCACTGCCTGGCACGGGCTGGGCAGCGGTCAGGGGGTGCAGAGCAACTGCCCTGGGCATCACTCCACAGTAATAACAGAATATGCCATTATCATTATCATTTTAATTAAATAACTTAAATTATTTAATTAAACTTAATTAATTTTAAAACTAAATACTTTTTATCTCAATCTCTGAGTCTCCTTGCCCTTTTCTTTCCAATTCTCTCCCCTCCTCTCTGAGCAAGGGGAGGGTGAGAGCAGCTGTGTTTGGCTGCAAGCCAAAAGGGTGAGTCCACCCAAACCCACCATGTTCAGTTCCATCTCGGTTTGGGCTCCTGTTTGTTTTTCAGGTGCAGCTCCTGCCCTGCTCCAGTTCAGTTTTGGCTCCAGCCCATTTGCAGCTCCTGTTTGTTTCTGCTCTGCTTTCAGGTCCAGCTCCTGCCCTGCTCCAGATCATGTGCAGCTCCTTTTTGTTGTGGCTCCAGCTCATGGATGGCTCTGGCTCGTTTCAGCTCCTTTTCTTCACTGGGGCTCCAGCTCATTTGTAGCTTCAGGTTGGTTGTTCTTGCACTTTTTTTTCCGGTCCAGCTTTGAATGGTGCCAGTTTGGGGCTCCAGCTTGTTTGCAGCTTCAGGTCACTGTTTCTGCCCCTGTTTGTTTCAGGTCCAGCTCGTGGACAACTGCAGTTCAGTTTTGGCTGCAGCTCATTTTCATTTTCAGTGCAGTTTTGTCTCCAGCTGATTTTCAGTTCCAGTTTGTCTGTGGCTCCAGCTCGTTGGTTTCTGCCCCAGCTCTGACTCCTGTTTGCTGGGTTGGTTTGGGCTCCCTTTGGTTTCAGGTCCAGCTCCTGCTCTGCTCCAGTTCAGTTTTGGCTCCAGCTCATTTGTGGTTCCCCTTTGTTTCTGCTCTGCTTTCAGGTCCCGTTCCTGGACAGCTCCAGTTCATTGTGGCTCCAGGTCTGGCTCGTTTCACCTCCTCTTGTGGCTCCAGCTTCAGGTTGGTTGTTTCTGCCCCCAGTTTTGTTTCAGGTCAAGCTTCTGGACAGCACCAGTTCATTTGCAGCTTGTTTATTTGTGGTTCCAGCTCTGGCTTGTGTCAGCTCCAGTTTGTGGACAGCTCCAGCTCATTTGCAGCTCCAGGTTGGTTATTTCTGCCCCTGGTTGTTTTTTTTTCAGGTCCAGTTCCTGCACTGCTCCAGTTCAGTTTTGGCTCCTGTTTCTGCTCTGCTTTCAAGTCCCATTCCTGGACATCTCCAGCTCATGGACGGCTCCATTTTGTTGCAGCTCCTGCTCCTGGATGGCTCTGGCTCGTTTCAGCTTCAGGTTGGTTATTTCTGTCTCTGTTTTTTTTTTTCCAGGACCAGCTCTTGCTCTGCTCCAGTTCAGTTTTGGCTCCAGCTCATTGGTGGTTCCTGTTTGTTTCTGCTCTGCTTTCAAGTCCCACTCCTGGATAGTTCCAGCTCATGGACAGGTCCAGCTCATTTGCAGCTCCAGGTTGGTTATTTCTGCCCCTGGTTGTTTTTTTTTCAGGTCCAGCTCCTGCACTGCTCCAGTTCAGTTTTGGCTCCTTTTTTTTTCTGCTCTGCTTTCACGTCCCATTCCTGGACAGCTCCAGTTCATGTGCAGCTCCAGCTCCTGGACGGCTCTGGCTCGTTTCAGCTTCAGGTTGGTTATTTCTGTCTGTTTTTTTTTTTCCAGGACCAGCTCTTGCTCTGCTCCAGTTCAGTTTTGTCTCCAGTTCATTGTTGGTTCCTGTTTCTGCTCTGTTTTCAAGTCCCATTCCTGGACAGTTCCAGCTTGTGTCAGCTCCAGCTCATTTGCAGCTCCAGGTTGGTTATTTCTGCCCCTGTTTTTTTCAGGTCCAGCTCCTGCACTGCTCCAGTTCAGTTTTGGCTCCTGTTTGTTTCTGCTCTGCTTTCAAGTCCCATTCCTGGACATCTCCAGCTCATGGACGGCTCCATTTTGTTGCAGCTCCTGCTCGTTTCAGCCTCAGGTTGGTTATTTCTGCCTCTGTTTTTTTTCAGGTCCAGCTCAGAGACAGTGCCAGTTCTATTTTGACTCCTATTTGTTTCTGCTCTGGTTCTAGGTCCAGCTTCAGCTTATGGATGGCTCTGGCTCATTACAGCTCCAGTTTGTGAATGGCTCCAGCTTGGCTTCATCTCCAGTGCAGTTCCAGCTCAGTTTGCTGCTTCAGCTCCTGTCCAGCTCCAGCTGATGCTCAGTTCCACTTTGGCTGCAGTTCCAGCTCCAGCCCATTGCAGCTTGTGCTTGTTCCAATGAAGTTGGCTTTAGCCCAAGTCGTAAATCACTCACTGTCATCCCTGGCATATGAATATGACCTGTCATAATTGTACACTGTCTAAATATGGAATAACTATTCCGGTTCTGAATAAACAGTTGGACACACAACCCCTGTGAAAAGTGCTTTTTCGCCCAGAGACTATCTCCTGCGTTGATTTTTGCCTGGTGCATGCCGGCGTCCCTCACTTTGGGGACCAGCGCGACCGGACCCCCACCTCCGGTGAGGGTCCACGCAACCCGCCCAGGCCCCCACCTCCGGTGGGGGCCACGCAAGCTGCCCACCCCCCTCCCTCTGGCCCACGGCCCCAAGCCCTCCCGCCTCCCCCAGCCCCTGCAGCCACGGCCAAGCTGGCCCCTGGGTTTGAGCCCAGAAACAGCCGACAGGGTCTCCGTTTCTGAGCCCAAAGCCACAGGACTGGCTCTCTGCTCCAGAGCCCGGGAGCCCCTTTCCCAGCCCCACAAACAGAGCCCAGGGCTCCGTTCTCAGGCCTGGGAAATGAGGGGCTCGCTCTGTGCTGCCCAGCACCGGCTCTCGAGTCCCAGAGCAAAGCCCCCAGCAAGCCCCGAACCCCCCTCAGACCCGCGTGTGATGTCGGGACGGGCCCGGGAGCCCCGGCGGTGTCGTGCGGTGCTTGGGAACTGACTGGGGGGACCCGCGGAGCGGGCCCGGCCCCGTGTGGCCGCGGGCGGCTCGGGCGAGGACGAGGGGCGCCGGGCTGCGGCCCTCTGGGCTTTATTCCCCGGCGCCCCGAGCCCCGCGGCAGCGCCGGCTCCTCGGCGGAGCCACCGGCAGCGCGGCCGCCCGGGCACTGGCAGTCGCCCGCCCACCTCCACCCCGAAAACCTCCCCGGGGCCGCGGCTCCGCTCGGCCGCGGCCGCCAACCCCTTCCCCGCTTCCCGGCCCTAGCCCCCCGCGCCTCCCCTGGGCCCCGCCGGGAGAGTCCGGCCCGAGCCCCCGCGCCCCGCCGGGAAAGCCCGGCCCGAGCCCCCGCGCCCCGCCGGGAAAGCCCGGCCCGAGCCCCCCACGCCTCACCTGGGCCCCGCCGAGAGAGCCCGGCCCGGCCGCTGCCGGCCCCGGGACAGAGTGAGCAAAGGGAGCAGACGGCGGCCGCCGGGGCTCAAATCTCCTCGGCCCCGCCCCGCGCAGGCGCCCTGCGGCCCCGCCCCCGCCCCGCGCACCTGTTCCCGGCCTCGCGCAGGCGCTCTGCGGCCCCGCCCCGTCGCACCTGTGCCCGGCCCCGCCCCGCGCAGGCGCGCTGAGGCCCCGCCCCTCCGCGCCCCGCCCTGCGCACGCGCCTCCTCTTCAGCCGCCAGAACGACGGCGGCAGCGACAGCGGCGGAAGCGGGTACCGGGGCGGGGGCTCTGGGCGGGTGTTTTTCTGTCGGGACGCGGGGCGGGAGCGTCGGCGCGGGCCGGGGGCTGCTGCTAGGGTCGCGCGGAGCCCGGGGGTGGTGAGGTGGGGACCGGGGTTTCGGTTTCGCGTTGGGTCTCGCATTGGGTCTCGGCCTCGCGCCGGGGCCTGAGCTTCGCCCTCAGCCTCGCGCCGGGGCCTGAGCTTCGCCCTCAGCCTCGCGCCGGGGCCTGAGCTTCGCCCTCAGCCTCGCGCCGGGGCCTGAGCTTCGCCCTCAGCCTCGCGCCGGGGCCTGAGCTTCGCCCTCAGCCTCGCGCCGGGGCCTGAGCTTCGCCCTCAGCCTCGCGCCGGGGCCTGAGCTTCGCCCTCAGCCTCGCGCCGGGGCCTGAGCTTCGCCCTCAGCCTCGCGCCGGGGCCTGAGCTTCGCCCTCAGCCTCGCGCCGGGCCTCGGTCTCGCGCGGTCCGTGGTTCCAGGGCCGGGCTGAGGCCGGCGGGTCAGTCCCGGCCGGTGTCCGCTTCTCGCTGGGTGGGCGGCTGCCGGTCCCGGGGCTCTGTGTCTTCTCAAGGCCGCAGTAGCACCGGGGCCGGGCCCGGCCTTTCCCAAGCCCCGGAACTCGGAGCTCGGCTTCGCCACCCTGGTCCTTTTGCCGTGGGCAAGAGGAGCCGCGCTCCGGCGCCGTGTCTCAGGCGGGGAGCAGGGACTGGCGGCCGGGCCTCGGTGCCTATGTCCCACGCTGCTTGCCTCTGCCTGTGGCGGCTGCCTGTGTGGGGCTGGAGGTGTCCGGCTGGGGCTCCGAGTGCGGTCCTGCGGGGGGAGCTGGGGCTCTGCCGGTGCTGCGGTCACAGAATAAAGGCTGTGGCTTCGTGCAGGTGCTGGAGAAAGACCACACACTCACATGGGCAGTGTCTGCCCTAGCTGGGGTCAGCCCAGTCACCTGCTCTCTGGGCCCAGAGCCTGGCTGTGGGTGCTGACCCCAGAAACACCAGTGGGGCTCCCTGCTGAGCCCTGACACAGGGGGCTGGGGCTCTGCCTCAAGCCCTTAAACGCAAGGCTGGGTCTGCCTTGCTCAGCTCTAACACTGGCCAAAGGAGCCCCAAACACAACACTTGGTCTCAAGTTCTCAGCTCTAACACTGGTCCAATGAGCCTGGTATCAGTCCCCCAAACACAAGACTGGGTCTCTGGTTCTGCGTCCAAACATAAGGAACTTGGTGTGTGCTTCAAGCCTCCACATCACAGGACTTGGTTTCTGTTTCTAGTCCTCAGCTCCAAATGAGCCTGGTGTCAAGCCCCAAAACCACACAACTTGATCTTTCTTTCTTAACTTTAACACTGGCCAGAGGACTCAGGCTTTCAGCCCCCAAATGCAGCACTTAGTCACCCTTTGTAAACACAAAATCTGTATTGGTGACCCTGGTTTCTGGCACACAAAACACAGGACTTTTAGTCTCTATTTCTGAGGGACCTATGAGCCTGGTTTGCAGACTGTGAAACGCAGGACTTAGTGTCTGGTTCAGCTCCCAAAACGCAGGACTTTTAGTCTCTGGTTCTGAGCACAAACATACCAAACTTCTAGTCTTTATTTCTGAGCACACAGGACTTAGTCTCCCTTTCTGAGGGCCACATGAACCTGGTTGCCAGAGTGCAAAATGCAGGACTTAGCCCCTCTTTCTGAGCTGGGTTTGTGGACCCCCAAACAGAGGACTTAGTCTCTGGTTCTGAGCCCTAAAAACGAGCCTGGTTTCTAGCACCCAGACCACAGGACTCTGTTATTAAGGGACCAATGAGCCAGGTTTCCAGGCTGTAAAATGCAGGACTTGTCTCTTGTTTTGAACCCCCCAAAACACAGGACTTGATATCTGATTCTGGACACAAACATGCAGGACTTGGTCTTTATTTCTGAGGCCCCAGTGAGCCTGGTTTCAAAACACAGGACTTGGTGTCCATTTCTGAGGCCACATGAGCCTGGTTCCAGGCTGTGAAATGCAGGACTTATATCTTGTTTTGAGACTCCCGAACACAAGGGACTTGGTGTCTGTATAGATGGGGTGCAGGGAGAGGCTGGGGCCAAGAGAAAACAAGAAAATAAAAGGAGGAGGAAGACAAGGAAAACCAGGAAAATAAATAGATTCAAAAATAAAAAAGAGGGATAAAACAGGAAAAAAAAACCCACAACTAAATAGCAGCAGCAGGAAAAGAGACAGAAAAGGAATGAGCTGTGGCAGCAGGACGGGGTGTCTGTCCGGGACACGGTGTCCGGACTCGGTCTCTGTTTCCAAGCCCCGAACACGTGCAATTGCCGGAGCCCCAGACCGCTCAACGCAGGAACGGGGCTCGGAGCCCCCGAACCGGCCCCTGGGGCTGGGGCTGGGGTCCCCAGGCGCTGCGGGACTCGCTCTCTGCTCCGCAGTCCCCGGGCTCTGCTCTCAGGTCAAGCCCCGGCTCTGCTGAGCCCCAGCCCCCGCGGGCCGGATCTTGAGACCTGAGCCCCGAACTCGGGAGCCCGAACCGCACCCGGCCGGTGCCCGCGGGACCAGGACCGGCCGCGGCAGCCCAGGAGACTCGCTCTCTGCCCCGAACCCGGCCCGGAGCCCCAGAGCCGGTTCCCGAGCACCGCGGGAGGGGCCGGGCCTGTTCCCGGGAGCCCTGGCGGTGCTCGGGAACGGAGCGGCTCGGACAGAAACACCGGGCTCCGGCCTTCCGAGCTTTATTCCCCAGCAGCCCCGGGGCGGACTCCCCGCGCCGCCTGCACTCACCGCTTAGAGGCCGCCGCCGCCTGGTTCCGCCCGTTTGGTCCCGCCCTTAGGGCCGCCTCCTCCTTATATAGACACGGCCCCGCCCCCTCGGGAGCCACCGCCCCGGTCGCTGCCGTTCGCGGTTCCGTTCCCCAGCGACCGAGCGGAGAAACCGGGAAGTTTCCCGGAAGCCGGCGGCGGTTCGGGAGGCGGGCCCGGGCCCAGCAAAGCAGCCGGTGCCGGAGGGCGACGAGGAGGAATTCTCGTCCCCTCTTCACCGTTCGCCGAGCTGCCGGGGGTGTTCGCGGCCCGGGCACGGACCCCCGTTTCTGTCCCGCAGCCCCCGGCCCCCGCGCCGCTGGGCAGCCCCGCTCCTGCCCAGCCGGGCCGGCCTCGGCAAACGGGACTGGGAGCCGCGGAAACGCTCCAGCACCCGCCGATTCCCGCGGCCGGCGTCACTCCCTGCTCCCTTTGCCTTCCGCTTGCGGGCAAACTCCCCCGGGAGCGGAGCCGAGGCGCTGCCGGCCGCCCTCCGCCCCGGGAACTCGCTCCCGCCCCGAGCAGCTGCTCCCGGGGCCCTTGAGGCCGTTCCCGTGGCGCCGGTGCCGCGGCAGCGCGGTCCAGCCGGGCGGCTCGGCGCTCCCCTGCGGCCGCTGCCCTCTCGCCGGGCCGGTGCCCGCTCCCGCGGCTCCGAGGCGCGATGCCGGGGGTTCCTGGAGGAAAACCCGCCGCTTGCCCGACCTCCTCCTCGCACCCCGAGCGGTTCGAAGCACCCGCCGGCCCGGCCCGGCACCTTCCCCGCTCCGCCCCCAACCGAACCCGCCCCGGGGCGGGTCCTTCCTCATCGGCCGGGGAGTGCCCACAGCTGGGGTGCTGCCCCGGCTGCTGCTGCCCAGGGGCGGGGCGGGAGGCTGGGGGCACGAGAGAACAAAAATAATAATTTAAAAAAAAAGAACAAAAAAAGGAGGGGGAAAAGGAAAAGAAAAAAAGGCAGGGAAAATAAAGAAAAAAAGCCCCAAGAAAAAACATTTATAAAGAGAAAAAGGGGAAAATATGCATCAGAAAAACAGAAAAAGTAGAGGAAAAAAGGATAGAAGATAAACAAGGAAAACAAACAAAAACAGAAAAAATAAAAAGAGTAAAAGAAAAAGCACAAAAATAGAAAGCAGAGGTGCAAAAGAAGTGAAATGAACAGCAAACCCACCCGCCCCACCCCTCGTGCAGCCAGTCTGGGGGAAAAGCTGGTGAAGCAGCAAAACTGACCCTGCACAACCCCTGCCTGGGGAAAAACCAAAAAAAACCACAAACCTAACCAAAATCCAAAACCCCACAAACAAACCATGCCAAAATAATTAAAAATAATAATTAAAAAAAACCCCAAACAAACCAGGAGAAACACAAAAAGATAAAAGCACCCCAAAAAGTGGCCCCCAAGCTCCCCAGGCCCAGGCAGGGCAGCCCTGGTCGGGTTCCCCCCAGCATCATCCCAGTGCAGGGGGAGTCGCTCAGAGGGATCCCCTGGCTGCTTTGGGGAGCCAAGAACTGGGCTGGTTCTGGGGCCTTGGGTGCTGCCCTGTGCTGCTGCCACTGGTGTTACTGGTGAACAAAAAAGCATGAACAAAAGGGAAAGGGGCATTTGTGGGGCTGGTGGTCCTTGGCCCTGGGGAGCCCCGCCACTGACCTCCCCCCAGCAGACCACAACAAGAAAGATCCTGGGCTACATGGTCAGCCCGTCCCAGGGTGTCTGTCCCCATTATGTTTCCCAGAAAATAAAAGGAGGACAACTTGGAGTGACTACTTTAGTTTTTTGTTTGTTTGTCTTTAATACTGTTATTAAAATGTGCTTGAGATTCTCTGTGAAGAGGCTGGTCTCAATGAGCAGCTCTCGCAGGGCTCGTGGCATGCGCCCTAGTTCCTTCCAGCAGCATGGCAATGGTTTGGGACACAGTGAGCACAGGTAGGTCTGTGTATTAATTGCTTTAGCTTCTGTAGAGACACTTTAATTAATTGGGGATTAGTGCTAGCATGTAAGAGATCCTCCCACACCCTTTTGAGGATGATCACTGTGTATAAGTCTTGGTATTTGGGTCCAGGACCTGCGTACCTTGAAACACATCCAATTAATTTATTTAAATGTGCTATTATAATTTTGACTTCATGAATATCCATACAATCTTCGTGTTAAATGCAAAGCTGTCATCGTAAAAAGAGGGGAAAGAGAAGCTGTGACTCTGCCCTACAAAGTCAGTCACTGTTCTTTTGCATGTGTGTACATTTGGATTGATACCCTCCAGATTTCAAAGAGGTTTTGCACTTTCCTTGCAATGTAGAACAAGAGTAGAAGTAACAGGCTAAAATACTGTGTGCTGTACCCAAAAGAAATGGCATAACCCCTGTGAAATTAATAGCAAGCACCAAACAGAAAAGGTTCTTGCTCCTCTGGAGCGTCTCCTTCAGCAGTATCCCGGCCATCACACCTCCCCTCCTGTCCCAGGCGCTCTGGTTTGCGATGCTGTGAGCATCCCTGCCTGGGGGGATTTGGCTTGCCTCCAAAGGAAACAGGGATGCTAAAACTGTCCTGGTCTTGTGCAAGGACAACTGTGTCCAACAAACAGCAGGTCAGAGCAGCAGAGGCACCTGATGGCTGTGCAGCCTTTTGTCCCGTGTCCTTCCCATTCTGTGTGGCTTTGTGACAATAACATTTGTGACAAACTTGATGATTATCATTGTAGAAAGCTCCAGAAGAAGCAACGACAGAAAGTGTCTTTGCAATAGTTGAGCCTTGCTCTAAACTCCTGGTTGAAAGTAGGCTTATGGAATTATTAGGTCTGTTCACTACCTAGTTTCCTAAAGAAACAAGGCTAAAAAGAATAATTGTTTGTTGAGTACTGTCCTAGTTTTGAGCTGGGCCAGAGCTGGTTTCTTTTCAGCAGCTCGAACAGCGCTGGGGTTTGGGTTCAGCTGGGATTTGTTAGGAGAGAAATGCTGATCACACACCCATGTTTGCATTTTGTCACTGGGAATGAAGGACTTCTGGTGTTTTGTCTGTCTGCAAGTGCAAGATCTCAGGGGGTGAGGAATATTTAAATTAATGAGCTAAGTTATTTGGATGTGCCAGTAGGATATTCCATCTCATATTGCTTCATGGTCACTATATTAGTGAGGGGCTCTTTGTCTCTGGCTTTCACTCGTGCTCTTGCTCTCCCAGATTTGCAGTTTTGGTTCAGAATTGTTGCTGCTCCGGGATTGTTATCTGGGAATGGGCTGGGCTTGGTCAGTGAATGTTGAGCAGTTGCACTGTGTATTACTAATTTGCATATTTTATTACTATTATAATATTTTAAGGTCTATTTTATTTCAATGATTAAATTATTCTTCTCTCACCCTACGAGTTTCCTCACCCTTGCCCCCAATTCTCTCCCTTATCCCCTGGGTGGGGAGGGGAGTGAGCAAGTGGCTGTGTTTGGCTGCTAGACCAGTGCCAGCCAAGGGAAACCACCTCAGGTACCATCCATGCTTTGTTTGGTTTTTTTCCTACTAAACACTGATGATTTCCTGCACTCCAGTGGCTATTTCACAAAAGCCTTGTGCAATGCCAGCTGCTGCTCTGCGAGGGAGAAGATATCATCCTCCAGATGCTCCTCATGTTCTCTGTGTGGCTGGTTTTACTAGGGGCAGAGAAGATGGCTTTTTTGTGTTTATTTCTATTATTATTAATAGCTCAGACCTGCTGATGAGCACAGGTTTTGTATTTTTATTGCAAGGCAGACTGTTGGTGAATGAGGGAAAGGCTGGGGCTGAGTCTCCTTATCTGCATGGTTTCAAGGAGCAGTCCTTTAAATGTCTTGGATTCATGTATTTCTCTTTTCCTTCACCTCGATACACGCCAGCTCACGGAGTTAAGACAGTGTCCTGCAGAGGAGGGAGGACAGGGTGCAGCCTGCTATGAGTGACTGAAAATGTCACTGCCTTGTCAACCATTCACTGTGTTGACTGAAGCTAGAGGGGCTCTACAGTTACAGCATGTGTTTCTATAGCAGTTTAAAATATACATTGAAAACAAATGTGCTCTCTCTCATCTGACTGTCAGGGGCATGTGCTGTTTGGACACAACAGATGAGAAAAGGACTCACCAACACAAGTAACTGCACATTCCTCCCCTAAACACCAACTCCTGTTCTCTCCATTGCTCAGGTTATCGCTTCCATGCTCTCTCCTCCCTTCCTGTGTCCATCCATTGTCTGCAAGATAACACTTTCCCCATGTCCTCACCCAAACTCCTGCTACTGTTGAAACCAGTGATCTAATTTTGATTATTTCCTTTCTGGCTTTCTCAAAACTGAGGGGGAAAAATAACTTCTCCCTCACGCTCGTTGTCTTGTCTGGAGCCCAGACCAAACTGGTGCCTGGATGTCTCCTTCGCAGTCTGAACCATGGGCTGGAAGCCAGTTGCCACTGCAGGGCAATGGAGCTTTACTGGCCAAGTGATGTCTCAGTTGTGTGAAAGAAGCAACTGAAGTTAAAAATGCCCCTGGAGCGTGTTCTCTGGTGGGAAAGAGGGGGCTGCTGGTTTAGACCTGTTTTCCCTGGGGTGAAGTGAAGCACCAGCCGTGATCTGATCACAGGACATGACCCAGCCCTGGGTCAGCCTCCTCTTCATGCGCCACCAGCAGTAAAAAAAGAGTGAGCCATTATTTCTACATTTAACACTTGTACATTTTTATTTAGTTAAATCAGCCATTGTACACATTGCAGCTATGCATTGTTAGTGTTGTATTTTTTTTTTTGTAGTTTTTAACTAATACATGCCCTCATAGATATATTCAATTAGTGTTATCACCATGGGAACAAGATGCTGATTCGTCAACTTAAAATTCACTTCTTCTCACAGTATTCAAGTTCTTTGATAACACAGCAAAAAATCAAAATAAGAGGTGAATATCCATTATGCTGTTACACAGAACATCATCTGCACCGCAAATAACACAACAGAAACGCATTTCTTTAGAGCCCCATCCTTGAAGATCACCCTGTGCTGTCTCGGCCAATAAGATGCGCTGTGAAATGTTTCATCGTGGGTCTCATTTGGTTTGGCTGCCAGAACGCTTTTTTGTTCGTTTGTTTGTTTTTTCCTGCCTGCCACAAAAGCGTTAGCAGGGCACCTGGGGTTGTTCTGCCCCCAGGAAGCCAAAACTCCCGGGAAGCTTTCCCGCTTTTGGCATCGTTACCTGCACGAGGAAGTGCCCTTGTTCTGAGCACTGAGTGAGTCAGTAAAGAAACCAAACAACCCTATAACTGTAGAAGGCCAGATGAGCTCGGAAAGAGTCTTATTCCTAGAGGAGAGGATTTGTTTTGCTCTGGTTATGGAGTACACTATTAAAAAATAAAAGAGCTGTTTAAAAACATTGGGTCTGTTTGTGTGTGTATGTGTGTGAGATATATGCTAAAACACTACAGAGCTCCCACCATTAAATATTAATG
Organism: Caprimulgus europaeus; assembly: GCA_907165065.1. The sequence continues at coordinate 82,406,900 of OU015526.1, forward strand.
TACCAAACACCCAAAATGTCAGATCTCCATGTTCCCTTTTTTTGCAAATAAAAGTGCAAACATGCTATCGTGGTTTTCAGAGGGTTGGTTTAGAAATATATTATCTTATATATATATATAGGTAACAAAATACGAACAGAAACTGGCTTTTAAGGATTGTGAGCACTTTCTCGTTAAAAAACACGTGACTGGAAGATAAAAACTGCTCGCTCAGTGCTAAGAGGGCTAACAAGCTGACATGATTATAGGAGGGTTTGGTTTTGACCTTCAAATGCCACATGCATGTATTGGATAAGAGGCAATCTTGATAAAACACGGTGAATTAATTATTCTCCTTGTATAGTGGGTAAGTCTTTCTCCCATAGTTATCTACAGTGCAGTGGCCAGCAGGAAGTACCACCAAGAAGACAGTGTGGTTGGCTAAGCAGTGATGAAAACAGGAAACTACCGTAGTTATAATTGTTTAATACACCCTGCCACATGTCCAGATCTAAAAGATTTTAATACCATATGCAAATGTGCCATAATATAGCTGCTAGCAAGTTGGTTACCTAATTGGGTATTCTTTTTTAATTTGTTTTTTCTTTTCTGTTTCTGGAAATCTTTCAGTGGCTGTCCGAAGGTCTCAGAAGTATTAATGGCCACAGGCAGCTGTTACTGCGTGAGAACAGCTGAATTTCCAGGGCTTCAGCCTGACTCTTAGAGCCTTTAGCTATAACAGATCCCTAAACTGGAAGTCTTAACGGCTGCAGGAGCTCTGCAGCGCTTCCTCCCCCGTCAGTCTGTGTCTGCAGCCGATTGTGTTGTTTCACGAATCGCTGTTCAGCAGCGTCAATAGACCTTGCAATCCATGATGCTCAGTGTGGTCACAGGCAGTGTGTTTTCTGCAGTCTTGTGAGTCCAAATACTCTTTGCTATATACAGTTTACTCGTCAACTCCCCTCTTTGTGGTGCATGTACATAGTCACTCGAAGAGGCCTGCAGATGAAGTTGGCTTGACAAATGCAATTTCCTGAAGCTAGTGCAGAAGCAGAGGAACAGCGAGAAGTGGCGATGCTGACAAATTCCCAGGACAGCACAAAGACGACGACTCGGTGGATAAATCATCCTGAATGAAGGATGCTATCTTTGGTCACAAATTAGCTTACAGGGTAAAAAAATAACAAAAACCCAAAAATCAAATACAGGGCAGTGGGGGGGAAGAAATGAATTCACTGCATCTGCACAAGTAGAAATGGCAGTGTCTTCCAGTGGTAAGAACGTCTACACCTAGAGAAGATGAGTGCTGCGTACAGGATGGATGGCTGTGTGGTGATGTTGAGGGATGGCAGCTTCTCACTTTGCCTCCTGTTTCCAGTCCTCTTTGCAGAAGTGTCTAAGAAGCTGCTGGAGGTCATGTTGGAGGTCATCCTGTGGTAGTGCTTCTGGTGTGTCTTCCACCTCTTCTATGTGAACGTGTTTTCCATACTGATCCTTCATCACAGTCCTCTTCTGTGTGCTGGCTTTACTCAGTGTTGTCCTAAAACAAAATACATGAGAAAACTGTCTTAGAAAGCCCACAGTTCCTGAAGGTTTTAAAAAAGGCTCCTTTTCAGCTGCAGTTTTAAGGTTTTTTTTCATGTAAAATAACACGAGAAGACCTGTAGCTGGCAGCTGAAGCCAGATATTCCTTATGTGTTCTGAATACAACACACCCCACCGCTTAAACTGACTTTCATAATGTAAACTGATAATAGCAATTAATCTCTATGCACTCATTGGGCACACAGTTTAGATGTCCAGCAAAAACATGCGGTAACACACAGACATGCAACATACGCTGAAATTCACCCAAGACCTTCCTATTTGCTCTGTTTAACCTTCAACCTACAGAGCTGTCCTGTACAATAGTAATTCAAGCTCATTAATTCCTTGAACGCTTACTTCTGAACAAGTCTTACTTCTTCTGATTGAGTTTTACTTCTGGCAGCCAGTACAACTTCATTTGTGGTAATCTAGTGTCCTCAAGTACCCTGCTATTCACTCTCTGACCAGGTCCCTTCATCCCAAAGCAGATGCAGCAGGTCTTCCAGCGTGTCCTTGCGACACCATCCCGCTAACTCTGAACCTGGTGTGTGTTTTACAGCTTGTTACCGACGCTGTTGGGTCAGGAGGTTTTTCAGATGCTAACACTGGCTTTAGCACCCCAGTAGCCACCACCAGTTCAAATGGTCTGACAGAAAAGGTGCGTAGAAGATACCCAGCCTTGGTGCAAGTTGTGTGGTAGGAATGAATACACTTGCTGTACTACAGTAGCTTTTTTTTTCCTCTCAAATATTTTCCTGTCTGTGCCCTGCCTCATTCTTCAGAAAGCTCAACAGTCTCATGTGTATCTCTCTATAGATCTAGCTCCATATATCCTCTCATCTATTTTGATCATGTTCAAATAATCAAATGAGCACAGAGCCAACTGGTCTGAAAAAATATCTGTGCAGTAACCTTGGTTAATGTTGTTAACTGTAAACCATGCTTTTACTCGTGCATCGCCTCCTGTGAAACCAGCTGGGCAGCGATAGCCCTTGGCACCGGCTCTGGCCAGGGTGCAGGTACCTCTCCTCAGGGCAGCCTGCGTGCTGCACTGCCTCCCACGTGGGTCTGAACCAGCGTGGATAACAGACCAAGGCTTTGGCCACTGCTCAGCAGTGCGTACACAGCACCCATGCTTTCCCTTTTCTTCCCCACGGGCCCCCCCAGTGAGTACCTGGGGGTGGGCAGGAGATGGGGAGGGCACACAGCCAGGACAGCCGGCCTGAACTGGCCAAAGGGATGTCCCATACGGTACAGAATCATGCTCAGCAATCAAAACAGGGGGTGCAAGAAGAAGCTGGGACGGGTGGGAGGTTCTGTCTTCCAAGGTGACGACTGCTCAGCGACTGGCTGGGTATCAGTGCCTGTGGGACATGGTGAGTGACTGCCTTTGCATCACTTGTGTGGTTCTCCCCCCTTTCATAAACTATCTTCATTCAACCCATGAGTTTTCTTTCTCACTTTTGCTCTTCCTATTCTCTCCCTCATTCCATGGTGGGACAGGCAGGTTATGGACCAGGGTGAACCCAGCACACTCCTATTCAGAGAGTCTTTTCAAGGGAATGTAGGCCTTTCCAGTGTGTGTATCCCTTCCTGGAAGAGAATGCGAGCCATAATCTTTAGTACTTTTGCAAATAAAGCTTCAGATGGTGCCAGTGGTTTCACTCCAGACACTCATTTAAATCCACATGTTTATTATGAGTTTGTTAATCCTCTTCTAGTAACAGTTCATTGACATGCCAAGCCAAACCTTTTAATAATTGAGCCGTCCTCTTTCGTTATTTCTTTCTCGACTAAAGCGGGGAGTTGGACTTTCATTTCGTTACCTGTATAGCTCAAAGCCTCAAATCAAAACATAAATGTCAGGTTAAAACAAATCCCTAAAACTTAAGAGAGAAGGTAATGACTCTTCATACCTTAGTGCTTTATATTAACTCATTAATATAAATGAATTTAATGCTGAGAAAATTATGACTAGACAAATCAGAGAAGCATCTCCTGCTATTTGCATCCTTTCAAATAGTCCTCAAACATCAAGATCAGTTACAGTTTCTTGGACAGGACAGTTTCATTTTACTAATAATCGTACTGAAGCATGTCTTGGTGCTTTCTTTTCCACTCTGAAGTAGCCCAGCTCAGGGCCTTGCAGCACCGCACCTGCAGAGCTCATCTCTTTATGGCAGCTGCTACAGCGACCTTTTCCCTGCCACACAAAAGACTCCTCTTTGGTACGAGCAGTACAGCCACGGGTATGCAGAGAAAGGAGGGGTGGCCTGGCCTGAGCCTTGCCTGGACTGACATGGGAGAAGTGGGGAATGAAGGTGTCAGGCTTTTCCACAGAATACCTGCTCTTACTGATACTTCATAGAGAAAAGAAGAACAGAAAAGAAAGGCAGCACTTTTCCTTCTGGCTGGATGTGGGCTTGTCTGTGGCATTGTCCACAGGCTTCTTGATTTACTAAACTACAAGCTGCAAGTTGGGGAAAAAAGTGTTATTTCCCCAGCCATGTCTTTGAACTTCTACATGACAATTTTCACTGCTTGTTTTGTTGTTATTGTCAGGAGAGAGGGATCTGGCTACCAGGCCTATATTCATGACAGGAAATTTGGCATCTTAATCTCTTAGCACTTGTCTTCCTGCAAGCTGTAATACCACTGTACAGCAGGGAATATCCAGACAATGACATTTTGGTTTTATATGGTATTTTGTTAAATAAAAAAAGCAAACCAAGTCCTTATGCTGCAACTAGTGACACAAAACTTCTACAAATCTTGTTTTACACGTGTTATTCAAAGAGACAATGAAATGGATTAAGATTGAAGTGCTATCATTTCCTTATAGGAAAAGCTATATTAATTCATTATCACTTTTCTATTACTGAAATGTCTAAACCGGTCAGAAAAAGCATAAAACCAGGACAGGTGCTAATTAGCTTGGTAGCTACTTCTTCCTTTCGGGGACAAACACATCAAAGGTACCCAGAGAGCAGACTTAGCTGTATCAATTTCTAAAATTAGCTCCATGCCTGTGGTAACACACAAGTGAAGTTTTTCTGTAACAGTAACAATACCCAGGGTTTCTAACAGTTTAAAGCCTCAAAATGTCTCATAGCTAATTCTGTTACATTAACTTCCCCCACACACACTTGATATTTTAATCCTTTTATAGAGTGGCTGAGTGTAACAACAGAGGTTTGTCCTCCGTAGCTGAGTGTGACGCTCCACCACCAAAACTTTCAACAGGGTTTGTCCCCTCTCTGTTGTGAGGCTTGTTTTAATCTGTGTATTTCAAAAGGCATTCTTACCTCCTCAAAGTCCTCCTTAGCTGACGGGAGGTCAGCAGCTAAGCTAGCATCCCCCAGGTGTTTCTCTGTTCTCTCTCCTTGCACCACAGTGGTCTTTATGACTTTGCTGACCTTCCGGCCTTCCACAGGTTCAGACTGGAATTTGGAGGCACTAGGAACGACCGCCGGTTCAGACAGGGTCACCTGTGGGGTCAGAAAGCACAAGTACGCTGGGTATGATGAAGTACATAATGGACAGGAACAAGGCTTGTAGTTACTCTAGCACTCTTTCTTAATCACTGTCATAGAGAACAGGAATGCAGGCGTCTCACTTGCTACGAGTGTGCATCAGAACAGCCAGTGTACACGATTTATACCCGCTCTACAGCTCCGGAGCGAGACGCTGTAAGACACGCGCCAGTTCAGCCAGCAGGAACAGCCCTGAGGAGTTCATTCTGCTGAGAAGCTCTGTGCTGCCAGGGTGGAAACTACTTCTTCAACCTGAACTGCTTCTGGAACCTGAACTGCTTCTTGAACCTGAACTGCTCCTTGAACCTGAACTGCTCCTTGAACCTGAACTGCTCCTTGAACCTGAACTGCCTCTTGAACCTGAACTGCTTCTGGAACCTGAACTGCTTCTGGAACCTGAACTGCTTCTGGAACCTGAACTGCTCCTTGAACCTGAACTGCTTCTTGAACCTGAACTGCTTCTGGAACCTGAACTGCTTCTGGAACCTGAACTGCTTCTGGAACCTGAACTGCTCCTTGAACCTGAACTGCTTCTTGAACCTGAACTGCTCCTTGAACCTGAACTGCTTCTTGAACCTGAACTGCTCCTTGAACCTGAACTGCTCCTTGAACCTGAACTGCTTCTTGAACCTGAACTGCTTCTGGAACCTGAACTGCTTCTGGAACCTGAACTAGCCTGAGGGCAGCAGGGATATTGCTGCCCTCCCCTAGACCTGCCGTACTGGCTTACCTGCCAAGGCCACCGGAGTTACCTCCAGTCACAAGTGGACCTGTTGCTGTGAATCCTTACTGTACCCACACAGATAGCAGAAATCATTGGTATCAGCTCCTATCTTAATTTTAAGATATCTTCTGAGAGATGAGTCACACTTGTAAAATCAAGGAACGCTTACAGGAGCAACGGACCAGAACATGGGAAGGTGACAAACAGGATTCTCTTTGGCAAAATATGAATTTAATGTAGATGGGTTCCATGTGATAAGAGTAGCTCTGACATGGTCAGGTAACTAAAAAAAATTCCTTTGTTTTCTTGTTACCTTGCTCCTAGAGAATTAATTCTGATGATCACTTCTGGCAAGAGAGAACAGCAGTTACGTTCTCAGCATTTCTAATGACCGCTTGCTAAACACAGCTTTCAACTGCAAGCCCTATGACTAGCTTTGTCCCTCTGTCACAACCTTAATTCTGCTGATACAAATATCTGTAGGGCTATATGGTGAGCTAAGGCAGGAAATGATACATGGAAAAGCACTTACCTTTTCAGGCTGTTTTTTTTTTTCTTTTTAATGACCTGGCTCTACAAACAGTTTGCACAAAATTAATACTTTTTTGTTTAGCCACTTCAAAGCACAGTAAGTTAAACCTAATATAACTGTATAGTTTTAGAAGGGCTTAGTTGTGGAAATCAGAGCATTTCATTATGATTCTCATTAATTTTCTTATCATAGTAAGAGGTATAATAATCAATACCGATTTGCCAGTCATCTGTATATCATATTAGTACAAAGTTGTTTTCGTTACGAACTGGGTACTTCTCATAAATCACAGACTCTGTATCCAGACTTATTTTCACAGAAAACTGCCCTCTTTCCCTGCCCACCTTCCCACCCCTTGCCTTCTCCCTGTCTTTATTCTGAGGCCTTTCCATCTGCAAGAAAACGTTTCAAAGCATCATTCACAACTGCACGTTGTTGGCATGAGTAAGGCGTCATTACTGAGTGCGCTGCTGCTTTGTACCGTGCCAAGGAAAGGAGGAAGGCCTGACCTCTGACTGTTCACTGTCGCTCTTCAGCACCACCCGTTTTACAACTTTGGAATAGCCATCTCCTTCCTCAACAGTGACAGGTTTTTGAGGAGTTCCTTGCATTAGGACTTCCTCTTTTTCTGTGCCATCTGGAGAAACATATCGCCGGATGATCCTTCTAGTGACCTGAAGGAATGAAATAGAGCTTTGTCCCAAAAGAATTAACAATAACATACTCCCTTCTAATTCTCTCTACAGTATTTTCTACTCCAAGGGCATTTTTTCCTGCGCAGAAAAACCTGCCCAGATGGTTCAGTGCTTCAGCCTTGAACACATACACTGACAAGTACCTGCAGTCAAGCTGCAGGTTGATGCATTCGCCCTACTTAGGTTACCACACCACAGAGCTTCACAAGCAGGCCCAGTGGAGATACTGGAATGACTCTCTGGAGCATGAGTTAATATTAGGGAAAGAGGTAGAGGATTTTAAATAGGAAACATTCATTACAATCACACAACAGCCTGGCATTTTCTAAAAGGCTTCTGAAAGTAAGAGGTTCACAGCTTGGCTATCAGAATGCTTAGAATGAGATTCACAGAGGCACTTGGACATCCCATTCTGACATGGATGGTACTCACCGCTAGTGAACTAGCCAGCCAGAATTAACCTACTTAAGTGACTCAGCTGGTGCTCAAGCTGTCTAGGCACTGGCACGGCAAACAGAGAGGAGCAGAAGGGTTCAAGATGAGACAGATTTCTCAGGAGGATGGGCACGCAGCCCTTTGTGGATGACCATGAGCTCTACGTTGTCTTATGCCTTCCCAGACCCTTTTGACAAGGTAATATTAAGCAGTTACCTCCCACTTTGTCCAAAAGCTTTTATGCTTTATGGGTCACCTGTAGTTAAGAGTCACAGTCGTGGGGGTAGTGCGCTCCCAGGCATGGACCCCCCCAGAAGAATAGTCATGCTCACTCTTACACAACATGCCCAAGAATATTTGGCTGGGCTTATTTATTTTAAGATGAATTCAGACAGCTTCCAGAGATATGCTATCCAGCTGAGGGTCCATGTTTTCTTGGGAGACAGAAGATGGAATTTGCCACCAGCAAAACTGAGACAAGCCCTAAATCAATTCTGTAAGCACTGAGTTGTCAGATAAAGCAAGGAGCACACAAGTTCCTCTTCCACCTCTGTGCTGTGCAGAATTCACTTGCATAGGCATGGTCTGAAAATGCTTGTTTTATGAGGCCATCACGTAAATAATATTCTTTATGCTGCAAAAAATGAACTGTATGTACAGCCACAGAAATTTAGGAACCTGATCAGGCACAGCTGAGTGGAGATTTTAAAGATCTAAAGTCTGGATTTAGATGACTCTTGCGGACCCAGCCCTCCATTAGTTTCATTAATACGAGCAAACATGATCTTAGATAAAACTATGGTGGTGTGGGGTTTTTTTTTCTTTCCTTCTATTGTTTTTTAACAAAACCCTTTTTCTCAGAAATGTGGATCTATGCAGAATTTTCATGGGCTTTAAGTGGGAAAATTAACAAAATATGATAAGTTATAAACTGTAACACAATCATCTTGTGAATCAGAATAATTCTTCAAACTTTGGAATCTCTCATGAACAGGAATTCTTGTTCTTTCCATGCTCTACTCTTAAAAATCATGCCACTTCACAAAAGCAAATTTGGCATATATGGGGATGTTTTTATCCTTCCTTTTACAGGACAGTAAGAAGGTAGCAAGGGGCACAGCTGACAGTACCTTCTTTACCACTGTGTGGCCGTGTTCATCAGTATACTGCTCTTCTGTGACTGTTTCTGGTGGCATTTCAGGCATACTATCAGCCTGTATGACAAAGAACAAGGTTTTATGAAGCAAGGCCTTCATATAGGTAACTTGAAGCAATTTTAAAATGGGTTAATTGGTTAAAGAATGAAAAAAAATTGAGAAATGTTAGCAAGTTTCGTTCTGCAAAAAAAAATACTTAGAAAGGCATGCAAAGAAAAGTTATGCCACAATGGACAAGCAAATGTGTTAGTTGACCACGTTATTTATGGGGCTGAGAAGTCTCCGTTGTCCTCCTGTGGAGGCATCTAATGTAATTCAGAGCTGGGTTAGCAGTATCACTGTGATCCTCCCCTCAAGAGAAGGTACTGGAATGGCTTATCCAGTGCCCATGCATTATTCAGGAACGTTCCAGCTTCAGGAGCAGCACCAGCCACGTGGTCATCTCAGCAGCATGCCCCAAGGTGTTAGGAGGCTCTGGTCACCATCAGCTCATTGCAACCACTCAACACTTGGTACCTGGATAATCACCCGGCGACGAACGACCCTGGTAGTGACCATCTCGTCCTCATCCGAGCTGGTCTCCAGCCCCCCTAACTCCTCTGCTACGTCCTGGTGGAAGCATGGAAGCAGTGCTCAGCTGTAGGTGGTACTAGCAGGACTTACAGGTTCTGTCTTGCTTTTATCTAAAACCATCTTCACTTCAGAACATTTTTACTTGTAGGATTTTGGCCTCCTACCTGAGTTTAATCTGTGAAACATTCATGTGGGGTGGGAGGCTTTGGCCCCTTGACTATACATTAGTGGCTCATTAGCATATTGAAAAAAGAAGGATGAATCTTTGTGACATCAGTTCTGTATGATGCTCTTGGTGGTCTTGGTGCTCTTAAGGTTGCCAGGGACAAGCCTGAAATTTGTGGTAAGACGTGGTTGCAGGTGTTACTAACACCAGCTCTGCAAGTCACACATACTGCACATGGTTTCGGTATTAATTACACTGACAATGGTAAGAAAACCCTCTCATTCTCCATCCCAGAAGTACATAATGCAGCACATAGACAACAGGACTAAAGACTTTTAACTAGAGGACAAGATACCAACACCCTTGGTACTGGAAAGATCAAGAAAAATTGAACTGGAAAATAGAAAAATTGAATGAGTGTTGCAGTTCCCTCCTGCATAGGGAAGAATTAAAAGTTTAAGTGAAGAGGTCAGAAGTCAAAGAGAAGCTGAAAAGAGCTATTTAGGAAATATCAACAAGATAAAAGCATAAAGGGGAAAATAAATAAGGCTTCTTTTTGGTGCTGGTTGTTGTTTTACTTTAATAAAAAGAACTAGAGGGGGAAAAAAAAAAGTGAATTGTCTTTGAGGGCAGCCTTTCCTACAGCAGCCATTGCAGCAAGTCCTGTTGTAGCTCATCTGTCAGTATCTGGGAAATCCTGCACATATTATGCTCAGCCTTTTCCTGAGATCCCAGGGGCAGAGCTCTGAAACTTCACTCTAGAGGTGGCAGCTTTGGCAACGTGAACAGCAGAGAAGGAAGAGTCCATTTCTAGGTGAATGTCAAAACAGGAAACAAATTCTGCTGAAGCACAACTGTGCTTTCTCTGTTCTGACTTCACTGATAAAACCAGTTTCCTACCCAACTACACCTTCTCCTTCCACTCAGAACAGGCAAAGCAAGCTGTTTCTTATCAGACCTTGACCTGCCACGTGATTTCAATTCCTCACTAAAAGCAATGCAGTTGCTTCCTTTCACTGCCTCTTGACATCTTCCCCTCTCCAAACACTGCAGTAAGGCTCCTTTGCCACAACCAGTGACCCACCTCACAGAGTTTCTGTTTGTCTCTCCCATCTCCACTTCTCTGTACTGCCTGCACGCTACATAAACACCTCACTCAGATTCTTTTCTTCCAGTACATCCTCAGGATTCTGCAGCGTACATCCTGCTGCCCCTTTTCCATCAGCTCACTAACTTTGCAGTACTTTCCACGTCACTCTTCATGCTGCTCTGGGCTAGTCTTGCCTTTCTTCAGCAGCTTTTACCTTTATTACTGTGTCTTTCCTTACAGCTGTTTTCCAGCTTTCATCTGTACCTGGTTTGTTTCTGCCCCTGTCAGTTACACTGATTCTCAGGGGCATGGACATGACTGTCAGAGACCCAGAGACAAATAAGGGTAGCAGAACCACAATTATAGTCTGGATTTTAGGATGAGTATTGCTTCAGCTTTGAAAACCTCTGTACAAATGCCTATAGCGAGCCCTTATAACCACAGAGGAAAGGAGAAAAGATTCAGTTGCAGGTGGGGATTAATTAGGCCAATTAAAAATATTCTCATCTTAGGGAATTGAGCAAGACATAAAACTTGTTATTTTGTGTTGATTACTTTGAGGCAAAGTTATTAATTTACCTTTTCTAAAGATTCCTCTTCATAGCCTCTTCCAAACTTTTCTGTCTGCTCATCAGTCGACTCCACTATCACCAGACTAGTTCTCCTTGGAGAGAGGTCATCCTGGTGGCGCTGGGGGTCCTCGGGCTCTTGGATGATGGGAGAGTCACCTCTCTGAGCAGAGGATGGGGGCTGTGGGGATGGTTTTTCTCTCTCTGCCTTTGCCACGCTGAAGTGTGCAGATTTTTCGCTTGCTGCTTTTCCAGTCACTGGTGCTGTAGGATGCTGTGTTCCTGGAGTCGTGACACTGCGAATTACAGGTTCAGGGGGAGTTAGTACCAGGCAGTGCTTTCCAGTTTCCACTTATGGAACCTTAGGCACTGATTAAATATCGCTATGTTGTCTAGCAAAGTCTATAAGTAACTGATACTCCTTGACAGTAACTACAGAGCAATTTGGCTTGGAATCCCGCCCACCTTCCTGACCCAAGAAAATCTCCAGATGGATGTCCTAACATTGCACCCAACTCTGTAAAATTTGGTCTCTGTAAAGCATTTATGTGAGCTTTGCTGTCACTTCAAGTCCTAGCAAACAGAAATTTAGTAGAAAATCGTACTTTATAACGTTATTTTCACTGCTGAACTTTGCTATGATTTAATTGCTGCCACAAGTTAAATGTATTATTACATACATTACTGTGTAACATATATAAAGGTAATACATACACTAAAGCATACATACATGTAATATTTTTCTGGTGCATATGGGTGCAATAGTGACTTCAGGTACTAAGCTAACTCTCATCTAACTGAGCTTTGTCAAGTAACCTAGTAACTCTGGTGCCAGCTTGAACAAGTCACTTCTGATTTGCACTAATTGAGAACACATTACCCGCTTCACCAGCTAGAATCTTCTTTTGAGGCTGACACCTCTCTTTTCTAGTATATTGGTAAAAAGAAAAAAAGACAACTGTGTCAAAACTGGTGGAATTACAGCCGGAAAAATAGTGAGTCTGCAAAAATTAAATCTTCCACTTGTAAAGCTTCAGAGATGCTTTGGAGCTAGCAGATACATGCTTGCTTTCTACCCACTCTCATCCTAAAAATTAACTGAGGAAATAGTTACATTTTCATAACAGGAGTCCAGATTCCCTTCCCCATAACCAGTCCCATGAGGAGATAACAGTAGTAGAATAACTTGCATGTATATGGGGTTTTTTTCCTGATACAAGTTGGATTTTGACAATTTGCTGTGCTCCCCCAACTACTGCCCTTGAAACAATTGTGTTCTAAAGTAAGACAAGATTTCATTGTCATATAAGTTCAAAGGTACTGATCCAGCCTTTCTTTCCCATGCACCAGGCTACACATAGGATTGTGTAATTCCTCTTTGTCTGTGTTCCTTGTAAGCTATTTAAATCTAGCCCAATCTTCCTCCTAGTTCCACTAGACATGAAGTGTGGTGATACTCCCCTGTCATCACTGACCTCATTTAGCACTGTCAATTTTGTCTGAAATGTATTCTCTATTCCTCAGAAAAAAATTCATTTCCTCATGCAAACCATTAAGAAGTATTGGTATTTCTGCCTGTTGGTGCAATGCAAGTCCTCTGCCTTCGATGCTGCTTTCTGTCCCGCACGCTCTCTCCTGGGTGTAAAGCATATCTTGAGTAAAAGAGCCCCCAGAAGACCATTTGCTGGACTCAGCTGGTCTGTCTGGAGCTGCATCTCCACATCAAAGCTAATCACTCCCAGGAAAACCACTTCTTTGGAAGGGGACCCTTGATATTTTGCTAGCCTAGGAATATCTGAATCAACCCTGCAGAGAATTCTCAGTGTGGGGTGGGATCCACATGATTAGGGATGGTGGGAAGAAAGAAATATGACCCTTTTCAAGTTCCTTTCTAAAGGAAACCAACCCCACTGACAGCCCCAGATGAGAATTGAAGGCTTTGTTGTGCAGGTCTTGTAAATATACACTTAATTGTGTGTTGTTTGCTTCAGTACTTTTGTCTTGTCTGTATAAAACCCTGTTTCTGTTCTTTTAGCCATCTGAAATTTAACAATCTAGCTCCTAATAGTGGGTCTGAGTTTTGTAAGTAATGATTAAGTTGGAAATTTTTTGCCTCAATTGCAAAAGCCATCTTGAAGAAAGGCTCCTCTAGTGTTAATTCCATTAACATTGCTTCCCATCTAACATATGGAAAAATACACACAGTTTGCAAAAGAACCCCACCTCTGTGTTACCCTTCTTTTCTTTCCTAGGTACTAGACTGTACTACTGCTTTCTATTCACAGTGACAAACTGACTTCCTCTCCTAATCCTTAAGACTTCCTCCACATGGATTAAAAACTCAAACCTGGAGCAGGAGCTAGTGAACTAGTGTGCACAACTGGAGGGAAACTCCAGTAAGTCCCTGTGTTTCACAGGAAACTGTAAAACTCTGTTACTACCCAGAGAAGAGAGAAAGCATTTCACACAGGTTTCATTCTGGCCTTCTGACACTTACAAGTATTCATGCTGTGAAGCGGATGTTGTTTCTGGCACATCTTGGGGTTTCCCTGAGAATTCAGCTTCTACTTGTTCCTTATGTGCTTGTCTCAGGAGCTCAGCCATGGATACTTCTGCCTCACTCCTGGGAGTACTGTCCTGAAAAGGGGAGTAACTGCCAGACACATCTTCCTCGGAGACAATGGGAGGGTGTTCACTGGAGTCCCTGTCTTTAGATGTTCCATGGGGTTCTTCTTGCTTGTGTCTTGCACGGTACAGTTCTTCTGGCAGCACAGAAAACCCTTTAGGGAACAGAGAGATGGGAAATGTCATTACAAGTGTTACTAGAATGCAGGAAGTCCTTTACATTCTCCATGTGCATTTAAAAGCCCTGGATGGAATACACTACTTAAAACTTTTAGACATCTTGAGTAGGAGAGGGCATAACCTCTCTATAGGTAGCTGAGGGGACACTGGATAAACACTACTATTGCTAAATAATGAATCTTGACAGTAACAGGCAAAAAAAAAATTAGCCAGAAATTTACCCAGAGTAATTAATCCTGAAACCCTCAAAGTATGAAAGAAGATTTACAACAGGGTTTTTTTTTTTCCAGCAGATTAGGATAGGTTTTAGTGACTTTCTTCCCCTCATCCATTATCTATCTTATAGAAAAAAATAACTACACAAGTATGGACAAAGAAATTCATACAGGACTAGGTGCAAGAACTCGTTATTTTATGTGCTTCAAAGCATACAAACACATCCACTTACCCCCAACCCCTCATCTCAAAGGAGGGGCTCTCATTCTGCCAGAAATGTGAAATAACATATGTGCTTCTGTTACACAGGCTACAAGTTCCAGGCTTGGGCTTTTGCTCTTCCCTACTAGCCATGTTCACTAAGAACCTATGGAAATCTGAAGAATAGCTTGGGGGAAAACGTAACTGCTTGTACTGAATTCGAGCTGGACACAGAAGTTAATGTTCTAAAACTAATCAGTTGTGATATTAAAAGGCTAATTATAGCAAACAACCTTCTATTCCTACATTCTCCTACAGGTGAGACGTTTGCAACTGTCTAATACTTTACTGAGCTACTCGTTGAATACGAAGTTAAGGATGTAAAGGTGTAACTTCCAGAAAAGAGAATTTTACCTCCCATAAATTTGAGGTGTTTCTTTAGTTTGCAACCATTGATCTAATCTACTGAACTTTTAAACTTAAGAAATCCAACAGCTTCGTAGCAGAATGACAATACCCTGGATACTTGAACACAAAGGTTTTTCCAAAGCATGGAGTAGTTTTCCTTTTACAAATCTTGGTCAAATCCTAATGCAAACTTCTTAACTTTTACAAAGGTCATTGTATAAGGAAAAAAAACCCCAAACCCCCAAACCCCACCAAACTGGGCATAAGCATTTGCTGTAGTTTCTGACAACGCTCCTTTATTTGCTTTGTGAGGATCAGCTAATGCAGAGATCTTGGTGCAGTAGTGACCTGTGTGATTGCATTCATCTGTATGATCTGTGCTTTCAAAATCAGATTCTAGTGCTCAGTTGTAAGAGTTTAACAGATGACCAGAGTCAAACATTTCAGAACAGAACCTAGTGCTTAGCTGAGACAACCTGGGCAGCCTGGAGCAGGAGAGCGTTACCTTCACTGTGGTCCAGTCCGATTGTGTGTTCAATGTCTGCGTACGTGCGAGTGCCGTGGGCCTGCCTGGAGTCGATGCCGCTGGTCTCCATCAGGTGAACAATATCCATGCGGTTGATTTTGGTGAGACATTGGGTGAGATTTGTATCTGTGGCATTAAAACAGCACCATGGAACCGAGCTCAGAATTCCACACGCTCTCTCCCTACTGGTTTCCATATGAAGGACATACACAATAATATCATATATAAAATACAGATGCATTTAGAAGCATTGCTATGTAAAGGCTAAAATGAACTGAAGGCCTGCCTATAAAACTTACCCACTCATCCTGTTTTTTCCATTAACACATTTGTTTAGTTTCCCCCAAACATTTTTCAGTCTCATTTTCTTTCCCAGCCTTTCTTTGCTGTAAGAGGTTCTGCCTTGCCCTCAAATGAACAAGACTAGTTTTCTCTAAGAATCCCGAGATACGCCATGTTTTACAGACAAGCTTAAAAAAAATCAAGTGCAATTGATGATCATTCTTCCTATAGCTTAAATTTTACCTACATTTTCTTTTTGTGGTTGTAACACACATCTGTCACCTCAACCAGCAAGCTGGAGACAGCTGTACGTACTCCAGCTGGAGACCAACCTGTCGCGTGTTTCCCATCCCTTTCAAGCCAGTATTTGAGGAGTGCATGGCTCTGGTCTTGAAGTGAATTGGGATTTTCAACTCGGATCTGGTGAATTTGCTCTTCTGTGAAATCCAGTTCTCTTGCTAGCTCTGAAAAATAAATCCATCTCTGTAAAGAGGTCTTTCTCTTTTTCCCAGCCTTACATCTATTTTACAGCTGTCAGCAGCAAAGTGGATTACAGACTTTTCTGGTCCCAAATTCTCTTTGCTTTTACGTTCCTTGTGTTACATTTAGAGACACTGATAAGCAGTGAGTTCATGACAAAGACAGAAATGCATTATGCCCAGGAGTGATGGGTCTGTGTGAGCTGTTATTTTCTGTGTCTGCCACTCCTACCTGTCAGAGCCATACCACTACCGACACAACTGAGCAGTGACAAGCTATCAGAGTGCCATTGCAGTAAAAGCACATGACTAGATACAAATATTTCTAGCTACAGAGCACCATGCTCAGCAGATTCTATCCTCTGATATGTTGAATATTTCAGAAACTTTAATCAAAATCTGGTAAAAGAATTCATTTTAAGTAATGGCATTTTGAAGGGCTAGATTATAGCATAATGCTACCACTCCCCTGGCCTTGTGTCATTTCAAGAGAAGTAAGTGGGTCTGTGAATTACAGTTGAAAACCAAACACTGAAAATGTGAAGCTAAGAATAACTGATGTAGCACAGGCTCAGACAGCAGTCCAGCAAAGAGAAATGGCTGAATAGTCTCTAGCATCGTTATTGGATCCAGAACCAGGAACAGCTTTCTGCCCTCATCCAACTAAGATGGAACTGTTCAAACAGGTCATTAAATGAGTTAAAGCCATGGGGAATTTGTGAGATTCCTACTGTTATTCCTGGTCTCCAGATTTGTGCTTCTTTCCCAAAGAAGGATTCATATTCTGTTCCACTGTCATTACTGCTATAGGGGCACAGACTAGATTTTGCAGGGTGTCATGTTTTAGCAGGGTGGAGGGAACTCCAAACCCCAGAGAACCTTATTTCCAGGCCAGATTGTCAATTGGTGCAACTGTCAGTTTCAACAAATATACAGTAACTACACAAGATTCAAATTCTAGGTAGGCAACTAAGTTGGAACAAAAACCAGCCACTATTTTATCCCCCAAAGGAACATTTAACACATTTTTACCATCTCCTCTGGAGATGCCACAGCAAGTGTGGACACCATACCTCTGCCTCTGAGTTCTCACCTAACAGGCTATAGGAACCTTAGTAACCAGAAGACAGTGACCTACTGAAATATTTCTACAGAGCATCTTTAGATAATCAGGAAATAATCTAAAAGAAACATGAAAAAGAGTGAGGAACGCTCCCTTCCTTTCTCTCTGGAGCAGATGACGTGCATTTTACCTGTCCAGCTGAATCCAAGATGATCAGCAATGTGGGCCAGTCTTTCTTCTGTCCTTTCCTGATCATCCTGTTGATCTAAAGGTCAAAGAGAGTCACAAGTTGCCTTTTGTAAGTTAAACACCATTTTCACAGGTGATATAGCCCAAGAGGGGAAAGCAGTGTTCTGGGTTTTTTTTTCTAACTGCTCTAATCTAAATGTGGACAGGCTGTTAGGACTCTAAAGGGAGGACTCTAAATCCCCAGGTTGGGTAAAAAAAAGAAAAGCTTGATTTTTCAAAAAGCACAGGACTAGCTACATTTTCCATTTGAAAATCAGGCTTTCATGAGAAAATCTAAACAAGGACTGAAGCGCCTACGGTGCCTATTTGGGCCAGGCGTCCTATTCTAAAGCTTCATGCTAACATTCAGTGGGAGATTTAACTAAGTTGAGAGCCCTACTTTTCCATGCCTCCTTGGGAAATGCCAAGGTTGGAAATTCATCTGGACTAGTGCTTCTAATTCTCTTCTTTGTGTTGTAGGGAAAGTTTTGTTCAAACAGTCCACATGGCACTTCATATTATGGTTTGTATTGGAGATATTGTTAATTTAAGGGGCTTTGACCATTTCAACTAGGGAGTGATACAAAAATACGTACAATGAAGGCAAGGAAAAATAAAATGTTCATTTGCCAGTCTGCATTTATTTTGGTAACTGCTCCTCCCACCCCCAAAGCCAATGTGGGGATGGCAGAGTTGGAGTTTTGATGTTCCCTGAACGCACACGTGGATCGCGCTCTCTCAGATGCACGTTGCTTAGGGTTAATGATATCTGCATGTTCCATTTTAGCTGCTGGATTTCCATCCTGGCTACTCAGCAGTAGGTCAGAGAAAAACCAAACACCAGAAAGTCTGGTACTAAAGTTCCTGGTGGCACAGAATTTCCTTGAGCACAGCTCGTCCAAAAAATGAACCTGAAAAACGTAATTGTTTAAAACTTCTGCAGATCTCTTTGTGTAACAACTCAAAAGAAAATGAATTTGCCTGTCTCAGTTTCAATCAATGCCATTATTAGTAGAAATTAGTAGTTAAGACTAGGGCCAGGGAAAGCCAAAAGCCAAAATGTACATGCCCTTCGTAATCAGTGTAATGGTAAAACTATGTATTTTCAGAAGTGTTTTTGTTTGTTAAGCTAACACTTCCCTTAGGTATTGATGGTTTGCAATCTTGAGATTGTTTCACAGACAAGAAAAACACAAACACAACACAAAAAAACCAAACACAGCCCACAGGGGGAAAAAAAATACACAACTAAGCACCAGAAGCGTAAAAGAAAACGGCACACACGTTACACGGGTGCACAGACGTACGTACACGCACACACACCCCAAAGGAAACAAAGAAACCAAAGAGTTTAATTCATGGCATGCGGCGCACAGGGCATCCCAGTCGTTGGCAAATACCTTCGTCAGCATGGTCATGGGCATTTTCATCAGGGATACGCTCAATCTGAGTCTCTACAGACTCATCCCAAATGGGTCTGGTGTCAAAGATGTCTTCAGGAACTGCCTGCTGAGCCTCACTGGGTGGCACGTTCTCAATAACCGAAACTTCTAGGGCGCTACTGCTTTCGTCATCTGAAGCTAGCTCTTGTTCTCTCTCTGACTGCGTGAGTCTCTCCACTAACTTGGAGGCTTCATCACTAATCTCTTCAAAGAATTCTATGGAGTTTTTGTAAAGGTCAAAAAAATGTTCCTTACTTTCTTTAGTGGGACTGAAAGCACCGCGGGGGGCTGCAGTGCTTCTGCTTTTGACCGGCAACCGCGATGAAAACACCTTGGGTCTCGCTGTGGTTGCCTCATCTGGGTCTAGCTCAAGCTTCATCTCCCTCTCCCTGCTCTCTGCCTCTGCCTCTGCGTAACTCCTAGCCTTCACTGAGCGTTTAGTCTTTGGGTCCACGGGAATACCTGCGTCAGATTCTGATTTACTTCGGTTATCTTGTTTCATGGGGAGCTTGCTTGTCATGTCAAGAGCTTTGGGTGACTCTAGCTTGCACACAGAGGTGTCTGTGCACGTGGATTGTTGTTCAGCTTTTTGGAAAGCTGCTTTGACAGGAATTTTAGACTTTGGTTTTGCTTGGTCATCTTTTCCTTCACACTGCAAACTATCTAGGAGGCCGTCTGCGGGGAGGCTCTCGTGTTCTGATTGTTGCGAGGACTGAGACGCAGCAGCAGCTGTTCTGACAGGAATTTTGGATTTGCTTTCACAAGAAGGCACTCTCTCCATCAGAGCAGTAGGGATTTCAATCACAGACCTCTGTTCCTCTGGTGAAGAGTCTGGGGACTCATCACCTTGCTCGGAACAATCTAATCTAGTGATTTTGGAGAAATCTAATTCATCTCCTACAGACTGCTCAGGAGAGATAGGGCAAGGCACCTGACTGCTATCAACCGGGTCGGTCTCCATTCTGAAGGGCTCAGCTTCAGAGGCAGCAGTTTCTTTCTTTGGTGATTTGGAAGAAGCTGAAATACCCATTTTAATCGGAATTCTGGATTTAAGATCTGCTTTGGTGGTGCCTGTGCTGACACCTTCACCCGTCATTTCTTCTGATCTCTCACTAGACTCAGATGCTGGGGGTGAATATTGCAGTGTATCTTTTTCTTGTGGATCTGAGTCCTCTGATTCTGAAGGTGGAAATGGATCTGGTGAGCTCTGCAGATTAGAACATTCCACCTCTGCCGCTTCTTCCACTTCTTCAGACAAAGAAACTTCTTCCTGAGGCTGCTGCCCCACTTCAAAGAACTGAAAGCTCTCATCTGGATAGTTCCTTTTGGTCATGTCAATGGCTCCACTTCTGGTCATTTCAAACAACTTCCCTTCCTGAAAAAGAAAAGGATTTTGTTCACTAAGCGGTGTCCCCTCTTCGGTGGGCGTTCTGGCCGGTGTCGTGTCAGGTGTTGTGCCTTGTGATCGCCTGTCTACCATCAGCCCAAATATCTTCTGTTCCTCCTCTTTCACCCGAGCTGCAAAAGCTTCGTCGTCTTCACGTATTTCACTCCACATGTCAGAATCCACGTCAGTTTTAGTGATGACAACCTGACTGACCAGTTTCTCTGCTTCATCTCTTACATCCTCAAGGGCAGACTCAGCTGATGCTGTGGAATCTGATGCTGAAGGTCCTTGTGGTATTTTCTGAAACGCGTCCTCTGGTTTTGGCTCTATTTCCATGTAAACTTCCTCTGCAGAGCGATATTCACTGCCTGTGCCTCTGCTAAGTACAGCTGCACCAGTCTGGTCTTTTCCTTCTTCAACAGAATAGCTTTCCCTAGACAGCAGACTTCTACCAGGTCCTACCTTGCTTTCAGAGTGGGCAAAGAAGTGTTCAGAAGACACGTTTTCGTAAGGGCTGACTATATAGGGAGCGCTACTTTGAGCAGCACCTGCTGCACCACTCTCCAGTTCCCCCGGGTCAGTGGTGAGGGGTGAATACTGCGGTAAGGGCTCCTCAGCATCAGCGTCTCTCCGAGGTGTTTCACAACCTGTATCTGCTTTTCCCAGATCACTTCCCAAAGCAGAATGGTCAGTGGTATCATCTTGTGGTGCAGAGCACTCGAGGGCACTGTGCCCACAAGAACCATCAGCTGCTTTCTCAGACAGGGCCCCTGCAGCGACGCCGCCTGCGCGCGTTAACGACGCGGTGCTTCCGACACCTTTTCCACTAGCACCGTGTCTTAACGAAGACCCAGCGTGAGCTTCCTTTTGAGAACTGTCCCCGATGGACCGACCCAGAGTGCCCCCAGAGAGCGTGACCGGGGCACTGGGACTGACTGGCTCACTGCCAGCTGTACTGTCACACTTGGATTCATGAGTTTCTGCTGATCCACAGCCATCAGCATGACAAGGGCCTGATTCCCTCGAGGAGGGCGCCCTACAGCTGCCCCCAGGGATGAGCGGTTCCTCTTTGTCACCTTCTGCCGGCTCATCCTGTCCTGCTTTAGCTGTACCTACCCTGACAGAGCATTGTTTGGAATCGATGGGCTGAAAACCTGCTTCGTCAGGGCTAGAACTGGAGTCGACACTGGATGGCAGCGGTGAGGGGGGCTGCACTCGGATCACAGGCTCCATTAAGAGGCCTGAGTCAGCTCCTCTCTTTAGCTGAGTCAGTTCTGGCTCACTTTCTGAAGAGGAAGAACTTTTCCTAGATTCAGCTGCAGACATCACGACTGTGGGTATATCTTTTTCTTCTCCAGCTGGTGGCTTTGGTTCTTCAGCTTCACATGCAGGTTCTGAATCAGCAACTGCAGAAGATTCGTCTTGCTTACAATCCCTTTTGTAATCTCTTTTGTGTTTTGCTTCTTGTTCTAGTTCATCAAACGTTTTGATCTTGGTCACCATTTTAAACATCTCCTCTTCAGGGGTGAATCTCTTCTTTGGTTCGCTCTCTGAATCATCCTCTGGTTCTTCACTGACTTCAGGGATCGCGGCAGACTTTGGTATGCTTGACAGTGCCTGCGAGTCTGCTGTCTTAGGTGTAATTTCATAGCTAATTTCTTCAGAACTGGGAGTTTCAGGTGAAAGAGGACTTTTCCCTGAACTCTCCATGAGGGATGTTTGCTCGAGACTGTCATCATCAGCACTTCCCTCGGGGTCACGGCGAATCCTGGCACGCACCGATGCCAGCTCTGGGCAGGTTTCTCCCTTGCCAAAAACAGGCTGCAGAGGACCCTGTGCCAAAACACCGGCCTTGGCCGTTTGTTCTACAGGGCTGCTTTCCAGGGAGTCGCGGCAGGGAGACTCTTTCATCGGACTGGGCTCCAAAGAGTCAGGCGTTTTGTGTGACGAGTTATCTTCCAGCACTGGGCTTGCTTCCAACGAGTCCTTATGACTTACAGCCAGAGAGTCATCTGCAACTGGGCTAAAGCTTTCGCTATCATGGCTAGCAAGTGAAAGTTCCAATTTCTGGGGACTTCTAACCACAACGCGGCGTTCACAAGTGATCTCTTTGTCTTTCTCTAAAGCAGTGTCATGTGTTTCAGAAGACTGAGTTAAGTGTGCAGTGGTTCTGGATTCGTTATCCCTGCTAATATCTTTCATAATGGAAGTCGGGCTACTTTCTGTAAGTTTATCAGCCTCTGCTTCAGAGGCTGCAGGTACAAGCTCTTCTGATACACGGTCAGAATGAGACTTACTAGTCTCAGGAACAGCATCTAGCCGTCCTTCAGTAATACCTTTTTCATCTTCCTTTGGAGAGAGCTCCTTCGGAGAACATGTTTCTGCTGCTGGGTGTGCTCCAGCTGCTCCCTTAGCTCCTTCAATTTGCCCGTCAGTTTTCTTTGGTGAGAAGGAAAGGCTTTCAGGGCTCGTTTCTGGAGTCTCAGCCAGACCCTCGTGCTTATAACTCTCCTCAGAACTGATCTGAGGGGTTCCATCAAGTAGGCTACCTGGAGAATCAGCCACACCTTCATGTTTCAGGCTCTCTGAGCTCCCATCAAAAGCAGCACTTTGCAGGGAAAGAGCAGGAAGGAATCCATCTTTCACGTACTCTGTGGGGAAAGCAACGCTGAAAGGACTGGTCAGTACTTGCTCCAAGTTAAGCTCCCCCTCCTCCGTCACTGAGAGGTGGCGGAACTGCTGGTATCTGTCGTTATCCTCCAGTTCCTCTTTAATAACGTCAGAGAAGTCTGTGGAGGTTTTTCTGTCGGGGCTGATCTGGAAATCAGCGTCTCCTTGGTCATCAGAAGTCCTGCCCTTCACAACTGCTGCATCTTTGGCACTTTCCTCAGCAAACACTGGAGGGAGAGGTTCAGTTGGTTTTTTGCTGCTCTGCTCTTTTACTGCCTCTTTGCCTCCAGCTTTCTTGGTCGTTTCAACAGCAGAAATGTGCATTTTCCCTTTTTTAGGTTGCGGCTCCTTCTCTGCTTTCGATACCGCGCCTGGTTTGTCCTTCTGCTTGTCTGCCTTGTGGCTTGCTGCTCGCCTGGCTTCACTCTGGGAAGAAACTGCTTTTCTCCGGGCCGTTTCCTTCTCGGGGAGCTGCTGCTTCTGTTTGACAGATTTGTGCTCAAACAGTCCGGATATATTCTTGGATGGGTCCTGACCCGACTGGAAGGCTTTCATCAGCTCACGAACTGACATGGTCTCTTCCAGTCTCTCTGTCTTAGGAGAAGGTGAAACAGGCGGTTGTGCTTTGTGTGCTACTGGTTTTTTGACTTGTGCTGGTCTTTTGGAAGCCTTTTCGGCAGTGCCTTCTCTCGTTTGAATTCTGACAGGCAGCTTTGACCTTACTTTTTGTTCATCTTCCACTCGTTTCTGAAGAGCTTTAACTTTGTCCTTTATCGAGCCAATGGGAGTTTCCTCTATCACAGGGGACACAGCTTTAGCCTCAGGAGCAGCTGTCACTGTTAAGCTAGTTTCCTCAGCCAGTGACTCATCTGAAGTGAGCTTTGTTTGTCCTTGTTTTTCCTCACCCCTGTGCGCCTTGTCTTCCTTTTGCTTTTGCTTGTCTCTTAGTTTTGTCCTAACGGGCTTTTTAATTTCTAAGGCTGGCTTCTGTTGCTCCTGCGGACTCAGCGTCTCGGTTGTTGGAGACTCTTGTCCTGCTTTTTCAGAATCCCTGCTTATTACTACAGCCTCGAATCTCTCTTTCACCAAGTCTTCCTGCAAGGCTTGTGGCTCCACATCATGAAGAGAAACGTATGTTTTCAAGTCCTCTGTCAAGTAATCCACCATTCCCGTCACGTCTGCCTTCTCCATTTGTGTTGTCTCTTTGCCTACCCTGACTTCTACGCAGGCTGGCTCAGTGACTTCTAAAGGAGCATTTCTCCTGGCCTCTTCAATCTCTTCATCACTGACAATGACCCATTCCTCTTCTTCTACAAGTTCCTGTTTGGAAAGGGACTTGTGCAAAACATGTTCTTCTCTGGGATAGGAGCCACCTCTCAGAATTTCATTGACTTTCTCTAAGTCTTCTTTCACTCTTTCAACGATTTCAAAAGGCTCTCCTGGCTCTTCTTCAGCGGGTTTGCCAAGATCCTTCACTCCAATGGAGCCTGATTTCTCAGAAGGGTCGGTTGTCAAGATGGCAGTCATTTTGATCAGATCTTGTTTCATCTCAGAAACTTCAGACAACAGGTCTGGACTGGCTAGTACAGGGACTTCGTTAACCAGATGGCTTTTCAGGATAGATGTTTCTGTGGATTCTGTCTCGTCATCTTTGATGCGAATGAAAAACATTGAAAGTAAAATGGAAATCAAAAATAGAGTTTGGAAAACGTAATCAGGACTGAACATGACAGTCTTTGGTTGCAGTGGTAGGAAGGTCAACAAAATGGGCCGGGAATGGTGGATCCACAAGATCTGAGGGTACAAGAGCAAAGCAATGCTAACAGGGGAGGGGGAAAAATAAAACTGAAAAGGAAAATGGCAGGAAATAACTTGCTTAACTTTGTCGATATAGCACAACCACACAAACATTATCAAAGCTGTAACAAACCAAATCAGGACACCACTGAAAAAAAACCCAAAACAACAACAACAAAATTCAAACTTAAAACCAGAAGAAACACAGTGAAGTCACACAAAAATAGGCATCTCAAGATTGTTCAGATGTTACAGACCAATGTTCAAATAAAAATAAAGAAGAAAAAAGGGGGAAAGCATCAGAACTGATTGAAAGTCGATTTCCTCTAAGAGAAAGCCAGGGTTAGCAAA
Organism: Caprimulgus europaeus; assembly: GCA_907165065.1. The sequence goes on from OU015526.1 coordinate 82,431,795, forward strand.
CTGTCAGAATAACATTGTGTGACCAGTTTTTTTTTCTTAATGATCAAAATAAAAAGGTAAAAGTAATTCTGCAGTAATCTAAAATAAGATCAAATATGTAGAGATCTGAATCAGCTGCAAACCGGCATTTCATCTAAGGGGATCTCACACCTAAACAATGAAACAAACATCCTTTTGTTTTCAGAGGCATGGTCCTTTCCTTGGAACATCCTCATTGACAACTAATGAATTGACCGAGGAAGGAGAAGACAGAGAAGAAAAGGAGAGAGAAGGAATAAAAACGGGGTGAATCAACTCAGAAGTGATTTCAGAGTTTTAAAAAATGTAATGTATGGCAACCAAAAATCAGAGACAGTCACACTAGACACACACATACAATTCATGTAAGGCAAGTTATTTCCATGCAAAGCAGAGGTGTTGCAAATGCTGCTGGGTATGTAGCTTCAGTTAAAAAACAACAGCTCTAAAAAATTAACCAGATAAATTAAAGATAGGTGAGAATGCTGTAAAACATACTGTGGTGAAATATTTGTCTCAGGTGTGCAATCAGTGTACAGTAAATTGGAGGTAGGTAATTCCCACCATGCCACAGCTGCCTGCTGGGAATATCCCATTTCAGGAAGGACTACTAGGGAATGTGTATTGAACTGACTGGAACACTGGAGGGCTGAAGCCAGTCCCGAGCAGAATGCAGGGCACAGACATTATAATTGTACATTTTCCCCTTGAAGGTAGCACAGCACAGAAAACCTGACACATCTCTGCACCCCAGAGTAGTAACACAAATAAGGAGACCTAAGCAGTACAGAATTATCTGTATTTCTGTGTAAAAAACGTCCATTTGGCTACACTGTTCTCTTGTGTGGATGAATGCTAAGTGTTTGTGCTGCACATTAATTATAACCGGACTGCTGGTGGTTTTGGTGCTGAAAATGTGGTGCTTTGGTGCTGCTGTTCTGAGTGTGAACACCTAGTGCATACCAAAATGCTCTCTAGTAAGTTTGTAGATTCATAATCCATACTTTCAGGAATGTCAAATGGATTGCTATCTCACTGGCCAAAGAGTCAGTTTCATTAGCCCAAAGCTAATTGTGATTCCCAAACCAAGGACATGCACACGTGAGTCCCAGTTCTTACTGAACCGTACAACTACTGGGACAAAAATCAGTCACTTGTAGATTACCTGCTTGCAACTGGAAGTTCTTTAAGCTGCAGACCAGAACGATAAGGGAACTTGGCTAACTGCCCAGAAAGAAGTGTATTTGCCAGCAATTTGGGTTTCATGATGTGAGCCACCTCAGTGGTCTTTAAGCAGGGACTTGGTGGTCTCTTTTGTGATGGCTAATGACACTCCCAACAGTTCCTGGGAACAATGTCGCTCTCTCACACTCTTCTTCTTGCAGCTGTTCTACCTAACTCTTACATTAATTCTCCATTAAGCCCAAGGCAGAAGCAGCAAAACCAAACTGCTCTCTGACTGGTATTTTCACTCATCCAGTATAAGTCACCAAAAATTCTACCTCTGTGCTGTGTTGAATTTAGTGAGTCTGCTGCAGCCACAACTGAGCAACCTCACCAAACCACCTTCCTGAGGCTGGGGGTCCTGGTCTGAGTAATAACTGTGTGGCAGGGGGAGCATTCCAGTCCCTTTTCACCTCTGTGTTTTCCTGTCCTGTTGAATCCACCTCCCATATCCCATGGCCAAGGTGGGTCATGGGGCAACTGAAATTCCTCTCTGCTGGCTACACTATGGTGTGTCTTTTCCATCTTGATGAAATCAGTTGTCCTGGTGTAAATAATGATGAATTAGAGCAAAAATCTGAGACTAATAATGTTGTCAATCACGGTGAATACTATTTCCCACCACATTATTAGCTATTTTGTCACCCTGATATCTTTCATTCTCTAGATGACGAGCATTTCTGCTTTAGACAAAGGTGGTTATAGGGGAATGATCTCTAGGATCGTGGTGCTGTTGTTTTTCCCACTAAAACACGTGCATAGTACATCAAGAATAAATAACCCTCCAAATGCAACGTCAAAAAAAGGCAAGACATTGCACTTTAAACTGGAAACAAGACAGAAGGCATTCTCTCCCTAAACAGATTTCAGAAATCACTGCATTTGAAAAAAGCTCTTACTAGAGATACTCTTCAGACTGAGTATGTTTCTGTCTGATTTGCATCCTCATTGAAGGAGGTCTCTGGCACTGTGAACCACTCACTACCATTTTCCTGTCATAACGGCCTGGCTGTGTGTATGCAAAGGGTGTAGGTGCTGCCCAAGCTGAACACCCGTAATTCCAGCCATATTTCACCACAGTAAAGAGCAGGGAGGGCGGGGGAGAAGGGTTAAACAGCCTGATTTCTTGGGACAGTATCACTTTTTGGCATGGCTGTATTTCATTAATCTAATGAAATATATGGGAGTATTAATTACATTTTCATTAAAAGTGATACTGCCATTCATCTCAAACATGAGGCAACGATGTGTGTCAACAAATGGACAAAACAAACATGGAGGGATGAGCATTCATACAAGCAAAATAGCAGTAGCAGGATCACTAGGGATGTCAAAGGAAAGTAAATGCTTAGATGAACTGTTTTAAACTGTATTACTTGTTAATTTATACATTAACATGGTTTTAATTGCTTAGCTGCTTTGGTATTAAATTGCTTTCTGTTACGTTTTTAAAGTATTGATGTTATTAGCAATAGCAGTTAAAGCTTAGCTCTCATGCTTATCTTTATTCTTAACCATCTTTCATACAAACTGCATTATGACATTTAAAAAATTTAAAAAAAAAAGGAAAATCTTACTTTTTTCAGAAGTAATATCAACCTGGAAGAGAAAAAAGGGGGAAATTTAAAAGTTTGAATACGGTGGTAGGATGACTGGGAGAAATGCAATCAGCTATGCAGTACTGTCAGTACAATACAGTGTGTATGTTACAGCCCCCAAGATAGTTTTTTAGTGAGTGATGAAAAGGTTTTACTTATTTTAAAGTATTATTTATAAAGATAAATGCAATATATTGTCTTAGTTAAGATGTGACTAATTCCTGCTTTTCCATAAACTGGAAATGAATACAAGGTAACCTGGGATCCCTAGGACACCTCAGTTCCCATTACACTGAGTCCCTCCAAATCAGGCTGGAGTTGTGGCAGCACACTAAGCACTATTATTAACATAAAAATAATTTAAAATGGGAAGTGTTTTTAGCCATCCATGAGCTTGTCCTTTCGTGCTTTAGTTTCTTATATAAAAAGGTAAGTCATCAATGTTTGGAAAAATATTTTTCCAATATCCTTTCCACTGCGCTTTTACACAGTTAAAAGCTGTGTTAAAACCAGCTTTTGAACAGCTTTGTGCTCTTGGTCTGGAATGGAAGGATCACCTGAAAAGCAGTGTTACCTTCTGAGTGAATACAGTGGGAATTAGCTCAAAACCTTTGGCCACACTTTCACTTGCCAGTGCCTACATTTCAGCACTGAAGCAGGAGAGGTAATAAATCTTTCTGTAGTGATAACAGGAGACTCCAACCCATGCCACAGAACTTGGGGACTCTGGTTTGCAGTTCATGGAGAAGACATCCATTGTCTTTGGGGAGCAGGCTGTTCTCACACTGCTGGCACTCTTACTTGTTTCCTACAGCTGAACACATCAAAATGGGGGGATGCTTTTCTAATATTACTTATTCATGTAGGGGTCAGACCTGCAGAAACATCTGTGACTGCCAGAAGGGGCTGGGAACACAGGGGGCAGTTGGCCATGTTCCGCCATTAAGATGCAATTCAGTTCATGGTGAAGATGAAAACTCCACAGCTTTTTCTTGGGGGTAAACTTACTTGTGACCTGTGGGTTAACACTGATTCTGTACTGGCCATCAGTACCCAACTCAGAAATCTGTAAGATCCAGTCTGCTGGTGTCATAAATGCACAAGATCTGTGAGTCACAGCCTTGCAGGTACCCGGGGAGTGCGCTCAGGTGCAATCTGGCCGCAGAGTCCCCCAGCAGTGAGGAACTTGCTGATGGAGGTAACTGTCCTGAGGTCTGTTCCTGCCTCCCTTCCCCACTATCCACCACCACTAACTAGAGGAAGCATATTCTGACTGTGCTTAGGGGTTAATAAAAACTATACAATGCCAGTGAGCCCCTGCTTCTGAATACTTCAGACAGGTCTGGTAGCAACCCATCGTTATTTTTAGGATGCAGGATGGTTCTCAGAAGCAGAAAAAACAATCCCATTTCTCCTTTTTCGTGCTGCAGAGAATAAAGCTTAAACAAATAAACTTACGTGGCTTATTCTGGAACAAAAACAACTTTTGAATTATGAAGGAACTGTTTTGAAAGCAAAATGAACTATTGCACACCTGCAAAACCAGCACATCTGAATCAGTAGAACTTTACCATGGGGAAAGCTGAACTTGGTAAATTCCCAAAGTGAGGCTGTGCCAGACCCTGTTGTTTTTGTAGCACTGAGCTAATGCTTGGCACACCCCTTTCACTACAGCTTTAACCTTCCAAGCTGTACCTGTCAGCTGTGTTTTAGCAGCATGCACAAGCAATAACATGCTGTTAGAGCAACATTACCTCTTCTTCTTGTTCTTGATCTGATTCTGATTCCTTTCAGTTCCAAAATGCCATGCAAAAAGAGAAGGAGAAAACAGCAGGCAAAATGCACATTTTTGAGAAGAAGAGAGTAGGAAAAAACAACTTCTGACAACATTTAACAGGAAAGAAGGAGATGCAGTACATTTCTGCAACTGATTTCTTATTCAAAAAGAGGCAAAAACTGCCAGTTTAAAACACAAAAGGCAACAGAATCAAACAAACTGCAAACAGAAAAGTTGCTTCTGGGTGTTAGACTTCTAGTGATCCTTACTTGTACCAAAACTTAAAATATACACATGCATAACTAGACATTTATGCACCCATAAATTAGCACAAATAAATACTTAAAACAGTTAAGAATATTACCCACTGAAAGTTAAAATATGCTGAGATGTGTTATTTTTACATTATACAAAAATGCTTTCATAAAGATTATATTATATGCTAAAAATGCTGAGAACAAATGAACACCAATGAGCAAGACTTTGGGCAAACAGCCTGAGACATTCCTAGAAGGCAGGCAGCTCCTCATCTGACAAGGACAGTAAAAAATGTGAGTTACCACAGACCAGCAATAAACTTGCTCTTTCTAGGGAAACGAGTGCTTCTTCATATCTGACCTCACTTGAACAGAGATCCAGGGCACACTCTGAGAATCCCACCAGTCTCCATCTCCTTAGCTATAAATACTAACTCATACTGGAGTTTTCCTCTCCTTTTTGTGTCCTTGATATGGGACCATTTTCTTCCCCGGGCACATCAGTAACTAACAATATTCTGAAGAAAGACCATTTACACCATGTGATGTACTCGACAGAACCTCAAAAGATTGGATCAGACACGGGAAGAGAAAGTCTGTGTCAAAAGTCAATGTAATATTCAAATCTAGTCTAAGAACATGTTTTTGGTACTGCTATAAACTGTCCAAATGTGAGAGCTTGTCTGCTACATTATTATCGCTGTCACCACAGATAAACACGGCAGTTAGCTAAAAATGCCACTGCAAAGCCCACCAACTTTCAAACTGGCAAATGAAGAATATGACAAAACCCTCAGTCCTTCTGCACTGCCTCCATTCAGAGCCCTGTGTGATCTAGAGACGTGTCCTTACACTTTATGGAACAGGTATGAATGGTAACCTCATCTCCAGAGAGGTGTCACAAGACATGGTTAGACACTGTGAGAAGTCTTTGGTAAAACAAAACTGAACCTAGAGGTACTCGCTGAGTCCCAGATCTGGCTCACCCCTCCACAGAACCTGGGTAAAAATGCTGTAGGAAATACGATTAGCACAGGTCTTGTGCAACACCAAATGAACCCCCAGGAGCTATGCAGTGCAAACTGGACTGTTGTTTCCCTTCTGTCATCTCCTCTGAGCTCTCAGAGAATACTCAGCAACACCTTTGAACACTGGCATTACGAGTACCAGACCCCAGGACCTGAAAACACTTGGGTGGGATTCAGTCTGTTATAAAATACCTGACTGCAAAGCTTTAACAGTGCTTTGCCCCCCTGCTCCCTTCTTGTTTACATTACAATGCTGATGACTGGAGAGCAGTGTGGTTTCACAGTACCTTTGTGTAAACAGGTAAAGTGATGTTTAAATTACATATGGCTTGGTGAACGAGGCCTCTGGTAGATTTGGGCTCCTTCATGAAGGATAGGCGGCCACAGGGCTCTTGAGTGGTATCTCGCACCTGGAAGAGCAAACATACCGACATTTCATCTGTGATCTTGCTGGATGATCTGCTTGTGCCACTCAGGACTATTTAGCAGGAAGCTAGATGTGGGAGAAAAGGTCCATGGAGGAAAAAATAGTGTTTTCTCTTTTTTCTTTCCCTGCTTGTTTGTAAATGTACATATGGATGTATTTGTGTCAGAGCAAAACAAGACACAAGCATGTCCGTGCTTACACCTTAGAAACTTGTTCACAGCAGGCAAACCTAACCCTGTAATCACAGCCTGGAAAGCACAGAGACATTCCAGTATGATGATAACTTACAATACCCATTTTTCACTGAAATGGTCCCCAAACGTTATGGTGGTAACAGAGACTCATTTTGTATGAGGTGACAAAAGGAACTCGGTCATTTTCCCCTATATGGCAATAACATGTTTATGCTGATGCTGGCAATAACTCTCTACTCAAAGTTTTAGTACTAAACATTGTGTTGGCTCATTTGGCTGCGTGGCTGAAAACAGTGGAAGAGTACACTTACAATCTCTTCTCTTGCAAAGCATTTTCTCAAATGTACTGATAAATCCTAGGCTTAGAATGAAGAAAAACGTGCTGGAATGCGTTTATAGGTGTGGTTATTATCTACAAAAGACACTACCTCGTGCCTTACTTTTAGATCTGGCAGTGAATCTGAGAAAAATCTGTGGCACAGCTGCAAGTAGAAACCAGAGTTAAGTGCTTAGAACTTAAGGTACCAGTCACGTCACTTCAGCTGCTGTACGTAATGTCAGCAGGATTCTGTACCATGCTAGAGAAGAAATAAAACTGAGAGCATGACCTCATTCTCAGTTTCCTGAGCTGATGAGATGGTACCACGAGATACACATGCATTCACTTGATCTGACTGAAGATACGAGACGCAAAGACACGCATGGTTGTGAACAAACTTCCCAAAAGCCATCATGGAGAAAAATATGCAGAGTCAAAGGTAGGTGGTGACACAGGTAAAGTTCTAACTTCAAACAAGCTTGCAAAATCTTGCTGGAAAGGAGGGAGAGTTTACAAGGTGTCTAGCAGCATACAGCAGATTTAATACAATGAGGGAGTGGGCTGATAATTTTATCTACTTTTTGGCAGTTTCCATTCCTCAAGCATTTCTCTCAAGCTGCTTTATGTAACGGCAGTAGCGTGCTCCATCGCAGTCAGGATGTCCCAGCGGGAGGAAAAGCTTGTGGGGAGAGGTTTGCAGTGCCCTGGGAGCCTCTGTCTCCAGCAGAGGTGGTGCTGGTGGCTCGGGGACAGCAGCCCTCTGTGCTGCCAGCACAGACCCCAGGGACAGCACTTCTTACCTGACTCACGGCGTTCATGTCGCTGGCTTTATAACTAGGGCTGAAGCGTTACTTAATTTGGGGTGAACGGAGGTTTTTTGCTTTGGCTTTTGTTTTACACTTTCCTACTCACATACTTTTTTTTTTTAATAGAGAACAGTACAGTAAAATACACACTACAGAGATAAAATTAGGTGACAGCTGGGAATTTCTCAAAATTACTTCCTTTTTCCTTCACTCTCAAAATTATGGAAAACCATAACTTGAAATCTCCCCAAAAAGGGGATCTATGCCTTTCTTCCTGGAGCCCCCAGGGAAGTTTTGCACTGCTACCAAAGGGAGGATGACTGGTTGGAGAACAGCTGTACCTGCATTTACAACCACGTGCACATTTACAAGTGTAGGATACAACCATCAGATTTTGATAGATTTCTGCCAATTCTACAGCGTTTTCTGACTTTTTTTGCAGTTTCCACATTTTTTTCTTGCGATATATTGAACCATGATACAGAAGAACAAACAAGACTAACTTGATCAGCTCTTTAGATTATTAGGTAGAGAACAGGAGTCCCAGAAGTACCATTTTGGTGCCTGAAAGAATGCTGTGGACACAGGTATATATAGAAGAACACAGATAATTATATTTAGAGAAAAATTTTAGTAAATTTTAGGTAGCCACTTCTGGTTGTTTTGACTACCCAAATCAGCATTTAATCCATCATCATAAAATAATTTGGGACTGTTCTTCAGCCTGCTAAGTGTATTGTAAACTCAGAAGTTTAGGCAAAAAGTAAAAATACAACCCACAGCTCACAGTATAACGTTACCTTAACAAACAGAGGAAGTCTGTTTTCTTTGAAGGCAAAAAAACTGAATATATGATGTTGCCCACTCTTGGTTAGTGGCACCAAATTGCCAAAACAGTCAACATAGATGGGTTTTCCTTCTAATACCTGTGGGAAATGAAAAAGAAGCAGAGCAACAATTAATCACAGGGAGGTTGCTTCTTCAGCATAATCCTACTGTAGTTTCAATCAGTTTCTTAAATTGCTTGGACTTGTCAGCATTTACAAGCTTTAGGTGCAGTTACCTACAACTAGGGGAAACATTTCAGGTTATTCAATTCCAATTGGAATATACTGTTAATTTAATAACAATAGCACGTCACTATAAATGACAAAATGAGGATTCTGTGTCATCAATCTGGGCAAATTCTCAATCTGCTCCTCCCTGGAAGTGTTCTGGGCCAGGTTGGATGAGGCTTTGAGCAACCTGGTCTAGTGGAAGGTGTCCCTGCTGCTGGCAGAGGGGTTGGGACTGGATGAGCTTTGAGGTCCCTCCCAACCCAAACCAGTCTGGCAGCTGCTTTGTCCCTTATATCTGATGAAAGTCAAAGTTTCCATCTTACTATGCCACTGCATCATGACGGCATTTGTTGGCACTATTATTTTTCAGTACTTGTGGCAGACAAGGCAGGAAATATTAGCTTAAAAACAGACATTAGAAAATGGAGAAAACTTTAACATTCTTGTACAGTACCTCTACGTCCCTGCTTCTGGCAACTTCAGCAAAATTTTCTTGTTGTTCGAGAGTTTTATCCACCTTGTCATCTGTCATGCAAAAACACCTTAACCGTGCTTCAATGGGGTCGTGTGACTTGGCAAACACCACAAACTTGGCCATGTAGGGCACACAGATAATCTCTCTGTACACTTGGGAAGCAAAAGTAACGGATTCTTGTGTCTGTCGACAGTCTATCAACCAGAATCTGCAGAAGAAAACCGAGAGGTGCGTAATCAGCACAAAGATTTAGGCAAGACAATTGTATGTTCTCCCATTTTGGCAGTGTTAGCTGGTAACCAGGCCTGCTGTACATGACAAGTCAGAATAAAGTAAAAATAAAAATAAAGTTACCATGTGGGGAGATCAGCTGAAGAATGCTCATGGTGCCCACTGCGCATTTAGGAGCGTGGAGCAAAATCAACAGGGACAGTGTTTGCACCAGAACTTGGTCTCCTAAATACCAGGTGCAAACCCTGCACAGAGTCTCCTGCTGCACAATCCCAGGCTGCTGTTTGCCTTGCTGGTAGGATCTCACTCAGCTGGAAGCTCACTTGCTTTGAAAGCTTTAAGAAGTTCACCTGTCCCGTGGCAGTCTCCTACACCTTCTCTGAAGATTTAAATATATGAACCTTTTCCTATTTTTATGTTTATAAAATGAATTTTTATATATATATATATAACATTTATAAGTATGTTTATAATATTTCAACAATTACTGATGGCTTACCAAAATAAAGAAATTCTGGAAATTCATCACAAAATCTAATAAATCTTTTTCTTCTATTCAAGAGTTTGTTACAGTCTAAACTTTGTTTTAAACTGAACTGACTCCTTATAGTGAGAATATGTGAACAAATGTTTCCTGCTGTTTACCAAGAAATAAATCTCTTGTAGAATAAGCTCACTGGTCTGTTTTCTGTCACTGTCAACAGTTTCTGATGACATTTGAAATGGTGATTGATCTTACCACCATTCTTCTAGAGCTGCCCAAAAGATCTCTGGTTTCGTTCTCTGTTTATCACATGTCATTATTTGATTTCTGTGCAGAATGTAAGTAGAGCAGGGTTCAGATTTCCCCCTACCTTTGACTCTGCAAGATGTACTTTTCCTCTAGAGAAATACAGGTTCTTTTTGACTGCTGGCTGCTGCTAAACATCTGCTGATGCAGAAGAGAGTAACATGGCATTAAGATCTAACTGAAATCGCTTGTATCTAGTCGCATGCCGAGCCTGTCATCTCTCCTCCAGGTTGTGATGAAATGGTTCAAGTACAGCGTGGGCAATTTCACCCTTTTCTCTTCAGCTGCCTGGAATCTTCCCAGGCCTTGTGCAATTTCCTGTTGGCCAAGTGCTGGACACAACAGTCCCCACACTCAGGTGTTAGTGAGCCCCGTGCAACCTTCTGCCCTGACAGGTCTCTCTGCGAGAGCCTCCTGATGTTCCTGATGAGGAACAGGAGACCTGAAATGGCTTTTGGTAGGTGTGCCAATCCTTCAGCCTGTTCTTGCATCTCCATCTCTAACAGGAGAAACAGAAAGCTGCTTTGCCCAAAACACTTGTTTTTCTTCTACCATCTAGCCTGGAGGTTAGCAGCACCTTCCTGACATAGAAAATCAAAACCAGAGCGTCCTTAGGTGAATGTATGTTGTCCACTGGGTAGCACTGCATGCAAAAGCAGCAATTATTCTTACATTAATTTAGTCAGGGAGTTCTAGCTATTTGTGGTAAGTTTGTGTTATGCATATTGGAGACCAGCAACATATGCACTTCTATATCTGAATCACAGTGTATTTTGAAGACCCTGAGAGCAGACGTGTCTGCTACCCTTCCCTCAGAGAGGCTGTGATCACCACTGACTCCCTCACTTCTCATGGTGGTTTCTAGCATGCTGCTTTGCTGGCAGCATCTTTCTGATGTATACTCTTCACCTTCCACACCAGCAGTTCCCTGCCTGTGACACAGGCACCACAAGTCACACAAAAACCACGTTCCAAGCAACAGGTAAATACTTCTGGAATAAATTACAGCCTCTGCACAGCATAAAGCCACTGCTATCTCCTTCAGGTGCCACCATGACAGAGAAACACTTTAGTAGGACAGAGTAAGGTCATGAGCTGTCTGATTTCACTAACATAATTATTACAAATTAACATTTGCCTTTTACAAAGTCTTGCTTGTGCATGTGAATTAGAACAAACCACCTCAACACTTGGCAAACGTACGTGGTTACTTAAGACATTCCATGGACGCTGCATCTCAGGTCTAAAGCTTCAGCTTCCACAGCAGGTCCCCTTGTGTTAAAAATGACCCTCCTCTCTGCTGAAAACGACAGGTTCTTTACCCTTTCTTTGGACTGTTCAGCCCAGGGCAGCATTGCTCAGTAATAAAAATTTACAGCGTTTGCTTACACCTCTGCCAAGAGAACTGAATTGTTGTTTTGCAAAGGTAACAACTTTCACTTCAGATAATTTGCTTCTGCTCCCCAAATGTAACAGCAGAAACGCACCAAGCATTTTACAAGGAGCAGTGCCTGTTACCTTCGTTCTCAGCTACCACTCCAGTTAGTTTCTCTGCAGAGCTGGTGACATTTCCTTTACATGAAATTCGGTGTGTGGGCAGGAAGCATGCTCGAGTCTGACAGCCGTAGGATGGAGACGGAAGCCGTGAGAGGTCAAAGACACCTCCAGAGCTGATAAAATCTACAGGGGGCTTATTACTTACTGCAGATTACACAGTATTATAGCCCACCAAGCATTGCCTTTCAAGTGTGATCTCTGTGGTCTTACTCATCTGCAGCTGAGTAATGGCAAATGCACGCTAAGCTCATCTTTAGAACATTTCACAAACACTCTGGTTAAAAACCAGGCTGATGAGGTTTGAGAGAGAGAAAGCATGTTTGGTACACAGAGGCTCTGCACACTGAGGCTCTCCCTTTCCTGTGTGGGAGAACTCTGCCCCGCTGGACTGGACTGGAGAGGCTGCACCTACCCTCTGGGGAAGCGCCGTCTGCTCAGAGGATTCACTGCCATGCGCCAGGGGCTGAGCAGCCCAGACACATACTGAGCTTGTAAATAGCTGCAGCTCAGGAAATGGGAAACAGCTCTGCCTCAGGGCCTGCTGCTTCCTTCACGTGTGTTTTAGACAAGTGTACCTCTTGCCCAGCCTCATTTGGGACAGAATTAAGTCTTATGAATGAGAAAATTGATCTCCATCGTTAACGATTTAACTGGACATGAACAAGTGACTGTGCAGAGCAAACGCTCGGGAATCAGCTGGTTCCCAGCAGGGCACACGGGCAGATGCACTTTTAGACCAGGGCACAAGTGAAGACAATGAGGTCAGCTTGTCCTTCAGCAAAGAAGGTTCACAGAATCACAGAGTGTCAGGGATTGGAAGGGACCTCGAAAGCTCATCCAGTCCAACCCCCCTGCCAGAGCAGGAACACCTGGATGAGATCACACAGGCAGGCGTCCAGGTGGGTCTTGAATGTCTCCAGAGAAGGAGACTCCACACCCTCCCTGGGCAGCCTGGCCCAGGGCTCTGTCACCCTCACTGACTGTAAATACATGAAAAATCCCATTTGCTAACTTGAACAGCATTTAAAATTGTGTTGGGGTTCAGGTAGTCTGTTGAACATTCATTTAAGATTAAAAAAAGGCAGAAACCATTAAAACCTCTCCATGGGACCCGCCTGTATCACAGAACACTGTAGTTCCACAAGCTGTCACCCTCGCTCTGGCTGTCCCAGGTGACAGCACACCCTCATCTGTAGCTGTGCTGGGGACTTGCCACTTTCAGGCACTTTGACCTCTCAGACTTTTGCATCTCACCTCCACATCTTGTTCTCAAATTAATCTTTAATTAATCCCTTTAACCAGAACACTGCAGGCAGCAGACGAGAGCTAAAACACCCCTTCAGATCTCCCTCTTGTGGTCACTGCTGCTACAGAAAAATCTTTAGTTGAACTGAAATGTACACAAGCAAAGCATTCAGCTTGATGGGAGAAAAGCTGTTGAACTAAGAAAGTACAGAAAAATGAGACTTTATTTCACCTAATATTGAAGTTATACTGGAGACTGGACTGCACAAACTCAACTCATTTTAATTAACAACAGCAAACCTTATCTAATAGTAATAACTGCTCTGGACACTGAATGTTTGCACTGAAGGAAATCCCTTGATTTTCAGGGACAAGTTAGTTAGATTTTTGTAACTTTTTCCTAAACTATGCATCCTAAAGTTGGTACTTTCCAGGTCATGGACTGCATCTCCTGTTACAGAAGAGGAGATTTTTCAGCATCTATGTGCTAGAGATCATGGACAGCATACAAACTAAAATACATACACACATATGTATTTTAAAAGTTATTATTATTATTGTTATTATTATTATTATTGTTGTTGTTGTTGTTATTATTATTGTTGTTGTTATTATTATTACTATTTCAATATGAAATTCTGTTATCAGAAAAACAGCAGTTTCAGAAAAGCATCTCATCACACAAACAGATGGTGGGACAAGATTCTTCTAGATCACGGTTTGGAACACCTACAGGCCTTTCAGCTTCATTCCTCATTTGCTGGCTGTTCTTGTCTGTTATAAGATGTATAATGAGCTTCCCAAATAGGGGATTGATGTTTCCATGGGAATTTGCATATTTCTGCATCTGGGAGAGAAGGGGTATTTGACACAAAACCAGCTTTGTTTTGAACTACCTGAGAAGTGAGCTGCCCCTCAGATTCCTGTTTCAGAAGGACGAGTGTGTCACTAACTCATTTCTGGGATCGCAGCCAGTACTGACTGCAAAGGACCCACGGCCAAGGCAAAAATGACAAGAATATACATTATAAATAGATATATTTCTTTATAGTGCATCATCCACCTGGGCCAGCAGGCTCAAGGCTTCCAAATGACTTGCCAGCTGGTTCACCACATAGACAAGGTATCTATGTTCCTTCTACTATATAAACTCAAAGAGTTTAAAGAAGTATTGGTCAAAAAAAGACATGCACTCGAAAGTAGCACGGTGATACTTCTGTTCTGCTGTGTGGGTACCTGGCAGACACGTTGGTTGTGAAGGAAACACATTCATTGACGAACGTCAGCGGTGTTGTCCCAGTGATGTCTTCCCACTGGGCAGGGGTGGTTCCTCCTGAAATTATAAGGGATTTTACAAAATTAAAACCAAGCAAGGCTGCAACTTTCTTGCTTCCAAGAATTATTTTACATTCTTCTGTGGTTTTAATCGCTGTGAAACCAGTCATAATCCCAGCCATGCCTTCTCCTGATGTCCACATTATTGCACTCGTGCTAGTAGGACTGGATGGGTTTCCCCTGAGAAAACCAAGTGCCCAAATGATTTTCAAACTGTAAGTCCTGTAGCATAGCTCCAGAAATGCTAAAAAAGGCTAGAATTTTGGGGAGAGAGATGAAATTAATTAGAAATCACTTTTGTTTGTTCTACACTATTCACATATGTGAGACAAAACTGGCCCAGATACAGTGCAGTTAAACCTATACTGTTACATGTGGGAAACAATAACAGTGAATAGTGACAACTGCAATTTACAATTTCTATAATCCACTTCTTTTGCAAATCATTTGCAGACTCAGCTCCAGTATGTAGGTAACTAAGACATGTCTTTTGCACATTGTTAGGAAAACTTGTGAAACACCCTGTCTGACAGGCTCCCTGGCAGATCCTGCAGCTGGAACCTGCATTTCATTTCCATATCATGTTGTTCCAGGCCGTTAAGCGTTTCAGCCCGCCTTGCCAGGGATGTTGCCAGCTTCCTCTCTGGGCCAGGCAGCTGAAAACGTGGGCACAATCTGTCACCCTGCAGCTCTGTTTTCAAGTTCTTCAGTATAGGTCCCCTCGGTTTCCACTTACCTTTAAATCACACTGAACTTATAGCAAACAGAAATGGAAGTGTTTATTTCTAACAGCAGTGAGGAATGTTTATAAACCAAAGAAAAACTATGGATAACCAGTGCTAAGCCGGTGTGTGTCTGTCCCTCCTCTCACGTCCAGCTGACTTGTTAGATATCCCTTTGACCATGGAGCACAGGCTCTATGTGCAAACATAAACCAAGTTGCATCAGTAAAGGAGGACTAGTTTTCAGGAAATACTTCCTTTTTTCTTTTGTTGAAGCATTCTTTGAACCAATTTCCCTTTTGAAGTTTTCTAGGGGATCCCTGCAGATTTACTGTCCCTCCAAGAAACTTACCAAAATTCCTCTTTATGGAGGAGACCATTCTCTTCTTGGAAATGCAGATTCTTCTGTGTTGGCCAGATGTTGTTTCTGATATTTCAGCATCTACCTAACACCTTGGTATCAGGAAACTGTACAAGCACCTGTTCTCTGGAATGACTCACCAGCACATCTCGGTGTGTAATGTGTCTGACATGGGGTTGGTATTTGAAATCAGTTTGCAGATTAAGAAAGGTACTAATTTCTGAACAGAATAATGCATGGAGCTCATTTCTGCCTCTGAACTGATAAAGTGTTTAACTCCAGTATTTTCCTCTGCAGCGTACTGCAGCGTTCTGTCTGTGCTACACTGACTCTGCTAGGCAGAGGTACGTTGGTTCTCAAAAAACAAACTAAGGAATACACCAAATAAGCACAAATTCAGTCTATGATTATATCACACATCTCTCAGTCCAAACAACAACTGTTATTTCTGCTATAAAGTAACTGTTTGGAAAGCAGTTTATTTCCACAGCCTCTCATCCCAGCCAGGTTTTCACCAAGCTTTCTGTGTGTATAATCAGTTTAAGATACTCAGCCCACCATGACTGACAATTTCAGGATGCACAGAAAAGTTCCAGTATTTGCATCCTACCTGTTATGCTGCATAGTAACCTTAAAGTGGGGGTGTCGCCTCCATAACCATTCATCATCCCGTCGCTGGAGGCCTTGGGGACAGGAATCGTCATGGTGATGGGTTTATGGAACTTCCTTCTCCGGGGCTCCAGTGTGACTATCGGGCTGAAGGTTGCCTTGTTGCCTAAAATCTTCTTTATTAGTTCAGTGTGCATAGGCTGAGCCTTTGCAAAGCAAAAGACAGGAACACAATAGTCACTTGAAAACAGTTTAATGAGCAGGTAAAGAACTGAGTCTGTATTTGCCACGAAACCCTGAAGTTTCTACACTAACTAGAACAATTTCTCATGAAAATCTGCAGACAGAACTGACTGAGAGCGAGAAGGGGACCTCCCTTTTTCAATTCTCTCACACCCTCCTCCTCTTCCTATCCCCTTTCCTGGTGCTTGTCAGACCCTTACAGCGCTAATTTAATTCACTTAACCAGTAGCAAATGATTCCCTTGTCCCCTCTCTTCTTTTTTGCTTTTTTTTCTTCCTTAGAACAAGCTCTGAGCTATTTTAGTGAGCTGTTCAGCCATTCACAGGGGATTTCACCAAGCACAGTTTCCTGGCCCAGGTACACTGTAGATGCATGCAGCAGGGGATGCAGGCAGGGGAAAGACTTCCCCCTCTTTCAGTAGCCAACTGCTAGGCTGGTTTATTTCATGCTGAGAATCTGGACATGTGACTTGGTTATTACAGCACTCCCTACTTCTCTGATGCCTGTCATAAGAACTTGTTCTATGATCTACTCTGATATCATCACCACCACCAAAATCAGGTGCTTTTGCAAGATCATGCAGCCAGTTAACAGACAGGAATCTGAATTAACTGAAAGATCCTCAAGCTTTACCACTTGCTGTGAGTTTTGCCTGGATTTATCTTTTTCAAATCATCTTTACTGGAAGCATTCTAGAGAACAACATGCAAGATGATAAGCTGGGTGTGCTGGTTCTCCATTCAAAGGAGGTGAATTTACACTATAAATAAACCAACAAAAAAAGGCTAAGTCTGGTAATTGTCTGTATACCTGGAGGCCCACGCGAATCCGCTTGGTGAGAGCGCCCTCGGGGAAGACTGCCTGCACTTGTGGCACCACGGTGCTGCTGAGCACACCTCCCTCGGGGCCGATGAGGTTGCTGTCCTGTTTGATCCGCGACACCACGGCGAAGTACTGCGGGAAGTCGCGGGTGATGATGCGGCAGATGCGTTTCTTCTCGAGCTCTTCCGGAGTGTCGAGCACTGAGGCCAAGAGAGAACATGGTGAGACAAGAATTGCATAACAACTACATGGCAAACTGCAATCCAGCTTTTAACAGCTTAACTGCAGCTCAGAAAAGCAGTTTGTCCAGAAATCAAAGGGGAAAGGGAAACACACCCCAGTATTTAAGTTCAGCTAAAACAGAGAAACCAAAACAGGGACAGGCAAACCAAACAGCCAACTGAAGGAAACTTAAGATGGCAAACTCAGAACATGTTGACAACAGCCTCAAAATCAGCAGGTAAAGAAGCAAAGGATTGGCTCAAGCCCCGTCCTACTTCCCATGTTTGCACTGTGGCCTGGAGTATTTCAACTCCAAATCAAAAACGTGTCAAGGTACGAGTTCAGCTGTTAGTATGTGAGCTGGCTCACTCATTCCTGTTAGGGCTGTTTGTTTGTTTGTTCTTGGGGAAAAAAACAACCCATAAAAATGAATAACAAATTGTGCAGATCTGAGGCAGCCCAAGGCCAGGCTGTTCTCTCAGAAAGCAGAAGTACCTGTGACTGACATCTCCTCCCACACGTGGAGCTGCTTGGGAAGCATTAGTATGATAATTGCCTTGTTTTGGAAAGATGTTTGCTATGGAAGCCTCTCAGTTAACACTACAGAGAGGAGCAGTGGAAAACACAAGTCTACCATCTCAACTTTGTGATGGCAGAGTCTGTGTTGTCACACTGCTTGGGCAGACCAGGCCAGGGAAGTAAGCACGAGTGTGCAGTGCTTCTGCTGGCTCCTGCACCCAGAACATCATTATTCTCCAGGGTGACTGAAATGACGTGGCTGGAGGATGCAGTGTCAGAAATTCTCAGGGTGGATCAAACATGAGGTGATAAAAGGAATAAATGGTAAAATGCTGTTACCCCCAGTTACAGAAGCAACGCAGGAGCAGAGAGGGGGGAATAAAGTCAGAGTTGGTACCTTCATCCATCCCATTTAAGATTTCATTCAGCTCGTCCTCCGTGTATTCGCAGAAGTGCTCCTTCCAGCTGTCGCCGTTCTCGCTGCGCAGGATCACCAGCTCTCTCTCCTTCCCGCGCAGAGCGGCGAAATGGGGGATCTCCACGATCACGGGCCTGGCACAGCGACACAGCGCGTTAAACGCACCCGGGAGAGAGGAGGAGACAGCATTAACAGCCACTCCATTCAGTCTGCTACAAAGTGACCTGGAATTCTACCTGCTTGGCTGGAATGCTTTGGCACAGTCCTAAACTAGTAGGTCACTAACACGTACTAGATCTTTACAGGGACCCAGTGAATGGTGAAGGACAGATTACAAAGTGCATTCACCTCTTTCCACAGTGTGAATGGTGTTTGGTAAGGTACCAGTGCTTAGCTAGAGATTTGGTACTTGTTTTGCAAATTCATGACACACTCATGCTCATGGTGGTTGTCACTACTGTCTGGGTTAACCTGTGCAACTTCATTTCAAAGAGAATCTACTGTAACATGTCTGAGCAGCGTCACAAATTCTCATCTCGCTGATACCAGTGCAAATCAGAGTAATTTCATTGCAATCAGCAGGCGTTTGTGTCCTGGGCCAATCTGACTTCACTGCAGTACTGCACATTCCAATGACCTTACTCCTGGTTTGCACTCTGGGACAGATACAGGAGGTCTGAGGAGATTATCTGGGTTTCTATTGCAGTATAGGAGATAAGAATTTGCCTTGTTGCCTTACAAGCAGATGTCAATATATGTATCAGTGTATGCGTCCATATACATATATATATACACATACACACACACAACATGTGTACATATAATATAGCCATATTTATATATACATATACACACATACTCTTAGAAATAAGAGAGAAAAGACAAATATATTTGTATAGACATTTCTCTAATTAAAGGACCCACACAGGTTGCCATGTACATAGTAAATGTCACGTGTTCTATTCTACTGGTGATAGCCAACATATAACTTACTGATTAATCACTCCTGATACAAAAAACATGTTAAAATTTACAGTAGATTCTTTTTTTTTTTGGTCCCAATCCAGGTTGCTTTGCTACAGACATCAAGCACAGAACTAGGAAGATTTCATGCCAAAAACAAAGATGAGGGCCACAGTACTTTAAGAAAAAGATACAAACATACCACCAAAACAAAACCACATACCACAAAGGTTGAGAAATGGTCCACTAAGGGGTAGGTATACAAAGTTCCAAATGAGAGAAAGGGACAATATCATGGGCATAATGACATAAAAAAATCATATTGCAGAAGGAGGAGAAGAATGGGGAGGTCAGCATCCATCAATTTGTTTCAAGTCTCTCCTACCCAAGGAATTTGGTCCCAGGAGGCCCCAGCTGAAGGATTCGGCTGACCAAGCTTTCTCCCTCATTAAGTGGGGGAGGAGCCGTAGGCAGATGAAGTTTACTGAGTACATCCAAAGCAGCAGTGAAAGAAAGAACATAAATAAGCTTTATGTATTTTTTGTGCCAGAACGCCAGTGCCACTGTCTGGTCCACAGAGTGGAATTAGGCTGTACACTGAATAAGGTTCCGTCCTAGTGATGACCATTGTGTGATCAAATCAGTTCCCTTAATTGAGAATATTCTCTGGCTTGTGGGAAGACAAGGGTAGTTTTGGCCGTGAGCTCAGTGGAAACAGGATTTGGACCTCAGAATGCACCTCTGCAAACAGTACTGTAGTTTTCTGGTTTCACTGCCAGCACAACAGCTACAAAACCGCTCGCAGGAATGGCTCAGAGACCTGAGAATGAATGCAACTGTGCTGTATCCTGGTGTTTCAGGTGAGATATTCTCACTAGGTAGAGAAACCACTAAAAAGAAAATGGGAGACACACTTCAGATCAATTTGTGTGTGACAAGGATAATGGGAAGACTGAATGTGACAGCATGATAATTCTTCTGCTCTTTTCTTTTTAGAAGTGGCCAAGATGTGAAAAGAACAGGTGGTACAGAGCATCTGATGAGCCAGCTCGCTGGTGGTTACCTGTGATACCGAAAGGAATCCTGTCTGCCCACAGGCACGGCTGGCTCGCTCTCTGCATCACATTCCCAGCGTTTCAGAGAGCAAGTGCTCGGGTTGTTTTACCAGACCAGAGCAGCAGTGAAGCAGCCAAAACACCTCTTGGGTATGTCACACTCCCCTCACTCTCCATGTAAAAGCAGTGGGCAGGTAAAACCTACCAATCACCTTTTTTTCCTCCCTAAGCTCAACCTTTCAGAGGAAGCACTGAGGAAGGCAGTAGCTCTGCTGACCGCCTGCTTCACGGGATTTTAAAGCAGGTGATTTCTTTCTAAATGGATTTAAACTATTGCTGTTTACAGAGTCACTTTCATTTTTTACCATTTTGGAATGAAGCTATTTATTGTAATCGTAGGGGTTCCTTCAATCATCCACTTTTGGATGCCACAGTTGATAGGGAGAACAGTTGGTAAAATAAAATAAAGTGTGGATGGCTGCTGCTTTCAGCTGAAAACTGCTGAAACAAGCTCAGCAGCAGACACACATCTGATCTTTCTACGGGTTTTGCAGCAAAGGACAAAAGAAAAGGCCAAAAAAATTCCAGGGTTGTCCTATTGCTTAATTTAGCAATTTCAACCCCAGAAAAATCGAAGGCGCTGTGCTTCCCTGGTAGTCCAAATCACTGATACCACAACACAAGTCTCTCAGTTAAGCAGCTGTAACTTGTATTGTATATGCAGCAGGTTTTACATTTGGGCTTTAGGTCAGTGCTGTGCTATTCATGCCTTACATGGAGATTATTTAAATACAGTATGAGCTGCCTTTTCTGGCTGCAAAGGGGTCTTTCCCCACTATGATATCACAACACTGAGTAAAAATGATATCCAGGGAAGCACATTAACCTCAGCACTAGTGGTTAAACAGCCATTTTCAAAGGCAAAGGCAGGAAAGCTTTGGGGACTGTTGACTGACGACTGATTTGTGTTCCACATGACCAGCCTGTCACCATATGTCACAAACATCTTTTTCTGCTCGATAAAGGAACCATTTCAGTGCAACTTGCACAGACGAAACCAGACTGAAAGCCTTTAGGCCATTTGGCACCCCTTACCCAAGAAACTGAGCACCAGAAGGTCCGACTTCGATCAGGCGGCTGGCCAGGCCTTCGCCCTCCACCATGGGCGGCATGGTGGCCAGCCTGTGGCGCTTCACCAGCCGGCACGTCACCCGCGTCGGAGCCGTGCATTTGCGCGGGGGAATGATGATGCGCAGCCCGTTGTGTCTGCAGCCTCTCATGGCACCCCCACGAGCATCCACCATGAAACTCACCAGGAAGCTGAAAAATCAGGGAAAAAAACACTCAGATACAAAAGAGATCAGCACTCCTTTGATTCTGTTCCACACACGTAGCAAACTGGGGATGTAAATACAGCTCTTTCTCGAGATGCACGAGTAGAAAAAGCCTTTCTCCCATGGGAAGCACCAAATCATGCTGAGTTCCTCCATTACTTACACTGACAACTGCTATCTAAGAGCCCCTCACAGAAAGGCTTATTTCAGAGTGCTGCTGTTGGTAAAAATACCAGCAGGCACTAATAAGTGTGAGCACATGTGTACGTACCCAGGGCAAGTGCAAACAGCGCTGCTCTGTACCTGCAGGTATCTATTTGTAAAGCTGGCACGCCTGAAAAAGTATTTGGCCTTAAAGTATTTGCCTAAAATACTTTACAGCCTAATACATCTTACTCAAGAAAGTGATTTGACTCAAGAATATAAAGCCAGTTCTGATTGGAAGGGACGTTGGGGTGGTTTTTTAGGTTATCTATAGAATTTTCTGGTTGGATAAACTATAATTTCTCCAAATATATAAAAAAATGGGTTTGGATTAAAAAAATTCATTCTGGAGCATGGGAATACAATTTGTAACACATCAGTGGAGCAAGTACTTGTTTATATAAAACACCCAGCATGTCATCACTGTTTGAAGACAAGTTTTGGATTTTGGGGAGATGACAATAGCTACAGTCACTGTGTAAGAGGTTTGTTTATGGATTTTTGGTTTTCTGTGTTTCTTTGTCCAGCAATACAGTGTCCCAGTGGCAAACTTACAGGTGCAGAAAGCCATCTACAGGGAGCCCTCTTCTCGTGCAAGGTAAATGATCTAATGTCTTTAACAGGGAGAAAAACATTTCATGGAATTTCTTTGATGCTGAACTTTTCACAGTTCCATATATGACCAACAGGTAGATTCCGACAGATTTGTTACACAGACTGAGGATATTCTTGGGAAAGGTGTAGAGCTACTTTAATTGTTTTTTTAATTGGTTTATGACTTAGGATCATGCCTGATGTGGGATGGGAATGTCAGGTTGTTGGCAGTAAAAATAAGAGCAGATGAGACAGAAGGGTGTCAGGCCTACTTCTAGCCACTAAAATAGAACCATCACATGGGGAGTCGCAGAAATGCTACTGAAGGACCTGCAATAGAGAAAAGCCCTTATAACAATGAGTAACAAATACAGGTACTTTTCCACCGTCCCCTCGAGCGTTCTGTGCAACAAACAGCGCATCCATTCGTTGTCCACACAGCTACAAGGAGTTCCACATGCTGTAAGAACACAACACTCCACACACCGTGCAGGTCGGAAGGATGGAGGATGGGAAGGAGCCGCGAGCGCCGGTCGGAAGCACACCATGCAGCACGGATGCCAGTCTTTCTCACACATGCAGTCTCCTAGTCTACTGCCATTCATATACCTCTAGGCTTTGATTAGTGTAAAAGTCTGGGTAGTACAACCATTATCTCATTCCTTAGAGGTTGGTGTTTCTGTGGTTTTAACAAGGGGGGAAAAAAAGAAAATGAAAAACATTTTACAGCTTTGATTCTCTGGGGATTAATTTAGAAAAACGGGAGCTTCCTTCTTAAAATACAGACTTTACACATTTGAAAGCACAGGTGGAAGAGAGCTCAGGAGATCCAGAGTGCTCAGTTGTTGTGATAATGCTCTGTGACTTGCACTGCCATTTTCCCTTCGCTGTAAGCAGCAGTGTTATCACAGTGGCTCTGGATGATGTTCCAGAGAATCAGTCCCAGTCTGAGTTCCAATGGGTGCGTCAGAGGTGCCTGATAACACGGAGTGCTGGAAGCAGTTTCACAGTGTGGTGCTAACACTATGAGCAACAGAAATACTACCCCCACAGTTACCAGAAGCTAATGAGTGCACTTAACTGAATTAAATTATCATTCACATTTTTCACTGTGTAAGTTGTCATCAATACAGTTTTTAGAATTCAGTTACTTCCTTATTGATGTAATACTTAAAATCAGATACTTCAACAACAGGATCACCTTCTTTTGTGGCCCACCACTGACATATCACTGCTAGGTCATGTGTCTTATGTCCTCCTTAGCTCATCTCCCCATGTGGCAGCAATGCCAAAACCAGTGTTAACTGCTAGAAGAATACACACACACAAAAGGTCAGGGTCCAAATCAAATCGTCTCCCTTCTGACCACAGTCACGGGTTCTGTTGCTTTCAATACGGTGCTCTTCTCTCTCTAGCAATTCCTTTTAAACTGACTAAACCCAAGGAGAGTGCTGAAATCACAGTGCCTTCTCATCAAGCACATGTTACACAGCTAGGAGTGTGGTGTACAACCAGTGCAGAAGCTGAAGGAGCAGGAGCAGCCTGTGATTCTGAGCTCTGTAGCAAGCTGGTGCCTCACCTCACACACACAGCCGCAGCCCTGCGTTCCCACACCTGCACCACTCGGGAAAGGCAGCGTGGCGCTCGGTCTCTGGTAAGCACTCCAGAGGCAGAGGGGTGGCTGTGTGTGGCCAGGCCTTAAACTGTTAAACTTTAAGTTAAAGCTGCAACTCTCTCTTTCAGCTGAGGTTTACTGAGTGTGCCTGCGGGCTCAGAGCAAGGCCTGCCCGTGGATCTGTCAGTCAGCTATCACCGAAGCCAAGCAGTGCTCCAAAGGGCGGACAGCCAGGCAGAGGTGGGGAACACAGAGGTAACGGTGGTTGGGATAAAAGCAGCAGGGTGTTATCACCATTCACTGTGA
This sequence comes from Caprimulgus europaeus, assembly GCA_907165065.1. Next base: position 82,456,121 of record OU015526.1, read on the forward strand.
ACACAGCTGCCTCTGTCACAAAGATCTCATGGATTTACTAAATAGCAGGAGACAGTGGCAAACAGGAGGCTCCATCACAGCACACACCAGAACCAGACTGGTGCCACTGCACTGGAACAGACCCCCGTCAGGAACAGGAGGTTCCTGGAGGGTTCTGGGTGGGTCTGAAACCACTCAGGAGACTGCAAGGACCCTTCCACTGCTGGGCAGTGAGCTCAGGCAAACACAGGATAGCAGGACAGCGTAGAAAGATTAGTGCCAATTGCCATACTAAATCTGAGAGGACACTACACTGATCAATTTATGGAGCTGACACAGAATGTAAAAACACATTCTTTTTCACCACACTGCCCTGTTATTTCCTAACCTTTTGCCTTATTCATTTTTTCATCCACTTATTTAATCAGATTTCTTTTAGTATCTTTTTTTTTTTTAAATGAGCACATTTCACATGATTTTGGATATGCAACAGAGTCAAGCAAATAATTTATAACAAAGCATTTTCTGAATCGCAGCAGCCTCTTTTTCTGCTACATAGCAGGGCATCTGGATGGTGACATTACTGTTCCAGGACTGGAAGAGCTTTGCCCTTTGAAGGACTGGGTACATAACTACACAAATAATTAATACAAACTAATGCTTGACATCAAACATGCTTTCTGAAATGTGCATTTAGAAAAGTAAAAAAATTGTATGACTAATATAAAGGAAATGTAAAATGCAGATTAATTACTCTGTTGCCCAGGGACACACACATCATTTTTCCTCTCCCTAAGGTTTCTTTTACCAGATGTCAGGTTGTTAAGTGACAAGACTTTTGGCTTAGCAGGAAACTCAGAGCTTACTCCATGTTCCAATTGCAGGAAGCACTACTACAAGCACTACCAACCATCTAGGTACAGAGAATGAAGAGGAGAGGGCTCATTAAAGAGAAACACAAATGGCTGTGAAGAGTTCAAAAGGAAAAAAAAAAGAAAGAAAAAATGTTAATAAAAGGGATTAAATGGAATCAGAAAGCTCTTGTGAGTTATCACAAGCAGAGGAGAAGGGATTCTAAAAAAAACCACAAATCAAAACAAAACCAAAAAAACCCTGGTAAGTGTTCCCTATGTGCTTCTATGATTATTATCATATTAAAAATAAAGGAAGTGTAAAAGAAATCCAAATAACTCGCAGGAACTCCACTGTAGATATAATAGCTGACATTTTTCAGAAGGGATTAAAAATGGCATAATAAGGGAAGGAGAACCTTAGCAGGGACTGAATATTGTTAGGAGAGAAGAGGCAAAACTGAGGAGAGGGAAAACAACATAAATAGGAGAAAACTTCTGGACAGCTGATGAGCAGGAAAACATTCTTGTGAGCCATTTAAAACAAAGGTGGTCAAAGTAAGTGACCTGACTGACCAAGTAACACACCAAAGGGCACGTCCTTTCCATCAGCAAAAGTCTATTTCAGAGTATGTTTTAATGTCCTAACTGGGATATAAAGGGTCCTTCCTTAGCACTGACTGCAGTTTCTCGTGGCAACCCATGGCAAGAACTTGACTTTCAATTAAGCAATGATTCAAAACCAAAGCAGAGTACAGGTCAGAGCAGCAAGGTTAACGTTTGTCTGTCAGGGGTGACTAGGGCAGCAGCGGGACCATCTCTCAGTGCTAAGAGAGCCTCTGCCTGAGTCCCACTTCCTTCCAGTTATAAAGGCTCAGTCAGAAATGCACGACACGCAGGTGTCATCCTGGCAGCCCTGCAGACTGCATCGATGCTGAGCTCTGGCAGGGTGGCAGGCCCTTATCATATCCAAATCAATGAACAAACTGGCTTTTGGGAAATCACTGCCTTCTCTCTTGGAAAGAGAGTGAAGGGGAAATCAGGACTTTATTTTTTAAAAAAAGAAAAAATAAAGAACAAAAGCAATGATTTTTTAGGACTAAGTTATAGACTGCAGAGGCGTCTATACACACTCTGTTAAACTCGTGGTTAGCAATTATATCAAGCCTTGTCCATTCTCCTCTAATTTAGCAATACTTACTCATAAATGAGAGAGGCCATTTCACTTCCTCTGATTTTAGAGCAGATTGTAGTTTAAAAACTACAAAAGGTAACTATATCAAATGAGCACTGGCTACAGCATCCTTCTGCCTGAGGACATACATAAAAGGCCCCTAAATCTTTCAGATTCATGCCTCCTACAGAGAGCAGAGCACACAGCAATGGGTTTTCTAATGGCTCCACTTGAACACAACTCAGACATCATATATGCATTGGATTCATCCACCTGACAAGGGCAAAAAGTGTTGGTGTATTTTCATGAAATATTTGTATTTCAGATTTGAGCCTGAGTTACTCCCTTTGCTGACTTTATTCATAGGGAACTAACTTGGTTTTATTCTATATCTGTTCTCACTGGAGAGATAACAGCAAGATGGACAAATAAAATAAACAGTGGGTGTGTCAGGGCTGTGGGGTGAAAGAAGAGACTGAGTTTGTGAGGAATCACCATTAGGGAAATGGCTTTGCAGAAGAGCCACGGTTTCAGGTGGCTGTGAATGCAGGCATGGTGGCACTCAAACACACTCCTCATTCTGCAGAACCACCTGGAGAGCCATGCAAACCTAGCACTGGGGAGTGTCCTTCTACAACAGGCAACAGCTCCTTGAACACACAAACCAGGATAGGCAAAAACCAACCCAGCACCACTGCCACACGGTCAGTCAGGTACAGTGACTCTGTCCAACTAGCGAGGCAGGCACGCATGCTCTCACCAGGCAGCAGGAAGCAGTGAAAAGCTCTAAGTAGAGCACATCCATTGCAGACACCTTTAGGTACTTGTCTGTGTACATGATGTTATTTCTAAAGGACACTGGGAAACAAGGAGATAGCAGCATTCAGTGTTAGTCGCGGTGTGAAGCAGCAGAAACGGACAATCAGGGTGCTCCAGCCACTGTAAGTGTTCAGCTGAAGAAGGAGAACTGACAGAAAGTCGGAAATTCAGAGCAAAGGCTTTGATCCAGGTCCCACTGAAGTCAATGGCAAGCCAGTCACCCTCCTCAGTGTGCTTCCCATCAGGCTGCAGCTGTGCCCTACGGAAACACGGCCAAATGCACGTGCCAGGAGGACAACAAACATGATCCTTCACAGGAAACCACGAGAGGAGTAACTCCTGGTAACATTCTCTTCACTGTATCAGTCAACTACAGAGACTGGTGACATGACCTAAAAATGGGCGTATGTAGCTTGGCTTTTTATTCAGCCATTTAACAATTCTGCACAGATGAATATTAAAGGAGATTTTCACCTCTCCACAGTTGTGTTAACGGAGACAAAGAGGTATTGTGTCAACAAACACCCGGTCTGCCAAGTGCAGATCATCTCCTTTGGGAGGGTGTTCTGTGCAGGATACAGTGTGCCAGTGATTGGACCACCAAGGCCACACAAAAAGGCATGTGGCATGAGAAGTGAAATATGCTGGGTCTGTGCTGTTATTGTACGAGTTCCAGTACGGTGGCACAGTTGGGAAAATGGGGCTCTGCAACCTCCTTTATCTACACAGGTAACAGCTGAAACTAAACCCATCTACAGTGGTTTGCGCTGGATTATTTCTGGGAGGTTTTCTTCCTTCTTTCTAATAACACTAAACCATGCCACCAACAAACAAAGTGTATTGTTAATTAAATCAATGGTTAAAAGAATCTAGGAATGTATAAGGAGCTTTGAAATTATTTTTTGCAGCTGACTTACTATGTGTCCAACATTCTTTTCTTATAGAGGACACAGCAGGTGGGAGAAACTGGACATCTACTGCATGAGGAGAGAAACAGGGCCACGTGTAACAACTACTGCTAGTCAGAGTAGTTTGGTTTTGTTTGACTCTTGGCTAACATGCACTACCAAAACACTAAAGCATCCTAAGTGAGGTAAGAGAGGAGGATAAACAGGGTGGGTGAGAAGTGCAATGTATTAAAGAAAGAAATGATGCAGAAGTTCACCTGCTGTTGTCATGATCAAGACATGGAGAAGAGCATCTGCAATAGAATAGATGATTTAACATCAACAAGGAAAAGAAAGGAAAAAAAAGAATGAGTTAAATGAAATACTGAAATATTGGAAAAATGAAACAGATTTCTAGGCTAAAGCCATGAACATACACATATATATATGCATATTCATTACAAGGTGAGAAGGCAGGAGAGAGTATGAAAAACAAGCCTACATAAACACCCTTGGTTACAGATGGTTCCTACTACAGCAGTGAAACTGGAGTGATCTGGTTTCTCTACACACGCTCTCACACTGCAGGTCAGGGACCGGAAAGGGACAGTTAAATTCTGTGTAAACCTTTCAGCACCAGGTTGGGGAAATGCTGCTGGGTTTAGGTGTCCACATCTAGCACTGGGGCTATGGTAAACCTAAGGTAATTCCAGACAGTGCTTCTGCAAGACAACAAATCATTATTTGCTTTTCTTCAAATTTCCTACTAACACATTCTGCCCTCCACGTTCCTCCATTTCAGCATGTTTCTTGTCCTCCTTTTGTTCAGCACTACAGCATGACAAACTGCAAACACTCAGTTTGACCTGTTTAGGCTCCTAGCACTGTGTCACAGGGCCACTTAGTTTTCTGATGTCACTTTTATTATCTGTATCTCCATTGCCATTTTCTTCTGCTGACACCAACAGCCATTTGCTATCAGTGAAACACACCCACTGCTCTTCCTCATTGCAACTTGTAATCAAGGTCATAAAGGCTGCAGTGTAATTTGAAATCATTTATGCTTCCAGATTTGAGAAATGACTATCAGCTGCTCGCTGCCAGGTCCTGTTTCCATAACTATTTCCAGGAAATTCATCTCACATGGGGGAAAATAATATTATGGATTCAAAATGCAACACTTGAAATATATTTTGTTTACCTTGTTAGCAAGGATCCAGTCTCCTTTTTTGCAGACATGCAGCTAAGAATGATAATTCACATTATTTGTCACAGTTCGAGCTGCCCACTCCCTCATCCTTCTCCCTTTTCCATTGAGAGAAGTAACTCCCAGAAAGGCAAATTCACTAAATATCCCAACTGTTTAATTTTGTCAAACACAAATACTGATACACTTGGATCATCTGTGAGTCAAATCACGACTTCTTCATCAAATTATATAAAATAAATCATTTATGGTAAGCAAGTCAGAGTTGGAAAAACTGCAGAGCTGCTACATATCTTGCTCTAGAACACAAAAGCAAATTAAAATCAAAGCATGAACTCAAAAGCTCCTACCTCACAGCCACACGTTCCTGACCATATGTCAGGTCTGCCTCTCTCCTTACCTGCCATACCTGTACGTATTTGGCAGTAAAATTCTTGGAAATAGAATCTCTACAACATTTCTTTTTCTGTATCACCAGAACCCAGGTATGAAAAAAAGCTGATTCTGCACATAATTCATACTTCCAAATCTTACAGTCAGCCTTATCTTTACCATTCACAATTAACCACTGTGGGAGACAGAGACATAAGAATATGATACTGTCAAGCAGTGTCTAAATGCTGCAAGTGAAAAGAAATCTTCCAATTTGGTGCTGGTTTTGCCTTCCAACTTCATAAAAATGTGTTCTTCCACAATAGGACATGATGAGGTGTGACATTACAACTGTGAAAGGCATTTGCATTTAAGCAGGCATTAGATCTCTCTCTTAAACACCTAACATGATACCTAATATCCCCCTAATGCTGCCAGCAAAGGGATAAAACTCCATCTTACTGGATATTTAGCACCCAAACATTCCAGCATGTTCAGAGATCCTTACACTTTGCTCAGTGTGGAAGATCAGGCTGTTTTATCAGAAGAGGCAAATCTGATTTGCTGAAAGGAAGTTCAAATGCAGAATGTATACTTTCACCTCCAGCCAATGGATGAAACTACTCAGAAATTCACCTGTGTAAAATGACCAGGTGTCCATGCTGAGATTGTGAGTGCCAAGAGAGTGTTACCTCTTAAGAGAGAATCATCTCCTTGTTCTCAAAGTGTCTGCCAGAGTTTCTGCCCAAACACCTGCCTTTTCTTTCCTTAGTGATAAAATTATCAACATATTGAAACAACAGCTACATTTAAACTTTAAATGGACGGTTAAAACATTTTCCCCTTCTGAAGTTTCAGCCACAGGAGAAGTTTTCCTTAGTTACACAGAGGCTGGAATATATGCCTGGGAAATTGCACACCAAGACAAGAGATCTCTTCAAATGTAATCCTTTTGCTTGGGGGGTTACACACTGACCCACAGAAACACTTCCCTACAGTGAGAGATCAGCAGAACCCAGCGACAGGGCTTAGCCCCTGAAGTAGTGCAGGGAGGGAATAGTGTCTTGGTTTGGTTTTTCTCAGATTGCACAGAATACAAAATTAAGATCATCTGTGCCAAAGAAATTACTGTCCAGTGCTTTGCTGGTGTGTTTTATTATAACAACATGGTGTAAATTCAATACATTTCCAGTGTCTTGGGCAAAACCAAGGCCATACCCTTGCTTAAAGCCACTACCAGAGTTTATATAGGATTTCTGTGCAAACACCAAGCGTTTTGTTTCCTGACAGACACACACCACTTCACTGTGTGCACCTGAAACAGCAGTGTGGCTGGTTCATAAGGACCTAGAAACAGCGTGTCTGTGTGTGAAGGAGGGCGTAGGTGACGAGAGGGGTATAAATGACAAACATATTCGTTGTTGTTCCAGCTAACTGAATGCAACAGTCATGCACACAGTACTTGTGCAATCGTTTCACCTTAAAATAAGGTCTTAAAGTGAAACTCTGGTCATCAGTGTATTTTCCTAAAAAAGAGATGTCAACAAGATGCACCCCAACCCTTTATGGCAACTGAATGAGTCGGACAGATCTGAACCAGATAAAAATGCAGCGTTGGGCAGTCTTTGCCAAAGGCTGAGTAACCCCTGTTACAGGTCTCTTTATTACAACACTTGGTGCCTAGGTAGTTGGTATGTACAAAAAGAACAACGTGATTTGTGTGGTGTTAAATGTCACTATTTCATATGAGGCTGCAGAGAGCGTTGTTCCTGTTAAAATCAGATGGTCTTGTCCTACCGCTACCATCCTGGTCATCCAAAAAAATCTAAATATCAGTAACACTTTGAAAAAAGAAAAACACAAAATGACTGCATATCCAATAAACACACACTGCTCTTCTATAAAGTATTTAGCTCATCCTCTGCAGTCACAGGAAAGACCTACCTTTCTGAAAGTGAAAAGCAGTGAATCCTTTGGGAAAAGTCTGTGAACTATTTAGGGTTAGAATGAACCAGGAAAAGCATTTTAAAGCTTACATACTGACATGTACATAAACACAGACATACTGTACATATCTGCATTTAACTTGTTAGTCTTAGAGCTCAAGAAAAGCAAATCCAAACAGCAGCCAAGTATCTTGCTACCAGCTAACAAACTCATTTCTCATGTATGTGAGAAATCAGTCCACTGCAGTTCTGACACTGCTGTTCCTCTCCTGGACCAGCACTGCCTGTCACCCAGTGAGCACTCCTGTGTTGCCTTTTTTAAAGCTACAGACTGTGAGATCGTTGCAAACTCATTGAGATAAGCAAAAATATTCTCTTTCTCCTTGTGCCATTCAGCCATGCTGCGTACAACACAGCCCCCAGCAATGAAAAGCTTTCTCATGACATCCAGTTCTTATTAATTCATCTGCACACGCCTCACCAAACCTGATGGCAGGACACAAGGGTAGAATTCAGTGTAAAGAATTAAATTACTTAAAACACAGTAAGTAAGAGCACTTAAAACAAAGGCACTCACCAATTTTGAGGCCAACTAGGGTAAGCTTTGCAAGTATGAATTTGGCTGGGCCTGCATTTTGACCTGTGTTACTCCATTTCAATGATCTTGCCTAAATGCAAATGCTTACACAGAGTCAGCTGTAAGAATACAGCAACACAGAGCCATGGGCACAGCACATGACGCTGAGGCTGCTTGTCTCTTACACTGTACGTGACAAACACTGGAGCTGATGCTTGCCCAACCTACTTCACTAGCATAGGAAGTACTCCTGACGTGATTAGGCCCTTGGTCTCCATTATCACTAACTTTTAAAAGGCACTGTATTTCTTTCTCCAGAAAATTCACACAAGTGCATGCATGGACGTGTCAATTGGCTCACCCACTCCTCCTGACCCTGACTGAAAGCTCACTGCCTTGCAGCCATTGCAGTGGAGAGTCGTGGTACTCAGGCTTGCCTGACTGTCAGAGCTTAACAGATCAAAACCATTTACTCACAACTCTAGGAAGCAATCAATTAAAACAGAACTCCCAGTGAAGCATTAGTTGAAGCTGCTGCCACTGCAGGTACTCTGTTTCAGGTTTTTTAGCATAATGCTAATGGATACACTCACCCTGAATGAATAGGGCTGGAAGAAAGAGCCACATTGTCCAAGTTTTCAGGGCCCCAGCTTAAGCGACAGGAATTCCTTTCAGCTTCTTTGGCCAGAGTTGTTACCTTGGTAAGCAAAAAACCCTCCTTTTTACTACAATAAAATTAATTAATCCACGAAACAACAAGAAGATGTATTTTGCACAGCAGTGCCTAAAGTCTTTAAACTTTTTTCCAAAAAGAAAACAAAGGAGTAATAATAGCATTAAGATATTAGAAAGCCCTTATTGTAACATCTTACACTTGCTCAAAGTGGTCCCACTGGAATCAATGCTGGGATCTACCAAAGTGGCAGTTCCTAAATCCCTTTTTTGCTTGTTTGGTTCGTTTTTTAACTACCAAGATAGGATCTTTGGGGACAATGGCCTTGAGTTCATTAGATCCCCTGAATATTTAGCCCAATGGCAGTTAGCATAATTAAAAAATCAGTTAATGGAGAACAGTATAAGAGCAGTCCCTGTGTTATTATAATCACACAGCTTATCCAGTTATTTTGGAATAGAGTTTAATATTGCACAGCATAATATGCCATTAAATATCAATGGAAATTAGAGAGATTTATATTAAAATAAAGCAAGCAGCATACACCACATGGTCTCCTCAGTACAACTGAAACCATGATCCTTCTCTGTTCCTGTGTTTATCCAACATAGAGAGAACTGGCTTACCTGCTGGCTGGGGATGACAACCGTCTCGTCGATCATGGCACTGTCCCTCAGGTAGGAGGCATGGCTCAGCGTGTGGGACCTGTCTGAACTGAAGGACCGCAGGCTGCCAGGTTGGTAGGATGCCATAGCAATGGATCAGCAGCACAGATGATGTTGCAAAGGTGTCATGATAGATCGAGTGGGAGAATGAGAAAAGCGTGCTATTAGCAACATGATGTAGCTTCCAGGGGGAGCAGGGAAGAGTCACAGGGGGAACAACAGAGCTTGACAAATCTGTGCTGTGCTGCCTTGCTGACCAGGGGCCACAAAGCCTTCTGACCAACTTCTTTCCTTCAAAATGCAGAACCTAGAGATTAGTCTAGATAAGAGCTTATTTTATATTTACAAATACTTTATACTTGGCTTTGTGGCGTGATAGAAAGAGCATGAATTTCCTTCTTTCTCGTAAGAAAGAGCATGAATTTCCTTCTTTCTTAAAAGAAAGAGCATGAATTTCCTTCTTTCTCATAAGAAAGAGCATGAATTTCCTTCTTTCTTAAAAGAAAGAGTATGAATTTCTTTTAAGTAAGGCTCTTTGGAGAAGCTCTCTCTCCTGCTATGTCACACAAGCAAACCCCTAAGGAAATCCAGAATGCTAACATCTGAAGAAAAGCTGAAATGACTCATTCTGATCCTTTCTTATGATTTACTCTCCCCTCTTAAAACTGTAAGTAAGGAAGCTTGGCACTGTCCCCTGGAAGGTACACACAGCAAGGTGAATTGTGGCCAGCCGCAAGCTCCTGTGTGAAACACAACTGGATGCCAAGAGCATCTTCAGAGAGGCAGTCCAGCCGAGAACCCTGGCTGCTCTGCACTGCAGGACACTGGCTGCTGGAGCAATGGCAGACGCGAGGCAGTGCAGAAGCTGCTCCAAGCGCTGGCTCAGAACGCGCCGGCAGCACCCACTAGCAGAAGCAAAGAAAGTCAAGTAAGCCACCACGGAAGGACACATGGAAGTAAACGGGGTTGCTGCTACCAAATAGCCCTAGTTCTGTCCTTTAAGTATTTCCTAGCAGCAGGGATGTTTAACAACAGATCAGCCACCGCCAGGTGCTGTGTGTGTGCTGTGTGATGCTGTTCGGTATCTCCAGGAACAGCACACGTGTCACTGAAGGAAGCAGTTTTGTTTTCCTGGCTTACACATCCATGAGTAGTCCTCACAGTGACTAACACTCTGGATCAGAACAATAGGCCATTTAGCTAGATACACACATTCTTAAGGGATAATTAAGTTTTCAGCAGTTAGCAATGAAATGTCATGTGTACATTATGGACACGAGATTTGAGTGCCTGAAATGCAGATCTGGTTGGAAATCATATTTCACCATCTGATTCAGACCAGTCAGCCTTCTTTAACAACAGCTACTTTCACTCTAGTTTGGGGTTTTTTTGATCCATTTTTTGAAGCAAATGGTTATCTTATTTTTATTAGAAATATATGACATCAAAGAAAAATCAAGCCTATTGATCACTGGCTTATACCAATGGCCTCCTTTGCACACTGGATGGCCTGGACCAAAGTCAGGTACTACACAAACATCAGCCTTAGGAAAGTCTTGAGAGAAAACCAAACCAACAAGAACTGGTCTCTCTTACATGCCATGAAATGCCTTCCACCTAGACAAGGGGAAGAGGTGAGACATGTAAGGCTGGTTTACTGGAATTGTGCATTTCTGGAATAAAGTTCTCATCCCACTGAAACAACCAACACAATTCCAAGAGGGACAGAAGTTCACCCTAACTGTCTACAAAGAAAATTGCAGAAAAGAAAAATGAAAGGGAATCTTGACTGAAGAGTATTTTGGTTAAACCTTTTGGGGTGAAGTGGGCAGGCAGAGTAGACCTTGCTTGTTCATAACAACAGTACTTCAGTGAACATGTGTTCTTTGGTCACAAAATAAGCCTCAGTAGCAGACCCCTTTTGCCATCATTATCCTTTATTCATTTCAGTGTTTGACACTTGCAGAGCTGCTTCGCTGCGCCATGCAATGCTTGGAAGAGGTTCACCATCCAAGCTGTAGGTTCTGCTATTCAGCTAGTGTCATCTGGACAGGTACACCATGGGAGGAGGCATGTACTAGATTTGACTGGTTATCTCTGTGGTGACTTGGTTCATATTCTCCTGCCAGCACCTGGCACTGCTCCTACCATCCCTACAAGTAGCCCAGCACATATCCACTGTGTAGAGTACCTGTATGTAAGCTCCAGTAAATATCCTCCATGTATAAATGCATTGAGGGTATGGACTGACTTTATAGGCAAGGTGTGCACAAGCTTGACTGAGGTCTGCAGTAAATTAGAAGTTTAAATTTCCTACTACACTTAATTTCCAAACTAGTGTTCAGATGGCACCATGCCTCTTCTGCACCAAAAAACCAGCAGTTACAAGGTGTGGGCTTATGAGCCTTAGAGATGAAGGTACTGACTCAAGCAGCAGTCCAGTTACAGAATGGTACGGGCACTGAACAACACTTGCTGTTTGTTATTGTAATGAGTCTTCAGGAACTCTGCTTTGGGTTTGGGTTTTTAACAAACAACCCTAAATTGCAGAGGCAAAACTAATGCCTAAATACAGATTGTTTCCAAGTCACAGGGTTGTGGGATTAACAGCACTCTGCTCAGCCCCAGAGACTGAGCTGTGGAACCCAGGGACGCCACAGAGCTCCTGAAGGTCAGAGCGTGCCTTGGGCCTGTGTCACTCGCCTCTTCTGAGCCCTGAACAGAGCCCAGGTGGCACCCAGGGAATCAGAGCAGCACGCCCCAGCCAAGTTTCCAGTCTGGATGACTGGGAGGCTGTGGAGCAGTACACATTCACTTGCCAGCCTAGACAGAGCTCTAGCCATTCCTAGTCCCACTGAGTGCATCCCTTCTTGTGGGAGGTTTCAGAAGCTGGGAAAAGCACCTGCTCTGACTGAAACCTGTATGGATCAGCCTTGAAAACGTTCCTCTGTGTGAAGACTGAAAGCCTGTCACACCGTGACCTTTCTAGAGAGAGGATTGTTGGGTCAGCATCCACCACTACCTATCATCCTCGCTGGAGACCGTGGCCATCTCCAGCAGCAGCGCTGCTCATCTGGTTCTCCAAATGGGCTTTCCAGCACGCAGCAGGCCTCCAAAACGGATGAACACAGACAGGTGCCATAAAAGCACACAGAGACAAGACGTTGTCATGCCGTGTCATACCTACCTGGGCATGGTGCTAGTGAAAGCATGCGGAAACGAATGAAGGCGAGAGGGAAATAAAATAAACACGGCAGATGGTTACAAAAGAAAAAGAGATGTCTTTAAATCAATCCTTTTAATGTGTAAAATCACATGAGTCTAGACTGTTAATACTATTTTGCTTTACTGAATTTCTTGAAAAAAACAAAGTCAGTATAATGCAATGAAAATTATATTAAAGCAAAAGCAAAATAATTTAAGCAGTCTCTGTGAAAATTCTTACAACCAGCAACCTGAGAGTGACAGAAAATGACACCATGGAGCTAGAAAGATGTACTTTTCTCTTTCATTCTTTCTCCCTTTATAATTTTCCTTCCTTTCAATAGAATCACGCTTGATACAGGATGTGAAATAATTTTCATACAACACAAAAGAAAACATCAATTACACGCCAGTGGAAATCTACTGAAATCCACTGACAGTATTTACCAGCTAAAATATTCTGAACAGGGGCAGAAACTGGCTTAGCACTTCCCTACCCAATCACTTCTACACAACATCTTAAAACTAAAAAAAATAAACACTTTGTTAGCATTGAAAGCACATGATAAAAGGTTTTAATTTTTAAGCATTCTGATGGAGTTCAGCAACATCCTCCCAGACTTGAAAAGCCACACAGTCACTGTCAGTGGCTTCACTAAAGCTGTCTAAAAACCAACAAAAACTCCAAGCTCCCAAGACCTGAATGGTGAGGGATGTGCACAGGCTGTGAGCAAACCGAACCGCTTCCGGACACCTTTTGTTCCGGGAGCCATTCATGGCCTGCTGCAGTGAGCGGAACGGACCCTCCTGATTTCACTGAGCTTCAGACATGCTGCCAGAATAATAATCAGGACTGGAAAATGGGGTGGATTAAAAATGCCTTCTGTTGCCAAGATCTCCACTTTTTTGGTTTTTTTACTTTTTTTTCCTTCCCCCCTTCAGTGAAGCCCGGTCCCAAAGGCAGTGAGTCTGGAGACACTCCTGATTTACACTAGACACTGCCATTTGCAAACAGGGATGCCTGGGCAGCCTGTTCTAAATTAGAGCTGGGTGTTAACCTGCCAGCCTGAGTCTGCACTGACACTCACTAGAAAAGGCTCTCACCCTGAAAAGAGAACGCTGTATTTTTTGCAGACCATAGTGACATTCAGAAAAAAAAATAATAAATGAAAGCTACAGGCATCATTATTCCACAGATACATCCAGGCTGGGGTTCACTTGGTAGGTACAAGCAAATCAGTATTTCTGGACTGAACACACATTCTTTTTTCTAATTTTTTAAAAACTTATTTACCACATAAATCCTGTGCTGTGCCAGTAAAAGGAAAACCCTTCTCTTCCCTGCTAATTCATCCATGATGACACAAAATGAATCAGTGTGCTTGCTGACCATATACTCCCTGCCAATCCCACGTGGAATGACCAAATCCATCGCTCCTTTCCTTCTATCTACAGCCAGCAAACTAAGAATCAGCTCACCTAATGCTGAAACACCCTGTCCACCCTGCCACCCATCCCCTGCCTCAGGACAGGAGGGGATGGGGATGATGCACAAGCCAGCTAGACTCATCTTCCTGTGCCTGACCACAAAGACAATCAAGCAAGCTGTGTTTTGGGTTTTTTTTCTTTTTCAAGAACCCAATAAGAATCACAAATCCTTCATCAGACTCTGACTACAGCATTAGTGCCAAATGTCTTCATTTCTGGTCAGGAAATATTCCTCCTGACCACACCTTCTTCCTACCAAGTGCCACAACGACATGCCTAAAAAAGAACTGTTGACAAGTGCACCCCAGGTCTCCCTTGAGTTAATTAGGCTCTGAAAATGTGATGTCCAACAATTATGTGCAGAATTACCATCAGAAAAGATAACGTGTCCAGGCAAATACCTGTCAGATCGGCCTCCTTCCAGGCTGTACCTTAGGTAGTTCATACCATCCAAGAACTGGCTGCTTGGTAAAGAGTCATCTCCCAGTTCTCTGAGGTCTTCTGGCCTAAGGTACTCTCCTCCATCTCCTGTCATTGTGTCATCACCTTGAAACCAATGAGAGAAGGGACAGAGATAAGCTGAGGTTTCATTTACATGTTGGGACCTAACAGCTGAATGGCACAAATATCAGGAAGGCATTTTCCACTCAGGAAACACTGCAAACCACAAGCAATTAAAGTATTTAATGAAAATGCCACATCAAGCAAGATTTACAGAGAAAAAACAAAAGAAATCAAAGTGATTAATCAATTAATCTAATTTTTGCTGTTGCACATACAGGTAAGGGACAAATCTCTTTGCTGCTCTCTAAAGCACGGTCTCGCTGTTCCTTTACCCATGTTAGCTCTCTGGAATCACAGCCTGACAGTTTATGATCACATATAACCACTTATTTGACTGAAAGCTACGTGTTTTACCTTGAAAAGGTATTTTCTGTGGCCTTAGGCTTGACAGGTGCAAATCCTAATTTAAACTCTCCTTTGTCCCAACTCCAAATCATCTGAGGCTGTCTCACCCATGTTCCAACATCCTTCTGTGGTCAGCAGAATAATTCTTATTTCTAAAACATGGCACTATCCAGAAACTGGGAAAAAGCTCACATCCAGAGATGGTCATGATGGTCAATCAGAAAGGTAATTCCTACTGAATCGAAGCCTCAATGATCACTGGGTATCTGACACAGTAACCTTTTTGCATATACTCTGAGTGACAGGGTTTAGCTTTTTTTTCAAGTGCAAAATTCTTTTCCCCAGGACATTCTGTGGATGTGAAGTCACAGTTTGCTTTTCCCCAGCAGACTAACCGAACAGATTACTGTGCCAAGCAACATGTAGATGTTTCTCCTCATTCCCATTTGCAACACGGTCTCTCTCCACAGCTTCTGCCTGGAGAATTCCACCCTTTTCCCAGTGGTTAATTACTACTGAAGAGTCTGCCAGAGGCTTGGTGTGGCCCACAGAACCGCACAACGTGACCCCAGGCCGCCAAAATCTTCACACTTCCTCATTTTCTGAGCTGTGTGGGCCAGTGTGAAGAGCCTGAAGTCCAGTGCCATGAAGCAGAGGGAAGGGTCTGCAGGGGTTACGCACTCCAGCTGCAGGAATTGCCCCAATACACCAGGAAACACACAGGACTGTACAGGCCACTATGTGGTACCCACGCTACTCAAACAGAACTCCTTTGGGCATCAGGACAGCTGCCACTCGCCTGTTTTCAAGTCTTAATACAGCAAAACTGCAAAAAACCCAATTATTGTTGCTGCTGCTATTCCTGGTAGAGCATCTTCCTCCTCCCTGCAAAGTGTTCCTGCTATTACAAGCCATAGGAGTGGTGCTCACTGCTGAAGGAGGAAATCTTTATCTTTGTTTTCATTAAACAAATCAAACTAGTTTTTCTAGCTTGATGTTTCAGCTACATAAATAAATAATTTATAATTTGTCATCTAAGTCACCTTTGGGGGTTTTAAGATTTGTGGCATACAAAAATATTACATGTAAAAATGAGACCTAAATCTTTTCAGTGTAACAACAAAAGCTCTTGAAATTTCCATCTGCCCACATGAAGAGGGAGAAACTGGGCACAGTTTCACAGAAAACAATAAAATGCATTTAATCACTGCATGTTTCCTGTCTTCTGACAGATGATGCCTCCTGTTTCCTGGGAATGTCACATTAGAAAGCACGGGGCTTAGTGAAAACTTGGAAGATATTAAGGCAACGCTGTTAATCAAACAGTACAAAGAATTTCAAGTTGTATTTCAAATAAAGGAGATACTTATAATCACGCCAGACATTCCAGGCAACAAAGGCATCATCTCCACCACTTTCATCACAGCCACATCCTTTCAAAAAAGAAAAAAAACCCCAAACTCTCCTCTTATTTCAGCTTTGGCCTCTCATCTAAGCGTTGTCAGTGAGGGGTCTAAGGAACACTGGCTGTTTGATGTGATGGGAACATCTGCACACAGGAACCAGGATGTCCATGAGCAGTCAGCCCTGTTCCTACCACGGCTTCAGAGCAGGACTCTTGGTAACAGCTCACTTCCCAACACACCAGTCCTGAGTGACTGGACTAGAAGTTCAAGTCACTCCTCGCCAAGCCCTTGTGCCCCTCTGCTTTTCCTTGATGAACTCCCAAAGCAAGTAGTGCCTTCTTGTATAGGAAGGGAGAAAAATATATGTATTTAAGTCTAAATGCTTGTGTAGCACCATAACATTGCATACAGCTGTGGTTTCCCCACTGTCTCAGTTCCTGCTCTGCAGGGCAATTGCACACATGCAAAGGGAATTATCTGGAGTCTGTGTAACAAGCAGTCACTCATCCTGCCAGCAGTCCTGTGCTGTTGAAAAGATCTAACGTGGCTTTATTCCTGAGCCTCACTCAGTTCCAACACACCCAGGCATCTCATCTGCTGAGAGGAGTTCACATCTTCAGCTGGCCATGAGCTTCCTCACACAACAAAGCTTACTAGATGGGAGTTTTGTGGCGGTACAAGCAATCAAGCTTTTCAATCGTGGTAAAAACAATTCCTCTGCCATCACATTCCCCATCAAATTAACGACATTAATGTTTTCAGCACTTAATAACCAGTCTGTGAGAAACACAGCCCCTGCCAGTGATGCTCCAGGATTTGCAGTGGCCATCTATGAACTGAAGGGGGATGAGTTACCCACTTAGTGATCTATCTTCTATGTACTTGAGAGAATATCTTTCTTTCTTCAGTGATACCAACAGACTTTCAGAGGTTTATCTGACCGGGGAAAACACACTACAAAACACTGGGTGAGCTGTGTCCCAGATAAAGCATTCCTGTTCAGCCTTGGCCTCATCACTGCTCCTGCCCATCTCTCAAATATCTCCACAAATTTTGTCCAAATCTGCATTTCTGAATTATGTAACCTTCTTCAGGGCAGGTTTGAAAGGAAATAAAATGCACTAGAAGGAGGAAACAAGTAAATGGACACTCTTGAATGAAACAGTGAGGATTTTACTGGTAAGGACTCTGGGACAAGAAGTAAAAATAATAATAATTAAAAAAAAAATCCCCAAGGCTATGTATCCATTTATATTTAAACAAAAAGTGGGCAATAGCTGAGTCCCTGCACTTGCTGCTGCTGTTATTTATTTCTTTGCAGAGTGCCAATAACTTCCAATACAATGGGTGGCTTTTCCAGAGCATAACACACAAAGAATTGTGGTCCCACTGCACTCTCAGCAACCAGTTAGTCCATTTATCTGTTTCCAGTGGCCAAACTAACACCCTGGAACAAGATGCAAGATCTCCCAAAAGCAGGAATTTTGTACAGGTTTGTAACACTTGGGGTTCTTTTTTTTCCCTCCTCAGAAGGGGGATAGAAAATCAAAGGAGAGAGATCTCTTGAAGCAAGGATGGACAGAAAGGGTGGGACTGGCAAGGGCCAGGTTGCAGGGATAGCACAGGTTTAGCAGGTTCCAGGCCTGTGACTAGAAAAAAATGAGAAGGGGATATGGACTTGCTAAACAAGGGGCTTAATTAAGTGGCTTAAATTGCAAAACTGGAGACCCAGCACTTTGCAGGATTGGATCCAAAAAAGGGAAAGAAAGGATGGAGATGGAATGGGGAGGTGAAAAGATGGTAAATCTAAGAATCAGAAAGGGAAAATTAAACTTGTTTAATTTAATTAATGGATTTTAATAAACTTTAGGGTTTAAACACTGTGCTTAAGACAAGGAAGGCCTGATACAGAAACTCCTACCAGACAAATGAAAACGGTGCTGATGGTTGTTAGTAACACCTGACACAAAGCTGTAAACCTCTGCCACAACCAAGCCAACCAAGGGCACAGCTATCTGAAGCGGTGAGGAGCGGCACGGAGATCCTTGGGCTGGTGAATCCACACGTCCCCAACTGCAGAGCTGTGCAAAGGCCCCAGCCCAGAAGCAGCAGAGCTCTGGAGAGGCAGTGTGGTACCTGAGCAAACGAGCTCTCCCGCAGCAGGGACTATTGAGCCGGCAGCAGCAGCTGGCCCGAGCTGGCATCCCCGCACAGCTCCGCACCCTGATGTGCATCCCCGGTGGCACCAGCTGGGGAACTGTCCCCCCCTGCTGTTTTGTGCTCTAGAGGCACTCCAGAAAATCCAAACAGCTACTTCTCACTGACTCACGAGACCCTGACCCTTGAGGACACTGCTGCCACAGAAAGGGAATTAAACCAGCAGCACTGGCACCACCCTGCAGAGCTTCACGGGGCTCTGAGGGAGCCTCGCACAACCGCGAGGCAGGAGCGGTCGGTGCTGCGCGTACCCTGGGATGGCACAGCCAGCCAGGCAGGAAAAAACCAGACAGAGCAGGAATCTGAACCTTCCCTACCATCTCCGAAATGCCTGGAGCTTCTTCTGTTTGCCTAGAGTGGGGAGCAAGAGGAAACTCCATTGCCAGTCCCTGTCGAAGCCACGTAGAACTGTTCCCAAAGTCTGCATTAAAACAGAGCCAACCAACCAGCCTGCAACAATCAATCCACAACTAATTAACCTTTTGCTCAAGTCAGCAACATTTGTATGACAACTCTTACTGGTCTGCTCCTCTTTTTTCTTTTCTTTTTTTTTTTTTTACATTTGATGCTGACCACATATTATTTCCATGAACCCATAACATGCAAACACAGCAATGGATCTCAACTGCTACTTTCTAAGATACCTGTGAGCAGGAAGGAAGCACCTGGGCAGATCCAGCCACTCAGACAGGAAATATTTGCCTTCCTCTAACCGAGCAGCACGGAGAAAATGAAAAGCTACTTTTGATGCTGATGATTTCACATGTTTGAACACACGCTCTGAGCATTATAAATCACTGAATGGACTGCTAAGAAGAAGAGGCCACATGCTGAGCCCACAAATCTGCTCCTTCAGTTTGGCTGAACACAAACACACTGAAACTGCAGACCCACACTGATACTGCTGTACTCTGCAGTCTTAAATTCTACAAAAGGGAGAGGTATGTCCTACCCACACAACTGATTAAATCGAGCAACTATGAACCACTCTGAGATCCAAGCAGCATTCACAAGGCAGTAGCTTTGAGGCACCCAGACAAGTGCCATTCTCAGCTTAGCAAATCAGTATTGGCTCACAGGAGAAGTGTTTCTTTAATGTTTCTAAAACAGACTAGTTTTGGGTTGTAAAATGGTTCACCACACCATTCTGGATATGCATCTATAGAGTTATCTTGTTTAGGGAAGCTTCAACAAAGGCAGTTCCTACCATTCCTAGAGTTCTGCTACATAAGTGAACTGCAAAATACAACTGCTGCATGAGAATTGTTCTGGAATTGTTTGTCAGAAAACATAACACAAGTATAGGCAAAATTGAGGAAGAAGGAAGGGAAGAAGGGAGGGAAGAGGGGAGGGAAGAGGGGAGGGAAGAGGGGAGGGAAGAGGGGAGGGAAGAGGGGAGGGAAGAGGGGAGGGAAGAGGGGAGGGAAGAGGGGAGGAAAGAAGGGAGGAAAGAAGGGAGGAAAGAAGGGAGGAAAGAAGGGAGGAAAGAAGGGAGGAAAGAAGGGAGGAAAGAAGGGAGGAAAGAAGGGAAGAAAGAAGGGAGGAAAGAAGGGAGGAAAGAAGGGAGGAAAGAAGGGAGGAAAGAAGGGAGGAAGGAAAGAGGGTTGTGATAGAACCACCAGAAATTGCTTTTAATAAATGTTTTTAAAGCCAGGCACAGTTACACAAGTTAGCCAAAATCACTGTTTTCTCTACAGATATTTTGTATGCAGCTAAGCCTACAGCTCCCCACGTAAGTGCTGCTCCCTAAAAAGAACAGATGGAGAAGGGACAGCTATGGCAAGCACAAATGTTCATGGAATATCTAAGTCCTGAAGCATCTTTAAAGGAATGTAGAATGCAGAGTTTCTCTGATGTTTCCTTGGACACTTTCAGTTCCCTGACTCAATCCTCTATTTAATGCCCCCTCACTCACTACAAGTTCCCCTGAATTACAGTTTGGTTAACAATTTAAATTTCTTTATTATTAGGCAGTCAGGAAAGCAGGGTTTCAGGTATGGTTTTGTGCACAGTTTCATGCATTGATACATGACTTCACATGAATCATCATGTCAGCTATTAGCAGCTCAATGCAGCACTTCCAGAAAGACAGAAGGGGAAGCAAATGAAAAGGAAAGAACCTGGATGTTTACCCTCTGGGATCTGCAGGGAGGGGAAAGTGCCTCGATTTTGTTTTCTTGCTAATTAAGCCGCTGCAAAACCAATTCCAGTATTTCACCGGTGGCCACTGTGGTATTTATCACATTGCTACAGTGGATGGAGATAACAGAATAAAAGCACTGCCTTTTCAGAGCTGGCCCAGACAAACCACCCCACCCTTCCTCAGCCACAGAAGCCTTGGAAGGCCATGGACACTAAGGGGCAGCTGAAACACCTGGGGTGTGCTGGGCTGCTGTGCTGCGTATGGTCAGACTGGGACCTGAAGGAGTTCTCTGCAGGAGCCATAAAGCAGATCCCACAAAGAATTCCAGGCAGGAAATGACACTGAGAGAACATACTGGGGGAAGTAATGGAGAACTCATTTAGCTTTGTGTTCCATCAGAATACTGCCTTCTTCCCAGGGAAGAGGAAAATTCACCCTAAATCGAGTAACATTGCCCATGAAATAGGCAATTTCACCCCAATAGGAAACACCCTGGGCACCAAGGAAGTCAAGCTTGTTCCAGTACACGTATCCATGGCTCCCCACAAACCTGATGACCAAGCAGACTCTGCATGCATCAAAGTGAAAAGAGGGCAGAAAAAGTCTGTTCCTTCTTCCCAAGGACACAAAGTATTTCCTAACTGTGCCTTTGTGAAACTCACAGGGCAAGCACTGCTCTGCTATGAAGCACTTCTACAAATATGCCTAAAATGTTGTGTACTGACACACAAGTCATCTTTCACAGCCACGTTGTTCCAGGAACAACAGCCAGATGTCTGCTGCCCATGGAATGGGTAATGCTCCTCTGGCTGGCAGAGCTCACTCAAATACAAAACACCTCTAAGTACTGTCAACAGCCATAAAACCTTTAGCTAATTAACATAAGTGTAAGAGCAACCAGGTTTTCTCAATCATGAGCAGGAATAATATGCAGTAGTTTTAAATATAGATTTAGATCAGATGGAACAAAAAGCAAAACACTGCAGCACAGTACTGGATGTTGTGTGTGCTGAACAGAATTTGCTCTGGCTGATGGATTTGCTGCCAAATAACAATAACATTTTGGGATTTCACAGCATTGTCTATTCTTTATCTCTACCCTGGCATTTCACATCCATGTTAATTTAGTTCTAACGTGTGAGTTGGTAATGACCACTGTAGCACAGCATGAGCAAACTCTTCTGTTTGCTGTTGGTTTGGGTTTTTTTTTAACCCACACTTAATTTTCTGATAAACTCATTGTTTTCAGTGCTTGTTTCTCCCTCTCTGTACTTGAGAGCTTGTTGTTTGCTTTTTGAACCATTTTCTGGCTACAAGATATGAGACATGGGTC
Source organism: Caprimulgus europaeus (assembly GCA_907165065.1). Next base: position 82,477,971 of record OU015526.1, read on the forward strand.
AGTGGGGGACTGGTCAGTGCTGGGTTCATGGTTGGACTCGATGATCTTACAGGGCTTTTCCAATCCAGGCCATTCTGTGACTAGTTAAAAATACATTTCCCCTTCTTAACACGCTGATGACACCTTACCTCAAGGAACAAGCTACTGCAAGTCCCCCCTATAACGCCAGTTTCTGAAGAAAATAATTCAGTGCTCAACATTGCTCAGGAAATAACAATTTAGGAAACAATATATAAGGAAACAAAGCAGCGTCTCCTGGTCATGTCCACACATGATTCCTTCTTTGCACTAACAAACGTGTGTCTGTCACTTGGGTCATGCCTACACAAGTCACCAACATCATTTATTACTGCCAGTCTGGTCAATTCTACTTTTTGTCAACAACACTGATGTAAAAGAAAAACAGCTGTTTCTTTAAAACTTTTCCCCAAATTTTTGTGACCTAACCACAATCACCTCTTTTTCATCACTGAAACGTTGACAAGTGAGCAGTATCTAGCAATTCTACCCCAACAAAAATAATCTAATTTAGATCCAATTATAAAATTGAGATTTTTTTTTTAAAGCTATATTCTCTGTGAAAGGTTTCAATGAAGAAATCCAAGTAAGACTCGTTATAAGTTTTTTTCACATTCCCAGCAACAATGTCAATAAAGCTCTAAGAGAAAAATTGAGCAGCTAACCATTATATCGAGAACCTTTTGTGTTGACAACACATGAACGAAAAAAACAAACCTAATTTTCAGATCTGCTGCTGCGTTTGCACATCTGGCACTCAGAATAAGAAAAAAAGAAGTTTAATTTTGCTCGGGGGGGGGGGGGGGGGGGGGGAACGAAAATATAAGTAATCTCAACAATACCATGTAAGCAAAAGCAACTCTCCAGAAAAGAATCTTCATTCATCTTGGCTGACCCTGATAGTATGTTCTAGCAGGAAGCCCTTTGCATGACAAACCTGACAGGGCATCTAAAGCACACAAAGTTTTAGCAAATGGGAGGTAGGTGTTGGCATATTTTCTGTATGGGTTACTTTAAGTAAAGTTTTAAGAATCGACCCTTATTCACCAGCTATTTCTCTCTGAGCAGATTTCCCTTTGTGATAGAAAGCATTGGTTACATTTTCAATACACAGCTTTTGGTTTACTCTGCAAATCAACCACCTTTGGCTACATTTTATCCTACTGGTTATAAGATAAGATGCTTAATTTAGAGTGTGAACCAATCCAGTGGTGTTTATTCTAAATTTACAGTGTTTTAGTACTCACCAACAGCAACTTCCATGAGTCTAACCCAGAACAGATACTGGCTGCAACTTTAACTTCCAGGTTTAATTAAGGAAAAGTCATTCCTTAAGTCCTGCAACTAATGAAGCCACTACTCCAGTGGAAGTACAACAGCAATGAACTCTGCCCAGACTCCACTGCTCATTTCTCATGTCATTCTTGGGCACATTATAATTTATTAATTACAACATTCAGAACAACAACTAGGGGGCTGGTTAGTTCCAGTCAAGCATTACAAAAATAGGTAAAACATCCCATTTTCTTCACAGCTCTCTGTGCTGGATGAAGCAGCTCATCATTATCCCATTCTACAACTGGGAGACTGAGATAACTGGGGTGACTCCCACAGAGTCATTCAGGAATCATCAGCAGGGCCAGACCTAAATTCCTGAGCCCTACTGGAGTGTCTGTCTGTAAGTGCTACCTTCTCAGTCCTTTGTGAGCACATGTCTGAGCCAGACTCACTAACCAGTGTGAAGGTTCTCTTTGTTGGTAGTCTGTCTACACTGAAAAAAAATTGTCTATACCAAACCCAGCATTTTTTCAGTAACAAAAAGGATTTTTTTTCCTTTTAATCAGAAACCCGATGTAATCACGTATGGATTAGCTGGGAACTGCTTCCTGGACTCTAAGATCACATCTGTGTTGTCCTTAAGCCATGCAGTAGTTCACAGATACGCTACCCTGCCGGTGATGCACACGAAGGAACGGACAGCAAACCCCACTTTTACACATTCCATACTGTGAATATGTTTCAATGATGTAGTATCACAATTTTGACTAAGTTTTAAAACTAAAAAGGAGAAAAAGGAGCAACTCTGTGAGAGGAAAAATGCCACAATCTGACACTGGGTCATTATCGTACGAATGCATAATACATAATTTATTTTATGAATTATTTAAGGACATGTGGTGATGCTGTTTCCTTTTTTAGAAACAGTGCAGCAGATTCAGTGTCCTAATCACCTTCTTTTTAAAATGACTTAATTATTTATAATTTTTTTTAAAGAAAGACAGGTGAAAAAAAGTCAGCAACATCCCCTTGTGTCTCCAGCAGGCATAGGGTTGATTCTGTAGTGACTTTTAGACGAGCATCCCTCATTAAAGAGATGCTTTTTGTTCTTTGGGTGTTGTGATTACAAATGATTTTTGAGACTTAATTGACTATTTGCACGTGATCTGTTGCTCAGTATTTGTCTACCCCTTCTCTGCAACTGAAATGCCAGCAGGAATTACTGTGCTGTATGACCTGACCTTTATGGTGGCCACCTCAGGAGCACGCTGCTTCTGAAAACGGTGTCTCACCTTCTACTTCAGCCTCTCCATTCCCTTCAGCCTGCAGAAGTAGTCTGGCCACAAAATAACTTGTCAGAACAACCAGAGGGATGAATTTGCAGACAGATCAACGCTCAGGGTTGGTTCACCACATGGTGAAACGTTTGTGTTGACGTAATGGAGCATGTGGGAAAGTGTGGTTAGAGCTGTGACAACCTTTAGCAGCAGCCAGAACTTAGTCTCAAAGAGACAGTGAAACCAGAGCTTTGGAAAGTGAACTGGACTGGAAACAGAGCAGAAGATGAGGAGCCCCTAACAGACACAAAGGAGAGCACTTCAGCAACCTGTCTGACTGGCTGGCCTTGTATTTTCCACATGAAGCACTGCACCTACGGTACTATCTCAGATGGGAGTCACAAAGAGAAAACACCAGCTGTTTACACAGCTCTTCTGCCACAGACGTAATATGTGGAACAAGTACAAAGAGCAGCATCATGCTCCTCAATACAATATCAGCATATGGGAGAGTGAAAGAAAAACCCAAAGGCTCCTGCCTTTTCTAGATTTTCCTGTGTGTCTACACTGGCTCAGCCCTAACAGAAACATCTGCTTGGGCTTAATTTTACTAATTCTGTAGATGTCACTAAAATGCATTTCACAGGAGGCTTTGTAGTAACTGCCCTTTACTGCTCTAAGGATCTCTGGGGTGCAAATTGCTTCTTGGGTGGGAATGGCTTTAAAGAAACTAAACCTTGCAGCAACACAAACAGCTAAGCCAGATACAATGACAAAAATGCACGGGGTTTTTTTTAGTGCAACTCTGTCCACACAAAGCATTTCTGCTGGCATGGATAACCTGTGGCATGGATAACCCATGAATAACCCTGCTTGAGCAACCTATGCTGATACATCCTTGGCCTAGAGAGTCACAAAGCAGGAAACACTTCCTAATGCCATGGAGTATCTGGTATGTGCAGGCACAGGCTTACAGCAGGTGAAGTAGGATTGTTCTGTAAGCATTTCTTTGCCAGCCTATGAAGTTTCTGTTATATCACTTCTTCCTTGAACCTTGCACAAAAGCTTATGAGTTCAATTTCATCTCTTCTGTTATTGGCATGGGTGTTTCCTGACAATGCACACCTGCTTCTGCACTTAACTCTGATATTTAGCATCTAAAACACACTAATCTAATTAAAAAAAAAAAAAAATCAAATGCCCTTTTAAATAAAAAATATGGTTCTGTTCAAAGGATTATTTTTCTTTCAGGTACAGGAAAAGGTAAAGAATTCTGAATAATAATAGCATTGCTAAATGTAAAATGCTGTATGAAAATTAAATAAGAATTAGTGAGACTCTCAGTGCATTCCAAATTTTCTAAGACAGGATACACAGAGCAGGACCTGACATCCCAAGCCATGCTATTTAATAGACTATATGGTCCTTCATTGTACATTGCTAAGGCTGGATGTTGTGCTTGAATTTGTTTTAGGAATACCACTATTACATTACTAACCTAACAGCACACAATTATGCAATGTAACTGCTTCCCAGGCAAAATGCAAAACACTTATCACCAGTGATGAACAAGCTCCACAGCCAGAGCTGAACTACTTACTCGCTCCAGTACTGCTCTTGTGCTCAGCTTCAGGATGATGCCATCACAGGTTGTAGCTTTACTGTGTCACGTGAATTTATTTCAGAACATACTCTGTCACTTTATAGCAGCTAAAAACACAGCACTACAGAAAACTCACCACTAGCCTCTCCTAAAGACTCTGCCATCACTTAAAGGTTCATCCTCTTCATTGAAAAAGTTTTGCAGTCTTCCTGCCCCCTGCTATTTCATGTCCCTGTGACAAGTACCATCCATGCTCAGAACTTTCGCAACATCCTGAGTGTTTTGCCAGTAGAAACAGATTTTACAAGGACAAAGTGCTTTAACTGTGAGCAACCTGCTTAGCAACCTGCAGCAGCATCACAGAGGCACCATCAGGAGGAGTGCTCAGCTCTGAGCCTTGAGCAGCAACGTGCCAGAGTACCTAGGTCCTACCTGCCAGCGACTGACAAACAGCAGGTGTCAGATGGCAACAGCAGAGGATGTTAATTCAAAGCACGGGACAGTGTTAGTCATGCTGGATGGCCACAGAGAGTTCTGCCAACATATTCAAGTTACAGGTCATAAACCTTGGGATTTTCTGGCTTCCCCTCCTCCTCCCACCTTTCAGGAAACACAGGCCCAGCAACACTTCAGAAGTGAGGGAAAGGAGCAGTGTTAGGCACCCAGACTACGCAAACTCATGGTGCTTCAACACAAAAAAGTCCAACAAACCATCTCAGTTAAACAAGAAGAGAAGGGTTGCAAGTCTTACTCCAGGAACTTCTGCTAGCAGCACCTGTGCCACTATATGCTCCACCATCACTGAAGCGCTCATCATCAGAGTGTTTGAAGGCTGTACAACACATACATTGGTTTGAGAAAAAGGAATACCCTGTGTTCATCCTGGAGAAGCAGAAGGGTGTACCAGGCTTTGCGGATTGAAAGGTGGTTAAACGGTAGTTTAACAGATTGGACTAAAACTCAACAGAGGGAACATCAGGCTATAAACAATTTAAAGGCCATTTATCACAGTAATGACACAAGTAGTTGAGTGTTTTTCAAACAGAGCAAAGGTAGCAAAAACATGCCTGACAGAAAATGTTTCAGTGATCATGATGCAGCAGCAAAGAATTTCTTCTAAGTCACACTTACCTGCTTTTGCCTGCGGCTTCACATTAAAAAAAGTAGCACCTGGAGCCTAAACATGGTATTTTTCTCAAGAGCGTAACTCATTTGTCAGCATAAATCCCATTTCAACAAGTAATACAAGCAGTTTAGGAACATGAATGCCATTAACTTCCAGTACCATTTAGAGCACAAGTCCACTTGTGTTCTTTGTAAAAGAAAAAAACCCAGCCCTGTAACCTGTGTTCCTGAATCCCTGGGACTTGTTGAAATTGTCGCTCTACAAATTACTTGCATGAAATAATAATAATAACCATTAAATGGCATAGATAAGATACTGTAATATTAATTAACACTGCCAGGAGTGAAAAAGAACTTGGAAAACTCTTGCAAATGTGTGTTTATTTCTCAGATGCCACTGTGGATAAAACCTGTAACAAGTCATTGGTGAACTTTTAGAAAGGGTCATTTTTAAGCCATTTCCTTAATCCTGGGCTGTATAAAACTGCAGTACTTCATGAATCCCTCCAGAAGGTCACAGAAATGTTCTTGGGACTTGGCTAAAGGGCACAACATACACCTCCTGTCCATAAACACAACAGACTCTGAAACCCAAGTGCCCAACTTCTTAGCATGGTGTTGCTTTAGGTCACTGTATGTATCTGTGATTCGTGTGTGCCAAGAAGCTCCCTCAAGGGAACTGCCTCCTCACCTTCCACCTTATGCATCTTCCTACACAAATGTTTCCAATTAGGCAGAACTTCTAGATATGTGTATCTGAAATGGGTGGCATTGATCCAAAAAATGTACTGCTCAGATTCCTCTTTGTGGGAGGGTCAAACCCAGATCTGGGACACCTCTATGTTTGGATTTTAAAATCTGAAGTCAGTTCTCACGTGTTGATTTGGCTCAGATCAGCTTTTTTCTGAAACAGATGTGAGGGTCCAGGGTTTTGGTTTGGGGCAACTCTTGGCATCTTTATTCAAATGCCATAATGACTAGATCATTTAAAAAAGGCCATGACATAGAACTTCACTGCAAGCACTGTGAAATGAAAATGTCCAAGTACTTAAGCAGCTATCCTGGGTCTATATTACAGGTCACATACGTGATATGGAATAGGAACTTTGCTCACCTTCTTCATCTGAAACATCCAGGACCTCAGTCATTGTCTCGGGGACATTTAGCTTGTGCTTCTCTGTTACAGTCTGCAAAGACACAATCATCAGTCCTCTAATTAATCACCAAAAGAAGACACACAGTTTTCAGCAGGATACTTTCAACAGCAACAGCACTGGGATCTGCTTTATTATTTGTAACTTTATTTTTCATCTTTACTCCAGAAGCCCCTATTCTCAGTGCTGTATAAGGTAACATTTATTCTGGTACAAAAGTAAAAAAAATAAAGATAATGAGCTGGTCAGATTAATAAAAGAAAAAGCTCCCAGCAAATTTATTTATAAATGATGCATGTAGAATAATTCAGCCCAATGTTTCCAAGATGATTTTAAAATGAATTAGGTAATGTCTACAGAAGAGCTTCAGAAAGTTCTATGTGGCATATGGAAATAATTAAATCGTAAAGCATTTGGAAATGAAGTTATGAATGATGTGAAATTTTTAAACTAAAAAAAGATGTGAAGGATTTACACAGATCACTTGAAACATTTCTTCCTCCCTTCAAAGTGACTACACTGCATATTAATGATATCCTTGCCATAAATCATGTATATTCTCCCAAATCACATATACATCAGGGAAAAAAAAAAAGTCATTTGAAGACTCTGATATATTTTGTGCAACTAAAAGCTTAAAATATTGTGATACAAGGCAAGTATGGACTGAGGACTGCTGGGAGGACACTGCTGAAGCGTGAGAGCATAGAGTAAGAGAATACTGGAAGGTTTGGGGTTTTTTTAACTATGATTTTATCTTCATAAATGACTTCCAGGAGGAAACAGATGATGTTCAGGGGTGCTGAATCAAGAATGAGGACATCCTTTTAGCATCAAGATACACAATGGAGAAAGAGATGAAGAACATAATGAGAGAAATTGTAGGAAACCCAAGGTGTGACAAAGTTGCCTGCAGGAAACTCTTCAGTGTGCTATGACACAGGAGACAAAATGCCAAGGACTTCAAAAAAGAGCAGTCACCAGAACAGCATTACTCACAACAGAAAAATAAGTATTTCCCTGGCTCCACCCAGATCTGCAGCCAGTCAGCTGAGCTGGGGAGCTGTGGAAGGGAGTCCGCCGTGCCTCTCATGAAACTCCCACTGGGATAACGCTCTGCTCCCTACTGGGGACGGGGTCTGAGGAGCAGAAATTAGCATGACCTGCAGAAGCAGTGAGAGAGCACACAACCTGAGGGACAACTCATGCCAGCCACATCCTGGGTCCCTTGTGTGAGACGCTTTGGGAAAGTGCCCGTTGATATCAAGTGATGAAGGCAGCAGCAGCTTTTGTGGCACAGAACTGAGGAGGTACCTCCTGATTCTGCTATGCTTCTGTAGCTCTAACAAACTGACCAAGACAGCACTCTTGATTCTGGTAAGATACTGCACTTTTATCAATAACAAAGTCACCAACAGTGCCATTATGTTGGAAATAAGTCTGCTTTACATTTTGGAAGTGCGTTTAACTGTGACAGCAGTTTTGCATTTACCCTCCTGAGGTGGAGGGAAAGAGCAACGCCCTTAGCTTCACATGGCAATCCCAGTTAGGCCTCCTAAAGTTCATTGTTCCCCATGATTCAAGACAAGTGATCATTTCTGTTGCACTGTTTTTCGTAACACGTGTCCTGTGCTGAAAATCAGTTTATATTCACCCACCAATGGACTTTTCCCCCCTGCATTCCCATGGCTTTCCTGAGCTAGAAATGTCAGGCAGCAGTAGGGTGACAAAGCCAGCAATGACAGATGGGGAGGATGCTGTCATTCAGGTGATGCTGACCTCGTCCCTTCAACAACACAGCAGTAAGTTAACAAATTCATGATAAATTAAAAAAAAAACAAACCAAAAAACACTGACACTGAGCTAAAGAAATAAACTGAGCTGAAGGGGCTGGTGTGTTTTTCGAGTGAAGTGGAAAGCACTGCATGTGAGTACCAATTTATCGGCACTGTAACCGTAACTGCCGCTGCAATTGTATCTACACACAGGACTGCAAATTCTGTTGCCAGTCCATACCTTCCCCACACAAAATAACTGAAAAGTCAGGGAAAAAAACAAAGGCAGGAGGAAGTGACCAAATTCTGAACAAAGGGGAAAGAAGGGGTCTGCTTAGAAGCCACAAAGGTGTTTTTTGGGTTTTTTTTTTTTACTATCTGCTGCATGACCACAATTTAAGAAAACCTGGTTCCCAATCTTAGCTCATGTACAAAATCCATTTCATTAGAAGAACACAGACACAAAAGGGTGTTCCAGCACACAAGCTGCAGGTACAGAGGCATGCTGGATACTGTCTTCCTATTAACTTAGATCTGCTGACCCTAGTAACTAAGGTTTATTTATCATGATATCCATTATTCATAAGTTAGTGTTTTACAGGCCCCTACATAATAACAATCTGGTCTCTCAGCCATTATTATTTATTTACAGAGAAGTAATGATACTATATTTACTGCCTGATCTTGCCTTCAGTCAGAAAACAATTATTACACAATTTAACAACTGAAACAAAGTTTGGAAAACAGAATCAAGAGTGTCTGTGTGTGTGTATGCATGTGTATGTTCCAGAGGAACAAAAAAATCTGTAATGCTATCTCTGGAACGCTGAACTCTGCAAGAATCATTAATTCTACATCAACTTTTAATATAATACTATAATTCTGTCATTGATAGGTATATTAGACATGTCAAATACTCTCCAAATTTAAACCCCATCAATGGTTTAAACCCCATGTCTAGCCCCATGAACAGCCCACTTTGAAAACTGCTCCATGTGTATTTCTCAAACTCCCCACTGTTTCGTGCACCTGAGAATTCAGTGATGTACCTTATTCAGGCTTCTGTATTTGAGACTTTGATGGTAAGGCCAGAGTTTCACCTGCTGGCATAGAGTAATTCAGAGATACAATTCAGGTACAGAAACCCAGATGTTCATTCAGTGATCACTTACTCAACAGCAGGATAGTGGAAACAATCTCAAAGCTGCTCATTTATTCCTTTGTCCACAGGAAGACTACTCCTGTTTGTATAAATACCCCCAAACTTAATTGCATAGCCAACCTCTGAAAGTCTAGTTTATTCTCATTTCCTATTCCTCTCTAATCTGTGAGTAAAAATAAGTGCACTATATCCTCTCTATTGCTTTCTATTCATGTGGCTCCACTAATAACAACACTAATGCAAGTAAGAGGGAAATGTGTTCAAAGCTAGACCAGAGGCTTTGGCACTGGAGATCTTCTCCTCCTCTCAAATGCCAGTGACTGGAATATCAATAAAGCACCAGTAAGCCTAACCTCCTCCATGCATGGCTCAGCTACATCCTCAGAGAATGAAGTAGCTATGGTGACAGCACCTTTTTTTCAGTGCTAAATGCTGTGTTCTGCTTTGGCAACACCAATCTCACCATCTGGAGAACTTTATTGCAGGGAGTGCCTGTGAGTGCCTGTTCTTTATCCCTCCTTTTTAGCACTTCTAAATTATGTTTAATCAACATTCCCCACCACGACCACCACCACCAGAGGTTTATAGTCTCTATATCCCTAAGGTACGAGCTTCAGACAAATTCATAGCTGAAAAATCTGCTGAGCTGATTGAGGCTTCCCACCTGACTTTTAAAAGCAGTGCTTTGTACACAGACACAGTCCAAGATTTCAGATTTCTTTTATATGCAAGCATCAGAGGTCAGCTATGCAAGTAAGGTTCAGTATTTGATTCAGTCCCAACCTCCAAACATCTGGTATCTGGTAAAAAAAATCTATTACCCTCAAAGTTTACAGAAACTTTTATCCAAAGTAAATAACTCGCAGGTGCCTTCTTGCAGTGTAATCCCTGTTCCTACAAAGCTTTTAACACCTGCATATGACAAGGTACAAGGCTCCATAGCACAACAAAACCTAAGACAGAAAGAAGTGACAACTTCCATCAGGCATTAATGGGAAAAGTGTGCCAGGACACAGCACAGGCCACAGCCAATGTGTCACCTGAGGACACTTCTGAAAAGAGCTAAAACTTCTCAAAAACTTTCACCTCAGTTTTACTCTTCTAAATCTCTGAAGAGATACATATGTGTTTATGCACATACATGTGTGATGTGCTATATGATTAAACAAGGACATAAAATAAACAACAAGAAAACCATACAGTCTTTATTTATTAAGAGACTTCTGGAATTACACTGGAATTCCTTGTCCAAACCTGACTCAGTCTGGTCTTTGCAGGTAATTAATAAGCTAGAGCTCACTCTGTTTGTAGCCTTGTCCCATGTTACTTTCATTTGAACTTCCTCTGCTAGTATTTACCCATTTCTTTACAAGATACTTTGGATTTCTTCCCTTCCTGTAACCCTCTCCCTGACTGAGTAGTGGCACCTTCTAAGTAATCTGGGGGTTTTGACAGCTCTGAGCTCCTAAATAATGTCTAGATCTGATAGTTCTTCTAGGCTGGTCATCTTTCTTGCATTTTTTTTTCCCTCCCAAAAAAAGCACGACCTTACAACAGTGTTTCAAGATAAAATGCAGTAATGGAAATTTAAATTGAAATTAATTTCTTAAATGATCCACTATTTCTAATGTTCTCCCTTCCCACCTGATAAAACATTTGAGGAGGGGAGGTAAAAGTCCAAGGAGAGAAAACCTTCCTCTCTCAGAGTGTCAGAATATATCAGTTTTTCCTGGCTGAAAGCAACAGTACCACCTTGCTGAGGTTCAGCACACACTTCACAAACCCTGAAGTCAAAATGCAGAGTACTGAGAGTGTGGAGGACCGAGAGGGCCGAGCAAGGAAAGATTCCTTTGTATTTTGGATCTATTTGCATGGAAAGTGACTTGAGTGAGAAGCTGACTGATGTGATTCAGAGCCACCTAGTGAGCATCATTCAGCTTGGCACCAGTCCACAGCTGGTACAGTCCAAATGCCAAGGAGCTTGCTGTGGTTGAGCCTCAGTAGGTGTCAAGAGTGTGGAAATGTAAGGACAGACTGAAGAGGAGAAGAGAAACAGGCCAGGATCTGAACAACAACACACCAACTTCCAGAAAGTTTGGGTTTGCAGCTCAGACCCATATCTAGAAGAAAGTTTTCCTTTGCTTTTGGATAGTTGTTTTCCATCTGTATGCACACAGAATTTTTTGTTCCCTAGCTCAGCCTGTTCTGTTGCACACACTTCCACATGCCTAAAAGATACATTGAAAGCACTCTGCCACTTCTGCTAAAAAAAAAATAATAAGGAAGGGCTAAAACTAGAAAAAACCAACCAAACAAGGAAAGAGATACAGGGAGAGCCTGAGAGAAGAAGAGGAGGACAACACTCTGCATAAGAAGAGAGACATTTTAATGCATGTGCAACTCACAGTTGTGGTGGTGGTAATCTCCTCCGTGACAACCTTCAGCGTGTCGACCACTGAGATGTATCCCAGCCGCCTGGCGATGGCTAAGGCAGTGTTACCATTCTGGAGAGACAAGGGAGAAGGGAGAGAGAAGCAGAGAGAAAGCAGTGAGAGGGAGGATTGTGATGTGAACCAATGAGATCACTCTCAACACTGCATGAGCCAGCATTTCCATCCAAAACAAGGCGCAGCCGAGGAAAAGCAGTTTTTTTACTGTTACATCTGACTCTGGCTTTGTAACTCCTTTAAGACTATAGCCCCGATTGCCATGGTAACATAACACACTTACATCTGCCTGCTCCTCTAAATGAAAGAAGTGCTGTATGGTTTAACCCTTCAGTGCTCACATTTCACTCCACAGGATGTGTCTTGTCTGCAGCAGGTCATGTTTTATTTTGCATGAAGAGCTCTACACCAGAAACACTCTTCTAAAGAAAGCATTTTCAAATGCTCCAGTTCCACATCTTTATCAGGTACAACTCCCTCTCAGGGGGGAACACAAGATTACAGCTGTTCTGTCCATACACTTCTGTTCCTCCTCACAACACAAATGGGTGGCCAATGAAAGTGCACAAAAGCTAATGATTTAACAAACACAAAACCAACCCATATAAGGCTTGGGAGTGGGGAATTAATTTCCACTAAAATACATTTATTTGCAGTTTTAAATGCCCATGATACATATATGCGTGTCATCCATCAAATGGACATTAAAATGGTAATTTAGGAAGTGTTTAGGCCTATTTATCTCCATTTCATCACCTGGAGCACGGGCAGTGCACGGTTCCTGTGTCACACAGCTTGGGGAGGGGAGGAAGGGATGTGTGTTCTGTGACTCTCTGCAAAAAGCTCCACACAGAACAGATTTGTGTTACTGTGCACTGAAACAAGGGACAACACACTGGCCTCCTGGGGGAACCACAGAAAGCCACCGTACTGCTCTTTGCACTGAGATGATTTCTCTTGTGACACCACTGCACCATGCCCAGGATATCGGTCTGAGGGCTTCTCTCCTCTTCAGGATGGGCTTTGGTTATCTCTAAGTTCTTCTGTGTTAGTCTAGCTCAGCAACGCTGAGACAACAGAGAGTTTGTAGTTTAGCAGCACAGAACAAAGAGATTAGTATCCTCACTGCAGAAATAATTTGACTGTTCCTGTCACTTGCACATCACCTGCTCATACCCCACTCCCACATCCCCCTGCCAGATGTCTCAGGTTGAAATCCTCTCCTCTCAAGCTAGAGGTTGCTATGTGTGAACAAGAACTGGTCTAGTACCTGAGAAAGCATGCAAACTGTGCAGTGAAGACACATCCTTGAGACCCTGCGGGGATCTGGGTTAGATTTGGGCACGACAGCCCCACCATGAGGACTGAAAGCAAGCCAAGAGAGCTTTGGTTGAATATGCCCCATAGTACCTGCAGCCCCAGAGGCCGAGTACAGCGGTGTCGCGATGATCTGCTGCGCATAAACTGGTATTTTGGATAACTTCACTGCTTACTCACTGTGACTGTTTCAGGACCAAACAAACACCAGTGCCAATTTCAGCATGGAAACCTCATCTTCTCTGGGGAATGACACGAGTTTTGGACGTTCTGGTTGCATTTTAAAGGTTACCCAATTAGAGGTGACTAATAACAACATCAACATGAAACAGGACAGTTGCATTCCTGGCTGACTGTGGAGAAGAGGCTGTGCCAGAGGTTACTGTCAGCCTATGAGGAGGCATTAACATCAGTGAACAGATCTAGTGGACAGAGGGACAGAAATTTGGGCCTAAATCTTAAAAAAACCAAAAACCAACAGGTTCTGTTTTCCTCTTAATTTTAACTGAAAAATCCATGTTGAGATACCAGTTTACACACAGAAGCAAAGGGCAACTGAACAAGTACAGCACAGGCAGCTGTGGCCAGCCTGATCCTATAGCTCAGAAACCAGTTCCCCCACCTCACATGTAGCTTAGTGCACAATGAGTTAGATGTGATCTCAACTACCTTAAGAGGATCAGGAAAAGAAGAGGAAGTTGTCAGACAACCAGCTGTATGAGGAATACTTTCAGCAAAACTAAGGCTTGCTCTCAAGCCCTAAGAAAGGCAAGAAAAGAACTGTCCAGGGAACCAAGTTCTCACTGGCACTTCACAGACTTACAGTGGTGATGGCATTGGGCTTGGCCCCGTGTTGGAGAAGAACGTTAATGATGTGAGTGTGGCCTTGCTGAGCTGCTTGGTGAAGAGGGGTGTATCCATTCTGTTGTCCACAGTGGTTACAAGAAAAGCAAACAAAGAACAACAACCACCAGCAATTAGATTAGACACTTGGCTTTGCTTCCTTCTGCTCCTTTTGAGACATTGCAAAAAGAAATTATGCCATCAATCGACCCGAAGATAATGACTCTTCAGTAATAATAATACTCCTTCCCCAGATGATTAAAAGGATAAAGGAAGATAATATTTTTATTCACCAATCATCTTTAATCTCACAATATAAGCAATCTCTGGAAAGATAGATAATTCCTCATTTTCTAAGTCAGAGAGAGGAACAATGAGCAACAGTAAAGTGGCATGAGAAGGACACAGAATCATAGCTGAGGCACAGAATATTTTTCTCCCTCTCACATCTTAAGTTTCCTACAGAAGCCCCAAGATTTGCTTTTAAAATATTAGAGCCAATTGAAAAAATATACCATTTTTAACAGGAGTGATTTGAGACTATTTGCTTTTAAAAAGGCTAACAACATATACTCACCTCTCATGTCAATCAATTTTAGCTTTACTTTGCCTTCAAAAGGCTTGCCCAAGCTGTAATTACACTTACACACATGCACACAGTGTCTGCATTAATAAACACGCTTAACTCCATATACTTATCTGCCCCAGGGATTCACCCTGATGTTACACAACACCGAAACACAACCAGAGTGTACTCCAGCTAGTGGATCTCAGATGCTATTGTGCGAGTCCAGTCAGGCAACTAATCCACAACACTATCTGTGATTGGCTTTGAAAGCAAGCAGAGAATAAACTGGAAGGAAACAGCGAGCTGATCCCACTGCACACTTAGGTACAGCCTGGGGGCAGGCTCTGAGAGACACACTCTCAGAGTTACTTCCTTTTGCAAATGAAGAGATGCAAGTAATGCTTTGTACACTAATTAAATAGTGATAGTTCAGAGCTATCACAGTTCTTTCATTTCATACAGAATGCATGCATGGACTACGAAGAAATCACAGGAGGATTTTACTGTAGGTTACATGCAAAGTAAATATTACTGCAGTCCTTCAAAACCAGCATTCAGCCATATCATTTTTCACTGGAGATGGCACAAAGCACCCTGCAGGCTTTCTCTAGCTAAAGCCCAACCTGCAACAGAGGTGACTTACTCTCTAACATGCCTGCCCTGAATGCAGCCAGGAGGGGTTTGCTCTATGAACTGAGCCCACGGTACCAGCTGACAGATTGCCAGCATTTTTGTTGGTCCCCAGGTGTGAGATTTTGGAGAACTGCTGCCCCATACTCTCATATAAATTTGCTGACTTGAATGAAATCATTCTAAATAAGTTAAATACCCGGGGAAATGGTGTCAGAATCTGGCCCTTTCGACACAGAGGGAGACCTCACACTGAAAATGCAAGTATGTCTGTCCCTTTAGCTCGCCTCCAAATACCTCAGCTGACCGTCTTGGCAGCTCTCACTTGGATCCTGCTGGTGTCTGCTTTATTAATTCTTATCAGCTGTGTTTCTGGTAGTATTGCCTGTTCTTCTGGAATCCCTGATTTCTGCCCACTGATTTGGGGTGATCTCATGAGGGATGGGCCAGCGTCTTTTATTTATTTACTTGGCTGTTTCTTACCATACTGAGCTGTAAGCACTATGATGAAGTAGTGCTGCTTGGAGAAATTAATCCATCCCACAGGTTGCAGCTGGGGACTGAGGAGCTGCCCAGAGGGACCAGCAGCCCACAAGCCCGTGGTTTTGACTGGATCTTACAAATATTGTCACCAGAAATATCAATGGACTTCTTGCTGTTGATCCCAAAACACCCAGTTCTGAAGCTAGTAGCTAGCTATTGCCTGAAGCCAGCTCTAAGTAAGCTGAAGCCCTGCAGCTCCTGAGTTAGCCTCCGCTTTCTGATGAGGGTGATGTGATGATAGATGGGATGCCACACACTGTTGCTGTCATCAGAACCTCTCTGTGAATACTCATGAGACACACAATTCTTGCCACAAAATGCATCACATTAAATGTTGTGCCCACCAGTTTATACTAGAAGAAACTGCTGGATTTTGTCCAGACATTGGCTAGAGGTGGCCAGGTCCATTTCAGTATCATGGCTCAGTAACAGTCTACCCAAATTCCCCTCAATATACTCCAGACCTGCCTTCAGCAAACTGCATTCCCCCACCACAGCTGCTTCCTGTCCCCAGCTCATACCACCCACGCTCTGCTCAGCAGCAATTCTTCCCACTCTCCTCCCAGCAGACTGGAGAGAACCTGGCACCAGCCTCCAAGTGCCTGAACTGTTACTTACCAGTTTGGCAGCACACCGGTATGACACTGGTGGATAACACGTGTAAATGAGAGCAGAAACAAGCTCGCATTTGTTCCTTTGCAAGTACAAAGAAGAAAAAAAACCCAACCAAACAATGAAATTTATTCTGCATCTCCTTTCAAATGCCTAGAGTTTAGTTTCCCAGTGAAAAGGCACACATGGTACATATTCATAGTGCTTGGTTACCAGGTTCAGAAGAAAAAGCAAGAGCAAGCAATGAAAAACTCTTTACCTTTGTTTTAGCATTGACATTGGCTCCCTGCTTGAGAAGAAAATTCACCATTTTGATGTTTCCATAGTGACACGCCACAATTAGAGGTGTATAACCAAGCTACAATAAAAGAGTAAGAAGTCAAACTGCAAGCTGAGTGGAACATTCCTTTTACAACACTGGCATTCTTTGGCACA
Source organism: Caprimulgus europaeus (assembly GCA_907165065.1). The sequence continues at coordinate 82,494,758 of OU015526.1, forward strand.
ATGGAGACAGCAGCCTCTCCGTGACTTACCTTTGTCTGAGCATCTTGGTTTGCACCGTGTTTTGTGAGTATTTCAGCTACATTCACTTTATCCTCTTGAGCTGCAAGGTGTAAGGATGTCAATCCAGTCTGGAGGTGGAATGTACAAAAAAAATAAATATATATATTTTTTTAAAGAATAAAACTTACTTTACATGAGGAAAGAAACCTAGACTTTCCCACTTTCTCATCTTTTCAATCATGAAGAGATCCTAACTATAGCTTCTCAGTATGGATGGGTTTTTAAACAAAGTAGAGTTGATGTTACTCCTGTTCTGGCTGACAAACAGCTCCAAAGCAATTACATCACTGTAACCACAGAGTAGAACTTTCACGCTGGAATTTTATAGAATAACATCACTTGGGAAGCTGAGGAGCCCATTAATAAGTTAGGGAAGCACACTCACGGTGCTTCCCACTCCTCAGACAGGAAAGGGAACCTTGACAGCTGCAAGCATGCATCAGAATGAAGCAAATAACTCCAGAAATAGATCCCATTCAAAGATACCCAAAGATTCCCATTCAATGGAATGGATGCAGCCTCTAACTAAGAGCTCGCTGTGACCACGCACACACTACTCGCCTGTGAGCAGGGCAGGGAACACATTTTGTGAGAGAAATGAAAATCACTGCCATGCTTCTCACTGGTGAGGTAGCATAGTACATTAATGCCAGACAATGAGACACCTGAGTCTTCTGTTTCGACTCGTATGGATAAAAGCTGCAGGCTTTTCACCTTAAGTAAATAAGATTTACATATATACTGGGATAAATCTGGTGACCTATGAAAATCTACAGTAATGTTTTGGGGTTTTTTTGAGGAACTTGTTTTCTACTAAAAAGCTTTCAAGTACAATCATTAAAAAAGCAAAAAAAAAATTGGAAAGGTGCTCCATAGGATTTTTCTCACTCCCTACTCCAGTAATAATGTTGTTTTGTTATTTGCCAGACACTGGTCAATTTCTTCCACTTGGAAACAAGGCTGAAGGGTAAATACACGGAAAAGCACCTTTGCTGGCAAGAGCACAGGACTATTTTAGAATGCAGCTCTCAGGTTTCTGAGCCATGTAGTTAAATCTACCCAAGGACCCAGAGACTCCACAATTTTACATTCCTCTTCCTTTGTGTCTAACGCAAAGCTTGAGGAGCACATGCAAACCACCGAGAGATGGCAAGGTTGCAGCAAACAAAAATATTGCAGCCCTGCTTTCCTGGATGCTAAAAATCAATTTGCTCTTGCTCTGTCTTTCCTTCTGTGACCTCTCTACCAGAGCCAGATGTTACACTGTTTTCCTCTGGCCACGGCAAAGAGCTGCAGCTCCTCCTGTGCGTTACCCACTGCAGCTATTAATTACATGATATGAGTTAACAGCTCAATCCATGTGTCAGTCCTAGATATCCTCAATTCACTGGTCACTCACCTGTTGTCACCTCTGCAGACTCACAAACATGTACCTAAGGAGGTGAAGCTGGCAATTCCTGACAACGTGACATCATTCCTACACTGCCCTTTGAACCTTACTGGATGCTCCCACCCACAGTACTTGGTCTCTGGTTGTGAGTTACCTTTGTTGCCACATGGATATTGGATCCTTTCTCCAAAAGCAAGGTCACCATGTCGGTGTGACCTTCTTGGGAGGCCAAATGAAGCGGAGTGACTCCCTGCTTGGTCAAAATGTTGGTCTCGGCCCCATAGTTCAGCAGAGTGGTAGCTATCTGCATCTGATTCTTCTTGGCAGCAATATGCAGAGGGGTGTATCCGTTCTAGCACCAGCCAGGAAACAACATGAGGATAAAGTTAACACAACAGCCACGCAAGCTGAAGGAGTCAGACACCATAAATCACTATTATATGCTGTTACCCCTTATTACTAGAGATTTTCATTACATTTCCACAGCCAGACATGTCCCACACGGCCCTGCTTTGTCTTGCCTTGTCCATCTGTTATTCTTGGCACCTAAACCAGAACAAAGCCAGCCCTCGCTAGGGTGGGCAGGCTGTTCAGCTGGTACCTTCTAATCATCCCGAGCTTGATACCTACACTTTGAATAACTTATGTTTCAAATATTCACTTGGGACTGATGGGTGACATTCTCTGTGATGAGTGATGGGTGCACACTCTTCACTGCATTATGTTTTTGTCAGAGCACATGGGTAAAGGTGTGCTTGCACACTGAATTTGGATACATGTGCCAGCCATGGCACTGGCTGGGAACAGGAAAAGGGAGGAATGTTTTTTTCTGAACAAATTAACCATTTAAGCAAAGCAGAATGGCACTGATGGTACTTGCTGGCAACAAAACAACTTCCCACCTTTAACTGCTTTACAACACACTGCGGGGGAAAACTCTGGGTTACTGCAGACAGTCCCTCTGTTGGTGGCCGGATGGTTGGTCTGTGGTTTTTTTTAAAGACAGCTTTCCCAAAGTGTCCTACCACAACTGTAGCTTTTGCTGCATTCTGTGCACCACAACAGAAGCAACAGCTCTGATACAACCGCTTCACAGACAGACGGCCCTGATTTGTGGCAGCACGTACAACAGCAGCCTCACACAGGGAAGGACATTCTGACATCAGCACCAATTCCCTCGTTATTTTCCCTTTAATAGCCTTTGCCTAACACAGTGATGTCATGAAACAGCTCCTAACCCTGGAGTGAGTTCTTTGTACGCATGGTCAGCACATACACATCCATTCTAGCACTATACAGTGCTACGGTGACTTCCAGCTACAACTGAAGCTCACCAACATAAGAATGGGCTGAGAGAAACAGATATATACATACATACATACATACATGCATGACCCCCCACACACTGTGGATTATTCTATTTCTAGTGACTGCTGTGTGTGGTTGACATGCCTGAGGGATGGGCTGCCATCAAGCAGGCCCGTGGGAACCTCATGAGGTTCAACAAGGCCAAGTGCAAGGTTTTGCGCCTGGGTCAGAACAATCCCCGGTATCAATACGGGCTGGGGGATGAAGACATCGAGAGCAGCCTTGTGGAGAAGGACTTGGGGGCACTAATGGATGAAAAGTTGGACATGAGCCGGCAATGTGTGCTTGCAGCCCAGAAGGCCAACCATAACCTGGGCTGCATCACAAGCAGCATGGGCAGCAGCTCAAGGGAGGGGATTCTGCTCTGGTGAAAACTGCCCCTCAAGTACTGCGTTCAGTTCTGGGGTCCTCCATACAAGAAAGACATGGACCTGTTGGAGTAGGTCCAGAGGAGGTCACAAAAATGATCAGAGGGCTGGAGCAGCTCTGCTGTGAGAGAGTTGGGGCTGTTGAGCATGGAGAAGAGAAGGCTCTGGGGAGACTTTATTGAAGCCTTTCAACACTTGAAGGGAAACCATAAGGAAAATGGGGACAGACTTTTTAGCAGGGTCTGTAGCAAAAGGACAAGGAGTGATGGTTTTTAAACTCTATGAGGGTGGATTTAGAATAGATGTAAAGAAGAAATTTTTTTATACTGAGGGTGGCGAAACCCTGGCCCAGGGTGCCCAGAGAGGTGGTAGAAGCCCCATCCCTGGAAATATTCAAGGTCAGGTTGGATGGGGCTCTGAGCAACCTGATCTGGTTGGAGATGTCCCTGTCACTGCAGGGGGGTTGGACTGGATGGCTTCACAAGGTTCTTTCCCACCCAAACCACTCTGTGAGCCTATGGAACTCTCAAGTGGACAGTCAGGTCCAGAGAAGGGCAACGGAGCTGGGGAAGGGTCTGGAGCACAAGTGTGCTGAGTTCCCGGCTGAGGGAACTGGGGGTGTTGAGCCTGGAGAAAAGGAGGCTGAGGGGAGACCTTCTGGCTCTCTCCAAGTTCCTGACAGGAGGGTGCAGAGAGGTGGGGGTGGGTCTGTTCCACCAAGAAACAAGTGACAGACAACAGGAAATGGCCTCAAATTGTGCCAGGAGCAGTTGAGACTGGATGTGAGTAAGAATTTCTTCCCTGAAAGGGTACTGAGGCATTGGACGGCCTTGCCCAGGGCAGGGGTGGACTCCTCATACCTGGAGGGATTGAAAAGCCGATTCAATGCAGCTCGGGGACAGGGTTCCGTCGGGACTCGGCAGTGTGAGGTTAAGCACCGGGCCCGGCGATCCGAGAGCTCATTCCCAGCCCCGGCGCTGCCGTGTGTCCCTCAGGGAGGTTTCCTCCCCTCAGACGGCGGCCGCCCCGCGCGCGCCCCTCCCTCAGGCAGCAGCGGGAGGCGGGAAGCGCGAGCTCACCTTGGCGGTCGCGTGCGGGGAGGCGCCTTTCTCCAGCAGCAGCAGCGCCACCTTCTGGTTGTCGTAATGTGCCGCCACGTGCAGGGGGGTGAGGCCGTTCTGTAAGGGGCGGTTACGGCGTTAGGCGGCGCGCGCGCGCGCGGGGCGGGGCCGGGCCGTTACGGAGCCGTTAGTGCGCGAGCGGACCGGGACCGGGACCGGGCAGTCCAGGGCGGCGGGAAGAGCCGCCCTCAGCATGGGGAGAAGCGGTGGATGAGGGTGAAGCTGGGCGGCCCCACAGCCCGGCTTCTGTCTCCGCAGAGCTGAGGCTCAGCAATCCCCACAGCACCGGGAGAGGGGGGGTCACACACACCGGGCGTCGCCCCGCCGGGCCTGACCCATCCCGGGGGTGACAGTTTGGGCAGATGAAGGGAACCGGCGCTTCCTGAGCCACAGACACACTCCCGCCCTGCCAGGGACCCAGACCCGACCCCCTCGGTAGCACAGCTTCCACAGCACACCCGTATAACCGCCACCGGAACCAAGCCGCAGCCCGGCCCGCCTCCTTTCACACCCCTCTTCCCTCTCAGACGCCGCTGACCATGGTTTCTTTCCCGTCAGTACCTTGCCAGCCGAATCGGGAGAGGCACGGCGCTGCAGCAGGAGTTTGGCCACTTCCAGGCTCCCGTATTTGGCCGCCACGTGCAAAGGTGTGAATCCCTTCTGAAAAATTCCAGGAGGAAAAAAAAACAAAGCAAAAAGCAGATGTTTGTGTTAAAGGTCATGCTGACAGCTTTCTTGTAAGAATTGTGTATTGAGCACTTTCTCTTCAACCTATATTCTAGCTTGCAGAATCGAGAGCTGTACCCAGAGAGAGCATCATCTCCTGAAAGCGCCCTGAGAAGCTGAAATACATGAAAATACGCTCCCGTTTGCTCCTCCTGCCTCTGGACACGGCGTCAGGCTGGCAGCCACTGTATCTGATACTGACTCCACTAGCCACATACACTCTGTGTGTGGGCAATGAAGGCACTCCAGCCAATTTCTTCTCTGAACCAGCTGCACTTTTTTGTTTTGTGACAGCTTTAGAAATATTTCCTGTTGTTGCCAGCAACGGTGAAACTCCAACTAAATTCATCGAGAAAAACTCCAAACTTCATATTCCTCCCTTAGAGTTTGTTCAAGAATTGCTTCTATTTGGCCTGGAGCACCCACACAGTCACTAAGTTCTGCTGCAGCTTTAACTGGAGTCATGGCTCACTCAAGGCAGTGCTTCTGGAAACTCATCGTGGCAACACTGATAATTCTTGTCTTGTAAAACAAGTCCTTTTCTATTTCTTTTAATAATACTTGTCTATACAAGGTCCATGTCAAACTAGCATGCTTTTTGCCTGTTCTTTTCATTAAAAAACCCCATGTTGATAAGGAAAACTCAGTGCTGTAAGACAGTAGGTGGCAGACTGTACCGCTGCCCTGACAGTAATTCTGGGGAGCTACAGTGACCTATCTGCCTGACATGTAAGAGACATGTAACATTTGTTATCATTATCATCTTGTTCCATTAATCCCACCTCAGAAAGGGTTTATGTCAGGGAACCTCAAACATTTCCAGTTCATGAATCACAGGTTTGTAGAGAGATTATCTAGTGGACTACAGCTTCTCCTATTCATAGTTATAGAATGTTCCTGCAGTACTAAAGCAACTGCCATAAAGCAATATGGGAAATTAGGAAAGTATTTAGTGTATTTTTGGCTATTTTAATGTGATTTAACAGCTAAATACAAGGAGAACAGCAAGCATTCCCAGTAGTCTGTGGATCATAATTTGAAAATTGCTAGTTTAGTGTTCTAAACCCTGGAAGATGCCCCATTGTTCAAAAATACATTTTAAGCTCCAACTTAAAAAAATCAGGGGTACTTTTTAAGGACCTGAAACAGTTGTGAGAATTAAGGGATTCTCAATCACATGTGATAAATTTGGAAAAGATGTCTTGGCACATAACTGTACTCACAGCTATCTATTTTCTTATGTGTTAGGAATTGATCAGTAAACATTTCTGGCTAACAAGACAATAATGATTCTGCAGACTATTTATTTTATAATCCCAGACAAAATGGCCTAGTATGTCATATGACACTTCATCTACAGCACCGCTGAAAACAGATTCAGCCTGAGAGCAACTGGACAGATGCTAACTTGTATGATTTAGGAACACTCCTTTCAGCTAGCACAGACCAGAATTATTTTGCTATTTAAATAAACAAGGTACTAAAGAATAAACAGGCCTGTTCATTAAAAAAGTGTTGCCATCATGGCCTTTTCTTTCTTGAAGGGTTTGGCCAAAAAAAGCTCTACCCATAACACAATGGGAAAGAGAGAAACAAGGACCTGGTGTACATGTTAAACCTGCTGGGATCGTGTGTTTATCATGACCTGCATTTGGCTTCAGTGGGAACTAAACTCCTAACTTTAGATGACAGCAAAGGATGTCAAAAATCTGATTAACTTCTGGTATGTTGCTTAAATCTACCAGATCATTGTTGACTAAATAAAAACAAAAGACCCAAAGTGGATCATTTTCTCAGTGTGAAAGCACCTTCCCCATGGGACAGGCATCAGCTGGCATGCACTGCCTGTGCTCCTGAAAAGAGAGAGGGAAAGCTTTCTGTCTTACCTTGGTGGACATGGAGTGCGAGGCGCCCGCCTCGAGGAGAACCGAGGCGACGTCGACTTGTCCCTCCCTGGCAGAGATGTGCAGCGGCGTGTACCCGTTCGTCGTGGCGGCGTCAGGGTGGGCCATGTGCTGCAGCAGGAGCTGCACGATCTCTGTTTTCCCCAGGCGAGAAGCAATGTGCAGCGGAGTCTGTTCTTCCTACAACTCAAATCCAGGGGATAATTAGCGCAGGTAGAACCACCCTGAGCACCAACCATCACCTGGCTGATGCCAGCAGGTCTATGTGTTTGTCTTGCAAAAATCATGGGAATTAATAGCACAAAAAAGGGCCATCATGGAGGGCTCGTGGGTTAATTTCTGCCATGAGCTTCAGCAATGTCTTACGAGAACACAGAGAACTACAAAGAAAAATATGTTTTTTTGCTTTTATCAAGCAGATAACACACATCACTGTGAGCATCGCTTGCTCCCCTTTGTGTTCTTGATTTGCTTCACAACACCTCTACCTCGCTCTACAAACAATCCCCTTGGTTTCAAAGTCTGTCACTAACTGCTCTCAGAACCTCTGATGTTTCGTTTTAGGACACTCAGACAGTAGCTGTTGCTCGTCTCAGGTAGGCACACTGCAGCGGGTCTAGCTGGGATGGAGTCAATTTTCCCCACAGCAGCCCGTGTGGTGCTCTAGTTTAGATTCCTGACCAAAACAGTGTTGGTAACACACCAGTGTTTTAGCTAGTGCACAGCACCGAGGCTTGCTCTGATTCTGCCTCTGCCCCCACCAGGGAATAGGCTGGGGGTGGGCAAGAGGTTGGGAGAGGACCCAGCCAGGACAGCTGGGCTGAACTGACCAAAAAGACCATGTATACATCATCATGCTCAGCAATAAAACTGGGGGGAGAGTTTTTCCAAAGGAGCCATTGCTCAGAGACATCAGTCTGCCTGCGGGACATGGTCAGTGGTTGCCTTTGCATCGCTTGGCTGGGGGAGAGGCGGGTTTTGTGAGGATTTTTTTGGTGTGTGTGTGTGGTGGTGATTGTTTGGTTTTTTTTCCCTTTTTCCTTCACCTATTAAACTGTTTTTGTTTCAACCCAAGAGATTTTCTTGCTTTCACCCTGCCAGTTCTCTCCCCAACCCTGCTGCTGTGGCAGTAAGTGAACACCTGAGCGGGGCTGAGCTGCCGGCCGGGGTCAGCCCACCACACACATTCCCTTTGGCAGGACAGTGCATGAACAGGTTCCTGCTTTCAGAACTGGTTTTAGGTGTGCTTCATACGGAATCAACAGACCAAATAAAAAGGAAACTGCTCCTCCCTAGCTCCTCTGCCTCAGCTACATTCTTGAGTAAGAGAAAGCAAAAAAGAACAATAGAAATTGTGAGCAGAAGACCTACCCTGGCTCGGGCATCCACCAGGGCCCCGTTTCGCAGGAGGCAGCGAACCACTTCCACCTGCCCAGCACGCGCCGCCATGTGCAACGCAGTTTCTCCACGCTGCGGAGAAAGCAAAAGCCTTTCAATGTCATCAACCTCCACGAAGAAACAGGGCTCTGGCAGCATCAATTCCACCCACACCCACTCGTGCAGAGACCCGCCTGTGTGCCAGCCCAGCCTCTGGCTCCAGCCCCAGTCACGGGCGGCTCGGAGGGGTGTGCGCACACGTCACTGGACCTGGGGACGCTTTGCTTTGCAAACCCGGTGATCCCAGACCATAATCTCACCACAGAGGGTCAGAATGAAAACCCTGGCTTACAGAAAACTCTGCTGTAGAGACTCCCCTGGCAACATATGTTCCTCAGCTCTCTAGAGAACAGCTCCTCAGGAGATAAGAGCGTAGTGAGCCCGTCTCCAGGGACGGCGAGGCACACCAGCCTCAGGATGGGAGGGGATATTTTTCCAGATGGTCTCTTCCTGCACGCCGTGTGGAGCTGGCAGCACGAAAAGCCCTTGCAGTGGCTGTGCACAACTGAGCCAGCAGATGAAATGTGCAATATCTGTGCTCAGCAGCACAGCTCTGGCTGCAGGCGAGGGGATGAATCTTGTTTTAAAGCCTTTTGTAGCCCACAGAATTTGAAGGAGAATATGAAACTTTGGAAAGCTGACTGGAGTGATGTGGAATCTCAGATCAGGATAATAAAGCGTGGACAACACATTCAAAGCATTTCCTTTTTGCACAGGTTTGCAAAGGACCACTGACAGTGAGTATTCCTCAACAACAGCGTTTCTGGCTTCATTTTGCACCGTCCAACACTGAGTGCACTGTCCTAACGCAGACCTGAACAGTCCCTGGGCAGCTCATCAGTGCCCGGTACATTAGGTACTGGGACAGTTCTGCACCCAGAGCTCTGTATGTATCTGTTATGACAACACAGCAGGACTGATCACTTCTTTGTGTTAATTGTTCCTTCTCCTCAGGCTAGAGCTGGAGTATACTCTGCTGTAAGGCTGTTACCCCCACGACTATCAAGTTAAACTGCAACTGCCAAAATGAACGCTCTAGTCAAGACCTTTTCCATCAGGATTGGGAATCGTGTCTGCCTGTCCTTCCTCTGGATGCAGGAAGAGAAGCAGCCTCAGCGTGCCTACTATTATGAACTCCTCATTAAAGCAAACTCTCTTCACCAGGAGTGGGTTTATCTTGTCATTTTAAAATGAACATTGTATTACCAGCTGTGATTAGTAAGTGGGCAACAAACAAAATCCCACAGCCCGAGCTGCAATTCCTAATAGAGAATTTCATCTATATAAACTTTTTATTACCTGAAGAATGAGCTGTTTAAAAAGTGAATAAGCTTTACATTTCACACACTCTCGAGATCAAGTTTCTATAAAGCCCCTTTGGTACTTGAATTAGCAAAGCAATTTAGCTTTTGGAAACAGTTAGTAACTCAAGAGGGAACTTCAGCTTACCAAGTAAAAGCCAAGACACCTGTGTAGCATAAATTGTAAAGTGTTAAACTTTGCACACAAATGTCCAGTAACACAATAGTTTTAATTGCTCCCACAATAATTTCTTGTTGGCTTTTGTTATCATCAATAGAGTTTCTAGATAAAGACTACCTCTATAAAAAAGTATGAAGAGAGACTCTGTCAAGAAAAGTCTGTTCTAGCGATTCAAGCCAACAACTCTGTGCACTGCTAGGTTGTGTGTAAGATTGTTCTGAGAAAAACTGATGAGTCCAGTGTACCTGGATTACTCAATTTCTGTTGTTGGGAACACTTATCTATAACATTATTTACTGGTAACAAGCTGCTTTCAAAGTGCAGGTGGTCATAAAGTCGAATATTTGTTTATACCAACAAATCCAAACACTAAAGCATCTACGAAATACAGCCCAGAAAACTATCATGTTCTTTTAGTGTTACTCTTCTTGGTAACTAGGCTGTTGGTACACAAACACCCATTTCTATGGTAAGTCAGGTTCTGCATTCTGTGTTACCTCCCAAAGGTCACATTTTCTAGAGTCCAGCACGTTCTTTTGAAATGCACCAGTTGCTGGCATTTCCTACAGAAGAGGAACATCTTGAGTTTAACATTTTGACTTTTTGTTTAATTGTTAGGTTTGAAGCATTTCAGACCCTTTCACGGACACAGATGACAACTTCACAGCAGTCCGTGAGACTATGCAAGCAGAAATTAAGAGTCATTTGGACTTAAATGTAATCCTTCAGGATGGAAACACAGCCTTGCCTGTCCCTTGGCTTATATAAGCAATTTTGCTGTATTTGGTGAGTTTCTAAGGGAACCTTGACCTATTCAAGAGCGGTTGAAGCACACACGAAACCACAGACAGCTTATAAGGCCTATACAACCACCATCTTCCCCTCTTCACCACAGGTGCAAGAATAACTTGTCCCCAAACGCACTAAAGTCATAAAGGATCATTTAAAACGTGACCTTTGGTTGAGCTACCCCTTTGGGAGGGGGTGTTGCACAGATGGTTCTAGTCCAAGCCATACTCACAATGTTAGTGACATCGGGGGAGGCTCCGTTCTGCAGCAGCAGGAGGACTATGTTCAAGTGGCCCATGAATGCAGCCACGTGTATTGGTGTGAGGCCCGACTGCGAAACAAAGCGAGAGCAGTTTTACTCCTCTGCACGGGCGCAGGGAAGGGGCTGCTTCCTTTAAATACAACGTCAGTGGAAGTGAGGCATGACAGGAGAGAGAAAAAAAGGGAGCAAAGAAAGGAGAAGAGAGAGAAGGAATGTTTCTTTAGGACATGAAACGGTGTTCTACCTCTGTGATAGCCTGGATTGAAGCCCCATATTTCACCAGGAGTTCCATGACTTTGATGCGATTTTTCTTGCAGGCAATGTGCAGTGGAGTAAAACCATTCTGTGCAAAAGACAGTCATGTTAGTTCCACACATGCAGCCACACCTTCCACACAGCTCCATGCTGGCACGCTGGGAGCAGAAGTGTTAGAGTACCAGAAGCTCTTTAAGCACAACAGGTCATGAATTACAGACATCTCCCAGGAGTCCCAGGCAGAACAAGGCAGTGCTGCTGCTTTCTTCTCAGGCAACGGAGAGAAATGGGACTTCCACCTCCAAAACCCAAGTACAGACATGCCCAATCTGACCTTCAAGTGTATGTGTGTGCCCATGTACATCTGTGGTTCCAAAGGCTGCACACATGTATATGTAAGGGTGACTTAAAGTGCTTCCCAAGATTGACTAACACAAGGAAAATATAAGAAATTACAGAGATCACTTGGAAATCAGTTAGTGTCTTCTGCAACGTGGAAAGCAAGTTCTATACTTCTCTAGGACAAGAACAGTACTTCTTCCAGATTCCACCTTGTTTGGTCTTTTTAGACTATCTTGTAATCTAACATCTATGTGTATTTATTTTATATTTAAGCATCAGCCTACAGTACACTGTATTAATGTTTGTGTGTGTATGCATTCTATGAGGTATCTTAAATAATCACCACTTCAGCCGTGGTTTCATGATACAAAGTGTTCACTCTTGAAGTATTTGTGCCCCCCCTTCCTTTATTCCTGCCCTGCTGAGCCATAAAGCATTGCAAGGAAGGTACCAGCCCTCAACTGGATCCAAATTAAATGGTGCAGGGACAGGAATGAAAGGAGGGTGGGGAAGGGAACATCTTCAATCAAGATTGCAACCCAGCATTTTGTATCATGAGGTGACAGTTTCAGCGCTGTGCTTACCACCAGCACATATTAATTTCTTTGGAAATGCTTGCTCAGTAAGGTTTGGGCCCAAATCAAAGCATGTGTTCATACTCTGTAGTACATGCTTGGACTTGGAGCTTTTGTTAATGCAGGTTAAGTGTGTGCCTAGAGCTGAGCAAACACGTTATGCATCACATGAGAACACTGAGGCAAAAAGCACAGGTAACATTTTTAGCTAATGTTGAAACAACGCTGTATTTTCTACTGAAAAGGATGAGTCTTGCTCAACAAGCAGCCAGCAGTGAACAGAACTCATGGGTGAAATCTCAGCTCATGGAAAGAGGCACGGGACATCATCCTACAGTCAGCTTCTGTTAAGGGAAATGTTAATTTCTAGTTGATTTGAAGGTGCTTTAAGGCATACACAAACCAAAAAGAACTCACAGACTGCTTGTATCCCCAAATCATTCTGCAAACATTAACAACTATTTTTTTTAAAATCTAGATGAAAAGGAATTATTTGTAAAATTTATTCCAACACAGGGCTCTGCTGAATCTTATTCCTACTGCTAGCCTCCTCCAATTTCTCAAGAAGGAACCAAAACCTTGAGATGTTTTACCTCCTGCACAACATCTCTCAATAGATTTCACAAGGGGTTTTAGGGTTTCAGAAGTTTCCATGTTTTCACTTACTTTTCCTGCCTGAGTTGATTTAATTTTGCTACTTCTGTTTAAGTGAGGAACAGTTTGATGGGGGAGAGGAGAAGGCAGAAAAAATGTATCACTAACATAAATTATGAGCATCACTTAATACATTAAATACTATAAACAAGCCAGAGGCATTAAGTCCCTTATGAGAGAAGAAACAAACAAACAAACAAAGTCTGGAGGGAAAAGAGCAGAAAAGCAGCAGCCTGAGGGTGTTCTCCTTTCATTTCAGATGTTGCCCTGGGAGGGGGAGGAACAGAAGGTGTATTTCTGGCCATGGAAGGAAGAAAATAAGATGAGGGGGCTAGTGCACAATGCATATGTGTGGGCAGCTGAGGAAAGGACAGCTGGAGAGAATCAGGAGAGTGGCAAGAAAAACAGGAAAGGATGAAAACAGCATTGAAAAAGAGCAACCAAGTGAACATGATACTGAGAAAGACAAAACAAGAAAAGCCTAAGAAGAGGAAGCAAGAGGGTTATGGGATTTGTGGGTACAGAGAGGAGAAGAAAAATGAGAGGGCAGGAGAAAATTGTGTCAATAAAACATCAGTTCCAGGGATGTAAGGGAAGTACAGAGACAGCCTTCGCAGGAAACCCCAGGCTCCTACTGAAGGAAGAAGCTGGGGAAGGAACCATCAGAGTGGCCTGTAGTGGAAGTTCTGTGGAGGCATTGAATGCAGCAGGCAATGGTGGGCTCCTTGCCACGCAGAGGGGTCTCAAGTGTTCACAGTCTCCTTCTTTCCCTCATTGAGTGCAACATATTGATATTTTAATTTCCATCCAGCTAACACTTCCTATTAGAAAAAACTAGAGTCTTGTCTGGGTTTGAGCAGATGAAAGACTTCTGAAAGCTCTGTGTGTTCCTCAAGCCAAATGGGATGTTTTTCTCCCAGTTAGGGGATAACAGTCTGACCAGTGAGTTTAAGGAATCACACCTATTTTCCTACAAGCATCGCAAGAACTGTTTTGACAGGAATAAAAGTGGCACCTAACAGAGGGGAATGTCATCATTTGATAAATGCAGAAACATTAGCCTTTTTAAGTATTTTCTCCATGCCAATTAAATTACTGATTCAGTTGACAGCTTAGAAATTCTCTGTGTATGGTAACACATAGCATGGGAGACTGAACTATTAATTCAGTAAAAAACCAACCCACATGTTGGCATCAGCTAGAAATGGCTCTGATCTTAGAAACTCAGCAGAGCTCCCAGACCAGATACTACAGCCACTTGCCATGGGACGTGGTCCATTCCTAGGCCTCATGGCATGAGATAACAACACTGGTAACCAGCAGAAGCGACAACCCCTGTTGTCACTGCAACTATTTAAGGTTGTTGATGGAGTTTTCACTTAGCTTTACTGGTATGAGCTACTCATCTGCCCTGAGTAGCTCTGTTACACGACACAGGTGGGGCAGGTTTACCAGGGCACGAGCATTGGGGTTTGCTCTCTTGTCCAGAAGGAGTTTGGTGACACGGTAGTGGCCGCAGTGCGCGGCCACGTGGAGGGCGGTCAGGTAATCCAGCGTGACGTCGTCCACGGGAGCTTTGTGCTGCAGCAGGTGTTTGACACATTCCACGTGGTCCCCCTGGGCCGCCATGTGAAGTGGGGAGAGTCCATTCTGTGCCAGAACAAAGCAGAATAGTGAGTTCTAGTGACTCCCACCCAGATTGTGACACACAGTACAGGGATGGCAGCAGGAGTTTGCCAAGTGCTCCCGTCACTGAAACTGAGCCGTGTCTGCACTGCGGACTGGGAGAGAAACAAAAAGCCACAGGCAGCCCTCCCCTGCCAGCAGATAAAGGCCAATTTAGAGGAACATCATATAATTAACTAAAATCAGAACTTAATCCAGGCAAAAGAATCCAAGGGTCTTGCCTCATGATTTAATAAAACGTATCTTGTCCTTAAAAGCCAGTTCTGGGGATACTCACCATGACAGCAAGACACAGGTTGTATGTTAATTAGAGGAACAGCACCTACTTACCCATAATCACATTGATTAAGGAACCTATATTTGTATGAAAAAACTAATTATATTGGCAAACCTGGTATTAGAGAGAGAGGCAAAGAAGTGTATACTGTTTCATATATTTGGATAGTCCCTAATAATGTAAGAAAACCTCATTTTGGATCATTCCACCCATTAATACACTTCCTTTGGGAGAATAAAAGCATTCCTGTGTTCTTCCTTGTCCTTTCAGTGACACTGAAAATTCTGTGCAAAGTTGCATAGAGCTGTTAACATACTCTAGGAAGACACACACCTTGGTCCGTGCAAGCAGTGGGGCACCTCGTTCCAGGAGCAGCTCCACAACTTGGTCATGCCCACTCCTGGCAGCACAGTGGAGTGGGGTGAGTCCATCCTGCAGGTAAAAGGAGGGAAAACCAATGAGCACATCCCAACTGTCCAACCTGGCACTCTGAAGAACAGCCAAGGATACTCCATCAATCCACCCCTGTCCTTTGGATTGTTTTTGATGTGGGGATGAAACAAGAAATGGTCATAATACAAAATTTACTCTAGAATTTATTTGGGTTTTTTTTTTTGAATAGGCAACAAGAGAAATAATCTATTAAAGCTGTGAAAAGAGAAATAAACAAACAGAACAAACCCTTTCCTTTCTGAGACTGAGCAGTGAACAATTCTTTGCTAAAATTGCTGAGACCACCAACTCTGGGGTATTTTTTCTGTGGCAGAACACCACCCTATACCAAGACTTGCTTAGGCCACCCAGTAATGATCACAGCAGTGCCAGCAAAAGATGTGCTGATGAAACATTTCACTAGGAGAATGCATTCTAGGTAATTCTGCTACAGTCTGGACTCTGTGCAGAAAAACAGAGGAAACATGAGGCAAGAAAAATGGTTGCAAAATAATATTAGTGCTGAACATCAGAAAAAAGAAAATGCCTAAGACAGAGAAACCCAAGTTGTTACATCATTAGACCTTGCTGCTGTCCAAGCATGCACTCAGGGAAGTCATCCATGCTTATTCCACAGAGAGAGGTTTATCAAGGTGCAATGGTAACAGTTTGTAATCACAAGAAAAGCCTTCTCCCTCTGAGACACCCTGCTCATCCTGCATGAGGCAGTGCTATGATTCTACAGTGCTTTCTGAAGGAACTAAAAGATTAATACTCTGGTCTGAGATAGATTTATTACTTAAAGGTGAAAAAAATAGCAACAATGCCAAAACACAGCCCTAAGTAGGAGCTGGTGACCCTGCTGCATACACAGACACACTGTTTGCCTCGTGGGAGCTTGGAGGAAGTCTGCATCTCTGTATTTTCACTTCTATAACTAACATTTCTAAACCAAAAGCAGCTCCAGGCTGCACAGTGCCACTGCAATCACTGTGCAACTCCACCAGAAGTCGTTATGAGAAGCAGATCCTCCCTCCTCCTCAAAGCACCTTTGTGAGCCAGCAGTGCAACAAAGCTCCGTGGCAGTGAGGAACTGAAGCCTGCAGGGAGGAATTTACTGTTTCCAGAGCTTTTTCAGAACCATGGGAAGGGGTTTGGTGTGCCTTGACGCTCACTGTCTCAGAGACAGAGGCATCACTAAATCCCATGGAAGCTGTGCAATGAAATTCAGCAGACACAAGGCCAAACCCACAAGCAGAGCTGAAGGCTGTTTGGCACCTGGCAGGTGGGGTCCACGTAAAGGAGTTGGGTTTGACTAGCTCATCTGGGGTTTTTTCTGCATTGAAACTTCAGAGTCCCCTAAATCAAGGCTTTATATGCACAACTGAGTTTCATCTCACTGCCAGAGGGAGTCATACACATGATTCCCATTAACATTACTAAGGGGAGAATATATCCCAACCCTATCTCTACAATTTGCTATTTCTTTCCAGTTTCTGGCCTTTTGTGCTCTACATTTTTTATCCATGTGGGAGGTGCACTTTCCCTATCTGCACAGTGACTCTGATGTTATTCTATTTCATGGAACAGCAAAAGAAAGGTAGAATTGTGTGAAACCTTGGGAAAAACCCAGCACAAAGGGTTCCCAGAGGGGGAAAAAGAGAGAAGAAAAATACAAGGTAAGAAACACATCAACTCCACAAGAAAGTCTAGCTAAAACAAAAATAAGGACTAAATCACTAAAAAGCATGATTTCTCCTCTGTTCTTAACTATAATGTCCTCTACAAGTAGAGATAAATTTTGCTGCCTATCCTCTTCTGTCTTGTCACAGCTTTATAAATGCACCATCATGTCCTATCTGTGCTCTTTCCTGTAGGTGAATGGAGCAATATGCTTTGCAGTCTTCCCACAGAACCCTCTTCTCTGCCCTGGGGGAAACAGCATGTACATTGTAAAGTTATTGCCCATTTAATCCTTTAGACTCTATCTTTATTAATATGTGCTCTTAAAGATGAGGGAAACTGCAAAGAGTTGTAGTAGAAGTGTTAGTACAGAACACAATGAGGACATTAGCCAACATCCAGAGACACACTGCTGTACCAAATTACTCCTCTTTTGCACCATTATCTAGTTGCAATGAACCTCCCTGCTCTGAAACCTATCACAGGGGTTTGCCCATGTGCTTTTTTTACTCATTCCATTGCCAGCTGTAAACTGAAGAACACAGGCTGACCAAAACAAACACATCATTTGACAGGACGTCCAACACGGGGCAGCACAGATAACGGAGATCCCATCCACACAAAGGCTGCCACACACAACAAAGTCAGGAGTTTTACAGTTTAAGAAGTCCAATATTTATCTCCTCATCCCAAACAGCACATAACAGAGAGTTAACTGTTTCCATCTGCCAAGTGACATCCTGCACACGGTCTCGTGTTGTTCCCGTACCTGGTACTCTCCCTGCTCCTGCTCTGCAATGTAACCAGCAGCTGGGTCAGTGTGAGGAACAACGCTACCATCTTCTCTGTACATATGGAAGCCATGAAATGCCATCAGTCCTAATCTCCTCTTAAATGGCTCTCAAAATAGAAGGTAAATGTTTGCCTCCCCCCCACCCCAAAATCAATCACTGGTAATATTTGAACCTAATTAATCTGAAATTAATTCTGAATTCGGTGCACGACTCTTAACTGCAGGGCTCAGGAAGATAAATTATTGGGTCATCTCAGAGTGATTAAAATGCTTTGCTTCATCTTACCAGAGAGACTGAGATAAAAGAAGCTGGGCTTATGAGAGATTCTTAATGGGAAATGACGTGGGCAGCATCCTAACAGGAGGACAGTTGTGCACAGTCAGTGCTCATTCCAACCAAGACTGATGACAGCACGTGAACATCAAAGGCCAAATTATCCAAGAATTCTTCTAAACTGCAGCTGCATATTCTCATTTTTACAAAGGTGAAATAAAATTTAGTATGCTCTATGTTAGGCATGCAAAATTGTCTAACTTTTCCTGACAAAGGAAGGGCTCTTCAGTTGTTCATTTTTCATCACTACTAAACCTCATCTCTTCCAAAATGAACGAGGCAAGTCTCCCTCTCGCTCTAAGCTCTCCGAGTTTTGGCATAATTACTGAAGTAATTGCTACTAAATAAAGTATTCCTCCAGCTCTGCTGTTCAAAGTACCAGGTTTACAAATAGAGCAAAAAATTACTGTGCATTTGCTTCAGTAGTAAGATACTAACTTAAAGAACTCTAAATGATGGTCACTGTCCATACAGCTTGCTTACACAACCTGCACAACCTCCCTTCCAAACACCCTATGAATCCACTACATGTTTAACAGCAAATATCTGCACTGTGATTAGATGTTCATCATCTGACAGGGCTCCAGGAACAGCAAACACTGCCCATGGATTATCAGGGCTCTGTGCATGCGTGAAGACTGGGAGGAAAATGTCACAGCAGCGTTACTGCAGGGAAAATCCCCTGTAAGTACCGCGCAGCGCCAAGAGAGGGGTGGGATCCTGCGGCAACAGCTCTGTGCCAGGAAACTCAGCACCATGTGGAAAGGGCAGAGCACCATGCCCATTTTGTCAGGATGCATCTATACAAAAGACATGGTTACAAATAAATCCCCACAGGCTCCCAGAACGAGTGTTAAGGGGTGTCTGGGGCACGTTCACCACCAAAACCCCAACCCAAATCAGACCACAACAAAACAATCCGGGTTCCTCTCCTCCTCATTGCTTTCATCTCCCTGGTATCACACATCTCTGACTGACCTGCCACTTCTTTCAGCTCCAGCTGAGTCTCCTGTCTCTCCTGTGGCCCTTCTCCAACCCCAGTGGCACAGCAGACCTTGCCCCCACCATCGTCACGCCCACTCCCCCTCCAGCTGCCGGGCTCCAGGCACACAACATGCTGACTTCCCACACAATGAGCTTTCCATTCCAGCACTAGACGCCCTGTTTCATTCCAGGGATGGCTTTTTTCTAACTGTAAATATTCTGAACAAGCTCCTGCAAGAGGATTCTTTAAAGAAAAGTCCCAGAGCAAGAAAAATTTCACTGCAATCCTGGCAAGATTCACTGGGAAGAACACAAAAAGCGCGACAACTTCAGCGTCCGAGACGGGTGAACGTGCTCCTCCCCTGCTCCTGAAGGTGTCTGCAGTCCCACAGAAATGGAAATACCAGTGGGGTGATTTAGGCCTGTGAATAACACTGTATTTTAAATGTAAAAAAGCATGCAAAACCTAAAAAACCCTCACCTTAATGGGCTTTTCTTTTTCCCTATACGATTTATATAGAGAGGTGCTAAAAACAGAGATATTCCCAAAACTGCATTCATAAAGAATACTCCTAAACCCCTTTATTGGTCAGTAAACATTTAAAAATCCCACATATCCTTATTGTTACTACTCCATTATATCAGAATATATACTTTTTAAACAGAAATATATATATTTTATATATATATATAGATGTTATATATATATATAGATGTTTTATATATATATATATATATATATATATATATATATATATATATATATTAGCCATGCAGAAATTGCTCTGCTTTTAAATGCTCACAATAATTTTCCCTGCAATAATCCTTTGGATGTTTCAGGAAGGCTGCTTCAACATCTCTGGGAATGGAGTTTACCTTTTTGCTTTAGATACAATATAAAAGAGCAATTAAATCCCCCATTTTAAAAACTTATTTAGTAGTTAGTTGAGAAAAATGGCAAAACTTGCCCAAAAAATCTAAGTCAAATAGTATTTGGAAATATTTAAGTATAAATATAATAGTAAGGAGATTTCCTGGCAAATCTACACCTTCACACTCTAGTCAGAAACGTCACCAAATACCTTATGAAATGTACAGAAAATAAAAATACACAATGACTGTGGTAAGCAGGAATTCCTCTGACAGGCATCAATGAATATGGAGCAGCAGGACACAGGCATAATTTACTCCCTTGGAAGAACATACATTTTAATTTTAATTTTAATTTTAATTTTAATTTTAATTTTAATTTTAATTTTAATTTTAATTTTAATTTTAATTTTTATTTTTATTTTTATTTTTATTTTTTTTAGACAATACAGGGGCTCTGAAAGGATCATTCCAGTGGAACACTTTCAAACACAGAAAGATTTCACAGATTAACTGTGCAAAATTCAAGTACTCAGGCTGATCTAAAATCTATTCAAATAAATTTCTGCATCTTGATTTCTGCAACATCAAACACCATGTAATAAAGCCAGTGAAAAATAAACAGAATGAAAGCAGTGAGTGCTTTTGTTAACCCAAGAGCAGCTTGGAGAGCAAGAATAAAAGCCTGAGCTATTTGGAACATTGAAGCATTCCTGGTACATTCAATTCCAGTGTTTTCCAGAGGAGAAGTGGAAGGACACAGGTGTTCCTCAGAAGAAAAGGAAAGGTGGGGATGGTGAGGCAAGAGTGTTAGTGCCAGGCTGGAGGAGGTGGAAGCGTGTCCTTAGAAGTACCAACCACACACAAGCTACCTCCTCAACACCCTACACACTCACAGGCACAGCAAAGCACCCAGGGCACGCTGACAAAGCCCAGGGGAAGAGACACTGAGATGATACAAACAGCTGGCACGAAACCAGATCACACCACAGAGACACCGACAGCAAAGCCAAAGCCATGGAATCCTCCTCCACGCCCAGCCTGGGCCTCTGAGCAGGGAGAGGCAGGAGAGGAAAGCAAGAGGAAGCTGCAGAGCCCCTGGGAGCTGGGATGGGTGTGCTTTAGGATATACCGTCATGGGGTTTTCACTGGGATGGGTGTGCTTTAGGATATGCCCTCATGGGGTTTCACTGGGATGGGTGTGCTTTAGGATATACCGTCATGGGGTTTTCACTGGGATGGGTGTGCTTTAGGATATGCCCTCATGGGGTTTCACTGGGATGGGTGTGCTTTAGGATATGCCCTCATGGGGTTTCACTGGGATGGGTGTGCTTTAGGATATACCCTCATGGGGTTTCACTGGGATGGGTGTGCTTTAGGATATACCGTCATGGGTTTTCACTAGGATGGGTGTGCTTTAGGATATGCCCTCATGGGTTTTCACCTGGATGGGTGTGCTTTAGGATATACCTGCAGGGGTTTCACTGGGATGGGTGTGCTTTAGGATATACCTGCATGGGGTTTCACTGGGATGGGTGTGCTTTAGGATATACCCTCATGGGTTTTCACTAGGATGGGTGTGCTTTAGGATATACCTGCAGGGGTTTCACTGGGATGGGTGTGCTTTAGGATATACCTTCGTGGGTTTTCACTGCTAGCTTTGTGCTGATGGCTTTTGAGCTGCTGTAGCAGCTGCCAAAGGGCAGGAAGCCCAGACAATGAGAAGTCTCTACAATTAGCACCTTCCACCTGCATTGGGCCAAGTCCTGCTCTTTCAGCTTCCTTCCCAACTGCACATCGACCTTGGCGGGTGAGCAGGGAAGGGAATACACCTTGATCTCTTAAAATCCAAGAGGTCCTTTACAATCACCTGTGCCAACTTGTCTAAGACAAGTATCTAAACACTGAACAGGAAACAGGTTAATTTAATACAGCCAATGAGACCATTTCTGAATGACCACTGTACTTATGAGCACGTGGAACATCCTGACTGCAGCATATTATAACCATTTCACACTTCTTTACCGGGAGATTTTAGGCACCCCTTGTGGAAAGTTTGACCATGGACTATTTGCTGCACACCTTCATGAGAGGCAGCATTCTCCATCATCAGTGATTTAAAAAAAAACAGCAAGAGAGACATCATTTGCTAAATAATCAGAAATAAAAATCACAATCACATACAGAGTTACACAGTAATCATGACTGTCTTCCTAGCTGGTGAAGCAACAAATGGCCAATGTAATTCATATCAGAATAACTGCAGAGGTGGAATCAAGCACAAGGGAAGCTGACTGTAATATCCTCTAACTTTCTACCTTATTAAACAAAAGCCCTTATGTCCAGCTTTAAACACCCTCTATTGCTTGGCAATACAATTTTGCAGATCAGTGCTTAAAAACCAGCAGCTTTCAAGAACAAGCCCTGTGCAGTTCAGTTGGCAGAAATGGCCACCACCTCCCTTGGTGACTCAAAAACCCCATTCTGAAATAATTCACCCTGCTCATAGAAACTGATGGGTTTTCTTTTGTCCTGAACAACTGCCAAATCACCCAGAAATAAAGAGCATAGTACTGGTGTGGCATTTCAACAGCACAGCTGAGAGGAGGGAGCCTGTGAGAGTCACCTCATTGTCTGGGGAAGAGGGGAGGGCTGCTGCCATGGGACAAGTTGCCCATTCCCAATACTGACTCAGATAAAAAGTGACCACCAGCCCAGTACAGTCACTTTCATGAGGCATGCTGTGGCTGGCACATTTAGGACTCAGGGGCCTGGAAACCTTAGCTGAGTCCAGACCCTTCACTTCTCACTGCTGTGCAGCATGCATGTTCTTGTGTCACGTGAAGTTGGACCAACTAGCAGGCTTTTTTCCTCAAAAATATCAAGTTTCAGCACCTTTTTCTTCTATGATGCAGGTAGATTATACAGTAGACTAAAAAAACCAGTGTTTCTGTCCCCTGCTGTCACCAGTACCTGCCATTCTTTAGTCTGATACCATAGAAAACAGTCTATGTAAAACAAATAACAACCTAAAAAAAAAAGGGCAGGATTATGATTTTTTTTTAAAAAAGGCACAATAATATTTCTTGGTAAATTATTTTTGGAGCCACAATTTAAATTTGGTCCAAGTTACAAAAAGAGCACCCTTGTGAGGAGGCAGTGTTTCACATCTTTGGAGCTGTGTTCAGCTGAACTCCCCCACCTCCTGGCCCTGAATTCCTGGGTGTGAAGCTGCATTCCTAGGTGTGAATTCTGGTGTTCCCAGCCTCTGGCTTAAAAAACCAAAACCAAAACAAAAAAACCCACACACAACAAAAAAAACCCCAACACCCAAACCCCAAAACCAACCAACCAAAAAACTCCAAAACCAAACAGGCAAGCAAAAAATCCCAAATCCATTCCCAAGAAGGGACAACATCATATTCAGGGAATAGAACGACTCACCCTGGTTTTGGCATCGATCTGCCCTCCGCGATCCAACAAGAGCTTCACCATGTTTGTGTTTCCCCTTTTGGAAGCCACATGCAGTGGGGTGATTCCATTCTACACCATGGAAAGAACAAACAATGAGCATGAGGGATCTGGAGGTGTCACAATGGTGGTGAATTTGTGTTCAGCTCACAGAAAATGAGACCATCACATTGGAGAGAGGAAACAAAAACGTACTGGAGCATCAGAGCCAGGCACACACCATGGAGCGAGAGTTAGTAATTCCTTTCTAACCAAAAAATATCTACTCATCCTCTAGGGTTTTTTAATAAACAAAGAAATGCATCTGCCAAAGCAACAAACACCACAGTCCCAGAGTCAGACACACATGCACACACACATCAGAGCCCCAACGAGCCCATATTCACAGACACTGGAGCATTTCGGTCGCTGCGACACACACGGAGCACGCAAACACCCGGCTCCTACACACAGGAGCACTCCCAGTGTAACCTCAGCGGCCACAGGGTAGGTCCTGTGTAGGCTGAAAGTCCTTGCAAATGCTTGGGGTGAGGCCACAGCTCGAGTGCTGGGTTCAGTGTTGGGCCCCTGACTCCCAGAAGGACAGGGAGGTGCTGGAGCGTGTCCAGAGAAGGGAACGGAGCTGGGGAAGGGTCTGGAGCACAAGTGTGCTGAGTTCAGGCTGAGGGAACTGGGGGTGCCTCGAGCAAAGAAGGCTGAGGGGAGACCTTCTGGCTCTGTCCAAGTCCCTGACAGGAGGGTGGAGAGAGGTGGGGGTGGGTCTGTTCCACCAAGGACCAAGGGACAGGACAAGAGCAAATGGCCTCAAGCTGCCCAAAGGAGGTTTAGATTGGATGTGAGGAGAATTTCTTTGCTGAAAGGGTTCTGAGGCATTGGAAGGGGTTGCCCAGGGCAGGGGTGGAGCCCCCATCCCTGGAGGGATTTAAAAGACGAGTATCTGTGGTCCTTAGGGACAAGGTTTAGTGGTCATGGTGGTGTTGGGCTGACGGTTGGACGTGATGATCTTCAAGGTCTTTTCCAACCTTAATGATTCTGTGACTCTATGACGATGTTATGTAGCTCTGCAGACTACTCACAGAGAGTAGCCATGACTGCTAAGGACTTTTATTGTTGCATTTATATAACAGCAATATACCTTACTTTACTTATAAAAATATACTTATATAATTGCATATACTATATTATATCCTTATATACTTTTTATACTTATAAAAATATACTTATTTGTGAAAATATCAAATTAAAGTAGCATGGTGATCCTGAACAAGCCAAGGAATCCTGCAGGTATCTCTGGAGCATGTCTAACTGACAGAAAAGCTGATGTAAGTTGACACATGATGAGGATATCAGCTCTCTGGAGCTAGTCAAAGGAGCCTGCTTGCCTCAGCTGGGGATACTGGTGGCTACTCAGCTCCCCAGGACTCTGGTGCACACCACGGAGGCAACCTTGAAGAATTACTGCAAAAAACCAGGCACCTTTGAACACAACCAGATTTCAGCATCACTTTGCTCCTCCCTCACTCCTGACTGAGAATTACACCAGGAAACACACCCACTTTTGTAGGCCATCACAACTGAGAAGAGAGAGAAACCCCTCCGTACCCGTGCCGTGAAATCCACAGCGGCTCCTCGGTTCAGCAGCAGCGTGGCCACGTTGACGTTCCCGTAGTGCGCCGCTATGTGCAGAGGGGTGAAGCCACTCTGCAAAGGGAAACAGCCCTGGTTACAGACATCACTGTGCACAAGACCATCAGCTTAACTAGCACTTGGTTTGGAAAGCTGCTGGCACACAAATGCCTCACGTCAGTTTTATCCAGCTTGCCGAGCACAGCCTTTGAGGCAAAGAGTGCGAGAGGTTATCAGAAGTGCTTCATCCTTTCATCCTCCCAGTCAGCCTTCTGAACCAGTGGCCAGCAAGAGCAGCTTTCATCACAGAAAATAGTTATTTATCAGCCATTTGTAAAGAAAATAAAGAAAGTTCCCTTACTACAATCTGGAAGCAGTATGTGTTTTTTTGGGCTGCAGCTGTTTGCTGGTTTTGGATAAATGACCACAAAAGTTATTGGACTCTCACTTTAACACTCTTAGAATTAGAAATACTGACTTTTTTCTTTTAAAGTAGCAGTCATTCCATATGTAACCCAAGAAACTACTTAGTAGCACTGTCTAAGAATCATAATTATTTAAATACAATGTGGATCTCAAAGAATCTGAAGGAACTTTGCCATCTATACATCAGAAAAACCACAATTTACTTTGTGCCTCTTGAACGCTAGAAGGCGAAACCTGCTCCAGCTATGAGATCTAGAATTGCCTGACAACGTGAAAAAGATGAATTTTTCAGGAACTAGGACACAGAGCAAGCTTTTAGTCTCATAAGTAATTCAAGTAGAAATGAACTTGCTTTTGAGGTTTCCTTGAAGAGCTTCACACTGATTTGATCAGATCTCAGTTATGGAAAGAGAGAAATACTTTTGGCTTCCAGACTATAGCGCATTTTCAAGCAGGTTTCACTTCTTACAGTGTACAAATCATCATTGTAAACCACTCATGGAATAAAGAAATGCAGGCAGAAGTGAACACCAACTTTATTTTCCAAAGGTAGAGCAATCAGCCCACTATTGTAGCCTAATTCCAGTCACTTCCTTGGCAGCCCACAGACATCCTGGTCAGAGCACACTCATTAAATTCACAGTTGTCTTGCTGTGCTAAATTACCAGGGCAGTGTCTCCTGAGGGCATGAGGCACTCAAGTACGACAGGCACTAAGCTATAGACTGAATGCACCCTGCATTACAACTACCTTCTCAGACACACCTTTGCTGGTGACAAACACGAGGTACTGAGAAGTCACCTAAGGCCAGGGAAGGAGAGGTGACCCCCTTGGCATCCACCCTAGTGAAGAACGAGGTGTTCTTCAGGCAGATGCCAGCAAGAAGCTGTCACCCTTCCCACTCACGTCACCGGCTCCCGTGTGCGCACGCCAAGCGTGGAGCGCTTCCGCGTGGGCGCGTGTACTCACGGTTCAGCCCCTCATCTCCCACAGAAACTCCAGCATCCAAAAGCAGACACTCAAATAATGACTATCAAATATGTCATCTCAAATATGTCATCTCAAATATGTCATCTCAAATACATCATATCAAATATGTCATCTCAAATATGTCATATCAAATATGTCGTATCAAATAATGACTGCATTATTGGAAATCATTCTTTTTTTCCTCAATGTGGCCGTAATTTTAGGGAAGAAATCCCAGTTCTGGCAAGTGAGACCCATGATTTGTAGTGTGAGTGCTTGGAGAGCTGGTACTTCCAGAATCCCTGTGAGAAATGTACTATCAGCTGCAGGTAAATTCTGATTATGTGCAGCCCCTGAAGGACTACTGTCAAAGCTTTCCTGAAAAGACTGTAGTAAGAACAATGGTAAAAATCAGCAGATGCTCTGAACAAGCTTTTACCTTGGAGGATTTGATTATATTTATTATTGCAAATGAAGGAAAATGAATTTTACCATTATTCTGGCTGAGCCAGACACCTTAATTTAGTTATGCCAAGTGAGTGCCTTTTCATAATTAATGAAATTGAGCTTTAGCCTCTGAGCTCCATTACTCGCTTCAGACTTCTTTGCACTGATGTGAATTCTCCAAAGTTTACTTCAATAGAGACACAAATAAAAAGAAATTCTATGACAAAGGATGAATAAAAACAGGCTTGCTGAGTCACAAATTTCTAGGTACTAAAAAAGAGTCATATCTTCACTTTTAGTGCTAAATAATAAAGAAATATGGTCACAGAGCAGAGAAAATAATTATAAGCAACAGAAAGAGTAATTAAAAATGTTTTATCTCGGTACCTCAGTCGTCCTATTCACCATCATCTGATGCAGCATGGTTTGGGAAAAAGAGGAACAATATTAAAGACAAAACTAAGAACTATGTTGCTTTTTGAAATAAATTATGCTGTTAATTACGGGAAAAAGCCGTTCAAGCATGCATTAAACTTAAAATATAACCCTAAGTTCCCATGGGCAATCAACCAGTATCCTATTTAATAGGGAGGCAGCAATTCTGCTTCTATTCCAGTGTCTTCTGGTTTACAAATAAGGACAGAAAACTGGTTGCCAACAAAACAGGAGGTATCATTAAAAAGCAGAAAAATGAGCAGTTTATAATTACTGTGTAGCCAAACACTGCAAAAGCAGAGGCATTACTGGTGATACTGGTCGAGCAACCTGCCTTCCCCCACAGAAGAAACTCCCTTTCACCATTAAGAGGAAGGAAGCAGAGCTGGTGGCCCAGGGGCCCTGAGCCACCTGCCCACCCCGTTACCTCCACGGCAGCACCACGTTACCTTGGACTGCACGTCGGCATTGTGGTCGTTCTGCAGCAGCAGCGCCGCCGACTTGGTGTCGTCCTTCCTGGCGGCGATGTGCAGGGCTGGCAACCTCACCTTCCCCTTGGTGTCATTTTCCAGGAGGATGGCCACTGCCTGGTTGTGTCCCTGCTGCAGAGCAACAGCTAGAGGAGTGAAACCGTCCTGGTGGAGGAGAACACAAGATGGGCTCAGTAAGCTGAAGGATGGACAGCGTCAGGGACGTGCACGGCGCTCCTCACACACAGAAATAAGCCAAGCAGGTTACCAGCTGTTTCCTACCTCTGCACCACCATCTCCAGTGAAATGCCATCGGGGACACAACATTTTAACCCAGCTGTGATCTCAAACATGTCAGAAGCACACTTTTTCCACTTCAACAGCACTCTTTTAGTCAACTACAAGCAAAGGATTCTTCTACAGGATCTCTCTTAAGTGCTTCTCATGTTAAAATGGGCCACAAAGCATATTTTCAGCAATACTGTGGTAAGGATTAGTGAGCACTGAACAAAGTAGACGTGAAAAATACACAGGGAACCTGTTTCTGAATATCTTGCATCTCTGTGATAAGAAAGCATGCCTTGGGATGCATTTGCTGCTCCTTCCTGTTCTGTGTTACAGATGGACTAGGACTCGAGAAAGCCAGATCATGTTTAGAAATGTATTCTAATCTGAAGCAGGAAAACATTAGATTATCTGTACTTTCTAGAATAACAAAGTGAGAAAAATCTGGTTTTCCTTCATAGTTTTACCTTTGTTTTAAAATGATCTTCTAATTGTCTTGCTCCTCCACACTTGCCCTGGATTGCCAATGCTTTTAAACACATCACATGCTCACAGCCTGCTGCCTCAGCTGAGGAGCTGCCTGCTCCTGTAGCTTCTATTCTGACTATAAGACTGAACCTAGCCCCAGTCCTGCACCCTGCCCAAGCACACGTGTGCTAGATGGGAGGGCAGCTGGACCACCAGGAACAGGGCAGCTCTCTGACTGAGCTGGTGACCAGAGGCAGGGTGAATAACGAGAGGAAAGGGAAAGGGATAAAACAAGGTCTTCTATGTCCAGGTCGGAGGGATCAACTGAAGAGTTGATTGTAGCCAGAAAGTGAGAGAACTGATTTAGATCCACTGTAAAAGCCATAGGAACAAGAGAGAATTGATTTGGAATGGGACATATGGAAAGATGACAGAATAATAAAGGACAAGCTAGGAAGGAATGAGAGCTAACACATGCTGAAAGAAACATCTGAAGAATTGCCAAAGCAATTTTTCCCCTTAGTAACCCAGTAACGTCCACTCCCTTTCGCGCAGCACCGTGGGTCGCTGCGCTGTAACGGCGATACTGCTGTGGTTGCCTTCTGTAATAGAGATTAGACTCTGTCCAGTGAATTAAAAAAGAGTGAACAGCTGATGAAACAGCTGAAGTGTAAAGATAATTCTGAGATTGGGGCTACATCAGGTGTTGCAATGGTTTAATGCGCTCGCCTATCGCCTCTGGCAACATGAGAACAAATCCTGGATTAGAGGCCCCGTGAAACAGCTCATCCTGACTCTCCTTTTGCATAAATACATAGGCAAGCATTAAAGAAAACAAAGTGTATCCAAATGCAGTGCCAGCTTCAAGGCTTCTCAGACAGGATCATTCATCTGATTTGCAGCACTTTCTCTTCCATCCTCCTGTAGAAGGACACAACTCTTCCTGCACTCCCCTCTGGAAAGCACGGCTGACTGGAGCTTGGAGACAGCATTTCCCTTCCCCACCTCCCCACGTGAGCACAGCCAATCTTGGACACCAAACAGAACGACCTTCTCCATATGTTTTGGTGGCATCCTCAGTTCAGGCTGCCATCCCACCTTACTGAATGTGCCATTTCTTCTTTCTGTTCAGGAGATGAACTCCGGGCCCGTGTGGAAGCAGACAGGGGCTCAGGCCACCCTTCAGTAACACTGAAATCACCAAAACCATCATCTCAGCACGACTCAACCCAAAACTTACCCAGTTAAGCGATCAGGGGGTGCACAGCCTTTACTTTCTGAGCTAGAACAGTGAGAAGCGATATCTCTGATGGCAGAGGACAGCAGATTGGGGCTCAGCATGGAGAGCATTTGATTTTTTTTCTCCCCTCCAGTCATTTTTTTTTAATTTTTAATCAGAGTGTCCTGTGAGTTCCAGTGATGCCTGCATGTCTGCATCCAAGCAGAGACCACATTAACTACAACCATCTCGGCCTCACAGTTCCTGTGAAACCAGTGAATGAATTTCCAGTGCACCTGATCACTGCAGCCAGTAAAAGTTCCTGGGAGAAAGGCAGCAAGCAGGTGAGCAGAGGCTGGAGCCGGGCCAGGCTCCTGGAGAGCCACAGTTCCACTCGGCTCCTGCACAAGGAGTGTGTTTGTGCCACGTTGCCTGGCAATCCCACGGGATTTCATACCTCAGAGCTGCTGTGTAACGTGATCAGCACACACGCAGGCCAGCAGAGGATTATTTTAGGGGGTGTCACCAAGCAGTACAGTACCCGCTGGAAGAAGGGACAGTAAAGCAGCTGTTCACACCAGCAGTTGGGTTTGAAGGGAAGGAGAGCGAGCATAAATGCTCCAGCCTTGCAAATTCACCCATTTGTGAAGGCAATCCAGAAGGGGTGAGTTTCTGTACGGACTAGGGAGAAGAAGGAACACGAGCAAAAGCTCTGACACCAGAGGAACTTTCCTACTACTGCTTCATGTGGCACATCCGTGTCCATCCGACAAACACGAAGGCGACTCCCTTTGCAGCACAGAGCCTGCTCACGAGTCCCCTTGGCTTGGGGCAGAAGAACATTGGGCAGAAAGAGAACGAGATGAGGAAACAATGAACACAGCCTTCATCACACAGCAGGTGTCCCCGTTGCCCTCAAACCCTCTCATTTGCAGACTCAGTTCCTATGATTCAGTTCCTCTGAGATGGAGTTCTGTTTCTCACTCTGGTGCCTGCCCTGCTCCTGCTGAAGCTACTGCAGGTTTGCAGCACTGCAGTGAAATCCAGAACCCAGCTATTAATGCATATTTATAAGCACATGGTCCAGCAGCAGAAATACAGTGTCTGAGGAGAAAACAGCGCATTGCCTGCCAAGCTCACTGATGCGATCCTTGCTAGCCATTTAATTGCCAATTTACACTAATGACAGACAGTAATGACTATGCATAGGTTACACAAAGTCACAGACACCTCAGAACCAGAGGAACTGAGCTGGCCAAGGAGGTCCAGCTGCTCCTCACTTAGGGGAACAGGAGCAGGAGGCTGGAGTCAGTGACCTCCCAAAGCCCCTTTCTACCTGTTTCTCACTCTTTCCATGCAGAGAATATTCTCAACACACTTAAAATCTCGAGACCCAACCCAAAAGTCAGCTTGTCAACAACTAACTGTTGCTACTAACTGTTTTTACACTCTTTTACACTAAACACAGACACCCTTCTGGACACAGAGCTAATGGTGGCACTCACATGATGTTCCACACGCTTTTCAGCTGGCTGAGGAAGAAGCTGAAGCAAGCCTCCACACTACCTTCCCTAGAAGACCCCTCAGACAGCTGAGAGTGGGAGATACACGCCACAGCATTCCAATTTTTGCCCAGATCTTAGAGTGCAAATGAAAAAGCAGCAGAGACAGCCCTGCTGCTCAGGTGATGGCACTCCCAGATGCCTGAGTTTTCATGGGCTTTGCCAGAGATATGAACCTGTCCACATGAAATGTTGCACCTCTCCACTTAGCCTATGATCAATCTACTGTCCACTCCACTCCCCTGGCAATACCACCTCAGCCTCCTACAATTTCTGCAGCCCTAGGGACCTCTCTTCTCTTCAAAACCTCATTCATTGTTCAGAAAAATCTCTGGGAAGCTCACAGGAGAACTGAGCACAAAGTGAAGGTGAAAATCCTGGGCTCAATGCAGTTAGTGGACACCCTACTGTCAGGGTGGATTTCATCCCTTCTCAGGACTTCCAGAACAGCCCACCCTACGTGTCTTCTGTGCACACAGGAAAAAAGGGTAAGAAATACACTCAGTGAGAGGCTGAAAGTTCTCAAAATACTCCATCTGAAAAATCTTCTGACTTTCAGCAATGTGAACATAAAGGCAAAGGATAGTGAGAGAGTGCACAAAAAGAAGAACAATGTACCTCACCTCAGTAGCTGTGCTTTGGTTGGCTCCGTTCTCCAGGAGATATTTCACCACTTCAATGTGGTTCTCTTGAGCTGCCATATATAAAGGAGTGAAGCCATTCTAGGGAGAATACACGAGAAAATATTGTGATGAGGAAATGGAATACACCAACAATAACACACCCCAAACAAATATACAGCTAAAAATGCATTTGTGCTTTTTTAACTGCAATATTTTAAGTATGCAAGTAGAACAACTTTCCATTTTTAACTTAACACCGTACAGTTTAATGCCATTTAAACCCACAAAACTCTACTGTGCTTTCACACTCATTTTCTTTTGACGTGTATTTTAGGAAAGCAATGGACATGCTAATTATTAATAGAGCTCCTCCTTGCTGCTGATGCTCAGGGACTGTAAAGCTGGCAATGAAGTTTTATCAAAGCTGACAGGACAGCAAGAGTTTCTTCCATTTATTACATTAACTTAACCAGAGCCATCATCCCCTGGAGACCACAAATCCAGACCCCATGACAAGCTGAGCAGCAATGACAAAGGCTTAACACACCACTTTTTAATTTTATAACATATAAAACATTGCAAATCATCAAACATAAAGAAATTCAACCCTGCAGAGTAACAACTGCATTTCTGACCATTCCATAAGTCCATCTATTATTTAATTATAAACATTCATTAAAATATCCTAGAGTCCTTAAAAGAATCTGCTCTGGATAACACAGGACTTTAAAAAAGTTCTTCTGAAATAATCACACTACAGGCACATTCATCAGAAACTTAAGCACTTTCTTCCCATTAAAACACTTTAATGCAAACAATTTTAACTAACTAGGTACAAAACCCTTAAGAAATAAAGCTAAGGAAGAAATTTAGCTAGGGCAGGGAAGTGAGCTGTCAGCCTGATTAGTAACTCCCTTCTAAGAGCTTTAGGATTGCTAAAAAGCCTTAGAAAATTCCATAATATTCTGTAGATGACCATGTAATTTAAGAGGACATCATAACCCATGCAGCTGAAAACATTCTTCTGCCCTGGAATGGCACGGTGAGCTAGAGCAGAACCAGACTGCAGACATGGCATTGCATTTTTTTCTCTTGCCTGCTGTCCCAATAAATGATAAATTTGTGTTTACACCTGTGCAAATCCTGAGATAACCAAGTGCCTTGTTTCAAAGAAGCCAGTGTGATTCTTTCTAGCAAACCTGCTGTGGAAACATTCCAGTAATCTCCTAATTAAATGAAATCTCATTTTTCAGTCACAATACAGTTGAGTGTCGAACTGATGGGGATGTGGAACAACCCCTCGCTGCATTTAGAAGCGTGGAAGATTGCTGAGGCAATAAATGCCATTAATGTTGTGCATGTCATTGATGTATATCACATATGTTGGAAGAAGTCTTTTAATACTGCTTAGTGCAACATTCTGGCACTTCCATCAACAATCTTGGGACAGATAATTAAAAACTAGCACCTAGAAAACAGGATCATAATGAGAAAGGTTCCTGCTACCTTGGACAGCAGAGCAGGAAAAGCAATTTAGTAAGGATAAATACAAGTTTCTCCACTACTGTGGGAAAAACAAAGGATGCAAAAGGAATGATGAGTTGGAGAAGAACTCTGCAGAGAAGGACCCCAAGGTCACAGTGGTCTACCAGAGGGCTGCTGCTCAGTGAGCTCATTCTGCTGTAATCAAGACAATGGTTGCACTGGAGTAAAAATAGATCTCCCTGGGGAAGCGATTTTCCTTCGAGAAAAGATGAGTAATTAGTGTTGTTCTGTCTGGAAAGGGACAACTGAAGGAAAACAAGGGAACAGTCTCTACAGAGGAGGGCAAAGGTCTGCTCTGAACGTTAGTGACAACAAAAGTGCATGGTTTACCAAGGTGGCTGGAGAGAAAATTCAGGCGAGACATCAAGAAAAGCCTCTTAACAGTAAGGGCAGGCTGCAGGGCATTTCAACAGGCAGTTTCCCCCCTCCCAAATCACTGCTGAGAGCAGGCAGCGCACTGGAAACACCACGCCGAAACCGAGGGGAGGCTGCTGAGCTGCCACAGGGAAGGGGCAGGAGGGCAGGGGACAGCCAGGCACGGGGACTGAGCTGGCAGGGGAACAGGAACAGACTGGGTTCTTCTGGGTTGCACTTGGACAGACTAGAGGAGGGAAAGCTGCAGGTAACCCAGCTGGCTCACTGTGTTGGTTTTCCTTCCCGCTCTGGAAAGAACCAAAGTGGCAATCCCTTAGGCAGAACTAACGGTAATTTTCCACCCTCCTCACCAGATTTTAACATTTAAGTGCACTGGAGCAGTTTTTAAATGGTAATACGTGCCATTTGTAAAGTCCTTCTAGCACCCAGTGTTGCAGGGATGAATACAAGGATCACACTGACTAATATAAATCTAGGGAACAGGAGAATTTCCAAGCCAGAGTAAATGAATTTGCTTAAAAGCTTTGAAGAATCTTATTTTTCTCCTTAATCAACTCAAGGCCCTAGTGCTGGAACAGGATTGGGACCAGCAATCCTAGATCAGGAGCCCATGAACAATACACAGGCGACTTCATGACCATTTAGTACCAAGAAGTATGACATGCTTTTCCACACAGCGAAAGAAGAGCATCCTTTATATCAGAGATATCCTCTGCATGTGCTACAAACACACCTGAACCTGCTGCAATTGGGAGGGAGGAAATTATTGCACACAAAATCATAGCTTTTTTTTTTTCTTTCAAGCCTTGTTTCTAGTTTAAAACTACTGTATATGTTCTCTTATAATCTGGCTTATTTAGGAAACCACAACAGCTTACCGAGCTCTATATGCAAAGCTGCCTATAGCAGACAGACTGGAAAAGCTTCCCCTCAATTCTCCCCTGGCAAGGTCAAGCCCTCTCTGCTCCTCTGGCAGGGTGAGGTCTGCTTCCTCAGCACAGAACTGGTTCCAGAGCTCCCAGCTGCAGCGGTCCCCACCTCCACGCTCCTGGCCAGAAAGCTCCTATTTGTGGATTCCCAGCACGAATCCCCGCTGGAGCCCAGGGCTCCCACCCCTCCTGCCACCCTGCACCGTGTCCATGATGTGTCTGTCTGTCTGTGTGTCTGTCTGCACCCTCCACAGCAAGTTTCTGTCTCTCTCAGCCAGGGCTGCCGTTAAATGGGAACACCCACAACCAGGGCATGTCCTTCCCTTTGCTTCCTTCACTTCTGTTCATGTAAAATCCCCTTCCCAGCGTCTCCTCTTCTAGTTTCAAAGAGCTACACCTCAATACCTGGTTTCTTTCTTCTGCTTCTAGAAGCATGTCCAAGCTCAAGCTCCCAGACCCCTGCCAACTGAAGAAAACACATTTTCTCTACACTTTCCTTCTTCCCCCAACATTTCTACTGAATCCACGACATTCTGGTTGATGATTCTTCATGGACCTACTGCAAAGGACCTCTCCACTCCTGGCTGTAGTGTGTGGAACGGGATACAAAGGGTTTCTTGGGTCAAGGGTGGGAAATCTTTATTTCAATAAGTTTTCCTCCAGCTTAGGAGCCCATGCTGTACAAAAACAGTCCAGAACTAAAGTACAAACCCTGACTATGGCATATAAAAGTGACCTGGAAAAGGAGAAACGCACTTTATTTTGCTTTTCCTGAAAGCCCAGCTGTGTAATTATGTTAGGTCTGTATGTTTAGATGTTGTGCATCATCTGAAAAATATCAATTAATTCTGTAATTATATGTAGCATTCACTTTCAAACAATGGTTTCATCAGAGTACTTGTAGTCAGGACAGAGTACTCAGATGCCATTATCCTCACAAATGTATACTGCAAGATGTTTACTGCTGTAATATAAAGTTATAATGAGAAATTAATGCTAAACAAACAGTATATTTCATACTCCATTCTTTCTACTACACTCACTGATTTACTTGCTAATTTGAGAAAATGAGTAGCTCTCAATGATTCTTCAAGCTATTAATGCAAATTGGCAAGTCTATCCGTGACTCAGAATTTGTATCACTAAATTTTGCCCGAGCCCTAATGAAGAACACAGGCTGAAGCAGCAGAGGGATTATTAGAGCATTTAGAAAATCACACACACAGTTCTAGAGCTTGGTGGAGCTGTATTTTATGGCAGGCTTTCAAGGAACCAAACTGTCTGCAGTACCAAAGGATCAGAAACACACATCTTCCCCACTCTGCTTAGGAGCCAGTACGGTTGCATGACTCATCTACCCCTGCTTGCTCATGCAGATGTGGCCTTTAGGGTCTAAATACCTATAGGATCTATAGATACAGGTCTAAATACCTATAGGATCTATAGATACAGGTCTAAATACCTATAGGATCTATAGATACAGCCATATACATATATATATGTATTCATACAGACAAGGAAAAGAGAGAAAATGGAGATCTCTCATCTCTTCCCTCAGTTTACCTCTTTTAAGATGACATGTGAAAGTCAGCAACACATTCTGTGATTAAATAGCTCAAGATAAACCCAGAGGAAGACATGTGTTTTATTTTAAAGGCCTCCAGGAATTGTTTAAGACTGTACTAGAAGATCATTGAGACTGCCAGGGAAGAGGAGACATCTAATGCAATTGTTGCCATACAGCAAGTGCCCTTTCCTACTTACTCTTCAGGATGTAATTACCAGTCAGAAGGTCAATGCAATCAGGGGATTGCCCGACCCAGAGCAGCTGTCGCTTCTGCCTCTCCATCTTACTGCAGGGGTTTTGGGTTTGGTGCTTTGGAAACCTTCTTCCCCTCACTGTGCTTTGTATCAAGGAAATGAAAAAGTTGTTTTCTCAAAGTCACAAATGAAAACCCAATTAGTTAGTTTTTTTCTGCAACCTTTACTCAAATTCTGCAACTGCACTTCTGTGCACCAGATGCTGCCAGTGTGAAAGCTCAGGTTCCTCTGGGTCATGCTGGAGTTTCCCACATAGGACCTGGCACTTCACTAACCTAGGAGAAGCCTTTGTGAACCTGCTCTGCCTTCCTCCCTGTGCCTCCTGCTCTTTCTGCTCCTTAGAATTCAAGCCAGCCCCAAAAAGGAACAGATACCAGCACTAAGGATGAGACAAGGCTGAGATAAGCTTAGATTACTCATGAAACAGCTCACACAGATTATAAAATCTTCTGATTTATGGTCATGTGTTAAAACCATCATTTTTCACAGTAAGATCATGATCATTTTCAGGACCTTTCAGTTCAGTAACTGATTCAGGATTTTTTCCTGCTCTTCAGAATATTGCTCAGCTTCAACAAGAGTGGTAAGGCCCTGACTGAAAGTTTTATTCAGCGACATACAATTCATCTCCCCCTTTTTTCCCAGACATGACCCTAAACCAGCGCCATCTCCACCTCCCCTTAGCAGTTAAAGGAAGGTAACTCTGCCTTCACTTGCTGCTTGCCTTTGGCTCAGTCTCCAGAGGAACCCTCTCTCGAATAGGAGAGTGTTAGGCTGGGAAGGAAAAGGACCAGAGGCAAGGAGCACAAACTGAAACACAGGAGGGTCCCTCGGAACATCAGGAAACACGGTTTTCCTGGAAGGATGACCGAGCTCTGGCCAAGGCTGCCCAGAGAGATTGTGGAGTCTCCATCCTTGGAGACATTCAAAAGCCACCAGGATGTGGCTTGTTCAGATATTAGAAAGAAATTCTTGGTGTGAGGGTGGTGAGACCCTGGCCCAGGTTGCCCAGAGAAGCTGTGGCTGCTCCTCCCTGGAAGTGTTCTCGGCCAGGTTGGATGAGGCTTTGAGCAACCTGGTCTAGTGGGAGGTGTCCCTGCTGCTGGCAGGGGGGTTGGGACTGGAGGAGCTTTGAGGTCCCTCCCAACCCAAACCATTCTCTGAGTCTATGATTCTGTGTGGTTCTGGGCAGCCTGCTGTGGGTGGCCCTGCCTGAGCAGGCAGGTTGGACAAGGTGACCTCCAGAGATACATTCCAACCTCAGCTATTCTGTGATTCAGTGAAAAACCCTCTAACAATCCAAGCAATTAATTAATTGTAATAAATCAAATGTGAGAGTTACAAATCAGTGTTCAGACTGCAAGCTAAATTAAGAACACACATCAATATCACAGTTCTGGGAACTCTGTTGTCCATTATGCTCAGAGCATTATTTTCAGCCAGTCTAAAAATAAACTCTCCATAAGAGGATTTTATCTTAGCAGGAGAGATTCTCTGCCTAAAAGGGTGAATTAAGGATAAATCAAGGTATGTACTTGAACTTCTAAAAGTCTTTTTTTTTTTTTTTTGCTAGCTTACATCAAAATCTGCAAGTTTATTTATGTAGGCATAACTTTACCAGTTATTTACATTCCTTTATTTTCCATTGAAATATGTTTTCCATAAAACAATCATATAAAACTATTTTTCAAGAATAAAAAAAAATATTCTCAGAAATATTTGGACTACAATATGTATATTTATGTTCAACCAATTCTCAAATTTGTGATGATATGCTAAAGGAAAACTCACAGCATTTCATTTTAGGTTGCCTAAGGAGTCTCACCTTGCCATGGTCAAGGGCAAGTGGGCTGCATCAAAGAAAGATTGAGAATCAAGAGCCCATCTTGCTCAACTGACAGCTTAAGCAGTAGGAAACTGAGAATGCAAAGGTGGGTGGAAGGAAACTACCCCTTATTACATATGTAACTGAAAAAGAATAAAAATAACATGTTTATTGGAACTGGAACTCTAAATACTGATTAACTGTATGATATTATATACACTAAAAAACATTTCAGATGGTTTTTGGGTTTTTTGGTTTGGTTTTTTTTAGTAAACAACTGTATTTAAACTGATGTATTTTAGCAGGCTTTCACAAGCTGAAAATACCCAAAACTCCTGAAAAACCACCTCCCATTTTTCTCCAGTGAGCCTGTAGCACCCACCAAGCATTCGGATCAACGCTGCCCAGGTGTGACACGTTCTACCTGCACGCTGCTTGATTCTATCTTCAAATGCTTTATCATGAGCAGATCTACCTGTGTAAAATGTACCACTGCCATACTCAGAAGGCAGCTTGATACTTCTCTATATGTTCTCCTAGGGAACCCAACAGGGAGTTTCATTCAACTTCAACCAGAAGGAGAAGTGCTGAACCAACACCAGTGCAAAAAACAGATGGTGCCTTTGAGAAGCATAATTCAATTGAAGATTCTTTCCTTTTTCTGAGGGTGATTTGCTCCAGCTTCACATCTGGCTCAGCCTTGAGAGAGTGAGGCAGAAAGTGCACACTGTTCCCTCCCTGAGCTCCTGCCCCGCTGCCTGCCGGGCTGTGATGCTGACAGCACCTCTGTGGAGGCAGCTTTGGTTTTGTCCTGTATCCACATGGTGAGAAAGAGAGATTCAGTAAAAGCATCTTCTGGCTACGTCAGTACCCAGCTCCATTAAATACTGTGCACTTCTGGTATTGAGGAAAGCACCTTCTGTGTTCTGACCAGACTCTTTCCTCCACGTCTCAAAGTGAGCAGCACATGAGTATAAATTCCTTTTCCTGGGATATCATTCCCTTTTATAACAAAGCTAGAAAAGTGCTAGTAAAAATAATGACACACAGATGAGATGTAAGCATTTGAGAGCTGAGAATTATTCATAGAATCACAGGATGGTCTGGGTTGGGAGGGACCTTGAAGATCATTCAGTCCCAACCTCCCTGCCATCAGCAGGGACACCTTCCACTAGACCAGGTTGCTCAAAGCCTCATCCAACCTGGCCGAGAACACTTCCAGGAAGGGGACACCCACAATGTCTTTGGGCAACCTGTTCCAGTGCCTCACTACCCTCAAAATAAAGAATTTCTTCCCAATATCTAATCTCAGTCTTCCCTCTTCCAGTTTGAAGTCATCACCTCTTGTTCTGTCACTCCCTGCCCTTGGCCAAAGTCCCTCCCCAGCCTTCCTGGAGCCCCTTCAGGTACTGGGAGGCCACTGGAAGGTCTCCCTGGAGCCTTCTCTTCTCCAGGCTGAACAGCCCCAACTCTCTCAGCCTGTCCTCACAGCAGAGCTGCTCCAGCCCTGGCATCATCCTGGTGGCCTCCTCTGGCCTGGCTCCAGTGGGTCCATGTCCTTGTGCTGTTGGTGGCCCCAGCACTGGAGGCAGCACTGCAGGGGGGGTCTCAGGAGAGCAGAGCAGAGGGGCAGAATCCCCTCCCTGGCCCTGCTGCCCACGCTGCTCTGGGTGCAGCCCAGGACACTGTTATTGGCTCTGTGCTGCCAGCGCACGGTGCTGCCTCGTGTTGACCTTCTTGTCCCCCAGCACCCCAAGTCCCCTTTGTATTTATTCTCTGTCAAGTAGCACATGGGTAAGGGCCCAGGAGAGCTTCTGGATTGTGACCCACAGTAAAATTCCCCAACAAGTGCTGGCTAATCATTGCAGTGGCAATCCTTACAGTCACTGCACACAGCAGATGCTGAGGCCCACAGGGTCCCACAGCCTGTCAAGATTAAAGCTGAGAAAAGCATATAGGGAAAAGGCCAGAAATACTTTATTTAGGAAGACTGCTCATTCAACTTTATGGGGCCAAATGGTTAATCAAGAAAAGCAGAGAAAGAGCATTTACTTGAGATGACAGCTCCTAAAACTCCTGTGTAATAAAGAAATTCAGAAAATGTAGTGACGCAGGAGGCTACCCTGAAAATAGCAGCACCCCCTCAGCTGTCCAATGCCCTACTGTTATAAATAGCCTTTTCCACTCCATCCTTACCCACTGCAGTCATTATAAGCCTATGGATAAATGATGTTGTCTGTGATGAACCCGCTCACTTCATTAGTGAGAGATCAGGCAGAACCCCAACAGCAGCACCACGGAGGTGACAGCTGCTGCCTCGCCACCACCAGAACCCCTCTCCTGGGAAGTGTTTTACTGCAAGTCACTTCCCAGCTCAGATGCCAAATTTAAAGAGCACAAACATTCTATTTTAACAGCTTCAAATATCACGGTTTTCTCCACAAGAACAGCAACAGAGCCTGGCAGAAAGCAAGATGTTCTGTGCCTTGCAAATGTCATTTTTACTAAGAGGGAACCTGTAACAGAAGCTGAGCTGATGGAGAATAATGGGGAGAGAATAGATTAGTCATGCACAAGAAAACATAACCTTGTTACATGGGTTATGGCCCAAAAGCTTTGCTGGAGCCCAAAAGCTTTGTGTTTGAATTCTAGGCAGCATTTGGGGTTTGCCTTCCAAACACAGCAATGGAAAAGCAGTACTGGAAACAACCATTTATTTTATGTGTATGGCTGAGGGCTTGAAAAAAAGACGATGTTGCACTAAAAATTGTAAATAAAATGCTTGTTAAGTATTGGGTGGTGACTTAGTTATACCTACACTCACATAAATATAGGTGGATAACATTTCCACTGCCTGGTTTTTCCCGTTGCAGACTGTGTCACTACAGCAGGGTGAAACATGGCACGTTGGTCTGGTGAGCCCTTACCCTGCTGGCTGCTGCTTTACTGCAGGCTCCTAAAGTTTATGCCTTTTAAGAATAAATATTACAGGACATGTATCATATTATTAGCTGAAAAAAACTCACTATTTGTTTAAATTAAAGTCTTTTTGACCTAGGCCATCAGTCCCTTGATAGCACTTGAACCAACACTGCAAGGTAACAAGAGACTAAGATGCAGGTTGTAAATATTTTCAGTTTTCAATCTCTGTTGGTTCAGATCCTGACACATTCAGTTGATTTTATGGCTGCAGCTGAGATCCCAGAGACAGACATCAAACTGGTTTTGGTCTTTATGAGCTCATGACAGTCACAGCAGCTTTCAAGAGAAAGCCAACCAGTCCCAGCTCTGTACATCACCACGCTGCTTCTTCTCCAGGTGGCACCATGCACTGAGCATCCCTCATTGGGTTATTTCTCCTTTAACTACAGGAATTATTTAGGGGAATAGGGAAGTCCCACATGTACTGACAATTGTTATATTTTGCTCACACTCTGTTAACCTGAAATTCTCTGTCCATCTGTAAGCACCGCCTCAGCATCCCACTCCACTTCCATGGTTGCCTGAGATCATATTCAAAATGAGGGATAAACATTGTTTGTCATTAACCAAGAATCATTTGAGGGAGGCAGATGAAACTTGGACTAGGTTAAGGCAGGGTGAATAACTATACCTCTTCTTTCATTTTTCTTAATGTTTTACTTTTGTTTACGTCTCTCAAAAGCCATATAATCCTCCAGAAGGCTTCTTCCTTTTTTTTTCCCCCCTCCAGAGAAGAGATAATGGGCCTGATCCTTTATGACATTAGCAATGATGAAGTGCAGCTAAATGACTCCTGTTGATCCACAGCAGCTAAAAACCTGGCGCTCTCATTACACTGACAGAAAAGCAGAAAGCCCAGTCAGTAGAATTAAAACCTTTTGCCATAATGGAGTAGTGAATGCTCTGCAGAATATGCTCCATTCTGAAGGGAAGATTATCTCTACAAACCGTGGGGAGAGCAATCTCTGGTACAGCAAATCCTGCGAGGGACAAGCTGATCTCTCCTCCGAGGATCACATAAATCCTGCCTCTGCTTTTGAGGTAACACTCAACACGGACATCCAACAAGCTCTGCAGCGCTCACTTCTGGGAGAGCACACTGAGGTTGGAAGCTTTGTGCTGCTCTAAGGATTGTGCTTCAACCTGTTAGCCTGGACAGGAGCAGTCCAGCAGTCACAACAGCATCTCCTCTGTGTTGGAACAGAAAGTGGTAACCGTAACGGGGGCAAATTTAAACCAAAACATTTCTTGGCTAATGTGTTTGCAATGAGCTTAGAGAAGGATACAGAGGAAAGGAAACCAGAGGGCTTTTAAATAACAAGATCAGCTTGGGGCAGGACTGATTTATCTAATCCTTGCTTTCTGTATCTGGGTCACTTTAAATAATCTGGTGATTAAAGGGCAGCTCCCCCTTTTGCGAGGGCCCCTGGATGAAGCAGGGTCAAAGCACAGCCCCAGCAGCTAACGGGGAGCACATTCTGTTCTAAACCCTGTTACAGACATTGTAAAATTGAAGGGAATCATTTCTTCACTAGGTGACTCCAGGATGTGATAGTTCCCTCACAGTTACTGCACAGGAGTCCATCATATTGCCTCATTTGGTCTCTTCCTTCTCAGCTCCTCATCCCTCAGTAACTTGACATTTGCCACATCACCTCGTCCCAGGAGGGACAACTCCTGGCAGGAGGCTAACTTCTTCTGACCTTGTCTGGAATGGAAGGAGGTGAGAATGGATCCCCCCTGTAAGGTACAGAACAGCTCAGCATGGTTACTGCAGGGGACAGGTGACAGGTAGACTCTGTTATGAAGATCATTGCACTGGGGATGTTGTTGCATTTGGCAGGCTAATATTCCAGTTATCAGACATCTCTGATGCCAGCACATGAGTCAGATGATACAACCTGACTT
Organism: Caprimulgus europaeus; assembly: GCA_907165065.1. The sequence goes on from OU015526.1 coordinate 82,537,936, forward strand.
GAAGAGAAAGCAATAAACAGTAATTTATCAAAGGGAAGGGCTGGACTGACTAAACCTGGCGATGTTTCTTCCATCAGAGAAAAAAAAGATCAAGAATTGGCATAAGAATTCCTAGTGTGTCACAAAAATAGACAGTGAAAGGAAGATGACAAAAAAGGACTATTGGTCTAATGCACCAGCAGCCACTAAGAATAGATGTGGGGTAAAGAAGCGATCCAGCTGTGAAAGGAAGACACCACTGGGCTCAAGTGTGTGTCAGAGAGCACTGAGTGGCCAAGGGCACTTCCATGGCACTGCAAAATGAAGCATTTCAGTGTCCCTTGAGGAGTGTTTCTGAATTCTCCACTGAAATTCAGAAGTACCTGCAGGATCACCCACACAAGGGAATACATACTGCAAAGGATTACATCAGTCCAGGGGATGGCCTTGTTCTGCTCTGCAAGGAAGTGTCATCAAAGCTCACAGGAACAGCCTGGACCCACCCAAGAGATCTGTTACCCACTTCACTTGATAGTTTGTACCTTCCAGTCCCCAGACAAGATTGCTATTATGAATGAGTGCACCTTGGTCAGACCCACACACAACCAACAACCATGGTCAAATCAAGAGCAGAAATGGCAGCAATCAATCTTCCACTCGATGACTTGTATCTAGATCTGCTCACCGAACTATGAGCAGAGCCAAATGGTTAAGTGAAGGTTTTACACACACTCCTCAGATTTTCTCCAGCACTACTTATAGCAAAAGGCAATCCTAATTGTGCCAAGTAATTGCACACTAGCCAAATTCTAGCTGGAGATATGCCAAAAAAGGACCAGCAACATCTAGATCCCTGTGGCCATTTCTGGGTTTGCCCTCACTTCAGCATTTGCCTGAAAGCTCTTCGAGGAAGATGTCAGTTCTCAAATGCTATCCACGCAGGTGAAAGCCCAGTCACTCAATTAGTAATCACTGTGCAATTAGGCTGCATATCAAAATAGAAATTACTTGTCTAAAAATAGCAGAGATGACTTACTAGCTCAAAAGGAACAGGCTTTTTAAAAGAAAACACGAACAACATAACAGCTCTGAAGGCCAACGTGAAACTAAAGGACAAAGCCAAGTAATACAATAGGAAAATAAAATCCATACAAAACCCCAAGTCCTGAATGCTGAACAAGTCTCAGGTAGCACAGATGGGGATCGTCATCTCAGTGGTTACAAAGTTTTTAACAGCATTTTCTGAGATAATTCTGTTATTTCATTGTTGCAAGGCACTGGGAAATGAGAGTGGTGTTTCAGAGGGTGGGGAGTTTTGATAAAGACCACTGTTTTTATGCAATTTAATGGAAAGGAAGAACGACAAAGTGAACAGCCAGGAGCTGAGAATACTCTTTGATCCATCAGTTTATCACCAGTGAAGACATGTTGTCACCATGGCAAACTGTCGTGACTGGAAATGAGAATGACCTTGAGAGAAAACAAGATCTGGAAAGAGGAAGTTCTGGAGCAACCTGAGTCACTCCACTGGCATTAAATCCCTCCCAGCAAATGGCATTTAGCAAAGACCTAAAAAACATCAAGTGTGAAATCACAGAGATACCAAGGAGAGGATGTAACGGCCCCTGAACACCCACAACTGCTCACAAACGATTCAAGAGTGACAACAGAGCACCTATTGTTAAAAATGGAGTTGAGAGGAAACCTGAGAAAGATAAACTGAGCACTGCAATCATTTCTCACTTGTAAACTCCAGTGTACCTTGGATTTGTATTTTTGCTAATTTCTGACTTTCTCCATTAAGCTCTTTCCCAATATGATTTTTTTTTTCCTCTTCACCTTACATCAATGGCATAGTGCCTGACAAAAACACTCAATATTACAGTATTCCAGCATTTTCTGTTCATTCTTTTTTCTACATAACTCCATATGTTCCTTTTTAGACCAGCTGCAGTTAGGTATGCTGAAATCTTTCTGGATCTTTTCTTTATTAATTTTGAGGTTTCTGTTTTTCTTCTTCCTCTTTTTTTTTCCCCCCCTAACTTATTTATTTTCTATGAAATACATGATTCATTCAAGTCAACAGGACTTGCTTAATTAAAGCAACGTGGCACAAACCCAGGAGACATCACAGCAGTTTGAGTTCATCCTGTCTGGAGACAACCAGTGAGCAGCACTGGGGAAAAAACATCTCCCATCAGCTTAATTCCATTAATTCAAGTAGCAAGCACCCGTTAACAGGTCTGTGTACATTACACAGAACATCCAGTGTTTAAACCTAGAATACTGTATAAAATAATACCTGTGAAAGGGATTTACAATTCTGGTGTTTGTTTGGTTTTGGGGTGGGGGTTTTTTGGGTTGTTGTTTTGTTTTTTTAATTTGGAAAACTTCATTTATTTTTCCAGCATAAGGAAAAGCCTTTAAGAAGACTTTTTGAGGGATAACTCTTCATGAGAGCATCATTTTTTTTTACAACTATTTCTCTTACTGTGCTCAGAACCCTAACAGCAAAGACTATCATCTCATGCACATGGAATGGCTGATAAATGTATGAAGAAATCATCCAGTCAGGTCATTATGAAAGGAGTTTGCTAGATTTTTGAGCAACAGAATTACAACATTTCTTATCTTGAATGCAAGTAGAGCATGGGGAGTAATTGACCATCAGTTTTCCTAAGAGAGCTCTTTAGCAGTTGCTTTGAGGCAAAAAGCATAATAAAGAAAGTATTTTTTAAAATCTTGGAGTCAGGAAGCTTGAAAGATCTTTTCCATTTCTTGCTCTTGTTTTAAAATGTAATGAAGGTACAGACAAACCTCTGCATTTTATAAGCCTATTCATTCACCTCCTGCTCTCTACTTACATTGCACTGCCCATCAGAAATCTGTAACATCACTCAGCAAAAAACCCCAAACCCCTCCAGGTCCCAGTTTCCCAGACACAGAGCTAGGCAGACTCAGGATGGACTCTGACAAACCAAAACCTTGTACAAACTCATCATGTTCCTACTGATCAGGGAACGTGCTGCAGAAGGGGACTGCGAGAAGCATCTCCCACCAGCCCAGCTGTGCTTCCTCAAACTCTCTTTACCACGTCACTTCTGCTCACAGAGCCCAGGAAGATCAAGCCAAGGGCCCTCATCTTGCCCTAGAGACATTAAGTGCTAAGAAAAGGTAATTTTAAATTAATCACCCCTTGAAGCACGACTTGTTTTTCTCATCACCTGAGCTTACTGCACAACTGGTATCTGTGGTCATTGAATGATGCACCAGGACTCCATTTGGACACTGCTTAGTTTGCTCCATGATGGAGAAAGGCACAAGCTGAGAAGGTGCTTCAGAAAGATGCAGTTGCTTTTTCATATCTAGTTCTCCTCTACACCATCTGTTTAGTTCTTCACAGCCACAGGCAGTTGCCACAGTAAAACAGCATTTACAAACATTAACTTTTTTACTTGATAAACTGCTCCTAATTCTAAATAGAAGAAATAATAGGTAAGAGCCTGGTTTTGGTTGGGATGGAGCTAACTTTCTTCTCAGTAGCTACAACAGAGCTGTGTTTTGGATGTGTATGGGAAGAATGTTGATAATACACCGATGTTTTTAGTTGTTGCTTAGAAATGAAGGACTTCCCAATTTCCCACGTCTTGCTCATGTGCAGGCAGGAGGGAGGATGGCCAGAGCAACAGATGGAATCTGGCATGTGGGTATGTCAGTGGGATACCCCACATTGTCTCATGTCATGTTCAGTATATCCATGAGGGCTGGCTGGAAAGCTCACTCTCTTCCAGGACTGTGCTTTTGGGATTTTCTCTCCTTTGGGATTGCTAGCCAGGACTGGGCATTGGTCACGGGTGGTGAGCAACTGCACTGTGCATCATTTGTATATTCTATCATTACCATTTGTTATTATTATTATTTTATTTCACTTATTAAATGGTTTTTATCTCAACCTACAAGTCTCCTTACCTTTACCTCTCCAATTTTCTCCCTTATTCCCCAGGGCAGGGGAGAGTGAGCGAGCAGCTGTGTGGTGTCTGGATGCCAGCTGGGTTAAACCATGACAGTACCTCAGCATGTGTTAGAATGACTTGTTCAATGAATCTGTTGTGCTAATAGTGCATGTGTTTGATAGAGCAGAGGAGAAAGTTTGCAGTGTGTTGGGCACTGTTAATCTAGTGTGTCCTGTTTACAGCTCTGAACTCACACCAGGGAGAGAACAACAGCCCGTTGCTCAGCCTCTGCAAAACCACGACGTTTTGGCAGAGCAGAGAAGCTTCATGTCAGTGGAAATAAGAGGGATGTTCTTACAGCTGGTTGGCCTGCCAGGACAAGGCAAACTCCCCCCATTCAAATGTACAATCCACACTTTTTATTTCAGTACTTTTTGTTCACATAAAGAATGAATTCAGAAGCCGGGAGTAAGGTATCTGCAAATTTTTAGCCAACAAATAATCACGAAAAGCAATTGTATAAACCAAGGCTTTGAAGGATTATCTTCTTCATTACTGCTCACCAAATTCAACTCAAACATAGGATGGAGTATTTCTTCACTCTGGAAAATTTCTGGAACCATTTATTAAAGCACACCAGGAATTCCTAAAAGATTTGAATCAACAACAATGCGAGTTCCAGTACCACACAATGAGCATACAATGACTTAAATTTGGTGTTTATTTTTATTCTACTTACCAGTGAATGCTATGGAAGCCCCCATTTGATTGATCTGTCAGGCTTGCTTGTCTGGAATCACTGCCTAACATCTCCGAGCTGTCATATAAAATGTCACTTTTAGAAGAGAAAAGGGAAAACAGCATCATACCTGAGACTGTGCATTAATATTGGCTCCTTCCTTAACCAGAACCTTGACCACTTCAGCTTGTCCTGCTAAGGATGCAATGTGCAGGGCTGTATTTCCTTTCTGTCACAGGGAGGGAAAAAATGAAAGGTGTTACCCTCCTTCAGGAATAATTTCAACCAGCAGTTCTTCATAACATTCATTTTTTTCAGTATAATTTCACCTTTCAGTTCCATAAACACCACAGGGGACAGAACTGGCACTGGCAGCTGTGAAGATTTCCTGAGTGGCTGTGTAACCCCAACATCACAACACAACTTTGGAGTGGAATCATGGGATGGGACTGGGGCATGGGACAAGCTTCTAGGTAAGGTTTAGTACAGGATAAAAGATGTTTTCATTCAGGTGCAGAGATCATGCCCTGTAGAAGGTAGCTGAAATCTACAAGTCCTAAAACCCAAGCTGTGAATCACATTTATAACGAGATTTCCCAGTACAAGGCCCAAAAGGAAGAACTGACTGTTAAGGAACAGAAATCACTCTTTCAAATGCACAAGGTAAATCCTTTTTTTCTTCTTAATTTGCATAAAATTTGTGAAAGACATTAACTGCAAGTTAAGAAACACACTGCATGATGAAAACAATCTCTTACAGAGCAGCAGCAGTACAGTAGACCACTGCTTTTTTAAGAGCCTTGTATTATTTCCAGGCCAATTTCTCATCTTGGGAGCAACATTTAAATGTTTTTATTAAAGAATGAAGGTTTACAAAACCAGCACAAAACCCCAAAGTCCTATCTAGAACCTGGTGGTTCTACCAGCAGCTTCACCAAGGGGTGACTTGAAAGATGTTTTTGAAGGAGGGAGCTTCAGTTTTTCCATCAAGGATGGAAATCACAAGTTCAGCAAGAAGCTCTCTGAGGCAAGGACTGTTAACCTGGATGGAGATCCTCTGCATCAGAAGATGGAGAGAGCCACAGGGACACAGTGGTGGTCAGTAAATGCAAAGGCAGAGCACAGCCAGCCAACCTCAACACTAGGAATCCAGCATTACATCCTCCCAGCCAACCAACCTGGCCCATCACAAGGAACCTACCACCCACAGACAAAGAACACATCAACTGAGTGTTTTGGACATAAACATGGAAAGGCTGAAAGCAAAAGAACTTATCACACAGGTTGGATTTTTCCATTGTGCCCCTGAGTGAAAAGGCTCTGGGTATGATACAGCCAGTTACCAATTTTTACAGATTTAAAAAAAGAAAAAAAATCTGCTATTTTGAGCTATGTTTGCTCTCTCAGTAATGGGGACCTATCATTGGAAACTGTGAATAACCTAGCACTGCTAAAACCTTCCCCTGGAACCAGCCTGTACAAGTAATAACCTCTCCCTCTTCATTTATCACCCATGAGCTGCAGAGAACAGACTCACAGGCCATAACAGAAACAACATTTCAAACACCAGTGGGGTATTTGCATTATTTCCCCATTTGGTACTGCAATATATTTTTTTCCTGAATTTTTCTGACATATTTGAATTTTTCTTTCTGTGAATAAATTGACAGACACGTGTGAGTTACCTTGGTGGCAGAATCCACAGCTGATCCTCTCTCCAGTAGTTCCTGTACCAGTCCCACATGGCCTTCTTTAGCCGCCAGGTGCAGAGCATTGAGTCCATTCTGGAAGCACAAGGGCCATATCAGTTACAAACAGCACCTCTGAAGAGACACATTCCTACCTTACCCTGGTGCAAGGAGCTGATCAGTAGCTGGAATACTGTTACATCTCTTGGCTGACTGTCTACATCAGTCAGATATTTTGGACTTGGCTACTTAAGCCCAGGCACTGTGTGACAAACTTCTCCAATGACATTTTTCTCATAGCAACAAAGACACCAAAACAAGCCACATTTTCCAAGTGTCCATAAGAGATTCCTTCCTGTCTCATAGTTTCCCATTTCCCCACACTCCTACCTCGAGTATCTCCATTCTTTCAAAATCTGAGTGCATATCTGTCTTCTCTTGACTGTAACCTCACCTCAGCCCTGCTGAGGCATTACCAAGGTGGAGAAATCACAGGACTTGGCCAAATTGACACAGGATGTGTCTGTGCAGTCAGGATTATTCCAGGTGAATGTAGCTGTCCTGAACCCTGGACACTGCTCTGGGCTAACTGCTATCCAACAGAAACCAAAAGCACAAGCAGACCAAAGCACTTGTCAGCTGCCTGTGGCTTGCAAATGACAGTGATCCTTGAGACTTAGCACCTCAAGTCTTGCTGGTGATGAGCAAGTCTTCACTAAACCTTCAGGCTGTGGAACCTCAGTCAAAAATAATTAATTACTTAAATAAGAGCTAGGGTTTTTGAAAACAGCAACCTAAGAAAGTTAGTGGCTAAATGCTTTTCACATTAAATAGGAATAGCATACTCATAGGAACTCCAGCCTTGGAAACTGTATTTTCCCCTTCCTAGAATCCCTATTTCACCCAAGGGAAAATATAAAATGACAATCTATTCAAACTGAATTGCCAACCTATTTTTCCCAATCCTATGGTATTTTTCACAGTACATGAGGCAAGAGACAGCAGCAGAGACTGCCCCTGCCCTCAAGCATTCTCCCATTTCCATGTTGTGAGCATCATGAGGGATACTCAGGTGCTGGAGCAGCTTGCAGCGAGTTCAGCACCGTGTAATTTGTACAGCTTGACTTGTCTGTAAGCGCTTCAGAGTCGCTGGAACTGTGAAATAAACAAGCAGCTTTCTGGTCTTTTATTTATCCACCCACAGAAGCAGTTCCAGCTTTTAATTCCCAGTAGGATTCTAAAGCAACCCAAATGCATTTCTGAAGTAACCCCATTTAATTCTGCGTTCACAGAAGCAGCACAGGCAGATTTTGTGGTCAAATTCAGAAGCACAACTATGAGGAAAGGAAAGGAACTGGAGGAAGGCCACATGCACAAGCTGCCAAAACCAGCAGAATACCCTTCCACAGCCTGGCAGTTAGGAAATGTTAATGAGAAATGTGGTTTTAAATCCCATGATGTGGATAAAGCAGCAGCAACCAGATCTTCTGTACTCCAGAGGAACACTCTCACTGCTGAGCTGCAGAGCCCAGGGGTGGCAGCCCCTGCAGCAGGATAAACTCTGAGCCAAAACCATGTGGTGAGGTTGACCACGATCGTATCAAGATGAGGAACACTGCACTTGTCAGCAAATTTTTTGCAGGCCAAAAAACATTTCAGAAAGCTCTAATCCTCCTTGTTGTGTAATCTCAGCTGAGATAACCATAATTACTACCTACAGTGGTTGAGAGCTTTGAAACAGTATTTCATGGGGAAACACACAGTGCTGCTCTTGTTGCTTGAGAACAAAGACCTGTTCTCACATCTAATCTCACAGATCTAGTCACCAACACGGTCTCTGAATGGTACCTTTGACTGCTTACAGCTGTACCCAACTCAGCACAGACACATTATCAGCCTTTTCCACTCTTTGGGAGCAGACTGAAGCCCCCAAGCGGCAGAGAACCTGCAACACTGCATGGCCCACAGGAATCATGCACACACATGCACCTCAATCCAAGTGTTTGAGGGATGGCTGCTTTTTTAGCTTACCATGTGCCCAAGTGTGGAGAAAACAAGGTTTGTCCTGGTGCTTAATTAGCAGCAATTTCTTAAAATGCCACTAGTTGTACCTCTGAGAGACTGATCTAATGGCAGCACATGGTGCAGCCAAAAGCTAGTATGGTTGCACAGGTTATGAGAGTTTCTTTGCCACTAATGGCTTTTTTATTCATTAAAACACAAGCAAAACGAACACATGAGGTCCAGTGAAGAGGGTACAGAAAGAAACTGTAGACTAAATGCAGCTCCTGAGTGCACACATTCCAACTCCCCACTTCCTTCAATCAAGCAAGGCAGGGCAAGCAGCAGCAGAAGCAAGGGCAGCACTGTGAACACCGAGGGCCAGCGTGACCCCAGCCTTGAAGCCAGCTTTGTTCCTCCACCGTCAGAGCCAACGCTGCAATTACTGCCCAGCCCACGTGGCTGATCCCCGCTCCTGCTGACAGGGGAAGCTCACATTTAATCAGTGCAACTCCTCCGTTCCTGTCAGCTGCATTCTTGGGGGTTTAGATCAAAAAAAAAGGTTTCTGACACTTCCCTTTTTCTCTGCCATGCACACCAGAACCTCACTGTGGGGGGACATGGAATGAGTTGTCTGCTAAGCAGCCGCATACAGCACCGGGACTGCTCCTCCCCACAAAGCACACATACACCACAAATCCTTCCTTTTTAGAGGCTCATTTCTAATTCTGACTCCCATAAAAGAACCTAACACTCAGCCTTGCAGGCTGGGGTCTTCAAGTGCTTAAAAACCCAATTGTCTCCGTTGTTCTCCTCCCCTACCCCTGAGCTAGAGGCGGCAACGGTTCCCATCCCGCAGGGCGCGACAAGCGTGCTCACACCTCGCTGCCGCTCCCAGCACTGCCTGGTGTCACCACACCTGCTTCCACCAAGCATCTCTTGTCCCAGAAATCACCACCCTCTCCTCAGCCAGCTGAAGGCAGCCACTTTTTTCCCCATAAGACAGGCACTAATTCTCACTGTTACTGTTCAAAAATCACCCAAAGAAATCCACGCTCCTTCTGCCTTTGAATTCAGCTCCCTGACAGGAGGGTGCAGAGAGGTGGGGGTGGGTCTGTTCCACCAAGGACCAAGGGACAGGACAAGAGGAAATGGGCTCCAGTTGTGGCCAGGGCAGTTGAGATGGGATGTGAGGAAGAATTTCTTTGCTGAAAGGGCTCTGAGGCATTGGAAGGGGTTGCCCAGGGCAGTGGTGGAGTCCCCATCCCTGGAGGGATTGAAGAGTCGTGTAGACACAGTGCTGAGGGACATGGGTCAGTGGGGACTGGGCAGTGTGAGGTTAATGACTGATCTTCAATGATCTTAAAGGTCTTTTCCAGTTCAGGCAATGCTGTGACTCTGTGACCCTCATGGAATAGAAGCTCCTCAGCCGCTTCCCAATCCTGCTGATGGAAGTTGGGACACGACACTTTTTACCAAGATTTGCCAACATTTGAGCTTCTAAGTACTCTTGCCTTGGCCACACCAGGTTAGAATGACATTTAAGCAACTTACAGAAAAAACACCATGAAAGTCAGTGTAACAGTACAAAAATCTATTTGTTTTAATGTTTTGACGTTCTCCCTAAGCTTGAAATGCACTTTTACCAAGTTCCTTCCACTGATGCTGTGTCCACAGGCTTACACATATATATATACACTAACAGGCCAACAGCAAAGCTTACATTACAAAGCTAATGAAAAATTAAAAAGCTATTGTGATTAACTCTTCACAGTCAGGCTAACTCCTTCATGTGTTCTGCCAGAGTTAGGAAGGCACCTGCACTCGCCAGGAGAGGTTGAGACTAAAAAGCAGTATCACAGTCTGTGTTAAATTCAAATACTTTTCTCCAGCTCTTTAACTGATGTCAGTCGAAGGTTGCTGCAAATTCTCTCCTCTGAATAAATCTTTTGGGGAATTAAGAAGTGAGGATGATCAACCTCCTTCTAAAAATGATGTGAGCAAGGGCGCAGTAGAGCGCTGAGCGTGGCCGCCTCAACTCCAAAGGCCTGGTGAATTATTTTCCCCCCAAGAATATCACAAAGAAATAGAGTGGATGGTTGAAAAAAGAAAAAATCATTTCAGATGATGAAAACTCTCCCTTTGTGTTGCTTTATAGCTTATGAATTCATGAAAATGAATTAACCTACTGCATGACACCAACACCCGATACCATCAGCCTCATTATGCCTCCAGGGCCGCTTCAGCCTGCAGCTCGCTCCGGGGAGCCAGTCTGGACTGAACGAGGGAGTGCTCTGCCTCACTGCAGCCAAAGCAATAAAGACACCAATCACTTCATTAAGAAGCCAACAAAACAAGAGCAAAAGCCCAGCAGATGTCAGTTTTCAAGCACCCTGGAGCTGGAGGTCCCCCAAAACTACCTGATATTTGAATCCAGGTCTGTTGGAGGTCCCAGACCTCACACACATTCCTTATGAACACCCAAGACTGCTTCAAAACAAACGCCAAAATCCACCAAGTTCTTCCTTCCAAGAACACAACTCTGTCACTATGAAAGCTGACAAGATGGGCAAACATCACTTTCTGTTGCCTTCTGCATTCCTGATCCTGTTTCTAACCACAGCAGACAGCTGAGGAACCCTTGGACCACTCAAGATGTTAGGGTCTGACTTCTGCTGGAACTCGGGGCTGCACAAATGTGTTAACTGTAAAATTAAAGTTCCCTTTGCCAGTCAACATTTTGAATGTTGATTTAGAAGCAACTTGTTTTCTCTTTGCACATTAACTAGAAATAGCAACAGCATCCCAAAATAACCACATCTGCAACATAAGGAAAACAGCTTTAAAAGCACCAGAGGTTTCCAGTGGCTGTGTGTTTTTCATCCTATAAAACACCAGTAATTAGATGTTTTTTGAAGGGACTGGTTTTAAAACAGGAATTTTGTCCCCTGACATTTCTAACTCTCTCCAGAAACAAAGATCAATTATTTATGATTTTCAGAATAGAGGATGGTGCTTGAATTCAGATTAAAGTAAACAATTCCATGATAATTTAATGTGATAGGCAGGCAGCATTCAACAAAGCATAATCAATTAAAAATTAACTATTAACTATATAACTGTACTAGTAACTGGAACTGCTCCCTGTGTCCAGTATATCCTGATTCTGGAAACAGTTAAATTGGGGAAATACTTGGATTATCTACCCAAACCTCTATGAAAATGTAGAATCTGAGAAACAACAGCTAGAACTGAAGAAAGCATCTTGTGCTACCTCTGTTGAGGAAAGCTTACTCTTGACATCATGTACTGGTTTCTGAGACAGGATTCACTCTAAAAATAGCATTATACTGAGAAAAAAACCCCTGTGTGTGCAAGGCTTCACTTTTGAAAGAGCAGTCAGCTATCTCTTAAGAATAAAGCAGAGCCTCTGTGTTTTGCACCGAGTGTGTTAGCTCATCCCTTCAGAGAGCTGGGCCAGGACCACGTGGACACCTCCCTCAGCCCTTGGAGGAGGAGGAACAACTCCAAGGCTGCAGTAGCAGCTGCTGTGGCTCATTCACTATTCCCCAACCTCCAGAAGAGGAGGCTGCTCCCACTCCTAATTACATCTACAACATACCAGTGTCCTACTTTGGGCTGGGATAGAGCTATTTCTCTTCTCAGTAGCCAAATAGTGCTGAGGTTTGGTTTCAGTGTGGGATTTGGTCTGGGAAGAATGTTGATAATACACCAATGTTTTGAGTTGTTGCAAAGGAGTCAAGGACTCCCCAACTTGCCATGTTTTGCTAGTCCACAGGTGCAGAAGAAGCTGAGGAGAGCACAGTAAGAGTCACAGATGCAAACTGGCATTTGGACATGCCAGTGGGATTTTCCATCTCCTCTAATATCAGGTTCAGAATATAAATGAGGGCTGGCCCAAAAGCTCGCTCTCTCGCTCTTCCATGATCGGGGTTAGGGGATTTTCTCTCCTCAGGGATTGCAGCCACAACAGCACTGTGTACCACTCATTTGTGTGGTCTGCTATTACTCTTATCATCATTATTGTTGTCATTATTTTAATTTTTGAAATTTTATTTCAGTTATTCAACTGTTTTTATCTCACCCCACAAGTTTTCTCACTTCTGATTCTCTCCCATTTCCCAGGCTGGGGAGGATGAACGAGCGGCTGCGTGGTATTTGGCTGCCAGTGAGGCTAAAACCACCACAACCAGTGATGCTCAATCAAGAGAAGCCGAGGGTCTTGGTGACCAAAAAGCTTTGTGAGTAATTTTGTAGGGCACCACAATGGGGTTTTGCAAGAAGGTGAAATGCCTGTAGGTGCTCAATGGATGGTGAAGGGCAAGACATGGAGCTCACAAGTCCTGCCAGCGTAGGATCCCATCTCAGCTCACCCTTTGTACCTGGGAATTGCCAGGGAGCCATCAGTGCCTTCAGGGAAACCCACCAGCCAGGGCACAGAGGGAAGTTCTTGCTGGCTAACTGGGCTGAGACAATCCAAGTCAGAGACTCACTGTATTCACAGACCTGAAGGGTTATTTTAGCATTTTTTGTTTCATTTGTCAGGAGCTCAAAATACTTTGTGCAGTTGAGAAAATTCCTTACTTAACCCAGGTGACAGGTCAAATTGCTTAATTAGATCATGTTAATGTGGGATTTTTCTGTTTTGCAGGCTAGTCAACCCCTTTTTTCACCCTAATAAGTCCAGCTTTGGTCTTAAGCACAGAGCAAACCCACAGATTCCGTGGGTTGGTGGCACTGCCTTCTATCATCCTGGAATGCTTAATCTGTTTCAAGGCACTAAGCAATTACACAGCATCTGTTCTGCTGTTTGCACTCACCTGGCTCTGATCTCACCTGTCCCAGTGCAGGAGAAGCTCTGCCAGGCAGCTGCAGATGGGCAGCACCTTCCACAGAAGAGCCATCTGCAGCCACCCCAGCCACACTCCTCCCCTAGCAAGCAAGAGAACGTGAACACAGGAACAAAAGCTTGTGATGTCCCCAGGTAATTCTCCTTTTCACTGTGCTCTGTCCTGGGGGGTCCTTTCTGTTCATATTGGTGCTTATAATCAAGACATCCAATTTGCTGGATTTATTTGAAATTAAGAGGTCTAGATTCCCCCTCCCTCAAACAAGGAACTTGAAGTTGGCCAGGCTATGTCCCATAGAACTCATCAAGTTCTTTCCTGACAGTAGGTCTTTTAATGGAAACTCTATTCTAGACACTAAAACAAGATTCTTTCTCTGTGTTTTCAATAAGCAGCACATGGCAAGCCCCAGTTCCTGTCCTGCTCATCATTCAATTCCCTGGCACAGATAACAGCACTGCTCTCACTTCTGTGCCCTAACTTCCACTTGACACATGCCTGCTTTAATCATCCCCAGCTTCTCTTCAGCAGGGAAGGTCATGTCTCAAAATATTTTATATTATTTCATTTCTTTTTCTTCCATCTACTCTTTTTTTTCAGAAATAAATAGTGGCTACAATTGTGGGGCTTAAAATGAGTTTTGACATTTTTCCAGTCTGAATATCAGCATTGAAGTAGCAGAAAAGGAACAAGGGATTTTATGGAGGCTGGCTTGGTGGTAGAGATAACATTTGGATAGTGTAAAGACCTGCATTTAGCTGCATACTTAAATTAACTGGGTCTTAAATGTAGTTTTCAACTTGACCATGTAGCTCATTTTCCTCAGAATTCAGGACTTGGAGAACTTGAGAATACCAGGAAACTCTGAAAAATCTTTCCCTCACACCCCAGATTCCTCCATTAGTGCAGTCTGTCTGTGCACCAGCCCCCAGGCAGCACGACACAGCACATGCTGGCTGCACCACCTCTGCCTACAGCAGCCTGGGCACCCCACAGCATGCACCACCTCCTACCTCCAAGTCTTCCCCTGGGCCACCTCCTGCCCCAAAGTCTTCCCCTGGGCCACCTCCTGCCTCCAAGTCTTCCCCTGGGCCACCTCCTGCCCCAAAGTCTTCCCCTGGGCCACCTCCTGCCCCAAAGTCTTCCCCTGGGCCACCTCCTGCCCCAAAGTCTTCCCCTGGGCCACCTCCTGCCCCAAAGTCTTCTCCTGGGCCACCTCCTGCCTCCAAGTCTTCTCCTGGGCCACCTCCTGCCTCCAAGTCTTCTCCTGGGCCACCTCCTGCCTCCAAGTCTTCTCCTGGGCCACCTCCTGCCTCCAAGTCTTCTCCTGGGCCACCTCCTGCCTCCAAGTCTTCTCCTGGGCCACCTCCTGCCTCCAAGTCTTCTCCTGGGCCACCTCCTGCCTCCAAGTCTTCTCCTGGGCCACCTCCTGCCCCAAAGTCTCCTCCTGGGCCACCTCCTGCCTCCAAGTCTCCTCCTGGGCCATCTCCTGCCTCCAAGTCTCCTCCTGGGCCACCTCCTGCCTCCAAGTCTTCCCCTGGGCCACCTCCTGCCTCCAAGTCTCCTCCTGGGCCACCTCCTGCCTCCAAGTCTTCCCCTGGGCCCATGTCATGCACCATGTCCCAAGGATGCAGCACGTGGGTGTTTGTTTCCTCTGGATGGAGGTTCCTGAAATAACATGAATTCTGTACTACAGGCTCCTAAAGAAGAGGGATTTTTCAAACATGCCAGGAGTAAGTTGTGCCCCACGTGGCAGTCAGTGGTCAGCTGGGTTAAATCTGGCTAAGAGCTCAGGGAAAATTGGACACTCTAGAGCCCAAGCTTTCAAGTCCCCCTTCAAACAAATGCCACTGATTTCACCAGAATACCAAGGTATTTGTCAGGACTGATGCAGACACTTAAGTCACAGTTACACCCCTGTTAAATTTGATGGTATGAGCTGCCTAAGTAAGCGTTGCAAATGCAGGTCCCTAGGCTGTGGAGCCAAGGTAATTGGATTTCTGTGAGAGACTTACAAAAGAGCCAAGCTAAAGCCTCCTATCACATTACTGTCATAGGAATGGTGAAACTTTACCAGTGTATTTCAACAGGAGCAATAACTTTCCTGACAGGGGAGGCAATATTTTAAGCAGAAGATTTAAATACTTTTTCTAACAATATGTAAAAACAATTGATGTTATAGATAAGACTGACCAGGGATAAAAACATATTTAATCTTACAGTTTTCTCAAACAAGGTAAAAAACCCCCATGCCTACTCTCTAACCATCTGGGGATCATCAGAACTGCACTGCTAATGCAAGGGAGCTGCAACATGTTCATCTGCTTGGACACAAGTTAGCTAGCCAAAAATTCAGCTAAAAATACCACCTGCTGCTCGTTTCCTGCCCAGCTGAGATCCCCCAGAAATAGCCAGGGAAACCTCAGACTTCCGTGCCCCCATCCCAGGGGACCAGGTGCTCCGTGTGGGACGGCTATGGAAAATCAATGGGCTGAGCAGGCTGAGTTCAGGGTGACCAAGCACCACATCACCTTCCTGTGACACCCAGGCTCTTGCTGACACACCCAGTGCTCTCCCTGCCATGTCAGGGCACACTTGGAACTGGGTTTGATCTTGCTCTCGGTGAAACAATTACCTCTCCAGTCCCAGCAACTGCTCCTGAGGGGAAAACTGGCACTGTGGAGAGGGCTAAACCTCCTCCTGCTGCCTCTGACTCCCAAATGAACAAGTGTTTGAGAGCCCACTGAAGATATATGAGGTCAGGCACTAACTACACCGCTGTGAGAAAACTGCTAAAATGTGATAAAATGTTCATTGGGGCATTAAATCACCAACACATCAAGAAAGGCTTCATTAGAACTGAACCACTGAAGTCAAAGGTGCACCAGAAATGCAGATGAGACTGGGTAAAACCTCTCTCTCTTCTCATAATAGCTCTTCATTTTAATAATAATTTCTGATAATAACAGGTTTAGAGTATACCACAAGTCAGCCAAAGGAAGATGATGTATAAATACTGCCTTTGAAAAACTCATTCTGTCCCTTCTGAGTAATTCCCTTGCAGGTTTCTGAAGCAACTGACTCAATTTTCACACCAGCAGCTTCCAGCTATGAAGGAAGCACACAAAAGGTTCATTTCTTCCCCGAGGGCTCAGAGGTACAGGAATTGCAACCCAACTCCAGAGAGGGGGACTGTGCCCCCAGCACTGCCAGCAGTGTCCTGCTCCAGAGCTCACTGCCCAACCACTTCCCTCAGATTCCTTCAGAAAAAGGAACATTGGTGGTTTTCTGTGGGATGAGTGCTCTTGCTACCAAAGCAAACCCATGCTTACAGAGCATCCCTTTGCTGCCAGAGAAATCCACAGCTTCAGAGACCCACGCTCATCTCAGAGCAGGAAACAACTCAGGTGTTCAGTCTGGTGATTGACTTGCTCAATACAGACCTTTCACCTCAGTTTAACAAAAAAAATACATTGGAAATGCTGTTTGAACAGCTTTTTTCCTTCCAGGTGCCCTGGAGAACAAGCTATTAGCTGTCACTGCTTAATGGAGTCATGATGTAACATCCTTACAACTCCTCATATAAATGCAGCTTTATTTCCTAGCTATTTTATTAAGTTATCACAGGTACATCCACAGCAACTAGCTGCCCAGCTCCTGCACAAAATTCACATTAGGAGCTGCAACGGTGTCTCAGGACCCAGTAAGGAACATCTGTCATTATTTCTGATCTTAATCTGAATAGTGAGCAGAAGAGATACAACAATTTGGGTGTTTTCTCCATCCAAAACCTAAAAGACCTGTTTTAACTCATATTTTTCCCCTATCTGGGACTAATATATTCCATCTCTACACCTTTCCCAAAGGACAGGGCAGCTCCAAACATCTTCTACCCGAACCATACTCTTACAAAAAGGGAATGTTTTTCACTAAACCAAAAGGTAAAAGTAATGTGAATGACAGGGGGAAGACTGGATCCACAACACAATTATCTTGCCTTCCTTCAGTAAAGCACTTACTGTCTAGCATTCTGGTTTTAGGTTATTTAGTGACACTTAGATGATTTTTTTCCTGTTTTGTGGTGAAAAGTAATGAAAAACCTAATTTTAATAGAGCAGCATTATGTACAAGCAAATAATACTGTAGTTCTAAAACTTGTTTACTACAATATTCACTGAACGATCTGAATAAAACAGAATTAATAAAATCCACAGATAACATGCAAATTTACCTATTTATTTCACTAACATCTGCTCTCTTCAGAATGAATTATTCAATTGCTGTCCCACACCCCCAGCACTCATATTAATTTCATGAGCACGCCAAGCAACAACATGCCCTGGAAATTCAGCATAAAACTGAAAATACAGACTATGTTTCTTTCTTTTGGAGAAACACACAGCAACATATTGCAAACAGGGCCAGGATAATTTCTTTAAAAACTGGAAAAAGACTGTTACAAATTTATACCTGTAGTTTTTCTCAAGTTTTTGCTATTACTACCAGATGAATGAGAGCATGCTGTGGAAGAAAACTCTTGCCCTAGGTTATGAGAGAAACCCCAGACTCCAGCAATGTCCCCACGCTACAGGGCTGAAACACAGCACACTGAAGATAAAAAAACCCCTGATGTTTACAAGAAACTTCTTTAGGTGACTGAAAAGTGTTTGGAAATTCAAATCTGTAACCCACTCAAACACTGCTGCATCCATCTTTGCAAACTGGTGCCTGGAAATCCTAGTTCCTCGTGATTTTCTGAGCTCATTCCAACACACCTGACTGAGGAACTCCCAGGCCATGTCTTCAGGCAGAAGCTAAGGATCCCATTTTTCATACATGCCTTTCAACTTCTTCCTTGCCTCTGCCAAGGATGCCAGTCCACACTGTCCTTTAGACAAATGTATGCAACAAGAAATACAGAACTTACTTTTAAACTCATCACCTATGAAGATGCCAGAAAGGAGGTCTTCAATACAGCTTTGAAAACAAACATACCCCCTCAAAAACCCACCAAAACCCAACCAAAGCAAACCCTGACAGCTGGCAGCCTGTGGAATTTATTAATCACACTCATCTCGCTGCCATCCTCTGCTCATCTGTCCATTTGCTCTAACACCTCTGGCTCTTCCACCCCTGCCTGCACTGCAAGTTCTCTGGAGAAAGGCTTTCACTGAAATGGAAATTACCCATTAGGTGGGCATGCCTCGTTACAATTAACAAACTGACACCATAGATTAACACAATAAATTAACTAACAGAGCAGGAAATGCACAGTCCCACTTCTCCAGACAAATAAAAGAGTAAGACACTGGCAGGGAAGAGGAGCCCAAACAGGCACCATTTTACAGACATTACCAGCATCCTGCACAACAATACCACTGAAGAACAGGACTGAAAACAGAACTTGAGGGGAATCAAGACATCTGCATGAAGCCATCCACCCTGAAAAAAGCTAGGTTTCCCTCTTACCTGATTGCACGTGTTGATGTCTATCCCACTCTTCAGGTACTCCACAACCTTGTCCAGATTGCCAGCCCTGGCAGCTCGGAGAAAGCTTGCATTGCTGTCAGACTGCAAAAGAGATGAGAGAAAAAAATCTCTGGTTAGCTCCTGCTTCAAAGCAAGCACAACTTCACCCCCCAGGGAAAGGCTGCTGCATTGGATGCTCAGGAGAATGAAACTGGGAAGCAAACTGAGTGTGCATTCTATCTGCATTAATCAGCACGCACACACTGGAGTGTAAGCACTGGCACAAACCAACTGCAGATCTCAGAGTGAGCAGAACACTACAACCATTACTGAGCTTCAAAATTTAGCAAGAACCAAAGGAAAAAAGGAAAAGCAGAAATCACAGTAACTGATGTTAGCAACAAGAAAAAATATATATGCATCAACATGCTAGGCAGAGTTTTCTGGGTTTAAATATACACAACTATGCTCAAAACTCTGGAAAGTAATTGAGCAACCCTGTTATTAGCTATGCTACTCCAGAAAACACACACTGCCCCTGGGTTTGGACTCAGCATAAAAAGTTACATGGCTACACTGCAAATTCATGCACACACACTGGAGGAGAAATAATATCCCAGAGCAAAAAGAAGTCCCATGGCTGTATTTTATCACCTGTGACACAGACATGGGGCATGCTACAGGGACACAAAAAAAATAATTAAAAATAAAAAAGAGAGTCCAACAAAACCAGGCAGTACAGTGAGCGCTGCTAACCACAGAACAAAGCGGATCAAGTACTCAAGCCTGAGTATCTAAATCCAGGATCATGTTGTAAACATGCTCAACTCCTAAACTGCCTGCATCCATATATTACCATTTAAAGCCCCACCAGCATTTACAGGTTGATAATGATAATGATGATGATGATAATAATAATAACAACAACAACATAATTGTGTTCTTTTAATAAGGGGTTTTTTTGTTATTTAAAAAAAATTTTTCTTTTTGCAATTTTCCTATAATCTGTGAGGTTTTCCCCTTAATGGATCCACTCCTCCTAACAGGACAGCATCAGAGAAAGAGTCCTGTTTGGGTATTTCTAGGCAGCAAGGTCTTCTTTGAGGCTGGTGGTAAGCTGCAGGTGTCTGGCTTTGGATGAAAGGAGGAACTAACAATGCTGGTTTGTTCCTGACATTAGCCCTGATATTCTGCTCAAGTATTTCAGTGATGTCACAGCAAAACCTTAGAAAAAAAAATAAATAAATAAATAAATATATATATATATATATATATATATATATATATATATATATATATATGCAGTATGCAGAGTTGAGACCAGTGGATGTATTAAAAGAACATTAAAAGCAGGTAGACAGCTGTACAAGTCTGTTTTGTGGGGCTGTGGTTAGGAAGGGACAGGAAGGCACGCGCCACTGGACCAGCACTTGGTGTTCCACTGGAAACCCTCCGACTGAGCGCGTTCCTCATCCCATTTCACCTCCCTGGCAGAAACACCAGGTGAAAACCTTTATCTCATCTTGTGGCAAGATCCTAAAAGCCTCCCACTTTCAGCTTATTAACACTGATCAACAAAGCCATTGTTTTCCACCCCCCAACCCATTTCAATGCATTTATTTTGGTAGCCCTACTTATCACGCTGCGCTCGCTCTCTTCACCATCCCCGATTCCGACTTATTTTAATCTGCAACAGATGGATGTCATCAAAATTATTCTTCTTACAACTGCACTATGTGCCAAGACAAAAATATTTCCTTTTAAATTCCTTTCAGCAAGCTTCTTTTACTGTTAAGAAAACAGACCCTCTTTCTAAACACGCAGCAGGGCGAAGGAGAAGGTGGCGCAGGATTCACGGTGACAAAACCCTCTCGTAGCTTCAGGCTTCAGCCAGGCAAGTGTTTGGAGGGAGCAGACTCTGCCAGGTACCCCAAAGAGATCCCTTTTAAGATCAAAGGAGACACACAAAATTCTATTTTTATGTTTAAATGTCCTTGAGAAATCAACTGTCTTGGTCAAAACATCAACCAAGAGCCAATATTTAAGCACTAGAGGGGTAAGTCTGGACACCCATGAAATTAATGCCCTCCACAGGACAGACACACCATTTACCTTATTATTCCCCTTTTTTTTTTCACTACTTCTACAATAACTCACCATGCCAAAACCACAATCATCTGTTCTCATGCTTTTAAAAGGTTAAGCAAGAATGATGCAACAAATGAACATCTACAACTTTGGTTTTACCAGGGATGAATCAATCATCCCTTGTTTTTCGTGCAGGCAGAACAACATGAAAGGGTAAGAAAGTTCACATCTCAGTTACTGCTGGAAGCTCAGGCTGGAGCTCAGACCAGAGCTCTACATTCCATCTGTGTCTGGATAAGAAGATGCAAGCAGTGCTTTCAAAACAGATTCTCATTTCCTTGATCCATACTTCTGTTCCCTCCAAATTCAATTACTGCAACGCACTTCACTTCCCAGACACATGAATATCGATCAGGATGCAGAATATGAACTCCTCGTCTACATCAAGAGTTGTTAGGAATTAACTCTTCATGATTAGCTTCTTGGACAGGCATCTTATTCCAGAAGTGGCTCTTGATCTCTGGAATAACAGTGCTTGATCAAGAGCAGAGGGGAACAAAACAGGTAACATCCCAGTGAAATACAATGAGATCCTGATGCTTTGTTGAGGTGCCTCTGAAAACCCCAGCGCACCGTGCTCGCTGCAAACCAGCCATCTCTGGTGTTTTATTGATTTCCTCACCATCTCATGAGCTGATCTGGGATTAATGTGACCTGGCAAATTCATCTCAGGCCTCTCCCATTTCTCCTGGCTTTTTCTTTCCCAGTTTGGTTTATCACCTCTATTTTTTCAGTAGCTGATCAGTAGTTTTACCCGTTCCACATTCTTTTAAGGTCTTTAAAAAGCATTTTGTCAGTACTGCTGTCTCAGCAGTTTCCTCCCTTGAGCACATGACAAATACAAATCCCTTTGGACAAGCCTGTCTCACCAGCAGCAGTTTCTGTAGCCTAGGAACCCGTCCGTTTGATGGGTGGGCTTTTCCAACTGATTCCATTATCTCATGAAATATTTTGTTCCCTTTTATGTGTTTTTTTAGCTGATTTCAGGACAGGTTTCAGTGCCACAGGAACTGGCATATCGGTCTGTCAACTGGTGATGACCAACTGTCAACTGCCATGGAAAGACACTTTTTCTTTACAAGAAAGGAAAGAATAACACGGAGCCCGAGTCCTTTGCACCACAAACAGCAGTTAACACTAAGATTTGACTCCTCCACAGACAATTTGACTTCTCACAACCATCCTGGCTGAACCTGGACTATTGTAGTTCTACAGGTACCAAATATTGATCAAAGAGAAGGACAACAGCCACTGAAAAAACAAAACCACCTAAAAAAACCAACAAAAAACCTCCCCCCAAAACCTCAAACCCCCAACAACTTCCATTACACATGCAGTGAGGGTATTACAAATCTTTGGTAACTACTTTCTTTTAAAGCTCTGTTTGCAATGCCATTCTAATCGGTTTGTGAGGGACTTCTGATGTATGGAACCTTATCAAAAGCTCCTATCTTTAACTTTTCTTCTTTAGTTTTTGACTGAGGATTAATAATTTTAGCCAGAAAGGAGACTTTTCAGAGCACTGTAAACAAACTACAATGTGAAAAAAATCTCAATAACCTTAAGTACACCCACAGCAGAAATCAAATGTGTTCTTTATAAATACCTGGTTGTCAGACACTGTGTAAGAAAATGCAAGAAATTATCAAGTGGATATATGATTTTTTTTTTCAAGTGACCAAGAGGCTTTAGATTCAACTTCTTTCTTGCTAATTGCAATGCCAGAATTTTCCCTCAATTTGAAATGTGTATCTCAGGGAATCTCAGTAATTCAGTCATATTTGGCAATAAGTATTTTACTCAGAGTCAGAACCCTTCCCTCTGGTTCCTCTGTCCTGGCTTGGGTTGCCTTTGCCATCTCGCAGCGTACCCCAACATCATCCCCAGCACCCAAATACGTGTTTGAAATCATGTCTGTAGTGAGATTACTCCTGCAATGTGGCTTTCCCCCTCCCCAGCAAGGTGACTGGCCCTGGCCTGTCCACCAGCACAAACAGAGAACAGAGCCTAGCTGAACAGTTTCCACCTGTTAAACACAGTTTAATTACTTGACCGACTGCAAAAACACAATTCAAAGCTGATGTCTAATAACCAAATAGTAGTTTTGCACCTTAATTATAATGTTTTTAGTTTGTATGTATATTAAAGTGTGTATCTGGATACTCAGAACCCTCTTCAACTTACTTTTTGAGCACTGACTCTGGGACATGCTGCTTTGGTTTGATCAAGAAAATGTCTTTAGCCATCAACTGTCGAAGAGACTGGCCCTGAGCAGGAGGTGAGCAAACCTGCTGTTAACTTGGATGTGCTCTGCACATCGAGAAACTCTCTCATTAGCAGTTATCAAACCCTGATGTTAGATGGACTCCTGTATTACCCCTGCACATCAAATGGGCATTAGGACAGAACTTGTCACTATGGGTCCACAGGGTTATCTGACAGCGCTCACGCCACTTACAAACCCCCCTACCGAGTTGTGAGGGCTGCTTCTGTAATTAGTAAAGCACTGATAGCTTGTTAACTCTTCTTCATTAACAACCTCTTAATTGACTGGTGGCTCTTCACATTAACATATTCTGGGAATACCTGGAGTTGGGAATTCAGCTCACTGCAGAAGGAAAGTTGAGTATTTTTAACTCAGGTTCTCGTGGCTTCCTCATTTTTCCCAGTACTCGGGAGATGCCGGGGGAGCGACGCCAGGTACCCAAACACATCCCATCAAGTTCTGCTGACACCACACATCCTGGAGTACCCATTTGTGCTCCTACCCCTGAGATACCCACTAGGTTTTGTCCCAACTGCCTCAGTGATTCTCTGATTTCAGAAGCCATCTGTTCAGAGCAGCCACAGTTTAACTGGGTGCATCGCTGGATGTGGCAGAGATGAGGTGTTACCACTGCCCAACCCACTTCTCACACACCAGTTTTTTGCCAGTTTTAGCTTTTTCCACAGCAGAATTTGAATGTAAAAGATGGGACTTGACCAGAATGCTTCTTCCTGGGGGAACAGTTGCTGTAAACCTTCCCAGCTAGTTTTTCAATGCCTCACATTTTACCTTGTGTATCCTGAGTTTAATTTCATTGAGCTGTAAGTGCTGCTGATCCCCAAAGGGCATCACAACAGAGCGGTGGCGATCCTGTGGAACTGCAAGCCTAAGATGCAGCCATGACTGGGAGGAGGCAAAGGATTTTATCTATTTGATTATTTATTAATTAAACTGCCACAGCAGAGTCTCAGCCTGCTGTTCTGCTGGGCAGAACATGAGTTAAATCTCTCAACAGCACAGGCTCAGTCATCTCACACTGGTGAATGACTTAAATGAGATAATAACAGCCTTTAACAACATCCATCTTCTGAAAGACAAGAAATACAGCAGTGCTTTAATCCCAAAGCCCCTCCTTTGCTTACAACAATGTGTGTTTTCCTCCTGTTAATTTACTGGAAGATATAAAGGAAGATGGATTAACCCTCACCTGAGCCAAGAAGCAAACGTCTCCTCTAACCCCGTTACGACACTCAGCTGCCACAGACAGGCGTAGGAGTCCTCCCACTACGTCCATTACCTGGACATACTGGCCTGGCTGCCAGCTGACTTTCACTGTGTCAATGGAGGATTTGTGAGAATCAAGGCAAAACTGCATGGTTTTCCACAAAAAAACCCAGAATAAAAGTCTCTTTTCCCAGCTGTGTGTTCCTTCCCAATACAGCATTTGAAATGACAGAAGTTACTTTAATCCATAATGATTTTAAAATATAAAGTAACATCAGTAACAGGGTTCTAACGCAGAGGGGCACTTCAGTGTGAGCTGAACTCCAGGCACGTGCAGTCCCTGATGGCCCACTGGGCTATTCAGGTACCAAACATTTTGTGTAAGTCCCAGCTTGGAAACAAGGCATGCAAATCCTAACTGTACTTATTGGTGTGAATCTAAACAACAGAGTCTCAAAAGTGCCTGGAAAACATAGCCTGGAATTTTTAAAAAAGAAGAAAAGAGGGATAAAAAACCCCAGAACAAACCAAAAACCCCAACCCCAACAAATCGAAATCCAAAGGATTTGGATTTACAGAATTAAAGCTTTTACCATACTCTGAGTAATCCTAAAATCTAGAAAAGTCTTCATGCCTTTTAGTAAGACTTTTATACTACTCTGGAGGGACTGAAACATAAAAGCCCACAACTCCAAGCAGGGAGAGAAAGCTCCTCCTGTGAATGATGCAGGAGGGGTTTAGAACCATCCTGTCCTGAAACTCCAAGAGCAGCCTGTCCTAGATACTCTGAAATACAACGTGACCCAGCAATGTGAGCATACACTTTCAACAGCAAATCTGAAGGTAGTTTAAAAGCTAATTAAAGGGGGAGGCTAATGAACAGTGCATGCAACAAACCCCAGTGTTTTGTCATCTCAAGTGTCATTTCAGAGCATTAAAAAAGTAATTAAATCCAACTTATTATTATGAAATAAGTTTGTTGATTTTTTTTAATGTTATTTCAAATTATGAACTCAGTATCCAAATTTGACTCCCCATTAAGAAAATTATCTAGTATCTTATAGACAACTCAGGACAGTCAAACCAACACACACCTATTTCTTTAGCAAGCCAGACCTGAAGCAGCAGACTGCATCTGGTTTCAGGTTAGAAAAGATTACATTATCCAAAGCAGTTTTGCCATTTGAGTTGGCTGAATACCAACTAAATGATTCTTAATGTTTTATCTGGTACAAGACCCACAGGGACACCACGTGCAGCTGGATGTGGCACTTTTTCATGAACCAAGACAGCAAAAATGGCTACAGCATAGGAAATAATATATAGCTGACAAAGGATTGTGCTGGACACTATATTCCTGTTTGGGGAAAAAAACAATATACAATTTCTCCCTTCAGGACAGAACTTCACTGACATTTCTAATTTATAGACATTTAAAAAAAATAAAAAAGCTTTTTGTAAGGAATCAAAATAATAAATGAGAAACTGCAAACCTTATTAGCAAAATATAGCAATTCCCCTTTGTAACATCAGAATAACAGAAGAGTTTGGGTTGGAAGGGACCTCAAAGCTCACCCAGGCCAACCCCCCTGCCATCAGCAGGGACAATCAAGACAGAAATTCTGAAGCAGCTCTGTCAGTCCCTCCCAGAGCCACAGAAAGCCACCATCTTCTGATTAAACATCCCAAAGACATGATCCAAGTGCCTGATCCCTGCCTGCCATGAGAAGCTCTGAAGGCTGACTGAAAATCACCCAGGAAAAAGGAAAAACAGGAGAGAGGGGGAGATAAAACCCCCACACAACTCCCAGATCACATGCTGCTGGGTTTGGCTCGCTCCTGCCTCCGCACAGACCTGACCTCAGGCAGAAGGGCAGCCTGGAGCCGGCACATACACAGATCTGTTCCACAGTTTGCTGCTGCAAGTCCCTTTGGCAAACAGCTTCAGGCCCCTCACCTGAAATCCTCCAGCACCTGGGGAAATCCCCACCTTCACCAGTGGAACCAGGCCTGCTCTCCTCCCACTGCCCCAGCAAGTCCTGCGCTGGCACGGTCACTCCCCCTGACCTCACATTTCCCAGCAGCTTATTTGTTCATTCAACCAAAAAACTTATTGATGGGGGAAAAGAAATTGTCTGCAAGCTCAAAGAAATGGTTTCATTTCATGTTTTAGCGCAAAGAAAATGTTCTTTCTGAAGAACTGGTCCAAGTGCATTGGCAGTGAAATAAGCAGTGGAGCAGGTCAAGAAATTTCAGACAAGAGAGTTTCCTAGCAGCAAACCAAGGCAGCTGCGAAGTGATTTTGTAGGACCAAGCAGAATTTCTTGTGAGCTGCTGCTGGAAGTGCCTCTGCTCTCCTCTTCCCTTAGGAACGCTCTAACTCATCTCAACTACATTTCCTACAATGCACTGCAGTACTTCAGGCAAGTGCAAAGCACCATATTGACCAGAGAACAATTTCACTTTAGGTCAATATGGGAGAACATAATATTCAGATATATCAACATTAAAGGCTTTCTCATCTTCCTGTTCTGTCAGAAGTTTTCACACTCCCTCCTTTCATTGCCAATTCTGAATGAAATATCCATTTAATAATGGAGTTTCCCAAGTAAAAGAAGAAATAAAAGAAGACAGAGGTGCTTTATTTACCAGAGACATTATCTAAGCATTTATTGCAATTATTTTCTCCTGGTTTGTGGAGCAAATGCTGACTGACCAACCCGGCCCGTTCCCAGATAATGATCCCGGAGCAGCGACAATCCCGACCCGAAACCGCAATCCCGGGAGAGCCAGAGCCCAAGCGAGAGCCAGAGAGAGCCAGAGAGGAAGAGCCCCTCATGGATCTCCTGCCCATGGGGACAGGAGCTGGAACAGCCCCTTGGCAGAGCCCAGTGCCCATGGAGCTGATCTATTGCAATATTCCTTGCCCCCTGAGATCTTGCAGACCAGCAAAACACGAAGTCCTTCAACTTCCAGCAACAAATGAAAACATGGGGATGTGATCAGCATTTCTCTCCTAACAAATCCCAGCTGAAACCAACCCCCATGCCGTTCTAGCTACTCAGAGGAAACCAGCTCTGTCCCAGCTCAGAACCAGGACATGTTACCCTGATGGTCAGCCTGCACCTGAACTTTTGGAAGCTGAGAAGACATCTGACAGCATGGCTTAGCAACAGCTGCTTTTCAATTACAGTTACAGTTAGTCACAAGAGCAAAAGCACAGCTGGAACGTGGACACGTTCAGCAGGTCTCTCAGTATCACAAGCTATCAAGTGAGATCCAGGCTGAGCAAAGAGATCCTTTTCACCTCCAACACGCACAACCTTGATCTTCATTTTCTCCTCTGACTCCTGTTTTCTTCAGCCAAGACTTACCAGGGCTTCGGGATCTTTCTTTTCTTCGCTGTTGCATCCATAGTAGTCAGGGGTTTTATCCAAATCCTGTATGTTCCCTTGTGATTTTAAGCCCTTATCCGAGTGGCAGGCCTGGCAGATCGGCACATTGCCCATGCCACTCCTGGCTCGGAGGAGCGGGGCGGCCCGTGCAAGGCAGTGGGTGCCCGGTGACCCCAAAGGACAGGGCCGGAGGAGGATCCCAGCGCCGCTCCGCTGCCCGGCCCCTCGCACCGGGCTCCCGTCGCCCGAAGGACAGAGCCGGGGGAGAACCCCAGCGCCGCTCCGCTGCCCGGCCCCTCGCACCGGGCTCCCGTCGCCCGAAGGACAGAGCCGGGGGAGAACCCCAGCGCCGCTCCGCTGCCCGGCCCCTCGCACCGGGCTCCCGTCGCCGAGCCGCGCTGTCTCGGGGAGAACCCGAAACCCCAGCAGCTGCGGGCAGGGCAGCACTGGGTGACCATGGCTATTTTTACACCTACCAGGCCAGCTATGCGTGCCGCTGGCGTTGGGTGGGCCGGGCTCTCCAGCGCCTGCTGAGCACGGCCAGCTCGGTGCCCCCGAGCGCGGTGCCTCTGCACGGCAGGGTTATTGAGTTTCCCACTCGCACGCCTCTCAGTGTGCCCGTTTTTCTCTTCCTACCACTCTGTGTTTTCACAAAGCACTGAATTTCAGAATGCTGCTAATGCCTTCCGAGTTTCTCACTCCAAAGGATGATTAATGCAAGTTGCAGCTATTTGATATTCAGAAAACAAGACACGAGTGCAGATTTCATGACCACTTCAGTTCCTGTGATTCACACGGTATTTCATGTTCATGGAGATAATGACCGTGATGAGCTCGCTTTTGATTTGATACATCCCCCAAATCTGATCTCAGAGGAGCTCAAATTATCCAAAAGGGATCATCTCTGCTGCTAGATCACTTCAGCTCCTGTCTGTGACAAGTCTGATCTTGTTTTGGGGGTTTATTGTTGTTTCGGTTTACAGGTGTTTGGGGGTTTTTATGTTAGCTAGAAGAGTAATTAACTTTAAAAAAAACCCACAAACAAACAAAAAAACAAGGCAAACAAACACACAGCTCATCAAAACTGAGAATAAGGACATTCCCTCCAGGTTTGAGTTAGCTATCATGGTTGTATCCAGTAGAATAAAAATACATTTGAAAATTGGTGCTTTGGAATCCACCCCTTGTCCCAGAAGAGGCTCACTGCAGAATTACACAAAAAAACCCCCAAAAACAAGAAAAACAAACCTCAAACAAAAACAAAAAACCCCACACCACCAAACAAACAAAATACTAATCTCACCAAGTTAGCTGAGAAATAATTAGCAGTTTTCAAATACTTTGGGAACAGCTGGAGGTAATGCAGACAGACTGCCTGCCTGAGTCCCAGAGCAGATAGCGCAAGGCAGATGAACCTGCAAGTTGGGCACCTAGGTGAAAAATTACACCCCAAATCCTCCCAGACTTGTACCACCTAGCCAACATGACGTGTGCTGTGTGGTGAGGATGAACACAGGCTGGACAGACACACAGAGTTAAACCCACTGTGGCTTTGGGTGCTGAGATGATCGGCTGGAACGGAACCAAACAAAACCTCAACTACAAAATGTGCCTGACAACAACATTTTCACCAGCAACTGGCAAACACAAGCGATGGAACAGTTGATGTTACATCCCCACAGCCTGGACTTCAAATATAAAACAATTAATGAACAATAAAGGCTTCAGCTTGTGTTAAAAAGCTGACCTCAGTCCCCACCACGACCACTGCGCTGGCTGTTGGTTCCCACAACGCCCAAAGCAGGCACTGCCCTTGACACCAGTGATGTTCCAGACCCTTCCTGCCAGGCTTGCCCTCCCATCCCTACCTAACACCCACCTCCTTCCACTCCTCCAAGGCATTCCCATGGGACAGGAAGGCACGTGGCCATTGCCATAACTTCTTTGTGCAGTTATAAAAATACAAGGATGCAAGAAGGAATCCCACCAAATGCTCCATCCAAGTTCAAATAACCCAGGTTCCAACACAAACTGCAACTAAAAATCCTTGGATAGAGCAATCCATCTAATGTGAAATGGAACTCACCAGAAAACCTAGAAGCAAGTGAAACAAGGCCTCAGCTCAAGGGGAAAGGGTGGTGAAAAACAAGTAGCACGCATTCCTTGGAAACAGTGCTTGCAGAAAGCAACAATCTGCAGACATCTGATGGAGAGCAAGCGATAAGCTTCCTGCCAGAGCCTTCCCACAATATTTCTGTTGTTTGTCCCAATGCTTCAAAGTCATTGGGGCAGATTACTCAGCAAGCAAGCACGCTCCTGTTCTGCCAGGCTTAGCTGGGACACCATATTCTAACAAAGGGTTCATCTCACCATGTAGCAGTCAAAGCCTTCGTGGAGGAACACGCTGCAGGATCTTTGTAGATTCCCATGCTCTTTCTTGCCACTGTTTGGGCTGCAAATCCACCTCCCATCCAGCAGCAGTGAAGAAACCACACACAAAGGCATGGCTTTCAGCAGGAGAGTCGGACCAAAGCATCTCAGCCCTCCTCTCTGTGCAGGAAAGCCAGCCTGCTCTGTGTGACACTGCCAGCACTGCTCTGAAGCCCAGGACCTTGTATCACTTCACAGGAGCAGAACTTGATTTTTTAAAGAACCTTCTGGAGGTAATAAACTGAATCCACTTGTTTTCCTATGCTTTAATATCCCCTTTACTCCTCAGCAGCACTCCTCACACCACTGACTCCAAGCCTGAGTTACTCCCTTCACAAGAAAAACCTTCAGAAACACTCCAGTGTGCCTGGTAAGAAAGAGCAGAGCACCTCATGTGCTCTACTTCAGTGGTGATGCCAGGACAGCAAGCAGCTGAGATGGGATCCCTCTTGTCCCCCAAAATGTTGATACTACAGGAGAAACACGAGAAGGACTCAGCAGCCCAGAAAGCCACCTTCAGCCCCAGCCTATGCCCTGCCCTCACGCTCTGAAGGCGCCCACAACCCCTGCGGCTCTGTGCTCCACGGGGAGCGGTTCAGCGTGGCACGGCACTCGTGGTTACAGGCAAACCTGGTTCACTGCTCTTGGCAGGTTTTCCCCAAGGTCAGCCTTGTGAGGCAGCAGCATTAGCCATATTGGGATTTTCATTATTTTTTCAGAGAAACATTCTGGTAACGTGCTTCTGTCAGAACCCCCTTCTTCCCACTCCCCTCCTTCCCAAGTCAAATCCTGGTGACCCCACATGTCCAACTTCTTTTGTTCACGGCCAATAAGCTGTGAAGTTTGAGGTTTGGCACACTGAGTTCTGTCTGACACTGAGGAAATGGAGAACAAATCACAGCACAGACAGACCTAGGGACTGCCCCAGCTCATGTGCTGAGGGATGCCACACAACTGCTCTGCTCCACCACCGTTTCACAACAGCCCTTCCTCTCCTGGCATCGTTCTTATGGTGGCTCTTCCCAAGACTTCCACCAGCTGCTGTTTGGGGGAGCACTCCATCCCTGTGGGGAATGTCCTCCTGGCAACTTCTGCACTTTTGTACCACCCAAATAACACAAAGTGATCAGAGCTCATAAAAAACACCGACCAGCCAGCTCAAAATCCTTGGTGAAAACCATCACTGGCATCTACAAAAAACAAGGAACTGTATGAAGACCGCTACCAGCTGCCTTCTCCGTTTCAAGTCGTGCTCCAGGCCTTGGGAACCATCCTGGTTTCACCAGGTGAACAACTCCTAAGCCTGCAGCAGTTCCCAGGATCAGCTCTTCAGCCACACAGCACCACAGCCACAGCCCTCAGCAGGCTCCTGCCAACCACAACACCCTCACATTTATGTTTTCTGATCAGAAGAAGCGAGGTCTAGCGTGTTACACAAGGCTTGCTCCCAACAGCACCAGGTGTTTTATCAGTGTTTTTCTCAGACATGTACCTGCCTTGGTTTAAATGTCAGCATGAGACAACTTAGGACAAAACAACTACGGCCTCCTTTGGCCAGCAAACACCAGCATGTATTTGCAATTCCTGTTAGGGTCTGTTTTATTTGCAGCTTGCTGTATCTAAAAATCTTGAACCTAGTCAAGGGATGAAAATATAGATGTAAAGCCCTTGGGAAGTCCTGTAAATTAAAAACTGAAAACAAACCTCCAAGATAAACAGACTGAGAACATATGAAATGCTAAGTAAAAAAGTAAGAAGCCTTACAGTCCAAAAAGTGAATATTAAAGACAAAATAATATTGAAATAAGTGTTTTGCACACCTAACATCACACTTTTAACACACTTATGCACACATTATGCTTTGCAATATCACCAAGAATAAAAATAAGCACACAGAGATTAGGATGTCACCAGCAACAAGAACTTACGCTAGCAATTATTTCTTCTGTCGCCAGAAAACACCAACAAAAGCAAAATTGCTCTGCTGCTCCAAAAAACGCTTCTTTATCCTCTGTTTGTCATTACTATGAAAGCTTGGTTTGGCAGGAGAGGTTCTGGCTATGCTCTAATGTGGCACAGTAGCTAAAATAACCATTCAGAAGCACAATTAAGGACAAAAAGGAAAAATGAAGAAAGAGAGAGTGTTCCAGTATTCAGACAAATCACAAACTATGTATTATTAGTGACATAAATCCTCACTTTTACTATTGTGCAATCTTTCCCCAAAGAGGTATTTCCTATTATGTTTTTACACTTAAACATAGTAATTAAAAAAAAAAAAGAGATTGTACTGGGACCTATATATTTCTAGGAAACTTCCTGAACTTTAAAATGTTTCCTAAATGCAAAGTCTTTCACTCTTCAGGATTCATCTACGGGATGATCAAGTGTAACATGGCTCATTTGTTTCTGGCAATTATTTGGGGTCAGATCTTGACCTCATAACTCTGAT
This sequence comes from Caprimulgus europaeus, assembly GCA_907165065.1. The sequence continues at coordinate 82,570,548 of OU015526.1, forward strand.
GGTCTAGGCCTTTGTATCTTTGATGTCTCCTCCATGTTTTACAGCAGTGACACTGACATCATCACTATTCCCCCAAAATCCAGGCTTTTCTCTCTGCTGGTGCCTACTGTGTGTCCATCACACAGGCCACAACAACTAACTCCTGAAGTCCAAGCAGCCTTCCTAAAGCGACAGTCACCTCCTACAGAGGACCCACCACCAAATCCTTTTCAGCTGAAATAATCTGAGTCCAATCCATTGCAAACATCTCCTCTGAGCCATTCTGAAGAGGACAAATCATTTTGCAGTGCTTTGGATGGTGAATGGTTCAACACATTAAGCATAACGATCCTCTCTGGACAGCAGAAAGCTTTTAATCCAAGTGGTACCACATGTCTCTGTGTCCCTGGGGGAATGAGCAAACTGATAACCTGGCTTTCCAGCACCACAGCTATATTTTGTTTTGTTTTATTTTATAAATAAAATATTTTTATTTTGTTGTATTTTATAAATAAAATATTTTTATTTTGTTTTATTTTATAAATAAAATATTTTTATTTTGTTTTATTTTATAAATAAAATATTTTATTTTGTTTTATTTTATAAATAAAATATTTTATTTTATTTTATAAGTAAAATAAAATAAAATAAAATAAAATAAAATAAAATAAAATAAAATAAAATAAAATAAAATAAAATAAAATAAAATAAAATAAAATAAAATAAAATAAAATAAAATAAAATAAAATAAAATAAAATAAAATAAAATAAAATAAAATAAAAATGAAAGAAGGAAAACCCACAGCAGTTCTCTCAACCAGCTTCTCGCCTCCTTGAGCTGTGCTCAAGCACCCTCAGTCCTTCTGGAAGCAGCGAGGCCACCAACGTTCCTGTCTAGGTGGGGTGTCTGCAGTAAACACTTGTTTCTTTTTCTCTCTTTCCCCCCACATAACATTAAATGTACTTTTTTTTAAAAGCTCATTTTAAACCCCTCCTTTTTTGTCAAGCTCCCACCATGAGCTACACAGCACAAAACCAAGTCATACACCCATCACAAAGAAGAACATGCCAGTTTGGGCACAGTGTGGGGAAAACCTTCCATTTTCTAAGGCGGGGGATTTTATGTGGAAGAACAGGAGAAGTGCAAGAAAGTAAAAGTGGAAAAATAATTATAAATAATTAAAAATAATTAAAAATGTAAAGTCTGTTGGCCTGCTACTGATTAGTCAATTCTTCAGCATGTGGAGGGTGTTTCTGTCTTAGACTTGGAGTGCAAACCTTGCAAATAGAAACCCCAAGCTCCCTCTCCCTGACTGAAAACGGCCATGGCTCTAAGTTTGCAGGACTCTACGTGCTCTGAAGCATGAGGAGCAATATTTCACCTTTCCCAATGATGAACACTTAGTAACTTTTGCCAAATCTCTGCAAAGTCAAGCTTTCACTCTAGGTACCACAAATTCTGCTCATGTCAAGGCTAGACAACACCCTGACCTACATATTTAACATTACCCCACTGGGGCACAAACTTGTGCACAGTTTCTTAATTGCTTCTTTTGAAATGACTCAGATGCTTTTCCAGTATCCCTCACCTGGACACTTTCAACAATTCCATGGCTCCTTTGAATATTCACCTACATTAAAAAAAGGACTAAAGATATTATTTTAAAATTAATTAAAATATTATATATATATATACATATATACATATATATATACATATATATATATACATATATATATATATATATATATATATATATATATATATATATATATATATATATATATATATATATGTTAGAATAACTCTTGTGTGTGGCCACTGCAGGATGGTTTCTACAGGAATATTCCCTGCATAAAACAAAGACTATTTACACACAGCAAAATGAACCAAAATGTGTATCCTGTTCGTCTCTCTGGGTGAAGTACAACCACCACAGGAGCTCATTTCCAACCAGAACAAGCACCTTGCCACTGCAGGGACCTCGTTACTCCCAGTTGCACAGACACCACCATGAAGAAACAGGAGACTAGGAGGTAAAATAGGCAGCAAACCATATTTCAGGTAGTCCTGAACTAAGAGAGTTACCTAAGCAAACTTAAAAGCACCACTGAGTTGGAGGACCTCAACTACTGGAAATTATTTTCCCAAGTAAAAGCAGAGAAGAATATTTAGAATTCATGTTCAAATGGGTCAGAAGTGCACGAGCTCGTTGGTCAGGCTGCAGCAAGTGCAGCCATTCTCCAGAAGGTGGATGGCATATAAACACCTCAGGTTCCTGGTGTTGGGAAAAGCTGCCTTCATCTTATTCCTCTGTCTTTGCAAGCTTCTCTCCAATGCCATTTGTGATTTTCAGGCTCTTTCTGCTTCTCCCATTATTCTAATCATTGCCTGTAGAACCCTATTAAGTTTGTAAACAGTGTCAGAACACCCAAGCTCTCCTCGTGCCAACAACATGGTGATTTGAACAGGACATGTCACAGAACATCAGGTTTATCTGAAGAACGTTCTGGTCCTCAAGGTACATTTCCTTAACATTATTTCCCACCATAAATCATCTCTCTTTCTACCACAGAGCTGCATTACAGGAACTGAGCAAATGGTCACAGATTACATGGGAAAATATAAAGCATTAGATGGTTATGTAATATGAGATTAATTATCTCCTGTTTGAAATCTTCTGGAGAAAAAAAATATCCTAAATCTCCTGAAATCATTAGCAAATCTTTCAGGGATTTCAATACTCTATTGTTATAAAACCAACTGTTGTTTTATAACCTTTAATTACAGTTCCCTACCTCTAAACAATCCTTGCCCACCTCAAACACCCTTTCCAGGAGGAGGCTGGTTCCTCTCAAACCTCCTGTTTCCATTCACACTACCTTTGAGTATTGAAGCTGGGTTGACCAGCTACATTAAAAAAGGATCAAATACTGCTTCCTGTGTTTGTGATTGTTTCTACAACCATGTACAGACTACAAAATAATACTTAAAATAAAAAAAATTGAGTAAGGGCAAGTGTAAAGTGCTGCACCTGGGGAAGAACGAGTACAGGGTGGGATCAGCACAGGTTGGGGAGCAGCTCTGGGGAACAGGACCTGGGACTGCTGATGGACAACAGGCTCACGATGAGCCAACAACGTGCCCTCACAGCCCAGAAGGCCACTGTCATCCTGGGATGCAGGAGGAAGAGCATGGCCAGCAGTTCTGGGCTCCCCAGCTGAAGAAGGAACTAGAGGAGAGAGCACAGTGCGGGGCCACCAAGATAAGGGGACTGGAGCATCTACCATGCGAGGAAAGGCTGAGAGCCTGGGTCTGTTGAGCTTGAAGAGGAGGCTGAGTTGGGATCTCAACAAGTGCTTATCAATATCTAAAGGGCAGGTGTCAGGAGGATGGGGCCAGACTCTTCTCAGAGGCGTCCAGTGACAGGACAAGGGGCAGTCGTCACAAAGTGGAAAACAGGAGGTTCAACCTAAACATCAGGAAATACTTCTTTACTGTGAGGGTAACAGAGCATGGAACTAGCTGCCCTGAGAGACTGCGGAGTCTCCTTCTCTGGAGACATTCAAAACCCACCTGGACTTGTTCCTGTGTTATCTGCTCTAGGTGATCCTGCTAGATCTAGGTGGAACTAGATGATCTTCAGAGGTCCCTTCCAACCCCACCACCCTGTGATTCTGTAATGATGGTTTATTGCTCAAAATAAAGGAATACGTACTGCTAAACCCATCCAGATGACTTCCAGAACAGCTAAACTCTGATAAACAGAGAACTGACGTTAATTGGCCTTTTCTACCTACACCTTCATAAGCCCAAGCAACACCTTGGTTCCCCCTCAGCTGCCCCTGGGCATTTCCTTTCACCCCTCCCTTTTAACCAAGTGACCCCACACTGTTAAGAGCAAACAGTTGCCAAGGTTTCCATCAGAGCACCGTACCAGCAGTGAAACGCTGCAGGGACAACTCCTACGCAGCAGCCTCCAGCCCCACAGCAGCTGTACCAGCCCATAACCTCTACAAACAACTCTGTCCTGTCCCCAGCTCCTGGGGGAGGACATCAGCAGTCACATCAGCACTGCCACACCGCGGGTACCAGGAGGAGAACTGCACACTGGAATGAAGAGGTTGAGGGGAAGGCTTCCTCAGAAGCACGGGGAAGATGGCCAAGCACGTGCTTCCTGAAGCCTGGGAGAACTCATGCTGCAATGCAGAGCTAGCTCTCTGCACGCCTATTAATTATTTGTGAGTGCACTGCTTTGGGAAACCTTTTTTCCCTCATTCCCCAGGCTAACACCATGCAGTGCTCGAGGGAAATGTTCTGTTCAAGCCCATACTGCCACTGCCTGCACCTGAGCACAGAGAAGTCAGCAAATAGATCACCACCAAAGAGGGGCCGAGTGGATTCTCTACCTTCCAGACAACGCTGCAGGCTTTGCATTGTCCTTGTGATCATCAAGGAAAGGAATTAAATAAGACTCAGGAGAATTTTCTTGTCATCCTAAAAATAACCCCGATGCAGTGGTCATTGGGGGAAGCTGCCACTTGCCAAGCAGTGCAGACAGCGTGGGGGAAGGCTGGCTGCACCACTGAACACACAGCTACAGCACACTCAGATGGAGCACACAGCCGAGCTAGTTGCTATGGAGCCTCCATGCAGCTCTTCAGAAACATTGTGCTGCTATGTATATTGTCACTGACCAGCCAAAACCACTTTTTCTAAAAAAAAAAATAATAATAAAAAAATAAATTTAATTCACTTTTTTGTCTCCAGCAAATGCCATTTTGCAAAATGGTTCCCTAACCATCCAAGCCCGACCTGCTTTGCACACAGCAGCCTGGCACGTCAGTGTACATCACCCTTGGAAATTATACTGACTTCCTCCTGCAAAGTCATCTCACTACCAAAACACTTTCCAAATGTATCTACCTGTACAGAATTCTTCCCCATGAGCAACATAAAAAGAACTAGGCACCATTTGGAAAATGACTGTTGTGTTTTGTTGTGGGGTTTTTTTGGTGGTTTTTGTTTGTTTGTTTGTTTTGGTTTTTTTTTCTGTTACATAAAGTTTGGTTTTGTTTTTTTCATCATTTAGTGCAAGAATGCAAGTTTTATAATGAGACAGACAAACGTTCTTGTTTCAATAACCTCTCCCCAGCAGTGACTAATCACAGCTAACATTAAATGTGTGCAGGCCCTGTGCAGAGGCTAACACAGAGGTAACCAACACTCTGCCTGACTTAACTGAGTGGGACTGAGCCTCCCCAGCCTGGAAGCGTGGGGGACAGCAGCAACTCCTTTCCCCCAGGCTGCTCTGGTGCCCAGTGCCGCATTCATCAGCAGAAAATACAAGATATTTACGCTGAGCATGAACTGTTCTGCCTGAGCTGATCCAGGCTTCAAGTTCTGCTGCGTGGGAAATGTGAGTTACTGCCCCCAGTTGCCACAGTACCACAGGGTTATCAGTGCTGTGCATGTCATTTCCTCCCTCTCTTCTGCCTTGGTGCCTTTAAAAAGAACTGAAATAATGAAGCAGGGGAGTAAGAAGGCTCAACAAGGCCCAGCCCCTCCCAATTAAACCCTGGCCTGAGCAGCGAGGCTCTAACTGGCTTTTGTCTGTTCAAGTCTCCCTCCTGCATTGTCAGCTTCACTGGTTTTGAGCAGTGACGTGTCTCTCTCAGACATCCTGACATAGCCTAGGCCAGAAATAGTAAATAATTCAAAATTACCTTAAATTATTAAACCTAAAACAGCCCAAAAAGCCTTGTAATTATGGTTGTATAGGCTGAAATCATTTTCTACTAGCCTGGGGAAATAAAAGCTACGTCCATTTTGGGTGAACATCGCTTCTCAACACTAGCTTTATTTTACAGAGAGAAACAGAGAACACAGATATAAATTATCAGGGAAAAGAAATCCACATCCTTCCACAGCCCACATCCAATAACAGCATCACATTAATATTTTCTAAATACAAAACACTGCAAGGTTTCCATGACCTGCTCCAACCATCTCTTTTGTAGACATTTATTAGTCTCAGTGGACTCTTTCAGTGCCCATGCAAACAAGATAACTTTATAATCTAGTGTTTCCTTCCCTTCCCATTTCTTTCTCTTCCTCAGAAAGGGAGCAGAGTCCACCACACAATCCCCACCAGCTACAGCAGGAGTTTGGCTGGAGAGTGAGAAGCTGACCTTGCACCAAAGGCTTCCCAAAGATGTACTCTGAAACCTCAGTCCCCTAAAACTGTCTCTTTTCCAAAGCAGCTAACAACCATGCTATATTTTAAAGAGGTTAATGTGCTAAATTTATTAGCACCAACAAATAGATGGTAATTACAGACTTTTTTTTAATTGCAGGCTTTGTATCCAGTCACTTGTAACAGGGCACCTAGCATTTAATCTGTATTGATCCCTATGTGGAAGGTCTTCATCCAGGAATGAGTGGGAACGTGGTTTTAAAGAACTCACCAAACAGCTATCAGCAAAAGGCTAAATCTATTTACAATATATGGAACTTTTATAAATAATTACCCAAAGAAAACCCTTGAGCAGTGCCAACATGTCAGCACCTTGCACAGTGCCAGCTCTGAACCATCTGAAACTCACTATATCACACTTGTCAGATTTCAGCATTATATGCTCTGATACTACATAGAACTGTGCAACAGTGGGGAGTATCAGCTCCTACTTACACCTGGACAAATCCACTAACAGGAGTTATTAAAAACAAACAAAAAAATCCCCAAAAACTTCAAAGGAACACCTCCATTCCCAACAAGTAACACAAAAGGTGTTTTGTGAGCACAGTCAAGTCAACAAAGCATGGAACTCTGTTTTACTATCAGCTGTAGTATTTTGCTGAAATTCTGAGGAAGAAAAGAAATCCACTGTCTGGATAAAGCTGATGACAAGCTTGATCCCAAAAATGCAAAGCTTTTCTTCACAATTAAAAGGAGCTTCAGGCAGTCACACAACATTTTGCCAGGACGAGAACAGATCCTAGAGGGAAGAAAGGGGTTTTTCATCACACCTGAAAAATGCTACAGGACTGACGCTGTTGACCTACAACTGACAACTCTGTGACATCAGGGGATGTCTAAACAAAGACAAGAAAAGATGACAGGAAATTAATAAGGAAAAAGAGTAAATAAAGGGGAAGGTTTCTGTTGCATTGGTCATCAAAGCCCCTAATCACCGATAGCGGATCTATGCTTTGTCTGGCCCTGTTCTGCACAGGATCTTCATCACCACTCTGTGTGACTAATAAAGATCACCTCTTAAATGTGGATTTCCTAATTTGAATATGGAGGGGTGACTGCTGGTCACCTCATCCACCTCCAATTTACACAGTAAATCACTTCTAAGGTATCAGCACCCAAGTAGCTTTAAAGTCATCACACCTGAGTATCAGCCAGCATCCCAAACTGTACACTGAACAAGTCTTTCCCCCCTCGCTCCGCTGACTAAACAGGAAGAAATTCAAACAGACACTTGACCAAGAAATGGGTATTTATGAAAACACATCAGTTTCAATTTGGAAGCAATACCAATGCGCATGTTTGCAAAGAAAAGGCTGAAACCCGAGTCCTGTCGGAGGGCAGATGCAGCCCAGGATGCTCCCACACCCCTGACCCCAGCAAGGCGCTGCAGCTGGGCTGTAAGGCTCTGCTGGTGTGGGGGTTGGGTGGAGAGGACACCACCTCGAGGAGAGGAGCATGGCCTGAAGGTGCAAATACACCAGGGCAGGGCTCCAAACGTGGCCATTCAAGCATCATCTCTCAGTGCTCATATGCCACTGCCACTTCAGGTGCCAAACTCTCCCCAGGAGCTCAGTGGCAAAGCCTGAGGGACTGTGGTACAGAAGCCAGATTGCTCAACGCTTGACACTTCACAGTTTAACATCTGACATCTACATTACATTTTTAGCTTGACTTCCACTTGTAAAACTTCCCATAAACCACTTTATTTTCCTTTTTTTAACTACTTAACACAAAACTGCCCAAATATAATGTAATAATTCTTCCAGTGGTGCCAGAAAGTGTCACCAAGGTCAAGGATATGACAAGGTATTTTTATGAGAAGTTAAACAAAGCCAGACAAGTTTACTGGAGACAACTCCCTGCAATATGTAAATGCTCCCTCAAGTTTTTTAATCACTCATAATTCCTGCCAAGTAAAATCCACACGTGTTTGTAGAGACCAGAACAGGTAGAGTCACCATAGGCAGGTGCTGCCATTTCTCCTCTCTCTGGGTTACTCTTTTTAAAGTTTAATTCTTTTAACTGAAATAGATGGAATGAGAGAGATGAAAACTTGGGCATTTTGGACACTTTTGTGCCTTTATGGAAAAGATCACATTATGAGTCAATCCAACCATGAAATCCAGAGTGCACACCAGTAATTCAGACTGCCTCAAGCAAGCTTTACAAGTAGCTTTGACCAAGTAGCAGCTCTGGAGGCCCCAACAAGTCAGATGTCCCCCTCCCAAGTGTTCCCCCTTGCACACCTTATTATGAGGGAAATAACAGGGAAGACTACTACAGCCTTTGTGGAAGTACCAGAACATAGCTCCATTTCCCTCATTCACCCCATGCCCATGGCATGGTTACACAACACACCAATAGAAAGGCAAGCAAGTTTAAGCTTCCAGTGGAGATTGCTCCTTTCCCATCACACCTAAGGGAACTGGAGATCATCAGCCTTTCCTACAAGCCCTGGCCTGGTTCATTTCAGAATATTGGGCATTTGTTCCCACTTTAATCATGGGAAATGGTGAAAAAGTCTTAATAGAGAGTAGAGAAATAATGACACTTGGCCCTAGAGTAACACAACAGCAGGAAGGTGACTAGAGCTTGATCAGCCATCACTTTAGATCCTGGCTTGGCTTTCCTCACTCAGGTCAAACCCACAGGGAACTTGGTAACTAAGTCACCTGAGACAGGCTGAAGAGGACACGTGTTACAGGTACCTTCAGGTGTCAGCAGTGGTGCAGTCACTGTTAGGACACCTGGAAAGTGAAGCTGCAAACACCTATCCATTATGAAATGTGACCTTATCAAAAGAAGCTCCATTTCTCCAGGAAGCAGACAGCGGGGTATTATTGTCACGCCGAGAGATAGCGACAGAATGGAAAGAGAAGCTGGAGACGCAGAAGGTAAATGCTCAAAGGGCACCAGGAATAGGCACCACCTACACAAACACGCAGTTATGAAACACCAAAAGGATTGATTTTTTTTTCTATTATTTTTTTTGTGGCTAAAGAGGCATGTGAAACATCTAGAAATCCTGGTGAATCACAGAGATGTTTGCCAAGGCAACGGACAGAACACTGAACAGACAAGACATATTCGGTGCTAATGAAAAAACAGGAGGTTAAAGCTGCAGTCAGCCTTGACAGCTTCAAGCACACAGAGGCTGAACAGCGAGAGACTCCCTCTGCTTCAGCCCAACACTAACTCTACACCTACCCCAGCATGTTCCCACCAGGGGAGATGCTGTCTGGCATCTCCACACAGAAGCAGGAGTGACCAGGAGTGAAGAGCTGTACCTCCACATGACTTCCTCCCTGGATACCACTTTCTGGCTTGCCAAAGCACTCATTAATTGTGCTCTGTGTCCTCCCTTCCTCACAGGAGCTTTGGCCCTTTCCCAAGGGATCAACTCTGTGGCCACCAGCCTGAGTGCAGAGCCCCCGTTCCAGGTGACAAATACCCACTTGGCCAGCTGAAGGTATGCTGGAATTTCAAATGGGCTTTTCCACCTGGTTCTGAGACTAATGGGACATCATTTTCTACATTAATTTTGCAACGTGACATTTCTTTCTCACACTCAAGTTAGCAAAAAAGGAGATGGGAATGTGAAAGAAGTTCTGCTGCTGAAGAAAAAGGGAGAACTCTGTCCCTGCTGCCTTCAGCTACATGATGGAAGCCATTTACTGACCACTGCCCATTCCCACAGACATCCGAGTTCTACTGACAGCTCTTTACTTCTCCCTCCACCCTTCCCTTTCTGCAGATCCTGCCCAGCAGCAGCTCCCTGTGAGCTCTGACAGTGCTCAGGGTGTCAAGTGAAGGACAAAACTCACCGACATGTGATTATTTCCCAAGCTCTTTTGGCGAGCAGTGCTGAATATTCCAGGTACTGTGGGATGCTAAAGGTGGCTGAACTCGTGAGATTCATCTTTAAAATGGTATAAAACTTTTAAAAACTTCTTTAGAACTGTGTCTTTAAATACTGAATAAATACTCACTTAGTGCTGGTAAAGCACAGAGGTCAAACTCTGCCCTTGTCACTGATGGTAAAAGGGTAACAGGCATCAGCTCATCATGTTTGTCCGTTCAAAAATCAGTGGTATTGGGCAGCAAAATCAATTCTCAATAACAGCTTTTTTGGGTTTGGGGTTCAGGTTTTCTGTGGGTTTTCTACAACCTTTTAATCACTTGTCACATGCAAAGACAGGAAGCTCTGTGTGCTCTGAGAAGTCTTTTAGCCAGGGAAAAGCCACTGTGTGTCACCCATGGCCAGGGGCTGGGCAGCTGCTTTCCAGGGCTGCAGTTCTCCTTTGCTGCTGACTCAGTGAGCGGCCGTGGTGTGATCACACCACTTCCCTCTCCTCACGCTGCAAAGGATGAGCCACCCTCAGCTACCTCCACAGACACACAGAAGCAAGCAGAGCTGGGTGCCACACAGCCTCAATTTAGGTGCAGAGGAATTAGTCATGCCTACCTTTCACTAAAATCTATGTATTTTAAGCTGCTCCTCTCCTCTGGTAGTACCTGGCTCTTAATTCTCTTGATACATTCAGGTGTCCACCCAACTGTTCACAACACTGGGGTTTGCTGTTTGGGTTTTTTTGTTCATACACATGTATTTGCATCAGTATGTGTTTTTCAACACAGCATGAAAAGGCTGCACGTAAAAAAGTGAAAATTTAAGATAAGCAGAGCCAACTCTTGTCAACAGGCTTTAAAAATCAACCAAGTCAGCCTCAGGAATAATGAAGAGAAGGGCCTTGGAATTTGTCTTCAGGCTGCAAACACCTTTTTCCAGTTTCTGGGTGTGGAATAATTCTGTTGCTCTTTCAAGAAGGACTGCAAAGACATCACCTGAGCACGAACACTGCCGATGCTGGCTCCTTTCCCAGCTCTGCTGGTGGCCAGGGAGTTGGTACTGTCCACAGTCACATCAACCAGCAGACACCCTGACATTTAAGAAGATTCTGGTCCTACCCAAGCAGCACAGCAGCGACAGCGACGGTTTGTGAGGCTGCTCTCAAGACAGACGATGATCACACAGCAAATCATCGCTAAGCAAAACACTCCAGAGAAGAGGCAAAGACACCACACCCTGCAGCACCCCTGAAAGCTACCAGAAGCACAGACACTCCTAACAGATGCCCAACGTGCTGGCAGAGTGGGAGAGCTCAAGTCACAGCCCTTCATTATCCCTTTTTGCATCATCAGGATGTTCCAGGGTCAGAGAAGAAGTTTCCATCCCAAAGCCAAATCAGTGCTCTGTGCATACAGCACGTAGGGGTACGTGGCAAATATCCACAGGAGGTTTTCAAGGGACAGTTCCCAACACTCACAGTGCCATCTTCCCCCTCTCACTGTCCTTTCTACAAACCAAACCCATCTCTGTTGTACTGGAAATCCAGTCACTGCAAGGCAATGGCTTTAAATAAGTCACAAAGCTGGGACTGGGTTCCCTGCAGGCAGCAAGAGTTTTAAGGGCAGAGAGCAATCAAACAGTACCATTTACATTTTGTCTCTCCTGGGCCCACACATACAATTTGTTCAGAGCCCCCATTTTCCAAGGAAGTCAATAAAAACTGAGAAGGCACCTATGAAAAGACAGTACCATTTTGCAGTAAATTATTTTTCTTCAGCAATTTAAGTCACATACATAAAAATATGTGTCTCAGATTCACAAATCTCCCTTAAATTGATGAATACAAATATTATATATAACGTAGATATTTTGTGTATATTGTGTCTATGAGCATGTGTCCATGTATTCACCTGTCTCACCTGCTCTACACTATGCATTAGGCACAGTAGGAGCAGGTGCACATCCCAACACACACACCCCCCAGCTCACAGGTACACATCCCAACACACACACACACACCCCCCAGCTCACAGGTACACATCCCAACACACACACACACCCCCCCCAGCTCACAGGTACACATCCCAACACACACACACCCCCCCAGCTCACAGGTACACATCCCAACACACACACACACACCCCCCAGCTCACAGGTACACATCCCAACACACACACACACACACACCCCCCCCCGCTCACAGGTACACATCCCAACACACACACACACCCCCCAGCTCACAGGTACACATCCCAACACACACACACACACCCCAGCTCACAGGTACACATCCCAACACACACACACCCCAGCTCACAGGTACACATCCCAACACACACACACACACCCCCCCCCAGCTCACAGGTACACATCCCAACACACACACCCCCCAGCTCACAGGTGCACATCCCAACACACACACCCCCCAGCTCACAGGTACACATCCCAACACACACACCCCCCAGCTCACAGGTACACATCCCAACACACACACACACACCCCCCCCAGCTCACAGGTACACATCCCAACACACACACACACACCCCAGCTCACAGGTACACATCCCAACACACACACACACACCCCCCCCCAGCTCACAGGTACACATCCCAACACACACACACACCCCCCCCAGCTCACAGGTACACATCCCAACACACACACACACACCCCCCCCAGCTCACAGGTAAACATCCCAACACACACACACACACACCCCCCAGCTCACAGGTACACATCCCAACACACACACACCCCCCCCAGCTCACAGGTACACATCCCAACACACACACACACCCCCCCCAGCTCACAGGTACACATCCCAACACACACACACACACCCCCCAGCTCACAGGTACACATCCCAACACACACACACCCCCCCCAGCTCACAGGTACACATCCCAACACACACACACACCCCCCCAGCTCACAGGTACACATCCCAACACACACACACACCCCCCCCAGCTCACAGGTACACATCCCAACACACACACCCCCCCCAGCTCACAGGTACACATCCCAACACACACACACACCCCCCCCAGCTCACAGGTACACATCCCAACACACACACCCCCCCCCAGCTCACAGGTACACATCCCAACACACACACACACACACCCCCCCCAGCTCACAGGTACACATCCCAACACACACACACACACACCCCCCCCAGCTCACAGGTACACATCCCAACACACACACACACCCCCCAGCTCACAGGTACACATCCCAACACACACACACACCCCCCAGCTCACAGGTACACATCCCAACACACACACACACCAGCTCACAGGTACACATCCCAACACACACACACACCCCCCAGCTCACAGGCACACATCCCAACACACACACACACACCCCCCCCAGCTCACAGGTACACATCCCAACACACACACACACACCCCCCCCAGCTCACAGGTAAACATCCCAACACACACACACCCCCCCCAGCTCACAGGTACACATCCCAACACACACACACAAACCAGCTCACAGGTACACATCCCAACACACACACACACACCCCCCAGCTCACAGGTACACATCCCAACACACACACACACACCCCCCCCAGCTCACAGGTAAACATCCCAACACACACACACACCCCCCAGCTCACAGGTACACATCCCAACACACACACACACCCCAGCTCACAGGTACACATCCCAACACACACACCCCCCAGCTCACAGGTACACATCCCAACACACACACACACCAGCTCACAGGTACACATCCCAACACACACACACACCCCCCAGCTCACAGGTACACATCCCAACACACACACACCCCCCCCAGCTCACAGGTACACATCCCAACACACACACACCCCCCCCCCAGCTCACAGGTACACATCCCAACACACACACACACCCCCCAGCTCACAGGTACACATCCCAACACACACACACACCCCCCCCAGCTCACAGGTACACATCCCAACACACACACACACCCCCCAGCTCACAGGTACACATCCCAACACACACACACACACCCCCCCCAGCTCACAGGTACACATCCCAACACACACACACACACACCCCCCCCAGCTCACAGGTACACATCCCAACACACACACACACACCCCCCAGCTCACAGGTACACATCCCAACACACACACACACCCCCCCAGCTCACAGGTACACATCCCAACACACACACACCCCCCCCAGCTCACAGGTACACATCCCAACACACACACACACCCCCCCCAGCTCACAGGTACACATCCCAACACACACACACACCCCCCAGCTCACAGGTACACATCCCAACACACACACCCCCCCCAGCTCACAGGTACACATCCCAACACACACACACCCCCCCCAGCTCACAGGTACACATCCCAACACACACACACACCAGCTCACAGGTACACATCCCAGCACACACACACACACAGCCCCCAGCTCACAGGTACACATCCCAACACACACACACACCCCCCAGCTCACAGGTACACATCCCAACACACACACACCCCCAGCTCACAGGTACACATCCCAACACACACACACACACACCCCCCAGCTCACAGGTACACATCCCAACACACACACACACACCCCCCAGCTCACAGGTACACATCCCAACACACACACACACCCCAGCTCACAGGTACACATCCCAACACACACACCCCCCCCAGCTCACAGGTACACATCCCAACACACACACACACACCCCAGCTCACAGGTACACATCCCAACACACACACACACCCCCCAGCTCACAGGTACACATCCCAACACACCCACACACACACACCCCCCCCAGCTCACAGGTACACATCCCAACACACCCACACACACACACACCCCCCAGCTCACAGGTACACATCCCAACACACACACACACACCCCCCAGCTCACAGGTACACATCCCAACACACACACCCCCCCCAGCTCACAGGTACACATCCCAACACACACACACAGACCCCCCAGCTCACAGGTACACATCCCAACACACACACACACACCCCCCAGCTCACAGGTACACATCCCAACACACACACACACCAGCTCACAGGTACACATCCCAACACACACACACAGACCCCCCAGCTCACAGGTACACATCCCAACACACACACACACCCCCCCCAGCTCACAGGTACACATCCCAACACACACACACACCAGCTCACAGGTACACATCCCAGCACACACACACACACACCCCCCAGCTCACAGGTACACATCCCAACACACACACACACCCCCCCCAGCTCACAGGTACACATCCCAACACACACACACACACCCCCAGCTCACAGGTACACATCCCAACACACCCCCCAGCTCACAGGTACACATCCCAACACACACACACACCCCCAGCTCACAGGTACACATCCCAACACACACACACACACACCCCCCAGCTCACAGGTACACATCCCAACACACACACACACACCCCCCAGCTCACAGGTACACATCCCAACACACACACACCCCAGCTCACAGGTACACATCCCAACACACACACACACACCCCCCCCAGCTCACAGGTACACATCCCAACACACACACACACACACCCCCCAGCTCACAGGTACACATCCCAACACACACACCCCCCCCAGCTCACAGGTACACATCCCAACACACACACACACACCCAGCTCACAGGTACACATCCCAACACACACACACACCCCCCAGCTCACAGGTACACATCCCAACACACACACACCCCCCCCAGCTCACAGGTACACATCCCAACACACACACACACACCCCCCAGCTCACAGGTACACATCCCAACACACACACACACCCCCCAGCTCACAGGTACACATCCCAACACACACACACACACCCCCCCAGCTCACAGGTACACATCCCAACACACACACACACCCCCCAGCTCACAGGTACACATCCCAACACACACACACACCCCCCAGCTCACAGGTACACATCCCAACACACACACACACCCCAGCTCACAGGTACACATCCCAACACACACACACCCCCCAGCTCACAGGTACACATCCCAACACACCCACACACACACACCCCCCCCAGCTCACAGGTACACATCCCAACACACACACACCCCCCAGCTCACAGGTACACATCCCAACACACACACACACACCCCCCCCAGCTCACAGGTACACATCCCAACACACACACACACACCCCCCCCAGCTCACAGGTACACATCCCAACACACACACACACCAGCTCACAGGTACACATCCCAACACACACACACACACCCCCCCCAGCTCACAGGTACACATCCCAACACACACACACACACCCCCCCCAGCTCACAGGTACACATCCCAGCACACACCCCAGCTCACACTTCCTGGCAGGAGGAGCTGGAGGGAAGAGCCAGCCCACACCCACACGTCTGAAGGCAACTTGAGGGCGCAGCCAAGCTCTTGTTTACGTAACAGCAAGGTACAGCCGCAGTACGAGGGAGACAGGAGCCGGGGCCATGGCTGAATATTAAAGAGGCAGAAAAGCCACCAGCATGCAGGTGTTCTCCAGATTTCCTGAGCACAGACTGCTGGTGTTTCCTAGCTCTGGAAATCTGCTTAGCAGCCTGCATCACCGTGCATCATTACCAAGGCAAATGCAGGCTCAGCCTGGCTACTGGCAGTCAGGGATAGGCAGCACTCAGGGAACGAGACAGCAGCAGGGGCAACATTAATTCTATCCAGCTTTAATTAAAGTCCTAGAATACACATTTGAATCAAAAATATTGATGGAACAGGACATATGTGAGAATCAGGAAAATCAACACACACTGATGAAGTAACTGAGATGGGTGCTGGGCAAACATGACAAAACAAAATGACTGTCCAGCAAGGACATCCACACATGAAATAATTTTTTTTTAAAAGGCTATTTTGCAGATAATTCCACAATCAAAAATGTAATCACAAAAAGTACCTTATGCTGCAGTGTCCCAGTTAGGGGATTAGGAGGGTAATCACAATCTGCCCCAGCACCCAGGCACTGCATCCCTCAGAAACTGCCTTCTTGTTTTCATCAAGGGAATTCTAATGCCACTTAATGAACTCTGCAGGGCAAGCCTCTGAAAGTCAGGGAGATCATACCCAAAGGCCCCCAACAGCCTCACTCATTTTATTTAAGTCATGTAATTCAGCACATGAAAACCCCTAAGATGGAATGTGAAATGAACTCAGAATTTCCCAGGTATATGCCAAGGGAGCAGATGGCTGCTGAATCCTAGAGATTTGCCAAAAGGATCTGTAAATTCAGATGTTACATTGCTGGATTCTGCTCTCTTTTTACAGAGATTTGTGTTTACATGCAATGTGGAGCAGAAAAGGGGAAAAAAAACCCAAAAAGACAGATTATGTCTCTTGATATTATCCCTTCCAGAGGAAATTTATAAAGAATGGATCAAAACATGGTGTCAGGGAGCGAGTTAATGCATACCACAACCTACAGATTCCTGATATGGGAGCAAAGAAATGGCACTGAGGAGGCATTAGCCCAGGCACTCCCAGTGTAATACAGTCCTAAAACTTAACACAAGCTTCAGGGTTTGGACTATTTTCTCCAATCTGGTACATTATTTGTGTCCTTGGAAACTATAGAGTGATCCGGCAAATAAATCACCTCTAGTGATTCCTCCCCCCCAACCCCCCAAGGCAATCAGAGATGTCATGCCTTATTTCTAACACAGAAGGAAAACAATAGCTCATTGTAAATTAGGAGAAAGCTCCCCAAAACTTGAAACACCTCAATAGATGAGCTTTAACAGAATCCAAGACTGCCACCAGCAACAGAGGCAAAAAGCCCAACAGACAGCCCTGTGCTTCAGGCCCTACCTACACAAATCCACCTGCAGTGTGCAGTGCTGGCACCAGAACCACGGCCCCCAGCCCAGGAGCAGCTCCTGCCTCCAAACCCCAGCACCACCCGGCCCCTAAGGCCACCACGGGTCTGACACACAGCATTTGGTGTCCCCGGTGATGCAGGAACCAGAACTGACAATGGGGGGAACGGGGAAATGGGGGGAACATTGGTGTCCTGAGGACAGAAATGCACCTTCATGCTGCAAAGCACCAAGGCAGCCACCTCCCACCCCACCAAGTTCTTCCTAAGAGTTGGAGGCTGGAGATGCCAGGCTGCTGAGCCATAGCTGCATCTCCAGCCCGTTGGGGGAGGGAAGGAGGAAGGTGATGATGCTGGGGTGGCCATGGCACAGATTCCTGTCCCTGTTCCCAGGGTAGCTGTGCACTGCCGTGAATGGGAGCGCTTTCATCTCCCTGCAGCTGGGCTAAGTCCACAGTGGGGCTCAGAGAGGATGGGAAGGGATGGAAATGGGAATTGTGACAGGAAAATGAAGGGGAGAGCATTACACACAGCAATAAACACCTGTAAAGCGCTGCCTGGAGAGAGGAAGGGTTTGGAGGGGGAAAGGGAGAAGGGGAAAGGGAGAAGGGGGCCGGTTTTCCCCTCATACCTTGCGTTTCCGATCTGCCCTAGAGATTTTCCGCTGCCTTTTCCTTTCCTTCTCGAGGTTCCTCTCCCTCTCTTCGAGTTCAGACTCCCGAACTTTTTTAATGGAAGCAGCTGCATGAGCCATGTTGGAGAGGACAGCACCAGCTCCAAGGAAGCCGTTCCCACCACACGCGGATATCCAGGTGATGTGTTTTTTCCGCAAGGGCACTGGCTGCCAGCCAGAACTTCACCAGTAATCCACTCTTCCTCCTCCTCCTCCTCTGGTCCCCCAGGAAAGGTCACAGCTCTGCTCCAGCCTCTGCAGCACCCATAACTCAGAAGCACCAGAGCCACGTCCGCACCCGCAATGTGCCAAAGCGCTCGCAGCCGCACACACAACCCCCGAGCAGCCGGCAAATATCTGCCAGCAGGCTGAGACTGCTCCCGCTGGGCTGCGACTGCAAGGGAAGGCAGGCTGCAGGCTTAGCTGGGGAGCAAGGAACAAAATAAAAAGGAAAATAAAAATCAGCCTTTAAACACACATCAGCAAAAGGGAAAGGTCTTCTGGGATTCCTCCAGATAGGCTGTCTTCTGACTGAGAGGAAGGCTCCACCTCAGCATCACCATCAGGAGAAGGAGGGGGAGCAGCTCCCTTCAGCTTCTCACATCGCCCTTATGCAGGGTGAGAAGAAAATGGTGCAGTCTGTGCAGTCAGGAGCCCAACATCCGCTTTCCCTGCTCTCCTCCTCACAATCCTCCTTCATTGCTGAGTCGCTCCATAGGAAACGAGGAGCAAAAGCTGCCAGGCTGGCAGAGACCAGCCCCAGCCTCTGCTCACCTGCATGCAGCAGGGAGAGCCGCCTGGAAACCCTCTCCAGCCTTCAGCTCCTCCTTGTGCCGTTACGCAGCCACGTGAGGCTGCATCAGGAGAGCTGCACCCAGCAGCGAGCCCAGCGCGGCGAGGAGGGGGATGCTGCTGGGGGAAGCACACGGCGTCATCTGGGCTCAGCCTGCCCCGCTCTGCTCAACGCCACGGAGGTAGAAATCACACCACCCAGTGTGCTGATTGGTATTTTCCTATGCCAAAAGCTGCTTCCAGGCACTCCCTAAGAGAAGTGACCAAGCTCTGTGTTGAAGATGGAGAACGATTATAGCTGTGGAGCAGAGGCTGACAGAGACAGCGCGTTGTTAATTAGTCTCCCCCTTCTTCCCCCACCACACAAATATTATTTGGGTTTGGGACATTAATTTACAGCATTAGTATCAGAGACAGATGGGTCTGTCATTCCCTCATCGCTTATCCCCCTGCTCCAACCAGCATATCAAAGCTCTGCTCCCGCCTCCCCGAGTAACTGGTACCAATATTAGCCTCAAGCATTTATCCATCAAAACAGGACCCAGGTAGATCAAACGAGCCTTTGCTCTAGTCCCTGGCACACAGCTCATCACACTTCCACTCCCTCCAGCACCCCAGATCCGGCCTGGTCCAGGCAGGTCCCGAGGGAGGGGAGGGCTGCGACGCTCCGACGCAGCAGACATGGCTCAGCCACCCAGACAAGCCAGGGACACAGGAGCTCGCTGACTAAAGATCACCAAAATACAGAAACAATTCCCTCAGTAGCCAGGTGTCCCTCTGCAATGTACCCAGCTTGCCTGCAGGCCCAGTTTGACTGACCAGCCACTAAACATGAGCATCACACCACTGTAACACAGCACCACCCAAGCGACAGCAGACGTCCTGCCAGCTCTTCAGCAGCACCAGCTCACAGACCAGGCCTAACCCTGACCTCATGTTATCTTTGTACCCACAGAACTTGGCTGTGTTCACTCCACACAGATCCAAGACCCTTCATTATGGAAATAATCAGTGTTGATGGATTGTGTTTTGACTATAAGGCTTCACTCTGAGAATTTCACCAATTCCAAAGACCAAAAATTTTCACAAAGTACTTGTATATGGAAATTACAAAGAACTCTAGAGGCAACAGGCATCTATTTGGTATTTGAGCCCAGGATCTGCGCATTCAATCTAAAATGTGTTTCTCTACTGGAAGAAGACATCAGACACAGCAGGGTACAGAGTGCCAGCCAACCCTTTCCCCAGCTCCTCTGTGCCCACAGGCTGATTTTCTCCCAGTTGCTCCCATTTGGGATAAACCAGGCTACACAAAACCAATGGCTGAACCATAAGCAGTGGCTGCAGTAACAGTCCCCAAAGTGAGACAGGTGGAGGCAGCCAAAGGGATAAAAGCAAGGAGAAAATGGGATTCTTTAACAGGACTGTAGCTTGCTTTGCCTCCTTCATGTTGTACGAACCGCAGAGGTAGCAGCACTTGTAAACCAGAAATTATTAGCTAGTAATTAGAACTCTGCCTTCCTAATAAGAGTGAGAAAGCATTCCTCCTCCCAACCTTCTCATGGAATCTTAAGGAGAAAATCTGAAGTAAGACCAAATCACAAGCCACAACACCTAAAAACCCTGGTCTTTGGGTTTCCCTAAACCAGGGTTCAAGGTTTCCCTAAGCCATTAAATACCTAAGTAGTGATATGTAGTGCAGGCAATAGGGTTTGATACACAGGAGGGTTCATAGGACTCATGATTATTACACAGTTTGTCATTTTTTGATCATTGGTATGTGCAGGTTCATCAGCTCAGTCTCAAATAATTATTATTTCAGAAAACTCACTTAAAAGTTAATAAAACATTTGATGCACTTTGTAACCCATGCTACACAAACATCACACACTTGAATTGAACAACTGCTGCCAAATAAGAGAACATTAAATAGCAAATATTCTTTAGATGATCACTGGGCAAGAACAACTTCAGATCAGTTCTTAAAGTTCACTATAATGGCCCATAAACATTTTCCCCATAACCTCAAAGAAACATAAAAATATTTCACCACTCTGTGGCCAAAAAAAAAGTAACTTTCAATAGATTATTTTGGAAAGAACATATCCAGTCTGGGCAGAAGGACATAAAGTATGTATCACTTAATACTTGACGCAGCTAATGTCCCTGCAGGAAAGAAGTGTTCTGTTTTTAGATGGAAAGATCTTCCTAGCAGAAGGAGAAAATGGCTTGTCATTGCTCTGCAATTACAGATCTTTAAAGAAGAAAACCCTTCTGCAGACATCATTCTAAAGATGAAATTTCCAAGATGTGTTCAGTAAAAATGGAGACTGAGCAGCTCCCCCCTAAACACAGAAAACGTGTTGTGAAGCCGCTCCACCAGAACAACAGAACATATAGCCGCGCTGTCACAAACAGCATGTGGGAGGGGAGGGGGAGAGTGGGCAGATGCACAGGGACAGAAAAAGAACACAGTCCCAGAAAAAGGGTAGTTTTTCTCTGAAAAGCATTTGTCATCCTCAGCTCTGAATACAGAAATACAGCACTCGTGAGATTCAACAAATCCCCATTTGGAAGCTTCTGGGACTTGCACCTGTACAGAGTCCTGCGGGGTTTGTGACCAAGCTCCGGGGAGCACCCTCACCGTGGGATGCAGAGTGCAGAGGGTGCTTAATCAGGGTTACAGCTCCTATCTGCCTGCCTCACAAACTGGCATAAACCAAAATAAATTAACTTCCTGACCTCATCTCCTCATCTCACCCTCCCCAGGTTTTGCTGTTTTAACCTGAGCCAGCAGCCGAGACCATGAGCTCCTGCGCTGCAGAGCTTTCTTAGCCACAGCTCCAGCTGAACCACCAGCTTTCAGGTACAGAGACAGGATCTGCAGAACAAATCAACCTTTTCTGCCTATAGAAACCTACCAGATGAAAATCAACAGTGAGTGGGTACAAGAGAAGAGGATGTCAACACATTATTAGCTTTCCTTGAAGCATATCCACTAACAGGGGTACATCTCATAAAGACAAGGTTTTCTCTACAGAAATCAGGTGGGCACTGCAAAAGCAAAGTTAAAACCAGTCCTAGAAATAACACCGAAGAAGTGTGACTAGTCTGTTCTCACTACTGCCCAGGGTTATGAGGAAAGGGAGGCAGTGATGGAGTGGGAAGAGCCATTCGTGCCCCCAAGCCAGAGCAGAGACTGCTCTGTTCAGTTCCAAGCCGCTCACACGCTCCAGCCATGAGCTGGAAAGCAAAATTGGTTTCAAGCAGCTCAAAGTGGGCAAGGGCCACCCCAGGCAATAGTCTGGTAGGGAAGGAAGCTGGGCAACTCAATTTTTAGTCTAGCGTTGTGGAAGACCTCTGGACAAGGCACAGGGCCATTCTGTCAGGGAATTAGGTGCCCTCCAGAGCGCTGCGCTGCCAAGCTCGTATGTCCGAGCTAACGGACTGCACGTGTTAGCACATTCAGCCACTTCAGTATCTCCAGAATCACATATTCCTACAAAAACAGGTGAAATAATCCTCACAGAAAGTGACAGCACAAAGCTAACTGTGCAAGTACACTCTATGTTTATAAATCACTTCCTGTCTCACCTATTGTTTCATCCACACGCTCTTTTATTACTCGCACACAGTAGCAATTATCTTAATTCTAAAGGTACAATAAGTCTGGAAGTGACTTAGCAACCAGCAACCACATAACCATGTTGCATAGGTTTCATTTTGTATTTTCCTGAAAGAAAAAATATTAAGGGTAAAGGAGAAAAAAAAAAAAAGGCTCTGCACTGGCTGATTCTCATGCTGCTGAATATGTGAACACAATGTGTTCCAGAAAGCTCTGGGCTGGAAATCAGTGTCACTGCACTGGTACTGAACAGATGACACATAAAACTACATTCTGGCTTTTTTCTCTACCTAGGTGACATCTATTAAATGAAAAGAAGCAATACAGAAGAAATGAAAAGCCCAAGTTACGGCACATACGTTAACAGACACAAATCAGAACAGTCTCAGTGTCCCTCTCCTTGTCTGCCCCAGCACCTGGGTACAATTCACAGCACTGACACTGGTCAGAGCTGAAACCAGGTCACAGATGATGCAGTAATATTTGTGGGACCACACTCCCCTGTGCACAGCAGCTTTCTGTCTTGAGGGTGTTCAGTTCAACACTGACAAACTTCACACGTAATTAATAATTACCTGAGGAAAAAAAGATACTGCTTCACTACCTTTGTCTTGAAAGAGTTTTGAAAATCTGCATCTACTCTTATAAAGTTGCTTTTTCACACATTACAGATGAAGAAAGTGGGGCAGTATGGTTACATGTTTGCTCCTTGGAACGGAAGAGCAATCGCTGAGGGATGGAACCAAAGTCTTCTGTCTCCAACAGCAGCCCAAAATCAGGTTCTGGCAAAGGGCAGGAGAGGACAAGCGTGTATGATCAGGCACTCTCCCAGCTTCCAGCACTTCAGGCTGAGGGACACCTGTGCTAGACACTTGGGTTTCTGTAGTCATCCTCACAGGCTGCTTTCCTGTCTTGTTCAGTCTCTCTCTGAACCTTTCCTCATTTCCAGCGCCCACAACTCACTGAGGCAGAGCTCTGCAGCTGAACCCCACATTCAAAGTGCCACTGTCGCAGGTAAAGGGCTTCCAGAGCGGCCCAGGCAGCAGGACAAAACCCCTGGAGTTCTCAGACCCTGGCAGTGCTTGCAGCCAGCCTTTATTACTGCCCAAGCTGTGCCGCGACAGAGCGGCACTTTGCACTCCCCACCACCTTTATGAACACCAAGAGCAGGATTTGGAAAAGCCCTCCAGAGACTGATGCCTCCAGATTAAATAACTATCCCAAATGTGAGCGAGGGGAAGACATGCCAGCTGTGTCCCAGCTGGCAACTCAAGACACAGGTTTCTCATTCAAATCACTAGAGAGACATTTCTGGCACCCAATTTGGTGCCCAAACCCAAGTTTTCCACTGACAGTGAAGTTGCATTAATTCCAAACATCACTCCATTTATTTCAGTTTTCATATCAATTCACAATATTGATGTCACATTCCATTTTCACTAAGTCAAGCAGGGCCTGACCCAACAGCTAAGGCCAACAGCAGACATTTTATCCATTTAAAGGGACTTTGGATCAGGACCACAGTCATTTAATTCAGCACTGCAATGTACCTTCTCATCTTCCTTCCTCTCCTGCTTTTCCTGCCCTGCATTCCATCATCTTCCATTGTTGTGGTCAGTTTTGATCTTGTGGGGACAGAAGCCGCTATAAATGCAAAGAAGGAGCTGAGGCATCATCCTGAAGGTGCTGCAGATGATTCCCAACACACACAGGGTGCTCCTCAGGCTCCCTCCTTGCACTCCCTTGCCACTTGCACTTGTATCTGCTGGATCTGCTGCCCCTGGCCCATGCAGGGCCCCACCTTCTGCAGGTGAAGCTCAAGAGAAGCCACTCACAGCCAAAAGCAGGGCAGCTTGGTGGGCTCTGCATTCCTTCTGCCCACTGCCCAGCTACCACCCAGTGCCATGGACAAGTGGTCCAACACCCTGAGGGAACGCTCCTCCACTCACCCTGCGAGGTGGACACCCGCCTCCTCTGTGTGACCACAAGAAAGCTGAAGGGGGTGGCCAGGAGCCTTTGATTTTTATGATAAAAGTGCATGTTTTACTTTTTTTTTTTGCTTGAATGCCTTCCTGTCCTCAGGAGGGTTTTCCCCACCTTGTTTCTGAGCATTTGCACTATAGCCAGACACTGCTGAAATTACATTAGCTCTGAAAGAGTTGGGGAACCTTTCAAGCTCAAACTTTTTCTCATCTGAGGAAAAGTCACAGAAAATCAGTTACATGATGACAAGTACTCGCACATTTCACTCGTGTCCCTGTCCTGTCTCTTGCTTTAGCAGAAACCAGGGGAGCCTTTGCAGTGAGCTGTCTGAAGAGCCCAAAGGAGAGCTCTTTCCAATACCTCACTGCCTTATCTGCTGAAACAGTTCATTGCAGTCAGACATTATCCTGTGGCCAGACTACAGTGCTGTATGTACAATCACTGATTTAACAGGAGCATTTGTACATCTGGCAACAGAACTCTTATCTCCAAGCTAAGTGCTTCAGGGTGATGTAAATAACAGTAATTATTTGAAAAACAATTATGCCTGGGCAACAAGAGCACAGGACTGGAAAACTGACTCGGCTGCCACTGCACCACGTAAGCCAACATGACCCAGATCCCATCCACTTTAAACCCTTTCAAGTTGCAGCTGAGAGGGGCACATAATCAGCTCTCCTTAAGCACCCTCCCTGTTATGTGCCTGCCTTCAGATTTGGGCCAGGTCACATGGATTCACATTTCACTGAGCCCTATCTCCCTTCCATTCAAAGTTCACATGTCCACAGCTATCAAACAAAGGCTTCAGTGATTGTTATTTACACAAATATTATCCTCTATGTATGTAGATGTATTTGCATATGTCAAGTCTGAACCAAAAAAATGAGCCTTCCAAAATTAAAGATAACCCACGAAATAAACAATTGTCCTTGACAGTTTTAAGTTCACAAAATATGGAAGAAGAGTACAATCAAGTGAGGCATCTTTATATTTCTGTCTCCTATCCATATACTATCTGAAATGGCATTTCTATCACTGGCAGACCATCAGGACTAATTATATGGTTAGTTATGGTTAATTATATAGCCCACCACCTGTAATCCTGGATATGACGAGGTTTGGATATGAAAAATGAAGTGGCTACACACAACCAATCATAAGAAAGACTGACTACACCATTTCTGAAAGACATCAGCAACAATTAGCCACAAGAACTTGCACAAGTCTAGCATGCCTGCTCTAAAGCCAATAACACTATTTTCTTTTGCTTTCACCTGTCTGATGTCATAAAAACAAACAAGAGTTAGATGATGCACTGCTTGATTGAACACTTCCAGCAAAGAGCTGTATCACTTCAGCTATCTTTGAAGCATATTTTCCCACTGCTTCCAACAAGACAAGACCTAGCTGATATTTGTTTATAATAAGACAGGATAAAATTTTCTATCAAGATTCTCCAAGCCTATTTTAGATTCTCCCCAAATTAGCCACCACATTAAACACATTAACATATTAAACCCTTCTTCTAAGCCACATGTTTTTCACCTTTTCCTCACAAAATAATGAATGTTGAGATTCCTTTGCTTTAGGAGTCTCTCCTCCACCCAAATAACTTCAGAGGTCTCAGTGCCTGAGCAAACCAATATACAGAACAGTGTTATTACCTGTGGTGTGCTGAATTCCTCTGGCCTACAGACAAACCATGCTTTGAGCACACCTTTGCTTGGCAAACACAGATAAATCCAGAGGCATTTACCACAGAGTGAATCCCAAGGAGGAGAGCTTCCCCAGCACCTTTGGCAGCACTTGTCAAAGGCATATTTGTACATCTGGGGGACACTGCACTCGGGGTGCCCCCAGCCTTCCCACCCCCAAGGCAGTGCCAAGCACAGAGGTGTGCAGAAAAGCATCAGGAATGCAAATCAGAGGGTCTGGGAACCACTGGGGACATGTGTCTGGTCCTGTGTTTGGAATTGCTGCCCAAGGGGTCCATCTGAGACCTGGTGTGGGCCCCAGCAAACACTGGTGTAGAAGGCACACAGCACCCCTCTGAGCCAACAACCCCGAGCTTCTACTCACCTGCAAAACCCTCAGGGCAGCAAAGACCCAGGGGACCACAACCAACCTTCACATTTCTAATGCAGTATTTCACCACAGAGGTAAATGCTAGATCTTGGAAATAAACAGGAAATTTGGACTAGAATCCTAGGTCTAAAACAGCTGAAAAGTTTCAGATTCCAGAATCCAGCTCTGATGACTGTGGCATACACTGGTTTCTGCTCAAAACATGGAGTCAAGCACAACACATCCCGTGTTGCATTTCCCACCAGGAGAGCGTGAGGAAACGAAAGGCAAGTATCTCCCTCTCCTGGTGAAGTCCTGCTAAGGCAGCGACAGGTTCTCATTGCCAGAGTTATTAATTCAGCGTTACAGCAGCACAAGCACAAAGCTTTGGGGTGGCCAAAACCACACAACACTCTGGGGGCAAATGCTGCAGTAAGCACCTGGCTCCTCACAAGTATTTCATCTGCTCAGGACATCAACAGTCATCTCTACCCACAGTCATATTGTCTCACTTAACTTTCTCAATGCCTCTCAAACAGAAATGGCTGGATAGAGTTTAATTAATTAACTTGTAAATTCCCCTAAGTTACATCCTGCTGAAAAAAAAAAAACCCATGAAAAGGTTTTAACCAACACTGATGGTGTAAAGCACTAACTTCATGAGAGAAAGGTTCTACTGTACAGACTCTACCTCCATTGTCCACTCTCCTACTACCTGTCAGGACAGGGTAGATCATGGTAAGACAGAATAAGATGCTCTCTGTATCACATAAGACCATGAAATCCTCAGTGGCCCAAAGACACAGACTACTAGGGAATTTCTATAGAAAGCACCTCAGAAAATCCAAACAGCCTCGAGATATCAGAAATAAAGAAACACTTTGCCTACGTGCCCGAGAAAAGCCAGACAGCAAGGTCTAAAGGCCAAACCCCAGTGACAGGCCACAGGCCATAACCCCCTGCTTAAGGGCACTGCATCACGAGCTTCTGCTGCTCTTGGATTAATAAATAGTCTGTGTTCTTCAGTAACCACCTGCCAGGTGACCTTCTAAAAGCATTTCATTAACTATTACTATACCTTTTCTAAATAATATCAACTTTACAAGTCATTTTTGAGTCAGCTAAAGACAGAAATTCCTCAGAAATAACAGGGGATGTAGCTTGGTGTCCTTCTACGACTTGAAAACAAAGTAGATCTCACATTGAAAACACCAGCCTTTTCCTTGCCCTTCTTTAAAGTAATATCGTAATATAACTTTTATTTTTTAACTTCCAGGCCCCTGTTTATGCAACGCTGTAATAAAAATCTCCTCCCAGACACAAAAAGCACAGGAGAGCACTGCTATCATGCACACTTCCAGTACTTCAAGGACTGTGGAATGTAATGTCAGGGAAAAGGCAGAAGCTGGACTTGCCAGTGAGAGAGAAAAAAGACAAACCCCAAGTAAGATTTAGTACATCCCTGGGGATGTGAGAAACCTAGATGCAAAATCCCACGTGTCCCACCACCTCAATGAATGAATGGCCCAATTAAAACACTATTATTTACATAAAGTAGAACAGCTCTAAAAAAGAGGACCAGGCTAGTCAGGCATTAATATATCCATCTGGGACCGCACGGCGGAGCGCACCGCCCAGGCGTACCAGCGGGAAAGGCACGGCAGCACGCTGCGCCCCAGCTGGAGGCTGGCTTGATTCCCAGCCTCATGCTGACATGCCCATCTCATCTCTGCTGGTGCTGGCTTGAAGGTCACTGCCTTGTCCACCATGGCATAGCACAGAGATATCCTGAGACATCACCTTTTCAGTACCAAAGGAAATAGTTGCAAGCTTGTTAAAAATCCTCAACAGAACAATAAAATCTTTAGGATTCATCTCTCTGGAATTGCAAGCAGCCAGCAAAGAGGACTTACCAGTCCCTTCCACGCCTTTAGCTGTCCATTTTTTTCTTTGGAGACACAAGGATGCACAGCAAAGTGCTTTCTTAAAAACAGGTCTTTAATTCATTAGCTGAGACTGAGATTTGTGTCTGACTAACAGTGAACAACCTTCAGAGAACGATGCAAATCAACAGTAAAGCCCATGCTGCAGCACGACGTTATGTTGCTCTAGCACTAGTGGGTTCAGATCCCACGGGGTCTGAAATGCACCAGTGTGAACTGAAAACAAGGGCACTTCTGTTCTCGGGCATTTCAGAGCCACTGCACACTCTCCTGCCTAGCTCACAGCACTCGAGTCCGCCTTCGATGCGCTGCATGCATATCCAGACAGAAGGACAGCCCGGGCAGGAGAAAGCACCCCAACCTCTGGCAGGTACACGGGGTGTGGGAGCTTCACTAGCCCAGCAAAACTCCAGTCCCAGATCCACACTTGTCTCTACTGAGCTAAACAACAGTCGCCAAGTGGTCTTTTGTCCTGGAGGAGGAAGCTTCATCTGTCTTTCCACAGCTAAAAACAGACCCTGCACACCCTCAAGAGGAGAGGTTTGTGAGGAGGAACGGTTTACCTCGGTACTCAGAGCTTTTAGGGTAACTAGAATTGCAGAAGCATATCCCAGGTGTTCCCTGTTCCCCCCCCAAAGGTTTACACCCCAAGCCAGGTTTAGAAACCAGAGAAGTTTATCACTGGGATCATTCTTGCATGACATAATTTTGTATAATTATTATTGAAACTCAAAAAGAGATAGAGAGGGGTACTGCAACCCAGCAGAGACCAGCATCCCACACAGCAATGCTGGACTAACAACTGCTGCATCCTCCACAGGTAGATGCTAGGTCCATGTCCTAGGAAAAGGCAGTTTAGGGTCTGGAACAGCCTTACCAGCTCTGACAGCACGTGATGTGTATTGTTAAACAGAAGAGGGGAGGAGTGGCAGAGAGGAACCCCTCCTCACGGACTGGAACACCTCACCATCCCCTGCGCTGCTCCGGGGGGGCAGAGGAGCCAGGAGTGAAGCTGAGGCTGGGAAGGGGGAAGAAAGGTTTGCTTTAACACTCCTTCTATTTTCCCTTACCTGAATCTCTTTAAACTGGCAATAAATCAAGTTATTGTTCCCCAAAGGCGAGTCTGTTGCCAAGGATGGGAAAGGGAGCAGCAGCGCTGGCTGAGCACCACATGGTGGCACTCATGTCCCAGCTGTCCCCAGCAAGGACCCGATCCCTGAACGCCAACACTTCTGTCTGGCCTCACCTCTATCAACAGGCTTCCATACCCTTAATGCTGTTTAAAAGCTTAACACAGTTTTAGAAGATCAATAAGTTCTTCACCGGGCAGCTGGGTTTTACAGCTCGAAATAAAAAGTTAACTATTTGGCACTAATTTTCAACTTTGCTTAGAGAAGGTCTAAGGAAATGGCTCTGCAGCTCCATTTCCTTCCCAAACACTTTACACCACAACAAGCACAAACAGTGGCACCCAATTCAGGGTGCTGCTCATCACAGCCACCCCTCAAAGTAATAAAGCTTTCATTTTAGCACAGCAGATGCCCACAAACACAAACAGGCCGTAGGACCTTGACACAAGTGATTTTACATTGCATTTTAGATGAACCACTCTGCTTTCACCGCTCACTGTACCACCCGGGACAGAGCAGAGTGCCTCCTGCTTTTTCACACCCTGGGTACCTTCCTCATTCCTCCAGATTTGCTGGTGTGCCATGGCCTGACACCAGTGCATTAAGGAGGTTCCACTGTACAATCCACGGTGTAACTCTGGACATACATTCAGAGGAGCATTAAACTCAAGTTCCCACGTGAGAGAAGAGCACGGGGTTTCCCACCTCCCATCAGCAGAAATGCACTTGGGATTTAACTCAGTCTTTTAACACACAGGAAGGACAAAAATTCCACTTCCAAATACAAAATATATTATTTTTATCCACCAACACCGGTGCCTCAGCAAATGGTGTTTCCCACAACCTGATCTTCTCCCCAGGTCAGTAAGACAACGGTGCCCATTGAGGAGAGACGAAACTGCAGTAACCTTTGGGAAGACTCCCGCTGCCCTTGGCTTTGTACCATCTCAGATTAACTCCTGCTGTGTAGTCACCTATGAGGGGACTATTGCTGAACTAATCACACATCAAACCTACAGGAACAGCCACTTCAGCTGCTGTTTTGTACAGGAGAGTACAAGAAAGCAAATTAGTGGTATTTTGCCCTTTAGTTTCTTTTCCTCATTTATTGTTGCTATTTAAACCTGTTTAAAGCAGGAACTTCTGCAACAGAAAAAAAAAATATATTTGGCAATATTCTCTGTACAGTCTCACCTCCTCCAGCACCTTAAACTGCATCGTATGTACTTAACCCACCCCACAACAGAAACACAACCATGCAAGATGTGTGGGGGAAGATGCACATGGTAGCCTAGGAGAGGAGCAATGGGGCTGTGGGAGAATACAGTATCAGCCAGGCAATGACACAAAATCCTATTAATCTGAAGGAGAATCGAGACGGGCCTACAGTCATTGCTCTTGTGTGATCTCTGCATCATTACAGGCTCCAGTGGGACAACAACCCAGAGCTCTGGGAGCTGAACCCTGGGTGTTCATGGAGAAAAATGAGCGACACTGCTGCTTGACACAACTCCTGCACTTGCTCTTTGCTGCTCTTTCCTGGGAGCCTTTCAGCGAGCACAGAGAGCCAACTGCCCAACAAACACCCTGATGAACAGCAGATCCAAACTGTATACACACCTTTTTCTTGTGAAGGGTGTTGCTAGAAGAGCTTGTTGTTAACAGCCATTTCTTCTGCTGTGTATCCCACCTGCCTGGACTAACTCAGGTGCTAACAGAGCGGGAAGACTGAAAGCCAGGCTACTGTAGAGAATGTACATTCAAACTGATGCTTTCAGCATCCGTCCTCTAGCCCAACGTGCATCAACTGGTGTGTACTGTAAGGTAATTTTGGTTGCAAAGACAAGCATTTAGAACCCAAAAAACTCCTAATTACAACCATAATCTTTATTCAGACCCATTATGTGCACGTACTGTGAGATAGTCTGTAATTACAGATCACCTGTTATGCCTTCATGAGACCTCCGCCTCCTTCAGTGAGCAGGCCAGGCTTCGAGCACTTACTTTCTCCTCGATGCTTGCTCAATGGGTGGCACAAGGACTTCTTATTCTGCATGATCCATCTTATTTCTGAAGATGAAGTTATTAATTTCCTCCTAGGCCTTTCTGCAGTTCTCTATTTATATCCATAGTAAGTACTAATGTACTAATGCATTTCTTTTCAAGAACAGCTTTGTGAAATGAAAGGCACTTAATCCTCAATTTACAGGGGCAAATGTATCCTCTAATTTCAGCTGCACCAACCAGAAATGCTTTGGATCTTATTTTTCAGGACGAATAGACTACACGTGGCATTTGTAATTCAAAAGTGACACTTCTATTGGTCTCATTTCCTATAATGGGTGCTTAGTATTTCCACAGGTAGACCCTGAATCACAAGTCAAACTGTTCAACAAAAGAAGGGAACAGTTAACTGCTGGCAGCCCTTGAAAAGCTGAGTTTTCTGCTGTGACCAGCATCCTGCATGCAGCACCTCTGAGAAAAAGAAAGCTGAAAACCAGGGCCCCAGGGCAGCGCTCAGTTTCAGATCCAAGCAAGGAAAATTTCACATTCCCATCATTAGCTATGGGACAGACATCTTACTAAGTCTCCTGAGTTTAGGGCTCTCCTTATCCCTCTGTTTGGCAGCAAGCACATCTCTTCAAGCTCCTGGGTGCCACTCAGCATTTCTGAGCTCACAAAACAACAACACTTGGTGGTTAGAACCATACCTAATGCCAGTTTGTTGCCTGCCTTCCAAACAAGCTCCTGGACTGAAGGGTCATCTACTGACATCTCCCTTATGCCTTCTGGCAGCCAGTCACAGCTTACCTCTTCTTCAGTGCCTTATCCTTGCAACCCACACAGCAGTCTTTCCCCACACCCCATCTTTCAGACTCACACCACCCAGGGTGTCCCTGTCCCATTGGGCTTATCACAGATGCAGCTCCCAGCACCACTTGGTATTTTGTGGCAAACCAGAGCGCTCAGCAGTGAGCCTGCTGAGGCTCCCCCTTCCTGAACGAAACACCTCCCTGTTTCCCAGCAGCAGAGGTCACGGTGTGCCGTGACACACGTGTGTCACACAACACACACAAGATTTGCAGCACAGACACCTGGGGACTTGCAGAGCCACTGCCCTCGCTGCGGTAGCATGCAAACATCTCTCCAAAAGGCAGGAGCGTGTCAGCCAGGGACATGCTCCACTGCCCACAGTCGATACCAGCAGCTGGGTTCAGCACAGATCAGTGACAGGCCTCAGCTCCAGCTGCTGCGGCCATTCCCTGCCCCTAATTACCCGGCATCGTTAATGCCAGTTAGCGCGGATCCTTATTGCCGTGAGCCCCGGTCTCCACAGCAACAGAGCCTGTAATGCTGCATGCAGAAACCCAGAAATGGGGCAAGAGGCATCCTGGTGCACACTGCTGGACTGACACTGCATGAGCTGATCGGGGTTTGCAGGATTTCCAAGCTGAATTTCGGGAAAGGACCCACAGAACAAACGCTTGCTAGATCAGTGGCGGCACTCCCACGGATCCTGCAGCTCGGCCCCTCGCAGCAAACACTGGCGCGGCACCAAGGATAAACGCAGCGTGGTGCGACTGTGGGCCAGGAGCTGGAGAGGGAACAGACACTCGCAGGGTATTTCTGGCTCATCTGCCCAATTTCTGCTTTTCTTCAGGCAAAACACATGGAAATGCTGTAACAGTGTCCAGAAGGATGTATTCTCTGTGGTTTTGCCACGCACTCTGATAGCTTTAGCCGATAACCACAGCTACAGAAGTAAGAAGCAGCTATCTGGCAGCAGAGGTGTTATTCTATCAATGCACACAGAGAAAAATGCAAACTGCAGTTCCATGCACTACTGCCAGGACGATGGATTCTGTAGCACAAACCTCCACCTCCCACCACCCTCATTTTCCCCCACTCTCCAGCAAGCAGGGGGAAGAAAGTGGGTTTTCCTCTCCATCCAACACCAACCAGAATATTACAGTAATTCCTGTAACATATATACAGTGTAATAACCTGCCTACATTTCCTCTCTCCCTTTGCTTTTTTCTTATAGTCTGAGCTTCCATGGAAGCACACTACTTACAATATTATAAAGCTGATACTCACTAACACAGAACTTATTTTTCCTGACAGAATTTGTACAAGTCCTGGTAAACTTCCCATACAATATAGATGGATTTAAAATGTACTAGCAGTCTGCATCCTCTTGCCTTATATATTATGTAAATTATTTTGTTTCTTTACCCACAGAAGCTTGTTTCTGTCTCTCAGTCTCTCTACACACTCAGACATTAGACCACAAATGAGATTAAAATGCATTAGTAGGTGGTGATGGTCTGTTGGAGAGGAAAGCAAAGAGCATCCACGTCCTCACACCAACATAGTGAGCGCTGATTATATTAAGTCAGAAGTTGATGTTTTCTTTGAACTGTGCTCTGCTTTGAGCAAGGAGTCAACTAGTTGATCTCCAGAGGTCCCTTCCAACCTTAATCTTCTGTGATTGTGAGAAAATAAATCTAATTAACATTTTACAGTGTAGAATATTAATGAGGACTAGGCTATCTGTAATTAACAATTAAATGTGTGCTGGCAACCTGCTAAGGGAACCCCTCCCCTTTCACACAGAAGAGCAGCTATCAGTTATCACTGATACCTTCCTTGCTGTTACATCCAAGATGAGGGAAACACAGCAACGTCCTCTTGTCTTTCCAAAGGATGCTGTTCTTCTGACAGGTCTCTGCTCAATCATCACTGAGCTGAATGAAAAAGCAGCAGAGCAAGGCAGACACCTCTGAAGGGTGTCCCTTCAGGCTTCACCTCTTCACTGCCCTGTAGACAGCTGCCCATGGCAGGCAGATCGCCACTCATGTCACAGACCCAACAGGAGACTGAAATACCCAATTCCACAAAAGCCCTGATGGATGCAGATCCACCTAAGAGTGATCTCTGTACAGAGCCTCAAGAACACTGGGGTAGAGAGCTGTTGTAAAGAACAATAGATAAGTCAGCTTACTCCTCATTGATCCAGTGCTTGGTCCCAAAGGATGTGAATTCTCACAGCTTTAAACTGTATTTCTGTAGAAGCCTGATGTAACAAGATTCTTACAATGCATTAGTAAATTATAATTAGGGATTTCTTATCCCTTTTACATGCTTACAAATTAAAATCCAACTAAGTCAAAGAAAGGCTTCTATTGATTTAGGCAGCTTAGGAGAATCTCCCCATAATTGTCACTGATGCCAACGGGGATTGTGTTTGCAAAGGAAAAATGAGAAGCTGAGCTTTGACCAAGTGTAAGCAAAAAACCTCATAGCCATGCAAACTTACTGCTGCACATGGGTTTCTACCAAACTTATTTCTGCCAAGGAACTTTGCTCTGAAGAATTCTGATCCGCCAATGATGAAGGAAATGATAATCCAAAAGCAGAATAAAGTGTTTCTGCTCAAGCAAAGGCATTGTGTGAATCCACACAAGAACACAAACAACCTGGGTGAGAAAGTCACGGTGTAGACATCATTCTGTGTACCAGGAGTGTGTGTAGAAGAAAGACAGCTCAGTCTAGGCAGCAAAAAGTGAGGAGACAGCTCTACTGCAGAGTCATTAATGACACAGGAGCTCGTAGAGATGAACTAAAGACAATCCCAGAACAAGTCCTGATAGCACACAGCCATTTCACCCAGCTGGTATAGAGAAGCAGCCCAAAATAGTTGGCTTACAACAAATGTTTCTCAAGGTACATACACACTGGCTAAGCCTACTGAGCTTAAACATTAATGGAAGGACACAGGCACTTTGGTGACCTCTGTGTTAGTGCCTCGTGGCTTAATTCTTCAGCACAGAAAGAGCAAGATTTAAAACAGCTTCACAAATTAAAATAATCATTTTTACCACGACAATGACTTTTCCTAACTGCAGCAGACGACGTGGCCCAGCACTGTGACAGCTCATTAGGCTCTAGCAACGGTGTCAGTGCTATTTCTCCAGGATTTCTGAGCATTGCTGTGCTGTGACTGTATGCTAGTCATTTCAGTTTTGTCTCTGAGTCAGTAATAAAACTAACAAACAAAATTTCTCAGATACACACAATTTTGGGAACAGTAAGCAGAATTAAAAATTAAGTGCATGCATCTTCAGGCTATGAGCATTCTTCTTGCCTTATACTTTTAGAACCACCCAGAACCTTAAAACATTTTAAAAAACACATTGTTCTAGACATCTCTCATACTATCCATAAGTGTAAAAACAGTCAACATGAATTTTGTATTGTATCTCTAACAACAAGGTGTGATAGAATTGAAAAAAACCCTAATTTACAGGAATATTCTGTAGCAGCCAGCTTCAGGATACTGAGCTATCCATCACATGGAGGTGGAAGAGAGACTGTGGATGCTCAGAGTCAATGTCCATATCTGAGGATAAAATTCACTACTGGGTCTGGGGCTCTTCCCTCAGTAGTCAACAGCTCTGGAAACTCCAACACAAATAACTTTGGCTGGTGGAAAGGGAGAGCCCTTGCAGTCAAATACCTTTAGACCTTGCCCAAACTTTTACTCTAAATCGGGCTCAAATCATTTATTCCAGTTAGCAAAAATGAATCATATCAATTCCCCCAAAACAAGGGTGGTATAAATGTAGCAAGAGTAAATACACCCTGTATGAAAGCTGCCAGGGGGAAGCAGGACAGGAGGAGCTGAGACAGATGTAGTGCAGAGAAGCTGCTGTGCAGAGAACGTGGAAGAACTCCAGGGCTACTTCTGTTCTCAATGCTACAGAAGTGCTTTTTCAGCATTAAAACACAGAGTTTCTGTCCAGTCATCTCTACCATTCTCATATGTCAGCACAATATTAACGGCCTCTTAGCAAACTGTATTTTGCAAGTACATAAATTAGCAGACTGATAACTGTTCTGGAAATGTGCATGTTCAGCCAAACCCCCAACTCTGCGGGGCAGGGTCTCGGCACTCTCAGACACCAGCCCACAAGATGACACAGGCCACAAGTGACACCCAGCTGAATGGGGGCTGTGTGTCTGGGAGGTCCCTGGGACTGCAGCGCAGGGGATGGGAACAAAAGGAGTTTTGAGTGGGGATGGAATAACTGCCACATGAGAAGCACTCCATTTACACTCAACTGCAATGCCTTTTACTGGGGTCACTTCTCTCCACGCAGGCGTCACAGTTTTCCCAGTGCCAAGACATTACCAGAGGAAGGTCACAGCCAATGAGTTATTTCTCATCTGAGAACTTCTGCTGCTTGCTAAAGGCACCAGCAGCCCTACAAACTGACAACTCTATATCCAAATGCAGAGAGAAAAAAGCTTTTCTCAGAGCTCAACCCAAAATAATTGGCTTCCTATCCTGCTCTGCAAGCCTGTCTCAAGTCTGACACGTCCAACCAAGTCAGCCAGGCAACCCGAGCTCCGAGGCTGCTGGTGCCCAGGGAGAAGTGAAGGGCCAGTCCTGGGACGGGTATTTGCACACTGCATGGAATCAGATCACCACATCACTTCACAAAAACTCAGGAGTTGCTTAGGTAACTTCACATGTCTTCATATCTAAAACATCTCTGTGGTTATAAACTCTTCCTACTGAAACTTTTCCAGGTGGGAAATGGCTTGTCAATACAACACTCTTCATAAAGCATCTTAGCATTGATCACTCAAAAAAGTTGGCCTGCTTTATAGATGGGGAGACACAAAAAAGAGAGAGCAAATAGCACAAAAACTATCTTCCATCCTGCTGAAACACTTTGCAGAGGAAAATGTAACTTTCAACAACAGCAATCACTGCTAGTCAGGACTCAAATTAACAAGGAAATCTAAGGATGGCAAAAAACATCCCCAAACAAAAACTCTGTTTGGATACTGATCTCCAGAACTATCCCACGCTCCTCAGAGCAGTCTTCACTGGGGCACAAACAGCCACACAACCTCAGAGCTTATTTACCTGCAGGGTGTTCAACATGCTCTAACTGAACTGTTTCGATATAACTTGTTTTAATTTTATTTGCCTTGGTATCTTCTCTAGAAATAAGCCTAAACACTGTTCCCACACTTTTCCACAGAATTATCACGCAAGAAACGTGTTGTGGACAATGTTTTAAAGGGCTCAAATAACTTTGGAAAAATAATTCAAAATGCATGCATCACAGTAATATTTTTTTCCCTATGTTTGCAATACATTGTATTAAAAATAAACCTCGAGCTCTGCTGCTGTGCTTGGGTGTATTTTAGGAACTAAGGCAGGGCCCTGGTAACAAGACAGATACACCTTCTGCAAATGCCACCTTTGTGGCACTGCCTTACTCCCCATCTGAATGTCCTTCAGTTTGTGAAGAGCACCAAGCCAAGAAATCTCTCAACAGAAAGAGCCACCAAACAGGTACAAGAGTAAGGAACAAAACTACCTGCCACTGCAATACAGCTAGTTTGGGGTTGGAGCGAGGGGTCCTCTTTGGTGAG
Source organism: Caprimulgus europaeus (assembly GCA_907165065.1). The sequence continues at coordinate 82,609,165 of OU015526.1, forward strand.
GTCACCTACCTGGGGCAAAGCCACTGCAGGTCTCTCTGCATACTGCAGTGCAAACAAAAGATTGCTTGGTAGGAACAGATTTGCTCTTTTGTTTTAACAGAGCCCAGCATGCAGGAGTCTGGCCACATTATCCTTGTGGAGAATAACTTCCAAAGTCAGTGTCACATTGCTAATCACCAAGATATTTAAGATACAAAGTGCAGCAGAAGAGTCCACTGCTCAGCACTGCAAAGAATAAACAGCTGTCTGTCTGGTCTCAGTCCTCACGGCCAACCGAGTACAAGAGAAGCCAAGAAACATCCCAAGACATCTTCAGATGGACAATGCACAATAGAGCTTCTTTTGTTATTACACAGTTAAGATCTTAGCATATATGTAACATCCCAAATATTTGACTATCCTTATTCAAGTGGATTTCTACCTATTTTAGCGTCATTCCAGGAAAGGCCAGCCCTCCATTACCACCTGATGTGGATCTGTTGGGGGAGTCAAAGGAATCGTGCTGACCAGAGCTTGGGGAGAACCTGTCCTTTGGAGGAGACCCAAAGCAGAAGGAATGTGGTCATTGGGGCAGTGTTTTTCTATATAATTTCATTCCTCCATCAGACACACTGGGTCATCTCCAGAAGAGAGCTATACCACCTTAGTAAGTCTCTTCCCTCCAAGTTTAGTAACATCACTGGTCTGAGGTTTGGTCAGGCTGCTCCAGGAAGATGAATATTTCTCTTTGAGAGACTGGGGTAATTACCATCATCCCCTGCAGCATGATGGATACAGCAAAACCTCAAGGGACTGGAACTGGTGACCAAGTGACAACAGGCTTCGGGACAAAGCCTCTTTATATTGATTAACTGTGTGCACAAAGTACCAGCAGCTGTAACTAATGTTCATCCCCTTTGTTTTTTCCTTATTTTTCTCACATTCAGTTAGTATAAAATACCAGTAGCAGTCAAACACATTGCTAACTAGGCTGTGGAAAACATAGTTTTAATTTGAAAGCAACAGAAGAGAGCAAAGGCTGACTTTTGCTTTAATAACCCCTGCATGGCTCAGCACAACTGGAACTGGCCAACAGCTTCCTGCTGACTGGAGCTCAGGAACAATGGGATAACCTTCACAAAGTTACCCAGAGGACTTCAATAACAACCCAGCAGCCCTGACATAATGGCAGTAATGATCACAGGGAAAAGCCAACATGAATTTGTTAAGAACTGATCATGTCAAATAAATTACCGTTTTTTGAGGGGTGCTGTTATTTTAATAAGGTCTTTCAAATGGACCTTCCTAAGCTAACTGGTATGGGAGAGATGGAGATAAAATGACAAAAATAATGCTGTTTCCTAGTTGAATAGAGAAAACCTTTCTTTGCTATGCATCTCTGACTGTCTATGAATGCTGGAGACAAGATACTGGACTGAAAAAGCCTTTCATCAGCCACGTACATGGCTCTTACACACAGAAATTCTGGCCCTTCAGAGAGTAAGCTCAGGGGGGTTTTGGACATATGAAGAATACAGGGCTGTACCCTCCCTCCCAATGATCTGAAAGGCAATAAACCTGCACTAGCTACAGAAAGCCCTGCTTATCCAGTAACACCAAAGCCCAAAACACCAGTTACATACAGAACAGGACTAGTAACTGTGCTCCTTGAGTGGGTTAACCTACTGAGTAAAACTATGCCATTTAGCACAAACCCGAGGGCTTCAAAATATTTCATAAGGAAAGGTTTGCAAAAATGAACTGGGCAAAATGAGACAAAACCGTTTCTTTAGAACAATCAATAATGCAACCCATCTCAGTGGCTTTTTTCTGGTTTTCTGCCAGTACAGATGATGCAAAAATATGGCTTTACACTCTCTTCCCCATGATACAGATTTCATATAACCTTCTGCTCTAATTGGGAGTGCTTATGCAGTCACCCATTAATTTTATCAGTTGATACTTCCAACACAACTACAGAATATATATATCTTCTTCCTCCATCTGTCTCTTCAAAAGCACTGCCTAGTTTTACATAAAAAGCTTTCCCCTGCAAATAACCACAGGAAAAAACTCTAAGCCTGCTGCAGATATGCCAATTCCAGTGTACATCTTAGTTATAAAGATCTGCCTTTGATTTGGACACTTGTTTCAAGAAAATTAACATACAGCACAGAAATTATCATAGATAAGACAAAGGATAAAGTTAATTTTGACATTTCTGGGTTTTTTTCCTCCCCTCCCTTTATCTCCAGGCAGAACATTAAAAGTCCTGTGTTACACAGACTGCATAATGGGGACTGGTGTCTTTCACCCACCAACTATCATTTCCTGTTAGGTGAATATTGGTGCCATCTCAAGTGGCTTTTGCTCTGCAGCATAAAAACTGACCATCACTTTGTTAACAAACTCTGGCTCCTTTGTTGGCACTCAGAGGGTGTAACTAAGTCAGCTGCAGAGGTTCATCAGTTTGCAAGGCATTAAGTGTTCTAAAAAGCCTGGTGATGTAGTGGGTATTTCCTATCCTGAGGAAAAAGAAGAAAAAAATAAGAAAAAAAGAGGTTTAAATAATGCTTGAGTCAAATTAAATAAAACAATTTGTTTCTTGCTAGCCAAGCAGAGAATTCTGTTCATCTCATCAAAACACCTAGTAATTTATCACAGTAAGCCACGTGGCTGATGTTAATGTTCACACAAGAACTGCAGCAGAGGGATGCTTCATTCAACACTAGGCCACCTCATGTTAAGGAACTGAGCAAAACCAGGACAGGAACACAACCAAAAGAGCCAAGCAATGAGCCCTCCCCAGGCACACCTCTGCCCTGGCACAGTCAGGTTCCTCCTGGCCAGCACACACACCAGGTGCCTTAACTGCAGGTGAGCATCTTCCACTCCCACCAAGCTCAGTAACATCTGTGCTAACACCAGTCTGTGCCCAGTAATTAAACTCACTTGCAAGCTAGGTTGCCTGCCAGGCTGTAAATTCACAGTACAACTGATGCACAACAGTTATACACTGCACACAGCCAGCCACAGCAAAACAGCTTCTTTAAAATGCTATTTAATTGTCATTTCTACAACAGAAAATATTTGAAAAGCTCTTAATTTTTTTCTCAACATTTCTGGGTCTTCCTTATTTTTGGCTTTCATTACAGCTATCCAAAGTCAATGCCTCCACTTCTTATCTGCAAATAACAACCAAAATCAGCATCTTCATACCTCACTGCGAAAGCCACTAATAAATAATAGAGTTTATCTCCAAGATGTACTTTAAAAACACCATTACTCAGGCTAAAATAGCATAGCAAAATCACTTAAATATCATTTTACCAAAAGGAATTAACAGACTACATCTTGGGATTTAAAAAAAGTCTCAGGGATATAATATTGTTTAAACTTGCTGTGATTAGCAGGTTACCCTTAATATTCTCAGTATCTTCAACAGTACATTTCTGAGGTGACATTAAAAAAAATTAAAACCCAATGTTTTGTATACCATTTTCAGTAGAGTTTAGGTCCCTGAAACCCAAGAACTCTTTCATTCCCTGCTGGAAGCGCACTGCTGTCTATGAAGAGCTGATACACATGCCAAGAGGGACATGGGCAATTAAGCCCTTATCCTAAAATATGTTTGAAAACCAATCCACAACTTGGTATTCCCAGTGGGAAAGCAAGCACTCGGCATCCTATGAGATCAATGCCTGATCTTAGAGACTGAGGGAGACTCTAAGTAACAAAAGCCATCATGCTGTTCTCTCCTTGGCACTTCCCTCTGGTTAACTTAACTGCTGCTAAATGGAAAGCACCTACAGCTTATTTTAAGAGGAAATCTTTAACATTACGCTGTTGCCAGAGACACATCAATTATACCAACTGAATTACTGAATACTGCCAAGAGTTTTCCTGTTGTTTCTGCACACAGCAAGATCACTGAAGAACAACGAAGCATGGCATCTGTATGTTACCTCTATACTCCTTTTTGTCCCCATTTTGGCTGTGATTAGAGCAAGTTTTCTTTCAGTAGCTAGAGTTCTGCTGTGTTTTGGATTCAGTATGAGATTTAGTATGACAAGAACGTTGATAACACACTGATGCTTTCAGTTGTTGCTAACAAATCAAGGACTTGCCCATTTCCCATGCTTTGCTGGTCTGCAGGCCAGGGGGAGCACAGCCAGAGCAGCAGACCCAGACTGGCCAGTGGGATAGTCCAGATCACGTACCACCACGCTCAGAGGATAAATGAGGGCTGGCCAGAAAGCACTCTCTCTCTTCCAAGATTGGCATTTCTGGATTTTCTCTTCTCTGGATCCCTAGCTGGGAACAGGCTGGGTGCTGGTCAGTGGGTGGTGAGCAACTGCACTGTGCACCACTCATTTGTATATAGAAGAAAACCTTTTGTTCCTTTTTGGATTTCAAGTTATTTTCCTAAAAACCTCTCCATATTTTTTATTTCTGTGAGTCTCCATTTCATTTCACTAAAATTGTATTATGTGCCAGCAATCCAGTTGTGAAACCTCTGCCCTTAGTAAATGCCCAGGGGCTCCAGAATCATTTCTTCATTTAGAACAGCTGAAGAAATATTCCTTTATTGAAGCAGACACTGAAGGCATTTAACAACCTAAGGAAAAAAATTCACTGAGCACTACATGGACACATTGCATGGAGTGGCCAAAGGTCTTCAGCAATCATTTGAACCTAGTTTGTGGCCAAACCTGAGGATTCATGTCAACTTTAACAGATGCTGAATGGGTTTAGTGTAAAGAAAGCATGTTTCAGCTCTGCTCTGAACTGTTTTTAAGACAAAATTCAATTAAAATGGAACTCTAAAATTTTGTTCAGCAATACCTGTAAGTAACAGAACAAATACTTATAGTTGTGTTCATGAGAGCAGAACTGAAACAGTATTTTTTAAGAGATATCTGAAAGAGGGAAGGGATCATACTTTGCCATTTCCTGCTAAGGTCTTGAGAGTTTTTCACAAGACACTGGAAGATACACTCTGCTGCCCTGACAGCACACACTGGAGTGAGCTTTGGCACACAAGCAAAATGCATAAATGGCAGCATCCCCTGCAGAGCAAGAATTTACCCATTTGTAAACAAAGTTCCTGGTACACTAAATCATTTGCTCAAGAGTGTTTTTCATGGAACTCCACAGGTTACAAAGGAGGAACCTGATACTTATTTTAAAGAGCTTTCACTAAGTTGATTTTATCACTCATGCTAATTTTCTTACAGTTTTCTTCACTTGCACTCTTACATCTTCACGAGCACCAAGGTGGGAGTGCAGCATCACCAAGCCTGGACAGCATCACCTGCAACACAGAAGACAAGGTGGGGCAGCTGCTGACTTCTCACCACCTCTTCTTTATCCGTGACAGGGAGCTAGCTTTGGACAGGTCTTGTATATTCATCAGATGTCAAACAGTTGTCACAGGGTGGTAAGCATCTTGCTTACTTTAGCTTCCATAAATCTAAGTCCAAGTATTGCTGCTTGTTGCCTGTTTTTCCTTCTTCTGTCCAAAACACAGGTTTCTTTTCCTGCTGGGCTAGCAGGTATGACTTGCAGCAGCCCTTTTGCCATCCTCCAGTCGATGGAAGCAGGGTCTTCTGGGGCCAAGTGATCTTTGCAGCGGGCTTTTCATAGCACAGTCCTTCTGGCCTGGACTCAAACAGCAAGCTTTCCCATCTGGCTGCATTACCAACAGAGGCATTTCTTTGAATCCTTACTTTCTTATCCTAATTGTTTCTGGTGTTTACCACCACACCTCTAAATATTTCCCTTTGTCTTTCCTTCATGCTAATCTTGAAGTTATCATATCATGCTAATCTTAATGTTGGTTACAAATTTATACAGACTTTCCTCACTGCTGGAAAAACTAACTGTTCACATATTGACCTCAGTAACAATAATTAAGATGACAATAGCAGGCAACAAAAGAACTGAATTTCCAGCACAATAATGGCTCAACTAATCAATGTACTTCCTTGTGTCTAATTCCAGCTTTCTGCTTACCCATCATTAACCAGAGCTCTGGCTATCTTTGGTAAAATACTGCTCCTGCCCTATCTTGCAAGTTCAATAATGCTTTCAGAAAGAAGCTAAATGCTCCAGTGCCTCATGTGACAGACTAACTGAGGTACACCTCACTATGGAGTAGCACAGGGGAAATAGATCCCTGGGCCTTGACAACAGCTTAAAGTGAAACACAAAGGAACTGACCACAGGCAGGCAGAAGTGAGAGCTGTTGTTTGATGTAGCATTCTTAAAAATAATCAGTGAAAACAATCAACTCTGCCCAGACAAAATAGTTCTAATGCCATCTGGAATAACAACCCACCCACACAGCACATCACCTCAAGGCGATAGTGATGGATGTATTCCATCCTCACAGCTGAGACACAGGCAGGTCATAGCTGAGCACTGCTCTGCTGTTTTAGAGGTGATCTGCCATGCTCCAGGAAGATAAGCATGTGTGTTTCTACAGGTAGTGGTTGGCTGAATTTTATGGCCCAAGCTGGGAAGTGGACTGATGATACGATATGTTTTCCACTAACATTAATGTCTACTAATGGCCATCATTACTACTGCAATAAAACCATCCAGATAATTTCACTAAGTAACAAGGAAAAATTTCCCAGAGCAGGATTAAAGACTTGGCCCCAAAATTTATCAGTCCAAGCTGTAAGTATCTCGAAAGTCAGCCCTAATTCAGCTATTAATGTAGCTACTTGCCATAAACATCAAGGGTAAACGAGGAAATACTCAGCTCCTTCCTGCTGGGCTGAATCTCAACGCCATTAACATGCAGCCACAATCACTGTGGGCAGTAAAATCACTGAAGCCAATGGAAATCTTTCCATTAACTCCAGCAAGCTTTGACTCGGGCTCTAAAAATGAGTTGTGGGTTTTGTCTGCTTCCCAGGGCACATCTCTAGGTATGAATGTTCAAATCAACCTGTGTGAGCCCCTGAATACTTTGTGTCACCTCTGAGAAAAGACTTTGGGCTCAGGGGGTGGTTGGGTGACAAGCACAGGGCACAGAGAGCAAAGAGGCGAGGGAGGGTTGTAAAAAACAAGGGGGATGGGGGCAGATGGGAAAGAAAGGCCCTTGAAACTGGTCCCTGGCAGGGGAAGAGAGGGAGGAGAACTGGGGATCACTGGGGTCTCAGCTTTGCTCTGGCACTTGTGCCTGGGGCTGCTCTGGGTGAAGCAACTGACTGCAGCACAAGGCAGTAATACCGATTTTATTGCATAAAGCACTTGAGCTGCAGTGAGGAAAAACACTATTTGAGCAAATGAGTATATTAATGTCACCGTCATGAGAACGGCAGCCCAACCTCAGTTGGCTGAACCATGCATCACAGTCATGTAAATGACAATCTCACTTCATTTATATTCCTACAGATCATGTTTGAGACAGAAAAAGGCACCAAATAACGGTGTGCTGTTCATATTGTTCCAATAAAGCTTTTTTTTTTTTACAAGTACAGAATAGTGAAAAAATCCAGAATTTTCTCTCTGAAGATCTAGTGAAAAAGCCCAGAATTTTCCCTCTGATGATCCAGTCAAGCACTGAAACAGTCACACAAGGAACAGCCCCACCTTCTCCCCACCCTCCCAGTTGCTACCATGTGCTCAGCTGGTTTGTTACTGTATCCTGGTCACTTCAATTACAGCAGCTGAAAAGGTGACTTTCATTAACTGTTTTTACTGCTTTCATTTAGTGACTGTTTTTTTTAAATTAAATATATCTGCTTTCCACTTGGATGAAGCAACATTGCACAGAAGAAATCTCCAGAAGGGTTTTTTTTGTTCATACACTAAAGAAATTTGGCTACCACTCACCTAACTGCTGTATAAGTATGAGCCAGACTGTATTACTTCTGTTCAGAGGTACCAATGGTTGCTAACAAGGATTTCTAGGCAAGGCAGGTTGTACATCACCAGCCTAATTGTTGTCAACTGTATTCCAACAGGCCACACTCCTCAGCTTCCACTGCAAAGGAACAATCTTGCATCTGAAAGTCTGCATTAGTGTGTAATGAGCTCATGGCAGCTGTTCCACAATTGAAAGCCATCTCCTGCTGCTTCTCTTGGTGATGCTGCTGGGAAAAAAGCAGCCAGGCTGACAACCAGGGGGGAGAGAGGCGTGCACGAATACACAGCCTCCAATATAATTAACCATAAGCCCCCCAACACTCACACACCTCCTAACACAGTCACAGCAACTGCAAGCTCTGCAGGTGCCAGGGCTTCCTTGGGAAACACCTTCTGCACCTCTACAAACAGCTAATTAAAAATCAATGCAACAGCAAGTGCACCCAGCACTGCACTGCGAGCCGGGCCAGGGAGGGGATCGTCCCGCTCTGCTCTGCACCGGGGCGGCCTCACCTCCAGCACTGGGGGCAGCTTGGGCACCACGGGAGAAAAAGGATCTAAAGCTGGTAGAGAGTGTCCAGAGGAGGGACACAACATTGGGGAAGGGTTTAGAGGGGAAGGGTGTGAGGAGAGGCTGAGGTCACTTGGGTTGTTCAGCCTGGAGGAGACTGAGAGGAGATCTCATGGCGGTCTGGAACTTCCTCCCGAGGGGAAGAGGAGGGGCAGGCACTGAGCTCTTCTCTCTGGCCACCAACGCCAGGAGCAGAGGCCATGGCAGGAAGATGTGGCAGGGGAGGGTGAGCTTGGCCAAGAGGAAAAGGTTCTTGAGGCAGAGGGTGGTGGAGCACTGGCACAGGCTCCCCAGGGAGGTGTTCATGGCCCCAAGGCTGACAAGATTCCAGCAGCATTTGGTCAACATGTGCCCTCAGGGACATGGTGTGAATGTTGGGCTTGTCCTGTGCAGGGACAGGAGTTGGGCTCCATCATCCTGGTGAGTCCCTTCCAACTCACAACATCCTGTGAGTTTATGAACAAAAGCTGTGCCTGCCTTTCAGCCAGGGAGCACAAAGTCGAGGGGGAAGATACTTACATCTCTCCTCCTGAACTCAGAGCGCACTAAAGGAAACACATAACTCAGAATCCCAGAATTGCCTCAACTGAAAAAGCCCTTTCAGATCATGTAGTTCAACCATGAACCCAACACTGACCAGTCCCCACTGACCCATGTCCCTCAGCACTGTGTCTACACGACTCTTCAATCCCTCCAGGGATGGGGACTCCACCACTGCCCTGGGCAGCCCCTTCCAATGCCTCAGAACCCTTTCAGCAAAGAAATTCTTCCTCACATCCCATCTCAACTGCCCTGGGCACAACTGGAGCCCATTTCCTCTTGTCCTGTCCCCTGGTCCTTGGTTGAACAGACCCATCCCCACCTCTCTCCACCCTCCTTGCAGGGACTTGGACAGAGCCAGAAGGTCTCCCCTCAGCCTCCTTTTCTCCAGGCTCAGCACCCCCAGTTCCCTCAGCCGGGAACTCAGCACACTTGTGCTCCAGACCCTTCCCCAGCTCCGTTCCCTTCTCTGGACACGCTCCAGCACCTCCAGGTCCTTCTTGGACTCAGGGGCCCAACACTGAACCCAGCACTCAAGCTGTGGCCTCACCAGTGCACAAGGGCAAGAGAACTTCCCTGGTCCTACTGGCCACTCTGGTGCTGATCCACGCCAGGATGCCCTTGGCCTTCTTGGCCACCTGGGCACTCTGCTGGCTCATGTTCAGCCACTGTCCACCAACACCCCCAGGTCCCTCTCTGCTGAGCAGCTCTCCAGCCACTCCTCCCCAAGCCTGTGGCGCTGCTGGGGTTCATTGAGGCCCAAGTGCAGAACCTGGCATATGACCTCACTGACAATCCTGAAATTGGTCCTGGCCCATGGATCCAGCCTGGCCAGATCTCTCTGCAGAGCCTCCCCCCCCCTCCAGCAGATCAACACTCCCACCCAGCTGAGTGTCCTCTGCAAACTGACTGAGGGTGCGCTCATCCCCTCGTTCAGATCATTGCTAACTCTATGTTTAATCCATTTGACTTGTGTTTCACAGAAACACCAGAGGTCAGTAGTTCCAGGGGCTGAGCAGGAGGCCACGGTCTCCAAGCGGAGCAGCAAGGCCCTGGCAGGGCAGTGACCTTTAGAGAAGGCACGGAACCCGTTTCCCATCTCTCACGTGTTTCTGGGAACGCTGCGGTCATCGCTCTGTCTCCAGCGCGAGCAGGGCAGTGAGAGCGCAGAGGGAAATGCCAGCTCACAAAGCGCCTTTCTTCAGGCTTTCACAGCTAACCAGCATGAATCAGACTGACTGGAAAATCTGTGCCCATCCCAGCGCTTCTGGTCACCCTGCTCAGCTCTGTTGCATAGGTACACAGCAGCCAAAGAGCAGATCCCCAGCTGATGAGCGCTGGCAGAGCCTCACTGGCTCTGACAAACCTCTGCTGACACCCAGCAGAGACTGTGGCCCACTGTGTGCAGTTGCCATGCACTGGAAATAAACATGCCCAAACAGGCTGAGATACGGCCTAACAACCCCTAACCCACAGCCTGCTCCTCCTGATCCTCATGCCCACCCATTCATTCCTTGCTTGGATCATCCCCACGTTCCTACCAGCACAGTCAGATTAGGTTTGTAACAGTTTGTGTGATGAATAACTGCCACTGTTCCTTGACATTCATACCCTGACATCTGCTCTCTGACACTGAAAGCTGCCAGATGTATTAGATGTTTAAGATGAAACAAAGAAGGACCAGCAGAGTCTTTTGATCACAGGAAAGCTGCACATTTTTTTTCATAGAAGAGGGACAAACAAGGTTCAGAATCAAATCTTCTCTAGAAGGGTACAAATTGTTCATGAACTTCATCGGTTCACACTTCCATTGATGTATTTTAAAACTAACAGCCATGTTCTCCACTGCCTCAAAACTACGTTGGTGCCTACTTCAAGCACTGCCTTACACAGAAAGCCTAGCAGAGGAACAATTAGCACATTTACCTGATTGTGAAGCTCAACTGTTGCAGCTCTCTGTACATCTCTGGTGCCCACTGAAATCCCTACACTCTGTTTGCTCAGACCCAGTACTACACCATCACATGAACACACGCCATCCAAGCCTGGAGGAAACAAGTAAAAGCAACCAACCACTCTGGAAAGACTTAGCCTGTGGCAGAAACCTATCTGCTGTTTAACCTAGAAAGTCCTTTCAAACTGCAATTACTGCCATTTACTCTGTCATTTCCTTACCAGCCCATCCTATTGCCCAAAGAGCATTTCATTCATGGACTACATTTGTGTGTGTGTGTGTGAGCTAAACAGAGAGAAAACACAAGTAGGTTACAAACCATTTACCTGCATGTAACCCAGCCACAGGCTAGCTGGAAGCAGCCACAGACCAGGTGAGATAATAGGGGTTGGCATCTACTTTGTCTCCTTACATTGTTGTGTGCCCAAGGAGCATATTTTTATTTCCAGAAGGTTTAAGGAAGACTAATTAATGCTCACACATTTGACTTGCAATGCCTTTTGTTTACAGGGCAAAAACCTAATATGACATTTTCCATCCTCCAAAAGCACACTTACAATGGAGAAAGATGAATTTGAAAGTTAATTACACATTTTCAACTATGAATTGTTTAGGAAAAAGTGACCTGAAGTAATTTACCGCCTCTCATGCAATTTTAAAAACTCCTCTGAGGGAGCCTCAAACACTGACCCATCTCCAGCTACTTGAAGAAAACTTTTTTCTCCTCCTGTATTTGGTACCAGAGCACAATGAAATCATAGGGAAATAAATGAGAAAAAGCAAAAGTACTAGGCTCACACCAAATGAATAAAATTACAGCAAATTTCTACTGCAAATTCAATATGGAAATACTGAATTATCCCTACAGAGTGTAGGAATAATAACAGTAAGTTCAAACTTTCAGCTCAGCAATTTTGCTCACCATGACAAAAGCAAGCCACTTAATCAGCTAGGAAAAGCTTCTGAAATAATTAATTCCTGCAAATAAATGAGGATGTAAGAGCCCCTAGCCATCTTATTATTTTCTTGGCCTCCCTCTGTTCTCTGCATTTCAGAGCTCCAGGGTTCCCAGTGTCTAGCCTAAATATTGATGTGCTGCATACATCTGTCTCAACTTTCAGAGTGAAAGCCTTTCCTAACCAGAAAAGCCATCTAACACACCAACACAGAGGAGGCAGGGACTCAGGGCGCACAGCACACGGCACCTCTGAGAAGGATGAGGCAGGTAAGAGCAGCAGAGAACACGAGAGGCTGCCGATACACCCCCAGACTGCTGCTCAGGTCAGCTCAGGAGCCAAGCAGGGTGCACACACCTTGCTGAACAGGGACTGTCTGGGGGAGAAATGATCCAGTGTGGGCTCAGTAGGCAACGTTAACAAAAATACAATATAAAAATCTGCAGAAGAGCAAACAGAAATCTCAGCAGGCAGATGCAGACTCAACACATCACGTGGCTCCAGATAAAATTCACCACTCTTAGCCAGATTATTTCCTCCTTGTTATCTTCACAGTACTCAATCTTTGAAATGTAGCCCTTGCACAACTCTAAAATAACTCCACATCCCTTTGCACATTCCTACTACACTATGGAAAAAAAACAACCCAAACCCCACAACACTTAAAAGCAATACTAACTTTAAAGCCCACAATTAATAAATTTCATTTTAAAAGTAGTTGTGTCATTTCTAAAACTGTGTTCATTGCTTATCCCATCAATACAACAGAGCACAAGGATGTCTGAAGTGATCCTGTCACACTAAAACCCAAAGACCTAGAAAAGCCAGGCTCAGCCCCGTGGCCAGCACCACGTGCTCTCTGTCTCACACACTTCCATGCCAGAAAAACAACCACAACAACAACACTGTAGAGTCCAGGTGTTCAGGTGCATTGCCTGCCATTATTTCCCCTGCCTCACTGCTGTAAGCAAATGGAAATTATTTCTCCAGAGGGTCAAGCACCATGGGGCTGCTGTGAGAGAAGCACAGGGCGCTGATGCAATCACCAGAAGCCAGGGTCGCTCTGTGGCAACCAGTGACGTGGTGCTAAGGAGCTTTGTCTCACTGTGGGATGAACACACATCATTTCTGTTTGGTTACCACTACAGGAAGCGACTAAAGCTGGAGGGGACAGGCAAGGAAGGAGAGAAGAAAAAATAACTCAAAGCATCTGTAGCTGCAATATTAGCTTTATACCTGGTACCTGACACTAAATGTGTGATACTAAGGAAAGGCAAAGGGCACAAATAAAACCTGCTCTCAACAATGCAAGAATATCAGTGGAGTTGCATCAGATTTACAGCAGTGCTAACCATGTGGAAACACAGGGCAGACATTTGGGAATACGTCTGGTCTGATCCTTTACTGTCTCTTTACAAACCTGTCTCTTACCTCCATGACCTAAAATCAAGTTTTTGTCTTTGTCTCCATCTCTTCTCTTCTTCCCAGAGCAAATTCCAGTGCAATTTCTCTGCTTGTTTACTTCCATGTAAATTGGATTAATTCAACTGAAAATAAGGCAGTTCCAGTTCTCTGAAACTGCTTCAGCAGAAAAGGAGAACAAAACCTTCCAGACTTACAGAACCTAGGTCACCAGTAAGATTAACAACATAAAACACCAGTAAGTTGGGTTACCTTGTAACTACCACTTTTGCTTTGTGATAAAGCCTTTTAGATATCCTAGTCCTGAATGGAAGGAAAGATTCTGGTTTTCCTCTTTAGCTCCTTCTGCCTGTTCAGTTTACTGTGTATCCTCTGAAGGAAAACCTGCTCTCCCCTTAAACTAGAGGACTGGCCCTCCCTTACAAGAGGAGGCATACCCTGGCTTCATCATCAAACAGTACAGCCAGGAGCAGCATTGCCACAGCTATTTGTCTGCCACCAGTGACAACAGGAGAGTGAGGGAAACAGTGGCAGCTAGAGAAGGCTGAGTGGGGCTTCACAAGTTTGAAACAAAGGCAATTTAGAGGAAACACCAACCAGCAGATGGGGACTGCTGTCATACAGGCCCTCACAGTGATTTTAGGGAGACATGGACACTGGGTCTAATTTTTCTTTGGATGACATTCAATTTTCCAGTAAATTTGGCAGCTGGAAGAGTGAAATAACCATGTCAACAAACTTTTCAGAATACTTTAAAAGCCACATTTACCATCAATTCAACTATTGTGTGTTATTATTATAGCACCATAAAAGGCACAGGTGAAGACACAGGAGCATGGGAGGCAGAAGGACCTCCCTCAGTCGAATTCAATGCAGCTGCACATTAGAGAAATCACATCTCATTCATAATTAACCAGGCTTCTCTTGGCTCTTTACCTGGGTAAACCTACTAGCAGGCTGCTAAGGAGCCTCATTGCCCTTTCCTCTCAGAGAGCCTTTTGCTTTAGCATGCAAAAGCCGAGCTCTTCTAGTTGTAGCACGACAGGCTCTGTGTACACTTGGATTCTTGCTCTCAGACACAGGTGACCAACACTGCGCTTCTACTCCACGATGGGTCTCCATCACCTCATACATGGAACTCAGTCTTAAGAAATGAAAATTAAAAGCATTAGCTCGTACACTGTAATGATTCCATTAGCCAGGATACAGCTTCCACTGGAAATACCTCACCTAATCCATCCAAATTAATTTTTTCCATAAATGTATTTAAAATAGGAAATGATGCTTAGGTTAGGATAAGAAGTCTCATTTATCTTCCTTTAAATTGGCATTACAACTTTCTCTAAGTCCTTTCCAGTATGAGCCTGATTCCAAGCTTTTAATTTCTTAAAAAATGAGCAATACAAGTGACAAAATGGAATTCTGCAATAAGCTGAAATGGGTTATTTTTGCATCAATCTATCAAAGGTGTGTGCTTTATGATCAGTGGAGTAAGAATCTGTGGTTTCTGGAAACCCCTTTGCCATCAGTGCTTTTCGTATTAGCTATAATAATACACTTCAAATTCTACATGACCACCAAGAGCAGTTGTTTTTCATCTGAAACACCCTATAATGAAAACAACATCCTGGAGAGGAATTACAGGAATTTGGTACTTGGAGACTTCACAAATACACTTAGCAAAATGCAGGAGGAGGCCTCAAAAAATTGATGTGTTATGAATTCTTATTCCTATGCTATGCTACTCCTTACTGTGTTACCACATGGAGGTGAAGCACCACGGGAAAACGGGGTGCAAACCTACAGTTGGATCCACACAGCCATGAAGGCAGCCCGCTGACCCACCACGACACCCCAAGCCACTAACATGACAGCAAGGATTAAATTCTGGGGGTTTTTATTAAAATTTCAGGTTTTTCCATCCTATATTAGGATAAAACTCAAGACTTTTCATTTTAAAGTGCTTGGGCATGAAAAAACTGGGATACCACTGAAAATTAGAGAAAACTCTGTATCACTTCCTAGCTCAGACACCCTCCTGAAACACAGGAGATCCAGCTGAACACTGTATTAGAGAGGCTCTTCTCTCTGCTCTCCCAACACACAGATCAAACTCATCTGGCTCAATAAATATTTAATTATCCACACAAAAGGGATCAACTTCCCCAGAACAGATAGAGGGCACGTTGGATGGCGCAATGCAGCTTGGTTCAGCTAAAGTAGTTCAGGACCTGAAAACAGGCTACAGCACTTTGGATTTTGGGGCTCCTGCACATGAGTCTCATCTCTGTTCCCACAAGAAATGGTGCCTACCTAGTCAAAATGCAGGGGAACTCCATCAGGAACTCTTGTACTCTTGGCTATTCCAGGGCATCTCTTTCTCAACCGAAGAAATTACTTATTTTTGTGTTTTAAGACAAATATTCTTAGAATTTAAAGAGGAATATTAAAGCCTAGAGCTCTATTTCCTTGAGAGATCAATAAGGGTGACGCTTCAGGAGATTTAATCCAACACCAAACATGTATCACCAATATCTATTGCATCCAAACTGAGCAATAAAGAAATTTTTGGTTTACATTTGTCGATTAAAAATGTCCTATTAGTATTTTCTAGTGGTAAAAAAACAACTTTAATAAGATACTCAAACATTTCTTACCCATCTGAAAAATAAAGATGCATCAGCTGTTGGAAAACTTTGAAGACACAAACTCAATAAAAGAGATGCTTTCTAAGCGTTCATTTGGCAGCAGTAGCACGTACTTGTGTTTCAACCCTGAAAGGCTTTGGGCCACTTAACTTAGTAAACAATGACAAAATAAGAAACCTCATATGCATGGATTAAAAAAAGAAGAGTTTAAAACACCCATTTTGATTCCTTAGATCTCCAAAACCTCTCCTGTAGTGAAATACTGTTCCCTGGTTATCCAACAGTCAAATGAAAACATTAGGTATGCACTTAATCAATTGATTTTTTTATTCTTCCCATGTATTTCCATACCCACACAAATAAACCTTCCCAATTCAGCAGTAAGATGAAGCAGATATTCCCTTCGCTGCTTGGTTATATTTAAATACAAGGCCAACATGCTATATAAAATCCCCCACTGTGTGGAGATCCAGGCAATATTCCAAGCACAACGGGGTGGGGTGAGGACGTTTTTGTTTAATTTCTTGCTTATACTGGGTTATTTTATGCCCTTAGTTATACGCACAGAATCTTTTCTCTGTGACAAAACAGGGCCTGATAGTGTCACCTCTTGCAAAACAGCTTTTATTCAGCAGGTCAAACCCTTACAAAGGTCCCCGAGTAAGTGTCTGGTTGCAGCTCAATATATTCCTTCCATCTGTAGCAATTTGTCTCGCTTATAGACAATATTGGCTAAAATGCAAATTCTACACAAAATAACCGACTGAAGAATTATTAATCAGTGATTGCATTCTGTATGGATTAAATCCTTCCTCTTCCAGCAAGCAGTCCCACACATTTCAGTGGGTTAACTCATGTTACACCAATTAAAATTAAACAGGGGGGGATAACTATAAACCAGTTTATGTCACAATTATGCAGAACCACCGACATCCTTCCTCTCAAAAGCAAGAGAAAACCCAAACAGAAATAAGTAGTTGCCTACAATTAGAGTCATTAAAAAGAAATTATCTCAAGCAGGGGGTAGTAGCAGCAGCGGAGACGCTCTACCTTGCAAATCAACCGTTTATGAGAGAGAGAGAGACTGAAGACACAGAGAAATTGCCCTGGAAACTGGGTGTGGCTGGAGAATTTCCATTTTTACCCAATTATTTCTCATTAGCATCACTGAATTACCACAGATTGTACAAAAGCCGGCGATACAGTTCTGTGCTTATAACCCCAGCAAAGAAACACCTCTGGAAACGTAACCTAAAGGTTTATTAATCTGTATCTGCACGGCCTGAAGAAAAAACGGGACAGAAACACATAAATCAAGTCAGTATTATCAAATCCTGGTTTCAGATGTCTGCTGTCAAAACAAACTGCCCTCTTTCCTGAGGGGAGCGCAAGGAAACCTGTGCTGAGGGGCATCTGCTGCCTGAGAAACCAACTTCAGCTCGACAAAACAGACAGCTCAGAGCAAAAAATGTAAATATATAAACGACATTTTAAAAATATATCAAAAACTAGGAAAATAAGCCTCTGGGCTTTATCCTACCGTTCAGTTATCGCAGCGTTATCGAGTCTCCTGTCGAGAGGGAGAGCTCCCCTCACGGCGGGCGCGGCCCTAGCTCCCCTCACAGGGGCTGCTCCCCTCACGGCGGCTGCCGCCCGCGCTCCCCTCACAGGGGGCTGCTTCCCGCGCTCCCCTCACGGCAGCTCCCGCCCGAGCTCCCCTCACGGGAGAAACGGCCCTTACTCGGCAGCCCAGACCCCGCGGGCTGCCGCCCTCGCCCCGCTCCCACCTTTCTGGGTGCCTACATCAGGTTCTCGCCGTTACACCACTCCCCGCCCGCCCCGCTGGCCCCCGCTCCCACCTTCTTGGGTCTCTTCCTCCTCAGGTTCCCACCATTACACCTCTCCCCGCCGTCGCTCTTCTGGGCCGCCTCCTCGTTCATCCTAGCGAGCAGGTCTACCGGCTCCCAGCCCTGCCGCGACAGCCTCCCGCCGCCCAGCCCCTGACGAGGGAGGGACCCGCCGGGGGCGGGCGCAGCCGCCTTGCCGGGGCGGTGGCGGCGGGGCGGGGTCCGGCCGCGGCCCGGGAGCCCCGGGGAGTCCCGGCCGAGCGGGGGGCGGCGGACGGTCGCCCCCGGGGCTCCGCCGCCTCCCCGTTCTGCCCCGCGGGCGCGGCCGGGAGGGGCCGCGGCTCTGCAAGGAGAAACGCTGCTAGAATGGCGGAGGGGATTGGGGCGGAGGGAGGGCGGGTCAGAGAGCAGCTGGTCCGGGCTCTGAGGGAGCAGGGATAGAGTCACACAAACGGTTTGGGTGGGAAAAGCCCTTTAAGCTCATCGAATCCAACCACGAACCCAACACTGACCAGTCCCCGACTGACCCATGTCCCTCAGCCTCCTTTTCTCCAGGCTCAACACCCCCAGTTCCCTCAGCCGGGAACTCAGCACACTTGTGCTCCAGACCCTTCCTCAGCTCCGTTGCCCTTCTCTGGACACGCTCCAGCACCTCCATGTCCTTCTTGGAGTGAGGAGCCCAAAACTGAACCCAGTATTCATCTTCCACTACTTCAGGTTGCTCAGAGCCCCATCCAACCTGACCTGGAATGATTCCATGGATGGGGCATCTATCCCTACTTCAGGCAACCTGTGTGTCACCAGCTGGTCTCTCTCCACTCAAAACACACTTTCAAAGGTGAAAATCTCCTTGACAAATGCTACACTATGCACTTCTATTTCATCTGCCAGAAAGAACAAGTATTGTATGTTAGACCTCCCCTGGCCCCGTACACTTGCTGAGCAGAGGTTTGTTGTTTCCTTCAATTTAACAGAGGAACCAAGAAATAGAGATTTGTGGAGGGAAAAGGCTCAGAACAAAGCATTTCCATCAACAAAGGGTTGCACCCTCCTTCCTCAGAAATGACAGAACAGCCCCTGAGAAGTCACCAGTGCTCCTGGCTGTAGTCAGGGAAGGAACACCAAGCACTCTCCAGGCATCCCATGGCCCTGATGCCACAGGTGCTGCTCACACACACCCCTCCTCACCCCAAAGCACACACAGAGTCAGGCTTTAGGCTTGATGATTCACTATCAGTACTGAAACAGACAATGGCTGTGTGATTGGCACAGCATCAGGCAAGAGTTTGTACTACTAAAATAAATCACCTCCTCCCTGTTTTGAAAGGACACCACAGCAACATTCACATGTAAATGCATGTGAGAATTGCAAAGGCATTCTTCATTTCTTCTGGTGAACACATAAAAAAAGCTGTTCCACTTACAACTAAACAAAACAGCCAAGTAACTTGCCTTTCTTCTCAAACAGTAGCCAAGGCTGGAGAACAAAAAAAAAAGTCACTTCAACTGCTTACTCAGCAGAGGAGAGGTTGGAGAAAGTGGAAAGGAGCCAACAAGGCAGGAATACGCTCTCCCGCAATCACACTGGCTGCCAACACAACCAACATCTGCAGCACAAAAACAATGTCAGCAGTGTAACAATCTGAAAATCCCTCCTTTTTTATTTTTATACTTCAAGAGTGACTTCTTTGTTACTGCTAGCAGTAGTAAATTCTACACTAAACCCAGAAGTACCTCATGTAAAAGCCAAGGGAGCTCCAAATGCTGAAGGAGGCGGGTGCTATACAACACCGCATCTGTTATGCCATAATTAGAGCTGCAATCACAGGCACAGCGAGGATTTTGGGGAAGACGTGCAACAGTCTCTTGTTATCAGCGTCAGACACTCATGGGAACATTTGTGCAACCTGTAGAGATGTGCTTATGCTTTTCATTTACAAACGAGCCTCCCTTGCACAAAAAATTCGTTTTTCAACAAAGAAGTCATCTCTCTCTGCAATTTTTAGTCAAATTTTGCACAAATTCATCCCTCTCCCCAGCTCTTTTTTCTTACACAACTAAGCCTTATACAGTCATTGATATTTGTTTATTCCCACTAAGAAGTGATCCTCAGGTTAAGGCAGATGACTCAAGTATGTGGCAATGAAGTACTGTGTGTTTGCCCCTTACAATCATATTTCTTGTAAAATTAAAAAATCACTGCTATTTCAGAATGTGAATATGAAGAAAACAAATCACACACCACAGTCATGAAAATTCAGAGGCAACACTGCAGTGATGCAAATGGGATGAAGAACACAGTATCACCCTCAGCCAAATCCATCACTTGTCCCTCTGCCCCTAGAAGAGATGGGACCTGCTACCCCTTTTCTAATTCTATCTTTATTTTGGTCATCAAGGTGGAAAAGAATAAGGAAACAGGATTGCAGGAGAATTCCATGACAGCCAGGAAAAGGAGCAGGTTTTCCTGGAAGACTTTTCTGATGCCTTGTGAAAGGATGAAGTTGCTGAGAGTCACTGTGAGGAGCAAGCGGCCGGTACCCCCGGGAGGCAGCCAGAGCTAAGCACGGGCTGCAAGGTGTAAGGAAGAATAGAGAGAAAGATGCATTTTGAGGATTTACAATTTCACTATCTTAGTTTTCTAGTTCTTCACACTCCATTCTCCCCTAAGTCCATACCAGGGTAAAAATATAGAGAGAACAAAGCTGGGGTTAGCTAGAAAGCTACACTGCAAACTGAGAGGAATCCCTCAGGTAATGAAATCAGCCTGTGACTGTCCCTTGTGAAGCTGCACATTTCCACCTCAGCTTTGCTTTTCTTTCTATCAGCACACAAGAGTTGCACTGGCACACCACTCCCTGGGAAATCACGTGTATGGTGAGACAGCGCCCACAAACACGATACTGGGCCAGCTTCTTGTGACAAATATCCAAAATAATTACTGGTCAGAGCTCCAAAACCACCACAAACACATGTGTACAAACTTACTGAAGGACAACAACCTCATTAACCTTACCTGCTCTCAGCTCATGTCCCCAAATCCTGGCATTCACCTTTAGCAACACAGTTTTCGGTGTAATCAAAGAAAAACGTTCTTGCTCGGTAACAACACATCAGTACTCTTCCCACAACCCCAGAAATCCAGCATGAAACCTAACCAAGCAGGGAACAACAGCTGGTGTGAACTGACAGGAGGTCTAACAACCACACAGGGTGTCTCAAAGAAATGCCCAAACACTCCAGCAAGTCCTGAATACTCCCAGGCTGCTGAAGCCCTTCTTCCTCATTTAAAGCAGTTAGACAAAAACATATATATAGATATATTACAGCATGTGGATTGCATTTCCTTCACAAAGCAAAATTTATTAGCTGAGAAAATATGTAAGCATAATCAAACCTCTAATATGGGGAATTGCACAGGAAGTCATTTTTAACTCTCTTGGAACAAGGCTGCAGTCACACACACCATCACCCCTCGGCAGTTTAGACAAGGGTATCCTATCTCCAGCAGGATCAATATCGCATGAGCAGGATCAATAACCAGTAATTTATCACCAGGCAGCTCCCATGAACCAGGGTTCAGATGATCAGGCAGATGAGTGTGTGGAACCTTCCCACGGATATATCCTGTCAGCTTTGTTGTTTCAAGGCCCATATTCATTACACCCCAGCCCAGGTGCTTAGCTGAAGTGCCTTAATCCACCTGACATCTAAATCACACACTCCAGTGAACAACCACCTCACTTCATACAGCTTTGATGAAGGCGACTCCACCCTGGCTTAAATTTACTTTATGAACGTGAAAAGAAACTATTATACACCTGAAGTGTGAAGCAGCTCCCTCAAAGTTCTCCAGCAAAGTGCTGGCCACTCAAGCTTTGCCAGAAGCTTCTTGCTACATTAGCAGGAATGGCAGCAGAACTAAATGAACCCCTTTAATTTTTAAGTGCAGGCAACAGGAAGGGCTTCTTGCCTGTTTTCCAGCCCTAGGACCTTCACTCCCAAATGCATTCATGGAGGAATGCAAACCAAAGCCTAAGAAGAATGTCCCCAAAGAAGAATGTCCTCTTCCCAGCTGCTGCCAGATCACAGAATCCTTAAGGTTAAATAAAGATGTCTAAGATCATCAAGTCTAACCACCAACTCAGCACCACCATGCCCACTAAACCACATCCCTGCGTGCTACAACTATGCATTTGCTCTCATAAAACTCAGGCTTTCCCAGAAGGAAATCATCTTCTGAAGTCATTCTTTAAGATATCATTGCTGGTTACTTCCACAACTAAGAAATGGTGGAGGTAAAATCCTACAAGGCCAGCTCTACTCCCACTGAAGGCAACAGCAGCAGAGCCATTAAATTTAAAATGGCTAAAATCCCACTACTGCAATAAAAAATGAAAATTAGAAGCTTATAGTTAACCTAGAACTTCTTTCTGCACCTTGGCCTTGCTTCATATTCTGCACTTGTGCTAGCTATACTTAAAAAAACCCCTAAAAATTAACAAAATCATTGTCAGTAAGTCAGAACACTTCCACATCCCACACTTTGGAGACTGAAGGCTCAGGAGGATCTGATCAATGTTTACAAACACCTGATGGGAGAGAGTCAAGACTAGGCCAGGCTCATGGCAGTGGTGCCCTGTTCAGTTGAGTAATGGCAAATATTGTCATTCTTAAAACGGTGACAGCTTCATTTTGTCACTTGCTTGTTATGTTTAGCATTATACATGTGTATATATAAATTCTCTAAACATCACGTATGGTGAGTGCTCTGTATCTCTTCAGCAGTGTGACACAGATGATCACCTGGGATTTTCTCAGCCTGCCACTACAGGAGTTTCTGCTGGTTACCTTGAGCTGAACCCTCAGCTTCCATCTGTTCCCCTCTGATAAGAGCAGAACAACAGAGCAGACCAGAGGTGGCTGAAAAAGCCATCTACAGTTTACCACTGAAATCACTAAACCAAACTGTAACAGGGAAGAGTTAACGTATGCATGTATTTAATTATACCAGAAACCCTGAGCAAGTTCTTTTTATGATGATGAAATGAGGTTAATTAACACCTACCACAGAAATGAGCATTTTTACACGCTGCTCTGTAAGTGTTCCCCGTTTGTGCCCTCCTCAATGAATACAGCACAAACAGAATCAGTAGCAGATAAACAAAGGTGCAAGCAAGAAAAAACAAAAACCTAAGAGATGAAGGAAAATATTTTTACCCTGTTCAAGAGATAATAAAATTATTCATTTTTAAGCAGGCAGGCACTCTTCCTCCACTATATTTTGCTCTGTGTAAAAATGCTGAGTGAAATCCTGGCCCTGATCAAGACAAGGGGAGCTTCATTGCTGACTTCATCCAGCCTAGCCAACAGTTACCATTTAAACACAGAAATATCTCCCACTAATCAATAATCACCCTATGCAAGGAGCAAGCAGTGCTTTTCATATACAAAACCTGGCTCTGCAACCACAGAAAACATTTAATTATTTTGGTTAGAGTTTAGTTAGTTTTATTTCTCCACTCAATTCTGCATGCTCCTTGATATGAAAGGATTCATTTCTTGACAGAGAACACAGGGGGTGAAACAATGAAGAGAGTTAACTGGTCAATTCAATTTAATTTCATTTTCTCCAGCATTACCTTTCAATTGTCAGCATGGAAAAAGAACTACAGTGGAAAACCAATGACTGAACCACTTGGCAACGACCACCACTGACAGGTACTGAGCAGATTAACCACACGGCCACAAACCCTTGGCTATCTGTGTCTGGCTGAGGCACAGCAACCATCAACCCAAGTGGGACTTGAAACATGGGCCTGAGGTGTGGTACAGGTGGGTGCCCGACCTGCTGAGAATCCAGACTAAGGGGCCTGAGCAGGACCTGTCATTCCAGACACTTGCTACCTAAAGAAAAACGCTGGATACAGTCTTATTTTTTCCTTGTACCTAGTTGAGGATGGAACCAGGGAAGAGGAAGAGATGCAAGATGATTATAACAAGAAAAGCTGAGGTTCTAGCCATGGTTTTAACTCACAAAAATACTCCAAGTGTAAAAGAAAAAAGGTCAGTGACCAAAGAGGTTGGTCAGTGTTTGTTTCTACTAATTCTGACTGTAATTGCATCACAAGCAGATTCCTCCAACTAAGTGCCATATTTTTCCATTAAAAATAACCTGTTATGTTGCATTTAAGGAATACTGGAATGTTGCAGTGTTTGCATCTATAACATGTGCAAAGTGATCTGTTGTTAATCTGGATTTATGTTCCATCACTATGAGTGACCAGGTAATGAATCTTCTCAGGATAGTCAGACAGCCAAGAAACACAAAGTCAGCTTCCAAGAAATACATCTGTTATTTAAATAAATCATGTCTGAAAAGGAAAAAAAAACACCACAATAAAAAGGAAACAAATGTCAAAGTCCCAGCTCCGTTTCACTGCTGGCTCCCCAGTTCAGCACCCCGGCCGTGGACAGCAGCATGACACAAGCCCCTCGCCCTATGTGACATCAGAGGCGTGTTTGGTCACTAACCCCGGCACAACAGCAGTCAGCACAGCTTCCCAGAGAGCCAGCAACTATTTCTGTGCCAAACACACTCGGGCAACTCCTTTCCCTAGCTGAGTATCTGCTGTCAGGAGCGACTGCAAAACAAAGCTGATACCTGCCTGTGTGTTCTTGGGGGAGGCAACCAGAGGTAGCACCCTCTCACCATCCAACACACCCGAGCTGGTGATGCACAGCAATACTGACAACATGGGGTTACAGAAAACATCCTTCTTTCTAAGGTTAATATTTCCCAATTGGGAAAGTTTCACATCTGAGCTTGATACTGTCAACAATTTGTGTGTTTAAAATCAATATACATATTTAATGGCTCTATATCCCTTGTTGCTACTATCCTCTAGAAAGCATCACTGAATGGCAGCAGCAAGGAACTATCAATATTTAAGGTTCCTTAAATGGGATTTTCAACAGCCTTTACACACTGATGCAAGTCAAATCATCTTGCTACATGCTGGAATAAAACTCAGACTACCTACTCAAATACTCATTAAAAAGTAACGCAGTGTGCAAATTTGATACTATCTTCTTTTTTTGTTATAAAGTGCATTATTAATGTCAAACCACCAAACTCACTAGACAAAATTGTCTAAAGCAAGAACTAAAACAATCCCTAACAAAGAAACACTAAGTTACTTAGTCCTTCAGTATTAACCCTTGCTGTTTGCTGGGATTATTTCATATTTCTGATGTTATCTGCACATAACTGTCAGCTGAGTTTTGCAGAGCTTGAAGTGCTCCACAAAACACATCCACAGCAGAGACTCACACACAAACTGGTAAGTCAAACTGCAGATTTCAGCAGTGTTAGTGTGGGGAGAAGAAACCCCTCTCTGCACACGTAGCGTGCTGTAGGATCAAACCAATTACACACCCACGAGCTGAGCGCACCATTTCCTGCCCCGTGGGAGCGGCGAATCGATTGCTCACATCAGCTACCCATCTGGTGGTGACAACGCAGCGTGTGTGACCTCACATGGCACCTTCTCTGGGGAGAAGGCAGCAACCTCAGGCAGGAGAAAAGGCTCCTCAACCCCTCCCAATTACCATGCTGGCCACGTGCTCCATGGAGATTGCCATAGCAACCAGACACTCGCCACGGACACCTTCGAGCTCGGAGCCTCCTTCTCTTACGCCTTGCATCTCTATTCTTGGGGTAATTGTTAACTGATGTTTTTATCTCCAAGTACAGGAGTTGAGGTTTTTTGTGTTCCTCTGGCAAAGCAAAGATTACCAGAAATGAAATTTGAAATCAGTTATCAAGGAAAATGAGACTAAAGGTTTATGCCACAGGTTCTATAAAATATGCTATCTGGTATCACTTACCATGCGCTGACTGCAAGAGAAATGGGTCATATTTCCAGCACAATGTAACACAAGGAAAAGGGGTTGGTTTTTTTCTTGCCAAGTACTCAAATGAGCCTCTAAGGTTGAAATTATTACAGATATAGCTGGAGGATACAATTGTTATATAAACCCTTCTGTTGCCAGGTACTGTTCTCATTCTCCTGTAACATACACTGATCAAACGTCCACCTCGTGGAGTTAAGGGGGCTTTTATGCCGACTGTCTCGAAGTGAACTTGAAATGTTCATCTGAAAGAGGTCAGCTAGCAAAGATTTTTACATCCATGTGCTTGGGGTTAAAAAGCACAAAGAGGGTAACAGGATCATCAACACCAGGGGAGCAGAACCAGGACTGAAACTGGGAATGGCACCAGTGGCACAGGAGGAGCAGAGAAATCACACTGTGAGGCTGAAAGAGGGGAGATGGACAGAAGAGGCAGTGCTTCCTAAAGCCTCAGGTCCTCCAAAACGGGGGGAAAACCATCAAGATCTACAATCAAAAGTGTTTTGAAACTCTTGAGCCACATTGTGCAGAGGCTCACGTACAGAGCGTGAACCTACAGTGATTATTACCAAGAGGAAGCAGATGGTTGTCTGCTGTTCCACAAGTCAAGAGGCACAGTACTCACATCACCTTCACTCCACCTCTGTTTATGCATTCTATACTCTATAATCACATCCTCACATATTTGTTACTTCACTTAGAACCACGTGGCTCAGTCAGGGCTTAGATGGCTACACCACGGGGCCAACAAGAGATACTGGGTGAGGGCATCTGTCTGCTGATCCACAGACTTTAAGAACAATTGGGAAGTGTGGTCTAGGGCACAGCAGGATTAGGAACAGGTTGGTGGCTTGGCAGCTCGTGCAGCTGAACCTCACACCAGGGAGCAGGACTGTCCCTGCCATCAGAGTTAACACATGTGCTTTAAAAGAAGCTGTTCACAGCAAAGTCTCATTTTCTGGATGCTTATCAGAGGTCTTGTCATCTTTTCTTCAAAGGGTTAAAAACTCAGCAGTAATCAAAGACAAGAGGACAGTTTATAACTAGAACTGGTGAGACAAGAGTCCTTGTTTTACTGAGCTAAGGATCCAAACACAGTCAACTTTTGAACATCATTTCTCTTTCTCTCTTTCAGCATCCCACCTATTAAACAGGAATATTTGTGTCTCCTCACTTCACAGAAACGTAATCAAATTGAATTAATTATTTCTCAGCACTCTGGACATTACTTTGATGAGCAATATAGATAAGCCCCTGAGGGAAGAACAATTCTGCCTTCAAAGGGGGGTTTGCACATGCTGTAACTAGGGCCTAAGGCCACAACTGAACAGCGAGAAGGAGACCAGTATTGAACAACTGCTCAATGAACACGGAGCGTGGATTTGGTGCACTGGATACAGCGGGAGTGGGTGGAAAAAGCATTATTGCACGTGTCACTGAAGGGTGTACCATGGCCTACACACGTGGCTGGGCCAAACAAAGGTTCCAACTCTGCACTCTCAGTAAAGTCCTTTCAGTGGACTTTTAAAGTGTATGTATAGAAAATGAGTAAGGAATCAAACATAATAGAGGATCAGACAAGACATTCTGATTTGGCAGTCACTGCCATTTCCAGTGATGCCCTCTCTTGTGTACATAGCTTTTACTTGATAGTATCAAATCCATCATGAGACACTTGTTCAAAACAGGAAAGGGCCAGCAAGAAGGATTACAGAAGGAAAAGGAAAGGTCAATTAACCAAAAACGCATATTCTACAGGCAAGATGAAGAACCATGAGCTCTTCTGACTCAATCCCAAACCTGAGACCAGCTCCTTTGGCTTTTATGAATCACTACTAGAGCAAACCCCTGACACCCAAGGAGCTTCCCACCTGGCTCCAAAGGCACTGCACCCAACCACTCAACTCCCCGCACCAGCCCTGTGAACCCTGTCACTGGGATGTAACTAAAGCATCCCATTATAAAGTGATTTTGTGAACTCCAGAGAGAACCCTTAGCACAGGTCACAACAGCAGCTCGAGTCCACCCATGAGCAAAGGAAACCATTCAGATGCCCAAGGACAGCCACTTGGAGCCCTGAGCTCTGCACAGAGTGGGGATGTTCTGCTGAGGCACATTTTACTGCTCTCCATCACATTTTGTTTTCAGTGATAATTATCACTATGACGTGATGAGATTCCTCCAGGCTATTCCACAGTCCTGTTCCTCTGGGCCCAGGATCCAGGAGGTCACATTGGTAAATGAACCCCCCTCCCTCCAAGCTGCAATTCCAAAAGCAAACACCTGCAGAAGAAATTCCTGATGCTTTTGTCACCAATGAGATCACAAAATACCGAGACCCTGAATGACAGCTGTCCCCCA
The DNA here is from genome assembly GCA_907165065.1 of Caprimulgus europaeus. The sequence goes on from OU015526.1 coordinate 82,637,238, forward strand.
AAAAGCTTCCCATGCCGTGCCCGACTATATAGCATCTTCCTGCAGCCCAATTTTTCCTGCCACCATGCTCCATTTTGCAGTGTTTTAGTCAAATATCTGGGACAGTTCCTTGCCTTGAGTGAAGAAACACTTCCTCCAACTTCCAGACAAAGATCACGTGTCTCTATATTTAGCAACAAAAACTGGAGTAACATTTAACAAAGAATTTATTCTTCCCTTACTGTAACAGAACACTTCAGCACGTCAACCTGACATTCCTCTACTGAAAATCCACCTTGTTAGGAAATATTCTCTTTGGAACTGTACCAATATGTTCTCCATGAAACACACATTTAAAAAAAAAGTCAGAAATACTTCCTTTATTTCACCCACAGCTATTGTACTAAAAAAAATGAAAAATAACCACTTTCACAATATTAGGGGGGCAAAAAAAAGACTTAGATGTTCTCTTTGTGTGCTGGTAAGATATTTGGTGCACAAATAAGCTGTTTGTGAAGACAAACTAGGACTGTGGGGGGATTTTTTCATTGCTCTTTTAACCAAGTCACATCAGCATTGCCCCGTGCCTCAGCCATCCACGGTCAATAAAAGATCCCAGAGGCGTCCATAAAAGACCCCACCGGCCCCAGAGGCGTCCATAAAAGACCCCACCGGCCCCAGAGGCGTCCATAAAAGACCCCAGAGGTGTCCATAAAAGACCCCAGAGGCTGCCCTCAGCTACACTGGGAAGTTTATTCCCAGGCTGGGATGGCCCTTTACAGCTCTGCCCTCAGCCAAGCACGATGCTCTGTGAACTTTCAACTCAGTGAAGCATTTAATCACATTTAAGTGCTTTTCTGTACCCTGATGATCTGAAAATGCAGGCTGGAGTGGTGCAATTATAAAGTAACCTCACACAACAGCCTGTAAGCTCACCCATCCTGCAAAGTTATCTGCTAAACCATGAGAAGTCAGATATGCATAGCTTCCTAGCTCATTTAGTCAGCTTTAAACAATCTATTTAGGTCAAAAATCTCAAACCTGCAAGAAACAAACACTGTCCATCATAGAGACAATGGAATTTACTCATTGATTTGTTTTCTTATTTTATAATCTTGCCATTTCTGTCAAAAAATGCAGTTGCAGGCTTTTTAAGCTGCACTGGAGAGGCAGGACTTGCTTACAATAGGTAACAACTTGCAAGCAAACAAGATTTAATAATCAAATCAATGATCATTTGACTCCTTTATACTTGAACCGAAGTACAAACATCAGTTTTAACATCAGAAGGTACTTCCCAAAGCAGAGCTCGATTTCTGAAGCACACTGGGAGAGAGCATCTCTTAGAGCTGACACCTCCCCTAGCCAAACCGCCAGCACCCTGCACATCGCAGCCCTGCGCTCTGGGATTCACCTGCAGGAGGTGGCACTGCTCTCACAACGTGCCAATTAACACTCCCACAGTGACTAACAGGATGAATCATTCCAGCAATAGCAAAAAATAAATGAATTCTCAAGGAAAATGGCTCATCTGTATATCCTTCTCCTTAAACCAGGGCTTTCCTTCACATGCTGTACTTCCAACAGCCCAAATCCATTTGAGCTTAGAATAAAGTTTCAGTTTATATGCTTTGGCTAAAGATACTGTAAAGAAATGAATGCATTTCATTTTAACCCCCTGTCTCAATAGGTAACTCTGGCAGCAAAGAGCCAGGACAGCTGACTCTGGAGCCACGCCTGAGGGGTGGCATGGGGCCCCCGAGAGCCAGTTCTGGGGTGGCAGTGGGGTCCAGAGCAGCCACCCACAGCAACTGGAGATGATTTTCATGTCATCTTCCTCCAGAAATGCTCTCCCCCAAAGCTGCCTCAGCATGATTGCTGCCACACAGATACTCGAGACACGATTATCAGATTATCTGGCAATGGGCAGAGATCTTTTCCTTGCTGTGTGAAATAGGAACAAGGTCCAGAGCGAGGTCAAGACTCCTCTTCCACCTACCAGGAGCTCAGTTCAGTTAAGACACCATAACAAGCAAAAAAAATCACACCACAAAAAAACCCAAACCCAACAAAAACCCCCCACAAATAGCTTGCTGGAGAAACACTAATCTGAGTAAGCCTTTCAACACTTGAAGGAGGGGCATAAAAAAAGATGGGGACAGACTTTTTAGCAGGGCCTGCAGCAACAGGACAAGGGGTGATGGCTGTAAACTAAAAGGGGAGATTCAGACTGCATGTAAAGACGACATTTTTTACAGTGAGAGTGGTGAAACCCTGGCCCAGGTTGCCCAGAGAGGTGGTAGAAGGCCCATCCCTGGAAATATTCAAGGTCAGGTTGGATGGGGCTCTGAGCAACCTGATCTGGTTGGAGATGTCCCTGTCACTGCAGGGGGTTGGACTGGATGGGCTTGAAAGGTCCCTTCCCACCCAAACCAGTCTGAGATTCCATGACAGCTCTGGAGGACAAAGGTCACCTTGCAGATGTGAACAAGATTTGCCCAGAAGTCAAAAATCTTCACAGTCTGAGACCCCTGCTGAAGGAAATGGAAGAGCCCAGCCTCACCATGGATTCTCTGACAGCAGGCTTCAGAAATTACTGGTTGTGTGGCAGAAACCCTTTCACTCCACAGAAGCAGCAAGAAAACAGACTTTGAGGAAAAAAAAAAATGCTATCAGAGTATTCTTCCAAACAAAACTGGTTTGCTGTTTAAACCCACACTTGAACCCACTCTCCATCCAAGAAGAGTACACTTCCTCATAGAAGCAAGAGCTAAACTTCTGCTGAGATCTACATTAGTTCAAGAGCAGGGAAAGCAACCTCCTTCCCCTATTTTCGTGCATCACATTCCAAATTTTTTCTCTCCCTCAAAACTTATTTGCTCAACTCAATGCATTTATGAATAGCTATCAAGTAAAAAAATAAATGTAAAATTTTAAAAGTCTGTATTTTGTGAAGTACTAGAGACTGTTTTTTAAGCATGGCTTTGGGATACTAATTATTCTGCTGCAATTCTGGTGGTATTTGACAGTGGAGTTATAACATGGCAAAAAAATTCAACTTGTAAAGTCACCAAGAGTGGAGCCTGGGAAGGGAAAAAGGCCACCTGAAGAGCCTGACAGCATGGGGACAGCTCTGCTGCAGCCACAAGGACCTTGGAGGATACACTTGACCTTGAGACAGAAGCGTGGAAGATACTGGTGTCAGTCCAAGCACAACACGAAATCCACTGGTGCACAGGAAACAGATGAAAGAGAGGAAGAAAAACAAACAGTTCTACCCTCATCCATAATTGATAAAACACTGCAAAGTTTACTAAATACATTAGTTGAACTGAATCTTAGAGGGAATCTAGGAAACTGTTAAGACATATTTTGGCTATAAACCAGGTGATAAATATGACATTTGCTTACAGATCAGCGATGAACACGGGCAAACAGGTGAGGAAAAGCCTGAAATATCTGAACACAGGGAGTAGCAAATAAATTTGCATGGTAATATGAAAGAGTAACTTCCACCAAAACAATCAATATACATTTAGTGTATGTTTTGCTGCATTTTTATGACAGATTTATTAATAAGGGCTTTACTTTTGCACTGAAGTCAGCGTTCTTAATGAGAACAGAGGGAATATAAACTGTCACAGCATTTCTTCCCTGGAAAACCAGCTACAGTGGCAAAGACAACTTTGAAACCTAATCTGATTTTAAACACCAGAGCTAATATAACAGTTAGGAAAATGGTTATTTTTAACTTCCTGTGAACTGTAATTGCAGTTTTTCTTTTTTGGAAGCATACACAAGACCTCCACGTGCAGAATAATCAGGGAAGATAAACAAAACATTTTATGTGAAATAAATGGATGCCTTATCCTACAGAGACTTAAAAATGTTTCCTCTTGCCAGTAAAAACACTCATAAAATGTGGAATGTGAAGCACCAGCTGGGAACAGTTAGCTACAGGAGAAGCAGTTGGGTTTGGCCTTAGTTTGCAAGTCAAGCACTTCATGGCAACCACAGGTTTCCATTTCCTTTGTGATAAGCCTTTCCTAGAAAGCAAACTCAGCACTATTCCTTCTTGCCATCCTTTGGAACCTACTCTGACCTCCAGAAATGCATATCTGAAGGGTCTCAAGCACACTGGCAAGCACAGGAGTCAGCACAACTTGGAAACCACTCTCCAGACACCTTTTTACCGACTGGATGAGCCAGGTGTCTCGGTTCTGTTTCTAGCAGTAAGTCAGAACCAGTTTCTCTGCAGGAGGGATGTCCTACAGCAGCCCATGGGAATTGTATCTCACACAGCTTTTTCACTCTTGGTTTCAACAGACACCTTCTTGCTTTTTACTGCATGGGATGAGAGGCAAAATTGGGTACAAGAAAATGATTTTCCATTCCATGCATGTACCTACACAACCAATAACCCTCAGCAAATGAGGAGCCAACAAGCATTACTGAGATGCCAACGCTGACAACCCTTCTCAGGTTATAAATACAGACATTGAGAATTTCATCTGAAGCATGAGTAAGGGAAATCCAAAAGGTTAATACCAAACATGCAGATTTTGTTTCAGCAGAAAAGCTTTCATTGTTTTTTTCACTCAATAATGCAGGTTTTAATCCTTCCTGCAGTATCTAACATCAGAAAAACACTCAGTGTCTTGCTAACACTTGAGAAATGCAGAAAATAAGTTTTATAACTCTCCACTTCTCAGTTTCATTGAAATATCTGCACTGCTGTCATTAGTGTGAACCCCAGGTAACATATCTGAATGAAATAAATGGTGAAAAATGGTGCAAGGCAACTGCTCAGCCCCATTTCTCAATATAGAACTCAACTTATTTCATTTTTAAAAGACAAAACATAAAACCAGCTTGGGTTTTAACCCATACTGATGTGTTAGTCCAGCTGTGCATTAATATCAACAGGCAAGGCCAATCATCTCCTAAAGGACTTGTAACATAGGAGCAGAAGGGCTCGCTTTAGAAAGCGTATCTTTAAATATCAAGTTCATTTTGGGGCATAACAACACTAAATATTGCCTTGGTGAAGGGTTTGATTTACTTTTTTTAAGCAAGCCCTACAGTTCAGTGTATTCTGATAAATGCAATACAGGTGAAGGCAGTCTCTGCATTTTTCATACTACTGTACCTTATTTCAGCAAATCACAGCACCAGTGCTCCACACAAAAGGAAAATTGAGCTTCAAGTCCTTTGATTGCAAATGCCTTAAGGAGAAGAACTCTTAAACAGATAAAAATATTACCATCACCTATCTCTGTCTCAGCTGCTCATTGAAGCATCTTGGTAAACAGTAGTTTAAGCACATCAAAGCCTGAGTTATTACTGACACTATGAGATGCCTGGAACAAATTCACACAGAAAACACCGACAAGTCAGTTCTCTCACATGCAGCTCTCCATGCAAACAGGATTTCTTCCCTCCAGAGACCCTTCTTGTTGTTGTTATTTCTCTCCCATCAACAGCCTGCTGCAGAACACACACCAGAGAAGTGTATATTCTGCCCACAGGTGCAAACATGAACCTGATCAGAAGAGCAGCTTTTTAGGAAGAGTGGATCCAGGGATTTAGAAATCCAGCAGATGTAAGAACTGTGGAAAGAAAGGCCACTTCCAGCAGGCACCCCTCGCTCTGCCGAGGGCAGAGGGGAAAAGCTCTGCTGATGCTGCATGCCTATGATTCACACTGAGATGCAGAGACTTAGAAGGGCAAATCTAGAACCAGTGTTGTTCCCCTACCATGTCCTGGTGAGCCCAGGGCATTCTGACAGCAGGGACTCCAAGAAAGAGGAGGCAGCTGGAGTCAAACCCATCCGCTCAGCAGGAGAGGCCACGGAGGCGGCTGGAGGGGTTTCTGCAGGGATACAGGAGCCAGCACAATCCTCCCTCAACAAGATGGAAAACAGCCTTGACATTTCTTTCCCAAAACACAGGACCCTGCTGTTTGCTGCATTTCCTCCCTAGCTTTGTCATTTGCAGTGTTCTGACTTTTGTCCAACTCCTGGTCCTATGGATAATTTTTTCTGACTTATTTTTCCCCCGCTATGAATTCTTCCCTTCTTGCCCTCATTCCTTGTGCTTCTCCTCAGCCATTTCCCTTTCAGCTGAACTGAACCCAAATGCATGGATGTGTTTCATAACAACACGCTGGGATTGTTTACCCACCCTCCTACAGTTTGTTTGTTCCAGGCCTTCTGTTGCCCTGTGTGTGAATCACCCATTTAGGCAGAGAACTCTTTGGGTAGAGCACTGACTGCCTGTTGTTCCCAACTCACCCAGTGCCTAGCACAAACAGCCCCATTCTTCATTATTATACGAACTTCACTCATGGCTCAAGTTGTCTCACTTCTGGATTGTGGGTGCTTGCTTTGTATGCTTTTCCTTCTCTAATAAAGCCTGAAAATGGAAATTACAGCCACCTTTGCACAGACACTGAGCAGCACGTGCGATAACACAGAGCTCTGTTTGACACAGAGCCTCTGGAGAAATTATGTGCTGTAAATCAGCTACTCCCAAATGTCACCCTGGGATTTCCAGCAGTTGAAAGCACACCCACCCAGAGTGACACCCTCCACACTAGAAAAACTTACCTCATTTTTAGTTTGGAGCTTGTTTTGTTTCAATTAAAAAGATGCTGTTTGTACAAGTTTAATTACAACCAATTAATTCTGCTGGTGGTGCAAGGCAGGTTCTCACCCTCAGAGAGGCGCACAGCGGCACCCAAAATGGGTCCTACACTCTCTGCTCACACCGAGCATCACCCACAGCACTGACTGACACTCCCAGCAGGGCCTTTCAGACCCTGTGAGCAATTCCTGCTAATATCCACAGCTATCTCACATGCCTTGTGGGAGGAGAATCAAGCCCTGGCCGCAGGAGCAGGAGTTCCCGCAACCCAAAGCCTGGCAGAGGGGCAGTGGTACGAGGAAAGAACAGCATGTTCCCACTCCCGGACACGGGAGGACACTCTGGCTTCTGCCTTCACCAACAAAAGCTTCTTTTCATTAAAGGGCAGGAAAGGGGAAAAAAAAAATCCCCTTTTATTCTCTAGTCTTTGAAGGGCTGACATCATTGCTTCTCCCATTTCAGGATTTTAGTGAAAGTAAGCTCTCTGCTGGGCCGGTCAAATGCCTGTTAGCTAAGAATCCCTGGGAGTGTTTAATCCACACTCTTCATTAATTGATGGTTAGGGTGCCTTCTAATAATGACTCATCTAATAAAGAAACAAAACCACAGCAGAGGCCCTCCCTGCTCCTACAATACTCATGTTACCAAGAACCTGGGCACCTCTCCATCAAACAAGTCACTACACTTTTTTTCCACCCCTTAATTAGACCCAAGGCTTCCAAGGGAAAATGATAACGAGCTTTATATATTGCAGAAAAAATAAATCTTAACATTTCCATTTCCTCATGAACATAAAAACCCCAATTTCATCATCCAGTTTGTGTCCAACAGGTGCCTGGCATGTGAAGATGGGAATAATTTCTGAACAGGAACAGAGGTACATGGGCAGAATTAATAAGAGAAAATAAACAGTCGCAGCAGCCCTGTCCCTTTTTTTGCCTATAAGTAATATAAATAATGTATTTTTTTCCCAATTTCTCCATATATATCCCTGTGATTCTTCTTTTCCTTCCCAGTTTTGAGAAACCCACATAACCCCAGAGCAATGCAGCCTTAAGAACGTGAGCACACATTTAACCCTATATTAAGACTCCAAAAAGCTACAGATTAAGAAAAATATTTCTATTTTATTATGAACAACCAAGTTGTACTAGTGATTTTTCACTTGAAGGCTCTAAATATGATTCTTCCCACAAGCCCTTCCACCTTTGTTTTATTATTTCCCCAGCCAGGCCTGCTAAGCTCCCAATACTTGGAGCAATATTTTTCTCTCCCACTGTGCCAAGGCACAAGGATTTGGGCAATCTCCTCCTGGGGTTTAAAGTCCTGATTCACTCATGGACCAGGGCACATGGCAGAGAGAAGAAACAAGGGCAGGAATTCAGCTGGCTGTGGAGAAGTGTAAAGGATTGCTCCAAACTGTAGAAGATGACAGTGGCTTCTGAAAAAAGCCAACCAAAAGTGTTTGGGAACAGGTGCTGCAATGGAAGAGATAAATGGGAAAGAAAAGGAACTTTTGCAGTTTTCTTTGTTGTTTTTTTCTCTGCTGTTACACTCACTTCTCTAGCTGGTAATGAAACATGGCTTAAGCAATTCTTTTGAACAGCTGGATGCTTCTATATAAGACAAATACCCAAGGAGAGAAATAGGGAAGAAAACAAAAGACCCTTGAAATCTCATTACCAATAATGCCCAGCTCTTTCAGACAAGGTATTTTTTGGTACTTCCTATGTTATTTCTATGTTTAATTCCTCGAGTGATAACTGCACATATCAATCAAAAAATACCACTTCAGTCCAAGCAAGCTGCTCTTTCTCCTGAAACAAGCTTATCATACACAACCAGAGAAGCCCAGGCAAAGGCACCACTTTACCTACTTTTCCTGTCAACAGGCTAAGAAAATCTGCTTGTACTAAAAGCTGGTTGTTATACCCCAAACACAGAGCCTTTAGAGAATCAATAAAAACAGTTTTAAAGTTCAGGCTCAACGGTGTGCTTTTAGTTATGGCTGGAGGTACTGAAACCCATCTCCCACCAGCCCTGGCCAGCAGGATTCATCTGTCACCTGTAACGAAGCTAATTCCACCACAGGCTTTGCTGCAGCCAGCAGTTATCCTGCAGCTCAGCTTTGGCTTCACCTGGGCACTCATGGAAACTGCCTGTGAGCAATTCCTTGCCAAAGGCTGCGACAGACTGGACTGGGATTTGCCAGAGAGCTTTCACTAGCACCCACCAGAACTCCTGAACCACTTCTTCACACTAAAAGAGTGTCAGTTCCTCATGGCTCACACAAGACACCAGACTGACCCACAACCACAACAGAGAGGTACCACCACAATGTCACGTGCAAGTCATGGGTTTGTTCAGTTCTCTGCTGTTGAGGTCCCAACATGGGCATTGCACAGACTTGATCAACCAGCTTGTGATAGATCAGACCCAAGGTGGCTACTCCAATAGGTAAAACAGGTAAGAAAAAAAAAATCAGGGTTCAAAAATGAGCATTCAGAGATGTATCTGCATCCTCTGCTTTGAGAGCATGCACCAGTAAGTAGTAAGAGAAACTGGAAGAGTTAGAGACTGGATTTGTACACAAGTTTTCCATCAACCCATTCCTAATCTACAACTTGAAACAGGATATACCTAGAAAATCAGTTACTTGGAAAAAGAAAATGTCTGCTCTGTGTGAGGCAGAAATAGAGATGCTGTTACGTGTAGGTGTGGCTGAAGACCTCGCTCAGTCCTTGCTCTGGGGCTTTTCTCATTATAGTGTGCTGTTTTGTGGGGTGGTGTGTTGGGATTTTTTAGAATCTGTTGAAATAAAAACTTTATTTGGGAACTGGTGATTGAATTTAAACATCTACAGCATTCAGACAGCGTACTATCAGCAAATAACGTGCTAAATTTCACCAGCTTTAAAGTGTGTATTGTTTATATGTATGTAATGTACTATATTTAACATATATATACACATATATCTATGTTTATGTTAAGATTCCAAATGAGAATCAAGCTAGCATTTCTTCATCAGAATACAACAGGTCTGTCACTTGGCTTACTTTGTTTTGTTATATTTTTAAATCAGTTTTATGCCAGTTCATAAAAACAACAAATGGAACTGCTAGAATTTCTCAGGTAATGCAAATACTGAGTTTTAACCTAGCTGACAGCTTTTTTCCCAAGCAATGACAGTCTTGAATGCTGACCAGAGCAGAGCTGCTGCTGGAAGCTAAGAACAGGCTTTGGTCTATGCAGGGGTAGGTGAATATTCAGGCTCCATGCAAATGAATGTGTTTATTTTAAAATAACATCTATTATCCACGTGATCACAAGCCAAGTCAACCACTGTGGATGGGCCTGGCCTGAAAAAACCTTTTCAATTAGTGGATATCCACTCATCCCCGGAACTGCAGGTATCTGAGGATCACTCTCATGCCAATATGTTCACCAGAGCTGCAGAAGTGTCAGTAAGTGTCTGGTCACTGGTGTAAAACAGTAGAGTAAGTTGATCACAAAATAGGAAACACTGTACCTTATGCAATTGTTTAATCTGAAGGACACTCACTAATAAATATCAGCTCTAACTAACTTGAGCCTGGAAAGCAGAACATCAGATCCCAAAAAAGCAACCAACCTTTGGCAGATGTAGCAAGCATTCTGCATTCTTAAGTGTGTCTTGTCTGTGAAATTAAATTGCATTTAAAACAGTTAACAGAGGTGAGCAGCAAAATTCAAGCAGAAATAACAGGACTCCCATCACTTGTGTCCTGATTTTCATTAAATAATTCCCACCAGTGCTGAAAATCCAAATTGCTCCATGTTATACTAATAAAGGAGAAAGAACATGAAATGGACCTGGAGCAGTCCGCAGCTAGAAACAGGCCTTGGTCCAAAACCAGGAGAGACTTACCTGCATCTCACTGCCTAGAACAGAAAAGGGAACTGCAGAAACGCAATCTGCTGACTCCCAGGGCTGTCCCTCTGAAGGTCCCTGGCCCTGAGGCTCTCCCTGCCTCACCACAGCCACTTCCTTCACCTCTGTGCCTGGCTAGTGAGCAGAGAACACTGATCCTCAAGGAGTTAACGGAAGATTGGCTTTGGGTGAGGAAATGCACATTCACTTTCTGATGCAACATAGGTAGATAACAGCACTTAGGAACTCTGATGGATTGCAGGGAAAGTTTCTCATCCTGGCAACACCGTTGCCATAGCGATCCTGGCTGATGGGATGCTCTTAGCAACCGCTCCCAGCTCTCCATCCCCGGCGCTCCCTCCAAAGCCAGCCCACGTCACCTCATTTCCCACCACCTGAAGGACGAGGGGAGCAGCACGAGCTCAGGAACTCCAGTGCCTTCTCCACAAACACCACACATGCTAGTGGACACACAAGTACAAAGCACACTTTGCAAACGGGGGGACATGGAAAGCAAGCCTGAGTCCTGGCTTCTCTGCACAGCAACAGATAAGCTTGCATTCAGCTTCCCCAGAAACACCCTGGTGAGCTGGGATCCTGAATCTCTTTGTGCCTTCCAAGAGATGTCATCTCCCTGAAACTCAGATCCTGACACTGTGAACTACACTGTGAATTATCCTGACAATAAACTGCAGGCTGAATTTATTAGCTATTAAGCATGTGGTTCATTGTGGGAGGGGAAGCAGACGGACACGAGACATTTGTTATTTATTTTTCAGTAGGGTCAGTTATTACTATGATCCTGAAATTCAATTCTGGCTTCATATGGACATAGGAATTTTTCTCAACTTTGATTTTCTTTCTTCTACAGTTCTGCAATACCTTGTAAAGGGTTGGAGAAAGTCTTCCAGCATTTACCATTAATTCTCTAAATTGCAGTGTTTTGGTGAGCAATGGGAACCCAGTTCATGATCATTCCTCTGTGCTAAAGCAGCACCGGATCGAGTCAGTCTCAAGGTGCATCACTGCAATCACAAGATGCAGGCAGACACCACCTGGGGTTTTACACCACACAGCAACGAAGTGGTTAACTATTAACACTATTAACACTTGCCTCTCTCACACAGAAGGAGGCAAACTGTATGAACAAGCACATTTCTACGCCAGCTGAAGATCAATCAGGACCTGGGAAACCACAACACCCATCCTACTCCAACTACACACCCTGTGGCCTTGTGACGGGGACAAAAAAGGAGTTCTCAGACCTGAAATGAAACCTCAGTTCTCATGCTGATTCCATTCAGGATCGAGTGATTCACATCTCTCCATTCAGGTCAAGCTTTATGGACTTCATCTGGGAATAATATGGAATAATACTCTAAGTAGTGGTGGAAAAGTGAAGTGGATAGAGAGGCTACTACTGAAAAACAGATTTGGATTTACTGCCCAGTACAAAACCTGCTACCCCTACAAAAACAAGATAGCAAGTTTGTCCTGACTGAGAGAACTGCACCACAAAGCCTGAAGGACCAACTGCCCTGCTCTGGCCAGGCACTCACTAAATATATCATTTACAAGACCGGCACAGAACAAAATAAATGCATCTGCTTGGAACAAAGAACACATTACCCAGCACAAACTGCATCAAAGAAAACCTTCAAGGAGGTCTCTTCACAGGCAGATACAGAGTTTGCAAGATGCAAGCAAACCACCAGAAAACACTACCTAACTGCACATGCTGAAACAACAGAAATGCCATTTACAAGCATTACAAAGGCCTTCTCAGCTCTGTTTCCAAAAGGTGAAGAATGGCAGTTTTCAAGGAAGTGTGTTCTCCATGTCATGTTAAACCCTGTTGTGTCACCAGAGCAATTGCAAGCTTCAGCTGAGATCAGGGTCCCAAACACATTGACACCACGAACGTGGAATGAAAGGCTGTCGCTAAATGGGGTACTGCAGTGTTGCTAGACAAGAAAGCTCCTGATTAATTTCTGGCTCCCTTCCTGAACAGAAACCTCCCAGCTTGCCCTGCTGCAATAAGCAGCACCCCTAGTTTGACACCATGCACTTTGCAAGGAACATAGGAGAACAACAACAGCTTGGCCAGGAGCCTGATCTTGACCCCATCCCAACACGTACCAAAGGAAACCTTCATCAGCTTTCCAGAACCACACCAGCTCCATCTCAATACACATAAATAAAGTCGAGATCAGGCCTGATATTTCAGCTTTACTAACTTCTTATCAAGTGGAAATGCAGGAGAATTCTGCCAGATGCTTAGCTAATATGCAGACAACTTAACAAATACCAGCTAGTGCTTCACTTCTCCATTTCCTGCATATTTCTGCTCAGAGGGATCCTGGGAAGGCGCAAGCCACGGCTCTGCAAAGCACCCAGCTATGTTGTGTTTACTTGGACAGATTTTGTGGTTCCTTTCAAGTATGCTAAATATAGCTGATTATTTTTCTTTCCAGCCTAGAAAAGGAAAATCACAGCTGACACAGATTTCTTCTCAGCAGTTGCCTGCAAGCCCTGGTTACAGATCTCCTCCCACAGCACAGAACAAGCGGCAGAGCCCAGTGGTTGCAGGTGCTCTGATCATACACTGGACTGCTACCACACGTGGCTTTCTATTCCAAAATAAAGCAGCCAGAACAACAGGGAAATGTTCAAAATATCAGTGCTCCACATCAGTTACCACTTAGTGCATTTGCAATTTAATCCACAAGTAAAAAAGAGATTCCACATAGTATACCACAGGAACTGCTGGGGTTAATATATTCTCAGTCCAGAATCAAAGCAAAGCCTGCATGTTGTGTGGCACCCAATTTATACACACACAAAGCTTTATTTATTTATTCATTGTTTTTAAGACCAAAGAAATGCCAACTGACAACCTTTCACAGCTCTGTCACTTTGATGGTGCTGAGCCAGATCCATCAGGTTGGGAATCCTCACATAATTTATTCAGGTCATTTCACTCTGAATAGGTGAAGAGAGACATTTTGAAGATTCTACATTGAAAATAGCAAGTTTTCCTTTTTTTAACATTTAAAAATGTTATTAATTCTTTTTAAAAAGCTGAAGATGCTATCTTCTACCCAATACAATGTACCCTCCTTACTTTCAATAACCTCCTTGTAAACCTCTATTTTTCAAGGTGAGAAAATGTTAAGAGCTCTCTCTTAGCAGCATGTGGTGCATTAACCAAACCTCATTATGTCACAGAAAGAAAGGGAGCTAGAAGAACATCATGCTTGCAGATCTGTGAGCTAAATCAGTCACAAAGCCAGAACTGCACAGTTAAATCTGGCCTTTTGTTTCTATCACATTGTGTAGCACAAGACCATCTAATGGGGTGTTTTTTCAGTAAGATCCCACAGTAATTAGGGGATGTCACATCCAACCTCCCTTTCCTCATTCCATTTTTGGCCCTTTTCTTGGCTTTTATTTGGTTCTCAACACCATGTCTTTGTCCCAGCATTGGAGCTGTGATTCCTTCTCACCCAGTTCAGGCGTGCCCACCTCCCCTCTGCCCTTCCCCGCTGCTGGAGCCCTCCAACCCCGGGCACTTCTCCATCCCTGGCTCCCCCACAGCCCACCACCACCCCATCCCACTGTGGATGGTCCCTGAGGTCACCTGCAGCCTCCCCCAGCTTCCTGCCTGCAGCCAGCACAGCAAGCTGAGCTCCAGCCTCAAGGAAATAAGTACACAAATACAGAAAGGTTATTATAAAAGAGTGAAAAATGGGAAGACTTGCTGGAAGAACAAAGCAAATTGGACAATTAAAATACCCAGGTGGGGCAGGGAGTGTTTACAAAGCCAAAAACCCATTTAAGGGCTAACCCTGATGGGAGCTGTTATGAAATGACAATGTGGACAGGATTCTCGGGATCCTGGCTACGCTCTCACTGAACCACAACTACGTATAAATACTGCACCAACAGCTCTGCACCTCAGCAATCTTCTTACATCTGCCAGCTAGTAAGGAAATGCATTAAAGGAACAAAAGCAGGTTGCCTTACGTTTTCATCCTATGGGAACCCCACCAGGCAAGCCAAAGCCACAGAAATGCTCTGCTATAAAACCTTTTGTAATGAGAATATTTGACAGTAGTAGTATTAATGTCAGCATGCTGTAACTCAGATGAGCTGAACATCTCATGGCAACCAAACCCTCCTGATGGAATTGTTGTTCCTTCACGCTAGACTGCTGTTTCTGATTATTTTAATTGGTTACTATTTGCAATACCATATTTAGGGAAAACAGACAATAAATTATCCAGCTATTGGTGGTCACATGAATCCTATAAACATCATATTACTGTGTCTAGGAAACAGCCTGCTGTTCTGCTTGGAACTGAAGCAGAAGAAGAACAACATCTGTCTCAAGGCTGGTGAGTCTTGATGGTATTTGTGCACTGGTGCATTGTTTAGCTTTCCATGGGAAAGTGTCCAGCCAGAGGCTCTACCAAATCTCCACTAGTTTAACCCAGCTGACTTTCTGGGGCCCATCTGCTCTAACTTATCAATGCAATAAGTAACTCAATAGAGGTGACAACAGTTTACTTGTGGGTATTAATTGTAGTTAAAGGTATCGTAGTTCTGCCACAGGGGAAGGACCAAGATCTGCTCCCCACCCTGCCCTAACATCATGGCTCTTCTAAGGGAATGTGCAGGTAAAAAAGCAGCTCAGGAAGTGTACAGGGGCCTGTTGTCCCCTCTCCCAGTTTCCTGTTCCCACTGTAACTTCTCTCAAGACATTAAAACATCTCATTGACAATGCAGGTGAGTGGGTGATGCAGCACATTCAGTTTTGGTTCCCATTTGACTCGAGGTCAAGAGATTTCTTCAGTACATTTTCATTTCTCTTGCAGTGACATCTACATACTAATGGGGAACTCCTGGTGTTTGTGAAGAGGACAGAGATTCACATTCATGTTATTCCTTTCATTTTTGATGTTTTTTTTCCACTGAGTTGCTGCAGGGAACATGGGGAAGAAAAGGCTGTTAGAAAACCAACCAAACAGGGCCATATTTTGCTATGACAGAAATATGGAGTGACTCCTGAGGAGGAAGCAGGAATTCTCCAGTACACACTCTCCTCATTTCCCACTCAGCTGATCCTCAGCCACATCAGCTGGCAGAGGACAGCTCCTTGCATTACATGCAAATAACCTCAACACTCATCTACTTTGTCCAACCATTTTCAGCTACAACTTTGACAGTTAAACTTTGCCAGCATGTTATGTACTGTGCAACTGAAATTTGCAAAGATTCACAGAAATCAGTTGAGGAAATAATTTACCTACTTCAAACTACTCTTATCTAAGTGGTAAACCATCTTCACACAATATTTTTTACTTTAAATACTGGTGTCTACAGGAGCAGCATTATTTCAGCCATTCTAGTCTCATATGAGCTTGTTCATTTAACTTGGAAATTTCCTTCCAAGTTAATTGGAAGCATACAGCTGAGATCATGAGATCAATTATGCTCCAAGCAGATCCCTTCCATAAACAGAGATCATCTTGAATGCTTTGTTATCCACTGATGGCCTTGTGGCTCTGAGCCATCATCAATAGCTATTGATTTACCTTTAGATTATGATCACTTATAGAAAAGATTCTGTAACTCAGTTGAGCAGCACCTTTCAACTCAAACAGCCTCATTAAAATCAAATTACAGACTCTAGTTTCTAGTTGGTAAATGAAGTAGAAAAACCTACATACGCCTAGTTCATTTCCAGGAACTACTCGAGTTGACATGAAAAATACTCATTAATTCCGGTAAAACGAGTACCTAGTCCAAATTAATTCCTTATTCCAACTTCTAAATACTCAAGCATTGTCCAGACTGGCTATGTAGCAGAAGAAAATGTTGACCATAAGACACCAATATGTTGTGGAGCAGTCAGAGCTGATGTACTTCAATCTGGCTATTCCCACATTGCTTTTCACACATCTTTTTCTCCCAGCTCTCAAACTTGGGCTCAATTTTCACATAGAAGACTGTGCTACTGTTCCACATTAAAACAAACTCAGAGCTCCCCGACCTCTTATTTGCTTTCTTCTGGTCACCTCGTGGCACAGCTAAGTGTGCAGGGGAAAAAAAGAGTCTCATTAAAACCCAACTGAATTGAGCACAGCTAATCACCTTCTACCAACTGAATTTTTCCCAGGGCTGAGAAAATTGCTTTACAGAGCTGCATTTTTTTTTGGCCTACTGACACTGGGTATTTAAAAGTATCATAGCATTTTGTTCTTTAAACATCTGAGAAGCTCCAGAGGTGGGGTTTTATAGCAGGAAGAGTAAGTCTAAGTGTTGTCACAGCAGAATCTCCCACATGTACCAACTTTTGTTCTGTTACATGAGAATATATACACTTATAGTGTGCAGCAATTAAAAAAACAACATTCACAACTCTGCTCAAGTGACAGAACAGGGAATTCAACCCACTGCCATCTGCATTGTAACTCTACTTTGGGTCAGTTTTTGGCAATTCAAAAACACAAACAGCTAGAGTTTTCCCTCTGAATGAGCATCACCAGGGGGGCTGAGTGAAGCTGGTGGTTTGCTTTACACCACTGCAGCACCTTGGCCTCTGGTTGTGGTTATAGAAGATGCTTAACACGTTATTTTAACAGACATTCCCAGTCCCTTTCAGATAACAAATAAATTAAGACTATATCTGTTTTACAGACCCACTGAGCTGCGCAGTTGGTAGACAAAGGCTCTCTCTCAGGAGGGACAAAGTCACACAATCAAATGTCCCCTCCTTCCTCACATCCACAAACTGAACTTGGCAAACCACAACAGGAACCTTACCCATGGCCACAGGCTCTTCCCTTTGACAACTGATTGTTCCAGTCTGTAATCACAATGTGATTACTTAAAACACAAGCCAGGATCTCATTAAATACTAACATCACCATACTTTTTTCCTTCCATGCATTAGTCTCTGAACTTCGACAATTTAAGTCTCACACATCATCAATTCAATTACAAAATGAAGAGGCATTATTCAACCTTTACAAAATACATCGTAAGCAACTTGTGAGATTGACTTTTAATATCAATTAAGTCTCTTTAAGATGACATGAGGTTCTTACTAACAAGCAACTGATCTATAAGAACACGTGCAATCTTGGTATTTAACTTAACCCAGTTTGCAGATATCTGGCAAAACATCACAAGAAAGGCTTCCAACTAGATAGGTTTGCAGTAATTCTGAGAGTCAAAAGGACAAGGGGCTCACTTCATTCCAGGACAAGTATCCTTTTACTCCAACAGCAGCACAAAACTGCAGCAGGCCTCTTTGACAACACCAGTGACAGAAATTTTTAGGAATAGATATAAAAAAAATTAAGAAGAGCAGTTATTTGTAGCAGAGAGGTGTGTTCTCGTGGGTGTTTCCAAACATAGGACAGCAGCACAGAACTGCTCATTTCTATTGATGGAACCATGGTTCAGTCAGTCATGGAGATGTGGTCCAGAATCCCAGCACTCCCCAGGTTCCTCAGTCCAAGAGGGACATCTACAATCCCTCCATTAACATCCAGAGGAACATGCTGCTGCACAGCAGTGACACAGACTCCTCACTACTAACTTGTGCGTCAGGTGTTATGACTGCAAACACCCACACCTCCCTTTAATTGCACAGCAGCACTCTGGCATTGCAGCAACTGCCAAGAGACACCCTAAACACAGGGACACCAGCTGTCCCAGCTCATTGTGGTCACTACTGGGCAGAGCTGCCCTGCCTTGGATAGCTCCCTGTGAACCAGGAGCGAGGCTGATGTGGTGGGTGCCATGCCACATTAATTAGTATTATATTATATTAACCCAGACAGCTCTCACCTTTAGGAGGCTCTTGCTGCTCAGAGATCAAGCACTCGGCCGCCTGCCAGCCCAGATGCCTTCCCCCTTGTCAACAACCCAGGAGAACACGGTTGGTGCAGGTTGGGCATTGCTGCCTCTCCACAGCTCTTCAAAAACATCCACAGATGCAGGTTGGTTGGTGGTGGGTTGGTGGTGGTTTGGTTGGGGTTTATTTGTTTTTTCTTTGGGAAATGGGCAGGGGAGAGATGTAAAATAAAAAGGGGGGCTGACTGCTTTTAAAGACTGGGACCAGTCTACACTGCATTTAAAGTTTGCTTCAAGCTCTGCTCACCACAGCTGTTGGAAAAGGTGAAACATTTGACTTGGCAGTGTAAGGTTTATGGTTCAATTCAGTGATCTTAAAGGTCTTTTCCAACCTAAAGGATTCTATAAAAATGGATTAGTCACCCAAGTTGTTATTCCTACTGATTTGACTCCTGCACAAAGAAAAAACAACCAGAAAGGCCTTTAACTGTTCCCTCTATCCCCTGAGAACAGCCTTGGTAGGAGGCTACTAGCTATAGGATAAACAGAAAGATGCTTCCTGCCCCAAAGGGTTCACCACTGCTTTTCAAGGTGAAAACTGAAGCCACCTGGAAAACATTTTTGCAATATGGATGGCAAAGAAACCAAGCAGCACAGACAGCACAGAACTCACAGCAGTCCCTGTTTTTGTTACAACCATAAGTGGTTGCAGTTTCTCTAACATGGAGAGTCTGATGCTGCACATTTTACTAACACTAAATACTGCTTGTAAAACAGAAAAACAAAAAACCCACACCACCCAAAAAAAGGCACTTCAAGAGAATTACTTACTGGAGTAAAGGCTATTGAATAAGACTGGCTGGAAAAAAAACAAACCCACAAACCTAACCCTCTAGTACACTGACTTCTAATTATATCATAGTACCCCAAACAGTTATTTGATTTATGCTTCTTTCCACCTTTCATCACCTACATGAAAGGTAAGAAACACCTTCAATGACTTCTACAAGTGGAAATGTGTAACTGCATAGAATCTCGTTTTTAAATCAACTCTAGTTTGCAATCAATGCTGCTGCCTCAAAACACAGGAGAGCCAAAAGCAGTTCAGAACTCCTCCTGTGGAACAGCTCCTCTGCAATTCACAACGTGATGATGAAATGAGACAAAAAAATAAGGGAATAGAAAATCCAGTCTTACAAAAAGCCAAAGCAAACCTGAGTTAGAACATCAAGTGCAGCATTATATCATGCAGGAGAACAAAGATGAAAACAAAAGTCACATAGACTTAAAACAGAAATTCTTTCAGTTTTTCTATCAAACATTAATGTGATTAAAAGTTCAGGATAGGGTTCCAAAATGTGTTTTTAATCACTTTATTCATACTCTAATGGTATAATTTACCTCCATAGGAAGAGTGAAAAAGCAGAAACCTGTCAAAACATTTTTCCTAAGTAATATTGAAGGACCAGAGATGCACATAAAAGAGTCAGGAAACACAGCAAGTGTCATGAGAACACAAGCTGCAAGGGTAGATCAGCTTTTGCGATTCTTTATCTGGAGGATCTGATCCATCAGCACATGAAGGTTAGAAACTGCTTCACTGCAGCTGTGGCTCTATCCCTTCATTATTATTATTATTATTATTATTATTATTATTATTATTATTATTATTATTTTCAATTTTGGGTTGAGTTTTAAGTGATCCCTGAATGATCAGCTGCCAGTGAAAATGCCAAGCAGTAAAAGGAGAACTGCTACTAATGAGAGAGGAATATGGGGAGGAACCATGGTCATTAACTGACCCGTCAGTCCTGTGACCAAGCAAGGAAACCAACAAAGCCACTCAGAACAACAATGCTTAGGAGTCACTGCATTTCCTTTTTATCATCAGTACAAAGATTATTTCTGCCAAATTAATAAGAGATTTGGTCTTTGTGTGCAACTCTCCAAGGGAATTTCTTTTGTGCAGCTGATGTAGTAGAATATTTATGAGCACTGGGAATCGGGGCAGTCAGAAGTGCGACAAAGAGAGGTCACAGAGGGTAGGGTTGCAAGGTTACCTTGGTTGATGGGGTTTTTCTTTGTTTGCTTTTTATTGAACACAGGCAGCCACACACCTTTATGGATATTTCTATTGTCCTAAATTAAAAAAAATAAATGTGCATTTGTTTGGAGGTGGCCTGCATATATGCACTGCAATACCCCTTTTTGTTCATTTTTAGTTAAATACCTCCATTTGGACCAGTTTTCCAACATGCAGAAAGACTCCACTGCTCAAATACATTTCTTTTTTAACCATAAAACTGCTTGAAGCTAAAAATCCAAACTGAAGTATGACAAAGAGATCATGCTGAGCTGGAGCCTTAAGCAATGTACAGACACGTGGATGGACACAACAGCAGAGACCCCAGGAAGAAAGTTTTAACATACTTTTTGTTTCTGTATTGTTACTGGGAACTTGAAAAGAGCAAGCAAAGCAAGAAATTTCCTTTCTCAGATCCCATTTACAAAGCATTAAAATACATCCCTGCCAGAACAAGCAAACACCCCGACCTTCAGCAACTGTTGTGCCCATCACTGAGCAGAACCCTTTTGCCAGTGAGCTGGTGAGAGGACACAGCCTCGGCCAGTGACACAGGAACACACACCCACCTTGTGTTCCGTTCTCCTGTATGCACACAAATGACCCAATTTAGCCCAGCACTGAGGGAATCTCCTGAGACAGGCCCAGGTCATGACAATATTCATAGGAGAAAGGGGATGTCACTGTCCCCAGGCTCTGCCTACTCAGCTGCAATTAGAGAGATACCTCTCTTTTAGCAGATGGGTCTCCTGGCCCCTTTCCAGTCTATGCTTCATGTTGTCTACTGTGGCAACCCAAACTGTGAATGAAGGAAGGAAAATAAAGTGTTTCCTGGTGTGCCTCTGGACAGACCCAACTCCCATACATACCACATCTGAAAAATACTTTTTTTTTTCCTCAATAGAAGGCACAATAGCTCAATAAACTGGTAAGTGGCTATAGGATCACCCACACAAGGACAGCTGCATCTGAGCTTCACCAGCAACGCAGAGAAAGGGTCATTATTCTGTGACAGGCTGGTGATCTCTTTCTAATTACTCTAAGACAAGGAACTGGCATAAAAAATACGACTACAAACGCAGCCTATGTCAGCAACCTTGGCAGGAACATCAGACAAGAACTGAACAGCCTGTTCATTTCTTTAATTGCTCTGCCAAGCCAAAGCTAGCTGGGAAACTGGTACCAGTGCTGCCTGCTGTCCTGGTGGGAACACACCTCCATGGCTGTCTCCTTGACCTTGACCTCAGGTATTTCCTCCTCCAGCCCCACCAAACAAACCCAACAGAAAGGACAGCAGTTTGGTTCTGGATAAAACAAATAGCCAGGTATAAAAATGCAATTGCAGTGCATGTGGAGGCATGGCTAGGAGAGAAAGATATCGCAGCAACACTCAGGGAGCCCTGAACATTGTTCAGAACATAATAGCAGGCACAATAGGAAAAATGGTATTATCAACCTTCCTGTGCTGTTTCAGCAGCGTTTCCCCCAAGAGTTCTGAGGAAAAAACCCCGAATCCTGCATGAAAACACTGCTCAGCCTCCAGGATGTCAATTAATGGGCACTGTGGAGGTGATCCAAGAGATGGGAACTCCCTGGAGCCCAGCACACTCACTTCACACAGGCTGCTGAACAGCTATCAGATGGTATCAATTTGCACTGCCTGCTACAGCTGAACAAATAGTGAGAAAAATGATATGCAAACATCCCAGCCACTCACTTCTGGCTCATTTTGTTCCTACTGCGTTCCCACATCTTCTATTTGATTATCAGGGACGTTTTATGGGAAGAGTTTGCTCTCGGCATTCTCTCAGGACCACAAAGTAAATCTCAATAACAGCAAGTTTTCAGGGGAAAAAAAAAAGTTACACACAAAATTATTATAAATGCCTAACAAGTCTGTTATAACTGTAATCTGTTTGCAGACAATCTGCAATCAAGGAAGAAAGCTAATTCATCAAGCAAATCATTACTGAAAATTGTCTTCCTCAGCTATAATCACTCAGGTAACCAGGCTGCTTGGAAACTGAGCTAAGAGACTCCAGTGAGTCCCAGCACTGATTCCCTGTTTTATCCACTTGTCCCACGATGTAAATTTAATTCAGGACCTCTGCATGTGGAATGAGTACCAGAAAGAATAACCTCTAGTAATTAACAACTTCAGCTTCCCATAAGATGATGTGTTCCCAGGGGTGGGGCATAAAACACGGCACACACTCACTCAAGGCTCGGGTCTGGCACATCTATTTGGATTCAGAAATAACTTAGATGAACAGAGCCACTACCTGCCAGGCTCCCACTCCAGTTTGGAAGCTGACAAAGCTTCTGGAATGATTTTGAAGGAAGATCAGTCATTTTGGCACAATCATTTCTGCCTGGCATGCCATTAGTTCACTCAGGGAAAGTTATTTGCTCCCTACTCGCCTACAAGCTTTTCTGTCTGCACACAGCATCCTGAGAGGCAAGATAGCTGGAGGTTAAAATTAGCAGCTAAGGCAGATGCCATTGTCTCTTCCCATTACCTCCTCCCACAGCAGGCATCTTGCATCCAAATCGAGTGGGACTGACAAGCACAACATCTAAAGCTCAATTAAAACAAACCAACATAAAGGAGCAAAAATAACCCCTCTTTAAATCAAGTGACACATCAGACTTTCTGGTCAGCCACTACTTTAACATTTTCCAACCAGTAATTACAGTATGTGACTTCAGTAGCATCTCAAGGTCGTACTCCTCAACACCCAGGGTCAGTATTAAATTTCATTGTCTCAAGACTAGAGAAATCAGGAAAATATGACAATTAAGGCTTCAAATATTAGATTTTTAAAGAAAACAAGAAATCTTCTGAGCAGTCTGTTTCTATGACAACATGTTGTAAACAAGAACATCAACACTGACTTCAGCTCAGCTGCCACAGAAAAAAAAGCATCTGTTTTTCTTCCTGGCACATCCTGAATGCAACTGAGACAGTCTCATATATTTGAGATACACTTACACCTTTCAAAAACATCATTTAAGGGAATAAGAAAAATGATTCCTATGGTTACATCTTCAAATAATGTTCAGAGCTCTCATGTACAGCCTAACAAAACAGGGAGTGGGACCAATGAATTCCAGCACCTTAAGAAAAATTTCTCTTCAGTGTCTCCTACATGCACCCAGAGAGAAAACAGCACCTGGATGGAGGAGACCCCTCTGTAACGTGTGGCAGGATCCTTAAGAGTGCCAAATATTATGAGGAAATTAAAATTCCATCAAACTCCTGACAGCCAGGGTTGATACCTACACAGGGCTCCTCTTGAGAAAATAAGAAGTCACCTCCTGCTCCCAACAAGAAATGAAGATAAATTAAGTCTACACTGTCCTGGAATAACCCTAATAAGCAGACCTGTCCTTACCCATGACCTGAGACATTACTGGCAGGGGCAGGGAGAAAGAGAGAAAGAGGAAAAAAGAAATGAGAAAAAATCTTTATTAAAGGAAATTTACTGGAATAGAGATAAGACAAGCAAGCTCCTGATCACAGGGTTGACTCAGAAATTAATAGAAGTCTAACAACCATCTCTAGAAAAAATAATAAAGATGTGTTTTGTTAATATAATTATTTCATTAATAATGAATTTCAATTGCAAATTAACATATATATAACGTCCTATACTTCTGTAAGCCTCCAGTTAAATACATTCACAAAGTTTTCCATTCCAATCCAACAATAGTGCCTATTCACAGTTAAAAAGCAAGTGGCAGATTGGGTGTTCTCGGATGACACCCCCTCCTCCCACAAAGTCCTTCCACAAGGTATAAAGTCCTTATGTACCTGTTCTGTACCAGCAGTGAGCAGAACTGGCCCTGGGAGCATCTGCTGCCTGTGAGGGACAGCACACTGCCACACTGGCCAGGTCACACTCCTCTGGCTCAGCTCTCACCTCTCTCCACAGCCACCACCCACCTGTCAAGGAAGGGGTTTGAGGTCCACAAAAGCTCATCTCTCAGCTTATCAGGGTGGGGGGAAGGATTTGTTCCTGCCTTCTTCATGCCAACAGGAGGTCTGCCAGCAAATCCAATGGCCAACACACCAAGCTGGCTAGGAGAACCCTGCCCTCTCCTAGCCCACTCTTCACACACACAGGCTGCTGGAGGGCAGGTTGACTGCACAACTAAACATTTGCCAACCGTGTCCTGGGCTGCACCCAGAGCAGTGTGGGCAGCAGGGCCAGGGAGGGGATTCTGCCCCTCTGCTCCGCTCTCCTGAGACCCCCCCTGCAGTGCTGCCTCCAGAGCTGGGGTCACCAACAGCACAAGGACATGGAGCTACTGGAGCCAGTCCAGAGGAGGCCACGAGGATGATGCCAGGGCTGGAGCAGCTCTGCTGTGAGGACAGGCTGAGAGAGTTGGGGCTGTTCAGCCTGGAGAAGGGAAGGCTCCAGGGAGACCTTCCAGTGGCCTCCCAGTACCTGAAGGGGCTCCAGGAAGGCTGGGGAGGGACTTTGGACAAGGGCAGGGAGTGACAGAACAAGGGGTGATGGCTTCAAACTGGCAGAGGGGAGATGAAGATGAGGTGTGAGAAAGAAATTGTTTGGTGTGAGGGTGGTGAGACCCTGGCCCAGGTTGGCCAGAGAAGCTGTGGCTGCTCCTCCCTGGAAGTGTTCTCGGCCAGGTTGGATGAGGCTTTGAGCAACCTGGTCTAGTGGAAGGTGTCCCTGCTGCTGGCAGGGGGGTTGGGACTGGATGAGCTTTAAGGTCCCTCCCAACCCAAACCATTCTGTGATTCCCTCCAAGCAGAGCTACCAACAGTTAGCCTCACCAGGATGGCGCTGTACACCAACACAGCAGTTGTCTGGCAATAAGAACAGTAGTGTGAGTGCAGTGATGTTGCATTTACCATCCACCATGGTAAGAAATGAAAGGTAAAGCTTTTGAAATCAGTGTTTGTAGATCTGAAGGTAGATATTGTATTGACACATGTAGAAATGGCTAGATGACACAAAAAGTAGTAGGAACAAGCTTAAAAAACCACTAACAGACAAAAAACAAAACCCCACAACCCACACGAAACAAATCCATGATGATCCTGTTCAAGCTCAAAGGAATTTTACTGCTAACCTAACTGAGGGGAGACCAGACCCCTCACTGTCTGTGGAAATGGCTCCACAGGACACTGGAAGCCACCACCTCACCAGATCCCTTGTGATAATCCTCCCAGTGACGCTGCAGAAAGCCAGGAATGGAAGGCAACGACTTCCCAGAAAGCGCTGGTCTTGGCTTACACAGCTGAAGTGTAATGTAAGGAGCAAGTCCAAAATCATTAACAATTAAGTTTCTGAAATGAGAACTCAAGCATTTTAAATTCAATGAGCCAGGGCTAAGGAAGAACTGTACCTGCTTTGGACAGGAGAGGAATAGCACCAACCATAGGACTAGGGATAAAGTGTTTCCTTTTCAATAAAGGACCAGGACTGAAAGGAAACTGAAAAGCAGAGACACACTGGGATTACGACCCCTGAAATTACATACAGCTTTACACCAAGCTCAGATTTGAGCTGCTAGAGCCTCAAAGGGGTGTCCTCAACTGGCTGAGGTCTAATACAACAAAAGGCTTCCAGAAGCATTCTATCAATTAAGAGAGAAGGTTATAAAGCATTTGCTCTCTATAAATGAAAATGATAATGAAATTACACAGTTCCTTTCTTCCCCTGCTGTCAGCAGACCCTTAGTTCGCTGCAGACACATTACTGCTGCTTTTACAGCTGTGATATGACATGAGGAACCATCGAGGGCTCAAAATGCTCTAGTGAAATGGGGCTGAAGAGCCACTCCATCTCTACACCAGCAAACACCAACTTACTTCAAACAGTTGCTAAGACTTGCCACCAACTGCAACACACAGATCTCTGGAAAACACACCAAGTTCACAGGTTCACATGTGGGGTGACTACTGGGACATCATAAAAACCAAGAGACCTTATTTATACACAGCACCATTACTCACAGGGCCTCCTCATGGATGTCTGTAACTGCCCAGAGGAGCACACAACGTGATTTTCAAGCCTGCCAATCAATCCAGGAGTCACATCTGTGAAAACAGGGAGCACTTTTCTTGACCTTCCCTCACACAGAAGGAAGAGAGCAGAGCTTGTTGTAAAACACAAGGGAATAGGTTTGCACTCTAACAGCTGAGGGGAGCTGTGCTTGCTGTGGTCACTCTGCTGTTGACCTTCTTCCATTTACTGTCCACAGTGCACTCCTCAAAGGTGTGTATTAGATTGGGAGTTTATTATTACTGCTGTGAAGACCTGGGCTCAACCAGGATGCACAGATTTACCCTCAAGGATATATGACAGTGAAAAAGCTTAAAAAAAGGTTCTAAGCAATACAGACCTAGCTGCCACAGCAAACCCACAAGGATCCCAACGTCTGAATTAGACTCTTCCTTCTTCACTTAAGGAAAGATATGTAGTTAGCCCAGGGACCTGTGCCAGCTTCCTCTTCAACTCCCCTCAAGTAATGTGTTGGTAAGCAGGACAGGCCTGGTCAATCCTTCTCCAAATAACAGATAAAGCTCTAGACTGACATTTCTACCCCCAAATCTTTTTTCCTTTCTTCCTTTTTCTCCTACCTTGCCCTCACTCTTCCCCACTCCACTGCCATCCTCTTTCTGCTCCTCCACTTACTGGTGTTCCTGCCTTTCCCTTGATGAGTTCCTCAACCCAGGCCTGTCAGTCACAGGCAGCTCTAAGGTGGCTGTCCTTGTCACAGCTTGCTTTCCAAGAGAAGCCAAGGCTGTCCCAGAGCAAGCCTGCTCCTTCGTGCTCCTGCCAACAGCTCTGTAAGCATTAACCACAGAGGGAGGCTCAGCCTGAGCCTGAGCAGCCATTTACCTTCTGACCCAGCAAGGACTCCAGGAGCCACTCAGTGATAAAAGGAGCAGCAGTTCAAACCCATCCCCTGGCAGAACTTCCTACATCAGACACAAGCAGTCCTTCAAACATTTCTTGCACCATTTCTTACCAGCAGCAAGAATATACTCCACCATTTTTATTGAATGAAAACATGACCTCAATGCTCACTAAAACAAAACCTGAGGAAATGGTAAAGTTGGCTCTCTTTTAGTACTGGATTATCCAAAAACTGCAAGTAAATGGTTCATTCTGCAACTGACAAAGTGTCACTACCTTGAGAGCTGTGTCCCTCTCTAGTCGTTTCATGCAATAGGATGCTGTCCCTGACCAGTATCCTGGGGGCAATTTCTTTCCTGTTAAACAGACAAAACCCACCTTTTTCAATGCATCCATGGGCAACTGTAGTGGAGGAGCATCACCCCACGTCAGTCACCACAAGAAGGAACCTCTGTAACTACAGCTGCCATGCTGCCCATGGCAGAGGGTCCCCAGAAGGAAACCAGGGAGAAGACAGAGCTACACACAGGGCACAAAGCAGGCTTTCCATGCAGAATAAATCCATCTGAACATCAACACTGATGAATTTTATCTTAGCAGGCAGTTTGACATCTCTCCTCACTTTCATCACTGGGAAGTTGAGAAACAACTGGATTAAGACACTCGACCTAGAGCTCCAGCAAAGCTCAGTCCCTGAACGTGCCAAATCCCCCACTTGTCTGCCTTTTTCTTTGTTGCCTTCCCAAAGAGCCTCAGCCAGTGTCACCCAGCAACAAGTCTGTTTCTGCTCTCGGATCCCAGCTCCTCAGTGTTGAACAGCCACCTCTTTCTGAGCAGCACCAGTCCTTCCCTCAGCTCACGCTGAAGGCACACAACCATCTTGTTCTGCAGATCACAGGCACTTGTTTGGCAAAAACAGACCATGTCCTCCTCCGACCTCTTCAGTTTCTGTGCACAAAAACACATCTGTGATCCAGCCTGTCTGTGATAGAGGGAATGAAAACACCCCATCAGATGTGCTTAACTCCTGCTACTCCTTATGGCAGTGAGACAGCAGAACCCAGTTACGCTCATCTCTACAGCAAATAAAATACAAAGGAACATCCTATACACTGAGACAGAAAAGCTAAACACTGATTTTCTACATGTGAGCTTGCACTCAGTTTCCCAGAGACAGAGCACCAAGAGCTTATCAATACTTCTACCCCCTCTGCTTCCTAAACAAAAACTTAACCCAGAGACAGTTCTTAGAATTTCATTTTAATACAGGCTTTGCTTTTGGGTGGGTTTTTGTTTTCCTACAGTGCAAAAAGATTCTGTCACTTGAACTCTGCATTTGCCTAGATGATCATAAGGGAGTTTTCCTGAATCCCTCAGCAGTGCCCCATGGAAATGCCCAAGCAGACAACCAGAGACAGGAGGCCCCATCTAGTTTTCTGACAACTTTGCTGAAACCATTTGTCATGAACACAAGACAACATGACCACAGAAATCACCACAGTGCATCAAACACATAATGATCAGGAAGACTGAAGGGAAGCAGACACTGTTTTTATGTTTTCTATGTTTTAAGGGGTAAAATGCTCATTTCTTCACACTCAGACAGAAGTTGGCTGCATGCAAGAAGATAAAGCCAACCCAGAAAACTACCTGGACAATAAGGATGCTGTTGTGCTTCAATTCATATTAATATGATACCTCTGGACAGATGATAAAGGTTGAGCTAATCTGGTCCAAAACAGAGACTGAATCACATAGAAATGCAAGTAATTCAGATAAACCATCTTTCAGATACCTGTGGATTTACTTACTTTTATTTTTAACAATACTAGTTGTCCATTTCCAGCAGCTACAGCAGACATCTTCTAACATACAGCCTTTAAAAAACACAAGTCACTCAGAGGCCAACTAACTCAAACCTTTCTCCTAGTCACAGGATAAAAACCTAGAGCCTGGGGAGGAAATCATTAGCCACTGTGTAGGTACACAGGACAGAAGAACAGAAGGGCTTGCAGCTCCAGGAGCTGTCACTCCTGCATTTGGGTTGCCACAGTTCAGATGTGCCCAGAGCCAGTTCCCTGCCACCTCCCAAACAGCAGACACTGTCTAACAGGACGGGGCTGCTTTCTCCAGTTACCCCAGTGACACCAATCACATGAAACACTGTCTGTATTGGAGCACTCTCTCCACAGCTTGGAGGGGAACATGAGGTACACATCATAACTACATTACTGCTTCTATTTCATTAAATTGACTCGGTTACAACATAGTTTGACACTAAAAACTAAAAGGGCATTTTGGATCTTCAGTCCATGAGAGCATTTAACACATCCTGCAGCTTCAAGGAGAGACCAAGTTCAGTGCTGGAATTATTCTGTTGCCTAACAGTCAGATGTTAGCTCACAAGCAAAGGTGACCCTCTGCCATTTTCTGGTCTATTGAAATGCACCTTCATGAAGGAAGGTGTAATCTAGTCTAGCACAAAATGTCAAGGCTTAGCTAAATGTCAAGGTTTCATTGCACTCTGAAACAGGGTCCTGAAAAATGGCTGCAAGTGAGAGCCAAATTTTAAATACATTTATTGATACTACACTAAAACTCAAAAACAGTAAAAAGACCAAAAAAAGTGAGTAAAATCCAGATTCTGCTAGAAATAAAAATGATTCTTTGTGATTCCTTTGTTATTTTACATTGTGATAACCTCAATCTAATTTGAAGTTCTTAACTGTTAAGAACAGTACTCCAAACTAAAATTTACCAGTAAAGGCCAGATACCTAGGAGGTTGTTGTCTAGTGAACTACAAACAAAAAGAGAGCAGTAAAAGCTGAAACCAAACAAATACCCAATTTCAATCTCCCAAGCAGGAAAGCATTAAAAGCCAACAGAGAAACTGCTGAAACAATGCCACTGTGCTATTCTGACAACTGATACATAAAGCAAAACAATTCCTCATAACAGACAAGTTGAAGACCAGTTCCCAACAATCAGATAGAACTCATGCAAAACAAATACTGCTTGCTTTCTATTACTGCAATTATAATCAATATTAGGTTATTTATTTATTACTTATTGGTTATCAATAGGAAATTGCTTAGGGCTACAAAGATGATTAGGGGGCTGGAGAATCTTACAAGGAAAGACTGAGAGAGCTGGGTCTGTTCAGCCTAGAGAAGAGCAGACTGAGAGGTGACCTTATCTATGTTTATCAATATCTATAGGGCGAGTGTCAAGAGGATGGGGCCCGTGATAGGACAATGGGCAAAAGCTGGAACACAGGAGGTTCCACTTAAACATGAGGAAAAACTTCTTTGCTGTGAGGGTGCCGGAGCCCTGGGACAGGCTGCCCAGAGAGGGTGTGGAGTCTCCATCTCTGGAGATGTTCAAACCCACCTGGACACTTTCCTGTGCAACCTGGTGTAGGGACCCTGCTTTGGCAGGGGGGTTGGCCTGGATGATCTCCTGAGGTCCCTTCCAACCCCACCATGCTGGGATTCTGTGATTTATGCTCTCCTTAGTAAAGCATCATTTCCTTAAATTAAAATAAATAGGGGAATAAAAGAGAGGATTTAAAAAAAAAAAAAAAAAGAAAAGGAAAAAATATGTGTTCCATGTAGCCAGGGTGCTCTTTTTACACTGCTGAGACCCTCAGCAGCCTAAGCATGACCTTTGTCTTGCTACTTCAAGTCCACGACAGATCCCAAACCGAAGCCAAGTGGAACAAGCAGCATCATTGCCACCTGCACAGCCCTGAGAGTGAACTGCCCTTGTCCCCAGCAAGACACCACGCTGCCAACAAGAGCAGAGGGACACCAGAGGGGCTCAAGTGGGTGGAACTGCGGCCATTCAAGATGTCACAGACTGTGAGTAACTGCATCTACCTGCACACACTAACCACACAGCTGGTGCTCCTGTCTTAAGCGTGATTCCATAGCAACTTTTGTTCTTAAAACTAGTTCTGAAGCCTCAAAATCCAACCTGCACTGCAAAACTAGGCACAGCTTCCTCGTTTGTAGATAGGATGTAATATTGCTGATGGACACTGACCTTGAGGGAAATGAGCATTTTGTAGTTTATCTGAATTTTAAAGATATTGGGTCTTCAAACTAACAGTGACACACACCCAGCCAGCCTCACATATCAAAGGATCCTTTGAGGAGCACAGCTTCAGCCAACTGTACGCAGTGATAACCGGGACTTTAAACTGTGCCACAGTGCATCTGCACAATAGATTTATTTCAGGAATAAAAAGTGGTGTGAAGCTGTGCAAAAGCAACCCACCTGTGGGAAACCACTCTGAGCAAGAACCTGGGGGACTGGAGTCCACTCCTCACTCAGGTGAAGCAGAAGCCAGGACCACGTCTAGGGGCACTTCTGTAGACAGTTTGCAAACAGGTTGAGCTTACTTAAATGAGGAAATGAAAATAAATTGCTACCATACAGATTTAAAACTGCTTTGCACAGGAGCTTTCATCCTTAGAGATTCCCTTCAGGAAAATGACATCAAGGTGGACACAAAGTTTGGGCTCATTTATTTTGTTTTGGTTAGTTTGGTTTGGGTTTTTTTTGAAAATGAAGGCAAACTGAACAAAAAGTTGTTAGGAAATAACAAGTGACTGCTTGCAAGTTTCTCACACTATGGCCTGAGTTACTGCAGCTACTCATGGATCTGAGCTCCGCAGCCACAGCAATTTTACCACAGTGTAACAGATGAGGCAAATCTCTCCTCTAGCT
Organism: Caprimulgus europaeus; assembly: GCA_907165065.1. The sequence continues at coordinate 82,669,345 of OU015526.1, forward strand.
TTTATCAAGGGCATTCAGCTAACTCCAAGTGTATCCCACCTGCCTCTCTAAGACTGAAGAGCCTGTTTTGCACCCTTTGTAAATGCAGGTTAAATTCACTGCACCTGGGGACCCACCATCCTCCAGAGAGCACACTGTTAGCTACCCAGATTTATTTCTGCTACAGCTCTGACTTCTCATGCCTTATCCTCACCAGCTGCAGGTGTTGAGCAGGTTCAGACAAAAAGAGTTTGCTACCAGTGTAGCCTGTAAGTAAGCCATGCCACAAGAGGAGAAGGAAGAGAAACTGGTCTATAATGACACCTGCTTCCTCATGGATATCGGAATCTGTGGAGTTTCAAGGCTGCTTTTCTCTTCCTATCTAATTTTCCCAGCTCAAAGTACCTGTTAGGTGACTTGTTAGGAACACCATCAAGTTTCCTCTGTTCCCTCCCTATCATTCATTTGACTAGAGGATTACTATGCCTCTCAGCTACAGTTTAAGTTGCACATTATTTCCAGCATGTTAAAAAGGACACAGTTTTACTAGTAGTATCCCAAGGCAGCTGACACTGCCTATTCCCCTCTGCCTGAACAGAGTTCCTAACAGAGCAGGAGCAGCTAAAGACAGGGTTTGGGCCATACAATGAAGTCATAAATGCCAGCAGGATAAACATTCAGAGAAACTCCTTCCAGAGACCACTGAGTGGAAACCTTCAGAACAAATCAATGCAGTTAAAGCAGTCAATACTGATTCTAAAACCACTGCTAATCCCTATTAAAATGTTCCAAGGCTTCAGTCAGCCCCAAATTCTGCAACTCCTGCTGAAATACACCAATGCTTCAGTTTGCAACACCCAAGCTTTTAAGCTAATCGAAGTCAGGCTGAGCTGCTCTGGCAGAGAGAGGGGCTTACAGCCTCAGTTTGCAGAGTGAGGAAAGCAATAGTTCATTTTCCTACAGCAGACACTGTCCCTGCATTATTGAAACAGGGCTTTGCACTCAGGGACTGCGCAGAGGAACTGACATTTCCTTGTGGCACTGCTCCCTGGAACGCTGTGTAATCAATGGCCATCCCTAAAGCACGTTCCCCACTGCAGCAAGTCACTGCATCACAAGCGTGTGCTGGAAAGAGGGATGAGCAGAAGGTGGCAGCAGAGCACCAGATCCAAAGCTGTCTCCGGTTCACTCATCACTAGGTGCTTGCTGTCAGCTCAGGACACACACTTACACATGGGCTGTACACCTCCACTGAGGGCACAACGGGATTGAGGAGTCATTTCTCACAGCTGCATTATTCTTTGGTAAAAGTGAGTGCCAGAAGAGCACCTTTCTCCTTGAGCAGCTGGCATCATGACAAGGCTTTCTTAACCACTTCAGTGTGCTGCCCACACAGTTCCCTACAGCTATCAGAAAAATAATCCAACAGGAGGGGGTTTGTGCAGTTTGTCAACGAGAAAAGTTACAATAAGCCTTTATCCCTCCAGCTGAAAAGCCAAATTTTAAGTATTTATCTTAAAGCTAGAGTTGGAAAGTGTTATTACATTTTATACAATAACATTCCTGTTTGTTTCTAAAAAGTTCTCTCTTGAGCATATGGCAAACTTCATTTTACTCTTTCCAAGGTTAAAAATATTTCGGGTGAATACCAAGCTACCAAGGTATTTGCAGACTCCACTGCTCATCCACCACAAAACAGATCCCAGGAGCATAACTATTGCCAGATACATCACTTCCTCCATGTCACTGTAAAAGATCAGATTTAGAAGAAACAACAAAATGAAGCAAAATATCCAACACCCTAAAAAGGCCACCAGACTCAAACACACTGTTAGCAGAAGTTACTCAAGTGGCAAAGAGAACAAGGTCCTCAAGATTTCAAATGACCAAGATATTACCTAAGTGCAGTGGTGTCCAGCTGCCTAATGCACCTGCAAGCAACCTTTAAAATCCTATTTTATTATTGATGCAGAGTTGATCAAGTGACCATTTAAATGCCATGATAAGCTGTGCAGAACAAGCACGGGAAGGAACATGAACAGAGGAAAAAGCCACAGTTAGGTATTCACATGTGCACCTGTCCTGCTGAAGCATTAAATGTCTCTCAGCAGCTACAGTTTCAGCCTGCCCAAGCACCAAGCCAAGAACACGGGTCCACACTGACACACAGCCAATTAATTTGGTGCTAAGCACATACATTCAGCTTTTTATCCCAGAACAGTTCTATACATTCACTCTTTGTGAATCAATCCAGCTTTCTAATTTTGCAATCAACTTTATCATCTTTGTTTTATTCCTTTTTTCTCCTCATGAAATAAAGAACTAAAATCCCCATAAAAAAATAAAATCAACACTCATGAGGAAGTAATAAGTTATTCACATCCTATTATTCACATCAACAGACAATGTCAATGACATTCTCATCATACAACTGCAAACCTCTCCCAAATCGCACACACTTCTTCCATGAGATTAAGGAGTTTAAAAAAAAAATCATGGTACAACCATCCCCTCACCAACAATTAATGAAATTATGAGCAGACACTTACTGAATAAGACAGTCTGGTTTCTTGAAATATTAGTAACTTATTACTGAGCAAAATGAAGCAACTGAAACATAAGATGGGAAACAAACTACTAACTAAGCATGGGATATTCTTTAAAAAAAAAAAAAAAGAGTTAAAGGGTAAGGTACACAGCATAGCAACCAACACTTATTAATACCTTAATTATCAGTGGTTTAAAATAACTTAGCTCCACCACCACCACAGCTACAGTTTCCTGACTGGTTAGAGATAAAAGACAATTATTCAGAAGCCATTTCTTGCCCGGGCTTGGTGTCTGGTTTTGTGACATGACAGGACCCCAGCTCTCAGCAGGCTGGCAGGGACCTGCGTTCCCATTTAACCTTCAGTCCCCAACACAGCCCTTTATCAGGGAAATGTTGCACTGGAGCCTCACACAAATGACTTTGCTTCCCCTTCAAACACAGGCTTGGACACAGGCTGGGCACTACCTGCAGGTGTTCTGTGCTGGAACTGCCTCAATGTGGGAGTCCAGCATAAGGGACATGATCAGTAAGATACACTTAGTTCTTTGGTGGTCAGGAACTACACAGTAGATTAAATAGCACAATCTAATTAAAATAAAATTACAAAGTAGAAAAAATATGAAAGGCATTTCCTTAAAAAAATAAGTTAATAACTCCGAAGTGATTTTCTTAAATCTCTGTCTTCAGGAGGTTCAACTGACTCACATGCCATTTAAGTCACACTCTCAAACACCCAAAAATCAACTTGGTCATCACCGACCACCATCCCCAAACCCTAGAAAACCATTTTCAAGCTGATTTTATACCAATGACATAATTAAAAATAAACAAGTAAATAAATAAACAGAATGCATATGTTTGGAGAGAGCAGCCCATCTTTGAGAGCATATCCCAAAGACTGAGAGTATGAGTTTTAAAGTAAATGTTTTGACAGTTCTCCCATTACTTTTCTACTCAATCCATGTGCAGAAGTAAATGAAACTTCATTTTAGCTGAGCATGTGCTTTCACATCAACATGGTACTTATATAAACACATAGATTTGGATTTTACCTATAGCCCTTGAAAACTTCTGTCACATACAACTCCAATTCAGTTCCTGTTCTTTTTGGCAATAATTACTTCACTAGTAATAATTTATTAGTAATACTTTGATGTGCCAAACTGCCAAGGAGATATGGAAAATATCCCATGTCATACACGGATAAAAGTTACCACCACATATTGTTGAGGACACCCTGCAGCCCAGAAGGCCACACAGAGGCTTAAAGGACCACTCTGCTTCCTTCTAACATTGCCATGATGTTACTACACCAATTAAGCTCTCAGTACTGTCAGAGTTTGTGCCATTTGCAATTCAAGCAGAAATGGTTTGAAGATGAGCAAAAGATGGTCTGAGAAGTTCCTGACAAGGAACTAGACAAAGTAGACTCAATTCTTACACTAACAGATGTGACTGCTGTGGTATTGAGAGCAGTGTTTGCAGACTGTCTAACAACTTAAAGGATTAGGACAAGTTGCTGGTTATTGTACCAAACCTCAAACACCTGCAGTGCTTGGAGTCTATCTGAGCCTAACAACCTAGGCATATTAAAATAACCCAAAACCCAACAACAACAAAACAAACTAAAATCCACACTGTGTGCAGAACAGATTATTTTAAGGAAATTCTTACCACCATTTCACTGAAAACCTCTAGAACACTCATGCTCTGGAGAACAGATTCAAAAAGTTGAAACCAGAGTTGAAACCAGAGTTGAAACCAGAGTTGAAACCAGAGTTGAAACCAGAGTTGAAACCAGAGTTGAAACCAGAGTTGAAACCAGAGTTGAAACCAGAGTTGAAACCAGAGTTGAAACCAGAGTTGAAACCAGAGTTGAAACCAGAGTTGAAACCAGAGTTGAAACCAGAGTTGAAACCAGAGTTGAAACCAGAGTTGAAACCAGACAAACAGGCTGCTGTGTCAGAGACAAGCTCTGTGCCATCCCCATGGAAATGCACCCAAAACAGAACAAGTCACAAGGCTCTCAATGCAAGGGACATTTCATGGTCCTGTGCCTTTCAGCACAAGTTCTCAATGCACTTGGAAATGAGCACTTGGCTATCAATTTCTCACTTCTCTAAACAGAATTTATAGGTGAGCAATGATTTTCTGTGAGATTCAGTTTGCGTTGGCATCACCTGCCCCTTCCCACCCCTGCTCACTACTGAGCAACGGGGAGTGGTTTGGCTCCACGGGATGAGGCTCTGTCCCTGTTTTGTGATGCATTTTCTAAGCTTCTACACATCAAAGTTATCTTAGAGATCAAGCAGCTACAAAAAAGGTAATGTCTGAAACAAAAGACAGGAACAACATGTAATGCCAAAAATAAAACACCAGAGGAGTACATTAATTTCTCGTGCTAGAGAATCAATAAATGCTTTTTCACCACGCTCCTGCATCATTCAGCACACGAAATGGATGGAGTGCCTCAGTAAGAGCTTGCTATTTCATCTTCACTTTTTAAACCCAGCTGTGACTACACAGTTATTCATTTCCAGATGGCTTCCTTTGGAAGGCTAATACCTTATAAATAAAGCCATACTGATGACAGCAAGAGAACTGACGAGACAAACAGCTACTGCAAGAGCTGGAATGCACTGGAGGAAGGATTTCTGGCTTTGGTACACAGTATTCTGCTGGTTTGTGTTTTGGTTTTGGTCTTGATCACATGCCCATATTCAGCACAACACTTCTACTGCAGCAATAGCTGTCCATATTCTTTAGTATCACTATTCTCCTTTTTGAACCTTGTATTTCCCCTCTGTAACTTAAAAACACATCCCACCTTCTAGGACAGCAGGCTTCATCTGTCCCACCCCAGCAGCTGGAACAGAGGTGGTGGCAGGAATTCCCCTTCATTTAGCAAGATGCAAGGGGTTGACCTCAGCTCCAGGAGGGACAAGGTTGGGAAAGAGAAAATGCTGAGGGTTATTAAGCACACAGAGCCAGTATCCAGCTTCGGAAATCCCCTGAGCTGGAAACAGCTGGAGGCTGGGAGATGACTCAGGGGAAGCATCAGATCTGCTTGCCCTGTTCCTACTCTTCCCCCAGCCCAGGCTTTGGCTATCACGGAGGAGAAAACACTGAGAAACACAGGCCCTCAGGTCTGATCTTGAAATGCAGCTTTTATGGACTATAAACAGGGATACAGAATCAAAGAATCATTAACATCTCCCATCCAGCTGTCAACTCCTCACCACCACGCCCACTACACCCTGTCCCCGAGTGCTACATCCACACGTTGCCTGAACACCTCCAGGGAAGGCGACTCCACCGCTTCCCTGGGCAGCCTGTTCCAGAGAGGATCTGATCACCCAGAACATGTTTATTTCATTGCATGCTTTCAGACTCTCTGAAGAGTAAGGCAAGCAACAGTGCCATCAATTAACAGGGGATTTACAGTTTCAAGACTATCACTACCACTAAGGTGCTTTTAAAAACAACACTTAACAAACCAGAAAGAGGAATGAGAACAAAAAAAAGAGAGTTTTGTAAATTTGTGGCCACATCAGAGGTTGTCATCTCCAGACAGACAAACTCCTGCTGCAGAGTGATGAGAAGGCAGGGAGCAAACAGCAGCTCCCAGCTAACCCTGTCATGCACTCACATACAGACCTTCTCCTCAAGGGGAGGATCATTCCTTCCTCCTCTGAAAACACCATCTGAGCTCTCCTGCATGGCGCTGCTCTGCCTTGGATGGCTTCTGTCACTTGGTTTCTGTCATTTGGTTTCTGATATGTTTTAGGACAGGTGTCCAACACTGAACATTATTTATAGAGGATCCTACATCAGACTTTTGTTTCAGTATTTGTCCAATTCTTAAAACAAGACAAAATTCAGGTTTTCCAGTCGCTACTCCAATTTGGAATATTAATGTCCAGATATCATTAAGTGTTTTCCTTGAACAGTGACCCATGTGGACCCCAGCAGCTTCTGTCACTGCATCCTGCCTCACACCTACCTGCAAGTCATTTCTAATGTCAGAGGGTGCAGCTGCAGGCTCTCAGCATCTCCATACCCACCCACCACAAGTCCTACACCACTCAGAAGGCACTGCTTAGTTGCTACGAGTTTATTTTTATTATTCTACTATTTGCATTAACTTAAAAATCTCTTCTAGAAGAAAATATAAACAGACTCTTTAGAAAGTATCCAGTTCCCAATCTAAAAAAAAAAAAATTGTCTGTTTATGTCTAAGCTCTGAAGAAAAGAGGTAAAATGCAGCAGAAAGTGTCTATTACCTACTACTGTGCAGGATTTTATCCAAGTGCTTTGAATTTTTACTGAGCTACATCAGCTGACTCCCCTCTGAGAATTTTTAGAGATTCATTAACATTTGCCAATCTCAAACCATGAATACAGCCTTTGTTATATTTAACACACACTTACACATTCTATACCCACTCACATGCATGTATATATACACACACTACCATATTTTTTTTCATTAAAAAAGTTTGGCCAAAAATACTACTTGCACAGCTTTGATATTTAGAATACAAAACTTCTTCCCTGTTTTTATGACCTTTTTGGTTAATATAATTACTGCTACAGTAGATCATAATTTGTTCTCATGGCTACAAATTAACGAGACAAATTGCTATGACACTACAGTCTGAGCAAAACAAGAGCAGACAATGAGGCAGCCCAGCTTTCATCAGCTTCTTTAGCTAAAAGGCTCCAAGTACACAAAGGAAATTAAAATTACTTCCTCTACCTTTGCCTTCCCACCTATGAACCACAGACATTGCAGTCACAGCTGGCTATGAACACTACAGAGCAGGTTTGCAGTCACTAAAATACATGCACTGTGTGCCAGCCCTTCCTCTCCTTCCCCCTACCCAAGTAAACCTGGAGAACAGGTTCTTTGAGGGGGTCAACAGCTTGCTTATGTCCCAGCTCATTACAAGCTTTATGTTCCTAACCTGAGGTATACATTGGGGCAATATTTTGGTACCTCAGCTTGCTCACTTTTAATAGATTAAAAGTTTGAGGGGATGATACCTTTATTTATTATTTCATGCCATTTTAAAATAGTCTAGGGAAGCCAATAATTTATAAAACCAGAGATATTAACTACCTGCCACTGATACTTTATGAAGGAAAAACCCTCCTCTATCCAGTACATCAAAGAGAGATGAGAGAGAGTTCACCCCCAAATGTGTCAGTGGAAACCCTTGCACCATTAACACCTGTATCTGACACAACCTCGCTGCCAGTTCATTTGGCACCGAGCCTTGAACCAGGGCCAGTGACACCACAGCCTTCAGAGAGAAGAGAACACACACGAAGCACTCCGACAGGAGACAAATGGGCTTTTTTAAGGGGAACTTAGAGACTGAAGAGTAAAATTTCTGCAGCATAGAAACACACTCAAAGGTAGGCACAAACCTCAAAGGATCAGTTTGGACACCCCCAAATACTTGTTAGTGTTTGAAACCCTGGTAAAGTTGCATACCTTGGCCCCATCTTCAACCTCTACCTGTGCCAGAAAGAGCACTGCAATGTGGATGGAGAAAAGCAGAGGCAGCAATATTCTGCATTTATATTGCATTTAGGATGGTTACTACCTACCTTCCAGCTTTTACTCACAGCTAACTAGAGGTAAAATAGTTTACTTATTCTCATTGAACACTTGAATGTGACTGGACTGTAGTGTCCCAGTAACACACTGGGCAGAAGATGGAGCATTGCCTCTCAGGTTTGTCCAGCTGGAGAGGAGACCAGTTGGAGGCAAGGACAGTGTAAAGCCATTGAACTGCTGTTTCCAAGAGACACCAGGGACTATCATCCTTGCTCAGTTCACAAGCTGTTCAGTGCTACGGGGATGTAAACATCTGTAATGCTGCTGGATCAGCTTTATGGCACAACTGCAGGACTGGTCCTCAAGGCAGCTCTCTGCTGGTCTTCAAACATAAAGGAAACACGGAATGCCAAAAAGCTACTGGCATCCAACTTATTCCTTGGAGCAAGTTTATTTTCCCCACTTCTATTTCACCTCTTAACCCAAAGCCTCATCCAAAGCTGCCTATTTAAAATCATTTAAAATAAAATATCAACAGCCCCTGACACACACTAAAGTACATTAAAGGATTTGCAACCAATAATTATCTGAGATATTTCAACGAGGAGCATATCTTTAAAAGCAGCTCTGCAAAGTGGCCAGACCTATGTTTTCATCTCTCCTGGCACAATAAGGAAACTGCAAAAAAAGTGCATGAGAACAAAGTCTTTTCTCAACATATGTTTATAAACAGAATGTAAGAAATTTGTCTGGCTGATAAGAACCACCCATTCTCTCACTGGGAAAACATTGTGCCCTTTGGACTGCTGTGCTTGTAGTAAAATAGAATAAATAAGGTTTTGGCATCAAGGCTAAAACAGATTTAAAAAGAAATACAGCAGACAAACTGTTGCTTTTTGCAGTCAATGCTCCACATGTCATATTCTACTTCATGGCTGGAAAGTGAGCCACAGAAAGGCTTAGCACCATATTAGACACTTCCTCGGGATTTATACTCTGGGCTTGTCTTAAATAAAACAAAGTGACTTGGGGAGATCTTGGCTTAAAGCAAGTGCCTTCTTCCTTTTATTTTTACACCCAGGGAAAGAGAAAAGAAGAAGAACAAATCAGAAGAGAACAAGCTACAGAAGGGTCATATACAATCTGCTTCCCCAACAGTGAGTGCTCCTCGCAAGAGATGCTGCTTTGCATCCCCAGTTTCTTCCCAGCTACTCAACTGAAAGCTCTTTCCAAGCGTGGCTGCACAACATCTTAAACCAGCTGACATTCACTGCCAGGGCACCACTCAGCCCTTGGCCAACACACCCAGCTTCCCACTCCTCCTGCTGCCAGTCTAGCTTCAGACCTCATGCTGGCCACCCAAATGATCCTGCGTGCATTTACAGCCCATTACCTGCAATTCCTGATGGAGCAGTCCCTCCTCAGCTGTACTGAGCTCAGTGGCTCCAGCATCTGAAACTACTGCCATATAAAAATCAATAGCAAGAGTGAAATACTTCTAAGTCTTCATGGGGACTGTGGCATTTCTCACATTCTGTAGCCGTGATTCCCAAGAAAAATCAACAGAAAATAGCCATAAATTCTCCATGCCCATTTGGTTATGAGAAAAATGCTCTTTTCCTTGCATCTTGCAACACAGGCCAGATCAGAATGGATTAACTGTGCAGAAAATGAACCTCTTGCATTCCCACAGAGAAACACAAGGTGGCAAAAAGCAGTGCAAACCCACCACACACCGTGTCCTTCCTGCTTTTAAGGAACAGTCTGAAGTCTAAGGGCAATTTATTCATTATGCCCATTTCAGCTTTCACATTCCCTGAAGCTGCCAAAAAAGCACCATTTAAGTAAAATGCTATACTGTTTTGTTTTTTCAGATGTAGATACCTGTTCCTTAGAAAATTTTAACAAGCACATGATAATACCAACCTAAAACCCCTGTACACCGAGGCAGAAGTTAGAGACAGGCACTCTGTCCCATTTTTAAGCACAGCACAAAAAGTAAATATTAAGCTACGGCAAAGCAACTGAAGGGAACGGAGGAGAACAGACAAAACTATGACTTTTCACAGGATGGTTTGGGTTGGAAGGGACTTTCACAGATCATCCAAGTCCAACCCCAACACCCCTGCCACAGGCAGAGACACCCTGTGCTGTGTTTGTGCCTACAAGCATTTCAGACAGAGCTCAGGAGATGGCATTTAACTTTTCCTGTGCACTAAGCAAACCAAGAAGAAATCCTCAAGACCTGCATCCACTTTAAGGAGTGAAAAAAATATAAAATAAAGATAAGGTGCAGACATTAAAATCCTTCTGTCAGTTCTAAAACTTCTATTGCTCACTGTAAAAATCTTAGTACAAGCCAACACTTGCAGTGTTTCTCACTAACAATGGAGTTACCTAAAGGAAAATACCAGCAATGGACTGTGACACACTCCAATAGCTAAGGACTCCGAATCTGCTTGGATTAGAGGTCACCTCAGGCTCAAAAACATTTGTAAAGAAGATAAAATATTCACACTATGGAAAAACAAAACAATTTTCCTTTCCTCAGACAACCTCTTTACCTATATGCCACCTTTACTTAGAAGAATACCAGTCCTGGTAACCACCTGGTGTAAAACAAGTCTTCACCACTTTTTGAAATAAGAGGAGAAGTAGTCTTGCATTTGTTACTGAGCACCTACAAATCAAACCTCCCAACAAATGCAAACTGTGGAAGCATGCCATATAATAAAGTTAATCAAAGTAATTCTCTGGGTGAAACCAGGCTGTAGAGCACAGCCAATTCCCAACTTGCCAAAACAAAGTGGAGGATCCAATTCTGTATTCATTTCAGTAAATCAAATATTTACCAATGCTTGTAAGTCTAGCTGTCAGGACTAACCAGCGAGTCAGTTTTAAACTAACCTGGCATTATGCAGCTCCTTTCCAACTCTTCTAAACCAGAAAACATAGAATAGAAAAAGAAATTACATCTCCTCTTTGCTCCAGTTCCAAAACCTGACTCCTCTTTGGTACTTGAATTCAGCATGCAGAATTACCCTCAGTTCTACAGAAACTGAATCCAGCAAGCATGGCATTTTTTCCCCCAAAAAAATTACAGTTCTTAACACTGGCTACTGTTAAATTCACCCAATAGTCTTTAGTATTCTTTGCATGAAACAGAAAAGCCAATTGCCAAATATCACAATCCCTCAGTGCCTCTTACAAGCACCAGAGGACCCTTTAAAAGTTTACTGGCACAAATACCAACAGCACACTGTCAAGCTACAGAATTTGCCAGATGTTTAAAAAAACCCAAGAGGACACAGCGAGCACAGGTGCAACTTGTGTCTTCAGGAATCCAGGAGAGATGTTTCAGCAGAGAAATTCCACCGACAGGGACTCTGCACCACCGCTGACCCATCACAATTCTACAATGTGGCAGCAAGCTGGGCTGAGGATTCCCCTCACTGCTCTGTGGCACTTGCTCAGGCTTTAATACCTTGTTTTCCAGAGAGATCATAGGCAGAGGTTATATAAGAGCTTAGAATATGAGTGTGGAGTAAAAATCATAATGGCTAAATAAGCTGAGCAGGTAGCAGTTGCACACTATCCTACACAGTGCACTAGTTCACAAAGGGATGGATACACACAAAAAAGAAGCCTAACAAGAAAAAAACAGGGCAGGGGCAATAGGGAGAGTTTTCATGCCAAGAGAGTAAATAATGTCTTTTATATTTATCTTATAAGTCATTCAGCATGGACACTCCTACTGCCTAGCTGTGGAGCTGGAAGAAGTTAAAACCAATAGAGAGAAGTCCTGTTGAGGAATTCACCTGCTCTCCAGTGTCACTGCTTAGCTCTGTGAACGTTATTTGCAGTGCAAACCATTGCAGTGCAGCACTTGAATGGATCAGCATTAAAAAATATATCTATAAATCACCTTAGAAAGAGATAAAGCTTTTTTTTTCCCACTCATTTTTCCTGCTCACCACAACAAACTCTTCCCCCTGCCTCCCCAGATAGAATTCTATTTATAAGAGAGCACCTGACCTGCTTCACTTGGGAGTCAGAGAGCAGACACCACAAGTTCTCCTTGGCACCCCGAGCTTTGTCTTTGCCCACAGATGGCCAGAAAGCCCCTCCAGTGAGATCTGCTGTCCTGTTGACCACTTTGACAGCTCTACATTTTGTCATGGTCTCACAGTAGCTCTGCTGCATTGCAATGCACTTGTGTAAGCTCACTAATGAGGGAGTGGAGATGTATGGAACCTGGCTTTTTCCAAAAAAATGGTACTAGAAATAAGATGTATTTTACTCAGAGAAGTCAAAAAAATAGCTTCTTATGTCCCTAATTTAAGAGTCCAGTGTTCCTCCATTCTTTGTTCCTCCATTCTTTGTCTCATAAAACAGTTATTCCATCCATAACTGTTTTAATTGGATTGCAAAGAGATTCTTTTATCTCACCTAAATCTTAAGACACAACAAATGTCTCCCAGCTGGGAGGTCTGGCAGATTTCACCATTCAGCTACTATTTACAGAGGTTTTTCTTTCTCTGATGTTGAAAAGCCATCAGGATGGTCATTAAGAGGTTCCAGGCAGATTCTCTTGTCAAGTTGAATTTTGAGCACCACACCAGTTGACTCAGTTTCTAAAAAAAATTACTGCACCTCTCAGCATTTTATCAGGTCCTGTAGCAACTGCCCTCGTTCAGGATCATCGAGAAAGACAATGGGGCTGTGAACAGCCAAGCCAGAGACAAGAAAGCAAAAAAAGAGGGTGATGCCTGTTCTGCTGCCTGGCTCCATGGAAAGCTGGGGAGAGCATGTGCCAGCAAAACCCAGGAAGCATCTTTCATCAAAAGCTTGAAGCATAAAAGGCAGGACAGCATTTCCCTGCTGCACAGCACAACCCTGCTCACCCTGGGACCCGCCAACAGCAAATAAACCCTTTGTTCTGTGATATCAATGATATCCACACACACAGGTCTGATGGCTGCGTCCTTACTGTCCTGAAGAAGCAGCAGAGAACACCTACCTCATTTCAGGCAGGACAAAGGCTCAGCTGAGCCCTGGGGAAGTCTGTGTGGACACAGTTCCTATTTCCACTGGTACCTCTATGGTCACACAGGCTACAAACGTGTGTTTTTCAAAGGCAAGGCAAAACTGTCAAGAACAGTGACACTCTGAGAGGATGCCGACCTACTTTGAACATCCCTGACCTCAGCATGTTGTTTGGCATTTGCCTACACAAACTGTTCACTCTCAGTATCATGTTTAAAGTCCTTCACTGAGAGCTCAAACTCGTGCATATGGCTTGATATGGGGAAAAAAAAGGGGAAAAAATAAAAAGTTAATCTATGCCTCAAGAAGCACTGTGGCAGGTTGCTTGACATGGTGGTGATGCCGTTTATAGAACAACACCTGCTTTACTAAGATGACCCCTGAAAACTTCCAAAGGCATAATATAAAATTGGATTATTATTCCCATAAAAGTTAGAGGAATTTTCTATTTCTCAGCAGCAGTCTCTGTCAGCTTCTGACAGAAAGGAAATAGCTAGAAAGAAGCAATAACGCACTGCAGATGACCATGCAGACAGACAGGACACGACATGTTTCCCAGAGGAAGCTCCTAGCTACCTTTCAGAGACCCAATAGCATGTCAGATGTAATAAACCAAATTGCCTGAAACAAATCAGTCTAATTTAATCTTTCTGTATCATTATGGCTGTTTCCCCACCATGTATCCTCATGTAGCCCAGGAGACAGAAGCCTATACAGACAAATCTGTATTAATTTTAGTTACCCAATACATGAGGTATTCAGCAAGCATTGCATCAGTTCTATTTTTGCTTGGTAAATCTAACTAGTGCACAGGTACTCACTGCTGATTTATTACACACTTTTTACCAGTCCCAAATAACTGCCTAAGAAACCCCCCAGTAACACAGAAGCTGTGCACTCCTGTTATTTCCCACGCGGCCGCGTCTCTGCTGTACAATGCATTCTAAGCTCATCTCATGGACTGAAGGGAACCACTCCCCTGGAGCAGGATGCACATCAGCCCACAGCAAGGATCAGCTCTGCAGAGGGCACCCCAGCTCCTTCCAAGCCTGGTGGATCATCCCTGCTCTCAGGCCTCCACACCAGCATCCAGACAGCAGGGAAAGTCAATGTCAACAAATATTAGGAAATACTAACATTTTTATAGGACAATTATTTTTTTTAACCAGCCTTTCTGAAGATTCTCCCAAACACCTCTGTGTCACCAACCCTAAGTTTTAACAGGAATTACTCCATGTAACCATTGCTCTCCCATCAGCCTACACTCTACTGATGGATTTCACAGCCTACAGCATTTGACAAAAAATATTCCTGAAAATTATAATTGATCATCAGTGATCAAAATAATAATACTAAATGGCATGACAACTGTTGCCAACAAAATACAGCAGGGTGTGCTTTGAAGCTGATGTGTGGGTGTCACCAGCAGAAGCTCAGGAACTTTGTCAGCAGCATATTTACTTCCCAGGGCACTGTCAGCCCCTGCACACTCACAGAACCAGCTGGCTGTTTAGACATCAGATACCTGTGTAGCTCTCTCACAGTTACTAAGGAATATCAGCTCCTAGAAATCAGATGCGACACACCTATCAACTTTATTAGCAGTGTTTAAAGCAGACTTTCCAGTGAGCAACAGTAAAGTCAGCAACACCTCATCTGACCTCAGGCAGTCTCTGGGGCAGAAGGAGATTTCAAGCACGATACTTACGTATTCCATTCGTCAGGTTGTTATTATTCCTACTACTGTTTCAAGCAGATAGTAAATACATCCTAGACAACCACTTAAAACCAGCTGCTTCTCTCTTCTCAGTCCAGATGTCACTTGATAATGAAGGATTAAACCCCAGCACAGGGATGGCAAGCAGAGTTCAAGACTCCCCCCGCCCACAGCTCCTTCCCACTACTGAAGGGTGCAGCATGTGTCACCTTGGAATAACCTACAGCCTGCTCGAGGAGGGCCACAAACTCGTCACCTGCACGCTCAAGGGTGGCACTGCCAATCAGAGAGGCACAAGGACTAACACAGGGTGGCATGTGGTTGACTGGCATGGGTTACAGGGATGAAAAGTTAAGAGAGCAGTGCAGAGTTTCCCATTAGATACCGGTGTCACTCCAGAAGAGCATGAACAAACACGAGCTTGATGATTTTACTTCTTTCAATCATTCAGTAAATAAAAGAAGGTTTAATCTATTGGGTTGTGGTTTGGTTTTTTGTTTTAAGAAAAAGAGGCAAATATTAAATAGGTACTCAAAGAAATTAATCACCCATTCCTTTTCAATCTGAAGTGAAATACCTTTTGCAACATGCTGGCCATTTAAATGTCAATTCTTCATGTCCCCTTCTGTTACTTACCTAAAAAAAAAAAGAAAAGAAAATTAATGTATTTTTCCTTTTAAGTTCTTAAATCTATCATGAACATATACTTTGCTCTTTGCTGCTCCCCTGTAAGTTTTCAGTAGTTATAAATTAGGTAAAACTATTAGGGTGATGGGTTTTGGTTATATTATTAGTTTAGACATGTTTCCACTTTGCTTCAGCTAAACATTCAATAATTGAATTTAATAGGTTTTTTTCTTATTATTGCTTTTTTCCTCCCCAGTTAATGATTTCTAAGCATAGCTCTTGATGCCCTCAATAATTAGATTTCCATATTCTGTGTGTTTACTTTGGAAGAAGTCCTAACTGCCATGGCAGTAATGGAAATATAGAACACCCAGCAAAAGGACCCCAACATGGTCTCAGCACAGAAATTAGTGCAACTTTTTACCAGCTCCTGGCAAGAGAACACACTTTGAGCAGAGCACAGGACAGCAAACCATGAGACTCCACTGACAGCCTAAGCCCATGAAGTGGGGTACAGCTTTCCCACCCATCTCCACAGGATCTGTACTGTAAGCACTGAGTTTGTTTTCAGTTCTGTCAGCCTCCCATGGCTCTGGAGATTTAACAATGGCACTTAACAGCAGGTGCCACTGCCTGTCTGACAAACCAGTTACTGATGAAAGAATAGGGAAAAAAACACCAAACTTGCTGTCCACACTGCTTGTCTCTTCACTCACTCACTACCCAATAATGTCACCCTACCCACTGGCCCTCCCCTCACCTCCCAAGCCATCAACACCAGTTCAGAAGTTGATGCTCCCTTCTTGCTTTTACTGTTCTTCACTTTAAAAAGGAATGGGTGTAATCATGGCTTTCCCTTCCAAACTTCAAATTCTTCACAATAACTGTGTCAACATCCAGAAACAGCCAGAACTGCTAATTCTGAAGTGATGAAGTTGAGGTTACCACAAGAGGTTGGAGTTGTACTTGTCCAAACGATAAAGAAAGCCATGTGTTCTGCAGCCCTGTCATTCCCTACACTGCACAGACACAGTTTTGGTTCCTTACAACAGCAACTCCTGTTCTAAAGCACTTCTAGCAACGACTGCAAGTTACAGCACCACTTCTGTGACAGGACAGACAGCTGAGGAAAAGGATTTGGCAACACTAGCAAGCAGCACACAACAGCAAGGACAGAGACAGACTGAGCAGCACACATGGTTTGCCAAGCAGGAGTCCCACTGGGCTGCTGCCTTCAACACCTCAAGGTGGTACCTGCAAATTCAAACTTGGGTTTGGTATAAGGCTGGCTGAGTTGCTTTATTTTAGGGTTTGTGTTTGCTTCCTTGCTTTGTGAGGATCATATCTTTTTGCTCAAGGGAAAAAGGACTAAAAACATATCAAAATCAAAACCTGTAAGAGTCTTGAAAGCATTTATTCCTGGGAGGAAGAGCTGTAATGGTTTTATCAATTGTTAAGTGAAATACCAGCAAAACAACAACACTAATCAACTCAAATTTCATCTGGAAAACACCAGAGCAACAGTACACACAAGCCCCCAAAACCAGTAAAAGAACCCTCCAGTCAGGAGGAGCGAGAGCAGCACATGAACAACAAGCTCACAGTTATTTCCACAGAAACATGATTTTCTATGTCATTACACACTGCATACGTTTTCAACAAATTATTGTGTCCTGGTTTCTAGCTGAGATCTGAGAGCTGGTTTCTATTCAGCAGCTCTGACAGCGCTGGGGGTTGGTTTCAGCTGGGATCTGTTATGAGAGATACACTGATAACACACCAATGTTTTCAGTTGTCACTGGGAGTTGAAGGACTTTGTGCTTTGCCAGTCTGCAAGATCTCAGGGGTGAGGAATATTGCAATGGATCAGCTCCGTGGGCACTGGGCTCTGCCAAGGGGCTGTTCCATCTCCTGTTCCCCATGGGCAGGAGATCCATGAGGGGCTCTTCCTCTCTGGCTCTCTCTGGCTCTGGCTCTCCCGGGATTGCGGTTTTGGGTCGGGATTGTCGCTGCTCCGGGATCGTTCTCTGGGAACGGGCCGGGCTGGGTGGGTGGGTGCTGAGCAATGGCACTGGGGGTCACTCATTGGTGTATTTTATTATCATCATTCTTATTTTAATATAATAATTATTTTAAGTTTTATTTTATTTCAATGATTAAGTTGTTCTCCTCTCACCCTACAAGTCTCCTTACCCTTGCCCCCAATTCTCTCCCCCATCCCCTGTGGGGAGGAGTGAGTGAACAACTATGTTTGGCTGCCAGCCCAGTGAAACCACCACAGCTTTCCAAATCAGCCCTGTGCAACAGGCAGCCACAAGCTCAGAACCTCCTGGATATCTTGTCCTCCCCTTTCTCACTCAGGAGGATTTACCCAGAGGCTGAGCACCCGGATGGGGAAAAACCTCCAGCACAGCCTGGAACTAGCCCGCAGGTTGTAGTCCTCCAGCGGGACTACACAGGCAGAAGCATCTTCCCTCACATCTAGGTGACAGCACTTGTTTTTCTCCGTAACCCACACAAGGAGACTGGGAATTAACCACATGTTGTCAACATCTGCAAAACTGAAACACACCTCAGGTCATATTTCTCCCATCCACACAGCAGCCACTCTTCAACGACTTAACGGCATTTATTATTACTTCTCTCCTATACCCAAACTGAAAACAATCTTCACAATTTACAACACATCCTCTAAGAGGTATGACTTTCTCAGATGATCCTTAAACTACCCAAAATACACCCTTACAGGCACCAATTCCAAAAAGAAAACCACTTCCTATTGCATCCTTCCCACCACTTTTGACATCTGCTGGCTTTTCTGATCTTTTCTTAACCAACACCACGAGTTGAAAGTGATAAGAAATTAAGGTGAAACCCGTCACAACTCAATAGCTATCACATTCAATCAAAATCTCCTCTGAATTTCTTTCAAGCACAACGCCATACTTCCCAGCATTATGCTTGCCCAAGCTTTCTCAACTATTTCAAGACAGAAATTTCACTTTTTCACAGAGTATTTCACACTGAACAGAGTGTACAGGCTCAACATTAATTCTGCCTGTACTCAACTAACTTTATTTTAGACTGAATTTTAAATCACTGCCAAATTCAGACATCTACTGCACAAGTTCTGCTGCTTCCACCTCCTGTCAGCCTACTCTGATGCCTCTGAGCAAGTGCTTTTTTCTTCTTCCTGGCAGAACTCGTATTATCATGCTCTTCCAAAGCAGAAAATTCTGTTCCTCTAGTCCATATGCATGTACACATTTAGCCTTTTTCAAAAGAAAAGTAACTGCCAGCTACAATTCATACTTCTCCAAGCTATAAGCCCATTCCAGAATTTATAAAACCATTATGTTTTAACTACAAGATGTAGTTAGCTGGGTTTAAAATGTATTTTAAACAGGTATTTTTGTCCTTAAAATGACAACTCAGTGTATTATTGCCATCTGACTAGAACTATCTGATGAAACGTGCCAGCTTTTAGGTGTAGTTCATTTCCCACCCCCATTCCCTTTTAAGATGAAGCATGGCTCTCAAGGTTAGTAAGAAAACAAATCTATCCCATTCATTGCAGGCACTCTCATTGCTAGTTCTCCTACAGGTGTTTGCAGTGGTTGCCCACATCCCCATTGCACAGGTAACTCTGAGTGACAATAAAAGTCTGAGTGCTGCCTTGGCAGTTTAACAAGTCAGGAGGATCCCACACAAAAAGTACTTGGAGTACTACAGTTAAAAATTATTCCTGTGGCAAAACCTTTGTCCTCTGCCATTTGGCAAGTGTGACACTGACTCCATTGCCTGGGGCTTATACCACAAGGGTGGGAATCAAGACAAGTGCTCCTTGTTGTACATTAAGTGTAACCATCAAAAATGCACATCCCTCAGTTGTCCTTTGCCCTTTCCAGCTGCACATCACAAGCATTCCCCTCAGATGAGGTGTTCATTGCTCTTTTATCAGGGAAAAGCAGTTGTGCAGGAAATGATGATCAGACAGAACCCAAGTGAGGTGACTCACAGGCAGATAATGAATCCCAAACCATTTCTTCCCTGTCACATCCTTCATTTTGCACCTTTGCAACCCAAGGCATCTAAGACTCTCCTGAACCAGGAGCTGTTTAGGGTGACACAGGACTTAAGCTATTAGATTTGTTTGGCATCTCAACCCCTTCCTTCACAGAACACCAAGCCAAGGTCAAGCTGAAGGCACAGTTGCTTCAGGGCAGGTGTTCTCACTGCTCCTAGATTCCTGTAGCTCAGCTACTGACAGGCTTTGCAATTGTCACTAATTCTATTTATAGAATATTTATCTATTTATAATTTAGCAATAGCTCAAGAGCCTGACTTGTCAAAGTAACCCAATTCTGAGCGCTTAAGCACGTGATTAAATGGGAGACAGACGTGGTTTGAGCCTCTACTTGTTCAAAAAAGCAGGTAAGCACATGCTTGACCAACCAAGTTCTGCAACCTGTTGAGTGCATGACCCCATGGAAGAACATCCCCTTGGTAACTCAGCCAGTGCCAAAACATGCAGCAGACCTCCATAAATCTGTTCAAAGAACACTTAAAGTATTAAACAAGTAGTATCTTCCTTCCCTCCTCCCCCCTAAAAAAAAAAACAAAAACAGAAAACAAACAAAAAAAACCCCAAAAAACCAAACAAAAAATTATTTGGTTATGGGTAGCATTCATCACCTAAATCAGCCAAATACAGATTTCATACTTAGATGAGGCTGTAGGTTCAAAGCTGAGGGGACTACATTGAAGATCTTGCTCCAAATCCAGTAAAATGAACATTTGAGCTTTATGATGCCAACACACCAGGCAAGAACCCTTCCTGATCACTGAGCTCTGAGTTATTCTGGACAGACAGACATCTCAGTTTCGTCTGTGGAGCTGCTCCACTTTGTACAGTTAAGTATTTATTGGGCTGGGGAAAGAGGATGCATAACATGTCATGCAGTAGTACAGTAATCAGAATAATTGAGGAGCCATGAAAAACTATGTTCCTGTTTCCTAAGGCACTTGAAGTGAATCCAGCAGTGCTGGTACAAGATATTAACATGACTAATTTGTAAGTCAGGCCCCACCATTTGCATGAAGAGCCAATTATGTCTCCTCACCCTCCCTCCTCTGCCTTTCTCCACAGCATACCAGCAGGTTACCAACAGGACCATCAGAAACACTACTGGACACAGTAACCAGGTCTTTCTCCTTCTCCAATAGTAATTTTCAAGAGAAATACGATACCCAGTGCAGAGATAAGAATTAATGACCACATAAGGACCAGGTGCCACAATACCACCTTTATCCCTGAGTCTAAGCCACACCTTCCTCCCATTTTAGAGCAGGATAAAGATGCAATACATTATGAATTACAGAGGAAATCAGTGTAACAGCTGAAACACTGAGCTTCTTGTGAAATAGGATTAGTGCTAATGGATGAAAATGTCTTGTCTGACAATTAGAAGTGATCCTCCAACTCTGAATTGAATTGTATTAACCAGCAGTTACAGACAGAAATAGCCACGAGACTGAAATCATATTTTGCCTACTACTGCAGAGGACCTGACATGAAAATGGTTTAGTCCCAATCCATGTGCCCTGCCAAACACTGACAAATCTCCTTCCTTCAGGATCATTAGCCACCAAATCACATCAAGAAGAAGCTGCCTTACCTGTGAAATACCCATTCCAAGAGTCAGCAGTGGCTGGTGAAGAGCCTTACAGTGATCCCCCTGTTAACTGCTTCAGCTCTTCCCACATCCACCAAGCAATTGCTTTCTTTGGTTCCATTCTCATTGTGTCTGGTTCTTGCATCTGCTTAGAGCACCTCATGCAAGAAGCAAACACTGGGGTTTGCTTTGTTCTGGTTTTTAAGTTAGAAGGTGATTAAAAACATTATTCCAATCTATAAACTTTTATCCTTCACTGTAACACATCTTGTGTTTACAAATTTTATTTTGAACTTACTTTTAAGAAATGCAGTGTTATTTTTTGCTCTCTTTTCTACAAGGATTTAACTCTCATCCCTTACTTTTGTTCCTTGACTCTTGCTTATCCTGATACCTGCAACTCACTGAGGAAGCAAGCCTGGGAAAAGCTGTATTAAATGTGACCTCATACTCTTCCAGTACTAAACATACAACACTTGGCACAACCATAAGCTCACCTCAGCACTCCTGTGTGGAAAGAGAGCATGCACCAGAAAGTGGATGTTAAACCAGAGATCCCAGCCTCACATCTTCTGGCCTCTCTTTGGAGTTTTCAGCTTTTGAGATAGGATAAAATGCAAGCTTTGGGAAAAAACCTTTAAGAGAAAAACCACTTTTCTGTGGAGAAAGGAATTTTTTCCCCACCAATGGAAGCAATCCCAGTTTACTGACTCCTGCAAGATGCTGCAGGTCCATATGAACTCAAGCTTGGAATGGAAACACAGTTTTAACACCTTCAGACAAAGCTCTGTCACAACACTCAGTTCAGAGAGTCACAATCTGTACTACTGCTTTAATTTTAGATTTTAATAGCTGCACAGGTTGACAGGAGAGGCAAAAGCAAGAAAAACTGCAGGCCTACACTTGTGATAGCAACATCAACTATTACACATCGGGAAGTCGCATGGATCCTCTAAATCACCAAGATCACATCAAGCAGAACTCTGAGCAAGGACAGGAGTAGTGAACTGGCTCAGTTCATCTCAGCTGTAACTCCCATGAGGCACATTTGACTGACTCCAAAGAGCAGTCACACACAGCAAGCTGTAATCAAAAGGACAGCAGACCACAAGAGAGAGTTTATGTAGAGCATGCTGATACTGACTGGATGGTCCTTGGTGGACTTCCTGTGTGCAGGATTTCTCTGACAGGTACCAGCTGCAGAGGAGTAGGACTGCATTGCCTGACAGAACCTTTGCTTCCTATTTTCCAGACAAAAAACACAGCCAGTGAGATCTTACTGTTGCTCAGTTCTTCACCCACTCATAGTGCTTCAAATCCACACTCTGTCACCATTTCTAACATATACAATGAAACATTAAACTCCACAGCATAATAAATATTGAATACAAAGCTTAATGTGTACCCTTGATATCATTATGCACTACCTAAAATATTCATAGTGATACATCCAAAGAAATGTACCTATTTTCCTGCTTAAGTGTTTTCAAACCAACTGGCTCTGCATCCTCCTCTCCAAGAGCTCCACAGCCAGCTCCTTTTTGTCTGGAGCAAACGGCTCCAGCACCCTGGCAGGGCACTGAGTCACCGGGGTCAGGGAGAAGGAGAACAAACCCTGCCTTTGTGCAGGGTCTTTGGAAGGCAGCGAGAACTTGGCTCCCAGACAAAACACTGCCAGGGACAGTGTCAACCGCACAATACGCCCGGTATTCACAGCACCCACCGCATCCACTCCCTCAGCTGACACAGACCTTCCAAGTCTGAAGCTCTTCTCAGTATTTCCAGGTAAAAAACAAAACAAAACCCCAAAAAAACCCACAACAACCTCAAAAGAAATGTACTTGTGTCCATCTGGAGCTTGAACATCACAGAGCCCAATGCTGCAAGCTCTTGGAAGCCATCAGAACTATGTATAAGAACAGCAGCTAAATCAAAACAGTGACTTAGTCTCCTCCTCCTAACCCTAAGCATCACCAAAGATATTGTAACAGCTCTGAATAGTTCACATCCACTGTCTACCTTGGAGCATGGCATTAAGTTTTGTATTAACAGCAAATTAATGGCCTTGCAAATTCCAGTTACATCTTGAGAGTGGGGTGGCAACTCAGTATGTATTTTTTAAAAACTATATAAGCTATAAAGCTGTATTATATTTTATTTCAATTACATGGTGATTACATCAATCTTCTGAAAAGCACTGAAGTGCAAGAGTTTAAGGTCTGGATCCAAGGTACCAATTCAAGTAAATCCAGGCATTAGTAGCAAAGTAATCTATTTAATCCTTTAGGGAAAGGGAGATAGAATATTTCTGCTCCTCCAACACAAAAAAGCAGCAGCAAGAAAGAAGAGCTCATGACATCTTTCTTTGCAGAGCAGCTCTCTCAGTTCTCCTGCCATACCACTGATACATTAAAAATCCATTTGAAACTTCTGCTCCTTGCATAGAGCGGTACTTAATTAATTCCAATTTTGCTTGATGAAATCTATAGATTGAGCAAGAGATTTCACAGGAAAATCTAGAAACTAGTTACTACACCGATGTAAGCCACTGAAATGTCTGTTTTAATGCTACTTTTATTTGGATGCAAGAAGATGTAGTGTTAATAGCATTACCTAGAGGAAACAAATACATGAAAAATAAGGAGGGGAGGCATAAAGAGGAAAGGAAGAAGAACTGAAGCTCTGCTGTACTCTTGTCTATACGACAATCCACACATAGACAAGGTGCCTAGAAGTGGCTAGGATGTATGTCAGTTCACACTAGAGACCCAACCCTGTAAATGTCTCAGTGTCTTCTGTATCCTTTGAGTCTCCACATCATGCAGTACTCGGTTTTGAAAGATGACTACATAAAACCAGCAGCTATTCCTGAGACCATTACATCTTTTCCCTTTGAAATATTAAAACCCCAAATCTGCCATTTTCTCTCCAACAATGACATTCCAGAGAGAGATGTCATTCATCCCTACATCCAAGCTCATAGCCATCAGACCTGGTAAAGCCACAGCAGGGTCTCTAAAGCGACCCAGTCACGGCAGGTGGGGCAGTAGCAGTGTGGAGTAGTGAAGAACTGCATGGCCACAACTCAAGGATGGTGCTGCTCTCCCCACCTTCCAGACATGAAACCACCAACACTGGAATCTGGTGGAACACACACACAGGCAAATATCTCATTTAATTGGTTTTAAAACATAAACTTCTGCTGGAAGTTGATCTATTTGGACTTTGGCTGTATTTAATTGAAAAGATGATTGAATGAATAACCATCCAAGAAAACATCCCCACCAAGCAACGTCAGCATGCACTGTAGCATGCATGGGACCTTCTGCACCAACGAGGAGATGCTCAACCACCTCATCTGGGTTGGGATTAACTGTACATTTGGCATAGCACTGAAGCTGACCTATAATATTCCAGATGACAGAAAACAAGGTCTAACTCAAAAGCTACCCATTCTTGTACAGGTTGCTTAACAACAAAAAGCCTCTATTTGCTCCTTTTTTAATCTATCCAAAGAAAACAAGAAATCGAGTGGAGAACACACCGAAATGTAACTCAAAAATCCTGATTTGTCCCATGTCCTGTAATAAACAAATTTTCTGTACTACTTTCTTCAGTGGGGATAAGAACACAAAGAATTTGGAGAGATTTGATCCAGGGATCTGGAACAGTAAGAAAAAATCCCTTCAACTTGACAGTGGTACCACTAACTGCTGCAGCAGAGCCTCTGAAGTGTGCAGTGCTGTGTGACTAAGCACTACTTCCACTGGATACACAAATACTTTGCATTAAGCAGAAAATTTATCTGCTTAGACATGTCTATTACCTTAAAAACACACGTGTGTGCATTTGCACAAGCAACTCAATAACCAGGGTCATGCCAGACACCCATGCATCATTTTCAGCCCTGTTTCAGTCTCATATCTTAATTTCTGAAGCAGAGCCACCACTCTGCAGCCAGATAGCTTTCTCCAGAGCTCCTCAAAACAACTTTTTTTCTCTTAAATATTTTTAATTTTTTTTTTCACAAAATTATGTCAGAAGCCATATTTATAAGCAAAACAAATTAAGATTTCAAAACCTCCTCTCTTGAAAATGATACAGTATCAAGTAATTCTGCTATTTGAGAGCAAAAGACAGCATTTTTCCACACTAAGAACTGCTGACAGATGTTCTCCCCTCTGTTGTTAAACAAGTCTTGATTAAAACACACTGAAGCCTTAATGGCACGGGATGTACCCCCAGTGGGTTTCCCATTTCACCTGCTGAACGCCTCACAGGCTTTTTTGTCCGCTTGTTCCAGCCCAACACGTGTCTGGTCCCACCACAGTGACAGCTGACAACTGTTTGTCCTGTTTGCAGAAACCTGAGCACTCAACTTGAACCAAAAGCTTTTGTCACACTGCAGAGCAGTGAAGGAGATGTCATCAGAGGAGGCCACCAGCATGGTCAGTGCCGGGCTGAAAGCATCTGGTACAACAAAAGCTGGATTGATCTCTCTGGAAGCCTGGGCAGGGAGTAGCAGCGTCTCTTAGTGCACAAGGGTAAATTTCAAGAGAAGAAAACAAATGCAGGAGAATGTTTTTATTACAGTTAAGCCAGAAAAATAACTGTTCTTAAGTGACCAGCAGGATGCTCCTGCCAGCTGACAGAATATTGACAATAAAGTGAACCTCCATGTCCCTCTTTCAATTGTTAGCAAGACAGAGGAGAAAACCTTCTGTGCTCTACTGCTACATCATGATACTCCCAGAATAGTGATCATCACCTGATATCTGGTCACACTCAGCAATAAAGCTGAAAAAAGTTAATTGGAATGGATGGGAGTCCCCAAACTGCAGAGATGATCCTCCAAAATATTCTATTAGGACTTCAAATTCCTTAGTAGTCACAACAAAACTTGTTGTACTTCTAGCTAATATGTCAGAGACCACATTAAAAACCCCCAAAACACCACTAAAAGAAAGGAAATCTTCACTGTTTTACACAGACACCAAGGTAAGATTTCTTACTCTCTGTATCCTTTTGGAATAAAGAGTCATTCCAGGAGATTTATACAGGTAACTTAAGTTCAGAAGGAAGAAAATAATACTATATATGCAAAAAACAAGTTGGAGGTTTGCAGTATTCCAAACCCCCAAAATGGAGTGAAAAAAGCCCACAGCTCCAGCTTAGGAGCGTTGCTGATTTACACCCAGCTAACACGGTCATGACATCAAGTCCTACCTTGTTAAGAGGATGCTGGTGCAAGAAGGAGCCCCACAAACAAGATGACTTAGAAAGTCAAATTTTGTTTCTGACCTGCTACAAACTGTGATGGGGGGAAGGACCAGAAACACCACTTATCTTAAACGAGACCTTGAGACACAAACTAAAAACAAGGCAGAAAACATTAGGGAATATTCTATGTGAAGATCATCT
The DNA here is from genome assembly GCA_907165065.1 of Caprimulgus europaeus. Next base: position 82,695,927 of record OU015526.1, read on the forward strand.
CATCTTCCCATGTGAAGATCCAGAGTTCTATATCAGCATCAGAGAGAAGAGGAAACCAAAATGGTTTTATTAACAGGAGTGGACACTGACAAGGTTGCCCTGCTCCCCTGATACCCTCCTTTATCATTTTAAATCAACAGTTTCAATCTCCCCGAGGTTTACTGAACTGGCTGCCACGGATCAGAGCAAGAGGCGCCCGGATTCTGTTTGGAGCCCGCTGGTGTAGCCGGCGCGTTGGCACGATGCAGCCCGGTTTTTGGCACTCCTGTATGGAAAGCTGCTCCCAGGACGCTCATGAACTGGAGTTCAGCCCTGCAGCAAGTGTTTCCACACTCATTCCAACTGGCTAAAGGAACTCCCCGTTTGCTTTTCCCCTCTAATTGGAAAGCCAGTGGAAGGAAGCACGGCCTGTCAAAGGGTGCAGCGCTGTCCTCAAGCTCTCCCAAGCCAGAGAGGCACGGGGTGCTCTGATCTACTCACAAGATAACTCTGACAATCAGGTTGGTAGCAGGACAGTATTTATTGAAGTTAAATAAGATTCAAAACCTTTTCCTAACTTGACAACTTACAGGAACCAATATCCATCTGGACCTGATCCAGTACTCAGTCCAGGAGATGGAACCCTCAGAGGAGCGGAGGGATGTGCAGTCTGTTAGGGACTTCACTCACTTTGGTAGATACTTGCCTGGACTGCCACACATATTTCACAGAGACACATCTTACAATCACAAAATCATTAAGGTTGGAAAAGACCTAAAAAGTCATCAAGTCCAACAATCAACCCAACACCACCATGACCACTAAACCATGTCCCTAAGTCCCACAGATACTTGTCTTTTAAATCCCTCCAGGGATGGTAATTCAACCACCTCCCTGGGCAGCCTGTTCCAATACCAGACAACCCCTGCAGTGGAGGCATTTTTCCTGATATCCAACCTAAACCTCCCCTGGCACAACTTGAGGCCGTTTCCTCTTGTCCTGTCCCTTGCTCCTTGGTTGAACAGACCCACCCCCACCTCTCTCCACCCTCCTCCAAGGGACTTGGACAGAGCCAGAAGGTCTCCCCTCAGCCTCCTTTTCTCCAGGCTCAGCACCCCCAGTTCCCTCAGCCGGGAACTCAGCACACTTGTGCTCCAGACCCTTCCCCAGCTCCGTTCCCTTCTCTGGACACGCTCCAGCACCTCCAGGTCCTTCTTGGACTCAGGGGCCCAACACTGAACCCAGCACTCGAGCTGCAGCCTCACCAGTGCCCAGTACAGGGGCACAGTAACTGAGGCAGAACACAAAACACAAAGCAACTCCTCCAGGGTGACTTGCAGAAAAAAATCTGTTTAAAAATCTATTTTAAAGCCTCCATACAGCATTTAAGTGTTTGGAACCTCGCTGCACCTGCAGACCATCTGGCTTCTGAAGCCAGGCCCACCAGAACAGGGCTCACATCAACAGGCTCAGCAATTTTTAGAGGTTTATTCTTGACCTCAAACTGGAGAAAATGGATTTCATACGTAATGTCAGAACCACTTCAGAAATACCTTGTCATTTCATTTATCCTGAACAGCCAGAAAGCCACCTAACAAGCTGGTATTTTTCACACTAACCTGGAGAACATGGAAGTCTGCATGCTCGTGTGATGCCATAACCACGCTGTGCTCTATTTGCACCCAAGGGAAACACGTGCTGTGCTCCTGGTTGTACAGTGGCTCTGATTTCAGCTGCACAGCACGTGCATCAGATCAGTAGCACAGTTTGGAAGACACATGGGTTTTAGGTCACCAAAAAAAATCCTTATGCAGATCTATCCCCTGTAATCTCACCCATCAACCCTCAGCTGATACAGATTCACATTTCTCTTGTATCTCTTCCACTGTTGTTTGGTGGGGTTTTTACCCCTTTTATTTAATCAGTGTAAAAGAGTAAACAGAGCTTGAAATTTCAGGCACATGGTCCTTAATGGTTTTGTTTTGATCTTAGGAGTCTGAAAATCAACTCAAAATGCTCCAAAAATAACTTTTAAATTCAGCAGAGTGGTGTTCTACAGTGTTACTGCGGGACAAAAGCTTACCACAGCAGCATCCAGGATGGAAGCTGTCTCTTTCCAGCTCTAGTTTCATATCCAAGTCTGCACTGATGATAGGACAAGGGGACAAAGCCCATGTGTTTCTAACTCTACTGGTTTGTCTAATAAGAGACATGCCTCCTCCTCTTTTGTCCTTCAGCCCCAGCAGTAGTGCTTGGCTTCCACTCCTATGATATAATACAAAGCACCAGGTACAGAAGCCAACATCTGCACTCTGAATATTTCAAAGCACCACTTGAACTGTCACAGAGCAGGACACAGAAGCCACGTGAATTGCTTAGGCACGAACTGCTTTGAAACACACAAATGAAATTCACTAGTCCTAGGCTGTCTAAGAGCAAAAAGCAAAACTATTGCTGAAATACAAACCAGCCCAGGTGCCTGGGGGTCTCATCTGCAGCTTCCCACTGCCAATTCAGTGCATCAGCAGACAACCTGCCCCTCAGCTTCCCACTTAGGCAGGTTCCTTATTCCCCTCTCCCAGTGACTCCAAAGGCAAAAGGATTGTCTTCTCTGCTGCCCAGGCACACTGAGCCACTGGAACACAGTCTTAAATCAGAGCAGATTATTCCATCCCCAACCCAGCCCCCAAAGTAGCCCTGAGAGGAGAAGGATGACAAAGTGATTTTCCAGCAACTGTCAGACTTTCAACATCTGCTTTTGGGCAGGATCATGAGCCACCTCCCTGCCCCTTCTCCACCCAAGGACGGGATTGCCCTGGCACCCCAAATACACATCTTCATTCCAAAGGAGAGCCCTGACATTACCAACAGTAATTAATACACAAGAGGTCTCAGTCACTGACTCAAAAGGAGTTTCCACTCTGTCTGAGGAGATAAGCAACTCCAGGTGTCTCCCAAATCTTCAACTAGTGCACTAGTCCCAGGGGTTCATAAGAAGTCACCATGTTTTTCTGCATTTTTCACCAAAACAAACTAAAAATCTGATCCTAATTTCAGGTATTAGTACAACTCTTCTGTTAACTATAATAGTTTAGTCCTTACAGTCTTTTAATTTTTATCTTTAAACTGCATGAAAATTTCACATCAAATTAAAATATTTATTGACACATTTAGATCAATATCTCACGCAGATTTTAAAGAATACAGTACTTTCTCATAATGCTTCTGCTGTGAAGTACCAAGTGGCAACTCTATATTCTCAGGTAAGCTCTCAGTACAATAAAAGGAATTCTTCATCTGTACAAAGCAGAGTATAAACACTGACTGCTGTAGAGAAATAGCACATGAAGGATGAGTGTTTTCAAAGCTACTTAACTGCTTATGGAGCCCATACAGCTCCCATGTAAATTAATAGAAATTGCATGTCTGAATCACTGAAACTATTTTGAATACTTCATCATTCTATGAAAGATTTGCTCAGTTTCAGAGTAGCAAGTTTAGAGTAGTAAGTTGATAATATTATCTGCAATGTACCAAGGAAAGACTTCGAAGCAGAAGTGAGCATTTTGTTTAGGATGCTGCAACTGTCCTTTCTCTTCCCACAGAAAACAACCCTCCTCACCTGGTATAATTACTGTAGCAACAAAGCTCTAAACACATACAAGCAAAGTAAAATATAAAAACAATCATCTAAGCTACAACACTTAACTACTTATTTTCCCTTTCTACTTACTGTCTTTGATCTGCAGAGGAAAAGATGTCCAGCCCAGAGATAACAACTGAAATGCAAATTTCTCAACAGCACTTTTTGTCTAAGCTGTTCAAGCAGCAATGCCTTTTTCAGCCTTAACACCTTACTTTAAATTTATTTATTTATTTTTAAGTCTCTTAAAGCTGCTAGTGATGTAACAGAACAATACCCATGCTGTAATTCAGATTGTTTTAAGGAATCTGGGTCCATAAACAGTTGAGACAGTAAGGTAAGGCAGCTGCAAGTTCTTTCTGTGATGTTAAAACAATGGGTGCAACCACTGATGTTTATTTACATACAAACAGTCCTGTACCTGGAAAAAATCCACCTGTTCACCTCTTTAACTTAATATTTTTAATAAACAATCTTTCCTATTGCCACAGATGGCTCTAAATATTTATATGCTTTAGCAGACAGGTATCTGGAGAGCCAAACAGAGAACACTTGGGAAGAAAAAAAAAGTTATAAAAAAATTATTAGAAGTCCAACATGTTTTCAGTTGAACAAGTTCTTTGGTCTACACTGTGAAACGTTAAGGTTATCATGTAACCAGTGATGACTTCCCCACGGAAAGAATTAGTTATTTCATTTCACAAGGCCTAAATATATGACACATCAGAATCATCACCACTGCACAGTACTTCAAGCCATGTTTGCAGACTTGGCTCCACCACAGCTGAGCAGTTCCATGAGGTGAACATGAGAGTCTTCACTGGCTGGGAGATGGTCACACCCAACCACCTCCACCTCACTCAGGGCTTTCTCCACCAGCACTTTGCTGACCACTGGCAGAAGCTCTGCATCACATTTTGGAGATCCCAGACTTTGGGGTGCCTACACTAATTCTCACTAAGCAAGGAGATATGTAAAGAGCAGCTAAAACATTCTGACTGATGCAGAATGCAGATGGCTTCATTTCCTTTGGTCTCAAGAAAGGCCAAAGATTCTCCTGTATTTAAGGATATTCTCCTATCTTGTAGCCAGAAAATGGTTCAAAAAGCAAACAACAAGCACTCAAGTACACAGAGGGAGAAACAAGCACTGAAAACAATGGATTTACCAGAAAATTAAGTGTGGGTTAAAAAAACCCAAACCAACAGCAAACAGAAAAGAAAAGTTTGCACGTGCTGTGCTACAGTGGTCATTGCCAACTCACACGTTAGAACTAAATTGACATGGATGTGAAATGCCAGGGTATAGATAAAGAATAGACAATGCTGTGAAATCCTAAAATGTTACTGTTATTTGGCAGCAAATCCATCAGCCACAGCAAATTCTGTTCAGCACACACAACATCCAGTACTGTGCTGCAGTGTTTTGCTTTTTGGTTTTTTTAACTAACATCAACTCAAGTAGCAAAACACAAAAAAACATTTGACAACTTCACACTCACCCTCTACTTACTACTGCTCATGTTAGACATTGATTAGTACAATGATCAAATCCAGACTGCAATTTAATCTGAATATTAAAATCAGTTGTTACAGAAGGAATTTTAATTTTCAGTAGAAAAAAAATTCTATCTTTTTCAAATAGGTCTTTGCTCTTTTCCCTAAAGATCTGAATTGTAGTATTTTCCAATTCCTTGAGGTTTTATTTCAGTCTTCTCAGCCATAGTGACCACAATCTTCTGATCAAAAACACATCCTGACTAGTTATGCCTCAAATAGTTTGCAGCACATCTATATATATCAACTTACACTGCAGAGGTCAGATATTGCACAGTAACTGAGTATTTTGCATATCTTACTCATACACTGTAGAGCATTTCATTAAATAAAGACTTCCACACATTTAAATATACAGTCTGTTCTAGTCATAAACCAGCTGAGATGAGCTCCACTTCACTGCCCTTAGCAGCCATCCTGCTCAGAGGAGGGAGGTGACAATAATAACAATAAAGATGAGCTGAGGTGACAAAGACAAGACAGGGCATCAGTTCATGCAGATCACCCAGACCACAAGGAGATGGACTGATACCATTACATGATTCCTTTTATATTCATCTTTTCTCTCCTGCATTTCCTCTACATGGAAAGCTGCCACAGTAACTTGGTTTTTTTTTCTTATGAGTGAATTTTTGATAGTTACTCAGTAACTTAGTGCACAACACACATTAATAGCTGGATACACATCTCACAGATTGCACACTGTGCATATAATATATGACCTACTTTTTGGAAATCCCTGCAATAAAAGCAGACAACAGGAACATTTCTGCTTGTGTACAATAAAGGTGATTCCAGATCCATCTGCTAAGAGTCCCTTTATGGCAACAAAGAGCACAAACTATGGACATTAAGTCTGTTAGGAAACTTGACAAGCAGGAGATAAGGAAAAAAGGGCAAGAAAGAAATAAAGCGTTACCTCTGCATCTTGCAGGTCCATATAGACATATTTATACAGACAAAAAATATTCATACATATAAATGTGTGCATATACACACACAAATATATTTCTCCTTCTTGAGAAATAAGCAGAGACAGTGTAGTTTAACTCCTTAAGGGCTAACAGCAAACATGCTCCCAAGCACCTGCCTTTGCCATCAGGCTTAGGCTCGTGCTGAGTTATCAGCCAAAAGTAAACACAAAAGTAAAAACCAAAATAAACCCAAGGTTTGAAGCCTCACAAGTTATCCCAGAACAGGTTTATCATCCACATGCTCTCTCTGCTCACCACCCTGCTAAGGAGTGCAAGAACACAATCAGATCTAGCCAGTTTACAAGTACTGAATTCTTGCAGTTAGTTTTAATATGTTTCTATGTAATTTTTCAGTTTTTACATAGGATTTTATAATTACATTGTCCAAACATTTTTTCCTCTCACTCTTGCTGTGAAAAAGCCCTTGAAAAACAAAACCAAACCCCAGCTTTAGCCAACTGGTAAAACACTGGAACTACCTATAGGCTGCCAGAGGGTATTAACTACATGATTAGGGAAGGAAAAGAAAAATCAAAAGGTCTTTGTCATGTGGCCTGTAAATCTTGCAGCCCTTCTTGCTTTTGCTCAGGCTGCAGTCATTAAGGCTCAATGTATAGGACACTGAGACAGCATCTTCTCAGCCACAGGGCAAATGTGACAAGCAGAGGACTGACCAGATCCAAAACCTTTTAGACAGCAACTCTGCACAGGCATAATCAAGTTTCCCTTCCATAAAATAAATGGACATCAAGAGAATCATGTCTGAGATATTTTCCCCACCCTTCATCTAGACCAGAGCATCCTGGACTTCAAAAACTTCCTTCTGAATCCAAACAGCAGTGAAAACAGCAGATTTTCATCAAAATGCATTTTATCTAGAAATGTTCTGACCACTGCCTAATGCCCTGGAAGCTTCGCTGCACATTGCCACACTTCTTGCTCTTCTTCAGATGGGAGGGCCTCAGTGGACATCATCCTCTTCACTGTTTTATCTTCTTTTTTACAGCCAATATAACAGCTTGTGTTAATTGGCAATTCAACACATTTCACTTAAGCTTGTTGAGAAGTGGTTTCAGTAATGTGACTGCAGCCATTGGATCCATATTCATGCAGGCACCATGCAGATACAGGTCCAAAACTTGTATAAATCAGGCAAGTCTAAGGTGCACACATCACTCTAAATTCATACAGATGAAGTGGGGTGAAGAGCCAATACATCAAACACTTGTTTTTTCTTCTCCCTTTTGATTAGGGAAAAACCCCAAGAGAAATCATAAGATAAAACCCTTGGACAATGCTTAGATCTTCTCAGAGAACCAGCACCAAGAATTATACACAACTCTTCAAAATTGGCAATTAACTACTGCGTAACGGAATACTGATCTAAAAAACAGCTGAAGTTGCTAGAGATGATAAAGAATCAGACAAGGAAATTATTAAGAATCAGGAAAAAAATCCCCCCACATATAACTGATTAAGTTTGTGATATTAAACATACTCCACAAGGTTTTTATTAGCTACTCAACAGCCATTCCCTTGCAATGACAAAAAGGTATGGCAAAAGTCACCCCTGCCTTGGACACACTTCACTGCTGGACACCCCTCAGCCCCCAGTATCTGAAATATATTGAGAGCAGGGAGATCTGGGGGGTAACACAAGAGAGGATCACTCCCCACACCCCCTCAAGGCACCCAGCTGCAGAGGAAGGTCAGAAGAAGAGATGGGATATTTTAGTGCCCCGTGGGACAAGCGCGGATGCCTCCTGCTGCGGCAGACACTGTGCCACAGCAATTCCAGTAGCTGCAGCTACACATTGCTAGTGAGTCACTGCAAGGACTAGAAATAGAAACCCCTTTCGAGTGCCTGAATGCCATTAGCTGGCATTATTATAGAACACTGACAGCTCAACACTGCTCACTTCCCAGGAGAAAGAAAAAAACACACCAAAAAATCATTAAAAACCCAAACACCACACTCTTTCAAAATTAAACCAATAACTTGTTTCATAATGCATGACCATTTTGATTCATCCATAGATGCAATCCACCTATGGCCTTTCAATCAATCATTCAAAACCCATTTTATGGGGAAAAAAAAAGAGCTGAAATGCTTTAAATGCTTTATCTTCCTAAGCAATATATATATATATATAGCAAAGAACCTAACGTGCCAGTGGTAGGAGGCCAACAAGCATGTGAATGCCCAAGAGCAGCGAGCGCTCAGGGCCACGAAAGAGCAAAGGAGGAACACAGGCAATTAAGATTTTGCAGGCAATTAAGATTTTAAGTCACTGTCACTCTTCAAAAGACCTACACATGAAAAGAGCCCATAGTGCCATGGTTACTTCAGCTCAAATAGTTACGTTTTCTCTGTTTACAAACTGACTCAAAGCAATTCATCTTTTTAAGAATTGATAAATACTTATTTCTAGTAGTCACCAACTTTCTGTTCAAAAAATAAATAGGAGCTCTTATAAATAGGTCTTCCTGATATATATATATATATATATATATATATATAAAATCATGAAACCTACATTCTCTTTTTAAGGTATATATGTATAACATCATGAAACCTACATTCTCTTTTTAAGGCACAAAATGCCAAGAATTCCTTTGCAGCTAATTTTGTAGTTTCCCCTCTAGGCAGATTCTAATTGTAAGCCATAACCAATTTATTTTAAGTAATCTGCATATGTTAAAAATCTCACCTCTGCCCTATGCCTTTTCCCAGGAAAAAAAAAAGAAACAGCATAAAGTTAATTCTCCAGAGCTTCTCATAGCACATGGGTAAAAGCCTAGTGGAGATGCTTCTTATTCAAGTTAAGAAAAATAATATATATAGCCATCAATAAATATATATATATAACCATCAGTGAAACTCAAGCACTGGACTACAAGACTACTACAACCTCACAGAAGCACTGCAGAGCTCTACTATTTTTAACAGTGTGTTGAATCAGTGTACCACAGGTCAAAACCAACCTCAGGGATCATCATTTTAGGCTTTTCTAAACATGTGAAAAATAGCCTTAGAGCCAAAACAGTCATTTGGATAACAGAGGAATTCAAGACTTCTGAATTCTACAAGTGTTCAAAATTAAGTGCCTTTTTTTCTTTAAAGTTAGGTTGCTTATTTAAAAAAAGTTCTTTCCCCCCTCCTTCCCTAAATGAATTTTCAGAGTGAGCTAAGAAATGGTGAGTCATTTTTTTGTTTTACACATATATGTACACATTTATATTGTTAAAATAGAAATAAACACATTTTTACAACTTATTTGCTTCTTGCTCCCAAACTACATTGCAAAGTTGGGGAAAAGTGTAAAGCAAAGGCTTTTGTCAGAAAAAAAAGTGGGAGAGGATAAAAACATTCCAAAGTAAGTTGAAAGGAAGCTTTGGAAACAAAGTGAAAGGCATTTTCAGACCACTAGTTGGATAAGAAGAGAGTTCTGCACCCTAAAACAAAACAAACGATATAAATGTCCCCGACATTCCCCTGATGGGCCAGATGAAGGTCGGTGAAATAGCACAGGAAGGCAGGCAAGTGACCAGTCTCCGTTTCTCATTTCACTGTAAAGGTTGAAGATGGGATGGAGAAGAGATGTCAGGGAGGGGGGAAGGCACAAGGTTGTCTCAGGAAATGGAACACTTGTTCTGCTGAAACACGGCACAGTTAGCCAAGGGAAACCACTGAGCTCCAAACACACAATACACAAACCACTGATATCAAAACCCAAAGCTACTCCAGATGACCACGTTAGCAGATTGGGCTCACAACACCCAGCACACATCAACACTCCAAGCGTGAGGTTTCCCTCTGCAGCAGCCACGCAGCCAATGTCACTGAGCCGTGGGACAAAAGTGGGAACGGACCCTGACAAGCAATAGATAAAAAAAGACACAAGCAACAGAATCCCACTGACATCACTAGTGCCTATTTTGTACAACCATAAAATCCTAATGCCATTTATAAGATGTTAGATATAAGAAGAAAATATCTTCAACAGTCTGTGACTAACTGCTGTGCAGCATGACCCATTTATGAGGCCCAACTTATAATTAAAGATGCTGCAGGGAGATGAAGAACTTGCTGTTCTGTGTAATTAACCATCCTGGCTAAAGCTGTGCTGTGGAAACACAAACTTGGTGTTTCTCAGCAGATATCTCCCAGATCTACCCCATCTTGTCAGCTTATTTTCCTAAGGATGGGCTGAGGTTATGAAGCTGACAGTGCAACTTGGTCTATATGTATTCCTTTGAATACCCAAGTTTATATAGTTTGAGGTAACTACACTCTCTCCATGTGGTTGAGCACTCCCAATAAATGGGAATGAGTTACTTCCACGAGTTAGATAATCCAAAACTTAAATTCCTAAAACAATTCTAATTACATTAGCTGCAGTCACAGGAGGAGACACTGGCATCCCACCACTCCCAACACACAGGAATTACATATTTATGTCCTTGTCAGTCTGTGTTATCTTGTCATTGTCACGACACAACAAAATTCAATGTCACATTTAACAACTGGAGTGGACTCTGAATATTAGTTCAGAACTGGCAATGAACAAAGGCTCTTCTCAGTGGTCCCAAATCAATAGTCAGTATTTGTGGCCAAAATTCAAACAGTCCCTTTCACTGTGCACACTTCCACATCCACACACTATAGTCTGAAGCGCTTTTGTAGGACAGGTTTACCAAACATCACCTAGTTGTGTATGGGGCACACGCCCTGCAAATGTTTTGTTTGATATTCTATTTATAGGGTCCCCTCAGAAATGGTTCTATCACATTAAATCATCACAGCACACTGGGCAAAAGAAGTCTCCACAATCCTATTTTCCCAAAGCAGTTCAGGACTGGCCCCAGGTCACACAGGAAACGCGTGGGGATGCAGGGAACAGCTCCTGGGACCTCAGCAATCCCACCTCAATATTCCAGCCACACTGCCACCCACCCTCAGCAGTACTTAATACAGCTAAATTACTGATGGCAACAAGCAGCACCATCTGACTTCCAGATGAGCCCATTTGTGCAATGAGTCAATCCATAACTGTTGTCTCCTCCAGACACTTAGATGGTCGGGCTGTATGCCCAGCATGTTATAATGACCCTGAAAAGCTCTTGGCTCAGGCTGCCAATACATTAGCATTAACTTAAATCTGCTCCTTTGTTTACAAGACGAGATAGCTGCTTCTGCCCTATGCCTAAGTGATACCAATTAAAGAGACCCAAACACAGAGTTGACAGAATAGTCTCAAGCATGAGACTTCAGCTCCTCACTAATATAAAAATTAATAAGTTTGAGGCTCGTGTTTATACCTCCATTATGGTCTGACAGTCAGCTTTTCCTTTTCCAGTCATGGACTTGTCATGTTTTACACTCAAAAACTTCACAAAAAAGGGATTCAGAAAGCTTTAGAAACCGAGTCCACTCCCACTACTTCCAAAACAGATTAACTTCTAAAACAGATTAACATGACTCCAGTCTCACATCCTACAACTGGAGACTACAGCAAAGCCACACTTGATTTAAGCTGCTAGAGAGCAAGACAGGAAAATGACCAAAATTTCTGCTCTTTTGGCTGCTGAAACCCGTTACAGAGTCCCTACGGCCACACAGGTACTGGTGTAAATCACTGGGTGGGAAAGACATCATTCAGCAACGAGAGGCTTGTCTTATTTCCTCAGAGTTAAAAAGGGCACAGGCCTAGGAGAGGTCTAATTACACTCAGAACACCCAAGCAGCATTAGAAATGCTTATTTATTGACCATATGAGCATAGCTTAATGTGCAGACTGAAGAGACAAGTCAAGGGTTGTATCCAGACCCCTGAATGACTCACAGCTTGCCAGGGTGAGCAGATTGCAGCAAGCTAATGAGATAAGCTGATAAAACCATAAGCAAGCTGTATAAATAAGCCCTACTTGGCTTTTACTGTTTTTTAGAGACATAAGAGAAAGGTAAGATACTATATTTTTATTATTATTATTATTCATAACTGTTTCAAAACGAGTTCAGGGATCATTTTTCAGACACCTTGCTGGAATCCAGCGTCGCTAAATACCCAGATGGGCAGCGAGGGAGCCAATCCAAAAATCTCTCCAGGTCAACCGAGTGCTTTATCAACTGTAGCAGCATTCAGAGCAAGCCCTAGAAGGCCAGCACCAACTGAACTAGTACTGGCTTATCCTTTAAAGTCAAGTGATAATTACCATCAGGTGCCAGCCCTTGCAGGGCTCTGCCCTTTGGGAAGCATAGAGATGTGGACCTAAGAATATATAACACAACCCAGAGCAGCACAGAACACAGATGGGCAAGAGAGCTTGTTAACATGTTTCCTTGCTTTTATGTATTAACCATTTCACCTTGTGCAAGAAGCTCAACAGACTCACATTTTCCAGCAGCTACTACATGTTACTTTGCTTCCAGTAACACCTCCACACAGATCAAGCCCATTTTGCAGAAAAATGGGAGAAGCAAATCGGAATAGGAGTATTTGACAGACACAACCTCACAGAAAATCAATCCTATGAGTTTAAGCATCTTCTCAGAATGTGTTTCCCCTCTTCAACACTAACACAAAGACAAAAAAAAACCCAACAACAACAAAGAGATTCAAATACATCAGCTGGGTAGTTAGACATAACCAAGTCCAAAATAGGAAAAAATAATTTACATCACTGGTAATTCCTTCCACCTCCCAGTATGAAAAGATAGGAAAGTTTTTTGCAAAAGCAAAGGTTAAAACAACCGTTTTATGAACAGCTGACACGCCCAAGGGTGTATCAACGCTCCATCCTCTGCTTCTGCAGAGTCAGAATCCGTATACCACTGCCAACCAAGAGCCTGTACATCGCTTGGTAAAGCCCCTCACACAAACAGCCCCTACACTCAGCTGCTTCCTATCACAAACAGCAATGCCTGGATTGGAAAAGACCTTTAATATCATTGAGTCCAATAACTGACCAATCATAACTGACAAGTCCCTGACTAACCCATGTCCCTCAGCACTATGTCTACATGACTCTGTTATCCCTCCAGGGATGGTGACTCCACCACCGCCCAAGGCAGCCTATTCCAATAGTTTTGCTTCATCACAACATGAGGAAAATAAAATAAGAAGCAAGGTGCTTCAGACGCTTGTCTACTATTCAGGCTCTTTGAGGAAAAGGAAAGGAAAAGAAGAAAACATCAAGAATTGAGGACATTTTGCTTCCCAGAAGCCCTCGTTTATTGAAATGGAACAATCAGAAACTCCAACAATCTGCTTTATGGGAACTTACTGCTGTGTTGTTGAAGAGACGAGGTCAGCATCACCTGAACGACAGCACCCTCCCCATCTGTCACCGCTGGCTTTGTCACCCTACTGCTGCCTGACATTTCTATCTCAGGAAAGCCATGGGAATGCAGGGAGGAAAAGTCAATTGGTGGGTGAGTATAATCTGGTGAATATAAACCAATTCCAACCACCTCCTCCAGCAGCCCCCTCCCATCACACCCAGCAGCACAATCTCAGGAACAGCTCTTGGCAGAGGATACAGGAATTACTGACAAATCTCCCTCTGCATCTTCCTCATCCTCACCACAGTCATCCTCACCCAGGGACCGCAGAAACGCAGAGCTGGGCACAAACAAGCCCCCTGCCATACGGTTTTGCCAAAGATACAGCTCAAGCACCTGTATCACCATTCTGGGAGCACTCCGGGATCCCATGGGAAAACCTCTCTGCACCAGCAACACTAACGGGGGCTTCGGAGCCTGTCCCCCCTGTGCCTGACCTGTCACCTGCCCAGACAGCAAACTCCCTGCTTCTACAGAAAAAAAGAGAGTAACTGTTCCGATTACCCCTCCCTGACAGTCGTTGCCATGTTACACAGGACAAGCTCCAGCGGTGCCACCGACAAACACCAATGAGGGAAGAACCATAACAACAACATAATAATAATGAAAAATCCCACAAAACAAAAAGCACAGCCTCACAACGCTGCGGAGGGGAAGGGAAAACTTACACCCGCCTGTATTTCCTCGCTCAGCGCCGCGTTTCAGCCGCTCTTCCTTCGCCCAGCTGCCGGGGCCGGGCTGCCGCACGCCGCGGACCACCAGCGCCCGCCTCCCGCTGCGGCGAAGGGCGAGGACGGGACCGGGCGGGGAAGCCCTCCCCTCCCGCGGCCCGGCCCGGCCCACCCCGCCTCCTCGGCCTCGCCTCCCTCAGCATCGCTTCCCCCAGCCCCCCGACCTCGACTCCCTCAGCCAGTCTCCCTCAGCGTCCCTCGGCCTCTCTGCCTCAGTGCCCCACAGCCTCGCCTCCCTCAGTGACGCCCCCGGCCTCAGCCTCTTCTCCCTCAGCAACCCCTCGGCCTCAGCCTCTTCTCCCTCAGCACCCCCCCGGCCTCAGCCTCTCCTCCCTCAGCGCCCCCCGGCCTCAGCCTCTCCTCCCTCAGCGCCCCCCGGCCTCAGCCTCTCCTCCCTCAGCGCCCCCCGGCCTCAGCCTCTCCTCCCTCAGCGCCCCCCGGCCTCAGCCTCTCCTCCCTCAGCGCCCCCCGGCCTCAGCCTCTCCTCCCTCAGCGCCCCCCGGCCTCAGCCTCTCCTCCCTCAGCGCCCCCCGGCCTCAGCCTCTCCTCCCTCAGCGCCCCCCGGCCTCAGCCTCTCCTCCCTCAGCGCCCCCCGGGCCTCAGCCTCTCCTCCCTCAGCGGCCCCCGGCCTCAGCCTCTCCTCCCTCAGCGCCCCCCGGCCTCAGCCTCTCCTCCCTCAGCGACCCCCCCGGGCCTCAGCCGCTTCTCCCTCAGCACCCCCCGGCCTCAGCCGCTTCTCCCTCAGTACCCCCCGGCCTCACCTCCTTAAGCGACCCCCTGGCCTCAGCCTCTCTCCCTCAGCGACCCTCCGGCCTCTGTCCCTCAGCCTCTCAGCCTTGCCTCCCTCAGCCCCTCCCCAGCCTCCTTCCCGCCCTCCCTCAGCCCGCCAAAACCACCTCACACCAAGTCTCACTCCTGGCACACAGGGCTGGGGGCCGCAGCCCACTCCCCACTCTCACCCCTGCCCACAGCAGGCAGAGCTGCTGCCCCGGGTGGGTTGAACACGTGTGGGGCTCCTCACTGCAGCAGGGGGTAAAACAGCCTCCAACAGAGCAGAGAACCATCGACTGGCCTGGGTGGGAATGGACCTCAAACCTCATCCAGTCCCAACCCCCCTGCCAGCAGCAGGGACACCTCCCACTAGACCAGGTTGCTCAAAGCCTCATCCAACCTGGCCCAGAACACTTCCAGGGAGGAGCAGCCACAGCTTCTCTGGCCAACCTGGGACAGGGTCTCACCACCCTCACACCAAACAATTTCTCCCTCACATCTCAGTACCAGAGCGGGGCAGGGGAGACAAAGAGGAAAGCCCAGATAAGTGGCTGCCTCAAAACTGAGCTGGCATGGAGGCCGGCAGACAAACAGCACTCGTTTTGTTTACTAAGACAGTAAATTTGGCTTCACTGCAGCACTGTAATGCACTGCTGTGCCTACAGCTCTGCTAAAATCATGATGCTTGAGGTGCAAAGCTCGAGTAGGAAAATAATTCTAAGCCAGGATTTCAAGCAGCATCCAAAGGCAAAACCATGGGAAAGGAAAGGCTGGGAGAACCAGAGGCAGAGTAAAGGCACATCACAGGACAGGGCTGGCAGAGCAAACCATGTCTCGCCACCACCAGCATCAAAACACAACACAACCCAGAGAGCCCCTCTTCAACAGCTCCACATCCAACTTCTCACACGGTATCCAACTGGTCTGAAGAGCAGCCTTCAACCACACTGACTGTGCAGAGCACGGGACACAGGGGTACTCAAGCAAGATTACCTGGGGGGCTGCTTTGGTTTCAGTAAAGATAAATAACACAAGATGAAAAGGGAATTTATAAAGCATCAAAAAGGTCACTTGATATAAACATCTCATTGAAGTGGCTTTTTCTTTTTTCTCCTCCATGCCTTGCTGCCTATTACTTTGGGTTTTTTTCCCCCGAATGCACTTCAAGAGCCTAAAGAACCAAGCCTAATACAGGAAAGCAGAAGCTCATTTGATCACATTCAGTTCAACTTCAGTTCAAGACCGACCCATATCTCATTTAAGTAAATAGATGGCTTTCCTACCTGTTTAACAGACAACCACAAAGGCACAGCAATCAACAGGATTTTTCTAATCAATCTGCTACTCTAGCCTACCCTTCATGTTGCAAGCACAGCTGCAGGCCTCCTTTCTGAGCACAAAATAAATTCACAGAACACGGCTGTGGTGGAGAACGGTGCAGGTCAGGGAGGTAATGGTAACTGCGAAACAGAAGGAAACATTCCAGCTCAGCAACACTAGAGCTTATTTTCTAAAGGGGTTTCAGAATAAAACATTATTTGCTATGTGGTTCAAAGATGACAGGTAACCCTTCTCATTATTCTAATATATTATCACTTCAGCATAGAACAGACCAAGTTTGGTGCTCTTACAATTTTAGAGCTTCCTCAGCACAATCACAGGAGCTAACAGAGAAGGGCAGTTGGTATTTTCCTGAGCTGTGCAGTTTCCTAATTAAGAAAAAAGCTCTCTATTAAGCATACAAAATCTTGTCGTGCAAGCACATGGATCTTGAAGCCTTAGTTGTTTCAGCCACATAAGATTTGATAATTTTAGTAAGAAAACATTAACCCACCCAGCAAGGAGTACCAGAAGATAGGCTTTGATGTGCTATTAAAATCACAGCACTGGAGCAAGGGTTCAAGAGAACAGGAAGTATGAAGAAATGCAAAAATAGAAAGAAACTACTCTGTGATGCTGTACACATTAGCTCTGGTCAGTGCTGTTCAGAAAGGATTCTCAGAAAGCTGTAACTGTTTTCAGTATCCCTCCCATTAAAACTGTAAGTGAAGTTAAGATAGTTACACTGGATTATTTATTTTTTTTAAACAGCTCTCTTTCTGAATTCCCCCCGACCTCCCAAATTAATTGTGTTGTGCTCCTACATCACTGACACAAAACGACTCAAGTGACCTAGAGCTTCACTCTGAGACCACAGCCAGTGGCAGCACTCCTCGTGCAGCCTGATGAGGGACGGCCTGGTGAATCCTGCAGCACAAAACACACACCAAGCATAATGCAAAGGAAGCCAGGACTAAAGCAGGCTAGGAAATTGCTGCATTGAGATATTGAGGCATGAAACATTCATTTGTTTTTCCCTATTCCTCCTTCTCTCATTTTCCAGATACATCTAAGTTGCTCCATTCATAGCAAATGAAATCGATAATGCTTTTAGCTCTGAACACAGGAAGAGCTCAGCATCATGCTGCACCCCTTTCAACTCTAACCCCTTCCGGAATGAGTCGGGAGTAAACCCCACGTGTAAAAGCAATGCTGGAGCAGGCCCAGCACACTCAAACATGGGTCATTTTTTATCTTTAAGAAGTGAATGCATGCACATACACCGAGGCTGGGAAAGCATGGGAAAGGAACAGTGTTTTAATGCTTTTTAGCTGACTGTGTTGGGTGTGAGAGCAGCTTGAGCAGGAACCTCGTCTCTCTGGGGGAGAGGTGAGGAGCAAGCTATTTTATTAATTAAAACTGTTCTTCCACACTTGATTTCCTGACATTGGAGCAGGCCAGTCTCCCTCAGCTGCAGCACCCTTACCGTGGGCAGCATGGAACACACCACTGAGCTCAAACCAGAAGCTGGGCTTTTGAGGCTGATAACTCACAACTCAGCCCAGTAACAAGCATAAAAAAACCCCAAAAAAACAAAACACAAAAAATCCACAGCCACCAAACAAAAAAAAAACCCACAAGCCAAGAGATGACTACCCAAAGATGCACATTTCAAGAAGGACACTCATATCCACTGAGCTTCAGAATGTCTTTTCCAATATGGAGTTAAAGCCTTTCTTACATTACAACATAACAGCCTCAGGAGCTGAGGGAGGTTCAGGTTGGACATTAGGAAACATTTATTGTCCAAGAGAGTGGCCAGACATTGGAACAGGCTGCCCAGGGAAGTTGTGGAGTCCCCATCCCTGGAGGTGTTCAGGTTTAGTGAGCACGGTGGTGAGGAGATGATGGCTGGATGTGATGGTATCAGAGGTCTTTTCCAACCTTAGTGATTCTAGCAAGTGGCCAAAACAACCTGTCACCAACTGGCAGAACAAGGAGCAGTTTTCTCCTGCTAGAAAACCCTTTGAGGGTTTCACCATGAAATAAGTCTTCTTCTGCATAGTAACAGACTGCTAAAGCAAAGCAAAATATTTCCCTCCAGCACCAACCCCATCAGAAATAAGCTAACAAAGGCCAACTCTGAGTAGAGCCCTTCATGTGCCATCTCCTACACCTCTACTTGAGGGACAACTTCCACCTTCTGAGCAGAGCAAGCCACAGCCTGCAGGAAGCACTTGCCAAAAGCACATTAGCCCACATCTACACAACAGCTTTGAACTAGAGCAGACCAGAGCCTTGGGTATTTCACAGGCAAGGTTGTTGGTTTGGGTTTTTAAGTTCCTTTCTTTATGCCAGTTACTTCATGGAGGTAACAGCAGCAGCAAGCCCACAGATCCCTCTTAATAGAAACTGCTGCTCAAGGAATCAGTCAGAAGTTTAAATGAGATGCAGATCCACATCCTTCCCAGGGGAGTCTCCATCTGTAGGGAGATCAAGGTGACACCTACCCATCAAAAAAAATTTTAAAATTTATAAAAATTATCCATTTACTCACTTCTGGGTTGAAAGGAAATTTGAAAGAACCATTCCACACTGTTTTTCTTCACTCTTCCCTTTCTCCCCTCCCAAAGCCTTCTCAGTAAGGGAATCTAACTTCATTTACAGCCTAGGGAACAAGGAGTTCTCTGCTATCTGTTAATTTCCAGCATTATGTCTTTCTAATTACATTTCTGTGCATCTCTGTTTAGTGTTTGGGCCATAATTGAAGGAG
The DNA here is from genome assembly GCA_907165065.1 of Caprimulgus europaeus. The sequence goes on from OU015526.1 coordinate 82,715,018, forward strand.
GTGGCTCCTACACTTCAGCTACGAGCAAGAGCCAACCTCAAGATTTTCCAAAGCTCCTGAGAGGAACAAGCAGCTTTCAAACAAATCTAACAACTCCCTGGGGAGCCAGAACCACAGCAGGCAGCTTCCAGCAAGGTGCCCAGAGATGACTACACTGTAATCCTTACCAACACACAGACCCACACCGGCCACAACTACTCTATCATACCCACTAAAACTTAGAATCTAAGTTTTTTCCAAGTAAAGCTATAGTCTGTTATCACATCAGTTCATCCTGCAGCCTGTGGCAATCAGAGCTACAGTGCTCTCTCTCTGAGATAACAGAATTTACTATAAAAACACACTTGTGCTAATTGAGTACAAGTTTTCCTCAGGCTCTCACCTAGCCCAAAGGGCTCCTTACTATTCTGGGGGATTAAACTGGCTGCAGAAGCTTTTGGAGCGTGCCAGGTGCTAGTCGCCCTTGCAGACAGACCACAGCAAAAATAAACTGCCAGACTTTATTTAGAATACTTTTTTCCACTGCACCTAAGGGATGGCTGGGAGAAACAGGTTTGAAATGAGCAGATGCTGAAGCCAAAGAATAAGACTGTGGTAGGAGGCAGTAGGAGCAGGGGGAAGGCTTTTATAGTGTCTTCTATTTCCACTTGAAAAAGCAAAGAGTTCCCAATACTGAGATACAGCCCCCCAGCCTACAGATTAATCTGTACTTTTCAACACAAGCTTCTTGCTGAACAGCAACAACTAAATAAAAAAGATAAGAAAAAGAAAAAACCTCCTCAGCACATGAGGTATTTTAATAAGACTGTCCTTGACGTGTAATATGAAGACAAATTCATTTCCTGTCAGCCTGACCCAGTCTAATGGGCTTGGAAGCTGCAGTTTTTCCACTCCTCTTAAAGACCTGTTGCAATGGAGATGAGAGCTCTGCGTGCAGCAATGCCACCTTCTGGCACAGTTCCTGTGAGAACGGGAACTGGCTGAATACCACCGAGAGAAAAGAAAACTCCCCTTTTGGGAGAACAGAAACTCAGCCTCCACAATAAATCTCAGATTTTCCCCTCTCCATTGCACTTACTGTTGGGCTCTAATAGTTCAAGGCAGTGCAATGAAGCAGCCAGGAGACACGCGGGGCACTGCCGGGGCAAACCCACTCAAACATCTCTTGAGGTCACACTGAACACAGCTCCAAGAGCCAAGGCTGCTGCCAAGTGACACCAAGGCAAAGGTGAAGCCCTGTGGCTGAAGACACAGATGTGTTCAAAGCTCACCAGTGTCCCAACCCAGCAGGAAGGGCTCGTAGTCCAACAGAGAGAACTTGCAGAGCCCTGGGAAAATGCTTGACACTTCACACATCTCATTTATTTTACTTCCCTATTCCCAGCCCAAAAGTCTATATTAGGCAACAGCAAAGATGGAAAACGTGCTCTGTACATTAAGGAAATAAGGGAAATAAACAATTCATAACTTCCTCACAGTTCCTCCTGAACCATCTCTATGTGTCATTTGGAGGGAGAGTAGGACAGGCTTAAAATAAAGATGTCCCACTAAATTTAATACCTATGCTTTTTTCTTCCCCAAAAAATTCACAAGTTCATGCTACAGTATGTATTGAGAATACAGATTTTAAATACTGAATGAGAGAGTCAGATCTTCAATAGTTCCACTTCAGAATAACACTAGAGGAGAAACACCACGGTGGAGTCCTTATTTACTGAGTTGTTGGTCAGCATAAGATCACCCTGTGAGTCAGACACGCTGAGGGATGCTGACTCTGCCATCTCAGCCAGAACAGCCCCTGCTTTGCTTCCTCCCAGATATGACTGCCACCAGTAAAACACAGCCAGCAGGCAAAGGCAGTTGATTCCTTTCTCTCTCAGGCTTTTTCACTCCACAACTCATCCAGAGATCTCAAAAAATAAAAATCACTTTGCAACACCCATAAAAAGCCAATTTCATTTGCTCTCCCATCAGTGAAAAATAACTCCAGGAAATCTCTTTGTGAATGAAGTCAGCTACTCTGATTCTCATAGATTTGTTCATTAGGGAAGTACCACCTCTACAGTTATTTTCCAGAACAGCATCCTTCACTACAATAAAGGTATTTTGGGCTGCAATCTGTATCTGTTGGACAAAGCTCCAAGCATTCTGCTTTCATTTGCAATTTCTTTGATGCCTTTAATTGTCTTGCCTCTGCTTCTTTCCCACTTTCAGTTAGTTTTGTTCACCTCTTCACTCTCTCCCCCCTCCCAAGTTTCCTTCAATTCCCATAAAAACGGGTTTTTCCCAGCATCTCTGTATAAAAGTTACCTTCTCTTGCTTTTGATATTGCCCTAGGTTAAATGCAGTTTTTACAGATGGCTCTCTCTGACCAGTCTAGCCTTCATCAGTGCTCATAAGTAACCTCTTAACACACGTGGCTGTGCAAAAGGAATCCAGAAAACATTTATTTTGATGAAAAAAAGTTAATCAGCTACTTTTTATTTTTAAGAACTCCATAGGTTTTGGACTTGTAGAAGACACGTGATAAATGCCACTGAAACAGTTTGCAAAGTGCTTCAAGCCCTAGATTTCCATCTTATGCTGGTGAACAAATTAACAAGCTGTCCCATCAGAAGCCTCATTTTGGAGCTCAGTGATCATCAGATGCTTTCTACATTGCCAAGTAGCAGTGCCAGAAAATAATTCAAATAAAATAATGCAAATAATGCAAAAACAACTTAAAAAAATAATTCAATGACAAAATGCACATTTGTTTTAATATCAGTTGGAAAGAACAACTGGTTTTACAAAGCAGGCTGTTAGAATCCACCAGCACCTTGGCCTGGCATGACTCATCAGGTGAATCCACACCACTGAAGCATTAAGAGGAAGCCAGAGGAACAGACACACAGCTCTGCAGCCACCAGCACTGCCTGCTTTACTTCACTTCCATTCAAGAGCCAACATCAGTTCATCTCTCAAGTCTTAAGAGACTCTGAAATGAATTCTTAGGTGTCTAATGCAGACCAAACCCCAAGCAAACGCTTTCCCACAGTAAGTGTGTCTAGAGACTGGTGTTCCCATGGATTCCCATTGGGCTAAGGTCAAGGGTGACAAAACATGCTCCATTCTCTCCTCAAGAGTAATTCCCTTTCAGCAATTCTATATTTAATCTTTCACCATATTAAACATTTTAATATGTATGTGCTTTATCAGCTTCCCTGCTCAGCCTGACTGAAAGAGGGGAAGCGTGGACAGAGGCACAGCCCACGCTTCAAGTGCAGTTTTCAAGAATGGGTTTGACTTCTCCATAGGCCATTTCAGAGCCAGCCTATCCAAAACAGCCAGCCAGGCACTTCCAGAAAACAAGGTCATTGCTGGAAGCATTTTCAGTTCAATGAAGATTATCCTCTGGACACATTTACGTAACAAACACTAACTCTGTCCTAACACACGTGGTAAACAGAACAAGCAGACAACCACAGTCACTCAAGACACCAAGCTCAAGGGCTGACACCATCAGGTTTGGTTTGAAGGCCCACTGAGCTCAGCATTTGGTTTGGTTCTTCCTCTGTGGGGGAGATAAATCATTCAACACAGCACTGCTGGGGACTGACACCCAGATTCCCAATCACTGCCTGATTTTATTTAAGAGTATTTGAATGTTCAGGTTGTCATCACAGAGCAGTACAGCAGCCAGCACAGTTCTGTCCAGCAAACACACCAGAGCTGTAAAACAAGCGACACTCCCGCAGCACAACCCATCTGAAATGGTGCTGCTGACTCTTCACAAGTTACTCATTTAGTTTTCCCTCAGGTTATAAAACTATAAATGACTAGTTTTCAACTTCCTCCTGTCTCTCAGTTATTTAGGTATTAATAAATACAATACTGGGATGAAAAGCTCAACTTTTTCAGTCTTACCCTTCCATCTCCCAAGCGGCACATTCAAGTTAACCCTGCTGCCAGTACAGCTGCGCCTGCAAACAGCTGATAACAACTTCCAGAGGTGAGAGGATGCAGATTTCCATGCTCAGAAAACAGCACGGCCAAAATACAGATATTTGAAAGCAAAAGCTGCATTCTTACCTCAGCTACAGCAATTTTCTTTTCAGTGTGAGAAAACAGCAGAGTATCAGACAAGTTTTTACAGAGTGATGCAAACAAAAAAAAACCCAAAAAACCCAAAATCTGGTCTTCTGTAACTGTAAATTCAACCTCTCATAAGGTTAAAAAAAGAAACAACAAAGGATGTGCCCCTCATTTCAAGGTCTCATTATCTGAGCACTCTTCTCACACAGGTTTCATGGGTTCAACCATAGCTGGTTCTGGCACAGCTCCAGTAAATAAAGGCTTCCCTTCCCCACAGGGATATGCAATATATGAAAAAGCTTAAGAAACACAAACCAAATCAAATTTAAAAGCACTTAGGGCCAAATGTCATAATTCTACAGATCAGTAGCTGAACACAGTGGGTTTTTTTTTTCCTGCTCAATTCTCTTCAGAGACTGCCCAAGGACATGAAGAAGCTCACCATATTCATGTGCCTACAGAGTTCTTCACACAACAGAGCTGTTCAACCACGGTCCTTTTGCAAGGGAGCTACAAACCTGATGAAAGCACAGAAGACAGCCTATGATACACAAACACTTTTACACAGGAGACATCTGAAATGTGTAGCTGTTCCAATATCTGGCTAGTGGAGTTCTATGACTCTTCCTGTCAAGTTCATGCATCTGGGTAAACACAACCATTTCCCACGTCTACTGATGTCCACATTCCTCATGAGTAACCCCAATAACATGAATTGGGAACCAGAACTGAAGTATTTGTCTTGTCAAATCAGGTGTGGCAGTAACCAGTTTTCAGTAGGATTTTTGTTTGGCAACACAATCAAATAGTGGGTTCTGGCAGCCAATGTTTTGGGGTTTTTTTTAAATAAAAAAATAGGTTTCCTCTATTCAGAGTATCACTAATCTGTCTTTCATCACTTGATTTTTAAAACTAAGTGAACTAAAACAATGCAAATCTCTGTGGAGCTGGCATTCGAGGTAGCAGATGACACATCTGCTCTCCACCACACTGAGAGCTGGTTTTGACACAGCTCACTGTTCTCTTTGGAGCAGCAGCTTGATGCCAGCTGAGCACATCAGCTGCCAGGTAAAACAGGATTACTGAGTGTTCCTTCTGCAAGAAGGCAAGACATGAGCTTTCATCAGGCAGGGCACCATGACTGATGACACCTCATCTCAAAACTGGCAACAGACTTGATTTGTAATTGACATAGAGCTGATCTGCCCCTTTAAAATGACATTGGTTGCATCCTCTGTAGTGGGTGATACAGACAAATAAGAAGTTAAACTCATTCAGCCTGTCTAAGCCAGGACAAAAACTGACCTCACCTGCAATTTGCAGCATTTCATTTAGGTTTAAAAAATGGGAGAGAAGATTCCCAACTTCCCTGATTCCTTTTTTCCAGCTGTTCCCCTCACCAGGGTGAAACTTTCACACCAGTTTTACAACCTCAGAGTGGAGGGGAAGAAGGCTTTAGTCCAATGAGTGGTTTCATAGAAGTACCATACACCTAGATGCAAGACTGCTCTCACTTGTGGCAGAGCATCAGCATCAGCAGAGACATTCCATTACAATCCAGGGCTAGATCGTGTCCCCAGTGAGGTTTGCCCAGGTTTTCCACCTACAGGAGGTACATAGAGCTGACACAAAGCCCTCTGTGCAAACCACTACTCAGTACTTACACTTACAATTTATCCAAATACATACCCATTTCTATGTGAATATTTTGGTTCTTGTAAAATTTGTCACCTAAATATGCATTAATATAATGATTTTAATTATGCATTAAATGGGTTTTGAGCTAAATATATAGTCATTAACATAATTAAAAATGTAACAGAAACATCACCTTTTATAGCTCTTCCCTGCCTTCCATTGATCTTAAGGATTAAAAAAAGTCAACAGCTGAACTATCCTAATCTAAGTTACCATGGTAAGTGTTCTGCCACACATAATTCCATCTTCCTGCAAACAGTGACCAAAAATACATATTTGTGTCACCTCCAAATGAGAAGATTTAATTTTTCATTCTTGTATCGAAATGTGCTTCCAAAAACACATCTATCTTTGTAACTGCATTTAGGTCAGGATTATTTTACAGCAACTACAGTCATTAGGACAGGTATTAAGAGTTTAAGACAAATATTCAAGAAATCACCCATTACAGTAAGAAATTTGTATTGTATTTGATTTCACAATACTTTAATACTTCTCCTGCTCTAATCCTTTCAACTTCCTACAATATGAAAAAACTCTTTAGAAAGTACCTTAAACCAGTATTTTCCAATTATTTTTCTTAGAGATTAGTGCACCATTGTGTGCTATTCCAGACACTTCACTAGAACAACAAGTCTAGAGGGTGCACTGCAATCTCTTCATTAAGTATGAAGTCTTTGGTACACATATCCCGTTAGATCTTTAAAAATATCCATTAGCAAAGCAAAACCACATTAGCAAACTAAACCTTCACTTATCTTGCAACAAAAAGCATTACACACTTTTGAACAAGACTTGCTATATCCCTTTTCACAAGTGTCCATGCTACAGCTGAGCCACTGTTCCACACAGCCAGCCTCACAACATTCATCCCTTCAATACCACATCTCCTGGGAACTGTTAGCAAGGACACTACGTGTTCTGCAGCAACGAGTCACCCCGTGCACTTCAGTTAATCCTTCAGGTTGTACCTACAAGCCTTAGAAACTCCATTTGAAATCCAGCTGAATTGAAATTAGAGATACAATGAGTGTTTATACACCATCAGCTCTCCAAGCTCTCACACAGATTCAGCTTACACCAAGGTGTGTCTGGCAAGAGAAGCTCGCATCGCTTACTCTAAATAACCACCAGCAGTAGAACTTAACTGCAAAGGATTTATGTTTTATGCAGCCCTGAGATTTGCTGCCCTTAAGTGAATGCTGATTTTGTGACATTTACAGAAGCAATAAGGGATTTTAAGCTGTAGCTGAAACTAAGGTGACCAACTTCTTCAATTCCTCGTTAAACGGACAGATAATCATTTGGCACTCCCAGGCTCGTTTGTCACAGCAGCAGTGTGGTAGGAAGCTGGAGAGTTAACCTGGAGCTTGTTTTTACAGTATATGGCATTTCTGGTACTTCTCACTGTCACATCATAATGAGCACCAGAGACAACAGGACATTCTATTATTAAGCTAAAAACCCCATGATGCGGTTGCTCAGCAATTCTCTGTGAGCATAGTGCATCTCTACACTAACTCTGCACAACCTTGATGAAAAGGGAAAAGATACAAGCACAGAAGCAGCACAGCTCCAGTTCAGGGGAACCTGCCACATGGCAGAGATGTGGAGGCTGCATTATTGCAGCAAGCTGGTGATGCACCACTCAAGTGCAATGTCAAAAGCTCCCGCAGGCACTAGCCTGGAGAGGAGAAGGCTCCAGGGAGACCTTCCAGTGGCCTCCCAGTACCTGAAGGGGCTCCAGGAAGGCTGGGGAGGGACTTTGGCCAAGGGCAGGGAGTGACAGAACAAGGGGTGATGGCTTGAAAGTGGCAGAGGGGAGATGGAGATGAGATGTGAGGGAGAAATTCTTTGCTGTGAGGGGGTTGAGACCCTGGCCCAGGTTGGCCAGAGAAGCTGTGGCTGCTCCTCCCTGGAAGTGTTCTCGGCCAGGCTGGATGAGGCTTTGAGCAACCTGGTCTAGTGGAAGGTGTCCCTGCTGCTGGCAGCGGGGTTGGAACTGGAGGAGCTTTAAGGTCCCTCCCAACCCAACCCAGCCTGTGATTCTGTGAAGTTAAAATGATTTTGCACTAGCACAAGTCACAAGAGACACGCCAACTGCCTTCCACACACGTGGGAGCCAGCTCCAGGTGGAGGTCCCGGTTTAGCTGCACCCCTTGGAAACGGGCACAGTAAGAGCCAGGCTGGCAGGTCACAGAATACCACACTATGTTTAGCTGCAGTGCAGGCTGTGTCAGGTCACATCTCAGATAACCAGAGCTTTCCACCACCCCACCACCACGCTTGAGGACACAAAGGTTAGCGCCTCACCTCCACATAGCATTATCAGTTGCCTTGCAGGCAGTCTGGTATTTCTTACAGTATCCTTTACAGACCCAGGAGACTCCAGATGCACCAGGTGCAGCCACAAGTGTCACAACCTGACAGGGACTTGTTATGCTTTTGTATCTATTGTCACACGTGGCTGTCACCTCAAGTGAGGACTCAAAAGCCGCAGAGCCAAGGCCAGTTGGTGAGGAGGTCTCAGCTGCCCATGCTGAGTAACTTCATCTGATAAGAGCAGAGTTCCAATTGATTTTCTACAGTGCCTGCCCATCGACTTTCCAGATCTGAAGAGCACATCCAAAACATGTCAGACAAAATGCTTTTATATAGAGTTCATGCACATTGGCTTTACTAAATATAGATCCTCTTCTTCAAGTTGAAGAAGATGAAGGGGAACTAGCAGCCACTGGAGCCAAGAGGAGTTTTGCAAAGGTACTTCTACAATTCATACCCAACTCCTCTTGCTCATCACTTGCTTGGACTCACCCAGCCACCATGACAAGAACCACAAGGCTTCCTCCTTTTGCATTTTAGTGCCACAGAAGTTTAGGATCCTCTGTTCTTGCCTCCTTTTTAATGATAAGGTAATTTTCTTCAACTGCATCCTTAGAACTTCATAATTACCATTAAAGGATTTACTGAAAATCAAATTTGCTGATTTGGTTTTATTTGTTTCAGCAAGTGATCCATTGTGATGATCAACATAAAGCAACAGTTTACTGAACATAAATTGTTCTCAGTAAAGTCTGAAGGAGGTTGTGCTGACACACACTCCCTTGGGGGGAAGCAGGTAAAAACATGACCACAACAGTGTCTTTTAATCCATTACTGTCACCAGGAAAATCATGTGTGCTCCTGATCCTTGATAAGGGATCAAAGTTAGAAAACTCAGACCAGGAGGAGAGGTGCCAGCCCTACTTTTTGGCTTTCAGGTATATTCCAACATTGTTCATATCCAAGAGTCCTAAAATTGCCTAGAACATTCACCTTGTGAGGCAGCCAGGAGACAGCAGCGAGCGCGTACCGAGACAACAAGGAGCCCAGCAGGAGCTCAAGTAGAGCAATTCCAGTACAAGCCTCCCACTGCCACTCTCAGGAGCGCTCTCATTAACAGGCAGGTTTGGATACAAGCAGCTATTGGCAGGAATTTAAGCCTAAATCATTAGTGATGTGATCTGGATCTAAAAACTCTCCCAGCTACACGAGAAGCACGTGCAGCACGTGACGTCCCCGTCTGCCACCCCAGGCACACCAGCAGCCCTTGGCTCCTGTGCCCCCACCAGCTGCTGCTCCCAGCAAGAACTAAAACACCGCCTTGAACGGAGGCCAGGACACGAGCACCCAGCCTGAGCAAGTTCATGTTCCCAGAAAGCTCTGTGCAGCCACCAGAGAGCCCTCCTCGTGACCAAGTCCTGCCCCTGTCCCTGCCAGCTCCTGCACCAGGCACAGTACAGTACCCAGCCGAGGAACCGCGCCCGCCGCGACCAACCACCCCTTCCTGAGAGCAGCAGTGGAGGGGAGGGTGACAGACAACCACCTGGTGGGAGCCATCCCAGCTTAGAGCCTGGACAAAACATTCCAGTTGGGAATAAATCACAGAGCTCATCTCTCCTCTGGGAGCTGCCTGTGGGAGGGGTGCCTCTGAGGGGAGCGGGTGCCTGCGTTGTTCTGTTCTAAACCAAAGGCTTTGGGTGCATGCTATTGCTCATGGTGTACCCCAGGTGTAAAATAGAAACTGTCCTCAGTTGGTTATTTTCTAAATATACAGATATAGCTAAGTAATCTGGGATTACTTCCCCCCCAAAAAAAAAAATCACAGAATGACTGGAGTTGAAAGGCACCTCTGAAGCTCATCTAGTCCAACCACTCTGCTCAAGCAGGGACCCTCGAGCACATGAACCAGGGTTTTGCCCAGACAGTTTTTTATTATCTCCAAGGAGAAAAGAAAAAAGAAAAACTGTGGCATTGATAAAGATTGTAGGAGAAGGTGAATTAAGTCTGGACATCCCCAGTCTCTCCTGAGGTCAGCTCATAAAACAGTCCTTCACCATTAGAACATAATTACTTCAACATAAACACTAAGGATATTTACAGGATCATTTCACTAGCTCCAACCCAGCCAATCTGAATGCCTGAAATACATTCCCAACCATGGCATGTTCAATAATGTCCCACAAGATTGAAGTTCTCTCTCAGGACATATGACTCATGTCAAGACCTTTCACACCCTCTGCAGGATTGCCAGGACCTCAGGTGACACACGTGAATCTCACACGCTGCTCGTGCCAGCTGCACCGACACATTCACGTCTACGCTCGACTCGCCCTGCACAGAGCCATCAAATGCTTCTCCAGTTCTGTCCCTGCTCAAATACAACTGCCATCTGTCATTTCATTGATTATCTTGAACACACTCAGAACAAGCAGCAGTGAATGTCACACCTGATGCAAGGACTTCAGCTAAGCTGACTCGATGCCTGAAGTACAAAGATTAAAAGCAATGACCAGGGTGACAGTTATGCCATCACCAGCTGGGACCTCAGCACTAGCTGCTCAGCACACCAGAACCACTCACTTCATGGCAGATGTGCCAGCTCCACAAGAGGACATGGGCCCCTTGGCCATACTCTGCTTCCTGTCCCACGTAACATCATCTTAAACCACCCAGATTATCTTAACAAACAAAGCAACTTATAAATCAAGCTCAAATCAAGGCAGGGATGTATTTCTTCAAGCTTCTTACCAGTTTTCAGCAAGCCCAACTTCAATGCCAAGGACAGCACAGAACTTGTAGAAACTCACCTTGGTTATCAATGGTCCAAACACCATTTGAAGAAGATGCCCTGGAAGGGAAAGGTCAGCAACCCCATCTCCTGTAGCTGCCATTTTACAGACGCCAGTAGAACCGAATCCAAAGAGTTAACACAGCCAACACTTTCCAAAAGGTTCTGCAGGAGGGGGGTTGTGAATGAATCCTTGTTGCATAAACAAAGATCCCTTTAATATAGGATGTCTCAAGTAACTTCCCCATGACATACTCCACTCTAATCCTCTACAGGAGCAATCAAGTTCTGCAGATAAACCAAAATACTTTAATACCAGACAGCCAAAACAAATGAAAAACCCCACAAAAGCATAAAGCAGAGACCAATAATTCTGCTGTAAACACTGGGCAGTCCCACAACACAACACAGCCCATTTTTCTTCTTGCTGGGAATCTCAAGTGTGATGTACAACTTGATGAGAGCTTTAACTTGATTAAATCTAAAAACGCAGAGCAGTTGCACATAATCAGCATCAGCAGTTACAGCACAGAACAAGGGAAAAACAGATACAGATATTATCCTGGGATATTGTGAGCCAGTGTACAGACAGCACAGATTTCAGCAGCACTCCCCAAAGTGACTTCTGCACACACTTCAGCTCTCAGGGCTGGATGTTGTGCTGAGAGGCAGGGGAGGAGTGAAGCAGACTCTGACATGAGTGCCACAGTCTCATGAGCCCAGCTGTGTGCTGCTGCCTGTCCAGCGAGGGGTGAGCGACCGCTGGCCTGGCTGCGTGTTCAGCCAACCAGCAGGACGTCAGGGTGGCAAGCACTCTGCATTGCTGCATCATCATACATCACTATTCTAGTCAGAAATGAAATAATTTTGCTAAGTCAAAAGCAAACCTTCACCTCAGCACACTCTCAGCTCTGCACACCTGCAGCACGGCCCTCTTACCCCATTTTCTGGGCAGCATTACCCCTGACACTTGCAGTGAAACAGCCCAGCCTGCAGCTCTGAAGCTTTCTGACAGACATCTCATCAGATGGCTCCAGCCAGCTGCCCCCGTGCCCCAACAATCTCTGTGCATCAACACAGGACTCTGAGCACAGCCTGTTTCCCCCCCCGAGTTCATTAACTTCCACAGGATTTCAGAACAGCAATTTCTAGCTCCCCTCCACCCCCTCTACTCCAGTATTCTTATTTTTCCAAGACTGAAAAGACAGAGTACAGCATATGGCTAGATCTTGCAGTCTACATCCTGCTGAACGTGTCTGTTGTTTCCAAGCTCTCAGCTGACTCACCATTCCAGTAAGGACAGTCACTTGCCTCAGGAAGAGGGATAAAAAGAAGGACAGCCATCGGAACAGAACGTGTTGTGGTTAGTCATGTATTTCCCTCACCCATTAGGCAGTTCTGTATTGACAGTTAATTAGGAGATTGCTAAGGCCTGTTTATCAGTCACAGTCTACAAATACAGAAGAGATTTCTCTCAACACAAACACACACCAGCAGGAGGAGAGGAGTTCCAGCAAAGCCACTACCAGCTTGGGGCAGAGTGGCTGGGAAGCTTCTTGGTGGAAAAGGACCTGGAGGTGTTGGCTGACAGTGGCTGAACATGAGTCAGCAGAGTGCCCAGGTGGCCAAGAGAGCCAATAGCATCCTGGCCTGTGTCAGTCATAGTGTGGCCAGTAGGAGCAGGGCAGTTCTCTTCCCCCTGCACTGGGCACTGGTGAGGCCACAGCTTGAGTGCTGGGTTCAGTGTTGGGCCCCTGAGTCCAAGAAGGCCCTGGAGGTGCTGGAGCGTGTCCAGAGAAGGGAACGGAGCTGGGGAAGGGTCTGGAGCACAAGTGTGCTGAGTTCAGGCTGAGGGAACTGGGGGTGCTGAGCCTGGAGAAAAGGAGGCTGAGGGGAGACCTTGTGGCTCTGTCCAAGTCCCTGCAAGGAGGGTGGAGAGAGGTGGGGGTGTCTGTTCAGCCAAGGAGCAAGGGACAGGACAAGAGGAAATGGCCTCAAGTTGTGCCAGGGGAGGTTTAGGTTGGATATCAGGAAAAATGCTTCCACTGCAAGGGTTGTCTGGTATTGGAAGGGGCTGCCCAGAGAAGTGGTGGAGTCCCCATCCCTGGAGAGATTTAAGGACATGTAGATGAAGTGCTGAGGAACATGGTTTAGAGGTGGACTTGTCAGAGCTAGGTTAACAGCTGGACTCTGTGATCTGAGGGCTCTTTTCCAACCCAAGGGACTCATCAGCCCAGCCACACCCAGTGAGAGCTGCACAGGTGCCCGTGGCTCCACAGAGCCCTCACCCACCCTCACAGGGACAGGTACAGCTGTAAGAGTCCCTTCCCCAGGAACTCCTCAAGCAGCACCACACAGCACACCCCTTTAATATAAAACCCAAAATCCTGCACAAAGAAAACCCCCCACAATAAATACTTCATCATAAAACTCACACAGACACAGCACCTTCACCACAACCCTCTGGTGCTCCACAGCAAGTGTTCTATTGCCTTACCAAGGTCTGGCCTTGGGAGACAACAAAGCTACAGATACTAAGAACAAGCTGTATTTCTGCAACACCTATATAGTGATTAAGTATTTATCTTAAGTGAAAGGCTCACTAAGTTTGTGATCAGGTTTTAGGGGGTTTTTTGTTTGGTTTTGGGTTGGGTTTTTCTTACTTACTGAGGTTAAGAAGCACTATTCCTTCACTCTTCAACAGACAAGTTAAAAAACAAATCCTCTTGGACACAAGGCACACACTAGCTGCTTTTTCCAAAGCAAGCTGGGATATTTACTCCCACTCCCACCCCAGCACACCCCGAACAGAAGCAGCCACAGCCTCCACCCAGGGCAGGCAGCCCCACAAAATGGTGGGTAGCCCCCCAACCCAGAAGGTTCTGTGTCCCCCAGCCCTGCCAGCCCCTGGGACAAGGAGCATCCCTGATGGCTCTCTGAACAACAGCTTCACACCAACAGTCAAAACCCAGCCTTGGTTAACACTGTCACTTACAAATCTCACAAGAAAGATAACACCTCAGGGAAAAAAAAAGAAACAAAGTAAAACCAACAACAGCAAAACCCCCAAACCACCAAAAAAACCCAAGCTAACAAATAAAACCACCCACCAAACAACACACCTCTCCCAAACACTCTACTCTCCTGATAGTACACATGTACATGAATTAAGAAACACAGAACAAAACTCCACAAAAACCACAGAGCAGCAGGACCAGAAATCTCGTACATCCAATCTCCCCAGACAGCAGCACCAAATTACAATCCTTAATCCACCATTTCTTAAAAATTCACATTAAAAATAAAACCAGACCCTACCTAAGAGAACACCGAGCAGCAGCCTCTCCCCTGCAGAAATGAAGGCAGCAGCTGTGCCAGGGCAACACTTCCTGTGCTTCTAGTACCTTCTACCTGATTGCCACGAGGCAAGCAGGTGATGGACCTGCTTCATCATTAGCACCAGCTGGGTGTAATTACCACAGCCCCTAAACAGCCTGCTGGGCACAGAGCTGCTCTGCCAGCAGCTGTGAGGGGTGAGGTGTCTGGCCAAGCCAACTTAAAGGCAATAAAAGACTGAGGAGAGGCAGGAAATCTTTTCCCTGGGGCTTTAGGAGGCATGGATGCTCCTCACAGCCAGTTCTCCTGCTGCATGGTCTCTTTTCACATCCCTAAAGACCTGAGTCCACTGTGAACACTCACCTGCATGTGAGAGAGAATAATATTTCAATATATTGACTTTGGGTGGAGCAGAGTGAGGCTCAGCAGTCCCTGAAGGCTGCCCACCCACAACAGTGCCTTCCTGAGCCCACTGCCTTCTGGGGACACCTTCCCCCAAGAAACTCTCTTCATTTGCCTGTGGCAGCAGCCTGCTTAGGTTTCAAGGAATCACAGAATACCAGGATGAAAAGGACCTCAAGGACCATCTGGTCCATCCTTTCTTGGCAAAAGCACAGTCTAGACCAGATGGCTCAGCACCCTGCCCAGCTGAATCTTAAATTGTCCAACGTTGGGGAATCCAGCCCTTCCCTGGGGAGGTAATTCCAATGGCTGACTCTTCTCACTGTGAAAAATTTTCCTCTTGTGTCCTCAGGAGCAACTTGTACTCATCATCCCTCATCTTTTTCATGGGATTCCTTGTAAAAATGGAATCTCCATCTCCTTTGGAGCCACTCTTTAAGGCCTGGAACATGGTGATGAGGTTTCCTCTTCTCTCGAGGCTGAACAAACCCAATTCTTTGAGCCTTTCCTCTCATGGCAGCCTTCTCCATCACCTTCATGGCCCTTCTCTGGACCACCTCCAGCCTGCCCACATCATTTGTGAATAGCAGGGACCAAAACTGAACACAGAATCCCAGGTGTGGCTGGACAAGCACTGAGCAGAACAGGATCACAACATCTTTGTCTCCAGTGGTGATGCCCTTGTTGATGCAGCCCAGTGTCCCGTTGGCTTTCTGTGCCACAGCAGCACGCTGTTCACTCTCACTGAGGTGCTTGTCCTCCAGGACCCCCAGGGCCCTTTCCCAGTCTGTGCTGCACGCCCAGATTCTGTTCTCCCAGTTGCACCACCTTACACTTGCAATGGGGACACAGGAGTCTCCTGCTGGGTTTCTTTTTCAGGACCTCCCCCAGGAAGCGCTGTCCCTTCGATACATACAAAATCATCAATTTCTGGTTTATACAGCTGGGGATAAGTGCCAATATTTGAACACCACTCTGTTTAGACACTCCAGGGTTATGAGTACAGCAGGGCGCGTGACTAGTCACTAAATCCACTGTGCCTGGGAACCCCGGGGCAGACAGTGCTCTGGGACTCACAGACAGTGCTCTGGGACTCACAGACAGCGCTCTGGGACTCACAGACAGCGCTCTGGGACTTACAGACAGTGCTCTGGGACTCACAGACAGTGCTCTGGGACTCACAGACAGTGCTCTGGGACTCACAGACAGTGCTCTGGGACTCACAGACAGTGCTCTGGGACATACAGACAGAGCTCTGGGACTCACAGACAGCGCTCTGGGACTCACAGACAGTGCTCTGGGACTCACAGACAGCGCTCTGGGACTCACAGACAGCGCTCTGGGACTTACAGACAGTGCTCTGGGACTCACAGACAGTGCTCTGGGACTCACAGACAGTGCTCTGGGACTCACAGACAGTGCTCTGGGACTTGCTTTCCTTTCCCCCCTCTCTGTTTTTACTTTTCCACACTCTTTTCTATCACTCACCTGGAACATGAATGGATTGAACAACTTGAATTCTTCCCTCCACAGCAGGCTGAAAACGCTGGCTTCACCCATAGTGGTTTTCGCGGCAGCGGTAAATCTTTGCACACATTTTTGGGGTGAATCGGGACAATTCACCAGAGCTCCCTGATGCCAGAATCCCCCGTGTGACCGAAAGGACCTGCTCGTGCCCAGGGTTGCAGAGCACTCCGGTGAGGGCACGCAGCCAACCCAGAGTCACGCGGGCTCGCGGGCGCTGCGCCTCGGCTCCTGCACGGGCTGGATACCGGGGATGGGCTCTCATTTTGCATCCACCAGATTGTTATTATGCAGAATTTTGGCTCCTTTTAAAAAAGCTCCAGTATCTCTCTTGCCTGTCTTGAGGTTGCTGAGGGCACTCAGGTGACTGCACACACAAACCCTGAGCTGTACTGTTAAGCAGCAGACTACCCTTCCAGCTGAGCTTGCATCTGCTTTCAGCAAGTCTCCTCTTTGGCTTTCTCTACACCAAACAGCAGCTTCACACAGCACCAACACTTAGTTTGGTTGTTCTTCCCATCCATCCTCCCTGGTGTGTGCTTCCTGTGCAACCCACTGCAACGTGCCTCTTCCTACAGTGATCATTTGGGATTCCCTCACTGAATACTACACAATTCAAGCATTTTATATATATATATATGAAAGCCTCCCTTATATTGACCCTCTCCTCCTCCTTGGGTTAGATAATCTCCATGCAGTCCAGCCATGTGCCAAGACCCAGCCCCAGGTATGAGGAGAACTTTGCTGGGATGAAGACCTGGAGCCAGAGCTGAACCTTTAATCTCTGCTCCCAAATTCCCTTCACGTTTGGCTGGGAAGCGAGCTTTCCAAAATTACCATTTCCCTTTTCTTGATTGTGGGCCTAAAAAAAAATGGGCAGTGTGGCAGAAGTATGTTTGTTATCCTACAGTGTGTTACCCTAGATTGTGATTCAGTTGCTAATTATATGATCACTTAAGCCTTTCTTTCCAGAGCCCAGTTCGCTGTAAAGGACAGCACAGAAGGCGACAGAATTAAAATGGCACAGTCCTTAATTCCATTAGCTTGTAACTACCAAGTGCTTGCTTCTGCACCCTAAATAACTCTGTAGCACCGTGATTTTTATATGTGATCTAGACACATGTAGTCATTTACGCACCAGCTGTAATTACTGTTCCCTACATTAGCCCGCATCTATTATTCAGCAGGTTCATTATGCCCTGCTTCATCACTTCACATCAGTGAGAGGACGTTTTCCAGCACCTCCTCCCCTGACAGGGCAGGCATGGTTCACTGAAATCCAAGTGTTGGTTCTGATAGATCCTCTCCTCACTGGGTGCTGTGACACCCAGTGCTTCACCATGCTGGCTTTCAAGTCACTCTAGTTTTGCACTGATTACTTGGAATCCTTCATAGCAGCAGAAGGTAAAATTTAAAATAAGCTTAAATCAAATTAAAGTTCAAAGAAACTCTGAAAATGGGGAGTTCAAACCAACCTCATTTTTGAAATCATGGAACTAGAGTCTATGCCAGCAAAGAGGTGAAGGCCAACAACTCAATGTCCAAAGCAAAGCTCCTGCAAAGGTGGGCTGGGAGGGGCATCAGTCTAAACCACCATCCCACCAGCTGTCAGGAGAGGACAAAGAACGTCCTGCAGGAGGAAAAGCCTGGGGAGTGGGATGAAGAGCAGTGGGCTAGAAAAGGCAGCACTAAAGCACACCAGTAGTAGATGAACAGTCAGCAGTATGAATGGTCCAGAGGATGAATGCAAACATCATCAACCATCTCTGACATTGCAGTGGCAGACAAAATTTTAGGAGGGCTTGCTTTCTCCTCCTTCACAGGAGAAAAATATCAACTGGTAAGAGAGAAAATCCAGTAGCACTGCAGGGGGAAACTCCTTAAAAACTAAAATAAAAAGAACACCAGCAGTTCCTGCAGTCCTGCACCAACTGAAGTGTTCCCTCAAAGAGGTTTCTGTCAAGCCCCAGGTGGAGAGCTCATACCTAACAGACCACATCCGTTAGAGTTCATGTCATCTGACAGGCTGGAAATCTGTGTCATCTGAGTACAGAGAGGAACTGCTGTTGCATCCACGTCTCGTATCCCACTCTCTCAAGCACTCAGGCAAATGTTTCACTCCCATGGATTCGCAATATGGGACAATTGTGCCACAGAAACATCCCTGGAGAAATGCAATCACAGAATCGTTTGGCTGGAAAAGACCTTTGAGATCATTGAGTCCACTACTAAACCACATCTCTGAGCACCTCACCTACCTGTCTTTTAAATCCCTCCAGGGATGGGGACCCCACCACTTCCCTAGGCAGCTCTCTTGTGCACCTTCCCACACCCACACCAGTGCTCTTCTTCTGAATACCGTGGTGAGTCCTCTCTCTCCGGTCTTGGTCCTCACCCCAAACCATGAGCTCAGCACCCCAGAATCCATTATGCCCTTTTGGACACAGCTGGATTTCCCAATACATCCAATCATATCTTAAAAATAAATAAATAATGATTTTTAAAACCAGTTTAAATACAAAAAAGGAGAACTTTCAGTTCCAGGTATGATTTCACAGACAGGTCTTTTACCAAAAGAGAATGATATGGAATTAAGGGATTTCAAGGGCATCAATAATAGCACGACATCAGGAAAATTTCCCTTTTACTGCTGTACCTTGCTCCATGATAAACAACTTTGAGATCAGCTAAATCACAGCAGAAGACACTCCTGCACACTTTGCTTTCATATCAGATAATGGATTAAGAGGAAATAACTCACATGACTACTAATGAGAGAAACAACCCCCATCCTACTCCAAACACGGTGGTCTCCAGTGGTGTCACTTACAACAGCTCTGCTCTTTCTGCACGAGGTTCTTAAGCTTGACCTAACAAATATCACCAGTAGATGACTGCAGTCCTTGGCCTGGCAAGGTGGACTTTAAGCACAACTTAAACAGTACAACTCCGGTGTTTAAGGTAAAACACAGTTCTTGCTAAAACAGGTTCACAGCTCAAAGATGCAAACAACGGCCTCAGTTCTGCAGGTGCCCCCAAATACATATTTCACACATCTCTCAAATTAACTGAACACACTCAAAACTTGACAAATACAACTTCAGTGCAAAGAGCTTCTTCGGTGACTTTGGCTATCAAGCTGCAAGACAGGAGCAGCCCCAAGGACCTCGGGGTGGGAATTCAGCACCGTGCTGATTTCAGTTCTCAGGCAGGGTTATCTATCTATCAGTGATAACAGAACAGGGGGCTGATGGCTATGAGCAGGTGTGTTCACTTCCCTTTTGGTTGTACTCTCCCAAATCTACTCTCCTTCCCTCCCCAGGATGCAAGAGATGCTCGGTGAAGTGATTTACAGAAAAAGTGATTGACTTCAGCCATTACTGGGTTCTTTACCTTGGTCTGGAGTGGCTTGGTGCATTTCTTCATGGACTTGGAAATTCCTGTGAAGGCCACCCAATAAGCTGTGTGTGTGCTATCTTATTGAAGGGCAGGAAAAACTCAAGTAAATACTAGACCTCACCACAGCAGCAGTTCAAGAACACGTCTGGCCAGTTATTTCTTTTTCAATGAAATTTTTAAAAATTCTAAATATAAAGCAGACAAAACAGAGAGGAAGACAGCAGAACAACTGTAGTAGTCGATGGTTTCACTAGCAATTTCCACATACTAATTCAAGATACTACCTTGTTGCTTCACTACCACTGGAAATGAATGACCCCGTGAGCAGTGTACTCAGAACGCCCCGCAGAACGCAGCGCTCTGGGCCTGCTGCTGGACCTGCCGGACCCTTCCTCAGCAGCCTACTCCTGCCCAGGGCCAGGGCTGCTCTGCTTTGCCCCCATGACTTGCTCAACAAAGCCAAACCCTCACTGTGTTTGAAACGACAGAGCCAAAAGCAGCTTGTTGGTCTAGCGAGGCTTCCTGTTCTCGTGGCATTTCCAGCCGGGGTCAGGAGCAAGCCCACACAAAGGCCTTTTTGCTGAAGTTACCCAGCCCCAAGCTTCCAGCGCGTCAGGGGGCTGACAAGTTTAAATACTCCTCCAGACTTTCAGATGTCCATCCCAGCTGCAGACCCCTGAGATTTCCTCATCAAGAGTACCACCAGCTTCTCAGGGAAAAAAAAAAAAAGAGCAGGATGGGATTTATATTTGGATTTATGTTTGAGTACATACACACTACACTAATCTGATTACTCACTGGGAATGCTCCTTTCCAACAGCTTTTCCTTTATTCATCTTACCACAATAACATGACAGTCTGAGCAGGAACGAGCAAACTGAACACACCAGCGCTGTGTCCCTCCATTTCTGCCTCTCCCATTTTTGGGAATCATGAAGCACTGATGGCACACACCTCCCAGCAGCTCGGCCATGCAGACCCAGCCAGGTAGGGAACATCCAACAACTCTGGTCCCCAACTCCACCACTCCCAATGTAAATGGATGCAGCAGCCGCTGCAAACCAGGGCTCTCTTCCCGCAAAGGGATGGGTGTGAGCAGAGAAGAGCTGCGTGCAGGAAGAGCAGGAACGCCGCTGGGAACTGCTGCATGACGTTCATGAGGATTTTCCCGGTGCCTTCGTGCGCGCTGTGCTACGGCAGCGATGCAGCACACGAGCTGCGGTGCCCCCCCAGCCCTCACTGCCCTGTGCAGGGGCACAGGCTCCCCACGCCTGGGCGCACCTGCCTGCGATCACCCGGGGTGGGTGCCCGGGGTCGGTGGTATCTCACAGCGGGAGCAGGGCTGCACACACACCCACCCACACACCCACCCGTCACCCCCGCTGCACTCTCGGGCTCCCTATTCCCGCCCCCCCGGGGTCTGTCCCCTCCCGCTCCCAGCCCCGTCCCGTCTCCCCCGCGGAGAGGGGCCGCGGACCCACCTGGCGAAGGCGCGGCGGGCCGGCGGGGGGCGAGGGCCCGGCTCCGGGCGCGGGGGGCGCGGGGGACGCCATCTTCTCGCCCCGCGGCTCCTTCCCGCCGCCGCCCGCCTCTCCTCAGCCCCGCGCCCGGCGGTGTCCCGCGGCCGACACCATTCCGGGGCGTACGGCCCGGCCCCGGCCCCGCGGCGGGGGTGACCTTCCCGGGACGGCGGTGCCGCTGCCGCTCCCCGGGCTCTGCTGCAGCGCGGCCGCACGCCCGGCCCGCGGGTGGGTGGGTGGGTGTGCGGGCGCGGCGTGGGGGGGCCCACGGGCGGCGGCGGGGCCGGGCTGGCGATGAGCTCATGGACAGCTCCGCGGCTGCGGGAGAGCGGGCGGTACCGGCGGGGGGGCGCGGGGGGAAGGACCCGCCTCGTCCTCGTCCACACACACAGACCCCCCTCGAAACACCCCCCCGAGACACCCCCAGCACAGACACGCCCCGGCACAGACACCCCCCGATGTTATGACACAGAACCACAGACACACAGACTGGTTTGGGTTGGAAAGGACCTTAAAGCTCACCCAGTCCCAACCCCCCTGCCAGCAGCAGGGACACCTTCCACTAGACCAGGTTGCTCAAAGCCTCATCCAGCCTGGCCTTCAACACTTCTAGGGAGAAGCAGCCACAGCTTCTCTGGCCAACCTGGGCCAGGGTCTCACCACCCTCACAGGAAAGAATTTCTTCCTCACATCTCATCTCCATCTCCCCTCTGTCAGTTTCAAGCCATCACCCCTTGTTCAGTCACTCCCTGCCAGTAGGTCCACCTCCTTCTGATGTTGGGAGATGTTACAGCATAACAGAACACAGAATCGTAGTGGCTGGAAAAGACCTTTAAGATCACCCAGTCCAACCATAAACCCAACACTACCAGTTCCACCTCTAAGCCATGTCCCTGAGCACCTTGTCTACCTGTCTTTTAAATCCCACCAGGGAAGGTGACTCCACCACCTACCTGGGCAGCCTGTTCCAACGCTTGGCTGCCCTTTCAGTGAAGAAGTTTTTCCTAGTATCCAATCTAAACCTCCCCTGGCACAACTTGAGGCCATTTCCATCTTGTTATACCTTCCAGTTCAGCTGGAAGATTCAAAATACAGCAATAAAACTATGGTTTTTAAGGTTTTAGAGAATAGCTGATCGTTTTAGGTGTAATTATCATCATCATTGTCTTCCACTGTCTGACTGAGCAGAAAGACAAGCAGGGTTTTAAATGGGTGAATGCCTTTTGGCCTTTATCTGGGTGGAACATGAAGGGGGAAGAATTACGCCCTGCTGCCTACATTGAGATGTTTGAAGGCTACAAGGGACCCTGTAATCAGAGTCTGATCTCCTGTGTAAGACAGGCACTTCTGGGAAAACAATTTCGCTCGGTGAGTCCTATGGCAAACCCCAATATACACATCACAAAGACAATTTGTAATCGTGGAGTTAAGATGAATCTATTATATCCCTAGGCAAGCAGTTCCAACTGTTCATTATACCCTCTTACCTCCAGATTCTAGCCACAGGAGCTTGTTGTGCTCCTGCCTGCCTGGCCAAGGAAACCTTCGCTCGCTCACGGTGAAGTGTGGTGCCATGTCACAAATCCTCACCAAATACCTGCCTAGTTATCTAGTCACCTGTCTGCTAGTGTATTAAAACAAAAGTGATCCTTTTATCCAGCTGAGAAGAATTTCACTCCTGCACTCAAGTTTCTTCCCAAAAACAGTTTTGTTCTTTAACATGAGGTGTAGGAAAAACGTTAATCAGAAGCCCTCCCCTACAAGAGGCGAGCTGCTGCCCTGCCCCAGGCTGGCGAGCCTGCTCCAGTCTGTGTCACCTTACCAGCCCTCCTGCTCTCCAGTGCTGTCAGCTAAAACTGGTCTTTGGAAACAGACTCAAAAATCTCCAGGAGTTCTGTTGCATGAGGGAGATGTCTACCACCTAATTACTTTGAAAACGAAAGAGTCTTGTTTGTGCCAGGATGTAGCCAATCCCTCAAGCTCTCCCTCCAGCTTCATATCCCGACATCCCTCCCTTGCTGACGCTGTGGCAGCTGGATCCAGCTGCAGGCTGATGTTTTTTGGAGAGCTGTTTGCCAGCTGGCCCCCAGGGAGCTCCCAGCCCCGTTGTGGGAGCACACATGTCAGCGCCAGCCCAGGGCGAGCGGTGGGAGCACAGGATGGAGGGAGAATAAAACCTCCCCCCTTAGAAACAAAGCTTGGGTCATGCGAGGTGTGAGGGTGCTGCACGGACAAGGACACACAACACAGCCCCTTCTTGTCAGAACCACGAAGAAATAAAGGTTTGTGCTCCAGCACTCGCTCCGTGTGTGTTTCTCCCACCATCACCACGTGGATTACATCTATTTCACTCACTGGTAATTTTTACCTAGCAGACAGGCTGTGAGTCCGTGCTGTGATCTACACTTCAGCATTACCTAGCACCCAGCAAAGGCTGAAAGAGTCTTTGTGTTTCAGAGCAGACTGGAAACCACCCTCACAAACTGGAGAGGAGGACCACAGCTGCTTCTAACACGCGGTGTGTCTCTCACCGCACGAGAGATGCCGGCCCTCTGACAGGGAAAGCTGTTACTTCTCGTTTGTGGAATGCTGCAGGTGCACAGGACGTTTTTACAAACCCACAAAGGTCAGACTTAAGAGGAGTGTAACACTCAAGCCAAACACAACAGCAAGATACACCTTTCTGTTCACTACAAGAGCTTTCATCCTGCTTACCTGTGTTTCTTCCATTACTGCTCTCCATCTCGTAGGATCTCCAGAAGCAGGGTCTGTCCGTGCCACCTCTACCACACAAGGTCATGACAGCTCCTTGGATCTCGGTGGGATGCCCGGCGCCGCGACGCCTGGTGCACGTCAAAGGTTTGCATCACAGCTGAGATCCACAACTCCAGGGCCACGGGCTGGATGGATCTGGAGGGTCAGGAGAGCTGAGAATCAGTAACTGGCAGTAGGTGGTGAGAATGGGATACTTGGGCAATGAGAAAGGTGGAGCAGAAGGAATCAGTGGAAAAGCAAGACAGGCAGGAGGGCAGCAGTGCTCTGGCCGTGCCTGAGGTTCAGGCTGAAGTCTGCAGGATTTGAAGGTGTTGTTGAAGGGTGAACGGCCTCAGCAGGGACAGACCATCCCCTCTCCTGTCCCTGCTCAGGCTGCTCTAACAGTGTGTTGCAAAGCTCTGCAGTCTGGCTTAGGCTCCAGCAGGAGCTGGGGATGGCACTGGAGGAGGAAAGCAAAGAGAAGCAGAGGGGAAAAATCTGACTGAAAATTAGATGCAGTGCAGAGTGGTTGTGATTTTCAGGACAGCCTAAGGGACCTGGATGACCAATTCCCATTTAATTGGACATTATAATTTTATAGGCATCTTTGCAAACCTCTGCCAAGACTTACAAACCATTACTTTTCATGTCCAGCCTTGAGGAGCAGTCTGGTCTGTCCCAACACACAGTACAAGTTTCACCTTAATGAAGAAAACCTCTTTTCTGCTCCAAGTATCGAGTTTTTCTAACTAGGACATCTCTATTTCTAAGCTGCCCTTGTGTCCTCAGTT
This sequence comes from Caprimulgus europaeus, assembly GCA_907165065.1. The sequence continues at coordinate 82,739,626 of OU015526.1, forward strand.
ATATTCTCTCCACACTTTGATACCAACTCTAATATTGTTCCATTTCTTATTGATATCTGCAGGTCCTGGATTAAATGGCATTCCTGCACACAGCCTGCTAGCAGACCTCCAGCCTGACTTCTATCATTTCACGTACCCTGTGCTGTGCCTGGGAGTTAAAATCCCCCATTAGCACAGCTTTGCCCTTTTGCCTGCTTTTTCACTTGGGCAGCAATTTTACACTCCAGTTCTTTTTGGATAAACAGCCCACAAGATTCATATAACCAGTTTTCTCGCTGAAATATTTCTAGTATTGGGCCATAAGCACTCTACCATTATCCTCTGCACAGCCTCTGCCCCTCAAAGCTCAGGGTTTCTCAAGGGATATTATTTCTAGGCATAAAAAACAGGGGCCAGGTCAGTGAGCCCTTTTGACTTTGCACCTGAGGAGAGGACCCCGAGGTCCACCCTGCTGCCTGCCAGAGCAGCTCAAGGGGTCAGTGCTCTGCTACCAGAACAGTTAGCAGAGAATTAACAGCTGGGTTCCAGCTAAATGAGCCTGACCTCATCCTTGCCAGTCTCTGTGCGGGGAGCGATGCTGTGTTTCGTACACAGATCATCTCCTTTCACACCCATCTGCAGAGTGCTGCAGCAGTCAGCACAGCTGCTTTTTCTTGTTATGCCCTTTACTGCCTTTTTCTTTCCTTTTTATTTTTTTTTACAGCCATGCTGCATTACCAGCAACAATCCCTTTGGACAAGAGTCCTCCTCTTGTTATTTTAATTAGCCAAGCGTGACTGGCGAAAGGCTGAGCTGGATTCTCAGCTAGCATCATCTGTTTGGCTCCCTTCAGTTAAAGAAACATCAATCCATCCTTTCTAAAGACGTGGTGCCCGTGAGAGACCCCACACACGAGATATCTGTGGCAGGTGCTGCCTAGCAGCCTGTGCTCCAGCTTTGAGCGTGGCCACGCAATGCGATGCATCGCCTCGTAAAATGGGCTTGCGAGGCGCGTGGGAGAGGAGCGCTGGCTGCAGACAGGTCTGCAGACAAAGCAGAGGCACCATGGAAACTGCTGGAGAACAAAGGCCTTGCAGAAAGGATGGGAACTGTGGCAAGCCGTGCCACGACCTGCCAGGCGTGCCCAAAGTCCTTCTCCTTGGCTCGCCTCTACCTCCCAAAGCCGCAGCGAACTGTGAGCGGCCCAGGGATTCCAGCAAGGTCAGGGGTTCGCTCCCTCAGATCTCATGAAAGGCATCAGGAATGGGGACAAGCAGATAGTGATTTTGCAGAGAGTTGTGTTTTCTATCTCCAAGGTGATGATGTAAAGTAGGGCAGCCCGTGGGAAATACAGAGAAGGAACGTTTACTCTTCAGCAGGCGTCACCAAGGACTGAAAAGAGCCTGCTAGAAGGGATAATACAGGAGGCGTTACAAGAAGTACTCGGTACTCCAGAGGCTCGGGGGCTGTTTCAGGGGCTGTTTCAGGCACATTTCCCTGTCTGTTTATCCTTTTTTTTCCCCCCTCTGCCCTAGGTACCAGCTGCTGGAGACAGGGTGCTGAGCTAAAGGAAACCTCAGGCCCACGGATACACGACTGCTCTTACTCGTTCTTCCTTTCACCTAATCTCCTGTTAGCTAAACCTTGATTTCACTTCAGCCAGCTGTACGGAGCGACACCAGCTCCATCCAGCTCACACAGCCCATCCTGTACCTTTTCTGTGGTCACAGCAGAGCGTGCAGGAGGATTCTGGCTGTACTGGTGGGAAGCTGACATGCCAAGTCCAACTCACGCTGTCTCCTTTTGCGAGGGAACGGCTGGAACGCGGTGTAACCGTAGCTTCTGGTCTAGAAATGCTGAAGAATAACAACTGTATTTACTCCCAAGTGGGAGATGATCTGGTATTTACAGAACTTGGGGGCTTTCCCCTACGTTACATTTGGATGCCTGTGATAAATACCAGGAAACAACCCCTAGCAATTCCCACCCTGCTTGTATTGATGTCAAAAAGCCACTTCATGACATTGACAGTTCTCTTTCCTCTCCAGTGGCTCCGAGTCTCAGTGACAGATGAATACAAAGCAGATGGGACAGTGGCACAACCTCATCAGATGGATCTGATGGGCTTTGAGCTGCCCATGGTGTTGCATAGATTAGTGTCACATAACGCTGGGCTCTGTATTTTGATATCGAAAGACACACAGCGGCTCTCGTCTTTCATCTTGTCCTGTCCTAATGGCACCATCCTCGTTTTCATTTTGTGTAGATGTAGTTATGAAGCTGCACCTCTATGTCTATGTTTCCAACAGCTTTCTGTGGTAAGCTACAAAACAGCAAGAGAGACTTCTCTGCTGCCTGAAAAGGCTTTTTGAATCTTTGCATTTAAAATCACACCAAAAACCCCAGATTTAGACCAAACCAAGTATTTGGTCTCACTAGACTTTTGTCATGTGTACTTCTTAGATTGTTAATATCTTACATAAAATTATTGAATAGCCACTACTTTGGAAGAATCTGTTTGCATTTGGCCATAGCAACACGTTTGACATGTCCATGCAGCCTGAGAGATCCCTGCAAGCTTTTGTGCCAGCACCTACAGCAGAGTTGTGTCACTGAAAAAATAACCTCTTTACTGTCTGACAAAATTCCTCCCTGCCTTTTCCACAGCAGGCACGGGACGTTTCCAGGAGATGCTGCAGTCACACAACTGAGTCAGCTTGCTGAGGCCAAGAGTACGGTGTTCAGCTCCTCTGTGACCTGCGGCCACACGCGCAGCCCCCCGCAGAAGGGCCTGTCCTGCCTGGTGCGTGGGGACAGCAGCAGCTCCCAGCACTCAGCGCCTCACAGCCACGGATCCCAGGTCCCTTCTCTCTCCTTAAGATGTTCACATCTCTTTTGCAAGGCAGACCTAGAACATCAGAAACAACAGGGAAGTACAGCACCACAAGGATTTTGTTTGCTGGGCATTAGCTGCTGTGCTTTTTTGGGGGGATTACTATTCTATACATACAATTCCTATTTTTCCCATCACCACACGTTGCCCTCTCTAGCTCCATGCTGTCACAGGGCTGCTCCCTCACCAAGGAGCTCTCCCTTGGCACTGGGATGCTGCTGAGGCCAGGAGAGCCTGTCCCAGTGCTCCCCTGGGAGTCATGCTTTCCCTACTCTTCTCCAAGGAGATCCTGGCAAGGGAGGAAGGGATTGCACTGCCTCTGCCAAGGGAAAACGGAGCCTGTCTCACCAGCTCACCCCTCTCCATCGTGTCTGGCTCAGAAAATGTCTTGGTATGCTAAGAGAGGTGAATGCCAAAACACTGGAAAGCTCCTTTCACTTGGGAAGCTGAGATGCTTGGCCAAGCCGTGGCTGGTGGGAGCAGAGTCATCCAAGGGTCTGGCAGACCAGCCTCTCCAGGAGGCTTCTGGTACATCCAGCTCTAGGCGTGATGCAAACCCCATGAGAACAGCTCCCCTGTGGTAAGCTGTCACTTCCAATTCCCATCATGGCCAAAACCAGACAGTGCTGAGATGCAGGGAAAAAAAAACCCCTGTTTTTAAAATTAACCCTTCAAACCTGGGTTGGGACCTCCTGGTAGTGTCCCTGAACAGCTTCCATCCTCCCATCTGCAGCCAGCTGGCAGCTCCGATCCCCTCCTCCTTCCTGCTCCTGCCACTGCCAGGCTCAGCCCCCATCTGCTGCTGCCTCTGGCATTCGGTCTGCACCTGCACACAACAGAAGCACCAGCATTTGCTACCCCACCTCCTGCACCAAGACAGCAAAAGCCATTATTACATAGAAAACATTTCAAGCCAGACACCCCAACTTTTCCATTGTCAACTCTCTGCTCCTCAGTTCCATTTGTGACACAGCTGGTTTGACTCCAGCTCCGTTCAGCACAGGCAGCAGGACAGCAAGGTGCCTCTTTCAAAGGTGGAGTACCTGACAGGCACATCAGAGAGGTGAGTACAGACAACTCAGGACAAAAGAAACTGGAGAACCTGACCAACAAAGAGAGAAAGTAGCAGTTAAAGAGAGTGGGCCACGTTGCCAGGTTTGCCTAAAGGAAAGAGTCCAACCCAGCTGCAAGCAACGTGTCCCAGCCATGGTAAATTACTCTGACAACAAATGAGATACAAAATACAGCACAGGAGTCATAATCAGGGCACCTGAAACAGGGGCAAGTGCCAAACCCGGGTGTAAAAACTGCAAAACGGCTCTGGGTGTCTGTCTCTGCTGGAAGCTGTGGATGACCCATTCTGCCACTGCAGCTGCATCTATATATAGTTGCAGAGAGATATATATGCCTAGAGAATTATATATATATAGAGATATAGTCTAAACCAAATTAGGCTGCACAGCTGCATGTTTCAACACCCAAATAACTTTAAATATTTTGCCCTCGTTTCAAATTGTATTATTCTGGTTTTTTCCATGGGTGTAAGAGCACAGCAATGGAGCTGGCAGAGAGGAGCAGGGTTTCAGACACGCTGGCAGTAAGGAAGTGACGAGGGTGTTAAGAGGGAAAGGGGTTCCCCTTTAGTCCTGGCACCCAGGAAACCAGTGACAAAGAGAGAAGGAATGGGCATAAAAGGATAGGAAAGGAAAAAATAAGATTATGTGAATCAATAGGAAAAGGGAAATTACTTCCCTCTTGCTTAAACTTCTCTAGAGACTCACTGTGTTTTTTCCACAGTTGTGATTTTTGGTGGAAGAGCAGTTCTGGTGTCAATGCAGATGCTGGGTGGCCATGGGCAGGGAAGGGAGTGGGATCAGGGCATGGACCAGACCTGCCAGCCTGAGACCTTGGCCAGCATCTCCGAGACCAACCCTCAGCAAAAAGCATAAAGCACTGAGTCAATCTGCTCCTCTCAATCATCTGGCTCTTCCAAGAGCAAAATAAACTGCTGTCAAGTGGAAAATCCAGGAGCTGTGGTTGTTTGATACTCTCTCATCGCTCCAGGCGTAGAGTTTAATCTACCTTTTCACATCTGACACGAGAGGTGAATCCAGCACAGCAGAAAACACCTCAGAGCTATTGCTGGGAGAAGATGGGGGAAAGTTATTTGAGCATGAATTGTGGTGGCATAAATAATAAGCTTTGCTGGGGATGTTTCAGTGCAATTAAAGAAATTTCAGTGGATTCAGCTTTCAGTTTCAGGAGTATTAAATAACAGAGAGAGGAAAAAAGAAGAGAGTGATTTATAATATCAAAGCAGCATTGTGCAAAAGAGATTAATTATGCCTGGAACTTTAGCCAAATTAGTGGACAGATGCTTCTGTATCTGCCATAACATAAGACACTAAAAGCAAAAACGTCTACAGCTACAACATGGAGAATGACAAAGAAAAATGAGACATAAAACATAAAGGAGGCAGACAGAACTGGCTCCTGCCTTTTCAATAACACTGCTTTTGGAGCCATACCCACACATTAACAAGGCACTGATAGGGAAAAGAGGCACAAGGACAGGGCTGCAGCTCGTGCTGATTAAATCACGTTGGTTTCACAGCACTGGATGCTCCTGCAGCGAGCACACAGCATGGCTGAGCCCACCTCTGCCAGCACCCATCCAGAACCCCACTGCACTGAAAAACTGCCACATCCTCTGCAGGCTACGCCAGGCAAAAGCCACTGTGAAGTGAGAATCAGTGAGAGAAAATACCCACCTTGTAAGGTACCTTGCATTAAGATTGAATTTGGTTCTATATCAGAATAACTGATATGTATTACTTGCCATAAAGGAGGCAATTCAGGGCTTTTGGCTTCAGAATAAGGCTCTTCTGGGGGAGTGTGAAGTTCCAGCTAGACAGCATAGCCCATTTGTGAACCAAGGCTTTAAATTCTAGTGGTCTGACTAAACTGAGCCAACAGGTCAAGTACCTTTTGCATTCGTGCACGTGGAAGAGGTCTTCTAGGCTAAACCTTACAAGAAGTCATCTACTGAGGCACCAAATGCGATGGGCAAGATCTGAGGGAGCAGCTGTTTTCCCAAAGTCACCAAACAAATACTCCACAAAACTCCAGGTAACAAAAAGACACTTTTTGTAACAAAAGCACCTGTCAGTGTGTAGCAGGTAAGGGAAAGGCAAGCAGAAATACCAGCCACGGTGGGAAAAACCCCAAACCAAACAAGAAAACTGTGCAAAGCACAAAGGCAAAGGTGTTCAACCACGGCTGCTCCACACGGGATTCAGGGGGTGGGAGAACTGGAACACGCTCCCCCTGCAGAGACAAGGAGTTGGGGAGCTTCCTGCTTTTATATGAACAGGAATTTATATTAACAGAGCTTACATTAGAGCTTATATTAGAGCTTATATTAACAGAGCTTCCTGCTCTTTTTCTTTTGGCACCAAGGAAGAACGTGTGTCACCTGCATCCCACACATCACAAGGTATGCTCCCACCAACAGTTATCAGAGATGCCAGTGCTGATGGAACTTCTGCATTTACCTGCTCTGTTACTGGCTGTGAAGAGGAATTTGGTGTGAAACCACACAAATTTCTCTGTAAATAGCAATGCTGTCTGAGGCAGAGCGGGTGTTCCACCAAGACATAAGTAGTTTTAGCTATCCTCAAATAAGTAATTTTTTAGTTTAATGAAAATCTCCCCTGAACATACTAGAAAAGCATCTTTCTGGTCCATCACAGGCAGCAGATGAGAGTCAGGGCTCGTGGCTTGGTGCCTGGGGACCTTGTTGTCCCAGCACCCGGTCACCTCGCAGGTTCCCTGGGAACACAGGGGACTTTTTTTCCCCAAAAAAATTACATTTATAGTTTCATCTGTGTGATCAGACGGGGTGTAAGGCATAAGCACAACACATTGGCTGCAAAGCACAGCGTGTACCAGCTTTGCCCTCTGCTGGCCAGACCCCCGGGGGGTCCCTGGCCAGAGCCCAGCCCCACCCAGGAGCGCCCTGTCCCACGGCCCAGGGCTGCCACCCCCTGTCCCCAGCTAGCAGAGCAAGGACTAGACACAGCAAGAGACTTGGCACGTCATCGGTTAGCAGGTAGTGACCCCTCCCTGGGAACAGCTGTACCTAAAATTCTAGACAAAATAAGAATAAACCCCTCTAAATCTGAGGGAGCACCAAGCCCTGTCCCTTGCTGTGCTCCAGCCCTGCAGCAGAACGTGGGAGAGAAATGGGGACGGTTCCATGACCTTCAGTAAAAGCACACCTTCCTGGCAGGCCTGCCCTGTCCACACACACTCCTCACTCTTTTCCAGGTCCTTTCTTTTGCACACATCCTGAGGACTGAACACTGTGATTAAGCACTGGGAACCAGCATGACTGGCAGGCAGCTACCACCGAGGGGCCAGGGCACTGCGACACGGGCTGGAGACAGAAACCCCGCTGCAGAAACACGGCCAGCCCTGCTGCCCACGCGCCCGTCCTCTGCTTTCAAGTGCCAGGGCTGCCTTGTCCCTTCCCTTTCCCTTTACTCCACTTCTCTTCACTCTCAAAATGCCACAAGGCAATAAAAGCCCAGCAGCCATGAGCAAGTGTTTATCTAGTTCAAAACGAGTCACCTTGGCAACGCCAGCAAAGCTCTCCCATTCCCTCCCGCCTTGGTTTTGTCCTGGTTGTGACGGGAACGGTGTGACTCGGACAACAGCTACACACGCCAAGTACGCCATCAACAGCGCTCCCAGCAAACGGGGGCATGAATAGAGCTGGCTCCTCTCTGCCTGTAAATTAACAGAACCCTGAGGTTTGCCAAGTACCCCAGAGCGCTGCCTGGCCTCTCGGCATGGGCACCTCCCGACTTCAGAGGAGTTGCCTACCACTGCCACAGGGACCGCCCGCTTCAGAGGAGAGTCCAGGAGTCCCCAGCTCTGCGGGTCCCTGTCACTGCTCTGCATGTTGGAGAGAGACCCTTTGAGCATGAAGAGCAGTTAGATCTGTATGGCTGGTTTGATTACACATTTAACCAGTATCTCTATGGTTGGTTTGACTACACGTTTAACCAGTATCTGTATGGCTGGTTTGATTACACATTTAACCAGTACCTGTATGGCTGGTTTGATTACACGTTTAACCAGTACCTGTATGGCTGGTTTGATTACATGTTTAACCAGTATCTGTATGGCTGGTTTGATTACATGTTTAACCAGTACCTGTATGGTTGGTTTGATTACACATTTAACCAGTACCTGTATGGTTGGTTTGATTACATGTTTAACCAGTACCTGTATGGTTGGTTTGATTACACGTTTAACCAGTACCTGTATGGTTGGTTTGATTACACGTTTAACCAGTACCTGTATGGTTGGTTTGATTACACATTTAACCAGTACCTGTATGGTTGGTTTGATTACATATTTAACCAGTACCTGTATGGCTGGTTTGATTACATGTTTAACCAGTATCTGGACATCAGATTATTATCCCCAATTATTTTGGGGACAGTGACTTTCTACAAAGCCCAAGCACTCCACTACGCAGTGAGTGGTTCACACCTGGCAAGGTACACCCAGCGCAGGTCCTTCAGCCAGACGCCCCCGGTGTGCTTACACATCACATCTTCCTCAGCAATGAAGTCAGCTTAATTTCCCACCACTGTTTGTGCGGATCCTTGGGGTCACACACTGTATGGCAGGACCTGTGGGCTCAGGCACGGGCAGGAGTGGCCCCCTGTGAGAGACAGACTGATAATCCCACCTTCACAACACGAGGAAAAGCAGCCAAAACCTTTTTGTTGTTGTTGTTGTTTGTAAAATTAACCAAGGACGCTGTCCCAGCCATTTCCCCAACACACTGACACAACACCTACTAGCAGATTGAAAAAATAAAGGTAAAAAAGCCAAACGTGACAGCTGTGTGCTTGCAGTGACAGTAAATGCTCTTCAGTACTGGCAGGACCCAACCCCTGCCCTGCTCCACGAGAAGGAAATGTGTTTGGAATGTACTGCTTCCATACCACTGGTGCCAGTGCAGCTGGTTCACACCCACAGCGTCCCAGGCAGGTCTCTTCCACCACCACACAGCCACGGCTGCCGTGCAGAAACCATACTTCATGCTGAGAAGAATATTCCATATTTGGCAGAGAGCAAGTTCTTTAACATCATCCACAGAAACTTCATCACTTGTAGGTAAAATAACCACGTTACCTCCCCACTCAGGCACATTTCAAAGTCACCCAAGCATACCTTATCTAATTATTTTTTACAGCATTATGCAGCATTATTCCCATGATTTAATCCCTTCTGAGATCATTAGACACTACAGTACCCTAAGCAGGCAATTACAACGCTGACCTATGTTCTAGGGGACCTGGGCAGGCAAGAGCCTTTGTCATCTATCAGAGGGTAATTTTCTAATGTGATTTAGAGCCTCTCTAGAAAAAGATCATTTACTTACCCGCTAGTTTTCAAGGACTGCCTTAAAGCCTGGTTTAAACTAGGTTATTCAGTGTATCTTGGGGAGGGCAGGGAGAATGTACACAATGGCACTGCTGGCTGTGCAGGATACAACAGGTAGAAGAGGCAATGTTAAATCAGACCTTGTCAAATGGTAACTAAGTGGAAGAACCAGAGTAATCAAAGAGAAGGGCACGGCCTTTGGGAATACAGCACGTCAACAGAGGAGGTCCATAAAGGTTTCCTGCAAACACCCACGTCCCAGACAAGAGCACTTCAGCATCTCACAGCACTGGGGAGTCTGCTGTGGCAACTGTCATTCAGTGCAAATTCACGACAGGATTTTATTTTTCCAGACTTTGTGCTTGCTGCAGGTGACAACAAGATTGAGGACAGTCAAACAAGAAGCTTACAAATTAACACCAGGTGCAAAATCAAAGGTAAAGCAGCTTTTCTACGCTGCAGGGATGGGCAGAAAAGGCAACAGGGTACAAGCATCATGCTGTGAGTGGCATACAGCATGGAGTGCAGACTGCTGGCTACTGAAAACCCACAGGTCCAGTCATGGTGGGCTAGCAGGCTGCTGCTTGTGAGCACAGGTGGGTGTTTTGTTAAACCACATTCTTCCTTCCAGCACTTTTACTGCACAAACCCAGGTTGTGGGAGGCAGGCAGCTCACAAAACAGCAGGACATGTCTCTGAAGAGGCAGGTAGCCTGAGTGACCCTTAGAGGTGTGTGGTGGCTCTGTGGCTGAGAGCCAGGAGGCCCTACTGCTCTCTTTCCTCACCACTGAGGTCCTCCACTTGCTCATTACAAATGACTCTTTGTTGCCATCACACCTCCATTCCCATCCTCCTCCTCCCCTTCCTTGTGTCCCTCTTCCTTCTGAGCTCTTTATCAGTACAAAGCCCCACACAATGTAGCTGTGGCCCTAGTCAGAGTTGGCACCCCTAAGGTAACCCCAAGAGTCCTCACTAAAAGACATCAGTACTCACAAGGGCAATCTCTGCACTTGGGAACGCTCTGTCAGAGGAGAAATCAAACAAGGCTCCTGGGGGACAAGATCATGGAGGACAAGATCCACCATCAAACTTTACTGTTACTTCTCTGCCATGCACAGTCTGCAACTAGTGGGAGAGAGATAAAAATGTGAGTGCTAAAATTCTTTTCAGATTCAGCCCTGTGCTGGGGCATGAGGAGCAGAATCATTGCTGGTGTTTGCTCCAGGCAGATGTATGTGTAATGATTTTCTTTCATACCACTCACTGGTCAGGGGAGACAGACAAATCAGCAAAACCAAATGAGCTGTCCAAGGTTATAAACTCCCAGAATTTTACAGTATTCTCCTGAATTTTTAGATAAAATGTGGTATTTCTTGGGAAGGAGAGAAGTCACTGTTGAAAGTTCCTCGGAGTGGATGAACCTAGAAAAAATAGTAGAGCAGAAAATTTAATTGTAACCAAAAAACCCAACCAACCACAGGCAAATGTGCCAGGCTTCTCCAAAGGCACCCTCTGCTGGAAAGGCCAATTGTGAAGTATCCTTATGTAGGGATGCAATTCTTGGGAGGGTAAAACTCAACAGATGGGCTCCTCCTCTTCAGATACGCCACCAGGGAGGGATAACAGCAGCAGATACCAACTGTCATGTGTACTGAAAGGGAAAAAAAACCCAAGCACCATTCTGGCACACTTCAGAATCCAAACTTGGTTTATAAAAGCATACAGACCATACTCTCCACACGTGACTACCGAAATAAGGCCAAAATTCTATTACCAGCTTCTTCAGACAGAACCAGACACCACTCTGCCCTGCCGAGGCAGATTTCTGCACCACTTTGAAAGAGGAGAAAAATAAAATGGATGTTTAATTATAAATACTTAACCTGCATAAAGATGGCAAGGAACAGAGGGTGACTCCTGCTGCTATGTGTTCAAGTCAGGAATTATTAATAAAAGAGCAAAACTCCAAAAGTTGTGCTGTTGCAATTCTGAATCATTTATGATTGAATTATTATGAACATGGTTTTATTTTTTACTGAAATGAATTTCAGCAGAAAAATCCAAAATACTTTATCCAGAGTAGCAGGATGTTGTGGGGTTTTTTGTCCCATCTTTCAGGCAGGATGCCTAGAAGACACTGGCTGCTGAATTCTTTTCATAGCTAGGTATATCTCAGTTCTCTCTACCGTGTCATCAAATATCTTACCCACCTGGCATAAGAGAGGAGTGTAATAATAATAATAATAATAATAATAATAATAATAATAATAATAATATCATCCTGCAATTGGACTCTTCTCTGTTTTTTCCCCTCTATATTTCTGCTCTCTCTAGCCTGCCCACTGCTATACCCAGGGATAAATCTCCAGGGATTTGTGGCAATCCTCCTCCACTCCCTCCCTCGCTGCCCAAGGAAGGGGATGCTGCTGCTGCTGCTGCTGGTGGCTCAGATGTTAATCTGTGGGAGGGAAGGATGCAGACTGACCCTGGCAGCACCCCAGCCTACGGACTGTGCATGGGAACTGTTCCCACTGCTGCTGCACCAGGCTACTCACAAGAAGCAGCACAGAAATGGTGCTCCAGAAGCGTTCCTCTGCTCGTACTGTGCTGCTCCTCTACACTACTCTGATCTTGGATAGTCTGATTACAGTTAACATGCTTTGGTATAATAGTGAAAAATATTTTTTCCCTTTTTTTTCCCCCCCTCCTTTGCCTCCTGCTCTCCCTCACTGCAAAGCCACTGTGGGCACTGTAGCCACACTACTTTCAAGAACTCAGCAGAAAGAATGCAGATTCTTTTCTTAGATAGCAAAAATATACCAGTGTCACCAAACTTTATTTGATGATAATATGGATCATTAAAATACCTACTGCTCAAGCAATTTGATAGCATACAGAGATGTTAACCTACCTTATCAGCAAAATCTATAGCTGCAAAAAGGTCTGAGGTATCACTGACAGTTTCCTCCAAGAGATTCTGATGGTATTTCAGGAATGTACCTCTACTTTCAAAATAACTTGCTCATCCTTCTCTCTATAAGGAAGTTTCACACTTCCACAAACCAAGGTGTTAATGTCCTATTTGCCCTGCAATAAAATTCATCAACACAATCTCACAAACATGTGAATGTATCCTTACACTGAAAGAGAGTGCTTTAACAGCAGCCCTAGTCACACACAACATCAGCCTGTTCTGTAATTCTCATCTCATGCTTAGGCTTTTTGGGTTTTAAAACATTGCCAGCCTACACCTAAATACGTTAAAATGCATTAAGATCACCATCTTAACTCGTGAACTACACAACTTAAACACTTATCTGTGAGTGAGAATTGCTTCTGGAGCTAGTTTACCAGATGTAACAAAGGTTTTCTCATTTCTTCCTCCGAAGATTCTTCTACAAAAAAGATCTAAATTCAGTTTAGTGTGCACTTCATGCAAGTAAATTTTCTTCCAGACTTCTCAATGACAGATTTTGACAGTCCTAGCCACTTTAAAATACATGAAAGATTAGATAGTCCTCCTGCTTCATTTTTTAACAGTCTGATGGACTAAACACAGGCCTAGAGAGATTTATTTAGCATTAACCAGTAGTTATTTATTTTTAGTGTCATAAAGCAGACTGAAGAATTAGAGATGCACAACTGAAAATTTCTCAAGCATTTTATTCATAACCTAGTGTATAAAACTTCAACATACAAAAAAAAAAAACCCAAACAAAACAAAAATACCCCAAAACAAAACAGATGTGAACTAAAGTCAGATCTCATCATACATTTTTTTCCAGAAAGCTTTACCTACAGGCTCAGAAGCAGTAAACATTCAGCCTATTTTAAACGGGACTCAGAACAAGCTTCATACTTGCAGTCTGCAGAATTATGAATCAAATGGAGCAGGCTTTGATGTCTCCTTAAAAACGCTTGCGTTGCTGTAAGCAGTGGTGTTTGTGGGTTTGGTTGGCTTTTTGGTTTTGGTTTTTTTTAAATACCTAGTTCACTTTCAGGATCATCATCAGTCTCTGTTAGTTATCCTCAGTGAAGCGAATATGTTTACTTGTTTGTTGAGTCTTTTCAAGTCTCATTCTTTCAGCTTTAGCAATCAGCTGCAAACAGAGAAAATATAGAAAAGATTAGAGGAAAAATTATACTGTTATGATTTTATGACGATATGATTCACTGATTTACCCAACTTCATAAGATAAAGCTAACCTTCAAACACCTCAGCTAACCTTCAAACACCTCAGCTAACCTGTACATGAGACCAAAAAAAATAGGTTTAAAGGAGCCCTGATAGAATTTATTTCACTGTTGCCTCAGGTACATGAAAAACAGTATGGCATCTGTGCAGTGCAGCATCTTTCATTCCATCCCTTCTTCCTCCCAACATGGTTGAAGAGAACAAAACTGCAACTTCACAAATCCCAAAACAGTCTGATCCAGTAAGTTAAAAAGGACCTAGGCTTTTACTGGATCTGTGCTGTTAGTGATGCAAGAAAAACAAGGCCAGAGCACAGAAAAAATGCCTTAGGAATATTCTGTTATTTTCTACACTCAGTCAGCAAAGAAACAAACCCACTGAAATGCAGATGGGGGCAACCCTTCAGGCTGGGAAAGCAGCACAGCACTTACCACAACCCTGCTGAGAATTCATCTCAAGGAAAAACGGTGCAGTTAGGAGTGACATTGACCCAGGAACCCCCAACTCGAAACCCTGTCTCACCAGGGATGTGTTTGTTTCCAGTTGCACTTTAGGGACACTGTCTAAATTATGAGGGTACCTTGTTAGCTGCTTCTAGGCAGAGGTATGAGAAATGCTCTTGTGGAACATAACTAACCTGCTCATTTTCAACTGCTGTGTACTGTGTCTTCAGGTAGAAAACAAAACACTCCTTGAGAACCAGTTAAAGCATCCATACTAGAACACTGACAGTTCTGCAAGAGCCACACCAATACCCAAAAGCAAAGGTACAAGCTGTGTTACTGCAACGCCCCGTGAAGATTCCTTAACCATAAGCAAAAGCTCATGAGGTAACTGAGAGATGAATAAGACAAAAAACAATAATAAAAGCAAAATGTAAAGAATAAGACAGGCTGCCTAACCTGAATAAAAAGCAGGAAAGCAGGAAACTCCTGCCAACCTACACACCTCTGTAACACTCCAGCAGAAATCCACACTAACTTCTCTGATGGAGACTGCTAAAAAGCATCAGCTGGTGCTGAAGCAAAGGGGAACTCACTCACCAGACAGGCCAGGAAGGAGTGCACTAGATTTGGAAAGTTTCACATATAAATCATTTATCATGTATCCCTATGACTGTGGTCACAGCTGTGTTCTTCTGACACTGATCTGGTGCCCATCATGGAAGTGCAAGGCATGCTGCACTGATTCTGCCTGTCAGGAGTGACACTGTACAACACTGTACACTGACATTGCACAGATGCATTGTCTGCTGTGCTGCACTGTAACTACATCACCACAATTTTACTGCACCCTCCCAACATTTAACCTGATTGCAATCCTTAACATGTTCCCCACAGCATCAGACCATAAGTTCTGGTAGATGATTTTCTCAACCATGCTCTCCAGAAATGTAGTTACCAAGAGGTATCTGACACATGGATTAAAAGAGTTAGACTGTAAAAAGAAGGGAGTGGCTCATTCATTCAACATATGGGATTGAGAATCACAAACACCAGAAGGAAAACTCTAAGATGGGAACTGCCCAGTTCCTATCAGTGAGTGTTTCTATAGAAGCACCTCAGAATGTGCCAGAGGCCTCAAGGATTCCCATTTTCAGCTCATCAGTCCAGTATCAGCACCTATTTTTAAGCACAGCACCATTCATGTCTCCAAACAGGTACCCAGGCCTTCCACAGAACCAGGGGATAGGGTTTATTTGTGCTCTGGAGCAGGACCTCTCCCCACTGCCAACAGACAGGGAACTGGTTGGTCTTGCAAGGACACAGCCCCCCAGGCACAATCAGGAGAGAACAGCGTGGGCTGTGCCCAGGCATTCCCACTGTCCTCCTTTCCCATGGATTCTGCAAATTATCCCACCCTTGGCAGACACCAATTCTCACTTCCTCCCCACACACCTTTCACTTCCACCACCACTCCCACCCCCGTACTTTCCCCCCTCTAGGTAAGGGGGTGTACAAGGTGTGAACCAGGCTCAGCAGCACCTCCTCCCAGAAGAGGGGGAAGCCTGCAGGCACTCAGGCCTCTGCTCTGCCAACACCAGGCTTGAATCAATGCAGAGTGTAAGGCTCCAGACTGATGGATTGCTTCAGGGCCACACAAACTGGCGCTGCCCCAAAGCTCTGGCAGTAGCTTTTCATCTCCCTAAATCACTGAGGCTGTTTTATGGCACAGCTTAACCACAGACTTGGAAGGGGCAGCAGAGGGGGGCACAGAGGTGACAATGAACGACCAGGCCTGGGGAAAAAGCCTGAGGATAAACATGTTTTTAGTTCCAAAGGATGGCTGGGTGTTAGGCGAGTTCTGGGGAACCCTGGGATCTGGGCTCTTTTGGAGATTGCCTTTAGCAGAACTATGCCAGAGAAAGTAAAATATATTTTCTTTTTTTTTTTTTCTTTTTTTTAATGGGATGGAGGCATTACCCCAAAAAGCCTCCGTTGAAGTGATGATTAACCCTTACCCAGCCATGCCCCAGACCCCACTGCAGGAACACCAAGTGAGCCCATCCTTTTTAGAACACCCAGAAAAGACAAATCTCACTCAACCTGCCTGGAGTGACACTGGCAGCGTCTCTGTGCTCTGTTCCTGTGTGCTGCCTGCAACGTGATGCAGTCCATGCACTGATATTTTCATTATTCCTATAAATACTCACATGGACATCACTGCAGCTATAGAGATTATATCAATTTAACTTGAAAGCCTACACTGAGACACTAATTCAAAGAAAGGATAAGATGCTGGATTTCTTACAAGTATAAAACAGCTGATAGGCAAATGCTCATCTCCAAAGAGGGATCACTGTAATCATGTAAGGGATTTTAAGACCTTGAAGAGATATCTACAAGAAAGATGTACTAATGGCATATTCAGCTGTACATGTTTCATTATGAACCATTATATTACTTTTTTCCTTCTTTTATTGTGACCTTCAACGGAAATGAGTACTTTGGAAGGCTTGTCAAATACAATATTAAAATAAATAGTAGTATTAATAAACAGAAACACTGTTCTTATTATCAGTCTGTATTTCTGGGATTCAGACTGTCAAAAAAGCAAGGAAAGGGTTAAGAGTGATTGACTACAGCCAGGCATTCTTTTCTTGATGTTTTGCTTAACACAGTTAGCATTTAAATAGTATTCACTAAGCTTTGAAGTTAACACCTTCCAGTGTCTCAAGGTGATGGGGAAGGGGGAGGAAGAGGAGTTTGCATCCTTGCTGCTGCTATTGTTAGGCAGAACTGAGACAGTTTATATTTGCAAGCCTAGATGAGGTACATTACTGGCCAATTTACACCAGTTTGGGCAACAAATGCCAATCCTCAAAAGGCAAAGAACAGACACTTGAGAGCGAGGCACCCACAGTACAAATTAAAGTCAAAGGTGCCACTGGCACCTTTTGCTTAAAAAAGTAAAAGTACATTTTTAAAAACCTGAAAAAACCCCCTGGCAAGCTGTGCAGTTTTCACACTCCCCTGCTGCTTACAGAGAAGAATTATGGCTGGAGCCAACGCCATTTCGTGCTTTTAAGAAAATTAAATCAGTCACTGGGGAAATTCTTTATGCACACCTTTGTTTAAAGTAACTAGATTAATCTGTCTGCTGGATCTCTGAAAACACACTGACACAAACAAGAGAATCCATGCCAAATATGCCTCGCACCAGACAAGGTTTTGACCTGTACAATTCCTGTTCCTCTAGGTCAATGTCATATTTCTTTTCAATTATACATGGAAAACTAGGTTATTTTTGCTATTGTGTGCATCACTGGAGCACCTAGGAAACAAAAAGCCTCCACAGTCACCAGCAAATAATTAAGGTCAGATGAGTTTGCAAGTTTTGCAAGCAACAGCACAAAGATTCAGGTTAAAACCAACTCAGAAGCTTTATCTGCAATGTGTGTGGAGTAAACCTAGCAATAAAATGCCTGTGAAACACTCTCTGGCTCCTGTCTGACAGGGAAAGGATCTGACTGGCTTAATCAAGAACCCCTCATGCCTGGAAGGATCTTCTGGGGCAGGAGGGGAGGATGCAATCTGCAAGTTCATTGCAACACTCCCTCAACACTGTGGCCTGACAGGCACACCGAGGTCAAGCCTGGAAGGCAATTTCAGGGGATGTGAGGGATTTTTCATCTGGAAGCTGCTCAGCTATGGATGCTCACAGCACCATCCAGATTTGTCTGCATCAGAACATAGACACACTCCTGAGTAGACTTTTGAACATCCCAGCATTCACCACAGCACAGAACTGTACACTAGAATAAAATAAATGTGTAAGTTGTAAGAAATGAGATTAATTCTGAAGAAAACCATTTTCTTTATCATACCACAGAATCAGGACTAAAGCACTAGACTTCATCATGCTACAGCAAATCAAGACTACTTAATTTTTTAGTCAGCTGATGCAGACAAGGTTTTAAAGGAAATCCAGTTTGCAAATTAACTTCATGCCTTTAGTAACAGGCTGAAGACAAGCCTTGCATTTGGCATCTGGACTGGGACAGCCACATGTTGTAAAAACCTGCTGCAAAGTCAGCAGAGAGTGATTTAACCAGATTAAACACAGAGCCAAACATTAAAGTATCAAAAAAGTAGACCTACACAGAAACAGTCATATTTCCAACCATGGCTGGACAGGAAAAGAATTTACTTGCAAATTACCTTCTCGGTACCTCGCTTCTTTTCTCGAGGCTGGTTGAGTTTAGCTTGTCTGTCCACTAAAATCTTCTGCCAGTAACGTTGTTCATTATCACCTGGAAAAACAAATTGACATTACAGGAGGTGGATAAAAGTATTCCACACAAATGGGTGCAGTGCTTTCAGCTGTGATGAGAAGGGATATTTTCTAAGTTAAACACATGTGACAATATCTGTTAGGGAAACCTATCGAGTATTTCCCCCTCAGTCTTAAATTTCCTACTTGATACCGAAGTCTCTGTTGTGTATGAGCTGGACAGGACCTAAACCAAGGTCCTGTCCATTTTAACTCTAGGACTGGATTGCCAAGTCATCTAGCAAAGTTTTCCTGAGCAAGGAGTTTTACAAACTTAGCAAGAACTGAGGAAATATGCAAACACCACTCTCTAAATGTAATTAGCAGGAGGAGCTCAGTTTCTGCTCAAAGTTTCAGCACAGCACTCAGAGGCCCTTTGATTTACTGATGTACTCAATCTCTGACTAATCTTAACTATCAAAAAGAAAAATACTTACTGTAAGGATGACTGACTGAGACTATTTTGTTTCATCAAAACCACTGTTAGAAGCAAACTCTGGGGACCTCATCAGCGGTCAGAATTACTTCAACATTGTGGGGAACATGAGAGGAAATAATTTTGCAGCATTTTTCAGCAGCTGTTTTGCAGCTTTTTTCAGCAGACTGCCACCGTTTCCTCTGGTTTGTGCTGTCACTACCACAATGGGAATTTTGTGATGTTGTGTGGTCTCATGGGAAATCTTCAGTTAGAGTGAAGTTTCCAAGTTATCTTGGACAAGATTCCCGCACAAGTTATGGAATTAATCATTCTGAGAACCAATTCTGCGTACATGTTAACAGCATTATTTATACATTCAATCACAAGAACATCTAAACATGACCACAGATTTTTACTACCTTGTCAGATGAAAAGCTGAAGCCATTTAGTCAAAGTCAAGTCCTAAAAAGTAAAATATTACTGGGAAAGCTTCAGTCCCTGTGGTAGGGAGCATTAAAGATTCTCTCCATATTCTCATTCTCTCTCACCTCATGCCAGCAAGAAAAGCTGAAATCCTTACTGTGAGTCACTTCTGCATTCTCCAGAGGCCTTTCCATTCTCATTTCAATGAACCAGTTTGGGGAAAAAATATCTTAAGACTCTGAGTGGAATGCTCCTACAATGTAGTACTTACTTTTAATACAGTCCCACACTCTCCTGCATAAGGATATAATACCAGAGACAAATACACACAGAACACACAGCTGTAAAATGCCAAATTTTATGTTGTTTCTGGATCTCTGGAACACAGAACACTCTGGAGAGAAATCCACCTCCAAATGACATGAGCAGCATTTGTAAATCTCAAACTTGAGCTTTGATATTAGGCTGAAGTTTGATGCTCCTATTATAGCTCCTCCTTCTGCAATCTTTAACTGACATCCATGGGGGTTTACAGCCCTGCAGGCATGGGACTGGGCCCTGTGCAGGAGCGTGGTAACACTGAAATACACAGAGGAGAGACTCTCACCTGTACTGTCTTGTCTTCTTCCTTGCACATTTAGGGTTTTTAGTGCATGTCTAGATTTGAAAGTGTTATAAATACAGTACCAAAGTTTGAGAGATTTCCCCTTTCCTCCTTTCTTCTACCCTGACAGCCATAAAGGGGTTTCTCTACACTTGGAATACTACTCCAAACTAATACAACATATGAATTTAGAACTGCAGATTCATCTCAGAACTGCCCCTCACACACATTAGGATAAAATTACAAAGTAAGCCAGTAAAAATTTTAGCATGAAAACAATTTTTTAAAGGCATTAATCTGGCTTAAGTTATTCAATTCCCTGAGAAAAAGATTAATTAGGAGGGAAGTGTCAAAAACACTCTAAGCATACCCATGCTGTTAGATCCTTGTCCTGTTATTTCTCACAAAAGTTCAGTATTTTCAAGAAAATCTTTGTTTAAAAATCTTTTGCATCATCAGAATGTTATATTCATAAAGCTGAAATGGGAATTAAGTTCCATAGTCCATTGCCACTAAAAGTCACAAAAACAAACCAATCTCAAAAGAACAGAAGTAGGTTGATAAAGGCAAGCTACATCATTATACTGCTCTGAACAGTGGCATAAAACCCCTTCCTGTTTTTTTCCCTGCAATAGCAAAACAAGAAGAGTCACATTTTAAAACATGCAGTCTTCTCCCCAGCTACCAAGATATCTAAATATACCCACTAAGCTACCATGCAGTACAATCCTTTCACCCTACTTAAGCCCTCTCCTGCACTACCATTAAAGAAAGAAGTCTTACCAGTGAGAACTTCGAATTTCCAGTTGTTTTTGATCTGTATTTCTTTGAGTGACTTCATGACAATCTGTGCATCCTCGGGAGTTTTAAAACGGACGTGACACTCCGTGTCCCCCTCCAGCTTGTCAACATAAGCCACGTCAGCCAGCGCTGCCAGGGCATCCTACCAGCGCGGGGGAGAGAACACAGAGCACAGACCAGAGGTGAGCAGAAAGCATCTGAAGAGTTTGAGCATTTCTGGACCACTGACATTTTCAAAAATATCATGAAGTAGAATAAATAATATTGATCTTCAATAAATGATCTTCATTGAATCAATTAATCTCTTGACAAATAGCTTTGAATTAAGATTGTTCATAAGAAGGTTATTAACAAACTCTGATTTATGAGCCCACAACATCTATTTATCTCTCAGCCTGCCCTCCAAGAACCCTTTAAAGCAGCAGTTCCTCAAGATGATGTTTGGGGTTTTTTGGTTTGTTTTGTTTTTTTCTTGTGGGTTTATTTGGTTTTGTTTTTTGGGGTTGTTCTTTTTTGCATAAGAATAATTTTAGTAATGGAACATCAGTAACTATCTATTTATCTGTATGAACTTAAAAAAAAAAAAGAAAAACAACTTGTGTACTACAACACTGATCTGTGTCAGTCCAAGAGGGGAATAACTCACTTCATTCTAGGCATGAAGTATATAAAAGCAAACACATTCACAGCAGAGTATTTGAGAAATGAGTGGTAGTAAACCAACCCTTCCTAACTTCATGAAGTGACCTCTGCCTGGAAATCTTCAGTAGCAGCTGTAGGAAGAAGTCACACATGTTCTTTCAGATGAAGTACCTCCCTTGTCATACCTGCTGTTAGGGAAATTAACTCAGACCACACATTCCTAGTCAATTTGGTTCACAGCAGGCAGCTCAAGGGAGATCCTTCTATTCAACACTACACACTGCTGTTAACCCTCCCCTACCAAGGACACTCTTAAACCAAGCACAAATTAACTGCCAACACTGTTGGGATCACTAGAGCCAGCCAAAGCTCCTTTCCACTCCTCATTCTAGGATCCCACAGTCATGCTTCCACGGGAAACTACAACGACCCAAAGAGGGCACTGGAGTTGCAAATGTTACAGTCTCTGAGACGTGCCTTCATAGCAAAATATGGGAGTACTGGAGGAAAGAATTAAAACAGCAAAATAATATTAAAAGTCCTTGGCAAAGAGCTTTTGAGTGTGTAGAAACAAGTAAGCCTGCCACCATCAGAAGTACAGATCCATCCTGGACATTTTTTAAGGAAAACACTGCTTTGTGGCAGTGTGTGCTGCAGCGAGGAGTGTGGGAGCAGAGGCAAAGTGGGGTTTTGCCCAAGAATTATGCCTTCCATAAAAGGAACTAGTATGGACAGCAAAATCCAGAAAGCAGAGCAGAGCTTGCAGCTCCTGCTGCCAACCTGAAAAAGAGCTGGTGCACTCTAAAGATTATTACTTCTTACAACTACAGTTGTATTCTGCAATTCTATGTCTCTTTAAAAACCTTACCTTACCTGTTTGCCAACATTTTGTGAAGTATTTTGCCCATTATGGGAACCAAAGACATGACTAATAATGGCAAAGGCTACCCCAATCTTACTCTGTCCCCCTTTCCTTTCATGAAGCTTTAATTTTCCCTGAAACACTTCCCTAAAACTAAAGCAAAAGAATAACTGGAAATCCCAAAGGGAGTTTGTGTTCAGCTCTGGTGGGGCAGTCAGCTCACCTCCTGGCCACGGTACCTTCAGTTGTGACACAACACAGCAAGGTGCACCCTGCAGTCACAGGGGCTCTAAAACCTGACAGCCACAACTAGGACCTTCCCTCAGCCTCTCCAGGACACAGACAACTGCCCACAGATACACCTAGGCAGGTAAGAGTGATGAATTGAAACCCTACCATCCCTTTGTTTCCAGACAGATGTCTCTCCTTCTGGCTCACATTGATGCCCACATTAAACCTCACATTTGCAAACAGCCACTGACTTCAAATGGACCCAGTCATGGACACAGAGAATGTGCTAAGTCATCTCAGCACTCTCTCATTGTCCTCAGTGGCCTGAATATTGATTCCAACAGGAGTTCAGGTTGTTCCAATGATTTCCAGTTGTTATTCATCCAAAAGTGCCATTTGTGAAAGGAAGTGTCCTGTAGCATATTCATGGAAAATTCACTGTCTGGAAAGAGCCTGTTATTTCCTTTGGAAAACGTCCAACAGTTTCATCTCAAAAGGAAGCATCTTAAAACTGCTTAACTTCTTTAAAAAAATTCCTTAAAAGAAAATATTCTACTTAGCATGAAACAAAAATTGATGTTAACTCAAAAAACTTTAAAATTGAGAAAAAGAGCACTTGTCATAATGGGGGCGGGGGGGGAAGAGCAAAGGTTGAATTAATAACTGGACAAATCTACCCACTGCTGTCACTGTCGCTGAACTGGAGTTTTGTCATTGTGAATTTATTATTGAAATAAAAGGCAATTGTTTTTTCAAACAGAGAGCATTTTCTTGCCCCCAAATTCCAGTTAATGGTAAAACCCCCCCATTTCTTCATCAGAACTGTGCCAGAACGACTGGCACGATGACAAATACAGCACACTGCACCCACTTTGTCTTCAACTTCTCTTTTTAATCTGGAAATAACTACTGATCCTTTAGAGTCTTATTTATTTTTGCCATCATTTTCATTATAAACTTGTCATTGCTTGAAGCACTTTAACAGCTAATTTTTGCTCTGAAATGTCTTCTTTACTCTATTTTACCATTGTAAAATCTGCCATTCACAGGTACTAGAGAAGAATCTGTACACAGCTACTGGCCAAATACATTAAAACCAAAGCAAAACAAAAAAAATCAGTAAAACTTGTTTAAATGGTATTCCATATTCAAACATTTGGGGGACACAGTAAGAGGAAAGGCTAACAGCTACCCTGAGGTTACAAAGACATTACCTTGATCTGTTTCCTGCCCGGCAGGGGCTCGGTGCTAATGATCTTCACAATTACTCCACTCACAAACTGGGGCCCCGTAGCGTTCGCCTTGGCAGGAGGGGCGGGATCTTCACTGGTGGCTGGGCAATTTGAAAAGAAGGGGGGGGAGAAAAAAAAGGTTTTACATTTATTAGTTCCACAAACTAAAGATGCCATAGAAGCACATAATCCACGGGATGCACACGAGAAACGAAACGAGGCACTAAATATCGCTACTGCAGATTAAGTCTTTTTTTAACCTAGGATCAACACTGTTTACAAGGGAAAGTCAATGCAAGTAAAAAAAAAAGAAAAATAAACTACCTCCAAGAAAAGAGCCTTAGAGAAGTTTTTTCAGCCTACAGTGTCTCCTTTTAAGAATAATTAATATTCTATTGATTATAGTTAACAGTTGAACCCTCAGTTCAAGAGCGATTAAAAATAAACAGAGAGGCACTGAAATGTCAGTGTTGGAGTTAGTAAAGTGCAGAGGATCCAGAGCAAAAAAAGAGCAATTCTGTCTCTGAAAATGTAGAAATTTGATTAGGAGGACATAATTACACAGCTACTTTTAACCATAAAGCTGACACAACCCAATTGCAAGCCATTTTTTGAATGCCTCACTTCGATGAATTGTTCTGTAAATCACTTCAGGTATAGTTAAGCCGAGGTAAATCAGGCCCAAGGTATAGCACCAAAACAGTTGATTCTTGATTTACCTGAGGCTTTTATAACCACAATTACCTAAAAAAAGATACTTATGCTTAAGAAATGCTACTGGAATATGATGGAATTACTTCTGTAGTGTCCAGCTACAGAATTCCTTACACTCAAATCTAAATGAGGAGGGGTTTGCTTTTAATAATATTTGGCCTTCTGAGAAAGCACCAGCATTACAGAAAATAAAAACCATTTTGCAGTGTTGCTGGAGGACCAGTGTCTTAATTCACTTCTGTTTCTGTACTAGAATCATAAAGAAATGAGAGTAAAACAAAGAAAGACAGAAATAATAAAGAGGATTACATTTGTCATTTTCAGATTGAGGCTTTTTCTGTGCACAAGAGTCTGTTTCCATCTCTCCCACAGGCTCAGGTTTGATTTGAGACATTGTTTTCTTTAAGGAGGACATACTGGCTTTTTGAAGGGCCAAATATTCTTGCTTCAAATCCATCCATTCCGTCCTAGAAGAAGCAACACAGGCGTAGGATGTCAATTGTGGTCAAGAAAATAATGCTTAGAAACTCAGCAATAATTTACAACAGTTTAAGCTGCCCTTGGTGAGCAGTGCAGACCCCTCTTGCCATCCCTGTGCTTCGGTTAAATCAAGCCTTGCCAATATCTGCATTTTTATTGTTCTGCTCAGCTTTTGATATCCTGGGCAAGTTCTAACAAGATCAGTCAACCAGTGACTCCCAAATTTGTTGCACATACAGAACAGCTTGGTAAACTGTGTTTCCTACTGGAACTGCACAGAGCACAGGCACTAAATTCAGAGCTAATTCGAACAGTGAACTCTGAATTCACTGAATTAGTTCAGTGAACCCGCTCCAGTGTTACTGTATTAAGAATCTGTCCTTTATTTTCTAGAAAAATCATTGATGGAAAATCAACAACTGGTTAAACTCACCAAAAACCTACTGAGATAAGAACATTCCTCACTATTCAAATGCATTTTGGTTAAAAAATACCACCACATGGAAGCAATTTATATATTTACATACATTTAACATGGAGATGTTTCTGCAAACAGCCAGAGCTTTGCTCCTCAGCAACACAATGCCGGCAGTGGCACTGTGAGAACGACTCATTGTTACCCTAATCTGCGCTATCAAACAAGCTGATAGAGGGGGTTTAAAGAGGAGGATATCTTCTGGTAATGGTTTTAGCTGTTAACATTGACAACTGGATACTTCAAAAAAAAGAAAAAGCATCCAGACTCACCCAGGATCATACATTCTCAACCCAGCAAAGACATTAAAATAACAAAAGAGCCACGTAAGGATTCGTGGAGATAAAAAGGCAACACCGTTCCATGGCAAGGTATGGTATAAATACAGGCTCCAGGAGGTGCTGGCTCTTAACTTGGCTCCAAGGAAGAGAAGACCACGAGTCAGGCAAGTAACACCGACCCTTGTGCTCTCTGCCCCCCCCTCTGCTATAGTTCACTAAAATTTGTAACTTTCTCTGTATTTCTGCAGCAGTCTCACATCTCGATGGAAGAGGACAAGCGCCGTTGAGAGCGACTGGTTCTGGTGGACCCCTTTTACTTTAACATGGAGGTGCTTTCTGTGATTTCAGCAAAGTAAGTGCTTCCATGTTTTAGTAGAGGTGAATCCTGATCGCAATGCCAGAACACCAGCCAGGATTTCACTTTTGTCTGCACTTCAGTTGCCAATTTTAGATCCAAAGAAAAGAAAAATGGGAAGAACTTCGGCTGTAAGCAGATGAATGCATACTTCTCCAAGAAGTACAAGCTTAAAATTTACAGAAAAAAATTTTCAGTGACCTGATATTTCATAAAATTTGAAGCCATTTTTGAATTCTGAAGGACTTCCTTCGCTTTAACATGGAGGTACCTGCTGCCTAAAAAAAGTAAGTGCTTCCATGTTTCAGTGGGGGTGGATCCTACCGTTCTTCAACGCATTTCTAGAAATTTCAGCCCGAAGAAGCCCACTAGCAGGAATTGCACTACTTACTGTATTAGAATTATCCCTTTGCCTATTCTTTCTCTCCCCTTTAAGGACCCCCACAACTTAAATGTGGATGTACTTGCTTTTTTCCCGAATAGTAAGTGCTTCCATGTTTTAGTGGTGGTGAACCCTTTTTTTTCTCGACTGAACATTTCCCTTTTCCTGGCAAATAACCATAATATGAGACCAAAACAAGAGATGGAATTTTCACTGCGTATGTGGCCTCTGTGTTTTAAACGATTTTGCATCACACTACATAGGACAACGTGGCAAGGACCCCCTCTACTTTAACATGGAGGTACTTGCTGGATGCCTAAAAAAGTAAGTGCTTCCATGTTTTAGTTGCGGTGACTCCCGAGAGCCCAACCTTCAGCAGCATTAATTAACATGTTTGTGAAGCAATGGCATGGCTGTGACCGAGGAACCAGGGACTTGGGTTGGAACCTGCTCAGCTACAGGCTAATACTGTTGCTAATATGCAACTCTGTTGTGTAAAAACTGGAATTGCACTTTAGCAATGGTGATGGACTGTCAGACACAGACTTAAATAAACGGCATGAATTAAAATCATCCAGAGGTTGGAAACATTTGTGAAATCATCGTGTATGCCTGTTTAGCAATAAAGCAATAAAAAGTTGTTCAATAAAGTAAACAACTTGTGACTGTTTGAAGGCCATCACTACTGCCTTTTGGAGTTAAAACTACAACAAATTAAAAGCAAAATATATATATGCTTAGCTAACCCAGCCCCATGCCTGTGTGGTGGATAAAGTTTTGTGAAGGCAGGTTTTGGTTGGTTTTTTTTTTTTGGGGGGGGGGGGTAATGGGGGGGGTGGGTGTGTTTGGTTTAAATTTTCTGAAGTACCCATACTGCTGAGAAATTCCCTCACTGAAACCAGGGAAATGCTTCTCTTGCTTATTGTACAAAAAGGTGATCAAGGCAAATAAAAAACCCACCCCCCCCTCCACCCATTCATACCAGGTACCATAAACCAGTCACACAGATTAGTTTCATCACCTACTTGGAGAGTACTCTGAGTGGAATGACTTCTTCACCCATTTTGTGTCTTTCTTTGTGTTTTTTCTTGTGTTTCCTTTTAGTTTTTGAAAGGGATGTGTCTTTTTTATCTTTGTCCTCTTCTGCAGAAACATCTGTGTCCAAATGAAAAACGTTTAGTTCTAACATTGACAGAACACAGTTTGAATTAATACTTCCATAAAATGGCATAGTATTGTGATTCAAATCTGAATGAAAATCAGACCTTTATAGTCCAAACTCCCTGAGTTTAGCCTCTGATCATGGATTCCTGTCAACCCAAATAATCTCATCTGCTCATTTTTTTTTCTTATCTCATGTAAGAAACTGGGATCATCTGCTTTTTCTTTTGTATTTTAATTTTGCTTATCTAGATTCTTATACTGTCGCCATTTGCCTAGACTGACTGTTTTACTTCTGATGAGATTTACCTGCTTCAGTGTTGAAAGTTCTTTCCTATTCTCCAGGCAGTTTTATCTCCTTGGATGACTCATTCCCAGGTTTAAAATTAACTGCAGGGAACACCACATATTCCTAAACTGACCTTGTTATGCCTCCACCATGACCCAAGCAGAATAACCTTTTGCCAGTTAAGTTTTCAGGCTTTCCAAGACACAAATTCAGTGTCTGAATCTTTCAGCAGCACCTGAAAGGTTTACTCAGTAATCTTTTATCCAAGTAATAAAACCTATGTGCCTTCACAAGTCAGTTCACTAATGCACTTGTATGACACAGATTCCTAGTGCTTCCCAGGCATGTTCTTTACACCTCCCCTTTCCTCACTTGCCTGTCACCCCCTAGCATATCAGGATTCCTATTTACTTAATTTTGGCCACTACAAGTACAATTTCAATTGCAAATAACACAGTTTAACTCGAGATTTTCTCCTCCTCTAGACTTGTCCCTCATTACTAAGCCTACCATTTGTCAGCTCTAAGAGATACATGTGCCATTCGATTTAATTCTTGCACATAAATCACTACAATCCTACAAAGGGATGCAAGAACCATTACCATTGGAATCTTTGGGAGCTTCTGTTGGTTCTTCTTTTACAGGGCGGACTGCATCCTTTTGAACACTTCTCTTCACTTTGGGAGTTGAGGTCTCCCGGTCTCCGGAGCTGGTTCTTTTTCTCTTCCCTGGCCTGCTTTCTGAAGGTGCCTCTGAGCTTTCTGTTCTGTCCCACTTTCTCTTCTCTCTCTTTGAGGGCTGCCTGGGAGTCTCAGTGCCCTCCATTTCTGAACACTCTGATGAAGTCCGATGTCTTTTTGCCTTGGGTACTTGCTCTGTTGTAGTGTTGGTGTTCGATTCTTTTGTCTCCACAGCTGCCTGTACATTGCTCTCTTTCTTGATTTTGGATTTCTTTTTTTTCTTCTTTTTCTTCTCTTCTGTATGAAAAACACAATATTTAAAACTGCCAATGGTTCAAAACTAGATTAGACTAACTGACCTATGTAAACAATGACAATACCACAAGTCAGGGTAATCTGGGATGCTAAATGAAAGGCCTGTCTCTGCCAGCTCTAACTACAGGAGAGATGCAATACATTGTCCCAAAGTTCTTCCTAGGCATTTCAAGCAGAAGAGCAAAAAAAACCACAGATAAGGGTTTCACAAAGTGAGAAAGCCCTCCAGGTCACGAGGGCAGCTTGACTAGAGGATTGCTGAACTCTCCAATTAAAAAGCCAGGAGCTAGACTTCTTTCCTCTCGTTAACAAATGCACATTTTGTCTTTAAGAGATACCTTCCTCCTTCCAGGCCAAACAACAAAGACAAGAAAATGAACACTACCAATGTGCATTCCGAGAATAAAAGGAGATACTCAACCCAACAAATACATCACACTATTTATGGAATGAACAACTATCTAGCCATTACATTAAAGAACATTAACCACCTGAAAAAATGCATTTTATTTGCAATACTGTCTGCTTGCTTTAAAGTTTTGAAGGTGGGATGCAGCACGGAGCAGCAGAGTATCTTAAGTGGGTTTCAAGCGAGGTTTAAGCAGCATGGTTTTTCTTTGATTCTTTTTTGTCCTAACAGTTACTGGTCTAACAAAGAATTAATGATACTAGTGAGGAATATAACACACAACTCATCATCATGCTTATGAAAAAGAGGGGACGATGTCTCAAGTTTGGGAAATGGCATTACATCATCAGGAACAAGGAAAAAGGTTTCGGTGATCAAAGCTGCACCGTAATCCTGGGATGCTGCTTTGGAAATTGTAGTAGCTGGTATTTACTGGAAACGTGCTCCACTGTGAATTCAGGATTCTTTTCTCAGCAATAACCTCCAGGTTTTTGCAAGTAATTCTGAATCATGCAAAAAGGAATTGTAAAGATGCTGTAAGAAGTTCATTATTCCACTAGAGATTGCTCAAATAGCAAGAGTTCTAAAGAAAAAGGCAGGCAAAAATCCACTGGTTTCCTCATTCCCTCACAGAAAGTTTCAGCAGAGAGAAAAACACCTGAACTGAGTGATCATAAACTCACCTGAACAGCACTGAAGTTTAATTTTGCTCTTATGTCTGTCTTTCCTTTCAATAGTAAATTTTTTTCAAACATGTGAAATTTGTCCTTTCCTAAAGATAAATGCTGAGATAATGATTTACTGTGCAGCGTGAAAGCTGCTCTGCCAGCCTAACAATGACTCATGGTGGTGGCTGGCAACAGAGGAAAAATGGAATTACTTTTTTTATCAATCAAGAAAACAAGAAGGCAGAAATTTACTGTATTTGAGTTTTACACTCCTGTTCTTGAGCCTACACTGGCCAAACAAACAGCAGCATGCATCTTTCTTTCTGTCAAGTTTTTAAGAGACGTGAGATTTGACTGCAGTGACATAGGAGTTCAAAATTTGCTCTTCACAAGTTGAGGGACACAGCAGTTTGTTTCTTGAGCCCAACAACTTCACACTTACCTACTACAGTGCTGTTACTGGCATTCAGTGTAGGAACAGGCTTATTCTTGACCGTTTTGGGGAAAATCCCAGGTTTCCGTGGCGCTTCTTCTGGCGGATTATTCAAAAACTGAAAATGAAATAAAATAAAGATTAAAATCCACAAAGCACTACTAAAAATGGTACTTTGTTTTTTAAAGAATCCCACGCTAGGTAAAACCAGCAGTCAGTCCTGCACTCCTTCAAGAAAGATGTAATCCCTCACCCCTAGAGGTGCACATTGTTCTTCCAGCACCTTCTGAGTTCTTTTGTTGTTGCTGGGGTTTGTTTTTCAAGCACAGAGCTGGTTGATTTCATGTTACCAGTGTGGTATCTTTCTGCATCTGTTACTATGATGATACTGAAACATAAATGTCATTAAACTTTCAAATCACTATTTAAATAAAGAAAATTAGGAATGGCCAAGCTTGTCTGATTACATTTAATAGACACTGTACTGTTGCAGAGACCTCTATTTCCATAAAAGGTGCCAAGAGTGGCCAAATTATTCCCCAAAATACCCACTGTGCTTCTACTAAGTCTCCAGGTTATTAACAGAACGACACTTCTAAAGAACTGGGGAACTGACTGGAGCTCTGAGGGCAGGAGACAGGCACACAATTCCTGTTAAGGTTTGAAATGATGGTACTTGAGGAATTTCCCTACGGCTCAGTAGATGAACTAGCAAAGACTGCACCACCCAAGCCATGGCTGGAAGACTGTTACCGTACCAGAGGCACTCTGACTCACCTCGATAGCTTTCTCCGCTTGCTCTTTCGTTTCAAACTCAACAAAAGCAAACCCCTTTGGATCACCAGTAGATCTATACCGGGGTATGCTGACGTAAACGACGTTACCACACGTCCCAAACACCCGCTCAATCCAGCTGTGGTTGACATTCTTGGGAAGCAGCTCCTAAAAACAATTAAATAAATAAAGAGAGAGAGAGAAAGAAATGTCTTTTCTCACTCTTGTATTGCCAGTGTATCATTTAACCACTGATCTAACTACAATGATAACTACATCTGCTAATCTGAAAGCTGTCAAAACGAACTATTTCAGTTTGATGTGATAACGTTGGGAAACTTTTCATTTCAGTAAGTATTCTTGTTGAGAAGTCATAGTGTTCAGGTAGGAAACCCAGTGATTTCTTTAATCATTAACATACCTGTCACAAACACATCATATATTTCAGATGTTTCTCTTCTTCCTGTGACAGATGCCAAGACCTCACACCTGCTGCTGCATCTTTGCAACATTTAATGGCTTTGTAAATGGAAGACCTTTGAACAAACATAATTCTGCATTGCCTCAAACTACAAGGATTTTTTTTTCCCCCATAATCCAGGTATCACAGAAAGCATTCTTGTAGGTCAGTGAAAAGTCACTACTCCAACTGTATATTCCTGCCAGCAGCTGACATGGCAAAGCTTAGTGGCCTGCACTTACAGCCTACTTGATCAGATGCAGCAGAAAGCTTGAGCCAGCTTCTTGGATGATAGAACTGTTTGATTTTTATTCCTGTAAACTCCTTAATATAGAAACACGTTTTAGCAGCTTGCAGACATCATGTCTAAGTTCCTAAACATTTCCCTTTACCCATCCAAGAGAAATCCTGTCATATATATTTCTAAACAGACCCAACTGAAGACTTTAAAACCCTGCTCAAATTCATGCCTAAACCACAACAGGAATTTTATCACATTCAGGCAGAAAACTATTTCTGCATGAACTTGGTGTGCCTGAGAAAGTTGAAAAGCTAATAGTGTATGTCAGGTGTAGTATATGTTAAAGCTTATTAAACAAGTCACTAACTGTAAGATTATTTCAGAGCAATTTAATAACAAATATAAAGTACTGAAGCTACTGTTCCTCAAAGAAACACATCTTTAAAGTCTCAATTCTGAAACATGAAAAGCAGATACCTCACACACTAGTCTTTAAAAAGGACAGAAATCCACCCTTTGGGGTAGCACTAAGAGAAGATATCAGGTTGCTACATATTCTCCAAGATCTCTAGGAGTTCAGTAACTTGCAAAACACACCAGTTATCTATTTTGGTCTTGCAGAAAAGCTTAAAATGAAAAATTATTTAGCTACATATTTAAGCTATGTAGCTCATTAAATTTAGAGTACATTTTCCAAAAAAATATATAGATAAAGTATTTGAGAAGTTTCAAGCAGCCCCTGTAATCATGTTAAGGAAACACTGTCATTGGCATATTGTACTTAAAAAAACCAAAACAACAAAAAACCCCACAGCCAAGTCCAACCAACCAATAACCTTTTCTGGGCTTTGGTTAAAGAATGTAATGATCAGAGTAATCCCGTTTCTCTTCTTCTGGGTGAGCTGGCATTTTGTGCCTAATTATCTATCTTCATCACAGAAAGCTTGGTGCTTGCTTGAAGTTCTAATTCAGCTGCTAGCAGCGACAGGTATATACCTCAACTGACATGAGTCATGACAAGCTTTCTTTAGAGACAAAGGGAGTTCCACACTGCCTTCAATTCTATTTAAAAAATGGCACAGGATCTTAAATAAGTGACAGTTCAACCTTCAGATCTCTTCCAGTGCACCACTCCAGTGGGAGCAGCTATCAGGTAGGCACCATCAACAAGGAGGTAAGAGCTGTTTCACTCTGGCACACCAGGAATATCATGTTGAAATGCAGTTTTTCCAGCAGCACAAGCTATTTTCATTTAAATTAATTAATCATTTCAGTATCAAGGTACCCAAAGGATGGTGTGCTATTAGGAAGATTTTTTTAAAAGCCCTATAAAAATAATACTATCTCATTTAGATACATTCTAGGATTAAAAGAATGATGGGTTTGTGTTACAAAACCAGAGGCACTTCCAGCAATAGATTTTGTAATCACCTTTTAGTTCATAAAGTACTGCTGATTATCTTGAAAACTCAGATCCTGTTTGATAAAACTAATAAATTGATTATTCTAAAGCTCTGACTGCATTAATGTCACTTGTAAATATTTCTTGGTACCTGTGTGGCTCTTGTAGTGGCATTAACTAGTCAAACACAGCAAAAGCAGTCACAACTAAATGAAGTGCACATTTTCTCACTAGCAGGTGAAGCGGCTCGTTGCTCAGCATTGGAAATGATTTAAGCTGGTACAAGAAATCAGTGTTCCCAACTAATCCCTTTCTTGCCACGGTTACTGTCAGTACTCACCTGCCTTCATTTACATTTCTTTCCCTCATGGGCACTGCCACCTGCCCAGTCCCTTCCTGTGCTCACAGGAATACTGACACAGATACATTTCTGATGTACTGCACTGAACATGGACAGTGAACTCACTCTCTGGGCCTTAGCACCTCAAGTTCAGAACACCTATAATGCATTTCCCTCCCTCACACTGGCCTCTCCTTTTGGAGGGAAAAAAAAGACAACCAAATTTTATTAGCTCTTACACTTTATGTAGACATTTCTTGTACTAAATCCATCATGTTCTCAAAGAAAATCTACCTTCTCAATGTGGTAAAACTACGTGTCTGCTTTCTGTTGGTTGTGATGTTCTCAATACAGTAAATACCACCCAATGAGATTGTCATGGATGATGCCCAGGGGGTTTTGCACTCCAATAATTAACAGTGTGAAACGAGCAGCACAGCCTTACCACATAGACTGTACGACTATCCACATCCTTTGGCTGCTCACCCAGTGGCTGGCGTCTTCGGATTCGAGTTCCTTCCAAATCCAACTGAAAGCAACAAGCAATAAATCAGTGTTTTCCAAGACTCCTGCCCACTTCAGTTCCACTGTCATTGTTACAAGAGAGTGAAATATGCAATACCTCCACCACAGATGAACCTTTCACTGCTCGAGCTATCAATTTGCCATCAGTAGTCAATTTCTTCATTTTGTTGAACGAAACCAGAAGTGATATGTCAACATCTAGGGATAAAAAAGGTGCAAATGATGAAATCAGGGTAATCTACAAAGCATTAGCTATGTGTTCTCATCCAACATTAAGAGCCCACTAGTATTTTTGCCAAACAACCTCCTAGTCATAAGTGCTGTATGTAACCATGCTCCCAGGGATTCACAGAAAATTTCTACCATCAAAATAAATTCTTCAAGTAAACCTGGATTTAATTTTCTTTTGTGCTATAACCTTTATCACAGGAATGTTGTTCTTTTGCCCCCCCACTGATAACTATTGTCTTTGAAAAGAAAGGAAGAAAAGCTCCTTTCAGATGTAGTTTTACAATACAAAAACAATTTGCATTGAAAAAATGCCTCTCCTTCAAGTACTTGGTGTTTAACCCAGTCCTCCCAAGACAGAAGAGCCCCTGCTTGCACTTCAGGTGCAATGTGTCCTGCTGCTGAAACCTGACAGAAA
The DNA here is from genome assembly GCA_907165065.1 of Caprimulgus europaeus. Next base: position 82,774,174 of record OU015526.1, read on the forward strand.
ATCCTTCTGTAGTATTAGTCTTAATAAAAAAGTATCTCTAGAAAATGTAGAGTAAATGTTATTCCTCAGAAGGCCTTTTTTAATCAAAACTGGCTTGAAGTTCAAGATCAGAAAGTTTAAGTTAGAAAAGCTGCACCTTCCACAAAATGCAACTGGATTAATGATTTACACTTCACATAAACAAAAATAAGTAAACACTTCTGGAAATGGCTATTTTGGTTTGGTTTGTTTTGATGGAAAAGGAGCTTTTTTTTCTCCAGAGTTACCACACTTCTAATCCATCTGGAATAACACACTTAATGGAAGTTACACAGATAGGCTGTATTTACCACACACATACTGGTTTGTAAAGCAAAAGCACACTAGTCACTGCAGCTAACATGTACATTAATTTCTTCACAAACTGGCAAATAGTTTCAGAACCAAACTCAATTTCCTACTCTGAAGTCAAATCAACCACGTCAAAAATTGTCTGAAGGAAAGAGGTGTAAATACAGAGTTCCTCACATCTCAAACTCGTGCAGGAAATGCAAAAAAAGTAGCTGTATCTCACCACAAATCCAAGTGACATTTTCATTTCTGCAGGTGCCTACCTTACACGTTAAGTACTGTACTTCCAAGGGCAAAATAACTCATTTGTTTACTTATCCTTAAAATGATACAAAGGTAAAAAAAGACAATCAGGTGTCCCAAACAGCAGATGCCTCTAAATTAGGGCTGGTAGTAAAGGAGAGAAAACGAGAAGCACTAAATACAGTTACTAAAAACTAGTACCAAGCTCTGCCCAGAGCTGACCATCCTGACACTGGTTTCCAGCATGAGATTACCCTCTTCCCCAGGAGCAGACATCTCAAAATCACTTGTAACTGTCACCAGCAATGCAGTGAAGAAGCAAGTTAAACATATCTATTTATTGGAATGTACTGAATTCAAACTTACAGCCATCTCTGGATTTTTCTATTTGTTCTCGGAGAAATCTGTCTTTGTGGAGATTAACATCACCAAACCAGAAATCCACTTGTTTCGCTATGTCTGCCAGCACCTGCTTCACCCTTGACCTCTTCTTCTTCTCTCTCTCCTTCTTCTGTTCAGAGCTTTCTTCTTCCATGGATTTGTCTCTCGCAGTTTCAGTCTCCATTCCTGTCATTCTGGCAACTGAAAGTGAAATAGAACCTTTGAGAAAACCCAAAATATTCCTATTTCAAGGAGTAAACATTCTAGTTTTGTCTGACATTTCACACATCCCCTGTGAGACCGTGTGCCATTCGTTATTTGGAGCACAGGAAAATATAAAGCAGGTAGAAGATGAGGAAAAGTAGGTCACACAACAACTGTGGTGAAGACTAAGCTGGAACTCACGTCTCACAGCACCTAGCACTGCCCGTTAGCCACAGAGATCCACTGGACTTCACTCGGTACTGTTGCAAATCCTTGGATAAAATGATCCAGATTTGAACATATACAAGTCAGATTGTTAAATCTGAAATAGGTAACCACAGAAGTCACTATTCAGTTTGAAGCAGATAACCACAGAAGCCATTGTTGGGTTTGAAATGGGTAACTACAGAAACCTCAGCAGGAAATGACTGGATTTTCTGTGTTTTCAGACACTGAGGAGACAGCCACGGACACCAGTTCTGCTGCTTGGAGAGCCCTTCCCACGTGGATGAGAACATCCAGGACTGCCATCAGTAGAGCTGAGTGGAACGGACCAGTGACCACTGGGGTAAAGAACATTGCTAAGGTTATATATACCTAAGGAAAGCAGTCACTGCACAGGTGAAATTGAAAGGTGAGCACACTGTGCACAGTTATGCAAAGGAACTTAGGGGACAATGATTGATAGAAAAAGGTGTATGAAAACTGGTGAATTTGGATGCTTGACTGGACACGCTGGGCGGAGCGATCCCCGTGCCTCCAGTGCTGCAATAAAGCAGCGCCTGCTTCTTCAGCCTGCACTGCTGCTCAGGAGCTCACTTCCAGAGTTCACCAACAGTACCAAACTGCAGGCTTCTCCTTCACAATCTGGCCTACTGTTCATTCAGAATTGCCTTGGAAACAGCCTGCCCTCCCTGTTAGCTTTCTAATGGCAGCTTTTGGATTTCAGCAGCGGTCTGAAATGGGATTCACAGTTCCAATTGCTTTTGCAAGGCATGAGACAAGCAGCACTATTAAAACTATATGTATCAATATAAAAGTGAATTTTTTAAATCACTTGTGCGGGTAACCAAGTGTGTTTTAATAATGCATAACTTCTCTGTTACCAGAAAAACAAGCTACTTGCTAAACAGAGCCTACAAAAAACTATGCCTGAAAAGCAGACAATTTCCCTCCCAAGAAACACATTTTCTTGACTTGAAAAAAGACAGAAATAATTTATTCTCCACTCCCCAAACCCCCCAGCACACACAATGAGAATAAACACACCACAAACCCAGTGCCCTGTACACTGCAGACATCACCCCTTCGTGTAGAAGACCAAGCACCCGATATTCACAGCAGCTCTGGTTACAGTAAAGTTTGGTTGTAAAAGCTGTCTTTGTCAGGTCCAAAATGCCAACCACTCCGTGGACTGCCAAGGCCCTGCACCAAGGAGCAGTTAAGTCACTGTCTGCCAGTCCTGCCTGGGAACATCCTCTAACACATTCTCACTCCCAGCCCTGGCAAACCAAGCTCTGTCAGAACCTGAAATCAGAAACTAACTGGAGAGAAGTGTCTTGAATGTACAGATTTACCTTGAAAATAGAAAGCCTTTTTATTTCAACAATTCATCTTTCCAGTTCACATGTCAATTTGGAGCAGCTAGTCACGTCCTCCTTGAAAACTGTCAGTCACCACAGTATTGCATTTTCCAGGGGCAAAACAACGGATACTGCCAAAAGCAGACAGCTTTTTGAACATTAAATTAACACAAAACCTCAAGTAATTAATGTAGCAATCACCACACAAAAGACTTTTCAGCTCTCTGCCAATGCAAGGTAGGAGACAACCTGAGTACAGTCACCAGAGAGGAAGCCCACCTCTGCCACAGGATGACAAAAATGGAAATGCTCTTCAAATTATTGTGCAAATCAGGCTTCCTTAGCCGGATATCAGCTTCCCTCCCTGCTGTGAGCTGGCCACTCAAGATAGTGAAAGGTCAACAATTACCTTGGAACAGATAAGCCAGGTAAAACTCTCGGCTCACACAAGTGAAGTTCAAGCTCCATTCAGGCCTTTCAGCAAGGTATTTATATTAATAATCAACACAACAATCTAGTACTTAGCTGAGGGCTATGGTGAGTTGCACCACTAAAGGGAAAGCACCATTATGGGACAGTCACAGTGGCTGCACAGTATGAAATGACCACACTGAGATATAATGAATGTGCCTTATATTCAGCTAAGCTTTATTTTAATAAGCCATCTAAGTTTTGCTTGTGTTTTTGAGTCACTCAGCCTTGGGACTTCCTTCCCAGGAGAGGGGCTCTCATTCAGGCTTCAAGAAAACCAGCCACAAGCTGTATTCTGGGCTTCCTCCCCCAGCTGGCTCTGTGCTGCTTGCTTCAGAAATGAAGTTTGGAGAGAAATCCTTTGGAGGAGCTCGGAAATACGGAGTCAGAATGAATGTCAGCTATGAATCTAGAATTAGGTTCTGTACACAATCTTATGTTAAACAGAGAAATACTCATGCCTGAGCCAACACTAGATTAAATCTCAGGATTTAAGAAAACACTGTTTATTAGTAAGCCTGACAACAATTCACAGCACTGCCTTTTTATCTGGGTATTCTCTTCAGTTGCAATTCCTCTTGCAAAGCTCAGCTCCTCAGTGAAAGCTGCGCTGCCAGGGAGCAAGATGGTCAGTGTTTCTGACGCTGCCACCTCGCAGCTACAAGCACTACTCTGATAAACAATTAAAATCAGAAGGAAAGCAAAAGCAGGCTCAAAATTTCACTCTGTGAAAGCAAAACAGCTGCCACCCCTGTAGCTTTCCTCAAATGAAATACAAACACAGGGTATCCATATGAGCATGAAACCAAGAAAAGAGAGGGAACAGGAGGCACAGCTCCCCCCAGGAGGGACAACCAAGCAGAGGCAGGGAACTCTAAAAAGGCAAAAATAATGTACATCAAAATAATAGAGGCCCACATAAATCTAAAATAACCCCACATAAATCTAAAATAACTCATCTGTACTCTTTAAAAGGCAAACATTAAGCATGTCAGTGGTAATCCACACAGAACCAAGTTCCAAACACAAATTCTGTTGTTATAAAGATCTAGAAAAACATAATCATATTTAATTTTAATCCAGGGTCTGGAGGAAACAGGGTTCTAGTTATAAAATATCCTTTATTCCCTGATATTAAGCATAGATTCAAATGCTTCCTTGCTTAGGCATTTTAAATAGCAAAATAGGGCAACAAGGGGGAAGGAGAAAGAATAATTCAAAACACTTTTTATACTGTGAAAATATTTCCACATAGTCGGTGGCAACACTTTAACTTCTGAACTTGTATTCAAAAAATAAATGCAAGTATTCAGCAAAACTTAAACTATTTTAAAAGACGCAGTCTGCAATCCACTTTGGGTATCCTCACCCTAACACACACACAGGCAGAGTTGCAGCAGTTTAAACTCCTATCCTGCTTTGTAACTTCACTCTATGGAAACTGAGCTAAGAAAGGACAGAAATTATTACATGACCAGCACAATTTTCTCCATAACCTAAATCCAGAGAACATCCTGCTTTTTCCCCATTTTAAGCAGCGAAACCAATACATCAATTTAAAGCTACAATTCAGGCATTTGAGAAATGTCACCAATCCTGTTTGCTCACAGACAGAAAAGGCTCTGGTTCTCCACAGTGATGGGTGTTAGGGCTGTTTCCAGGCACAGGCAGACCCCACAGTGTTAGTCCTGCCGTGGTTACCATTCCCTCTGTCATCACAAGAGGTGGAAAGAGGGTTTTTAATACAATGCAGGCCTGCAGCACAAGACTGTGGTCAGAAGGATTTGGCTATATGAACTGACAGTTCACTGACAGCAAAAGGGCAGCCGAGCTCTCATCTCACTTGCTACACAGTCCTCCCTCAGAGTATCTCACCCTCTGGTAACCAGCACAACGGTGTGACCTGAGAAGTGGCTATCTGCTGCTCCTTCCCTGCTAGACAGAGTGGCTGAAACCAACTCAGGAAGGAGGTGAAAAAGCAGCCGAGGTGATGAAGGGAAGCAGCAGGAACAAGCACTCATGTCCGCCCCTCACCATGGGACCCTTCCCTCCAAGGTGAGGTGTCAGGCACCCCTCAGCCAGCCCCGCCACCTGTGCTTCACCTGACGGCAGAGCCACCAGTGGGGCTCACAGGGGTAGGGAGGCAGAGCCCCGGGGAGAGGCTGCGGCACGGGGGCGGCAAGAAGGCCCCAGACAGGCGCCACACCGCCGGGAGAAGCGCACACCGTGAGGGAAGGGCGCGCAGGAACCGGGCACAGGGGAGAAAGACAGGGGCCGCTGCGGACGAGCCCAGAGCACGGCTGAGGGGAACGATCGGCGGTACCTGTGGGCGGCAGGCAGGGAGCGGAGCAGGCGCTGCCCTGAGCAGGCGCTTCCCGCCCTCCGCCGCCTGAGGGGCCGGGCCAACGGCCGGCCACGCGCTGCCCCCTCAGCCCAACGGCCGCCGCCTCCCTCAGCCGCACGCGGCGCGCTCGGCGCATGCGCGAGCGATAAGGAGTGAGACTGGGGGGGATCAGCAGCGCCCCCTGCCTGCGCCGCTGCCACCGCCACCGCGCACCACTGACCTGCCGCCGCGCCCGGAGCGCTCCGCCAGCCCACGTCACCGCGGGGACACCGGGCCGCGTCGCCCGCACCGGGCCCTGCCCCCGCTCCGCCGCTCCACCGTCACTCCCGGCGCGACGCGCTACTCCCACAGGGAGAAAAGCCCCGCGTCGCCAGACGCGCATGCGCGAGCCCGCCCTCGGGGCACGTGGGCTCCGCGCGTCGGCGCGCTGTGACGTCACGCGGGGTGCGGCGGGAAGTTCAAAAGGCGGCGGCGGGAGGGCGGATGCACTAATGGTGGCTGCCGCCATAGCCCGGCGTCTCTGCTGGCTGCAGGTGGGTCTCGGCCGGACGTCAGTGGTGTCTGTCAGCATCAGCGGTCGCTGGTCCCGCGTACCGCGCCGCAGCACCGGGCCGAGCGCCGCCGCGCTGAGGGCAACGCTTCTGGGCGAAGGGCTCCGCGGGCCTGTCCCGGCGCTGCGAGTCCGCAGCGGAGTGCGGTCGATCCGTTCCCGTCCAGCGCTGTGCCCGCCGCGTTCCCCGCTGCAGCGCAGGCAGCCTTTGCCTCCATCCCGCTGCCTGTAACAGCCGAAGCAGTCTCAGTCCCAGAGCGGTGTCGGTCTCCAAGGCTGTGTGTGTCAATAAGCCCCCGGGGAAGTGCCAAGACGGTGGCAGCCGTAAGAAACAGCCCGAGTCTCTCCCTTCTCGGTACGAACTGTTTCTGATCCGCAGCATAGGAGGAGCTGCCCCTCACTCTGGTTCTTGTGCTGGTTCTCGTTGCAGTGGTGTTAATGGAGGAGACGAAGGTGGCCTGCGCAGTGCTCCAGATGCAGATGTGAATCACAGTCCAGATCAAACATCCTCAGCCAGTTCGTGCAGCAGCGTCCTGCTTTGTACCTGGGGCAGAGCAGGTTTCTTTCAGAGCTGGGGTTTGGGTTCAGCTGGGATTTGTTAGGAGAGGAACATTTATCGCATAACCATGTTTTAACTTGGTCGGTGGAAGTTGAAGGACTGGGTGTTTTGCCAGTCTGTAAGTGGAGGATATATTGGGGGAGTGAAGAGTATTTAAATTAATGAGCTAAACTGGTATTTGCTTATGCCAGTAGGATATTCCATCTCCTTTTATGTCATGGTCAGTGTATTAGGAGGAGGCTCTTTTTCTTCCTCTCTGGCTTTCACTTGGGCTCTCATTATTCTGTGATTGTGGTTTTGGTTTTGTTGCTTCTCTGGAATCATTATCTGGGAATGGGCTGGGTTTGGTCAGCAGGTGATGAGCAGCTGCACTGTATATCTGTAATTTGCATATTTAATTACTATTCTTATAATTATTATTTTAAGTTTTATTTTCTTTCAATGATTAAATTTTTCTCTTGCCCTAAAAGTCTCCTTTCCCTGGCCCCCAATTCTCTCCCCTGGGGGAGTGAGCACACAGCTGTGTCTGGTTACTGGCCAGGTGAAACCACCACAAGCAGCAAGTCACAGCTTCTGGAGATGAGTTGCTTTTACAATTCTCTCTCCCTGGTTTTGTCATGAAAGGCAATTTAAGTAGTTGTTGTGATCTGTTGTTAAATAAGTGAAGAGGCTTCACTTCATGGGTAAGTGGTTTTGAGAGTCAGTTATCGTTAGTGTGAATTAAGCATGCATGACCAAGCCCAGAGCCAGTAAACTTGTGACCAAATTATTCCATTTATAGCTTCTGAGTTATTTTGGGTTTTTTTCTGCAAGTAAACATGCTGATGATAACTTATTAATTCTGAGAAGCAGTATGATTGGTGGAGTTCTCAGAGTTGCCAGCCATTCAGTTAAATGCATGGATTCCCCTGAAAGTTAGAAAATACACTGGATCTCCAAAAAAGCCATTTTTTACCATTATTCTTTCTATTGGATTATTTTCAAGGTTCCTCTTTAAAATGCCCACTTAGCTATACCACGCTGTTTTGACCTTGTCTTGCATCTAGCTCTCTTACTTTGATTAAAAATAGAGAAAACAAGTGAACTGACATGTATTTTTTGTCAATACATTTGTTTCACAGCTCTGTGAATTCTGAAGACTTCCCTGTAGGAACCTGTGACTGTGGAATAAGCTGCTGGATGACTGTTGTGCCAAAGCAATGACTTCCCAAGAGTTTACTGTACGTGGTTTTTTTACACTGTGTACATTTAAGTACAAATAAAAGGCACTGTAGCTGCTGCATTGTTTAAACATATTAATTAATTGTTATTATTTCAACACTGTGCACTTTAAAACAGGTGTTATACACTCACCAAAAGATGAAAAAATCAAAAACATGGCAAGATGGAATTCTGAGGACAAGAACTGACAGAAATCAGGTGAACAACTCAGATTGAATACTGCTGGGTTTAATATCAGCTGCTACTGCTGGACTGTCAGTGGTGATCTACTTCATCTGTGAAATTAAGTTAATGATTTAAAATTGTATTTTCTGATTGCAGGCTATCTTGTTTGATGAGAAAGGCCAATTCTTGGAGAGTATTTTTGTGAAATCTCAGGTATTTTATGTTTACATGTTATTACTTTTTCTGCTTATGAGTGTGGTTTGTGTTTCAGGAATCATTTCCAACTCTTACTTTGTAATTAAGGTAGTACTCTTGCTTATTGCGGATATGCAAGTCTGCTGCAATTAAATAGCAGGAAGCAAAAACAGCTTCTACTTATTGATGAGTCTTACTGATAGAGGCTTTATGGCATTTTATTCCTTTGGGATAAAAGCAGTGTATTACAGTGACACATTCAATAAGCAGAACTTGAAGGCCAGTGCTAATGCCTTTTAGTAAATGTATATTTTAATCTAAGTATTAATATGGCAGCTGTGCTATACTGGGAGTAAATTGAGATTTTCACATATAATTATATAGAAGAATTTTTATTTAGAAAAGTTACTCTTTTATAAAGCTATTGTTTACACACTGCTGCTTTCTCTTTTCTAGGTGAAAGCTGGAGATAATTTAGAAAGTGAACGCTATTTGATCACAGTTGAAGCAGTGAAAGTGAATGAAAAAGCTTTGGATGAGCAGCCAAGGAAAGCAGAAAGTCCAGCAGTGGATAAAAATGCTGTACACCCGGGTGCTCTGCCTCAGAGACATCTGTTTGTGGGCTTGAAAAGGAAGTTTACAGTATGTCTTTGTTTTAAAACATGTGCATTATAAAACACTAAGAGCATGTCTTTTAATGAATGGTCAATATGTAGAGAATGTCTTCCTGTTTTTTTGGGAGTTAGAAGTCAATGTGTTCCTGGCAGCTGGTTTTTCAACAGTTTCTAAATCTGTTTGGTTTAGCAGGATTGCTATTGCTAAGGCTGCAGTGAAAATTGTGAGGGCTTGAGATGATTTCTATACACCTGTGGAACAGTCATGTGCTGCTTGACCAGAATATATTTTATGCCCTATTTTCACCACTTGATTACCAAGTGTAATATTTGCTTCTGTGTAGGATTAACTTGCATTTTTTTCACCTAGGGTTTCCAAGGGCCACGCCAAGTTGAAAAAAAACTATCAGCAATGGAAGATGGAGAGAAATCAACAACATTGCCTCTACCTAAGCAGTGTCAGGGTGCTTTGCCATCCCAGTTTTATGTTACTTCTCCTTTATTCTCTACGATCTGCAGGAAGGATGCAGAAACAACTGTACCTGTGGACTTGAATGCAGATGTGTGTACAGATAATGGTGGAGAGCACATGTCTCTCTCCTCACTGCTTTCAAGTGGGTTTCTTGACAGGTGTGAGGAGATGGGGAAGCAAAGCTCTGATCTGTCTGTTGTGAAGCCAGAATCTCCTGTAGTTACTGGACACACCAAACCCAGTAGTCAGGCTGCTGGTGGTCAGGCAGTGTCACACACCATCAGGAGCACAGCACAGATACTGGCTCTTCTGAAGTCCAAACCAACACAAGGATGCAGAAAGCAAATGACCTCTGAAGTCACTGAATGTCTTTCTAGTTTTCAGGCATCAGAAAACACAGATAACTCCTACAGCCAAGGAAGCACAGTCCTACCTGCTGTTTTAGGCAACCCTGCCAAAAGACTCCTTCAAATTACTCCACACCTGCCTTTGACCAAGGGAACTGTTGATGATAAAAAGGAGTGGGATGCTGAAATGCTTCTAAACTCAGCTGAACAACCTGGTGGTAAAGAAGTTGCAGGACAGAGATATGCCAAAAAGGTAAATAATTTAAGTCAAGATGTTGAAGATCACTGCAGTAAAAGTAGCTGCTTCCTACCCAGATCCACCATAAGCAGAAAGAGTGACAGTCAGCTTGTCTCCTCCTCAGGTGGCATTTCATGTTCAGCAAGTCCCATCACATTAGAAAAAAATCTCTCTAGATGCAGGGATCATTTAGTGACTGATGGTCTAAAGGAGAATTCACCTGTGAAGCTGCCAAGTGAGCTTCAGCCAAGACAACTTTCAGGAGTGCCTAGTGACCCGGAGCTCTCTGTGGATGTCATGTTGACTGAAACTGGAATTGTAGAGGAAGAGTTAAGTCTGGATAGCAAAGACTGTGGTGCAGATGAACAGGGGATGGAGGTTAACTTTAATCTAATGGAGGCTTTTGATTTTAATGACACAGACAATGAAGGCCTGTGTGAAAGAGATGTTCATAAGCTCACTGAAGGAGACATGCTTTTGCAGAGTCCAGACTGCTTACAGGGAGAAGCTGTAGCACCAAATAGTGTTCTGAGACTTAATTCTTGCTGTGAAATAGTGACACACAGTAACAATGAAGATGCCCAATGTTCAAGGCTTGACAGAGAGAATGATGGAAATGGCTTTCCTGAAGGTGTTCCATCTCAGCTCTGTGACAACCATCTGGGAGATACAGGAAGCGCAGCAGAAGAGTCTGCAGACCAGACCAGAACTGAAGGGGAACTTGTGGATGATGGAGACAACAAAAAAGAGATAAATGAAAGTCAATTCAGAAACAAGAAGGATCTTGATGACTGTACAGCACACAGCATTCATGGCATGTCATGGACTAAAAGCAAGTGCTCTGATCTTTTGCCTAGTGATACAGATGTTAATGAATGGCACAGTAAAACCAGTATGTTAGAGAAAAGTGGAAGTATTCCATGTATTTCTACCAGCAGACTAACTTCTGCAATGGACAAAAGAACCAAGGATGATGTTCTACAGCTTGGATGCATGAAATCTCCAGGTGTTAATTTAGAACACTACTGGGCTACTGAGAGTGATGACATTAAACCAGAGAGTCCTTTGATAGCTTTGTCACAAAAATCAGATCTTAGCTATGGCTCATGCCACTACATTGCAGAAAACCATCAAAAGGTATTTGGAGATCCACATGAGGAAGATATTCTCATTTCCAGAAGTTCTAGCTATCCTTTAGGAGAAGGCCATTCCTCTCCAGAGATAACAGCAATAGGTGAACCAGAGTCTGAAAACAGGGAGAGCATAAATGCCTTTGAAGCCTGCAGAGGTGAAAGGGTAGGAATGGATTGCTTGAAAAGCACAGCAGTGGCTGAAAATTCATCAGATTTTCCTGATTTGGTGCACAACATTGCACTTGTAAGAGCTTTGACTCAACATAGTACAGCACTAGAATGCTTACAAAAGATGGAGGAAAACACCAACGTGTTAAATGAAGCGGAGCCTTCTCAAGAGATATTTGAACCCCTTGTGAGAGATGAAGGTTAGGTCAGCTTCTGTTTTATAGGAATTTCTGTATGAGTGTACCTACCTGACTTCTCTGCTCCTACATCTCCTGCTGGATGGCTTGTATTCAGAAGTCCTACCTTAGGAGCTATGTGTTATCAAGGTTTTCTTGTGCAGTTTTTAGTGTTTAAAGCAACAATGTGGGCTCCAGGTCTGTGTCTGTCTTTGCTTTAGTTCAGTTCAGTCCGAACTGTGCCATTATTTGGGTGGGTAAGGTTTGCAAGCCCAGTAAATACTGAGATGTTTTGGTGTAAAAAGAGTGCTAGAACTGTAACTCATCATGATTTTCCATCTCTTGTAGTTGTAAAGCAGTTGACAGAAATGCCTTACTCAGACAGTGTACAGGCATCTTCCTGTTCATACTCTGATTCCTCTGGCCTTATGGTAACCACTCTTTGACTACATGTATCTATCTGTATGAGGTGAATTCGGGGTTCAGCAGGCCTCTGGGGTAATATTCTTGGTTTAAGAAACTCCAGAGGTAGAAATAGCTTAGAGGCATTGACTAACAAGTTGATAGTAAACAAGTCTTCTTGCAGACCCTGTTTTCAATAACTGTTCAGGCAGCATTATATATGACAGAAAACTTAATGCTAATTGTGGCATTTAATTATGTTTAAAATCATATTAGTATGTCTGGTACTTTTCCTTCCCCACCCCATCTTATTTTACCATCTACTTTTTCTTTTTAAATTGTGACTACTTAGCTTTGGATTCTTTTTTCTGCAGCCCAACTGTGTGGACAACTTCCTACAGAGAACAGAGACATGTGTTCTACCGATAGCAGCGGCCCAGAGAGACCCTAGGGCATCTGACTGTCAACCAAAGGTACCATTTCTGTGGGATTAAATAACAAATAATAGCTGTTAAATTTCCTTTCATTGGCTTACTATGTCAAAAGTATTACAAAAAGTCCTAATAAATGTTTAACTAGTCTTAAAATGGTATAACTTGTCTGTGGGAAGTTTTCTGTTGGGAGTTTTAAACTCAAATTTTGCAATATGAAAAGACAACTAAACATACTACATAAGAAAATAAATGTTCTGTTGGCAGATATTTAAGATATTCATTGCTGCTGAGTTGCAGGAATGAAAGAGAAAAAAGGGAAAAGCATAGTTTTCTTTCTCTTCTGCAGTTCCCAGCAGATGATATTTGTTGTATGTATGAAAGGTACCTTTATTGGCTGTAGATAGTTCCACAGCAGTATTTCTTCTCAGTTAATGATTTAATTCCAATATATTGCATAGCCTGTTGCGTTTCAAGGGCACCAAGTAAAGGGATCAGCAGCTAGTGAGATAATGTTGAGAGCTCCCTGGTCACAGCTAGGCTGGCAGCAGTACCCAGATAACACAGAGTTGGCAGCTGAGAGATTTTTGTCACCCCTCTTTTCAAGCAGTGATGTCCTCTCTGAATTCAGACAGGTAAAACACTTTTTTCAAAATTATTTAAACTAGCCTTGGTGCAAGAAAGTATCCTTTAAAGTAGGGTAAAAGAGGGTTTATTTTTAGCATATTGCAATCATATTGAAATCACTAAGAACTTGAATGTTGTAGTTAAAATTTCAGTTAGACAATTATTTTTACTCATCTTTGTCACATAAGTAGACTTTTTAGAAGTGTAACTTTTTTCCTTCTGATAAGTTTTACTTGGAAAAATAGACGTGGTCATAACATCTGATATGAAACAGATTTCTTCCAGAGAAAAGTGGCAGAGGGCTTTGATGGTGGTGATTTCCTGGTGTTAGCAGTAGAATATTCACCTCAACTGGATTTGAAGTTTGGTTTATAAGTGTTAAGAGTTCCAAAGCAATGGTTAAAACTTGATCTTGGACTATAGTTCTGTTTCTAGTGGGTGAAAAGAAACATGATGTACAAAGTTAGATACAGGGTTTTTTCTAACAGTATACATTTCAGTATTTAAAATAATGGAAGACAGCTTTAATTTCATTTTTGACTTCCAGAATGCTCTAGAGATACTGAAGAATTATATCCAGAAATAAGATCTTTAGAAATAAGATACACAGAAGGATAATATTTATATAGAGGATCAACTGTTTAATTACTATTAAGTTTTTCCTTACACTTTTATGGTTAAGTCTCCAGGTTCAAGAAGTCTTGATGAGGATGATTCCAACTTCATCAGAGAAGAGAATTTTCCAGAGGAGTTTAACATCATTAAAGAGTCAAGAACAGATCAGTCTAGTAAGTGAAAGTAGAGGCAGAATGGTAGTGATCAGCCTCAGAACAATTACTCTGCATGACTGCTGTCCTTTGCCTCCTTCTCTAGCCTTGGCAGTGGATGTGTGTTCTGAAGTTCCCCCATGGACAATGTCAGGCTCAGCTTCACTTCTGGACTTGAGACCAAGGCCATGGACTGCCTGGGAGCCTGACAAGGTGGGAATTGACTGTCTCTTCTAGACTTGTGGCTTTATTTCCTCTGTGTTCACAGTACCAGTTTCTGATTTCTGGAACTGTTTTATCTCAACTGAGAGACAATTCAATTGTTAAGAATAGTGAGAGAGAATAGTAACAAAAGAGCTATATGAAGTTTTTACTTTTCCAGTCATTCATTTGACATGCTAATTCTTCATCTATAGATAATTTCATCAATAGAACTGACTCCCACACTTGATCCAGAGTCTACAACTTCTTCAGCTTCAGAAAGTGAAGAATCTACTGGAGACACCCAGGAGCCCCTGATACACAAGATCCTGCCAGGTGAACCAGAAACCTCAAATTTTTTTCTTGGTAAGAAATTCTAGTTTTAAGTTGCACTTTATAGTGTATTAGCTGGAAAATCTCTGAGGATTTCTGAAGCACAGTGAGTTGCACTATAATAGGCAGTTACCCTGGGCACTGAAATACACTGAGATATGTCTGGCTAACTACAGAGTTGGATTTCTTTCACTCAGGAAAGAATGAAATGATTCACATGTTTTCTATAGGGGAGGGTGTTACTTTCTCTAAGCATGATCTCAGTGTTTTCCAAATAGGCTGAATGAGCCTTGATTTACATGCTTCCCTGCCAATTCTCCTGAAAAAGGCTACAGTAGAGTGATGAAAATTTAGAAAAAAATCAGCTTTTACTTTTCTTACATAGTCACATGTCCTCTGACCTCCTTTCAGTTGACACCTATCAGTGAAAGTTATTTCTTACTGATAGCAAACTTAAGTCAGAAGGATGCTTCTGATACTAAAAGCCTTTTTATCTACATTGGTTAATATTAATCTACAGAGTTTTGTGGGTGATTTTTTTGAAAAAGGACCAAATCTTACGCTGGCTGTCTACCAGTTGGCAGCTGTCACTGACCCTACCAAGAATGACCTCCAAAACAGTTATGTTTAAATTATTTCTACTCTACTTCTTCTTTTAAAAAAGTAGAGTGCCTAGAGAAGTGTGTTCTGAATATAGGGATTTAAGTATTAAAAGAATCACAGTTGAAATAAGTCATATAGAAATTTAGTGTGATACTGTACAGACCTGATATCAGGAGCTTGCCAGTTACAAGACAGGATGTTAAAGGAACAACTTAGAATTATTTATTTTAGTTTATACCTGTGAAGTTAATGTGCCATCTGTAAGTGCTACAAGTTGCTTGTAAGATGTATTTGCCCTACAGCACAGAAGTCCAGCTATCCAGAGGAATGCAACCTCTCGAGGCTCAAACCCCCAGCTAAAACACGAACTGCATTTGTCACCCTGCCTGCCACTCAGAAGATTGATGTGGTTTATCCAGCTGACAGTGAGGAGGTCCAGCAGTCTTTGGGTTCTGCAGGAGTCCATTTAGGCCACAAGTCAGCAGTGTTTCCTGTTAGTTCTTTTGGCCTCGAGGACAGAAACTATGAAACCTCTGTGTTTGGAGAGTATACAGAAGACAGCCAAAGGGAGTGTGTAGAACCAGTGTTCCCTCATGAGACTTCACAATACAGACCAAGCAAGTGGCTAAAATACCAAAACAGTGCTCAGAGTGACTTGATAACTCCAAACAGTGATGATGAGGAAATGACTGATGACATCTGTGCTGAGAATGTCCTTGGAATGCTGCTGGGTGATGTGGTAGAGAGCAGTGCTGTGAAGAAAAGTGCTCCTGGCTCTGCACCTCTACTGACAAAGAGCATGCCTGGTAAATGCTGGGCAAAGGCCAGCAACCAAGACTGGGTTTCGGAGAGGAAGCCACTTTCTCTGCACTTTGGTCAGACACCTTTGGCTGAAGCAACACAAAAGGTGTTGAGTCATCTGAGCTGCCACACTGTGACAGGAGACGGCCAGGTGTGTAACTGCTCAAGCAAATACTGTTAGAGGTGACAGAAACACACTTTGACAGTTCAAGAAACTGCATTTATCTGTATGATTAGATGAAATCTTTCTACATAAGAGTCTCTGCTACAGAACAGCAGCTGCTAATGTATTTTTTAAGTGCCATGACTAATCCTTTGTGATGTTACTTGTTTGGAGCACACAGGGCCACGTTTAGATGTTAAATCTGAATGTCAATGGCAAGAAAATGAAATAAAAGCTGTTAGGTTGTTTTCTCACCTATAATTGGTAAGAACAGGTTTTCAACAAGTGTTTTCCTTACTGGTGTAATCAGCACTGTTTTAATGAACACCCATATCTTGCTTCAAAGCATAGTCTCTGATTTTAAAATAATTTAAATTTTTTAGCTTTAATTTAAGACATTGAATAAGCACCTGAAAAATTAGCACAACTGTTTGTGACCATTTGACTGTCTTAATCAAATGGAGTGAATAACAAAA
This sequence comes from Caprimulgus europaeus, assembly GCA_907165065.1. The sequence continues at coordinate 82,790,372 of OU015526.1, forward strand.
AAACCCAAACCAACCACAAGTGAAGATTTAAAACTTGTCACATGGCTGTGTTTGAAAGTTAATGAAAATGTTAAATTTTTTCTTTTTTTGATGCAAACTTAGCACACTGTGTTTTCTAGTTCTTTCAAACTGTTTGTACATTAAACTATTCATGGAAAGTAGGTGTGTGAACTGGTGTATTTCATATACACACTGGTGTACATATTGTGTGTGTACATTATTCATATATACAGGCTTTTAAGTTGATGAAGAGAGTTATTTTGATGGTCACTGCAGTGTAGATGGGTGGGAGAAGCTCCCCAGGACTAGCTGGCATGGCAGGTACAGGGATAGCTTGTGGAATGCATTTTACCTAAAGCTATCTAGTCTGGTTCCTCCTTCTCTAGCCTTCTACTAGCTGTGCTCTAGTTTCATTGGAGGGATTTTTTTCTGTGCATAAATGGCATTTAAAATGGGGTTTGTGTGCTCCTTCACCATGTCTAGGGCTGAAAACATGACTCTGAATTATATCTTTTACTCTTAAGCCTTTGCAAGTATTATCTGTGTTGGTATAAGTGCAGGCTGCTTGTCAGGGGGCATATTTGAACTTCATGGCACATACTAAATGGCAGTCCAAGCTCTATGCTGTAGCTCCAGGGATACTTATTTTTCCTCCTGTAGACAGTCCTATGGAGTATGTGCTCCTGTACTTAGAGCTAACAAAGTCTGCAGACATTTGTGGTGAAGGGCATTTCTAGTTTCCTTTTGGAAAAATGACAGTCTTGATGTTGAAATTTCTGGTTGCAGAATGAGGCTCTGAATTTATTCTATTTGGTTTTACTTGTTAATGAGAGGGCAATATGTAAAAGCAAAAAAGGACAGAGGAATAACTTTTAAGTTTAGGCATATCTGTACATTAGCCACTTAAAAAATCTGTTTCATTCAGGGTTTTGCAATTTTTAAAGGTTTCCTATTCTGGGGTTTTGTTTTTTTTAGGAAATACGTCTTTCTGAGTTGTCTTTCCCTAACATGGATCAAGTAAAAAATGCTTATGTTCCTAAAAGAAATATTTCCATACCAACTGTGTTTCAGTCTCATGTTCACTACAAGCAGATCTTCAAAGCTGCTCTGACAGGTATGTCTGTACACCATGCTGTGTAAAATGCTGTCACTTGGAAACTATTTCTGAAGCTTCACAAAGCAGGGTGAGCAGGAGAGAGATCAGCATCATCAGATGCACACAGTTGTTCCAATAGGTTTCAGATAGATAGAGATAAAGATATATACTGAAATATATTAAGTCTAAACCCAAAATTGCCAATGCAAAGCAAAAGACCAGTACACTTCTGTTCAGCTATGTAACCTTGTGCCTGTTTACCAGCCTTCAGATTCCTGCTAAGCTTTATTAATGGTTGGACTGTTTGGAGTCCAATACTTAAATGTCATTTGATTGCACGTAAGGCAGCTAGAACAAACTAATAGCTTGTGCAGCATGAGAGTGTTGGAGGTCACTTTGTTTCTTTTAAAACTCATGAAATAGTTGTATTTAGATTTGAGATGGAAAGTTTAGGATGAGAATGTATGGGTTGGAATGTTGTCTAGTTACTTGTGTAGCCATTTCAAGGTTTTACTAATCAACTCTTTTTTTTCTTTCTACATCAAGAGCAATTAAACATAATGCTGTTTGAGCTGTCACAAAGATTACACAATGCTCTTTCAAAAGTGGATATATCATTTTACACTTCACTGGAAGACGAGCAAAGGAAGAGCAAAGAAAGCTGCGCTCCACTCTGCAATCACATGCTTCCTGCTAAGCTTCTTATGGTTAAAAAAGAAGGTGGAAACAAGGTGCTGTTTACTCCTGGTTTGTTGGCAGCTCGTGGGGTGTTTGGCATAGAGACCATGTTGTGTGAACAACTGCAGGGTGGTTATTGGTGATTTACAATTGCAGGTTAAGTGGTGTGTTACTATAGAGATCACTTTTAAGATGAGTTGTAGTAACCACTAGAGTCCAGAATTGTTGATATAGTAGTTCTCTCCATAGAGTAACAGCTTTATTTATGTAGAGAGGAAGACCTGAATTTATCTATTTCTAGCATATATGGGTTTCCTCTAAAATATGATTACATACACTGGCTTCTGAAGCTGAGAGTTCCAAGAACACACTCATGTGTTTCAACCAAACACAAGTGAAAACAGAAGTGTTTATCTGATAATTTCTATTGCAGTGAGTACTGCTCCATTGCTTCACTACTTTTCTTGTTGGTTTTAATGGGCTGATGGTATCTTTCCTTCCTCCTGCCCTAGGGTCGTTTGTTCTACGCCTGTGATGCCCCAAAAGCTGAGCGGTGTTCGTTCTTCAAGTGGATAGAAGACGTGAACCCCACACAGATAAAATCCAGACCTAGTGTAGTACTTCATGATATGAAAAGTATTGGGACATACCTCAGAAGTCAAAGGATTTCCCTCTATGAGGGGTGCCAGCTTTCAGTGAGGTATTCTGAAATACTAAGCACTTCTCACCAGTGCTATGGGAATTGCAGATCTGATAAATATTGCAGTAGTTCTGCATAGAAGTAGCACTTCACTGACACTTTGGCTAACTGGGTTTAAGCTACAGAGGCTGCAGTTCTGTGTGGGAAGGTAAAATAAAAGCCATATTAATGGAAGGCTAATATTCACAGCAGTGGCACTTCAGGTCAGCACTGTTTTCAGTGAGAATTAAAACTGCTTACCAGCAACTGGATCAATTGCTTAATGAAATCCCTTGTGACTGTTGCACTTCAACTACTGTTCATTTCATCTTTTGTAAGAGAACTTGGTTTATTCTGTCAGTGATCTTCATTTTAATGTTAGAAGCTGTATCAAATGCTATTCTGTGCTGCTTAAATGCAGAGGAAACAATTTAATGGTGACTGAATATGAGAGAAGTATTTTGCAGTCAAGATAAATGCGTTAATAACTTGGCAATGTAAGATGATGAACAACCACCAAGATCTGTGCCATATAATTTGGCCCTGTCTGTGGAGCTCTTTTTTGATGGTGAATCCAAAATGTGCCAATTGTTTATTTACTTTTTCTGAAATTTACAATTGAACAGGAAAGCCTTTGAGATTCAAACACAGAGGTGTAGTAAGTTTAAGAAATTTATGAATACACCTGCCAGATTTGATGGTGATTCCAAATCCAAATTATACCTCAAACTTAGCAGAAAGGAGCATTATTCACTCTACAGCAAAGGTAAGCAAATCTTGAGGATCAGAAGAATTGTTCATGTCACGTTGTCCCTTTTGAGACTTGTAATTTGTAACCTAAAGAGAAACTGAATCCTATTTTCAAACTTGGAACAACCCTGCTAATTCAGTGCTTGTTCTAGAAGGGCAATGATGTATCTCATGAATTCATCTTTTATTGTAAGTATTCAGCTACCCTACAAAAATATAAACTCCATGTCCCTGAGTTTGGGGTGTATTAAATCTGTGAAGTTTCAGAAATGCCCTGTATTTAAATAGGTAATATTTAAGGAAAACTTGATGTAAAAATTGGTGTTTCAGAAGTTGTAGGTATCTCTTATAAATTACTGAAATATCACAAGGTTGGAGGACATTCAGGGGTTTAATCCAGTAGCCTCTATAGTTCATTTCACTTCAGTAATTTATTAATTGATACCCATATCTCCATAGTTTGTTAACTTAGCCTAATTTCCTTTGGACTATTTTAACAGCAAACAAGTGTGTTTGTGCCCACTTCATGTACAGACTGAAATGTTCCAACAAATCAGGGTTTTGTACCTTGAAATTCTGAAGGTCTGCATTAATATTTTTACTTGTGTATAATAATTGTTGATGGTTTTTGTTCCAGGCAAATATATATACATGAGTCCTGCTCCTTTGAAATCTTTCTTGCTGTGCTTTGCAACACAGGGCATAGGAATAGTGTAGTGAGTTTTACCCTCACCAGGTGTGCCAAATAAAACAGAGCATTTCCAGGCTACAAAGTGTTGGTTTGGAAAGGGAAAGGAAAATGGATGTTTATGTCAGTACTTGCTGTTCTCAGGCAAAAGTGTGGTTAACCTGATTTGTACTATATATCAGTGACTTGTTACCACTACTTTATAAATTGATAATGCTTCAGATTTGTCAGGAGTCAAAAGCTTCAGAAGAGAGCTTTACAGTTACCATCAGTTTCAGACAGTAAGTGCTAGAAGAATTTCAAGTTATTTATTTACTCTTTTAGAACTGAACTAACTTACTTAGGACTTTCCAACATCCCCTATTTTCACTTCAGTGGTGGTTTAATTTGCAGCATAGTAAATCCTGAGCTACTTTCTCCAGCTTGATTTTGTTTACAAGACAGGAGCAAAAGCAACTTATGAGAACTCTTACAAGTACTTCTGTGTTTTTTTGACAGATGATATTTGGGTTGTTTCAAAGACTCTGATCTTTGATCCCCTTGACACTTTCATTGCAAGTAGTGCTTTCTTTGGACCATCCTCCAACGATGAAATAGAATTACTACCACTGAAAGGCTACTGCCCCTCCAACTGGCAGTCAAATGGTAAGCTGTACACCAAATAATTCAGAATTGTGGCAGACAGCTATTGAGGGCAAAATCTGGCCAGCAGTGAAGGATGAGATTAGAACTCCTCAAATCTAATCAATTCTTTTATTCACAGTATTTTTTCTTTGTTCCTTTGAGGCTATAACTTGAATACTGTACTTAATGCAATTAAACCTGCAGAGTAGCTGGTAAGAAACTCTAAATGGTGATGAAATTAGGATAATATGAAGTCATAATAAGTATAATATTGGATGCAAATTGACTGTCAGAGTGTAGGTCACAGGGAGATGTTACACAAATGAACAGAAACTTCAAGCAACACTATATTTGTAAAAAATTGGTTTTATGTATAAAGCCATGTATAAAATGTGATTTGGCTTTCCTGAAGTTCCTGTCTGTGCTTTTGTTTCTCTCCACAATGACTAAAAAATTGGTGTTTCAAAACTCAGAGAAAACAAATCTGTCTAGTTTTAATTTTCATCATTGTACTTGAGTAATAAAATATTGTTAAACCTAGCACTGTTGGTTTTAATGAACCAATAACTTTTTTGTTTTTTAGCAAGCTGTTTCTAAGTTGCAGCCATCCTTTTTGGTTTAACATTTTTGTTTGGGGTGTTTTTGTAGTACTTTGTCATCAGTGTTTTGGACACAGTAAGGTTAGTGGGCTTTAAGTGCAGAGAACAACAGTATGGGTCTGCTGTAGGTGTCACAGAAAAATAAATGTGCTGCCACAAAGGATGCAAAAATTCCTTTTTTTTGCTGTAGACTTGAGCTGAAGTTTTGGGTTTGTTTTGGTGGGATTTTTGTGGGAAGAAAAAGTTAAAGCATGCATTATGTAGTCATTCTGGAATTAGTAAGAATACCCATCTTCTTACTTTCTTTTAATGCAATATGAAAACTGTGCTTGATCACAAAAGGCTTGATTTGGAGCACTGAACCTCAAGCTGGTAAAGTGAGTGGTTCAAGTTAACTAATGAGTCTTTAAATTTTTATGTAATAATTGGAGAGAGTTCCTGCAGAGCCCAATTCAGTAAGCCTACATTAAACTCCTGCTCTGAAATCCAGTCAGAAGACTCAAATAGAGAAAGGAAACTACAGTGGCACACAAGTTCTTTGTGCTATCAAAATCAAGGGCTTCAAATGCAACTGGAGGTTGGTTTTGTTAGTTCCCTGAGTGTGAACTGCAGGACTGGGTCTGTAGAGCAGTCAGGGTCTGGAAGAGTTAATATATAGCTTTTCAGTCTTACTGTTTGATTTTCTTAGGAAATGATTGGTCTTAACTTTTCTTTGTGATCATAAATACAGATTAATAATTCTAAAACCATTACAAACCCCTTATTTGTATGAAAGTAAAGCTTCAAATAATGTTTAGTTGTTGGCAATGATAAACAATGGCAAAATAGAGGTAGAACTGTTGCTAAACATATTAGAAATCTGTTACTTAGGTGACTCCTGAGCCCCAGAGCCTTAGGAATCTGGCAGTGAATTAAGAAAAATCTAAATTAATGTTATTTTTTTATACTCTGCCCTTGGCATCCACTGTTGTACACTCTGGAAACAGGCTAGGTGGAACTTGAGTCTGGCCCATTGGACAGGTTCTTACATTCCTGTCTTGACTTAGATAAGAAAACATCTGCTTAGCTATTGTGGTAGATGGTTTACTTAAAAAATGCATCTCTTGTGTTCTAAAGCCTTCTAAGTAACTTGAGTGTTTCCAAAATGAGTAAGGATTTTTTTATCTAAGCCTCATTCCAAGAAGTTTCCTAGTGCTGGAATCACAAATACTGCAAAATAATGCACTTTGAAAAGAAGGGCTAGGAAGTCTCTCCTCACCTGTCAGGTTCAGTCAGACATGGTGATGGGGTTAACCTGATGGCTGTTACAGGGAGCTAATGACTCACTTAGCATTTTGTAATTAATTTACCAAGCTAATTTGAGATTTTGCCTACTTGTCACTTTGTCCTGATTTGACTTTTCTGTGGCCTTTTCAGTGTCGGTTCATGCATTGCTGGTTTGTAATGCCAGTGGTGAGCTTAACTCTCTGAGGAACATGGAGGAGCACTTCAATCCATCTTCGTTACCACTAATCCCATACCTACTGAAAATGTAAGTTACTGCTGCAGTGATGCTGTGAACATACAGTATGTCAACAGGTACAGAAAAAACCCAACAAAAACACTATTCAGTTTGCCTTACTAAAAAGTGCTTGAGGAAAACTAAATCAGAAAAAGTGTCAAGAATGAACTGGTGACAGTGCAATTTTAACTTAAGTGGAAATGAAAAAATAGTTTGCTTAACTCTAACTTGAGGGTTGTAAGTTGTTTTTTTCCTGAAAGCTTACTGCAGCTCATGTTTTACAACCTATAGATGAATACTGGATATTATTACAACTGCCAGACTGACAGTACAGTCACTGCCTGATCTGTATCAAGTTGATGTGTATGCTTCACAGGGAGTACAGTGGAACTGTTTTGCCTTCTCAGTATTTAGTCACTTAAACTAAAAATATTGTATTTTTTTGGAGAGTCAAAGCAATAGAGATGTTTCCAAGACTGCTTACAATTCACTGCATAAAACAAGTAATTAAATGGATCCCTGCTACTTCTGATGAGCTTCTTCTCCCACTCTTAATTCTGTTAGCCTTGTGGCCTTAGACAAGTCAGATTGAGAGCATTAATATACAGCAAGAAGGATAAAACCCAAGAGCTTATTGTGTATGACACAGCTTTCACCAAGGGAGGTGAAAAGGGGCAGGAAGATAAAGCATAGGTATATGTCAAGGTACAGGGGCCAGCAACTTTGCATTATGTCAGCTGTTAATCATGAAGGCTCAGCATTTCAATGTCAATAGAGTGAGAATATCAGCACCATGAGACATGAACTGTACATAAGCAGTATTATGCTGCAACTTTTGACTACTGTATTTGTCTTAGGAATTTTCACTCTGAAAATGCTACTAACAGAGTCAACAAAGGAAAATTCATTCCACCTGCTATGAGCCTGAAACACAGGATGACACATGGACCTGTCAGCACTGAAGTGGCCATGGGACTAGCTCACAATATGATCCAGATGTTCTCGCTGAACCCAGATCAAGCTGCATCGCTGATTCGCATAGCTCAGATGATGACCTCATGTGAGAACACAGAGCCAGAGGAACAACCTCAGACCTTGCCCATCACTATCATACATGGTATATAGCAAATAGCTTTGATATTTGCTGCTGTTGTGTCTTTGCAAAAATGGTAATTCATGTGTAATGACTGAGTGAAATATCCCTAAATTCTTTGTGATGAAACAGCAGACTAGTTTCCCTAATCATATATTTGCAGTTCCAGGCAGACTCAAAAGCAGATCCTTATGTAGGTAAACATTAACTTAATTTAAATGAAACAGAAAAGGTGAGCTTGAATGAACTGCCTCTGTGTATGGAATATCCTTTTCAACTCTTCTGTAGGATTGCTGCCCTCAACTATTTCATGTGTTTCCTGAAAATTCATTTCTTACAGGAGGCCCCTCTGATAATGACCTTGACATTGTAACAGCCATTCTATCAGCACAGAGCTTTTTATCTTTCAATTTGCTTTTTAGCTTTTCCAGGATTTTACACAAGTATAGAGTTCTTTCCTAGCAAGATCAATACACAAAATAGAAGTTTGTCTTCTGCTTTTTTTCACATTAAAACCACATTTTGTAATGTATCAGCTTTGCTAAATTATCATGTAAAAATTTTTCTATTACACATTATTCCCTGCTGGTTTATACTTACTTTTGTTGTTATTTTATCTTTTTTCAACATAAGTGGTAACACTGGTAATACCTTAATTCCAAGATTTTGTTGTAAATCAGTATTGAAAAGCACTTACTGTAAATGTAAGTTTTAGATCCTCTCAAAGTAAATATGTTGACATTAATGACATTCTTAGTACAGACACCATTAGACTTATATTGCCTGAGCTTCTCTTAGGCTGTCAGACAGTGTTCTAGTGAAAATTATTAGTTATTCTAAAATAATCTCTCAAATGGCTTATGTTGTACCTGAGGACACAGTATGAGGGATGTGCACGCAGATACTTGGAGCTGTTAATATTTAAATGTATCAGTGAGACTCCTTAGCAAGTAATACATGTAGTCAACCAGAAAAATTAGGAAAAAAAGCTTTGTTTCCCCTGCTCTGTAGTTTTTTATAAACTTGATGTAGGCAGTAAATGTGAAGTGTAAGGCAGCTGGCTGTCCCTGGGTGCTCAGGAGCTGCTGAAGCAAGCACGTGCAGTGTTTCACAAGACAAACTGAAGTTACAACAGTTGATTAAAAATACTTTCTTTCTAGGAAGTTTACACTTGTAATTTTGGCTTTGTCTTCCACAATACCAGGTGTTTTTGGAGCTGGAAAGAGCTATCTGCTGTCTATTGTGGTCTTGTTCCTAGTACAGCTCTTTGAAAGCAGTGAAGCTACGGAGGGTCCAAGGCCAGCTCCGTGGAAACTTCTGATTGCTTCTTCCACCAACGTTGCCATTGACAGGATACTGCTGGGGTAGGTGACTGAGACTTGGACAGACTACTGCTCCAAAAACAATAATACATGCTCCTGTAATGTGTTATCTCTTTTTCTTCCAAGTCTACTTGATCTTGGATTTGAGGATTTTATCAGAGTGGGAAGTATCAGGAAAATCACCAAAGCAATTATTCCCCATAGGTAAGAATCTTTAATCTTTGAGGGATGGGAAGCGATGCTAAGACTCATGAGAGTATGCATGCTGTAAAACTAGTATTTAGAAGTAATCCACTATCTGACTGCAAGATGCCTCTCCTGGGGTTTCCCCCCCTCCACTGCACGGTGGAGAATATTTACCTTGAATTGGGAATGTCAGTTGTTGCTGAATAGAGCTAATGCTTTTAAATGGGAAGTAGAAGAAAACAAAGTAACAGCAGTTTACAGATTTAGGAGTTTACCAAGGAATAACAGCAAAACAGATGTTTGAAGTAGATATGTACTGCTGTAGTGATAAGAATTAGGAGGAAGCAACCATAAATTTAATGTTCAGAGAATTAATGTTCACAACATAGTACATATGAATTTTGTACTACTTATCAAAGTTATCTTTGCTATACTGGGCTGAGCTTTGTCCTTTAACTACTCAAAAGTCAGCAATCTACATAGAATTGTCAACACAATTTGAGAGAACAGAAGTAAAGTTCAAAATAAATAAAGATTTGATTTCCATTCCTTGGTGTCAGTAGTCTACCAAGGGTATAAAGTGGTGTAAAAAAAGGAAACTCTGCCTTGGTTCTAGTCCACTCTGACATCAGCTGGGTACTTGAAGTCATTTACTACATGTATGTGTCTGGTTGGAGTGGTGGGGGCTGAGCTGGTGGGATAAAGGTCTGGTTTGAAACAGGTATTCTGCTGATCTGTCTCAGCTGGTGTGGGATAGGTTGGTACCCTGTTGGGAAGTTATGGATGAAGTATGCTGATTTTGCTATATTGGGTGCTCACTGAAAGCACTGTTATTTTCAATCTTTGCAATACACGTTATAAAATCTTTTTGAAGTCTCCATGCTGGCTCAGGAAACGAAAATGAGCAGTTAAGAGAACTGCTTGCACTCCTGAAAGAGGACTTAACTCCAGCTGAAAAAACATATGTAAGGAAGAGCATCGAGCAACATAAACTGGGCACCAACAAAACTCTACTGCAAGAGGTACAGTCCATGGGATGGGCAAGTGGGGACTGGCTGTGCCTTATCCACAGGGAAACTGGGAGTCTCCTCTCACACCTGCCAAGCTCCTGGTTTTGAGAAATAAACTGAATGTTAGGACTAGGGCAGGTTTGATTCCACAGGTGTAGCTTAGTGACTTAACTGTATATGACTTCTGAGTTGAACTTGGAGTTCCTGTTTAGTGATATATTATGAGTCAGAAGTCCTTTTTGAATATTATTGTAAGCTGATTTAATATTGAATCAGCTTATGGGGTAGGGAGAGAAAGAATTCTGAGTACAGCTTGTCTGCACTGTTACCTTGAAACTAAAGGTTATATAGTCATAAAGGTAAAAGATAAGGACTGAGCTAAATCTATCCTAGAGTTGAAGAACAACCACCAAGAAGATTTCAAATATATTTTAAGTAGCTTTTTTTCAAAGTACTCCTTTCTAAGAATAGAAAAACTTCCTGAATTTCTGGTCTTATATGCCTCTTCTCCTCAGTCCTAGACAAAAAATCTCAGCTTGTTTTAGAGCAATCATGACAAAGCAGATCTGAGCAATGTGTGTCTCGTGCTTATTCCTGCTGGCCTTTGCTGCTGCTTGGGCTCAGAAGGTTTTGGAGGATTGTGTCATCTGAACTCTTTCTGCCCCAGACCAGATTTGGTCTTAAAATATGTGAATTTGTGAATGATTCTAACATAGAAACACCCCAAGCATAAGAAATGGTGACCTGGGGTCCTTCTCCATGCATACACAGTGCCTCTCACTGCAAGCTAGAATATGCTAACAATGAATTTAGGGGTGTTTACTGCCAAAGCTATGGTTCTGTACTGCACAGAGATGAACTATGCAATGATCTTAACTTTTTGTCCACCCATTTTCCCCTCACTGATAATAACAAGGTAAAAGTGGTTGGAGCAACCTGTGCTGCCTGCCCATTCCCTTGTCTGAACAACCTCAAGTTTCCTGTAGTGATGCTGGATGAGTGCAGTCAGATGACTGAACCTGCTTCTCTCCTTCCTATTGCAAGGTACACCCTTCCTTTGGTTTTCAGAGAAGTAACTTTTAATTAGCAGTGACAAGCCTCAAATAACTGCCAGACTTCCATGTCTTTCTATGAACATGAACTTCAAGGTCTCACCTTAAAAACCAGAATTTTAAATAGAGTTTGACATCCTTTTACAACTCTTCTCTTAGTTTTTAACTCTCTTATCCAGGTTTCAGTGTGAAAAGCTCATTCTTGTTGGAGACCCTAAGCAATTGCCACCAACTATTCAAGGGTCTGAGAGTGTTCATGGCAAGGGGTTGGAGCAGACTCTCTTTGACAGGCTCTGTCTAATGGTAGGTGCTACTCACCACAGCTCTAGAAAAGGTGGAGGGTGATGCTGTAGGTCCACTGAAGTCACTGAAGGAGTTCTGGTTGAGATGTCAGAGGATCAGAGTTTCATGCTGTTTTTAATTAAGCAGGTTCTGTTCTAGGGCATTTCTTTCTATTTTCACAGTGCATTGAAATTTTTAAGCACAACAAATGTAAAACAAGGATGAATTAAAAACTATGATGGATTGTGACTTTGGATCTTGTTGTGCAGTTGTCAATCCAGGTAGAAGAATCATGGGCTACAGCATTGGTTTTTGCTGTACTTGGAGTGAAAGCATGAAGGTTAAACCAGCTTACTGCAGGAACTGTTGCCACTTTCTCCTTGTTTGACCCAGCTGGCATGAAAAAATATTTAGTACTTCTTTTTCCCAGTCACACTTTCTGTATCATAACTTTCTAGGGACATGGAGCAATACTACTTAGGACACAGTACCGATGTCACCCTGCTATTAGTGCCATAGCCAACGAGCTGTTCTATGAAGGCAATCTGATAAATGGGGTTTCTGAGAAGGACAGGAGTCCTTTATTGGATTGGCTGCCAACACTATGTTTTTATAGTGTTAATGGTGTAGAGCAAGTAAGTTATTAAACATTTCTTATGTAAAAAGTCAATACTGTACCTTTTCCTCCTTTCTGTTTCTTTTTGCATTCTGTGTGTGAGAGCTAACTCGGAAATTTTCCCTGTTTCCAGATGGAAAGAGACAGCAGCTTCTATAACATGGCAGAAGCTCATTTTACAGTCAAGCTCGTCCAGTCTCTGATTGCAAGCGGAATAGAAGGGTCTGCAGTTGGTGTCATTACTCTTTATAAGTCACAGATGTGTAAGGTTTGTATCATGTATCACCAATAAAACATTTGACTTGAAATTTATTTGTTTACTCTAAATATAAACTCCCTTTCAACTAGGAAGAGTCAAACAGAAGTGAGAAACAAATCCTGGCAATATTTCCATTTGGGATCCTGGCAATATTTCCATTTGGGATCCTGGAAATATTTCCATTTGGGATCCTGGAAATATTTCCATTTGGGATCCTGGAAATATTTCCATTTGTTACACTTTCCATGTGCCCATTCAGAAAATGGTCAAATTAAATAGTACATAATTTTCATAAATGAATTAAGGGCCATTGCAAACTGGTTTGTGTGACAAGGACAGGTTCAGAGCTAGGCAGGTTGGAGTTGTACCTCACCCATCACCCAAGGCATGATGTGGGCTGCTGTGACTAGCACATGACAGCCCTGGCTGCCCCACTGAAGGCAGCAGTGACCTCCCAGATCCAGATTCAGTGCACAGTGTTTTCCTGTGATCAGTTAGGGATTTCCTATCACTGCAGTCTAGTTCCTTAGTTTGCATCTTGTATAGATTCAGGCTTATTGAGTGTGTTTGCTCAAGTGAAGTGATTGACAGAGTAGCATGACTCACCACCATCCATGTTCATCTGCCTTCAGATCCAGCATGTGCTTAGCAGTGTGCACTCGGAGGCTTTTGAAGTCAAAGCTGTCCAGGTGTCCACTGTAGATGCCTTCCAAGGAGCTGAAAAGGAAATCATTGTGTTGTCGTGCGTCAGAACAAGACACACTGGGTTCATAGACTCAGAAAAGAGGATGAATGTGGCACTAACGAGAGCCAAGAGGCATTTGTTGATTGTGGGAAATCTGGCCTGTTTAAGTAGGAATAGACTGTGGGGAAGAATAATTCATCACTGCAAAGGTAATGTTTTCTTTGCCTGTATTTTTGAAACCATGCAGCTCATCTTCTTTAAATATATATAATGTAAATATTTAAGTGTGTCTGTATATACTCTACATATGTATCGTGTGTAAACTCTGTAGTATACAGACTGTATAAAACAGTATATTTATTACACATAAAATATAGCATATTGCAGGAAAATGCAAGTATTTGCAACGGTGTGAGTTGCATGTCTGCAGTTTTATCTGCAATCTGTTTTTATCCTTAAAGGGTGTTAGGTGCCCAGTAAAGGAAAGACTTCTGCTGCCAAAGAGCATGCTGGTGTGGAATACTGAAACCCATTATTGCACTTCTAGTCCTTTCCCAGTTTGCTTGTATGTAGCAGACTTGGGCAGTAACAAGTCACAGGTAAATTATGTACAGCAGTATTTCTGAGTAGGTAGTACTTAAAGGAAGAAAATAAAAATGCAGAGTGTCTTTCTGCAACTAAGGGCTAAAGCAACTGTTGAGTGTAGGAGGTGCCAAAAGAGTGATTATTTTATATACCTACTTCATTGACATCAAAGGAAGCATCTCATTAATAGCTGAACACTGAAGCAGAAAGGTTTTCAAAGCACAAATATTATAATGGGTGGATAGGTTTGGGGAAATGGATGTTTACATCACCACAGACTCATTACACAAGGGATGCTGTAATAATCCTGTTTATTGCTGCTTTTAGGATGGGAAAATGGATTACAACATGTAAGCCAGTGTGAGCAGCAGCTCAATGACATTCTGAAGAGTTACTTGGAGAAATGGAAGGAAGAGGAACAGAGAAAGAAAAAGGAAAAGTGAAATGTGCACTTATTTTTAAGAAGAAAATATGAACTGTTTATAGAAATGATTTACATTTCATGTAGGAAGTTAGTTTGTATTTCAATGTGCTGATATTATTGTTTTGACCCCTTGTTTGTATGACTAAAAATGAATAAAGTGTCTTTATCTGCTTGATAGCTGAAATCCTTCTATCATTACAAAGTACCTTATTGGGGTGTTAGTGTTTCATTATTCTTTGGCTTAGATGTACACGTAACATCATAGCTGAGAACAGTTCTGGCACCTTGCCCACTTACAAATTAATGACAGAGAGGAAGGAGTGTGGTTAAAACAGAAAAAAGAAAGAATAAAACAGAGTAATTAAAGGAAAATTACATGTCCTTGGTCTATTATCTCTTTGGATATAAACAAAACAAAATGAGGATGGATTGATGTCCTGTTTTTGCTAGGAAAGAGTTGAACTATTATGGTTGAAACTATTACAACTGCCCTGTAAAAAGCTTTTCTACTTTTTTTTTTAACAAGTTTTAGGATAAAATTACTTAGATGTGTTTCTAAACTACAAAAAAACCCCTTTTGATATGGAAAAAAACACACTATTGTGTCAGAAACTCCCCCCCAAAATAAAAAAAAAGGTTTAAAAAGTTTACCATAGCAGAAGTCTAGCTGGAGGCTGTCTCAAATATATATATGGAGGCAGCTCAGTGGTCAAGAGGAAATGGCCTCAAGTTGTGCCTGGGGCAGCTGAGGTTGCATGTGAGGAATTTCTTTGCTGAAAGGGTTCTGAGGCATTGGAAGGGGTTGCCCAGGGCAGTGGTGGAGTCCCCATCCCTGGAGGGATTGAAGAGTCGTGTAGACACAGTGCTGAGGGACAGGGGTTAGTGGGGATGGGTCAGTGGTGGGTTCATGGTTGGAATTGAACTTAAAGGGCTTTTTCCAACCTTTGTAATTCTATAACCCTAAACCACCTCCTTGCTGTGTTTAGAAACAAAAGCAACACACCTTGTTTAGTCTGTCTCCGGTCTGAGCCACTTGCCACTTTTTCAGGTGCTGTTGCAGAGGCTGCCTTTGAGGAAACAGAGCCTGTTGCCTTCTGCTTGTATTTTATTAGATCAACCATAAAAAAGCAAACCAGCTTGTCCTGGGCTGCACCCAGAGCAGCGTGGGCAGCAGGGCCAGGGAGGGGATTCTGCCCCTCTGCTCCGCTCTCCTGAGACCCCCCCCTGCAGTGCTGCCTCCAGTGCTGGGGCCACCAACAGCACAAGGACATGGAGCTACTGGAGCCAGCCCAGAGGAGGCCGTGGGGAGGGTGGGAAGGCTGGGACAGCTCCGGTGCCGGGACAGGACGGGGACAGCTCCGGTGCCGGGACAGAGCGGGCTGGAGCGGGGGCGGTTCCCCCGGAGAGGAGAAGGCTCCGGGGAGCCCCGGCTGAGGGTCCGGACGGGGCGGGAGATGTCCCTGCTCAGAGGTGACAAACACACCGAGAACTGTCCGTTTCAACAAACGGTGACTGAGCCGGTGCTCGGGCCACGGCGGGGGGGTGAACTGTTACCTCCGGCACCGCCAGATGGCGCTGCTCGCCCGGCGGATCGACCCCGGGAGCGGGCGAGCGGCGGGAGAGACCGCGGCACCGGGAGGGACCTTGCTCCGGGCAGGACCCCAGGACCGGGAGGGACCCTGACACCGGGCAGGATCCCGGCACCGGGCGGGACCCTGGCACCGGGAGAGACCCCAGGACCAGAAGGGACCGCGGCGCTGGGCAGGACCCCAGGACCGGGAGGGACCTAGCACCGGGCGGGCAGCAGGAGGAGCACCGGGACCGGGAGGGACCTAGCACCGGGCGGGCAGCAGGAGAGGCGCCAGGACTGGGAAGGACCGCGGCACCAGGAGGAATCCCGAGACCGCGGCACTGGGCAGGACTCCTGGACAGGGCAGGACCCCGGTACCGCCGGCACCGGGCAGGACCCCGGCACAGTGCGGCGACATCCCGCGCGTTTCTTCCGCAGCACCGGCGAACGCCGGGCAGTCGGGGAGCGCGGGGAGGAGCAGGAGCGGCCGGCGGGGCTGCCCGGCGCCGTTACCGCGCTGGCGGCAGCCCCAGGCGGCGGTCCCGCAGCCCGGCGGGAGGAACCGAACCCCGGTTTCAGGGTATTCACCCGCTCGCTCCGCTCTCTCCGCGCTAAGCCCGGCCCAGCACATGCCCCCGCAGCCCGCCCCGCAGCCCCGCAGCCCGCCCCGCTCTCGGAAATATGAAAGATGCTAATCATATGACATCGCACGTCCCAGCCGGGGCCGGGAATAAAGCCCTGAGATTTGGGATCATTGCCTCCAGACAACAGCTTCATCAGCCGGAAAGTTGGTTTTTTTCTCCTTTCCTTCAGCTCTCAATCCCTTCTTTGTCTGGGGGAAAATGCAGCCAACTCGAGCCACCCCAGCCATATGGTTCACTCTGTGTTTTCTTAGTTCAACCCTGAATTGTTTGTGACTTGCGAAGGGGTGTTTTTGGGGTGGGGTGGGGGGTTTTGGGGGGTTTTTTTTTGGAAGTGTGTATAAAGACATAGCAGAGGCTGCCTGTGCCGGGGCGGCTTCGCGGGGTTACTACGTGTTCGTTTCACACACTGCTCCCGCAGCCACTTCACCCAAGAGCCAAAAGAGAAACCCCCGGACACGCTTTTTAACAATAAATTAACCCATTCCGGGGATCTTGTTATTATTTTTTTCCCTTTGGTGGATGGAAATTCCTCCTTAAAACACAATTTGTTTTGTGGGGACTCATCTGCAGCCTGAATTTGTGGCGTGTGTGAAACGGAGGATCTGCCTCCTAATAAATCCCTCCTAGGAATGCCCCGGCTGAGAGAAGCCCCGGAGCATTTTGAGTAAGGAAGAGTGGCTTTTAAGACCTGTATAAATTAGGAGCTGAATGAGTTTGGAGCGCTCGAGTTTGGATAGCCCCCTGTTTGATAGCAGCCTGACAAATTTTCTTTCTCTCTTTCCTTACACAAACCCCCAAAAAAGGCCCTTTTCACCAAATCATTGAATTCTACAGAGGTGGTCAAGCTAGTCCTGCTTTTCAGGCGTTGGAGAAAGAAAAGGGTCCTTGAAGTTTAGAAGATGCCCAAGGAAAACTCATTGAATGACATCAAAAGAATGAGTTTCCATAGCTGTTGAAGCACGAGAGCCGTGTAGCCGCACAAAGGCGGGTTGGGGCAGTGGGACTGTCCCACTGCTCTATCCCAGCACAATTGGGTCACTGAAATAGGGAATTAATTACCATTGGAGAGTGGGCAGCCCATTCACCGCTGCCTGAGTTTTATTAAACGCCAATATAAATAACAAAACAACTCTTGTGGCTGCACTATTCCTACACGCCAAAGGAAGGATTATGTTGGGGATTAACATCTTAAAGTCTATGAGACTTTCTGACTCAAGGCTCGGAGCTGGTAATCGTATTTGTCTCCTGGTTCAGCGATTAGTGCTCTCCCTGGCGCACCTTCGCCTGGCCGGCCAATGGCCCTTTTTGCAGGCACCGGGTTTTTCACACAATCGGCTGTTCTTTTCCCCACATCTCTAGACAAGAATAAGAAAACTGAAGCGTGTTCACGCCATCCTCAAGCTTCTTCTCTTCTTCATGGGAAAGGAAGGCACCGGCGGCCTTTTTTCACAAGGGGGGGGGTGGGGGGAGGCAAAAACCCTCTTGTGGGGGGAGCCAGGCAGGAGCCCAACGACAAAATCGCTCCGCAGGGCTGCACCTGCCATGCAAATCTGCCGGGAACAATCGGCCCCCGGCGAGGGGCTCGTCTGCCCGGGGGGGGCCAGGGAAGGATGCTGGGGCAGCTCTGACGGGAGGGAGGGACCCCTCCTCGCCTTGATCCCCAAATGAACCCCAAACTTGCTAGCATGGCTCGGGAGTCAGGGGTCTGCTCCCCGTCCTGTCCCTCCCCACGGTGTGTGCAGGGGGTGGGGAAGGACTTGCCTTGGGGAGGATTTCCCTGCTCCCAGAGCATCCCACAACCGTGCTGGAAAGAGCCCTATTCCAACCCCCAGTTTAAGAGCAAAACCATCCTGCTTGCGGGGCTGGTGGGTGCTGCTATAGGTCTGGGCACCCCAAGGATTCAGGGTGCAGGTCCCCCAAACCCTCAGGAGACCTCGGGCCCGGCAGGTGTGAGGGAGGCAGAGCCAGGAAGGGTCAGGCCATCCTGTCCCTGCAGCTTTGTGTCCCACTCCCTTCTCGGGGGCCATCCACCACAGCCCCCTTCACCTGGGGCAGACACGCCGTTCATGCCGGCTCACAACTTGTGAGGTCGGAGTGTGCATGGGCTGTAGCCAAAGGTCTCTCAGCAACACAGACCCTCAACTTTTAGGGCTATTGGGTCGCCTCAGAGTTCAATCTTCTTAGAGCAAACAAAGCCTCTCTGAAGGTCTCCCCCTCTCCTGCACACAAGCTCAGTGTCCTTTATTTCTGGGCTGTGTGATAAGCTTAAATCATTGTGCTCCCATTTCTTGATCGTCGCCTACTTTGGGCTTTTGTTCCCGTAAAGTAGGCTTGAGTCTGGCAAAGGGGCTGAAGTTGAACAGTTTGACCCTGGGAGGACAGTTCAGGCGGCGGGCAGCCGCAGCAGAGCTCCCTCACCCCTGCCTCCCCTCGCCCCGACGCTCTCGGCCCCACGGCTCCGGGTGGAACAGCTCAGCCCTCGCTCTGCCGGGGCTGGCCGCAGACCACACAAGTGCCTCTTGGACCTGCCACACCAGGAGGGCTGCGAGGCCCAGGTACAGGTGACTCAATTCCACACTTTAAGGTGCTGGAAGAGGGTCCCTTTGTGTCACTCCCCCCGGGATGCCAAGGCGACCTAAGCATTTCCCAATTTTCAAACAGAGGCAAGGGGAGTGTTAAAATCCCTTGGCAGAGTCAGAGACATTTTCTAACAGAGCAGCTAAACCATTAACGAGCGAGTAGTCACTGATTTTAGAGAAGGCCACATACAGACACAGCCCTTAGCTGTGGAACAGCGGAGGAGAGGACGCAAGCTGGACAGCGAAAGCCAACGCCTGAGTACATCAGACACCGTTTGAGGCAGCCACCCGGCCACGACTGCTCTCACAGGGGGTACACGAACGCAGAGGGTGCGAGGGACCGAAATGTGTGCGTGTGATTTGCGGCGAGATGTGTGCTGAGATTTTAGCTCTTGTGACTAGTTTGGGTTTTTTCATAGAACCATAGAATGAAACACAGAATAGTCACACACTGGTTTGGGTTGGGAGGGACCTTACAGCTCCAACCCCTCTGCCATCAGCAGGGACACCTTCCACTAGCCCAGGTTGCTCAAAGCCTCATCCAACCTGGCCGAGAACACTTCCAGGGAGAAGTTTTTTCCACCAGTTGCAAATAAAATTCTGTTTCGAAGCCGCACTGCCCCGAAGTGCCTGTGTCACAGAGCTGCCACACGGGTTATGGTTTTTGTTTCACAGGTCCTCATCCCCGTGGGTCTGCTGGGCAGAGCGAGCCCGCTGACCCCGAGGGCACATCGCCAGGCCCGGCTATTCAGTGGGGCTTTCTGCCCCAGAGGGTGGTCTGCAAGAGAAGCGGAGGGGGGGGGGTGGGGGGGTGGGGAAGGCTTTCCCGGCAGATTGACAAGTTGTGGGTTGAGTTTTTTTTAAACTCTTGTTGAGGCCGTGTCGCGTCCCGGCGTTGGGTTAGACAGGCCGAGCAAGGTGCACGGCCGGTGCCCCGGGACGGCGACTCTCCTGAGGGCCGCGGCCGGTGCCCCGGGATGGCGACTCTCCTGAGGGCCGCGGCCTGGACGCGTGTGGCCTCTCGCCCCCCCCCGGGCTCGCTCCTCTCCCCGCCAAACCTCCTGCAGACGGGGTGCGAGGCCAGCCCGGCCTGGCTGTGCTCCAGCGCCCGCCCTGGGGGGACCGGGCTCACCCCACACCGGGGTAGGCCGCTGTCGCTGCTCGCGGTCGAAAATGGCGGTTTCGCCCCTCAGGTGGGGTGTGAATTGCGAGCGCTTATCAACGTCCCTCTGCCCGCCTCCCGGCCTCCCCGTCCCCTCAGGGTCTCCCTCAAGCACTCACCGCCGCCTCCCCGGGGCTGCTTGCCGCGGCAGGACACCTCATTTCCCGAGATTTCTCCCCAAAAGGCGATACCCCCTCCTTGGGGACGAGGGGCTGTGAGGGGGGTGAGTGTGAGGGGCTGTGAGGGGGGTCGGTGTGAGCGGCTGTGAGGGGGATCGATGTGAGGGGGTGTGAAGGGCTGCGAGGGGGTGTGAGGGGGGGGTCGGTGTGAGGGGCTGTGAGGGGGGTCGGTGTGAGCGGCTGTGAGAGGGATCGATGTGAGGGGGTGTGAAGGGCTGTGAGGGGGTGTGAGTGGGGTCGGTGTGAGGGGCTGTGAGGGGCGGGGGGGGGTCGCTGTGAGGGGACGAAGCCGCCGCCGCCGCCGCCCCGTCACGAGCGGCTGTGAAAGGCAGCCGGCTGCCGCGCGCGTGGCGCGCGGGGTGCCCGGATTGGCCAGCTGCGCCTCGCGACAACCCCCCCCTCCTACCCCAGCACCCCCTATTCATTAATAAATTAGCGGCACGCTCCAGCCGAGCGCGAGGCGCCAATGGCGCGCGGCGGCCGCGGCCCCGGCCCCGGGGGGGGCGGCGGAGCCCGCGGGGAGGGCGGGAGGGGGCGGCGGGGGCCGGGGCCGCCGCTCCCCGCGGGGTATATAAGGGGCGTTAGGGCCGGTCGTGTGCCAGACACGCAGCCACCGGGTCCCGGGCCGCTCCACCGCCCCTGCCACCGCCCCGGGGCGCGTGCCAGCGCCGCACCCCCCCTCCCGCCCCCTCCCCTCCCGGCTCCCGCCCCGTCGAGCCGCCGAACCGTTAAACCGCCGCGCAGCCACCGCCGCCGCCGCCCGGCAGTGAGGCGAGGCGAGGGGAGCGCGGCCGCCCCGTCCCGTCCCGCCCGTCCCGTCGCGGCGCGGCAGGATGCTGGGGAAGGCGCAGGGCCTGGCGCCGCCCGCCCAGGAGGAGCTGCTGCTGCTGGGGCTGGTCTCGCCCGCCCCTTCGCCCTCGCTGCCGTCCAGCGCCGAGGAGGAGGAGGAGGAAGATGAGGAGGAGGAGCTGCGAGCTGCCTCACCGGCGCGGCCCCTGGAGGCGGTGGCAGGCGGGCGGGGACCGCGGCGGGCGGAGGGGAAGCGGCGGCGGGCGGGACGATGCCGAGGAGCCCCGCGGACAGCGGAGACGGCGCAACGTATCAAGCGGAACCGGCGGCTGAAAGCCAACAACCGGGAGCGCAACCGGATGCACAACCTGAACGCGGCGCTGGACGCGCTCCGCGACGTCCTGCCCACCTTCCCCGAGGACGCCAAGCTCACCAAGATCGAGACGCTCCGCTTCGCCCACAACTACATCTGGGCGCTGACCGAGACCCTGCGGCTGGCGGCGGCGGGGAGCGGGGTGGCGGTGGCAGCGGCGGGGGGACCCGGCGTGGGCAGCCCTTCGCCAGCCTCCTCGTCCTGGAGCGGCGGCTCCGCCAGCCCCGCGCCCTCCACCTCGCCCTACGCCTGCACTTTATCGCCCGCCAGCCCCGCCTCGGAGCCCGAGCACTGGCCGCTGCCCCCGGCCCGCTTCGCCCCTCCGCCGCCGCCGCTGTCACAGCCCCAACCACCTCCCCGCCGCTGCCTCTAACCCGGCCCGGCGCTCCCGGGGGACTCCCCCGGGGCGGAGGCAGCGGTGGCACCTGGCCGGTTTCCCGGGCGGGGCTGCGGGGATGTCACCTGCCGAACCAAACGCCGTGTCCCTCTGCCCGATGTGCACTTTGTCCAGTTTTCCCAGATCTGTCACCGGGGCTTTTGTGTCGCCCCCTTCCCGCTCCCCCCCCCTCCTTTTGCCATCTGTCCCTTATGATTTATAGAGGGGAGCGGGGGGGCGGGGGGGGGGGAGAGCGGGAAAGAAAGAGGGGAAAGTTAAAAAAAAACCCCAGTAAATTGTTTTGTTAGAGGTGCGGGTTAGAAGTCATTGTATAATTTGTAGGCTTTGTCAGGGCTGAATGCAAGCGTGGAAATTCAGGCTGAACTCTCTATCAAAAGAAGCAAAAAAGAAAAAAAAAGTGGAGGGAGGGGGGAAATGGGGAGGGAGGGAGGATCTCCTCATGCATTATTTATTCCGACCTTTAGGGGACGAGGAACTCCCCCCTTCTTTCAGGAGATTAAAAATAAATCAACAGACTGAAAACCTCAACAGACACGGGACATTACAGCGATCAGCCACACACGTGTTCACATTTATTTATTATAAAGAAAGATTTCATGGAAAATATGTATTTTTTTGTATAATTTACAGAGTTTATTCTAGTATGTATTCACAGCTGCAGAGCAAAGCGATTGTTCTTGCGATAAAATATAAATAAAAAATCTCTAATTTTCATACCTTTTGGGTTGCTGCTTGTTCTGCTTCACGTGCTGTCTGCGGGGAATTACAGGACTTGGGAGGTCAGGGCCTGTCCTCGCCGCCGTGGAACCCGGCGTCCGGCGGGAGCTGCCTGTGCTCAAAGGGCCTTGGGGTGACAAACACCCCTGACACGGGGTACAGGGGCAACAGCCGCTTCTTCAGGCAGTGCAGGTGTGCCTGGCCCATTCAGAGACACCAAACCCCGTGTGGTCTCCAGGAAGCTGATGGACATTTTCATTCTGAAAATTTCCTTTTGCTTCTTCAAGGAAAAAAAAAACAACCTTTTTTTTCCTGCAGACTAAACTCCTGGGGATGTCAGCTCAGCCCCAAAGTGAGTCTCAGGAGGGACACGCTTTTTGGGTGAAAAGATGCTTGGGAAGAAGTGGGTCCAAAACAAGAAGAATCTGATTTTTCCAGCCAAGTAAAGACTCAGACTGGTTCTAGAGGGGGCCAGGCATCTTTGCAAACACACGCACAGCTCGGCCTCTGCCTCCCTTTGTAGTGGTTCATTTTTAAGTTCCTGGGTTCCTCCTATGGCTGATGGTAACATCGTGAAGGGAAACAGTGTTAAGCACACTATATATCTCTATATATAAAAGTTTGGTGAAAGTTTACCAATCATTTATGTTCTCCTCTTGGTGCAGCAGATGCTGCGCAGCAAACGCGTGACAGGTGGACGAACAAACTGCTTTTAACTGCACTTCTGCAGGCTGAAGGCTCCAGGATTTCACAGAGAAGGCTGTAAGAAAGAAATGTTACTGCAAAAATAAAATAAAATTTAAAAAGCATAGGTTTAAAGATGAGGAATTTCCTTCCCCTGTCTCTCTGAGGGACGGATGATACCCCAGTCACAGACAAGCCCAGGGAGGGTCAGGTCGATGGGTCGGAGCACCCCTTGGCTGTCCCAGGGGATTGTGCACAGTGTGGGTGCCAGGAGCACACAGCCAGGGATGGGGGACACTGGAGGCCACTGAGGCCCCTTCAATCATCATCCCCGTGCACCCGGGAGCACTTTGTGACTTCTGGGTACAAACACCTGGAAATCATTAAAAACCAGCGGAGGCGCCTGACTGTATTAATTAAATAAAGCGCGCGGTACATGAATCCTGCCTGGTGCCCCCTGGATCCTGGGAGCGTGAAACCCGGCCCTCGGAGCAACATCCCCGAAAGGAGAGGGGGGGAGGAAAAAAGCAACCCAGAAAAAAACCCCACAAAACGTGTGAAAAGAGAATTAGTGAAATTAGGTTAGGCCAATAAAACGTGCGGGGGGTTCGGCCCCCGGCCCCGCAGCCTCAGGCGAGCAGCGCTATCTAGCCTGATCTATTGTTTCCCCCCCTGGCAGGGGGGTTATTGTGTGATAAATAATTCCTTAAAAAAAAAGTGGGTGCATTTGCATAATCACTGCTTTGATGTGGCCAGCGAGATGAAGCTGTGTCCCCCCCAAATCTGCCACGGGCCAGAAGGAACAAAACAAGAGGGAGCCTTTCAATCCGCTGGCAGTGTGTGGGGCAGCCCGTTGGGAGCAGGTTTTTCACTCTCGCTCTCTTTTAACGACCCCTTTTAATGATTAAACTCCAGGAATGCCAAGAAGAAGGCTAGCGCCTCGCTCACCCTCTCTGTCTTTTCTGGTCGGCTCTCACTGTCCTTCCTGGTTTCTCTCCTGCTTTTAAGGAGCACTGGAGTAGGCATCTCCAGCTCTTCCAAAGGCCGGGATGGATGGGATGTGCTTCCTCGCTCTCCATGGCCACGCAGGAGCAGGAGGGATGTCTCAGGTGGCTCACACCGGGATGCTCCCTCCATGGTCCTCGGGGAGGGACGAAGCTTCTTGCCGGGCTGGTCATCCTGGAGGTATTTCCTTCTGTCCCAGGTACAGATCCTGTTGGCAGGAGCATCCTCTGTCCTGCTGGGGCTCCGGCTGTGGGACCTCCTGTGGGAAAAAGCACACGTGCAGGGTTGGAGGATGCAGGGGGATGCGTTGGGAGAGGGTTCTTCTGCAGGGTTTGGGGTGGAAGCCACACAAACCAAACCTTCCCCGGTCCCCGGGCAGGGCTGAGCTCAGCTGGAGATGCCCTCCAGGGAGCCAGGCCCAAGCTGGGGGAGGCAGAGAGGGGGAGGCAGGACAGGGCTGGCAAGGGGTGAGCCAGAGACGCTGGATGTGTGACCTAACCCACTCACCCACGTCCCCATTTTCACTTTGAATGCGTTCAAAAGAGTTTATTTCCCTCTTTCTTCCCTCTAAATTTGGAATAGGTGATTTCCCTCTTTCTTTTTTTTCCCTTATTTCCCTCTTTTCTCTCAGAAGACTGATTTTTGGAGGCGATGGGAGGTCCCAGCCCTGACCAGATCTGTGGCTTCCCAGAGCATGGGGAAATCAGCCCGCAACTCCAGAACCAATTACGGCAAAGCTGGAAGCAGACCGGGGGATGCAGGATGGAAAAGCTCCTCTTTGGATGAAGTGGAAAACCACTGTGGTTTCCATGGCAGCACCTTGCCACAAAAAAAACGTGTTTATGATCCTTCTGTGTATTGTATTTTGGCATAAAAGCTCCTCGACACCGTCAGAGCTGGAGGGGCAGCTCTCTGGCCCCCGAGGGGGTTTACAGCCCTCCTTGGCATAAGAATAGCGACAAGAAGCCAAGCGAGTGCCGATGTGACAGCAGCCGCAGCCCAAGGGCTCGTGCTTGCTTGCTTTCAGGTCAGCCATAAATCTCACCACCTATGGCCACAATTAAAAAGCTCGTTCCCGACACAGCCCTGCTCTGGCTGGCGGGTTGGAAGCGCAGCTCTCGCCCTCCCTCCTTGGCCAACACCCACGAGCCAAGGCACAGAGCTCGCTGCCCAGCCCCTGGGTGCTGGGACAGATTCCACACCAAGGCAGAAGACCTGGGAGGACTCTAAAGTCAACTTAGAGGACACTTTCTAGGTAGATCTGAGGACACTCATTGTGAAGGGTCCAGTTAAAAAAATCCAATTTCCTAAAGCCTCCTTCAGGTGCCTCAGGTTGGGGTTCAGGGTCTGTCGCTCCCCAGGTTTTAGGGATTAAATGATTTTACTGTCACAGTGATCCCTGAGTTTTCTGATGGTGAAAAAGTAATGCCATTATGCTGGGAAATAACTAGATGAGGGTTCACCTGCTCCGGGGCATCCTGTGGTGCTCTCTAACGACTTTGTGACTGAAATGTATACAACATGCAGTAATGAAGCACACACTGGCTGGTTTTTTAACACTGGATACATTAATTATCACATAATGTCATTTTAATCGAAAGGACTAATCATCTGGGATATAATTAAACTTATTTCCGTAAGAAAATACGTATGTAACTTAAAGAAATGTAATGAGACCCCACCTCAAAATATTCGGGGTAAACTTGAGTTGGATGCCGGCGGTCCCGGCGGGACCACATCCGAGTGTCACATCCGAGGGGCTCGGCTGCCGTGGGGGCCTGGCAAAGCCCTCACCCCAGCTGGATTCAGGAAAGGACCAGATCCCAGCTCCCAGCCCCCAGCCCCCATAGACGATGCGAGTGCTTGGACCCCCAGCTTCGCAGCCAGGTCCTTGGACCCCCATCTTTGCAGCAGAAATCGGGGCGCTGCTTTGCCCGGCAGCAGTGAAGTCCTTGTGACTTGCTGGCCCCCTCCCCAGCTCATCCTGCAAGCTGCTCTCTGCCTGGGGAGGACGTTTCCAGCATTCACTGGGGGTGCCAACACTTCTGAGTTGTCCTTTGGCCAAAGCAATCAGCCAAACTCAGCGTGAAGGAATAAAAGCGAGAGCCGGGAGCCAGGCGAGCAGCGAGACGCCGGCCTCGGCAGCGAGCGGCTGCGCCCCGTGGCACATCCAGGCTGGCGGGGCTACGAGCACAGGGTTTGAGAGAAGGCAGGAGTCCCAGCAAATCCAACACCTTGGGAACCTGTCCTGGTTTGTGGCTGGGACAGAGCTGATCTTCTTTTTAGTACCTAGAACCCCTGGGTTGCATGCAAGGTAAAAAGCCACGAGAGACTTTGCAGGGCTCTGCAGAGCTGTGGGGATGGGGAAGTCGTGATTTATCCCTTGGGAGAGTGAATTCTACACAGCAAATCCTCCAAGGGCTTGGAATTAATGACATTTTGCCTTTGTTATGTGTGAATTTGGCCTGTGCAACCTATCTCTTATATAGTCATTGTAGTGCTGCAGTCCACTTGCACAAACAGAAATCCTGCTGGAACTTTTTATTTCATTTTATTTTTTAACCTGTCGTAGGTTGGTGTCTTGATCCGGAGCCAAACCTCACATCTTGAAGTCTTAAGACAGACTCTTTTGCTCTGACAAGAGAACTGATGCTTTCAACTTCAAGATATATCCTGTATGATGCTGCAGCATCAGTGCAAACCTCTGGCTTCAAACTTCTCATCCCCGTGACTTCTTGATACCAAATCCTGATTTCTGATTAGACAGAGACGGTGATCTTGCAATGCTAAGATTTAAAATAAAGGTTTCCAAAATGGATTGGAGAAAAAACCATTTCTTTGGGTTACTGCTGAACGAGGGAGCGTGCCAGTGACGGAAGGGTGCTCGGCGCTGCGCAGCGTGCCGGGAGGGAACATGGAGGGTGCCGGGGCGGCTGTGACACACGGCCGTCCCCTTTCCCTTGCCTCCCCTCCTCCTCCTCCCTTGATTAAAAAGAAGAGAGACTGGACCAAAGCTGATGGCATATTTACCTTCATGAGTTTTAAAAAAAAGTTAATTACTGCTCGGAGCAAGTTGGGATGGCTGTCCTGAGCTGTCTTTTATTAGCAGTCGCCTTCATTAATTTCCCTCGCTGGATTTGCTGCTAATAGCCGCTCGGCCCTGGGCAGCACAAAGCAGCATCTGTGCCATTGAGCAGAGAAGCGGGAGTCAGGCAAAGGGGGGCACTGGGGGGGGCGGGGGGTGACGCCGTTTGCAAATCAACCTCTATTAACGTGATGGCCTGCTCGGAGGGGACGGCAGCCCCGGTGCCCGGCACGGCGGTTTGGGTGTCACTTAGTGAGGGAGAAAAGGCACCTGCTGCCAGCCAGGGTTACCCTGCCCTTCACCAGCACGCTGGGTGCTGGCTGTGCCCCCCCTGTCACCCCCTTGATGGGGAGCAGGGTGCTGGCCCTGCCTCGGTGGGACCTGTGCCCGCGCCTTGGCACTCCGGGTGCTCGGGTCCCGCGGCGCACGCTGCTCGGAGCAAAGGCGCTCGGCAGGGTCCAGAGCGACCCAACTGGTAACAACCTGGCAGCTTTGGATGAAAGATAGACACTGTCTTACAGACACCTTGGCAGAGGTGTTTTCTGGTCAAAGAATGGGATGAAGTTCTATCTGGAGCAGAGGAACCCTGGGCTTGGGCGATCTGGAGCACAAGGGGTGGGTGCAGAGGCCAACAGCCCCATCTGCTCCCGCTCCGCAGAGGGATGTGGAGAGGATTTCATCCAAGTGGAAAAAAGGAGGGTGCTGCTGCCCTGGGGCCATCCCCAGGCTGGGTGCCAGTGCAGGGACTTCCCTCCACGGCAGCAGGTGACAGTGACAGTTATCAGTCAATACTCTGCTGCAAATAACCCCATTCTGGTTATTTCAAGGGAGCAGTGGTTACAACAGGACATCACACCAGCTGGGAACAGCGTGCTTTTCCCAACACACGTGCACAGTCTAGAGACAGAGCTGTCTGTCTGTCTGCTTGGTTTCCCTTCCCTTGGGGGCTGCCCCAGCATCAGCAGGACAGACCAGGAAAACTCCTATGGTGGGTGCTAGCCCTGTGCCTGGAAGAGCAATCCCACCCCTGCTACCAAGCCATACAGCAGGAAGGAGATCACCAAGGAGGCTGGTGCTGCTGTGTTCAGCATTAGCACCGAGTTTTGCCAAGCAGCAGAGATCTGGCAGGGTGGGCTGCAGCTCTGAGCTCGCTCACGTGAAGCTTTCCCCTCCTCACCCATGAATAGCTCTTTCTGGGGAAGGACCCATGCTGAAATCCAGCAGCTGGGCTGTGGGGGCAGCTGATGCCGGGGTGACAGCAGCAGGGACGTGCTGCCTCGCGTGCAGGAGCTGCCTCACAGCTGGAGAGGTCACCCCTGCGCGCTCTGCGCTGCCCTTAATGGCCCAGGATGCTGCTGACGGGGAGGGAGAGGGATGGAGGCAAGCTGGGCTCAGCCTTGTACAGCCAGAGTAACTGAGGGTCTCCCTCTAACACTGCATCTTTTGTAAGAGAAGGTCCCCAAAGTGCTTTGTAGCAGTAAAAGAGTGAGAAAATGACCCTGCCTGTGGGGAATAGGCTGTGGTTGCAGCAACTTGTTCCCTATTGCTATGAAATTTAACTTAAAACTTTCTCACACGAATATATGACACACAGCAAATGAGATCTCTGCCTTTCACCTGGACACCTGCAGAAAGGGAAGTGGGAAAAACCTCTCTAAGCAAAGCCCTTCGCTGAAGGACAGGAAAGTACGATATCACCTTGGCAGGAGCAGGACATTGTTGTGCCTGACTTAACTGCAGAGCTTACACCAGGTGTAAACTTAAGTCCTTGAGCTGGCTGCTTTAGCCAAGAAGAGGAAATGTTTCTTCAGCCTTGCAGTCCCAACAGTTAATGACAATATTTCACTGTACTGGCACAACATGGTTTCACTCCTTCTGTACAGACCACAAGGTGACTGGTTCCTAATGGTAATACTGAGCGAGCTCTTCTGTGGGACTTGGGCATGAAAAGTATTCCCTAAATCTTGGCTGGTTCAAATGACTTCTGAAACCAGAGGAAATAACACCACAGCAACTTTTTTGGTCAGTAGCTCTAAGACAAAACTTCCTGACAAAATATTAAATTGTCACTCTGAATCAAGTATTTATTTCCCACAGTAATCACCTATTTATACTCCAAATACAAACCAATACTTTAAGTTCTGTGTGTTTTGGGCCATGTATGTGTCCAAGTTCTTCAGGCAATGAGGTGACAGAGCACATTAGTCCAGGATTTCCAACTCCTGGCTGAGGAAAGAGCACCCACATTGGTGAAGGATGGATATCTCTGAGTTTGCACCCAAGCCTAGAAAGAGTCAGACCCGTAGCAGCTACAGGGTTAAATATGATGACGTCTGTTTGGACAGGGAACTGGACAAGCTGGTACTTGACACTTTTAACCGAGTAGCCATAACTTTGGCTGAGTGGTAAAATGAAGGCTACAATCATCAAAAGAAATTAGGTGCTAAATGCAAATATCAGGAAGAAATGAAAATATTTAAATTCCCCACACCTCCATTGATTTATTCAGGAGCATATCTAAATACATTTTTTCCTCCTTTATTTGAACAAGAGGCAGAAGCTGGAACAGGCATTACATTGCAGGGGTCTCGGCAGACAGCGCGGGGGGGGCCGGCGGCAGCGTATTAGGACACTTTGTTCCGCAGAGATCGTCCCGGAGCTTTTGTTTTGCTTTTAATTGTCTCTATAGAGCAGGGAAAGTCTCTGCAGAGAGGCTTTAACACAGCATCTCGGCTGCCTGTGAATGCCCAAGATCTTGCTAACTAGCTTTGTTTCCTCCTTAGCGCTCGGCGCTCCCTTTAGCCCGGGCACGGAGCGAGGGCCGGGCGGCGTTTGTCACTTGGTTAAAGCAGCGTTTCCCCGCCGGCCTTTATTGGCTGTGGAACAAGGTACCGGGCTTAATCTTCCCAGCGACACGTGAGTGTTCCTGTTATCACTCTAATCTGCGCCACACTGGGGCCGAGTGTCCCGTCACATGCCCATTTCCCTTTTCTATGAGCCAGTGACTCCCGGCTCAATGATGGATTGTTTGCTGGCTTTTAACAACAGTCAAGATGGTGAATGCCCCGGGGTGACAGACAGTGTGCAATGGGAACGGCAGCAAAGCTGATGGCCCAGTTCAAGTTCACCTGACAAAGCTGAAGCAGTCTGCAAGCAGCAGTTGAGAAAGGATTATTCACACTAGCATTATATTTTTGAATGCATTTTTCTTCCTGCGCAGCTGCCCAGCTCCCCAACACTGAAGGTTTATGCACCATAATAAAGAGATTTAATTTTTTTTTTCTTCTTCCTTCTCTTGCTTCTCGCTCTTTACACCTAGTTCTAAGCAGTCAGTGTAGTGATAGGGCATCTTTCCAAACAAGTGGACACAAACATGACCTAGAAAACAATAGCATTGCTAAAAAGCAGAAACAAAAGCCTAAAAATCTCTGCTGGCTGCAGAAACAAAAGGGGAAGGTTTTGTTCAAGCTAACTCTCTACTGGGGACCCATCTTGTTGTCAAAGTTTGAAGCTGTGTTCCCTTTCTCATCAGGAAAATCTCCCCTAAGAAACAATCCCAGCCTTAGAGCCTGGGGGCAGAGGGATGTCAGGGCTTTGGAGAAGAAGAGGCAAAGTTAAACTGAAGGCAGCTTGTCACTGCTGGCAGAGCAGGAAAGCTACCTACCAGGTTTCAAGAACCCGATAATGCACGTGGGAGGGCACATGCATATTCTGGAGATGCTGGCACAGCCTTGAAAGAGTAAAATGTAGATGTCCTCATGGTTTCTAGTGGATGGACAAGCAGCAACAAACACTGGCTCCAGTCCTGTGTGTTACTCCAGTCCTATGAGGCACTGTTAAGGGAAATATGTGTAATTGTTATTTGAACTTTCCCCCCCAAGAAGATTTTCTGCCCTCGAGTTAGGCTAGTAACACCAAGAGAGATGTGCTGGAACAATATAAGAACACTTTCCTGCTCCTGTGGAACATAAAATCAGCTGCAACCTGCAGATGCAAAGGTATGTCCTCTGCTTTCCATCACCACCTGCAACACCTCCCTGACAGAGGCCGAAACAAGCATCCTCCTGGGTCTGAATGGGTTGGAAACGTTTACAGTCTTGTAGCACACCTCTAGCTGAATCTGGGAGGCTGTTTTATTACTCTTACCTTCTTCTGTTACTTCTTCCAGATGGGCTACAACACCACGAGGTTCAGTGGTACACAAGATGGTAGCATGACACCACCAGTCTGGATGCAAAGACAGGCACTTGCCCAACTCGTGCAGGTAATGAGTGACCCGACTCACGTGGGTATGGTCACAGTGGCTCTGTTCTCACAAAGACAAGATGCTCCTAAAAGCACACAAGACAAAAGACTGCCCACCTCATGGGTCACTCTGTGTGACTGCCTTGTGCCAGAGTCTACATCGGCAGCTCTACCCCGGGCCTTGTTAGCGCAAGGCGGCGGCAGATCTCGTTGCACTCCGTGTGCTGGTTATTAAAGAAGTAATCGATTCCTTTCTTCCCAAAGTTGGAGCGTGAAACATCTCTGCTATTAAGAGAATGGATCTGGGGGTCTGTGAGGTAGATGAGGCCTTTCCCGTTACCTGTCACCCAACCTGCAGCAGAAAGGACACATCTTGGTACCGAACAACACAGCCTTTGTATCACCAGACTCGGAGCTGCCCGCTTGGCGCAGCCCACGCTCTGTTCACGTCACTTCAGGGATGCCCAGTGTGCACGTATGCCAGCAAAAGCAGAACCCCAAGAGGTACAGAATGAATATTTAATGAAATGAATATCCCCAAGATACCTGTGTGCTAAAGGTTGGGTCTGCAAGGTTTGATCCTTGCCTCTTAACCAGAGCTCAATTCCCCATTAGCTGAAAAGAGGACCTTTCTTTCAGGCTTGACAATTTTAGGAAGGAAGCCTGACAGAACCCACCGCCTCCTTCAGTGGTTCTCCTTCAGATGGTTCCACAAGACACATCCTTGCAGACTGACTTTAGTCTAACAGGATGCAGATCACCCCATGCACAGCATGAAGCTGTGGCACACGCTCTTGCTGCGATGCGGTGGAGAACAAGGGCACTGCTCACAGCCAAGACAGCTGCACGTACCTCCCTCACTTTACATCATTTAGAGACATCACATCCTTCACACAGCATATTCTGCAACATGAGAGGATAGGCAAGAAAGGAAATTCACTGCAATACCAACCTTGCAGATCCACAACAACCTCTGTTCCATTGGAGAACTCATAGCAGAAGTGGCCGTAGGCCAGGCCGTACTCTGTGGCTTTGTACTCGTGCTTGACCACCTTGGTGTTGTTGGACAGCTTCACAAACTCCCCCAGGATGTAGGGCTCCACACTCACACATCCTTTTATAGTTCTGCCTTCCAGGATCTGAAGAGAGAGTGTTAATGGCAGTCATGTGAGCAGAGATGGGAACACAAGGATGCTAAAGCTCCTCTAACTGATACCTTGTTTAGTCCTCTTAGAACTTTCCATCATAAGGTGGATAGAAAGAGTCTTCACGTTAACCCACTGCTGATTCAAAACACAGGCTATTTAGATGAGGAGCTCTCATTTAACTAGAACAAAGGGTGCTACAAGATCCAACACAAAGTCAGCCTGACAGGGCAAACTTTGTGAGCAATGAATTCTAGAAGTTGGAGTGCTGGTTATTTCAGAAGCTGTTTTTTATTGTTTAGAGACTAAACCCAAAGTGCTCTTTCTTGAAACTTTCAGCTTCAAGCTCCTTGATTTTTCAACCCACTTGAGAGAGAAATTCTGGTCACTTGGCTGCCCCTTCCTCCCATGCTCTCTCTGATACCTCCATGTCCCAACCAGCTCTCAGCTGCTTGGTTCTCATGGCTCTCAGTAGCCCATCTTTGTTAAAAACACAAACCACAACACTGCTGCTTTTAGGATAGGATTTAATGAGTATAAAAAGGGATTATGCAGTGTTGTTGCCTGTGATATCGGGGTACTGGAACTGATGAGACATGAGGACACCCTTTCATCTCCTGTGTTCCTGAAATTCAGCATCATAGAGAAAAGGCCCCAAAGTTGTCCTGCAGCAAGTCAACTTGTCTGCACAAACCTCACTTGCTGGTTCTGGGGAGCTTTAGATATTTTTGTGGTGCTCAGAATGGGTCACTTTGCTGTCCAGATTTCATAACTACCCCTGAAAATAGATGTTCATATACTACTGGATGACATAAAAGGCTGAACAACTCCTGGGCTTCATTTACAAGCGAGTTTCTGACTTCTAAAAGGACACAGCATCTTTTCTGCCAGTTCACCTGTGAACTTGTAGCTGTGCAGGCAGGTGTCTTCTGTTGTAAATAAGCAAATGCAGCTACCAGGTAAGATGGCATGAAAGACAGTGTGTCACCTAGAGGTGGCTTAACCACTAGTATTTAAACAAAAAAAACCACTTAAGATATTCTTTCCAACAAGCCCTGTGTATTCCTTAGAAGACAGTTCTTACCAGGAGTACTGCAGATGGGATGTAAA
This sequence comes from Caprimulgus europaeus, assembly GCA_907165065.1. The sequence continues at coordinate 82,824,185 of OU015526.1, forward strand.
AGATTTGGGTAGGGACCTTCTGCTCATACAGCCATTTGTTGAATTCTGTCACGTAGTACTGGGCAGTCATTTGCCTTTCCACGTCACTGAAGTGATGAAGAAGTCCTTTTTCTTCTTTATATTCCTTCCCAACATACCTAAGCAAGAAGAGAAGCATTCAGAGCAGCCAGATTTGCAGCAGAGTGCACATGGGAAGCCCTGCTTGTGATGCAGGAACATCACTGCAAAGCAGAGCTTGGCTGCTCAGAAGCCAAGCCAGCTGCTGGTGATGCATTTAAAACTGCAGTGATTAAAGTTGTGGGGTTCTTTTATTTTATAGTTCTTAAAGGCATGAAATGCTGTACCAATCAATCAAACCCTAGGATGGGCATTTCCTAACACTGCAACATCTGGCATCAACTCCTCTTGACTCTGAGGGGAGACCTGACTGGGAGGTAATTAAAATACTGTTTTTAACTCATAATAATTCATAAGCTAGTTTTAATATCAATCCAAAAGCTGCAGGCAGCAGCTAGCAGAGTTCTGCTGGTGCAGAGGCCTTTATGGAGCAAACAGGAGATTTTCATGCTGCTGTCAGACCACAGGCATCCATTGCATAAACCTGCTGCTAAAATTAAAGCACAGCAACTGAAACACCCCCCTGCCTATAGGTACTGCAAAGGGGTATGTGTGTGTATATATATATATAGACAGGTAATACATAAATAATTCTATAAGGCAAAGCTAGAGCTCAGATACAAAGCAACATTTAAACTCCCAGGAGATTATCCCATTACAGACAAAGGTGAAGTCAGGCCTAAGAGCAGCTGTGAGCCAATGAACACTGACATGCCTGTCAGAAGACAACAGTCAAGTGGTTTATTCTGCTCAGAAATCAAGAAGCAGAGAGTTAGAAGGAGTGATGGGAATGATTGCCAAAATGCCCATGAGATGTGGGAAAACCATAAAGTGTCCTTGCTCCAGAAAATCAGTCAAAAACTAACCAAATGTGAACTAGGCTGAAACAGATCACAGAAACTATCTTCTCCTGATAGGACTATGACTTCTGTACTTGCCCAAGTGAAAACTTGCACTGTCCCCTGAAAACACCTGATAAAAGCTACTGTCTGACAAGGCTTTGGACTCACTAAATCATAGCTACAGGAATAATTGTACCAGAGAGTTTTAATTCATTAAAATATAATATTTACACAGAAGTAGCACTGATAAAAAATGTTGTTTCAGAAATTGCTTTGGTTAATACCTTCCCAGGGTTTCCTCTTGGTGCAGGAAGTGTATCCAAAATGCACTTCTCTGTTTGCCTTCCTTTGCCACGTTCAGGTAGTCCCCAATGAATACAGCTGTTTCTTGGCCTGTCCACAGGCCTGATTTCTTGGAGTATTTTAGAAGAAGAGCAGCTACAAAAAGAAAACACAAGTTGAACAGACAATTCCACAGGTCTGCTCTAAGCCTGTGCTGAGTGATTAAATAATCAGCCCTCAGGAGAGATCCAGGCTTCTCAGAAACCAAAGTATGGGGCTATAAAATATGTGCTAAGAGATATCCAGGTGCAGAGTTGGATATTTTACATTAAGGACAAAAAAAATGCTAAACAGCCTTGAGACATGCAAGACAGGATGAGCCCTAAGTGGGTTTTACTTAATGAGCTCACTGAGGCAACCTACAGTAGTGTTGCTCCTGGCTTCTGTGTTTCTTAGTGTACTCGTCAGGTGTCTGCATATTAAGGTATGGCTGTTATTTATGATTAAATACAGTTTGCAGGGAGGGAATGTGGAATCTAAATGGGTGACAACACCAGAGACTCAAGTAGTGGGGTAGAAAGGGCTTGATGAACTGTCAAGGGAGTTCAAGCAGCCTTAGTTACCTCTTGCATGAAGGGACTGTGTGGGCACAGAGATGGAAGCCATTTCCACAGAGCTGTGACTGATGTGCAAAAGGGTCAGCAGGAAGAGGAGAAAATGGTTCATGGGAGTTGGAAAAATTCTTATACAAAACCTCATAAAACAACAACAAAAATTAAGTGCTAATAAATGTTGACTACAACAGTGGGTGAAAAGGCCTGAGTCAGGACTGCAGTCTGTGGGAGTACCTGCTGCTGTGTGAAAATGCCCACCCTGTGTGTAACTTACAGTATGTGTTACAAAGCTGTTTCGACTTAAAAACCCCAGTAGGCATCAGTCTCTGGACAAGCCAATTGTGTTCCACCCCTGCCAGAAGCTGCAGGTAATCACTGTCTGTCAGAAACCGAGCCTCAAGGATTTCTTCCTTTGTTCTCCCAGGCACGAAGATAAAACCACTTCCCCTTGGGCTGAAAACCAGACTTTCAGGGGAACTCTTGGGCAGCTGTGCTGCTTTGTACCAGGAGCTCAGAGATGAACTGGATTGTTTCTTGCTGCTCACCACACCCTGAGACTTCTCTTCATCTTCTTCAGTAGTGGCACAGTCCAAGTGCTCAGTTATGGATATCTTCCCCCCCGAGGGCAAAGCTGTTGGTGTGGTGGGAGCTGACTGATACTCTGGAACAGACGCTGTAGGATAATTGTTGACTAAGTCTCCAACACTGATGAAATCAAATTCAGAGTCACCTATGGTTTCTGCTTGGCTGTCCACTTCAGGCACTGGGACAGATCTGTCTCCCCCCACAGCAGGTTTCCTCGGCCAGGCACGCACAGAGGAGTCATTGGCCATTTCCAGCTCCATGCTCGTTGACTGGACAGAAGCACCCTCATTTTTGGGGGGATGTGGGTCAAAGGAGGGCTCCTCTGGGCTAGCTGCAGGATCTCTACTGCCCTGCTTGCCGCTGTCCTTGGTCCTGCAGCCCAGCTCTGACCAGGTGGAGGACTTCTCTTCCTCCTCCAGCCTGGTAGGAACAGAACAAGAGGCAGAGAAGGAAGGAATAAGGTCGTTCATGTCCCCTGCTTTCTTTTCTGAAGACCTCTTTCCATGCTGTCTTCCCTCCCACAGCTCTTCTCCACAACAAGGTGCCTTCTCCACCAGCCTCCCAGCTAGGGGCTTACCTAAGGAAGGCTGAGGAGATCCCCAGCAGCCAGGCAGAGGCTCTCGAGGAGGTGGAGGGCAGGCTCTGGGAGGTGGTGAGCACAAGTATGCAGCTTGACCCTTCTCATCAGATTCTGTTGTGCAACATTCCTCCTCTGCTGAGCCCTTTTCCTGCTGCTGCCCTTCCCTGGGAGAGTCTTTGCTGCTATTACAGTTGAGTTCCTCCCAGCTGGAAGAGCAGCTTGATTTGGACAGCTTGCACCAAGAGCTCTCTGAAGTGGTGGTTTGACTCCTGTTTTGCCATATGCTGAAAACACCGTTTTCATCATGTATTTCTATTTCTTCTTCATCAAAGGAGATTTTCTCATCAGAACTGACACATTTATTTCTTTGGCCACTGAGTCTCTCTGAGCTCCCTCCTGCTGTTGGTGAACTCAGCATTTTCACAGCACCTTGCCCCTGGTGCCTGATTTCAGCAGGAACACACACAGTGTCTATGCTTTTGGTTTCTGTCCTTAAGGTGGTGACACAAACTCCCTCTGGGCTTCCTCCTGCTGCGGTTTTATGAATCCCACAAGTCTTTTCAAACACTTCACACACTGCCAGGTGATGCTGAGAATGCATGGCAAGGATGTGCTCAAAGCTGACTTCCCCCTGCAGGATGGGTTTTTCCACGGTGCCTTTGTAGCTGTCTGGAACATAAGATCTGGCATCGGAATTAGGGAAGCTTTCCACGTGCAGGCACTTCTTCACAGAAGTGATCAGAGACATGATCTCTCTGGCAAGCCTTCCCTTCTCTTCCTCTTTGCTAAGTGAAGTGCTGTAGGAGTGCAGCTTTGCCAGGGCTTCTCTGCACAGCTGACGCAGCCCCCGGAGTTCCTCACTCTCCCCACTGAGCCAGCGATGCACGGCGGTGAGGCAGAAAGCTGCTTTAATGAAACTGTGGAGCTCCTGCTTGCTGGTGATGGGACTGTTGTCATCCTTGGTGAGGAGACCAATCTCAAAGGATTCTTTGGCTTCAGACAAGTAGAACTTTCTCTTTTCGGGGGGACAGTCCTTGGAGTGACTGTAGGACAGCAAACACACCCCACGGATGTTCTGGGAGGGGAGGGAAGAGGAAGGAAGGAATTAAGAACCCAGACCTCTGTCAGAGATGGAGAGATAAAGGGAAGAACACATTTCTTTCCCTTATACCATCTGAAGCAAACATCAGCTCTGTGTTTTCTGGAGGAAGTTATCTTGCTCTTTTTCCTTCGAAATACAGCTGCAGTTGTAGGAGAAGCAGCATTCCCAGATGGGCTTGAAAGCCCATCCCCAGTCTGTGGACACATATTGCTTTCTGCCCATCTGCCTAGCTCCTTAATTTGAGTTCAGAGCAGCAGATAGCATCATACCCCCACCACAGGCACAATGCCCTCTATGACACAACATCTGAAAGACGGATTAGAGCCACGTTTAACAGCCTGGACTCTTCTCTTGCACAAAAAGGCACTCTCAGAAGGAGGACTCACACTTACCACGGCTGTGAGGACAAACAGCGGGGTGTACTGGCTGTAGGCTGCTGCCAGCTTGCAGGCCTCGGCAGCTGACAACAAGCGATGACTGAACTCTCGGAGAAGGCTCTAGTGAAACGACAAAAGCAAGAGGGAAAACCTCATCTCAAAGGCTTTCTGTACAAAGAGATGGGTCTACCTGGCAAGCAACCCTGTTGGAGTGAAACAAGGCAGCTTGGGATTTGTTTCTTGTGTGTTGTAGGTTCCCTGAGCTCTCCAAGACCTCTGAATCTTGACAGAGCAGGACACCTTATCTTAAACTACAGCAGCCAGGTCCTGCTTCTGCAGGAGCCTTTTTGCTCAGGTTACCAGGGATTTAAACCAGGTTTACTACTTTTTGACCCTATAAATATTCTATATATTACAAAGACACACTGACTAACTACTCTCAATGTTTCCTTTTTCCTGAAGCAAGACATTCTTCCATCTAGGTGCCAATGAACTTGAATAACAGGAGCAAAGGAAGTTTCTTGAGCCCTCTCAGCACAGGAGAGGAACTGGAGGAAGAACAAAGTGTAGGTGAATTTGGGACAACATACAGTCCATCTGAAGAATCAACACACACAAATACCATACCAAGTCTTACCATGTCAATCTCAGCATGGGTTTTAAAACGTACATAATCCTTCTCATTCATGGAAGCAAAGATGTCTGCCAAAATACCCAGGGAAGTAGCAATTCCCTGAAAGAGAAATGGACAATTATGATAGTGTTGTTCATTTTACCTCTCATAATAAAGCAGGTTCTGTGTAGAAAAAAAAACCTACAGCAAACAAACAAGATGCAAAGAGAAGCACTGCTAAGAAATTCAGAGACATCATCTTGGTAGGGTTTTATTCATTTCCACTCGTGTTTCCCCGAGTAGCAGCGATCCTGGTTGCCACTAGCTCCAGATTTCAGCTTAAAAAGCATTGCATTTCTTTCCCAAGGTGCTGTTTGTGACAATGACACTGAAGTCCTGTGATATCACCAAAAGCTGCACTCAGCCCTCGGATAACTGTATCTGAAAAAAGACTCCACCTCTTTTACTGCTGTTTGTCAGAAAAGACCACAGAAAGCCAAAACATGATGTTTAAGAACTGGCCAGTTGATTCCAGTCTTTCCAGAAGTGAGAAATGCTCATCACACATGGCCTAAAACAACAAATATCTTTTTTATCACTCTTCTCTGGCTTATTGCTCTGTTGAAAAAACAAATTATCAGAGTTGGACAAAATGCAATGAGTTCTTGGTGTTGGTGTTGCTAATTTAATCTTCAGTTTCTAGTAGGGTGTTTTTTTGCAATTAGTAATTGTTTCTACAGAATCAATTAAAATAGAAGACATGAACATGTAACCCAGATTGATGAACTTGCCAATTTTCTCCCTCTGGAAGATTTGATTTGTACAGCTTGCTAACAGTCTGCCTAGCTAGACAGTTAAGAACGCCAGGAGGTAGCTGTGTGCTTTCTGCTAAACCCACTACACCTCTTTGCTCCCAGAAAAATGTTCTGAGATTGAGGTCAAGCTTTAATATATGGCAGAAGAGAGGTGACAAGGTCTGTTTCTGGGGGATATCCTATGCTGGGGTACAATTACAGAACTTCTTAAAGCATCACCCTAGGACTTGCAAGGCTTGGATGCACATTCCTGTTTAGCTACGGACACATGGTGTGACTGTTGCTTCACCTACAGCGGGAAGATTAGTGCAGCCAAGCCTCACAAAAGGGTTAAAGACAAATGCAGGAGCTGTTGCAAGCTGTTCAGATACTGCAGTGCCAGGGAACATCCATTACCCACAACAGATACTGAAGTGCAGCTTGTGAACACTGCAGCAGACACACTTGGTTATGAAGGAAAAAAAAGCTTTAATTCTAATAAATAGATAAAAAAATCTGTGGCTGCATTCTGTCCTTGTCAGAGACACCTGTGACATCCTCAGTGATGGTTCACTTCAGCTGATTCTGCTTAATGAAAGCTATTAGTTTCAGTCCCCTGCAGGAAGAAAGGTGTCCAAGTCTGTGTATGCATGCGGAAACAATGTGCAGCACAGACTTCAGCTGGAGTATTTGTCCTGCATGTTAACCTTGTCTGAGGTGCTTCACTGAAACCTTACTGCCTACAGACTTTTCTGATGGCAACAAAAGCTAACCCAGAATGAATATTACACTGACAAGGACATGCAGAGTGAAAAGGAAACACTACCTTTTTATCTGGCTGAGGAAGTTTGAAATATCCCACAAGCGAAGCCCAAATCAACTCTGCTGCCTCATACCACATGCCTGAAATACATCAGAAAACAGCCACTGAGTAGATGACAGCTATAGATGGCTTTCAACAGTTTAGTTTATACCTCCTTGAGTCAGGAGCCCTCAAAACAGTATAAAACCATCCCATGGCATTTTTTCCTTTGGCAGCACTGAACATTTACTCGTCTCCTGTAGCTTTTGGCTGTGCATAAACACACATTTTATGCTCATAAAAAGACTTCAGCTCAACAGCCATGGAAGATAAAAGGTCACATTAAAAGCATAAAGTGAAGGCTGTCAGCCTCAAATACTGCACCCTGAATACAGAAGCCTGTCATGCTGAAAATGAGGGATTTCCTTGTCTCCAGAGAGGAAGTTGCTGTGATGTACCTGTGATGATAAACTACTGCACACCTGCAGGGAACAGCAAACTTGGGCAAAGTGCTTTAAAAGTGGAGCGGTGCAGGAAAAAAGGGAACAATATTTCAGAATGCTGCTCAGTTTCTGAGAGGATTCATAATTAAAATGCTTATTTCTAAAACATGTTCACTTGGTACATGGCTCTCGGTCCCTGCTGCAGATGGGTGTGCCACTCACCTTCTGTGGCTGTGGTATGGGCACCAGGCAGGTGTTCCATACAATCCAGAACCCTGGGCATATGCCACATGTATCATTTTAAAGCTTGACAGCAAAGGAAAAAATAATTGGGGGCAAACCTTGAGCAGGCATTTACAGACAAAAGCCTCACCAAGCTTTTGCAGAATCTGTCCTCTGATCTGCAGGCAGACTGACTGAACGAGAACCCTGTCGCTCTCCTTCGCGTATCGCCAGGTACCTGCAGAGAGAGGGGAAAGACTCAGGAGGGAATGAAAAGTTCTCCTGTCATTTTAAGCCTCTGGGGGTAACCTCAACTCCAGTAAACTGCCAGGATTCTCCCCACTGAATTTAGCTGGTTTGAATCAGGACTTACAATTTGATGGAAGACAAAGTGACAGCACATGAAGGAATATAAGGAGACAGCTATGTGGGCATGTAGCTTGAGTGACAGCTACACCAAGCATAAAAACAACCTAAAAAGTGAGAGGTGCATCTCTTCCATGAAGTAACAAAGAATTATTGTATATAAACATTGTACAGAGTTCCCCTAAAAAACAGTCAAAAGGATTAATGTGGGATATCTTTCTTGTCACCAGTATATACAGCAGAGCAAGAGACTTCTAACCATTGGCAAAACATGTTTTATTTTCAGATATCAGGATCTCATGGAGATTAAAACAATAGTTTTCACATTAACACAGTATGATGAGTTACACAGAGCCTCTGTTATCGAATCTGTACTGGATTTCAGAATAGAATGTGAAATAAAATCACTGCTTTCCTAAGTATTGTGGACACCTCACTGCCATTCTCAGCATGAAGTATTTGTTCAACACCACATCTGCAATGTTAAACAAGTATCATTGTTCAATATTATGAAAATAATCTTAAAAGAAAAGCCTAATGCCAAGAGATGAACTGCTGTGTTTCACATAGCCAGTTCTATTTTAATAGCAATAGCTGGTATTTTTTTAAAGTCCTCTTGCATGAAGGCCTTTTTGGCATGAGAATCTCAGTTTTTTCACGTGAAAACAAACCAACAACACCCAGGACAGGCTGCTTACATTTTCTGAGCTTCATGGTTGTAGGGAAACCTGAATATTTGGGTTAAATAAACCCTGAAGGCTAAGAAAACAGAGAACAGATTTAAAACCCTAAAATACATTGTCTGAAAACCATAACTAAGTAATAATTATGGATGCCTGTCAAAACTAATCAGTTCTTACTCTTAGAAATATTACACATCCCTCCAGCTTTGCAACCAGCCACACAACTAGCAGTAGTTTAACAGAGAGGGGAGAAAATAAAGTAATTCCTATGAACATCAGCGTGCATGAAGGCACAGTCCTGTTCTGACAGTTCTGTAGGTCTGTCCAGCAACAGAAAAAAGTGCTGCAAAAACTGGGGCTCATTCTCTTTTTTTTTCCTTAAGATCCTAAAGAATTGCACTGCAGTCTGCTGCAGGCCTAGAATAACGTGTTTGTTTAGTTTGTAGGGTCAGGGTGAATTTGGAGGATAAGCTTTATTCTAACAAGTCTGCATTTCTGCAGGGGAGGGAGCTGTCTTAGTGTTCCACATCAGTCAATCGCTTGAAATTGGTCCACATTTAAAATTCTCTGGGTGCAAAAGTTAGTAGGAAGGCTGTCAAGCCAGATAATCATCCCACCCAAGTGAAGATACGCAGGGATGAATCACAGAAGTTTCAAAACCAAGTCATGGTTTCCACATTTTATCAAGGAATGGTGAAGAAAAGAGAAATGTGATGTAAGGAGTCATTCCTGTGGTCAGACTGGCTGGATCTGAAGCATATGTGACTGCTAAAATAAGCATCAAAAATCCCACCAAAATAGCAAATTGGAAAAGAAATAGATACCTACCTGTGGCTCCATTGCCACTAATAAGGTTGCTTAGGATATATTCAGCTTTTAAAAGTTTACCTGATTAAAAACAAAGGGGAAAAAAAAGATAGAAAATTAATACAATAAAGTATCATACAGCTTGAAATGAACCAAAACAGTCATCAGTGAAAACCCCTGCGAATCACACTCTCCTTCCCAGCACTGTTGCTGTGCCCACACTTAGACTAAACTCCCCAATTACGCCAACAGTCATCAATGCACACGCACTACATTGTATACATGGTTGCACAGCAAGGTTAAATTACACACATATTTGTTTTCCTTAACACACTACACATTCTTGGATGGGTGCTTAACCTTAAAATGTGAGAAAGGCTTCCTTGAGTCAATCTCTGGTATTTCTGTTCAATTTCTGTGCACAGTGTCTACATTCTACAGCATGGCTTCAGCAAATCCCCTGCAGGAGAAAACAGCAGATACCTCTCTCCAGGGGAGGCTACGGTTGCCTGTTGGTTCTAGAGCAAACCCAAGCCCTGTGGTGTAGGCAGGCTGCTCCAGGCACTCATTTCTCCCTCTCCTCCTTCCCATGCCTTGGGCTGCTGCAGGATTCAGAGCAGGGGAGGCAGCAAATAAAATATTCCTTAAGAGGGTTTTTTTCAGAGCAGGTTTGTCTTTTTTTTTCTTCTTCTTCCCACTGGGACAGTGGGAAGATATATTAAAAATGCTCCAGGTGTTGCCCACATTATAGGAATGATGGAATTGTAAGGTTTTTTTTCCCTTAGATCAATTTATCCTCAAGGGGTTGTAAGCTGCATTGTTTGCATAGTCAAGTGGTCCCACTGGGGGGAGGGAAAAAAAAAAGCAGCTGGGACAGTGCAGCTAAAATGCTGAGATTCTAATTTACTCTGTAAAGGCCCTTGGTCAGAAGTATAGCAATTCAGATACCCCTGTTTGAAACCAGCAGGGAAGATTTGTTAAGGAACAAAAGCTCCAATTAGTATTTTCCACACCCTTTCACAATTTTCCCTCCTGCTTTTGGCTCCGAAACCCTTTATACCAGCCCCTTTGTGCTAGTGAGAGGAGCTGGGAGGGAGGGCTCAGGGGGGCTGGGAGTGGGCTGGGTGTTTGAGAAGATGTCACTGGGGCAGTAGGCATGTCATCCCCAGCAAGGGATAAAGTATCTCTTCAAAGTCAAGCAGCTCCCAGTTGGGCCTGAGCAGAGCACACAGAGCTGTACCTGTGTTGACAGAGAGGCGAGCCTGGCGGATCAGCACCTGGGGACCCATGGGCGCGGTGGGCTCCAGCCTGTGCAGACCCTTGGCAATCTGGAGAAGTCTGCTGGAGGCATCAATCCAATACAGGAACCGGTCAATCAGGAACACAAGAGCAGCTGCTGTTCCACAGTCCTTCACCATGATGGAGGCTTTCAAATACACCTAAAAAGGAGACCACCAGCACCATGGGCAGCCTGGGAGAAACTCACCTGGCAAAGGCTCAGTGACCTGACACTCGGCTGTAGTACAACCCTCTGCCCAACAGTGCTGCCTATGGACCATTCTAGAGCAGATGGGACAGCCTTAGTTATTTGCTGTAAGGGGGCTGCAGTTTTACAGCAAGTGAAGCACTGAACATTACCAGAAGCAAATATTCGCCAGCAATTAAAAGGCTGACTCAGAATTTCTACTCACCTTATCATCTTTATGTTCCTTGGTATTTACATAATGGAGAAAGTCTTTGTGTCAGGCATCAGATGGGATTTATTGCAACCTATAATTATGACTATTCCTGATCACATTTTCATTTTGAAGATGGGAAGGTTCTAGCTGTTTATTCTGTTTGAGCTGGAGATAACATTCTTGATTTTTTTTGGGGGGGTCCTTTCTATTTGTTGTTTAATATTTGGAAGCACATAATTGGGTAGTCTATAATGAACTCAAATTATGCCCAACAGATTACTAGCAGTAACAACAATTAGTTGAACAGGGGGCCACGAGTCTGGAAAGACCAGAAGTGGTCACTATAGCCATTGTCTCAGATGGAGTTTGACATCCACTCTTTCACAGGCCACAAACAACCAAAGAGGCCAGGAGTCCAATGTTTTTCCCCTGCAGATCATCTTCAATGGCTGCTAAATCTGTATGAACTCTCCTGGATTCCCACAGCAGTTGAGACATCACACTGACAGGAGGAATGAGCCAGAGCTAAGATAGCACACTGTTCAGAGGACAGCAAAGACAGCCATGAGGAGGCACACCCCCTCATCACAGCTGCAGAAGTCAACGTGGATATCTCCAGACAACCAACCCCTTCCTGTGGTGGGCAGGGATTGGCACTCCTGCCCGATGGAGCAAAGAGGTGCTCCACACACTGCCATCCAGGGGACTCCTCTTTTATAGGGTTGTCACAGAGGATGGGGCACCCAGCCATCGTTTCACTGGAACATCTGCTTGAAATACAGACATAGGCTGGAAGGAAGGATCCATTTCTGCACCTAAGGAGCCTTATGTGGACCCTGACCTGTCTGGTCCTCATGGCCACCAGCCGTTCAGCAGCATCACACTGCCTACAGAGAGCCCAGCTTCCTGCTGCCCAGCCTGGCTCCAACACCTGGGAGCTGGCACTGGTCAAGTACTGCTTTGTGGGGTGGTCAGTCACAAGAGGAAAGACAAAACAGCAAACACTTGCAACCATATGAAGCCACCTCAAAAAACGATGTGGTTCTCTTCTCATTCATGTCAGCCAGCAGCTCTACACATCACAGAGTAAAAGCCACACAGAGGATCAGGCCCCACAGCACCATCAGAGGATGAGAGACTGCCAAGAAAATGTTGTCCAAATCCCCACAAAAACATCAAGTTTGGCAGCTACCTCCCATTTTTGTTGTACATCAGTCTCCTTCCCTTGTAATCACACAAGCAGAACCAGAGAGACAGCAATGTCCAGGAAGTGCTTCAGGTACCGCTCAGGCTTCCTGGACCCCTTCCCAGCCTCGTTTCTCTTATCTTTGCTTTTAGCAGAGCCCCACAACCTGACAGCAAGACCCATCCTTGATTTTGAGCTGCACAACCACCACCTGAGATGTGCTGGAGAAAGCCCATGTCCAACAGCTTGGAGCAGAGCCTACAGCGCATGGCACGAAGGCCGGCCCGCAGCACCCATCTGTTGCACGTGCTTGCTGGCTTGTTTGCACTGCAGTTAGGCAGATTTGTATTAATTTCCTTTTTTCTTCTCCTTCTTCTTTCCTTTTCCCCCCCTGAGTTGTATTTTCTAAGAGGATGGTACTTGAAAAGGATTCCTGGGGCCGGGCACGCACAGGGCCGCTTGTGCCGGCCAACAATGGAGGAATGTCCCTCTGCAAGCACCTGTAAAGTGACACTGCCAGCCAGCCACTCCTCATGCTCATCAATAGCCCCGATATTTAAGCACACAGCATCGCCTCATCTATTTTTTTTTTCCCCTCCCCTTCTCCCTTTAATAGATTGGAGCACAAAAGCCTGAGAGAGGGTGACCTACCAAACAAAAGGGCCTTTGAGTCCCTAGGAAAAGTAGACTTGGAGGAGGATGGAAGGAATCCAAGTGGCCCTATTATTTCCACTTGCACTAATTAGACATTTTTCTGTCAGCTATTGAGCACTGCTGAGAGGCCAAACTCACTGAATTCATTTCTAAAGTGTTTACAGAAGTTTGCATCTGTTTGTGTCTCTTCAGGAGGAAAATAAGCACTTCAATAGCATTGTGGAAAATCCAAACCAAGCATCCTACTCCGAAGGGCTTGGCAGCCTCGCAGCTGCATAACTTAACTCTCCCCTCAATGCCAAAACCTCTCGTGTCCCTCTCCAAACCCAAACGGACACACAACGGAGAAAAGTCAAGGCAGGGACAGAAACTCGGCGCTTTTTTGTTGTTTTGGGTTTGGTTTTTTATTTCAAGGCAGGGCTGCACGCTGTGTGGCACACACAAACACGCTTCCACGTCAGTCTCTGCAGCTACATCCCCCCTCCCTGTTCTGAGCAATACACTGAGAAATTAATACCCAGGCTGCTTTCACTCCCTGCCAACTCGTGTGGCTGGAAAACCCCTCCACACCCACGGCCACCGCACCGGCGCGCTGGGCACGCACCACAACCACGCGCCCAGACCCTCCCTGTGCCCTCGGCAGCGGCTCCCTGTCACCCAGCCCTGGCCCAGGGAAATCCCACTCACTTCAAGGATGTCACAGCCTACACCAGAACCACGCACCCAGACCCTCTCTGTGCCCTCCCTGTCACCCAGCCCTGGCCCAGGGAAATCCCACTCACTTCCAGGATGTCACAGCCTACACCAGAACCACGTGCCCAGACCCTCCCTGAGCCCTCAAGCAGGGGTTCCCTGTCACCCAGCCCTGGCCCAGGGAAATCCCACTCACTTCCAGGATGTCACAGCCTACACCAGAACCACGTGCCCAGACCCTCCCTGAGCCCTCAAGCAGGGGTTCCCTGTCACCCAGCCCAGGGAAATCCCACTCATTTCCAGCATGTCACAACCTACACCAGAACCACGCGCCCAGACCCTCCCTGTGCCCTCGGCAGAGGCTCCCTGTCACCCAGCCCTGGCCCAAGGAAATCCCACTCACTTCCAGGATGTCACAGCCTACACCAGAACCACGCACCCAGACCCTCCCTGTGCCCTCAGCAGCAGCTCCCTGTCACCCAGCCCCGGCCCAGGGAAATCCCACTCACTTCCAGGATGTCACAGCCTACCCCAACACAAGGTGACACCGGGCACAGCTCGCTGCACCCTGACACTTTGTTCTGCAGAGCAGGCCAGCCCCCAAACAGATGTACTCACTTTGCTGCTCTGAAGCCAACATAGGTGCATTTACACCAAGAGAGAGCGAGGAACTCGCACACTTTGTGTTCACATCTGTGCCCACCATGTGAAATGCACACGTCTAATTGAGTTGATGACACAAAGGGAACCTCGCAGCGCCTGGGAAGTGGAATGAGGTGGTGAGAGAATTAAATTTGCACCAGATTTCTATACATGGACCATTGGGGAGAATGCAAAGCAGCCTTTAGTGAAGGGTTTTTCTCCTTAATGGCCATGAGTGGGAGGGTGTGCTGTTTGCATGGTTCCCTGCATTAGTGGGTTAGCTCCTCCTCACGCCGGGGCTGAAGTTTGGGTCCCAAAGCTTTGGGTTCAAAGCCACGACGCCTCCTTTGCATTGACAATGGGGGCCGCTCCCAAGAGAGGGGAGAAGCTCAGAACCGGGGCCATCTGGCACTGGGGCTGGCAGGGAAGCGTCAAAGGGAAATTATTGGTGCATAGTAAATGAGGATGAGGAGGAGGGGAAGAAAACAGGGGAAAAATCTTTATGTGGCAGCTGATGTAAGAGGAATTACAAGCCCAAATAAATGAAATATTGATTTAATCCACTCGCTCTGCCCTCTTTATAAAGAGACTATCCCAGAGGCAAACGCCCTGTCATCCTGCAGGCTCAGTAGGGTCCTCTGTGGAAAACCTCCTCTGCAAGCAGCAGTGCTAGAAAGCGGGGAAATCATTTCATTTTCAGAGCATCCCCACAGTTTTGAGGATGCTCTGGATTTCTGTGTTTGCTTATATCCACTCATCTCACACTGCTTCAGTCTGTTTCATTTGGAACTGCAGTTAAAGTTTAAAATCTTTAAAAAAACCCCAAAAAATCATAAAAACAAACCCCCAAACCAAGAGCAGTCACCCAGGAACCTCTAACTCCACGCACAAGGCAGGAGCTGCACTGGCACGTACTTCCAGGTGCTTTAGCTCTCTCCCAAGAGCTGCTCCTCGTTAGCACTCCACTGAACCCTAACAAATTGCCCCGTTTTCCTTCCCCCTGTGCTTGTCCCCTGTCAGATTAGCCACAGAGTCACACCATCACCAACGGATTTGGCTCAAGCCTTCCCCCTTTTACCTCCCGCGCTGCTAGCAAAGCCTGTCTGTCCAAGAGACCAAAGCCGCTGTCACCGCACGGGACTTCTCTATCAGCCTCTGCCTTTCAGCTGGCAATCAGAGCCCACTCCACAAACAACAAGGACTTAAGCCTCCTCCCACCAGCTCTGCCATGATGGGCAGCAGAAAACACGTCTGTGGGGTGCAGGCAGATGCACTGGAAACTCGGGACAGCCAAGTCACACAGCAAATAGCTGCAGACTGAGGAATACCGAGCTCCCGGACGCTTTCCTCTCTGCTCAGAGCACCACTGAAAGGCTTGAGCTTCTGAAGCTGTTAATTAGCTCAAGTTATTCAGCCTGAAGGCAACAGAGAGTTGGGTGTTTATTCAATGGGAGCAGCATTAGGTCTGTTATTAGCAGCTCAAAACATCACAGAATGGATCAGGTTTTTTACAACCCACC
The DNA here is from genome assembly GCA_907165065.1 of Caprimulgus europaeus. The sequence goes on from OU015526.1 coordinate 82,839,788, forward strand.
ACATCTTGCTTCACCAACTGAGTAAGTACCAGAGCAAGATTAACTCCTGCTTTTCTCAAGAGCCCCCTATTTTGCAATTTGACTTGTCACTGATCTCATTTTACTGCTGTTGGGATGTTCCACGTGCTGCTCTCAGCTTCCTCTCTCTAGCTGAGAGCCATTGCTGTTGGAAGAGCTCCAGCAGAGCAGTCCCTGGCAGGATGGAGAGGGCTTCCCACAGCCCACCAAGAGAAAGCAGAGAAGGCACCACACCTGAGCAAGCTGCTGTTGGCATGCAGCTCTCAGCCCTGGGTAGCAGTAACGAAGGGAGCTCACCTACCCCTGGGAGCAAGTGAGAGAACCACCTGTGTGATGAACTTGAGCGGTCTCAGGAGAGAGGAAAGCAGCTCGGGCTGCTCAACAGCAGCATTTTGGGGTGAGGACAGAAGCAGAACTCCCTAAGTGCTGATAAAGCTCCTTGTGGGGGAGTTCCTGAGGACCTCACATATCCAAGAGTCTTTCCTAAACCTGTGTCCTCAAAACAACAATGCATTTGAGAAGTAGCTTAATTTGGAAGGAAAACACAACACAGCAACCTCAGCAATACAACATTTAAAGTCCATGAAGCTGCATCTGAGAAGAGGAAATTGTACCCATGAGCAAAGTGAACCCACAGCCCTACAGGCACCCAGGAACAGACTTCCCATTTTCTTTGGAGCTCCACATAAGTTCTGCTGTCATTTCCCCACACAGGCAGTGGATGACCGAGTGCTTTGCAGTGCTGAATACTGGCAGCATCAGCACCATCCCCTGGACTGCTGAAGCTCTCCTGCCTACACCTGATCTCTGATATTCTCATTTACCAAGCCTCAAGGATGGTGCAGCATCAGGGAGGCTGAGGTGCCACAGGTTCCCTCTGGGGCTGAAGGCAGCCCACAGCCACAGCTCTCCCTCACATTGCTCTGTTTCACTGGGATCACCCAAGAAGAGCTCTCAGGAGGCAGGTAGCCAAAGGTCAGCCTGAACAACCCAGATCCCAGGGCTATGATTTAGGCCTTGAATTCTCCTGCTGCCACACCAGCAGTTGGAAAGAGGAGAAAACTAAATCCTCATCCCCCTCTAGTTCTTTTTCAAAGGATCCCAGCTCTCAAGTGCCACACACACACACCTAAGGGTAGTTAGGGCATGTCCCTCAGAATGGTTTCCCTAATGGCAATCCATCAATGTGTAATTAGCCAAGGCCCAGGCAAGGGCTGCAGGGCCTTATTTTCTGCTCTTTTCAATCTTGCCATTAACTCCCATGAGACTCTGCACCAGGAGGGCCAGGACCTGTGCTCCCCCATCCAAGGCAGAGAGCAGAGGGACCTGCAGGAGACCTCACTTGTGGGCTTCTTTTGTATTTGCACTGTACCTCTCCCAGCAGATCCTGATCCTTGGCTGAATGCCCAAGCCTGGATGCAGGAACTATTGATACATACAATAAAAATGAAATAAAACCCCACATATTCACAATGAGTTCACAAATGGGATCTGATCTTGCAAAGAAATTAACTGAAATATGAATGTGGCATGAATCAACACACAAGAGAACTACTTGTGTGCATGGCTGTCCTTCAATGAAACCACAACAGGGCTTGTGGGATCACAGCCCATGTGTACATGGGCATGTTGCCCTCTATTGGCTGGTCCCTGAGCATGAGGCTGTTTCCATCCCTTGGGATAGCCAAGATCTGCAGGAAGGGTAAAACCCCAGCAGCCTCCCTTTTGGATCTGCAGCCCCTGTCTGAACTCCACAGCACATGTGATACTCAGAGAGAACAAGTAATCCCTCCTGGTTTGTACCTGGCAGCAAGGAGGCTCTTACAAATCTGATTTTGCTTGGATTTGTTAAAATTAAAAATGCCAGTGCTTGCCAGTTTTGGCTTTGGATACAGATGTTGGCTGCTGCCCTTTATGCCTCCATGCAGATTCCCACCAGGGAGCTGTTGAGGCTGAGACAGGGGCTGCAGGAAGGGCTTGGTTTCCTAACCCATGGCAGTCTCTCTTCAAGCCTGCTAGGGAAACGTGGAGAACAGCACGCTGAGCTTGTTGAACTGGGGTGGCCTTTGTGCTGCTGAGTGAATCCCCAGCAAGGGAAAAAAACAGAAAACACCAAACATCCCACCTTCTGTAAGAGGTAAAGATTTGGTAAAACAGAAGTGCTGGCTTGCCTCAAGGATTACAGTAAATATCATGCCATAAAAGTTCCTAAGGAGGTTCAGAAATTTCACACAATAGAGAGAGGGGACAAAAAAAAAAAAGACAAGTTAGTGTATGTTGGCAAGATCTGCCTGAGCCCTGCTCCGGCAGCAGCAGAGCCCCGAGTACAGCCTGGCTGGCAGCTACCCCTTTCCCCTCAAAGGCTGTTTTGCCCTGCCTTCCTCCTGCTTCTGCCAGAAGTAACCAGCATCCCACAGCCCAGGAGAAGAGCAGCACTTTAAAAAGCTGCAGGTGCAGGTGGCTTTGCCATCTCTGTGTACCCAACTAGCAGGCAATGGGTATATCCCACTTTTTAAGTGCTACACTACAGCAAACCCTTGAAGGCAAAGCCTAATCCGCTTACTCACTGTGCTGGGCTCAGGGAGCTTTTCAGCCTGCTTACTGAGTAAAACATCCTCGTGGTGAGCCCTGGTAGGCAGCTCTGCCTCCTCCTAACACCGCCAGAGTGTTATGGTAATGAAGTGCCTTTCATTCCTAGATCTCAAAGCACTTTTTAAATGTAATGAATTACGGTTTATGAGCTTATTCTAAGCATAGCTAATTAAAATAAACAGAGATGAAAAATTTTAAAGGTTTTTCTGAACAATAAATCAACAAAGACTTAATTTTTTTTTTCCTCCAGGGCATTAAATTATCCTTCTGTCCCTCATGCAAAAAAAAAAAAGAAGAAAAAAGTTGCTCAGACTTTTATCTTTCCTCATCACACTGTAATCACTTCTCTTCAGCCTCATTTCTCCCTCAGCTTTTTATTCAAAGAACTGAAGCAGTCTTTGCTCTGCCTGAAATTTTATTTAAAAAAAGGGAGGGGGAGGAGGGAAGGAATGGATGAAGGAGAAAAAAAATCCCCTTTCCTGACTAATACTAATAATACAGGTCAAAATGTCAGTCTATCTACAATTAAATGGAAAACAAAAAAGGTTTTCCCTTTTTCCCATGGCACAATGGCACTAGAATATAAATTACCAAGGAAGATGAAATAATACTTCAAAGCACATGGGGGAAAGGCAGCACCACGTTTACAAAGTGATTTCAACCTCAGGATGGAACACTGAGGCCAACAGTAACCCATGGACTTCAGGGGGTGGGGGTGAATAGTCTCCAACTCGCATGCAGGAGGATTTTAGGTCCCCACAGTCTGTGACCCCGTGATATGCTTTGTTCCACAAGGGCAGCTGCAGTTATCAACAGATGTTTCAGCAAGACATAATTGGTATCATCTCAGAACAGAGCCATCTACCTGGGGAGAAGGCATAATGCTGCCAGCGCTGCTCCGCTATTACAGCCACATTAATCTCCCATCTCGCCGCGCTCTCGCCGAGCTTCCTGCAGGTGTTGGTCCTGGGAGAGAGCAGACAAACGCTCCCAAGTTAGGGAGCGGTGCAGGCACTGGAAAGGAGGTCAACCTCTGCCATAAATTTCTGTCTGAGGCCACACACACCAAAGAAAAAGAAAATAAATACCCAAGAAGCAGCCGCTCCCTGTCCCCCCCACTGCTCACCATCAAGCAAACTCGGGATCCCCGCAACGTGGGCTGCTGGCGAGGGGACACAGGGGCTCTTCTGAGCTTCTCATGGCCCAGAGCTAGTCAAAGGAACTGTCACCCTCAAACAAAACTTGCTGGCCTTATTCTTTCTCTGAAGCAGGTGAAATCTCCTGGCCCCCTTGGGAGTTAACAGCAGTTGTGCAGCTGGGATTTCATCAAGGCCAGAACCCCTCTGTCCCAAACTGAACGTTTTCAGGCTGGACTGCTCCTTGCTCTGAGGAATGGAACTGTGTTGGCTTCAGACACACACCACATAAGCAAAAAAAAAACCAAAAACAAAATAAAACAAACAAATAAAACCCAAAACCCACCCCCAAAATAAACCACAAAAAACACCCCACCACCACTCACAAACCTCATCTTTACCTCTGTCCTGACAAAGGGATACTCATGAGCCTAGAGAAGACATTTCCCATTGAAAGGGAGGGAGTCCTCTCTGCTACAAGTCCTGTCTGACACGTGTCTGAGAAAATCAGACAAGCAAAACGCAACACAAGCTTCTTTTCTTGCCTCTTTCTAACTTTTAAGCTCATCACCTGACAGGAGAGCATCCCCAAGCACCACTTGGATCCTGCAACTCCTTACACAACCAATTATTCTTTAATCACAGAACTCAAATTCAACTCTGGCTTTTCCTGCCTAGGTTTTGGCCAGCTTTGGTCCTCAAAGGGATCCTGTCAGGTAATTTCCTTGCAAATATACAAGCAGGTGATGAAGTGTGCAAGCCCTACCTACTGAAGTGCGTAATCCTCACTGCCTCCCAGCAGTGCTGAGTCAAACAAGGTACAGTATTCTTTTCAAATTCATGGTTATTTTGAAACTTTCTGTAAACACTCAACATTTTAGTTTTATTAAAGTGACAGTTCTTCAGGAAGAGGTGAACAGTACCTTTGTGGAAAAAGAAACAGAACCTCCCTGTGAAACCAGAGGAACGGACAAAGCAAGTGCCCAAACTAGCGTGGGCTGAGGGCCAGAGTGAGCAGAACCAGCATAAATACAAAGTCACCACAGCAGGTTTCAACAAACAAGGTGGCTGCTCTGCAAGATGCTCCGTGCAGGGACAACCCCTCTGTACCCCAGGGCTCACTCCTAGACAAGGCAGAGCCAGCACCCTCTGCCCTGCAATGTCTCTGTCATTACTATCCAGGCACTTTTTTCCTTGCCACAGCTGCAGCCCAACACCTGGACACACTCAAAGCTATCATTTGAACCCATTTTATCTTCCCTGCACTGGGAGAGCACATGAAACTGCAGGTACCAGCCAGACCTCAAACCAACAGCCTGGAGTGGTGCTGCACACACACCCACCCACTGAACTACATGGTCAAGAGAGCAGAAGCCTGATCCCGAGGCAGAGCTCCCCCTGATCTCACAGCCTTAGCTTGGCAGCAGTGGCAGCAGAGGGCAGGACTCTCCTTCCCTTACAAGTGGTGACATGGAGATGAGCTGTCTCACAGGGAGGAGAAAAACCATGATTCACACATGTTGCTTGATAGCAACTTTAAAAAAATCAGAACTTAAATATAGTTTCTGTGTCCCTCTCTTGTCTGAGGAGCAAAACAAATCTGTGCTTTGGCCCTTTGGCCTTTGTGAGCAGCCCCATCCCAACAGACTTGCTCACCTCTGCTAGCCAAGCAGAAAAACAAGCCCCTGCACCCACAGGTGATACTTCCCACCAGGGTTCTGTGTAGCCTCAACACACCAGAGGGACATTCTACACAACAGGTAGGTAAACATCATACCAGCAAATCGGGGAGCCTTGTGCTGATCATATCTTGCAGGTTTGTTTTGTCTTCTGGGCTGAGCTCTTGTTTGTATTGCCACTTCTCTGGCACAAAGGGCCACTTCATTGCCTTGGCCTCCTCCAGAAGGGTCCTCAAGTCCTCAGGAAGCAAAGCTGAAAAGGTCAAAGAGCAGGTAAAGATATTGCAGTGGGTTCAGCCACCACACCTAGAGCACCTAAGCTGCAAAAAGCACACCTTCCCTCCCTCCCAGACCTTTCCCAGTTGCTCCCAGCTCTTAGCTCTTGCCACCAGCCCTGTCAGGAAGGAAGACAGCTCATCTGTCATCTGTTACCCTTGGCTGCTCTGCCCTCCAGGTAAGTGGGAGCCATCAGCCATTAAAAGGGCTTTTAGCTGGAAGTCACAGCGGCTCGTGGTTGGGTGGGCATGAAGAGATACTCCAAGACAGACAGGAGGAAACCTGTTCCCCTGTGTGAGGAGAGGACTCCTGGCAGAGCAAACAGGGCCAACAGCACAGAAGACCTGTCCCCCTTGCTCAGGGCTGGCTGGTGACAGGGGCAGAGTCAGCTTGAAAAGCCATGTGCAAACTGGGAGATAAACCCAGACCATATAAAACAATTAGACAAGATCTCATGGGATATAATGAACAAGCAGCACAAGCTCTTGAGAATCATTATTTGACTGATAATTCAGTAAAAAAACACCCAAACTTGTCCTGAGTCACTCTGCTCTCAACATGTTAGTGCCCACTGACGCCTCGCTAGGAGGTTCCCTGTTTGAAGTCAGTATTTTCTCTTAGCCAAGTAATTGACACCAGCTGAGGAGCTGTCCTGGGCTTCAGCATTTCTCCTGCAGTTTGCAACAGAAGTTAAAAAGAAGAGGAAAAGGTACCTTTTGGTTCCTATCCATATAGCCATCAGCTTCAGCTGGATCTCCAACCTGACCTGACTAAGGATACATCTGGAGCACACAGCTACAGAGCTGGGCTCGGATTTGTCCCTTTCTTTCAGCTGCAGGCCACATTTTAATTTGCCTTGCAACAGGGGTGAAGCTGCAGCCAAAGTGTGCTGTGCTAACCCCTCAGCCAGGCAGACTCTGGCCAATAAAAGTGGATTAACAAGGATTATTGACCAGATGGGGTTAATGGTGATCATCAGCTGCAGATCTAGCCCCCTCTGGCCATTAATCCCCAGGAAAAACCCTGCTCAGAGACCATGGTGGCTTTAACAAGGCCATGCAATAAATGGATGACTACATATTTTTTAATCAGCCCTTTATGGATGACTGCAGGAAATGCCCTACATGAAGCCTATTTCATGCCCATATCACAGTGCATTCACTGCAATGTTTTTTCCCAGGAAAAAGTGGGGAATGGGACATTTAGGGTCCCTTTTTCAAAAGCTCACCTTTAAAAAGGAATCATTTTTTTCCAACCCATGTTTTCTCACTTGTTGTTGCAGCTCTGGACATGCTCCCCTGCCCTTCTGAAGCGGTGTCTGGAGGGGCTCAGCCCTCCATGCCACAGCCAAGCAGCAGAGCCGGAGGGGAGAGGAGGTTGTGCTCCCACCCCCTCACCTCTCACTGCAGCATCAGTGCAGGAGCAGGGACACCACCTCATCACAACCAACACCAAGCCATGGACAGAGGGTTTTACCTCCCTGTGCAGAAGGGGGAAGACTGAGCTTCCCAAAGTCTTTTCTCAAGGAAGATGGGATGAAAGCAGTCACAGCAAGCACCTTACCCTATAGAATCCCAGAGGACTGACATTTTGGGGAGATATTTGGAGAAAGAAATAGGATGCTCACACAGACAACAGCTTTTGCCTCCTTCTCTACCTTCTGTCTTTCCCACATCAACTCACACTTATTAAATAACACTAAAACAGTAAGAAATTAGAGTGTCAGCAACTCTGAGAGTGACCAGTGGGATAACATGGACGTGGGTATTCTCTCTAAATCATAAAGTTATCACTGCTGTCCTCTTGTTCCTGTTTCCCACATCACCCTTAATTAAACCTTAATCTCCTCCTACCTGACACACTAAAGAACACAGAATATGGATAAGTTATTTAATAATGAACTTTCATTTTTTAAAGGGGCATCCTGAGCAGCCACTACTGCTAGGCTGGTTAGAAAAGGAAACCAGGGTCATGTTTTCAGGAGGATCTGGCAATCTAGGAGCCTTCAGTTATCTCTGGGGGTGGACACTGGCATAAACCCAGCAGGATACCACTTCGAGCCTTGCCGTGATGTCTACTTGTCACAGCATGGAAATAAACAGAATTACCATGTTAATGACAACAAAATGATGTCTATCACAAGAACATCCACTGTAACTACATCACTCAGCTGAGGAGCTCCTGTGAACAGTCCTGCAGCTTTCAGCTAAAATCCATCTCCCAGGACAAGAGTTGACTTCTGTAGCAGATAGCTGTTCTCACCGCAGGCAATACAAATTAATCAATCAAAGGCTGAACTGCCACAGAAGTTGATTAGAACAATTTCTAGCCCAAAAAGAAATAAAAAAACAATCCCAACCCACCAAACACCTGCTCTGCTCCCTCAACATCAGGATGGAACCCTCCTCTCCCCTCTCCTCGGCACTTACACCTATTTGGCTTTCAGTTCCTCCTGCTCTGATAAAGCTGGGGTGAACAAAGGCAGCCCTGAGAGGAGAGGGAGGTGAAGAAATCCCCTCTGCCTCTGCGCTGGGAGGGTCCCCCCAAAGCCCAGTGCTGCCTTCCCCGGGCAGAGAGCCCCAGCAATTATTAGTGTCACTGTCACCACCCTGCTGCTACTGGGTATTCTCCTTGCAGCCGATGGGAACAGGGCCCTCAGAAAAGCCCCAGCATCACTTCAGGCTCTGATCACCCATTTCCTGAAGCAGTTTACCTGAAGGACCATGTCTAATCAAGTGATTATAAGGGCACTGATTTACCTTATCTGGAACTAACCTGATTATTTCTTATACTTTGTGGTACTTAACAGGAGAAAAGTAGGGAGGAGGATGAGGGGGGAGGGAAAGTGCTACCTGATTAGGTGCTATTCCAAAGAGACAATAAAACTTAAAGGAATTTGTGATGAGGAAACAAAGTGCCCTTTGTTGAAAACAATAAAAAAAAAGAAGAGAAAAGTCTTCCAGTGTCCATAACAGAAACTTATACACCAGCCTCCACTGCAACCAGACTGAGGTGCTGCGGAAAAAGGCAGCTGACCTCCCAGCAAGAACAGGGACGGTCGGAAAAACAGATTCTCCGTGGCTCTGCACTCCCAGACAAAGGGTTTTACAGATCAAATTAACGTTATGGCCAAGTCCCTCTTGCACAGCAAAACTCAACGTTACCAACACTGACCTGCAAAACAGGCAGCACTGCAGATGCACTGTGCTAAGGAAAACCTGCCCAGAAATCCATTTTTTTTCCTAATGCTTTTGGGAAATTTCACCTTTATCCTTTACTCTGCTCTTCCACACTTGCTGAAGTTACTTTTCAGTGTGGCAGAAAGGAGTACATCACCTCCCTACCCTGTACCAAAAAGGTGCAATTCTAACAAGTTCAACAATCCAAGTGTGCTCTTTATTTCATGAATAAAAAATAGCTGTGTCACCCAAGTCATGCAGCCCTCTAAAAGCCTGAAGCTGGGGAAAGCTGAACTGAGTGCATTACACCCTTTCACGACTGACATTAACTGGATTTCCACTGGAATTAAGAAATACTATTTTTTAAAAATTTATTTATTTTTACAAACTACTCCCAAAGCACCACAGCAATACCAAAATTAATGCTGGTTTCCAGCAGGTAATGCCAACATTAAAACAAATGAAAACCCTTTTATTACAGCTTAAGCTAAATACTGCTTCCTCTCCTGGTTACTTATTCCAGCCATTAGCCAGCACGGGCTCTCCTTTCAAGAGGGATATTGCAAGGTTTTGGGTTTTTTCCTCTTTGGACACCACTTACAGAGGTCACACACATTTTACAAGATAAAGATTTAGGCAATGAGCTCTTTAATATATCAGGAGAAGCTGTCAAACAGAGAAGGCCCTCCCCCAGCTCCTATGAAAGGAGAGGAAATATGTGCCCTTGTTCAAAAGTTGCATCTTTTTTTCTTTTTTTTTTTTAATAACTGAAATGTATGTGCATCAGCAAACTTTTGGGCATTGTTCCTCCCAAACTGAACTGCTCCTTACAGCCTCATGTTTACTGAAGCCTAAAATTAGAACTGACAGCAATTCACTGCAACAAAGTGGACTTCTTTCCCTGCCTGCCTGTAGCCCACATCCCATTCACAGCCCCGAAATCCCGGCATCTCTTGACACTCATCTGCCAGGAGAAGAAAAATAGGGCAGGGCTGAGGACCAGTGGCTGCTGTCCTGGTGCTGCCACCTCTCCTGGGGACCTCACCTTGGCACTGCTGGTACTCCTGCTCATGCTCTGGGCCCGTGTCAGCCCTGGCAGACAGGAGGGCATCCAGAGCTCGCCTGCAGTCCTGCAGCAGCGCAGCCACGGCGTGGGGATTACTCATGAAGGCTGATCCCGCTCCTGGGCTGTGAGCTGGGTGTCCACCGTGATCAATTACTGAGGAGAAGATGTGGATTCTAAATGAAAAGGATCCCTTCAAGGCTGAGGTACCTGGCGAACAAAGGAGGGGGAAAATGATTAACTGAAGTATCATTAATTATCTGAAAGGCTCAAGCAGGGAGAAATAATGGGGGAAATAGATGAAAATACATGACAGCCTCAGAGGACTTGATTAGAGGAGTGTGTGGAATTACTGCAGGGTCTCAGTGACAAACTGTGTGAGGTGAACATCACCATGGTGTCAGAGAGAAAGGACAGGCTCTTCAACAGAGCTGAAACCCTGAGCAGGGAAGTGACTCTCCAGGCTGCTCCAAAGCCCTCTGCACCTGGGAGGCTCAGGCTGTGGCCCTACCCTCAGGAAGCTGCCTGGGTGCTGCTGAGCATCCCTCAGGGCTGGACCCACCAGCACCCACAGCTCAGGGCTGAGGAGATCAGCTGGAAGCAGCCTGGCACAGGCTCTGGATACAGGGTAAAGCAACTCACATGATGTGGGAGGTACCAACACCAAATCCTTCCAGTTACTACAATAATTTTGGGGGCAGTACCTAGGAGCAGAGGTCTGCCAGGATCTGCTTGGACTGTGTCTATCCAAGGCCAGCTCTCTGTACTTTCACTGCATTCATTACCTGCTGTAACTTTTCCCCTGCAAGTCCTTCAGGTGCTTCAGACATTGCCAATGGAAGAGCAGAAATAACCCTACCATTTCCATCCCAGGCATCTGGCTCTGTCTGAGACCAGCATCTGCCAAAACAGCCGAGCAGCTTTCGAAAATGAAGCACAAATCAAATAGTCTGGGTTTTTCTTCCACCAATTAGGTGCCCATAACTCTGAGAAAACTGCTCCCCGAGTTTGAAGCAATGTTATCAGAAACAGCCTTTGTGAAAACATTTCTAAAATTAGGGAAGCAGTAAGGCTAAGAAGGAGGAAGGAGAGTGCAAAGGAACACACACACAGGCTCTGCTGACGAGAAACACTTTACATTTTACAGCTAAATTTACATTTTTTCACTTACAGCTAAATTTCCAGACTTCTTTTTCATTCCCCTCCTTTCTTTTGCAGCTCTAGGATCGCTGGATCCCAGAGCTGGTGGCAGATAGCCTGTGTTCTCAACAGCACCGAGTAAGAGCAAGCTGCCAGATTGAAAAGCAGAGGGCAAAAGAGATGCACTCATGCGAAAGCAGAGAGGATCAGAGAGCCTGCCATGGAAGGGCAGGTGGAACAGGGCAAAAGATGGGATTCAGCAGCAAAGAGCCCCGAGGCAGGAGCTAGGCAGTGGGGTTGTGACTGATTCTGCAGACAAACATCAGAGAAAGAAGAAATTTTAACAGCAGTCATAAAAAGGAGACCGAGGACAGGAACACAGGCGTGTAGAAGCAACTGGAGAGCAGGGTGGGCCAGCAAAAGATGAGCTAGATGCAGAGCCACGGATACAAACTTGGGCAAGACTAACACTGTTAAATGCTCAATGTTTCCTAGCATCTGAGGCTCAGCTTTGTGACTGCAGCTGTGTTTTGCTGGTGCCAATTCTTTCTGTGCAACTCACACTGTGGAGTCAGCAGGGCTTCTTCCTTCTACTCCAGCTGCGCTCCGGAGCACGGCACGAAAAGGTCTTGGCGCAGTATTGAACCAGCGGCAAGAGCAGACTGCAGCCTTCACGTTCTGGAGGGTACAAACCATCCTCTAGTCAGAATTAGAATCACAGAATGCAATCACAAAGTATCTCGAGCTGGAAAGGATCCCTAAGGATCATCCAGTCCAACTCCCAGTGTAGGGAGTCCAGGAGGACAGCATCAGACTGCGATATCGAGGAGCTAGCTTCAGTTCTTAGGTCTGCTGGTGATGTCAAGTCCCATCACTGTGCCTCATTTCTCCTTGACACATGCAAGAGAGAAAGAGATGCCATCCAACATCAGGCCTGTTTGCTGGGCTTCTCAGTGGAGAGGCAGAAACCTCAGGTGCTGTGAAATCAAGTTTGACAGGGTCTGCGAGACGTCCACCATGTGAGCGAACAAAAAGCCCATGTAGTGCAAAAGTGCTCTGAGGAACAGCACAGGTTTCACTGCTGTGGTTGCAACCCTCAGTCAACCAATTCTGTGCTCAGAAAGCTGTTTAAAAATTAATCCCCCAGGAAAAACAATCAAATAAAACATCCCATACAGGTCAGGTTTCTTCTAACGAGAGCAGGTTCAAGTCTGCACTCAAGTTCAGTTCCCATTCCTCCAACAAAACACTGAGGTGGGATTTCTGCTGTTTTTCCTCCCTTTCATAGCACTGCCCAAGATGATATCTCCACCTTCCCACAGGGTTTGAGCCAGGTGAGCACAGCTGGGTGTTGATAATGGGGTGCTGGGATCAGCTCCTGCATGGCAAAGGGATGTCCCAGGCACAAGGTGCATTTAAGGGCTCTTGTCAGAGGCAAAAGGAGATGGGGCAGAGACAGGGCTGGAGACCCAGTTATGGAACGGTGCAAAGTCTACCCAGGAGACTGGGGCTGAACTATCTGTCACTGACAAAGACCATTCTAAACACACATCTGTGCCAACAGCACAAGGTCCCAGTCCACATCCTAGTTCACAAAGGTCCCCTCTCCCTAAGCACCTGCAGGTCAGCAAGGAGGGACAGCTGAACCTGGTGACAATGCCCAGGAAGCAGACTCCAGGGGAAAGCAGAGTCCTCTCCTCCTGCCCTGCCAGCTCCAGAAAAGCTGATCCAGTTGCTGCGTATCCATCAGGGAAAAGAAAAGCAGCCCCCTCTGCTCTCATCACACTCACACACCTATGCTAGTGTTGCCAGCTCTGGTAGCTGCGCTGACATCTGCTAATTGATTTATCTGATTACCCAGCCCTGTGGGAAGGAGTATGCAGCCGTCCCACGAGTGCCTGGCAGGTTGGGATGAAGCATCCCTGCCATCTGGCCCTAACTCCTTTCCTTGGTGTAATTGATTTCTCAAAGATCTCCTTTTCTGGGGAGTCCTCTGTGGTAAGCACTGAGCACACAGACAGGGATCTCAGTGAGCACTAGCCCAGGAGAGCAGAGGAGACTGATGCGGGAGCAGGCAGAAGCGCGAGGAGAAAGCCTGTGTTCGACCGCCGCCTCGCAGCCCTGCTCCATCCACGCTCATAAATGCAATTTTCTGTGAAGATGCACTAAAGCAAACAAGCACTGGGATACTGGTCCTTATAAAAAACCAACACAGCATGAAGAGCACCCAAAGGAGCTGATAGACACGCTCCAACTTACCTGTGTTTGTGTCCAGAGTTGAAAACCCAACCTGTGGCAAGGCAGCAGGGCTGCAGCCTGTTAGATCACGTTGGGTCTTTACTGTAAGCGGGAGGGCCCCGTGGCTTTGTGAGCCACACAGACTGCCAGGCTCACAAAGAACCCATGGGGCTTAGCAGGGAAGCTTAAATGAGTGTGGAAGCACAGCACTTGGCTTCCTAGGATTGTAAAGATTTAACTCACCGGGAAGCTACCACATCTATAACGGTGATATATGAACGTCAGCAAGCGAGAAGTGTTTCTTCAAGTACATTTCTCCAATGAACTGAATAAACAGCAAGGACAGTCAGGGTAATAAATAATGATTTACAACAGCAGCAACAAAGTGCTGGGACCATACAGAAAAGGCAATAAACTGTACATTAGTACTCAGAAGGAAGATGGCCTTTGGAGACTCATCACTAGGGGCAATGACTCGCATCATAAAATCAGCTTAAAATGCACCAAAGAGCTTGAAACTTCAGCAGCAGCCTTTACACAGATGCCACTGGGTCAGTTGTGCTTTGTGACAGCTGGAGCCTTGAGTGACAGCTGGGATGGGAGAATAACCCAGCACGCAGCTTACAGACCTGGGGCACACGCAGGACCTGAGGCTAAAGCCAAACAGCACAGCAAGCAAAAACTTGCAGAGGCCTTGAGAAGCCTCTCTCAGTGCTTACTGATTAGCAGGCTGATCAATTACTGCTAAATCCCAACAAACAGCACTTGAAGGAGCCCACAGTTCTGAAGTGATAAAACCTGCACCTTGATATCCTGCACAACTGCCTGGACACAGATGCTGTCTAAGGAGGCACTAACAAGTGCTGTATGTAGCTACTGCTTTCAAAACACACAATAAAACTAGTTTTGCATCAGATTGAGGACTTAAGCACTTTCTGGTGACAGGAAAGCTCCTTTACTCCAGCTTTGGGTACAGAGTGGTTTTTGAATGGTCAATGTAATTATTAGACACTTTAAAACAGAAATTATGAAAAAAAAAATCTGTACCATTTCTGTTTAGAGCATGGCTTAAAATAACTTCTTGCATCAATAACGATGAAAAAATAAATTACCAAGGTCTCAGGGGATGAAAAAGCATATTTCTGTGGTTGTCCTCTAATGGGAGCTGGGGTTCAGAACAAGGAGGGAGGGAGGGAGGAACTGGGTGGGCTACAGTGAAATGATCTCTTTAATAAGAAATGCGCCATACTGTGACATTTCAGAGCCCTTGGGCTAGAAGACCAAAAGATCTGTCAAGAGAAAGGAATTCCAAGTTTTCCTGTGGATAGAAGGAAGCCTGGGAGTCCATCTATAGCTAGTTTCAGACTGCAGTTAGCTTTGGAGGCTTGAAGAAAAAGAAGATGCAGTTGTTGCACACAAACCTGCAATACGGCAGCAGAGCAAGTGCTGGTTCCTCAGACACCATTGAGGAGATTGCCCACAGCACCATGGTCCTGAAACACAAATTAGGGATTGCCAGAGCTTTTCTCTCTGAAAATATATTATCCTAATTTTCAGCTTATTCAGGCTACCCTCCGGTTCCAGGGAGACTAATGAAGAGGAAGCAGAGACCTGATGAGTTCCATGTGGAGACTGCATTTATGGATTAATCCCAACAGGGAGCGAATAAACCTTATTCCCAGAGCTCCTGGCTGGGACTCAATCACAGAATGGGTAGTTATTTATGGCTGAGGCTGTTTTGACTTTCAAATAAACATTTTAATTATTGTAAGTGCTACACTAGAACTTAAAAATCTGAGCCCTGTTTTCATTTGGATGCCTCGCTCTCCTCCCTCCTAATCCCAGATGACTCCTGTCATTATGATACCATGCAAATAACACTGATTTTCATGCCTGTAACATTGGAGAGTGTTTGCCAAGGTAAAGCCCACAGGCCTGACAAACTAGAGAGAAGGAAGAAGGAAAAGGGAGGAAAATCCCTCCCAGCAGAGCCAGTATAAATGGAAAGGACACACTCAAACTACACTGGGTCTGAAACAAGCAGCGGTGCCCAACTCTGACACCCCACTGTGATCTTGTCAGCACACCCTGATCCACCATTGCCTGCTGCTCTTCTCTGCCTGCTCTTGTAGGAATTTTAATAATCCCAGTATTTAAGAGTGTTTCTTTTTTAATAGCTATTTTTCAATTCCATTATCTGCACCACTTGCACTTCTACCTTTGCTCTCTGGTCTCATTCCACAGGCTTTCCCCGTACACTTCAGCCACGCCAACCCCACATGGCAGGATATTTTGTGAGTGCTGGGGTAGGAATCCTTGCCTCTGAGCCTGTGAAATCCAGTTGCCTTGTTCCAATCAAGTAATTAACTGCCCGACAGGAAGAGGGCACACAGCAGCTTGTGATATACCGTGGCCTATCTACACATAGCTCTGCTCAAGTCAGTAAAGCCACAGTAATTTCTGAGGGAGCTTTTTAAGCTCTTGCTAAGTCAGGAGGACAGGGGTGAAATCACGAAGCAGAGGCAGTGTGGGATCTATTCTAGCTGCACCCCACCTTGCAGCTGGTCACATTCTGCTCTCATCTTCACTGAATTTGGTGGTATTTTGTCTCCCCTTGCTTTCTGTAAAGAGACAGAAAAAAATTGCACAAGATTATCCCTAGAAGAGCAACGGAGCGTTGAGGTCGGTACTTTTTCCTTCAGCAGGTAAGGGGAGCACACATATCCTAGGGCACCCTCAGCTGCTCTCCCTCCTGTGCAAAAGCCTTCTGGAGTCCTTCCCATCACCTGTGTCAAAAACCACAGGGCTCAACCTCATCTTCTGATGTGGCAGCTTGAGGGAGGGGCAGGGGGAAACACCACAACAGGAAAAGAAAACACACTTAGGATAATTCAGCAAAGGTTTCAGTGCTGAGTTAATACCATCTTCCACAGAAAGTAAACTCAGTTTCCTGGCTATTTCAGTGCATACATGCTTTTTATTTTCCTGGTTACCTTTCTTTTCAGTATGCGGAGGCTTGGCCACACAAAAGAGAAAAGATGGTTTAAAACAAAACAAAAAAAATCGATTTGCTGGAGGCTTTAGTTAGTTTCCTTCTCTGGCTTACAGATTAGATGTTTTCTTTTGGTAAAGCTGGACATACCAACTGTCATTGGCTGTATTAAAATAAGGAAGAACCTCAATCAAAAAGCCTCTCCTAAGGCAAGCTTTCTTGTTAATATGCACCAACATGAAAGGCTTTCTTTTCATCCTATACAACTACAGTGTGTGTAAATTGCAGGGGGGCTCATTGGCATAAATCTTGGCTGTGACCTCTGAGGTAAACTGGATTTACATTACTTTCTGACAAGAATTAAATGAAGGCCTTGTGGATATAGGAACAGCCTTCTAGACTGCAACAGATGGGCATGAATGTGCTCCCTAGGCAAACTATCAGTGACATCTGTGTCCTCCGAATTCTGGTGGTCTCAGCCAATTAGCAGGCAAAAGGGAGAGGGGAAAAAAAAAAGGCAAGAAAAGAAGCCAGCCTCTGCACAGCTACCCCAGTCAGAGCTGAAAAGTGGAGAAGGGCTTCTGTTGAGAAATGGGATCAAGAACAGCTTCCAGCAGCAAGGAGCTGGTGAGCTGGCTGAGGATAATACAGAGGTAACACTGCAGAAAAAGCTCAAGTAATTAGGCAGAACAGATAATAACATTAATTCAGAACAAACCCCAGCCTGAGCTAAGCCTGTGCAGGGCTGGTGTCATGGATTTACACTGCTATAGCAAACAACACAGCTGTGTCAGTCCTAAAAAGCAGAGGAGGGGGCAAAGTGAAGCCCACTAACACAGCTAGGACAAGCACTGCCAAAGCCCAGCTCTTGATCCACATACAAACCTTCCCCACATCCCACTCCAGCAGCAGTGCTGCAAACCAACCACCCAAAGAGAAACTCTTCTGATGGGAAGGGACCCATGAGGATCATCAAGCCCAGCTCTTAGCACGCCTCTGCGGGTGGATGGGGTCGGGTAAGCGGCAACTCAACAGCCACTGCACCTGCCTGCTCCAAAGCTGAGCTCAGTGCTTCGTGGAACAGCATTTAAGCTGCAAACAGAGCAGGAAAAGAACTTTTCTGGGGCTGTTTGTTAGAATGGAGCTTGTTAGAATGAAGTTTGGGATTTCTTAGTGCAGCACAGACACAAAACAGAGCTTCAGTAAAGTTACTGCTACTAAAAATAAGAGAAAGGAGCTCCAGAGCTTGACTTCAAAGCTACCCTTAATCAGAGGAGGTCGTTTGCCAGGACTTTTGCAGGAGCAGTCAGGGTGTAGGTCTCAGGGCAGTGGCAGGCAGGAGATGATGATCACCCCCAAAAAGCTGTATAAGCCAAAACCCCACAGCAACCCACATGGAGCTAGCAAAAGGGGGTACCAGGGAGGCAAAACTCATCACCAAGCTACGCACACTCTGCTTTGCTCAACGCCCACTGCCCGAGATCTGTGTTTTGAGGCTGTTCAGTTGTATCAGAGTGACCCAGACACACACCAAAATGTGCAATAACCCATTCCTTATGAAAATTCTTCTCTATCTTCCAGTTTTTCAGCAAGCTCTACTCCCAGCCCCACATCCCTGCCGTGGCAGGAGCAGGCAGGACCCCTGGCTACAGCCTGACCTGGGCACCAAACAAAAGCACCTGTTGTTTCACCCTGGTCATGACTTGTTGGAGAGGCCATTTGGGCTCTTTCCCCTCACCATTGCTATCTCATGTACTCCTCAGGGATGCAAAAACAGGCAATAATTGAGGGGCAGATCAATAAATTAAAAGTTCTTAAAGGAAAAAAAAAAGACATAATGAATTTGGTACAGCACATATTTTTAAGATCAAAGATGCCTTTGAAGTGACAAAGCCTTAATCCATAAACTACTGAAGCACTTCCTCTCTCCCCCAAACTACTTGTTGTCCAATAAAATGGAAGTTAAGGAAATTAGCTTTATCTGAAAATGGCTAAAAGAAGCCATCACCTAATGACAGCCTTGTCACAATGACAATTGGGGAAATTGTTAGGAAGGGGAGGCCGGACTACTGGAGGAATAAGCTTGCTGTTTGCTCTAATCTGGTCAGGCAGGCCCCACACAATTCCAGTCAGCTTGCTGTGTGAAACAGCTAAGTCTTTGTCAAAGTGAGCAGGGGCTGGAGAGACTTCTCTTTCATGAATATGTATCACCACCTTCCATGTCTACAGAGAAAAACCCTTCCCAACAGTGAAATAAAAAACCCCAAAACCAAAAAACCTATATACCACCATAAAAAATAAATCCCAGAACAACAAAATCCTCAGATATGGAGCTGTGCAGAGAGAAAAAAAACACCTATTAAGTAATGAAAGTGCCCACTTTGGAAATGGAGCCAGGAGGATCATCTTCCCCAAGGCTTCCTTTGGACTTTTATTCCCCAGCAGACTGGGATGAGGTACTTGAAGCCCTCACTTGTAAGCACACAAAGCACAGTGACCCATCGGGGTTTGTAGTGACTATGACTGCATTTTACAGGTAGCACTTGCCTGAATGTGCTGTGTGGGCACCAGAGCCCAGGCTGTGAACACACACAGCTGGGCTGGTGAGGGGGAACCTCACGTGAATGCCCTTTTCCTTGTGAGAGGAGGACAGCACCCACAGCAGAGCTAAATGCTTCCATGGACAGAGGTTTGAACATCCAGGCCAGGAGACAGCTTCACATCAGGGTAACAAGTTTCTTGTGACATTTACAAATACACTACATGAAAAATAAAGGTGATTCTGGGTTTGATAAGCTGCACACAGTGCATTAACAGAGCCAGCACATGGGTACCTTCACACACAGCCTGAGGCTTTCAGAACTGGCCAGCCATTTCCCAGTGCTCCCAGTTTTCTGAGTGGTGCTCATGACCTCCTGCAAACAAAACCCTTCACAACATCTCCAGTCAGACAGTTTGAATCACGGGCCTCCTGGAAGTTGGGGGGCTTTTTTTACACATATCCAATATTAAACTTCAAGCACAAAACTGAAATGGGAGACCCAAATCAGCCTACTGGACTGCCACGATCTGCACACTAGATCTTAATTGCCCATAAAGAGCTTCTGGTGATATTACAAACTTCAGTTTTTCTCCAAGTGCCAAACAGAATATGGCAGTTTTACTTCCAGCAGAGATATCAGGGCACAATGCTCAGTTTTGAGGTTTACAATATGATGCAATGTTTGCTGTAGACATTTCCATTTCATTAGCATATCCTACTTTCCATGAGCCCCAGCAATGAATGCTGTCCCTGATCTAAGGCTAATCCTCTTGAAAGAGCTACAGGCGATATTACATGTGGCCACAGCCACGGTGATGCCACAGCTGAATCACTTTGAAGCCTTCTGAACAGTGTTCCCTTGTGAGACCATACACAGAGCCATAAACCAGCGCTCCCTCTGCTGTGAAATCCCACTGTTTCCATCACCAAGAGCTTCTGTGAGGGACAGACCCTCCCTAGCTAGGCCCAAGGAAGGGGCTGCACCAAAGGGAAGAGAGACTGCTGCCTTCACCACCTCTCAACACCACGTTACAACCACAGCCTGTACAGCAACAGTGATACCAAACACCGTGTTTCTAACCATCATCAGACACCCACTGCTCCAAGGGAGGGTTGCCAGGACAATAAAAGGTAGAGATGAAGCAGGCACCTGCTTCCCTGGGCAAATCCTCTCTCTCAGTCCAGGGAGGCTTCTGAAATCCAGCAGGTTACAATGGTCACCCTGAAAGTCAACAGAACCCAGAGCCAAAGTGAGAGTATTTATTGCAACACGGTTCCCTCCTGTCGCCTCTTTCTGCCCCTATTCCACTTTAAGACCCCTCTCTGTGGAAAAGCTCACATTTATTTCAGTTCTGGTTTTTGGTCATTTAGTTTTAAGAAGCCAGCTAGAAAGCAAGAGCAAAACCCAGCTGATTCACTAGAAACTACAATTAAAGCCTACATCTGAGAAAAACAGTGTATTGTGCCAGTGAGCTCCACCACCAAAAGGTATCACAGGTAAGAGTAGTTTGGGGCAGGAGCATCTGTATCTAAAGAAAGAAAAAAGGGGTCATGTACCTCCAAAGCAGGCAGGACCTCTCACAGCTGGGTGCCCCTCAGTGCTATAAACTGAGATAATGGAATTGAGTTTTTATTGTCACACAAAGTGGAATCTTTAACACCTTAAATGCTATACAAATTCAAAGGTAAAAAAATGCTATATTCACCAGTGTGCTACCTATCAACAAGAGAGTTTATTTCATCTTTAACTCTTCAAAATAACTTTGTTTACTCACTGCTTTTGAAGGGAGCTGGAAAGGTTTGTCCTGTTCAGCCTGCACTGTACACATTACATTATCTCCACCGAAATGGTATCACTCCAGACAGAGCAAGCAGATGCCGTGGCTCTGTTAAAATCTTAGTCTTGGTGAAAGCAATATTTAAGCTCCTTGCTATCAAAACTCTACCTCATTCAAAATGTTGACAATCCAACACATTTAGAGTTATTACTGTATATACACCTAGGAGACAAGCCCACATCATCCCCCATGTGGTGAATGTAAGGAAATACAGATGGTGTTTTGGAGGCTATTCCAAAGCACACCCAAGTCATGAAGCTTCTGCTTTCAGCCAAACCACTTCACTGGAGTCTGTAACAACCATCACAGTTCTTACACTCCAACCTATTTACTTCAGATCGAGAGGAAACAGATTTTTCTCATGCAGCAAAGGGATTTTATCACTGTTAGAACCTTTAGCAGTTCCCACTACAGTATTTAAAATACTTGCCACTAGCCAGACTATGTCATTGTGATGCCTGTGATTACTGCTGCTATCAGGCCACTTTGAGAAAGTGCAGCTTCCTCAGTTTAGTCCTCTAGAAAAAGAAATAGCAAAGAGCAGAGCAGAGAGCATCACAATGAAATACAAGAGAGGGAGAAGGTACTCCCCTCTGCTGTAACCTTTGTAGGAAGCCTGGATTGTTGCTCCAGTTCTTGCCAAAAAGGCTGTCAGTCTCTTTCAGCTCACAGTGGATCAGCGATGTTACAAAGCTTGGTAAACCCTCACTCAATGGTTGCAATACACCAGTTCAATCCTTCTCTTGTTCACACCTTCAAGGTGAGATTTGATGTGAAAGATGGAGCTTCCTCCTCCTGGCATGCCCTCTGTCCTGCTGGGCTACTCACAGCAACACTGACTTCTCTGAAGCAGTCCTCAATGAGGTCTGGACTAGTACAGCTTGTGAATGACAAGGTTAAAAACTGAGATATCATGAGGATATCACAGGTCACATGCAGGAAGTCCACAGGGTTTCAGTAGGCAGGGAAAATTCACACATAAATTGCATCCTTCTAGGAAGCAATAACAGAAGGAAGAAGCTTATCTCTATGCCAAGTAGCTTATCTTCCTATTTTAAGAGAAGTTGTGGAACTCCACTTTTCATTTTAACAAGAAGCAAGCACCTGCTCCATGGCACTGAACCTCCCTTACTCTTACAGGAGCTTCTCTCCCACCAAGCTGCATGACCCTTCATCTAAAGACATAGCTGCCAATGAGAAGAGGCTCCAAGTCACAAGGAACACCTCCACCTCTTCCCAGTGTCCCTGCTGTGCTTTCTTTTTCTATCCCTGAATCTCTCCCAGTTATTCACAGAGAGGGCAGCCATCCTTTCACCAGAATCAGGAGGGAAATGCTGAGGACCCACTACCAAGCCTTGCTGTGTGATAGCAGAGAGATCACTCTGTGCCACCTCCCAGTCTCTTCCCCAGTGTTGATTTCCTTGCTGCCCTGTCACTGCATGGTTTCACTTGTCCTGTGAGTCGCTACACAGGGATCTAGTCCTGAGCAGCAAAAGCAGACTGGAGAGAAAGCAAAAACAAGGGCAGTGGTATGGATGAAAGGGAAAGAACCCAGACAGAGGGAGAAAAGCCCCAGAGAAAAAACAAAGGGTGGGGGGAGCAACAAAAGAGGGGAGGAAAAAAACAATCAGGAGTGTGGTAAGAGGGAAGAGCAACAGACAGCAACAGGGGCAGGAAGATGGAGGAGAAACTGAGATAGCAGACAGGCAAAAAGCAAAAGGAAGAAGCCAGAAGGGTTCAGGTGGAGGATCAAGGGCAGATTGAGATGTAGAAAGAAAAAGAAAATGAGCATTTGGAGAGTAGCATAAGCAAAGTCCATCTGGTAAGAAATAGTTCTCCTCAGCAGTCAAGGTAAACTTGCTCATCAGTTTATTGAGGTCAGATGAGATGGGAAATGGAAGAGCTCCTTTTCCTGAGTAAACAAGGAGCAAAGAGGTAAATAAACACAGAGGCAATCACTCTCTCTCTTCTTCCTTTGGAGACCTAGTCTGTGCTTCGTGGAGCCGAGCTGTTCTTGGCACTGGGATCCAGAACTTCAGCGAATGCTCCTCCTTCCCATGCATTTCCCCTCTCACATTCAGATCCAGCTGGATATTTTGCTTTATCTTTGGAATACACATGTCTTGAGAAGGGCCTATTTATTTTTGGTCTGAACACGAGGCACTTGGTGGCTGTATGGTAATAACTCATTGCAGAACCTAGCTATAGGTCACTGCATACTCTTATGCCTTTCCCAAACTCACTCTTGGAAGTTACCACTGCCATAATTACTGGGAACTTACAAGTACCACAACAGCTCTTGCAATAGCAAAATGAAGTTTCTGACTTTAAAAAAACCCACAACAAACTAACAAAAAAGAACCAACCCACACAACCAAACAAAAAACCCACAACGCACCCAAAAAACCCAAAGCAAAAGATAGTTCCCCATGTCTGGTCACACATTGCCACCTACTGGCTCCCAACCCTGTACCCTCAACAGCGCTGGGGGGGTTTGGACCAAGAACTGGGCTGTGAGGTGGAGAAAAGCAGCAGCAGGAAGGCACAAGCTGCTGTTTGAACCCAACACACCTTGCAAGTGTAGGCAGCAAAATTATGACACCCTAGCAGGGCCTATGCACAAATACATCCATCAGCTTGGATTTTATGGCTCTCAAGCAGCAAACTGCTCTCACCAACCTCTTCCTCTGTGACTCTGTACATCCCTGAATGAGAGAAGGATGATTTCAGGTCACCCCAGGAGAGCAAGCCCTGGAACAGGCAGAGGTAGAACTGCAGAACAGTAAAAGTCAGCAACACACAGAACACAAACCAGGGCACTACAGAGAAGAATGGGAGGGCACTTTGCTCACTGTGCTCATCACAGGCTTTCTGCCAGCCTTGCTACAGAGGCTGTGCTTCATGCTTCTCACACATGTGACATCAAAACACAAGCCTATTGCTCACGCCCCCCTGTAGCAAGGGGCCAAGCCTGCAGAAAATGGCATCTCTACACATTTGCCAAAAAAGCAAACCCCAAAGCTTTCCAATCCCCTGCAAGTATTTCAGTGGCAGAGTCTGCCAGAAGAAGTCTCACTAGGTCACAGCACTTGTGTCAGTACTCACACAATGACACCGCTGAGAAGCTGTCCCAGGGAGTGGGAAAGGTGGTTATCAAGAAAAGGGTCACCAGAAAACCATGGAAATCAGACTTGGACAACATTTACAAGTGCAGTCCCCCTTTACACCTGCTCCCATCCCATCACACAGCTGGCAAACATAAGCACTACCCTGGCATTATGACCAGCACATGTGAAATCTGGCCTTAGCAGGGAATGACAGAACTGTGGTGAAATCTCAGCACCACTGAAACTGGGCCAGACTGGCTGTTAATCCAAGAGGAAAAGGATACTTCCATCATGTTAATTTAAACAGCAGAGAGAAATGGAAAGTTTCAGACTGGTCCAAACTACTGCTGGTCTCGTATCTCACCTCAAACGTCTGCAGAATGGCTTTTTCAGAGTACTAGAGACAAAATCATACAGGACATGATTCCTGAGTATCCAAGAAAGGTTATCACAGCATTCCCAACTCCTGATCGCCCAGGCAGACCATTCACTGCACCACAGGCCACCAGAGCACTCAAATAAACCCTGAGGATGTTCTGGTGAGGTTCTTCAGCACAGGGAGAAAGCTCAGGAAGGAAGGTTTGACCCCAAGTCATTCAGAAAGAATTAGCTGGAACACAGATACCCAAAGCCAGTCCTCTCACTAAGCCAGAACACACTTCCTGTAACTCTTCTGACCTACCATGAACTCCTCTGAAAGAGAAACAAACATATTTGTCTCACTGACTCTCAGATTTGCAAAGCTGGTGACAGCTGAAAGCAATGCCAGAGTTCCCAGTATTTGTCCATTTGCCAGGTTTGCCTGTTTAGGCTCTGGAGTTGCCCAAACCTACTTGGTTAATGGTGACATCAGCTCCCCGGGCACAAGTCCTGGCAGCTTCCTCACCACGCAGCTCAGCTCAGCCCTACAAAGCTTTATGTGTTTACTTACAGTTTCACTTTTAACCAAAGAAATTTCAACTAAAATAAGAAGTTACTGTAATACAGGAATGAAATCTAGTAAACCACATAACCATTTTAGCAGGAAGATCACCAAAAAACCCCCACAAGCACAGAGTGCCCAATTTGGGTTTGTTTTTTTCACACTGGTGTAACCTGGAGCTGTTTTCCCCAAGCTGGCAGCCTTCCAACCAGTTCAAAACAGACAGAAAAGAAGCTGTAAATCCACTTCCTGTCCTCTCCTGTACGAAATCATGCCGAGCTGTGTCTAAACCACAAATTAATCAGGAATATGTGCTTAATATGAGGTTATTCAATCCTTGGAAAAAAGAAAGGGTACTTACACACCTCAATGGGTACAAGCCTCCAAATAATCCCATCAGAAAAGCTCTCTGGCATGGGGGAAGCAGGCTGTCACCACAACCCAAGGGCTGATGGGAACTTTAAACCTTCAGCAGATGCAATAAGCAGCAGGATTGCACAACTCTGGCTTTCCCAGAAGGCAGCAAAGTGCTTTTGTGTGAGCACACACACCCAGCCCTGCCCGCTGCAGGAAAGGCATGCTGCTGAGGAAAAACACTGGAAGAATCTGTTTTCCTTCTCTGCTTTTCAGCATGACTGCTTGCAAAACACAGTCCAGCTCCTTTTTCTCCTCGTGTAAAGGGAGAAGGGCATACACAGCAGGCATAATGCCCTGCCTACAGATAAAAGCTATTTTATGAGACTTGCAAAGAAAGTTATCAACCTGTGAGTAATTTACCTGTTTGTTGAATAAATAAAAGGAACCCTTAAATGAACAATAGTTTATATATGAACCCACACAGTGTTTCCCTGCCTGTGCCAAAGAGATCAAACCTATGGTACTTACCAAGGTGCAACACCTCACTAATCTCAACACCATACAAGCACAGGTAAGGGAGGACGCTGAGGAGCTGGGATTCACACTGAGACAAAATAGGTTTTTTCTGCTTTCTGTCTCTTGTTCTATGCTTGGGAATAATCTTGCTGAATAAGAAATATGAACCAGATCAAAGAGAGAATTGCTCATTTTTTTACCTAGCAGATGGCATGGCTGCCTCAGGATTTCTAGTAAAATTGAAAGTTTTGAGGTCAGCTGAGATCAACAGCCAAGGGAAGATTATTTCTTTTTTCCCAAGGCAGCACAATAAAACTGAACCACTGCTGCTTAAAGCAAATAAATGGGGTATTTTAAGATACCCAGTTAAGAACACCATCAGTCAACAGTTATGCTTACAAAGTGCTGATTACTACAGTGTTTTACTCTTCAAAGTGTTCACTCAGGGGTGAGGAACAGCAACACTGACAGGATTTTGTCTGGAGACTGAGCCTGCAAGACTCAGATCCTGGGGGATCGTATCCTGCACAGAATCACATCCTTGGCACGGTCCTGACCACTGCCCTAAGTTACTCACCAGCAGGAGATTTCTACATGCCCACAATAAACCCCAGCCAGAGCTATTTTGTTTAATTATGTTTTTTCAGTTTATTCACTGTAATAAACAAAGAGCTCGGTATCTTTCTCGGAAATACAACCGCAATTCCCCTTGCTGCCTCCGGGCAGCCCCGGGCCCCGCACCGCCCGCTCCCCCGCCTTCCCTCGCAGCCAGCCCCTGGCGGGAAGGGCCAGGGCAGGCAGGAAGGGCCCTGCCCCGGCTCCTCTCCGCACCGCCCTCCTCCCCGCCCCCGTACCGGGCAGCGGGAGGCCGCAGCAAGCCCAGCGCGGACCCTCGGCCGGCGCCCGGGACACGCTCCCCGCAGGACGGGAGGCGGCCGGAGGCGGGTGAGTGGGAGAACGGGCCGGGCTGAGGCGCGGGGGGACCGGGTTCTTCCAGGTCCCGATGAACAGGTGGTGGCTTTGGGGAGCTCTTGCCTGCCTTGTTAGACACCCAAATAGGAGCCCTGGGGTTCTCCAGTTTAGCATCCTTATTCTGAATGCTCTGTGTCATTCTCTCTCTAAAAATGGAGATCACGATGCACACAGAAGAGAAGGGAAGGTGGAAGAAGGGAAAAAAGCAAAGATCATGATTTGACTGAAACAGCAGTGCCCTGGGCTGCCTAAGCTACAATTGCAGGAGAAAACTGGATTTAAATATATATGGAGTTCTGAAATCTTTCTCCTGTCCACCACAACTGAGGAGGTAGAAATTCCTTTAGTATCTACCTGAAAGTATGTTCAGCCCAACCTCAGTAACCCTTCACGGCAGCCGAGCTGGGGGTGCCTGAGGGGGCCCACAAGCAGATCATGAATAGATAACAGGGGCTGTAGGAGCAGCTCAGATCCAGGTTCAACCAGTGCTGCTGAAGCCATCAGTGAACCTTCTTCCCCTTTTTCCATTAATCAATGTAGCTGTTGGTCAAATTGATAAACATGAATAAAGCCACCACGTTGCACTGATCTGATACACAGCTGCATGCACTGCAGACTCCTCCAGAGGTATTTCTTATGTCACTGTATTCTGCCCAGTCCTGATGCATTTCAGGATCCAATTAAGGAAGATAAAGCCCAAATCTCAAGACTGAAATCTCTCTATAGGCTGATCAGTGAATTACATGACACACAGCTATAGCACCATGCCCTGTGCTTGGAGTTTGTGTACCATGCTATCCTTCAGTCTTAAAAACCCACCACTGAACTGCAGTGATGATTCACCTACCCATAAAAAACACAGATTAAATTGTAAGCTGCTGTTCAGTGTTGTTCACTGACTAGAGCTGGTGAGAGAGCTCAGGATAGGTGTGTGACATGTCAGGAAATGACTGCAATCTAGGAGAAACACAACAACCATCTGTGTTACATGATTCCAGGTAAATGGATGCTCACATCTTTTCCTGGTGAGTAACTGAGACCTCATTCTCTGGTTCCTGTTTTAAGTACCTAGCCTGTTCCTGCTCCAGACTTGAGTTTCACTGCAGGACAACACTGACCTCACAGGTATCAAGGGCCAGATCACAGTATTTCCTCACGTGTCTCAAAGATTATATTGGGATTCACTGCAGTCACTCTGACTTTGGAACAGAATTTAGTTAATAAGCAATTATCTCCATTGCATTTGATAAGCTTGGGGAAAAAACCCACAAAACACTCAACTAAAATTTATTTGTTGTTTTTAATGCCTAGTTAAGTACTTCTGCAGTAGATAGCTGGGATTTTCCAATAGGCAACAGGGAAATGCCCAGAGTGGGTGACAGTTCTTCCTTGAGGTCTTGCTGATATTCAAGCTTTTGCATTCATTTTTTGTTTCATACATGAGGCAAATTCTGACTGAAAAGCCAAAAGAGCGCTTGAGACAAAGCTCAAGCCTTACTGCCGCTACTGCACTTGTAAAATGCTGCGATTTTACTTCTGCCTTGTAGTTCTGAGGAGGACTCATTTCATCATGACCACTTTTGGAGAAGCAGAAACTGAAGAGACAGTAACATGTCTCCACCTGACCTTTTACCATCCCTACCAAGACAACAAGATGGTGTTCCGAGGCTTGAATTTCCAGCAGCGAGAACAGGTCAGGGCAGATGAAGTGGCCAGGTTTGGGCGGGATTCCAGCGCCTGCCATTACAAGTTAATGGACACTCGGGTTTCTCGGGTTCAGTTCTCACTGCAGTTTTACAGGAAACTCAACAGCTCAGAGGTTTCCTTTGAGATCAAGAACATGAGCAAGAAAACAAAACTGATGGTGGACCAAACAGAACTGGGTTACTTAAACAAAGTCGACCTGCCTTGGAAGTGCATCATTTGTTTTGGGGACTACCAGATTTTAGCAGAGGTTCAGGAAGGGGAGTCCATGGATTATTTTGAGACTCACTTACACTTGGCTGAAGTGCCAATCTTACAAGAAAGATACCTGCCATCACTGCAGCCTGTACCAGAGAACTGCCTTTCTTCCTCCTCATTTCCTTCCCAAGGCAAAAGCCCCACAGAGATGGATGAAAACGAGTCATGGTAGTGGGGAGAAGGAGCTGGATCAGATTTTGATCATTTGAAACCTTCTGGAATTGAAGGCTGTCACCTCAGTTTGCTGTTCTCTATGGTGTTCACCACTGCACATCCACCTTTTTACATGTTGGTTTCAGCAGAGGCCCAGCAGAACAGACTTGGTCAACAGAAACAGATTCCTGCCACTGCATTCACCTGGGTGTCTGTGCTCTGACCACTGCTGTTTGCCACAAACATTGCAGGCAGCTCAAATCCATTGCAGCAGAGTCAATTAAACAACTGTGACCACATGCCTTGAAGGAACACTTATCAGGCATTAATGCAGAGCATGCAGAACACTGCTGCAGCCCCAGCCCCAGCCCCAGCCACGTAGGGATGTGATGTCTTGCTGCATTTGTCAACACTTTGTGCTTTGCTTTTGATGTGAATTCCCAGCAGCAGTTTCAAACCTGGGCTGTAACTTGGCAGATTTTGCTGCTTAGGAACACTTTGTCAGCAGTCTTTTTCATGTTTTTATTAACTCTACAAAGGTTTTTTTCTATTTTTAAAATGATTTAAAACACTTATTTTTTGCAAGTTAACTACTTAGGCTTATGAGTGGAAAAAAAACATGTAGTGTCAGTGATGATGGTATGTAAAAACCCCGATAAATTTTGTAATTAAAGCATTTAGTCACCTAGTAAGGATTTGCTGTCTTCTAAAACTACAATCTGAAAGTTCTTACAGTGAATAAAATTATTTCCAGGACAAACCAGACAATAAATTATCCCTTTCACTTTTCTGGGCTTTCTAAAGTGGCATTACTCCAAGGTAAGAGTTTACTACAATACTTTCAGCAAGTTTTTTTACCTCCTCCACTCACTGCAAGCTCTCTTACAATTTTGTTTTTATTTGAGTATTTCTCAGGTTATTTCAGGTAAGTTTTTCTTTGCTAAGGGCTCAGCTTTTCATTGGCACTTGTTTTTTTGCAAGTATTTCAGCATGTTTGAAAAACACACTGGAAAGAATCAGAACAGACTGTACAGAAGAATTCTCCCTCTTATCATCCCTAACCATTAGGGTGCCTTTCAGCATTAATCATTACAAGGACACCAGAATTACACCTGAGGGGAGGACAGCTGAATTACAGAATGTAACCTGAGATCAAGGCCAACCACCATAAGCAAGAGAAAGTCACGGGATCAGCAGTGAAACTCAAACACAGGCTTCAACGGGATTGTTTGTCTACTCATCTCACCCTTGCCAAAAATACCTTGTTCCCACATTTTCTCCTCTCTGAACTAAGCTCTGATAATTAACTTTTACAGTCCTTGGCATAGATGTGCAGTTCAGCCAGCATCTTGGCATCAGTGCCTGTCACACACCCAGCTCCTCAGCTTAAAGCAAACCTGAGCAGGAATTACCCCTCACCAGATATGGTTCTACTGGTTGCAGACTTCCAGTAGTTGTTGGCTGCTCAGCTTTTGCAAGCTTTTAACCTGAGCCTTCCTACCCTTTAGTTAAGACAGCGTGGTCAGTACCTGCAAACACAGGCTGTCTAGAAAAAGAGAGCAAGCTGCAAACATAATGTGGAACAAGTTCTTACATAGAAAAGCTTTTCCATTAAATCAGCCTCATAAAATGCATGGGATTTCTGACATGCACTGGTTTGGCTGACATGTGAGGCAGGAGGGAGTGTTAATTTTGCTTTCCTAGCAAACAGTTCTCTTCCTATTAGTGCTCCTAAGGTATTACAGATGGCACACAAGTTCTTGTTCCATACTGCTTTATACTAATACTACTACCAATACTTTTGCTAGTACCATCACTAACAGCATTGTTATCCAGTTTCTATTCACTTGATCCTATCAAACAGGATATCAACCTGCAGCACTATTATTAATTGCTTACACTATCTGGAATATTATCTAAAGAAAGAGCAACAACTCCAATCTCAAATTTTCACGTGCAATCTATTAACAAAGTGTCTACAAGGAGTACTTACCCAAGGAAAGTCTTCCATCTGGTCTGCAGAGCTCAGAGGGCTGCATCCTGTGTACCAAAGGGCTTTATGGATATCCACACATCTAGAGCAGAGCATTCCTTAGGCACATCTCCAGGAGCAAACCTCAGGAATGGAAAATAAACACCAGAAAATTAGTGGCTTTCCAACACTAATAATTAATACAACCATATTAACCTGGGATAAAAATTAACCCCAAAATACACACTGAAAGTGAATCCTCTCCTAGGAAGATCCTATATCACTGTGTTGATTTGACCAGCAGAAGTTAGCCTGAAGAGTTGTTTTAGTACAGGCATACCAGAACATACTTTATGAGCCAGAAACAGATTCTGCTTCTGCCTGCCCCCACCCTGAGGCTGCCTATACTAACAATTTAATTGTGAGAAATACACACACACAAAGGCAGCTGACATCTCTCATAAGTCTTTTTGCTCAGCTATCCTAGTATTCACCACCACAGAATACTATAAGACAATGCTGAAACACCAATATTATGCTTAACTCTCAACAGGCTTGTCCAAATAGTCATGTCACATGATTTTATATTTGATGATGGCTCAATTTCAATATAGAAATGTACTTATAACTGGTGGATGAACAACTTGGTAAAACACTTCTCTGGAATTAAAAATACTTCCCTATTAAAACCACCAAATTATCTATATACAGGCTAAGTCAACTGAAATGAAGACATGAAGACAGAGAAGCTGCTGGCACAACAAGGAAGGTTATCTTACCTTTGGAGGGATGACAGTACAGCTGCTCTTTTGCAACAGAAGGGTTCCACACACCAAGCTCCTCAGGTCCTCCATTACTGCAGCTTGTTAGAGCTCCCCTTTGAAAGCAACAGGTCTCAAGAAGGGATGCTGGGGAATTCAGTAGTTAAAGACACAGCTAATTATTTATTAAAACTTCCCTTGGTTAGCAGATACATAGGTAATTTTGGGTAACATTTCAACAACTCATCTTCACACACTGCTTTCACCATGTATGACATGGCAGCCACAAAGCCAGCAACAGACAGAACTTTGCCAAACACAGGACTGCCTGTGAATTTTAATGACTTCAATTTGTCCAGATACCCATTTTACAGTACTGTTGAATTGTTTCACTTGGGAACTGCTTATAAATCTTTATATATCTTAATATTTCCACCAATATTGACCATAATTTCTGAAGTCACTCAGTGTGGTGCACTGAATTCTGACAAGCAGAACACTATTAACCATGGCTCCAGGAGATGCCAGTCACAGGAAAAGCCTTCTGCTGGAGTCAGTTTCCTTCTTCCTAACTGCTTGTCCATGCTACAAGCAGAACTACCAGCTAGTTCACTTCCTCAGAGCATGGTGAGGACAAGTTAACCACATGTTCACTGGTCAGAAAAAGTAGTGACTGCTGCAGGGCAAGGTACAGTATCTATAGGTAAAAACCATGTTATTGGCATGTTGGGCCAGTTGCCTTCTTTTCCATGGGAATGTATTATACAACTGAACATTCAGGAGAGGTTACACAGGAGCAGCTTATGCCAAACCAAAAATAGACATTTGGTGTGTACAAGTTTTTAAAGCTTACTACAGGCATTGCAAATGTAAATAACTACATTAAAATATTTCCAGTGACATAGCTACAATTTAAATTAAGAAATGGAATGTTTTCAACAAGATTCATCTGTTCATTACTGTTGATCTTTGTACATATTTAGTCCAAGTGTGCAGCATTTTTGTCCAAATTAACAAAGAAGAGCATGCTGTAGTGACCCTAATATTACATATAGGCTCAGATGATCTACAACAGCACCCCAGCTGTCACCCACAAATTCAGTTCCAATGATGACACAGGTTTACTGCTTCCCTGAGTGGTGCTTTTGCCCCACAACGGTGAAGTTACACCCATTTCCCCTTTTTCCAGGGAAAAACAAGACAGCCACACCAAGTAACTGTAGAGTAGAATGGCTTTACTGAAACTTTGAGGAAAGTTGGAGATCTACATGTGTTCTGCATGCTCTCTTCACTGAACTTGTTTTTTCTTCCAATTATAACTGAAATGCCATGGGAGAGCACACAATATATGACACCAGATTTGCAGTAACTGAACACCTCCTTGAATTTCAGTCTGTGTTAGCAGTATTAACCACCCAGTTTCGAGGCACAGGAAAGCTAAAAGCACTTAAAAACACTGGGGTTTTTTAACTTCAACTTTTTTTCATTTTCTTTTAAAAAATGCAGTTATAGGAACTCAGTCTTTAGATCCTTGTTCTTCCCACTCAGGAGCAGAGCATGCATCTCTGCCCCAGTTAGCTTATGTCAGAATGTTCCTTTTCAATAACTGTTCCAGTTGAGTTGAATTTTAAGTTCTCCTCAACCAAAGAATTTTAAGGACCATGCAGTAACACATGGTGGTCTGTTAAGGGCAGGGCAATCAAGGCTTTGGTCCTCTCAGTTCTCCACTAGCTACTTGTTAAAATTTCCAGTTTGATGCATTAAAAAAATGATAGTTTTTTTATCTAGCACACACTTACTAAGTCTGGCATATTATACAGGGCAATATCTTACCTAACCCAACAATTTAAACTATGTTTATTGAGGTTAACTGTGATTAGCATAAAGTAATAAAAAAATGGAAAGAAGAGAAAATTAGGCTAGGAAGACTCTAAGCTCAACAGGGAAAAACTGCAATTTACCAAGTGTGAAGTGTGTTTTGCAGCTGGCCAAATACACCCTCTAAACAGCTAAACAAGTCAAAAAGCACATATTGGAAATAATTTTTTAAACGTACTTTTTCTATATTCAAGTATTAGATACATGAAGTAAGACAGTTTCTGAGATAAGTGGTAGGCCAATGATGAATTTTAAAAACCAAATCAGTAGAAACATCACCCAGAAAAAAAAAAGGCTAGTTAAAATATAGATATGGCAAGCTATGAAGCTTAAATTAGTGCAGGTAATTTTACATTAAACCCAGATATCCAGAAATATACACAATAGAAGCATCCCAGTTTCCATAAAAGTTGAGAAGGTAGATGATAAAATTGCACTTAATTCTGAGTTAATTCAGACAGCAAGTCACTCCCACTCCTTGCCCATCCGTTGAGAAGAAAAAGCCAACCAGGTTATAAGAGAGCAAACTGGTTTGGTACATTCTATTCCTCTTGTCAGCAGACATCCACAAAGCAGGGCCACAGCTCACTATCTGTCCTGGTGCTCAGAATCCGATATCCTTACACCTGGAGCCGACAGATCTACCACAGGGTTTACAAACCCGGCGTACTCCGAGTTGCCGTTGTCATCCATTTCAGCGCTCACAAAGTCGTTCTCCCACTCCAGCCCGTTGGAGTCGTCAGAGGCTGAAGCTGGGTTACTCCCTGGCTTCCTGCTGTTCAGCTTCAGGGCTGCCCTCAGTATATCTTCTTCTGTTTTGGAGCGTTCTCTCAGCGGGATCATTCTGTTCATGCCTGTGATTTAAGACATTTTATGAGACTAACTTAGTTTTGAGTAAGTGCCTTTACATTTGTTTTAGAATATCAGCCAGAATCCTTTGGAGATCCAGACTCTGGTAATTCCACTCCTCAGCATCACCTTATCTTCTCTACTATGGTGGTGGTGTTCACATTAATCCATAGTTTGCAGGAAGTTGTGGCCCAAACAAACTCAACAGCCACTGATGATGTTTGTTTTATTGGACAATGTAAAGTTGGACAAACACCACAGTGAAATAACTCACTAGCAGTGTTTATTTCTCCTACACATGCAGCCTGCTGCCCTGCATTATGGGCACATAAATATCAGATCTTTGGTACTGTGCCATTTCCACAAAGACCCAACATTTAGGGAACCCTGCAATATCCCTGTAGCTTACTGACAAACAAAAACCAATTTAAACAGCTGTTAAGTTTAAGAGAGATATCAGGTACATTTGTCCAGGAAAGGTCTTCAGTTGGTCTGGAAAGGTTTCTTTAATTTCACACAAAATAAGGCAAGACAGTGGTCAGAACAGTGCACAGACATGCTATCAACTTTGTCCCTAATTGCCTTTCTCATGGTTTATTATCAAAACCCTCCCACACCACTGCGACAGAAAAAGGGAAGGATTTACAGTACCCACTGGACTCCTTGTACAATCCTAAATAGACTTTAAAAATTAGTATTAACTAGCTAACTAATTAATTATATTTTAATAGTTACATATTTTAATTGAGACAACTCTTGGCAGGCAGGGGGAGCCACAGGAAATCTCCCTTCAGACCCAAATGACAGATACCATGTTTACACTTCATGTTTCATGGGTCTTACAAAAGATAGCTATGTTTAACTTGATTATTCCTTTGGTACCAATGGCTCACTGAAGCCTTCATCCACCTCAAGAAAGGCAGCCAAAAATAGCAATACAACATTAGTACTACAAGTGTATTATCTGTACATGACACCAAAGAAAGAAAACAATCACTGTATTAAAAAAAAAAAATCTTTATTTAATCTAGGACAGTTACCACTTCTATTTTCTCCTATTTGCACCTTTTGTCTCTTTGTATTTAAAAACCTCTTTATGAACTATAACATTGCAGGGCACAAACTATGCATTTGTGTGCTCAAGCAGCTCCAATCCACAACCCCATCTCAGCACAACCATGACATGATGACAAAGCACTACCATCAGTAGTGCAGAGTCATGCCTAGTTCAGGATCCAGGCATTTCCTGTCCTTGTTTGGCAGCTCTGCAGTTAAGCAACATCATCTTTTGTTTTATTTGTGGGGGTTTTTCTTTTGTTTGGTGTTTTTTTAAGCTAATACCCTTTCAAAACACTGGTTCTTCTCTTTGTTTTCAGCCCCCTCACAACTTTGCCTACTAACAGTAACAATGTGTGACCAGACCATGAATAAATAATCCTGATAACTAAATCCACACACATGCTCTCAACTTCTTTGGAGTTGCTCAGTCTTCACAGTAGATTTTGCCAGCACACACAGTAATTCAAACTCTTATCCCATGCAATCAGTCAGCCCCTTTGGGGAGATGGTTTGAGTACATTTAAGTTGGGCCAGATCTACCAAGAATGTGTTAAAAACCACTCCAAGTCATTGCACTACTGACTAGTACCTCTTTCAGATAATCACATCCCTTCCTTTGCAGCCACAGAAACAAGTTACCTTCTCAAGCATAAGCAAGCTTCCACAGGTTATCTTACCATCTCCTCTGCTCAAGGTGTGAGGCTCCTAGAGATAAGAGAGGCACTGACAAAAAATACTAACTCTAGAAAATTATTCCTCTTTGTAGGGTACAAGTTAGTTGGAATCTGAAATGGAACCATGCAGTAATTTTGATCTGGTTTTAGGCAGCTTTTGGCACTCAGTACTTACAATTTACTTACCTCAAAACTAAATGTAAGCTTCTAGCTAAGTCAATAGCACAGTGATCAAAGAACTATGACAGCAAACGTCACAGGTTGTTAATTCTAGACACAGAATGCCATTTCCCAATGACAAGAATATGTATTCAGCAAGATCCTCAACCAGTCAAATCAACAAGATAATTCTGCACACAGGTATGCCTGGTTAAGACTGAATCTTACTTTCACCTGGCTTTCAATAGTTACTTAGATATTACATTAAGCTAACACATAAAAGCAGGGAGACAACTCAACCTGTAAAAAAGCAAAGAACACCATCTTGCCATTTCTTAAGCACAGTGTGGAAAACTGAGTTCTCAGAATACTGTTACTGCTCTGGTGCTAATTCCTGTCACTGTAAAATCCAGTGTATGCCAATGTTTGTGATCCTGCCCTAGCTTTAGCTGCTCTACAACACCAATAATTTGCACACACTAGCTAAAAAAAGATGCTGGATGTTCTAGGTAAATCTACCCAAGCTATATCTTTCAAAACAGGTTTCTGAATTAGATATTTCAGTGCTCTTGACAGTGCTACAAGTAATTATACACAGACTGTCATAAACTGTCTTACAGCACAGAAAAGATCTGCTACGCATTGGCTAAAAGAAATCCTAGTTGATTTCTGGTGAGCTTTTCAGGAGTCAAGGTCTCAAAACTTAGGGTTAAATTGGAAACCAAGACAAGAGCTTTTTCAGATTTACTGGATATGACAGAAAGACATGTAACAAACAGCAGCAGCAATTAGGATAGTTGGGATACTCACCTGGAATGCAGACCTAAGTCTCCAGTACAAGTTACAAGAACAATAATTAAGGTTTAAAAAAATCAATGCTTCCCAAAACACCTCAGAGCCTTCTGACCAACTTCTACATTTTAAAACCAACAACAAGCTATTGCTTCTGCTGCTGGCTCACAAGAGGGCAGCATTTCTTTACCATCAGGTTTTTGTGAGTTTACAAGAGTCAGTTCCACAAAATGCAGGAAAAGACACTTACTAAATGATCCAAAGAAAGGAATTTGTATGAGACAACCACGTTTATCAAAATAAGCCATTTTCTAGGTGAAAATTTCCAGTTTAATCATTACACACTTGACAGAAATCCCATCACAATTAAGTCTCAAACCACCTACTGAAAACAACAAATTTAATATCAACAGTTTAACTGTCAGCAATTTTAACCTGCCAGCTCAAAAGGAAACTGAACAGTAGAAGAAATACCTTCTTCATCTTCCCACTCCAAATCTAATGAAGTGCTGTCATCATTTCCACTTGTCGACTTGGTTTTGGTCATTAAGTCACAACTGCTCTCTGTGTTGGGTGTCAGCACTGTAGCATCAGATGAAAGTCCTATAGAAAAAAACATTTTTAGTTTTAAAACATACTTGAAATTGCAGTTCAATGTGCAAAACTAAGCTTTCAACTAGAATATTTTCAATATTATGCTCTGTGGCCTTAAAACCTCAGGAACATTTGAAAAAGCATTTAATCCATCATTTCAAAGATTATACAGTAGCTTTTTAATAGTCAACATGATGAAGATATAACAAAACATTTAGCAATACCATCTAATTAGAACTACAGAGGCATTTAGTAAGCTGTAAGCAGGACTTGTGTGAACACTTGCAGAAAACAAAACCACAAGCCAACCCTCCCCACAAAAGACCCCAAACTACAGGCAGTGTTACCCAAGAGTTACCATCAGTCCCTCAACTTCTTAGTGACTACCACATAGTGTCATCAAATGTTATGGATATAAGTTCACAAAATTGCTTTCCACTAAATAGTTAGTGGAATTTTAAAAGACAGGCAACTGAATTCTCTCTAGCACTTCATTAGAAAAAAGTTAATCTTATTTTGCTAAGAGATGATGACAAAAGCCCTACACAGACATCTTGACTACACGGTTAGGTTTTAGAAGAAAAGGTCACTGCATTGATGGTGCTTCCACAAAGACAGCTGGAAAGACTTAGTAAAATAAAATCCACACTCAGGACTTGATTGCTTACAGAACTTGCTTTTGAGAACTGTAATGCCTGTAGCACAAGTCAGGTACACTCTGGTTTTTGAGTACTTGAAGCATTAGGGATTAGATAGGAAAGTAAGTTTCTATCAGATTTTTTTGTACAGATATAATAATACATATTTTATATACATACAAAATTAACTTTAAGATGTTTATCTCAGAAAAAGAAATAGCACTCTGTGCTCCTCAGAGTCACTTTAATATTTTAAGACATGCATAAGACAGGGAAGACTTACTACTACTTCGAAAAGCTTCATACTGGAACTTGGTATTTCTTAAGAAAGAATCAATGTCTTCCTCTGCCACAGAACTGCAACAACAATGCACACATGGTTTTTAGCTTTATAAACCCCTCAGGATGCCACAAAAGATACCTTAATCCACATGTTCCCCAGGTTCTATGCTACAAAGCACATAAACCTTTAACTAAAATATTTATCAAGTTATCTTCAAAATGCTTTTCCACTCCTGCTCATTACATCCCCACCCAGTCAGAGCTTCTGCTCTATTTTTAGTAGTATTTTCAGGTAAAATTGAATTAACTTCTTTCACAAACTAACTCTTCGCCTCTCATGTCACTTGAAGTAATGTCTCTAATTTTTAATTCAATCTTTAACTAATGAATTCAAACCCTGCTACTACACCCATTTTTCTCTAAAATCTGGCTAGTTCCAGATTTTACTCACACTCAAGCCCTAAAACCTCAGTTTTCACAGCTCCTTTTCTAACTGTGCTTTCCTAACTGAAAAGCCCTCCTACCCTCATTCTCTCCCATTCAAGAACTGCAAAGGAAAACCATTCTGACTTGGAAATGTTGCCTACATGAGATTTGAAAATCCTATGGCTTTCTTTTTTGTGATGGGAAGATGAAGAACAGGAGTAAAAACAGTCATGGTTCTCGGTTATCATGCATAAAGTTTTAGATCTTACCTCTGATATTCTCCATTATTAACAGCATGTGCTCTCTGTGTTATCCTTTGCTGTCTACGTTGCTATCAAAAGAAGCAATTGAGAAAGCCTTTCAGCAATCACTCAGAGCAACACATTCCATACACTAAGCACCCCCTGATTGCCACATTAGAAGCAATGTCCTGGTCCTTGGAGCAGTCCAAGCACAACTCAGGAAAAGAGTGACTTTCATTCAAAGAAAGATCAAATTTTATGATACTGAAGAGACTGTTACATGCAAGCAGTATTGTTCCTAATCTCAGCAATCTCTCCATTTAAAATATAGCTTTATTACTAGAGCTCTCAACATTTTAACCTACTTTATGTATTAAAAGAATTAATTTGTCCAGAAACACATGAACACTGCTTTATTAACAATGGCATCTGTCCCCTTCTCTATCATCTTCTCTTCATAAGCCACAGGTATTTTCCCAGCACCTGGGAACACATTTAACACCTGGGTTACATTTTATTTCTTTTGCTCTGCATGCAAAAACTGTCAGCCTACCATTTATAAATAACTATTTCCTGGAGGTGCTTTCATCCCTGTACGAAGCAGCACTGCCATCTCCCCTGGCTGGCTGTATCAGCACTAAGTGCTTCATTTATATTGATAACATCTTTGTTGCCTTGCCAGGCCAAAACTCCTCATACCTCTACACTCTGAAAGCAGAAAGCTTTCATGGCAACACTAGGCAAAAGCAGAATGAAAAATGCAAGACCACCATAAATGCATTTATTTAGTAATTACAAGAGGAACAAAAAAATGTCATAGAAGTCAGGTCCTGCTTAAGTTTTAAGATTTAAACAACTTAAGGTGCCTCAAGTTGCTTTTCCCTGCCTTGAAAGAATGAGAGCATAACAAGTGGGCACATCAAGTATGTGATTAGAGCTAAGTCAGTTACGAAGCAGTAATTACTCACTGATTATGACAAAGACTGAGATAAAAATGCACAACTCTATTTTAGACAAGTCTGATGTATCTAGCTACTGTATTTCCTG
The DNA here is from genome assembly GCA_907165065.1 of Caprimulgus europaeus. Next base: position 82,879,843 of record OU015526.1, read on the forward strand.
AAAAATCTTTTCTCAGCCTTAATGGATCTGTCCTCAAAGAAAAGCAATGATGAATAAGCCAGAATTTTTAACTTCAACTTCATCTAAGAATTGCTGTTTGCTGGGTAAATAGTCTTGTGAGAGAACTGCATTGATCAGATAGTATCTTCAATCCCAAGATGGTGATGGCTTCATTTCTTGTCACATTTTCTGACTCAGGTACTTAAATAAGAATTAGCAGACTGAAGCCAGTAAGGAAATTGTAAGTGTAGAAGAAGTAGAAATACCAGATAATGGTGGTTAAAGTGAAAACTCAAGTACACAAAGAGAAAGATACAGGAACTTAGTGCAAACATAGTCAGTAAGTCTGGAAAAATAATTTACTGTATGCAACTATTTTCTTCAGATTAATATACCCACATAATTTGTTAATTACCATTACCATTTTGCCAGGTCACATGCAAATATCTAGCACTTTAAGTTCCAGGATACACATATATTAGAGTTCTTTACTGTTACTAACCCTGACATTTAGCAGGGCAACACCAGCAAGCCAAAATCACTTTTACAAGGTTGCCATTCTTACAATGAAAAAGACACTTACTCACTTAGAAGGCTTCTGCCCACAAACAGCAAAGAGATGATTTATGTATTAAAAATGGCTTCTAGTTGATTTAGACAGGTTAAATGCTTCATGCCTATCTACACAGAAATGCTTCTGCAGTAATCCTTGTAGTCCTTATGGGCTTTGGGGGGGATCATTTGCAAAGGAGGTAAGTGGGACTAATAGGTGAAATGAGGAAATGAAAGTCTCCATAACGCATTCCCTCTTAGGCCCTGACTGTAAGAGGTACATATTAAAAATACTGTAAAGAAAAACAGCATTTCTTATACAACTTCTACAAAAAAAACAGTTAAAGCCATAAAACAATCTATTTTTGCTGGCTTTATATAGACCAAAAGTGTTAAAAAGAGAGGCAAAAAAGGTCAGAAAGAATTAACCCTCCCATATCAAGTGACAAGAGGATAGATATGTGAAATGAGATCTATACTTAGCAACATAAATATTAAATGAAAACTCAGGTCATTACTATCAGCCTGGAAATATTTTTCAATTCACTCTTTTGAATACAGACAATACATTAGGGTTAAAGGATGTTCCCTAGACCTATTGGAGCTTTCTGACTTTTTCAGTTAGTCTAAATCTGAACTTTTGAAAACCTACTTCTAATGGAACACATATCTCATGTCTAGCAGGCTGTTTCCTTCACATTGCAGAGGAACAGATAGCAAAAAGTCAAAGCTTTCTCTTTAACATAAAGATTTCTGGCAACCTGGAATTTGTGGGGGAACACCTACCTTCACAGCTTACTAAGATGGCAAAAATATTAAATGCACTGATAATATACAACTTGGAACTGCAACAGGAAAAGCATCAGTAATAAGAACAGCATCTGTTGTCAAAAAAAGCAGGAATATGTAACATGGCTTTTTGTTTGACCAAGCTCCAGAAGCAAGGATGCCAGACATGGGGAAGCAGCACAGATACATGAAATAAAGACTGCTGTTAAGTTATTACTGACTCTGGCTGCTTCTCATGCAAAAAATGAGAGAACAACTTGGGTTAGAAGGGACCTCAGGAGGTCATCTAGTCCAGCCTCCTGCTCAAAGCAGGGTCAACAGTAAATCCTTGGAAATACATATCTTCATGTTTACACAAAGCACATAGATAAGGAACAATTAATTGCACAAATACATAAAGCACATTTCTTAAGTCTAAGCAATGTCATAATGTGTGCTTAATTTCAGGGTTTTTTACTAGGAAACCATCACAGATAACTTTACATTAAAGATCAGTAACTGCTATATAACAGAAGCAATCTGTTAAGCTAATTATAGCTCAAAGTGATACATCTCCTTCAAAATCTATACTCATCAACACAAGCTGTTTCAAAAAATTCTGATCATTTGCAGCTGCTCGAGTCAGCTGTACTTTCCAATCATGTATTTCTTTCTCTACTGGAATTTACAAGCCAAAGCAATTTCCTCATTACATTTCCTGAGATGTAAAGGGTATTAGGGAAGTCTGCACACACAGAAACAGAACAGAAGCTCTGATATATATTGGGGTCTTTTTCCCCTCACCTCCAAGAGCTTTTTCTGCTTTGCTGCCCTGGCTGCTTCTCGTTGTGCAGCATATAAAGCCTCCTCTTCTATTCTTAACTTCTCCTCTTGTAAGGCTAACTGTATATAAACAAAACAGTAATGGTTAACAAAAGCAGAACCTATCTATCTTCCTATGAATAAAGCCATAAGATCAATAAAACAAAAGAGCTACTAGAAAATAAAAATAAAATAAAATTGACTAGAGCTAAAACATTTCATCAGCTGAAGCTAACAGCTTCCCCCCACCAAACATCCCCAGAAATTTAGATAACTAAACATTAGCCTATTCAATAAATATCATTACTAGTGAATTGCTGTAAAGGCATGTTGCATTTTATTATGAACCACACAGTGAACAACTGAAATCTTTTCAGTTACAGATTACATTGGTACTTAATTAAAAATTAGTCTCAATTTGTACATTGTATTCCACACCATATGCCATTAATTGCTGTAACACATAACAACAAAACAACTAATTATTATGTCCTGTCCTGTTGGGGTTTTTTCCTTCCTTAAAAAAATCTCTGAGCACAAAAAAGTTGAATCAAGTACACTCCCCATTTTGCCTTTTGAATAAAAACTTACATTTAGCATCTCAGTCAGAGAGTCAGTCTATGAATTCAATTTTTCAGCCAAGAGGCTATTAAAAAGAAGCAATCTCTGATGCAAACTTAGTTGCACAGCAATCTCTGACTATCTTGTAGACTAAAAAATACCAGCTGATGAACAAAAAGGTGTTTTGTTCCTGCAAATGGAACCTCCTTGTGTTCATGGTTGATCTCAACTACTTGAAAAGAAAAACTATCCTCATCATACCAGTCACCATAACCACTTACCTCTGACTGAAGCTTCATATCAACAACTCTCTGCTTTTCAGCAATGGACTCATAATGTCTGTCTTTCAAGTCAGCAATTTCTTCCTCAGTCAGAGGCCTGAAAGCATGGGAGAAACACAACAAGACTCCATCTATTATTTATGCACTTAAATATATCCATATAGCCTTTCCTGACCAAACCTTCAATGCAAATTCAAGGAGCTGTGCTTTTGGCCTGCTCCTCCTGAGAGCAGAGTTCCAAAGGCCCAGTTCACTCAAGACAAGCTGCCTCTCCTTCCTCTTACCAAGGATTCTTTGTCTCTTTATGAAAGCATACTTTCAAATATTATATTTGCCAACAGAATTACTGGAATGGGATGATTAATATCATTGCTGTATAAATCTTTTTTTCTTACTTGTTTCAGTTCCCTAATTTTAAATTGCTTGTTCCCCCTTTGTCTGTCACCTATCTCAGGTCTGCTTTTATGTATCTAACAAGCAAGACCACAAAACCATTCTAATACTTCCTAAGGTTTCCTGTATTGCTGCTTTGGGACCCTTGGCAGGGATAATTTTTGGAACTATCAAAGTGTCCACAGTGAGAGAACCAAAGCATAGACCTCAGAGCCTTCCTTGTTTCCTACAGAGCAGACCTCTCAATTTCTACTAATTTTATAAATATTGACAAAGCTCACAAAAAAATTAACTGGAGTTGTAGCAACACCCACATAACTTGAAATGCAGAGCCTAGGAAGAGGAATAAAGATTCTCTTTGCAACATACTGTTTTAATGGTCTCAGTTTTTGTATGATGCATTATCAGCTAAACTGTTTTGAGGTGGTTAAGCCTTAAGGTTAGACAGATATGAATTAAAAAGACTTAAAGTGTTTTGACAAGAATTCTGAGTAATTTAATAGTCAGAGGGAAAGTAGAGTGAAGGAGAGGTCCTGAATCTCAAAGTCTTACCTGTGACTGCTTCCTGGGCTTTCCCCCTGTTAAAAAAAAATACATATACATAAAGTCTGCATTTTTGAGAATCCCATCAATCAATCAACTACAAGATGGGGGAAAAAACCAATATGGAATCATAGTTTCTCCTATATTTTAGGTTAACAACTAGGAAGGAATTTCCTGTTTTAATTTGGAATTTAAGAAAAAATCTTTTTATGCAATCAACTGAAGTGGCTAAGTAAAAAAAAGTACTTCCAACTGAAAGTATTCTGGTAGAGTACTTCAGGAACCAAACTGTTAGTCCTCATGTTTTTAAATGCAGGGTATTGAAAGTATGGCATGTGTTCCACCCATTATCAAGCTGTTTTAAATTTTTAAGAGTGAAGTTTTAAGGTCAACTTCTATTTTTTTGAAGTACTATTAACCAGTTTACCTCTAAGTGCTAAGACAGAGCACTCTCAAAACCTTCCCTAGCAAAGCAACCCAGGCCCATTTATGTTCTCAAGTAGAGTTTTCTATACCAAGTTCTACCAGGAGCAACCTCTCCTTCAAGTTTCCCCTTCTGCTCCTTCCTCTGTCCCACTCTTTCTCCTTTCCTTTTTGCCTTCCTAATGTCCATAGCTCTCTCCCCAAAAGGGTTACTTCCCATACTCCCACCAAAATGTTCTTCACTCTTCTCTTAGGTCTTCATCTCTCTCTCCAAGTGTTAAACACTAATTCCTAGAGCAAGCAGAACTCACAATAAAGAACACTGTGCAATTCAAGCCTACAACACAGCATGAAGTGGGAGGAAGATACAGCTCTTGGAAGCATTTTTAAGGGCTGTACTACACTTGCAGGTTTCACATCATGGTCCGGGTACCTACCTCATCACTTTCCACCAAATTTTCAAACTGCAGGAAAAAAACAAGTAAACCATTGTTACAATTCAACCTAACAAGTCACAAAACACAAACAAAATATTATTATATGCTTAAAGAGTCTTACAAAAAGCAATACTCCAATGCTAACAGTGGGACTGTAATACTCTTAATGAAAACCCCTGCTTTCAGGTAAAATACTACTTCTAGAGTAGAACTTATCTTCTTACCAATGTTTCTTTTCTCAAAGATTACATTCTCCTAAAAGAAGAGTCTAAATTAAAAAACATACATGTATCTCACCACAACTGGTAAAAGGCCCTGATAAAAATAAACTCTCATTAGCTTACAAGACTGCTAGCAATTCTGTTTATCTGAGGTACTGGAACACAAGCAGGGGAAGGAACAGTATGGCTCTGACATGCACTGAAGCACCACTCCATTGAAAAATGAGATGTCAGGGGTAGTGCATGTAAACTCTCATAGCAAAAGTGATGCTTATTAAAAAATATTTGAATATATATTTCATTTACAGAGAAGAGGCTTACTTTCTACCCAGAAATCTAATAACAAACAAGCAACAATCACCCCCCCTCCCAGCTTTGCACATAAGAAACTCAAGTTAGTCAATAAAGGCAAGGTAATGCTTATGGTAGGAAGCCAAAACCAGCCCCATCACACATGAAGCACTCTAAGCCACACTAACTTGTCCAGAAGTTCAACTGCTACCGAAAAGGACAGCAAACAGTGGTTCTCCATACTCTGTTCAGTACAGTGATCTTGCACACAGCCAGTAATATATCAAACAGAGCTCAGCAGCCACAGCAAGACTCCTCTGTGACCTGTGACTGCCCAACAGCTGTAAGCAGAGTAACCACTGGGGTAGAGGACAGAACCTTCTTTTCCCCATCGTGTTTCTGCTCCAGGAACACCCTTACACCTCAGTTGTGCCCCACCTTATACATCTGCCCTCTTTCTTGAAAGCCAAAGCAGTGATTACAGTAATTAAGGTTATTCTCAGTAATGGGGACAATCTGAAAGGTCTAGGACTTTTAGGCCGTAGAGGAACACCCTGAGAAAGTAAACCAGGTTATTCTGAGAATCTGAACTTAATACAAGTTCACCTTACACTACCCTTGGCATAAAGGGGGGACATTCAGCAGCCAAGGAAGGGGCTCTAGTGAACCACGTGGACTACAAATGCAATTAACTATGAAGTAACTTAATCTGATTCTGGCTGTCTGTAGAACTGGATTAATGATCCTGCAATCAAGAACTAAATATCCTACACTTGGGCAGAAAAGAAAAATCACTCCCAACACAGCAGTGATGAAAGGTGCAACAGTCAGACTTCACAATGCTGTAAGGCTGCCTATCAGGTCACGAGATACTTCTCTCCAAATAACAAACACAGGTGAGCTGTTGTACTAATGTTCTGAGGTGCTATACAAACCACTATCTTGCCACCCAGTGCAGCACCAATTTAGTCTGGAATAACCCAGAATATTTCACTGTATATAAACTGCAAAAAGTGTTAACAGCATCACCAGAGTTCAGCTTTTCCCACTTTTTTTTTAAAATTAAATCACTAGAAGTGTAAGCACTCACCTCTATAGTGAAGTGTTCTCCTGTTGAACATGTTCTAAAATACTTTGATCTGGAAAAATAAGCCTATAGTTACACTACAGAATAGTCTTTAATTCATAGCAGAAAGAAAATAAGCTTGGTAATTTTTAAAAGCTTTTTAATAATGTTCATTAAATGTAAAATAAACATAAAATCTTAACATATTAAACACATTTACTTGCTAACCTGTGCTCTGCACTGCTACCAGAGGAGAAAGAGACAAAAGCATGTAAATATCTCCTATAGAACTGGAGAAAAGACAAACCCTCAAGTGAGAAGAAATAACTGACCAGGATGCTGCAACAGTAACAGACATTTAGCATGTTCTGCTATACCTTTAATGATTTTTCTCAAAAAAACATGATTCCAGGCAACTTCTGGAAACACTGGTGCTCATCACAGCACTTAACTCTTTACTAGCATAGCATCTTGTACAACAACTATGTCAAACAACACATTTATTTTGACAGCTTGGCACAGCTAGGATGTCAAACCACAGAGGGAAATCTCTACAAAGAAGTCAAGATAATACTATTCAACGACAAAAATATTATTCACCATCTGCACTTTTAACCAGGGAATCAGTCTCCTCCTTGATTCTTTAACTATCTTAACACTGTCCTCTGTAAAAACCAGAGTATTAACTTACCTGCAGACCTTTTAGGCTAGTGACAGAGGTCTGGCTCTCATCCAGAAGAACATTCAAACACACACTGGTGCTTCAGTACAACATCCATTTCATCCAACTATTTTAAAAACCAGAGTTTCCAGTTTGAAGTGCTGACTGACATCAGGATTAAGCCCAGAGCCTCAGGTATTTCTACACTTGCACAGAAGATCATTCTGTACTTGCAACCAGCACCTACTTCCACTATACTAAAAGCAACAGACCAGTCAGAGCCCAAATTCTTTTCATCACACCATGTTTCATCTCCACTGTATTTTTTTTCCCAAGTCAGGGCACATCTCCCCTGGCAATTTGTTGTGCAAACCACTTGTTCCTGGTTGTGCAACCTTTCCTGGTACACAGCACCATACCTACCCCACAGCACCCAGCTGCCACACAAGAACCTTTTCCAGTCGACTCACTGCTATGAAACCAGAGGTGAAAAGCCACTTTAATCCATGCATTATATTACCAGGATAATTAGGACATGTGGCATGAACACTTCCAGTAATTTCACTGCTACCCCTCTGTGTGCAGGAGCCAATCCCATTAAGAAGCTAATTTAATAGAACTGCTACAGGAAACCATCTCAGGACTATCTAAGCTGTTAATAGAAGGGTAATTCCAGTTCACAGCATCAGGTCCTGACTAAGTTACACTAAATTTTACAGATATATGAACTGCAGTCAGGTTACCTGCAAGAACTGAACAGCAAACCTATAGAAAACTGAGACAAAGCAGTGCAAGATAACTAAACATTACCACCAGCAGCAACACTTCAGGGAAGATCTACCCTTTCTGCTACCCAGTAACAGAGGATCTCACTCCGTGCCAGAGTTGAGCCCTTAAATCCCACAGCAGCTACAGAAGATGGAAGTCATTAGGGAGAGAAATGGCAAACCCATCAACTTCACCCCCATAAATAACAACTTCAACTGAAATAGAAGTAGTATCCTACTAAAATGCTTACAGCTTTTATTCTTCTCCTTTAAGCCCTACTCTTTCATTATTTTTTTTAAGAGACTTGATATTAGGTTGGATAGGCTCTAGAGATAACAGTTCAGCTAATAGGCCACAGCACCTACAGACAGTCAGGTCAATCTTCAAAGATCTAAAGCTAATAAAAGAATCTAACTTTTCAGCACTCCATACATGCTTTATTCTCCTTTGATGCAAAGTCATATTATCATCTATTATTTAAAATTAAAACTTACACAAAATTTACACAATTAAAAAACTTCCACATATTATGCATGGGCAAAGTCACTAAAAATGAACATTTAATCTATTAAAACCAAGTATGAGTTAAAAATACCTTTTTACAAAATAGTAAAAAAATATTGTTTCAATTTTGCTGCATTATAACCCCTCCCACACTAACCAAACAAATAACCTAGAGACTAATTATATTTCTTCTCTCCCCACCCCTTCTTTTAATCACTCCTCTAGGAGTAAAGAGGAATACTTCTGGTCAAATATAGTGACAAATTAGCTACGACCTACTTCCTAATCACAGCTGCAGCTGGTAGTACTTCAAGCCAAACCATTTCAGCTGAAGCTTAAGGATACTCCCCAAAAAACAACCTAAGAGTCACCAACAGAAAGTTTGTATTTTTACAGAAAGTTAAGATTACACTACACTAAAGCAGGTTTTGGTGTTTCATTTTTCTCTACATGCTCAACATGAACTCCAAAATCATCACAATGATTCATACATCGATCTATAAGATTTTAAGCACAATTCTAAGTAAAGGCAACTTGTAATATTGCAGGATATCAAAGCATTTGTTAAAAAACTATATACTTAATTACTTAATTCAGAGTTTATATCTTACAGTTAAATTTTGGAGCGTCTAGGAATAATGAAGCACTGAGGTGTAGAATCTGAGTGTTTAAAATAATCACTATTAATTTGATAAGCTATACAATGCCTTTCTAGAAGTAGAATCCACAGAATTTGGTAACAATCTAACTTGCAAACTTACAAAAATCAGAAAACATAATTTAGTTTTGTTGTTAATACAATTTCCTGCCCTTCCCACCACACAGTGGAAGGGAAATACTTTAATTTCTCAGCACACCCAGAAAACCAAGATGATCCAAGACATGTGCCAGCAACCTGTAAGAGGTAGCACTGATGAACTTTGTTTTTCTCCCCCATAAACTGATCCCTGTATATGATATTCCATGTTCAAGCTTTAAAAGCCCATCCAAACAGGTGCAGCCCCTTCAGCTGAAGAACTCTGCTTTGCATACTATCACTTCATTTTTGAAAGAGTTTCACTACAGGCTCTGTAACACCTGAAGCAACACACAACAGTTTTACATTACACCAGCAGACAGTAATATTTGTTTCACTGATAAGGACAGTCTGATATTGGACTAATAGAAGCAATACATGTATACATGCACCTATTAATACCTGAGCCATCACAGCAAACAAACTTCTCCCTTGAGAGTAATTTCTTAAGGAATTCTTCATTAATTCCCTGCCATTTAAGAGAATGGCACTCCTAACAATTCTGTGCATCAGCATTCATATTTGCCATTCTAAAACCCAACCAAGCAGTATCCTGTAGTTAGATTCAAGTTACCTGTTTTTCCTCAGGGTACAGAACAAGAAACAGACACTTAAGTGCCAGCTGTCCAGGGATTTCTGATGTTTCTATAACCTCAACTAGAGAACACAACACAACCAAGTAACCTCCACACACACTGACCGGATCTTTCACTCATTTCTCTGAAAAGTACTCCAAAAAGGTCTTCAAGACAAGCAGAACATCAGACTTACCTGCAAGAGCTGAGGTGAAATAAGAGACTGCAAGTTTGCAGCATGTAAAATATATCTCAGTATATCTGCCTAGCACTACTTCAACCACTGATTCATTAAGGTTGGGAAAGACCTCCGAGATTATCAAGTCCAAACATAAACCTTAATACCTCAGTCAGAAATAATTTATGTAACAGCATCAAATACTGGTACCTATATGGAAGAAAACAAAGTTCTTGTACAGGTAATGTATCTTTCCCCTATTTGTACACCACTTATTCCATGAGCTGGTTGTTGAAGAACAAAGCACAGATTACACATTCACAAGATACATGAAAGTTTATTCGGATTATTCTGCTCCTGATCTTCTGGAGTAATCACCCTGTATCCCAGCAGTCCCAGCCTCTGACTCACAGAGAACACAAGATTCCAGAAAATATGGTGGTTTTCTATCTGTGTACAAACATGACAGCCTGCACAGGCTTCACCAACTGACCTGGAAAATCTTTCTAAGCTTCTTCTGGAAGAACAACCCTGGAAGCAGGCTAAGGAGTAAGAACATCCCCTCAGCCAGTTAACCTGAGCCATCCCTGGAGATGTATGACCACCTACCACACAGAATCCCAGAATGGCCTGGACTGGAAAAGCCCTTTAAGCTCATCGAGTCCAACCATGAACCCAACACTGACCAGCCCCACTGACCCATGTCCCTCAGCACTGTGTCTACACCACTCTTCAATCCCCCCAGGGATGGGGACTCCACCACTGCCCTGGGCAACCCCTTCCAATGCCTCAGAACCCTTTCAGCACAGAAATTCTTCCTCACATCCCATCTCAACTCCCCTGGGCACAACCTGAGGCCGTTTCCTCTCCTCCAGCTCCCCAGACAGACACTAACGAGGCGTTTCCTTCACAGCGGCGGCTTCTTCCTCTCTTTCCCGCCTTCCACCTGCCCGCGCTGCTGCGGGGACGGGGCGGCCGGGGCCTACCCTCGCCCCTCATGAAGCGGCGGGTGTCCGCCTCACCCCACCGGGCCCACAGCCCGCACCCAACAGCTCCCCGGCCCTCTCAGCCCTCCTCCTACCCCTAAGCAACCCCCATTCCGCTGGCAAAGCCCGCGGCGGCAGAAGGTGAACGGCCGCCTCAAGGCCGCCGGCTCGACCGCCTCTCCTCACCTCGCGCCGCGGAGGAGGGAGGGAGGAAGGAAGGCGGGACCGGGCGGGCCCAGCACCTCCCCGCCCCGGGGAGGGGAAAGGGGTAGCCGGGCTACTCGCTTACCCTCCGCCTCGTTGAAGCCGGCCGGGGTCCCTCCGGAAGAAGAGCCCGCAGCACCACTGCGCCCAGCAGTTCCCCATCGCATCATGGGCGGCGGCAGCAGCGGCGGCGGCGGCGGCAACGCCTCCTGCTCCTCCCGTCAGGCGGCTTCACACCGCCGCTGCCTTCAACGAGCCGCGGGGGAGAGAGGAGGAAGGAGGGAGAGGAGAAAAGGCAACCGCTGACCCTGAGAAACAAAGAGCCGGGCGGAGGCTCGGCGCCCACAGCCTCATGGCCGCGGCCGCTGCGCAGGGGCGGTCCCGCATGCCCTCAACGCCGGTCCCGCCCCTTCCCGGGCGCGGAGGCGAGGGCGGCGGCGGCAGCGCCTGAGGGAGCTGAGGGAACAACGCGCGATGCCGCCACACCTGGGTGTGCCTCAGGCTTTCCTCCTTAAATACCGTGGGCAAAGGTACTCCTTCCCCTTCCAGGTGTCGTCTCAAGGCAGGAAACAGGCGGGAGGGTGGGGCCGAGGGGTGGGGTTGCCCTCAGCGGGTGGGACCCGGGCGGGACCGGTCCGGAGTGGAACCGAAACGGGTGTTGAGGTTCTGTCACCCGGGAAAATAGGATGGGTAAAAGAAGAAAATATGGCATTTTACCACTATTCATGGAGTTATTTTATTCTCCATTTTGTGCGATGAAGAGAAATCGGGTATACTGTCAAATCTTGTATCTTGGCATATGCTCACTACAGCTCCTATGCCCTATGTGAACAAAAATTCCTTAACTGAAATAAATTTTCAGCCCTAAAAGATCATTTTAGGCACCAGACGCCTTCATCTCTACCTTCTCTAAGTCTCTGGATCTCTAAGTCATTGGATACTTCATTATCAAAAATATAAAGGAATTAGTTGTCTGTGTGACTTATCTGAAACTCAGTATCTAAACGAGAGGGGCTGTGGTTATTTATCTTTTGGAGGTTTCACTACCAGGATTGTGCTGGATCATTCTGGTAGGTGCCATGCTGTCTGAAAATGTCTGGCAAGAGACAAGCAAGATCAGAACTGAGGCAGCATTGGCGTTCTCTAGGTTAACATTTCCGAGAGCTAGAGCGAGGTGAGATGTGGAAGGCACACGGCACAGCCACGTGTTGTTTGGTATAAAACGCTGAACAATGCATAAAAGAAATGCCATTGCCCCACATTCAAAGGATCCAGGATCCCCATTGACAAATATATCGGTTGCACTCAGTTCAGGATGCTTAAAATGTCCAACTGGCACTGCAGAGACTCAGACAATGTCCAGTTAAGCAGTGGTTTAGAGAGACGGCTGTGTTCACTGTAATACTACTTGACTTTAAAACTTTTCTGCCCCTTTCTCCTCAGCCTGGGGGATGTCCTTTGCTGTTGTCATGGAAAAGCTCATGGTAGCCTGCATTTGAAAAAAGAAAAAAAATCTAAAAATATTTCAAACAGGCCAGGGTTCCAAAGGCCAGTAATGAAAAAGCATCGCCAGTAATTACACTTTTGAAGAGTGAAAGCCATTTCAAGGCCCCTGTTAGCTATAGGCATCCCTTTATAAGAGAAAAAAGGGTTTCTCTCAAGTTATCAAGACTGAACTTGGTCAATGCCATTCAGATACCAACGGGCTGTCAGACACATCTGGAGCATGAGCACAATATCTCACTCATTCTTTACCACCTTCAATCTCTCTGGCTTTAAATTACAGGACCACACTGACACACATTCATCGTAAGTTAACAGTGATGTTATAGATATAGAAATAAAGATCACTCAAAAAACAAATCCCAAAGCAATCTGTAGCCAAAAGAAATCATTGTCATCCGAGTTGCTGATGGTAACAAACAGCATTTCTCACACGCCAGCGAGGTGGCTGGAATCTCTGATTAATCGAGGGCCCATTGACACTGGACACTGTCCAGAAGCAAGAAAGTCTAGTTCCCCATATTGTTTGCTATGATTAAAAATAAAATAAAACTGAAGAACCACCTGCTCTGTCAAAAAGAGGTTTTGAAGTCTGCTCTCTGTGTGTGGTTGTGGTTTGTGCCTTTCACTGAACAAAGCCAAAAGTGATTATCTGAGCAATGGAAGAGTTAATTGGTTGCCACGTTAGCTATCTGTTAGCAGTGCTGAACAGATGCCAGGACCCAGCAAAAGCACTTGCTACAATAATGATGAGCAGCAGAAGGTGGGAGGACTATAATAAATTAATGCCAACTGGATTTGTTGGGGTTTTTTTCTGGAAATGTACAGTCAGCCTTGAAAGGTGCATTACAGTGATTGCATATGGGAAGTGAGAACGAGGGAGAAGGGAGAAATAAAACCAACCAGGAATGAATTACAGGAGGTGACGTGTATCGACATGACTCAAGAGAAATATGATAAAGGTTTCAGAAAGAATTATTGAAAGATATGGTGCCTTGTGATGCTGTTTTCCAGGGAATGGCATTTTGGCAAGGTATATACTGCGTGCCTCCTGCTGTGCCATGTCCAGAGCAAGACAAGTCACTGTGAGAAAAAGACTTGGTGTCACAGGTTGCCACATCACTGTCCTGGTTTTTACTTGGGACAGAGCTAGGTTTCTTTTTAGTAGCTACAATAGTGCTGTCTCAAGAATATGTTGGATTAATTCTCAGCCATTACACACACAAGCATGCCTCAGCCTCGCCAGGAGAAGCCCCTGTGGAAGGAAACGCGTTCCCTGCATGCCTGGTGTTAAGCTGCACATAATACCTGCACAAACCGCTACGTGTTTAAAAGAAAATGCATAGCAAGAGCACTGATGCAGACATCCATTTTAAAGCAAACGATTCTGCTTTGCCACTGGCACCTTCCCAGCAAGGTGAGCCACCCTGCAGCAGCACACAGCTGCTCAGGCACAGAGTATTTGCTAACTGAACTCACACTGGTTCATTGTCTTGGCGCTCTTCCGACCGCACGTTTTCATGCCGAGGGGAGATTGCTTAGTCATTTGTTCTTTATGCAGCTTAATGGCTTTAAGAAAAGAACTCTCTCAAGGGAGAATGCTTTATGAGGCATTTTTACTCATGAGAGCCTTCCAGCACGTCTCGGGCACTCTCTTAGGCTGGCTTTGTTAGGAAGGAGTTGGGCATCTCCTGTGCCATCAGCTCTCAAATTTGTCTCCTGGCTATTCCTGTCTTCCCCATGCCTTGGCCCAATGTTGACCAGCAACCCTCAGCTGAGGGGATTGGGATGTGGAGATCTTCAAGGCAAAAGCAGAGGAGGAAATGTGGGGAGTGGTGGACTCGAGGAACAGGAGGCTGATGTCACTGTTGTGGACAACGAGGTCATTGAGAAGGGGAAGGTCACCCAGTGGGGCTTCCCAGCAGGACCTCTCCGTCCTGGGGTGCAATCCTTCCCTTCTCTGCAGTCACTATGGGATACAAAATATTTTCCCCTTCTTCTGATGAGCATCTGGTCTTAAACCTTTTAATTAACAAACATAATTACCCCTGTCTAATAGATACTTTTTTTTACCTTCCCTCAGCAGACCTGTTCCTCTGCGCTCTCCATACCTATTTTTTTTGTTGTTGTTAAATTTATTTGGGGAAAGATAAGGCTCCCTTGGGGTTTTGCTGGATCCTCTGCTAGCTTTCTATAGTTTTAGTAAATCGAGATGTGCAGCATACATTGTGTTTACAAAGCTGAGAAAGCCGGTCAGAGAAAGGCTCGTGTGGGGTTGTAGAAAGCACGGATTCTTTCTTGCAGCGCTGGACGCACACGGAGATCTCTCCCCCAAGTTGTGTGTGTGTCCGTCTGTGTTTCAGCACACGTTATATTGACCTAACACACGTAGATTCATTGAACCTCTGAGAAAGTATCTACATATTCAAACGTTTCCCGGAACTATTTAGCATATGTCAATGTCCCTCACGCTTGCGCAGTGAAAGGAGTCGGTGGTCTTCACTGCGCCCGCTGACTGAACTGCTCTTCGATTCTGAGCAGTGGTGGCTCGTTCCCATGCTGGGGACAGCATTCCCTGAAGCATGTGTGCTCCTTCCCCAGGCTGAAGCCCTGCTGAGAACACTTCCAAAGCCTCCTCAGGTTCCCAGCGCGGCGTGAGGGGTTTCCTGGGAAGCTCGTTAGCCGATGTAAGGATCAGGCAGGCAGGTGAGGAACGCGCACCCCGCGGTTACCAGCAGCGTTGCACAGAGGTTGGTACGGCAGCCGGGTGATGTCTCAGCACCCAACGGATCCATCAATCTTTTTAATTTCTCATTTCTCAGCCCTGTCGTGACGCGCTGTCACTGACCGCCCTGCCGTGCGGCTTTTGCGACAGCTGGCGCGCGCGCCGCGGCCGCGCCTTGCGGCCGCCTGTTGCTCTGGTAACCCGGCCCGCCGCCGCCGCCGCTGCCGCTGTCCAGGCCCCGGTTCCTTCAGCCCGCCCCGGCCTCCGTCCCCGGCCTCCCGCAGGGCTGAAACTGCGGCCATGGAGAAGTACCAGGTGCTGGGCCTCGTAGGGGAAGGCAGCTACGGCGTGGTGACCAAGTGCCGGAACAAGGAGAGCGGGCAAATCGTCGCCGTCAAGAAGTTCCTGGAGAGCGAGGACGACGCGGTGGTGAGGAAGATCGCCGTGAGGGAGATCAAGCTGCTGAAGGTGAGCAGGTGGCCGTGAGGGAGATCCTTTGTGAGTAGGATGTCAAGGATGCAGGGTGGCATTCTGTGCCAGGACATACATCTCTTGTTCTGCCTGCTCATTTGACCACCTTCAGCCCCTGCTTACCTCTAGCAGTAGTTGCAGCATTTTCCTTCTTCCCTTGTCCCAGAGGTGGTGTGCACAGAAGAGTGCTTGTCTCTGTGCATGTTGTCAGCGTTGGGATGCAGAGGATCTGTCAGATGAAGAAATGAAAGAACATGTTATT
The DNA here is from genome assembly GCA_907165065.1 of Caprimulgus europaeus. Next base: position 82,895,834 of record OU015526.1, read on the forward strand.
GCAGTTGGAGTGTACCTGAGCTCTTCCTCTGATGTGGGGTTGTTCTGGAGGTGGGAGTACATGGCAAAGGGAGCATTTCCAGATACAGCTCAATAAATGTGGCTTCTCACGGTGAAAATAAATACCTAGGGATTTAATCTCTTTGTAGTTTCTTCTCTTGCACACTCCTTGTGAACTTAATTGGGAGATTTTTGGTTTGTTTTTTTTTTTCTCTTCCTCCTGTTCTGGAGTTTGGGCACAAATTTAGTCACAGGTGAAAACAGCAAAACCTATTCAGGTCTCCTGTACTGGGAGCAAATTATTATTGAGAAAAGAGCTTTTTTTTCTGATTGATCACCTTCTTTAAAATCTTCACTTTTCAGTTCTCTAAGAAATCTGTGTCTTTGACAGACCCATGTGCAGGTTGGCTGGCATTCCCTCTGGGCTGGCAGAGCGTTTCCCCTCCAGTCCCAGTGCTCCACAGTCCTTTTGTGTCTTCCCTGGTCGCAGTCTCTGGGCTGTGGTGCTGCCCTGGGGCAGCTTTGGGTGGCATTTCCCTGCCAGCTCCAAGCTCACACTCAGCTGTGCTTGTAGCATGGTCTGGTTTGTTAGAGCGGGGTGTGATAAACCACCACTACAAATGTGGGATGAATCGGAGGGGACTCTTGGCTGGTGACAAAATAACTAGAAAATACAACTGCTTTTTGTTTCTTTTCATTTAAGTTGTGGTTTTTCCTCAAAACTCTCTGCAGCTTTCCCCTCTGCATAATACTGGGGGAAAAAAAATAATCTCTTCAACTCCTTGGCTGGTCAGTTTTCACTCTGAATCCATTAGACACAGTTTAATAGAAGCTGTTTAATCATTAACAGTAGTATAGGTAAGAATGATGAACTTTTCCTTTTATCCATTCAGTGTGCTTGTATTCTGGCACGTGTTAGTTTCTGTAAATGTGTATGAGAAATGTTTTGGGTATGGCAGGAGCTTGGGAGAAAAGTCTTCTATCATCAGCCTTATCAGAAAAAAACTAAGATGCAGACACTGAGCAGTTGGTGATGAACTGCCAGAGAGGCATTACAGCTGCTTTTGTTTTTCTTTTAAATGGGGATGTAAGAGATTTTTTCAAAGAGGACCTAGAGAAAGGGATGACAGAAGAAGAGTAAAACTTCCTGGAAACATGGGAGAAAAGGGATGGATGGTTTTTGGGTTGTTGGGTCACTTGGTCACCTTGGGTAGCACAGTGTCACTTGGTCACCTTGCTGAGAGTATCTCCTAAAGGACTTTGAGTGGCAGACACAGCCCCATGTTGTGGGAACAAGCTGCTGCAAACCCTGATGCTTTATGTTTCTCTCCAGCTTGGGGCCCTCTGGATTTTCCTTGGCCATGGCAAGTCTCTGTGGGAGATGCTGTTAGGTGCCTGCTGTCCCTCACCTGTTAACCACGTGCTTCTCTGGAATTCTTATTTGCTTCCTCGAGATTTCTCTCACGTGGACCATAAGCTTGCTCTAAAGCTTGCCAGGATCAGGGCATGAGTTAGTGTCACCCTTTATGTGAGGGGAGTATCGTGAGAAGCAGGAAGAAATGGTGTCAGTCAGTGTTTCATTTATTTTTGGGTTGCAAAAGCAGGTGTCTGCATACATGAGGTACTAGAAATCCTCCAGATAATGTTAAAAAAATATTAAAATAAACTAGGCAAAATAAAACCTATTCTGAAATATCCATGAGCTGATTTTAAGAGTAAATGAACATGTGTGCTGGTGACAAGAAGAGCATTCCAGGGCAGTGCACCAGCTGGGCTGCAGCTAAAAGTATCTGTTGTTGTTTATAACAGCAACTCAGGCATGAGAATCTGGTGAACCTGCTGGAAGTGTATAAAAAGAAGAAAAGATGGTACCTGGTGTTTGAGTTTGTGGATCACACGGTGCTGGATGACCTGGAGGCGTTTCCCAGCGGACTGGACTACAGCAGGGTTCGGAAGTACTTGTTCCAGATCATGAGAGGAATAGCATTTTGTCACAGCCATAATGTGAGTATGCACAAGGAGCCAGCTCTGGGGTTAGCCATGGATGGATAGATACAGAAGCATATCTTCATTGGTTAAACCTATAAGCAGGAAGTTTTTTGTTCTCAACTGATTTCTAATGGGTTTGCCAGTTTAATCCTTGCTGTCTATCTGTATAGGTAAACACACACTCATTTGTTTCTTTATTTTGATGTTTGGGAAACAGTGTCTCCTATGAATTCCAAAAATACTCCTCACATTTAACTGCAGGATGTGCCCCTGGCCCTTTCAGTACTTACAGCTTTTAGGGCCAGATGGTGGTCATGGCCAGATTTTCAAGCACAGCAAGTTATGCCTGTTAAAATACCTGTAGTACATACACCTGCAGAACATGTGCAGTGAAATACATAAAGGCTTCTGCTGGCAAGAATCAGAGCTTCTGTGTTTGCCAGTGCACTTGGGTCAGCACTTGCTCATTGACTGTGTGCACACAGCTGTATTTTATAGACTCCATGTGTTTCCTGTGCCTGCAAAAAGGCAATTTTGCAGCTGGATGTGAGAAAGCTCCTGGTTTTGGTGAGCCAATCAATGTACTACGTAGAAATGGGGAACCTGCTTGTTTTGACTTGCTTTTCTCTGTGCAGATAATACATCGGGATATTAAGCCAGAGAACATTCTGGTTTCCCAGTCAGGAGTGGTAAAACTGTGTGACTTTGGCTTTGCCCGTACCTTGGCCGCTTCTGGGGAAGCTTACACCGACTACGTGGCGACGCGGTGGTACAGAGCTCCCGAGCTGCTGGTGGGAGACACCAAGTATGGCAAGTAAGGCTGCAGAAGGGCAGGGGGCTTGTGGGGTGTGTGAGGCAGGCTGCTCTGGTTTTTGGGGAGGCAGGAGGCTATTGCTTGGCAAATGGGTTAAAGGGATGCTGTTGAGCATTCCTTGGTTATTCACCTGTAGAGGTTAAGCCTTCCTCTTCTCTCTCCTGCTCTGCAGCTGACTTGCCAGTGCTGGGCTTTCGTGGCTCAACAGGCAGCGAGAGCCCTCGGCATGCCTGGCCTGTTGTCTGCAGAAGCTTTTCAGTTGGGGGAGGCTATGACAGACCTCCCTCCTGTGCAGTCAGAGTCATGGAGGGAAGGTGGAAAAGTCTCTCCAAACAATTCTAGGCAGATGTTTCAGGAGGGAGGAGGTGGGATGAATAAGATTTTTTTTACCAGGATGCCCAGTGCAGCAAAACCAGAAGGTCAGAACTTAACTGGCATTGTTCACAGGTCTGTTAGTACAGTTGTGCAGGTTTATGTGTGTTCCCCAGGTGTGTAAACTTGTCAGTAAACGTACCTGAAGAGCAGATGCCTGCAGAAAGAAGAGCTGCTTACCTTTGTGCTCTCTGAAGTGCAGGATTCTACTGATGTCTTATGTTGTAGTAGGATCTTTAAGGCCTTGGATTTTGGAACATGATTTTCCATCTGTCAGGCTACTGCTAGCATCTGCCTGCTTCAAGAGAGGAATCCTTGCCATTCATCAGAGCACTTGTAAGCTTGGAAAACAACTGTCTTGCTCTTTAGAGAGGCAGAGCTGCCCTTGGAGCTTGTAACCTGCTGAAGGCGTGCTGTGTGCTGGCCTGGCTCAGCCTCTAGATCAAAGAGAAGATTGAAGCCCTACTGAGCTGGGGTGTTGGGTTTTTTTTTCCTCAGGGCTGTGGACGTGTGGGCTGTTGGCTCTCTGATAACAGAAATGCTTACAGGAGAGCCCCTCTTCCCTGGAGATTCAGACATTGACCAGCTCTACCATATCACCAAGTGCCTGGGTAAGAACAGCGTGCTGGGCTCCTCGTGCCTGCTTAGTAATGAAGGGGTCAGATACACGTTGATTGGGGGGAGCAGGGTGTGGGGAGAAAGGCTGTGGTGTGTGCTGAGCTGTTTCTGGGAGCCTGGACCCTTGGTGCCTTTTACAAAGGGGGAGCCAGGAGCTTGTGGGTACAACATCAATTCATGGCACACAGGTTAGAAGAGAGCAGCTCAGACTGTAGCCCTTACAGTAGTGCTGGCCCAGTATTTCAGCCTCTTAAATGTTTCACAGGACTGTTCTGCATTTCTTCCATGGGGTTGCTTTGTTTGTGTGATTCCAGGTAATTTAATTCCAAGACACCAAGAGTTATTCTATAAAAATCCCCTCTTTGCTGGCATGAGGTTGCCTGAAGTGAAGGAGGCCGAATCTCTGGACAAACGGTATCCCAAGCTCTCTGCTGCAGCGCTAGATTTAGCCAAGGTAATCAACTCATCATTTGCTGTGAACGTTTCTCTGTCTACTTGTCCTTCACTTGGGGGAGCTGAATACAGCCTACAGAAAGGGCTGGGACTGTTAAACTGGCCTTCTCTCAACTACCCATGCAATGACCAGCTCCTTGGGTTGGTAGCTTCGTGAGGACTGCAAGGATACGACAGCTACTGACCTGGGTGACGGGGCAGACTCACAGCAGGTCATGTCCAGAGCCAGAGTGGTCACTGCATGTCCTCCAGGGAGGATTTGGAGCATTTAGTGCCCCACTGATTTAAGTTCACTGAGGTGATTTGAAAGGTGAAGAAGGGCTTGTGTGTTGAAAGTGCACCTCACTGCATCAGTTGATCTTTTGAAAGGTCTCTCAACAAGCATTGCCCCTTCTCTGCTTCCTAAGTGGATGCTTTGTAGATAATCCACAGCCCCTTACTTCTTACTTGCTAGCAGAGCTGTGTGGATATCGTGTCCTCTGCCAGCCCTCCCTCTGCCTGCTTGTGGAGGCACTGTGAGCAAGCAGGCTTGGGTGGCAGCCAGCTGTGTCCCTTGCAGCAGATTCTGAAGCGTCCTTCCAGGGAGCGCTTTTTGTGCTTCCACACAGCAGTCTGGAGCACCGAGACGTAGGGTAACTGAAAGGACTTTTGAAATAGCCTAATGCTCAAGGCAGACCACACAAATCTGAACTGCAGACAAGGGAGGTTTACTGAGAGAGGAGTGATTTCATTTCTAATGTACTTGCCTTCTCATGTTTCCGTTGATTTGACAGAAGTGCTTGCAGATTGATCCAGACAAAAGACCGTCCTGTGCTGAACTCTTGCAGGGTGATTTCTTTAACAAGGATGGATTTGCTGAAAGGTAAACAGCTCATTTCTTGCTCAGAGCAGGCTAATGTTAGAAGGAAGTTAAGCAGTTGCCCTTGAAGATGGCATGCTGGGTTTGCAGAACTGACAGCCACTGAATGTCTTGGTTTTGTTTGGGTTTAGCCCTCCTGGAAATACCTTGTCACAACATTAATTCATCAGTGTGCTCACCCATTGTCACTCTGTATTGGGTAGTGCAGTCTTACATTGTATTTCCTGCCTGCATCTACAGCAGACTGGGCTACAAACACCTCTATTGCTGTAATGTGAAAAGGGTGTGCTTATAAGAGTTTATTTATTTTACTGGGTACATCATATGTGGCTGCCTTCTCATGAGTTGAGAAGGCATGGTTTGTTTGATGACTTAAAAGGTTGTAGGAGCCTGGGCTGAACACCAATTGATGATGACATTAACAGAAGCCCCCTTTTTTTCCCCTCTCCCCTCCTTTTATGGAATGTAGATTTGCTCAGGAGCTTAAATTAAAGATTCAGAAAGATGCCAGAGACCAGCTATTACAAAAAAAATCAAAAATCAGCAAAAGGGACAAAGATGATGTTTTAGAAGAAAGAAAAATGCTTGGTGTCCAGGTTGGTCCATCTTTGTTTTCCAAACCTGTTGGGTTTTTTTAATCATGTTTTAAAATCACATATATTTAAGTGTGTGCAGCAGTTTAAGTTCATAGCAAAAAATATAAGCATAACTCTCCATTTAAAAAAAAAAAAAGCCTAGATAAGTTCCAGAGAAGCATTTGGCTGCTACAAGCTTGCTCTAGTGCTTGGCTCAGCAGTCTGCAAGTGGCTTTTTGGCCAGTCCCCTGCAGGTAAACTCCATCGTTACACAGTTACTGCCAAATGTGGAGCTGGAAGGGGGATCAGCTGGGAAGCATAAGCCGTGTGGAATGACAAAAACCAGGCTTGTCTGATGCTGTTGAGCTGTGTTTGAGGCCTGTCTTCAAAATGAGGTACTTTGGTTTTGATCAGAGACAAGGTAGTAGAGGCTTCAGAGTGACTCTGAGCTGGCGTTGGGCTCAGTTCTTGTTTCACTCCTTGGGAAGTGACGCAGGGTACAGCTGTTCTTCATCACTTCCAGTCCCATTCTCAGGTGACTTATTTACAGAGGGTGCTGGAACCCTGACAAGTTTCTTCCCTTTTCATGTAAAACAGAGGTTGTCTACTAAAAACACTTCCAGCTCCATCAGATCCTTGCAAAATCATGGAGATTTTAAGATTTTGACCTTTTTTTTCCCGTGTGCGCTGCTCTAAGCTGCTTTTTAAACATCACAATGTTGCTTGTCTCCCCAAACAGGATTTCAGCGTTGAGCTGAAGAGCAGAGATGCAAAGCTACTAAAGACAAAGCACTCAAAAGCTGGTGCAGAGAAAGCAGAGCTGTCCTCCAACCTGAGCTCCCTCTATGACAGTGCCACCAACCCGTTTAAAATCAGCCCTCAGACCAGCCTGAAAGATTCCAGTGGCAGCCTGGACTATGCCAAGAACGCGGGCATCGTCATCCCTCCCATCAGCCAGAACTTTTCTCCCACTGCGGTTGGGATGGGTCCTGTGCCTGGGAACCTTAATTACAGGTATGGGAGCAGAGCTTGATGAGCTTGTATCCACCGTTGCCGAGGGACTGTGGTGTCCTGAGAGAGGTTCAGGATGATGTGGGAACGCGAGATGTGCGTTTGGGACAGGCTAGGAACAGCTCTTGGTGGGGGATTGTGTGTGGATCAGAAAGCCCAGCTTCCCCTCGAGCGACTGCGTGTGTCCACACAGGCTCAGGGTCCCCATGTTTCCACATGTGACAAGGTGCTACTGGACAGCAGCAGTTTGCCAGGGGCTGTAGCTCTGGCCTTTCTTTCACTCGTGGCTTGTCCCCTGGACCAGACTTCTCTGTTAACTGAGCTCACAAAGGATGTTCTCCCCAGGAGCCTTCTTTCTAAGCATTTATTGACAATGTTTCTGGGTGTCTTGCATTTGTTGCTTTTATATTCACCGAGTTACCCCAGTTAATGCAAAGTTTGGGGCATTTTTGTTTACAGAGTTGATGAAAAGAGTAAAAAATACTTGAACCCGTTCCTAAAGCAACGGAAGCATTCTCCAGGGGGCCACTACAGTGTGAGCCTGACATCGGTAAGTCATGTTTCCCCTCGGCAAAGCACAAATGAATTCTGATCTCCAGTATGTGTTATTGGCAAGGATCCCATCTGTTGCAGCCTTCACCATGACTCCCAACTAGAAATACTATTTTCTTTACCCCTTTTTTCCTACAGGTTTGCCTTTGTTAATAGTCATCTTACAGGAGACCTGTTTTGTGTCAGTGGACAATTTTCAGGGAGGGGAGCAGTCTGACACAGGGTATCTGTGAGGTGTGGGATATTTCCATGGCCTCCTGCCTGGACAGGAAAAGTAGACCATATGTGCTGCACTACTGAAGCAGAATTTAGGGGTTGGATTTAACGTGGTCAGGGCCTTCTTTAGTCATGTCATAAATGAATTAAAAACTGATGATGAAAACAAGTGAAATGGAAAGCTTTCCACTGCCCTCGCTACCCAGGCAATATTCTTTCCATGCCAGCAGGAACGTTTCCCTTTCTACAGATAACTAATCCAAGGCATTCTCCAGGTGCTGCATTTTGTCTCTCTGAAAGCAGTCTCGCTTAGAGAGTTGGGTTTTTTTGCTGTGGCTGTTGTGTTGTTCATAATGTCTCAAAGTCCCTGAGCAGAATGGATTCTTTCACACGTAGCAGAGTCTCTTCTGTTACTCTTTAGCAGGTCCCAGCTAGAGCAGAACATTGCTGTGTTGATGCATTTTTAAGCTTGAAAATAGCTTTGTTTTTTGTCTATGTTTTCATGAGCTGGTATTTATGCCCTTGCTGACAGGTTACTAATGAAAAAAACATCCTTCGGGCAAATAAGAAAACGTGGGAATTCTTCAAGACAGATGTGCGTTTGCCGGAACTAAACCATCTCCCTGAAGTGAGAGGAGTGGAAGGTATGAGCTTGGATGTCCTCCAAGTAAAACCTAGGTGCTAAATGAGTGGCAGGAAGCAGTGTGAGTTGCAGCAGTCAGCTCCTGCTGCCGTAACGTGGCACGTCTTGGTTGTGTTTTGCAGCGTGGCATCCCCGGTTACTGAAGAAGGAAAACAAAACGGTTTCGGAGTCCCGTGTCCCCTCCCTTGCTGCCATCGACCTCCACAACCCAAGCCTGGCCTCACAGCGGGTAACAAAGCAATAAAACACTTTGTGCTGCTGCTGTACTGGTGTTGCTTCGGGACCTTCTGAACAGTGTGACTCTGCACAGGAGCAGAACCCACCTTGGTTTCTTTGCTGTAAGCGTACCTGAGGTCTGAGGGAAAGAGGAGGGTCACAGGTGAAACATGGTGCTCTATTGTCTCTCTGAGGTTAGCTATGTACTAAATTCTCACTGCCAAGGCAGACAACATGAATTGTTGCTATTTCAGCCAGCTGGATCAAGGCTGAAGTGAGCCTGATTTACCCAAGTTGAAAGAGACCAGGTGGGACACGTGTTTTGAGGAGACCTGTTCTGCCCATGTCAGATGTGGAAGGGCCAAGTGCAGTAGGGAGGGAGAAAGTGTAGGAGCCAGACATAGGGAGAGAAGGGGAAAACTTGCAGCTCTCTTTAAGATTGGTACCTCAGGAACATTGAGATAATGTTTGACAGGTAAATAATTCCTTAGGCAGTCACTTTGGCTACCTTGCTTCCAGTTGAGGTTTGGCAGACTGTGCTGGGGGAGGAAGCATTTTTGAAGTCTGATTTGGTCAAAGAACAGATTTGTTTTAAGTTACAGGTTGACATGGCCTGTGTCCCTAGAAGGCAGTTTCTGATTGTTCTCTCTATTTATTCTACATTTGGGAATTGACCCTCTCTTTTTTTTTTCTTCCCCAATTGTCAGTTGTCAGGGACCTTGATGCCTGATGCATCAGAAGCCAGCTTCCCCAGAGTTGAGCACTAGCCTTATGGAGAAGATCACACTTGCCTGTAAAAGGTAGGCTTTAATTTCTGCAGTGAAGCCTTCTAGCAGCTTTATTTTCTGCTGTGTAGTCTTCTGGTGTCTTTCAAGTGGATAGTTTTGTGAATATGTAACCTAGCTGGGAGGTGCAGTGGGAAAAGCCTTTTACACTTGACTTTCTCAGTTAGGACACCTAGCTGTGGCACCCTTAATGAGGGCAACACTCTTTATGGACACTGAAGCTGGGGGTTGAGCAAGCTAGGAAATAACAAAAAAGGGGAAACTGTCTGCCTTCACATGAGGAGTGCAAAAAGTGGGCTGTAGGTGCAGCACTGTAGGTGCATCACAGAAAATGGACTTTCTGGCAAGAAGGGAGGAAAGTCTTGGGGGGCTTGTCAAGGGTAACATTAGGGAAAAGTTTTAGCAACTGTGTCGTACAGTCTGAGTTTATTAAGTGTAAATGCTGATACCTCGGTGCTCTCCAAGCATGAGATAGCAGTGTGGGAGAGAAGGAGGCTTAGGAAGAGGCCTGGCTGTGGGATTGACTCATCGTCTGGAGACTGAAGTACCAAGTTTGAACTCTGCCACACTTATTTGCACTCTCACTTAGCATCGCATCTTACTGTTCCAGATTGGTTAAAGCTGAGGCTCTTAAATGGGGTCTTGATAGTTTCTCCTCTTGCCCATTTCAGAACATGCAGGTCTCTTAAGTAATTCTGTCTGAAAGAAAACTCTTAGGAGTTTTGTTTGTTGTTTAGCTTTTTCCTATTGGGGTATTGTTATCTTTTGCTGCTCAGCATCTTCCAGGCAGTCTGCTGTACATGTTGGAGTTTGTCTCATCCTCTTGAAAGCGACCACTGCAGTACTTAGCTGAGGGCTTTCACTCCCACGATCACCTCTCTTTCCTCATGGAAGCTGGGCAGAAGGCCTGGACCTTCTGGAGGGAGCAGAAGTGTCCTGCATAGCTGGGCTTTCCACAGTGCTCTGGGTACCGGAGCTGCCAGCCTGGATGTGATCACAATCCTTTGCTCCAGGGATCCTCCCTGTGGCTGCAGGGACCCCCAGGCACCGCAGCCTCCCTCCTCTCCCAGTCAGTGTTTGGTACAGCCAGGAGCATGCCTTGGCAATACTGTTAAGGTGCAGCTGCAAACTCTGCATCTGAGGTTTTTCCTTTAGGGCTCTGGTGTTTGCTTTTAGAGAGGGAGCAACTGCTGCTTCTGAAATCTCCGCACCAGTGCGGCATTAATCTGTATGGGTGTGCTTGTCACTTACATTGACATGATGCGATGGCTTAATGCTACTAGGAAGAAAGAAGAGAACATTGGGATGGGAAGCAATCCTGATCATAGAAGCAGGGGAAAGAGGAACCTTACTAAAGTCATCTCATCTGTGAAGCACAGAGATGTAAGTGCGCAGCTTTAGCGACGTAAGGACGTGTAATAAGTCAAAACAAAGCGGTATTTCATCAGGGAGTAGTACATCTGTGGTTTTGTTAGCCTGTCCATAACTTCATTCTGGTTTTCCCCCTTGATGCAGGTGTCTGAAACAGGGGGAAGAGTCCACATGAGTTTCCAGGTGCTAAAGCTGCAAGGTCTCTGTGGAAGAGAGGAGGATCCCTTGCTCTCTTGCTAGCGTGGCAGACTGCCACGGGAAGCGGCTCTGGCGCAGTCTGAGGACAGAGCTCGCGCTGCCATTGCTGCTGGATTCCTTGCATGCAAAACTGCTCCTGAAACGTTGACTTTCTGGCCCAGGGCCAGGTCTTGTCTGAGGTTACTCAGCACAAAATAGTGGTTATTGGTGTGTGACAAGGGCAGCACCTGGTCTGGAGGATTTTGAAGGAAGCGAGGCTTTCTTCTGTCCAACTGCTGCCCTCTTAAGGGTTTTCTTTCCAAATGAATAGTGAGGAGAGTAGGTAGCTGCTGAATTTGCCACGTTTTGCTGGGCTACCTGATCTGTATTGGAAAGCACCTTTGCCTTGACAAAAACATCAGTGAAGAGAAACGTTTGTGCAGGAAATAGGACGTTTAAATGTGTAAATGTTCCCGGCTGTTCCTTTGAAACCCTCGCTAACGCTCCGCAGCACGTGTGACCTTGCCTCAGGTTCCTTTTCCCTCCACGCTTTCCTCCCTGTCTTTGGGCAGTTGTCTTTCAGGTGTTCAGCTGGGCCTCTTGTCTGGCTGTGCTGGGTGAGTGTCTGGCTGCTGTGAACGGCATAGGAAGGATGTTGGTGTAAAATACCGAGCAGGTGGCGTGTGAAATGGCTTTGAAGCGCTCTGCAACTCACTGAAGTCATCAGTCCTTTAGGACTTACACGAGGCGTGTAAGTGTAAAACTCGGCAGAGAGAAAGGTGGCATCGCTGTTATCTCGGGACTCTTTGGAGACCATTTTTGCTTAACTGCCCCCAAGTTGGTTGTAGTCAGTTCTGTGGTGTCCCCACACTGCTCACAGCTGTTTTCTGGCAGCTCCAGGCTGCTGTCACAGCGCACACCCCTGTATGGTGTAGTTAATTTTGGAACTTACCTTTCCCATCACCACATCATGGCAGAACACAGTATCAACGTCACCGTGTTTAGAGCTTTGTGGCTGTGCTGTGTTTTTGACACATATGTTAAAATTTGTGAATAAAAGGATACTTTGGATTCCAAATTTCTCAGTACTACTGTGTGCTTACAAGTGTAAGATGTGCTCACTTGGTCCTCCCCGGACTTGGTGGTGTGTCTGCCCGTTTGGACTGGTGGCACTACCCACACTGGTAAGCAGGACTTTTGAATCAGTTTTTATTTAACAAGTTGACATCATCTAGCCCTGTTGTACCCACAGCAGTCATTTAGCTAGCCATGGGCAAACACAAACAACCCCTGGGCTTGGAAACAGCCAACAACTGCTGCAAACCAGGCTGGGGAAACCTGCCGTGGTCCAGCTGCGGGCGGCTTTCCCCTGCGCTGCCTGCGACCCACGCGGTGGCTGGGCTGTGCTTCGGGGTGGGGGTGAGGAAAGGGTTGGGGAACGGGGGGGAAAGGGGCAAGGAAGGTTTGAGGGGAGAGGAGGAGAAAAAGAAAGGTTTGGGGGGAAGGAAGGTTTTTAGGAGACAGTGGGGGAAAGGAATGTTTTGAGGGAGGGAGGAAGGTTTGAGGAGAGAGGGGGAAGGGGGGGCAAAGTAGGTTTTGGGGAAAAAGAAGGTTTGAGGCGAGAGGGGGGAAAGGAAGGTTTTAGGGGGAAAGGAAGGTTTGAGGAAAGAGGGGGGGAAAGGTTTTGGGGGGAAAGGAAGGTTTGAGGAGAGAGGGGGAAAGGTTTTGGGGGGAAAGGAAGGTTTGAGGAAAGAGGGGGGGAAAGGTTTTGGGGGGAAAGGAAGGTTTTGGGGAGAATGGAAGGTTTGAGGAGAGAAGGGGGAAAGGTTTTTGGGGAAAAGGAAGGTTTTGGGGGGAATGGAAGGTTTGAGGAGAGAGGGGGAAAGGAAGGTTGTAGGGGAGAGTGGGGTAAAGGCAGGTTTTAGGGTGGGGAAAGGAGGAAGGTTGAGGGGGAAGGAAAGTTTTAGGGGAGGAGGAGGAAGAGGAAGGTTTAAGGGGAGGGGGAAGCCTATGTGAAAGCTCCGATCAGCACCGTCAGGACTCTCCACTGCCCTGCCCTCGGGGCAGCGGAAGCGGCGTGGTCCGACCCGGTAGCGGAAGCTGCGAGGCGGAAGCGGGCGGGCAGGGCCGGGCGAGGCGGGGCGGTGGTCGCGGCCATGGCAGCGGACAAGGAGGAGGAGGGCTGCGAGCACTACCGGCGCGGCTGCCTGCTACGGGTGAGGCGGTGGCGGGGCGGGGGGCAGACAGGCGGCGGGGCTGCTGGATGCAGGCGGCTGAACCGAGTCGTGCCGTTCGCAGGCGCCGTGCTGCGGGAAGCTGTACCCTTGCCGGCTGTGCCACGACGGCGCCGAGGAGCACCGGCTGGACCGCTTCCGCGTAGCCGAGGTGCAGTGCACCCGCTGCCGCCTGCTGCAGAAGGTGGGTCCGCTGAGGGTGGGATGGATGGATGATGGGGGGGGTGCCGCCATTTTGTGGGGGCGGCCGCCATTTCGGGGGGGGGGATGCAGCTAATGGCCGTTTGCCCGGCTTGCTGCAGGCCCAGCAGCGCTGCGAGGGCTGCCACAGCCTCTTCGGAGAGTACTACTGCGGCATCTGCCACCTCTTCGACCGCGACAAGAAGCAGTACCACTGCGCCGAGTGCGGGATCTGCAGGTGCGTGAGGGACGGGCGGGTCCGCGGGCCGTGCCCCGCTCTGCTCTGGGGTGGGGCGGTGCCGAGAGGAGGGCTCCGGCCGCGGCCTGACTCTTTTCTCCTCAGGATTGGTCCCAAGGAAGATTTTTTCCACTGTTCAAAGTGTAACTTATGCCTCAGCTTGAGCCTTCAAGGAAAGCACAAGGTAAGAATCCGTCGGTTAACTTCATGTCTTTTAAAAAAAATGAATGAATGAAAAAACCCAAAAAGGAGCCACTTTGAGAGCGCAGCCTGACAGTGGCAGTACAGACGTGGGAGTAGCAGGTGCTCCTGCTGAAAGTGAATATTTAGTTCCAATTCCCCCTGCCATGAGCAGCTCCTTTCCTCACCCTTAAAACCTTCCTTCCCCCCCCAAAAAAACCTTCCTTCCCACTCCATCCTAACACCTTCCACTAGACCAGCTTGCTCAAAGCCTCATCCAAACTGGTCTTCAGCACTTCCAGGGAGGAGCAGCCACAGCTTCTCTGGGCAACCTGGGCCAGGGTCTCACCACCCTCACACCAAAGAATTTCTTCCTCACATTTCATCTCCATCTCCCCTTTTCCATTTCAAAGCTATTACCCCTCGTCCTATTGCCACTTTCCCATGTACAAGTCCCTCCCCAGCCTTCCTGGAGCCCCTTCAGGTAAAAGAGCTGCTGATTACAGACCTGACAGTGTGTAAGTGTTGAGGTCCTGTTCCTGCTGCAGTATAGGAAAAGGTAGGCTGCTTGCCACCACGGGAGTTCTGGAAGCCCTTTTCTTGTGTATCCTTGCAAGATGTTTGGTTTTTAATATGCTAAGCCACTTGTTAATTTTCAGAACTTCAAACCTAAATGCTGTAATGTTTCATTCATCTTTTTTTACTATTATAAAGGAATGTTAGAATTTAGAAAAATGCAGATATCCTTGCAGGACACTAACTTTGTTTGTTTGTTTTCTTTGACAAGTGTATTGAAAACGTCTCCAGGCAGGACTGTCCAATATGTTTGGAGGTGAGCTGCTTCTTTCCACGTCTTCCATCTTTGTGTGGCTGTATTTTTGACTGTGTTTGATTTAACTTTCTTGTCCTTTTTCTGATGCTTGCCTCAAAACAGGATATTCACACATCTCGTGTGGGAGCTCATGTGCTGCCTTGTGGTCACCTTCTTCACAGGTAAAGCACTGTAGATACTTCAGAATGGAGAATAGTTGCTGCCTTGAGTGTGGTGTTTGCTCAGCAGCACTGCAGGCCTGGTCAGTCTGTACCAGCTACTTACTGTCTTCCTGCCACAGTAAATGGTGGTGGTGGAGGAGGGACCTGTGTACTGGTCATTCTAAATTTTTCCATGCTGAATTTCCTTCTGTTACTACTTAAATTTCAGGAATCCTGTAGAGAAGTCTCTCCTTGGTGCAGAAAGCAGATGCACAATGGTTTTAAGAGATTGATGACAGCTCATCAGTTGAGTTTTAGGTTCTTCCCCTAGACAGTCCCCCAAGGCAGTGGAGTGCTCTGTCATGCTACTAAAACTATCAGGATTGTAAAGTGGTCTCACAGATAATGTTTAGTGCATCTGGAGGAATAATTACCATGTTTCCCTTGTATTTTTCCTTTCTGCTTCTGTCTTGTGTGAAGAGACGCAGCTTTTTGTTACTCTGGGGGCTCTCTGGTTTTTCCCCACTGTCTCTGTGTTTGACAGAGCGATTCTTCCTTTAACTCCTGTCCATTTTAAACTCACCTTGTGACACATCATGCTCCATTTTTCAGCAAGCTTGAACCACATGATCCTTGTCATTATGTTGGCTGTTCACCTGTGTTAGGTGGGAAGAGCTTAGAGTTGCATCAAATGTGCTTTGCCTCTGGGTTTTTACCAGAGTACCTGGAGGTTTTGCTGGGAAGCATTCTTCATGCTTGGGCTTGGAATAGTTTTACCTTCTGGTTTCAGGAGAGCTGTGTGCCTTTGCCCTTTGTTCAGTCCACATGTGCTACCAGTCAGTGACTGCATTCTTCTGACTGGGCTTCTCACTGTCTTTTCCTTGCAGAACATGTTATGAGGACATGCTGAAGGAGTAAGTATTTCTCAACAGCTCTTCTCTTAATGTTGTTGTAACCCAAACAGATAGCTTCAGGAGGTAAAGATCCCTTACCCAGTAACTGAAAGTCAGCTCCTGAAGGTGTAAGGTGCTTCTCATTTCCAGTTCTGTTTGCGAGAACTTTTTGTTGAGTGGTGGTTCTCTTTGACTGGTATGATATGAAACTTGTCCTTGTGGGTGGATTTGTTTGGTGGCTCAGCTCCACCTTCTGATATAGATTTTTTTCCTTCCTGCCAGAGGTTACAGGTGTCCTTTGTGCATGCACTCAGCTTTAGATATGACCAGGTACTGGCGGCAGCTGGATGACGAAGTAGCGCAGACTCCGATGCCCACGGAGTATCAGAACATGATGGTGGAGGTAAGGGAGGAGACCTGGGCGGTGGCTCTGTGCTTGGCAGATCTGTGCCTCTGCATCACTGGCAGTAGAGGGCACTAGGGGCTTGTCATGGATCAGAAGTCAGCCTGGCAGGGAATGATGAAGCAATGTCACGTGTAGGCTTACAGTATTCATCTGCTGGGTTTATAAACACCAGCTGGGTTTATAAACACCAAAAACCCCCACCCTTCACCTGCACTCCACCAAAAAAAACAACAACAAAAAGCCAAACCCACAACCTCTCAGTGTTGCAGTATCACACAGCAGAGAAATTACTTGGTCTTTGGAAGTATCTGGCTTTTTTTCAGTAGTCTTAGGTGCTGTCTTAGTGAAAAATAGGAACTTTTTGTTAGTTAGCAGCTTGGAGCTTCATGTTCCAGCCTGAACATGGTGGGTTTCCTACAGAAATATTGAGCTCTGGATTTGTGTGAGGCCAGCACATAGAGACTTGTGTTTTCTTTCTGTTTTGTTGTGTGAAGTCAGAACTGTGAAACGGGTTGCTGTTTGCAGGTAACACAGAATTAAACAGCCCTGGTAGTTTATGTTTGAGTTGCACCTGTTAGGATTTAGATAACCCATCTTACTGACTCTTAGAGCCAGGATGTTGGGAAAAAACCTCTTTACTGCTTATTTTGAGAGTAATTCTCACTTTAAAACTATGAATCAGCCCTGCTGTCTCTAAAAGGAAGGTATTTTCTGCTTTGTCCCTGATGGCAAGCCAGTTTTGTGGCTGTAATTTCCTGTTAAGTGTCCCACTGATGCTAAAACCCCTCTCTCTCTTTCCTCTGTGTGTAGATCCTTTGCAATGACTGCAATGCCCGCTCTACAGTGCAGTTCCATCTCCTAGGCATGAAGTGCACAAACTGTGACTCCTACAATACTGCCCAAGACGGACGGTGCCGGCTGTCTGTGGAGGAGCAGTGACCAAGACAGAGGCTGCGTTGGGCTGGAGGAGGAAGACCTTGCCATGGAAGGGACTATCTATTTAAAAAAACAAAACAAAGCCACACTTGTCAGTAAAAAATTACTCAAAGTTGTCACAGCACCAGTGAAATGCTGATGAGATTGAATTAATGCTGCACAAAGGAGTTTTGCTAGTTGTGCCTCTGTCCCTAGTCCCTGGGGCACAGCGCAGTCAGGCCTTTGAGGGAGCTCCCCGCAGAGCAGCGTGATACCCGGCCAGGGTTGGCTTCTAGAGAGACTGTCCCCCTTCTTCAAGGGTGGGGGGACAGCTGTTTGCTGTGTCAGAGAAGGCACAGCCTAGAAGAATAGCTACTGAGGTGCAGAATGAGAAGTGATAAGCAGCTGAGCCAGCAGAAGATGGTTTGGGGCAGCTGAAGGTTGAGAGCGCAACAGGAGGTGGAGGTACAGCTATTCTGGTCACAGCTGTTGGGGGAAATGAGGAGCTTTGGGGGTGGCACTCTGGTAGTGCAGGGACCAATTTTCTCTGGGTTTGGGGTTTTTTATTGATTTTCACAGAGGGGGGAGAGGATGGAGCAGTGCTCTAAAAAAGAAAAAAGGCAACAATAAAAACCCAACCAACCTTCCCACCCTTCCTCCTGTAACATCCTGCCCAGGGGTTCTGCAGCCTCAGTGTTACAGACAGTTCTTAGTTGCTGAGAATTTCAGAACATGCCAGTAGTTCCCAATAGTGAAGTAAAAGATTAAAAAAAACCCCAAGTGCAGTTACTCTTGGCCATGCAACTGCCTGTTTTTAACTTATTTTCCTGTGCAACAGCGTTGTTGAGTGTGGCTGTGCCCCTGTGTGTACGGAACGTTAGGGCTGGGCTGATGGTGTTAGTTTAACTTGCTTTTACTAGGATGACTGTTTCTGAAGCACTTTTCTCCCTGCTGCCAATAAATGTCCAATCCTACATGGATGAAAACAAGTGCCGGGGTGTGTGACGTCCTCTCCTTGTGTGCAAGTGCTCACTGCAAATGTGGGAGGTCCAGGCTGAGTTTAAAGCATGATTTGAGCCTGAAATAGGGGAGTTAGATGTCTGGCTATGGGTTTGGTATGAAAATAGTGTCCACACAGAGGGGGTCTTCCCCTGGGAACAGCGCAGGGTGGGACTGGTCCCAGTCTGGGTTTCCCAGTACTGGAAGGGCTGGAGCAGGTCTGGTGTGATGCCACTGAGCTGGTCTGGGGTGGGACTGGGGTGGGGGTGGGGGAGATGTCCCTGCAGCCCTCAGTCTCTGCTATCCCACCCCAACCCTGCCCCTGGGAGCCTGTGGTGCAGGGGACACGGCCGGTGGCAGCCACGTGCGCGGCAGAGCGGGCACTTGGGGGTGGCTTTGTCCTCTGTGGCAGGCTGGGTGAGTCCCAGGGTGAGGAGCCAGGTGGGGTGCATCAGCTTCTCCAGAGCTCATAAAGAGCCTTGGGGGGCAGACCTAGGTGGGAGTGGGGTGCTTGGAGCGGGAGCAGGGAAGGCTTATGTCCTTGGCTGTGCTGGAACATCTCACTTTTTGGGGTGCTTCTAGGGAAAGGTGCTTTTCAGAGGTGTGAGGGGGGTTATGGGCTGTGCTGGGCATCAAGTAGTGGTTTCCCCTCTGAGCTGTTGTTAAAATGAGGGAAGCTGGGGAGACTGTGTTGTCTGCAGAAGGGGAAGTGCAGAAGGAATGTGGCTTGCCTTCTTGCTGTCTTCTCCATCCTTCCATGAGTGGGGTTGGGCTGGACATCCTGGGGAGCGTCTCTCTGAGGGGATATGGCCTGGGGAAGGGACTGGTTTGGCTGTGGGACTGTGAGTGAGGTGAGACACATGGTGCTGACATCTCTGCTTGACTTTCAGCTCATGTAGATGGTAAGAAGAACTCTTTTGCTTGTGGATGATGCTTTTGGTTCCTTCACTGAAGCTGCCAGCAAGAATCCTTGCTGCTTTGGAGCATCCTCCAAACATGTGCTGATGCCTGGTGGCTTCACTACCCCCCCTAGACAGAGACCTGCTCCCAGGTAAGCCCTGAGGGCCAGTAGGGCTCCTATCAGCCTGGAGGAGTTGCCCACCCTAGCTGGGGGCTGCATCACCACCCCAATGCCTGTGCTGATGAGCATGTGGGCAAAGATTCTGGGGGCCCAGGAGACCTCATCGTTCTTTTTGGGAGGCGTTATCCCTCCAAGAGGAGTACTGTGGCCATGGAAGCCTGAGAGCTGCTGCTGGGCAGGACATGAACCTCTTCAGCCAGCAGATGCTGCTGGGAGCAGCTAGAAGCAGCAATCCAGCCTTAATTAAAACCAAAAACAAACCAAACAAATAAAACCCAAAGCAGGCAAATTCTCTCTGCCAGCAGCTGCTGGGGAGAAACGGATGCAGTAACTTGTTCATTCACTTGCTGAAAGGTGTATTTGGAAAGAGATGCTGTTCCAGGGCTGCTGCCCAGCCCCTGGCCTTGCAGAGGCAAGCGAGGAGCACTGCTGGAGGGGTGGGCCAGCTGGGGCTGAAGGATACAGGGCCAGCTGGGGCTGAAGGATGCAGGGCCAGGGGGGATTGCTGCTGGGGAGCACGGGGGGACAGCACGGGCTGGAGGCTGGCCAAGGCGAGGTGGAATGTCTGTGCATCTTGCAGCTGTCATTCCCAGAGTGCTCTGCTCATTACCAGCAGATTGTTTGCTGCTTGTGGGTTGGTTTGGGTTTCTTTTTCCCCTCTGCAAAAGGACTGTCAGTTCATTTAGCTGATAAATAATGTCCTGGTGCAGCTGGGAAGCCAGCTTTGGACAATGCAGTAGCGAGGGAGCCTTCCACCGTGTTGCTCATTGTCAAACCGGGCTGGTCAAGTTCCCAGCCAAGCAGATTTGATGCTAAAGAGTAGAGTAATTTTATTGTAACTGGAAATATTCCTATTAGGGCTCCAACCACAAGAGGAGGCTGAAATAAAACCCTTAGCTGAGCTTTGGAAGAGCAGCTCCATCCCCAGCTGACTTTTGCATTGGGTTGAGAAGGGAAATGATCTTGAGGGTGGGATGATTTTGACTTTTGCTCTTCTGCTTTCGGTATTTGCCCCTACAAAGTGAGGGGGACAGCTGAGGAACCACGTGCCACCAGCTGAACCGCTGTACCGTGCTTTTTGCTTGGCACCAAGCCCTGAACTCTCCTTGCCAAGGAACTAAATTGTGTTGCGCAGCACAAAAGCAAATGACTTTATGAGCTGATGGAGATCAGTGCAGGGGGTGAGGACAGGCAGGGAGCTGCTGCGTGGGATGGAAGGTGCTGACTGGGCTCTGCTGCCCTGTTCCGTGAAGATCATAACATCATAGAATGGTTTGGGTGGAAAAGGACCTTAAAGCTCATCCAGTCCCAACCCCCCTGCCAGCAGCAGGGACACCTTCCACTAGACCAGGTTGCTCAAAGCCTCATCCAACCTGGCCGAGAACACTTCCAGGGAGGAGCAGCCACAACTCTTTGGGGAGACCTTCCAGCAGCCTCCCAGTACCTGAAGGGGCTCCAGGAAGGCTGGGGAGGGACTTTGGCCAAGGGCAGGGAGTGACAGAACAAGGGGTGATGGCTTGAAAGTGGCAGAGGGGAGATGGAGATGAGATGTGAGGAAGAAATTCTTTGGTGTGAGGGCGGTGAGACCCTGTCCCAGGTTGGCCAGAGAAGGATGGGTCTCCTTTTCAGGGTGTGGAGGGGAGGAGAGCGCTGTATGGCAGCACGTGAGCAGTGCTGCTGTGCAAAGTGGGCTTCATTCCCCCGTCCTGGGGGTTCAGTCCCATCCTCCCAGGGACTGGTGCATCTGGGGAAGTGTGTCCCCTGCATCCCGGCCCCTATGCTTTGATGGAGCAGCAGGGTCTGCTCAGCTTTGACAGGAAGGATGCAGGGCAGGTTGTGGGGCAGTTGGACCCATGATTTGTCTAAGGGTGAGCTGGTGCTGCTTTCCATCCTTGCTGTGGGCTGGCATTGAGGGGAGAGACGTGATATTGACCGTGGGCGCTCCCCTGGGGCTGCCACGATGCCACCCTTCTCCATCCTACCGTGTGCTGCCCGAGTTTGTGTGTGCCCAAGCAGCTGGGAGCGGGAAGGATGCTTGGATCAGAGGGATGTGGTGCTCCTGAGATGATGGCAGCGTGGGTGGCTGCTGCAAAGCTGTCCCTAAGGCTGCAGGGCACGGTGGCCAGCTGGCATGCTGCCTGCCACCCAAAATCGAGCCTGGCTCACCCGTGTAGGGCAAAATCAGGAGCAGATGGGATTATGGATGCCTTGTGGGAAAAATGTCGTGTTCCAGCCAGCACAAGGGCCACAGGCACTAACAAGGTCAGCAGAGCTATTAATAAAGGCAGGGCTTGCCAAAGTATGTGAAACTCGGGAGGGGGCTGGGGGAGCGATGCAGGACCAGGGGGCTGGGCTGGGAAGGGGCAGGGCGATGGCTCAGGAGCAGCAGGGAAAGGGGATCCTCAATTTCAGGCTGGAAGGATGTATTTAATGACTGCTGTGGTTTTTGGCTTGTTGGCAGAGAGCAGGGAAGTGTGTTCTGATGCTCTTGGGTCCAATAACATCATGTTGGGGGGAAGCAGGGGTGTTGCATATTAAATCTCTTCTACAGCCTTCCCCTCCCGTGAGCTCCTCTCCAACTGGCTGTGTCCCCAGGGATGGGTGTGTGGGTGCAAGGCTGGGGCTGGAGGGGTGCTGGGGTGGTGCCCCAGAGCTGGCAGGTGCTCAGCTGGTGCCACTGGCTGTGAACTCAACCCCAAGCTCACAGGTGAACTCCAGCCTGAAGCAGCAGCACTAGATGTTTCCCATCTGCCCCCCTGGGAGGGCTGGGGGAAAGGCAAGGAGCACTCTGCCACTGGCCCCTGCCTCTTGGGTGGGAGAAGACCCTTCCCTGAAGCTGTGCAGGCTCCTCCATGCTTGTGCATGCTTCAAAACCCCTGTGCTCATGCCCCAGAGGAGCCCTGAGTTCCCCAGGGCCGAGGCTGATGGCTTGCCCCTGCCTGGCTGCACAGAACCCATCTGCTTTTCCTTTCTCACTGGAAAGAACGCAATTAGGGAAAGGCTCATCATGTTGTGCTATTTATAACTCCGAGGGCGAGCAGAGCATCTGGCTCTCCAGCTCCACACAGGCAGGGCTGGCTCAGCCCAGGGGTGTGCTGGCACCTCTGCACTGGAAACGGGGTGATCTCCTTGTTTTTCCTCCTTGATGGTCCCCGTTGGTGTTGGGGGGAGGTTTACACGTAGGACTGGTCACTACACTGTCATGAAATAGTTGCTCTCCGACACCAGAACCAATTCCTGTGTCTTTAGAAGGAGCTGGCGCCAGTTGAGGTGGGGGAGGCTGGAGCAGGGCCTCAGGGGGACCTTGGGGTGCTGGCCCCTGCCACTTTCCTCCTGTCACTCATCTCCTGCAGCTTTTGAGGGCAGGAGTCCATCAGCAGCTGCTGCCTGGCTGAGCGGAAAGGATAAAAATAAAAATGCACAAATCCTTCTCTAGCACCCAGGAAGATGAGCTGGATGGACTGAAGGCCAAGTGGTTTTATTGGAGGGACTTGTGAGCCAAGAGAGTGAAGGAGAGAGTTTCCCTGAGCTGCCTGGGGATTGGGAAATGTCCTTTGAATAGCAGTGGCACCCCGAGACACCAGCAATCCGGCGGCGTGCGCTAAACGGGCTCCTGAAACAGATTTGGCGGTGGTGGGTCCTCACCTTGCAAACTTTCCAGTGGGTTCTTGGTGGGAAGTCACTTGTTGGAGGCTGGAGCTGTAAGAATGTGGGGTGCAAGGACGAGGTGATGCCTTCAGCTCTGGTGTCTGAGCTGCTGAGAGTTGAACGTGCCGTGCTGTCACCGAGGGGGTCGTTCCTTCATCTCACAAGCACTACAGCTCCTGGGGGCTGCAAACGAGCTATCTCTGCTCATAAGTCATTCATACTGACTCCATCCATGCCACCAAGAGTGTGAGAAGATGACACTTGGAAGCATGTTGATGAGACTTTAGCATGTTCACAAATAAGCAAAACAAAAGCATAATTAGTAAGGCCAGGCAGAGCCTGGAGCGGGTGATGAAAGCCACTTGCCACTCTCCAGTGAGGGCGAGGCAGGAGACCTGGAGAGGAATCACCCCGTGCACAGTGCTGCTGCCCAGCTGCTGGGGGAATGGCATGTTCTGCACGCTGCTCTGTGAACTGTTTTCTCTGTATAAATAAAATATCTCTGAGATGAAGCTGAGCCTGAGTGGGGGAGGTGGGAAGCCTTTGGGAAACATGGGGAGTTGCTATTTTCTTTTTAAATAAAGCAAGCTTGTGGCATAGAGCTTGCTTCAGATTTTTTTTAAAAAAAAGAGAAGAAAAAAAATTGAGTCTTTATTTTTATGGCATGTCCTAGTTGTTTTTTTTTCCATTCTCCCCTGCAGTAGTAGTGTGGGAGAGCAGAAGTCCCTGGGGAAGCTGGAGGGTCTGAGGCAGGAAGACGAGAGGGATGTTTGCAGGATTGCCCTGAACACAGGCACCCTCCCTTTGAGGGCAGCACTCCCCAAAATAAAGTGCTTTTTCCACTTGACAAGTGCATCTTATTTGTTTTAGGCTCTTTTGTGCCTGGGCCCTGTTGGCATACAGAGCTGTAGACATCAACACATCCTCCATGTCACAGGGCAAATCTGTTATGAATAAATTGAAGTCTGGAATTCCTGTAGTGTGGTCCCCCAGGGAAGCCCTTTGGTGTAGTCTCAGCATCGGCTCCCTCTGCACTGTGTCAGACCTTCCAGTGGCCTCCCAGTACCTGAAGGGGCTCCAGGAAGGCTGGGGAGGGACTTTGGACAAGAGCAGGGAGTGACAGAACAAGGGGTGATGGCTTGAAAGTGGCAGAGGGGAGATTAAGATGAGATGTAAGGAAGAAATTGTTTGGTGTGAGGGTGGTGAGACCCTGGCCCAGGTTGGCCAGAGAAGCTGTGGCTGCTCCTCCCTGGAAGTGTTCTGGGCCAGGTTGGATGAGGCTTTGAGCAACCTGGTCTAGTGGAAGGTGTCCCTGCTGCTGGCAGGGGGGTTGGAACTGGATGAGCTTTAAGGTCCCTTCTAACCCAAACCAGTCTGGGATTCTCTGAATCTCTTTTTACCCCAAGATATTCCCCAAAACGCACGCAGCCTCTTCCTTGTGTTGTTAGCAAGAGATATTAATTAATTTTAATCATCAAAGTGTGGGGTTGAGCTGCAAAGTGGACCCCGTGCACCAGCCTTGCAGACACACAGCTTGGTGGCGTTGGGGACAGGGTGGCACCTCTGGCTCTTGCTGCTGATGCAGATGAAGTGTGAATTTGCATGTGAAATTAGCCCACGCTGATGAGGTCTGGTTTAATTTCTTGGGCAAGCCTTCCTCCTAGGAACTCAGTGTCCTGCAGAAGATGACTCCCAATTTCTTTTCTCCTTTCTGTAAAAGGAGTTGATCCTCCTGGAGATTACATATTTTAAGTGAAGGTGATGACATTTCCTCTCCCTTTATTCCCTCACTTATTTTTGCAGCACTATTTGAGCAAAATGAGTGATTTTTAAAATAGTTTGGAGTGTTGTTTTTTTTTTATGCCTGCTCTTTGCTGTTGGGGGACAGTTCTGAGCTGTGGCTCAGGTGGGGTTTTAAAGCAGGCTCCTCGGTGGGTGAATTTTGATGGCAGGGGCGAGGAAGAGCCTTTTTTACATGGTTTCAGGGGGTTAGTGCAGCACTGTGCAGTCCAATTTATATCAAGAGCAGAAGGCTGGGGTTTTTTTACTTAATTTGCAGTTTTCTTAGCCAATGTGGCCTAATTTGCTTCTTCCTGGCTGCCAAAAAGGCAGAAGGGAGTTTTGCTCGACCTGAGCATCCTCAGAGCCTGCTGTGCTGACAGTGATGGTTCCTGCCTCGGCATCGCCTTCCCCTCTCGCCTCCCCAAACGCACCCAGTCCCTTGAAGCCAGGGGGGAACAGGTAGTGGCTGGCAGGGAAGAGGGTGAGTGGGGTACAGAGCTGCCCTACCGCAAACCTCACCCCCTATTCGGTCCCAGCCCCAGCAGGTTGCCAGGTTGGCTGCGGGCTGGAGGTGCAGTGACCGTTTGCTGCTGTGTTCTCAGTTTCTACTGTGTTTGAACTAAAAGAGGGTGAGGAACAGCTCGGCATTCACAGCTATCCTGAGAGCCAGGCTAGAACAGTGCTGGGGTTTGGCTTCAGCTGGGATTTGGTTGGAGAGAAACACTGATCACATCCCCATGTTTGCATTTTGTCACTGGAAGTTGAAGGACTTTGTGTTTTGCCAGTCTGCAAGATCTCAGGGGGCAAGGAATATTGGGCTGAATCAGCTCCATGGGCATTGGGCTCTGCCAAGGGGCTGTTCCATCTCCTGTCCCCCATGGGCAGGAGATCCATGAGGGGCTCTTCCTCTCTGGCTCTCTCTGGCTCTCGCTCGGGCTCTCGCTCTCCCGCTGGTGGATATGAAAAGAGGAGTAAGTTGGGTTGCCTCCCAGTGTGGAGGCTGAAAAGGGCTCGGAAGGAAAAGGAAAATACATCATGACTGCATTTCCCTTTGGGAAAGGGAGCAGGAGGAGATGTCCTCGTTTCTCCTGACCTTTTCAGGTGGCTGTGGTGGTGCTGGCCACCTTTATTACACTGGCTTGATTACAGTCCAGAGACGACGCATCTACTGCGGGGAAACAACCTCGCAAACACCCCGAGCTTTGATGTTCCCGAGACGCCTCGCTTAGCAGCCAGGGCGAATGGCAGAGCCTGTTCCCCAGCCTGCAGCACCCACGCCAGTTAACCTGAGGCACACCAACACCTGCTTTTCAGGTGAGACGGCACCTCCAGCCTCTCCTGCCTCATCCGTGTGCGTCCCATCGGGAACGGTGGCTGCTTCTTGGTTGCCCTCCCTACACCAGCAACTGCTTCAGGGCTTCAGCTTTAGCCCAGAGGTATCTTGGTGGATACCCTGATCAACCTCACACCCTCTCCATGTGAGAAAACGGGCTGTAATTACGAGCAGGGACACAAAACACAGCGAACTGGGGCATCTCTACCTGTGCAGGGGTGCTGCTGCTGTCCCCAAACCCTGCCCAGAAACTCAGTCGTGCGGCTGTCCTGCTGAGGGTCTGTGGGAAGGGGCTGATCTGTAACCTCTGGGGTGATGGTGACCAGTTCCAGGGGCCTGCTGGGACGCCCCAAACCTTTGCAGCATCATTTTGTGCTGATTTATTTATGAAGGTGATGCGAGCTGAGGGCTTTGCTTTTCACTGCTGGGGGATTTAGCCAGAAGTAGAAGTGCCTGAGCAAGGGGATGTGGGCTGGGGTGAGCATCCCTTCCCCAAACCAGCCCTTGCCATCAGCCACCCCCTGGCTTCACATGCTAGGAGCTGAATGCAGGAACTGGGCATTTAAATCCACTTGACTCTATTTTAGCAGCCAAGCTTTTCAAGGATTAAAAATAAAGCTGTGGAGCAAGCATCCACGCATGTGATGGGGCACTTCTCGGCTCAGGAGTGTGGGTGGTCAGTGCAACTTCCCACGGGCTCCCAGGCTGTGTTTGAGGGGAAAAAAACACAATTAAATGGAGAAAAAAAAAGAAAATAAAAGAAATGATGAGCTTCTGTGCAGAAGCACCTGCAGGAGAAGAGAGGGGAGGGTGATGAAGCAGCCTGATAACTGCTCGTGGTCCCTGGCAAAGCAGCAGGTGAGGCAGGGAGGCATTTCAGAGGAAGGGGCATGTGAAAGCACGTGAGTCCCCTGCCTGATGCTGGCTCTGGCTCAGCAGCCCCATGTCCCCCTCCCTGAGCCATGGGGCAGCAGCGTGGCAAAGGATGCCACGGCGCCGGCTGAACCTCCATCCTCTCCCTTTATCTCCCCCCCATCCCTTCTCCCCTGGGAAATCTGGGTTCCCTTGCCTACAAACCAAGTGGCCAAGGTGTCCCTGGACCCAGAGCTTCTTACACAAAGGCCAAAATCCGAGTTTATTGTGGGCACCACGCACCCACCCGCCCTTCGATCGCCTGTCGCCTGCCGGACCCGCCGTAACCCTGCCAGCAGCAGGGGCTTGGTGTGCCCACATCTCCTCCACAGCGGATCCTTTGCTGCAGAAACCCTTATAAATTAAAAATTTATTTTTTTTTCCCCCTTTTTTCTCCTTGTCCCTGCTAGGAGTCGTCGTAGAGAGGGTTGTTGTAGTTGCCCCAGGAGCCGTAGTCGTGGTCATCCAAAAGCCTGCCGTAGGAGGAGTGCCTGCCGGGGGAAGCAAACAGCCTGCTGTTACTGGTGGCTTCTGTACCTTGTTAGTGATTTCACCAGTACTTTGTCAGTTATTTCACCATAGGGTGAAAAAATAGAATAAAAAATGCATGCAAGTCCTCCCTAGGTCAAGCTTTGTGATGTTTAAGCAAGAAGCACCAGGACAGAAAATCAGGCCCGGCAGGATTTTGCCCCCGTGGAGCCAGAGTGGGACATGACAGGGAATTAAAAGAAGCCCTTTGCTTGTCCCAGCTGTCAGCAAAGGCTCATTACAGATGCTCAGCACCGGGCTGTGCTGCTGGTTATTGTCTAACTCACGGCAAGACCCGTGGCAGCAGCGTGCCCTGGGGATAATGACTGGTTATGACTGTACAGAACAGCGTCTCTGGCATGTGAGCGAGGCTGTTGTAAAATGAGGAGGAAAAACTCTGATTTTCAATATAGATGTGGTAGAAAATGCAGCTGTGGGGGGACTAGAGGCTGCACAGCACCCTGCCAGGCTAGGGGACAGCATCTCCCCAGGGCTTTGCCCCCACCCATCCCCCTTGTGATGGTGAGAGAGGCTGCAGCCTCACGGGGGGGGCCGTGGCTCCAGCACCCCGCCAGGGAGGTACCCCCAAAAACAGCCTTACCTGATCTTGAGGTATGCTGCCACCCCGAAAACCAGCACCACCACCACGATGACCGTCATGGTTATGGCCACGATGCTGCCTGTGGAGGGAGGGTCCATCAGAAAGAGCTCAGCCCCCTCAAGTCCCAGCCCCATAGCACCCACTCCCCACCCCAGCTGCTCCCCATATGCCCGTGTCAGCCATCTCTGGTGGGAAGGGGACATCCCCTCACTGCTCCCAAAGCTCCTGTAGAAGATGCTGGGCACCCCTATATGTTTGCAATGACCCCATTCCTGTAAAGGCAGGGCAGGTGGATTTGGGTTAAAACAGCAGGGTTTCTCACCAGGGCTTACAGGGCACCAAATAATCTCTTTCTGAGGCTGCTGCAGCCAGGGGATGGATGGGTTTTTCCATTTCTGCAGGTCCCAGAGGTCGCATTTGTTTCTTGACCGGGAGCTTTACACCCCCCTCCCTTTGTGACTAGCCCACAAGTGGGACACGTGAGCATCTCCTGCCCTTGCCCTCCTCCTTCTGCTCTGACATGGTAACAATGAGAATGGGCTTCCCCCTTAATCCTTCCAGCACAGGTTTTTGGGGGCCACAGGTGTGGGAGAGCTGGCTGGGACCGAAGCTCGCTGCTTCTGCCATAGCAGTGGGTGCCAGGGCTGATCCTGGGCTCGGATGCCCTGTGCGATGGGGCTTAAAGGGTGTGAAACGGGGCTGGCTGACACCACCCAAGGACACTTCTGTCCTCATCAGGGTGCTCAACAGGGGCTGGGCTCTGCCTGAGGACTACAGATTTGCTCCTTGATGCTCTTCCTGGCACTGAGCAGCATTTAGTGCCAAGCCAAGGCTGGAAAATGCTCCAGATCCCTCCCTTTTCTGGCCTTAGGAGGGACTTTTAAGCTGTCTGAGCTTGCAGAAGAGGACAGGTAAAAGCTAGTGTCAGCTTAGCAAGGTGTCCAGGAAAGAGAAGAAAAACCTACATCTTCCTAACTCAGGCTGCCCCATTATCAGGGCAATTCTTTCCTCAAACTTGCAGCTCAGGATTTTATTCACATCTCCAGGCAGCTGAGGTTTGGTATCTATGACTGGTCACCTCCACCAGTGCAGCACTGACAGACTCCTCCAGAGATCCAGCCAGGAAAGCTCAGCTTTTGCTGGATGGTGCTCTCAGGAAGCTGACCACCTCCTCCCTTCCAGCTCAGGGAGGTCTGTCCCTCTTGCCTGAGCACCTTGAGGTTGACATTAGATGTATATATGCTTATGGAGAGCGGTGGTGCTCACCTGCGCTCAGGGCGCGTGGGACCTCTTCCATGGTGACTCCGGTGGAGAGGGTGGTTTTGCCAAGGGCTGTGGGGTCAGCTGTGGTGGGGCTTGTGACAGTCACCGGGGGGAACGTTGACTCCATGGCCAGGCTGGATGCCATGGCCATTGTCCCCAGGGAAGGGACATCCTTGGTCAGTGCTGGCGGCTGGTTGGTATCGGGGCTCGTGAGGACGGGTGTTGGGGACAAAACCATTCCAGGGGATGAGTACAGATCGCTGGCAGGGAGGGAGGAGGAGGAGGAGGAGGATGATGCAGGTATATCCACGGGGCTGGGAGCTGTCCCCAGCTCCACCGTGCCTCTTGCCAAGCTGGCAGTATTTGCTGTCCAGAGACCTGGGGCTGTGTCCAAGGCTGGTGGCACTGAGCTGGAGGCTGTGGAGGGGCTGTCTGTTGTGCTGATGGTGGCTGCGGTGACAGAGCTCACGGTGACAGAGGCAGGAGCAGGGGACAGTGCCACGGCAGCAGTGGCATTGTGGTCATCCCCCTCCACTGGCCCAGAGGACATCCCATCTCCAGCAGGTCCTGTGGCCACGGGCAGCGAGGGCTGGCCAGGAGCTGGCACGGGGACGGCTGCATCCCTGGAGCCCAGCTCCGCTGGGATCCGCTCCGAGGGGAAGGGAGGGCTGGCAGGGGCGAGGGGCGGTGCTGCAGAGTCATCACCCAGCCCTAGGAGTGAGACAGAGAAGAATTAATAATGGGGAAATCCTTGGAGCAGCCTGGGGTTTGGGGGTGAAGCTGGAGATGAGTTTATTGTTTGAAAAGGCTGAGGGCCACCTCCCATAACGAGATGGGAAGTGTCCCTGCGTAGCCAGAGGGGAGGTTTAAACCAGTCTGGCATGGGTCAGCACAGATTTTCCCCAAGGTTGAGATCCTTCCCCCATCCCCAAACACCCTCTCCTTCATCTCCCCAGCATCTCCTCCCAGCAGCCAGCAAGGCAGCAGGGGAGCAAGCTCCTCCTCAGCAGCAGCCACCGTGCAGCTGGGAAGGGAAACACAGGATGCCTCTTTCTCCTCTCCTTGTGCATTCATTCATTTGTCTCCATCTCTTAGCACCAAGATGAGTCATTTTTCCCTCTCTCCCCATCAATAGAGTCCTGGGGCTCCCCCACCCCCATTCCTACTCTCCAGGGCTGAATTCAGCACTGGGCCAGCAGTAGCAGCTCCCTCTGCACTGTCAGGGGCCAGGGGAGGGACATGCCAACACTAAGTGACATCAGGAGGGGTTTTCATTCCCATATATTGATTTATTTACACCCTGAGAGCAACCCAAGCCCAGCACTGGGAAGAGTGAGAACTTGCTCCAGTGCAAAGAAGCCATAATGAGCTAATTATTAAATGAGTGTAGAGGAAAAAAACCCAACAACAAACAAACCAACCAAACCAACTCAGCAAAATGCTGACTGTGTGGGAACCCTGAAGCCAAACTCCCACCTCAGCTCCAGAGACAGGAGCTTGGTGCTTATCTAAGCCAGGAGCACCAGCAGTGAGAGCACAGCCAGCTAGCTCTCTGTGAGCAGGAGATTGCAGATCAGACATGGCTGGTGTGGACACATCAGGCTCTCCTCTCCATCACCAAGCCATCCCCCAAGGAGATGTCATCAACCTTCACAGCCAAATCTACCACCCCCAAAGTCAAACTGACATGCCACCTGCACAGGTGACTCCCAAGGTAGCAAGAAGGGACTCAGCCCACATCAGAGAGATGTTTTAGATGAGCTGTTGCTGGCCCACCATGGGATTTTACTGCACATAAAGCTAAGAAACAGTGGGGTGGGAAGGACTCTCATTTTGGAGCAGGGTCTGTGCAACATGGGGTTCCTCCAGCAAAGCTTCTCAGTGCTGAGCACCCAGGAGAGCCACGAGGCTCTTGTGCCAAAGAAGAGATGGAAACACTCAGCACCTATGTGCAGAAATGGTGGGATGCAGCACCAGGGACTCAACTAAACAATGTTTTTGGGCATTTTCAGCCATCAGTGTAAACAGAAGGCTGCAGGTGTCTAATACAGCTCCACTCAACCTGCACATCTTCTGTGGAGGAAGGCAGCAGAGGGACATCCCAGCCAAGGAGCTGCAGCTCACTACAGCGAGCGCTGGGTGCACAGCACACCTTTCATGAGACTGCAGATATGCTCTTGGCCAGGGATTTAGAGCCGGCTCTGGGGCACGGTTTCTGCTAGAACCCACGGCATTTTGGACCACAAGTCCTTGGCACGCTTCACCCAAAAGCTTTTTCTCTTGCCCCCGTGGTGGACCCCATTTCCCAAGCAGGAGGGTCTAGGAGGTGGGACTGGTGCTATGGGTGCTCTTCTCCCAGGGACAGGCACTTGGAGATGCCTCTGAGCGTTCATCCTCTTTGGGCTCTCGGTCTGCTGAGGTGCAGGGCTGTTAGACCCTAGGGTAAGTGACAGGAGATGGATGGCAGGCTGGATCCTGGTTACTGAATAACCACCTGGCTCAACACCCATGGTTCCCATCCCCAGCCCAACCACAGCAGCACCCTCTGCCACCACACAGCAGCTGATGCTGACAAACCTGGACCGAGCATCCCTTCACCCCTGGTGTTCTTCAGATCAGGGTTCAACATCCACCTGCATTTCAGTACAACCATCCTCCCTCCATCACACCTTGGCATTTCAGACCGTGTGTGACCTCTCCCACTCGTTGCAGACAGCCTCTGCAGCCCGGAGCACGTCATGTTGCTGTTTCATCCAGCACAGCAGGACCCTCCCAGGCCTGGCAGCACCCTGGAAGTTGATGACCTCTCTGTGAATGTAGATGCTTCCAGTCTCTCTGGGACACAGGCAGCTTACCACCTCTCTGCAAAGCCACCCTGAGGTCCCATGCTGCTTGCTCGTGCTTTGGGCCAGCAGAGCTCTCATGATCTGCTTCAGCTTTTGGAGACAAATGGATGGTGCCCTCACAGAGCTGGCGCCAGTGCTAGGCAGGATGAGTCACGAGGTTTCTGATCACGCCTCAGGGGTGTGTGCTCAGAGCGTGAGCCAGGACTGGGTGCAGGAACAGTCCTTGGCTGCTGGCTGAGCGCTGCCAGCCAAGCGGGTCACAAGGCACAGGGACATGTCCCAGGAGAACAGGCACCGCCAAAGGCTCTGCTCAGCTCAAGCCCTGCTGCTCCCCATCTCCCCCTGCTCTGCATGGTCACTGCCAGCCCAGCTTTGGTTTCCAGATCGATAGCGCTGCATTAATCTCTGCTAGCACAGCCTGCCTGTGCCAGCCCTCTGCTATCCTCTTGTTCCCCCCCAAGTCATCACCTCCATCAGGTCATCTGGGACCCAGCAACTGCCCTGGGGTCCAGCTCTCACCCACAACACACCACCCCCTCCCACACAGGCTGTGTCCCTTGGCACAGGGGACAAGAAGGACCTGGCTGATAGCTCCACGTGTCCACATGCCTCTGCACCCAGCTCACAGACAGCCTGCCCCACAGGTGGGTGCTGCCTCTCCCCAGGGAGGTGGGTGGCCAGAAGAGCACCCAGCTTGTCTGCAAGCCCAATCCTCTACCAAGACATCTGAAAAGGAAAAGAAAAGCCACAGTGGGGGCCTCCTTGTTTCTCCAACACCCAGTCTGTAGAAGCTGCAGCTGTGAGCAGGAACCAGAGCAGTGCACTGGAGTAAGGGACAAGAAAGCCACTAGGACTCTTCTTTTAGGACTCCAGGACTTCAAAGGCTTAAAAACCCCCAACCCTTAGACTGGGGTTGTCAGAGTTGCTCACACTCGTGTGCGACTTTGGTTGTGTTACTGCTGTTTAGCTGTAAAACTGGTAGCATCTGGCTGTGAAGGGATAAAGGTCTCCTTGCCATGGCTAAAACTAAATACAACTGCTTTTTGCTTTTGAGTTGAACCCAAACTCGTTTTTCAAGCTGTTCAGTGCTGGGCTGCCTCATCTCCTCTGTCACCATGTAATTTGGGCTTTGATGTTGCTCATCTCTTTCCTTTTGGGTTGAAGGGCCCCATGTGCAGTAAATAAGGGTCTGAGTAGACTGTACTGATCCAGGAGAAGGATGATGTGGTGGTTGTCTTTGGTACTGAGCTTGTCTCTGCTCCTCTAGGGCACTGCTGCAGAGCTTGCTGCCCCCAAGAAAAGAGGATGGTGGGGTAATCTGGAAGCATCTCTGCCAGGTCCTAGCTCTGGCTCAGCCCCAGCAAGCTTTCCATGCTATCTCAGAGGGAGCACCCAGACAGGTTGGTACTGGGAAATGGCAACTCCTGGGGACATCTCTGGCTGCTGTTGAGCCTAGAACAAACGAGGGGCAACACAGTGGCTCTCCAGGTCTGCAGCAAACCTCCAGCACCACATCTGTTTGCTAGTGGCCTATAAAGCTAGCAGCGGCGGGAGCATCCCTGGGTGATGTGCTGCTTCCTTGCTGCCTGCTCAGCTCCTGCTGTAGCATCTTGCTTTTCAACATCAGGTTGTGTTGGTGATGGTATAGAACCAATTGTGAGAAGATAAAGAATCCAAGTGAGAAAATCAGGGGCCAGGAACATCACCAGGTAAAAGGCAAAGCTACCCAATAACTGCGTGAAGAAGCCGAGGCTGTCAGACCAAATAAACCTGCAGTTGCTCTGATGTCCCGGCGAGCCGGGCTGGCTTCCTGCCTGATTAGTTTGCTTCTGCTGGATGGTTGTTAAGTGGTTTAGGGCTAATTGCTCCGAAGCCTGAAGCTTTCTGTAGCTAAGAGAGCAGCTATGCAATGGAAATCAGTGTGCTGTCCCTGTGTGCCAGGCCCCCTCCCTGTGGGAGAGGCTGTCCCAAACACGCAGCTGGCCAGGGCACCCTGGGGACACCCCTCGGCAGCCCTCCTTGAGGGTACAGCCCCCCAGGGCTTGCTGCTGAGCAAACCCATCAGCATCCACCTCCCTGGATGTAGGGGTTGCACCAGCATCTCCTGCAGATGCATGGCCTGCCTTTTGCAAAAGGCAAGAGCAAAAGCTACGTGGCCAAGGGCTGGGCAGGCTGGCAAAGAGGGGCTCCAAGGGAGGGCTTTACTGGCTGGTGGGCTGTGAAGCTTTCCTTCTCCAGGCTGTTACATGGGAGAAGGAGCTAACACGGGGGCCTGGCTCACGCTTGCACACTTTTCAGACCCTGAGGAAAGCTGTTGAAGGCAGATTGCTCTTGAAGAGCCGAGGTGGACAGCTTCACCATCCTCTGTTTTCTGCTATTCCCAGCTAAAAAAGACAATGCCGACTTTAAAAATAAAGATGGTTGCCTGCCTGCTGCATAGTCCCTATGGCCAGCTCCTTCCTTGCCTGGGGTGAGTGTCCCAGTCCTCCTCAGGCAACCATTTGCCCTCGTGTCCAAGCCCCTTTCACAGCAGCTGCAGAGTTGGATGGCCACACCACCCTCAGTGCAAAGGAAACCTGGTGTTTGCTCCCCTGTCACTAAGTGGTGCCTAATTATTCAACTCACAAAGCACTTTACTCTGAAGTTGCAGTGAAATTTTATCCAAAAAGAAGGTAAAGAGGAATATTTAGAGACATGGGTTGTTTGTTGGTTTTTTTTCCTTCTGAGAGTGACAAAGTAACCTGTGGCTCTGGTCAACTCACACGGCCAGAGGTGTCTGATGAGGACGTAGGATGGAAAGCCTCTGGGTTCCTGGAGAACCCCTGGCTCTTAGGGCCCTGTGTCCCCCTTGAGATGTGTTGGCAGGCTGTCACCTTGCACGGTGGCTTTGGCTGATTGCTGTGCATAATGAGGCTGCTGGGTGGTGTGGGAACTTCTTGGGTGAGCTTTGCCCTCATTAAGAGCAGTAGTTTACAGCACCAGCCCTTTCTAAAATGATTTTTGCTTGCTTTAAATATTGTAGATATTGCATGTTATATTTTGAAACATGCAAATATGTGTTTCATTGTGCTTATTTCCCTGGGATGTCACCCCATGGGAGGAGAAGGCATTTGTCAGCAACTGGGGTTGGGAGGCTGGGCTGGGCCCCCCTCACAATCCATTTTTCCAGGTGGATATCGTGGATGTTTCTCTTGAGCTGGCCAGGCGTGTTGCAAACAGCAGCTCTGCCCAAGTGACACCACTCCAGCTAAATAGTTTTCCAGGCTAGCTGCTAATTACTGCTTCTAGGTGCAGCTCCAGCCCCATCCCAGCCTTCCTCAGGAGGGGAAGCAATTGGGTTCAGCACAGGAATTTTTGAGCATCCTCTGGTATTAGAGGCCCAAGCTCCTGTTGACCCATTTGGGCTGGGAGAGGGGCTAATTAACTCCCCATCTCCCCTGCCTTTCTGCTTACACACGGGGGAGCGGGTCCGGGAGCCTTCAAAGCTTCATCTCCTCCGTGGCAGCTCAAAGCAGCCCATGGTGCCAGGCTCTGAGATCCCCCCAAAAAGCAGCTTTTCTTCCCCAGAGGCTCCTTGCAGAAGCACCTAAAGCCTTTAAAGCCCAAAGCTGCCTCTTGTAGGTATTTTACAGTGTCTCAGCTGCCAGCTGGTGAATTGCTAAAGGGGAAAGCAGGCTCAGGGCGGCAGCGACCGGGTGTTTGTACGGGGGCAGGCTTCATGTCAGGAAAACAAAGCAGGTTTGAATTTACATCCAGAGTAAGGAGTAATAACAGGATTAGCATTTCCTTGTGAGACACATTATTATTATTTCATTACGTGGCCAGGCACAGCCCAACCTTATTTAACTCCTGCCCAGTGACGTCCTCTCTATCACTAAGTCTTGAAGAATGAGCTTGAAGCGTATTTAAATCATGCCTTTTGTTTTCTCACAGGTGATAAATGTCTATGTGTATATTTCAGTATTATTTCTATAGGGGAAAAAAAAAAAGTCATAGGAAGCATCTGAAAGACTTGGGAGCCTGAGAGCCACGGGACTGTACCCCAGGGAAATCTTTCCTGGCTCTCCTGCCAAGCCCTGCTGGCATTAGTGCTTGGGAGAGGGATGGTCGTGGGAACAGCTCTGGGTTTGGCCTGAGCGCTGGGAAAAACCCGCCTCCCAAGCCTAAAGTGGCCGAGGGCTGACTCCCAGCAGAGGCCGGCTGCTTTTGGTGGTGACCAGATCAGGGCCAGGTAGAAGCCCACAAAGGAGGTGAGCAGCACCCCCAGAATCCCTGCGGAGCAGAACATCAGTCCATCCCCACTCCTCCCAGATGCTCTTGCTTGGAAAGTACAGAAACGAGAGCCCGTTGGCAAAGCGGCCCCCTGCGAGGAGAAGGGTTTGTCCAGCTCTCCCTCCCCTGGCACTAGGGGGTCACTTGCCAGGGGCAGCTCTCCCCCACGCTGCTGTGGTCCAGGGTGATGGTTTGCTGCTGCAGGCACGGCCTCCCCGGCTGCTGTTTTGGGGAGGTGGCTGTGGGCTTTCGCTGGGAGCCCACAACCTCAGCCAGGCTCGTTCCCTGGCGCTGCTCAGCCGCATGCCAGCAGCCACTTAGCAATGACAGCTT
This sequence comes from Caprimulgus europaeus, assembly GCA_907165065.1. Next base: position 82,932,100 of record OU015526.1, read on the forward strand.
CGCCGGGTGGGTTTCTCCTCGCGTGTGTCTCGTCGCTGGGTTATGCAAGGGTGTTTTTCATGTTTCTGAGCAAGCAGCTCTTCGTGTTGTTTGTTAGAAACCCAGCCTGGACAGAGGGGTAACCCGTGCCTGCTGTCATTGGAAAGTGCTGGCTGTCACCCCAGCCAGGGGCTGAACTGTCTCCTCTGACTGTCAGGGGGGAAGGATGTCCAACGGGGGGTCTCCATGAAATGCAGAGGTTGATGCAGGTGCTGAGCGTGCAGGAGCTCAAGGATGGGGCGAAGGATAAAAGCTCCTTCAAAGCAGAGACCATGCAGGGAAGGGGGATGCCAGGCTGTGGGGTCGGGGGAGCTCCAGCCTGGAGAGGGGGGCTGCCAGCAAGGAGATGCTGGTGGTCCCCTGAAGTGGTCCTCCTGTGCCCCAGCTTCAGTCCAGCCAGGGACCCAGCTGGGGACTGGGGCAGGGGTGGGGGAGAAGAGGGGCAAAATGCCCCTCACCCGGCCCCACCGGTGTCGGAGTGGCTGTGGGCACGGGGGTCTTGAGTGGGACCAGCGGGGGGGGGGTTTGCTCTGCGGAGTCCTTCTCTGGGCACCCTGCCTCTGCCGGGAGGGAGCCGGGCTGTTCTCGGCGGAGCGGGGGCTGCCTTCCCCGCACCCCCAACCCGTCCCCATCGCATCGCTCCCAGCCCGGCAGCGGGGATGCCGGTACCACCCCGCCGCCCCCGGTACCCCACCCAAGCCCGGCACGGCGGCGGGCGCTTACCTGCCGGGAGGAGGAGGAGGGCGAGGAGGAGGCGGCAGCAGCAGCCCATGGTGCCGGCGGCGCTGGCAGCCGCGGCGGGAGGGACGCACTGGCCCGGCCCCGCCACCACCCCGGTCCCCGGTCCGGCCCCCCACCACCCCCCGCCCCCCCGCCCCGCTCCAGCGCCGGGCGCACAGCGGCACCTGCCGGCACCGGGCACCGTGGGGAGGGCCGGGATGGAGCACCGGGTATGGTATAAAGGGCACCGGGTATGGGGTGCAGGGGAGCGGCTAAGGGATGCAGGGCCCCAGGTACGGGGTGCAGGGCACCGGGTAAGGGATGAAGGGGAGCAGATATGGGATGCAGGGGAGCAGATATGGGATGCAGGGTACCGGCTTTGGGATGCAGGGCACCGGGTATGGGATGAAGGGGAGCAGGTGTGGGATGCAGGGTACTGGGTTTGGGATGCAGGGCACCGGGTATGGGATGCAGGGCACCGGGTAAGGGAAGAAGGGGAGCAGATATGGGATGCAGGGGAGCAGATATGGGATGCAGGGCACCAGGTATGGGATGCAGGGGAGCGGGTAAGGGATGAAGGGCATCAGTGGTGGGTACCAGGGATGTGGCCGCAGGGTACCGGGCACTGGGCAGCCCATACCAGGCCCAGGCACTGGGATTGGGCACCCTGCCCTGGGATGAGGCACTGGGCACCCAACACTGGTACTGGGTGCTAAGCACTGTGCCAGGACTCAGCCCCAAGCACAGCACATTGTCACCAGGCATTGTGCAGCAGGTGCTCTCGTCCAGTGGCATCGGGTGGGTGCTTAGGGTGCCCTGTGGCATGGTCCCCTGCCCCTCTCCTTCCTCAGGGCCACGCTGGCTCCTGCCTGAATGTGGCTTCTGCTTTTAAACAAATAAATGCTGGGTGCACCTTGCCAGGGCAGCCCGCTGTCCTCAGGGGGACACAGGGCAGAGTTCTCTCTCCTACCATGGCTGGATGGGGTTGTCCTTGTCTGGTCAAACCACTGAGCATCACCTGCCACATCTCAGGGGTCTGGGACCCATGGGAGGGGACATCCCAAGGACTTGCAGCAAGGTGAGCCAGGCCAGAGCCAGGCAGCCAGGGCCTGGCCTTTCCATGGCATGGCAGCTCCCAAAGCACAGCTCCCGGTGCCCAAAGCTCCCAGCCAGGAGGTGCCCATGGTGCAGCAGGAGGTACGAGTGCTGGGGTTTTATCTCCTTCCTTCTGGAAAGCTCTTTGCTCCGGGTGAAATGTTTTCAGGCTGAACTCATCTTCTCTGGGCTTCTGCCTGCTTGCTACGGAAAAGGATGTCACTGAACCCGGGCTGTGGCTGGGCTATCTTTAACTGGGCCCGTGCAGCCATCTCTTCTGCTGCACTGTGTGGCATTTTCTCGGCACGGATCCTGGCTCCGGGCCTCAAACAGCAGGACACGAAATCCAAGTCAGCTGGCACTTCTGGAGCAGCTGGGGCACCGGTTGTCCTGCTGTCTGTTGGGCAGCATCGGCATCTCAGCTCTCCTTGAAACCTTTCCTCTGCTTGGGAGGAGGCAAAACAGCTCCCCTATCGCTGCAGGAACTGGGTGCCGTGGGAACCGCGCCGTCATTTCCCTGCCGCTGCTCTCCCGTCCTCTTTGTTTTACTGTCTCTTGCAGAAGGTGCTGCCTGTTCCCATGGCCAGGAGGAGCCTTCTGAGGAGAGGACAGGGCTGGGCACAGCCACCACCGCTCCCAACCATGACATTTGGTGCAAACCCCATGCTTGAGCTGGGTGCCAGGGTGCCAAGGGCTGGGAGGTGGGAGGTGTTGAACGCTCATGCTGGGCACCGTCCTTGGGCTCCAGCTGCCATCTGCTGGCCACCTCATCCTGGCCACCTCTGCCAGGTCTCATAAGCGTGGTCACCTCTGCCTGGCCACCTCTGCCTGGTCTCATCAGCATGGTCACCTCTGCCAGGTCTCATCAGCATGGCCAGCTCTGATTAGGCACCTCTGCCTGGTCTCATTGGCATGGTCCCCTTAGCATGGCCACACCTGCATGATCACCTCTGCCTGGTCTCATTGGCATGGCCACTTCTGCTTAGCCACCTCTGCCTGGTCTCATTGTCATTGTCCCCTCAGCAGCGCCACCTTTGCTTGGTCACTTCTGCCTGGTCTCATCAGCATGGCCAGCTCTGCCTGTTCTCATTGTCAAGGCCATATCTGCCTGGGGACCGTGGCACGGCCAACCCTGCCTGGCCATGCCTGGGGGTGACATCTGCCTGGTCACACAGGCCCCTGGGCCTCCCCCAGGGAAGGTGTGGTATTCACAGTGACAGTGAGAGCAGAGGACACATGGCCAGTGAGAGGTGCCTTTTGGTGACATCTTCTGCCAGCCCTTGCCCATTGCTACTGGAGAATGGAAACCACTGGCTCTGGTGACACCTGCCTTGGGGCTCCAGCTGTTGTAAAATCTCTTTCAAATGCTTTTTCTCTCTAATTTTATTGAGATCTGAAGGGAGACCGTTTTCTTTGGGTGGGCACAAGGATTTTAGCTGCCTGCTCCCTGCCTTTGCCGGCCCCACCGGGATGACGCTAGCTCCTCTTGGGTGGCCCTGTGCCACATCCAGCTGCTGGTTTCCCCAGTCTTGCCCAAGCCCCTGCTGTCCCCACCGGAGCTTTGCATCATTTCTCTGGCAGTTTAGCACACCCTGCCTGCATTTGGGGGGCTGGGCTCCCCTGCCACCACCGGCTGGGAGCCAGGGTGTCCAGGAGCCAAGGGGCTGGCGGTACCGGTGTGCCAGAGCTTGCAGCTGGGTTTTTTGGCTGGCTGGGGCCACGGGAGCTCTCTCACCCCCTGGCTAGTGGCCAAATGGCATGGCTGGGTGGCTGCCAGCACTTGCATTAATAGCTGCCAGTTTGCGGTTTGAGGTCACCCGTTCTTTCCAGTCTTTCATTTCCCGCCCCCCTGCCTTATTTCATGTCTGTAACGACACGGAGCCGGCAGCAGCCCCACCGCCCGTCCCTGCCTCAGCTCCTCTTGGCCGGGGGAAGCTCTTACACTTTCCTTGGGGCTGGCACACGGCACCACATCCCTACCGGGCATCCCTAGATTCCAAGAGGGGACGTGCCAGCATCCTGGGGGACACCTTCACCCCTGCAGGGCTCGTCTCCTCCTTGGGACATCTCTTAGGGGACCAGAAACATCCTCCCAGCCACCTCAAGGCAAAAAAACAGCCCAGGGCCAGCGTGCCGAGGGCTTGTGCCAAGGCACAGCCTCTCTGGAATAGCTTGGAGCTGCCGTCATTCCCTGCCGAGGGCCTGGGGAGGGTGTTTTATTAGCAGCTCGCTAGGAATAAATCTCCCTTTTCGTAACAGGCGGGTCAGGGATAAATAGCTCTGCGGAGGTGAGGCCGGGCTCCCTCCGGCCCTTCAGGGAGGGGAACGCCCGCAGCCCCGCTCGGAAACCGGGGTGCCGGGATGGAGGGGGGTCCCTCTGGCTCCCCAGACCCCAGCGATGCCGGGGTGAGGCATCTGCTCGACGCCTCCCGACCTGGCTGCTGCGGGCAGGCGGGGACCAGGCGTGGCCAGTGCGTGGCGGGACACGCGTGGGGGGGACCCCTGGGACACCAAGGGTGCCTGCGGCGGGGCAGGAGCCGGACACAGGGAGGAGGAGGAGGAGGAGGGAGGACCGCCCCCGGCCCGTCCCGTCCTGCCACGGCCCGCCCCGCCGCAGCCACCGGGCAGGCGGCGGCAACGCGCATGGAGGCGGCGGCCCCGGTACCCTGCTTGCTCTGCCTAGCCCTCGCCTCCGGTAAGCACGGGGCACACGGGGCGGCTCGGCTCGGCTCAGCACGGGGGTCCCCCTGCCCCGCCGCGGTCCCGGTCCTGGTTCCCGGCGGGATGCGTCCTGGGGTCAGCCGGCTGCTCCCCCCTGTCCCGGCGCCCCTGGCCCCTGCCCGGTGCCACCCCTCCTCCTGGCCCCGTCCTCTCTCTGTCCCAGCCCGGGCTGGTCGCGGTGCTGCCCCTGTCCCACCCCGCTGCTTCCCGCTCCCAAGCAGGTGATCCGCCACCTGCCTCCCGGTCCCACCCCGCTGCTCTCCCGTGCCTCTCCCGGTGCTACCCCATCCCATCCCACTGCTCCCCTGGTCCCATCTATTCCTCCCGGTCCCACCCCATCCCAGTGCTCCCCCGGTCCCATCCCAGTGCTCCCCATGCCCACCCCGGTGTTTCTCCAATCCCATTGCAGTGACTCTCTGCGTCCCCCAGACAATCCCACCCCAGTCCTTCCCCCATGCCCAGCCCGGTCCTGTCCCTGTGTTTCCCCATGCTTCCCTGCACTCATCCTAATTGTCCCCCATGCATCCCCAGTTCTCATAATGGTTCTCCCCACCATCCCAGTGCTCCCCCATGCAGGTGAGGGCAGCATGGGGCTGGGGTGTCCTGGCTGGATCCCAGAGTGGGGCTGGGGTGCTTTTGCCACCTGTTGATGGGACACAGCTCATGAATGCCCGAGTACCTGGGTTTCACTGTCCTTGGCAGTGCCAGGGATGGGGGATGCGGGGTGAGCCAGTGCCTGTTCAGCAGCTGTGTGGGTGTCCCTGTGGTAGCCCCTGTGTGTGTGGGAAGCGGGCAAAGCAGGGCTGGCAGGAGATAACCAGAGGTAGGGCTGCACACCAGCCAGGTTTGGTGATACCCCACTGGCAGGGAGTGCTGGGTTTCAGGGTTTTGGAAGAGCCTTCCCCTCCGCCGGGACCACTTTGGGTTTGGCCCTTTGGCAGGGCTGGTGACAGTGCTCAGCAAAACCTGCTAAACCTGTGCTGGCAGGAGGAAATCAGGGTGGCCAACCTGTTGTGGGGCTGGGATGCCCACCAGGCCAGGCAATGCCCTTGGCAGTTGCTCTCCTGCAATTTGGGCTTTCGTGGGGGAGTGTGGAAGGTGTTACAGCAAAATAATCTGTGTGTTTGGGATGCTGTCCTGGGTTGTCTCGGGCTGCTTGGGAAAGGATGCAGCCTTAGATAGCAGAGCCAGCTTGTCCATGTATCAAAGAGATGAGGTTGCTTTGTACCCACAGCTCCTGGGTACTGAGATCTGGGTGTCAGGGGACACAGCCTCCCTGAGCTGGCAGTGCCGCCGGGGCGGTCGTCACCGAGGGGCTGCCAGCCTGGAGGATGCCCAAGCTCCGCATCTGGTTGCAATAAGGGTGGGGATGTCGCCTTGGTGGGGATCTTTCCATGCTGAGCTGCAAACTCAGTGACCGAGGGTGAAGTCAGCCTCCCGCCCTGTCCTGCCCCATGCCTGTGCCGCCCGCGGTTGGTTCCCGGGGGTGCAACCACCCCATGCCTCACTCCCTGGCTCCTCCGGGCTGTTCCAGCCAGGGAAGGGATGCTCACTGGTGGGGAAGCCTCGGTGGAGGCTCAGCCCCAGCCTCATTGCAGCTCTGTTACCCAAAGTACGTCAGTAGCGTGGCAGTGGCTATATATAGCCAGGAAGGACGTGTGTGCTGGGAACGTCTCTGCCGTGGGTGGGACGGGAGGGACACGGGAGGCTTGGCTGGCAGCCCCCCTGCCAGGGTGCCAAAGGGCCGGGTGGGACAATGGGTATTGGGGAACGAGGTTGCCCAGGCTTGGCTGCCCAAACTCCCCCCTCTCCGGGAAGCCTTGACACAGCTGAGCTGCAAAGTGCACCCACTAAGGATGGTAACAGTCCCCACCTCAGTGTGCCACCCTCGAGGGAGCCACCCAGCACCCTGCCCCATCAGGTAGGACCTGTCCCCGCTCCCCTGGGTGCCACCGCAGCGGGGTGAAGCCCTGGGGAGGGCCGGGCTGGGAGCAGGGCTGTGCTGAGTCAGTACTGGTATGCCAGCGATCCAGTTACCGCTGCTGTGACGTGCCAGGGCTGAGCTGGCCCTCGGCCTTGCCCCATGGCCACAGGGAGCGTGGTCGCCCCTTTCCAGGCTCAGTTTGTGCCGGGCATCCCTTATCCCGGTGCAGGAGCAAGCTGTGTTGCAAAGGGGATTCAGCACTTGCACACTGGAAGCGACTGGGCCTGGTGGGTGCTGGATCACAGTGCTGCTGCCTCCTCGCTCCCACAGCCACTGTGCTTTTCAGTGGCCCTGAAACCTGGGGTCTTCAAAAAGGGCAGTGCAGCAAGCTGGACCTCCCTGGGGATCCCTCCCTGCACCCTTCCTCCCTGGGCAAAGGGGCTGCTGGCTGCCTGCAGGCAGGGCCGTGCCCCCCAAAACCCACCCCACTGGCTCTCGGACCCCCGTGCTGGGGCGTTGGTGGGTGGAGGAGGCAGACAGGGACTGGCTTTCCTTTTTCCTCACCCCTGGGGAAAAGCTGATGCTGCCAGGGAAGGGGGGGCTGCGGATGCAGCTGCGGAGCCCTTTGCTGGTTCCCTCCCTGCAGCGAGGGCTGGGAGAGCGGCTGCGGTGGGGCGGTGGTGGTGATGCCGGGGCTCTGGCCGGGCTGCCCCTCAGAGCTGCCTCCGCTGCCTTTCAGGCTTGGCGATTTTCACTTGCGTGGATGCTGATGCCAACGTCACTGCTGGCCATGGCACAGAGAGGGTCACCTGCAGCACGGCTGAGAGCTGCACGGGTAAGGCGGTGGCACTGGTGCGAGGATGCTTGCACGGGATGGGAGCCGGGCCATGCGGGGGAGAGGGCCAGGATGGAGCACAGGCAGGGTGTTTTGTCTAACATAGCTGGGTGGCATGCACTGAGCTGGGAAACGGCCAGGACTGGCACACCACGGCCAAGGACACATTTGCTGGCAGCTCTTTGCAGCTGGCCAGGCTCCGACCTGCCGTGGGAATGGACCAGCTCCGGGATGCTGCCACCTCCGGGCAGAACTGTACCCCCCGAGGGGGGAATTCTTTGTCACCCCCAGGGAACATGACGCAGCTGAGGCAGCAGGGTCACTTCTCCAGGTGCCCGGAGAAGTACAAGCACTACTGCATCAAAGGGAGATGCCGCTTCCTTGAGGCTGAGATGGCACCAGCTTGTGTGTAAGCCACCGCCGGTGGGATGAGGCGGCACGGCGCTGGGGACGCCGTGCTGCTTCTCCCCAGGCGAGCGGGAGGATGGGGGCAAGGGGACCACAGAGATTTTTCAGACCCCCCTCTGCCATGGAGCAGGTGTGAGCGAGGCTACACAGGGGCTCGCTGCGAGAGGGTGGACATCTTCTACCTGCGAGGTGACCAGGGCCAGATCGTCATCATCTCCTTGATCGCCGCCATCGTCACCCTCATCATCCTCGTCGTCTGTGTCTGCCTGTGCAGTTAGTACGTGGGGGGATGGGGTGAGAGGTGGGAATGGAAGGGGCAGCCCTGGATTGGGAGGGAATCCTGTCCAGCTCCACTGCCTGCTGGCAGGTTGGATCTGGGCTGCCCTGTTCAGGTGGGACACGGCCTCGGAGGCTGCACGAGGCATTGCTTCAGGGCTGGAAACCACATTTGACCCCATCCAGAGCTTCTGCAAGGGGAAAACAGAGTGGGGGGGAGCAGCAGCACTGTGGTGCCCCGGTCTGGGGTTTTTTGTTTTTTTTAATTGGTTTTAATTATTTTCTGCCCTTCAAGCCGCTGTCGGAAGCAACGTAGGAAGAGAAAAGCAGAAGAGATGGAGACATTAAACAAGAATTTGCCTTCCAAAAGCGAGGACGTGCTGGAGACGGGCATCGTGTGAAGGTGCGTGGGGCTGAGAGGTGCAGCCGAGCTCGGGGTGAGGGGAGACCCCCCCGTTGGGGCAGCTGCTGAGGCTGGAGACCTCCCCCCTCTCTCTGCAGGAGCTCCAGGTACCTGCAGGCGGGTCCCGGAGGGTGGCACCGGCTGCCTCGGTGGGCAAGGGCTACAACTTACAACGGCTTCAATAAAGGGGTGACAGAAAGGTGTCCCCGTGTCCCCACGTTCCTTACCGGCCCCCCCTCGCCGTCACCCCCGCCAGCGGGGGTCAAGTCCCGACCATTCTGCACCAGCGACATTTTCCGGCCATTTTGCCAGCGTATCCCCTGCAGGCACAGCCCCCCGGCCCTGGCCAGGCCAACCGGGGCACGGAACGAGATCGGTACCGGTAACGGCACCGAGGGGCTGCGATACCGCCTCGCCTCCGCCAGACGGCGCCACTGTGCGGTACAAGGTGGGCGGTGACCCGCGAGGCTTCAAAATCCCCTCGTGGCCGCCAGGGGGCGCCGCCGCCACTCCCTCTTGCTGTTCCGCCGGCGCCGGGGGCTCCGGCTGCCGCTCCCGCTCCCCGAGGCTCTGCCGGGCTCGGGGGCCGTGCCGGGACCGCTTCCCCGTCGCGTCTCTCCGTCCAGGGCCGAGTGGATACCGGCGTCCCCGGCCGTGCGCCGCGCTGGGACCGAGGCGAAACTGCCGCTGAGCCGGGCACCGGCTGCAGCCGCGCCAGGCTCGGGTGTCCCGTTTCCCCGGGGCTCCGGTCGCGGCTCTTCACGGCCGCAGCCGGCGGACGTGAACCAGGGACGACCCCGTCTCCTGGCTGCCGCGGGATGGAGCCGGGCGAGGGAAACCGGGGCCGTCTTCTCCCTTCTCCCCGCGCTGGCGGGCTCCGGAGCGGGAGCGGAGGCACCGGCCGCTGCCCGAAGCTCCGGTCCGGGCCCGGCCTGCGGGCAGCCGCCTCTCCCCGGGGGCAGCAGGTGCTGCCCCCGTTCCCTCCCGGGGCCGGACCCCCCGGCTCTGGACCGGCGGCTCTTTCCGGGACCCCGGGTAGGCACCGACTGGCGGCGGGTCCCGGGTCTCCCCGCGGCAGCAGCTGCCGGTGCTGGCAGCCCCGGTGAGTGCTCCGTTTCCCTTTCCTACCCGGTACCCGGGGCAGACGGGGACCCGGCGGGGCCGGGGGCCCCTGCTGCCGCCGGGCTCCCTCCTCCCGGCGCGGGCACCGGCCGGGTTCTTCTCTCCGGCTTTTTTCCAGAGCGGCTGCGGCAGGACAGACCCCTCCGGCCCGGCGCTGGCTCTGCCGGAGCCGGGGAGAGCTCGAACCGGTGAGTGTGGGAGCTGCTGCTGGGGGAACCGGTTGGCCCTGGGGTGCGGCCCTTCGGCCCGGCCCGGCGGCACCCTCGCTGGCAGATGCCCGGGGAGCGGAGCCGGCAGCGTCGGGGCGCTCCCGTGGCGGGGCCGTGGGGGGCTCCGAGCTCTGGTGGAAGCTCTGGTTTTACCGACAACCGGCTTTTCCAGCTCAGAACGCGCTGCGGCGGGAGCAGAGGCCGCCCCCCTGGTGAAGCCGCCGTGGCCGGACACGGGGAGTGACGGCGGTCCCGGTGCTGCCGGTCCCGCGGGAGCTGTCGGTGGCCCAGGTGGTGCCGCGTGGCCGTGCCCACGCCGGGGGAAAGCTCATCCCGGCGCCCGGGTGAGGAGTCCAGCTCCGAGGACGTAACAGTGAGGTAAGTGTGCCGCGGTGGCGGTGGCCAAGTGGAGTGGTGGGAATGGGCAGGTTCCCCCCGTGGCCAGAGGCTGTTTGTGGGCACGGGTGGGGCCCCGGGGGTCCCTGTGGTTCCCATCCCCGCAGCCCACCCTGAGCCAGGGACGGGCAGGTCTGGGCTGCACATTTCGGGGGGCTGAGGCTGTGAAGGGCGTTTGGGAAGCTGGGAGTGGGCGCTGTCGGGGTCCAGCCGAGACCTCACTGGCACTGGTGTGGTGCCAGCCCCATCCCCAGCCTGGGGCTGCTGGAGTCAGCTTGTGCTGCTGCTGCTGCTGTGCTGGGTGGGTTTTCAGCAAGATCCTGGCTCTTGCCCATCCTTCTGGGGAGAAAAGGGACGTTTCTGGTGTCCCATCCCCGTTTCTCCCTCCCCTCCCATCACAGGGTGAGGTGCCGGGTTGCTGCTGCCGAGGGGGCTGAGCAGAGCTGCCCGTGCCCGGGGGGCAGCAGGGTTTGCAGGGCAGCAGCTCGGGGGCTCTTTGGGCCAGGCTGTGTGGTGCCACCAGGAGCTCTGACTGTCCCATGTCTGTCCCTCTGCAGGGATGGACAGATGGACAGGGGAGCCCCAGCCACGCCAGGAGCCGCCTGGAAGAAGCTGCCTGTGCCAAGGCCGATGCTCCTGCCTGCCCGGCCCCCGGCGTGGGGACAGCCCGGCCCCCTGGGTGGGGACAGCCCAGCCCCGGCGTGGGGACAGCCCGGCCCCCGGCGTGGGGACAGCCCCGGCCCCTGGCGTGGGGACAGCCCCGGCCCCCTGCGTGGGGACAGCCCGGTCCCCGCGTGGGGACAGCCCGGCCCGCGCCCGCCCGGAGATGCAGCGGGGACTGCGCGGCTCCAGCTCGGCTGCGGCTCCAGGTGGGTTGTTGGGGCTCCCGTTGGTCCCAGTGCCCTGGCTTTGCTGGGACAGAGTTCATTGTCTGTTCAGGGGCCAGCACAGCTGAGCTCTGGGTTCAGGGGGGGTTTGCTATGAGGAGAATGTTGATCAAGTGCTGATGTTGTGAGGTGCTGCTGGAGCCCAAGGCCGCTGTGTTTGGCCGGTTCTCAGCTGCACTGGGACTGGGAGGGAGAAGCCCAGGGAACAGCAAACCCCAGAGCTGGCACTGGGATGTGCCAGGGAAATATTCCAGAGCGTGTCCCGTCCTGTCAGCACGGCCACGGGGGTGACCGGGAGCCGGGGGATTCCCTCGGGGGTCTCTCGGGCTCTCGCTGCTCCGGGGTCTCAGTTTGGGGACGGTCTCTGCTCCGGGGTCACTGCCTGGCACAGGCTGGGCAGCGGTCGGGGGGTGCTGAGCCACTGCACTGGGCATCACTCAACAGTAATAACAGAATATGCCATTATCATTATCATTTTATTTTAATTAAATAACTTAAATTATTTAATTAAACTTAAATTAATTAATTTTAAAACTAAATACTTTTTGTCTCAAGCTGAGTCTCCTTGCCCTTTTCTTTCCAATTCTCTCCCCTCCTCCCTGGGCGAGGGGAGGGTGAGAGAGCAGCTGTGTTTGGCTGCAAGGAAAATGGGTGAATCCACCGAAACCCACCACGTTCAGTTCCATCTCAGTTTGGGCTCCTGTTTGGTTTTGTTTGGTTTGTTTGGTGGTTTGGGCTCCTGTTTTTTTTCAGGTGCAGCTCCTGCCCTGCTCCAGTTCGGTTTTGGCTCCAGCCCATTTGCAGCTCCTGTTTGTTCCTGCTCTGGTTCCAGGCCCAGCTCCTGCCCTGCTCCAGATCATGTGCAGCTCCTTTTTGTTGTGGCCCCAGCTCATGGATGGCTCTGGCTCGTTTCAGCTCCTCTTCTTCACTGGGGCTCCAGCTCATTTGTAGCTTCAGGTTGGTGGTTTCTGCATGTTTTTTTCTGGTCCACCTCGTGAATGGTGCCAGTTTCTTTGTGGCTCCAGCTTGTTGGTTTCTGCCCCAGCTCTGGCTCCTATTTGGTTTGTTTGTTGGTCCCATTTGTTTCAGGTCCAGCTCCTGCACTGCTCCAGTTCAGATTTTGCTCCAGCTCATTTGTAGCTTCAGGTTGGTTGTTCTTGCACTTTTTTTTCAGGTCCAGCTTGTGATTGGTGCCAGTTTGTGGCTCCAGCTTGTTTGCAGCTTCAGGTCACTGTTTCCGCCCCCGTTTGTTTCAGGTCCAGCTCGTGGACAACTGCAGTTCAGTTTTGGCTGCAGCTCATTTTCATTTCCAGTGCAGTTTTGTCTCCAGCTGATTTTCAGTTCCAGTTTGTCTGTGGCTCCAGCTCGTTGGTTTCTGCCCCAGCTCTGACTCCTGTTTGCTGGGTTGGTTTGGGCTCCCTTTGGTTTCAGGTCCAGCTCCTGCTCTGCTCCAGTTCAGTTTTGCCTCCAGCTCATTTGTGGTTCCCCTTTGTTTCTGCTCTGCTTTCAGGTCCCATTCCTGGACAGCTCCAGTTCATTGTGGCTCCAGCTCTGGCTTCTTTCAGCTCCTCTTGTGGCTCCAGCTCATTTGCAGCTTCAGGTTGGTTGTTTCTGCCCCAGTTTTGTTTCAGGTCCAGCTTCTGGACGGCACCAGTTCATTTGCAGCTCGTTTATTTGTGGTTCCAGCTCATGGACGGCTCTGGCTTGTGTCAGCTCCAGTTTGTGGACAGCTCCAGCTCATTTGCAGCTCCAGCTTGGTTATTTCTGCCCCTGTTTTTTTTTCAGGTCCAGCTCCTGCACTGCTCCAGTTCAGTTTTGACTCCTGTTTGTTTCTGCTCTGCTTTCACGTCCCATTCCTAGACATCTCCAGTTCATGTGCAGCTCCTGCTCCTGGATGGCTCTGGCTCGTTTCAGCTTCAGGTTGGTTATTTCTGCCCCTGTTTTTTTTCAGGTCCAGCTCCTAGATGGTGCCACTTCCATTTTGACTCCTATTTGTTTCTGCTCTGGTTCCAGGTCCAGCTTATGGATGGCTCTGGCTTGGCTTCATCCCCAGTGCAGTTCCAGCTCAGTTTGCTGTTTCAGCTCCTGTCCAGCTCCAGCTGATGCTCAGTTCCACTTTGGCTGCAGTTCCAGCTCCTCCTGGGTTCCAGCTCCAGCCCATTGCAGCTTGTGTTTGTTTCAATGAAGTTGGCTTTAGCCCAAGTCGTAAATCACTCACTGTCATCCCTGGCATATGAATATGACCTGTCATAATTGTACACTGTCTAAATATGGAATAACTATTCCAGCTCTGAATAAACAGTTGGACACACAACCCCTGTGAAAAGTGCTTTTTCGCCCAGAGACTATCTCCTGCGTTGATTTTTGCCTGGTGCATGCCGGCGTCCCTCACTTTGGGGACCAGCGCGACCGGACCCCCACCTCCGGTGAGGGTCCACGCAACCCGCCCAGGCCCCCACCTCCGGTGGGGGCCACGCAAGCTGCCCACCCCCCTCCCACTGGCCCTCAGCCCCAAGCCCTCCCGCCTCCCCCAGGCCCTGCAGCCACGGCCAAGCTGGCCCCTGGGTTTGAGCCCAGAAACAGCCGACGGGGTCTCCGTTTCTGAGCCCAAAGCCACAGGACTGGCTCTCTGCTCCAGAGCCCGGGAGCCCCTTTCCCAGCCCCATAAACAGAGCCCTGGGGCTCCGTTCTCAGGCCTGGGAAATGAGGGGCTTGCTCTGTGCTGCCCAGCCCCAGCTCTCGAGTCCCAGAGCAAAGCCCCCAGAGAGCCCCGAACCCCCCTCAGACCCGCGTGTGATGTCGGGACGGGGGGCCCGGGAGCCCCGGCGGTGTCGGGCGGTGCTTGGGAACTGACTGGGGGGACCCGCGGAGCGGGCCCGGCCCCGTGTGGCCGCGGGCGGCTCGGGCGAGGACGGGGGGCGCCGGGCTCCGGCCTTCCAGGCTTTATTCCCCGGCGCCCCGAGCCCCGCGGCAGCGCCGGCTCCTCGGCGGAGCCACCGGCAGCGCGGCCGCCCGGGCACCGGCAGTCGCCCGCCCGCCTCCGCCCCAAAACCCCCCCGGGGCCGCGGCCCCGCTCGGCCGCGGCCGCCAACCCTTTCCCCGCTTCCCTACCCGAGCCCCCCGCGCCTCCCCTGGGCCCCGCCGGGAGAGCCCGGCCCAAGCCCCTCGCGCCTCACCTGGGCCCCGCCGGGAAAGCCCGGCCGGAGCCCCCCGCGCCTCACCTGGGTCCCGCCGGGAGAGCCCGGCCCGGCCGCTGCCGGCCCCGGGACAGAGTGAGCAAAGGGAACAGACGGCGGCCGCCGGGGCTCAAATCTCCTCGGCCCCGCCCCGCGCAGGCCCCCTGCGGCCCCGCCCCCGCCCGCACGCACCTGTTTCCGGCCTCGCGCAGGCGCTCTGCGGCCCGCCCACGCCCGCGCGCACCTGTGCCCGGCCTCGCGCAGGCGCTCTGCCGTCCCGCCCCCGCCGCACCTGTGCCCGGCCCCGCCCCGCGCAGGTGCGCTGAGGCCCCGCCCCTCCGCGCCTCGCCCTGCGCACGCGCCTCCTCTTCAGCCGCCAGAACGACGGCGGCAGCGACAGCGGCGGAAGCGGGTACCGGGGCGGGGGCTCTGGGCGGGTGTTTTTCCGTCAGGATGCGGGGCTGGAGCGTCCGCGCGGGTCGGGGGCTTTCGCTGGGGCCGTTCGGAGCCCAGGGGCGGTGAGGTGGGGGCCGGGGCCTGCGCTTCGCCCTCAGCCTCGCGCCGGGGCCTGCGCTTCGCCCTCAGCCTCGCGCCGGGGCCTGCGCTTCGCCCTCAGCCTCGCGCCGGGGCCTGCGCTTCGCCCTCAGCCTCGCGCCGGGGCCTGCGCTTCGCCCTCAGCCTCGCGCCGGGGCCTGCGCTTCGCCCTCAGCCTCGCGCCGGGGCCTGCGCTTCGCCCTCAGCCTCGCGCCGGGGCCTGCGCTTCGCCCTCAGCCTCGCGCCGGGGCCTGCGCTTCGCCCTCAGCCTCGCGCCGGGGCCTGCGCTTCGCCCTCAGCCTCGCGCCGGGGCCTGCGCTTCGCCCTCAGCCTCGCGCCGGGGCCTGCGCTTCGCCCTCAGCCTCGCGCCGGGGCCTGCGCTTCGCCCTCAGCCTCGCGCCGGGGCCTGCGCTTCGCCCTCAGCCTCGTGCTGGGTCTCGCGCGGTTCGCGCTCCCGGGGCCTCGCTGGTGCCGGGGCCGGCGGGTCAGTCCCGGCCGGTGTCCACCTCTCCCCGGGCGGGCGCCTGCGGGTCCCAGGACTCTGTGCCGCTTCGAGGAGTCTCAGGGCCGCGGTAGCACCGGGCTCGGGCCCGGCTTCTCTCAAGCCCCAGAACTCCGAGCCCGGTTTAGCCGCTCTGGTGCCGCGGGCAGGAAGAGCCGCGCTGAGGCGCTGGGTTTCAGGCGGGGAGCGGGGACTGGCGGCCGGGCCTCCGCGCCCAAGTGCCGCGCTGCTCGCTCTTGCTGTGGCACTTGCCTGTGGGGGCACGGGGGTTCCCGGCCGGGGCTCCGGGCGCGGTCCTGCGGGGGAGCCGGGGCTCTGCCGGTGCTGCGGTCCTAGAATAAATAAAACCTCAGAAACAGCAGCGGGGCTCCCTGCTGCTGAGTCCTGACATGGGGGGCTCGGGCTCTGCCTGAAGCCCCCAAACACAGGGCTGGGTCTGCCTTGCTCAGCTCTAACACTGGCCAAAGGAGCCCCAAACACAACACTTGGTCTCTGGTTCTCAGTTCTAACACTGGTCCAATGAGCTAGGTATCAGCCCCCACAAACAAAAGACTGGGTCTCTGGTTCTCAGCCCTAAACTGGACAAATTAGCCTGGTCAGAAGCCCCAGAAACACACAACTTGGTCTCTCTTTCTCAGCTCTAATACTGGCCAAACGAGACAGACTTCAAGCCCCCAAAACGCAGCACTTAGTCTCCATTTGTGAGCACCAAAACTGTATGGGTGACCCTGGTTTCCGTGCTGCAAAACAGAGGACTTAGTATTTGGCTTTGACAACAAACATGCAGGACTTAGTTTCTGCTTCAAGCCCCTAAAATGCAGGACTTAGTTTCTGTTTCTGAGCCCCCAGATAGGCCAAATGAGGCTGGTTTCCAGACCCCAAAATGCAGGACTTAGTCTCTGGTTCTGAACACAAACATGCAGGACTCTGTCTATGCTTCAGCCCACAAAACATAAGACTTGCTCTTTATTTTTGAGGCTCCCAACGAGCCTGGTTTCAAAACACAGGACTTGGTCTCTGGTGTGGAGCCCCAAAACTGGCCCCATGAGCCTGGTTTCCAGGCTGCAAAATGCAGGACTTAGTCTCTCATTTTGAGCCCCCCAAAACACAGGACTTGGACTCCATTTCTGAGGGACCAATGAGCCTGGTTTGCAAACTGTGAAATGCAGGACTTGGTCTCTGGTTCTGGACAGAAACATGCACAACGTGGTCTTTATTTCTGAAGGCTCAATGAGCCTGGTTTCAAAATACAGAACTTAATCTCTTTTATTGAGCCATTTCAAACCCCCAAAGCCCAGGGCTGGTGTCCATTGCTGAGGCCCCAGTGACCCCAGGTTCCAGGCTGTGACATGCAGGACTCTGATTCTGAGCCCAGACACAAGGGACTTGGTCTGTGCTTCAAGCCCCCAAAACACAGGGCTTGGTGTCTGTTTCTGACACCCAGAAATAGGTGGGGTGGGGGGAGAGGCTGGGCCCAGAGAAAACAAGAAAATACAAAAAGACGAAGGGGAAAAAAGACAAAGAAAACCAGGAAAAAATCCCAGAAAACAAAAAAAAATAAAAAGGAGAAAACAGGAAAAAAAACCCCCGAGAGCTGAACAGCGGCAGCAGGAAAAGAGACAGAAAAGGAATGAGCCGCGGTGGCAGGACGGGGTCTCTGTCTCTGGCCCGGCCCCAGGACCCGGTGTCCAGCCCCGGACGCGCAGGACTCGGTCTCTGTTTCCAAGCCCCGAACACGTTCAGCTGTTCAGACCCCCTGGATCCGCTCCCTGTTCACACCGGCCCCGGGAGCCGGGGCTGGGCCCCCCCGGGGCTGCGGGACTCGCTTTCTGCTCCGCAGCCCCCGGCCCCGCTCTCAGGCCCAGCCCCGGCTCTGCTGAGCCCCAGCCCCCCCCGGGCCGGGTCTTGAGACCCGAGCCCCGGACTGCGGCACCCGCGGGAGCCCGAACCGCCCCCGGCACCAGCCCCGGCAGCCCGGGACTCGCTCTCTGCCCCGAGTCCGGCCCGGAGCCCCACAGCCGGTTCCGGAACCCCGCGAGTGGGGCCGGTTCTGGGAGCCCCGGCGGTGCTCGGGAACGGAGCGGCTCGGACGGAAGCGCCGGGCTCCGGCCTCCCGGGCTTTATTCCCCGGCAGCCCCGGGACGGGAGAGCCGCCCCCGGGCCGCCCGCACTCACCGTTCAGGTGCCGCCGCCACCGCCCGCCTGGCTCCGCCCCCTCGACCCGCCCCCCCTTATATAGACACGGCCCCGCCCCCTCGGGAGCCGCCTCCCGCCGCCCCGGTCGCTCCCGTTCGCGGTTCCGTTTCCCAGCGACCGAGCGGAGGAACCGGGAGGTTTCCCGGGAGCCGGCGGCGGTTCGGGAGGCGGACCCGGGGCCAGCAAAGCAGCCGGTGCCGGAGGGCGAGGAGGAGGAATTCCCGTCCTCTCTTCCCCGCTCGCCGAACTGCCGGGGGTGTTCGCGGCCCGGGCACGGACCCCCGTTTCTGTCCCGCAGCCCCCGGTCCCCGCGCCGGTGGGCAGCCCCGCTCCTGCCGAGCCGGGCCGGGCTCGGCAAACGGGACTCGGCGCCGCGGAAACGCTCCAGCACCCGCCGATGCCCGCGGCCGGCGCCGTTCCCGGCTCCCTTCGCCCTCCGGTTCCGGGCAAACTCCCCCGGGAGCGGAGCCGAGGCGCTGCCGGCCGCCCTCCGCCTCGGGAAATCTCTCCCGCCCCGAGCAGCTGCTCTCGGGGCCGTTCCCGCGGCGCCGGTGCCGCGGCAGCGCGGTCCAGCCGGGCGGCTCGGCGCTCCCCTGCGGCCGCTGCCCTCTCGCCGGGCCGGTCCCCGCTCCCGCGGCTCCTCGGCGCGATGCCGAGGGGGTCCTGGAGGAAAACCCGCCGCTTGCCCGACTGCCTCCCCGCACCCCGAGCGGCCCGAAGCACCCGCCGGCCCGGCCCGGCCCCTTCCCCGCTCCGCCCCCAGCCGAGCCCCTCCCGGGGCGGATCCTTCCTCATCGGCCGGGGAGTGCCCACAGCTGGGGGGCTGTCCTGGCTGCTGCTGCCCGGGGGTGGGGGGGAAGCTGGGGGGGACAGGAGAACAGCAATAAATAAACATTTTGAAACAGCGGTGGAAAATAAAAAAGAAGAAAAAAAAATAAAAAGAAAAAAGGTAAAAAAAAGCAAAAAGGCGGGGAAAAGAGAGGGAAAAGCCGGGGTGGGGGCGGCGGAATTCTCGAGCATCACTGCCTTATCCACGATCCGACACCTCAAGTCTCCCGTGATCTCATTCAGACTCTGAACTGGACTCGGCCGAGCTGGTGTGTAACTGACTGTCCCTGTCACAGTGTTTAAGCACAAGGGGATGTTCTCCCGGGGCCAATCCCCCCTTTTCTTTTGGGGGGTGGCAGCTATTCAGCCTCAGCCCTCATCTTAATTTCTATTTCCAGCAGAGCTCAGAGCAGCAATGACAACACTGGGTACATATTGCTAGGATAACAGAAAGAATCTTTTTAGCCAAGTCCAAGTTGGCATTCAAGAAGTTGGTTGGACATTTCCACCAAATCCCAGGAAGTGGCACTTTCAGCAGCTCTCTCCCAGAGTACAGGTTTTTGTTTCCCAGGCTTTGCCATAATCCCCAGGAGTGCTTCCCCTCCCGGTTTTACCCGGTAAAGGCCTTTTACTGTGTACTGGATTGGTTTCCAATCACACCCCCCATTTTCCTGTCACCACCTGGACAGTGTCAGTCCTTCTGACACCAGGTACCCGTGTCCTCAGACTGTCAGTCACAGCTGCTGTTCCCCAGGGTGTTTCTCTGGGTTTTTCTTCAGCTGTGTGAATTGTCCATCCTGGTGCAATGGTCATTTGGCCCTCAGGGGTTGTCAACCACCCACCTGATAAGCAAACATATAAAATATAGTTAGATTTATTCATTTATTCTCTGTATTAAGAATGAGATTTTAGAAAATAAGCTCAGGTGTTTGTATAGGGCTGCAACTCTTCAGTGAATCTTTCTATGCTCTGCCATTACTATGGCCCAGAGTAATATTACTATGGCCCAGACCAAAGTGCTAGGCACTACTATTTTCCCTTGTGGTGTGGTAACCCACCTATTTTCACCCTCTTTCCCATCTAGATCCTTAATTCATTTTAAATCCTCCTTTGTATATTTAGATATCTGGTCAGTTTGTGTTTTACCATCTGGAACCAAAGACTGTATCTCTGCCGTACCTTTTTCAGGCACCCTTTTTGCTCCCCAGTCTGCCATGGAATTACCTCTTTCTTGCCCAGCAGTTCCCTTTTGGTGAGCTTTGCAGTACATAATTGCTGCCTGCTCTGGCAGTTGCACTGCTTCCAGCAGCTTAAGCATTTCCTTTGCGTGTTTTACGTGCTTGCCTTGGGTGGACTAAAGTCCTCTTTGTCTCCAAACCGCCCCATGGCATGAACCGTTCCAAAAGCATATCCAGAGACTGTCCAAATATTAATCTTTGCTTTGGCAAGCTCAAGTTAAAATTACTATTTTCACCTTTTTGCTGAAGTGTTTGAGGCAAGGGCCCAGGACTCTATTACCCTGTCTGTGGTAGTCACTGTGTACCCTGCTTTGTGCTGCCATCTGTGTCCCACGTGTCCTCAGCATCCTCCAGGGGTTGTTCCTTCAGGTCTGGTTGACCGGAGCAGACTGCTTCAATGGTCTCCAGGCAGTCATGGGTCACTGGTTCTCCTGCAATCCCACTGAGGAAAGATGCTGGGCTGACAGTGTAGTCACTGTGATCTGGACATGGTCCTGTGAGCCTCTTGGATGTTAAGCATTACTGCAGCCGTTGCTCTCAGGCAGCTGGGCCATCCTCTACTCACCTCACCCAGTTGTTTGGAGAAGTGTGCCACGGCTGTCTGATCTGGGCCTAGGTTTTGGGCTAAAATTCCCAGTGCAATGCCCGGCTTCTCCTGGGAGAACAGCCAGCAAGGTTTTGTGAGGTCTGGTAACCCCAAGGCTGGGGCCCGCACAAGTTCTCGTTTCAAGTTGTGGAAAGCCCGCTCAGCTTCTCTATTCCAGGTGAGATCTTTTGAATTAGTTTTAATGAGTTCATAAAGGGGTCTTACCAGGAGTCTGTAGTTGTAGAAACGACACCAACCCGTTGGGAGCTCCTCAACCGTCTGTGGCTCGGCAGTTTGGCAGGTGACTTCCTTTCCTGCTTTCCCCAAGGGCCATTCCCCGCTGTGATTTCATACCCTGGATATGGCACCTTCTGCTGAGCTGTGGAGAGACTTGGTGACCACTGAGTCCAAGAAAGCTTAATAAACTCACAGTCCCAGCTATATTTTGTTCCCTTGTTTCAGTGGCTACAAGGAGATCCTCCACATCCTGCAGCACAGTCCCAGGTGGTGGTTCCCATTCCAAGTCCTTCGCCAGCTGGTTGCTGAAAAGGGTAGGGCTGTTCCTAAAGCTTTGTGGAAGTACAGTCCGAGTTAGCTGTGTTTTCCTCCCAGAATCCAGGTTTTTCCCACTCAAAGGCAAATAATAATTGACTTTCTAGGCTCACAGGTAGGCAGGAAAAGGCATCCTTTAAATCCAGAACGGTAAACCCAATCAATTCAGATTTTAATTTAGTCAATAACGTGTATGGATTGGCTACCACAGGGTATATTTCAGTGGCCCATACCCGTGGGAATACTCAATCCTGAACCTCCTTGGACACTTCTGTCTTTGCAGAGGGACTTACTAAGTCCAGACTTAAAAGCTCAATTAGCTGATTATCCCACACTTCCAATTCTATTCTTTCCTTCCCAAATCTTATTTCTGCCTCCAATAATAAATTTTGCCCCAATAAGGGCTTTGGTGAATTTGCCATATGAAGAAATTTCTGTATTCCTGATTGTTTCCCCAGTGTGAACTGCAGAGGTTTGAGAAAATAGCCCTTTAGCTTTGGCCAGTGGCTCCCTTTGCCGTTACAAAATCACTGTCTGTAGGTGCCAGAGCCTGGTTAAAACCGAAAGTGTTGCTCCGGTCTCTACTAAAAATTCCACCCTCTGTTGTTGTTCCCCAGCTTCAATATAACCCGTGGATCTCCAGGGCAGGCTCCCCAGGTCCCTGTCACAGTGTCCTGCCATCGGGGCCTGGGTTCTGGGGGCGTTTGTGATTTTTCTACCCCCTTGTCTCCTCTGGGGACACTCATTCTGTCAGTGTCCTGTTCGGTTACACCGTGCACACCGACTGCCCCCAGCAGGGGGTCTCCGAGGGCCTCCACCTCCCAGAGTCCCTGTTTCTCCTTGTGCCCCCCCCCTTGCTGTAAAGCCACCACAAGAGCTCTGTATCTCTTCTCTAGTTTTCCCCTGCAGCTTCTGCCCCGCTCTCTGCCCCGCCAATTCTTTCCAGTGTTTTATTGCACAGCTTACAGGGCAGCTTTGGGCATTCTCCTGTGCCAGTTAAACTGATCACAGTAACACCACACCCGAGGCAAGAGGTGCCGGGCAGTGCTTGTCCTACAGCGGATGCACCTGAAATCAAAGCAACTCTCGAGATAAAACTCCTGTCTCTGTTTGGAGAGACACAGGCGCTTGTGCACTCTCCACACCGTGGGGCTGAGTTATTGCTTTGTTTCACATCTCCTCCCATACCATAGCCATGAGTTTGTGTTTATCTCTTTACCATAAAGTTTCACTGCTCTCACTGATTCTTTAAACTCTCTAAATCCCCACGGAATACCCGTTCAGATTCACCTGAGCGCTCAATTCTATCCCAGTCAGACCACAGTTTACATCGGTTACACCAGAAACTGTTCCCAAACTGCACCCAGACGTTCTGGTCACAGCCAAAACACTTAAAAATAAAAACTGGTTTACATGAAAAATCCTCAGGGCCATGGATAGGACACCAGGAATTAAAACCTGGTTCAGGTAACCCTGTTCCAAGGTCTGCCACACGCTGAAGAGCACACTCAGAATAACACGGACACTGAGCACTGGAACGTGACCCCTGTCTGTTCCCAAGGGGGTGATCTGTCTCCCTTAAAGTGTGTTTGTGCAGTATCTAAAACTACTGGCAAAGCTCCGGTTTAGCTTCCCTAATATCTGTGAGTCTTAAATTCCCGTTTAGTTCCCCCACATTAAACAGCCACAAAGACAAATGACGTTTATAACACTGAGCTGTAACCTCTCGCTTTGTTCCTCTCCAGCCGTTTCCCTCGCGGGAGAACAGAACCGAGGCTCAGAGCTCTGCACCCGCTTGGCAGCCGGGCTGCAAACACCACAGACACCCAGTGACACACACGGGCCCATCACTCCTCTCACTCACACCACAAACTATGCCAATTAAACAGCAGTTCTCGTGTAGCGTAAACCATAAACCGTTAAGTGTTTGCCACGGATCCAGGGCAAGCAGTGTCACTTAAACCATAACACACGGTACCGGGTTTTTACAACTGATGTGTAAGCTGACAGCTCTCCCACACAGCGCTCCTGCTATCCCAGCAGGACACCAGTTACCATTCCCTCACGTTCTTACAGGATCTCGGGTCCCCCCTCACCCGGCGTGAGTCCCCTGCTGGGCCCAGCAATCCCAAGGGGTGAGCAATACTGCCCCCTCACCAGGCACAGGATTTCTCCCACGGCTTATAGGGTCTTGGCAAGCAAGACAACTCCTCACCTCACGTGGGACGTCTCCACAGGACTGACAGGTTCTTCCCCTGCCCCCCCTGCAGGTATTCCCAATTCACACACCAGGTCCGCCCGCTGATGGTCCCTCTCTTTCCCTGCAGCCATTGGGTGGGGTTGGGAGATCCTCTGGAGAAATGATCGGGTGGCACCTTAGGACATCCCGCTCCCAGGCAGTCCTGCAGCCGGGAAGAGAGGGGGTCCCCTCTGGGGTGCCACATTGATCTGCGGAATCAAACCTTACACCTCCAGAGAGTTATCAGGCAGGTGTGTTTATTCGCCAGTGGGTGACAGGGTGGATGGCTCCATAAAGGCCCTGCGCCCCCACTCTTTTACAAGGCATTATTTAAAGTACACACACATACTCATTACATTTAGGATGGGCTAAGCTAATTAGTTCAAATAAATTTTTAACATCAGTTCACTCCCATTCACGCTTTCACACTGCCTCCTGTTGGTGCTTGTCAGCACCCTTGTAGACCGCTAAACAAAACAAAGCCAGCTTTTTCCTTCAGCCTGCAGGTGCTGCACACCGGTTCCTTCTTCTCCTGCTCCAGACTGCTCGCACAGGGAATGAACCAACAGGCGGTGCCTTCTGTCATTGTCCTTCCCTCCTGCAGAGCAGCCCCGGCTGGACAGTGGCGTTCGGCTGGGCAGTGTCACCCTGCGGTCATTGCTCCTGCTGCTCCCCAGTGCCCGTCAGCCGCCGGCGCTGCCGGCGCTCTGGGAGCCTTTCCCAGAGGATCCCCCGCCCCGGCCCCGGGATTTCAATAAACGGCCCCGGGAGAGTTTTTCTGCGTGTTTTTCCTGTCACATTCCAGCCCCTTTCCAGCCCCGGATCGAGCATAAGCAATAAAGGGCGGGACCCGGATAGAGCATGCGCAATAACAGGCAGAACCCCGGATCGAGCATGCGCAATAGGAGGCTGGACCCCGGATCGAGCATGCCTAATAAGGGAGGGGGGCGGGGCCCCGGATCGAGCATGCGCAATAAGGGATGGGCGGGACCCCGGATCGAGCATGCCTAATAAGAGGCAGAACCCCGGATCGAGCATGCCTAATAAGGGAGGGGCGGGGCCCCGGATCGAGCATGCGCAATAAGAGTCAGAACCCCGGATCGAGCATGCGCAATAAGGGATGGGCGGGACCCCGGATCGAGCATGCCTAATAAGAGGCAGAACCCCGGATCGAGCATGCCTAATAAGGGAGGGGGGCGGGGCCCCGGATCGAGCATGCGCAATAAGGGATGGGCGGGACCCCGGATCGAGCATGCCTAATAAGAGGCAGAACCCCGGATCGAGCATGCCTAATAAGGGAGGGGCGGGGCCCCGGATCGAGCATGCGCAATAAGGGATGGGCGGGACCCCGGATCGAGCATGCGCAATAAGGGATGGGCGGGACCCCGGATCGAGCATGCCTAATAAGAGGCAGAACCCCGGATCGAGCATGCCTAATAAAGGATGGGCGGGACCCTGGATCGAGCATGCCTAATAAGGGAGGGGCGGGGCCCCGGATTGAGCATGCCTAATAAGGGAGGGGCGGGGCCCCGGACCGAGCATGCGCAATAAGGGATGGGCGGGACCCCGGATCGAGCATGCCTAATAAGAGGCAGAACCCCGGATCGAGCATGCCTAATAAAGGATGGGCGGGACCCTGGATCGAGCATGCCTAATAAGGGAGGGGCGGGGCCCCGGATTGAGCATGCCTAATAAGGGAGGGGCGGGGCCCCGGATCGAGCATGCGCAATAAGGGATGGGCGGGACCCCGGATCGAGCATGCGCAATAAGGGATGGGCGGGGCCCCGGATCGAGCATGCGCGATAAGGGATGGGCGGGGCCCCGGATCGAGCATGCGCGATAAGAGGCGGGACCCCGGATCGAGCATGCCTAATAAGAGGCAGAACCCCGGATCGAGCATGCCTAATAAGGGAGGGGCGGGGCCCCGGATCGAGCATGCGCAATAGGAGTCGGAACCCCGGATCGAGCATGCGCAATAAGGGATGGGCGGGACCCCGGATCGAGCATGCCTAATAAGAGGCAGAACCCCGGATCGAGCATGCCTAATAAGGGAGGGGGGCGGGGCCCCGGATCGAGCATGCGCAATAAGGGATGGGCGGGACCCCGGATCGAGCATGCCTAATAAGAGGCAGAACCCCGGATCGAGCATGCCTAATAAGGGATGGGCGGGGCCCCGGATCGAGCATGCGCAATAAGGGATGGGCGGGACCCCGGATCGAGCATGCCTAATAAGAGGCAGAACCCCGGATCGAGCATGCCTAATAAGGGAGGGGCGGGGCCCCGGGTCGAGCATGCCTAATAAGAGTCAGAACCCCGGATCGAGCATGCCTAATAAGGGAGGGGCGGGGCCCCGGATCGAGCATGCGCAATAAGAGGCGGGACCCCGGGTCGAGCATGCCTAATAAGGGAGGGGCGGGACCCCGGATCGAGCATGCCTAATAAGGGATGGATGGGACCCCGGATCGAGCATGCCTAATAAGGGAGGGGCGGGGCCCCGGATCGAGCATGCCTAATAAGGGAGGGGAGGGGCCCCGGATCGAGCATGCGCAATAGGGGAAGGGTGGGACCCCAGATCGAGCATGCACAATAATAATACAGCAATAATATAACAATTTATCTATTCAAAGATCTAAATATAAAAACTATTATTTTAAATACACATAAACCAAGACACTTGTTTTTATTTCCACCCCTCAGCCTCATATTTACCACCTCTCATAGTTTTTTAATCCCCCATTTTTCCTTTGTGGCATTTTGGGGCTGTAACTCCCACCTTCAAAACAAGCATCTCACTCCCTGACTAATGGTATTTATACAGCTACTGAGCAGCCATCTCTCAACACTGTGTTATAATTCACACTATAAAAAACAAAAGTACACAAGAAAGTAGAGAAATGCAGCAGGACATCAGCTTTTGGGGGACCTGCTGTGCTTGGGTGTTTAGAAAGTAATTGACTTTATTTTATTTTAAGAAAAAGTCCTCTTGCTGATGACTTCATGTCTGAAGATACACTCTGATGGGACGTTCCTACAAAGCAACTTCTTTAAATGATGAAGATTCCTCTTGGAACATCTCTTTCCAACTGAAGTAGGAATTACACACCAAAGTGCAGCAGCCCCTGATCTTTCACATTAGCTTTCAGCAGGCCAGGGGTGTCAATCCATCCCCAGCAGAAACTACATCAGCTAAGCATGGTATTCCTGCTATCACCCAATTCCTCTTCATCATCTGCAAGATAAACAGACACCCATCATTACAGACCTCTTCCACAACAAGCCCCTCCTCAAAAACCATGTGGCCTTCCACTCACCTGCTCTGTACTGACTCCGGTGTTGGACACTGTGGCCGTCATCCCTTGAAGCACCCAAGGTGTCAAAAGACAGAAAAATACCGTTGCTCTTTAAGGAAACCACTAGCCCCACACTCCTCCTCTCCACTACCACCCCAGCTGCTATGAAATAACAGAATAATAATTCTTGTAAACCATGCAACCCTGCTACCCCAGTCCACCTCAAATGCTCACCCAATTCTAACCATGGCCCACGTGGCACCTACGATACCAAAATTTAAGTGCTTAACTGAGCCGCCACAGCCATCTCTGCTGACACAGCAACTCGACTGAAAACCGCCTCCCCTTCACCAACTGCTCATCAGCAGGCAGCTCCCCAAGCCTGGTGCAGCACATGAACACAAAATAACACCAGAAGACACACGGGGAAGACCATAACATGGGGGAATATAACCCAAGACTGGGCAGGAGGACTCCAAATACGCTCAAGTGACTTGCAGCTGTGGTGTTGAACAGCACACACATCACACCGCTCATCACTGTTAAGTCTCCTGTGCCTGACAAGCAGAACATCTGCCTTTAGGTAACACAGGCCTGGGACAGACTCAGGGGCACTGGACATGCCTGGGATTCCTGCCTCGCTGGGAGGAAGATCCCAGCACAATGGCAAATACTGCCTGCTAAAAATGCCTGCAAACAATCCCTGCAAACAGTCCCTGCTACACCGGCGGCAGCAGCAGGTTCGGGATCTCTCACTCCAGCAAGGACTGAGCTCCGCGGCGCCTGTGTTCCCGCTCACGTGCCTCTGCCCCGGGTGCTGCTGTGGAGATGCCCCAATTTCCCAGGTAATGGGAATAAATTGGCTTTTTACGTTTTATCCCTGGTTCTTGTGGCTGTTCCTGCGTCCTCCCTGTGTCAGCTCACACAAGGCTGCTGCACTGAGTCTTGGGTACCACCTGTAGAACACAGGCAGCAAGCAATGCTTGTACCTTCACCAACAATACAACTGAAAAACAACAGCTACTTCAGCCCAACAGTCGTGCCTCACCTCGCCCAAGTCACCCCTAGTGCCAATGTCCTGCTTCACTCATTGCTTCACATCTTCCAATTAATACAATAATCCAAAACCTACAGGCCACAGAGCATCTTCTCACCGACTCCCCTTCTCACCACACTCTGCTCACCTCTGCTCTGTCACCTCTTGGCACACAGCTCATCACCATGCCTCTGCAAAACCCGTATCACACAAGTCATCCAGATGCTGATTGACAGCTTTACAGATCCAGAGGTCTTGTTTCCATTTAGGAATACCATCCAGACTGCAGTCACAGCTTGCCATTAAGATGAAAAATTAGAAATAGGTGCTATGAAATATTAAAATAATAATTCTGATAAACCATGCAACCACGCTGCTCCTCACTCTGTCCCTGGTACAGCCTCTCCATGGTTGGTTTAAACCCCATCCAGCTGGAGCAACAGGAATAACAGAATTTAGAGACACAGCCATTACAGAGGAGAAGTGATCAACTTGGAGTAAGCTCATTGTGAAATATTTCATATTTTAAAATGGTTATAATTTAAAAGCCATTATGTGAGTTGTTCTTACAGGTGCCAAGGTGAGCAGACAGGAAGATTATTCAAGAAGATCAGTGAATACAGTGACCAGAGTGGGACCAGCAGCTGCAGCTTCTGAAGAGGCACTGAGATGAGATGATGAGAATCAGCTGTGTTTTAAGACCCCTGTGGGCTTTTATAGAATTTCCAATTAATGAGAAATTTGGAACTGAGGGTTCATGGGAAAAGACCAAAAGCTTTGAGAAGAATCTCTATTGTAAAATATTAAATTTAGCATATATAGAGAGCTTGATTTTTGCAATGCCTTGGCCACTCCCTGAGGTGATGGCCCAACTGTGAGCTGGCAATAAAGCAAACCCAGAGTTACCCACTGAGTTAAACTCCTGTGACAGAAATTGGCACCCACGAGGGACTCAAGGACACAAGAGAAAAGAGCCAGAGATCCCTCTGGACAAAGCCACCTCCAACACCCAAATTGCTGGCAAAGAGGTGAGTGCCTTGGGTACAGGAAATTCCAGACCAGTTTATACTGGGAGGACTCTTGTGTTTAAACTTGATACAAAGAAAAGAAGGTAAAAGAAAATGCGAAGGACACCCAGAGCTGAAAGGGGGACGCCCCTTGCTGAGGGACTGCAAACCTGGAGAGAGACCCTTGGCACAGACATCGCAGAGGAGGGGGCTGACAGTGCTGTGCCAAGAGGAATGGACTTTCCTGACTAGACCCAGAGGAGGAACAAATGATGAGAGGCTTCCCAAGGAACCTTTAAACCTCATAAGTGAAGTCTTTGAGATGAATTCTGGAAGACTCTGAGTCAAGATACTGATTATTGGTATAACTGAGCAAATTTAAAAAAAAAATATTGCAACAAAAATGAGGAGTCTGCTTCCCTCAGCTCCTGAGGGCGAGGAAACTGAACCCCTCTCCAAAGGAGTTGCCACGTATCCAATGTGTGTGGATTACATCCCAAACCCAGGAGCAGGACCAGGTGCACCTCCTGGTGTTCCTGCAGCTGTAAGACACCAACCTTGGAAACAAGGTGATTTAGTAGCTTGGCAGTCAAAAACACTTCATCTACGAGATGATTCTGCGAAGTGTGCACAACTGTTACTGGAATTGTCACTGGTTGTGCTCCCAGTTGGAATGATTGAGAGCTTTAATGAGAGTTAGTTCAATCAGAACCAAGAGAACATTTTCCAAAGGACAGAAATTGCCCAGAGAGGCCAAGGATGAAACTCCTGGCCTGAACACGATCCAGGATGGAACTCACCAACCACTGAGCGACAAAACGCTCATCGTGCCACTCTCAGGCAACTGAGGCAGCTCACCAAGCTGGTGAGAGAGTGACTGATAGAACTCAAGTATCAGACCACCAGCAAAAACCTGATGAGCACCCAAGCGATTCCTGGGCAAGATTAAAAGCTTCTCTGTTGAAATATGGAGACATGACCCGGGACAACTTCCAAGAGCCAGTGTTTTTGTTGATCAGTCTTCTCCTGACATAAGTACTTTCAGAAACACAGATGCCAGGGTGGCAGGGAGAAACATTCAGCACTGCAAGTTTAGGTTTTGGTGATTGAGACAACAAAAGACAAAAACAGGAGGAAGAAGAAAGGTTAAAACTTGAAAGAATGCAAGAGTGTAAAGAGGAAAGGGAAATCAGGTTACTGGCTGCAGCTCCCACCCCAAAATCCGCTCTCCCACCCCCAAATCCCCTCCTGTACCTCAATATGCTAACTGCTTACAGTGCTTTTATTGCAGGAATACAGGTCACACACAGAGACTGCACATCCACACTGGCAACAAGGGTGATGGTATCTGACTCCTCTGGGAACTCAAGAGCCCTGGCACCCTTGGAATCCAGGCAGATCAATGGGGTTAGATTTCTGCACAGGTAAATGGTATTTGTGTCACAAAGGAGCAACCTTATCCTGGTTAAATTTTTATATTCCCCAACAGCAAATGATCAGTGAGGAGAAGGGGGGCTGTGGGAGAGGAAACAAGATCCCCATCCACCCCACTGCCTGTAGTTTTGCACAGAAAATTGGTTTGGGGAAGATCTGTGATACCTCCCAACTGCCCTGTTGGCACGAGATTTACTGTAGGAATTTGGCACATTTACTCCTTGGCTGCTGCAGGAACCCAGTTAATTGTAATGGGCTCTGAAATAGCTCATGTGGAAAATAAAACCCAAACAAACCTGAGTAAAACACACCTGAACCAGCCAGTGTTCCCAGAGAACTTCCAGTACCTCAGGAGATGGAGGAGGATTATCGGAATCAGCTGAACCTGTAGTAATTACAACAACAGGAGGGACTCCTCCTCCAACTCCACAATAGCCAATCGTAGCTTTTAATTATTATTTTGGTTTTTTAATTATTATTTTGTGGTTTTTTCATCTTGTTAGTTTGAATGACTTGTTACAAATTTTGGTTTCCTACCATCATGTGAGAACATTTAAGGCAACGTACAAAAAAAAGGGAAAAAAGAAACAATATCTGACAAATTAAAGCGGAAATTTACAGGTGTAAATGCAAAAAAACCCCCAAAAACCCCAAGTTTCAGCAATTCCCAAGTTGAGGAACTCGAACCCCGGGCTGAGGAGGACACGGATGGGCTGTAAGGCTCGGACACGAGATGGTTTGTTTAGTTTTAGCTTGGTTTTTGTTTTTTTTTTTTTCCCCCCAAAATCTTGCTAAAACAGCAGCAACAAGTGAATTCTCCAGGGATTTTTTTTTTAAACACCAGCCTCTAGAGAAAAAAAATAATTTTCTGGAATTAACTCCACACATTGGATGTAGGGCAAAAAATGACTGCAAAAATAATGAAATAAAAGAAAAAGAACAAGAAAATAAAAGAAAGATAATTAGATAAATAAAAATTTAGAGAAATAAAAATTAAATAAAAATTTAGAGAAATAAAAATTAAATAAAAATTTAGAGAAATAAAAATTAATTTAGAGAAGAGAAATAAAAATAGAAGAAAAATTAAAAGAAAAATTAAAATTTAGAGAAATAAAAATAGAAGAAAAAATAAAAGAGAAATAAAAATAGAAGAAAAAATAAAAGAAAAATTATAGCTGAGGCTATTCCTAGCACAGAAAAACAAATTAAGCACTTTTTGGAGGAAGGAATTTTGAAGGAATACCCCAATCTTCCCTGTAAGTAAACACAGAATTGACAAAGATGGAGGTGCTGAATATAGATTTGTGCCAGGCTGACGAGTTGTGACTGAACATGTAACTGCTCCACACGCTGTGGAGCCAGACCCCAGTTTAATTCTCACTCACATCCCTCACTTGGCTCAGTATTTTCCTGCACTCGACCTACCTGGAGCTGTCTTTAGCATTCCTATTGCAGAAGAAAGGCAGCAAATGTTTGCTTTCACCTGGCAAAGGAGACAGTGAACATGGACCAGGTTCCCACAGGGACTCACCAGCTGTCCTACTGTATTGTCTCAAATTTTGAAGGATGACTTACAGGATTTAATTTTTCCAAATAAATTAATTTTGATACAATATGTGGATTTGTTGTTAGCAAGTAAAACTGAAGGTGACTGCATTGAGATAAAATTTGTGTATTCAACTCATAAGAAAGGGACACTGCACCTCCATTCAAGCTGCAGTTTTGTCAAGAAGCACGTAAAATATTTGGGTTTCATATTAAAACTGGGGAGATGAGAAGTAGACCCTGAAAGGACCTAAGCTATTAAAGAAATCCCCAGACTGATAACCAAGAAACAATTAAGGGTACTGCTGGGACAGGGGGGTTTCCAGCATCCCTGTACCCCTGGATTCAGTGAAATTACCAGAGCTCTGCATGAAGCAACTTGAAATGGAGAAGTTGAGCCAACTGCTTGGGGTGCTGAAAGAGAAGCTTTTGTACCCAAAAGCAACACTTGCACCTGCTCCAGCATTGGGGCTTCCTGACTACTCCAAACCTGTTGAACTGTACTGTGATGAAACAAAGGGAACAGCAAAGGGGGTGTAAGTACAAACTTCGGGCCCACCTGGAAGGCCAGTTGCTGATTTCTCTTCTAGCCTAGACCCAGGAATTAAAGGAACTCCCTTTCGTACCAGAGCAACAACTGCAGCTGCTGACATGGTGCACAAGTCCCCAGTACTTGTTTTAGGACACTCACTAACTGTTTGTGTACCTCACGAGGTAGAAATTTTATTAAAGCAACATGCAGAGAGAGCTTCATCTCCTCAACAAGCACACAGATATGAAATCATTTTACTATTGGCTGATAATTGGAAAGTGGAAAGGTGCAACACTTCAAACCCCACTACTTTGTTACCTCTGCCTTCTGATGTGAAAAGGATGACCACAATTGTGTTCAACTTGTATTCTAAACCAGAAAACTGCGAGATCACTTGAAAGATCAACATTTAAATCACCCTGACTTAAACCTCTTCACAGAGGACCCTTTTGATGAATAAAGCAAAAAATGCACTGGATTTGCTGTTACCAGTACCCTGGTTTTTGCTAGGAGAGCATTAATTTCTTCTTAGTAGCTAGAAAGGGCTGTGTTTGGGTTTCAGTGAGGATTGTTAGGAGAACTATATTAATGACTACAAGGACACTGTGCTTGGGCAGTTTGCAAGTACAGAGAGCAGGAATGGGGGAGTGGAGAAGAAAAGTGTAGTCACTAGTAAAACCCAGAACTGACAGTTGGATATGCCAATGAGATATTCCATGTCCTACTACATCATGTCCAGTATATTAACTGGGGGTGACTGGAAAGGGGGGATTCCCTCAGGAATTGCTCAGGCTTTGTTTTCCAGGATTGCAATTTCACTTTCCCAGTTCCTTTTTGCTCCTCCAGGATCATTATCAGGAGGTGCTGAGCAATTGTACTCTGCATCACTCATATATATATTTATATATATATAGCTGTTATCATTGTTACTCTTATTTTATTTTTACTCTAATTGTTAAATTGTTCTTATCCAAACCTACAAGTCTCCTTACCTTTACCCTCCAATTCTCTCCCCAATTCCCTGGGTGGGGGTGAGGCTGTGAGTGGCTGTGTCCTGTGTGGCTGCCAACAAAGTTAAACTATCACACAAACTCAGATACTGATGGTGGGGCCTTTGCCTGCCCCCCTGGGTGCTCAAGGAGCAGAAACTGTTGCTCTCACAGAAGCTGCTAAATACACAATTGGATTGCATGTTAATCTTTATACAGACTCTAAGTATGCTTTTTGGGTGTGCTTTGGAGAATTTTCTGACCTCAGCTGGAAAGACTTGCTCATGTAAAACAGACCAAGGGCCTTCTAGAGGCCATCCAGTTGCCCTCTGAGATTTCTGTTGTTAATATCAAAGCACACAGCCAGCAAATGGAAATGATTTCTCAAGGAAACTCACCAGCTGATTTAGCAGCTAAAGCTGCTGGAACAGTTTGTGTCCACAATGGCACTGGGTGCTCAACATGAAGTTACCTCTCAGCTCCCCAACACTGGAAAATCATACGAGGATCTGTCTCAAGAAGAAAAGGAACAAGGGATGACTTGGAGCCCAGCAGCAAGGTGGTGAATGGCTGCTGAATAACAAGCCCCTTCTCCCAAAGAAGTATTTAATCCCAGCCATGTGTTGGCACCATGAAAAAGCTCATGGAGGGCTAGAAAATATAGCACTCTGAATCCAGAGACTCTGGGCTGTTCCCAGCATTTACTCAGCAGCAGAAATAATTTGTGAGGGGTGCAAACTTGGCAGACAATATTGGTCTGTGCAAATAAAAGGCCCTGTTGGGAACAGAGCATCAGCCACCTTTCCCTTTCAAAAGCTCCAGACTGACTATGCAGCCATGCCAAAAACTATGGGGTACTCTTACATGTTAGTGACAGCTGAGCAGTTGTCCTGGTGGGTGGAAGCATTTCCAACTAGGAAGGATCATTCCAAATGTGTAGCAAAGGTCTTGTTCAAAGGGATTGTTCCCAGATATGGAGTCCCTGAAGTTACTGATTCAGACCCAGGGGGTCATTTCACAGCAGCTGTCTTGATTCAGGTGTACAACTCCTTAGGGATCCTTGGTCAGCTTCACACCCCACACCACCCTGCACACTCAGGACAGGTGGAACAAACAAATAGGACTCTGAAGGAAAAGTAAGTCAAGGTATGTACAAATGGGTTTAAAATGGCATGATGCTTTCAGTTTGGTATTATGGGATATCAGGAACACCCCCAGACAACCTATCAGAGTTTCTTCAGCTAAAGTTTTGTTTGGTGGAATACCTGCTGTTCCCAGAACCTATGTACCTGCAAAAGCTAGCCTTTTGGATAGAGGTGAGCAACTTGCACAATATTTCATGTATTTGCAAAACTCTTTTTTCCAAATGCATAGCCATACCTATCAGTATCAAGGTGTAAGTCCTGAAATTCAAGTCCATAATATTCAACCTGGGGATAAAGTATATAAAAAATATTTAAAAGAAAATACAAGTGAACCTAAATGGGAAAGACCTCAAATTGTTTACTAACATCTGATGCTATTCAGGTTGCTGGGAAAGAGGCTTGGATCCATCATTCTCATGACTGCAAACACTATGAAGAAAATGGACTGTTGTAAAGTGTTCTTTTTCTCTGTGTTTCTTTGTATTTTAGCTCAGAGAGAGACTTTGTGGACAAGATTTGCATTGCCTTACCAGGATGCCTGTTCCAGGAGAGGCACAGTTTGGGTAATTCTGCTGTTTCGATGTTGCATCAGTTGTTGCTCTTCTGTTGCTCAGATAAAAAGAGAGAAATGTGGAGTCATAAGTAAATAAAATTGCAGGAGTGCAAGGAAAAACAAAAGGAGGGAACAGTAAAAGGTAAAGGCTCTCTAAGAGAATGCTTACAGGTAAAGTTATCTTGATTAATAGAAATACTATGGTTAAAATGCAAAATCAATAACAGGTGCTATGAAATAATAGAATAATAACTCTTATAAACCATGCAACCATGCTGCTTCTCACTCTGTCTCTGGTACAGCCTCTCCATGGCTGGTTTAAACTCCATCCAGCTGAAGCAACAAAAACAACAGAATTTAGAGACACAGAGACACAGTAATTACAGAGAATTAAGTAACTTGGAGTATGCTAATTGTGAAATATTAAATATTTTAAAATAGTTACAAGTTAAATGTCTATATGTGAGTTGTTCTTACAGGTGCAGAGGTGAGCAGACAGGAAGATTATTCAAGATCAGTGAATACAGTGACCAGAGTGGGACCAGCAGCTGCAGCTTCTGAAGAGGCACTGAGACGAGATGATGAGAATCAGCTGTGTTTTAACATCTCTGTGGACTTTTATAGAATTTTAAATTAATGAGAAATTTGGAACTGAGGGTTCATGGGAAGACACCAAAAACTTTGAGAAGAATATCTATTGTATAATGTGAAATTTAGCACACATAGAGCTTGATTTTTGCAATGGCTTTGCCACTCACTGAGGTGATGGCCCAACTCAGAGCTGTCAATAAAGCAAGCCCAGAGTTACCCACCCACTGAGTTAAATTCCTGTAACAGGGATGGCTACTCATGTGCCTGCCTAGCACAAAAAACCAATGGGACCACCAAGACTCATGTAGCATACAGTGTAACACACAGAGAACAAACAACACAAACTGCTTCCTTACCTACAAAGCCCTTTAGGGAATTTCAACTGCTGCCAGCTGATGGAAAAACCACCATGGTGTGACACAGTGACTCCAAAACCTAAAAAAGACACCTTACAACTACAGAATCCAGTGCTAAAAACACAACAGATAAAGAAGAGAAAGTAACTGGCACAGCTGGCACTAAAGCAAGCCTCCCAGGATTCTAAAGGAAAAAGGCAAAACTGCAGTAACAGAAGCAGCTTGCATGCCCAGGCCCACAACAGAAGATTGCCCCCCAGGTGGAGATCATTACTAGTGCAATTAACACATCCTCCTTTCTGGAAAATTCCAGGCAAACCAGTGCCGGAAGTAAGTGCCCAGTCAAGGCTTCCAAACACCAATGACTGTGACATCTCCATGGAGAGCAAAGAGGTGGATGCAAAAATTAATTTGGGAATGAAATAAGAGACACAGATAAACAGGGACTTCAGAATTCTGGAGATGATATTTTAACATACCCAATGCTCTCTGAGATGAGACTCATCTGATCTTCTACCCATATGTCATGGTTTACAGCACATTTCTTGGGACTCCAGCATACTTCCCATCAGCTGCAGAGGAACTGAAAGAGAACAGGTCTTGTTCACACCCAAATCCCACTGAAAAACCACATCTGAGAAAAGTTGATGAACCCTCTTCTTTTTCCCAACCACCCCCTGGTCCCAAAACTGTGGAAACCCCTTCTCTTGTTTTAAATTGTAAGGGAAGGAACCCCACTCCTTCCCCAAAACTCTGTTTTTGTGTTTACAGCCCTGAACCCCCTGTATCAGCTGCTATTTGGGAGCCCTTCTTTTGAGCTACCTCCTGCACTCTACAGACACCTTTCATCTTCTTCTTTTCATCTTCTTCATCTTCTGTTTTCCCACAGATCCAGGCACTGTTCCAGGCCCTGAAAATAAGCAGAGTCGCCACACTTATAATCTACAAGAGGTTCAACAGAAATCTTAAAAGTTAAAGGAATGCTGGGATATTCTGTGAGTAACTAGAAAAAAACAGAAACTGTTTTATATCTTAAAAATATTATGCTTTATGTCACTGCTGCTTTCTTCAGAAGTGATACAACTCTCCATACACATTCATGCAAGATGCTTATCTTAATCCATAGTAGATTATTGCACCATCAGTGATATTAACAAAAATTTTATCAGCAACTTACACATCATGTAAGAAAATTAGTGACAAAAACCAAGGGTCTATATTCAAAAAAAGCTGGGAATGCCAGAAAAACCTCAGTGCACCTAGATTTCAAAATAAAAAAAAAAAATGATAATTTCATACTATTCAACCATCTTGCCAATCCCAAACACTCAAGTCAAAAATACTGAACCCCCCCCCCCTACAAAAACCCCCTGCTTATAACTGTTCACTTGATTTTGTGTGCTAAAGCTCTTACCCCAAACGCCTGCAGGACTCTGAACACCAAAGCACACCAGTCTACAGAGCTAATACAACTGAACATAGACAGCTAACAGCAGAACCCAAATCAGACCCCCACACACTGGCATACCCCCATCAGACTGAGCTGGGCGTTCCCAGGCCGGGCTCATATACCCCGGGCCCTGCCCACAACCCCCTGCGAAGGGGCGGGGACAGCCCCTCACCGGGGTATAAAGGCCGGGGGGACCACACAGGGGGTCTGTATGGATCTGGGGAGGGTTGAGTGCACTCAGAGGTTCTAGCTGGAGTTGGGGGTACCTCCTCTTTTACTGCATCTGTATTTGTTTCATCAGCAACATGACTAGGTAAGTGCTTGCACTTAATTCTGGGGGGTATGGATAGGTAGAAATAGATGCCTAATAAGCTTGTGTTAAAAATTTCATTGTTAAATATGTTAATAATATTTTTGTACGAGATTATGTGCTTTAATTTCTTGTAAAAACACCTGCAATGCTATTGGCTTATACTTCATTTTTAGTTGTTATGTCCAGAATACTGTGAAATTTCACTTAAGGCTACATTCTGGATAGGATTAAATGGTGAAATGGAAATATATCCCATAAGAATTCCTTCCCAAAAACATCTCTGTTAACTGAACAAACTATTTCCTGTCAAATGCCAGTGATTCAGAGTCACCTTGATAATTTTTACAATCAATTCTGCTTAAGAGAACTCAGCTGACTCATGAGGCATAGAAAATGCTCCAAATCCATGGTGACACCAGAACTCTGTAAGGATTTGTATATAACACTGTAATTAATGCCTGAGGAGCAAGAGCAAAAACAAGCTGTGAAACACAAAAATACCTCTGTTGGAGTGGCAGGAATGAATGCATGTGAACATTATTGCTCTCTCTGCAGAAACTCAAACTGAAGTCTGAGCTGATGAGACCTCTTTGGGGTGCCAGATATACAAAAGAAAAAACCACTATAAGACAGAAAATAAAAAGATTGCTCTGGAGCACAGATGCCTTGGGAAATGGATAAGGTTCTGACAAAACCAGAGGCATAGTCACAGGAATTAGTGTTCTGGAGGGGGGCACCAAAAGCTTCCTTGTGGCTTGAAGGGCTCCAAGAGAGATGAGGAGCATGAGGGTGTGAGGGTGCTATGGAAACACAAGAAACAGTAAAACAATAAAATCAGCTAACAGCATAAAAGTAGATGAAAGTTTAAAAGCAGCAAGGATTAAGGAAGTAAGGATAAACTTTAAAATAGCAGCAGTGAACTGAGAGACACAGAATGAAAATCTAAAAAGCAACAGTGTTAAGAAAGGACAAGAAACAATTTTCAAGGATTGCAAAGGGGGAAGAAAGCATAGGAAAAGTATTTCAAAAGCAATAGGCATCAGGGAAATCAAGGAAGAAAATAAAAAGTCAGCACAGTGAACCGAAACACCCAGGTAAAAAGAAAATTTGAAAAGTGAGGATCTTGATAGACAAATAAATTAAAGACAGCAAGAAAAAGAAAAAGAGAAAATTTTATAAGCAAATAGGATTAAGGTAATTAAGTACATAAATAATAGCAACAACACTGAACTAAAAGAAAAAACAAAATTTAAAAAGCCAGAGCATTAAAGACAGACAAGAAATAATTAAAACATTAAGATGGTGAATAAGAAAAAAAGTACACAGAAACAAGACTTTATAAGTCATGGCACAAATTAAAAGACAAAAATGGGACAAAAGAAGAAAGAACTTGAAAAAAACATTGGCAATTAGGAAAAGAAAAGGAAAAACAGACAGCAAACCATAAAATTTTAACAGCATCAAGGTACACTAATGACAAAGAAAAAATGAAAGCAGAAAAGATGAGTTAGAAGGGTTGAACCACTCTGTGCTGGCTGCTTGTGTGTGATTCAACCTGCAGTAAGGTAACTTACTGAAATTAACTTTATGTACTGAAGAGTTGCTCTAGGCAAACTCTTTGCACATACCTGGGCATGAGAACAAATCCATTTGGTTCCTGCAGGGCAGCTGAAAAGTTCCTGAGTGTGGTCTCCTGTTAAACCAGACCTTGCTGTGCCTCAGCAAGAAAGAGGGGGTCTCTGGGAGGGTGGCTTCATGTAGACCACCTTAGTGAAGAAGTCCAATTGATGTGCCTTAGTGCTTTCCCATAGGACCTGGTTTTTCAGTGTGTATTCTATTTGTTCTCTGCTGTTTAACTTTCAGCAGCACAACCCAAGCTATTTTGAATTTGGCTGGCAGTTTGTATGGGCCAAAAATATTTCCTGGGGAAATACTGGGTTGTGGCATTTGAGATCGAAGCCTCCTTGCCTCTGGAAGTGTGCTCTGGCTGATGGTAAGGAAGCTGGTGCTGATGTATGGGGCTTGGGATCACCACTATTTGAGTACTGAAATAGTTCACTGATGGCCCTTGTGGGGGAAAAAGGGGGTGCTGCAGTGCATTCAGTAGTGTAGGTGATGTGTGATTGCTTTTAGATTGGTCTCATGGGTTCACAGTTAGTGCATAGAGAAACACTGCCCAAACAAGGGAGAAATTGCCATGGAGGTGTGGATGCAGTTGTGTGAGGAATGAAGGATTTAGTCTGATACTCAACCCAAACCTGGACTCCAAAAAGCTTTGAATCTGTGTAGGTCAAACTGAGCTTGTGGGGCTTTTGCTGTAAATTATGGTGTGGAGGTCAAGTTAGGAGAGCAGCACAGGGCTGTTACAAACCCTGCTGGAAACTGCTGCAGGAAAGGCTGGCCTCTCTGTACCCTCTGGGGGTTCTTCCAGGGGGCTAGCAGGTAGAATTGGCTCTAGTCCCTGTTTGGCTGTATTGTAGCTGAGCATAGTCCTGGAAACATCAAGTAAAACCAGCCTGTCAGATCTCCTGAATTCAACTTGCCAAGTATAGACATAGGATTTAATTTTTCCATGGACAGAGCTGCTGAGTTCTGCTGTGTGTCTACCTCTCATCCTCCAGTTAGCCTGGTCTCAGATGTGCTGTGCACTTCATTAGGAGCATACAAAACTGCCCAGAAAGATCTGTGTGAAGCACAAAGCCCACCCAGATGATGTCACTGATGAGGTCTCTAAAAATCTAACTGTACCTCCAAGGGGCAAGGTGCTTCTACAATGCTGAGACAGGTATTATGTTACAATCAGATTCTGCAGCACTGTTGGTGTTGTCAGCCTCCAGACTCTGGGTGAAGCTAATATCATAGCCTAAACTCTTGTCTGTGTGGTAAAACTTGCAGTCACTTAAATAGGATGGGGGGGGGGGGAAAAACTGTTAAGACTAATTATACTGTTAGGTAAAAATGTTGTTAACTTCCAAGCAGTCATTTCTGTCAGAACCTCAGCTTGCAGGTGAGTAGAGGCTTCCCCCACCACTCCATGAAGGGGGAGTTGTCACAGTGAGTTCCTGGTGGTTGTGCCTGGCAGGGTGAGCCTTCAGTCTGTGTGGAAGTAGGCTGAATGTTGGGGGGTGCCATGTCTTTCAGGTGGAAAGCTGGTTTGGGGGAGAGCAATGTCCCTAGTTCTTATCACTGTTCTTAGAAAAAGAAGAGTTTTATGCTGTGATGATTATCAGCATGGGAACTGGTCCATCAGGGGTTTATATCAGTGTTGTACTGGGAGGAGGAGGCTTCATGGGGGACTGGGTTTGTGTACACTCATGGACTTTGAAGTTTTAGTACTGTAATCCATCACTGGCCTTCAATGTGAGCTGCTTGTTTTTAGGGTCACCTTTACCTGCAGTGGGCACTGTTCTACCATCTATCCAAGGCAAGTGCTCATTGGGGATGGTTTTGAGAACAAAGATCAGGTTTTCTGCTAAAACTGGCTGTGAAAAATGTAAGTAATCCAGAATATTGTATTTCTATAAGTCATATCTTAATTTAAACATGCAGTTCTTGAGCTATGAGAGTAATAGGGAAACAAGGGGGAAAAGCCCAGATTTCCTAAATTGCCAGGTACTGGGAAATGCTGGGTTATGATGAATTATGATTGCCCATGGTGGCTGTGCAATGCTGTATTCCTAAGGTCACTGGCAGAGCTGGACAGGTTTTGTGTCAGGGGCTGTGGTGGCTGGAAGCTTTGGTGTCATACTCAGTGGGGACAGCAGGTTTCTGTCAGCCTGCAAGTTGCTGTACTGGGCATCTTCATATTAGAAACCTGTGCTGATGGCCTTTATTTACAACTGGAGTTGTGAAGGTCTTTGTATTGTTAAAGCACTTGGGGGACTGTTCTCTCAGCTTAAAGAAGGCTTAAAAAATTAAATAAAATGTCAAGTGTTAACTTCGTTAAGTTAAAACAATAGTGATCAAAAATACTTGTTTTTTTTCCCTGACAGCCTCATTGCCAGCAGGAGGAGTGCTGGGACTGCGTTGGTAGCAGCATGGACCCTGATGAGGAGTGAGTGCTGTGGAAGTAAGACAAGTGAGGCAAAACTCTTTTCTTTAAGATGCCCCATATACTAAGTCAGGTAAATTTCATTTCCCAGCAGAGGAAAAACTGGTTATGAAAAGACAAATTAGCAAGTGACCTGGACACTATTGAAAACTTTCAGAAAAGATGGCATGCTAATGAAGTAGATGGTGACTTTATGTAGAGATGCCCCATGAAAAATAAAGCCTTAATTTAGGGACTTGCTGTTTTGTGTGGTTCCTGTAACAGGGTTGTCCCAAGCACACCTGCTTCCAGTTCCCAAGGTGAGTTGGGCATGGGGGCTGGATTTTTGGGACTCGAACACTGAGATATAACAATATCATCCTGGTTGAAGGTAAGTAAGCACATGTGCTTTGTGGCAGAAAGACATTTACTATTTCTGAGGTTTGTGGAAATGCCTGCTGGATGCACAACCAGTGTGCTGCCTGGTGAGCTGTGACTGCAGCTCTGGAAGGCTGTGCTGCATCAGTGTGGTCAATCATGTGCCTCACCAAATCTAAAGACAAGGTCTGTGTGCTGTGTGTCACATGTAAATGCACATCTGCTTTGGCTACAGCAAGCTGGAATGCAGGCACTCCTGTGTATAAAGAAGTGAAGTGACTTTGTGCTGGGCACTTAGTTGAGGAAGGGTCACTTTCCTGCTTCAGAAGAGCTTTCCAACAGGACTGAGTAGGTGAGAAGGCAGGGAAAGCTTGAGTTGCTGGTATTTCCAGACAACTAGTTTTAATATTTTGAAGTTTTTATGAGCATCCATTATCAATGGGTAATGGCTTGCAAGAGATGCATTTTTTAATGGCATAATCTCATTGTGTTTTTAAAATGCTTATCAACAACTCTT
Organism: Caprimulgus europaeus; assembly: GCA_907165065.1. The sequence continues at coordinate 82,974,152 of OU015526.1, forward strand.
GTAGTACTGTATGAATGCGTAGAGGTGATATCTCATTCTTTGCCTGTTGAATTTTCTTTATTTTGGGAGCAATTTGTGGCCTTGGATGTTAAGTGAAGAGGTGAAATGTGGATGTAGAGCTTTCTGACTCTTCTTAAAGTGTGTCAGGCTGGCCATCAAATTGTCACTTCCTTTCAAAGCCTTTGTAAACAAAGTGTTGTAAAGGCTACCTAGCAAGTTGGAGAACTTGAAACTAAAATCAAGGATGGGGGGTGTATCCCTGTGTGTGTGTACTGAGCTGCAGATATGCAAGTGTTTCAAAAGTGTATTTTAATGTTTTTGAGGGAGATTGAGTGGGGAGAAAGTATATGAATAATCTTGGAAGAGTAACTCAAAGGCATCATGTTAAAAACAAGTCAGTCCTCTCCAAACAAATGTATTAGTCAAGAAAGCAGTTCTGCTTACCTCTGACAAGTGACTGATGGAAGCACAATATGTAGTAGTCACAGATGGCTAGGGTTGGTTGGGCTTCATGCTATGTGAGAGAGAAATTAATCTCCCAGCCTTGTCACAGCATACCTCGAAAGGAAGTTGTTTTCTTCTTGGCTGGATAAAACCCATTCAGTGCTTGATCTTACACTTTGATTAGAAAAGTCTTTTCATTTTTAAAATCAAGAATTAAGTCCTTCATCCTTCTGGGTAATACAATACCATCTGTAAACAACCATGAACACATTCAAGCCAAGCCAAGCTTCTAGTCAATGACAGTGTCTTGACAAGTAAGAGAATGAGTGTCAAGTCCTCTCCCAAAAAGCTTGTGCCATTTTATGTTTGCTTTTCATATGAGAACTGTGAATTACTCCTGGCACAGCTGCAGCCTCTGGCAGGTTATTGTTATGTGCCAAGCAAAACATCCTTTGGTAGAGATTTCTGTTCGGCTTGGACAAGGTCTGCTGCTTGGAATTCAGCAGAGCACTGTTATTGAAGATAAATTGGGTTTGCTGTGTAATAGTGAGCAGGGGACTTGCATCTGGTGTGCATGTTCTAACTCCAGGGAAGGGAAGAAGCTGCAGTGTAATTAGCTTGTTTGTGGTTTGTTTGTACCTGTAGCTCTTGGTTCCTTTACCCTCAGCTTCCTCTATGGAGAAAGCCATCTCCTTGTTCATTCTTCCCAGAGATACTACCAGCTCTGGTCAGTGCAAGTGCAGCCATGATTCTGTTTCTCATAGAAGAAGGCCAGTTTGTTATGCCATGCTCTGGACTTGAACAAATCAGCTTATTTGCAAAGAATACAACAGAAACAGACCAAGATGCAAAAAAAAAAACAAAACAAAAAAAAAGCTACTACAGAATTCTGCTCACAGGACAGGCTGGGATCTCAACAAGAGAAGGAAGAGCTGTGCTGAAGGTAGGCTCTGGCCTCCTGTTAAAGTTTTTCCACAGAAGAGCAATGACCAGTTTGACCAGAAGTTAGAAGTTGAAAGTGATAAAATGTAATTAATACATATCAAAGTAATTAATTTAAATCATTCATGCAATTCAGTGGCCTTAGAGAGGAGTGCTTACTTAAATAAGGCTGAATATGGAAGAATTTTTAGTTGTAAGAACTGATGTGTGAGGGATTCCTGAAGTAGGGACTTCAGAGAAAATCCATTTCATGACTGTCTACTTGTGATGTTTTAGCTTTCCCAGAAAGCAGAAGGCTTGATACTAGGCCTGATGCTAGGTCCAGTCCTGAGTGTGAGACTACACCTGAGTCTACTTTTATCTGACAAGTTGCGATATGAAGGTTGCAATCTTCTTTGGAAGGCTCCACCCACAGGTTTCTGACTATGGACCATGTGGGATAAATTCCAAGGAATTCAAAAGACCCTGAGAAGAGACCTCAGTCAGCAGAGCTGGAATGAGATGGATCCTTTTGATATGTGTTTTTTCAGCTCCTCTGTGTAAGTCTGTGCCAGCACATGCCAAGCTTGCAATGAATGTAAGTTCTGTCAGGCTGGAATCACTCAAACCAGTGGAATGAGTGCCAAACTGAGCCACAGATCCTTAGAGTCAGTGTGCAAAACTGACCTCTGCCTAGGGGTTGGATAGAAGGGTGGTCAAAATGACCTCGGTGACTCCTTGGGATGCGAGTTCCAAGATACACAGCAGTTGAGTCACTGCTCTGCAAGGTGCACCCTGTAAGCTTTCAATCTTGGAACAATTTCTTATTTCTCTAGACAGTCTCAAGATTATTCTGTAATTTTGTTTGCTGTTAAGTTGTAAATAGACTCAAAACAGAAATGCTGCTTTTAAATTCAATTAGAAGTTAAAAAGAATGTGAAGGACAAGATGTTACAAAAGTTTGAATTTCTTAAACTGTTAGAGGCCTTGGCACAAAATTTGAGATAAGTTTTCTTTTAAATGCAAGTTTTCTTTTACAGAGGGAAAAGATCTTCATTCATATTGAAGAATGGGTAAGTTTCAAATATTAATTAAATTATGGATTTTGAGTTCCTCTGGCTTTAACAGCCTCTCTGGAATGGTGTTAATATTAACCTATGATACTTTTACAGTCATCCCAAATGATTTAAAACCTGTAATACCATCTGCCTTTGCAGATAGTGGCAAAATACCTGTTACTTCTGAGTGATGGAAAAATCAATTTTTCCAGGTCTGGTGAGACTAGAATGATGTGAATCCTGGCAAAGTGGAGTCTTGCTTCCCTGTGTGGGTATATTGGTGAGGTGGGAAGAAGCTGACCTCAACTTTTGTTCTCCTGTGTTGCACCAGGACTTGTGCTGTGGCCTGAAATAGCTTTGTGTGGGAATGGATTCCCTCAGGGATCACATAACTTATCTTTATTAGTTTGGGTCTTTATGTTCTTGTGTGCTGGCGATTAACACATGCCTTAAGGAGCTACCTTGGTTGACTTTGAGGTCTCCTGAACTTCCTTCTGAAATCCCTTGGTTTCTTAAAGGGCTTTAGGGCTAGTAGTGTGGAGCAGTAGGGCCCAGCAGGATATAGCATAGAGGGAAATGCATTGCAGGAGGGCTGGAGCTGGTGGGCTTAGACAAGAGCTGGAGTAGAGTGTATTCCTGAGGGCATGGCTCTGGTAGCAGAGACACCCAGCTGAATGGGAATGAAGGTAGATATGACCAGTAAAAGACACCTGGAGTGTGAGGAAGCATAGCAGGTATGTTTGCTCTGCACACCAAAGAAGCAAAACCTTGTTACTTTATGGCTGTTTAGGGCATCAGTGGTTATGAACTGTGTGGCAGAACCTGCTGGAGTTACGCTGAGGAAATGACAAAAGCAAGATGGTGGCATGGGAATGAGGAGCAGGTCAGTACTCCAGAGGTGGGGAGAAAAGGAGGAGAGGAAGGAGAATCAAATGCAGAACAGCAAAAAGGAAAGTAAGAGAAATAGGAATGGGGAGGCTGCAGCTGAACAAGGGAAGCTCTAAAAGTGTAAACAATAGTAGCTGAAAGATGGACAGCAAATAAATGAGTCAAAAATCAGCAAGTGAGCAATGAGATTTGTGATTTGTCTCTCTACCTGTGCCCTCCCCCTGAGGGAAGAGTTGGGGGAGAATGAAGTAGACTTGCATGTGACTGAGCACAGCAATGAAAAATACATATGAAAGGATAAGACTAATGAAGCTCACCTCCCAAGTACAGCTGCTGTTCCTTAATAACTGCTCATTTCTGTCTCTTTCTATCCCCTGGGCTAGGGAAGGACAGATCTTCTGTTAACACATGAGTAAGAACCACAATCTTGCTGAGAGAATGAGCAGATGATAGTTTTTTGTTTCCACTGTCGAGGGGTGTCCATCAAAAATGTTACCTTGCTGTCTTGTGAAGTGTTTTTCCTGCACTGCCTGAAATATCTGGATGTCAGTGGCTGTGACTCTGCATGTGTGGAGATGATCCAAAGCTAACAGCCAGACTGCTCTGCAGTGGTAACCTGAAAGGAGCTGTGTATTTTGAGAAGGTGGTTATATGGCTAAAAAACCTGGCCATTTAGTCTTTGGTTGCCTTGGTTTTACTTACAGGTCAAGTGAAGACAGGAAGCAACCAGAAATGTGTAGAGTTAATGCTTTGCTGAATATGCACCTGGTATAATAGTGTCTCTGCATGGCAGGCATCTCTTGGACTTCACACATGGATTATGTTAGTGAGTCCTGTTTGTATCTGGCTCTTTACTCCTTCCACTTGTTTTGCCTTGTTAGTGCTGTTTTGAGGTTGGTCAAGTTGTCCCTTAATTTCACTTGAGTAATTAGAAGGGAATTAAGGCCTGTGTATTTATTCATTTCTCATATTTCCAGTGTGTTTGAAATGAACATGAAATATTTGTTAGTGTTACTGTGTGCAGTGGTAGGTATCCTATCTCTCTGTACTTACTTTGATATAAAGTACCACCTGCTAATTGCTAATGAGTAATAACTTGGTAAAGCACTGAGAAACTGTTAATGCAGATTGCTATTTGAATCCTGGATCTATGCCATGCTGTACATCTCACCTCTCATGTTTGTTGCTGGAATTATGGTACAGTAATTAATGGCATGCAATCCTGAATATTTGACCTCCACCTTGGAGTTCAAGACTCTAATGTTCATTAGAGAGTGAATCAAAATTGAACAGATTGTATTGCTGTGAGGAATTACTATCAAATTTAGCTGGCATAGTTGTATTTAATCAGAGAGACTTTATCTAAATAAAGCAGGAGAAGGAGGCTGCAGCACTCCAGTGTTGTACAAATGACTGGCTGCTATGTAACTGGGATACTGCTGTGAAGCAGGTACACCTAAATTAGCTGGAAAAAGATAATTTCATTCATACACTAGTAAAACTTGGATCACTTACCTAGTTCACTTGAGTTCAGCAAAGCATTTGACACGGTCTCCCACAGCATCCTCGCTGATAAATTGAGGAAGTGCGGATTAGATGAGCAGGTAGTGAGATGGATTATTAACTGGCTGGTGGGAAGAAGCCAGAGAGTAGTGGTCAATGGGGCGGAGTCGAGTTGGAGACCTGTGTCTAGTGGAGTCCCTCAGGGGTCAGTACTAGGACCAGTATTATTCAATATATTCATAAATGACCTGGATGAGGGAATTGAGTGCACTGTCAGCAAGTTTGCTGATGATACCAAGCTGGGAGGAGTGGCTGACACTCCAGAAGGCTGTGCTGCCATCCAGAGAGACCTGGACAGGCTGGAGAGCTGGGCAGGGAAAAACTCGATGAAATATAATAAGGGCAAGTGTAGGGTGTTGCACCTGGGCAGGAACAATCCCAGGTTCCAGTATAGGTTAGGAAATGATCTCCTAGAGAGCAGTGAAGGGGAAAGGGATCTGGGAGTCCTGGTGGACAGCAGGATGACCATGAGCCAGCACTGTGCCCTTGTGGCCAGGAAGGCCAATGGCATCCTGGGGTGCATTAGAAGGGGTGTAGTCAGTAGGTCAAGAGAGGTTCTTCTTCCCCTTTACTCTGCCCTGGTGAGGCCACATCTGGAATATTGTGTCCAGTTCTGGGCCCCACAGTTCAAGAAGGACAGGGAGCTGCTTGAGAGAGTCCAGCGAAGAGCCACCAAAATGATTAAGGGAGTGGAACATCTCCCTTATGAGGAAAGGCTGAGGGAGCTGGGGCTCTTTAGCTTGGAGAAGAGGAGGCTGAGGGGGGACCTGATTAATGTTTATAAATATTTGAATGGTGAGTGTCAGGAGGATGGGGCCAGGCTCTTTGCAGTGATGACCAATGATAGGACAAGGGGCAATGGGTGTAAGCTGGAACACAGGAGGTTCCGCTTAAATTTGAGGAAGAACTTCTTTACAGTAAGGGTGACAGAGCACTGGAACAGGCTGCCCAGGGAGGTTGTGGAGTCTCCTTCTCTGGAGACATTCAAGACCCGCCTGGACGCCTTCCTGTGCGAACTCATCTAGGTGTTCCTGCTCCGGCAGGGGGATTGGACTAGATGATCTTTCGAGGTCCCTTCCAATCCCTAATATTCTGTGATTCTGTGATTCTGTGATTCTGTGAGTTTTAGGCTTTCGCAGGTTGCCATTTAATGGTTATGACTTCCAAACTTGTGGCTGGTTTTTGTCGTCCCATGACTGCAGAATAACTTGGAGAAGTTGGCTCTGATGGCTTCTGAGGGTGGAGAGCTGGAGCTGGGAAATAGAAAGGTTTAATGGTGAGCTGGTGAGTGCCATGGGTACTATGTGTGGGGAAAATTGCCCAAGGAAACAAAATTTTGTAATGGGAAGAGTAAAAAGGGGGCTTTGCAGTGCTCTGGTAATTCTTCTTGGTTTGAGTGCTTGATCTGTGGTTGCTAATGTTTCAGTCTTCCTTTACAGGGGAAATCGGTGTAATGGGTGAAAAGCAAAGGAACTGGAGGAAGAAATATCAAGATTCTTTAGATGGGACAAGAAAACTGTCTTTATGGCAAACAGACCATGCCCCTCGGCTACTTCTTATTGGGTTTTTTTACCACTGCAAGGAAGAGATCCAAACACAACTAATGAAAAGCTCCGACACCCCTGCAGCAGGTACCGCCGGGCAGGAGGGGGACGAGGCTCGGCTCCTTTTTCCTCCCTTCCCCTCTCACCCACCCTAAGGGCACGGCCCTGGCTGGGCACCGGCACTCGGCTTCGCCCCCCTCCCGGCCCCGTGCAAGGTGCTGCGGGAGGCGGGGAAGCGCTGCCCGGGGCGGGGCGGAGGGCGGGCGGGTTACGGCGCATTTTTTGCGGGGCCGCCGCCGCTTTGTCTGAGGGGAAGTTTGGCGGCGGGGCAGGGGCCGAGGGGCCGCCCCGGCACCTGCTGAGGGGGCGGCAGGGCCACCTCCTTCCTTACCGCCTTCCTTCTCCCCGCGGCCCCTCTCCGTCAGCGCCTCTCCCTCAGCTCTCCCGCCCGGCAGCCGCCAGAGCGGAGGGGCAACGCGGCGGGGCCATGAGCGTCCCGGCCGCCGCCTGGGCGACGCTGCTCTGCCTCCTCAGCGCGGTGCTGCCCACCGCCGCTTCAGGTGAGTCGTCGCGCCGGGCCCCGTCCCGCGGGCGGCTGGTGATGCCCTGAGGAGAAGCTGAGCTCCCCCGCTGAGGAGCAGGTCCCTTCTCCCGGGGTATCTGGGGCGTCCTTCCCGCCTTGCTTCTGCTCGGCGCGGGCGGGGGTCTGCTTCCCGCCCCCCGCCATTTTGTCGGCCTCCCCACAGGAGGGCTGAGGGCGACCAGCCCTTCCCGCTCGCTGCCCCTCAGCCCTTCCCGCTCGCTGCCCCTCAGCCCTTCCCGCTCGCTGCCCCTCAGCCCTTCCCGCTCGCTGCCCCTCAGCCCTTCCCGCTCGCTGCCCCTCAGCCCTTCCCGCTCGCTGCCCCTCAGCCCTTCCCGCTCGCTGCCCCTCAGCCCTTCCCGCTCGCTGCCCCTCAGCCCTTCCCGCTCGCTGCCCCTCAGCCCTTCCCGCTCGCTGCCCCTCAGCCCTTCCCGCTCGCTGGTGGTGGCAGTGGGGTGTCAGCAAGCGGCTGAGGGCTGGCGGGCGGTAAACGCTGGTGATGGAGGAGCGTGTCCCGGCGGTGCCGCCGGTCGGGCTGGGGTTGCGGGACTTCTCCGCATGCCCGGCGCCTTTTCTTAACGGCGGGAGGAGGAGGAGGCGGCCCGGGACAGCGGTGAGTGTCCTGCCGAGCTGAGGGGGACTTACCCGGGAAGGCTGCGGTGGGTTTCTGTCGTCCAAACCGGCAGAAGCCAGGCGGTGCCCGCGGCTGAGGGGCCTGAGGCGGGGGGAGCAGCGGCTGGGCGTGAGGCAGGGCCGGCCCCTCCCTCAGGCTGTCCCGACCGCTCGCGCTCCCCGGGTGGTGAGGGCGGTGGTGAGGGCTGAGCCGCGGTGCCGGGAGCTGTGCTGGGCAGGTCATGGCCACCCGCCTTGGTTGGTGTGAGGGGAAGAGGGCTGGGCAGGTCATGGCCACCCGCCTTGGCTGGTCTGAGGAGAAGAGGGCTGGGCAGGTCATGGCCATCGTCCTTGGCTGGTCTGAGGGGAAGAGGGCTGGGCAGGTCATGGCCATCGTCCTTGGCTGGTCTGAGGGGAAGAGGGCTGGGCAGGTCATGGCCACCCGCCTTGGCTGGTCTGAGGGGAAGAGTGCTGGGTTCAGCTTGGTGCGTGTGGGTGTTACTGTGAGGGTGCTCCGAGAGCGCCTTAGCGGGTGTCGGGCGCAGGTTTCTTCTGTCACTAAAGAAGTGTTGTAGACAGAGTAGTAAAAAGGGATAGGTTATCATCTTAGGATGCTATCTGGCAGCCAAGTTACTGATGTTGTAAGTTAGGGAGAGCAGTGTGGTTGTGTTTGTGTGCTTAGGTTGTTTTCCAGCTTCTCCTTTGGCTGTGTGAGTGTGGCAGACTCCTCAAATACTGCTCCCACAGCAAAACTGTGCTTCCCATTTGATTGAGTTGTCTATGTGAATAGCAGCCATTAAAAATAGCTCTGTGTGTGTGAGGGAGCACAGGAGCTGTTGGATGTGAATTTGAGACATTAACTTGTTGGGCAGTACTCTGAGACTTAACTTGTACAAAAAGAACCCCAAAAGCACCCAAACCAGATAACTATCCTACCAGCCACCTGCATCCAAGATGCCCAGCACAAAAATAACAAGGCAGAAAGTTGGATGACTTGTTCCCAAGCTGCTTCAGTGTGTGAAAGGCGACATGATTATTTGAGGAGACCCTTTCAGGTGAGCTTTGCAAACAGTCATTAATCATGCTGGTGACTTGCAGTTGCATGCAAAGCCAGGGTGTGATAACAAAGAGTGATAGTTCTTAATGTGCGTGATGCCTTGGGCTTTACTCACAATTGGGAAGAAAAAATAGCAATGAGGTGTTTGTAACTGAGGACTTTTAAAGTCCTTTAAGGATGGGTTATATCCTAGCTATCCTAGTAGCCACCTTGGTCACTTGAGAGGGAGTGAAATATGTCTTTGCTTTAATAGAGAGGATTAATTTGGCTCTGTGTTTGCATTCTAGTCCCTCATGGGCTGGGGAGAGCCTGTGTCTGTAGAGCTGAGGGGAAAATGTTTGAAGGTCTGTCTGGTTCCTGCTGCTGCCCACCTGGGCTGTGTGAGGCGGCTGCTCTTACCCTGCTGCCTTGGTCCTGCCCTTGTGCTCTGACCCTGTGGGTGAGGAGAGCTTTGGCACATGGCTGCTCTTTCACCATGTGTTTGTTGTGCCTGGCACAAAGGGTGGGATTACACCCTCTTGAGACAAAACTAGGAAATATTGGGGTTTTTTATGTGGTTGATAGTTTTCCCCTGTCTCTTTAAGGTTTATGGATTGTCAGTGGGGGACTCTGGTACCATATTTCAGTTTAGGTTATCAAACCATTGTTGCTTTGTTACATTGGTACTTTCAATGATGTATAGCTGATAATGAGCAAAAAAAGGAAGGGCAGATTGCCTTTTTAGCAGTATAACATTCATCTTGAGCTGGTCTTAACTGGTTTTAAGTTTCATGTTTTTTCACCATGCTTTCCAGCAGTATGTGACCTTGTGTTTTGCACTGAGTTTTGAGGTGCAGCTGGATAATGAACCTTGAATTTATCCTCCCTTGCCAAAATAAGATTGTAGGGGAGGAGAGATGAGAGGGGCAGAGAGATAGTTGGTATTTGAAAAATCAGTGCAGTAACATGAAGTCAGGGTATTTTGGGTTTTTTGTTTTTTTCTAGAAACACAAATTGCTATGAAAATTAAGTAAATGAATGAACAGGTAATTGCTGAGGGTCTGTGTTTGTACCTTGGAACCACCATGAAGGTGTGGAGCTCACTTGTCCACAGTGTGAAGTGGTAACAGGATGGTGTGTGCTTGGTGTGGGGGTGTGATGGGTAGGGCTCCATTTGCTGTACTGTCAGTATGAGTAGAAAGGTTTTTGCTGAATTTGAGAGAAACACGACTGGGCTCTTGTGATGTCTCCTTAGCAAGGGAAAGTTATTCCTGGTGGTGCCTCTGCAGCCTCTTGTAGCTGAGCTGAAGACCAGCTTGAAGGAGGAGCTTTTTGATTCGGAGCAGTGTAGCTGCAAGGTTTTCTGTAGAAATTTGTCTAATCTGCATTTTATGGGAAACACTGTTCTTTGATGAGCAAATTCTTACTTCTCTGGGTGGTCCCTTGAGGCAGCTTTTCCCAAGTTCTCTTTTCATCTTTGAGTTTCTTGGGCTGCTTTTGATTGCACATTCTTGTCAGGTTTTCTGTAGAGAGATGTGTGTGGTTGTTTCAGAATGGCTGTTCCCTAGAAAATCAATGAAAGAACTGCCATTCAACTTGTACATAGTTTTATTTTCTATCCTCTTACTTAATTTATTGCAGTAGAAAACTTAAAGTGTGCTTGAATGGGTGTTTATCACTTGCATGGAGACCCCATTTCTCAGCAGGCACTGTCAGTGGTCAGGACTGAGAAGACTGAAGCAGGAGGAGTCCTGTGAGCCTGTCAAGGCAAATATGACCCCCCATTGCCCACAGAGGAGTGATTTAGCAGCAGGAATTCATGCTGGCTCTTTCTCACCATTATTGCTTTTTTATGTGTATATTCAAGTGCTTATTTGTTTCTCCTGTAAATGGTAGAAGGATTTATAGGAGCACAGAAAAGAGACAGCTCTTTAGCATGCCATTCAAATGCTGTGTAACCTTGCCTTTTTAAGGGCCATGGTTTGCCCTTGAATACCTGTGGCTTTGCTTTATTTCAGTGAGACCTTGGCCAATTGTTCACAGTTACAGTTCTGAGCTCTGTCTTATGTGTAAATTGTGAGGGTTGCCATCCCATTTAGTGTAGCCTTTGACAGTGGAGGGAGAGAACCTGTGCCCCTTGCATGACTGGCACCAGATGTCTGAATTCAATGATCCCAGGGCTGGAGCAGCTCTGCTGTGAGGACAGGCTGAGAGAGTTGGGGCTGTTCAGCCTGGAGAGGGGAGGGCTCTGGGGAGACCTTCCAGTGGCCTCCCAGTACCTGAAGGGGCTCCAGGAAGGTGGGGAGGGACTTTGGCCAAGGGCAGGGAGTGACAGAACAAAGGGTGATGGCTTGAAAGTGTCAGAGGGGAGATGGAGATGAGATGTGAGGAAGAAATTGCTTGGTGTGAGGGTGGTGAGACCCTGGCCCAGGTTGGCCAGAGAAGCTGTGGCTGCTCCTCCCTGGAAGTGTTCTGGGCCAGGTTGGATGAGGCTTTGAGCAACCTGGTCTAGTGGAAGGTGTCCCTGCTGCTGGCAGGGGGGTTGGCACTAGATGAGCTTTAAGGTCCCTTCCAACCCAAATATTTCTGTGATTCCATGAATTTGAGGGAGTGTGAGGTGACTGTGGGACTTGGTTAAGATACTTGGGCTGTTGACAAGTGGGTGATTACTGGTGATGGAGCAGTCAGGTGCTTAGGAGGTTTGTGTCTGCTCCTGTTTCACTCCCTTGTGTTCTCCCACTTGTTTGTCTGTGTGCTTGACTTCTTTGGGAGGAAGTCTGGGCAACTCCTGGCAATTGTAATGCTGTGATGCTCCATCAGTGCTCTGCTGAGGTGCTGCAGGGGCCTGTGCTAACCCCTTCTTGGAGATCAGCTGCGATATTTTGGCAGGTCTCCCCTTTTGCCTCTGCCTTGTTGGTGCCACTCTCCAAGTTCTTGAGTGCATCTTGGCCAGATTTCCTGACACTGCTGTCAAAAGCTTTCTCAGAGGTTTCCCTGCTGTGCCAAAACTGCTTTTGTTTTGTCACTGTCAACTGCATGGCCGGAAGTGGCTGTTTGGTGCTGTGTGCCCTGCTACATAGCAGGTTGTCAGGCACCAGTGTGAGGGGTGTACTGGTGTTGCTTGGTTCTAAGCTGTTCTGTTTTTTGTCCCACAGGTGCCTGTGTCTACCAAGGCTTATTGTTTGAGGTAGGTAAGCTGGAATGTGTTGTGCTGGGGAAGTGTTTGAGGAGGTGCTGTTGAACTTGACTCTAGTTCCTGGTTTTTGTCACCCCTGGAACTTCTGATGCTGATGGTCACTGAGCTGTAAGCATTCATCCAGCCTGCTGGAAAATGTCAGCAAAATAGATTGCCCTCAAAGTTATAAATTCCCCCTGGGCCTTTGAACCCAACCCCTCCCCTCCTCAGCACAGCTCTGCCTGCTTGGAACTGAGGCTCCTTGAACTGGTAAGTGGAAAGATGTGAGAGGTTTCAAGGTTCTTGGAAGACATATGAATCATAAATGTGCAGTCCTAAATAGAGGTTATGTTTGTAAAACATCACTATGACAGGACATGCTCTGTTTTTTTTTCCCCAAATTAATAAGGTATTCATTTAGGCAAAATAATTTTCATCTCAAGGCGTTCAGATCTGTCACATTTCTTCTAATGAAACTCTGAATTTTTTAATAAAAATGCTTAGCAAAAATAGAATTTCAGTAATGAATCTGTTAAGACATTCAAGCAGATATCAATTAAAATTTATTGCTAGTAGCAGTTTTTCTTATATTTTTCTCAAGTTCTATTTTTTATCAGTTAATTCTGTAAATAAAATTGTTTTTGGAACATGACTTAGAAAAGTTGAGACAACAGTTATGCATAAAACCTGGATTGCTATAAAGAAAACATGCTTATGAGGTTTTTGGAATCTAAGGGACATCCACAAGGTTACATGGCTTTGTGCTGGCATTCTTCAGAGTGGGAATAACAGAGTGGGTATTAATTACTACAAGTTAACACATTTTCTCTCAGCTGATTTCAGGTGAGTACTGTGTACCCTGGCTCGTTCTTTATAAACCCAGAGTATTTTCTTTTACAGTCTTCTTGGCATGTACATAATTCATGAATAACTCTGTACAAGAACTATGGTTTTAAGGTTTTATAAAGTGTTTTGTAACACTTCCCTGCCTCATTTTGGTGCTCTGGGCTAAAAGGAAATGGCTGAGCAACGTGACATCTCCGGAGTGCTCCTGTACCTGCCTGGGATCCCACAGCAGGCTTGCTGGGGGATTTGTTCCCACAGGCTGGGAAGCAGCATGCAGCAGCTGTGGGGAGTGCCTGGGGTTTTTATTGCCCTCACAGCTCTCCACCAAAGCTGGAAATCTGCTGTGACACATGACACTGGGTATCTGGGAAATAACTGGTGGCAGGGCTTCCTTTGGCCTTCCAACATACACTCTGGGCTTGGGGAGTTTTTCTGCTGCTGGAAGCAAGCTGGGGGTATTGCTAGAGGTGACTGTTTTGGGTGGGTGGCTGGGGAGGAAGCTGAAGCAGGCTGAAGGTGTTTGTTCCTTTTGATAATGCACTGCAAAGCATCAGTGTCATAACAGCACTTGGAATCTAGATGCCAACTGCAGTGAACAGTGTGGCAGGTGGCTTCCTGCTGAGCTTGGAGGCTTGGTAAGGGCATGGTCAGAGCTGATGGGTTATCAAGTGAAGGGTTTTGTCACTGACTTCTGCTGGCATGTCAGTCACAAGATTTTTTTTCTGCTTTTGTGGTTTCTTGGTGTTCTGTCTTTTCTCTTTCACTGCTACTGTATACTGAAATGCTGGTGCAGGTCTAAATCACATCTTGCTGTAGCACTTGTACCCAAGGACTGTGGGATTTTCTAGGCTGTATGCTTCTTGTTGAAAGAACTTGCTCCCAGTATCCTTCATTTTCTTCATATTTGTGTTCAATAAGTTTTTTATTAATAAACAATGTCTGTAACTGCAGTAAGCTTCCCTAGCTGTACAGGAGGATTGCTCTGCAGTAGAACTTGGAGCAGATGCAAACCTGATGCAGGTATACAGCTGGCATTCATAATCAAGTGACAGTTGAACTACTCCAGTTTGTTCTTGGCACAAGGAGGGATCCTGACTCTTTGTCATAAAGGAAGATGTGCTCATTTTTCTCTGAGTGATGTTTGCTGTGGGAACAGGTGTTTGCTTGCTTTTCCATGAGTATTTTGTTATTTCTTCTGTTTCATATGCACTAATGTAACAACTTCCAATTACTCTTCGGAATTGAGTGTAGATTGAAGGACAGGCTCTGGCTTCAGCTAGCTATCTCACAACAGGTCCTAAATTCTCATTCTTTCTGACTCAGGTAGGGAAAGTAACTCATGCAATTTGCCAGACCTGTGGGCTGGGTGCATCTTCCTCTGTCATGCTGCTTCATGGGTTTCTTGGGCTGTTCTCTGAGAAAGCAGGAACTGCCCAGGCAACCATGGGAATTACAGATGGAAAAGAACCTTTAACAGGACTTGTTTGATTCTCTGGTTTGTGCTGCTCCAGACAGTGGTACTGGAGTTGGCTTGGGTAAGTGTGGTGGGAATCAAACACCAGAGGCAGTGCATGAGTGGTACCGAGGCAGTTAGTGCTTGTGGGTTGGTGGCACAGAGCTGTGTGAGCTGCAGAGCTTGTGTTACCTCTGCATGAGGAGGCTGTCTTAGAAAGGTCAGTTTGGAAGTAGAAGATGAGAAGAAAAGCAGTTTTGTTTTATCAGTGCCATCATTTTGGGTCCTGCAGTATCCCTGGCTTCAGAAAGAATATTGTATTAAAAAGTTCACCTGAAGACCCATATATGAGATGCTTGCTCTGTTGGTTAAACTTGGTGCCTGTAATGCACTGATGCAGCTGTCTGACCCAAGACTGGGACCTGTTGCCTTGTGGCTTTGCTGGTATGATGGCAGTTGTTGGCACTGGGGAGGGGGGTCTTCCTGGATCACTGGTTTGGGGTTCTGGAGGTGCAAGTAGAAATGTTGGGTCTGTTACACTGTCTTCTTAATTAACACTTCTTTCCCCCCAAGAAAAATAAAAAGCTCTTCTGCCTAATCTGTGTCTGTGTTGCTGTTCAGTTGCTGTGGTGAGACTGTGCCAAACACTGCAGCCTCACCTGATGGCTATTGCCTGGAGTGGCAGCATCACAGTGTGCCTGTGGCACTGACAGAGCTGGTGACACTCTCCAAGAGAAATCCATAGAGACTTTTTTGTGTTGAAACTGGTTAGGAATGCTGTTTGTGCTCAGTGTCTCCTGTTAGGGCCTTTCTCCAGTGTTTCATGTGCAGGTAGCTGTAGGTGAGCTGTTACTGTGGGAGTGCTATTTGCTGCAAGTCTGGCTTTATGGCACTTGGCTGCCCTGCTTCTGCTGCAAACCTCAACTCTGAAGTGACTTGAGAAATGCTTGGTGCATAAATCAGACACTCCAGTGCTGGGAATGCAAGGGCACTGCAGAGTTGCTTGAGCTGTTAATGCCAGAGAAGGTCTGCATGTTGCTTGACTGACTGAAGGTCCAGCTGAGCAATCTCCAGCAAGTTTTGATTTTGTATGTGTTAAAACATGGATGTTGCCTGTTGTAACAGCTGCTGGAAATGTATGTAGAGATTAATTCCTAGCAGATGCCTTTGGAAGTTTTGTGAGACACATATGGGGCTTTATTTAACACTATAGAGCACCAAACAAGCCAAGCAGCTTTTCTTGAAAGGAAATGGTTTTAATTTTGGAGTTGGGATTAAAACTAGGAACAGAATAAAAAGCCCTGAATTAATCCACAGTAAATTGGACTGTACTTGTGCTTCTACCAAAAATTGTACTTCCCTTTTTCCTTCTGAAACTGTCTGAAAAAGAATTCAAGTTAATGGAAATGCTTAGTTGACTGGAACATCTTAAAATAAGAGACTTTGGGTTTGGCAGTCAAAGAGCAACATCCTTATTCTGGGAAAGAAGGGAAAAGAATTGTTGTAGATCCTCAGATAGTTCAGCTTGTCATCATTTTAATTCTGCTTAGCAATCAGTCATGGTAGAGGTCACAAAATAGTAATAATAACAGCAAATCACATGTTGACAGATATATACTGTATAAATACAGCTTCCATCATCTCTATTGTAAATCAGATCATCAACCTAATGTATGCATTTTCTGTAATTGTTTATAAAAGCTTTAAATCAACCTAATGTGTGCATTAACTGTTACTGTTCATAAAAGCTTGCAAGAAGCTGGACTGGTGGGGAGAAGAACATCAGCAGATAGAAGGAAATGGTGGAGGCATGGAGCTGTGTCATGCTGGAGCAGCTCCTCAGCTTCAGAGATGTTTTTAATGTGATTACATTTGACTTCAGCTCATTACAGTGGTGAGCATAATAGGGGTAGAATAACAGTGCTAGCTTCAAGTTCTGTCTCTGAAGAAAAAAGTGCATGAAAAGGTTGATGCTAAAGCTTTTAAGTTAGTGACAATTAACCAGTTGGACATATCTGATGTGGCTGACTGCACATAACATTCTTTTTCAATAAAAGTATCCCTTTAAATCTTCTGCTTAACTTGGTAACATTGCAGTTAGATGTGTACATTTGGTTCCAGGAAGACTGAAGAAAGACTGATTTCAGGCTTCCTTAAATCAGGCTTTCTCTTTCCATCTCTACTTTGTGCTGAGTCAGGAATGGAAAGGGATCTATAATGAATAGAAAATGTGGGATTTTTTTAGCAAAATTTTATATCTCCCAGTTGAAATTGCTTCTTTCATAAATAAATGTAGTGACTACATAAAATTAAGGTTAGCAGGTGCAGAGCACTTCTGTTGAGGGAATGTTTCAAATTAGCAGTGGAAAATGAGCTTCACTTGAATTTCTTCAGAAGGATATCAAGTTGCTACTGGAAAAAGTGAGAATGGAATTGAAGATTTCAGTGGAAGGTTCTGTTTGCAAACTTTGACAATGGATGAAATGATTTGGGTTAGTTTGGTTTTGGTTTCCGGGGTTTTTTGTGTTTTTACTTATTAAATACTGTGGTTGAGATGCTGCTACTTAGCCTGATGGCACATCCTCAGCTCCATCTGGGAACAGAGCTAGAGATGTGTTTATCACAGATTTGTGCTGGAGCTTTGCAAGATCTGGGTCTGTTTTCCTACTGTTGCAGTGTGGATTTAGTTCTGTAGACATGAGTTGACTAATCTATGACTGTGACTAGATCTGATGATGGTTATTTATTGAACAGATGCTATGAGAGCATGGAACAATTATTTTGTACCAAGTGTGAGGTTTAATGTCCAACTTACCTTTGCTTTATGTGGCTATGAATGGGAGTGCAAGGAGATAGTTAACAGACCTGTTACTTTACATGAATGGTGTGCACCTAGGGATTATGAGTATAATAATAAGGTTCCTCCTCTAGGAAATCCATTTGGCTTCCACATTGGGGAAAGCAGAGATCAACTGAAGATGAAAAAATAAAAATTACATATCTTGGTGGTGTTTGTTTCTTTTTTTAATAAAGCATGTGCTCTCTGTGTCTTCTCTTTGTGTGTTTTGGAAATAACAGTATAATACAGAGAAATAGTGTAGGCTCTTTATTTCGTGGTACCAGGTACCAGAAGCTTAGCTGTAATAAGATGGTTATTATCCTGAGGGCATAACAAATTTCTGTCTTTTAATCTTTAAAGATGTTTTTTTGGGGACCAAGGCATACATTTTAATATCTAATAACTCTTGTAGTGGTTATCACTTAAAAGATTTCAGAATGTCCTTTTGATATGAATGAACTCTCATTTTATAATTAACACAACCCTTAACAGAGAATTTGTATTCTAGCTTTAATACATTTACTTTGTTATGTAGTGTATTGAAATTTGTACAACTTGACAAGTAACATGTGGTGAAAACTTAAAAATTGATGCATTTTAGTTATGTATATCAAGATAAGGACTTTGCCATAAGATATCCATTCAGGACAGCTTGCATGCCATGGGATTGTTTCTTCATTTCTCTTTCACTTGCCTCAGCTGCTCCCTGTACTTTGTCCTCTAATGGCTGCATAGGAGACAGGGACAGGGTTGGAGGGGATCTTTTCACCTACTTTGGGCCCATCTTTCAGTTGCCCCTGTGCCTGGAGCTTGGTGATAGTTGAGGTTCCCCACAGCCCCTGTGCCTGAGAGCAGCAAGGTTCAGGGGCCAAGCCCTCTCTTGGTTTTTCAAGGCTCCTTTGAGATAGCTGAGTGGTGCTGAGGCTCACTTATACATCAGGTGCTGAGCCTCCACCTCTCACCTGAGGCAGCTGGAGCACAAAGCTGGTACCTCTGCCTGGAGAGGATTTTATCTGCTGTACTTACCTGAGACAGGTATTTCCCAGGTCTCTTTGCAGTAGGCTGCACATGCAGTAAACTTATCATCCAGTTCCCCCCTACTCACCATGTGTATATAGGTTTTTTTTTCCCTGATGCACTTGCTAGTCAGAAATTTGTCTCTCTCCCTGTGTGAATGGGATCTCCTGTTGTATC
The DNA here is from genome assembly GCA_907165065.1 of Caprimulgus europaeus. The sequence goes on from OU015526.1 coordinate 82,992,305, forward strand.
AGACCAGGGCCCAGCAGTGAAGTCACAGCCCTCCTCAGTTGTCTGTGCATGCTACAGGAAAGCATTTGGCCCTGGGGTTTGAACCTGTGGGTGCTCTTCCAGAACACTCAGGTACAGGTGGGGTTGGTGGCAAAAAGAGGTTTTAAAACAACTTATAATTACTTTAGATAGCACAGAAGAAACATGTACAAATGAATACACTAAAAGAGACTGTTGTGGGGCTTTTGGGCTGTAACCAGAGACTTTGGGCTGTTCACAGTGCCTCTCTGCAGGCTGTGGTGGGTTTTTCTGTTGTTTTTTTTCCCCCCTTGAAGATCTCTAGTGTCCAGTGGCTGTTTTATTCTGCTGCAGGGGTTGTTCCTCTCCATTCTGTGTCCTGGCAGGTGAAGATTTGTGCTTTAATCTTCACTGTGTTGTGGGAGGTGATCTGGCACCAGTCTTATTTGGAGATCAGGGTCTTTACAAGAGCTCCCTGTTCCACATTTTCCATGTCAGTGATCGTGCTGGATGGTGGTTGTTCATCCACAAACACTGACTGAAGTGGATGATTAACATTTAATAGCGCAGTTACAGCAGCTGAATGCCAGAGCTGGAGCAGGCTCTTGGGTTGCTCATGGATTCATTCACCAGAACAGCAGTTTTACTGTTACCCAGCATTTATAAATTTCACAAGCCATTGTGTCTGCCATCTTTCTGGGTGCATTTGAAGAGCCTTGTTTAGGAAATAATTCCTTGTGATGTGTCATTTGCTTTTCATTCTTAAATTCCTAGCATGAAAAATTCCTTTTTTTTTCTTCTGTGCTAGGTTGCTAATCCAGGTTGTGCTTCCTCATTCCTTCCCTCTCCTCAACCCTATCAAAACCTGGCCCAGGTTTCTCACTTGCAGCTTCTCTTCACAGTAGGAGTTGTGGTGTCTAGTTAATTGGCAAGAGAAAGTATAAAACTCAGGTTTTGCCAGTGAAAAAGGCCTATTATATGTTAAAAACAGAGACCTGTGGTCAGTGCAAAGTCATGTAGCTGTAGACAGGTGACTGCTTACATCACCTGAGGATCTGCCTCAAATGTAGGTTCTCACTGGGCTGAAATTGGCAATAAACCATTGTCCTACTGGTGTATGTGTGCCTAAGCTGGGCCTTGCATTGAATGTTCCCTGTTCCTGGTTTGGAGTTGGAAGCAGAGTCCCACAACTGATGAAAATGCTGGGAAAAATAGAAAAAAGTTATCTCTGTGGTGGGCTACTTGATAAAAGCAGGAATGGAGAATGGCACTCATCAGACCTGTAGATTTCTCATTTTCTGCTGGTGCCAGTGAAGCACAAGCCAAGGCTGTGCTCTGTGGAGCAGGGAAGGAATGCAGTTGAGGTGGGAAGCAGTTCTGTCCGTGGGGGCAGGTCTGTGTGCACAGACTCGGGTCTGGCAGGCAGGGACAGATCAATGTGCCACAAGCAGAAGAGGCAGGAGGGTGTTTGGGTTGGAAGTCGTAGCCTGCTTGTCCAGAAGGGTTTTCTTTGGGTCTTTCTGTGTCAAACATGATGTTAGTTTTGGAGAATCAGTACTTCTTTTCTTTTCTTCTTGTCGTGCATAGGTTGCAAATGGCAGCTCACTCAAAAACTGATTTTCCCCTCTCTGGTGCAGTAATTCAGAGCTGCAGGAATCACCCGGTGGGGCACGGTTCTGGAGATGGTCATCTTACCGTGTTCCAGGAACGTGACACTGCTGTTCATCAGATGACTTTTAGAGGTCTTTTGAACTGATCAAGAAAGTCAATACCATTTTATCCCTAGACACTGTTTTACTGAAGCAGTGTTGACACAGAATATATGTGTACAACCTTAGCTTCAGGAGAGAGAAAATGAACATAGAAGGCTGGAGAAAAAAAGACAGGATAATTTGTGCTTCTTATTTTGTGTTAGAAACAAAAAGATTGTGTAAAAAAGAAACAAAAGTATCTATATATTGCTGGACAGGAGTGGGCAAGTCCCACTGAAGACTAATGTGACCTGGGAGCTTGGGTTGTTTTCTTCTAGTATTGGTTTTCTCATGGGGGGGCTGCCAGGTACCATATCTGGAAAAGGTACTGTAAGCACCAATGTGGTTTTTGGGGTTTTTTCCTCACCCAGTATCTCCTAGTGCAGATTTTGACTGTTTCAGTTGATCTAATAGGCCAAACCAGAAATGATGTGAAGAGGAAGATAATCCTGACAGCTTTGCTGTGGGACACCAGGACTTTGAATGCCATCACAGGAGTGTCACATCTCTTCTTGCTGTCAGCTCTGTGGAGCTGAGTGAGCAAGTTACTTGGCTTCTGCAGGCAACTGAAGTTCCATCCAAAGGTTGCTCACTGCAGGGCACCCTAGAAGATAAACAAAGATAAAATTTTTTTGTCTTAAGAGTGCATTTTTTTCCAGCAGCTCTGGAGTCTGCCAGAGCTTTTGATTCCTGTTGTAATGGCAGTTATCAGAGGTTTATATCACAGCCACAAAAGTTTTCTTTGGGTTGGCACAGGGCATATTACTCAGGAATTATATACCTAGGGTTTTTTTGGTAGTTTGAAAAAACAATTGGTCCTGGATCTGACTACGAAGAACTGATAGGACTTTGCTGTACCTTCTTTATGTTCCCCACATAACTTTGGTGCTAAATTGGTAAGTTAACTGGGGAGCAGATGCCTAAATCATCTTGGCATCGACTGGAAATTGGGCACTTTGCTCTAGTAAGGATATAGGAAAATCCTAGCCTTAATTTTTGGAGGGAAACATTGAAGCTACTACTAAGTACCAGCAAGCAACCTTCCCCACTGGCAGAGAAAAATGAACCAAAACCAAGCTGGGTTTGCTTAGAAATGGAGCAGAAGCTGTCTGTTAGTACAAATTGAATTCCTTTTGTCCTTCCCATATAAACAGCTTTCTGTCTCATTGTGGTACAGTATCACAGGAAAATGAGTCAGGACAGAGGAAACAGCCTGGTTGAGATGGATCTCTAACACAAAATGACACCCAATACATGACATGAGCGTTTGGATGTGTTCTTTGCAAGTGACTCTCAAAACAGCCGACAGGTCTGTGGAGGTTGAGCTGTGCATCTGGGTAGCTGCACAGTCACGTAGGCAGCAAAAAAGAGCCTTTAGTATTGCAGAGCAGGACTTGGTGCTCTCTGGTTCTGGGGTCAGAGCAGAACTATGGGCACAGCCTGGAGATGTTTGTCCTGTGTCCTGTTCCTCTAGGTGTGCTCAGGGAGACAGCGGGGAGAGGCGGCAGAGGCTCTGCAGAAAGGCTGCCCGGGGGGAGTTCTGTCTGCCTCCCGTTCCAGAGAGCTCCCTGGAGAGGCAGCTGCACCAGCCTGTGCTTGCACATTTGCCAGCACAGGATGACTTCAAGACCTCCAAACATCTTGGGTGAAGAAGTTAGGAGGAACTGGTGAATGTCTGCTCAGTCTTGTGAAACAGATCAGTGGTGTTTTAATCAATAATAAAACTTAGGCAAAATTGGACGGTGCCTGGACAGTGGTCCCATGTGGGGTTTCTTATCTTCCAGGTTGCTTTCATGTCTCTCTTTCCCCCACTGCTTTTTTTTTTCCCTTGAATAACTTACATCCTCACCAGCAATACCAGTATGAAACCCCTCAGCATGACACTTGTTCCACAGGCTTCTCCATTTGATTGATTCAGAGTTGTCCAGGATCAATCATTCTCCGAGCCGTGTCAGTAACCGCTGGCTCTCCGGTTGCTGCTGCTGTAACTGCTGGATTTCTCAAGGAGCCTGAGGAATTCCTTGGTGCTTTCAGGAAGACACATAATAGATGGGGAAAAATCTCCCATACCAAGCTGTTCCAGATGGGTGCCTTGGTTTTATATCAGTGCTCAGAAGTGGCTGCAAAGCGAGGCACGTGCTGCTGTGCTGCTCTGAGGTTTATGGTGCTTGGATGTCTCTGTTCCTGCCATGCATATTAAATCTCTTCTAGGGGGAATATGTGCAGCACACTCCTACTGGAAAACCACTGTGGTTCTCATCCTGCTGTGATTTATTGTAGAGTAAGGAGAGCTGTTAGGATAAAATACTCTCTGCTAACTTGATTTTGTAATCATTAAAGCTACTTCAGAATCATTCAGTGATGAACCCTCTAACTAACCCTGTGAGCTCAGCATCAGAAGTATCTTTATGTTACCAGCTGGAATAACACAGCTAAGGGAGAGTCCTACCCGTGCCTGTGTTTCTGAGGATCAGTGAGGGGAAAAAACCCAACCTCCTTCTCCTTCCCTAAATGTTAAATCCTGAGTGTGATTTCTGCCTGGATTAGTTTGCAGAATTTGAAAGCAGACGTGTCATTACTCAAGAAAAATTAAGAAGTTTCATAAATGGTTTCCAGTGTGGTTTATGGAGATCAAAATAAACTTTATGCAGGCTCTAAATTAGGAAATTTTAATTTAAGTTTCATCCTGAGCATAAATTTTGGGTGATGTCAGCGGGAGCTGAAAGCCAGGGTCTTGCAGCGAGCTGACAAAGGTGAGCAATTCTGGGCCTTGCAGCTCTGTACAGACCCTTGGATTTATCTCAGTTATCGAGCTAGAAATCTTATTTCTAATGGAAATGTCATCTCCTTGAAAATTGTAACCTTTTAATTTCCCAAGAATCCATCTGCTGTCCTACACCAATAGATGTGGTCATAGTCCTGTGGGAATGATTACTTTTGGGTGGATATTCATATTTTCAGGGGAAATACAGGGTTGGTTGTTCAGTTATGACCTTGGAAAGCTCTCCTGGTTTGGACAGTTGTCATTGCTGACACGCTAAGAGCCAGTTCTGAGTTACTGGGTGCAGTAAATCCCTTCGTGCACTGGGCCTGGTAGAGTGAGTGGTTTCAGGTGAAAACATGAGCAAACTTGTTAGCAATTTCTTTCCCACATTTTTTGCAGTTTTATAGATTCTGCTATATATGTAAAAAGCCTGATTTTTTGGGGATTATTTAAGGAGTTAATTTCAAGTTAAATTTTCAAGATTATAGAATAAAGGTAACTTGCTAAATTTTTGTTCTGGTGGATTTTTTGTTGTTGTTTTAAAGAGATGGAGTTTTAAAAGTGTTCCATTTGGAAAACCTAGGTTTGATTTTAAACTGGAGGCACTTAAAAACTGCATGTACTCCTTCCTGTCTCAGTTTCTCAGTGAAACCATGGGGTCAGCACACGTATGGAAAGGGAACATGAAAGTGCTCCAGTCTGCTGTTGTGGGGAGACCTTCCGAAACAAAAGTGAATTATGTGCTTCCATGGAGTGACCCAAGGAGTAATTCTTAAGTCTCTCTTCTGTGTTTTATTTAACACAAAGATTCCCAGAATGAAACAACAAACTGAATGAAAACCTGTTTAAATTTAATGAAATCCTTAGGACAAAACAAAGGCTAATACGTTACTTTCACAGACATCTGGAGACGTCATATTAGATAAAATGGAACTAATTCACAAAGCCCCCTCCTCAGCATTTTAAGGTTATGATTGTGATGCTGATTTCCTTAATACAAACAGGAATATTAAATATAAAGACTAAATTGGGAGGGGTGCTTTGTAAGCAGAAGATTTTTGCTGGGTTCCCACTGCTTGGCATCAGCAAGCAGTGCTTGAGGCTTTGGAGCGTGTGGCTGTGGTAAGAACATGCACGGTGTGGGCAGCTCTGCCTGAGGACGTGGGCTCAGCCTAGCTGGTGTGAGGCTTGTTTCAGTTCAGAAGCTAAACAGTTCTCACAGGTGAAGTGTGGTTTGTGACACCCTTCTCTAATACCAAAGTCTGGCACGCTGGACCACAGCAGTGTGTTAGTATGTGATCATTTCCCTCCCAGTAGTCTTGCATGTGAACATGCATTTTGTTTTGCCAGGTACCAGCAAGGAGGCTGATCTCACCTTCAAGGTCGTGTCTTTTCCTCAGCCTCCTGGTTACACAGAGGCCTTCTTTAGCCTCCACAGATAGTTGCTAAATCCACGTGCTCAGGCTGAGGAGATGGTAATTGCTCATGCAGCAGCTTCAATAAGTAACCTGCTTCTTAAAATCACCAGTAGTCCTCTCTACGTCAGAGCTGCAGTGGGGTCTCTGTACTTAACATTTTCAGTGCATTTTGTACCATGCCAGCATGTTTTTAACCTCACTGGAGTAACTGCAGTGATCTGATTGCCTGTGTAATTCATTGGCTTTTTAGTGTATTTATAAAAGCTGTTTTTTCAAGCACTGCAGTGGAAATGATGAGAGCATCTGGTTAAATCCATCACATCTTGTAGAGCAGCCTCTTAACCGTTATTCTCAGTCAGATGACATAGGAAAATATAGCCTTGGTAATTGAGCCTTTCCCTCTTCAGCTGGTAACACCAATATTTTCCAGGCTTTAGATAGTTAATATAATTAGAGTGATATAAGTGATATAATTAGAGTGCCGTAAGCGTGGCTGCTGTGCTTCTCTGCAATGGAAACCGCCCAGGTTAGCTCTGAGAGCTGTGAAAACAGAGCTGCCTTTTGCTGACACTGAGTTCCAGGGAGCTCTCTTTATCACCTCTTCTTTTATGGTAACATAATAAAGAGTGTATCCAGGAGTTAGATGTTTCTAAAGACAGTTTTCTTTCTGCCCTGGAGTCGTCACCTGGTCTCTGTGGCCTTCCAGAGCAGTCTGTGCAAGCACAGCCACAAGTGAGCTGAATTCAGTGCCTCAGTCCCAGCGTGTGGCAGGGCTACAGGGAAGGAGAGCAGGTTTCTGTAGGGAGGCAGTGACTCACCTGGGTTTTGGTTAAAGCCACCTAAGGACCCTACACTGAGAGCTGGGTAAGGGCTTTGTTCCCTCCTGGCTGTGTTGTGTCCCTTCCCTCTCCTGCCACAGCTAAGAAAGGGCTGGTGCAGATGCTGGCTTCCCCTTGCAGAGCTTGTTTCCTCCCAGGGAGATCCCTGAGCAGAGAGGTGGCTGGTTCCCTGGGAATGTTACCCCTGTGCCTTCCCTGTTACCCCGGGCTGGGAGTTCCCAAATGCTTGTCTGCTAGGTTGGCTGGTTTTTATGGCCACTGGAGTGACTGATGCTGGGACTGCGTCACAGACCAGAGAGGGGAGGACATCTGAGGGAGAATGGTCCCTGCCTAAGGTCCTACACCCTTAGGTGTGGAAACATTGGGTTTCTACAACAGGAAGCCCTGTGGTGGGGTAGTGCTGCCTTGTGAGAATCTGATCTGTGTAATCTCTGTAAGGATACAGCTGATCTAGTGCAGGTTTGGGTGCCAGACAACTTTGTCGTGTGCAGGGGATGCTTTCTGGAATTCACAGTATGGAAATGGGACTGTTTTTCTTCCAGGCTCACCCTGGCCCTTGACTGCACTATGATGTGGAAGCAAGAGAGCTATGATTTGTTGACATTCATGTTTGGAAACCTCCCTGAGATGCTGTTGACAGCGGCATCTGCCTGGCGTGGCCGAGCAGGGTTGTGTGAGGATCGTGGGGCGGGTGGGAGACACAAGAAATGCCCGCCCCGTGCTGGCATGGAGGGTGGGTCTCTTCCTCAGTCTTTCAGTCTCTGGAAAGCGATGCCAGCGTGCTGCAGCCAGTGGCTGTAGGCTTGCCAGTTGCAGTGCTGCAGAGAAACTGCAGGTCACTGACAGAAATATGATCAGCGTGTTTCTATTTGGGGAGCCCACGTTCCCCTACTCCAGCTTTAGAGGGCTGGGTCCTCAGCTACTGTAAATGGCTTGAGCTGCTTTGATGTCTGTGGAGCTGGGCATTTTACCAGTGGAGTGTTTGCCCCTAATGCTGGCAGTCAGCCCTCAAGCCACTGAGCTGATTTAATACATGAAGCAAGGCTAAAAACTGGCAACTGATTTACCAGTTGGTGTTTCCCAAGGAGAGCACGGGTTTGTTTTTTAACTTGACTGGTGAGTAAGCCCAGCTGCTCCTCTGTCTCTTGTTCTTACCTCATCCTGGCCCTACACGTGGAGTTTTGGCTCCTTTCCTTTTCAACTCACACAGACACGTGTAAAGCAGTGCTTGAGTGTTGGCTGCAAGGCAGTGGTTACAGAGGGAGCTGGCTCTGGGGAGGTGTTAAAGCCAGTGTGCTGATGGTGGAACTGAGATTGGTTTCATGTGGCCGCATTCAGATACCCCAACCCTCTGCTCCCGTGTTGGAATGGCAGTTCCCTGTGTTACTCTTGTGTTCAGTAACCTTTTTTGTGGGCCAGTTGGAAGTGAGTGATGGTGATAACTGTTTAGGATACTCGGTGTTTTTGTAGGGGGTTTTTCCCCAAATCAATTAATTACAAGTATGCTTGCAGGATGCAGTCTTACTTGGAGGCGACCAGACTGACCAGGCAGCGAGGTCTGCCCTAGTGTATGGCTGGTGGGAGGGATGAGAGAAGTCCTGCATTAATTTCTCCCTTCTCTCTCTGTGCTGTTTGCTGTCCCTGTGCCTATGAAGAGATCAGCTCTAGAGCTTGACTGGTCAGTTTGGACCAGCTCGGTATCTCCTTAAAGCAGTGATCAGTTCTGTGTTCCTCCTGTGTGTCCCTCTCTTGGTGTAATGCTTCCTTGTTCCAGCTCCCCACCACAAGAGCGATTGTCCCGTGGGTTTGGAGAGGCTGATGAGCAGGGCAGGCAGCTCATATCCCCTGGGCTTTGGTAGGCATTGCACAGCGTTGGGGTGTCTGAAGGCTCGGGGTGCAGCCAGGTGGAGCAGCATGGACCTGTGTGTGAGATCAGGGGTGCTGGGGATCGCCTGGATATGGAGCGCTGTGGGCTGGGCTCCCTCGGGGGATGCTTTTGGTGTTACCCCTCTGCCTGGTTTTGGATCATCTGTGAGGAACTCTGTGTGTTGAGGTTTGGGTTAATCCATGCTCTGCACTAATACTGGAGCTGATGGTGTGCCAGGCAGCGTGCTCTGGTGTCCAGGGGCTGTGGTCCAGGCTGCTGTAGGGGGGTCCTTGAAGCAAAGGCGTTGGGTGGTTTGATAGCCTGTCCTGTCACCCACTCGGTGCCCTCAGCGTGGGCACAGTCTCTGTCCTGCTGGGGCTCCTGTCCCTGCCTGTGTTTGATAGAAAAGGGCTGTGTTTTGTGCTCTGGGTGTGCTTCTGCAGTGCTTTCAGTGGGATTACTCTTAGGCTCATCAAATACGATTATCCTTGCCTTCCCAGGCACTTTGAGTGTTGGAAATCCATCTGTGCTTCGCCTCTGGCTTTCCTGGGAACAGCTCCTGGCTCCACTTACTGTTTGTGGCTCTGTTTTCTGGCAAGGCAGTTGCTGTGACAGCTGAGAAGTCAAATGAGGTCTTTATTGTGGTTTCTTTTTCTCTGGGCACAGTCATTCGATCACTAGGAAGGTGATGATCCCCCTGTGTCCGAAGGAATTGGAAGGTGGTGTTTTAGGAATCCAAGGAAAACTGCAGTTCTGTCTCCCCTCCCCTTCATTTCCCCTTTCCCTTAATCATAATTTTGTACAGACTTCCAGAGGATTTTCAAGTGAGCTTTGGAAATAAAAGTTCCTGCAGGTCTGGTACTTTTACCCAGTTAAAGTTACAGTTATGGGGCCTGTTTGGAATTTTATCAGATATTGTTATAGACTCAGGGAAGGAAAAAGCATCTCCACTGTTACCTGTGGACTTTGTACACTCAGTGGAGGCCAGAGTTTGAGTCCTGTAGGAGAAGACAGATCAACAGAAGGGCACTGCAGTAGTACTGGTTCTGAGTTCCCCAAAGAAGGGTGCCTGTGTTAGGGGGAGTTCTTTGCAGAGCCGTGGGTGAAGCTGTCTCAGTGAGCTGCTTTGCCATGGTCACTCAAACATCCATGGCATGACTGAGAGAAACACCGTGTAGCTGACTTGCACGCCAACCAGAACTGTGCAGGGTGGGTATGGCTGGAAGGAGCTGGCATACCTGGGAATTCAGAGGCACCAAAGCTGATTTTTAATCCCTTTGTTGTTCCCAGAATTAATTCCGAGATAAGCCCTGTCAGAGGGAAGCAGAGGTGATCCTCAGCTTCAGGTCAGCTTTTTGGCAGGGTGTCTTTTTGCAAAAGCCACTGCTGTGCCTGGAATCCTTGGGACAGTTGGCAGGAGACTGAAAATCCTGAAGACCTAATGTGTAGGTGCCATATCTAACCCAGCTCCCATTTTGTGTTTCTGGGGAGAATTTTGACTGTGTGAAGCATTCTGCAGGAGCTCATTGATTAAGTTGTCCTCTGTGCAGACCCTGAGGCCTTAGGTCCTGAACCCCATTCTGCAGATGTGAAGGGGACTGAAAGGTTTTTTGTCCTCTGTGCTCCTGGTGTGGCTCCCAACTCTGTCAACAACAGCCAGAGCTTGGGGGCATCCACAGGGGCAAACACATACCCTGAACCTTTGAAATGTTAAATCAGGTATGTGCCTCATGTGCCAGGTTTTTGAGAAAGGGGTGTGTGTACCCTGTAAAAAAAACAAAACAGACACCTTGGAAGCTGATTGAGAAGGTGGTTGATTGAATTTTTGTATTCTTAGGTTTACTGGAGGCTTGTTTTCTGCCAGCTGTTCTGCTGAGCTTATTTTGTGTGCGCAAAATCTGAAATGTGATGGTGGATAAACGCAGTATTTGGGGTAGTTCCTTCTAAATAACATTAAAAACCCCCAAACCCTACAGAGCTCATCAGTCCAAACAAAAGAGGTTGTGCATAAACATTTTCAATGTTTTTTGTTTGAAAGTTTGTGGCTGGGTCTGTAGGCCAGCTCTGGTTAACGTCGCCTTTGCTGGGGCTGTAGGGGAAGCTGCTCTGGAGAGGAGCAAACAAACGCCTCTGCCTCGCCTTGGTCCCGCCACGGACACTCCCCCAGCGGCAGAACGAAGTCCCTGCTCCCCTCCCACTGAGCTGGCTGCCTTTCTCTCAGCTTCAGGTTGTCTCTGCAGCCATCCTGTGAACTGGCACTTGCTGTTTGTGCAGAGCCCCTGGGCTGAGGGGAGCCTCGGCCAGTCTGGGTCTCACAAACGCTGTTACACACCCAAGAGTTCGCAGGAGGAGTTGCTGAGGGCATCGCTGTGAGCAGAGACGTTCATCTTGTTGTTCTGTCTTTGAAAGTTTTGGCAGAGCTGAGCTCTGCTTGCACATTGCTTTTTGCTTCTGTTTTAACTTTCTTTGCATGGGAAACATGGTGGTTTTTTCCCCTTTGAGTCTTTGTTTTGCTTCTGTCCCTCTGTAGCAGGGAAGACCAAAGCACTGATCTCCCTTTCCTCCGATGGCTGTCAGTGTTTCAGCATCTGGAGGTGGTCTCAGAGGGCAGCAATTGTCCCTTTCAAATGGCTGTAGAGGGAGGCCCACTGCTCTGTTCAGAAATGACTGTGTAGATGAAAGCAGCTTGTCTCTGAGCCTTCATGTGCCATTCACATTAAGCATTTATCCAGCATGGGATCGTTTGCCAGTCCCAAGGAGAGGAGATCTGAATTTGTTCAAGCGAACAAGCCATGCAGAGGTTCAGAAGCTTAGGGGTTGCTCCTCATTGTTTGTCTCAGCCAGGTTTGAGAATTAGAAATGCAAAGCTGGGTTTGCTTTGGAAAGCAGAGATTTATGGTGTGGAGTCAGTAATCGTGTTTGCACATGACTCCTGTGGGCATGCAAAACAGTTTATCTTGGGAATCTACCACAAAAGTATTCGTTGCTGCTTATCTGGCACCAGAGGCCAGGGCCATTTGCACAGTGTTTCTGTTGCCAAAGACCTGGCTGCAGGCAGAGATGAATCAGAGGAGAGATGTTTGGGATCTGCAGGCATGCAGCATTTGGTCTGTTTCCTACCTGGTCACGCTTCCCTGTTCTCAAAGAACAAGCCTCTCCAGCTTTTCTCCTTTACTCCTTCCCCAGTGAAAGGAGGTCACACACTTCAGGGACGCTTTCATTTTCGTTTCTTTTATTGTTGAAGGAGTTTGAGTGTGCCATTAAAGTAACTGTGAACGTGGCCTTGATAAGTTTGGCCATAAGATACAGAAGAGGGCAGATTTGGGAAGTCCAGTTTCTGCACGCTTTCTTGTTTGAGGTGACTCTCTGGTTTAAGAAACAGACTGGCATGAAGCTAGCGTGGTTTCTGATGGGCAGATTCACATCTGGTGGGGTGGTCTGAAAGAGCTGTTCCCTTGCCTGAGCTGCCCAGTTCAGCTGCCCAGTGAGCCCCACAGAGCTGGGCTGTGTTTGGGGTGGCTGTGACAGCTGTAGGAATACTCCTCTGATGTTTCACTGCTCAGTGACACCAGCCTAGGGGTGAGAGGGGATGCACAGGGGCAGAGGGAATCCGGAGGAGCGGCGTGATTCCTCCTAACAAAAAGCTTTGAGCTCAGTCTGAATCATTTCCCAAAGAGCAGGTTAAGGGGTAATTGGTAGAAGGCTACAAAGGGAACATAAATTCTTACAGATGAAGCTCTTCTGTCCATAAGAAGATGGAGCAGCCAGAAAATGAAAGCTAGGTAAGTTTAGCTTAGGAATTAAGTAGACTTTTACTGTGAAGCTAGGGAACGATTGGAACAGTTTCCTGAGGTGTGCTATGAATTATTCTGTGTTGCTAGAGATCTTTAAATCATGGCTGGCTTTTTTCCCTTCCAGTTATGTCCTTCTTAAATTGCAGCTTTTGGACCAGAATCAGGAGTTCATTTATTCAGCCAAGTCAGCTAGTCCAGGCCTCCTTGTGTTAACAACCAGGCAAGCTCCAGCTGGGTGTGAAACCTGGGACAGTACACTGGCACCCAGGCAGCGTCCTGAAGAAGGTGGAGTGCTCATCTCACCTGCTTTTTAATGCCTTACTGGAGGGGAGGCTGAAGTGCCGTCAGTATGTCTCTTTCCTTCACTAATACCCTTGCTCATAGGTCAGGAGAAGGTGAAGCCCACCCCTGTTTGGCGTTAAGGACGGTGTCTTCATGGCACGGAACTCTTGCTGAGGAAGCCACGTGCAGAACACACAGGAACAGTCTGCAGAGCTGGATGGGCGAATCATTTGGGTGCTGCTTTATGTTCTGCTCTGGGAAAAGGGAAGGTAACGGAGGGAAGAGGGGAAGGACTCATTCCCACCTGCTGTCACTGGTAACATCCATCTCCTTTACAGCCCTTTCCTGCGGGTTGTGTTCTCTGCTGGCTGCTGTGACTGGCCAGATGAATGCAGAGGAGCTGTGGTGGCATCACACTGGTGTGAGATCAGAATGAGAGAGGTTATAAGCTTGTACCACGTTAGAGATGCAGCTTGCAGTAACAGGCTGTGCAGCGCTCTCGCTCCTGGGAGCATTAATTACAGATGGTAGCTGTGACAGCTAAATCAGGTACCTACAGTGTTGTGTAAACTTCATTAAAACCCAGTAGCGGTGCTGTAATCCATGAGAAATGGGGTAGGATGATGAGGGTGGGAAAGGAACATGCTCTGTAAGAAGTTTAAAAAAATCTTCAGTGTCTAAAGCCACCAAAGCAATTTCTTCTGCTTCTTACGCTTTAATGGTAGAATTTTAAACGACAGGATTTTAAACTTCTTATCTGGTAAACCCTTGGTAGCCTGAATTAATAACCACTTTCTGCTAATGCCTGCCAAGTTCCTCTTACTCAGCAAGCCCTGTTTTATCTGATACGCTAAATCCTTCCTGATGGTCTGCAACCACGTGTATTTGATCAATTCCTTCTTGCTTCTGGAAATCGGAGAGGAAAAAAGCACCCAAGGTGAGCTTCATTGTTGCTGCCATGGTTGAGTACGGTACAGGGTTTATAGGAGGCTCTGATTCTCACTGTGGCTGCCAGTTCATGTTTTGATCTAAAAGTTAACTTGACATCATAAGCAGTATTTTCTGGTTTAAAGGAAAGTCCAGCAAGTGCAAGCTGACCATGTGCCAGCTGTCACCGCTGCTGTGGGGTGTCATTCAGGATTGCACCAAATTGTTTCTGAGCACCATTCTTTGTTTTCCCCTCTGTCTGGAACATCCTGCTGAAGTTTGGAAGGTGAGAGGACAGCAGTGAAGGTGGGTCAGTCATCGTTTCACAGACACACAGAAAGGTGGGATGCAGCTGGGCAGGCTTGGATGTACTGGTAGGGAGGGAAGTTCTGGGACAACTCCCACCTGAAGTTGGGATCTCAGCCAGGACAAAGTGCTCCCCACCTCACCGCCCCTGGAGAACTGTCATCACAGGATTCTGTGGGAGGCTTTCCAAAACGTCTCTTGTCAGAACAGTTTGGTACTTTGGAGTAATTTTTTTTTTTTTTGCTTTAAGAAGACTAAATTGGGTTTTCTGGCCTTCTGAGTAAACCTTGTCTTGATTTGCATCCCTCTTACCTGCCTTTGACTATGGGAAGCTTCAAAATGTGTCTAATTAGGGGAAGCATTTAAATGGAAGGCAGTTTAAACATGGTTGTTTTTAACGGGGTTGTGATGCTAGGGCTCGAGCTGGAGGTATGAATGTGAAGGAGGAGGGTGCTGTATGCACACTGTGCAGGGCTGGATGACTGGAGGGGTTTGATGGATCTGGCCAGCCTCCAAAACACGTTCTGCTGCTCTGGGCAGTGGTGAAATTACTGTTGGCTCTGTCTTAATCACAGCTCTGCGTGGTGGGAGGTGAGGAGCCGTGGCTGCTGCACACGGATGGAGACCAGAGCAGCCTCGAGTCCCAGGAGCTGCCACCTGAAGTGGGATAAAGCTCTGGCTGCGGAGCAGGCGACTTCACTGCAGGCCTGCTCTAGACACCTCCTCACCCATAGCCCTGGGGTTTGCTGGGAGGAGAGCAGCCAGGGTACTTGGAGGACTTTGCAGGGGGCACAGGAAGCTGTTTTGGGGAGTGGCTGGGTGTAAGTGTTCAGTAGCCTTCAGTAAGTAGGAGATGGTGTTGCAAAGAGTTTATTGATCACAACTGCACTGTTTGTTTGACCTGTCTCCAGTTGGACTGACCTGTGCCTTTCCTCAGGATAAACTGCTGAGCACTTCCTCAGAGGGAGTTCTGAGTGCCCCTTTCAGCACTGACAAACAAGTGTGATAATGAATGCTACAACTCCTGCACCGTGGTTGATGTGATGCATTTAATTACCAGTTCCTGCAAGTAAGTGTCTTTTAGATCTTGTGTAAAGGAATTAAGTCTTAATGGCCTGACCATATGATACAAAGCCCTGTGACAACTGGATGGATGATAATGGTTCTGGAGATGTAAACAGACACTTGCACACCATTTTCCCTGCAACTCTGCTTGTAATTGAAGGATTAGTTGTCCTGAATTTAACCAGATATGAAGAGGGAACAAAAGAAAAAGAGGAAGCCTGTACTTGCTCACGTGTCTGTAAAAGGCTGAGCACACAAAGATCAAGTAATGGAGGCAAGGCAGATGTTTATAGAAGGGCACTGTGAGTGCCCCCTCCTTAGCAGGACTGAAGTTCAGTTTGCCTGGAGGTTAGGATGAAATTAGGTGATTGTAGACCGGAGACTTCTGTTTGTGTATCTGTGGGAGAATCACAGCAGGGCGAGGTACAGCTTTGATGCGGGGTCAGACGTGGGTTTGTTAAGTGCAGCTTTTGTTTTTGCTTCATTAGCTGGAAGTAGAGGGAGGAGAGCTTGAGCAGAGTTGTTTTTTGCTGGGAGAAGAAGAAAACCTAACAGTGGAGTAAAGGGTGCATTTCTGGTGACTTTGTCACACTCCAGTGTTTGAGAAGTGAGGAGTAACGGATTTATTTCTGGATTGCTCATTGACAGATGCTAAAAAGTCCTGCAGAAGGGCAGCTGTCTGCCATTACCTGGTCCTTTTGAAGACTGTATCGTGGAGCACCTTCTCTCCTTCCTCTTTACAGTCTTACTCAGAGGATTTTCCTGCGCTGGCGCAGTGGAGATCCCCTTATGAGGCAGGTGGGTTTGCTCACAGTCAGAAATGACTTCCTATTGATTAGCACTTCGATGGGTTTCAGAGTGGCACCCTGTTTGTGCTTAGGTGCACTGCACAGACCATGTTCTTCCCGAGCTGCCAGCAAATATACCTGGCTCCTAGAGACACAGTGTGGAGATTTTGGAGAGATCAAGTGAGCTGTGTAACACTGTGCTAGGAAATCATCAGTGACTAGTACTTCTGTTTAGAGAAATGCTAACAAGGGGCATATTGCAGCCAGAACTTCCATAGGTAGCTTAGTTTAGCCTGCTCTGATGGAAGTGCTCTGTGGGGATCAAAGTTCAGTTCATCCTCTTAAGGTTTTGTTTGGTTTTGTCTGTTTTGCTGAAGTTGTCATTTAAGGGTAGGGATTTCCAGACAGGATTTAGACCTGTGACTGCGCAGGAGTAAGGCTGGTACTACCAGCTCATTTGGTGAAGGCCACCAACAGGAACAGCCTTCATTCAGTTCCAGCTTGCTGAAACAAAAGTGGAAAGCTCTGCTTTTCTGCCAGTTCCCCAAGAGATACGGTTCCCTGCTGGCTCCTTCCTTTGCATTTACATTATGCTGGAGCAATGGGCAAAGTACGAGTGTTGTGTGTGACAGGCTGCTCCTCCCAGGACTTCCATCTTGTGTAAATCGCTTTTCTTACGACTCCCTGTAACATTTAAATGCCATCTGGAAGGGAGGGGCTTGCCAGACCCCTCTATCTGAAATATTAAAGTTGTTTTACATGACACTGGTGCAGCTCAAGTGAAAATCCCAGCTCTCGGGGTGGGACGTGTGGCCAGCTGAACATGAGGGCACAGCATCCATGGGAGGCATTCTGGAGAGAAGAGGCAATGTTATTGTTTTACCCTAAGCCTGTCTGAGCTTTAGGTTTCCTGAGAGTGCTAAGCCTGGCTCTGTGGCTCTGGAGAGCAGTGGCTTCCTGCAGTGCTTGGGTTTGGGCTGGCAGAGCTGGCAGGGTGGGTCTGCCCTGCGTTCTGCGCCGTTCAGAGGCAGCCCCAGGCTGCGGCGCTGGCCCCTGGCCTGGCAGCAGTGGGTTCCTTCAGGCTGGGTGTGTTTTTTGTGCTATTGGAATGAATAATTTGCTGCACCAAAAGTGTAGAATGATTTGAGTCCAGGAAGTGAGGGGTTTGCTACTGAGGGGTTATTGTTGGGTGGTAACAGAGCTGTGGACCACATTGTCCAGAGTGATTTTCCTCGGAACAGCTAGGTTTTGGAAGGAGATGATTCCATGACAGAAGATGGTTTGCTGGAGTGCTTCACTGTGTTTGTCCTCAGAGGTATTTCAAATCAGCACTAAAATGTCATCTCCTTTCAGAGGGTTTTTACATTCTGGGGAAGCTTAAAAGCTTTAGAGATTCAGAGACTTGTAATCTGAGAATTTTGAAGAAGTTTGAATAATGAGGTGGCACCAAGATGGCAGAATTTGGATTTTCCTATTATTACAGCGTGACTTTCCATAGCCAGTAGAGTTTTGAAGTTACAGAAAGCAGCAGAGCTGACCAGCAGAAGAAAACCAGCGCAGGGACAAGTGGGAAAGGGCAGATGAAAGGTACAGTATAAAACTGTTTTCACAGTGCAAATGGTGGGGTGGGGAAGGGTGGGGAGGATGTGATATGACTTGTGCATGTAGCTCATGGGCACTTTTAATCTTGGTACACTGTGTCTGCAGATGTGGGAGTGGTACCCAGGTTAATCATACAGGTAGGAGTAGTTAAAAAAACCCCAAATAACTGTGTGTTGGCTTGCTTTCAAGCCAAGTGTGCTCTGAGCTAGGCTCTGAAATTCTGTGTGTCTCTGTTCCACTTCAGGGGACTGGAAAGCTCTGCAGATTAATGGTGGGATAAGAAGCAATTTTTTCATGCCTCAGTAGATCCCTGTTTCCAAGCACAGTGTTTCTTGGCTGTCTTAATGTCTCAGCCCAGTGGGGGTTGGTATGGGATGGGGAATTTGGGGTTTCCCTTGAGCAATCTGCTCTTGCAGGGAGAAACTTGCTGTACCTCCCTCTCTAGGATATTACATGGTGATCTTCAGGGTTTTTTGCCTACAGAGAGAAGATTGATGGAACTCTTTGGCAAAGGAATGATGGTGAGGACAGTGCCCTGCACAAAGATACTCTTGTTTAGGCTGTTGCCCGGTAATTGGGGAGGGCTGTGTTTATGGTAGCTTCTTTCAGGCTTTCTCAGCTGGCAGAATAAACCCATAAACCTGTACTTCGGGTCCCAGAACTTGCAAGTAAGATTAATAGCAGCACTTAAACACCTATTGGGTGGGTTTAAGGTGCGATATTTACTGCAGTGTAGGACAGAGCAGTGAAATATCCAATGTTCCCAAGCCACTGATAGGCTGTCTCACTGGGACAGTGTGGCAGTTTCTTTCCAGAGCCCTGAACAGCATTTCTCATGGAGCTGAGCAGGAAGCATGAGGTACGAGTTCAAGGCTGTGATGCGAGATGTGCTTTCCACCGTCGCTTCATTTGCTCTGGGCATCTCATGAGAAGCGAAGTCTCTTGAGTTCAGATGAAAAACGGCCCTCTGGAGAATGTGGCTTGGAGATGAGAGCAGCCCACTGTTCTTGAGGACAGCTGATCCCTCTGTAGCTGTCTCCTCTCCAAGGAGGACGCTGGGGTGGGCTGGCTCTGGTGCTGAGGTGGGACGGGAAGGATCTGGGTTGTGTGGGTGCGCTCCAAGAGCTCTGCCCCATCCAGGCAGTGCTCAGCCGAGGAGTCACAGTTGTTTCCCTGCAGGCAGGAAAGCAGCCTGGCTGTGAGCTTCACTCCAGTGACCCACCTTACTTCCCTTTTTGCTGTTTAAGGTAAAACCAGCTCGAAGAACGTGGCCTCTGGAGGTCACAATCACATGAGGAATGCCGGTGTTTGGGACATTCATCATGCTGCTGTGCACAGAGCTCTTGGGAGCACTGCAGTAGAGAGCAGTGAAAAGAGCAGTACTGGAGGGGATAGCCTGCCTGCCTGCTTGTCTCTGGTGCTGGCAGTAAAAGAGAGTTATTTCTCTTGAGCTCACCCTTTTGCCATGACTGCAGCATGGGTTCCTCCTCCCTGGAGCTGCATCCTCTGTTCCTTTCACCATGCTGTGTTCTTGAGCAGCGTGAGGCTTGCACGTGTCCTGCATCGTCTGCAGCCTGGGACCTGTCGTAGCTACAGGCCGTGGCAGACCTCCCAGGTGCCTCAGACAGCGGAGGTGGCTGATTATGAGTTTCCTTACTGCTCAAATTCCTTGCATTCTCGGCTGTAATTTGTTACGCTGGCTTTGCAGTGCACCTTAGTGACACTTGCAGTAGGTTCTGTTCTAACCTCGTTCAGTCTGACAGGCTCGTGAGTCTGCGCTGTCTTTGAGTTAAAGGCAGCTTTTGTGTGTGTGCTGAGGTTTTACTTCTCCCCTTCCAGATCATCAGGTAAACATCCAACAGAAGAGAAAGTGAATTCCCTGGTCTTGCATCTCCCAGTTCAGTTTTATTTCTTTGCTGAGGGAAAAAAGGGAGAAGAGGAAGGAAAAAGAGAATAGAAGATTTTTCTGAATCCTCTACCCTTTTTTGCTGTCAGGTTGTGCTTTATTTCTGTGCTGCTGACTTGGAAAGCATGGGAAGTAACATGTTCCCAGACACATGGATGTAGAAACACCGAGGCCTTGGCAGTGAGAACTGCCGTCGCCAAGGTCCTCAGGAGAGATGGTTGTGCTGAGACAAGGCTTGTGCTTGGCAGTGGCTTTCCTCAGGGCAAGTGACATCTTGCTGTCCCTGAGCAGGGCAGTGTACCAGGAGGTGTTCACCATTCCCTCTATCCCCAGCTAGTTGTGTGTGCAAGGCTGTGCTTTGGTTATTTAATAGTGCAGTTAAATAAGTAAAAACTGAATAATCAGTGAAGAAGAGGTAAATAATCTAGGGAGAATAACAAAGTGCATTAACCAGTTCCCTGAGCAGGACCTGGTTACAGTTCAGTAGCAAAGCCTCCTGTTCACAGGGATGGCGTGTGGAGGCAATGAAGACAACAAAGCAGACAGGGTAACCTTATACCCATGGAATTCCTTCTTTCAGAGAGCAAGAGATAATTAGCTGTCATTCCCCTCAGCTTGTTTTGCATGGGATACACTTCATTGTCACTGCAAAAAATCCTGATTTTCAGGGCATGTGTGACCCAGTGAATAGCAAGGACCATGTTGCTTAACTCAGCTGCTGCTTGTCTCCTTCCTCCCATGCTGTCACTGTGGATCTGTCCTGGTAATTAAGCACTGTCCCAGCACCTGCCTCAGAAACAGTCTGCAGTACAATTACAGGCACGTGTAGTGTCTCCTTTGGGGAGTGAGCCTGCTGGAGGAGGTGGCTGCCCTCATGGTGGTGGCCACAGGTGGAGGGATGAGCACAGGAAAGTCTGGCTTTGTGCCTTTCCTGCTTGCCCAGCAGTAATCTTGCTGGGAGTTGCAATCTGAAATGACAGTGCAAGGCTTTGCTTTTTGAAAATGTTTGTCACTGCCTGTTTTGTTGTTGTGTTTTAAGCCAGCCAGGAGAGAAAGCCAGTTCTGTCCTAAATCGAGGTGAAATGGTTGTGTGCAGCGTTTTCTGCACACTGTCAGGCAGTCAGATGAGCTGATAATGCAGATAATGACTGGAATGCTAAACACTGGTCTCCAGAGAAGTTTGTTGTCAAATAGAGAGGAAATAAGGTGAAAGATGGATGGCATGGAGCGTTTCAAAACCAGTGTCTTTGATTACGTCTTACCTATCAAAGAAGGTTGTAGGAACCTCTCTCCTTCACAGAAGCCCACAAATACATATGTAGTCTTTGCCCTTTTCAGGCTATTTTAAGCCTGATTTTGTTTTCAGGCCTGTCATTTCTGTGTGCCAAAGGCAATTAATTTAATCATTTGTAACAGAAGGCAATGTGGAGCCTGTGTATTCCAGCAAAGTGCGGAGATGTTACTACCTTTTGCTGCCATTGATTTCAATTGGTTTGGTCATCAAATTACCACCTTGTTAAATCTTGACAGCTACCGGCGACCAGAGGCTCTTGAAACAGTTCTGGGGGACGTGAAGGCAGCCTGTGAAATCCCTTTTCTACAGGCCTTTCCTGACAATTTTTGTTCAGTCATGAGGTCTTTGTTCACAAAGATTAATGACTCTGCAGGACTTCCCCCTTGGGAGGAAAGAGAGAACCAGTTCTTTAGTCTGCTTCTCAGGGGGCTGGGATGGAAGGTGGGGACGTGAAGGGCTGTGTGTTCCGGGAGCTGCACGAGGGATGGCTCTGCTTGGATCCACAGTAACTGGGGTGGCATTTGAGGTGCCTAATGCCTGGCTTTGCACTTGGGAAGGCTACCTCCTAAAGATCCAGCTTGGAATTAGAGGTGACTGTATATTTGCTCAAGTGGCTTGTGAAATTGCTCTGGAGTGTCTTGTTGCCTTCAAAAAGTAGAACCAGAGTTGTGTTCCACCCGACAGAGCGCTTCCCAGGGCCTGTTGCAAACGACTTTTACTGAGGGATATTTTCTTTCTCTGCTGAATCAGCTGCCTGAGCTGCAAGGATTTTCATGGCCTGATGTTTTTTTGTTAGAAAGGGGATAAAATAAAAGGCTTAGCCTGACTTGTTCATTCTGCCCCGGGTAGATACAGTTAGCATGGAGACACTGGGCCCAACATAGCCTGCATCTGAGCAGCGTGGCAGGATGCATTTGAAATTACATATCCTGCTGGCATTATTACTTCATCATTTGACAGATCTGTGTTGGGACTACTGAGGATGTTCCCCCCTCAAAACCAACGACAGAAAAGCGGGGAAGGCCAGCAGTGTTTCTGGGAGGGTGTAGCCACGCTGTGCTCTGCAGGGACTCCCGTGCAATGTATGCACTGGACTGAGGCTGTTTCATGGCCATTTTGGAGTCTCTGATTGTTTTTTTCAGGCTGTGATCCCATACAGGCTAGCTGACAGCAGTTTCCCGCAGTTCTGCAGCCTTCAGTGTTTGATGTTGGCTGCTAAAGCCCTGGCAGCTTCCACAGGAGCAGGTCTCCAAGGAGCTGCGTGGGTTTTTAGGGGGTAGAAAGCAACCTCTCTGGTGCTCTCAGACAGGTAAAGCAGTGCTTTGCTTTAGGGACACCTGTGTGCTTTGCACGTGTGCTGGAGCATGGCACGGTGGAGACTGTGACTCCTGCCGCTCCAGGGATAGCCCTTAGCTGGTAAGAAGTGCTGTAATTAAAGCTGCAATCAAGTTAGGGTTAGATTAATCCTTTAGGCCCCTTCTTTTCAGCAGCTGTTCAGTCAGACACTCTGGGTCTGATACCCATTCAGAAATCATTTTTGGGGAAGGTGTTTGAAATGTGACAGTTGGCAGGTTAGGAACTGTTTGAGTAAAGGGGGGCAAAAAACCAGCAGGAGGACCCCAGAAGTTTGAGCAGTTTATCCTTTTTCCTTTAAAGTTAAGGGTTAAAAAGTATGGGGGGAAGAAAAACACAAAACAAAACCAACTTTTTTCAATGATAAAAACGGGGTTGAGATCCACTAGGTCTAAAAACTTGGCGTGATGCAACTATGCTACCTTTAATTATTGCTTTTAAATGCAAAATGTTCTCCTAAAATTATTTTCCTTACATACTCCTCACAGAGGAAGTTCTTTAACTAATGAAGATTACTTTGGAGATGGTACTGCCGTTAGTTTTTCATCACAGAAGCGCTGATGTGGAGTGGATTAGGAAGGAGGAGGGATGCACAGGAATCAGAATGAGTGTGGTGAAGTGTAGTCCCTTAGGTGACGAGAGGCAGCAGTGTTTGTCCCAGCCAGGACAAAGCCAAAGCGCAGGGTTTAGTGTAGAGGCTGCGTGTGCCTGCGGGTGACTCTGCTGTACCAGTGCCCAACCCAAAGCCATTGACCTGTGTAGGGGAACACGGCTGCAGAAAAACCCCTGGCCTGTGCTCTAATAAAGATCCCTGGCTGCTGGTTTGAATCATGGTCAGAACCAGGGGTTTTCAGAAATCCTTTTGATTTGTTTGCTCTGTGCATGTGACTCGTCCAGGCCCTCTCCTGGTGGCTGCTTTTGTGTCTGGGTGAAGGACAGTGTGAAGTTCACAGCAGCACCCGAGTCATCCCAGAGTACCTCAGAATGCCTCAGTCTCCCATCCCTGAAACAGCCTAGAGCTACTGGGAAACTGTATTTATAAACTTGATTTTTACAGGGCTGGGACAACTGGTGGAGGACTTAACAGTAGGAAAATGTATTAAAGCATGGGACAATAAACCAGGAAAAGAATCCCTTGTTTTAATGGTGTCACTTTTTAACTCCCTCGCTGGGAGAACGGGAAAAATAATCCCTGTTTCCCGAAAGAGTGTGTTCATGTCAGGGTGTTGTTAATGGAGCTGCTCCCTCTGCCTTAGCTGCTCTGCTCTCTGCTAGGAGGATGGGGTTAAAGCTGTTCCCACTGAGAGGGGCTGAATTCCCACTGCTGTTCTGCTGTGGGCATGCTGGAATGAGCCCACTGAGAGCCCGTTTTCAGGGGGTTTTTATTATATGTCAGCACATAATAGATTTGAAACGTACTCAGAGGCTGCCACAGCTTCCTGGTGCAGGAGAGGAGACCTAGAGCCTACACCCAGACGGGCACTGGGAGTTCTTTGTGTGGCTCTGGGTGACTTTCATCTCCTCATCGCTGCGTTAATGGTGTCCCCACAGACCACCCCGTGCTCTCCCAGCGTCCCTGACATGGGGGTTGATTCTGCCTGTTGCCTCGTGTTGCCAGCTAATGGGAGTGGGAATGATAACCGAAAGCGATGTTCCTGAGCTGCCAGGTCTCCTCACTCGGCAGCTGGGGGGTGATGCTGGCCATTGTGACCCAAAGTGTCATTGCTCTGGGCTGTGCCAGCACGCTGACAGAGCAGCCAGGTATTGCTGCTCCCAGACACGACACCGGCCGTGCCTCCCTTCCCTCTGGCAGGGGACAGCCTGGGAGGTAAATCCAGCCCCGCGCTTGTGTCAGGGCGTGCTTGGGCTGGGTGCTCCCTCCAGAGCCACCCTCACGCGCGTCTGGCGGCCTGGGGACAGAGCAGGAAAGCTGATGGCGTGAGCTCTACTGGTTTCTTGTACAAGCAGGAGAGGTGATTAGCAGGGGACATGGTACACAATAACAACCACCTTGTTTTCGGCACGGCCGTGAAAAATTCAAGCTTCACATTCAGGCTTCAGCTGTCCACTGCTGCTGTCGCCCTGCCTGGGCAGTGCACCAGCACCAGCAGCCAGAGGAGCAGCCTTACGAGCCTGGCAAGCCACAGAGGACACTCCAGCCGCCAGTGCCATTTCATGGATTGCCTGGATATTTTCACAAAGCTGTAAGACACGGAAAGGGGATGAGGGGAAGGACACAAGCCAGCTGTTGTAGGCTGCTTATTTCCACAGCCACTGCCCCAGCACAGAGCGTGGATTGTTACCCAGTGTGGTGATATCCCATGTTAAGAGCCATCTGATCAAGTTACGGGGGCTTTTGGCGTATTAATAGCAGACTCTGGTTATTTTTGCGTTGTCTGGTGGTTTTTTGCTGAGGCAGGGCAGGAACAGGTGCAGCCACATGGAGTTATGACAGCCAGTTGAAAAAGCCATGGTCAAAGAGATGGGGGGGTCTTGCTGTGCTCTGGTTCATGTGACAGCGTGACAGGAGCAAACCATGAGTGCTCACAGCTGTTCTGGGCTCCCATGTCCTCACTGCATCTGCTCTTTGTCTCTTGAGCTGCTTCTTTGCTTCAGCCCTCTTCTGCTTTTACAGAAAGGTTACCTAAGAAAGGTTTCTGTCTTGCCTCCTTCTCTTCTGAGCCTTTCCTTAGCGTGCAGCTCTTCTGCCTGTTCTGAAATCCTCACCAGTATTCCCCAAACCCAGTTCATGCTCGTGCTGGTGCTCTGCTTCTGTGTCTCAGGTTTTATTTTGTCTCGTGTCTAAGTGCTGCAAGCTCTAAAGGTTTGTGAGCATATCTTGCTTTTTTTGGCCCCTGTTCCACAAACCAGCCAAGTAATGTAGATATCTCTTCTTGCAGCATGGCATTTTAAAATTCAGTTGAATTAGGTATAATTTCTTCTTTTGATGTAGGGAAATCCAAAGAATTAATAAATTATAGTGGCTCTACTTGGCGCTTAAGGAGGGCTTTCCATCTTCAGAGTGCTCTGTGCACAGTTTTTCATTATTTATACTGTTAATTGTATTAGTACTTGTAAGGAAAAAGCCCCTTAAATTGTTAATGATAGAAGTAGACTCTTAACAGAGTCAGAATTCAGCACTGAAGTTGTCCACTGAGGTGCAATGCTGTGGAGAAGGTGTAAGGCAGATTTACAGCTGTTCTTTAAGTGTCTCCTGAAAAGTCTTGCTCTGTGTTTTAAACACTAACACCTAGGAACTTTCAAGTGTCTTTTGAAGTGCTGGGTGAATACTGACAAAGCCCTACAGCGTGCAGGACAGGTAGGTGGGACCCTCACTTTACAGCTCTGTGATTAGTACCTCAGTTTCTATCTCAGTGTCTCAGTTCCGTGCCTTAGGAGCCTTTCTGATAGTACCGGGGCTTCTGTCTCACTTCTGAACGTGTTACCCTAGCTTGGGCAGACCAAGATCTTGCAGTGAGCTAGGGGCAAAACTGGGCACACCATTCCTAAGCTCTTGGCCCTTGTTTGGGTACCTTAGCAAAAGTCACATTTGAAATGACAAAAGAAACCCCAAAAGAATAAGGAAAATGCCACCAGCCTGCCTTCTGCATTCTCCGGGTCGCAAGAGCTCTGCGTGTGCACCGAGAGTTCTGTTTATGCTGTTCTGTGTTAGTAGCTGTTGGCTGCACACTTCCATGGAAAGATGGTTAAAATAAGTTTGAACTATGATCCTAACATAGTCAGCACCCAGGAATGCCACCAAAAGCGTTGGCTGCAATAACCTCCTCTGTCTTTTCCACTGTGTATGAAGTACGTGTGCTGCTTTTCTCTCCCATCCCTAAGGAATTGAGTGGCCTTGCAGTTCAGATGGCTCACTGCCAGCGTTGCATTTTGCTCAGTGTGCTGTAACATGCAGACATTTGGTAGCATTACAGAGAATAAACCCCCCCCCCTTGTGTAGAGAAATCAGTAAACTTAATTGTCGCTGGGCTTTTCACATCTGAGTTTAGGTCTGTTGCTCCATAAGGCAGGAATCGGAGGCTAAATGTTGAACTGTCAAAAATGCTGAACACTGAGACCCATGAACTGTGTGTTAGACTCTCATATCCAAAAAATCAGGTAGTAGTTTCCTGGCTGTTAACTAGATTCTGAATTCCTAAAACCTCTGCTGAGATGTGTCAGTTCTGATCTGATGCCCAGCAAATGGAAATCAGTGGTGTGTGCAGATGCTTCCCAGCATCTACCCCATGGATTTAGAAAAATATTATTTGGTGATCTGTAAGGCACATCTCAGCTTGTTGTCACTATGCCTGACAGTTTTAGTTGGCTCCAAATGTGTCCTTAGTAGGTAACTGTTAATCACATTTCTGTATCTTCATTTGCCCAACTCGTACTTCACACTGTGAGTAAATTGACTTACTGGAGTAAATCACTGCCTCCTGTAGCAAAGTCTGTTCTTCTTTCAAATTAATACACAGTGGCTGTCTGTACTACACAAGAACATTTCCTGTTTGGTGCAAATTTCTACTGGTGTGCAGTGGTTGTCTAATGGAAAAGAGCAGTCCAGATGAGAAACTGATCTTCCCCTTTCAGTTTTCTTTGGGAGGGTTTAACTGAAGGCTTTTAAAACCAGGTAAGTATGAAGGCAGCAATGGCATCAAGCAGGGCTGGTGAAAACCCTGGCAGATGAGCTGTGCTGCAGCTGGGTGCACTGATGGAGCGCTGGCAGCAGCTGTTTCCAGAGCTGTTGGACTGTCTGCTTGGTCAGAGTCCCCTGGGTGAGTTGGAATAACCGTGGCCAGGCAGAGCCTGCTGATACGTGGCTGTGCCATCCGCATTTTTCACTACATCAGCTCCATTGCCTCTTTGCTTTTGAGACCTTTCCTTCCACCTTACAGCCTGATGTAATGAGCACAGTTTACCTCGTGGGTGTGACACCAGAACATGTTATTGCTGTGATCCTGCAGACTGGAAATTTAGAATGTCATTTTCAGCAGGTTATTTGGGTTCCAACATGTTGTTATTTACCTGCATCCCCTATCCCAGCTCACAGGGTGCTGTGTGGTGCTGCAGCTGTCTGTCCAGGGGTGGGTTAGCCTCAAAGCTGGCTCATCTGTCCCTGCACAAGCTGTGATTGTGGCAGTAGCTGCAGTTTGGACAGTCTGAACCTGATGACAGAGATATTCCCCAGAGATGCTATAAGCACCCAGAGGTTATTGGAGGTTCTGTCCTATTGCTTATCTTGCTGTTGGAGTTGATTATTGACTGTGTCTGACCTAGTCTTTCAGCTGCCTGTTTGAAGTGTTTGAATGAGTAGTACCAAAGCTGTGCCTGATAAGTGTGTGGCAGGGAGGGAGGGAGGGAGGGGTGGTCTTTTGCAGACTTTACTCTCCCAGTCTGCCTACCTTGAGCTATTTGGGCCATTTATTATTGTGTAAAACAGCACAAGCCTTGTTCTCTATGGGTCTGATTTCAAACTTGTGTTTCTTTGCAGAATAACACAGTTTGGAAGCCAGATTCTTGCCAAGACTGCCGTTGCCAGAGCAATATTGTCACCTGTGAACCAACCATCTGCAAAGACCCTCGGTGTGACTTTCAGAAGGTAAGGGGCTGCACCTCTCCAGATGCCAGCTGGCCCGTTCTGTGGGCTCAGAGACATGTCAGAGACATGTCAGAGTGCTTGTTTGGGTCCACCTCAGTGTGCTACATCTGAAGGAACGGTAGGAGCAGTAGCTGTGGAAGCAAAGCTCCTCTTGTCATTAAGAGGGACACAAAACCCGATGCAGTGTGAGGTGTTTCCCTGGAGGAACTGGAAGAGTTGAGCTGGTTGCTCATCTTTGTATGCCATGGTGACAGCTGCTGCATCAACCTTTGGGCTCAGCTGCCTCCCTGCAGCTCCCTTTGAGGATCTGAGTCACAGCAGGAGCTGAGGGAAGCAGGAGGCAGCAGTGGGATGTGTGGCTGCCCAGGGCCAGGCACATCCCCGTGCCCTTTCACTTCTCATTGACACCAGCCTGTGTGAGAAACGCACCCAGGCAAACCCCCTGTGTGAAGCCTTTGTCTCCCCTGCCAGGCTGCAGCCCCAGGCTTGGGGTTGGGGCAGCTTGCAGGCTGCCTGTGCCCCTGGGGCAGTCTGCTAGCCCCAAAGGAAGCCCCAGGGGAACTGGGTCCAGACTGGTCCCAGTATGAGCATGGCAGTGGTTTCCAGTCACCCTTGGTTTGAACATGGAGCTGGGTCTCCTTAAGACATGCAGATGGACACTTTCCACTCTAATGAGCAGCAGCAGAGGAGAGATTTTCCATCCTTTAGTCTCTTCTGCCTTGTGATGGTTGTGGAGCTTTCATGTCTCCTGTTTATCTTTCTCTGTCTGATCCTTCATTAATGGTTACAGCTAATTGGCCATGGAATTGGTCTTGCATTAGCATCTGGATTACTGGAGGAGTATGCATGAATGAAAATTAGTAAGAGGCACTGCCAAGATAATGACATGGCTTTATGAAGCAGGTTAAAATGTTCTCTCATCTGACAGCATTAGTGAGAAAATAATGTTGATTCTTACTGGTTTTCCCTGTTATTATCACTGTGTATTGATTAAACCAAGACTGAAACATTTTTTGTGCTAGAGAGAGAGTGCTGTCATGCCACACCTCATGATGAGTGGGCTAGGTAAAATATTGTTGTTGATTGTCAAAACCTGGATAAATGAAAAGATGTCAACTTAAAAGCTCATAAAGGGAAATAGATTTATGGTGTGAAATGAATCTGTGTGATGCCTTGACATGGGAAATCTTCACAAGTGTAAGTGCTCCATAGAGGTCTGGGCATTTAAATGTTGAAAAGGATCATCAAAGATCTCAGAAGGAAAAAATCCAGTCGTGCTTCAAGCATGAACACACCAGTGATGAGCAAAGTCAGGAACCTCTGTCCCTCTCCATGGATTATTGCCTGTGTGCTTACTGAGAGATTGATGCTGATATTGCTGATCTTGTTTACAGCCACAAGGAATAAACAAAGCCAGACAGTTGAGTGCTGTTCTAAACACTTGTGTGTAAACCTCCTGCTGTGCATCCTGAATGCTTTGGGGGGGTGAGAAATCAGCAAACATGATTTCTGTTGTGTCAACCGGAACAAACCAGTGACTCAGAATAGTTTCTCCACAGCAGGATCACACTTGAATAGGGTTGAATGGTTTCAGCTAAATGAAATATTTAATTTTGTTTTCCACCTTGTAAAAAACGCGGCACTGAAGGAAACATTGAAGTGAGAAACTCACTTTGGTTTGAAAAATCAAAATGTTTCTGTTAGAAAATAGGAAGAAAACTTATGACATTTCAGATTATTCTGGTTGGTTACAAATAAAGAGGTGAAAGGTAAGACAGGTTTTTAGCATCACAGTGGCTTCATTTTTCTGATGACAGAACAAGTCATGAGTCCCTGCTGAGCAGGAATCTCTGAGATGTTGGCTGTGCCCGTTCACAGTGGAAAGGACGGGGCCTGTCTCCTGAGATAACCCTGTGTTTTGAAGAAGGTGGTCTCACAAGAAACATTTTTCAGCATTTCACTTCCCAAACCTGACATCTTCTTCTCTGGTTTTGATTTTGTGTTCTCTCCCTCTCCAGCTACCATGATCACATCAGTAAAATTGTTTAGTCCTTTTTTGTTATGGGCTGTGGGAGGAAAACACTGAGATCTGTGGTAGCTGGGGTGGTGCCAGGGGCCCTCCTGCGCAGTTGCCGTCAGTGACAGACACCATGGAGGCGTTTCCAGTGACAGCAGTCTGTGGGCTGATGTCTTTTCTGATGTGTTTTGCTCTTTGTCTGATGAGTTGCATCCATCAGCACCATCTTCTTCCCTGCTGCCGAAGGTAGCGAGCCCGTAGCAAGCGGTCAGCTTGCTGAGCACCTGGGACACGCAGAGCAAGGTGGTGGTGGCATCACCTGGCTGTGCTGTGGTTGGAAGTGGTCAGTAGTTCTCAGTGAATTTTCAAGTAGTGCTACTAAAAAAACCATGGGGATTATTGAGCCAAAGAAGTGCTGTTAATGGATGTGTGTCCTTCTGCCCGCCAGCTGCACTTCTGCTGTGCTGA
The DNA here is from genome assembly GCA_907165065.1 of Caprimulgus europaeus. The sequence goes on from OU015526.1 coordinate 83,022,345, forward strand.
AATGCTGGACTGAGATCCGTCCTACACACGTAGAAAACTCCCTGTTGAAAACTTACACCTGTACCACATGTCTCAGAGATCTTCCTGTGAGTGATCTTGGGTTTTCTCTGGAATAAGTGCTTTCTATTCCTTGTTCTGGTCTGAAAACTGGTTCAGGTGGGGAATTCCTAATGGTACTGCTAGGGGTGTGTGTTCTCCTGCTGTTGTTTGATGGTAAAACATGAAGTACAGCCAACTGATGTGCCACCTCTCAACAGAGGGATCTAGTCCAGCAGCGTTATGTATGTCACTGAACACATTTCCTCTCTAACTGAGAGCTCTGGCTCCAGCAAGGCCCCATGTCTTTACCTCATGTTAAAATCTCTGTTGGAGGGGAACTGCTTACCCGATTCTTGTCTCATTTCAGGGAGAAGTGCTCCAAATAGCTCCCAACAAGTGCTGCCCTGAGTGTGTGTCCCAAGCTGAAGGCTTCTGCCAGCATGAAGGACGGATCCACAGCGTGAGTGCTCCGTCAGTTCCTCGGCAGTAGCAGTCCTTTGCAGTTTTTAGCTCTGGTTCACGTCCCTGAAGGATGCGTAGTTTTTGGGGCCGTTTTTTCCTCACCCTGCCTTAGGGTAGAGAGATTTGTTTCTGCATTAATGAAAAAGCAAATCTAACGAGATCATAGTGAAGTGCATGAAATGTGTGGGGCAGGTTGTGGTCAGGTGTGTGCTGAGGCCCACGCTGGAGTCAGCACTCGTGTCAGGGGACTGAAAGGGAGGAGATGTGTCTCCAGGTCTGGCGGGCAGCGGGGCTCACGCGTGTTCCTGTGCCTCTGGTTGTGTTGTGCTCTGCAGCACGGCGCGCAGTGGGCCAGCTCTGGATGTGCCCGCTGCTCCTGCGCCCACGGGAAGGTCACCTGCACGCCCACAGCCTGCCCAGCCCTGGCTTGCAGACGAGGGGAGGTGCAGCACGCCGCTGAGGGATCCTGCTGTCCCAGGTGCCTGGGCCGTGGCGGTGAGTATGGCGTGTGGCTGGGGCACTGTCTGACCTCGCTGATCCGAGCAGCAGGCCACTGGAAATCTCCCTTTGGTGCTAAATCTGGACAGTTTTTCTGTTCTCGTTCAGTTCCGTTGGGAAGGCACTGCTGTCAAGTGTGTCTCTTAATTCTCTCTCTCTCCTGCTACCTCACTTACATTTTTAATGGCTTTACCCGTGGACTGAGAGGAAGTGATAAGCTTTGAGCAGTGAGCAGATGTGCCTAGTATGTCCTTATTTTGGAGGGAGAAATCTGGGAAAAAAGATGCAGATATTTCCTATGTACCGAGGGTACCTGTGGCACTTGCAGACTGGCAACATGCCTGAGCTATTGGACACCTTTTCCCACACAAGTCCAGTGGGAGCAGTGCACCCAGAGCTCTTAATGCACAAATCTAAAGCCCTTGAAAACTGGTGGCGTTGTTACTCATTGCCTGCTTTGACAAACCAGGGGTTTGCATTCCAAAATGCACAAAATCTGTCTTTTAATGATGAGCAATGGCAAGGGATTGAAGGGCACTGGACAAGGAAATGAGCTGTTGTTTTCATGTCTCGCAGAGCCTTGCTCCTTTGACGGACGCTTGTTCCAGGACGGCGAGGACTGGCGCCTGGGTCGGTGCTCCAGATGCGTCTGCAGGGACGGCGTGACTCAGTGCTCCACGGCCTCCTGCCAGCCTCTGCTGTGCAGCCAGGTCAGGACCCTGCAGCTTCTGGGGACAGTGCTCAGCGCTGCCCTTCCCCTGGGCAAGGGTCACTTCTCGTGCAGGTGTACGAGTTGTCGGGCAGAGCTTCCCTGTGACGAGTGGATGGTGTGGAAAGGGGAGTGTTGGTGTGTGGAAATGGTGTGGGGTGATGGTTGAGTCTGTCGGTATGCACGTGCTTTCTCTTCCTTAGTATCTTCTTTCCCCACCATTTTACTCTTCTCATGCCTTTGCTGCCTAATTAAGCACAAAGACTTGCTAAAGAAAATACTTTTTGTTTTATTAAAAAAGAAAAAGTAGGGTTGATCAGAAGTGTTTTTATTTCTGTGAGGGAAGGACTGAAAACACAAGGTTTTTAGGGAAGGTTTATCCTCACAAATTTCAGTGTTTGGTTTGCAGCTGAGACCTTTGGTTTGCAGGTCATGTTTATTTTTACAAGAACTCGAGAAATACAATTGAAAGTAGTTAAATACCTATGATGCCTATGAAATTCCTCCTTTGACATGAAGAGTTTAGAAATACAAGACAACTCCAGTTGAAAGAAGAGTCTCAGAGCATTGTTCCTTATTGTGATAGTTTAATTGTGCTGGCAGCCAGACAAGACACAGACCCCCCTCCACCCAGGGAATCGAGGAGAGAATTGGAGGGTAAAGGTGAGGAGACTTGTAGGTTGGAATAAGAACAATTTAATAATTAGAGTAAAATAAGATTAAAATAGTAATAATAATAAGGATAATAAATATATATATATATCTCTGAGTGATACACAGTGCAGTTGCTCACTACCCAAGTGGAGGAGCAAAAAGGAACCCCGAAGCTGAAACTGCAATCCCGGAAAAGCGAGCCTGAGCGATTCCTGAGAGAATCCCCCCCTTTCTCCTGGCCAGCCCTGGTTTATATAATGAGCATGACATAATGGGATATGGAATATCTTATTGGCACATCCAGCTGTCAGTTCTGGGTTTTGCTGGCTTCCCCCCCATCCTCTGTGCTTGCACACTACCCAAACACCATGTCTCTGTACCTTTTCAACATTCTTCTGTAACAATCCCCACTGAAACCAAAACACAGTGCTTGCTACCTACTGAGAAGAAAATGAGCCCTGTCCCAGCAAAAGCCAGGGCACTTCATATGCTTGTGTTTAGAAGTCACCCCAACTGGTAAGAGGAGTTAGGCAAGCTCAAGCAGCGACTCATGATTTTAGTCCCCTTGAGAGGACTGGGACATTTCTGTCTCCAAGGTCTGTGCTGTGGCCAGATGAAGAGTTCTCAGCACTTGTGCAGTGATCAGCCCAAGCACAGTGCTGCAAGCTGGTATCCAGAGTTAGCACCGAGGCTAGGGAAGGAGTCAGCCTGCACACAGTGCTCCGCGCTCCGTACGAGTGACTCCAGTTTTTGCACTCTTGTTACTGTGTTGGAAGTTCTTAGGGGTGAGACTTTGCTCTTTGGATTTCTTTTGGCTGGGCCCATGGTACCGGTTTTCTTGGGCACCAGGGTGCACTCCAGCAGCATGCTGTGCTAAGGGAGCGCAGGAACTGGCTCCCTGGAAATCTCTCTTTGTGACCTTGACTTGATATTTTAGGGGCTGCCCTTTCCCAGATATTTTTTAATCTCTTCCCATACTACTGAGGAAGACAAAAGCAGTCGTCATAAACTTTGCTTCCCCTTGTTGCTTACCCAGCTTTCTGTTACTGGAGCAGATGTTTGTGCAATTAACACTTTTTTTTTTAGTAGAAGGAAAGCCCACTTGTTTCTGTGCATGTTAATTCTGTTTTGCTTTGTCCTGATTCTCAGTTAGTATTTGTTGACTAAGTACTGTGCATTAAAACAAATCTATGTCTACTTTAGATTCCTCTTTTCCCGCTCCAAATGGACTGATGTTACCTGCTCACTGATTACACGCTGATGTTTAATCAGCTGATCATTAGGATGTAATTTGTGGAAACAGAGAGGACTATGCTGTTGCTGTGATATATCTGAGAATAACTGTCTGAGAGCATCCAGAGTACTGCAGCAGGGAGCCAGTTCTGCTGACGTTCCAGACACTTCCTACCAGGGTGCCTGGCAGGAGGGACGTTGGCAGGATGTGCCAGGACCCTGTTCTGCTCTCAGTCCTACTGAACATTGTCTTGCACCTGTCTTTATCTCTGTCACTTTCTTCATTTTCCACTCCATGTCAGAAACAAATACAAAAGCTCCCCCAGTATTAAGCTCTCATCTTCCAGATAACTGTGCCCTTCCCTGGGTGCTGAGGGAGAGGAACTTCAGAAATGCTTGTTGAATGCAGGAGCGCACCTGAATGTCCTCCCACCGAAATCCATGGCAGAGTTCTTGTCACCCTGCTGGGAAATCCATCGTTGGCAACTTTTACACAAAGTCTTACACTCTTTCTTTGAAAGCTAGAGATGTGACCAGCAAAGCTGTGACATAACAGTGCTTGGCATTTCTATGTTCCTGTCAGCCCACCAGCCAGTCTCCTGGTCATCCTGATGTGTACATGAAATTGTAGCAGGGGAATTAAAGACACGTTTTGGATGGGTGGAATTGAGGCATGCAGAAGCTGTTATATTGATGTGAAGTGCCAGCCTATTCCAGTGTGATTTAAATCAGTCATGAAGAAGTTTAAATTAGGATAATCCAATTTTAAGCATGATTTAACACCTGTACAGACAGTTCTGCTGTATGGATTTAACTACAACAGTGCAAGTGCCTGAGAGATGGCAAGTGTAAATCACACATTGAAAACCTTGTAATGTGGCAGCACCTGGAAAAAGCCCTTTTCTCCTCCATCTTAGGCTTCAGTGTGCTTCTCTCCATAGCTTTATATATATGATTTTTTCCTCTGTATATCTGTATACCTGAATATATGTACTTTATCGTGTGTGTGTGTGTGTGTGTCTTTATCTGCATCTATATCCCTGTCTATGTATTTGGACCTAAATTGCCATCCAAAGCAGCCCAGAAAAGCAGATGAAGGGAGTATCTCTCTGGTTTTCTGTACTGATCTCCTGCTGTAAAGACTGCCTCCAGATCCTGGAGCCAGAATGAAGCCTCGAGTGATAACTGGGGGTTATCAGGCAGACTCTAAATGCCTGGAATTCCAGGCAGTGATGCTGAGCCCCTGATCACTCTTCGTGCTCTTACTTTTCTTGTCTCCCCCGCTTTCTTTTTAGGATGAAGTGACAGTTACATCTCCTGGAAAATGCTGCCCAGAGTGTGTTCCAAAGCCCTGCCTGGTGGCAGGAAGAGTGTACCAGGTAACCTTTGACAAGCCACACCAAAAGGCAGTTCTTCACAAGCCCTGCCACATCGCTGTCCCTTCTCCCCAGCAGCTGACTTGCTGCCAGCACTCATACCTTAGTACAACCACTGCTTTTTTTTCTTCCTGGAGAGCCAGAAGAGTTGAAAGAAATTAGGAGTAGATAAGAATTTGCTGTCAAGCAGAAAGGAGGTTTGCAAGGTGAGGCAGATTAGGGTGCTTTCTTTTCACACTTTTTTGAAGGAGGAAAGCAGAAAGCACTGGTGAAGGTCAAAGTATTTATGGCTTTTATAGTATTATCTGGAATTAATTTGATGCATTATTTAATGTATGTATGTGGGCTTTTCTGTTCATTATTATTTTTGCTAATAATAGTATCTAAGGCCTCACCAATGTCAGTAGCTTGCAGTTAATGAGAAATACACACCACAGTGTCATCTAGACCTCATACCTCTTCTTCCTGTTTGCTGATCTTGTAGAGATAAGCGTTTTTGAAGAAAAGTTTATTATCTGACACAGACATGTAGAAGGAGCCATCGTATTCCAGCAGCAGCACAGATTTCTGGAAGGAATTTGATTCCTTACAAAGAGGGTTTAACAACTGTATGCATGTTCTTTTTGAACAGCATGGTGAACAGTGGAAGAAAAATGCCTGCACTGCATGTGCTTGTCACAGAGGGGAGGTCAGATGTCTGAGGGAGACCTGTGACTCTGTTACCTGTGAGAAGGTAGTTGGAACTCCCTGACCCCTGGCACCCTGGCTGCACGTGTCGCTGTGCCCATGCCAGCGGGTTCAGACAGCCCTGCTCAATGGCTGCTGATGTCTTGTAGGGGGAGAAGAAGGTGCAGCGTCCTGGGAGGTGCTGTGAGGAGTGTGTGTCTTCCAGGGGAAGCTGCCTGCATGATGGCACTGTCAGGTACCACGGCGAGGTGTGGAACATCACTGACTGTGACTTCTGCCTGTGTCACGAAGGGCACGTCACTTGCCAGGAGGCAGAGTGTGCCAGAGTGGAGTGTGCCGAGGTAAGGAAGGTTTTCTTCTTCCCAGATGTCTTGACAGATCAAGTCTTGTGATTTCTTTTTTCCCTCCCTTTTTCTTCTTCCTCGACTGGTATCTCGAGACAAAGAACCAGCCCTTCTCTCGGGGTTTGTTTTGTGCAATTACCTTGAGAACACTTCACAGGAAAGGAGAGTAAACTCCATTTTCCATGTCAGCTTGACTGCCTAGTCAGCTTGTATTGTGAAGCAAGCCAGTGTGAATCAGTGACTAATTTAACTTGGATTCCCTCCCACACTGTGGTCTCCCTGCTGTAATGGAAGGTCAGACACCCAGAGGTTTCAGTGGCCACCAGCTTTGCCAGGAGCTGAGCATGGGGTGAGATGTGTGGGCCAGAGGTAGTTAAAAGCTTAAGAAATGTTCATTTTGTGTTCATTCTGAGTGCTGCAGTGGGCTGCAGTAAGGCAGGTGGATATGGAAGTCGATGTCCTGCTTTTTTCTGTGCTATTCTTGGCATGGAAGTGAAGCTTGTGAGGTGTTTTATTCCCAGTGCTGTTTACTCCAAAGCTAACCAGGTTCTGTTCTATTTGCTCTGTAGTGGGTGTGCAAAATGCATTAGCTAGGGTTGAGTGCTCCACACACAGGCACACACACAAACCTGTTCTGAATTGCCTCTTTGCAGTGGGATAGGAGTTCTGTGTTGCTTGTCATTGGAGCTGTTTTATCTGGTGGGCCAGGGTCTGCTTTGTGCCTGCTGCTCCACGGTGTCAGTGAAGGGGAGGGAAGGAATTGTAGCCTCGTTGTTTTCTCTCTCAGTGTCAGTGCTTTTCTGGTGACACTGCCTGTGTGCTAAATCTTGAGTGGCAACACTCTTGTGTTGTGTCTGAAGTCCAGACAAGACCTGGACATGCTGGATTCACTGGATTAGATTGTTCTAATGAGTGTTAGACAAGCGAGGATCCACATGCAGGGTCCCAGATGATGACAGGATGTACCTAGAAATCAAAGCTTGTGCTTGGTCTTGGGAGATTGAGCCTTTCAAATAGCAAAGTGCACTGAGTGTGGGTGTGCTGGTGGTGGTTTGATCTTACACTGCATGGGGAGGTTTTGCTTGGTGGAAAGTCATGGTTTCCATAAAATCTTGTGTGCTTGCACCTGTTTCAGTCAGCTTCCTGCATGCTTGTGGCTGTAGACTGGATCATTTACACCGATGATGATGGCAGGCTGTCATGGCTCAGTAGGGAGGGTTATTTAGTATTCATGCTCATGGCTTGGGTACTGCCAAAGAACCCATTATTCAGCAAAGCCAGGGGTGTTTTACAGAGCAGTAGCTGAAGGGGTGAACATGTAGGGCTCACAACGGGGGGCTCAGGAAGTGTGCAGCGTTGTCACTCACACAGCAGTTCAAACTCAGGCTCTCACCCACCTAAAGGTCCCAGTGTCTGTAACAGTGGTGGTGTTTGTCAGGGTATGAACTGGTGTGATTGTGAATGGAATGAAACTGGGTTGCTAGGAGGCAGGAGGAAGACAGTGTCCTTTGTTGCAGACAAGAGTTACAGTCCCACCTGATCAAAGGTATTTGCCCAGGGGTTTATTATTCTGCATGGCTCTCCTTAAGATAGACTAGCTTCCTCAAGTCATGTTCAGTCATACTTTACCTCAGTAGTACAGGGTGCACATTAATTAATTACAATAAAATTGTTTCTCAGAAAGCAAATGAAATACTTTCTTTGTCCTTTTCATTTTCCTTTTTGGGTTGCAGGTCTGTTTTTTTAGGCACCTGCATCAATAAATCAGCACTGACATGAAGCTGAGAGCATTTGGATTCATCTCTTCATTAAGGCACTATTAATGTTCTGGTCACATCATCCTATTTAAAGTGTAACGAGGCCACAGATATGAACTGCAAATCCTAGACAGCTCGGCATGGTGAGGGCAGGGTAGAGCCTTAGCTTATAAAGCCTTTCAAAACAGACCTGTCCAGCAGCTGCCAAGTGAAAGTGTCTGTGGTGATTCTGACCTAATCTTCCAAAAGCCATTTTCAGCGGGTTGCTGATGCTCTGGGAACACAAGTTTCATGGCAGGGTTCTCAGCCTGGAGGATGCTGAATCTCTCTTTGGCAAAGGCACAAGTTATCTCATTTAGCCTCTCCCTTTGCAGAGTCTTGGCAGAGCCGTGTGGTTGCATTTTTGGGGCTAGGTGAGCGGTGTTCCATGGCTAGTTGTTGGCTAGTTGTTCTCATTTCTCCTGTGGTGTGTGTTTGTGTATGTAGGTGGGGAAGTGGGCAGGGATGGGGCTGGGAGAGTTTACAGTACACAGTAGTGGCATGAGATCCAACTACTGCCCATGGCAGTTGGAGGTAATTATTTAAGAGCTAAAATGTACAGAACCAGCAGGGAGAGATTGAGGCTGTGTGTGGTCCTTGATGACTAGAACCATGCAGTTTCTCCTCTTACCCATTCTCAGAAGTGCAGGAGAGCTGCCAGAGCGTGGCCTGGCTTGGATGTTCTACCTGGGTGAGCCCCACAGCGGTGGGTGCTGTTACTGCCCTGCCTGTGTCCGAGGTGATTCCCATACACAGTGGGTCAGCGTGCCAGTGTGGCACCGCGGCAGATATCCCACAGTGACTGCTGCAGCAGCTGCTGGCTTGGTGTTAACCAGCAAAGCTGCTTGGTAAACTTGAGCCCCCAGAAGAAAGCAGCAACGTGCTGAAATGGAAACCAGTGTGGGCTGGGTGATTCACTGGGGGTGTGAGCCACACATTTAACGAGCATCCTGGCTCCTCTGCTTGTCGCAGGTAGGTGATCGGCCTGGCTGCGGAGTGAGGAAGGGCACTGCCACTGATGTGTGGGATGGGCATTAACAGGGGCCTTGGATGGGTGCTCAGTGCAGGTCATTCCTCTGTAACACTTTAAATGCAGGGGGTTTGTGTACACAGGCCTCTTTTCTGACTCGTAGGTGTTACCTTGCCTGTGTTGGCAGTGCGTGAGAATCTGGCCCAGAAAAGCTACTCACCTCAGGAATTAAAGCTGTTTCTTGAGCTGTGTCCTGCTTCCCTGGCACAGGCTCTCTCTCTTCGCTCAATATTCAGCTTCCACCTCAGCACAAAAAGTTGTGAGAATTAGGGGACTTGATTCCCTTCTCCTCCTGCTAAATTCTTATCTTCAAGCCCCAGTGATTTAAGTGGATTCTGTGGAGCTGTACAAAGAACAGGCGTTTTCCACCTGGGATAAGTAGAGCATGAGCTTTGAAATTCTCTTGGGGGGGGGAAAAAGCAGAAATTCAAAATGAAGGTAAGCTTCTCTGCACTGAAATCCTAACAGTGGTCCAGTGAAATCCCAGTGAGCCACAGTGAAAATGCAGCATTCCTGTTCTCTGTCCTTGCAGTGGGTTGCACTGGGGGTGTCTCTCTGCAGGATTTAGGGGTGAAGTCATGGCCTTACCGCTGAATTCCCTCCCGTTCCTGAGGGGTTTTCTGCAACTGCTGCATTCACTGGGCATGCTTTTCAAACTGTGCCTACAGAGGTGAGGTAGGGGAGAGAGAAGATAAGGTGAAATTAGATATTGAAGATGGCATTCCAGGGCAAGAGCTGTTCTGCCTCTGCATTCCACAGTGTTTTTGGTGGTGTTGATTCTGTTTGAATTGCTGCAACCTTTCTCCTCACAGGGTGAAGAATTAATTCACTTAGATGGGAAGTGCTGTCCTGAATGTATCTCAGCTAAGGGTAACTGTGTTTACAAAGAACATACCAAAGCTGTGAGTATCCTGATACTTGGGAGCATGTAACAGTGAGTTCTGCTTGTAAAGGTTTGGAGGAATTTGCTCTCCTTCTCCAGTTCCAAGAAGAGTGTTATTTGCAAGTGTAGCAGAAAAATAATCCATTAATAAAGTCAGCAGATTGCTTTTACAATTTACAGAACACACTTGTTTATAGTGTGTATATCTGCTGCAGAGTTTAAGTTTGCCTTGCTTTTCTTTGTGTGGTGTAATCAGTCATTTGCCTTTAATATTTAATGCACATACTCACAGGTTTCCTGCACATCTCGTGGAGTTACAAGATGTCTGACTTGAATCTTGTAAAGTAGAGGCTACAGAGCTGGGGCATGTGTAGCTTTCTGCCTATGTATCCCACTGATTATAATTTTACTGCAGCAGAAGTCCATGATTTTATGAATATTTTCCAGGAACTTTCCTTCTGAAGATAAATAGAAAGGAAATGTTAAATATCTTGGTTTAAATAGACCAGTAATGGACTGTTCATTGCACTGACAGATGAGGACTTGAGCTAATCGCTGCTGTTTGCCAACAGATGTGAGAAATGGGAAGTTTAATACTGTTTGGTTGTTTGGTTTTGGGGGTGTTTTAAATGCTAATACTTCCCTTTCCTTCCTCAGATGTCTCTCTCTGACCCAAGTGAGGTAAAACATACCAAGGTGTCAGGTTTATTCCAGTTTGTGCTTCATTCCTTTTAAGAGAGGAACTGGCACAAAAAGCTTTGTGGGCATTTTAAATGCTTGCTGGCTCTTGTCTGCCTTTGGGCTTCCTCACATGGTGCCAGCAGGGCCTCAGCTGCTGAGGGCAGCTTCGGTGGCCTTCTGAGAAGACCCAGGGATGCAGATGGTGGGAGGGGAACAGTGGGTGCTCGGTCTTTTCCTGGGGGTGGCTGGTTAGAGCAGGCAAGTGTCAGGCACAGTTCCTCTCTGTGGTGTTTGGGCCAGTCCTAGGGGGTGAAAACAAGGCAATAGGAGAGAGGAGGAGAGGAAACAAAATGCTGTGAAGGTTAGAAAGAGGCTTAAAGTGTGACAAGAAGGTCATCATGCAAAGACACGGGTTCAGAGGGAGGACGGATGGTGGGTGTCTGTCTGTCAAGATACAGAGCAGAAGCGAGCACTTGCTACTGGGCTGTGAAAAAGAAGCGGACAAGTGAGGCAGCAAATCTGGAGACAGGAGAAAATGCTTGGAGTCAGAGGAAACAAAGGGAGGTGAGGAAGAAGAAGGGACTGGCTGCTAACTGAAGAAGGACCCTGCTTTGGAAGTGGGTCCTGAGAGGGAAAGTGTTCAGGTGTTCATGGGCCAAGGACTCTTCTCAGCAGGCTCCCTGCAGGCTGCCGTGCTCTGCAGAGGCACGGGGGGCAGGAGGGGGGATGGCACGGGGGCACGCAGTCCCAGCTCGGCAGGCCTGGGTGCTGAACCAGTCCCAGGAGTGTCCAGTTTCCTGCTAGCACTGGTGTAGCCTTGCAGTGCACCCAGAGCCTCCTGTGCGTGGCAGAAGCGCTTTGTGTGAGGCGCCCTGGCGGCTGACCCTGCTGTGCCCTGTTCCCCCTGCAGAGCGGCCAGACGTGGCCGGAGGGGCCGTGCCGAGACTGCGAGTGCCGGGATGCGGAGGTGACCTGCTTCCAGCGCTCCTGCCCGCCCTGCCCGCCCGGCAGCCTGGCTCTGGAGGCCCAGGGCGACTGCTGCCCGCGCTGCCAGCCAGGTACCACCCCCGGGCCAGCCGGCTCCTACCGTCCCTCATGGCCGGTGGGAGCGGGACGTCGCGCGCAGCTCCGGCACGGGGGTTGCTTGGGCAGCCCTCCCTCGTGTCCCTGGTGCTGATCTCGTACCTCCTCTGAATTTTAACTTAGCTTTGGTTTTCAGCTGCTAATTAACTGGTTTCCATATAATTTTATTATAAGGAACCCTCAACCTTAGAAAGGATGGAGCCCGAAGCTCCACTGACTTCCTCTGGTTTAAATGATAGCTCCTTGGGGCTGGTGTTTTGGAAATGTTCTGCCTTTTCTTCTATTTCTTTTTTTTCCCACTATCACTTTTATAAGGCAGGGGACTGCTCCTTTCTGAATCCTCACATGGGTTTTGGAGTTTATGGGCTCTGGATTATTTCTTGGGAGTGGAAGGAAGAAGGAACCTGCTTACACTGTTATGCCACAAGCTCAGCTGGGGCTGAATGGCTGCCAGTTAATAATTGTTTGGAAAGATTAGGATAGCCTTAGCTTATATGCTAATTTTGCAGATAAATTCACTTTTCTCCAGGACATTGTCATTCTCCTTGATTTACATTTCATAGTTGGTAGGCTTTAGCCATGGTTTGATAACTTTTCATGTTGGTAGCTCTTCTTGTTACGTTCCTGTAACTTTGGTTTTCTCAGAGCCCTCCAGTTAATGTTTTATCTCAGTAAAAAGCAAATAGCTTCACAGTTTAATTATGCTGTCATTTGCAGGAGTGCCTGGGCACATTTGCCACGTTAAAGTTTTAGAGCTTGTTATTTACTGCATGCGAATAAAAATGCAAAGCACCACAAATTGGAAAGCGAGGAAAATGGGTTTTGAACAGTTCAGATAAAATTGTCCTGGATTTTCAAAAGGGAATGGCATCTGCACAGGCTCCTGAGGAGGGGACAGATGATAAACTGCTCTCAGCACCTATCTGTTCTCCTTCTTAGCAAGAGGTGCCACTGTGTACCAGTTACCCTTGAAAATCCGGCCTCTTCTATTAGTTCCTGTAATGGTGACATTTTGGAAACTACAGGCTTTGAAGTCATGGTGTGGGACACAGAGAGCCAAGCTTGTGCTTTGGTGTCCTAAGAGGCACATGGAAGTTCCCTTTACCAAAGCCTGCTGTTTTACCTTTTCCCTCTCTTTTTCTGTTTTGCACTGGAGAGGACAAGAAAGAAAGAGCACAATCCAGCCTGCAGCAGTTCAGTCTGTGTGCCCGGAGCATCGGTCCCTGGCGCACTGCTGCTTCCTTAGAGCCAGCAGAAATCCATTGCTGCTGCTCCCAGATGTGTTGGGGGAAGCAGGCAGAGAGCACCCATTCATTCTCAGGCAGTGTAAGGCACAGAGCCTAAGCAGAGCTGTATTTCTGTCACAGCAAACACACCCTCTCACTGAGGATGTTCACCTTGGAGCAGGGGGAGGTTTTTTGGTACCTACAGAAAAATGGTCCCCTCTGTCCCGCTCCAAGTGGGCAGTTCATGGTCAGACTGGAGGGGTGGGGCTGCATATACCTCTGGAAAGTTACTGGGAAGAAATGTGAGGAGTTGGAGCCTCCTGTTCATCCTCCCGTTGATCACTGTGGATTCATTGTTATTTTCAGCCACGTGTCTTCTGTAGCTCGTGATTCCTGATGCTTTCCTTAGGAGCATCTCCCCAGAGACTTGCAGGTTATTTAGTGTAAGTGAGGGAGAGTTTTCAGCACTGGCACCCTTTTTGCTGACTTGTCAGGAAGGAGCAGTCAGCTTTTCTTCCAGCAAGCAAACGTAGCTGAGCAGTAAAGCGAAGGCTGTCCCTCTCCCGGCCTCTGCAGAGAGAGCAGCCACGCCCTTTGAGAAGACCCCTGTGGTCAGGAAATGCTTGCTACAGTGCTGTGACATAAAGCTTGTGACTGGAGGGGGAGTGCTGTGCCACCTGTACTCTGACCTGGCATGCACATGCAGGGTTTGACTGAAGGAAACTCAAATTCAGGTTGTTTTGGGCCATTAATTCCTGATGACTTAGGATTTGTACTGCTGAGAAACCATGTGGACCATGAGTGTCCTTTTTATCAGTAGTCTAGAGCATCTGAGTCTGTGTAGCAACTTCTGACCTACCAGAACACAGCAGTGTAATATTTAGTCCCTGTCATGCAATTTTGGAAAATAAACCCCTCCAAAAGAACACACCTTGAGCCAGCAGCAGAAACAAGGACGAGTTTCCCTTTGATTTTTGGAGTCTGCATTGTTTTGTGCCTCCCTGATTGCAAATGCTGCTGATGGTTTGTACCTTTGTGTCTTCTCTTTGTGCCAGCTGAGTGCCACCCGGACTGTCTGACCTGCTCTGGGTCCTTTGATCACTGCACCGCCTGCCGAGACACGAGGAGGCAGCTGCAGGATGGGCGCTGCGTGGAGACCTGCGAGTCTGGCTTCTACCAGGACGGGGGGACTTGCTTAGGTAATTTCTGCAAGGGTGTTCCTGTCAGATGGCTGTCTCCTCTGTGGCTTGCTGGGCTGTTGTTTGTAGGATCCCACAGCCTTATTGTAAAGAGATTGCCAGGCTGTCTGTGGAAAAGCATTCAGGCATGTACTGAGTGGTCACCATGGGCTCAAGACTTAGGGAGGTTTCAGGTGGACACCCCTGAAAAATGCAGATTCTCAAACTCTTTTGCCAAAATGAGGCAAAATTGTGTCCTTTTATCAGAGCACAGGAGAATTGCTGCATCAAGATGTTTGGGATTGATGCATCTTTCTTCTCTGTTCCTTCTCTTGGAAGCCTGCAAGGAAACATGCTCAGCCTGCACCAATGGATTTGAGTGTTCCTCGTGCCAGTCGTCCCTGCTGATGAAGAACGGGCAGTGTGTGGCCTCGTGTGGGAAGGGATACTTCCAGGATCAGCTCCTCTGCACAGGTATCTCAGAGCCAGAGAGATTGCAATACTTGGTGACAGCAAAGCAGCTGAGGAAGGCTGGACCTGAGCTGTTACATACTCTCTCTGCTGCGGGATCTGCTGTTGACACGGGTGTTAATGTTCACCCTCGAGTAAGGGAAGGAACGAACAGAGGAACCAAGTCATACAGGGTAAAATTGATTACTGCTTGTGGAAACGCTCATTAAAAGTTCCCAGGGATCAGTTCTGTTGGTCTGGAACTCTCTGCTGTTGAACACTGGGGTTTTTCACCACTGTCCTCTTTCAGTTCAGAGTTCTCTTTGGAAGCGTGACCCTTCAGGGCAGAGCACTTGGGGGTGCGTAGAAAATCGCTTGGAGGGGTGGGGGATTGACAGGACTCAAAAAAGCTCACTGAAAATACTGGTTGGAAATTTGTTTGGCTATTCATTTGCTTCATGTGATGCACTCTCCCTGGAAGCTGGTTGGACTGACAGTTTTCATTGAGGTGTATTTACAGAGGAAATCAGTAATTCTGTAGAACACTGGGATGCCTGTAAACCCTGTATCTTAGCAGTTGGGAAGATGAAGAATGAGATTGGGAAGTTGCAGTTTTCTCTTGGATGGAAGCATGGGGGTGCTTTTGTGAGCTTCCCCTGCTCCTTTGGAGTACTGGTACTTTTCCCAAACTGTAAGGCAGCTGCTTTTTCATCATGACAGTTTAATTGTTTTCTCTAAAGTTAACACTTTTCTCCTCTTGATGTTGGCCTTTTTAGAAGGCCTGTAATTATTCCTGCAGCTCTGATTCAGCAGAGGGGTGGAGCACACGCTCAACTTCTTGAGCCGTCACTTGAATTTTGTTGTAGCTAGACCTCCTGCTGAAAATTAAATACAGGGTTAGGGCTTTTGGCAGATTTATTACAGGAGAAAGCAGTTTAGGTTCTGAGTCCAGCAAACTTTTCTGAAGTGGCTTTCCTTGAAGAGCTGACCATTTGTTTCAAGCTTTGAAAGCCTGAAAAGCCTCTGTCCTCCAGCAGAGACTACAGACTAGGGCCCCATTGTGCATGTGTAAATAGAAGAGAGACCCAGTCCAACAGAATTTATAGACTTAAGTATCAAATAATCTTCTACTTGATTTGGTTTTGTTTTGTCATTTCCTTTCCACCTGCTCCTGGTGTTTTAGTTGGCAGTGCCCAGGTGCTGCTGAAGCGATGGGGAAAGGCTGATGTTTCATTTCATTACTGGTTTGTAGATTCCTGATTGCACATCCCATCCACGTTCTCAGTCACGCTTGCTTGGAGCTGAAAGTTGCTGGGAAAATGTGTTCCTGTTTCCTCCAGGGAATTAAACCAATTTGCTTTAGTTCTGCCTGGCTGCATTTTCTGCATCAAGTCCAACCAGTGGAGAAAGCCTGAGATTTCCGACACGGTCTGTAACTCGTGGCCACTCGCCCTTTCTTTGCATCGTCTCTGTTGTACCAGTCACTGAGCCCATCGTCCAGGCGAGCCTTAGGCTGCTCAGATTGATTTTTCTCACAATGGTTTTAACATCTGCAATAAGCACGTTAGGAGATCACAAAAAGGACCAACTAGGCTGTGTTAATTGCTATAGTTCCAGTTAACTCTCTGTTGTGGAATTTGCTCTGCAGATGAAACAGACCTGTAAGGCCAGGTTTCTTGCTCCATCTTGTTGTTGAAACACTGTTGGCTTTTAACAAAACACAGTCTTTCCTTTTGTTCATCTTTTATAACATCTGGTCTGATTGCATCTATTTTGAGTTTCAGAACAGGGTTCTTTGTCTGCCCTCTTTTAATCTTACACCAGGATTGTTTCCTGCCCCTGTCCCTCCACCTGCTTCTGTAAAGTATTAAAACCATGAAGAGAAAGTAAAGTTGAGAATAAAAGGTTCAGTTGTTTAAAGATCACTGATCAGTTTGTATCAGGCTTAGAGCAGAGTGAGTAGATGAAGCCTTCCTTGTCAGAAATAGGCTGTGGAAATAGTTAAGAAACCCCCAGCAAAGGCAAAAGGAAGCAAAGTAAAAGATGTCTGCCTGGTGGAACAGCAGGGCTCGAAGGACTTGGCGTGTTCAGTGCTCTCACTTCATTTTTCTAACTTAATTATTTATGTGTTCAAGCTTATTCAGCAGCCTGGGCAGAACTGAGCGTGTGTGCTTTGATCTCCCGGCCGCGCCGGTTGCAGTGTGTAAGTTGGCACGAGCAGACCCAGCTCACTCTAACAAAGCACTGGGCTTTTTATTCACAACCTGGTTTTCTTTTTCCCTCTGCACCCTGGCTCTGGAGGCTTACCTTGAGAATCACTGACTGAACATGACTCAGTTGAGCTTGCCCAGCTCACCTTGAGGAGGGCAGGTAGGGGTGGGTAATGGCAGCACCTGGCACCAGTGGGACCTCTCTGTGCTTTCCCAGAGGCGAGCGGTGACTCCCTCCCGTGCTCTTGCTGGGAAGCTGTTTGTGTTAGCCATCCTGCTGACACAGGAAGCCTTCCTGCACTGGTGCAGGTGAGAGGCAGTTCAGTGAGTGGCTCTTCTGTTGACTCTCTGACTTCTGGTCGATCATGAAAGAACAGAAACATCCTTTGCAGCACCTCTCATCTTCTAAAAGCCTGGGCTTGCGTCGCTCTGCGTGACTGCTGTGTGACACCCCTGCAACTCCTGAGTGCACAGAGCAGAGGAAACGATCTGTTGGCTCAGGAACCACTGGAGTGCCCTGGAAGTTTAACATTGGAAAGACGTGTTACTGCAGCTTACTGAATGCCATCATGTCAACTGAGGCACAGTAACTGCACAGCCTATTGCAACTGGAAGGTCAGCTACGTTCCTTTCAGCATCTTTTCTTCAGCAGCAGTGTCTGGCTAAGTTGCAGGGTCTTGCACATAAGTCCAGTGTCCACACTGAAGGGATGAGGCAAGGCTGAATGACCCCTACAGATCTGAACTGAGAACAGCCAGGAAGGGTGACAAGTTTCCTGGTGGTGCAGTCTTTTCTGTTGATTTATTTTCACACAGCCACGTCGTTGCTGTAGGCAAAGATGTTTTAGCTGACAGTGTTTCATGGAATGCTCCCATTTTTTTCCCCTCCTTGTTCAGTGGGGTTGGTGACTGGCTGTTTGGGCAAGGAGCAGCTGTGGAGTCTGGCAGTGATCCAGCACTGAAAGAGCCCAGGCTTCTGCAGGCTGGGTGTGCGTGAGTGTGCATACACACAGGGCAGGCATGGGCTGGGGCTGATGCTCCAACTGCATGAACCCAGCTCCTCCAGTTTGGGGGGTCCATTGCTTACCACTCCAGCTGCAGTCCTACTGTCTGATGGCAGACAGGGTGGAGACACTGGCTGGGATTAGGAGCTGCTGAACTTGTGACAAAAAACTCCTCAAGCCATGTGAAAATAAATGTCCTGGTGCCTGTCGCTGCAAGCAGGGAAAGTGAGGGATTGTGTGTGTAGGAGCATGAATCAGGCTGTGGTGTTTGTCACCTGGAGACTGGCAGCTGATGGCTCCTGGGGGCACTTGCCACCTCGCATACAGAAGTGCCTGTGTCACAGGAGGCTGCAGAGCCGGTTCCAGAGAGGGCTGGCAGGTCAGAGCTGGCGAGGGAAGCAGCGCATCACAGCCGAGTGGCTTGCTGCAGGCAGGGTTTTGTTGGCCCACCTGAGGCAATGGTGACCAGTCCTGTACTGTGGGTTGTTCTCGCTGCTTCCAAATGCTCAGTGTGGCTGTCTTGCTGACACTCAGCTGCCCACAGTTCCCCAGGAATCACTTGGTCTGAGCAGGCCAGGGTTTCTGCCAGCAGCCAGAAGTCAGT
This sequence comes from Caprimulgus europaeus, assembly GCA_907165065.1. The sequence continues at coordinate 83,040,491 of OU015526.1, forward strand.
TCCTCCTGTGCCAGTGCACAGTCCTGGAAGGGCAGGAGGAGTCGTTTCTACACGCAGGCTGTCTTGGGTTTAATTCTGCAGGATCTCAGTCACAGCACTGCAGTCTGTGCTTGTGCAGGGAGCTGGGTTAGTGTCAGCATCGCTGCAGAGTCTGGCTGCAGGTCTGTTTTCAAGTAGCATGTGTTGGGATCTCCTCCCATTTCCCTTAGTGCCTGTACAGCCCCAGCACCAGGATGAACAGGGCTTAGCAGAGTTACCCACACTCCTCCCAGTCTGATCACAGCTGCAGAAGCTGCTCCGTGTGTACTGCGTGTCCTGCTGCACGTACAGAGTGAAGCTGAGATCGTGCCCCTGGGGTGGCTGAGGGAAGGTACTAACAGGAAGAGCACCAGGGGTTTTATTTTCCTTTTTGGAAGCAGTGAATGCTTGTGAATTTAAGGAACAAAATTGCAAAAAAGTGAATTATTGAAAAAAAAAAAGTTAATTACTGCCAAGTGCTCATTTTACAGAGATTACAGGAAATTGATTGTCTGTTAATCCTGCACCTTTCTCTCCTGCAGCTTGTCACGAATCCTGTTCCTCCTGCTGGGGTGCTGCTGAGAGCAACTGCTTGTCCTGCAGAGACGTGTCACGTGTGCTAAAAGCAGGGCTCTGCGTGGCCAGCTGTGGCCAGGGCTTTTATACAAAGGATGGAGTCTGCAGTGGTAAATACCTCTTTTCTTCTCCACTTGCAAGAGGTTTCAGAAAGGCTCTGCAAAAGAGGAATCAATATTTCATTTAGCTGTGCAGCAGCTTTGATTTTATTGATGTCTAAGAAGCCAGATGCACCTTGTGCATAAATATCAGATGAGGAAAGCTGCTGTTTGTTAAGATTATTAATTCATTCAACCTAATCAGATGTTGCAAGGTTTAAGGTTTTTTTTTCCCTCACTGAACAGCTTGAAAGCCTAACTGAGTTGTTTCTGAGGGCTTGACAAATCCATTTGTCTGCAGAAAGAAAAATGGCCTTTGCCAGCAGGTTTCTGTAAATTCCATTATAATTCAGCATCACAGTAACTAATAACCTACACAACAGATGAGACTGGGGAGCTGGGAGGCTTTGCTGAGGAAAGAGGGAGAGATGGCTGGAGGAAATTAAAAGACCTAAGTCAAACAGATCACAAAGTGGGGAAGAAAGTCTCAAATAAATAAATAATGTAAAAGTTGCCACCATCACTCAGGTCAGGTCTTGTTCTTCTGCTGGCAGCCACCCCCAGCTGCTTTGGGGGACTGTCCAGCATAGTTGGTAGCAAAGCTGCAGGGGCTGTGTGTCTCCACACAGGTCTGTCTGAGCCACAGCTAGCAAGAGAGGGCTTCAGCAATGGAGTGTGTTGACAAAACTGTTGCTGTTCTGGCCACTTGTGGGTGAATTACACTCTGACCAGGTTCCCTTTCTGTTTGGTTGGTGTCTCTACCAATAACTGTTACTCACCTGTGATTTGGAGTGTGTGGGCTTTGAAATCTTACACCTGTAGCTGAAAATCATTTTAGCCCAAAAGGAAATTTAACTGGGATGCAGCTTGGCCATAATTGTGATTTTTATTGCCAGTGATTTCTGAGAACTGCATAGCTGTTCCTCACAACCCCCAGGACTCGGGCCTTTCAGCCTCTACCAAAGATAGATATTGCATTTTGATACCCCACTGGAGAGCTGCAAGCTGTTCCAGAGGGAGGGTGTTTGACTGGTGAAAAGAAACAAAAATGGGTCAAGCTAAATGCTTGGCCCTTCTGCATACGCAGCAGCAGACACAGGAGAGCCAGGGTTTCATAGTGCTCATGGACAAGCCTGGTTTGGCTTGTGCTATTTCATCTGTGAGAGCAGCCTGATGGCTCTGTTGCTCTGTGCTTACTGAGCAGGGTTCATTAATGAGCTGTCTTTCTTGGCAGCCTGTGGCCAGTTCTGTCAGGCCTGCGACTCAGACCCACCCAGGTGCTTGAGCTGTGCTGCAGAGAAGCTGCTGCATGACGGGAGGTGCGTTTCAGAGTGCCCAGAGGGGCACTTCCCAAGCAGCCATGGAAGGTGCAGAGGTAAGAGATCTATTGACAGGACCTTTTCTCGGGCTCTCGAGGCACCCTACACGTGCTGTCGTCTGTTCCCCGCGTGCCTGCCTGTGGGGAGGGAGCGAGAAGAGCACAGAAGTGTGAGTGGGAACAAGGAATTGGGTTCTTTTGTTTTATAGATTGTTTTAAGTAGCCTCTTTGCCTTGCCAAGCATATTACAACAGGCTGAGATGCGTATTCAGAACTCTGTGTGAGTTACTACTGTGAGTAGTTACTCGTATACCTGCACTTCTGCTCTCAGCTCACACAGCCAAGTATCACGCTAGCTGGGAGCTTTCATCCTTGGCTGGAGGGGGCTGTAGTCAGCAACACCACTGGCAGGGACTGAAAACTGGGGTATTTCTGTTGTGTGTGCTCTGTTTCCTTGTCAGCTTGCCACGAGTCGTGCTCCACGTGCGAGGGGCCGCTGCCCACTCACTGCACCTCCTGTGCCTTTCCTCTGGCCTTGCGCCGGGGCCGGTGCCTGCGGGACTGCGGAGAGGGCTTCTACCAGGATCACAGCGTCTGCAGGGGTGAGCTGTGTGCTTGGAGTCCCCCAAGCTGTGTGCTTGGAGTCCCACGGTCCCCAGCTGCTCTGAACTCCTGTATCTGGATTGGCTTTTGCTGGGCTGTGCTCAGAGTAACCCAGCTCTGGTGCTGACCCTTTATCCTGTGCTGAACTGGTCAGTGAGCAGTTCCTGTCTTTGCCTGATGGTTGTTCTCTGCTTGGAGAAAAAGTGTCTGCGTTCACACCCTCAGGATTTAGTGATCTTGGGGACCCATTTTTCCCCTCTGAGCTGTTGAAATAAACATACATTGCTTCCAAGTTTTCCCTGACACAGAGGTGGATAAAATTCTATACACAGCTAAGTTTACTGAGACTGAGGTAATTTTTGCAGCAGTGGAAATCCTGAAAGTTCAGAAGATGAGTTTATGCTTCCTCTGAACCCTTCAGACTGCCATTTCTTGCTGTTTCTCCTAGCAAGATTGTGTTCACCATCGTGGTTCCAGACATTAAAGGCAGACTGACTGTCTGTGGCACAGGACTGCAGGTTTTTTCCCAACTTTGCTTGTTTATTAAAGAAAAGAGCTGTTAACGGGTGGGAGGCAGGGGAGATGTCAGAGTATTTTTCTATAAAGTCCCAGTGCCATTATAGAAAATACCCCAGCTGTTTGCAGAAGAGATCCCTTAGCTTGTGAGTTCCTGTGGAGTGTGTGCTCTGTGCCAGCTCTGGGTATCAGCCTGTCTGCAGCAACACAGACCCGGACAGAGCATCGAGCAGGAGGGGCAGAACCCAAGTCTTCTCGCCTTTCTCACCTGTATGACCAGGTTGTTGTCCTTCTCTCTGAGGAAGCTGTCCTCAGAGGTGTGGCTCTGACAGCTCTCTCGACCTGTGCCCAGGTTGCCACCCCTCCTGCCACACCTGTGTTGGCCCAGGGCCCGCTCGCTGCCGGCAGTGCCGGGCGCCGGAGGATGTGCTGCAGCCCGCCCAGCCCGCGGAAGGAGCCGCAGCCGGCCTTTGCCTCCCTCGCTGCCAGGCCCGCTTCTACGTGGATAGCACGGGAGTCTGCAGAGGTGAGGAGGAGGATGGGGGCAGCAGTTCAGAGCCTTCAGCACAGGCTGTGCTGGGGTTTAGGTGGTCGGGGTGATCTGGTGTGGTGTTTGGTTCTTACATGCTCTGAGCTCCCGTGTTTGCTCTGTGGCAGTGGTGAATGTCTGAGCTCTCTCAGCATGGCATGGATCACACTTCTGGGGGAAAATACACTCTGTGTGCAATCTGTGACCAAGGGACTCGGGAACTGTTCTTTTACAGTTGCTCTGTTCGAGTCTGTGCAGCTTAGCTTAGCTTAGCTTTCTTCTCCTTGAAGTTGAGCGTGTGGTTTTTACCACTGACTTATTCTGAAGCAGGATCAATCCTTAAATCCATTTCAGAAAAGACTGAGCTGTCTCATTATGAGCCCTCAGAGCAGCTCGAGGCATCCCACAGCAGTCTTTCCTTTTGAGGAAGCTCTTCTGATAGATGCCCTGCAGCACTTGTGCCATCCCTGCTCCCGAAATACCGAGTAGGAAGCACTTCCATGGAGACCAGGGTGAGGAAAAGTGGCTATCATGCTGTACATTGGGGGTAGATGTGGTTTCACTCCACTTTGAGAGAAAACTGTTGTGGACCTCAGCAAAGAATGTTTCCTGGGTGGACCAGCGAGCCCGTCTCTGGCTGTGCAGAGCTTGTGGCTGCTGGTGTGGATACCTGTACACCAAACATACCGCAGTGTCTGGAACACAGTGCAGACAGGAGCAGGCTGAGAGGTGACACTGGGAACGTCTTGTGCCAGCACAGCCCACCCTAGGCCTAAGGAATAAGGGTGCTTCCAGAAATGGCAGTGATTTCCCTGTGTGGAAAACCAGTGATGGAGACAGAGACTCTGCAGCACTGAAGTCATAGTCACAGCGACAGCAGCAATGCGACTGGGGGCTGTTTCTTCCTGTGCAAAAAACATTTGCTAGAAGTGGCCATAATTTAGAATCCATTCATTTTGTGTTGGTCTCTCCCTCTCACCTTGGTGGGAAGAGTCTGTACAAGCTCATTTTTTTGCCTTAGAGGATCTTAAAAAAGGAAGAAGTGGCGTTTTTTGGGTGGAATGATTCTGTGTTTAACAGAGACCTACCCAGAGTATAGAGTGTCCGGTGCTTTGGACAGGTTCCTGAAGGCACTGGTGTGGAGCCTCCAGTCCATGCAGTGGCTGTTCCTTGGCAAGTAGTGGGTTTTCCTGGCTGAGTCTGGGTTCTGGAAGCGGAGTGAAGAGATCCCTGTACCGCTGCCTCACATGGGTGAGCAGAGCTGTACCAACGGCCCTGGGCAGGGCTCGGTGGCAGCGCTGAGTTGTGTCATTGGGCAGCAGTGCCGGCACAGCCCTTGGTGTGATGAGCTCTGCCCTGTTAGTAGTGGCCTTAGAACAGTAGTTTGATTTATTGCAGAAGGGTGTGAGGATTCAGGATTTCAAACTTGGAGCTCCCCCCATAAAATCCTGATGCACAGTTTGTAGATGCACCTTTTGGAGAAGCAAACCCACGACAGATGTGTGCCGTGCCTGCGGCGTCTCTGCACGACAGAAGCACGTTCCTAGGTAGTTTCAGATGCTGGCTTTGAAGGTTTTACCTGTGTGCTTGTGGATTTCTCCCCAAACCACAGCAATATCTCTGTCTGTATTTTGCTAATGCTTGAGATGTCCCTGATGAAACTGTAAGAAATATCTCTGTGAGATGATGTGAGTCACTTGAGCCAGAGATAGTCCTGGAGACATCGCGTTTGTGGTGAGGATCCCTGAGTTCTCTCTGGCTCTCTGACAGACAGCTCAGCATACTTGTGAAACTCATTTCATTTCCTTTCTCCTCTCCAGCCCTGTGTCTGTCTTGTCTCCCTAGAGGGCAGGACATCTCTCTGTGTTTAGGGGAGACTCACACAGCAGAGCCTGTGGCCTCGGGTGACTGCTTTAACCAGTGATAGGGTTTGCACTAGCGAGCGTGTGTGTTTGTTTCATCAGATGACTTGGTTTGAGATGGTTTGGTTTAACTGCACGCTGCTCATTCTTGCTGAGTCCTTGTCACAAGTGTTCAGCTCACTGGCTGTGAGGTCAGGTGGCTGGCCCACCTGTATGTGTATTTGCTCTTCGTGCTGCAGAGTGGCTGATGGTACCCATGCAGTGGTGCTGGATAGCAAATCCTTCCCAGAGTCACTGTAGGGTGATAGCAAAAGGTGATTTCAGACTCTGGTGAGTTTGCAGAACCCCAGAGCTCTTATGGGGGGAGAAGGGTATTACACAGAGTTGTATGCCTCAGCTTTCTGTCTCAGTAATGAATTGTGTGGGTGCAAAGAAAAATGGAATATGCAGCTATCTGTGGCTGCTTCTCATCTTTGAGCAGTGTGCTACACAGCCTTTGTACTCCTGCCTGTCTGCCTCTCACAAGCAGGGGATCCTGTAAAGGAAATACCTCCCTGTCATCACTGGGGGGAAGGCAGCCTGGCTCCACTCTGGGAAAGGAACAACCAAGGTAAACGAGACCTTGATCCTTCTCTCTTGTTTCTCCATCCTTGCAGAGTGCCACTCCTCCTGTGCTGGCTGCCTGGGGAACACCTCTCAGGACTGCACAGCCTGTCTCTCCACCCACGTCCTGCTGGAAGGCAGATGCCTCTCGGAGTGCCCAGAGGGGCTGTTCCGCCGCGGAGACCTCTGCTCCCGTGAGTGGTGCTGCAGGCACCTGCCCCTAATGCAGCTACATGCACATTCTGTAATGCATTTCCCACTGTGAGCAGAGATGCTGCCAGACTTATCTCAGTCTAGTTAAGTCTCTTCAGGGAAGAACAGGATAGTCTAATCTCAGGAAATGGAATCTCCTCCTCATGGGAGAGAGGCATGCACACTGAGTCATTAATTGGGATAAGTTTTGCTCCTCTGGACCATGTCCCTGAAGATATTTTGTGTTCATTTCAGTAGGCTCAGGTGATGTTCTTTGCCAGCTCCCTGTGGCAAAAGAGGTCTTCACTAGACAACACTGCTGAGAAATGGTCTGCTTTTGTTAGGCTAGAGAAGCAGATTGTCCATACCAATTGACTTTGTTTTTAATCCACTCTCCTGGCCCTAGGGCTGGGTTTAGAAGGGAGGAATTCTGCAGGTACAGGAGAAAAGGCAGCACCTCTATGACTGTGCCTGATGGCTAGTGGGGATGGCATTATTTATTTGTGTCTCAGCCTTGCCCACCGGCCAGCAAGTGGCCTTCACTGGCTTGTTTGATCTCATCTCAGCAGGTGACTGTGACTGCTGCCCCTCTGAGAGACTGCAGCCTTCAATCCTGTTGGCCACATGCAGGGAGTGGTGGCCTCTAGGGTACAGGTTCATTATCAGCTGCTAAGTGCAGTGGGTGAGGAAGTGCCAGCATTTGAAGTCTGACTGGTCCCTTCAAGGCCATCTGAAAGTTGTCTGCTGTTTTAGAATAGACTCAGAGGGAGTCAGGCATCCCCATGGCTGTTCTGGCAGTAGGAGAGATTTACTGAGTCCCTGGGAGGCCTCAAGTTTAGGGAGAGAAACCTCTTCTGAAGTCCCTTGCTCTATTTATTCCACTTATCCACCCAAGGAACCGCTCTATAAGTGCATTTATTTGGCAGACCATGGTACAGGTTGCTCAGTTTCGAGCCTGCCACCTTGGAGCTGAGGCAGCTGCTGAGTGCTGCATTGTGCAGCTTCAGGCTGATGTCAATGTCTTGGAAAGAAAACGTCAGTGCCAGGAAAGTGGCATCTTTCTGTGCATTGCCAGCTCACATCTCCTGCAGTTTTGAGCAGGGAAGCTCAGTTAGTATAGGTGTGTCTAGAAAATAGATGGTTCCTTCTGAACACTGACTTCACCAGCAGGAATTCTGAGAAGCTGAGAAGGGGGTGGACGGGACGTGGGAGGTCTGAGACACTGGAGCCTTCTGCTGTGGCAGCTGCAAAGTGCCCCCAGCTCCCACGTGGGGAATGAGCAATTGTGTGTCTGGGGGAGTCCTGAGGTGGGAGATGTTTGAAGCTGTGTGCATTTATTCACTGAAGAGCTTTACAAGTAGTTTTTAAGCATTTTTTACAGATCATTAGCTGTAGTATTTCTGTGTCCCTCAGATCTGTAGCATGGAAATCCTGGAAATACAGCATCTGGTGGAAGGGTACAAAAGCAGTCCAAGTGAAGTGTTTTTGCACAGTCTTAGCCACTTTCCCTGCAGTCTTTTTGTTGAGCTTTCAGCAGACAGAATAGCTGATGAGCTGGCATGGCATTCAGGTTTCAGTTTGGGAGGGCTTTGTGTGGAAATCATTCCTGGATTTTCCAGTTGTGAATGTCAAAGCCGTGCCACTATGATGTTCCTGTAATCCTAAGGTGTTTAATTTATCTCCCCTGTGCATCCCACTTGCTTTGTATGTGCACAGGTATGTGCTGGAGGGAGGAATAAAAGGGCCAATCTCTTTATATTTCATTTTTTGTATAGATCTATACCTTGATTAATGCAGAGAGCAAATCACATTTTTTAAATTGATGACCCATTTCTCATCTTGTTTATTCAAAGTGAGGATGTGAGAGCCTTCCAAACCACCACTCTGCACTCACTGGTGCTTTTGGATCATTTTCTGTCCGTGCTTTGTAGGAGGAAATGGTTATTATGAGGGCTGGCTTTCTGGGGAGGGGAGAGTGGACATAAGGAGAGCATAACAACAAGTGTCCATTTTCTTACCCAGCCTGTCATCCATCCTGCAAGACGTGCCATGGCCCTTCTGAGGGGGAGTGCTCCACCTGCCATCCCCACGCGACTCTGGCCGGTGGGAAGTGCAGGACTCGCTGCAGGGAGGAGCAGTACCTGAACCTGGTGGGATACTGTGTGGGTAAGTGGGAGGAGATGGCGTGGGTGATCTTTCTGTGGCATTACCCAGCTACTTGAGCACACACTGTGAAGAAATCAGAATGCCTGTGATGAGTAGAACGTCCCACAGATGAAAATCCCATGAGGAGACACAATCCAGTGTGCATTGTGTACAGCCAAGCCCCTTGCCACTCCTGCTGTGCATGTCTTCACTGGAGCTGCGTGAAGCCCATCGCAGAGCGTGTCAGGCAGGTAGCAGGAGATGGAGCCAAGGCTGTCCTTGCTGCTGTGGCATGATTGGGCATGAAGGCTTGAGACCACGTGTGTATGGACCAGTCTGTCTGAGAACTGTCAGAGCATTCTTGTAAATGCCACAGTGAGCCTGCTCTCGAGAGCAGGGCGGCTGCAGCTCCGCTCTCCTGGGCAGCGCTGTGCTTGCCTGTGCCAGGCCAGGCCCTCAGTGGTGTCTGGCTCCAGCCTGGGCTTTGCAGCTTCTTACCTGTCACTGTAGAGCCAAGCCTGGGGGCCCCAGAGCCAGTGGAGCTGCTCAAGTCCTGCCCAGAGCTTCAGTAAAGTGAGTTAAGGAAGCATTTGTGATTCAGAGAAGCAGTTTATGGGGCCCTAAAGAGAAATTGGCACAGCTAGCGTTGCTGTGTGCGTTCTTGGGAGGCAATAGGATTTCTGCATAGGGGTTATACTCTGTGGGTGCTCGGTGCCTGTGCTTAAGCCTGTCATCAGAAGCCACTGATGGCATTTATCTCTTTAAAAAGAGGAATCACTTTTAATCCATCATGCAGACGTGTATAAATGTATCCTGGGAACTGCTCCAAGAATTTCTGAGCTTTAGCAAGCCTTTTTTTATTTCTTTATCAAAAAAAGATGTGGTGTGTGAAGCTTAATCTAGGCTGAACAGTTCCAAATGAGATAAGGAATCCTAAGAAGGGGGGAAAAATGCATTAGATATAATACACATACCCATTGAAAGACTATTGTTCTCAATTTAATACAGATTATTCCCCTTCACAGGGACTTCTTTTTATTTACATATATGTTGGGGATTTTTTATGAAAGACTTGTTTCTCTGCTCTCCACAGATTAATTTTATAAACCATTTCTTCCTCTTCCTTTTAACCAGCAGTTACTGTTTTGTCTGCAAAGACAAAGAGAAGGGGTAAACAAAGTGTCTGAGGAGTAGGAAAATCTCCTAAGAGGATATTTTAATCTTTCAGTGCTAGGTGTCCTTCTGCATCAGCCACACGGATTTTCTTTTGGATTTACTGGAAGGTGCTAGGGAATGTTTGCTTGCTGACATGCCTGTAAATTGCATCCCATTTTAAGTACCTTACCTTGTACTTACAGGTACCTCATACCTTACCCTACACTTACAGGTACCTCATACCTTACCTTACAGTACAAAACTTGCATCAGGAGTTTTTTCCTGAAGAGCCCTTAGGAGGGGAGGTGGATTTCAGCAGTAGCAGCAGTTGATTGTTTAGCACATGGTGGAACTGGGAGGTAGAAATGCCTCTGGTTTCCTTCTGAGCATTCACAAAGGCTTTTGGGATAATGTTGATTTCCCAAACAGCTTCCTCTGTCTTGACAGGCAGGGAACAGTACAGAATAGATACTTTCCATGTAGGAAGAGCATTATTTTCTTGGGCTTTTTTCTTGCTAAGACAAAGCTAAAGAGGGCGTGGAAGTAAAGTCACTCTGGAAATGGAACTCTGTGTGAGTGATTAGATTTTCCTTTCCAATGAAAGTTGCTTTATAGGAAGATCAGTGATAGTTAAGGTGGGGTACTTTTTTGACAAGGAGGACATTAGAGCCAGCTGAAAAGGTAGCAAGGAAAAGATTTGCTTGGACAGTGGGAGGCAAGTCAGTTGTCCAAGAGGATGAGTAGGGAGGCATTCGAACTCCGAGCCGGTAGTGACGTGCTGCCCTGAAGAGCCCAGTTTGCAGGCTGGAAGAAGTCTCTGGGAATTCAGTAACTGTGTTAGACTGACGAGCAACAAAGAGAGGATGGGAAGCCTGTGAAAGCCCAAAGCCCACGGGCAGTAACTGGAGCTGGAGTGGGGTCTGGGAGGGAGAAGGCAGAAGCAGGAAACAAGCACAGCCGTGCGGTTAGCGAGAAGCGTGAAGAAAACACTCAGCTTCTGTCAGTCCTGGCTTCAGAGGGAGCTGCTGCCAAACATGTGTGTCATCTTCTCCCAAACAGAGCACTTGAGTTCTTCCTGTGCTCTCATGAGATCCCCAGTGTCCTCAGATTCACCATGAGTGTCTGTTCTGGGTTCTGTCTGTTTGCTCTTGTGTGCTCTTTGATGTCTAGGCTTGCAGAGGAACAAGAGAGTGATGGGGCTGATTTATCCTAAAACAGGAGCTGAGAAAAATAACTCTTTTCAGTATGTAGGAGCAAATACAGAGGCTGGAAAGAGAAAACTGTCCTGCACCAGCAGCTCCTTTTGTAGATGCTTAGCTTTTCAAACATTCATTGGGGAGAGTCTGGGTGTTACAGTAGATCAGTAGATTTGTGTTGTGGGGGCACCCTTAGATTTCTCTGGGTAATTTTTCTGCTCTGTTTATGAGTCCATTGACCATCCACAGATGTCTCACTGGGTCTCAGTCACTGCAAAACTACGGCTGGGTTTGGTTACTTGCTGCATCTAGCCAAGCTCACTGCTAGAGACCAGTGGCTCCAGCAAGAGGTTAAACTGGAGCACCATTATTCTAGTGATAAGGGGAGTAGATGTATTGCCAGGTCAGTGTGGAAGCAGGAGAAAGTAGTGGGATTTGTGTTAATTTTATTGAATACAAGTGCATAAAGCTCTTCACATCACCTCCAGCCCTGTGCACGCAAGCGACATGTGGTGCTCAGGGCCTTCTGGGTGCTATCCCAGTCCGTGCTCTCCATGGTGGGCTCTCTGTGATGCTTTCTGGCTTCGGTGGGGCTACAGATAGATGACAGGTCTTTCCACCCTGACATCAGTGCAGGTTTGGGATCTTTGGCTGTAAAGATTTGAGGGATGTTGCCTTGGCTACTGAGTTCTACTCCTGTGCAGGCAGAGGCTGCAGTACAATAACCCCTATGAGCTGCAGCCCCTCTGAGGAGGTTTTGGGGTTTGTCACTGTGTTTGGGAACGTCACCTCATGTGCTGCTTCTCTTTTCTTAGCCCTGTCCTGACAGTGGTGGATTGAGAACCTGCAGGGTCACTGTCACTGTCACAGCATCATGTTCTTGCTTGCTTGCCTTGGCCTCCCCTCTGGCTGTTAATTTCCCACCTGCAGAAAGTAAGTAGATTGTATACCCTGTAAGGTCAGGAGGTGAGAGAGGGAGGTCCTTCAAGTAGGATGAATCCCTTGGATCCCTGGATGCAGTCAGCATTGCATTCATTCCTGAGCTGCATCTGTGCTTTCCCACCAGGGCTGGGTAAGAATCATCTGTGTGTGCTGTGTAAGAGAAGTCAGGCTGGGGTTAGACCCAGCTGCTGTTACGTTCTTGCAGGTAGGGATGCTGCATTCCCCTGGGCTTCTGTGTGAGCCTGTCTTCAGCTTGTAAAATTAGATTGCCTGACAATCAGTGGTGATGCTGTCATGAAAGACAAAAGACAGAAAGCTGACCCTTCAGCAGAAGCCTGCCAAGAGGCCAGGACTGAAATCAAGCCTCGTTATTACATTTCTTTCAAGACAGTCGTCGTTGCCTTTATAATTTTTTGAATTAGCTTAATGAGGATTAATTTGGCTTCTAGGTTGCCTTACACTGCACTGTTGTGCATACAAAAGGCTTGTTGTAAAACCTTTTGAAGCACCTAAGTTCAGGCAGAGGTCAGGAGACACAAGCTTATGTGCTGCTGGGGAGAAATGAAGAAAAGGGGAAGGTTTTGAGGCACTCTGATGCAGCTTTAAATGCTGCTTTTGGCTTGGCTTTGGGGTCTGTGGTGGCTTCCTCAGGGTATGGATGTCTCCTTTGCGTGGGAAAACCTGAACAGTAAGAACTTTGGGGGAAGGCCACCCAGCTGTACAGGTCGTGCTCTTTGTTTTTCAGTGGTGGGAGCAGAGCAGGTGAAGGCCTACAGCTGCCAGCAGAGTTTGTTAGGTAGCATCACCGAAAATCAGAGAAAGGCTTGGGGAAGGGGAAGAGCTTTGAACTGGCTTTGTACAGAGCTTTCCCAGGCTCACTTCAGGATGGGAAAGAGAATGCCTGAATGAGGTGAAGAATGTGGTTGCTGAGGAAGAGCAGAAACGTGGTGATGCTCAGGAAGAGCACGAGGTGGGGATGAGGGCAAGAGGAAAGCAGTGCTCCATGAATGTGGTAATTCCTGGTCTTCTCTCTTGCAGACATCTGGAACTGCAGTGTTTACTCCCTGATCCCAGCCCTGATGCGCCAGTGAGCAGGGAGGGGCATTGAAAGTCACATCCCTCACGTCCTTCCGGAGCTGTCAGCAGTGTCTTTCCCCTTGGCAGTTCTGTTGTGTCCATCTGTGGTCACTGTGTCCCTTATTTCCCCAGACTGCCACCCTTGGTGCCGCCGGTGCGTGGCCAACCTGCGGGGCGCCGGCAGCGTCTGCCTGCAGTGCCAGAACGCCCGCCACGTGCTCCTGGGGGATCACTGCCTGCCTGACTGCCCGCTGGGGTACCACGCCGAGAACGCTGCCTGCAAACGTGAGTACTCCCTGCAGGTGCCTCCAGGAGCTGCAGGATCCACCTGGATCCTTGTGAGGTGTTCCATGAAAGGGTTCCTGTTGAGCACAGAAGCTTTGTCCAGTGGGCAGGGAGCTAGAGATGTCCTTCCTGGCTCACAACTGGCCAGCACTCTGCTTGCTCCCCGTAGTCTGGCTCTGCTGTCAGACTGTGAGCTCTCTGAGGCAGACAGTGCCACGCTGTCCCGAGCCATGCTGAGGCCTCTGGGACCTCGCCACGAGTACCAGACAGCAGCGTGCTCGTGAGGAGGAGGTGAGGGGGAGTTTTCCTCTTTCTCTCTGGTAAATCCCATCTCCCAAAGGTGGTGGCACAGAGAACAGGATGAGGGCACACTGTGTTCTGTGTAGGGTAGCTACCCTGAGATCACTCCTAGGAAGAGATTAATAACCTCAAACAGAGGCTCTCCATGTGCCCATCACCAGGTCTGCAGTTGGCGTGGTACCAGCACAGATCTGGGATGCTGAGACTTGAAAATACTTTCTGGAGATGTGCTTCGAAGGGCTGGGCAACTTCTGCTGGCAGAAGGCAGAACTCTAGCTGGTAGCAACTTCTCAGGAAGCCTGTGACCTGAGATGGAACATCATCCTGGCTGAGATCTCTCATGGAGACTTGTCTTGCTGCAGTAATGGTCCAAAAGGTGATCACTGGTAGCAGCTTCTAAAACAAAAAGCCCATTTCGTTCAGCCTTTCAGGCTGACACGACAGATGCAGCGCTCCAGCTGCCTGGTGGCGCTGCACTGACAGCACCTTTTATTCTCAAGCCTTCTCTGCCTTCACCTATCCCCAGGTCTCCTCCAGTTCTTGGTGTTGATGTGGTTTCATGTTGCAGTCATTGTCTGAGCTGCTTCATTTTTCTTGGGCTCTTAGAAGGAGGTAGTTGCTTTGCTTGTCGTGTGGCCGACAGAGGCATGCTAAAGGCTGAGCACAGGGTAGTGCAGTTTGTTTTAAGGGGAAGAAACTGAGACAAGAAACTCCCCACGCTAGAGTGAAGATGTAGGTGCTGCTTTTGCAGGAGGGGACATTTCCTGATCCAGTCTGACAACTGGTGGTTGAAGTTTAAAGCTTCTCTCAACCACTCCTGTGTTTATTTCCCTGGAGCTCTGTGTTTATTTCCCTGGTTTTGGCGAGTGAAATCTCAGATAGGTGTGGAACACACTCTGTGCCTCATTTAATTGGAAAGATCCCTGGGAGAGATATTGTGCCTTGCTGGAAATGTAAGCCTGGGGATACCATTTCTTCCCTGTGGTATGAAGGTTTCATTTAAGAGCAGCTCTGCATTATTCAGACCGTGTCACAGCTCACATTCGGTTCTGTGCTGGCTTTGAAGATCTCAGCACAGCGCGACACAGTCGCTTCTCTGATTTCTTTGCCCACTTTCACTCGTGATTAATTTGGCCTTAGAGGTGTAATGATGGCATCAATCTTCAGGTAAAGGCATTATCAAGAAATAAAACAGACTAATAATTTTGTGAGTATGTACCCCCTTTGGAGAAATTAATGGGCAGCACTGGTCTCATCCACTGTGGCATTTTAAATCTCTTCAGCCAGATGAAGAAGCACAATAAGTGGGAGATGAAGAGATGGGAATGGGGAGAGAAACAATAGGAGTGGCATAAAAACATCCCTTTAAAATTGCAGGGAAAGAAAAAGATAGTAAGGTACTTCTTTACTGGAGGCAGTCAGTGGGATTGCTGCCTGTGAACAACTGCAGAAGGATCTTCTGAGTGTCTGGGCAGTGAAGCCAGAGGTTAGACCCTGGTGCTTCAGCCTGAAAAACAGAAGAGCTTAGGAGGGGAGAATGTGATGGGGGCCTGTAAAGTCGTGAGTGAAACAGAGAGAGGGCTGTAGAGACCCACTGTTCTCTCTCTCTGTGGCTTTTTGTGATGGGCAGTGGCTGTGCAACTCCTGCCAAAGGGGCGGGTGTAAACCTTCAGGGAGGTGTGGAGCTGTCAGAACAGCACAGGGATTGCTGTGGGGCGATTCTAAATAGACAAAGCACATCAGGCTCCGGAGGGTCTGACCTGCTAATAGCTGAGAGCAAGCATGAGAGGAAGGCACTGATACATGCCTGCTCTGTCCTTCCTCTTTTCTGACAGACAGGTCTTGGCTGGATCCTCTAGACTTGCTCTGAAGGGGAAGGCAAGGTTGGAGAGAAGAGGAATGGGTAAAAAGGGAGAGGAGAGGAGAGGAGAGGAGAGGAGAGGAGAGGAGAGGAGAGGAGAGGAGAGGAGAGGAGAGGAGAGGAGAGGAGAGGAGAGGAGAGGAGAGGAGAGGAGAGGAGAGGAGAGGAGAGGAGAGGAGAGGAGAGGAGAGGAGAGGAGAGGAGAGGAGAGGAGAGGAGAGGAGAGGAGAGGAGAGGAGAAAGCTAGTCTGCATGGCACACAGAGCACAAATAAACCCATTGAATCCATCTGTCATGAGCTGGGCTGGCTGTGTTTCTGCTCCCGAGCGCTGTGCACCAGTGAGGGCTTAAACTTAGTAGGAACTTCTGGAGCTCAGTATCACCATGCTCAGTCTCTGAGAGTACTTCTGCTGAACCTTGTGAAACTTGCTCAAAGATCTGCTTCTCCTCAAACAGAAACACTTGTTCTTGCTCTCCCTGCAGGGTGTCACCCCTCGTGTAAGACCTGCACCGGCGGGGGTCCCTTTTCCTGCTCCTCCTGCGACTCCAGCCTGGTTCTCTCCCACACCAGCACGTGTGTGCCCGCCTGTTCCCCAGGGTACTACAGGGATGACAGGAGGATCTGCCAACGTGAGTGTCTCTCTCCAAGCCATTTCTCCTTTCCACAGTGAATGCACCGACATGTCTTTTCCTGTTCCTTTGGTTAGCGTTGCTCCTGCCAGGAAAAGAAGGATTTCAAGTGCCTAAAAACTCAATGTGAGTTGACAGAGGTGATTAGCTGCCTTAGAAACAGAGCCTCCAGCGTGGCTTAGGTTTGAACACAGTTGCAGTTTTGTTATTGATGTCAAAGACAAGAGGCTTTGGGTTCTGTGGTAAAAATCTGCAGCAGTTTGTGTCGACTTCCTTGTTAAGGTGTCTGGGTGGTACACAGAGAAGTGGCCAAAAGTACTGGTGGATTCTGGGCTTGGTGAAAACTTGACAAGTTTAGACCAGTTGGAATCAATTCTTCCTTGGGCAGACCCCCTCCCCACTGCACTACCTGCCAGTACCTGCCCTGGAAGCTGGCTGAAGACTGTAGCATTTATGCTGCATTTTTCTCCATGGGAAACCTCAGTAGAAACAAGGTGCAGCTGACTTGAGCTGTGATATTTTGACCTCCTAATGATCTGATGCCATTGATCAGGTATTATGTCCAGTAATGTTCTATCCTACTCCAGCTGTCCCCTGCAGATCTCTCAGGGACTCTCTTTTCCTTTATTATTCTGTGTTCACTCTGGCCCTGGCATCACTTGGGTTATTCCTCACATAATTATTGGGCTTGATGTTCCAAACTGCAAAATCATATCACCCAGAGACTTGAAAAAATATGAAAAAAAAACCCTGCTTGAATTGACCCACTCACCTGAAAATGAGTGAGTGCTGAAGTGGTTTGGTTGTTGGGAACCTAAACACTCAGAGTTGTTAAGTCCCTAATTTCAGTGCCCCTGGTTTATGATGAAATAACTCTGTTGCACTGCACTGAGTGTAGATACCAGTGTCATCCTGCCTGCATCCAATTTCTGTAGCAGAAACAGAGACATCTTGCACCAGTTCAAGGAAATAGGTGGGAGACTTTGCACAGCTCTTCCACTGACAGGAAAAAAAGGCTATTCAATAACAATGAAAAAAGGAAAGTAATAAAAAAGCTGAATTTAAAAAGAAAAGGAATCATGGGATTCTCACTGTCCTGGCTGATTTTCTACGAGCTGTACAGGATACTCACTGTTCTCTCCTGCAGTGTGGATTATCTTCTTGCTGACCACACCAGAATACCTCCCTTCCCAATTGAAATGCCCTTTTCTAATGAGAACTTCCCTGTTGATAGCTCCTTGCTCAGGACCTCATGGTTGAAGTGGAGTGTTCCCGAGGACTCTGCTCTTCCTGAGTTTGATTCATTAGCTGCAATGCAAATAGATTTTTGCAAGCAAATTCAACTACTCTAATCTCCTTACTGGCAATGGCTTTCTAAGAGGTGCAGGTAATCCTTGTGACAGGAGGTTCAAGCCAGAGTGTGTTAGTGCACTGGATTTTTGTCATTCCAAGTGTCACTTGTGCCTTTTCAAGTGAAGTACTGCTGATAAGCCATGTGGATATAAACTGCCCAGGCTGCTGGAAAACCACCACTCAGGGGTAGTGAAAATTGTTTAAACAGAGGCTGGCTGTTAGGCTGAGGAAACCTGGTCTCTCTTCAGCATTTATTTGAGTGGCATTGCACTTCTGAGGAACTTGGGTTTGGAATGAAGTTCAGAGAGATGCTGAGTGCATGCAGGGACTCTCAGGGAGATTTCTAAACTCAGTGAGTTACTGGCCAAGGAACAGTGCAAAGCTTAGCAAGCTCTTTGTGGGTTTAGAAATGCAGATATGGAGTCATGCTGATAAAACAAGCAGGCAGGATTGCTTTCCAGTACAGTTTTTGCTTACTGTTCTGGCACAGCTCCACGGGTAACCTGGTTTCTGTGGATTCAGGCCTCGTGTGGAGTGTTTTACCATACTCCTAATCGCTGGCTTTTCGTAGCACTTGCAAAGAGTAATTTTTCCATGTAGGGTTCTTGAGTGAAATCAGGCTGGTACCAGAGCACATAAAAACAGCTCCTAGATTCTGCAGGTAAACATTTGGTTAGAAATTCCTTTGTACCTCAGTAAAATTCAGACCTTCTGGGGCATTTTTCAGGTGAGCTAAAACCAGTGAGTGTTTCGAAGGGCACTGGGTTCTCGCTTCGATGAGAGTAACGTGGGTGTTTTCACATTGACTTCGGTGTTTTGAGGTTCTGTTGTTATAAAAGTCTGTCTTGAACTAAAAGCAAATTGAAGTGGACTTCCACAATTAGCATATCACTAAATTAGCATTCCACAATTAGCATATCACCAACATGTTACCACATGTTACCGTCTAAGAGGGGAGTTGAAATATTCTGAACCTCTGGACTTTGATCCTAGATTCAGTAAATCCCTGAATTATTTTTTTTCCTGGCATCTTTATTTGCTCCCTACATGTCTGAAATTTCTGACTGTGTGCAAATAAAAAGGTGGAAGCATGAAGTGAAATGAAATGGGCCTTAGGTCCCACCAGGGTTTGCTGACTGCATTGCAGCAGTGTGCTGTGGTCTCCAGATTTGTGTGTTCAGAAGTCTGGAATCCTATGAAATGCAGCTTGCTTGAAGAAAATAAGAAAACCAGGGACAGGGAAAGCTCTTATTCAGGGGTTTCAATCAAAGATCAGTGTTTCACCCTGACCTCTCCAGAGGAGAGTAGGAAGTAGTGTGAGGAGACCTAACAGCCTGTTCCAAGTGGAAGGAGGCTTTTTAGGTTTTGGAGACTGTGAAAAGGAACCTAAGGAGCAAAAACTCTGATGTCTCCACAGGTGTCTCCCAAAGAGGACGAGAGGAGGAGCAAGTCTACAGGATAATACCATTTTCACTGTACAGTTGAGTGCTGCATCAGTCATTACAGTTATGTTCTTTGTCTTTCTGCAGCTTGCAGCAGCCAGTGCCTGAGCTGTGAGTCGGCCGCCGGCTGTACGTCCTGCAGAGATCCAGCGAAAGTCCTGTTGTTTGGGGAATGCCAGGACGAAAGCTGTGCTCAGCAGTATTATCTGGATTTTTCCAGCAAGACTTGCAGAGGTGAAAAATACATTGCTGGTTTAGTGAAAAAAAAAAAGGGGGAAAACAAAAGCCAGTGTCCTGGTGAAGAACCCGTTGCACTGCGCCATGGTCCGCGCGGGCGGCCTGCTTCACAGCGTGTGTGTGAGGGGCAGCGGCTCAGTGACAGCCTGCTTGCAAGGCTTTACAGTTGTTTCTCTTTTGCAGCAGTCTGCTGTCACACACTTCAGCAGCACATGCTTTCCCTTTCAGTGACACAAGGTGACTGCAAATCCTTCTCCTGTAAATGATTTAGTAAGTGAGCCAGCAAACTTTTCAAGGGTAAGGTCCAGCAATTCATTTAGTCACAGGTCAGCTGAATAAAGAGCGAGCTTACCAGGCTCAATCTTTTTTAGGGTGCTTATAGGTGCCTTGTGTACTTACCTGCTTCTCTCTGTCTCATTTAAATACTGCATCACTGGATGACTGCAGAAGCAGCAGTCTGGAGTGGCTGAAAAGACACACGACTTGAAAGGTTTCCAGAACTCCTGAGGAGAGTGTTCCATAGTGGAAACCAGTGATGATAATGTGGCTTTATTGCCTCTGACAGCACTAAGAGCAGGACAGAAGACAAATGACTTGTTGTTTGGTGTTTTTTTCTAGCTGGCTCTCTCAGTACCTGAACCTAGCTTGACTTGAGTCCCATCTGTCCTCTCAACATTGTGGTTCCTCAGAGAGGTGGCATGGTCTGGTCTTTAGGGGGTTGGAACGAGGCAGGACTCTTGTCCTGGCTTTGTCTTGGACATGCTGTGTGGACTGGAGGAGTTAAGCTCACCTCAGTCCTTGTTTCCCCTCTCTTGCTCTTGCCCCTTTGTCTGTCTCATCACCCAAGTGTGTCTGTTCTAAATTGCTGATGCAGACCCTCTGAGTGCCACCAAAACCCCACAGCACTTTTGGCAGCCTGAGTAGTCCTTGTGCACGTGAGCACACTTGAGACTGAAGACTGGAGTGGGGATAGAACAAGGGCGTGTGAAGGCAGATCTGATCCCACCTGGATCAGGTGTGCTTCTGGCCAGCAGACTTCTCAGAGGGACATTTGGACTGTGATGGACAACAATTTCTTTTTGTTCAGAGCCATTTGGAAGCACGAGGTGGATGAAGTAGGGTGGGCAATTGCTAATAAGCAACAAACTCGGTTTTGGCAGAAAGGAGCATTGCTACTTATGGGATAAAGTCAGTCTTCATGGGCAACAACACTGTGCCCCTGTTAGGGGGTCTGAATGCTCAACGAGAGCCAAGCCTGCTCAAAATGACATGCTTAAAACAAGTCCAAGGTGGGAAAAAACCTCCACAAACATATCTTGAGCTGTAATAGTCACTTGGCACAAATCATGCTTTCTGGTTTTTTAGTATCTAACAGTTTTTCCTGTGCTCTTTGCTCCTAGGGCTTGTGTTCCCATAGCTTGCAGACCCCAGGTGCTAGGCACTTGGGTGGGCTGAGCACCCCAGCAAGGGCTGCCCTGCATTGGCTTCTTTCCCTTCCAGAGTGTGACTGGAGCTGCAATGCCTGCAAAGGTCCCCAGAGCACAGACTGCCTGCAGTGTATGGAGGGCTACCTTCTCCACGAAGGGGCTTGTGTGGAGCAGTGCCCTGCAGCCTTCTACAAGGAATCAGACAGATGCCAGAGTGAGTTCTTCCTGAGCATTACTTCTAATGGCTGCTGCCAGCTTGTTTCCCTGCTTGTCTTCAGTTGAAGGCACGTTCCACCGCAGAGCCCTCGCTGCTCTCCAGCACACGTGCAGCAGAGCCGCGGTTCCTGCCGGGGGTCACAGCACAGCACAGGAGGCAGCTGGAAGCGATGCTGAGCTGAACTCTGTGCATGTGACTTTCAGGGTGTGACCCACACTGCCTTCAGTGTCACCTACCAGATGAGTGCAGCCTTTGCCAAGCCCCGTTTTTCCTCTTGGGTGCTCGCTGTGTTCACTCGTGCGGGAGGCGATATTACGCAGACAGTGCGCAGCGGAAGTGCACAGGTGAGCAGGGCGGTGGAGAGGGACCAGGGCTGTGGTCTGTGTTCTGTACACTGCTTCTTCTCTGCAAGGCTGGGCTGAGGAGAAGTGCTTAGGTGCAGTCACCTGGGAATGAGCTAACAGGATCTGTCTGCATTCAGAGGTGCCCAGTTCAGGAGGAACGAGATCCAGTGTAGGTGGCTGCTGGTGTGTGTGTAGAAAAGCAGGCATTAAAACCGCATTTTTAGAAAAGTTGCAGTTCTGTTTTTGCTTTACAAGCTGTAAGTGTGGCCTTGAGTGTCTATTTGGAGGGGTTTTCTTTCAGGTTGGTATAACAGTTACTTAAAACCATGTTTCTTCCATGTGGAAGATCATCTCAGGTCTGTGTAGTCAGTGGGAAGCTCGAGTGAGGGACGAACTGCTTCACAACTCGTTCATCTCAGCTCTTTGCCCCTGGGTTCTGATTGCTTGTGCTGGGTGTCAGCCACAGCGTTTCTGTGTGCCCCGGGGCCAGCTCTGTGCACCAGCAGCTGCACTGGTTTTGCAGTGTCTCAGTGGGGTTGTGCTTTCCATCCCATTCAGCTTGTCCTCCCGGCTGCTTGGAGTGTGATGGGGACAGCCTGTGCCACCTCTGTGACAGCACCACGTTTCTGAAGAACAAGATGTGTGTTTCTACCTGTGGCCAGGGTTTCTATGGCAATGTGTGGACCAGAGAGTGTGAAGGAGGTGAGTCTCTCTCATGACAAGGCAATGGAGCTGGCAGACTTTCAGCAGATTTTGAGGCCAGAAGTAGTGTTATTCAGTGGCATTTTTGGAATTCAGTTTTGTATCGACTGTTGAAAGTTGGCAGCTACTTTTCTACAACTGTTTTGCTTCATAAAGTGTGCATGTATGTGTTTGTTTCAGTTTAAGAAATTACCTGGTGAGGTATGGAGGCATGTCCTTCCAATCACAGCATCATTTATCATCAGTGTAAAACAAGTGAAGAAATATCTTGGGGGAAATCCCTCACTAAATCAGCTATAGTACTTACTTGTCTTGTCTTTGTTCTGAATGAAGATTTACTAGTCCATCTGCAGGGCAGGCCAGTGTGAGCTGGCTTTGAGGCTTGTGATGGGGAGCTCAGGGTGGGAAGCAACTTGCTCAAGCCTCTCAGAATCATGGTGGGGATGGGGGTGGATTGCCCTTCTTCCTGAGATGGTGCTGTCCACGTTGGCCAGTGAAGAGCAGGGCGTTGTCAGGGTCTGGTCTGTTACCCAGAGGCTGACAGTGACAGGCCAGAGGCTGACAGTGACAGGCCAGAGGCTGACACAGCCCGTGCTGTGGAGTCACTCACTCACACCTTTCTCTTCTTTCTTTGTAGCTGGCAGGCGTCCCTCGAGCTTCCATGTGAACAGCAGCCTCACAGTAGGAATTGGTGGAGTGAAGCCCCTAGATGTGTCCTTGCTGGGCGTGTGTGATCTGGAGGGTGACAGGGGACAGCTCCTGTTCCACATTGCCCGCCCTCCCTCCAACGGCAGGCTGGTGGCCGTGGGGAACAGGCGGGAGGTGCCGCTGAGCACGGGCGACCGCTTCAGCTGCGAGGACGTGAAGGAGAAGAGAGTGCGCTTTGTGCACAGCAAAGAGGAACCCAGGTGACTGTGCTGAAACTTTGCAGAGCCTTCTTGCCTTGAAAAACTTGACCTGTCTTGAGAACAGGTATTTCCTTGTTCCTTGGAACCATTCTTACAGTGGGGCACACTTCTCACTGCTGCTAAATACACGACCCCTGTGCTTACACTGTGCCATCGGACAAGCGGTGGTGCAAAACTTCTCTGTTTGCAGTGTAAGAGGTCACTGTGCTCCAGCTACCAACCTGGTTGTGCTTTGGGGGTACAGGAGTCTGTCTCATCTTTGGGGTGATCTGCTGTGGGTTTAGAACTGGTATATTAGTCTGGTTCTGCCAACCAGTTCTTGCTCCTGTCAGGAAGGTGCTCAGACTCTGTCACCACTACGCTCTGCAGCACAATCTGCATTCAGCCCTTACATCCTTGCCTGCAGTACAGGCTCTGTTAGTGTCCTGGGATAATTAGTGGTGATTAGTGGCTGGCAGTGCTCACCCTGCAAGCATGCTGCAAGGAAGCAGATTTCTCCTGCTGCTGGGCAGTAAGCCAGTCATCCTGCCACATTTCACACTCGATTTACATCCCCATGCAGCCGTGGGACTGCAGTGCTCTCAGTGGAGTTGCTCTGAGTGTCTGCCTGGGTATGTTAGGGTGTTCTGTGATCCACTGCTTTCAGGAAGACTTTCAGAGTGTCCTTCTGATGCCAGGGGTTAGCTCATGTTCACCAGGCCTCAGGGATGTGTTTCTGTGTCATGCTCTTTATGTTGTCTGCCTGGTAGTCACAGGGAAATGTCAGGATCTCCTCTTGAGGAACAGAGCTCCTTTATGTTCCAGGTTATGGCATTATTGAGAAGTGAATGGGAAGCAGAAATGCTCAAAAGTGGGAGCTTCTGTTCCAGAGCCAGAGAAGTGACATTTTTCTTCAGCAATGAATAACTGACATTTAGAATTGGTACTTTATCCTGGAGATGCCATCCTGTGTGGGTAACATTAGCTAAAGGGAAATGAGGGTATGTTATTACATAGTTAAAGGTATTTTATTGCATGTTGTGACTGTTGTGAATCTTCAGGGAAAAATACTATAAAAACATAATTGAAAAAACTTGAGCTGGAGCTTCTGTCTCTAAGTTAGTAATTTTTACTGAATATGTAATATCTGTATCATTATTGAGGCCTGCAAGGACACTCAATTAATTGATGTTATCCTGTGTTTTGGCTTGCTGGGGATTTGTTTAGGAAAGGACAGTTTTCCTTGAGGGTCAGCGATCAACAGTTCTTCTCCCATCCCGAGGTGATCGACATTCAAGCATTTTCCACGCAGGTAAGGTGACAAAGCTCAGAAGCCACCGCCAGTTTTGTACCATTTGCAGCCCTGGGTTCCTGCAGTGGTAACAAAGGAGCTGGGCAGAACTTGAGCTTGAGTCAGGCACATTGCACTCAACTCTCACTTAGCTGAGAGGCAGCCAAGAGCCACAGGGGAGAACGGGACTTGGGGTAAGTGGCTGAAGAAGCTGGCCCAGGTAATTTTGCTTGTGTTGGGAACTGTAGATGTGCAGTCACAGAGCAATTATCAGTGAGGGCTAATGAGTCCTGACTGTTTAAATTATTCTTTGGATCCATGGATGGTCTGGTTCAGTCTCTGGCTGCAGGGCAATTGAACCATGATTGATCCCGATGGTAGGGATGCTTGGACAGTCAGGAGCATTTACTGAAACGTTCTGTTCTAAGGCAGTTGGGAATTAAATCAGCATGAGCTATTTAAAGTGTGTCTGAAACTGCTCACCACCTCTAGGCAAGTCCATGGCAGTCAGATGTCCACCTCTCTCCTGTTATTGTTACTGAAAGTCTGTAGCATGGTGTCGTGGAGAGGCCTTGCCCAGGGGATGGCACACAGGCAGTAGGTTTGTGATGCCTTCTCTAAGGGCTGGGCCTCTAAAAGGCAAGGTGTGTGCAAGGTACCCATCAGGGGACAGGGCACAGCATTGCAGAGAGGAGGAGTTGTTCAAGCCCAGCCTTGTTGCGTGTGCCAGGCTCGCTCTGTCCTCACATACATGTGTGATACCATCACATATATGTGTGTCACACCATCCCATCCCTCCGGAGAGGCTTGGATTCCCTCTCAGGCTACAGGTGTTCCTCTGATGCTGCTGCCAGGTCCAGGTTTCCAAGGAGGCTTTGCATCTGGCACTGAGCTTTTTCCCTCATCAAGCTGTCTGGTTGAAAGCTCTATCAGATCCCTTGGCTTGAACTGGAGTTGTTGTGGCTACTTGGCACGTTCTGGTGGTGCCAAGAGACTTCAAAGTGCAGATGAGAGCCTGCTGCTCTTCAGGCCCCTTTCCATCCCCAGAGGGCACTGAACTGCTGATGGAGCTGTAACTGGCAATCTGCTGGCCTCTTTCCTCCCTGAGTGCCACCTCCTTCCTGCCTGCCAGCCCGACTCAGCATCCCTCCTCACAAGGAGTAACTTGAGGAATGAACTCTTTAAATGCTTGCAGCAGTGGGTGTGTTTGTGTCTGGAGGTGTGGGTGCTGTTCTGTGCCTCGTGCTGAGCGTTGTGGGAGTGTGGCCAGCAGCTCCAAAACACGGCGTGCTGCTGACGTGCTCCCTGCACGCCGTGCTGGGGGCTGCCCAGGCTCTCCAGTTTCATGCACCGAGTGTTCCTTACAGGAGGCCATGCACAGAATCATTTTGGTTGGAAAAGACCTCTGAGATCATCAAGTCCAACTGTAAAGCCAATAGTGCCAAGTGCACCACTAAACAATGTCCCGAAGCACCACGTCTACACGTCTTTTAAACACCGAGGTGCATCATTTCTGTGGTTCTCTGACAGTCCTGAGGCTTTGCACTGCTTCCTTCTGTTCCAGCTTGGGGTCCCAGAGAGGTGGTAGTTTCAGGGTTGGGAATTACAATTTTTTTTAAGTGTACTTTGTCACTTTTAACCATTGTATTCCATATTAGGCATTCCATAACTCTGGAAATGAGAAGTGTCCCAGTTTGTCCTCTAGTGTAAGACAGTCTGTGGATTTTGATCCTGTGGCGTGTGTATGGATTCTGGCTGATGCCCAGATCTTTAATCTCTGGGTTGCCTTGGTAGGACACTGGCCTCAGTCAGAGCAGCAGGCACTGCCCCAGAATGCATCAGTGAGGTTTAATAATAGGAGTTGTGTCTGCTGGTCCATAATAACCCCTGGTAAGTTGTACACAGGTGAGATGGCAGCAGTTAGCTCTCTGCTGGGTGTTCCCAGGGCTTTGACTTTGTCACTGTGGGATCACCTCCCTCCCGAGGCAGGCTGTTACTGGTGGCAACTGGTGTTTATTGGGATCAATAGAGACTGTGGATTTAAACTGTCTTGATGACAAAGAACCTAATTGAAACCAGCAGAAATGTGCACTTGAGCTGATCTTTGTTCTAGGGTGAATAAGGCTGTGTGGAGTCCTTGCAAATAAACAAATAGTTGTGCTGACAACACCCAGTTTTGCTGTCTCTGAGATGGGCTTTATCAGCTCGAGACAAGCCAAAGCACATCCTTCAGTGTCAGTTGATTGACTCATTTCTACGTGGAAGCATTAATTCAAGCTTCTGCCTCTCAGTTTGGTCACTGCTGTTGGTGCCTTGTTTAGGTATTTCTCCCTCTCCTGGCATTCTCCCTCCCTTCCTTTTCCCCCTCTCTGCGGCTCATGTTAAAGAGAGAACTTGGGCACGCAGGTTGTGTGGGGTCTCGTTCTCAAGCATCAGTGCCCTGAAAGACGTCTCAGGTAGGGAAGCTGTAGGTTATTCACAAGGAGAACGTGGTGTCTCTCCATCCCTGACCCACCCTGAGCTGGTTATTCACAGACTTGAATCTCCAGCATCTGAGGTGCCTGCATTCCAGCTGGGCCTGGGGACGTGCATGTAACATGTAGGCCTCCCAGAACAGGTGGGATCCGTGTTTCCATGGATGGTGATAAGGCAGAGCTGTGTCTCTTGTCCCTGCAGACAGCAAAGGGACTACAGGCTCTGGCTGATAACTAAATTGCTTTCTGTAGAAATGTCCTAAGTTTGGGTTTGTTTGGTTTTTTCTTCCTAAGCTTGCTGTGGCATGAGAATCTTCTTGTGGTGTGTCTAAGTCAGTGTAAGTTGCTAGGGATTCTTAGAGCTGCCTGCTGGGGGAGAAGGTGTGGAGAGCGGTTCTCTGCTGCTCAGAAACAGGATTTCTCCAGGGATGAAGTTAACTTCTCTCCCTCCCCCCACACTTTTCATTCCAGACTTTGATCACGATCAGATTGCTCAGGTTTAGCAGATACCCAAGAGCTCTTTTTGTGTTCCAGGCCCCGTATGTGTTCAGAAACGAGGTCCTGCTCGTCCACAGAGGGAAGGTGGGAGCGATAACGGAGCTAGTGCTTGGTGTGAGGGACAGTGACAACCCTCAGGACGTTGTGCTGGTGGTTTTAGAGCCGCCACAGCACGGGAGACTGATCCAACCCCCCGGGGACTCCGCTGCTGCACTGAACGAGTTCCGGCTGCAGGACCTGGCCGGCGGCCGGCTGCGGTACGCTCACGACGGCTCTGACACCCGGGATGACGCGGTTCTCTTGCAAGTGAACGATGGGTACCACTTCCAGAACATCCTGTTCCACGTAAAGATCTCTCCCAAGGTATGTGCTGTGACACCAGCCCTCGCAGGCAGGTCGGGAGTCTGGAGGGAGCAGTGTCACTCTGTCCCTGAGGTGTCACTGACCCTGCGTCATCGACAGGCTGTGGTCAGAGACGGGAGGAGGTGATGGACTGATTGAGTTGTGGAGGTCACCTCAATTTCTGATTAGCAACAGGAGTGATCTAGCTTTGACAATTCAAAGTCCATAGTTAGTAGACAAAGAGATTTTGTGGAATTGCAGGTGAGAGTTTTGCACTGCTCAGGGCAATGACTTAGAGAATGGCCAGATGGCAGGGAGAGAGGGCTGATGAGATGGGCAAACCAGTGGGTGGGCTGATGGGAGTGTGGTGGGAGACACCAAAGAACCACCCATGCACTAAACAACTTGGCTAGTAAGGCTGCTGCTGAGTTATTGGCCTCCTGGAATGAGAGCAGCCCTGCCTGTGGTTTCTTTACCCAGATCACTTACGCAGCCCTAAGGAGCCTGTGTAAGGTCAGAGGGGCTGGGAAAATGCTTGGCCACCACTGTGTGGAGCATGTTGGCCTCCCCGGGCTCTCTGGAAGCACTTTTCCTGTGCTGTGATTCCATTCCCATGGCTTGCCAACTGTGTGCTCAGGTATTGGTTAATAGACAAAAAAATCAGTCAATCTAATGTGATTCCAGCTGTTTTGCTGACTGCAGGGTGAGCTCTCAGATCAGACAACAGCTTTTTTAATATATTTTTAAAAGGTTACCAAGCAAAAAGAGCTGTCTTGTGAATCTGTCCTTGTTAACAAGCAGGACTGCAGCATCCAAGCTGTGGGGAAACGGTGTTACCCAACGCCAGACTGGCTGGATGTGGCCAGTGAAGGGACATTTGTTACCCAAAAGCCAAGGGGTTCCATGTTCATAGCAAAGCCACAACCTTGTGTTTAATTAACAGTCACTGAAAAATACTTTCTGTTCAAACAGTGCCTTTTGCTTGTCATTCTTTGAAGTGTGTTGAGTCTCTCTTTTCTGTCCTTACACAATAAATCCAGGGACATTTCTGACCTTTTCCCTTTGTTTCCTGTTTCAGAGTTGTGCTTTACTAGGCCAGCATGTGGCTTTGGGGCAGTAGTTCCTACATGAAATTTATACACGTGCTTTCTGAGGGTTAAAGTGCTTCTTTTCAAGCAAAGGATGGAAAACTGTCATAGTTAATGTTTCTGCCCAAATTCATCATTAGCATTTGCATACACCTAAGTTCAGTTTTCCCCATCTCATAGAAGAGCCCGAGGTTGGTCTTGAGCCTGGGTGTGCTGGTGATGGAGAGGTGATAACAGTGACAAACGTGTATGAAGGCAGTGGAGGTGCCACAGAGAGCTGCTTCTGAACGAGTAAGAAGCTGCTGTTCTGCAAGTACCCTTGGAGGGTGTTTATTTTTAGGAATAAAATGAAGAGACACAAGAGAAGGTGGATCCACTCAGACCAGTGTAGCAGACCAGACACTTTCTTTCAAGGTTGATAGCAGTGAGTTTCCCACTGTGCTGTGGAGATCAGTTCTGTCAGGACATGTCCAACGTCCAGCAGAGAGAGAGTGGGAAAAGAGGAAATGATGGAGGAGCCTGAGGTCAGGAAGGTTTAGGGTTAGTGATGGGAACTTAGAAACATGGGAGGACAAGGTGAGTTCTGCAGGGTGAGCCCTGGGCCTGAGGGGTGTGGGTGAAGGATGCCCAACATGCCTTGATGCAGACAGCCAGGGCACATAGGGAACTCCAAAATACTTCGCTTGATCCTTGTTGCTCGACAGTGTGTTCCCATCGGTGCAGCGTTGCTGACCTTCAGTTAAGCCTTTTTCTGCTGTCCCCCTGTGTGCAGAATGCCAGAAGCCCCCAGCTGGTGACAGATGCGTTGGTCTGGGTGCCCCAGGGAGGCATGCTGCAGATCTCCAAGGCAATCCTGCACGCCGAGCTGCCCGGTGCCCGCGACTCTGAGATAACCTACACCATCGCCAAGGGCCAGCCGCGACATGGTAAGTGTCTTTGGAGTTGTGTTGTCCAAAAGCAGCTCCAGGATGTGCATTTTCACCCCACATGCCCCAAGGTGTCCATCCACTAAATACAGTCCAGGGCTCTTCAGTGGGAAAGGATGTTCTTCACAGACCGATGGGAATGTGATTCCTCCATGGCATTTTGCCCACAAAAATACCATTTGTGGGACTATTTCCTTTTGATACTCTGCTGAGTAAGTGCTGCTCACCTCATCTTCTTCCAGTTCAAATGGGTGTGCAAAGCAATGAGGGGCTGTTGTCCTGCCAGGCAATCTGAACTTGTGCAACCCTGTTTCTCTAGTGGCAGTGAAATTCCGGCGGATTTACAGCCTTGTAAGAGCAGAACCTTAACTCGCTGCCAAAAGATAATGTTCTACAGTGATCATGGCTGGTGTGAGGGGAGCAGAGAGGAATATCTGCCTCTAGAAACTGCTGAGCACAAGTTTACCTTAAAGAACTGGAGAACTCCCTAAATTCCAGTGTATTTTATTTCATTTCTACTAAAGGAAGGGGTTATTGAGTCAGACAGATATTGGTGACGTCTGTGTATAGTTCTTGTCTCCACATTCCTTTTGAGAGGCTCTGATCTCCTCTCTCAGAGCAGTGTCTTCCACAAGCAACCCCACACGTAGGACTGCAGCTCATAGGGTGTGTTCTGGACCCAGGCCAAGGAGGAGTGGGGAGGGTACTGGGATTCGTGGCTGAGACACAAACTGAGAGGAACTGGATGGAAAAGAGAAGGTGTCCTGTGTGGAGGGAGAGGAAATACGGACAGAAAATAAAAATGTTGTTTTCCCATTCAGCATCACCATTTTCTTCACTAAAATAATTTCTGTTAAATAATATATTTTGCACTTTTATGAAATGCTGTAATTGCTTTTAATTTAATGAGCCAGATGAAATTAGAGGATGCCTTTAGCAACAGCGGTGCTGGCGTTTTGCCTTTGGCTGTAAGGACAGGCTGGTTCCATAACAGCACCTGATGGAAACATAGATTGTGTTATTGTTGCAATTTAGCAGAGAAGCAATTAATTAGTATTCCCCCTTTAGTTTTCTGCAGGTGAAGGACTCTCTTCTCATTTTTAATAACCATTTACATGAAAAGAATAATTTTTCCCTGAGGAGCTTGTCTCCTGCTGCCTAACTCTTACCCAAATTTATAATCCTGTATTTGTATCACCGTAATTATCTCTACTGTAATTAATTGCAATAACACAAATGAGTTTGTGGCTGCAGGTGAGGAATAAGCAGTAGAAATCTTCAAAATTTTATCTAAATATTATTTCACAGAAAAGGAGGGAAAAAAGAAAAACAGAAATGTAGAAACTGGGTCCTGAATCAGGCAGGGCTTGGCTGCCTATGTTAGCATTTGACTATTGGAAAGGATATCAATACCTGTAAAATAAAATGTGATTTGATTTGTAGATACCAAAGAGAGCCGCTGTAGAATTAGCTACTTCATTTCTATCGCACGAGTGCATGGACAAGGGAGGCCTCTTGCCCCTTATTTCACAACTCTGAAACCAAACAAAAGGGATGGAATTGGGGAGGGAAGATTTCTGTCCAGCTGCCCCCCTTCTGCAGGGCTTGGTTTGGTTCTGCAGGGCGCTGGAGAGCGCTTGGTCTTTCTGAGGGTCTCTGTGCTGGACCTCGTGTTTGTCCCTGGAAACAGAACCAGCGTCTTCCCTGGCTCACGGGATGCCTCAGCACAGCTCTGCTGTGTGCAAAACCCCTCATTTCTGTGTGAGCAGGTGCTGTTGTACCAAAGCTGCTCCATGTGGCATGGATTCTTAGAGGGTGACATTTCTAAAGCCGATGAGAAGCGATGCAGGTGTCCACTCTTCCTCAAAGGAACGAGACTGCGGTGCCCGAATCCTGTAGACAGCTCTGGGAACTGCGGCTCTGCAGTCTCCATGTATGTCAGTAACTCACCTGAGCGTGCAGAGCTGTGCATTTGTGTGGGTAACCTGGCAGCAGGTGCTTTTCTGCTGAAAAAAACCCCAAACCATGTTTCAAATGAAATGGTGATCGGAAACGGTGAGTGAACATCAGAGAGTTGTTCCTGCTGATCGTCTTAAATACTGGTTTATAAGAAGACTCGCAGATGTGCACCTTGCTTAGAGCAGCTGCATGTTCTACTTGTCTCCTCCCTCACTTTGGGAGGGATGAACAGCTTGCAGGCCCTGCCTCCTCTGGGTACGTGGTTAGCATCTTCAGAAAACACGTGAAGATGAAGGTGGTGAACTCCCATCAGCAGAAGCAGAAGATGGGGAATGTAATTGGGGCACTGATAAGGGAATATCAGCCTAGGGTTTGATGCAAGTGTGATATTTCAGCTTGCTGAATTATTATTTTATTACTCCACCTGTTTGAGGGTGGTTTTGGGAAATCAGTTGGGAGAGCTTATGATGAGTATTTTGCATAACAGAATGATTAATGCTGTGAGGAGAGTTGAAGTGATGTGTGTTGTACATGGCTTCTGAATTAGTGAGGGACACTTTCAAAGGGTAGAAAAGCACAATGTCCATCCAACAAGTGACTTAAAGAGCAGCTAAATTGTATATAGTCAAGAATAGTAAAGACAGGGGAAATGTATAATTTTTTCAGAGATTGTGTGTTAACACCAAAACAAGTAAGTTACCCTGTGAAATAGAAAGTGATGCCATTTGTGTCAGTGCTATAGCTCTGTGTCGGGTTTTAATCTTGTTTCTGTGCGCAGTTAGGAAAAATGTTCACATTGGTGAAATTGATGGCCAAGGTTTTGACCCCCTTCTCTTGGTGGGTAGCACGTGGCCTTTTGAGTAAATGGATTAAAGTCTGTTGGACATGAGTAGTGACATCAAAATCCAGCCCCTACCGGCACGTGTGAGGAAAGCTGATAACCAGCGGGACTGGCCCCATCCTGATCTGCTCTGTCGGATCTGCAGTGAAGCCAGGGATGTTTCAGTCCAGCTGAGAATCTGTTTCTCCTACAAAAGTCAGAAATAAGCTGGGTATTGGAGATACAAGAGCTACCTAGTCTTTGAAGTAAGAGCTACAGACCAGGGCGTACAGACTTCTATACAGCCTGTGATGCAGAGGTCCTTTACTAGACCTGTTCAAGGGCTGGTTTGCAGTTGAAGAACTCTGTTCAGAGAAGTGGGTTGAGTGTGCTTTTTGGCATAACAAGTCCCCAGAAGAGGTAGAAAAGAGCTGACCTTGACAGCATTAGTGCTCTGTGTTCTGATAGTGAAGTTGTACCCTCGAGGGGGAGGGCTAGTCTGCTGCAATGCTCTTTAACCCTGACTGTGTCTCGCTTCTCTCTTGTCCCTTCAGAGGAGCTCCAGAAAGTGAGGCACGTCCCTGGCCTCTGCTTTTCCTGCTCAGTTTATCAAATGGGCACATTTAGATGTTGACCTGGGCTGGGCACTAGGCAGACTGATGTTTAGGGAGTTGAAAGTTGCAGATCCTGCTCTTCACTTGATTGTGTATTTCTTCTGCGTACCTGCGTGAGTTACGTGATCTGCCCTTTGCCAAAACAGGAGATAGAATTTCCCTGTGTTGGTGAGATGTTGTGAGGTCCATTGGTGGTTTTTAGGGGCTCTGCTGCTATTTCTGCTAGTCACACTAGATGGGAAAATGCCGAGACTGGGTGGACATTTGTCTCTGTTGCTGGTTAGTTGGTGCGAAGGCATCGGTTCCTCCTTGTTTTCTGCCACGTTGTGCCCTGACTGTTCATCTTTGATTTTCCCAGGTGAAGTGGTGCTTCTGGTCGCAATGCCAGCACATGGCCCAGCAGGTGGCCCAGCAGATGGCCCAGCAGATGGCCCAGCAGGTGGCCCAGCAGGTGGCCCAGCAGATGGCCCAGCAGGCTCGTGGCAGCGTTTGCCCGACGGCAGAGCAGCCTCGCCTACAGCCTCTTTTACCCAGCAGGACATCAACGAAGGCATTGTGTGGTACAGGCACTCTGGGTCTGAAGTAGAGAGTGACTCCTTCCAGTTCCAGGTACTCCTCATCATATCCATGGAGGGGTTGCACAGCAGTGCTGATGGCATTGTGCTCTGATGTTTCTCAGCCTGCCATTCCCTGTGTCTTGTGACCCAAAGTTTTAGCAGACACACAAGCATCAGTACAGGCATGCACACAATACCATGTGTATAAATACATGTTGGTGTTTGCATATGGACCTGTGTGGATATAGGTGTGTGTTGCTTGACTGCAGATGAAGATTCCTGTGCTTGTGTGTCAGGGTGGACACAACCCCTCACTGTATCCATGGGAGACTGTGACTCGTGTCCCAGAGAGCTTTTGCTGGATGTGGATCCCCAGGTTTTAATCTGTGCCAGTGGAGCCAGCCAGCTACCCACAATGTTGAGCCACGTGCAGTGACATTGACCTTCTGAATGTCACATCACGGCCCCTGCTGCAGATCTGGAGGAAGCAGCATCCAACATTTGAGCTGTTACACTGGGTGGCCTGGTTTTCTGCAGAACAATTCCATCTCAGGGAGGAAAGGGTTCTGTAGAAAGGCAGTGATGGGTCTGCAAGCCCCAAGACCTAGCAACCCTCCTCTGTTCTGCAGTCCCCAAGCTAATAGTTTAATCTTTGCTGTAGAGTACTTCTTGCAAACAGCCAGAAAGGTACAAATACTCCCCAGCAGATGCAATACTACAATAAATCCCACCCCCCCAGGCTTAACAGCCATGAAACTCCTCAGACAGGTCCTTGCTGTTTGCTTGGAAGGTTTAACAGCCTCCCATAATGCTAAGCCCGTGTGAGCACTGGCGTGCAGTATTTGTTACATCTGCTTTATGAGTCAGAAGCTATTACTGTAGCACCAGAGAAGCAATTAAGGTAATTTCTAAAGTAATTAATGTAAGCCATAATGAGGAATTTGTGAGCATCAATGTTGAACAAGCTAATCTTCAGCTTAATTGCTGCATTCCTCTCACAGAGCATGCATTTTGCATGAGTTAAGTGTTTGGGTTTAGCATCTCGGAGCAGTAGTTGCATGGAGAGCCCTGTGGAGAACGGAAGCACCACGGCCTGGGTCACATCCCGAGACCATCACACATCTGCCCGAGTGTTGAACCGTGGATTGGCATCTCTGAAAGGGCTGACTTGCTGCCTTTCACTGGTACTGTGGCAATCTGAGTGACAGAGACTCAGAACAGTCCAGGAAATGGCTAAACTGATGGCATTCAGTTCAGCAGAGCATGCATTTTTGTGCATTTTCTGGGAGTTCAGCTTGTGCTGAGGTCTGTTCTTGCTCACAGAGAGCTCTGCTGAGTTCAAGTGTGCACTTCAGTCCCTAGTGGAGTCTAAGGAAGAAGGGGGCTGTGTTTCTTTGGGTGCTTGCCTTAGCTCAGGATCACTTTGAACATTTACAGGCTTATCTCCAGGGGATGGCTTTGGGCCTTTGAATTTGTACCCATTTAATGTTACTTGCTTTATATGTCATTACTGCAGGTTTGCTATTATGAGTTAGATACCATTGACTTAATTTTAGTGTTCTTGTGGCGTATGGAAGATTTTTATGGGTCTCTGAAACACAAGTGCAGCCTGTCTTGAAGGATGTTTGGATCACAGGGAGTCACTGCCAAGGCAGTGCCTTTGTTAACAGACCAGTCATTTTCACCTTGTCAGCACAACTGGTGGGCATTTTGGGGGTGGGAGGAAGGTTTAAAAACCCATTATTTTTTCTGTTCCTGTGATGAAAAGTTCCACTAAGCTGTACAGGCAGTTGGAGTGAAATTCAGCAAAACTCTGGCAGTGACTGGGGGAAGCAGGAACGAACAGCAGGTAGGGAACTAACAAACAGGTCTCTCTCTAGGTGGTAATAAAGAGGTAAACCATTTCTAGCTTGTACAGGCAAGAATGGAGAATCCAGTTCCTGCTGGGCTGTGGTTCCCATCAGCTGCCACTGGTGTGTGCCTGGGGTTGGTGTCTGCCAGAAGGGTGTGTCTGTGCCTTCCCAGACCAGGAGGAGAGGGAGAGTCGGGGTCTAGACACGCAGTGGTGTCCTCTGTAAAGTGCCCACCGGTGTGATCTCTGTTCCCAGGTGTCCAGCCCGGCCAGTCCACAGAGCGGCTTGGAGAGCCACGTGTTCAGCGTCGCTGTCCTCCCGCAGCCACCCCGAGCGCCTCGGCTTTCCCTGGGCTCCTCCTTGCACATGGCTGTAAGTGTGAAAGGGCTCTGCTGGCTGGCGCTGCCCTCGCCGCCCTCCCTGCGCGCCGCTTCCTGCCCTTGCCATCATCTGTGCTGCTGTGCGTGATTCACAGACTGAGCTGCGTTTGAGGGACAGAGTGTGCACCAGATAGGCAATGGAGTGGAAATGGAGGGGGGGAAAAAAAGGATGGAGAGGTTAGAAGAGTAAAAGGAAGGGGGTGTGGAGAAAAAACATAAATAGTTGAAAAACTCAGTATTAAAAGCGATGACTGTATAGGCTGGAAGGGAGAGGAAGAAAAGCACAGGGTTAACATCTTTTCAGTAGAATTCTTAGGGTTTTGAAAACACCTTTTCCTGAGAAGCCATTAGGAATGGCAAGAGTGAAAACCTGTGCATTAGAGAGACCATAATGAATAGGTCTTGCCAGTAATTCCACTGTAAGCTTCATTTATCAGAGCTGCAGCCTGCCCACACTGGAAGGTTGTCATCCATGGCTGTGACATCGGGAACACAGACTGTAATGTATGTGGAAAACGTTCAGATGAGCCCATTCTGTCTGTACCTGTGGAACTGAATTACCTTTTCTTGCAGCAACAACTCTGGGAATGACCATCTTGATAAGAGTGGTCTCTAATGTCGTTGTTTCCCTGACTGTGTCACTTGAAAAGGTGACCTCGAGGTTTACAGGTGGTTTTGTGAGCTCTTCAGCTTCGGTGCATGCCTTCTCCGTGTGTCCTCATCACGTACGTGGGCAAAGTCCAGCTTTCCCCTCTCCTTCTCCTGCCATCTCCTGCTCTATGGCTCTGTGGGATGGATCCCAAGCACATGAGCTGGAGGGGACTCTGCACCCAGGTCGCCCCTTGGGAGGAGGCACAGAGAGCCAGGACCTTAGAGGCAGGGAGTTTGGTTTAGGCATCCCCTTGGCCTCATGGCTTGGGGGGACTTTCAGAGGGGGGGCAGGGTCATAACTCTCTGAGCAACAGCCCTGAGCTGCGTGGGGCAGAGCAGGCTGTGATGAGAAGGCAGAGATGGGGCCAAACCTTCATGCAGGAGCTGCCTGCAGGGAGAGGGAGAGCTGGGTGTACAAACCTGAACGTGGTGTGCCGTCATCTGGGGCGTTACTCCTTCCTGATGCGTTCCCGAGGGCGTGCGAGGTGCCAGCAGCACACTCAGCATCATCAAACAGAAATCCTGCGCCCCTGGGTGCTCCCTGACAGAGAAAAGCACGGTGCAGGAGAGCAGATGTGGCAGACCTCCCAGGGGCAGTGGGTCCCCAGGAGGAGACTCCTCAGGGGAGGCCAGAAGGTTGGAAGCCAGCACAGCCTGCCCAGCGTGGGACCAGGAGAGGCCAAGGAAGCGGTGGGAGAGGGAGTGGTGAGAAGTCCGGGACACAGCGGCCTTGTCAGGGTTTAAAATCGTGGTGACCTTTCCCAAGCAATGATGAAGCATGCTCAGGCTGGGATTTGGAGCAGGGGCCAGCCATGGATCTTTCTCCTCTTGACTTGTTGTTGTTGTCGTTACTGACAGAACTGATGGGCGCGATGTCTGGCTGAGCCACGCAGCGCTGGATTTTACAGCTAATTACACACCACAAAACTCAATAGTGCCATAAAACACGTTTTACTGAGGGGGGCCTTGCAGCCTGCCAGTCCTACCTTTGGGAGAGACAAATGGGCCCTGGAGGCAGCCGTGGAGCAGCTGTAACCTTAAATCTTTTCATCACAAAATGGCATCACTTCCTTGCAGCGACGTGATTGACTTCTGTTCATCCATCCTCAGGCTCGTTCAGAATTAGATTGGCTTCTTGGCTGAAGAGCAGGCACAAAATGAAAAGTCTTCCCATACCTCTAGTCTTGAAAGTCCTGCTGAGAAAGGTCAGAGGGAGTTTGGTGACTCCTCAGTGACATAGCATCTATACTGGTTTTTTCTTCAGTCAAGTGGCCGGTTTCCCCCGTAGTGGTACAAGGAGCCTGAGCTTCACTCGAGCTGAGCGCAGACTGAGGTTGGGTTTGTGAAGGAGAGAGAATTTTGTGAGCATGTAGAGGTGCTCCTCCCTTCCCTTCTCCCCAAAGTGGCTGTGTGAAGGGGACATCACTGTTAGTTTTCAGCCTGTCCTTTTCAGACAGAGCTGTATAGAGCAGTGCAGGTCACACAAATAAACTTGGTGGCTTTTGGTTCCGGTGAGATACGTGAAGCTTTCAGATCTAAGAAGGACTGGCAAGGATTTACTTAGTGCTTTAGCAAATTCTAGCTTTACTGTCCTCTGTAATGTCCTCCCAAATAGTCCCTGTCCTGTGCAAGTTTGGGAGACTTGGTAGAGGTGCAGCCCGTCCATCCCTTGTCACTTTTAGGTCCAAGAACTGGGCCTTTAAATTCAAAGGCTCTCTTATATTTAACTTTAGCAAAGCCAGTTCTCTTTCAGTGCATTTTTGGGTGAATCTTCTCGTGTCTCTGGCTTTGATGCTCATGGTCTAATGTGTTTGTTGAGGTGCTGGAGGACCGTGTGACAGTGATTGAGCCCCATCACCTCTCCTTTGTAGACCCGGAGGTTCCCAGTGAAAAAATCCTGTTCAACGTGACCGCCCCTCTCCTTCCTGGCCAAGGCAAGTGTACCTGTTCAGAACGTGGCAGCTTGCTGCTGAATCAGTTCCCATGCTTTCTGAGCACACCTCATTTTCCCTCAGAGTGTCTCTCTGTGGAGGCATCTGTCAGTCTGCTCAGCCTCCCTCCTGAGCTTTCAGACAGGCCGTTTCCTATCCTGGTTTCTCTGACTTGTTTCGGAGCAAGCCGCAGAGCTCTGGCCGTTTTCTCCCTGCTGTCTGGAGTATATTGCGTGCTGTACCCCATGGCTTTCTGCTTCCCACCTCTCTAGCCAGAGGTATCTGAAGAGGTGACTAAGTGAGGAATCTCTGTTTAATTTCTCGTGTCCTAGGAATGCATCCTCAGTGCAGTTACAGCCATCTGATGTGTTCAGGAACCCCTGAAGATGTAAAAAGTACTTGGGGAGAGAAAAAGAAGCAGTGCCCTTTGGTATCTTGTATGAAAAATAAAACTGATTCCTCCTGTTGATACTGAGCTCTCTGTCTCCCCAGGTATCGTGGAGCATCGAGACAGGCCTCTCTCTGCAGCCCGGTTCTTCACTCAGGCGGATATAAACGGCGGCAAGATCGCGTATCGGCCGCCGGCCGCAGCGCCTCACCTGCGGGAGATCGTCGCCTTCTCCTTCGCGGGTGAGCAGCTCGCTGCTCTTCGTGGTGCTGGGTGAGACTGGTCGGAGGTAGCTGGAGTGCTGGTCTTCCTGCAGCCCTGGAGTGACTCCAGGTCACATCCACACTCCGGAGGACACGTGGCTGGAGCAGTGCAAAGGGAGTAGGAACCTGCCTGGGAGGGGTGGACCGAGAGTTTCTGTGGCTACAACAGCATTTCCCCTGTGGTTTGGTGTAGCTGCTTTCAGTGAGTTATGGGGATGTGGCTGAGTTCCCTGCAGCATTCCACATTGCCAACACTAGTACTGGATGCTGTGCTGGGCCAACTGCTGATCTGCTGCTGTGTGGTGAGGAACTGTTGCTCCCCCCCATGCTTGAGATCTTTGCTGTGCTGAGGGTTTAGTCCTTGGGACTGAGACTAGAATTGATGAACTGAATCAGTTTAGCCAGGATATTAGAGGATTTCTACCATCAGAGGAGAAACAGTCTGGAGCAGGAGGTAGAGGGGCCAAAACAGGACAAACTTCAAGCACGTGTGACTAGTTGATGCACAGGATTGTGTGGTGAAGTGACAATCTACATGGTCGATGCAGTTGTGTGTGTCACTGTGCCTCCCACTGCTGTCCAGAGGAGTTTCACAGTTTGGAGGAGGGAGGGAGTAGCGTGTTCTCTCACATTACCTCAAGCAAAGGCAAGGAAAGAGGGCTTTTCTTGGCGAGGAAGGACTCCAGTCTGGCTGAATGTCAGCACTTGCTTTCTCCAGAAGCTGTTCAAATCCACATCAGCGTGTGCTGCTCTGTCCTGACCACAGTAACTCTGTGCTTGTGTTTGTCCCATCAGGTCTCCCAGAGTCAGTGAGCTTCCGATTCACAGGTAGGTGAACCATTTGCTCTTCCCTGGCCAAAGCAGGTTTTATCCTTGTGCCCCTCGTGTTGCCTGTTACTCCTTGGCCTTTCCTCTGCTGCAAGCACACCTATGGGCACTCAGTAGGAATTTCTGGAAAGGCATGTGCCTGGGGTGTATTAACTCATCTGTTTCTCAGCAGTGTTTTATAGAAGCTAAGCTACAGCTCAGTAGAGACCTTCCCCCCACCCCTGTCCAATAGTTGCCTGGACTCTGTCCTAAAAGCCTGATTAATTCCTGTTTTCACCCAACATGAACAAGGACATCAGAGTTTTACTCTATTTTTTTTTCAGTATAGCATGTAAACATTTCTGCAGTGAAATCACTGTTGATAAGCTGCTGGCTTGGCTTGTTTGACTTATCTGTCCCTTTCCATGTGCCTTCTGGCACAGGTGTGCAGAGTGATCCACCAGCCAGGAGAAGCCCATGTTCTGATTTAGGAGCACACTTGCTAGTTGTGTGGAAGAGCACATGTGCTCGTGCACACACAGGCTTTTACAGGTCAGGTTTGTCTTGCTAGGAGTTGGGTTAGAGGGAAAGAGAGATACTCGTGGCAGGTGTGAACTGTGCACGTGTGTCTGTGGACAAAGGTGCAGATGGACAAGGTGGGAGAGAAGCAGCGATCTGGGGTGGTGATTTAATACAGAAAGGTCAATTTCCCAGGTGAGTCCCTGAGAACAGAGCCCTGCACTCAGGTGTGGCTTTTGTCTGTGTCTAGTGTCTGATGGAGAGCACACAACTGCGGAGATGGTGTTTGTCATTCATTTGCTCTCTGCAGAGCAGCAGCCTCCAGTCTTCCAGGTGACAGCTCCGTTCCTGGAGGTCAGCCAGGGGGGCAGAGCCTCCATCGGTGAGTGAGCACGATGGGACGGATGGGGTGCAGAGCTCAGCCTGCGGCACAGTGTCTGTTGCCAGGAGACCACACGGGGGCAGTGGGGAAGAGCTTTGGCCTCCTCATCTCTGGCCATTGAGATGAGGAGCTGTGGTTGTGCAGGTGGAGCAGCAACCCCTGAGAAAACTGTGCCATGGGGCCTCAGGAGTGCTGGGAGATACAGCCATAGTCCTGCAGCCTGTGGCAGGTCTGTTCGTTGGCTGAGGCAGGGGAGAGCAGGATCAGGGACCTGCTGCTCCTCTGCTTTTTGCCTCTTGGGCTGCTTTGCAGTTGCTGAAGCACTGGCTAGTGGTGTGATCCGGTACACTGGGTTGTTTAGGATAAGCCACTTCCTGCTTGTGTCAGGAGGCTCTGTGGGGCTGTTGTAGATCTCTCCCTGCTCTGTGAACACCTACACATCTCGTAAGCTGAGGGCTTGCAAAGCTGTCATTTGTGAGCCATTCTGGCAGTAAGTTCTCTGATACAACCTCTGACCTGAGCAGCATCAGGAGATCCATTATTTCCATGAAACTAGGGCGGCTCCAGAATTATTGTACTTTTCACTTACTGACTGAATTACAGCTTTTTGCCTCCATTCACAAGAGCATGTCACAAAGCCTAAGGGATATTCCCAGTGTCTGAGGGTGCTGAAGCCGTGCTCTCTTTCCCTGGCACAGGGGCCCAGTTAGCTGTGAGCGACACAGATACAGCTCCTGAGGGTCTTTTCTTTGAGCTGGTGAAACCTCCCCGTCGTGGCCTTGTGCTCAGGTCCAGCGCAGGCGTGCAGGAGCACTTGAGAGCAGGTGAGTTGAGGAGAAGTCTTTCCCAGCACATGAGAGGGGCAGCTGGGGTAGGTGACCAGGAGAGAGATGCATCTGTCAGAGATGGCTGCACCCACAAGTCTGTGAGTTTGCTGCAGGAGGGAGTGCATGAAAGACGTTTCCTCTCCGTGGCTTAGTTCCCGGCTGAATCAGTGCATTCCCTGTACCAAGTATGTGTGGGCTAGTTGACAGTCACTCTATTGTGATAAACTGTAACCAGCTGCTAATCAACAAGGATGTTTTGTTTTACATGGTAAGTTGTATCTGAAGTAAATCAGTAGTTACAGAACATTTCTACTGGGGTCTATGTAAACCTGTCATGATCCAGCAGTCAAAACCTCCCGTGGAGTTTTAGCGTTGATTTTGATGGCACTGGGTTCCAGTGTGTGATCAGATAAACAAGTATTATCTGTAGGAGAGTCAAGGAAGCAGAAGACAGGGAAGGGGAAGCCTTATCTAGCTATGACAGGCATGAGCTTACAAAGCAGCTGGGAAGAGAGGATCTGTGCACTCCCAGAGTATGGTGAAGAGTGGCTGTGTCTGTGAAACGGGGAAGGTCACAGCTTTTCCTCTGCCCTGGGTATATCCCAGCTCCTTCATAACTGTGTCTGTAACTCACATCCCCATGAGGATGGTATTAAATGCCAGTTTAGTCCATGATTCAGTCCTTTGCTAAACTGGGGCCTTAGGTCGTTTGCAGTGGATTGCTGCTCTGTCTGACTTGTGCCTTTTCTTTTTGGGAAGGTGACACCTTCACCTACGAGGACGTCACTCGAAGTGCTTTGCAGTATGTGCATGATGGATCCTGGGCAGCAGAGGACAGCATGGAAATCTCTGTCACTGACGGTGCCACCACGGTGACCACAGTGCTGGGGGTGCACGTGTCCTCGCTGGATAGCGACGCTCCGCAGCTGGCCCCAGGCTGCTTGCTGGCAATCACCGTGGCTAGTGGAAGCTCTGTGACTCTCTCTCGACTGCACCTTGCTTACACTGTGAGCTTTCCCCTGTTTCTAAAGGCAGTGAATGCTGCCAGCCTCCCTCTCCTTATCCCCCTGCCCCCAGGTCCTTTCCTGCACGCACCTCTCTGTGAGCTTTCCCCTGTTTCTAAAGGCAGTGAACGCTGCCAGCCTCCCTCTCCTTATCCCCCCGCCCCCAGGTCCTTTCCTGCACACACCTCTCTGCTCTCAGCGTGGCTTCTTGGCAGAGAGCTCACGTTCTGACTGCGTCCTGACCACTACTGCCAGAAAGGGGGTAACAGACCCCTCCATCCAACAGGGCTTTAAGGGTATCCCTGTCTGACTGAAACAGAGCCGAACTGCCATGGTAAACATGAGAGCTGAGTTAATCCCAGATTTTTGTATCAAACACATTTGCTAGTAAAGCACATGGATTTGCTAAGTGATATTCCCTTGAGAATTTCAGCTAAATTTCGGCTCACTTTACCTGGAGTCAGAAAAAGTGTATCAAGAGTAACTGGAAAGCAAAAATACCAGGTTTATGGCTGGGAAATGGTGTTGATGTGATGCAAGGACACAAAGTAAACCTCTCTGAGCTGAGGGAAAATGAAAATACATTTTGTGGTAGCTTCTGAGAATGTCAACCCAGTTGACTTGCTTCTCATCAGCAGAACTTCATTTCATGTTCATCAGCTGTGAGTCTGACCCAGCCAGCTTGGTATATTTCCCTATAAAACATTTGATTCCTCCTTCCACTTTTAGTGGAGGGAAG
The DNA here is from genome assembly GCA_907165065.1 of Caprimulgus europaeus. The sequence continues at coordinate 83,083,319 of OU015526.1, forward strand.
CAAAAGCTGATCTTGTCCCGTTTTGATTTGGTTGGTTTCTTTGCCTTTAGGACAACAACTCTCCTGACTCAGAGATAAGAATCCAGTTACTGTCCCTGCCTGCATATGGCACCCTCGTGCGTACGTCGGGCTCTCGTGGTGAAGAGCTTGCCAAGGTTTCTAATTTCACCATGGAAGACATCAACAACCAGAGGATCAGGTATCAAAGAGCTATTGTCCTTCAAGTGGTGCCAGTGAAAAGCTCAGTGGGCTTTCCACAGGGATCTCTGGGCTCTGTTATGTTAGTACAGTGCATCAAATAGATCTTTTTCCTTTCCTGACTCTTGTATCCTATGACATTCTAATTGTGAGCATTTCCTGTGTGGAGAATGCGGTGTTTGCACACGTCTGAAATGCCAGGAGCTGGTGTAGCTTCCATGATTTAATGGGAACTGCAGGAAGTAGTCCACACTGCAGTACACTGAAATGAAAAAGATGCATAAAGACAAGCCCCCTGTCTCTGAAAGACAAAAGACCAAAGGCAATCATTATTATTGGGTCACTGTGATAGCAAGATTGAGTTCTGCAAGCAACAAGGAGATTGGAAAATGTTAAATGTAGGCCAATACAAAACTCTCAGCACGGCACCAGGTGTTGTGCACTGAATCAAGTAAGAGAAAGCATTCTCCAAAAGCAAATGTCTAACTACAATAACATTTTGCCCATACATACACCTGGCATTCACCTCTTTTCTAATTCATGGGCCTTTGTCAGATTGGCTCATTACAGCTCAGATGGTCACCAGAGTATTCCATGAGCTGGCATTCGCTTTGCAGTGATCCAGTGGCATTTGCTATGCAGTGGCCCAGTTAAAAGTACCTTGAGTCCCGTGTGATCCACTGAATTATCTATTATTCACTATTTCACATAGCTTTCCAAATCACATCTGCCATGGAAGACATCATTTTCAGAGTGTCTACAGGACTCATGATTCTATGATTCTGTGGAAATGGTGATTTAAAAAGAATTCAGGGAATGAACGTGAAGGAGGGTTGGGAACTGAAATCCTTCCTCTGTCAAGGGGTGTGGGCTCACCTCTAAATGCAGGGATGAGATGTCTCTGCCTGGCTGTCAGTGAGACTCCCTGACCCAAACTGTGCTCTGACTCCCACAGCTACTCCACCACGTTTGAGACCAGCGATCAGCCAGTCACGGACACCTTCCACTTTGCTGTCTCTGATGCTGAGAACAACCGGCTTGATGGGCAGATGCTCACCATCACTATCACCTCTGCCCAGACAGTGCCAGCTCTCATTGCTTTTGCTGACCATATCACTGTAAGTGGCTACCCAGGGTGCTAGGAACAGTGACAACAATGTCTTAGATGTGAGGAACTGAGCAGCCTTCCTGGACTGAGGGGAAATGGCTGAAGAAACATGGTGCTGCACATGCAATCCTGTGCGTGCACAGGGTTCACAAGTTCCTCGGGAGGCCAGAGGGGGCTGGCAGTAGGCTGCATCCCTGAACCTCATCTGCTCACATCTGTTGTATTCAGGAGCTGGGTTTTCCCTAGGGTGTCCTGCTGATATCAGTGGCACAAGTCTGGCTTATCCTTGTTTAATATTTTGTCCTTTTTTTCATTAGCTTGTGTGTCAGAAATGAGCAGAAGACAAGTCTGAAAACATCTGGCGCTTTGAGCTGATACACAGCATTTCAGACTCCTTATCAAAACCTTTTGAAGTCATCTCCCTCCTTTCCAGCTTTGCATTCCCCCTCCCTTGCCTTCAAAGGCTCCCTTCAACCAAAAGTGCAGATCTTGCCTTCCAAGAGGTCAGCGTGGCTCTGCCAGTTCTCTTCTTGCCCTGATAAAGCACTCCCAGGCTCCTCTTGGAGCCCAAGCAGGCTTTGTTCTCCCCGTCCCACCTCACCTTCCAGCTGATTTCATGCTTAGCAGATCTAGGGGAGGATGGGACAGGACTTCAGAGGCTGGGCAAGGCTCTTCCATTGCAGCAGACTGGTTCAGTAACAGTTTGTGTGTTCCTGGGTGTTGTGTGTGCTGGCAGCAGATTTGCAATGTGCTTTTGCTTTCCAGGTGGATGAGGGGGGCAGGGTCCCACTGCTGGCTCATCACCGCCTAGATGCTGGTGACCATACTGCTACCAAGGAAGACCTGAGGGTCACAGTGATCACTCTGCCTGTGTATGGCTACATTGCAAACACTAAGACAGGTAAACTGCTTGGTTGTCTCTTCTCCCTGCCAGCTGGTGAAAGGGAATGTAGGAATTGCCATCCTGGAGCACGTTCTGGTCCGTGGGGTTGCTTGTGCTATGTGTAAAGCTGCAGCTCCCCTAACACCTGCTCTAATGCAGCAGATGTTGCTTTCTACAAGGGTCACAAATGTGTGGAAGGCATGTTGTAGGAATGAACATCCTTCTGCACCTTTCAAAATGTGCCATTCTTCCCCTAACCCTGCTGCTTTTATTTTTAGTTTATCAGTGAATTGAACATCCTTTCACTAGTGGTATCCTGGTTTGCAGGTGAGAGCTTTGGCCCACAGAGTGAGGCTGCTGTGACTGCAGGTGCGTCCTTTTCCCTTCAAGATGTGCTAGAGAACAGCATTTACTACTTCCAGAGTGTCCATGAAAGCATCGAGCCAACAAGTGATGTTTTCAGCTTTTATGTGAGCGATGGCTTCAGCCACTCTGAGGTGCAGAGCATTAACATCACAATTCAGGTGTGTCTGTGCTCTCCAGCTGCCAGAGCCCTCTCCTTCTGCTTGGACACACGGCTTCTAAAGTGCAGGCTTTGCTCACTCCTTTATGTGGGAAAGGGGTTAAGGGGGTTTCCTTCCTCCTGTCTGTTTCCTTCCCCTAGTACAAGTAGGTAATTCACCCCTGATGCCAGAGAACAGTTGTACCTGCTCCCTCTTCCCCAGGGCTTGTTTCTCTGGTGTCTCCTCCCTGGGGGAAGCAGCCATGGTGCTGGATAGATCTGGGGGAACTGGTGTGGCCCGTGAATGGGTGTCAGCAGCAGCACTGTCCTTTGGTAGCTGGCATTTCATTCAGGTGGGCAGCAGTTCCCCCTTCTCTGACCATGTGCCTGTGTGACCTGTGCAGCGGCAGAACGACGAGCCCCCGGAGGTGGTGCTGGCGCCCGTCAGAGCGCCTGAGGGCTCGGGAGCGGTCGTTACCAAAGCCTCCCTCAGCGTGCAGGACTTGGACACGCGGAACAGTGAGCTTGTCATCGTGGTTACCAAAGGTCCTGAACACGGTAAGTCCTGACAAGCTGGGGTGTGAGAGAGAGAATGTCTGTGCAGCTGTGTGTCTTTATGTCTGCGTGGGTGTGTAACAGCCCCTGGTGTCAGAGAGGAGCCAGACATACTTGTATAAAGGTGCTGAGTCTGTGTTTGGTGCAGCCACCACAGAGGGACTGTGCTGCAGAGCAGGCCTGTTCTTGTGAGAGTTGTCCCTCTCTGTCTGTGGGAGAGAGGAAAGGGGGACTGCATGCATGTGCCTGGGAGCTTCCCTTTGGCCTTGCCCCATTCCCTGCGGCGAGGTTCAGTTCTGAAGAGCTGAGCAGCCAGCGTCTGTCTGCAGTGACAAAGCGGGGCAGGGTGTCAAGTGAGGGCTAGGGTCGTGTTCAGCAAGTGGGGGCTGTGCACCTTGTTTCACATCTCATGTATGTAGCCAAATTCTTCTGGTTCTGTCAATTAGCAGGTAATTTCTGGTAAGGAAAATGGAGAGCTGGCACACAGACAGTCCCTGGCAAGCCGGCTTCTCCCTGTGATTTTCATCCCTGTGCTGTTTGCCAGGTCACCTTCGCAGGAGGCAGAGTGCTGTGGAGCCCCCGGAGCAGGGGCACGTGCTGTCCGTGGGCTCGTCCTTCACCTACCAGGACGTTCTGGATGAGCTCATTGTTTACACTCAGAGCGGTGCAGCAGCACAGACGGACGAGTTCGGCTTCTCCATCACGGATGGTCTCCACACACAGACTGGGAGCCTGGAGTTCTCCACGGAGCTGCCCAAGGAGCAGACGCCCACGTTAACTGTCAACAGGGGCCTTCAGCTCCCAGTTGGTACGGGGAGAGGGAGGAGAACAGCGTTTTGCTTGGTGTTGCTGTGTGGTCCAGTGTGAACCAGTGGCTTAGCTGGACTGGCTGAAGCTGTTTGTGGGCTTTCTTTCTCTGGTCCAGGCTCTGCAGCGTACCTCACAGATCAGCACCTGAAAGCAGCAGCTGTTGATTCAGATGACACAATGCTTCAGTTTGTCGTGAAGAGGGATCCCAGCGTGGGCCATCTGCAGTTGACCAGAACTGATAATCCAGTCCAGATCTCTGTCAAAGGACCTGTGAAAAGTTTCACCCAGGCTGATATAAATAAGGGTGAGAGCGCTTGATTTTAGATAGTCACGGCATGTAACATGTGGCCACTTTAGGTAGTCCTGTGAGGAGCAGGGAGCTGGACTCCATGATCCTTATGGATCCCTTCCATCTTGAGAGATTCTGTGATTCCATGATCTTTGTGGGAGGGGGAGGATGTCTTGAAGCAGAGAAGGGAAAGAAGATGGGGTTGTTATGTTAGAGCAGAAACATATCCTTAGTGAGTGTTAAAAGGTCTCTCTCAGCAGGAGAAAAAAGAATAAGGAGAAAAAGCAATGATGCTCAAATTCAGGAGCTCTGTCAAGCCCCAAGTTTTGTCAGCCTGGTTCCAAACCAAGAGTTAAATGATGCAGCCTGTAGCAAACCACCTCTTTTCTTCTGTCCCTCTCTCCAGGGCAGGTGGCATACAGTCACAGGAAAGGGGATCCTGGCGGAGATTTTGCCTTCTCCTTTGACGTGGTTGGCGCAGATGGCAACGAGCTGACAGACCAGGTTTTCTATATCAGTGTCTTAGGTAAAAGACAGTGCTGAAGTTATGTTTCCTTTGCTGCAGAGCTGTGGCCTTCCTGGATTCCCATCCCACATGTACTGCAAATTAAGATGTAGTTCTTGAGATGCATTTTTTATTCACTGTTAATTCAAAGGCCTTTGAAGTCTGGGGCTTGGGGAGAGTCCGAGGGTGTAAGGATTAGTTCTTTGGCTTCTGAAAAAGGTAGAAAAAAATCCCCTTAGTATGTTCATACTGTCCAGGCTGTCTTTAGGACATTGTAATGTTGCCATCCCCTCGACTGATGCTGAGAACCCAGAGTACCTGTGTGGGAATTACCAGTCTTGTGCATCTGTTGTTTTTTTCCACAAGCATAAGAACCCCATTGGAATGACACCAAGGAAAGGAGGGTGAGTGTCTCCTCACTCAGCTTTGTATTTAACCTTTTCAGAGGACAGATTTCCCCCCTCCATCATCACGAACAAAGGGCTGGTCTTGGACGAGAACGCAGCGAAGACCATCACAGCCCTCCAGCTCTCTGCTACTGACCAGGACAGTGAGGCCACCCAGCTCCGGTACAAGCTGACAGAGCCACCACAGCTGGGGCACCTGGAGCATGCGGCCTCCCCAGGTGGGCTGGGTGATGTTTTACTGGGTTGGGTACTCCTGGCAGCAAAGCATTGGATGGCTTTTGAGCCCAAAAGGTTCACTGAAGGAAAAAGGTGCTTGGAGGCAGCAGCAGCAGCACAGAACTGTGTTTCCTGTTAGGATAAACTCCCTGGTCATTAGTCCAGCGACTTGGAGAGCAGGGTGAGTGGAGGTGAGGCAGCCTGAGAATTGCAGATGGGGAATTACTCAGTCTCTGAGTGGGTTTGTGCCCCATGGTCACCTTGCCTGGTGGACTCCATGGATCAGTCCCACTTGCTGCTGCATGGGTCTCTTTCAGGACCTATTGCTGCACCTGCATGACAGGCAAACCTTCAGCCTTTTCTGTGACCACATACAGTACAATGCCCAAAAGACTCCATCCCCTGACATCCGTGGCAATAGAGCCCACCCTGGCCAACAGACAGCTTGCTTTCTGTCCCCCTCTTGGCCAGTGCTTTCTGTCCCCCTCCTGGCCAGTGTGTCCCTTGATCCCTAAACACCACCCTCTTTTCCCAGCTCTGCTTGGAGAGAGAAGGGAACCCACTGCTGAGTTAGTTTGGAAGGAAGCTGTGTTGTGGTGTGATGGATGTGCTGGATGATGAATTCTGGTTGTTCCTGGAGTGGGGAATTGGTCAGTCCTGTGAAGCTCAGAAATAATTACCTGCAAATGTGACCTGAATTTTAGAGTTGCCTTCCATGGCCACCAACAGTGTGAGTGCCCTACCCCTCCCTGATGAGTTAGTCTAAATCTGTGCTGTCATATAATACAACACTCTTCTGATTTAGGTTATGCTCATCTAAGTTGATATTTCTTCTTAGGTGTCTCATTAACGTGAGATTAAAGTGGAAATATCTGCTATGTGCTTTCAGGATGCAGACAGTCCCTGTGCAGCTCAGTTTTAGTGTGTGGTTTGCCTCATCTTCTTGCAGTGTAAGGTGTCCTCTGGCAAACACGCTGAAAGGGTAGGAATAATGAAGGAAAGTTACAGTAAGCAAACCCCCTGCTGAGAGAAAATTAAAAACTTCCAATGTTTTTGGCTAAATTGCAAACGAAAGAGTGAACCTTGTACTTCGGAGACCTGAAAGCTGGATTAAGGATTGTGTTCCTCCTATTACTTAAAATGGGATTATTTTGATTTCTGTGCTTTTTCATGTCTGTGATGGACTGAGAGAGATAGAGTTGTTTTCATTATTTAAATTGCCTAAACCTAAGGAGAAGGTCCTGGGGCATTCAAAAGAGAGCACACTAATGTTAAAGCTAATGAGCTCTGAGGAGACTCTGGCTAATCATCCAGTTTGGGGTAATTTATTTGCATCAGATCATGGTATCTTTTGTAGCGTGGCAAATACCTGTCAGTAGCTGTTTAGCATGATAAACTGGTGAAAAACTTTATGTCAGGGTTTCTGTTGTTGTTGAGAGCAGTGAAACTGCTGAAGGCAGCAGCGAGACCAAAGGGCCCGAGTGCTTTTCACGATGCTTTCCAGGTACCTGTCCACGTCCGTGTCACAGCTCGTGACCTGGAAAGGTGTCACTGGAAGTCAGTGTTGAAACTGGGCCTTAGTCTGTTCTAAATGCAGGGGTACAAGAGTGGGAAGAAGTCTGCATTTCTTTTTGCAGGAGAGGTGCTGCTATGCTAATTCAGAGGTTGTTGAGCGGAGCTTTTAGGGGGGTCCCTGCCAGCTAAATCCCTGTCTCAGCTGAGGTTCATGGTGCAGCCTGAGTTGGAGCAGAGCAAGCCAAGACTGAGTGCTTATGGCTAGATATGTCCAGCTCCCTGCATTTTCCCCTGCCTCACTCTTCCTGTTGCACGTTTTCCCCTCTTGTTCTCTTTCTAGGGACGAGAATTAGTTCCTTCAGCCAGGCAGACCTGGCCTCTGGCAGCATCCGGTACGTCCACACCAGTGACACTGAGAAGCATAGGGATGCCTTCACCTTTTCTGTGTCAGATGGAACACACGAGGTGAGTCCCAGGATGGGTTTTTGCCCGAGTCAGAGCAGGCTGTTGATTCTGTAGGGTGTGATGGGAGTCAGTTTTCCTCTTGTGTGCATGTGAGAGACAGTTAAGTGTAGCAGAGGACATGAAGCAAGCCACATGTGGGTTCGTGGTTCAGCCGTGGTGGTTGCTCTTACTTCACCTGCTGTGAGAGATCTAACATACCACAGGGAAGGGAGCAAGCCCCTGTGAAGCTCAGGGGGAGCCACCTGCCATGTAGCCACATGAGACTGGTTTACCAGGATTTCAGTGTCTATTTTTCATCTGCTTGCCAGTTGCTTCTGGAGCTCAGCTTTGATCCAGTGCACTGACCATGCACCCAGAAGCACTTTTAGACCCTTGAGAATTGTCTCCTTCCTACTTTCTGAAAGAGAAAAATCATAGCTGCAAAAAGAGAGGGAGATGCACAAAGCTGAATGAGGAGGGGAGGGAAAAGTGCATGTCCATTAATATCACAGAAAGAGGGAGAATAAATTAGTGGGGAGGGATAGAAGAGGTCACGTTCAGTGATCTGAGCTTGGAAGCTCCTACTTACGCATTAGACAAGGACAAAAGGGAGTGACCCGAGCTCTGGATCACCGTGGTCTCCTGAAGAAGGCATTACAGTTTCAGTGGAATTGCACACTCTTGGCAAACTGAATTCATCAGGAGAGGCTTTTTCTCCTGTTCCAGGTGAGCCAGACATTTGACATCACCATAAACCCTGCGGACGACTCCTTACCCGTAGTGCAAAGCCTCGGGATGACGGTTCAGGAAGGAGTGAGGAAAATCATCACAGAGTTTGAGCTTAAAGCAACAGATGCTGACACTGAGGTGAGAGGACTCCCCCTTGCCTCCTCCCTCCCCTCTTCTGCTGCACATCTGGGCTATCAGAAAAATGGGCTCATGTTCAAAGAGAGAGATTACAGCGAGAATCATCTCTCCCTGTGATCATACCCTCTCTGATCACAAGATCAAAGAGCTTGTGGGAGGCCCAGTTTGTATCTAAACAGATGAGTGAGTGTTTGAGCAAAGGAAAGCCCTGGCTTGAGAAGTGGCTTCATCTGGGATGTCTCTCAGACACATAAACAACAAATCTGCAGGGAAAACATGTAGAAGGTGTGATCAGAGCTAATGCTTCCCTTGTCCCACCTTCTCTCTGGACACTGGATTTGACCTGAGCTTCTGCCTAGCCATGACACTGAGTTTGTGCCTGGCTTGGATGAAAATGACATTTCCTCTTCCTCCTCCTGGGTCTGGCCAGAGGCCAAGGGGACTGCTCTTGTTTTCAAGGAGTGGTCACAAGGGCAGGAGCTGTCACAGACCAGCCAGACCAATACTCTGTGGCAGTGTGTCTAGCCTAGCTCTCCCTGATTGAGGTTGGTTTTGTAGATGGCCAGCTTGGGAGCGGGATAAAGACGGGGCAGGGCTCAGGGTGAATCCTTCCAGCATGCAGGGCTGTGTCTCAGCCCCTGGATGGAAACAGTGTCAGGAAAGCCGTTTGGGCATGGAGTCCCTCCGCAGGCGTTCTGAGCTGGGAGGAGAGGCCTGTCCTGGTTGTTCAGGGCTCATGTCATCAGCACTGGCCCTGTGTCTCCTTGGTGCAGGCTGAGTCAATTACGTTCACAGTCGTGCAGCCGCCCCGGCACGGCCGGCTCGAGCGCAGCAGCCACGGGCAGCGCTACCGCCCAGCCAGCACCTTCACCATGGACGACGTCTACCAGCACCGCGTCAGCTACAGCCACCATGGCACCAGCTCGCTGCAGGATCGCTTCACTTTCACCGTGTCTGATGGCACCAACCCCTTCTTCATCACTGAGCATGAGGGCAGGAAGGTAAGGGGAGGAGAAGGGATGTGAGGGAGACATTCCATAGCCAGTGCAAAGCTGCCTCCTCTCAGAGAAGGTAGACTTAGCTGCTGTCAGTGCACTGAAGGTAAGGGCTGAATATTCTCAGGGATGTGATGCCATTTGCTTCTTCCCTGCTGTATCAGCCTTTGTGTGTGCAAGCTTGCACCAGGACCTTGATCCCAACAAAGGTGAAGGGAACAGAGCTGGTAATAGTGTGGGTGAGGCTCTGACTCCCAAAGTATCAGCTGTCTCTCTGGACTTTGTCAGGTTGTGACAGCAGCACCGCAGCACTTCAAAGTGGACATTCTCCCTGTGGATGATGGGACACCCAGGGTCATCACCAACTTGGGTCTGCAGTGGCTGGAGTACGTGGATGGCAAGGTAACTGCCTGCCTGGATTCGGCTTGAAGTGTTTCTCAGGTTGTTCCAAGAGAAGGAGCTTCATGGGAGAACATCCTGATCCTTCAGTACTTTAATTTGTGTGCCAGGGACCAGGTATCCCTCTGTGCCCGTGACACGTTGTGGGAAAGGCAGAGGTGTGCAGGGCTGCCTGTGCTGCAGCTCCATGAGCTAAACCAGGCGATGTGGCTCTAGGGCACTGAATTGTTTCCTGGACCATCTCCTTCCCTCAGCCAGACCATCAAGCCTGGCTCTTCCTGGCTCTTGCACAAGCTGTGCAGTGCAGTACAGCTCCTGCCACCTTCCTGGCTGGTCACATCCTGCCCCTTGTCCCCCCTCCCCAGGGTTTATTTTCAGCTTTGCTAACTTTGTGCTGCAGCAGCCATGGGAGAGGTACCTGGCTTTCAGAGAAATGTGGCATAGGGATTTCTTGCTGTCTCGTGCCTTTGTTTTGATGGAAGTCCAAAGAAAACCCCAGGAAACTCTCTCTGGTGCTTGTTTTTGAGGACCCAGCATTAGCTGCAAGGAAATGCTTCGGTTCTTCCCAGGAAAATGGGTTGGAAGACGCTGTAGGAAGAAATTGTATTAAGAAGTGGCTACCTCAGCCCAAATTCCTGACTTCAGAAAAAGCACTCCTGCAGTCTCAGCAGTTCAGTTTTCTCTTTTTCTTCTGCTGGTAAAGGCGTTTTCTTTTTAAAGAGAAAGCAAAATGTGGTGGAACTGAGGCACATCCGTGAGAGGTCATTTGAAAGAGGAGTAGTGCAGACTCACTAAAGCAGCATGAATGAGTGAATCTTTCTACTTGAGGCTGTTGGCAAATGTTTTTTTGCAAAGCCAGGCCTCCTCTGAGCATCAGCACGGGTCATGGAGCGGTGAAACCACAAGATTTAGCCCCAGACAGATAGGGCTGGGCAGCTTGTTCTGAATTTGCTTTTCTTTGAGCCAGGACCTTTTTTTATTGAACAAACCCAATGTGAGGCAGAATTTGAACCCTTTGTGTGCTGTCAAGCACCTTGTGGGGCACCTGCCTGTTCAGAGCTGCTCTGTTTGATCTGTGCTTTTCTATCCCCTGGCTTTTCCCCCATGGAGCTCTGTTTGACAGGGGGATGGTCGGGCTTCTGGGATGAACAGTCACTCAGACTCGCACTGCTGCATCTCCAGAGCTTGACTCCCTCGGTTTGGCTTTAATCCAGGCAACCAACGTGATCACTAAGAAGGAATTACTGACAACAGATCCTGACACAGATGACAAGCAGCTGATCTATGAGATAACAGCTGGTCCCAGAAGTGGTTATGTGGAGAACAAGCTGAAACCAGGGACAGCCGTGACCACCTTTACGCAGGGTATGGAAGCTGGGCTGTGTACTGCTGCTTTTCTCCTTCAACTGCTGCAGTTCATCAAGATACCATGTTGGGGGGGAAAGAGGTGGGAGGGGAGCAGACAAGGGGCAAATCTCAAAGGTCTGTCAAAAACAAGAACTGAACTTGGCTCTCCATTGCAGAAATCCTGTAGTTTCTTACAGATGCCAGCTGGTGTCCTGTAGCACACCCAGACTCCCCAGGCTTGTTAAAGCTAGAGGTTTGATTTGGGGGAGCGAAGAGGAGTTGTAGATACTGCACGTGGATCTAATCCTCGCGAGGTCTGGTAGATGTTTGGCCAGCAGCATGCAGTGGTGGTTCCCTGTTGCAGGACCAATGGTCCCTGCTTTAGGAAAAAGAAAAAAAAAGGAAAAAAAGAGTAAGAGTCCTACTTTATTTTAGCTTGGGAAACATGTATTATACTGCACAAGAAGGTCAGAGAGCCTGAACGGTCTCACCATATCCTGGTAGGATATGCCAGCTTACAGAGCAGAGATGAAGTGGGTGCTGCCCAGGCAAATTCCTGTATCTTGCATTTCACCAAAGCTACCTTAAATTTACTTTATTTTTAAGTGTGAGCTATTATGGATAAAGACTGGGCAAGGGAATGTCTGGTCACAGCTTGTAGGCTGGCTTCTACCCCGGGTAAGACCAGGTCAGTTGGAAAAGCTGCTGCAGCAGGAAGGGTGTGTGGACAACCCGACCCCTGTGGCTCTGCAGATCCATGTCTCCGCGTTGCTCACCTGTGAAACCGCTGTTGAATGTCTGGGTTGGCTCACTGGCTGTATCCTCCTGGCAGAGCATGTGAACCAGGGCCTCATTCGGTACGTGGTGCATGAGGAGAAGGTTCAAGAGACCACGGACAGCTTTCAGTTCCTAGTGAAGGACAGCAAACCCAACGTGGTCAGCGGCAACATCTTTCACGTCCAGTGGTCTCTCCTCAGCTTCACATACAGCAGGTAAATGGCTTTAGTGGGTTCTACAGCACTCTGCTGACAGATGGGGTCTTACCTGGAGCGAGGCAGGTTGAGCTCTGGAATATGTGGTTGGACCTACAGCATGGAAATGAAATTGGGGGGCAGTTCCCACCGTTCCTGCCTGTGTTTCGCTGGCGGCCCCTCGGGGCCGTCTCACTGCTGTGCACTGCAGCACTGTACGTGGCGTTCCTGTGCAATTAGTGCCCTCAAATTCCAGGGAGACTAACAGCAGCCACCCTGGAAATGGGGAGCTGTGTGTGTGTCAGTGAGGAGGAGCACTGGCTGGGTTAGACCATGGAGCAGGGTTGCTGAGGAGCTGCCATCTGCCCAAGCCCCTGATGATTAGTGTCCCTCGGATGTTCCGCAGAGGCAGCAGTCAGCCCCAGTCTGTGGTGCTCAGTGTCAGTGTGAACACACAGGGTTTGCTCCCAGCCCGTTGTTTGTATCTGCTTGGTACCTTTCCAGCTACAGCATCGCAGAGAGCACAGGGTCTGTGAGCATCGCCGTGAGGCGGGTCGGGAACCTCAACCAGTACGCCATAGCCTTGTGCCGCACAGAGCAGGGCACGGCCACCTCCAGCTCTGGTTCACAGCCAGGAGAGCAGGACTACGTGGAGTACGTGGGGCAGGTAGGTTGGGGACACCAGGAAAGGGAAGGTCTGGCCATGCCTGCCATCCAGCCTGGATGAGAGAACTGATGAAAAGACAGAGGAGACTCTGTGTCCTCTCTAAAACATGGGTGGTTTATGTGCTGTCAGAAGAAGGTCTCTTTTTTTGCTCAGTTGTTGATGTTGGTGGATGCACCTTGCAGCAGTGTTCTGGCAGACCACCCATGTTACAGGCTTGCTGGAGCAGGAATGTGACTCCTAAAGAAAAGCACGACTGAGCTCAGAAGGGGTGGGGGCCTGCGCACCGCGCGTGCTGCTGCCTTTGACCTCCACTGGCCATTTATCCAGGGTCTGATGCCACCTGTGCTTTGGGCAAGGGTAAGGCAGGAAGGACAGAAAGTCTCAGACCCCGGTGCAAAGAGGGCAGTCCCCTTGCTGCCTTGCAGGTGCAGTTTGAGGAGCGGGAGGACACCAAGGCCTGCACCATCGTCATTAACGACGACGATGTCTTTGAGCGCACCGAGAGCTTCGCCGTGGAGCTCAGCATGCCGGCCTACGCTCTGCTGGGGAACGTCACCCGGGCCACAGTCACCATCACGGACGCAGAGGATGAGCCCACCCTGCAGTTCGACAGGAGGATGTTCCATGTCAGCGAGAGTGCTGGTTTCCTCTCTGCTCCTGTTGAGAGGAGAGGTGGGTCAGGCCAGACAGAACGCTGTGCTGCCACGGGGCTCTGCGGCGGCGCGGGAGGGAGAGCGGCTCCTCCAGCACTGCTGCAGCGAGATGTGCGGGGTCAGAACCTGCCAGGCAGAGACAGAGCAGATGGGGAGTCCTGGAGGCTGTGGCCAACAGGAAAGGCGGGACAGAGAGAGGTGAAGCTGCCTAGAGCTTGGATTTTAATTGTGTGCTTTATGGGCAGTTCAGTGCCTGTGCCCTGCAGTCGTGTATCGCGTGCCGAGGATCACGGCAGAGCTGCTGAGCAGTCTTTGCAGTATGTACCCCTGCCAGGCTCAGGCAAACGACTGTTCCCTGTTGGCAGGCAGGTGACAGTGACCCCCAAAACAAGTGGTGTTCCCTGGGGTTGGCTTGTTTGTGTTTTTGGGATGATTCTTTGACTTTTTGGAAGTAGCTTTTTGGCACAACGGAAATGACAGGAAACAATACAGGGCAGATGGGGTTTTTTTAATCTTTCCCAGCTCTGCTGTAAGATGTACTCTGCTGTAAGATTCCTTTCTTCTCCCAGTGTGAGCAGGAGTAAGCCCTTGTATTTACTTGCTGCTTCTCTGTGATCTGTACTGTGTTTTCTGTGGACCCTCTCACTGGCCTGTATATTCTTTAAAAGGCAAGTGCCGCCCATTTCCTAATCACAGTAAGCAAGAGTGCAGATCTGGAGTATGCCTGGAGGCAGACCTCAGGCAGCTGTTAGCCAGTTTAGGAGCAGAGGTGTTGTTCTTTTTCACTCCTCACCCTCTTTTCTGAGTGCTGCTTTATTGTTTAATTGCATGGTGTCTCCACTCAATAGAGTGAAAGTGTTTCCATGGAGTTACGGGCTTTCCTTGTGTCCTAGGGGACACCAGCAGCACTGTGTCTGCGGTCTGCTACACTGTGCCCAGATCAGCCAAGGGGAGCAGCCCTCATGGGCTGGAATCCGGCTCCGACTTCAAGTCCCGGGGCCTGGCAGAGGAGAGCCGCCTGGTTTTTGGCCCGGGTGTCGCCGTGGTGCCGTGTGACGTCGCGCTGGTTGACGACAGCGAGTATGAGGAAGAGGAGGAGTTTGAGATCGTCCTGGCCGACGCCTCGGGGAACGCACGCCTTGGCAGCCGGGCCTCAGCCAGCGTCTTCATCCGTGGCCCCAACGACGCCTCCACGGTGTTCCTGGGGAACGCCACCTTTGCCGTCAGCGAGGCTGCAGGTGAGGAGTGGCGGGGGGCTCCCCAGGGCTCTGACCGTGGCAGCCTGCTTTCACCAGGAGGAGGTGTCAGAAGGAGCCATTTAGGGTGCAGTAGCAGAACTGTCAAAGATCTGCAGAGGGTTTCTGTTCTTCCCTCTGCCCGTGTGTGGAAGGCAGGCTGGGTGTTGTTCTCCACAGCCTGTTCTGGGTGCAGGAGCAGTGGTGAAGGATGAAGGGCAAGCTGAAGGGAGAGGAGTGGGTTTGTGGCTGCTTTCTCATCTTGGTTCTCTCTCATGTGCATGACAGGAAGCATTGAGATCCCAGTTCTCCGGCAGGGACCTGATCTCTCAACCCCCGTCTCGGTGTGGTGTGCCACTCGGACGTCGGACCCGCCATCTGCCAGCCCAGGCATCGATTACGTCCCCAGCTCCAGGAAAATAGAGTTCAGGCCAGGCAAGACAGAAGAGGTGAGGAGCCGCTTTGAGGCTGCTGAGGCTGCTCTGTCTGGTGACACTTCTCTCTTCTTTATGTGCATACTCTGTATTTGCCATTTGCCCCTTTTGAAAATGCTCTCAGAGTTGTTAATGAATCTGCCAGGCACAGATCACATCTGATCAGCACTCCAGCCAGAGCAGGTTCCGTCAGGCCACCTCTCCCAGGACAGAGCTGCCTGTCCTCTGAAATGATCTGCTGGATTTATGTAGAACGTTGTTTCCATTGATTAATGCGTTCAGAAAAGGCCTGACATAATGACTTAACATCAGACACCCAAATGTGAGTGCCAGGAGGGATGAAAGCTTTGCATCTCTAAAAGCAGGACTTCTGCTCTCCTCTAGTTCTGCTCTCTGACAATCCTGGACGACGCGCAGTACCCGGTGATAGAAGGGCTGGAGACCTTTGTTGTTTATCTCAGCTCACCCCATGGAGCTGAGCTGGCAAAGCCGTTCCAGGCGGTCGTGGCCATTAATGACATCTTCCAAGATGGTAAGCAATGTGTGGCAGCTCTGTCCAGTCCATCCCAGCCTCGTCCTTAACCCTGCCACCCAGCAGGAGGCTAGGCCAAGTTAGGTCATTTGCAGACTGGGTTTAGCTTGTTTTCCTGGGATCATCCCTTTCTGTCTGGCTGCCTCGTTTGTTTCCATGCTTCACTGTCCACAGAGCTGGGAGTCTTTGGGAGTGCAGAATGGATTTTCCTGTAGTGCTCCCTCACTTTCAGCCACGCTTTGCCTCCTCTGCTCAGAGCTCAGTCCTTGTTTCCTGCTTTCTGTGAGCTCAAGTCCCCCTTACTGTGTGAGAGTCTTGCTGCATGGTTACTTTCTCTTGTGTTTTAACATCTCTTGTGTTTGCTCACCTGAGGAAAGCACACAGTGTGTCATCTGACTTTGCAGTAGTCTGTAGTCGTTTCTTCTGCCTTTGTACCTTTTGTTGAGGTCTGCCCTCTGTGCTGCGAGCTATTTGTTCTGTGTCTGTCCAGACAGTAGGATAAAGCTTTGAGACACAGCATCACTTTCAGCCCTGAGTCCTGATACAATCCCTTCCTGACACGCCTTGCAGGCACACCGTCCCTGTACTGCCAGCCCTGTCTTGTTCTGCAGCACATTGCAGCAGCATCCAAACAGTAGGGAAGGAACAAGTTTCCTTGGCTGTTGGAGTGAGATGACTGAGAGGTGGTGAGGGGAGATGGCTTCTCTCTGAAGTGCTGCCGGGTCTGCTGATCCTGTGCTCTGTAGAGGGTTGGTGGCAGTGATGGTCACTTGTTGGTTTGAAACCAAACCCTGTATGGAGGCAGAGCAAAGCTGCCATTTTATTCTCTGGCTGTCAGAATCCATGCAGCAGTTCTCCCAGGGTGTATGTGCCTCAGCTTGAGCTGTGGAGCTTGAGCCCTTTGCTCTTCTGATTGCCTTCTGCAGTGCCAAGCATGCAGTTCACCAAGGCCGCGTACACGGTGAAGGAGAAGGAGGGCACTCTGCACATCCCCATCGTCCGCACCGGGGACCTGAGCTACGAGTCCTCGCTCAGGTGCTACACCCGGGGCCAGACAGCAGAGGCCATGGAGGACTTTGCAGAGAGGAGAAACGCAGAGGAGTCTCGCATCACTTTCCTGAAAGGGGAGAAGGTGAGCTGAACCTGGCTTACAGGGAGAGTAAAGAGCCATTGATGGGAAAGGTTCACATCTCCTCCTCGGCTCTGCATTGGCAGGGGCAGCTGACAGAAGCTGTCCAAAGTGGTTTTGTAGGTGCTTAAAGACACAGATTCTTCTGGTCCTAGAAATATGACATAACTCTGAAGGGGTGGTTTGTTTCACAGTAGAACTGGTTGAAGCATGAAGTGCAATCCCCCTGTGTCAGTAGGGCTGAGGATTGTTGTAGCAGAGAGGTGTTGGTTTGTGGAAGCAGATGACTTCACTGCTTCACTCATCATGTAACTGTGTGGTTTGTCCACAATGAAGTAGCAGCCTTAAAAATAGAAGTTCCAGGGTTGACAGCACTTGGACATTAAACCCTAGATAGTGAACTCCAGTGGGCCTTTAAGTGGCTTCATCAGGCTTATGAGTGTTTGCCGTTGTTTTCCTCTGCTTGCTTGGCTTCAGGTGAAGAACTGCAGTGTTCATATCAGTGATGACTCTACCTTTGAACCAGAAGAGCAGTTCCAGGTCTGTCTTGGTAGCCCTCTTGGAAACCACTGGAGTGGAGCTAGGATTGGGAAGATGGATGTGGCAACCGTAACTGTCACCAATGATGAAGATGGTAAGCGAGGACGCTCAGCAAGGATGTAGCTGTAGTGTAGGGTGCAGGTCCAAGGTAGTCAGCATGGTCTCATCAGCAGTTTGTGGCTCAGTTTAGTGCACGTGAATGCCTTCAGTCACATGCTCACAGCTCTGTGTGCAGGTCACTGATGTGGTGGCTTTGTGCACTGTACGAGTCTTAAGGGAGGGATTGAGTAACAGCGCCTTGAAGCCACCATTTGTCCCGTTTCCCGCTCCCCTGCAGTTGCACAGGCAGTTGCTGTGCTTCCCCTGGGAGATATTGCCATCCCTCCAGAGTGTCACAGCCTGGAGAGATCTGTGAGGCAGAAGGGGGACGCCAGGTCCCTCTGGTGGGACTGCCAGTAGGGGCTGTAGCAGCACCATCACCTGGCATGGATTTGAGAGCACGTGGTTCAGTGGGAGGCAGGGGATGGGACAATTGTTTGCCCTCCTCTGTAGCACAATACATGTTTTGGGCTTTGTCCCAGCCCTTCCCCTAACTGACATCCAGCCCTTGCAGCTGCAGCTGTGGCTCCTGCTTTGAGGAGCCCCATGCTCTGAGATGTGTAGACAGAGTCTCAGAGGAGCTGAGCGTAGCTCACCCCAGTCGCTGAATGCCCTTCATCTGTCAGCAGCTGGCTGGTGTGCAAACCTGGGGCTCTTTCTTCCCTGCTGTTTCTTTAGCACCCACCATTGAGTTTGAAGCAGCTGCCTACCAGGTACGGGAGCCACCCGGACCAGAGGGTGTTGCTGTTCTGAATGTCAAGGTGGTCCGGAGAGGGGACCAGAACCGGACCTCCCGAGTCCGCTGCAGCACCCGCGACGGCTCGGCTCAGGCTGGGGTGGATTACTACCCCAAGAGTCGAATGCTCCAATTCAGCCCAGGTAAGGGGTCCTGGGAGGGAAGGTCAGAGGTGGTGGCATGAGCAGTGACAGTTTGCATGTGTCAGAAAGGAACACCAAAGGGAAATATTTGGGAGATTTGGAAAAATGGACTTTTTGCATGAGGTTTATGACACAGCACAGGTGAAGTGAACTGCTTTAGCTGTAAGAGGGTGTATTATACCCTTAGCTTTTATTCCTGAGCTGACTGCAGATGCCTGAGGAGACAGAAAGACGGTTGAGACTTTCTGCTCACTGGAATTAACCTCACTGGAAAAAATGGGAAGGCCACCCCAAACCTTGCCGTGTTTTCTCTCGTGTACAACATTTGGTCCCTTCACAACGCCCTGCTGAAGGAGAAGGATCCTGGGCTTTGGTTTGTTTGGGTGGTTTTTTCTGGTCTTTTGGTAACATGTTTTACATGTATTCCATGGACATGGTCTTCTTTACAAGTGTGACTCTTCTGGGCCGCAGCCTTGTGCTCTGCTGGGGCTGTAATTCTGTTATGGAAAAAGGCTGAACTGTTAATTGAAGGGTGATCAGAATGGCGGGAGAAGCAGGAGCATCTGGCAGGTGAAATTCAAGTGGTCTTTGGAGGATGTAAGTGTCAGCAGAGATCTTTCAGGATCCAGCACAACAGCTCAGACCACGTTGCTGGACCGTGACACCCTCACCAAACAGTTCTGTGCACTGGTGTGAGAGAGAGCAGAGATGCTCGCGGCAGGGGTGGGATGTGCTTTGGATCAGAGATTTTTACTACAGGCAGCTGATACAAGACAGGCATTATAAATCCTCAGATGGCATCTGCTAGTGAATCCATCGCCTGATCAGTTGGAGCAGTTGTCATTGCTGGAGTTCTATCTATAGAGGAGCCTCCTGTATGGACAGGACTAAATTATTAGTAGCAATGAGCAGAAACAAACTTGATAATACATATTTTACTGTAATGTTTCAGTGGTCATAGCCTAGCCCATCTGTGCAGGTTTGTGTGAGACCTTCAGAGCAATGTCAGGTGATAAATCGAGTTCTCTCTGTTTCTCTTGCATTTCCTCTCACAGGTGTGGACCACATCATGTTTAAGGTGGAAATCATGTCCAATGAAGACCGGGAGTGGCACGAGTCCTTTTCTCTGGTTCTGGGCCCAGATGATCCAGTGGAAGCTGTTCTTGGAGATACCAGCACTGCACTAGTAACTATTTTGGACCAGGAGGCAGCAGGGAGCCTGATTCTACCAGCACCTCCCGTGGTAAGTTGCCCATTGCAGTGGATGTGGTTTAGTTCCCTTCAAGCAGAGACTGAAAACCCCAGTGGGGTTTCTGACGTGAAATCAGATGCTGCCATGATGCAGTGGGCTTGGAGTGTGTGGGCAGGGTTGAATTTCCTGCCCCTCCCCTCCACCCCAGGTGAATGCTGCGGTCTTGCATCCGTACAGGTCGTCAGCCTGGCCGATTACGACCGGGTGGAAGAAGTGACCAAGGACGGTGCGAGGAGATCCCCTTCTCCCGGCTACCCGCTCATCTGCGTCACTCCTTGTGACCCTCACTTCCCCAAGTACTCGGTCACGAAGGAGCGCTGCAGCGAGGCTGGGATCAACCAGTCTTCCATACAGTTCAGCTGGGAAGTGGCAGCCCCCACGGATGGGAATGGAGCCAGGTCACCTTTTGAAACCATCACTGACAGCACACCGTTCACCAGCGTCACCCATAAGGTGCGTGGTGGGTACCGGCGTGGCGAAGCTGCGCGAGCGCCTGGCCTACGTCAGCGAGAGCTTGGGGCAGCTCTGTCAGGCTGTGTGCTGATCACCTGTGGGGAATTCAGTTGCATTCCTGCAGCCCAGGTGTCACACACGTGAATAGGTGGCTGTGCCAGAATAAGAGCTCGGCACAGTGATGTGACCTGTCTGAGCGGGGTCTGGCTGTGGCATTGCCCGCTTCCCTTCCCTCCCGCCCAAGCTGCAGGAGGGGCAGAGCTCGAGCTCGGAGCTGCTGTTCCCTCAGGCACTCCTTTTGGTGCTGTTCCTTCAGGCACTCCTTTTGGTGCTGTTCCCTCAGGCACTCCTTTTGGTGCTGTTCCTTCAGGCACTCCTTTTGGTGCTGTTCCTTCAGGCACTCCTTTTGGTGCTGTTCCTTCAGGCACTCCTTTTGGTGCTGTTCCCTCAGGCACTCCTTTTGGTGCTGTTCCCTCAGGCACTCCTTTTGGTGCCGTTCCTTCAGGCACTCCTTTTGGTGCTGTTCCCTCAGGCACTCCTTTTGGTGCTGTTCCCTCAGGCACTCCTTTTGGTGCCGTTCCCTCAGGCACTCCTTTTGGTGCTGTTCCCTCAGGCACTCCTTTTGGTGCTGTTCCTCCAGGCACTCCTTTTGGTGCGCTGCTCCGTGTGTGGCCCAAGAACTCTCTGTCCCTGGACTGTTCACATCCAGCCCCACAAACCGAATTACTGTTTTCTTCTGGGGCTTTTGCCGTGTGCCCCCAACTGCGATGTCTCAGCTCTTCTCAGGCGTCCAGATGTGTTTGCAGACCACCCGGCCTAGTGCCTGGGTCTGGAGACGTTTGTAGTGGGTAGCGTGAGTTTTAGTTGTACAGAGATTGAAACCTGAAATCTCCTGGGGTTCGGGACTTGGCATGAGACACAGAGGTGCTTCCTTGGAGATTATTTATTTTTTCTTTTGGCTTGAGAAAGTTTAGCCCTGTTCTCCCCTGAGCCTGCGGAAAGCACCGCTCCCACTGGTGTGGGAAGTAGCTGTGAGCACTCAGACGCTTGGGTAAATCCCTGGTGGCAGGAGACAAATGGGGCCTGGCAGATCATTGCCGCTCAGGCTCCCTCTTCCCCTCCCTTCAGCAGAGCTGGGAAGCTGCAAAGCCCCTGAGGTGGCCGAGCATCTCCCGCAGCGCAGGTGACATGAGGCGCATCACACCTGCCTGCCCGAGCGGTCGGGCAGACGCTGGCAGGCGCGTGCTCCCGGTTTGGGTTTGTGTGTGCCTCCCTCCACGCTGCCTGGCAGCACCAGGACGTGGTGCTTTTGCCACACAGCCTGGTGTTGCAGTGCTGATGCCTTCAGCCCACGTGTGTCTTTCTCCCTCCTTGTTGCCTGCAGGTGCTGGACAGCATTTACTTCAGCCGGCGGTTCCATGTGCGCTGTGTGGCCAAGGCTGTGGACAAGGCTGGCCATGTGGGGACCCCCCTGAGAAGCAGCGTGGTGACCATAGGCACAGACAGTGCCATTTGTCACACTCCTGTGGTGGCAGGGACAGCCAGGGGTTTCCAGGCACAGTCATTCATTGCTGCTCTGAAGTACTTGGATGTCAAGCACAAGGAGCATCCCAACAGGTACGAGCCTGGAGAAGACCAGAGCGCAGCCCTTCACCAGGCCCCTCAGCGTCATGAGGCTGACTGGGGTCAAGGGGAGAGCATGTGTCTGAAACCACGTCCCTCCCTGCAGCATGCCCTCTGGCACAGCCTGGGCTGCTCAGGGTGGTGCTCCCACTCTCTGCCTCACACCCCACTCTGCTGCGGGGGGCCCTTCCCCTCAGGAAACAGGAGCTGGTGGGACAGCTTAAGGAGCAGATGTGTAGGCAGAGAAATCCAGCAGAAACTAAATTGAATCAGGCTGCCTCTAGCAGGCTTGTCCTGTCTGTGCTCTGCTGCAGTGTGGCGTAACATGTGAGGCTCCCACACCTGCCTGGGCCACTTTTTTCTGCTGTCTCATCCCCTTTTTGTTCCAGAATCCACATCTCGGTTCAGATCCCTCATCAGGATGGTATGCTGCCCCTCATCTCCACCCTGCCACTGCACAACCTGCATTTCCTTCTCTCCGAGTCTATCTACAGGCACCAGCATGTCTGCTCAAACCTGATCACCATCAAGGACCTCAGGGGCGTCTCAGGTAATTTTTAAAGCCAACTTTTGCTTTCAGAACTTGAGGGTAGGGAAAAGCCAGGAAAGAAAGGCAGAGAAGGTGGCTTTGTCTTCCCCTGGGCTCTCTTGCCATTGGGTAAGTCATAATTAATCTCCCTGTAGTAACAGCAGTGAACAGAGTTGCCCCATTGAAGATGAGGTGCGACGTATGGGAGGTTTGAAAGTTAACAGGGTTAAGGGGAGTTGCTCTGTTTGAGGAGGTTGCAGGTTCACACCGTGCTGGTGACTTCCAGCTCCTCAAATCTGTCTCATGATACCTGTGTGGTTAGAGAGGGATCCACAGGAAGTGGATCACTGTCTCTGCATCGCTCCAGCGTGGCAAGAAGGAGTAAAAGCAAATTCACTGCTGAGATAAATGCCAGGGATGAAGACAAAAAAGGCAGTTTGTGTCACTAACACTCAGGGCAATGGGGTCCACAGTTTGTCCATGGTGGGTAGGGGGTTGTTGTACTTCATTCAGTTCCTTCCATACTCGAGCTGTTCTGCTTTTCTTAAAGTCTAGCTTCAACCTTTCATTAGTGGGCTCACAGGTTTGGTTTTTTAGGATTCTTACCCCATTCCTGTAACACTTTCCCCTGTGAAGTCCTGTGTATATTCAGTGTGACATCTAGGATAATAGGAGAGAGAGGAGCTCATTAAGTCTCTGATGTAATTAAAGTCACTGACATGACTTGAGAGTGGGAGTGGGACCTCAGGAGTTGTCTGGAAGCTCTTTAAACTCTGGAGTGATGGGTGTGTGGCTGTCTCTCCACCCCAGAGGCAGGGTTTCTGGATGAAGTGACCGGCGACAGCATCGTTCTCAGTCCTGGCTATGACCGCCCGTACCAGTTTGACCCCGCGGTGAGAGAGCCCAGGACCATCCAGCTCTACAAGCACCTCAACCTCAAGAGCTGCATTTGGACTTTTGATGCTTACTACGACATGACTGAGTTAATTGACGTCTGTGGAGGCTCTGTCACCGCTGACTTCCAGGTGAGATGCCGTATCCAGAGCTCTTTCACCTAATCCAGATGTTTGTGGCTTCTTGGGCAGAGGTGCACTTTGTGTTCATGAGTGTTTGCTGGGCATGTTGGCTACTCTGCTCTGTACAGCTGGAGCATGGGGAGTTTTCCCCCTCTGACCCAGAAAAGAAAGGTGCTTTGTGAAATGCATTTAATTTGTTCATTTTCACTGGGGTAACATGGGTTTTATTCTCTTACTCTTTAGAGCATTTTTTTAACTTTAAGGATGTACTGGAAACACCAAACACTCTGACTTGTGCTCTGTTCTTGTACAAATGTGACTGTTCTGAGCCGATGTAAACGAGCCAAGAACAGAGCAGAGGCCCGTGAGTTCGTACTCCTCAGTGGAGCCAGGGCATGGGCATTTTTAAATTGTTTCTTAATTAACCAACTTGGAGACCAGAGGGCAGAAACATTCTTCTGTAAATCAGCAGCTTTCACGCCCAGCTGTGTGTCACTGCCCTCTCAGGGGTGGGCTATACCTGTGCATCTCACTTCAGTGAATATCACACCTCTGTTGGGTTGTATTCAATTCCCAGTCAGAAAGTTACAGATGAGATAATCTCTTGTAACTCCTGCCATTCCTGTAATTCCTGGAATACATTGTTAACTTTCCTTTGATAGCTCCAATTTTTTGCACAAATCCAGAGAAGCTACTTGAACTGAACAACTGCACAGTGTAGTGCTGGGCACTGGCACCAACCAGTCTGGAAGGTCTCTCTGAGCTCTCGGGAACCCGCAGAGTACAGCTGGGCTCTGCAGAGAGTAAATGGTGTATAGAGAGCTGTGGGATTTCCCATGCTCTTAGGGGCAGTCCTGAGCAGGCAGAATTGCTTCTGTGTAATTAATGGAATTGGAAACTGGGGGTGTTTATGGTGCAGTTGTGACCACAGTGCCTTCTGTACAGTGACACAGAGCCACAGAATGCCAGAACTGCCTCGACTGGAAAAGACCTTTAAGATCATCGAGTCCAGTCACTAACCTCACTCTGACAAGTCCCCAAGTCCCTCAGCACTATGTCTGCATGTGTGCCTGAGCATTTCCCCTTGTTTAAAATGCAAGTTTGTCTGGAGTAGCTACCTGTAAAAGTAAAGAAAGTCAGAGAGTCACCTCTGACTTCATTAGAGGAGTTTTGTGGTGCGTGAGGAGCACTCTCTGCCTGCACACTTTTCCCCAGCAGTTTGTTATTATTTTTCCAATGGCAATCCAGCAGTAACTTGTTTGCCAATAATTGTTGGTCTTGATGAAGCAATGACATCATATTGCTTTAGAAGTACTTTGTCCCCACGTTATCCTCCCTGTGTTGAGGATATCCGTGGTCCAGAAGGAAAAAGGGAGTCTTCTGTTGCAGGCACTCTGGTTTTTTTTCCCCACTTGCAGAGCAGCAGGCGAATGCAGCGGGTGCTGTGAGTCTGGGCCAGTGTCTCTCCTTTGGAAAGTGCATAACTGCTTTTTTGGGGTGTTATTGGCAGGTTCGGGACTCGGCTCAGTCCTTCCTAACCGTCCACGTCCCGCTCTACGTGTCCTATATTTACGTGACGGCGCCGAGGGGCTGGGCTTCTCTTGAGCATCACACAGAGATGGAGTTCTCCTTTTTCTACGATACTGTTCTCTGGAGGACAGGTGGGTCCAAGGCATTTGAAGGGGTGCAGGGGACTTTGTCCCAGGGTATCCCCTTGTTTGTTAGAACAGCAGCACTCCCAGCTGTGAGCCCCAAATCGTTCGTGTTCTCGGCCGATGGTTACGTCCCAGACCTAACGTCTGTCTGTGGTTTGTCCTGTGCCTGCGAGGCTTCTCTCAGCAGCTAATTAATTTTCATTTCCCACAATATTTGGAGCCTGTGTGTGCTGTGAGCCCGTGCCTGCAGCCTTGAGGAGTATCTGGTCAAAGGGCTCCGAGGAACAGACAGTGCCTCACCTTGGATTTTTTTCTGCCAGCGATGGCACTAAGTGATGTAGAGGATGGACCCGGAGAGGCTTTGTTCATGGAGGGCCACTCGGGAATTAAGGCCAGGAGACACCATTATCTGCGACTTAATATATAAAATAAGTTACAATCACAGGCTAATCATAGGGGGGAACTATGTATTTTCTTGCTTTATGCCTGAGTGAGACTTGGGCAGCACATGTGGATAATGGAGGAAGCGTATAGCTGACTCACCAGAGGATGATCTCAGTTAAACCATGCCTTTCTGGGGCTCTCTCCAATGCTTCTGGAGCTACATGGGGCTGACAGAGCCCACCTGAGGACTGACCGTGCTGTGTGGCCTCCCCAGTGACTTTGCTCTTGCTGCACTGTGCAGGGATTCAGGCAGACAGCGTTCTCTCAGCCCGGCTGCAGATAATCAGGATCTACATCCGTGACGATGGCCGGCTGGTGATTGAGTTCAAGACACAGGCCAAGTTCAGAGGTGAGAGCTTTAGTCCTCACAGAGGAAGAAGAAATCAACCTACAAACACAGATCTGTTCTGAAAGCACAGGCAGCAGAACAAGTCCCTCTTCCCACGAGGAGCCCCTCTGTGCCAAGGTGTGCAGCGTGGGGTCTCCCTGTACTCTCTGCCTTACCTGTCACCTCCTTGTCCTCACTCCAGGGCTTTTTGTAATGGAGCACCACAGCCTGCCCGATGTCAGATCTTTTCTAATGACTCCAGACCACCTGGGAGGGATTGAATTTGACCTGCAGCTACTGTGGAGTGCTCAGACCTTTGACTCTCCCTACCAGCTCTGGAGAGCAACCAGCTCCTACAACAGGTGAGGACCGCGGGTTCCGCCACCTTCAGCAGCTTCCCGCAGCGCAGTGTTGCTCTTAAGCAACGAATGTGCACGTAGCTCACAGCAGCAGTGGAGCAGTTTCACATCCAGGCCGGAGAGAGCCGTCCCTGTTGCCCTTTGAGCAGCCACAGCAATAGTGTGGAGTGGCCAAGAGCCAGCCTTGCTCAAGGGCTCAGCGCTAGAACACGCAGGGAGCTGCTGCCAGGGCTGGAAACGCTCCTCTGCCGGTTGTGGAAACAGAGGGGAAATCAGTCCCTCTCCTTGTAAATGCATTTTTCTAGCAGTTAAGCCAGGGGGAGGGAAGATTCCAGAGGCTGCAATGCATTCAAGCTTGTCTTGCAGTCTGCAAGTCAAAAGCCAGATTTCATGTCCGCGGCTGACTTGACCAGTAGCTCTGTGCTTGCTGGAGGTGGGTATATCAACAGCTAGAAATGTTGGGTTCATTTGAAAAAAAAAATAAATCCTTTCTGTGATTAGTTCTGTGACTGTTGAATCTTAGTCTGTGCTCCTTGCACAGAGGGTCAAATCAAACACCACAGGTCTAATTGTCCCTCCTGCGACCGCTGCAGTAGATGGACATTTCTGGGGTGAGGGGGAGGTTCTTGTGATGAGCTTTGTCTCACTCATTGGAAGATGTGGATGTTAGGCAAACACCTCAGCCAGCAGCCTGGTTTGGTGACCACAGTGTCTCCTGTCTGTTTCCAGGAAGGACTACACTGGAGAGTACACCATCTTCTTAATCCCCTGTACCGTGCAGCCCACGCAGCCGTGGACAGAGCCTGGAGACAAGCCCCTGGCCTGCACGGCTCACGCTCCTGAGCGGTGAGGAGTCCCCATCATCCCGGCAGCAGGACAGTTTCAGCCCCTTTGCGTGGTTTGTGCGCTCCCAGCAGGCGTGTGGCACCCTACAACAGCAGCAGGAAGGGAAAAAGGGAGGGGAGGAGCCTGCCCTTTGGCTCAGGAGCCTCCCTGCCACCCAGACTGTCCCC
Organism: Caprimulgus europaeus; assembly: GCA_907165065.1. Next base: position 83,110,170 of record OU015526.1, read on the forward strand.
TCTCAGGGCAGTGAAAGGTTGCTGGGCTGTGCTGGTGGTCAGGGGGCTCCAGTCTGTAGCACAGCAGGATCATCTGCTCCTGAGCACCAGGCAGGGGCCTTTGCTTTCTTTAAAAAAAACTTTCTTAAAAGAAGTTGTCTTCCTGTGTGTGCCTGCCTTTCCTCTGTCACATCTAGCCAGACTGTGGGCTCCACAACAGGGGCTGTCCCAGCCTGTCGCACGTCTCAGCCAGCTGTTTGCAGTCTTGGGGCTGCAGAAACCTCCATAGCTTTCAGTTGTCCCCAGGCAGCAAGAAAAGCAGCCCTGTCAGGAGGAGGCTCCAGCTGAGAGCCCTGCAGTGTGACTGGAAAAGTGGGGCAGGGCGAGGGGCAGCAGGTCCTCTGGGGTGGGACACCACAGTAGCATGGGCTGCTGGACTGTGAGTAGTAAAGCAGGAGGGAAGAAGGATGAAGCAGACTGTGCAGGTCACCAGTGTGTGACTTCAGATGCACCCAAACTAAACCTCTCCTTTTCTCCCTGTCCTGTCCCAATTTCAGGTTTCTGATCCCGATTGCCTTCCAGCAGACCAACCGCCCCGTGCCGGTCGTCTACTCCCTGAACACCGAGTTCCAGCTCTGCAACAACGAGAAGGTGTTTCTGATGGACCCCACCAAATCCGAAATGTCTCTGGCAGAAATGGATTACAAAGGGGCTTTTTCCAAGGGTAGGGTTTCATTTTATTTCCCTTTCCTGTTCTGCTTGTCCCTGGTGTTTCTGTCTTCACAAGTTCCACTCCTCCGAAGGAGAAGGGTAAAACCCAGTTTTGGCTTGGAGAATTGGAGACTTTAACTTTGCTGTTTTCCTCCCAACCTCCTCAGGGCAAGTCCTGTTTGGCCGTGTGCTCTGGAACCCCGAACAAAACCTACATGGAGCTTACAAGCTGCAGCTGGAAAAAGTCTACCTGTGCACAGGCAAGGATGGCCACGTGCCTTTCTTCGACCCAACAGGCACCGTCTATAACGAGGGGCCCCAGTACGGCTGCATTCAGCCCAACAAGCACCTGAAACACCGGTTTCTCCTCTTGGTGAGTGTTCTGCTGTGGACAAAGGCACCACGTTGAGTGTTGTGTGTGATGGTATCCGGAGCAGTCTGGTTTCTCAGCCTGTCACCAACCTAACAGACCTGGGAACTAAATGGCCTCCCTGCTCATGGAGAGGGGTTCCACGTGTTGATACTCAGCTTGTGTTGGCTATTTCAGTGCACATGTTCTCGCTAGCCTGACTGGCCCAGGTGATGTAGCACTGCTGGTTTTCTGTTTGACTTCCCCAGGCACCCCCAAACCCCACAGCATCCTGCAGAGTCTCTGAGCAGACCCTGCCACCCTCCCAGCCACCTGCACCTTTGTGCAGCCACAGGAAACCAGAGCTAGGATGAAGCATGGTACCTGTGCTGAAGGCTTCCTGCATCTGTGAGGGCCTGAAATGCTCACAAAACTGTCCTCTGCCTCTGCTTTCTGCTTGGGTTTTTGTTCCCAGCTACAAACAGATTGTGACTAGAAAGGGATGAGAGGTGAAATGTGGTGTCTTTTTCTCAGTACCAGGCAGACAAGTGCAAACCAAGATCAGTTTTTCCTCAGTCTTTATCCATGAGTATGTCTTAGTCTCAAAAAAAACAACAAAAAAATAAAAAAACCCCACCAAATTAGGAAGGAAAGAAGTGATGTACCAAACTGAAAGTTTCCCTTGACCTCTGCTTATCCTATGGCTTGGAGTTGGCAGGCCTGGTGTGGTATAGAGGGAGATTTGGGTACCAGTTAGACAGAAACTCCCGCTGTACAAATGGGTGAGGAGCTCCCAAGGTGTGTTTGGCTGGGATGACGTGCTTTGTAGTTAACCTTTGCCAGCATCCTCGCTGGCAGCCCCGTTGGCACTCCCAGGAGGAGGGTCACATTAATGCTGTTAATTAGTTTGGCATGCATACTTGAGCAGGCTGGCTCAACTCTTCTCCTGATCTTTAGCTCTGCAGACCTAATATTGACGCAGTCAGTGCTGAAACAGTATGAAATGCCTACACATCACATCAGTAGATACCTGATGAATGTTTCCTCTGCAGGAGGCTGTGCATTTAAAGCAGTGTCCATGCCCACAGGCAGGTGTGGAGACTGGACATTTGGATTTGATTTCTGCAACAGGACGCAGGTGTTATTTAGTGACCTGGCTCCTGGTGTCCCCTTGGGAAGGTGGCAGCATGCCTTGCTCTTCATGAGGCCTGTCTGATTTCCAGGACCGACACCAGCCAGAGGTGACAGATAAGTACTTCCACGACGTGCCCTTCGACGCCCACTTCGCTTCCGAGCTGTCCGAGTTCCGTCCCGTCAGCAGCATGCCCGGCGTCGATGGATTCACTCTCAAGGTGGATGCTCTCTACAAGGTAGGTAACCAAGTGGTACCAGTACCCCAAAACTTACTTCTCTGGCCAGGATGTCCCCAGTGTTTACTCAATGGTAGGCTCTGGGCCTCACACTGCCTAGAGAAATGAAATTCATGCTAGGGTAGGTGGCCTCCCAGACACGTGATGCTCTGCATTTCCAGATCACACCGTAGTGGCCCTCTCCTTGATTTGCCTGGGCGTAAATGCGAGGTGAGAGGTCAGGGTCTGTGCAGCAGTGGTGTGTCATGGTGCTGTCCCTCCCTCTGAAGGCAGCCACGGCTCGGAGCTCTCCTCACCCCTTCCCAGCTGCAGGGGCAGGTGCCCTCTGGTTGTGGTTCCTCTCTGTGCGCAGAGGCTGGCCAGTGAGACTCGGAGGAGCCAAGGAGATTGTGGCAGAAACAAAGAGGGGCACAAAGGAAGCTCTTGATTGATTGCAGAGTTTTATATCCTGATTTCTGGGCTTTTTTGTCAGAGGGGCCCTGTTTGTAACTCAGTGACCTCTGTGCTTAAGGGCTGCCCTGGCGTGGTGAGGATTGTACCATAAATCAACAGTGGGGCCAGTTAAGAAGCAAACTTTAGCACAAGAAATGGAGATGAGGAATTTTTTCTGGTGATTTAAGATTTTTTTTTTTTTTCCCAACCATGCAGGAAAGAAGCTTTTTAAAAACATATTAATAATGTTCCTGAATTAGTTATTGCAGTTGCCAAAGACAGACCACAAGGGTGAACATGTCACTTGGTGACAAACATGATTGCAGGTGCTCATAAAAACACACTGAGCTTTTTTATTTGCATGAGTCAAGAAATGGGTCAGAAAACACAACCAGCTCTACCTTTACATAACAAAATTGATCTGAAAGCTGTAGTTAAAATTTCCTGTGGGCATCTCTTCCCTTTCTTAAAGGTGGAAGCTGGGCACCAGTGGTACCTTCAAGTCATCTATGTCATTGGCCCCGAGAGCATGGCCGGGCCTCGCGTTCAGCGGTCCCTCGCTCACCGCTGGAGACGCGGCCGCAGGGACTTGGTCGACAGCGACGGGAGGCTGGTGCTGGACGAGTCCTTGATCTACGACAACGAAGGAGACCAGGTCAAGAACGGCACCAACATGAAGCCGTTGATCTTGGAGAGGGAGGAAACGGGGGTCGCAGCCTCCTTCTCTCAGACGGGCGCGTCCCTGGGGAGCGCCTTCGCTGCCGCCGCCCTCCTGCTGCTGGTGCTGGCGGGACTGTGCCTCCTCACCGGGAGCTGCCGGAAGCTGCGGAGGAGGAAGCGAGAGGCGGCCAGAGCTGCCCCCGAGGAGCATCCCCTGAACACCAAGGTGGAGCTGCCCCGGGGCGCAGCCAGGGCCCTGGACAGCCGGTACTGCACCGTGAGGAACGTCAATCTATTGAGGGAGAGCGGGGGCGTTTGCGAGGGGAAGGGCAGGAAGGTGAAGCAGGTGAACTTGGAAGTCAAGGTCCGCAGCAGTTTGCCCGATGGAACAGAAGTTTAATGGAGCACACACTGGGGCTGCTAAAAGCTTTTTATAAAATGTAAAAAAAATAAATAAAAATCTCAAAAATAAAAGCTGAGAGAGCTGATGCTGGTGGTGTTATATGCGGGGGAGGAGGAGCAGCCCCGGCGGGGGGGGAGCCCGTCGGGGCTGCGGCGAGGGGGGACGGGGAGCCGTTTGGTGTTCCCACCGTGGGCGTTTCGCGGTGGCCTGGGCTGTGACCGAGGCGAGGGGCTCCGCTGCTTCTCCCGTGGTGCCCACCCCGGCGATCCCCGCGGCTGCAGCGCCCAACCGGGACCGGGGGCTGCAGTGCCGCCACGCCTCCACCAGATGGCGCTGCGCTCGGCACTGCCGCTCTGCGTCCGCCAGAGGGCGCCATGATGAGGGAGCGCCGCGCGGCGCGGGCACAGCGCGGAGCCGGCACAGCGTGGAGCCCGGGCGGGAACGGCAGGTGAGGAGCAGCCCCGTGAGGGGCCTCCCCGGGGCAATCGCGGCGTCCCTCCCCGCAGCAGCTCCGCCCCGCCAGGACTTTTCGCCCAGAAACTGTTTCAGACGTTTAATTCGAGTCCCCGGGCCGGGACCGACCGCCGCCCCCTCAGGGCCGTCAACGGCGGGAAGAGGCGGAACATGGCGGCCGCAGGTGTCAGGACTCTGAGGGCAGCGCACGCGCCCTGCGGCCCCGCGCCCCGGGCCAGGCCTCGCCCCTGCGGTCACGTGCCCCGGCCGCGGCCCCGGGGCGGTGGCGGCGGAGGCTTCAAAACCCCTCCGCGGTCGCCAGGGGGCGCCGCGGCGCTACGGGGCTGGCACAGGAGAATCGTCGGGAGCGGGAACCGGATCCTCCTCGCGGCCCCGGCGCGGAGCCGCCGCCGAGAACCAGGGACGACCCCGTCTCCTGGCTGCCGCGGGATGGAGCCGGGCGAGGGAAACCGGGGCCATCTCCTCCCTTCTCCCCGCGCTGGCGGGCTCCGGAGCGGGAGCGGAGGCGCCGACCGCTGCCCGAAGCTCCGGTCCGAGCCCGGCCTGCAGGCAGCCGCCTCTCCCCGCGGGCAGCGGGTGCTGCCCCCGTTCCTTCCCGGGGCCGGACCCGCCGGCTCTGGACCGGCGGCTCTTTCCGGGACCCCGGGTAGGCACCGACTGGCGCCGGGTCCCGGGTGTCCCCGCGGCAGCAGCTGCCGGTGCTGGCAGCCCCGGTGAGTGCTCCGTTTCCCTTTCCTACCCGGTACCCGGGGCAGACGAGGACCCGGCGGGGCCGGGGGCCCTGCTGCCGCCGGGCTCCCTGCTCCCGGCGCGGGCACCGGCCGGGTTCTTTTCTCCGGCCTTTTTCCAGAGCGGCTGCGGCAGGACAGACCCCTCCGGCCCGGCGCTGGCTCTGCCGGAGCCGGGGAGAGCTCGGACCGGTGAGTGTGGGAGCTGCTGCGGGGGGAACTGGTTGGCCCTGGGGTGCGGCCCTTCGGCCCGGCCCGGCGGCACTCTCGCTGGCAGGTGCCCGGGGAGCGGAGCCGGCAGCGTCGGGGCGCTCCCGTGGCGGGGCCGTGGCGGGCTCCGAGCTCTGGTGGAAGCTCTGGTTTTACCGACAACCGGCTTTTCCAGCTCAGAACGCGCTGCGGCGGGAGAAGAGGCCGCCCCCCTGGTGAAGCCGCCGTGGCCGGGCACGGGGAGTGACGGCCGTCCCGGTGCTGCCGGTCCCGCGGGAGCTGTCGGTGGCCCAGGTGGTGCCGCGTGGCCGTGCCAACGCCGGGGGACGGCTCATCCCTTCTCTCACGCCCGGCCCCCGGCGTGGGGACAGCCCGGCCCCCGGCGTGGGGACAGCCCGGCCCGCGCCCGCCCGGAGATGCAGCGGGGACTGCGCGGCTCCAGCTCGGCTGCGGCTCCAGGTGGGTTGTTGGGGCTCCCGTTGGTCCCAGTGCCCTGGCTTTGCTGGGACAGAGTTCATTGTCTGTTCAGGGGCCAGCACAGCTGTGCTCTGGGTTCAGGGGGGGTTTGCTATGAGGAGAATGTTGATCAAGTGCTGATGTTGTGAGGTGCTGCTGGAGCCCAAGGCCGCTGTGTTTGGCCGGTTCTCAGCTGCACTGGGACTGGGAGGGAGAAGCCCAGGGAACAGCAAACCCCAGAGCTGGCACTGGGATGTGCCAGGGAAATATTCCAGAGCGTGTCCCGTCCTGTCAGCACGGCCACGGGGGTGACCGGGAGCCGGGGGATTCCCTCGGGGGTCTCTCGGGCTCTCGCTGCTCCGGGGTCTCAGTTTGGGGACGGTCTCTGCTCTGGGGTCACTGCCTGGCACAGGCTGGGCAGCGGTCGGGGGGTGCTGAGCCACTGCACTGGGCATCACTCCACAGTAATAACAGAATATACAATTGTCATTATCATTTTATTTTAATTAAATAACTTAAATTATTTAATTAAACTTTAATTAATTAATTTTAAAACTAAATACTTTTTGTCTCACCCTCTGAGTCTCCTTGCCCTTTTCTTTCCAGTTCTCTCCCCTCCTCCCTGGGAGAGGGGAGGGTGAGAGAGCAGCTGTGTTTGGCTGCAGGACAAAAGGGTGAGTCCACCCAAACCCACCACGTTCAGTTCCATCTCGGTTTGTGCTCCTGTTTGGTTTTGTTTGGTTTGTTTGTTGGTTTGGGCTCCCGTGTGTTTCAGGTGCAGCTCCTGCCCTGCTCCAGTTCGGTTTTGGCTCCAGCCCATTTGCAGCTCCTGTTTGTTTCTGCTCTGGTTCCAGGCCCAGCTCCTGCACTGCTCCAGATCATGTGCAGCTCCTTTTTGTTGTGGCCCCAGCTCATGGATGGCTCTGGCTTGTTTCAGCTCCAGCTCATTTGTAGCTTCAGGTTGGTGGTTTCTGAATTTTGTTTTCAGGTCCAGCTTGTGAATGGTGCCAGTTTGGGGCTCCAGCTTGTTTGCAGCTTCAGGTCACTGTTTCTGCCCCTGTTTGTTTCAGGTCCAGCTCGTGGACAACTGCAGTTCAGTTTTGGCTGCAGCTCATTTTCATTTCCAGTGCAGTTTTGTCTCCAGCTGATTTTCAGTTCCAGTTTGTCTGTGGCTCCAGCTCGTTGGTTTCTGCCCCAGCCCTGACTCCTGTTTGCTGGGTTGGTTTGGGCTCCCTTTGGTTTCAGGTCCAGCTCCTGCCCTGCTCCAGGTCAGTTTTGGCTCCAGCTCATTTGTGGTTCCTGCTCTGCTTTCAGGTCCCATTCCTGGACAGCTCCAGTTCATTGTGGCTCCAGCTCTGGCTCCTTTCAGCTCCTCTTGTGGCTCCAGCTCATTTGCAGCTTCAGGTTGGTTGTTTCTGCCCCAGTTTTGTTTCAGGTCCAGCTTCTGGACGGCACCAGTTGATTTGTAGCTCCAGTTTGTTTGCAGTTCCAGCTCATGGACGGCTCTGGCTTGTGTCAGCTCCAGTTTGTGCACAGCTAAAGGTTGGTTATTTGATGTTTTTTATGTGTTTTGGGTTTTTTTTCTTCCCCAGGTCCAGCTCCTGCACAGCTCCAGTTCAGTTTTGGATCCTGTTTGTTTCTGCTCTGCTTTCAAGTCCCATTCCTGGACAGCTCCAGCTCCTGGATGGCTCTGGCTCGTTTCAGCTCCAGCTTGGTTATTTCTGCCCCTGTTTTTTTTCAGGTCCAGCTCCTGCACTGCTCCAGTTCGGTTTTGGCTCCTGTTTGTTTCTGCTTTGCTTTCAAGTCCTGTTCCTGGACAGCTCCAGTTCATGTGCAGCTCCTGGATGGCTCTGGCTCATTTCAGCCTCAGGTTGGTTATTTCTGCCCCTGTTTTTTTTCAGGTCCAGCTCATAGATGGGGCCAGTTCCATTTTGACTCCTGTTTGTTTCTGCTCTGGTTCCAGGTCCAGCTTATGGATGGCTCTGGCTCGTTCCAGCTCCAGTTTGTGGATGGCTCTAGCTTGGCTCCATCTCCAGCTCAGTTTGCTGTTTCAGCTCCTGTCCAGCTCCAGCTGATGCTCAGTTCCAGCTCCAGCCCATTGCAGCTTGTGCTTGTTCCAATTAAGTTGGCTTTAGCCCAAGTCGTAAATCACTCACTGTCACCCCTGGCATATGAATATGACCTGTCATAACTGTACACTGTCTAAATATGGAATAACTATTCCGGCTCTGAATAAACAGTTGGACACACAACCCCTGTGAAAAGTGCTTTTTCGCCCAGAGACTATCTCCTGCGTTGATTTTTGCCTGGTGCATGCCGGCGTCCCTCACTTTGGGGACCAGCGCGACCGGACCCCCACCTCCGGTGAGGGTCCACGCAACCCGCCCAGGCCCCCACCTCCGGTGGGGGCCACGCAAGCTGCCCACCCCCCTCCCACTGGCCCTCGGCCCCGAGCCCTCCCGCCTCCCCCAGTCCCTGCAGCCATGGCCAAGCTGGCCCCTGGGTTTGAGCCCAGAAACAGCCGACGGGGTCTCCGTTTCTGAGCCCAAAGCCACAGGACTGGCTCTCTGCTCCAGAGCCCGGGAGCCCCTTTCCCAGCCCCACAAACAGAGCCCCAGGGCTCCGTTCTCAGGCCTGGGAAATGAGGGGCTCGCTCTGTGATGCCCAGCCCCGGCTCTCGAGTCCCAGAGCAAAGACCCCAGCGAGCCCCGAACCCCCCTCAGACCCTCGTGTGATGTTGGGAAGGGCCCGGGAGCCCCGGCGGTGTCGGGCGGTGCTTGGGAACTGACTGGGGGGACCCGCGGAGCGGGCCCGGCCCCGTGTGGCCGCGGGCGGATCGGGCGAGGACGGGGGGCGCCGGGCTCCGGCCCTCCGGGCTTTATTCCCCGGCGCCCCGAGCCCCGCGGCAGCACCGGCTCCTCAACGGAGCCACCGGCAGCGCGGCCGCCCAGCCACTGGCAGTCGCCCGCCCGCCTCCGCCCCGAAAACCTCCCCGGGGCCGCGGCCCCGCTCGGCCGCGGCCGCCAACCCCTTCCCCGCTTCCCGGCCCGAGCTCCCCGTGCCTCCCCATGCCCCGCCGGGAAAGCCCGGCCCAAGCTTCCCGCGCCTCACCTGGGCCCCGCCGGGAGAGCCCGGCCCGAGCCCCCCGCGCCTCACCTGGGCCCCGCCGGGAGAGCCCGGCCCGGCCGCTGCCGGCCCCGGGACAGAGTGAGCAAAGGGAGCAGACAGCGGCCGCCGGGGCTCAAATCTCCTCGGCCCCGCCCCGCGCAGGCGCCCTACGGCCCCGCCCCCGCCCGCGCGCACCTGTGCCCGGCCTCGCGCAGGCGCTCTGCCGTCCCGCCCCCGCCGCACCTGTGCCCGGCCCCGCCCCGCGCAGGCGCGCTGAGGCCCCGCCCCTCCGCGCCCCGCCCTGCGCACGCACCTCCTCTTCAGCCGCCAGAACGACGGCGGCAGCGACAGCGGCGGAAGCGGGTACTGGGGCGAGGGCTCTGGGCGGGTATTTTTTGGTCGGGACGCGGGGTTGGAGCGTCCGCGCCGGTCGGGGGCTTCCGCTGGGGCCGTTCGGAGCCCGGGGGCGGTGAGGTGGGGGCCGGGGCTTCGCCCTCAGCCTCGCGCCGGGGCCTGCGCTTCGCCCTCAGCCTCGCGCCGGGGCCTGCGCTTCGCCCTCAGCCTCGCGCCGGGGCCTGCACTTCGCCCTCAGCCTCGTGCTGGATCTCGCGCAGTTCGCGCTCCCGGGGCCTCGCTGGTGCCGGGGCCGGTGGGTCAGTCCCGGCCGGTGTCCGCCTCTCCCCGGGCGGGCGGCTGCGGGTCCCAGGACTCTGTGCCGCTTCGTGGAGCCTCAGGGCCGCGGTAGCACCGGGCTCAGGCCCAGCCTTTCTTAAGCCCCAGAGCTCCGAGCCCGGTTTCGCCGCTCTGGCCCCGGTGCCGCGGGCAGGAAGAACCGCGCTCAGGCGCCGGGTCTCGGGCGGGGAGCGGGGACTGGCGGCCGGGCCTCCGCGCCCAAGTGCCGCGCTGCTCGCTCTTGCTGCGGCACTTGCCTGTGGGGGCACGGGGGTTCCCGGCCAGGGCTCCGGGCGCGGTCCTGCGGGCGAGCCGGGGCTCTGCCAGTGCTGCGGTCCTAGAATAAATAAAACCTCAGAAACAGCAGCGGGGCTCCCTGTTGCTGAGCCCTGAAAGGGGGGGGCCGGGGCTCTGCCTCAAGCCCCCAAACACAGGGCTGGGTCTGCCTTGCTCAGCTCTAACACTGGCCAAAGGACACCTAAACACAACATTTGGTCTCTGGTTCTCAGCTCTAACATTGGTCCAATGAGCCTGGTATCAATCCCCCAGACACAACACTGGGTCTCTGTTTGAGCCCTACAACACAGGACTTGCCTAAACTGGACAAATTAGCCTGGTCAGAAGCCCCAAAACACACAACTTCGTCTCTCTTTCTCAGCTCTAACACTGCCCAAATGAGCCAGGCTTCAAGCCCCCCAAATGTAGCACTTAGTCTCTTTTTGTGAGCACAAAAACTGTATGGATGAACCTGGTTTCTGTGATGCAAAATGCAGGACTTAGTCTCTGGTTTTGACCACCACCATGCAGGACAGTGTCTGAGCCCCCAGACTGGCCAAATAAGGCTGGTTTCCAGCCCCCAAAACACAGGACTTGGACTCCATTTCTCAGGGCCATGTGGGCCTGGTTTGCAGGCTGTGAAACACAGGACTCAGTCTCTGGTTCTGAACACAAACATGCAGGACTCTGTCTGCTGAGGCCCCCACGAGCCTGGTTTCAAAACGCAGGACTTAGTCTCTGGTTCTGAGCACAAATATGCTGGGCTTTTAGTCTTTATTTCTGTGACCCCAAAACACAGGACTTTGTTTCTGAGGGGCCAATGAGCCTGGTTTGCAGGTCTCTGGTTCTGGACACAGACATGCACAACTTGGTCTTTATTTCTGAGGGCCCTGGTTTCCAGGCTGTGAAAGGCAGGACTCAGTCTCTCATTTTGAGCCCCCAAAACACAGGACTTGGTTTCTGGTTGAAAACCCAAACATGCAGAACTTAATCTTTATTTCTGAGGCCCCACTGAGCCTGGTTTCTGTGTTTAAGTTCTGAACCTTGCCAGGTGACCCTGGTTTCAAACCCCCAAAGCCCAGGGCTGGTGTCCATTGCTGAGGCCCCAGTGACCCCAGGTTCCAGGCTGTGACATGCAGGACTCTGGTTCTGAGCCCAGACACAAGGGACTTGGTCTGTGCTTCAAGCCCCCAAAACACAGGGGTTGGTGTCTGTTCCTGACACCCAGAAATAGGTGGGGTGGGGGGAGAGGCTGGGCCCAGAGAAAACAAGAAAATATTAAAAAAAAAAAGAAGGGGAAAAAAGACAAGGAAAACCAGGAAAAAAATCCCAGAAAAAAAAAATAAAAAAGAGGGAGAAAACTGGAAAAAAAAATCCCACAGCTGAACAGCAGCAGCAGGAAAAGAGACAGAAAAGGAATGAGCCGCGGCGGCAGGACGGGGTGTCTGTCTCTGGCCCGGCCCCAGGACCCAGTGTCCGGACTCGGTCTCTGTTTCCAAGCCCCGAACACGTGCAGCTGCCGGAGCCCCAGACCCCCTAAATCCGCTCCCTGTTCACACTGGCGCCCGCCCAGCACACGAATCGGGCTCGGAGCCCCCGAACCGGCCCCGGGAGCCGGGGCTGGGCCCCCCCGGGGCTGCGGGACTCGCTCTCTGCTCCGCAGCCCACGGGCCCCGCTCTCAGGCCCAGCCCCGGCTCTGCTGAGCCCCAGCACCACACGAGCCGGGTCTTGAGACCCGAGCCCCGGACTGCGGCCCCCGCAGGAGCCCGAACCGCCCCCGGCACCAGCCCTGGCAGCCCGGGACTCGCTCTCTGCCCCGAGTCCGGCCCGGAGCCCCGCGGGTGGGGCCGAGGCCGGTCCCGGGAGCCCCGGCGGTGCTCGGGAACGGAGCGTCTCAGACAGAAACGCCGAGCTGCAGCCTCCCGGGCTTTATTCCCCGGCACCCCGGAACGGGAGAGCCGCCCCCTGGCCGCGCCGCGCCGCCCGCACTCACCGTTCCGGTGCCGCTGCCGCCGCCCGCCTGGCTCCGCCCCCTCTGCCCGCCCCCTCCTTATATAGACACGGCCCCGCCCCCTCGGGAGCCACCGCCCGCCGCCCCGGTCGCTCCCGGTCGCGGTTCCGTTTCCCAGCGACCGAGCGGGGGGACCGGGAGGTTTCCCGGGAGCCAGTGGCGGTTCGGGAGGCGGGCCCGGGGCCAGCAAAGCAGCCGGTGCCGGAGGGCGAGGAGGAGGAATTCCCGTCCCCTCTTCCCCGCTCGCCGAACTGCCGGGGGCGTTCGCGGCCCGGGCACGGACCCCCGTTTCTGTCCCGCAGCCCCCGGCCCCCGCGCCGGTGGGCAGCCCCGCTCCTGCCGAGGCGGGCCGGGCTCGGCAAACGGGACTCGGCGCCGCGGAAACGCTCCAGCACCCGCCGATTCCCGCGGCCAGCGCCGTTCCCGGCTCCCTTCGCCCTCCGGTTCCGGGCAAACTCCCCCGGGAGCGGAGCCGAGGCGCTGCCGGCCGCCCTCCGCCCCGGGAACTCGCTCCCGCCCCGAGCAGCTGCTCCCGGGGCCCTCGGGGCCGTTCCCGTGGCGCCGGTGCCGCAGCAGCGCGGTCCAGCCGGGCGGCTCGGCGCTCCCCTGCGGCCGCTGCCCTCTCGCCGGGCTGGTCCCCGCTCCCGCGGCTCCTCGGCGCGATGCCGGGGGGGTCCTGGAGGAAAACCCGCCGCTTCCCCGACTGCCTCCCCGCACCCCGAGCGGCCCGAAGCACCCGCCGGCCCGGCCCGGCCCCTTCCCCGCTCCGCCCCCAGCCGACCCCCTCCCAGGGCGGATCCTTCCTCATCTGCCGTGGAGTGCCCACAGCTGGGGGGCTGTCCCGGCTGCTGCTGCCTGGGGGTGGGGGGGAAGCTGGGGGGACAGGAGAACAGCAATAAATAAACATTTTGAAACAGCGGTGGAAAATAAAGAGAAAGAATAAAATGGGGGGAAAAGCGGGAAAAAAATAAAAAAGGTAAAGAAAAAAGGCGGGAAAAAGAGAGGGAAAAAAGCCCGGGGGGGTGGGGGGAGATGGAATTCTCGAGCATCACTGCCTTATCCGAGATCCGACACCTCAAGTCTCCCTGATCTCGTTCAGACTCTGAACTGGACTCGGCCGAGCTGGTGTGTAACTGAGTGTCCCTGTCACAGTGTTTAAGCAGCAGGGGATGTTCTCTCGGGGCCAGTCCCCCCTTTTCTCTTGAGGGGTCGCAGCTATTCAGCCTCAGCCCTCATCTGAATTTCTGTTTCCAGCAGAGCTCAGAGCAGCAATGACAACACTGGGTACATATTGCTGGGATAACAGAAAGAATCTTTTGTAGCCAAGTCCACTTTGGCATTCAAGAAGTTGGTTTATGCCACATTTCCACAGAATCCCAGGAAGTGGCACTTTCAGCAACTCTCAGTACATGTTTTTGTTTCCCAGTCTCACCCGAATCCATAGAGATTCTGCTGCTTTGATCCCCACACACACAGCCCCTCGTGCTTGTGCCGCCTTGTGAAGCCCAGAGTCACTGAAGGGCCCCCCTGGTTTGGGTCACTGCCTCTGGCAGCCAGAGACTGCGGTGTGCAGAGCCCGTGTGGCGCTGTCACCGGCGGGGAATGACCTTGTGAGCACCGACGCAGCCTGAAGCAGCAGCAGCACTTCCTAGTTCCAAGCCAACAATCCTAACTCAGACATTTGCTTCATGATTTTATTTCACAATCAAACCCAGTTCTTCTGCTTAGCTTTGATTATTTCATCAGAATACTTGCAACATTTCCCCCCTTTGAAAGTTCTGAAAATCCTCTCAGTACTTTGATTTAATCACTTTTCATAATGCCACACCAGTGGTTTTTTATCATTACCCATGGTGTGGTGGTGGGAGCCTCGGAGTCATTTCTGTTTCATCTTGTTGTCTCGACACTGCTGCAATGATCACTCCATTGAACGCAGTCTTGCTGTTCATTTGGTTTTTTAAGTAGTAATATCCTAAAACAACTGCCAAAAGGATTATTAGCAAGACTAATGCAGTGTTAATTGGTGATTTCACCCATCAACTCAGATTCCATCCTAATCCATTAAACATTTTGTCTCTCCAATTTTCTTGCATGTTTTGCTGAAGGTCTCGAGGATCTCCTGCCCCCTTCTCCACTAAATGCAAATCCTGTTCTGTATCCTGTGTCACACCTGGGTATGAACACAGCAGTGCTCAGTTTTATCCCTCAGGTACCCACACACTCCGTGCTCTTGAAGCAGCAGCGGATCTGAGGCCATTCTGGTTTGTGAACACCCTGGCAGTCCCTAGATCCCCTCGTGGTTCTGTGAGCCAGCCCCCACCCGTCCTGTCAGCAGGGCTGTCCCTTCCTTCTCTGCTCCTGGCTGTTGCTGAGGGAGCCAAGAGGGGTTCTGAAGCCCAGCCAGTTTTGACTCCTGACCCAGGTTCATTCCGTTCTTCACCTGTTTCTGATCTTTTTCCCATTCCAATTTAAAGTCCCCAGGGTTCCTCTCAAGGGAGCCTTCTCCCAACCTGGCCAGAGCGCTGCCAGGCCTGAGGGGATTTGTTTGGCTTTGCCACCTAAAGGCAAAGGAGTTGTCCCCGATCCATCGCTCGCTGCCCAAACTCAGTGTCCCGGACTCTGGATTGCAGAGGCCGAGGCTCCCAGTGCAGCCAGCGGGGACCCTCCGAGCCCCAGCCCTGGCCGCTGTGGCCGCGCCGTCCGGGCAGGCTGTGCAGCCAGAGCTGTGACAGCAGCGCCTCCCCAGCACAGCTCCAGGGAGCGCTGGGAGGAGCTGGCTGGGCCGAGGGCCACGGCTCTCCCGAGAGCCCCTCGGTGCCGGCTGCAGTTCCATCAGCTCTCCATCCCCTCCAGTCTCACTCGCAAGGGCCCACCTAGGGCACCACAACTGTCACCGAATCAGGAATAAACTGGTTCCGGTAGGTACAGGAACGTGCGTGTGAAACCCCGTGAGCCCAAATCCCCCCTGCAGTGGCCCAGAGAAAGGCCCCTGTTCCCAGAACCGCTCCCGAAATGCCCGTGGTTCTCCTCCTTCCCTTGGGTAAGCCGGTGGTGACATTTTCCACCCCAGCTCAGAGCAGCCTGTGATCTCCAGAGCCTGTGCTGCTGGATGAGGATTTCCCCTGGATGTTCCAGCCTGTTCTGTCCCCGCCTTCCAGTCGGCTCCAGGTCAGGGCCCCGTGACTCACACGGGCTCTCCCCGCGGTCCCGCCACTGCCTCCCAGGGGCTGGGAACACGGCTGCTCCTGGCCTGCGCCGTCCCCCAGTCGGACTCTGCAGCTCCATTCCTGAGAGCTCTTTCTCCCTTTTTCTGCTTTGTTTTCCTCCCGACCTCCATCCCTCCTGTTTGCCCCTTGCCTGCCCTGCCCTTTACTCCCAGAAGCTCTTTCTCTGTCTGGTTCCCGATGTCCATCCCCTCAGCCCTCTCTTTCTCTATCCCCAGCCCGCAGCACAGCTGGCAGCCGGACCCCTTCCTCCTCCTCGTGCTGTGGATCTTTCCAGATGCTCCCTGCCGGCCCAGCGTCGTTTCCCTCGAGAGCTGGCCCTTGCCCAGGGCCATCCTCAGCACATCGGGATCCTCAGCTATCCAGGCACAACCCTTCCGGCCCCTGGAGCTGTGGCACAGGGAACGAACCAACAGGCGGTGGCTTCTGTCATTGTCCTTCCCTCCTGCAGAGCAGCCCCGGCTGGACAGTGGCGTTCGACCGGGCAGCGTCACCCTGCGGCCATTGCTCCTGCTGCTCCCCAGTGCCCGTCAGCCGCCGGCGCTGCCAGCGCTCTGGGAGCCTTTCCCAGAGGATCCCCAGCCCCGGGATTTCAATAAACGGCCCCGGGAGAGTTTTTCTGGGGTTTTTCCTGTCACATTCCAGCCTCTTTTCAGCCCCGGAACGAGCATGAGCAATAAGGGGCGTGGCCCCGCATCGAGCATGTGTAATGGGGGGGGGTGGGTGGGCGGGGCCCCGGATCGAGTATGCCTTATTAGGGGCAGGGCCCCGGATCGAGCATAATTAATAAGGAAAGGGGCGGACCCCAGAGCAAGCAAAACTAATAAGTAGCGGGGCCCCGGATCGAGCATGCTTAATAAAGTGGTGGACGGGGCCTCGGATCGAGCATAATTAATAAGGGGGAAAAAAAAAGGGGGGGCCAGGGATCGAGCATAATTAATAAGGAAGAACGGGGCCCGGGATCGAGCATAATTAATAAGGAAAAAAAAACAAAACGGGACCCGGAATCGAGCATAATTAATAAGGAAAGGGCGGGGCCCCGGATCGAGCATAATTAATAAGAAAAAAAAAAAAACAACACGGGCCCAGGGATCGAGCATAATTAATAATAATAATAATAAAAGCCACACCGGGGCCAGGGATCGAGCATAAATAATAAGGAAAAAGCGGGGCCCGGGATCGAGCATAATTAATAATAATAATAATAATAATAATAATAATAATAATAATAATAATAATAATAATAATAATAATAATAATAATAATAATAATAATAATAATAATAATATAACCACACCGGGGCCAGGGATCGAGCATAATTAATAAAAAAAAAAAACGGGGCCCCGGATCGAGCATGATTAATAAGGAAAAACCGGGGCCCGGCATCGAGCATAATTAATAAGGAAAGGGCGGGGCCCGGCATCGAGCATAATTAATAAGGAAAAAACGGGGCCCGGGATCGAGCATAATTAATAAGGGCGGGGCCCCGGATCGAGCATAATTAAAAAAAAAAAAAAAAAAAAAAAACCGGGGCCAGGGATCGAGCATAATTAATAAGGAAAAAAAAAAACACAAAACGGGACCCGGAATCGAGCATAATTAATAAGGAAAGGGCGGGGCCAGGGATCGAGCATAATTAATAAGAAAAAAAAAAACCGGGGCCCCGGATCGAGCATAATTAATAAGAAAAAAAATATATAAAAAAAAAGCGGGACCCGGAATCGAGCATGATTAATAAGGAAAGGGCGGGGCCCGTTATCGAGCATAATTAATAAGGAAAAAACGGGGCCCGGGATCGAGCATAATTAATTAAAAAAAAGAAAAATAAAATAATAATAAAAAAACCAAACCACGGGGCCCCGGATCGAGCATAATTAATAAGGAAAGGGCGGGGCCAGGGATCGAGCATAATTAATAAGGGCGGGGCCCCGGATCGAGCATAATTAATAAGGAAAAAAAAAAAAAAAAAACCAAAACGGGACCCGGAATCGAGCATAGTTAATAAGGAAAGGGCGGGGCCAGGGATCGAGCATAATTAATAAGAAAAAAAAAACGGGGCCCCGGATCGAGCATAATTAATAAGGAAAAAAAAACGGGGCCAGGGATCGAGCATAATTAATAAGGAAAGGGCGGGGCCAGGGATCGAGCATAATTAATAAGGGGGAAAAAAAAACCAAAACGGGGCCCCGGATCGAGCATTATTAATAAGGAAAGGGCGGGGCCAGGGATCGAGCATAATTAATAAGAAAAAAAACAAACAAAAAAACAAACCACGGGGCCCCGGATCGAGCATAATTAATAAGGAAAGGGCGGGGCCAGGGATCGAGCATAATTAATAAGGAAAGGGCGGGGCCAGGGATCGAGCATAATTAATAAGAAAAAAAACCGGGGCCAGGGATCGAGCACACTTAATAAGGAAAAAACGGGGCCAGGGATCGAGCATAATTAATAAGAAAAAAAAAAAAAAACGGGGCCCCGGATCGAGCATAATTAATAAGGAAAGGGCGGGGCCAGGGATCGAGCATAATTAATAAGAAAAAAAACAAACAAAAAAAAACAAACCACGGGGCCCCAGATCGAACATAATTAATAAGGAAAGGGCGGGGCCAGGGATCGAGCATAATTAATAAGGGGGGAAAAAAAAAAAACAAAACGGGGCCCCGGATCGAGCATAATTAATAAGGAAATGGCAGGGCCAGGGATCGAGCATAATTAATAAGAAAAAAAAAAACCGGGGCCCCGGATCGAGCATAATTAATAAGGAAAGGGCGGGGCCAGGGATCGAGCATAATTAATAAGAAAAAAAAAAACGGGGCCAGGGATCGAGCATAATTAATAAGGAAAGGGCGGGGCCAGGGATCGAGCATAATTAATAAGGGGAAAAAAAAAAAAAACCGGGGCCCCGGATCGAGCATAATTAATAAGGAAAGGGCGGGGCCAGGGATCGAGCATAATTAATAAGGAAAGGGCGGGGCCAGGGATCGAGCATAATTAATAAGAAAAAAAACCGGGGCCAGGGATCGAGCATACTTAATAAGGAAAAAACGGGGCCAGGGATCGAGCATAATTAATAAGAAAAAAAAAAAAAAAAAACGGGGCCCCGGATCGAGCATAATTAATAAGGAAAGGGCGGGGCCAGGGATCGAGCATAATTAATAAGAAAAAAAACAAACAAAAAAAACAAACCACGGGGCCCCAGATCGAGCATAATTAATAAGGAAAGGGCGGGGCCAGGGATCGAGCATAATTAATAAGAAAAAAAACCGGGGCCAGGGATCGAGCATACTTAATAAGGGGGGAAAAAAAAAACACCGGGGCCCCGGATCGAGCATAATTAATAAGGAAAGGGCGGGGCCAGGGATCGAGCATCATTAATAAGAAAAAAAAAAACAAAAACCGGGGCCCCGGATCGAGCATAATTAATAAGGAAAGGGCGGGGCCAGGGATCGAGCATCATTAATAAGAAAAAAAAAACAAAAACCGGGGCCCCGGATCGAGCATAATTAATAAGGAAAGGGCGGGGCCCCGGATCGAGCATAATTAATAAGAAAAAAAAACACAAACAAAAAAAACAAACCACGGGGCCCCGGATCGAGCATAATTAATAAAGGGAAAAAAACAAAACGGGGCCCCGGATCGAGCATAATTAATAAGAAAAAAAAAGGGGCCAGGGATCGAGCATAATTAATAAGGAAAGGGCGGGGCCAGGGATCGAGCATAATTAATAAGAAAAAAAAAAAGGGGGCCCCGGATCGAGCATGATTAATAAGGAAAGGGCGGGGCCCGGTATCGAGCATAATTAATAAGGAAAAAACGGGGCCCGGGATCGAGCATAATTAATTAAAAAAAAAATAAATAAAATTTAAAAAAAAAACCAAACCACGGGGCCCCGGATCGAGCATAATTAATAAGAAAAAAAAAAAAAAAAAACGGGGCCCGGGATCGAGCATAATTAATAAGAAAAAAAAAAAAGAAAAAGAAAAGGGGGGTCCCGGATCGAGCATGATTAATAAGGAAAACCGGGGCCCGGCATCGAGCATAATTAATAAGGAAAGGGCGGGGCCCGGCATCGAGCATAATTAATAAGGAAAAAACGGGGCCCGGGATCGAGCATAATTAATAAGGGCGGGGCCCCGGATCGAGCATAATTAATAAGAAAAAAAAAAACAAAAAAACAACAAACCACGGGGCCCCGGATCGAGCATAATTAATAATAAGAAAGAAAAAAAAAACCCGGGACCCAGAATCGAGCATAATTAATAAGAAAAAAAAAAAAGAGAGAGAAGACGCGGGGCCAGGGATCGAGCATAATTAATAAGGAAAGGGCGGGGCCGGGGATCGAGCATAATTAATAAGTAAAGGGCGGGGCCAGGGATCGAGCATAATTAATAAGAAAAAAAAAAAAAAAAACCGGGGCCAGGGATCGAGCATAATTAATAAGGAAAGGGCGGGGCCAGGGATCGAGCATAATTAATAAGAAAAAAAAAACGGGGCCCCGGATCGAGCATAATTAATAAGGAAAGGGCGGGGCCAGGGATCGAGCATAATTAATAAGAAAAAAAAAAACGGGGCCCCGGATCGAGCATAATTAATAAGGAAAGGGCGGGGCCAGGGATCGAGCATAATTAATAAGGGGAAAAAAAAAACAAAACGGGGCCCCGGATCGAGCATAATTAATAAGGAAAGGGCGGGGCCAGGGATCGAGCATAATTAATAAGAAAAAAAAAACCGGGGCCAGGGATCGAGCATAATTAATAAGGAAAAAAAAAAAAACCGGGGCCAGGGATCGAGCATAATTAATAAGAAAAAAAACGGGGCCCCGGATCGAGCATAATTAATAAGGAAAGGACGGGGCCAGGGATCGAGCATAATTAATAAGAAAAAAAACAAACAAAAAAACCAAACCACGGGGCCCCGGATCGAGCATAATTAATAAGGAAAGGGCGGGGCCAGGGATAGAGCATAATTAATAAGGGGGAAAAAAAAAACAAAACGGGGCCCCGGATCGAGCATAATTAATAAGGAAATGGCGGGGCCAGGGATCGAGCATAATTAATAAGAAAAAAAAACGGGGCCCCGGATCGAGCATAATTAATAAGGAAAGGGCGGGGCCAGGGATCGAGCATAATTAATAAGAAAAAAAAAACCCGGGGCCCCGGATCGAGCATAATTAATAAGAAAAAAAAAACAAAAAACCGGGACCCGGAATCGAGCATAATTAATAAGGAAAGGGCGGGGCCAGGGATGGAGCATAATTAATAAGAAAAAAAACGGGGCCAGGGATCGAGCATAATTAATAAGGAAAAAACGGGGCCCGGGATCGAGCATAATTAATTAAAAAAAAAAAAAAATAAAATTTTAAAAAAAAACCAAACCACGGGGCCCCGGATCGAGCATAATTAATAAGAAAAAAAAAAACCGAGGCCAGGGATCGAGCATAATTAATAAGAAAAAAAACGGGGCCCGGGATCGAGCATAATTAATAAGAAAAAAAAAAAAAAAAAGAAAAAGAAAAAGAAAAGGGGGGGGCCCCGGATCGAGCATGATTAATAAGGAAAGGGCGGGGCCCGGGATCGAGCATAATTAATAAGGAAAAACCGGGGCCCGGCATCGAGCATAATTAATAAGGAAAGGGCGGGGCCCGGCATCGAGCATAATTAATAAGGAAAAAACGGGGCCCGGGATCGAGCATAATTAATAAGGGCGGGGCCCCGGATCGAGCATAATTAATAAGAAAAAAAAAAACGGGGCCAGGGATCGAGCATAATTAATAAGAAAAAAAAAAACACAAAACGGGACCCGGAATCGAGCATAATTAATAAGGAAATGGCGGGGCCAGGGATCGAGCATAATTAATAAGAAAAAAAAATATAAAAAAAAGCGGGACCCGGAATCGAGCATGATTAATAAGGAAAGGGCGGGGCCCGTTATCGAGCATAATTAATAAGGAAAAAACGGGGCCCGGGATCGAGCATAATTAATTAAAAAAAAAATAAAATAATAATAAAAAAACCAAACCACGGGCCCCCGGATCGAGCATAATTAATAAGGAAAGGGCGGGGCCAGGGATCGAGCATAATTAATAAGAAAAAAAAACCGGGGCCCCGGATCGAGCATAATTAATAAGGAAAGGGCGGGGCCAGAGATAGAGCATAATTAATAAGGGGGAAAAAAAAACAAAACGGGGCCCCGGATCGAGCATAATTAATAAGGAAATGGCGGGGCCAGGGATCGAGCATAATTAATAAGAAGAAAAAAAAAAACGGGGCCCCGGATCGAGCATAATTAATAAGAAAAAAAAAAAGCGGGACCCGGAATCGAGCATGATTAATAAGGAAAGGGCGGGGCCCGGTATCGAGCATAATTAATAAGGAAAAAACGGGGCCCGGGATCGAGCATAATTAATTAAAAAAAAATAAATAAAATTTTAAAAAAACCCCAAACCACGGGGCCCCGGATCGAGCATAATTAATAAGAAAAAAAAAAAACCGGGGCCAGGGATCGAGCATAATTAATAAGGAAAAAAAAAACAAAACGGGACCCGGAATCGAGCATAGTTAATAAGGAAAGGGCGGGGCCAGGGATCGAGCATAATTAATAAGAAAAAAACGGGGCCCCGGATCGAGCATAATTAATAAGGAAAGGGCGGGGCCAGGGATCGAGCATAATTAATAAGAAAAAAAAAACAAAAACAAAAAAAAACCACGGGGCCCCGGATCGAGCATAATTAATAAGGAAAGGGCGGGGCCAGGGATCGAGCATAATTAATAAGGGGGAAAAAAACAAACCGGGGCCCCGGATCGAGCATAATTAATAAGGAAAGGGCGGGGCCAGGGATCGAGCATAATTAATAAGAAAAAAAAAAAAGAGAGAGAAGACGCGGGGCCAGGGATCGAGCATAATTAATAAGGAAAGGGCGGGGCCAGGGATCGAGCATAATTAATAAGGAAAGGGCGGGGCCCCGGATCGAGCATAATTAATAAGGGGGAAAAAAAAAACGGGGCCAGGGATCGAGCATAATTAATAAGGAAAGGGCGGGGCCCCGGATCGAGCATAATTAATAATAAGAAAAAAAAAAAAAAAAGCACGGGACCCGGAATCGAGCATAATTAATAAGGAAAAAAAAAAACACCAAAACAAAACACGGGCCCCGGATCGAGCATAATTAATAAGGAAAGGGTGGGGCCCCGGATCGAGCATAATTAATAAGGAAAGGGCGGGGCCAGAGATCGAGCATAATTAATAAGAAAAAAAAACAAAAACGGGGCCAGGGATCGAGCATAATTAATAATAAGAAGGAAAAAAAAACCGGGACCCGGAATCGAGCATAATTAATAAGAAAAAAAAAAAAAAAAAAAGAGAGAGAAGACGCGGGGCCAGGGATCGAGCATAATTAATAAGGAAAGGTCGGGGCCCCGGATCGAGCATAATTAATAAAAAAAAAAAGGGGGGGGCGGGCCCGGATCGAGCATAATTAATAAGGAAAGGGCGGGGCCCGGTATCGAGCATAATTAATAAGGAAAAAAAACGGGGCCTGGGATCGAGCATAATTAATAAGGAAAAAGGCGGGGCCCGGGATCGAGCATAATCAATAAGGGAAAAAAGGCGGGGCCAGGGATCGAGCATAATTAATAAGAAAAAAAAAAAGGCGGGGCCAGGGATCGCGCATGCCCAATAACGGGGTGGGCGGGACCCTGCGGCCATTGCTCCTGCTGCTCCCAAGTGCCCGTCAGCCGCCGGCTCTGCCAGCGCTCTGGGAGCCGTTTCCCAGAGGATCCCCCGCCCCGGCCCCGGGATTTCAATAAACGGCCCCGGGAGAGTTTTTCTGGGGGTTTTTCCCGTCAGACTCCCCCCGCAATCTCATTTCCCGCTAGGAACCAGAGCAGAGAGCGGCGCCCGGAGCATGCGCACTAGCACGTGTAGGCAGCGCACGCGCACTCGGACACGGGCGCATCCATCGGTTCGCGCAGGGGGGGGGCGGGGGTTTATTGCTGGTGTTTGGCCGGTGCCTCCCTCCTTCCCCCTCCTCGTAGTGGTGCAGCCGCGGCCGCAGCCGTCCCCCCGAGCCCGCCCGCCCCTCCCCGCGCCCTCGGTCACGGCCCGGAACCGGCACCTCGCGGGGACCGGCAGCTCCGCGCCCCCCCCCGCTCCCCCTGTTTCCATTTTCCAGCCCAGCCCCAGCCCCGTCCCGCTGACAGACGCGCTCTGCAGCCGTGGCCTGGGGCCGTTTATCAGACACACGGAACACGGGGCCGCTCCGCCGCCGCCCTCCCCGCCGCAGCCGCTCGCCGCTCAGCGCAGCGTCACCAGCTCCTCGGCCGACGTGGGGTGAATGGCGACGGTGTTGTCCAGGTCGGCCTTGGTGGCCCCCATCTTGACGGCCACGGCAAAGCCCTGCAGCATCTCGTCGCAGCCCAGCCCCTGCATGTGCAGCCCCACCACCTGCCGGGACACGAGAGGGGCCGGGTGAGCCCCAGCGCCCAGCGACACCCGGGCTGCGCCCCGGGTTCGGGACTGGGGCAGCTGGAGCCCGGCCCGCGGGGATAAGAGGACGGGCAGGTGTGGTCCCCACCACCCCGCCGCCGTGCCCAGCTGTCCCCCTCGCTCCCCTCCACGCACCTTCTCCTCCTTGCCGGCGCACACCAGCTTCATGACGCACTTCCCCTTCCTCCGGGTGATGGCGTGGTACAGGGGGGTGAAGGACGTGCTGTAGATCTTCACGTTTTCCCTCCCGTGCGCGGCCACGGCTTCCTCTGCAGCAGAAGAGGCAGCACGTAGGTGGCGGGGCCGCACCGTGTACACCAGGCCCTTCTCCCCCCGGCCCCTGGCCGTCCCCACCTTCGGTCAGGCCCACAGTGCCAATGGGCGGGTGGCTGAACACGACGGTGGGGCTGTCGCAGTAGTCCAGCCAGGACTCCTCCTTGGCCTCGAAGAGTCTGTGGGCCAGCTTCCTGGCAGCTGCAATGGCCACTGTGGGGAGGGAGGAGGAGTCTGAGCCGCGGCACAGCGCAGCAGCGCGGGGCTGGGCAGGGGGACACGGCCACGGTACCTGGGGTGAGGAGGGCTCGCCCGCAGACGTCCCCGACAGCGTAGACCCCTTTCCTGGTGGTGTTCTGGTACTTGTCCACCACCACGTGGCCCTGGGCATCCACCTGCACGCCCTGCCGTGGGAAACAGCAGCCACCTGGGCATGCGTCCCCATGGGACAAGCGATGCCTGCGGGGACCCTGTGCTGGTGGCTGCTGTCCTCCCAGCTGGGATGGCAGACGGTGGGAACACCATCCTGTGACAGGCTCCGGAGAGCCGTGGGACCCCCAGAGACCTGCGGGCATCCTCGCACCAGCATGGAAGGGATAAGCTACCCTCTCACCACGTGTTCCAGGCACAGGTCCTCGGTGTTGGGCTTCCGCCCCACGGCCCACAGCAGGCAGTCCACGTCCCGGATCACTCCCTCCGTCGACTTGCAGCCAGGCACTGAGGAGGTCACCGTCACATCCAGCAGCCCGTGAGGGGACTTGGTGACTGTCTTGACCTGCAGGGAACAACAGAAGCCACGAGGGGAGAAGCTGTCAATAGCTTTTGCCTTGCAGCAGGCGATGGCAGCCACATCACAGGACCAGGGATGCCGCCAGATCCACGGCCTGGTGAGTGGCGCCCGCAGCGCCGGTGTTCCCCTGGCCCCGACTCTCCAGGAGGGATGGGACAAGCCACGGGGCTGCTCCAAGCACTCGTACCTGTGTGTGCTTCCAGACGTCCACCCCACTGTTCTCAAGCTCCTGGGTACAGTTTGAGCTGATCATGGAGTCGAAGGTCCTCAGGACCTGGACAAGGAGCCACCAGCTGCGTCAGATGAGGGTCTGCAGGCAAAGGCACTGCCCAGCAGGTCCCTTCACCGGCATTTCCCTGCACCCGTCCCCCATGCAGGCCCTGAGGTGTTTGGGGCACTTCTGGATCGTGATAAAGTTCTCCTTTGTTTATTTTTCCTTTAGTATTGTTTTTTCTTTTCTCAAGTCACAACTTGAAATAAAGCTGAAGGAAACGGGGGCGGTGGCAGGCACGGCTGTAGAAATGCCGGGCGTGCAGATCAGTGCTGCTGAAATCCTCCTGAGAGCACACCTACGCTCTTCTCACCCCGTCTGAGCCCCACCTAGCCCCTCCTTATACCCCACAGCCCAGCACCACCTTCCTCCACACCGTCCCTCCCACCCTCCTGAGCCGGCACCGGCCTGGATTCTCCTGCACCAGCTCCTGGGAGCTGATGACCAGGAACCCCGAGCAGAGCGGGAGGCAGCTGCTGGGTGGGAGGCGCGGCGGGGCACGGACGGCAGCAGTACCTGGTCGTGGCGAATCAGCAGGGACGACTTGGAGCCCAGCGTGGAAAGGATCCCCGCGATCTCCACCGCGATGTAGCCGGCGCCGACGATCACGCTGCGCCTGCGGAGAAGCCACGAGGCTGTGTGCGGGCGAGCCGGGCCGGCACCGACACCGGCAGCCAGGGAGGCGACCCCGGCTTTACCTGGGAAGCTCCTCCAGGTCGAAGAAGCCGTCGCTGGTAATCCCCAGGCTGGCACCTGCACAGCAGAGCCCCTTTCAGACCCCTGGCCAGCCTCCCTTCCCTCCTCTGCCCCTCCCAACACCAGACCTCTCTCCAGGCAGCCTGGGGGAGTTCTGCCAGGCTCACCGGGAATTTCGCTGTCCGGCGGCACGGCCGGACGCCCACCCGTGGCGATGAGGATGTGAGGAGCCGTGTACTTTCGTCCGTCCACTTCGATGGTGGGCTGGGGGTCCGCGGTGAACTTGCCGTAGCCCCGGATGATGTCGATGCGAGCCTTGGGGGAGTAACAGGTCTGTGGTTAAGGGCAGGAGGAGGTGCGAGGGGCAGCTGGGGAAGACGACGCCCGTTAAGGCTGGAAAAGAGGCCAAAAGCCCAGCAGAGCCCCCTTCCCCGCTCGGCTGGCAGCATGAACACATCCTCACCTTCTTTATGTTGTTCTCATAGATCTCGTTCAGGCGCCTCACGTAAGCGTCACGCTTCTCTTTAATTGTTCTGGAACAGAGCAGGGGCTTACTGTCACTGCAGGCCAACGAACCCACAGAGCTCAGCGAAAAACAGCTCAATCCCTTTGTACGTGGCATCCACACCGCAGGATAAAATGGCCCCAAGGTACCCAGCAGGCACGGCTTTTGTGCCTGCCCCCGTCTTTTCCCGCAGCAGCTTTGCCACCCCTCTTTTCCAAAACACAGTGGGAATCCCGGGCGTGTCACCAGCTCAGCATCCCGCCATGGGAAGCCCCGAAGCAGGAGGGAACCCTTTGGGGTGGCCCTGCCCTGCGGCTGCTCCCCGTGGGGCACAGGCCGCGGGACGTGCGTCCCCACCCGCTCCGCCCACACTTGCCTCCAGCTGAATTTGAAGCCGGGCGTTTCGAAGCCGTAGTCGGCGTGATCGTGGATGAACTCCGCGTGGACCGCCGCGTTCCACATCACCTGCAAGGCAGCCCGGGAAGATGGGCTCGCTGTGGGGAAAACACCCGGCACACTTCCCCATGCCTCACCGGAGCACCTCAGGGCACCGCGATGGCTCCGAGCCCCAGCACCTCCCCGCAGCTGGGGCACCCACGCCAGACCCAACCCACAGCCCAGGCGCCGCTGTAGCCGGCAGCAAAAGCCTCCTTACCTTCTTTGGCACACACCCAACATTGACCTGGGAAGAAACAAGAGCAAGTGTGAGCGCCAAGGTTGAGTTTTCCCCAGGTGACGCTCCGGAGAGCATCCCACGTCCAGGCCGGGACCAAACGCAGCTCTCGGCCCAGGAAGGAAAGGCAGGACCATGAGTTTCTGGCACAGGAAAGCAGTAACCGCCCTGGGCACCTCGAGGTGTCGTGATGTGCCTGTTCCTTCACTTCCTGGAAGGGGAATGCGGAAGGTGCAGGGTCCTCAGACAAAAGGGCTTGGTTTGGGTTTTTTCTATTGATAATTTACGAGGGATTTGTGAGGGGCGTTTGCCCTTCCCTGCGCGTCCAGTCCTCGGACGGCGGCTCGTCCAGGGGAGGCGCCTAAAGCATAAACCAGAGCCCGTCCTGGCTTCTCCGAGGTGCACGTTTGGTTCTTCTGCCCGTTACCGGCTCTGCTCCGCCGCCTTTCAGCACGAGCTGAGGGACCCGTTGTGCTGCACAGACCGGGGACCCGGCCCCGTCCCTCACCGGGCTGAAAACAGCCCGAGGGAACCAGCCCCTTCCCGGAACTGGAGCGGGGAACGGGACCCCTCCCGCCGCCGCTCCCCTCAGCGGGACAGGGCAGCTCCATGCGCAGCGATCCCCGGCTGCAGGACCGGGGCCTGCCCCGGGGGGACCGGAACCGACCCCAGGAGTAACCGGGACCAGCCCGTGGGGGAACCGGGCCCACATATCTCTCCCCCCCATCCCCGGTACCGAGTCTCCCCACCCCTGGGTGTCCCCGGGACTCACGCAGGTGCCACCGAAGCGAAGCGGCTCCACCAAGGCCACGCGGGCTCCCAGCTCCGCCGCCCGGCGGGCTCCCGCCAGCCCCCCGGACCCGCCGCCCAGCACCAGCAGCTCGTAAGCGGCCGCTGCCGCCGCCATGGCTCCGTGTTCGGCAGGACCCCGCCTCGGAGCCGCCCCCAGCACCGCCCCATCTAACGCTCTCCCCGCCCTCAGGGCCGCCCCGCCCCGCACCCGCCCTCAGGGCCGCCTCGCGCCCGCCCTCAGGGCCGCCCTCAGGGCCGCTCGCGCCCGCCCTCAGGGCCGCCTCGCGCCCCGCCCGCCCTCAGGGCCGCCTCGCGCCCCGCCCGCCCTCAGGGCCGCCTCGCGCCCCGCCCGCCCTCAGGGCCGCCCCCCCCAGCAGAGCAGGACGGGCTGGGGCGGACAATGGCAAGTTTATTGGATCAGGGAGAGCAGGAGGGATGGGAGAGATGGAGGGAGGGAGGACGGGACCAGCACTTCCCCAACACAGCCCGAGCGGGGAAAGAACCGAAGAAAACAACAAGAAAAGGAAAAAAGGAAAAAGCCGAGGCAGGAGCAGCACAGAACGGCCCCTAGCTCCGGGGATCGCCTAACGCTTCCCTCCGCCTCATGACAACGTACGCCCACGCAGGAACTGCTGCCTGGCTCCAGTTAAGTCGATCCATCTTCCAATAAAATAAAGAGTGGTGTGGGAAGAGGTTAGTGTGCATTTCCCCTCAAAAAACAAACTCTAATTCATGCCCACTAAACACTAGAATTAAAAATTTACAAGGAAGCGTCAAAGGAGATGGAAGTTGTTATCAGTTATCTTTTCCTCTCTGAACAGTCCAGAAGAAAAACAATGACTACAAATACAGCAGGCAAACTGACCGATGGGTACGGGATACCGAGAGCGGCGGAAGGAATTCAGTCTCGAGTTGTGCTCAATGCTCTTCGTCCTCTGTATGGCACATTTTGGTCCACGGTGGGGATTTGCAGTTGAGACGAACCCCCATTTCTTACCGAAACGTGTAAATATTGTTGCTCTTTAAAATGCCAGGTGTACTTCCTCCCACGAAGGTCAGGAGAGGTTTATAGGAAGTAGTCAGGGGTACGACGGGTAACATGAGGCTCTCCACGACGAGGTGCTGGGTCAAACTGGAGGCTGCAGGAGAGGAAAGAGGAATCATTTCCCCCCTCCACAAGGTATTTTCCCATGCCACAATCAATATCAGACTTGCTCTCCTGCTGCTATGGCTTTACTCATCCCAGCTGCTTCTACAGAAAACCTTCCAGGTCCCAAAGCAAGCACCCATGGCAGCAAAAACTCATCAGCTGTCTGAAATGCCACTTGGGCAGCAAACACCACCCTGCAGCCAGCCCTTTGGCAGCCCAGCGCCACTCTGACAGGAGCTCCGCTGAACACAACGTTCAGGCTCTCTCACCCATCTTTACAAAGCCTAGTGCTGCCAAAAATAACAATAAATACATAAATCAACTTATCCTTACCCTCTCCAGTAAACCTGGGCCATAGAGGGATGAAGAAAATGCAGAAGCTCCAACTCTTCAGAGAGCCAGGAAGAGGAGATAACACAGTAGCCCAGAGAAGCTGTTAGGGGCTTATCTGACTACTTATTTTTAGATATTCTTGCAGACAGAGCACACAAGGTAAAATCCAGAGTGGTCTGAGCTGGCTTTTCATGACAGAACCCCTTTGGAAAGGACCAGACATTGCTCACAGTACAGAACCATTAGGAAAAGAGGAGATCCCCAGCCAGGTTACTCACAAGGAATATTTTAAAGTGTCATCTAGTTCCATGATAGCAGCCTGGTTCCCACAGCGGTAACAGTAATTGGGGGCACTGAAAATGGTCACCACATTCCGGTCGTGGCACCAGTTATAACCCTGCCAGAAAAAGAGGGGAAAAATAAGAAAGTCTGTTAAACAAACCTCGAGCCTCAGGCTGTCTCAAGTTCCTCTTAAGGCCTGAAACAATCCAAGGCGTTTGTGGAACCGCAGACTTCTCCTAAGTATTTCCACCTGACTTGGCTTCATTTTACAAGTACCCTACCGCAAGATCAAGCGGTCGTTGCCCAGCACCAACAGCTTCAAGCACCCTACAGAGGGACGGGCCACTTGTCACTCGTGTGCTGACCTAGCACTGCACACAGGTAACGGCCTGCACCTGGCCATTTTGAGGTGTGCCTCCAGCTTCATCCACCACAAACGACAAGTTGCCTGCTGGATGGGAGCGACTTCTGACACAGAGTGCTGCTTAAGGGATCTACTTGAACTAGATCTCTAAAATACGTCTGCTCCACTGACCCACCTGGCATTCTTCCAGCAAGACATGCAAGAACAGCCTATCAACAGCCCAAAATTATGGCTTAATCCCTCTCACATCCAACTGCCAAGTACTACAGGACAGCCTGCCTAAGGCAGCAGCACCCTGCTAAACACAGCAGTCAGCATGTAAGGAGATGGTTACTGCCACAGGCGAGGTGTGACAGGGTCCCTTTGGCAATCTGCTCTGGGGGGAGCAGGGCAGAACATCCCCTTGCTGACCTGGCAGGACAAAGCACATCATTTTATGTTGCTTGTTGTTTTCACAAGTCCCTCTGGTATTTACCTGTGTAACATTTAGGCATCGGCTTCCACAAACCCACCAGCAGAAGGTCTCACAGAGGAGACACGAATTGGCACCTATGTTTTGTGAGCCCCACCTAGCAGAGTGCTTGCCCTACCTCCATGACAAGTTGGTGAGCACGGGAGACCAGCGTGAGGCCATTGGCGTGGTTGAATGTTTCGGAAATGTCTTGCCCAAACGTGTAGCCAGCACCACGTGGAGAGATGCCCCAGCCGCCGCGATCGTCCGGGTCCGACCACAGCAGATCACACATGGGACCCTGGAAACAGATCAACAGGTCTTCATCAGATCACTAGCAACACTGTTATAAAAAGCCACTTGAGAAACACATTTTATTTACAGTAAAAAGGCTGCCAGGACGTCCTTCTCTGCACAAGGCACGCGAGTTTACCCAGCACACAGCACACCGGCTGGTTGCTCGCTGCATCAGTCAGCATCCTTCCCAAAGACATGCCCACAGCCCACTCAGAAAGGAGCCCGTGTATCCAGACAGGCAGCCCCCCGATTCTGGGAGTAATTTACAGTTTATCACAGGTTATTTGGGCAGGTTATTTCAGATTATTCAGCTTATTTGGGCAGCCCTTGCTGCATTGTTCTTGCTGTTATACCAAAGACGTTGCAGGACAGGCAGTTCATTTTCATCAGGGAACATTCTAGTCCATTTGTAAGGCCCAGGCACTCCTACAAAGAAGAGCCATTTGCTACCCTGGCAGCTGAAACGAGGTTTCCTCAGTCCTGATCTCAGACCCTCAAAGTGATGAACAAGGTGAAGCACCACAGAAGGAAGTACTGCCAGGGGAGAGAGGACGGTGACACAACGTGGCTTCACGTGGTGGCTGTCTGTTCACAAGCAAGGCTGTGACGAGGCTGAAGGCAGTAAACACTTTCCCCTGCCAAATACTGTTATTTGAGTCAGTGTGACAGTCAGAAAGTCCCGTGATTCTGTGAAAAACTGCTGTGAAAACCCCTCAGCTCTCCTTCTGCAGACTGCCCTCACCAAAGCCCATTGACTTGTGTTTTGCCCAAACCTGTGTTTGTCTGCTCTAGCCCTCAGAAAGGCAATAATCTGCTGTGGAACCGTGTGTCTCGCTGTTTAAGTGGGTTTCAGTATGAGGCTGCATGTGCATTTCCCACTGACAGGGATCTAAGGTGCCAGTTCCTTCCCCGTTACCTCGTGTGGAACTTCCTGCAGGCGGTCCAGAGCCCTGATGTGATCCAGTGTATCTATGGATGGAGAGAGGCCACCGTGGAGACAGAATATCTGTTCCAGAGAGAAGAGCAGTGTGTTCAGTGCACATTGTTGTAGGAAGGGTGGTCTCAGAAAACAGCTGGCTTTAACTCTCTGACCGTTCTTGCACAACTACAGCTGCCTCAGGCTCATAGAAGAGGAACCCAATTTACATTGTGCAAAAGGAAACGACACTGAAAGGCACAGAGGGACCAGAGTAACAGCCAGGACACCGCGCCTTCCGCTTCAAGGAGGCCTTGCCTCACAGCCACAGCTCGACTCACACCTCACGTGTCACGAGAGGGCCCTCACTGGTTGAGCAATCGTTTCAGTGAACCACACGTGCAACTTCCTGCCGTTCCTCTGGCAGCAGGAACCAAATCCTCCCGCACCACCCAGCTGATGAACACCTCACTACACTCTTCCCCAAGCCCGCAGTGAGCACGGGGCCTTTCAAACAAGCTGGGTGACAAGTGAAGGGAGCTTGTTTGGGGCCGTTCAGGCAGAGCCCAGCCAGCCCAGCAGCAGAACTCCACGGGTCACAGCGCTCTCCTGGCGCAGGGCTCACCTGGCCGTCGACCAGAGCCGTGAGCGGAAGGTAGTCGAAGAGGTCTGTGAAGTACTTCCAGACGTTGGCGTTGCCGTACTTGCGCAGGCACTCGTCGTAGAAGCCGTACACCTGCGTGATCTGCCTGCTCTCGTGGTTGCCCCTCAGGATGGTGATGCGCTCTGGGTAACGCACCTGTGGACGGGGAAACCCTTCTTTAGCACAAGAACCGCCATGGAAACACACAGTGACAGGGTATCTCAAGCACTCGGCTCCGGTACAGAACTAACACCCTTAGCGCGTGGCAATTCACACCGGAGCCAAGGTGGCACCAGCGGCAGGAGCAACCCTCCCACAGCTCCCCCAAGCCCCGGCTCTGCCCCAGAAGAGCTGCCAGGCCGCACCTTTAACGCCACCAGCAGGGTCACCGTTTCCACAGAGTAGTAGCCCCTGTCCACGTAGTCTCCCATGAACAGGTAATTTGTGTCTGGCGACTTCCCTCCAATTCTGAAGAGCTCCATGAGGTCGTGGAACTGACCGTGGACATCCCCGCAGACGGTGACGGGGCAGCGAACCTCCTGCACGTTCGATTCTTTTGTCAGAATTTCTTTAGCCTAGCAAGAAAAAAACAAACACATTTAGGACAGCAAGGGAGGAAGCTCTTCTGTAAGCAGGTGCAGATGTTATTCCACTGCATCTGCACCCAAAATGTGATCTAACTCCAGGACCTGGAGCTGACCACTGGAAAAAGTCAGTCAGGTGACAAAGGGCATCTTACAGATCCCTGTGCTCAAAGACGAGTTTGCTACTGTGAAGCCAAGCCACTGAGATCTCACTGCACCACAAGCACCGACAAACCAACTCAGAGAAGTGACTCAAGAAGTTAATTCCCGGCCTCCCCTGAAATGAGGGGGTGTGAACTTCACCCCTTGCACTGGATATTGGACTTCCACCACCCCTGGGGTTCACCCATGGACCCTCTGCTTCTTCCAAACACTTCCCAAGTGCAGACAAAACAAAGCACTATTCCAGGAAGCTTCGTTAGCATCATGGGCAGATGTTACCCTCTGGAATACAACTGATTTTTTTTAACATACAGTTTTTCACAGATTTCTCCATTTATGCATCCAACAGAGCTCAGCTACGTGAACTGCAGCAGCACCCAGTGCTCAGCTGCCTGCCCCAGACAAGCAGTCTCACAACACCGAGAAGCTGTTACCTCCAGAACCAGCACTGTCCCCTCAGCCTTGCAGGACACCCCACGTCCTGTCAGCAAGAGCTCACTGCCAGCAGAGATCAGTCAATTCTCCTCTTGCAGAGGGGCAGATTTCTGCCTCTTCTGGCTTAAGCTACTGAGGAAAGCAAGCATTCCCAGGCTTCACTTGCCTGGCCCGGCACAGAACATCACTGCTCGTGCCAGAGGTGGCTCTCTCGCCTGCCAGGTTTCCCATCCTCTTCCAAGCACAGCAGCTGAACAGCTTCTAAAGGCAGGTCACACACAGTCGGAAAAGCAAAGTCAGAGGCAATTTAAACACCTGGAGACACAATCAGCTTCCCTGGCTGAACCCAACTGGCAATAAAGTGACCACAGATGGAGGTTTGGCACCCCTGGATTAGCGCTGTCTTCCTCTGCTCATTACAGCCACGTAGTGTAGCCTGTCTGTGTCCACTCCTTATCACCACCCAAGAGCACATTTGTTTTGCTGCCTCCTGCCCACCAGCTGATGTAGATCAGCGCTCCAGGCACGTCTGAGGCGCAGAGAACACCCACAGACAGGCCCAGTCCAACCTGAACAGAAGGGATGCAGGAGCACCAGCGCTGAGCAGTCACTAGCAGGCCATGATCTGGCTGTTCATCACCAGGTCCCTTCGCTGAGGGCCACGTAGCTCCCACCTGCTGCTCCCAGGAAGGAGCTGCTTTCCAAGGACAGGCTCCATGGGCCACCCGAGGACAGCTACGTTCACATTCCAACGTTAGCTGCCTCGCCTCTTCCAGGGAACACACATTTGGGAAGATCAACTAAAACCAAAGTGGTCAAGGGCAGCACCCAGTGGGCTCCTTGCAAGGTCCATCACCCGAGGGACGTGACCCTGGTCCTCAAAGACACGTCCTGCACAGGGACTCCGTGACATGGGGTCTGCCCTGCAGCTCTAAACTGACCAGGAACTGCTGAACAGGTCACGCCTCTGAGTGCCAGAGTAGCACCCACATTCTGTTCACCTGTGTGTAAAAGCTCTCCAACAATGCCTGCTACAAAGCACAGCCACAGAACAGCTCTGGGGTGTGTTCTGACTGTTACACAACACAACAGACGGGGTTTCACTGTGCTCTGGGGCTAACTCAGCCACAAAAGGTGTGAGGTATTTTTCTGCCTTTTCACATCACACACACTGCTCCCTTCCCAGGTCTGTGAGAAGACAGACACTCACCTCAAACCTCCGGAGAGAGAAGATGCAGGACCCTACAGACACCATACCTACGTACCAGTGAATCAACCACATCAGCACTCTCTACCCCTCTGACCTGCCCAGGAAACCCATGCACCCATGTCCTGGTGTTGGCTAGGACAGAGTTAATTTTCTCTGTGTGTTTTGGTTTCAGTGTGGGATTTGTGATGAGAAAAGTGTCGATAAGGCACAAGGACACGGTGCTTGGGTCGTGTGCAAGTGCAGAGGTCTGGGGAGGGGTGGAGAAAAGTGCAGTAGTGAGCAACACCCAGCACTGACAGCTGGCTGTGCCAATGAGAGAGAGAGAGATGTTATCCTTACTATTATTATTATTTTAATTTCATTTTACTCTAATTATTAAACAGTTCTTATGTCAGCCTACAAGCCTCCTCACCTTTACGCCCCAATTCTCTCCTCGATTCCCTGGGTGGAGGGGGTCTGTGTCCTGTTGGGCTGCCAGCACAGTTACCTACCACAACCCAGGTGAGAACACGCACAGGTAAAGCGGCGCAGGCGACAGAGAGGAGCTCCCTGTGCGCATAGCAGGGCAAACACACCCACGTTAAAGGCATCCCAGGAAGGTGGGCCAGCCCCAGCCCGGAAATCTCAGTGCTAGGAGAATCTCGAAGCTTCCCCTGAGGAGAGGAGGAGCCAGCAGCTGCAAGCAGCAGTTTCTCAAGCTGCCCACCAGCTGTGGCTGCGGAGCCTGGTTTAGCTCACTGTGCAGCCAGACAGATACCCACGTTAACAGATTACGTTTGCTGTTTTAACACTGCAGAGCGGGTTCAAATCAGACCTGGGAGCCGAGCTCGGCTGGCCACAGAAGTTTGCCCTCATGTGACTTTATAATGTATAACAAGACCTTTTGAAATCCTAAGCATCATTTAAAACACCCCAGAACAGCAGCAGCTACCCAGCGCGCTCCGCCCGCCCGTCTCGCGGTGCGGAGCCAACGCGCCAGGCAAAGAACAAGAGCGCCAGGACAAAGCAAGGGTGCAGGTGAGATGCCCTGCACTGTCACCATCCACTGCCTCAAGAGGCTGCTGAAGAACCATGACTTAAAGAGTCAGATTTTAGCTACCTTTGCTCTAGAAAATGGGGATGAACGTTTTCAGCTTTCTAAGCGTGGGTCCCAAGTGTTTTTGGATTAAAACCATATCCAGGTCAGAACAAAAAGAAACAGCTTCTAAGTATTTTTATCAAATAAACCTCCATTGAGCACAACATTTACCATGCCTACGCTCAAAATTACTCTGAAAAGTAGACTGTTTGTTGGCTGTGAGCTTGCCCATCACCTCAGCTCCCCTCTCTCTCCCAGTTTCAGATCCTGTAGACTGGAACACAAGCTCACCCGCTGTCCAGTCCCCAGTCCGCGGGGAGGGAGGCTGGAGAACGCACGGCATCGACTCACAGAACGGTTTGGGTTGGAAAGGACCTTCACAGACCACCCAGTTCCAACCCCTCTGCTGTGGACAGGGTTGGAAACCCCTAGATCAGGCTGCCCAGGGCCCCATCCAACCCGGCCTTGAGTGCCTCCAGGGATGGAGCAGCCACAGCTTCTCTGGGCAACCTGTGCCAGTGCCACACTGAAAATTTTCCCCCTCATTTCTGACCTCAGTCTCCCCTCTCTTAGTTTAAAACCATTTCCTATCGTCCCATCACCGCCTGCCCATGTCATTTACCGTGCTGTCCTCTCACAAGGAGCTGTCTCGGGGCTCGAACACAACCCAGTGACCACTGCTCCAAACCTGAGGTGCCACATCAGCTTTGGGAGGAGCATCAGGATCACCAGGGCACTAATCCTGCTGTGAGAGACTCAACAACCAAGCCCACAGCAGCCACCACGCTCTCCAGACCTGCCTACCAATCCTGTAGGTGGATTCCACGGCGAGGGGACTGTGATCCAACCCAGGAGGCACATTTCCATCCTTGTGCTTTCTCTAGAGCAAAGCAGAGCCCCCAGCACCTGCCCTGCACACAAGCTCCTCTGAGGGAATGTTAACTCAGCTCCTTTGGGAAGGTGCATTCACTGCACCACAAGCTCGGTCTGACCCGTAGAGGCTCTTACTCCAAGAGCCAGAGAAGCCAGCCATGGAGTTTGTTATCAAAATCCAACTGAGCTGCCATTCCATCAGCTGCAACAGACCAAGCTGCTACGTCAGCCAGTGTGCTGGGGATATTGAACTCTCCAGGAGCTCAGCCTGAACGAGAACCAGACAGATTCTGCCCTGATGAGATGAAAGCTGGAGGAATGGAGCTGTTCTGCCCTTCAGCAGCACGGCAGCAGAGGACAGACACCCTGCAGCCTCCAGAGTGACAAGGACTGTCAGGGGGCACACGTGCTCCTAGAGGTCCCCGGGCCAGCATTCCCCAGGGGGAGCGCTGCCGCTGGAGAGGTGACACATTCCTGGCCATGGCTCAACACAACACTCCTGATTTCACGGGTTGAACGGTGTCCAGGATGCTGCTTGGCTCCATCACTCACACTAATTCCACCAATTAGTGCAGCAGAGCTTGCTAACTCATTCTCCTGAAATTACTCTTGGGCGAAATGCTCTGGGAGGGCAGAGGCATCGTGGGCCCGTGCCAGTGACAGCAACACTCCCCACAGCAGCAGCTGGCTCCTGCTGCTCCCTTTGAGGAATCCATTTACAACTACCATTCCACAGCCACAGAGCAAAGGCAAGTCTTCCTCAGCCATCAGAAACCTTCTCCTCCCACCACTTCACACCACACAGCTCTCCAGCTGCTCACAGCAACCAGCCTCTAACCCTTCTTGCGCGTGCAAAGAACAAGGGCAGAAAAAAGAAGCTACCAAGAGAGATGGTTATGGGCAGCTGCCTGCCTGGGTTTATGAGAAAGCCTTTCACTTGCCTTCTTTCATACCCCATTGTATTACCCTGGTGAAAAACACTCTCCCCTGGGATAAGCAGGATGGCTTTCAGCTCTGCCACCCGCACCAGAACTCACCTGCTGACCTGACTCGAGCTTTAACACGTAAGCACTCGGGTGCTTCCACGTCCAGATCCACTGAATCCGACTTCTTGGGCTTTCAGCCCAACTTCAGCTGTCCCAAACACAGGTTACAGCCTGTGCAAGCTCAGCAGCACCTCCATGCAGCGCTCCAGTTAACAATGCCAAAGCTGGCACCCCACAGAAAGCCACCAGGGCTCCTCTGGCCCACTGCAGACAAAATCCACGGCAGAAACAGTAACAAAGGTTTTCCCTGCCCACTTAATGAGCGCGGTGAAAGGTTTTAACCACCTCTGCCACAAAGAGAGCCGAGGCCCACGACGTTAAGAGAAGGGGTATGAGCTGTCAGACATCCGAGGGACACCTCCCCAGCACGCTGGAACGTACCTCGTGTCTACAGGCTCTAGCAGCAGCTGCAAATGTTTGCTATAACTTAAAACACCAGCTTGATTTTAGCGGGGTTTCATGTCAAAGACCAGCAGAACGGGAAATGAGCGCTTCCATGTTGTCTTGAGATGACACCTTGATTAACTGCACAGAGAACACAGGACTCCTTAGCTGCCAAGGTTCTGTCATAACTGGGCAGGTGAAGACAGGAGGTGATTTTTACAGGTGCAAGTTTCAGTAACTTTCAGAGCACAGAATGATGTGGCACACCCTCACCAACCCTCGCTGTGTCCAGTCTTTCCCTCCTCACTGTCCATCACGCCAGCACTTAAAACCAAGAATGACCCTGACAGACACGTCTGGGATTGGTTTCTTTGGGGTTCCCCCAGCCCCATTTTAATTTCAATATTCTTCTTTACTACCCTGCTCTTCCACAAACATAAACCTGACACAAGAGCCACTGCTGTGCTCGGCCTCTTAGAAATCGCTGCACAAAAAGGAGCGCTAAGAAGCGAGGCAAGGTTGGGAAGGGATTCTCCAAGTATTATCTCGAGGAAACAAAGGAAACCAGCTCTCTGGCAGGGCTGCTTCACTCAGGAAGCAAGCCTGCACACCCAGAGGGTTCTGTAAGCTCCTTTCCACGACTGGCTGAGTGACAAAATCACTCCACACAAACTTCAGAACAAGCCAAGCAAGAGCATCTCAGGCTCTTGACTTCGTGCCCGAGTCCTTTCCATCAGCTACCACACTCTTCAGGAGCCAGGTGCTGTGACAGGTGACATCTGTTTCACACCGTGTGACACAGGTTCAGGGCTCCTACCTGTCACCTGGGTGCCAAGCACCCTCTGCACCTCCAGCCGCAGCACGGTGCGCTGAGCTGCCGCCCTCCCCGTTTACAGTCCCTGATGTGCAGCCACAGCCTGCTGGCACCGTGCTCCAGCTCCTCAGAACACAGCAGCCACAGCTCCTTCACCAGCAGCGCAGCCAGGGAAGCAGCAAAGGAGTTTTCTGCTGACAGCCTGCTGGCTGGAACAGCAGTGCCCACCCAGCAGTGCTGGGAGCAGGACACAGATCAGAGATGAGTTCTGTCAGGCTCATTGCTGCCCCTCACGCAGGGAACAGCAGAGCCACAGGCAGCTCTCACACACACACCCACTCTGGGAGCTCTCACACACACACCCACTCTGGGAGCTCTCACACACACACCCACTCTGGGAGCTCTCACACACAGACCCACTCTGGGAGCTCTCTCTCACTCACTCTCACACACACACCCACTCTGGGAGCTCTCTCTCACCCCCTCTCACACACCCCCACTCTGGGAGCTCTCACACACACACCCACTCTGGGAGCTCTCACACACACACCCACTCTGGGAGCTCTCTCACACATACCCACTCTGGGAGCCCTCACACACACACACATACCCACTCTGGGAGCCCTCACACACACACACATACCCACTCTGGGAGCCCTCACACACACACCCACTCTGGGAGCTCTCACACACACACCCACTCTGGGAGCTCTCTCTCACTCTCTCACACACATACCCACTCTGGGAGCTCTTTCTCACTCACTCTCACACACATACCCACTCTGGGAGCTCTCTCTCACTCACTCTCACACACAGACCCACTCTGGGAGCTCTCTCTCACTCACTCTCACACACAGACCCACTCTGGGAGCTCTCTCTCACACACATACCCACTCTGGGAGCTCTCTCTCACTCACTCTCACTCACAGACCCACTCTGGGAGCTCTCTCTCACTCACTCTCACACACAGACCCACTCTGGGAGCTCTCTCTCACTCACTCTCACACACAGACCCACTCTGGGAGCTCTCTCTCACTCACTCTCACACACATACCCACTCTGGGAGCTCTCTCTCACACACAGACCCACTCTGGGAGCTCTTTCTCACTCACTCTCACACACAGACCCACTCTGGGAGCTCTCTCTCACTCACTCTCACACACACACCCACTCTGGGAGCTCTCTCTCACTCACTCTCACACACATACCCACTCTTTGAGCTGCTGCTGTCACACCAGCCCTTCTCACCATGCCCCCTCAGAACCGATGGAGCTCCACAGAAAGAGTCACAAAACAGAGGGCCCCAGCATGAGGTAAAAAAAGGGCAATGGGCAAAGAAAAGAGAAGCTGGGTGGGGCTAGCAAGCTGTCAGGACCACTGCTGAAAGCTTCTGCCAGGAAGCCAGGGTCTGGAGTCCTGCAGAGTCCCTGCCTGTGGCACTCGAGCAGCTCCCACCTTTCCTTGTGCCCCGGTACCTCACGAGGCCGCAGCCGAGCCCCTCTCCACTGTTCAGACCTTCCCACTGCAGCAGTCTACCCAGGATCCCACAGAAGGGCAGAGCTGCATCTCCTGAAGCTGGCACCAAGATGTTTAGTCACTGGCCATAACGTGATGCCCCCAACAGGCATCAGGAAACCCGTCCCACTTCTGAAAGAACCGAGTGGGACACACAGGTAATAACAACCCCGAGTTCAGCAGCAGCCCAGGACTCCCAAGGGCACCCTGAGCCAACCACGCTGCCCTCTGCACCTGGGAACTGTCAGTCTGCCCAGGAAAGGAAGCTGAGAGCTTCTCTAGACAGCCCAAAGCACAGCCATGGCCTCTGCTGGCTGCTGTGGGATGAGGAGCCAAGAGAACCAATACTCCTTGTTACTACAGCTGTGATGCTCAGTTCTGACTGCCACGTCTGGCAAGCCCAAAGACAATCCCAACAGGTCACAGGCTGCGGGGCCGAGGGTGTGCTCACAAAGCACTCCTTAACTCACAGGAGACATCCCAGCACCAGCCTAGAGATCTGGCTCCTGAGGGGGAAAGGAGAATCAACAGGCTCTGAGTGTCCACCAAACAAGCCCAAAGAGGAGCCTGACACAGGGCTGTCCACACAGCAGTCCCAAATAGCAGCCTGTGTCCTCTCCCCACCCGTTTCTCACTCTGTTTCAGTCTCCCTCAGCAGCTTGTGAGCCCCTGTTGAGGCCAGCACTGCAGCTCATCCCCTATCCCCGCTGCTTTCCTGGAGCTCACAGCGCCTGTCGGAGCGTCTCCCCACTGAGGCAGCGCCGGCTCCTCAGCACGTGGCTACCAGGCACTGTGAGACTGCAGGGAGAAGTGCAAGGTGAGGCCCTGGAAATCAGAACAGATTCCTCCCTGCACACACCAGCCCGGAGCCTCCTGTGCAGCCCTGACAAACCACAGCCAGGTCAGGACCAGCAATACTGGAGAGAGGGCAGGGGAGGGTATGGAGGTGATGAGGGAACTGGAGCATCTCTCTGAGGAGGAGACGCTGAGAGAGCTGGGACTGGTCAGCCTGGAGAAGAGCAGCCTGAGAGGGGACCTCATCGATGCTGATCGATACCTGAAGGGTCGGTGCCAAGAGGATGGGCGAGACACTTTCAGTGGTGCCCAGGACAAAGAGCAATGGGCACAAATGGAGCACAGGAGGTTCCTTCTGATGAGAAGGAAAAACCTCCTCACTGTGAGGGTGCCAGAGCCCCGGGACAGGCTGCCCAGAGAGGCTGTGGAGTGCCCTCTGGAGAGATCCCAAACCCGCCTGCACACGGCCCTGTGCAAGCTGCTGGAGACGGACCTGCTCTGGCAGGGAGCAGCTCTCCAGAGGCCCCTTCCACCCGCAGCAGCCCGTGATGCGGTGACACCACCGCGGCCAGTTCCGCGGGGACAAACAACCGCGGCGCTTCCGACTCCAGACACGGGCGGGCACTGCGCTCAGGAAGGTTCCGAACCTCGGCTCCCCACGGGCAGCACCACGGTGACACCGAGAGCCCAGGGAGGAGCAGCGCCGCCGTGTCCCCGCCCCGGCCCCGCACACACCCCCCGCCCCGCCGCCGCAGCTCCCCGGCCCACTGCCGCCGCCAGAGCGGGGCCCAGCCCGGCGCGGCCCCCCCGGCCCCACGCTCACCTTCTCGCAGAGGCTGCGGACCTGGCTCTCGCTCAGCTGCCGGCACTCGTTCAGCTGCTCGATCCACTGGTCCAGCTCCTTGGCGAACCCCTTCTCCTCCATGGCCGCGGCGCGGCCCGCCGCCTGGGCCTGGGGATGGGGCTGGGGCCGGGGCCGAGCACGGCCCCGCCGCGCTCGGGGCCCGCGAGGCCCGGGCCCGCCTGACGCTGGCGGCGCAACGGGCGGTGCGGGGCGGTGAGGTGCGGCCGGGCCCGCTCCGCTCCCCTCAGCTCCGCGTAATGGCGGCGCCCACACCCCCCCCCTCACCGCTCCCGGCCCTGCGCACTTCCGGCCACACCCACCCGCGTGACCCGCGCGCACTTCCAGGCCACGCGCCCTCCTCCGCAGGGTCCTGCCGCCCGCCCGCCGGCAGCCCCGCCCCGCTCCGCTGCCCCACGCTCCCCGCCGGCTCCCTGGGTCCGGCTGTGGCGGGGCGGGAATCGGAGAATCACGGAACCACAGGCCGGGGAGGGACCGGACAGCTCCCCCTGTGCCACCCCTGCCAGCAGCAGGGGCACCTTCCTCTAGACCAGGTTGCTCAAAGCCTCATCCAACCTGGCCCAGAACACTTCCAGGGAGGAGCAGCCACAGCTTCTCTGGGCAACCTGGGCCAGGGTCTCACCACCCTCACACCAAACAATTTCTTCCTCACATCTCAGTTCCATCTCCCCTCTGCCACTTTCAAGCCATCACCCCTTGTCCTGTCATTCCCTGCCCTTGTCCAAAGTCCCTCCCCAGCCTTCCTGGAGCCCCTCAGGTACTGGGAGGCCACTGGAAGGTCTCCCCGGAGCCTTCTCTTCTCCAGGCTGAACAGCCCCAACCCTCTCAGCCTGTCCTCACAGCAGAGCTGCTCCAGCCCTGGCATCATCCTCATGGCCTCCTCTGGACTGGCTCCAGGAGCTCCATGTCCTTGTGCTGTTGGTGGCCCCAGCCCTGGAGGCAGCACTGCAGGGGGGGTCTCAGGAGAGCGGAGCAGAGGGGCAGAATCCCCTCCCTGGCCCTGCTGCCCACGCTGCTCTGGGTGCAGCCCAGGATACGGTTATTGGCTCTGTGCTGCCAGCGCACGGTGCCAGCTCACGTTGAGCTTCTGGTCCCCCAGCACCCCAAGTCCTTCTCCTCCTTCTCCTTCTCCAGCCATTCTCCACCCAGCCTGGATCCATGTCTGTGACTGCCCTGACCGAGGTGCAGGACCTTGCCCTTGGCCTTGTTGAACCCCATGAGGTTCACACAGACCCACCTCTCCAGCCTGTCCAGGTCCCTCTGGGTGCTGTCCTGTCCCTCCAGTGGGCTGACTGACCCACACAGCTGGGTAAAGCAGCCAGGCTTGTGGTCTTCACCCTGAGGTGCAAGGGTAAGAATAAAGGGTTCGAAACATCACATCCCTAAAGTGAGCTTTCCAACTAAAAATACATTTAGCAAAGTAAAAGGGAGCAATATGTATATATATATACAT
Source organism: Caprimulgus europaeus (assembly GCA_907165065.1). Next base: position 83,153,365 of record OU015526.1, read on the forward strand.
ATATATAAATAAAGTGTTGTAGCTACTCTTGAAGACTGCCCATCAGTTCCCAGAAGACACCTGCCAGGAACCATTTGCATACACCTGGATGTTTTATTTGCTCATTTCTTCCCAGCAGTTTATTTTTAGCCGAATTGCCTGTGTTCGTGGTGCTGCAGTGGAGAACTTAATGGCCCTGGGATAAAGCAAAACCTCCGGTGTGGCAGCAGACAATAAATCTCTCCAGCTGAGAGCGTACCAAGGACAGCACACCTTGTGTGCCTTCAGCAGTGCCAGGGAGACCGGCACCCGCCACAGAAATCATCCTGTGGCTTGTCCAAAAGGAGCAAAACGCGTGTCCTGGGCCTCAGGAGGTTACAACGCAGTGCAGGAACAAATGCTCAGCAACTTTTATTTATGACTTTCAAATGTTTAAGGTTTCCTCATTATTTAAAACAAGGAAACAAAGCCAGAGAGAAGGACGTGTGTTAGCATGGAAGTCTCCCACCAGTCCTGCTGGGGGAAGTACCCCGTACCCCGAGGCTTGCAGCAGGATCAGACAACAGCATTAACTAGTTGTTAGCAAGCTAGTTAGTTACATACTTGCTAACTAAAAAATTGATTGTTCTCTTCAGTCTTAGCTTGGAAACAACTATCTGGTAACTCCTTGTCAAGCCCTTTCCACCCCTGTGTACAGAGACACAGGTTTGTACATCCATGTGTGCATACACGTGGTGATAAATCCCCACTTACTGCATGGGCACCCTGAGGCCCTTCACGTGTCACCATGGGGCACCTGGCTCCCGTGTGCCCCCTCACCCTGTGTCCACCTGCACCCCACGGCGGGGCACCCCATACCCCCCACACGTACCCTCACTGCATGCCCCACATGGATCTGTCACCCCACAGGCACCTGCACACCCCCCGCCCCATCACAGCGTCACCTCAGGACCCATCACCCCCCACCGCCGCACCCCCCATCACCCCACACCCCCCGTCACCCCACACCCCCATCACCCTGCGCCCCCCGTCACCCCGCACCCCCCATCACCCCGCACCCCCCGTCACCCCGCACCCCCCGTCACCCCACACCCCCCGTCACCCCGCACCTCTCTGCAGTGCCTGCTGCTGAGCCCCAGCACCTTCGTGACAGCGGTGGCACGGCTGTGGGAGAGGCAGCGCCAGCAGAGCTGTCCCAGAGAAGGCAGCAGCCACCAAAACTCAGCTGGGGAGGCAAATTGGCATGATTTGAGGTGAGGCACCGATGCTCAGTGCTCCTGGGGACCAAGCAGAACCAGCCCCCCCTGACTTGAGGCTCCAAGGTGGCAAAGGAGCGTTTTGGGATGCAGACCCCGCATTTTTACTAAGGGTGGAAGGCATACATACCCCATGGCACCCTCCACAAAGCCAGGCTTCTTGTTCCCAGCTTCTCCCCACGGGATTCATCTCTGCTGCCTCCTTCCCGTGCTGACGTCCATCACCATCAGCAGCACTGCTTGGGCTGTGAGGAGCAGCAGGAAACATCCACAAAACCTTGATAAACTGTGAAAGAAAGGCAGAGAGAGGTCAGAGGGGAGGAAAGAAGCAAAGAGAGGGTGGATGGTGCCTGGAGAGGGGGATGAATCACTGAAAACGGACTCTGAGGCTGCAACGTGTACCCAAGGACAGTTTCCAGTGGGAAGGAAGGGTGACAGCCAAAGCCCTCACACAACCTCCCCTGAAGTGTTCCTCTTAGCTATAGATCCACCTTTAAGACAATAGGAAAAGCCCTGCTGCAGCAGCCCACAACACTTTTTAATCCAAAAAGAGCTTTCTTGGGGTAAAAAACCCTCAAAACCCGAGAGTGTTGCAACAGGTTTTGTTTGCACACACCTGCAAATCTGGGATATTTGCTTATTCTTTTTCTTGAACCCGCTGCTGATTTGGTTCCTGGAGTCCCTGCAGACGCTTGTGCAAATCAGATCCGCAGCCCTTCAAGGGCACTGCCTTCTGCCGTGCCAGCTCCAGCCCCTGATGCCGAATTCCTGCTGGTACCATTGCCCCAAGCCCCACCTGGTGCTGGATGCCAATGCCCACAGCTGCTTTCAGGAAGCCCACAGCCAGGAATCCCCTCGTTCCCAAGTGCAACGCGCTGCTGTTGGAGGCGACTTACCCTCCTGGGAAGTGTTAGCAACAATTTCATCTCTTAAACTCAGCACGGCCACTCCTCTTCTGTGCACTTACTGGATAGAGGGACTGGTGATGAAAGACCAGGGGAAAAAAAGGATGTTAAATTGAGAAGCCTTGGGCAGATGAGTGCGAGATAACCGAGAGAGAAACATTCTGTTATAGTCTAGAGTCTGGGCTGAAACCAATTCCCCTCCCAGGCAGAGATTTCCTTTTGGCCTGCATGGGAAGCCCCCGGAGGAGAGCTGCCACGCTGGAGCGGTGATGAAGGCCATTATAAGAACCAGAGCAGACAGTTCAGACTACACAAGTAAGCAAATTTATTTTAAGACAGAACAAATATCGTGGCAAACAACAATATGCAAATTCGGTTGAGGACAGGGGTAAATATCAGACTTTGTTTTCAAATCGATATAAAATATAGTCAGATTTCATTTTGTCCAAAAAGCAGCTCGCGTCGGGGCCGGGGGGAGGTCTGGGAGGGGACGGGTCTGTTCACGCCAGCCGAGGTGTGTGTCACCTGCAGAACCTCAGGTGTGGGAGGCAGCTCCTCTGACAGCGGAGATGAGCCATGCAGGGAGGAGATGGAGGTGCCTTTGGGCGCTCCAGCTCCCATGACTCCAGTTTCCTGCCTCTGTTCTCATAAAGAGAAGCCAGTCCTTGCCGTGAAGCAAGGGGCAGGTTCATCCCCGCCGCAACCCTCGGTGCCCTCCTACCACCTACGTGTGGATGGGGCGGTCACGGAGATGCTGGCTGCTTTTTAGGGCTGGACATCACTGAAGGCACCTGCATCTCCTCTTCCTTGCTGGCTCCCGGTGGACTGACCCCCTGTGGCCCAGCCTGGAAAGCCAGCGAGGGAGCAGCTCACCTCAGAGGCCGGAGGAGCTGCTGCGGGGTGAACAGGACGAAATCTCCCCCCGGTGCGAAAGTGCTGGCGCGCTGCTTTCTAGAAAAGCCATCCCAAACAAAAGCAGACATAGAAAAACATTAGATTGTCAATGAAGCTCTGAAACAAATTCAAGTTTATCTTTTTTCCGTGTGTGGTTTTCTGTTGGAGCGTGTGTATGTGTGTGTATCATTGACTCCACACGAACAGACAAGAAGGACGCGGTGAACTTCAGGCTCTGGATGGGCGTGTGGTCAGTTAGCACCCGCAGAAGCACCATGGGATACGGGAGGGTTAGCACCAGAGAGTTTGGGGGAAGCTAACTGACAACACCCCTCACTTGGAAACCCTGGGGACAGGGCGGGAATGGGCGGTGGGGGGGACACGGGACAGTCCATTGGAAACAATACAAGGCAATTCATGAGTTTTCATACAGTACAATACAGCCACGGATCAATTAACCCTTTCAGTACAGTACATGACAAGTAACACTTTGCACCCTGTTAACACTAGGAAGGAGGCTTTGGGCCGGAGGGAGGGAGGTGGCTGCTCAGGGAGGTGGTGGCTGCAGGGTTCACCCTTCTGCCTTTTAATTCCAGGATGGCCTCGGCTGCTTTTCAGCCGTGCCTCCACCCCAGCCCACGCACAGCCTGACACCCGGAGGGATGCTCTGGGGGCCAGGATGCCGGCAGTCCACCTGCCCACAGTGAGGGCTTCACCCAAGTGCCCTGGTTTGGCCAGGGAAATGGAGAGCCACCCCCATACTAGCCACCAAACTGATGAGAAAACCTCCAATTTGAGTCCCCCCCGGCCAATTTTGGTGCTGACACACACAGAAAGGGTTCAGAGGTTGAGTTCAGATGGCCCCAGGCCAAACCCACTCCTGCCCCCGGGCGTAGTGAGAACAGGGTCCACTGGAAAAGTGCTCAATTACAGTACATTGTCATTTCCAAATGTCAACTACCGAACAGCAAAACAGATTGCTTGAAAACAGAATCAGCATCGCACAGTAAGTTCACACTTAATTCTTCACCGTTTCTACACTTGTAACACATGCATTTTATTTCCATTAGTTTAATGCCAGTAGGACCAACATCCTCCAAAACAATGATCTAACATTAAACAAAACTTCCTAAGGAAAATATTGAGCATCACATAAAGTCTCAGAAAAACCTGTTAATTAGCATCACAAGGTACTCAGATTTACATTTAGGATTTTTCATGCCATGACTTTAAAACACCTTTTGGTTAATATCCTGGGGGGTGGGGGGAAACAAAGCCAAAAATCAAACCACCCCCCCAAAAAAAAGAAAAAGAAAAAAAAAATAAACAAAAGGAACAGTTGCAGAAATGATCTCTGTGTCTCTGGGCACAGACACACACACACGTGCACGCACAGGCGGGCAGGTGCATGGGTGTGTGTGCACTGAGACTGCTGCCTGCAATGCACAACTGGTTCTGAGGAACTCGGCTCCTTCCGAGGGAGCTGCAGGGGTGCAAAGATCCTTGGGAAGAAACAAACTCTAAAATATCAGAGCAAATTGAGGAATCTCTCCTGGAGAAAAGAAAAGGCCGGGAAAACATCGCTTGTGTGTCACTACAGTGCACTTCCCATGAGCTATCTTAAAATGCAAACAACTCAAAATCCCTACAAGAGCTTTTTCCCACCTAAAAGGTCCCTCCAAAGTGGGAGGTGCTGTGCCAGGCTGTGCATTCGGGCCTCTCGCGTGCCGGGAAGGAGAAAGCGCCCGCTTTTACCTTCCCCAAGGACGAGATGCCAACTCCAGGGGGCAAAAAACTGCACCTGGGGGGAAAACTAAAAAACAAGACCTTTTCCACACCCCCCTTTCAAACAAGCTTAATTTACAGGGGCTTGAGAGCTCGCTGGGGGGGGAATTTCCTAAAGGGTTCCCCTCTATCACCGTGACAGTGAGCGGGACGCAGGCCCTGAGTCACCGAGGAGCGTTCTGCAGAGGCTGTCCCCTCGGCTGCCATCGTCCTGGGGTGGCTCAGACAGAGCAGCCACACTGCCAGGGGCTGTTTCTTTAAAGCTAGATCTGCAGGGTTAATTTCACCAGGGAAGAGAAAGGGGGGGGGAAAGAAAAAAAGAAAGAAAAAAAAGCAAAATCTGGATTCTATCTACATTTCCATTTTAAAATCCAACGATGGAGGATATAAGAGCATAACAACTCGGGCTGCTCGAGGTTTGGTTTTTAACCACCTTCACTTCCCACTGACTACCCAAAGCCACGAAGGTCTGTTGAAGAAAGAAGCTTGAATTGAACCCAAGCAAAACCAGCCACTAAAACTGGAGTTGGTCAGGAAAAGACTTCACCTGCTGCATCCAGCAAATCCAGTACCCTTTGTTGTTGTTGCTGAAGGCTGTTTCCACCATGCCCACTTGCTAGCAGTGAAGGAGAAGACCTAATTCACTTCTTTCCATTCAAACTGACAACTGTCACCAGGGAGGAACTCCCACCCAGGAGTATTGCCAGAGAAGGACTTGGACAGAGAACTGGCTCGTTAACGAGGATGAGCAGGAGTCCCAGGTGCGGGTACCCCAGCGTGAAGGGAACGCAGCACTCACAACCACTGTGATTTATCACATCAAGCACCCAGATGATTCTGCATCCCAGGGATCATCATCCCATTTCAAATCCTAGAGATTTATTACTATGTTTACTATAAACTCCACCCTGCTGGTCCCTTGCTGGCCTGGAGCTCTGGTCCCCGACCATCCATACTGAAACATCAGAGGAGTTTAAGAAGAACAGTGATGAAGAGCTGAACTAACACGAGACCTGATCAGCTCCTAACACCGCTTTTCAAATCCAACAGCAAACCCTGTGGTTATTATGCTCCATCTTCTAAATAATCTCTAAGCCTCTTTACTTAAAAATACTTTTTGTAGATTAAGCCCACAATCAATCTCAACAGCACCTCCAGTGCAGGCACAATGATGGTTTTTATTGCAATGGCTTGAGTGCAGTCTTTATCGACACCAGCATCTCAGGCTGGTTTGAACTTCACTGCTAGTGCAGACTGGGGTCTCGCACCACAAACAGGAGCAGAGGGGTCTGCCCTACGCTCCTCATCCCAGGTCTGCTCTGTGTCCTGTGCTCCGCTCAAGTCCAAGTGCAAATGAGATGAATTTGCACCATCCCGATCCCTTCTGAGACTTCTCCTGTATCTTTGGTGTTTTTAAAAGCCATGTGTGTCCGGATGACCTCAAAGTTTACACCAACCACGTCTGCCTGAATGTCAGTGGTTTGGATGTCTGTTCTGTGGTGGAAAAGAAGCTTGGACGGGCTCAGTTCCCTAATTTATAGAATTGCTAACCAATATGTAATGGAAGTCAGGCACCAGGCAGTGGTCACATACACCTCAAAATTATCTTCTGATGGCCCCTAATTAATTAACACCACGCCTAAGAGGCCAAACAGACCGGGGAAAACAAAACAGTTCCAAACTCAGTGCTAATAGTACTTACAAAAGTGCAGTGCTCAATAGAGTCCGAAGCAAAGTGACTACTCGTACGTAAAGTGCTAGTTCCAAAGTCGGTTTGGTTCAGTGCCCGGAGCCCGGGCCGAGCGTGGGGGACAGCGAGGGGTGAGATCAGAACCAGACAGCACTGCAGCTGCACATGCCACACCAAAAGTGCTTCCAACCACAGCGCTGCGGAGGGATGCGGGATGCCACGGCTCAGCCCGGGGACACGCACAGCAAACGACTGACACCTTTCAGGTTACGATACAGAACAGCTCCGTCACATCCACCACGACAAACCATTCAGGAAGCAAATGCCCACAGCTTACAGGAAACAACAGCCGACAACCCACCCCACAACCAAGAGCCTCGGCACGTTTATGAGTCTTGGCAACTACGACACTCAAAGCCTAGCGAAAGCAGCCCTGGAAAGCCTGCCCAGTGTCTGCAACAAGCTCTGCCGACGCTTATCATGCACTTTACAGAGGAGTCACGCCGCAGACTGCCTCCTGTTACACGCTATCTTACACTTAGCCTATTTACCTATTTATGTGTGGTTTGGTTTTGTTTGGTTTTGTTTTGTTCATTTGTTTTTGTAGCTTTCTTTCTACGCATTAAGCCGGCTTTTTTCTCTTGACCACCCTACCGGTCAAAGGACAATTAACGCAAGAACAAGACGATGAGGGCGACCTAGCAAACACTGACGTTCCTGACGTCCCATCTTCATTTTCATGAAGGAAAAAAACTCTGGAAAAGGACTTTGGATCAGCATACTCCTGGAAAGAGGCTGTAAAAGGAGGATTCATCCCCATGCACGTCAGGCACTTTCCCTTTACTCCCTTTAAACGAGCGCTTTCTGCCGACCACCCCCTTGCTGGTTCCAGCTGCTGACATCTGCCTTTCGCTGCCTCACATCCAGCTGCAAGCCCAGCCCTACCTGCACACTCCTGCTGGAAAAGCAGCGGCTCTGCTGGCTGGAAACAGGGTGCAGGAAATCTCCCTGCTAAGGTCTGTGCTGGTCCCAGTCCTCATCCTGGGCTGGAAGTGGTGGGACACTCTCCAGCAGCGCCCTCCGTCCCCTTACCTCGGGAGCTCAGTGCTTGAGAAAACACGGTGTTTTCTCACAAAACACAGGTGGTACATGGAAAAGGGGAAACCAGACCGTCAATTCTCACTACGTTTCAGTAGGAACCCCTAAAAAAGGTCACTTAATAGCCCCAGGCCCCGGATGCATCACCCCCCCAACTCTCCCAAGTGTTGCACAGGGCAATGCTGGGCTGTCCAGCATCCGGTGCGTCCGAGCCAGGTACAAACCTCTCCTGTGGAGAAAGCTCTCTTTAAAGGCAAAGTATTGGCTTGCTGGAGTTGTCAGGGCGTGGTGGACATGCTTCAGGTAGAGCTGCAGGCACTTTCCTCATCAGAGTGCAAGCACTAGAGAGATGGTTTTTCAGAAGCAGGTAACACTAATGTCCCAGGGAAAAAAAAGAGCTACAGACCCAGCTCACCAATTCCCACTACTGCCACACAGACCTGTTTTCAGCCAAGCAAGCAGCGAGGTCGAGCATCCAGGGGCTGTGGAGGTAGATCCACCTTTGCAGACGTTTCCTACACGCAGGTGCTGGGAGAGCATTTGGGTTAAGTACCACTGACCTCAGCGCTGAGACCAGACGCAAACACTGTGCGCACGGGAAACCCACCAGCGTGAAAATACCACCCCAAAACGGCTCGTTTCCCAGGTCCTTCTTTGTCACACACTCTCTCCTGTCTGCTGATCACAAGGATTTGGGGCAGGTGGTTTGGAAGTGGACAATAAATCTGGCGCTAGGACACTGTGCCACGTTGCACAGTGGTTCCTGCGCTGCTCTCACGAGGACGTTCTCACATCGCGCTGTGTTTCTGCCGCTTCAGCTTGTCCTACGGACACGGCGCTGGCCGCGGCTGAGACTCTGCCTCTCGCGATTCTGCCTCCACCTGGACTGGCAACCCTGCTAAATTCTTAAAAATAAAAGCTGTGACAGGGTTTCTGGGAGAGAAGGCTGAGTGCTGGCCCGTGAGCTCACCTGCAGCCCGGGCTCTGGGTTTGAAAGGCGTTTGTAACATCCTGCTTCAGCCAGGTGCTAGATTTTAATCTCAACAGTCTTGGCAACTTTTCCAGTCTCCAAAAACCAAATCATTTGAGAGTTTATTGGGAGCAACGTTTCAGTTTTGGCAGGCAGAGGCTTTTGCTGCATCAGGGCCTGCAGGTATCCGTGTGCCACAATAGAATGCCATTTTCAGCGGTGCATAAAGTGACTCCCAGCCACAGCCTCTTGCCAAGGAAAAGGCGATCCCAGAGCCCCCGGCACCAGGGGCGCAACGCCAACCGCAGATACGGGGCCGTTTTAATTCTGTGCTAATTACTGCAACAAAAACCAGACCCTGCAGTGGAGGAGCGACTCGGGGAAGAAACAATCATCCATCTTCTGTGGCCCTAGCTGTGCTGCTCGAGAAGCAGCTCGTGCACAAGATGGCAGCCTCCAGGATAAGGCTGCCTTATCCTTGTCTGAAACAGCCACACACTCAGACACGCGCCGATGGGGTTCTGGGGTGCTCTGCCTGGGAAATGCCGTGCTGAGACCAAGAGCTGTCAACTTCAGGTATGGGAAACTGTGTCCTGTTCCACAAATACCAGCTGCAGGGCTAATGCAACCCATCGTGCCACAGAAATGATGCTTGGAGACCCCTGCTTCGAAACTCATGCTTTTGGTTTAGAGAAGGAAAATCATACAGCCTTTACATTATTTATATGTGAAAAGATGCTTTCAATAAAAGCATCACTGATGTGTAAAACAAAATGAAGTTCCAAATGCAGACTTTCTGCGTTTTGTATGGTTACTAAAACATGGACAAGAAGCATCTTCCCCCCCGCCGGCAACCCCGCACAATAACATCCATCGTGCAGGATGACATAAAAATGCCCTTTTTTGTAAGCAGGAAAGAAAAAAACAATGTATAAAACCATGAACCTGCAGAGTAGCTGTGAAAGAGATGCAAAAATCCCCAAGCAGCAGGCATGCAATCTGTTTCTGTTCCCCCATGTACCACCGTGGTCCCCTGACACAAGACTGCGCTGCGAGACCATCTCACGGAGACGCGAACCTGCACCTTTGGGACGCAGCCAAGCCAGACCCCAAGCGCCTCAGCAAGTCCTCCCATTGCAGCAGTGTCTCCTTGACCATCAAGATACCACCTTCATCAAAGAGCAGCTGCGTCCAGGGAAACAATGTGACGTGACAAGTTTATTCACGGGGACACCGCAACCACCGCTGCTGCTTCGACGCGGGGATGCCACCACCACCACCCCGGTGCCGCAGAAAGGGCTCTGCTCCGTGTTCTCCACCTCTCCTCTCTGGGTAGCCACACGTGTCGGTAGGTGTTGATGTGCCTGCATCCAGCATGGGGAGACACGTTCCTGGGGGGCAGCAGAATAACTGCAAGACACGGCCCTGCTGTAATGACGGTGCCTGAAGACGGGAACATTGGACCACAGGGACCGCACGCTGAAAGCAAAACGTTTTATTACCGTCAGTTAAGCTCCATCACGCACACTGACGAGGGAGACAGAGGCTACACGGAGATGGCTTTGCTGGCTACCAGCTACAGCTTCTGGGATCCAATGCAGCAGCTGTGGGACGGTGTGCAACAGCACCAGGAGAAAGAAAAAGAGAACAATGTACAGCTGAAACAGCGTGGGGGCTCAGCTCGGCGGAGAACAGTCTCTAACTGGAAACTCAACCAGAAATAGGTTTTTTCTGCTGTACAAAAAACTGCCACAGCATCCCAGACAACAGCTAGTGACCATGTACTGCCCTCCAACCCAACACCCACCACGGCACTGACTGCCTTGCCTGGTGCTGCAGCAGTGGCACAGCGCAGGAAGAGCAGAAGGGACCGCGTTCGCCTGGGGACGGTGACACCTCTGCAGCCTGTGGGTCGAGCCTAGGTGCAAACCAGGATGCTGCAAACACAGGAGCTCCTTGCCTGTCTAACTGCAACAGCTTCTCACAGCACAGGGGTGCTTACAGGAAATTCTGGGTCATCACGAAGGCAGAGAGGTGGATCACAACTCGCACGTGACCTGCACTCAGCATGGCTGGCCAGCTCAGCAACAACACTCTGCACACACCTGCCTGGTGCTGATTCCGATCTGTGACCTCTAGTTTGTTTCCTTTCAGCTTCCTGACAATACTTGTGACAGTGAGTGCCATCCTGAGGTGCCTTCTACAGAACATAACTTTCCTCCAGCATGAACTGCACCTTCAAGCTAAACCAAAAGACACGGTTACCTTTCCTAGAGGTCAGGGGTCGTGGAAAAGCTGTTTTGGACCATCTGCTAAGGAATCAGTAACACAGTTTAATAGCACCAGCTTTTTTTAGCCCAAATCAGTTTACCCTCCAGCCAGTCTTCCACTGGCAGCTTCAAATTGCATCAAACCCTGTCCAGAGGAACTCTCTGTTCTGATCTCCCCTCTCCTCTTCAGTCACGTTAGTTTCTGCATTCATACAACATTCAACGGAGAGGGAGAAAATGCCTTCACTAGCAAAAGATGACTCCAGCTATAGCCAGCACAAAAGTACCCATTTTAATTCTTCTAGAAAACAAACTGCTTGGCTAAAAGGATGGAAAGCTCTTGGAATACTGAAAGCCTGGAGGAGGCTGGTGTTTAGGCTGAGGCAAGTGAATAATACCCATGTCTTAGCCTTTCCCTTGTTCTCTTTTGCCCAGCGTCTTCAGCCTCGCCAAGAGGAAGAGGTCAGCACAAGCTTTGAACAACCAGAGAGAGCAGCTCCAGGGCTTGTTGCCACAGCTCGAGGGCTGCAGTACAGAGGAGGAGGATGAACTGCACTTTGCAGAGAGCCTGAGAAGGTGAGAAAGTTCAGAGGATCTTCCAGTCGGTGCTTTCTCTTCCTCCTGTGTGGCTCAGAGGGGCTGAGAAGGCTGCACCTCCCTGCAGAACAGCACCTTGGAGCCCATCTCAGGACGAGGTTCAAAGAACGGGGGTGGTGGACCAGTCCACCCCAGAGAGCCACCCTGCTCTCCAAAGCAGCCTGCAACTTCCAAGCCATGGCTGAGTCTCTACTCTTACCTCTTGGCTCGTGTCTCAAGAGCTTGCTCCTCTTAACTTTCTGTTCCTCTTTCCTGGGCTTGCAGGAACCCTTTGGGAGTGCCATCTTCTCCTTTATAGGTTAGCCAGCCAAAGCAACTGCATCTTTGCCGGGTTTCCAGGTGCAGTCCCTCCTGTTCCTGGATCCTCTCGGAAATGGCAAGGAGCTTTCAGAGATCGTGGGCTGCTGCTGAAACCTTGGGAGGCTGGGAGTTGCCTAAAAAGGGATGAGCACGTTTAAGGAGGTTATCTCTACTTTAGAGAGTGTCCCCCAGGAGCAGAAAAGAGGTGAGAAAAGCAACAGGTTCAGCTGCAGTTTGCTGCTCCAGGGAGAAGCGAGTCGGCACCATCTCTGCCTCACGCTCTGGACTGTGGGTTTCTCGGGGATGCACAAAACACGCACTGCCAAACAAACTGACAGCTTTAAGCTGCTTTTAAAAGAAAATTCTCTGTAATATGCCTTCAGCAAGATAACCTGCAGTTAAAAGCTGTCAGCATCCCCGAAAATGTTCATCAGGTGACTCCAGCTCCTTGCACCGTCTCCCACTGCAGCAACTGGAGCCAGCGCAGGACTGTAAGAGAGGAGATGAGAGGCTTGGCAGAGGCACAGCTCTTGTATCTCAACATCTTCAAACCTGCTTTGCTGTGGGGATGCTTCTCCCACATACCAAATTTCCTAACCCACATCAAACCCTTGGGCCGATGCCCAAACCGATGTGGAAGCACCCGGCTGTTACACACGCAGAGAGAAAAGCGACTCTTAACTCTTCTGCAACCCAGTTACATGTCCCAGGGAGGATGAAATCCTGGCACTGTCCAGCTCAACACACACACTTCCAGCCTGCAGCCTACTTCTGCCTTCCAGGGAACAGAATGAAGGTGACACATCAGAAAGGATCCAGGCGCAGGACGGAGCTGTGGAGAGAAGCAAGCGCCTAAGCTCACGGCAAGACTTGCAGCAGACACAATAAGACTCATCCCTGGGGAAGCTGGGGACGCTGCCACAGGCTGTCTACGAGCCAGATGTTGCATGCTAGCCATTCAGAGGAGGCAGCTAGCCTACCATAAACACCTGATCAAATCTGCCCCAGGTAACTGGTGCCTGCAGCCCTCCTCGACACGAGGATGCTCACAGAGGGTCTGTGTGGTTCAATAACTGCTCCTTTGCTGCAGCATCACCCCAAACCCCTCAGGAACCTGCCTCAGTGGAGAGTTAACGTCTCCCAAAGCCCCACCAGCCAGGCAGCGGCTGCAGCAGCACGTGAGGGCCGCAGAGCAGGATGCCCTGGGTCCCTGGAATGGCTGAGGCCAAAGCACACCAAAACAGACACAGAGGAAAACGACTGCCTGGGAAATAACAACCAGCTCCGCGCCTCTCCGTCCTGCAGCGGCTGCAGCAGGCAGCAAACACACGGGATGGAGGGGGCCAAGGCACATTCTGGGCTTTGCACAACGTGTCCAGAGAGGTTCACAAGCAAGGCTTGAAAAAAAGCTGGTGAACTTCTGAGGAAAAACCCGATTCAGAGCTTTTGAGCCGGGTCACCCACGAGACACGAACCAGACTGATGAATAAACACTCTGAGTGGACAAACTGGGAAAAGGATCAGCACAACCAGGACTGGGACCTGCGAGCAAAGAGAGAGGAAAATGTCCCTATACATTGAGTCATACCAGCATTTACAGGGGTTGCTACCCCTGTTGCTTTGGTGACCTTCATGCTTTGCAGCCAGATGGAGCAGGAAATAAAATGCCAGTTTACAGGATACGCTTTGAGACAAGAGGCACGAGGTTTGGTTCACCTTGTGAAACACGATGCTGATTCTCAGCTTCATAAGTAACCACTGAGCCAAAAAACTTTTCCTAATTATACCAAAATGGGAGGGATGTCTTGAAAATCCATAAATTAAAAAACTTCATCACTAACTACAGTGATGTGCAAACAACGTTTGGGAAGGGTCCAAGAAAACCTTTTGTATCTCACAGAGAAAGCAAAGTCATCACATCAACAGGGGGGCACTCTGTAGCTTTAAAGGCTGTGAAAGTACAATAATTATTGACAGTTCGGGGTGGAAGGGGAGATGGGCACGTTAAACTGACACCAGCTGAGAAAATCCCCTTGCCAGAGAGCCTGTGGAAGCTAGAAACACAGAAATGGTTTAGTCAGACAAAGTTTTAGGGCTGGCCCCTGGGTTTAGTTCTTCCTTTGGTATTTACCATGGTGGATTTGCAAAAGCATCGGCGCTCCCAGAAGCACAGCAGCCTGCCCCAAACCCCTCCTGGGCTGGGGGGCTGACTGCTGGACACAGGCACGCTGCTGTGATCCTGCATGGAGGGCGGGGAGAGAAGAAGCAGGTCCTGCAGGATGCAGGATGAACACTGCTGTAAAGAACTGAACCAAAGCCTTGCCCTGGCCCACGGCCTCTGCCCATCCCTGCAGTGATGCCTGGCTGGGAAACACTCTCTGAACAGTGACACCAGCACAGTGCCACCGGCTTTACACTCTGTCAGAGTTTCTCAGCAAAGAGATCGTCCTCAGAGGCAGCCCAGCTCCCCTGCAGGTGCCTGCTCTGAGCAGCGCTGTAACGACCTCAGGAGCGCTCAAAAACCTGGGAGAAAAGCACAAGCAGCTGTTGGGAATGCATCTGTTGGCTGCACACTGAGGTTCACTGAATCCAGAGGACTGCTCTGTCACCTCTCCTCTGCCTGGACCTCCCTGCTGTCTTCCCCCCACGAGCTTCCCCAAGGGTGGACGGGCTTTCCACACTCGGTAGTTCCCAACTACGCAGCAGCACAGCAAACTCTGCTGGGCTCAAAGCAGAAACAACAATCTGCAAAGCAGCAGTGGTCAGAGGGGAACTTCCAGAGACAAAACAGCTCCTGGTCAACTCTGGTGAGCGAGGGAAGCGGTGGGAGCGATGCCAATGCCAGACTGTGCCCCCCGCCAGCCCCCTGGGTTGCTCCCGCGCTGCGAAGCCATCGGGGTTTGCTGCTGCCAGCACACGACGTGCTCCTGCTCACCCTCTACAGCGCTGATGCAGCAGAGCAGGGATAATTAATTTATGTTAAAAATACCGGGGCTGCACTGGCACATTCAGCCTCTCCTGGAGGAAGAGGAGGGAAGAGAGAGTGAGTGCTGCTTGACAGAGGTTCCTCACGCCTTAACTGCACCTCCGGCCGGTGCTCAGAGACACGTGTCGAGAGATTACAGAGCCGTGGGAGAGCCTGCATGGCACAGGAGGAGCCTCTCTGCAGTGATACCGACACAGAACTCCCAGAGCTCCTCACAATCAGAATGTTATTAAGGAAAACCCAATTAGCTTTCAGTGCAGCCGAAGCTTCTGGCAGTCGGAGAAACCCCAGGAAGCCGGGGTTGTCCAGGCAGCGACCTGGCATGGCTGGGTGGGCACCGCCCGCAGCGCGGCTGGGAAGGAGATGGCAACACAACCACGGTAAGACAAGGAAGCTGCAAGGCTTTCTGAGCAGCCTAAGGTGCAGCTCCCCAGCCAGGAAACCAGCAGAGGGTCTTACCCCTTGTCTGGAGGAAGGAGAGCCACGCCGGTGGGAGACGGAGCCACCCGGGACTGGATGCCAGGTCTCTGTATGGACCCGACGCTCTGACTCTGCTCGAGCAGAACGAGCTCTGCCTCTACGAGCGTCCTACTGCTGGAAAGATAACAGAAACCTGACCAACAAGTGCCAGCCAGTCCTGAGCTTTGCTTTGAGATCCCAATTTGTAAGAGACGAGTAACAGCAACGCTGAGCTAACCAGCACTGCAGGAAATCAGCAAGCCCAGAGACGCCAGAGGAGGGAAAGACAGAGCAGGAACGACGGCGGCGGGAGAGGAAACGGGAGAGGCAGAGCGAGCAGAGAGGAGGGCCCACAGTTCATGTAAATATTCCAGTGACTATTCCCATTATTGCACAAGGAAACTACGCTTTTCTCTCAGAAACCTGGAGATTTGGGAGCAGAAGGGAAAGCCTGTGTTTCCAAACAAACTGGCACAGGCAGCCTCTCCTGTCACCAGATGCATTCTTTGTGTTTGTGATTACACAGGTCTCTGGTTAGTGCCAGACTTGCTGCTTCTAGTGTGAGGATGGGCAGTCTCGTCATACTTAATGTTCAGGAGAATATTTAGGAGAATGCCTGTTGCTGGGCTATTTTCCCTGTGTCCCATGCAGAAACAAGCAGAGGCATGAGTGATAGATGGTGTTGTGCTCTGGTATTTTAATAGTCTGGATTTTCTAACACTATTACAGAAGGGCAGGAACCACCGTGCAGACAGAGAGTGAGAAACCACTGCCTTGGTAGTGCCTCTCCCAAAGAGGACCTGGGAGGATGCAGAGCTACAAACTGGTCTGGAGGCAGCAAGGATGCTGGTGCACAAAAACCAGTGCACAGGGTGTACGAACCTTGTACCGCTGGCAGTGCTCCCACCTGCAGCTGGCGAGACCACCGCAAAAACACCCTTCCTGGTTCTGGATTCTGTAATTCTGCATTCAAATAAAAGACAGACCCATCAGAAAGCAACGAGAACACACTGAGGGCTGGAAATTACCCCTGGTGGAAGGCTTTGTATTGGCTTAGACAAGGCTGCAGAAGAGACGTGACAACAGTCTTTAATTATGCACAAGAGCTGCAGCACGGAAGGGAACACGCTGTTTCCTTCCCTCCTCGTCAGAGCACGGCCTGTAAGGCAAGAAGGGACAGACTGGGATGGAAGCTAGGGACACACTGCCTGGGCAGCAGGAACAGTATCTGAGGGTAAGCAGGGTGATGTGCTGACACAGCTCGAGGAGGGAGGCTGGGAACATCCATCAGTGCAGAATTAAACGAGCGGATTTTTGCCAGGTTGTTCACGTTGGGAAAATACAGATGCTTTTTGCTGTGGGGGCCTGAAACGTTCCATGAGAGGCACCCTGGCACGTGTAAACTTAAGTCAGGTAGATAACTGCTTTGTAACTTTCTGCAGACTACTGAGCAACAGCCCAGCAGGAAAACAGGGTGAGGAAAGGACTGGGTTTAGCTAGTCCTGCCTCTGACCGGGGGACCACACGTGATGTTCTCCAGAGCTCCCTGCCACCCCTCTTGTAACACATCTCACACAACAGCCCCTTGTCCTTAGCCTTCCCTGGCCTTTCCTCCTTCTTGGAAGGAAAGTTGGAGGTGGAGGAGTTCTTGCAAGGCTGGTGAGACTCCACCCAGGATGGAAAACCCGAATCCACTGAACAACCTGGTGTTACTGAACAGTCCATCAATAGATTTTCATACAGAGCAGCGGAGAAAAAACAGTGGTACACCAAGAGATCGAAGGTCAGGAAGTGCCAGAACTAAGGATTACCTGGGTGACCTTAATTCTGAAGTGCTTTGGACATATGCATAGAACACTCAATTACCCATCTCTCACAGCCTTCCCTCCTCCTCTAGCATACTGCTTTCTGTTTGATCCATCACGCTGTCTGCAACCCACGCCTTACCTACGCAGACCTTCCAAACACCCCACACCCCTCTGCCCAGTGCACTTCACACCACCTTTCTGCTTCTGCTTTGGGAGATCATCCCTGTTGATCAGTATCAGATGATCACAAAGACTCCAACAGCAAATGAACTCGTCTTCAACACAGCCCTTTGAGGGAGGGGGGTATCACTCACCCCTTGTATCAGTGGGGAACGCAGGCACAGGCAGAGTAAAGCCAAAGTGAGCCGGTTGCCATCACCAGGAGGCCCGGCTTGAGACGCTGACAGGTTTCTCACAGTTATTTCAGCACTTCACCCTCTCAAAGCCCAGCTCTCAACAGCTGCTAACACTGACGACTCCTGTACCTCAGACCTCAGAGTACTGGTGTCCAGGAAAACAAAGGCGACCCACAAGTGGTGATCATCTGCAGAGAGTCTTGTTAAAAACAAGACAAACCCCTTTGCAAACACAGGCACACAGTTTGTTTCTTGAAAGCCACTTTCTTTCCCTCCAATCCCCTCCAGCCTTCTCTCACACCTTTCCTGTGCAACGAAAACAGCATCTGCCCCACCGGTAACACATCCCTCCGGCACACCGCCCGGCTAGCTCCCGGAGCAGGGGGAAGGCAGGCAGAGCAGTGTGTGGAGCAAGGCCCTGGTGAAAAGCACACCTGAGCAACCATAAACTGGGATGGCATGAGCAAACCTGACAGGTCACCAACACTTGTCCGCTCCCCTAAGCCCCTGCACACGTTCCTGGGCCAGCCTCCCAGCACAGAAAGATCCACGCCCCTTCAGTCTTAAAAAGCAAGCTGCAACAGCAACAGCTCCATCCACCCGACCCTCTTGGCCCCCATGGGTTTGTCAGCAAGACTGCTGGACAGATGTGCCCCCAAGCAGGAGACCCAGCCACAGAGACCCACCTTGTTCCCCAAGGGGAGCCTGAGGACCCCAGCCAACGAGACCCACCCTGGCCCCCAAGGGGAGCCTGAGGACCCCAGCCACAGGGACCCACCGTGGTCCCCGAGGGGAGCCTGAGGACCCCGGCCCTGTGCCCCCTTCCCCGGCTCTGCGGGACTCCAGCGCTGACGCTGCTCCCTATTCCTCCCACCGTCACGCTCTGCGATCCCCCGGAGCACGAATCCTGTCCTCACTTCCCTCTGCCTCCTCCTGCCTTTGCCTTCCTCTGCCTCGGTGGGAAGCGCTTATCTCTGCTCTTACTCCCCCTCTCCTTCCTCATCCTGCCAGCAGCATGTGCTGGGAACAGCGACCAGATGGGAACACTCGCAGGAGCCCCAGGCTCACCCCTGCCTTTTAGCCCACGTACTCTGTGCTGATTTCACACGCAGATTCGGTTGCACGTGATCTCTAGTGTAAGGATTTAACGTGGATAGTAGAGTAGGCTGATATTGCTCGTGAGATCTGCCTCCCTGCTCATACTGCACACTGAACATTTCTGATACAGAAAACAGGAAAGACGACAGCTAACATCTCAATGTCTCAAAAGGGCAGGGCCTGTTGGAACCAGGACAAACACCCCCTCATTTTCAATATGGATATGCATATTCCTGTCTCCCTTCTCTCCGCCTCAATTTGTGTGTCACACATCAGGCTGACAGATGTTCCATCAGCACCGTGAGGCCAGGCAGAGAGCCTCAGCTTTAGCTGCCTTCCAGCAACCGACACGAGGGGTGATCCCTTGCTTCGGCTAATCTCTGCGTGGCAAATGATCAAGACGAAGGAGCAGCCAGACACAGACCTGTGCCCATGGGAGGGATTTCCCCCACCGCCCTTCAGGAACGCGTCTGCCCGGCCGCATTTCCAGCCAGCAGTCCCCAGGCAGGAGCCGCTACCCCTTCCTGCTGAATACTAGTACATAGGATGGGTCTGAAACACCTAAAACATGGAGAATGGCTCTTCTTTTGTTCATGGCAGCTACTCTGTACAGAGCCAGCAATTTCCACGGGCCACTCCAAGCGTTCTGAGGTGGAAAAAATGAATGATTCAGAAAAATGAATGATTATTAACTAATAATGACGCTTTCATTGGGGTGGTGGCCAGGCACCCGCAGGCTTGGCCAGTACCCCTGGAGACAGTACACACACAAAGCACATCCAACCAGTGTGGAAGGGCCAGAAGGTACCTCCAGAGCACACCTTTCTAGGAGCCAAGGTAGGTAGGAGAGCCCCGAGGCCGCAGGTTCCCGTTTCGCACGGTGCCTCGGCACGGGGAAGGAACGACCTAATTAATCCATCACGGACCCGCGCAGTGACGCCCGCCTTCTGAAACCTCAGCTTGTGCCTTGACATGTCTGGAAATTCAACTGGTAATCCATGTCATCTATCAAGAGTTCCTGGGATTTTATTTTACCTCGATGCTTGTAAACACCGCTGCCTTTAGGGAGGTACCGGTGGGGAGCCGAACAGGGGCATGACAAACCGTTAGGAACAAAAATCAGTGTCAGCCCGTGACAGCTTCTGCGGATTTCAGAGCGACAGAGCGGCCCAAGATCTGGCTTTAGCCTTCTGCAAAGTGCCCGAGTCCAGAGGCACCTTGTTCCCTGGCCAGGGAGTTTATTTCCTGTGGTCATGACAGAATTCAGCCATTTTCAGGGCAGACCAGATCACCCCAAAACATCTCCCAGGACACCTCTGCTCCCCAGTGCCGTCAGCGGGATCAGCGCCAGCGTTTTGGCAAAGGCTGTGGGGTGACAGCCCCGCTCGGGTTTGTGCCAGCAGCTTCTGTCAGGTGTAGCCTTCATTTTCACTCTTATCTGGATAAACTCTTCATTTTCACTCTTATCTGGATAAACTCTTCATTTTCACTCTTATCTGGATAAACTCTTCATTTTCAAATACAGCCTTTACTGGAAAGGAATGGAGGGCTAGGGGTAGACAGGTGAATTTTAGACATCACAAGACGTTAAGTAATTAAAAATAAAGGGCATTCTAATTTTGGAGGAAGCAGCATAGAAAATTAAATGGAAGGTATACCTTTCTTTAAGAATTATTTTATAAATTGTATATATTTTTTATATATATATATATATATATACTGTATGTACAGCAAAAGTAGGAATACCATGGAACTAAAACAGCCTAATAATTAATTTTCAACCTGGTGCAAACTCTGCCCCATAAAAATACACAATAATAAACCTGTTTCTGCTATAAACGTTACAATGCTTGGATAAAAGGGCTGCAAGTCAAGCAAGCAGCAGGCTTCCTAACCACTACCCACTCCCTTCCCTGTGAGCCTGGGTCACTTCAGCAGGCCATGGGGAAAATAAACAGATGCAATCATTGGACTACAACATCTTCAGCAGAAAAGAAATATGCTGACATTGATTTTGGTAATTGCTTTCTTCTCTTTCCTTTTTGTTTTGTGCATAAAGGATGGGTTTTCAATACTTCTGCTTGGGATTTTATGAAGATGGCAGTACAGATTTGCAGAGCCAGGGGTTGTGAAACGGCACTGACACACGATGGGGCTGGCAGCACTTGCAGCCCTGTCCCTCACAGCTCTCGCCTCACCTCAACGATGCCTCCGAGGAAGAGTTTCTCCTTCTTGTCACTACATTTCCCTTCACAGCCTTGCTGAAAACCTAAGGGATGAGAGCGCTCCAAAGCAGGAATCTTACACGGGACGCGACACACGGCGCACAACCAGCTCCCGGTGAAACAGCACCCGGACCCAGACTGACAGCGGGAGAACACTGCCCCCTCTTCAGACTGCCACTTCAGATCAGTCAGGGCATTTCCCTACGAGCTACCACGGGCTACAACACACTGACATAAACACAGCAATGCCTACACGTGAGTATGGGTTTGTCTACACCGGATACAGACAAGACACACGACGACGAGCAGATCACCAATAACCACTGCAGCTCCTCGCTGGGCAGAGCCCCTTCTCCAGGCCTGACCCAACGGAGCCGTGCCGGCGGGTTCTGCCACCCCTCCACAGCTCAGCACTGGACGGGTCACCCTGGCTGCACCGGTGCCAAACGCTTCCCACCCTACACCAGCGTGCCCCCGCCTCCGCGCTGCACCGAGAAACCCGGGCCCGTGGGCTGGACTCAACACAAACCCCCCGGCTGCGAGGCAGGGGAAACCCTGCAGCCTCTTCCAACCAGGGGCAGCCTTTCGGGAACCACATCGGCTTCTGTGCCAGCAGTGGGGAAAGCCCAGCACCAGGGAGCTGCTGGGCTCAGCTCTGCCAAGACTGGAGGTGAAAGCTTGGTGTGAAGCCCCGGCAGCCACGCCGGGGACCCAATCTGCAGGAGGGGTGAGAAGCCATAGCAATGGCAGAGCTGAGGACGCTCAGCAGCTCTGCAAACCGCAGCTGAGACAGCCAAAAGCAACATCATCCCACCCTCGGCTGCTGGAGGATCCCCAACGCAGCGCCCGGCCGCCTCGAAGGTACCGGCGGAGCCGGACCGAGCCAGGTCTCCAGGAGACACGTGTGTGCAGGAGACGGCTTCTTTCAGCTTCAGCCTACACCACCGAAGCATCCCCTTGCCAGAGCAGGAGCAGAACCGTGCTCCTGGCATTATTTACACAAAATAAAGTGCATTGGGATTTAATTACTGAACTGACAGACTTTCTGCCGGGACCATACCATTCTGCAACAGAGGCGAGGGCTTGACTAGGCAATTCTCTCGTGAGAAGAAGAGGTCCAGACTGGTGCTCTACACCCTGTCCTCCTAAGGATTGTTTTTGGCCGTTCTTTCTAGTGCAAATAAGCTTGTGTTTTCTCAAGTTTAAGGGACGTGGCAGTTCCAGGGCATCAGAAACGAACATGTAAAACGCACGGGGGATTCGTCGTCCCCGAGCGCCGCGGCGGGCCCCTCCGCACGCCGGCAGCCCGTGTCAGCGCCGCTCGCAGGAGCTCAAGACACGCTGCCAAGAGCAGGGGGGAGCCCATCCCCTCATCTCCCCGTTCAAGTCCTGCACTGCTACGTCTCCAGCGGGCCTGTGCCACCCTCCAGCGCCCAGATCCGCAAACACCGGTGCTGTCCACTGCGGCGGAAGCCCGTGGCTCGCGGCTCACCCATGGGTGACGGGCCATGAACGTGAAGATCCCGCTCCAGTTTTGGATACTAAGGTGCATCCCGTGCTGGGGGAGTAAACAATGCATGAGGGGATCCTAGGGGATAACGGCGTGCCCAGGCCACGCACGGACCAGCAGCCGGCAGACCCGAATTCCTGGGTGATATTTACAAGAGACTCATGCCATCGGAACGCCAATTCATTCACAAACATAAAGGGTTCTTAAAAAAAAAGAGCAGCAATCAGGAAAGCCATTTCCCATCTTTTTTTTCCTTTAAAAGGGTGAAGAAAATTTCTCTCTCCAATCTCTTTGCCCGTCGCAAGTATTCTCCTCACCAGCGCTGCAGGGAAGGCGCCATCGCTCACAACACGCGTGGTCACGCGGGCTGATCCCGACCGAGGAGCTTTCGCCACCACCCCAGGCAAAGGCAGGCCGGGACAGGGAGATGCCAAGCTCCTGGGGGAGGAAAGTCACGTAGAAACGGGAGGGAGAGCGTAAAAAGTGTGTACATTCATAGCTCCAGCTGGCTGGAAGAGAGTTCATTGGGACTCCAGGCACTGTGACGGGCAGCAGCAGTCAGCGATACGCTACCGTACGCATCAGGGACTCAATCACTAACTTCTGGTTTCTCACTAACAATGGGATGTGGAGTTATTTCAGTGTTGGGTTTGGGTTTTGATTTTTGTTTTTTAATTGACCTGTTAAATCTGTTGGGACCAAAGCTGTCAGCAGCGCCCCGTTTAACCTCCCGCTGACTCACCGCGGCCCGCCAGCTGCTCAAGTGGAGCAAGAACATCTCCCCGAGCGCTGGAAAAGCACCTGAAAGAGCAACCTGCACCCACACAGGTGGGAGCTTCTGGGGCTAAGCCAAAGGCTTGGTTACTGTCACTGCTATGTGTGGTTTCACCTAAGGGGGGAATCACCTAAAACAGTGAAATTAACTTTCTTGTTTGTCACAACCGTAACATTTTCCTAAAGGTTCTTTGGTGACTTTGGTGCAAGCTTTTCTTTTTTCTTTTTTTCTCCCTTTTTTTTTAACAAGTTAAAACAGATTGACTAATTTTAGTGCCCAAACTAAAGTCCAGATTATCCTCTTGGCTCCCACCCCTGCCTCCCCAGCTTTTCTCGCTGTGGGTAATGACACCAGCAGGTCAGAGCATCCAGACGGAGCGTGGCCGTGCTGTGCGCAGGTGGGTCCGGACTAGGAGCGATGAACGGTCTGCTTGGAGATAAATACCTTGCTCAACAGACACAAAAAAACCCCAAACCCCAACATGTAATGGTTGCATGGAACAACAGCTGGTCCACAAGGACAATTCAAATTATTATAAATATATGATTAGACACAGTAATACCTACTTGAAGAAAATTTTAAAGGTGGGCAACATGTTATTGGAAGTACCTGGAGGTCAATCAAGCTCCCGCCGGTTTCAGAGGGCAGGGAGCTGGTCACCCAAGGCTGGAAAGAGCCCCTCACCTTATAAAGTATTTTAAGTACTTTAAGAAACAACAGAGAATTTTCAAAGCCTTTTGTCAACCTCCTAAACAGGTCATTGTAACCATTTTCCCTCCAGGCAGAGAGTTTGTATCGTGAGACGTAAAATTTATGTCACAGAGACTTTAACGGGATGACACTGAAACCTGGTGGTGAGGCACCGGGAATGTCACAGCTTGATGACAGCCCCAGCTCTGAGCAGTGGGAAGGGGGCATGGATAGGCAGGACATGGATATCACCTCCCAACCACCCCGCTCTGAGTGGTGGCAGGACATGGATATCATCTCCCAACCACCCAGGACATGGATATCATCTCCCAACCACCCCGCCCTGAGCGGTGGCAGGACATGGATATCATCTCCCAACAACCCCAATCTGAGCAGTGGCAGGACATGGATATCATCTCCAAACCACTCAGGACATGGATATCATCTCCCAAACACCCAGGACATGGATATCATCTCCCAACCACTCAGGACATGGATATCATCTCCCAACCACTCAGGACATGGATATCATCTCCCAACCACTCAGGACATGGATATCATCTCCCAACCACCCCGCTCTGAGTGGTGGCAGGACATGGATATCATCTCCCAACCACCCCGCTCTGAGTGGTGGCAGGACATGGATATCGTCTCCCAACCACTCCACCTTGAGTGGTGGCAGGACATGGATATCATCTCCCCACCACCCCGCCTGTAAAACCAGCATGACAGAAAACCCAACGCGGCCTTAACCACGGCTCTGAAACGCATCACGGGTAAAAACGACAGAGAGGCCTTTTTAAATGGATCCAATCTTGCACCAAACCCCCCAAAGGTCTTTCTGGCAGCAGGAGGAGAAAAGCACCCGTGTGTTTTCCTCGTCCAGGTAACATTTCAACGCCATTAATCTCACGTTTGGGAGAGAAGCCGGGAGCCTCGGTCACGGCAATCCCTCCACCTCTGATACCGGCTCCACAGCCTCCTGCTGGAAGCTGTAACCCCCTCATACAAAAATACCTTGTGCAATTTGGAACAAATGCATTAAAAATAAAAACCCAGCAGCCCTGCATGGGCAGAACACGTGGATGAGGAGTGTGCTGTTACTCACTGCCGGTAATTCCGGAGGCTTAGCCCCCGAGCAGAGCTGCGCTATCCCGGGACACTCGGGTCGCGTGGTCAGCACAAAACTATGAAATGAGTAAGAAATGTTCCGCTCCTCAGCAGCACGTTACAAAGGTCTGACCACTGATCGGGGTCTCACCTGCACAGAAGAGCGTTCCAACCTCCACAACCCGCAGATGCCCACTTTACCACCTCCCACCTCTCCTCACAGGCGGAGCCAGCGACTCCCGCGGCCGCACTGCGCTGTCGGTGCCCTGCAGCCGCGCCGCTCTCAGCCTCTGCCCCGGCACAGGCAGAATGCTGGCCCCAAAAACCACCGTAAGCAGAAAGCGATACCCTTCAGCAGCAGGCTTGGGGCTGGTTTTGGTGGGTTTTTGTATCACACTGAAGTGTAACTCAAGCCTTATCTAGACCATTTAAAGGTCAGAGTGCCGGGTTTTTTGTGCTGATACGCGCACTTCCATAGTCTTCACCGCTCGGGAGCAGCTGGCTCACACAGACTGGGGAGGTTGGTACTTTCACACGACACATGGAGCTGTTTTGGGGTAATTTAACGTGATAACCAGACTGCCACAACGTTACGGACTGGAGTCAGCAAGAACCACCGGAAAACGCCTTTACCAAAGAACGAGGCCACTGGAAATGACGATGGGTCGGTCCCTCTCACCAACTTCTTCTTGTTTTGCTTTGCTCTGTCTGTTTAGCCAGGCGGCCAGTCCAATGCACTCTACTCGAGACCCTCTTGCTCTTCGCCACTGTCCCCTCTGGCATCCATTCTTTTCTCTTTATGGCTGTTGTAAATTCTCCTCATCTCCTCTTCATACTTGATAAAGTTTTCCCCAAACCGTGTCCAGGCTTTGTAGGGCACCGTGATGGTGTTGCGGTAGGGCGGCCTCACCTCACTTACCTTCAGGAAAATGCCGTACCTGTTGGATCCCACGTCGAAGTAGAAGCGCTTGTTGTCCACGCGGAAGGAGGTGCCCTCGGGGAGCTCCGGGGGCTCGTCGCCGCCCCCGTGGCGATCCTCTATGTCCCCCTCGCCGTACTCTTCAATCAGCTGCACCAAAGCGTCCCTGAACTCGATCATCCCCTGCGCCGGGAGGACAATCGTCTGCTCCTGCCCCAGGCTGTGGCCAAAATACCCCATCACGCCGGGCCCCCTGCTCATGGTCTGCCTGATGCGCAGGAAGCGCCCTCGCTGGTTCTCCTTCAGGTCCAGGTAGTACTTCCTGTTGTCCCTCTCGATGTACTCTGTCTTGAGCACGCTGTGAGGGTGCTCCTCGGAGCCGAGCGAGCCCGGGGGCGAGGGCGGCGGGTGCTGCTGTCTCCTCCGGGGATGCTGCTCCTTGCCATCGCTGTGCTCCTGCCGCTGGCCGTGGCCGCCCTTCAGGCCCAGGTGGGCGTAGTGCTCGATGAAGTCTCCCAGGCAGTCCTTCAGCTCGGCCGCCACCGACAAGGAGAGGGTCAGCTTGCTCTTCCGGATGTTGTCCTGCCTGCCCCTTCCGATCCAGACCTCGGCGATCTTCAGGAAGCGCCCTCGGGAGCTCTGCTTCACGTCCAGGTAAAAGCGCTTCTTCTGGATGTCCACCCTCTTGG
Source organism: Caprimulgus europaeus (assembly GCA_907165065.1). Next base: position 83,179,734 of record OU015526.1, read on the forward strand.
AGGCCAGCTCCTGGATCTCCATGCAGCCCCCCGGGGAGGAGCCCGGGTACTGGTACTGCTGCTGCGACTGGGAGTAAACGCTCCTGTGCAGGCTGGAGCCTCCCAGGTTCCTTCCTCCTCCTCCTCCTCCTGCTCCTCTTCCTCTTTCCATCTTTACCAATCAGCTGGAAATAACACAAAACAGAGACACAGATGACAACATCAGCAAACAGGGGCCTGCTTGGCAGCGGCTGGGTTTGGCGCTGCTCTCCCCACACAGCCGCCTGCATCGCTCCCCGCGGCCACCGCACGCAGCGGCGCGGCCAGAGGATCCCGGCGGCTCCTCTCCTCTCCTCTCCTCTCCTCTCCTCTCCTCTCCTCTCCTCTCCTCTCCTCTCCTCTCCTCTCCTCTCCTCTCCTCTCCTCTCCTCTCCTGCCCCTATCCCTGCTCCTGCCTCTGCCCTTGCTCCTGCCCCTGCCTCTGCCCCTGTCCCCCTTCCTCTACTGCACCCCCAGACATGAAATCTCTGCCCCCAGCACTGCACCCCTGCCCTCCCACTGTCCCAGTGCTGCTCCCCAGTGCCCCCAGAGCCCCAACCCTGCCCTCCCAGTGCCCTCATGGCTGCTGCTCCTGCCCCAGTGCCCCCAGGACTTCACCTCCTGCACCCCCAGTGCCCCCAGGAGTGCTCTCCTGTCCCCCCCACTGCCCCAGTACCGACCCGCCGGTGCCCCCAGTACCGCTCCCCCGTGCTCCCATCACTGGATCTCTTGCCCCACTGCCCCCACAGCGTCACCTCCTGCCCCCCCAGTGCCCCCAGTACTGCCCCCCGCTCCCCCCATGGCTTCCCAGTGCCTCAGGAGCGCTTTCCTGCCACCCCACTGCCCCAGGGCTGCCCCCCCAGTGCCCCCAGCACCACCTCTCCTGCCCCAGTACCCCGACAGCTTCACCCCCTGTCCCCCAGTGCTCCAGCATTGCCCCCCAGCGCGCCCAGTATCGCCCCCCCAGTGCTCCCAGCGCCGCATCTCCCTCTCCATCGCCGCCCCCCACCTCGCTCCCGTCCCTCCGCTCCCCCCAGCGCTGCCCCCCGCCTGCTCACTCACCCCACAGCGCCCATCGCCGCCGTTGCCCTTCAGCCGCCGCCGCTGCCGCCACCGCCCGCAGCCGGCGGCCCCGCCGCCCCCCCCCGCCGCGCAGAGCAACGGGCTGGCGCACCCCCGCCGCCCGCTCCGCTGCGCTTCGCCCCGCCCTGCCGGCCCGGCCCAGCCCGGCCCGGCCCGGCCCCGCCCGGCCGAGGAGGGGGGCGGGGGCGGCGGCGGCGGCGGCAGCGCGGTGGGGGCCGCGGGTCGGCGGAGGGTTCGCGGCCCGCCAGGCCCGGGACTACACTGCCCACAATGCCCCGCGGCCGCCGCCCGCCGCCGCACTGCGCATGCGCGTCACCTCGGGTAACCTCCCGCCGGCGCCGCCGCCGCTCGGGGCGGGGCCTGTCCGCGGGGGGGCGGGGCGGGAGCGGACTTCCCCCCGCCCAGCGGTGACGTATTAAACGAGCGCCGCGGCGCCGCGTGAGCGCGTTGGCGCGAGGCTGAGCATGGCGCTGGGTGAGCGGCGGCCTGTGAGGGGCCGGGGCCGGGGCCGGGGCCGGGGCCGGTCTGCAACGGGCAGCGCTGGGGCCTTGCGACGCCGTCCCTGGCGGCTGCGGTACCGGGCGGCGGGGGTAGCGTCGGGGTGGATCCCACCGAGGCGGGGCGGCGCGGCGCGGCTGCGTTGCCGTTTCCCCCGCAGAAATGCGTCGTCTTGGCCCTTGGGTGCGGAGTCTCCCCAGCGCCCTGGCGGGAGGGTGGAGCGGGGGGGTCTCGGTCTCTTCTCCCAAGGACCAAGGGATAGGACAAGAGGAAATGGCCTCAAGCTGTGCCCAGGGCAGTTGAGATGGGATGTGAGGAAGAATTTCTTTGCTGAAAGGGTTCTGAGGCATTGGAAGGGGTTGCCCAGGGCAGTGGTGGAGACCCCATCCCTGGAGGGATTGAAGAGTCGTGTAGACACAGTGCTGAGGGCATGGGTCAGTCATAGGGGACTGGTCAGTGTTGGGTTCATGGCTGGACTCGGTTATTTAATGGTCTTTTCCACCCACAACGGTTCTGTGCCTTTGCTGCAGCTCTGTGCCTGCTGCCCAGGGTTCCCGGGCTGGCTTGGGGCCAGTTCCCTCGTTGCTGTTTGGCAGCTGCCTGCCTGGTGCTTGGCGTTCCCCAGTTCAGGTTCTGGCTGTGCCCCGGGGAGATGCTGCGGTGAGCAGTGCTTGCTCGAGTGCTGTAGTTACCAGAGGGGCTCCTGAGTTTTTAGGTGTTTTTTGGAAGAAGTGGTGCTGGAGTTGTGGATGGCAGCTGGTGAGGCAGGTGCTGTGGGGTGTCCTGCCTTTGTTTCTGGCCCCTCTGCTGTTTCCTGTCACTTCCAGCAAGTGCAGTTCCCAGGATTAAGGGAGCTGTAATTAAGGCATTCTTGCTGGTGGCTGTTTTGGGACTTCTTGAGTAGTAAAATACTTGTTGAAGTTGTTTTGTGAGGTGGTAGTTGGTTGCACTACTGCAGAACTGGATGGGTAGCCAATGGAAATACTGTGCCTAGCCTCAACAATGAATTAAACAATCCCAGGGTGTGTCTGAGTCCTGCAGAAACAAAACGGCCTGAGGGGCTTAGGGTTTGTGCTTCCTCGGTGGCCAGGGTTGCTCAAGGGTGGTGAGTGCCTGGGAACGAGTGGGAAGCAGCAGGGTGAGAAGCTGCTGCTTTTGGAGCTGTTTTGCTCCACCTGCAGCAGGTTTCTCAGTCCCACTAAAACCAGTCCAGGGAAAAGCTGGTTCCAGTCACCTCTTCCTCACAAGCAGGAAATCCTGCTCCATGTCACCGAGAGAAAATCCCGGCTGCCAGGGCTGAGGTGCTGCTGCTGCTTGTGTGTCCTCCTCACTTAAACGTGGTTTAACTTCACTCCTGCCTTCTGGTGTCCTGAGAGCAGCTGGTCCTGCTGGGCCAGCTCGCTTGGGTTGTGTTTGGGGCTGGGGAATCCACACACAGCCCCAGACACGGTGCAGTCTGCACCGGGGAGCACAGCAGCTTGTGTCTCGTGTGGCTGTGGTTTGCCCTCAAAATTCTGGGGGGTTTTCTTAATCTCAGCTGTGGGCTCGCAGCCCAGGGGTCCTGTGAGGGGAGCACAGGCCTTGGGGCAACACCTGTGTGGATCTGATAGTTCTGTTGCTCAAAGTTGAATTGTATTTTTTATTTTTACTAGATTTGTCAGCACGTGCAGCTGCCTGCTGTTGAGCTAGGTGGCTGCTGCCTGTGCTGCTGCCTGAAACCCCAGATAAATCTGATTAACACTGGCTGTGCTGACCAGATAGGGCAGGGGGTGTGCTCTTCTGCTCCCAGTTGTTAATCTTTGTAAAACTAAACTGAACTTCCTTTCCTAGAAGGTCTTCAAGAGGTTATCCTGGTTTGTGGTTGCTGGGTTTTTTTGGGTGGTTGTTTTTCTTACTCAGGTTTGAACAGAACATAACACCTAAATCTCTTCCAACAAGTAATGTCAGGCAGCTCTGTCCATGTCCATTCTCATGCACAAAATGCTCTCAGTTCAGGGTAGGGTGATGCTGTGTAACCTCCTCCTGGCCTGATGATGGTAACAGCTTGTTTATGTACAAACTATTGACTGGTCTTTTCTCTTTTTTTTTTGACATAAAAGTGACAGAATTGTTGGGAAAATTAATAAAATGGATTTGCTAACTCCTGCTGTGCAGAACAAATACCCGCAGTGGATGCTGATACCAACCCAAGAGGGAGCTCTGGGTGATCAGAAGGTATGTCATCTCACAGGGGAAATGGTGCTGCAGGCTGGGTAAGAGAAGGAGATGGGGCCACAGGCTTTTGGTTACAGCTGTGCCCCTGGTGTGTGTGAGAGCTCACAGCTCTCTGCCCTGGGAACTGTTGTTAAATTGAGGTGCTGCTGTGTTATTCCTGGTGAGAACACCGTGTGCTGAGCAGAGGCTGTGGCTGTTCTCTCTGTAGAAATGTCTTCCTGGCCATCTGGAGTTTCTGTGGCAAACCCACCCCAGTATAAGGGAGCTTTTGACACGTTGCTCCCCCAGTGCTGTGGGTTGTACCCCCGCCAGGACTGGGGATTGTTCATGGGGGTAATTTGGGGGCTCAAACAGGATGGCCTGGAGTTGCAGACAGGGGAGGTGGTTCTGGTCAGGCCCTCCTGCTGTCAATGTTTGCACATGCTCAGTGTTTCAGAAGGCTTTGCAACTCAGAGGAATCAGAAGAATTAACTGATTCCTGAAGATGATGTCATTTTCTGGTGGTCCAAGAATGTCAATATGTCCTTGGATTTTTTCTATGTTTATGAGCAATTCCAATATAAAGAAGGGACTCTCCCCAGCCCTGTAACATCTGACACTGCTTTGACAATTGGCCAACTAATGAGTGAGAGCAAAGCAGAACACTCTGAGCAGCTCTCCCTCTGTAAAGCTGGAATAAACAATTAGTAGCACATGGATATTACAAGATGCAAGTTCAAATCAACAGGACTCTCCAGCAAGCTCTTGGAGGAAGGGTTGGGTTAAACTCCCTCCCTTCGTTAACTGGAGGAAGTGTTCTGTTGTGCAAGCACAGAATCAGCACTATTTTTGTATGGTTTGGGGATTTTTTGGGTGTGCATCTCCCCTTCCCAGGCAACTAATTGTTTCTGAAATTGTATTAAAACCTCTCTTGTGTATTGTGGCAGCTTTTGTTTGACACCACTTTGTTCTTCAGGTTTCACTGTGTGACACTTGACTGTATTGGCCATTTCTGGCATCATTGCTCACTTGCATGTTTCTAACCAAGGTGGAGGTGTTTCAGGAAGGCTGATGTTACCAACTTTTGCAGTTCCATTGAGTTGATCAGTCAGCAACTTACAGTAAATGTGCTCCTGGAAGGGGGTAACAGAAGTACCAACTGGAGTGTTCAGTTTGAGCTGTCCCTGCCTGGTTAAAGCTCAGTTTGTAAAGCAAGTGCCCATCTGCTGATGGAGGACGTGGGTTCTCTCAAGTGTTGCATGTACTTGTAAACCCATGGAGCTTACTGGGACCTTGGTGGAGTTCCTCATGCTGTGTCTGGCAGGGTTGGGTGCAGTGCTCTGGCTGAAATGGCACCAAGGAAATGGGGAAGCCAAGCTGTTGCCTACAGCTCTGCCCAAATGCAGACGGGCCGGGGGGTTTTAGCCTGGCCAGGTTCGAGTGACCTGAAAAATGATGTCAAATTATTGCCCATTTCTTACATTTTTTTTTTCTCTCAAATTAGAGGTGTGCAAGTACTACAGCATTTGAAATTAGGCTGTAGTGGGGTTTTGATGCAGTCAGAAATGGATATTTTCCCTCAACTCGTTTTGGAAAGCTACCGAATCTCTTGGGTGGGGAAGAATCCAACTCAGCTCCACTGAGGTGACAGCTCAGCCTGTGTGATTTCAGTTGGAGTGCTCGGTGTGAGCAGAGGAAGCTGGGCATACACCCCAGTGTTCTTGTGGCAGGGTGTGAGGCTGTTGGCAGCTGAGGGGGGCTGGCCCGGTGTGCGCGGCGCGGCCCGGCTGCGCGGTGTCGGTGACACCGGCCTCGCTGCGGGGCGGTCAGTCACACGGTGCTGATCCACCCCCTGGCAGGGTGAGGGGTGGTTGGTAACCAAGCCTCTTCCCAACGTTGTGTGGCAGAAGTTGGCCCCTCAGAGGAGCGTTCTGGAGGATGGGCTGCCCTTCCTGGAGTTCCGGGGCTCTGTGCTTTACAGCTACGAAGCCAGCGACTGCTCCCTTCTCTCGGAGGATATCAGGTAATGGCTCTGACTCGGGGCTCTGTGGGGTTTGTCTGGGTGGCTTTGTGAGTGCTTGGAAAGCACTTGGCTCTCTTCTCTGTCTCCTCCTGGCTGGTTGTTGTTTCTGTGTGTCCAGAGGTCACAGTTGAGCAGCTGGTCACGTCCAAATGTGTCTCACGGGCTGCAAGCACAAACTGAGCCTCTTTCTCCTGATGATGACTTATCCCTGTGAGAGAGCCCTTGGTTTGCCTGGGGTGTGTGGGGTGCTTTAAAAGTACCCCTCCCCTGTGGGGTGCAGTTACAGGTTCCTATTGAGTCTCTTTACAGGAGGTTCCATGGTTCTTGAACGCAGGTTCTTGGTCTTTCCCAGTGTGGATAATTCCATGAGCTTCAGTGATGTCCTGGGGAAGTATGAGCTGTGAGAAATCAAACATACATGTTCACTTATAGCTAGGGCCTGTGTGTGTTTGAACAAAGCATGATAAATTCACGATACAAGTAGGTTATTAATTTCCCCCCTTTTTGCATCACACAGCTCCTGTTACTGGGGGAAAGGTTCTCTCAACACTGAGTGCAGTGGGATTGGGGAGGAACAGGCTTTCAGGGGAGTACATGCTGTTGCATCACTGTATCTGGCTTTTTCTGGAGGCATGCTATGCTGCTGTCTGCATGGGTGAGAGCTGCTGAGGTTTGAAGGGTTCCTTGGGGCTTCTGGGACCAGCAGGAATTTCACCTCCTTATGGTCTTGTTTTTAGAATGGTGTCTGTGTCCTGTGGGTTTAAAAGACAAAAACACCCTTTCTGTGGTTCTCTTGGTCACCTTTAGGTAAGAGGACTCAAGCCTGACACTGTAAATGCTGGTAGAAGAGCAGTGAAAGGTGAAGAACTTGCATTTCTTTGCAGGCAGCGCTTGCCAGATGGGGCTGCTGTTGGATTTGATGTCGAGTGGCCACCGGTGTATTCTAAAGGGAAAATGGCCAAAATAGCTGTGATCCAGGTGTGTGTGACCGAGGAGCAGTGTTACTTGTTCCACATCTCTCCCATGTCAGGTACTGTACTGGCTCCCTACTTATTCTTTAGGGCATGAGTTGCCCTCTGTGTCTTGTGATTGGGTTTGAATTTAAGTCTTCAGCAACAGCTGATATTTCACACTGTGGTGGATAGTAAAAATCCATCCTCCTTCTCCCCTGTCCTGGCCATGACCAAGGGATTTATTCTCTGGCTGTTACCTGTGTATATGAAGGTGATCTTGGCCTGAGTGTTGCCCTGTGTGCTGGCATACAGCGCTGTGGGCTCTGGGCAGTGCAAAAGAATCTTACCTGAGGGTTTGTCAGTTTTTTCCTCATATTTTAATTCAGTTTTAAGTTCCCTGATCACATGATGAGCTTTCTGTTTAGTGCCAGAATAAACAACCAAGCTAAATTTAACTGGCTCTGTTTCATTGTAATTTGGCCTCAATAACGCAAGCCCTCCCAGATGATGGCTGTCGTGGTGCTTGTTCCCAGTACCCACAGTCTGCAGCGCTGGCTTTCAGGCAGAACACTGGATCTGTGGGGAGATGCAGCTGTGGGGAGGGAAGGGGCTGTGCTCACCGAGTCTGAGTTCATTATGGATGGGAATAAAAGCTTCCAAGTAGGGACAATAGGAATGAGGGAAGGAGGCTGCAGTTCTGTAACCTTTGGTTTGAGTGTTAGATGGAGACTCTGCCTGTGAGGTGTCTCTGATTTCCCAGGGGTGTGCATGCTGAGCTGTAATAGCCACCCTTTTACTGTTGGTGTGCAGTCCTTGGTAGCTCAGAGCAAGTGGCCTGGAAAACCTAATTGGCAGAGAGTATTCAATCCAGGAAGCAGAAAGGTACAAATGCACAAAAGAAGAAGATTTGAGGAAGGGAAGCTGAGGCCAGAGGAGTCATAAAGAGCTGAAAGGCTTTAGATTCTGACAGGGAAGATGTTGGTGTGTTGGTGCTGAGTATGGTTGCATGTAGGAGTTTCAGCAGGAGTCTGTTTCCTCCAGAATCATTTTCTGATGTTTCTGGCTTTGCAGATAGGAGATGCACTCTGAACTGAGGGACATGTCAGCCTGTGCACAGGAACCACAGACCACTTCTGCCTGTTATGCAGGATATGTTTGATCTACAGAAAAGTAGAAGTTGGCAGCATTAGGCAGTTGGATAAGACCTTTTCTGTTGTTGTTGTTGCAAAACCATAATGCTCCCTTCTGCAAGGGGAAAGAGTGAAGAGTTCTTGGACTGTGTATAAAGGAGAGGTTACATATATTTATCAGGAAGATTTTTGATAATTCCCACTTTTTTGCTCTTTTTCCCCTCCCAGACTTCAAAGAACATGTGCCTAGTTTCCAGGTGGCAGTCTCTGTATAGCCTTGAATTTAGACCTTTTTAGTTCATGCAGTCACTTCTCTAGAAACGAGGTAGTAGAAACAGAGCACAAGTCCTCTGCTGGGAAATTCCCATCCTCAATCTTTTAACAATGATGTTCTTGGGTGAAAATCCCTGATGCAATAAGTCAGCTGCATGTGTTGCAGGCTTTTGCTCAGATCAGCTGTATTTATCTCCTCTGCAGGGGTTTTTCAGTGTTGTGTTACAGCTGAGGTGCCTTGGCAATGTTGTATTTGTCTGCATCCTACAGCATCAGGGTGCTGCAGGTTTGTGGTTGATTTAACTGTCTTAAAAAATTATTTTAACGTATTTAACGGTCTAATGCTTTGAATTGGACCTGAAACTTCACAGCCCACAACACAGGTGTGTGGCTGTAGCTGCAGGAGTGTCTGCAGTGTGTCAGTGGCAGCCTGGAGGTGTGGAGATGGTTGGGGACAAGTGAAGTCAGCGATGCAGAGTGGCTGCTGAGGGGTACAGCTATGTGTTACAGCAGTGAAAAGGTGGAGTTGCCCATCAAACCAGGGCAGGCACAAGGTACTGAGTGTGGGTACTGGAATTACACTGGAGACTAATGGGGGGTATCCAGCTGGAGGCTCCTGAAGGTGTGCATTTAAATTCAGAGCATCCCATTTAAAATGGAAACAAACACTGAGGGGAGGAAAAGGCTGGTGTTGTTGGGGTACCAAGTGTCTGTGGCTGTTCCCTTCTGTAGAAAACCAGATGTGAAAGCTGCATGTTCCTGTTGAGTGCTATAAACTTGAAAATAGCCTTTGAACCATGATTGCTGTGCCATCAGTTTGATGTAAATCAAAATATAATACTTTCCATCTCTTAAAATCCTTGATAATTATTTTTTCTTACTTGGAAGACTGACTTTTCTGGGCTTGGTGGAGGATCTGGTTGGCCAATTCTGTTTTCCAGATGCTCCTGTTGGACCAGCCCAGGGTTAACACTGAGTGTGCCTCCACAGAAGCTGTTCCCCTGGTGATTTCCTCTTGCTTAGTTTAAAGTGTTTACTGGGAAAGTGAAATAGCAAAACCTGCGAAGGAATAATGTGGAAAATGGTGAAATAATATTGCATTTGGTCTCATGAGCATCCAGTTCTGAGAATTAACTTGTCTTTTCCAGTTGGAGGTTACCTTTCTGTTATGTGATTTAATGATCAGTAAGGCAAGTGAAACTATTGGATTTCCTTGATTTTTTTTTATTCAGATGCAGAATGTATTTGTATATTTCAAATCTTTCTTTCCTGTTTGTCTATCACCAGTGGTGTTTCCAGTTGTTCCCAACAGTCAGCTTTGGGATGTTTCCTCTAAAAGCACAGGTTTTTGCATGTGGCCTTTGTGCTTGGATTTTGTACATTGCCTTAGACTTCCTGGCATCTTCCAGTGCTTGGTTTCTCATGTTTGGGCTTAATCTATTGTAGGTTTCCCCAAGGGACTCAAAAGACTGCTTGAAGATGAGACAATTAAAAAGGTTGGCGTGGGAATTGAGGGAGATCAATGGAAGCTGCTGAGTGACTTTGAAATCAAACTGAAGAGCTTTGTGGAGCTGGCTGACGTGGCTAATGAGAAAGTAAAACTTAAAACCTTCTTTTTGTGGGAGGGAATCTTGTTGTTGTGCTATACATAAGGAGGCTTCCTTGCCTTTGTAGGAGTTCAATTCTGATAGCAAATGTATTTGGCACAATAAAGCAGATGTGTGTTGTAATTTTTAAGTAGTTTAAAAAGAGCCCTCAAGGTCTGTGGCATGAAGTGATGTCTTGCAGCAGGTCAGTTGGTAGCAAACACTTGTCCCCTCTCAGGTCTGTTCACCTTTTGCTTTTACAAGGTCCAGCTTTTCAATTCAGCTGCAGATGTCTTTTCCTCCTGCTTGGTGATGGAAGCTACCAGACTGTGTCAGGTTAGGGGTGTGCTGGCAGTGGTGTGCTTGTCCCCACAAGGGCTGCACCTTTAAAATAAGCTGCAAGAAAGGCTGCAGAGGCAGCCTTAAAGGTCTTGCTTGAAGTCCCCCATGCAGAGGTATTTGCCACGTGATCTGGAGCTGTAGAAATGTCTTGGTTTCCATGACTCTGAGGTTGATGTTGCCCTGCTCTCAGGTGGGTGCAGTTTCCAGTGCCTGATGACCCAGTGTTCAGAAGGAGTGCTGCATGTGGTGCACCTCGAGTTTCTGGGTAGTTGGGTTTTGGTCAGGGGTCATTTGATTAGGGAGATCTGTGCTGGGTTATTAGGCAAGAGAGCAAAATGTTCATTGCCTTCCAGATCATCCTGGCATTCTCAAGTCTAGTGTGTCAGTTAAAGCTGCTCTTTTTTGTGTGTGCAATGCTTTTCCTTACCAGTGCTTAGTCTCTCCATGCACTTCTCTTTCCTTCTGTGCATTTTCTTGCTCAGTAAGGTACTAGCAACAACCCTGATTTCCTGGTAGAGGATGGAGATATATGCCCAGAAATAATGCTGCTTATATCTTGCTCTGTTGTACCCTGTGTAATTAAATCACAGTGGGAGAGAGGTGGGTGTGATGTATTGTCAGCATTTGGGGCAGTGCTCTCTACATGAGCCACCTTGAAATTTCAGTTTCTAGTGGGTTGGAAATTGTAAAAATTAAACTGTTTTCTTCAGGCAATAGAAGGAACTGTTTATTTTCAGGCTTGGAGTTTACTCACACCCCCTTTCCTCTCTTTTTGTATTTATTTATGCCACCATCAGGCTCCAGGGCCATTTGTTGTGAAGATGAGCAAGGAGATTTCTGATAGCAGCCTGACTTCTGCTAAAGAGAAAACAAACCAAAAATAAACTTGAAAGAGAAACTTGAGAACATAGAATAAGGTTATATATAATGGATTGATGTGAGGGGGAGGGCTGGGGAACCAAAAAGGAGCAGTTTAAAGCGTTTTGGTTTTTTTATACCAGATTTAAGGGGATGAGCTGCTACTGCTGCCATTGGGCTTGGCAGTTCCCCCTCTTGTGCAAGCCCTTGTGAGTTGGAATAGCAGAAGGCTGTCCCTGGGAGTCCTGGATCCTTGGCTCTGAAGGAAAGTGGCTGTAAAGACAATAGCATGTGGCAACTGTGGCTGACGAGTAACATGGCAAAAGCCATTGGGAACAGCAGTGTGGTGGGGTGACTGCTGGAGGCTGATGGAGTGCCACATGGAACAGTGGTTAGCGTGGTCTGAGCTGTGCTCTCGTGCTTGTGCTTGGTTTCAGACTTAGCAAAGATGACAAAACACTCACAGGCAGACTTTTAATATCCCTGTGTTTATATTAAATAAATCACTGGTGTTTGACACTGAGCTTCTCAAATTAGAAAGGCAAAATAATAGGAAACTCCTGGAAAACAGAAGGGTTGCTGTTGAAACATGTGGCTTTCATTTTATCAACCCAGAGACTGCATGGTACAGGTATTTCCTATTTTTGGTACTGTGACAACACTGCCTCACACTGCATGCACTCACCTGGCCCTGGTGCCATCCTGACAACGTAGGTATGTCCCCTAACAACATAGTTCCAGGGCAGGGAAATGCAGCTTTCACATGGCCAAGCTACCTTTGAATATGGGGAGAGCAGCATTAGGCCTGGAGAAGAGTTTCTGCTTTGAGAAACCAGTTCTTTTTGAGTGACCCAGAGCTTTGGCTTTTCATGGGGGGTTAGGTGTGCTTTGCCTTTGGGAATGCCTTCTGCTAGGTACAATTGCTTTCTGCTTGAACCAAGTCCTCTGTTCTGTTGATTTTGTTGTTTCTTTCTTTCCCCAGCTGAAGTGTAAGGAGATATGGAGTCTAAATGGACTGGTGAAACATCTTTTTGGCAAGCAGCTTTTGAAGGATAAGTCTGTCCGCTGCAGTAACTGGGGAGACTTTCCACTCAGTGAGGAGCAAAAGCTGTATGCGGCCACAGACGCCTACGTACGTACGAGAGAAGGTCCCCATTGCACCTCCACCTGTAAATTCCTGCTCTGATGTGCTGTTAGCTGCTGGTTTTAATGCCTTTCTGCTACAGAACATAATGAACATGGGAAGAAGCTGAGGTCTGCTGTGGATATGGGATAATAAAGGTGAAAATGCCACCAAGTAGGTTGCTGTCCAATTCCTTGTCCATCTTCAATTTGAAAACCTCAGTGCTCGCCCAAAGCTTCATAATAGCTTCTCTGCTGAAGGTGCCACTGCTTGTACCTGACAGGGTAACTGGTTTGGTTGCTCAGATCACTTGAAGAGGATCTTGTGGGGAACATTTTACGTAGGAAAGTTCATGCAGGTGGAAGAAAGAAACCCTTTGAGTCTCCCATGAGGTCCTTAATTCTTAATGTTTCATGGTGTTGCGAGATTTCCCTTTTCACTGGAGTCTGCTCAGGAAGCAGAGCTCCTGGAAGTCCTTCTCTGAAAGTACCAAGTGAGTTTGGATGGAGCCATCAGGCCATTTTGCTATTTGCCTGTGCAGAGTAAGGTAGAATCTGGCAGTGTGGTTATCCCACAGAGGTGTAACGTGGCTGACCTGAAGTACAGCAGTCGCTTAGAGAGGTAAAGATGGGGTTGTTGTGTTTTGGCTCCCTTGTCTGCAGGAATTCACTCTAGCTGGTTAACACTTTCAGATGTGTTTTCTCCTGGGGATTTTGTTCATTTCTCTCGAGCTGCTTATGAACTAGAATCCTGCTAAATATAGCAAGTGAGATAAAATTCAGAAGATAAAATACAACCTTCTGCACCCACTAATGTAGCAGAACCTCAGTGTGGATTACCAGGAAGAGTTAATTCAGTTGCATATTGATTTCTGTAGCTGTGTAGAAGCCTCTGCTCTCTCTCCATTTTGAGGAGAGTGTAGCTTTCCTGCAGCTCTGTGGAGAGATTTACCCTTATGTGATGGATGCTGCCTGCTTACTGGGAGAAAATTGGTTTTTATGGCAGCAAAATAAAATTGCCTCAGGCTTTTATTTCTGTGATGAGATTACATAGAGGAAGGGAGGTGGGCAATGGTCTCTTGTTTTCTGACAGGGGAAACACTGCATATTTTCTAGTTGGGTTAAATGTTGAACTGTGGAGGGTTTAGCAGCTGTTACAACCCAAACCAGGGAGGGAAGGAGCTCTGGCTTTGGTGCCTGGTGCAGCTGCTGTCGGCAGCTTTTTCCAGGCACTGCCTCTTTCTTGCTCCGCTCTGTTCACCTGGCCTGGCTTTGGGAGCCTCACAGGAAAACATGGGGGAAGAAATTGTGTCTTTCTCTGTCCTCTTTAAGATGCTTTGGTTAACATGTGGAGCCTAATTAGCACATTCCTGGCTTTAGGCAGCATTTTCCTGTTAGAACTTATGATTAGTACCAAGGGAAATATTGAGCACACAGATTCTGTTTGAGCAGGTTTACAGCTACTCTCTTGGAGCACTACAGAAAATCTGAATGAGGTGGAGTGGAGGGTGAGATTAGAAGCAGAGTACTTTGAGCTTCCTATTTATAGCTAACTTTGTAAGATAACCACTGCTGGGGTTTACATCAGAGTGTGTGGGTCCTAAGTCAGGACTCTGCCTTAGTGAAGCATTCTGCCAAAGGTATCCTGGCTGTGAGGAGCAATGCAGTGAGGCAGGGGGTGACTGCTCTTTGGCATGGGACAACAACCTGGAACTTGGTGTTCAGAATGTGTTCATGCTGTGGTTGGCTGAATTAGTGCTTGGATTTTTGTTTCATCTCTAAAATGTTTCTCTGCAGAGTACTGAGTAATTTTTTTTTTTTTTGCAGGCTGGCTTCATCATTTATCAAAAACTTAAAAACATGAATAACAGTGACCAGCAATTTTGTGTGAGAAGAGGTAAATTACATGCTCAAGCAAAAGGAATTAATTCAATGTACAATTGGATATTCTATTTCTCAACAGTTTTTTTTCATAGTGTCTTTGTGTCAGGGTTGTCAGGCAATGAGAGGTTGCTTTGGGAGGGAGCAGGCTGTGAAGGCTCTTAGATGGGCTGGGTTACTGTGCTGTGTAACTGTTTGCCATGGGCATGTAGGAATAATGCAGTCTTGGCATGTTGTTTGCTTCTACTGTATACAGAGGTTGCAAGAAGTCCTGCTGTCATTTCAGTTTGTTTCTGCAAATACTTCACTGAGTTAATTTCCATTCTACTGATGCAGGGACAAAAATCTAGTTGAAAAAAAAATATTTAAGACCACAGAAAAATGTTATGAAGTGATAACTTTACTTGAGGTATATTTTCCTGTTTGTTTAGAGCAGCTTAACATTATTTACTTTATTAGACAAGTTACTCTAAAAATCTTAGTTTTTCTTCAGTTCCATGCTTCATAAGGCAAGTTAAGTATTGTGTGTAGCTTATGGTTGACAAGAGGCTCAGGGGAGTTTGTTTCCTTGTGGTACTGGCCACATTTTACCTTTCTCTCAAAGACAGAAGTAGCAGCACTATCCCCTTATCGTGAGGTGCAGTTTTTGGGCTCTGGTTGAGTCAGGTACCTGTGCTAGCAGCTCTTCTATGGAAGCTTGAGGCTATTTTGGGAAAGGGTCACTTGGCAGTGGTCCTGCTCTGTGTCCTTTTCCCCTGAGCACATGTAATGGGCCACTGGAAGAGATGCTGTGCTCAAGTACGTGGAAGCTTGCCCTGATTCCCTGCTGTTGATTTCTAAGTGCTGGAAAAGGCTGTCGTAGCAGCTGTAGATCTTGTAGGGATGTGCTCTGGTTTTACTTGTTTGTGTGTGGATGTTAGACCCCAGTTATTGTGAAATACCTCTGATGGCTCTTCTCACAGGTGAGGTGTTGTCAGAGGGTGTGAGGGAGCGCTTGGCCTCACTAGCTGAAGAGATGACGGACCTGGCCTCTCGGATCCCTGACTCTTCTGGACCACTGGAACATTTGCAGAGGTTAGACTTTTGCCAGCCTGCCTCTGCCTTACCTGTGAGATCAGTGTTTTGTTCCTGATCCCTGGGGTCCCACACAACAAAATGCATGTGTGTTACAGCTGTCTGGGATAGCTGTGCCTCCTTTCCCAAGGAGGGGAAGCACAGTGCATTCGATGGGAGAACACTGTTGTTATTGGTAGGACCGTGGGCTTTCACTGGTCTGATTGCAGTGGGCTTGACACTGAACTTTGCTGAGCCTGTTTGTTCTTGCTGAAATGCATAGCAGCACCTTCTTTCATAAATGCTTAGGACTCTCATGTCTAACCACTAGAAGTCTGGAGACTTGATACAAGCATGGGGGCAATACCACAGATGGTGTTTTTGGGGAGTCTTCATAGGTTTTCTTCAGTGTAAAGAAATTAAATTTGCTTTTCACAGAAGTGGAATGCCAACTGCATATGAGTGATGAGCCTTTATAGGTAAAATCTTCAAAAATCTTTTATATGGAGAAACAGACTACTGTGTAATCCTTTGTTTTGCTTGTAGTTAAGACATGTCGTCACTCCCCTTACCATTTTGGTTTAACTTCCTTGTTTTGCCTTGCAGGCCTACAGAAATACTAGCTGATGTGTCAGAAAAAGTACGTGCCTTGAGAACAATGCTGCTTGGGTCACGTTCCCCTTCTGTGCTGGAGGAGATCCGTGGTGCAACTCCAACAAATCTTGAGGCAGAGTCGGCCAATGTTGAAGCACAAGAAGTTGAGATGCCTGAATTTGCTGGACAGCTTGAAGCTCACTTCAACATCTGCTCTGACGCTACGCTAGCTGGCCTCTGGGAGGGAGATGGTGATGGAGAAGAGGCAGAGAGAGGTAGCACTGTTGTGGAAGATGGGGCTGCAGCAGCCAGCTC
Source organism: Caprimulgus europaeus (assembly GCA_907165065.1). Next base: position 83,195,656 of record OU015526.1, read on the forward strand.
TCAGGACAAAGCAGAGAGAGATGACTTCATGTCACTAGACATTACTGAGCAAGAGCTTCAGATCTTGGAATGTCAGGCTGCACGAGAACTGGTGAATGAAGCTGCGCCTGAGGTAATGAGAAAAGCCCTCCTTAATCATGGACACTCAGCAGAGGAAGTGATCTTGTCCTTAGTTTTCCCCCAGGGTTTATAAAAGTTCTGTTCCTGGGAGAATATTAAGGTGGGCTGGAAGAAGGGGTCAGAATCTGGACAATATTTGTGGAGATAGTCAGGCACTGGGCTGCTCTTCAGTTGTGTGGCTGGAAGGATCAGTACTGAATACAGAAGCTCTAGGTGGTGTGATTACTTCTCCTCTTCCAGTTGCCAACATGTCCAAGAATTCCTGCCAGTATGGGCACAAATTCTGCACTCGAGCATCTCCAACTTGGTCACGAGTAAAAAGCAGATCTCATTGGGAGGCATCTGTAAACAGCAATCCTTCTAGTGACTGCTGAATGTGGATTAATACCTCTTAAATCATTTTATTTCCTTGTGTTCCAAGTGTTTCTCACATCTGGTGATGCTTCTGTTTCTGTGTCTTACTACAGGGCCTTGTTATGTTCCAATACTTCTTACATTTATTTTCTTAAATGAGCAGGCTTCAGAGCTGAATGTTGAGCTTAGTTACTTCTGGGTTGCAGTATGGACAGGAGGTTGAAAGGTGCTGGGTCAAATAGAATTAACTTTGCTGATAAGGAGAAAATATTTTTATTCTTAGGAGGCACATTCCACAGACAACGAGCAAAATATTTCCTGTGTCATTGAGAGTGATGAAGAACTGGAAATGGAGATGATTAAAGTGAGTTCCTCAGGACTTCGGTTTTTAGTTGTTTTTTGAGGGGGATGATGATGATGCTCTTGTGTCACAGTGGAGTGGAGAGTAGTTGAGGGGAAAGAGTATAAAGCAAAGCAGCCTTGCTTACAGAAGGTGGACAGAGGAGCTAACGTGTGGATACCTAAAGAATTAAATAAACTAGTGTTAGACTTCAGTCTCACTTGCATCCTGCTGCATCTTTGCTGTACCAGCTTGGACTTGATCCACCTGCTTACTGTGCTTGTGTAGATTGTTGTTCATAGACTGATTTGCTCTAAATATCATGTGTTCACACCCTTGCCCAAGGGGTTGAGCTGACAGGGTGGTGAGGGCTTCGTAGCGGTGTTTTGCAGGCCTTTTTTAAACTGTTTTTACTGGTATGACTTTAACTTTATGAAAAGAAGATTTAGGTTTTGAGTGTCATTTTCCTTTGCCCTGGCTTTTTTCCTGATCCCCAGGAGAGTGCTATACTGATTTTGAGTCAAGTGACTGAACACTGGGACCAGAGCAGTCACAGGAGTTTGTCTGCTTGTGCACATGGGAAGGTTCAGTGCGTTGTTTACAGCTCAGCAGGAGGCAAGGCTCAAAGCTCAGGGGGAAAAAAGTTGAGTTTCCTTCTGTGGAAGGACCAGGCCTCAATCTGAGTGGGTTTCAGTGCTGCATGACAGTCCTGTACAAATGCAATTTTGGTCAAAAAAAGCTATTTTGAGGAGAAGGGATTTAGTGAGTGTTCCTCCAAGTACCATGTTATAGAAACAACGAGTGTAACGTGACATTGGGGTCCCATCCTTTCTATTGCTGTGACTGTGGCCTCTTAAGCCCCTTCTGTAGTGGAGCTTGTTCCTTCATCTAGTTGAAAGTAAAAAAAAAAACAAACAACCAAAAAACCCCCAAACAACAAACAAACACCCCCCCCCTCACAACCCAAAAGACCCCAAACCCAAAAAACCCAAGCAAAATACCTAACTGTTAGTTTTATCAAGTAACAGGTTTTAAGTAGATAAAAACTCAGGTGTCCCTATATTGTATTACCTTAGACATGCATTTTACCTACTCTTCCATGCTCCAAAACAACTCTTTCTCCTGATTTCTCAGTCTTTAGAGGGTGTAGATGATTCCAAAGGAGCTGTAACTGAAAGAGAGTCCAATAAAGCCCGGAGGACTCCTGACACAGAACTGGATGTTATGCTAGATGGTGATGAAGATGAAGGCGTTGAGGAGGAAGAGGAGGAATGCTTGGGTATGTTTTAAATCATAGTGCATGATGAAACAAAAAAAATCCCCAGTCTGTAGAAGCAGATGTGGAAGCACAGAGATGTTTTGTGCTTGGTTTCTGAAAGCAGAAACTTAAAGCTCATCTGGGTTTCGAGAAGAGGTCTGTGTGTTGAGGTGAGAATTTCAAGGTGTCATTGGCAAAGCCTAGTTAGTTGGCTCCTGCCATGATCAGCAGATGTTACATAAGTTTCACTGCAATAAAACTGATCTGGGGATGCAGAGGTCATGCAGGATTGGGGGGACCCATTCAGAGCACAGCAGAGGTGGCCCTGGTGCCTTCACTGAGTGCCTGTGTTCTTACATCCCACTACTGCTGCTTAGAGGCAGGATTCTTAGAGAGTTCTGGCTTGGGAGGGATCTTGATCAAATGCTTTGGAGCTGCCCCTGTGGAGACAAATCAGATGGAGAAAAGAAGCTGAAATGAGAGTTAAAATAGACCTTGGCTTGTTTGGACTCTCACTGGTGAAAGCTTCCTCTTCTGATGGTATCAGTGAGACTGTGGACCTTGTCACTGGAAGCTAACAGTATCAACCAGCAGAAGAGACACTTGCTTCTTGAAAGCAGATCATGGGGATGGAGGAGTTGATTGTTTATTTGCTCAGTTCATCTCTAAATATCCAGACAGGCTGTTAAAGGCCATGTGTGCCTGTCCAACACACAACATAGGTGGAAATGTTTTCTGCTGCTGCTGGTGTTAATTGTAAATTTCAAGTGAGATTTTGAATATGTTTCTTCAGTGTTCACAGCAAGATGAAGATCCCCTGTGTGTCACTTAAGGACTGTGACTTTGTTACCCACTAGCAGTGTTGGGCATTGATGAGTGTCACTTCAGTAGGGTTTTGAAAGGCGTGCCTAGTAACACATTTCCAGTACCTTGTCTGAGCATGTTCCAGATCATGCAGCTGTGCATTACAATGCTACTGCTTTATTATCTCATTAATCAAGCCACATGTTCCCCTCATGCAGGGTCTCTGAGGAGCCTGTTTGCTTTTGTAGTCCTTTATTCTGGCCCACCAATATCTGAAGTGTTTGAGGTCTCTCTTCTCACTGGAGCTGCTCAAATCCTAGTCCCTGGGCATCACTAGCCATGAGTAGACTCCTGTCAAGACAGTGCTTTGTCTTGTTAAAATTTAATGATGTATGAGGTTGTTTCTTTTCTTTCCCACTGAAGATCCACTGCTGCCAGTGCCTAGTGAGAGACACATCACATGTCTGAAGACGTATTTTGGGCATTCTTCTTTTAAACCGTAAGTGTGTTGTCTGTTAAAATGTACACTCCAGGGTTCATTTTGTTTCTACTTTGGTGATTTCTTTTTAATAGTACTCCTTATAAAACCACTAACAGACTGTGGTTTTTGCACTAACTGTGCAAAATCCCCAGGAGAAGAAAAGCAGCCTTAGCCACAACAAGCAGCCAAAATAAACCTGTGGGGATGTTAACTGCAGCACTGTGCTCTCACAGGAGAGGATGGGTTTCTTGACTCTTCTGGTGGCATTACCTCCTGTGCTCAAAGCTTCATTGCATCAGGTCTAATTCAGGAGTTGCCAACAGTGAGCAATGAACTGCACAGATGTCACTCTGTGATAAACTTCCTTAGTCTAGTTATCCTTTGTTATGTGGCTCTAACTAAGGAGCGACAGGCTCTGGTCTGCTTACCTAGTGTGGCGTTATCTCCCTGCAGTGCACGCCTGTGTACTTAAGCATTGCTTTTAGAGTTCTGAAATTCAAGGGGAATGGGATGGCATCTTCCTGGATGCCTGGGGGCAGAATACCTTTTGTGCAAGACAGCCTAAAAACAGCACTTGGGGGGAAGCTGTTTCACCCAATTAAAATATTTGGTGAACTTTTGGAAACGAGGATGAGAGGGTTATTTTAATGGACCAGTTGTGCATGCTTGTGAGACCACAAAAGGATTAAACTGTTTGACAAAATCAAGCTCCTGTTTAGAACCTCTTGTGTTGAAAGTAACTGTAGTTTTCACAGTGTTTATGGATCAGTTATTAATGATCAGTTATTAATGAGACAGTTTGTTTTGTGATCTTTCATGAAGGACTGCATCAAATGTTGCTTGCCTTAGTCTTCTTAGAGATCCCCACTGTAGCACTGATGGGACTGCCTACAGTAGTTGGAGTGTTGGAGTGGTTGCAGTGTGCAAAGACAACCCTCTATCAGGCAGCTGGAGGAGTTTCTTTAGTCTGAAATTCAAATTAACATGTAGTTTCTTGCAACTTACATGTTACATGTGGTGGCAAAAGTAAAACATTCCCCTTTCTTTAATTTGAAGAGTCCAGTGGAAAGTCATCAATTCTGTTTTAGAAGACAGAAGAGATAATCTTGTTGTTATGGCAACTGGTAAGTTACCTTTACATCCTATAAGAAGCAGTGAAAGATACTTTCCTTTTAGAGAGGAGTAGGACTAGAGCTTGGAGAGTGTCCATGTAGCTCAGAGGAGCAGAGTGCCCTGATGGAGGCTGTCTAAGTCTGAGCCAGCTATGCTGGCTACTTGTCTTTCTGTCCTAGCCTTTGGCACTGACCTTGCTGTAGGGAGGTATCGAATGGATGCTGACTCTGTTTATCTTGCATCTTTGTTCCTCTCCCAGCAGAACAAACATCCCTTTCTTAGGGCTCAGCAAGGCATTAGAACTGTCTTGGGTAGCTGTATGTTACAGCTGCATTGAAAGCATAATGTTTCACTTGGGCCTTTTTTCTTCCAGGCTATGGAAAAAGCCTGTGCTACCAGTTTCCTCCTGTGTACACTGGGCGTACAGGAGTTGTCATCTGCCCTCTGATCTCCCTGATGGAGGACCAGGTGCTGCAGCTGACGTGAGTAGTGTGGTAGTAACAGGCTGCTGCTCCATTGCCTGTGCAAGCCCACAGACTGTGCTTGTGGCAGTTCTGGGTGTCCAAGGCTGCAGCTGTGTTCAGCAGGCTGTTTGTGTGTCAGCTCTGAAGCATAGGCTTCTCAAGGAGCACGTGCAAACTGTGTCAGTAGTTGGGGATCACGGTGTTTGCTGTTACATGAACCATAGGCTGAATGTGCAGAAGATCTGTGCTGGTGGGTGGTTCCTGAAGGTGGGTCCTGCTCAAGTATTTTGGGATTCACAGGCTATTTTTGTGCAGACTGACCTGATAGAGGAGCTTCACAGATGGCTTCAGCCTGTGAGTTATGTCAGAATTTGGTGGGACTACCGTTGGCTCTGAGAAGTAACATCTGAACAACCCACAGCTGGAAGCTTTAGGCTGTTCAGGTCAAAGTTATGGCACAGACTTTTAAGATGGACACTAGTAAGTCTCCTAACACCTGGGCTCTTCACTTGTTAAAAGGCTTGATAGGGGAACGAGTGAGTGACACAGAATAGCTCTTATGTGAGCAGCTATAGATTTTGTCATGATCAATCTCTTTGGTTTTAATATGTGATAGTGCTTTTTCTGCATCTACTTTTTCTCTGTTACAGTGGCTCTCCACTTCTGACACTTTCATTTAAGCTATGGGCATCGTGCTGAGTTGTCTAGTTCATTCTTCCCTTGTCAGACTTAGGAAGAACAGCCCTTTTGTGAAAGAGGGGATGTGGAGATGTTTTTGAAGTAAAGAACATCACTGATGTGTGGTATTTTCTGCTTCACATCATGGCTGTGTGCAGATGAATGACTGGACAGCCTGAGCTGGCTCTGTAGCCAGCTCCTAGACTGAGTAGTAATCAGCAGGGTGTCTGTATGTGTTCAGCTGCTGCTTTGGCTTTAATACTGTTTTCCTCAGTGAAAAGGGTTTATTCACTACCTTCTCAGTGGGTCATTGGTTTTGAAGGCTGAGGAGAGTGAATTTCTACAGCCAAATGCAATTCAGTGATTTGTCTGCCAGTGTGGGAACAGTTCTGCTGAGGAGTGAAACATGGAGGAAGGAGGGAGGAGAAGCTATGGAAACCAAGGGCTGTGAAAAAATGCACTAAATCACCAAGTTAACAGGACAGGGCTTGTGGGCTCCTGAAAGAGGTCAAGTGTGAAGTGGCTGAGCTGGTAAACGTAGTTATTGAAGCTGTCATCTCCTGAAAAGGAGCCACCTGATGGAGAATTAGCAGATGTGGCACCAGGAGCTCACTGAGGATTGAAAGGCAAGGGAAAAAATTGCAAGCTGGGGAGGCTTACATCTGACTGTGGTGAGCTGTGTAAGGTCATAGCTAAAGAAAATACACTGACTGTGTTTCCTTCTTCTGGATGTCTTATTATTAAATTTAGCTCTTGTGCAAGAAAAGTGGTCTCTCTTCCTCCCATTACTTACTGCACTAATCAAGTGTGTCTGGGGGACAGTGCAGGGGAAGTGGAAGGGCATTTTGGTGGCAGGAAGAGGCACTGACCCCTCTTGCTTTTTCAAAAGGTTTTTCCCACAGAAGTTGTTGGAAGGAGAGCAGTCTCTGGCCTCACAGCTTGAACTTCCTTTAGGAAGTGCTGGTGCAGGTGGAAAGCTACAGCAGAAAGCATTGAGAGTAAATAGATTTGTGACTGCTTTTTGCTTCTGCAGGATGTCAGAGGTTCCAGCTTGCTTGCTTGGTTCGGCTCAGTCAAAAAACGTCCGGGAATGCATCCAAGCGTAAGTCTGGGTCCCCTCCCTAGGGCTGCTCTTTCTGACCCAGGTGTGATCAAGAGGAAGGATATTCCCCTCATCTGTCATGGCTGGGAACCTTGGTTCTGACTCAGACCTGGAACCTGGCAGTTGGTGGTATTGGCTGCTTTCACCCAGGCTGAGCTCGTGGGAGGCTGTCTCTAACCTCTTGTGCACTCTGGCTGGGGAGACGGGGCTTGCTGACTCAGTTTTATGTGGCGATTTATACATGATCTCAGACCTGTGTTTGTCAGCAAGTCATGGCAACAGTCTGTTCTTGTCCCCAGGGCTGGTCAATCTCGATGCTGTTTGTCCCTGTCCTCTAGCACTGCCTTGCTTTCCTACTCTTCTGGAATGCTTTCTGTGGTCTTCGCTTCCTTCCCCTTGTTCTCTATCCAGAAGTCTGTACTGGTTCTCCCTCATATCTTCTAGACAATCATGGTTTTGTTTCATTTGGCTGAGTTGTCTAGGGTTTTTCCCTGTGTGACAGTGGATTTTCTTGGCATTTCAGGGGTCAGTACAGAGTCATATACATGACTCCAGAGTTTTGTTCGGGGAACTTGAAGTTACTTCAGGATCTTGACCAAACCGTTGGTAAGTTGGGGATAAGGTTGTAAGTAAGTTGGCAGGCAGCTTAAATTCATAATTAGGTTAAAATTTTGACTTTGTTAAAACATAGTTATGTTTTTAATGCTTGAACACTTCTCACCAGTTTTTTACTGCCACTGAACTCGGAGGCTAGTGTAGTGACTGCCAGTAAGTGGTGTCAGAAGATGCTGTCACTGCTGAAATAAGATCCCATGTGAGTAGTCTTTAGTGTGGTCTTAGCATGGGATTGTTACACATGTCACTGGGAGCAGAGGTGCTAAAACACTGATCTGCATATCACAGGAGGTGAAATGTGTATCACTGATTATTTTAGCATTTTAGTTATCCTAGTCTCTCTGACCTTTCTCAGAATGTAACCATTAAGTTGTGTTTTGAAGCACTATAGTGCATTTGAAAAATTATCTTTCCATCAAAGATGATGCAGCTGATGCATCTCACAGTAGGGCACAAAGTCCAAGAAACATTTTTCAGTTAAGGAACTGAGTTCCTAGTGCTGTAAACAGGCAGGACTATCTGGGTGAACACAAGCCACCTGAATTTCTGTAGTCCTGAGAAGCTGTGTGCGTGGCCTCTCTGACACTAGGGTGCTCTGAGTGTGCAGGTTAGGATGGGGTATCTGTGCTGAAATTGAGGGTTTTCTCAGATTCAGGAGGTGGAAGGTTACTATCCAGGGTTGTCTTTAACACCTCTCCCCTCACAGTTTTCTGGACTTAGACTTCTCTTCAGTGCAGACCCGAGACACTCAGGCTTTGCTCTACAATCCAGAGAGTAAAACCAGTGACATCTGTAATGTGCCTTTGTGCCTGTTACTAAGAAAGTCTGGGAAGAGGGGTTGGTGGGAAAAGGTCCTGTCAGAGATGGCACAAGCTTTTGACCGATTCTGGGATGTTGGAGATGGAGAGCTTGGAGAAGGAAGCAGAGCTGGTGATGGGGAAGTCTGTAACAGCTCTTGGGCCTTGTTACAAAAGAGGCCACTACAAAAATGAGCTTGGGGGCTGCTACAGCAGAAGGCATCCTAGAAATAAAAGTTTAAGGAGGTTGCAGTCATCTCAGGAAAGCTTGACTTTTAACTGAATGGGCTGTTTGTGTTTTGTAGCTTCTCATGTTGGTTTGTGTGCCCTGTTGATGTCTGTGCTGTGGTTCTGTGCTCACCAGGTATTACCCTCATAGCTGTGGATGAAGCTCACTGCATTTCCGAGTGGGGCCATGACTTCAGAAACTCCTTTAGAAGTTTGGGTGCTTTAAAGAAGGCTCTGCCATCGGTGAGGTTTTGATATGTTTGTTTTCTAATGTAAGAGAAGGGCACTATCCCATTTTATATGGCAGCTGGAAGTACCAGGCTTAGGGTGTTGCTCTTGGGGTGTATGCACACGCTGTTTTGGAGTTCATGCAGTCTGTCAGACTAAGCTTTGGGTTTTTCCCAAATACTGAAATGAAGGATCTTCTGAACCTGGTCCACCAGAAACTTCTGAAAATTAAATTACTGTTTTGTAAGACACTGCTGTGGAAGATGTTAAAGCTTCTGGCTTAATATTGAGATGAAAATTTTTTTAACTGGTTGGCTGAGTGGCTTGTAAGAGCATGCAGTGTGACTTCTAGGCAATCCTAGATAAAGCCCTGAATTTTAAGTGTTCTGTCCCTGTAGCTAGATATTTACTTTATTTTTCAAATAGCTGGACTTATCCAGTGATCATAAGAAGATTAAAGTGCCTGTTGACATGCTATTTTGTTATGATTTTTTTTTGTTAATTAAAACAAATCTGAGAGGTCCCAGACTTGTTTTTCTGCTGGTCATTGCAGGTTCCCATTGTTGCTCTAACTGCAACTGCAAGTCCATCGATTAGAGAAGACATAGTGGGTTGTTTGAACCTCAGGAATCCCCAGGTCACATGTACAAGTTTTGACAGACCTAACCTGTACCTGGAAGTTGGACGACAAAGTGGAAATATCCTGAGGGATTTGAAGCAGTTCCTTACCAGGAAAGGAAGGTAAGGGTTCAAGTGTGTTTGTGTTGGTCCCTCAGATGTACTTTGGTATTTTGGAGTTTCAGTAGTGTGTACTAAGAGTTTGTAGCAGTTTAGCTAGTCACTTGTGTCATGTCCCATGTTGTTGTGCCTCCTTCCCAGGTTTGTTTTCTTTTATTTAAAAAAAAGGCTTTTGAGGCAAGGAGTGATGGACTTCTGCTCTTTGTTGTGATCTCTGGGGTCGTTTGATCCTCAGAGGGCCTGCTGACACTGCAGCAATTTGAATTATTACAGTGGATTGGCTGATGGGTAACTTCACAAACAGTGTTTTACAAAATATCTGAGTCCATTGTAAGTCGGGTAAGTTGTGTTTTTTTGTGTTTTCAATAAAGCTAACCTGAGCAGCAGAATTGCAGTCCATTTTGCTGTTAGCAGACCCAGTGCTGTACCCATTCTGGCCTGTTCTTGTTGCAAGCTACAATGTAAGCCTGCACAGCGGTGTAAATGAGTTTCTCATTGCTCATTTGTACCTTGTTCAGTAACCACAGACCTTTCAAAAGTGACTGCTGTAAAAGCATATTTCCTGGTGACTTGAAGGAAATTGGGAGGCCTTATCCTGCTGCTTCTACAGAGACCAAAATATTCTGTGTTTTGCAAAATAAACTTAAGACCACCAAGTAACTTTCAAGTCTGTTTCCAAAGGACAGATGACTTGGTGGATCTGGAGTGGACCAGTAAAAACCTGTTTCAGTTAGTAAATCCCCAAGAAGGTGAACTGCTGGAAAAGCTCTGTTGCCTTTTCAACTCAGCTCTGTTGCCTTTTCAAGCAGCAGGGTGGCTGCTTCTGTCCTGTGTCTTCACACGTTGCTGTTGTTTGTAGCAGTGCTGCGTACGAGTTCGAAGGCCCCACGATCATCTACTGCCCTTCGAGAAAGGCCACGGAGCAGGTGGTGGCTGAACTGGTGAAACTCCAAGTGGCCTGTGGTGCCTACCATGCTGGTATGGGAATTAAACAAAGGAGAGACACCCATCACCAGTTCATGAGGGATGAAATTCAGGTATGTAGGCATCTGAGTCCAGTTGTTCCTATTGATAATTGCATAGTTTGAGGAAAGAATTTGGTAGTATCAGCATGTGTTTCCCATGTAGTCTGTCTCCAATTCTGGGCAAATAAATTACTGGTTTATGCAGACAGGAATAGGATTCCTGGCTTATGTTTCAAATTCCTTAGTCTAGTAAAAAATGCATAGCCTCTGAGGAAAACAGTGGTAGCTGGAACAATTCCTCCCAAGTTCTGTCAGCTGCTGCCTTCTTCCTGCAGCTAATTGGGCAAAGAGTTACTCAGGGACTTCTTGTGTTCCTCGTCAGGATAAGCTTTGTGCCTTTTGTTGGAGAATAGCTGCTTGAAAACAATCTAGCATTTGGCACAACACATCATTGCTCTCACGTTTATAATCCTATGCTCATGCTCTGACCAAAATCAGACTTAACAACAGTGCTGTGGGAGCTGAGTGTGAGGTAAAAACCACTGTAGCTTGGGCTGAATTCTGAGATGGCAGCAAAAAGCTGTCACCAAGCACGTGAGCATTAATCCAGGCAGAGTCTTGATGCTGATGTCACAACCTTCAGGATGTCGCTCTTGTTTTGCAGTGTGTTGTGGCGACGGTGGCGTTCGGGATGGGCATCAACAAGGCAGATATCCGGCTGGTCATTCACTATGGTGCCCCGAAGGAAATGGAATCCTATTACCAAGAAATCGGCAGAGCGGGTCGTGATGGGCTTCCTGCTGCTTGTCATGTCTTGTGGGCTCTGACAGACCTGACCTTTAACAGGTAAATGGCTGCAGATGACTGCTTGGACATGGATAGGCAGAGTGTTCCACAAGGAAGAGGAGCAGGGTGGGTTTAGCTGGAGATGTGGTGAATTTGGCAGAAGGGTTCAGAGTCCTCTCCTGCATGCACAGTGCTAAGTGTGCTGTGCTTTTCCTAGATTACCTACAACTGTGCTGGTGTTAGTTTGTCCTTGTTCCAGTTCTGCTTTATGAAGATACTTTGCAAGGCAGGCAGTGATACAACCCGCTCCCATGAATTGCCAGGCATATGACAAGGTTTTGGATGCATCTGACCTAGTTTTTAGCCCAGTCACCCCTTAGGAGTGCTGGTGCTGTAGAATTACTCTTCTTCTTGCCATTATCTAGATGTCTAAATGGAGAAATACATTATTTCTGGATGGGGGTGTCCTGATTGTAGAGGTCTCCTGTTAACTTTGTCTGTAACAGATATAAGACCATAGAAATACATGAATTCAGTCATTTGAACTTGGCTCTAGCAGACAGCCAGAGTCTGTGAAACCATATATTTCCCTGCTTTCCTGATCCCCACCCCAGGCAGGCAGAATCTTGCTTAGCTCAACGGTGAGCTGGCATGGTGTAGCTGTGTTCACGTGGTGCCCTACACCTGCAGTATTGGCTTGTTTTCCAAGCCTTGTGGTGGAGATGGTAGCTCAGGTTTGGCTCTTGCAGCAGCTCAGAGCATGGGCAGTGAGTGCTCCACGCACCTATCCAAGTACTCTGGCTCTTTTCGTGGCTGGATGCTTCCAGTGACTACTATGGAGGATATTAAATTAGGCAATGGTAGATGTATCCTAACGTGCTGCCCTCAAACTCCTGAAGAAGGTGATGATATTTTAGCATATTTTGTTATCTGGCAGTGCCATTGATGAGAACTTGCCAGGGTCTGTCTGGAAAACTAGAGGCTGAGGGAAATGGCCCTCTCTCAATGCCTTTATCCTTGGTTCCCTCCTCTGTGCCTTCTAGCATGGATTTCTGAAGCTTGGTAGCTTGTGGGGTTGGAAGAAGCTCTCTCTCTCCTTTTGCCCCATCTAGAGTGGTTGTCATGCGTAGAAGAAAATGAACAAGGTGCTCTTCTGAGAATGCCCTGTGCTATGGGGATGAAGGCTGTGGAGAAACAGGCAGGTAGTTTAGGTCTGGTTGTAGTGGGGTTGTTCTTTCCTAGCTGCTTCTGGTGAGTTTGAGAGGGTTCTCTGGCACATTTCATTCTTGGTGTGGGACAGGGGAGTAAGGGTCAGAGTTTAATGCTCCTCATTTTCCCTTTGGACTGACAGACACCTTCTCAGTGAGATACGCAATGAAAACTTCAGGCTGTACAAACTGAGGATGCTGGCAAAAATAGAGAAGTACCTTGTGTCCAACAGCTGCAGGAGGAAGTGAGTACAGGCATCTCTTTCATGCTTCATGTCACTTCAGTCAGCCTTCATGAGAGTCACTGCATGTTGGTCACAACTGGAGGCTGTCACTAGAAGGCATCTTACACTCAGGGTGTTCTGTCAATTTGCTTTGTATTTAAAAAACAGTATAAAGAACCACAGCCTTCAGCATGTTCATACATACACATCTGTTTCCTTATTGACTTTGCAGAAAAAAACCACCAAAATTTGGAGGAATCAGGGCCCAATAATTAACTCCCCAGTGAATTAGTTAATGATGCTGGTTTTAGCTGTTTTCTGCAATAGATTTGATGTGTAAATTCTTGGTTCTTTACTTAACTCTCTGCATTCCCTTGGGTAGAATCATCCTGTCTCATTTTGAAGATAAACAACTCCGAAAGGTTTCCTCTGGCATCATGGGCACAGAAGAATGCTGTGATAACTGCAGGTCCAGGTAAGCTTTCTCCCCTGAAGACAGATACAAGAGATGGTGTTCTCTCAGGCTGACTTGAAAGGCAAATTATCTAAAAAGAATTGTTTTTTTATGCACCTGATCTTGCAGATGCACAGCCTGAAGTTTATTTCTTAACAACTGTCTCTAACCTTCTCCTAAATGGCTCAGCAAGCCACGAGGCAGCTGGTGAGCTCTGAGTTAGGCTGTGGGAAAGCCTGTGAGTGGTGCGGTCACAGTTCCTACAGGCACTTCAGTCATGCTCTCAGACTGTGAAGTACACTTTTGATCATCACTTTAAATCCTGCCCAGTAATTAATCCCAGAAGAGAACTCTCACAGGTGGGGTGCAGTACAGTGTGTCCAGGGTTAAATGCCAGAGTGCTGAGGGAGCTGAACTGCTGTTACTGCATGTGCTGTACTGCTGTTACCGCTCGTGCTGACATAAGCTCTTCCTAGCACTGCCAAGAATCAGCTAGACATGCTGAAGGGGAGTCAGGGAGTTGGCAGTCACACAGGTATAAGCAGAAATACCTTCCTGTGATTGTCCTGTGTGCATGTACATGCTTAGCCTGAAGTTAGAAAAAAGGATTCCTTGTTGTTGCTGGTCACCTGACACGTCCTGATCAGAGACAAGATGTTATGCCACGTGGCTTTTGGTAAAAATCTTAGCAATTTGGCTACATTTCCTGTGTGCTCAAGGATTAAGAAATTTTAGCCTGACCTCTACTAAAACTAACCCAGAAAGAAATTTGAGAGATGATCATTTCAATCTTTTCAGTCACGTTGCTGTGCCAGGTAAGAGTCCTGTAGTGAATTTGTGTTGGGGAACTGAAATCACTTGAAATAGGTCACTGACCTTTTTATCCTCTTTCGGAGTTATTGGTGCCAAAAATTTGTCAATGGGTTCTTCTAGTCAGTAACAAATGCATAAACAACCCCTAGAAAATGTTTAATGGGGTTGGTCTTTGCTGCTAATTTTTCCCCTTTGTCTTACTTAAACAGAAGATGAGAACCTCTGTGCTATTAGGTGCAATAAAAGAAATGTCTTGTATACCTAAAACAGGCCAATTAGTCAAATACTAAATTCAGAAGGTTGCTGAGCCAAGGTTGTTCTGTTACAGCATGTACCACAAAGAACTGCTTGCTGTTGGGTTGGGCAGCTCTCTGAACCACAAGCCATTTGAGCTTTAAATTGGTCTCATGTTTTCTGTCCAAGCTCTTTGCATGTGAATGTGTTTGCTTACATTGGTGTAACTCGAAGTCTGTATTTTACTTTGATATCAACTGATGGACAGTATTTGAAAGGAGGGGAGGGGCCTTGTTCATGTATTAAACAGTTTTCTGTGTATTGCAGAGCCTCTTGTTTTGCAGTCTCCAGCGACTCGGAAGGCGGGTTGCAGGACTTTGGGAAGCAAGCGTATCAGCTGCTGTCTGCAGTGAGTGCCCTGGAAGAGAAGTGTGGAACTAGACTGCCCATCCTGTTTCTCAGAGGCTCTGTAAGTGATAGCAAAAATCCTTGCATGTGTTCTGTTACAGAGTCCCTCTTTACTGATAGACCAAACAATACACTGATATATGTACACATAGATGTGTGTGCACACGTGTCTGGTCAGTACCTCTCTGAATGAGGCTGTAGCCATGGTTTATGCTCTCATCCTAGAGCTGCTGTAAGTGTGGTCACTGTACTGGGGATTGTGTAAACCTGAATAAAATACTTGGTTTGACTTTTCTGGGAAGGTATTGTGTGGAACTATGTTCTTAAGGGGCTGCTGCTTATTTCTTTGGGCTTTAGTTTACTGGTTATATTGGAAACTTTTCTTCAACAAGGACTGGAGAGGTCTGACTGATTGTTCCCCTAATTTCAGCACTCCCAGCGCTTGCCAGACAGGTACCGCAGACACCCTCTCTTTGGCAGCGGGAAAGACTGGTCAGAGAACTGGTGGAAGTCACTCTGCCAGCAGCTGATAATGGAAGGGTTCCTCAAAGAAGTCTCTGGGCGTTATAAGTTTGCAACCACCTGCGTGCTTACCCAGAAGGTACTGCCTGCTGTGGAACTACCATCACAGGTTTCTGAGTAATCTGTAGCTAAACCATACGGCTTGTTTCTTGCAGGGTAGAAATTGGCTGGTAAAAGCTGGATCTGCCTCAAACCCAAGTCTCCTGTTACAGTCCAGCGAAGACCTTAATCTGCAGAAACCTTCTGGAAGGTACTTATACTACATGGGTTCTCTGAGGCTTTTTTATTTTATGAACATCCAGTCATCAGTTTCTGCAGCCTGCTCCTGGAGATGGCTAGGTCAGGCAGAAGACTGCTGCACTTGGTTTTTCTAGCTAAAACTTTCCCTTAAGCTGTACCATAATAGGCAAAAAGTCAGTGGGAGTGCTTGGATAAACACCTCTATTGAGAGCTGCTATGGAAGGTGATGTGTTTTCTAGTGCTCCTGAGAGTGCAGGGCTCACAGATTAAATCCAAGTGCCTTGCTGCTGGGGCCTTCCTTGGAGCGAAACAGATGGGAGGTGGAACTGGAAAGGTTAGTGGGGGAATGCAGTTGGAAAAACTACCAAAGCTAGTCAAAAGGTGTGTCTTCATCTGTGATTCTGGGTAGCTCAGAATCTTGTTGTGGCAGCACATCCTTGTGGAGAAAGCAGTCAGCTGTAGACAAGAAAGGGTTCAGGAAAATCCAAGACTACGTGATGATACTTGAAAATGGAGCAGCCAACAGCTTGTCCCTATTGTGCACTTCACCTGTTTTTCCCATAAAGTTTAAGCTGAGAATGAAACAGATTGCACACAGATGTGTAACAGTTTGTCTGTCTTGGTTTATTTCCTATTGAAAGTGTTGGGGAGTGCATCTGCAGGACTGGGGTGTTTTTTCAGTGGTGATGGGTTAATTGCCACCGGAGTACGTGGTTCCCAGAAAATGGCACGTGAAGTTTTGCTGGTCATCTTAAGCTTCTGGTTACATTTAAGGAGACTGTTGTACTGGTCTCCAGAAACACTAATTATGACAGACCCTTTTAAGTGAAAGATAATGAACTCCAGGTTGCAGAGGCTTAGCTGTGACAAGAAATGGTATTAGAACCCTTCAGTTCTAACCCTTCAGTGCTGGCCTGTTCTAGTGTCTAGATTGCCTTAGCGTGGCTAAAAAATAAGTTAATTGGATAATGACAAAGTACAAACTTGCTTTTGCTTTGGAATATTCTATCAGTGTAGCTCGTTCAGCTGCTGTCTACAGGTCTTCTAGAAATAATAGAAAAAGCATACTATTAAAGAGTAAGGAACACCAAAAGCTGCATGCTTAGTGCACACCAGAAAGCTGGCACTTGATTGTTTTTCCCCACTAATTGGCTCTTGAAAATTGCAGCTTTTTCAAGCATTGTCAGAGGAATTCCATTTTTGTCACCCAAATCCGTTTCTTCCATAAGAAAAGGTTCTTCTCCTTGTTAGTTTCAGCATTAACAGCCTTTGAGGTCCTCAGTGGTTTTTCATGAAGAATGATGATTCGAGTAATATTGACAAAGAAAATCAATTGTGACTTTAGATTTGCCCAAGAGATCCCTGTACCAAGTTCAAATCAGTTGGCTTAGCAGAACGTTGGTTTTAACTCTTTAGATGGCAGTGTCACTGCACAAATGACTTGGTCTGCTTTCATTAAGATCCAATTCATTTTATTACAGCAGCAGACCTGTACCTACGTTGTCAAGACAGCGCTCCCCAGGCACGAAAGGAGGAATGCAGTCACCAGGCAAGCAGGTCTGAGTACAACTCGCCTTCCTTTCCTTGTGCTCTGTCCTTCTTGGTATTAAAGGAACCTTGCAAGTGTATCATGGTGTCAGAAATTAAGTTTGCTGCTAATAGCAACTGGTAAATCAGCATTTTTGTCCTTTTCTTATAGATGTCTCTGTATGAAATGTTTTCATATGACAGGAAAGTAGAAACTCCACCAAGAAGCAATGTGTTTAGCAGGTACAGTATTCTGAATCAGAATTACCAAGTTTTGCCTCTGTTAGTAGGGATTCTGTGTGTAAGATTATCCTTAAAACCAGCCTTCTGCTTTGTGAAGTGACCATAAAAATTATGAATATATTTCAAAAATAATAAGACAAGCTCTTAAAACTTGCTGTTCACTGCAATATGTTTCAAAACATTGAACTATTATGAGGTTTAATGGGCTTTGGAATTTGGCAAGTTGTCTTCAGTTTCAGTGTCCTTGTAATATGTCACAGGCTAAAGCAAGCTTCATTAACTGAAGTGCAAACTTTCTCACTGTTATTAATTGAAATTTGATAGAAAACCAGCAAATGTGTACAAAGCAAAGCAACAACTGGTTTGTATTGGATACTTTTACTGGGTCCACATTTTTTACTCTGTGGTGGCTGAAACTGTACTGGATTATAACTTAGAATGATTTAAAAGAAGAAATGGAGAATAGCTGTTTTGAAACAGCTTGCAAATACAAATCAGGCAAATAAGTGACCAAGTGGTGACTGGCTCTTCAAGTGGAAACAAGGGAATGTGTGCCTTGTGCAGGGGCTGTAAGTGAACAGGTGGGGCTCTGCGTTTCTTGAAGTGTCTGGAGAAGATGGAGATCAAGTTGAGGCTCCCTGAGTTGAAAAGAAACAAAACAAGCTTTTGCAGAAAGCACACAAAGGAATTGGTTTCCCTGGGTGCTGTGGTGCTTCAGATTAAACCCACCTTGCATCTCTGAGTAGTCAGATGCCTCCTTCAGGCAAGCAGCCTCGTGCTGGCAGGTAACAGGAAAATAGGATGTGTCACTTAAGCTGAGTTACTGCTACTGTAGCTGTGTGTAGATAAATCATTTTAGGGACAGCTACCATCCAAAGTAAGTGTTAGTTCACACTTTGCTTCAGAAAGGACACTCTTGCTCCAGCTTGTCTGCTAACAGATATTGCAGTGTAATCAGAGCAGTCTAATTAGGGGTGGATATCCCTAATATCCAGTCTCTGGACTGGTAGCTGTGGTGCTGCTCTTCAGGCAGACATGCCCAGTGGTAACATCAGCTAATTCTGCTCACAGCACACAGCTGTGTCCTTGTCACTGATGCTTCTGAAGTTATTAGCTCTTTTAGCCCAGGATTAATATTATCAGCTGTGGGGAAATTTGTAAGTTGTTTCTTGTGGGATGCTGTCAGAATAATGTCACTAATGGATAAGTGCTTGTAAGAACATCCTTGGTTAACAGCATGGGAATCCAGCAGCTGACAGGGCTGTTGGTGTGTGTTGGTTTTACCTTGTTGATTCTCCACAAAACTGCAATTTCATCTGCTTGAGCTTTGGACAGTAAAGGGCTGTAGGTTTCTGAGTGACAGGACCAAACAGAGGAATCCTGTTACACAAGGAATACTGCTGACTCTCCCTGACCAGCTCAAGTCCTAGATGAGTGCAGTGCTAGTGCCAGGTGTCAGACCATGGTCTGATGGTGCTGTTGGAGAGCAGACAATCAGTTGGGCTGCTGTTCTCCCACAGCCTTGTGGAAAGTTACTGTATAGATTGATCTAACACAGGGCTTGTTTTGATTTTTTTGATTTTAATTTTTTTGTTAGTGTTGCAGAGCACTCAAAGGTAAAATCTTCTCCTTTGAAGCCCCCAGAACCTGTTGTTTCGTCTCCAGAACAAGAACTAGAGGTAAGTTATTGGAGGACAGAAGGTACCTGTGAGTGGCAGTCAGCCTGCAGATCACAGTCCTCCTGTGTTGGAGCAGCTGGCTCGGGCAGCTCTTGAGATTACAAAGATGTTTTGAATAGATGATTCTAAATCTTGAGGAGGGTTTGAATGTGTGAAGATGGATTAATGGGCTGCTGGTTTTTGTGTAGTAGTGGAAAGATGAGGGAAGTTAAAATTTTTATCTCATTAGTTAAACTGATGTGAGTGATCTAGAGCTGCTTTGAGAATTTGGCTCTCTTCTTCCCAGACTGCTCTGTATGGCAAGTTACTGACTGCTAGACAGAAGGTAGCTAATGAGAAGGCAATTCCTCCAGCTGTCTTGGCAACCAACAAGATCCTGGTGGAGATGGCCCGAGTAAGGTAAGGCCAGCATGTATGCACGTTGTACCAACCAAGAAGGGTGCAAGCCAAGTCACAAATGCCCTTTCAGCTTGTGCTGGGAGAGTGCCTCCCTGGTAGAGGAGCAGCTCTTTTCCCAAGGATCTTGGTTTGCTCTAGTACCCTTGCAGACCAGTGACTGATGTAAGTTACAAGTTACTGGTATCAAACTTGCTTCTTCGTTGCTAGTTATCATGGAAAAAAAACCCCAAAACAACCCAACCCAAATGACTCTTGTGCCTGTCTTTGTATGACAGGTCAACCAAACCTCCTGCTAGGCTGACCTGTCAGAGGAGGAAGGTGTGTTTCCTACTAATTTTTACCTTTCTATCTGCTTCTCTGTTGTGTTGTAAACATTTTGGTATGCCCTTGTCCTGGTAACAGCTACAGATCAGCTGTCCCTTACCTTGCGTGGGTAGCTCTGTAGTGTAAAGAAATAAGCACAACTTATTGCTGGTCTCAGCTACTCAAAGGAGGGGAGAATAGTTCTTTTTTTTTTTCTTGTTGTATGAGAGAGTATTGTGGGGCAGCTCAATTGCTTAATGCCTTTCAGTTGCTGGGGAAGGCACTTCAGATGTGTTACCCATAATGCTTTTGCAGTGTGTATGTTTCTAGTCCATGAATGAGCTCTGGGCTTCTGTGCTCTTGAGAGATAAAAGCAAGTAAAGATGTAGGTGGTAAAATAAATCCAAAGTATGAAGCAGCAAACTTGGAAGTTTTTCCTGTGGTCATGCTTCATGATGCAGAAGCACAAACAGTGAACTTAATTAGTTGCTGAGACAATGAGGGTGCAGTAATAACACCTGAAAGTTTTGACTAACAGATCTGTAGTCCAAGTGTGTGTCATTCACAGAGACTTCATGTTTCAAAGGCTTGATGTTTCAAAGCACTGGCATAGAACATTTATGTGGCTCTTACTCTTCACCCTAAACCAGGCCTACGGATGTTGAGAGTGTGAAGAGAATTGATGGTGTGTCTGAAGCAAAATCCACCCTCTTGGTCCCTCTCCTGGCTGAAATTAAGGATTTCTGCCAAGTGAATGGGTTGCAGGTATGACTTAATAAAGTGTTATCTACTTGGCAAAAGCCTTAAAGGCATATTTGGTCTGGAGCTGTTGGATTTCTCCTTCAGAGTTGATCTCTGTCACAGCTATTCCATCTAAGCATGGCAGTGAAACTTCCTAGCCTTGCATACAAATAGGCTTTCCAAGTCTGAATGTGCTAGTTGGTGATGACATTGTGACCTGGCTGATGTTCCAGACTGGTATGGTCATCTTGAAAGGATTAGAGGAACTATGAAGCAATTTTGCTTTGGGGATATTAATTTCTGTGTAAATCTACAGTTAAAGGGACTTCTCTAATCTGGAAAGCAGGTAGAACAGCAGTACTACTTATGTAATGCTTGAGAAGACTCTGGAGTTGTCTTCTCCTTCACAGAGAGCTATTATGAACTGGGAAAGGGGACCAAAGGCATTCCTGGGTTTTGTTCTATTGGGGTTTTTTATTTTTTTCACAAGAAATCTATGTAGAGTGAAGATGGAAATAAATGTAAGAATTTCCCCTACTGAGCAGCAGATTGAATACCAGAGTTGGCTTGGGTGGAATAGTTGTACACGTAATGAGCAACAGCTAAAGTGAGTTGACCTGGTCACTGGTTTTGTGGCTGCTTTGGGATTTTTGGCAAGTTCCTTGGACAACCCCAGTCTTGTTTAATTAAGATGATAGCAAGTGGGTGTCCATCTGTATTCCCTCTTTGCTTCGTGTCTTTGTTTTATTTTGTTTTTTGGTTTGGTTTTGGGGGTTTTTTGAGGTTTTCTTTTTGAACATTGACCTTTTGGGCTCAAAACCAACCTTGGTGGAGTTGAATGACTCCATTTATGTTAATCTTTCAGGTAAATGCAGATAAGGGGAGGGTGATCCCTTGGCTGTCACTGGGGTATATTTCTTCTGAATCTTCTTAATCTCATTTAGATGAACGTGTTCCCCACATCTGGACCTAAGCATCAGAAAGAAGCATCTCCCTGCAAGCCTGCTAGAGCCCTTTCTCCCTCAGAGCATGTCACATATGTCCTGTTTCAGGAGAAAAATCTCTCTGTGGTAAGCTCTGCCCTGCAGAGGTCCCTTCCTTTCTGAAAACCAGCAGTAGGCAAGGTCTTTAAATCCTCTGCCCAGTGCTGGGGCAGGGTTGCTTTCAAACACAGAGGCAGTGTCTGTCCTGGCAAATGGGGGCTCAGTGAACTCCTATTTCTGTGGACCTGGAAAAGTGTCAGAAACAGGGCTGGCTGTGGGGTGGGGTACAGGGAGGTCCAGGACAGCTCCCTGCTTGTTCCAGTGCACACACAGATCAGTGGGGCACTGGGCAGGACTCTTGCTACTGGCATGTTCTGGTGTATTTGTGCTGTGTGCTCATCTATTGCAGGTGTTGGCTCTGCCTGTTCCTTGCAGTAGTGAGGGCATGTAGGAGAAACTTCCTGATCCAGTAGCCTGCTGGAAGGGCCACCAGGCATGGTGCTGTATACAGGCATATCCTTAATATCATTAATGATAATCATTGGGATAAGTTTTGCCAACCCTGTTCTTGGTTTGGATAGCAGATCCCCATTCCTCTGCCTGTGCTGTCTCCATGCACAGGCCAGACTCAAGGGAAGATCCAGGGTAAAACTACAGTCTAAGTGCCAAGTATTAGCATGGCTTTCTAGTTTAGGCTTTGGAAACCTGTGCTTCTTGTTAGGACAAAAGTTGAGGACAAGTTACCTGTCACATCTAAGTTGTTGAAGTGCTACAGGGTGTGGGGCTAATGATGCCACGAGCCCTGTGCCAGTGAGGCTCGTGAGCTGCTTTGCTATAGTGCTAGTCATGTCTTTTTAATTGTGCAGTAGGAAACTGGAGTTGCTTTGAGTTTTGCTTTTTCTTACAAGAGTGCAAGTAAAAGTTTTTAGATAATCCTTAATTTAGAAGTGTACTTAAAGCCTTAATTAACAAGAAGCAGTTGTGCAGTTATGAATGGATAACTTGATGCTCTCTGTCCACTAATCCTGATGATGACATGCACAGGATGTGTGTCTGGGGAGAAATCAGTATTAGAAGCTGGAAACATCTTGAGGAGGACAAGTCACCAGTTTGAAATCTGTCACTGAAAAGTTTAGGTAGTTGAAGGTTGAGATGTTTCTCTTCAAGGCAAATGTTTGAAGAGAAGAAGTCATCTAATATGTGAAATTGAGGGGGAATTTCTTTTGGTGCTGTTATCCATGTTCTGCACAGATGTTATGGGGGTCAAAGGGGCAGCTGGAAGGTTGGGTGCATCACAGCTACTTAGCAGGAGATGTCTGAGGCTTTGACACAGATCTTGTCAAGTAGGAGCTGGGTTGTTACTCCGAACTGTGAGGTGAAAGCATCTGTTTGCTTTGTGGTGGAAGCTGCTGGGATTCAGCTGCCACAGGGTTGAAAGGGAGTGGTAGGGAGTTGAGACACAAGGCATGTGAGCTATGAAGAGGCTGTAGGGAACCTTTGAGGTGGCTGCACAGCACCCCTCCTGGGTAGAACCTTCTCTTCGTCTGAAGTAAGTTCAAGCAGAGATGTTGCACTCCAGCTGCGAAGTAGCAGCTTCAAGATCAAGTTATTTACAAGCTGGAAAAGAAATGAGATAAATATATAGAGTAATGAAGTGTTTTGGGGAGCTTTGCACTGCTGTGTGCCAGTATCCCATGATGGCTTTTTGGGAATGGGAGATGGCCAGGTTTTGAACTTTTAAGTTGTATTTCCGGCACTTCTGCCATCTCAATTCCTTCTGCCTTTGTTTCCCCAGAGGACAATCAGTGAGAGCAGATCTCTGTTGCTTTCTGAGGTTGGCACCCACCTGTTCCAGGCAATGCAAGCTGGCTACCCTGTCGATTTGGAGCGAGCAGGCCTGACTCCTGAAGTTCAGCAGATCATTGCTGATGTCATCCGTAATCCTCCCATTGACTCGGGTAAGCACCGCAGCCCTGCTCTGAAACTGCTTGAGGCAGTGCCATGCAGGGGAAATGAATGAGAAACTGACAGCTCTGCTGCTGCTGAAGGTAGAGCCTGTAACTTCTGGAAGCCACTCGTGGCTGTGGCAAGGCAGAGCATGGCAATGCCAGGGTCAATGATGTCCTTTCAAGGTTGTGTTGTAAAAATAAGGCAATTGTGATTGATGAGAGAGCAAAGGAGGGTAGCTCTTGGTGAATCCTTTCACTCAGTTGTATCACTGCTGAAAAGATTCAGGCATCCTTCTTAAATATCTAGCTCAAGTGTGTTTGGAAAGAACATCAGTGAGACAAAGTCTTCCTGAAAGTACTGGCATCTACAGGAAATAAGCTGAATAAAAGCTGTAGCATTTCCCCAGTGCAACTTCTCTGCAAGGTATTTGTTTATGGTGAGAAGATGGAGAGGTGCAGAAGAAGCAGTTCCTCCTCCTAACACTCTTGTCTGGTGCCATGGGCTAGTTCAGAGGCTGAAGACAACCATATACTGGCTTGTGACTCTGAGGCTGAGTGACCTCAAGATCAAGTCTTGCCCTAGTAGTTCAGTTGCTTAGGTTGGCAGTTTACTGACTTGCTGGCGGTGTTATTCTTGTCCTGTTGCTGATTAATGCATCTTTTTAGCAGCAGTTAGAGGCTCAACTGGACTCTGCTGACTTAAATTTAGTGCCTTGCTGGGATGGAGAGCTAGCATGGCAGGAAAGCAGAGAGGCTTTTCAGCTGAGCTAATATAGGCTTCCTCTCAGGAGAAAAGGGTTGACAGGACATGCAAGATAGAGGCAGCAATTCTGGTGTGTTAATCTACATTTGAAGACATTAAGTTGTGAGCACAAATGAGATGAGTATTTATCCCATAAGCTCATGATTGGTTTTCTTACAAGTCAAACCCACACACTATTTCATTTTTCTGTCTTTCCCATTCCATAACCTGTTCTGTGCTTTAATGAGGGACAACTGGTGTGTTTAACAACATGAGAAAACTGAATAAGGGGTAAGAGGATTAAAAAGTAA
This sequence comes from Caprimulgus europaeus, assembly GCA_907165065.1. Next base: position 83,219,707 of record OU015526.1, read on the forward strand.
TTTATTTTTTTTTCCAAGACACCACCAAGATTGAAGCAATTAGAAAACTTGTTCCTGCAAACATTGAGCTGTACCTCATCAGGATGACTATTGCCTTACTGGAGAAAGAGGACAGAAATAAGGCTCGGGATGGCTCAGGTGTCAGAAGGGTGTTGGTGTGGTCAGAAGGGCAGCAGGACAAAACAGGAGACAAAGAAGCAAGCAGGGAGGATGCCTCACGGAGTACAACAAAGGTTAGTAAAGAAGGTGTAAAACTGGTGTTGTGACAAGAATGTTTCCTCTCTGCAGGAGCAGGCCAACAGCTCAGTTAGGCTGTTCCTGTTTCCAGCAATGCTTAGTGTCTAATCTTCATGACTCATTTTTCACTCAGCCTTGAGGAGGATTGCCTCGCTGTCCTCCAAGAGCAATGCTCAGAGCAGAACCAGAAGGCTCCCCTTGCAAAGTCTCAGCCTAGGAAGAGGGCTGCCCCTGTGCAGCCTAGCTGTGATCTTATACACACATCACCTGAGTTGATCTGTTCCCACGTGGGACTGTCAGCTGCTCCTCTACTGTGCTGTCCTGGACATGCAGCCCAGGAAGACCAGGCACATGATGGTCCAACACTGTAAACAGTTCTAACTGCAGCTTAATAGCAGCCTCAGAGGAGGCATGGTTGCTTTCTGCTGTTGTCCAGCCTTTCCCTGTGTGTCCCTTGTAACATCCCAGGTTTACAGCAGCTGAGGCAGTGGAGGAAGAAGCTGGAATTCTAAGTTCTCCCCAGCCTGACAAACCTTTGTAAGATGGATCCTTTGTGGTCATAAATGCCCTGCCTTGCTTCTGTGCATTGGTACCTGATCACCCGCCTGATGTGGGAGAAAGGATCCTCTGCACAGTAGCAGAAAGCTCTGAGAGAGCAGAGAAGCTGAGTGTGAGGATGCCAGGGGCAATGCCTGCCAGAAATGTCTCCCAGTCTTTGGTGGGTTCCTCCATTGCTGGAAGTGACTAGGCATAGAGTGATAACAAGGCAAGTGTCATAACTGTGACTCACTGGGGAGAAATCTTGGGCAATAAGGAGCTCTTTGTTGCTGTTTGAGGAAAGCCAGGCTAGTTTACAGGGCCCTTGGCTGGCCTCTCTGAGTCTCCAAGTCCTAGGTCAGAACACAGTACAAAAGTCAGCCTGGCACTGACTGGCTCCTGGTGGGAATGGTGCAAGTTCCACACTCTCAATCCTTCTGCTGTCTGTGCTAGGATTTCATGTTCCCTGTAAGGTTTGGGCTTGACTTCCTGAACTCTGGCTCAAATGGTTTTTCAGTCCTGGCCATTTTGCCAAATGGATTGGTTCTTGTATCCCTGAATGCAGTTTTGTTTCTACACTGTCTGTGTCTGAGCCTTTTCCCTGAACTTAACCCCTTGGCAGTCCAATTGCATGAGCTCTAGTTACACTTGTCTCTGCTATCTGCTAGGGCTAATGACAGGAATGATGTGCTGTTAGAAATCCAATTAATATTACACCAATGAGTAGACTGCTAATCCAAATAGTCTTTATTTACTTCTCCTTCAGAAGATATCCTGGTTCCAATAGTTCCCTGTAGCAAACAGCTTTTAAATCTGCTAATGGATGTTCTTGGATTTCAGCAACCTTACATTACTGCTGCTCTTTCAGGGTAATTTGATCAATCCGACACTGAAGGAAGGAGCAGAGAAAACCCATCTGCAAGTGGTGCCTCTGGCTTCGGTAAACAGATGTTCTTCATGTAATAAAGCATGTGGCAGACTTGACACTAGCAATGCTCTCAGTAACAGAGATGTGTAATTGATCCAAAACTCTCAGCTTGGCTGTTCCAACCTCTGGCCAGCAGGCATTATACAACATTAGAAGTTAATGCTTGTGGACCTACTATGCCACTTAAAACTGATACTTTTTGCTGCAAAAACACCTTTGAAAACACAGCACTTGTGACTCAGATGCAAGTATTTCAAGTTCTTGGAGCCATGGGCATGCAGGAACTACTCTTCTCCACTACAAGAAAAAAAATCATAGAATCACAGAATGGTTTTAGCTGGAAGGGACCATAAAGATCATCCAGTTCCAACCCCGCTGCCACCAGCAGGGACACCTTCCACTAGAGGCTGAGTAGGAACACTGGGACGCTGAGTGGCAATGCCAGGGCACGAGCAGTTCCCTTGCACTTGAAATGGATCCATTTCACTTGTTCAATTTTTACTGGGGTGAAATGGATGAGAAAGAGCTAGTGATCTCATTAAACAGAGGTGTTGGGACTCTGTTTCAAATCACAGACTGGGTTCCAAAAAAACCCCAAACCAAGCAAACAAAAAACCCCTGCAAAACACAGCCTTTGCACTGCATCTGTCTTGGTATAGTGGAGCTTGCATGGCGTGGCATGTGTAACAGCCTGCCTTCCTCCTGTTGCATGACAGGCTCTGCGGAGCCAGGACCGTGGCCAGCCTGGTGGCAGTGGCCCCCCGAAGCCCAGCAGCCTGGCCTCCTGGAACCAGCCTGCCCTCAGTCCTGACGAGGAGGAGCTCTTCGCTGACTCTCAGCCCAAGGTGAGGCTGCCTGTAGCTCTCTGCCAGGGCAGAGCCCAAGCCTGATGGTTCACTAAACCAAAATCCCTGGTTCTGCCGTGAACCTGCAGTGTCAGCTCCTCCTCTTGGTGTCCTTGATGTCAGGGTGCTGCCTCATTGTTCTTGCTCTGCCCACTGTTACTGGTCTCCCAGCATCAGCCTGCTGCAGGAACTTGTTTCCCCAGAACATCCTGTCAGCCAGCTCCTGGCAGATGCTCCAGCACTTGAAGAGGGTGGTGGGCTCCCTGTTCTCCTCCAGGTTGTGTGAGCCTGTATGCTCATGGCAGTGAGGGGTTTTGCTATAAACACAGGCTGCAGGAGCCATACTTGAGTGTGATTTCCTAAAGGGAGCTTGTGTGGCTCTGACCAGCACTGCTTGCTGCACAACCTGTGTCTGTTGGAAGAGGGATCTTGATGTGAGTGTGAAACATGATGCAGATGAATCCTTATCCATGCTCCAGTCGGTGCTGGGTAGGGGTAACTCCTCCATAGCACAGCAGAGGTGTTATGAAGCACTAAACACGTTGTAATGTTCATGTTAACTCTGAGGGCTGGTGATGGCTTTGGGGAGCTTCCAGAACATTGGTTCCAAGCCAAGCCCTGTTGTGGTGACCCAGGAACAAAGCGGGAGCAGTGCCCTGGTCTCTGAACCCATGTTCTTTCACAGGCCTTTTCTCCATGGTTGTGACAGTGGGGCTTGGTTGGTTTCTTTACAGTTACTTTTTTGGTTCTTGTTTTATTTGTTAGGGGCTGGTGCTTTTTTACAGTTTTTAGACTTTTTTTTTTTGGGTGATTCCCTGCTAATTTTTCCAAGCTTGGGTTATTGCCACTACTTGAGCTTGATGAGTTAGTCTATTACTTGAGGAAAGTGATGCATATAAAGGAGAGAGAAGCCTTCGTCCTGTTTGGGGTGGAGCTGTGTCTGTAAATGCTTCTCGCACCTCGTACTTGTTTTATTTTTCTCTTTCCAGAGCTCACATCCCCCCTCTAAGAGGAAGGTGCCAGAATGGTTTGGAACATCAGCAGTGCCAGTTCTACCTCTAACCCAGACCAAGAAATCCAAAGCAGAAACCAGAAAAGGCATTTTCAGTTAAATCTAGGAAAAAAAAACATTTATTTTTTTTACATCCTCTTCCCCTGGCAAGAGCACTCGCTGTGCAGAGGCCTCCTCCCCTTCCTCGCATGAGGGAAGAAGGGCTCGCTGCCGGCTCTCCTTTTACGCTTTTCACTGTGTGAAATTTGTTATTATTAAAATAAAATAAACCCATCTCCGCCTTTCAGAGTTACAGCGGGAAGGGGCCCCGCGCGTCGCCATGGCAACGGCGCGCCCACTTCCGGCGTCGGGCGGTGAGCGTGGCGCGGGGGCTGCCGGGAGGGCGGCACCGACCAATAGCAGGCGCCCGTACTGGGCATGCGGCTGGCGCTGGGGCGCGCGGCTGAGGCGGCGCGCGGGGCGGCTGAGGGTGAGGAGGGCGGGGGTGAGGGGTGGGGGCGCCCCGCGGACCCGGTGCTCACGGAGCGGCCCCCGTGCCCCAGCCCGCCCGCCGGGCCCGGGGCAGGCGCGGCGGACGAAGCGCGGAGCTCTCCGGCCTCCCCAGGCCCCTGCCCGCCCTCGTCGCTTCGCTTTCCCCCGCTGTGTGAGCGCGGCGGCGCGGGCGGGCCCGCTCCCGGGCGGCGGTTCCCCTGCGGCCCAAGTTCCCCCTCGTGTCGCTGTGTTCAGCGTTACCGTCGGGTGCGTCCGGGCCGTGCTGGGGCTGGGCTGCGCGCTCAGCCCTCGGGCTGTGCCGAGCGGCCGCGGTGTGTTCGGACGCTCCAGCTGCCCAGACTGGCGGCTTCGTAAAGTTGGTGCGGAGGAAGGGAAGGGTCCAGACGGGCAACAGCTTCATAAACTGAGACCTCTGCTCCTAAGCACCCTACTGACTCTAACAGCTCTTTTTTGCCTTATTCCTCCTATTTTTTGTTACAGAGTTATGGATCCAAGCTTACTGAGAGAGCGAGAGCTATTCAAAAAACGTGCCCTCTCCACACCTGCGGTAGAGAAACGTCCAGCGCCATCTTCTGACTCCTCCTCTTCAAAAAAGAAGAAAGCAAAGGTTGAACAAAGTGGCTCTTCAAGCTCAAAACAAAACACAGGTTGGTCAGAGTTGCCTGCTCAGCAACTGCTGGGTATTTTCCAGGATCTGCTTCTAAGCTATGGTTCATAAATCAGTTTATCTGTGAATTTTCTTAGCGGGGGTAGTCATTCTTTCTCTTAAACTGTTGCTTTTTGTTAAGAAATTCACTTGTGTAATGGGGAAAAATGCTTTTGCTATTGTGTATACCTGTCAGGCCTCATCCTGCGACGTGTTTGCTGTTCCTCAGTTGGAGGAGTCACTGCTGCTGAAATATTACTTCCTATGAAGCTGAGCTGTAGTTTGTGCGCCTCTGTGCTGGCCAGGCCCACAGGACGAGCAGTAACAGTGGTCTTGTTCTTTTGCTCCTCTGTTTTTCTGGCAAGAAAGCACCTAAAACTTAATTTTCTTAACTGTAAGTCATTATTTATCTACTTGTGAGATGAATTTAATAAAGTTATCAGCCAGCTGTTTTAAAACCAGTCAAAGGAGGGCAGATTTCTATCGGTCCCTTGGCCACACTCCTCTCCAGATACAACACAATTCTGTGTGGAGTATCCTGAACTGCATATGCTGAGTGAGAGCTGGGGAGGAGGGCTGGGGAGGCAGGGACAGGGCACACAGCTCTGAGTCTGACCTGGAGGCTTGGAGTGGATTTGTGGCCAAGCAGCAGTTTTTTCCTGTGATGCTGTGGGCTGGGTGTTTCTTGAGTTGCTTTTGCAGGTGTCAGGTGATTTGCTTTCACAGGTAGGACTGTGTGGCCCTGAGGACATGCGCTCTGTCTTTTAGGCTGCTGGATTCATTCTGGGTGGTATCAGAAAGGTTTTGGGCTTTCTCTAACGCTTTCATGCACAGTGAGCTCAGCCTCCTTGCTTTTGCTCCTGGAGAGTGTTTGCTACCTGGGGCAGAAGCAGTGAGGATGGAGGGGAATAAGGGAGAGCGAGGGGAGCAGCTTCCTCCCTCTCGCAGCTGGCTCAGAACAGGGTCCCGGCTGGCACGGGACTGAGCGGCTTGAGCAGCCACAGGCAGCGCTGGGTGCCCTGCCATGCTGCAGAGTCAAGGTCCTCGGCCTCAAAACCCACTCTGTGTTTGAAACACCAGGTTGTGAGGTGCCTGTCAGGACATTGGTATGTCAGAGGTGGGTGCAGTAAAAACCTGATGTTGGGGAATTCCTTCTTTCCCTGAAGAGATGAGAATTAAGGTGATCAGTCCTAGTTTTGCTGTGCAGTGACCACAGAGACGGTGAGTAACGTCGCCATGATGAAGTGTCAGCGCTGGTAGCCCCTGGGTGTGTAGTGTGTGCAGGTTCTGCATCGCTCTGTGGTTCTGGGGCTCAGAGAACCTGCCTGGGTCACTTCTCTGGGGAGGAGAGGCACTGAGATGGTGCTGACACTCAAATGACTGCACAGCTAACCTGGCCTGCGTGTGAACGTGTGGTGTGAGTTCTCTAGCGAGAGCAGTTGTTACTGTAGTTACTTAAAATCATTATTCCAGCAAGTTATTTGGAAAAAGAAACCAGAACTGCCTTGTGCACTCAGTTCAGAGTGGTAACTGGGAAATAAAGGCAAGAGATGGTATCTGTTTATTTCTTTTTATTAATCAATAGTAAGTTGTGGCTGAGATCTTAAGAGCTTTGGTGATCTTAGCCAACAGTAATCCAGAGCTGAAGTCTCCCGGAGCTGCTTCCTGACTTAGTCTACATGTGGGGGAAAAAAAACCATCCTGAGGCTCTGGGGCTGTGCAAGGAGGGATCTTCATCTCCTGCTCCCTGGGCAGCCCCCAGCCCCCGTGATAAAATACACACCTGGAACGAGTCCCAGGGCTTTTTCCTTGCCTGTGCTTCTCAGGAAGGAATGAGAGGGCAGAGCCAGCGCGGCAGAGGCTCGCTGCGTTGCTGCCCGCACGCCGCCTCCTCGCCTGCAGCCACCGTGGGGGCTTGGTGGGAGCGCTGCAGGGGGAAGCAGTCCTGCTGGCTTTCAGGTGAGGGGCACAGGAGTTAGTTCAGTGTGTGCCAGTGGCTGCTCTGCTCTCTCCTGAGCAGGGCACTGCTCTCGGGGCTGATGCTGTCAGATGCAGCAGCAGGTGACGAGGCATCTCCCCAGTGTCCCTGATAGCAGAAGGCATTGCCGTCGCTGACATCTCCATCCTCAATGGTCCTGTACCTGGGGCATCCGCTTCCATTCCTTGTGCTTATAGTTTCATTTGTAGCTAAAAGCTTTCTCTGCAGGTGGGACCAGTACTGGTGAGACTTCACCAGGTGAATCTGAGATGGGTGCTTGCAGTGGTAGTTGTGTCCTCTTGTGATTGCAGAAGGGAGGGGGCTTCTCCAGGTGAATGGCTGGACTAGCTGTGCTGGTTGGTAGTGGCCTGGGTGTCTTGTAACTCCATCTCACTGACCAGGAAGAGTGCAAGTCAAATTAGCACGTCTTGGAGTGTGTCTGTATCTTCTGGAGCTCAGGCATACCCAACCTGTAAAGGGAGTTTGTGTGTTTAAAAAAGATCTGCATATGTAATTGTAGGTACTGGCCATCACACAAAGGTGTTTCTGGTACAGGTAGGCTGTGACATCAGTGTTGCAGTGTACCTGTCCATTTGGTCATTAGGTGGGGTTTGTTTCCCTAAGGACAGGAGTTTTGTTTGGGTTTTAGATAATTAAAATCCCTGTCCCCTGTGTAGCATTGGTTTGGTTTCTCCCTGGCCTGCTTCTCTCTGGGTTCAGGAGTGTGAAACACTTACCAGGCATTCCTGATGGCCATGCTGTTGGACACTGTTATTACAGGTGGAATTTGCACCTGTAAAGCTTTTATGGTTTTAGAAATGATAGATGCAAAGCAGCTGCAGAAGAAAAAAAACCTGGTGAGCTGAGAGGTGTGAGTGTTGGGTGTTGGATGTGATCTGAACTCTCTTGGATGCATCAGCAGGCTGGTGAAGCAAGCTGAGATTGTCTTGTGCAGAATGAAGCCACTTCTCAGTGCACATCTGTCCTGCTGACTCCAGAAGGCTCATCCTGGTGTGGCCTCCTTCGGGAAGCGTGCTGACACCTGGAAGCTGCCTGCAGGCTGGGTGAGATGGCTGTCAGCAGGCTGGGAGGTCTGTGGCCCCCTGCTTGTGTTCCTTGGCAAGAACTCGGTCAGTTCCAGTTCAATGTTGAAAAGTGAAGGTGGAGGTGATCTCTCCAGCATCTGACTCCCTGGAGCATTGTGGCTACCACAGAGCAGTTCTCTGGAACTGGGGAAGGGGAGGGAGAACGGGTCACATTTTGCCCCAGGAGGTTAGAAAAGGCCATTTTAGGGATAGGTTTCGTGTTGGCTCAGTGTTCCTCCCACCACCCCTTCCTCTGATCCTCAGAGACCCGGTATAAGAAGAGCTGACCAAGGCAAGAATGTGCACAAGCATCTCCTGTCTCCTGGGATCTCTTTCCTCACCCCTTGTGTGTCCCTCCTGTCCCTGTGTGGCTGACATCCGGGGGAGGACACTGCTGTGTCTCTGTGCTGCAGGTTGCTAAGAGTTTGTATAAACGTTTTCTCCAGTTAAGCAGCACAGTTTTATGCAGGTGAGGCAACGTTTGTTCATTCAGGCAGACAGAGATCTATGCTAATAACCCAATATAAACAACAGAAACTCATTTACAACCAAACATCTTCCCTTCCCCTGTAACGTTGCAGCAGATCACCCTTCTGCTGAGCACTCGGGAAGCCTTTGCCCAGTACTCAAGTTCACATCTGGAGATAAAATGGGGAGTGCTGCTGTTAAATGAGTCCAAAAGAGTGAGAGCATGTGCCTTGCTGATCTGTCAGGTGCGAGAGGCTTCGTTCAGGGTGTTCAACATTGGAGTGCTGCTGCTCAGCCCTTCTTACACCACCTCAGTCTCGTGCTTCCTGAAGCTGTTCATCATTGCTCGGACAGGGTTGGGCTCGTTCTCCAAGTCTTTCACTGTTTTATTTTTCACACAGCAGCAGCAGTCTAGCAGTTCATAGAGGAAGGCCAGCACCACCAGAGACACGACAGTGAAGATGAAGATAATGAGGATGATGAAGCAGGCAGTGTTCCAGTTGTCGTGGAAGGGGTAGATTTTCTGTACTTGGAAGCCCAGGTGCTGGGACACGGAGGTGGTTTCGTTCCAGTGAGTGGCGTTGAGGGTTGCCATTCTGCAAGAGTCCTCTTGGCGTGTTCACCAGCAGGGCTGTGGGGGCTGGAACAGAAAAACAAAGCTGTTGATGGCTCTGTTGGTCAAGAATGTGCTGTGGTTTTTATCCCAAACTGTCAGAACTGTTAAGCTGGGGCTGAGTGCTCACACTCCTGCAAACGTGGGTTGTCACCTGCTCCTGTTGGCTCACAGAAGCACCAGACTCCACATGTACAGCTCTGTGGTCTGTCTGGAACGTTTGTTCTGGTGGTGACTGCTCCAGGCACGCATCAGACGTGTAAGTTGGTCTGGAATGAGAGTGCTGCTTTATTTTGAGTCTCTGCAAGGAGAAAAAGGTTACAAAGAGAGCTTTCCAGGTGTGCAGTGGTTCCTACAGCCTGCCCATGGTTAGTCTGGAGGTTGGTGCTGGCGTGGTGTGAAAGCCCTCAGCTCGCTTGTCAGTGATGGAAGAGCAGGAGATCAGGTACCACCCTGCCACGCCTGAGTGATGAGAACTTACTATGTGGTAATGTCATCTGAGTTTGTTTGCTTGTTTGGGTTGTGTTTGGGCTTTTTTGGGGTTTTTTCCTTCCTGTTTGGGAAAGAGAAAGAAATCACTCTTTGAAAAAAAATGTGTAATTCATAACTATTTTTGGGAGGATTCTTCCAAAGAATGGAGCTGAACTTTTGGTTGTTCTAGTACAAAATAGCAATCCTGGTTCCCTAACACTGATTATTTAGAACTGCCTGTTAGCACAGACTTGTTAACCCTGCAAAACTTTTGGCCCCATAAGGCCAGATCTCCTGACATGTTCGTTCCCCTGCTCCTCCACTGGCGAGCAGGCGTCTGTGCTCGAGATCTCCCGCTGCTTCCTTCAGCTGCAGGAATGGCTCTGAGCACCTGGGGAAGCCTTGGCCTGTTTGTGGGGCCGTGGTCCTTAGGACAGGTCACAGGGAAAGCCCAACCCTTTCTGGGGAGTTGTGGTTTCTTATTTTCAACTGCATTCTGTGCTGGGCTGCTGGGAAAGGCACGGCATGGTTGGTCCAGGACTGTCTGTTTATACCCAGCAGAAGAACAGAGGGGTCTGTGGTGTGGGGCAGGGGTGAAACACGAAGCTGGCTACAGCCCATGGTGTTGCTGTCCAGATGTCCTGTTTTGGAGGGGCTGTTGCTCAAAGCTCTCTAAGTGAGCTGTGCCTTGGTACTTCCTGTGGTACATCTAGAGCAGAAGAGCAGTTTTGTCTGTCTCTGAATGGCTCTGTGAGTTGCAGATAAGCAGGCTGATGAGGTGTTTGTCAATAACACCGTGACAGTTACGCCTCTCTTCATTGCCCCTCGGATTTCCCTCTTTCCTTGGCTTTGCCTCCCAAAGTTGGGGGAACTTACAGAACTTTGGGTGTATAGTCTAATGTAAGAAAAAACATCAAAGCAGCCAAAGTAACTTCTGGTTCCTGCCGTAGCAGACTGTTGGATGCTGTAATAACCTCTGAATCCTGTGTAACTTGTGGTTACCTGCCCTAGCAGACTGTTGGACGCTGTAATAACCTCTGAATCCCACGGGCAGTGCAGAGCTGGGTGTGGGAGAAGGAGGTCAGGTGGGATCTCCACATTCCCTGGAGGACATAGCCAGGAGTTTTGGAGCCAGCCTGTGCCCCACTGTGCAGTGTCACTGCGTGCACCCGGCCAGGGGACAGCTCACAGAGTGTGCTTTGTCTGCTGGGCTGCCCCAGGAAACGTGGGGTTATGGAAGGGGAAGAGAGAGACGAGAGGGTAACTTCCTAGAAAGCTGGAGTCCTATTTCTGTGTCTCAGAAAAAGACTTTTTTGCTTGGAAGGTAAAGCAGAAAGTGGAAGCCTGACTATGTTTGTTAGAAAATGGTCCTGGCTACCCACATGCAGTTTAATTCCATTCAGTAATCAAACCCACAGAACGAGGGGGAAGCTGATGTTAATCTGTGCTCACAGGTAATGCTTTAGTGAACCTCGTGTATCCCAGAAATACATTGGTTCTGCCATCAACCTCTTCAGACAGTGAAAACTACAAAATGCCTGAGCAAATGGGAAGTGACAAAGGCAAAGGGTGGTGGTGTCGACTAAACCAGACTTCTTCAAGCAGTCTGAGCACTTGTCAGTGCTTTTGTGACATTATTTTTAAAAAAAACACAAGGATGTTGTGAAAACCAGGAGGATATGTGGCCAAACCAGCTCCTTGTTCAAACATGATACATTTTGTTCTGTATCCTCTGTCTGTAATGGATTTAAACTGAAAAGGAGCAGCTTTGCTGTTGGGAGGATACCTGACATGAGCATTTGATACAGGCATTTATCGGAGCAGTTGCAAGAGCTCAGTTTCCTCTGTTAAATCTGTAACTGAATGCTCAGATTCGTAACTGAATACACAGCATATGACTGAGATGGGGATGATTAATGAAGCAGGGTTGCTTGGGTTTTTTTTTTTTTGCCTTAAACAAAAGTTTACACAGCAAATCCAAGCTAAAAATGCTCCTGATTTGGGTTGGGTCCTGGCTTTGAAAACGTGGCTTGGTGTGGTCACGGTCTGGGAAGGAAACTCAGCTGCCATGTTTTGTGGGGCTACAAGTCAAGAGGGGCTTTGAAGGGGTGCTCTGAAGGCTTATTTGCAAATCAGAGGCAGGGGCTGGGGGGGGAAGGTGCTGCATAAAAGGATTTGGAGTCCCCTTTGAGGGGTTATTAAAACAGGCAGGATTTAAATGTGTGTTTGAAATGGCAAGCCAATGTTCTCGGCTGCCGGCCCCTTCCCACCCCACAGCCACCACCGGGGCAGCCGTGGGAGGTGAATTTAACACCAGTGCTGGAGCTGGTTCCTGCTTCTCAAGGAGGAGGAGGATGAGGCTGGGCAGATAAATACCAGATAGATTTGGATGAGGCTGGGCAGATAAATACCAGCTACTCGTTGCTGTAATTAGTGAAACACAGAACGGAAGTAGCCTTCAGAATTAACACAGCACTGATGAGGTTAGTGACTTCAAAAGCTATCAACAATGGTCTGTTTTCATGCAGCTTTACTGAATTTGTAATGGCACCATTTAAATTGGTATGGGAAGCCAGGCTGATTGGAATGCAATTCAGCTACCTATGTATCCAAAATGCAGTGAGGTAAATATTTAATTAATCAGCTGCTGTAGTACCTGTGTTAGGTTGTAATTTAAGAGTATCATTGTCTTTAGATGCTGCAGAGGAGCAGTTTTATTGGAAATCATATTCACAGAACAGGGGGCCATGACTGGCAAAAAAATCCTTGCAGTGCCGTGCCGAGGAAGTCGTGGTTGGGAAACCTGAATAGGGGTTTTGGGGTGATAGCCTGGAGAGATCTCAGGTGGGCTCTGCCCTGCCTGTTGCTGTGGTGTTGATGGCTGCTCCAGTATTGACAGGGATGGCAACATGCAGTGGGGTTTGCCTCGTGCCCTAACGTACCCCGCTTCTAGAAGAGATTTCCAGCAAACCCACGGACAGAGATCTCCCTGAGGCAGCTGAACTGGTACAGCTCAGGGAATACCACTGGTGAGACACATCTCTTAAATTTCAGGTTTAGCTGTCTTTGTTTGGAGGCAAATCCTTTCACTGCCATTTCTGTAAAAATATATAGAATCAACTGCACGGAGCAGGAGGCTGCAATAAACAAGTGGGCTCCCCAGCAGGCACGAAATCCATTTTGCTGACTGAGCCTCGGCTTGTGTGTTAGCTTCTCCATAAGATGGAGCAGTCAGCGATTCTCCATCAGTGCAGGCATGGTGAGAGGTGCCTGTCTGACAGTGCAAGACAAGCTCCTCTGCATTCAGAGGCACCACATCCTGCTAAACCTAGAGAGAAACCGTTCTGGTTCCGAGCAGCTTGTTCCAGGCTCGTAGGTTACAGGCATATTTTCTTTCAGCAATCAGGATCAAGCTAAGAGAGGGTTATAAAATGGTGCACACCTACCTGGGGTCTGAGAGGCTGCTGCAGGCGCTGCTCTGGTCCCTTTATCAGCACAGCTAAGATGGAGCTGTGCTACCATTGGCCAGGGCTCGCTGCTGCTGACAACTTCCTTTGTGCCCATCTGCAGCCAGCCCCTCAGCCCCAGGAGTGAATCACTGACAAACCTGCCTCCCCCTGTCTGCAGCCAGCAGGGGAGGCACTGCTTATGTCAATATATATTAGCAGAAAATTGCTAAAAAAGGGAACTTAAAACACTTCTATCCCCCACAGATACAATTCATTCGATTAAAACCTAGTTTCTTTAAATGCAGATTTCATACCATCAGAGAGCCAAATTCTCTATAAATAACAACAATAACTAATAATAAAAGAAAGTGGTGATAAGTGAAACTTTTAGGCTGGTTGAAATAATGCATATGTGTGCATTTTCATTAAGTAAAGATTTTTACCTACCTTTGTGTTTTAAGGGCCAACATTCCAGCTACCATCCAAAAGGGGAAAAAAAGGACTATTGAAAGTGTGTACTCTTGAAATACAGAAACAAGAGAGAGGAGTAGTGGAGATTAAGTAGAGTCTGTGGAGAAAAGAACCTGGAGCCGCAAGGGTTGGTGGCTGCAGGTTTCCAGCTCGGCCACGCCGATAGATTGACTCGTGGTGAGCTGTAGGCAGGCTGCAGCCAGGCAGATTAAACCAGATAATCTTCTAGATTCAGTGGACAGAACAAGTGCATAATAAGTCATCTTAACTCTTTGTTGCGCCTCTGAATTTACTTTGGTCGCTTTAGACCTCGTGTTGCACGTGGGAGGTTTGGTTTTTGTTGTTTTATACAATGTCCTGCACAGGCATTAATTTTTAATGCCAAAAGGAGCCCCTGCAGGGGCAAATCCCTGTAGGCTGTGTTTTTCAGGAGGAGATGGCTTTTGTTTCCTCCCTTTTTCCATCTTAATTTAGTAGCTGTAATAAAATGTTCTTCTGTACCTGGATTTATCCTGGTTCCTCTGTGTTACTTTTGGGGTTGTTGTGCTGTGTCGAGGACGATGTCCCATAATAACCAGTCACCAGCTGCTGAGGTTTAGATGTGACGTTTGTTCCTTCAGCGTTATGGCTCACACTGGACCAGCACCAGCTTCTGTGAGGTCTTCCCAACAATGCTCACAAGTGGATTTGGTTGAAATTCACTGCAATCCAGTATTCCCACTTTGTAGCTGCCTTTTGCAGTGACTGACACATCCCTCTAGAAGTAGGTTGAGATGCAGTGGGGCAGACAGGGAAACTCTTCACCTGGAGCATTGGTGACTTGGGGAAATCAGCCCTTGGCAGGGGGCTGAGTTTGAACACAGTGGATGCACCACCCCTTCTCCAAGTCTTGGATGCATTTGACAGAATATGATGATCTTATTTATTTATTTATTTATTTCCCCCACTGCAAACCCCTGAGCCCTTCTACTCCTCCTCCTTTCACTGCTCTCATCCACACCCTCCAGCTGCCCAGCAGAGCAAGGGCTTTGCTTAGCAGCCCTGCTCAGCTCCTGCTCCAGCCTCTCCCTCGGTTCCTGCGCTCACTTTGCCTGATCTTTCCTCTACCCCAACCAATTTTTCACAGAAATAAGAGGAGCTCAGTACCTCTGAGGTACCCACTGGCAGGTTAGATTGGAGATCACCAGTGGGTTCAAACATTGCTGTGGTGATGAAGTGTTAATTTTCTGGAGTAGCTGTAGTTGTGAGGAGCTGTTGCCGTTAGGTTTGAGCGGTGTTACGCCGGTAATGGGCCTGTGGTTTCCGACCGTGGCTTGTGGGTATTTCTGTGTAATGCACTGTGCTTTAAAATTCATAAAACAGCCCATTAACAACCTTGCAAGGATTTTCAAACAAGCTTTACACACTGGCAACCCTCTCAATATGTTAAGACAGAGCCTGGCTTGGCACGAGAGGAGATGCTGAGGGGTTGTTGCAGTGGTGAAAAGCACCAAGTTGAATTGTTTTGAATTTATGGGTTTTTTAAATAAATTCTCTGCTACAGCTACTTAAAAAAATAATAATAATAAATAAATTGCTCATCACAACAAGCACAGCCTTCCTTTACCTGGTGTGGACCTATTTTTTAGGCAATAAGTGAAACTTTCTGCTTCAGTGTTAGCAGGATGAAGCTATGAGCGGAGCTGATCACTGGGCACAAACGCAGTGCGTAGTTGCAGCGTGGATTAGCGTGTGTAAGTTATTGTAGTGTGGGAAGCCACAGATGAGAGGTGTGCTCCTGTGGTAGTGACACTGCAGCTGCTCAGTGTTTTCTTAAAGGCCAAGTCCCAGGAACTTTGTATTTATGGAGCTCTGCTCAAAAGTGTTCCAGAGCCACGGGTGTGAACAGGTAGTAGCGGGTCTGGATCGACACGTGTGCTCCGGCAGGACGTGTTTCTGTTCATAGCTGTACTTGTGGAATCTTGTCATCCTCATGGAAGTCAAGAGGGAAGGAGACAGTGCAGAGCCAGCAGGGTGATGGTGTTGAAAGCATCATTTAATTGTCTGCTTTCTCCTTTTGTAGATCACAGCAATGGATCGTTTAATTTGAAAGCCCTTTCCGGAGGCTCTGGCTACAAGTTTGGAGTCCTTGCTAAAATAGTAAATTACATGAAGGTACGGTGTTTTGGTGTGAAGTTGTAATGTTTTGAAATACTTTATTCTCTTGTAGTAGCTGAAAGAAGCTGAATATTTCAAACTCTCAAATTCTTTTACCAAAAGAGTGAGAATTTAAGGAAACGTGGTGGTTAAATGGAAAATGCTAAACCAGAACAGTCAGCGTATCGTTCCGTGACTGAAATCCTCATTATTCTGGGTCACTTTGAAACTGGGAGAATGTTCTTTATTTGCACTAGAAGTAGGAATTGCAAGATGCTGTCTGTTTTTAGGATTCATGAGCTACTTGACCAAATAACCTGTAATTTGGTGCCTGACTTTGTCATTGGTCTGCACTGGTCCTAATTGTTTGTCCTCATGTTCTCAAAAACCCCGAGCTGAAACTCGTGTGCTGTGTGCACTGTGTCTGTCCTGGCTTCACAAAGGTTGTTTTGGCATCCCATTGCACTGATTCTAGTTACTTTTGGTAGTTGAGTTGCTGAGTAAAGTAAGTACAGAGCTGTAATGGATCCTGTTTGCCTTTGCAGACTCGGCACCAGCGTGGTGATACGCATCCCTTAACTCTAGAGGAGATTTTGGATGAAACACAGCATCTGGATATTGGGCTCAAACAGAAACAATGGTTAATGAGCGAGGTAAAGAAAACAGCTGCTTAGATTTTAATTAGAGGTCAAAGGATTCTGATAAGCCTGAATTGTACACATTTATTTAACTACAGTCTCTACAAATATATAATCTCCCTTTTTTAAGAAACTACATTGTTTCACATGTCTGTCTGTCTGGTACCGCCTGCAATTGAGGTGACTGTGAAATGAAAGCTGCTCTGGCTTTTTACAGACCTGTTAGAATTATTACATAGAGAATATATTTTATGTCAAGTGAATTAATTCATTACTAATTTTATATAAACAAGCTGTTTTTCTTAAGGCATTTCTTTTAAAAAAAAATTCAAGCAGAGAGCTCTTTCAATATTGAGGATGTTAAATTACCTAAACCAAAGCAGTACCAAAATTCCTAGGCTTCCAGTTCTTTGTTACTTACTGAAATGAAGAATTCTGATGTGAAATTTATGTCTGAAGTTGAGGGGTAGTAGATCTGCAAATTCCACTGCTGGAGTTCATTAGTCACACTCTAGAGGCTAGGTGTCTTTGGTACAGACTCACTGCAATTTGCCTCTGCACTCATCTTCATCCTTAATTGCTCTGAATGTCTTCATGGAATTTCGTGATGAATAAGTCAGCAAAATAGTGTGTTTGGCACTTATACTCCACTGGCATACCTGCTTTTGCTCAGATTGTATTTAAAATCCTTGCAACAGAGTAGTCAGGGCTGTTGAAACATGGGTAAAGAAAAAAATACATCTCTGCATAATAAAACTAGGATGGTGTTAACTACTACAGCCTGTAACTGTCCTTTGCTACCAGCACTAATACTCTGGGGTACAGAAAGCTCCAGTCTGACAAGGGTGGTTGTGAGGGAAGCTTGATGCTGCTGAATGAAGTCATTCAGAGGGTGTCTCCAGATTGTTTCCATAATGAGCCAGAGTGTCAGGATTGACTGAAACAGCTCCTCTCAAGAAGTGTGTGTAAAATGATCACTGACTTGTTACTGGAGGAGAAAAGGTGAACAAGTACTCTGCAGTGCCAGAGTTAGTTACCTTCTCTCTTACAGGTGTTTCTCTCCCTCCTTTCTTCTCTCTGTGCGTCTTCTCTGTCTCCTTTCAAGGTCAGGCTGGCATCTGCAGAAGAAACTAGGTAGAGTTGCCCTCTGTTACTGCTGAACTTCCATTGTGGTGCTGCCTGCACAGCAGAACTGATTTGGAACATCTCTTAAATCATTTCAATTGTCCATGAACTTGTGGTCAGCTTCACTCTGAAGCTGAAGGATCATAAGTAAAATCCTACTGTGCAGGAGGTCCCCTCTTCTCAGTTTCTTCTGCAGCTGCTGGTCCCAGTTGATGGCAGTTGGGGAAGACTGTCTCCTGTTTTGTTCCTCCCAGGTTAATGCCTTTCATTCATAAACACCTGTATGACCCGAGCTTGATGATGCCAAGCTGTGTATTTGCACTTCATACCCAGCCAAAGCACGCTTTTTTGCATTCCCTCTTCATTTTCTTCCCTTTCTCCAAAAGGAGCCTGTGCAGCTTTCTGCCCTAAGAGGCTTCATGGACCTTAGAGCCCAAAGGCATTAGGTGAATGATGTTAAGCCTCCTTTGGTGCTTTGTGCTTTATGTTGTTGCAGATTAAGCCTAGGCTGGTGGATCTGGGATCTAAGGATTTAAAATCCATCTCAAACTCAGACTGGCAGCTGTGATGTGTGGCTGACATGCTCCAGCTGCTCAAAAGCACACTAGAAAAAAAGGTACTAGCATGTGCTCTTTTTCAAGGTTTGATATTTATGTCCCTATTTCAGGCTCTAGTCAACAATCCAAAAATAGAAGTTGTGGATGGGAAGTATGCTTTCAAACCCAAGTACAACTTGAAAGATAAAAAGGCTCTGCTCAGGCTCCTGGACAAGCATGACCAGCGAGGGCTGGGAGGGATTCTTTTAGAAGACATTGAGGAAGGGCTCCCCAATGCACAGAAAGCTATAAAGGTGAGTAGCACGCTCTCATGAGTTGTTTCTGTTCTCTTGATAACTCAGAAACTGTTTCTGAAGATCTCCTGTTGTAGCTGCTTCTGTTTCTCATCCTTCACTTGGAGGTTTGGGCTGATGTCTCAGCCCTGCTGTCAGAGCTCTTGTCACCAAAGGCTCTGGATCTCCCACGTGCCAGCTGTAGGCACTTAGTTCTGCTCTGGTGCCCTGGTCTCAGTCATCCATGTCTCACCTCTGACCTAGTGGTGTACTTAAATCAGTGTCTGCTTTTGGTGCTTTCCATTGCCAGGTGCTTCGCTGCCCCTCTAGAGTGTTGTGCTTTGTGTAGCACAAGGTCTGGGTCTGTTGTTCACGTTGGAATCCTTATTCTTGGGAAGGAAGTGATTTTGAGTGGTTGTTTTGTGTTTGTTTTCGAGGCTTTAGGGGACCAGATCATCTTTGTTAACCGCCCTGATAAGAAGAAAATCCTTTTCTACAACGACAAGAGCTGTCAGTTCACTGTGGATGAAGGTAGGTGTTTGGTTACAAGTGTTTCCACAATAGTTCATTTGGCTTGATCTGAAGCACCTATGTGAATAAGCAGTCTTCAGGTATAGCAGTCTTTCAAGGTGGTAATGAAATAGTAGGTGTATCCAGATGTCAAGAGAGTGGTTTATATTAACACAAAGCTAACGAGACTCGTGAGTGAGGTCAGGGGTAACATCCTCTGTTTTATAAAGGCCACATTGGAACGTGGCGCCGGCAATCCAATGATTCTCTTCAAGTGCAGGGGTACAGAAGAGACTAAAATCACTTGACTGTGACTAAAATGGCAGCTAATACTTTGCTGTGTAAAGGGCAGCCAAAAAAACCCAAAAGAATGGCTTCTGGGTGCAGGTTTGTGGGTTTTTTTCCAGTTTGTTGATGATATGCCTTTTACTGGTGAACACGACGAGAAGCCACAAAGGAACAGAAGGAGGGAGCAAACAGGGAGGAGATGCGAGCAGGAGTCTGGAGGAGGAGTAGTTTACAACTGGGAGGAGAGTGCAGGTGTGGGGTAGCGCTGCTGCCTGGAGCTGGAGTGGATTTGGGACTTCACAAGTTGATCATGTGTGTTCTGTCTCACATCCTCTGAAATCCTCCTGAAATCCTCTGGTGCTGTCTGCCTGTTTGTGCACAGAAATTAATTAGTCAGGGTGTGTTCTGGTAATTACATTTGTGCCTGTCAGTACAGAAAGGAGAAGCCAATCTGTGTCAAAGGATCCTGGTTTAAATGACTCGGTGACACGGAACTCTTGTAACGTGCCACATAAAGCCATCTTACCATATAAAGTCATGTTATGGTAAAAAAAAAAGTAAGAGTTTTGATAACACTTGAGCTGCTGTACTTACAGGGCCGCAGAAGAAAGCATTAAGCTCTTCTTTTCTTGGTCTAGTTCAGGAAGGCTCTTTTATTTTCAGTAGAATTAATGGAAATGTGTATCAGTAACTTACTTGTCACGTGCCACACTTGTACTCTCAGTAAAATAGCTTTCTTCCACAAAGATAATTATGTGGATGTGACATCTGCATTTAAAAATAGAAAAATGGTTTCAAAATATGAAAGTGACTCTTTTTTTTAAGCCATAATTCCTGTCACCTCTTGATAGTGGCAGTCAGGGCTGCATGTGAAATGCAGAATTACAAGGCTTTGGTCTGCATTCACTGGGGAGTTCCTGACCTCCCAAATGCCTGTGAATTTGGCATTAACTCTGTCATCCTGTTCAGATAGTGTCTGCTCAGTCCCTCAGCCCGCAGCTTTTGGGGATCCCAACTCCAGCAGCCAGGGCTGTTGCAGTAACTGTGAAGACAAAGCTGTTAAGCTTGTAGGAGCTCCTGGGTGTATGACAGTCATGCTTGCTGATGGTTCCTTCTTTTTCCCCAGATAAGTGGCACCCAATTGGCCATCCTAAGTGAGTTAGCAGAGGGAGAGCTCTGCCCTCCTGCTCTTAGTCTGTGATAACTCCAGGACTGACTGTGATATTTAATAAAGGAGCCCATTTAATTAAGACGTAGCAAGAGACATCTGCCAACTGCACCAGGTCGCCAGCAGAAATCCAAGGCGGTTCACGTGCAGTACCTGGTATTGTAGCAACTCAGCACTGGTCTGTGTTCAGCAACAAGCAGTGCAGGCTTTCACTGTGAGACAGGGGAGAGGTTAAAAACCAACATCAGAAACCCCTTGGAACAAAACTGAGGCCGTTTGTCTCCATGTCCCATGCAGGGAGGCGTTTAAGGCTGCGGCGGCTGTAGGGGAGGGGCCCTCAGCGTGCGGTGTTTGGCGTTCAAGGTGGCTTTGCCTCCTTTCATCCGCAGGTGGCAGCATGTCCCCAGCTGAGCTGAAAGTCTGGAGGTTTTGTTGTTGTTGTTCTGTTCCTGCTGGTTTTGGGTTTTCTCTCCATGTACATGATGGTGCTTTGTTCTGAGAGGGGCAAGAATACTTTCTTTTGTGAATTTTGTGATCTGCCTGTGGATGCCACGAGTCCTAAAACATCCCTGAGCAGGATCACTCACTGCAGCTGGAACAGGTCCTTTCCCAACCATGTTATCCTGTGATGAAGAAAATCCATCCTGTCCTTCCTGAGCTGTTTTGCTGTATGGTCCTTCCAGAGCACCAGAAGCTGTCCCTGAGGGAGTCACTGGCAGGATTCTCTGCGTGCAGGATGAGCTGTGACACCTTTCTGCCTTAGCAGCGCCATTTCGGCTCGTTATCTCCAGCAAGGTTTTTAGAAGGCTGCAAAATAAGTCTTGAAGTGTTGTCAGACTCTTTGATCTAGCAGCTGATGGCAGTTCCAAATATGCTTCTAGTTTAATGTTTATCCTGAGAAGTGAGGGCTCTGTGCTCCTCAGTGAGTGATGCTGCCATGTGACCCTCTGCAGTTCCAAACATGTGTTGGCTGAGTTGAGCATCCTCTCGAAGTGAGGCGTCCCCTCCCACCGCTGCCTGAGCTCCAGGAGGAGCTGCTGGGGCCATTTGGAGGCTGCTGTGTGAAGCAGCTGGAGGAACTGCTTTCAGGCAGTGCCTGTCTGCCCTGACTCATGTGGTGGTGGCTGAACAAGCTTTTGAAGATCAACCCCAGTGTGCTGCAGCAGTGGTGCAGTACCTGTTGATCGCAATTTCAGGGGTACTGGAGAAGGTTTTTGCAGTAAGGAACAGCTTTTGTTCTTCCTTTTATGTGATGAAGCAAGGAAGGTTCGAATTGCATGTGTTCCTTCTTGACTTCCTGGCTAATTAATCTTCTGTCAGTAGTGTGTAGCTGAAAGCAAAGCCAGGCCAGATTTCAGGTGCTGCAGCCAAGTGAAGCATTGCCTTTTTGTGCTGGGGCTGAGCCCTTTGCACGCGAGCCAGGCTTTCACCCTGTGCTGGCTAAGTGCTAAAGGGCCAGTCTGGGTGTTAAGAGATGGTATCTTTCACTTCTGAATGCATTATAGGAAGTATTGTAACACCTAAAAATTTGGATACTTAATTACAGATGTTTCTAATATTCTTCCTAAGTACCTTTGGGGAAATGCAAAGAATGACCAAAGCCTCTTAAATGTAACACTATAAAAATTGCTTGGGGTCAGTGATGACTTATGGTTCTGGCTTTAAATTCCAAGATGTTCTGGGGGTAGCACAGACTGAGTATCAAGCACCCTTTACTGCTGATACAGATCTAGTACTGTGCTCCTTGGGACTGTTATGAAGCAGGACTCCCATCTTCCCTGCTGCTCAGTTGTTTCTTCCCTCCTGCCCTGTTATTGTCTGTTCTTGTCCTGTGCTCAGATTTTGGCTCAGCTCAGTGAAGGTTTTTAAGCTGTTTTTAATCTCAGGCAGATTTGATTACCAGCATGATACAGCAGTTTATCTGCAGAAGCCATCTCAACCGCTTTGCAGGAGCAGGTGAGGCAGTCAGAAGTGCAGGATAAGCTGCACTGAAGTCACCGTGCAGCCCTTCACCCATGGCTTTGTTCCCCAAAACGTTTACAGCCAGGGAGCGTGTTGGACAATCATCAGGGAGTGTCACTGCAGGTTGTTTTTGTCTGTGAGGCACCCTGTGCTGCAGTGAAGTTGAGGTAGCTGTGCACCCTTACCCCTTGGGTATTTCAGAGAGACGAGGTGTCCGCAACATCTTTGTTATGCTGGCCTCTGTTTTACTGGCTGTTGGCTACTGCTGGTCTCTGCATGCAGCCATCATGATGCTGGAGACGTTAGCAGACATCTAAGCTGTCCTTTCCATCAGCTGGTGGTCTCATTCCCTCTTCTCATGCCTTGAAAGGCCAGAAGTAAGCTATTTGGAGGAGCAAGGGAGCAGCCTGTGAGTAGCACTGATTCTGTCAGGCTTCTGGGTTAAGATAATTTAGTAATCAAATTGCAAGACACTGCGTATGGGATCCTGTCCTAGCCCAGGCAAGACACCGAGCACCTGCCTCGGGTGCTGGGATGACAACTCCCTGCCTTTTGGGTGAGATCTGCACTGGCATCAAGCCTGAAAAGCTCTGCTGGAAATGCCTGTGTCTCCTTGAGGGTTCACAGCACCTGTGGTGCTTTGGCAGAAACTTTTGGGAACCAGGATTTCTCCCCAGGGGATTTTTTTGTCTGGGCTCCATCTTGTCGTGGCAGCCGAAGCGGTGGGAGAACCGGTCAGCTGGTCTGAGCGCAGCCTGCTGCGGGCAGCTGGAGCCTCACTGTCTTGACTGCTGGACAGGTTTTGTTCTCCTTCCATAGCTATTATGTGCTTGTTCTGGCTGATCTGTCAAATAGTTCAGTGAATCTGATAGAAGTGAATCTGATGGTGTGAAGATCACCTAGCTGACAGGAGGTGGGGTGGGCAAACTGGCTGTGCTCTGTCACTAACGGTGCCAAAGGAGCTGCAGAAATCTCTCTCTCTCTGGGGCCAGGGGTGTGAATTGTGAGGCACAGAAATAGCCCCGCTGCAAGGTTGTTCCTGGAGAGCTGTGGCTATCGCTGGCTTTTCCCACAGGCTCTCACATTTCAGAGGGGATGTCACAATAATTCAGATGGCGTATTCCCAAGGTCTGAGCTTTCACTGGCTGATAGGGGCACAGTCCTTGGAGACTTGTGAAGAACTCTGACAGGTAATGAGGAAATGGTTCAGTGCCAGCCAGACAGCTGCTCTCTCTCTTCAGTTGTTGCGTTTAGCTCGGTGTCTGGTGTGAGACCCACTCGGTTTTGTGATGACAAGGTAGATGTGTCTCCTTTTCCCTTCAGGTAGCACCCAAGGTGCCAGTAACCAGTATGCACAGCTGTCTGAAGGCTGGCAGGTGTGCCTGCTTCTGCCCCTTTATCTTGTGCTTACCCAGTCCTTTAGCACAGTGTTTCCATGGGGGGACCGTGGTGTTGTGGCTCCCCCCTTCCCCAGGCCATGAGGTGTTTGAGTGCCGTGCGTGGAGCTTCAGCGTGGGGAGAAGGTTCTCTTGCAGTTACCACGGCCAGAGCAGAGCGCTGAAAGCAGCCTGAGTCACGGAGGAACCTTTCAATGGAGCTGCAGAATGCTGTGTGGTGACTCTGGTGGGGCCAATTAGTGGATTAAGTTATCTGTGTGTAAAGTCCAATTGAGCTTTGTGGTTTGGGTTCTTGGTGACTGTTAGGTCCGTGCTTCTTGGCCAAGTGCAAGAGGTGAACGTGAAGCTGTGATGATGGGGTAACCGCTGCGTTACACGAGATGCAAAGCGCCGTGGTTAGGTATTAACCGGGGTCCGCGCTCCTGTGCACGCTGAGCCTTGAAGAGCTGACCAGTCATGTTCTAGTGTTTAATTTTTCACTTCTGTTCCCCAGAAGAATGTCGACCAGTTTAACCTTAAGCACCTACCCTCAGCCTTTTTGTTTCTTTTTCCCCTGCACTGGGGCATGTTTGTCCACGTGTCAGGAACTCCAGTAAGGAGACACACCATCGGGGTTTGTAGCAGAACACTGATGGACTGACCTGCATCTCTTCAGCTCCCTCATCTGTGCAGAGCCAAGGGCAGGGCAGCACAGCACAGTGTTGAAGTGCCTCTGAGCAGGGTCTGTGTCACGGTCACATGCTGGTGTGCAGCCTTGTCCCTTCACACCTGAGCGGCAGAAACACCAGTGCTGCATTGGCACACCCGTCGTCTGATTCATCTTCCCAAGCACCACTGGGTCTTGGTGTCCAGATGAGTCCAGCTCAGCTGTTGTTGAGGACAAGGATGGGGCACGAACAGAGAGGAAAAAGCTTGAAAGAGCATGTTCTCCCCAGTCAGGAGGAGGCAATAGCAGCCTTGCGCAGGCTGCTGCTGTTCAGGCTGTATCGGAGTGCTCCTTGCCGAGGGCTCTCCTGCATGTTCAGCTTTGACCATAACGCTGCCTTCTCCAGCTGCTGCAGCAGGGTGAGGTGAGAGGTCTGTGATGGCAGGCACCACCAGCCATGCTGAAAGCCTGGAATCACCCCCAGAATGGATGAGCAGGTGGAGAAGGTCCTGACAGCAGCGTCAGTCCCTGCAGTCAGTTACCTGAGAGCCGCAGTGTCAGCGGTGTGGCCTGTCTGGGAACGGGCTGAGCGCTGTCCCCCGGTAACAGAAAGTGGGGTTTTACAGGAGCCAGTTCTCTTCAGAAACCCTGCTTTACCAAAGATTAACCTTGCTGTTCTTCGCTGGCAAAATTCCTTTTGTTTCCTGGAGAGCTTGCACAGCTCCTTACTGTTGGCAATGGGAGGAAAGGAACGAGCTGACCCTTAGAGCGGGTACTTCCATAGACAGACAAGATGTGTTAGGAAGGGAGCTGGTCTGGGTGCAGGGACCAAGGACCAAGTCTGTTACCTGTGCCTTGTGTCCCCTGCTGTTGTGTTGCAGCACATCCAGAGCGAGTATCTGTGGCAGGCAGGACCTGGAGCGCTTGGTCGCCTGCTGCGTAGGACAGCTTGTGAAGCGTGCAGAAGTTGTGGTTGTTTTGACAACTGCATACTAAATTTATCTGGAAATAAAGGGGAAAATTTAGTCCTAGGTTGCTATGTGTGCCTCGTGTTTTATTTATAGTTTGTTAGCCAAACCTGCTGACAGGAGATGTGTAACTCACTGCCTGGGGAGTGAGGGGAGGCAGGATTGTACCAGCCGCTGCCTGGAGAAGGCATTCCAGAGGCTCTGTGAAACTTCACGTGAGGCAGAGAGTGTGCAGGCAGATGGCAGCTGCTCTAATTAAGACTTACTGTCTCTGCTATTTTTTTTTTCCTGCTGCTGTGGCTTTTAAGGTATCTCTCTTCTTTTTAACACCAGAGGAATTTTGGTGATTTATTATCTGTGCAGCACAGTCTGTATTATGTATTACAGTGATAAGCCAGCTTAAAGCCACTGAAGTAAATGTCTCGAATCTTCAGTAAATTGGACTGTGGGATGACGAGTCTCCCAAGACAAAGGCAGCTGCAGATGTGTAACCAAGTTGCCATTTATGGTTAGTTATTACCCTTCACCAAGATGTTCTGAGCCTAGGCTGATGGCACACCTTGGCTGGTCTGCACAGCTGTAGAGACACGAGGCAGAGACTCGCCAGCGAGGTAACGTTGAAAGCACGTCCTGCCCGTGGCTGCTCCTGACGCTGGGGTGCTCGAGCGCAGTTAGCACGGATGACAGACAGATCATCTTGCTCTGTGAAGTGCTGGGTGTTGTCATTGTTCTGTTGGCTGGGCTTTGGCTTCTTTCACAAGCGCCTCTGGCATTTGGAGTGGGTAGAAGCTGCGCTAACTGGGTGCCCGCTGGCGGTCACCGCCGCACCTGTACGGTCACAGACTGACGTGCCAGCGTTTGGAATGGGGTCTGTTCCTTTCCCTTCGTGGGGGAACTTTGCCCAGGGTCTGCTCATTGGAATGTAAAGCCAGCGTTTCTTTGGCATTTCAGAATTTCAGAAGCTGTGGAGGAGCATTCCCGTGGATTCTATGGATGAGGAGAAAATCGAAGAGTACCTGAAACGACAGGGAATTTCCTCCATGCAAGAAACTGGACCAAAGAAAATAGTAAGAGATGCAAATTACAGATCTTTCTACAAATTCCCCCCTCCTGACCCGGCAGTGTTCATGCCATGACACGTGTGAGCCTGTGCTCAGCTGCTTTCTGTAGCTTGGGGAAGTGTGACTGGTTTTAAGAAGCTGCAGGAAACCAGCAGTCAGTGTTTTTACAACTTGTTTGAGCCAGTGTCATCCAAGCAGCATCAAGAAGAGGGCAAATGCCAGAAATCCCTGTGAGCTCCAAAGTGGAGGCTTCTGCTTGAAGCTGTACAGTACATTAGGAGTCAAAGAATATTGACTTTTTTTGGGAGAATGGTGGGTTTTTTAACTTTTAATTTTCTGCTAAAATAGCTTTGAAATCCTGATGGGAACACATCACGTGGCTCCCAGCACACACACACTGTTCTCCAAACAGGGTGCAGTGTGGTCACGTTTTTACTGGGTGGCCACAATGCTGCAGGCTCTCCAAAGATGCTTTCTTCCTGGCTTCAAACAGTTTTGGGGTTTTTTAAACATTTATTTGTATGTGATATACTGTGTCTTTTCTCTTCTGCACTTGGCTTCAGACTGTCTGTTTGTGTGAGAGCCCTTCCACACAGGACTTGTTCCTGGTTTCTGCTGGTCACTACACTGGATCATTTAGTGCCTGTTATCACATAGGCACTCCTCATGGATTTCTGTTGTGCTAAATGTGTCCTTGAGCACGGAATTGTCAGTAGAATGATGGGGCACATGGCTGCTTTTGTAGCTTGCATGAGAGAGTTTGGAAACCTCACTTGCAGATGCCAGCTTTACTACTGAGCATGGGATACGGAGACTGCTCTGTCCCCAGAGTCTGGATTTGCACTGAGTGCTGTCACTCCCTGCAAAAACAAGCAAGCACCTTCCCCACCCACCCACCCACCCTCCCCTGGTTCAGGCAGGGCTCCTCTTGGCAGAAGCCCTGTCCACTGCAGGTCAGACCTTGTGCTGACTGTTTATTTCTTCTTGCAGGCTCCTGTTCAGAGGAGGAAGAAACCTGCTTCCCAGAAGAAACGTCGGTTTAAGACTCACAACGACCACTTGGCTGGAGTGTTGAAAGACTACTCTGATGTCGCTCCTGGCAAGCAGTGACCGCCTGAGTTCCGGGGCAGTCACGCGTTCTTATCCAGGCTCTTTGCCACTCGAGCTCAGTGTCTGCTCGCAGAAAGACTGACTGTATGTAGTAATGTGGTGTGTTTGCCCCATCCCAGCAGCTGCCCAGATGAAACAGGTCAGTTTAAGAGCAAGTATGAACTACTAAATTCAGTTTAATTTAATTAGCTAATGGGCAATGTGTCTTGGAGCAAGAGGGTCTCACTGGTTGCCTTTTGGCGTAGAGTGATAAATAGTGCTCAGCATGTCATGCCAGAGTTCCTGTTCAGTGCTCAACTCTGCTTTTACACTGCTTAATGGGTCTTTACCTGGAATTACTTACAGGGAGCTTTCTAGGAGAATTGAATTCAGCACTTGTTTTACCTTATCAGGAAAAGCTGTTCCTGAAGTCACTGCGGGCGAGTTTCTTTCACACTCACGTACACCCAGAAGGTTTGTACCTTCTTCCTTGCCACGGGACTGAGCTTTATGGGACGTTGTTGGTGATATCTGAGGCTCCAACTCAGAAAAACCCCTCTCCCGGGCTCCCAGCAGGCTGTGGGATGTCAGTGCAGCTGTAGCTTCCTCGTGCTGGTCAGAAATTGCCCTGGGTCATTTCTTGTCACTGTAGTGGATGCACGGGTGTTGCACAGTTCTGCTGTATGGATAGGAGGGAAGTAAAGTGACAGTGTAATAATTAAACTTTTTCTTTTTTTTCTTTTTCTTTTTTTTTGTTTTTCTAAGTAATAAACTTACAATGCTGGTTTCCTTACAATGCTGGTTTCCAGTGTTGCTTCCTTAAAGAACGAGACAATCAACGTATTTCCTGCTTGTTGCGTTTTCCTTTTCAAGGAGATAAAGGAATCTTGGCGATATTTTTACCTTCTCAATGACTTATTGTCCTGGGCTAACACTGTCATCTTTTCATCGTGCTTGGTTGGGGAGGGGGGAGGAGCCACCTTAACTGCAATCTCCCTGTAGCTGCCTGGTGTTCTGTGTGGTACAGACGAATGTGGAATGTGGCCAAATGGTGCCCTCCTGATACCTTGTTTTTATGCGCTGAACCAGGGTCAGTCACGGCTGATGCTGTGTCCGTGGCACCGGGGAGAGAAGCTGTTTCTGCTCTTCTAGGGCTCGGGTCAAAGATAACACAGGTGACTGATACCCCACCGGCAGTGGATGGCTGCTGTGTGCACGAGCTGCTGTCTGGCTTGGCACACTGCGGGTGGAAGCAGAGTCTGTTGGGTCTGGACACAGGAACAGGTGAAGAATGAGGCTTTGTTGCTGTGGCACTGAACGAGTTGTGTCTGCCTGGGGAAGCGCAGGAGGAGAAATACACTCTGTAAGTGTCACATTTACCCTCCTGGCTTCAGAGACTGCTTTGCTGAGAAACAGAAAACACTTCCAGCACCGCATGTCAGCCCAGCTTAAAGAGTTGCTAAGTGCTGGCAGGAGACTTCTATTATTTATTTAGATCTATATATATATATTTCACACTTCTTAAATACATATATATGAAAAAGCATGCTGCTCCAGTTGGTTTTGAAACTGTTTTTCTTTCCTGTATCTTCCAGGTCAGCAAAAGCAATTCCTCTTGGAGCTTTTTAGTTTTCCATTACAGCCCTGCTTTAAAGCATCTGCAGCACACTTGCAAAGCTGTTCACCTCTCTTCTGTCATCTTCACTCAGGAAAAACAAACAAAAAAAGGTTCCCTTCCATTCCTTCTGCTGCATTTTTCAGCAGGGATTTTTTCTCCTGGTGGTGCTCAGACAAAAGCAGAGCTCTTGGGGAGCTCTGAGTTGCCTTTCATACCCTTGCAGGTTTTTATGGGGTAACTTCCCAGCCATCTCGCTTGGCATTCCCCTTTCTCTCTGAACCAAAGCTCGCAGAGCAGGCTGCAAGGTAGGCTATGTCTTGTGTGTCCTGCTCAAGTGATAAAGATAATAGGGGAGTCTAAAGAAGACACCTCTGGCTACTTTCAAAGATTAGAAATATGTTAGGTGAAAAAATAAGAGAGCAGGAAAAGAAGATTGACTGCCAGCTCTGTGTGCTGTGCTGGCCTTGTCAGGCTCCAGTGGTCAAAGGAACGAAACAGTCCAGTTGATGTCCCGTTGGAAAGACTGGGTTAGATGCTTTGTCTCACTGGAGGAAGTCTCCTCCCCTGCTGTACTAGCAGAGAGGGCATGGTAAATTTTACAACTTCAGTTAGAGTTCAGTCTCAGAAAGAGCTGAAGGGAAGCTCACACTGGCCCATTGGAGGGCACATGGGATACAGACAAGTAGTTGTGAGGAAAACAAGTTTGGTGTGGGATTCAGGAGCTGGGTTTTGTTTCTCTGTGGAAGATTCTCCCAATGGTCCTGATGGTTTTTCCCCAAAACCTCTTAAACATCAAATGGTGCAACTTGAGAACATCTCGGGCTATATCGAGGGGAGTCTGTTTGCTGGGAGTGTTTCAGCACCAGTCCAGTCCACTTCAGTCTCTTCACAGCATCGTGTCCAGATCAGGCTTTTCGCTGGAGTTCAGCCTAAGAGTTCACAGCCGTTAAAAACTTAAACCTCCTTCATCTTCCTCCAGGGTGTTCTCATGTGTTCTGTGTCTGGCAGGATGGTTCTCCCAGTGGCCAAAACCATCGTGCCCTCAGCTTGCTTGCTTTGGCACAATCTTTCTTCCCTCAGTCTGGTGGTGCACAGGGCTGCTGAGAGGCATCGCGCTCTCTCCTGGAGGCCGTGGGCCCACTGCTACGTTTTCCTTCTCCTTCCCTGGAAGCCTCTGCTGCTGACCAGGAAGATAAGGGGTCTGAGGCTGCCCTTAGACAGAAAGACAGAGCATAGGATGGAATAGTTCAGTGGGAAGGGATCTACAGTGATCATCTAGGACATGGCAAGCACCTTTGTCTTGTGCATGTTAGTAAGGCTCCTTGGCAAACCCATCTCAGTGGGGTCTTTACCTGTCCATGCTGGATGAGGACTCGCCTCTTCCGCTCCCCTGAGGCTCCTCAGGTGCTGTGTGTCCTGTCCAGCAAGGACCTTGTTCCCTCAGCTCTTGGATTCTGTGTGTTCATCCTGGTAGGGCTGTTGTTTGAGCCCTCTGGGGCAGTGGAGGAATGCAGGCACTGGTGTAGTATCCTTCTCTTCTCCTGCTGCAACAGCCAGGAGCGTTCAGCTCCCACCCCCTGTGATGCTGATGGACACACGGACAGGGCCTCAGGGGCAAGGAGGGCTCTGTCTCAAGGGTGGGAGCTGTCTGAGATAGATATTGGCTGCCTACATCATCCTTTCTCCTGCAGGGTTGCACCTTGAGCCTGTGGCTGCCGGGGCAGTCTCTGCAGCAGTGGCTGGAGCTGTTCCCAGGAGAACACAGCTCTGCAGAGGTCTGCACGCGCGCTCAGTCCTGTTTCCCCGTCAATATTACACCAGTTCACCTTGGGAGGGAGGTGAGCCCATTCCACCATGGTGAAACTGGGGGAGGAGGGAGCCAGGGGGCTGAGCTGGGTCCCTTCACTGGTAACTTCTCTCTAGCCAGGTGTTGCTGGTCTAGGATTTGCTCCTGAACAGGTGTCCTCCAGGGCATCCTGGAGCAGTGTCAGCGTACCTGCCCGTGGGGATCACAGCCTGCGCTGGCCCCTCAGGAGGAGCTCGTTAGGACTTCTTTGTGTCTACCTACAGGAACCAGAGCTTCGGTTTTGTCTGCTCCTCCTCACCCCCAAATTAAAAGTGCTGTTGTTTTTTTAAGGTACAAGTTGAATAGCCTGGGGGTGTCATACCTCTAAACATGGAGCTCTGCTGACTTCTCTCTTAAAGGAAAGTTCCTCTAACTGAAGAGTTACTCCACCTCCTCCTCCGCTAGGATGATCGTTCTGGAAGGGGATGGAAAACAGCAGGATTTGGTATGGTTGAATGAGAAAACTGACATAAGGTGGTGTGTACCAGAGCTAATCTATAATTCATCATGATCATTCAGGGCTTTTAGAGAGCAGAGGAGGGAGAGGCGAGGGAGCCCCGACACAGGGTGTAAAGACCCCGCACGTGGATGTAGCTGGCGAGGGCTGTCACTTCAATGAGCACGGGCGGGCGGTGCAGGACCACCGGGGAGAGCCGGGCTCCTGGTGCCTGCTGATGAGGAGGGGGCTGCGTTTGCAGATGACTAGAAGCAACTGTAGCACTGACATCTCATTATTTCCAGCCTTGTTGCTTGCTTTCCGGTCGCTGCTGATGTACCAGGCCTGGTTTTCTTTGTGTGTTAGTGCCTCGGGGGCCTGCCCCAGCTCCTGCTCCTAGAGTAGGATGTCTGTAGGGTTGAGTGCTTACTGTTGACTGGTTAAGACAGGCAAGGCTAACCACTAAACCATTAGGAAGAGGAGAGCTCAGACCCCATACTGGTTAAGACAGGCAAGGCTAACCACTAAAAACCATTAGGGAGAGGGGAGCTCGGACCCCAGTCTGCTGGTACGGGCTTTCTCCTGCTGGCAAAGTCAGGGGGATGGGTGGATGGTTGAGGCCCACCACTGAGTTGTCAGCAGGAAAGGGATCGGCCTGAAAACAAGGTCCCCCACCACCTCAGGTAGCTGGCATTGCTACAGCACTGCCCAGCCTGGCCCTAGGGCTCTTGCCAAGGGCAGCGCTGCACCAGCCAGGAGCCCTGGGCCAAGCATTCTGGTGCTGTGCAGAAGGCTGAGTGGTTCGGGGCTGGGTCTCCTCCTCCCAGGAAGGTCTGTGCTGCCTCTCAGGTCTGTTCAGGCTCTGTAGGTGCCATCCTAACCACGTCTGTCTTGTCAGTCCTGCACAGGCTCTCTGGACACGTCCTTGTAAAGCAGATGAGGAGGAGTGGCAGCTCCCCAGAAGAGAGGGCTTCTCTGGACGCAGCAGGATGCTCGGCAGCAAGGCAGCTTCTCCGTCCTGCTGGGCATTGCCTAGCTGTAGCTGCTCTCTTCCCAGATGAGGTGAACACAGCCTGTGCCACGCCAGCAAGGGCCAGCGGAGCAAAGGGAGCTGTTGGCTCTCTGCTCAGCACTGGGGAGGTCACACCTGGAAACTCTGTCCAGTTTTGGCCGCCTCCTCCCTTCCAGAGGGATGCAGTGGTGCTGGGGAGGGTCTGTTTGGGGCTCTTGGGCTGGTCAGAGCTCGGGGCAGAGGCGCAGGGAGGAGAGTGGGGAGCTGGGGCAGCTCGGTGTGGTGAAGAGGCAGCTGGGGGTGTATTTAATCACAGGTAGAGTGATGTGAAGGGCAGTTAGGGAGCTAATACAGTCAAACTTTTTGACATCCATGGCAGATGACATCATAGGGGAAAGGGGGAAGTTTGGCTTGGATGTTAGGGAAAAAAAGCTGGTGGGGAGGTGTCTCCATCCACAGAGGTTTCAGCCATCACCCAGACAAGACCAGGCTGCCCGGATCTTATACTGGCAACAGTCCTGTTGTGAGAGGGAGGTTGGATCAGAGACCTCCTGAGGCTCAGGCTCATTTACCCACGTGCTCCTGTGGGCCTGGGCCCTGGTTCCCTCGGTGCTGCCTGCCTTGCTGTGAGGCAGTTCTCCCTGCTTCCTGCTGCCTTGGTTTGGAAGTGTGTGCAGCAGCCGCGCTGTTACCAGCAGCCCGGCCGTGAGTCCCAAAACCTGTCAGCTCTGCTGGGGCTGGGCCCCACGTGTCGGGCTGCAGCAGCCTCGTGGGCTGGGTGTCGTGCAGAGTGCAAGCACAGCAGGGGAAAAGGATGGTTAAGGCAGGAGGTTGTCCTTCCATTAAGTTAATTTTTTGACTGTGCTTGCACTTCTGGGCATACATCCAAGGCCTGAAGTACTCGTGTGATTTCCTCCTGCCTCCATCAGCTAGGTTGTATTCTCTGTTCCCTCCTGAGCTAGTTATTAATTATGGAAACTGCAGAGATGAAGTCCAGACTCTGCTAATGGTTGACTTACCCGAGTTTTAGAAGCCTTTCAGAGATCTGCTAATGGTGTTTCTTAGCTTTGCTCTAGAAGCTTAACCATCATCTTCGTTGCTAGCCTGAGCGTGGCAGCGAGGCAGATAAAAGTGTGCAACTGTGGGCTGAAGCCTGGCTCTGCCAGCCCTGGGTTGAGGCCCACCTTGCTGGCTGACACCCCTCAATTCCCCCAGCTTGGAGAATCGGGGAGCACCGTGAGCGCTGCCCCCTCGCCCTGGCCCCTGCTGTCCTCACAGAGCCACCTCTCTGCTCTTTGCTGCCGGCTTCCCCCCACAGCCTGTGTCTCAGCCTCTAAAGCTGCCTGCCCAAACCCCAGTGCTTTCTCCTCTTTCCTCTCCCAGCCTTGTTATCCTTCCCCCCCTCTCCCGAGGGGCCCCGCAGGAGCGGGTGCTGGCCTCGCTCCTCCTCCCTGCCCCATCTAGGCTGCGGGTGCTGCTGGCCGGCCTCGACGCCGGCTCTGTCAGCCCTTCTGCCCCAGCTGGCCCGGCTCCATTCCCGTGGCACCATCCCATGGTCCTTCCTGCTGCTGCCCTCGCCACTGCCAGCGCAGGCTGCCTGCCCCCGTCCCTGCACAGTCCTCTGGGAGTTCCAGCTCTCCTTCTCCTGTCTCCTCTGCCGCTCGGTTGAGTCCCTGCGATGCGGGGAGCAGGCACTGAGGTTTTCTCTGCAGACCCTGGCAGCCTGTCCCCTGCCTTTGCCATCGCTTCCAGGGGCAGCCAATCTCTGCACAGGGGTGCAGGGATGCGGAGGAAGGAGGCACTTGTGTCCCCCCCTCCCCAAGCTTCGCCTTGGCGTTAGGGGCATGGGGAGAAGACAGTCTTGGGAAAGTGGAAACAATGAGAGTGTGAAACATTCTTATTTTGGTTTTTCCAGCTCTGCCTGCTTGTATCCCCTGGGACTCATCCCTGGTATCGTTTACCACCAGTGGCCCAGGAGTCCCTGGTCCCATTTTGCAATCTCCCGGCGTCAGCCAGCAGCTCGGGCCTTCCTGTAAGCGCCCCGACCGGCGCAGGGAAGGAATGTTCCCCAGCCGCATGGGGAGAGGTCACCGTGGGCAAAGGGGACGCTGGGGCCGGGTGAGTGACTTGTCGCTCCCGCCCCTCGCCGATGAGGGCAATGCTGATCAGCACAGAGCTGAAAATGCTTTGGCTTACAGGGAAAATTAAAAAGCCCCACAGAATCACAGAGTGTCAGGGATTGGAAGGGACCTCAAAGATCCTCTAGTCCAGTCCCCCTGCCCCAGCAGGAACACCTGGATGAGATCACACAGGAAGGCATCCAGGTGGGTCTTGAATGTCTCCAGAGAAGGAGACTCCACACCCTCCCTGGGCAGCCTGTCCCAGGGCTTTGTCACCCTCACAGTAAATAAGTGTCTTCTGAAGTCTCAGTGGAACCTCCTGTGTTCCAGCTCACACCCATTGCCCCTTGTCCTACCATTGGACACCACTGAGAAGAGCCTGGCTCCATCCTCCTGACACTCACCCTTCATATATTTATAAACATTAATGAGGTCCCCCCTCAGCCTCCTCTTCTCCAAGCTAAAGAGCCCCAGCTCCCTCAGCCTTTCTTCATCAGGGAGATGCTCCACTCCCTCCCTCATCTTGATGGCTCTGTGCTGGACTCTCTCAAGCAGTTCCCTGTCCTTCTTGAACTGTGGGGCCCAGAACTGGACCCAATATTCCAGATGTGGCCTCACCAGAGCAGAGTAGGAAAAAAAGGTTCAGGAGGTTAAATATGTCCGGCAAGGCCACGCTTCCTTTCGCAGGGCAGATGCTGGAGCAGATGCTGTGCCCAAGCAGAGTCCAGGGGGATGTGTGTGTGTCTGGTGCCTTTCTTAGCCAGAGGGGGTTTGCTGTTGAATCTGCTCCCGAAAGCATCTGGGTGTCTCGCTGAAGCGCTGCCTGGGACCGCGGTGTCGGCCGGTTCCCGCCGCCCTCGACAGCAGTTGGGCTGAGCAGCGCGTTCCCCTTGTGCTCGCAGCTCGTCCCTCTCCTTCCTTCCTTCCTCTGCCGGGGCTGCCAGCAAACCTCTCCCCTGCATGCAGCTCGCAAAGCAAGCGGTGACTGCAGCGGCCGCGGGGGAATTAACATCCAGCGTTAAGCGCTTAACTCCCGCTCATCCCTGCCAGCCGGGGGTTTCCAGTAACACCCCGGTGCCTTTTCCTTCCGCCCTCGACAGCCGCTGCCTGCTTTAACCTCTGCTAAGCTGCAGCTGGCTCCTGGTGCTTTGTTTTCAGCCTGGCCTGTTGGCTGAGGCTCCCGGGGACACTGGCCACATGTATGGGGGCGGGGACAGAGTCGGGGAAGGAGGAGGAATTTCGAGGTTCGGTTTCTCAACAAGTTTTTCCAAAATTCTCAGCGTGTTAAAAAAAAGTAAAATAATACTACTAATAATGTGGCCCTTTGTCTCTAGGTTACGCTCGCCTCTGCTGGGGCTGAGCTCATGGAAAATCGCAGCTCAGCTCCTGCGCTCACTGCCAAGGTTAGTAGGTTTAAAAACGAGCCGATAACATCTTTGTAAACTTGGAGTCACTTCTTTAAAGCTTACTGATCCTTCCAGCCTGGATTTTGGAGCTTTCTGAAGAGATCCGTGTGAGCCAGGCAGGATGATGGTATCTGTCCTGAAAAATCGCCACCTCCCTCAGGAGCGCTGCCTCCAAACCCCCCGAGGGAGGAAGGAGCCTGCTGTTCCCTGGGGCCCCAGAGGGTGTGTGTTGGGATCCTTATCCTTCCTCCTGACCAGATACATAGCACACCACGAGGCTCTGCATGTAACTTATAATAATCACTGGTTTTATTTTTAAAAAATTACAATAGAAAAGTACCTTTAAACATATTTCCAAAAGCAGAGTAGACAATATGGAAGCTTCTCTCTCCTCTCCACAAGACAAAGTACAGGAAATAGTTAGCTCACAGAGTTAGTCTGTCGCTTGGAAACGCTGGTATCGTCCCTCTTAGAGCCTCTCAGAGGTTTGTCTTGGAATTGATTTCTTCTCACGTTGCCTTTATCAATCCCACTTCTGACGCAAGACCCCAGCGGGACAGTTTCCCATCTCACCCCCCATCCTGCCCCGGCTCCGGCAGCCGAAATCTCAGCCGTCTGATTTTTGGCCCACCCACAGAATAAAAGGAGGGAGGAAGGAAAAGGTTATGAAGTATTGAACGAGGCCATGGGCAGCCTGTGTCTCCAGAGCAGCTGGGAAACCGGCTACGGCGAAGCCCAGGCCGCAGCCGAGGTTGGTGTAGTCGGCAGCAGGGATGGGGTGCGGGGGAGAAAGGCAAGGAAAGGAGAAGCGTTGCTCCTCCTGCTGCAGGAAACTGAAATCTGTTGGAGGTGTTGGTTTGCTCTGCTTTGCTCTTTCTTTTTCCAAATTCCTCCTGGAGCAAGGAGAAGGAGAGACCAGTATTTAAAGCGGTCTCTTTGCTGGTATGCTGCCTCTGTACAGGTAACAGATGCTGCCCCATGGGTGTTAGCAGCCTCCCTTCTTGTCTTTGCACATGGAAACAGAAACACTACACAGCGAGCCGCCGGACCGGCATCCCCTCGACACTAAAACCCTGGCTCAGCCCGGCTCAGCCCAGCGCTCTGGCGTAGCCGTAGGCACGGGTCAGCCCCTCGGCTCGCTCGGGGCTTGTGCCCAGCCTCGAGCAACCTGGTGAACCCAGGGTTGGTTGTTTTTTTTCCTCATACAGCAGTTTACGTTGCCCGTAACAACTTCAAGCGGTCATGGCAGGAGGGAGGAGGAGGAGGAGGCAAACCGTCACCTTGCTACGTGCGCGGGCTGTATCTGCCCGTCCCTGATCCAAGCCGTTGCACCGTGCCGGAGCTTTGCACAGCAAGCTGTTAACATAGCCCTAAGGTAAAACAAATCACCGTGGAGAAGTGTCTGATTGTCCTGCCTGGCTGCCAGTTGGTACAACGGGGAAGAAAACGGTAATACTGTAAGTGTCCATCTCGCCAGCGTAGCCAGAGCACGGTTCCTGTGCCGGGGGAGCACGGTTCCTGTGCCGGGGGGAGCACGGTTCCTGCGCTGGGGGAGCACGGTTCCTGTGCCGGGGGAGCACGGTTCCTGTGCCGGGGGAGCACAGGCCCTGCAGACCCGAACTGCGCCTCGGCGTCCGCACACCTGTGCACGCCAGGACGGGGCGGGGGGACAGAGACTCTTCATTCCATGCATTCGAAAGTCAAGCACAAAACCTGTGGTCCGACCCAGTGTAAGATTGTCCTATTTAGGAGGTTTGGTATAAAAATACTTGCTCTCGTTTTGCTGCTGCTTTTTTTTTTGTTTGTTTTTGTTTTTTTGTAGTCTGCTTTCCTATGGTTCTGTTTGAAAAGCCTTTTCAAACACTACAGCAACGCCTGTCAAACCATGCTTTCAGAAGTAACACGCTTTTTCTTACAAATATACAGTGTAAAAGAGGAAAATATTATTACTAGGTATGCTTTTCGTTTTTCTTCTAGGAAAGCAGATGTGTGATAGAGGCTGTGGGAAAGTCTTGGAGGAATCCAAACTTGTGTGAGGTTTGTGGTTTGTTTTGGTTTTTTTCAAGCCTGTAACAACAAAGAGAGGTGTTTAAAAAAAAAAAAAAATAAAACAGTCATGATCTTGGGCTGAGGCAAAGGGGAAAAGGGGCTGTGGTTAATGGGTTAATCTCTCTTTCTTCGTGGGAAGCTCCCATGCCACAGTCTGGGGGAGAGGGAGGCTTGTTCTGGACACAGAGGGAGCAGCCTGTGCTGTGACTGCACTCTCAAGGACAGTGCTTTAATTGGGACAGGGCAAGGTGGCAAATGCCTGCAGGGAGAGCTGGGGCTGTCAGCACCCCGGGGTCGGTCAGCCAGGCAGAGGGGAACGACCCCCCAGGTCCCACTTTGCTCCTTCCCAGGGATGTAGCCCCTGGGGTTTGAACTCAGGAGGCACCCGCTGGGAAGCCGAGAGTTAAGTGTGAGTTGAATTTTGCACTTAGGAATTCAGTCTCTGTTGATCCAAGGCAGGAAGCGAGGAGGGCAGCAAGATGAGATTACTGGGGGTAATTCAAAGCCGAGAGGCATTCCTTGGCTGTTGAAACTCTCGCCCCCGATAATGCTGATAAACGCGGGAATAGCTGAGCCTTGCTTGGGCCCGGGCCCTGACACAGGGATCGGTCCCAGGGACGTGCCCTCCTCGCTGCCCTTTTCCTCGGGGACATGGCGTTGGCTTCCTCAGCCCTCCACCCCCTCCCCCAGGAAGCAAAGCCCGAGGGGCTGCGTCCCCCAGGCGCCGCGCTGCCGCCTTACCAGCACACTGTGGTTTTGCAGAGAGCACGCCAACCCAGTAGCCGCCTTGGAAGACTCGTTCATACCCACAAGACTGACTGTAGGCCACCATCACACACCTGGGACCTGCGAGAGGACACGGCGGAGGGTGAGGGACAGCCTGGGGCTGAGGTCAGTGTGCTGCAGGGACAGGTTACTTGGCGGTGGCCAGGGTGGGTGCTTCCTGAGGGGGGCACTTGGTGGCTTAACCCTGCCCCGATGGGCTCTGTGCGGCAAACGCAGGGCGGATGCAGGCGGCAGAGCCTGGGTGGCAGCAGGACCCTTGGTTGGGCTGGAGGAGCCTGGCAGGGAGCGGGGAGGTCCCCAGCCCTCCATCCTCGCTGCCCATTGCAGATACCAGGGATGCTGCAGGCAGGTGGACCTGTTCCAAGGGATTCACTCATCTCACCTTCCCAAATATGGCTCTGCTTAAATTTTAGCTGGCAGCACTGGCACAGTCCATATGTTGGAAGAACCACTGGTTCCCAAAGCTTCACTGTTCCCTATTTTTATCTGCTGGGTCTAAAATAGGCAGTAAATGCTTTGCAGATCCGAGTCTCACATCGGCTGCAGCCATGGCCAGTCCTCCTGCCCTCCCTGGGCGAGTGAACCTCGTGGCCGTGGCGTGGGGCTGCAGCTGCCAGGCAGAGCGGTGCTGTGGGAGCCCGGGCAGAGCCTCCCCCCTTGCACTTGCTGAGGTTTCCCTGCAGATGGGTGCGGCTGTGGTGCAGGAACCTTCCCAGCAGGTGGGGGGATGGCAGCTGGGATGGTCCAGGCAGGCTGGGATCACAGGCCCAGCAGTGCTCAGCATCATCTGAGCCTCTTTCCCCTCTTCCATTTGAATCCCCTTTGTTTATTTATCCATGAAAGGCAGAGGTATTTGCAGAGCATTTTTTCCTGACCTCCCTTGCAGGGCTTTTTCCATCCATAGAGGTCCTAAGCGTAATCGAACCAGCCCCCTCCCTCCTGAGGGGCAGCTGGGCCCTTGGTAAGGTTGTGCGTCTCCTTTTGGCAGCCCTGCCACCCCAGGCTGCCAGGAGAGTTTTCATTAAGGTTTAATGAGGTGTTGGCCTTGCACTGGGAGGCAGAGGTTGCCTTCAGATGGGTGGCCCTGCTGCCACCTTCCTAGACCTTTGTATTCAGGACTGTGCCGTCACTACACCCCCTGGCCATGCATCCAGTTCCATCCTGCCCTGGGGTGGACAGTGGCAGAGATGTCCCCTTCCTGGGGGCAAGGACGGCAACCAGACCTATGGTGCCTGCCAGAAAGGCACCTCACCAGTGCAGACATAGGGTTTGGGCACCCTGAGGCCCTGGAGACCCCGAGAGTCAAGGCAGGGGGAGCTCAGGGTAAGGGTGGAGGTGGCCCCCAGCCCACCACACCGGCGCAGGAAGGCAGAAGCGGGGACGCAGCACTCACCCGGCATTCAGCAGAACTGACGGGACTTCCAGCCCTGAGAACCAGCCTCGGAGGGAGGGAGCCAGCGCATCTGCAGAGACAAGAGGGGCACAGGGTCAGAGGGGTGGTGGCCACCCACCCTGGCAAGAGCCAGCTGCCTCTGGGCTCCCCTCTCCTGGCCTTTCCCAGGCACGGGACAGAGGGAGGTCAAAACACAAATAACAGAGCTGTCCCAGCTCCAGTTTGGACAGTAACAGCGTCCCCCAGCATCGCTGCTTGCAGCAGGACCAGGCTAGGACACCGGCACCGCCATCTCACCAAGCTGGAGGTGGCCTCATCCCCTCTCACCACCTGCAAAGCCCACATGAGATGGGGGAAGAACATCAGAAGCCAATACCCGGTGGTGAGGCTCGTGGGCACTCAGTGCTCTCCCAGCTCAGGCCAGGTCAGCCCTGCCCTCCTGAGGTTCCCTGTCCCACAGCTCTCCATGTGACGCAGCCAGGGAGGCCACCCTGCAGCGAGCAGCTCCAGACTGGGTTTGGGGGGCTTGGGGCACCCCTCTCCAAACCCACAGTGCTGGCAGGGTACAAGGACCAGCTGTGGCCCCCAGCAACGGAGCGCTGCCTGCTCCACTGCAGCACCCAGGGGTGGCAGGGAAGGTGCCACCACCATCCATGCTGGCTCTATAACCACGGAGGATGATGTTTCTTCGGACAGCATCTGACATCAGCTCTCAGCCTGGGTTGTCCTGGAGGGCCCTGAGAGCCTCCTTCCGCCTCGGTTTCCTTGGCCGGCCATTTCCCTGGCCTCCCGAGCAGCGCAGGTGCTGCCTGTTAGCGGTTGTTTGACAAGGCAAGTATGTAGCTGCAATAATATTTACCACAGCTCTTCCTCTAAACAGCAGGGCCCAAAAAGCCAGAGTTTCATCCCGAGGCGGCGGCTGGTTTGTACGCCGAGCGCTTTTCCTCACCCTCCCGCTCAAACCAGCCCTGGCTGCCTCCGCCTCCCCACGATGTTGGTTCTGGATAACCCAGCTCAATCCTGGCAAGCCAGCGCCAAAAGCCTTTTGGATGTGGCTTCTCCAGCAAATCTGTTTCCGTGCACTCGTTTCCTCCTGCTCGCTGCCGAGCTGGAGCCGTCAGCAAGGAGCGAGAGCTGGGACGGTGTCGGGCTCGGCTGCGGGGGAGGCGGTCTCCCCTTCGGGAGACGTCCCGAAGGCCAGCGCTGCAAAGAAATCCTCTGCCACCTCCATTTCCACTTCTCTCCTTTTTCCTGCTGCTCTCCCGGAGCGGGTGGTTAATTTTTAACAGCCACGTGCTGCCATCAGCAGCATCAGGGGTGACTGGCGGTGGCAGCCAGCAGAAAAGCATTTGTGCCGAGAGCACCTCGTCAATAAAGGATGGGGCCTCCATTTGCGCCTCACTCGCCCTCTCCTCCCTGTCAGAGTCACTTGGCATCAAGCCTCATCTCCAGCAAGCTGCATCCAAGTAATGCTCGAGGGATGGCCCGGGGGCTTGGGAGCCCCATCTTGTGCTGTGCCGGGAGCAACGGGGCTGGTCCAGCCCTGGCAAACATCCCCCATCCCTTCCTCCCTCCCTCCCTCCCCGCCTGCCCTGGGCGAGAGCGAAGGCAGAGAGAGGTGCTGGGGAGAGGCAGGCGGTGCTGCTCGCACGCCCCACTGCCAGCGCTCAGCACGGTTTGGGTGCTGTCCCTGAATCTCAGGGGTGGGGGGAGTGCCTGTGAGCTGGGCAGAGGTTAGTGGTGCGGTGACCACCGAGGGTGGGTGGGAGAGTGAGCGTGGTGGTGGTGGTGGTGGATGGGTCCGAATTACCTGGGCGTGCAGCGAAGCGGGATAGGTGAAAGCAGGAGGAGGTAGAGCAGGTGCTAACTCCGCTGGGTACAGAGGGTACGGCCCCCACACTTCAGGGCTACTGGGGTAAAGTGCAGGCACTGTGAGCTCATCTGCAAGACAAGGAGAAGAGGAGTTAATGGTGACAGGTGTGCCCACAGCCCCCATCACGCCACGATCAGCAGCATCAATCCTTCCTTCTCCCCCCAGGCAGGAGCAGAGCTTCCCCTGGAGAAGTGCAGCGTGCCAGAGCCACTGGCAAAGGCCGACTCGCAAAGCCAACGCCAGCCTTGCTCACTGGGAAAAGGTGGGGCTCAGCTGGCAGCGAGCAGCACCATGGGGCTGCGTGCTTCATCTCCAGGAGGTTGAGTTGTCCCAGGGGTCCGGCGTCGGTGGGCACGAAGGAGAGCGTGAGGCAGCAGCGAGCCCAGGGACTGGCGTCCACACGAGAAATGCTCTTCCAGCAGCAGGAATGGTGTGACAGTGTAACCAGGACAGGTGTGTGTGGCACACTCACGGCAAGACATCACCGAGGGCTCTGCTGAGACCCCCCAGCCATGACTCAGAAACTCCCCAGCACAGCAAAGCAGCGCTGTGGGCTTGTCCCACTCCCACGTGCTGTGCCGAGCCAACTGTCACCTGCCCCTGCATCCTCTCTGCTGCCAGCGGCCGCCTTTGGGGACCACTGGCCAGCACGTGCCACCACACTTGCAGCAAGCGGGTGCTGCTGCTTCCAGTTGGACTTGGTGTTTCCCCATCACCGCCCCACCACGGCATCCCTGCTCCCTCCAGCATCTGGTGCCGGGGGGTGGCACCGCTGCCTCCACCTCTCATCCCAGTGCGATCTCAAATTGGCTGAATAAGGTCTTTTCCAGAGGCAGATGAAGATGGGGGCAACTGCTGGCACCTGTCACCCCAAAACCTGCTGGCACTGCCACCCCAAAATCTGCTGGCACTGCCACCCCAAAACCTGCTGGCACTGCCGTGGTGGCAGGTGGGGGGGACGGCGCGGGGCTGCCTCGGGGGACCCACGGGCAGTACTTACAGGGCTCCCGGGCGATGAACTGAGGTACGGCGGTGGGGAGGGGCGTGCTGGGGTTGGGGGTGCCCACCAGCTTGCTCTTGGCCATCTTGGTGTTGGCCTTGGCAAACTCCAGCCGCAGCGTCTGGGGGATCTCGGGGTCGAAGCGGATACCCTGCGGGAGGGAAGGAGGCAAGGCGGGTGGGCGAGCATCGCCGCATGCCAGCCCCGCAGCAAAAATAACCCCCAATTATTTATTAATTTTTTCTCTTTTTTTCTCAGTTTCCAGCCTCGAAACGAGCTGAGCTAATCTGCCAGGCCCCGAAGCGGCTCGCATTCCTCCCGGCGTCTTGAGCATCGGCACCATATTTGGCAGTCGGCGTCCCGTGTGGCCGAGCTCTTATCCAGAGGGATTAGCAGAGCCAAGAAAAAAAAACAAAGTTTTTTACACTGAAAATGAAGACAACGAGAAAAAAAAAAACCCAAACAACCCCAAACCCAGGGAGGAACTGAAGAACCGGCTCCACGCAGTTCTCCCCGTGACTGTTTGCAGAGGTAGGAGGGAGCTGCTAAAGGAAAGGGGAATTTGCGTTTTCTGGTGCAGCTTTAGCTGGGATTTTTCCTGCTGAAGAAACAGGAAAGGCTGGGAAAGGTGTCTGGCGCTGACTCATCCCTGAGCTGCAATCCTCGGGGGCTCGGGCCTTCCCGGATGTCCCTGGGAAAGGCCAGGGGGATGCAGCCCCCCCGGGAGGGAGGATGCAGATGAGAAGCAGCCGAGGGCGATCAGCTGCAGGGATGGGGATGTGGGACCAGCCAGCGTGGGAGATGCACATCCCTGGGATGGAGGAATTGGGAGAGTATCCAGGGACAGGGAAACGAGGGGAAAATATCCCCAAAACTGGAGCAGCCAGGTGCACTCACGTTCAGCGCGTTCTTCGCTGCCTCCGCCTCCGAGCGGCTGTCGAAGCTGACGAAGCCCACGGGCTGTGGAGGAAGGAGAGGAGGCACCATCAACCAGGCTGGTGGGGAGCAGAGGGGGGGAACCCCCACCCCGGGGGAGGGTGGGAGCATGGCATGGGGTGCTCACCCCATTTTGAGCGGCTTTTACCTGCTTGGAGGTGAGTTTGATGAGAGACCCTTCGTATCCCTGCCAGAAAAGAAGAAAAAAAGAGTGTTTGGTGGAGATCCCCATGACTGAGCTGCCCCTTGGAGAGGGAAACCAGCATCCATCACCTGACAGCCCTACAGCTGGGGGAGGGTCTCAAGTTTCTGTGCATAAAATGACCAAATTAAGACTTTTTGGGGGGGAAACCAGCAGGCTGCCAGATCCCACCAGGGTTGGTGGGGCCATGAGGATGGGGCAGGGGGCCAGCCCTGTGCTTCCAGCCCCCCTCTCCCCAGTCTGGTACCTTAAAGGGCCTGAAGAGCAGGTAGAGTTCCCGGGGCTTGATGTCCAGAGGCAGCCCGCTGACAAAGAGTGTCCTCACCTAGAAAAAAAGAAAGGAGGTTTCTGGGGACTCTTCCTCATCCCCAACTTGTCTGTACCCCACGCCTCCCGCACGAGAAGGCACCCCAGAAGGGTGACGCACCCCAGAGGGATGATGCCAGCCCGAGGGGAACCTTGTGGGCAGCTGAAAGCCTCAAGCCACACTTGGGGGATGCGGCATTTTTGGGAGGGTCATCCCCATCCTTCAGGTGATTACAGAAGCAGCTGCTCAGACACCATGGAAAGGTGACCAAGATCTGTCCTCATCACACCCAGTGCCCTCCAGGTCAAAAAGGCTGCCAGCACCCCAGCGCCTTGCTACCCCGATCCGGCAAACGGGATCTCTCCTGGCGTCCCCAGCAGAGCCCCTACTCTGCAGACAATGCTTATTGTCTCTGTTTAATTGCAGCAGCTCGTTAAGGACCAGGAGTAGCAAACCCCAACTCTTCCTCCTGGAGGAATGTCCCTGTTTTGGAGGGAACTGGTTTTAAGTAGCTTGCCCTAGGTTGATAAAAAGTCACCTGTTAAGGAGTTTTAACTCTTTTTGAGTGGATCTAATATTTGCCATGGTACAGCATCCTCAAAGCTGGGGTGGCTTGCTGAAACCTCACTTCTACCCACCCTGAGGGAGGATGTGGGGCTCCTGGGGGATGGACAAACCCTGCCTGGGCAAAGACCCCTGCCACAATGCTTTTGCTTTACAGCCAGCTCGTAACTGGGGGAGCGTTGTAGGGCAGGAGGCCAACAGCTGCATCTGCTGCCGGTCCCCATCTCCTCACCCCCAAAATCTCATTCCAACACTTTGGTGACCGATGG
Source organism: Caprimulgus europaeus (assembly GCA_907165065.1). The sequence goes on from OU015526.1 coordinate 83,264,573, forward strand.
TTGGGGGCCTTTGGGAGCCTGGGGCAAATGACAGCACCAGCTGGCCCTACCTGGACCCCCAAACCCTGTATTTAGGCTCAGAGCCGGCTGTGTCTCTGTCCTGCTGCATCCCCATGGGTGGGTCTCACCCTGGCTGTGTCACCCACCAGCCCTGCTCTTGTGGGGCACCCAAGAACGGTGCCTGCATTGGTGGGGTCCCTGCCTTGCTGTCCCACTTGGCTCCAGGCTTGTTTGTGAGACAGCCCCCTGCTCCTGCTGCTCCTGTAGCATCTTCCCGGGAGGTCATCTGCAGGATTTGATGGCTGTAGCTGATTTTTTCAGGCACCCAAATGCCTTGTGAGTGCTGATCCACAGGGGCTAGACCAAGGACACCCACCCTGCCTGAGTGCCAAGCTGCCAAATTTGGGCTGGAGGAAAGGGAAACCTTGATTTATTTTTTTCTTAAATATTATTTCATTTTTGGACAGGTACCCTGCCCACCCCATTCCCTGGGAGAGAGGCATGCTAAACAGCCAGAAACAGCCAGCCCAGGCCTATTCTTCTGCTGACATTTCTTCTTTCTCTTGCAGATAAGCTATCTACCCATCTCCCAGCCTGGGAGCAGCAAACATTTCTGCTTTGTGTAACAAAACCTCTGCCTGACCTGTATCTACTGAGTAACAAAAGGTACTTTAGCCTTGGCATATAGCCCTTGTGTCTGGGGGATACCCATCCCTGGGCATACCCATCCCTGCTGATACCCAGCTTCTGGTACCCATCTGGGTTTGTTCCCTGATTTTTTTGTTTTGTTTTGATTTGTTTTCCCCAGAAAACAAACCAGCTGTGACACTACAGCCATCCTGTGCTTGACTTCTCCTGGAAAGCAAGTCCTGCTCTGGCTGGGAAAGGATGCTCAAGGCCTTGCCCAGAGGGATGCTGAGAGCTCCAGGCTGGATGGGATCAGCACAGGGATGTCCTCACCCCTTCCTGAGCCAGGGCTGCAGTTAGGAACAGCCCAGTGGCCTGTCCTCTCGACTGGGACTGTCCAAGGTAGGCTGGATTCCCCCCTGCCACGACACCTCAGGGTACCCCCACCAGCTTTCTGCCTGTCTTCTGAAATCAGACAGTGATGGAACATCCCAAGGCGGTCAGTGCTGCTTCCTGTCCCCGTGAAGTCACTGTCCAAATTTCTCCTGGCAGGAGCCAGGGAGGGATTAATCCAGAGGAGCTCCCCTTGTGCCCATGAAATTCAATGTAAAGAAGGCAAATTTATCCTCTTCCTAGGAGAAAAAAATATTCCCCTTCACGCTTGTCCCCCTGAGCACAGCTGCTCTCTGGGGAACTGGCTCACTGGACACATCCACCCTCCTGAGGAGGCTGAGCATCCTTGCATGGTCCCCCCATCTCCATCACCCCAAGCCTCTGGTCCTCCCCGGCACGCTGGCTGCCTGCCTCTCCTCTCCCGGGGGAGCGGCGTGAAACACCAGAGGCGTCGGAGACACGTCTGCGGGGGAGAACCCCTGACAGTTTGCCATGTCCCTGAAATCCAAGCCCTTCTGAGCCTGGCTCGCCAGCTCATTTAGCCCCAGAGCCGTGTGGCAGGGAGATGGGAGAGATAAGACCCTGACAAACCCTCCAAGGAAAGGTTTCTCTTCGGTAATGACTTGTTTTCTTTGGAAGTTCAAACGCGGGTCGGCCAAGTTTTAAACCATAAAATTATGCAGCGGCGAGTGGGAGAGGGAGAAGGGCTCCAGAGGGTCCCCCAGCTGGTTTTCAGCCCCAAAAGGATTTTTGGGAGGAGAGAGGAGATGGAGCTCATGGGTGCTCCCCATCTGCACCACACAAAAGGGTGTGGGGGAGGGGGGGGGGCAGTGTACCCCATTAAAGGGGCGTTTGAGTGGGTCCTACAGCAGCAGCATCCTCTGGCTGGGCTGGGCAACGAGCAGGGGGAGGGTTTGGGCTGCGTTAAAACGAGGTGGGAGCGGCAGGGCAAGGCAGCGTCCTCGGGGATAACTGAGCAGGCTGGACGGATTTCCTTCTGCTACGGGAAAGATTTCAGGCGGAAATATTACTCCTGCCCTTAAATGGAAGAGGAGCTTCAGCCCGCAGGGACCTGCTCCAGGCTTTCCTGTGCCGAGAGATCCCAGGGGCTCGGCCTCCCTCCTCCTCCAGAAACACTCCCTGGGCAAAATCCTGCCCTTGAGGGGGGAAGAAAGTGTCTTATGGGAGAAATCCCTGGTTTGCAGGAGCGTTGCTCCTCCAGGGGGAACGGTGACCCCTCCTTGGAGGTGGACTGGGCAAGAGGTGTGCTCCCCAGTGTCCTGTGGGCCAGGGCTACGGGATTACCGACGGGCGCTGGAGCGTGGCGCCGGGATTCCTGCAGCCCGAATGCCGCCGGTTTAGGGCAGCCCGAGCTGTTTTGTTTCAGTTCTGCTGCGCAGGTGTTTTTCAAGAGTTTCTTCTTGGTGGAGCATTTCTCCATCTCTCCTTCTTATTACAATTTGGGGTGAAAACAAAGGTTTCTTTCAGGTCAGAATTGCCAGTGTTTGCTCTGGGCAACTGCTGGCTGCGGGCTCAGGACCTCGCAGGTGACCACCACCTTGATTTCTCTCAGCAGGGATGACAGCTATGGGATCACACGAGGAGCACACAAAGTCCCCTCTGTGTGGTTCTCCTCTGCCCCTGCTGCTGTTCCTCAGCTCCCAGATTTGCCAGGGCTGCTGGATCCCACCTCCGCTGCCTCGCTGCAGGTTTGTCCTCTCCTGGCTTTTAGTGTCTCTACAGAAGGTTTCCTAGCCTGTGCTACTCTCCTCTCTCTAGGAAGCCATTTCCATCCCACTTGTGGCCCATCCCTCTCGCCTCTGCCCCCCTGCGTCCCACCATCACCTTCTGCTGTCCCCAAAATACCACATCCCGTCTGGGGCCAGTTTAGAGATGCTGGAGAGGGTCTGTGCGGAGGGGTTTGCTGGGACGGTCAGAGCTGGGGACATGGGAGGAGAGGCAAGGACCTGGGCCAAGAGGTGCCTGGGGTCTCCATACCATGGCTCAAGGATGGCCCCATCACAAAGAGGCTCATGGTGGAGTACCAGCAGCCCTCCTTCCTCCTCCTCAGATGAGGCCACAAGCCAGGTTTGTCTCCTGAAGGTTAGCAGGCACCAGGGAGGTGTTCACCCACCTCGGACCCCCATCAGACTGTAGCACCCCAAGGGATGCCAGAGGCCCTGAGAGAGGCCATGCACCCCGGTGGCACGGTCACGCTCCCCTACCCCTGCCCAAACCAGCCCCGGTAAACGTTAACAGGCCGGGGGCCGGTGGGGAGGGGCGGATGGCGCCCGGGTGATTCATTCACGAGGCATTTAATCGCCTCCTTCAGCCCCAGCTCCCCCGTCCACCACCTTGCAGGGGCACTCGCTGTAATTCTCTACCAGCCGATTAGCCGCTTGACTGCCCGCCGCCGCCGCGGCACCGCCGGGCAGCCGGACCCCGGGGGGAGCAGGAGGGCGGCGGCACCGGGCTGCCACAGCCGGACAACGGGGCGAGAGCAGCTTCCCCCCCACCAGCAAAGCGGGGTGCTGCCTCCCCCACGGTGGGGTGCTGCCTCCCCCCCGGGTGGGGTGCTGCCTCCCCCGTGGCAGGAGGTGCCTTCCCCACGGCGGGGTGCTGCCTCCCCCCCACGGCGGGGTGCTGCCTCCCCCCCAGGGTGGGGTGCTGCCTCCCCCACGGCGGGGTGCTGCCTCCCCCCACGGCGGGGTGCTGCCTCCCCCACGGCGGGGTGCATTCCAGCCCCGCGGGGATTAGCCCTTGCGTAAATACTTGCCCCGCTAATGGAGCGTCCTCCTGGCTGGGTTTAGATTACCGGGCTGTGTGTACGCACGCCACCAACCCGCAGAACTCCCCGACATAAACAAGGCTGAGGGATGCTGGCTCCTCCGCCCCCGGGGATGCGGGAGGACCGGACTCAGCCTCCAGCCCCACCGCCCATTACCCTTTCTCCACACCAGCAGCCAAAAGGCCGGCGCAGAGGGTGGGAGGAGAGGAGCAGCCCTCGGGGAAGAGCAAGTCCAGAGTTGCTGGGCCTAAAACAAGGAAGCAGCAGAGGAAAAGCCAGTGAGCAACCAAGGGAGCAGATGGAAGATTGCAACAGAGCAGAGGAGCTGCGGGCATGGACACGGCCGTGTCCCACCTGGGGATCGCTCCCAAACTCTCCAGACCCTGCGCTTCAAGGAGGAAAGGAAGCCAGAGCACGGCAGGATGCCATGCAGGGGCCGTGGGGGCAAACCTTATCCATCCACTGGGCACCTTGTCCCCAGAAACCAGCCCTGGGATCCTGTCTGCAGGCCCCGGTCCCCAAGGATGAGCGATCTGGCATGGATGGGAACGAGGGCCACGAGCCGGGCTCTCCAGAGCTGCTCCGCTACCAAATAAGGCCTCTGCCGAGCCTTCCACATGCCGTTCTCGCCCGGCCACCGTGACGTGACCTCCTTTCCAAACTTCACTGCCCACCTCGGGCTTCTCCGTGGGGACCCCCACCCAGCACATAGCTCCCCTATGCCGGAGGGTCCCTCCCAGGGGGCGAGGCAAGAGGGCTGGAGGGGCTGCCCCAGGATGCCAGGAGCAGGCAGCGGGTCCCCTGCCAGCCCGGGGAGGAGCAGGGCTGTAGTGGGGGCTTGTCGCACTCCCGCTCCCGGATCAGCCTGCCTGGGAGGAGCGCTGCTTCTCCCTCTTGTTTTACGGAAGGCGCGAGGCTGGAAGGCCAGGCCCGGCCAAGGGAGAGGTTTGCAGGGCGCAGTAGCTGGGCAACCCCTTTCCCCTTCCCTTAAACAAATACTCGGCGGCACTGGCGCTTCCAGCCAGAGCCGGGAAAAACTCGTGCAGGGAAAATACCTGCCTGAGCATGAGCGGCCATCGCCCTCCTCACGCGTCCCCAGCGCAGCGGGGGACCCTGGCACCTGGCAGCCGTCCCCTCCAGGGACCCCTCATATCCAGCATCCCCCCGGGCAGGGTCAAAGGGCAAGGTCAGGGGGTCCCCAAGGGCCAGCGCTGTGATGCCCAGACCTCCTCCCCAAGGATGTGGCCAAGGATGCTCTTCCACCGCTGGGAAAGCATCGGACCTCCGTGGACATCTCCCACTGCCATGCCTGTCCCAGCCCCAGGGCCGCAGCACCCGCAAGGACCCAGCAGCATCGGCTACCCTGCGCCCAGCCGGGCTGCCAGCGGAAAAATGCTCCATTATTGGGGCGCTTCAGGAAACTTTGGGAAGTTTCAGGCTGGAACCACCTCTGGAATGAAAAAATCCAGGTAGGTGACAGCAGGTGAGCAGATCTGCGGCGCATCACTGTGTTAACCTGTGGAGCAGGGACCCCCAAGGAAGAGGCCGTGGGGATGTGCCCGGCAGGGGAAAGGCGAGCAGGAGATCCTACCTGCCCGCCCTCACCCTCCCAAAGTCCAAATTCCCAGTTCAAGGTCACGGGCACAACCAGGAACCTGGTGTTTGCAGCGGGGAACACCCGCTCTGCTCCGCTCCCCTCCCGTCCCCGCAGCCGGCGGGGTCTGGGGCTTCTCTCCCGTGGGGCCGGGGCCGTTTCGCACATCTCCGGGGCGAGGGTACCCCCGAGCACCGGCCCCAGGAGCTGGGGAGGAGGCTGTTTCGGTCCCCCCGCTACGCAGGGAGCTGCGTGTCCTGCGTGGGGGTTCCCTGTGCTGCGCCCGCAGCTCTTCCCCGCGGAGGCAGAGGGAGGTTTGCAGGGAGACCCGGGGGGTCCCGGGAGCGGGGGATGCGCTGCCGTTCGTGTCCCCCCCGCCCCAGCCGCGCCCCCCCCGCCCCCGCACAGTACGGGACCCCCCCGGCGCGGATCTTCCCCCCGTGTGGGGTGCGTGGGCACCCTCCGAGCGCAGCCCCGGGACGGCGGGTGGGGAGAGGGATGCCGGTCGCCCCCCACCCCCGCGGCGGGATCCCCCCCCACCCACCCCCGCTACCTCCTCCTCGGGCAGGCCGGTGTCGGCGGGGCCGCCCTCCCGTTCGCCGGGGAGGTTGCTCATGTTGCGACCGGCCAGGCTCCGCGTCCCGCCGGCGGCAGCCGCGTCCGGGCGGGCGGTGCTGAGGGCGGGGGCCGGGGCGGGGCGGCGGGGGCCGGGGGTGGGACGGGGCGGGCGCCGGGACCGGGGCGGAGGCGGGATGGGAAGGGAAGGGAGCGGGGTGGGAGGAGAGGGCTAGGGACGTGAGACACGGGGACATGGGTCTCAGGGACAGGGACACGGGCGGTGGGACGTGTGAGGCAGGGCTGGGCACACGGGACACAGTTCCAGGGACAGGGAACACAGGCTGGAGATACTGGGCACAGGGTTGGGGACACGGGACACAGTCCCAGGGACACAAGGCTGGGGACATGAAAGACAATCCCAGGGACATGGCTGCAGCAGGGCTGTGGGGCAGAGGAGGGGACAGCGCTGGGGACACAGGGCACAGGAGGGGGGGTGCGGGGCAGGGCTGGCTGTGGGACAAGGAGCAGGGCACTGGGGGCTGGCAGCGGTGGGAGGGAGGTGACAGAGCAGGGGTCCAGGGCTGGTGGGTGTAGGTCCCCGCTGGGGCTGTGGGTGAGCCTGGGCTGCCCCTGACACTCTGCTCACTTGATCTAATATCTTGGGGTTTTTTGGCTTGACCTCAGCCCTGCCATGTCCCCACGGAAGGGTCTGTGGTCCTGCAGGGACTCTGGCTCTACAGCAGCGTGATGAAGACTCTTGGGCTGACACACGTTTGACCAGCGGCCGTGTCTGGAGCAGATGCTGCCCTCACACAAGACACGGGGACCAGAGGTAATGCTGAGGACATCTTGCTCACAGCAGAGAGCTTGCACCACCCAGGCATTTAACGTCATGGCTTGCCTTTCCGTGACTCAGTGGCCCAACCAGGTCTGCAGGCAGCTGCCCACAGGTCCTGCCCCAGCCCTGCAGCTGACAGGGTGGAGGGTTTCCAGCCTCCCTGCAGCGGGGATTTACAGAGCAGAACCTCTCGTGCTGGCAGGGAGATAGAATCGAGCCATGCCAGCTGGATTTAGGGGAGTGGGAAATGTCTGGTTACCAGGGCAAGCATCCCCAAGAGAAAATCTGAAGTCTGGGGACTAATTAGTTACTCAAATCTGCTGGAGCCTCTTGTTTTTGGGGTAAATTCCCAGCAAAATATTGCCTTTCGGCAAGAGTAGCTGGAGAGAAGTATTTCATCTCTCATTGTTTTCCTTCTTCAGGGGCATCTCGACAGAAAGCTGTGGCCAGGGCGGCTGTGGTGGGCTGGGGAGGCAGCGGTGACCCGGACAGTACACACAGACTGTTTGGACTCAGCTTTGGGCAAGAGCTGCAGTTTCCCAGCAGTGCTGGAGCCCAGGTGGGAATCACAAAGCCAAAAAAACAGTGGGTTTATTTTCTTGGTATCCCTGCAACTGGCTGTGGAGCTTTTCCCACCCCACTACCCGCATGGATTTGGGGGTGTGCGGCCAGGACACACCTCCCTCCAGGGAGCCCAGTGCTCCCCTGGCGAGGGCCCATCTCCCTCTGCCAGCATGCCGTGGAGGGAGGGGGATGCAGCACCCGGGCTGTCCCCAAGGGATAGCTGCAGTGACACCAAGGCGAGGGAAAGGCAAAGGTGGCCACGTCATTACTGGGGTACAGCACCCCGGCGCCGCTTCCTGGCTCAAAGGATGGCAGCCCCCCTTGAGAGCAGAGCACTTGTCGTTTTATTCCCAGAACAAAGCACAGCCGACAGAAGCACCGCCTGAGAGACAGAAGATCCAAAGCTGGTGCGACATGTCCAGCAGAACAGAACCAAAAAACATAAATAAACAAAACTTTGTGGGTTTTTTTAAGATGGAATGAGGGATGTCGGGCCACTTCCCGGGGCCATGTGGTGATTCTCAGGACCAGAAATGCCCGGTCAGTCAGAGGTGGCAGAGGATGCTCAGCTCTTGACAGGAGTGGAAGTGGCCTTCGTGGTCTTCTTGAGGTGATGGTAGTTTGGCAAGATCTTCATCAGGAAATCCAGCTGCAGTGTCTGGGGCTGGAAACAGAGGCAGGGGAGGTCAGGCAGTGGCCCTGCCACCACCATGAGGGGCCCACGGAGGATGGGAGGGCGATGGCGTGTCACCCTTGTGTCACACCCACCTGCGGCCGCTCGGTCTGCGCACGGCGGAGGCAGTCGGCCCCATAGATGACGGTGTTCTCGGGGATCACCTCGTAGGTGTTGACGTTACAGCAGGCCCCGATGATGCAGCCGCTTGTCAGGATCACGTTCCTGCCAACAAACGCTGCCAGAGAGAGGAATCCCAGTGAGAGTCGTGCCCACAGTGCAGTGCACCACCAAGCTGCTTGGTGCCAAATCCAGCCCACCCAGCTCCCACCGAGGCACTAACACACGTGTGTTCCGTGTCAAAGCCACAGGGTTGTGACAAGCTGCAGTCTGGGCTCAGGTACAGCCAGACACGCTGACACCGTTCTGTGCTGCTCCCAGAGTCTACGGGAGCACAGACGGGGAGTCGAGTGTTACCTTTGGATTCGATGACGTTGTTATCTCCCACCTTCATCGCTTGGGAATCTGTGGGTCTGTGTTAAAGAAAACCGTAACGTGTTTTGCTTTTGTTTCAGCAGCTGAACCCCGACACCGCTGTCAGACCAACCCCCTGCACCTTCACTAGCCCCGGGCTGCTTCAACCCCGACAGAGCCCTCGCACGCTGCCCCTGGAGCCGCTGGGTCTGTCCCACTGTGCGGCCAGGATACAACACCCGACTTCAAAAACATTGTTGGTGCCAATGACCATGGGTTTGGGTTCCACCTCTTCGGTTTCTGGTGTAATATTTTCTGGATACCTGCGAGAGGGAAGGATGGGTTTCAGGTGTTGCGATCACAGAGAGGCTGCCCTGTGTGTCAGCCCAGGTCTGTGAGAGGCTGAAGTCGGGACATTCCGTTCTGACCGACCCATTGATGATGAGGGCCTGCTCCTCGATCAGATTGCCTTCCCCGATGACGATCGGCCCGGCTTCGGCGATGATCCGGGCCTTGGGGTGGATGACGGTCCTGGGCCCTGCCGAGGAACGGCCCCGCGTCAGCCCGTGGCCTGCGGCACCACCCCCCGGTTGCGAGCGGAGAGGGGAGCGCGGGGGCAAGGGCGGGGGTTGGCCTCACCGATGGTCACGTCCCCGCGGATCTCGCTTTCCACGCAGACCACGGCCCCCGGCGCGATCTTCACGCTGCGGGAGGAGACGGGGGCGCCGTGAGGGGACGGGGCGGCGGCGGGGGGGGGCGGGGAGGAACGGGAGGGTGGGCGCAGCAAGAGGAGAGGGGGAGGGAAGAGCGGCGGTAAGGCGGCCCCGCACCGCCCGCTGGGGAGTGCGCGGGGACGGCGGGTGGGACTCACCCCTTCGGCACCTTCTCCGCCATGGCCGCGCCGCCGCCGCTCGCCGCGGCCGGTCCGGGACGGCGCTCGGGAGCGCCGCTGCGCATGCGCTGCACACTGAGTCCGCGCCGTTCCGGGGAGGGGGGCGTTATTACACATGCTGGTTCCGGGGCTGCACCCGTTATTGCGCATGCTCGTGCCGGGGCCCCAGCCGTTATTAGTATATTTCTAATTAGCATTTTTTATTCGTTGATTTTTTTAATTTGTTGAACTTCTTGGCTTTTTTCTTCTTTGGCATCTTTGGCTTCTAACTTACTTTCTAATCTTGTTTCTGCATGAGGAGGTGGAGAAGAAGAGAGGTGAGGAGAGTTTGTCCCAGGAGATTTGATTCATGTGATAAATGGGGAGAAATAAGGAATAAGGATAAGCTGGGGGAAAAAAAAAAAAAAAGCAAAAGGAAGTCCACTAGGGAAAAAACAGAGATTTTTAGGTAAGATCTTAAGAAAACAGAATTTTCTTTGCCCATGGAGGGAGGAAAGAGCGTGTTCTGGAGCACAAGACCCAGACATGGAGGGACCATGCCTGAGCATAAAAAATTCTTTATTTTTATGTTTGTCTATATTCACACAACAAAAATACACAGAAACAACAATTTCTGGAGAAATATTTGTATCCAGTGCAGCCCTGGCTTCTCCATCTGCTGCTGAGGCTTCTTGCAGGCTGAGATCCCTCTTGGAAATGACTGATAAATACTTGAAACAACAAAGAATTCATGAAACACAACATTTATGTCTGGAAAACTTAATGAAAGGTGTGTTCCAGGCGTTTCTTGGAAAAACGGCATTTTGTTTTTTAAAATAAAGTCTATTTTATTTTTTCTTTTGTTCTGCCTAGAGCGCAGCTTCTGCAGATCAAACTTTGAGGTTGATTTTGGGTTGGTTCGTCCTGTTTTGCATTACCTCGTTTCTCCATGCTCTGCGCCGTCACCGTCCCCGAGACTCTCCGGCGAGTGGGAATGGAGGCAGGGGGGATCATAAGCGCCACCTCCTATTGGTGGAGAGACGCGCTGAGGCTTCCTATTGGCTGCGCACCATGAACCAATGGGAATGGATCTTTTCGATACTGCGTTTGAGTCCGGTCGGAGCTGCTGGAAGCCCGCGGTGCCTCTCCCAGGCGGGGCGCGTCCGGCGTCCAGCTCTGCTGCTCCCGCTCCCTCCTTCTCCTCCGGCAGCGGCTATGGCCACGGGCAGGGCGAAGATAGGAAGGAATGGGGCCATTCCCCGAAGCAGCTCCGGGCACCACGTCTCATTCCTGCAGAGAAACGCCTGGGCACGGGTCAGGTGTGGTGGGAGAAGTGACCCGGTCCAGAACGCTGTGGACAGCTTCGGTGACCTGGGCAGGTTGGGACACTTCCCTTTGCTGCCGCCGTGCTCCTCCGAGGAGCTTCTGGTGATTGAATTTTCTGTGTCAGTGCTGCCGCCTGCGTTGTTTGCCCGGTAACAGCGAGTCCTCAGCAGGAGCCAGCAGTGGTCATTTGCAGTTTCAGAGCCATGCTGGGCTTTAGGAGCATTGAGGCCCTGGTCCAACCTTCTCCTGAAGCCTCACAGGGCAGTCTCCCTGCAGCCCTGCTGTAAGGAAGGGAGGAGACACTTTCCAACAGCAGCAAGAGTGTTTGCTTATATGCTCAGAATGTGTATTGGGTCTGGCTGAGATGGAGTTCATTTTCCCCACAGCTGACATTGTGTAAGTAATAGTGAATATTCCTGTACTAACAGCAGTGAACAGAGTTGGTGTCCAAGGCATTTGACTGAGTCAGTGGGTAACTCTGGGTTTGCTTTATTGACTACTCAGAGTTGGGCCATCACCTCAGTGACTGACAAAGGCATTGCAAAAATCAAGCTCTCTATATATGCTAAGTTTAACATTATACAACAGATACTCTTCTCAAAGTTCTTGGTGTTTTCCCATGAACACTCAGTTCCAAGTTTCTCATTCATTTAAAATTCTATAAAAGTCCACAGAGGACTTCAAGCGCAGCTGATTCTTCTCGTCTCGTCTCAGTGCATCTTGAGAAGTTGCAGCCGCTGGTCCCGCTCTGGTCACTGTATTCACTGATCTTCTTGAATAATCTTCCTGTCTGCTCACCTTTGCGCTTCTGAGAACAACTTAAGTAATGACATTTAGCTTGTGTGTATTTTAAACTATGTCATCTTTCCCAACTGGTTCAGTTCAAGTCCATCAAATAAATTATTTGTATTTTTATATGTAAGTATCAGAAATAAAGAGAAAGAACAATCTCTGGAGAAATATTTGTATCTAGTGCAGCCCTGGTTTCTCCATCTGCTGCTAAGGCTTCTTGCAGGCTGAGATCCCTCTTGGAAATGACTGATAAATGCTTGAAACAACAAAGAATTCATGAAACACAACATTTATGCCTTGAAAACTTAATGAAAGGTGTGTTCCAGGCGTTTCTTGGAAAAACGGCATTTTGTTTTTTAAAATAAAGTCTATTTTATTTTTTCTTTTGTTCTGCCTAGAGCGCAGCTTCTGCAGGTAAAACTTTGAGGTTGATTTTGGGTTGGTTCGTCCTGTTTTGCTTTACCTCGTTTCTCCATGCTCTGCCCCGTCACCGTCCCCGAGACTCTCCGGCGAGTGGGAATGGAGGCAGGGGGGATCGTAAACGCCACCTCCTATTGGTGGAGGGACGCGCTGAGGCTTCCTATTGGCTGCGCACCATGAACCAATGGGAATGGATCTTTTCGATACTGTGTTTGGGGCGGGCCGGAGCTGGTGGAAGCCCGCGGTGCCTCGCGCAGCCGGTGACGTGTGGGTCCCACCGGAGCCGCCGGGGCGCGTCCGGCGTCCAGCGTCCAGCGTCCAGCTCTGCTGCTCCCGCTCCCTCCTCCTCCTCCGGCAGCGGCTGTGGCCGCGGGCAGGGCGCAGGCACTAAGGAAGGGGCCCCATCCCGAAGCGTCTGGGGCAGTAGGAGAAGCGACCCAGACCTGAAGGCTGGGGAGGTCTTGGGGCTTGACGGACCCCGGGTTCCTGGGCGGCGGGGCTTGGGTGTCTGGAGAATGGGGCTGGGTGACCTGGGCAGGTTCAGGCACTCTCCTTTGCTGCTGCCATGCTCCTCTGAGCAGCCTCTGGGAGCTGAATGTCCTGCGTTAGTGCCATTGCCTCCGTTGTTCACCCTGCACTGGTGAGGCTACAGGCGGCATCGGGACAACAGCGGGGTCGGTGTGGGACAGGCAGGAGAAACTGACGGGGGGCTCACCCGAAGTGTGGAAATCTGTGGAGGAGGAAGCGAGAGGCTGCCAGAGCTGGCCCGGAGGAGCAATCCCCTGCACAGCAAGGTGGAGCTGTCCCAGGGGCGCAGCAAAGGCCCTGGACAGCCGGTACTGCACTGTGAGGGACCTTAATCTATTGAGGGAAACCGGAGGCGTTTGCGAGGGGAAGGGCAAGAAGGTGAAGCAGATGGACTTGGAAGTCAAAGTCCACAGCAGTTTGCACAACGAAACAGCAGTTCAATGGAGCACACACTTGGATTTGGTGAAAGCATTTTAGAAATAGTAAAAAAACCCCCAAACAACAAATTCCCAAAATAAATACTAAGAAAACTGATGCTGTATTTTTATACTTTGGTGAGAAGGAGCAGGTGCATGGGGCAAGAGAGGGGTGATGGGGAGATGCCCCCAAACAAGAGGAGTCTCAGCCTCAAAGTGCCTGAGAGCTGTCCCTGTTCCATGTCCCAGTGCTTTGCAAGCTGGAGGGCAGGGCAGTCAGTCCCAGTGTGCAGTGTCTCTCAGTGCCAAGCCTGGCCCAGGAAGCCTCGTGGAGGAGCACCTGCAGGAGTGGGAGAGCAGATGGCCGGTAGCACAGAGGGGAGGAAAGGGGAAAATCCCAGAGCAGAGCCCGGGGATCATGGGTGTATTGCTCGTCTGCAGACGGGCCACTAGCATCTGCTCCACTCGGATGTGCTGTCTCCTTCTGAACATACACACAGAGCGGCTTTCAGCATCTTCTCTCCTGCCTCGAGGATGCCAGCTCTGCTGCCTCATTTCCTTTTGAAAAGAAATCCTATTTTTTTGTTGAGATCCCTCTTTTGAAATCTCTCATTTCTTTTTGAAATCTTTCTCCAGGGCCTCGCTGCTGCCACTGTGGCAGCCCCGCTGCCACACGCAGCCATGCAGCAAGCCCCGGGTTTGCTCCGAGGCAGAAAAAAACCCCGAGCGCTGCTCGGAGGGGCGGTGCTGCTGCTTCTCCTCCCGGGGAACGGGTTTTGGGGAAGGGGCATGAGCAGCCCCCGGGCCGCGGGAGCGGGGAGAGGCAAAGGGCGGCGTCTGTGTGCTGCTGCCGCCATCTCGTGTCCGAAGCGAGGCACTGCAGCCCGGCGGCCCCGAGCGGCTAAGCAGAACGGGCTCGTCGGGCTCAACTCTGCCGCCTGGCGGACATAGCTCGGTGCTGCAGGTCGCCTGCGGCACATACAAGTTCTGGGGCGCTCGCTGCTGCCACCTGGTGAATAATTCGAGATACTGCAGCTCTGCTTCGGCTCGTGCACAGGAGCGTTATTTTGTTCTCAGCTCGGCTCTCGGTCCGCGAAACGCGGAACTGCAGCGCCGCCGCTGCCCCTGGGTAACCGCCGCCCGTGATCGGTGCGGCACGGCGGCAGGGCGTGGCTGGAACGGGAGGGGCGTGGCTGGAACGGGAGGGGCGTGGCTGGAACGGGAGGGGCGTGGCTGGGGCGGGAGGGGCGTGGCTGGGGCGGGAGGGGCGGGGCACGGCTTTTTCTTTGGTCCCGGCACCAGAAGTTCCCGCCTTTCTTTCGGCCGTCGCGCGGGCCATGCGGTGCCGTGCAAAGCGGGGCGAAACGGAACCGAACCGAACCGAACCCGGCGGCTGCGGGGACGGCGCGATGGAGGCGGCGATCCGCAGGTACGGCGAGTGCGGCGGCGGTGGTCGGAGGGTTCCTCTCCGCGGCCGCTGCCGTGCCCCGCTGCCGTGCCCCGCTGCCGTGCCCCGCTGCCGTGCCCCGCTGCCGTGCCCCGCTGCCGTGCCCCGCTGCCGTGCCCCGCTGCCGTGCCCCGCTGCCGTGCCCCGCTGCCGTGCCCCGCTGCCGTGCCCCGCTGCCGTGCCCCGCTGCCGTGCCCCGCTGCCGTGCCCCGCTGCCGTGCCCCGCTGCCGTGCCCCGCCCTGCGCATCGGCGCGCTCTGTCCCGGGGCGTTCCCTCTCCCTCCGCCCGCCCGCGCTGTGCTCGGCTCTCTGCTCCCTCGGGACCGCCCTGCTCCTGCCGCGCTCCTTCCCGCCTCCGGTAACCCATCAAAATAATTGCCAAAAAGATTATTAGGGAGATGAATGCAGTGCTAATTAGTGATAGAACTGATGAACTCAAATTTTGTCTGAATTTTCTAAAGATTTTACCTGTGCAATTTTCTGGCATGTCCTGTTGAAGTGTTTTCCCTGTTGCGTTGGGGTTTTGGGGGTTTGTTGTTTTTTTCTTTTTTCGTTTCCGATGGACCGTGGTTTCCAAGGGTGATCGGGGTTTTTATTCACTTAGAGCTCCCTGGCCAAAATTTCCTTTGCAAGAATTAAGTCTGGAATAGGCGGCTCCTGTAGCAACTGAAAATTTCATTTCATCAGTGGATGTTATGATTTTAATGGCACGTAGAGCTGTGTCCAGTTGGAGGACTTTCTTTTTTCCAATGTCCTTTTTAAAAAAAATAAAAATTGTATGCTTTTTTTTTTTTTGCAAGACGGGGATGTACGGAGATTTTCCCATTCCTCTCCCCTTCCTCTGCAAGCTCCTCCAGAAACCTCTGTTAAAGTGGCAATTAATCTTCTGTCTCTCAGATTTTTTTCTTTTTTTTTCTCCCTTCGGGATTGCCACATTTCTTTTTCTTTTTTCCCTGTTGTTAAAAACCGTTGATGCCATTTTTGACATTTTTGCAAATCCCTGGAGTCTGCTTCCTTTAATTTTGAAGTTTCTTTCTAATACCCAGAGCCGATTGCTCCCCAAAACATAGATGCCAATGGAACAGGCTCCTTTGGCTTTTCAGGATTTAAATGAGTATATTTTCTAGCAGTGACCGTTAGCTGCTCTACCGAGGCAGACAGGGATTCATTTGATTCTGGTTTAATTTCATGGAATTTAGACCAATGAACGGCTTTTGGCATTGCATGTCTTGTACCAAGCAGGAACATTCATTTCTGACATTTTGTTAAAAGGCCCCGGTGTTGGGGTTGGTTGGGATCCCATCCTGGGTCTGCGACAGGAAAATTTTGATTGCTTTTTTCCTGCAGTTCTTTCTGAAGGTGTGCCCCTTCTGCTTGTTTATGAACAGTTTCTAATAGCAGTCTTTTTTTTTTTCTTTAGTACCATCCAAGAATATATCCAATAATACATGAATTATCCTGTATTGTTTTAGCTGTTTCGGATGGTTTCTTAAATTAAAATTTTTTACATAAGGTGCTTTATCCTGTTGACCCTCCCTCCTACAAACAACATGAACTGCAGGATAATACAGACACTTCTGTCTGCCTTGGCCCAAGCTCAACACGTTCTCCTGTCACATCCCAGTGATCACTAAAACAAAGAGCCTTAATGCTTCTATGAACACTAAGGTAATAAATGTCCATTTCTGACATTCTGTGATGAAGATGCATTGTTCTTAACTCCAGTGCTAAGTTAATGATGAGAGCAGGCCTGGGACTTGACAGTCTCTTCTTGGTGAGGTTTCTGTGATTCCCTGGTTCAAATCGATCAATCTGAAGTTACCCATGGTGCTTTACAGTTTCCTGCTTCTTTTAATCAAACCCAACTCTTTGATATAATCAAATCCTGATTATTTTAGCAGATTACTTGCAACAAGTTTGTTGATCAAGCAGCACTTGCTGGTGATCTTCACTTTCATGAATTTCCCCAGCGGTCCCTGATGGCTGGGAGCTCTGAATCATCTTTTTTATTTCAATCTCTACCACTTTTTTTTTTTTTCTCCCATTTATGCTATTTTTGACATTTTTGCAAATCCCCTGAGTCAATAAAATTGACTTATGGTAATTAAAACCAGATAAAAATGATACCAGTCATAAAAATCTGAAGTGATAAGGCACCAGGTAATGGTTTTCTTTTGTTCTTGTTTGTTTTGAGTGGAGGTTTGTGTTTCTCTTGGGCTTTTTCGCTTTTTTGTGTGGAGATTGGTTTCTGTTTGGGGTTTTTTTGTTTGGAGGTTTGAGTTTGCTTGGGGCTGTGTTTTTTTTTTCCCTGAGAGGAATGTTGTCTGTGGGGGTGTGCAGAGCTCTTTTGCTGCCTGCCCTCTCCTTTTGTTCTCAGTGCAAAGCTGGGAGGGACCCCAAGCAGATTTGTTGGCACGAGTGCAGTTTTAGAAGATCTTGGCTGTTTAGAGAAACAGCCTTGAAAAAATAAATCCTTTTTTGCAACGAGTTCACAAGGACAGATGTGTTGCTGTACTCTTTAACCAAAATATTCAACTTGGGACATATGGGGTGAGGAAATCTTGGCTGTACTTGGGGTGGAGAAAAAATATGTAGATAGGTATGTGTGTCTTTTGCATGAATCGAGGAAAATGAGTTCTGGTGAAACTAAAGCTGACAATGAATCAAAAAAATTAAAAAAAGAAAAAAGAAAAGGCTTGGTTGATTAAAAAAAAAATACAAAAGCACTGGTGGCCTGTGCTGACAGCTGTACCCAAGATGATGGAAAATACTTTTTCCTTCACTCAGGTTCAGTCTTATCTAAAAAAGAAGCTTTAGATTCCTGCCCAGTTTCATGCTAAAAGTTCTTTCCTTTCACAGCTGGATGCCAACTGCCACCATTTCACCGTGGTTGCCCTTTCTTCTGCCGTGGAAGGACAAGACAGGTGGAAAGAACCCGTGGTGGTCTGCAGTACGAGGTGCGTCTGCGACGTGTGTCCGCGTTTTTCCTCGGGTACGTGTAGTGTGGGCTTGACAGTTAACGTTAAGAATGTGCCAACTCTCCTTCTTCTATCTTTATTTTACAATATGAAGTATTTTAACACAAATGCCAACACCAAGGTCTGTTCTGTAGTACGTTACAGCTCTGCAAAGCTTACTTCCCTCTGTCAGTTTTCTCTTCCTGAAAGCATAATCTTGGGTTTTTGTGAGCTTACTATGAAAGTGAAAATAGTTTTGTAGTGGGAGAGGGAAGAAACTGTTCATAAGGGTTCAGATGTTCAGAAGAAACAGACATTGTTTTCATGAACCAAGCTTTATGCTTTTTTAGTAAATTAGCCTTTAAAATAGAGTAGTGCTCAAACCCCTCACTGAGATACTAGCACCAGTTCTAAAGTCGACCTCCTAGGCGAGGTCAAAAGAAAGCAGCTCTTTCTCCCTTCTTATTTATTTATTTATTTATTTATTTTTATTACTACCCACCCTCTCTTTATCTATTCCAAACCCACAGCACCACGGACAACTGAACCCTTTTCTCCTCCACATCCTCTGTCTCTTTCAATGCTCCCTGGGGAACCATCATCGTTTCAATCAATAGCTTTCCCATTATCCATTTCCATACTCAGAACATGAGGAATCAATCCACAATTCTTTCACATCCTGGAATTATTTCACAGATAATAAATCCACATACGGTATCTTATCTCATTTTCCTTCCTTCCTACAAGACAACCCTGACTGTAAAATAGCATTATACTTTCTAGTTGCGTTCTTTGGCCATTTTTCCAGCTTATCCAAAGTGACATCAGTTCCTGATGAGCACAGCACTCCATGAGCTGCCCCCAGCAAGAGGATCTCCCCCATCCCCCCTCAGCACTCCACTGCACATCCCAGAGGAGACTTCATTGTTTTCTTTCCTTTTGTTTTCCTCAGGCCCCTGTGAGGAGGAGCTGTTAGTAACCAGAGAACATCAATTACACTTGCAGTTGCCCACAGGGATATGTTTATCAGTCCCTTTGTCCTACTCTGGCTGTTTCCCTCCAGGGATAACAGAACCCAGGGTGCAGACTCCACACTCCCTTGGTAGCTGTTTGTAGGTCTCACTCAGACACGTTCACACTTTTTCTCATGTAAACAAGCAGTCTTCAGGCTTTATTAAGTGTACCTGAGCAGTTAGGTATTTGTTCTAAATGTTTAAAAAGAGGGGCAACCAGATATTACAGGTTTTTTTTTCCAAAGTGCTTTATTTCTGTCTGGCTTTCAGTGGCAGATTTCCCTGGCAGTTCAGTAGCGTATTTCTGGGGCAGTGCAGCTGGCCAGATGTCCCTCCTGAGTATGTAACCAAAAGGACCCCTCATAACTTCACGGTATCGTTTCACAGCTGTGCAAGTTAAATTAATGCCAAAGGCAAAGGAAATACTGTCATAGTGTAAGTATTTTCATTGGATGTGTATAAACATACTCGCACCTTTTTAGTATACAGTGAATTACTGAGATTTATTATTTGTTTTTTATTTTCCTTTCTAGAAAGTTTTACACTTCATGTCCAGTTTTAGTGACCAGGTGAGCAAGATGTGCAGCAGGAGGGCAAGGGCTGTCGCTCAGGAAAACGTAATCATTTATTTTGCTGTGAAACTCAGCCCTGCTTTTATTTTACTCTGAAATTTGTTGTTTTCCTCAACTTCCATGATTCTTCCCCCCAAAAACTAAGTATTTCTCACCCCCTTCAACCCACGGTGGTTTTTCCCTGTGAGAAATGAGCAATCGGTCACTTGAAAGGACTCTGGCCAGACTCTTCAGTGAAGCGCTTTCATTACATTCTTGCACGAGCTGGTGTCCTGAGCAGCAGGCACACACCGTCAGAGCAACACACCAATTTTTATAGCCTGTCCCTGGCCACAGAATCCCTCCCTTATTTCCCTCTTGGTGAGGTACTTTAAGGTTTACAGCCTCTCCGATACGCCTATGAGGTCCCGCGTAGTTTAAATTTCCTGCTGCTCTATTTTCATGTTGCACCCCCTTTTTATTGTTTTTGCCCCCTTTTTATAATGAGATGCTGGGCAGTTACTCAGCAGCACATCCTTTTTTTTCTCCAGCCACAGGGGTCTTTCTTAGTTCCTGCCAAGTTATCCTTACCTTGCAGGAGCTGAGCCCCCCTAGCTGCAAAGACAACATGATCATTTCTCAGATCAGCACTCCAATGCACATCCCAGAGGAGACTTCTTTTTTTAATCTTCTTTTTTGTTTTCCTCAGGCCCCTGGGAGGAGGAGCTGTTAGTAACCAGAGAACATCCATTGCACTTGCAATTACCCACAGTGATATGTTTATCAGTCCCTTTGTCCTTCTCTGGCTGTTTCCCTCGAGGGATAACAGAGCTCTGGATCCAGACTCCACACTCCCTTGGTAGGTGCCTGTAGGTCTCACTCACACACATTCAAACAATTTCTGCTATCAAGTTAAACAAACAGAAAAATCTGTTTGGCAGCAATCACCGGGAGTGCTCTTTCTCTGAGTGATGCCTGGTGGGGGGGCTGATCTGCTGTACTGTAATTTGGTGCCTCAGCTGTCAGTTTGACTCTTTGAGAGTTATGAGAGCCAGGACATGAGGGGCAGCCCTAATTTTTTTGTTGTTTTTAATTGAAAGGCAGATAATGCCTGACTATTTTTTCTAGATGTGTGCACAAAAAGACATTGTTAAGATTCTATAATGTAAAGCATTTGTGCTTTTCTTTTCAAGCGGTTAGCAAGGTGTATGAGTTGGTTACCAGTGGGTGCATGTCTTGGACTGTGGAGCTTATAGCCCTTTAGTCTTGCACCAACTGGTATTATTTGCTTCCTGATTTCTGTACAGGCAGGACTGGAGCATTGCACTGGGATTCACATTCCACTAATAGTTTATATTAATTTTTTTTTTAACTTTTCTAATCTTTCTCCGGCTTTAAATTTTAGACAGTATTGTTTTTGCCTTACCAGAATTGCTCACTTTAAAAAAATTTAGTATTAGTAATTCTGCTTCTCTGTTCTTAAAGGTTATCTGTGCATTTAATTTGCTTAATAAATCCTTTCCCATCGAGGGTATTGAAAATATGAAAATCGATGGGTCACTCATTGTTTCCCAAACTCAAATTTTACGCATTGCAGAAAGGGCCGATTCTTTTGCTTTCCTGTAGCACCAAGAACACTTGGAGTTCCCTGACCAAAATTTCCTTTGCAAGAATTAAGTCCGGAATGAGCGGCTCCTGTATCAACTGAAAATTCCACTTCATCAGTGGATGTCGTTATGTTAATGGCACGTAGAGCTGTGTCCAGTTGGAGGACATTCCTTTTTCCAATTCCTTTTTTTTTTTTTGTAAATTGTACACTAATTTGGGGTTTTTTTGGTTTTTTTTTTTTGAGAGGGGGATGTGTGAAAGGAAAGGGGATTTTCCTGTTGCCCTCCCCTTCCTCTGCAAGCTCCTCCAGAAACCTCTGTTAAAGTGCCAATTAATCTTCTGTCTCTCAGATTTTTTCTTTTTTTTTTCTCCCTTCGGGATTGCCACATTTCTTTTTCTTTTTTCCCTGTTGTTAAAACCCATTTATGCTATTTTTGACATTTTTGCAAATCCCTGGAGTCTGCTTCCTTTAATTTTGAAGTTTCTTTCTAATACCCAGAGCCGAGTGCTCCACAAAACATAGATGCCAATGGAACAGGCTCCTTTGGCTTTTCGGGATTTAAATGAGTATATTTTCTAGCAGTGACCTTTAGCTGCTCTACCGAGGCAGACAGGGATTCATTTGATTCTGGTTTCATTTCATGGAATTTAGACCAATGAACGGCTTTTGGCATTGCATGTCTTGTACCAAACTTTTCAATGCTGCTTTGCTCTGCCTGTCCTTCAGTGCATCTTTTTCAGTGACAGGGTGGCAGCCACCCCTCGGCACAGCTTTTATTCAAGCCTCACGCTCCCTTTCACCCGGTGCAGTACTTTTTCTTACCCCCTCACATCTCCCACCCCTCGGTGCATCCCGGCCGGGCGGCAGCGGTCCCTCGGTGCAGCTCTTTTAGTGCCGCCTCGACCTTCCCTCGCTGAATCTCTTGCAGGGACATGGACAGCAACCATCCCCCAGTGCAGCTCCAATTTTATCCACACCTCACCCGCTCTGAGAGTGACACAGGGCAGCCACCTGTCTCTTGGTGCAGCTCTTTCAGTGACAGGGCGGCAGCCACCCCTCGGCACAGCTTTTATTCACACCTCACACTCCCTTCCTGCGGTGCAGTACTTTTTATTACCCTCTCACATCTCCCAACCCTTGGTGCAGCCTGGCTGGGCAGTGGCTGTCCCTCGGTGCAGCTCTTTTAGTGCCACTGCCTCCCACTGCCCCCTTGGCAGCTCTTTTATTCATATTTTGCTCTCCTCGAGTGCCACTTTCAATGCTGCTTTGCACTGCCTGTCCTTCAGAGCATCTTTTTCAGTGACAGGGCGGCAGCCACCCCTCGGCACAGCTTTTATTCACACCTCACACTCCCTTCCTGCGGTGCAGTACTTTTTATTACCCTCTCACATCTCCCGCCCCTTGGCACAGCCTGGCCAGGCAGTGGTGGTCCCTCGGTGCAGCTCTTTTAGTGCCACTGCCTCCCACTGCCACCTTGGCAGCTCTTTTATTCATATCTTGCTCTCCTCCGGTGCAGCTTTCAATGCCACTTTGCTCTGCCTGTCCCTCGGTGCAGCTCTTTCAGTGACAGGGTGGCGGCCACCTATTGAGTCTGCTTTTATTCAAGCCTCACGCTCCCCTTCCCGCGGTGCAGTACTTTTTATTACCCCCTCACATCTCCCACCCCTCGGTGCAGCCCGGCCAGGCAGCAGTGGTCCCTCGGTGCAGCTCTTTTAGTGCCACCTCAACTTTCCCTCGCTGAATCTCTTGCAGGGACGTGGACAGCAACCAACCCCCAGTGCAGCTCCAATTTTTTCCACACCTCACCCTCTCTCTCAGTGACACAAGGCAGCGGCCACCCCTCGTTTCAGCTCTTTCTGTGACACGGGCAGTGACAATGCTACCAGGTACAACTCTTTTATTCCCACCTCACATCTCCTGTGCCTCGTTTCATTTTTTTTTTATTGCCCCCTCTCACACCTCCCACCCTTCCGGTGCAGCTTTCAATGCAGCTTTGCTCCGCCTGTCCCTTGGTGCAGCTCTTTCAGTGACAGGGCAGCAGACACCCCTCAGTGCAGCTTTTGTGCCCCATCACATCTCCTGCCCTTCAGTGTAGCCTGGCCTGGTGGTGGCGGCAGTCCCTTGCTGCAGCTCTTTTAGTGCCGCGTCACCCAGCAGGTAATGGCACTGGTAAAGTGCCAGAGCTGGTTTCACCCCTTCACCATGGCTGTTTATGTCCCTGCAGACAGGCCCTAAAGAAACCATGTTAAATAAAATCCTAAAATGCTAAATAAGGCCCCAGAAAGTCATGTGGGTATCAAACATGCTCGACCTAAAGCAGTGCAGCTGCATGAGCTGTTTATAAATCAAAAGTAAAACTTAATAACGTTTAAAAAAAAAAAATTTCATGTTTGTATATTTATACATAACAGAAATACACAGAAATGACAATTTCTGGTTAAATATTATCGAATGCACTTGTGGCTTCTCCATCTGCTGCTGAGGCTTCTTGCAGGCTAAGATCCCCTGTGGAAATGGCTGATAAATACTTGAAACAATGAAGAATTAATTAAACACAAATTTTACCACTTGAAAACTCAATTAAAGGTGTATTCTAGGCATTTCCTGGAAAAAAACCGTGTTTTTTTTAAAGAACGTATGTTTTCTTTTATTTTTTTCTTTTGTTCTGCCTGGAGAGCAGCTACCAGAGATGAAACTTTCAGGTCGATTTTGGGTTGGTTCCTCCTGTTTTGCTTTATCTGGTTTCTTCAGGCTCTGCCCCGTCACCGCCCTTGCGGCCACCAGGTGAGTGGAAATGGAGGCAGCGGGGCTCATAAACGCCACCTCCTATTGGTCGAGGGATGCGCTGAGGCTTCCTATTGGCTGCCCTGGCCCCCGCCTCACCGCCCCAGGGCTCCGCACGGCCGTTCTGAGGGAGGATGAGTCGGCGCGGGGTGGGGCCTCAGCGCGCGTGCGCGGGGCGGGGCCGTCTACCCCCGCCGCTCCCTCTGTGCCGGGGGCGCCGCTCGCGGTTTCCGGGCGGCAGCGGCGTGGCCGGGCCGGGCTCCTCTGGCAGGGCCCAGGTGAGGTGCGGGGGGGGGAGGCTCGGGTCGGGAAGCGGGGAAAGGGTTGGCGGCCCCGGCTCCGGTTCCGCGGAGGTGTCGGGGCGGAGGCGGGCGGGCGACTGCCGGGAGGTACGCCGAGGAGCCGGCGCGGCTAGGGGCGCCGGGGAGCAAAGCGGCGGGCCCGCTCCGCCGGTCCCCCCAGCCGGTTCCCAAGCACCGCCCTCTCTGCATAGCGGGGCGGGGGGGTGTGGGGGTCTCCGTCCCGTTCGTGAGGGCTGAAGTGAGGAGGGGGTTCCCCCGTCTCTCCAGGGGCGACCTCGCTGCGGCGGCGGGGAGGGGGAGTGCGGGCGATGCGTCTCCTCGGTGCCTGGCAAAGGGGAGAGAAACGGTTTGGTCCGAGCTCCCGGGGTGCGCGGCCCGACCCTGCGCGGCCCCTCTGGCCGGATCCTCCCCTGTCTTTTCACCATGGGCTGCGTGTGACAAACGGCTCCATTTTTTGCCTCCTTTTTTCCCAGCGTCACCTTCTGCGTCACGTGAAGAAAGAAAATCCCGCGCGGTTGGTTCCACTCGCCGGTGCAGAAACGCTGATGAAAAATGGCAGTGAACAGAGCGCGTCCCGTTCCTGAATTGCTCCCTCGAGAGTTAGGAATATTTTCAATTCCGGTAAGAGAATGAACTTTGATCTGGGATAAATTAAGAGCCGCCTGTGACCCTCTTCAGGGTCTTGTGTTTCTCTTCTCTTCTCTTTGTCCGTGCTCATTTTGTGGGCAAGTTGGACATAGCCTTTTATTTTTCCTATGTGGCTATAACTAAAGTTTTAGTAATAGGTGGTGTCAGCATAGTGAATGTTTGAGCACCCAGATGCCAGTAGAAAGGGAATGCAGGAAACATGGTGGAAACTGATGCTTAAGTTGGATTTTTTTTTTTTAATTAGAGTGTTGATAGCATGTTGTTCCACTGCCTAATCCCCGTTCTGTTCAGTGGAGTCTTCAGTGTAGGACTTAAAAAGGTAAAAAAGATTGTCCTTCCAAAAAAGGACTAGTCACTCATAGGATTGAGGCATAGACTTGGAGAGTCGCTGAAGTACGTGAGATCGGAATTAAAGCCAAATTTCACTTGATGTTGTTGCAGTTGGTCTTCACTTTCATTCATTTTGCCAGATTTTGTAGTGAGAGAGGGGAGAAACTGTTCATAAGGGTTCAGATGTTCAGAAGAAACAGACTTTGTCTTAATGAACAAAGCTTTATGCTTTTTCAGTATTTTAACTCTTAAAATAGAGTAGTACTTGAAAACCTTACTGAGACACTGGGGTCTGTGCTAAAAACAATCGAGGTCAAAGGAGAATCATGAACAAAACAGGACAAATCCGTGTCCCTTGACATGTTTTCCAGGCTTTTGCAAGGAGCATGAGCAGCCTTGTAACTAGTGGGAGTGAGTCATGATGTATTTTTGGTGAGTTACAGCTTGAAAATTGTCCTTTTTCCTTAAGGTAGAGTGTGTAATTTTGACTTCAGTAGGAAAGAGATTTTCCAGAACGGAAATCTTACTCATTCCAAGAAGTTTCTTTTTGTGAACTTCCCATCAGAGTGGGTCTTCAGAGATGATGTACTTGGCAGTAGAATCTTCCAATAATTGATGGCACTGCTGGGCTTTGGTTTCTCAGTTGCAACAGTGGAGATGTCACAAAAACACGTTCCCCTGCGTGCTGCAGCGCAGCCACAAGCATGAGCACATCTGCCAGTCCTTTTTGGTGGCATTAGGTGTTGCAGCACTGGGGACTCGATCCCCCTCCCCAAATAAAACCATAATTCGGTAACTGACTTGCATTGTTGAAACTATAACTGCCAAATAGGTGTCACAAACAATTTATTAGATGTATTTAAGTAGTTAGGTATTTTCTCTGAATGTTTAAAAAGAGAAGCAACGTAATATTACAGGGTTTTTTCCCAATAGTTTGACGGAGCGCTGTGACGTACTTTGTGTCTGTCTCACTTTCAATGGCACGTTTCCCTGGCAGTTCGGTAGCAACTCTCTTGTCCATTGCAGTGGCTGAATATCCCTCCTAATTATGTAACACACCAAAAATCTCCAGTCAAGTTATAATTGTGTATTTTGGAGATAGCTGTGAATTGAGACCATGGAATTATCTATACAAGTGAAATTAATGCAAAAGGAAAATGTAATTTTTTAATAGTGTAAATATTTTTATTTGATTTACATAAAAATGCACATACCTTTTTAGCATGAAGTTAACTACTAAGATTTCTTCTTTACTTTTTGTTTTACTCTCTCAAATTTGTATATGACTTTGGGTTTTATTTCCCAAGCGAGCAAGGTGTGCAGCCACAGCAGCAGCGCAAGGGCTGTCGCTGTTGTGCTGGATCTGTCGGCGCAGATGCTGACGACGGTCCAGCCTCGTCCTGCAGCCTCACAGAGCGATCTCCCTGCAGCAGTGCTGTAAGGAAGGGAGTGGACACTTTCCAACACCAGCAGGAGTGTTTGCTTTTGTGCTCAGAATGCGTTGAAAATCTTGATGGTTAGACTTAATATGAAGTGTTCAGATGGCTCAGGCTTTTAAAGGATGTGCGTTGCATTTTCAGCTGACCTGTTTACCTAGACTGCTCCTCTAGCTCAGCTGCTGTCCTGTCCCTTCTTCTGTCTGAATTTCTCTACTATCTTCTGCATTATTTTTTTTAATATGCTGAAATATAATTTGGGATTTTTGTATTTTCAGATGTGCTGTTGTAAGCCTCTCTGTAGCTGGCAGCAGGCCAGACTGCCAGCGTGCAGCGCAGGGTCCGTACACGTCACCAGCAGCGCGGTGCGGCTGCGTAGCGCAGAAGTGAGCCAGGCTACGTGTCTAGGGAGCCTGGTCTTGTCAGAGCTGTAAGACACCCGTGTGTCCTCTTAGGTAAAGGACAACCAGGCAACTGGAGTTACAGAAGAGGAAGGGAGGGGAGAAAGCGAAAGAAGTGTCTGAACTGGCAAATTCTCCTGGCAGCACTGAGAGCGAGAGCTGCGGTGAGTCTCGGGGCCTTGGTGCCCGTCTTGTGTGTCCTGGTCCCTCCCTGCCTCTCCCCTGGCCGGCTCTTTCTCGCATAATTTTTTTTCTGTGTTTTGGTGATGGTTTTGGGGGTTTTTTTGTTTGTTTGTTTTTTTTGTTTCCTCATGCTTCCTTTCTACATCTTGTTCTGTGTGGAGCTTTATCCCCATCATTTAGTTTTTCCTTCTCTCTGCCCTGTAGCCCATGGCTGCTTTTTCCTTCTCCATCTCTCTCTGTCCAGCTCCTGGCCACTATTTCTTCGTTCTTCCCTCTCTGTTTTTCAAAATTTTGTCTCTTTACCTAGTAGCTCTTTGCTGTTTTTCTTCCCCTGTCTCGGTTTGTCTGGCTCCCTGTCCCTCTTTCTTCATTCCTCCCTCTCTGCTGCATCACCTGTAGCTTCTTTCCTTTCTCCCTCCCTCTCTGTCCATCTCACCGTCCCCATTATTAAACTTTCCTTCTCTGCTGGGTAGGCCCCCGTAGTATATTTTTTTTTCTCTGTCTTTCTTTCCAACTGCTCGTCTCTAATTTTTAATTCTTTCCTCTCTCTCTGGAAGCGTGTCAGGACTTTTCCTCTTCTCAGTCACTCTGTTCAGCTCCCCATACTTGTGTTTTAACTCTTCCCTTGCTGCCGTGCGGCCTGTTGCTCTCTCCCCTTTCTCCATCTCTCTCTGTGTGGTTCTCAGTCCCTTCCTGTGTTGGAGCCCATTGTGGTTTTTTCTTTTTCTGTTTCTCTCTGGTATTTTTCAGTGTCATCTTTCTCCATCTCTCTCTCTGGCTCTGGATACCAAGTTTTTTATTCCTCCTTCCCTTCTCTGTAGCCCATCTTCCCCCCGCCGCCTCTGGCTCACTGGTCCTGTGTTTTAATTCCCGCATCCCTGACCTCTGGCTGTTGCTGCACTTCCTGTGTGTGTGTCATGCTGCATGCGGGTCTTTGTCCCTATCTTTTCATTCCTGCCTCTTCTCCCTGTAGCCCATTGCTGTCATTTTCTTTCACTGTCTCTCTGTTTGAGACTCCCAAAAGTCCCTAGGGGTAACTGAACTTCCAGGGCAGAACCCTAGTTCCACTCCCAAAGTCCTTAAAGGTAACCCTACTTCCGGGGCAGAAACCTAATTCCACTCCCAGAGTCCCCAGGGGTACACCTACTTCCGGGACAGAACTCTAAATCCACACTGGAAGTCCCTGGGGATGTTCCTAGTTGCGGTGTGGAACCCTACTTCTAAATGGGAAGTCCCTAGGACTAAACTGACTTCTGGGGTGTAACCCTGATTCCACTCCCAAAGTCCCTGGGGATATACCTACTGCCGGGCGGAACCCTTATTCCACACTGGTAGTCCCTAGGAGTAACCCTACTGCGAGGTGGAAGCCTAATTCCACTGCCAAAGTCCCTGGGGATAACCCTTCTTTTGAGGCTGAACCGCAGTTCGACTTCAGAAGTCCCTAGGGGTACGCCTACTTCCAGCGCAGAAACCTAATTCCACTCCTGAAGTCCCTAGGGGTACCCCTACTTCTGGGTGGAACCTTAAATCCACTCCCAAAGTCACTAGGGGTACACATAGTTCTTGGGCAGAACCCTAATTCCACTCCCAAAATCTGTTGGAGTAACCCTACTTCCAGGGCGGAAACCTAATTCCACTCCCAGAGTCCCCAGGGGTACACCTACTTCTGGGACAGAACTCTAAATCCACACTGGAAGTCCCTGGGGATGTTCTTAGTTGCGGGGTGGAACCCTGGTTCTAAACGGGAAGTCCCTGGGGATAACCCTACTTCCAGGGTGGAACAGCAATTCGACTTCCAAAGTCCCTAGGGGTATGCCTACTTCTGGGGCAGAACCCTAATTCCAC
The DNA here is from genome assembly GCA_907165065.1 of Caprimulgus europaeus. Next base: position 83,292,941 of record OU015526.1, read on the forward strand.
TCTGGAAGTCCCTGGGGGTACCCCTACTTCCTGGGCGTAATCCCAATTCCACACCTAAAGTCCCTGAGGGTATTCTTAGTTCCAGGGTAGAACCCTAATTCCACTTCCGAAGTCCCTGGGGATATACCTAGTGCCGGGCGGAACCCTTATTCCACACTGGAAGCCCCTAGGAGTAACCCTACTGCGAGGTGGAACCCTAATTCCACTTCCAAAGTCCATGGGGGTAACCCTTATTTTGGGGCTGAACCACAATTCGGCTTGTGAAGTTCCTATGGGTACGCCTACTTCCAGAGCAGAAACCTAATTCCACTCCTGAAGTCCCTAGGGGTACCCCTGCTTTCGAAGCGGAACCTTAATTCAACTCCTGAAGTTCCTAGGGGTAACCCTAGTTCCGGGGTGGAACCTTAAATCCACTCCCAAAGTCCCTAGGGGTAACCCTACTTCTGGGACAGAATCTTAATTCCACTGCAGAAGTCCCAAGGGGTATCCCCACTTCCCTGACGGAACCCTAATTCCACTTGGGAAGTCCCTAGAGGTAACCCTACTTCCCGGGTGGAATCTTAATTCCACTCCCAAAGTCCCTAGGGGTACCCCTACCTCCAGGTCAGAACTCTAAATCCACACTGGAAGTCCCTGGGGATGTTCCTAATTGCGGGGTGGAACCCTACATCTAAAAGGTAAGTCCCTAAGGGTGAACCTTCGTTGGAGGACGGAACCCTAATTCCACTTCTGAGCTCCCTGGGGTTATCCCAGCGTCTGTGGCGGAACAGTAATTCCACATTGGAAGTCCCTCGGGGTAACCCTACTTCCTGGGCGGAACCCTAAATCCACTCCCGAAGTCCCTGGGAATAACCTTTCTTTTTGGGCTGAACCCTAATTCCACTCCCGAGATCCCTGGGGGTAACCCTGCTTCCGAAGCGGAACCATAATTCAACTCCTGAAATCCCTAGGGGTATCCCAACTTCTGGGGCAAAACCTTAAATCCACTCCCTAAGTCCCTACGGGCAACCCTGCTTCCAGGACGGAATCGTAATTCCAGTCCCAAAGTGCCTAGGGGTAACCCTCCTTCCAGGGTGGAACCCTACTTCCACTCCCAAAGTCCCTAGGGGTACCCATAGTTCTCGGGTGGAAAGCTAGTTCCACTTGGGAAGTCCCTAGGGGTAACCGTATTTCCAAGGCAGAACCCTAATTCCACTCCTGAAGTCCCTAGGGCTGCCTCTGCTTCCGGGGCGGAACCTTAATTCCACTCCCGAAGTCCCCGGGGCGGAACAAAAGTTCTGTCCCGGAACCAAAGTTTCGGGTCACTAGTTCCAGCCGGGCCCATTTCGGTGACGGCAGCGGAACCAAAGTTCGGGGTCACTGTTTCCAGCCGGACCCATTTCGGTGACGGCAGCGGAACCAAAGTTCCGGGTCACTATTTCCAGCCGGACCCATTTCGGTGACGGCAGCGGAACCAAAGTTCCGGCTAACTAGTTCCAGTCGGACCCATTTCGGTGACGGCAGCGGAACCAAAGTTCCGGGTCACTGTTTCCAGCCGGACCCATTTCGGTGACGGCAGCGGAACCAAAGTTCCGGGTCACTGTTTCCAGCCGGACCCATTTCGGTGACGGCAGCGGAACCAAAGTTCCGGCTCACTAGTTCCAGCCGGACCCATTTCGGTGACGGCAGCGGAACCAAAGTTCCGGCTCATTGGTTCCGGTCGGATCAGAGGGGGTTTTTTGCTGGTTTTTGTTATTTTTTAATATGCTTTTTCTTTCTTTTTTTTTTCCTTACCATTTTTCCCTTTTTTCTTTTTAAATTTTACTCCTTTTTTCTTTTTTTAAATTTTTTAAAAATATTTTTTCTCTCTTTTTCTTATTCTTCTGGTTCTTTTTTTCCCTTTTTTATTTTTTTATGACTTTTGGAGTGGAATTAGGGTTCTATCCCGCACATAGGGGTACCCCCAGGGACATCCAGTGTGGAATTAGGGTTCCGTCCCGGAAGTAGGGGTACCCCTAGGGACTTTGGGAGTGGAATTAAGGTTCCACCTCAGAAGTAGGGTTACCCCTAGGGACTTCCCGAGTGGAACCAGGGTTCTGCCCCAGAACTATGGGTACCCCTAGGGACTCTGGGAGTGGAATTAGGGTTCCACCCCAGAAGAGGGGTTACCTTAAGGGACTTTGGGAATGGAATTACAGTATCACCCCGGAAGTAGGGTTACCCCTAGTGACTTCCTCAGTGTAATTAAGGTTCTTCCCCGGAAGTAGGGTTACCCCTAGATACTTTGGGAGTGGAATTAGGGTTTCACCCCAGAACTATGGGTACCCCTAGGGACTTTGTGAGTGGCAGTAGGGTTCCACCCCGGAAGTAGGGTTACCCCTAGAGTCTTCAGGAGTGGAATTAGGGTTTTGCCCCAGAACTATGGGTACCCCTAGGGACTTAGAGAGTAGAATTAGGGTTCTGCCCTGGAAGTAGAGTTACCCCTCGGGACTTTGGGAGTGGCAGTACGGTTCTACCCCAGAAGTAGGGCTACCCCTAGGGGCTTTTGGAGTGAAATTAGGATTCTGCTCTGGAAGTAGAGTTCCCCCTAGGGACACTGGGAATGGAATTTGGGTTCTGCCCTGGAAGTAAGGTTACCCATAGGGACTTTGGGATTAGAATTAGGGTTCTGCCCCGGAACTGTGGGTACCTCTACGGACTTTGGGAGTGGTATTAGCATTCCGCCCTGTAACTAGGGTTACCCCTAGTGACTTCCTGAGTGTAATTAAGGTTCTCCCCTGGAAGTAAGGTTACCGCTAGAGACTTCAGGAGTGGAGTTAGGGTTCTGTCCCATAACTACTGGTACCCCTAGGGACTTTGGGATTGGAAGTAGGGATCCACCCTGGAAGTAGGGCTACCCCTAGGGACTTTGGGAGTGAAATTAGGATTCTGCTCTGGAAGTAGAGTTACCCCTAGGGACACTGGGAATGGAATTTGGGTTCTGCCCTGGAAGTAAGGATACCCATAGGGACTTTGGGAGTGGAATAGGGTTCTGCTCCAGAACTATGGGCATCCCTAGGGACTTGTGGAGTGGAATTAGGATTCTGCCGTGGAACTAGCGTTACCCCTAGGGACTTTGGGAGTGGAATTAGGGTCCTGCCAGGGAGTTTGGGATTTCCCAAGGGACTTTTGGACTGTAAATAAGATTCCGTCCCGGAAGTAGGGTTACCACTAGGGACTTTGGGAGTGGCAGTAGGGTTCCGCCTCTGAAGTTGGGATACCTTGAGGGACTTTGGGAATGGAATTACAGTATCACCCTGGAAGTAGGGGTACCCCTAGAGACTTCGGGAGTGGAATTAGGGTTTTACCCCAGAACTATGGGTACCCCTAGGGCCTTTGGGAGGGGCAGTAGGGTTCCACCCCGGAAGTAGGAGTACCCCTAGGGACATTGGGAATGGAATTGGGGTTCTGCCCTGGAAGTAGTTACCCATATGGACTTTGGGATTGGAATTAGGGCTCTGCTCCAGAGCTATGGGTACCCCTAGGGACTTTGGAGTGGAATTAGCATTCCACCCTGGAACTAGGATTACCCCTAGGGACTTTGGGGGTGGAAGTAAGTTTCCTTCCCAGAAGTTGGGATACCTTTAGGGACTTTTGGAGTGCAATTAAGATTCCATCCTGGAAGTAGGGTTCCACCCCAGAAGTTGGGATACCTTTAGGGACTTCAGGAGTCGAATTAAGGTTCTGCAGGGTTACCCGTATGGACTTCAGGAGTGGAATTAAGGTTGCACCCCAGACGAGGGGTTACCTTAAGGGACTTTGGGAATGGAATTACGGTATCACCCTGGAAGTAGGGTTACCCCTAGTGACTTCCTCAGTGTAATTAAGGTTCTTCCCCGGAAGTAGGGTTACCCCTAGATACTTTGGGAGTGGAATTAGGGTTTCACCCCAGAACTATGGGTACCCCTAGGGACTTTGTGAGTGGCAGTAGGGTTCCACCCCGGAAGTAGGGTTACCCCTAGAGTCTTCAGGAGTGGAATTAGGGTTTTGCCCCAGAACTATGGGTACCCCTAGGGACTTAGAGAGTAGAATTAGGGTTCTGCCCTGGAAGTAGAGTTACCCCTCGGGACTTTGGGAGTGGCAGTACGGTTCTACCCCAGAAGTAGGGCTACCCCTAGGGGCTTTTGGAGTGAAATTAGGATTCTGCTCTGGAAGTAGAGTTCCCCCTAGGGACACTGGGAATGGAATTTGGGTTCTGCCCTGGAAGTAAGGTTACCCATAGGGACTTTGGGATTAGAATTAGGGTTCTGCCCCGGAACTGTGGGTACCTCTACGGACTTTGGGAGTGGTATTAGCATTCCGCCCTGTAACTAGGGTTACCCCTAGTGACTTCCTGAGTGTAATTAGGGTTCTCCCCTGACAGTAAGGTTACCGCTAGAGACTTCAGGAGTGGAGTTAGGGTTCTGTCCCATAACTACTGGTACCCCTAGGGACTTTGGGATTGGAAGTAGGGATCCACCCTGGAAGTAGGGCTACCCCTAGGGACTTTGGGAGTGAAATTAGGATTCTGCTCTGGAAGTAGAGTTACCCCTAGGGACACTGGGAATGGAATTTGGGTTCTGCCCTGGAAGTAAGGATACCCATAGGGACTTTGGGAGTGGAATAGGGTTCTGCTCCAGAACTATGGGCATCCCTAGGGACTTGTGGAGTGGAATTAGGATTCTGCCGTGGAACTAGCGTTACCCCTAGGGACTTTGGGAGTGGAATTAGGGTCCTGCCAGGGAGTTTGGGATTTCCCAAGGGACTTTTGGACTGTAAATAAGATTCCGTCCCGGAAGTAGGGTTACCACTAGGGACTTTGGGAGTGGCAGTAGGGTTCCGCCTCTGAAGTTGGGATACCTTGAGGGACTTTGGGAATGGAATTACAGTATCACCCTGGAAGTAGGGGTACCCCTAGAGACTTCGGGAGTGGAATTAGGGTTTTACCCCAGAACTATGGGTACCCCTAGGGCCTTTGGGAGGGGCAGTAGGGTTCCACCCCGGAAGTAGGAGTACCCCTAGGGACATTGGGAATGGAATTGGGGTTCTGCCCTGGAAGTAGTTACCCATATGGACTTTGGGATTGGAATTAGGGCTCTGCTCCAGAGCTATGGGTACCCCTAGGGACTTTGGAGTGGAATTAGCATTCCACCCTGGAACTAGGATTACCCCTAGGGACTTTGGGGGTGGAAGTAGGTTTCCTTCCCAGAAGTTGGGATACCCCAAGGGACTTTTGGAGTGCAATTAAGATTCCGTCCCGGAAGTAGGGTTACCCCTAGGGACTTTGGGAGTGGAATTGGGGTTCTGCCCTGGAAGTAGGGATACCTTTAGGGACTTTTGGAGTGTAATTAAGATTCCATCCTGGAAGTAGGGTTCCGCCCCAGAAGTTGGGATACCTTTAGGGACTTCAGGAGTCGAATTAAGGTTCTGCAGGGTTACCCGTATGGACTTCAGGAGTGGAATTAAGGTTCCACCCCAGACGAGGGGTTACCTTAAGGGACTTTGGGAATGGAATTACGGTATCACCCTGGAAGTAGGGTTACCCCTAGGGACTTTGGGATTGGAATTGGGGTTCTGCCCCAGAACTATGGGTACCCCTTGGGGTTTTGGAAGTGGAAGTAGGGTTCTGCCCCGGAAGTTGGGATACCCCTTGGCACTTTGGGTGTGGAATTAAGGTTCTGCCCTGGAAGTAGAGTTACCCCTAGGGACTTTAAGAGTGGAATTGGGGTTCTGCCTGGAAGTAGGGTTACGCCTAGGGACTTTGGGAGTGGAAGTAGGGTTCTGCTCCAGAACTATGGGTATCCCTAGGGACTTTGGAGTGGGATTACGATTCTGCCCTGGAACTAGCGTTACCCCTAGGGACTTTGGGAGTGGAAGTAGGGTTCTGCCCCGGAAGTTGGGATACCCCTTGGCACTTTGGGTGTGGAATTAAGGTTCTGCCCTGGAAGTAGGGTTATGCCTATGGACTTCCTGAGTGGAATTAGGGTTCTGCTTTGAAAGTAGGGGCACCCCTAGGGCCTTTTGAGTGGAATTAAGGTTCTGCCCCAGAAGTAGGGGAACCCCCAGATGCTTTCAGTGTCGAATTAGGGTTCCAACCTGGAACTAGTGTTTCCCTAAGGGACTTTGGGAGTTGAAATACGGTATTGCCCCAGAAGTGAAACTACAGCTTTCCATGTGTAATAAAATAAAAAAGAAAAGAAAAAAAAAAAAAGATGGCATGGTTGACTTTAAAATTCAGAGGCGCTGGTGGCCTGTACCGACAGCAGTACCAGAGATGATGCAAAGTACTTTTTCCGCTACTCAGGTGTAGTGTTCACAAAAAAAAGAAGCCTTAGATTCCTACCCAGCTTCGTGCTAAATTAGTTTTTCCTTTTGCAGCTGGATGTCAACTGGCACCGTTTCACCATGGTTGCCCTTTCTTCTGCCATGAAAGTACAAGACAGGTGGAAAGAACCCGTGGTGGTCTGCAAGTTCGAGGTGCGTCTGCGATGTGCGTTTGCATTTTTTCCTCAGGTACTTGTAGTACGGACTTCAAAGTTAACGTTAAGAATGTGCCAACTCTCCTTCTATTTTTTTTTTTTTTTTTGGATGAAGGATTTTAACACAAATACCAAAACCAAGGGCTATTCTGGAGCATGTTACACCTATGCAAAGCTTACTTCCCTCTGTCAGTTTTCTCTTCCTGAAAGCATAATCTTCCTGTGCGCTTACTATGAAAACAGTTTTGTAGCAAGAGAGGAAAGAAACTGTTCATAAGGGTTCAGATGTTCAGAACAAACAGATGTTGTTTTTATGACAAAAGCTTTACGCTTCTTCAGTAAATTAACTTTTAAAAGAGTAGTACTCAAACCCCTTAGTGAGATACTAGCATCTGTTCTAAAAGCAATCAAGGTCAAAGGAGAGACATGAACAAAACAGGACAAAGCAGCATTCCTTCACATGTTTTTCCAAGCTTTCCCAAGAAGCATTGGCAGCCTGGTAACTTGTGACAAGTGAGTCGTGATGTATTTTTTGGTGAGTTACAGCTTCAATAATGTCCTTTTTCCTTAGAGTGTGTAATTTTGACTTCAGTAGGAAAGAGATTTTTCCCAAATGGAAATCTCTCTCGTTCAGAGAAGTTCAGAGCCCCGAGCACTGCACGTGGCGGAAGAGAGAAGTGGAACCGGAAGTTCCCGTCTCTTTTCCGGCAGCCGCTCCCTGCGGTTCGTGCCGCGTGGTGATCAGCAGCTGCCTGTTCCTGCATTGCTCCCACCAGAGTTAGGAATATTTTCATTTCAGGTAAAAGAATGAACTTTGGTCTAGGATAAATTAAGAGCTGCCTGTGACCTTCTTCAGGGTCAAGTGTTTCTCTTTGTCCATGCTCATGTTATGGGCAAGTTGGAAATAGCCTTTTATTTTTCCTGTGTATATATAACCAAGTTTTTAGTGGTAGATGGTGTCAGCGTAGTTAATTTTTGAGCACCTATATGTGAGTAGAAAGGGAATGAAGGAAATGGATGGAAACTGATATTGGATTTTGATTTTTTTTTTTTTTTAATTACAGTGTTGATGGCACGTTGTGCCATCGCCCAATCTCCGTTCTGTTCAGTGGAGTCTTCAGTCTAGAACTTAAAAAAAATTAAAAAGTTTGTTCTTCCAAAAAAGGCCTAGTCACTCATAGAATTGAGGTATGGACTTGGAGAGTTGCTGAAGTACGTGATCAGAATTAAAGCCAAATTTCACTTGATGTTGTTGCAGTTGGTCTTCACTTTCATTCATTTCCCCAGCAGTCCCTCATGGCTGGGAGCTCTGAATCATGATTTTTTTTTTGGGTCTCTAACGTTTCATGCTCTGACAAGATAGTATGCCGAGACAGGGATGAGCTCCAAAAGAAAGAAAAGATACAGGGTCATGGTTTTGTTTTGTTGTTGTTTGTTTGGGGTTTTTTTGTGTGGTGGTTTGTGTTTGTTTGGGTGAGGGTTGTTTTTGTTTTTTTTTTCCTATGAATACAATGTTGACTGGTGGTGGCCTGCAGAGCTCTTTTGCTGCCTGACCTCTCCTTTTCTTCTTAGTCACTAAGCAAGAGTTCAAAAGAAGTTCAGCTTTTCTAGGTGCAGGTTTGCAGCTTGTGGCCTAAGGCTTCAGGAAGTCTAGGTACTGGTGCCAGTTAAGTTGTGCTAAATACACGGCATCTTAAATCGCACAGGGCGATTCCTTCTATTGAAAACTGAGTTCTTTAAGCTCAGGGGCTGGTATTCCTTAACAAAACCCACGTCCCTCTGTCTGCCTGTCTTGCTACGTAAATAGGAACCGTCGATAGCGTGCCCCGTGGCAGGGCTGTTGTTCCCTGCTCTCAATGTTGCCGTAGTAGCGTTGCAATATTTAGACCTAACAGATGAGTTGAGGAATGGAAGGAGGGTGCCTGTTTCCTGCAAGGGCTATGGATGCTGACCCTTTTCTCTGTGTGCCGCTTTCCCGTGCGTGAGTTGGAGCCGGTTGACTTTTCCCCCTTGTTCCTGATCTCGCTATTTCTGGAGCTGCTGCTGCGGGTTTGCAGTTTGCGTTACTGCGCTGTTGTAGCGTTCTCGTTCTGGATCGTTTCTGCTGGGGTGAAGCGTCAAGGTACGGTTTTGAGTTCAAAGCTTCAGAAACGCCATCCAGTGAAATCAGTAACTCCCAGGGCAGGTGACACTGATCTTGCGTGTGCAGCCGTGCTGGCGGGGATGCGCGGTGGCTCCTCGTCAAAGCAGCGAGGTGCGTGTGGACGCCCGTAGGGTTGTGCTCTGGCTCTGGAAGCGTTGGGTATTTTTGCTGTTGGAAGGTGGAATAGAGAGTGTGCCTGTGAAATCCAAGGAGAGCCCAAAGCTGGGAGGGGACCCCAAGCGGGTTTGGTGGCACAAATGCAGTTTTAGAAGAGCTTGACTGTTTGGAGAAACGGCTTGGAAAAAGTAATTGGTTTTTTGCAACGAGTTCATGAGGACAGATGTGTTGCTGTACTCTTTAACTAAAAAGCTCAATATATAGGGTGAGGAAATCTCGGCTTTACTTAGGCTGGAGAAAATGTACCTAGGTATCTGTGTCTGTCATCTGCGTGCATCGAGGAAAGTGAGCTCTAGTGGACGTTTAGCTGAGGATGAGTCAAAAAGAAAAAAATAATTTAAAAAAAGGCAGCATGGTTGACTAAGAAATGCGAAAGCTCTGGTGACCTCTGTTGACAGCAGTACCAGAGATGATGCAGAGTACTTTTTCCTCCACCCTAGTGTAGTCTTCACAATAAAGGAAGCTTTACATTCTCACCCAGCTTCATGCTAAAGTTTTTTTCCTTTCACAGCAGGATGACAACTGGCACCGTTTCACCATGGTTGCCCTTTCTTCTGCCGTGAAAGGACAAGACAGGTGGAAAGAATCCGTGGTGGTCTGCAAGTACGAGGTGCGTCTGCGACGTGTGTCTGCGTTTTTCCTCGGGTACGTGTAGTGTGGACTTGACAGTTAACGTTAAGAATGTGCCAACTCTCCTTCTATTTCTTCTTTTTTCAAACTGAGTTCCTCTCTGTGCTGCAGCACAGCCGCAAGCATGAGCACATCTGCCAGTCCTTCTGGGTGGCATTATGTGTTGCAGGACTGGGGACTTGATTCCCCTCCCCAGAGTGTAACCACGTGGGGGATCTTTTGTCTCACTTATTTTTTAATCATAAATGAAACAAACCAAAGAAAAAAAAATTAAAATCGTGTGATTTACAAATATACTTGCAATGTTTAAGCTGTAACTGCGAAATAGCTACAGCATAGAATTTACAAAGTGTACTGAAGCAGTTAGGTATTTGTTCTAAATGTTTAAAAAGAGAGGCAACCAAATGTTACAGTATGTTTTTCCTCGATATTTTGATGGAGTGCTCTGAAGTGCTTTGTTTCTGTCTCACTTTCAATGGCACGTTACCCTGGCAGTTCAGTAGCGTATTTCTGGGGCAGTGCAGCTGGCCAGATGTCCCTCCTAAGTATGTAACCAAAAGAGCCCCTCATAACTTCACGGTGTCATTAATGCCAAAGGCAAAGGAAATACTGTCATAGTGTAAGTATTTTCATTGGATGTGTATAAACATACCCACAACTTTTTAGTATACAGTGAATTACTGAGACTTACTCTTTGCTTTTATTTTACTCTCTGAAGTTCTACACTTGATTTCCAATTTTATTTCCCAAACGAGCAAGATGTGCAGCCTCAGCAGCAGCGCAAGGGCTGTCGCTGTTGCGCTGGATCTGTCGGCGCAGATGCTGACGACGGTCCAGCCTCGTCCTGCAGCCTCACGGGGCGATCTCCCTGCAGCAGTGCTGTAAGGAAGGGAGTGGACACTTTCCAACACCAGCAGGAGTGTTTGCTTTTGTGCTCAGAATGTGTTGAAAATCTTGTTGGTTAGACTTAATATGAAGTGTTCAGATGGCTCAGGCTTTTAAAGGATGTGCGTTGCATTTTCAGCTGACCTGTTTACCTAGACTCCTCCTATAGCTCAGCTGCTGTCCTCTCCCTTCTTCTCTCTGAATTCCTCTACTTTCTTCTGCATTATTTTTTTTAATATGCTGAAATATAATTTGGGATTTTTGTATTTTCAGATGTGCTGTTGTAAGCCTCTCCATAGCTGGCAGCAGGCCAGACTGCCAGCGTGCAGCGCGGGGTCCGTACGCGTCACCAACAGCGCGGTGTGGCTGCGTAGCGCACGAGTGAGCCAGGCTACGTGTCTAGGGAGCCTGGTCTGGTCAGAGCCCTAAGAGACCTGTGTGTGCTCTCTTGGGTGGAGGACAGCCAAGCGACTGGAGTTCCAGAAGAGGAAGGGAGGGGAAAAGGAGAAAGAAGCGTCTGAACTGGCAAATTCTCTTGGCAGCACCAAGATTGAGAGTTGCGGTGAGTCCCGGGTCCTTGGGGCCTTGGTGCCCGTCTTGTGCGTCCCAGTCCCTCCCTGCCTCTCCCCTGGCTGGGTCTCTCTCACGTGTTTTTTTTTCTGTATTTTGTTCGGGTTTTTGTTTATTTTTATTTTGGTTTTTGTTCCCCTGTGCCTCCTTTCTTCATCTCATTCTGTGTGGCTCTCTATCCCCATCATTTAATTTTCCCCTCTCTCTGCCCTGTAGCCCATGGCTACTTTATCCTTCTCCATCTCTCTCTGTCCAGCTCCTGGCTGCTATTTTTGCGTTCCTCCCTCTCTGCTTTTCAAAATTTTGTCTCTTTACCTAGTAGCCCTTTGCTATTTTTCTTCCCCCATCTCAGTTTGTCTGGCTCCCTGTCCCTCTTTCTTCATTCCTCCCTCTCTGCTGCATCGCCTGTGGCTTCTTTCCTTTCTCCCTCCCTCTCTGTCCATCTCGCCATCCCCATTTTTAAACTTTCCTTTTCTCCTGGGTATCCCACCGCAGCTTTTTTTCTTTCTCTGACTTTTAATCCAGCTCCCTGTCTCTAATTCCTAATTCTTCCCTCTCTCTATTTCCCCCTTCCCAGTCGCTCTGCTTGGCTCCCTGCCACTGTGCAGCCTGATGTTCTCTTCCCTTTCCCCACCTCTCTCTGGCTGGCTCCCAGTCCCTTCCTGTGTTGGAGCCCATTGTGGCCTTTTCTTTTTCTGTTTCTCTCTGGTATTTTTCAGTGTCATCTTTCTCCATCTCTCTCTCTGGCTCTGGATACCAAGTTTTTAATTGCTCCTTCCCTTCTCTGTAGCCCATCTTCCCCCCGCCACCTCTGGCTCGCTGGCCCTGTGTTTTAATTCCCGCATCCCTGCCCTCCAGCTGTTGCTGCACTTCCTGTGTGTGTGTCATGCTGCATGCGGGTCTTTGTCCCTATCTTTTCATTCCTCCCTCTCCTCCCTGTAGCCCATCGCTGTCATTTTCTTTCACTGTCTCTCTGTGGCTCCAGATTCCCGTTTTTCTCTTCCTCCCTTTCTCTGCCCTGTTGCTATTTTTTTCTTTCTTCATTTCTCTCTGCCTGGTTCCAGATCGCTACTTTGTTCATTCCTCCCTCCCTGTCCTGTAGCCCATATGTTCTTATATATACTTAACAGAAATACACAGAAAAACAGTTTCCGGAGAAATATTTTTATCTACTGCAGCCCTGGCTTCTCCATCTGCTGCTGAGGCTTCTTGCAGGCTGAGATCCCTCTTGGAAATGGCTGATAAGTAGTTGAAACAACAAAGAAATAATGAAACACAAAATTTATCTCTTGATAACTTAATGAAAGGTGCGTTCCAGGCATTTCCTGGAAAAAAGGCTGGAGAGGTAAAGGTGAGCAGACTTGTAGGTAAGATAAGAACAATTTAATAATTAAAGTAAAAATAAAATGAAAATAAGAATAATAAGAGGAGTAATGCAAACAACTCTATCTATCTGAGTGGTGCACAGTAGAACTGCTCCCCACCCACTGATAACGATCCCGCAGGAGCGAAAAGGAACCCGAACCCAAAACCGCAATCCCGGGAAAGCGAGCCCGAGCAATTCCTGGGAGAATCCCCCCCTTGCTGCTCAACCCGTGTTAATGTACTGACATGACCTGATACCATCTGGAGTATTTCCCTGGCACATCCCAGTGCCAGTTCTGGGGTTTGCTGTTCACTGTGCTTCTCCCTCCCAGTCCCAATGCAGCTGAGAACCAGCCAAACACAACGGCCTTGGGCTCCAGCAGCAACTCACAACATCAGCACTTTTGTCCACATTCTTCTCCTAACAAGTCCTACACTGAAACCAAAACACAGCTCTTCTACCTGCTCAAAAGAAAATAAACTGTGTCCAACAAAACCAGGACAACTGGTGAGCCAGGCAAGGTACCGAGGCCCAAGTTGTGTGGGGTCATTGATTGTGGAGAGAAACTCAATATCCTCTTAAAAACTGTGGCTGCTCTTAAAAAAAACCCCCCGAAAAAACCACCACGCAGTTTTGGTTCCAGACAGCAACTTCAAAAAGAGAAAGCAGCCATCCTCCATCTACTTGTTCATCTTGCTAATTTTACACCAAAATACTCGCCCCCTGGAGTTCATGTCTCATTTCTTTCCCCGCTGTCATTTTTTGTGCTGCCCGTTGATATTTTTAACCAGTAGCTGGAAGATTTATAGACCCCACGGTGCAAAGTTAACATTATAAATGTAGAAATGTCATTTTCTGCCATGAATTTCCCCCCTACTTGCGTTCAGACCCCAATCTGAAAATCCAGTGGGGAGGCTGAGGACTGACGGCTTTCGTGACACCGCTGACAGGTGAAACTTTGCCTGGCAGGAGCATCCACGGAGGTGGAACTCCCAGAAATGAAAGAAACGAGGGATGATTCTGGGTTTTTGGGTGTGGAAAGAAGGAAACAGGCAGGTAACTATAGAGCAATGAACTATATAATTGCTGAGGGTTTGTTTTTTTTAATACTTCTCTAATTTGAGAACAAAAACCAGCTGAGGAGGGTTTGTAGAGAGAAAAAAACCCCGTTTTTTCTAGCAGTTCCCTCAGGAGTAAATGTTTGTCTCTCAGCAGGTGGACTTTCTGCTCTAAACAGTCTCATTTCAGACCCTTTGGGTTATCCTCATTGATGATTAGTTCTCCTTGAGGCACGCGAGTCACTGTCTCATTTGGATCATTTTAATCATCCCCCCCCAAAGAATTCAGATTTCTACTTTATTCGGAAGGAGAATAAAGAAAATATTTGGATAGTTGAGGTGTTAAAAGACCCCCCCCCAAAATAAGCCTGGGATTTAAGTCCAGTTCAGAGGCATCAGCAAAATACTGATTAATCTCTGCCTTCCCTGTAGTTCTCCTGACTCTTCCTCCCATCTTTGTCATTCTCTTGGTGCACAGTAAGGTAGAAAAGGGGTTTTTTGGGGTCTTTTCCGTCATCTCAGCTAGGGATTGAGATTTGATTCATGTAATAACTGGGGAGAAAATGATAAGCTGGAAAGACAAAACAAAACAAACCCTAAAAAAGCCCCAACAAACCAAAAAAGGAAGTCCACTAGGTAAAACCAGAGCTGTTTAGTAAAATCCTAAGAAAACAGGATTTTCTTTGCCTAGGGAGGGAGGAAAGGGTGTGTTCTGGAGCACAAGACCCAGACATGGAGGGACCATGCCTGAGCATAAAAAATTCTTGGAAATGGCTGATAAATACTTGAAACAACAAAGAATTGATGAAACACAAAATTTATCTCTTGAAGAATTAATTAAAGGTGTGTTCCAGGCATTTCCTGGAAAAAGACATTTTTGTGTTTTACAATAAAGTCTTTTTTTTTTTTTAATGTTTTCTTTCTTGTAACCTAGAAAGCAGCTACCAGACATGGAACTTCCAGGTTTATTTTGGGTTGGTTTCTCCTGTTTTGCTTTATCTGATTTCTCCAGGCTCTGCCCCATCACTGTCCTTGAGGCCACCGAGCGAGTGGGAATGGAGGCAGCGGGGATCAGAAGCGCCACCTCCTATTGGTCGAGAGACGCGCTGAGGTTTCCTATTGGCTGCGCCCCATGAACCAATGAGAATGGATTTTTTCGATTCTGCGTTTGGGGCGGGTCGGAGCTGCTGGAAGCCCGCGGTGCCGAGGCGCGTCCGGCGTCCAGCTCTGCTGCTCCCGCTCCCTCCTTCACCGGCAGCGGCTCTGGCCACGGGTAGGGCGAAGGTAGGAAGAAATGGGGCCCTTCCTCGAAGCAGCTCTGGGCACCACGTCTCATTTCTGCTGAGTAGCGCCTGGGTGCGGTTCAGGTGTGGTGGGAGAAGTGACCCTGGGAGAAGTGACCCGGCCCAGAACGCTGCTGATGGCTTCGGTGACCTGGGCAGGTTCTGGCACTTCCCTTTGCTGCCGCCGTGCTCCTCCGAGTAGCGTCTGGCGATTGAATTTTCTGTGTCAGTGCTGCCGCCTCCGTTGTTTGCCTGGTAACAGTGAGTCCTCAGCAGGAGCCAGCAGCGGTCATTTGCAGTTTCAGAGCCATGCTGGGCTTTAGGAGCATTGAGGCCCTGGTACGACCTTCTCCTGAAGCCTCACAGGGTGGTCTCCCTGCAGCCCTGCTGTAAGGAAGGGAGGAGACACTTTCCAACAGCAGCAAGAGTGTTTCCTTATATGCTCAGAATGTGTATTGGGTCTGTCTGAGATGGAGTTCATTTTCCCCACAGATGACATTGTGTAAGTAATAGTGAATATTCCTGTACTAACAGCAGTGAACAGAGTTGGTGTCCAAGGCATTTGACTGAGTCGGTGGGTAACTCCGGGTTTGCTTGATTGACAACTCGGAGTTGGGCCATCACCTCGGTGACTGACAAAGCCATTGCAAAAATCAAGCGCTCTCTATATGCTAAATGTACCATTATGCAATAGATATTCTTCTCAAAGTTCTCGGTGTTTTCCCATGAACCCTCAGTTCCAAGTTTCTCATTCATTTAAAATTCTATAAAAGTCCACAGAGGACTTCAAGCGCAGCTGATTCTTCTCGTCTCGTCTCAGTGCATCTTGAGAAGTTGCAGCCGCTGGTCCCACTCTGGTCACTGTATTCACTGATCTTCTTGAATAATCTTCCTGTCTGCTCACCTTTGCGCTTCTGAGAACAACTTAAGTCATGACATTTAGCTTGTGTGTATTTTAAACTATGTCATCTTTCCCAATTGGTTCAGTTCAAGTCCATCAAAGAAATTCTTTCTATTTTTATATGTAAGTATCAGAAATAAAGAGAAAGAACAATCTCTGGAGAAATATTTGTATCTAGTGCAGCCCTGGTTTCTCCATCTGCTGCTAAGGCTTCTTGCAGGCTGCGATCTCTCTTGGAAATGACTGATAAATGCTTGAAACAACAAAGAATTCATGAAACACAACATTTATGTCTCGAAAACTTAGTGAAAGGTGTGTTCCAGGCGTTTCTTGGAATAAAAGGCATTTTGGTTTTTTAAATAAAGTCTATTTTATTTTTTCTTTTGTTCTGCCTAGAGCGCAGCTTCTGCAGATGAAACTTTGAGGTTGATTTTGGGTTGGTTCGTCCTATTTTACTTTACCTCGTTTCTTCCAGCTCTGCCCCGTCACGGTCCCCGAGACTCTCCGGCGAGTGGGAATGGAGGCAGGGGGGATCGTAAACGCCACCTCCTATTGGTCGAGGGGTGCGCTGAGGCTTCCTATTGGCTGCGCACCATGAACCAATGAGAATGGATGTTTTCGATACTGCGTTTGGGTCGGGTCGGAGCTGCTGGAAGCCCGCGGTGCCTCGCGCAGCCGGTGACGTGTGGGTCCCACCGGACCCACTGGGGCGCGTCCGGCCTCCAGCTCTGCTGCTCCCGCTCCCTCCTCCTCCTCCGGCAGCGGCTGTGGCCGCGGGCAGGGCGCAGGCCCTAAGGAAGGGGTCCCATCCCGAAGCCACCACGTGTCCTTCCTGCTGAGAAGCGTCTGGGGCAGTGGGAGAAGCGACCCAGACCTGAGGCTGGGGAGGGCTTGGGGCCTGACAGAGCCCGGGTTCCTGGGCAGCGGGGCTTGGGTGTCTGGAGAATGGGGCTGGGTGACCTGGGCAGGTTCAGGCACCTCCCTTTGCTGCTGCCATGCTCCTCTGAGCAGCCTCTGGGAGCTGAATGTCCTGCGTTAGTGCCATTGCCTCCATTGTTCACCCTGCACTGGCGAGGCTGCAGCGGCTTCGGGACAGCAGCAGAGTCGGTGTGGGACAGGCAGGAGACGCTGACACCAGGTCCTTGTCACTGGGCACGGGAGCCCGGGAGGCCTGTGCAGGCTGGGGCGGGCGGCTCACCCGAAGTGTGGGAATCTGTGGAGGAGGAAGCGAGAGGCTGCCAGAGCTGGCCCGGAGGAGCATCCCCTGCACACCAAGGTGGAGCTGTCCCGGGGCACGGCAAGGGCCCTGGACAGCCGGTACTGCACCGTGAGGGACCTTAATCTATTGAGGGAAACCGGAGGCGTTTGCGAGGGGAAGGGCAGGAAGGTGAAGCAGATGAACTTGGAAGTCAAAGTCCACAGTAGTTTGCACAACGAAACAGCAGTTCAATGGAGCACACACTTGGATTTGGTGAAAGCATTTTAGAAATAGTAAAAAAAAACCCCAAACAAATGCCAAAATTAAATACTAAGAAAACTGATGCTGGTATTTTTATACTTTGGTGAGAAGGAGCAGGTGCATGGGGCAAGAGAGGGGTGATGGGGAGATGCCCCCAAACAAGAGGAGTCTCAGCCCCAAAGTGCCTGAGAGCTGTCCCTGTTCCATGTCCCAGTGCTTTGCAGGCTGGAGGGCAGGGCAGTCAGTCCCAGTGTGCAGTGTCTCTCAGTGCCAAGCCTGGCCCAGGAAGCCTCGTGGAGGAGCATCTGCAGGAGTGGGAGAGCAGATGGCCGGTAGCACAGAGGGGAGGAAAGGGGCAAATCCCAGAGCAGAGCCCGGGGATCACGGGCGTATCGCTCGTCTGCAGATGGGCCACTGGCATCTGCTCCACTCGCATGTGCTGTCTCCTTCTGAACATACACACAGAGCGGCTTTCAGTGTCTTCTCTCCTGCCTCGAGGATGCCAGCTCTGCTGCGTCATTTCCTTTTGAAAAGAAATCCTATTTTTTTGTTGAGATCCCTCTTTTGAAATCTCTCATTTCTTTTTGAAATCTTTCTCCAGGGCCTCGCTGCTGCCACTGTGGCAGCCCCGCTGCCACACGCAGCCATGCAGCAAGCCCCGGGGTTTGCTCCGGGGCAGAACAAACCCCCGGGCGCTGCTCGGAGGGGCGGTGCTGCTGCTTCTCCTCCCGGGGAACGGGTTTTGGGGAAGGGGCAGGAGCAGCCCCCGGGCCGCGGGAGCGGGGAGAGGCAAAGGGCGGCGTCTGTGTGCTGCTGCCGCCATCTCGTGTCCGAAGCGAGGCACTGCAGCCCGGCGGCCACGCGCGGCTCAGCAGAACGGGCTCTCGGACTGGCGGGCACAGCTCGGTGCTGCAGGTCGCCTGCCGCACATCCGGGTTCTGGGGCGCTCGCTGCTGCCACCTGGTGCATAATTTCAGATACTGCAGCTCTGCTTCGGCTCGTGCACAGCAGCGTTATTTTGTTTTCAGCTGTTGCCTGGCAACGAAAACAACAAAACGCGTCAGTGTCGCGCATGCGCGGTGCCGCCCCCGAGCGCCATCCCGCTGCGGTGGCTGCGGGGTGGTGACGCCGTGATCGCTGCTGCCTCCCGGTCAGGAAACGCCGCTGCCGCCCCGCGGGCTCTGGGTCCGCGAAACGCGGAACTGCAGCGCCGCTGCTGCCCCTGGGTAGCCGCCGCCCGGGATCGGTGCGGCACGGCGGCAGGGCGGGGCTGGGGCGGGAGGGGCGGGGCTGGGGCGGGAGGGGCGGGGCTGGGGCGGGAGGGGCGGGGCTGGGGCGGCAAAGCGGGGCTGGGGCGGGAGGGGCGGGGCGGGGCTGGGGCGGGAGGGGCGGGGGGGGGGGGGGGGGGGGGGGGGGGGGGGGGGGGCGGGGGCGGGGGGGGGGGGGGCGGGGCGGGGGGGGGGGGGGGGGGGGGGGGGGGGGGGGGGGCGGGGGCACGGCTTTTTCTTTGGTCCCGGCACCGGAAGTTTCCGCCTCTTTTCCAGCCGCCGCGCGGACCATTCGGTGCCGTGCAAAGCGGGGCGAAACGGAACCGAACCGAACCCGGCGGCTGCGGGGACGGCGCGATGGAGGCGGCGATCCGCAGGTACGGCGAGTGCGGCGGCGGTGGTCGGAGGGTCCCTCTCCGGGGCCGCTCCCCAGCCGCTGCCGTGCTCTGCTCTGCCCTGCGCA
The DNA here is from genome assembly GCA_907165065.1 of Caprimulgus europaeus. Next base: position 83,311,620 of record OU015526.1, read on the forward strand.
TCGGCGCGCTCTGCCCCGGGGCGTCCCCTCTCCGTCCGCCCGCCCGCTCTCTGCCCGGCTCTCTGCCCCCTCGGGACCCCCCTGCTCCTGCCGAGCTCCTTCCCGCCTCCGGTAACCCATCAAAATAATTGCCAGAAAGATTATTAGGGAGATGAATGCAGTGCTAATTAGTGATAGAACTGATGAACTCAAATTTTGTCTGAATTTTCTAAAGATTTTACCTGTGCAATTTTCTGGCATGTCCTGTTGAAGTGTTTTCCCTGTTGGGTTGGGGTTTTGGGGGTTTGTTTGTTGGTTTTTATTTTTTTTTCTTTTCGATGGACCGTGGTTTCCAAGGGTTATCGGGGTTTTTATTTCCCAAAGGCATATTTAGAATGAGTCCATAGATTTCCCTTCTTCCTTTGAGATATCTCAAGAGCTTTCTGGAGGGCAATTAATTCTGGTTTTGTGCTGATTTCCTTGCAGGCAATGCTTCAGCTCCAGGTACCTCAGCGGGGTGGTGACCGTATATCCAGCCGTTTTCTTTCCCTCGTGAACGAAACTATTTCGGTCCGTGTCCAACTCCAGCTCTGGGTCAGTGAGTGGTTCCTCGATGGGTCACTCATTGTTTCCCAAACTAAAATTTTACGGGTTGCAGAAAGGGCCGATTCTTTTGCTTCCCTGTAGCACCAAGAACACTTGGAGTTCCCTGACCAAAATTTCCTTTGCAAGAATTAAGTCTGGAATAGGCGGCTCCTGTATCAACTGAAAATTTCATTTCATCAGTGGATGTTATGATTTTAATGGCACGTAGAGCTGTGTCCAGCTGGAGGACATTCCTTTTTCCAATGTCCTTTTAAAAAAAAAAAATTGTATGTTGTTGGGTTTTTTTTTTGCAAGACGGGGATGTACGGAGATTTTCCCATTCCTCTCCCCTTCCTCTGCAAGCTCCTCCAGAAACCTCTGTTAAAGTGGCAATTAATCTTCTCTCTCAGATTTTTTTCATTTTTTTTTTCCCTTCGGGATTGCCACATTTCTTTTTCTTTTTTCCCTGTTGTTAAAAACCGTTGATGCCATTTTTGACATTTTTGCAAATCCCTGGAGTCTGCTTCCTTTAATTTTGAAGTTTCTTTCTAATACCCAGAGCCGAGTGCTCCCCAAAACATAGATGCCAATGGAACAGGCTCCTTTGGCTTTTCAGGATTTAAATGAGTATATTTTCTAGCAGTGACCTTTAGCAGCTCTACCGAGGCAGACAGGGATTCATTTGATTCTGGTTTAATTTCATAGAATTTAGACCAATGAACGGCTTTTGGCATTGCATGTCTTGTACCAAACAGGAACATTCATTTCTGACATTTTGTTAAAAGGCCCCGGTGTTGGGGTTGGTTGGGATCCCATCCTGGGTCTGCGACAGGAAAATTTTGATTGCTTTTTTCCTGCAGTTCTTTCTGAAGGTGTGCCCCTTCTGCTTGTTTATGAACAGTTTTTAAATAGCAGTCTTTTTTTTTTAATTTAGTACCATCCAAGAATGTATCCAATAATACATGAATTATCCTATATTGTTTTAGCTATTTTGGATGGTTTCTTGAAATAAAAAATTTTACATAAGGTGCTTTATCCTATTGACCCTCCCTCCTACAAACAACATGAACTGCAGGATAATACAGACACTTCTGTCTGCCTTGGCCCAAGCTCAACACGTTCTCCTGTCACATCCCAGTGATCACTAAAACAAAGAGCCTTAATGCTTCTATGAACACTAAGGTAATAAATGTCCATTTCTGACATTCTGTGATGAAGATGCATTGTTCTTAACTCCAGTGCTAAGTTAATGATGAGAGCAGGCCTGGGACTTGACAGTCTCTTCTTGGTGAGGTTTCTGTGATTCCCTGGTTCAAATCGATCAATCTGAAGTTACCCATGGTGCTTTACAGTTTCCTGCTTCTTTTAATCAAACCCAACTCTTCCATATAATCAAGTCTTGTTTATTTTAGCAGATTACTTGCAACAAGTTTGTTGATCAAGCAGCACTTGCTGGTGATCTTCACTTTCATGAATTTCCCCAGCGGTCCCTGATGGCTGGGAGCTCTGAATCATCTTTTTTATTTCAATCTCTACCTTTTTTTTGTTCTCTCCCAGGGGAGGGAAACAAATGCCTGAGTCAATAAAATTGACTTATGGTAATTAAAACCAGATAAAAATGATACCAGTCATACAGATCTGGAGAGAAAAGGCACAAGGTAATGGTTTTCTTTTGTTCTTGTTTGTTTTGGGCTTTTTTGTGTGGAGATTGGTTTCTGTTTGGGGTTTTTTTGTGTGGAGGTTTGAGTTTGCTTGGGGCTGTGTTTTTTTTTTTTTCCTGAGAGGAATGTTGTCTGTGGGGGTGTGCAGAGCTCTTTTGCTGCCTGCCCTCTCCTTTTGTTCTCAGTGCAAAGCTGGGAGGGACCCCAAGTAGATTTGGTGGCACAAGCACATTTTTAGAAGATCTTGGCTGTTTAGAGAAATAGCCTTGAAAAAATAAATCCTTTTTTGCAGGGAGTTCACGGGGACAGATGTGTTGCTGTGCTCTTTAACCAAAATATTCAACTTGGGACATATAGGGTGAGGAAATCTTGGCTGTACATAGGGTGGAGAAAAAATATGTAGATAGGTATGTGTGTCTTTTGCATGAATCGAGGAAAATGAGTTCTGGTGAAACTAAAGCTGACAATGAATCAAAAAAATTAAAAAAAGAAAAAAGAAAAGGCTTGGTTGATTAAAAAAAAATACAAAAGCACTGGTGGCCTGTGCTGACAGCTGTACCCAAGATGATGGAAAATACTTTTTCCTTCACTCAGGTTCAGTCTTATCTAAAAAAGAAGCTTTAGATTCCTGACCAGTTTCATGCTAAAAGTTCTTTCCTTTCACAGCTGGATGCCAACTGCCACCATTTCACCGTGGTTGCCCTTTCTTCTGCCGTGGAAGGACAAGAGAGGTGGAAAGAACCCGTGGTGGTCTGCAAGTACGAGGTGCGTCTGCGACGTGTGTCCGCATTTTTCCTCGGGTACGTGTAGTGTGGACTTGAAAGTTAACGTTAAGAATGTGCCAACTCTCCTTCTTCTATCTTTACTTTATAATATGAAGTATTTTAACACAAATGCCAACACCAAGGTCTGTTCTGTAGTACGTTACAGCTCTGCAAAGCTTACTTCCCTCTGTCAGTTTTCTCTTCCTGAAAGCATAATCTTGGGTTTCTGTGAGCTTACTGTGAACGTGAAAACAGTTTTGCAGTGGGAGAGGGAAGAAACTGTTCATAAGGGTTCAGATGTTCAGAAGAAACAGACATTGTTTTCATGAACCAAGCTTTATGCTTTTTCAGTAAATTAGCCTTTAAAATAGAGTAGTGCTCAAACCCCTCACTGAGATACCAGCACCAGTTCTAAAGTCGACCTCCTAGGCGAGGTCAAAAGAAAGCAGCTCTTTCTCCCTTCTTATTTATTTATTTATTTATTTATTTATTTATTTATTTATTTATTTATTTATTTTATTACTACCCACCCTCTATTTATCAGTTCCAAGCCCACAGCACCACTGACAACTGAACCCTTTTCTCCTCCACATCCTCTGTCTCTTTCAATGCTCCCTGGGGAACCATCATCGTTTCAATCAATAGCTTTCCCATTATCCATTTCCATACTCAGAACATGAGGAATCAATCCACAATTCTTCCACATCCTGGAATTATTTCGCAGATAATAAATCCACATACGGTATCTTATCTCATTTTCCTTCCTTCCTACAACACAACCCTGACTGTAAAATAGCATTATACTTTCTAGTTGCGTTCTTTGGCCATTTTTCGTGCTTATCCAAAGTGACATCAGTTCCTGATGAGCACAGCACTCCATGAGCTGCCCCCAGCAAGAGGATCTCCCCCATCCCCCCTCAGCACTCCACTGCACATCCCAGAGGAGACTTCTTTGTTTTCTTTCCTTTTGTTTTCCTCAGGCCCCTGTGAGGAGGAGCTGTTAGTAACCAGAGAACATCAATTACACTTGCAGTTGCCCACAGGGATATGTTTATCAGTCCCTTTGTCCTTCTCTGGCTGTTTCCCTCCAGGGATAACAGAACCCAGGGTGCAGACTCCACACTCCCTTGGTAGCTGTTTGTAGGTCTCACTCAGACACGTTCACACTTTTTCTCATATTAAGTTAAACAAGCAGTCTTCAGGCTTTATTAAGTGTACTTTTGAGCAGTTAGGTATTTGTTCTAAACGTTTAAAAAGAGGGGCAACCAGATATTACAGGATTTTTTTTTCTCAAAGTGCTTTATTTCTGTCTGGCTTTCAGTGGCAGATCTCCCTGGCAGTTCAGTAGCGTATTTCTGGGGCAGTGCAGCTGGCCAGATGTCCCTCCTGAGTATGTAACCAAAAGGACCCCTCATAACTTCATGGTATCAGTTCACAGCTGTGCAAGTTAAATTAATGCCAAAGGCAAAGGAAATACTGTCATAGTGTAAGTATTTTCATTGGATGTGTATAAACATACTCACACCTTTTTAGTATACAGTGAATTTCTGAGATTTATTATTTGTTTTTTATTTTCCTTTCTAGAAAGTTTTACACTTCATGTCCAGTTTTAGTGACCAGCTGAGCAAGATGTGCAGCAGGAGGGCAAGGGCTGTCGCTCAGGAAAACGTAATCATTTATTTTGCTGTGAAACTCAGCCCTGCTTTTATTTTACTCTAAAATTTGTTGTTTTCCTCAACTTCCATGATTCTTCCCCCCAAAAACTAAGTATTTCTCACCCCCTTCAACCCACGGTGGTTTTTCCCTGTGAGAAATGAGCAATCGGTCACTTGAAAGGACTCTGGCCAGACTCTTCAGTGAAGCGCTTTCATTACATTCTTGCACGAGCTGGTGTCCTGAGCAGCAGGCACACACCGTCAGAGCAACACACCAATTTTTATAGCCTGTTCCTGGCCACAGAATCCCTCCCTTATTTCCCTCTTGGTGAGGTACTTTAAGGTTTACAGCCTCTCCGATACGCCTATGAGGTCCCGCGTAGTTTAAATTTCCTGCTGCTCTATTTTCATGTTGCACCCCCTTTTTATTGTTTTTGCCCCCTTTTTATAATGAGATGCTGGGCAGTTACTCAGCAGCACATCCTTTTTTTTCTCCAGCCACAGGGGTCTTTCTTAGTTCCTGCCAAGTTATCCTTACCTTGCAGGAGCTGAGCCCCCCTAGCTGCAAAGACAACATGATCATTTCTCAGATCAGCACTCCAATGCACATCCCAGAGGAGACTTCTTTTTTTAATCTTCTTTTTTGTTTTCCTCAGGCCCCTGGGAGGAGGAGCTATTAGTAACCAGAGAACATCCATTACACTTGCAATTACCCACAGTGATATGTTTATCAGTCCCTTTGTCCTTCTCTGGCTGTTTCCCTCGAGGGATAACAGAGCTCTGGATCCAGACTCCACACTCCCTTGGTAGGTGCCTGTAGGTCTCACTCACACACATTCAAACAATTTCTGCTATCAAGTTAAACAAACAGAAGAATCTGTTTGGCAGCAATCACCGGGAGTGCTCTTTCTCTGAGTGATGCCTGGTGGGGGGGCTGATCTGCTGTACTGTAATTTGGTGCCTCAGCTGTCAGTTTGACTCTTTGAGAGTTAGGAGAGCCAGGATATGAGGGGCAGCCCTAATTTTTTTTTTTTTTTAATTGAAAGGCAGATAATGCCTGACTATTTTTTCTAGATGTGTGCACAAAAAGACATTCTTAAGATTCAATAATGTAAAGCATTTGTGCTTTTCTTTTCAAGCGGTTAGCAAAGTGTACAGGTTGGTTACCACTGGGTGCATGTCTTGCACTATGGAACTTATAGCCCTTTAGTCTTGCACCAACTGGTATTATTTGCTTCCTGATTTCTGTACAGGCAGGACTGGAGCATTGCACTGGGATTCACATTCCACTAAGAGTTTATATTAATTTTTTTTTAAATTTTTTAATCTTTCTCTGGCTTTTAATTTTAGACAGTATTGTTTTTGCCTTACCAGAATTGCTCACTTTTAAAAAATTTAGTATTAGTAATTCTGCTTCTCTGTTCTTAAAGGTTATCTGTGCATTTAATTTGCTTAATAAATCCTTTCCCATCGAGGGTATTGAAAATATGAAAATCGATGGGTCACTCATTGTTTCCCAAACTCAAATTTTACGGGTTGCAAAAGGGCCGATTCTTTTGCTTCCCTGTAGCACCAAGAACACTTGGAGTTCCCTGACCAAAATTTCCTTTGCAAGAATTAAGTCCGGAATGAGCGGCTCCTGTATCAACTGAAAATTCCACTTCATCAGTGGATGTCGTTATGTTAATGGCACGTAGAGCTGTGTCCAGTTGGAGGACATTCCTTTTTCCAATTCTTTTTTTTTTTTTGTAAATTGTACACTAATTTGGTGTTTATTGGTTTTTTTTTTTGAGAGGGGGATGTGTGAAAGGAAAGGGGATTTTCCTGTTGCCCTCCCCTTCCTCTGCAAGCTCCTCCAGAAACCTCTGTTAAAGTGGCAATTAATCTTCTGTCTCTCAGATTTTTTCTTTTTTTTTTCTCCCTTCGGGATTGCCACATTTCTTTTTCTTTTTTCCCTGTTGTTAAAACCCATTTATGCTATTTTTGACATTTTTGCAAATCCCTGGAGTCTGCTTCCTTTAATTTTGAAGTTTCTTTCTAATACCCAGAGCCGATTGCTCCCCAAAACATAGATGCCAATGGAACAGGCTCCTTTGGCTTTTCGGGATTTAAATGAGTATATTTTCTAGCAGTGACCTTTAGCTGCTCTACCAAGGCAGACAGGGATTCATTTGATTCTGGTTTAATTTCATGGAATTTAGACCAATGAACGGCTTTTGGCATTGCATGTCTTGTACCAAACTTTTCAATGCTGCTTTGCTCTGCCTGTCCTTCAGTGCATCTTTTTCAGTGACAGGGTGGCAGCCACCCCTCGGCACAGCTTTTATTCACACCTCACGCTCCCTTTCCCGCGGTGCAGTACTTTTTATTACCCCCTCACATCTCCCACCCCTCGGTGCATCCCGGCCGGGCGGCAGCGGTCCCTCGGTGCAGCTCTTTTAGTGCCGCCTCGACCTTCCCTCGCTGAATCTCTTGCAGGGACATGGACAGCAACCATCCCCCAGTGCAGCTCCAATTTTATCCACACCTCACCCGCTCTGAGAGTGACACAGGGCAGCCACCTGTCTCTTGGTGCAGCTCTGTCAGTGACAGGGCGGTGGCCACCTCTTGATGCCGTTTGTATTCACGCCTCACACTCCCTTCCCGTGGTGCAGTACTTTTTATTACCCCCTCACATCTCCCACCCCTCGGTGCAGCCTGGCTGGGCAGTGGCCGTCCCTCGGTGCAGCTCTTTTAGTGCCACTGTTTCCCACTTCCCCCTTGGCAGATCTTTTATTCACGTCTCGCTCCCCGTTGGAGCAGCTTTTAATGCCACTTTGCTCCGCCTGTCCCTCGGTGCAGCCCTTTCAGTGACAGGGCAGCGGCCACCTATTGAGTCTGCTTTTATTCACACCTCACACTCCCTTCCCCCAGTGCAGTACTTTTTATTACTCCCTCACATCTCCCGCCCCTCGGTGCAGCCTGGCTGGGCAGTGGCCGTCCCTCGGTGCAGCTCTTTTAGTGCCACTGCCTCCCACTGCCACCTTGGCAGCTCTTTTATTCATGTCCCACTCCCTTTCTGTGCACTTTTCAATGCTGCTTTGCTCTGCCTGTCCTTCAGTGCATCTTTTTCAGTGACAGGGTGGCAGCCACCCCTCAGCACAGCTTTTATTCGCGCCTCACGCTCCCTTTCCCGCGGTGCAGTACTTTTTATTACCCTCTCACATCTCCCACCCCTCTGTGCAGCCTGGCCAGGCAGTGGTGGTGCCTCGGTGCAGCTTTTAGTGCCACTGCTTCCCACTTCCCCCTTGGCAGCTCTTTTATTCATATCTTGCTCTCCTCCGGTGCAGCTTTCAATGCCACTTTGCTCTGCCTGTCCCTCGGTGCAGCTCTTTCAGTGACAGGGTGGCGGCCACCTATTGAGTCTGCTTTTATTCAAGCCTCACGCTCCCCTTCCCGCGGTGCAGTACTTTTTATTACCCCCTCACATCTCCCACCCCTCGGTGCAGCCCAGCCAGGCAGCAGCGGTCCCTCGGTGCAGCTCTTTTAGTGCCACCTCAACTTTCCCTCGCTGAATCTCTTGCAGGGACGTGGACAGCAACCAACCCCCAGTGCAGCTCCAATTTTTTCCACACCTCACCCTCTCTCTCAGTGACACAAGGCAGCGGCCACCCCTCGTTTCAGCTCTTTCTGTGACACGGGCAGTGACAATGCTACCAGGTACAACTCTTTTATTCCCACCTCACATCTCCCGTGCCTCGTTTCATTTTTTTTTTATTGCCCCCTCTCACACCTCCCACCCTTCCGGTGCAGCTTTCAATGCAGCTTTGCTC